>JAEIGL010000003.1:5000000-10000000 GCA_018903715.1 Zaprionus davidi
AACCCTAAACACAATATGAAAATAATGATATAGTCGATGAAGAACAAGAGAAGATGAACCTTACAAATGAAACGAACTTAAAGTCTGAATGAATTCAACGTGCAGCGGTTTTAAAAACAAACAATTCTATATACACAAAATATGTAATGTAATGGAACTGTAACATTTTAAATGGTCCCGTTTGGGGGAACGAGAGATTGTTTTACAATCCCACAACTATACATCATTAAACGTAATAGTTCTAAGATAACGAATGTTAAGGGCCTGAACCAACGGAAACACGTTCGTTCAATTGTATCAATTATCAAATCAAGTTCAAGTGAAACAACTTTGTACGTGTGTGTGTAATGTAACGCAATTCTGTGGAATTTGTTATCAAATCAGTTTGTATGATTATCAAATAGCGATTACGAAAATATCTTACTGTACGTTGTACGTTTAACAAATTGGTCTATTGTCTTTCGATTTTATTAACAAACTATGTATGTATTTACCAAGTAATTTCTATCTTCTATATTTCACATCAATTGTTATACATTTTCTACTCTATCGCTAAACCATACACGATGATGGTATTTAACTAGAATTAAGTGTTTGTTTGTTATTGAAAGTGTTTTGTTTAGCTATTACGTTCAATAGTCGATTGTTCGATCATCTGCTATTGCGCCTAATTCTTCACTAGGTTTAGTTATTAATGTACCGCTTTAATTCACGTTCTATGCCTAATGTCCAACATTATTTTTCAGTTTCTACTACTTTCAACAATTTCAACCCAGCTACAAATTAATGTTAATTTGTTTTTAAAACAAAGTAAAACAAATGAGTTAAACATACACACATGGAAAATCTTTGTGTTCTCCACCTTTAAATCGAAAAAAAAGAGAATTTTGGTGTAAAAAAAAACCATAACGGAAACAGAAATCATAAATGTGCCTCAGGCTTTATTGTAAAACAATTATATACACACATATACCATGAAATAATATACATATACATACAAAATGCATTATACTGACGAATTAGCTATATATGTATACATATATCTAATTATATTAAAATATACACTCATTTACAAGACACATAGCTAAAGCTAGGAAAACAATTGAATTTGTTAGAGACCTCAGATTCAACAAAGAATAAGAACAAAAATAGTCATCAAATAACCAGTTAAATGAATAATATGCACAAACCGTATGATAAATCCAGCAGTCAGCTAAATTTCCAATACCATTATGTGTAGGTATACATAAACAAACATATATGGTATACATACACCTAAATATTTAAGCTAATCAATCGAGGCAAAGATACTCGATAAGCACGTCCCCAATTCCAATTGCAAACCGCTTTATATAAATAGAAATAGCCGCTAAGGTATACGATGAGTAAATACGATATTTTCACCGGGATCACTTTGACAAACAAACGGAAAACAATATACACACAATAGTAACATAAAGATAAACGAACCAAACTGTACTTTTTTATAAGATATTTGAATGAAATACAGAAAAACATTTGAAGTCAATAAAAATCCTATAAAAACTACAACACAATGTGTCTAACTTAAATAGAAATTGGGTGAATTGATAAAGGGGGGCCATCAATTGAGATGATGTGCACATGTGATATGGTGGTATATTAGGGTGATTCATATACCAGAAATTGTTCCCTTTCTTTTCCATCATGAATAGAAAAAACAATCTTCTTTTTAAGTGTTTTTTTTATTAAACTTTTAAGTTTAAAATAATAATATTAATATGCAATAAATATTTTTTAAATATACATAATAATACCATTAATTGTAATATGCGTGTGCCGGTTGTTTAATGTCGTTATTAATAAGTTGCCTTTACTTACTTTTCCAGTTAAATACTTTTATGTGTTTCCTTCTTTATCATCTTGTTATGTAAATTTAACTATTTTGTTTTATATGCATTTACATTATATTTAAATAGCGCCAAATAATATTCCATTTGCTACAACTGATGCAAGTTACTTGGGCTTCCGCTTCGAGGTTTATACAATGCTCTTATTGTTGTTTTTATTACTACTGTTGTTGTGGTTTTTAAGCCCTCTCCCGACTCTGTATATAAGAGTAAATATATATATTTATGTATATATTTATATATAATACATGTGTATACGTATAAAAATCATTTATGCGCCATTTTGTATTTGTTGTTCTTGCTGTTTAATTGTTAATATTAGACTACGAGTATGTTAATAGCACATTTGAAGATCCAATTGAATTGCTATGGGCCTTATCGTGTGTTACATTCATTCAATATATTTATTAACTTTAGTTATTTTTACTTCATTCCATTATTGGTAAACATATAAAACACTATTCATTAATTATGCTTTACGTATATTCCTTCATATATGTATATATATAATATATGTTTGTTTGCTAAATATTTATTTATTCATTAATGTTCGTTAAATGCTTGTAAATCATGTTTATTTGTTTGTTTACTGTTTAATTTGTTTCCTGATATTTGACTTGTTTTTTACTGTTAATATTAGCCCGATTCCATTCACGACTTTATTAAAAAATTTCCCGCCCTATACCCAAATGAATACTTTGCTGAAGCTGTGTCGAGTGACCTTCTAATAAAATTGATGAACGGAATGTGGGAGCCCATATATATAGTATATATTTATATATATATATATATGTTGTATATGCCACTACTGCTATGTATATAATATATATAAAATTGTTATTTCGCTGAGGTGGAAAATTCTTTAATTAATAAGGTTACTTGTTGTTGTTTTTGTTGTTGTTCTGCTGCCTGTTCTCTTCGGTATGCTGATAATGCTAAGGCTACATTGCTTTTTGCATGCACTGTTAGATTACGGTTAAAGTATTGAAGTATCGTCCTGGTAATTTCTTTTCGTCTTTTTGTATTTTAAACAGGAGTTGCATAATTTCTTTAAATAAATAAATATTTTGAAATAATGCGAACAAATCGAATTCGAAAATGTGAATTAATAATTGATTTACGCATATTTCGCAAATAATGCTCAAATATTTTGTATTATTGCCAAGCTTTTAATGCATTTTGTTTTTCGTGTTTTTTTGCTTTTTGATAAGTTTTTGAATTATCTCTTATTGTTTAGAAATCTCTTTTGTTCTTTTTGGAAGCAGCTTTGACAATTTTACATACTATCTTGTGAACAGGAACGGATCAATTTTGCTTGTTTGTTGTTGGTCCCAATACTTCACGAGCTGGCAACTGAAAACTTTTTTCAAAACTTAAAACAAACTCAAAGATATTGCAATTAGTTTAAAAATTTATTTAAAACTCATAAAAAACATACACATTTTTTCTGTTTGGGGAGGAGGACAAAACATACAACTTAAAAACGAATACAAATCAATTAAACAGTACAAAATTAAATACGCTTTAGTAATAATAATCGTAATAATTAAAATACAAATAATAGTAATGAAATCAGTAACATTGTTCATCAGTAATTGGGGTTTCTTGTTGTGGTTGTTGTTGTTGTTGGTGTCGAATGGTGACTTAAGATCTAATACACGTGGTCAATAAAAATATGCTAAACTAGCCTAATTACAACTTGTAGGAAATGAACATACACACAGAATATAATAAAGATAAAGAAAACAAGGCAAAAGTCGCTTCTAGCCAATAAGTTAACTACAAATAAACACAATTCATTTAGTTACACATTAAAATACAATTCAACCCAATTAGCAAAAGTGCTCTCTCTTTATAATAATAAAAAAAATTGAAAACCCAAAGTGAAGTCAAATTTGCATTGCATTGCGTTGTTGTTGGTGAATTTCTGATTACTTTTCTACATTCCGAATTCTTCGGCTGCTGCTCGGTCTCTCTTTTTCGTACTAACGTTAATTCTGTTCAGCAATTTAACTAAATTAATTTACATTAATTACTCGATGTGGTTGTTGCGGCACCACCACTGCCGCCATTCGTCGTCATCGTCGGCGTCGTCGTATCGCCCGTGTTGCTTCTGCTGTCCAGCGACCAGTCCCAGTCCTTTCCCTTTGGTCGAAACTTTGACGATTTGTGATGATGATTGTAGCTGGCATTGGCACTGGCATTCGCATTGGCGTTCGCATTGATGCTGTTGTGATGTGGCGACGATTTCTCCTTGGGTGATTTACCCGATTTACCCAAGACAGCGGCAGATGTGGACATGGCATTGCTGACGGGCGTATTCAGTGCTGGCGGTCCATTGCCCGCAGCATCGGCAGCGGGCACACTGGAATTGGAGTAGGACAACAACTCGTCGCAATCGAATTCCCAGTTGCGCTCACAGAACTTTTTCTTGTAATGCTTCTCGGAGCCACTCTTCGACTTGCGCTGATACTTGAGCGGTATACGCAGCTCGGGCGCATGTGCAAGTGGCGGCGTCGCCACACTGGCAGCACTCGGACTCGGCGTACGCGGCAGTCCAACATCAGACAGCGGAGGCGACTCTATGGCAGCCGGATCCACAGGTGAAATGGTCTTCAGCGAGCTGCTCGTGTGCAGTGATGACGAAGCTGCTGACTTTACGCTGCTATCACTCAGTTGATCACTCAGATGGAGTTGTTGCTGCTGCTGCTGTTGTTGCTGCAGCAATTGTGGTTGTTGCTGCAGTGAGGACTGCTGCGACTGTTGCTGCTGCGACTGCTGTTGCTGCAGCTGCAATGGCTGATGGTACGGATGATGGCTCAGATTGTGCACCTGCTGACTGGCGGCATATAGACTTCCTCCGCTGTTGTTGCTGCTGCTGCTGCTACTGCTGTTGTTGATCGGCAGCTCCAGCTGCGATGAGCTGGACGAGGTGGACAGAAATGTACGCGCCGCATCCGAGTTGCTGCTGCTGTGGGTAATGCCCGAATCCGGCGATGTGTTGCAACTAATCGATGCAGGCACAGTATCGCCATCAATGGAACGACGCGTCTTGTCCAGTTCGGTGCTGGCGAAGGCAACCAGGCGATCGAAGCCGGAGCTGACACGATGCTGCCAATGGGATTCATCGTCGGCGGCAATGACATCGTCTGAGGAGGGGAGACAGACGTAATAGTAATTGATTAGAAATTATATATACATATTTATTATATATGGTATGTAGTTATTTATAGTTTAGCCGCTGCTGTGTGTAATTGCTGTGGTGGTCGTGGTGCTGGTGAGGGGCGATAACGGTTGTGAGACGATGAAAATGGCGATAACGATAACGGGTCATGTAGCCAAGCCCTAAAACGCTTTTTTTTGTGGTACAGTCTACACACAATTTAGAGTGTGTGTGGGTGTGTGTTTATGGGTATGTATGTGCGTATGCGTGTGTGTGAGTGAAATTAGAAAGTGTTAAGAAAAAATCATAAATAAAATCAAAAGAAATCATAAATCGCATAAAACGTAAAATCAAATGAAAGTTAAAATGAAAATCGAAATGAATAACCAATTTGGCACAACAGAACTTACCTCTCATGCTTGTTTAAATTTGACAATTGTATATAATATGTATATACTAGATAAATTGTTTAATTTTGATTTATAAATTCGGTTAGATTAAATTATTATTGAACGCAAATAAAACAGATGTTTTGTCTTTTCTCTTTATAGGTATGTTTTCATATTTTGTTTGTACTCTGCTTCTCAACAACATTTGGCATTTGTTTTCTCTCTCATATTGTTTTTTATATTATATTATAGTGTTTTTTTTTATTGTTGGGGGTTTGGTTTTTTAAAAGAGAATTTTGAGGTAATCGGTCAATGGTTGTTATAGGTACTACTACTATCGGCCACAACAAATCCATTGTTATTATGATTATTGTGAGTATTGTAATTGGAGACGGTTTGTTTGGTGGCGCCAGACAATGTCGAAGTCGGTGTGCGAAGTCGACGTCTGGGATCGTAATTAGTTATAGTACGGTGCGTTGCCAAATCGGTAACTGTATGGGAGTAGAGCATAATAGAAGGGATATAATGGGGCACTGCATATTTAATTTTGTATTTGTTCTTTTCTATCCATTTGTTCGAAATTTATTTTCTATTTTTTTAGTAAATATTGGAAAATTATTGATGCAAATAAAAACATTCCAGTAGATGTTAATGTTCAATAGAAAAAAAGAATGATTTTTTATATGGTTATTGTTTACACGGTGTGTATATGTGTGTGAGTGTGTGTTTGTGTTTATCTTTGATATTGTATTGATATTCTTTATGAAATGTTGCTATGTTATTTGACATGACGCGGAGAGTTGAATGAAGTAAAGCTAAAAAATTGTGGGATTTTGTAGATTGCTCTTTCAGGTATTCCATTATTATTGTTCGTAATACATATATACACGACGTTTACGCGATGATTTAACCGAAGAATAACGAGAAAAAAGGAGTTCCAAGTAACGTTGAAGTTATTAAGTTTTAGGTAGTTACAAACTATTCGTAAATGAAGTTTTCTAACCATTATTTATACTTCTTTTTCATAATTCACAGTTCTTCTGACTTCTGTTAACTCCAAACTAAAGCGATTTTATGTTAAAATAAAGGCATGAAAGCAAAATAGATGCAAATTAAAGAAATAAAAATAAAAATGTTAAAGAAAAAGTGTGGAATACAAAGACTACGACAGAAAACATAAAGCAAACTACGGACAGTACACAACATAAGTGAGAAACGCATAAGAAGCATTCAAGTTTTCTTAAAATGTATTTACAATTTGCATAAAAACAAACAGAATAGTGATATAATAATTGTAAAAAATATATATATGTGTGTGTGTTTATGAATGTGGTTGCATGTGCATGAGGTGGTTATGTGTGAGTGTGTTGTCAAGCTTTCAAATTGGGTTCGGTGTTCTCGCTTGAACTGCAGCTGGCTGAGCTCGAGGACGAGTCGCCGCTGTCAGAGTCAGAGTCGGATGCATCATCCGACGAAGCAGGTGCGGTTGCTGCGACAAAGTCATTGTCCTTAGATCGCCCGCCCTTCACAGTTAGATCTTGAGCCACCATTTGGGTGGCGAGTCGTGTGCTATAGTGGTGTGTAGCATGTGCTGCTGCTGGTGCGTGTATTGATGATGTTGGTGTGGGTGTTGATGCTGCTGTTGATTGTGTGTTATCATGGTATACGTTGGGCTTACCATCATCGGGTGCACTCGAGCGCTGACCACCCACCAAAGTGGGCGTAATGCTGTGACTGCTTTGATGCGAACCACGCAGCGATTGCTGATGTGTGGTCGATTGATGTGGCTGCTGCTGTTGCTGCTGCTGCTGATGGTGTTGTTGATGGTGCTGATGCTGCTGTTGTTGCTGATGGTGCGACTGTTGCTGCTGCTGCTGGTGATGATGATGGTGCAGCGGCTGGTGATTCGTCGACAACTGCAGAGGTCGTTCATCGCCCATCAACGAGTTGATTTCGGGACTCATTAGCAGCGGCTGCTCCACCAGCAGCTTGCTGCGTCTGCCACACGACGACGATGAGGACGAAGGTGTTGGCGATGGTGTTGTCGCATCATGTGCCGGCGGCGGCAATGCCTGCCCTCCATTGCTATTCACATACAGATGCTGATGTGCGGCATGCGGCGGCAGCGATTGCTGCTCAAAGTGTCCCAACTTGGCAGGGCGAGATGGTTGCTGGTGTGACGCCAGTGGAGAGCTGCGCTTTATGCCCACTGTGCAGGAAGAGAAGAAAGAATAAGAGAATCAATAACTGATAAATCAGTAGTGATAATGCCACCATTGCTTACGCTCCACTTTGTGCGGTGTTCCATTGATATTGCTAGCAGTCCCGTGATGTTGTTGCTGCTGCTGTTGTTGTTGTTGTTGCTGCTGCTGATGGTAGTTGTGTGCAGTGGGTGGCGCCTGATGTCCGTAATGTGGCGCCAAATCCAAAGTGGATGCCGCTGCTGCAGCGCGTCGTTGTCGCTCCTCGTTCTCCTCCTTGTATTTACGTGCACGCACATGATCCTGCAGCGAGGCAGCAAGTCCTGCAACAAGTGAACAAACTTTATTAGTATCTCAATGTAACTTTCTCTTATGTGGCGCCAGCAGCAAGAATAAAAACTATACGAAATTTGTAATCTTTACTTGTTAACACCCTATCAACCTTAATAATCATTATTAATTAGCATTATGTATGTTGACGCCACAATAAAAACAATTAAATGAATAGTCGAAAAAAATGATACGAAATCGCTTTCATCAATCATTTCCGTATTTGTTGTGAGTACTTCTGATTAAGATTGATGTCTTCGCTGTGAGGCTTCGCTCTATATATATGATAGGATTGTATATAAACTTGAAGTATTATTATTACAATATGTACGTTTCATTTATGTTGTGATAGATAGTGGAACCACTTGACATTAATCATACTTTCTTTTGACTCCTAGAGTATTTGCCGTGTTCTTTATAATTTATATATACCAACTACGTATACCATAAGTTAGAAGATTATTATAACTTTATGCCAACTGGTAAGACATAAGACATGCAGAAGACAGACAGAAAGATGGAGGCATCTCCGACTCTACAACGTATTTTGATATAGTCTTAACGTCTGTATGAATAACTAGATCGGAGAGACTATAGGAGACCTATGAAGGACTATGAGAGACTATAGGAGGACTATGAAGGAGATGACAATATGTCTTATTATTTTACAATATCAAGATCTGTATTAGATATTGGCTATACCTTTCAAGACTAAAGGAATAATTTAGGTGGTTTACATTAAGTTTTCTCAGCCAAATAATTTATATTTTTGTGACGATCTGATAAGGATAATAATCATAGAAGTAAATCTGCATATTACTTTAGATTTATCTAATATTTGTATATTATTTAATGGAATCAGTTGTTGACTATATATTTATATATATATATATATATATCTTTGTATATCTTTGCATATATATATATAAATAAATATCTAAAAGACATGTAGAAGACAAGCAGAAGAAGGCATCTTCAACTCTACATATTTATATTTACTCAATATAAATACATATCTTTTAAAATATTAAACCTTAACCTTGCACTTTCTGTGCTGGCAATCTCTGCCGTACTTACCTTCCAGTGGAGGATTGGCGCCATTTAAACGCGTTCCACGCAGTCCACTCGCACTGCCGGCCATGTTCTTCGACTTCTGATGTTGCTGATGATGTTGTTGCTGCTGTTGCTGCTGCTGTTGTTGCTGCTGTTGTTGTTGTTGTTGCTGCTGTTGCTCCTCGTGGAAGTAGGCCTCAATGCAACCTTTCATTTCAGCGCGTGGCAAGGCAACAGGTTGATAATCGCGTGCCGAAGAACGTGCCGACGATGACGATGCAGATGACGACGACGTAGGCGCTGAGGGAGTGGCACGAGCTGTTGCTGCGGCGCCTGCCTGGGATTTCTGGCTGTAGGCAACCTGCGCCAATGTGGCCAGATTATTGCCACTACTCGCTGCTGCCGCCTGACTGTAGTTGGGGGGGGCGGCACCCAACACGCCCCCCCCCCCCCCCCCCTCAAAAAAAAAAAAAAAAAAAAAACCCCCCCCCCTCCATAAAAAAAAAAAAAAAAAGGCGCCCCTTCCCCCCCCCCCCCCCAAAAAAAGGGCGCCCCAAAAAAAATGAGCACTGCTGGCATTGGCGCCTGTGCCGCCCGTGCTCATGTTGACAGCCACATTGATGATACTCTGATGTGAGATCTCAAGTGTACGCTCGATTTCGCCATTGACAAGATCACCGATTGTCTTACCAGCGCTGATGGGCGGTGCCAGCGACATTGGTGGCGGCGTTGGCATCGGCTGCGGTGGCTGATTGAGCTTCTCCTGCGACAGATGACGACGCAAAGCCATTTTGGCTGGCGAGACCTGCGTGTAGTCGGGCTGCGATGAGTTCGAGCTGGGCCGACTGGGCGGACGCACCGTCAAGCGCTCGACACGATAACCAGGATAATCCGAATTGGCCGAACTGGCACGTGGCAGCAGCTCCAAGCTGTGTTGCTGCTGCTGCTGCTGTTGTTGCTGCTGTTGCTGATGGTGTTGCTGATGTTGCTGCTGTTCTGTTAGCAATTGCTCGCGACTGCTGGAACGCTGCAAGAGATTCTCAGCAGGCGCTTTGAACTCAGTTGCAGCACTGCCTGCGCTCGCATGATGCAGATGATGATGTCCAAGCTGTGCATGATGTGCGTGTTGTTGCTGTTGATGTTGCTGCTGTTGCAGTCGCTGCTGTGCGACATGCGCCAACATGAGCGCATGTTGCTGCTGTTGTTGCTGGGCCAAGAAATGCTCGTAGCTGTTGGCACTAACCGATGCGCGTCGCCGATGGAAACTCAGATCAGCCGACGTTGGCGGTGCCCCACTTGTTGCACCATGTGCCGCATACAGTGTGGCGATATGCGCTGACGTTGACGATGCTGCCGCCGACGACGATGATGAAGGCGGTGGTGGCGGCGGCGGCGGTGGTGCAGAGGCTGCAACTGCTGCACGCGCTGGTGAATACTTTGACTCCTTAACCAGAGATGTTTGGCTGCCGTATTTACCCGACAATTGTTGCTGCTGCTGCTGTTGTTGTTGTGCCTGAAATTGATGTTGCTGCTGCTGGTGCTGCTGCTGATGATGATGCTGCTGTTGTTGCTGTTTGCTGCTTATGTAGGCACTGCCATAGGGCAAATTAGCTGGTGGCGGGGGCGCTGTTGATGCCGCTGCTCCAGCACGCGGTCCGGGCAACGGTGGCGTTATGGGCGATATTGTCGTATTGGCATTGAGATGCATGAGGCCCTGCGTCGATACGGTTATGATGTTGTGCAAGTTGTTCGGCGTTGGCGTCTGGCTCATCTGCTTGCTGCGCTTGGGCACCGGCGATTGCAGCGGCGTCACTGGTGTCTCAATAATGGGCAGCGCCTTGCTGCGTTGCTCCTGATCCTCGTTGAGGGCCGAGGTGATGATGCTCTTCAGACGATCCTCAAAGTTGGCCACCTTGGGTGATTCCTGTTTGCGACTCAGTCCAAGTCCAAGTCCCAGTCCAGGCAACTCGCACTTGGGCAGCAGCAAACCACTTGTGATGGGTTGCTGTTGTTGCTGTGGCGATTGCTGCTGCGGGCACAGTTGCTGTTGCTGTTGCTGCTGTTGCTGTTGATGCTGAGACTGTTGCTTGGGTGCCGGCATCAGTGTGCTGTCCTTGTAGAGCGCCGGTGAGGTTTTGGGTTCCGTTTTGGGTTTGCCATTAATGTAGTTCAGCGCACTGCCGCCGCCTCCGCTGACAGCATTCACAGCATTGCTAACTGTCGGCATGGGTAGCGCTTGAAACTTGCCAGCCTCGACCTGGCGACACGTCTCGAGTATCTTCTGCGCCAACACCTCGGGATTGCTCTCCTGTATTTTGCCCACCTCCGGCACCTGTGGCCATTCCTGTGAGCGTGCACGATGCTCACGACTGCGACGCGATGATTTGCTGGCCGTCAATGATTTACTGCTGCAATTTGGCTGAGTGGCAACAGTTGCTGCCACACCATGCAACTGTGTGGCAGGCGTTGATGCAGCAGGCAGTGCAGCAGCAACAGCAGCAGAGGTAGCAGCACCTGCCACAGTTGCTGCCGCCGGCAGAGTTGTCGTGTTGCTTGCCAGACTGATGTTTGTGCCCTGCGCGAGTAGAGCTGCCGCTGTGCTGCGATCCTCTGCAGATTTCTGCAACGAACTTGTCTCCTGCTCAATGGTCGAGACCTGCGCATAGAGCTTCTTGCGTTGACTCAACGTATTGGCAATTTCCTTCAGCACCAACTCCTGTGCCGCCGTCTCGGACAACTCCTGCGGCAACTCCAGCTTCACTTTGCCATTGCTGCCATTCACTGTGCAGAGTTTCTGATATTCTGGCAAATGCTTCAGTTGCTTGCTCAGCAACAGCTTCTGTTCGCTCTCGTAGACTGTGACCTCGTTGCGCATCTTGCTGACCGCATGCTGCAGATCCTTGTGCCGTCCGACAATCTCCTTGGCCTGCGCTATCAGATCATTGGGCGAATTCACATTGATGCCCAGCTCATTCATGCGCACCTTGAGCAGCGTCACACTGTCATCGATCAGCACCTTGATCTGCTTATCCAGCTGACTGGCGCGATTCTTCAGGCGCGCCATACGCTCCTGTTCCTGGGCAATTTGCTTCTGCACTTGCGGCAAATACGCGCTCGATCGCATGTGCTCAATCATTGTGACATATTGCGAACGGAACAGATCGAGCAGTATTTGCAGTGCATACGGCGTATCCTGTGGCGCGGTGGGTATGTCCAGTTCACGATGCGACATGTCCTCGGTGAGCAGTGACGTTAGCTGCTGATCTATTGTGCCCGGTGCAGCGGGCAGCTTCTTGGTCATGGCATCCAGCGAGGTGCTGAGCACTGTCTGCTTGTGCAGCACATCAAGGCCGGCAATCTTGACGCACTTCCTACCACGTTGTCCCTTCTTCATGCGCCCCTTACGGCCGGGACCACCTACACCTGCACCAGCACCAGCACGTGGCTGATCCTCTTTGCTGCTCGACTCCTTGCTGGCCGATGCTGATGTGGTGGATGCTGGAGTCGTCACAGCCACAGCAGCCGCTGCCTCTTCGGCTTCGCGTTGCGCTGCCGCAGCTGCTGCAGATTTACTGGCAATTGCCGCTTTGCGGGTCAACTTCTTGCGCTTCTTCACCGTCGTCACAGCACGTGGCATGCGTCCCTGATGACTATTGCTGTTGTTGCTGTTGCTATTGTTATTCTCCTCATCGTCAGACTGCGAACTTTTGCCCTTCGAGCTGCACCAGTCGGACCACACCTTGCGGGTCATGGGACCATTCGATGTGGATGTTGTATTTGTTGTCGTTGTGCTGTTGCCCCCATTGCCATTGGTTGCCTCGCCATCTGCATCGCTCTCTGTGCTGCTGTCCATGTCCAGACTGCGTTGCTGCTGCTGTTGTTGTTGCTGCTGCTGCGCACTTGCCAGCTGTTGGCGCGTCTTTGAGGCAGCTACGCCTGCAGTGCCACCGCTAACATTTGCAGGCGATTGCGATTGATGTCGCTGCGCCTGTTGCTGTTGCTGCTGGCCAGGACCGTTGGACAGTTCTCGCTCTCGTTCTCGCTCCCGATGGTTGTTGTTGTGATTGTTATTATTGTTGTGATTGTTGTTGTGCTGGCCAACATTTGCCTCACGCTTGGCACGATCGCGTGTGGTGCGCACAGTGCCTGCAAAGAGAGAAAGATTGATGGGGGAGAGATTAGTAAAGTAGTTGAGGGTTTAATTACTTTAAAATAGATTCTCTTCATTTTGAATATTAGAAAAGATTTGATAAGAATTTCCTGTGTTATTGCAGAAAGTGTCTACACAACTTTATATGCAAGTCAGCAAACAATTTTAATTTATATTTTAATGTTCTGATCGTGAAAGTGACTGATCGCGCAAGTGATTGTGGCTGATCATGGCACTGAATGGTGAGGCGACTGATTATAGCTCTGATACTGATTGAATTGGAATCGATCGAATTGAATTGTGTTTGTTTTAATGCTGACTGTGGTTGATTAGTTGTGGTTGTTAGGACTGATCGTATGTTGTTTGTTTATATACAATATATATATGGTATATTCCCTTCGTAGTGTTTACTTACCCACATGCTCGTGATCGTTACCGCCCTTGGTTTTCAGACGTTGAAAGTAACGTTCTAAAATGGTGCGATCGATCACATGCAAATAATATGAAACCGGTTTGCAGGTCCATGAAACGGAACCCTTAAGCGGAGGTATTTCGCTCACATGCATTATGGTGCCGATATCGCTGAGGTTTCTACAAAAAAAATGCAAGACAATTAAATTAGAGACATTGTATTTAATATAGTTATTCATTCTTCGCAGACTTACCGATCTGTAATGCGAAAGTTGAGCGGACAAAACGATTTGGAGGACACAACTCGTGCACCATCTCGCAAATCGGCAAATCGCTCCTTCAGCTGATGATCGACAGTGGGACCAAAGGCAAAATTATTGACAAATACCAGCGTGGATGAGGTGATCTTCTCGCGATGTTCATCGACAAGAAAATCGCCCTTAATCAACTTGTATTCACAGTATCGTTTGCCAAACCATCCCATATATTGACGAAATATCAGATCCATACGTTCCGCATATCTGGCCGGTGTGTCTGCCTTCTCGATGCCAATGCACGTCTTAAGCGGAAACGAACCGGCCATTTGTAGTACCACCTGTCCCACACCGGAACCGAGATCAATGAACGTGTCCTCCTTGCTAACGGTGACATGTTTGAGCATTTGCTGTACCAGCTCGTACGATGTCTCGCCATATACCTCCGGCGAGAATGGTTCGTACTGATTGAGTTTATCCGGATCGAGTACGGCAGCATTGTAAACTAATTGCAGTATGTGTCTTAAAAGGCTAGGGTGAGCAAACTTATTCAAGCGCTCGGCGGGCAGTGAAGTTCCTTTTTCCTGTTTGAAAGAACGAAAATAATTAATATTTATGTTAAAGGTTGAAAACTTAAGATTAAACATGTTGTAACTACTGAATGGCAACTGATTTGCAGACAAACTGAGACAGATTAGAGATTTTAGAATATAACAAGTTTTTATTTATTTTGTAAATATTTTAAGTAACTGAAACACAAACTTAATTTGCAATTTTGTAACTGCGAGAATTAAGTTTGAGTTCGTTAACATTCTGCCCAAATAAGTATGCTATCAAAAAGTGATGCAGACTTTTGCAGAAATTTACTTTTAGAAACCTATCAATAAACCAACAAAACGGATCTCAGTGTATCAACAAAAAGTGCTTCAATTTGTATATAGAATATTTATCGATCGATTTACTTACCAATTGAACAATACTGTCGACAGCTTTATTGAAACGATCGACAAGATTTGTCATAGTCTTATAGCAGGCAGTGTCAATGTGATTGAGATTAATCTCCTCGAATGCCGATGAAATGTATGGCAGCTCATCGCAAACGAATTTGATAGTATCGATAATATCGATGCCATTGTCATGCTTATCCTGTCCATGTCCAATCTGCAGTGGCCAGGCGAAGGTAATCGTATCGGAGGAGCCAGCTGGCGAACGCAACACCAAGTCCTTGACTTGAGGTGTTGCCATATTTTACCCTATGCCAGCTGGGCGGCAAAAGGTCAAACGGGCCCAAACGAAACACTAAAACAACGTTGCGTTGTTGTTTTATATGCTTCGCAAATAACTTCTATCTTCTTGTTGCAGTTTCTTGTTATTATTGTTATTTCTATTTGTTGTTGTTGTATTTAGTGTGGGGGCATGAACGTTATATGGACGATGCGATCAGGCATGTATATGCATAATGAATTCAATATTATATATGCTTATATGCTGATGCTGATGCTGTTGTTGATAATGAGATGATGATCAAAAAACGTTGGCAGAGGAGCTGTGTGGAGGCGTTTGACGTTTACGTTGCTTTGTGTTACGTTACGGCTACGATTACGGTTAGGGTTGCGCTATAGTTACAATTATGATGATAGGTTTTCTTCTTCTTCTTCGTTTTTGTCTTAGGAACACTGGCAGCGTTGGGTTAATTATGTATGTATGTGTATTGGGCTAAGATAAAATAAAAGTGAAACTTTCGACTATATTCGGTTTCGGTGTGCGTTCACGTTACGTTGCGATCGTTACGTTGATCGTTACGTTATCGTCACTTCTGCTGCGCTGCTGCTGCTGCTGCTACTACTCTTCCCGCCCACGTATGATGCTCTTTCTCCGTCTCTGCCTTCTGCTTCTTCTTCTTCACCACGTCCTCGTCGTCTTCCTCCAGCAGCAGTGGCAGCCAATGGAACAGCAACAAAATACAAAAGTAACTGATGATAGTTGCGTAATTTAATATTTTGCTGTATGTTAAGAAAACGATGCATTTTCTTCATCAATGTGCGACAACATATTCGCCAATCGTTTCGTGTTTCATTCTCATCATCATCATCGTCGTTGTGAAGCAGCACACCCGCAGTTGCAGTTGCGTTTCATTTCACTGCGTTCCATGGCACGCGCGCTTGGCCAACTAACGTTGCTACGCATGTTGCGCGCGCGCGTCAATCTCTCGTGTAGTGTTGCAAAATGCCGCAAATGTGTGTGTGTTTCTTGTATTTTCGAAAGACTTTAATTTAAAGCTTTTGTTTTTTTTTATGTGGTTTTTTATCGAGGGGTCTGCAAGAGAAAAGAACAGAGAGATGGTAGAACATAAATAAATAAGGCTCGTTTATGCAGTTTCGAAAGTAAATAATCAATAAATATAAACTAAATAAAAGATTAATGCTTTCAGATGCTGTCAATGAGCGTGAAAAGAATAGAGGTGTGAGCAAACTCAATAAAATTATGTATAAAATGCTGTGCCATGCGTGAAGTTATGCAAAATGTGAGAGAACTTCAAGATATATACTCAAGATGAGCTAGAGTACTACTTAGTTTGGCAAGCTTTACTTTAATTTGAATAAAAAATATGATTTCTATAAATCTTTTATGTTACTATTATATATTTAAGTATAATTATATTGTATATATCATATATTATTTATTCATATTTCTACAGTTATCAAAAAACCTATGCATTACTTGAATATACGTATATCAAAGACTCATTCATACAAAAAGTTCTTATCTCTATCTTTCCCACGCTCATTTCAATTTACTATCAACAGGAAACATCATATTCGAATTAATATTATATCAAGTGTTGTATAGCGCTGCCTTCTTAAAAATGTACTCTACCTTTTTTGGCAAAGCAATTATATTATACAGTTTCTTTGTATTTGTATTTGTTAAGGTCTCTTCTCTTCGTTATTTATGTTTATAATGCTAATTTGTAATGCGAGGCACGTATCAAGCTTTGTTTCATTGCTTATTCTTTCTTTGCTTTGAGCCGAGTAATTCAATTCCCGTGCACATTTATATTTGATGATGATGTTGCTTCAGCTTGCCACTGGTGGGCAAAATGGGCGTGTCGCTGAGCAATAAAGAAAGGGAGAGAGAGAGAGAAAGGGCTATCAAGGGTGAGCTGAGAACGACAATGGGACTTCATTAGCATAGGCAACAAAATGCCGACGTCGACAGCTTTTTCAAAGTCATTACAATTTTTATGCTTCAAAGAGGAGGTGGTAAAAGCAAGAGAGACAGAGAGAGAGGGAGAGCCCATTGTAGAAAAATCAATAACCACCACCAGAATTTGTGGGTTTAATTAAAGCCTTAAAGCATTCGCTCGGACATTGAAATATTTTGGCTAGACAAGCGCCACATTAAATTGAATGGGCTTTTGGGCGTGCATTCGCACAGCACAGTGGCTGCAATAAATATGTGTATGCCGCTGCTGTTGCCAGCCGGTCTCAGTGTGTGTCTGTATGTGTGTGTTTGTCTGTTTATGCAGTTCGTTTGAATACACCTAACCCAGCCCAATGTTGTCTGGCACATGTGTTAAAGCGTGTATATAGTTGCCGTTATATACCGATAAAATACATGCATATATAGCTATATATAGTATGACAGTGTTGTTTAATATTTGCTATGCATACACGTGTGCGAATATCCGCCTGTCTCGCACTGTGTGTATCTGCATCCACACACACACACACACAGGAACGTATCCTGTGCGACTGTATGTAGTATCTGTATCTGTCTCTCTGTTGCCACAACATCCCCCCTCCCCACACTCCTCTACAACATTTGCATCCTCACACAGTTGGGGCCTATCGCCATCCTGTTCGGGCGGTTAACCGCCTCTCGGTCTGCTCCCGCTGTCGTCTATAACATGTCTGGCCACAGATGTCGGACGGGTATGTACAATGCGAGTGTGTATGTCTCTCTCCCTCTCTCTCTGTCTCTATGTGTGTGTTGCCACTCTGACTGAGCGTATAATCGAGCATCCGCTCGGACAGACACATTAGCTATTTAACAGTTTTGTGTTAATCAATAGATAAAATGCATTAAGCACTACAGCAATGCATCATAGAGAGAAGGAGAAAGAGGAAGAGGACTCTGTCTGCCTGTCATACACAAATGCTTAATTGGAGAGGTATGCCTTGGACAACATGATTTGTTTAAGTAATAAATTGTGTGAATTGTGTTTTACATAGATTGCAATCAAAGTGCTGATTAAATTCTTGTGTCATGCGTGAGTAATAATAGTAAACTAATTGGAAAACGTTTATCCTTGCATTGAATCATCTTATTTTTAATTGCTTTACATTTATTGGCAAGAAAATATGCTTGAGATATCAGCTATATATGAATTAAGGCTCATGTATATATCATAAGCATTTAAGGTTTTTAATCGACATGAATTTGAGAAGTTTCCAAAGTCAAAGTCCTTTTTAAAAAGTTAGACAGACATTGACGTCTGTTGGCTCCGCCTACTTGCCACAGGCATGTGTTGCTAATATTCTGAACCGACAGACAGACAGAGGTCAAGTGCTGTGGCATCTGGATGCCATTTTGGTAAAACTTTTGCATGTTCTTTGATGTGTAACATGAATCTATTGATGTTTATTTGTACTGTGGAGCGTTGTAAGTGGCTGAATAAACAAGTGAGGAGAGAACCCCACGAAAAAAAGAAAATTAATACTTTTGCAAAGTAATTTCTGTCTGGTATTATGTCTGCTTAGGTGACCTTAACTTGCTCTGGGATCAGATATTAAATAACATTCAAAACACATTAAATATACAACATATGCCCCCTTAAATTGTCCGCATTTAATTTATTTTGTACTACATAGTTGATTTTATAAATTAATGATATCAGCATCTTTGTAGAATTATCTGCCTTGTCTAGCATTTTTTAGCACATTTTATTAAAAAGGTTATATATAGCAAGATTAAACACGGCAAACTTAAATATAAGAATCATTTTCGTATTTTCTATTGACCTATCCTTTTTAATGTTTTCTCTCTATCTCCCTTTCTCTCTCTCTCTCTCTTTCTTAGTGTTTGTCAGCTTATTTACCGCATCATTGAAAACAAAAGACCTTTGCATGCATGTGGCTAATTAGAAACAAAACACACACACACACAGACACATAAACATATACAAGCACACACAAGCCATAATTGCTCGTTTGCCTGGTTTATACCCCATAAAAAAGATTGAATATTTGACGACTTTAAATAAATTCGAAGATTAAAATTTATGTATAAAGTGGTTATATAATTATAGCTATTTTTTCCACAATATTGCTTTGCCCTAGAGCTATGGATTTTCAAAGTATATTCGAATTAATTTGCACACATTTGGTTAAGTGGTATTCCCTAGTCTGGCAGATCAACAGCGAGCGCGCGTTCTCAATTGTTTTGCATGCCTGCGGAGGCGTGACACACATTTCCATAGCAAGCCCACTCAGTCACACACACACACACATACTTGCACATATGCACACACTCGCGCACGCAAACAAGTTGACACAATTACAGAGTGCAGAGGGGAGAGAAGGCGCAGTAAAAACAGAACGCGTTTTTAATCAACCTAAAAAGTACTCAGTCCTCTCTTCTGTCACTCCCCCCCCCACACCTCATCACTCATTCGCTGACTCCAGTCTCTTCTAGGCGCAGAGAGGCTGTTTCACACACACACATACATGCACACACGCGACCGCTGGCACACGCGAGCAGCGCTGCCAACGCCCACGCGAAGCGGTTCCAACTTATTTGCAATATATTTTTTTTTTGCTTTTCTTTTTGTTGTTGTGGATCTCGCCATTTGTTGTTGTTGTTTTACGACTTCTGCCCCAGCAATTGCCACGCAGTCTGCTCTGGCGCTTTGTATATCGCCTCACTAAAACAACAACAATAAAAATAAATCGCAAAAAGCAGAAGAAAAAAGAAGAGAAAGAGAATTTCAAATTTGCTTTGTTATTTTTGCAATCCATTTTCTATTTTTATAAGAAACTGCGAACAGTTTTATGCTGATTATTATTATTATTGTGATTGTTCTACATTCTTCCTCGCTCCCTCTCTCTCTGTTTTTCACACTGTGGGTCAAGGCCAACACGACAAACAATTAAAAACAGCAACAATAATAAAACTGTTTTCTCACTTTTATTGCCTTGAGGTGACTGGACAACAGAATAATGTAAATAAACAGCTGCCACGTCTGTTAGTTAACATTTCAATTAAATGCCGTTACAAATTTAATATATTCTCTCACTATTTGCTCTCCCACACTCGCTTTTTCTCTCTCTCACTTTTACAGTTTATTGCGGTTAATTGTGTTATTTAATTGTTCGCTGTTAATTTCATAATTTGCTCGGTGTTGTGTTTGGTTTATTCTACCAATAATATGTACATTTACTTAACACCCACACACACAAACACACGCACACTTACAACAACAATATACAGCACATTATTCATGGTCACGTGTTTGTTATGATTGCATGACCGAAGGTTAAATTAGTTTACGCTTTGATTTCACGTTAATTTCTATGACTTTTTATTGCTGCTCTGTTCTGTAATTGTTGTTCTGGTTATTGTTGTTAGATATTGCACAAATGTTGCTGATAATTTAATAGTTTTTCCGTTTATTTTTGATTTACTAGCGCAAGGTTTCACATCATATATTATTGCTTTGGGGGTCAGATCAACTAATACTTTCTCATGAAACAAAAAATAGAAACTTAGCAAATTGCTGTTAATTAACAGTTAAAACACACATGCACGATCTACAGTTTGACAGCAGTGCCGCAACAGTTGCAGAGGCACTGCTCCGTATCTCTCTTTGTAACTGTTACGTTTCGTTGCTTTTATGCGTTCGTTCATCTTTTGCACAGTTAAATTACATTTCTTTCGAACAGACACACAGCTTAATTATAGTCTTTAATATTTACAGCAAAAATATGCATAGCGCGTTCGCATTTAAAATATGCAATAATTGAGTTGTTAACACAATTATTGGCAGAAACAGAAGCAGCTGAAAATTCCAATGCCGCCCTGCTTATTATAGCATACATACATATGTATGTATGTGCCTGCATGCATGTGTTTGTGCTATTTACATATGCAGATGCACAAGTCTTTGTCATTGTTATGGCTATTGTCAACTGTCTTTGTTGTTATTGTTGCGTCGATAGAGGTGTCATTGAGGTCATGCGCTCAATATTGATTATCAATAGGCCGCACATGCACATACTATAGTCTCTGTCTGTCTTTTTCTGTTTGTGTGTGTGTGTATTGCTCTTCACATAAAACGCAATTGATTTCATATAAATAGAGCACAGTTTTAAATGCTTTCGCTGATAAGACGCGTATGTATGTATGTGTATATAAATAGCAACTATTCATAAGCACATTTATATTATAATTTCCAACAAAACGTACTTTGTGATTTAATCTAATACTTATAATATAATATGTATGTATATATAAATATATAACATAATATAACATATTCTAGGAAATTCGTAAATTTTTCTAATATTTTTGTTTACTTTTCAAATACTCCCAATTGATAGCTCGCCTAGTTTCCGTATACGTGTGTTTTGTTCACGAGAAAACCAATTGACCTCCCCCGTAAAGCGCCACCTGTTGTCATTTAAGGCCAACCAAGCAAACCATTATCAAAAAGCAAATGCCGCAAATGCGCTGATAAGATTAAGTCGCTGACCTAGTTACGTTTGCGTAGTACAACAAACAAATAAACACAAACACAATGTGAGGAATGTGTGAGAGCATAAGAGAGAGGGAGAAGGAGAGAAAGAGAGAGAGAGAGAGACAGGCAATGGTAAGACTAAAACATGTGACAGCAGAAACCGCAATTCAAAATTGCATTTTTATTGAATTTTTGAATAACCCGCAGCAAGTCAAACACCTGCGTCAACAAGGAAGAGAAAGAGAAGCGATATGGAAAGAGGAAAAAAGAAAGA
This sequence comes from Zaprionus davidi, assembly GCA_018903715.1. NCBI lineage: Eukaryota > Metazoa > Arthropoda > Insecta > Diptera > Drosophilidae > Zaprionus > Zaprionus davidi. Next base: position 5,021,853 of record JAEIGL010000003.1, read on the forward strand.
AACAGCAAAAGAAGAGGGATAGTGCAGCAGCAAAGAAAGATCACAGGCAAGCTTTAGTACGTGCCACAAGGAGGAACATATCTCTTTATATGTATGTGATGTAAAGCAGGGAAGATACAATGAAGTTGAGAAAGCGAAGAGATTAAAGATATAAAGGATAAGTTCAGCTAACATAAGAACTAGACAGTCCAAATACGTATAACATATATTACAATAGCAAATGAAATGTATTGCATTTAAAGAAGGAACTCCAAAAAAGCTTTAACAAAGTGATGCTTAAACATTAATTATTTATTTATTTTTTTAAAGTCGACTATAAAACAATCGACTGTTGATTATAATTGTACTTTAAAGACGATGCAACACAGGGTACTCTAAAAGTCGAGCACCCTCTACTGGCACTTGAGACTTCTTCGTCCTGCATAAAGTTGAAGGATTCCCAGTTGCAGTTCGCAGTTGTCGCTTTGCGGTTGTTGTCTGGCCAAAAAACAGCTGCCACTGCCACAGCCACAGGCCGCACGTTGCACAAGTGCAACGGGAAATTGTCGGCTGACCACAGGCGATAGCAACAGGTAAATTCAGGTAAGAGATATAGGGGTGAACAAGCAGAGAAAGAGAGAGAGAGAAGCACGTGGTAAACAAAGAAACAGACGTGCAGCAAAAACCTTTTTGACATCAACATTTAATGGCAACATGTGCAAGAAATGACAGCGACTTGGCATCGTAATTACATATAGAATATATATATACATACATACATGCAAGTGCATGCAAATACATGCACACAAACATATATTTTCCTGATCATGTGTACAACTCTCTTATTGATTCTCATATTCTGCTCAACTGTTTTTTCGATGAATTTAAAAGAGCAAAGTGCCCTTAAAAAATTGTAATTTATTTAATGGACGCGGGTTAAAATTCAGCGAAAATTATGTTTACTTAATGGCATCACTTAACGCACATTATAAGGGATAAGTTAAGTAAATAACCACAAAGTTTCGCAAGGTAGAACTGAGAAATATTCCGTTTGTAGTGCGACACCTACCATACACCACCCTTTCCAATTTGCTTCTTTTTAGGTAGATTTTCAAAAGTAAAGTAGATTTTTTTAAAATTTCATATTTTTAATGATTAATACGAAAGACGTATGTTATTGTATACATTATATAATGTTATGTTATATGTTATCCTTTAAATATATTATATTTTATATATGTTATGAACTACATTTCGTTGTTCTACATATGTTATTTTATGTTATACATACGTTTTGTACTACATATCTATAAAATCGACAACCTATTTCAACGATAAATCAACATATTCTGAGAATAGAAAACAATTTTCATAGATCTACAAGCACCCCTGCTTCACTTCTAACTTACATGATTAAAGTCAATATGCAAATTACGTTACATGCCCCCTTCCCCTCCTCCGCTTGTCCAACTTCATTGTAAACAAGCCTTATGCTCATAACTTATGAATTCAACCATTAAAACGCAGTCAAATTTAACGTTACGAAAATTTAAGTGCTCTGTTGAACATAACCACAAAATGAAAAGTAGCGTGCACGGGAAAATAGGTTAAACAGTAGGGGGAAAAAGTGAAAGAGACAGAGAGAGAGAGAGAGAGAGAGAGAGAGGGAGAAGGCAGTAAAAATCTATTCTGAAAATACAACAAAGAACAACAACAAACAAAAGTTGAGGCTTAACTTTGCACTTTCCACTTAAAAGATATGCTTAAAGAAACAAGAATTGAAATGCGATATTAAAGCGTGCGCAGAAAATACTGGGAAAAACACACACACACACCTACATAAAGAGACAGTGGGGGAGGAGGGTTAAAACAATAGCAGAGCCACAGCCCAAAGAAAGTCACTTTGCGCTCGTTTCGTGCCCTGACTGTAACTGGGGGTTGAGTTTTCTTTGCACATACATACTATACAATATATACATATATATAACATAAAACTTGCTACCATCCCCAACAAAATCCCTCAACCCATCAGGCGAAACGTGGGAAAAATGTAGAAAATGCGAACAAAGACCACGACGACAAAGTCAAAGAGGAATGGTGAAATGTTGAGGCTGCAGATGAGATGTTGATGATGATGATGATGATGATGATGATAATGATGAGAAATAACTAAAGCAAAGGCAGCGACGCGACAGCAACGCAAGGTGGGTAAGGACACTCTGTGAAATAGATACGAGGGCTGGGGCCAAACTTATAAAATATGTACACACAGTAATGTGGGTGGATGGGCTCGACTTGGGCCTCTAGAAATATGCAAAAAGTTGTTGAAAACTTGCACAGTAAAATAAGTTGACGACGCCCAGAGGAGGTTGGGCGCCTCCCACACAGACACCAGTCTGACAGACAGGCCGCATTATATATAGTATAGAAACCAACTTGTATATATACTCAAGTCGTGCATGAATACACACCAAGAGAGTCCAGGCATATGATATCTAGCACGAGCAAAAAGTTAAGATTCTTACGTTTTTCAAAGGTTTCCGAGATAATCAAAAGGCCGATAAAACATCTCTAACTAATACAGACCGCACAGCCAGCCCTATATAGCATACATTGTATACACACACACACACACACACACACACACACACACACTACAAATTTCAGTGCAATATTGTTTATGACGCGCTGCCTCGAGTAGAAGACCCTGTTCTGACCAAGGAGGGCGGAGGAGTTGCTGCGGTTATGGGCCAAAACACTCTCATATGCTGCCACTACTGCCTCTGCTGTGCTTTGGCCAACAAAAAAGTTTTTTCATATTAGCTTTTATGTCGGAAGGGAAGTTTTACTTGTCATTTGCAGTAATAGCTAAACCAACAACAACAACAACAACAGCAACAACAACAGCAAACTGAAAGACCTCTGGATTTTATATCTACTTTGAGTTTGAGCAGGTCTGACAGCTTCCACAAGGAATATGGGCAGGGATTTTGTTGTTAAAATGCGGCAAAAAGTTAATCAATAATGTTGGACGACAGCAACTAAAGCCAAAGCGAAAATCCCTCTTCTGAAACACATACACACACACAGAAACAGAAAGAAAGCAAAAAAAAGAAGATTAAGTTAGGAAAATTGCATGAAATTCCTAACCTGGGCGCAAAAATATCTTTATCTCTGTTATGATAATTACATTATATTACGAAATGAATGGAAATGTTTATTTAAGGTTTGTTGAGTGTACAGAAAGATATATCAACAGAACTCTGTACTATATAATAAACGCGAGCGAAATATCCCTGCAGGTTCTAATATACTCCGATCGTTCCTATACTAGGGATATATTATATATTATGTCTAACTTTGATTATCACTGATAAGTTATTTCTAAAATTAAAGCTGATTTTCATACAAAAACCTTCGATTCGGCCGATTGTTCCTATTCCTGATTAAAAATATATATACTTTATAGAATCGGAGCTGTCACCCAAAGTGCGTTGCAAACTTCTATCTAAAATTAATATACCCTCTGCAAAGGTATAACTAAAAAGATTAAAATATAATATCTTTATTGTACAATATCCATAACTAATAGCATTATTAATATTTTAGATTAGTTTATATATATTAGTAAAATGAATCTGTCAGTTCCATCATTAATAAATCTCATTTTTATTTGAAATTTAAAAGGTAAACAAAAGACGAGGCTAATTTTAATTTACTATGATTAGAGTGGCAAAAGTGAAAGGCTTCTTTGTGCAAAGGGACCAAGAAGCAGGTGAAGTTAAATTCAAATACTCTTGTTAAAGGCAGCGCACACACACACATACACTCTGTAAATGTTCATTAAAGTTAAGCGCGCGCTTTATTCAGCCTCGTGCTGTTACTGCACTCACACTCACACCAACACCCGCGCTCGCACACTCCTGCACACACACTCTCCCACTCTCTCTCTTACCTTCTGTCTCTCTCTAGTGTTCTCTTACTCTGCTACTCAGTCAGGCTGTCTGCCCGCATGGCAACGAGGGTTGCAGCAACAACAACGACTGCAAAGTAATAAACACACTGTGCAAGACAGCAACAAAAAAGAAGAAGACGGTGAAACACAGCGCAGCGAAAAAAGAAAGAAGAAAAAACAAAGCGAATTGGGTTGGGCAGGGTTGGCAGTCTGGGTGGGTGGGGTGCCTTTGGGTGCGTGTTTATTTCTGTGCAGGGTTGTTACTGCCGCTTCTTCTTGCTCTCTTCTTCTCCTACAGCCTCTGCCTCGGTCGCCGTCGCTGTCGCTGCCGCTGAGGGTTGCCAGCCACTTTTTGCATTAATTGCTTTATCGATTTTTGCCGCATTTCAAGCTCTCAGCAGCCTACGCCTACAGCCCCGACGTCAACGCTCTTGTTGTTGTTGTTTTTTTTAGCACAAGGACGTGGCAAAAATATGAAACAAAGACTTGTGTTCTCCTCTTGTTATTGTGCATGAAATGTGGCAAGGAGAAGCGAAAGCACAAAATGCATTCCCCAAATGACGTTTTTCAAAAGCAATGCAAATGCTTTCTGCGCCACCTGCCTGAGCAAAAGGCTCGCAAGAAAAAAAACACAAAACAAAACAAAAGCCGAAAATGTAGGACAGCTACTGCTATCCCCCCAGCACCTCTCCTCTTCCCTTGAACCCACTCTTCGCCTTCTCTTTGCCTGCTTGCAACGTCAGCAAAACAGCGACAGAGTTGCCAAATGCATGCATGCAAAATGAGCGCAGCTCAATAGTCCAAAAGGGGAGGTTGGGGAGAAGAAGATGAAGAAGTGGAAGGGGGTCTTGGGGTGACAACAAACACCCGCCAGGCGGCGCCTCAGTGCATGCGAAAAGCAATGAAAAAAAGTTGCAGTAAAATTGTGCACAGTCCTAAAAAATGAGGTCAACTATTTGCGGTGTGTGCAATAGAGAGAGAAAGACAGGCAGAGAGAGAGAGAGAGAGAGAGAGAGAGAGAGAGAGAGAGAGAGAGAGAGAGAGGAAGAAAAGGGGAGAGTGCGCCAGGCGGGAGTCCATGTACTGTTAACCGGGCCGCATTTGTTTCAATAGCGTGCTTAGTTAGTAGGTTATGTTTATGTACATTTACATAATTATACATAAACACAGCGTTACGTAGTATATACCAAATGTATATGTATATATACAGTTCATATTAAGTACATACATATAATTGTGTACATGCCCGACTTGACTCTTTAAATCTTTCGCTGCTTTAAAGTTCTCGCTGCCTGTGAAGTGCGGCAACAGTGCGCCCACAGGGCAATGCAATGAATGAAATGTGTAAGAACGTGGAAAATGGGTCAGTAATTAAAATGCAAAGCTTGTGGCGGTTTTTCCAACGTTTAAATACAAAAACGAGTAAGAAGAAGACTAAAAAAGAACTGCCTAACGACTTTTGGAATACCAGAAGGTAAGGTAACTGTCCCCTTAAGCAAAAAGGTTACTCGAAACACAGCTAATAAGAACTTATATGAATGGGATATGAGAACTTCAAATGTATTATATTTTCATTCACAAATTTATATTTATGAAGTTATAAAATCAATTTTTGCTAACTAATTCGTTTTCATATGTAAATCTCAATTGTTTTTAGCAAGATGTATATTGTTTTGATCTTAAAATCATTAAATTTATTTATTTTCTATTAAATTCTATGGTATTTAGTAGACAACCAAAATTCCTATTTATTCACAGAACATGTTTGAAGCTTATTTCTTGAAAATACTTTGGAACTTGTTCATTGGTCACGTAACCCGAAAAAATACACAATCAGCTTTTGAAATAAACCTCACAGCATCACAAAAACAACAATAAGAACAACAACAACAACAGCAACTGCATAACAATAAGAAATCAACAAAGCTCTCTATAGCAACATCAGCAGCACAAAAATTCGGAACTTAGCTCAAAGAAAAAGCCAAAGGGCCTTAAATAAATAAAAAGCCCTTGCTAAAGTTATAAAATTGCCAGGAGGAAGTAGAGAGAAAAATCAAAAAGACTAGCAACGATAACAAAAGAAGAGAAGTAGCTCTGCACCTCGTCTTCTACCTCATACCACAGCGTAATGCGACGATGCCAATTTTCACACAGCTCAATATTTTCTAAGCAAGGCAAAAAAAATAAAGCACAAGCCTGAGAACAAGCAAAGGGAATGAGAATTTGGGGAGGTTTATGTCATTTGCACACACACATACACTCACACTAATGCACTCTCAGAGAACACACAAACGAGCGATAAAAACAGGAAGAGAAGTGTAAAACAAAATAGAAATTGAAACATCCTTCCTGTGCCAAACGGCAGGCTAAGGAAAAGAGAAGGGAAGGTTCGCGTGGGCTAGCAGACCGTGTAGGGTTGCCTAAACTACAATCAGGTTAGTTTCGATGTTGAAATTTATATGGGAAAAACTATATACATACATGCCTGTGTATGTGTATGTGTGTGTGTTTGAGTAAGGTGGTGTGCGGGTGAGTTAACATGCAACAATTTGTGTGGAGAAAAAAAGAAACCTGCTGGCAACCAAGGGTTGACAGCCAGGACTTCAAACCCGTATAATCATAATACAGACACAGCAGCAGTGAGCGAAATCCCTCGAGGGTTGCCAGACCACGTGCTGGTGTGTATGTCTGTATGTGTGTGTGTATGTATGTTTATTTGTTTATCGCCTGGAAAGGGAGCGACAAGCATTTCCGGGTAAGTAGCTGAAAGCTGGCGGTAAAATCTGTCTGCCAGTGGGCGGTCGATGGGTCGATGGTGGGCGCGGCAAGGGGCAGTGAGGCGCACTTGAAACTTGCAACAAAAGCTGCTGTTCTTGTTGTTGTGCAGGACAAAAAAGGGCGTGGAAGGTGCGGATGAAATATGGGAAAAATGTAAATTGAAAAAATTGTTGTTTTTGTAAAGGAGCGACAAAAAAACTGGCTAAAAATTTATGTGAAACGCGCCAGCAATAAAGTCTGGACAAGTACGGAGAAAGATAAGGAGAAAGAGAAGAAGAAGGAGTAGAAGTTTGAGAAAAGCGATTAAATTGCATAAATTATGGCTAGCACAAAGTCGGAAGCTGTAAAGCCAAGATGAATTACGACAGATACCAAGCCGGGTACGCTGTTTGGATGAGCTCGCGCTCTCAAGTTGCTGAAAAATGTTGGCACGAAAGAAGAGGCGGAATTTCTAAGTATGCACATTAAAGTGAAATGCGACAACAGTGTGCAACTAGGCAAAATAAATTGGCACAAATTCAAAATATAAGGGAACTGGAAGTTGTAAGTCGAAATCAAACTACAAATTAAGCCAAATTTGGGCAAATGTAAAGGAATTATGGTCATCTTAAAGCTGTAATTTAATTAAAATGTTTCTTGAAGTTTGGCAACGTTGCTTTTATAACCTTAAGCTACAACTGCGCGATGAGTGGCTCGCATTGAATTCTCCACAAAAATATATGACTAACAAAACAGATATCCAAACACAAAGATATATTAATGTACGCATTTTGTACGGTAAATATTAAAGAGAAAGAAAAAGTGTGTGTGTTGGCATGTGTGAGAATATGAGTTGAACAAAAGAAATAAAAAAGGAAACATTAAAAATAAAACACACGAAAAAGTTAGCGCGGCAACGACGACGACGACGAGTCGTTGACAGTTTCAGTTCGTTGAACTGAACTTAATTAAAAATCAAGTTGAAGGTCATTTGCGTGAACATTGCCTGCCGCAAGCTTCTTTCGCTGTTATTGCCCTCTCCCTACCTACCCTCTCTCTCTTGCTCTCCTGATTGTTGGCGCAGCTGTTTTCGTAGTAAACGATTGAACAAAAGACAGAAATATGCCAATATGTATGTATATGGCATGTGAATGTACGTGTATGTAACGCGGCTCACGAGATAAATAAATAATAAAAACTGGAAATTCGGCAAAGGTCAGTGAACATATTTAACAAAGAATGCCGAGCCAACAACAAGTGAAACACAAACACACACATACACAGTGAGACAATGGAAAGGTGCGCAGCTGAAAGAAGGTATCATGACGACGATCATGGATCATGATCATGCTCAGGCTCAGCTCGGCTCACTCACTCACTCACACACTCACTCACTCTCGCCTCTGTGTTGTTGCTCTCTCTTTCTTTCTTTCCCTCCAAAAACCTGTTTTAATTGAAGCTACTGCGTGAGTAAGCCCCCGTGAAATATGGCAACAACGCACCATACACTAATTGCAGGCAGTTGGCAACGCTGCACACATACACACGCATAGAAAATCCAATCAGAATTTCAAACATTTTTATAAGAACGTGACACAGCAACATTAGAGAGAAGAGGAGGCTGTGCACACACACACCATACACATAGAAACAATATGGAAATGAAACACAAGCAGCTGTGGCATTAGAAGCAGGTTTTGTTGTTGTTGCTGCGACTGCCTTTGTGTGCATTTGACAGGTGTTTGCCAGTGCGTATCAGTGTCGCGCTCCGTCTATCTCTCTCTGCCTCTCTTCTATACGTATGTGTGTGTGTCTGTGCGTAAGCATAGACGACGTAATAGCTGGCATAACTGCATTCGCTCGGGCGGCACGTACGCCACACAGCGTACTCGCAGCCAAAGCAAACAGAGAGAAGTAGACAAAAAGAGTAGGAGAAAAATAAAAACTAGCCGCCCCAACAGCAACAACAACAAGTACAGCAATAACGTGCAGGTGTTCATTTTCACTAAAGAAAGAGACAGAAAGAGAGCAATCAGCGTTGTCTTCTCAATTTCAATGCAATTTTAACAAGTGTCAACTTAAATAAGGAAACGACAACAAAGCAACGAGCGACAGCAACAAGTTCTAGTTGTTGTTGTTGTCACAGATGTATTAGATGATATTGCATAAGCAATGCCTACACATCACCTAGAAGGTCGCACGTATAATGTAATATATATAAATATATTTGCATTATCAACAAAAACAACAGTAACATCAGCGAAAAGGTCAAAACATTACGTGGCAAAATGTAATGAAATATGATATATAATTTCATATATTCAAAATTTTGATTAATGTTTGCTGTGAACTTGCAATACATTTGCACTTGTTCTCTCTCTCGCACAGTTTAGATTTTAGCATGAGGTCACATTTTGACCCTGAGAAAGCCAGTTTAGTGAGCTAAGATAATACCAAAAAGACTACATATGTATATATTTAATCATTAGCTACATCATTTATTTAAGTATTTATTTAAGTATTAAGCTATAAATAGTTATTGTATATATTATTCTATATTATTGATGAGTCACTTGGAAGAAAAAAACAATTTTAACTGTAAAAATAATTACTATATAAATAATTTATTGAATTTAGAATGTACAAAAACAACCATTTGAGGGCTTTACTTTATATTTCCAGGTAACTGGTATTAAAACACATACTGTCATTAAACAAACCCCCAAAGCTTCAAATATTTTCGATATATTGAAAGATATACTCTGATGATTCGTGAATTAAGAGTAAGCTATGACATTTCTGAATTATCATTATAAAATAGTCTAAAACAGGTTTTAACCAAGAAAAATAATCTATAGAATAAAAATAACAATGATCTATGTATGAATAAATTAAAGATTTTTAAATTCATATAGAATATGGTTGTTAATATGTTTTTAATATCGTAACGATATTTCTTTTTAAAAGAATGTCAGCATAATAATAACGATATATCGAATACTTTTGATACTTTAATCAAAAATTTTCGATATTTCCACAATTTTTAATTATAAAAAATATATTTTAAGCCATCAATATTGTGGCAAATTATTAATTATACATTATATATACATACATATATTATAAATAATTTGACAATAACTCGTTCATTAAATATCGATATTTTAATAGTATAATATATTTATTACAATCCTACCCCCTACTGTAATATTTTTCTTCCTTTCAATCATAGTTTTTTACATTAAAGTAGAAATTGTCAAGACATGTAGCTTGAATCTCCAATAAGACGTCCCACACTGGGTTTAATTATCTTGCCTATGAATCTGTTATACATATTTATATAACACTTCTGAATGGCCCTGTGTCCGTCGTCATCTCGTGTAGGCGTAACTGAACTCAAGTTGTCCCTTTTCAATTTTAAAGCGCACTAGAGTTGTCGCCCTGCCTGACTGACTGACTGCACATGATAACGGCCTTAAAGCCAATACAACAACAACAAACACACACACACAGACATAGAGAAGCAGACGCACGCAGACAGACATACGCCCACATTTGCTCTCAACTTTGTTCGTTTTGTCTATTTGTTTGGCTGTGCAGCAAACGTGTTTTCAGCCTTTTTAAATGCAGCTAAAAACCGATGATGCCTCCGAAAAGATACAAAGTATACACACATACAAATACACATGCATATGCATGTATTGTACATCCTTATGTATAGATACATATTTATTTCTGTGTGGTTTAAATATAATCGTAGCCATAGTCTACAATAAGAACGTGGGGCCAGCAGAAACCTGCAACACATTTTATGCCCTTAGGCTAAATACGTCGTCATCGCTGTCGACGTCGCCGCCGAAGTCGCCGTCGCGATTATTCTCTGCCAACGTGTTGTTGCTGGTGCGACTTCAACGTCGCCGCATGGCCAACGACCTTTATCACACATACAAACAAACTCTCACACACACCGAGAGATAAACACACTCGCGCATACATACGTTGCTCACGTTTTTGTATGGCATTCTTCTTCTTTTGCTCATTTCTCCCCTCTCCCCCAATAACTCCACTTCAACTCGTTCGACGTCGACAGCGCGCAGCGGCGACTCAGTCAGACGTTTTTAGCTTTTGTCTGTTGTGCGTGACTCCTCTTCGTTCGCTTTCCTTCCACACAAACACAATCACGCACGCCCGCTGTCTAACACATACACAGGCAGAGACAAACTGAGAGACATGCACACATAGACACGCGCGCAGCCACACACGCAATCATCGCCACACCGCACCGCGTCGCGTCGAAAATTTAATAATTTCCAGTTGGAGTTGGAGTTCGACTGCCTCTCTTTCCTCTCGTCTCTATCAACTCTCCTTCTCTGATGCCCTCTTCTCTCACTCGTGCTGTGCTGCTCTCCCGTTGGCACTTTCGAAACAATGCAACCTGTCTGGCGGCAGCAGACTCACTCAGACGATGCTTGCCTCTATTTTATTTGATATTTTCCTTTTTATGTTTTTTATTGCTTTTCATGTCTCTCGTTTGGTTTAGTCTTTTTCTTTTTTTTTCGTATTTGTGTTTGTGTTTATGTTTGTCTTTCGCTAGCCAAAGCATTTCGATTAAAGTGCAGGCAAATTTTCGCTTCCTCTCTCTCTCCATCTCTCCTTTGATATATCAAATTGCTGTCTATTTTGTGTAACTACGTGTCCGTCCGCGCGTGTGTATGTGTTTGTGTGTTGTAATCATCGCTTGCAATTTACCGTTACAAGCCGGTGTAATAATAAACCAACAGCAACAACAAACAGTGGGTAAAAACACTCGTAACGAAAACAACCGTTGCTTAGCCGCTGTTGTTGTTCTTCTTGTTGTTATTACTGTTTCACTTTGCCACTCATTTCGCATTTCATTTCGCAAAAGCTCATTTATAGCACTTGGCACGCACAGTGGCAGCCAAACCCACACTTGCAAAGCTGCGTGTTGTGTGTGTATTTTATGCATTTTATTGCAATTTTATTTGCACATTTCTTTTTTTTTGCCTGAACTTGGTACCGCTTTATGATTCATGCGGAGGTCCGTTGAAAGCGGGTCAATCGCCGCCTCATGCGACTAAATGAGATATAAAACGCAGCAGCAACAACAACAACCACAACAACAATAATAAAAGCGGCCGCAGCAACCAGTAGCAAAAATGTCAACAATATGGCGCGAAAACAGGCGGTGGCAGGCAACACTGAAATTTGCCATAAACATGCAAAGTTTATTTGACACAGATTTTATTCACACAAGTGTGTACACAATCGCAGAGTTATGTAGGGTATATACCACCTACATGTGTACATACATATGTATTTGTATATACAGTGGTTATCTTTTATTATTTGCCTTAATTTAATATAAAAATATTATCAAAATAAATTATCTTTCTGTTCTTAGAAGAAATTTCAGAATATTTCAACAATATAATTCACTAAATAATACAATAATACAATTCAATAATTGTATTTGTTGTAGTTGTAGTATCTATCTCGAGTTCTTGCCATTTCCTTATTTACTCGATCCTACACGTTCTGTTCATGTTTATTGTTGGTTAGTCAGCTCTATAAATATTAAGATAATAATTTGTATTGTCGGATTCTCTTTAGTTTATAGCATTTGATTGTTTAATCGCTGATAAGAATTTATTAAGCGAATGTACAAAGTGACAACAAAGTTGCGATTATCTTTTAAGGAAGTTTCGTGTGAAGAATTAAAAGATTATTATCAAGTTGTGGTGTAATTTTCACTAAATAAAAACCCCATATTCAAATATTACTCATCTTATTGTATATTTTAATAGTTTCTCATCTTTACGGATTTCTGTGGGATAAAAAAACCTTTGCTACTTTAAATTTGCCAATTTCCTGTTAATTTACAACGATATACAGTATGTTTTTCTCAAATATCAAAATAACCCATGAGTAATGAATTCATCTGCATATTTATACTTTCATTCGGAATTGTAAACTACAACAGAGTACAATAATAAAGACCGGCTATGCAAATTCCGAGAAAATAACAAAATTCCAAACAATTTTCTCTCTCTCACTCTCTACTCGGCTCGATTACAATAATTTGCGGTTGACTTTGTTTGGTTTCAGAAGGTTGCAAATAATTAAGGGGGAAACCTGACGGTATTTGTAAGGTAAATACCCTTGAATGTGATAAAAACACTTGTTGCTAGAGGCTAGCAAATTGCATTAAGATAAATAATTATTACATTACATTATAAAGTTCTTATTTCCCATGCTTTAAAAACTCTAGTTTCAATCTACAGGGTATTTATTAGATACAACAAATGAAGAATTGTTTTAGTACGAGTGGGAAAGGCGGGAAAGTTTGTAATTTTCTTATTGTCTTAGTTTCTTCTGTTATAATAATAGACTCGAGACTCTAGTTCGAATCGGCTGAGTAACTTTCGAAAGGGGTTTCTGTTTCAGTTCGAAACTCAATTAGTTTAATTATAGTATGTTGGCAACTGATCAAGTAATTAATGTAATTTCAATCGTTACATCATTCTGGTATAATATCAAACTACGTTAAGTAAGAAACTCAACGACAAAAAGTCTTCTTCACTTTATGCAAATTGCCTTGCAAGGGGGCGTGGCTATGTGTACGTGCCTTGTTCATGTTTTATGCATTACACATTTGAGAGAATGTACGGGAATGAGTAGAGCGCAGGTCGCATTTACCGTAATTGCCCATTCAGACTGATTACAATGACCTTTTTAGGTCTAATGCACTTTGAAATAAATGTACCCTTGCCGTCTCTCCCTCTCTTCCTTTTCCTTACTATCTTATTGATTGTGCAGATCAATCAACAGTTACAGTGTGCTGCACTTTGTCTAGGCATACGGAACTGACCTACAGCAAATACACATGAGTTGATTTATAACTCCCTCAATGCGCTCAATTTAGTCTCATTCTCTCTCTCTCACACTGTCATTCCCTAGCTCTTTTAACACTTTTAGCAACGGAAATTACGCAACACATGCAAAATGGAAATGAAGCAAACACAGAAAACATTCAACGCCGCAGTCGCTGTCGCCGTCGCCGTCCACGTAGACCCCACGGCTAATACATAAATAATGCAAATGCAGTGTGAGAGAGAGCGTGACAAGCCGCAAGTAGGAAGAGAGAATAAGAGAGAGAGAGAGAGGGGCGTAGTCGATGTCGAGGCCGGGGCCAGGCAATTGAACTTTCAGTGCAACTTTCTTAAGCCAAACATCGCGAACAGCTGTTGCTACTGAGTGAGTCAGGCGAAGAGAAGAGAAGAGTAGATTGTGCAAAGAGAAGGAGAGAGGTAGAGCAAAGGCAGAGAGCGCACGCGAGCGAAGAGTGAGCAAAGCAAGTGACGAGTGCAATAACTTGGCGCCCACCATTTATTATCGCTTTATTTTTATCGCATAAATAAAAGTCGTAGCGCAAAAAAAGGGCTTGTCAGAGAGAGCGCGCGCAAGCGAATCGAATTGCAAAAAGTTTAAGGACATATCTGCAATGTTTAAATGCTTGTACATGAGTGCGAGCGAGAGCGCAAGTGGCATGTGCCAAGTACTTAAAGATATATTCTTATACCCTACCAAAAAGGGTATATTCATTTTGGTCGGTAGTTTGCAACGCAAGTTAGGAAACATCTCCGAAAGTATATAAATTCTGAATCAGGATGCAGGATGCAGTCAAAATAGCACTGTCCGTGAAACTTGGCACACATACTTCTTATTACTGCACGCTCCAAATAAGTCGGAACGAGCCGGATCGTTACGATATATCGTATAGCTGCCATACAAACTATCGGCCAATTTTTGTTATTTGTCAAAATATTGCAAAAACAATTTACTACATCGGATTTTTTCTATTTAAATAAACTGCATATAAAATTTCATCCAAATCGGATCACAGTAACATATAGCTGCCATAGGAACAATCGACAGAAATGCAGGTTTTTGTATGAAAAGCAGTTCAGTGGCAATCAAAAGTAAGACATAAATACAAAATACCCATCAATACTGCACCATTATACATATACAAGTGTAACAAGTATTGGAACAATTGAAGGAGATTAGAATCTGCAAGGGTATAAAGCTGTCGGCATGCCGCAGACAGTCTTTCTTGCTCGTTTTATATAGCCTGCAGCAAGGACAACAGAACAGCAGAAGGTTTATGGAAACGTCGCCGTCTCTGTCTGTCTGTCTGTCTCTCTCCCTGTCTGTCTACGCTTGTCAAGCGACATTGGCTATAAAATTCATGACGTCTAAGCACGCGACGCTCTCAATGTTTATTACTTTTCATTTTGTTTTTCGCACTACGAACGCGCAACACAAAAGGGGGAATGAGTTGGCAGATGGAGGGGGCGAGGCGAGCCACACCCTGAAATGCCATAAAAAAATACCAAAAATAAAAACAAATGTAAGCCCAAAAGAATTTGGGTACTACACGGCGTGTTCCCTCGACAGCTTTGTTTACCGTTTAACGGTGTTAATAGCCTTTTCACAAAAATGGGCGTGTCCCTGGTAGGAGCGACCACCAGAGAACCAAAACAGCTGATACAATGGAATTGATTACAAGAATAGCGAGACAGAAGTATAATTGCTACCTCGACATGCTATACATTACTCATACATTATTAGTAAGGGCAATTAATAAGGGGTGGCTCTATTAATCGATAGTAATTGTAGGGTATTTACTATACACCGCCTTTATAGGGTTGGCTCGAGTACTTCTAGCAAATTTTGTTTAATATTTAATGCAGTTGAAGATCATAAATAATCAATTCTTTAAGCTCTTCATGGAACTTTGAATTGCCCATATGATTTTATTTTCAATTTAACCCTTACTCGACCCCAGTCCAGAAATCAAACCATAAATAATGTGACGCATTCGCTTTGCTTCATTTTTTTGTGTAAATCAATTATTAAAATAACCGCAATCGTAAATCGGAATAAACAAGTCGAGCCATTTACTTTTATGATTCTTTTATAGGGGAGTTTTCAAGGGTTTTCTGAAGTAAATACATGTGCGCAATTGAAAAACATATAAGGAAAGTACTTGATGTGGTGGCTAGTCTAGTCATCAGGCCTGCCAGGTCAGCAGTTTTCCGCACAGATGTGTCGTTTTATTTTTTTTTTTGTTCTAGCCTGGAAACATATCTAATTTGACATAATTTTAATAAAATTTTTCTTAAAATTGGCATAAATCAACATAATTTGTATAAAACTCTTTATCCCAGTTTTTTGATTAGATTTAGTCATTGAATTAATCTACCAAAATAATAGTGCAGTTTATAATAACTTTTATTGTTCTTCAAGAAACCCCAATTAAGCTCTTCCAGTTGTAGTACTATACAAAATAAAAACTTCTATAACAGTTTATATAATATATAACATATGTTACATTTATGAGGGCTTGGGGCTCAGCTTCAACTTGTGTGCCTGAATGAAAAGCTTTGTTGATTAATTAAAGCACATTTTCTTACACATTGTAAATTAGATAATTCAATTGATTTTCCACACGAAAACCTAATTATACAATTATCACTCTGTTACTGTACTGTAATTGAGATTATCAAATAATTAAACTATGAATTGCCCCACAAATCAGACACAGTAATGACCTCGCTCAACACAGCAGACCAAGAAAAAAAGGAGTGGGGTGAAGGGTCACGTGGGTCAGTTAAAGCGAGCCTGTATTGAAGCTCAAAATTTAAAACTTAAATGCAACAGAAACTTACACGAGTCTGAGTTTCTCTGATAGACGAGGCATCATGCATAACGACAGAATTTAAATGCTGCAAAATTGGTTGGCAAAAGATTAAAGCTCGTCGCAAACACACACACACACGCATATATATATACTGCCACACAGTTACATGGGAAAGCAATTTGATGGAGTTGTGGGTGGGTCGGGGGGCACTATGGGGTTAAATGCCATAAATAACAACGCAGCAGCCACGACGAAGCACATAAAATACATGTAAAAAAGCCAAAAAGCACATTATGTGCAAATGGCCGGCCGGAATATGTATGTACACAAACACATACAGTATGTACACACACATACATATACAGTTACACTGCATAAACTACAACAACAATGGCCGCCCACACAAAAATAGCGAAGCTTAGCATAAAACACAAGCGCGCGCGCTTTTGTGAGTTTCCTTTTTGTTGTTGTTGCTGTTGACTTTTTTTTTTCCGGCTTGCCTTCTTCTTCTGCATGGGGGTATGAGAGAGAGAGTGCACAGCATATACAATACACATAGAGAGCAGAAAAGTGAGTAGAGTGAGAGAGCAAAAAAGGCCAAAGAGCGCCGCATGCGGCGAGAGCGAAAATCGATAAAATCAAGGGCAGACAATGTGTTGGGCGGCAGCGACGACAGGCGGCCGCCGAGTGGGGTTGCGCACTCTACTCCTTCTACTCTTCCTTCTCTTCTACAACAACAACAATGAAGACAAAAACCAACGCAAGCGTCGCTGCCAACGACAACATCAACTTTAGGTGCACGTGAGGCGGCTGCCTCTGCCTCTGTCTCAGTCGCTGCCTCTGCTACTTCTTCTTCTCTTTTTTTGACGACGCTGGCGTCGCTGTAAGCAGCAACCCCCAATAGGCAGCGACAGCAGCGTTGTGAAAGTTCCACTGTGTGTGTGAAATGAGAAAGCATGAAAAATAATCATGCACCCTCTCCCCCCCTTGGAGCTGGGCCCTCTGCGACTCTGGTGAAAAACTTTTGGGGCGGTGCCTGGCAAAATATTCTAACTGAAGAGAAATCGTCTTTAATATATGTATGTACAAGAATGTATGTATACAGAGCCCCTTCCCCCTCTACCCCTCCCTTCGCACAAAGGGGGGAGGACACCGTTATATGCCTGTGCTCTGCCGCGCCTTGGAGCAGCAGCGCTCCTATTTCTTCAGTTACTTTTTGTTTGTATTTTCGGCTCGACTGCCATTAAATTTCTCTGCCTTTTGCTAGGGTGGGGTTCCTATCTGTTGAGGGGTGGTGAGTGGGGGGTATATATTGGCAGGATATCGTTTGGCAACAGCGCGTGGTATAATTTAATGTGTGTGGAGTAATAGAAATGGCGTCTGCATTTAAATTTCTCACAGCAAGGACGAAGCAACTGGAACTGGAACTGACTCTGTGGGGCGTCGGCTGGCAGCGATTTCTTGGGGTTGGACTAAAGATGGGAAGGAGGTTCATTTTTGCCTTTTTGTTTTATTGACTTTTTTGCTGTGTCTGTGTGTGTGTTCGCTCTACGCTGTGGGCGCATTAAATTAATGTGAATTGTCAAATATTTGATATAAGTTTGGGGTAATTGGGTAGAGTCAGAAAAGAAACCATTTCACTTGGGGATTGGGGGCTTGGGGGGTGTAATGTGAGACAGGCACAGGGCGTGGCGTGTTCAGGAGTTCAATTAAGTTGAATTTGCAGAAAGCTTTAAGCTTATGGAGAGAGATTGCAGGCTTTAAGTGGGTTCGATTTTTGTAGCAATTATGTTAGAAAGGCAAAAAGACGCCTAATTTCAGTATTTTTGCAAAGATCTTTTTAGATTACTATTAGTATGATGAATGAATATTGAATTTTAATGTATATTGAATTTAGAGTAAAATAGGTTGCAAGTTTTGATAAATTCAATTAATTTGCAGTAAGTATTTCCTTGGTTTTCATGGGAAAAAACACCTAATACGTTATATTATATTGGATACTATTATAAAAATGCATTCCTATTGAATTTAGAGTAGAATAGATTGTTTTATATGTTATTTTTGCTCAAATTCAACCAGTCTACAATAAGTATTTCCCTTATTTTAATAAGAAAACACCTCATCAATTATATACATTACATAGAAAGCCTTGCATATGATTTTATACAGTTTTTCCAACGATTAGTGTTAGTTGTAAACTTCAAACTAACCTCAATTTTAGTTTATACAGTTAAAACACACAAATGGGATTATGTACTGAAACTATTCTATACAAATATTTGTTATAACTCACACCAAAATGTACTAAAAACTCGACCTATTTCGACTAATGACAACAAAAACACAAATTTCTACCCTCTTTTTCAGCTTGTTCGCACTTTGGCTTCTAGCTTTAAACAAATGTCACATAGAGAGACTTTATCAGTAATTACCTGAAAAGTTTTCTACCTGTCCATGCCCCCCACCAAACCCCTCTCCTAAGTCAAACTATAACGATAAACTCAATGTTTAATTTGCCAAAAACTTTTCACTTGACACACATCATGAAGAGAGAGGGGGCGAGGCAAGACAACAAAAACAACATGTGCTAATGGCAAGAGAATAAGATAAACAGATCAAGAGATGAAACAGAATAACAAATCTGAAAGTGAAGAAAATTAAAGCAGAGAACTCAAATTAAGGCAAAACGCGCAAACGAAGAAAGCAGAAGAGAGAGAAAGAGGGAGAGATGAAGGAAGGAGGCAAAAGGGCGTAAAAGTTTATCTTCATTTTCGCAATGAATGAAATTATTGACAGTGTGCGAGTGCGAGAGCAAGAGACAGCAGGAGACGCAAGATACGAGCACATAGCCAGAGTTCCTGAGCGCGCTGTTGTGAAGTTTGGCAACGTTGCAAGCTAAGAATACCAAAAGGAAAAACGAGCGAAAAAAATACTAGTTACTGAGCACACGCACACACACACACGCACACACACACAGACACGCACACACGGACACGCATAGCAGAGACAGTGCCTGCTCTGGCGTCTTGTCTGTGCCACATGCCACCCACTGACCTGGCACGTTCTTGCCCCACACCCTACCTAACTACCTCCCTTCTCTCTACTCCCCTTCTTCTGGCTGACTTCCTGCCGCCCTCTTGGTGCGTTGTTGCCACATTATTTTATCAGAAATGTTATCAAAATGTGCGTTGCCAGCTGCGTCCCCCAAGAGAGGGGGCATGGGCAGCCAGGCAGGCAGGCACAGAAAATCGCAGAAGAATGAGGTCGACAACGGAGGAGGCAAAGTGACGATGAAGAAGAAGCAGAAGCACAAGCAGAAAAAGTTGAAAATGAAAATAATGCAGCAGCAGCAATAGCGATAGAGAAGCTAAGCGAGCGCGGGCAGCGAGAGCGAGAGTGTTGTGTGGGAGCAAAAGCAAGCAGACAGAAAGGGAAAGAGAGCGAGAGATGGAGAAAAAGCGAGAGATAGAGCAAAGGCGAGAAGGCAAGCCAAAGCGTAGGCAGCAGTCGTTCCTTTTTTTTGGGGGGAGGCTGTCGTTGGGTGGCTTGGCATTTTTGGATGTGCTTAAGCCACGTTCCTCAGCTTTACCTCTCTCTACTCTATACTCTCCTCTTCTCTCTACTCTTTTCCCTCTACTCACTACGTCTCTTCTCTCTTCTTCTGCTGTTATCCATTCTTCTGCTGCTGCTGCTGTTTTTATCACTGGCTGCCTTTTTATTTTGTTTTGTCTACAAAAAAGTTGCACAGAGTCTTTGCCTCTCCCCCCACCACTTCCCCTGGGGGGACACTGGAAATTTTGCGCATGTACATCAAATACATAATAAATAAAGTACGTATACGTATGTGTGTGTGTGTGTGAGGGTACGTGGTGTATATAGAATGACAGACGCACGGTAAATTACCATCGATTTTCTGTTCTGTTGCCATGTAAAAGCATTTAAATTTGCTCGAGGGGAAGCGGGAAGAGGGGAGCAGGGAGTTGGTAAATTGCTGGCATGTTGGCGCGTTCACATGGTGTTTATGTTTATGCATGCAAATACACACACTCACACAGAGAGAAAGATAGGAAAAAGTATCTGCAAGATACACGCACATGTCTGCCATTAGTTATAACAGTTGCACGCTCGACTGGGCCAGGATACTCATCATTTGTAGCTTAGCTTAGCCAAGCTTAGCTTAACAAACTTTCAGCAAACTTGTGTCCTGCTTCCCTTTGCGTATCTTTAGCTGCACCTTGCCAGCCATGTGTGTAGGCATCAGATACGTTTTGCCTTTTGACTTTAGTCAACTTCTTATGCGGGCTCTTTCATTGCGCACTAATTCTAAGTTTTCTTCATCTTCTCTCTCTCTTTGTCATAAAATGCAAATAAATTTAAAGTTTATAATGGAAACTTGCTTAATACTGCGATAACTTAACGATAAGATGAAGAATGAGTATGCAGGAAGGCTTTAAATAAATTGAATGCATCATAATTAAAACTTTCTTAAATAAACAATAAATTATTAAAATTGATTTCCGTTTAGAAGTCTAAATTGTCATAGATACAATATATTTAACCTTGCTTTCTTTATTAATCATCTATTGTATTTAATTTGTATTTGTTTTCTTTTTTGAATTGGTCTTTGTTAAATAAATTAAAGAACTCTATTTATGTATCTTCAACAAATCTGCTCTAGATTGTGATTGAGATGAACAACTGATTCATTCATCAAGCTCTTCTTTGTCTTCTTTGCCAAGGAATCTTAAACTTCAGTGTTGCAACTTGATTAACAGATACTAAAGTTCTACTTAGTGCAATTCTTTGACCTGCGTCGTTTCTTTTATATAAATGGCTAAACGACCTATATGTCTGATATGACTATTATTCAGCTAACTCTTTGTTAGTTATATTCTTTTAAATATACTCAACATTAAAATCTAGAACATTCTTATTGAACAATTCTTCGCGCAGCCAATCATGATGTTCTCTGAAAAACTTGATTAACATTAAATAAATTAAATCCCTTTACAGCTTTCTCATATATTTTATATTATTTTCCCTTTTCTGGTAGCTAAAATATTGCAACACGTTTCATTTTGAGTGTGAAGAAGAAAAGGGTTAGAACAAACTAGGCCAATGCATAGCTATTAGATACTGTATAATTCAGAGAATAAATCCCTCTACAGCAATATATAATTATGAAATATATACAAATTCATATAAACTTCATGAATCATAGGTTTTAAACCTAATCAACACTTCAGGCTATTTTCAGTAAACTTAATTTACTTTGCAGCATAGCTTACGCTGTGTTATAGCATAGGTATCTGGTTGTGTAACCCTTTCTTATGTAGTGCAAACATAGAAAAGGAAAAGCTGCCAAAGACAAGAAAAGGGCAACAGCAAAGAGCATTTTTATTAGTTTTTTTTCGACACCCCCCGGAGGGTAGTTGAGTAGGGCTCCTCCGCTGTCGTTCGTCCCAGCGCAACACATCAAAGATTCCCAGCCGAAAAGGCACAAGCAACTAAACCAATACAGGCGCAGCTAACGTCTCACTTCCTCCTCATCTTCTCTTCTCTGCTTGACTGACAGCGCCGCCAGTTTGTCTTGGCTCCGCTTTCAAGCACATGTCCAAATTTCTAACGTTTTTCCCCCATTTATTTTACCTTTTTTTTTGTCAGCAAAAAAAAGGCCAAATTTCAGCAGGAAAAAGTAGAGCGCAACATTTGCAAAATGTTTCAAATTGGACACTCATTTTGGCAGGTGTGATATATCAGATAAACATATGGTATATCAGAGATGATCTTCACTTCTCTCATTTCTCATTTGGTGAGCGTGAGAAAGCAGAAATAAATCGAAAAATCTAAAAATGTCGATCAATTTCATGTGTCGCAAGCTCCATAAAACGCGCTAGCGATTCGCGTGCGACTAAACCCGCACCAACTTGACCCCCATTGGAAATGTGGAATGGAGAATGAGCAATGCGACGTCATCACTTGAGCAACTCTGTAACTGTGTGCGATACAATTTAAACGAAGCACATTAAAATGACGAAACAAAATGATAAGTGCAGAGAGGGAGACAAAGAGTAGGACAGAAAGAAAGACAGAGAGAGACAGATACAAATAGAAGAAGCAGAAGCGAAGCACGAGAAAACGTAGTCAACTAAGGTCTCTCTCTGTCTGTGAATGGCATTGATTGAAGTTGATTGAATGAATGAGTAACTGGCAATAAAACGAGCATTTTGTGTTAGAAAAAGAAAAAGACAAGAAGAAGAAGACAAGAATGGCTCAAAATTGTTTGAGTTTGAAACTTGAAAATTGCAATTTCAAGCTAAATTAGGTTACATTTTATACTTAAATCGTTGGTAAATACTTTATTAATATGATTTAAGATAGCAAATTAAAATTGTGTCATTCAATCAAATTAAACAGATTTGTTAACTATAAAGCACTTTTAATTGGTCATTCTATTTATAAACATTAAACAATTTGTACATTATGAAGTAAAATGCAAACAGTTTGAAAAGAGAGTGAAAATGAAATTTGCTTAGCTGTCAGGAATAGAAACTGCTGAAAATTGGCAACGTTGTATTGCAACAAGCAATGAAAAGATACCAACAAAGGCCGCAGGTAACTAAAGTGTTAGTTATCAGAGACACATGCACACACATACTTGCACATATACATATATGCATATCGGGGCATATTCTATGCATCTTTCAGTTGCATTGCTCAATATGCGGGGGAAGCAACTCTTTGAGTGAACTAAGCTTTTTTCTAGTTTTCTACTTCTTTTTCCCTTTTACGCTTGCCTCCCTTCCCAGCTCCCTTCCGCTCTTTGCACGCAGTTGATATCAGTTTTTTTTTGGTGTCTCTCGGTTTTTGTTGTTTCCCTTCTTTGGTCTTTGATTTTTTAGACAACACAAAAATTACTTTTTTTTTGTGACTTGCGTCTGTCTCTATTTCCCACTCTTTCTAGCTATCTACAAATCTATCTCTTACTTTTTTCTCTCTCTCTCTCTTACTCCCTTTCGTTTGCTCTCGATCCGTTTATCGCTCGCGTTGTTGTTGCTCGCGAGTTCATTCAACTGTCAAAAAAAGAAAGAAATACAAATAAGACAACACAACACACACACTGACGCACAGACACAGAAAGTCACTTACGTTGCGCATAGAAAATAAAATAAAATTAAAAGTAGCTTCCAACAACAACAAGGCGACCACTTTTAATAGCTTTGCCATGAACTGCCGCCGATTGTTGCCGTGTTTTGTCTTTGTCGTTGTTCTCTTCTCGTATTCCCTAAAGTTGTGCCCTTTACTTTTGTCTCTCTCTCTTCCTCTCTCTCTATTTTCGTTTTGCAGCTGCCTTTTTCAACATTACCCCCTCCCCACGCTGCACATCTAAATTTAAATTTCAATTCTAAACAGACAACAAGATTTTGCAGCAAGCAACAAAGATTTCATGTATCTGTCGCCACCAACACCACCGCCTGCCCGCCCGCACCTTTTCCTGCTACTCCTCCCACCTCCCCTTTCCCCATCCTACTCTGCTTTACCTACACATTCTCCACCCCCTCGCCACCTCTCTGTGGTTTCTATTTTGGTTGCACGAATGCGTTTCTTACGGCATTGTTTCATGTTTTTGCTGTTCTCAGTTCAGACCTCCAAAATGCATTGAAACTATTTTTGTATCTTATAGATACATTACTGCAATATGCATTCGATATATACGCGGGCCTGAGCGCATATGGCGCACGTTTTGTTCATTCCTTTTTTTTCGCTTTTTGGGGCGTGTAAACATTGAGCTTTATTTATGGACGAGATTTCGATGCATTTCACAAGGAAAAGGAAAAAATTAAAACTTAAATTTGGTAAGGAATATAATGAATATTTTTGGAAAGATAGAAGAATAGAACTTTAAATAGTTAAATTGTAATAAATACAATATAATAATTGTGCATTAGCAACTGATCTATCAGCTAAATATAATGCTAAATATTTTAGTATTATATTATTATTATTATCATATACTTTTCCGCCTTTATTTGTTTATTAATTCTATGAATTCAGCTCTCAACAAAAGTATTCGATATATTTCGTCATTACCAACTGTAAACAAGAAATTTAAAGCACACAAAAAGTTTTATAAACAAAGTTCCAGTGTGCAGAAAGAGAGAAGAGAGAGGGAGAGGAAGAGAACTGTTGTTCTCTGTGCAGATGCCTTCAATTATCGAGCTTTAAAAACAACAACAACAAAGAAACGGAATTGTGAAAACTTTGCGACATTACAACAACAACCAGGAAGAAGAAGGAGAAGAAGCAGAAGCTGAAGAAGAAGTGAGGCAAAAGCGAACACAACTTGGAACTAACACAAAGAGCGAACAAGCAACGGTATTTTACACATGTACATACAGTATTTATGCTATATACGGGCACACAGGCATACATACAAACACAAGCATGTGCATGCACTTGTGTGTGTGTGTGCAGCTCTAGCTCTAAAGTTTTCTTGTTTTTGTTATTGCTTCTGATGAGTCGCAGCAAATGCAGCGAAGCGCGCAGAGACCGCAGCAACAGCAGCCGCCATACAAAAACAAAGCAGCATAACAGACAACAAACAACAACAATAGCAAGAGCAAAACACAAACACACACAGCAATTGCCGCTGGCTCAAACACACACACGTATAAATAAACACAAGAAAGGAGACAGAATGGAGGCAGCAAAGCGCAAGCAAAGCTGCTGTGGTTGTTATTGTTGCTGCTGACGCCGCCGTCGAAGCCAACGCTAACTGAGGCCGTTGTCTGTATTTCGTGTGTATCCAACACTGCATCAGTCGCAGTCGCAGCCGCAGTCGAAGGCGCAGCAGCCGCAACAAAACAGAGCAACTTATTTTTGTTTGGCTGCCACGTTTTTTCAGCTCTCTCTTTTGTTGTTTTTCGTTTATAATTTTTGTCTTTGCGTACCTTACGTTTTTTTTTTGCCTGTTTCTTTAGAGTTTGCTTTGTGCTTTGTGCGCTTTTTTTTTTGTGGATTTCTCTTTCCACTTGGAATTTTTGCAGCCGCAACAAAGTAAAGCGGAAAAACGGAAAGAGAAATGAATTAAATCGAAGGCACACACAGAGAGAATGAGAGACTAAGACAAGAAATAGACAGAGCAAAGAAACTGCAAGAACAACAACTATCAAAATAACGAATTGCAAGCACTTTTAATTGAAAGGCGAATTGTAGAAACGGCGGTCAAGCAACATAAATGGCCAATTGACACGCATGTATGTATGTATGCATGTGTGTGTGTGTGTTTGATAGTTGTAAGCAAGTCTAACTTGTTGCCATAATTGGTTTTTTATTTTTGGCATTTGTTGCTTGCCTTTTAATTGGATTTCTTGTTTAACTGACAGCACAACAGAAGTTCTTGATGTAAATTGCATGTTTATTTGCAACTCTCAAATACGGTCACACACTGCAACAGTGTTGAGTAATTATAAATGCAATTCTACACTGTTTACCCCACTTCACAGCAGGCATATAATCAACAACAGACACAAGGTCTCTGCGCTATCGAGGCAACTCACTTCCGCCCATTATATTATTGCTCTCTTTTTAACACTCATAACCGCAAACAATAAAAGAGACTCATTTCCGCTCAAAATTATCGACTGATCGCAAACCACACTCACACACATATACACATTTGTTTGGTGACTCGTAATGCATAGGCAAAAACCGCTAACTGATACGAATTATAATAACAATAAGGAGAGCGCATTGGGCGCTCTCAGCGTAGGGTGGTACTCACATTTCACTGCGCCCTCTTTCTCTCTCTCGACCGATCACCGCTGGCCGAGTGACTGCTCTCTTCTCCCACTCACCACTCTCACTGGCTTTGAGTGTTTTTCTTTTTTTTTTCTTTGATGAAAGTCTTTTTACTGATTATTCCATTCGTTGTTGCATTTGAGTGACATTTTGGGCGGGTCACACTACGCCTTGTTGTTGTTGGTTTTCGTATTTAGGATCGCGCGAAGAGGAAGACATGCAAAAATACAATTCGACGAAACCTCTGATTGTTTTGTTGTTGTTGGTTGCCCCACACACCTTTTGCACTATATTAATTATATTCGTTTCGTTGTTGTTGTTATATGATTCAGGATTTAGCATGCGCTGCAAGAAATATAAATTATTTTTTTAACATTTGCCTTTGCACACATATTCATAAATGAGATTCTTCGCTGATATTCGCTCAGCTCTTTTCAGCTGCTTCTCTTTTGCACACATACGCGCTGCTCACACAAACATTTCACAAACACATTGGCACAAACGAGCTCACGTACACACAGCGGCGGCAAGCGCCGTTCTTCTTTTGCTTTAGCTTCTTCTGCTGCTTCTTCTTTTTCTTGCACTTATTGAACAACAGACGAGGCATCAGCCTCTTCTTATTTCTTTTCAACGAACTTTTTCTTTTAATTTGTATTTGAATTTTTGTAGATTATATTTCCAACTCGAAGCACACTCGTCGACAAACACACGTACACACACTTACATATATACAAAAGGCATAAACACAAAAACTCACAAACACACGCACAAACGCAAACAACACACACACACGAGCATGCCGACTCCGAATATTTTATTTTTCTTTAAGCCATTTTCGTCGTCACATTTACAGCAAGCAAGCAGCAAAGAAGCACACACAAGCAATTTAGATGCTTTGCTTCTCTTTCCTACGACTTTGCGGCTATATTAGGCACTGATTTGCTGACTCGCTCTATCGCGTGCGCTACGTACTACAAACACTCACGTAATTGAACTTATGAATTAATGCTGATTAAAGCATATGTATGCCTGCCATTCCGCGCGCGCTTCTATGTGTGTCACTGCACTTGTATAATGAATGCAATTTGATGCATTATTTAAAACATAATATATGTATTGTATAATTAAGTATTTCTTCTCAAGCCAAGTTAAAACACACACGCGCAGCGGCAGCACACGTCCGTACCATTCAAGCGAGAGCGAGAAACAAAACATAAAAGAAAATATGAAAAAGAGAGACCGTGAGCAGTGTGACCGTGCTTTACAAATGACAAATTGGACAAATACATAATTTGAAAATACCATCAGTTTTATACGTTATTCCAAGCAATTGTTAGGAACTTGCCAATAAATAAGGTATTTAATGCTATTTTCTCCTTACTCGCACTATTAAAACAAAATTATTAAGTATATATTAAACATTTACAATGATTTAAATAAGCGTGACATAGCGTTGAGCTTTTTACAGAGAACACTGGTTGATTTATCAACACTGCTGTTACAGGGTTGCACATGAGAAAATGGTAAACGGCGATAACATACACTCGTCGGGCTACAATCGCGCTTGGGCAAACATATCGATGCCTTGCACTAAGTAATTTAGTGTGTGTTGATATTTAGCGGCGAGAGGAGTGCGCGTAACGAGCAGTGGAAATAAAATAAATAAATAATTGGCAATCAGTTGAGAAGTGCAGCTAATGAAAATAGGATACAGATTCAATAAACGACGCGCTGCGCAGCCAAGACACTGCATTTAATTGTTTCTTTGAGTAAGAATTGTGCGGCCAATTTGGTGTGATGCGCACAGAGCACAAAGTTTGAGCGCAAAGAAAAACGGCCACAAAGCGAAAGGTGCAAATGAAAATCAAAGAAGAAAATTTAATACATAAGTGAAAATTTCGAATTGTTGTTAATCATATATTATATATGAATGAAAGTGTATATAAAAGAGAATTGAGAATTATTTATATTCCTCATGTCGCTGTAGCTTCTCTCTGTTGTCTCTCTGATTGTCGGTGTGTGCGTGTGTGTGCACGTATGTGTATGTGTGCGTGTTCATAGTGTTCGTGTGCCAAACAAAAAAGGGCGTCACAGTTGGAAATTTTATGCGGCGGCCCAAGCAAATCAAACGACAACAATAAAGAACCTACACTGAAAAGCCTAAAAAACAAAGCAACAACAACAACGGACCAAAAGGTGAGTGCGTGCCGAATATTGTTTATAGGCCGCCTAGTTTGGTGTTAGAGACCGAAATATACTCACTCACACACACACGTAAGCAAACAAGCAGCGCTGCATGCCTTGCGTGTACGTGTGTGCGTGTGTATTGGTTTAGTTTTTACATCCGCTGCACTTTTTTATTTTTGCCAGATCTCGTTCCCACTCGCTCTGGCTCTCTTGCTGTCTCTATCTTTGTTTCGCTTGTTCTGCCACTCGTTTCGCATCTCTCCCTCTCCTCTCTCTCTGTTGCTGCATCACTCAATGCCCCGCAATTACAGTTAATAACAACTTCAATTTAATTCATAACAATAGGAGAAATGCAACAGTGCGCGGCAGCAGTCAGTCTACGCCTTCAGATTGGACATAATCAATTCAATTAGCTGCACTTGCTCTTAATCTCAGCTTCTCTGTGTGTGAGTGTGTGTGTGAGAGTGTGAGAAGCTGTCTTAAGTCAGTTTTCTTTTTCCGTTGCTGTTGTTGTTTTTTTTGTTGTGCTTGGAGCCAGGCACCGTTTTATCTACAACAACAATAATAACAACAACATCCACAAACAGATAATAGTAATAATAAAAGCTACGCTATGTCTGCAATTGAATTAAATTCAACAAAAAAGCAAGTGAAAAGAATTATTTATACTCATTGCTGTTGTTGTTGCTGTCGCTAGTTGCTGCTGCTATTTCTGGTCAATGCCTGAGCATAACAATTTTCGTACATTTTTTATTTAATTTATACACAAATATGTTCCACACACACATACAAACGAACGTTTAACTAATCCGCGCATTTGCTGCCTCTTCGCCTGACAACTGATGAAATTATTTATGATACTCTCTCCTCCCGCACCTGCCTCAGCCACAGCACACTTTCCCCCAGATAATTTCGCTGTTGTTGTTGTGCGTCTATATACAAAATTATATACATCAAAATGTATATGTGTACATATATTTCATTGAACAAGTTAACGGCAGACAAAATATGTTATATGTACGTTTTATATATGAGAGGCTTCTCTGACATTTATTCGATTATTTCGATTCGAAATACGTAAGTAATTCTGTTCTAAGAGTGAGAGATTTGTGTAGACAGTTTCAGACAGACGTCTCCATATGGTTCACATTGATTAACGAAAGTCTCTTGAGATATTGCGTTGCAAAGACATGCATAAAATATGTAAAAGTTCATTAGACAGTTCAGAAGTGGTCCACTATGTACATACATATAAATACCTCTGATTCCTCATAGCATAAAATTAAGCTGTTGTTCTGTTCTGTTGTTTTCCACAATTTGAATGGTTTTTTCACTGCGATTTTCAGCAAGGTCAGTTGGAAATTGCACTCAAATTATTATCACAATCATATGCATAAAATATCATCATGTACGTTTTATATACGAGAGCCTACTCTGACATTTACTCGAGTATTTCGATTCGATATATGTATCTGAATAATTCCATTGCCAAGAGCCTGACTAAAAGTTAGAGCTAAGAGTGAGAGATTTGCGTAGACATATCCCAAACATATTCATACGTCTCCATATGGTTCACATTGATTGAAAGTCTCTTGAGAAGAAATAAATTAAATATATGAAAATTCATTAGACTGCTCTAAAGTGGTACAAGAATGTTGAAGCAATCTTTAATGTATTATATATACATATAAATAACGCTGATAACTCAAAGCTTATTTCTGTTGTTTTCTAATTTTCGGCAAGACCTGTTGGAAATTGCACTAAAAGTATTACCCCAATAATTTATATGCATACGATGTCATCGTTATAAAATTTGACTTTAAAAATCCTATAGTTAATCGTTCAGAAGCCGAGAAACAATTAATTAGGCTTTATCAACATGATTAGCGCCTTATCCACAACGGCCTCGGTTTATGACATGGTCACGGTCCATGTGAAACAATTCCGTAAATACCCCAGAGAAATCTAATCGGTCGAGGTAGCTCAGTTGCTTATCGCGTCGCTCGACCGTTCCCAGCAGTAAAATGAATGCCCGAAGTGTGCCCCATAGGAAATACGAAGAAATTGAAGGGCACTTTATAAGAACCTTATGCGGTTTATACTTCTTTGATGTTGTATATGAAAAAAAACATTAAATTTATAATAAATTGTATTTTATATTTGTGGAATGTGATCTGATCCGATCTGTTAGAGTTCCCTTCAGTAATTTCAAGAACTAATTTAAGTAAATTAAGCAAAAATACACGACTAGTTGCTAACCTATCTTCCAAAATGTTAAGCAGTCTTATTTCCATAATAAAAAAAGTAATTTCATTTGGAATTCGCCTAATTGATGCCAAAGGG
The DNA here is from genome assembly GCA_018903715.1 of Zaprionus davidi. NCBI lineage: Eukaryota > Metazoa > Arthropoda > Insecta > Diptera > Drosophilidae > Zaprionus > Zaprionus davidi. The sequence continues at coordinate 5,052,599 of JAEIGL010000003.1, forward strand.
CTAATTAAATGAAATGAATGAGAAATATAAAACCCCAAAATTGGATCTAGGCGCGGTGCTCTGTTGCTAGGTCAAAGCTCTCTTTGTTGTTGTGCTTAGTTTTTGGAAAAACATGGAAGCACGTGTAGGCAATGTTCTCTTGCCCTCTCTTGCGGTCTCTCTCTCGCTCTTTTTGTTTTTCTTTTTTGGGCACACGCCCAACAACAATGGGGAAAACGTAGCAGAAATTTGCGCTAGAAAAATTCAAATACAAACAAATAAATGAAAATGCAAAAGTCAAAAACAATTTGACGGTTCGAAAAGTTCAAGAACAACCAAATAAAAACAGAAAAAAAACGAGGAAAAAAGGCTATATTTGGCAAGCCGAAAGTTATATACCCTTGGGGGTTCTTATCTGCTCCGATTGTTCCAATGCTGGGTATATATAATGGTGCAGAATTAAAAGGTATTTTTTATATACAGTATATATACAGACATGCCTAGATCGACTTCCCTGGTCATGCTGATTCAGAATATAAATACTTTATGGGTTCGGAGATATCTCTTGAGATGCGTTGCAAGCTCCTGTCCAAAATGAATATACCCTCTGCAAACATTTACAAATTACAGCGTCGATTTTGGTTTTTTCGCAAACGCGAAAACAATGTAAAAAGGAAAAGAAAAACAAATTAAATTAAACTAATTAGATATGCAAATATTTGCGTGATATTTGGTGCTTTATTCAGTTTTATGCTCTGATTATATTGCATAATGCACGACATAACGACATGTCTCTGTAGCGCCATGAGTGATGGGTGGATTCACTTAGGTCTCTGGGCGCTTCTCGAATTTACGACTGAAACAGAAATTCAATTTAACGCAGAAAATTGAAACAGAAAACGAATCTGAGGGCGTATTCCATAAACAATACGCTAAGCTTAATTAAATGTCGCATTGAGCGACAAATTTGATTGACATTTTGTTTGTCGGATTAATGATATGATGTCTTTCGATTTGAACCCATAGGGGCTTGGTGTGATGCTGCAACCTTGTATAAAGCAAATGCCAAATTTCATTCCGAAGCAGAGAGAAACAAACAAACAAAGCAATAAAAGAAGAGTAAAAGTATCTTTTATGTGGGCTCTGCAGAGGCTACTCCTATACAGAGGGGGCCATAAAAGTTATAATGCTTATATTGTAGTATCATTAATTTATCGAAAGTATTTATAAATGTGCTGCTCTTTAGACAATATAATAAAGGATTGTGTGAATTTTTCATGCATAACATATACGAATTTGTCAAAGAATGCTCGAGATATACCTGAAAATGAGTTAATTTTTATAATGTATCTATTATAATAATGAATATATTCCTATTGTTGATATCTACTAGGGTGTTTTCATTGAAATGCACACCCCTTCCGTTTGGCCCTATCTACATTTGTTGCCTGTAATAAACAATAATAAATAATTTAAATGAATAATGCGATAATTTTCTAGGAAATAACCATAAATACTAATCCCGTATAGTAATGAAATGCGACGTTAATTGTGTTATAGATATTTAGGCAATGAGCAATCCAACAAATGGATGAGCTGTCCCACTCGATGAATAGCAGACATCATGCTTATCTAATTGAATTTTGTTATCTTCGCACGCTCGGTCGCAATTCTTGCAGACCCGTCTTCTGTTTCAAGTGCTTCCCTTGAGCCAATTTAGATGAGTCAATGAACGCGTCTCGTGGCGGAGGCCTTCGTCTTTGCAACTGAACTTTGTATCTCTCTTCAACTTTATTATGCAAACCCAAGACAGACATGCGATATTTTCCCATATCGATCATATGCCAAATTGCCTTCAATTTCAACAGAATATCTGTATATATTATGTAGATTATTATGTTATGTGTGAGTGCTATTGTGAACTGCGGTGCTCTTCACTTAATTGCCACCTATTGTGAGTCATCATCACTCAGGGGGAAGCTTTGCGAATTGCTGCTGTTGTCATCGTACAGAATGACCAAATCTGACACTGACCTTATAAGTAACAGTAACAACAACAGCAACAACAGCAGGAATGCTTTTTCCCACTCGACTTGAACAACTTCCGGGGGGCAAATTCGATTATATTGTTAAAGTAATTTCACTTTCACCTTTACAATTCCCAAAGTTGACAAGTTCCCAAAGAGGAAGCAACATAAACTTGCACAAGTTAATCATTAATTTATGCTTTAATCATTGTATATAATTGAAAGACAACATGCACAGCTTGATACCCTGTCAAACTAAACAGATTTCAGGCTTTAAAAATGTTGAATTATTCCATAGAACCACTTGAAATCTCGCTCTGCCTCCTCTAGGCTAAAAAAGCTCTTAACAAGACAAACGACAACAAGCGCAAAAACAGCAACAATAACAACAACAAATCTCACAGCAGGCCCCACTGATATGAATCATCATCAACATCAGCAGCAGCAACAACAACAACAACTACGTCAGTTTGGGGTCTCATGTTTGCGAAACCAAACGCGGTTTATATTACAGACCCCCACGGCGGAGGTTTCCAGTGCGAAGCAATTTTGTTTCCCGCATCGTTTGATTTTTCTTTTGTTTACGCTTTTAGTTTTTCAGGCCAAAACAAGTAAAATTGAGTATAAATGAAAAATGTGCGCACAATCAAACAAATACAAACGCACACAAACATAATATTAATTTTATGAAGTTTGCAACTTTTTTCCACTTTGCTTTTTTTTGTTTGGTATTTTTATTTTCCGGTTTCTCAGCTTTTTTATTTGTATTTCATGCACGGCAGCGTCAACGACGTCGTCAAAGCAGCTGAAGTGTCGTTTGTATACCCTGTAATGGGGGCGAAGGGATGGTATGAAGGAAATGTAAATATGTGTTGAGAACTTTTGGGAATTACATCGAAGTTGTCAGAAACTTGTATAGAAAGGGACAGATAATGTTTTAAAAAGGATAAACTAATGAAAAATTAAAGCTGAAAATTGGTAAATTGGTTTTTGGTTTAGAAAATATTTAAAATTTAAAGCTATTTTCAATTCGATAGTATTTGTAGCAGGCAAATGGGACAATTGCTGTCAATATATCGAGACCAGGAGAGCTTTGCTGAAAGTAACTTTTCATTAGTTTTCTGGCTAGACGAAATGTATAAAGAACAGATCTGTTCAGAAAAAGGCTAACTTGGCAACACTGACTTAATTTATATATGTATATGTATATACAAAATATATCTAATGTTATCTCTAGAATCTACTATCTTTATGATCTTATAGAATACTTTCTGCCTAAGTAATAGTCTGACTAACTGTAATCATTTGCATATTGTATAATGAGCTGCTTCTGCTTGAAGTTTATATATAACTATATATCTTTAGGTATATATCTCTTTCTCATGTCACCTACTTACAGGGTATTCTACAGTTGTGCTGGCTGTGTCTTGAGCACTCTTACATGTCTGTTATTGTTTAAGTATTTATGTATTGTTTAGTTATTTATATTTGCATTTTAGTCATGCGATGTATTGCGGTTCCGCTGACAGCGACAGAAATACAGAATGAGAAAGAGAGACAAGAGAGAGAGAGAGCGAGAGAGTGAGGTGTGGTGAGGTAAGGTAATGCAGCACGCGAGACAGAGACAACGACGTACGACAACGGCGTCATTCATTGAGCATTCGTTGTAAAAATGTTAAACAGGTTGATCTTTGAACGATGAATATGCCTTTATATTCAAATAAAGCAACATGTACACACATACATACATACACACATAAATACAGTATATATGTTTGTGCAGCGTGTGCTCATATTTGCGTATATATTTTGGGGTTTATCAGCGAAAACAAAGCTGACAATGCAAGTGACAAGGCGAATGCGAATGCGAATGGGGCGTCTCTCTCTGCGTTGTTTTAAATTAAAATATTACAAATATCAAATCAAAAATAATGTTTCAATTCTGCACGAATGACAAATGCATTCACACAGAACATGGGGGCACTATGAGGAATATACAAATATGTGGGCTGTGAGGGATATATGGGATATATTACTCAAATCATATATTACACATATAATTTTATCGCCTTGTTTTAAAAATATATGTGTAATATATATTTATATTATTTTGAGTAATTTGTAAAGCTCTGCTGGATTTTATGATGAATATTCGTATGAAATTGTTTAAAGTAGAGCTTTAGAACTTCAAGGAGTTATTGGAATGCGGCAGTTGATTTTCATCTATCACGCACTACACACTGTTTCAAAGAGGGAGGTTGGGATTAAGAGTGTAGAGAATGAAAGAGTTGAATCGAACGCGTTTGATGAGCCTTTTGCTGCAGCCAACGTTGCAGCAATTTGAGCAGATGGAATATATTGTACTCCAAGATCGCGTACTCAACGTAATGTTGCACTCTGCTCGACGAGATGCTTCGATAAGGTCGCGTTGCATTGCACTCTGTCATCTGGGGCAGTGGCTGTTGTTGCATCTCTCGCATAGCAGGGACAATTTACTGTCCCATCCACGCATACGTGAAGTGCTGCAGGTGCTGCTGCAAGCGCTGCAGTTCAGGCATTCCAGGATTGCTATCATTGCCATCGATGCGCTTAAATTGTGCGCGGAACGAGGGCAGCAGCTGGCGGCCATTGAACGTGTACCTCAGTTGATTATAACGTCACTTTGCAAGGCTCTGGCAATACAGAAAGATGCAGCAGACAAGGCAGTGCTTACCTCGTTGATGCTTTGTCTGGGTGAGTTCTGTATGGCACTTCCGCTTGCCCTGATGCTGCAACCTTATAACGAACAAGATGATACATTGGTGTTGCAAGTCTTGCGTGTTCTGTTGCAAGTTGCTACTGGTGCATCGCCAACTGATGAAGAAAATATTGAGCTAACAATAGATAATGACTTTGATATGCAGCACATTGCCGACAGTGACAGTGAGGAGGCTAGTGATCAAACAGCTGAGTCCATTCAAGCCTCTATTCGTCTATGTGCCCGTGCTGTGGCAATGCATTTGATCAACCATTTGGGTCACTTTCCCATGGCATGTAGTGATGAGTCACGTCTGTGTTCCATGGTGAAGGAGCAAAATGATGAAAATGCTCAGCAGCTGCAACTGCTTATGCTCAACTCGGATTTGGTAGCCAGTTTTATGGAGTTGCCCACTTTGAAGTTGCCAGAGGCTGATCTGGTCACTGCCCAGAAGCAGGTACGTGTACTGCTGCGTGATCTCAATGGAAAAACTTGCTGGGATGCCTCCATGCTGTACTCAGAGTCGCTGCCAAAGCCAGTTGCAGTTGCACAGCTCAGTGAGAAGGGCCACAATCGATCACGGGATGCAATATTGAAGTCACAACTGTCACTCGCATTCGATGTGGATCCGATTGACGACAATTTGGCTGAAATTGAACATAAGAGTCCACTTCGTCAATTGAAGAGAAGCGCAGAAGAGGCACAAATCATGTGCAACATACTCGATCAGCGCGTTAGTGAACAGGAGTTTGTGGCATCCACCTCCGCTTGCAGTTCCTTTTCATTACTGCAATTGGATAAGCCCATTCAGCCTGTTGAGACACCCTTCCAATACTATCGTCTTCTCTTGTCCCACCTTGGCTTGGTTGATGGAAAGCGACATTCGCGCACTCATCTTCTACAACGCAATGAGAAACTAATGCGAGAATTGCGTAATGTGGATCTGCAAAAGTGTCGCGAGACACACAAACTGGCTGTCATCTATGTGGCCGCTGGACAGGAGGATAAGCAGAGTATATTACTGAATACCTCAGGCAGCGAGAGCTATGAAAAGTTTATTGCCACTCTTGGCTGGGAAATTGAACTGGCGACACATACGGGTTTCATGGGTGGTTTACCGCGTCAGGGTTGCGGAGCCACAGCTCCATATTATGCCACACCCTTCCTTGAGGTTGTTTATCATGTGGCAACTCGCATGCCATCGGATTCAAACGAGGCAATGTTACTTAAGACGCGACATCTTGGCAACGATGAGGTGCACATTGTGTGGAGTGAACATGATTGCGACTATAGACGAGATATATTTCCAACTGAGTTTTGTGATGTCCTCATTGTTGTGTATCCCCTGGCAAATGGTCTCTTTCGTGTTGCTGTGCATCGCAAGCCAGAGGTTCCTTGGTCTGGACCACTACTGGCCAACGAGAGTGTCGTTAGTGGCACTTGCCTGGCTACACTTGTGCGTGCCACAGCCATCAATGCAAGTCGTACGAAGCGTGCCTCACTGCCGCATTATCAGCAATTCTATGAAGAGCGGCATCGTTCACTCGACAGCGTTTCTACGCGCTGCAAAATTACTGCAAACTTTGCGGACTTTACCAGTCGCATCTGTGATCCCAATCATCCAATCGATGCGACACCAACGATTGAAACGGTGCCATCCTCGACAGTGCCTACCGAAGCTAATCCAGCATCCCCACGCCCAAAACGTAGGCTGAGTAAGCTCTTTAAGGAATTGACACAGAAGCACTTGATAAACAAATTAGTTATCGATCACAGCCAAGGGGACGATGCAACGCTAAGGAGTTTCACATTTGAGACAGACACAAGCAGTGGCAAAAGTTCGGCAACACCACAACCTAGTTCTCGTAGGCTTAGTGCAATGTTCAAGGGATTCACCAAGAAACACTTGGAGCCTGTTGAAGATGGTGCTGATAATAACAGTCTAGATAGTAACAGTCAGTCTTCAGGAAGCTTCACCTTAAAGGCAGAGAATGTCAAATCTTTGGCTTCACCCCGTGGTCACCGTAAGATGAGTGCAATTTTTAAGGGATTCACCAAACATAAATTGAGAGAGGCTGCTGATACTGATGTTGATAGTGTCAGTACAGAGGCGGATATCTCGCCAGAGACTCTTGAAGTGGAGGCAGACAATGAGAAACCTGCGGCAAAACCACGAAAGATGAGTGCATTTTTTACAGGATTCACTAAGAAACATTCAAAGCAGCACGTAGCAAATGATGTTGATGATGACAGCACAGAGAGGGAGACATCGCCAGAGAGAATCAAATTAGAGGCAGATGGGAATAGTGACAAAACTGCGGCAGCACCACGCAGTGGTCGTAGATTGAGTGCAATGTTCAAGGGATTTTCAAAGAAACACAAGCATGTTGATGATGTTGTTGATGGCAGAGTTTTGGACAATACACCGCCAGGAAGTCCCACATTGTCACTGAGAAGTACCGAGTAAACGTTAACTATATTCAAGAAGAAATCATCCTTTAATCCTATAACAAACAACCAGAGAACCTCGAAACCTTAAACTAAACAGCGAATACGATTTCACTATGTTTTTTTATTAATTGCTGTTATTATTATTAAATTCTAATAACTTCAATACTATAACTTTAAAATTACGGCTGCATGTCGTTATTTATCGATTTATTGGGGAAAATGGGACGTGACCAAATTCTAAAACAAACTTTAACTGCTTGCAAACAAACTTTGCCAGCCCTAACTTATATAATCAGTGAGAACTAGGTGTTCATACGGACTGAAATTCCTATACCACATTGACTGTTCACACTTATCAAAAATATATACATAAATATAGTTTTGAGGTGTCGGACATGCCTTCTTCTGCCTCTTACATACATATTCTGTAAGCAGACAAACGAAAGAGAAAAGTTCTATTTTTGTTCAGATGATATATAAGTAGTCAGATATTTTATCAGGAAATTTAAATGATTTGCATGTTGATATATATGATTTTAATATGTTTGCTTTTCTTAGTATTCCACTAATTGGTTTTATCTGGGAAATTTGTTGACACAACATTTTAGAGAACATTGCAAGCGTATGCAAAATCTTTCTATTTCTCTCTCAAGTGTGTCAAGAAACAAAATATGAATCATCCGGTTAGGAAACGCGTTCTCAGAAACTCGAGTCCAAAAGTCTTAAATTTCTTATCGTTACACGATGCCAAAGCTCAAAGTCAAAGTTTGAGCTCAAAGTTTAGTTTCAAGACGTCTTTGTTTGTTGTTGCTGTTGTTGTTGTTTGTGTCGTTGTTCTCGTTAATATTTTATTGGCTTTTTTTTTGACAAATATCGTGAGACATTAAGTGCGTGTGTGGTCGGAAAAGTTATTGACCCTGACAAAGAGTCAATTAAGTGATCCGCCCTCCACTGTGGCATGTTGATGATGATGCAATGTGTGTTTGCCCCACCTCAAAAAGGCGTTGGTCAAGCGCTATAAAATTATGCATAATTTGTCGGTATTTTCTTTACAGCATTTACAGTTAATTGCAAACAATGAAAATTGTGCAAGAGTCTACCTCGTATGTTTGTGTGTATGTTGCAACAAATAAACCATATGAAATTGGCTACACGTAGCTGCAATTTTTGGAGACCATGTCTGTCCCATAACTGGCGTCTCCAACTGTCTGTCATTGACACACACACACACACACACAATATTGTTTACATGATTCAGTCTCAGACTCAAAGCAATTAGCCAAACACTGTCGAATAAAATTGAAGGCCATAAATCGGGCTAATTGCCAAGTCAATTTAAGGTATTGTTGAGAGAAAGAGAAGATGCCAGAGCCCGAAATGCCGAAAATACGTGTACGAGTGTGTGCATTAAGGCAGCGTGAAATGAAATATTGATGGAAATATTATTTCAAATATTTACAAATTGAAATTTAGAAGAAATCGTGTATGAATTAATGGCATCAAATTATACATTTGTTTCCTTTATTTGAGGTAAATATTTCTATGGCATGTGGTCCATATGTAAAGAGACATATGTTAAATATGGAGTGTTTTCTTTAGAAAAACTATATAACAAATTGATTTTTGTAATAAAACTGTCTATAGATCATTATGAAATATGAGAACCTTAACCCACACAATGATAACTCTGCGACTTGAGACCTTTATTTTGCCCAAGTTTGGCAGCAAGTTCTGTGTAGGTGAATGTGCCAAGAAGTATATGAATATTCAAAGAAAGCTACCTATAAACATATGAGTCTGTAGGTATCTACTTGTGCCCACATCTTCAACTGAGGTCAAGGCAGTGGAGACCACGTACTGCAAGCTGATTTATAAGCGACTAAGCCGTTGGCAGAGGACAGGCAAAAAGCAAGAAGAGAAGCACCCACATGGCCATTGGCCAACTGGTCGATTGGTCAGTTGCGGGTACTCATAAACAGCCCGAACGTGCCATGAGTTATGTGTGTGTTGTGTGTTGTGAGTTGGGAAACTGCAGCATCATCGGACAACAAACAAAAACAGAAACAGAACCAGCAGCAGTGGCAGCTGGGGCAGACAGAATGTGGCACAAAGCAATTGCGCTAATAGAAGAACGAAACCGGTTAACAAACTCGTGCTCAATGGCCAATATGGCCAACTCTCGTACATTGAATAACTGTCGTTGAGGTAATTGCTCCAGCCCGGTTTGGAGCTTTAAAGTGTATAACTAATCTATGCGAGACGAAGGTGGTTCAAAGTAAGTGCTAGATACTTGAAAGTTCTAGATATATGTAAAGAATATATATAAGAATCATTATAGAAAAGTTTGGATTACAAAGTAAACTTATCTGTACGACTTTTTGACAGATTGAAAGGTTATACTTTGTAGAAATAATACGCTATAAAATATCATATAATAAATAATCTCTAAATCTATGCACAAATATTTGCTGAGTATGTTCTGTTTATGGTATATTTATGTGCCTGGCAATGTTCTATTTATATGCAAATATATTTCAACTTTTTTATGTTCCCCAAAACCTAACGAATCACCCTCGATGGTTGACGCCCCTATGCGATGTGTTTGGACTTTAGTTGCAGTGATATTAGACTGTAAGGGGAACAATCTTTGTTGACTGAGTTATTTACAGGAAGTGTTTTGTTTTGTTCTCTTTGCGGTGCTTTGCTCCCAAATGTTGCGCAGCAAGAAAATATAAATATGATGAAAAAGATGACTAAAGTAAGGGGATTGTTTGTGTGGTATATATAACGCGGAGTAGACTGAATCACACACCCCGCACATGATATACGATATCACGACGCTACTTCGTCATGCAACTGATTGAAAACTGGAAATCGAACAAACAAAACAAAATGAAACGAATCGAAATTGAATATGGTTCATAAATTGTATTTATAAATCGGGCAATCGGTTAAATTATCCAACAGCTATAAAGGCACTTGACCAACACCACCTGTCCGATTGCATGTCAGGTGTTAGATAAGGCAACAAAGTTAACGATTCAGTGTGAGGTCAGTTGGTTTAAGAATGGCTAGAATTGTTTATGAATCAAATTCACAATTGATTAAAGTGAATAAGAATTTCGATTTGAGTCAGTTGAGTTGGGATGGATCAAAGTTCTGTTTGAATATTCTCGTTTATCCAGATTGTGGAGAGTGTTTACTCAAGCATGAGCTGGCAAAATAATCTCTACTCTTAGAGTTTATCTGTCAAGCGTATATCAATCTCTGTCTCGCTCTCTCTCTCGTGTTAGACTTTTTATGATTCTACCTTCCATTTATCTTAGCTGTTCAAAACTTTTCCATTTGCAAATGCTTCTTAAATTTCACATTTAAATTACCTTTTTACCTGTCACGGCTGAGAGGGTCGCGCGCACCTTCCTAACGATTTATTTGGAAAACGCGAACTCATCTCTTGTTTCTGTTATTTGTTGTTTTTTTTTTAGAAATTAGACGCGCGCTGATTAGAAATTTAATATCTTTTTAGCTTGGCTAAATGCGTATCTTCATTAACTGCAAGAACAGACAGAGAAATAGAGAGAGAGAAAGAGAAGAAATCTTTAGGTACTTTAATGAAAGCAGTTAAAGAGATTTTTAATGAACAGTTGAAGAAGGTTCTTTGGCATTTCTCCTCGTTAAAAAGTACATCTAATTAGCAATGATTGATATCGTTAACTTGGCTTGCTATAAACACCGCTATCTGCCTGATAAGCGTGCTTGTAATTAAAAAACCATTGCAAGCTCATCAGCGAAATGCTGTCGCAACAGGTGAATTTCAGATATCAGAATTCTTTCTCCCTCTCACTCTCTCTGCGTTAAAAGAAGAAGACAGAGGGTGAAAGAAATCGAAATCGCACTCGCGTGTTCGTCAATTCTGACAGCCTCAAGTGCTTATCGAGAGGTTGCGCAATGTTTTGTGGCCCCCCTTGCGACTGAGTGAATCACAGCCTACGTTAAACACCTGCATCCCCTCTTTTGCCGCGCCTACCTCAATGCAAATTGACAGAGATAAGAGAAACAAAAATGTATAACTTGCTAAAATACCTCGTAGTTTTTGAATATTGAAATTATTCTTGTAAAATTGAAAGAAATGTTCATTCCACTTTCATAATCGATATCTAGACTTTGCTAGTTACCAACAGACCGTTAAAAATAAATCAAATAGCAACTGACTGTATAGTTAACACCTTTTTATGTGCTTGTTTGTCGTTAAAATTGGAATATGTTGATTAACTTCCTACTCTTCCGATTGCATAATCGTACATTGAACTTACTGTATAAGAAATCGATCCACCCAAAGTTTTGCTTGGCCTACAGGGTAAATTGAGCACAAAGTCGACAGGGGGCAAAGCGCAATGCAAATTTACGTGTTTACCTTCTTCTTCTTCTTCTGCTGTACTCTTCCATCTCTCTTTGGCTCTGCTATGTGGTTCAGTACGTTGTCGCTTTTCTGTCGTTCAACACTTTAATGTCATTTTAAGCACCTGCAACAAAAAGCATAACAAAATCTCAATTACCGCTCAAGCTGAGGTAACAACAACTGCAACAACAATTGTTGCATCAACTTGAACTTTCGTTAAGCAAACTTTGCATTTATTTTTTTGCACAGTTATGAGAGTTGTTTCAAGAAAGTGTCTCGGGGGAGTAGCAGGGCAGGTTGAAATTGCTGGCTAAGCATTACGCGCCCAGCCAAGTTCAATGCTTGTCTCAAAGCCTGACCTAGCTAACTTTTGTAACTAGCTGAGATTCCCCAGAGAGAGAGAGAGAGAGAAAGAGAGTGGGAGACATTTACATAAGCCAAAGACTTGAATTAATGATGTCTATATAACTATTTAATGTAATCAACTTGACTACAACAGCGTGAAATGCAAATCGAAGTGAACTTACAAAAATAAAAAGTTAATTAACTTTTTACCTCACAACGAACAAGATTTTCTACTCATCGACTTTCTAAGGCAGCTTAAGTGTTGTATAGACTTTGGAAAAAGGTTGAATTCACCAAAGAACTGTCTAGCTTTACATTAAGAGTTAATTTACTATGTATTATAATTATTGCAAAATATATAGAAATGATTGCCATAGTAAATATATTCCGTATTTATCCTACTAACACCATTACTGCAGTTTTACTTATGTAGTATACGTTGTTTCGATAAATTTCCTGCTTCCTAGTACCAGAAACCAAAACGAAATAGTGAAAATTGTTTAGAACATTTGCGTAATCTAAGAAACAAGTTCATATCTCAAAAGTTTAAGCAAAACTGGGGCATCTGCTCACACAATCTTCCAAAGAAATTAAATAAACAAGCCGGAAAGAAGCTTACTTGAAGTGACCTCAAGGGTTACTTGAATATCATCGAGAATAGAACTCATCTGTCTCGTCGTCTGCTGCGCATAAGGAGCAACTACATCGTAATTCTAATGATAGATCTGCTGCTGCTGCTGCTTTGGCTGCTACTGTGCATTACTTATAATTTGGTGCGGTTTCTTTGTATTTATAAACCAACCGCAGTCGGAACGACGCCAGACGTGACCTTCACAAATGCAAGTGGGGCAACTGAAAGTACTTGTTGTCGTCGTACTCACGCTGTACTCACACTCAGACTCGCATTCGTGCTTGTACTCAGACTTACGCTCAGTGTATATAATGTATGGAAGACTTGCGCCTGATGTGGGCAACAAGTCGCGGCTGATCGGTTTGGTCGAGCTCACCCTAAGATGACGACACGTTGCGCAACTCATTAGCAAATGACTGTGGTGGCGCATAATTGAATCTAATAAATGCGAATCAACATTCCTATTCCCAGAGACAAGTATCTACATATGCAAACATATAGTACATGTCTGTACTGTATAAAGTTGTGCATATTTAATAAGCATATACGGAATTATCATCTTTGTCTGACTGGAAAGCTGAACTTTGGCTCTTAGTAATGATAAACAATAAATTGTCCGGATGCCTTGAACGGCATGCGGAAGTTGCATTATTATAAACTGTACTTGATATAGGGTAAATTGTTGGTAACGTCATAAAGGAATGCAGAGATAATATTGTATATTAAGCTACCATCGACTGTCTCAATTTGTTGCCAATATGAATGAGGGCTTCTATGAGAGAGCCATAATGAAATTACCTATAAAATAGCAAGAAGTTATCGAACAAAGCTGCGCATATTTGACCTAAATCGGATCATTATAACTATAGTAAATAAAGCCTTCAATTGCATACAAAAATAATAGATTTCTATTTAATACACCTTCTATGATTGTGAAAAACTAGTCGAAAAAGCATAAGTTTTCATCTCTAAGATGAAAACGGCATCGATTCGATTATCTCTAATGATCCTTCAACAGTTATACATCATGTACGTTGGCTCTGGCATGTGCCCGGGTAGCTCAGTCGGTAGAGCATTGGACTTTTAATCCAAGGGTCCAGGGTTCAAGTCCCTACTCTGACTTTTTTTGTTTTTTAACATATTTTTATTATTGACATGCTAAGAAATTATTGTTGATTGCATAGAGAGAACTAGAGATAAATACAATTATCATTTACATTATAAGAATGAACCTAGTACGGAGTATTTTGCAGTCAGTTAAGCTCAAGTGCAGCGTTTTCCGCACTTGTCATTGTTGGATGTCGCATTTGTCTTGTTGCGTTTTTTCCTATTGATAGATCGAGTTCATGTGCACTTGATAATCCCAACACAAGTTGCTGACTAAGTAGGCACCCGACCAAGGTCTTCTTATCAAGATTGGCGAAACGCGAAAACGCGACGAAATCAAAATGATAGCGCACTCACCTCGCACAACCGATGCGCATGTGGCGTCTGTGGCGTCTCTGTGGCAGTGGGTGCAATAACCCTGAATACAATTTCGTGCACACTTTGTAACATATTTTACTTTTTGTTATTCGTTGTTGGACATTAACGAAGAAAGCGAATGGGGCGAGAGGTGAATAATGAATAACGAATAACAGCAACAAAGTAAGCATAAAATACCATACTAAACAAAACACGATGGGGAAAAGCAAAAAAAAATGATTACAAAATGCGATGATTAAAAATGTACAACAAACTCAAAAGAAAGGGGCACAAACAGAAAATTATGATAACCAAAAGATGTCGGTACGTGTAGAGGGACAGAGAGACAGAGAGGGGGAGGAAGAGAGAGATAGGGAGATGGCAGGTGAAATTGCGGCCCCAACATGTCGTTTGCGGCGCAGTCAACTGCAGATGAACATTTGGGTTGAAAGCGCAGTCAAAGCCACAACAGAGAGATGTGAGCTTATTTTCCTTTGCTGTTTTTAACCACAGTACAAACAAAGTTGTGTTCGAGCGAAATGTGCTTAAAGGGATTTGATGCTTAAAATGGAAAATTACCCAAAAAACGAACGTAGAAAGATAAAAAGTAAAGAGCAGACAAGTCTTTAAAAAAGGTCTTAGGCTATCTGAAGTTTTTTATGGTGCGGTAGGTCAACAATAAATTAAGTTAATTTGTTGCGATGCTCTTGCTCAAGTCGTTATAAATGTTTAACGAAGTGCGTAAGACATAGAGATGATGTGTATCTTATATGCTGTGTTTGTTAAAATCTATTAAACCTATTCCTCTTTGTTATATAGACAATCTACTAAACCTATTCTTTTTTGAAAACCTCACAACCTAAGCTAAGTAAATACTATGCAACTATTTGATTTATTATTAAATATAATCTATAAATAGTTAGAAAACTTAAATATAATATAAATTCTGGTATAAATATTTCTGTATATGCGATTAAAATCTGCAAAACGATTAAAGTTAGTGTTCCTCGCATGCTGCCTAAGCAGCCCACTAAAAAATGTTTGAATTAATAATGACGCACAAAGTTACCTTGAATTCATTTGCGTGTGTATGTGTATGTATATGTGTATTTCGTTCTAAAAAGGCTTTAGTTCCTTTGTCGGGACTGTAGAGGGTCATTTTCAGCCTCATTTAAAATGAAAATTGAGCGCCCACTCAAGGTTTCAGTGAGCCCACTTGGGTGAAACAATTGTTTAATTTTGGGAACTGCAACATGTGCGACAAAACAACCAGAGAGAAAGACAAATAGAGAGAAAGAGAGGGAGATAGACTGAGTGTATGTGTACTTGATAAAGAGCTTCACTGTGCGTTGAATTATAAATATTTATAGCAAACTAAACAATTGTTATCTTTGTATGCCATCATCGGTTTCACAGTCTTCAACTCATCATGGCATCGGCATGCGATGCACAGGCGATTCAGTTGTGTGTATACGAGGATCGATCTATATAGGGGCTAAATCATACTATATATAGTGTCATTATCTCAAACATACGCACGTCCTTATCAGGTGCATGCTCACGCACATACACGTACCAAACATGTGTGTGTACATGTGTATGCATTATTAGGTACTCTGTAGATTGTGTTTATATTTGTGGCTGGCGGCACTTGAGAACGCCTACCGCACGGCACGTTCAACGTCACCTGGCGACAGCCAATTGAGGAAGTATTGATCGAGTTGGCTATATACACATATATATACATATATAGGTAGTTAGGGTATGCAGCAGCAATAAACACACACGCTTTGAGGTGCGCTTGAGAAGTAGCTCGAACAATAGGAGAGAAAATATCACAGGTTGTTGAACTCTATGTGGGTTTCATATACAGATATAGAAATACTATAGGCTTAACATTGAATAATCTTTTATTTATATTGATATGTCTCAATGTTCAAATTATCAGGAAATATGTACATATGTATACTTTGTGAGATGTTTAGCTCTTATATGAATCTCTTACACATCCTTTTCACAACTTGTTGTGCCCACCCTCGCTGGCGTATGGTTTCCATCTGTCGAAGATGGAATTCGGCATAGAAATGTGAAGAATTCCATAATCATTGAATAATATTTCTGTGCGAGGCAGCGCCAGCAGCAGCTGTCTGGCTTTTGTGATGTGCTCCAGTTTTTAGTTTTCATTGATTCCGTTCAGGGGGATTATCAGCAGCTCGTCCAGTGAGTTGATTCACCTTTCGACTTTGCACTCGCCTCGCGCACTTGTTTTCGCCCGCCGCAATCTGCCAATGACAATATTGAGAACATGCATACATACATAAATATGTATAATAATAAATACTAATCGGATTTTATTTTTGTTTGTTTGTTGCAGCTATTGTGGCAACTGCTCGAGTTCATTGCCAGCAATATGCAATAATGGATTCGTTGCCAGCATCGACGACCAGTGGACGAGATCATCTAACGCTGCAGCCGTTGCAGAAGCTGCGCTCACCTCGCGGTTCCAGTTCCAGTTCCAATTTGCGAACCAGTCGTTCGCCCTCAGCCAGTCGCAGCAGCGTCGAGCAAAGTAAATATATATAATACTAATTTTGTGTACATGAATAAATATAATTAAAATGGTCGTGGCAATAAACGTGTTATCACCGTTATATTAGCCGTCGCTCTGTCGTATTAGTAGTAGTCTAATAGCTTAATCACTTTGCTCCATAATTGGATTTATGCGACACGTTCATCAAGCTACTTACGTTATCAGTCAGTGTGGCTTGTGCCGCGTTGCCTGCCTGCCTGCCTGCTTGGTTTCCCGACAAGTTGTTGCTAGGACTGATAACCCACCTTAACTCATTTCACCTTTTCACTTGGCGTTTCCGCTTGATTTTTCTTAAGTATATTACAAAATATTCCACTAATCGGAACTGAATTAAACGTGTTTGTTTCACTTTTAAAAATAAACAAAAACTATTCCCAAATTGTTCAAAGATTATCTGCCCTGTTTGACTATGCAAAGCACAGTTTTCTAACATACACACAACACATATTTGTGTTAAGCTGCTTTGGCAGCTCCCCCTCTGTTTATTGTTCCTCAAGAGATTTTGGCAGACAAATATTTGCATCCGAAAAATGGCCAAAAATTGCTTCAAGCTTGGAGCAGAGTGCAAATATGTGTTGTGTGCTTTTAAGCGTTCTCTCTCTCTCTCTCTCCCCCTCTTTGGCAAAAATGTGAGAATTACTTTCAATTTGTTTTGTTATACCCAGTAGCAGAAGAGAAGTTAGGGTATTATAACTTTGTGCCAAGCACTAATTTGAGAGACAAGTAGAAGGAGGCATAAGGTACAAGACGCTAAAGTCATTTCTGTTCGTATGAACATCCGTATCTCAGATATTATTAAACCTAGGGTTGATAAACTTGTTGGCTATATATCTAAATGTTGCACGCAGCTAAAACTTGTTTTATAATTTGGCCACGCCTTCTACTGCCCATATAAATCGAAAAACAAAGAATTATTGCATTAAGTTCATGCTAGAATATTTATTTTTTCTAAAGTTTTTTTTTTATTGCTTTGCTTAGCGGGTATATTACAGTCGAGCAATCTCCACTGTAGCTTATGTTACTTGTTTGATATTTTTATGCTTTGCCAACTTTTTCAATTACATTTTGCTTGCTTCAATTCATATTTATATGCTTTTATATTTGTATGTTGATTATCGTATTGTTTTTGTTTCTATTTTCTCCATTTCTTTCTTTCTTTTGTGTTCTCGAACAGCTTTGTAACCGTTGACCACACTCACACACGCAGTACATTGTGCATTGTCTACGTAAACGTGCATACTGTAGGTATAACTATAAAAATAGAAATACTTTCTAGCAATACGCACCCACATACACCCACACACACACAGACACAACCAACATGCAAACATTGCTGGCATTTTCTACGTTCTTTTAGCGACAGTCACGCAGACGCGATTTAAAACGCGTATAAAAACCGCTATAAAAACGCGCAGGCATTTTGCCGCTGCTTTCTCACTCAGTCACACAATCTGTACGCTTCTTTTTCTCTCTCTCTCTCTCTCTTTCTCTTTGTCTCTTGATGCACAGCTGTCTAATTGTCATTTACACACACACATACACATACATTTACACATATATACGCACAGCTGTAACAACAACAAGTTAAACTTTTCTTTCGCGCGGCTTTTTGTGTTGTTGTTGTTGCAATTGAAGATTGAAAAAAAAAGAAAACGAACATAAAGAAAATAAACATATTTCTATGCGCCACAACTCGCCAGTGTCCAGGGAGCGCACAAGCGACTCGACGTTAGCTGCGACAGTTGCAGCATCAGCAACGGCAGCAACAGCAGCTGGAGCAGCGGGCACGACGACGACGACGACAACAACAGTAGCAGCAGCAGCAGCAGCCACAGTAGCAGCAGCAACGTCTGGTACGTCGGCAACGTCGACGACGGCAAACAGCAATTCGTCAGCATCGTCCAGCACAGTGGCAGCTGCACAGGCGGCTGTCTATAGCGGCGGCAACACGGTGACCGGCAGCCTGGGCAGCAGCGGGGGCGTGGCAGTGCGCACTTTTCGCAGCCACAGCCCCACGCACCGGCGACGCAGCCGAGAGCGACAGCGACGCACACATGGCTCCGATCAGGGTGGGCTGCTTGCCTACAGCGGCATCATAGGTGGCGGCGGCGGTCTCGATATGTCTGACTTTGTGGTCACCGGTGGAGGTGGTGGCGGCGGCGGCGGTGGTGGTGGCAGTGGCGGCACTGGCAGCGGACTGGAGGATTCACGTTTATCGGGTAACGAGGATTACTACTCATCATTTGTCTCCGATGAGTTTGATGGCAGCAAGAAGCTGCACCATCGTCGCACACACGAGCGCAGCTCCAGTGTGCAGGCCATTGATCGTTTGAACACGAAAATACAGTGCACCAAGGAGTCCATACGACAAGAGCAGACTGCCAGGGATGGTGAGTAAAGAAGAGGAGTGATAAATAAGAAGATCAACTGCAACTAATAACAATTCTTTCTTACAGACAATGTCAACGAGTACTTGAAACTCGCCGCCAGCGCCGACAAACAGCAACTTCAGCGCATCAAGGTAAGTTTCAATAAAAAGGCCAAAGAGACAGAGGCAACTAAGCAATCAAATTGATTTTACAGGCTGTGTTCGAGAAGAAAAACCAGAAGAGCGCACACAGCATTTCGCAGCTGCAAAAGAAACTTGACAACTATACGAAACGGGCCAAGGATCTAACGAATCATCAGTTTCAGGCGAAGAGCCAACACCGACAGCCACGCGAGGTGCTGCGCGACGTCGGTCAAGGTTTGCGCAATGTGGGCGGCAATATACGTGATGGCATCACTGGCTTCTCTGGTTCGGTGATGTCCAAGCCACGCGAATTTGCGCATCTCATTAAGAATAAATTTGGCAGTGCAGACAATATAAATCAAATGAGTGAGGCCGAGCTGCAGAATATGCAGCAGCAGGCAGCCAATGCGGAGGTCCTGACAGCCGCCGGCGAACGGTTGCAACAGCTGCCGCCTGGCGTTGGCACCTCGTTGGGCTCGGGTGGTGGTGCCGGCAATAATAACAACAACACTGGCACCGGTAGCGGTACTGGCAAATTCAATAGCGACAATGGCAGCGAGTGCAGCAGTGTCACCAGCGAAAGCATACCAGCTGGGTAAGTGGCGAAGGCCAAAGTGAATCTCCTCGAGAGTCGCGTCTATGCGAATTGTGTGTAATCTTTTCTAATCTGCAGCTCGGGCAAGAGTCAATCGGGCGCCAGCCAATATCATATTGTTCTAAAGTCACTGCTAACCGAACTGGCCGAGCGTAAGGCTGAGAATGAGAAGCTGAAGGAACGAATCGAACGTCTCGAGGTGGGTAGAGCTCTGTTATATTACTCGTACATACAAAATAAGATATATATAGATAGATTTATGACAGTTTACATTTTTATAGCCAATATACCTAGGGTAGAAGGGTATTATATCTTTGTATCAACTTCACACAGTGTATGTCTTCTTGATCAGTTTTAATATAGTTATTTTTGTCCGTATGAACACCCAGATCTCAGGAACTATAACAGCTAGGGCTTACAAATTTGGTAAAATTATGTCTTAGTATTGCAAGCAGATAAACGGTGCTTTATAATTCGGGTAAACTTTCTACCGCCCCAGTAAATTGATAAAAATCTAGTTGCAAATATTATTTTAAAGCTATAAATTTTATATTGAAGTTCAAAAATAAATATCATCATCCAAATAATTTTCTTAAATTTAGTTACGGAGAATAAACACAGCAGTTATTGAAGAACTAATTTAAGTAGACAATCCAAAAAAAGAAATCTAATCCAGTTATCCATTAAGTATGCTATATAAAAGTAAATAGTTTCTTCCAATACAATCTCAAAATATAAAAGAACTTTGAATAAACATTCAATTCCTTTTTTTAGACAAGCCAAAAGGAGTTCAACAACTTGACCTCTACACTTGAAAGCGAACGATATCGTGCCGAGGGACTGGAGGAGCAAATCAATGACTTGACGGAATTGCATCAGGTTCGTCGCCCATTTTGGCACACTGCCCACTAAAACATGCAACACACACACACACACATGTATTTAACTTACTTATAAATGTCCTTTTGTTGCAGAATGAAATTGAGAATCTGAAACAGGCAATTGCTGACATGGAGGAGAAAGTACAATACCAAAGCGATGAAAGACTACGTGACGTCAATGAAGTGCTCGAGAATTGTCAAACGAGGGTAAGTTCAGTCAACCACACACACATACACACATGTACACTAAGACACCCGTTGAACTAAAAAACACCCACATCTTCCCACCTACGCAGATATCGAAAATGGAGCATATGTCGCAGCAACAATATGTCACCGTCGAGGGCATTGATAACTCAAATGCCCGCGCTCTGGTTGTGAAACTCATCAATGTGGTATTAACAATATTGCAAGTGGTGCTGCTCTTGGTTGCCACCGCCGCTGGCATTATAATGCCTTTTCTCAAAACGAGGTGAGTGCACACGAGATTTTTTAATACTCACACTCACATTTTATATAATCGATCTATTTTTGTCTTTTTTAATAGGGTGCGCGTGTTGACCACATTTCTGTCGATTTGTTTCATCATCTTTGTGATACGTCAATGGCCGGATGTTCAGGATATAGGCGCTGGCCTGGTGCGGCATCTCAAGCAGTCACTGGTGGTCAAGTGAATCAATCGCACCGACATGTTTTCGATTAGTTGTCCCCTAATGTTACTAGTATTAGGTTCAAGAAAGTGCATACTTTGTATATAGCTTATGAATACACAAACATAATTATTTAATCTAATCTAAATTCTAATTAGTAACTAGACATGAAGGCGCATCACATGAATGACTTACATTAACGTAAATTACATAATTACATGCTACATACATACATTCTACACATACATAACTACATTACATACATACATACAAGTTGTACAAACTAAACTGAAAACGAAATCGCACACATTCTCTCACATACTCAAGTACACTTTCTCACTGACACACATACATACGCATACGCATATACATATAGCGAAATTCTATCTAAAGCTCTGCTAAAGGTTTAGTCTAATAACTAAAATGCTGACAAGTTTATGTGCATTACTCAATACTATTAAACAACTATGTATAACTAAATACTAAATATGAACTATATAGTTATCGTATTCATTAAAAACGTTTGTATTTGTACAAAACAAATCAAGAGTTGTATTTATTTAAATGTGCATTGCAAGATGACCGTTTAGAACTAGTAAATTGGTTTGTATACGCTCGTAAATATTGTTGGGGTACTCATCTGCACTAACACGTTTTTATGACAATCAACTAATACGTATACTTCGTTCAGTGCACATGTTTTGAAACAGCTGTTGCTATTCCCAAACATCGTAATTAGAATATATTTATAATTATTAAAAGGGAAATAAAAATACAACAGTTTTTGTAGCATTCAGCTTTTGCGAGTGCAGAAAGTTGGTGTCGCATTTTTCAGCCTGTTTGCAAATTTGTTTTCATCAAAAATTGTATGCATACTTTTGCGCTGATTTTATTTAAAACCGTTTTTCGAACCAGCACGCCTTGCAGTAGATACCCTTCGTCCAGTTTTTATAAACAGCTACGAATACACTAACAATGAAAAAAACCTTTCTAACTCGAAACTTTGGACAATTTTAATATATATATTTATTGTCCGATCGGATTGGAATTTGGAGGAGAGATAGATATTATATTCATCTAAGCATATCTCAAAGTCGGAAAGTTGTCTCTTTTAAATGTCGCTAACAAATCGAGTTGAGTTGATATGTAATTTTTGATTTGCGGGGGCTCCCAAATTTTATGTCAAAATTCCCAATATTAATATCCTCGTTTCTTGTATTTTGTATCAATTATGTTAAATTTATTGTAAATTAACTTTAGTTTACACATTGAAACACACAAGTAATTATGTCTTTATATTTAATTTAATTCGCTTTACAATATTTATCATGCTTATTGTTGTGAACAATTTTCATCAGTTGCACTTGTTTCTTTTTACTTTTACACTAGTTTTATATGTTTAGAAATTTCTACACAATGGGAAAAAGTTGTTTATCGTCGTTCGGGTTTTCGAGCCGTGCCCCCCTTCTTTGGAAAGTAAACGGGAATTTCGGTAAACTTAAAATTAGTTAAATCGAGGATATTTAATATACACAGTAACATTATACAAAATATATTATAATATATAAATGGATTACTCAGTATTGATGCACACTTAGATTTGTAGGCCCGAAAATAATTTCACATGTATCCAAAAGTTAGTAAACAAATAAAAATACTACACAATTTTTTTTTTTTTCCATTTAGATGCCTTAATTGTAGTGAACATTTTTTTACAAGCGACTTTCTTTCAGCGTTTTGAGTTGAATAGGTAAAAACAAACAATTTAATATGTAATCCGAATCAGGTAAACAATTTCAATCTTATACAGTGATAAATGGTATTTTTGTGTTTCTCTTTCAATTTAGTTGTGTAGGTGTGTTTTTGTTGTTCGACTTTAGTTACGCAAGCCAATAGTTTGCTTTTAATATATAAGGTATATATAAAATAAATCACAATTTGTATACGCATATTAATGTTATGTTTGTAAGTATGTATGTATGTGGGGGGGGGGGGTATGTTTAAATGTAATATGTGCAAACCATAATCATCTATGATCTACGATGCATAATGATGATGATTACAAATACAATTACAATTACATATTATGTTTATTAAGGGTAAATATTTGTTATTTGTTTAAAACAAAGCAGCTGGCAGCCACAGTTTGGCCGCAACCAAGCAACATCTACTTGTCTCCTACTCCTAGTGTGGGATTTACTTTAGTTATTGGTTGTATGCTTGGTGTGACCTATTGCCTAGAAAACTAAACTCTTTTTTCTCTATCGCCCCCTATATACGCTCACGTCTAATTCATATGAGAAACTGGCGATCTGAACCATTGTGTGGTAGGGCAGCCACCCCTATGCCGCCCTGAGTGGGTGTTTGCAAAAACGCTGAGTCAGCACTATCGATAGCGCCCGAAGATGTGCCTTGCTCTGCGGCGGGTGTATTGATTGCAATGGGTTCGTATATCGAATGATGCGGTGGCATATCGTCATCATCTTTGAATGAGCCGCTTAAATTCGGATTAAGTATGTTGTTTGATGTGGGCAAAGACACAGCAGCACTAATGGCGGTTCCTCCACCCATGCCAACACGAACCGCAACATCGTTTGTGCCAGCCTCAACATGCTCGAGATATGGGGGTGCTGCCACACTTATACCGACGGGCTCCCGATGAAATAGAGAACTGAGCCGCAAATCAAGGAGAAATTAGTTATGAAAATAATTAGTTTGAGTGCAGCAAACTCACCTGAAGTTGATACGCGACCAGAATGAACGATTTGCTTGATTCAATTGAACAGACAAATGGGCGGGCAAATTTGGTGACCGATCGAACGGATTGACACGTCGCTGGGCGGAAGTAAGTCCATTTGTCTGAGGCATTGTGGTTTCCAGCAGAGCTATTAAAATGAATCATTATTAATTGATTTATATCACAAAAAATATATATTTATATAAAACACTGTTTAATTGGAAAAACAACCGACCATTTTCATCATCTGAACTGTGATAGTCGTGAGCCTCAGCCGTATTGCGAACGATATCTCCGTGTCGAAATGTTCCATGTCGAGTGGTTCCAATTGAATTGATGCTGGTGCCATTAGTACCGCCTGCAGAAGCGGCTGCAATTGCCGCAGCTGCTACTGCCGGTTGGGGCTGCTGTTGCAACAACGGTGTGGTATCATCATCTGTATCAGTGACACTATCTAAAGAAGGCTGTCGATTCCGACTGGCACGAGCTTCGCCCTTCGTAAAAACCTTCCGCTTGCAGATGGGACAAACGCGACGATTTTCTGTAAGCCAAGGATCGATACAGTGGCTGTGATATGCTGAAAATCAAGAAAAGACAAAGTAAATATGACAACTAATTAAATTCATAATAACTGCACTTACGATGTGAGCACGGCAGCACACGCAGTTTGTCATCCTCGACAAAGTCCTCTAAACAGATAACACAGGTTTCGTACTTAATGCTTGTATTATTTTTGGTATAGTGTAAAACGGGAATCTTCTTCAGCATGCTCTTGGGTAATCGATAACGACGCAATCGGCGCTGTTCTCGTATGCATTTGTAAATCATATAGACAATCTAGACAGAGATCGAAAGATTATGATGAATGAGTTGTAAAAATAAGATAAATTTATCCACGAATCATACCATGATAAGAAAACAGAGTCCAATCAATATGGAAAAGGGTAAAATCAGTTGTGTGTTAATATTGAAGGGCAACTCGTCGTTGATGATTAGCTCCACCTCAGGTGTAAAAAACGATAATAAAGTCTTGCCGGTTGTCAGGCCCACAAAAACGGAGGGTATGTGTATACCAGCCATGTTTTTCGCGGTCATTTGTTCTGTTAAATTGAAGAGCAAACAAACAGATTAGCAAATTATCTAGATCTTGTGCGTTGAACTCAATCTGTGAATTATCATATATATTATGATGAATTAAAATATTGAACATTATTGTCAATGTACCGTGTACTCACCCAACTCATCGCCTTCATTGTTATAGATAATCGCAGCATAATATGTAGCATTTTGAGCTACACGAACTTTGCGTTCAAACGTGCAATTCCCGCCGCTGTGAAATAAATACGTCAAGTCGTCAGTTAAAAGTAAATAAAAAAATTGAAATGTGTTAATTCACTTACCGCGATATAATCGCTACAAATTTTGCTGTCGTTGGATAGCCATTGTGTGGCGGGGGCCTTAAGTGCTCACAACCGTATTGATTATTGGATTCATGTGGCACCACGAACACTCGCAGACCATTGCCAGGCAAATTGGGTCCGAATGTTGATGGCAAATCGTTAAATTCTTCTATCAGCTGTCGATATGTTGTAGAAAATATGTTACAAAATTGAAGTAAACCTGTCCAAACATTACAACTTACCTGACTCGTCTGGCGCCTGTAGACGAGCACATGACCATCGACGACTATTTGATGGCATATCAAACATATTCCAAGCAATGCCAACTCCAGTGTTGGACAACGCTGACGAGCCATGTCGCTTCGGCTGCTGCTGCTGTTGTTCCTGCTGATTGTGCACTTTTTTTGTTAATTTCAGCTACACAAGCTTCTGTTGAACTGCTGAACAATTGTTGTTATTGTTTGTTGTTGCTGTGTCTGCTGCTTTTTGTGCTGCTGATGTTCCTGCTGGTTATGATTGTTACCATTCGCACTATTTGCATGTCTCATCTGTTTTGGTGATTGTGTGTGTGTTGTTGGTTTTGTGGGGCCTGCAAAACAAGTGCATAAATGAAAATCCACAGAAGACAAGTTCTGAGTCGAAGGCAAACAAACGGCACAGTGGGCAGAGCTTGCTGCTGGTCGCCATTGGCGTCTGATAAGATAAACCTGTTTTATGTATGTGTGTGACCTAACATGCATGTGTGTGCGTACGTTTTGTGTTTGTTTTCTGTTTGTCTTTCACTTCACTTTCGTTCCCTTTCGATCTTGGGTCATCCAATCAGCTGTTCATTGTTTGTTGACAGAAAACTAGTGCAGGCACTTTGACCGATAGTTTAGTATGCAATCGGTGCATTCTCCTTATTCGATGCCATTCGCCTTATGTAACGGTGCCTGCACTCACACATACACACACAGACATACAGTTCTGCTGCGGTGCAACATCAGTCAGAGAACGTTGTGATTGAGCTTAATTTGTGTCAATTGAAATCTTGCAACATATTTCAATTATTTCTGCATAATTTAACGCGCAACTAAAATGCAGTAAAGTTTACAGGTTGCAGTAAAATAAACAGACAAAAGATTTGCTTTGGTCTGCCGGCAAAATAATCTGACTGACTCATTGCGAATTCCGTTGACGGATAACGATAATCGCATAGTGAGCAGACAAAAGTAAATTGTGAAATTTCATTTGAAATGTGCGAGCCTCCCTCTCCTAAATGTGGAAAGTTTTCTTTGTACGAAAATTAAAGTTGATAATACTTTGCGTATACATGTCTGAAGCCTGCAAAAATGTCACTAATTTTTGTATTTAATTCTTAATTAAATAAAAAGAACGTCACATATAATTAACACATCGAACAAATACAAATAAAGCATTAATGAGAACGTGACTTGGTTTTTATTATGACTGCAAATAGTAATACACACACACAGACAAACGAGCCGAGCAATAAATAATAGAATAAGAATAAGTATGGATTAGTTTAAATTTCTGGATGCGCGCGTGCCTTCTTAGAAATATGTACACACTCCAGAGTATTATGGAGCTTATCACTAACTCCGATTGGGTGACATATTGAATTATCAAACTAATGATAGCATATCTACTTAGTAACTTGTAATCAGTTGGACACAGAAACTTAAACTACATTCAAAACAAACACACACACACACATACACACATGAACCACCCACAACGTTCACTCACACATGCACAGAGACTGCCTTGAACTTTACACACGCACAATTTTAACGTCAAGGTTTTTTTTACAATCTGTAAAAAAAAACACGCAGAAACGAACTTGTTGGATAAAAACTAAACTACACAACAGGTAAACAAGAATAAAGAGTACACGACAAACAGGGCAATAAAAGCTAATGAAAAATAGTTAAAAAACCAAACAAGAAAAAAAAGCTTAATACCAACGGCGCTGCATTTGCTTTTGTTATGCTTTCATTGTATGCACATTTGTGTATATACAAATGGCTGTGTGTGTGTTCATTTTGTCCAAGAAAACAGCTGGGGCAAAAGTTGCAGCTACTCACTTGTCTGTATATGTTGTTTATTATGTTTAATTCAACTGAATTGCACTGCAACTGTTTGCTATCGTTATTTCACTCTGTTTTCTTTTAACACTCGCTTATTCTCGCATTCGTTCGTACTCGTCGCCTTCGAAATTGCGTTGCAGTTAATTATGACTTTTTTGCCCGACACACGCACCACCTTTTTTAAAAGACGTGTCAAATGGAACGCGAGGTGTTATAATGAGGTTGATTTAACATTTTTCGGGTCCTTTACTTGACTTATTCAATTTATATTTAGGTTTTAGAACTCAGCACTGAGCCCCCACGCAGAAGAGTGTGACCATTGCAATAACGATGATTTCACAGTCTGTCCGATATATCGATACACCGACCGATACATTGTGGTGCCTCCCATTATATTTCATCAAAATATGAAATTATATCGATATCAACTAAAAACAGGAAAAAAGAGGTACTATTTTTAAAAGAAAACTATGCAACAAGGCCATAAATGTTTTTAATATAATATTCATATTTATTGAAGAATATTTTAAAAATAATATATCATTTTGTGTTAAGTTCTTTCTATTCAAAATTTTCGTTAAAGCTTATTATTATTATTTAGTTTGAGAATGAATATATGTAAGAAAAAACATGACATTGTTATACATACATTCCAGTGTGCTATGCATTACTGGATTGATTTTATCATAGACACTGTCTTCAAAAATACGTTAAGAACGTTTCAGATTTGTAGTGAGGTAGTTCGAGGTAGTTGTTACATAGTCTCTACTGCTAAAACGACGACGTGTTGTCGTCGGACTCATCAATCAATATGACCTCTTCGATGTCTTGTTCTTCACTAGTCCCTGGATGCCATCGTTTTAGAATACACCTGCATTTATTGTAGATACACTAGAAAAATTTAAGAACCACAATTAAAATAATGTAAATTATAGTTAGATTTATCTCCGACATACCCTACACAGACATAGGCAGAGACAACAGAATATAAATAGAGCAATTAATATCCCATAGGGGAGTATAAGTTGTGAAGTGTAATTGAAGGGCAGCGCATCGTTAATAACCAGCACCGTCTCAGATGTATTATATGTTAATAAAGTCTGGCCAGTTTTCACGCCCACAACAACGGAGGGAATGTATATGCCACGGGCATCTTTCGCGGTTATAGCTTCTGTTTAAATGAAGAGCAAATAAACACTCAAAATAAATTTAAAAGATATGATGAGTTCAAATATTGTATAAGTATACTGGATGATGTGGTACTCACGCAGCTTATCTCCTTCATTAAAATAGATGATCACAGCATTAAAAGTCGCTCTTTGAGCTACACGTACTTTGTCTTCAAATGAGCAGCCTCCGCCGCTGTGATATCAGAACCATTTAAATAAAATTTTGGAATAAATATAATATTTAACTTACCGCGATATAATCGCTACAAATTTGGCTTCCGCTGGATAGTCTCGACGCGGCGGAGGCCTTAAGTGCTCACAGCCGTACTGATATTTGGAGTCATGTGGCCCCACGAAGACTTTTAGACCATTGCTGGGCAAATTGGGTCCAAATTGTGCTGGAAAATCGTCGAAATCTGCTATCCGCTGCAGATATTGAAAAGTGCATATAAATAAACATACATGTTTAAGTCGAAATAAGTCTGATATTAATGCCTTTCTACCTGATTAGTTCTGCTCTTATAGACGAACACTTTTCCAATGACGATCTCCTGTTGGCAAATCAAACAAAGTGCATATAATACCAATTTGGTGGAGGAAAGGGCCGCGATTTCCATTCTCTCTAATATAAAAACGATGCATGAGTGTGTTGTACATTTTAATCATCAAATCACTTGTTCACTTGCGATCTTGTCTCGCCAATCAGCTGTTGATTGTTTGTTGACAAAAACATAGGGCGACCTTATTACTAGTTTGCATCTCGTAAGTGCGGAAAGACTCCGATAAGTCGATAAGTGACGATAAATTGACACGCATAATAGATACATGACTATGGTCTCACTGTAAATCAGCTGTGCTTGTTTACAGCCTAAATTTAAAATTTGACAAGCAGTATCTTGCTTTACCTGATGCTATCATTCGGGACACAAATGGGCTCGTGGCTTGGGTGACAGAGTTCTGTTGAGTCCATAATCAGGTTAGTTGGCAACGCAAGTTCTCTTACAGTGACAGCCCGAAGTTATGCTTGTTTTTCGCTAACAGAGTTGGTTTCCCATGACACGAACCTAGTTGTAACTAGTCACGAACCTATTAGTGTCCCGGATGAGGCGGATTCCCGTGAAACTTGCATTACCGACACTGGGTGGTAGAACTACTTGCCTGCCTCGCATTTTCAAAATTTTAAAAATTTAATTTAAAAAAAAAATAATAATTCGTAAAATAATTGTTTCACCCAAATAATTGATAAATTACAGAATCAATTACAAATTTGAAGACAATCGGTTACAAAGGCAAGATTTGCAATATATTTTTAGGCATTTTCATCATCTCTCGCGGTATGATCTCATTATTAATTTATTATAATATATTTAAACTTGAAGTTAAAGGTAAATTGAGAATTCATATATATAACAGAAACTATTATTTGGCTTTGGCTACCTTCTTTAAAAGTCACAAATGCAGCCTCACAACTGATTCGACTTAATGCAGATATTATCCCTTTTCCGAAGGCTTCTCGTTTTTGGTTCGCATCAGATAGAATCAGCGCAAGGAACCTTCGTTTATAATTAATGTGACTAATTTGTGATAATCGACATGGGAATCTTGTTTATTAAACGTTTTGGCAACAGCAACAACAACAAAGCTAAAAGAAATACAAAAAAAAACTTTGCAAAGCGCCCAAGCGAAGCCCTCGAGGAGACACTCACGCAACACACACACACACACACCTGCACACAAAAAAGAGTGGACATTTTTTTGCGAATTTGTCCCTTAGGTCTTTTGTTGTCGCTGTCGCCTGTTGTTGTTGTTCTTGTTGTTGTTGCTGCTGCTTCTTATATGTGTGTAATGTTCTTTCATGTTGCAAAACGATTTGTTGGGCGCAAGATTTATGAACTTGTTTTCCCTGACAGCCGACAGTGGTTAAGGTAACACACACGCACACACCGACAAGTACTGTCTGTGTGTGAGTGTGTGTGTTTGTGTGTGTGTGCGTGAACATGCCGCTAATTAGAAGATTTTAATTATCTGTTTTCAATCAGCTTCCACTCGGATAATGATAACGCTGCCTTGTTCTCGTTTTTTGTCAAGTTGCTGCTGCTGTTGTTGTCGTTGTTGTTGCTGTTGTTGCTGCTGATGAATGTATTTGCTTTTGATCTGGGGCCATTTAAGCCAAAATGCTGTTGACATTTTTAGCTTGGGTCAACAACGTCGCGTAGCAATTTGAGAAGGTGTTTTTGGTATCGCGGCCACGCGAATGCTGCCAATAAACGCTGTCAAAATGTCCCAAATCGATTAGAATTGATTTTGAGAAGTTCGCTGACAGGGCAACCCCTTTCCCCTACTGCTGCCACTCCCCTCTCTTCCTGTCCCTGTGCCTGAGCCTGAGCCTGGCCAGATCCTGTGCCTGCACACAATCACAATAGCGGATTACAGTTGTGTCTGTCGTGTTCTGCGGCCAGCCCGGCTTGATTGTCGGCCTTTTTGCACAGCACTCACTCGCCGCCCCTCTTCAGCCTCTTCCCCTGCAGCCCCTGGCTAGCTCCCTCGTTGCGTGTTTAAGGCCCAAAAGGAGGCGATGTCGCTGTCATTGACGATTTATGTCAACTGCCGCCGCGGCACAATATTCAAATTCTTTGCATTCACTCATCACTTGTCGCCAGCTCTTCCCCCGCACATCCCTTTACTCCTGCTGCTGCCCCCATCACTGCCTGTTGGGAGCTGGGGACGGCATCAGCTTTTGAAGCGCTGAACTGCAAAATTATGTGTCCGGCGTGGAATACCTGACGAGGGTTGCACGATGCTTTGCTTGAGCTGTTTGTGGCCAAGAAAACGACTTGAAGTCAATTGATTATGATGATGGATATGAATGAAAAAAATAATAAATAAATACATTATAATTGAGATATAAAGAATATATAGGTGATAATATGTCATATTTCGAAACTATATATATGTGAATTTAAGTAATTACAGGGAGACTGATGAGATTGTAAAGTTTTTTGTTTATTAATATTATATAATATTTGGTAATACATGGTTCAGGTCACTTTACTTGGTCGTCATAAAAGGTTTTCACTATGTTTCATATATTTCTGGAACAATATAATGAATTTTGAATGAACCGAACCTATTTTGTACTTTACAGTAACTTAAAATATTTCTAATAAAATTAATAACTTATAAACTTACATTGAGCTCAACTTTATCAAGTTTGCCAATTAATATATCTCTGATCTTAGCTCATCTCATAACTTATTAGTTTAAGCATTGCAATGTTATACTCATCTTCTCTTTGAGCAACTTCTGTAGCCACCCTCGCGTAACTTACGCTTCTGCCTAGTTAACTCGCCACTCAGTTTGCCGTCCGCAAACACAAATTGAAATCGAAACAGGATGAAACACAAAATTTATTTAACTCTAATGGATTTGGGCATCCCGATGGTTGCAACCTCCCCCCCCCCACCAATACCACCAGCTCTGCCTGCTTGCTATGGTAGGATGTGCTCTGTTGGCTGAAGCGGGCGTGCGCTCGCGCCAAGTTAAGCGCGTTGCGTTACTTTGATTTGACAGGATTCATTGTCTCCGCCACTTGAGCGACTTCAAGCTTACGCGCCGTCTCCGCCTCTTGTCGCCTTGTGCGTCTCCCTGTCCATCTGCATTGGCATCTGCAAACTGGGCAGCGTCTTTGTCTCATTCTCAGTGTCAGAGAGTCGGAGGCATCGGCACATTGTTCGCATTGTGGATGTGTCCAGAGACAGCAAGGAGGAGGCCCAGGGTGAGGCTGAGGCTGACGCTGAGACTGAGACTGAGGCCGATGCGTATTGACATTTTAAATGCGTCCATCACGTTCGGGTTGGCTTTCGCTGACGGAATTGATTTAAATATATTTCGGATACCCCAGGGAGGCAGAGGCGTAGGCAAGCAGGGGGAAGTGGCGCTGAGCGGGCGGGGTATGCAAGAGACATGTTCATGTGGCAAGGCAGTAAATTGATCGGGAATTTATAAGCGAACGCGCCGCGCTGCGCTTTGATTGACTTGTGTCACTTTGTCTCATTTGTCAGACGAACGAGGTGGAGCAAGAAGGGAAGGAGGAAGCCCAAATCTCGAGTGTGTCAGGTGTCTCATTGGCCCTGGCACACTCCTGGCTGGAATTGAAATGTTATGTGTGAGTGTGGGGGGCGGGGGGCTTGGGCAAGGAGGCTATCAAGGCCTTTATCCAAGTCCGAGTCGGGCTTGACAAGCGGCCGCATTCAAATGCCCATCAAATGATTACACAGCTGAGCGGCGACCACAGTGCGCATCCTTTTGGCAATATCCTGGCGCAAATCCCCCACTGGCAGCACATACATGCGATTTATGACAGCCGGCGCACACAGGAAATGTCCTGCCTACCAACCGGAGATACGTTTCATATCCTGCAACACGTAGCCAAGCTGCGCATTCATTTCACAATTGAATGACGCTCTCTCAGGCGCCGTGACAGCCAAGATTTGTTTGTGCGCCGAACCAACCTCAGTCTCATCACGCCTCCACCTACCTACCCCCCCCCCACTCGTCCAGTTGCCCCGCACAAAAGGGTTTCATTTCTGCAATGCGTTTGAGAGCAAATCGAATTTGCAAGGTGCTAAGTCCACCCTGTGTTCTCTGATCCATGCTGGACTGACAGTCCTGCTTAAGGCTGCTCCAATGGGATTACATTTAAGCTGTCATTAGTTACAGTTGTGTGGCCGGAAGTAACGGTATGTATGTTTATTATCATTATGGGTCTTTTATATACTGCTCAAACTAAGCGGAGCTTGGTGGACATTTTACTGTACGAAAGGAAACATTCAAAATTAGTTGGTATTAGTTTGGACTAGCTAGCCATGTTCGCAAAATAATGAATATTACAAGTTTACTATCTTCTAGATAAGAGTCATCTCTTAATGCTTTAATCAAAATACGAACTTAACGAGAAGCTTATCATATCAAGATTAACTTTAAGTCCAAGCAGTTTTGTGAATCTTAAAATATCTTAATTAATCATACTAAAGATCAAATCAAAATCAATTAATGCAAATAGAAAAAAAAGAAAGTTACTGCTATGAAATTGGAGTGATTGTTGTATGGAAGTCATTTAAAGCCCTAATATATGTATTTATTTTATAAACTAGATCTTCAGGATTCAGGAGAATTGCTCGGCCTGTTTGGACTCAAGTAGGTATACCTAACTTGGACGACCTTACGAGGTAGACCTTACGGGAGAAACCTAACTAAGGGGACCTAGCTGAGTGTACCTCACTGGGAAGACCTCACTAGGAAGATCTAACTAGATTGAGCTAACTGGAGTGACCTAACTTTGTAGGCGGAACTATGGTATGTCGACTTAACTGAGTAGACTCAAATGGGTAGACCTAACTGGGGAGACCTCACTGGGGAGTCCTAACTATATTGACCTAACTGGATAGACCTATGTGGGTAGTCCTAGAGACTCAACTAACCTAACTTAATTTGGTATACCTAACTAAGTAGGCCCAACTAAGTAGACTCAACTGAGTAGACCCAACTGGGTATACCTAACTAAGAAGACCTAGACCTTACGGTGTAGACCCAACTGCACACAGTCTTATCCTGGATTTCTTGGGTTTCTGCACTAAATGAGGTATTAAGTTGGGCACCTTTGAGTGCTAGATTCTGTGTGATGTTGTATCTATCAATTATTGAATACCAAAGTAAGCCTTGCTCCCCTAGCGATACCAAGTATCTCAAGGCACAAGTTAAAGGGTAGTAGGCTACATAAGCAAAGTAAACCCATTAAGGCTGCCAAAAGTTGTTTTACCCACGATTGTCTTTTGCTGAATCTCCCTCAGCTTATTGTCTACTATAGCTGGTCTGATCAGTTGCTGGCCAAAGAAAAGCTAAAACCAAAACCGTTTTAGCTGATTCATTTGATTGCCTCGATTGAGCCTGGCCAGGCAGCTGGCCTGGACTGCTTGTGATGCTTGTGGTAATTATGATTTCCTCTGGCTTCCACTGCTGGAGCAGAGTCAGCTGGTTACTTGGCTGCAACGCCCAGGGGTGTAGCCGCGTCGATTGCAAATTGAAAGCCAAAATGCGCGAACTGCAGACGCCCCCGAGCGCAAGAGACGCCCATGCATGAGCCATGTGCGGACGGGAGAGAGGAGTGGAGTGTGCAGTGGGTTGGGGTGGGGAAGCTTTCAGTTGTGGCCTGCCACAATTGCCTGGCACTTTGTAACTGTCGACGGCTATTAAGAGGCTCATTTTTAGCCGTTTCTCTTGCTGCCTGGTGCACTATGTGCCCCCACGTTGCAGTTACAGTTGCTACCGGCAACATTTGGCGGCAGCTGCCTTGCGCCTTGTAACAATGTGGCAAAAAACAAGAGCTGATCTCCCTCAGCCAGTTGCGTAATTTGCTTAAAAAAAGCCAGGCCAACAACAGCGTCGCACAGCAACAACAACAACAACAACCGTCAGTAGCAACAACAAAAGGAGATACGTGTAGGATCGCATTGGCGGCAGAACGTTTTTGATTTCTTTCAAATTGGCAACCGCCGCGCAATCAACTCGACCAATCCCCCCACTCCACAGCAGTTCCCCCTCCTCATTCCCCTCCCCTTCTGCCGTCCATGGGCTTTTGAATTGAATTCAAATTTCAATGCAATTTTGCATATCCAAGCGCATTATAGCCGCTTGCCAACTTACTCGGAGCCGACACAAAGCCTATTGAACTGTGCCTTTTTGATCTGCCGCCGCTGCTGCTGCCGAGTGCAGCTTTGCTTGCCCCCCCTAGCCCTCACCACCTGCTGCCTCCCCTGCTTGGCTACAGAAGATTGAGAGTCGCCATTTTGCAAAGTTGCGCGCTGCAACTGAATTACGCAGGATCTGGCAGCGCTTCTCGCCTGGAGATGGACTGCGAATGTCGCAGTGAGTTGCGACTTGGCTCAGACATACACACACACACACACACATGTACACACCAGCAGCGAATCGACAGTCGGCGTTTTCGCGGAATCAGAATATTGACATTTTTTGTACAAGACTGGGAACATTTGCAGCTCCAACTGCAGGAGAACAATGGACACAGCAAGCTGCGCCCGCACAGTCCAAGCGGGCAGGCAGGCATCATGCGGAGACAAAGCTTCAGATTCTGCCTCAGGCTCAACTTCAGCTGCAGTTTGGAGCAGCTCAAGCTTAACTGGGGAGCAGTTGCTGCTGCTGGTGAGGCATCGTTTGCAGTCTCGTCTCGTTGTCGTTAAGGAAGCTTAAGCTTCGCCCTCAAGTCAGATGAGACGAGAAGCTGCCGCCTTCATGTGGCAATTGGGTTAAGCAGACTGTGAAAGGCAGCTACATATTGAGCACGATTGAAGATTGGCAAGTGCGCATCTATACCATAGAATAAACTATAATATATCATAATATACAATACTATATTATTATATACTTTACTAGTATATTTCATACAATACTATATTATTATATACTTTACTAGTATATTTCATTTTTAAATAAAATACAAGCACGAAAGCTACAGTCGAGTGTGCTCCACTGTCATATACCCGCTGACCGGAACGATTTCCTAAATATTAAACTCTTCTTTTTAGCGTATTTTGTGTTGCATACCTTAAGCAAACGGTTTGGAAATCAGTAACTCTTTAAATTACTTCTTAAACAATTTCTATATTAAGTATCCGATCACAATCAAATTTTCAGGACTTATTTAGATGTTGATAGTTTTAATTTTTACCAAACATGAAAACAGCAGCGAAAATGGGCGTGGTCAAGTTCTAAACTTTATCTGCGTGCAAAGACAATGGAAATGATATTGACATATACTCATATATACTCATACGAACACACAGACCAACATACACGGATATATCAATTCAGCTGTTGATGCTGCTTCAGAATATATATGTATACAATAGTTTGGCACAAAGTTTTTATATCCTTCTATCCTATGAGTAGCGGGTATAAAAAGTCTCTAATGATCGAAATTCTACAACAATTACCATAGTTATGCATATTCATTTAGAAATATATGAATGCTTTGTTCAGCATGGTTAAATATATGTGATAAAACTAGAGCTGACATTCTGCAACTGTCATATGAGCAGATGATATCTTTAGTATGATCTTTCTTTTAGTTTCAGGCATATATATCTATTAACTGTACTATTAGAAAATTAAACTAACAATTCTCAATATCAATCTATAAACATAATAATATAGTAGATGAAATAACCTGCCCAACTATGTACATGTTATATTTTCTATCCGTTAGTAACATATATCCATATGTTGCATAAGTGGCTCCTAGTTGTCGCAAAACTGCCATTGTAGTCCACATGCTCCTTTCGTAGCGCCTCAAACAATTGCTCCGCACTGTGCAGTTACTGCTCGAGTACCGACGACATCGTCCACCTCGTCAGTATCGTTGTCCATTCGTCGTCGTCGTCGTCGGCGGCGACTGTTTGGCCAGCGCTTTTTATCGCTGCCGCTGCCGATGCCGCAGCAGCTTCCAGTTGGTCGGCCTGGTGATTTCGCCTTGTTGCTGCCTGTTAGTCAATGGAGTCATGTCCATGTTATAAGCACTTAATCTGATCTGGTAGCTGCCTTTGTTTGCCGACTCCCCTTGGCTTTTGGGGTTGGGGTTGGGGTTGCCTACAGCTTTTGTTCTGGCCAAATTATTTGGCGACTCTCTCGGGGCGACTAATTTGTTGTGTGCATCAATTAAAAAAGCGAAAACAGTTGACTGAAAGCTATCCGGACCCTACTCAAGATGTCTATCTGAGAGGGAGGAGAAAGGAAGAGAGAGAGCATGCGAGCCTTGTCAAGAAATCAGTGCAGGATGCGATGAGGAAGTCGTAAATCGTTTAACAGTTTGCGGCAGCCTTCAGTTTTATTACTATTAATTTGTGTACATATCTGTGTGTGTGTGAGAGAGTATTTCTGCTGAGTGAGTGTATTTCAGCCTCGGTTTATACAAACTGCGGTAGGTTAATGGTGCGCTCAAGTGGCCGCAATGCTTTCACTCGCGAGCATGTGCTTCTTGCTTCGGGATCGAGGGACCACACATGGTCGTCATCTCGTCATGGAGGCACTCGTGTTATATGTCACACATAAACACAGCCAGCAACGGCGTAGTGCATTGCTGGCTATCAAAATATTTAGAGAAAGGCAAAGGACGGCAGGGAGGGAGGAAGGGAGGAGAGGCAGCGGGCCAAAGTGAAAGCAGTAGTCAAATTTTCCGAGCTGCGCAGCAGGAGCTGTCTAATCTCTGCCCTGGCAGCAGGCAGCAGGCGGCAGGGCACAATTGACTTTGCGGCCTGAGCACAAAGACAAATCCGCTGCGACAATTGCGACGAGGACAGCGGGACACAGGCACAAAGGGACGTAGGGACAGTGGAACACTGCATAGAACAGTGCTGCAGTGACGCTGCGCTACATTTGCATATCGAGCAGGCAGCCAGGGCCAGAATAGTGCGCCTTGTGGCCGAAAAGGTAAAAAGCCGAAACCGAAACTGAAATCCTCAAGCCGAAAGCCGATTGCCATTTCGTCATGCTGGCCACCGTGGAGTGCCTCCTTTTGTGCGGCAAATTCGTAGAAAAGTCGTAGAGTCGCAGTGGGCACAGTGATTCCAAATGTCGCAATGCAGGGCAGGGCTAAGCCGGCAAAGGTAATCACCTACGAATGAGAAAGCTGCTAAGATTATGAAGGTGATTCAAATGAGCAGAGATTATAACAGTTTCTGATATGGATAAATGAGCAGTATTCATTATAATATGTATATAATTTGTAGTAATGAATTAATATTTTAATTTTGCTTAAATTAAATTGTTTTTCTTTCAAATATACTGGAATTAAACAGTTTGATTGAAGATTTAATATAGAATTAAATTCAATCTTCAGTGTCGAATTAAAGTCAAAGAAGATACCAAGCAAAGGTTACTGAAACCATAACAAGGTTAAATATATAATAATATTTAATGTTTAAATATTTAAACTTCTTTTTTACTTGGTTAAATTCACTTAATTAATTCTAAATTTACTGCACTTGTAAAATGAAAAGCAGTTTCAGAGTAAAGTGGTGCAAAATATGGAAAACTTAACCTATTTGTACGAAAAACTTCCAACCTTCATATCACTGCAATGTCGTAAGATTCAAGTGTTTTTTTTTAGTTTGGAATATTACCTTATTTTAATTGATTAAAAATCGAATATAATCGACATTTTTAGTAGCTCTTTTAAATTTTTTAACAATATTTATTTTCAGAATCCGAGCATTACAAAGCGCTTCATGGTTAATCCATTAACTTGTTCGGATTTTATTGTTTAAAATCTAAAAGTAAGTGAAGACAAAGAACTTACTATATCTATTACTGTATTTATATTCACTCTGCAGACAATTCATTATGTTGAGCCTATATACATATATGTATATATATATATCCATTATAACAATCTATCTAATCATCTTTCTCCCATCTCGCTCTTCATCTTTTCTTTAATAATATCAGAGATCGTTCGCATACGTTGCAGTCACTGGCAACCTGCAACCACTGTGGCCACTGATCAAGCGATTTCAGTGCATCCCTTCACCTTCCATTTCCCCATTGCTTGTCCACATCTTCAGTCAATTGCCCAAATAAGGTGCAACAATTGCAGCGGCGGCAACTGCAACTGCAACTGTTGCTGCTGCTGCTGCCGCGGCGAATCCTTTGTTTAGTCGCTTGACGAACGATCGCAATTTATTTGTATTGTTGCATTGCCGGCATTTGGCAATGCATTTTTGATGATGTGCACTTATTTCCGTGCTGCCTCCTTGCCCCGCCTCCCTGGCTCCCCTTTTTCCAGTTGTGCCTGGTCATATCAAACGGCTTTGCCGACGCCAGACCGGGCAGGGCACAGCTTCTGCTCCATCCGCAGCAATTGCTAGGAAATTGTTGCCCCAATTTGTTGTCGTGGTTTTGTTTATTTATTTATGTATACGAAAAGTCCAGCAAGCTTCTGCTTCTTATTCCCCCCCCCCTCTCCATCATTCTTCTTCGATTTCTTTGCTCTGCTCATGCTGTTGTTTTTAAGTGGTGGCGCCAATGGCCACAGCGCCTCAGCGCCAGCCAAGGGTGCCGGATTGCCCGGCAGCAGCAGCTTCCACCCGGCATCACCTACCCCTCCTCTTGCCTTCTTCTGTCTCCTGCTAGTGCTTTGTCCTCTCTCTCTCTCTCTTCCTCTCTCCCTCTCTCTCTCTGTCTGCCTGGCTGCATTTTTGTTTAAACATAAATTTTTCATTTTTTTAAATCAATAAAGTGAAAAGCGCCAAAGCACCAAAGCCAAACAACGCCACGAGACCAAAGCCACAACAAATTGTGTATATTTTTACCACACACACACACATGTGTGCGTGCGTGTGTGCCTGTGTATGTGCCTATTTCTAATTGAGCTTGACTGGAATTATATAAATAAACAAATCAGTCGCAGTTCTTGCTGCCTGCCTGCATTGTTGCCATCATTCCTTCTCCACCTACCATCTCCTTCCCCGCCCCACCCCCTCTCTGTCTGCTTGCCCAGATTGGCTCTTCTCTTTTTGTGGCAAACATAAACAACAACGCCACCCTGTACTGACTACAAACTAGCCAACACTCCGATCACAACTTCATCATTGCCTCGCAGCTCGTGCATCACATGGACTCCAATACATCGGATCTGTACAGTGTGATCGAACCATGATCGATTTGCCGCATATTGATGGATCGTTACCTTCCCTCAAGGCTATGAGTCTGAAGATTGAAGTGTGTATTTTCTTCTGTTTTACTCAGTTTTGTTTGGTGCCATAGATTGATAAGTCTGCTGAAAACTCCCGAAAAGTATCTGTTAGCGCTATTATATTTCAACTCGTATATTGTATTTACAAGCACAACAACCGGTTGTCCCTGAAAATGTTCCACAATCATTCGAAAATATTGAAGGAGCAGCAAAATACAGATTTACATAAAAATGGCCAAATACAAGTTCTGAAAATGAATGAAAGAACTATTTTTTAGAAGTCTCCTTGGAATTTCAATTTCTTTCGCAGTCGAAATAGCAAATTTGTCTATAAATGTACTTGTGTTTTTTAAAGTAGACAGATTCGCCAGCTCTAGTAGTATATATAATATATTCTTTTAAGATTTCGTTAACAATAAGCACTGAAA
Source organism: Zaprionus davidi (assembly GCA_018903715.1). Lineage (NCBI taxonomy): Eukaryota > Metazoa > Arthropoda > Insecta > Diptera > Drosophilidae > Zaprionus > Zaprionus davidi. Next base: position 5,093,448 of record JAEIGL010000003.1, read on the forward strand.
TGTTTAAGTTCGGCAAGGGAATTATAAGTACTATTCATTACCTGAAGTATCTGTTGACACAATCCGAACATTTTGATGCATACTCTACACTAAAAATCACAGTAATCATTTACAGAAATCGAATCAGACATGGTAATAAAATTTAATTAATGATTACCTATAATATGATCGTATTTAAATAAGTAATTAAAACATATTTAACAAAATATTCCTAGAACTTTTCTTTGTATGCCAAACAAGTTTGTAAATATTGCTTGATTATTTTTATTTTGTCTACGTTTTTCTTAACTCAATTACAGATATCGAATCAATGACTGAATGATTATTATATTGCCTATGTGTATATGTGTATTATATAGTGAGTATAATGCGAATAAACTGATCTCTGTCTATATGTCGAGTCAGATTAAACTCGCCTTGGCACTTGCAGGTGTGTTTCCAGTCTGACTGATCCAGTGAGTGACAGGATAGCGCAGTATCTAGTAGTATGCATGGTAGATATACCCCATATAGTGAATTATGGTGAGAGAGTTGCAATTGGAGTTGGAATTCCACAGTGGACATGCGGACATGGGAACAGGGTAACATGGCATAATCATAGCGTAACGTTTATATGCGCAATTTATCAATTTTTCAGCGCCGGCTATTTATCAGATAATTGCTGTTTACACACACACACGCCACGTTGAGAGAAGAGCAGGTGAGGGGTGAGGCAATGAGAAAACCGCAAATTCATCGGTCTTGGCTCTTGGGGGCAACTTGAAATTGCAACAGCAACGAGAACACGCCAGTTAATTGGCCCAGAGAGCAGTTAACTGACAGCTAAATTGCAATATCACATTGCGTTTTGTTGCTTACTTAAGTTTGCTGTTGCCCCTCGCCTGTGTTCGTATCTGTGAGTGTGTGTGTGCGACCTGTTTGGTTTGATTTGGTTGCTTAGTAGCTGGGGTCAATCTGATTGAACACAGCAACAGCAAGTGAGGTTAGGAAGAGAGAGGAGGGTGATAATTCAATGTGATGCAATGTCATTCAAGGCGATTTGATTTTGCTTTTGATTTTGATTTTGCTTTTAATTTCAATTGAATAAACACTCGCATACATTTCACGTGCACTTGTTGCTTTCGCTTTATGCATTCACATTCGCATTCGCCGCTTATTCGCCGTCGTTGGCCGCAATTCACATGCGCGCGTCGCAGCGAACACGCCCCACGCGCCATGGCAGCCAATCCAAAGCGTCGCCATATTTGAAGCGAGAGGGCCAGTGTGTGAGTGAAACGAATGAGAGCAAGCGAGAGAGCGAGCGAAGTGACTGAGTGGCGTGTGAGCGAGTGAGCGAGTGAGCGAGGGAGAGTTAAAGAGAGCAGAACCCACCACCAACAAGGCGAAATCGAAATGAGTGCAGCGGGGGAGAGTTGTTGCTGCTCTTATTTGTTGTTGTTGTTGCTCGCCTGCAGGCTGAGCACAGCCTAGTTGTGCGTAGTACAACTACCCGCCAACCGATGGCGCTGCTATGTGTGGGCAGCTAATTAGCTGTAGCTGGCACTGTATGTTGTAGCTGAATGATGTTGTTGTTGTTGCTTCAGCTTAAGTTCTACTTGGTGTGGGCGAAAACAAACTGTCTAATGAAATACTCAAAATGCTGCAACGCCATAAAACGCGCGCGCTGTCCATCAAAAGCGTTGACAAGACAGTTTGAAATTGCTGAAAAAAACTGAAAAAGGGAAAAACATTTGGGAATGTTTGTTGGAAAAACGCAGCCTGTTACCGTAGCTATTTGGAAATTAACTACTTGAGATGTGTTTTGAAAGATAAGCGCGCTTACACGAATGCTTACCAGCCCCGATGATTAATTGCGCCGGGGGGCAACTGCAACAGCAACGAGAACAACAGCAACAACAACAGGCAATAAGTAATATGGCTGGCAGCTGGGTTTTTTGCTGCTGCTGCCGTCTAAATTAACTTGCAACGGCAAGTTGCAACTGCAGTCGAATGTCTCAGCGCCCTGGCAACATGACGACAACGTTAAGGGCCCACAACAGTTACAGACTGTCCGACGGGGCATGCGAAACATGCAAAAAATGTTACGCCATTTACAGGGCTCAACTACCCCGAAAAAATAGGGTCAACAACAACAACAGCAGCAACAACTACAGCAGTAACAGCAACAACAACAGCAAAGTACTGCCAGCCAGTCGGGGCAACTCTCTGTCCATTGTTGCGTGGCGAAGGCTCATTGGCCCAAGCTACCTTTGCCTCCTCCTTTACCTTCCTCTCTCGCAGCCCACTCCTCCTTCAGCCACTCCTCACATAACTCAAAAGAGCGCGCACACCGTTAGTTTGTTGGGCGAAAATTGCATTTGCATATGAACGCAAACAAACGCAAAGCGAGGAGAGGCCTAAAACAGAGAACAGAAAACAGAAAGCAGCAAAAAGAAACAGAACCAGACAAACGCTACAGTCGGATGAACTCGACTGTAAGATACTCTTTGTGCAGTTTTGAGAACTGTTCAAAATACACTAACAAATGCATAGACAAAGTCAATGTTGCCTATTGTTAAAGTCACTCTGACACACATGTGCATGTAGGCGAACTCAGGAACTAAGGGTACAAAAGTGACTACAATTACTTTGATGTTTATTGACCAATCGAGTTGAAATTATGAGCACAGATAGATAGTTTAGTCAACTAGGCATATGTCTATGTAAAAAAGTTGTATATTTTATGCTTCTTCTTTAAATCGAATTGAAAAACTTAATTATTAATTTGCGGGGGCGGTGGGCATGGCACCCAATATTTTAAATAAACTTTATCTGCGTATAGTACTCATAAATCTTCATACCAAATTTGGTGTCTCAAGCCTTTATAATAGCTGAGATCAGTGTGTTCATACAGACAGACAGACATGGCTAAATCGACTCGTGGTTCTAAGCGTGGTCTGCCACGCCTTCTTAAGCCTGTTACATGCAAATGCACAAAGTTAATACACCCTTTATTGCCCATTTTGAATGGTCGAAGAGTATAAAAAGTGAAGAGAAGGCCGCAAATGCTAAATGCTGCAATGGCAAATGGCAAATGGTAATGGCAAATGGAATACCCCTAATGGTAATGGCAATGCAACGAGTATAGCATGCATGCATGCATATAGGAAATGCAAAAGATTGCTATCACAGGCCCGACTTCGACTGCGACTCCGACTGAGCCAAACTGGGGCTGGGCCAGCAAACGACGACACAATGGCCGACGGAAGTGATAAATTAAAATTATTTTTCGCAAGATTTAGCCCCCCCATACCCCGCCAATCGAAATGCACCTACCGCCCTACAACCTGGCAACCCTTGGAATTGTTTTTTTGCAAGAAACGCTTTGATTTGATAACAGCAAATGTGCGAGTGCTTCTATTCGTATTCGTATACACTCACACTAACGCTTACACAATCTTGTATGTTGCGTGTCGGTGCATTTTTCAAATATTTTTATGCACTGTCGCACACTACGCTCTGGTCTGCTGCCACCAAATGTTTTCAGCATTTTCGCATTTTCACATTTTGCATTTTGGGTGCAGCGGAAAACTCTGCATCGTTTTACGAATTCTTGCAAAATTTGCCACAGAGTATACAAATTTTGCTGTTGTTATTGTTGTTACTTCAGTTGAGACCATGCAGAAAATATTTTTGATGGCTCGGGAAGCTCTTGTATTGTCAAAATTATAATACTGCATTAATTCTTTACTATTCCAATTTTATCTGATAATATTTTATATAGTGTTAGAGAAATTAAATTAATTAAAGCTCTCCCTCTTTATAGTTATTTGTATTTATTTATTTAGAATCATGTGAGTCAAGATGATAACTAGAGAGAGTACAAGAGATCTACAAGGTCGCAGTACATATTCACCGCAACAAATTAAAATAATAATTGAGTTGATATTAATTTCGATCGAAGAGTTTAATTATTAGTATGTATGAATTGTATTTTTATTGTTAAAATGGCATTTTCCGGCTCGATATTAAAGAAATACCATTCTTTCTACCAGTTCATTTTAATTTAAACATATATGTACATTGTACAAATACATTTTATTATATAATACAAAACTGTAACCCTTATAAGCCATACAGATCTACAACAGCCTTTTTCTAGCGTATTTTTCTCATTTTATTCGAGCTTGTATGGGTTGTTAATTCCGCTTCACTGGCACCCATTGAAATCTCTTGCATTATTATTTCAAAATTAAAGTCGCCTTCCTTTACTTCTATTTGTCTGACCGCATTAGCGAACTTTGACATTATATACCCTGTAATGTATTGATGCTTAGCTCGATGCATGGTGCAAGTTCCACTTGATCTGCTGCTAAGACATTTGTAGGCGTTACCGCAACCTCCAACTCCCTAAGCCTCAGTCACTGCTTCAACCTCAGCCTCGGGCATTGGGTCAGTGTCAGTGTCAGCGACCAGTGGCCAGTGGCGGAGGCTGTCGCCTAATCGCAGTTTATACGCGCTCCCAGCGCACACCTTCTGTCGACTTAGCCCAGATGCAGCACAGCAGCAGCAGCAGCAGCTCTCGGTGGCTGCGCAAGCGCAGGCTGTGGCTACATAAATTCGTCGATTTAAGTTCCCAAGCGGCACAAAGATTGCACAGCAACAACAACAACAACAGCAGCAACAGCAGCAGCAACTTCGACTGGCGGCTGGGCTTGGTTGGCGCATGAATTTATGGCACAGCGTCACATAACTTTGCTGGCCGCGCGTAACAAATTGCCAAGGAAGTAGCGAGATTTAGTGGAAATTGTTTAATTGTGAATGCAGATGCAGTCGGCAAAGGCAGCGACTGCGGACAGCGTACAGCGGACATGCGACAGCGGACAGCAGACTACACTGGAGGTACTTGTTGCACACTCTGTTCTGTCGCCAGAGAGAGAGAGAGACCCTTCGCGGACCCGAAACGCTGCATAAATTAGGCTTAAGTCTAGCAAATTTATGCCTTATGAGTGTCCCACGAAATGAAGTTGTTAGCCAGGCCAACATTATTCCCTGCCTTGTGGCTCCGACTCGGCTCCGTCGCCAGAGTTGGTAATATACGATTTGATTTTTCTTTAATTTTTATCGCAGCGCGTTTGTCACTGCAACGTAGGTGGCTTGTAAATTGAACATGCAGCGACATGTCGCGAGTTTTCCTTGCTGCTGTTGTTGCTGCTGCTGATGTTGTTGTTGTTTTCTTCGCTCCTATTCGCCTTTTTTTATTAATTACTGCAAATTTTCCGTGTGGGCCGGCGCTGGGAGCGCACATTGACATAAATTGCGTGTTGCTTGTCCAATTTTTGCTTGTCGCACAGCTGCAGGAGGAACAGGAAGAGGGACTGGAGAGGGAACCGAGCTGGAAGTCTCAGAGTCAGAGCTGCTGCGAGTCTTACAAATGTTGGCCAGCTCATTTGCCTCAATTCCATTATCGCCTTAATTTTTTATCGCATCAAAGCGCACAGGCTGGCCCAGGCTGGGCCCCACCATGGGTGCCCCGTCCGTGCTGGCTCACATCAAAGGAGGATGCACGGCACAGTTGGCGGCCCGCAGCGGGCAGCAGTCACTCATAAGACCAGGCCGGACCGCGGCACGCAACGATCCCCAGGCCAGGCCAGACCAGCCCGGGCCAGGCCGGGCGGGTCGCTGTATAAATGGCAATGGAGCAACAGCATGACGTTATTCAGCCTTAAATTATCATATGGCCAAGGCCTCCAACAACAGCAACAACAATTGCTCGATCGTCTGTCTGCCCGTCCTGCTGGCATCCCCAGGAATTGAAATTGAAGAGTCCAGTCTGGAGTTAGTGTTTCCCTCCTCCCTCTACTCTCCTTCTCCTCCTCCTTTCGGAATCATACGTCCTGCTGTGCGACGCATTTACGTTCGATTTTTAATTTGAATAGTGCGAGCTGATTCCGATCCCTCTTGCCCCTCCCTCTGGCCAACGTTTTTGCTTTCTTTTTTATTTTTTTTAATTATGAGCAAAAAATGCAACTTAAATATTATTTATGCATTTACGATTTTCGATTTAAATAAGTTCCTGGTCCCCCTTCACACTCTTTCCAGGAGCTCATTATGTGGCACATTTTGGAGGTGCCATAAAGGTTTTCGGTAGAACTTGAATATTTAGTGTACGGAATTCTTTAAGATGTTAAGGTAAATATGCATTATTTGCTATAAAGTATTATTATAACAAATTTAACAATTGCTTGAAATATTTCTTCGAGATTTCACACAAGGTATGTTTAAATTTGTAATGTATTGTACTATATTTTTTGTATGAATGTATTGTTTAACAAGTGGAATGATTGTACTTACAATATTATATTTTTAAGCAAATGATAAATTGTTAATTCATAAATGATGAAGTTAATCTTTATATCATTGTATGGCAAATAGAGCAGAAGAGACATCGATGTTTGCTAAGGTTTTTCATATAAAACATTGTTGTTTATTGATTGATTGCTATTCTACATGTATAATAATACTTATATATAAAATATATTATGCAAATATACAGGTAATCTACCATATAAAAATATTCATTGATCTAGTTGTAATGTTCTAGATAAAAGACAGTGAAAAATTCTTTTTTATAGCATGTTTAGCTTAAGTTGTTTAAATGCAGTTTGTTAGTAATTAACTATTCATCAAATTTGATCTATATAGGAAAATTACAGTAAATACTACTAGTGCTGAGTATAAGTTATGAAATTTAGTATAATCGTAGGATAGTTCCGTCTTATTTACACGTTTCTTCCACAAGTTCACTGACTCGCTAGCGATCACATAAATTGTGGATTAGGAAATTTCCACTGCTCGTCTAATCAGTAGCAATCATCGTGCATAACAGAACTTTGCCATTATTTAAACCTTGTTTTTGGGTAGAGCCTCTCTCTTTCCCTCTCTGCCTCCCTCTGGTCACGCTGTAGAGCTGCTCCTTAGTCATCGTCTTATCGCTGCTCTCGTATCGCGTACCCACTTATCATTATCGACAGTTTGTAGCTCTCACGTCGCGTGATTTAAGCTCAGCTCCGATCTTGAATCTTCAATCTCTCTACGGTTGCCACGCCCCCCTCTTAACGAGATATGAAATGATATGAAATGCGAGTCAAATATGTCAATAAAATGTATAAATGGCATTTAAAGAGCTGCATCAAAGAGCGCCTGCTAACTGCTCCGATGATGATAATTGCCTCCATCGACGATGGTGATGAGCTGGCGATCTAACCACCCGCCCCCCGCCACTCTGCACCCTTATCCCCCACCCCACCCTGACATTAACATAAATACAAAACGAAACGAAAAATTTTTGTGTTGGGTTTTATCAAATTCGAAAAAAAATATCAACATAAACATGAAATAAATGTGTCCGTTGATAGTCTTATACACAATTCAGATGCGTATCTCAGTCTCCCTCTCTCTCTCTCTCTCTCTTCCTCTCTCTCTCTCTCTCTCTCTCTCTCTGTCTGTCTTCAATGCCACACAAAAGGGGTCGTCTCGGGGGTCAGCTTGGGCCTGCAAGTTGGATTTGAATTTCGTTTGTGACCACATTAAAATACTCAATGTGTAAGGTCTTAAATTTAAATTTGAAATCCATAAGCGATTCAATGCAACATTCATAGTTCGTTTCGGAACGGATTGGATCGCCTCGCCTCGACTTGTTTGCCGTCTATCAGTAACCAATTTTTCCCGGCATTTTTCCGGGCTCGCTCTTGATTTGATTTGCATCTAAATCAGTTGGTGAAATCACACACACACACGCAGGAGCACGGCCCAATCTGTTGCCAGTTGCCAGCCCATCCATAACTCTTGCCACTTGCAGTGACTTTTCAACAGGGTCGCGTCAGTTTTTCCCCGAGCTGCATAGAATTTTAATACATATTCCTACAGCTCATCCAAGTCTGAAGACTTGTCTGTCTGTCTGTCCGTCTGTCTGTCTGTCTGCGTCTGCTGTCTGTGCTTTGATTTTAAGTGCAATCGATTCATAGATCATTAATATTTTAGGCATAGCCCGAGACAGAGATAGAGAGAACGAGAGAGATAAGTTATGGGTTCCCTGGCAAAGTCGAGCGCTAACTGCATGTTGAGTGCGTTATGCGATAAACACTCACACACACACACACATTGTACACACACATGTGGGCAGCTGTTTCCCTTGCCATATCGACTGCAGCCCTGGAACTGAATTTCGGCATTGCCTTGGCATGTCGGCATGTTCAAAATGCCACTGGCCGATAACCTGCTGCTGTCCGCAATTGATGCACATGTGTCCAGGCTAAGAAACAGCAACAACAACAACAACAACAACAGGCAAAAAGTCAAACAAGAATTGCGCAATGTGACGGAAACGTAGCCGTGTCTCTTGAGCAGCTCCGGCTCAACTCAACTCGCCTCGTCTCGGATATCGTCGCATGTTTTCGGCGCACTTGAGAGATTAAAGCGATTAACATTTGTACCATGTCGGATGTCCACACTGTCCGCTGTCCATTGTCCACACTGTCCCATGTCCCAGGTCCGTTGTCCATTGCCCTCTGGCCCTCTTGCCCTCTGCAGGTCGCTGCGCATGCGTTGCTCGAGTTCTTGCTAAGCGTGCGCATAAATCACATTGCGCTTGACACTTGTCCAAAAAGTTGTCAGTTTATGGCTTTGGGTCGCCTCGCTCGATCAGGTGCCTGCACCTGTACTACGGTCTCAGGTCTCTGGTTAGGTTAAAAGTTCATTCTGCCTCTTCTTTGCTTGTCTTACATGCCACATTACGTCGCTTGGTTTCCGCTTCTTCCGTTTTAAATGTTCCCAAAATTAGTTCTGATTTTAATTGCTCTTTAAGTTCAGTTTCCGCCGGAAAGTTTGACTGTGTGTGCGTGTGTGTGAGTGTGTGTGGCCCCTATACCATTCCATGCCATCGTATCTGAGTCATGGTGACACTTATGTGCGTTTTATGGTCTTCGCTTCCAGCGAAAGCTCCCAAATTGGCATTCTAATGGCAGCACTTCTCAAAACAGATACAAATCGTTTGAGTTATGAGGCGAGCCATAAAGCCAAAGATCTCTCTGATATGCTCCAAAATGCTCATAAGCATTGTTATTATTATTGTTGTCTTTAACGAGCATTTAAAGCGTTACATGGAACACAAAATACCAAATTCATTTACTATATAAAACTGATATTTAATTGACGTAGAGATCGCCTGGGAATTACAACTGGTTAATTGCTATAATACTGTGACTAAATTGAATATTTATTAACTTCTTAATTGCTTCCAGTGGCCGTCAGGGAATCGTGTCAATATGATAAGTCGTTCTACTTCAGAGAACTATGTAGGATTGTATGAAAAACGACAGTTCAGGCAGATCAATTATTTAAATATGCCATAGGGGTTTTAAGATGATTTATTATTGACTATAGTACCCTATAGAATTCGCAATCAGCTTAAACTAATTCACATAGTTGTAAGATAGATCATTATCATATCATCGCTATTATATCAGATGATCGTTATTTATTTCAAGAATCTTGATTAGATCTTGATGTACGCAAATATTTATTAATAGTAACCAATTTGTGTTGAATTATAACTTTCTGCAAAATGTCGTTCGGTCCGTATGATGTAGCCAGGGCTACAAACAAATTTGGTGTCAATCGATAAAAATCGAATTGCAATCTTAATTTTAATTCAGGACATTGCATTTTTCATAAACACAAAAACTATCAACGCCCGAATGATTACTGAAAATTTGGTTGTAATCGGATAATTTACATAGAAGTTATTTAAGAAATAATTTAAAGAGTGACTGGTTTCCAAACCACTCCCTAGAGTATGCAACATAAGAGAAGATATATATTAAGGAAATCGTTTTACAGTCAAACACACTCGACTGTAGCATTCGTGTTTGCTTTAGATATTGTACAATTTATCCTTAGTAAAATTCTAATTTCATAAAGAGAACTGAAAGTAAAATATATTAATAAAGAGACTTTCAAAATAAAACCATAAGAGAACAGGAGATCTTTGTAAGATTGTATGAAAAGCGATAGATCAGCCGGATTAATTTTTTTTTTAATATGATATAAGGTTTTTTAAATGATTTATTATTTGCGCTAGTAATAACACACTTTGCAATCAGTTGTAAGATAGATCATTATCATATCATCGCATTTATATCAGATAAATGTTTATTTTTTTCACGTAACTCAATTTGATCTACTTGTATGCAAATATCCATTAGTATCATATACGATACAAGATTGTAGTATTTTTAAACTCAATTTGTTTTTTTTAAATTTAAAATTTCATAAAGAAAACTCAAGCTAAAAATATTGTTAGGTTAGTTTCCAAAAATGCGCAGAGGAAAAGGGAACATTGTAACATATGTATATTTATTTATAGCATGTGCTGGAGCTTAAGATATTCATGTTTGACATACCCGACAATAACTCAAGATCCACAAGAATCCTCTCATTCTCTTTGAGGTTAAACCTTTACACAGTGTGACAACTCCTACGCAGCTGGTCATGGAGGGAACATCAATCTGTATTGGGAACTCAGAGCAATGTTCTCACATAGGTTTTCAGGCACTTCGGATTTATGCTAATCCATCTAAATAGCTGCCAACAGATTTGGGCATATGCATGACTATATTTGCCTCGGGTCGCTCGAACGGGTTGATCTTCACCTGGTGAGCTGTACCTGTTGTAGGCACACGCAAATGTATCTGATGGATACGCGTTTGTAAACGAGATCAGATGCGTTCAACCCCTTTGAAGCCTTTTGTCTTGTTGGGTCTGTCCCAGCGGCTTTTCTAGAAAACAATTTAAATTGATTTCAATCAAAAAATACCTTTTTGTTTTCGGGACTTTTCAAAAATTGTTTCTCTTTTTGTTCTCCTCCTCCTTCTCTTTCTGCCAGAGCACTCGGCGGCGGGATTGAACGGAATTGGATGGGATTGGATTGCTCTTTCAATTTTTGGTTTTTTTTTTGCTCTGACTGAGGTTTTCTCGTTTCGTGGTCTTTGGTTTTTGGGAAAAAGGGACACACGCTTTCGGCGTAAAGATCGCATTTAAACGAAACCAAATTTGACTTTATAATAATGCCAGTGCCAGTGCCTGTGCACACACGCTGTCTGTCCGTCTGTCTGTCCGGCAGCCTGCATGTCTGTCTCTGTCTCTGTGTTCCATCTAAGCCAGCATATCCAGTCAGTCAAACGACAAGCGAGCAGAGACGGGTCAAGGGAGCGACGATCCGTAAGATACAATACCGGATTATGGGACTTTGTAGTGCGCTGTTGTTGTTATTGTTGTTGTTGCTATTGTATCTCGTATGTAGATATGGCGGCATGAAGCTCCACATCGCTGCGGCTCTTTGTCGTCGGCTTTGTGGGCATTCTCTTCTCTCTCTCTCACTGCTGCTTTTCGTGTGCGTGTTTTGTCTTTTTTCGTTTTTTGACTTGATTGAAAATCTAGAAAATCAGGTTAATAGCTTAGGTGACAGCCGGCAATGTATATGCGGTTGAATTGTTTAGAACCGCACACACACAAGGGACAGTTTGCTTGTATTGTCGCCTCTTTAGCTGTGCCTCAACCTGATAAGATTGATTTGAGCCACAGATACACAGATACAGATACTCAGGCAGAGATACTGTAGATACTCTGGGCGATACATTGGGCATGTGTCTATCCATAAAAGCGTCATATGCGCGCACATTAAAGGCGTTCCGACCCGGGACCCGAGAGCTCTCTAGGGCTCTCATTGTGCTCGCCACTCAATTAGTTGGTTTGATGTAACTTTTGTCAGCCCAAGCTCGAGTACCGGGAAGCAGCACTCTACTCTGCAGCTACACATACATAGCTCGACAGAGCTGGAGGCAGAGCCGGCAACGGCGACAGACAGCGTGTCAGGCGGCGGTGCTTTTGGAGCCTTTGTGTGCTTGTCTGCAGCATGAATATGCAGATTCGGCATCGACACATGTAGCCCGGCACATGGCGGGCTTGACTCGATAGCCAGTTCAAGTTGTAGAGGGTCAGAGAGGGAGAGAAAGAGATATCTCGCAATGCTTCTCTCGCTCTTGCAGTGCATATTCAATTACCAACTTGGGGTCTCGCGTTGTTATCGGCCAGAGAAATCGCATTGTAATTGATTTTTGATTTTGTTATGCGCGTTTTGTTCGAGTCTCTGCGCCGCATTCCCCATTATTATTATGAGATCTCTTTTATGGCACTTCTATCAACTCTATTTGGCACTTACTCCTCTACAACAGTGCGTATCTCGTTGTATCTGTGTGTGTGTCGGCGAAATATGTTTTGTTGTCGATTTGTGGCGTTAAGTCATAAATGCTTTCGATAATGTCTTTAAAGAAGTCGCTCGTATCGCTGAAGGAATGCAGAGTGGAGGGTCTGGAAATAGACATTTGATGCATGGGCATTATTCGAATTTTATAAATTTATTCATACCAATTGAAAGAGGGAAGATATACAAGTATGTACTTAGTTACATAAGTTTCAAGGATTACAGAATTGTCACAATTCATTTAAATGTCTATACAAGTTGGAAAATGTATCAGAGAATGCAGATCTAAGTATTGCGATTCATCAACAACTTATGAGACTGCACAATGATATAATATCTTATTAAATTATACATGTTTATTAGCTAAAATAATATGTTTCATACCGAAAAGATCTGCAGTTATTTATTATATTTGTATAAGAATAAATAAGATTTTGCACAGAATGCAATTGATCGATCTTTAATCATAAAAAGATAAAGACACAAATAAAACATTGATTAGAAAACTTTGCAATGATTTGAGTTCGATAATGCTAATAAAGATATCAGATTTTAAAGTTTGAAATTGATAATATGAAATTAATTTAGATTGAAGATGTTTAGTCAAATAGTCTTCACACAAATTTAAAGATTATATACCATTTTAAAGATTGAGGATCTGTATAGTTATAGTAATCTAAAAATGTATGTGGAGTTTAATAGATGACATATCTATTTTTATCTATCTATCTTTATACACAAGGCAGTAAATAACATATAAGCGTAATCAAGCTCTCTACCATATTATCAAGAACATCAATCAAAAAGATATCGAATTTATTACATTGTGACAAGTTCGATTTATGACTTAAGATAGATAGCACTTTAGCACTCAACACTCGCACAGAGAATACTAATAGAACCACTAATATAATCCATTACTCAATGATCTTGCTGCTTACTAGCATACAGAAACTTTCTCTCTCTCTTGCTGGGTATGAATAGGTAAGGCGCCATAGCTTCTAATCCGGACAGACCGGACAATTACAGTTAATTTGCGGAGCTATTAGGCGCAGCATAACAGGTAATTAGCAGCGCAACTTTAAGATCCCGGACATGAGTGTTCTGCCCCTCTCCCTATCTCTCCCTCTCACTCTCACTCTTTCTCTCAGTCTTTCTCTAGCTATCTCACTCGGCATTTAAACAGATTTCTAATTATTTTTCATTACTTTGGCTTGTCGCGTAGCTGGAGTCGAGTGCATAAAATCGCTTAGTTTATTGGCCCATTCGTCAGCGAGGCAGCCGAGAGGCAGCTCGGCTTTGCGGTCGCCGGGGCCATTACATTGAGTTATGAAATGAATTTCAAATTTCGCACAAGAGCGCTAAAATAATTACTAGCTAAACTGTGCACACACAAAAACAGTAGCCCGCCAGTTGTAGCTGTTGTAGTTGTAGTTGTAGAAGGCCTTGCCCACTTCCCCGTTCCGGAATCTCTCTCTCTCATTTGAGTAGCATTCTCCCCGCAATTGATACGCGCTCAAATGCATTTGTGATTTATCAGCCATGCTGGGGCTGGGCAGTGGCCAGTTCGGTTTAAGAGTGGCTACCAGTAGCTCATCTGCCATGGCCAACATGGCTAACATGGCCAAGTGGCCACTTGGTTGTGCTTTCCACTGCGTTGCGCAGCGTGCGTTCTTCGCGTTGCTTGAAATTGAAAAGTTTTCGTATTAAGTTTATTGCGACGGCACACACTATGCACCAGAGGCGTGACAGGGGCTTGTAGAAGAGGAACGGGGGGCAGATTGTGCTGCTGTGTATGCGATATGATTGCGCATATGTTTTGTGTGCCAAGTTACAAATCAGTTTTCACAAGAATTTGCTGTGTTAGCGCTGATATGATCAAATGTCCGACATTCTACACTGCGCTACAGGGTATAAAAAAGTATTAGGCAGATACTAGTTATGGAAGCTTCTTGAAAAGGGTTTAAGTTGAGTTATGTTGAGTATGAAGCTAATACACTTTATGGTATAAGTTCCTTTCTTTGTTTTGAAAATTCAACTTGAAATGACCATGAGAATTTGGTAAAAGCCTTCTTTCATTCCCTCCCTCTGGAACTTGTAGCGCACTGTACTTGGCTAATACAATTTCAATCTTAAGAAAACCATGTAAGATGCATGAAATTATAAGCCAAGCGGGAGTAGCTTCAACTTCATCTCAGTCTCAACTTCATTCGGAGTCTCTTAGTCTCTGCAGTCTCCATTCTAGGCTCCTGCTCAGCCTCCTTTGCTGTCTTCCCCATCCCAATCTGCTTCACTCTCTCCAACCCAGTCGCAGTCTCACAGTCTCCATCCCATTTCCATTGCCATTGCAGTTGCGCCCCGTGGTGAGCCACGGTACCAAACAGCGACATTATAAAAGGTGTAGCCTCTGGATGGGGCGATCTCTTGTGGTCTTCAGGGATCTCACAGCGAAATTGTACCCGGTTGCCAGCAATTTTCATGATAATTAAATGCAAAAGAGCGCAGAAAAGAATTCTGAAATTATTATAATTAAATGCACCCGCCCGAGTGAATTTCAAGCGAATTGTTTTATAATTCCCAATAGCAGCAACAGGGACAGCAGCTGCCCGATGGCAATGGCGATCGCGATGCACCTGATCTGGCTACAATAAACTAAATATTTCCGCTCTTAAATTATGGTTTATTTTTCGTGATATTTGCTTAAGACAGACAGACTGAGAGAAGAGACAAATGTTTAACAATATTTTGATGGCTGCCCTGTGCGCGGGCATAGCAAATTAGCCCCAAAAGACCAGACCGATCGACGATGCACGTCGATCCCTTGCCGACCATGACGATGACGATGACGATCATCATCTGTAACTGTTGCATAAATGCATGTCATGACAGCTCGTTCGTGGCGTGGCACGAGCACGGTCCGCTCCGGGATCGGGCATGGCATGTAACACCTTACGCCAGAGTTTTGTCCTCTCCAATCGAAATGAATATGTCAAAATTTACAATTCGTATGAGGCGAGGATCGACGTACGACGTTCGACGATCGACGATCGTTTCACGATGACAGGCACAACACATTTTGCGTACATTGCTCGAGTTTCGTTTGAAAAGATCCTCAACAATTACGATTTCTGTTGATTCATAACACTTGTGAGACCGCAGCGCACACTTCACTGATCTCTACTAAAGAGAGAGAGGGAGCGAGATAAGAGAGAGAGGGCGAGAGAGACGATAATAAATCAAGGCGCATTAAAAGTGTTTTCAATTTCGTCGTAAACTCAGCGAAACGCAACCTGACGAGCTCTCGCACTCTCTCTCTCCTCGCACTGATTAAGATGAAGTCGCAGACGGGTTCGGGGATGTGGCTGTGGATGGGGTCTGCGGTCGGGTCTAAATGAATATGATTTGGCTGTTGTCCCACGTCATGTTCTACATGTTTTCTGAGCATCACATTTGAACGTTGCCGCAGCCACGACCAAACTGGCCCATGATTTATGTATGTCCGTCTCTATGCCAGAGTTGGCCAAGTAGCCAAAGAAATAGAAATATTTTTTGGTAGTTCATTTTTCTTGATTTTATTGATTTTGTCATGGCGCTATCCCCTGACCAGCCTCGCCCACCCCTGCACTGCCCTTCTCTCACGCAATTAACTGTCGAGTGAGCGCGGCTTCCTGCGGCTTTTCACGCATGCGCGCGATTCGATTTCGAAATTTCTGTTGTGAATTTGACACGCATTCCACTGTGCGCAGCATTTCGATTCGCGCCGACGGACAGACGTTCATTTGACGAGTTCAAGATGGATCGTGCGCCAGAGACCTCCAGAGAGAGAGAGTGCGGACCAGAGACCGCCCGAGTTGTGTCTGGAGCAGGCCCGTTAATGGCGCCCTCAAATGGCCCACGCAGGGAGGCAGGCACAGCTCAAGTCGAGTTGAGTCGAGGGTTCCCCTTCGCTTAGCTAATTAAACGTTTGACAAATGATTTGACATTTCCATTTAAGCAAATGCTGCGACATGAGTATTTTCATTTTCATTGCCACTTTCCATTTCACTGCAGGATTAGGCGCTGCTGACAGCGCATGCGGGTTAAGCGGGACTCCACTTGATGCAACTGCAACATAAATTGATCTTTCCATGTCAAGTAAACTTCTCTTCTGCGAATAGATGATGGTGCCGATAACGGAGCCTGCCCTGCTCTGTTGCTGCTGCGATCTGCTTGATGAACACAAGATTGACAGTAATTTAAAATAATCCGCTGATGAGCGCAATAGATCTACTTAAATATACATTATTTATAAGGCATGGGAAAAGAGAAAGATGGAAATAGGTACAGAATAATAAAAACGTAAGTATGATATATATTAATTGCGCAGTACTGATTACATTCATTTCAAACTTAAGATCTTTTGCTTAAATTACAACACATAAATAAGACAACTTTGACATAAGATATAAGTTTCAATAAATATTGCACTCTATATTTTTAATAAACAAAAACAGAATGCAAGGTTATATATTTTAATATACATATATTCATTCCTTGTACAGTAGAAAAAAATCGAAATTCGATTATACGTAAAAAATACTTTTATACTTTTTGAACACACCTCGTACATTCAATAAAATATAACATATTTAGTTTATTTATATTGTAATCTTTTCTTAAATAAATATAAAAAGTTTCTCATTAAACTAAACTGTTTTAAAGCCCATTAAATACCATAAAACTAATATTCTTGATTTATTATTACAGATAATCTCAAACTGTGTATTTTCATTCTGCAGCTCCGTCAATAAATTTTGTGATCCCACAAGCCTAAATGATCATCGGAATCAATTTAGAAAGAAACCCAACAGAATGTGAATGTGTCTCTCCATTGATGAGATCAGAACATCGGGGAGAACTACGATTACAATTTGGCGAACCATCCGGAACTGAGTGAGTGGGAAACAGCAGGCAGAAGGCGGCGTGTCCCTAACTCAATGTGTCAATTGAAGCATCGTCGTCGTAGTCGGTCCGCGACGTCGTCGTCGTCGTCGTCATCGTCATCGCCATTTGGTGTCGCTGGTTCGGGGACTGAAGAAAAAGGGAGTTTGATTAATGTAAAAGCTGCCACTGATATGTCACACGCATGTCAAATTCTGACATTTGACATTTTGCAAGCGAGAGACGCCAACGCTGCGCGCATGGTGGCTGCCTGGTTGGATGAGCACCGCACACACACACACACACACATAGAGGGAACAAGGGCAACCACCAGCAGCAGAAACAAGGAACTTGAGTGCAAGCGACGACGAGTTTCTCGTCTGTTTACTTATTTAAAAATACATCGAATACGCGGGGCGTTAATACATCCGTTAGAGTGCCATTTTGTTTGTCAGAGAGCCCAACCCCAGAGCGATGGCAGAGGCGGAGGACAGAGGACAGAGGAGAGAGAACTGAGCTGACAATGAGCTAAAGCGGAGGCTGACCTCCTGGTTGCCCGCTCGACTGCCTGCATCCCTTTTCTCATCCTCATCCACATTCACATCCCGTTGCCGATCCACATCCTGGCAACATTGTTGTTGTTGTTGTTGCTGCTGCCTGGCACTTGACAACGACGACATTTGCGCATAAAAAATGCAGCATTATTTGACTGCGAATTAATGTTAAATTGTTGTAGGACGACTCTGCCTCGTCTTCTCTCGCCTCACCCCACCTCGCCTTGCCTTGCCTCATCACTGCTCGCTACGTTGATGTGGGAAATGTCACAGAGTGACAGGCGACGCCGACAAGTGTACGCATTGTTGTAACTGTACATTTTTATAAATATTTAATTATATTTGTTTCCATTTTCGGCTGCAGGTCACTCTGCTGCTGCTTCTCCTTCCCCTTCTCCTCCTCCTGCACCTCATCCCCCTTGATGCACTCTTTAAAAACATTTGATTAATCACACGCGCGCTCAGTTACATGAGTGCACACTCACAAATACACACACACATCTCACATACCCCCAATCGTATACAAATTTCATATCTCACACTCGAAGTGAAAAAAAGATCAAAGCACTCTTGGGGCCTGCCTGCCTTGTCTGCCTTGCCTTGCCTTGGGTCTGCTTGGGCCACGCATTCCATCAATTCGTCCAGGCACAAGAGGCCTCCTCCTCAGCCCAGTCAGTGAGTGAGTGAAACTATTCGCGCATTATGTCTAAATAAACAAACAAACAAAGATCGCTAGACCGCGATCGCGATCTCAGATCGAAACGGAAATCTATTCAAAAAAATCTCTGGCCATCTTCGACGATCCCGAGACCGAGACCATCGTCGTCGAGCTGGTGGTGTTAGTAAGATGTATGGCGCTGTGCTCTCGGCGTATTATGTGCGTGGGCTGGGGGAAAATTTATTTGAAAAACAATTTTCATGAAAAGTATGCGCATACAAAACTGACAGCTTTTCTAGCCCCGCGCAGGAAAAATCAACAACAAATCGGCATCGGGATTATAAATTGCAATCTACTGACCCAAAACATAATATTGTTTGTAGAGAAACACATGGGCGGGATCTGGTTTGGTAGAACGAAGAGCAAAGAATTGTTTGCCTTCTCGAGTAGCGTAAATAAATCTCGCAAAGATTTCGGCAATACAACAAGGCACACTTGAGTTGGAGTATTCTATATGTGATATATTGAGGATTGAGCAACATACGAGTAGTCAGTCGACGCTTTATAGTAGTTCGATAAGCTCATCTTATGAAGTTAGTTTTGAGTTTAGCGCATAAGAAACTATTCCCTTTAGAATTTAACAGATTTCAAAGTATGCCGTCGGAAAGATTGAAGAAACCTTCTTTTCTTGTCATAACTAATAACTTAAAATAAATATAAATAAATTTATAAGTAACACAGTTTATCTTAGGAAAAAGTTTTAATAAGATTTGAAAAAAACAAATATATGAAAGAATTATAAATGGAAATACCGAAATCTCTGACCCTTTTTGCTACTATAAATAATATAGTTTTATTTATAAACTGTAGCAAGTAATATAGCTTCAACTCTAAAGATTTAGAAGTACAGATCATAAATAGATAATAAAAATACTTCTGGCATTTCCTTTCTCAAGAAGTCATTTCATCAAATCAATTTCTTGATAATTCGCTTTATCTTAAAGCGGCATATATCATTTCGTTACCTCTTTGGGGTCTCACCTGTCGCCATGGCATAAATACACGCCCACCAAACAAATCAAAAAGTTCCGCCCCGACAACTTAATTTTCATTAGCCAAAATTTCGGGATGCCAAAGAGTGCAGCCAAGTCAGGCAAGGTATCGAGTATTTACGGCATCGTCCATTGTCCGCAGTCGACCATCCCGATGAGTTACGGTCTGTGCGTGGTAATGTGGCCATCCAACGCCATCGCCATCGCCATCGATGGTCAAATTTATGCGGCTGAGCTGCGCCAGCTAAAATCAAAGTCGTCGCCAGCCTCATAAATAAATATCGGGCGAGCACGCTAAATCAAATGCGATTGCATATCGTATACAGATGGAAAGGATGGAGAGGGGAAGGTGGGAGGGAGGGTGCTACCTGCTGCCTGGCAGCGGGTCTGCCATTAGTGATTAGTTATTCCGAAATTTGTTTTTGCCATAATTTTGTGGACGATTCACACGTGCAGATACTGAAACTGCCTCATGGATACAGTTTCTTTTGCATTCGAACTTTGTTTTTGTTTTCATCTTCTTTATTCGCGGCCTCCCCTGGTTGGGGAGATCTACCTACCTTAAATGTGAATGTGTCTCGGCTTATAATTTGCATATTAATTACATTACCGGACAAAACTGAACTGAACTGCGCTGAACTTTAGCTTGGACAGCGTCTAATCGGTAATGCCGAGAAATTAAAAAAAGATTAATTTAAAGCGATCAGTGAACGCCATTTGCTCATTAGGCAGTCCCCAGTCTACAGTTCAGAGTCTACAGATCTCCAGTCGCCCCAGTGGATCGGCAAACGAGCTTGGCGCTTTTTTTCATGATTTCGATTTTGTTTTGGAGGCCAATCAAAAATTTAAATGAAGCTGCAAAGTTCCGAAACTAAGTTGAAATGCTTAATTTTTTCAGTTTTCTCAATGTTTTTTTTTTTTTCGTATTTTGTTAAATTAATCCCCTGAGAAGCAAAATAACAAATTGAATACTATCAGAGTATCGAAAGCGACCTAAGCGAATCACTGAGCTATTTTTGCAAGCTGACGATCGTCTTCCATGCCATATCAAAGTCGCCGAGCACTGATCTGCACGATCGATGATACACTTAACACAAAGTGAGGGTATCCCAGTTGGTATTGTCTGGCCATAGATCGCATAGACATTATAAATATTCATAATGTAAATCTGCTCAATCATCAAAGTTCGTCTAGCAGAATTCCATTTGATTGTTTGACTTACAACGAACTGGTTTACTTTGCTGGAGATGTTTTTTTGATGTAGAATGGTATATGGTAGAGATATTGAAATCTGCGAAATATTCCAAAAATTTACATTGTTTTAAGAGTAAATTTCCACGACCTATCAAATGTTCATCGACCTTGGCATCAAGCATAACGAATTATCACTGATTCACATAGAAACAAAGTAAGAAAGTTGCTAATTTAACTTTCAAATGTTGATCTTCAGTATTCATGGAGCTCAAAATGAATTGAGAAATGCCAAGATAATCGCACACAATTATAGAGAGCTCAAGGATGTGAATAACTGGCATAATTCGCCTTTAGGTCTGTAATCCTTCTATCTGAAATCAGTCGGGATTAGCATTAGGTAAGGGAAACCGCATCGTGTGACAGCCTGATCGCATATGCCACGACTGCCAGTCCGGATGCAATGTTGACCCCTCCGGAAGAAGTCAACAGCTTGATGAATAGCGTGCTAATTGTTGACAGACAGGCAGAAGGACGGACGGACATGAATGTCAAATGCACAACAAATATCGCATACATATATTATGCGACATCTGATTGAGATCGTGCAACCACCCGGCAAGGATAACTGAAGGTTGACAAAGCACCACCAATCGCACGTTCCTTCGGTTGGCTTAGCCTGACATTGAGCCGCGTAACTCGTCATCATCATCATCATCATCATCAGCAGCAGCAGCAGACAATTGTGAGGAAAATTTCAGGTTCACTATTCGAACAAATTATGTTATGCAGCACCCTTTTCAGGCCCTGCTCTGCAGGCCTGGCTGAACTCGAATTTGAAATTGACTTTGACTGCCCTGACAATTATTAGTTGAACGCGCCGCTTGAAGCGCGAAATTGTTTGTTGTTTTTCTTTCCACTTCCACTTTAATTCAAATGCAGCTGGAAGATGGAAGGGAGATGTGGCAGGGCAGGCAGCCCCGGCTCGAACTTCCTGCGATTGTTCACAGTGTTGCCGCTTTGCTTCCTGACAGATCTCTGACAGCCAGAAGCAACTCAGCCGGCTCCATGAATCGAAGGGGGGTGCCTGGCCTGGTCTGGTCTGGTCTGGTCTGGTCTGGTTGCTTCCTGGCTGCTGTGTCTGCTGCTGCTGCTGCTGTTGCAGTTGATGGATGCCACTTTGGCCATTGTTTGTAAAGTGTTAATGTGCTGCCGCTTCTCGGCGCTCTCGACGGAAATGTAGAATTTTCTGCTTGGCTTGGCCTCTGCACTGAATGTGGCCTATTCAAAATTGATAATTTTTGGCTATATCACAAATTTTCATGCGAAACTCACCCTCAATGCGAGTGTCAATGTGTTTATTTTTCAGAGCCCATTTACATATTATCTATGGGACAGGACGAAGAGGTGTCCCCTTCGCTGATTCTCTACTCCTCACACCCCTCTTCAATCGCCGTAATCCCGAGACATGTGCAATGTGCCCGGCTTGTCGCCGATTGTGTGAAAGTCAGTGCGAGAAAAGAGCAACAAACTGAAAGGAAAACAAAATAAAAGAAAAACCAAAAAGAAGAAAAGACCAAAGAAAGGAAAATGGAAAAAAAAGGAAAGCAGAAAGATTTAATGTCGACTTTAGGTGATTTATTACCAACAAAATTGCGTCCAGAGTGCAGCAGCAGCAGCGCGTAGAGCGCGAGGGGCTGCAACAACAAAATAGAAATGGAAATGTATAGAAAATAGAATGAAAATGGAAATGGAAAAGGCAAAGGACACACAGAGAGCGAGCGAAGAAGCAGACAATTTGGTTCACTTCAAAATGTCAGGCAATTGGAAAGGAGATGCAGAGGGGAAGGAAAGAGAGAGGGAGAGAGGCAGAGTGAGTGAGGCTGATGTAGAGAACTAGACGGGGCTGGGATTCTAAGATGGAACTAATAGCATTAAAAACTTGCGTAAATGCACGAAGATAATTTCTATTTTCGAGGGTGTGAAATGTGTACACACACTAGCACACACACACACAGATACACACACACAGACACACTCGCCAGGGCACGGTGAAAGTCATTTCGGGGTCGAGAGATATAGCAAGATAGCAAAGGCAGCTCGCAGCGTGAGAAATTTGTTGCTGTTTTTAATTTCTTTTGTATCGATGCGACGATTTCGATTTCGTTGTCGTCTAAAATTGGATTTGTGTGGGGGGCAATAGATCAAAATCTACGCTTCGCCTTTGTCTACGCATGTCTGGAGAGGGAGAAGGAGTGGGAGGGGAAGGTGGGGTCTGTGTTCAATCTACCATTGTATTACCATTTTAATAATTGAACTCTGCAAACACTTTAGCACATGAATTATACATTATTTCCTAGTTCCTCACTCCGACGCTTTCTTAATTATTTATTTTGCTTAATTAGCGTACTGATTTTTCTCGCTTTTGCATTGAGCTCAAGCTAATTAAATATAAAAGGTAAGTTAAACAGCATCAGATCGGAACTGGAACTGGTGAGCTAAGTGCATGTGACAATTTAGCACACGGTCCACTTTGCGACATCTCTCACTTAGGGGCTGATTTATGTGACATGAGCTCTCGGACCTGTGGTTAATTAAAATGGATTGACAGGGGATAAAGCTTGATGTCGCTGGAACACTATAAATGGAACTGAGTAAAATCGAGAGATTGTTGAGAGAAATTAAAGGGTTTGAGCATAAAAAAGGTTTACTATAATATGAATATGAACGGAACTATAAAAACTCAGTTTCTGAAAGAAAATTCAGTCTTTCAGTCTTGCTAAAACTGAAGTATATAAGCTGCTAAGTAAATCCCTAGCTACTCAATGTTAATGTTACAGTTTAGAAATATTAAATTGATATTTAAATTTATATTTAATATTTCTAAACTGTAACATTAACTTTGAGTAGCTAGGGATTTACTTAGCAGCTTATATACTTCAGTTTTAACATTAAAGTTTTCCTGACATGAAAATTAATGAGTTAATTAAAGGAGAAACATTTAATATTTCTTAGGAAAATCACAATTTTTATAAGAAGTAACCTTTTGATTTGTCCTATCTTCATTTCTGCAATGGAAATGGAATTATAACAATCATCAAAGCTACAGTCGAGTGTGTGATATGTTTTATATACATTTTATGTTACATATTTAAGGGTGCGGGTTAGAAATTCTATGTTTATAATTAAATCATTGAAGCCTTGATTGTTATTATGTTCATCAAAAATGAACTGTCCAGCATTAAAATTGAGCTTGTAATTAGTATTGATACCAAATTTGGTAGAGATCTGGGTTTTCATACTGACGGAAAGACAGTTGGCTCACAATTATAATACCCTTCTACATCATGGGTTGCGCATATAAAAATATTACAGAATCTATTGTCAAATTCCTGATTAAAATCCCAATTTTTCTTCCTGTTTCGAAATCTTTCACTAAACAAACAAATTTCTGCATACTATTGAGGTATTTTCCTTTGCTGTTAGTAAACTTTGTCATATCTAAAGGAAACTGCAAAAACTTAAGCATTCCATAGTGAAATTGACATCAATCTCATATAGCTTTAAGATCTATCAAGAGCATGGCATTCCTCACGACCATTTGCAGGCTTATTAGCCCGCTGTACTCATAAGCCAAGTGGCCTTGGCTCACCCACATGGAGACACCCTGCTACATTGTTGTGTTGGGCCCACACAAAACATACTACATACAATATCTGTGAAGCAAGAGCTCCTACAAAGAGGCTACAATCAATTCCGTTTTACTTAAAGCCAAGTAGATCAAAAGCCAAAAAGGCGTGGGGCATATCAACAAGGAGGGACATGGAGAGTGGTGAGTGGAGGAAAGGGGAGCAAATGCTGACCAGCTGCTCAAGTATATGAACGGAGGCAAAAACCAAATCCCACTAATGTGCTTAAATAAATTTTGCCAGCGTTTAAGCCAATTAGTCCGTCGGACATTTTACTTCTTGTCAACTTTGGTAGCGCGCGGTTCGCTTTAGCCCGCTTTGGGGTCGCTCAGATGGACGGACAGGGGGACAGACAGACGGACGTACAGACAGACCGAGGGACAGTTGGACAGTCGGTTCGTTTGGTCGCAACTTGGCTCTGGCTTGGCTGCTCGTGGGTTGGCCCACTTGCTCCATGCTCCATGCGGTGCGTTGGCTGCGCTGATTCTGCTGACAACGTAGCTCGGCGTTGCTGTCTCTCTTTCAGTTTTGGTTTCTTTCTGTTTCTGTTGCTGTTTCTTTTTTTTTTCATTTTTGTCTTTTATGCTCTGCCCTCGCTGTAGTATGTAGTGCTTATGCAGCAAATATCCGTGGGATTAAAATTGTGTGTGCCGCGGCAGCCGCTTTTCATGCCCTTTTACGCATTTTTGCCTCTCTTTTTGCTTTAGCCTTTTTTCGGGATTATTGAAGTGCAATTAAGCTAAAATGTCAACGTGAAAAAAATTAATCGTTATACTACCCTTTTTATGGCTTCCCCTGCGGGTGATCACCCTCTCGCTTCCTCTTCAACATCTTCTCTTATCTGCTGTCTTACAAGCGGCTCCCCAAAGGAGCCAAGGACAAGTTTTCCAATCTAATTCATGTACATGTCAAAATTTGGTACCACTGTGCCGCCAGTGTGCTGCAACTGCCTGTAATGATTTGTAATTTATGAAAGAGTGCGAGAGAGAGAGGACGGACATCTTATCGTACCGAAATCCAAACGAGACTCTGCAATTGTTTGCTCACTGCATCGGTGGACGCAGTTTGTTCGCTTCTCCATGTCGGAACACGTCGCTAATCGGCGAGTTAACATTTTATCGCTACTGTGCTGGCACTAGGCAAATATGTGCCCGGAAAAACAGTAACAGACACCCAAACAGCCAGTAACCAGTTGTTGCCCAGTACGAAACCAAAACCAAAACCGAAGCTGTAGCTGAAAACTGAAGCAACTCAAATATTTTTATGTTTGCCTTGCGGCTCAACGCGGTGACAGATTTGCGGCCAGCCTGGAAGCCTAGACAGAAGCGGGTACCGGGTACCGGGTACCCTCTGCCTTCTTCTACGTTACGGTTACGGGCTCGTAAATCTCGGTGCTTGTACTCAGTATATTTTGAAAGCATTCCACCATGCAGTTCTCCAGCCCATCTAGGTTTTTATCATGATATCTGAACAGCGTGTTTAGCACGCAGTACGCAGTCATTTCTGTTATCTTGGCAGCGCGCAGTGCCGCTATTTATACAGTTACACAGCAAGAGCCAGTTCTATTTTCTACAATATTTAGTTCCCCTTGTTTTGGTATCTAACCCGTACCCGTTTCAAGTTATCTCGGGGTCTGCACCGCACTGTGTGTCGCATTATGTCAATGGCGACAGCAGCGTCAGCGTCAGCCTGATGAATGCACTGATTGTTTAGCCGGTAATTATTGGCCGACTTCCCCCGACGATCGGCGACGCTGTTGACTATATCATATATACTATGTCTGCACTCAGGTGCCAGGCTACTAAATTCTCTATATGTGTGCGTCTGTGTGTGTGTTTTTGGGGAGGGGCAGCAAGTGCGCCTTGCGCCAGCTTGGACAAATATTTGGCGTGGGAATTTGCGCTGTGACATGTTTGAATTGTGTGTGTGAGTGAGTGGGTGAGTGAATGAATGGAATTCGGTGTCAAATTTTGAATATATACAACTTTATGGGTGTTTTAGGGAATTAGAAGAATTAAATCAAACATTTAAATTTGAAGTATTGGTTGAACATACGAGTATACCGGTAAAAGTCTTGTAGAAGTCAAGAAACTTTTTGCCTCCGTTCATATACTATAGATAAATTTGTATCAAAATCAATCCAAATTCTGTTAAATCATAGGTCATATATATATATATATATATATATATATATATATATATATATATATATATATATATATATATATATATATATATATATATATATATATATTAATAATATGTCGCTCTATAATGAAACCTATTCTTAAGTTGAACTGTAACTTATTTATTGCTTTTAAACCGAATGAAACACAGATTTATTGTATGGCAAATAAGATGTCATATAAAGTAAAAGTACAATGAATTACAGAAAGTGCTTAGGACCCGTAAAAAAATGTTAGCTAAGTGTTTTGTTTAATATTTTGAAATACCCAAGGGATAACTTGTTACAGAAGTGGGACATCATTCTAAAAGTGTTTTCCCCTGTTGGAATATAAAGTAAGGAGCTGTAAAAGTTTTCATTTTTTGACAGTAACTACCCATTCTACCAGCCAATTTATTGTCAACTTACTTAGTCCATTTAATAAAGATCTTCCGTTGGTAAGTCACGCCATGCTCGCAGGACACAAAAAGGTGTCACAGCACCCTCTCCCACCCATGCTTATAGATCATAATCAGCCAACAGATACGAATGTGTAGTTGGTTATGATGAATTTGCTCTGTCCCCCCCGCAGACGTTGGACATAAGTTTTTTGCACCTAACAAATAACCCAAGAAACCTCGACGTTATATCAGCGCATCGCCATCAGAGTGTAGTGGCGCCCTTAGACTAGTCGCGACTCACCATGGAGAAGGTGATGATATTAGGTTGACATCAGCCTGGCACTCAGCTAATGTCTTATGAGCGACAGACACGCATACCAAGCGGAGCGAGGGCTATGAAAATCACGTGTCTCAATTGTTTTTGGGCGATTTTAATGGACCCAAACATGGAAATATCTATTTGGCCGGGTGCGTGTGGGCTTTAGGCATGGTGCTGTTTCTGTTTCTTGGCTTGGCCTTAAATTAAATTTGAATAAAAAACCAATTCATCTTCGTTAGGCAATGCGTAGCAAGCGAACCGACCTAGAAAAACAGTTATGACAGAGTTACCAGAAAACCACGAAAAATAAATGGAGACTTGGTCGACTAAGTGACCGCAACGCCCACACGATATGGTGGGGGGGTGGGGCAGGCAAATGGGCAAATGGCCAAATGAGTAAATGGATAATTGCTTAATTATGAAAATTCCTTTTGTAACGCCTCGCATTCGCGTGCAACCGTAGAGGGATCGCACAGGAGGCGGAGTAGGCGACGCAGTAGGCAGAGGCGGGTATGGAATGGGGGCGCAAATTATTTTTACAAGCAATTGGTCAACCATCTGCTGTGGCACTCTAATTAAATTATCAAATATTCATACGCAGAGGGGAAGGGAAAGGAGGGAAGCACATGTGTATTGAGTCGTCTGCTCATTAATTTTCATGTAATTTAGCTCATACTGTGGGACAGTGTGCCTGCCTCCCTTGGCTGAACGGGCTACCGGTTGTTGTCATGTCTCTCTTGTCTCCTGTCTCAACTCAGTGACATTTATTTGCCAGCTAAATATTTTGTGACATTGTTTAATTGCCATGAGGCGCGATCCAGCGTCGGCTTATCTGCTGATGAGCTCGATGGACATTTGATAAATGAACGCGTGTCGCTCACTTGGCCGGTCCTTCTGCATTTTGCATTTCAATTTGTTTACCTGCCTCAGTCCTTGTTTCGGTGGCGGGCTCCCAAAAGTGTCATCACTGGCGCGTTGACAGCTGTCAAAATGCAGCGCGCCCTTGTTGCATGCGCACTCGTCGCCAAAAAAATCGATAGGCGGCCCGAGTCGATGATGCCAACAGCTTTTTTCTCGCATCCTCAAAAGCTTCATCAGCTTCAGTTGCAGCTCCAGCTCAGTCTCAGCTGCTGCCGATGCTTCATCTGCGCAGTGAGCAGAGAGAGTGAGAGAGTGAGTGAGAGAGTGAGTGAGAGAGAGTGAGTTCCTCTGAGAGCGCATCCTTTGTTTACACTGACAGCGTGCTTCCAGCTTCAGCTGCTGCGGCAACACTGCTCCGGGCTGCTGCAGGACCCACGTTTCAACGTGCCCCACGAGAGTGTCCCGGAGAGCGCAACTGTGTCTTTGTGTTAGAGAGAGAGTGTGTGTGTGTGTGAGAGCAAGTGTGCCTGTGTGCGAGTGTTGAGCGCAAAGTGTCAACGCGTGCTTTGGCATTTTTTCGCAACGCTTTAGGCAGCATTTTGTGCGGCATTTCGGTTCTATTAGAAACGCAAAAGCCTTTATATGAGGCACTTAAGCTGGCTATAAAATAAATATTATTTATAGCAATAAACAGTATGAAAATGTTGTTGTATATAAAGCATTAGATCATATACAATATGCTAAGTCTTTAATTATAATTAGATATAATATAATTCATATATAATAATTCAGATAACAACCAGACTACATCTTCATTATTATTAATATTATAATATATTATTATATTCTGAATCCAAATTGTTTATTCGCATATTGAAACTGTCATTCCAATCGATTCTTCGTCAATACAATAAAATGTAGCTACCAGTTAAAACATTTGTGAATGCGCCATAAAGACGATCATAAATCTAACTTTATAGCGAGAGCAGCTGCAAAAGTCGCCAACAGAAATCTGTTAATGACAGCGATTTGTCTGCTTGTCATGAATAATGACCGGCATTAAAATTAGTTTAATTTCCTCAAGCTATCAAGCAGTTCCTTCTTGGATCTAGTCGAACGAGTGTCTATAAGTAGATAAAGATTTTTAATTGTTTACGTTAATAAAATGTGAATAGTTTAAAATATAGAATTGTTTTAAATTAAGATATTTATATGGTTATACAATATAATTCGATTCGGCAAATACAAGTTGATACAATATATTTCAATTTAATAGAGTTGAGTGTTTTGAAGAAGATAGAGAACTAAAATAATACAGATAACATTATAATATATCAACTAAATATATAGTCAATATATATATTCAATAAAATGTCTGTACTCTAACATAATATACACATTATTACAACATAATAATGATTATTACAATACAATAATATAATAATATATTTTTAAGCAAAACACTTTACTTTATTCCACCATACCATATACTCACATAATATACACATTATTAGGAATATCACCAATATATTATTAAGCCATACTTCACTTGTCTCAGTGAACTTTCTAGTGTAGCGTGCACGCTTAAGTCAACCTAGCCGAAGTTTTAGTTGGGAGCTTTTTATTGTTTTCGGTTTTTAGACGCAGCATCAGCAGTAGCAGCAGCCATTTAAGAGCGGCCCACCGCAGAGGGTTACGAACGGGGAGTGGGCGATGGAGGCTGTGTGGAGGGAGGTACTGCCAGGAGGGTGTTTGCTGGCTGACTGCGCCGGGCGCCACCGCATCGCATCGCATTGTACATGACACTCAAACGATGCTGCTGCTAAACTGGGCCCGTTGCCGGGACGGGTTGAAAACTATTCTGTCCCGTGTGCGCTTTGATGCTCACTTCACTTTTTCTGTTTTCTGTTGTTTTTTTCGCAATTGCTTTGTTGGTGTTAGTGTTGCTGTTGCTGCCACTGCCACTGCCTCAGCCTTTGGTACGTTCGATGGCGGCAACGTTTGGTCCTTGTGTGGCCGCCTGCCCGCCTGCCTGACTGCCTGCCTGCCTGCCTCTGTGCTCTGTGCTGCTCTGTGTGTCTGCCCCGGTCTGAGAGATGCGAGATTTTGGCTTTGGCTTTTGTCGCTCGCTGCTCTGCTCCTGCTCTTTGACAAACGCGACGCGACGCGACGCGAGTGAACAGTCAGCCAACTTTTTGTTGTGCCACCGCAGCACACACACCACAAAAATACAACTAAAAAAAATAATATATACAAAAATACAAAAAATACTCTCGCACGCAGCTATTTTTCTAAAATTTTCTAATCCTAATACGGAAACGTGTAAATAGACAAATCGGGGCCACAGCATATGAAGGATTCATTGTTCTCTGGTGGTGCAGTGCAAAAATCTGTGTTGTTGTCTCCCATCACAAAATCGAAGTTGTCGCGATATTAGAAAATTTTTGTTGCTGCCTGTCGCCAGCCTCGACGACGACGTCGTCGCCCTTTTGTTGTTCCCCATTGTCGGTGCCAGGGCTGGGGCAGCCGCCACGCGTTCCACTTGCTCGTGTTGTTGTTGTGCTGGTGGTGGTGTCGCCTCCGCGTGGCTAGTGTTGCCATCGTCAACATGTCCAGGCCCTAGTCTAATTGCAGCAGGCGGCTGCTGTTTTGCTTGGACTCCTGCCTGGAGCTGTGCTGCTCCTGCTCGGCTCCTCCTGGACATGGCATGGAGCTAAGATTTGCCGGACTTGGGCAGTGTAAAAGAAGCGCGCGCGAGCCAGGAAAAGACGCATAGTCCGTCAGTCCATCGTCCATCCATTCCCCTCCTCGGCCCCCTGGCATCCGACAACCCGCGTGGCCCCCGCATCGTAGTCGTAGTAGTACCGTAGTGTTTTAATGTGAAACTCTCTCTCGTACGCCCGCCCGCCCGCTCGCCCGTGTGCTCTCTCTCTCGCTCTCTCGTGGGTTGAATCTGTATGTGTGTGTGCGTGTGTGTCTCTTTGGCTCTCCGGCTCTCTCAATCTCTGCCGCGTGGCGCGTGTCTGCTCTCAATTTGCCGCTCTCCAAGTTGACATGTTTATGTTTTGGCAACAAGCGGCGCTCTCCGTTGCAAACTTTGACAGTTGCAAATGTCAACACAGTGGTGCGAATCACAAACATTCCGCTCAAACTTTCAATCTGATGGCAATTGACGACTTACTAATGGTTCCTAGCTAAAGCTACACTGAACAAAATATTTACGCACAACGACGAGGATGGAATGCGGCATGGTAAATTGATTGGTAAGTTTCAAGTGGGAAAGAAAGAAACATATGATGATATATTGTTAATGCATTTATACAATATCAATAAATAAATATAAAGTTTAAAGATGTTTCGAATCGAGTTTTAATAACAACACCAAAAACTAATTTCCCAGCCTTAGCGAACTTTGTTTTTAGGTTTAATAGTAGACTTAAAACACTCACATGAATTGCTGTAAATAATACTTCTTAAATTTATATTTTAATTTCAAATATATCATCCCTCTGCCTTTAAATAGGTTCTGCCTTTAATCATTATGGATCTAACTAGAGTTGAAGGTTATTAAAAGTTAGTGCCAAATAAAAGTGTTTGCAATATGCAGAAGGTGGCAACTCTGCACCCACAACCAGTATATAGTGTATGTATTCTTGAACAGCATCAACTGTATCTAGATCTCTAGAGCTGCCAAATTAGTTGACAATACTAAATATGACTTGTTAAGCCAAGGTCTCTTCTAATATAGTATATCTCCACGCCTCCTACCGATTCTGTAAATCGGAATATGTATGATAAGCCTAATTCCAAATCTGTGGTGTGAGGAACCAACAAGAAAGTTGTATACAAATTGTTAATTCACTATTGGTAGTTGAGAAATAAAAACAAATAACATATTTTTGATTTATTGAATTACTCAGATATATGTGTTATATGCACTTAATAAATATGTGATTTCAATATTATAAATTCGTCTTAACATATCTGGCAACCTTTTAACCATTCCCAGAGAGTGTCTGTTCAGCTGTCACAGTAATTGTCAAGATCTTCTTAAGTAAAGTGCGTTGTTTTCTTGTGCAAACATAATTTACTTAGCCTGCTGCCTGTGCCATCTCCCAAAGTCCTGTTTAGTGGCATTGCCCGATTCCCGGGCTATTTAATATTGATAAGCGAACCACATGAAATCTAATTTGCCAGCCACGCAATGCTGACAATTTGAAATCAATTTGCTTATTACAAATGCCCACAGGCCCCGACAGAGTGCATCTCCCTCGCGCTCTCTCGCTTGCACTGATGTGTCCCAAAACACAAAGTGCAAATATGCAAATATGCAAATTTACACCCACACACGCACAACAAATT
Organism: Zaprionus davidi; assembly: GCA_018903715.1. Taxonomy (NCBI): domain Eukaryota; kingdom Metazoa; phylum Arthropoda; class Insecta; order Diptera; family Drosophilidae; genus Zaprionus; species Zaprionus davidi. Next base: position 5,125,920 of record JAEIGL010000003.1, read on the forward strand.
TGAAATGTCGATTTAAATGCGAGCGAGAATGCGCATTTAATTAAAAGTGCATTATTACGTTTATTATTCGAATATTACTTTATTATGAGCCCAGCAGCAAGACGACAAGCAGACAGCAGAGCAGAGCAGTTAGCTCTGTCCGCTGTCCGCTGTCCTCTGTCTGTCCTTATTTGACAGATCCAAACCGAACACAGACCGAGCCAGAGGCAGAGCCAGAGCCGAAGCAGACGACATTCATCAGCGCGCAGAGCTCGTAACATTTGCACGAAAACTCATTATTTTAATTAACTTTCTCTTCACAAAAGCATTCGGTGCGGTTGCCACACGGATACGGACACGGACGACATTGCCACCAGCACTGACAGCGAAGCCGCCACCGTCAGTTCCCCATGCGGATACGGACACCGATCCGTTGCGATACCGAGACGAGACGAGACGAGTCGAGACGAGGCAAATGTTTGCGATTCTGTTGCACTATGCAGCATGGGAGGGAGGTAGAGGGGTGTGGGGAGTGGAGTAGTAGAGGCAGTGCAGCTGCCTTAGAGCTGGCTCTGTGTTGCCTGCGGCTGCGTCCTTTATCCTGCTAAATCGCATTACTAAACTGTCATGTGAAATGTCAACCGTAAAGCGCTCACTGATTGTTAATTTCACTTTTATTACCGCCGCGCTCCGTTGTGCTGCAGCTACAGTTATAGCTCCCGTTATTGTTGTTGTTATTGTTGCTGTTATTGTTGCTGTTGTTAGCGACGCCATCGTCGCGTTGTCCGCCATTGAAAGCCATTGCCCAATTGGCAATTGGCAATTGCTTTGTCTTTGCCCGCTTTGGCAGTTGCCCTCTCTCTCTTTCTCTCTCTGCAACTCGCTCCCTCCTTCACCCGTGCTAAGCTCTAAATGGGCCTAAAGCTGACAGTAGTTAGCCCACATAGTTGGCTGCGCTTGAGCTGCATTTAGGCATCGCGATTTGGTTGCTCTCTTTGTTGCACCTGTCACTAAGTAAGGAAAGCATTCGTGGGTGATGGCGGCATAAAATAGAATATAATGGAATGTGTCACTTAACCTTAAATATAAGTGCACTTTTACAAAAGCAGACAGAGATAAGATCAGATAGAGAAATGAGTAGAAGAAGGCGAGAAAAAAAGACAATTGGAAGGAGAGAATGAAAGATAAACAGAGTGGAAGACTGAGCGAAGAGCAGACACAGCAGGAAGAGCAGACACAGCAGACGGAAGATGAAGAGCAGACAGAGCAACTACGGATAGACAGACAGAGAGATAGATAGGACAGAGAGACAGACAGACAGACATACAGAGAGACAGACAAATAGAGATATAGACAGAGATATAGACAGAGATATAGACAGAGAGACAGACAGAAATACAGATAGGGACACAGATGGAGAGATAGACAGAGAGACAGATAGGGAGACAGACTAGACTGCAGACAGACAGAACAGATCAGGGAACAAAGAGGCAAACAGACATGCATACAGACTTACAGACAGACAAACAGACATATTGTGCAAGTGAGGCAGAAAAGAATGACAGACATTGAGAATGGCAGACAGACAGATGAAGATACGAGAAGAAAAACTGATTCATATAATCAGACTATAATAATATAATATAATTACTATAGTCAAATATCTGTCTACCTTATACAAGAATCAGGTGAGCAGATACACCGGACGAGGGACAGACTGTTAGAAGAAAGCTGAAACAAACAGACAATCAGACGGAACGACAGAGAGACTAACGGACAATAGACAAATAGAACAGATCTGAATATGACAGGATATACAAGATAAACATATATAAATGCTTTAATCAACAAGGATTTGGATATAGCAACTCCTTCTATAATATTTTAAACTTAATATATACAGGTTTTATTTTATATAGTGCATCCTTAGCTACTCTTGTGCCTCATCATTCCCATCAAACCACTTCGCAATTTCACTTAAAAACTTGTGCGATTACTAATTTGCTTGCCACCATTAAGAAATCTACTATGGTAGCAAGGGAAAGACGGTGGTCTGGTGCACGTATGGCAACTCTTTGCAACAATCAAGTCACAACAAGCGCGGGGCAACATTTGGTCAATTGTCTCGTTAACAAATTGCACAACGCAGTCGCAGCAGCAACAGCAGCAGCAGCTCATTTTCATAAATGCAGTGCGCGTGGTTGTCTGCTCTCACCGCGAACTGCAAGTGCTGCTACCCACTGTAGTGTCCTGGCACACCAACCTCTCTTCCACCAGCCCTTCTACCTACTCCCCCTGCAACTACGACTTCAAGTAGAGCTCGGGACTCCACTCATGCGACGGCGTCTGTCACTGGCTATTCCCAAAGGTGCAAACAAAGTGATTATACTTGCCCATTGTTCCGACTGTGGGAGTGTGCTGCGTGTGCGAAGGTAGCAGTGGATTGAGGGGTACTCAGAGGAGGCAGCAAAAGCAGTGGAGGGGGGGAGAGCTGCTACCTCTGCGTGCGGGTGGTTTATTAATTGAAATGTTAGTGCAGCCAGCTCCTAAATAATAGATTTGTATCGAGAATTGTGTGGCAAGCAGCAACGATATTTGATGCTCATTAAGTAAAGTGGTTCTAGTTTTGCCACCCCCACACTCTCCGGCCCACCGAACCCCACTCAGCTCGTTTTGCAATTTACGATGAGTCTGGGTGACGTCGACTGCGACTGAGACGACGATGAGGACGGCGCAGTCGCTGTCGGCTCGACCAAAAAGGTCCAAAAGATGAATTGGAGCTCGTTTATTTTAATGCTCTGTCGCCGCAGTGGGTCGCCTTGTCTCTCCGTGTCCCCTCCTCCCTTGTCTCTCCATGATGTTACCTATTAGACATTAGCTTGGGTCGTGACTTTGTTGTGCTGGGCGCGCTTTTGTCTCCCCATTCAGAGAGCAAGTCAGACCAGGCCAGACTAAGCCACGATTCCAAGCGATCCGTTCCGAACCGATCCAACCTGGAGGCCCTTTGTGTAAGGTGCACATTAGTAGTAATTTTTAATGGTTTACTTTTTCGTCCACTTTGTTCGAACGGTTCCCCTGTGACCCCCAACTCCACCCCGCAACATCTATTTAAATACATAGTTTCTGTTGTTTCTGTTGCTCTTCACTAGCGCTTTTAGTGGTTTATTATTCAAATGAGTCTGAGTCTGAGTCTCGACCTATTGTCTCCCTCGTCGTCTGCTTCTTCTGTGTTTCTTCTTCTTCTACATCTTCTTGTTGCCTCGTCCCGATATCATTTCTGATATTTGTTTCGGTGTTGTTCGAAATTTAATCAATTTGATTTATTCTCTCAGCTCATATTGTGTTGAAAATATTGTACAAACGCATTGTGTCCATGCGTATCCATGTCCCGCAACCATATCGTATGGCATTCAGGAAAAGCAGATTTTTGTGTCGGAATTCGGTCGGTCCGTTAAGAGGGGAGCCGCATTAGCATAAGCAGCTGAGGGCCCCGCTATGACTTTGACTCTGACTCCCTCTCTCTCTCTCTTTCTCTACGACTCCATATCCCTCTCTGATTTGGGGACCCCTCAGACTCTGTGATGCTTGTCGGCATTTGCTAGATTCTTCAAGTTGAAAGAGCTTGGGTTTCCATTTCCACACACAGACACACATGTTCTTATGTACTCACACATCTACACATATATGCATAGTGTATACATTCATATACGATGTGACATATTTATGGCTGCCTGGCAGCCGAGTGGGACACTCCTCGGAAAAACTGCCTTAAATATTACACATATCGAGTATCGTATGTGGGTCAAGCAGCAACCGGGAAGATCTATTGCATATGAAGTATGTATGGGTATATATGAGTACATATGTGTGTGTCTGGCAAGCGATAATATTGAATTATTCGAGGCGATAGGAAATATTTTCACAATTGTGAGCAGATTGTCACCCCTTACAGGGAGATTGAATTTCTTGAAAAATATTTGAGAGAGAGCTACGTTTATGGAGAATCTAACAGAAAACATTTGTACCCCCATTAAGATTATTTTGTGTTATTGGAAAAGATCTTAGGCAACTATCGGGTATCAAAATATACCAGAGTTCACTTGGAGATCCACTTTGATTCAAGTTTTCTCAGTATCCTATGTTTTTATCATCCACCATCGGATTGGTATTTCATGGTCCATTTGAATCTATATTCAATGTATCAAGGTTTATCTTTATATATCCTATCCTTTCCTATCTTTATCTTATCTTATCTATCCTATTATTCTTCACCAGCCTACCGAATGTACCCAAAATTGTCTTATCTTTCTATATAGTGTCTATACCGTCTTTGTATGTAGTCTACATATGATATTCTTTTTATTTTGAGTAATCCTGTCTATATTAAGTTTCTTTCTATCTGTATATTCAGAATACTGTCTGTCTATATACCTATTTGTCAAACACTAATATTTCATATATCCTAGCTTTCCTATTTTGTATATAAGTCTACCTATTCAGATGTATAATCGATTTATATTTTTAGCTAACCAATCTAAGTGAATTATTTTCCTATCTATCGATCTTTCTACCTTTCAATCCCTATATTTAAATATGCTTACTATTCTTGTTAACCTATCTATGGTTTCTATACTATCTTTCTTTCTCTCTGTTCTATTTATCCTTTCTACACATCTGTCTGTCTTTACCTATTATCTTTTCCAACTATCCTCCACACATATCTCATATTTCCAACATATTCAAGCTTTCCTTGTACAAGTTCTTTAACTTATATCCACCAAGTTAGTTGGCATCTTAGTGATTTGCAGCTCATATTTGAAATGCCAGTTTTCCTGGGACTGCTTTCACTCAAGTATCTTGAATCCAAGCGACAAATCAAACATTGGTAACAAGCCACATTCAAGCTACCAGATCCGTTAAGCCAGAGGCAACAGCGGCAGCAGAAGCAGCCACCCACCGACATTTAAGACTGCAAATTTATCTTGATGGGCAAATACAATTGGCGAGCAGGAAGAGAAGAGCAAACTATGCTGGAGACACCGAGCACAAGAGGCACTGCAGCCAAGCAGGGGCACCACACCCAGCACAGCCCACTTTTGTTTATGAGAAATTACATTTGAGCAGCAAGCAGCAGATGCCAATCTTATTAATGTTCCTTGCTTGCTGCGACTGTGAGTCCCACTGTCTCACAGTCTTACAGTTCCACTGTCCCCCAGTCCAACTGTCTATATGTCTCTCTGTCTGTCTGACTGTCTCTGCCTGCCTCGCTGTCTGTCTACCAGTCTGTTGCCTGTTGCTTGTTGTTAGTAGTAGTTGCAGCCAATGCCTTGTCGACTAGCCAACATTTTTGCATACAACAACTGCAGCAACAGCTGCAACAACAACATGTTGCCCAGGCCCATTCTCGGGGCCAAAATGTATCAAATTTCAATGCACAATCATCACAATCAAAAATAAAAATTCCGAAATCAACTTTTGTTGCAGCAGCAGCAACAACAACGATGCAGTGAATGCCAAGTGTGACTCTGGTCTGTTGTTGCTGTTACTGTTGTTGTTGTTGGTAATATAAGATACGAAATCAAAAATACATCATTGCCAACAAGCGCACAGCGCAGGCAGGCTGCCTTCGACTGGCCACATAGCCGGGCATCCTCTGCTCCCTCCCCCCTCCTCCCCCTGTCCTGTTCTCCCTCCTCATTTGTCTGGCACCGCTCGCTGATTGTATGCATGTTTCGCTTTTCTTCAGCCGCGCACGCTAAATGAAGTAAGCAAACGTTGATTACATGGCCTCAAGTGTGCGCCGTGTTCCACAGCAGGGGGAGAAGGAGCAGAAGAAAGAGGAGGAAGCAGGCAGGATCATCGACTGGAATCAACAGTCTCAGTCAGAGTCCGAGACCGAGATCGAGTCTCTGGCTGGGAATCTGCATGTTGTTGGCGCTTTTTAATGATGACTTCAATGATGACTCGCGGCCCCTCCTCCCTTGGCTCATGCAGCCAATCTGCAGGCCATAATAGACTCGATTTGAGCCTGATTTAACGAATGCAGCATGATCAGCGCTGTCTCTCTCTCTCTCTCTCTGTCTCTCTGTGTTAATTTTTAATTAGAGTTGTACTGTTATTTGTCGTTGTTGTTGTCGATGTTGTTGTTGCTGCTGTTGCTCCTCCGCCAATGGGCTGGCATAAGGGTTAAGAATGCAATTGACTTTGTCTCGCCCTCTTGACTGCGAGGCCGACACAAATTTGCAAATGCAAAGGAGACACGAGACACAGCAGACATTGGAGACAGTGGGACAGTTGCACAGAGTTGCACAGTGGGACTGCTGGACAGCCATATAAGGTGGGGCCCCCAATGAGATGCGACACAAACAGCTACGACTCCTCTTTACAACTTACATGTTCTTAATTACAATAAAATGTTACAAGCTTAAGGTGAGGTGAGGCTACACAACACACACAGTACACACACACAGCACAGCGAGAACAACTACGAGAACGACGCCAATTCCAGCCTCAATTGCAGCTCTCCTCGCTTCGGTTCACTTTGATGTCAGCCAACAACAATGGGCACAGAGCAGAGAGTAGACAGAGAGAGAAAGAGAGAGATAGAACCTGGTTCCCAGTACCAACTGCCGCCCCCAGTAGAACGGGTAACCAATGCGACGGTACCCTGTACACTACAGTGCCCCAACGAGTGGCACCAGCCCACGGTCCATTTTCAATATTGTATTCTTATTATTATGAAATCAAGCTGAAGCGGCCCCCCTACTTCCCCCCTTGTCCCCTCTGCCACAGTTCAGATGCGAGTATGATATGCATATAAATAAATAAAAGGAAAATTGACAAGCTCATAAACTCGCTCGCGCCTAAGAGAAATTCAATCTTGTAGATACAAATGAAACGCAATCATATTTTATGCATGCGCCTGACGAAAATAAGAAAAAAAATCAGCAACAACGTAGGTGAGAGAGAGGGGGAGGGACAGACAGTGAGAGAGAGAGAGAGGGGGGATACTACTTACCGGTGTACAAGCTTGTACATTCATATATAGCACGCCAGATATTGTGTGTGTCTCTCAGCTGTGGCATTTGGTCAGCTATGCGAAGTCGCCCATTAGGGTGTCTCAGCACCATAGCAAGAGTTTTTTATCTTTCATATTCAGCTATTAGAAAAAGCTAAATGATTCTTTGTTATATTTAAAGAGAATGTATTAAGATATAATATTTATATAGAAATAAAGTCTGAAATTTTAGAATCTAGATACATAGGTAATGAGCTTTGGAAATTAGTTTTTTTATTTATTTTTTATTTATATTTATTTATTTAACCTTACAAAGGATGTATTAATATATATATTCTTAATCAGCATCGACAGAGCAATCAAATTAACCCTGTCGTTCTGTTTGCGGGTCTGTACATCGCGCAGTTTTGAAGCTATCTTGACGAAACTTGATACCCATGCTATTTATTGCTGCACGCTGTATATAAGTCGGAATGAGCTGAATCTGACTGATCTATCGTATAGCTGCCATACAAACTATTGGCAGATATTGTAACCAAACTTACTACATCGAACGTTTTCTACATATATAATATGCACATAAAATTTTATCAAAATCGGATGACTTTAACATATAGCTGTCATAGGAACAATCGGCCGAAATGCAGGTTTTTGTATGAAAATCAGTTTTGATTTTAGAAATAACTTAGATCATCAGTGACAATCAAAGTGGGACATCATATTGAATACATACAATACCATTAAATTCTGCACCATTATATATAAATAGCATTGGAACGATTGGAGGAGGTAAGAACCTGCAAGGTTATAAAATCTTTCTTCCTCGTTAAATATGAGATGCTTTAAACGTATATGCAAATTTCTGGCATAAACTATCAAAAAATAAATAGAAGATTTTGTTCTGCAGTTAATTTTAAGTCATATCATGGATCACCCTACTGCACATACATCTGCACCCACAAATGTCTTGTATTTGCTTGATTTTTGCATTTTTTGGCCGCATTGCCGGCGGGCTGCGACTGCAGCGAAGGTGTTAAGTTATGGCACAGTCCACAGAGTCCCGCATACACACACACACACACACACACACACACCCAGCTGGACATCCAATTTGGTGGCCACCGCGTGCGCTCTTGCTGCTCCCCACCAGCGTCCGTCTGCGTGTCCACAAATTAAGCAACAGCATCGCATTTCGTACTGTGCTTGTTCCCCTCCCGCCTCTCCTACTCCCCCATCCTCACCTACTACTCATCCTTGTTGTTGTTGTTGCTGTTGTTGTTGCTGTTACCTATGGGTTTGGTTTCGTTGCCGGCAATGCTCACTGTCACCAGCGTCAGCGTCACCGTGCGAGCGAGACAGAGAGAGAGAGTGAGAGAGAGCGTGGAGAAACCACACGCCCCGTTTGATTTATTGCGCATTGTCAAATTATCCTTGATAAGTCATTAATATATTTTTTGGCCAGGCACCAGCGCAGTGCTGCCCCTCCTCCTTCTCCTTCTCCCTCTTGTCCTCGTCTTGTTCTCGTCGTCGTCATTAATGCCGTCTGTTTGTTTTGTTTTGACGTTGACTTGTTGTTGTTGCTGCTTGTGTTGTTGCACAGTTGCACAGTTGAACTTTAATGTTCAACACTTTCTCGCCCATAAAAAAAAAGCTACGTAATCCTGCATGCACTCAGGCGCCCCCAGTTGAAACAGAGAGTCAGATCGGGCATTATTTATGTCTTTACAAGCTACCAAATGAAGTGGCAAATTCACACTTTTAACTCAGCCCGTAAAAGTGTAATAGTTCCACAAACAACATCATCATAAAACGCAATTCACAAATCATAAATATAAACGAATTTCACAAATGCTGCACGACGACGACGACGACGACCAAGCAGGCAATCCAATTCAATCCCAATTCAAGTGGACTCCTCACTCCTACCTCCCTCCTTTGACCGCACACTCCGGTGATCATCGATCCATTTCGCATACAATAAAGCAATCTGATTTTCGTATCATAAACTTAAAATGCTCTCAGCTCAGCTCGACTTGTGGCTGCAGCCAGCCGTAAATCTTCCTTGGCCGCAGTCGAGTCTGGTCCGGGGCCGAACCTATCAGTAACTCTCATGTACATATGCTGTCCGGCAGATACCCCTCTGCCCAGCCCCCTTCAGTGCCCGCTCTTTGCTGTGTTTGCGCATGCGCACGCGTTGCTCATGGCGCGTTGATAGATTTATGGCGCCAAATAAAATGCCTTAAGACAACAAGCCAAATCAGCGCAGAACTGTTGCCCCAAGGGTAGAGCAGGGCAGGGGGAGAGGGAGACGAGGGGCCCGTTTGGCTAATCAAATAGTCGATGCGCAAAAAAGTCGCACTAAACATGATCATTTGAGTTTTTACGATCATCTTCTGGCTCGTCTCAACTCGCCAAATGGCGCTATCGAACATGCCATCGCTTATGATCGCACATTATCATCGCCATGTTTTATGAACTATTCGAAGAGCAACGTAAACGTAGCGTTAATTACTATATAGATTAACTAAATCATGAACAGATGGTAAGGAGATTCCTTCCGGTTGTGACTTGAAGCATAAATTGTAAATAGTTAATAAACTACTAGATTAAGATTATATCATAAATGTTTTCTGAAAGTTGCACTGAATAGAGAGAGAGAGAGAGAGAGAAAGAGACTATTAATACAAAATTTCAATGAATAGCATATAGAAAATTATACAGAGCTGAGAAAATTAATCAAGTTATACATAGATCAATTATAAAGTTTTCTGTTAAGTTAAGTTTAGTTAATTTAATTTTCAAGCCTTTGAAATTGAATGTAACATATTTGAGTACGATTCTTTATTAAAATAAACTAGTTGATGAAGAACTTATTTTTTATTAATTTTCTATTTCTTTACAATGATTATTGTGATAATTATAACTACAACGAGTTCAATGATGATTATTCAATACGCAATTAAAACATTTATTAAAAAAAGTTTATTTAATTTATATTCTATAATGTTTTAATTTTAAATCACATTACTGGTAATGATTATGCATTTATGGATATTTTCATGACGAGTTGCATACTTTGGAGAGCTACTTCGGGTGCGGTTTCTATATAACGATTTCTTAAATAACTTCTATGTTAATGATCCGATCGCTAACAAATTTTCAGAAATCATTAGATAGCCCTAGCTATTACAGTCATTGAGATATAGGTTTTCAAACGGACGGATACAGTCAAGCTACTATTGCACAATACAATATCTGTATAATACTGTTTAATATTATTAATATTATTCTCATGATTATTATATTTATTGTGCCACTTATTATCAACTGTAATTATATTTCGAATTCCAAATGCAATTTAAATATCAAATGGACCACATTCTAAGTACTTGCATATACTACATATATAAATCGTGTTCTCACGCTTGTAGTGTAGCCACAAATCGGCTTAGATTGCGCTGCCTAGTCGAGGATTGCGAGCACGCAATTTACAAGACGCGTCCATTATAATTCCCAGATACGATAATTAGTCGAAATGCGATTATAAAAGATGGCTCTACTGGCCGCCAGGCTCGGGACACGGCGCATGAGTAACGCGTCACCAGCGAGCGAGTGAGAGGGAGAGAGAGAGATTTATGGCTATTGTAGGGGACTGGAGCGGAGGTAGAGGAGCTGGAATTTGCATTTTGGTCGCTGGCGACAACCAGAGATCTCTATGCGCGATCTCAGCCAGACTCTGGCTCCACCTTGGGGTAATTTATGCGTTCGCCCGCTGACATAATTGCGGCATGTTGCAGGGTGTAAGTGGCAGGAGGGGCAGAGGAAGGTGGCGGTTCTTGAAGCAGTCGCTTGTCTTGCAAATTGATTGAAAACTTACAACAGCCACGGCAACAAAATTATGTCCACCGCATTGAGCGACATGCAAGGCAACGTTGGCAACGCTTGCTTGGTCTCTGGGCGAGAATTTTTATGAAAAATAATTACACCTTTGTAGTTTGTCAATCAAACCGTAAACGGGGCCGAAAAAGTAAGCCACAAGCGAGACGACGCGTTGAGTTGAGTCAATACAACACACATACACACACACACACACAGATACACAGATACACACACGCATACACAGGCACACACCAGAATGGTGGCCAGTTGCGAACCGGGCGTAAATCTCATTTGAGCCTCTACTGACATGTCGCAGGATTAAGTTGTCAATTGGTTCGCCTCGGCTCGACGTTGGGCCCCGTCGCGTCGGTCCCGCGTCACGAGTCGCTTCTTGTTTTAGCATTGCGAAAATATTGATATAATGTTGTGTGTGTGTGTGTGCAGTGAGTGTGTGTGCACAAGCAGCTACGTCCAGCTTAGTTGCAATCTCAATACAATGAGCGCATTTTGATGGATTTTCCATTGATTTACGATGCAGTTGCCCCCCCGTCCCCCAAAACCTGCCCCCCCTTTGCCAGCAATTAACAAGACTCATTTTGGGCTGCGGCCTGTTCGCTGTCCTATGTGGTCTGTTTCTATCTCTCTCTCTCTTGCTCTCTGCTCTGCAGAGGTGTGGTGTTAATAATGCCACCGAGCAAACCCCAAGCGAGCCTGATTGAATGACTCGACGAGGGACGACGTAGCCAATAAAGATAATTTATGTATATTCAAAAGTGCGTTCCGATCTGGCAAAGTCTGGCGAGGACTGGAGACCAACTTCAACTCGGTCCCACTCGGTGTTGCTGCGTCACTTAATGGGCGGCACTGATTGCTCTCTCAGTGTTGTAGTTGTTGCTGGAGTCTGGAGCCTGCCTATAAGTCAATTAGTTGTCCAGCTTCGTTGCCTGGTTTTGTGGTGCTAGAAAACCGATTTGCGATAAGATTGCCAAGTGATATGCAATTGATTTTATGGCCCTAGCACTGGGGCAGCTCCTTGTAGCACCTTGTGGCACCTTGTAGCATCTTGAAGGTGCCAGAGTGGAGTCGTCGTCGTCATCTGTTGTGGAGTTGTGTCCTTTCAATTACGTCAATTAAGGCTCTTCGCTTCAGCTTATCGCAAATGCTTTCGTTGAGGTTTAATGAATGCGATGAGTGTTTATAACTGCAATTAACCCGTCAGTGCCATAAACCGAGCACCACTTCAAGCAATGAGAGAGAGGGAGATCGAAAGAGGAAGAGAAAGAGAGACAGGGAGCAAGTACTTCAGTTAGCAAAGAATAATTGTTGCTGATCCTATGAAAGATATGTCACAAAGTTTGCAAATGAACGATTTCATTAGTTTTTTTTTAATTTCTTGTTCATGTTTTATCTTTATGATCGCTTGCTAATCTGACAGCCTAAGTTATTTTTATAGCCTATAATTTTGGCACGATATGTGTGTAATAAAGTATATAGACTAATGATGAGTTGTGCCAGTCATAGCTGTCTGATTTCTTGAACAGTTTTCACTTGTGGGAAACTTGCTAAAGAGTCCTTATGAAATATATATATAATGATGATATATATTCTTGAACTATAATGACCTTAAAGCAGTTCTAAGGTAGTTAAATGCTATTTTTTCAATAGAGGTAAAGATTGTAAGTTGGAAAAGCCTTTCGAGTGACACATATACATTATATATCTCTATACTTTATGCATATCTATCTCGAAATTGTATTAATTAATGCGTATATCATATTTATATTATGAATATGAATGTTCATAATCTCAAAATATGCATACATTAATATTTATTAGGGACTCCGTTATGAATTAAAGATTAATACTGTTTTAAATATGTTTTTTGATTACAATCTGGGATCAACTAATTTGTTATTGTGTGGAACTTTGAATATGCCCTGAGGGGTTCGCTTTGCAATGCTTTGACTGAACTTAGATCAATCTACAAGTTCATCAAGTGTAAATATGATACATTTTATAGGTATTGAATATGCTAAGTGTGTTGATATTGCTATGTTATTTAGTTTAAAGAGAAGATTAGAAGTAAAAAATACAGATTATAATTAGTAAGTTAGAAATGAAAATATGTAATGAAAGTAAGAGAGTAAGGATGATCTTTTCAAGAGATAAAAGAACTTTCCAAATAGAGTTAGATCATTAGGATAAATAGATAAACTATTGCTATCATATCCTGCAAAAATAATATATAATGTTACTACTTGATACTGTAATCATATTAAGCAAACTCTTCAAATTGATCCCTTCTCTTAAGTTCCAATCTACCTCGCACATTACCATCTCTTCATCTTTGTCTCTTGCTCGTGCTCTCTACTATATCTCCACCTTTTGAAGATCCTATGGTCTCTCCCCATAGCTATAGCTAGCTGATTGCACTTATTGTGCTAGCGGTTTTCTGGCCAAACTTCAAATGCAGCCTCAAAGTGCATTTGGGCAAATGCGCAACACGTGAAAATCAAAATCGCCCATAATAATCGAATCAAATTCGACACTCACGAAAATGTTTGGCGAGAAATGCATTTGCATGTTGCATGTTGCATGTTGTGCTTGTTTGCCACACTGCTGTTGTTGTTGCTCCGTTTTGGCCGTAAAAATGAATCGTGTTGATGACGACGATGAGAATGATGATGGGCTCGATACCAATGGCCATATCCATATCCATATACATAATTGGGCACGCGATGCAATAAAATTGGCAAGCGAGGCGTGGCAGAGAGTGAAGGGGGGGTAGGGGAGTGGCATGGATGGGGGCGCTTGGGGCATGCATATCATGGCAATGACGCAAGCTGTCAACTTGCCGCGGTGTTCATAAAAGTTTTGTTTTGTTTGATTGTCGCCTGGCACTCACATACACACACACAAATGCACCCACACACAGGCAGGCAGACAGGCAGACAGACAGACAACGCATATGTGCAGAGTCATTGCATTTGCATTGTTATCGCATAGATAGATACGGATGTCCGACCGCCAGACAGGCTCATGGTGCCGTCGCTTTCCAGCGCTGAAATTTCTATCAACTGCAAATTCCTGTTGCATTCAGCACTCGGGCCAGGGATGCTGCCACGGCTGCCCCGACTGGCTGCTGTGGCACTTATCACTTCATTGCAGTTTTATGGCGCGTCAAAATTGATGCTTAACGGTTTTTCGCGCGCTCTTTGGCCACATTTAGAACCCGTCGCAGGCAACGTTTGTTGTCAGCTGAATTTGATTTTGATGTTGATGTTGATTTTTGCTGCCAATGTTGATGTTGATTTGCCTGTTGGCTATTAGCCTGGCTGGGGAGATAGAAAGACAGGCTGAACAGCTTTAAATGCAACTGTTCCGCTGGCATTTAGCAGTTATTTTAGCTACTTTATGGCACACACTGCTTTGGCTGCTTTCTACAGAAATCTCTTGTGCATTTTGCCAACATTTTCCAAGTATTTTATAGCTAGTTTAACAATCTTAGCTTGTTTATTTGTTATTCATTCATAAGTTTTCTATTAATTTCAATTTGCATTTCTCACCCACGCAGCTGACAAACCTTATCGCTCTCTCCCTCCCTCTCCCTCTCTCTATCATGCAACGCATTTGAAATCGTTGATTTTATTAGATGATTTTTAGATGATTTTTATGCTCTAACAACAATTCGAGAAGTTTTACGACAACTTGCGACTCTCTGCTGAAGTAGGCCCAATTTAGTTGTTCTCCTTCTCTCCCCTCCTCCCTCTATCTCTTTCTGTCCAGCTTTTTTACGAGCATTTAATTGAATCGTGAACATTTCTATTCGGCCAACATCGATTTGGGGCATAAAAGTGACCAGACAAATGAGGCTGTGAAATATGCAATGCCGCGACGGGGGCATTAAATATTTATATCATCTCAGAGGAGGCCCATTAAACGGGGCACTAAAAAGAGTGTATAGTATCTAGTTGAAAGAGCCCTCGTGTTCTACATCTTTTCAATATTATTTTGCACTCGCATTGCATTGAAAAACGATTGAATTGAGTCATTGGCTGAGGCTCCCAAGGGGCCTTTGGGTTTTCCAGTGCGCAGCTGAAAGTAAAAACTGTACAATTTACACAATTGTCTCGGGGCATGTGCATAAGGTTGAGAATGAGGATGAGAACGAGGTCGATCGTATCCTGGCGTTGCGCATCAGTCAACACAAACGCACACACAGAGAAATTACTCAAACAAAATGGTCGTAAATCGAGTGAGGTTAACTTCTTGTCGTCAGAGAGAACGAGGACAGTAACAACCACTAAGCGGATTTTCAGGTACGCAACGTCAACCTTCCCTCCTTCTCTCTCTCTCTGCTTCTCCCTCCCTTTTCTATAGAAAATGCAGCTGAACTCGCCACTTCGGGGAAAAACACAAGAAGATGAACAACAACAAGAAGATGTTGAGACCGCTGGCACTTAGAGAAAAGTGCGCATCGCTTCGCTACACACACACACACAGTATCTGTAGCTGTATCTGTAGCTGTAGCTGTACACGTATCTGTAGCTGTATCTGTTGAATTGAAACAAAACAATCAGCGAAGCGCAGCAAACGATGCGTTCTTAATTTCATTACCCAAAAACCTCCAACTGTGCCTCACTTTCGCTTTTCCTTGACTGCACTCAGTCTGTCCCGCTGTCCCTCTGTCCCTCTGTCTCTCTGTCTGTCTGTGCGTTCCTGCCTGCTGCAGATCCTTGCACATGTAAGACGACACCTTGCTGCCTAGCTGCACTTCTAGGTACAGCCCAGTTGAGAGGCGGATCGCGCTGAGAGTCAACAAGTCAGTCAGTCAGTCAGTTAGTCATTTAGTCAGTCAGTCCAGTCAGTTGCGGCTATGCTATGTCGAATTCAATTTCGCCCGGACTTGATTGCACATTAAAATAAATGCATAAAAAACTGAATGCGTTAAGCGTCGTTTATGTTCGTTTTGTCGTTTCGCCCTGTTTCGCCTCGGCTCGCCTTTTGATTGTTCCTCTACAGAGGAATCGCAATCGGAATCGGGCGAGGCAGTTTAACACGTGATAGTTTATTTTGCTAATAGAAGCCCAAATCATAAAACGGCAACTTTTATATGCAATTTGCGAAAAGGAACGAAGTCTCCAGGCATCGTATCAGTATTTTAGGATCAAATTAAAAGTTACCCGCAAGTTTTAGTTTTATTATCATTATTATTATTATGCAGCGAGCGATCGTAACGATCGTAAAAGTCTCGTTACGCCTCAGACATTTGATGGCATTTTCTTATAAACAACATCAGGGAGATCCCAACTTAACAGTAGTTTGCACTTTGCTGATTTCGCTGCGATCGCTTTCGATCAGCTTCATATATCATGCCAGGGACTTCTAATTGATATAAAGCGATTCGACAAGATCTGGCGCCAAGTATACAAGTGAGTATATATCGCGTCTGTCGCGTATGATGATTCATTTGGGTCGCCTCTAACTGTTTGACATGTTTGAAATTGATGGGGCAACAACGCGCCGACTTATCGCTAGCTGCGATTTCTACTCCCACTCAGAGCTAAGTGGGTTAATAAAAGGGTTGTTGGCAGATACGATTACGTGACTAGAAGTTACCCTCTACATAGGTGGATAAGAATACTTGTTAGCCTGAGAAAAACTTGTGCAACTCATCAACATCTATCAACACTCGCTAGTTATCAACTGTATTTAGTTAGCTAGACTGGTCACCTGCCTGCTGACCTTTGGGCTTCATTCTAACAAGGCTTATCAGCTTTGGCAATGCACACACACAGAACATCACGTGGGTGGCTCAAAGGGAACGCAGATAAACATCAACTAAATATCAAGTATGACACAGCCAAAGCTCTTCTATCTATGCTAGGCAGTGTGAGGGGGCAGGAGTGGGGGTAATGGTTATGTCGGTCGTCCGCATATCTGCCACGTCTCAGTGGACTCCACAAAAAATATCAGTGATTGAGCGATCAGTTAAAAAAGTTTCAGTTTTCGTGAAGTGAACGGCAATGATTGAGTGGATATTGTAGCGGCGCGCCCGATTCCACATTGGACTAAGTACCATGTAGACCCACACACACACACACACACACACACATGCATGTGTACATGTGTATGTATGATAAACGGGCAGCAAGTGTATCAAATGCGAGCACAAACAGCGGCATTAACTGGCATTAGCTGGTGTCAAAAAAAGCATTTACTGCGCTTTCGCAGAATGCTCAGTTTGGGTTTACCTTGCTGGCAAGGCAACTGTGAAGGGGGCAGTCTGCGGAGGGTGGGGGGTAGGCAAGTAAGGGGTGTAGTTAGGCAATATCATAATAAATATGAATTTGTTAGAAAAACATTCGTGGCATGTGCAGCAGGGACAGCAGGCAACTGAGTCTAGCGGCTTTGTTGAGAAACCCTCGATGAGGATCGACGACAGTTGAAGGATCGAGCAAGCTCATCGAGAGCTGGCCCATCGATTGTCGACTTTATGAAAATGGGCGATAAGTTGGATGAGTTTATGACGAGGCAACACTTGTCAGTTTTGACAAGCTCGTTAATGGACCCGCTGGCCCGGCACCGAGCAAGTGCAGTACGAGGCGTGAAATGCTCAATTAACACTAAATTTACGAGCCGACAACATCGCTCTCACTCCCTCGCTCTGCCTTGCTCTCTCTCTCTCTCTCTCTCTTTCTTCTTCTCCTTAACCCATTACGAGCTCAACCTGTTATTAGGCAAGGTCCTTGCCAGGCCAACTCGACTAGGTCTATGGCCAGCCTAACTTACCTTACCAAGCAAGGCCAGCATAATTTATGTGTCTTTTCTCGCCTAGTGCTCTAGCTCACACTCTCTCTCTCTCCCACTCTCTCTCTCTCTCTCTCTCTCTCTCTCTCTCTTTCTCTCCCTTGCTGCCTCACTCCTTCAGTTGTTTTCTACGCTCGTAAAAACTTTCTTTTGTTTCGACGTGCGCAACTTTACGACTTTTCCGAATGTGTTTGAAATTTTCTCGCTT
Organism: Zaprionus davidi; assembly: GCA_018903715.1. Taxonomy (NCBI): domain Eukaryota; kingdom Metazoa; phylum Arthropoda; class Insecta; order Diptera; family Drosophilidae; genus Zaprionus; species Zaprionus davidi. Next base: position 5,143,814 of record JAEIGL010000003.1, read on the forward strand.
GGCAAATGAATTTAGGCTAAAGGGCACAGTAGGGGAGAGTGGAGAGGGGAAAGCGGAGCGAGGCCAAATCACAGTCAGCAATGAAATATCAATAAAAGGAGCAACAATTTAATTTACACAGCCAACTTTGACAGCTTATAAACTGGGCGAATAGACAACGCGTTCTCGAGTTGTTGTTGCCGTTGCTGTTGTTGTTGTTGTTGCTGCTGTTGTTGTCATAATGACAACACTTACTGGGCCATCAAAACGGGACGCATTGGGAATTTTTACGAGCCTGTTTGGTGTGGCAGAGCAACACGGTGAAAGGGTCGTAGAAATGTAACTGGAAACGGGAAAAAAAAGTGCAAGAGCCGTCGGGAGAGTCTCTCTCTATGTATCTCCCCGGTTTAGGGTCAGAGTCGGAGATGGAGTCGGAGTTCTTGTGGTCGCTCAGTGGATTGTCATAATTTTGTATTTATCGTGTCATTTGTAGCGCAATTTGTTGCTCGTAAAATGCTCAAGTGAAAATACTCTCAACGCCGTCGTCATCGTCGTCGCATAATGTACATAAATGTAATGCACAATGGGCTATATAAAAATCGTAAAATATACTCAGGAAGCAACAACACAAATACACTGTGGTTTTGGAGCGAACTCTCTGTGTGTTTGTGTGTATAAACATCAGAGCAGATGACACGAACGGGGGCGACGAAACGGGGAATTTATGGACTCTTTTTCCTCTTTATGAAGTCACAAAAACCATCGATGGTTTTCCGGGTGTTGGGGTTAGGTTTATAGCCGGATAATCGACTGGACTAGAAATGTTTCTAAAATTAAGACATATTTTCAAGTTGATTTTGTTATTGTTGTTGTTTTTGTTTTTGTATTTGGGTTTTATGACTTTGGTTTGATTGGTATCAAAGTCAAAGCTTAAGGGTTTCGATCTTTATGGTGAAGGTGTTAGTTAATGTTTATTTAAGGTAATTAAATGGGAGATTGGGATTGAGGTTGTCTAGAAAAGGTTGTACAGGAATTTAGATTGAAATAGATATAAAGATTAAGGATTTTAGATAATGATTTAGAGCTGAATATATGCAATATAATGCTGAAGAAATTGACAAACATTGATTGAACATATTGAGTTTATTTTGATAGGAATAGAAAAGAATAATATACATATTATAATATATATTATAATAATGAATGTCTGTTTGTTATGTTATGTCAAATTATAGAGATTTATAGCTGACTACGATCAAGTTTATTCCATACATAACAACTTAGTATATTGAACTAACTTTCCACTCTCAATTGCATTCAATTTCAATAGCAAACTGACCTGCAAAACATGTAAAATAATGTTGCTGGCATTACTTATGCGCAGTCTAAGTAATTTCTCGAATCACTAAATCAGCAGCAGGCAATATAAATAAGAGAAAGAGAGGAAGAGTGGCAGAGGCAGGGGTAGAGGTAGAGTGAGCCTATCGAAAATTTGTTTTCACTCAATTGCACCAAAAATGTGTCTAAGCCATGCAAAATTGCAGCGCATACGAGTCGTATACGCAATTGCCGTATACGTTTTTAGGCATATCCATCATCATATCTGACCATAATCGCCAACGTACACACACACACTCACACACAACGAGAGCTGCCGACAAGAGGCGCAGACACATGAAAGTATTTTGCAAATTTGCGCTCAATTAATTGCATATAATTCATTTGTTGTTTGCCCACGCAGGCAACCCCTTTTCCCCTCCTCCCCCTGCCACCCTTAGCCAGCCAGGACAGACCCTTCCCCTCTCTCGCTGTGCCCAAGGACCGCAGCAGGCAGGCAGCATTGGGGTATTTTATGGCATTTTGATTTGATTTTTGTCATCGTCGTCCAGCCAATGCCCCGTTTTATTTTCTCTTCGCTTTTTTTTCATCTCTGTTTCCCATTTTCCTCCCCCCCTGCAGCGCAGGCACCCCGTTTGATTTATTGCCGACCTTGTTATGTGCAGGCGCATTAGCGATATATCCATTTCACTTTCCATAATGGTGGCGGCAGCCACAGTGACAGCCCCCGTCAGGCTCGTCAAGCTCATGAGGCAGCAGGCAGAGCGAGACAACCATAGCAACGTTTACACTGTAAGCACACGAGCTGTGTGTATGTGAGTGTGTTGTAATTGGCAGGGGAAATGCGCTCTCTCGCTCTCTCTCTGTTTTTATGGCAACAGCAGGAGAGAGAGCTTGCACGCGAGAGTGCAATGCGGCGCAGGGGAAAAGTTTATGGTAACAAAAAAGTTCTCCCTATCTCACTCTCTCTCTCACTCGCTTTGGCAATTTATGAGTTTTGTTAATTGGGAAATGTGGTTGGACTCCACTCCTGGCAATGTATGGCAAAGGAATACAAGGGGCAGGGCATAAGGGTGCAGAGGGGGAGGGGCAGTGTGCTGTGCGTCATTCGCCGCAATTAAATTTAATTTGACGCAAATGCCAATATTAAAAGTGTAATAATTCGCCCCGAAAATCAGACAGATATCCAAAAATTCAATAACAACAACAACGGCAACTCGTCCCACATGACAAGATCACACTGTGTTCTCTCCTTCTCCTACCCCCGCTCTCTCTCTCTCTGTCTCTCCTTCGCTCACCTTCTGTTTGTATTTTTAGCCTGCAACATTTTTGCAACATTTGGCAAATAAAAATCAATTTATAAATCTCGCAGTTCGAAGCCGCCTTTTGTTATGCAAATGCGGCACAAACGAGAGAAAAAAACACAAGAAAAAAAATGTTACATTTTTGGGGGATTAGCGGCCAGTTAGTCAGTCTGACTGCCTGTCTGTCTGTATCTCTCGGGGTCTGTCTCTCTCCGTCTGTCTGTGTCTCTGTATCTCTCTGTCCGTCTGTCCATCTGTCTGTTAGTTAGCTTGGCCGGTTTGGCAGCATTTCCGCGCTTTTATTCTCTGCTAAAGGTCATTCGGGTCATTGGGATCGAGTGAGACGAGTTGTGACATCACTAGAACCAATTTAAATCGTTGAACTAGAATCGTATTGGGTTACCCAAACACAACAACAATTTGCAAACTATTTTTTGATTCGAATTTTAGCTGTGTATAAATCTTTTTGCCATCGATCTGCAGCTCTTAATGAAAGTCAAAGAGTTCCAATGGATAAATTATTTTAAGCATTTCTATTATAATTATCTTGTGTTCACAGGGGGTACTTTGAACAAGTTTCACAACTCACTCGAAACTTATCTTTCTCTTGCCTCTTTGTGAATTGTTTTTGTTTATATTTTAAGTTAATTTTTATCCATATGTTTAGTTTTTAGTTTAGGTATATAGTTTTTGTTTATTATATCATTAACAATATTTTATTATTGTACTTAGTTTAATTGGCAGAGGTTTTTTTACTTATTTTTATTGTTTACAGTTATATTTTAAGTTTTAAGAGTTTCTTTTCGTTGTATTGTAATAAGTTACAGTTTTGTTTTAGTTTGTTATGGAAATTCTACCAATAAATGAATATATCAAATTATATTATGTTATTCTATTGTGTCTATTTGATATTATACTTTGTTCTCTTTATGTTGAATGCGTTTATTTTTTAGAATGGGCATTCTTTCTTCTTTACTTCAAATCTGAAAAGCTTTTGCGACTTGCTTTCATTCTTAATTGTTTTGTTTTGTTTTTTAATTCTGTAGATTATGACTTGTCTGAATTATTAAAAACTGAACTGACAGCTTTATATACATATTAATTTATTATATTAATATTTATATTTATTATCATCACCATAATATTAATTTTGTTTCTTCTCTTTTACCAAACCATTTTCAATTTCTTTTTCTTTTGAACTTTATAACCAATTACAGACATTTATAATCGTAACTATTATATTATTTATATTATATTATATATATATATATATTATATTACATGTAGTATATTGCCAATTTTCCATATGATATTGTGTATGTTCTTTTAATAAAATCGAATCAAGTTCTATTTTAATTTTTGTTACTCTTTCACATTGCGCACGACCTTGAGCTGGAATTGAAATTGTTGCACTTTGATTATCAGCTTGTTGTTGTTGTAGTTGTTGCTGCTGCAGTTGTTGTTGTTGTTGCTGCTGCGGCTTTTGTTTTCATTGTTCGCCTTGTGGGTAAACAGATTGAATTTTTGGCAAGTTTTTTAACAAGCAAAAAGGCAGCGCCAAAGCCAAAAGCTAAAAGGGTCGCAGACCGAACGTGGCTGAGGCTGTGCCTGGCATGGCTTGGCTTGGCTTGGCTTGCCCTGGACTCGGACTCTGTCCACGTAGTCCTCCGTCCTCCTTATCGAAATGCCGACACACTCGAAACAACGTTTAATTAGAGTTTGTTGTTTATTTATTTATTTATTTGCCTGCGCCGCGCCGACTGTGTGTACTCGACTTGTGCCTGTGTGTATCTGTGTGTGCGTCTGCCTGTGTGTGTGTGTGTGTGTCTGCGTGTGCGTGTGCAGCTCCTGGCTGTGCTGACCATTTGGTGACCAAGTCAAGTCGCCCGCGTTCCACACTGAAACTGCAGTTTTCGACCATTAATAATTTCATTGAGTTGTTGTTGTTGTTGTTGCTGTTGTATATGTTGCTGTTGTTGCTGTTGTGGCTGCTGTTGCTCTCGTGTTGCTGCGGTTGTTGATGCCGCTGCTGTTTGTAGAGGAGCTCGCCCGGCAGCGGCTTCCGTTCTGACGCCCAACACAGTCGCCCCAGCTCCACAGTACACCCCCTCAGCCTACCCCCCTCCTTCTGTCCACTGTGCGCAGTCAATGTGTCGATGTTGTGCCTCCGCCTTGTTGTTGTATATTTTTGAACATTTCATAAGAAATCGTTTGTGGCATTATTTAATTTTGTTGTTGTTTGTTTTTGGCTTTTGTTGTTGTTCCTGTTTCAGTTGCTGTTGCTACTTTTAGTATTTACTTTGTTGTCGCTGCAACTGACGAACTATTCTCAATGAAAGCGACGCTGTCCGTTCTTTCTTTTAGTTTCCCCCCTCTCCTTCCTGCCTTCCCTTGCCTCCCCCTTCCTTCGTTTGCCCTCATTTTTGTGCTCCTGCGACGAAGCGATAATAATATTTGTTATTTACTTTGGCGGAAGGAAAAAACAAAAACGGAAATGCACATAAATTTATTTCTCTTTGGATTATTATTTACTCCCTGTCTGCCACCTCCTTCTCATACTCCTCCTACTTCTCCTACTTCCTTTTGCCTCTTCCTTTCCTCTTGCTTCTTTTCTGCTGTTGTTTTCCTTGTCGAATCGTGCCAATAGTTTGGCGACTACTTGGAGACCTTCTTTCCCATTTTTAAAGTACTTAAAAGCAACTAAAATACGCGGAGAATCTCAGTTCAATTGCTCTCAAACTGTTATTTTTTTTATAAAGCAAAAGAAACGTAAAGAAAGCCAAGAGTAATTGCATATAAGAGATTTATTAACTTCCTTAAAATATCTCTAAAATCTATATACGAAATATCATTAAACAAAGAATCAATCAAGAATCAATTAAGAAGAAAACCTTCGTAGTGATAAAGGAGGGAGAAAGGTTACCTTCGGAAGGCCGATAGTTTTATAACCTGGCAGGTTCTTGTCTCCTTCGATCGTTCCTATATTAGTTATATATTAATACATTATATATATTATGCAGAATTGAATTGTTTATATTCAATATTATGTCTAATGGTATAACTATTTATATAAAATTGCATACAATACAATAATGCAATAAGTTTTAGTTTTAGTTTTAGTCATTAAATTATTCCATTCAACTTTACTTTACCTTAATTTAATTTTAAATTTTATTCGTATGAATAAGGAGACGTCCCTGTATTGTTGCTAAATAATATCTCTTAAATATATAAACAAATATAAACACAATAATTGCTTATTCTTCTTAATTCCACTTGATTTTAATTTATTGCTATAGTAAGTCTCTTAAAATTGATTCCGTATAAAAACAGGAATTTTGTTAAAATTTGCTCTCAAATTGCTAAAACTGTTTAAAAAGAGATGTTTCAAAATGCGCATTATTGTTTTTGAAAAGTAATCAGTCGTGATTGGACCCATTAAACGAATGTACCACCGTACCATGGTGGTACATCATGAGCCTCAGCTGGGGAGTATGAAAAATAGTTTTTAAATTTAAAAAATCAACTGCAAGTTGGACTTACCATAAAATAGAAGATCATGAACGACATTTTGAAGAATTTCTCTAAGATTCAAGTGCCGAGGAGAAGAAGAAGGTTTGCCTGAACAGCTTAATCTTCAGTTCGAAAAGATACAGATCCTCTCTCTCTCTCTCTCAGTTCTCTACTTGAAATCTTAACTTGAACTTCCTCTCGGCATGAAAGTTCAGTTACTCGTAGATGAGTTTTTCCCAGTCTACTATTCTTTTTTCTCTAGATACAAATGAAACACTTGTCTCTACATATTCCGAACTTGAAGTGCCATACGAAGGGAACTTGCCCAGTGAGGGAGGAAGGGAGGTAGGGATCCCACTTGGCTGCTTAATTTAGTCATGTTGTCCATGGGCATCCTGGAGTCCCTTGAGTATCATGCCTAAGTAGTTTTTCATTGGAAAATCGCTTTGCCTGTGTGTGTGTACGTGTGTGTGTGAGTGTGTGTGCAAGTGATTTTCACTTCATTCCGGTCCCTCACCCCTCCTCGACGGTGACAGTTTCAAGTGGTTTTTCTGGGCAATCAATCAAAAAAACGAAAAACATTTTCTCAGCCCGAAAAACAAAGCACAGACAAATGTGCTGCGGAAGATCATTTAGCCAGGGAGATGAAGAAAAGGCAGGGAGGGTAGAGCAGAGCAGAGGAGGCACATGGGGCGTGCACAACACATGTGGCCAGGCTGGTCTTATAGATGCATCTTAATCCTGAATGCAGTTGCAGCCTCAGCACATTTGCATGTCAAGAAAGGCAGAAGAAGAAGGCAGACGGATGAGCAAAGGAAGTGAAGAAGGAAAAGCAATGAAGAGAGATAGAGGGAAATGAGTGGAAAGGTTGATTGAAGACAGTTTGAGTAGCTTATCAATATGAGAATTAACCATTTTATTATTATAATTATTCTTTTCAATTTGATTATGTCTGGAACGGTTTTACATGTTTCGAAGGGTAGTGTATGCTGAAGAAGACATAAAAGCTCATTACATGTTTCAAAGGGTATTATATGCTGAAATCGACAACTGCAACTTTAGTGAACGTAGTTGATATCGCTAAATTCAAGTTTCTGTTCGTATGAACACGTAGATCTCTGGGAATATAACGCTGTCAAACTTGACGGTAATACGCCTTAAGACAGCACACAGAATAAGTAATTTTTTAAACATAGCCACGCCTCCTACGCCCCTGTAAATCGTTAAAAAATTATTTGCAGGCGTAAGGATTATCTAAATGATTTCATTATTATTAATATTAATACAACTACTAACTATATTTCCCCTTCTTCTTTCAGGTAATGTATGACGTATGTTTGGCAACATTCTTGTTAGCTCCACCGTTGGGCAGGTAAGTGAGAACTTTATATTCCCCTTCTCCTTTCAATGGCTTTAAAACCTCTGGCGCCCTGCAATTTTTTGGGCAAAAGTTTAATGATGCCGTCGCCGCCCAACGTGTCGGGTGTGCTGTCAGAAACAGCCTCAGTGGCTGTCACTGATTCCTCCGCCCAGACGAGACGACTAGTCAGCCCTGGGGCGGGGGGTACCGGGGTGCTAAGTAGGTCCTGTGGGGCGCCGTCAATGACCGGCATATTTATTTGTGATGTATTTCGATCGATTTTGCTCTCGGGTTAAGTCTTTAATGCTTTATAGACTGACTACCTTGGTCAGTCTATCCCTTGCCACGGGTTGAATGACTTGGCCAAAAAGGCCTACACCCCTGGGTGGGTGTGAGGGTCTCAGGCCCTTACCTGCCCTACAAGAACGATCCTAAGCCGTTTATGGCATCACAAGCGTTGAAAGTCACAAAATTCAACAGTAAACTGAGCAAACTCTGGCGAGTAAAGGTAACGTATGGCAGCGCAGGTAAATATGAGAAATATATACATATACAAATATTCAAAAAGATGCTATAAATCTATTTATCCTGGGGGCAGGCAGGCAGGTAAAATGCAACGAAACGTGTGTGCGAAAAACTCCAGTCCAATGACTCGCAAACTGTACGCGCCGCGTCGCGTAAACAGCTGTTTCGTGGTTTGCCATAAAAACACATACATATATATAAAGCGAGAATGATGCGCGCATCTATCATGCTAGCCCACTCCCGCAATGCGGCGAATTCGATATACACATATAAATCGTTGTCGTGTCGTTCGTGCGGTTCGTGGCTCGTCGGCGTCGCTTCGCTCGCTCTCTTTCTCTCTGGTGCGCGCAACGAAAACAAAAACAAACCATTAAAAGTGCAGCGAAATGGCCGTTTGAGCGTGAAATACGAGCGAAAACAAAGCGGCGAAGAGCGCGGCACGTCTCTCTCAGAGAGCGAAATGTAAAGAGAACGCGTCTGCATGTGTGAGTGAGTGAGTGCGTTGTGAGTGAGAGCGCGAGTGTGCACTTGTCTGTCAAGATTATGGCGGTTTTTTAGCTACAAAAAGAAAATCGCCGTCGTCGTCGTTGCTGTTATTGTTGTTGTTATTGTTGTTTGCTCAAGCGCCGACGGCAACTCCTATTTTTCTTCATGTGCCATTTTTATGAGTGCAAATTCTCTCGGCTCAACTCGAGTTTGAGTGGATCTCGTCTTGTTTCGTCGACACACATGCACACACAGGCATACACAGACACGAGCCACATTCACATCAAGTTGATATCGTGTCGTCGTCTTCATCTTTGCTGTCGCTCGCTCGTCGTTTCCATTTGATAAATTGCGTTTATAAGAAAGAGATGAATTGTCATGCACAGCAGCAGCAGCAACAGCAGGTCGTTGTGTATGCGTGTGTGTGTGTGCGAGCGAGCAACGGTTGGCGCTCATTTGGGGCTGCTTTAAATCATATTGGCTGCGCCTCAGTCTGCTTCACTGTATGTGTGTGCTTGGCATACACGAGTGTGCCTGTGTGTGTCTGTGTTTGTATGTATGCGAGCTTTCTCATCGCTCGCATTTTTGCGCGCTCGCACACAGTTTTCTTCTCGTCTGTCTTGCCCCTCCTCGCTCACACTCAAGTATGCCTCACTGTGTGTGTGTGTGAGAGTGCGCTCGTCTGGGATTGGAAGTTTCCAAATGCAATTTCGCCTGCCTTGAGCTTTTCGTCTTATTATCAAGCTGCCTCTGCCTCTGCCGCCGCCTCTGCTGCTGTTTCTCTTTTTCTCCTATTTCTTTTTCAGTTTCCTTTTTTTAGTTTTTTTGTTACTGCTTTTTGCTTGGTGGGTGGAGACCTCGCAGCGCAGCTTGCTTCGCCCTGTTGGCCTCTCCACTCCCTCTTTCTCTCCCTGTCTCTGTCTCTGCGTCTCGAGCTGCGCTTGGGCTGATTTAAATTTCATGGTCTCTTCAATTTTGCCAAGTTGTAATATTAAATTAAATTAAATTCCCTTTGCATTTTTCTCTCTCAAGCATGCAATTCCCCCCGTCCCCCTCCTCTCCACTACCATCTTCCTACCCCCCTACTATCAAATTTAAATACATTTCTTCATTTCAAAAGAGATTCCTGCAGCATCCACTCAAATCAAATCAAAGTTTGCACAAATTGCATTTTTGAAAAGTGAGGAGAAAATTAAACATGATTTGTTTGCAATATCTTACAAGTTTTATAAAGTATAAAGGAGTTTAATATTTAAAATAAGTTTATAATGTGAAAACGAAGAAAGGCTTCTTGATTTTACAAGATTTTTTTTTTCTTTATATTTTAAAGTAACTCACCTAAAATTTATTGGAGAGGAGTTTGTGTGAATGAAAACAAAAGAAATCTGGTTAAATTTATATAAGTTTTTATAATTATATTATAATTTACATTAATATATTCTAATGTATACTATTATATTATAAACTTTATTGTATTAATTGTAAATTACTCTATTATATTACATATTATACGTTTTATTATACTTTTATATGACGTAGATTCTAAGAACCTACAAATAAATTAAACTCATTATTTGAAAAATGTATGTTATATTTATATGAGTATTTTAAGCTAATTTATTGTATTAATATTTAACTATTCATATAATAATATTTAATTATTTATATATTTTGCATATGCTAGTTTGCATTATCATATAATAATTTATTCTATTATATTATATATTCTCATTTTTATTTAAGTTCAATATCACTTTATTAAATAAACTCTAAACTTCCAAAAAATTTATTTATATATTATATACATATCATTTTATTTATTTGTTAAAGACAGTTAAGAAGTTTTTTTTATAGCAATAACAATAAAATTTTCTGCCAAATTTAAAACTTTTTGTAAATGTATTTTGATGTTATACCATTTATAAGGAGCAATTCTAAAGCATTTTCAATGATTAAAATGTCTTTAAGTCACTTAAAAATTCTATTTTTGTTTTTGTTTTGTTTATTGTGCTTGGCACATCCTTGAACTTGGCAATAAATTGCAACCGATTTGGCAAGACGTTACCCCAAGAAAAAGAAAGAGAGAGAGAGAGATATAAACAGAGAGAGAGAGAGTGGCACATTAACAATTTATTACTTTTAATTGAATTTGCAAGTAATTTGAAATTCGATTTCGTTCGTTCATTTTGTCACTTGTATATTTGGCACACAAATTTGCAGTTGGGAATTTTAAAGACATTGCAGCAGCAACAAAGCAAGCAACGGCAACAAGATTTGCATGAAAATTGAAAAATCCCAAACCGCAAATCAATCAACGTCTCATAAATTTGTCAACTCGCCGACAGTTAGAAGTGAATGAAAGAGAGAGACATAGAGAGAGTGATGGAGAGGGGAAAAGAGAGGCGCAGACATGGCGAGGACAATAAGAGAAAGGCGCCTCATGATCAGCTGTTTTCGAAATGGCAAACGCATTAAGTGCTGCATCATAAGCAGCATGTTCATCCTGCTGGCGATTATCAACGTCATCATTATCGTTATCGTTATCGTCATAATGTTTGTCATCGTGTGGCAACATCCTTGCTGCAAGCTGCAAGCAACACAAACAACAACAAGGCAATTTCTCATTTTTAACGTTTTTTTCTACTCTAAAAACGCGCAAAAACGTCGACGCAGCAGCCAGCGTTGCCGTCGTCGCCGTTGGCTGCCCCCAAAAATGAAAATGGCGACTGGGCGCCGGGCGTAACAACAACAACAACAAGAACAGCAGCAAAAAAAGGACTCGAAAAATGCGTTGTTGAAAAATTGCCTTGGAATATGTGTTAACTGCTTTTTAAACTGCCACGAGGACGACGACACGACGGCGACAGCGACGTCGACAGAGGCAGTGGTAGCGGCAGCACCAGGATATGCATTTTGGGCTGTTTGAATTTATCGGCGCGCGATTTATTATGGCACAGCGAGAAGTTCATGCTGCCAACAGCTGCTGCTCCTGTTGTTGTTATTGGTGTTGCTGCTGTGACTGTTGCTGCTGTGAATGTTGCTGGCAGGATCATTGCCTAAGTGGCCAGATCGCCATGACGCCCCGGCGACAACAACAAAGCGAACAGCAGCAGCAGCAACACAAGCAACGACGTCGACGTCGCTGCAGCTTTTGAAGGCGTTGCCTATTTGCCTGTCACAGTGTGCGTGCGTGTGCATGTACATATGTGTGTTGAGTGTGCAAAGAGCGCAAAAAAGTTGAGCGAAAGTTGACGAACAAGCAGCGAAGGCGAAGGCAAAATGCCAAGCGACAACAACGTCTGGAGACTAGAAAACACCTGAAATCACTCACACACAAACACATGTACACATGCAGAGAGACGAAGAGAGAACACACTCAACATAAGCAACCCCCAACCCCAAGAGTGCAAGCGCGCAGCAGCAACAGCGACGCAGGCAGCACAGCCACCCATGCCCAATGCCAGCAGAGCGCACAGGTGGGGCGGCCAAAGAAGACTGAATGGCAAACTGATGCAAACTGCCACTCACTCAAGCGAAAATAACAAATGGGATTGGTTTTTGCTGATTTTCAACGCACGCACAGCCGACGACGGCGACGCTAGCAGAGCGTAGCAGAGAGAGAGAGGCGAACCTATAAGCCGTCTCCTTTTGGCCAAAGCCAAATAAATTTCAAACGAACGAACCGAGCGAACACGACGACGTTGCGCAAAAAGAGTCGAAAAACAAACAAGGCAAAAGCAACAAAAAAGGCACAGAGAGCCAAGCGACGGCGACAGCAACAGCGACAGCGCCAGAGCAGCGCAGTCGAGCCTCGGCAGATTGTGACAAGTGTGTGTATGACAGAAAAGGCGTACTAACAAATCAGTCATCATCCTTTGCTCACTCACTGGCCCTGGGCCCCATTTTGTACAACGAGAGAGTGCGCCTGCGCTCTCCGAGAGCAATTCGCCGCAACACACAAACAAACTCACACACACAGTACACAAGCATCGCCTGCACACACACACGCATACAGTGACAGCGGCGCGCTCGCAGCACACAATTCGCCGGAGCTGAATTGTGTGTTGTATAGCCATCGCACTCGCACTGCTGGCAATTTATGAGTCTCGGCTTCGTACCAACCTTTTTTAATGGCACAATTGTTGCGTCGCCACCGCTGCCTGTGTCTCGTGTGAGTGAGTGCGCGTCACTGTATGCGTGCGTACGTGTGCCTGTGTATGTGTGTGTGTGTACGATCGAGTAGACAGTAGCGGCGGCGGCAGCAGCGTGCAAGCGTGCATGAGCATGATTGACAGTGTGTATTTGCCTTCGAAACGCGTACGACGTGCTTGTGCTTGTGCTGTCTGTGTTGTGTGCGAAGCGAGAAGCGAAGCGAAGAAAACGCCGAAGCCGTCGCCATCGCCATCGCCGCCGTCGAGCGCGTTGAGAATCTAATAAAATATATTAATATTATTATTATTATAATTATTATCAATATTAATATTGCTAGCAAGCAAGCAATCAATATTGCATTATTATTATCATATTATCACATTATTGTTGTGATTGCCGCCGGGCGAAACATAAACAACTAACAATCGCAACATCAATAACAAATTTACTTTGTGTCGCGATCTCGCGCAACAACAATAACTAAGAAACATCAACTTAAAATAAAATAATAAAAAAGAAAGAAAACGCGCGCGCAACGTTACGATCGCCGTTACGTCGTTACGCGTTACGCGAAGTTTGGACGCGAAGCTTAACGTTAACGTCAACGTCGCAAGCGCCGTCGTTTTCTCTCCGTCGTAGTCGCCGCGCGCGTTTTTATGTGTCTCGCGTTGCCGTCGCTAAAACAAAACAACAACAAAATATATTGAGCCAAGTTGCACATAACGGTTAATTGCAAACTGCGAACTGCTGCCCCGAAGATACCGTTATTAGTTGCTGCTGCTGACTAAGGTCTTTCGTTTACCCCCCGTAGTATATTGTAGTATGTAGAAGCAGCTGTGATAAATAGTGCGCATATTATACGACAAAAAGCAAGAGAAGAAGTATACGATACAACAACAACAACAAAAAAGGAAAACAAAAAGAACAACAAATTATACGAAACAGAAGAAACTACGCATTGATTCGATCGAGAAAGGACGAACGAAGCTGAAAGAGAGAGAAAGAGAAGAAACAGCTGCAGCGATGGATTTATGACAACGGCAACAACAATTGCAAACTATGTTGCTGGCGGCCCACACAAGCAGCAACTACAACAACAACAACATTAGCAACTGACAACTCCAACAGCAACAAATTGTATACGATTTTTATAAAGCGCCAAGCAAAACAAAAACAAATAAAATAAAAAAGCTACAACAAAATTATATGTAAATATTATATAAACATTTATATATATACAACAACAACAAAAACAAAAAAGATCTCCCGCTTCTAACAAGAAAAACGCGCGCGTAACTACAACAACAACAAGTATACCAGAAACAACAACAACAACAAAATAATACATAAATCTAAGAAAACAAAAATCGAAATCTAAAGCAAAGATTTTAACAAATGTGCCTGTGTTAAAAGCGAAAGAAAGAAGAAGAGAAGAGAATAAGTAGAGAAGGGAAGATAAGAAGAAGAGAATAAGAAGCATAGCAGTAGCGAAGCATAAAGTGCAAAAGCAGACGAAGCAAGAGAACTGCGAGAGAAAGAAAAAAAAAAAAGTATTTCAAAATATTCAAAAATACACAAATTCTAATAATATTTTTGTGAGTGTCAAGCAACAACTACAACTACAACAACAACAACTAAAAGCAACAACACCTAAAGCGTAGCAGGAGGCCCCAACTGAGTAAAAGATCTCGAGATCTCGATCGAGTGGAGCACAGAGCGATCATCACAACGACGACGACGACCGCGAGGACGAGGACGCAAGGGACGCGGGCCCCTCGTTTTGTGTTGCGCCGCCAACTGTCGTCTGTACACCACTAAAAGTGGCACAAATCGGGTTAGACGTCGCTCCCAGAGCATTAATGGCTCAGCCTAGGGTAAGTAATAATAATACAGTAACATCACAAATCCCCAGTTCTCATAGTATATCCACAAAGTGTTGCCAGAAAATCCAAAGGGACTTCGATATCATTTAGCGACGGCATTTTCAATTTAGGGAATTCCTTGAAATAAAAGACTTAGATAAATACAGTGATAAACAGAGATAAACAAGTTTGTGTGTAGGAACTCTTAAATGAAAGTTGTACATGTTATGGAAGTGTGTTAAAGGAAGTTCCAATTTATATAAGGAATATAAAGAGTGTTTCTCTGTTGCAAAGGCAAAGTATTTTAGAAAGAAGGGAAGAAAGTATTTGTTATATTATACATAGATATTTATTCATTTATAAAGGCGAATTGAATTATTAATATTATTATAGAAAGAAAGATAGAAAGCAAGTATATGTTATTATATTATACATAGAACTTGCCGATAATATATCTACAAATTCTTTATATTCAACACGCACTAAATTGCAAATAAGTGCATTTAAATTCCTTATAGAATATATTAAAAGTCTTCACACTATATGAGTTTTGTTTTGCCGTCGGCATTTCCAGTGTGTGTGTGTGTTTGGGAATCTGTTTTGATTTGAAGCAGGCAGCAGGTCTAATTTCTTGATTTATCACATCCAGGGAATGTTATCAATTTCATAATTCAGGAGGTCCCAACTTAGTTTTGGAAATTTTCGTATGCCATAAATACAAAGTGTACGACGAGTGTGTGTTGTATAAAACAAAGTAAGGCGAAAAAGATTAGATAATCGTGTGCCCCTACTTATGAGTACTAGTACTATACTTATCAAAGTTGTTCAGTTAACATAATAATAATCATTGATACTGACTTCGAGATCGCCAACTAGAGGAATTTCACAGATTTACGCACGTTCGATAGTTCCTCAATTTAACTTACCATAAAATCATGTGAATATATGTATACAAATGCTGTACTATCAAGTAGTGTCAATTTAATTGGAGGCACAATTTCAATGTGTGTTCTCATTAATCAAATATGGAGGGCATTTCCCCGCTACTTAGTTGTGATTATTATAGCTTGGATTTTTTTCACATAAATTCTTTAGCATTTTAATTGGAAATATGTTACGATAGCTGAGGGAGTTTTGTTGTTTATAAACGATTTAACTGTCTTCTTCAGATTGCGATTATTATTTTTTAATTCCTTGACGAGTCATAAATAAAATGCTAATCAGCTGACTGAGTTTCGGCCAACTCACTTAGCTCTCTTTTCTTTTCCATTCACACGCACTCTTACACACACACACATAGAGTCGGGTCTATTTGCCGACTTTAACTTTATGTGTATTGATTAACATAGATGTGTGAAGCGAACTTGATTTTTCTATGGATCGTTAAATCGTTTCAAAATACCAGAAAACGAGAGCAGCTACAAAAACGTCACCTTCCACACACGACTCTGTGTCTGTGTGCAAGTGTGTGTGTGTGCGAGTGTAGTTGTAATTAGCATGGTACATAGGAATTATATGACGATATCTGCCTATGCTATAAAGCCGGCGCCCAGTACCTTATACACTGGGGAGAGGCCAGTTAAAATAAGAAAGAGAGAATACAGATTGCCCGCGGGAGTTTTGTCGTGTTGCTGATTTTAATGTGTTATACATTAAGGTATAAGTTATATACATATTTATAAATGTATAGTATGTGTATATATGTATAGATATAGTTTGTGTATAGGTATAATATGTGTTACTGTTATAGCGCCGTCGTTTTCAGCTGTTTTTCGGTTCAATTGCGGTTCGGTTCGCATGGCTTGTGGTACATAAATTTACGCCTGTGGTTTATAGTATGTGAATTGGAGTTGGGAGTGAGCTGCCTTTCTAGGCGTAGTATACTCAGATGCCTCCGATTCCATCAATCCTTGCTATAGTGCGTGTGTGTCTGTGTGTGTGTGTGAATTTGATGCGCTGTGTATAATTTTTATGGCAGCGCACGGTGCGAGGCATTCTTGCTGCGGTTTTATTATTTACAATTACAACAACAATAACAATTTCATTTCATTTTATTCAACTATAATTTACACTATTGTGCGAGTGTGTGTAAATAATTTGATTATTTTATGCCTGCTCTCGTCGCAGTTAATGAAAAACCGTGCAAAAAATATCGCAAAAAGGCGAGCAGCAGCAACGGCAGTGGCAATTGCAATTTGTGCAGCTGCCGCACACGCACACACACTCTCGACACACACACACACACACAGACACCCCTTGAGCGAGCTGCAATTCAACATTCAACACAAAAATTGTTTTGGTGTTATTTTAATTTAAAGGTTAACCGCAGCGTAATTTGTGGCATAAAATATAATTCGTCTAGAGAGCGAGCAAGAGCAAGAGAGAGAGACATCAGAGAGAGAGAGAGGGAGAGGGAGGAAGCTGGGGGTAGTACTGGGAGCCAAAATAGAAATAAATAAAAATGAAAATCAAATAAAAGAGGCAGAATTGCGGAAAATGCCGTTCGCGCAATTCTCGCACACAGTTCACAATTCGCTCGACTCGCCGTCGCCACAGCCACCGTCGCCGTCGCCGTCGCCGTCGCTGCAACTGCAATTCGCCATTTCTGTGTGTGTTTGGCTTGCGGGCATTTGCGGCCGGTTTTCGATTTGGCCTTAAATTGTTTCGCTTTTGTTGTTGCTTTAAGTTCAGCATCAGCATCAGCCTCAGCATCGTTAGCGGTATCTGTAGATATATATTTGTAGCTAAGATACTTTGGCATAAAATGGTACAGCAAAATGGTATGTGGATTATCTTGGTTGTATCTCCCAGTTGGAGGTGGTTTCTCTAGACCAACCTTTGTTGTATTGTATGGTAGAAGTTCAGCTTTCTTTCATTCTCTCTCTCAGATATTATACGCAAAATGGTATAGAAAAGTATATTTGGTATTATCTTAGTTGTATCTCATGAAAAGAGTTAATTTTTCTTATAATATTAAAGGTATTTCCTCGTATATACGCAAAGCAAAAGATATTTACTATTATCAGACTTCCATCTCGTAGTTCGTAGTTTCTACCAAGATCCGATAAGTTTACATTGGGGATATAGTTTTGTTTTCTGCAGCTTATGCCCCAACAAGTTCTACATTCTTCGCGCGGCCTCTTATCAGATTCGCAGCTCGTTTCACAGTAATTCTCATGCGAAATGATTCATGATTCTCGCCACAAAGAATGGCATAAGGTTTGTGATGATCTGCCAGCGAGAAATGACTCATGGTGCAGCACTATAAATCTTGCTCAAGTTGAAGAAAGATAGAGAGAGAGAGAAAGGGAGAGAACTCTGCAGCTTAAAGCCAAACAACAAACTTGTTATTGAGGCTCGATTTCTTCTACAGCTGCTGCTGCTGCTTCTTCTTCTTCTACTTCTGCCAATTTATAAACAAATTATGCAAGTTATGTATGAATATTTTGCTGTGGGGGCACATACCTGTCGAAAGGGGGTACCACTCTTCCTCTCTCTCTCTGTGTTTTCTATGCGTTGTTTCGTGTACTAAAGAGCTTCATGTTTAATGATCAAATTGCGTGTGCCTCGTTTGGTGCCTGGTGCGTTTTGCAGTTGTTGTTGCTGTTGTTGTTGCTGCTGCTGCCTGGAAGTGTGTTTTCATTAGTCTCATTTCTTTCTTAAACTCAAATTTCTGTGTTGGTTTTTTTTCAAATATTTTCGCACACACACAGTCTGTAATTTCCCCTCGACATTAGCGCTAAGCGAGCGTTAATTTTCGGCAGGTTAAGTGAATTCCATTACAGCTTTACTTTCCACTTGCGACCTCCTCCCTTCTTCCTCCATGAAGTACTTACACTAGGCCTGGCTAAGATATTGACAGAAAGAAAGAAAGAAACACACTTGAAACTTGCAGATACAAGTTGAAAATGTCGGTGCCTTCCATGGGGGCACAACACACACAGCACACACACTCGCACACACTGAGAGAAAAGACGTGGAAAATCATTTAGACAAGTTGCACGCCGCTCATTAAATTAAATGAGCCATCAGCACGCAATTTATTTTAGTATTTTTGAGTAACTTTTGCCATGCCAGACGCGGACGCAGACGCAGACGGCGGCAACTCTGTCCGCCTCTGCTGCTGCTGCTGCTTCTTCTTCTTCTTCCACTTCTTGTTGCTGTTTGGGGCAGCCAATTTAATTAAATAGACGCCGCGTGCTGTTGAAAATTTGATAGAAAATGTGAGATAATATTAAAAGTTGTTCCTCTCTCGCTACGAGCAAATAAAAACTAAATAACAGTTTGTATATTTAGAAAATTGATACAATGTTGAAGCAACTAATACAATCTAAAGAAACAACAGCAATAACAACAACAAATTGACCAGAAATAGTCGCTTAATAGCTAAATGACTAATTTCATTTGTAGCCGAGTGTATTAGCTACAATATCATGCATTCCATAACATTTTTGTTACTGTAACAACAATTAAATTTTAGTAAAAATAGCAGCGAGTCTTTTCTTGATTTAGAGTTGTCGAGTGCTTAGGTCTTTTACTTGTAAAGATTTCTCTATATTGTTTATATTTTTTGGCAGAGTTTTCTTTTGTCTATGCAGCTCTTTGTAGTCTGTGAAGGTTGTAGAGTGGTCGAATTTGCTCCTTTATTTCTTAAAGTTTCCTTCTATTATTTCTAAATATTACACAGCGTTCTCTTTAGTCTATGCTCCTCTGACGAGGCTGTAGCGTTGTCAAGTGCCGGAAAGAACTTATGTCTTTATTTTTTAAAAATTTCCTTACATTGTTTCTCATTATCCATACTCAATGCAACTCTATATAGTGTAGAGTCTAGGTTGTACAGTTGTTGAGTGTCGGAAATGACATCTGTATTTAATTTCTTTATTTTCTAATATGTTGCAACATATTCTATATACTCTATGCATCTCTATACAGTCAATTCAGCTATACAGTCAGCTTTGTTTTTAATTTTTCCATATTTCAGAATTGTCTTTATAATTTCCTCTAACAATTCTTTGCGCTGATCCCGCACTGACGTCATTAGAAGTGAGGTTTCTCATGCTTGTTTATTTCGAGAAATACTATATTATATTTTGTCTACCAATCGCAATACTTTTTGACATTTGTTATTGCCGAACTTCAGTGAATTTAAATAGATATTTTGTATGTTTCTTTTGCTGTCATTACTATTGTTATTATTACTATTATTATTATAACTATTAGTAGTCGTAATGACAATAAAAGCGAGCGTGTTCGAATGCGGCCTCTCTGTGTGTGTGTCTAACTGTAAATTAAAACAACGCCAAAGCACGCAACAAAAATTAATTGTCTAACACCAAATAAACTATACAAAAACATAGCAGAGAAGTGCGGGAGGGGGAGGAGCAGAGAGAGAGAGAGGGGTAGATAGAAATATAAATAAATAAAACTGGGCGTGTGGCCAGCTTAATGAAATGCTTCGACTTCGACTTCGACTCTGTCTACGGGTTCGGGTTAGGGGTACTACGGGTTACTCCGAAACTCTCGGGGCACACCTACAAAATATCCCAATTCCAATTCCAATCCCAAAAAATGCCGATGCCGATTCGAATTCAGGGTTGTCTGCTAATTAAGCGAGCAAAAATATATTTAATAAAATGAAGAAGAAGCGGAGAAGGAAGCAAGAAGACGAGGCAGAAACGCAACAAATTCAAATAAAACATGATAAACAATTAATTTTGATTAGGCGGGTGGCCAGTGCTGCAATTAAGAATGCGAAAGAAAGAGAGAGGGAGACAGAGAAAGATAGAGAGAGAGCGGGGGAAATGGAAAGCAAAAGTGTTGCCCGGCATAAGAAATCAATAGCAGAGTTGCCACTGCTGTTGGTGTTAAGCACTTTTATGTATATAGAGCAGACACACACACATACACACACTCAGTCAGACACAGAGCCCCCGTTTAGAGACACATGTGTGGAGAGTTTTAGGGCTTGCTAAAATGGCTAAAATGGCGGCCATTGTCACCGCACACAACACACAAAAACAGCTACAACTGCATAGACACTGGCACACACACACACACGCACACTTGCATACATTGGTGCGCACTCATAATTCTTGCAGTCTGGCGATGGTCAGTTTTAGGCGCCGTTAGATAAACTCCCCAACAACAGCAGCAGCAGCAACAACAATTGCCGCCCACACTGTACCTATTTGCCAGCTCTATCTCTCTCTCCCTTTATCTAACTCTCTCTTTCTCCCTCTCTCTCTCTCTATCTTTCTCTGTCCCTCTCTCTCTCTGTGTCGCGCTGCATTTTGCAACAGTTTTCGGTTTCAAGTTCACGCCGAAAATTGTTGTTTGCCGCCCTCTTTTTGGCGCCCACCTCCAGCCCCAGCACAGGCTTGACATATGCACATGCATGTGTCTGTGTGTGTCTGTGTGTGCACAGTGGTACCAGGCTTAAAGTGCTGCACAAACTTGTGCGGCGTTTAAAGCCAACAAATCGAGTTGAATGAGTTGTTGCCGGTTGTTGTTGTTGCTGCTGCTGTTGTTGCCAGTGGTTGCTGTTGCTGTTGTTGCTGTTGGCTCGATGACTTAATGTCGCGCAAGCACGGCAAAAATACACTCGCACACACACACGCACAACAAACGAGGACAAGCTCTTGGCCGCCCTCGAGGCTTGGCGTCCTGTTGTCCTGTCACCAGCAGCTGCCCCACCCCCCTCTCCTGCCCTTAGCAAACTGTCGCCTGCTGTTTGGGCCGCACTCGCCTGTTTTGAAGGATTTTGGATTTTGTCGCTGAACTTGTCAAAATCAGACGACGACGTCGAGCCTTGTTTACTGTTATGCGCGACTACATTGTGGGGTTATTGATTCGCCGCAGCGGCAAGGGGGGCGGTAGGCGGGGCCAGGTCTCTTGCAGCAAAAGCGAACAAGGTCATTGGCTCGTTTCGAGTTCGAATTCGGCTTCGCATGGAGCCCGCAGCTGATCATCAATCAAATGAAACGCAGAGGAGAGAGACAGAGAAAGAGAGAGGGAGGGCAGGGGGCAAGGGGCAGCGGGTGGTGGAGGAGTTGCCCTAAGTCGTCTTTGGTCTCTGACTCGGACTCGGACTCGGGTCTTAAGTGTGTTTGCCTGTTCGATTTTTTGGCGCGTTCAGTTACACGAGTAACAAAAGAAGAAGGAAGCAGGGGGGAGCAGTGAGGAGGGGGAACACGATGGGGACCTGCTCAATTCCCACATTACTTATGTACAAGTACAAATTGTGGTAATTTTGTAGTCAGCCAGAGTGAGAGGGAGGGAGAGAGGGTGAAAGAGAGGCAGATAGATCTCTTTGTTGCTGATTTTGCTTTTGTTTCGTTCGTGCTCTTTTGTTTTGCTGTTCGCTGCTCTGCTCCACAATTTCCTCATTTCTAAAAAGTATTCGCTTTCGTATTCGTATTCGTATTCGTTCGTATTCGTATTCGTATTCACTCGTACACTAAAATTAGCATAACAACTTTATAGTTTAACAGCGCGCCTCGACTCGCCTGGGCCTGTTCTGGGCTCCGTCTCCGGCTTCGGCTTCGGCTTCAGCTTGGACTGTATCTGTATCTATAAGTTTGTATCTTGCACATGCAAGCACACACAGTGCAGACGCCAACGCCAACACAAGCAATGAGTGACAAAAAGCGCTAAGAAAACGCCACAAAACTCGATTTCACACACACACACACACACAGAGAGAGACACACACACAGTCTGTGGGGCTAATCTGTTGTGTGTATCTGAAGGATTGAAATGACAAAAGGCCACGGCGAACTTTGCTGCAGGTGGCACAGCACGAAAGAGGCAGCTGCAAGAGACCAGAGAGAGAGAGAGAGAGAGATAGGACAGTGGTAGAGGGAGATAGCAAGACAGGTTAAAGAGTGCTGTCAGCCATTGATAGACCCATTTCAAAGAGAGTCTCTCGTTGCTGGCACTCACCTGCGACTCCCAAGCAGGCAGGCCGCGCCTCAGTCACTCAGTCAATTGCTCATTTAGTGTCGCAAAGATTTTTCCCGCCAGATAAGCCACAACAGCGGGAAAAACTTAAGCTCGCTCCCCCTCCTCGTCGCGCAGAGTGCCATCAATTCTTGTCGCTGCACAAAAATCTTGTCAACTCTCGCGAGGCTCCAAAATTATGCAGTGTGAAGCGGCGACGGCGACGCCACTTGAGTATAAAGCTGATAAAAATCTTACACAAAGCGAGAACAACAACAACACAGAGCAACAACAACTCAGCAGCAACAACAACAATCAGTGAAGGCAGCAATCACATTTTGCCGTGTTGAACTTTAAAAAATATTTTTGTTTTGTTGCTGCTGCCGTTGTTGCTGTTGCTGCTGTTTGTAGTTGTTGCCGTTGCATATGCGAAACCAGTTTGCAATTGAGCGAGCCCAGTCAGATACAGTGGGACCAACTCGCACACTCATCGCAACAACAGCAGCAGCAGCACCAGATTAACTGATAACATTAAAAATTGCTTTTCGTTTTTTTTTTTTTCATTTTCTCATTCTTTTAACTGTTTCTTGCCGCTGCCGCTGATTTTGGCGCTTAATTAATATGCAAAAAGCGTTAAAAGAAAGAAGCAACAACAACCAAACTAAAAATATATCTGTATGTACATATATACATATATATTTATATATATATATATATATATTCATTTGTATAATGTGCCGCAGCTAAAGTAATCACAAGGTCGCAGCGTATTTTATTTTGTTTCTGTTTCGGCTTCTTTTTTGTTGTATTTTTTGGGTCTTCAATTTGGTTGACGTGCTTGGAAATAATATAGACATGTACGTAAGCTATATTGATGTATATAGTATGGTATAGAGTAGAGTAGGAGGTGTAGGCAGCTAGCCGAGCAACATTCTTTCCCCTTCTCCCTCTGCTTCACATACTTGATTGCAATTTAACTAATAAAAACATCTTTATTTCTATCTCTTTTACTCTCTGCGTTTAGTATGACGATGGCCTGCATGGCTACGGCATGGACTCTGGCGCCGCTGCAGCGGCGATGTACGATCCACATGTCGGCCATAGGCAGCCGGGACTGCCAGGCCTCCCCTCGCATCATTCACCGCACATGACGCACGCCGCGGCAGCGGCCACAGTTGGGATGCACGGCTACCATTCCGGTGCCGGGGCGCATGGTACACCTAGTCATGTATCACCGGTTGCTAATCACCTCATGGGCGCTATACCCGAGGTACACAAACGTGATAAGGATGCGATTTATGAGTAAGTTGATGCCAAACTGAACCATTTTGAATGCTCTCTCTCTCTCTCTCTCTCTACTACTCTGTACACCTCTACTTGAGTCCCTCTGTTAAGTCACGTCGAGTGGCAAAGAGTGAATGAACCAGTTACGTGATAAGCCTTCTCCGCCCGGTCGATCGATCGATCGATCGTTCGCTTCGTGGTCATTCATAAAGCGAGCAAGCGAGATTAGCAAGTCTAAACGAGAAGTTTATGGCAGGTGTACATAGTATATATATGGTATATATGGTGTATATAGTTACTCGATTCAAATGTGTCTGCAAGGCGTTAATGATCGCGATAAAAGCGAACAATGAAATAATCTAGTTAGTGGTATCTGCAAGCTGAATCATCTAACGACCTAACGATCTAACGATCTTCACCTGCCAATGATCGTTTAACAATGTTTACGGTATTTCTGAATGATGTCTACTGATCTTTTAGTGCAGTTCAAGTTCAATAAATGACGTAAAGAGCGTTTTACTATGCCAATTTGAGTTGTTACGATCGAGATAATCTTTGTGGAGTTTAGTGCTGATCATTTCATACTTGCACTGATCTTCAATACAGTTAAAGATCTATTGATTATTTCGTATATCTTGTGCTGTAATATGGTTACTATAATGAACTCTGTTATTTTCAATGATGATTTACTTTATAGATATAAGATCTTTGTCATATTTGAAACTGATCATTTCATACTTGCACTGATCTTCAGTAGATCTTTTCTTAATTTCATATATCTTACACTGATCTTCAGTTCAGTTAAAAATATTTCGTATATCTTGCTCTCTACATCATTATAAGGAACTCTATCATCTTCTATGCTGATCTTCTTGATCCTCCATCGATCTTTAGCTGCTGTTCTTCTGATCTTCTTGATCAACCTGCTGCCAAATTGAATACAACCATCAAATCAGATGTTCGCTCCGTTATTAATTTGCGCGCTCCCTGATCACATATTGAATACCAATTTGTTTCGATCGATCGACCACCTGTTGCCGCCTGTTCGCACCTCTCCCAGAGGGACCATGAAAAAACAAAAAGGAGGCGAGGGAGTAACATAAATTAAACGCACACGCGAGCGGGTTCCTTGAAAGAAAGAACAAACAACTTTGTGAGGGTCCTCCCTCTCTCACTCTGTCTCTCTGTTTTTTCGGTTTTCGCTCTTAGAAAGGGGCGTGTCACGGTGCAAAATACAAAATTATGGGTTTGCCAAGGGAGAACGAGAATTTCTTCTACAGCCTTCTGCAGCATTTCGGGGGGTGTGGCGCGTGCTTAGCAAAGGGACGTGCTTAGGCATTAGGGATCACTTCCAACAAATGAGCAGCAGGTTGTCCTCGGTTGTTGTTGTTGTTGCTTTGGTGTTAATTTGCCAAAATGCGGTTGCGGTTGCGTTTTTCCACTGCTCTCTAAGCTGATCGTCAAAGTGGCCAAACGTGGCAACGTGTCATTGTCTGCGCCTGTTGCGTGCTGCCAATTTTCATGTGTTGCAACTGGCGACAGCGCCACAGCTGCTTGACGGTGCTGCTGCTCGTTGTCTTTGTTTTTTTAGCATATTTTTTAGCCGTTTTTTTTGCGCATTTTAATAAGTAAATATTGCTCGCTTTTTGTGCGAATTCATGAATGAATTCGACTCCAGAAGGTTGTCCATCAATCAGCTGTTGCACCCTCTCTCTGCCTGCCTCGTTTGAAGTGTTTGAGCAAACATGAGGCACGACTTGATTAGCGCACTTTTTCGGCTGTTGGATTTGGCTTTGCCAGCTGCAACTTGCTGCTTATTTGTACAATTGACACCTTGCAGCGGCAGCAGCAGCAACAACAATCAAACGTAATAATAACAATAAGCAGAGGAGTAAAAAAGAAATGAAAAAGGGCAGGCCGCTATCATAAAATGAACATGCGCAGAACTCTCTTAACACCTTCTTGAGTGGAGTGCAGCAGCAGCAGCAGCAACAACAAGAGGGGCAACAACAGCACCAGCAGCAGCAACACGGGCAGCAGCAGCAGCAGCAGCAGCAACAACAACTTCAGCTGCCTGTCACAAATGCCAAGTCATGGCAAATGAGTGCACACTTTTTTTTTTATTCTTCACTCGATCCTGACCAGAAATGGCAACGGGAGCAGGGCCGGGGGCAGTGGCAGGGAGGGGGGTACGCTGTCTGAAAATGGAATTGAAATGAAAACGCGCTGCGCAGTGGAGTGTAAAAAGCGCGAGTCAAGCGACGCAGTAGTTTCCCCTCCTGCTCTCTCTCTCTCTCTCTCTCTGTCCCTCACTCAGGCACCCTCTTGGTAGTGCTCTCTACCTTGCTGCATGGCTGTACGAAGTTCAGGGGTTCCTTTGCTTATTAATAGTTGTTAAGCGCACGGCTACACCCTCGCAATGGTCGTCGCTGGTCAGTTGTTGCCATCTAATGGTCAAATGTAGTGCCCTCGAGGGTTCCCAGCTCGCAACTGTGCCTTGTTGCCTAATTTTGTTCAGGTGCAATTTGTGCTTGGAGCGTGAAGAAACAGTTAACCAGTAGGGAAAGGGAAAAGGGCACAAAAAATAAGAAGAAGGCAACAAAAGAAGAAACACACACACACACACACACACACACACAACAAAAAAATGGTCAAATCATGCATAGTTTGTGCCGAACTAATCCGTCAAAATGTAGAACCAGCTGAGGGGCAGGGGCAGTGGCAGGGGCAGGGGCAGGGGATTATATTCAGCTGGAGTGGACTGGTAACAGCTGCTGTTCATTTGCATGGCAGGAAATAGTGGCAGGAGGAGCAGCAGGGTAGGGGGACTACACTGAGAAAAAAAGTGATGCATATTTGATGAGAGTTTAACTTGAAGTTGCAGTGGGATAAGGAACAACTTGGGAACTAACTTTAACTTTATATATAGTTAACATTTAACTCATGATATCTCTCTCTCTCTCTCTCCCTTGCAGACATCCGCTATTCCCGCTCTTGGCGCTAATCTTCGAGAAATGCGAATTGGCCACATGTACGCCGAGGGAGCCGGGCGTGCAGGGCGGCGATGTGTGTTCGTCGGAATCGTTTAACGAGGATATTGCAATGTTCAGTAAACAGGTAAGTGTTGCATAGTGTAGACATGGGAGCTGCTGCTCCTCTCCTCTCCTTTTCCCTCTCTTGGTAATTTAAGCTGAGCTCCCTCTCTCTCTCTCTCTCTCTGGCCACATGTGCCACATGCGGCGCAAATCGCGGCACACGAGTCTAACGAAGCAAGCCGTTAAACGATCGGATTACGTCGCACGCTGCTCGTATAGCGCTTGTCCTCTCGCTCTGCCCACCCTCTTGCTGTCTCTCTTGCTCTCTCTTGCTCTCTCTCTCTCTCTCGCTGCTCTGCTGTCTGCAGTTAATTACATTTGCCGCCTGACAATGTCGCTGCTCTCTGTGCCATATGTCACAAATATGCCGCAATTGACACTTGCTTGCCCTCTCTGTCGCTCGCATTCTCTGCCTCTCTCTCTCCCTCTCTTTCTCTGTGCGCCAAAATGTTGCGCTGCTGCTGCCTCAACTGACATTCGCCACATTATTTACGACGTTTTAACACACAAATTATAATGTTGCAAGTCGTTCTCTGACTTTGCCACTGCCCCCGCCCCTGCCACGCCCCCTGCCATGCCCCCTCGCTGGTACATCTGTCTCGTCTTGGCGCAGATCTACTTCCTGTCGCCCTTCGCTGTCTGCTATTTTTATGAACGAGATCACACAAGAAACGAGCGAGGGAGAGAGAGAGAGGGAGAAGGAGAGAGAGAGAGGGCTGACTTATGGCTCCATCAGGCGAGAAGATTTTCGCGACATTTTTGGCGTGCCAGCAACAACAACAACAGCAGCGGCAAATAATAACAATCATCACAGCAACAACAACAACTGAATTGATGTTTTTATTAATGGTCCATTTGGAATTTTGACAGGCCTCGGCCAAGGGTAATAAAACCAACAAACCTTACAGAGGCAGCAGCAAAAAAAGAACAGCAGCAGAGGCAGCAGCAACATGCACAAGAACAACAAGAGGCACAACAACAACACAGACAACAACAACATGCAGGCACAACAACAATTACACGCCTTGCTCAGACTGCGTTCTTCGTTTGGCTTTTGTTTTTAGCCAGATGCCCGCTAAAAGTTAGCCTATATTAAAAGTCTATAGTTCAGCTTTATATAGCATAAAGATCGTCATATATATTGCTGCTATATATAGCCTAAACATTGTTATATATATCGCTATATATTTAACTACTTGAAGCTCTGAAAATCTTTGCTCAATTTCAATTGCTTTAACTACCTCAGCAAATGCCAAATTTGTGCTGTCACTTCGCACCTCATGGCAGCAAAGATGCAGATGCATCTACAGATACGCAGAGATACACAGAGAGAGAGAGAGAGAGACAGAGAGATGCAGATACAGTTGCAATTGCTGTTGCAGTTGCAGTGCCATCTCTGGGGACACCTTCGACAACTTAGTTGTCGCTTGCATTTCATTTGATTTGATTTGATTCAATTCCATCTCTCTGCCTCCTCCCCCCCTCTCCCTCTCTCTCTTTCTGTTGCTGTCTCTGTTGCTGCTCGGGGTCTGACAAAAATAACTCAAAAATGTCATTCGCCCATCGAATTTTAACAAACGAGCAGCGCAGTCAGTCAGAGCTGCCAACATGGGCGCTAAAAATATGTCGCATTTTGTTTTTTTAGCTGCCCCACTGTCGATGCAGCTACACAGCACTGTTTAGATATAGATACACACATATATATGATCTATGCATGTGTGTGTGTGTGTGCTTTCCCTACTCACTTCATTTTGACTAAGCAACTGCGTAAAATGCGCCAACGCCAACGCCAGAGAACGGGAACAAGATCGAGACTGAGTCGCGCACAAGAGAGATTCCCGAAAGATGCCATGATCTGCTTCCCCTCTCTCCCCACTCTTGCCCCCTGCCTATAGCAATATGTGTACGATCTGACGATCTGTCGGGGCACTCTACGTATCGTTTGGCATATGCATAGTTAGGCGACTTTTGGTGTTGGCGCTGCTAATGATGCAGCTAAGGAAACGCTTTATAATTTCTCTTTAAAAGCAGCCACCGAATACAAAGATATACACAGATATAAATATATGTATATGTGACTATATATATACACGCATTATACATATGTTTGTGCTTATAAATACGCAACAAAAGCCGACGAAGCTGATGCGTTGCTCCCGTTGTTGACTTCTGCTGCGATGTCTTCTGCTGCTGCTGCCGTTGATGATTTCTCCCCAATACGAAAATTGCTTAATGTGCTGCATTCGCTTTGTCTCTCGTGCCTGTCCCCCTCTCTTCTCTCTTGCCCCCCCCCTCTGCCTGGCGAGACAAAGCCCCCATGCTGATTGCCCAAATAATTTTTATGATTTCATTTTAAGTAATTTTTAATGAAAATCAGTCCGCAGTAACATGCACCCTGCTCTACCCCCCCCCTGTCCACCCTCTCTCCTGTCACTGTCTCTCTCTTCACTCTCTGTCTGACATTTTGGCATTTTGGCTAATAGTTTGTACAATGCGATGAGTTGATTTCTGGCGTTGACAACGCCAAGGCATTGTCTCCTCCTCGTTGCTGTTGTTGCTATTGCTGCTGCTGTTGTTGTGGTTGCTGCAACGAAGCGTGATTCTAAGCAGTTGCGCCCTGCTGTACGCGCCGCTGCTGTCTGTTTTGGCATGTTGATTAATGAAGTGCGGTTAAAATGATGAGCAGAGCACAGAGCACAGAACATGAGGAGGAGGATGAGCATGAGATATGTGGCATGAGCTTGTTGTGGTGTGTGCGAGTGTGTATGTGTGTGTGTGCAGCATGTTGTCTGCTGGCATTATCCTTGACATTATCGCGGCACAAACATTGACACTGCAATTGGGCAACTTGCCACTAGACTCATAACTAACTAACTGCTCAAAAGGAGCTTGGCAAGATGTGTGAGGCAAGCGGAGGCTAAATGGGATAAGGCAGCCAGGTAGCCGGCTAGCGAACAGGTTAAGCGTTAATACCAATCAATGCCTTGGCCTACATGCTCTCTCTATCCCTCTCTCTCTCTCTCTCTCTCTCTCTTTCTTTCTGCCTCGGCACAAAAGCAATTTAATGTTCGTTTTTGGGTTCTCTCTTTTTCCTACATTGTTGTTTTGTTTTCGTAAATTGCATTTTCTGATTTCGAACGAAACGAAACGTACAGAAAAATACACACGCACACACACACATTGAGATTTCTATAGCGTACCTCTATAATCAGGTATGAAAGGTTACGCTTGCGCAGCAAGCTGTGGCAAGAGGCAGGCAGACGTCGTTGTCTTGGAATGCTCACTTCGAACTCGGCTTGTACTATGGCACTGCAGGAATTGTTGTTTCTCTCTCTCTGTCTGTCTGCCGGGCTGCCTGTCTCTCTCTCTTTCTATCTCCCAGTGTCTGTCTGTCTGCCCGTCTTTCTCTCTGTCTGTCTCTACGCATTTGCGTGTGTCTCTCTGCCTGCCTGCCGCTGCCTGAAAGGAACTTAATCTCCTTTGTGCAATATTCCCGTCCCTCAATCGCAGTCGTAGCTCTGCTCAGCTTTAGCCTCTGGGCTCAGCTCTTTCTCTTTCTCTTCTTCTGCCTCTTCCCCTTCTCCTGCTTCGTCTTCTTCTGGTTTTGTTCTTTTAATGATAAAAAATGCTATGTAGAAAACCTTTTGCCTTTTTATTTGGAATTTGGTACCTTTTTAATCTCGCTGCTCTCTCGCTCTGTCTCTCTCTCTCTCTGGCCGTCTCTTTCTGCCCATGCGCAGTTATATTATTAAAAGCATTGTTCTTTTTTTTTTGTATGTTAGTTGGGTTGCTTGGCAACCCTTAGCGGCGCAACCCGCTTTGGTTTTGTTTTCCTTCGGTTTTGAATTTCTATTTTTTTCTCGAGAACAAAAGGCGCAACTGGCATTTTGCCAACTTGTTAGCCGAAACGGCGAAAAGAGCAGCAGCAGGAGGAGGCAGCCAGGCAGGAGGCAACCAGAGGCAGCAGGAGGAGTAGGCAGAAGGCAGGCAGGGTTGCCCACTGCGCAGCCGCAACAGTTGCCAAACTGCGACGCAGCGTGAACTGATTTGGCACAGCCTGCCACGGCATACACAGACACGCACACACACACACACGCACACATATATATACGTATATATGTATGTTTGTATATATGCATGCCACCCACCCGTGCCGCAGCTGCAACCGCATTTTGATTACACTTGAACATTTTCGAAAACAGAATTTCGAATCAGTTTTTCGTCTGTTTCTGCTTCATTCAAATATTTGTTTATGCAACCACTTGGCGCCTTTTAAATGTTATTATTTAGTTTGGCCAGTGTGTGCCAGTGTGTGTGTGTGTGCCAGTGTGTGTGCGAGTGTGTGCTTGTGCTGTCGGGGTCGTTAGACGAGGCGTCTCGTCTCGGCTCAGCTGATGACTTTCAATATTTGTACAGTAGTTTGACCCTTTTTAACAGCTCTATATGCCCGCTCTAGATGCGATAATGCAGCACGCAGATACAGTATCTTTAGCCCTCAATGTGTGTGCGAGTGTGTGTGAGTGTGTGAGTGGCACATTACTTAGCTTCTAATGCGTTCAGCAAATACAACTAAGAAGTGGCGAAGATTGTTAGTGAGTAGAGGAAGAGATCGAGAGAGAGAGTTGCACTGTCTCTTTCTAGCCCCCCCCCCTCTCTCTCGCTTTCTCCCTTGCCCCTTTAGTTGCTCTAACTAAGTCAGCAGGTCGTTCGGCTGCACTTGTCACTCATTCAGTCAGCTTTCCCCTCTCCCTTCTCTCTCTTTCTGTGTCGCATCTTTCGCTGCGCTTTTATTTATGTGCCGTTACTTATGAGCCGCCATGATTTATAGCAGCATTATGGCAGCCAGCACTAGACGCGTGCTAAACGCTGCCAATTAAACGCTAAAGAAGCGTGCGCCCCCAATTGAGAGTGTGTATGCGAATCGATATACCCTGTAGAGATGCCCCAGAGAGAGACAGGGTATGCCAGCTAGACTGCAGTGCGTGTTGTTATCAGTGCAGCCCGGATGTTTGTGCAGCCCCAGACGAGAGTACTGTAAAGAGAGGGGGGGGGGGGCAGGGTAGAGAGAGGCTACCTGGCAGGTACCATTGATAGGCGGCGCAAGTAGTCGAAATCTTTACGAGCTGCGCTGCTGCTGCTGCAAATATTGACACTACGAAATGTAGCTACAAGAGATTGTTGCAAGTATCTGAAGCAGCAACGGCAGCTACCTCAGTGCGTCGTTGTTTGTTTGGAGTCGTAAAAGAAGCACTGGCCAAGTCTGGCAGCAAAGATATAGATACAGCTATAGGAAAAGATACAGACAAGAGACAAAGATGCAGATACAGACGATGATGAGACAGATACAGCAGCAGCTTTATTTATTTATTTATTTAATTAGTGTATAGTCGGCCTAAGGTCAGTCGACTGTTTAAAAGTAAAAAAAAACAATTAATAGTTATAATTAATAATTTTAAATTAAAAGTAAAATCTTAACTGTGAGAAAAGAAAGAAAAAAGAAATTAATTGAATTGAATTTGACTCTGGGATAAAAAAAAATGAAAGAGTTGCAGATACAGCTACAGGTTGAACTAAAGGCAGTCATAGTTATAGATACAGTTGCAAGTAAAAGTGCAGTTACAAATGCAGATATAGACAAAGCTCTGTCCATAGTTAGTAGCTAAAATAAAGGAGAAGATGTAGATGCAGATACAAGTACAGATACACCCACAAATACAACTATAGATACAACTACAGATACGCCAGTTGCAAGTACAGCTACAGGTTCAACTACAGTCAAGATATTGCCAGATACAAGCAGGGCAACAGCTACAGATACATTCATGCAGATACAGATACAGCTACAGATACAACTACAGGTACAGCCAGTGCTGCTACAGTTGCGGTGCCTTCTCTAAACATGACGTTGGGGGGTCATAAAAAAAGTAAATCAGTCGCCTCGCACGGCATGTGGAGCACTTCCATTTGGGAGGGAGGCGCAGAGGCCGAGGGGGGCGGGGCACTCCACACACAGCTTTGTCACCTCAATTGTCGCCGTGTTGTTGCTGTTGTTGTTGCTGGTTTTTACGGCCGATATTGTGCGCCCATTATAAAGATAAAAACGATGGCTCTGCGCGCATTAGATCGCAGCGCGTTACACATTAACGCAACTGCGACGGCGACGGCGACGGTAGGGCGAGACGGGTGGGGCGGGGTAAGGGTTTTGGGATTTGGGTTCGAGTTCATGTTTTGTTTTGTTTGGTTTGGTTTTGTTTTGGTTTTGTTCGTTTGCTTTCTTACGCTGCTGAATGTCGGTTAAAGGTAATCAGCGACATTAAATAAGCACAACGACAGCAGCAGCAGCAGCAGCAACAACAACAACAACAACATTGTGATTATCATCACGAACAACATCATCATCGTTTGTTAAGTAAATAAAATATTTCGTATTGCATTACAACAAAATTATTGTTCGAGCTAGCAGAGTGGGCGGTAGGTGGGGGGGGCGTGGCAATTGAGGGGGAGTTGTGCAAGCTTTTAGGTACCTAAATGTGGCTAGTCTGTGTCAGTGTGTGTGTGTGTGTGTGGGTGTAAATATATCTCTAGCTGGGTGGGTGTGAGAAATACGATAGGCCTGTGCAGAGCTTTGGTTACCCTGCGCTGAGGTTTGAGTGCCGGCAAGAAAGTGCATGCATAAACATCCACACTTCTTTGACGTCTCTATGCGACTTGGATCTATTACAGAAACAGGCAGAGAGGGGGAGAGAGGGAGAGAGAGGGATAAAGAGAGCAGAAAACGTATCTCTTTCAGAAAAAGTCGCGCCAAAGTCTGAGGTCAGTTATCTGCCCAATTATGGCAGACACCCGACATTCCCTTGGTTAATCCCCCACTAGGCTTATCATAATGCCAAACTGCTGCCGTTCTGCCATAAAGAGATTTCTTTCTTCTAAATAAAAAGTTGTCTATAAAAATGCTCTGTCTGTACTCGACATCGTCTGGGATTATAAGACAATTGTGTTTTATGGCAGAAGACTGTAGAATTTCGGTATCATTTTGGTTGTCTACATATTATGGCAACCCCCCCCTGGTACCCCCGCTCTATTTTGCCAGTATTTGCTGGTATTGAATTTGGTATTCTCTATAAAAACTTGTGCAAGATTTGTTCAAAAGTTTTCTAATTCTTTTTCCTCGCTCCCTTCTCTGTTTCTGCCCGTTGTTATTGTCCGTCTCTCGCCTAATTCGTTTGTCTAGCTGGCGTTTTGTTTATGATAGCGCATTGCCCGCATGTGGTAATGACAGAGGAGGAGTGGGGGGGGGAACATGCGGCGCCGCTGGCACGCAGCGCGTGAGCGAATACAAAAAGTAATAATGAAAATTAGTGAAGTGTACGTGCAGCAATTTAGGCGCCACATTACCCAACTATAGGTCAGCCAAACACACACAAGCGCACACACACACACAACTTCTTGCACCGTTAGAAGCACAACACAAACACATTAGCTTAGATAAACGCACAGAGAGACAAAGAGAAGAGCAGCGTGCGTTGAACTATGGCAACCAGTTGCAGCCTGCAGGCAACGCCATCTCCATCTGCAGCTCCTGCTGTCTCTGCAGCTGCCCCTCCCCCCCGTCTGCCTGTCTGCCTGTCTGTGCAGACCCACTGTTATCACACTGCAGTTTCTCAAGTGGGGATCGCGTCGTCGTCGTCGTCGCGCGGCTACTGTGCGCGCTGATTCCAAAAGTCGACATGGCCGAGTGCATAAATTGCTTTATGGCCACGTTTGCTGGGCGCGCTTTATGGCCATTACTCAAGTGCTCAAGACGCTGGCCATACACTTGCACTAGGCCAGCTACTAGTCACCCTATAGCTAGCTCCCTCCTTCCTGCCCTCCCTTGCACAGGTTTATGACCCACACAATGCCAGCGCTATAAACGCGGACGTAGCTCCTCACTCGATGTTGCCATAATAAAAACGTAGCAAAAACAAATGCTACCCTAACACACCACGCACCACACACCACACACACACCACACACACACTATACTACACTATAGCGTACCCCATTTGAAGCATTTTATGGACTTGAGCTCTTTGTGGATTGCGTTCTCGATTTTTATTTCGGTTTTTAGTGGCTCAAATTTCTATAAATTTATCATGTGAGAAATTAAAAGGCAGCTCTGATTCAATCATAATTCCACGTATAGCACCTTCACTATATATACTATGTTTGTTTGTATGTGTGTGCGGGGGGGACTTACTTTTATGACAGACTGTTGTGTTCTTTGATAGCACGTGGCCAGGTTGATGAAATGAATTTGATTTGAAAATGCTATACAATTTATGGCTGACGATCTTTCGTACAGACGGACCTAATACTCTCTACCCCCTCCTCCCCTCGCTCAGTGCCCTCTCTCTAGGCTGTGGTTGTATAATTGCATTTATTGGGGAAGGGGAGCCGTATCTGTATCTGAACAGTAGTGATTTCAGTTTGTCGTCGAGCTCGACGCTTGCAAAATTTATGAGCTGCCCATGTGAAACTGATTAGAGTGGATTTTTTTTTTTCTGTTGCTGTTGCTGTTGTTGGGGCGTCAAGAACTCTCGCCATGACGCGCAATTTTTCCCAATGTTTTTACTATTTTTAAAGTGCGTGACGCTTCTTCTTGCTTTCCGTTTTTTTCCCCACGTTGCGCTATAAATATGAAATTGTCAGCTGCAGACGCCCACGCGGCTCTGGTTGACAAAATCTGTGTATGTTCGCTGGCTTGTCTAGAACATTTTTCCGTTTTCCCGTTTTCGTTTTCATTTTCATTTCGATTTTGATTTGGATTTGCTTTGGTTTTGTTTCTTATTCTGTGTGTTGCTTATTTATAGACTTGTCTCATGCTGTGTGTGTGTGTGCGAGTGTTTGTCAGACTGTTGTAGCTTGTTTCCTTGTTGATTAATATATACTTGGGCGCCCAACGTGGGTCATGAGTTAGCTTATCAATGCGTTTGCGCTTGTAATTAGCACGCTGTGGCGGCCATTTTGATTTGCAGTGCGTGTGTGCAATATGCCAGGCAGCGCCCCCTCCCCTTCCCCTTTGCTGGCAGCAACTTGTAGCAAGCGCGACCCTCATATCAGCTCAAATGCGCGACCAGGTCGCCATCCAAACGAAGAGTTATCATTCAAACCAGTTTGACAACTTTGCCGGGCAGCTCTGCCTGTCGAAGTGTGTGTGTGCTGTGCAAGTGTATGTGTGTGTGTGTGTTGGCAACGACCAACCAGCATTTGAAATGCAACATTAAAGCCAACTGGCAGCGCGACTCCGCACGCAACTTGCCGCGCGTTTTCAATGGTCTTGCTTTGTATCTGCGTGCTGCAGTTGTAGTTGTGCCTGTGTGTGTGTGTGTGTGTGTGTGCAGTTCTGCTGGCCTCACAATGGGGCGTTTTTCTCATGCTTCATTGTCGAATACCCACATATCTGCAGATGTCTGGCAAGTTCGATGTCGATGCGGACGCGACTTGAGCTGCTGCCACTGTCCCCCTTTGGTTCTCCCCGGCCCAGCAAGGCAAGTGTGCAACATAATTATTAGTCGTCTATGGCTGAGTTGATCTCAAATTGCCGTTACGAAACTTGTGCGAGGTCAGAGTTCAGCGAAAAGGCAAAACAAATTTCACTCTTGCCATCTTTATCGTTTCACAGATCTATAGATCGTACGATCGATCTATGTTGATCGCCTGCAGTGCAGCCTTGCACAGTTAGACAGTCAGCTGGGTGGTCCCAACAGCAACAACAACAATAACAACAACAATAACTCGTAGCAATTCGAACAAGCCAAAGAAAGAGAGACAAGGTCAAAGCGAAGATCTTCGACGACGAGTTTGAAATCGCGCAGCGGGTGTAGTCGTTATTTTTGTGTTATATCTTGGCCGCTCTTGGCTGCTCTCTACTCTTGTGTCTATTGAGGAACCGCAGACCGAGTCTGAAGGTTCGTTGGATAGTTCCGTGAGAGCAACACAATCTACAGCTCTGGCGACGAACATAATAAAATCAAATAATTCGCAGAGCATTATTTGACCTTCTGTGTGGCCATTTTGTGACCGTCGTTGCTGGTTGGTGTTGTTGTTGTTGTTGCTGCTGCTGTCGTTGTTTGTCTCCAATGTTGTTGCTGTTGTTGTTTCGGTTTTATCTAGTCGCATATTGCTTTTGTGATTTTTATCTAAGTGTGTGGTTTATTTCTGTTGCCTGTTTTGCAATAAAAAAAAAAAAAGGAAAAACAAAAAATAAACGAGAATCGCTTTTATGGTCACAGCGAGTCAACTCTGCTCGGATGAGCAACAGCAACAACAGCGGCAAATTTTACGCAAATGTTGCGTTTCCCATGCTCGGTTTTGTTGTCGCTTATCGCATTCTGTGTGCCGGCCTGGACTGTGTGAGCTGTGGCATCATAAAACGGCAGCGACACGGACAAAGCAGGGACACGCAGTGGGACACAGTGGGACAGCAGGACAGCGGGTCGCACTATCGACCTAGTCACGGCGTGGCTTGCCACCTGCCTGCAACGATTTGAAACAGGCATACTAAGTCTCTATGCTACCTTTCTCTCTCCCTCTCTGTATACCCCCCTCTCCCTCACATGCATATACTAATGTTCTCTCTCTTTTTCATTGCAGATAAGATCACAGAAACCCTACTACACCGCAGATCCCGAAGTCGATTCACTGGTAAGTCTATGCGCAACAATGTTGCTGCAACATGCCTCAAAGATCATGCCCCCAAATGTGTGTGTGTGTGTGTGTGTCTGCGAGTGGGCGACTGTGTGTGTGTGAGTCGCAGTGTGCGATCACCTTGACCCAAAACAATGACAACAATTGAATAATTTTCTTTTATTTAGAATAAATCACAGCAAATTTAGCAGCAGCAGCAGCAACAGTCGCTGCCACAGCAGCAACAAGCAGCAGCAATTTATGAGCATTTTGTTGACTGCGAACTAAGTTGTTTAGTCATTTTATTGGACAGCGTTGCCATACTTTTGCCGGCAGACGCGCACGCATTTTGATTTTGCATGCAGGATGAGAAGGCAGTTGCAGCAAAGGGACAGAGAGAGAGAGAGGGGAAGGGAGAAAGAGAGAGAGGGAACTGGGCAGACGACGACTACAATATGAAGCAGAACGATTTAATGATGCATATGACATTTTTGCACTCTCTAAATGGGCAGCCTTTGGCGCGGGCAAAAGACGACGACGACGATGGCAACAAAGGCAGCAGCAGCAGCAGCAACATCTCGTTGCAGCAACAACAATCAAGTTGGCGTCTGTTGTGTGCTCGCTTCTGGGTTAGTTGAATGCATTCAGTTTCGCTGAGAGAGCGTGGCCCCCAAAGGCAAAGGCAAATGCCATCAAGGCAACCTTGACGGCGATCGTCATCATCATCATCGTGTTGCTGCTGTGCTTGCTGTTGATCATGATCG
Source organism: Zaprionus davidi (assembly GCA_018903715.1). Lineage (NCBI taxonomy): Eukaryota > Metazoa > Arthropoda > Insecta > Diptera > Drosophilidae > Zaprionus > Zaprionus davidi. The sequence goes on from JAEIGL010000003.1 coordinate 5,182,082, forward strand.
AGTTGCGACTATGCTAATGCCCAAAACTAAAGCAGAAAGCGAATCTTTTTTGGCGAAATTGCTGTGGCAACATGAGTCAGAATTGAGGTTGCTGACGTTGCTGCTGCCGTTGCTGTTGCTGCTGCATGTAAATCAAGACGGAAATGCTGCGTGCAAAAAGTGCAAAACGAGCCATGCAATTGGGCTGCACAAATCGGCAGCAACTGCTGCTGCTGTTGTTGCTCCTGTAGCTGCTGCTGCTGCAGTATAAAGAGATTAAGGGGCAAAACTAATTTTAATTGCGACTCGACAGCGGCCGCTGCTCAGTCGTAAATGTGTCACTCACAGCAAAAGCAGATGCAGCCGCAGCCACAGCCACAACGGCAGCAACTGTTGCTGTTGCTGCCGCGTTTAATGTCGCTGCGTTTTATGGCGTATTAGTCGCCAGCGGCAACAGTTGCAGCTGCAGTGCAAAATCTCTGGCGGTGGCCCTAATTTTATGCACTTGCAGATTAGTTTATTAGTTGTACTACAAACTCACTGACGGCACGGCGGGGTTTCTCGCCAGGGCAGTGTGGTGTGGACAGGGGGGAAGGGAAGGGAAGCCTGCCTGCCTGGCTGCAAGCGAAGTTAACTCTGTGTGGACACACTGGCGGCCCTGGCCATGTGTGTGCGCCTGCGTACGCGGAGTCATAAATCATTTTGCCATGCCACCGCACTCTGTGGTGTCCCTCTCCCACTTGCGTCCCTCTGCTCGCCGCCCATGGCCAGTTCATGTTTGAACATTTAAAAGTGCATTTAGTAACACTTACTTAAAAAATATAAAAGAGAAAATACTACAAAAAAAATACTACAAAACTACACACGCACACACACAACCACACACACGTGAATAGGCAGCACTAATGCGGCTATGCTATAAAAATGTTTATAGCATGTTTTTGTGCTATGTTATTATTTTACTATGCGGTTCACTTGGTACACTTAAATGGGAATTCTTTAAAGTTTTCTGCCAAGATCAGAAGCAGCAGCAGCAGCAGCAGTGGGAGCAGCAGCAACAACAACAATAACAACAACAACAACTGTTGCTGCTGTGGCCAGAGCAGTTAGCAGCATCGTAAAAATGTCAAATGTCAAGCTGACGTTTTAATTAGCATCTGGTCACCCTAACAGTTGGCGCTTTCAGCTCTCAGTGTGTGTGTGTGTGGTGTGTGTTTGAGTGTGTGGTGGGTGTGTGTATGACTGTTTGTGTGTGTGGTTCCGGGGCGTCAAACGATTTGTTTGGGGAGCACCCTTTATGGCTTTGAATTTTATTATTGTTTGTGATATGCATAACTCATGTTCAACTCATGCTATCTCCTTCGCACACACTATATTTCTCTCTCTCTCTTTCTCATTGCAGATGGTGCAAGCAATACAAGTGCTTCGGTTTCACCTTTTAGAGTTAGAAAAAGTAAGTAGAAAACGATTTCAAATAGTTTTAATTCTCCACTCCATCGACAAAGGGGCATTGCAATACGTGTGCGATAGCAGCACAAACGATAATCGTATATCGTTTATACGAGTACCATACGATATGTGGTACAATCCGCGAGTCTCGGCTGGAAAATGGATTGTCATGCTATTAACTGTTGCTTGGACAGACATTTATTTATTTATCGCCAGTCCGAAAACGACCACCCATAAAACGCATAAATCAATTGCGGAAAAAAATACATAGTATGGTGGGGGAAATTGTATCAAACTAGCAGATACCCTGTAAGACGGGCAGTGAATTGAAGTGATACCTTGCAGTTTAGAGTATAGAGCTGTAAAGCACGTTATTTTTGTTGCAAAAGAAAAGAAAGGGATTATTTAATATTAAGTCTGAAACTGTTATCGATATTTTTATACAATAATCGTAGTAACTTGTCATAGTTGAAGGAATACGATTTTTAAAACTGATAAAATTAATTAGTTAATAGATTATGTATCAATTCTTCCGATTCAATGCCTATATTAATCATAAAAGTTCAGAAAGGGACTATTGCATGATATATTTCCTACTGTTATCGATATTTGCATGCAATAATCGCAGTAAATTGAGAAAGTAAAACGAATTTTATGAAACTAATAAAATGATTCGCTAAATAGGAGTTCTTTCAATTCTATGCATACATCATGCAGACAAGTCTGGATATCGATATATTATCGATATATCTCTGCAGTACTCGTTTTAAATTCATTAAGTATTTACATAGTTTGTTTGATAAACATATTAAAAAGCAGTTCTTCAGCTTCTGTGCACATTTCCTGATTTAACTATAGTCTGACTAGCAACTGAACTACCCACATCACTCACTTACAGGGTATAGCGAATAGCAAACACACATTTCAATTGCCAAACATGTGTGTTGACATTTTATTGAGCTTGTAAGCAGACTCAGACTGAGACTCAGAGACAACACACACACACACATACACACAGCATGCGGCCATATCTCTTTGGCAAATGTCTAAATTAAAGCACAGCAACAACAACAACTGTAAGCACTGTGCAGCTGCGTCCATTAATTGGCAATCAAAACTGTAACGTGAAAAGTGCCGCGCATAGTTGCAAGCTGAGCTGCTGCAGCGGGACAGGATGTGGTCAAAGCGGGGCAGGTGTTTGTGTTAGATAGAAGTGTGTGTGCAGTAGGGAGAGGGGGAAGTGCGAGGGAGGTACAAACATATTTGCATTGCGAGACAATGCAGCGCATTCATTTGCGGCTCGCGGCTTTGTTGTTAATTCATGAGGTGTGGATGCCGCGCTGCAACATCCCCGCCCTCTCGACCAACCCTCGACTCGCACATAAATAATTTCGGGAATGCAGCAGCAACAACAACAGCAGCAACAACACCTACTTTATTATTGGACACTTTATAGTCTAAATGGAAAAATTACAGGTTGCCTAATTTGTTTTAATTTCAAATAATATGCAAGCGAGTGTGTGTGTGCGTGTGTGTGTGTGTGTGTCTGTCTTAATGGAAGTTGTTCCTCAACGTGGTCGTAATTAATGCCTGCGCTGCGCCCCCCCACTGCCCCCCTCTCTGCCTTTGTGGCTGCCCTCGCCCTGCCTCTATGTCCAGTGTATCTGCCGAGAAAATTAATTAGGCAAATGCGCAGCGAAGCGTGGAGCGAGCCGTCGACCAGTTGGGCCCAAACTGAAACCGAAACCAAACCGAAAACACTCACAATGAGAGCCACAAAACGAAGCTGAGCCGCGCTTGCCAGCTAAGCCAAGTTCGACTCGCGTTGTTGTTGTTGTTCTGCTTTTCAATTAAGTCTTAAGTAAGAAATTATGCAAAGCATTATAGAAACAACAACAACAACAACAACAATGAGAAGAACGCGGCAGAACGTTGAAAGCATACGAAGTCCGCTTCGGAGTTTGAGTTCGATGCGAGGCCATTTGCCTGAGCAAGCCGAAAAAAGTCATTTATTTAGCTTCGGAACGGAGAGCGAGGCTAATGACAGCAACAACAACGAGCAGGAACAGCGACAGCGACAACGACAACGAATGAAACAATCAAAGTGAAGACAAAACATACAACGAAAGTCAATCAATGTGCAATTAGCGTGGACCAACGCAAGTTTGCCGCTTTCTATGGAAAGTAGTGCAGTAAGCCAAGTTAGTCGATCAGTCGAGCAGCTGCCACTGCTGCCACTGTCACTGCCACTGCAATTTGTTGCAAGCGGCACCCTGTATACTATAGAGACAGACAGAGACAGAGAGAGAGACACAACGGACAACGAGATCTTTATCATCATCACACACAGCACTACGACAGGTTTTTGTTTTGTCATTTGTCACTCACACAGCTTGCGACACACAGCAGCAGCAGCAACATACACCGCAGCAACATACAACAAAGAACTGTAGCAACTTGTAGCGAAAAGAAAGATATATCGCATATACAATTCATTTATATGCAGCCAACAAAATGCACAATCAGAAACAGAAACAGAAAACAAAAACAAAACCAAAAACTAAAGTGAAGTAAAATAAAAATACGAAAAATACAAAATACTTAAATAAAATAAATGTGCGGCCTGTGTTGGACAGAGGCAAAAAGCATCTATATATAATATATATACATATATATACGTATACTTATATATACTATATCTGTGCTAAAGCAGCAACGAGGAGCAGAGAACAGAATCAGTTAAAAAGACGTTTCAAGACTTGTGTCTGTCAAAACTGGTTTGTCTCAGCCCCAGCCAAGTGCCCCCCCCCTGCACTGCCCCCAGCCTGCCTCGTGGCCCTCATCTACGTTGCTCCATGCACGGTTCCTCGATTCCTCAGTTTCCCATCCAGCACGGACAATTCTCGTCACAGCGTCACATGCAAAAAAACACAGCAGCAACAAAAACACTCAACGACGGCGACGGCGCATTGCAATTGACAAACAAACAGTGGGACAGACAGGCAAACAGACGGAGTGACAGTGGGACTGGCAGCAGTCGGACAGCCGCACAACACACGTTGGGTCAGTTGCACACCAACACACACACACACTCACTGGGACACACCGGCACACCCCGGCAGGGGGTAAGCAGTCACAGCTTGGCGGCTGTACCCGGTACCAGGCTGGGTATCCGGCATGGGGGCACCACCACCAACACCAACACCACAACACAACTGTAGCCCGAATTGGGGGCCTTGTTTTGATGGCAGCACCAGCCAACAGCTGTATTTTTGTTGACGGCTTTGCAAACTTCAGTTGGAGAAGAAAGCTGAAGCAAGCTGCGATCTTTGTGTGGGTTGTGAAACATCGACATCGTCTCAAATGGAACGAGAATCATCATCATCATCATCTCTAATAAACTGAAGCGTGGCGACGACGGCATTCTTTGCATTTGAATACAGCTTGAAGTGTTGCTCTCCACTGTCGATCTACTCGTTGTTGTTGTTGTTGCTGTATTTTAATTACATTTCATTTAAATGTCAGCAAAGTTGTACAACGTTTTTTTTTTCTGTCTTGTTAAACAAAATGCAAAAAAACAACAAAACTTGTTGCTCGACTGTGACTGAAATTGCTATTGTTGTTGCCGTTGTTGCTGTGGAGGCTGTTCGTGTGAATCTCATTGCTCTGCTCTAGCTCAGGCTGCAGCTCTGCCCTGCCCTGCCCTGCCCTGCCCTGCTCTGCTCTAGCTCAGCTGTAGAACATTTAGCGCTATCTACGAGCGGAAATCGAAAATTACCACTGCGCAGATTGGAGCGATTTGCATGAGATTAGACAGAGACAGAGCGAGACAGTGGGGCAAATAAACCCTTGCTTCCCACTTCTGTTGCCCCCCTCTAAACATAGTCACATTGCGATGCTATCGCTGTCAGAGGAAGCTGTAAAATGTGCCAAGCACGAGAGGAAATGGAACTGGGAGAGGGGCCAGGGGAAAAGGGGGAACACTGTGAAAAGTTTTGTTTAACAGGATGTACAAATGACTGCAACATTTACAACGCTTACAACAAGCAACGCCCTCTGTGCTGCAGGGAGCTGCTGCTGTTGCTGTTGCTGCTGCTGCACATTGGGTGGGCAACAGCAACATGGGCAGCCAGTCATAAATATCGCAATGAGCTGTTTAAATGTCACACACAACGCTGACAAATTAATCAAAAATTATCAGCCAGCAAGCATCGCTGCAGCAGCAACAGCAGCAACGACAGCAACATGCCACAGAGGGCCGTGTCCAGTGTCTGCGAGACAGGCAACTTGAGCATAAAGCCGCATAAACATATCAATTTAGTAAGTATTTATGCCCCGTCTCTGTCTCGTGTTGTTGTCCCTGTCTGACGTTGCGTGCAACTGCCATGGCAACATGTTGCTGGCGTGCTAATTGCGCGCTTTATGTGCATTGTTATGGCAACTTTGACAGCAACATGTTGCCTGTTGGCTGTTGTTGTTGTTGTTGGTTGTGTTATCAGCAAGCTACGGCAAACAGCGGCGACAAATTTGAGTCCTGTCATAAACCAGTTGCTGCCACTTTTTGTCAACGTCATATTTTTTGGTGACAATAACATTGAACACGGACAGCAGCAGCAGCAGCAATCGCGTTGTAGCAGCAGCAGCAGCAGCAACTGCGACCTGCAAACAAGTTTGGCAAGTTTCGGCAACAAGTTAATAGCCGCGACAGCCTTTTAGCCCGTCGTCTGTGTCGGTGTCCGTGCGTCAGCAACAGTTGCAGCTTTTGAGAGTGAAAAAAAAGAACGCGAACGCTGCAGCAGCAACAGCAACAGCAACACAAGCAGCAACCCAGGCAACAACAAGCAATTTGCATAAGCAACGCGCACTTTTTCGTAAATTAAATGCCTCCTGCCCGTTTAAATGGAGCACCCTGTTCGCTGTTGTGGCTGCTGCTGCTGTTGTTGTTGCTGCTGTTGTTGCTGTTGCTGCTGCTGTCTGCTCGAGCCCAGCGCAATTAATTTCTTTTTAGCCAAGGCGGCTGCATTCCTCTTTCTCTCTCTCTGCCTTTTTGCATATTTGCATATGCGCCTGCCTGACTCACACTCACCTCGCTCAGCCTTATCGCATTTGTTTTATCACACACACACAGACAGAGAGACAGGCACACACACACACAGACAGACAGCAACTGAGTGCAGAATTTTTGGCCTGGAAAACGCATTTTGTTGGCCCGTTTGCTGCCGTTGTTGCTGACGCCAGCGCGAACCTGGTCTGCATGTTGCACGTGCTGCTGATTGTTGCTGTTGTCGGTGTTGCTGTTGTTGTTGCTGCTTGCTTAAAAGTGTGCCCAGCGGCTAAACCCGGCTGGCCAGCGAACTTCCTTCGCTCTCTATGCATATTTATGTGGCCGGCATCGGCATCGGCTTCGCATTTTTATCGCCTGCAAGCGCGTACACCTTCTAAGCTTAGGCAGCGACTGTTGCTGTTGTTGCCGTTGTTGTTGCTGACGTTGTCTACGCCATTTTTGAGTGCCATCATCAACCATTTGCTTGGCAGAGAGGCCCTGGGTTAACGCATAAAAAGCAATTTGCATGCCATTTGCAGCGGGAGCAAAACAAGTTTTGCCATCTTCCTCCTGCACCTTCTCCACCTTCTTCTCCTGCTGCTTGTCGTTGTGTGTTGTTGTTGCATAAAGAATGCGATGGCGCTAAGTGTCTGCAGCTGTCCCTGTCTATTGGGTATAAATGAACGAATGAACTCGCGATTCTAATTTAGTCAGACAAAGGTATCGCCATGTCTGATTAGCAGATCTTGTGATAAATGCATTCATCGATAAACTAAGTCGATTAATAATCGATAAGACATATTTTTATATATATAATACCGTATTGCAATGCCCAATGAGTTTGATGTGTTTATATAGATATGCACCCTTGAACGATAGTCAATTGTTATCGATATACCGATATTTTAGCATAATTTATATATATTAACCATTTTTTTTTAGCTACTACCACTTCTCACACATTAATTCTCTCTTTTTGTTCTCTCTCTTCCCCACTCTCTTTCTTTCTCTCTCTCTCTCTCCATGTTTACCACTCTGCAGGTGCATGAGCTATGCGATAATTTCTGTCATCGATATATCTCATGTTTAAAGGGTAAAATGCCAATAGATTTAGTGATCGACGAACGGGACACCACCAAACCACCAGAATTAGGTTCAGCTAATGGTGAAGGACGAAGTAATGCCGATTCAACATCGCACACCGATGGAGCTAGTACACCAGACGTTGTGAGTACCCCCTTCGCGGGAGCACATGGTCCTATATTGGCGAGCTACAATGCGGTGGTGCACCCATGTTCGTAGTACGATAACGACCTTCTTGCAAAAACGAAGCGGGTGCTCACAATGCCCTGGGATTAATGAATGAATCAATAATGATAACAATAATAAAAACCATAATAATAATACCAATATGACAAGAGACAAATTGTTGCTAAACTGCATAACAGATTAAGTAAAATTAATTCTATTTTGCAAGGCTACAACAAAAACTGATAAATGAATTATAATAATGATATTACTACTACTATTATTATTATTATGATCAGAATATAACAAAATAATAAACGAATATTGATGAATCCAAATCCAATCAAAAAACGCAGAAGAAGTTGTACGTAATTATGAACAAGAACAAGAACACACACACATTGTAAATTAGTCAAGCAAAAATGCAAAAAAAAAGCTAAAGATAAAAACAACAACAACAACAACAAATGCTAAATAATTTTCAATACAAGTACAAGAGAAAGCAAAGTAATAAACGATCAAGCGAAATTTCTAGCGAGCAACAGGGACAACAACCGCAACCAAGTACAAACGTTAAAACAGCAGCAGCGGCAGCAAGAGCGAGACAACAACAGCGACAAGGGACAACAAACGAGCGAGGATACAATGCCAGCGGCCAACAACGGACGACGACAACACGGACAACAACAAATACACTGAAAACAAAAGTACCGCAACTATAGCGACGACAAGGACGACAACAACAACAACAATGACAACAACTACAACAAACGAGCTTCCAAGCGGCCGCAAGGTTCCATTTCGCTTGTTCCCCCACGCAGTAGTTCCCCCAAAACTGTTGCTGCCTCTGCCGCCGTCGCTGTTACTGCTGCTGCTGCTGTTGCTGCTGTTGCCGCTAGAATTTTCGTCTGTTTTTGTACAGTAAAAAATAATGAAAAACCAGAGAGCCATAAATTTAAGTTCCAATAATGAAAAAAAAAAACAAACGAAAGCGAATGCAAAACACAACAAAAGTCATGTTAATTATTTTTGCGCGACTTGCAACTTGTAAATTACCGAAGAATGAGATAAAGCCAGAAGAAGATAAAGATAAAGAAGAAGCAGAAGATACATACAGCAACTGAGCAACAATAATAATTAGCGCGATACATTTTGCTTAATTTGTAAAAAGTACCAACAACTAAATATGCAAAAGAAAAAGAAAACAAGAAACAAAATACTAAGTAAATGAAAGAAAAGTTCCAGTACTTCGTTTTTGCAAGAGGCCCATATAGCTCGCCAATATATTATTATTATTAATTATTATTATTAAACAAACCACAAATTTAACCACTTTTTATTATTTTCACTACTTAACACTAAAACTAAAAAATCAAAAAACAAAAACAATTATCTTAAATCAAAACAAAATATCTTATATTACCCAGAAAGTTTACTAACCCAAAACTAACCAATTTTAAACGATTTACATATGCACATAACTCTATATAGAAACTACATGCAGATGTATGCGTGTGCGTTTGTGTGTGTGTTGTATATGTAAGTGGTATGTGTATTGAAAGATATATATATACCCATACTATACAGTCATATATCTATGGACACACATCGATACGCCGCATTATCTGCGTGTACTTATTCATATTTGATATAATACGAAAGTTAGTTTAATGTGGCGTCTGCCGATAACTTCCGATACATATGTTATCGTTTTGAGTTCGTAAACTTGTAAATATTACCTCCCAGTTTTGACCACACCCCCCACCCTGCCCCGCCACGCCCTTAAACCTAGCCCCAAAACAGAAACAGACACACAACAAAACAGTTACAGAAACAGAGCCCCCGTTCTCCCCACATTAAGCACACACACAGATAATTGTCTCTTAATCTCGAGCCCATTTCTCAAACAATTACAACAACAACTTACAAAAAATACAACTCTGTGCCAATTCTATTTCTGAAAACTTGAACACAGCCCCCCACCCACACAGCCCACTCCCAAGACTTTGCGCCGCTGGAAGAGACCTATGCCAGTTATCGCATCAAGCACGAAGCCGACTTTTAATACGCTACACTGTTGTGTAGCGCCTGTGTGTGTGTACGAGTATGTGAGTGTGTGCGTCAGAGTGTTCCAGTGTGTGCTAGCGAGAGTGTGTGAGTGAGTGTGTGTGTGCGTGTTTTTGGGTGGGTCTGTTGCCCCTAAATGTGTCGCAACAAATACGAAAACTACTTATAGCTTACCCGAGAAAGTTCTTTAAACTAAACTCTATAATACAAATATATATACATATATTTATAGTATATATATATATATATATAGTGCATACCTTTAGCATGTAGAAATGTACGAATCGAGCCTAGGCTGCTTTACAAGTTCAGCAAAATCATAAGAAAAGGAAAAGTTTATTCTCATTTTGTTTTGCTTTTCATATTCATTATATTTTCACTTCAGCAACGTGTATACGATTTTCAAATACGTCCTTTTTCAATGTGTTATTTACAACACTGAAAGAACTTGCCAAAAAACAACAACAAAACTATAAAAAACAAGAAGAAAAAAACAAAATTGAAAAGAAAACTATATTAAATCAAATATATAACAAATTTTCTGTTAGGCTTTATTTAACTCTTTATTGTTTCATTTATTATTTGTTTAACAATTTTTGTTTATTTTTTTTTATTTTTGTAATTCTTTAACTCTTATTTTCAATGCGTTCTTCAAGAGAATCGTGAGAATCAAGTGCAACTCATATACGTAAAAACGAGAAAGATACATTAAACATAAACATAGAAATCAACCTGAGTTCAAATGCAAAGTATACGAATAAAACATAGAGTAAAATCTATGTTTTTCTATTATTGTTTATTACGAAATTTATACTAGAAAAAACAAAAAAAAGAAACATACAAAATATACGAGTACAGTTTAAAGTTAATTTAATTAATTGGAGAGTTGAAACGCGCATATACGATGACATTTTAAATGAGCTAGAACCGTGCGATAGAACACACTTGATATACGTAATCACAACGGGATACTATTGTTTAGGTTATTACTACTACAACAACAACAACAACAACAACAATAATAAAAAGAACAACAACAAACAACAACAGCAAAAAGAAAATGCGATGAGGAAGAATAATAATAACAACTTAAGCATTTAACTAAGCAAACAAAATTTTTAACTATACGCGATACTATTATTATAAATAAATGTAATTATTAAAGATTAAACAGATTCTTAAGTACGTGAGCAACGTAATGTAACGTAAATACGTAACTACATGATATACGTAGCAGCTTTTGGTGCTCAAAACGATGATGATGATGATGATGAAATAAGATAATCCCATTGTACTAGTACTATCGCCCTTCCCCCTTTAGCCCTCAGTCCGCAGCATACTTAAGATTAGACTAGGTCCCCCTTTGGGGATTTCCGCCCCCAGTCTGCCCTTCCCCCAACACACACTCTATGTATACTATAGCGTTACGTTATATAGTTCTTAGTGTCCGTAACGGCAGGCTACGTATTTAGTACTAGGTATGCTAAGCTCTAAAACTCTAACTCAAAACTAAAAAACTCCATGTTTATGCAACAACTAATTTATGAGAGTAAAAAATAAAAAAACTCTTCCCAATCGTAGACACTTCTCTATCGCTATCGCCCCGACCCGAGCCCCCCTGTCTAAGTTGATGCATACTAAAATCGAAAACCTACCAAACATTGTACTTAAAAAAAGGGAACTGCACCCTTCCTCTTCGATCGGTGTGCAGTACCAGCTATATGGGCAGTCATTTGTATACTTAAACTTAACGACGATTAGACTATAAAACCAAAATGGTTTACCATATTTTAGAGCAAGGAAACCAAGCAAGCAACCAACTAACTAAACAACAAAAAGAAACAAACAAAAACAGAATATGTCAAAGCTTTTGTACTATTTTTTCAACTTAAGAATAAACGAAACAACTAAAAACTTGCAAACTGTTCGATTTGCAATGCAAAAAAAAAGAAAATAAAATTATAAATAATATGAATAGTTGTTGTACTTTGTCTCATGATAATGCTAAATATATATATATATATATATATAAAACGAGTAATCGCTGTAATTATAATGTAATTCTAGCATAAATCTGTGGCCAACTGATCTTAGTTTGCTTTTTAGTTGAGGTACAGATCGAGAGAGAGCCGTACCGCTTTCATATAGAGCGGGAGTTTTGCTAAATTGTTTCCTATATATGATTTTAGCGAGCTTTTGCATTTTGTTGACAACTTGTTTGATCATATTATTATTTCTTATCACATAGTTTTGCAATTAAGCGATAAATCTTATTATTGTTGTGTACTGTAAAAAAAGAAGAGCGAGGAAAACGAAAAAAAAAAATACAAAATGGAAAACAAACTGAAACTGAAATACGTAATTGCTTTAGGTGATATTTTATGAAAATATAACAAAAGTAAATAAAATAATAATAATAAAAATAATAATGATAATGAGATGCGAAACACGCGAACATGTACGTAAATACGTCAAGAAATGTATGTGTATTTTAAAGATAATTGAAACGCTTTTCGCTTTTGTTTTTAAAATACTAAAATATACACACACACAAACACACACACTTCCGATTTAGTTGTCGTCTTCGTGCATACATTTTTATTATTGTTTTTACGAAACAAATTTTATTTAGTTTTTAGCGAAATTGTAAAATGAAAGAATGAAAGAGGGAGAGAGTAAACGCAATCAAAAAAAGAAAATACTAAAAAAAAAACAAAAAAACAAAAACAAAATCATTTAAAAAACCAACAACAACAAGCAGCAACTTCTATACGATATACGAATACATTTTAATGTAATATTTTTAATTATTTATATGTATACTAATAATATGATTAACGAAAACAAAACAAAAAACAAAACATGAAAAAAAAACGAAAGATGATTTAAGAAACAACAACAACTACAGAGTAACGTTTAAAGAGTTAGCCAATAAATATATGAAAAAAAGTATATTTGAAAAGTACCACAGATTGTTTTTTCAATTGCTGCAAGGCCCGCCTAGTCTATAAGTCAATCCGTGTTTAGCTCCAGCCTGATGACGCCACCTTCCCAGCCAACAAGATGTTCAACTGGATCAGCGCATACTGAAGGATGTTCGGCTCAGCTCTCGATGCTTTACAGAAATCGATCGTTTCATCTCGTTGGGTTTCGCTTCGTTTTTCAATTTTCAGCAAGTCAAAACTGAAGGTTGGCCATGTGATCCCGCTGCTCTCTCTCTTTGTGGATTTAAGTAGCAGTTCAGATTTCTGCTGCTGCTGCTGCTGCTGCATAAACTCAACGAGGAGAGTGCAGTGGGCTGCATGAGCATAACCGATTCCGTACCGTTTCCTGAATTTCGGTGTAATCCTTAAGTGCTCAATGTGTGTAATCGTGAAATTTTGTGACTTTCAACGTGAATCAACGACCCCTCGCCCCCCTCTGCATACTCTACTGGCTATCAGTGCTTGTAAATCGAGTAACCCCCACCAGGCTCATATTACTCTCTTTGTTCTTTGTCCTGCTGCCAGCAGCGGCACGTGTAAGCTGCTTTGGGACAGCACGCCCCCGCCGCAGCTCAAGTGTCAACTGCAGCGAGGACGACGACAACAGGGACGACGACAGTTAAGGATCAGCTAAGTGTCCCGATCTGCGTAGTGTGCTGCATTTGAAACTTGAGCAACGCACGCGGCCGTGCCCCGATCGAATTGCTTGCAACATTGCCAGCTGGCGTCCTCCGTGTGCCCGTCGTGCTGCCAGTGCATGTGAAAAACACCTTAACTGACTTTGGTTTTTATTGTTGCTGTTGCTGTTGCTGTTGCCAGCACCGGCATCAGCACCGTCTCTTGTTCGGTCTCGGGGTCTGCGTGTTAGATGATTTCGTTCTGTTAATGGTAGCCACATGTAATTTGGCATTTTGCGTGATTGCTCGGGGCGTGTTGCCTCTTAGAGCTGACTTCGATTCGTTTCGTTTGGGTTTCTTTTCCCTCTTTCTTTTCGTTTATTTTTTTTCTTCGTTCACTTTATATTTATTGTGGCCGGCATTTTCCCCGCAAGAGGCGAAAGAAAATGCCTGGTTTCGTGTATTAATTTCTTCAGCAACGCCCCACACAATTTTCCACTTGCAGCAAGAGAGAAACCTATAATTTTATAGGCATTAAGTCAAAATGCCCAACTGGTTTTGGGTGTCTGTTTGTCTGGCCTGCTTCAGACCCAAAAAAAAATAACTCAGCCAGCCAAAGAAGGATACTTGCCAGGCTCATTAGCTGCGCTCTCACCTCGGTAATACGAAGAGAGTGAAAGAGAGAGAGAGAGAGAGAGAGAGAGAGAGACAGAGAGAGCAAGACGAGGTTAGGGATTCATTTTTTGCGGCTTGCGACCGATTCCGATCCCGATCTCGAGCTGCGTCGTCATACTGTCTGAGACTGCCGCTCTAACCACAGGCGACTGTCCGAAATTTGTGCATTCATTTGTGAACAAAAACTTGAGTCCGTTTTCGCTTGAATCCCCACAGCAATGCCAAGTCCAAGGCTAAGGCTACAATTAATAAACCAACAAAGCCCTACAAATGCCGCCAAGGTGGCTCAGGCTCCCAAAAACCCCAACCCCAACCCCAACTCAAAACCAAGTCGGGACTTAAGCTGCGGCTCAATGTGCAACGAAGGCGACTTTGACGAGCACGCCGATCGACAACGACAACGACGACGACGATCCACTTTTATTATGTATGAAGTGTCGCGTCGTCAGGAATTTCTTTTGCGAAACCCCGAAAAAAACCGCCAGACGACAACGAGCTCAAGCCAATGGCCCAAAACAAAGCGATACCAGACGCAGTGCAGACTAGCGGTAGGGGGCTAACCAAAAGCCAAGGAGAGGGAGAGAGAGAGTTAGGACGGAGGAGTGGAGTGTCGGGGTACAGTGGGTACATTGGGCGACCGCAAAAATGTCATCACTGCTAATGTTTCAATGCAGTTTTGGGGCAACGTTTCGACTGATCTTGTGCTCCCTTCTTGCTTGCACTGCTCCCCTCTCGCTGGCCTTGCCTTCTTTGGTTTTCCTGTCGCGTTCAAATACAAAACTTTCAGTAATTTTGGAGATCGTCAAGGGAATTGCTTGAGCAAGAGCCCCAAAGCGTTGAATGCGATACCTTCGATACCTCATTGGCGTGAAGCGACATGCCAAAGTGACGATGACGATGACGTCGACGAAGACGACGGCGGTTCTATTCATTGATCGCGATTAGGCTGGAAATAAATGCCAAAGCAAAATCCAGCTGAGAATAGATTTGAAATATCTTTGCTAATCTTGCACTCTTAACTCAATACTTCACGCATAGACCCGCATTATAATCCCCTTTTGTCTTTCCTGGAATTCTGCGCGGCGAAACAAGTCAATATAAAAAACATTTCGCAAATAATGAAATCTTAATGAATTTTTTGTGCCATTTCGTGCGGTATATATATGTATGTTTGTGTAAACGTTATACATATATTTATTTATTATTTTATTTTTTATTTTATGCCCCCTTCTATGGCTCAAGTAAAGTGTTGCTTCAAACGGCCGCCGCCGCGTTGCTTCAAAAGAAGGCGAAGCTTTGTAGCGAGTACCGCTTTAGATACATTTGTGTGTATTTATATCTAGACTTGTGTGTGTAGCTGTATCTAGACATGTGTATATATACATATGTGTATATGTATCTATGTATATGTGTCTCTCCCTCTACTCCATAGCTACCTGATTGTGTCAACCTTTTGGCTGAGCCACAAAGTATCAATGCGAAGCATTTTTTGCTTGCTGTTTTTAAACGTTTTTTATTATTTTGTTTCGCCATCGCAAATTCAATGGAAATTCATGCCGTAAAAATGCCGCACAAAAAATGCCCAACAAGACACCCAAAATAGCCCAGCGAAGCCCATTTCGACAGTCTTCTTGTCTTTTTCGAACATTTTTTCCACTGAAACAGGCAGTTTCGTATTCGTTTTGGCTTCGTTATGTTTTTTTTTTGTTCTCGAAATATTTTTACGCTGCTTTGCTGCCGCTCTTGGACTAAGCTGCAAATCGGTTTAAAAGCTTACAAATTATACGCAAAGTCCGCTGCGCCATTAGGCAAATGCAGCGCAGCGCTTAGCGCACATTAGCCGATCAGTGGCCCCCGTTACCTGCCTGCCTGCACCTTCGACTTGCCCCACAGGGGAAGCCTTACGTTGGGGCGTTGGCCAAGTCCGTATAGTGCGGACACAATTACCGTTAATTACCAAGAGGCGCTGCCTTTGCCGCTACTGGGGCTGCACTTTGCACCGCAAATGCAATTGAAGTCAACTCAAATATCAAAAGGACAATTTACGCTTGTTTCAAACTCGATTAGGCCGTTCCCCCTCCGCCCTCCTCAGCTTTGCCCTTTGCCATTTGAAGTGCCTTTCAATTATCATCGATGTGTGTGTGTGCCAGCACGCAATGTATGCCAGTGTGTGTGTGTGAGGTCGCGACCACAAGGAACGGGGCTGGGCAGCACTTAAGCCCGCTTAGCTTGTATTGGCCACTTGTAAATTGTAATTTAATCCGCCTAAACGGGAACTAAACTATCCCCAGCCAGAAAGGGTTAAATATCAAAGGGTCAGCTTTGGCTCGCCGGCTCGACTGACCGTCTCTAATTGAATTTCCCGCACTGTGTGTGTGTTTTCAATATTTAATGCGTCCTGTGCTTCGATTTCACATGCGACTTTTGATTGATTCAGTACGAGAACTTCCTCTCGCTTCGCCCCTTTTACAATTTGGCTTGCTCGCATTTATGTCTACATCAGCTAATTTTCTATATCACACACAGACACACAGGCACACACTTGCACACACACTTACTCGCATATTTTCCCCCCATAACGTAGCACATAAATCACTTGCACTTAAATCCGCTGCTGGCGACGTCTCAGTGTCTGTCTGCGCTGGCCATTAGTTGGCCCAAAGAGATCTCAACCCAACCCCAGCTCCATCTCCAACTCCCACATGTCTCTCTATGTGGGGTTGCTTTGTTTGTTGTGCTGGCATTTCTATTGGCCCGGAAGCAGTGCGGCCAACATCTACAAAATAGTCAGCCAAAAGTTTGCCCACATCTCCAGCCTCCTCCCACTCCCACTTCCACTCGTACTCCTCTTCTATCTACGTTCTTAGCCAAGCTGGTTCGGCATTTTTATTGCCTTTTTGTGCTTTATTTCCTGCGCACTATTTGGGCCGCTTATGGGCCTCGGATTGCAGATTGGGAGCTGCGCAGGCTTTATGCCTCAATGGCGCGCCGAGCATTAGATAATGGTGTTCCTGCTTATTGCTTACATTGACTTTTCTCTCTTTCTCCCCCCTGTTTCCCATTTCCCCCCACTTGCGTCTGTTACTTCCTGCGTTCTTGCCTTTCAGATGGAGGGGATTGCGCATTGGGATTTTCTATAATTTGCAGGCAGCTTAGCAATGCCAACGCAAAACTAGCAAAAATAATTTATTGCATATTTAATAGCGCACGTGCCGTGTCCCTAGCACAAATAGTTGGAATTCTTGGCAAAAAAAAAGAGTACAGCAGAGAGACTATGTAAAGGCCTTATTGAGATGTTTATTCTTTGCAAGAGTCTGCTTTAAGTGCATAAGAAAGGACGAACATACAATTTGTGCACATTCTTTCTAGGGCATGTGTTATAGTCAAACGATTTTGATCAAATTTTGTGAGCAGTTAGTAGAAATAGTTATACTGAAATCTGCTGAATTTAAGCCCGATAACTTTAAAAATAAGAGCTGTAGAGCGTTTGTTCTTGAAGGAGCTATACTATTTGCTCTTCTTTTACAGTCGTGCTGGCTTTAATTAAGTAATTGGTATTGTATTAATTAAATTTTGTTCGGTTTTATGGGAAGAGAAGATATATAAAGTTAAATCGTCAAGGCGGTTTATGCAGAACAAGAATATATATGCTATAAGGTGTCAAGTTAGCCTCATTACAATCTTTACATAGATTTAAGCACGACTAAAGCAGCATAAAATTGTGAAACAGGTTACGTTTTCCTTATAGAATGTTGATAAACCTATATCGACTCAGTTTTTGATGCAGAACAGGAATATATATGTTATATAGTATCAAACTCGCCTTCTTAACAATTTAAAATGGACCTCGCTAGGCTTTATTATAAGAATATCGTGCAATAGAGAGTACCATTCTCGCCTTCCTTAAGTAGGTCACTTTATAGAGCACTTCCTCAATTTGCACCTTCCCAAAATACCGTTATTCTCACACGCAAAGTGTCCCGCAAAGTTCTAAGCTGCGAGGCTTAGTTCTTACTTTATTTTTTTTAATTACCAACAGAAAGTTCTGATGTTTTTCATTAGCGAGTCGAGTCTTGTCTCGCTTGTCTGGGACCCCCCATTAGACCCGCCCATATTGACACATTTTTCGCTGGCAAAAAAGGAATTCTATTAGGCAAACGCCCGCCAAATGCCGCATAAATCTCTAAGCTACTTTACGGCAACGCACTTCAGCCTGCTGCCAAGGGCTCAAGAAGGTTCCCCCCTCCTCTGTCTCTCTCTCTCTCTCCATCCATCTCTCTCTCTCTGGGTAATTCCCATTTGGGCCTGGGTATGCGCTGCATATAGCCTGCATTATGGGCATAAATAAAAATACTTGTCGAACTGCTTGGCTAATAAATGAAATATGATGCCAGACTCGAGTCGCAGAGCACCCTCTTCTTATTGTCGTAGCTCCTGTTTATTGCCCTTGCCTGCCACCATTAGAATTTCAAGTGTGTGTGTGTGTGTGGGAGGTGTGCGGTTTTGGGGGTGTGCGACGAGGCGACACAATTTTCTATTTTTGGCAAATTATTTTTCTGTGTCGTATTGGATTTCCTGAGCTGAGTCAGCCCTGGCTTGGGGGGTGCCTGGCTGTGGGTTCCTTCCGTCTTTCCGGGTTCCTTTTTCGGTTTTGGTATGCGCGGTGCGAAAACAAAATTGACGTCAATTACGCAATGCACACACAGGAGCTGAGGGCGAAAGCCGCAGTGGCACAACCAGTTGCCACCAGGCACCCTCTACCTGCCCCTCTCACACCCCTCCCCTCTAGCCATGGCTAGCATGCCGTTGCTTCACTAATCCGCTTCGGGGATTTTGGGAATACGCATAGCATACTTTTCTGGCAAGGAAGGGCGGCGAGAAGGTTTTAAGCGCGACGCGACGCGTCAAGTTGCTTGTGGTGTTTTGTTGTTGTTGCTGCTGATGTTTGTTGTTGCTGTATTCGCACCCTGCTGCTGCTGTTGCTGTTGCTGCTGCGTGGTGCTAATTAACGCATTAAATCATATTAATGTCGCCAAATGTTTCAAAGTCAGCTCGTCTGCTGCCTCCTTCCCCTGCTGCTGTTCCCTCTCTTCCTTCTGCTGCTGCTTTGCATACCCGCTCGATCGATCGCCCGTTGAAACTGTCAATAAGCCGGCATAAATTGGCGACTAATGTTGATGTTGCTGATGCAGAAAAATCACAAATTAATTAAAGAGCTTCTGCTGCTGTCGCTGCCGCTGCGTCTCGCTTTGGCTGGTTAATAAAACTTATATAATAATTGTTCATAAACTGTGCGATATTATGGGCCTTCAAATTAGTTTGTCATGCTTGCAGTCGCAGTTGCAGTCGCAGTTGCATGTTGCTTGTTGCATGCAACGCCGGCAGCAGCAGCAGCGCATCTGTCTGGCGACCATGCCGTGCCGTGTTGTCAACTATTTCTTCGGTTCATAAAAATTGTTATTAATTGGCACTTAAATGCTCAAACGCAAAACTTGAGAGACGTCGTCCGAGACGGAGACGGAGATGGAGACAGCAAGAGGGAGACAGGGCGATGAAGCAGACGGAGACGTCGCACTTTTTGCTGTTGCTGTTGATGCTGTGCCTCGCTGCAGCATGTTGCTGTTGCTGTTGTTGTTGTCGAGCGTGTTGTGAAATTTAAGCTTTTTAGCAGTTGTTGTTGTCGTTGTTGCTGTTGCTGTTGTTGCCGTTGCCGTTGCCGTTCGTTGCATGTTAACCTTTGCCTCGCTTGTAATGAATGCAACTGCAGCCAGCGACTGTTGCAGGGGGCAGAGAGACGAGGGGCAGGGGCAGTGTAGCCGACTACAGATGGAGACTTACTTAAAGCTTTCATATAAATTTCTTTACTTCATGGGGCACTTGTTTAAAGTCCATTTGGGCACTGCGTGAGTGTTTATTGAATGTTTTCTTGGCGTGAAAGTTTGACGAGACAGAGAGAGAGAGGGAGTTGAAAATCTGACAAAGATAATGATAGAGATCTTGATACACTGCACACTTCAGTCAGTTGTGTGGCTCAAGAACCTCCAACTAACGGCGGAAGAAACTCTTTAATTGGCCGGAGCGAGATTAAACAAGAAATTGTTGAAACTGTTTGGCAAGTTTTATTGCCCAAGCCAAGTTGATTATCAGCGATCAAAGCACGTATTCAAAATATTATTCAATTACTCAAATGATATACGCAATTAGCTGAATTATAATGAATCTCTAATTAAGTAAAGAAATTATAGTTGGCTTGATAAGCAACCGGATTTTGAGATGTATTCTATGTACATATGAATAAAATACTTGGACAGTTAGTTCTTTTATATTATCATGTTTGAGTGTGTTGAAATAACCTGATTCTAGAGAAATGAACATAATATTCATATCAGGTTGATAATCTGTACTTCACAACTTTATGATATATTACTTAATGCTTTATATTTATACAATTTTATAATAGCATATATAACTCTATGATATCTTACATATTATGATACTATACATGATGTGCATATTTTATTATTATATTATATATGTATATAAAATGATCTTCATACATATCTAAAGGAATATGATATATAAGTATTCTATACTCTCTCCTCTGTATATTATGCAATTAACACGAATCTTTCTATACTTTATTACACTATTATTATTAGAACTGCCTTTCAGTGTATACAACAACGCACTGCTGCATTTCTCTGAGTGCATTCGCAGCTTGTGCAGACTTTTTAGGCGGATTTGCGGATCTTGCAGCTTAAGCTGTTCAATTTATAGCTCTAAAAACCGTTTAGTCTGCCCTCTCTTTCTCTCTCTCTCTTTCTTAACGTGCATTATCATTGCTCCCCACATACACACATACACTCGCGCACTCGTTCCATTTCGATTTATTTTAAACTGACCACACTCGACACACCTTTCCCCCCCCCCCTCCTCGCATGGCCATTAAAGAAATTAATAAAACGCCATAAAATGCCATAAAATGACAATAAAATACAGCTTCATACATATGAAATCAGGCGAAGCGAAAAGCTTATTAACTTTTGTTAAACATTTATTATGATTTTTTTTTGCCCCCCTACTCCCCTTCTGCACCCCTTGTCGAGTGTGCTGCGCATGCGAATTGCAATTTTAAGCAGCAACACGAACAACAATGTTAATTAAAATTGAAAAAAATGTGCAAAAGAACACCTTGAAAAGTTGAAAATATAATTTTGTTATTTGCGCGCCACACAGCGTCAGTTGTGCTCCCCTTCCCCCCCACTCCTTGGCATACAGAGAGGACAACTGCGAGCTGCATTTGCCATTTTTGGAGTGAGCCTCGTCCAGCTTCATTCGACCGACCGCTGTGCGCATCCCGAGATTCGAGTGTAAATGATATATGTGGGCAGGCAGAGGGGAGGAAAGGCGGGAGGAGGTGGTCGGCAGCAGGGCGGGGCAACACACAACAGAGCCACACGGCCAGCTTGTCTGTCATTTGAGAAGGCACCAAGCCCAGTCTCGCTCTGGACTCTCTGGACCAGGCCCAAGATCGGAGCTGCGTAGTGCAAATGACTTATAAGAATTTAATATTTAACAACACAAATCAATTCAAAAATCATCAGCGGCACAAAAACTCATTTGCAGGGGCGTAGCAAGAGGGATGGGGGAGGGGGAGGGGGAGGGCAGCAGCTGGTAGAGGCCAGACAAAGTCTCATTTCATTTCGCATTTCGGTATCACTGCGCGAAAGGTAACAAAAATGAAACTTTTACGTTAAGGAAACGAAACAGAGACGGAGATGGAGATGGAGATGAAGATGGAGACGGAGATGGGGAGCCAGACAATGTAGAGAGATGAAGATGACGATGACCGCACTGGAGCCGGCGACTGAACTGGGCCCGAAAGTCGTTAACATGGAGCGCGTTCGTGGTGGTCGTTGTTGTTGTTGTTGTTGTTGTTGCAGCCTTTTTGTGGTCAGCGCGCAAAAATTATGAAAATCAAAAAGTTTTTGGCCCTGACTTGGGCCCAGCGTCTTTGTATGATTTCTCAAAGAGCTCACTCCCTTTCCCCCTCTCTGCCTCTGCCTCTGCTTGGCTGCTCCCACTTTACTTGTATTTCGTTGTTTCTTTAGTTTTATTTATATTTATTTTTAGTGCGCCCCGAAAAACAGCTCAAGCTGCAAAGCGCTTCCCTCTGGCTTTGTTGTTGCTGCTGCTGCTGCTGCTGCAAGGCCAAACGCAACATACAACAGACATAAAATTAAATCTGAAAACTCAAGGAAGATGTGCACTCTGCATTCTGCATTCAGCATTTGCCATTCCCATTCGGCATCGCCATCTCCCGCTGTGTTTTAACTCATTTCGATTCCGAGACAATGCACAACAACCACAGCAACAACAACAACAAAATGCCAAAATAAAAGTAAAACTAAAATTAAAAATCAGCAACAAAAAATGTGCCGCACGAAAATTATTGAGCATTTAACACCGTCGAGGCAGTTCGAGAACTCAAGAAATCAAAAACTTGCGCCGGAAGAAGCAGAGATAGAGGAGTGTGGCGAGAGAGGAGAGGGGTTAGGCTAGTGCGGGGCATGGGGGCCAAGACAAACACTTTGCACTCAACACCCATTTAGCCTAGGCTGCTGCAGCAGATGCTGATAGCAATGAAGATCATGATGAGGATGCGGCCAAGTCTGGCAATGATGAGCAAGAAGATGATGGCACTGTGGCTGAGGCATCATGTTGATCATGTTGAGGAGCCTGAGAATGCTGATCATCATGATGAGGATGAGGCTGCAGCAGCCGCCAGTCAAATTGTTTACAATAATGAACAAAAAAAAAAAGAAAAAATCAACAACAATTTTGCGATCGATTGCAGCGGCTAGAAAACGTGTAAGCAACCGCAAAGGCAGCAGCAGCAACTACAGCAACAACAACAGCAGCACAACAACAGCAGCAGCAGCAGCAACTGTAAACTATTTACAGCGTGGCCAAGCGCGTTGATTGTTTTTGCTGCTTTGTTGTTGCTGCTGCTAGTGTTGCTGCTGGTGTTGCTGTTGTTGTAGTTGCTGCTGCTGCTGCTGCTGTTGTTGTAGTTGTTGCTGCTGCTGCTTCTGCATTTGGTGCGCTTTATACAATAAAATTTATTTGATTTCTTTACGCTGCTTTCATGCCTCAGTATTTTTCTTCAATTTTCCTGCACTTTCCTGAACGTGTTGCTGGTTGGTATTGTTGTTGTTGTTATTGTGGCTGCTGCTGCTGCTGTGGCCGTGGCGTGAAAAGCGGGAAAATGAAAATGCGGCGTCAAAGCTGCTGGCGTCGCTGGCTGCGGCTGCTTCGTTTCGCTTTTATAAAAATAAATTGCTCGCAGACGTAATGATGCGAAAGCAATTGAGAATTCTATATATGCATTTGTCTATGTGCCCGCGCTGTGTGAGTGTGAGAGAGTATGTGTGTTTGAGAGTGTGTTCGTGTGTGTGAGAGTGTGTTATGTTGTGTGTTTGTTTGTTGTTTGTCGGAATGCGTAGAATTTCAATTGACTGTGGCCAAAGTATACAGCGCACTCACACTCGCTTGCTCTCTATCTCACGCACTAGCACTCTCTCACTCGCATAGCTCTTACTCTTCCCTGTCTCTCTCTCCTTTCTCTCCCCTTTCTCTCTTTCCTCTCTCCTTCTTCTCGTCTGTCTTTCTATACCTCCCTCGCATTGCGCAATCCATTCGCCATCAGGTGATCGCAGCCGCAGTTCACACAGCTGATCCTTGTCCCTCTCAGCCCCCTCTCTCTCTCCCCTGCCCGCCTGCTTGCTATCTCTGTCTGTTTTGACAGTCCACTGACAGCGCACACACCTTGAACTGATCTCACTGACAGTGTTGGTAAACGATCGACAGCCAAGCAAAGCGTGCGCATTCATTTCGTGTTCTGGCTTTTGCCACGCCCACTGTGCCAGCCAAAAAGGGAGGGCAAAGTTAATTGTTAGAGCTAACCTTACCCTGCCCTTTCCCGCTTCCCCTGCTTCCACTTATCATGCCGCAGCGCCTGCGTGAATCTCGTCCTACGGGTGGGTACAGTCGCTGCCTGCCTGAGTTAATCCGATTTGTGCACAGGGCCAAATCGGGGGTAGGTTATGCGACGCTGTGATTGATTGCCTCAGTTTTTCGACTGCCACAACACAGGGTGGTTTCCCCCGTGTGTGTGTGTGTGTGTGTGTTGCGACGTGACTCAGTCGGTTTTGAGGTGAAAATTTGATTAAGCGAATTCAAAGTGAACAACTGCAACTGCAACTGCAACTGAAATGTGCAGCGGCAGCAACTCTGTCAAAATAGTGGCAACTCTGGCAACAGTGGCAACACTGGCAACATTTTAATTATTGCAATTACAAATTGCATTGCAAAAATTGCAAAAATCACGCATTTTATTGATTTTTAATTGCGGCTCTCGTTGCATACCAAAGTGCCCAGTCCCGACTTGGAGTCGAGCCTCTGGTCTCAGGCCAAGAGCAGACAGACATGCGCATTTGTGCCTTTAATTATGTTGTTCCAGTCTGTCCTCGCCTGTCTGCCCTCCTGCAGCTCCCCCTGCTGTCCCCCTCTCTGTCTCTGTCAGGCGATTTAGGTGCGAACAACTGTTGTTGCTGCTGGACTTGTAGGGAACGCGCAGAGTGGACAACGCAGCACCAGCACCAGCACCAGTTAGTCAAGTTGAGTTGTCATAATTTCAACAGCAACAACAGCAGCAACAACAACACCTGCCTCAAGTGCCCCTGTCCACGTTGGGGCAGCAGTCACAGCGCGCCAAATGCCGCAAATAACTCAGTTAATATAATTAAGTTTTGCACGAAATGTGCAGCAGAAATATGCGAAAAATGCCACGCAATCAGCGTCAAGAGGGCAGCAAAAACAACACTACACACACACTTAAAGAGAACAACGCACACGCCCCAAAAAGCGGCGCAATCAAAACGCCAACATCAAGCTTCAACTTCAACTTCTCCCCTTCGTCCCCTCCTCCTCCTCCTGCAACTCCTTCCGAAAAAAAAACTTAAAGTTTTCTTTATGAACTTGTGACGGGGCGACAACACGTGTAAATGGCTTAGGCAGCAGCAGCAGCGCGCCACATATCGCACTTGCCACATACCGCAACGCATGTAAATTACGTAATCGGCATGTGGCAAGTCGTGCTGAATTTATGAACTTGCCACTAACTGCAGGAATGTCTCCACATTCTCATTCACTTTTTCTTCAGCCTGAAGATGTTTGTCCTTGTGCGCTTAACGTTACGTAAGGCTCTTACGTAACGCTGATGTGTTAAACTTTTGACTTCAGTTTGAGCTCATCTATTCTCATTTGCTCTTACGTCATTGCTTACGTTAAACGTAATGTACGCAAGCTGCACTTATCGCTGTTTACTTTGGTACTGAATGAACTCAGTTCTTATCGAAGATCTAGAAATATTGTTTTCATAGTTCCCATTCTAAATATTTATTTGCACAATATGTGATTAATTTGCAAAGATCTTTAATCTTGTCTTTTACATATAATTCATAGCTTGTTAACCTTTAAAATGTATAGAAATATACATATTGCAATCAATAAAAGATTCTCAACCTATTATATTTAACATCTGTTATATGACCAGTAAAATATATTTAATCTTGCCTTATTTAATCTAGATATTGATCTTATATGCTATATATGGATTCTTATAATTACCTGATGTTTTTATAGTATAATCTCTATTTGATAATCTTGCTAAGTTCCTTGATCTTATATGCTATATAAGTATAAATGAAATCATTTTTGATCTTATGTTTGTCTATTATAATTTTTGTATTGTAATCTTGCAAAGATCTTGCTACGTATTATATAAGAATGTACAGATTGCACTTTGTTATATTATATTGATTATATTACTGATAATTCAGTTCAGTTTGTATAACAAAATACATTGAAAACTTGTAGACTTTGAGTCAATTAAAAACCATAGGAAAAATTCACAAAGAATTGCAAACTAATTTGATTATCCCTGATAATTGGCTTACCTTGTTGCTTGGTCAACTAAACACGTAACCCCACACACACCCTCTGCCCCCACCACATCCCCTGCGCCTCTTCAGTCACTCTTCTGTCCAGCCCCCTTCAACCTGCATCTCTCTTTGTCTGCCTCTCTCTATCCCCAAGCAAATACTCTCTCCTATGATATTTCATACCTTGCACTACCCAACCACACACAGCAAACTGTGTACCCCCTTTTACTGTTGCGCCCCTGCCTGCGCCATTTGCATACAAATCACAGCAACGCAGCCGCCGCCACTTGCAACCCTTCAAATGCAGAAAAAAGAAGCCAAAAGGCAAAATAAAGAGAGCAAAAAGCGCTTCTAATGTTATTTTGATGTTGTCTCTATCCCCCCCTTTCTCTCACCCCTTACCTGCCCCTGCCCCACACCGTTTTGATGGGTCTTCGATGCGCACTGGAAACCCGCAAAATGCGTGTTTTAAATCCAATTTAGACATTATCTAATTTAGGGCATCTGCCCGCCACCGTCTGAGAGTCGCGTCGGGTTACGGCTGCTCTCTTTATGCAAATCTATGGAAATTTCATTACGCCGCCCCTTCAGTGCACCCCTTTCGGGCTGAGCAGTATTTTGGCTAAATGCTGTAAAACTGTAAAACAGTAAAAGACGTAATAAACTCATTTAAACAACGCTACCGGTTCGACTTCGCTCTGAGTTTGGGTAATGACATTTTGGTTGTGCGCTGCGCCTCAGTATGATAATATGCAAATGACTCATGGCCCCAGGGCTGGCGTCTGTTCTGGTGTCCAGTGGGAACTGGGAACTGAGAACTCTGGGCTTGAGTGAATCTCGGGCGCAGGCAATAATCAAATTTTCTAATTTTTATGGCTCTCTCTGGGCGCAGGAACAACTCTAATTGATTTTGCACTGACCGAGAGAGATGGAGAGGCAGAGGGAGACGGGACAGAGGCAGGCTAAGAGATAGAGATAGAGGGGGAGTGGCAGAGAGAGAGAGAGCTGGGGGCAGACTTCATTCTGCCTTGTCATGCAACGATGACGCTGTGCCTCGCTGTCGTCTTCTAGTCTACTGCGCTGCTGCATGATGCGACACTTTTTAGAGCCGAAGAAGGAGGCACAGCCCGCCCCATTTTGGAGGCAGACTGAAGTTCGCGGCAAGCATGAGACAGCAGAATGCGAGTGAAGCGAACTGAAGTGTATTTTCGAGACATTCTGGAGAGCTATGGCCAAGCTGAGTCGGACTAAGCCGCAGAAAGGTTTGCTCGGTTCGCTTTTTGATCTACTTTTGAGCCGATGCCGACATTTATCAGTGCATTATATCAATAAAGTGGGCCAGGGCAGGGCAGGGCAGGGCAGGGGTACTATATGAATTTCAGTTCAGGCAATGACTCGACATCTTCTCTCTCTCTGTTTCTCTGGAAGACTCTCTGCTAATCCTTGTAATGCCTTGTCCAAGCTGGCCAAGCTAATTTCAAATGTCTCTCGCTTATCTGGCTAACAAGATGTGCGCTCGGAGATAGCCGCAGCTGTCCAGCCTGCTGTGTCCGACACCTTTTGGGGCCACGTCTGCGTGCTTATCGCGATGCCAGCATGTGTGTGTGTTGGTGTGTGTGTGTGCTGGTCGTGGTACTTGTTCGAGGAATGCAAATCTATGAAATCTTTGGCTAAACGAAATGAAAATGTCTGCTTAAGCAGTTGTCGCGGGCGCTGACAACGCGAGACGTACACGTAATTTGCAAATGAGCAAGGGGGGTGGGGGGAGTGAAGAGAGGCAGGAGCAGGGAAAGGAGTCAACTGATCTCTGGACACGATGTGCCTTTGGTGCTAATCTGCCTGCCAAGGCGCTGTCGTCTCTATCTGCCAGCGGAATCTATTTGACACTGTTGCTGCCAGAGGCCAGAGCAAGGCAGCAAGGGGCGAGAGGAGAGAGGAAAGAGGAAAGAGGGGAGGGGAAGAAGGAAGCAAGGTAAGAAGACAGTCTGACTTGGGACTGTCTGGTCAGGCACAACTTGTGCTTTGATTTTTGTCTCTGGCACGCAGCGACGATCGGCAACGGGTTCTGGTTTGTGTCATGGCTGCGGTTGGCGACTTGACTAAGTGTGTAGAGAGAGAGAGAGTGGGAAGGGGAGTTGACACTTAACATGAAATTACTTTGCATACACATGCATCAAATTAATTACACGATTAATGTTCTCACATGCAACGACTGCTGCGCGCTCTCTCTCTCTCTCTCTCTCTCTCTCTCTCTCTGTCTTGCACGCTGTCAGCTTATGCAAATCTATTTGGCGCGATCATTGCTGCATTTGCATGTTGCTATCTTGATATCTTTGTGGCCTGGCGTAAGAAAATGATTCCATTGCCTTTCGTGATGCAGCCTGCCTCACTCCCCCCCCCCCTTGGCTTGCCCCCTCTCTGGCTGCTTTCTTGCAAGAATGTGCGCTGGAATTGTGTGTGAAACATGCCATTTGAATAATTATCTTATTTGCATTGCAGCAACAACAACAAATTCAACAACAACAAGCAGAGTTGCAAATTAAAAAGTGCAAAGTCCAAGCGGACTCTTCTCCCCCTTCTCCTGCCCCTCTGCCCCCTGCTGTGTTGCACATGTTAATCTCTTTTTGGCTGCCTCAAATTGATAGCTGTGATTCGCGTCGCAGATAAACCCGACGCCGCCTGACACTCTGTGTGAACATTGCCCAATGCAAATCGCGTGCAGCACCAGCTCGAGAGCTCTGTCACGCCCCCCGCCCAGCACTCTGCCCCTGTCTTAGGCGCTGCTACTCTCCTCTGTCTTGCTCCATTTCCGCTCTCCGCCTCGACGTTTCTACTGTTTGTGTAACATAATAACAAAGTCAAACAAATGATAAGTTGATAGAGCCACAATTGCACCCCCTACTCTTCCCCCCCCATCTGCTCCCCTGCTTGCCCTGCTTATCTATTTTTAATATTTGTTGTTCATTCTTTATTCTCTATTCTCTGCCTGCCTGTTTTTTTTAGGTAGCTTCTGAATTTTTATTATCAAAATACTAATTTCTTTGTTTGCTCAAGATTTTCGTGAAAAGCAAAAGACGAAGTTAATGCTCGCTACCTGCTTCAGTTTCTTATCAGATTATAAATATTTAATCACAGACTTGTACTTGGGCGTACTCTTTTTTTTATTTTCGACTGCGATAGCAGCTACAGATTTCCTGTGAGTGAGTGAGAGGGAGAACCATTGTACGTTGGACAACGCAGCGTATGTGTAATGTGTCGCGACTGATCTGCACTCATACTCGCACACACCTGGCCACACAATTATGTCAAGTGCTTCTACACGAAATTAACATGTCGCCACTCCAGCGTGGTCAGTCCCCGGTACTTGCCCCATTAGAAAGAGATAACACAAGGCAGCAAAAGCAGCACACAAATTCCCCACTTAAAGTGGGCCCCTTTCTAACTATCATTGTTAATAGATAGTTTACTTGTTGTGCATGGTAGTGAGTGAGGGGGGAGGGGCTAGCTCAGTAAGTGCTTGTTTGCTTCTTATCACAGCGTACCCAATATGGCAACATAGTTTATAGAACTGCTGAGGGACTCAGCATTTGCTAAGGGGGCTATGCCTGCATAGACTTGTTTAAACATGTTCACTTTATTATGAAAATCTTCGACAAAGTTTTAAGGCACTTTCTTCTCTTTGCAATGCACTAGAAGAGCGCAAGTTCTTTTTTTAATATATTGTATATACTCTTTAGTTCGATCTAGTAGATCTAGTAACTTTCGGCATTTAGTCATGAGTTGTGCCTGCTCTATAAAATATTCGGAACACTTTAAAAACACTTTATTCTCTTTTTAATGCAAAGCATAAGTTCGATCTAGAAGAGTGCAAGTTAGTTAATTAGTTTCGGCACTTTTCTCATGAGTTGTGCCTGCAAAGACTTTTATAAACATTTTCAAAGTATTAAGAAAAATATACGTTAAATTTAAGTTGAACTTTCTGCTTTAAATTTATTATGTAGTTCAATCTATAAAATATTCAGAACACTTTAAAGGCTCTTTATTCTCTTTTTAATGCAAAGCATAGTTCGATCTAGAAGAGCGCAAGTTAGTTAGTTCTAAAACAGTTCAAGTTGCTTGGCTTATTAGTTATTTAGTTTAAGTTCTGCTCATGAGTTCTGCCTGCATAGACTTGTTTAAACATGTTCAATTTAATTTACAATATACCTGCCACACTTTAAGGCACTTGCCGCTCTTTAAAATCCACACTCAACTGGCAACCTCAACTGGATCTGGCTGCATATACAATATGAATGAAATCAAGCTGCCACTCAAGTTGTGCCTCTCCCTCTCCCTCTCCCTCTCTCTATCTCTCTCTATGTGTGTGTGTGGTATAATTGCGTGTAATTAACTTGCAATTTGATTGAAATTATAGCCTGCACACACAGCTGGCAGACACTCACACACACACACACAGACAGACACACAGACATATATAGCACATCTATATCGGTCTGATATGCGTTTATATATATAGAATATATAGCAGTCTGAACTGTAGCAATTTGCGTGCTGTCTTTGCAGCAAGGCAACCCCCAAAGTGGCAGTCGCCATGTTGCGAATTGCCAGCACCCTTTCCCCTGCCCCCTCCGCCTGCCTGCATCGTCTCGATTTGCTGCTCTGTTCCCCTTTTGATTGGTGTTGCAAGGAGCTCTGGCAAGGCAGCAAAGGCAGCAAGGCGCTCCTACACAGGCACTTTAATTAAAAATTCAACCCTCAAACAAAATGGCACACACATGAAGACACTCGCACACACACACACTCTACACGCACAACCGGCACACACACACACACTCGACACACTCATTTCATTTCATTCAGCGAACAATTTTACAACTTGAACAAATTTGAAAAACAATTAAATGCCATGCGCGCAATTAAATACACAGAAGGTGGCAACAACGGCAACAGCAGCAGCAGCAACAACAACTGCTCAAGTGGCAAGTTGGGGCGCATATACCGTTAATTAAGCACAAGCAGCTGCCTGACAAAGCAACTGAGGCAGTGGGGAGCTGCGGCTGCTAAGCGCTGCTGCAGGGCGCTAAAACCACAGCAACAACAACAAGAACAACAGCAAACACGACACAAACAGACAAGCTTTTGTTGTGCGTGTGTGTGCGTATATGTGTGTGTGTGTGTGTTGAGTTTCCCTCGTTCAACAAACAACAACAAATCCATCAAAACAAACACTGCCAAGGGGCTTTGCTACGCTGCGACTTGGATTCGTAGTCGGATTCGGATTTGGCTTGGGGTTAGATTTGTGTTAAGCCCCCCTCTACCCTCTCTCCCCTCTGCCCTGACCCTGCTCTAGCACGCCCCTGGCCAGACCACAGCGACGGCGGCGGCGGCATAAACTTTTGCTGACTGAATGCGGCCATGTAAAAAGGATTTAATTATTTGCTCTAAGGATGTGGACTCGAGTGTTGCCCGACTGCGTGTGCGATGGCAGTGTGTGAGAGTGTATGTGTGTGTGTTTCTGTGTCTGTTGTAAGTGTTGTTTGTCCACACAAACAGCCAAAATATGCTGCGCGTCCGCTTTGTGGAACTGAGCAAACAGGGACGACAATGATGATTGGCATTGGCATCGCTCATCTGCTTCTGCCCCTGCCCCTGCCCCTGCCCCTGCCCCTCCTCCTACTGCTAAGCTGCAGTTTTTAATTGTGAAACACGGCCGTACTAATCCTAATGCGCGCCTGAGGGCAGCAACAGCAGCAGACATGCCTCAAATCTGGTGGTAAACAAACCAATCGCAGTTACATTTCCCACTGCCAGTTCCACTTTCCCTGCCCTTCTCATGCCCTTTCGCATGTCAAATGCAGGCGAAGGCAACTGCGCGCTGCAGGGCAATTACCGTAACCGGAGTCCTGGATGCCGCACGCGCTGCCACGCCCAGCACTGACGCCCAAATGCTTCCCACGCGCCACTGAAAAACTTTGCTCGTAATTCGATTGTGCTGAGGCGGGGGCGTGGCGGCTTCAGCCTGCCGCGACTCAACTGTTGATTGTAGTGATTAACTTGGGCGACGTGCCTGGCCAAATTATATAGCCAAATCTGGCGGGAAATTGCATGTTTTGACTTGTGCAGTTTTTCCCAATAGAAGTGGAAAACTCACACGGTTCACGCGTGCTCTGGCAAACTGGGCAGCTGAGCCGACTTAGTCAAGTCACTTGGAAAGTTGACCAGCCCAGGGAGAGAGAAAGGAGAGGGAGGGAGCGTAATGAAGTGTGCGAACAATCAAACAAAAGTTTGGCAACAACAGTGGAACAAACTGAGTGTTTTGTAAGTAACTCCAGCTTCGCCAACGCTTTATGGCACCTTAGCTGTCCTCTGCCTTCCCTCCTCGCACTCCCTCCGTTCCCTGCCTGCCGCCCCTGCGGTTGCCCGATTGTCATTTAAGTCTCGCCTCGCAACGGTTTCATCAAAAATTTAAAGCGCCTGTTTGGCCATTTTGCTTATTGACGCCGCGTTTAGTTGATAAATAAATAATGCGGCAAAGCAACAAGGGACAGCGCCACGCCCCCCTCCCACCGCTGCCAGTGCTACCCATGCCCCCAAAAAAGGTAAACGAAAATTGTTTCTTGATCATTTTAATGCACCCAACGGGACGAGCAAAGTGAAAAAGTTTTTTTGGGGGGCAACATTACGTGATGTGCGACGGGCTGGAAATGGAAAGGGGAGTGGGAAGTGGGGGAGGAGTGAACTGGAGTGGAGCATGGCAAGCGTGGAGTGCCATTGGCTGACCCTCTTCACCCCCTACTGCCGCTGCAGCTCACCTCACTTTCATTAATATTGAAAGGCGGCTCGCTTCGGTGTCATCATTTAAATAAAAAGCGATATTTGATAATAATTGTCGCAGGACATGCAACGTGATAAGCAATGAAGGCGGAGTGTGACCAGCAGGGAACAGTGTGGGGAGGGGGAGGGGCTGGTTCGTGGCAATGGCAATTCGATAGCTTAATTTCCTGGTCGCTTGCTAATTGAAAATGTAATTAATGCACGCATCACTAAACTGGGATGGCTCGGGGTGTGCTGCCCGTTTCACTGTTCCCATGTCCCTGCTGCCTTCCTGACTGTTCCATGCCTCACTTGCCTCCACGTCTGTTTGCTCTGCCTGTTACTTGCTCTGCAGACAACGTTCTCATGTGCTCCACTGCTTCTCTGCTAAGATCTCTACTCCTCTGCCAGCTGCTTTGCCTGCTCTTCTGCCTGTTCCCAGCTGCTCTGCCTTCTGCTCTGCACTTCTCTCATATTTACACCCTCTTCCTTTACCCCTCTTCTGCTCCTTTTTCCCCTCTCTCTTCTCTTTGATCCTCTGCCTGTTGCTGCTGCTGCTCCAGCAGTTGCTCTGCCTGCTGTCTGTTCCTGCCCAGCTGCTGCTGCTCTAAGGAGTGCGACTGGCATTTAGCACGACGCATGCCGCCTGCTGCCTGTTGCCAATAACAGACCCCCCCACCTCTGCCCCCCCCGCCACCCACTGCCCCTGGCAACATCTTCTTTGGACTACTATCTGCAACACTCGCCGTGTTTCAGGTAATTCGATACAATTTCAATCGCTTCCAGGCCGCCAGAGCACCAACTGAGTGCGGCAAGTGTGAAAGATTCGAGCAGAGTTGACCGGGTCGAGCTCGGGAATGCAAAGCGGCTGCAGCAAGGGTTGCCGAGGGCAGAAGGAAGGGGGAAGAGGGAGCACTGGACAAGCTGCCGACAGGCCTATCAGGTTACGTGGCTCGTAAAAGGAAAGTTTCGTTTTCGTTTGGGGAAAATGCAATGCTTTGTCTTGCTAGGGTACCCCTTTTTTTTTGTGTTGGTATTTTTTTAATGCAGCTAATTAAATAGTTTCATTTGCGCGCTTTAATGAGCCACAAATTAGGCTGCGGTTTGCCGCGTTCTTTTTGTTTTTTTATTGCCCATAAAGTTGCCATAAAAAAGAGCAAAGAACAACAATAAAAAGAACAACGACAATTGCTACAATTGTGCCATGGATCGCCACTGGATGGGCTTATCGCATTGTTTATGCGACTATCAAAGACACCTCGTAGCTCATAGCGAAGGAGGGAGATAGAGAGGGAGAGAGAGAGAGAGGAGGAGAGGGACAGCAATGCGTATTAAAATGCAGACAACGTGTCTAATAATTAATAATTTAATTGTCAATGGGATTGGTCAGAAAATATAACCAGCTAAACGAAACTCTATGCTATAGTTTGTTATATAGTTGCTATAAAGTTGCTATAAATCTGATATAAAGTTGCTATAAACTTGCTATAAATCTGATATAAAGTAGCTATAAATACAACTTCATTATTTGTTCAATTTGAGAGTGGCTTGAACTCTTTCTTGCAGCTTAAAAGAATGATATCAGCTCTTCTCTCTCACTCACACACACAGAGTCACACACCCACCCACGTTCCATCTACATATATAGCAGGGCGCTATTAATATGCGATTTAACAAATATTTAGCGAAAACACAAGCGATGCGCGCTGCATGCCAAATGAATCATTCGAATCACTCGAGTCATCCGAAGCACACTCGAAATTTATCGCATTCGAAAGTCAAGAATTTTTACGAGCTTGGGAAAATAATAATTTTATGGCTAAAAAACATCTACTTATATAACAGACACATAGATATCTGTGTATATCTGTATATATTCATATATATATCTGTATATATCCGTGTATATATCTGTGGTCTGTGCTGCACGTGCATGAAATTAATATTTTCTGTTGACTTCGGCGAGCGACAACAAATTTTGTCGTTATTAGCAGAATTTAAATTGCTCGAAACCGATCGAACCGATTTTGCCGGCAAGGTTCACTGTGGGCCCGCCTGGACATTGACATTTTTGGTATCTCTGCAGAGCGAACGTGAACCTCCTCAACGGGCGCTTAATATGCCGTCATCGTCGCGACGAGTCGCAAGGCAGCTTGGGCTGCTTGGGTTTGCTTGGGTTGCTGCCTCTACTCCTAGTTAGAAGAGGCAGCTGCTGCATATTAATTTCGATAACTTATCGTTTACCTGTAGCTGTTTGTTTATAGATTTTTGCACACGACTTCTTCTCCTCCTCGCCCCTCTTTCCTGTCTTGTTGCTTGTCGTCTAGGCCTAGACCACGATCCAAGCTGGACAATTGTTTGGTCATATTATGGTCAGTCTGTGGCACTTTTGACAACTTGACAGTCGTGCCAAGACCAAAGACCAAAGACTAACTAAAAGAACCAAGACAGACAGACGACATTGCCATCGTCGTCAGTGATTGCGACTTGATGATGTCTTCGATCGTTACGTCCGTCCGTCTGTTCGTCTCTCTCCCTCGGTTCGTCCCACTTTGTATTGATTGTGTGTTGCAGTTTTATGTGCCTCATTTTATGGTTGGTGTGTCAATTTAATGCGACATTTATAAGCAATTTGTAACTAATTCTAACACACAC
The DNA here is from genome assembly GCA_018903715.1 of Zaprionus davidi. Taxonomy (NCBI): domain Eukaryota; kingdom Metazoa; phylum Arthropoda; class Insecta; order Diptera; family Drosophilidae; genus Zaprionus; species Zaprionus davidi. The sequence goes on from JAEIGL010000003.1 coordinate 5,217,618, forward strand.
CTAACGCATGCTATATATCTCTATCTATTTATCTATCTATCTATCAATCGATCGCTATATCACGCTCTCTGTTAAGCTGTACTAATGTTGCATATGCAATTTGCCTTCTCTTTCTCTTTATAGCGGCCGCCAAGCTCATCGTTGTCCTATGGGGGCGCCATGAACGATGATGCGCGCTCGCCGGGCGCTGGTAGTACTCCCGGCCCATTATCACAGCAGCCACCTGTCCTAGATACATCAGACCCTGGTAAGTAATGCAATATTATAAAGAAATAAGATTAAAGAAATTATGGATTTCCTTAAAATAACTAGACTGGAGAGAGACCTATAATAACATTAGAAGATACAATAGATCTAGGGGGTCGCAGTAGAGGTTATAGTAAGATATCATTTCAGAAATGTTTAGAAATGTGATAAGTCTGAAGAGTTCGACTCTACAGTCTTGTCTTTTATACTGTGCATAGATCTTTAGCTCAGCTTGCAGTCTGCAATTTCTTTCCCAACTTGCACTCTTGGAAATTATTATATTTAGAAATAATGCATTATAGTATCTGTTATTTTCCTTCCATAAACTTGAAATTGATATGATTGGTAGTTAAATTTCTGTAGTCGCATACTGTAAATTCTTTTCAATACTGCACTGCTACAAACAGTTTTATGCATAAATTATGCACCAATATTTTACAGACAGACGCCAAAAACCTGTAAATGGTATCATAGCTTGATGTTATAAATGTGCAGGCAGACTATCATTTCTTTGTGATATTGCACAATAGAAAGCTGCCCTATTAACGATTTGTAGTGCTGAAATCTCAGTGAATAAGCATCATATGTATAGCTTTATATATGTAAAGTGTTGGGGCACTTCACACCTCGAGGCGATTTGTGGCTTTGTCGCTGTTTGATTATGTTGTTTGCTTCGCCCTGAAGTGCTGGCTGCAGTTTCCCCGGCAAACTCATGATGTGGGGAAAAACACGGCAGCAAGTGCGAGTCGGAGATACTTAGGGACAGCCCTAAGCTCGACTCGTAGACTGCCTGTCTTTTGCATGTTGCACATGCCTTGCTTGATGCTGTGCGCTCTTCATGCTTCACACTCTTCACACTCTTCATACTCTTCACTCCAACGCCAACTTCAGAAAGTTGTGTGGCAGCCTCAGATTTTTCAATATTTTGAGTGCGTGCAACAACAACGGCAACAAGCAACAGCAACAAGCAACAGCAACAAGCAACAACAATAACTTCAAACTTCGCACTTGGCGCTTCTTTTTGAAGATTTTTATGCTCGCACAGGCGACTCCACTCGCCTCTGCCTGCGCTGCCTGCCCCGTTGAATTATTTATGGTGATAGGCAAAATATTTTTATGTGTTTTTCTGTTTGCCGGCAACAAAACAAAAGCGCTCAGCGCAAACACCACACTCAAAAGAGACACTCTCGGGCCACTCCAGCTCCAGCTTCAGCTTCAGCTCCATCTCCGTCTTCGAGTTCAGCTTCAGCTTCAGTTCCAGCTCGAGTGGCTCGTGGTGATAATGCAGTTTAGTTCGCTTTTCGCGGAAGGCGCAACTTTTCGGCCATAGACCAAATGACGCGCACTCTTAAGACCTTAAAGGGGTAACACATGCGGAGAGGGGGCGGGGCAAGGGCGGCTGGCTGGGCGGTCTGTTGGTTGGGGCTGGTCAGCAGCTAGACGACGGCATAGGCAGAGTTTGTGGCAAGCAGACGCAACTTTAAAGTGCGCCGACAACAACTGCAACAACAATAACAACTGCAACAACAACAACAACAAGCAACAACAACAACTGCAACACTTTTAGCTGAGTTTGTGGCGCGTTTTACGAGCTTTTTGTTTTGGCTTTTCTTCTCTTTTCTTTCTTTTTTTTTTTGCGCCATTTTGATTGATTTATCTACACGTCGCGTTACTTTGTAGACAAATTAAATTTTGGCACACTCGCAAAGTAGTTGAAGCAGTGTGTCTGTGTGCGTGTGCGTGAATGAAAATTATCTACAGTCGAATAACTTTTTGCGGGCAGCGCGCAAATTTCAATGTTAATTTCATTTTCGCCATAGCGATAAGGGAATTTCGCCGCAGTTCGCTTCGTTTCGTTTCGTTTTCCTTTGCGACGCGTATTTCGGGCGTAGCAAATAGATATTTTCCACATTTTAAGTAGAGACAGCCGGACGGAGAAGCCAAGAGTAGCAGCAGCATAGGAATGTGGTTGGCAACGCCGAAATTTCGGTGCTGCTGCAGAAATTCCACTGCACAAAGGCAGCCAGAGAGGGGAGTTCGGAGTGTCGTCGGGGGTAAAGTCTGAGCTGGGCCTGGTGATGGTACTGGTACTGCTGCTGGTACTGGTACTGCTGCTGGTCCTGGGCAACTGTCGAGGGTTGCGGTAATTTTATGCACGAATTCGTAAAATGTTATTCAAATGGAAAATGTGATTTTTATCAATTTTGACAGGAATTTTTCGCAGAAAGCATAAAGAAAACTTAGCCCAAGTAAAAGGAAAGCCAGCACAAGGATGTGCTCTCCTCCTGAGTCCTTGACTGTATGTGTGTGTGTGTGTGTGCACACTGCTCAAAATCATTCTAATTTATGAGGTCAGCCAATTGCCAGAAGACGGCATTATATAATGGGCTACCCAGGACAACTGCCACTTAAAGCGAACCCAAACGAACCGTACTGATTTTTAAAGTGAACACAAGAATACAAAAGATTTATTTTTACACAATTGCAATGTTTGATTGTCTTGAAAATGTCTTTGAAATTTAGTTTCCTTACATTTTCCTAGTTGAGGTTTGGCTTAAATGTATCAAAATATTCCCATAGATTGCAATTTCTCAAGGACAGTTCTTTAGAATTTATTATGAGAGTGTTGTGAACTATTTGGCAGGCAGATTAAGATCAGAATATACTGAATACGAATTGTATATCAAATATTGCAATCGATTGCCTTAAGAAAACAACATTAACAGCAGCAAGTTTTATCAACTAACCTTCATGCAAGTAAATCCCATAATAGTTATAAAATATACGAAAATATTAATCATATATGTTGAAGAGATTTATATAGTTATAAAATATATAAAAAGTTTTTAGTATATATAAAATCTTCAGTATATATCTCAGAACAGAAACCTCAAGAGGACTCTCACAATTTCTTATTGGTTTCTTAGACTGTCTTTCCCATAAAGCATTTCTGATTCTTCTGGCCTGCTCGGCCAATATAATTGCCGACCTTTCGTTCGGGTGAGCAGGGGGGGCGTTAACGCGACGACTTTTGCCTAGATAGATTTCCATAAATAAATAATCCCAGCAATTAGTCGAACTGGCCTCAAGCCAAGCCAAGTCGAGTCTTCGTGTCAGTCAGCTCGGCCGTTGGGATTGGGAGTTTTGTCTTCGGGTCTACGATAATTATGGGGCACCCTCATCAACGTCGTGGCGGCGGTGTTGCATTCAATTAAAAAATATTTGTATAGCGTTTTCTTTTCTCTCGTTTCTCTGTTCGTTTATTTTGTGGGTTGTGACCTGCCCAAAAATGAAAATGAAAATGAAAATGATGAAGACGATGACGATGACGATGACGATGACTTTGAAGGTTGATGACGGGTTTCATCGTCGCTGGTTCGATGTGTTTTTAATGCGCAATTAAAGCGCCCAAGCAGGCGATAAATGTCAGACTAGGAAAATATATAAATAAATAGCCACACGATATGGACGATAATGTGGCTTGGGTCTCTCTCTCTCTGTGTGTGTGTTTGTTGACTCTGTCGACAGAGTCGAGAGTCGCTTAAATGCAAATCAAAACGAGATCAATTTCGATGCGAAAATGAAAATAAACAAGAACAGCGGGCGGGCAACAGCAGCAGCAGCAGCAACCCTCGACTCTCAACCCTTCGCACAGTCCTTCCTACCCCCCGGCCTGACATTGATTGAAAATGCTGCGTGACGTAAATTAACTTTCATGGCGTGGGGCAGCCTCAGAAGTGCGTGTTATCCTTTCCGTCGAGCTCGTCAAGCCGCAAGACCCGCACAGCAAAAGCAACAACAATTGCCAATTGTTACAGTTTTAAAGTTGCCAAAGAGGGGTGTGCGACTGTGTGTCTGTGTGTGTGTGTGGCAGCTTGTTGTTGTCATTGCGGCGTTAATGCCGCCCGTTCACATTGACATGACCCGGAGTGCACTTTTCATTCCAAGCAACACTAAGGCGATTATCTTTGTTGTTGTTGCCCAATTTTTGCTTATTTACATTGACGAAATGTGTGTTACGACTGCAACAACAACAGCAACAAGCAGAACGAGAACGAGAACGAGAACGAGAACACGAGCAACAATGGCAATAACAATAACAATAACAGGAAGCTTCGCTCCCGTCGGCTGTGTTTGTTATCTTACCACGCACAATTAGACAATTTTCATTTGCCCACCCGACCTGGTCGACCTGGTCGACAGACAGAGACAGAGACAGAAAGAGAAAGAGAGAGGCAGCGCATTTCCCAGCGCAGTCTCTTCTGCAGAGCCTGGGAGACTTTTTTGTGTGCTCTTCTTGTAATTTTATTTTGGCTTTTAATAGAATTACGAGTACTTCTTGTGCTGAGAACTTGTCTCGCTTATCAGCCTGCGATTTAGTGCTGACGGAAGCCAGCGTCAGTTTGCCATGCAAATAGTGCAGAAAGCACATCAGTCTAGTAGGCAGGGAAGCCACTCTTCCCCACTCTCTTGATAGTTATAGTGACTCCCTAATGTATTCAAAGGCAGTTCGCACTGCCAACTCCAACTCCAACTCAGTTTCATCTACTCAAATATTCATTCACACCTCGGCATCAGTCAATCTGACAGCCTCTCTCCCCTCCCTCTCTCTCTGTCTTCCTCTGCCTTTCCCACAACTTTTTAACTCTTTTGTCAAATGCTGACACAATTTCCGCCACCAACGTGGAACGATAAAAAAATTAAAATTTTACGCATTAAACAACTTTTGAATAGAGAAACGACTCGCACGGCTGCCAAAAAATTACCCATATCTGTTATAGGAATCTGCACCCCGAACCCGAAACCAAACCGTACCGAACCCAGAGTGAAAACCAATCCCAAAAGGGGCACCAGCTGCTGCACGTAGCGCCCTTTGTGCTTAACCAAAGACGCGGCGAATCATAAAAATTTGAAACAGAAATTCGATGTTCTGCCTGCGCCGCCCTTTCATAATGAGCAGCGCAGGCAGAGGCACAGAGCAGAGGCAGGCAGAGCTTATGTAACATTACGTCAAATTGCACAAAAGGCAATACATCTTCATCCCCTAAGGCCGTTGAAAATTTACGAACTGACTGTTGCATATTGAAGGTTGAAGTTTCTGCGGCTGCGGCCGAACGGGGCAGGGCACATTATCATATTTCCAGGACGGCGACGGCGCATCGAATTTCCCAGCACAGGCTGAGCCACAGTGGGGTGTGTTATCTCTCCCTCTCTCTCTCTGTCGCTCTCTCGCTCTCACTCTGCCATCAAACTCAACGAGCACATCAACAAAATCATCAACACCAGCAGCAGCAACAGCAACAGCAGCAACGGCTGTCGCTGCCAGAGGTCGCAGCGCAGTTGACAAACAAGCAACACCAACAACAATAACAATAGACACTTGGGAGGGTTGTGCCGCGTGCAGACAAACTGCAAACTTCCTTGGCGTTTTTTCACCCATGAAATTTTCATATACCATTTTTATTTTCATTTCATTTTTTTCCCCTTCTTTTTTTTTTTGCTCTTCTTTTTGTATCTTTTGTTCGTCTTGTCTATCACGGCTCGTTTTACATGGGCGGGGACTGACTTTGACTTGAATTTGTCTAGCTGCAAACTTATCGCCATAATATAGTTATGATCTCTTGCTGTGTGAAGTGCTACACTGGTGGCCGCATAAATTAGTCACAGCTGGCAGCAGCTCAATCGGTTTGGCTGCGGTAACCGTATGCTGATAACGAGCGGGCAGTGTGTGTGATTGTGTGACTGTGTGTGTGAGTGTTTGTGTGACTGTGTGGGTGTGTGACTGTGTGTATGTATTTGACAGACAGTGTGCCGTTTTTTCGCCTCGTTGTCAGTCATAAAAATCATGTTCGTTCTGACTTTTATTATTCATTATTTTCGCATTTATTTCATCGGCTACGCAACTTCTTCCAAGCAACAGCAGCAGCAGCAGATCGAGCTGAATTCCGCCATTTAATAGAGCTATCAAAAACTGCAGTCTGCTGCGTCGGCTGATGACAGTGGCTTATCAAGTCGGACCGGGCTCGCCGTTTAAAATTGCATTTCTCAACACACAAATCACAAATCACTGCGAGGCATGCAATCTCTCACACAAATCATTCCATTTTTGCCCTGCCCTGCCCTGCCAGCCTCTGCTCTGTCTCTGCTCTGCTCAGCTGCTGCCCCGCGACGCCAAGTGTCATTAGCGTCACACGTCGCCGCCGTCGTCGTCGTCGTCGTCGTCGTCGTCGTCGTCATCGTGGTCGTCGTTAGCTTCATGTCGGACGTTCGTTCATTCGTTCATTCTGTCGTTCGTTTAAGTGTTTATTAGTATGAAACATTTATCAGCAATTATAATTATATGTGTGTGTGTGAGTGTGTGCATTAAATGGTAGCGAACTTTGCGACCCGAGATAGCGAGTGGACACGATTTTATGGCCGCCACTGTGCGACAAGCTAAACGCTTTTTAAATGTAAGCCGCAAATTAAGCAACAAATGGAATAGGCTGGCCACATCTCGAGTGGATACACAAACACACACACACACACACATGCACTTACACACGCCCCCCTCTTTGCAGAGGGTGGCAATACTGTTTTTTATGCAAACACACTGGCAACACCTAAGACATCAGCCACAGTCCGAAACCAAACATTCAATGACAAATTATGCGCTCCCTCTTGGGCGTTACCCACCTGCCTGCCTGCCTGCTTGCCCGCCTGCCTGCCACGCCCCTCCGCCTAGCGACTAACCAGCGATCCCACCTACTACATGCATAACTACCTATGCCGAGTCTAGCATTAACATTTCCATGTTGTTATGCCACCTACCAACCAACCTTGCCAACCTTAGTAGCCACATTCGATTCCCTCTTTATAAAGCGGCAACGGGAGCGTGTCGTGGGCGTAGCAGAGGGGCGTGTTCTGTGTGTGTTGAGGAAATTTTTGACATTTTGTAATGGCAGCAGCAGCGGAGCAGAGCGCAGACAAACGAGGCAAATTATCTTGCGTCAACAGGAAGAAAACCTTGGGTGCGTGTAGAACACTTTGCGGTCGAATATTTTCGGGTAGTCCGTAACACCTAACTAGTCTGAGAGGGACAGAGAGAGGGAGAGGGGGAGAGCGAGAGAGTGCCTAATGATAAACGACATTAGTGAAACGTATAGTTAGTACAAGGCACGCATCAGAGTCGGGGAAATAGGAAACATTCAAGTGCATAATGAGGTAGGAAAATACCGCAAAAGGAAATGAAGTTGTCGAACTGCGACTGCGACTGCGACTGAGGTGACCAAGTGACTAACGAGCCGAGAAAGAAACCAGTGAGGCAAAGGAAAGGGATCTACAAATAATCACAGAGCAAAATGGAAGAAGAGGGAACACTTTAGAGCACACTTTATATACAAATTTAATAGATAAAAAAACGAACTGAGATAGAGCGAGTATACAATATATGCAAATTGAAATGATATAAAGTTACTATTGGGTATATAGAAGTTTCTTTTACTTAGACACATATCAAATAGAGACAACTTAAGAGAGATGTCTTTATTTATGGCAGAGTAAAGTTCATCATTATAGCAGAGTAATACAACACCTAATTAGAGAAATACAAATCTACTTTATCTATTAAAAATTGATTTACACTTGCAAAAATCGATTTGGAAAAACGGAAAACAGACAATTTCATTCTTCAATAAAATTCAGTCAGGCAGAAAGAATCTTTATAAAGAAATATGCCAAGCATACGTTGAATTTACTAGAAATATCGTCTTTTAAATTCGTTGAAAAAAGAGGATCACCAAGCTTGAGAGAGCAATGGCATTCGCAGTGAACCTCATTAACATTTCTGCTGCCATACTTCTTCCTTCTTCTGCTGCTTCTTCGTCTTGCTCTTCTCCTGCATGACGCAGATCATTGAACTTGGTGTCTTTGTGTCAGCATTGGCGTTGGCAATATCATCTGCAATTGTGTCGCATGTCCGAAAAACGATGACAAGCCCAAGAGAAGCGCAGGCAGCAACGCAAATGTTGATGATGGTGTTCGTGTTGGTGTTGGTGGTGTTTCTGATGTTGATGTTGTTGATGGCGCACTGCTTTCAGTATGGTTTTTCTTCTGGTTCCCTCCCCCTGCCTCCCCTGCTCCCCCACTCTGCCCCACCCACTGCACACACATGTGTCTGTTGCTAAATTTAAACAACTTTTGCCTGCAAATGCTTTCAATGGAAAAATATCTTTTGTAGCGCCAAATGGCGCCGTGGCAAAAGTTTCATTTTGTTTGGTTTCATTTCGTTTTGGTTTCTTTTTCACTCTTCTCTGTCTTTTCGCCTCTTCAAATATTCATTGAGTTTGAGTAAAAGGCCGATGTCGAGGCTGTGAGGCTGATGCTGATGCAGGCACGCAGCCATTTCATTAGCAGACAGCGCCCCAGTCCAGGCCAGGCGAGGCCAGCCCCATTGCCATTCACATACCGAGTCCAGGCCCTGTCGAGCATATGGAGCGCGCTCCTCTTCACATTTAAATGCGCACATAATTTCTAATTTGTGCTCCTAATTTATGTGCTCCAGCAGCGCGACCCAAACTTAGCACAACAAACTTGCCAATTTAACGGCGCTCGGGCAGAGCAAAGCAAGGCACAGCGGAAGAGCGCACAAAAAAAAAAAAGAAACAAGAAGAAGGAGGACAGCAAAGCCAAAGCAGGGAAAAAGTTTTGCCGCCACTTACATATAAGAAATAAATAAAGCCATTTCTTCTAATATACAAAAAGCCTCGAACGAGAACAAGAAATGAGAAAATTACTTTTTTATAAGTACGACGGCAAAGCAACCACCACCACCGCCGCCGCTGCCGCCTTCTACCCAATGCCAAAGTCGGGCAATCTCCCAACCCACCCGAAACACAGCACACACCTTGCTGATGTGCACAACAACAACAACAAGAATTGAGTACTTGCGTGGGTGGGAGAGAGGCTGCAGAGTGGGGGCGGAGCCTTGTCCTACTTACATTGGCAAACATTGCCTAATTTGGAATTGCCTACAAAATGTGCATTAAAATAACTAGAATCTACTACGACCCCCCTGCCTCCCCTTGGCACGCCCTGCGCAAAGTGAAAGGCCTCCTGCTCCTTCCCCCAAAAAGGTGTGTAATAAAAACAAATGTCTGTCGTTTGTTTATATCAGCGAGCGACAACTTCTTTTTTTCTCTCTTCTTATTTTCTCCCCTAGTCTGTGGCATGTTGCGTATACGCCGAGTGGCTTGTGCAAATTGCCAAACCCTTTGCCAAGTTACACCTGGTGTGGTCTGCGCAAGAGATTTAGATAGTCACAGAGAGAGAGAGAGAGAGAGAGAGAGAGAGAGAGAGAGAGAGAGAGAGCAGGAGAGTTCCGACTTTACTGCGCCGCAATGACAAGCAATGAAATCAAAAGGCATGCAGCAAAAGGGGCCACAAAAGTCGGAAAATCGAACTAAATTTTACGACATAAACATAAATTTTATGACAGGGCGAAAGAGTAAACGCTCGCGAAGGGAGAACGTGGCTAAGGAAATCAATTTTATGTGCTGGCCAAAATAGCAGCAACAACGGCAGCACACAACAACAAATAATTTCCATCAAAGCGAACTGCGGATCGACCACAAGAAAGCGGGCGTAGAAAAATCTATAAAAAATATGTGAGAACTATTAAAAAGTCGTAAACTGAAACCAACTGAACATTCCCAGCACAGAGAAGGCCGAGGAGCAACGAAGGGGCGACATAAAGTGTTTTGCTTTGGCTTTGCATGTCGTAAAGTCGATTGAGACAGAGATAGAGCTATAGAGATAGAGCCCGAGTCGAAGATAATACCAGACAGGCGATATAGTCGCTCTGTCTGTCTGTCTGTCTGTCTGCCTGTCTGTCTGTTGATGTTTTGTTCGTCTTTCCGGAAATTGTATAACCCACTGAACGTTGCTCGGCGCTGGGCGTGCGCGCTTGCATTAATAATGCCATTAATGGTCGCATTACAAGTGTAATAATAATTGTCCTTGATAGATACTACACACACACACACAGCACACACACATCGTGGCTGCAATTAGGCCAAGCGGCTGTCCAATGTGTCTGACTTGGCAGCGACTGCATTTTGGCTTAATGTAAACGCATTTAAACGCAATTACTTTTCACTCGCGCTGCGTAGGTATTTGTGCTAGTGTGTGTTTTGAGTGTGTGTTGGATGTTTTCTTACCAACTGACACGTACCAAAGTAATTTCTGTTGTTGTTGCTGTTGCTGATGATGATTGCCGCCGTCGCTTGGAGTGTCGTCATAAAGATCCTTTATCAAAACGTTAATGGATTGAGTTATATGTGCAGGCACATACTTACGATAGTTGTTTGTGTATCTTTAGGTGTCTGTGTATGTGCGTGTGTGTGTGAAGAACGTGTAAATACACGTGTGCCTGTTCGAGTGGCCGACGACGCTCAGCAATTGCATTCAAAGTTGGCCCTACATGGATGTACTCTACATATCGCACACACACACGCACAGCAGAACTTAGCTGTTGCGTATTCATTTAATGTAAAGTTAATGAAATGCTCCGTTCCCCCGTGTGCGTAATTGTCGAGCCTAGGCCTGGTATTATTAATTATGACGCACCCCAATTCGAAGGAACTGTGTGTGGACTGCTTTCATATCGTGTATATTGGGTAATTTGACTTCAGGGCCTGCTGCGGCCAATGAATGTGCTGAAAGCCTATATTAATTGCATTTTAATGATGCTAGAAAGTATCTGTCAGATACGATATGAAGTGAACCCTTTTTGCAGCACAAACTTATCGCTAGCGCTATCGATAATGATAGGTTACGCCTTTCCAGAGAAATATGCCCTGCAGAGGTAAAGGATTGTCATATGTAAACAATATTTATGCAGCCTATGGGGACTTTAGGAACCTAGTTATAGGAAGCGTTTCAATTGGCATATGCCAACAATAACTGCAGCCACTGACTCTCTCTATTTCTCCCTCTCGTTCGGTTAGCGCTTTCCCCAGCGGCAACCACAAATGAAATTAAATATAGGCAGTTGGGGAGAAAAATCGACAAAAAAAGTGCAAATAAATCCAATGAAATAAATAAAAGAAACAAAAACAAAAATCGCTGCGGTTGGCGCCTGTTTTTTGTTTTTATTCTATTATCAGTTTGCTACGTTGAAAAAAAAGCAACAAAATGAAATAAAATAAATGATATTTGTGGACGGGGCACTGCATATTTGAGTAGTTGTGGGCGGCGCCTGTGTGTGCTAGTGTTTGCCACTGTGTGTGTGTGTGCTGATAAAAAATTCATTAATTCATATGCAAAATGCAATTAAGCGCAGTGGCAGCCACAAAAAACGAAAAAAAACACACATTCACACAACAAAGATGACAATTAAAAAATTCGTGGCATAAATAAATGTGAAACAGCAAACGCAGCAGCAGTTAAATTAACAAATTGCATGCATATTTTAAATAAATATAAATATTTTAATAAGATTAAACTATAATGCAGGCAAATGTCAAAGCGCCGCGCATTCCCGGCGGGCAGCAACAACAGAAACAAAAAACAAAATATAAAAAATATCCATCTGCTTAATTTATGCGGTTTTCAATTACCCTTTTGATATGAATTAATGACCGCAGTGCAGCGTGGACACAGTTGCTCTCTATCTCCCTCACTCTATATCCCCTCACCTCCCTTTCTTTCACACACAATGTTTTTGCTAGCCACATAATTTAATTAAACTGCAACAGCCACCACCAACAACAAAAAGCCAACTCAAACTTGGCCACCCAATCAGTTGCAGTCACGCGGGCCGCTCTCCGCACTTCTCACTGTGCTAAGTTCGAGACTGCAATTTTATTGCTACCACCTTTCCATGCGATTCTCAGGCTCTTTTCTTCATGGCATTTATTTTATTTACAGTGTCGCTCTATGCGCTTCTCAACTTGTTTACTTCGTTGCTGGCATTTTATTGCATTTTCAATATGTTTCGTTTGTCGTTGTTGCTGCTGTTGCAGTTGTTGTTGTTGCATGCTGCACTCAATCATTTAATCCAAATGTTTTGTTTGCAACTACTTTGAGCTATGCGCATTCCAGCAACCACAACCGCAGCAACAAGCAACGGCAACAAGCGCAGAAACAACAACATTCCTGGGCCCGCTCCGTTGTCTGCCTGGCATGGCCTGGCCAGCACAATTTCATGCCCGTGTAAACTATTTGTCGACAATTTTGTCTGGTACAAAAGTCCGCGTGCCAGTGTCCGAACCTTCCAAGCAAGCCCCGAAGCGAACTCAACTCTCCCCTTCCCCCAAATGCAAGTCTGTTTCAAGCCCCGTCTGCAGTCCTCCAATTGAAGTCAGCGTCCAGCAAAGCGTAAAAGAGCGCGCTGTCACGATACACAAGATTCAGTGGGACACGGAGAAGGGGGCGGGGCTCTTTTGGGCCCTGCTCAATTGCCGCTCTAATGACTGCAACTTGGACTTCGACTTTGGCTTCATCCTTGCCATAAAAATGCACAAAATATGCAAAGTACAACGATTTAAATCAATTCTAAGCGCTATCAGGCTGACTTGCCCGCCGCATTGTGGCTGCTCGCTGGGGCGCTTATCAAGCGTTAACGCGTGTAAAGTAAGTTTACGTGTAGCACGGCAAAGTGCATTGATAAGCCCGAGTTGAACCTGAGACTGGGTTCGAGTCCGAATCTCAAACTGACTTTCTTCGCCTTGCCTGCTGCCTGCTGCTGCTGCCTGCTGCCTGCCTGCTGATTAGTCGATCAACGCATGAATTCAACCTTTTAAATATTATATATGCAAAAACAAGGCAGAGCCAGAGGAAAGCGTTGCTCAAGTAAAGGGCTAAAAGCGGACAACATTGCGGGGCATTAAGAGCCACTCCAGAGGCAACTCGCAACTCGACGCGATTCGTGTCGCCGGCCTGGCCAACTCCATTATAGCTCATTATCGCCCCGAGCAGCGTCTTACATTATGTTGATGAGTTTTTTTTTTCTTGTCCAGCCTTTTGTTTTTGTTTTTTTCTGCTGCTTTTTCGTTGGCCATTCTAATAGAAAAGCCCTTGCTAATTTGTAAGAGAGGGAGAGGGAAAGGGAGAGAGAAGTCGGTACTGCGGTACTGGGGCTGTTCATTAAAAGGCAGCCACGCCCACAATGGCTTTCATTAATTGTTGACAATGATTACCTGGGGCGATGGCCCCAATGACAGCAAAGCAGAATGAGAGGAGAGACAGAGAACGAGACAGAGAGAAGCAGAAAGACAGCAGCAAAAAGCAGAGCACAATGAAACGCAACAAGAAGTTGCAGAGGCAAAGGAAGACGAAGTAGAAGACGAAGAAAGAAGCCGCTGCGAAATGCAATTTCAATTTCCAACGACAGGTGATAAATAAATCGAAACACAGCGAATTGAAATGAATCGGCAATCGATTCGATGCGTTGCGTTGCGCCATATTTGGGCGTTATTTGTGGCTGCCACTGAGTTGCTGCTGCTGCGGCTGCCACGACCTCGACTCTGGCTCCACTTGGGGCAGGCGTTGGCAATGAGCTGGCCAGGCATTTAATTGCCACCACGACGCATCGCAGCGAGGCAACGTTTCGTCGCTTGCATTTTGAGAAGGTGTTTTGTCGCATCTTCAGTTGCTTACTCCTTCTGCCCTCCCCTCCTCCGTCCCTGCTTCTCTTTGGTGAGTGCGAATTGGCATTTTATTTTGCGCATTTGGCATTTTCGGGACGCGCTGTTCATTTAGCCCTGTTTAGTGTCCCTCCGTTGCCCCTCTCTCTGCTGCTCTCCCGATGATTTAAGATGTTCGGCTGTCAGTGCTGACAACGTTGACAGTAAAATTATTTCCTACACTGCAGCAGGTTAATTATCATTGATTTATTTACAAGCAGACTGCACCTACACTACTTATATACACCATATAATATAGTTTTGATTCCCCAACGCACACTACACTACACAACAAAAGTATTGTGCGCCTTCTCTCTAAATCATTTGAACCTTTGCTGGCGCAGCAACGAATTTATGCTGGGCACGGCAAATAGTTTATGGGCGCCATATGATGGGCTTAAAATGCCATTTTATGCGCCATAAAAACACGGCGAAAAATTAAAATTAAAATTAAATAATTTATTGAATCGCGCAAAGCGAACAAACACAAACAAAGAGACAAAAAATTAACCATGACAGCTATAAATATTTTCGAAATAGACACGAAAAAATGTAAATCTGTGCGTTAATTTGCATTTTTGCTGCTGCCGTTGGCGATAACAAAAGCAACAACAGCAACAACAAGAGCAACAACAACAGCAGCAGCAACAACAACAATTAAAACACGAGACATTGTTAAAATATTAAATTAAAATTAAAACGCGGGAAATGGCAAACGGGAAACGGGAAAATGCCATCAATGTTGGTGGGGTAGGGAAGGGGTAGGTGGTGGGGCGGGGTCAATAAAACTGCTTGTCAAAGTGAATTTAAAATAATTATAGCGCATAATGCGGCACGCAGCGCGTATTAAATTAAATGCGGCACAATAAACGAATTAATAATAATAATAGATTATAGCAGAATGGACAAAAAACAGAGAGGCAACCCCTTAAAAGGTGTGCAAATTGACAGCGCAAACAGAACTAATGTGCACCAGAGGGTGGAGTGTGGGAAAGGGGGGGTCAACAATGCAACTGTAATTCTTTAATTTATCATTCTTAATCCGCTCTTTGTTAATTTATTGTCTAATTAATTTGATATTCCAAATGGTTTTTAAATGCATTAACTTTATCTTCCATCTCTCTCTCTCTCTTTCTTTTATTGCAGATGGTAAGTTCTTATCATCACTCAATCCTTCAGAACTAACATACGATGGTAAGTCACATTTCATCCTTAAGTCATTTAACACATTTTATAGCAAGTTCCCCCCCGTCTATCCATCTGTTTTTCGCACATCAATCAACTTGGCAAGTTGACCAAGCTATCAAACTCATGTCCCACTGTCCGTCTGTCTGTCTGCTGTCCGCATGGCTGTCCGCTGTCCGCCTGTCTGTCTGTCACTAATCCGCAAAACCAAAGCGAACCGATCACGTTGCCACTGGCGCACGCCCACTTTGCGCGCCGCGTAGCCGCTTCCTGTTTGCAGTTTCGCTTAAAATGAGAAATTTCTTTTTAATTTAGACTTTAAGGAGACGCAACACCAACATAGGGGGTGAAGGGCAGCTGGGGGTAGCAACTGGAGCAGCGACGGCAGCTGATAAAAAATCATTATAAAGTTAAATTTTAATTAAAAACTACAATCGATTATAAAAAAAAGGGCAGACTGTCTGCGGCTCATAAATTGAACTCGCGGCAGCAGCAGCAGCCTGGCGGTCTCTCTGGCAGCTTTCAACGTACCGTGCCACGCCCACCTTAGCAATAGCCTTGCCCCAGAGAAGCTGCTTGCGACGATGATGACGATGAACTTGTGCCAATTTTGACGTGCGCACTCTGCACAGTGGCAGTTTGCAGTTTGATTGCTGCACGGCGATAGTCCGTGGCGGATCTGACGGCGGCCACCAGACGTGATTATATTATATAAGCAACGCTTTTCGCTTTCATTAATGAAAACAGCAGCAGCAGCAGCAGCAACAGGCAGGCAGGCAGGCAGGCTGGCGAGCTGACGTGCCTGGCACGTGATTTTTGCTGCAAATTTGATTTATGGCCCCCACTGTGGTTGTTGTCTTGGCTAAGTTCATAAAAATCTTCGTCTTTTATGACGTCACGCAGCGTTAAGCTGCAAAATGGTGTGTAAACTCATTTAAGATCATTCAAATTAGCAATAGTTGTAAAACTGCCGTCTTCCTCTTGTGCTGCTTCTCTCTCTGTGTCTCTCTCTCTGTCTCTCTGTCTCTTGCTTGTAGGCGCAATTAATTGTGCAGGTCCAGGACACACTAACCCAGTAAGCAGGCCAGACAAAAAGACAGACAGAGACAGAGACAGAGGCGAAAACAAAGGCGAAAAACCTACCGAATATGGCAATGAAATATGCCAAAAAGTGTAATTTGTATTATAAACAACAACAAGAGAGAGAGAAGAAGTAGAAGAAGCAGAAGAAGCAGCAGGCAAGCAACTGCAGTGGCCACGGCCAGGGCCACAGCCAGACAGAGACGCAGACACAGGCAGACAGAGAGACAGAGAGAGAGAGAGCGGCGCATTTAAGCACAACTTTAAATAATCGTCTGTCAGAACTGTCAAACAAGCCCGGCGAGCGCTAGAATTAATGGCACAAAGAGAGCGAGAGCAGAGCAGAGGCATCGCTCTGTTAGTGTGTCTGTATGTGTGTGTGTGTGTTGTTGTCGCCGTGCTTGCAATTTGTTTGCCCTGCGCAGGCGCAAAGCGTGCATTGAACCTGTGCCTATTCGTATGTGGAGCACACACACACACACACACACACAGACAGCCACAAGTTGAATTATTGTTTTTGCGCGTATCGAGAGCAGCAATGTGGTGGGCGGGCAGTGGGGGAGGGGCTGGGGCAGGGCACTGTACTGCGCTGCAGCGAGACACGGCGACGCAGTCGCAGCGAGTTAAAAACAATGTCTGCGACGCGACGCCGCTGCCAATGTCGCTGCGGTGCTTTATCACTTTTGCTGTTCGGTTCGCTCTGCCTGTGCCTCTGTGCGTGTGTGTGTGTGTGTCCGTATGTGCCTGTCTCTGTGTGTGTGTGTGTATAAACTTTACACAAAATTAATGCGCTGTGCCGCAGCGGGCGAACTTTCAACTGTTGCTGCTGCTGCTCTGCTGCCGTTGCTGGCTCAAGATGAAAAATTATTGCTTTTAATTTATTGCATAAACAAAAGCAGCAGGTCTGTCTGTGTGTCTGTGTGTGTGTGGAGTGTGTAACGGCGCTCAAGGTCACGGTTAAAGTGAGAGAGACAGACTGCGCTGCGCTGCGCTGCTTGGGGCTTTCCCCGACTGCGCTGTCGCAGCGCCGCTAACTGTCAAAAATGATTTAGTAGTTCAAAGCCGCGTTTTGTTGTTGCCGCTGCTCACAATGTTTTTCGCACTTTTGCCGGCCGGCTCTGCCTGTCAAAAGCAACTTCAATGCGGCACAGAGGCATGGCTGGCAAGGGGGGGGGCGGGGGTAGTGGGGAGGAGAGGCACATGGCGGGATTTGACACTTGCAGCGGCCATTTTGACAGCTGCCAAAGGTCAAACTGAAAGCAAAAGTGAGCAGAGAACGAGGCGTGCTTGACAGATTGGCGTTTGCCAGGCATGTCTACGTGTATGTGTGTGTCTCTGTGTGTAGTTGTGGGTGTGTGTGTAGCTACGTCATGCAGTCATTTAAAGCGTCCATCAGCGAGTTGTCAAGTGCAGCGCAGTTTGGTGAAGCATTTCGCGTTTTTATAGTTCATTGCGCCCAATAAAAGCCAAAGCAACAGGCGCAAAAGAGACAGACGAAGGGAGAGAGAGAGGGAGAGAGAGTGACAGAGCGAGCTAGAAAGAGATAGCGAGCAAGCCAGAGCGAGAGCGAGTGAGGCAATGACAGCAGCGACAATAAAACGCCAAATCAAAATCAAAAACAGACAAAATTAACTAGTCATAAAAAGCAACGAGACGAGCGAGCGACTGCCATAAAAAACAACAATAATAACAACAACAGCAACAACAAAAGCGAGAAGCAAATAAAGCAAAATAGAAACATAACACAGAGTAGAAAATCATATGCACGAAACCAGAAACATCAACGCCAAAACGGCAACTGTTGATAGATCATTTGAAATATATGCGCAAATTTTTCATTGTCGTCGACAGCATCAAAAACTGAAACCGAAACCGACAGCAACAACGTCAGTCAGCAACAGCAACAACGTCAGCGAAACTGAAACCGAAAGCTGAACAACGCAAATTTGAAATTTGAAAAACCAAAAACCAAAAACCAGAAAAAAAACTGTAAACCAACTTTGATTTGATTTATGATCTTTGATAAATGAGAATTTAATAAATTTGCTTAAAAAATATTAAGAAAAAACAGAGAAAAAAACAATACCATCATCATCGCAGAGCAAAAACATCAATTAAAACGCGTTGGCAGCCTTCAAGCGAGACTCGAGTCTCGGTTTGGACTCGGTTTGATAGACAAATGATGGCGCTTATTTCGTATAGATGCGATGAGCTCTGAGCTCTAAGGTCTGAATGTCGCGCTCTTGATTTGTTTCCCAACTCGTTTATCTCGCTCTTTGTTTGCTTGCCTCGTCTGTCCGTCTCGTTTGTTATCGATTATCGATTTGTAAAACAATTGGCAATTAGCTGATTTAGTCATGTTATGCAGCCGGGGATTAATTTGTCTTGAACTGAATTGAATTCGGGCATGGTATAAGATCTATTAGATTTTGAAAACCTTTGGCAGTTGTCTATATGATATATTGTGATGAACTTCAGTGTTTGGCACAGTTGGAAATGATGTGAGCTCTATTTTATTATGAGATTTACTGATATTTTGTTTGGCTTGAAATAAATAATACTTTTATTTATTATTTATTTATATTCAATCATTTTAAATGATTTCGAATATATATTAAATGTTGCTTATTATCTTTTTAATATCTTTCTGCAATGTACTTTATATAAATCATGCTGCACTTTGTACTAGACTCAGTAAATTTGAGAAAAATAAATATTCTTAATTAATTCTTGATTAATTTTTGAACAATTCTCCGTCTCTTTCAATTCCCAAAATTAATTTAACTTCATGAAAATAATATCATATTATACCAAACTAAAACAGTTTTGTCAACACTTTGTTTTAAGAACATATCTGACAAATTTCAAAAAGGGCCCCCTCCTCTTTAAAAACCTTCACAGACTCTTATAATCTTTATTTCTTCTTCTCTCTCTTTTCTGCTTTGCTTAATTGTTTTATATGTAGTAAATCAAATACAAATGAACATTTCCCTAGAGTTCTCCAGCTCAAGTACTGCAAGAATATTTCATTCTTTGCACTCCTCTAGATCTTTTCGAAATTGAATTCAATTCTCAACTCTCATCTCACGCATGCTGGACCAATCCACGCTGATGATGATGATGATGTGAGCTACCCGTCGTAAACTCATCATAATTCCATAGCATATGCGCGGGCGCTTAAGCTGTCACAGTGAGAGAGAGAGAGCGAGAGCGAGCGCGCACCCTGAACCCAGTAACGCCCTCGTAAATCCACCACAATATGCACGCTTGATATGCCTGAGCATCATTCGGGGGCGATTCAGTGAAACTGAAACTGAATTATGCATGCAACAAATTGTATAAAAATTTCTGCAACTTTACGTAGTTTACGTGCCGAAATTCGGAAATCAAGTGGGGCTACCTTCCACTCCCCCCTGCCCCCTTGTTGCTCACTTGATAGAGAAATTTGAGGCATACTTGTCAGTGAGTGGAACAGAGAGAGAGAGAGTGAGCAGGCATCTCTTGGGCTTGTGGGATAAGCTCGCACGCTCTGTTGTTCCCTGGGGACGGGGGCGGCTCTTTGCTCTCTCTTTCCCCCCTCCCTCTGATGTTTGGTCTCTGCGGCGTTTACAAAGTGATTACTCGCCTCCTTAAAAATTGATGACTGCGCCTGGACACGTTTTCAATTTGAAAAGCAGGCGGAAAAATGCTACTCCCCTACCCCCAGCTCCCCCCTTGAAAGGTGTCTACTACTTTTCGTTTAACGAAATGGAAACTTGTTTATCTTTTTTACGTGGGTGTCGTTTCGTTTTCCCTTTTCACGTTGATATCTTGTCGAGGCAATTAAAATACTTGGAGAGCATTAAATCATCATCGTGCGTTGATTGACTCGTGGCTGCTGTCCGTCCTTGAAGATTTACGGCCGTTAAATGTGCTTCAGCCAGCGCGTCCACAAAACTCGCATTTCAGTTGTCGTCATCGTCGCCATAATCGATTTGCCTCGATGCCCGATGTTGACGATTTCGATGCTCGAACGCTTTTATTGTTGGCCATAAAACTAGCGGAGACCGGTCAGTCATGCAGTCAGTCAATCGCACTGTCTGTCTGTCTGTCTGTCTGTCCCTCTGTCTGCTGTGTAACCAAATATGTTAATGGCCCGCGGCAATAAACTCGAAAAATTTGTCTAATGAATTGAAAAGAGCGCGCGATTTGTTTGTTGCCCCGTTTTGAGTGTCGCTTTATTTAAGAGTTTTTTTTTCACTTTTGCGTTTTAAATTAATTGTGAGGCGCTTAAATGGCATTTGAGTGGCAGCATAAAGCGGGGCGTGGCTGGTGGGGGCGTCAAAGAAAGCAAGTTGCCTAAGCGCGCCCTGAGGTATGCAAGGCTTTTTGCATTTCTGCATTTATGTGTGTGTGTGTGTGTGTGAGTGTGCATGTGCATGTGTGTGCGCGTTGAGCATGCAGTTAAGCACATTTAAGCCAACTTTTGTGGCAGTTGCATGTAAAGTAAAGTTTCGACAGCGTTTTTATTAGCCAAGAGAGAAGGCTGCTGGTGGGAGGAGAGGGGGTGGGAGGGAGACAACACAGCTGGCTTAAAGTTTGATTAAACTTCAGCATTGATAGCGAACTCGAATTTATAGACACACTGCTGCGTGTGTGTGCCTGTCTATGCATGCGCAAACATGACCAACTTTTGACATAGCTTCGCACGAAGTTGGAGTAGAAGGAGTGCAACAGCAGGGGGAAGTGGGTGGGGAGGGGGGGTTGCATGAGGGTGGCATATCCATTTGCCAAAATAGCAAAACTTGCATAAAAACTTTGCGCAACAACTTGGACTTTTTCATCAAACAAAACAACAAACTGAAGCTGGAAATGAAACAAACTTTTAATGCAGCAGAGGCAGAGGCAGCGCAGCAGTGGCAGCGCAGCAGTGGCAGTGGCAGTGGCAGAGGCAGCCAACCAGCGGCAAGCTGGAGCCAACCCACACAAAGACACACATACAGAGAGACACAGCTGTCAGTCAGTGAGCGGGGGGGGGGAGATAATAGGGGGGGGGAGCCAACATGGCGAACGAAAAGTTTGCCACGCTGCGGCAAAAAGGCGGAAATGCATTCAAAATCTAATATGGCAGCCATGGTCACGAGCGGGCAGCGGCAAAGCCAGAGCGAGCAAAGAGTGCCAAAGAAGAAAATGCAATTTTCTGAAAAACCCATTAAATGTTAGCCAGAAAAAGCTGCAAAAAAAAAGGCAAGACGACAACGACGGCGACGGCGACGACGACGACGCTGAGAACGGCAAATAAAGCAAAAGCAAAGAGGAAAGCCGAAGCCAAAGCAGAAGATTGCAATGGAGGAGCGAAAGGAATGGAGCAGGGGGAGAGGCAGAGGGAGGAAGGGAGTGGGGACTAGGGGCACAGGCAGAGAGGAAGAGCGGCAAGGCAGCGAAGAGCAGCGAGCTGCCACTGCAGGCGGAGCCAGTGATAGACTGGCTGGAGCTATGTATTTTGCTGCTGCAGCCCAAGTATGTGGGGTATATAAAGCGCTGTGTCTGTCTGTTTGTCTGTCTGTCTGCCTGCCACGCCCCCACCGCCCTAACGGCGGGCATGACTTGTGTGTTTTGAAAGGCAGCATGAAGCCATTAAAAGCACTTTAAAGCGCACAAAAGGCGAGCTTAAAGTCGCCAGCAAATGCAGCACACACACACACACACACACAGAGAGACAGAGAGGCACACACACACAGACACAGCAGTGCACACACTGGCACACACACACTCCCTGGCACAGTCGTCTCGCTGCGCTGATAGAGCCATTTACGCCGTCAGCACATAATGATGACAATGCAGCCAACCAAACTGGGTGTGTGTGTGTGTGTGTGTGTGTGTGTGCGGGTGTCTGGCTGACGGATTTCCATGGCATATAACAAACACTGCCTTGCGGCACTCGCGGCACAAAAGGATGCTGCAGATGCTGCCAGGACAAGAGAGAAGGAGCCACCCAAGCAGCAGCAACAGCAGCAACGGCAGCAACGGCAGCAACAGCAGCAGCCTCAGCCACCACAGCAGCAGCAGCAGCAGCTGTTGTTATTTCTATGCCATGTCCTCTGTCTGTCTCGGTCTGCGTGTGAGTGTGTGTGTGTGTGGCAAGGATATATGCCTGACGATGAAATTTAATGGGGTGCTTTGATGCGATTGGTTTTCATATAACGCAGGCGCTTAAAATCATCGAATCATTCAAAAGAAAACTGAGCTGACTGCTCCACACTCACACACACACACACACACACACGCACAGCTGGAGCAGGCGCCAACAGAGTAAGAGAGTGTGAGAGAGAGAGAGAGAGCAGAAAAAGGCAGCGAAACCGAAGAAGAAAAGAAAAATGTTGAAAAAAAAAGGAAACGCAGGCAAGAAGCAAAGCAAGGCGAATTTAGAAAAATGCTAGCTGCAGCAGTAGTAAAGAGCGTGAGGGAGAGGAGCAGGAGCAGAGCAAGGAGCAGGGGCAGGGGAAGAAACAGAATGCTTGCTCAATTCGCTGTGTCGGTTTTGGCACACGATGAAGCTGACGATGACGACAGAACTCAACTCAACTCAACTCAAGCTGAGCTGAGAGTGGGAGAGGGAGCTGGAGCAGAGGCGGAATTGAGGTGGGCACGAGAAGAGAGTGCGCGACGATGTCCGAGTCGGATGAGTCTCGCAGCTGGCGAAGGAGACGCCGTGGTTGTTGTCGCTGTCGATGTCGGTGTCGGAATCGGAGTCGTAGTCGTAGTCGTAGTCGGATTTCTCGCCAATACGCATACAGACAGCTGCCACACACAAAGCACATAGACAAACGCACACACACACACAGAGGTACACAGACTCTGTACACAAACACACATACACACACATACTTAGCCAGTGCGCATGGAAAAAGCATTTCTTCATTTCTTCAACGTTTTTTTTATTTTTGCTGCCTTTTGCTGTTCCTTGTTTCATTCATTTCCATCATTTACATGTGCACATTGTGTATGCACATAAACTATACATACACAATACTATATGTACTTTATATATTTGCTATATATAACTATTATATATCTGCCATGAAGATTTCTTTGCAACTTGAACTTGGCAACTTTTGCTGCAAATTTCTTTAGTAATTTTGGCTTTAAAGCAGCTGCCAATTAGTGCTCGTAAATCTCTAGTGACTAAGCTGTGCCAGTGTTGATCAACAAGTTATCGCTTCGCAATGAAGTGCATAAATTTTGAGAGCGAGACAGACAGCCAGAGAGTGAGAGAGAGGCAAAGAAAGACATCGCCCTCGCCTTGCTTTGGCTGTGGGAATTGCAGCAAGACACATTAACAGCGGGAGTAGGAGTATGGGAGAGGGGAGTGGGTAGCGGGGGAGTGGCAAAGGATTGTTCAGGGAGCTGAGACACACTGCAGGCTGTTGGGGGACTTGGCTGCCACGGCCTAGACGCGCGCCTCAAGCGACCGCCATGACAAATCGCGCAGTCAAATTAAGTCGAGCCTGGCGCGGGGGCAGGCAGCAGTTGCCAGTCTTCCCACTGTGCCCCCTTTTCCCAGCCCACTGTGCAGCCTAAAACGCAGTCAAGCAGCAAGCAAAACACACACACTCACACTTACACACAGCGCGCACTTATCGATTATTGTAGCATACTTTCTGGCGTCATTTTCGGTTTGCGCTGCGAATTGCTGCCCCTCCCTCTCTCTGTCCCCTCCCCACTCGCACTCTACAAACTATATAGCAGTCTTTAGCTTTATGTGCACATACATCAATGTTGTGTGGGTGGTGTGTGTGGGGGGAGGGGGAAGGGGGAGCGCCTGCAAGGGAAATTACTCAGCAAGCCGCCTTTTGTTTGCCTGCTTGCTTCTGCTTCGTCCTGCCGCGTCATGCTGCCACTTGGGGCAAGTAATGGCAATTTGTGTGTTGGCCAGTTTTAAAGCGCGTCGCCTTTTATGAACTCGCCCAAAATACGCACACACACACGTGGCAAGTTGCAGAGGCAATGACAGCGAGACTATTTAACACGCAGCGTAGCATGAATTTTATGTGTGTGTGTGTGTGTGTCTGGCTGGCTGTAAAAAAGGAAAAACCAGTGTCAAGGTTAACGACCAATGAATTTATTTTGCTTGAATAAATTTTACGATAATGAGGAAATTGTCGTCGTCGTTTTGGGTATTTTTAATGCGCGCCTCGGCTCGCTTAATGCGCCTGCGTGTACGAGCGAGATGCCAGATGATTGGCACTGTGTGTGTGAGTGTGCAAGTGGTTGGCTGAGTGGGTGCGTGTGTGTGTGTGTGCGAGTGTGTGTGGGTGAATGCGTCTCTGATTGTTATTAAAAAATGTCAGACAATTAAGCAGGCAGCCATAAAAAGCTAAGCCAAGCAGACACACACATGCCTCACACACACAGACACACACTGTATGTCATACACACATACACCAAGTACGTCACACACTCCTCACACTCACACGCCTGAAGATTTCTTTGCTCGCACGATTTGTTTGTCTGGTTTCGCTTATCAGCAATGCCGCAAACGTTTTTCAATTTCCGGCTGGCACAGTTAGCCGCTGCCACGCCCCCCTCTCCCGCTACCCCCTGTGCCCCTTCTACTTCATCTCAAGTCAAGCAAAAGTAAATCTCTGTAACTGTAACTGGAACTGGAGCTAGTCTGCTGTCCTCTACTCTGCTGAGTCCTGCCTGCTGCAGCGCTGTTGCTGCCACTGCTGTTGCTGCCACAGCGCAGGCAACTCCATTTTACGTAACATTAATTCTGTGATTTATTGGGGTCACGTGACCAGCGCAACGGACGACTGCGCTGAGCTGCTGCTGCTGCTGCCGTTGCTGCTGTTGCTGCGTCACAAGGCTGACCACAGCAACAAGAGTGACTCAACTGAGGAAGGGGAAAAGGGTAGAGAGAGGGGGGTTGCAGGGAGGTGGAGGGCTGACAGCAATAGCTCATCGAATGCGGCTAATTTCGGGGCAGATCACAAAGCATATCAAGGTGGACTACGTGCAAAGGGGAAGTTTGCTGTGGGGCTCAAGTTGAAAGCAAAAGCAACTTCCAAAAGGGTTTTGATATTTTGATTTGCTGTTGCTGATGTTGCTGTTGTTGATGTTGCTGATGTAGTTGATGTTGCTGCTAGTACTGTAGTAGCTGCAGTTGCCACTGCTGTTGTAGAGTTGCAGAGGTTGCTGCTGTTGTTGCACTTGCTGCTGCTGTTGCTATTTCTGCAATTGCTGATGTTGTTACTGCTGTGGCAGTTGCTGTAGTTGCAGTTTATATGCCTCATGTTGCTAGTCCCTGATTACTGTAAAATTGGCTGCTAAAGTTGCTGCTGTTGTTAGTATGTTGATTGCTGCTGTTGCTAGCATGTCTATTACTGTTCCTGTTGCTGTTGCTGCTTTACAAGCTGTTGCTGTTGTTGCCCGCTTCGCATTGCCTGTGTAGGTGTCATAAAGTGCATTCACATTCACAATTCACATTCACATTCTCATTCACATCGTCGGCGATAAAGTTTATTGTCATCTCACAGCAACAACAACAAAAATTAATACCAAAACATTTGCTGTTGTTGTTGCTGTTGCTGTTGCTGTCTGGCTGACTGTCTTGGAGATCGCACACGCCTACGCAAACATGTCGCAACTGTCATTCCAGCTTAACTTGGCCCATTGTACGTTTATATTAGTCGCGCGCTCTCGCAGATAAAGCAGCCTCAGCCTCAGCCTCAGCCTCACAGTCAGTTCCAGGTTCAGCCACAGCCTCAGCTCGGGCCTGGGCACCAGCTCGACTGGCTTGCAGCAAGATGCAGATGCCTGTGTTGCTGTTGTTGTTGTGCCTTGTGTTGTTGCTGTTGTATCGCCGTGTGTGTCTTGTGCGCGAAGAGTTACGAGTTGTGCGTCTGACTTTCAAATTCATTTCAAGTGTAAAGCGATATGTCGCACAGGGGGCAGCAGCGGAGGGGAAAGAGGATGTTGGGATGTGCCAATGAGTATGGGAAGGGGGAAGAGGGGATAGAGGAGGTTGAGGTATAGGCAGAGACTGAGGCAGAGGCAGAGGTAGAGGCAGAAGCAGAGACTGAGGCAGAGGTAAAAACAGAACCTGAGGCTGAGGCTGAGGCTGAGACTGAGCCAGAGCCAGAGCCAGAGCCACAGGGCAGGGAGGGGAGCAGAGTGTGCAGCGCAGGAGTTACTGCCTTGCGCTTGTTTAAAAGGGGTTGCCAGAGCGAGGGGCAGCACCTTGTCGCGCTTGCTGGTGACAAACTTTGCCTTTGCTTAAGTTACAAGTCATGTTTTACTCTCCCTCTCCTTCCCTGCCTCGCTCTGTCTCCCTCTCTACTGCCCCCTCTCTCTCCAATTGAATTTGCCACATCGAAATTGTTTAAAAGCCTTGCCATATGCCAGTTAAAGCTGCCACGGGATACCCTTCGACCTATGTTCCCGTGTAGTTTAATTTGTTAAATTCATACACATATGCATATGCACATGCTTTGAAATTAATCCCGACAGATGGCGCTCCCCCTTCGGGGGCCCAATTTTCCTTTTTTAGGAAAAAAAAAAAATTGGTTTTATGCTCATACTTTCTTAAATAACTTCTGTGTTTATTGTTCGATTGGATTGTAATTTGGGGACAACGTAGATATTTCATTTAGCTTAGTATATGTTTAAGTCAGAAAGTTGTATCTTATATACAGCGCTTACAAATTAAGTTCAAAAATTAAATTATTGATTTGTGGGGGGGGGGGGGGGGGCACCAAAAAATAAAAAAAAAAAAAAATAAAAATAAAAAAAAAAAAATTTTTTTTGCCAAGTTTGGTAACTCTAGCTTTTATATATAGCTGAGATCTGTGCGTTCACACAGACAGACGGACAGACGGACAGACGGACAGACGGACAGACAGACAGACATGGCTCAATCGACTCGGCTTGTGATCCTGAGCAAGAATATATATACTTTATGGGGTCTCCCACGCCTCCTTATGCCTGTTACATACATTTGCACAAAGTTAGTATACCCTTTTTTGACCATTTTCAATGGTCGAAGGGTATAAAAAACGCTGCCTAAGCCCAACGAAATCCATTTTGGAGCTTATTGCTTGCATTTTTAATGCATTAGACACGCGCCGCCACGCGCGCTCTCTCTCTCTCTCCCACTCGCTAGCACTTCCACTCTTTCTCCCTCTCTCTTTCTCTCTGTCTCTCTCGTGAGCACGTTTAAGCCTGCCATTATTTTCATAACTACGCGCGAAAAGCTTTTTCATTTAAATTTAACAAAAATCGCGCGATGCTGTGGAAAAACTGCAACGGGAAAATGCCTGGAAAAACAACAAGAACAACAACAGCAGCAACAAGAATTGCAATCACACACTGACAACAACAACAACAACAGCAACAACAATGGCAGCACACACAAATAGACACAGAGTTGTTGTTTTTGCTTTTTGCACAGTCGTAAAGCAGCTGCAGCAGCGCCACCTTCCGGCAACGCGAGCAGCAGCAATAAATTGCGGCGTGAAAATACCCTGTAAATAAAATATATGAACTACAAACTTGGAATGAGACTTTGTGAAATTTAATAAGCTTTAAAACATTTTTTTTTTAAATTAAATATAAAAAGTAATAAAAACCGTTTGCTATCTCTAAATTAAATACCAAAGAAAACGTGCCAAAACAATCTTTAAAACATATCCAAAAAATACTGGAAATACTAAAAAAATCGCAAATGCCATTCACAAATAGCTGACCAAACTGCTCTGTCGTCAGTAAAACATTCCCATCAAATTGCAATCAAATTTTTTACACATTTTAATCATGAAAATGCGCGTGCATTTTCAATGTGGTTCTACAGGGTATAAAACAAAAAACGTGAAAACGCGAAAAACAAAGCATAATAAAAATGTCGCTTTTGCATTTTAGTATGGCTAAAAAAAATGGTGTATGGGGCGAGTGAAAAAAACAACGCATATAAAGTTCGTTTGTGCATGTGAATAATTACGAAAAGAGCAGCAAAACGTTGTAGGAGAATAGAGAAAATAGCTAAAAAAAATGCAGTTACAGGTGTGAAAGAGACAGAGAGTGGGAGAGGGAGAGATGGGCACGATAGGTTAGCTCATTTTGAACGTATATGATGAAGATCTTTAGAATTTGGATAATGAGAAGTTATATAAAAATTAAATAAGGTTTATTTGTTTTTAAATGGTAGAGTAAAGAAAACATACAATATTATAGCATATGTACATACATTTATTATTTTTTTTAATTATTGTAGTATTTTTAAAATTCCTATGATTCTAAGAAGAAGAAGAAGCAAAGATATAAAAATTGATACAGGTTCTATGGTAAATAAGTTTTGCCTTTGGTTTTAATAGTTTTATTAATAGTTTTACTTACCCCAAACGGTGAAAATGTACTCTATCAATTTTATTTGATTTATATTCATTTTAATATTTTACAAATGTTTTTAAAAAGATTGGAAAACTATTGAAGGCAAAAATTCAAACATTCAAGATAATGTTTACAAAATATAGAGACTTCAAATCAAGCTTTTAATATATTGAATATCACATACATACATACATACATATATCAGCAAGCTATTTCTAACTATACAGGGTATATCAAAGGACAGCAACAAATTGACAGCAAGATATTTTTTTCTGAAGTCAAGAGAGCTCTTGCTATTTGCAAGTTTCGCCGACGGCAATTGCAAAGCGAGTTGCGCCAAACGACGCACGACTACAGATACCCTGTATTATGGAGTTAACCCTTTAGCTCGCTGCCTACAACTGCCCCCTCCCTCTGCTTCTTCTGGCACCTTTTCGCTACTCATTAGAATAATCAAATTATGCTTCTCCAATTTATTGTCAAAATTCATTAGAGCCGCCACTGGCCACGCCCAGCAGCCCTCACTCCCCGTGTCGATGCGCATTTCACGCGCTCAACCAATTGGAAAATTTACACGTGCAAAATGATGAAAAATTGCTGCGGTTTTCCTTCGCCGGAATTTTCCTCTTCGTTTTCCACTTTGCGTTTTATTCTTCATTTTGTTTGCTGAAATAAAAATTGGAAAAAGGCTGAACGAGAAACATTTTCATTTAAAGCTTTAAGCGGCAGACGGGACTGCACAGATATATACATATCATGTACGTGGCTATATAGGATATATATGTATATGTATATATATATGTATCTGTATCTGTATATATCGTCTATCTGAATATGAAATTGGCGCGTTGTTTGCTTTGTTTTCGCCCTGTGCTGCTCTTGTTGTTGTTGTTGTCTCGTTTTGTGTGTTATTTAAATTTGTGCGCAATGTTGTCGCATTGTTGTTGCTATTGTTGTTGCTGTTGTTGTTGATGCTGATGTTGTTGCTTTGTAATATTTTTAATTTTGCGCAGGCAGCGACATAAATCATTTTGTCGCGCATTGCAAAAATTCCAAAAGAGCAAGGCGAAAAAATTACAACAATTTTTAAATTAGCTCGCAACACACACAGTAAGAGAGAGAGAGTGAGAGGGAGAGAGGAGACAGGAGAGAGTGAGAGAGGGAGGGGGGAGGCAGGCAGCGACATAATATGGAAATGGGGGCGATGTGGCGGGGCTGGAATTAAATTTTCATATGAAAAACTCGCAGTGGCAGCAAGAAGTGCGAGGAAAGAAGTAGAAAGAGAGGAGAGAAGAGGGAAGGGAAGGAGGAGTGAAAGGGAGTGAGTGGGTAGGCAGTGGGAGAGGGGGAGTGAGAGGGAGGCAAAACAAAGCCAAATAGTAGAAAATTGGAAAGATGAAGTTGATTGTGATAGCAACAATGTTGTGGCACAGTTGAAGGAGACAAGAATGGGGCAAGAGGTGCGGGCAGACATAGAGTACAAGCAGAGGGTGTGGTGGAGGAGGTAGCGGAGGTAGGGGCACCCCTGCTTGCTGCTGCTGCTGTTGTGTTCTAAGCGAAAAAAAAGCAATTTTCAATTTTTCTACACAGCGACGAAGCAAAGCTGCTAAAAACTTTGACGACAGACAGCCAAGGCATAGAGGAGGGGTAGGTAGCGGGGGAGGGTCTGAAGCATGAGTAGGGGAAATGGGGTGAGTGGTGGTGGAGGGGGAGAGGGAAAACGTTTGCGCCTTGCAGTAGTCGCTGGCAAGTGATAAATCATTTCAACTGTCACTTTCGAAACACAATTTTATCTAAACACACACAGACTAACAAAACACACACACAGACACATAGAAAAACACACACACACAGGCACAGGCAGGGGGACAGATACAGAGAGAGAGAGCAGACGACGTTGGCATTTTGGGGTTCAATTGTTGTTGCTGCTGTGGTTGTTGCTGTCTGGGGTGGCTTCAAATTCGAACATGTCGAAAATGTCTATGGAAAATTCGTTGTTGTGTGTGTGTGTGTGTGCACTTATTAATGTGTGTCACACACACTGCACACTGTAATTTAGCTGCATTTCTGAACGATAAGAAAACGCGCCGCTGCATTTTCGGCTCCCCAATGTGCGCCCCCTCCTCTCTGCCTCCCTGCCTCTTGCTAATCAATGCACGAGGCCAAGAGCGTCGCTAGCGCCATTTATCAAGCACTCGAGAGGCGCTAGGGGTGAAGAGGGCGGGCGGCGGGAGGCGGGTGGGGCAGCTGAAGTGGCAACTGAGAACTGCTCGAAATAAACGCTGCCTATAAATAGCGCCTACCTCCGGCCCCTGCCCCAGCCACACCCTCTTCCCTCCTCCTCCACTTGCAGTTAGAACAATAATAAAAATGCGCTTTAGTTTTTCCACTTGCGCCAAAGTGAAAAGTGAAAAGTGACTGAAAACGCGCCGTGCGGCGGCTATTTAAAATGCCATAAATTCGCCGTGACAACAACAGCAGCAGCAGCAACAGTAACAATATCAACAACAGCAGCAACCAGAGCAGCAACAACAACAGTAGCAGCAGCAACAACAGCAGCAAAACTATTTTGGGCTAAAAGATTTCTTGAGGGGTTTTGTTTTTTGTCAATTTATTGATTTAACATTGCATAATAAACAGCAGCAACACAGCAGCAACAGCAACACAACAACTATAACAACAGCAGCAGCAACAATAACAGCAACAACTATAACAGCAACAACAGCAGCAGCGACAACAAAGTTCACAAAATCATTAACTTGGCTCTGGCGTCTACAAACAAAGCGCAAACAACAACTATAAAAGCAACAACAACAAACATACCAACACCAACAGCAGCGACGCTTGCAGCGCAGCTAGCGTCGCAGCAAAACGAAACGACGAGCAACCTTTGTATTGACTGGTCGGTCTGCCTCGCCTCGTCTCGCAACTCAATTCGCC
The DNA here is from genome assembly GCA_018903715.1 of Zaprionus davidi. Taxonomy (NCBI): domain Eukaryota; kingdom Metazoa; phylum Arthropoda; class Insecta; order Diptera; family Drosophilidae; genus Zaprionus; species Zaprionus davidi. Next base: position 5,249,099 of record JAEIGL010000003.1, read on the forward strand.
TTCAATTCGCCTCGCGCACACACACACACAGTCAGAGCATACTTAACGGCAACATGCTATCTCGCTCGCGCAGGCGAGACAGCTGGCAGCGCTGCTCTAAGCAATGGCGCTGCCTTCTTACGATATAAGGCAGAGAATGCTCAACTTACGAGATACACTTACGATACGACGGGGAAGTTGCTTGCGCGTGCAAGAGAGAGAGCGCCCTCTGTCCATGTGTGTGTGTGCGCTCTCTCTGAGCACAGCAGACTGTTTGGCTCGGGGTGTCGCTGCTTGCTGCCTCTGCCGCTGCTTCTGCTGCCGTTGAGTAGTTTGTGTTGCTGTCGCCTTTTTATTTTATTATTTTTCAACTATAAAAACGACAATAAAATTTTTAGTGCAAAGATTTATGTGCGAACAATTTGGTTTTTGTCTGTCCCGCTGCCCGATGTTCGACTCAATTAATTTTTGTAGAGGCAGAGGCAGAAACAAAGGCAGCGACAGCGACAGCGACAGCTCTCTGATTGGACAGGTGCGACAGCTGTGCAATCTAATATGCCATTAATAATTTTATTTCCATCTTGAGGAACTTAGAATCTCAAAAATTGTCAACCCTCCTCCTACGCCTGCAAGGCAGTGCAGTTCAAGAGGGGGATGTGGTGGGTAAGGAGGCAGAGGAGGGGGTGGGGGTGGTGTGGTGACTTGCTGTGTATACGATAAACACCCCACAAAAGCGGACATAAAACGTGCCCATTACTACCAAGAAAATTGCCCATTAAGAAAACGAAGCAGACGCCGAGGCTTCACTTGTTGTTGTTGTTCTTGTTGCTGTTGTTGTTCTGCTTGTTGTTGTTGCACTGGGCAGCGCTCAAAATTTAAATAAAGGTGCGTCGCCCTCGCCTTGAGCTCAAGAAGACAACAAAAAAATATACGAAAAATAATAGAAATCGCTGCCCTTACTGGCAGAGAGGGAACAGTGAGTGGGAGCAGTGGAGGGGGAGGGAGAGACGGTGGTAAGCACCCCCTGCAGAAGCTATCTACTACACCACTTGGCCTCTACAGAGTGTCTTCATTGTGCTTTAGAGCCAATAAACCAAATTATTATTAGCGCCATTTTCCATGCTTTTCATTTCGCTTTTGTTTTTTTTACCCCTCTTTCCTCTGCTTTCCACCTCCCCTTCATAGCTTTTTTAACATTTTTAGGCACTGTGTATTTCATTTAAAGTTTTATGCCCTTAAAGTGCTCGTTAGGCAGAGTAAAAGAGGGCAGGGGCGTGGGGGGTAGAGTGTGGAAAGGGGGTTGCTATTTGGCGTCTACCTGTCGCTGATTTAGATAGTTATGGAGGGGGCGGAGCTGGCTTAGTGGGCACGCAACCAGATGAAGACGGCTCACGCAGCATTAGCAGGCTGTCTCTCTCTCTCTTCCCTTCTCCCTTTCTCTGTTTGTCTGCGAGTTGGCTTAACAAACTGTCAATGGGCTGGCAAATCTAAAGACCAGAGTTAAGAACTTGCACTTTAAAGACATAAAAAAGGAACTTAAATATGCTATATCCGAACTGGAACTGGAAAATGAACTTCTTCTGGTACTAACTATCTTACATACTATAACTTTGTCAATTAAGCACTTTGACTTTAAAGATATGATAACTGATATGCTAAAAATAGCAAGAAACCTTCATATGATTAGCACAACTGGAAATTTATCAAATTAAATGATCAGTCAGAGAACTGGAAATGCAGCTACAATACATTCATATACACTGCGAAAAATGTAAATGTATAATACAGATAATATATTCTATATGTATATTCTCTTATGTATATTTGTTATATATTTTCATTCAACTTCAATATATTTGAAATATGTCATATTAATATAGTGGATATACTATATAATGTACAGTATTTAATATATGCCTTGTATAAGAATATAGTCTATACCTTTTCTACTCTATTGGTTATACATACTATAGTATTGTATATACTATTTCTATCATAAATGCCATGATATGTCCCCAAACAGAACTGAGTCATGATTATTGATTAAAACTTCAAATAATTTAAATATTTACCACATAAAGTATATCTTATATTATAAACCTTATATATTCTCTTGAATCTAACCATCGGCTTTTCTAATTTTCCCTTGCAGGACGATGGTGTCGAAGAGAATGGTCCTCACCTGCCGATGCTCGCAATGCAGACGCCTCGCGGCGATTGTATTCCTCAGTCTTCCTTGGTAGTCCTGGTAAGTAACATACGCACAAACATATACACTAGCTATCTCCCTCTGTATGTCTATCTCCCTCTTGGTTTTGGGGCTTATCACTTGGCTGACCCAGCGACCAACTGACGTCAATGTTTCCATTAGATTTCCGTGATTTACAGTTACGTTTCGAAATTTGCTTTCTTTTTTTACCTTTTTCAAGGGGTTTGCAGGGGTATGGCAAAGGAGGGAGGGGGGGGTCTTTAGCAACCTGCCGCCCCTGACAGTAGTGTAGCATTGTTTTTGTTATTTTCATTTTCGTTCTTTTTGCGATTGTGTTGTTGGCCGAAGCCCCGGCAGAACTGAGATCCGTCGGCCAGATTGTGCCAAAGAGTTAACGTTAATGGCAAAACTACTAACAATGGCCGCGCTGCCTCACGGCCAACTCGGGCCGCAGCACTAGGTAATTTCTATAATGATATACGAACTGGCCACAGGCCACAGCCACAGCCACGGCCAGAGTCACAGTCAGGCCAAAACAAAGGCCCAGTCAGTTGGCCAACTGGCTACAACAACAACTGTTGCTGCTGTTACTGCCTCTGCTGCTGCTGCTATGAGGCTGATAATGGCGTTCGCTGGGGCAGCCAATGGATCAGGATCAGACATGGCAGACAGAGCAGACTCGCATCATCAGCCAATGCCATGAATTGCGCACAGAGCGCGCACGTCGAACGTGAACAACGCATCAAACCTACACTAGACTACAAGCAATTTCAAACTATATAACAAGCGACTTTGGGCAAATTGAAAGTTTTGTTGATTCTTAAGATTAGCTAGAAAACTTTCTATATAACATACATCTGTAAAAATATATTGTATATAATATTATATATTTCCCGAAGAAAATATTCAATTGAAAATTCATTGAAATTTTAAAATATTTAGTTTCAATTTCTGGAAATTATTTCCTAAACAAATAATAAATTAATGTATTAAGGTTGAACACTCCTATATCATTATTCATTTGACACTTTTTAATTAATTCACACTTAAATGGTCCTCAATGAACTGAAGTTCTTATACGCCTTTTCAAAAAATTTTGACTTTGGATTAGAATAATCCCTTTTTGTCAGTTTTGCAACAATGAAATACATCATTTAACACTGTCTGAAACTTTCCCTTCATTTTTAAACTAAGTTGAATATTTTAATATATCTTTCCACAATTGAAAATTTAAAACAGTTCACACAATAATAAAGAAACGATCATATTTTATAAAAAAACATAAATCAAACAGACTAAAAAGTTTCCCAACTTCAAAACTAATTTGAATATGTTTTCGAAATATAAATATGATGCCTTTTTAAGATTCCGAGATTTTGCGATTACAGCTGTAGCTATCGTACTTCCTGCTTCCTTGTAGCACAGTGTGGCTTTACTAGCAGCAGTTTAGCTATGGGCGGAGCTCATGTCCGCAATGCGTGCCAATTATTGTACAGTTTTCTTCTAATATTCACTATGCATTCTTTCTGTCCCTCTCGCTCACTCTCCCTCTCTCTGTCTCTCTGGCTTCCTTGGCTGCTCTATGTCTATGTGGCGTAATCAAAATTCCAAGTGCCAGCAGGTTGCTCACTCGAGCAATTCGTTAAAGTCAATTTGCAAATCATTTTTCCATTGAAACTCAATCTACGTCGACGTGAAAATACCCAAAAGGAATGAGAAGGAGGAGAGTGAGAGAGACTTGGCTCGTTCCCGCTGTCTGCCAGTCTGCCATCCTCCAGGGCTGCCAGTCTGCAGACTTCAGTCTGCAGTCTTCTAGTCTTTTAAAGTCTCTCCCTCTCTCTCTCTCTCTCGCTTCCTCTACACATCCGCGTTGGATGTGCCTCCTTTGCCGCATCGATAATAATGATTTTCTTTGAAATGCATACTTGAGTCGCAGTCGCAACTTGCCCCTTACCCCCCTCTCTCTCTCTCTCTCTCTGTATCCATCTCTGCCTGCTTCACTGCCTGGCTTAGCCATTGCCTCTGCCTGCCTTTCCCGTCTTCCTCTCTTACAGACATCTTTGTGCAGCTTTGCTGCCTCTTCTCCTTCTCCTTCTCTTCGCTCCCCGTCTTCCACTCCCGCTTAGACTTCGATGGCTTCGAACGTGGTGTAATAATACTAAATTGTTGCTGATTATCCTTTTGGCGGTTAGCCTTTGGACATGTTCTTCTCTCTGGCCCGAGTTGGCATCGAACTGAGCTTGGGCTCTTTTGCATACGCTCGACTTTGACTTCGTCTTGGGTTTTGTTCTTTGCTGTTGTTGTTGTTGTTGTTGCCTGAAAATGGCGTCACAGTCAGTGAACAAGAGGCTCGCATGGAGCTTCACTCTGGCTCTGGTTGTGGCTCTGGCTCTGGCTCTGGCTCTGGCTGTGGCTGTGGCGCGCATCTGCATCTCTATTTTGGCTGCAGCCTCCGCTTCTCTTCTCTTCTCCTGCTCGACTTGATTCTGAAAGAAATCAAGCAAAAATCAAAGCCTAAAGCCGCCAGAAGACACAAGCACTCCAAAGCTGGAGTGGAGCTGAGCGTGGAGTGGATTGAAGTGTGGAAGCGGGGGAGGAGGGGAGGGAGGAGAGTCATGGAGTGCTGCGCGAGCTGTTGCCCCCCACTTCATTGGTCACATAAATAGACGCGGCCAGGAAAATCGTGTAGCTGCTCCGCTTCCACTATTTCCTTCCCTCTGCTTCTTTCTCCTTCTCTCTTCCTCTCCCTCTCTCTCTCTCTGCTAGTTCTTTTTTGGGTGCTCCGCTGGCTTTGTCGGCACTTGAGCCACAGTTCCATTCCCAGTCGCTGCTGAACCGTTTTTCTCTTCAATCCACACACGTTTTTCGCGGAAAGCGGCAGTAATTACCGTTAAATGACCCAAGACGCTGGCCCCGACTATGACTGCCCTCTCTCCCCATTCACCTCCTTCCACTGCTGCTGCTCCTACTTTGGGTTCTGCCTCTTCCATCAGCTGTCAACGCGTCGCAGTCCTTGACAATTGTCAACGCTGAACTCAAGGCTGAGCCTCGCCTGCGCTGTCTGCAAGTTAATTGCGGCAGACAGAGAACAGGCACTGGCAGAGGGGTGGGGGAGGAGTTGCAATGCAAGAGAGAGAGAGGAAACCTCTGGAGTCCAAGTGGTTCCCAGTCGTTTGGGCCAAACAAATTTTGCATACCAAATGCCAATTGTTGTTGCTGTTGTTGCTGTTGCTGTTGCTGTTGCTGTTGCTGTTGCTGCTGCTGTTGCTTTTTGCGCTCGGCAAACTTAGTCGAAGTTGCACTTTGCATTTTAACCAAAGCCGATGCCGACGCCGACGGCGACAGCGACAACTTCCAGCCAAATCAATTAACAAACAATAAACGTTTGTTGGCCAAGCCAGACACGTATTTTATTTAAGTATCTAGAATATTAAAATGGGATCAGACACGACGACAACAACGCCAGCGAGACAGAGAGAGTGGGAGAGTGGGAGAGAGAAAGGGAGAGCGAGAGAGTGACAAAAATTGAGGCACTGCGTCGTCGGCTCGACGCATTCATTGAAACGTTTTTGGAATATTTGAACGAGCTGCGGCTGCGGCTTCGTTTTGCTTTCTTCTTCTGTTGCAGGCAAAGCAATCCGTAAGATACTTTTTTTGTTGTTGTTGTTGCTGGCTTAATCTGTCGCAATGGCCGCAGCACAGCTTGGTGAGAACCACGAAGCCACCCAGCAGCAGCAGCGACAGCAGCGACGCCGCATCAACTTAAGACGATTATTTATGAACTGGCGACGTTATGTGGACAAGGGGTAGAGGGGGGAGGGGGAGCGTGTGCAGGGGCATATGAGCAGCAATGGCCGCTGCAGGACACTGACATCCACACCGGGCACTGGCGACAGCGTCACCTCCAAGCTGCAGTTGCCTCCGCCTGCTGCTGCTCCTTCCCTGCTGCTGCTCTCTCTCTCCAACTGTTGCTCTCTCTCTCCCTCTCTGTCTGTGTGGCTGCTCTTACTCTTCCTCTGCCTCCTGCTGCTGCTTCTCCTATTCCTCCTCCTCTGTCTCCTCTTCCTCCTCCTCTTGCTGCTGTCTTCTCCTGCTGCTGCTATCTGCTCCTTCCCCTGCTGCCTTCCCCTTCAGCACTCTCTCTCTGTGACTGTTCCTCCTCCTGCTCCTCATTGCGTACATGTGTACAATGTAGCAATGCGTGTTCGATGACTTAAATGACAGCGCAGTGAGGTGTCCATGAGGCAAGCGAGGCTGCAACTCTCGCTCGCATGAGGCCACGCAAGGCGACGCGACTGCCTCCGCTGACTGTGGGGCAACTTGCAACGATCTGCGCTGCATGTCACAAGACGTCGCAACGACGCAGTTCACAAAATACTCTTAGCCATGTTATTACAAAGTGGCTAAATGACTGGCCAAGGAGACGATGGGATTTACCCCCCCCCCCTCTGCACCTCCTCTCTTACTCCCTTTGCCTTGTCGTTGCTCCCTTCTCCTTCGTATCACAATTGGCCAATGGAACTCAATCAGCTGCCCGATGATTATCATGCAGTAGAGGCACTGCCCCCCTCCCTATCTATTTATTACCTTCATTCCCACCTCCCTCTCTCTACTCTTCTTCCACTCAACTCTGCCCTGCCTTCTTCTTCCTCTGCTTAATTTGTTCGTCTGATTTAGTTTGACTTCTTCTGGAACTTCATAAAGATGCACACAAAATGGCAACTGGCCTCGTCTTGCCACAGCTGACAGTTGCAAGTTCCCATTGAACTATACCTGCAACATTTGCATAGCCTTTATGAGAGACGAGCAACAACAACAACAAAGCCAATCAACTTGATTTGCGTGCGAAAAGGTTGCGAAATAGAAAAAGTTCAGCTTCCTTTGGCCGACGGCTTTATTTCGTTTTTTTTATTTATCATTTTTTTGGTATTGTTTTGGTATTTTTCTGTGTGTATTTTTTTTTTTGTTGTTTATTTTTGCTGCATTTGATTTGCTCCAAATATTTTTGGGTTCACACTTGCCGTGGGCTCTTCACAGCGCTCGACTGTGATTGATTGCCCCGAGTCGGGGCTGCCTGCGAGTGTGTGAATATATATCATATTTTTATAGCAAACAAAAAACCAACGCAACAACAACAACAGCGACAACATTTTGCGGTTTAAGTCTGCACGAAAATTTAAAACATTTTGTTGTTGTCTTTGTTGTTTTTGTACGATTGAAGCCTGCGTCACAAAAAAAAAAGAAAAGAAAATGAAAAAAGATTTATTGTGTTTTTTTTTTCATTGGAGCCTGAGAAATTTTTGAACTTGTTGAGGAAGATAATTCATTGGGGGCTGGGGTTAAGGTTCTTCTTCTCCGAGGTTGCCTAATTAAATTAGAGTGAAAGGTGGGCGTGGCATGTGCCCAGCTTGTATGTAGTTTAAGTATTAAATTTATTATGACTGCAACACAACTAATCACTGCCTCTCTCTCTCTCTCTCTCTCTCTTTTTGCAGACAATTTCGGAACGAGTGCAAGTGGTAAGCTTTCTCTTTAGTCTTGTAAGATACGCAATATCGTATAGCATATAAAAACGACCAATGAAATGCCCCCAGCTGCTGCAAAATGGCCAAGTGCAAGAGACGAGAGTAGTATACAAATATACGCAGTTATACACGGATATGTACATGGATATATACACAGATATGCACAGAATTATACACAGATATATACACAGAGTTATACACAGATATCTACAGCGTTATATCGTGTGTGTTGCCTTGTGCGATCAACCAACGGCAGCGTGAGCAATCTGCAACATAGCGTAACGCTGAAGAGACTTGGAGACTCACTCGGGGCTGCCTGCTGATGCGCCCTTCATTTAGCGTTTGACAGGACCCATAATTATAAACGGGCATAACCCATCATCAGCCTCAGCCTCAGCCACAGCCACAGTCACAGCCACAGCAACGGCCCCCCCCCCCTTCTACTCTCTTGAGCATCATCTTTGCCAGGCACACAACAACTAAATGCTGGGGCCATATAAATTTTCTGATTAAGAGCCATCTTATCATTATTATAGACTGTGCGCACGCTCGGTCCCGGACCGGCAACGGGGCTGGGCCTGGGCCTGACTCTGCTGAAACAAAAAAAGAAAGAATAAAGAGTGTGTGAGTGTGCGAGTGTGTGTGCGGGTCTGCGCTGCCTGCCCCCTTGAAGGCATTATAGGGATTTAGTTTTTGGGATTTCGATTTCTCACACACAGCGCAAGAGACAGAGAGAGAGGGAGAGAGAGAGTGAGAGGCAGCTACAGAAATGTGTAGAACATATTGTTGCTTGGGTTTCGTTTCCGAAGATTTCCTGTGAAATACTTTAAGCCCCGTCCCAGGGCCAGAACAAGAACAAGAACGAGATTGTGACGGAGATGGAGATGGAATAAAGATGGGGGAGCGAGAGCAGGAGAATGGTGAGGGAGATGAGGAGCAGCGTGTCGCGTTGAGGCCTGCCTCGGTTTCGGTTCGATTTGGTTGTGTTTTCGTCGGTTCGGTTTTTGGTTTTGTGTTTTGGGTTAAACATACTTGAAATTCTTGTTTCAACTCGCCAACAGAGGCGGGGGCGGGGGCGGGGCAGTGGTAGGGGCAGCAGCGTGCAACGCCTTTGTGTGTGTGTGTGTGCGTGTGTAATTTAATACGCTTTCGAAATTAAGAAAAATACACTCCGAAATATATTTATATGCATATGTAGTGTGTGATTCTCGTTCCCTCCCCCCCTCCTTCACATCTCTCGCGAGCGAAAGGTCACAGTGAAAGATTTAAATTTGAAATTAGTATGGCCGCATCGAGCAACATAAATAACAACAGCAACAACAACAACAACAACAACAACAACACGAACAACAACTTCGTCTTTTGTTCGTTGTATTTCTTTTTTCTTGAAGGGAAATATTTCATTTATATTAGACAGTCGCAGAACACTCGCTCTTCTAACTAGGCAGGTCATTGATTTGTCTGCCCTCTCACTCGCACTCTCTCCGTCTCTCTCTCTTAATTTATGCAGTTGCTGCGCGCTGTTATTAAGTGTAATTTGCATATTAAAAAGCCCCCAAAAAATGTTCAAAGTTTTTTTTCTTTTTTCTGAGATTTATTTTTCACTCTTTTCTATTTTGTTTTTCCTTTATTGAAGCGAGTTTTCCTCGCTTTTCTTGTGCACAAAACGTTTTGCAATTTGCCGTCGAAAGATTTTCACATGCAGACAGTATGGGGAGGGGGAGTGCAGGCAGCGGGGAGAGAGGGGGGAATTCCCTTCGACGTTGTCTTCGTGTCGTGACTGATGCGTTATAATTTTCATGCTGTTAAAAAAGCATTTTCAGTGTGTTATTATAAAAAAAAGAAGAACAACAACTACAACTTGTGTGCCCTCTTCTACACCTCTCTTTGCCTCCTCCTTCCCGCTGTCCACTCTTGTGTCTTCTGTCTGTCGTTATCTGTTTTCTTTGCACGGCGGGGTCCGCCTTGACTTTTGTCTGCTGCAATTTGGATGTCAAAAATCAACGGACAGACATTTACTTTTTTATACTTCTTGTCGTTGTTGTTGTTGTTGTTGTTGCTTTTGTTGTGCTAAACGAAATTACACGCTTATGAATTGCTTAATATCATGTTCGCAATAATATAAGCCAAGAATAAAGAAAGCCATAGCACGCCACAGTCCCCCAGGTTTATCCACAGAGCAGAACATAATCAGGAAGTTGCCCGTTTTTTTTGTTTTAAGGGATGTTCTTGTGCGGAGAGATAGCTTTGCTTTATAGGTGTTGGGGGATCGTTTGAAGAGCCCTTTCTATCAGACATGATTAAGATAGAACTCGTATTAGGTTTGTCTTTGGTTCTAGAGTGTTTTGTATACATTTGTGAACTTCATCTCCTTGTGCGCTTGTTTGCCAGCAAGTGGTGCACTACCAGCTACTATAAATGCACTGTGATGTAGACTCTTTCAATAAGTTACCTTCTCTGCGCCTGTACAGCACTGGCATAAAGTACAAGAAGTGTTAGAAGAAGACCTAAAGATGCACAGAATCAATTGGAAAAGGCAGCTTTAAAGGTTTCCTCATAGAGAAAGCTCTAAAGGTTATTCCTATTCCTTGGTAAAGATTTTAATGATACTTCGATCTCTAGCGCCTGGCAGTCTATAAGAAGTATATATTTTACATTCCATAAAGAGATTCATCTAGTCTGTGCAGCAGTTCGTTCTGCCGACGGCATTAACAATGTTTAGCTGCATCTTTCGAGACAAGCAAGACCTGCAGTGCCCAGTTCAGTTTCAGTTCCAGTTCCACTCGCAGTTTCTACCTCAAGTGCCAACTTAGTTCCATCTTCCTCTCTCCCTTCTCCATCTCAGTGCCAGCGCGATAACGAAAGAAAGAACACCCAAAAACAAATTAAACGCGTTGCCATTAATCTTCAAACTGCTGAGACGCACATCATCATATGCTGGCAGTGGAGTCTCCTCCTTGCTGTGCTCTGAGTCTCCTCTTTGCTGTGTGTCTGCTCCTTTACTGGGGCCACAATCAAGGTGAGATGCATTTCAACATGTCTCATAAATTCGTGCGGATTGAGGCGCAAAGCGCACTGGAAATCTTGTCTGCTCCTCTGCATTTGCATAAACTACAACGTGAGCCCCGGGAGAGACGACTGTCTCTCTGTATGTCTCTCTGTCTGTCTCTCTCCCTGGCTGTCTGTGCAGTCTGCTTGTTGCTGTCTCTGTCAGTCTCTCTGTTTCTTTAACGGCGTTCATAAATTTGGCAAATTTGACAATTATGCGCATTAATAATAAATAAAATTGACAATAATTGAATTTGAATAATTTGATTTTGCATACGTAAAGCAAGAGAGAGAGAGGAAGAGAGAGAGAGAGGGAGGAGTGCGAGTGGGAGCCACATATGGCTAATCTGCATATAAGGCGGCTGCTCTGACAGCGACAGCTCTGGCTCTGACTTGCTACGGTTTGGCTTGGCTTTTTGTGGGTAGGCGTGAAAACATGTGTTGGCTGTGGCCTGTCTCCCCCCACTTCCCCTTGCCCTTCCCTCTTCTCTCGCTACTCTGCTGCTTCTTTTCTTTTATTTAGTATTTTTTTTGTAACTCTTTCGTTGTTCGCTCGGAATTTTAATAAACTTTTCGAGCTCGAGTGTTTTTTTTTTCGCTTTAGCTTTTTTCTGGCTGGCCAAAAGCAGCCTGAGAACCAAAGCCAAAGCCGGCTCCAAGGCGAGCCAGCAATCTCAATGGACCGCAAGGAAATAATGAGGCATGAACGAAGCCGACTTGCAGCATCCCGCAGCAGCAGCAGCGGCAGCAAAAAACTGCAACAAGCTGTGGCATTATTATTATTATTTTTCTTATATTTATTATTATATTTTTTTTGTTGCCCCCCCGACAAAACAATGCAAGTGCCACAGGCGGCGGCGGCGGCGGCCAGGCCTGGCTCAAAATATTGCAGCGGATCACACAAATCCGCCATAAAAAATGCATATACACATGTACCACACACACACAGACAACCACACACACATATACACTTGCATTTGCAGTTGGTGGTAAACTGGTCAAGCCGAAGAGAGACAGAGCCGAAAGCCGCTTTTGTGTTAATACCTCTTTTTTGAGGCTGCCACAAAAAATGGCTACAAAAATTGCTATTGACTGTGTGTGTGTGTGTGTGTGTGTGTGGGATAAACCTCTGCGGCCTCTGCGTGCTTATTGACTTGTTGCCGTTTTATGGCGTTGCGCGATTGGGTGATCCATCATCATTTTGCACCGTAGAAAGAGAGAGAGAGAGGCCTGGCACAAAACATAATTTCCAGTCTGTTTTTCGCACATGAAAATGTGCTTTTGGCGGGAAATTGAGCGCATTTAAGTGTGTGAGAGTGCGCGCGCTCAAGGGAAAATTGCTGGCGCGACTGTAATAATGAAAATTGCATGAAAAAGCTGGGAAAATGGCTAGAATACTGTCGAACAACAAAGAAGAATGCATTGCAACCCTTCTAACCTTTCGTTTTAAATGAAAAGTAGTTCGAATGGTTCCGTAGATATTCTCGATTTTTAGTAGATATAATGACGTACATATAGACACAAATATTCCATATGTTCTTAACTTTATTCCCACAAATAAAAATCATAGTTTAATGTTAAGTGGAAATAATTAAGAGAAGCTTCCTTGTAGTGGCTCTGTTTGCGCTACTTTTGTTGAATGAAAAGTTTTTCCAATAATGCCCAAAATCTTCTCAATTTATGGCGCATATTATGACGTCAATTTAAACATATAAATCATATAACTGCTATAAGCTTAAGCTCCGTAAATATCACCAGCCTTATCAATGCTGCTGCTGCAATCGATCGACGTCAGCGAGAAAAGCCTCAAAACAGTAGCCAAACAATAAGCAAAGCTACAATAACAATAATAACAACAATAAGCAGCAAGACAACAAGTAATAACTCTAACAATTACTACAACAACAAGTACAATAACTACAACAACAGTGGCTACCATCAATTATTGCCCGGCGCCAATTGCAATTTTTCAACATTTTAATTAAGTCGCCTGGCAAACACTTTAAGCTTTTTATTAATTTGCCGATCGTATGGAAAAACTGATATATAGCTTTTCATAATTGTCAGCGCGACAAATCTGCAAAGCAGGAGAGGAGGGAGGGGAGGGCGCAGTGGGGAGGGGGGGACTTGAAATTAATTGGCCATGTTTATCATGCGGGCAAAAGATTCAATTGGGAATGTTTTCGGTGAGCTCAGCAGCAATCTCAGAAGTGATGAGTGTGCGAGACTGTGTGTGTGTGTGTGTGTGTGTGACTAATGTGTGCATAGCTGGTGTGTGTGTGTGTGTGTGACTTTCGAGTGTTGCCCGGCTTGGCTAATAAGCGAGATTGGGCCAACACCTTTGGAGGTCTCACTTGGGCAGCAGCCGAGACAAGTGTTTGTTGTTGCTGTTGCTGTTGTTGTTGTTATTGTTTAGCCACCCACTTGAGCAGCAGCAGCAGCGTAATAACAACAATGACGCCCAAGAAGACGCCCCATCTTGAAGCTTTTGTCATGCGTGAGTCGCGCTTGCCTCGCCTCGCCTCGCCTCGCCTCGCACTCGAGTTGAAGAAGCCGCGCAGCTTCTCTCGAGTGGGCAACACTCGAGCAGCGTTGTTTGCCCAAGCCCAGATCTCTATGCCACTGCCTCTGCCTCTGTCCGTGTGACAAAGCAGTCAGCCGCTGTCCGTTGTACCCCCGACTCTGCCAGGATTGCCACCCAGCGCGTTGGCTGATTTCACTTGACATGTTTTTGAATTCAATTAAACGCCTCAAGTTGCTGCGGCCCCAAACACGTCGTGCAGCACGTCTGGCACTCTCTCACTCTCCCTCACTCTTTCACTCCCCCCCCCCTCTCTCTTTCTCTCTTCATCTCTCGCTCTCAATTGCTTCTGCTACTCGTTGCTGCTGCTGTTTATTATTATTAAAAGCAAAACTCAATTAGCTTGGCCAAGATTTGCTGCAGGTTTCGCTGAGCTTAAGCAGACTTCCGCCATGCTTCATACAGCGCCCCCCTTCTCCCATCTCTTCTCCCTTTGCTGCTGCTGCTTCTTGCGGCCATTGGAGAATGATTGACAGACGATTGGCATGATTTTGTATAAACAAACGCGCGCAAGTCGAAGGCGCAAAAATTGTTTTAAACGAAAACTCACACAACACACACACACGCACAGCAGACACACACACACACACACTCGCACTCACACCCACACAAACACACCTAGCGTGAAAATGGAAAGTTTGGCGTTGCGTTTTCCATTTTGTGTGAAGCAGGCAGCAAAAAGTTTATTTAAAAACTAATTGAAAACTGCTTTTGTTGCTGCTGCTGCTGCTGCTGCTGTTCTTTGGGCTGCGACTTGCCACGGTTCGCTTCAGCCGACAGCCACATCCCCTAAGTCCCCTCCCACTCCTCTCTGGCCCCTCCCCCGTCAAGTGCTACGCGTTTTTCGGCCCACGAAGAGTGAAAAACACAAAAAATAGAAAATGTTCATTTTATTTTTTCAATTTGGTTTTCTGCTTTTCTGCTTTGTCTATTTGAATAGCAATTTGTTTGTTTTCTTTGCCGCCGAACAGTTTTGTAAAAGTGCATTTTGTTATTGAAATTTATAAATGCATTTATAGCACATTCTCCATATACTATATATATAATTCTATTTCCGAACTGCAAACTTTTGAAAGCTGTCATAATAAACTGGCAATAAAAATCATTGCTGGAAATGCGTATTAATCGCGCCAAAATGTCTCAATGAGTTTTATGTGAGTGCAGAGTTTTATTTCTGTTACATTTGGCAGAAAAATAGCTAAAAGGTTAAAAGCTAAATGCCTGATGGCAATGTGGAATAGAAATATGCAGATATTAAATGTTTCCCTGTATCCCTGTATAGATGATAAATGATGACATTTGATATGCATATATACTCCCTTATAGCATATATATTCTTGTTCTGCATGCACAGGTCAACCGATTTAGCTTTATTTGTCTGCATTTTGGTTGCTTTGTCCATCAGTTACTGTCCTTAGCATACAAGTAACAATTTGTAAGATGAGCATGACATATCTCATAGTTACCTCAAGAACTATCGCTTTAAATGTCTTATTCTTTGAGCTGCTTTAACCAAACTCAGTATATGTTGTTTTTATGACATTCTCTACGCTGTGTCTAAATTTCATCAACATCGCACAGCTCTGAAGAGTCGAAACTATCTTTCAATGTATAATAATATAATCAATTCAGCAAATTTAAATTATATATGCAGACAATCTTATATAAAGTATTATTCTTTACCATATTGTTGATATATGTTCTACCTATGGCAAAGTTTCTTTCTAGTTGTTGGAACAACAGCAGTTGCAGTTCAGCTCTTCAGCTCTTCTTACTTCTCACCTCCCCCCTCTCTGTCCCACATTCAATATTGTTTGTTGCCCCGCTTACATCACCAGGGTTGTCAGCCCTGGCCGAATCAAGTGCAATCTTTTGGCCAATGGTCAACAGTGTTTCCATTAGAAGCATTTGCAATATTTATACGCAGTCAACATGCAACTTTCTTTCTGCTTCTTCTTCTACTTCTTCTTCTTGCTGTTGGGGTCTGCTCGGCGCAGCTGCTCGGCAGAGGCCAAGCGAAGAACTCAGCGAAGACTGAGTTGCCTACTCTGTGTGTGTCTGTGTGTGTGCTGGGGGTGGGTAAGAAAAGCCAGCAGGAAACTAAAAATGTTTTGTATGTCCGTATAAAGGAAAAATCGCAAAATTTACTGCAAATTGGAATTTTGCGCAATTGTAGAAAAAATGTGGCCAAGCAGAGCACACAGTGTACCGGGGTGGAGTGGGGGGAAGGGAAGTAGGGGTAAACCAAGCAACTAACCAAGCGAGCAACCAAACTGGGCAGGGGCTGGCAGGGAGGCATCCCTAGCAAGTCATCCCGGGCAACCAATGGCAACTACAGCTAGCATTTTCCCGTTTTAGTTGGTGATGGGGAGGGGGGGGGGTGGTAGCTGGTTGTGGGGGCGTGTTTGCTCGCAATAATAACAAGCAACATACGTCTGTCACTGTGTCGGTTTGTCTGGTGCCCAAAGACGCAGTGGCTCCTGCATCCTTTGGACGCCGGCGACGCCGCTCTAAGCCAATAATAAATAAAAATGCTTGTTACAAATGGCAGTAAGAGAGGCAGCAGGGGAGGGTGCCTCGTCCTGGCTGACACCCACTCTGAATTCCTTCTAGTTCTCCTCCTTGCTGACTGCCCCTGCTCCCTACTCCTTGCTCCTCCTACTGCTTCTGTTCCTCCTCGTGCCGACAAAGAAAATTGCGACGGCATCGAATTTATTTGCTCAACGCAAACTTATGAAGCTGCCGACGAGAACAGGGAGAGGGGGGTAGGAATGAGAAGCAGTAGCTGCAGCTGGAGAGGATTGGCTGCAGTAGCAGTAAAGTCGCCAAAGTTATAGTTGAAAATTAATTAAGTTTTGCGCTGCGCTTAACAATTCAATTAAAATAAGAAACAAAAACAACAAAAAGCACTTTAGAGTGTGTGGAACGTGGAGCATGGCCACCCGATCCCGGTCAGCTTCGACTGCCAATCGAGCCAAGTGTGCCACAAGTGCTTTTGCACATCGTTATTATAACAATAATAAGCAGCAGCAACAACAACAACAACAACAACGGGGCAAAGATTAATTGTGTGTTTTGCTGCAGTGGAGGCAGGGGCAGGGAACGGGGCAGATCCCCACCAGGCCACGTCGTGCTGCATGTTGGAATTGGAGCAGTCTGATGGCTGTGGTTGAGGCGGAGGCGGCTGCGTCTTGCGTCTCGAGAGTCTTTGGCGCAAAGTGCAATCCACTTGAAGGAATTTACATATCAGCAGCAGATACCGACGGCACCGGCATCACTTGGCTTCACCCCACCCCTTCCTTCCTCTGCTGCCCTGCTCCACCTTTGTATCTGACTGTGCAGCTCAATGTTGCAGCCAAATGCATTAATCAATTTCATGTTTTCTTAAGCGCGCGCGCGCCCGGCGCGATTTGAGTGCCTCCTCCGCCTTTGTCTGCCCTCCCTCTCTGGCTCTGCTCTGGGTCTGCCCTGGTCTGCATCTCTTCTTCCGCGTCTGGGGACGCTTTACGTATGAGTGGAATAATCAATTTCGAGGATCATAAACAACTTTTAATGAAGTTGTTAAGTGCCAGCAGCGAGTAGCGAAGCCCAAAGTGGCGGCCCTGTGTGCGATAAGCGGCCCCAGCCAGAGCTGAGCAACTGCATCCATAATGGACGCCAGTCGACTACGACGATTGCGTTGTTGCGTCTCTCTGACTGGTCAGGGAAATGCCAACACACACACACACGCACACAGTCGCACACAGCGCGCATTTCCATAATTGCTAAATTATGCAGACGCATTTTGAGTGGAAAGCCAAAGCCGAAAGCGGGCTAAAAGAGTGCGGCTAGTGAGAGGTAGCGAGAGAGAGACAGGTAGAGTTGTAGCGAAAGAGAGCGAGCGAACAACAAGTGCGCGGGGGTGGCTGCGGTTTGGTTAGGTTCTTTTGTTTTCATGTGGTTTTCTCGGGCGCTTTCTGCTAAATTCATTTTATAACTTTTTTTTGGCGTATTTTAAACGGGTGTGAGGTATGCACGACTTGCAGTTGGGAGAGTGGGAGATAGGGAGAGAGAGAGAAGGATATAGAGAAAGGGAGATAGAGAGAGGCACACTGAGAAAGAAAAAATGTTTTTCCTGACTGTTTTGAAAAGGTTTTACAGCTGTCTTGCTGGACTCTGATGACGCTTTCTTCTAGTCTATGATTTTTGCTTTGGGGTATGACTTAGCGAAAAGAATAAGAAAGTAAAAAAGACAGAATGAAAGAAAGAGAGCGAGAGAGTTCAGTGCCAATTTTAACTTCAATTTACAATATTTGTGGTGCTTTGTTTTTCATTTATTTATTTATTTAAAGTCAACTAAGAACAGTCGACTGTAGGTAAGAAAAATATAAAAAATTACATATAAAAATTAATATTAAATTTTTTTATATTAAAATTAAATATGAATTAAAAGTTAAAAAAACCAAAGGCACATATATGATCTAGTATTCAACTGTTTTGGAGTTTTATAGAGTAACTAAAGCAAACAGATAGAGAAGAATAAAGATTAAGATAGTGTAACTTGACTGTTTCCTTTGCCTCTCAACTGGCTATAACAGCTTAACTTGTATTTATTATTTATTGTATTAAAGAGTAGCAAATTCTCTTAGTTGTCAAACTTTTCCAGTTGTCAAACTTTTCCAGGGTATTTCAACGTTACTTCACCCTTTCTTTCTCTCTCTGCAGTGCCTTTCGTCTGCTTCTCTGTTTTATTTTGTCTGCCTTTGTTTTATGATCGTGTTTAGAAAATCAAGCACGCCACTCAGACAGTCTTGCGTCTGTACCTACCTCCCTCTCCTCTCCCTCTATCCCTCCCAGGTCGGCAGCGACCACTCAGCGCGCAAGTCTCCATCGGCGACTAAATTAATCAAAACGAACTTCCGGTTTACGCAAAATGGCGTGAAGTCTGCCACCAACAACAGTCCATATGTGTGTGTGTGTGTGTGTGTGCGACTGTATGTGTGTGTGTGTTTTCGGCATGTGCTACTGTGAAATTCTTTTGCTGTTGAAAATTAATGAATGAGTTAACTGAAAAATTAATGAAAAGCTGCGCGCCAAGGGAAACTCACGCCGTGGCCAACAAGGTGTTGTGCGAAAGATAAAGCATGGAAAATTTATGAAGCAATGACTGAGTAGGGGAACAGGGGAGGGGACGGGTAGGGAGGGGAAGAGGTGCAAGGGCAGGTGCTGTAGCGGGAACTGGCTGTCATAGGAGGCTACCAAGTTAGACGCATACGTAGACGTGCCGTGTTTGGTGTTGAGAAATATTTGTGTTGCTTAGGCAAGAAGGAGGAGAAAGAGAATGAGAATGAGGAGGAGGGGAAGGTGCAGAGGCAGGGGGTGCCGGGGTCGGAGCGTGAAATTATGCAATATTAGGCCAGGCCGGACCCAGATTGTTTTAGATAGGGAGCACATTTTTGGACCTGCTTTATATTGTTTGCATTCGAGTGCGTGGGTACGGCGTGGGGGGAGGGGGGGGAGCTTCCTGTCTAAGCAGGCATTTGAGTTACTTAAGTGTAACTAAAACTTTAAGTAAACACACAAATAACATACTTAATATTAAACAAAAATATACACAGAATGATGTTGATGTTGATGATGATGATGAGGATGGCGAAAGCCAAGCGGAAATGGGCAGGGAGGGGAGGGTGTGCTGCTGCTGCTGCCCAAGCAAACAAAAGATAAAAGCACAAGAAAATTTAAATTAACCAAAATTATGCATGAACATTACCAGAAAGAGACAGCGAGAGAGTGAGTGGGAGAGAAGGCACTCACTCGCTGCGTATGACAAATATTAATTTTGTTTAGGGGGAGGCTGGGGAGGCTGGGGGGATAGTGAACGGCACCCGCACTGACCTGGCATGTCTTGAGCAGCAGGCAGCCACAGCAAACAATGTCATCCATATATGATTATCATCATTTTGGTTAAGCAGCAGCAGAGGCGGGGGCAGAGACGGAGGCAGCAGGCCTGGCTGAGCTAAGTAAAGTTATTTTATGCTCGCATTGCAAACAGTCATAAAACAGAACAACAACAACAACAACGAGCAACGAGTGGCCAAAATGAGCAAACAATGCTGTTGTGTGTTGCACAGTGTTGTGGCAATATCAACATAAAGGGGGGGGGGGTAGGAGGAGTCTACTCTGCTGCACCATAAACCAAACTACAATTTACACTCATTTATGCTCATCTTCACATTCTCATTCTCATTTCTCTTCTTCTACTTGCAGGTGATGCCAGCAACGCCAGCATAGGCAGCGGCGAAGGCACCGGGGAGGAGGACGACGATGCGAGCGGCAAAAAGAACCAAAAGAAACGTGGCATTTTCCCAAAAGTAGCAACAAACATATTGAGAGCGTGGCTGTTTCAGCATTTAACGGTAAGTCTAACCACGCCCAGCCCCCCGCCCCCCGCCCCCACTCTCTCTCACACGTTGCCAGCCAATCGACAGATCGCTGAAAAACGGCTAAAAAGGCCGCTGATAAAGCCAGTTACGGGGAGGCTGATAAGATTAGCGCATAGCCAGCCCAGTTCTGGGCGTGGCCAGCAGGCAAATAGTCAAATAGGTTGCCTGGTAACCGGTTAAACACAGTGAGAGGGAGAGAGAGGGAAGGGGGTTGGCAGTAAACCTGCTGAGATAAGATTATAAAGATGCGCATTGATGACGCCTTTCATAGACTAGACAAGTTTATTCCTCCTTCTCTAAACAAAACAAAAACAAGTAGAAAAGCTAGAAGTGCATGGTATTGACTGTAATATACCCATTAACCAAAGTTTATACAGTTAGTTTACTATAGATATATCGGATATTAATTGTATATTTATTTTGCGTTGTTAGCTATCAACTCTTCTAGCTATTTCACTTGCAATAAGTTTTATTTGTAATTTAGAGGCTTTGGCAGAAGGCGTGGTCTGCTTCTAAAGTAACCTTTATCTGCCTGCATTATCAAGGCATATTGCCAGCAAATTTGGTAGCTCTAGCTCAAGTAGTTACTGAGTTTAACGCGTTCATACGAACAAGAAAAAACCTATTTGGTCTGTGCGCTTGACTTGTGAGCTTGCAGTTGCCTGCTACTGTATACCCTTCAAATGGTAGCGGGTTTAAAAACCTATAAACCGCAATCTCTGCAGCATCTTGAGGTTGATTAGGCCATAAGTAGTTGAGAGTGGCAACCCTTTGAAGAGGTAACCACATCTAGGCCAAATCTTTGTTGCCTTGGCAGTTACCTCGCTCCGATTTCCATTCCTCGCCAATTAGATTTCCATTTGAGAGCATCAAAGTGCTGCGATAAACGTCATTTGGACGCTACTAAAAACAAATTGCGACTGGCAGCGCCCAAAGTCGAAGGAAATCTTCTCAACCTGCTCGGCCCAATCAGAGTTCAAACTACTCGGCCCGGAAGTCCAGTTCAGTCGAGTCCAGTCCGGATGCCAAATACAAATAAACAGATTTGTTATGCCAAAGGATACGACATATCGTAAAAGAATTTCGAAGAGGGGTGAGGGCTGCTCAAGGGTTGTCCCATAGAGTTGCCGCAGATAGCGAGAGCCAAAAAATAAAAATAAAAACACAAAACCGAATCCAATAAGATTTTATGCGCCTGCAGCCTGGTCAAGCTGCTGTTAAGGAAGTTCAAACTGAGGGACATTTTTGGCCATTAGCTGCATGGTAAAATGATAGAAATCTTAATGGAATCCCCACTCTCTCTCTCTCTCTATGTGTGTGTGTGTGTGTGTGTGCTAACGAGTGACCAACTGGACGCCAAGACGATAAGCAAACAAATCGGAAATTAAAGTTGAAGCTGCTTTCTGCTACTGCTGCAATGTTTTAAAATCGTTTGCCACCCCCAAAAGTGCTTGGGCAACCCTCGCAGATGCCCCACATCCTCCCTCCCCTTGCTCTGGGGCAGCACTCACCCTCTGACATTGATGGATTGCCGTTTAAATCAGCGCATCAGTCATGTTTGCTCGGCCCCGAAGAAGGCAACGCGCTGCGCTGCGAGTCGCCTTTCACAGCCTCCGCCTCCGTCTCCACCTCCGCCTGCTCTGATCCTTGCCAGACTTCCTTTTTTTTTGCCCTGCAGCTTAATGCTATTAACGCATTAGGCTAAAATTGTTTAGCGTGCACACAAAGTTCATTCATTGCGTATTCAAAGCCCAAGCGGACTAATGCAAATTTCGCTTGATTTCGAGTCGCCAATTTGATTTATCGCCCGATTTCCATTGGCATAATTAGCAGTTTTCCAACACCAACACACACACACACACAAGTGCAATGCAAGTCGCAGTCGCAGTCGACGTCGCTGTCTACTAGAGTCGTTAAAAAGCAGCAGGCAAATAAGACGACGAGGCCGTTGACGACGACGACGACGACGACGACGACAACGTTGCTAATGAAGTGCACTGCAGTCTGTAGGGGCACAGACAGTGTAGGGTGCAGGGCAGGGTAAGGGCAGTGCCAGTGTTGTCAAGGGGGGTGGGGGGTGGAAGGGTACAGCGAGACAGGCGCAACGGGGCTGAGCCAACCAAAAAACAAAAGCAACGGCGGCGCAGCGCATGCAATGCATGGCTGACTTGTTGTAGTTGCTGTTGCTTGTTGTTGCTCTTGTTTCTGTTGTTGTTGTACTTGTTGTTGTTGCTGTACTTGTACTTGCTGTTGTTGCCATAATTATGGCAGGCGCGCGAATATTTTGTTTACATTTGGCGCGCACTGCAGACAAGCAACGGCAACGACGACGGCAACGACGCAGGCAACAAAAAGTTTCATTTCGCGTGCTCCGCCTACTCGTTGCCACATGTGCCGCCTACCTCCGCACTGCCTGACCCGCCTCCCCCCCCTAAGGTCTGCTGCCTTGGCTGCCAGTCGGATCTCCCCCCCAGTCACATATGCAATTTTCTTCCGGCGCTGCAACCCCCGAAAAAAACACGCACAAAATGGCGGGGCAGGAGGCGGGGCAGGAGGCAAAAGAGGGGAGAGTGGGGACAGAGGAAGGGAGTAGGCACTGGGGAAGGGATAGTGGACTTGGGGTGCTCGCTTGACTGCTGCAAAACGTTGCATTGTTGTGTCAGCGCGCATGTTGCATGCAACAAACAACGCAGCGCACAGCCCGAGGCGCAGAGACGGCGCTTGGTGTGTGGCATGTTTATAGTGTGGCTGTGGCAAAGACGAACTCAAGATGCGCTGCAGTGCAGGCGATGATGGTGACGATTAATGATCATCGACCAGCGATGAGCGAAAGGAGAAAGGGAGCGAAAGAAAGGCAAAGGAGCAGTTTGAGTGAGAAGGCAGAGAGTGGGGGCAGCAGCAACAGTAGTAGGCGCAGCAGAGAAAGGTAGCAGTGGCAGAGCAGGGGGCAGCAGGCGATGGCGTAGGCGGAGCCAGTTGCCTTGCGGCTTTAACCCTTAACTGTCGCCCTGGTTTTGCCAAGTGCGCCTACGTAATGCTTCGCTACCTTTGCTGGTTTCTTGACCCCTGCAACAACAACAACACACACACACACACACACGCTCTGCATGACCGTAGGGCATCTTTGCAACTTTGCAAACTTTGCGCCGCGACTCGCGTTTGTTGCAAATTATTTTGTTGCCTTCCCCGCGACGTTGGCTGCGCACAAAGTTGCGATTAGTGCACCCTGCGCTGCGCTGCCCCCTCCATTGCTGTCTCGCTCTGGCGCTGTCTGCCTCTCTGCCTGTCTGTCTGTCTGCCTGTTGCTGTCTCCCTCACTCCCTGGAGTGGCAACACACTCATTTGGCTCCGTTTGGACATGTAGTGCAACTGCAAAAAATCTTCATAATGGCTGCCACAGGCCGACGCTGGCGACGTCGCAATGCAATTTTCACCGCCGACGCCACAGCAATTTGCTGCTGCTTGTTGTTGCTGTTGTTGTTGCTGTTGTTGTGGCTGTTGCAGTTGCAGCTTGTTTCACAAATGGCGTCGCATTTGGCGTTGTTAATGGCGTCGTCGCCGGCCTCGCTACGTGTGCATTACCCTCACTGCAGCTGGAACTGTAGCTGGAGCTGGAGCTGGAGAGACGACGTCTTGGGCTTGTTGTGCCATGTGTCACGGCACTGCAGGCATGTTGACATCATGTGAGAGGGATACTAAGAGAGAGGGGGGGAGGGAGGTAGACAGCAAGAGCGAGGCCTATGCCTGCGGTTGCTTTGGCACTTGTCGACAGCACTTGATGGGGCCACAGAGGGGGCGAGGAGCTGGTAGAACACTCTACTGTACATGCGCCTATGTGTGTGTGTGCCTATGTGTATGTGTGTGTGTGTGTGTTGATTGTTTTAAATTCATTTGCCAAGTTTAAATAAACACAACACAAGCGAAAATATGTGGAAAAAGTGGAGCGAGTTAAGCGACTAGACAAAGGCGCAACAACACTATGCCAAGGAGTGGGATAAGCAAGGGGAAAGGGGAAAGAGGAGAATGGAACGGGGGGGCAAGTGACAACGAAGTCGCTGCAAAAGCAACTTAAAGGCGTGACAGTAATTAATTATTTTGTCGTATGGTAAATTAATAAACCAAATGGACTTTGTTTCACTTGACATGTTTGCACTCGTTTGCGCGGCTACTCGATGTGCTGCAGCTGTGTGTGTGTGTGTGTGTGTGTGAGTGTGCGAAATGCATAATTGCTTACATTAGCGTAATTGGCGAGCGGGACTGCTGCTGCTGCTGCTGCTGCTGGAATAGGAATGCGGTGCCGATAAGCGCAGAGACAATGAACTTGGCAGAGGGAAAGCAAGAGGAAGGCAGAGAGAGAGAGAGAGAGAGAGAGACAGAGAGAGGGAGGGAGAGAGTTAGCAAGAGATAGAGATAGTACTGGAGCTGCAGCTAAAGATATATATGTGCAGTGCATTGTACGATCTTCTGCTGCTGTTGGAGAATAGACGAGCGCCGCAAAGTATGCTATAAATTTCGTTTTAATTTACCTGCTTGTAATTTATGCCCTTTTGACTTCTTGAGCATTTTATAGACGCCCCCACCCCCTCCACAATCCAAGGCAAGCAGAGAGTATAGAAGGGGGGGGGGGGCAGGCATGGGGTAGCTGGCTGCACATTTGCCACTGGCATGTCCATTGTATTTACATGGACATTCACGTTTATTTGTCAATACACAAATTTCATAGACTAGTTTTGCCATTTGGGGTGGTCGTTGTGGACTGGGCGTGGCAGTGGCCTGTGCTGGACAGCGAACAAATATTGCTGCACACACACACACACAGGCAGATAGACACACACACACTGGGGCAACATGCTGCACACAAGACAAGACAACACGCAAAATTTATTAAACACAAACAATAAGGAAAGTGCATTTAAGGCGACAGCCAAGCAGAGGAGTGGGGTGAGGGAAGGGGGGTGTGGCTGGAACTGGGTGTGCACTGGCAGGACAACAAGGCAACTAAATTGCATTACAGACATTACGCAGGACAAGCAGAGGACAGACAGAAGCGACAAGGATGTTGCCTGCGTTGCACATTTCGAATGGAATTCGAAGTTGCTCGCATATTGAATACCAAATCCACAATATATATACTATATATACTGTATATGGTGTGGTAAATATTTAGTATATATATTTAGTATATACCAAAGACAGTGTGCATGCAGTGCATGCTGCATAAATATCGCACGCCTGCCTGGGGGAGGGCAACGACGTTGGCTGAAGAAAACGGTAAATTTCGCACAACAACTGCAATTGCTTGCTCTGCAAGTGTGTGTGAGGTAGTGTGTGTGGCAGTCTGTGGCAAATTGCATGTGCAGACAACTGCAGCAAATCCATCGCTCAAAAGTTCAATTGGCAGCAGAATCGCAATCACAATGAGCAGTGCAGCGCAGAGAGGGCAGCAAAGTCTCCTTTGCCGAGTGCCAAAATCGCAACGCCCACAGCTGCCGGAAGCGGCGTTGTTGTTGTTGTTGTTGTTGCTATGCCGACTTGGTAACGAGGGCCATCAAGGGGTTAAACAAAGCATGCGGCGCAGCGCCTGCGCCAAAGGATCAACAGCAAACAAAGGCAACGTCGACGGCGACGGCGGCCGCAGCCAGGCAGATTGACAGCCATTTCCGCCGGCTGCACTCACTTTTTGGAGATGTGGCAGAGGGGAGTAAGGAAAGGGGGGGCACGCTCACTGAGTCAATATTAGAAATCCAGCAGAACCAACAACAAGGCGAAAACAAATAGAAAAATGTAATAAGCGCCAGCAAACAACAACAACAACAAGAACGCCTCGATTAGATTAGCGCCGAGTGGCGGCGGGAGTGAGTGAGTGAGTGTGGAGTGTTGCCACACCCACTTTCACTAGTTTTTGGGGGCGTCGATTGGGCGCACTGTTTACTCACTGACGCCACTGTGGCGGCGCGCCGGCTGCAAGATTTATGAGGAGCAGCACTTGGCGCTACGCAGGGCGCGCCGCGTTGCAGTTGGAGCCGCCGCCGCGGCCACATACAAATATTGAGGACACTTTGAGTGGCAGCACTGATAAGGGCAGCAGGCAACACTGGCAGCCAGTGGTCAGAGAGACAGAGAGAGATCCAGATAAACACAACGAATAGAAATAGAATCAAGCGAGTCGCAACAGGGGAGAGGGGGAGGGGAAAGCGGAGCGGGGGAGCGGGTTCTGAAACTGGCAAAGCAAATAAAACTAACGTTTGGGCCGCATTTCAAGTGCAGCGCGGTGACAGGTTCAATTTCTGTGCACATACGTGGAACGCACTTTTATGGGACCATCGCAGACCCCCCTCCCCCTGCGCAGGCCTATATTGCACTGG
The DNA here is from genome assembly GCA_018903715.1 of Zaprionus davidi. NCBI lineage: Eukaryota > Metazoa > Arthropoda > Insecta > Diptera > Drosophilidae > Zaprionus > Zaprionus davidi. Next base: position 5,275,228 of record JAEIGL010000003.1, read on the forward strand.
GCTCCCCCTGCAGAACTGGCAATGATTGATCACTGTTCAACTATTTCCCTCTGACTAACTGTAAATCTTTTGCTAATTGAATTGTGTCTGCTATAAAAAAAAAACCAACTGATTCTAATTCATTCTTTCTGTCTTTATCTTTGCAGCATCCCTACCCATCCGAGGACCAGAAAAAACAGTTGGCGCAGGACACTGGCCTAACGATACTGCAAGTGAATAACTGGTGAGTAATGTCTGTTTGATTATTGTCTGATTTGATATATAATAATATAAGCTGATCTAGATTGATATTATGGCATATGAGAATGCTGCAATGATGAGAAATTTGTATATTGTGTGATATAAACTTAAAATAATGTGCTTTAATATCATATAATAATTGATAAGACGATCTGATATATTCTTATAAGTTTAAACTATAATTTTATATTATATTTTATGATTCTATAAGGTATAATGTGACATTATGTTTATATAATGAGAGTAGAATAACAATAACAATATATCATCTGGTATTATATCAAATATTGTATAACTCCAATGATATTATATCATATATATAACATATAATGTGTTGTAATACGATATATATCATTATATCATATGGTATTCTATGAAATAATGTGATATAATGATAATGAATTCTGATATTATAAAATCAAGTCATAATATAATGTGTTACAATATTAAATAAGGACGATATCATGAGGAATATTATATTTTAATATAATGCAATGCATTTGAAATATAATACACAATATTGGCACATTATTTAATATGATATATCGCCATGTGCTGAAGATATAATGGGATAAAATAATTTACTATAAAATAGAAGGCATAGACTAAATTAAACAAGAGCAGATTAATGCACGATATGCATATATAATTGTCTGATTATCACAATGCAGCTCATTGGGGAATCGTCTTCATAAACAGGTTGCCCCAACCTGACAAGAACTTGCCTCAAGCTGTGTGGTGTGTGGCACATACAGCAAGCCCATTAGTTGCACGCTTTATAGTGTTACCTAGCTCGACAGGAAGCAGAGCACACTCTCACACACACACACACACACACACACATAGATAAAGGCTATCATCTTACAGCAGGTCGGAGTGAATTTATAGGGCAGCCTGCGCCTACGCCGAAAAGCACAAGGCAACCTGACCATGCAAAACTCAGTCGAAAGAAATGTGGCAGCCTAAAGTTATGGGGCATCTTGTCTGACGAAAGAGAGATCAGAGGAAGAGGTAGAGGGAGAGGGGAGGGAGTTGAGTAAATCCTGGTGCCTGGTGCCTGGCCAGGGCGCATTAGGCAGAGCTCTGGCGAGAGCTGCCGAGCTTGACTTGGCGACTTCATCAAATTTTGCACATTATGCGACATGCAGCAGAACTTGACACCTGGCAGCCAATGCCAAAGACAAGACAAGCTTCTAAGCCAGCTGCAGCTGCACGAGCTGCAACCAGATCCCACTGCCACATCCACATCCACATCTACATCCACATTCACATTCACATTCACATCTACTTCCATCGTCAGTCCGAGGCTGAGGCAAAAGCTTGAGAGCCAGTTAAAAGCGTTGCTGAATCTTTTATGCAGTCTGCAGTGAGGGTTGTCGAGGGGGCAACATGTCTGTGGCATGGAATGCTTTTAAGCAGGGACAGGCCATAATAAAATCTAGCGAAAAATGTGTGAGCCGCAGTTGGAGACGGCACTCGCAGCAGGCGAAGGGAAGGCAGAGCAGATGGAGTAGGGGGGGGAGAGGAAGGTCTCTAACGCAGGCACTCAGCTCAATTAAATTGAATTTCGCGCTCACCGAAGCACGCTGCAAATTAACAGGCAGCAACGGCAGCAGCAGCAGTTGCAAGGAGCGCCAAGGACTACCAAGGACTACCCCTGCCCGATTCGCTTAAGCACGCAACGCTGCGTAGACAACAGCGATAAGAAAGAAGGGAGACAGAGAGACAAGAGAAAGCAGAGACGCAAGAAAAAAAGAAATGGGGAAAAGAAAAACCTTAGCAGAAAATAGCAAAATAAAATGTTGACACTTTTGGTTATTTATGGGCTGGCAGACGACACCTTCGCCAAGGCACTAATCCATGGGGAATGGCCAGCACAGGAGCAGTGCGAGCAGAGGGGGAAGGGGGAGAGAGGGGGGTGGGCCCACTCGGACCCAGCTAAATGTGTATTTATTTTGCGCAATTTGAGGAGCAGCAAAAGAAACTGCGTAAGAAGCAATTCAAATGACCAGCAACAAAGAGGCAGAGAGAGATGGAGAGAGAGTGAGTGAGAGACAGAGAGAGAGAGAGAGTGCGTGAGTGAGAGGGTAGGTAGAGTCCATTAACACCCAATAAGAGTAAGAAAAGTGCGCTTGGAATTGCGTTTGCGAGTCTTCAGTTTTGCGGTAATCGAAAAAGTTTTGTTGTAGCCAAGTTTTAAATATTAACGCTTACTTACAGCTGCAGAAAAAGAAGTTATAATTATGCCGTAAGTACATAAATAAAGCTGCAAATGTGCTGCCTAAGAGTGCCAGACTGGGGGGAAACTTGACTCCGTGTGTGTCTGTGTGTGTGTGTGTGTGTGTCTTCACTCCAATCAAGTGCGGCAGCCAGCGGCCAAATCGATTTGCAGTCCAACCAGCCAAGGCGAGATGTTCCCGAAAACATTCGCTCCGGCTCTGGCTCCGGCTCCGGAACTCAATTCCATTTTGTCGTTTTGATAAACGATTTCAGGGCGTTGCAACAATTTCCGCCTCAAAATGAGCACAGAAATGAGAACTGAGTAAATTGAAAAAGAAATGGGAAAAAGAAACACAGCAGAAAAACGAAGCGAAGACAGACAAAGAAGAAGACGAAGACGAAGACGAAGACACATGTAAGCAAAGGATTGCGATGGCGATTCCAATTCCGATTCTGATTCCGATTCCGATTGCCAGAGTGCATTCACCTTGCCTGCCTGCAATGAGTTCTCTCTCGCTCATTGTTGTTTTTGGCTAATGTCAGAGTCGCTACTTCTTCTGCTTGTTCTTCCTTTTTTTTTTGTGCTGTGTGTGTCAACCATTCTGGGGCTCTGCTGGGCCCCCAGAAGCAGCTAAGCAACTCTGTCACTCTGCCACGCACAGCGAGGCCTGTCGGCTTTTTGCTTTAATCATTTCATTTCTCTGCTGCTGATCCGCTCACTGCGTGAAGGATCAGCTCAGGAACGGGCCTGCTTATTATTTCTTATTGCATTTATTAAACGACAATCATAACCAAAGTCGGCACTGAGCCTTGTTCCCCCCGCCAAGGCATTTGCCATTGATCTGGCCGCGATTGGCAGGCACCAGCAGCAGCAGCAGCAGCAGCAGCAGCAAAAAGTGTGACTCTGGGCAAGATTTGGTTTAGTTTATGGCTAAGTTGGGCACATAAAGCAGCAGCAACAGCAGCAGCGGCAGCATCAACAGCCTGCTGCAAATCCCTCTCTACGAGTATATAAAATAGTTATAAATAATGCAACAGCTCGACGGCTTGACGAGCTTAATTAAATTAGAAACCGAAACTCAAAATCTCGAATCGAAAACTAAAATCTTTTTCTCTTTCTTTTGCAGGTTCATCAATGCGCGACGAAGAATTGTGCAGCCGATGATCGATCAATCGAATCGAGCAGGTAAATATCACTATCTATAGCCCAACAGCACACACCATACGTAGTTCCATCCCGTTCCCCATTCCCATATCCTGCTCCTGCATCCCAAAAAAATCTTCATAACTAGGAAATAGCGCAGAGCTTTCTCTACTTTCACAAACGCAATTTCTAATTATGTGCATTTTTTTCTCTCTCTCTCTCTCTCTCTTTTCTTTTATGCTTTGTTTGTACCATTGCCGACCACTCTCAACAGTTTATACACCGCATCCAGGTCCCTCCGGATACGGTCACGATGCCATGGGCTACATGATGGACAGCCAGGCGCATATGATGCATCGTCCGCCCGGCGATCCTGGATTCCATCAAGGCTATCCGCACTACCCGCCCGCCGAATACTATGGCCAGCACTTGTAATGCAGCGCCAGCAACGGATACGGAGCATTGGATGAGGCCGGAGTCGGTGTCGGGATCGGAGTCGGTGCCGGTGCCGGCGCTGGCGATGCCGTCGTTGCCGTAGCCGTTCAAAATGCCAGCGCCGACGTTCCATATGCGCCGGCGGCAGATGTTGAGCAGCAGCAGCAGCAGCAGCAGCAGCACGCAGCTGAGAGCGACAAAGCCAAAATCATAGCTTAAACTTACCACATACAACCACAGAGCAGGATCGGAGCAGAGCACAGCGGACCGCAGACCGTGTGGCAATATCAACAATAGAGAAATGAGATCAAGCAGGAAGCGACGACGATATTAGCTAATCACCTGGCAGGCGCAACAGCAACAGCATCACCAGCAGCAACAACTACAACAACAACAACAACAAAAAACAGTTGAAAGAAACTATTTGTGTATACCCTAGACATAAATACAAAATACAACAGCAACAACAACAACAACAAGTAATAAGAACAACAAGAACAACAAGAACTATAGAAAATGAGAAAGATATTTATGCATAAACAAAAGAAACGCTTAGCTCTAAGTTAAATAAACAAAGCAGAGACACACACACACAAATTACACACATACTAAACACACACACACACACACACAGCAACTGCAAAAATCTTAACTTCGCAAGCAACACAAAAGGCAAAAGAAAAGAGAAATTAAAACTATTTTGAAGCATGAATTTAGGCGCAATCCAAAAAAAAAAAACCACAAGAACAACAAAAGAAAAGTCGGAAAATCGAAAGGAAAATCGAGTATAAAATTTAAGCAAAATTTGGTCGAATGCAAAGCCAAAAAAACACAGCACCTTGATTTGTTTTTACTTGAAACTAGTTTGTATAATTTGAATTTAGTAAATGCCCCGCCCACACACTAGCCCCGAGATACAACGCCCCCTGCCCGCAGCGAGGGATAACTTACAATCGAAACAAAAAAAAAACAATGGAGAAATAAAAGAGAAATGTAATTCTTTGCTAGAATTTAGTTACTTTTTTTTAGGTTACGTAACAAAGTCAGTTGTAGTAAACGCTTCTGTTTTCTTATTCTTATAAAACGTATCTATGTATTTAGTTGTATACCTTTGTTTGTACGTACACACACATGTACATATAGACGGACGATAACTAAGTGAACCTATTGATAACATAAAACACACACACACACACCCACCCACCCACACACACACACACTCCTACTACTACTTGCATATGTACTATACTATACTACACTGCGACTAGTGCGTGTTCTAGGCTTAGCATTATAATCTAAATGAATTGAGTTGTTTTCTAATTTTAAACGCAAAAGTGGATTTTGATAACCTTTCGATAACTTTCTATTTCTATTCTAAATTTTGATCGATTCGCGATTATTGTGTGTGTGTATTTGTAGTATTATTTCCAGGATTGTCCAACCATAGAGCGTTAACACTTTGTGTGTGTGTGTGTGGGTGTGTGCATACCAATACATATACGAGTACGATATAAATACATAATAATTAATAAATTATGCATAATTTCTAACTGTACTTTTATTTATGTATCTTAATTTGTATGCGTTACATTTAGTTACTATTATGATTATGATTATTATTATTATTATTATTATGAATATTATTACGTTTACTTAATTAAAGATCTACATTTAAAGAAGAACAATACAAAAAGTGAGAGCAAAATAACGGATTGTATGAATGATGAAAATACGAGTAAAAACGATCGCAAAATAATCTTTCTTTCTGTGTTTTTATTTCCTATTTCTTTCTCAGTTATATATTTATTATATTTTCTTTTTCCAGCGGGGCATTTAATTGTTTGTTTTTTAAAAACAAAGAGGCTAGTCAAAAGAGACGAAATGAAGTGTGATTCTCGAAGAGAATTCGCGACATTTCCAGCTACTACTCGAATCGGTTCAAATAGGGCATTTTTTGCGTCGTATTCTTTAACTTTAAGCAATGGAACTGAATTCGGATAGCACAAGTGCGTTTACATTGAATATACACACGGTTAAAATTATATGAAAAATTAACAAAAACCTTAAACTAAATCTCGTAACGGATATACGTAATTGCAAAGAGAGACAAACTGAAAACTTAAGTATTGTTGTTGTACTTTTCGTTTATGATTAACCCCTGATTACCAAATACCTTCACTTACCCTGTACCATAGGAGAGAAATGGGGAATCAGTAAGTACCTTTTTAAAGCTCAACCGATGGGTGTGAGGGGAAATGCAATTATTGTTTAGCTACTTATTATAATCATCAAGTTTACGCGTGAGCTTCAGTCCTGATTTCATCAGCATCGAGAACTCTCATCTAACTTTACTTAGAACTACACATGAAACAATCACTCGAAAGTATACGAACTTCTCAAAGAATACCCCCAAAAAGAATTATGCTATTGTTTTGCACAAAAAGAAAAACAACAAAGAAAAACCAAAAAAACGAAGAAAATAAAAAACAAGCTATAAAAAACTTATTTACAAATACAAAATTGCTAGAGGCAAATGTTTTTTCGCAAGCCGTACTATATTTAAAATTAAACACGAAAAACCAGCAAAGCGAAATGCAAATTTTCACTATAAATATACAGAATTATACGATTTATGCATCGATACTAATATATTAGACTTTATGGTAGTTAAATAATCAACAACACAACCAATGACTTGACAGACGGTTGAGACGATTGAGAAACGCAAATTGTACAGAACGCCTTAAACGAAAAACAAAAAACCAAACAAAAACCCAAAAATGACGAGCGAATGATGTATACGAGTCTATATAATATATATAGAATATAAACTATGAATATCTAGGTATATTATTATTAATTTTTAAACCCCAAAAGCATAATAAATATATATATATATATATGTACAGACATGATATGTGTGTGTTTGTACGGCTTAAGCACAAGGAACCAACAAATTCAGTTAGGATGAAATAGAGAACGCACTGCAGCGAAATATACGGCGAATGTTGATGGGAGGAAGGAAGAGAGAGATATGGAGAGATGTGTAAATTATTTGTGTCATTCTTCTTCTGTTTTCGATACATTTTAGAGGCGTTTTCAGCATATCAGCTGATTCATATAGTTCCCTCTCTTCCTTTTTCCCATTAAAGTATCACTTCGCCACGTCATGGAAATGCCTGTAAATTAAACCGCTATAAGATGTTAAAAAACGAAAGTTTTCTAGAGATTTAATTCAATTTGGATGTGGCGATCGCTTGCTTGGCATCTTCAGATGTCCCGTTATGTGTCAGTGTTGATAAGCATTACCCAGTAGGCAGAGTCAAAGAAAGCTGAAGGAGGAGGTTGGCGAAACCTCAGTAACTTAATGCTAAAACCAAATTATAAATAATACGTATTGTATATGGAAGCAAGTTTGAAAGCTTTTTTCAGTTTCCAATTTTTTCGTATCAGAATTTAAATTAAAATGTGATTTTTCTCGAAACTTTAATGTATACGCAGTAAATATTTAATATGATTATTAAGAACAACCGAAACCTTTATTACGATGATTATATTTACATACATATAAATATATATACATATATATTTAATAATTATTGTACATTTTTGATAAACTCTCATTGAAAATATTTTGTAAATAGCGCAAAAAAACAATTGCATAAATTATAGCAGCATGCATAACTAAACGAAACCCGAAAAAATATAATACCATAAATCTAAAGTGGAAAACTAAAGAAATAACAAAATAATAAACTGTATTTAATGCTAGTTCGTAATGACCGGAGCAAATGCAACCCTGAGCATAGACTAAAATTGCACAAACGATTTATATAACATACAACTTACCCACGCGACATCATCGGAAGATTTAGTAGGTGCGATACAGAGAGAGAGCGAGACAGAGAGACACACATGCACACACAACAGTAAGCGAGCGAGCGAGCGAGCAAGCGAGAGACACTGTGTGCGCTGTTACGTAAAATAGAAAAAGAGAGAGAGAATGGGAGAGCACCAGAGCGAGCGGGCGGGAGAGAGCGAGCTAGCTCTATAGTTGCAATAAATATGCAAATCAGAAGAAAATACCATAAAGTAAATAATATATTTATATGGAAATAAATTAAATAAATGTTTGTGCGTGTAAAAATTAACTTTAACTAAATTTTTAGGCTTAAACGATGAAAAAAGACGAAAAGAAATGAGAATAAAACTAAAGACAACTTAAATATATTGAAAAGAAAAAAGTATCATTAACTTAATTAACTAATTGAAGCTTCTATGTAAAGAAATAAAAACAAAACCCCCCCTAAGATTATGAGTACATATTGGAGACGTAAATAGATCAACAACTTGGAGGAGAGCAAATAAATATGAGAAAGAAATTATTGAACATAATTTTCAATTGTAATAAATTATGAAATAAAAGATTATAAAAACCAAAAGGTGCTTGAGTATTTCTATCAATGATGGTGAGATTGAGAAGAGAGGGAGGAGGAACACGTATTCTCCCAGGCTTATTCAAAGCATTTATTTTCTCATTATGGGAAATCCTCGCTTAGCTGCTGACAACTGATGTGGGTGCCCGTTCGCGATTTGCCAACTGTCTGACCCGTTGTCGAGCTGTCCAGTCTGGTCAGCTGTTTAACTGTTTACCCGAGAGCCGATTCCAAGTGGCCAAGGGTTAGGAGTGCCCTCCATGACCGGGTTGCGTGCCCTGCTAATATATCTTTCTCGCCTTGTCGGCCAATATAATTGAACTATAATTGCCTGAAAGTTTCGTGCGGGGCACACGCTTCATTGGCTCCTGCTTCCGCTGACCCGCTGCCCGGGTAGGGGTAAGGGGAAGGGCATTAGTGGGCCATCAGTTGACGTGAAGTGGATGCACTTTTCTTTTATTTTCTTGTTTTTGGCAGCCGCTGCTAATTCCAATCCCAATTCAAAGGCGCACAACAGCTGGCGGGGTTGCCACGCACACACACGCACACTCACATATGTGAGAGTGTTGCCTGCTTGACCAACGAAATTCAATTAATATTAATTAGCCAAGGTGGCAAGCTGGCCAGGCCGCACGCTGCGCTGGACGCTGTTGCTTCCACGTCGGCCTCACAGACACCTCCAAATGGAGTTTTAATCATTTTCCAAGTGTGAAAATTAGTTGCGTTTAAGTTGCCTATAATTAGTGTCGGCCCGGTCTCGGCCAGCTCGCTCATTTGTGACACCAGCCGCCCACGACTCTGACTGCGTCCAGTGGCCTGTCCTCCTCTCCCTCCTTTCTCCTTGACTGTAATTACTTTTACGAGCTGTTTACAGCTGCTCCAAGTGGCCCATAATGCGGTGGCGTACGGAAATTCCTGCTGTCAATTTATGCAAATTTCTTATGTATTTTGCCCAAAGTTTTTCACTGTCGCGTTGTCCACCTACACACAAAGTGCCCAATTGCAGTTGCCCGGGGCAGCACCGCCTCCCCATCCACCCCGCCTCAGTTGTTTGGTAATCTCTACTTCCCCCTACCTCTGTCTACGACTCTTGTGAACTTGTTGTTTCTGAAACTTTAATTTATTTTCATTGCGCATTTTGATGCTCGTAATTCCCTCGTTATTGTTGCCTCCTGTCGCCTGCTGATGCGCCCTCCTATTCCCCCTCCATACCCGTCTCCCTCCCCGTTGTTGTTCCTGTTCTTGTTGTTGTTGTTTTAATGTCACGCTCGGTGTTGGCATCATTACTTTCTGCCATTGTGTTGTTGCTCTCGTTTTGCATATGAATATGATTTGAGAGCTAGAGGTGGAGGAAGAGAGACAGGGAGAGAGGGAGGAAGTGGCAGAGCAAGAGAGGGAGCAAAACAGTGTAAACTGCGCTTACAAAGCCACAGCCCCTGCACGGTGTTCTCATGCCCGGACGCGGGCACAGACCCCGGGGCAACTCCTGCCTGCCTCAGTCCTTCCTCGTTGGTGGTTGTTATTTTAATTTCATATATATGGTATATGGTATTTTTTTTCGTTCCCAACGCGCGCTGCGTACACTCCACTTTTATAATTTCAAAACAGATTAATGTTGCGCATATGTGACACCATTTTATGCGACGGGTTTATCTCTTTTATGGCATCATCATCAGCCTCGCAGTCTGGCAAGGAGAGCGAGAGACGGAGTGCGAGGAAGAGAGGGGAAGGAAGGGGTGTGAGCCAGGGCTAGGCAAGTGGACTAGGTCTTGTTATCAGCAAGGGGCTTAGGCCAGGACTTAAGTGGGATCATGCACGGCATTTCGAACTAAATACTTGCCAGATCAAAGCCACATGGAAGCATACTGGTTCCTCTTCTATGGAATTCTACGGTAATCGAAATCGAAAAACGTGAATAAAAGAAATGTAAGTATAATACCAGATACTATATAAATTGTATATATGTTTTGAATATATATTTTATATAATATTATATGACATATACTAGAACATAAAATATACTTAGGTCCTTATAAAACTGAAAATTTAATACTTAACATTATTTTTCCTTTAGTTTTGTTTATATTTATTTATTGACTTCAAAATAAGGATAATGATAATAAATACTAAATATTGACATTATTATTATATGTTATATATATTATTGATATTTTTGTCTTTTTTGTGTTGGCAAATTTAACAACAGTTTTTGAGAAAAATATATATTCTTGTTCAGTATTAAGATCAGTCAAAGTCAGTCTGAATCAGTCTGAAGTATTTACAAAGTAGTCAGAAATCATATCAGTTTGCACTTGATTTTCAAGCTCTCCTTAAAGAATTGTCTATTGAATTTAAGAGTAATATACCAATATGCATTATTCATCTCCCCTTTTCACCTCCTACCCCTCCCTGCCGCTAATAGAGCTCTTTTGTGTTTGAAATGAAATTTACACCCAATCAGGGAAGCTAATTCGCTTAGATCATTTTCAGCCAACTGGCTTGGAGCCTGATGTGACCCCCATTGTCTTCGGTAAGGTGATATGTCCATTCATGGCGCACTGCTGTCAGGCCAGCCAGGCTTCCATCCATCCACTCATTGAGATTGCCGCCTCAAGCTATGAATTTGAGTTCGGTCCGAGGCTCATTAATGCACTTTGCATAATCGCAAAATCATTCACGACGACGACAACAATGCCAGAAACTGCGAGACTACGAGACTGTGAGACTGCGAGACCATTCAGCCAGCGAGCACAATGGGAATGCGATGCTCAGACGGGACTCGTCGTCAAGTTGCAGAGCGGGAGGTGTTCGCTTGCTGGGTGTGGGTGCAAGTAACAACTCGAATTGAAATGTTTTCGGATAATTTAAATGACTTAAATTAAGTAAATTGTCTCGCAGCAGACAAAGAATGCACACAACGCAGAGGCAGTTGCTCATTGTGAATTGCACTGCGCAGCTGGGGGAGGAGGGAAGGAAAGGGAGAGTGGGAAGGAGAGAGAGTGCGTTGCTGTTGCCGCTGTCGGCCCGCACTAGATTCACTTACAAATTTAATTAAGTTCAATTGAAAGTAACACCACGGCTGTTGTCGGCATCGCCATCGCCATCGCCATCGCCGGAGGAAGAAGGCAGCTGGGACAGTCCACAGCTCGACACTCGTCTGTCGCAGCTCGAAGCTGAAGCTCCATGTGGCAGCGACAATTCAAAACTTTGTTTTGACAATTGATACAATGAAAAATTTAGTGCGATCAACGGCACAGCCTACACACAGTGCAGACAGACACAGATGAGAACGTGCCTCCAGCAGTTGCCCCAATTTCTTTGCGAGCTCAGCTCGACATTCCTGTCGTCATTTCATGTAACCGCAGCTTCAGTTAGATTGCCACACACACACATATGTGTACATATATCTATGTTGTTATATATATAGATATGGCGTATCTGCTGATGTCTAAATTTACATAATTGAATTTGTTTGCTTGATTGCCGTCGAGCGAGCTGTCGATGCGCGGATCCGTGCGACGGGCCCGGGAACACTCGCACAAAGATGACAATTGCCAGTTCCGGTCGTTTGCAGTTTGAAGTGCCATTGACACAGGCCACAGACTGCTAGACGGGTAGCAGCAGCACCAGCAGCAGGAGGAGGAGGAGAGTGGGGAGGGGGTGGAGTACCCGGGGCTACCCTCATGCTGGCAGCAGTCAACGAGACAAGCGCAAAAATCAACGCAATTTGTCAATAAAAATGTAACTCGAACAGATTGTGAAGTGTGCGAATGTGTGCTCGAAACAATCGGCGGGCATAAATTATAGTCTGCCAAAACTGGAACGACTATACCGACTACAGCAGAGTACCACAGTACCTCACTCGGGCACCGCCAAATGCGTTTGGAGGAGTAGGAGGAGGCAGCTCTCTGTCTGCTGCTGCGGGCGTTGCTTGTTGGCGTTTCCCTTGGCTGCTTGACTTAAATGAGTATAATGATTTCCAATGCAGATTAAACGATCTGATCAGATTATGTGCTACGCTTCAGATTTTCAAGAGGCCCGCTTCAAGTGGCCGATTGTGGGGGAATTCAATGCAGACATGATTGAGTTACTTCAGCCTGCTGGCACATTGAGTAATCGCACATTTGTAGTAGCAAAGGGGTGTTTAGGCTAGAGGAAGCAGATATTTCTATGCGGTTTAGTATTATATTTTTGATTTGAAATACTTTTTGGTGCTAAGAAAAGGTCCTTCTATCAAGAAAAGTCGGAAGAAGTCGGAGAAGTTGCCTTGAACTAATATAAAGTTTGTTACTGAGAACTAGTCAACGTAAGTTTCTTACTTTATTAAAATTCGTAACTAAACTCGGCACCCTTATTAAGTTTAATAACTTTATTTGACTAATATAACGGTTGTTGATAACAACATATCAACAAAAGTTTGTTATTTAATCAAAAATCTTAACCCAACTTAGCACTGTTTGTGGTTTAAATGTTTCCTATATTATTCGGTTAAAAGTAAAAAGTAAAAAATGGGTGTTTCTCTAAAACCAGATATATAATGAATATTATATTTTATGTTATCTACAATATTTATTTTATTAGAAAGAAATCATTATTAGCTTCAGGTATTACTAGAAACAATCGATTTAAAATTTCTTTACATCACAGGGGGATCATTATTACCTTATAAAAAACAACGGACTGAATATGAAGTTAATCATGACTTTCATTTAAAAACTGCCACATGTCAAGTTTAACCTTTCAAAAGGCAATTCGAATATAAAACATCAGGAAATGAAGTCCGCATTAATCATTAATCAATTATAGAAATGAAATGCAACTCCACCGATTTGCAATCAATTTTAATGCGACTGCAGAGCTCCAAAAACTTTGGCTGCCCATTGACAGGCAGCCAGGATGGCGATGCATAAAGTCTTTTCGAAGACAATGGCCACGCCCAGCGTGCCAGCCCCTTTTGGCAAAGTGAGCTGCACGAGGTCGAGTGAGGCATTTGTTAACCCATTGCAGATGTGTGGCTAACACCGTTACAAAAGAATACATAAACCCATATACGAGTCTATATATATATATCGTATATATACAGCACTAACATACAAATCGAATTGAACGCTGCAGCACTAACAAATTCAACGACAATTGCCTGGGCAACATTTTGCGCATGTCAACAAATTCTGCAGAGTGTGTGGGCAAAATTATAAAAGTCGCAATAATTTCGCAAAATCCTTGAATATTTTCCAACTGCAGCCTCAGGGGGAGAGAGAGTGAAAGAGAAAGAGGAAGAGGGAGGGAGGCAACAAGATAATAAAGACAGATATATGTATATTGTATAAGAAGTCAAGCTGCATTGTTGTTGTTGACGATGATGTTGCTGCTGCAGATGATGTTGTGCTGCTGCTGCTGCTGCTGCTGCTGTTGCATTTTATTTTATGCTTCCTTCCGTTTTTAAGACGAACTTTGCTCGCTCCATCGTCGTCGTCGTCGCCGTCGTTGTCGTCGCCAGCCCACGCCAACATTTTTCGGTGGGGTTGTTTATATATCCGCACTTAATGCTTAATTCAGTTACATCTGCTGCTCTTCTGCTCTGCTCTGCTCTGCTTTGACAACCCTGCGTGTTGTTGTTGCTGCTGTTGCTGCTGCTGCTTCCATTGACAATGACATCATCATTATTGCGTGCTGAGCAGCAGCAGCAGCAGCAGCATCTCTTCGTGGAGTGGCTGCGGTCGTCGTCATCTTCCTCTTCTTCTTCTTGTGCTGCTTCTGCTTGTTCTTCAGCTGCTTCTGCCTCTTCTTTCTCTGCTCGACTGTCACATCTTTGTTATATTTTTGCGCAAAATAAATGAAGTAAAGTAATATTATTGCACTTAGACCGCATTAAGTTGTACGTGGCAATCTGTGCTGCCACTCGACGAGGCTAGTGGTGGAAGGGGGAGGGGAAGGGAGCGAGACAGAGCATTGGCTTTACTTAGTTTTCAAATTGAAGTGCCAAGGATTTTCTTCGAAATTAGCTCGTGCAATGCCAAAGGCAGTCGCAGAGAAGACACAACCCCGTGCTAATAAAACCATAATCAAGTATACGCACTGCCATCCTCAGCACTCAAGATCTTTCCCTCTGTTTCAGCTCTATATTGCTCTCTTTCTCTCACTCTCTTCCCCTTCCCTCTTTGGCTCTCCTTGCGCTGTTAACAATGGAAAATTGCTGTTGACATGATTTTGCACTCTGCCATCGACTGCATTCGGCAATTAGATTTGTCTCTGCGCATGTTGTTGCTGCCGCTGACGCTGCTGCTGGCGTCGGGTTTCTCATGGTGGACACCATGGCATGGCAAAAGTGCAGCGCTGCAGTTTCCATTGCGTAATGTGCGGCTGTCAATTTGTTTGAATTATTTGCCAACCCGCCCTCGCAGCACTCAATGCTCCCCTAGCCCCGTCCCTCCGCTCTTAATAAACTCTGCACACAACTCGCATCGCCTCTGACACGTCCGACACTCGCTCTGGCCGCACGACCACCAATCCCGTCTAGGTGTCGTTTGTGCAACAGTTTGTGTTTTATGGCGCTCCACTCCCGGCAGCTTCCCGTCCACGTCCCCAACCCCAAGCCGAACTCTGCCTCCCTGCAGCTCAGACACTTGACCATTTTTGGTGGGCCGGTCACTTTTGCAGGCCATAAAACTAAAATATAATTATTACCAAGGTTTTTATGCCTGCGCAGGAGGAGAGAGAGAGAGAGAGAGAGAGGGGGGGCCAAGTGGGAGAGATAGTGTGAGAGGGTGTTGCTGCATGCAACTGAGGTCTTAAGTCTTAATAGATATGTGAGCCGACGGACGGTCCATCGTTAAATGATATACGATAGACCTGCAGGGTATAGCCAGCCATAGGATACGACTAAGTTAGACAGGGTTACTGTAAATATTTAAGCAATAGTAGGACCTCTTTACAATATGTTAAGTATAAGCTAAAAGCAGTAGTAGAAGAAAGAGTATTAGTTGTCAGTAGTTAATATAACACTGTAGCTTTAACATAAACGTAACAAAGTTTAAGTTTGTTTTAGCAAGATTTTCTATGTATTTTCTTAACAGCTGACTCGTCTAAGGCGTTTGACTATTATACAGGGGGTCCCGCGTTCGAATCCCGGGGAAGGGCATAGTTTTTCAAACGGGGCAAGGCTTTCCAACACAATTGTTTCTACTTCACTATATCAAAATATAGTGTTTGGTAATTCTTAAGAATATTCTCCACCCTGTGATGTTAAGATAGGAATTTATGATGTATGCATTTTTCACTTAATAAATATAATAAAAAAAAAAAAAAAAAAAAAAGGTTCTTAACATACTAAGCCCAACTGTCTCTCTCAATCGCAACACCTCATTTGTGTAGGGTGCATTGGAATGCCAATAGCTTTGGTAAACGCTGCGTTCCAAGAGGGCCACAAAAATCGCATAAACCGCTCAAATCGAGACGAGGCGCAAAACAAAAGTGCCGCCGCCAGCAGTGCAGGCTGGCTGGCAGTGCGAGGCGCTGACAGACAGAGAGACATCACACATATTAAAATATAGTGTTTGGTAATTCTTAAGAATATTCTCCACCCTGTGATGTTAAGATACGAATTTATGATGTATGGATTCTTTACTTAATAAATATAATAATTAAAAAAAAAAAAAAAAAACAAAGTTTCTTAACATACTCTGTCCAGCTGTCTCTCTCAATCGCAACACTTCATTGGTGTAGGGTGCATTGGAATGCCAATAGCTTTGGTAAACTAAACGCTGCGTTCGAAGAGGGCCACAAAAATCGCATAAACCGCTCAAATCGAGACGAGGCGCAAAACAAAAGTGCCGCCGCCAGCAGTGCAGGTTGGCAGTGCGAGGCGCTGACAGACAGAGAGACATCACACACGGCGTGAAGTTGCGTTGCCAGTGCCGGAAACAGGCCCAACTTGTGGGTGGACACCACTTTAATTAGCCTGCTCTTTGCGTCTGGCATTGAAAACGCCGACCAGACCAGACCAGCGCCAGAGCCAGGCAAGAGCTGGATGGATGGATGTCTGCATGGACAAATGGATGACTGAACGGTTGGATGCCTCGTCATTAGATGAGGCGAGTGAATGCATGCATGAATGAATGAATGAATGAATGAGTCAATGAGTCAATGAGTGAGTGAGTGAGTGAGAGACTGAGTGGCTGAGAGTGGATTGGCTTGTTGGGCGGGTGTTTGAAGTGCGCCAATGATGACGATAGTCGCCTCACTCCAACCTGCCTCCCTCTGTCACAGTTGCTGTCTCTGTCTGCTGCTCTTGCTGTCTCCTCTCTGTCTCTCTTCTTTTTGCCTGCGGTGCTGTTTGCTGCGTTTGGCGCGTAATTAATTTTTGCAACAATTTTTCATTTCGACTCGCTGAATGAAACAACAACAGCAAGAACAAGCAGAAGAACAAGAAGAAGAAGAAGTAGAAGGAAAAACCGCCAAAAAGGAAAACAAGCCAGAAACGACGACGGCGACGACGAAAATGTTTGCTCAATGAAAAGTGCCAAAAGTAATTAATTTCATGCGAAATGCAACGATGCGCATTGCGATCTCCCCCTCTCCCTCTCTCTCTCTCTCTCTCTCTCTCTGCCTGTCTCCCTCTCTCTCCTTCTGCCTCTCTCCCCCTGCTTCTACTTAGTTATAATTCTTGTTATGCCCCTTGTTGTGCTTGCATGTTTTTGTCATCTGGGGTCGCATGTGGCGCAGAATTACTCATGCGATTTCCTTGCCACACAGCCTCTCTCTCTCTCGCTCTCTCGCTCTGATCTCTCTGTCTCGCTCTCGCACTGATAATTGCTTCAATTTTCTATTAATAAGCATCGGCGGATTGTCGGATCGGCGGGAAGCTGCTAACAATTAGCCGCTATGTTGCATGCAACTTATGACATGAGTTGGCAGCCACAGACGGACTGTGTGGCAAGGACTGTGGCAGATTTCAGCGGAAAATGCAAAGCGACGACAGCGTCAGGTTTGCCTTGCTGCCTCCTCCCCCTCCTGCTGCTCCTCCTGCTGCCGTTGCTCCTTCTGGCTGTGGCAACAAACATGGCGACAGTTGCCAGTTGTGGCAATTAATAATTTTGCGCGGCGCGCACATACGCGATTAATTATGCGCCTGGGGAGGCACAGCGCAGGGGGGGGGGTGCAGGGTGGAGGGCCAGGACTGGGCACAGATCGAGGCATTTTGCCGAGCTGCCAGTTGCTGCAACTGTCACGCGTTGCATTTTCATTGAGCCGCCGCTGGCCCAAAATAGACAATGCAACGGTAGCTGGGCCGGGGCAGCAGTGTAGGAGCTGAGGGGGGTGCGCAGGGGATGAGCAGGGGGAAGTTTCATTCATTTTCCAATTAATTGAAGCACGCGCGTTACTTTCACTTCCATTTCCACTTGCCACAGCAGCAGCAGCAGCAGCAGCAGCCTGCGCGTCGCTCTCACTTTCTGCCACATGCGGGCGGCTGAAGAGACAGAGCAGTGGAGGGGGGGCGCGGGGGCGTGGCGGGCTTAATGGCACTTGAAAATCAAATTGGTAAAAGCAATTAAATGACGCCCCAAGGACACATTACAGCGCCAGAGCCAGTGCCAGTGCGACAACAACAAAAGGCAGACGTAACACGCCCACACACACACACACACGCACAACAACAACAACAACAACACACACAGACAGAGGCACGCACACATATGCGCGTGATTGCCTATAAAAAAGAAATTCTAATTATAATTTAACGCAAATTCGCCGTCTGCGAAACTGAGTGTGCCTGGCTTAGTGTGTGTGCGGCTGTGTGTGAGTGTGCCTGTGTGTGTGCCAGTCTGTGTGCTTGCCTGTGTGTGTGTGTGTTGTTTTTGTGTTTCTAGCTGACTGCCTTATTTTCGCTTCCAGTCGAACCTTGGACAAGCCACCCCCGCATTTCAACGGGTGATCTCTGCAGCATCCATGCAGCGGGTGGAGGGTAGCGGGGGCACCCTGCACCCGGCAGCGGCCCCTGTTGCGCGTCCTCAAAACGCTTGCCGCACAATGCGTCCGTCAATCGCAGGCCACGTCGCTCGGCACTGCATTTGACAGCATTCTGGCTCGGCTTTGGCTGCGTCTTTGGCTGCGTCCAAGCGAATCACTTCATTCATTCATTCAGCCATTCATTCATCCATTCACTTGCAAAGTTATTCATTTTGCGCCAGATTTGAAGTTCAGCCTGCAACTCGCACGCTTCGCTTTGCCTGCCAGATTGGTTCCATTGCCGCTCTCCCTGCCCCTTCCCAGCCCCTTTCTCTCTCGCTATTGTCGTCTAGTTCGGTTATCGACGGCGCCTCAGCCTCGCATAAATCTGCGCCGACGCCATTTTGTCTTATTTATTAAAATTAAAATGCATATTTTCTGTCTCGCCGCATCAGGCAGACTGAAGCAATTTTGTATTCCATCTAATTTCTTTATTTAATTCCATAAAGCTCTATTAAAATACAGACTGTGTACTGACTGCGTTACAATTTGACGAGCATATCAGCTTTAAGAGTTGTTCTTGAGGCGATATTTAGAAGATATTTATATTGGAGATATTTAGATATCTAATATCTATTTTGATATCTAACTACTCGTTGTTTCAAAAGACGCTGAGTGGGTCAAGTAACTTCTATATTTATACACTATTGAATATATGTACTAGGCTTTGTATACAATTATAGTTCAAGGTCAAATTCAATACAATATTCCCACTAGTTACTCGCTGATAAAATACTCGTCGGATTTCTCCCTCTCTGTCTCTGCCTACACGTTACTATGCACTCGTTAGTCGCCATTAACTCGTCAACTCAAACTCTTCAAGTTCAATCAAAAATCACTTAGCAATTAGCTTTAGTCAAACATTACATGTTGATTACTGTTTACTCGCTGCATTGCACTCGTTAATTTTTTCAAAACTAATCGTTAGTTATTTTAATCACAAATGAAAAGTTTAGACAATGGCTTTCCTAATCCAACATTGTCATACTAATTACTCGTTACAATTAATTCGTTAGCTCGTTATTTTTTACTCGTTACTTTCCACTGATAAGTAACTCAAAGAGAAACTATTCGTCAAATAATGCAATCAGAAGACTTAAAAACTTTCTTTTAACTTTCGCTACTCGTTACTTGGCACTCGTTTCAGGCACTCTTAACTCGCTACCCTTCTTTCAAACAAATGAACTATTCCACAGAGTTTCTCCTACCCTACCAGTAGGTGCCATAAAACATAATCTTCTTCCACGACTACTCAGCTAATCAAAGACTTTCGCTTATGCCGGGATTCCGGAAAAAGGATTCTGCCAGCTCTGCTCTTAACTCACAACGGGCCGCAACTTATGCCGGTCGACAGAAATAAAGCCAAATAACTTGTTATGTTAGTCGTAGTGTATTAAATTATAGCACATACCGAAGGTCATGAATTCTTGTTTTCTTATTTTCTCATTTTACGTATTGCTTTTTTCCCCAGCCCAGGCGCGAGATAGGAAAAGCGGGAGACAGAGAGAAAGAGAGAGGGAAACTCTCTGGCAAATAAATGAAAATTGTCTAAAAGCACAAAAATAAACTAAACTCGCATATTCGCATTTTTGTCGAGAGGAACGCAGCATCAGCCCCGAAACAGACATCCCACTCCACTCCTCTCCACTCCACTCTACTCTACTCCCAATCCCCATCCCCATCCCACTCCCAGCGACTTCAGCACCACCAAAGCCAGCAACAACAAGAGCACAGGCAACGGCAATGGCAACTGAAAAAGGCAACAAACAGCAAACGGAGAGAGAAACATACAGAAAAACGCAAAAAGTAGCGGAAAAAATAAGAGAAATTGTATAAATTGAAGTCCTTTCGGACCATATATCACTTTACTTGACAGAGCAATTCCCTTATCTTTGAGAAATCCTGTCGACTGGAAAGTGCGCAAGGACGCGCGAGACGCGAGCAGGCAGCAAGGCAGGCAGGGCAGGCAGGCGAGGGGAAGGAGCAAAGGCGAAGGGAATGTGAATGTGAATGGGCGAAGAGGACGACAAGGACCAGAATGAGCAGAGAACGACGACAAATGCGGGTCGGCGGCAGCGCTAGGCGGGATGTGGCTGCCTCAGGGACGAGGAGGAAGGCAGGGGGGGAAGGCGTGGCATGGTAAAAGTGGCGGCTGGGGGCGGTAGCCATTTCTGACGACGGCAAAGCTGCTAAGCTCAAGTTTAGCAAAACCCTCAATGGAGCTGAGCAGCGCAAGCAGCCAGAAAGGTATTGGGGGGCGGGCCTGTGTGGGGGCGTGCGTCAGAGTGGGAGGCGTGGCATAGCTTAAGATGACAGCGCGCGCGGTTTATTTGAATTTCTTATTATGGCCAGGCCAGGCTGCTCTGCCAGGCAGCAGTTTTTTAATTTTCCCCAGCTTTCCCTGCGGGGCTAGAAATCCTTTCAACGGAACCAGGAGAGGGGAGGGGTGGGAATGGGGCCACAGTGGATCAGTGTCCCAAGTCGAGGCGTATTCAATTAGAGCACCTTTTTATGCAAATTTCACCCATAGAAGTTCAATAATTGGCCATGTTCTACAAGTCAAATCGAATGCGTCAGGTGAGGCAAAGTCCAGGAAGATGGGGGGGGGGAGTCAGTTCCGACGGCAAGAAGTGACTCAACTGCAGAACGAACTCACTGAGGGTTGCTTGGAATTAGTTTTCTAACCTGCGGGCGCATTGCTGATAATTAAAAATGCAATTTTTTATACGCAGAGAAAGGGAGACAGCAGAAGGAGGGGGAGGCAAGCCCAGCGCGCATCACGGGGCAACTCAAGACAATGACGACGGCATCTTTTGCGTCTGACGCATAAACCAAAACGCAAAATGTCGCCCCAGGGAATACGAGGGGCTGTGGCGCAACCCTTTGAGACTGCCACCGTAGAGTATCTCTCCCCTCCCCTCCCCTCTCTCACTCACTCCCTCTGTGCGAGGCTACATGCCACACACCAATCGTGGTAAACAAAACAACTTCATTTTGGCCGAGGTAGCGCAAGAGGAGTGTGGGGCGCAGAAGGTGGAGGAGAAGTTGGTCTCTCTCTGCATTATCCTTGCACTGCCAACGCGCTTATCTACCTTTGCCATTGGCCCGAAAATCTTAATGGCAATTCGAGCTGATTTTCAATGTTCCAACTGGGAGTTGACTTCCAGTCTGCACTGCCAGCTCTTTATCGAGCCATTACGTGAGGCAGTTTGCCCGTTCCCAAGCCCGATTAAGCCGTCGATAAGTCGGCGTACCGTTATGTGACCAGGCTCTAAGCCGGGCTACCTTTCGTTTACCTTACCCACTGATTCCCCACCATGCATCTGCATATGAGTCTTCCGCCTACCTGGCCAAGGCATTTTCCCACATTTGTCGAGTGAGCGAGAGAAAACTGCGACGGCGACGGCGACGGCGACTTTGTTTTAATGAGGCGTTAATTAATTGCCCCACTTGCGCGTTTTGACATTGCCAAGCAAAACCCCGGCCAGCCCAAAACCCTAGCCCCCGAAACGAACTCAACAAGCGACCCAACTGGCCCAACGGGCTGAGCCGAAAGATTTATTACGCCTCGCACTCTTAGCGCTGTCTTCGCGAAAGTGTTTATGAAAATATTACATTTGACATAATTGGAATTTATGGCACACAGTGACACAAAAAGAAATAACCAAAAAACAAGAGAAACAGTTCATTAAAGCGAACTGAACAATAGTGCGAAATGTTGAGCAATTAGATAAAATCGACTAAGCATAGACAGGCACTGTGGGGACAGTGGGTTCAATGCACTGCACTTTCTTTGTGATTAACAAGTGTATAACTAACATAAAGAAAAGGTCCTAGCATAATGGATGGTACTCTCCTTACTCATAAGCCATATATATACATTCTTGATCAACATCAATAACTGAAAAGAGAAGGTTAGGTAAAACTGGCATACTAAGAAACTGCCGTTTAACTAATTGCCAATATAGATATATTAATTTTATTATATAATTTATCGCCTTCAATGTGACATTATTCAAGATATAGCAGTCATAGGCATGATAGATTGGTACTGCGTTATTCTTTAGGATATTTTAGCAGGTATTCTCCATGTAAAATTTAAGATCTTGGCAAAATTGGTCTACTATCCATCGTATTATTATTTAGATAAGTTTCCTGTCTGATCTGTGACATTATTCATAATATAGATGTCATAGAAAAGAATGGTTGGTACTGCTTTATTCCTTATGCAATCTAACTATCCTTTTCTAACATGTATTCTCCATTCAAAATGTCAGACTTTGATTTAGTTTATTGTCCTGTTTGATATTCTGACCATTACAATACAATAATTGTAACACTTAAATAGAACTTGTTATTGTACTGCTTACGATATATAGTAGATCATAAATAAATCTATCGTACACGTATAGCCGACATAAGCACTTTCGGCCTCAGTGTCGTATCTTTTAAGCTATGGCAAACATACTCCACAAATCGAACTCTAATAAAGTCTACTATATGCAGTTCAAATTCCATCATAATAACACAACTGTAACATATAGCTAAGTAATAAAGATCGTTTAAAATCGTTAGATTCTGCCAATGCGACCTTGTTACCTACTCTATTACGCATATCCCAGGAACAATTGGACTACCTTATTTATTCAGCTACCTGCCCTAACTGCGTCTGACTGCATTCATAATAATTTGTCAATCTTAAACTTTAAATATTATGCAGATATTGTAATTCAGATGAAACTACATTATTATACAGATATGATTATTCAGATTTGCCCCAGGCATGCCCAGTGCCAATTAGAAATCATTTTAAGCGCCTTAAGCCAATTGACGCGGTCACCGCGCACAATGGGCGACAATACACAATGCAAACTGGCGACTGTCAAGCGAGACAAGCCAAACAAGCGACAAGCAAACAACCGAGAACAACCGAGAACAACTGAACAACCGGCAACCCCATGGCCATCTTAAGCGTCTGATCTCTTGTCTAAACGCACATAAAAGTCATCAAATTCACTGAAAACAACATTTGGCTTTGCGTTTACGTTTTGTTGTCATTGTCACCGGGTAGAGGAGGCAAGGAGAGAGAGAGACGAGGGGAGTGACGCGTTTGGGCTTTTAACTTTTTTGTTGCCATCAAACGGGGCGACTTCCCCGTGCTCCGCAACCCGCAGAGTAATCAACAAGAGTGGCGACGATGTGCACTGCGTCCTGGCTGCGTCCCAGTTGAGTCCCTGCTGCCTGCTGCCTGCTGCCCTCAGGGAAACGTCAAACAAATGACAGTTGATTAGACAAACATCTCGACGGCGTTGGCGTCGGTGGCGGCACGAAACGAGCATCAAATGGAAAATTGTGAAATTATGCAATACGCTTTCGCACTCACCGGCAAATGCGTCTGTCCTCTGTCCCATCCGTCCCAGCCAGCCGAGAGTCAAATGAAGTAGTTTTTGGGAAGCGGGTGATCTTAGCACGCTGATAAGATTAAACTCCAGCGTACGCACCGCAGCAGCAGTTCCGACCCACCACCACCACCCGCCTGGCCTACGGGCAGACAGACACATGAAGGGGGACAGGGAGGCAGGCGGACAGACGCAGATACAGATACAGAATACATGGAGGAGGAAAACACAATGCCCGAATAATTGAATGCGATGAGGCTGGCAGCCATCGTTGGCCTCATCGTCGTCGTCGTTTTTTGGCATCAAGCCGTTAAACAACAGGCGTAAAGCAACAACAACAAGACGGAGTCGAGGGCCCGTGCACAGTTTCCGGAAATGGGAATGACTGCAAAGGGGGCACTGAATGTGCCTCCAAATGGGCCTCATAATAATTTGTGAAATAGGCAATATCAGTCAGGCCAAGTAGTTACAATTACTTAAGTGCCCGTCGGCGGGTTCTAGCCGGAACAGTGAGTGCGCCTAGTTTGCTCTGGTTATCCTGGTTTGTAGTGCGTGTGGCAGTAGGTGGGGGAAAGTGGAGCAGCTAGAGGTGCTCTAAGAGGAACACAAGTGTGGGGAGATGTGCAGAGTATTGAATATTGTATCTTTAATTTTCTTTAAGTAGTTAGTTTCAGCTGTGAAGAATGACATTATTAAGATTTTTATATTGCACAGATACAGATATACCTCTCTATATGTATTATATCATGTAAAAATGCAACCTTCCATCTAAGTTTGTAGTCTAAGTTTACCTTCAACAACCATATTTTAATTCAGATCCCAATCTTCTTTAAGTTCTTTGCTTAACACCTTCAGAATTCAGCTTTTTATTACTAGCATAATAATAACCTTTGCTTATAATACTAACTAAGTTTCTAGTTCGTTAAGATACAAACATTTTCTAAAGGTTCTACAACAGGATAATATTGGCAAACAATTGATGCCTTCACAAATGCGCAAGGAATCACAGCCGCATCCACACACAGAGATGCCAAAAGTGCTGCCTAGTGAAACTATTTGACATTCGGGAAATATGCTGGCGTAGTCCGGGCAGAATGCCGTATATAAACTACAATTTATCATGGCCCAAGCACGTTTAGCGTATGTTTCCCAACAAATTCAAATGCAGCCAGAAGGGAAGGAGAGGAAAGGAAAGCAAAGGGGCAAAGCGGCACCAGGTACGCAATCAACGAGCGAACTAGGAAAAAAATGGGAAAGTCGCCTGGCAGAGCAAACCGAGAGGACACGCAGTACATGGTAGGGAGGGGGGGAGGAGGGGATCCCTTACCGTAGCCGGTGAAGCTGTGCCTGAGCCACAAATGAAAACAATGCAGAGCGCAGCAGTTTTTAGCAGTTTTCTACCTTTGTGCAAGACTCGCTCAAATGAATGAAATGCAGGACTAGCCAGGAGCAGCAGCAGCAGGAGGAGGAGCAGGAGGAGCAGAAGGAGAAGGGGTGAAGGGGAAGCCGAGAGAGCTCAGCTGCGTTGAGTGGAACGTCTGTTTCTAGAGCGTTTGTTGTTTTTATTGTGGTTTGCCGGGTGAGGAGGAGGCAAAGGGATGAGGCAGAGGGTTGTGCAGGACACAGACGACGACGGCGACGGCGACGACGACGACTGCAACAAAAGCCAAGCGCAAAAAATGTCTCCTGCTCTGCTCGTTGTATACGTTGTTGTTGTTGTTGCTTTTGTTGCTGGTGCTGCGTGGGCGATGCTCAACAACAAACAACAACAGAAGCTGCCGTTTCCCGTTTTGTTGATGAAATAAAATCCGCCTTTTGTGCATTTAATTTTTAGAATAGCAAACAAAGGCGGCAGGCAACAACAAAGGGCGGGCCAAATATAACGCAAGGCAACGCCAGCAAACAACCGCAACAACAGCAGCAGCAACAACAACAACAATCACCCACAACAATAGTCGCTCACAATGGTACGAACAGGACGAACTACGTAGCTGAGCAGGCTGCACACAAAAACCTGAAAGGTTCGTCTTCTTTTGCAACCCCGCGTTGCCAACAAAGGCGCAGCAACTGCTGCAGCAGCACCAGCACTTGCAATTTGATGCCACGCCAAGGAGGGGGGAGGGGGTAAAGGGTTTGTTGTCAGCTGGGGCTGGGCAACTTAATTATTGGCACGCGTTGCAATTTTCCACATTGACTTTGCGCGAATTCGAGACGTGACACGTGGCGTATGCGCAACCTTTGACCACAGCAGCAAGGAGTGGGCAACTATTAAACAATAAGAAAGCTCTCGTCATAATAGTCAGAGCAACAACAACAACAACGACAACCATGAGGACAACAATAACAATAGCAACACACAGAGAAAACAACTCCCAGCGCGCTCGTTTCGCTGCGGCGCCAGAGAGAGAGACAGAGAGCAAACTCAAGACGCAACATTGTAAAAATTACATCAATGGATTTAGTCCGACTAGGGGTCCTACCCCGCTCCCTTTCACTCTCCCCCTCTCTCTCTCGCTCGTGTATTCAATGTGAAAATAATTTCTTTATCCTTTTTATGTGCCCATTTGGCATGTGCCGTTATGCCAAAGCCAAGCCAAGTGCGTCGAGGGGGGTTACGGGTCGAGGCAGCCGTATAAGTCGTCGGGCTGCTGCTGCTACTGCTGCTGCTGTTTTTGTTGTTGTAGTAATAACATCCCCCAAATGGGTCATTTGCGTATCCTCAAACAGCGAATAAAAATCAGTGAATAAGAAAAACAGGAAGTGTCAGAGGACATCCGCATGTTTGTTGTCCTTGTTGTCCTTGTTGTTGCCACTCTCCCTCTCCCTCTCTTTCTCACATTGTTCTCGCTAGTCTGTCTGTGTGTGCATGTGTGTGTGCGGGTGTGTGCTAGTGTGGGCCATAAAAGTACCACTGTTTCGGGTCTCAATACTTTTGATTAAGAGTTCGACATCGTCGAGCTGCTAATTGCAAACGACGCTCGACCTCACGATTTATGTCGTACCCAAAATGCTTCGTCCCACGTCTCTTGTTCCCTGTTCTCTGTCCTTCGTCTCTGGATTGGTCCGCCTGGTCCAGCAAACCTCTAAATGGGCAACCCGGCTAATTATGGGCGGGCGTGAGCGGCGTTCAAGTGTGTGTGTCTGGAGTGCCAAATGGCCGCTCGAAGGGAACGCAATTTAAACACGTTGTAAATTATGATGAGATTTTGGGGGAAGGGGAGAGGAATAGGAAAACCCATTGATGGCTTGGGCTTAAGATTGGGGAATACCAAGTTAACTAGCTATGCTATATGGCATCTATATGGCATGAGGCTGGTTTAGACAGTATTTAAATGGTTGTTGAGTACTGTAGACGGCAGGGTGTCACTTTAAAGTACATCCAGGTAAGTAAACTATAACATATGTAACTACCCAGTCGTTCTAGGGGTATCGATAAGCCATACTTAAACTACTTATTCGACTACTCTCTACATGGGTAGTGACCCTATTCACAATCGAATTTAACGCCTACTTTTCGCCGGTTTCTCAGTTAAGCTTAGCAACAGCTAAACAGCCTTCCCGACTACTCCCTACATGGATGGTTACTCTAGTCACCTTAGGGTAAGCGAACGCAGAACCACTGAGTATGCACGAAATTGAACGCCTACTTTTAGAAGCTTTTTTGTGTTAAATTTCTCACTATATTTCCTATAATGTATATTTTTGTCTAAGTTGGCTTTGACAATTTTAAAAACAATTGTCATGCTAAAATTGTTTTGTTTTGTTATTGATAACATAATTTTAGACAAATGTTAAGAATTCTACATATATGTAGAGTAATGTATATTCTGTAGTTAGGCAGTCAGATAAGGATTCAATCTTTAAGCTTAGCTCCAGGAAACATTGCATATGATTTTTTGTTAAAGAATAAACTTGTCAATATTATTATTAGAAGTGTTCCACAGAGGATAAAGGAAAGGTACTGCCACCAGAGACGGTCTTTTGTACCTAAAGATCCTTCTCTACTTCCCTAATAAAACGGAGCAGATCTTTCATCGAGGAGTTAGCAATCTGTGCAGTAACCACGATGTTCATGTGCAGATGCTTCCTCTTCGTCCATACCAAATAGTAAACTTAGTTTAAGTTCTTCATATATTTTAATTCATTGTGTAAAACTCAAACATAATGTATGTATATTGTGTATTATTTTTGATTTATTAACACTTAAAGTTGTTATCCTACAATCTAAGATAACTTGCATTATTTCAAGTGCAGTTGAAAGCAAGCCAAGCCACAAGTTGTGCTACATTTTGCGTAGTAATATGGCAGGAACTATAATGAAATTCTCTTGCCAAATCTCCCTTATTATTCATGTGCATTATTTCCTATAGATTCTCTAAATGAAACTGAAGAACTGACGATCACAATTTACCCTATTTATGACATAAAGAATAGCTTTATCAAAGTACACTTTCTTAATACTATCCACACTGTCAGTCAGTCATCTATCTAAATATTGCAGATGCCTGTGTATTCTTAGCCTTTGAAGTCTCAATCTGTTTGCTGTCTTTCGAACTCTATTTATTCCCCTCCCCAAACTCCCGCTCCCTGCTAGATATGCTAATCTGGAGGCAGTTCAACTTTCTAAACGCTGCCATGTAATCTTCAACGAGCAGGCAACTCGCAGCGCAGCGCATCGCATCGTCTGGCGTAATCCTTTTTTCGCAATTAACAACACATACGCATGTCAACACAACAGCAGGCAGGCAGCAGAGCCACAGCAACAACAACAACAACAACAACAGCAACAACAGCAACATAATGGCCACAACTGGCTAAGATGGCAGGCGGCAACCGCCGACCGACGAGGAGAACCGTGTCTGGCGAAGATTAATGTGCAAGTTGCGTTCTCCGTTCTCAGTTCTGCGTTCTCTGTGGCTGTGGCGCGTCTTGGCGACTTATGGAAATTCATCATTATCAGCGACGTAGTCGACTGCATGGTGCGTTTAATGAGTTCTCAAGCGATGTTCAATTCAACTCATTAGCTGCACTTTTCCCTGCACTAGCCAAAAAGTGCAAATCCCTCTTGCATATATTAGTGAGGCCTGCCCGGCAAGACTCTGTCTCTGTCTCCGTCTCTGTACCTCTGCCTTGTGTGCGTATTTGTCATTGTCAACATTGGTGTAGAACATGGCGATGTGGCATTGGGGGGTGGGGGATGAGACGTTTGGGGTTGGCGCTGGCGATGGCGATGGCGAGTTGCAGCTGCCCATGCTTTCACGCAGGTGATTAACATAAACGCCAAGTGTCATGTTTTTGCGCATTTGGTCGCCAAATGGCGCAGCGAGGCGGGGCCGCCTAAGCTGGCCACGCATCTATTGACCCGCTCTACCAAACAAATTGTCTAAGTGTATGAATTGAAATGACCCTCCCCTCCGCATTCCCCTGCTCAGCAGGATGCCTAATCCAAGTCTTGGCACGCGTTGAGTCCCCACAGCAAACGCCAAAAACTTGCGAGGTCATAAATCACGACGCTTGCCAAACAAAATAAAACCCGAGTCCGAACCGCAGCCTAGCAAAACAAACAAACGGAAGCCGGAGCCAGCAGCAGCTGGGAGAGAGGGGGAGGGAGACCAAGCCTGGCACCTTGATAAATTCAAAAGCACGCACTTTTGATTTAGGCAAATCCCCAATTGGATATGAGAACACGGATGCGATTACGAATGCGAATCGAGACGAGTCGAGGCTACTGCGATGCTACTATATCATGCATTGGCAGGCTGTGCTACGGACTACGGTCCGGAAAAGAAAGAAATCTCCATAATATATGCCGGAACATCTTCCGCACACAAATTGCACACAGCGCGAGACAGCGCCTCCTCTGACCAGCTCCAGTGGCTGCTCCTGCTGCTGCTCCTGCTGCTGTTGGCGAGCAACGTCATATTATAATTCAAATTTATGCACCCTGCAAACCCTTTTCACACGCACTTTCTTATCGACACCATATGATTGGGTGCGGGACATCAGCTCTCTGTCCCGTCCTGTCCTGTTCTGTTCTCCCCCCTCCCTCCCAGTGGGGCAAAAGAAACTTGTTTTTGCCATTCCCCATTAAAATTGGCGAGTTGCAGGACGAAGGAAGCGGAAATGAAGCCAAACGGAACAAGCAAAACAAATTTACAAAATGAAAATGCCACACACACGCGAAATGAAAGGGAGAAAGGGAGAGAGGGATAGAGCAAGCAGTCAGAGAGAGATGGCAGACGGAAGACAGCAGCAGCGACGGCAGCATCCCCACGGTATTCGTTTGGCGATTTGCCTGTCACAGGGTTGCAGCGTGCCCCCTTTGCCTTGCTCAACCCCCTCCCCCTACGCCTGCCCGGTTCCCCCTCAGCTAACCCTAACCCGGCAAATAGCTTTGCTGTCGCCGTCGATGCTTGTTTTATTTATTGCTTTTTTAACCCTTTTTTGGTTGATTTGCTTTCGCTGTCGTTTCTTCTTGTTCGCTGCTCTGCTCCGCCCTTCGTCCCCTCAGTTCTCGCCAGCATCAGTGTCCATTGGTGGCCCACCACGCCTCCATAGCTCGTGTCGTGTCCCCTCCCCTTCCCCCTACAACATCCCCTACTTCAAGCTCGTTTGGCGATTGGCAAGTTTCACTTTTGCGTGCTGCAATTCAACGTTCGCTTAATGAACTCGACTCCATTCGAAATGCATCGATTTTACACTGGCCCCGAAAGTTTTTACCCTCACTGCTAGATATGCTCTCCCGCTGTCTTCCTTCTCCCTTCATTCCACATTGCTCTCAACTAAATGAATGGAGAGTTTGGAACTTTGTTGCATTCGCAACCATTTGCATAAGCTTTGGCGACTCAGATCCTGATTAAACGCGGAACATTAGCTTGGAACTACTTTAAAGATGAAATTAATTCATTGAATTCTATTAGCAAATATCTTATCGATTTCTGTAGGCTATTCTCTCATGGATTAATGGAATTGTGAAGACCTTAATCAATTCCGTAGTTACACAGGGTATTGGCTTTAATTTGAAAGGAATGTGATAAGGTAAACAGAACTACATGAAGTATTGAGGATCTTTGATATAGATTCTTAGCACCTATGACAACTTTGGTATTGGTATTTGGAATAATACTTATATTAATAAACTGACTTAAACTTTAATAAAACATTTTGATTTAAACATTCCGAAAGTTTAGTTATTTTAATGAATGCGTAACTTTTAAAAATATCAATACTTATTAAATACACAAAATAAGTCAAACTTATTTAAGAAACCTAACTAATACTGTGCGTAAGATTGAAGTCAAAACCTATTCAAAATAGGTCATAAATAGGTTAAATAAGTTAAAATTAATGTTATTTTCTGTGCCTTTTTTGACAATAAGTAAAAATAAGTATAATGGGTTTTGAATAGATTAAATAAGAGCAATTGCCACATCGCTTAAGTTAACTTATCAAACATATTGTATTGACACATTTATTCCTTTCAATTCTCTCATATGCAACTGGTATTGGAACTATCGAAAGTGATCAGAACCTGCAAGGTAGCCTTTCTTCCTTGTTCTATTTTCAGTTGTAATATATATGTTCATTTAATATATTCCCTTTACTGATCACATCCTTATGGATATATTGCTGATTTGTTGTTCAAAGAATTCTGAATTCTGTATAATAAATAATTCTTAAGATTTGCCAACACTTCCCCATCATAAAATGGAAAACTAATAACCTGATCCCCACTAAAGTCTGAAGTCCGCTGTAGTCCCATGAGCAACTTGATTACCTGTGTGGATAGCAGAGAGATTCCACTCTCCTCTAATTAAGATGGCATGTTATGAGTCGGCGCTACCTTCCTCACCTGCCCCCTACAACTGCCAAAGCTTACAACTTTTTCATTAGTTATATTTATTAAGCGACAAGGCTGCTAAATTTTGCAGCATGCAACAACACAGTGTCTGCAAAGGCAACTTTTTTGGTGGATACCACATATCATTTTGGGGTCTCTCTCTCTCTCTCTCTTTTTTTGCACATTTCTCGCTTTATTAACAGATGATGTATGCGACAATGATGATGATGATGATGGGGATGATAACGATGATGATGACCTCATTGCTAGTGGAACACACACAGCGAGCTGTAGCCGCAGTTTCAACTCCATGGCACGGATTCAGATGCCTCCTCATCGCGCATCTGCCTCATCTTGGCTAATAATTTCAGTTGTTGTTGCTGCTGTTGTTTGACTATTTTTTCACGCCGGCTGCATAATGACAAAAGTTTCTGTTGCTGCTGCCCCACTCGCTGGTGGTGGCCAGTGCTCAGTTCTCTCTCGAGTTCTGTCCAGGCGCGCGCGCTCACAGCAGATGACAATCATTTAATTAGAAACTTTCCCATAGGCTCGGGCTGGGGCCGAGCTGTGCCGTGTTCGCTGTATCACTTTTTGTTTGTCTGTTTCTTTTTTTGTCGTATATATTTTATATATGTATATATAGTTTTGCGAGCTGTTAATTAACTTGTTTGAACAGGTGTGAAAAAGTTGTCAACGGTCGGAGCGGACTGAGGTGGTCAGAGGGTACCGGTAATTACAGTTGGCCAACTTTTCAGATGCCACGACAGAGGCTGCCCCAAAGCTGCTTTGGCCTTTGTCTCTCATATTTGCATACAGCTGCAGGCAACATCTCTTTCCCCGCTCTTCTCTCCCCCTGCTCAGCAACTCATCCAGCGAGACCTTATGCATTCTGCAGTGACATTCATCAGACAAGGAGCCGCAGAAGGCCTTGCAGAAATTAAAAATTCCGATTGGAATTCCCCGATAAGTTGCCGCCGCAGAAACAATTAAATATCGCTGGCGTCGCTAACGTTGCTGTCCAGCTGCTGCTCCCGCGACTCTCCTCCCGCTGCCAAGTGCCGGCGTCATCCACGACACGATTGGCATTTGTTATAGGCGCCTGGCTGGTTGCTGCTCGCAAATGCGTAGCAATTGGCGCTACATTTGGCCACAGAAAATGCAGCGGGCGCTACGTGACCGATCGCTGTGCGAGATATGGGCGCAGGAAAGCGACAAGCCGCCAGTCTCCAAGCAGTGCCCAAGTGGCCCAAGCCCAGACAACGGGCCTGTCGCGCACACTCAGCGACAAACCTCAGACAGTCAAAGACAATCCAAGCCAATCCACGCCATGCCACGCCACGCCAATCCAATCGAAACGAAACGAATCGTATCGAATCCGTGGCAAGACCGACAAGCGACAGCTGAAATTGTGTCGAGGCGCCGCCAAGTTGCAGCAGCGAATTCGAATTCACAATTTGACTGATGATCGTGATTAGGTTCACGGCTCGAACTACTTGACAACGCGACACGATTTCTTTGAGCTAGTTCAGCTGAACTACTAATTCGCTAGACCCGGAAATGTGCTTGTAGTACTTGCTCCTGAGTAGTTGTAACTCTTGTTAGGTTATGTTTGATTATTTTCGGTGTGAGGTATTCAAATCTGTTGCGGGAATTCCATTTTAAAAGGTGTATATAATGGAATGCATAATATAATAGAAATGATCGGATTTGTATCTGAATAATATACCTTTACAATGCATTAGAAATTTAAGAATACCCAGATTTAAACAAAATTATTAATGTTAAATATAAGTTGGGAACTTTTGGATTCAAGTTTTAATTAGAGCTGTAGAAAAATCGATGCTTGCTAATATTCTGCATATGAAATATTGATATTTATTGTTGTTGTATCGATGTTTCTCCAGCACTGATTAACTTATTTAGTTGTACAATGAATGTTACAATTTTTAGATTTTACAAGAATTAAGTATTAAAATTGAGAGAGAAGAAAATTTGTAAGTGCTTAAAAAAATACTTTAATTAACTTGATTATTACCTTAACTCTATCGAACTCTTTCAATAGAGAGTAAAAGTTTTCTAGTGTTAGTTTTTTGAACTTGTTAAGGATTCTTATTTTCTTTATTTCAATTGATTCAATTGAGAACTTCTAAATATTCATTTAATAAATAAATTATCTTTACTTTTTATCTTAATTTTAATATAATTATATTTTATATTTATATTATATATCTATTTATATTTATATATTTAAATCATTTTCATTATATTTTGCACTCTTGCAAATTTGAGTATCCTCAGCCTGTCAGCTCTTGCAACTTGTTCCCCGATCCAGATCGCCATTTCAGTCCACTTTGTAACACGATATCGATCACATTGTGCTCGGTTCCCAACTGATCTGTTTCGTGTGCGTGGCTCAAGAGTTGCCAAGGTGCAGCCAATTGCCCTCTGGCTCTAGATAGTCCAGTCCAGTCCAGTCCAGTTGAGCTCACTTCGTTCTTTTTTAGAGTCGCGCCATGCGATCGTTCATTAAGCGAACGCTTTGTATAAATTATGCTAATGATGCTTCAATTGATTTGTAATAAAAATCCAAAACGTTGCAGAAATAAGATAAATATGCTCGCATCACGCACAATGCCAGTGCCAAGGAACAAGGAACTCCAACTCCAACTCCAACTCTGACTCCGACTGCGATCTTCTGCTCTGCGCATCGTCGACGTCCTCTGCATGTTGTTGTCGTCCGGCGCTGTCGGCGCAGTTGTCTCAACGTTGTTGTCGACCATGGCCAGCGGCAACATGTTGTTGCCGGTTTCAGTTGTTGGTGTTGTTGTTCCTGCAACTAACCGATATTAACAACAACAGCAGCAGCAGCAGCGCCAGCAACAATACGAAGAGAGATTTACATAATTAGAAAGCTGCCACATATGCTGCCGCCCACACTCGTCATCCACAGCCATTTCCCAGTTGCCAGTTCCCAATCCCAATCCCCGGAGCAACTGTTACTTCATTGCAACCACCGCAGACGCAGTTGCTGGCCGCGTCGCTGCCTTTGCCACAGACAAGTTCAAGTTGCCATTTTGAACCCTTTCAGGCAATTTGCAACGGCCGCGCCGCGTTGAACGTTCCGTTTACCCGTTTCCCGTTGCCCAGCTGCTGCAATTAATGCTGCCTCATATGGCCACGGCGAATGTGTGTGTGTGTGTGCAAAATTGAGAAAACATGCCTAATTTCGTGTAATTGCTATTTGATTTATTACAATCTACGAAATTTGACTTTTGGCGCAGTCTGCGACGCCGACAAAGTCCCCAATCGGGATTCAGCCTGAGTAGTTTGTTGCTGCTGCTGTTGCTGTTGTTGTTGTTATACCACTATCGCATGTGTTTACCGTTACTTGAAGTCGCTGCTGTTGCCCCGGTGGCAATTCAGTCAGTGGAAAGTGGACCACCCACCAGAGCCACCCACAGATGCCACACAAATTTTCTAATGAGTAATTTGCGAGCTGAGCCAAGCGAAGTTACCTTGTTAATGATGTGCGTGTTGTTAGTCGGAAAGAGGAGGAGAGTGAGAGGGAGAGGGATGTGAGGACCGACTTGAGATGCGTGATAAGATTTGCTTACGAGAGACAGAGGCAGAGACAGAGACAAGCAACGGCGCAGGGGAAGGGAAGCAGGTAGATGATAGACTGCTTAGAGTGCTGCAGTGCTTTTATATTGTAGACTATATTAAAAGTGAAGTTAAGGAGAACTTCTTGCTAAGTATGCTAGAGAATATTGAACTAAAGAAAGAACTTTTGTGGCAATCCCTGACTAAATAGTAAGACTAGAGTAGACCACCATATCTGACCATAACAGATGTGGTACATTTTGTATATAAAGAGATGTTGAGGGAGAAAAATATCTTAAATTTGATGGGATGACATTTGATAAGTGAAGATCTGCTTATCGTTGCAACAAACTGTGTGTATTCACTTTAGAAGAAGCTGGAGTTAAGTATTATTCTTGGTAAATTTGATAAGATGTTGCCAGCAAAGTGAAGCCTACAAAATAAGTAAGGTTTAGGCTAACCTAAAGTATGATTAGGTTAAGAATTAAAGATGTAGTATTATAATGTAAGATTTTAAAACGCTTTTGAACTGAAATCAAATACGTCAGTGAAATAAATTTGAAAAGATAGCTGTGCCTACCATACAGCAAATCTTAACCTTAATTTCAAAGTAATCCAATAATATTCTCCCTAATATTCACTCTTTTAGGCAGAATCTAAATCGCATAGATAATCAATTCGATATCTAATAACTCCTTGCTTAAGTTTCCAAGTGGTTTTATACATAATACTCAATCATGCAGATATACATATATACATATCTGCACACATGTGCATATATAGATACAGGCTATAAATGTATCTGTTGACTAATGCACCACCCATAACGAGCGCACGCACCTTAATGAAGCCTATTCGCGGCGGTTCCCTCTCTCAGCTTCCTTAACTACATATTCTACTCTACGTCCCCCCACCCTAAGACACCCCTTCCTTGGCCCCCTCCCGCTGGGGCAATAAGCTGGCTTGCAGCGCATGTCAGACTGCTTTTTGCGTTGACAATTTTGCTGTGTGATGTGCTCAAGATTGATGGGCCGCAATTATCGCCAGTTGAGTAATTTATATGAATACCAAAATGGGCGTGTCGCACATGCGACAATGTGCAAACACACGCATTGTCAATGCCAGTGTGTGTGTGTGTGTGTGTGTGGGCAATTCAATTAAAATGAAGTGCAATGCAATATTTTATGCGGTAATTGGAATTAAAATTCAAAACTAAATATCGATTTCAGGAAAATGTCTACAGGGAAAGGCGACATATCGCACACAGTGTAATAAGTTGAGTGTCTCGCTGTGTGTGTGTGTGTGTGTGTGTCTGGTGCGACTTCATATGGCAATAACACAAATTACACAACATATGGTGCCAATGATGTCGACGTTGCCCTTTTTGGTGGCAACAACAAAAGCCAAGCACGAGCCCAATTCGAGGCACTTGTACCGGTTCGCATTGTGTGTGCGAGTGTGTATGTGTGTGAGGAGGGTGTGTGTGTGCGGCACAATCCTTTTGCCTGTCAGAGATTTTAATGCCTTTATTTCGCTCTGCACTCCGGCAAGTAACTTTCCTTTCGCCTTTCTCCGTTCTCCTTTCGCCTTTTGGGTTTTTCTTTTATTTTCCTCAACAAGCTTTTTACTCTTTTACTTTTTTAATCTCAGGTGACGCCGCCTGGGTGTCGTAAATCACGCCACCCTCGGCCTGACAAGCCCCAACCCCCAGTGCCGCAACTTTCTGAGAAGGGGTTGCCTGACTGGCTGTACGTGTGTGTGTGCGAGAGTGTGTGTGATAATTGAGTTGTGAATGTGCTTCACAATACTCGCATTTATTTTCGACAGAAATTGATATGCCGCTCAGGATGTTGCGAATTATCGCATTATGCATTTCTGATAAGAACACAATGCCAAGGAAGAGCCGGAATGGAGGCAGTGTAAGAGGGAGGGAGGCAAGGAGCAGAGGCACTTTCAACTGGCCGCGCTGTAGGCTTCCATTAGTTAAATTTCCACTTGGCCATAAAGTATTATAAAATGTCTTAATGGGCCGCATAACAATTCCAACAATGAAACAACCCGCCACGCCTCGCCAGGGCGACACTAATCGCCAAAACAAAATGGTAAATGGTAAATGGAAAATGGAATTTACACAAAGTTTGCCCCGCCCCCCGCCTACTGCTTTTGTCTTTGAGTTGAGCCTGACAAAGGCCAGATAGCTTCGCTGGCTTCACTGGCTTCTCTGGCTTTTGCCAGCGGAAAGTGTTAAACATGTCAGGGAATTTGTTTATTGCGACTTTTTGGGTTACCCTACCCGCAGGGTGACAGGGAGGGGGACGGGGCATCTGTTTGATTTGGCTGAGAGGCCCGAAAGCGAAGGCTCTCAGTCGAGAAAGCAAATTTTAATTACTCGTGCTGCAAGTTTAATTAAAATTTAGCTCAAGCAGAACACCGAATACCCCTTTACCACTCCTTCCCCAACCCGCCAACACTGCCCGAGAAAAGTGCCTGAATTGCCCGCCAGGTGGCGGCATATTTCTTGCGCAATTTCGTAGCCGCTACGCTAATTTTTAATTAGCTAAAATTGCATAAATTGCTGTCAGTTTCCCCCGTCTCCACCTACTGCCTGCCAGGCCAACCCCCTCAACTAAAAATACATTTCAAAATGGCGGCCGAGCAGCGCAATTACAATTAGCATTGCATAGTTTTGTGCGCTGCGTACATAACCTCAAAAGTGCCGCTGGTAAATGTCATTAAATAAAACTTAATTGACAATTTGAAAAGCCCAACAAGGCAGGGGGCGTGCAAGGAGGGAGGGACAGAGTGGTGAGCAGGCACTGCAACAGTCAATTAAGTTTGTCCGCATCACAGACAGAAAAAAACGAGAGCAACAACAACAACAACAACAGCGCGACGACGACAACAACCTTTGACTCTTTGCATTTATTTGCACAAATTGCAGTCCGAAGAGCGCAAATTAAAAACCGTATTGCCAATAATTTAGCACTTCTCCGGCATTTGTCGCACATGCTGCCAGGGGCGTAGTGTGAGAGTGGGGGGTAGGGGCTAGTCCGCACTCAATTGGCATGCAAACAAAATGGCGCTTTAACGCTAACTGACAGCTCAAGTTGAAACCTGTCTGCTTATCAAATGGGGAATTATTTAAATATTCCCAGCTAATTAGGCTGCAAACAAATTCGTTTATTCGCTTATTGAACGGAATGTGTTGCAAATGGATGTTGGCCGCTCCACCTTACCCCCTACCCCTGCCCCGATAGCTGTCGCTAAAGAAAGCCGAAAGTGCCAGCAAATTGGGCACGATGCAAAGCGATAAGAATATGTGAACATGTTGGGTAAGCCAAGCGATGAGGCCTTGTAGTAGATTTGAGAAGGTTTATCTTGGTATTGAAATCTTTCATTATATTAGCTCAGTATGTTACTTATCTATTGAGGCTTTATTTTGTGCAGGTTATTTAGATTTATGGAGGTTTATTATAAGTATTTATTGGCTGTTATTTGTTTCTTTTTGTTTCTTCTCTCTAACTTAAATAGAAAATTTGAAAATCTTGTAATAATTATAAGAGATTTAAATGAACATTTTAATTATTTTAATCATGATGCTTTTCTACTTCTATAAACATGTTAAATATAAATAAAGTATGTAGAACTATTCTATTATATAAGAAAATATATTCCTTTATTAGTTTACAAATCTTTCACAGTTATAAAAGAAAATTAAAGAAGCGCAAACTTCTCTGGAAAACACAAATATTTTATTTACAAATTCTAAACTAATTCATTAAAATATTTAAGTTACTTTGTATGTAGTTCAGACTCCGCCAGCTAACTAAACAGCAAATCCATTAAAAAATCAAACAAATTGCACATGCATTATAATTTTTATACAACGGGTGGATGTGGCAACGCGAGAACTCATAAAAGTTGCATGTGCAATGCTTTTTGGCTCTTGACCAACTCGCTGCCCTTTCTCCTCTCTGCCTCTCTCTCTCTCCATTAGCAGCGCAATTGGACAGCTCAGCATGTCAATTTAGATGCAGGATATGCCGCGCAGCTTAATTATGCAAACAGCAAACGGGGAAATCCCCTCGACCAAAAAGAAAACTTTAGCATGACCAACTATATAAATGATATAGTACAACTAATTTATTTTCAATTTTCGGAAATCATGAGCGCTATTAAAATTTAGTTGCATGCCGCGCTAACTGACTGCCCTGTAACCCCTGTGCCCCACCTTCCGCGCCTAGCACTAGCTGTGCCCCATTGGAGGGGATCAACAAATGTGGCGTGAAATTTGCGCGATGCAGCTGGCCAGTGTGGCCAGCCTGGACTCCCGCAGTTGCCGTGCGGTATCCGCATGTGGTTGCAACAACAGCAGGAAAGTCAGAGGGAGGGAAAGTGGGAGAGGAAGGCCTGGCTGCTGGTTGGGGATTGGTGGCTTTTTATTTTTGCATTAACAGCAACAAACACGACAATGAAATGACAACTGAAATGTCCGATTATATTCCACACACACACACAGACACATGAGCAGGCACACACACACACACACCGAGGAAATACGCAAATAATAATGCAATATTATTTTATTTTCAAGAGCCGCGTTGGGGAACTGCATTGACATTGGCAGCCGAGTGAGGGTAGCGGAGGCAGAGGAGGAGGAGCATGTTTGCTATTCATTGCCGTGGCCGCCGCCATTGTCGGACGGATGTTAACTTCCACTTAAATGGCCGCGTTTCCGCTTGTCGTTTATTTGCCGTTTTTAATATAATGTACATAATTTTTCAATTTTTATTTATATGTGCATTTTGTTGTGTATGCATTTCATTTGCAGTTCACAGTTGGCAGTTCTCAGTTGCTGCTGGTGTTGCTGTTGTTGCTGTTGCATTATCGGCCCATGCAAATAATAATAATAATAATAGCAACAAGAATAATGCATAATAAAAGCGCTTTTGCTGCTGTTGCTGTTGCTGTTGCTGCAGCATTGTCGACACAAATCAGACGTCAGCATTTTTCACATTTCGCTGTTTTCTTTCTGCTTAATTTTGCAATTTCCCGCTCGGCCACACCCGCCCTTCTGCCCCCCTCCATGCCACCCCTTTGGAACGTTTAACTCATCTGCCTGCCTGCCTGCCTGCCTGGCTGCTGCTTGCTCGCTCAGTGAGTTGCTCAGTTCAGCTGTCCAGCTGCCTCTCTTCCTCTTTGTCTGTCTCTCTGTCCTTTGGTTCGTCTGTCATTTCATGTGCAGCTGTGTGCGTGAATATATGACTTTCACACACACACACTCACATCGGACATGGCTGCATTGTTTATGCAACCCTGGGCACAGCCCCCTTGTGTCAGCAGTGGCATCCCAAGCCACCCCATGCCTCCATGCCAATCTGCTCCAAGCACCGCCGTGTCGCAGCTGTGCGCTCTTCAATTAAATATGAAAATTTGTCAATTATTTTGTGCAACACGCGACAATTGTTAAATTTTTAATTATTTTCTTATTTTTCATCGAATTATGTTGGGCACATCAACTGTGAGTGCTGCAAGCAGATGCAACAGACGCAGAGATGCCTTGAAGGCGCAGCAGATTCGCGATTTCAATCGAAACGCTTTGAACACCTCTTGGTTTGCCAGGTAATTTTACATTGGAATTAAATAATATTCAATTCAATCCATCGAATACTAACTACTCTACTGCAAATGAATTATATTTAGTTGTAGTACAAAAATCATACTTTATTATAATAGTCTGCGCATTTTCTGCATTCTGTTCTGTATCAATATCAGGAAAGGAAGGAAATACTCTCTATCTACCTTTCAACAGTAAAAGAATAGCAATCAAATTTATATAAACTACCCTAATCATTTTCGATATTTTGAAGGACTTAAAAAGAAGTACTTCAGCTAGATATAAATTTACTTCTCTTCCTTTGCCTTTCATATTTGTTTTGGCTTTAGAAAGGAGTTTCTGTACCTATTCCGCAATACAATCGACTGACAGCTGACCTTAGTGACATTTCCAACTATATAAAGTATATATCAAAAGAGGAGTCAAACTAGCCATGTCTGTATGTCCGTGTGTCCGTCTGTCTGTTACAATGCAAACTTATCTCTCAGATTTATAGCTATCTTCATGAAACTTAACACACATAGTTGTAATTTCTCTACACTGTCAATAAGACGGATCACACTGATATATTGTATAGCTTCCATACAAACTATCATTATATATTACTTGTAAAGGAATGATCGAAGGAGATAAGAACCAGAAAACCTGTGTCATGCCAAAGATAGCCTTTCTTTCTGGCTTATAGCTAAATTGAAATTTCCTCTATCTCAGCTGCTCACTATGTCTGCCATCATTCTACACATACTACACGTTCATTTTGCAAAAATTATATACCATTAATTTAGTAAATAGTCTATAATAATAACGCTCAATTCTCATTAGGGAAATCTAGCTTGAAGATCATTTGCAGCGAGGGCTGTCAACTGAGCGAGTTCTCTGTGCCCAGCAGTCTGTGCTCACTCATCCAATCCGAGTGTGGCGCCATCAGCCATTGCTATCAGCATCGCCATCGAAGCTAGACGAGCATGCACCGCTGCCCCCAACAGCAGGCATAGCACACTCACCCACCCACCACACACACACACACGCACATGCAGGCATACTTTGTGCCGCTGTAGCGGATCGCCTTGTGGCCATAATAATTCTGCAGTCATATCTGGCGATGTGGCGACATCGAGGCCGCGACGTGCCTAAAAAGAAATTGCGTTTGTAGCTGCCACACCCACACATACACAGACATTCACTTGACATACGCCACACAGTGTCTGTGTGTGTGTGCCTGTGTGGCATTTAACACTATCAAAACTCAAAAGTGCGTAGTGTGTGCCATATGCACTTAGGAGCGCCCGTTTCGCTGGCGAACTTAACTCAAAAATGTTTGCATGTTGCGTGCCAAGCAAACATTTTGTGCCACCTCCTGTGGCAGACAGGGGGGTGGGCAGAGAGGTGGTGGTGTGGCAGGCTGCATTGCATTGCGGCGCTGGAACATTGGAGGCGGCTGCAGGCGTCCCATTTGCATGCCAGATTGGGCGCGCGCATGTCCAACTTGGCGTCGGCGTTGGCGTTGTTATTACTGTTGTTGTTGTTGTTGTTGTTGCTCTTGTTGCAGCAGTTCCCCTTGTTGCTGTTGCTGTTACGCTTGTTGTTGTCAGCGTTGGCCCTGGCGACGTTGTTGGCCATTTGCCCCCTTGAGCAGCAACAGCAGCACCAGCAGCAGCAGCTGCCTTCTGCGATTGGCTGCTTGAGTTGCCCTTTTGGCCATGCTCGTGTGCAAGTTGATAAGCCAAATGCATGCAAAGTTCCCCCAAAAAGGGCAAACTCCCCTGCTACCAAAGACGACCAGGACGATGACGACGACGACGGCGACGACGACGTTCCCCATACCCAGTCACATTCCGCATGCCATTCCCATTCGCATTCCCGTTTGTCGTTGTCGTTGTCGTTGCCGTTGCCTTTTGTGTGACATTCAATCACAAAATGGCGTTTTCTTGTCAACGTCTGCCACAGCAGCTACCCGAAGCATGTCACGCCCACCAGCTTCGCGTCCATCTGCACGTCCACAGCTATGTCCTCGGCTCCTCAAGCTCGTTCCCCTCCTTCTCTCCTTCTCTCCCTCTCTCTCTCTCTCTCTCTCTTAAGGCACATCTACGACGTCACAACAACCAACAAAGCGGCCAACAATAAGTCAAATGAACAAACAAACACGAAAACGGGTGACAACTAAAACGGCGCACATGGGGAACAGCTGATACACTTGCGGATAAGAGTGGAATATAATTATAAGGGCAATATTTGTTGTTGAAATATTCGAATTCTTGGTTTACACGATATACGATATATAAATTATATTGTAAGCAAAGACTTATCGATTTGAAATTTGAATTGAATGTGAAAGTTTATTATACACGCATTTTATTTTTATTTATTTATTTATTTATTTAAAGTCAACTAAGAACAGTCGACTGTAGGTAAGAAAAATATAAAAAATTAGATATAAAAATTAATATTACATTTTTTTAAATTAAAATGAAATATGAATTAAAAGTTTAAAAAAAACCAAAGAAATATATATGTAAAATTAAAGTTAAAATTTACGTTAAATAGTAAAATGTTAAAAAAATTAAAAAATTAAATTTTAAATTTTAAGAATTTTAAAATTTTAAGAATTTTATTATAATATCAAAAGATATATTTTACTCTATGGGCAAGGGATATCAAAACAAACATACTGTACAAAAATGTTTTTAATATCTTCCATATTTTAATTACAATAGTTTTTTTAAACAATTGTTTATATCAGTAACATTCCTTAATGATTCAGTGATAATAACTCTTGCTAAATGCATTTGTTTAGATAATATATTATAGAACTAAAGTAATAATACGTGTACGTCTTGTACAGAATTATATCTTGTCTGGAATGCAGTTAAATATGAAAACACATCACAATATCAAGCTAGAATGTAGAAAACTCTTTTTAACAGTTGTCAATCTCATTCAATTTCTCCCACTCTCACCGCAATAATGCAACTGCATCTTAATCTTACTCTGACTAACCCTAACCTCATTTTGTCGGTTAGGGTATTTAGAAAGCGGGTCATATGTGTCCTAAGCAATTGTCACAGCTGAGTATATTATAAAGTGGAGGCTCTGGTGTGGCTCGAGCTGGAGCAGCGCGTTACGGGTCGCACCTCCCCTCCCCTTTGGTCTCCCTTCCCGGCCCCCTACGAAGTCAACAGTCAAATAGAAACGCGACGTTCGCTGCAGCTCGTAAAAATGCGCAAAGTCCAAGAAATGTCAAATAATTTTAGCAACGATATAAACCCATTTCATGTTTACGGCAAACGTCGTCGGGGCCAACGAGGAGCAGCAGCAGGAGTAGGACCAGGAGGAGGAGGAGGAGCAGACGCAGGCAAAGGCGATGGTAAACACTGCGAAATTTGCATGTGCCACAGTTGCAGCCACACAGCCCTGCCCTCTGCCCCTTCCATAGCATACAGGCAGCTGCCCCATGTGTGTGTGTGTCTCTGTGTGTGTGTGTGTGGAGGCGTTGCTGGCTTCACTTTGGGCTCTACTGCTCCCGCCTGCTGCCGCCTGCTTCGCTGTGCTCTGCTGTTTTCTAATGTCCTGTCATGTACTTTATGAGATGTCGAGCGCCAGCGCAATGCCAAAGATGGTTGGCTCTGTTCCGGCCAGCGGCG
This sequence comes from Zaprionus davidi, assembly GCA_018903715.1. Classification (NCBI taxonomy): domain Eukaryota; kingdom Metazoa; phylum Arthropoda; class Insecta; order Diptera; family Drosophilidae; genus Zaprionus; species Zaprionus davidi. The sequence goes on from JAEIGL010000003.1 coordinate 5,319,808, forward strand.
TTGGTGGCTACAACACAGCGACAGCAGCAGCGGCAGCGGCGTCGGCGGCGGCGCGTTATCGTGTCAAAATGAAGGGACAAACGACAACGACAAGAACGAAACGAAACGCAGCAAGGGAAGAGGGGAACGGGGAGGGGGGAACGGGAACAAGCAGTACGTGGATAGAGCCTCTTTTGGCTTGGCCAACTGTCGCTGTTGCTGTTCTCTAACCCTATGCCTGTTCCAGTGTCTGTTTCCCTCCTCCTCCTCGTCGTGCATCTGCTGTGCCTCTTTGATTGTTGGTTTTTGGCGTCGGCTCGTTTCTCGTAGGATCGTAGGCATTTGCATTCGCCTGACACGGGCACAAGTGCAGCTTTTGGCTGACTGGCTGGCAACAGCAGCAGCAGCAGCAGCAGCAGCAGCAGCAGTAGCAGTGGCAGTGGCAGCAGGCGAGTTGACCAGGCCCAGTCGCATTAGCTTAATTTGTGTGGGAGGCGTCATTAGAGGTGGAGGCAGAGTCAGACGACGTACACTTTGTAATCAAAAGCATTTGACGCCAAAAGAGAATGCAGCACGGCAATCTGCAATCGTGAAAGATGAGCCAAACACACTGGCCCAGATGCGACTCCAGGCATGCATAGACCACCACATCCACCCCCCCCATTCCAGTCAGTCTGACAGCGAGTGGAGAATAGAAGATACAGGCCCCAACATAACTGTACCCAAAGGAACTATGTCTCGATTTTAGGCAGACAATTTAAATTTGTCTTTTCATTACTACACTTCATTTGAGAAAATATGTTCACATCTTTGAGGCAGCTACTTTTCTATACTGAGATAAATAGAGAAACTAAGTGAACTTGAATATATTCCTCATGAACCTTTCGGAATCCTATAAGGTCAATATGTGTTTGAGTACATCTTTCGCCTCTTAAGTCGTACGAGACACATGATTTACATACATTTCTATCAATCACTCTATAAGTGAAACTAATCTCTACTCATTCATAAGATCCTTTAAAAGTTCGCAACCAAACTCATCACATTTTATTGTTACAATCTCCATATACTATCTCTATATACGTACAATCTCTATCTCAATATACTACTTACAAATATCAGCAAAGTTGTATAATTAACTGACACACAGAAACGATCAGCCGAGCTCTCCAATCTTCACCTTTCCTAACCTTTGCTCATCAATGCTTGAACACTTTAATTATAGTTTGATTTATTCCTGAGCTCACTGATTTGAAAGTCTTCTGTCGACTTATAAATCAAGTGAAATTTGCCTTATTAAATTTTCCATGATAGAAAAATTTCAATTTCTCTATCGGCGCCGTCATCGTCATCGGCTCAACCCACTCGAGGCAGCATTGTTGGCTATACAAACTGATTCCTCACTCCCTCTGCCTGCCTCGCAGTGAAATTTTTGTATATTTTGCCAGCTGATTTATGCATGAGATAAAACAAACTTTGTAGACACAAACACACACAGAGGCAAAGGAAGGGAGAAAAAATGCTATATTAGAACTGGCAAAATATGCATAATATTTGATAATGCTTTCAGCGACATATCCTCGTTGTTGTGCTGTTGTTGTTGTTGTTGTTTTGCCAGGACTTTCGGCACGTCTACGCAGAAAGGCGCAGGCTAATTTACTTTCAGCCCGCCGGCACGAGGCACTCGCAGATCTTATCGGAGGCGCCATGTGAGCATAAATTTCACTGAGCGAAGGAAAAGGTCACGCAGCAGCAATATGCCAGAGCCCTGGCCCCGCCAAGTCGTGGCAGTCGAGGCAGTCGAGTGTCCTTATGTGGCAACTGAGTCCAAATCCGGTTGCAACCTAGCAATTGGCCTGCTTCGAAGTAGTAGGGCGTGGCACGTGGCTCGCTGCAAGCAATTACAAGACTACAATTATTTCTAAGCCTTGAAGCTGCTGCAAAGTTTTGCTCGCCGAAGCAATTAATACCAAAAATTACACACTTCCATGAGGCGGACGAGGGGGACAGACAGACAGACAAACAGACAGACGGACGGGACAGGCCTCAGGCGAAGAGATTTGAAGTGGCTGCTGCTGGTTTAGTTGCTTGCTTAATCGCTGATTTCCTGCCGGACTTGGTAGCGGACAATGCCAGTCCATGACGAGAACAGCACAGAACACAGGACCAAGTTTGAGAAAGGGCGCCCGTTTCCGTTTGCACTTGAGTGCAGGGGCAGGGGCTTGGGATGTGTCGGCCCTATTGTTTCTGTGCAGTCGAACAAGCTCATAAATAAATTTAGCAAACAAATAAATTCCAGGCCCATGACTCGTTTCATAATCAAGCGCGTTGTCTTTATCGCCGCTAAGTATCTGAACAGACCCAGACTGACTTTCAGCTCGAAGATAACCGAAAGAAACTTTGGCCCCCTTCCCCATCCCCTTTCTCATGGTGGATTGATGCCTTTTTGGCCGCCTTTTGTCTCTGTCTTATGGCGACGGCGGCGCACGTTCCTGAACCACTGAACCAGTGAAGCGTCAAGGTGTACCAATTTGCAGCGCATGCTTCACTGCGCCTAATAAGTTTGCCAACCACAAGAGCAACAACAAAAGCCTTTAGCGAGAACTTTTCTGTTATACTTTTTTTTTTTGGGGGGAAAGTTGTCAGCCAAATGAATAAATTTTAGTTGGCACTGTAGCCCTGCCCCCTCTGGCCTGACGATGCTTTTGATTTCCAACTTGTCGCCTGATTGTCACACGTAAACAAAGCCTCAAATTTGGTGATCCGACAATGCGACCCCGTGGGCAAGTGTGCACTGCAAGTGTGAATGAAGAGAGGGAGGGGCAGCTGGTCAAGGTGATGGGGAGGGGGGGAGAAGGTAAACTCACTGCTGGCTGCCCGTGCGCAGCAGCGTGCAAATGATTAATGGACAGTTAGACAAATGGAAATTGTATGAATTACATTAAAGTGTAGTTAGTTCGAATTTGCCGAAAGGGCGCAGAGCAAGGCAAAGAGAAATAGAGAGAGAGAGAGAGAGCAAGAGATGGAAATAAAAGGGGAGAGAACTTTTAAAATGCTGACACTTTTTCCAATTCGAAAAACGTCAAAGTTCTTGTGTGGAAATCGAATGAGCAAATGAAAAGTGAACTTTGATTCTTATGAGCAAGTGTAGCCATGATAAAGAACTACGAGTATATTACATTTTTGCTGATCTAATGCATAATAATGAAATATGAAAACTATTTTTTAACTTGTATTTTTAATGGGCAGTTATTTTATAAGCATTAATAACTATAATATTATACTATGATATAGAATTGAATAAAGTCTTTGCTGATTCTAAACAAGTTTAGCTAAGTTTTTCGCACTCTTCTCGTTATGGAAACGGCTTTCTATTATATAAACTATTGAATAACTAAATGAAAACTTAAGCTACTAAAGGCACTTAATGGCATAATAAGCAACCGATTTATCGGTTATAAAATACATGATATTAAAATAATCTACAATAGTTTTTCATATTCTACATTGAGATATATATACGAGTATATATATAAGAATTTTATATTCATATTAACGTATTTTGTTTGTCTGATTAGTTATCACAAATGTATTTGAGAATATCGGATATCGCTACCATAGAGATTATCGATAATACATGGATTATCAATGGCACTAAAGGTCGATAACGAATTGTATATCAATAATAAACTATATCGACAACAAATTTCATATATAACGTGTAAATATTTGAAATTGTTTACATTTTTCCCGTAGGAGGAATATAAAAGAAAGAGATATTATCTTAAGTTTGCATTGCACTCAATTAATCATTAGTTATGGTTCTCAAATAGTTAGACGAGTAGTAAAATGCACCAACTTTTCATGTCTAGGGACAACTGAGAACAGGGAATAATAAAAAGCTGCAACATATTCGCACTTGTTGGCACTGGTGGGAAGCGAGGGGGAACTTATCAGTTCTCAAGGCGGCGAAACAGGCCAAATAACTAATTTGCGGTTTGTGAAAATGTTGTGTAGCCCCCCTCCCTCCACTACCCACTCGCTGGCTCCCCCTTTCTGCTGAGTTTTCAAATTTGGACAAGTAAAATTGCAGTCAAATGCAAAAGGAAAAGATGCGACCCGGGCGAAAATTTATGATTTATGAGCGAAACAATTACGCCGAGACCGCAAAGATGTTGCAGGCATTAGACGAAGCAGTGAGGGAGGGAGGGCAGAGGGAAAGGGGAGTGGAAAGTGGGTAGTGTGCAACGAGGGAACCCTAGCAGCGTTGCAGCGAAATTAAAGTCGTGGCTGGCAGCCCCTTTAGCTTTAATTTCCGATTAAACTGAAGAAAAGGCTAAGTGGGGGCAACAACAACAGCAACAACTTGCAGAAGTACCAGCAGCACAAGCCAGCAACAGCAACAGCAGAGACGGCAGCAACTTGCAACACACAAAAAAAGAGCAGAACAAACTGTAACAACATAAGAAATTGGCAGCAAACAAGCCAAACGGAGCAGCAGCGAAACGGCCATTGCTATGGTGTATCATATAATAATAACAACAGCAGCAACAGCAACAGCAACAGCAAAAACAACAGCAACAACAATGAGAGTTGCAACAAGAACAGAGCGAAACAAAATTATTACAAAAGCCAGACGAGGCCGAGGCACAACTGGCTGGAGGAAGGAGTAGAAAGAACTGAAGAACTGAAAGAAACAAAGCGAACCCAAGTTGCTTTCCAACTGGCCGCCACTCGCACTCGCATCATTTTGGAAAATCTACCTTGAAGGTAATTATAGTAATTACTTCACGAATCGCAAGTAGTGAGCGTAGCTGCCTCCTCGACTGCTGCTGCTGCTGCTGCCGCCGCCGCTGCTGCTGCTGCTGTCGCTGACGACGTGCGACCGCCTAAAAACATCAACAGTTGCCCGGGACCAGACACCGCGAATTGCCAGAGTCCAGCCTCAGCCACTGCCACTGCCACTGCCACTGCCTCTGTCCTGCCTCTGCCTCCAACTCCAGCTGACCAATATGGCGCAGTGCAGCTCATTTTGGGGCTGGCAAACTCATTGATACCCATTGCTGCGGGCAGCAGCGACTCCAGTTTCGAGACAGTCATGGCTGCTGCTGCTGCTGCCGTTGTTGTTATTGTTGCTGTGGCAGCTTCGCTTATCTGCCAGCACCGCGGGCACCACTCCACCAACTCGGATCCCTCTTCCTGTACCCGGTCTCTCCCTGTGCCTGTGCCCGTCTGCAGAGCGCCTGCTGTTCGCGTTCGCAATCGGATTGGATTTAGTTTAGCCCTTGATTAGTTTTGCTCTTCGCAGACTTGCTCTTATTATTATATAAAAGTTGTTTTACTTTTTCTGCTCCATTCTTTCTTATTGGCCAAGTCGTTGTTGCTGTTGTTGCCGGGTTGCTGCTGCTGCGAGCGATTGCAGCCGGGCAAGACTAATTTTCTTGCACACGAAGCAATTTGAATTCGCAGCGCAGGCGCACAGCGATCTCCTGCCAAGGAATGTCTTGTGTGTCCGTGTTGTTGTTGTTGCTGTTGTTGATGTTGCTGTTGCTGTTGCTGCTGCAAAATTGCTCTGAACTTTGCTGCACTTTGGAAATTTGCAGTTTCGGATCACGATGTAATTTCCGAAATTGCCATGTTGCATATTCCCCAGCTTGCGCTATGTTGTCTGCGTGTCCCCTTCTAATCCCCCTCCCCCTCACTCCATCGTGTTGCAGTTGCTGTTGCGCCTAATTTGTCGCGAAACAAAGCCGTCGCTTGCTTCGCATTTCGGTCAAGTTCTTAAGGAGTTATGACTTCCCGCAGCGCTGCAGCCGCCACAATTAAAGCTTTTCCAGCAATCCTCGAGGCCAGCAATTCTACCCCCCCCCTCCCTCCTCGCTGCCACCAGGCACTCATTGATAAATTCTAATTGTTAAATTTAATAGCCATATCGATTGCTCCTCAACTGCAGCAGCAGCAGCAGTAACAGCAGCACCAGCAGCAGCAGCAGCTCCTTCAGCGCGTTCCCATTCGAATTTATTGGTACAAATGGCATTCTTAATGATGCTCGGGTTACCATTGCTGCCCCATCCCGTCCAGGCTTGCGGCGCCCGCTTTCTGTTCGGCTCCTTTGTCGGCACCGTCGCCAATGTGGCCAGCTTGAAAGTTGTCGCAGTAGCCGAAGGCGGCAGCAACCAATGGATCTGCAACTGCAGCCGACTACAGTATTCCCCATGCATTATAACCGATTTTTATTGCTCTCAATATATTTCATCTTATTGAGTCGTTGTCGTCCCTTAGCAAGACTGATGACAACAAGTGCGCCGTGCTGTGAGAACCGAACAGGCCAGAAAATCATCACAGAGATTCATTAATTTACCGCAAATCACCTGGCAATGACTTCAATCATTAGAGAAATAAGAAGGTGCTTTCAATTGCTCTGCATCAGTATCAGCAAAGAAAAGGTGCTATAAGAACAAAGTGCTGTGCTTCGGTAACATTATCAGCTATCTATTTTTCTTTCTATCTCTCTATTTATATATCTATTTATCTTTCTCTCTATTTATTATATTTATGTCTATCTGCTAAGTTTCGCAAAATCAAATCAAGAAAGCCCAATTGTATATGGAATTATTAAAGAATATTATTTAATATGTACACTTTATAAGAATAAGTTATGTAATTATTGATAGCTCAAAATTATTTTAGAAATTTTAACACAATATAATAAGTTTGCGGAAACGGGTTACCATATAAATTGAGAAACACTAAACAACATTATTAAAATTGAGAAACTTAAACAATTAGAAAGCGAATTTGTAATATATCTTATGTTATTATTAACCTGCTTATTCATACAGTTTAATCGTTTTCTGTCAAAAAATATACTATATATTTATACTATAGTATGAATATATTTAAAATATAATTTTTATTATAAAGAAATTGCTTAAAAAAGAAATTTATAAATTTTCATACAATGTTGATATTTATAGAATAACGTATATCAATCCAAAATGATACAGTTTCAATTAAAGAAGGAATGAAGACTGTGTAGTATCTCAGTAAAACAGTTAAATAAATATGGTATATATACCAGTAGGATTCCAAAGAATACTTTACCAAGCGCATACAATTCGATTGAGTCTGTAAAACTATTTTCTACGCCAGAATTGATCACAACTCAAGCTAATCTGCAGTTCTATCTATAAGCAGAAGCATGCAATGCATTCCTGAGGCTCCGCACTCACTCGATCTCTGGCTTACTGGGATCAGTCGATCAGTTATTCACTCGATTCACACGAAATGCGCCACAGACAGAGCAACCTGACGAGCCGTGCCAGAAGAGAACAGACCAGACGAGGCCAACAATAGGACTTAGCCACACCCAGATGCGGCAAATGATGGTGCAAATTTCCGACTAGCAGAATTATCCGACTAATCAACACAAGCAGCAGCAGCAACGACTGGAGGTATATGACTAAACGATTGCCCAGCCCAGTAAGTAAGTAAGCTCAGCGCGATAGTCATCAGCAGCGTAACAAAAATGAAGAAGTGCGTAGGATGAGCTGCAGGATGAGGCTGCCGATGAGGTGAGCATGCCCAGTCACAGTCGCAGAGACAGTCGCGTCGTGTGCTGTGTGTTGTCTCTAATTTCGCTGGACCAAATAAATGTCGTTACAAATCACGATGGAATTCAAGTGAAGGCGAGTCAAGACGAGAGCCCAGGGAGCGATAAATAGCAGAGGAGATGGGCAAGGAGCAAAGGGGGCAACCAGTTGCAAAGAGTTGCAGTCAGAGCTGCCTCGCTGCATCGCTGCCTGCCCGGCTAGCTCATTATTTAATGGACTGATCGATCATAAAAAATGAGCTACATGCGAGCGCAGTATGTAAGTACAAGCTGTAGTTGTACCTGGCAGGCAGCTGGACACAGCGGAGGAGCGGGGCAAGTCCAAGTGGAGGTTGTCACGTCTGGCGTGGTCTACTCCGGTCTGGCCTGGTCTGGTCTGGTCTGGTCGGGGCTCTCATGAGTTGTACAAATGTTTTGGGCCACAATTGGAGCACTTCTGTTTGACAGTGCGTATGATTTATGTGCGACGGCTGTTTGTGCAGCGAGTGATAGAGAGAGAGCGAGAGAGAAAGAGTGAGAGAGAGCGAGAGAGAGCGAGAGCAGTGCGCACTTCCGGCGGAATTTCAGACTTGACTTTTTGCTCAGCTCAGCGGGTTTTAAATGCAACAGCTTGTGTGCACTCTGAAATTGCAGAAACTACGGCAAGAGGGGGAGGCAGCGAGGCAGAAGAAAAGAAGAGGAAGGAAGAGGGAGGTAGAGGGAGGTAGAAGGAGGGCAATAGCAGGTGGGGGGTGGCTCCTCACTGGACAGTCGCCTTGGCAAGTTTATTAGAGTGTCCCGCAGGACTTTGCCTGCCACTTGCCCGCTTTACATCCGCAGCAGTAACAACAACAACAACAACAACTACAACAACAGCAGCAGCAGCAGTGAGAACAACAACAACTCAACATGAACAACAACGACAATTCAAAGTCGAGCAAAAGGCAACAAACAAAATTCAGTGAAGCAATTTCTATGAAATTTATTTCACATGAAGATTTATCGCGATTTCAGACAGCACTGGCGACACCTGCCAACGCCTACAAATGTAATTTATGGCTCTCCCGCATTATGCACACCAGCACACACACACACAGCAGACAGACACACACACAGGCTCAGTCACAGCCACACAGCATGCTGTGACTCCCGTTCTCACTCCATCAACTTAACACCAAAATGCTCATAAGCGCGCGCTTGGACCCCTCCCCAAGTTAACCTCCTCCCCCTCTCTCTCCCTCTCTCTCTCTCTATCTCTCTCCGTCCCCACTCGTGCGCGACATCCGACACCCGACCGCCCACAGACCACTGCATAAAATATATAGTCTCGTATCTGTCGCAAAATTTGACTTTCAGTCATTCAAAGTGCACGAGTCGCTCGCATGCGCCACATTTCGCTGCTTCCCACATTCTTTTCTTGTCGTCTACCCACAGCATACATATAGTACATGCCTATTATTCTCGTATTTATTCATTATCCCGCATTTTTCTTTAATTAATTTCAGGATAAACTATCTCTAACTTTGCAGAGGCACAGAGATCATGAGGGCTTTGAAAAATAACAAAGATTTCTTTCGAAGTACGCAGGAATAGAAAGACCTTCTGCGAATTGAAGAACTTACTTAGAAATAATGTGACATTTGTTGAATTTATTTATATGTATCTTTATGAGGTTAATATCTTTTAATATGTGAATTTATATATTTTAATTCAGAAGAACTTAAATGGTTCAGTAGGAAGGAAAATTTCCCGAGTACATATTCTCGTAACTTGTACACGCCTTAGGGCAAACATGAACTACCGAATTCGCCCCATCTTATACTGTATTCCTTCTTCCCACATTCTTTTCTTGCTGTATGTCTTTGAATTCGGCTGATTGAATTCGCGTACTAGTTGTTGATCCTTCGTTGACTTGTTGAGTTCCGTATCATATTTTTATTACTTGTAAGGCCAAAAAACGTTAATTTATTTTAATTGTTTATTATTATTATTATATTTCTTTATGGTATTTATTATTAATTCGAATACTACAACATTACAAAATATATTAGTTAAGAAAATAACATACAAAATCTCAACTAAATATATTTCTCTGTTTTGTGGTAAAGTTTTTGACTTCCCAACTTATTACTTAATTGAAATTTAGATTCTCTTCGTTTTTTCCTATTCTTACATAACCTCAAAACCGTTGCATTGTTTCCATATAAAATTTGTTGCACTTCAAATTTAGATCCCAGAATGATTCCGCAGTAAACAACCACATAGAGCTAAACTTTTGTATATTAATATAAAAGTTCTATAAATTTCAAGAAATACAAACTCAACATAACCTAAATGTGCCCTACTGCATTTCGCTTTGCCAACACGCGAAAAAATAGTTCATTTTTGCGACTATTGCAAATTGTGAAAATTTCCCCATGTGCTGTCAAAAATCACTTAGAATTAGCATAACATTTGCAATTCCGACAACTTGATCCGCAATATTTCTATTCCTCTCTCCCCCTCTCTCTCTCTCTCCCTCTCTCTCTCTCTAAGTATTAGTGGTTTCTCTCAACTACAAATCGATGTTGTAATGCTCTAGGAACGACCAGCGTCGTCGTCGTCGTTGTCTGCGCATAAATTCGTAAGTAGCTTTATCATCATCGCAGAGACCTTTTTCCGGGGAACAGCCCAAACGGGGACGAGCTTCGCCGGCAATCCTTTGATATGTTGAATACGTGGACGAGTATCTGCTGCCACTTGGCGCAGTTTGCGGGCTGAAATCCGTTCACATTTGCATATGGCAAAACTGAGCCAGCCCCAAAAACCAGAGCCCCACAACAACAACAGCAACAGCAACAACAGCAATAACAACTTCAACTACAACAACAACAGGAACTGTCACTGTGAGCTTTTTGAGAAATTCATAAACTGAAAAAGTGGATTTTCGTATGAAATTTTGTGTGTGCAACTCAGAAATTCAAATGCGGCGCAATGACAGGCCGCCCCTTGCTCCTGCTCGTGCTCCTGGTCCCTCTGCTCTTCCTGCTGCTGCCATTCCAGCTGAGGGCACAGCGTGTCGCACGCATGAACACCTCGTCTGAGGGAGCTGAAGAGCTCGAGCTGAAGAGAAATGTTCCTGGACGCAGCAAACAACATAAGTCGCACTAATGCCCATAAAAGTCGCACTTGGCACTGGGCTCGGGCTCGGTCTCGACTCGACTCGACTCAGCCTGGCCAGCCCTGGGGTACTGGGGTACAGTGCTACGGGAGGGCAACGTGCAACGTGGAAGGTGCAACCACAGCAACTGAGTCCGTGCTGCAAGTCGTGAGCTCGTTTCGGGCCAAGTGCTTGAGATAAACTTGAGCACCTGGAATAGAGTGACAAGTGGGCAGCATTTCATACAAATTGCTGTGGACGACTTCAGCCAACGACAATTTAATGATAAACATTCTCCGCACTCTCTGCGCACTATTTAGTTTTTCCACTCTAAGCTCGACTTGGTTTCGGTGTCCGACTCGGACTTGGACTGTGGTTCTGCCTTGTGTCCGTCTGTCTGGCAGCTGAAACTTGTCTGGCAGTGTGTGTCGGTTGCCACAACTCAATAAAGTTTACGGCTATGAAATTGTTTGCAACAAAAACGCAATTTAACAATTAACAGCACGAGCAACAGCAACAGCAGCAGCAGCAGCAACTGCAACAGCAACAACTTGGGCCACTGCGATAACGTTTATTATTGTTATTAACATTTTTGCCAGCGAGCGCCGTAAGGTGAGTTTTAATTGATGATCCCCAGTAGCAAGGTGAGATGGAGGGAGAAGTGAGGTTAGGTGAGGTAGAGAGAGAGAGAAGTGAGGTTAGGCTTGCTGAGCCGAGGTGAGACGGGGCGTGGTGAGCTGACATGGGGCGAGGTGAGGTGAGCTGAGATGAGGGGAGGTAAACTGAGTCGCGAGTCGGTTTTGTTGGGTTGTTCCTCTAATGCAGTTGTACAAAAGCTGAATCGAATGACTCGCCTGACTCGTCGACTCGCTCTTTTGCATGTGCCACGCCCCCTCTGGCAGGCACTGTGCGCCAGCCATCTCACTCGCTCACACGTCGCGACGCCGCCGTCGTCGTCGTCCACGGCTATTACGAAATTATCGTCTGCGGACGGCCAAGCCGAAGACATTGGGACCCAGCCCTGCGGGCCCTTCGAGCGGCCATAAATACATGCAGCGAATGGCTTGCCAGTTGTTGTTGTTCCTGTTGTTGTTGTTGCAGTTGTTGTTGTTGTTGCAGTTCTTATTGTTGTTGCTGCATTTGCAACCAGAAGCCGAAGCCTAATTGCAATTTACCTTTGCCTCCACTTTTGACTGCGACTGCGACTAAGACTCGCACTCGCTCTTTCTATCTCTCTCTCGCTCTGTCTCTGTCTCCATCTCTGTCTCAGTTGCTGCCTCAGCTCGTCTCCAGTTTGCCCTTCCCCCCTGCAAGCAGTTAAGAATTTTAAATTGTTTAATGGTGACTAACTTACGATTCCGAGCCAAGTTAATTACGTCGGGGTGCATATTTGCCGATATGACTTGCTTGCCCCCAGGCGAGCCCAGGCCAGCCGAGGTGAGGCAAGGCGAGGTGCATAGAAATGGCAACCAGCAGACACTCTCACTGGCCAACAGTCAGCAACAGGTGCCCTGCTCCGAGGGGGTTGGCTGCGTTTGTGAAAAATTAAACAAAATGAATTTGTAATTTCATGTCATAAATAATTGGCCGCTAACTCGGAACCCCCCTTGCCTCCGTTGCCCCCGTTGCCAGTTGGAGACACACTACTGCCGCAGTTGCACTTCCAGTTGCAGTTGCAGTTTGGACCAAAAGAAGCTTGTTGTAGGAGCGAACCCGTCTCAAGTCGCGTCCAGAAATTGTAAGAGCTGAAATTACGCTAAATGCTGATTAAGTGAACATTTATCATCGCTCGTTGGTAGAGCGCGAGAGCAGTTTGCAGCTGTATTAAGGAAATGCAAGTGAATGGGAATAAGAATGAGAAAGGGGAATGGCAATGGGAATGGGAGTGGGGAGACAAGGCAAGAAGTGGAGGAGGGAAACGAGCTACGGGCGCTTCCTTGGCTAGTTAATTTTCTTGGAAAAGCGACGGGCAACAGAAGCTGCTGCCCCTGGAGGCACTTAAAACAGCTGTTGCTGTTGCTGTTCCTATTGCAATCTTGCAGCATAATGAGATATGAATAAAGTGACGGAGTAGCCATTAGCCGGGAGTTATGTGATTGACAAAAGCCAGCAGTGGAGAGGGAGGGACGGGGCATGCCTTTGGCATTCTTTAGAAAGCAAGTCAATTACTAAACTATTTAAGTATATCTTTATCGGCATGAGATATATGAAAAAGATTTAATGTGATAAAGCACTCAATAAATATCTTTAATTTAGGACTTTAAAGATTCCTCTAATACAGTTGTAGAAAAGAGTAAATATTAAACCCAACAAATGGGGAGATATAAAAATAAGCACGACTGTTCTAGACTGTGATATAGATTGATCCTTTCCAAAAATAAACTGTTCTGGTTTAAAATGACACTTCAAATTGGGTTTTTTTCAATTTACGGAGCGTGGGGGAAACAAACTTCATTTTGACACCAAATTTGGACAAACAGACAGACGGACATGGCTATATCGACTTGGCTGTTAATACTGATTAAGAATAAATATACTTTTTAGGATCTGCCACAGTAAGAATCTCTTTATAGGCATTTGTAGATTTGTAGTAATAATAATTTGGATTAATAATGTCAGAATTTTTATATAACATAGATCCCTTTCAATAAAGAGTACGCAGTATGGAGCTGAGCATGTAAATAATACTGAAATACTCAATGATTCTTATTTATGTATTTGTATCTTAGTAATAAATGCTATGATACAACATCTTAGCCAGGTCTTCAGGCTGAAATCAATATTATTTTCTTGTGATTTGTTCTACTCTAACTAGATAATTTCTTTGGGTTTTAGAATTTACTAAAAGGCACTATTAATACATATAAATACTGTATAAAATGCATGGTTTCATTATATTATATAAAGAACCCACACAAATATATGTACAATCCACATCGACTGTACCTCATCACGTTGCTGTTTTTCTTCAAGTTTTTCTTGAGTTGTTTATCTCGGCAAGCGGCTGTCTGGCTTCGGCTCGTATATTGCCTGCTTGGCGCGAGACAATGCCCGAATCCCGCTGAACGAACTGCAATGTAAGGCATAAGCAGAGCAAGAGCAGGAGACAATTGACAGAGCATACAGCGACATGGACAGCGACGTCGAGTTACACCGAAACCGAAACCGAAATGTCGGCTTATCAAAGACGCCTGCGACCAGTGTCCACTTCGATGCCCATAGACAATGACTGTGATGCAGGACAGAATAGGGGAAGGGGGGAGAAGGGGGGGCAAGATTGGGAGTTGAGGGAAAATCAAAGACAATGACAAGTAGCCACAAGATGAAAATTCAAGAAGATGCAACGTCAATTTGATACATATTTATGATAATATGCTCAATGGAAGCGACCATAAAAAAACAGCCAGAGGGGCAGCCCAAGCTCCAGCACCAGAGGGCAGCCAGGATGGCAACGGGAACTGAGGCTGGCAGCAAACAAACGATACTCGAACGAAACGAAACGAAACGTTGTGCAAAAAGTTGCAGTTGCACGTTGAAGTTGAACGTTGAACGGTTCCGGTGATGTTGCCCTCTCTCTGCCGTTGGCGGGCTTGTTAGTCCAATGTGGATGGGGGAAGACGTGCGACGACAGCGACAGCAACAGCCACAGCAACAGCAACAGCCAGAGTAAGAGCCAGAGCAACCGCTAGGCCCGAGCCAAGTCCGACTGCAAGTCAGACTGAAGCTCACATTGTTATCGAACTATATCAAAATGATCGGCTACGTTGGCCACATTTGCGTAGCCCAAGTCGGTGCAAGTCGGTGCTGAGCCGCACTGAGGCGCGCTGTGATTGTGGCCAGGCTCAACTGCAGCAGGAGAGCGCAGAACAAACAATCGCCGCCAACGATCTGCAGGCGGAGGCAGACGGACAAACGCTTGCTTGGTATGCAGATCAGCAGCCAGCAGCCAACAAGGGGAGTTAGGTGCAGGTTGCGGCATGCGGCATGCGGCATGTTGTTTTGCCGTGTGCCGGTTGCAAGTTGCCCGTTGCCCGTTGCCCGTTGCCGACTGTGGCAAACAGGAGCGCTCTCAGACCCAACGACGACGCTGTGCGGATGCGGCTTCCGCCAGCAGCAACAGCAGCAGCAACGATGCCGATGATTGCAGGCCATTGATAGCAGCAGCAACAGCAGCAACAGCAGCAACAGCAACAGCAGCAGCAGCAGCATCGGCAACATTGGCAGCGGCTGCCTCATGTACGCGCTGAAACTAAAAACTAGAAGCATTTACCGCAATTGTAATGTCGAAAGTACATGATATAAGATCATAGATAAACGCTTCAGATTCTGTAGCATCTCTAGACATCGCTTGCCTCACTCTCCCTTCCCCCTTCCCCCTTTCCCCTTTCCCATCCCCTTTGGAGCAGCTTGTCGGCTTGTTGTGCAACTGCGTTTGTTCTCTCTTTCTCTATCGCCCTCTCTTCCTCACTCTCTTGTTATCCCTCCTCCTTGTACTGCTCTCTCTATCTCTCTCTGGTGAGGCTTTTTGTTGCGATTGCAGCGGGAGCTGCTGTGCTCCTGTCTTTGGATTGGTAATCCACGCCAATGTTGAACTGGTTTCGCCGTAGCCTGCTGCAGTTTTTGGTGCCGTTTTGGCTTGGTTTGGTTTCGGTTTTATTAGATCATTAGTTGTCTGCAGTTCGATAAAGATCGCACAGACGCTCGCTCACCTGACCAGGCTGCAGCTTTGGCCAGCTTCGCCAGCATCGCGGCATCGATGTGTGATTGCCAAAGAACTGAACTGCCTCGTCTCATATCGCAGGCAGGCTCTGCTCAGATCGGTTCGGTTCGGTTCAGTTCGGCTTGGTTTCAGTACTTTTTGCTGTCCATAAAGTCGTTTTGTTTGTTCTTAATGACTGCGTTTAGATCTTGATAGTTGGCCCACATCAAAGCGACAGCGCCGCCGGCGCAGTTGCGACAGCCTCAACAGTCTCCAACGACCGCGCGACTTGCCCCACAAAGCATCCATATACACGTTGTTTATGTGCTGAGTCGCAGACGCTTCAGCATCAGCTTCGAGGACATGAGGCACGACTATCCTCAGTCACAATGGGGCACAACACAAACAGGCTGCGGGTTACAGGTGCGGGTTGCGCAAAAAATGATTCAGTTTCCCAACTTGGAGGAACTTGGACAGAGCGAGAGCGCTCGCTGATAGTGCTGCGGCTTATGTTTATCATATGTGAAATCTGGGCGAGATCTGATAAGAAGCCATTGTAAAGCCCTTTTAATGTTTGCAGCCAGAGTTGCTTATTATTATGGATCGTACTATAATAATACTTGTTTATTGTTTATTGCCATTCTAACTGACGATCATGGGGACTTTACTTGATATTTATTGAAACTGAATTATCATTATGTTTGAGCTTTATGATATACAGACAAAATGACAGACAAACAGACAGACAAACAGACAGACAAACAGACAAACAGATAGACAAACAGACAGACAAACAGACAGACAAACAGACAGACAAACAGACAGACAAACAGACAGACAAACAGACAGACAAACAGACAGACAAACAGACAGACAAACAGACAGACAAACAGACAGACAAACAGACAGACAAACAGACAGACAAACAGACAGACAAACAGACAGACAAACAGACAGACAAACAGACAGACAAACAGACAGACAAACAGACAGACAAACAGACAGACAAACAGACAGACAAACAGACAGACAAACAGACAGACAAACAGACAGACAAACAGACAGACAAACAGACAGACAAACAGACAGACAAACAGACAGACAAACAGACAGACAAACAGACAGACAAACAGACAGACAAACAGACAGACAAACAGACAGACAAACAGACAGACAAACAGACAGACAAACAGACAGACAAACAGACAGACAAACAGACAGACAAACAGACAGACAAACAGACAGACAAACAGACAGACAAACAGACAGACAAACAGACAAACAGATAGACAAACAAACAGACAAACATTCAGACAAACAGACAGACAAACAGACAGACAAACAGACAGACAAACAGACAGACAAACAGACAGACAAACAGACAGACAAACAGACAGACAAACAGACAGACAAACAGACAGACAAACAGACAGACAAACAGACAGACAAACAGACAGACAAACAGACAGACAAACAGACAGACAAACAGACAGACAAACAGACAGACAAACAGACAGACAAACAGACAGACAAACAGACAGACAAACAGACAGACAAACAGACAGACAAACAGACAAACAGACAAACAGACAGACAAACAGACAGACAAACAGACAGACAAACAGACAGACAAACAGACAGACAAACAGACAGACAAACCGACAGACAAACAGACAGACAAACAGATAGACAAACAGACAGACAAACAGACAGGCAAACAGACAGACAAACAGACAGACAGACAAAGTAAGGAACAGATGGCACAACAAGAATACTTACTTTTATAAACTTTATATGACTTGAAATATCTTTCTAGTATTCTTAGTACACAATTAATACATATCTACAAATATAACTTTCGTTAAATATATGCCTTATTTTATTAAGGCCATGTTCTTAATCTATTCCCAAGTACATCTCTCTTTATCACTTCCTCTCTCTAAAATACATAATTTATTCTAAAGCATCTACAAATCAGTACAATGCTTACCTTTATTATAAAGACATTAATGTCCTAAATCTAATCTCAACTGCACTTTCCCTCTGTCTTTATTCCTCTCTCTAAAACTGCCGAATCTGCTGGCCACTTGAATTGAACTGCTACCTGCAGACCTGCCCCTATTTACTGCCAGGCAATGGCTGCATAAACCAAAGAGCTGTCAGTACATGCAACCCTGACATGGTCAGGTTGGAAAAACCCCGCCAAGTGTAGTCATAGGTCTACGGACGTCTCCGGCTCTGTCGGTTCGCGCCATTAAGCAAACGACGACGTTGCCGCCTACCAAAGTGCAAGGCTGCCACCGGAACAGAGAGACAGAACTGATGACAAAGGGGGGCAGGGGGGAGACAGAGCGGGCGGCCACATTAGACGTTGTGAGTGCATAAATCGATGAAAATGGCAGAGACTATGCCACTAACAACCTAATAACTGCATCGCATCCCGGTACAGCCCAAAACCGAACAGCGACGACATCTAATCAAGGCGGGAGTAGTTGCAAATGCCCAAAGCAAGCAAAGCCACTTGCAGCAACGCCAGCCTGCTTCGATAATGGCAGCCAGGCATTGTTCTTGTGGCAAGCAAGACTGGACTGTGGGCAGTGGGCAGTGGGGAAGTGGACAGTAGGCGTTCACCTTCTCGCTCACTCTCGGCTCGGCTCGGCTGCGGCAGCTGTGCACCGGTAAATTTTGCACTTTAGCAAGCAAAATGTCATTGGCAGCAATGGACGCAAAAACCGCAAGTACACTTGAGTGCTGCACTCCAGGTGCCGTTGTCGAGGCAGGGGGGGGAGGCTGAGAGTTTGGGTGCCGATTGCCAGCGAGCATGCCGGCCTCCATGTGATGTGGCTATGAACGTGGCTGGGACATGCACGACGTTGTTGATGTCAAGGCACACACAGACGCATAGGCAGGTCTCCAGGTACCTCCCCCACTTCCCTACTTCCCCTTCATTCGCTCTAGGCTGCACTGGACATTGCTCGTTGTCCCTGTGTGTGTGTGTGTGTGTTGGCTTCAAGCTAAAAACCACCAGACATGGCCAACGGGCCAACGGTCGAGCCGACGGCGAGAGATTTCATGTGAAATTAGCATGTCGTGACACAAATGACTTAAAAGCACTCAATCGCAGCGAGCAGGCTGCAGGCTGCAGGCTACATGCTGCAAAGGGAGATGGGAGATGGCAGCAGCACCTACCAGCACTGAGTACTCAGTACGCACCTGGAGCCGGGCCTGGTTGGGCCTGGAGTCGAGGAGTCGAGTGTGGGTTAAGCCGCTGCAAGTGTCGCTCGCCCGCTGTGTGCGAAATAATTTACATTCACACCAAGAGTTCATCAACTGTTTGTGGCAGCTTCACTCCACTCACACTTCCACTCCCACTCCCACTCCCTGCATCAGCTGCAGCTGCACCTTCCGCTTCCCAATCCTGCCACAGTCGGTCGCCGTTCGCAGGCACAACTTAATTAAGCCGGCCGGTCTGACCAGGCCAAGAGAAGCATCAATGTAGCCGCCTCGACAGCGGCACCTTCTCAGAGTTGCCTGCTCCACGGCCCCTTGCCCCTACCCGCTCCGGCTGCGCATTCCAGGCAACATCCCATTGATTGCATTAATGTATTTCTTCAAAATTATTGTTTGCCCAGGCGCGCCTGCTTATCATAAATTATGTAAATGGAAAAACGCGAACCGGAAAAAAGGCTTCGGCTTAACAACAATTCTCAATTAATGAAGCCCACGATATCAGTCGCCAGTTGCCAGATAAAGCCACAACAACCAGCAACATCAACATCAACAACAACTCAGCCAAGGAAAGGGAAAACAGGCACCCCGACTCGATTGCGGCTCTACCTAAGAACTGCGACTTGTGACTCGAACTCAAACGCGAGCCTGGTCGCAAAACCAACAGAGTGCGCCAAAAATTAAGCAGTGACAGTTGATAATTTGTCAAAGCCGCAGAGTGAACAGAGGGAACGTTGGAACCGTGGATTGGTTTATCGGGCACCTGAAGACGAACTCGCCGAAACTTGTTTCACTCACTTTTTGCCTTGTCAACGCAAGGCAACACACACTTTCAAGGTGGTTCGTCAATGGGTTCGACATTAATTAAAAGTTTAGTGTAGATATCAAATGAAATATTTGCTGAATTTCGAGAAAACTAAAGTAGATCAATCTGAGTTTAGTTGGGATAGTTGTAGGAGGGTTTAGTCAATTTAGAGTAAGATAAAGTAGATCCTAATAATTGTAGAATACAAAGAATTATTATTATTATAGTTATATAATATTCATATATGTCATTAATTGAATATTTGAAAGGATAAAAAGATCCAACTGGACTTGAGTTTTTTCTTTTATTAAGTGTTTATTAGGTAATATTTTATATATAATATTAAGATGCATCATTTCTTTGTAATGCATGTTTATACTTTATAATGGTATTATAGTTTATGAACTAGGAAAGCTATATATGTATGTCATTTACCATATATCACTCTGCCCTTCTATTTTATATTATGTTATTATTTCTGATTATAATTTTCCAAGTTCGGTTCAGCTTTATTATGGTATTATCTAGTATTTAAATTATTGCAAGTGCATCAATTACGTCAGCCAGGGTATTCCAATGTCGTTGCAAGGTTTGGTTTACTTTGGAACCTTTAACGATGACGACATGCGTTCGGCGCTCATAAGCTCGGGCCAGGAGGAGTCGGTCTCGGACGCGGTCGCGGACACGCATGCGTAAGTTGTTGCCAGTGTAAGTGTCAGTTGGCGCTGATAATTAGCGATTAAATTCGCCGCGCACTCAACTGTACGTGCAGGCGAGTGCGTCCCTGTTTTGAGGTTAGGTACGGCGATTGTGGTCAGCGACGGCGACGTCGACGGGCGCCCCTGATTAACTGCCAGCGGTTGCAACGACGGCAACCCTGTGGGGCTGGTGTTAGCCGGCTCGTTGTTGCTGAGAACAGCAGGACAGTGCTGCAAACGGAGTGCTGGACACGCACGCACATTTTGAGGTTAAGCACGAACATTTTAATGCGATAATTTAACCAGAATTTGTGGTTACATTGACTAATTGAACAGGTGTGGCTATTAAACAGCCGCAGGCAGCGAGAGCACAGTGACCAAAGCGAGTGCACTTGCATTTTCGGCATTTGCATGGCAGCAGGACATGCCAGAAGGACCCCAGCCCTGTCCCAGGCCCAGGCCTGGTGGTGGAGAAGCGTGGACTCATCGCATTTGCGTGACATTCCCGGACTGCTGCGACTGGGCCTGGTAATTTGTGAGCCTGTTGACTTGCCAGACGCGCGAGACGCTCTCACTGCACCAGAGTGTGTACACATAATAATAATGGAGGATCTTCACCCCTTCCCCCCCCGCACACCTTACTCCCTCCACTTGTCGGTACGGTCAAAGTGCATTGCGGTTTTGGCCTTCGCAGGGACTGTTGCATGTGGCACGGCACGGCACAGCGCAGCGAGGCAGAAACTAAGCACTGAGGACTGCCGAAATTAAACACTGTTGACAGCTCGCACTCACACACAATTTGAACAATTTGAATGCCAAGTGGCACACAGTGCATACACTAGATCGGGGGAAGGGCAAGGCGGAGGGGTAGGGGAGTTAAGGCTACCCCTACTTGGTATTATGCATAGCCGCTCGGCATGTCAACAGCGGCCCTTTGTCTTGACAGTTGCATGAGAATACGTTTGTTTTCTTGTCCATTGTTGCGGTTTATGCCCCGAACCCAAAATCATTGTTGTTTGCCGAACAAAAGATACCCCCTATCTGCCTCCCTGCACACCCCTTGGGGCACCTATAATATCAACGCTCTCTCATAATTGGGTAATTTGAGTGGCCAACAAGCGTGCTGGCAGCTCCGACAGTTGCCCAATTAGTGAGAGCGACTCAAAATTTAGTCAAACCAAAAAAGAAAGAAGAAAAAGAAAATCGTAATAAATCGTAAAATATTTATTTACTTTGCCGATATATATCGCAGAGTCCAATTAAAAACGTGCTAAATATTGAATGATCAATTAACTGATTGGCTACGCATAGCATGCAAATGCTGACACTTTAATACCCTGCAGGGGCGAGTGCATTACTTGAAGCCCCTTTCCCCACTCACTCCACTTCTACATTGCCTACGTCCATCCAATTAGTTTTCAGTTTGAATGGACAAAGAACTACGATGCGAGCAATGCGATAGCTACAACAACAACAACAAGAACCGACAACAAATAACTTTGGATAATTTGAATTGAGGAATCGAAAATCGTACAATCAGCATTGTTGCACACTCAAGCGGTGCACGTCTTTACACACTCATACAAATTGAATACGCGCACGTGTGTGTCCTTGTGTGTGTGTGCATTTGCATAGCCAACGATTTTTTGACATGCTGACAGTTGATTTTTCTGACAATTTAACTGGTCTCAATGTAAAATCAGTTTCGAAAATTACACTCAAATGTCGACGGACAACTTTAAAGGAATTTTACTGTCGGCCTCCGTTCTCGTTGCTCGTTGTTGTTCGTTGTGCGTTGTTGTTGTTGTCAGTCAGCACTGACCATCGCGTGCAGTAAATTGTAATTGTGCGCGAGTGTGTGTG
Source organism: Zaprionus davidi (assembly GCA_018903715.1). Taxonomy (NCBI): domain Eukaryota; kingdom Metazoa; phylum Arthropoda; class Insecta; order Diptera; family Drosophilidae; genus Zaprionus; species Zaprionus davidi. The sequence goes on from JAEIGL010000003.1 coordinate 5,341,810, forward strand.
TGTGTGTCTCAGTCTCAGTTACAGAGCGCGCAGCACACATGGAACTATTATTTTCGAAAAGTCAGCAAGCAAATTATTCAAATTGTTATTTAAAAGTTGTAATTATATGCCAAGAGTAATTAGTTTTTGACTTTTTGTTGTTGTTATCACAAGCACACACACACAGATACAGACACAAACACACACTCGCGGCATACACGTGGCAGGCCAGCAACAATAACGACAACAACATCGCGATGGCTGCTGACACTTTGTGCATGTTATAAAGTTGTTGCATACTTTCGGGGAGCACCAGAAATGATCGATGTGATGAGCTGCTGCAGATACCCAGCATGCGCTGCTTTGTACGCGTGGCGTGTTGTGTGAGGCATACCTTGGATATGCCATTGAGCACTCTGTAATTTTGTTATAATCAGGTGTTACTACAGTACCTGAGAATTCTCTAAAAAAGGATTAATGAGGCACTTAATAAGAGATCGTAGAGCTCACAAAAAATTTGTTAGACTTAATTTGTTTTGGATTAATATTAACCTTGCACTTTAAATACTATAAAACAGAATCAAAATAAACTAAATTGTTGTTGTAATTTATTAATTTAAGTACCTATAAACAATATATCAAGTAATGAAATTGTGTGGGCATTATAATGAAAATAAATAATCAAAAGGTAAACTTTTTTAAATTACGAGTACATTACATTTGGCTCTACTACGATTTATTAAAAACAACGTGTTATAGTACTTAATATAATATATCATATAGTATATACTACAGAGCACCCGGAACAGTATAAACGGGGAATCCTTTAAAAGATTTCTTCTTCGACCTCTGCAACTATTTAAATGTAATTTGCGCTACTCCACGTTGCTCATAACTCTGCTTTCTAAGAGATTTCAGTATAAGGGCTTTTTAGGTTAAGCAAATCTCTTCTGTAAACCAAAAATCGGCTGCAGCTCTTTCACATTGCCTTCACTGCCCACTTTTACACAACTCCCTTAGCATCCTCAGCCGACAAAGGGCAAAGGGTACAACCAACTGGAGCCTGCACGCGCCTCATCGCCAAGTTGCCCCAAAAATGCAGTCACTTTTGCCCGCTTTGCGCGGGCTTAATTAATTAATGCACTCGGGCAATTTATGAAAATATATCAAAAGCTGACAAGCTGGAAATTTATGTGCCTGCCCAGCGCAACCAGTTGGAGCAACCAAACGGAGGCAACCTGAAATGGCAACCGGCGCCGCTGCCAATACAATTTTGGTGCTGCCGGCAGAGACTGCTGCCAGTTGCCACGCCACCTTGCCCCGTTTCTGCAGTTGCCGCCGCGTTGCAGTTGCCCAGTTGCAGTTGCATTCACAGCTCTCTGTCTCTCTCTTTCTGTGCTGCACATGAGCAGCAAATGCAGCGCAACTAATGCGCCTCAAAATTCCAGACTCCGACTCCAGCTTCGACTCCCAACTGCAGCTACGACTGTGCCGACTCTACCTCTGTCTCTGCCTCCTGGGCTGTCATTGCCGTCCACCTTTGGCGTTACGTTCGACCCAATGCGTTGTGGCACTTGTGAACATTTTAATTATATGGTAGCAGGCAGCCCCCTTTCCCCCTTAGCCCCATCTCAGCCAGCTGCCGCTGAGGTGATAAAACACTCGATAATCGCACAGATCGTTTTGCAGCCGACGCTTATGTCCGTCCACCCGTCGCTGCTGCTGTTGCTGCCTCTTCAGCGTTTTTCGCTGCATGCAAACATTATAATTTAATTGACAAGATTTATCGCGTACGCAATTAGCGTGGCAAATGCTGCCGCTGCCGCCGCCGCCGCTGCTGCTGCCGTTGCCATTTCCGCGTAATTCGGTGCAAGCAGTCGACAGCGCAGTCGGCGTCGCAGTCAGCCACCGATTTAGATGATTTTTCTGCAGAGCTTGCATAAATCTCGTCCGATGCTGCTGCGCCTCCGCTGCTGCCCTGGCAATTATGCGCATTTTGTTTTAAATGTCGAAATAAATAATTTTCACTTTGGTAATTATGACATGCGCGCTGAAGTGACAACGACAACATCAAAGCCAGAGGGGGGCAGCGTGAGAGGGCAAGTGTGAAGAGAGAGAATCTGCCTGTGCCTCTGCTGCATCTATGGCGAGTGCTTTATGCACTCCTTGCTGCGCTGCATCTGCTGGCATTCTTGACGCACCTCGCGATGCGTGCATAAATTCCGGCAAAAGTGTCGGGGATAGAGGAAACGGGTAGAGGAAATGTGTGTGTCTGCCAGGGCTATCGCTGTTATACATCGTTTATAAAGCCTCCAAATAAGATGTTCATGTAACAAACGGATAAATTGAAGATGGATGTCTAAGGATACTACGCCTGTGATCGTTTCCAGAGAGAAGGGAAAAGAAGAAAATAATCACAAAATATACAAGATATGAGAGAGAGAGAGCACAGTTAAAGAGAAATGAAAGATAAAGGGGAGAGAGTGGATATAGAATATATAGAAAGATCTAAGCTTTCTTATAGAAATATTCAAAGTAACGCATAGAATTGTTGATTTGCGTTCATTTTAGGGATTCAATTCAGTGGTGAAATTTTTAAAGAACTAGTTCAATATCTAGTTCAAAACATTCCTTCGTTCGAATCTTATTTGCTCGTCATGTCTTTCCATTTATGGAATATCGTTTGTTGGAATCGTTCATATACCACGAAACGAACGAGATTCGAGAGAATTACTAAGAAGAACTGAAATCAAGAACTAGTTTAAATGAGCTTGAAATGAACTGACGATGCAAGTTTGTTAAATACTACAATGATCGATAAAAGAAGGAAGACAGACTGCGGCAAAGACAGAACCAAGAAGAGATTGACTGAGACAAAAAGGAACAAAGAGAGGGATAGATCGATAGAGAGAGAGAGAGAGAGAGAGAGAGAGTGGGACAATGAGCAAGAGAACGTGTACTTTTGGTCGAGTGACAGCTGTAAATGTCACACACCTCGTAGCTACTTCAAAGTGCCGCCTGCACCAGCTGCCGCCTTCTCACGCAAGTGGAATGCCACACCTGTGCCCCCGTACTCGTTCTCGTCTCTGAAGTCTCGTTGCCAAAAACCGCAAATGCTAATATTTCTGTCAGTGCTTCGCCGCAGATCCTTACGGTTATAAACAGATGAGCAGCAGGTAACAAGAGGAAGCGGAAGGGGGCAGCCAGAAGGGTTCGGGTTGGAGGCCGAAAAGCACTTTGGATTTCAATTTGTGCAAAGCGAAATATTTCAGCTGTGCTCCTGCTGCTGCTGCTGCTCCTTGCATGCGCTGGCTTTAATCTTGTGGATTTCTTAAAAAAAGCAACATAAAGAGAATCAAGAAAAGATACAAAAAGGCCACACAAAAAAGATACAAAACAGATAGCAAGGCAAATAGATAAACAAGCGCGGTACGGAGCACTCGCAATCCCAAATACCCAAGCCGGAGCTGAGCTGCACGCGGCACGCGCATGTTATCCTAGCAGGCACCTGCTACGGCTGCTGCTCCCAGCTCCAGCACCAGCTCCGGCTCTGCTCTCTGGCTTCGGTTTTGCAGCTTTTTGGTATGCATGAAATGTACGCGACGCCAAATTTGTTGTGCGGCGAGGCGAATGCGCAAAATGTTGCCCCGTCGGTGTGTGCGGGAGTGTGTATGCGTGTGTGTGTGTGTGTGCGAGTGTGTTTGTCTCTGCACGTACATATATATTTTCCAATTCTTATTGCATATAAATTCGCACGTGGTGCGACTGTAATCAACGTGCAGCAGGACACTTTACTCCTTGCCCCATCAGCGTAAAGTGTTTCTATTTCTATTTTCCACATTTTTTAAAAGGGCTGCCAATCCCGCCACCCTCGGCTCCTCCCCTTTCCCTTCTCCTGGAGCCTGCTGCCACCGCCTCTGCCTGCTGCCTTGCCTCATTAATCTTGCTAATGATGCTGGCCAGCAAATTGCATCAGAAAGAAAACGAAGAAGGAAGAAAAAAACTCAACTAAATTCAAAATCAGTCAAGCAAAAGCCAAGACGGACGCGCTGTGGAAAATGATAAGAAAATTTCTGCAGCAGTGCACAGGAAAATGCTCGAATATAATTAAAATACCTTCCATCATTAGTTTCGGAAAATGGAGAATGTAGCGATGGTGAATGGTAAATGGTAAATGGAGAATGGAAAATGGAAAATGCTTTGCGTGACAGTTTCGGGCGCTGCTGCTGCAGCCAAGCACAAGACGGCGATAAGTGAAAGGACACAAAACAAGAACAACAACAACGGGAGAAGATAATGAAACGGAAGAGGGACTATCGCTGGGCAAGCATCGAAAAAGTTAAATTAAGGCGACACCCCAACGAAAAAAAGGCGAAATTTTCATTAAAATTAGAAACAAATCAATATTTTTTTTTGCCCCAGACATAGAGAGAGTGAAGAAGAAAGGAGAAGGAAAGAAAGAGAGGCAGCAAAGCGAATCAGAAGTCAAGCAAAACAAGAAACAAGGATAATTAATGATTTCTGTGAGCTTATCTGGCACTGGGAAGCAGCAAAGGGGGGGCGGTGCTGCCTGACAACTTTGGCCATTGTCTGGCATTATCTTTTTGCTCGCTGTGCGTGCTGCTGTTGTTTGTTGTTGTTGCTGTTGTTGCTGTGTGTGTTGTTGCTTGTGTGTGTAGCCGAGCACAAAAAGGTAAAACGGCACAAAAACTTGCAGCCACATTTGACCAGGACGGAGCAGGACATGCGGCTAATCTTTAAATTCAAATCTCATTTTCTCAGCACCCTCTTTCCTCTTCCTAGTCGTTTGTAAATTAAGAGCAGCCAGTTGACTTTTTTGCTGCCTTCCCGTGCCCCTGCCACGCATTGTTTGTTTGATTACAATTTAGCATTTCGTGACTGTGGGCCCACTGAAGGATCTATTTGTTGTCGCGTAATCTCGTGCAATCACTACAAAATGGCAATAAATCAGGATTATGCGAATGTGGCGCGATGCGTGTGATATGAGGCAGGCGCAGCCACAGACCTACAGACCTTCCATGCTAGATCCCGAGACAATCCGTAGTTCCCAGCACCTTTTTTTCTCTGTTCTGTGATTGTCGTCGTCGACCCACCCCAGCAGGACAGGATCTTTCCATGCCCCATGCCAGGAGCATTGCTATCGCAATCGGGAATGTGCGTGCGACCACCGTGCCATGATTTATGTTTGTAAATTTGAATAATTTATAATTAAAAATGCTTTGCATAGAATTTGGTTACTTAATGTCGTTGACTTTGCCTGCACTGCGAATCGGAATCGGAATCAAGGATTCTTCCTTAGGTTTTTTTCTCTTTCTCTTTTCTTGCTCGCTCACGGGCTTTAATTACTTTCAACCTTTTTGTTTTGCTTTGTTTTCTTGCATTGCTTGACATTTCCGCTGTTGCAAGTTTCTTTTACCTTCTCTTTTCTTTTTCTTTCTCATCTTTCTATTCTTCTCTGGGTTTGTTTGTTTTTCGCCTGCTGATTTGGTAATCTTGTTGGAACCTTATGGCTTTTAATTTCCTCTGCTCTCGCTCAATTTATCATTTGGTTCTTGGGCTAGGGATGCATGATATCGCAGTATACTGGCAAATGGCACAGTAAGCGATAAGGCGGGGAGACAAAAGAGCCTAAATGGAGAGAGAACTTGAAGTAATTTCCGTTGAACAATTTTTAAGCAACTTCTTTATAAAAATGAGAATTATTTTAATTACATATATTATAATGTTGAATGAAATTAGCTGATTTAAGTGTAAAGAAAGGATAGAAAGAAGTTTTCTATTCAAAATATTTTAAATGGTTAAAGGAAATCTTCTGCAGTCAAACAGTCAATGTAAATATAATAAGGCTTACAAAATTAGATTTTCTTAGAGTAACTGGACTGGAAAAGGAGCTTAGCAGGGGGTGCAATAGATCTACAAGGTCACAGTACATCTCCCCTCAATCAAATAATAATAGTAATATTACAGTAATATAATATAATGCCTACTAAAAATGACTAGATATTTCAACATTATGATGGTTTAAAAAATAAATGGTAGTATCTCAGCTTGTTTTTATAATTAATAAATATTATTTATTACAATAAGGTTATTGTTTTTTAAAGTAATTTTTGGTTCTAAAAGGATCTAAGTTATTCAAATCCAACAATATTGACCGAGCAACTACACACAGTTCAAATGACTGTCCTTACCCAACACAATGTAATTTCTTAATATATGTATGGTATATATAAAATCATTAAGGTCCCTGATTTATACCGCAGAACTGTTTAAAATAAGATCGTTAACTGCAGCTCAACAGATTCCAAATTGAATGTCAAAATCCGCCTCAATTTGATCTTCATAATGATCATATTATATGAAGATTTTTCGCCTCTGTCTCCCCTTACCCCATTGTCCATTTCCCATTTATGTGCTGTGCATTTCTCATCCGACAGATGGCGTTTTGCGCTGCGATCACTCGCCATAGCTCATAATGCTGTCCAGCAGTTGGCCACTTACTCGTATCTAATGACTTCTCAATCTGTGTCCCCAAAGTGCCTGCCTCAGTCTGGTCTCTCATCTTTCTCTTTCTCTTTCTCTCTCTCTCTCTGTGCAGCACTTAACGATGCGACGACTTCCGTCCCGCTACGCAGCCGTTGTCGATGCCAATGCTGGAGGAGCCTTTTCATTCATGAGTGCATGCCCCCAGCCAGAGCAGGCAGCTCGTTTGGGGGCTTTGATAAATGCGCTTTTCGGGTATGTAAGTCAGTAGCCAGTTGTCGTTGTCGTTGTTGCCTCGTTCTTTTTGTTGTTGTTGCTGCTGCTGTTGTTGCTAGCCAGTTGAGGCGATCTTGCAGCGTAGCCAACTGAATGTGAAAAATTATTATGCGTTGCGCTGGCTTTGAGCAGTCGCCGCCGACGCCGCAGCAGATTAAATAAATTCAGCCAGGCAAGAATTGCAGCAGAGAAGGGAAGGGAAGGGAGGGGGATTGGCAAGCTGAGCTGACCAGAACAGAGTCAGAGTTGGAGCTGAAGTCAGAGTCGGCTTAATCTGGCAAAAAATCCGCAGCAATCCGCAGCGAGCAAAAACTTGCAAACTCAATTGGCCAAGCTGGAAGTTGAAACTCGAATTGAAGTATGTGAGAAGAAGAGGAGGAGGAAGGGTAGCAGGGGGTCACCACGTAATCCCAGTTGCTCCATCAGTCTTGTTCGATCAATTGCACATGCGCACAGGTTCTTGGCGCGTTTCAACTGGCTTCGCTGCCTCGCTCCTTCTTCCTCTCCCTGTCCCTCTACGTGTCTCTCTCACTCGTCTGCATTGTTAGCAGTTGACGGTTTTTTCTTGTTGGCCCGATCGGCGCGGCATTGCTGCAAAAGGATTATGTTTTATTTATGCGCCGCACCGCGAACTTAACTTCAATAAATGTCCGGCAAATATGTGGAGCATGTGTTTCTTGGCAATTTTTGTCGTAAATTTTTATGTTTGATACGAAAGCGAGAGAGGGAGACCGAAGATCGACCATTGTCGGCGGTTATGTTCTACATTTCGTCATATTATTCGCAGCATTATTGTCAACTGTTTGTCCCTCTGCCTTGGCCGGCAAAAAGTGACGTGAACTGGCAACAAAAACAACTTGGACGGCGATTCCTTTGGCGGCGCATCTGAGAAGCCTCTGAACTGGACTGTAGAAGTAGAAGTACTAGCAGCAGTGCCTGTCGCTAAATTGTGAAATGCAATTACCAATCGCAGCATTTCAGCTAAGCCCGAAATTGACGCCCACAACGGTCTCTGGCCAGACCCAATTGTAATATGAAAACCCAATTATCGACTCTGCCCATGGGCTAAACTGGAACTGCAACTGCAACTGGAAGTGGCAGTGGAACGGAAAGTGGAGCTGCAACTGTGCAGAGTGACGCTTTTGTCTGTAATTGACTGTGGTTTAATTATAAAACGCCTCCTTCTCAATTGGATTCCATATGCAAAACCGCACCATGGCTAACTGGACAGCAGCAACGGCCCGAGAGTCGGCACTCTCTGTAATTTGCCAGTCTTGTCTCTCTGTCAGTCGTGTTTGTTGGCCAGTTAATTTTAGACTTGCATAAAATGCATTATCAATACATTTAAACCATTGTCAGCTGACCCGTACCCCTCCGTGCCCCTTCTCCCACCCTTTCCCTTGTCGACCTCTGCTGCACCGCAAAATGTTGTACAAAAGCAATTATGATTTTGTCACTCGGCAAATGTATCCGAAAGATACGACGACAATCAAGCGCAGCCTCTTGTGGTTGTTGTGGCTATCAATTTGCTACCATCCCCCCTTCCCATGTTATTGTTGTAGATTGTAGCTTCGGGGGTCTAGACTCCCCCTGCCCCCACTCTCAATCCTGATATGAATGGTAAATGCGAAACATTTCTGACATCGCCATCGCTTTGAGTAATCGCGCCGTGCTACGAGGCGATTCAGCTGATTAGCTTTTCGTAGACAGTTTTGAAATTCTCATATCTTTGTTCGACAATACTATAGGTACTCGTTACTTTGATACCAGATATTCGGTACTCTGTGCTGCTGTTGCTGCAGGTGTTTTGTGTATTGTGCAACTAAAATTAGCATCTGAATGTGGCACGCTGCACTGCATCCAATTCAGAAGGAATGCAGAACCAGTTGTCGACCATGTCAGTCAAATCATGAAAAATTGGTGCTTTGTCTGCATCAACAAAGTCCAAAGACAAAAGCTGATTACGTAATACGTTCTTAATTGGAGTTTTGCATTGAGTTGTGAGTCCAATATCTGTTGTTATTTCTGCTATAGGCACTAACACTACTAGAAGTTTTATTCTACTACTATTAGTACGGCTATTAGAAGTAGTAGTACTACTAAGTCTGATGCTTCAACCACTTCTTCTATTAGAATTACTATTGATATTGTCACTCCTAATGTTACTATGTTAAGTAAATAAATGATTACTACTACTACTACTACTACTACTATTACTACTACTACTACTACTACTACTACTACTACTACTACTACTACTATCTACTACTACTACTACTACTACTACTATTACTACTACTACATCTACAACTACTACTACTACTACTACTACAACTACTACTACTACTACTACTACTACCACTACTACTACTACTACTACAACTATTACTACTACTACTATTACTACTACTACTACTACAACTATTACTACAACTATTACTACTACTACTACTACTAATACTACTACTACTACTATGATAACAACTACTTCTACTACTACTGATACTATTATTACAACTAAAACTAGCACTCCTACTAATACTAGCACTACTATTATTACTATTACTTCTACTATTTTAACTTATACTACTACTATAGTTCCAAAAATACCTATTACAAATATTAATTGTACTTCCTCTTACTTATACGACCATTCTATGATATTATTACAAATTTCATATAATATTTGTACAACACTACCCTACTTAAACTACAAGCAGCACCTTTTTATTCTATTCCAAAAATGTAATTCAAGTTTTAATACTACTGCCACACCTACTACTTGATTAGAATATAATAAGTAGTACTAAATACTGTACTATAGTATATTAATATTATTATTATATATATTGTATTATAATATTGCATTCAGACTATTTATAAAGCTTTATTTTCAGCGTTTCCCAAACCACTTGTAACTATACACACTATACACAGCAATCTCATCTGCTTCACTTTCTCCGCTACAATGCTAATTAATAATAAAAGCTATTAATTAATAAACTATATATCTTTCTTTCTCTCTCTGCAGACATCATTCCCCTAGTCTGTATTAGCAGTGGACATTCCCCAATCTCAGCGAGTCGTCTGTAACCCAAGCCAATTTCCACTTGATTAATGTTTCCTTGTGTTTTGGCCAAATCTGCGCGGCCAACAACAAAACAAAAAGCTGCCAAACAAACTTCACTTTGCTTTGTTTTGCTTTGTTTCGATCCCCTCTTCTGGCCACATTCCCCTCGCCATCCACAAAGCTACCTCTAATTACCAATGGTAATGTGAGGTCCTTGGGGGATCCCAATGAAGCAACGGACCGCATGAAACTGAGCGAAATGTCGCGCAAATCAAATGTGTGCAAATATGTGAAGGACTCGTGGCCAGCTTAAGGGTTGCTTGGGGTCATAACGGTATCCATAGAGTCGACCTAGCCGCTTAGTCACCCTTTGAACTTTACACTTGGCCAGACAACCAACCAACTAACCAGGCAGTCATCTGGCTATATGGAAAACCCGTTTCGGATCAGGACTGACGCACTAATTGACAAAGTGTTGAATTTCATTTCCTGGCGGCGCTTAAAAATTCCTCTCAGGGTTGACATTAAGTAAATTATATTTAATATGTTTATAGACTTGTGCATATGAACTGCGAGTCCATAAACTGTGCATGTGTCTGTGTGTGTGTGTGTGTGTGCTGTAATTATACAATTTTCATATGGATGAGATTTAATTACCGTAATGGGATTTGAGTCGGGCCTAAGAGACCGAGAGAACCAGAGCAAGAGAGGAGGCATAACGTGTAATAAAACACTTAATATGATGAATGATGAATGAATCGGCAAAAGGATTCAAGACGTGTGTAGCTACATACCGTATATATGTATCATATTAACACATATGAAGGCAAGTCTCTGTGCGTGTGTGTTGCAACTGGCAAGTCGCAGCATGTGCATTTTCCCAGGCGTCTTTTAATTTGCCGCGTGTGGCAAATTGCCGCAATTTATTGGGCTAGCACAAAAAAGTTGGCCACCATTGTATTTCCTGCCAGACATTTGTTGGAATTTTCAACTAAATTGCGTTTCGTCTTGCTGTCAATGTCAAACTAATTTCATTTTGCATTCGCATTGCACATATTTTGATAAATTTTTGCTAGGCAGAGTATATGCATTCTGGTCGAGGGATATGTAACGCAGCGAAGGGAGATTACATGGAATCCATAAGGTAATATATCTGGTCAGCATTATCATCTCTTGTTGTTCTTGCAACTCTCCTCAAGTTTCATCAGAGTCGCACTACTATAACATATATTTTCAACAAGGAACAATTAGCAAAAAATAAAGAAAGAAAAAGAGTGAATACGTCCGACTTTCTGACTGTCCCCTGTTCAAATACTTCATTATACGACAAACTTGAGTCAAATACAGCTAAAAGGAATGATCTTATCGTAGAACTACTAAAGAAACAATTGATCTATATCAAATTAAATTTAAATTTCAGCAATATCCTTCAATTAGTTTTCATAGCAACAATCTGTGGTAAGGGCATAGAATATTCGTCACGCCGTAGATAAGCCTACTTTCTTTCTGGTTTCCTCTCCTTTATGGTTTCCCATTCAGCCTATTTCCGCGGCTCTCGTGCTCACGTGTTTTTCTCTAAATCGAAAGTCAAAAAAGTTAAATTATTCATAGCGCAGAAAAAGCAATTTCGAAGCGCAACTGCACAAACTTTTGTAAACGCAGTCAAATTGCAATTAGCCTTTTGTTGTGCCGTCTTGGCCAACTGGCGATGTTGTTGTTGTTGCTGTTGCAGTTTGATGCATGCGTGCCGTAGCCAGTCTCGATGCCATGCAAGGCTCGACTCAAATTTTCTTCTCCTGGCGCAACGACTGACAGCAATTTTCCAGTTGTGAATTATGTGAAATTTGCTGGCTGCCACGGCTAATGGAAATGATTGCCAGCTAAAACGCAATGCCCAAACGGCGAACCGGGCTGGGCTGGGCCAGGCCGGCGGGAGGTTCTACTTTGCTTCTCGTCTCGTTCTCGTTGCTGTTGTTGCTGCTGTCAGTTGGCTTTAATTTAATTTTGCACACGAATTATAAATGAAATCAGCAGAGAAAACAACAAAAACAACAACAAAACATGGCAGAAAAAGAACAAAACACGAGCTGAAGTTGAAGCGGAGCCCAGAGGAGAGGGGTCACGAAAGGAGTGGGGGAGCTGTGACGCCAACAAGCGCAAAGAAATGTAAACAATTCATTGAATTCGCAATTACACGCACATTTGCCACACACACTCGCACACACACACACACACACACGCACAGCGATGCGTGTAATGTTTGTTGTCTGCTGTGGAAAATGTGAGGGCCACCAGCAGCAGCAAGCACACACTCGTATATTGCTCTCTCGTCGCCGTATTTATATGGAATGTATCTCACAGATACGCATCATATATCCCGTACACAGGCTGGAGAAAGAGGAGGAGGAGTGGGAGTGGAAGTGGGAGGGGCAGCCGGCATAGCCTGTAACGACGCCATTTAATGTTTGCACACATCATGAGGCGCGTCCGCGATACGCTTTTATAATCACAAACCAATTGTGAACACGTTGGAAAAAAAACAACATTTATAGTGTACTACACAACATATATATATTTAATTTAAGAATCCCTGAATAAGAACCTTTATATGTTAAATACGGTAAATTTATATTATATACATTTTTAAATTTCTGTATATGTTAAATCTATTTCTATTATATTTATGTTTCTTTTTTCAATATCCTTACAGGCAAGTGTATCAAAAATGTTTATAATGAGAGAATAATATATGAGGAATTTCATTACAGTTTATGGTAATGTAATCTAACATAATCAAGAGAACTTTACAACACTTCCGATGAATCACTTTTTCTGTTAACTCTTTCCTAACAAATAGTTGCATTCTGTTCATATTTTCTTATGAAATTATAAAATATTCAATATTAAAAATATATTTAATTTATATATAAAATATTTTGTTAACTCTTTCCTAACAAATAGATATAAGAATCATGCAAGAAAGAAAACCTTTGGCGTGCCGAAGGTATACTTTCTTTCTGGTTTTATTTCATCTAACCCATATAAATATATCATATTAAATCTAACCCATATAAATATATACTACTTCAACAATTTCTATAAATACCGTCTATATTTATATAGAGAAAAGTGTATATTTTTACCTTACTTTTATTTCGTAGATTCCTTTTCTACCATAAATCTCATTCCCGCCTTGGTGCCTTGCCAACAATTCTTTTTTTGGCCTTGCAGAGTAAAAAATGCATTAAAAATAATGAAATAAATCATTTCATTTGTAGATGAAGAAAAAAATTAATTGAGCTTTGCCATTTACTCTGGCATTATTCCACAGGGAAAGAGGGGAAGGGGAAACGGAGAGAGAGAGACGTCTCAGTTTAATCCCAAAATGCAGTGTGCATTAGAGTTCCGGCGAAAGTTGCAGCAGCTCGGATGATTAATGGTCAGCATAGTTCATGCAACTATTGGCTGGGGCAGCGGCTGTGGCTGGGGCATAGGCAGCATAAGGGGCGTGGTGGGGCTCTTACTGAAGTGTTGAGCAATTATAAGTCGAAGCCGGCGAAACATTAAGAATCTCTGGCAGACGTCAATCAACTTGCGATTCGCACTCGGTCACGACTGCATAATGGAAACATTTTTGGCAAGTGGGGGAGAACTCAGGCAGGGGCACAAAGGGCAAATTAATAAAATCAAAGCAAAGGAACATAACAAAAATTTAATAAAAACTGCGAGACACAAGTGCAACATGCGTGTGCAGGGGGTGGGGTGTGGAGAGGTGTAAGGAGAGCGCATAGAGGGTCACCGGGTGGTTGGTGCGGGCATCTACTGGGGGGCAAACAAGATTAATGATTGCAATAAATCCAGTGACAGTCGGACAGACAGACAGACTGGCAGACAGGGAGACAGACCGGCACGCTAATAGTGCCACCAGCAAGGACACAAAAGGATACAACGCTGCCGCAGCAACTGCTGCTAATAATACGCAAGCGAGCTCAAGAAATCGGGCCAAGCTTACGGACCACCAGCAGGCAGCCAGCAGCTCTGCGCCCCGTGCCCGAGCAAGGACTAACGTACCATTACGCTGATTAACACACGCGCCATCGCCGGCAGGGGTTGGTCCAACTCCCCCGGCACCCGTCCCCAGCTACGGCTACTGCTGTTGGGTCTGCTGATAACGTCGCACAACATGCCATAAGCTGCCCGGCTGCCAGACCAGTCTCCGTCTCCGTCTCCATCTCCTTCTGGATTGCTCACTTCGTTCGCTCGGCGACCCCGTGGGGTGCAATCGGCGAGGCTGCGAGCGGCAGAGAAATTCATCATCTTGCTGTGCCGCTGGTGCCATATCCTTAAATCTAATTACGACTTAATCGACGCCACTGGCGACAGTTGCAACGAAAACGAGCTGAGCTGCCTCTGCCTTTGGCCAGCAACCCTGCCCAGGCAGCTCAGCCCTGCCCTGCCCTGCACAGCCGAGCAACCCTGGAGAAGCTTATGACGCTCAATTGATAAAGTCAAACCCCGGGCGCAGTCACAGTCACATGTGCTGCCGTATCCTTCCCTCCCCTCTCCCTTGCCACTGCAAATCCTGCATTCCCCCTGACAATGCCTGCCATGCTGCGCCGCTTACATGTGTTAATCACAGCCGGCGCGGCATTCCTCTTCCCCCTCCTCTTCCTCCTCCTGCGTTTCTCATCTCAGTTCGATTCCCTTTTGTCTCTGCGCCCTGCCAGGCGCATTGTTAGTTTTAATTGCCTAAAAAGTGCGCCAAACAATGCGTAAACAAAACAACAACTTATAGAGTTGAGAAGGGAAAGAGGGCAGAGAAGTTAAAGAGAGAGCAGGAGAGCGAAAGAGGGAACAGTGCTGAGAGACTAGCGCTGCCTTAGACAACACTTGCTATGCGGTTTGATTTGATTCGATTTACATCGATATGTAAACCTAAAAAGCAACATAAAATGTTGAATGACTGTTGAAAGGTAATAGAATTCACCTCAAATCTCACAGATATATTGTATATATTAATAAACGAAGTCTGAAAGATCTATTTAAAATATGAAGCCTTATTATCATATAGTATGTAGATATTAATTAAAATATATAAAATCTACTAAAGCAACTCTATAAAAAGTACAGCTGAAAGAGTAATGCGAGTATCTTATCAAAACCTTCCTTAAACCTTCCTTAAATATAGTAATATATAATATGATACAGTGTATATACCTAATATCTAAAGTATGATCTGCAACTTAGTACAAAGCACCTGCATAGTTTTGTATATTTTTGTATAAATAACTTTTATTTTATTTAAAATCTTTCTTAGAAATATTTTGGATAAATCTGAATTAACAGACTACGATTAAGGTATATAATATCATATTATGTTCTATTAAATAAATGTAAATGTAGGAGCAGCAAGCCCTCTATAGATAGGTTAGATAGAGTAGATAAAGTTTATTTTATAAGTTGGCCATGTTCCTCTTAACTAAAATAAAAACCAACTGAAAGCGTAATTTAACAGAAAATTGTTAATTTTCGAAGTGTGCATTTGCTATTTATATTCCATCTTCACCTTATCTGTCTTATTTGTTTTTCTCCGCATGATTTTAACTACCATAAATATCCTTTCAAACAAGCTCGGATTATACTCTCTTTCCGAAGTCGTAGCTTATAGCGTAGCCTGTAGGGTTTCCCATGGCTGTCACAGATTTGCAGTGTATTCGCGAGTGTTGCTTGTTGGCTTATCGAAGGAAGCGTCAGCTTTTTGGCGTTAGTTTCGCTTTTGCATATTGTGCATTGTCCACAGTCCACTGTCCACTGTCCACTGTCCACATTCCACAGTGCACTGTCCACAGTCGACAGTCCACTGTCCACTGTACGTGCTGTGTGCTCTCTGTTGTGTGTTGTGTTAGCCTGTCTCAGCGGCGCTTTTGTTTTCTAACACCCGCAGCGACACACATGTCTCAGTGTGTGTGCTTGTGTGTGTGTGTACGTGTGTGTGCTTGTGTACGTGTTTGTGCAAATATCATTGCATACGTGTGGGCGTAAATGAATAAAATGGCAGGAGCCGCCGAAAAACGATAAATTCAATCGAAAATCGTTACATGTCAATGCATTAATCGGCCATAATCCCATTATGGCGCAAGGATATGCCGGCAAGTCCTCTCAATGTCGCTCTCCCTCTTCCCCCTTCCTCACTCCTCTTCCCACTTCCCTCTCGCTCTGACTCTTCTCGATGGCGCGTGAAAAATATTGCTACGCATCCTTTTGTTGTTGTTGTTGTTGCTGTTGCTGTTGTCTGCGTGTCGCATTTGATATTCATGCACGCGCATGTTTTGTTGTTCTCCATGTTGTTGTTGTTGCCGCTGTACTTTTTGTTTGCCTGTTTGATGTTTGTTTTGTGCTTCCCGAACGGTTTTATCTGCGGCTCAGCGTCCGCGCATTTGGCCGCCGTCGCGCCTTCCTCACCAGCCACGCCCTCCCGCCTACCACGTACCGCCACAGCCACCGCCAACGAGGGCGACGCATTTGACAAATGGCTTCTGTTACAGGACTCGCTATCCCCTTCCCTCTCCCTTTTGTCTCTCCCTTGGGCTGGCGATCTGGGATTGGGCTCGCTGGCTTTGCCCGGATTGGAGGCTTGCGGTGTTGCCAGATGCTCGGCAATTGCAGTTTGCTTCCCATTGTTGTTTTACATGTGATAAAAATGCCATCTATTGTCCTCGCATCGCATTATATTTACCTTGCACTGCCCGCTACACGAAGCCCCTCCCTCCCATTCTTTTCTCTCTCTCCTTCTCCCTCTGTCAGTGTGACTGCAACAAAACCATCAGCAGCTTGGTCAACAACACAACAACAACAAGTGCAGCTGACATAAAGCTGCGCAAGCGGACGAATCCCGCAATAAGCAGCTGGTCAAGGGAGGTGGTGGTGGGGAATGTTATAGGGAACTGTCGAACTGCAAATCTATTGGCAATACTTAATGCCAGAGTATAAATTATTGCTTGAATAAAATCAAAGAATGACTCTGTGACTATTTTCTTTGATTTGATTTATCAGTATAAAATATTATTATGTATTAGTATTATTATTATTAAAATTGCTATTATTATTATTAAAACTATCAATTCACTTGCAGAGGGTAAATTAATTTTGGCCCTTAGGAGACATCTCTGAACTTTTAAAGTATAGATGTATATTCTGAATTAACATCATCAGTAGAGTCGATCTAGCCATGTCTGGCTGTCCGTCCGTCAGTTTGACCGACTGTCTATCTGTTGCAACGCAAACTATAATTTCAGTTTTAGAGTTGTCTTAATTAATTAAACAAGGCACACAAGCTTCTTATTGCTGCACGTTGTAAATAAGTCGGCACGCCGAAGGTGGCCTTTCTTACTTGTTTTAAATACTTTTTATACCCTTCAATTTGATTTTACCCATTATTTGTAGTGACTTTACAATCGTTACCAGCCAGAATTTAATTCAACAAATATGCAGTTCCTGAAAAGTTCCCATCTCATAACTAAGTAATGTACGATATATCAACTTATCCGTAGTTCCCCTCACTGTACTGATTTCTGTGCACAAAGACTAAGATGAATGAAAATGTTTCCATGTAAGTAAATAAAAGTTAAGACATTTGTACGTTTTCAATATTGGCACACCCACACAGACAGACACATACACACACATACACCCCACACACCTTGACACACACATGTGCTGAAATTTATTAATATATTTCAGCGAAAGCTGCAACTTGAACTTGGCCCCTTGTCATATATCAGAAATCATAAGCTCCACGCGACAACCTACAGAAAAATACCAAAAAAAAGAAGCATGAAATTGTAATAATTCCAAGCGTGGGAGAGGGAAGCTGCTAGGTAGATGGGGGCATAAGGCATCTGGGGGAGGGGGGCTGGAATCGGATGAGGCACGACGACATTTGAACGCATAAAAATGCCAGAGCCGCCGTGCTGCCTTGTGCCTTGAGGCCGATTTTTGCTACTTTATATCCACTTTATATGCTCGCAGGATGTCCCAATTACTTTGAGGCGGCCTCGCACACACACCCAGATACGTGCGAGTGTGTGTGTGTGCGTGTATCGTATTTCAAGTCAGCCATGTGCGAATAGAACTTAATCTGCAACAAAATGTCGCCAAAGGTGGTTGCCACACCGAGGCCGTCTACGTGTGTGTGAGTGTGTCTGCGCAAGATTACTTTCTATATTTTCCATGTGCATGTGTCTGTGTATGTGTGTGTGTGTGCTACATAATTTTTTGCTCATACTCGGAACCTTGCTGCCTTGGGAGGATTTGTGACGGGATTTCCTTTTCTATTATTGGCATTAGGCATGTCCTGTGTGTGTTATGCATTTAAATTGCGTATTTTTCTCAGCGATTTGTCTGCTTATCGTGTGCCGTCTAGGCGGCCAAGGGGCGTGGCTAGCACAGAGAGGGGAGTGCAGGATGGGGAACAACCTTATTCGAAGGCGGACTAAAATTTCTTAATGTTTATGGGTGCAACGCTTTTTCATTAGGTTTTTTTTCTTCCCGTTGAACCTGACTCCAGTTAGTTTACGAGGCGGACTGAAATTATGGCAGCATAATGTGACCGTTCATATTGCAATGGGCCGGGAATCCTTAAAAATCCCGCTCGAAAGCCTTAAAATCCTTTTGGTTTTCTTTTTAAATACGCAGCAATTTTTATGTAATTTTAAAACAAACAGACGAACAGATGAACAGACGAACAAACTGCCCTGCTATGCTACATTTCACACACACTCGCTCTCCCCTTCCCCTTGCCTTGCCTCTCTCGGGCATCGACTGGACCCGCATTATCCTTTTATCCGTCCGTCGGCTCGTTGGCCAGTGGGCTCGGCCACGTTATCACAGACAACAGCAGCAGCAGAGGCGACCACAGCAAATTTGCAACCCTTCTCATTAGAGGATTTTGAAGGATAAAACGCGACGCTTGCCGCTCTGTTGTTGAGTGATACTTGGCCTAGGCGGAATGAAAGAGGGGGGGCTAACTTGTTCTCCATCTCTATGTGGCCGCTGGCCACTTGGTCAACAGCAACATAGTTTGCTGTCCCGTGCAGCAGCAGCAGAAGCAGCAGCTTCATGTTGCCTGTCGCTTCTGTTGCTCCCTGTACCACTCTCCTTTCGCGTTTCCCGTTCCGCACTCCTGCTGATCCTGGCGAGGGTTACATTTCCGTGTTTGTTTATTCAAACGGAAGCAAAGTCGTTCTGTTACAACGCCGGTGCCAGCCCCCTTGGCCCAGCCCAGCTTCTCGCATCTCGAGCCACATTTACATCCACATCCTTTGCACCCTTTGTTGAGCATATCCTTCTACTTCGATGCCGTCCCTGCTGCTGTGCCGCCTCCTCTTGTTGCTACTGTGCATGCAGGCGATCAAAGCTCAGGGCAATTAATCATTTTGTTTGCACCCTTTTGCACCCATTTATTCAGCCCGAACGCCCCATGAGCCCTGAGTGCGGGCACAGCATAGGCAGCCCTATCGATAGCTTGATGTGTGTGTGTGTGTTTGTCTCTGTGTGTGTTTGTGTGTTCTCGCCGTGGGCACCTAAGCAGGACGCAGCTCTCTGCTAGGACATCAATCTCATGCCTTGGCAACATTTTCGGCGCTCATTTCGCTGGCGCACACAAAAATCACAAAACCAACACGAAACAACTAAGAAAGCAACAGTCAAGTGAGTTCGACTGTGATATACCCGCTACCTAAAGAATTAGCTATGTAATTTCTTAAATAACTTTAAGGCAGAACTAGTACAAATTTTTTGAATACTGATTAATTATTGTGAATAACTTAAATAAACATTTTCTCATTTAAATTAAGTCTGCAGTACAATTTGCTGGGGCAAAACAGGGCGTGGCTTAATTTTAAAATAAACTTTAGCTATGTGTAATTAAAATTCACATTGTCACCAAGTTTGGTAGCCCTAGCTCTTATAGTATCTGAGATATAGGCGCTCATACAAACAAATTGTATCAACGCTGTACCACGAGCCAGTTATATATACTTTGTGGAATACATACAATTATAAAACCCTTCATTCACATACAATTATAAAACCCTTCCACACCATAAGTAGCGGGTGTTAATACACACACACAACACACATACACACAACACTCAGCGGCCATCCTCGTAGTTTCTCATCTTTAGCCGTCGTCGTTAGCCTGGCCACATCCCTTGCCGAGACTTTCCGGTCATTCCACGCCCACTTTCGACTTTTCCATTCCAATGTGGGCGTGGGCATGATTTTTACACTAATGGGGGCGTGGTGTGGCACGCAGACATCGTGATGCCATAATGAGCTCAATTCTCAAAGAATGTTGTTGCGTCTCTCTGCTCTTCCCTCTTCCCTCTGCCATCTCTGTTTCCATGTCCCTATCGCTTACCCCAAATGGCGTCAATGGCGTCAATTATTTCATTGTCGTTCTGCTCGTCTCAGTTGTTGTTCTTGTTTTTGTTGTTGTTGCTGCTGTCTTGTAACTGATGACGCTGCTTTTCGCTGCGTTTGGAAAATTTTCTGCTGATTTTGCATTAAGCGCGATTTTGATGGCGATGCGTTTTTTCGTCGTCGCTGTTGCCTCATTGATTGCCAACTGGTTCGAGTGCTTCCAGTTGCTGTTGTTATTGTTGTTGCTGTACCACGTAGCTTGACAAATTTGACAGCATGTAGTAAGTTAATGCTCGCGGCAGCGGGAGTCGGAGGTTCAACAAATTAATGAAAATGGTGTTGTCAACTTTACGCATTACTCACGACTGCCACAATGCCCTGCCCTATATAGATGGTTATTACGATATATCATATTTACTTCTACTAATGTTGACCATTAAAAGATAATCCGATTATTGAACTTGTATTTTTTGACAATCCAATGAGTTCGAGTACACGTAACTTATGTTTAAATGATAGGATTTTCTTCAGAAATAACTACATCCACGGAAATTTATTATTATTAAATGAAGTTTTGTTTTAAATCAATGTAGCAGATTAGAGCTGGTATAAAATGTTAAAAAAATAAGAAATTTTAAAATATTTGTAATATAAAATACTTTCAATACATAAAATGTCCAATATATCTTGGATAGTGTGGTATAATTGCGACTGGCTTTTATTCCGATGATCAATATCGATTACCATCAGTGTTGCCACATCGTTATGTTTAATCTTAATCTAACAAGGTTGCCAGGTTATTATAATATCTTAGAATAATATGTGTGAACGTTCTTAGTTATAATAATACTTGCTCCAACTCTACTTAGCTATACTAGTTATATTAATATAATATTATTTTTTTGTAGTATTCTGAAACAATCTTACTGCATCTACCTGCAAGTTAGTTTAATATTGTAATATTCATCAAAAATAAAACAGTCTCTTGAGAACAAATACTGCTCTTTGCAATTGTTTCTGTCAGTTTAGCATATATGACATGAATGGAAACAAGGGAAAACTTTTAAAATCATCTTGTACATGTTGTGCGGGAAAAACGCTTTTCCATTTCCATCTAAGCCTCGTTAATAACGCATAAGCCTGGTACCGGAGAGAGGCAGCTGCTCTACTGTCACGCATCCACCCATACTCACACACCCACTCGCATTCCCCAGCCCCCTGCTCCCTCTTCTTTCATCTCTGTATTTCAGTTTTTTCTTCGTCTTTTCTTTTTTCAACAAAACTGTCACATTTCAACTCGCATTTTTATTTATTACATTTATTATGAGAAATTTTGCATGCGCGCAAAACGCAAGTGTTGAAATGCAATAAAAGTGAGATGCCAAGCAACGAGCACACTCACACACACACACACTCACTCACTTGCAGACACCTTTGCCAGCAGAGCGACAACCCTAGCGCACCCCTAGCAACTACAAGTACGTGCATGAATATGCGCGCACCTTTTTGCTCGTTTCGTTCATACTCTTTCGCCTTTATATCCCTCTTCTGCTGGCCCCTCCCCGTCTCTTCCCCCCCTCTCAACAAGCATACGCAATTCGCATAATTTTACACACGAAGTAATTTCGCAACACCCTCACACACACACACAGGCACAGACACTTGCAACTCCTTTTGAATTTTCACACCAATTTTTCAACTCGACAAACCCGCTCGGAAAAGCGCACAAAAAAACGCACTGAAACCAAAGAAAAATCAGCAACAACAAAAAAATCCATTTCATATATGAGACAGTAGAGGAAGGGGGAGTGGCAGGGGCAGTGTTGGGGTTGGGGTTGGGAACTGTTGGCTCGACAGGACTATCAACGTTGTGCCATAGGAAACGCACGCTGATGTGCGAGAAAAACACATCCGGCCGACTGGAGCAGCAGCTCGAAATCCTCTGCTGCCCGTGGCCAGCTTCATGTCTGTCTCTCTGTCTGTCTCTCTGTCTGGCTGTATGGCTGGCGAGTCTGTCTGTCTGTCTGTTAGCCCAATTTGAATGCGCTGGCGCATATATCATTCCAGTTGACAGGACAATTCTCTTATCTGCGCAAAGCCAACACAACAGCCGCAGCCGCAGCAGCGCAGTCAGAGCGCTGCAGTTCGCAGACAGAGTAAAGAGGGGATGATAAGGGGGAGGTAGCTTGGATTGGGAGTCGAAGTCGACTCCTGTCGCGGATTTGTGCGCGGTTCATGCCCTGCTAAATGAATATTTAAACAGCGGCAACTGCTGCTGCCCTTGCGACTGTTCCCGCCCCACGTGCTGTGGTCAAGTGTGCCACTCTTAAAGCGCTTTGATGAAGTTCCGGTTGCAATCACAATACACTTACACACACACACGCACACCAACACAGATCTATTAGGTGGACAACGTGTGACCCATTTATCAAGCTGCCCGAAGACAATCAAAATTAACGCAAGGCGCTCAGCTCAATCAGACACTCTTACTCACACACAAGCACAGTTCTACTCTCTCACTCACACACACACACTCTTTCTCTCTCTTACCTCTGCTGTGTCCTTTCTCTCTCTCTCTGCCTCCCCCGCTGCAATTTGTACAAGCTGCTGTTGTCGTCGTTGTCATTAAAAACCCATTTCGCCCATATATCATGACTGGCACGCCCCCCAATGCGCCCCCCACTGCCTTTGCACTGGTCCACACACTCTGGCAGGGCATATAAATTACTTTATGATATTGTTTGGAACCTGTGCGACAAATAAGATTGTCAGAGTGCACAGGAGAGTGGAGGGTAACGGGAATAGGTCACGCTGCCGTCAGCTGGCGGCATCGAAAATTGAAAGTTCCTTGGCGACGATGACGACGTCGATTGAGATTTGGCCAAGCGAGCGAAGCGCTTTAACCACACTTATGGCCCATTTGAATATCCTGTGACCGGGCAATAAAAACGTCACTGCCAACCGTTACACACACCCACACACACAAACAGAGGGAGAGTGAGCAGACGCTTCACTGTCAATTCAATTTTATTTTCATTGTGTCATAACAATAACATAAAATTAAAATAACATAAAAAGGAAATTGAGGATGCACAGCAAGTGGGAGAGGGGGGAGGCTGCTGAGACAGCTCCTGTTGTTGCCTGCAAATCAACTTGGCGTAAAATCGTCAGGCTGTTTCGCTTGCTCCTCTCTCTCCCTCTCCTTGTCCCAGTCTCTTTATTATCCTTGTTGCATAAAAAACGAAGCAAAACGAAACGGAACGAGGCAAGAACGAGTTGTGCATAAAACAGGAAACGGAAACACATCAGCGTAACGGAAGTCAAAGAGTCGTCACATTCACATAACAATGATGCCAGTCTTACCACTCCCCCAATACCCTCTCCTTCTCTCTCCCTCTCTGCCACTCCCGATTCATCCAGCATGCGAGACATTTTGCTTTGTCTGGCATGGAGACCGCCATGATGTTACGTCAGCAGCGCCATTTATGGCGCAAAGTGTGTAACGTAATAATGTCGCCAACAGTTGCCTCCAAAAAACAAAAAACAAAAACAACAAAATATAAATGAAAGAGCGGGCCACCATTTCGCAGCCAAAAATCCAGCCAAATGGCTGCCCCCATTTGCTTCTTGTTTTTCCAGATTTTCTCTCTGCTTTTTATGCGCTACCAGCATCGCTTGGTGTCTGGCACTTCTGACTGTCCGTTTATCTGTCTGTCTGTCTTGTCTCTGGACTGCTCTGTCGTTGTCAGCAATTCATTTGGAAAATTAATAAAAATATATACTGTATGTAAGAGATATAAGAATAATACACAAATGTGCACAGCGATCCACAGCTGCAGCGACTCGAGCAAGGATTCTGAAGCAGAGAGAAAGGAGAAATAATTATAAGCTTCTACTTAGTTGCGGTAATTATAGAAGGAAGTTGGAGATCTGTACAAATATAAGCTTTATTAAGTCTAATAATTAGAAAGTCTTGAATTTATTACCAATATACAAGAAGATATATTAAAAGTTGCATTATATATATATATATATAATAATATAATAATTTATTTTCATCTAATTTTCAAATGTATTATTTTCGTTTCAATACACAACAATTTCAGAACTTATGTTCAATTATTTAGTGTGCAATAGGTTTAAACTAATTTCATACGAAATAAGTTAATAATTGCATACAAAATAGGTTAATGATTTATAGCGAAATAGGTTAAAAACTTCTTACAGGTTAAAAATTTCATACGAATTAGGTTAAAAGTATCATAAAAAATAGGTTAAAATAAAAATTATTAAACTATTTCTTTTAAATGCGCTTAATATATATAAAGAATATAGTTTATTATAAAGATGAACTACAACAAGTAAGACCCTGTTTATTATTATTACACAATACCAATTCGAGAGCCAAATCGATGCAATTTTCTATAAAAAATTGAAATATCACACAATATAAGTTTGTGAGAATCAGTTAAACAATCTTCTCTGCCATTATTTCAAATATATTTTGTTAATACTTTGCAAATGCATCTCAAATCTCTGGAAATATTTTATTAACATATCTAAAATTAGCATCTCTTTACTGTTTACAAACAAATTATCTATATCGACCCCAACTGAAAATCGATTTCCGTTCGTATTTTAATATTTATTTTCGCGTACCTAATGATATGAACCATCTTTCGCTTTCCTCATGCAACCCAATGACCTTCGATTATACCATTATGCAGGAATACCCCCAATGCCATCGGCGTTCTCACGCAGACACATCATTAATGTCAACAATCTGATAAACACAACTTCCCCAATTCTTTTCATTCCCCAATTCCGCCAAACAATGCAAATTTTATTTTTTCTACTTTTCCAACTAAGGCGCAACCAAGCGGAGTAGAGGATGGGGCAGGGGTAGTATGAAAAGAAGAGAGGAAGCGTGACACAATCGGGGACAATTTTTCAATTTTCGTATGCGCGGCGTATTTAGAATACAATTCGATTAGAAATGCTTTGCTTTTCGAAATAATAAATTAAATTTGTTGAGCTCCCTGTCCCCAGCCTTCCTACACCCCTGCCCCCTTTCGATACGATACGATACGATATCCCATTGGCAATGCCATTAACGCGGTCTTTGCGTGGGTGCAGGCAACGCCGGAAGGAGTTGGATAGAGGAGGGGCGGGGGGTTGTCGTCATTGCTGGCGGGGGGTGCAAAAGGTTGCGAAATTGCGAGCGACTGTTTTGGGCCTGTTGGGGAATTCCTGTGGCAACGAGCTGGAAAAAAAGTGCGCCGCATGCGACGCCGAATCAATTTCCTCTAAAAGCGAAAGCCAACCAAGGAAGAGGGGAAGAGGAAAAGGAGGAGGGGCTGGCAGCAAGTCCTGAGCGCTTTCTTAAAATAACAAAATTACTTTCAATATGCAGCCGGAGCAGGAACAGCAACAGCAACACACAACAACAACAACGGGATGTCATTGACAACCATTAATCATGGACGGCTGTCAGGGCGGGTCGCAGCCTGGGTGTGCCTAGTGGGGGTGCATCGTCGTCTGTGGCACTGTATGCCTGCCAGACTGATTGTCCTGTGCCTGCGCCTGCAACGTTGTTTTATTTTTGCTTTAAACTTCGCCTCTCTAACATGCTAATGCCGACGGCTCTGGGGCTCAAGTCAAGCCTCGTGCTCGGGCCACGCCCAGTTGCGAAATTGACAAGCCAGCCGAATGCGTTCTGACATGACACTTGCAAGGGTACCCACTAGCAGCAGTACCAGCACCAGCAGCACCAGCTACACGAGAAGCTGGACGTCAGCAGGGGCGTGGCATGGGAGTGAGCTTGGGCAGGTTATGCATGCCATCATTAGACGTGGTCCGATTGCCACGCCCTTTACTGCAAATTGGCAGCTGGGCACACTCGGAGGAGCATGTCCTGTCACACAGGCGAGTGCGACGCGCCTTGTGATGCCCGGTCAAAGTTCAATGCGAAAGCCGAATTTCAATTGTCAAGATGTTGTTCACTCTGCCTCTCTCTCTCTCTCTCTCCCTGCGTGCGTGTGTGTGGGACGGACATGTCTAATTGCTCAGTTTATGGGGGGCTGCATGTCATAAAGTGCAAACTGCAAACCAATACAGCCTCCCCCCGTCCCTTCACTTGGCAGGCAACAAACAACTCTGGAGTGCTGAGCGTGATTTGTGTGCGATATTTGACATGCATTTCCAATTTAGCAGCAGCTTTAAGGGGCTGCCATCGCATCCAATAATGAATTCCATTTGCTTCGTCTGAACGGGAGCAAAGTTCACCAGAAGTAGGGGCAGGCTGGCAGCCCCCTCTTGAATTGCGATAAAACTTTATGCACTGCCATGGGCAGCATTGACATTTCAAGTGCTGCCCCCGGCCACGTGGATGCGCCTTGTCCAGCCAAGACTGGCGCCAGCAGGAGAGAACATACTTTTAATAATGCACAAGACGACGACGACGACGACGACGACGACGGAGACGATGTCGACTCCGTCGGAAAGTAGCATAAAATACAGGACATACGAGAGCTGCGACGTTTCGCCATTGCCAGTAGTTGACTCTGCGATAAGACTTGCCGGTCCTGGTCCGGTTGGGGCTGCAAGTTCCGCTCCGTGCTGGCGAAAGGTGAATGCGGGCAGCGCAACTTTGTCTATTCGATGTCAAAATGAATACTTTTGCATTATTTATGCCGTCGCATTTATTTGCTGTGCCGATAACAAAGTGCACAAGACACACACACACACAAAAAAGGAGGATTTCTTTAAGAAAATGTCATTGCTGCGCTTAAAGTGGGGACTGGCAGTTCAAAACATGTCTGCAAGTTGAATTTATTTGAGAGAGATCGTTTTCTACGTAACTCAACTATTCTCGCTTAAAATCTAGCAGTATGTCTTTCGAACATTGAAAAGGGTCAAAAAGGGTGTACTTTGTACATATATACAGATAACAGATAGAAGGAGGCGTGGCAGACCCCACAAAGTATATGGTATATATTCTTACTTTCATTTGGAGCCATGTCTGTCAGTTTATTTTTCTGTCTCCCAGTTGAACATATAGATCTCAGCTATTATAATAGCTAAAGCTACCAAATTTGGCATTACGGTTCCTGTGTACTATGCGCAGATCAAGTTTATTGCAATTGTTGAAAGAGGGTGGGCGCCCCCAAAAATATAGTCAATACAACTTTAATCAGAGAAAATGCGACTGATCCGAGACACAAATGGGATCGTGTCTTAACAGAAATAGGATCGTGTCTTAGCTAGCGACCTGCAAAATGGATAATTATGCTGCATACTTTCGGGCTGCCAGATAAAATAGATTGCATTCAACAGGGAATTTGGAATTTGATCGTCACTAAAAATTAATTGCATACTTAGAAAACTTAAAGAAAACTTTTGAGCTTATAAGGAATTTCCTTATACTATTTAAATACTCTCTCAGTCGTTAGCATGTAAAGTCAGCTCTATCTAGCATAAATCTTGTCAATGAGATAATCAAAAACTTTTACGAGCAATTGCTTGAAGAGAACAAACACACATTTGGCCTGCCACACCTCGCTTTGAGTCTCTCTCATCCTCCCTCTCTGTCTCTGCCTCAAGGCTATCTGCAATCTGCCACGCTATTCAGATGGCTATTACACGTGTAAGCCGCAGCGTAGATGCTTCGCCTTGTCACCGACACGTCCAAAAGGCAGTCAAGTGTTTGTGTTTGTGTTTGCATTTGTGTTCGTGTTTGTTTGTTGTGCTTGTGTGTGTGTGTGTGTTGGTGTCCTTGCGGCCACTGACAAGGACCCTTCACTTGCCAGCAGAAGCTGTCGCTATTTTGTGGGCCAGCGACCAAAATCAATTGACTCAAGTGCCTCGAGTTGCTGCTGCTGTTGTTGTTGTGCTCAGCTGAAGTGGCCTCTTGTGTAAGAGAACACATACGAAATCCGACACATCTCCGCCCTCCTCCCCTTCCCGTATTGAAAGTGGTTTGCAGACTTCCATTGATTTGGCTTTAGTTCCAGGATTAGTCAACGCGTTCCACAAACTTAAACTTAAAAGGGATGTTCGGCTTGACAAAGAATCGAGACTCGAACGCCTTATCGATGGGATAATCGAAACCGATGTCGAAGTTACGCACCAACCTGGCAATGGCAATCTCCAGCATCATGTCCACAATGCGCTTTCCAGCACAGGCACGCGGCCCAAAGCCAAAGGGCAGATACATAAAGGGCGTGGCAGTTTCGCCCACTAGCTGCGAGTTGGACTCATTGCGTAGCCAACGCTCGGGCAGGAATTCACGTGCACGTGGCACATACTGCTCCAGATTGGCCATCTGATAGTTAGCCGCTATGCCCACATCCGTGCCAGCCACAACACGGTAGCCACTAAGCACAACGTCGGTGGGCATGCGACGCAAGGTGCCCGGACCAATGGGATAGAGGCGGATGCCTTCCTTGATGCAGGCACGCAGATAAGGGCAGACTGGACATGTTTTCTATGCTCAGTGCGGAGTTCTTCTGCGGCAAGATGCCTCGAATTTCCTCCAGCAGACGCGCCTGCTGTGCTGGATTCTTGGCCAGACTCAGTAGAATGCCACCCAGAGTAACAAGCGTCTGAAGGGGGAGAAGATAAACACAGTTACCTTCAACTTGTGAAGAACTCTCTGTCTTGATTACTCACTGGATCCGTGCCGGCAAAGAATAGATCCATAGCCATAATCACCGCCGTCTTATTATCCAGTTTCGATAGTTTCTCCAACACACTCGTCTCTTGACCTTCAGACCTTGCACCTTGGCGACCTGCCTGCGCATCCTGTTCTATGCGCTCCAATGCATGTTGAATGTGTCCATGGCAAATGTCCGTGATGGTGTCCAGTGAACTCATGAGCTTCTTGAAACTGGGCACCGGCAGATACTTCCATATGGCTGGCATCATGTCCAAATAAAAACTTATCTCAAGGATCTGTCCCAGCGCATCAATCAATTGCGTTGCCTCCTCACTCTCTCGATTCTCTGCGAGCAGACCAAGACGCGTGTTCATAGCAACGGATCCAATTGACTCCAGCACTAAGCGGCGAATATCCTCAGCAATGTCGGCGGGCATCTCTTGAGTAACGGGATCCCTTATGGCGCGTATGCTAAGAGGGATTAATCAGCAAATCATCAACTGATTCTCTTTGAGTTCGCGTTCACTTACCGTGCCAAGAACTCGTCGTTGACCTGCAGTAAAGTTGTTCACATACAACTTGGCATTGCGTGGCTGCAGCAGAATGGGATTGACGGCCGTGCGCATCTTACTCCATTGGGCTCCATTACTAAAGGCAAATTATCTCTATATAAGCAAGAAGATTCCTCAGTTTCAAGCTTACCCCGAAGTAAGTCCAACTTCGCCTTGAAAGATGTCGGGTCTATGTACGGTTTTGTAATAGTCCATTGTGGCGAAACTGCGTCGGTAGGGAAACTGTCCCTCATGGCGAAAGACTGTCTCATAGTCAACTGGATTCATGGTGAACACCAGATCAGTTCCCGCTACACCAGGCATGCGAAAGATGCTACCGTAGCGTCGGTTCAAGTCCAAGAACATCTGCTCAACAGGTTCATTTCTATACCGACCTGTGTTTGGTTGAAGAGGGAGAGAGAGAGAGAGAGAGTCAAAGAGAGGCACAGTAATGCAGTGAGGGAGTAAAAGCTTTTTCACTATGTAAAAGCTCACGATCACTTACCTCCCGGCATAAAGTAGCGCATAAACTCGAATTTACTGGGACCAGGCAGTTCCGAGTAAGGCTTCGCATGGTCCAAAGACACAGCAGGCTGTTGATCAAGTTTGAGAATCGATAAGATATTGCATTATATAGTATATATATGTATATATTCGTCTGCTCACCTGGGTGGCCAACGCCCTAGCTAAATGCGTTAGGTTCTTCCGTTCTCTGTGCAACCGCCTCGACAACATTTTGCATACTGTTTCGCTATGAACTAATCAGCCTAGAAATTCTTCTACTTATTAATTCCATCAACATATACGACAACATGCTGAGAGAGCTTTTGAGAGAGCTTTCGTTGCTCTCAGCACGACAAGATTTGATTAAATTCAACTTTGTTTTGTTTATTATTATTTTGCTTTCCCTTTTGCTCTGTTATTCGTAACAAACTTAATTGCTTAAATTGCCATTGAAAGCTCTCTATGCATAGAACCGATCAAAGAAACTCATTCAAATAATACTGTATTTGGTGCATGTAATGTGTGTTTAAAATAAGTTTAATTAACAAAACATAAACTCTACTTTCATACTAGTAATAGTATGTTTGAGTATCTGCTTCTACTTATGAAAGCAAAATGAAACATAGATTTTATATTGTTAACCTAACTAAAAATAAGAAAATTGTTTCTTTTAAAGCTCATAATAAAAAAGATAGCAATCTTATTAAAGTTAAATATTCTAGTATTTAGTAAGCTTGTAAACTTCTTGAATCTTCATTGAATCTACATTAATCTCAACTGTTCAACAATCTGCCCAATAAATCTTAACTACTTAATGCCCAATCGATCACGTCGCACACACCACATAACCTTCCACAGAATGAGGTATCAAATGATGATTTAACATACCCAACTACTTAGATCACACAGTATTACATCTATTTGCTCAATGATTTCCATATCATCTAGCTAAATCGTTGTCTCATCCTCGCATAGCGCCGAATCATCGCTTTCACTTTACGGCTTTAAAAAGGCTTACCTAAACAGCCCAAAAAGCCAAAAGTGGAGACAGAAAGAGAAAGAGAGGGTCACGCAAAATTTAAGCCTGTCAGAAACAGAAATTTCCCGATCGTCAGACAAGAGGGCAATATCGTATCGTATCGCAGCTGACAGAAAATCTATATATGCCATGGCAGGCGAGACAAAGAGACAGACAAGGGAACGACTATAATAAAATCGATTTTTTATATCTGGTCAGTGACAGCGTCGCGTCGCACTGGTCGCCATTGGGACGCGCGGCGGACACATAAATATGGCCACACACACACACACAGACCGCCGCACAGGCAGCTGATGATGGGCACACAAAAGTTGACCTCGACTTTGAGCTGTCAAAGCCAAAAACTAACTGACCTAAACCAACAAAAATCGACTGTGCAGCAGCCTAAACGCAAAGCTGAGCATGACAGGCTGCCTGACAGGGGCAGAGGGGGGAAGTGGGACAGTGGCAGTGGGAGAGGGGCGGGTTCGCCGGGGCGTTAAAATACAAAATATCAGCATGACGCAATGATTTCCGGCAAGTGAAAATGAAACCTGTTGGAGTCGCGAACGATGCTGCTGCTGCTGCCGCTGCTGTTGGCAATATAAACAAATTCAATTTGACAGCTGACAGCAACAACAACAACGACAACAACAAGAGCGACAGGCAGCCAGAGCAACACTCACACACACACACACACACAGACAAAGAGAAAGCCGCAAGTAATAAACTTTTACGATCTGTTTTACGGCAACGCGGCACGTGCAACTAGGCGCAGCACATGGGCACAGGGGGGTGGCACATAAAGGGGGCACGCTTGGTTGCAACATAAATTTAATGAAGCCAAAACGCGGCAAAGGACAATAACAACAACGATGCGAGACACCAAAACAAATGCACATGTGCAGAGGCAGCGCAGTCGGCAGTCGACAGCAGCAGCAGCGCCGCAATGTAGGCAATAAAAATAAAATAAAAGTAAATTGTTCAAGGACAACGGTATTTTATGCTATTATTCTGGCGCAGTGCAAGCGAGACAGTGAGACACAGAAAGCGGGAGAGAAAGACTGAGTAACAAATGAAGCGGTAGGCAAAGCGAAAAAGAGAGAAAGAGCCATAGAAAGAGCGAGGGAGAGGCAGAGTGCGCGCAACTCTGAATGGAATTTTTCTTTTTTGTTTTCTTTCTTTCAAAAAATCTTGTAAAAATTTCATGCAAAAGGGGGTTGGCTGTACGACGGCGACGGCGACACAAAAACGTCAGCAGCAGCAGCACCGGCAGCGGCAGCACTCAGCGGCGTCCACTCAGCTTGCCATTGCCCGTAATGCCATTGATGGATGATGCCAGCGCCAAAAATAAAAGCAGCCCAACTTGCAATTTGTATGGAATACATCAGCAACAGCAGCAGCAGCAGCAGAAGCAGCAAGAGAGAAAGAGGCGGCACGAGTGCAGAACCTGAGTTATAGAAGGCCATAACCTGCACTCTCCCTGGCCTGTCTGTGTGTGGCTGTGTGTGTGTGCGACTCTCTCTCTGTGTCTGTGTGTGCTTTGGGGCGCGCTTTATGATTGCCAGGCATAAATAAACGGCAAAAGCCACCCCAACGACGCCAAGGGTGTCCGTTTACACAATGCGTGTGTGTGTGTGTGCTGGCAAAGTGCACTTCCTGTGTCCTTTCAGTGTTTTGCCACCAATTGGTGCCAGCTACAGCAGCAGCAGCAGCAGCAGACTGCGCTCTGCTTGACTCTGCCTCGGCTTCGGCTTCGGCTCGAGTTCACCTGCTTTTGCCGGCGCTTTTTCTGCTGGCGTTGGCGCTGTCAACGCCGTCGACTACTGGATAAATGTGTATCTGCACATAGACTACGTATCTATGTGTGTGTGTGTGTGTCGCTAACTGCCTTGGCCCCGGCAGCTGGATCTGAATCTGCCTGTGGATGGATGTCTGCGCATCCTCTCTCTGGTTGCCTAATGGGCGTGTGTTAGTGTGTGTGTGTGTGTACTTTGCGTGGGTGTGTGTTAAGCAAAAGTAGCAATTCATCATAGAAAATGGCGGAAGTAATCGTCCCTTTATGGGGGTGTCTCTATGCATGCTCGTGCCTGTCTATGCTTGTGTGTGCCTGTCTCTGCCTGAGTGCGCGTGAATGTTACTGTTCATTGTGGCACTCATTTTCTGCAAGTCGTGCAGCAATTAGAATTCCCCCTTAAAGTCTGCGCCACAGGAATTTTCTGAAGTTAAATTAAATTCTTAAATGGAACGTAAATTTAATATTTAAATGCTGTAAATGGTATAAGAAAAGACATGTGAAGAAAATTTTCTTACAAAGTTACTAAGCATTGAATGATAAAACTTGTATGAAGTCTTTAATACTCTTAATAATAATTACCTTATAGTATATATATTGCTTAGTTATAATTATTATTATATGTTTATTAGTTTAACACTACAAAAATATGCACAAATACCTTAAGCAGTTAGTTTTATACGCCAAACTACTATAAATTGATATTAAAGTTGAATATAATATTTGAATATTTACTTTTGTAACCAAGTTACTGTTGAGCTTAATTAACTTATAAGAACACATTCACCTCTTAAAATTGCTTTCGTAACCTATTGCCTTAACCTATCAAAGTAACCTATTGTCGTCACATATTGCAGTACGTTATCTTCAAAACAATGAACATTTTCATAAAAATCTAAATTTTTGTGTAACTTTTCTATGCCAACCATATTTTAGTATTGGCTGAATTAATTTAAAGTTTAACAGCACATATTTTATGTCTTTAACATAACAAATATACGTAGTCGTTAGTTTGCTAGCAATATATTGAAACCAACTAAATTCTAACAATAGATTCAATATCAGCTATAATAAATATTATATAACACCGATTAAACTGGGAGTCCATCTATAGACCAACAGATAGAATGATGAATAGAAGGAGAACTATTGCTAAAGAAGTATTACTGATTGGATTCTGTATATGTATAAACACATGTTATTATTTTATGTGATATAAATTTAAATAAGTACAAATCAAAGCAAATATATCCAACATTTTCAATAGTAACTCTCGCAATGCAAACAGTCAATTATGTAAAGAGCACATTCAGCACCCGACAACGAATGCCCTCAAAGAACCATCACGTGCCCAATGGCGGCATCAACAGCCAACCAATTGAAATGGCCAATCCATTACTAGACGAGCAGCCATCAAAAACATTCCGCATACCACATGCCCCTCGGCATTTACGGCCGCAAGAAACAAGAGAAACGCATCTCTTGCCGACTGCTTAACGACCCTGCAGCAGATTTAACAGCCCAGACCCAAGTCATCAACTCGAGAGTGTAGCATTTAGTTAATTTTAAATGCTTATTAGCGCAATTTACAATTTCTTACATGGCAAAGGGCAAAGTCCATAAAGACGCACCCGAACCAGAGCCGGAATCATCAACGCCCCGAACCTAATATAGACGGAGCATATGTGGAGCAGGCGGAATTATAATTTTATTATCATTACAAAAGGCGAGTGTCTTATCACCAAGTTTTACGAGGCCACAGATCGCACACAGGTCATATTGTTCTCCAACCCGCTTCCCTCTCTGCGTGTTGTTGTTATCCTTTCGAAATGAGTATAAACTGTAGCTTAAAACGTTTACGATGCGTTGACGACATCATCGTCGTCCTCGACATGGCCGTCGCATTGTCTGCTCGCTCTGCTCGACTTTATGGCCGCACTTTATGCGCTTTTTATGTTTCATTCTAACCTCAATTTAATTGTTTAGCCGGTGACAATCATTGTTCGCACCACGCCCCGCACGGCACACGCCTCTGGGCAGTCAGTCGCCAACTGGTTGGGTACATCATCAACATATGTACGAGGCGGACGCAACAGTAGTCCGCTGAGTTTTACGACTCCAAGGAGCTGTCAATTTGATGTCCTCGATGCGCCATTGACAGCAGTGCAGGGCAGGCGAGGTGAGGGGGGAGGGAGGAGTAGGAGGTGGCCTGACGACCCATTCTCGTAATAAAAACATGAAGATTACACTTTATGGCGCTGGCAAACTTAACGGAAGTTGTAAAACACTCAACTGTAATGATGCCAGGCTCAGTCAGACCACATCCCTCTCTCCAACCCCCCCCTTCCTCCTACCTCCTCTTAAGCTGGTGTGAAAACTAGCAAGAAGCTTTTCATTTGCCTGGCAAACTTTACGAGCTTGGCCAAATTTTACGATGTCATCGACGAGATGAGATGACGAACTCGCTTATTATTTTTCTATTACAATATAATTTACAGCGTTTTTCCCTCTTTGATTTTTACAGCCCCCAGGGAGGAAGGGCATGTAAGGGGGGGAATTGGTACAACAGATTTGTCAGTAATATGCACAGGTTGACAGGCCGCCGACGCCTCTGCTTCGGTTCCAGCTCATAAAACTCCGCCCGACTCATTGAGCTATTTGTTTTTTATGGCCGCGCTGCTGTTTTAGCCATTTTCTGGCTAAGACAAAGTGTGATTCGCATTATTATCGAGTGTTGTCTTCGCTGTTGTCGTCGTCGCTGTCGTCGTCGTTATTCTTGATCCCTTTTGGCAGAAGGTGTAAAAATGTTCTTGCTGTTGTTTCTGTTGCCCGCCGCCATTACTATTATTGTTTTTACCGTTATTTCCCTTACTGTCTGTGACTCCTTGCGTTCATTCGAGCGCGAAAATGGATTTGTTTTTTACGACTTGATTATTATGACTGCGTTTGATTACAAATATTACACAGCATGAAATGCTGTTGCTTCTTTTTTTGTTCCCTTCTCGCCTCCTTATTGCTCGCCTTTTTTTATGCTGCTCACTGAAGTTGTAAATGATTCTGATTGCGGTTTTTGGCTTCGGTTTTTTGGGGCACAGACTTCGCTTTGTTCATTCTGGCAATTTGGCTGCTTATGTTTATTAATGAGACAACATAGTCTGCAGTCCTTTTGGATCGAAAGAAAATACAATGATTATTCGCATCAAGTACAGTCACCAATCTGTAGTTACTTTACAGGAAACTCTATGAACATAATGAACTATACAAACGCAATAACCTAAGCAAGATTTTTAAATTGTATTCTTATAGAATATACTCTCCCAGTTTTAACTGTTCCATTTTCAATTAACTCTACCAAATATTTATATTAGCTTCATAAGGTCTCAGACATAAATTTCCTTAGCTTCATAAGGTCTCAGACATAAATTTCCTTAATTTATAACAAGTATAATCAGAGAATTTCAAACTTTAATTAGTGTCATTTCGAATTCCAAGATGTTTCTTTCTTCATGTCATCTTGAGCTACTGTAACCAGAACATCAACTCTATAATGCCTTAAAAATGATATCTTATAATCCTCATTTATGTACTCGCAATATTTCCACACTTATAATGAATTCCTTGCTGTATCTTTCTACATTTACTCATAGGCAACTTCAACAAGTTGTTATCATAGTTAAGGTCTGAAAATATAATTTTATAATCCTCACTGAAGTATCCAATAAGGTTTCCATTCATTTCAATGCTTTCCCAGCTATATCTTGTTATATACAATCCATGGCAACTGTAGCAAGTAAATATACGTTATGTGACCACTATTATTACCTTCACTTAAGTGCCAGATGAGATCTTAAGGTATTCCCCAAATTCCCAGCAATTTTTCACTGCAAACGATCCCCAGCAAATTGCAACAAGATAAACACACCGACTGCAACAAAGACGAAGTTTGATTACTTCAAGTCGAGCATAAGCCAAAGATCTTAAAACTTTCATGGTAAATGCAATTTGCAAGCTGTTTCTTTCTTTCTGCATGCCAAATCAAAGCGTCATCTCCATCGACTTGAGAACAAAAAGAAACAATTTTCCCGACACTGAACAAAAGTGCAATAAAATAAAATTAAATCTGCAATTTTGAGGTTTCTCTCCTCGCACTGGCCATAAAAAGTGTCTGGCTGGTCTGGCAACCCCAGTTATGCCAGCTACCTTTTGACCCAGCTAAATGGCAGTCATTCTGAAGACGTCGAGCCATGCAAAACTTCAGCTTCAACTTGCAAGTTGATTAAAAATTAAATAACTTTCTTACTGTTGTTGTTTTTGGTGTTGTTCTTTTTAGGGGGCTGCAGGCACTGTCAATGGACGTTTTATAGCACTTGCTGGTGCCATAAAATTATGCTTAATGTGGGCGTTGTGCGGCCAGATAAGTGCGGCAAGTAAATTACCGCGAGTTGGTCACAGCTTGGTAGGAGGAAGAGGGAGAAGAAGAGAAGAGAAAGCCTTAAGCCTTTGGGGCTACGCGTTGCCGCATAATTCTGTGCGAAAATCAAAAGTCAATTTCAATTTCACATTCAAAAAGGCGATAAGACAGGAACTAACAGTACAGCAAACCCTCTCCCCCGCCTGCCCCATCACCTCATCCCTCTCCCCCTTTACTTCTTTCCATTTCTCTGCCCTGTACCGAGCAAGACAAAGGCTTGGGCACACGATGACTGATGGGCTGCTGCAGTGGGCCGCGAGCGTGCCAAGGTATTTGTACAGATAAGATTACCTAAGCTGTGACCTCCCCCCCTTTCAACCCTGCTCTCAGCCTGCCCCTCTGGCAATTCGAATGAAAAATGAGTTAATTAAAGCCACGTTCCGAATGCCAAGACGATCAAATTCTTTGACTTTGCAAACTTTTCGTTGTGCTTAGATAAAACGCGGAAAATGCTAAGCGGGCAACGGTCTCTGCTCCTGTTCCTGCTCTTGCTAAACCTCCTTCCCCTGTTCCTTCTCCCTTCCCTTCCTCCTCTTGTTGTTGTTTCCCGCTGCTTATTAAATCAAGTTAATAACTTTTAGAGCCGCAATAAAAGTGTCAAAGATTATAGCATAGTTATAGGCGCAGCTCAGGTAGAGCAAAGGAAGGTTGTGGAATGAGGCTGGGCAGGGTTGTATCTGTATCTGTGGATGGATAAAGCAATTAAATTCGCTTTAATTACGACGCATTTTTGTCCTGGATGTTTGTTAATTTCAACGCCTCGTGCGGAGAGCCGGAAAATTTTTGTGTGACCAGCTTCGCGTCCTGCTTGGACCTCCTGCGTATTCGTTGCTCGTTTTGCATCCGCAGCACTCGCTGGGAGGTGGCTGTGGCAGGGGTGCAGGGTAGCTGGCATGTTTATCTGCACTCAGACAGATACGCCGCATGTCGTGCAGCAGCAGCAGCAGCAGGAGCACACACTGGCCCAGTCTGGCACGGCCCAGCCATGGGTAGTGTGTGCAAATGTTGTGCGAGCCATTAATCACACGATTTCATGAATACATCAGCCAGTGAAGCACAGAGTCAGACCAGGCCCAGAGCCAGACCCAGACCCAGGCCAGACCCAGACCCAGGCCAGGCCAGACGATGACGACGACGACAGCATCAGTAGCACGAGGACTGAGCGCCAGCAAACATAAACGCAACAAAACGAAATGGCTCAAAAATCTTATTTTCAGCTCATGTTGTGCTCGTTTGTTATTATACCCACTGACCACAAGGAAGAAGGGTATTGTAGGTTTGTGCCAAGCAGGTACTTGAGAGCGTTAATAGTGCATATACAGTAACATAGTCATGGTTAAATGTACAGTATAGTCAAATCTGTTCGTATGAACATCTATAACTCAGAGACTACACGAGCTAGAGCTACTAAATTTGGTGACAGCATGTCTTATTATTGCACGCACATACAAGTCATTTTAAAAATTTGACCACGCCCCCTTCTGCCCAAATAAATTCGATAAAAATCTTAAAGCAAGCTGCACCAGCGGGTATATTAAGTTCGAGCAAACTCTGCTGAATCTCTCTTGCTTGTTCTTTGCCTGCCTTCAGCGCCGCCTCTGTCTCTGTCTCCGCCACTGTTTGCTTGCCGCAAAGGGTTAGCTTGGAGCTGGGTAGCTCGGTAGCTTGATATCACATGCGTCCAGCGCCAAGCACAAATGCAAAGCATGAGGAGGAGTTGAAGCTGCTAGTTGCATTAATGACATCAGCAGCAGCAGCAGCAGCAGTGGCAGCAGGACGAGCTGGAGACGCACAAGTCGAAGTCGCAGCCAGTCGCTCAAACTGGATGCGGCTGCGGCTTGTGCGGCTGCGGCTGCCACTCTCTGGCTCTGGCTCTGGCTGTGGCTGTCAGTGGGGCCAACGGCTTCTGTTTTTGGGTTTTTAACCAAGACCAAAAACGAGCACTGCGATGTGGCAGGGGAAAGGGTGTAAACCTGGTTAGTTGGCAGCTAAAAATGGTTCGTTTTCACTGTTGCTGCTGCTGTTGTTGTTCTTTCTCCTGTGTGTGTGTGTGTGTCACAGGCAAACCATTAAGCTCTTGACGTGACCCCGCATACTGCTCCTACTCCTGCTCTTGCACTTGCTCTGCTACTCCTTGTGGCTGTGGCAGCTGCGCCCATCAAATGAGTCTCCTGCTCGTCCAGCAATGACTGCAGAGCATTGTCAAATGAAGGATTCCAATGCCTTCCTTCATGCCCTCCCCCACCCTCCTTTCTCCCCTTCTCTACCCTCCTTTCTCTTCCTGCTTCGATGCTGCTGACAGTTCATACTCATCGCTCTCGTGGCAACTTCCTAGAATCCTTGCATTAGTCTGTCCATATCTTATGCCAGCAAACTTACCGCGCAGCTAATTAAACATGCGAATACTGAAAGTTCTACCACCCTTCCCCCTCTCTCTCTCTCCATCTCTTCACACTTCCTGTCCCGCTCTGAAGTTATGCCAATTTGGAATCTCATTTGCAAAAATCCTCTTTGCGCATTTGTTCTGATAAACATGCCAACAACTTTTGACTCCTTTCGCCTGCCATCCTGGCATAAACAACAACAATAAGCCAGCACACGCACACACACACTCACACTCACACTCACTCACACACACTCAAGCTCACTTGCGCTTGGCGACAAAGTTTCCTTTTGGCGGCTTTAAAATAAAGTTTTTATATTTTTAATTAGATGCACATGAGGTTTTACTTACCCAACTTCTGACGGCCCCGACACTCGGTTATGGCATCTTTAATGCCACCCAAGTCCGCTCAACACGACTCGACTCGACTGCGCAGCTGATCGACCCCTACACCCTACACCCTACGTCCTGTCAGAGTGAAACTGTAAACCCTTTTACCACTTTCTATTACACGCAGAGAATAGAATAGAAACTGCCGGAGAAACTTATTTGGTTGAGTTGAAGAGGAAAAAGAAAGTTATTGAAATTAAATGTTACAGTATTATATATATATGGTATAAAAGGAATATCTGAAAAATACATTTATACACAATTTGTCGTAAATGAGTAGACCAACAAAATGTGAATTATTTTGGTTAACAATCTAAAGTAGACCCTTCATTTTTTATGAGACCAGACTGATTTTTATTGGCTAATAAAACAAACCTCAAGATATATTTTTTCTTATTTTACACTATATAATATCTGCTAATACATATGTATAATTAGTATATAGTTATGGCAAAGTTCTTTTCAGTATATTGTAAAGAAGCAATTCACTGTATTACTTCTAAAATGATAAGGAAGTTTATACATTTATTTAACTTTAGCTACAAACATTATTGGCAAATTGTTTATAAGACTTCAGAATCTAGACTTTCTAGTGATCTAGATATTTATACCCTTGCAGAGGGTATATTAATTTTGGCCTAGAGTTTGCAATGCACCTTTGGAAACATCTCCGACCCGTCGATCTTGCCATATCTGTCTATCCGTCCTTCATTACGGAATTCTACAAACTATAAAAAGAGAGCAAACAAAGTTAGGTACCAATATTCTTAAACTAACCTACTTATAATTTTCTCTCAGTGCAATTGTTCACTTGCGCTGGCCGCCTGCAACTTCCGTGCCATTGCGCCAAAAACTTTTACACTCGCTGATACTCACACACAAACACACACACTCGTGCATACCAACAAGTAATTGTTATTGCAGCAGACACACATCCGGACACACACATACACTACGAGTACCGTTAGCATTCTATATTGTGTTTTGCATTTTTCTGTTGCATACGCCAAGGCGCTGCCCGATTTGCTGTATCAAAAAAGTTTTGCAGCGAAATGTGCAAAATGCAAAAGGATTTCCAGCGAGAGTGTGCGAATGACTGTGTATGTGTGTGAGAGAGTGTTTGAGTGTGTGTGTGTGTGAGTGTGTCTGTGTGTGTGTGCGAATAAAATAGCTGCCTAACTTCAGTCTTGAAATCGGCTTAAGCACTGCAGCTCTCAGCTCTGCCCAGCAAAGTTTGCAGCGCTGCAGGTAAATGTCAGAATTGATGCCACTCAAAAAAGCCAACAACTTTGTGTAGCTCTCGTTGTTGTTGTTGTTGCTTCCCTTGTTGCAGCTGCAGCGCCTGTCGTTGTTGCCTTTATTGTTTTCGGCAAAGTCCGAAAGCATCAGCAACAAGCAACAACAGGCTAAAAAGTTTCAGCATTGTTTACAGCGACCTGACCAGCTCGCAGCGGAAGCAAGCTACCCTTGGCTGCCCCCTGCTACACTTTCCCTTCTACTCAGCTCTTCTCCCCCTCCTGCCCTTGGACTATTGCACAATTAGCAAGCGGGCGCAGTTGGCAACTTGGCTCTAGGCCTGGGCTTAGCCTAATTAAAAAAAGAGACGTCAGCGTCACATTTTGCGGCTGCCACAAACAGCGCTAGGGAGAAGGGGGTGGAAGAGTGGTGAAGGGTTGGAGGGGACAATCCCGTATCCCGTTGAGGGTGTAGCAAAAATTTTAAATTGAATCAACTTGAGTGCTCATAAATTTTTCTACTGCTTTTATGTTTTGCAGAATCCTCTCGCAGCTTCGTTGCGGCTTGCTGCGTCACTTGCAGCCCTTTTGCTGGCGGGGGCAGGTACTTGAGAGGCGTGGAGGGGGGAGGTGTAGCATGCTGCTATGCCAGGTGCGGATGCTGTCGCTGGCATTGCGTAAACTTTTGCTTAAAGTCAATCAACGGCAGCAGCAGCAGCCCGAGTCGGTTATGGCTGCAACAGTTTTTGGCCCTCTTTAATTTTGGCTGTCGGCTTGTTTTTGCCACAACATATACACACACAAACATAGATACACACTCACACACAGACACATACGTATCATAAACAGTTATGTGTTGTGCTAGCGACTTCGACTTCGCCTTGTTAATGGCAACTTTTTCCAAAGCGAACCAATTAAGTTGTCAGTCAAATTCTCTAGTTGATGCCACAGCAACAACAACAATAACAACAAATACTGAATGAGGCTGCTGCTGCTGTCTCTAGCTGACATGCCAATTAATTAATTAAGTCAGCTTGCAACATCTTCGAGTAGAGCGTAGAGCAAACGCAGCTTTCGGGGCCGAAATAAACTGACAAAACATTGCAACAATTTAAGAAAGGAGATAGACAGAGTGCGAGAGAGAAAGACAGAGACAAAGAGTGTGTTTGTGTGTCTCTCTGTGTATGTGTGCGTGTGTGCGTATCTGTGTGTCACGCAGCGTGTTGCGTGGTAATTTAAATTTTAATTTTGATCTTAATCTCTTAATGCGAAATAAAATGCCGCACACTGGTGTCCCGCACAGTGCAGAGCAGAGCAAAGCATCCGCAATCAGTGCCACCCTCCCCTCTCCTCCCCTCCCACTCCCATTCACCTCTCTCACTCACGTTCTTTGTCTCTCAGTCGGCTTCTAATTTACTTTCGCCCGTTTTCGCCTTCACTTTGCTGCAAGATAAAAACGAGAACATAAGAAAGGAAAGAAAACTGCGATAGGGTACTTTATATATGCGCAAGACGTGTGGAGAGAGGGGCAGGTAAAGTGAGGTGAATTTCATTTCTTTACTTAAACATAATAGCAGTATTCTATATATATGGTATTATATATAAAATGTTGCAAATTTCTATATAGTAACCTTCTCTAGGCTTCGCTATCTATGCTAGCTCAATTATATGTTGAATGAAAAGTGCATTATTATCAAATCTTTCAATTATATTTGCTCTGATAAAAAAATCTTAATTTAACTTATATATTATATAATATATATAAATATTAAAATCATAACATTTCACAGTCATTTTGCATATTTATTCACTGACATAACTATGTATTGTTCTTTTATGTATACCTCCATCAATAATGAAGCTTTAAGAATTTCACCAATAAGAATATGCATTAAATTCGTGAAATAGAATACAGAAAAGAAAAATAAAATATAAATATTATGTATTGTGTACTGTAAACACCAATTTATAATTACTTTATAGGCATAATACAGTCGACTGACCTTAGTCGACTATAAACTAATTAAATAAATAAATAAATAAATAAATAATCTTATATTTGTTAATATTTTAAGGACTATCTTTCCTTTTTAATCGTTACCACAAACATATGCTTAATTTATTTACTCTCGTCTCTTCTCATATATTTATAGGATAGAGTTCTTTATTCTTGTTGTTCCCAAATACAAATTCAAATAAAATACTTAAACTACTTATAGATAATGCATGTAAAATACGCCGAGTAGTTTAGCCCACCCATGCACTT
Organism: Zaprionus davidi; assembly: GCA_018903715.1. Classification (NCBI taxonomy): domain Eukaryota; kingdom Metazoa; phylum Arthropoda; class Insecta; order Diptera; family Drosophilidae; genus Zaprionus; species Zaprionus davidi. Next base: position 5,385,330 of record JAEIGL010000003.1, read on the forward strand.
CATCTCCATAGCAACAAACTGTCGACTTTATTGCGTGAAAATGATCCCGAAATGCGAAGCCCACTATGCCAGCTAGTCTCCCTAGTTCCCCCTAGTTCCCCTTAGCTAGGAAAAAAGGTCGCTCCAAGTCGGAGCCAAAGTTAAGCCAAAGCACTTACCGAACTGAAAATTAAAGAGAAAATGTCATGCATTTTGCATTACCAAGTGGCAGTCGCAGCATAACAAATACGCAATCGAATGGATGTTCACCCCCACCAAGCACATCCTCCAAAACCCAAACCCAAACCCAAATCCAACTACCCCCACTACCTGCAGGACACGCAACGCATCGCATCGTGCAGCTGCCCACATATTGCTGGAGAACGAGAGTCCTGGCTATTATACAAATGCTCATATTTAATTCGTTCTGCTGGCAATCGAAGCAGGAACACAAAAAAAAAAGGCAGAGGCAGAAGGCAAAGGAGGGCAGCATGTGGAGACGCTGCTCGTGCAGCAAATCCCGTGTCTAATCTGTGGCAATAATGCTGCGTATAAAAAGATAAAGTTCGCAGTGGACATTAGAGGTACTCCCCGATACGAATTCGAATTCGAGTTTGCTGAGGTGACCATAAAGTTGTATGATTTGTTTTATGGCCAACCGAGGACGTTATTATTGCTAAAGGGCACGCCCACATTGCCCATACTCGGCATACAGGTACGGCAGGAAGATTGCTTTTGTTGCTAGAGATGTCCTCTTGTAGGGGGGAGGGAGGAGAAGAAGGTGGAAAGGAGAGTGAGAGCTCAATAAAGCATAATGTGCGCACGTTTTTAATTGGCCTGCGATGAAAGGCAGCACTGGCAAAGATGGCAATGGCGATGGCGATGGCGATGGCGACGCTAACTGGCAATGCCCCCGCCACTCCTGAGGCTGCTGCTGCCTCTGTTGCTTTCCCCTTCAGCTCCTCCCTCTGTTCTTGCTACTGCTGCTGCTGACCAATTAGCGCCAGCCGCCCGCACCAGACGTTGGCCAATTTCGTGTATGTTGCAAGTTGCCCCTCACTCCCTTCTGTTCCCTTGTAGTAGATATGTGTGCGCACATGTGTGTGTATGTGTGTGTGGGTGAGTGAGTGCCAAAGTCTAATTACGCTTCAATTGCGCCACTTGCATATAGATCGTGAAATTATGGAAATTTTTCGCAAGGCGCATTTCTTACACCTCCAGCCAGCAAGATGTATGTGTGTGTGTGTGCGAGTGTGTGTGTGCTGCATACAATTTTAATTTCAAATTGACAGCACACAATTAGGCAGCAAGTCATGGCAGCCACACCCTCCCAATCCTCTCCAGCTCTTCTCTTTTGGTGTAATGTATTTTATTGACGTGGCCGAGGTTATTGCATTGGGCATAAATTAATTTCACGACACGTAAATTGAGCAGTTTTTGACACTGTGCTACATCTAACTTTCCCCCCACTGCCCCTCTCACCCTCTGCCACCCCTCCCACTGCCCCTTAGGCAGCCCTGTGTCACACAAAGCCAATTACGTCGCAAAGGTTTTTGCTGCGCGTGGTGACAATTTCGCTGCTTACCTAAGATTTACCCCCCTCCCTCTCTCCCCATCCCCTCCTGCTGCTGCTGCTCTCCTGCCTGCTGCTTGTCGTAATTGTGTGCCACACTGCAGACCATTAATTCTCGTTAGCGTCCGAGCAACAACAACAACAGCAACAACAAGAAGAAGAACTGGAGGTGGGAATGGAACCTGGTCAGCAACTTGGCAGCTTCTTTGGCTCTTTTCATATTAATTTAGTTGATTTTTGTGTGAATTAATTAGGCAAAAGGTGAAAATGAAGATGAATGTTTTAATTAGGCAGGCAGGCAGCAAGGCAGCTAGGCAGGCAACGATACAACGCGCGGATTTGAATGTCACACGCGACGCAATCCCAACTGGCAAGGGGCAACCCCAAACCCATTCCTGCTGCTACCTTTCTGCTGCTCCCTCTCTACTGCCCTTCCTCCTCCCCCTACTTGCAACACTTTAAACGCTTTAAGAGTCGCCATCATTTGCTGCTCCTCCAGAGAGCTCGTGTCGCAGCGCCCTCGAAAGAAAATCCCGGCAAAGGCTTAAGCAATGTCTGACAAAACACCTGAGACATTCAATTATAGCGCCACGCGAAGTGCCACACACAGAGAGACAAAGAGAGAGGTGAGAGAGAGAAACCAAGAGAGAGGGAGAGAGTGGGACAGAAAAGTGAGTGCTGGCCAGAGCCGACGATGGCTTATAAAATGTCAACCAGCTGCAGTAGGAACAAATTTCAAAAAATATATGTACATTTATTTATATAGAAGGCAACCCGCTATAGACCTGAACTTGGCATGAAAGGAAACAGACAAGGTCGCTTCTGGAGTGCCCTTTGCTAGGACCAAAAGGAATACTATGAAGAAGCTGCGATGCTATTAGGGAATAAAGTTAGAAATGCATAGAAATTAACACAACTTAATAAGGTTTCTTCTAATATAATAATATGAAGAATATAAATTAGATAAATTAAATTAAATTAAATTAAATTTAACTCAAACAAATTAAATTAATTTTAAATTCAATACCTTAAAATTTTTAAACTTAAATTTAAGATTTAAATTAACTTAAATTAAATTATTGTAAACTTAAACAAATTAATTAATTTTAAATTTAATTACCTTAAAATGTTGTAAACTTAAACTTAATGCTTAATTATTTTAAATTAAGTTTTTAAATAATTCTTTGTATCTAATTCAGTCGACTGCATTTAGTCGACTTTAAATTAAATTAAATTAAAATAAATATAAATAACAACGTAAATTTACTATTTAAGATGTCATCGAGTTTATCATGCTAGAACAATTGCCTGGCAAATTACAACGCATTGGAAAGTGAATCTAGCCGGCAACTTCAGGTTACACTCTCAGCTCGGCTAAAGCGGCTAGAGAAAGCGAGAAATACTACAGAAATATATATAGAGATATATATATACATACGATATATATTATATATATATAATATATTTAACTGCGGCAACAAAAATAACAACACAGCAGCAACAACTTGAAGCGGGGATTTAAGTTTAATAAGCGCCAGAAGTGCCTTGTTGCCTTTCGCGGTTAAACCAGTTGCGAGTGGGGTAACTGGACTTTAAACTTGAATATAGAGAAATGAAGAGGAGAAAGAGGGAATGGAATGAGGCGAGGGGAAGAGTAGAAGTAAAGAAAGAGGAGGAAGTGAAAGACAGATACATCATATGGCACATTGATGATCTTATCTCAGGGGGTATTTAGTGTGTCTCCCGAGTAAACTTGGGGCAACTTAATAGGCCGACAGTACGTGTGTGTGTGTGTGTGTGCGTGCGTAGTGTAACTAACGCATGTTTATGTTTTACACTGCAGAAAAACTTGCGAGTCTTTCAAGCGCAAAACCCCAAAAACAAACCCAACATAACTCTCCACTGAGCCCGGACTGCCCCGCAGTGTGTGTCCGGCGTGTCCCCGAAAAGCTCATTCATACAACATTTAAACAGTGGCGGGACACACACGCACACCCCAACCAACACACACCCAGTCGCACACACGCAGCAACCTTTGGTATTCAACGTAATCGCTTTCAACCACTTCAACGGCCATTTTGCGTGTTCTCTCTCCCTCTCTGTGTGTGTGTGGCCCAATATAAAACCAATGCAATGTTGTTGCTGTTGTTGTTGCTGTTGCCTCTGGCATTTTGGGGGCAGCCATCACACTGAGGCAGACGTACCTTTATCGCTTCAAAGCACAGAAGCCGTGCTGAAGAGTGGAAGATTTATGGCGGATGCTGGAATTTAATGAAATTGCAAAACGAAAATGTAACAAACACACACACACACACACACACAGATACAGAGAGAACACACGCAGACAGGACAAGGGCAAAGGCAGGCAGGCAGGAAGGGCGGGGGGGTAGAGGTCCACACAACGACATTGGCACGCACAAAATGGCGGCAAAGGACAAACAACAGCTGCTGCCCAGGCATGCCGCAGTTTTTCTCATCAACCCTTCACCCCTTTGCTCCCTGTACACTCCCCTACCCCTCTCCTAACCCCTCTTTCTCTCTCCACCTCCTCTTTCCCCCTCTACCACCCTTCACCTAGCCACGCTCGCCCCTCCATCATGTCCTGCCTCTACTACAGCGATTTTGTTGACATTTTCAGCTCGTTGGTGTAATTTCTAGCCAGAAAATAGCTAACCTAGCTAGCTAGACGGCCTTGCCTGGCTTTAAGCTGCGGGGCAAGTGCATTAACAGGCACTTGAAAAGTGCAATCTGGCCGCAATTGGAATGAATACCCGGCCGCGAAATGGCGGCGCGTGATAAAACACGTTTTAATATCGCAGACCCACTGTGAGGGCAGGGCGACAAGGGACGCGGGCGGGGACAGAGCCAGGGGTAGGCAACGACCTACAGCGAATGTGGACAATGGCAGCCAGTTGCCAATTGGCGCAGTCGGCAGGCAGCAGGAAGCAGCAGAGCCGCCAAATGTTGCACACAACGTTTTACAAACTTCGGTTAACTGTGGTAAGGGGACAGGGGCAAAGGGGCAAGAGGTGCAGCAGAGGCAGGGCGTGTGCACGGCGCTGTTGCGTTTTTGTTGTAGGCGCCGTTAAAATTCAATGAATTGAAATTGTAAAGCGCGTCGCAACGCGTCGCGTTCGGGGACCCGCTGAGCCTGTTGGAGCCTGCTGCGAGTGTTGACTGCCGTGCAGTGTCTGTCAGTCTGTCCCTCTCTCCCTCTCTCTCTCTGTCTGCTGTTTGCATGCCGTCCACATGCGAGTGTCGACTGTGTGTGTGTGTGTGTGCGAGTGTGTCTGGCGACACCGGTAATTACCGCCACGTGACAATGAAAATTACCAGGCAGCTACGCGACCAGCAACAGCCAACACACCCCGCTTTAAAGCCGTCAGTCTTCACTGCGAATGTACCCTCCTGTTATCTGCCTCTCACTCTCTCTTCTCTCTTCCCCCTCTCTCTGTCTACCCTCTCTCTCCCTCTGCATAAATATTGCAGCGCCTTGCATCAGCGCCAGGCATATTGAGTGTCAAAAGCCATCGCTCGCGCAGATCTACGAGTCGTTTGGACTGAAGCAAGTCGGGTACACTGTTTATGCAATCTGCAGAGCAAGCCAGAGATGCTGCACAGTGGAACAAAAACACAGTCAAAGCTACTAAAAAAAAGTAGAACATATTTTGTACTTGCAAATGATAGAATGGAACACCAATCACCAATGGAACTATCGATAGAATTGATGGAACTATTGATATTATTAATGGAACTATCTAGAGAATCGATCAATTAAACTGATGGAACTATTGATTAAATTTGATAGAACCGTATTAACTATCGATAAATATATTGGAACTATCGATATAATCCATGGAACGATCAGTAGAATCAATAGAAACAATTTAATCCATAGAAACAACTTAACTATCGACATATATATAATAACTATTGACAAAATGGATTTAATCGATAGAATTGATGTAACTGTAGATATTATATAGTTGATTAAACTAGAGCTATAATCTATAGAACTATCAATAGAATCAATGGAACTCTCGTTCGAATCCATGGATTAAATGGAAGAAACTATCAATAAATTCGATGAAACTAGCAATGGATGTCAAATTATCAATGGCACGTGGTTCTATCGATAGATATTTAAAAAAAAATAAACTATCATTTTAAAATGTTGTCAACGAATTGATACTAGATAAATAACAATGGTCCAACGGTATATATACATTTCTGAATTTGGATTTTTCACTTCCAAAGTTCAACAATCGAGTCCAGAGTCAAAGATTCCCCATTCGAACTGTAGCCTGTTTAGATTTTCTGCAACCACGCCCATTGTGCCTCTTTGGGACTTGACTGGTGGCGTCAGTGCAGCTCGTAAATAAATCAATGAGCCAAGCCGAGTCGAGCCGCTTTTGCAAGAGTTTACCAGCGTCCTGCGCCTTCGAGTCACTGACAGGCGCCTCAATGTTTTTTTTTCCTTGCAACGTCGCCCTCCCCCTTCAATCCTCTTGCCTGACCAACGCATAAATTTGTGCAACTTGCCTTGCCTTTGCTTGCCACGCCTGCTGCCTTGCTGACGTATGTTTAGCTTGAGTGGATTTTATTGTGACAGCATCAGGATTTACTGGGGACAACAACTGAAGCTGGCAGCCAGTAATGAGGGCCTTACCTCTCCCTCCTCCCACTTCCTTTGCACTGCTGTCCATTTGAGTTCATAGTTTAGTGTCTGGGCATAGCTTTTGTGTGTTTTATGTTGTCTAGTGTAATTAATTTGCGCTATTTTTGCCATTTTTGCTCAATTTATCGAGTGCATTCAAACATTGCGCATACGACGCGTGTGCACAGGGGGGCGAGACAGAAAGAAGGCGAAGGGGCGTAGGGGGGACGTAGCAAAATCAATGCTAAAATATGCAAATTTTTATTTGCGCGACAATTTCAATTTAACGACAGCAACGACGACGGCGACAGCCAGCGCGCATTTTCTATTAACGTTCCCGGACTTTTTTCCGTGCTCCTTTGTCTCGACCCCGGCGAATTACTCTCCTTGGTGCCGTTAACACCGCTGTGCAGCCATTTGCCCCCCTCCCGCCTACTCCTGCTCAGCGCAACAGGGCAAGCTACCAGCCAGAAGGTGGCAGGGAGGGAAGGGCGAATGGATTTTCGAAAAATGGAAATCTGTAAGGAAACTTGCGCATTGAGCCATTCCGTGGGGATCATTATGCGTGCGCCCACGTTATGGCGCCTAAAAGTGTCGTTTTCTGGTTGAAGAGTGTTGTAGGGGAAGGCAGGGGAGGGTAAGGGAAGGTAAGGGAGGGTGGGGGAGGGTAGACGGTATGCCATTTGGGATACGTTGGGTGAGTGAAATTTAAATTGTGTGAAAATCGCGAATTGGCTAAGCCAAAGCAGATCAGGCCACAACTTGTAGCACGTATAAGTTGCAGAGACAGAAAGAGACTGTTGTAAGTCAGCTGGCAACGAGTGCGACATGCCCGTGCGTGTCTGTGCGCCAACTGCACGGATTAATTGCCATAACTGTAATAAATATGAAAAATAAGGAAAATACTCGATAGTGAAACTGAATTATTGACAAGGATTTGCGCAAAATTTACGTCTAAGAAAGTAGTCTGCGGAGATTCGCCAAGAAGATGACATAAGCTTAAGCTGCTTGGCTATGCCACGCCCACTCTTTCCCCCCGCCCTCACCAACAGTGCAGCCTCTCTGGAGCATTGGAGCAGTGAAACTTGGGGTGAAGATTTATAGCAGCAAAGCTCAGGCAAAAATAACTTTAGCGGAAAAGTGCCGACAAAATACAAGAAAATGCTTAACCAACAAGGCGCACACACGCACACACACAGAGACTCGAGACTCGCACAACCGTTTGGCAAAACCACTTACAGTTGTTGGAGAGAGAGTGAGAGAGAGGGGAGGCGGTGGATGTAGGCAACTCTTGGGCCCTAGCGCTTCGCTGAGTCGAGAGCCAAAAACTTCATGAATTTAATTACCGAATTTTTTCGCTGTAATTACGAAATTCTTTTGGCCGAAAACGGAATTTTCATTTCATTTTCATTAAAATATTTGCTGCTTGTAAGTGTTTACAAATATTTGCCAGATGCCACGCCCCCACACACGCACTGGAGCCACTTGTAAATCTTGGCAAGGCAGGCAGGCAAGGCAGGGCAGCCTATTTGGTAAGAAGCTCACACAATTATTCAGTTATTGGCCAGCAAAGCCACAAAACGTCAACGAAACGGAGCTGCTCCTGACTCCTGGTCCTGCTCCTGGCCCTGCTGCATGCTCTGTCTGTGCCTGTGCATTATTAACTCGACCACGGTAAGCTCATAATGAGGCCGAGGCGATAATTTCTTGCCCCCAAATGTGTGGTCAACTGCGTCTGCATCTCCTCTCCTTCCTTGCTTGGCAAACGGAATGTTCATTAAATTTATAATAACAATAAGACAACAATAATGCATTTATTTAGCCGCTCCGCCTCAGAGTGCATTATAGGCAAATAACAGTTTTGCCCCAAATGCAATGCAAATACATACGGCCTCAATGTGTGCACTGTACATACATTTCTTGCAGCAAATAATGATGCACTATGAATTGGACTTTGTTTGTGTGCACGCCGAGAGTGCTGCAGGGGCTTATAGATCTCGGTGAAAAGTTGTACGTCCAGATCTTTAAGTTGAACTGGCCACTCAGCCTTATTCCCGTCAAATCTGAATATCAACGAATAATTTAGCTTTTTTTATAGCGGGCACATCGCGCATACAAAGGTAAAGGTAATAAAATTAAATATGGTAAACTTGAACAAAAATTAATGATCCTCTAACTTCACTCAAAAATTCCTGCAACATTGTCACTACTGCATTACATTTACATTAGAGTTGTAAAAACATCGTTGGTTGACAACATCGATAATTTCTAGTCGATAATTCCATAATATTAGCCAGCGAAGCCTTGCCTTATCAGACTTATCCAGGACACAACTGGGATCGTGTCATTGATAGGATCGTGTCTTCAGTAAGGAGCTCTGTTTATTAATTTCCAAATCAAAATTGCAGCCGAACCGGACGAGATAGCAAATGGGGTTTCCTCTTCGCACTGCAAAAGTTTCTCAATTTTCCAAAGCGTAAGTCCAGCTCTTCTTAATACACACCCCTTTTCAAAATCGACTTGCCTGAGTTGGTGATGCGGTGCGACAAAAAATCCGTTTTTTTCCATACCAAAGCGACGCCTAGCGATATATTCTTTAACTACATCGTAGGATCCTTATGAACACGACTGTTGGCCACCTATCTGTAGCATTTTAAACTATGTTATCCAAGTGTCATGCAGTAAACTCATATTGAGCGCCCTCTAGTGTTCGTAAAATGCAATTCCTACATTTGGCTCCTGCCTTGCAATTTAAAATTACCGCCAAAGAATCGATACTAGCTTCTATCAAAAAACCGATAGTTAACTATCGCATGCGCTGTTTAACTGCACATCGCTAATAAAATTTCCCTTCTGTCTTTTACAAAACTGTGACATAATTCCTAAACAAACCACCATTGGTTGATTTTTATAAATTAAAGTGCAATGAGGCTGCGCTTGCAGACAATCACTGGTAGTCTGCGCCAGCATTGGCGCTGTCAGAGCAATGTTGCAGCGACAGTCACAACAGTCCCACCTGTTGCACCAACCAATGGAAACAACACTACACAAACAACAACCGAAAGCAAATCCGCCGGCAACAGCACACGTGAAACATTTGTAGAACGTGTTGCCCGTGGACCCGGCCTAAAAGACTTCTTCACCGTAAAACACAAACAGAGGCTTAATCTTAATGGCGACTCCCCCAACGAGGTCGATACTAATGTACCCTATTTAAATTCCATTGACTACGATGGACGGGGGCGCCAGGTGCACTTCGAGGTATACGGCTGCCAGATGAATACAAACGATACGGAAGTTGTGTGGAGTATTCTACAGGCACACGGTTACCAACGATGCGAGGATATATCCAAAGCAGACGTCGTGATGCTGGTGACCTGCGCTGTGCGTGATGGTGCCGAACAAAAGATCTGGAATCGTTTACGGCATCTGCGAGCAATGAAAGAAAAACGCGGCACTAAACGACACCCACTGCAACTGACACTACTGGGTTGCATGGCCGAGCGACTGAAGGAGAAACTGCTGGACCAAGAGCAGTGCGTGGATGTCATTGCGGGGCCCGATAGCTACAAAGATCTGCCAAGACTGTTGGCTGTGGCCCGTCACTACGGCAACTCGGCAATCAATGTGCTCCTCTCGCTGGACGAAACCTATGCGGATGTGATGCCCGTGCGACTGAACTCGGACTCACCCACTGCCTTCGTGTCCATTATGCGCGGCTGTGACAACATGTGCTCCTACTGTATTGTGCCTTTCACCCGGGGTCGGGAAAGGTCTCGTCCACTCGACTCCATTGTGAGAGAAGTACAGACGTTGCAGGAACAAGGAGTCAAAGAAGTAACTCTATTGGGACAGAATGTCAACTCGTACCGAGACAGAAGTTCGACGCAGGCATCTAGAGATGTTGCTAACATGGCATCAGGATTCAGCACGGTATATAAACCCAAAACGGGTGGATTACCATTTTCGGTGCTACTCCAAAGTGTGGCAGAAGCAGTGCCAGAGATGCGCATTCGATTCACATCGCCCCATCCCAAGGACTTCTCCGACGAGGTATTGCGTATCATTCGCGACTATCCCAATGTCTGCAAGCAGTTGCATCTACCCGCACAATCCGGCAACACGGCAGTGCTAGCTCGTATGCGACGTGGTTACACGCGGGAGGCTTACCTGGAGCTGGTGGAGCACATTCGTCAAATATTGCCCGATGTGGGCCTGTCCAGTGACTTTATTTGCGGCTTCTGCGGAGAAACAGAAGCAGAGTTCGAGGACACCATCACACTCATCGAGAGTGTTCGCTATAACGTGGCCTTCCTGTTTGCCTACAGCATGAGGGAGAAGACCACTGCCCACAGACGCTATGTGGACGATGTACCACTGGCAGTGAAGACTGCACGACTGCAGCGAATGGTGCAGGCCTTCCGTGAAGGTGCTACACAGTTGCACAAACACTTTGAGGGCCAGCAGCAACTCATTCTAATCGAAGGAAAGAGTAAACGATCCGATAACTTTTGGTTTGGACGCAATGATGCGAACATAAAGGTTATTGTTCCTGCCTCATCACTGCCCACAGCGGAAGGTAGTCAAAATCTTAGAGACATGGGTGTTGGCGACTTTGTGGTCGCACGCATTGTTGAGTCAAACTCGCAGGTTCTTAAGGGGCTGCCACTGCATCACAGCTCCATTGGAGACTATCATCGCAGTAAAAAGATCGACTTGAATAATGTTTTGAACTCCTGCGAAACAAGTGAAACTAGTTTAAGAAGTATAGTATAAAAAGAGGATTCGTTTTGACTGTTAACCTAATTTCAGACAAGTTAGAAAATCGTTATCAAAATAAAGAATCTATTGTTACATTCTCTCGCCTCAGACATATGTTCCATGCACATTGGCAATTCAATTCTATGTTAACTCAGCTTTATTTAAACTTAGATATATATTACGTTTCCATAGTGTGATCGCTGTTGGTGTCCTTTTTCGTCGCAGCTTGCTCCTCACTTTTACCATGATACTTAGCTATATTACTACGATAGAACTCGAATATTTGAGCACTGGCCCCTCGACAAAGGCATTCGATGTCGTTGAATTGGGCAATCTTGAAGGCGCCCTTTGTTTGCACCAACAGCAGATTTCCCTCCACGGAGTCGAAGGCAAATGTAAAGCTGGCCTGATGACGCAACGTTTCACTCTGTTCAGGGTCTAGAACGAAGTCGCCCTGTTCATTGATGATGCAGTGAACGGCTGCAAAGCTGTATCTTAATGGCAGTCCGCCAATAAGCATAGCCAGACAGGCTGCATTCAATGCACATGCGTCTATCTATAATGAGATAATTTTAGTTACTTTGCCTGGCAACATTTCTATGATGCTTACACTTCCGCGATCCTCTAGCTCTTGCAGCTGGACAGACATTTTTGCACGCGGATATGCCTCAGTGAGAAGTGCCAGTTCTAGGACATCTCGTATGGCCGCTTCACGTATGCGTTCCTTAACCTGTGGCAATCCTGCCTTGGGTCGGTAATTGCACTCCAGGTAACTGCCTTCGATGCTTAGATTCTGTGTCTTCACCTCAATGGGGCCCAGCACTGCGGCTATAACAACTGTCGCTCCTATAGGGAGAGGCAAAAACATTAGAGACACACAGTTCCGGCATTTGCAGACAGTCTAGACAAACCTTGGCAGTACATAACAGAACCATCGCAACGGGAGAGCGGATTGAACTTGCAGTTCATATCCCTCAGTTTGTCTTTGGCAGTCTCTTCTATATCCATATTAACCATTTTAATTAGCCAAAACTTATTCGAAACTAAAACAAAACCAGCAACGTGCGCGTGTTGACAAAAAGCGTATTAGAGATGGACGATAGCTTTGACTGCCGCTGTGTGGCCAGTCGTTTCAAGTAACTGTTAGCAATTCAAAATATAACAAATCAACAGGTGGGTTTTTATTTTTCCATTAGAATTATTAAATATATTGCACATTTTAAACAAATCTTATAATAAATTAACTATCTTTTATTTAAAATATCGTATAATATTATGCATTTATAAAGTGACCATTACCCAATGTTGTGGTATTTTTTTAAGTAGTGACAAGTAACGTTAAAATACGTTCACTGCAGACAACTGCCGAAAAACTTGTTCATTCCACAGCGTAAACGCTCGCAGTTCAGGTTAATTTACTCTTCCGAAAACGCAAATCATCGAAATGTCTGGTACGTTCCACTTATCCCATTAAACTAATCCGGTTCCACATTGTGTTATCATCAAATACATTCCAAATACAGGCGAAAATCCATTTGCCCAGTTCGAGAAATCCTTCACCAAGGACGGAACGGTCTACAAGTACTTTGATCTGGCGGCCATTGATAGCAAATATGGTAAGTTGGAAAAACCCCGTCCACCTGTCTACCGAGTGCGACAACTTGAAGTTTGACCTCTCCCCTCATACCGAACACACCTTCCCCAATGGGAATCAATTTAATTTGCAAGTCCAAGCAGTGTCATGGGGGGAAGGTGCGATCAACTTAACGAATCACAGCAAAGCTTTCTAAAACACACCCAGGGCTTAGTTGAAAGCGAAAGTAATCATCATGACACGGCAGCAGGGCTCGTCTGTCGAGGCAGGCCAGGCACACGGCAGGCCAGGCACACGACGACACCGGCCGATTCTGATAAGGCTGGACTACGTTTATTATGTGTTAATCAAGCTCTTGTATTATGTAGCAGACACTTATCAGTGCTAGCAAGACATATTGAAACTGCTGATATCGGGTGATGTCGTGATGTGATGCCGCATACATATATACAATCGGATCTAAATATGTATGTATGTGTACTTGTGTGTGTTCTCTGTGCATCATAATAGTAGGAATTTTTTTAAGTGCGGCGCGTGTCTGGCTCTAGGTCGAGGGGGCGGGGACGGTTGTTGCGAGACCGGATGGTTGAAGTGGATGAGAATACATTCCTGTTACTCAATCGCTAGAAGCAATGTGCAATAAATACTATATTACTTTGCCAGCTGATAAGTTGTTAATCCCATTAAATAAAATGCACTAATGCATCTACAGATCAGCTGCCTTACTCAATCCGTGTACTGTTGGAGTCGGCGGTGCGTAACTGCGACAACTTCCATATCCTAGAGAAGGATGTTCAGAGCATTCTGGCCTGGACTCCTGGTCTAACCCAAGGCGCTAATGATGTGGAGGTTTCCTTCAAGCCAGCCCGTGTCATCCTGCAGGTAAGTTGCCTGAAAAATAATATAAATATAAATATATAATAATAAAATATCTTAAAGGATTTCACTGGTGTCCCTGCTGTTGTGGACTTCGCGGCGATGAGAGATGCCGTTTTGGAGCTGGGTGGTAATCCCGAGAAAATCAATCCCATCTGCCCTGCCGATTTGGTCATTGATCACTCTGTGCAAGTTGATTTTGCCCGTGTTCCAGATGCCTTGGCTAAGAACCAGAATCTAGAATTTGAGCGCAACAAGGAACGTTTTACGTTCTTAAAGGTGACTTACGTTATATAATCCTTCGTAGATCTGATTAATACTAACAAAACTGTACTGATTTCAGTGGGGTGCCCGTGCTTTCAACAACATGTTGATCGTGCCACCTGGCTCGGGCATTGTGCATCAGGTTAACTTGGAGTATCTGGCACGTGTTGTCTTCGAGAACGATGCAAGCGATGGCAGCAAGATTCTCTATCCTGACAGTGTTGTTGGCACCGATTCCCACACTACAATGATCAACGGTTTAGGTGTATTGGGCTGGGGTGTGGGTGGAATCGAAGCCGAGGCAGTGATGTTGGGACAATCCATCTCTATGCTGTTGCCCGAAGTTATCGGCTACAAATTAGAGGGAAAACTGAGTCCCCTTGCCACCTCAACAGATTTGGTACTTACCATTACCAAACATTTGCGACAATTGGGCGTAGTGGGTAAATTTGTAGAGTTCTACGGACCCGGAGTGGCTGAGCTGAGCATTGCTGACCGTGCCACAATCAGTAATATGTGTCCCGAGTATGGCGCCACCGTGGGCTACTTCCCAATTGACGAAAACACACTCGGTTACATGAAGAAAACAAGTATGTGGAGACAATTGCATTTTACTAATTGTTTATTTAATAACTTTTCCATTACCCTTCTACAGATCGTTCTGAGAAGAAGATCGACATCATTAGGGAGTATCTCAAGGCTACACAGCAATTGCGCAACTACTCGGATGAGTCTCAAGATCCAAGGTTCACTCAGGTTGGTTATCTTTATATTGATAATTTTAATTTGAAATTAACTTTCAAACGTCCTTTGCAGAGCATCACTTTGGATCTGGCAACCGTAGTTACTTCTGTTTCAGGACCTAAGCGTCCACATGATCGTGTTTCTGTTTCCAACATGCCCGAGGATTTCAAATCCTGTCTGACCAGCCCTGTAAGTTAAACTTTTTTCGCTCCTACAATTGAAAATCCCTAACCAAATCTGCGCACCTACTCATTTCGAATATGATCATATTTTTCTTCTATTAAATAATTGTAGGTCGGTTTCAAGGGATTCGCTATTGCACCCGAAGCTCTTGCAGCTAGCGGCGAGTTCCAGTGGGATGATGGAAAAACCTATACGCTCCGTCATGGATCAGTGGTTATTGCTGCAATCACTTCCTGCACAAACACTTCCAATCCCTCGGTGATGCTGGGTGCAGGTCTACTGGCCAAGAATGCCGTCGAGAAGGGCCTTAACATTCTGCCGTACATCAAGACTTCGCTGTCGCCTGGCTCTGGTGTAGTTACATACTATCTAAAAGAATCTGGAGTTATTCCCTACTTGGAGAAGCTCGGCTTCGACATTGTGGGTTACGGGTGCATGACCTGTATTGGCAACTCCGGTCCACTAGAAGACAATGTGGTGAACACCATTGAGAAGAACGGCTTGGTTTGTGCTGGTGTCCTATCGGGCAACCGTAATTTCGAGGGCCGCATTCACCCCAATACCCGTGCCAACTATCTGGCCAGTCCCTTGCTGGTAATTGCTTATGCCATAGCTGGCCGCGTGGATATCGACTTCGAGAAAGAGCCCCTAGGTGTAGACGCGAATGGACAGAACGTGTTCCTACGCGACATTTGGCCAACGCGCAATGAGATCCAGGAGGTGGAAAACAAGCATGTGATTCCTGCTATGTTCCAAGAAGTGTACAGTAAGTATAAGACAAATAAGAGTTAAACATATGAAACTAATGTTTTACATTCTTCTGATAGGCAAAATTGAATTGGGCTCTGAGGACTGGCAAACACTGAAGGTATCCGATGGCAAGCTGTACCCGTGGAGCGACGATTCAACCTATATCAAGCGTCCACCATTCTTTGAGGGCATGACCAGCACTTTGCCAAAGCTGCAGAGTATTAAGAACGCTCGCTGTCTACTCTACTTGGGTGACTCTGTGACCACAGATCATATTTCACCTGCTGGTTCTATCGCCAGAAATTCGCCGGCAGCACGTTTCCTTTCTGGGCGCAATTTAACTCCTCGTGACTTCAATTCATATGGTTCACGACGTGGAAACGATGCCATCATGGCACGAGGCACATTCGCCAACATCCGTTTGGTGAACAAACTGATTTCAAAGACCGGTCCACGCACTAAGCACATACCCTCACTGGAGGAGCTGGACATTTTCGATGCCGCCGAACGCTACCGTGAGGAAGGCGTCCCCTTGGTCCTTGTCGTTGGTAAGGACTACGGCAGTGGCAGCTCCCGCGATTGGGCTGCAAAGGGTCCCTTCCTGTTGGGAGTGAAGGCAGTTATTGCCGAATCGTACGAGCGCATACATCGCTCCAATCTGGTTGGCATGGGTATTATTCCCCTGCAGTTTTTACCTGGTCAAAGCGCTGACACCCTCAAGCTGAACGGTCACGAATCCTATAGCATTTCTCTGCCCGCGAGCGGCTTGAAGCCAGGCCAGAAGATCCAAGTTGATGTAAGATTAATAACACTATTTTTGTACGCATATGTATAATATGAATTCTATTCCAGGCCGATGGCAATGTGTTTGAGACTATATTGCGTTTCGACACTGAGGTGGACATCACATACTATCAGAACGGAGGCATCCTTAACTACATGATTCGCAAGATGCTTGACTAAACTTTTCCCTTTAATTTTTTGATAAATTCCACTTGCATTTTAAATACTGTACATTATAGTCTCCTAAGTTTTTAATGTGTGTTGGTGCTCTCCCTGTTCAAATGGTTAAACCAATAAAATTAAACCTAAATTTCTAGTTACTTCTGGCTCATTAAATTGTCAATATATCTAGCAATCGAGCACAAATGATAGTATTGTTTTACTATCTATTTCTTCAACGTAAAATGGGCGTTCAAATGTTAACAAAACGCGCATTAGAGATGGACGTTTTTATGATCGTTTTTCATAGAAATTCTGTGTGACCAGTTTATAACTTTTTACTTTTGATAATATATTGTATTATCGAGCTTTTGTTTGTTAATTGTATTATAATATTTGTTTTAATTGAATAATTTTGAAATATATCAAAATTTCAAATGTTAGTATTGTCTTAGAACTACATAGAAGGTTTTAATATTTATCACGGTATTGTAGTGATAAGTAACGTAAAAATATGTATGTCACTAATTTCAACAGTTACTCATTGGGTACACTTGTACGCATACCGATTCATGTTTTATTCGGTAAGTTGGTTAATATTTTCAAAACGGTACATTCTTTTTACTTACTTTAATTTTAAATATGTATTTTTAATAAACAAATTTGAATATTCAACGGTGTATATATATATTTTTAGTAAACGAACGTCGCTTAAGTAGAAAATAAATTAGGTACATTTGTATGAAAATAGGTACAAATTTTTAAAACGTTGGTACAAAGACATAGTTCAAGTAGCTATCGCTACAGCGCCCGCATGGGGCGAAAACCTTGTTCATTCCTCAACGGAAACTCTTACAGTTCAGGTTAATTCTCTCTTTAAAGTTTTAAAATGTCCGGTAGGTCCTGCATATCTTAATTTCTTAGTCTTGTGTCATATTTAATTACATTAATACACTCCAATACAGGCGCGAACCCTTTTGCTCATTTTGAGAAATCCTTTACCAAGGACGGTACAGTGTACAAGTACTTTGATCTGGCGGCCATTGATAATAAATATGGTAAGTTGTTGACAGACCTCTGTCAATTATTTTGATCTTGAGGCCATTGATAATGAATATAGTGTGGGGTTTTAAAGAAACTTGCCATATAAAACTGACGGACTGACATAATGGTTTTTATTATATTATTTTTTTTTAACAAACAATTGATCAAGATATTTTTTTACTTCCTAAAACTTTGAATATCTTATGTAAGAATCTGAATTCTGGTTGACACTTGACACATAATATTCGGACAAAAGGACCACTGTACTTTAGTACGATATATTGCACTTTCGATTGCTGTGCAACATTGCATCGCATTCAAAAATTCTGCAATCGATATTCAAGCGATGCGGATTTGTTGCAGCATTATAATATAACAGAAAATTCGGCAAATAACTTTGTATGCAACTGATGTTGCCCAATTTCGAAGACATCAATGGAGAAGAAGGTTGCGTGGGTATCAGTGTTATCTGTCTTCCTAGTGCATTCCACTTTATGACAAGTTGGAGTCTCCCGTATTATCTAGCAGCAGCTTATCAGTCAAAGCAAGATAATTTAAACTACTGTTATCGGTTGGTATCGTCGTGTGATGCCTTAAATATTCATTAAAGTGTAATAGAAATTTAAAAATAGAAACCTGATTTGAGTACAAATTTTACAATGGGAATATTTTAAAAATAATCTTGTCAGCTGACCGCTTGGTTAAATTAGATGAGGATTCTTGCCCCGTTACACAATCGATTATATTGTGAGCTGATAAGTTATCGCTATCTGTTGATCATCGTAGTAAATTTGTTTTAATTGACGCATCTACAGATCAGCTACCTTTCTCAATCCGTGTACTGTTGGAGTCGGCGGTGCGTAACTGCGATAACTTTAATATTCTTGAGAAGGATGTTCAGAGCATATTGGGCTGGAGCCCTGGTCTTAAACAGGGCTCTACCGATGTGGAGATTGCCTTTAAGCCGGGACGGGTCCTGCTGCATGTACGTTGCATGTGTCAATCTGAATTTACTACAAATATTAATTGAGTTATATTTCAAGGATTACACTGGACTCCCTGCTGTTGTGGACCTTGCAGCGATGAGGGATGCTGTCGTGGAATTGGGCGGAGACCCCAAGAAAATCAATCCCATCTGCCACGTTGACTTTACCACCGATCACTCTGTGCAGGTTGAGTATTCTCGCGTTCCAGATGCCTTGACTAAGAACCAGAACGTGGAGTTTGAACGGAATAAGGAACGCTTCGCTTTCCTGAAGGTAAAGTTCATAAACCTAACATTACATATTGGAACAGTTTATCAGTGCGAGAACTATCAACATTTCAGTGGGGTGCCCGTACCTTCGACAACCTGTTGATTATTCCACCTGGCTCAGGTATTCTGCATCAGATTAACTTGGAGTACCTGGCACATGTTGTCTGTGAAGACACTACAAGTGATGGCAGTAAGATTCTGTATCCCGACACTCTAGTCGGCACAGATTCCCACAGCACCATGATCAACGGTATGGGTATATTGGCATGGGGTGTGGGCGGAATCGAGGCTGAGGCAGTGATGTTGGGACAATGCGTCTCTATGATGTTGCCCGAAGTTATTGGCTGCAAACTGGTGGGCAAACTGAATTCCCTGGTGACCGCAACAGACTTGGTGCTGACCATTGTGAAGAATTTACGCGCACTGGGCGTGGTGGCCAAGTTTGTAGAGTTCTATGGGCCCGGAGTGGTTGAACTGAGCATTGCTGACCGTGCTACGATTAGTAACATGTGTCCGGAGTATGGTGCTACCGTGGCATACTTTCCTATTGACGAAATCACAATCGACTATATAAGGCAAACAAGTAAGTAGAGCGAGTTCAAAACTCGTTCCTAACTTATCAAATTCTATCTATAATTGTTACAGATCGCTCGGAAAAGAAGATCGCTATAATTCGAGAGTATTTGAATGCAACAAGTCAATTGCGAAACTACTTGGATGAGTCCCAAGATCCAAAGTTCACTCAGGTCAGTTGGCTACACAGTCGATCATTTAAAGCAAATATTTATTCTAAAACTTACTTTTTAGAGCGTCACTTTGGATCTGTCAACGGTAGTTTCTTCAGTGTCGGGTCCCAAACGACCGCATGATCATGTTCCTGTTTCAAACATGCAAGAGGATTTCAGATCCTGTCTTAGCAGGCCGGTAAGTTGAACTAATTTCGCTCTTATGAGATAAACAAAGCCCAGTGATGCTTGCACATCTGACAAAACTGAGCTGAGTGTATCCCATAAATTGAAATCCAAATCACTAAGAACATGGAATTCATTTCGCGCACCAGACTGCTTAGGCTGCTTACAAAAGAGCTATCTAAAAGAAACAGCAACTGTGATATGTATGATTTCAAATGTAAAATCACGGCTACTATTTCCTTAGATAACTCAATATAAATTGAAATTTCTGGATCGGTTATAGCCTCTGGTTTGGTATCGCTTCTTGTTTAATTTCCGTGATTCGATTCTAAGTCACACAATTGGCATTATCTAGTCTGCACCACGTAACGCTTTAAACTGAAACCTGGCTCTTAATCCACCAGCTCTTATAAGCAGCGTTGCGTTCAATGGCCGCTGCCAACGCATCAGATTACCAGCGCTACCGATCGGTTTTGGTTATTACCATAATTCGCTGAGAATGCAGTTTTTTGTTTTCTGGCACGCTCGATATTTTTATGCCGAATTTCTAAAATTATGGAGTGCTTTTCTCTTTATTGCACTTTCTTGGACTTTAACGGATTCTGAACCCGGGTCTGGCCTGGCCTAGCTCGGCACGACACGGATGGGGCCTCACGCGGCCGTTTCCGCAAACAAACTGACCTACAAATAGCTTTAATTACGGGGTCATTGAACGTTGTATAAGCTTGGACTGGTTCATCATTTTCTTTTATTGCCACATTTCAGCTGGGCTTCAAGGGATTTGCTATTGCATCAGACGCTGTTGCGACTACTGGTGAGTTCCAGTGGGACGATGGCAAGACCTATACACTTCGTCATGGATCAGTGGTCCTTGCTGCTATCACTTCCTGTACAAACACCTCTAATCCTTCGGTGATGTTGGGAGCTGGTCTGCTGGCCAAGAAGGCAGTCGAGAGGGGCCTCAGCGTCATGCCCTACATAAAGACTTCGCTGTCGCCTGGCTCTGGTGTGGCCACCTATTATCTGACGGAGTCTGGCGTTTTGCCATATATGGATAAACTCGGCTTCAATATTGTTGGCTACGGATGCATGACATGTATTGGCAACTCCGGTCCTCTGCCGGATAGTGTGGTCGATATCATTGAAAAGAACAACTTGGTTTGTGCTGGTGTCCTATCGGGCAACCGTAATTTCGAGGGCCGTGTACATCCCTACACTCGTGCCAACTATCTGGCCAGTCCATTGCTTTGTATTGCTTACGCCTTGGCGGGACGCATTGACATTGACTTCGAGAAAGAGCCGTTGGGTGTGGATGCCAAGGGAAAGAACGTGTTCCTGCGCGACATTTGGCCAACACGTTCAGAAATCCAGGAAGTAGAGAACAAGCATATAAGACCTGCTATGTACCAGGAAGTCTACAGTGAGTATACGAAACAAATAAAAATAAAAGTAGAATATCTAAAATATCATACATTATTATTCCAGGCAAGCTTGAATTGGGCTCTGAGGCCTGGCAGAAACTTCAAGTATCAGATAGCACGCTGTATCCATGGAACGAGGAATCAACCTACATAAAGCATCCACCATTCCTCGATGGGATGACTAGAGCTGTACCTAAGTTGCGCAGCATTCAAAAGGCTCGCTGTCTACTCTTTTTGGGTGACTCTGTGACCACAGATCACATGTCGCCTGCTGGTGCCATTGCTAGAAATTCGGCTGCAGCACGTTTCCTATCCGAA
Source organism: Zaprionus davidi (assembly GCA_018903715.1). NCBI lineage: Eukaryota > Metazoa > Arthropoda > Insecta > Diptera > Drosophilidae > Zaprionus > Zaprionus davidi. Next base: position 5,406,602 of record JAEIGL010000003.1, read on the forward strand.
CGTAATATATCTCCTCGTGAGTTCAATTCTTATGGCACACGTCGTGGTCATGACGGTGTTATGGTGCGCGCATCCTTTGGAAACATACGCTTGGCAAACAAACTGGTACCAAAAACAGGACCACGCACTCTGCACATACCCAGCCAGGAGGAAATGGATATATTCGATGCTGCCCAGCGATACCGTGAGGAAGGTACACCCTTGGTGCTTCTAGTTGGCAAGGACTACGGCAGTGGCAGCTCTCGCGATTGGGCTGCAAAGGGTCCCTTCCTGTTGGGAGTAAAGGCAGTTATTGCCGAATCGTACGAGCGCATTCATCGCTCCAATCTGGTTGGCATGGGTATTCTTCCCCTACAGTTCATACCTGGCCAAACCGCTGAGACTCTGAAGCTTAGCGGTCGCGAGGTCTTCAACATTTCTCTTCCCGAAAGTGGCTTGGAGGCAGGACAGAAAATCCAAGTTGAGGTAAATTTCAGTTTTGAAATTATACTGAAGAAACATCTAATAATAATACTAATTCTTTCCAGGCTGATGGCAAGCTGTTTGAGACTCTATTGCGTTGTGACACCCAGGTTGACATTACTTACTATCAAAACGGAGGTATCCTCAACTACATGACTCGCAAGATGCTTGCCTAAGATTTCCTATTCAACTCTCAAGTTGCACTTGCATTTTTAGTGTTGTACCTAAGGTCTCAAAATGTATTGGTTCTTTAAGCAAATAAATAATTTCAAAAACGCACAAGAAAACCTCAACTAAGACTCATTATTCAATATATCTACTATTCTTATCTCTATAAATATGGTTTTGGTCGTCTAAGATTTCCTAGTCAACTTTTATAAATTGCACTGGCATTTTCAGTAGTGTACCTAAGTTTTCAAAGTATATTGGTGTTCTTCAATATTAATTAGTTTCCAAATTGTTCCTGAAATTTCAACAGAATTGGTCTTCAAGATATCTACTGTTCTTATCGGTGTTTCTATGGCGTTTTGTACTGTAAACACTTCAAAATGTTCAGTAAAGTAGGTGGGTTTTCCTGGACTTATAAATATTTTGAAGTATTATCAGTCAATGGAATATTTCCTGATCAAGTGACATATATTTATAATCAGTAAGAGGAAGAATACAAAAATTAAATTGTCTGTGATAGACAGGATAAGCACTGTCAGAAAAGACATAATGTACAGTTCCACATTGTGTTGACCTTTAAACTGTCAACATACGTAGTGATAAAGAAGCCTTTATGTAATCATCCATATTACGAAATCCATCAATACAATTTGCAATATTCTTCAATTACCTTTGCCCACTTTAAGCACGATCATTGGGAATGCTGAGAATATTTTGGGTTGACATTACTTACTATCAAAACGGAGGTATCCTTAACTACATGACTCGCAAGATGCTTGCCTAAGATTTCCTATTTAACTCTCAAGTTGCACTTGCATTTTTAGTATTGTACCTAAGATCTCATAATGTATTGGTTCTTTAAGCAAATAAATAATTTCAAAAACGCACAACAAAACCTCAACTAAGACTCATTATTCAATATATCTACTATTCTTATCTCTATAAATATGGTTTTGGTCGTCTAAGATTTCCTAGTCAACTTTTATAAATTGCACTGGCATTTTCAGTAGTGTACCTAAGTTTTCAAAGTATATTGGTGTTCTTCAATATTAATTAGTTTCCAAATTGTTCCTGAAATTTCAACAGAATTGGTCTTCAAGATATCTACTGTTCTTATCGGTGTTTCTATGGCGTTTTGTACTGTAAACACTTCAAAATGTTCAGTAAAGTAGGTGGGTTTTCCTGGACTTATAAATATTTTGAAGTATTATCAGTCAATGGAATATTTCCTGATCAAGTGACATATATTTATAATCAGTAAGAGGAAGAATACAAAAAATTAAATTGTCTGTGATAGACAGGATAAGTACTTTCAGAAAAGACATAATGTACAGTTCCACATTGTGTTGACCTTTAAACTGTCAACATACGTAGTGATAAAGAAGCCTTTATGTAATCATCCATATTACGAAATCCATCAATACAATTTGCAATATTCTTCAATTACCTTTGCCCACTTTGAGCACGATCATTGGGAATGCTGAGAATATTTTGCATTATCTCGTTATCTTATCTGGAATTGAAATGGAAACAAAGGTCGTTTTATGCTGCTTTACTTAGCCATGACACAATGACGTCAACTTAATGTTTTGTAATTATTATTTGGTTAAGAGAATTGAATATATACCTAAATATAGCCAACAGACATGATATTCATATTTCACGTTGCCAAAAATTAACGAATTCTTGGTTTGTACTTTATTACAATGCATGCTAAAACTAGTTATATTTCAAAGAACACATATATGTACATCCAATAATTGCCTTTATTTGGCGACCTGTTTTGACAAAAAGGACACAGTTAGGTAAGTACTAGCGATAGGCATGTCCATTTTGGCATTGTCAAAGTATTATAGTAACATTATTATCAACATCATCATCATCAATTACAAACTTACACTATAATAATATACAAGACTGCTATATAGAGTATGCATACATGTGTGCCACAATATTTTCTACTCTTGCTTTTGCCTCTGGTAGAAGGTAGTTTGTTATGTACGTGTATATTGTATAAAATCACTCTAAAACAAAATATGTTCATTTTAAGCTACAACACATTGGGTACTTTTAAGTTAAATTGCATTAATAATGTACGTTAAACATTGCAGAGCATATCGAATTTTATCCCTACGTATTAAGAAACATGGAAACACCTTAACAGAAATGATCTTCATTTAGAATTTAGCTAATTAACCTGTGCATTTTACTATTCATAATTTCCGTTATTTACAAAGGCAGAGTGCCGTGTTCAACTGCCAATCCATGTCTGGATCGGCCACAAATCTCAGGTGGTTCCTTAGTACGTTGCGTAAATGCAGTTAGGATTTCATTTGATTTGACTTCATTTCCTTCGAATTGTGCGGTCTGTTTACCAGCGTATTAGATGTTTGTATTGCTCGTCTATGGCGATGCGTTTGATGGTCTCATAACCTAAAATAATGCTAAATGAAAAGGCCGCCGACTGCACCAGTCGTGCGGATAATCCCTTAAAGAAACAGTTGAGCTTCTCCTCGTGCCATAACTCGCGGAAGGCGACGCTCATTGAGTCGAGACGATGAACCTTAAACAAAAACAAATGATATAAGTTATTCCTCTGCATAAAAGCAAACAGTATATAACATACCTGCAGACGTGCTCTCACTATGTCCAATGGATTTGTTAGTATTGTCGTTGTAAAGCCACCCAAACTGCCGGCCACACATTGTATGAACAGATGAGACACCCAATAGGGGCAGATACGATAAAGTTCGTCTGGAAAATTATGAATGAATTCAAATTAGATGCCATTGTGTGGAGGTATGGGGATTTCTTTTAACTTACCTTGATACAGATGATAAAATGCCCACCACATTGCCGAGTTGGGTACGTAAGCCATTAGGCTGGCAGTGTAGCCTCTATAGAAGCCGCGTAGGCCATCGCGACGCATTATCTCACGTCCAATATCCATTGATATATGAAGGCGGCTGCGACCAGGCCAGTGTTTAATACCCAGAGGATTTATATCAACTTTAGAGCCTGCATGGGCCGACATGCCAAGCACCATGGCATGCTGGGATATAACGTCAAAAGGAACTATGATGGTCTGACCCACCAGCGACGCGCAACCGCCGCCAACTAAAGCTTTCACACGGTGTCCAGCACCTACGTCGTTCAGTATATGTCGTACACCTTCGTAGGTGCTGATGTAAAAGACACCGGATACGATTTGAACTGAAGAGATCCAGAAACCGCGATACAGACCAGGCACACCTTCAGACCGATAGATTTTCATGGCACAATCTATCATGCCTTTGTAGACATCGCTCTTGTGTTGCACTTGCAGTTGCGTCTTAATCACAGTCAGCGGGAAAAGACAGCATCGCACGGAGAATGAGCTCAGCATGGACAATGGAAAGAACTTCGTCTTGTTCATCATATTCCATTCGATTGTGCGTATATAGGAATCCTGTTTTCCGTCTTCCCTATCCTTTGGCCGGCTTGTGCCGGCAACCGTCACGCCGGTGCTTTCCGACATTGTGTTAGCTGTATCTTGGACAGCTGTCGGAGACCGTGCGCTTGTCCGGCTGCGCTTGTTGCATACGTTGCCAGTACGCAAATGATGCCAAGGGAACGCTCGTAAGTCGAAGTCAGCAGGATCGTAGCTTCCCCTTTGTTTACAGCCTCATTGTCTTCTGTTGACAGTGTGCGATCGACTTGTCACACATTAAGTAAGTTATGTATGTTCCTATATGCAATGTTGATGTGGTGCTATCTGGAAAAATGAGAAAATACAACGATGATGCATAAGTATGTATTTCAATTGACGCAATTGTTTTGCAACCGCACGAAAATCATTGTGTTCCCAAGGTTAATGCTCGGTCTCGTGCATATCCTTATATATTCATTGACCTATGAAGAATTTCTTTTCCTTTATCCGAGATCGACATTGTTAAACCGGCGGCAAAGGCTTTTAGATCAATTGGAGACTTAAGCCATATGTTTACAGTTTTGATTGTAATTATATAATAAGTACACACACGCACACACATTCACAGCTACCACCACCTGACCGATTTACCGCATCGTCATCCCTTGTTATCATTGTCACTCAGTGTTTTGCATAAGGCATAATAAGAAAGATATGATATGTATATAATTAATTGGCTCTTACTTCCACGCTACTTCCTAATGAACTCTGCCTTGATATATTAATATTTGTTGTTGATTGAAACACTCGCACACCCACCCTGTTCAGGTATTATTGTTGATATTGCAAAAAACATATCGATGAATCGATATGTAAGTTGTGTTGGGTGGAGAGATAAATTTGTATGACACAAATGCATATTATTAAGATTATTGACAATTCGTTAAAATATTTAAAGTGCGTTTCCAGTAAATTTATATATTGTTTTACATTATATTATTTCATTTGTCCATATTAACAAAGTGTAACCACCTATCGCAAATGTCGGTCTTATGTTAGATTGGCCACACTATATTTTTGCCAATGGAATTTAAAATGGGCGGGTAAAAAACAACAGATAATTGAATAATAAAACGATATGTAAACTCATGCGAAAGTTCTGCAAAAATATTCGGCTAATGTATTTAGTCCACTTAATAAATTTAATTTATTTAAATCAAAATGTAAATTAGATATTTTTTACTGATTTTACAATTCTTAAATTGTATATGGTAGGCTTGGTACGCTGTAAATACATTAAGTGTGCACACACTTATATAAGTATTATAAACTTAATAGACATCTGGTCACACTCTTCGCGGGAATATTAAAACGATGTAATTTCCTTGTGCTTAATCAAATTCAAATTCATCTTTCATCGTCATTTTATTGCAATGATGACCTGCAAATTTGTACATAGGGAATTGTCATTTCCAACAAGTTTTAATTAATAAATTTTAATTAAAAAGTCATAAAATATACATAAATACACATATAAATACTGTTGCAATTACAAGAAACAGCCACACACACAAATGACGATCGATTAATTACAATAGGTGAATAGGAATAGAGAGAGATAGAGAGAGAGAGACACCAAGAGAATGAAGGATAGACTTAGTTTTAATTGGCATAAAAGCCATTTCCCTCGTTGCCCATAAACTCAGTCCAACGTTGTGCATCAATGTGATCCAACTCCGAGCACACCTCTCCCGGCTGCAGCGAGCGACAGGTGCAGGTAATGCCAATTCGTGTTATAATCAATTGTGATTCGTACTTAGGCAAGGCGGGATCCACGTCAACGAGACGCTCGCTCAGGCACTGCTTGAGGAATTGCTTGCGCAGCACGCGCAAGTTGTCGGCGGTATAACCTGCATAGTAAGTATAAATTATTAATTCATCTCTTGTTTATAACAAAACGCAACTCACTTTTGTAGGCGCTGATTTTCTCCTCGACACAGTTAAGATCCTGCGGCGAAAATAACGGAGGAAAGGCCTCCGATTCGCGTATGTTGAGCACAAAAACAAAGTCCAGCGAGGATGTGGCATTGCCCAGTGCCTTGAGCAGCACGCCAGTTGAAGAAATGGAAGCCAGATACCAGTCAGCTGGCGGGGCATCCTCTGGCGACGTGGTCGCATCCTCGTTAGCATTGTTTGTGGTGGCATCGCTGCTACTGGCGGCAACGGCTGCAGCTTCGTTGCGCCTCTGTCGCTTACGCCTGCGATATCCCGTCTGACTAGAGCTGGAACTGGATTTGGTTACAGCGGCGGCAGCTGCATCGACTGCCTGCTCCACCGCCTCGTTGTCCAGCTCCAAGTCCCACAGACTCAGAGGCGATTGTGCAGCTGGAAGACTTGTTGTAGTGCTGCTGCTGGTGCTCGACTCCAGTATGCCGCTGCGCACATCCCGATTGTTGCCACTGGGATATTTGCTGCGCAAGTGAATGGGACGATCGTTCTGGTCTGGCACCTGGGACAACTCGTCGTTGTAGACCAGCTCATACTCCTCTGGCAGCCGCATGGGATTGGGATTCTCTGCAGGCAGCGGCACTGCATCATAGTCCTTCTGTGAGAAGTATGGAATCAATTAGAAATCATTCAGAATTCATTCAAACATTAATCTTACGAATTCCTTGTAGGGCTCCTTCATATAACCGCCGCCAAAGCTGGGCAGCTCGTTGTCTGCTTCCGGCTCGGGCAACAGTTCCGGCAACGTGTGCTTGTGATGCTTCAAGTGCTTAACAGCAGTTGGCTGTTGTTGCTGCTGCTGCTCAATCGATTCTCCAGCTGCCACTTGCCTGAGCAGCTGCTCTCGATTGGCCAGCAGCTTCTTGAGCAGCTTGGGATGCTTCAGCGGCGACTGTTTGCCCGTCGGTGCGGGACGCTGTGTACGATTCAGCTGCACCTCAAGATCATCTGTGCTGAAGAGCACTGCACCCGGTGGCTCAAGATGCCGTGCAATGGCATAGAGCTTGAGCACCGTGGATTCGTTATAGCGCAGCCGGCAGGTGTCGGCACGTGCCTGGAGTATGATGTCGCTGTCCGGCACAAATTCGTATGCATCGCGTGCATTGGGTTTGTTGCGACACTGCAGCTGCCAGTGCAGGAAAAAGTCACCGCCAAAGCTCTGCGAAACGGACACGCCACCAAGCAGACTGCTGGCTCCGCCTGCGTCCGTCATCATGGAATTCAGCAGCGGCTGCCCTGTGCGTCCGTCGAGAATTGTTGTCTGTGAATAGTAGTAGACAGGGAAACCTGGTCCGGTGTTATACTTGACCATGAAGTCGGTCACATTGTCGTGATCGAAATGACCTGGCACAATGGCGCTGACACATTCGCTGGCTGGGAATGTATAGTTCCAGAGCATGCTATAATTGCGTCCATCGAAGGCAAATACGGTGCTGTTGAATGCAGCTACGACCACGTCGGATACGCCGTCGCCATTAAGATCGCTGAGCACAGCCGGCACCATAAGACCCGATCCCGCCTGTTGGTGCAGTGGCGTGAAGTGCTTCTCGCTTGTGTGCGCCATCAGCGAAAGCAGACGCAGACTGTAAATGCCACCTGGTGTATTCTGTCCCCCGGTGATCATCAGCAGCAGCTCAGTGCCGTCGGCAAGCGTCAGCAGCTGTATAGGCACAAACATCTCCTCGCGATGTGGCGTCGGTATGGTGCGTATAACCTTGCCCGTCTTGCCCGATATAAGCTTAATGTGGCCCGCCTTCGACTCCTCGCGCTCTTCCAGATGCGCAGCAATTAGCTCAGGCACCGCATCCCCATCCAAATCGCGCAGCACGTTAATCGTATACAGATCCATGACAATCGGAGAGTTCGTCTCCACTTCCAGTTCGTGGAACGTCCAAATGACATGACCAGTGCGTCCATTGATGGCGAAAATCATCTGCGGAAATGGGAAATTCTCATTAATAATTGTGGAAATAACTTTTCCAGTTCCACGAACTTACTCCCAGTCGTCCTGCGGCCAGGCAGTCCATGCCGCCATCAAGATCAATGTCAGCATTGCAGTGCAGCGAAAACACATTGGCCACACTCCACGTTTGCCATAGTATAGCACCATCGCGTCCATTGAGTGCCACAACGCCACCTTCACAGGGCACATCGTCAAACTGCTGCGTTGACTTGCAGCGGGGCAGAGGAATGCCCTCGTAGTGTATGTTATCATCGACCCCATAGCCAAAGATGACATCCTTAATGCCGTCACCATTCAGATCGACTGCACGCAACGGACTCTCGCTGTTCATGCGCGCCATGCTGCGTGTCCACAGCCGCTGTACGCTGATTTGTGTGCAGGGCACAAACTCGCTGCCCAGGCTACTGCCATAGCTGATGGCGCTGGAGCTGGAGAGTGTGTTCAGTTCTTGACTGTGGCTCCACCAGTGATGAATGTGCTGAATGGGTGAAGGGAACAAGGTCAGCATGAGTGCAGCCAGACTGAGCAGTGCACAGAGCACGGTGAGTGCAGCCAGCACGTAGCAGAAGGACTCGCAGCAGCGGCAGCAGCGTCGACGCTTGTGCTGTTTCATAATTGGCGTCGAGCTGCTTCCCGAACCGGAGCTGTGTTTGCGACGTGGCGCCATCAGGGGCCGCTTCAGGCCCTGCTCTTCACTGCGCTGCAATTCGAAGACATTTAATTACTTTTGATGCTTGATGAAGGGGATGTTTCGAAAAGGAATATCGACTTGAATATGTCAACTCTTAATTTAGAGAATTTATTACTCAATGAAGAGGATATTTCCAAAAGAAATATTACCTTTAATGCGTAAACTCTTGGTTAAGTTTAGTATGAGTGTAATATAGAAGATGCTCCTAAAAGGAACATCGCCTTTGATACGTCAACTCTTTAATTAAGAGAATTAACTGTCAAAGTATAAGTGTAATGAAGGGGAAGTTCCCAATATGAGTATCGCCTTTAATACGTCAACTCTTAGTAGAGGCAATTTATAACTAACCTAAAAGGAATTAAGCTAATTAAATAACTCTCAATGAATAAGTGTAATGAAGATGTTTCTAAAAGGAATAATGCCTTGAATACATCAACTCATAATTAAAAGAACTCTCAAAAGGAATATCGCATTGAATACGAAATTAGGATAATTTATAACTCTCATTATACGAAGTATTGTAACTATGTTTTCTTATTATGTTTTCGCTCAGAAATTGAACTAAATTTCAAGCGAAAGTCTTTTCCGGAACTGTTAATTACACTTGTCACTGTATGTAAATACTTTATGCCTCTCATGATAAGAAAAATTGTAAGTAAGGTTCTTTTTCATGTTTTCATTCGTATATGACAACAAATCTAAAGCGCAATTGAAGCGAAAGTGTTTTCTGGAACTGCTGATTACACTTGGCACTGTGAGTAATCAAATATATGTAGCATATTTAATGTTCCCTAGCCTATAGATACCTCTTCTTGTGACTCACCTTGGCAGATCGGGCATCCTTGATGAACACCTCATCGTCCACATCATCGCTGATGTCCTCATCTATCGAAGAGTCCCGTATGGCGATGCGCTTGGAGGGCACATATGGTCGCAATTTAATCATCATGCACCACGCGTCCAATTCATCCGCGCCCAGCGCCGGTACCTCAGAGCCCTGAAATGTTTAACAGCTTTGCCAATTATGCGTTCGGAATCGTCTCTGATCTATTTTAATGCATTTTCTATATCGTATTTTGCGCGTCTCTTTGCAGCGTTGTTGCACTCGCGGAACGTTGTGCGTCTTCTGACTGTGTAAAAATCAATAGCGACGTCACAACGTTGCGCTCAGCTGTGCCACATGTGAATGACGCATGCGCCTTTCGCGGCCGAACAACCCTAGCACCATCGTCATCGTCATCTGCGTCGTGGTACAAGAAACCGACGCACACGTGTTGGAAGAACGACGACGACGACGGCGGTGGAGGCTACAGGTTTGTTTGTCAACAATGGCGACAATGACGCAGTCAACGTCTCTACCTGGGCGCCAGTAAATGTCCTCCTCCCCCTCCCTCCTGTATGCCTGCCTCACACTCGGCTTGTGGCAACTGTTGCTCTAAGTTGCCACCCCTTGCCAGCATTGCCTGCGTTCGCGCTGTTACTTGAGGGGGGGCGTGGAGTCGCTACTCCGCCCACTCCCTTATTAACCATTTCGAAGCCAGTTCAATGGCCTCTCTTGGCGTTTTTATGAATGGAGCTGGGAGTACATGAAGTTGCGGGCTGATGGGGATTTCCATTGAAGAAACTTCCGCATGCTGCCCCAAAGTGGGTCACAGACTGTTTGCACGTGTCTGTGTGTGTGTGTGTTTTGTGATTGTATGCAACTTATTAATAACATGGCAAGATTTGCCAGCAGATCCTTGTCCCCAGTGTGGTTAATCAGCTAATCAGACTTTCTTTATCTGTTACCTTTAATAGTAGAGCCGAAAGCATTTTTACAGAATTTCCTTGCTTTTTGTTGCGTTCACGACCTTCGTTTGACGTCACGTCAAAGACATCTCTTAAATGTAAAATTCTTGAATAGTAAAAACACTTTTTTCTTTAGTTTTTTCTCAAATTTCAATGACGTAATGCCTGTCAAAAATAAGCAGTAGAAATTACGACTATAGACTAAGTTTAAAAGCGCGCCAAAGCTTTGCGGTTCGCAGTGTGCCATCAGCAGAAACTTAAGAGCACCACTTAGGTGTCCACGGAAGGGGGGAGCGGCAGAAGGTGGGGACGGGATTCGGTTGAAAAGCGTGCACAGGCTCTACAGCCAGCCATCAAGTACTTAGGTCAGGTCCAAAAGCAGCGTCAGGCTTGACTGCATTCGAATAAACTATAGAAAATTCAGCGGCTTTTTATAGCATCAACTGTGCTTGTGCTGGGCTGGTGGTAAAGGGATTGGGGGGAGGCACGAGGGAAATCTACGGCAAGTTACTTAAGTGTGTTATTATCGCATCAGAGATAATTTAATAACGACGTTACAAGTTGTTGTTGTTGTTGTAGTTGTGTGTGAGGCCAAAGGATGTGTTGCTGAAGTGTGTTGCGGCAGGGCGCTGAGTGCTTGTCTTGAAGGCGTGGCAAAAGGCCGCATCGAATGTATACTATACTATGCAGCAAGTGTATAGAATATGTTTGTGTGTCTGCTTAAGAATCCTGCGACACAGTTGCTTCAAGGTTAACCCACCACCTTCTCTTCCTCTCACAGGTGGCGACACGTTTTAATTATGCTTGGGAATGCGCCACATGCTGGAAACGATACTTGCCACATGAATAGACATAACTCGAAGAGTCAATTAAAACCACAAGGTTAAGAATTTATAAGCTACGCAACACTTTCAATTTTCGAGTGCGGCTTGCGCGGCTCAAAGTCAACTAGTTTGCGGAGTTCCACTAGTTCATTAATCGATATCTTGATAATCGATCCACAGCATCCACTTGTAAACGGCTTGCGAGTCAAAAATGTAACCACTTCGTTCTGCGTTCAACTCCCACTAGTTCATTTATTGAAACTTTGCTAATCGATTAACAAACTTATCTAAAATTTTAAATATTTATAATGAAACGAAAAATACAATTGTATTTAATATAGTGTCAATCGTAACTCTCACTTTCATATTGATCTCTCGCTTTGCCGTCAGATGCGAAAAGAGATTATCATAAAATCTCAATCCATTAGTTGCTATTCAAAATCTTCGTTTATCCTCATTACTATGCAGTCAACTGCGCGGGACTTTCTCATGGTACACTGCAACAAAACAACCCCTTGGGAAGCACTTCACAAGTTGTTGCGACTAACAAGCCAATTGATTGGAAAAACTAAAGAAACTTCGCAAGTGAGGGACAGTATTTTCACGAATTCGCTTTTCACTTGGGCGCACAGTCAGAAGGCAATCAATGGGCGCGTGTCGCACTGCATCAGTGCAGCTGAACGAACAGAGCTGAGTCTGGCAAGGGGTGAAAAAGAGATGGCGATAGGCTCCCCAGCTCATTATTATCGCAGTTGCAATTACAATGACGACAGAGCCAGAGCAGATTATGTAGAAAGGCAATGCCAAAGTACTTGACGAAATTATGTTAAGTGACTATGACAAGACAAACACACAGAGACGCAGCCATACTAACTATGTATGCGTGTATGTGTATGTATATCTATGGTTGTGTCTATATGCACACATACACATGTATGTATGTGTAGCGCTCTAGAACAGTCTTCCCAGCTGACTATATTAAAGACTTTTGCTAGTTTCTTCTTCTTCTGATGTTCTAAGGCCTTTCACTTTTATAGTGTGCTAAGGTTTTCAACTACTCAGCCACCATAGTCTCAATAGCACACACACAGGGACACTCACGCGAATACACACACACACACACACACACAGATGCACACAGGCTCTGTCACTGTATCATGCATCCTGCACATTCTTCGTTGGTGAACATTTCCCTTCGTTCGGTCGCGTGGCTACGTTTTAAATTCAAATTCCTTCGTTTCAACCGTCAGTTGTCAGCGAAAGTTCGAACTGAAAAGACGTTCAAATCGGAAAAACCTCGAAAGTGCAGTGGAAAATAAGTGAAGAAAAGAGTGTGAAAACCTCAACCCAATTTATAGTATTGGCATTAAAAAATACAATTTTTTGTGGCTTAAAAATACAAATAATTTAAAATTTATTTATTAATTAATAACAAAATGTTCAGTTCAGCGCTTAGCTGATGTTATATAATCGTTGTTGGGACTTCAAAATCTGCGAAGAGCATCACTCGTCAACTGTTTCAGCTTTAACTAACCACACAAATGTAAATTTTTTTAATATATATGAATTTTTGTAGTTATTTGCTTATCGTACATTCTTATTTATAAATAAGTTGCGTATGTTATCTGTAAATTCCTGCAACGTTCTAGTTACTTTTTCTACGTTATAATATAATATTAATTTAAACGTTGTATTACGACAGACACTTCTGGAAATTGCTAAAGATTCGTAGAATATTTCAGAGTTTATAAAGTATATAAAGGGGAATTATATTTTCATTTTCATAAATGACATATTTTATAATTGGAATATTTTAGCCAACTGGAGGTCAAAATGTGGTTAGTTTATATTTTATATCAAGTTTATTTTCGAGTATATTTATACAGCTGAGAGGTATGACGGCATAAGTCGAGAGGCTGTTACGAATATATAAGAATATATAAAGTAGGGATCTAAACGTTGCATTCAATGTATTTTCTGAAAATATTCATTACATCCGAAATATGTTGAAATATATGTATAAATATATATGTATATTAAATAGGCATCTAAATATACTTCATCTCACAATTCGTTACTTCCAAGTACAATTTTGTATTCCTCATTGTAAAACAAGAATATTTCCATAGTATATTGAAAAGATGAAATTCATATAAATTAACATTAAAGTCTTAATTGACTTATCGATGCATGTTGGCCCAATTTCGCATGAAGAACAGGGGCTGGCAGCAATGACGTCTTGAGAACGAGAGTGCCATGTACCATGTACCATGTGCCTTGTGAATTGTCCTTGTCTAATGGGCCCGTTGCGTTGCATTGCGTTAGCGGAGGCAGCCCCAATCTCGCCGTGTCGCGCTCAATGGGGCACATTTTGTGCGGCATTGCCAACTCAGCAGCGGCATCGGTAGTGCACAAAAGGCGCATGGGCCACTTAAAGCAAGCCCCGCCACCCCGACATCCCTTCACCACAATCCTCTTCTCCAGCGCCTGCTTCGAGAGGCTTTAATTGTGAATTAAGTCGGTATTGTGGCCTCCACGTGTAGACAGTGCGGGGGCAGGTAGAGAAATAGAGACAGAGAGAGAGAGAGAGAGAGAGGGTCAGGTAGTGGGACTAACCAGGGCTGCCAATGCCGAGGCTACTGTGCAGGAAGTGGGTTAACTGTCCCCGCCATTGTCCTTTGTTTCACATTTTATTTACATCGTTAGGCGGCATAATTGTTGCTATTTTCGTCAAATTCAAAGCTCTCGATGCATTGTCAATGTCAGTGCCAGACGTAGTTCGAGAGTTCTGCTTTGATCCATCTCCGCTCTTCAACAAGGCCAAGTCACGGTCGTTAAGCGGCCTACGCAGGATCTTAAGCTAGATGTAACCTTTGTCACCTGCTGTACTCATTGCAGATAGAGTGAGAAAGAAACAGAGAGAGAGAGAAAGAGACACTACTATAGAGAAGAATACTCAAAAAAAAACAACGCCATGGTAGCACAAGTAATCCTGCTGGTGATCTGCTGCATTTGCCTCAAACACTATGCCAAGGGTGAATTCCAGTAAGTAGATCGTCTACCCTTTCCTTTATGAAATAATCTCTCAAATAATTGTGCTCAATCAGACAAAGTCTGGCCATTACCGACATCCTGCCAGAGGACATCAAACGTTACGACAAGATGCGTCCACCGAAAAAGGAGGGCCAGCCCACAATTGTCTACTTCCATGTGACCGTCATGGGTTTGGACTCCATCGACGAGAACTCCATGACCTACGTGGCTGATGTGTTCTTCGCTCAGACGTGGAAGGATCATCGATTGCGTCTGCCAGAGAATATGACGCAGGAGTATCGATTGCTCGAGGTTGATTGGCTGAAGAACATGTGGCGACCCGATTCATTCTTCAAGAATGCCAAATCAGTTACATTCCAAACGATGACTATACCCAATCACTACATGTGGCTATACAAGGACAAGACTATACTCTACATGGTGAAGTTAACCCTGAAGCTCAGTTGCATCATGAACTTTGCCATCTATCCGCACGATACACAGGAGTGCAAACTTCAAATGGAGAGTTGTAAGTTCGGATAGATAAACGAAGCATTAAACAATTAACAGTTTATTGATAAATGTTGCTTAGTATCACATACCACAGATGATCTGATCTTCCAATGGGACCCCACCACTCCGCTGGTGGTGGACGAGAACATTGAATTGCCCCAAGTAGCCCTGATACGGAACGAGACGGCAGACTGCACCCAGGTCTATTCGACGGGCAACTTCACCTGCCTCGAGGTGGTTTTCACACTTAAGCGACGCTTGGTTTACTATGTATTCAACACCTATATACCCACCTGTATGATAGTGATAATGTCGTGGGTTTCATTCTGGATCAAACCGGAGGCGGCGCCGGCGCGAGTCACTCTCGGGGTGACGTCTTTGCTGACGCTCTCTACGCAGCACGCGAAGTCGCAGTCTTCTCTGCCGCCTGTCTCCTATCTGAAAGCCGTGGACGCTTTCATGTCCGTCTGCACGGTGTTCGTCTTCATGGCACTGATGGAGTATTGCCTGATAAACATTGTACTTAGTGATACGCCCATACCCAAGCCCATGGCGTATCCTCCAAAGCCTGTGGCCGGTGAGGGAGGCAAGAAAGAGACGGAGGCAGGCTCGGCGCCACAACCGGGCGGCAGTAATTCCACGTCCAATAAGCAGCCAACGATGTTGCCTTTGGCGGATGAGAAGATCGAGAAAATCGAAAAGATCTTTGATGAGATGACCAAAAACAAGCGGGTAAATATGATTCTGTATTATGTATAACTATTTTTTAAAGATGTCGGTTGTTTTAAGTTTGATAGCAGTTAGCAATTGTTAGTCTGTAGCTTGACTCGTTCAGTTTATCGATTAACACAAGCTCCCTTATCGATACATTGTCTTTGTGTGAATTTGAATTTGATTTAAATTAATTGATTACATTGCTTAAAGTTGCATAGCAGTTAGCAATTGTTAGAGTGTGCACCTTATCGATTAACACAAGTTCATTTATCGAAAGATTATCTTTCATTATCATATTCACATGGAATTTAAATATAAATTATTTAATTCAAACCTACACAGGTTGTGACAACGCGGCGCGTAGTGCGTCCACCGCTGGATGCAGACGGTCCTTGGATACCGCGTCAGGAGTCGCGCATTATATTGACCCCGATCATAGCGCCACCGCCTCCACCTCCGCCCGCACCAGAGCCAGAGCTGCCTAAGCCGAAGCTCACGCCCGCCCAGGAGCGTCTGAAGCGCGCAATTTACATCGATCGCTCGTCCCGTGTGCTCTTCCCTGCGCTCTTCGCCAGTCTCAATGGCATCTATTGGATTGTGTTCTATGAGTATCTGTAAGAGGTATGCGTTTCCATCGTTGGTTCACCTGTAAATATTGCGAATTCTCTAACGCAATCACGCGCAGTCGTATACGTATCGTACGAGCTTATTAAATGTGTTAAATGTTCGCAAATACAAAAACATATTTATACATATAAACATATATATAACTTATACTTAAGCTTTCGCACACAAGCTTTAAGTCAACGAATTTTAAACTGAAAGAACAAAACTGTATGAAACTGTTGCAAATACTTACAACCCCTAGGATTGAATGATAATAATATTAATATGAGTATATGAATTCACTTCCTAAATGCTTAAAGTTAAAATTTCAATGGTGTTATAGCGGCTAGTTTAACTCTAAATGCTTACTTAATGTGGTAAAATGCTTTTAATTGTAAATAAAGTAAAGTAATAAAAATGAAATTCAAATTCTATTCATTTTTGCGGGCAGTTATCGATAGCTTTGTAAGTGCAAACTTTTCTTGTACTAGCGTTGTTTGCAAAGCTCTGAAAGCTCTCTGTCAGGGCGCTCAGTTCAAATGGAGTTCATCTACACACACATATATATCATGCATTGTTTATATAATTTAAAGCCAGTCTAAATTTATTCATTACACTTTTCTCTGGTTTACACTTTTCTCAGCACTTCTTTTAAGGCTTATTTGACTAGCAAATTTTTCAGTTACATGGGGTTATTATTATGGTTTTATTGCTGGTTTTGCTGCTGTTGTTGTTCGCTTTTCCCCCCAAAAGGTGTCAACAGCTGCTGAACAATGGGCGACAATAGGCAGCAGCAGCAACTGAGATTTCTAACTTTTGCAGTTGTCAAACAGTTTGAGCCGGGTTCGCATGAATACCCAATTAATTATGTTGGTCACACGCTCCACACTTTTGCTTTTCACGGTCGTTAGTGACGCGGGCCCAACAAAAGACGTCCGACATGTGGAGGCGCAGATGAGCCAGAAAATGAGGCTGCACTTAAGAGCTCTGAAAAATTAATAAAAAAAGGCTACCTTTGGCATGCCGAAGGTTCTATACCCTTGCAGGTAGTTATATCCTTCGATCGGTCCTATGCTAGTGACATATAATGGTGCAGAATTTAATCATATTGTATGTTACTTTGATTGGCACTGATCAGTTCAGTTATTTCTAAAATCAGAAGTGGTTTTCATACAAAAACCTTCATTTCGGCCGATTGTAGCTATGGCAGCTATATGTTATTGTAGTCCGATTTTTATGAAATGTTGTATGAATATAATGTGTATAGAAAAAGTCCGCTGTAGTACATTTGATTGCAATTTTTTGACAAATAACAAAACTCGGCCGATAGTTTGTATAACACCTATACGATATATCGGTCCGATCTGGCTCGTTTCGAATAATTTACAGCGTGCAACAATAAGAAGCATGTGTGCCAAGTTTCATCGTGATAGCTCTAAAACAGAGAGACTAGTTTGCGTTGCAACAGACAGACAGCAAGATCGACCTTCATAGGTGAAGCTGATTCAGAATATATACTTTATGAGGTCGGAGATGTCTGCTAAAGTGCGTTTCAAACTCCTGGCCACAACTAATATAATCTCTGCAAGGGTATAAACAGACGTCACAAACAGTTTGTGCTTTAAGTCGTTCGTTCATTTCAAATTGAAACCTAATCAAGAGCTTATCTCCTCAAGGATTTCCGTTGAAAAGCCAAGACTGTGCGGGGCTTTTCCGCAAATTCAAAATTTGCACAAAATATAAGTTAAAGGTCGATCGATATTGAATTTTTTACTTTGTCTAGTTCGAAAACAGAAGACAAAAAGCATCTTCACAATCGATTTGCATTTTAAGTAGGCCAAAAGTCGTTTTGGGGTGGGGGAAACCATGTCGCGCACATGAATCATCCGACTACAACATTGACGAACTGCCATTTGGGTACTCGACTCGACTGTTGCAAAAGCAAATACACTAAAAAACAAACAGACACGAAGGTTGCGCAAAGTACGCTGGGAATAACCTGAGCCAATGTTTATGTGGGCGTGTCGTCAGCCCTGAGTTCATTGCGGTTTATTGTTTCGAAGGTGCAGAGAATTTCGAGAAAAACAAAGCACAACAACTGAAAAGTGTTTCGATTAATTACAGAATTTAGGCATTTGCAGTGTGCGGCTCAACGCAAGCGCAACGCTTGAAGAAAGTAAAAACCGAGTACGTCTGCACGGTTCATAATTGTCTGCGCTACCTTTTCGTGGTCTTAAGTCCCCACTCTTTTTTGTCTGTTTTTTGTTTTTTTCTTCACAAAAGCAAAACGAAAGCCCCCAAACTCCGAGCCAAAGCTGCTCGACGCCTCCGACTGTCGGCTGACTGGCAGAGACTGTGGCCTGACGTTGTTGTTGACGCCGCTGCTGCTGCTGCTGTTATTGTTGTTGTGTTTCTTGTAGTCTTGTGTCGTTTTGTCTTTTGCAGTTTCAGTTTCAATTTCAGTCGAACTCGGGCAGCAACGGCACACGGAAGCAGCTGCGGCGCAGGCGCAAAATCTACTGAATCTTACGAATTTTAAAAACCAAATTGCATTTTCAAGTCGAGTGTAAAATAAACAACAATAACAACAGCAGCAACAACATTGATTACAATTCCTTCGTGAGATTTGTTATTTCAAGTGAAATCTGAAGTTTATTTTATTGAATATTTGCGTAATTCATTGCGATTTCGCAATAGTTAAGTAAACGGGAAAATAAATATTATTAAAGCAGCGGCTCAATGAGCCGCGACAACATTATATTCATCAAGAAATAAAGTTAAATTGTGTTTAAACAATTTTATAAGGTGACGGCGCTTAACACTTTCATTTTCATTCGATTCGTGGTGAAGCTTTCGTTAAGTTTGTTGTGTCGTCGTTGCCGCGGACACAGTCGGTTTCGTTAAGTCGTGTTAAATAACAATAAACAAAACGAGACCGATCAACAACAACAATAACAACAGCAACAACAATAATCATCGATTTGTATTGCAAATGTTTTGTTTCTTGTGCATTGCATAAAATATATCAACGAAATTTTACGAGGCGAAGAAGAAAATGCATTTGGTTGCATATTTATTGCTGTGCCTGGGTTAGTATTGAAGATAATTCACAAATATGTTGTAAACGTATTAAATGAAGAGTGTGTGTGTGTGAATATGCTTAATTTGTGCTAATGTGCGGTTGCTCCAAATTTAACTCATTTGTTTGTGGAGCGACCGACAAAAGACTTAGGCAACGAACTTGAATATAATATGGTGTCACATGATTATTAAGAAAAAACAACATATACAAATATATACATACATAGTATATATCATATTTCAACATTGCGATCAGGCATTAAGATTGCGGCGATTTTATTACACTTCACAAAGTAAAACCCTTAGCTCAAGATTGTGCTCGACATTTCTTTTTTCTTCTGCCTTTTGGGTCTTTTATCTTTTCCCCCAAATGAGCTACACATAAACGGCGCCACTAAACGAAACGATATAATAACAACAACAGAAACGTGACTAAGTCTGCAACTTTCTTTAGCTGGCAAATCTTCCGCCACGTGACGTCACATTGTCAAACCAGTTGCCTGAAATGCAAATCGACAAACATGTCCAAGGCCAATCAATGTGCGTCCAGCTGCTGCCAGCTGTATATACAGGCAGACATAGACATAGACACAGCTACAGCTGCAGCACTCTGCCTTACACAGCAACACGTACTTGTGGACAGAGCGACACGTACTTGTTCGCATCGGTATTACCGCAACGTACGTCGCGAAGTCGGCCTATCCATGAATATTATGCAACTGAATAGTTGATGTTGCTGTTTTATTGTCGTTGTCATCGTTCGTTGCACAAAATCAAACTCCGTGGGATATCGTCTTCTCCTTCTCCTTCTTCTTGCAGTTGCTTTTTGGTTGCTACTCACGACATCTGCAATTTTATAATATACTCGTATTTATCTGTCTGTCTTCGGAAGTTAATGCAGAGTTTTTTATTTTGTTTGTTGTTGCTGCTGCTATTTTCTTCGGGCTTTTGCTCAATTGCAATTTTTCCAGCAGCGCGCTGACAATTTTGTGTTTTCCACAGCCGGTTAGCCGGGGATTTTCACTTTCGTTGGCGCAACTCGAATAACAATAATAGAAACAGCTGGCGGAATGCCTGCATTTTTTGCTTGCTTTGTTGTCGTTTAGCTTTTTGGATTCACAGTAAATTAAAAATATAAAAAAAAGAGATAGAAAGAAAAAAAAGTCAATAGTAAAATCCTTTTTGAAGATTTAAAATTATCATTTATTAGACATTCTGAAAAATTAGCAATTACAAAAGAATTGTCCAGTTATTCTTAATATGTATTCGAAAACGAACAGCATAAACTCGCGAGAAAGGAAATATGTATTTATGTGCATACAGATTTATTATATATGTATATACAGATTTATTATTTATATATTTATTTATTATTTATATATATATACAAACATGGAATAGACTAAATTAATAAAAAATTTAAATAGATGTTCCCAAAGTGATGTCTAGTATAATTATTTTTATTAATAAAATAAATTTTATAGACTATAAACCATAACTTTTTGATATTCTAAACCTTTTTGAATTTTATAAAAACATATACTGCAGAGCTGCCAAGTACCCTGATATACTGTTTAAATAATCAAAATAAATTCCGAAGTCGATGTATTCGCTTACTTACTTACTATTGTCATTATGTCAGACTGTTCAAATAAGTTTTGACTATATTCTGTTGAAAGAAATTAACCCCAATTGCCAATAATATTTTGATTGTGTTTGCAGACATATCAAAGTATTTCTAGTATTTATTGTATAGAGACAGTCTAGTAGAAACACTGATTCTCCCTTTGTGCTCAATGCGGCATTCATCTTATAATAAGAAATCGTTTCTATAAGCGAACCAAAAGCCTTTTTGTATAATTGGCCAATATTTCATTGTGTGGCGCTGAAAGAAAAAAAACTACAACAACAGACTCCATTGCCATTGGTATGGGTATGGGCAATTTTATTCCCAAGTGAAAGTGACAAAGTTGCAGTGCACACCTCGAAAAATGTTAATGAGCCCACCGTGTGTCGCACAACACTATATAAACAGATACATCCACATGTTTGTATACATAAGACAAACTGTAACAGCTTAACCCAAATCGTTTCGCGAGATAATCAATTTTTTAGTGCGAGGAGAAATCTTAAATCGACCTTGAGTCTTAGGGCCCTTTTCAAGCCCTTAAAGGAGAATAAGTTGGGGAACTCTGAAGATTCCTCTGTAACGAAACGCAATAAAATCGCAAAGTCATTCGAAGTGGTTACGAACCAAGAGATTATGTCATGACAAACTAAATAAACATTAAACGCTTCAGTTGAAGAGCTACTTGCGGATATGCATGGTCTGTAAACGGGCACGGGGGGCTAGAGGGAGTTGGAAGCACTCCACCAAGCGACATACTTTCTCGATTTTTGTTATCTTTTTCCACTACAAATGTGTAATGCCAATTTGTGGTATTACTCAACCTGTAAGAGAGCTTTGCATAAGGGAAATGCCATGCTATTATCGCATTGGCTTAAGTCAGCTAGTTATCAAACAGAGAAAAACATTCAAGACTGGTGCTAACAAGTTATTGATAAGAGTTCGATGCGATAATAATATAAGCATATAATAGGTAAACACTGTCATGAAGTTATCGATAAACGTGAGAATGAAATGTATACGAAAGTAAACACTGCAAGTTGTTCACAATTGTCAGCTGACATTGTGATCGGTGCAATTACAAAATATCGATAAATGAGCTAGCGCCAATTGGATGAATGCGAATCTTTAAAATTTGCAGTATATAATATTTACCATCTGTATTTTTATATTATAGCACTTGTTGCCGGGAACCTTGTGCAGGCGCAAAGCAACACGGAGGACGATGAACAGCCACAACATTTGACCAATGATGGTAAGTGGACTAGGCTGCAATTTGGTTTCCACGGCATTCATAACTTTAACTATTAAGGCAGCGTCTTTCTTTCAGCCACATCTGCACGATGCGCGCCTAGGGCGTCAGTTGGCTGATGACTCCGAGTACGGCTCCTACTCGGCTAGCAGTGCAAGCAACAGCAACGACAGCGAGGATGATAATGAAGAAGATGATGATAATGAGAGCTCCAGCGAATACTACGACAGCGACGAGGAGCAGAGTGAAGACACTAGCAATGCCTCGTTGCCACGCTTGCTCTCGCCATCAACGTTCCATCGCATCTCAGAGACGCTGGGAGCACTCAATACAGTTGGCCACATGCTGGTGGATATGACACGCGGTGGACAGGAGACGAAGTCGGAGAATGCAAGCAACAATACCAGCGAAGGCATTGCACCTGTCACTGCGGATAGCACTACGCTGAGCACGTCATCCTTATCGCCTATGAGTAAGGAGGAACCTTTGCCTGGCATCTCTGGCAAGATTCTGGACACCACCTCAACTCTCTCGGCCAACAGTTTGCTGCCTGCTGGCAAACCGGCGAATCTAAGCGCCATTGCAGTGGCCACCAAACGCATTGGACAGGAGGAGGCGCCAGCCAAACCCATGTTCGTGGAGAACAAGGAGGCCAAGCAGCAGAAGAAGAAGCGCAAGAAGAACAAGAACAAGCAAAAGATAAAGAAGCCCAGCGAGGATTTGACACAGTCGACGCCACAGTCACAGCAGAAGATTAAAATACCCACCACGCCACGTACCACGACAATCAGCACGTCCAGCAGCACAAGCATCTCGACTACACTGCGTCCACTTGATCAGCTGGCACAAGCAAGTGATGACGCCGGCACAGCCAAAGATGTGGAGAACTACTGCAAGACGCCCAGTGGACGTCCAGGACGGTGTGAGGATCTGAGCGCTTGTCCAGCTTTGCTTTTAAATCTGAGCAGCTTGCGTGAGTCGCTCTGTTTTAAGAGCCTCTTCGTACCGGGCGTCTGTTGTCCACTCTCCTCTACTGCAACAGAGAGTTCCACAGTGCTGACAACACGACGTCCACTGCGACTGACCACGCGGCCTCCGACAACCACAACCACGAAGGCCACAACCACCAAACGGACGACGCTAAAGCCCACTGTCAGACCCACTGCTGGTCTGGTGCTGATACCACAGAAGAAGCCATCGACAACAACGACCACAACCACAGAAGTGCCACTAGAGCCAGAAGATCTGGATGAGATTGCCAATAACATTGTGGACCCGGATGAGTGTGGACAACAGGAGTACTCAACCGGACGTATAGTAGGCGGCGTGGAGGCACCCAATGGTCAATGGCCCTGGATGGCGGCCATTTTCCTGCACGGGCCCAAGCGTACAGAATTCTGGTGTGGCGGTTCACTCATTGGATCCAAGTATATTCTGACCGCGGCGCATTGCACGCGCGACTCTCGACAGAAGCCGTAAGTTGTTAACCAACAGGACGAAACGATTGTTATAGGGTGTGTTCACTTTCAGATTTGCTGCACGACAGTTTACGGTGCGACTGGGCGACATAGATCTCTCCACAGATGCAGAGCCCTCGGATCCAGTGACCTTTGCGGTCAAGGAGGTACGCACACACGAACGGTAAGTCTTCTGCCTGAGGTACTTTATCAAGTTCGAGCTAATTGTTGTGTTTTCTTTAGCTTCTCCCGCATTGGGTTCTATAACGATATTGCGATTCTTGTGCTGGATAAACCGGTGCGCAAGTCCAAGTATGTTATACCCGTTTGCCTGCCTCGTGCTGGCCGCATGCCGCCCAAGGAGCGTCTGCCGGGACGTCGGGCCACAGTCGTTGGTTGGGGAACCACATACTATGGCGGCAAGGAGTCCACCAGTCAGCGTCAGGCTGAGTTGCCCATCTGGCGTAACGAGGACTGTGATCGTAGCTACTTCCAGCCGATCAATGAGAACTTCATCTGTGCCGGCTACTCCGACGGAGGCGTCGATGCGTGCCAGGTAAGCAAAGCCCTAAGATCTCTAAGCATTACAATTAATCGTATATCTTCTGGTTACAGGGCGACTCTGGGGGTCCACTTATGATGCGCTACGACTCACACTGGGTCCAACTGGGTGTCGTCTCCTTTGGCAACAAGTGTGGTGAGCCCGGCTATCCTGGTGTCTACACACGCGTCACCGAGTATCTAGATTGGATTCGCGATCATACAAGAGACTAAATGGGGAAGGCGACTTAGTTCTTACTCTAGCTAGGTTTATGTACGCGCTAGTCTATGTACTTAAGTTTAGTGCTCTGTCCTGCTGTTCCCCTCTCCCTATCTCTCTTTCTTTTTCTCTCTCGTTGTTTATATTTATTAATCCCACAGCACATTGCAATCGGATGGTTTACCATATTAGTTGTGTATAGCATTTGTTAATTAAATTATTTAATATTTAAACGAAATTAATAAAAAACATCTGTGTAAAACCGAAGGTGATAAGTTGTTGGAACCATGACTAATTAAAATGATGGAAAACTAATTAACAGACTCTCTGGGGTTGTATAATAAATAATTAACCATATACCTATAATAATGTTATTATTCACGGTATTCATTGAATATTGTACTTTCTTGCTATGTGAGATAAAGTATTTTCTTTAAATCTTTTAAAATCATTAAAAATTTTATTAATATGTATCATACCTACTTATGTACTAAATATGTAGTTGTGATACTTTATGGAGTTGCAGATGTGCGTTGCAAACACCTGGCCAATATTAATATACCATCTGCAAGAGCATAAAAATTAACTAACAGTAAGCATCCTATAATTACCACTACTTATCTTTATGCGTAACATATGTACGTAAGCATTCGCTACTCGTAACGAAAGGTCAAAAGATAGTGCAATCGATCGTACATATCGAGACACTGTTAGGGGGAATTACTTTATAATGCCGGCACTATAAATAAGAAACGGTCGCGCGACTGCTTTAGGGCCGGCTGATTAATGAGAAGCAGGCAGGGACGAGTAGGCCAGGGGGTTATTGGTGCAGGTTCGTTTGCTTTACGGCATATTCCACATTCAGTTTTCGAACAGTTCTCACAGCTGACGGACGCGCTTCACATTTTGGTCACTTTGCCGGCAACGCGCGCATTTCTTCTTGTTGCGAATGGAAATATAATATATCAGAGTGAATTGGCGTTTATAAATTAAATATTTTAACAGTTCAAGAGTTTGCTAATACGCGTGCACTCGATGCAAGATTTATAACTAACACAATTTATGAACAGTTCTGTTTTGGTTGCTTGATAACAGTTTCGTCTCAGTGCGTACATAAAAGAGATTTCCCATTTCGATTTGTTTGGAAATAAAAAGCTATTCGTGCGTACAACGTGTGGTAAGTAAGCGAAAAGAGAGTAAAAAACCAAAAGCTCTCTGTTAAACGAAGAGAGACTGAGTGAGAGAGAGAGAGAGCTGTTAAAACACGCTCACTCATTTCTTTCCGGTTAGGGGTCATTGGGGGTATGACTAACACAAAAGTACAGGGAAGCGTGTGTTAGCCAACACTTGTTTTTTAAGCAACACTTTAATTGAACACTTCATTTTTTACTGTACCCAATACGTACCGCGTGTTCCTCGCAGTTGAACTTGAAACAACCGTGCCCTCAAGTTCATACGGCATTTGCTACTAAAAAGCTTAAAGCTGTGTTGTTGACATGTTAAATGCTCTGTTAAAGCAAAGCTCACAAGCTTTCTGTTTCTGCTCAGCTGTCATTTACACTATGAACTGTTTTCACGTAAACCCAAAGACTGAAAATGTTACATAGCTGAATTGTATGGAGTTGCCAAAAAAAATACCTAATGTATGTAGTGTCAGTTTTTTAATAAAGCTAGATAGAGCAATATTTTCGACATTGTACCGTTCGACTCTGAAAAAACTATATCTAGCAATAAAATAGCTAATATGGCAACCCTGGTGGACATGCCTGAGCTTCCTTATGTGCTCTATTTTATTTTCCTAAACTTACAATTTTATATTTGGGGAACTGGTTTCAATTAAACACTTTTTTCTTTTTTTGTTGCTTTATTTGTTCATTCATAAAATTAAATTACCTCTCCATACATTAAAACTATTTTATTTTGCAGTAATTATTTGAAGAACAATTATTCAGTATACATATGATGGGAGTTCTTATGATATAGTATAAAAATGTATAAAAAGTAAGCAACTGTTCCCGCCCGGGTTCGAACCGGGGACCTTGTGCGTGTGAAGCACACGTGATAACCGCTACACTACGGAAACTGTTGGTAAATGGTCGGTTAAACGCAGCTGATGATCAAAAGGGTCAGCTAATTCAAAGTAACTCTGAATGGTCAAACTACACGAAATTGTAATTACATATTCACTACATATGTAAGTATTTATAATTACTGTGTTTTCACTGTGGCTTCAGCAAAGAAATCACTTTGAAAAAAACTGATTTAAAAAACAGCTTTTTATTATAAAACACAAGCAAATAAAAAAAATTCTTCCAAAATATGCATGAAAAAAGGTATTCATGTAATCAAAGTCTTGGTCTTGTAAAAAGAAAATTTGCCTGTTCCCGCCCGGGTTCGAACCGGGGACCTTGTGCGTGTGAAGCACACGTGATAACCGCTACACTACGGAAACAACTGGCTACTTGCTTGCCCAAAGTGGGCCAAGCTGCCCATGGAAATCTATAAATTGCTGCAGCATGTTAAAGTCAAGTCACCTCTCGCAAATCCCTCATCCCACTACTTTCCTTTCAAATGCCACGCCCACAATTAATTGGCGTCTCGCCTGGGCGCCCACACAATCAAATGGCAGGCAAGGCAGGGAAGACAAAAGCATTCGAGAAATGCCTGAAACATGCACAGAGATTACCCAGCCAAGTTATCGAGCTGCCCTTCAGTTTAAAATAAATTTGCCCACGCTGATCCTTAATTAAAATTCCCATTGTCTCTTTCGGTGCCTGCATAGATTTGTACGCCAGACGATTAATATGCAGCACGAGAACGATTCGCACTCCTCGTTTATAATTACGCATTTAAATTTTGCGCTAAGGTTGAGCCGGACTGGGGAAGGTACAAAGGGGAGGTTGGGTTCAGAGCTCGGCTTGCACTCGGACTCGGCTGCTGTGTGTGTGTGTGCGCTTTGTTTTGTTTTCTCTCTGCTCTGCTCTGGGGTTGCTTGGCCCCATAAATTTGGGTCAATGGGAAAAACGTCAGAATTGAGTAATTACAACATAATTTTCAATTTTGCAGTTTACGTTGTAAATTAATTTGCGGTCGACATTTTGCCAAACCCGGCCACGGCGCATTGTGCTCTCGCTGGGGCATGGCTTCCCTCCTCTCCGCTCCCCCCGTTGGAACCACATCCAGCGATTCGCCTATGCTGCTGCTGATGAAGCGGCAGCGAGAATACAATTGCGACTTGCCAGGGCTGCGCCAGGCGTGCAGGGTGAGGTAGGTGAATTTGCGGCCTGGGTGGGGCAGAGCAATTATAGCAACAATTAAGGGGCAGCTGTGGTGGGCGTTCATGGGATTTGTGTGCGAGAGAGAGGGAGGAGAGAGAGGTGGCAGCGAGGTTTGTTGTGCATAATTAATTTGCAGTTATTTTGCACGTTCGCGTATTTTCCTCTCTCTCCTTCTCCCTCTCTCGCTCTCCCCTCCTTTCCACCTTCTTTGGGGACTGGGGTCGATGCTGGCAAAAAACTGTTTACGATTTTCCAGTTGAGCGCGTTTTAATTGAAAAGAACTAAAAGACAAGCCAGTGTCAACGACACAAGCAGGCGCACAGGGGCATGGGGGGCGTGGCAAATAAAACATATGAAGGCGGAGATGGTGTCGTGGCAGGGGGGGGGCAGTTCCAAACAGCTGCGACAAGAATCATGTGGGTGGCTTATGTAGGATGCAATAAAAAATTGACCCGAAAATGTGTAACAAATGCTGTGACATATTTTCGCAACGTTACCCCCAGTCGGCAGCCCCTGCCAGCCCCCTCCCCCTCAGGGCTCTATCGCCTTAATGCCCCGTTTCGATACCCGCTGCCAATGATCCTGAAAAGAAACAAGCGCAAAAGAGTCGCAAAGGGTGTTCCGAATGGGTTTGTTTCACTTTGTAGTTGGGGTGCTGATTCTTGCTGGCCCCAATGTGTGCCTGTGTGTGTGTGTGAGTGTGTGTGAGTATAGTGAAAATCGGTTGCGGGCAACATTTGTTTTGGGCTACAGCACAGAAAATGTGCAAAAATGAATAAAGAAAGGGCAGAAAAAAAACAGACGAAAAACTAAAGAAAGGCAAATGGCAAAAATCTGTAACTGTAACTGCAACATGGCATGAACTTAATCTGCTGCCGATTGTTTTCGTTGCCAGCGTTTGTTGCTCAATTTGTACGGCGGCATATCTGGCACACGCACACACACACACACAGGGAACACTTATACAGTCACTTATACATAGAGCTACTTTGGAGCCGGCGAACAGCGCGCCAATCCAAACCAAATACGCCGCATTTTCAATATTGCGGCAACAATTTTCATCGTTGTTTGTATTTGCCGGCGTTGTAATAATGAAAGCAACGATTGGGGCGTGTTTCCCCAAACAACCACCCCTCCATATGCCACCTAACCCCCTTCCCTCTGTTGAACCGCTTTGTACGGGTTTCGGGTTGCAAAACTGCGGATTGCGGATTGTGGATTGTGGACGGCGGACGGAGGACAGCGGACGGCGGACTGCGGGTTACGGCTGTATAAGTGGCAAGGGGAGTGGAGTGAAGGCAGTGCAGGACGAATGGGGGCTTCAACCCGGGGTGTTCATTTAATTGAAAACAAGGCGGCGGCAGCACTTAAAGTGAAACCGAAAACAGATGGAAACGAAAAACTTACAATAATTGCTTCGACTTGAGATTCGAGTTCGAGTTTGAGTTTGAGTTCGACTCGCAGTTCAGTCGGCAATGAGAATTGGATAAAGTTGTGCGCGAGAGGCACAAGTGTGCAGCTAATGAATTCTTTATAGAGTAAGAATATTAACTTATTGAGCGATTGCCCTAATTAGCAGCTCATCGAAACGAATCGAGTGGCAAACGATAGCTGGAAAAGCCAGCAGAAGGTGCACGATTCTCAAAGACTTTGCACATTTCAATCAGGGTTTTATTTAAGGAACTCTTGCTTGTGATATACTTTGAAACACTTCAATAAATAAATAAAAGAAATGTTTCCTTTCGTGTTTTTTGAGCGATTGTTTACATGACTTTTGGGTGCATGGACATTTGCTTTATATATCTCTCTTTTAATTATCATATTGTTTATTCCTTGGTCTGTTAAGAACTGTAAGGCATAGTAATTTCATTTTGAAAAAATTAATTAAGATCTGTAAATAGATTAGATATGAATCAAAAATAGATTAGATAGGAATCAAATCATTATAAAATATAAATTCCACTTCCAACTCTTTAAAATTTGTGACGTTTAACTTAAATTAATTTATCCACAAACTTTCCGCTGTAACTAAGTCCACAGATCAGTTTACAGAGCTATCCCAAGCACGCTTGGATCGTGCTTGACCAAAATGTTGCTATATTTATATCAATTGAAATGTGCTTCAAGTGCGACGTGTGTAACGCAATATTTTCGCCCGTTACAAGAGGCGTTGACAGGCGCCATTGCTTTGTGCAACTGCCGCCTACGCAACCAGTGCCCACGCCCCTCTTCTGTGTTATCTTTGGCCACACACACATGTGTAGGTGTGTGTGTGCGTGGGTGGGTGTGTGCATAGTCCGTTTGTAAACAAACAGCGTACAAGCCATACACAAGGCCAGCCCAGGCTAGGCAGGCTGAGGCCAGTGGACATGCCAAACAGACGCCGCCGACCTGCTGTTTCTCCTCTATTGCCCCCTCTGCCCTCTTTGTGTTTCTCTTGTACTCTGTGTGTATGCCGCATTCTCCGCGTGGGCAGTATTCGACTGGACAAACAGGACGACCAGGGGCGATTGCAACTGAGCTCGTTTAAACGCATGCCATCCGTTGTTGCGTTATGGCAACGAGAGGGTTGAGCTATATCACCTCCTCTCCACGTCTGGCTCCCCTCTTTACCACCATCTTCAGTCTTGTGCCTTCATCACTTCCCTTGGATATGGAGGCAGCAGCACAAAACCAATAAGTCAAAAGACCAAAAAGGCTTAACGGACTATAAAAAGCAAAAGGCAACAGAGGAAGAAAGTCAGCACAAAATTACAACGGTTGCAAAAGCGAAAGCCTTGAGAAGTAAGCAGATTGCCGATTCACTGTTAAATAGCTGACTTTTTAATACCCTGCACGTTTATTAGATTATAGTGGAAGGCAACTTTCAGCACAAACCTTAAAATAAAACGTTGCATTTGCAGTTTAATAAGTTCTCACTTTGCTAAGGTTAAAAAGAAAAATAAATTATGTTTATACATATTTACAATCTATTTATAGATGTACCAAATCAATAAGTTAAGAACTACAAAATCTGGAGTATTGTTACATTTGAGTATTATGAATTAAACTATAATACCTTTTTCTATGGTGTTGTTATAGTTCTACTTATAACATCTTTGTCTTTGGATGGGCTTCCATTCCGTTTGATATTTTTAATCAATCAGTTAATTATTTTTGAAATATTCCCTTTCTCTATTGTATGTTTAATAATATACTTAATTATAACTATTCTATATTATATGTTTAACATTAAAATAACTTTTTCATACTCATTCCATTTATTCCTGTCTAATTTCTTTTTCTATTCTAATTAATTTCTGTACTCATAATTTTAATTTCTCCACTGTTGCCTGTCTTCACTTTTCTTATTTTATTTCCCCACTGTTGCCAGTTTTCACTTTGTCGATACACAGATATATGTATATACTACATATGTTTGTCTGCCTCAATTCAAAATGCCCAATCAAGTAAATCAAAATCCCAATTGGTCTGTCTTCTCAACGACTTAGGCTCAAGCTGTAAGCCACAACTAAAGTTCTTCACTTTGCACTCATCAAATATTGAAGGCTCTTTTAATACCTTCATACTCGTACATACAGAGTATAAACTGAAACCACTCAACCGAACGAGGAAACTACCTTTTAATCCATTTGAAGCCATTTTCAAATCAGTTCGCCAACATTAAAACGCAGCTTATCGCCATTTTGCCCCTTTCGGATTGTACATGACTTGCTTCATTAGATTGCCATAAAACCCCCCTTTCGAAAGGGTATCGATGGCAACGCCACAAGCGAGAGCAACAGCAACAGCAACACGACAACAACACGTGCTGTGTTGTTGACTGTTTTGTGCAGTGATTGCCATATAGGAGTCAAGATCTATGAGCTGCCCGAGCTGGCCGTCCAGCGAGCGACCCATTTGTGCCGAGTGTGTGACAATAAAATGTTTACTGATAGCAACAACAGCAGCAACTACAACAAGGAGCGTCGCACAACCAACCGTTCGAGCAATTGAATGTGGCACAAACTGCTTGCCGCTTGGCTACCAATCCCACCATGTGTCAGTGGGTGGTTCCGGGGTGGTAGGCTGGGGGGAACGGAGACTGGGGGCTGCTTCTGTCATCTATTAAAAAAGGTTGCCAAAGCAAACTAAATGGCAGGCAAAAAGCAAAGCCCGGCGACTATTATAAATAATAAATGCTGACTGGTCAGCCATGCCTCACTCCCCACCTCCCCCTGCCGCCTGTCACACCTCGCCACACTCCTTCTACTTGGTGTAGTATCCACAGAGCCAGGCGCAGGCCCAAGGCGCAACTTTTGGCGCCGGCAGAGCAAAAACAATTTGCTTGGGCACATTTTTTGCTTCTTCTTCTTCTTTCCAGCTCACGCGCCCTTGGCTCATAAATCTCAACCAAGAGTGAAATAAAGCTAAACGTAGCGGCCAGATAGAGCCAGAGCCAGAGCCAGAGCTGGCTTGGGATTGTATATTGCAGATTGAGGCTTGGGAATGGGAATGGGAATGGGGTTTTGGGCACCTAGGCACCTGGCAAATTGATTTGTTGGTTTATTCGGTGTGTGCCAGGCCGGGGGGGGCACACTCTGGGCTCGACGTAAATTCAGCGACGCCTGTTTGTGTCATAAAATACGACGATGCCGGAGACGATGGGATGTTATATGAAGTGTCCTGTGCCGAAATGACATTACGATGAAGTGGAGCTGCAGCCGTTGAGGCTTCGGCGGCGACAGCAGCTTCGGCTATAAAGCAATTTACAATTGCTTCATCTTCTGATGCTGCTCGGGCTCGATCGATTCAATTAGACGGCCGGCCGCTTAATGCCTTTAATTTAAATCAATCAATCAATCAATCGAGCCAGCTGCCAATAAACCCCACTTCGCTCCACCCACTTGTCTCCAGCATTCCCCTGCTGCTGCGCCTGCTCCTCCTTCTCCTCCTCCTGTTTATTGTTATTTTAGTTTGACTTCTTTTTTTTTGGTTCGTCAGCCGCTTATCTAGTCGCCTTCATTTTTATTTGGCTTTGTCCTGGCTTAGTTTGAATTGATTGGGAGCCTTTGGTCCGGTTCGGTATGGTTCGGTTCGGCCCTGACCCACAGGCTGCCCGGGTGGAGCTTTTGTCTTTGGCTAAGCTACTTAATTTATTTGACCCTATTCATGTGTCTATGCCGAGCAGGCGATTTTAAAGCGCATCTGAATTGAAATCAAATTGGACACTGCCTTACAGACAAGCGCACTCACACAAACACACAGAAATAGTCACACACACAGACACATAAACATTCAAAAGATTGAGGTAGAACCTGACCTGTATTTACTCTTGTCTATTTCTCTAGTATCTGTGCGGGCATATCCACTCTGCCTTTGTCTCTGTGTGTGGTGTGTGTGTGTTTGTGTGTGTGTGTGTCTACTCAAGCATCGCTTACCCTTTGAGCGTGCGTAACCCTTATTGAAGTTTTTGTCTTCGCACATATTTGCACTAAAACCAATTTTCTGTTTACCCTTTCCAGATTATTAGAAGCAACTTCAATGTACAATTCTCTCTACTCCAGTTACGGAAATGAAATACTTGGAAAATTGTGTTGTTTACAATTTTCAAGTGTCCTTTTTCTGTGGAGATTGAACTGAATTTAAGAACTGTTGTTAGGTTAACCAAGGCCTGATTTTCTGCAAATTTCATAAACAAATTTAAGATTTTGTTGCACAAATTTAATAGGAATTGATAGAGCTCTATTTACAGAGAATACTTTGAATTGCAGTGCGTTATTATTACGAATGATTTGTTTTACCACAGTTATAATTACATTTACTACTTCTGTTACTTTAATATTTCATTATTAAATTAAATCGCTAGATAAGTATCCCTTATATTCCAACAAACAAAGCTAGCAAAATAATCTGATCAAACAGTTTAGCAACAGAATTCTTTGTTTTCTATAGAAATTAAAGATATCTCTTTCAGAATACCTACTGAATACAGAAGATTAAAGAGCTGTTATATCGATAATTTCTAGTAATTTGCAGCTGGAATTTCTTAATGCAAATTCGCATTTAAAGTTTAAGAAATGCAGTTGAAATATATTGGCAGAATATCGTAGGCACTAAATTGCATGCGCTGCATCAGCGCTCTGTGACGTTGCTCGTTTACTGCCGTTTAGCTTGCAATCTTTCAATAATTCATGACGCAATCAATAACGTAAACTAACAACACGTGCCCCAACAAAACACACCACACACGGCATAGGGCAGAGGGATGAGGACGAGGAGGAGGATAGTTACCATTCTTAACCGTATGCTGACTGGCATTTCGTTTACATTCAACTACGATTGGTTTCACCTGCCTTCTGCTACGGCGACCTATTTTCCTTCAATTTTTTGCTGCTGCTGCTGGTGCTGTTTGCCTTATCCTAACTCCAATCGCTGTGGTTCGATACCTCGGTACCTCTCGGCTGTGCAGGCGTGCTATCAAAATGTCAAAGTTCAATGTGCAATTTAAATGCAACACACTGTCGTGCAATTGGCTTGGCTCCGTGTGCTGCCCTGCCCCCCTCTACTCTCCTCTTAGATTCGCTTTACCTGCAGCTGATGGAAAAAATGCAAACAATTTGTATTTAAATGCGCTGCAATTTGCCAGAGCCGATAGAAGTTTGTAGAGAGATGGCAGAGGGAGCAGGAGGAGGAGGAGCAGCAGGAGGCAGGGTGTGGTAACGGAAGCTGCTGCATATAGGCAGCATTGCCTGGGGATGATTTTAATTGGCAAATAAAAATGTGCAGCCAACGAAAAATTTATAGTATGCATATGAATGCCAAATGCGAACGCTTCAAATTGAAATTTATTGTGAAAAATCAACGCAGCGCCAGAAAGTATGCTATGCGAAAGGCAAATAGACTGCCGCGCACACACCCACACACACACACACAACCTCCTGCTCCTTTGCCCATAGATTGCTCTCGGCAGAGCAGGAAGCATCGATTATTCAAAACATCCGCAATTTTGAGCGCTTATCAACAATAGCGCCATCTAGCGCTAACCATGCGCAGTTTGTCAAAATCATTTCGAGTTTGCTTACCACTTACTTTTTTTTTCTTTTCTCCTCTACTCGCTTCACTTCATTTTTTATACCCCACATACCCCTTGGGGATTGTGTTAGAAACGGCAGTGTCAGCTGGGAAATTAGAAGGGGTTTATTTTCAGTACTACAGAGATCTTGTTCAACTGAGAAGCTATAAGATATCTATAGGCACTTGATATATAGATTTATATACTAATAATATATACTATATATACTTATATTAAACTATCTATTTAAAAAGGTCAATTGATAATGAAATCAGTGCTAATTAGTTCATCCCCTTTCTTTGCTTTCAATGAGAACGAAGAACTTGTTTCATGTTATACCCTGAACTTCTATAGTTAGTAACTAAATTCACTTATATATCTCCACATGCAGAGCACTAATCACCATTCATATGCCCTATTTAAATTGCTCACAGCCTACAGGGTATACGCTAAGCGCACACTTTTAGCTAGCGTGCTATATCTTCCTTTTTTCTGACACCGCACACTCTGTTGAGGCTTAGTGTCTATTGTCGCACACACTTACACACGCACATACTGGTACACACACACAGTGGCACACGCATCCGGTTCATTCATATGCATGACGATGTGTCCATTTTTGTGGCTTGTCATTAATGCATAAAAAATGCTAATGGGGCCAACGTTTATAGCGTCGCTTTTGCCAAAAAAGGTGCAAACTGTTGTTGGCCCGTTGCCCCGTTGCCGTTGCCTTTGCTGCTGCTCGTTGTTGTTGTGATTGGGGCAAATGTTTGTCGTAATGCCTTTTAAATGAAGTTGTGCGCCATTTGCCGTTTGAAGTTTTCGGACTGTTTGCATCGTTGGCATCGTTTGCATCGTTTGCACTGATGGCCAACACAACCGAAATTGACTGGTTTTATTCCTCCAGTCGGGGGGATAATCTGCAATGGCAGATTAGTAGTAGTAGCATCTTGCTCCAGTTTCCCCTCTCCCTCTCTGTCTCTCCCTCTCTCTGGCCAGTGTCGCTTGTAATGCTAAAGGATTTTATGGGTAATTCCCTGTGAATGGCACTTGCGAGCTCCGCTTTGCCTGGCACTGCCTGGAATAATGCCAGGCTTGCCGAGACGTGTGACTGTTAAACAAATGTCTTTAATAGTCGACTTGCCCCTCAGCGAAAGTGAATGAAAATAAAAGTCGGCCAAATGCACAGAGTGATAGAGAAGAAAGGCAGACAAAGAGGTCATCAAAAAAAAGAGAGAAAGATTGTGCTTCTATATAAATATCATAAGTGCTTGCACTAAAATTGAGTGTTATTCAGAGATTATAAGAGCTTATATTCTGCATTGAAATAGAATAAATATAAAATATACTTAAATTTAATATAATATAAATATATGAGATGGGTCACATTTTATAAATTAACGGGTGCAGGTACGGGCATAAACATAATAAAACCATTTTAAATTAAGGGTAAAAGCTATAAAAGTGTTTAAGATTTTCCTTGGTTTGTTTTTTACAATTTTGTATGCAATTACATATATTTTAACTTTTATATGTAAATATATCTTAAATTATAAGAACAAACTTTGGTTTGATTGAACTGAAAAAATTACAAAATGAATAAAGACATTTCTCTTGTAGTTTCTACATATAAAACATATTATACATACATGTCACCAACCTTCATCAACTCAAAGCCTGAGTGTATCTCCTTCAATATATTTCGATTTTATCATTCTCACTTAAGATCGCGTGTATTGTCGATTATTTCATAATTACAAAATCAAGACATATAACTTCGATGCGCACATCGTTTCATTTAATGGGCCTCTTAAAAGCCAGACGACTTTACGTATTAACCGTTTCATTAGAATTTTGTTGGCTTTTCCGGCATTATATGTTACGAGCCACCCCCAGCATTTTAATGTCGTGTTGACGTGGTCCCCTCCAAAACGATCCCAATGGAATCGAGGGAGCGAGTAAGGAAACATGAAAATAAAAAGGTTGCCATATTAAATGGGCAATATTCAATTTACCTTTTGAGCGGCACTTGGACACTTTTCGGGGGTCACCTGGTTGACCCGACGTGGTATCTGTATAACGGCATCTGCATCGCTGGCTGTATCGGCAAAGGGGTTGGACCTAAAGCGGGCGAGGCTCTGTACCTGCAAGCGTGGGTGTGTGTCTGTTTACATGTGTGTAAGTGTGAGTGTTTGCATAGCCACGCTTTAGTGTTATCTGCGCATCAGCATCGGCGACGCGTAACGCAAACATTTCGCAAAGCAACGCAGCAATAACCAACAATTTTACAACATCCCGACGCCCCTGAGCGCATCCCCGGCAGGCGCTTCCTCCCCACTCTCTTCCGCCTGCCGCTGCCTGCCTGCTGCCATGTCGTGGCACCTGCTATCTCGACTTGTGCATTCGCCATGGTCGAGTCCGTTGCGAGCTCATTTCATGAAGTTTGCTCTGCAATCCTCGCTGCGCTGAGCACGAGGTCACAAGGCTAAGGCAAAAAGGTTGCCTGGGTCAGGTGGGCAATCGGTGAGGAGGGGCTGGGGGATGGGGCAGTGAAAATGGCAATTTATCATTTTGTATTTAAGCGCGCGGCAGGTAAAGAAACGAGACGAGACGAGACGAAACGAAATGAAAGCAAGCCAAATGAAATGAAATGAAATGAAAGGCGGCATGTGCTCCACGTATTTTTAGATACTAACAAGTGATAAAAGGCCAGCACGCAGCTGGCACACACACACACACATGGTGTAGAGCGCAGTGACTGACTGACTGACAAGCCGAGGCACCGGCTGACACCTACTGCAGGCAGGCACTGTTAATGGCAGAGCGACCACAAGGCAAGTGGAACGTGAATTGCGAAGCCAAAAGGCAGAGCTGCTGACGTGGCATTCCTCGCTGCGTATCCATCAATGTCTGCCCCATGTCGTCCTGCTGCCTCTGTCGCTACCTCTGCTGCTCAGCTGTCTGCTGCTGACGTGCCTGCATTAAGCAAGCCCCAAAGAACACGATTGCAAAAAATGAAGAAGAAGAAGAAGGTAAAAAGAGAATGAACGGAGAAGAATTGAAAGCCTTTTATGCGCATTGGTGCGAGTTGTGGGGCCAACAGAAGCTGCTAAATTTTTTGGCAATTCAATTGATGGCTGGCTTCGTTACCAGCTACGGCATATACCCTTCCTCCCCTGGCCACTCCTACCTCCCTGCCTGCTAACCCGCTTGCCTTTACCTGCTCGCTCCATCAAGCTGTACAAAATTGCGCCCGACCTCGGGCGTTTGCTTTTAAATGCGCCGCGCCACTTAGCGCCTGTTTCCTGTCGAACCCCGCCCCCCTACTCTTTTCTCTTCCCCTCCTACTTCATCCTCGCGTACACGTTGTGAACGCTGTGCACGGTAAAAGTGGAGTAGTCGTTGCCAGAGTCGAATCTGCTGCCCAGATTGGGTGCGGGTTGCGTGGTTTATTAGCTGATCCCACCGGCTTGACAAGCCACTTTTGACGCCCCAAACAGGAAGTCTTAGGCGGTAATTTACTTTTCAGGGCGCTACTGGCAAATTATGCAAGACTTTGCCCTCATCGCGGGTACCGCCCTTCGCCTCTTCCATCTCCCACTCCTCTGCTTCTACTTCTCTTCCTTTCCTTGTTACGTCTCCATGGCATTCTCCTCCATTGTTGAGTAACGACGCTGGCTTACAGTTTTTGCGACAGTCCTGATGAGAAAGCACTAAAATTCGTCAAAAGATTCAAGGCACTGATTCAGGGAAAAACAGAAACAGAAAAACTACGCAAGGTGAGCTAGAGGAAAATTGCTTTGGGGTGAGTTTCAATACCACAACGCACGTGGAGTTAAGTGTATAGTTTATGTATAGAATCTGCTGTTCTCTAAATATTATATAACATAAGGACAAGGTGCTCATCTAATTTTGTAGTTAATTATATTTAAAGTGATGTATTTTCAATAAATGAGCAGAGTTCCCTTTCTGGAAATTATGGTTCTTTTTCTTTCTATAATGACAAACGCAAACGAGTTTGATTTTATTGAGTTTTTTATACCTTTTTCATAAGATTAATGATAGAATATGAATCAAGTTGAAGTAAAACAAAATACCATTAGTTAGTCGTGTTTCAACAAATATTGAAGTTATTATCATGCGGCCTTTTTATTTCTTCTTTGCTTAGGGCCGCTGCAATGGTCGCAGGTGCCCTTGTGCAATACTTCTGGGATCCCTTATTGTTATTGTCTTGCTTTTAAATATATTGCGTATTTATTTCATAAAACATTTAAAAAAACGAAAAAAACTGAATACTAATTATATATAACTTTTTCTCGATTTCATATTGCCAAAATTATTAATAGTTTTTGAGACAATTATATTTCGTGCCCTCTTATGCTCGATTGATCACATTCATTCTTATTGGGCGAAAATACAATATATGTAATTGGGCCCTTGTGCATCTCTCGCCCTGCACATGCTTATCTGCGGGTCTGTCTTTCCAGTATCAATAGCAAGTTAACTCTCAAGTAAATAATTTATTATGCTCCTAAAACACATTATAAACTTCTTTACTTGCCTCGCAGCGTATTCAAAATTTGTAAATACCTTTTTTCGTTTTCAAAATGTAATTATATCGGGCGGGGCAGCTCCTCCATCCCGCACAGCACTCCGATAAATGGCATTATTTCCACAGTTATCATTTAAGATGGATGCGATGCTGCAGGTCTGTTGCGGAACAAGATTAAGCGACTCTCTCTCTCTCTTTCACCTTTTTGGCCTGTCTCACCTGAAGCAAACAATTTAGACACGTGCGGGCTTCATTATTTGCCAAATTGTCAAAGTTTTTGCCGTTTGATGCGTGCCGGGTGTGGTGGTGGAGAGAGGGGGAGGGGTTGGTAACTGCTTTCGGCTTTTATGATGCTTTTTATTTAGTCAATGACTTTGACGTCGACAACTTTAATCGAAAACAATTGGAGCACGCCCTAGCGAGGGAGTAAACAGCGAGAGAGAGAGAGAGAGCGAAAGAGAGAGAGATAACAGGCAAGTACGCGGCTGTATTTGGCTTTTTTCTTGCCTGTAGCCTAGTAAGGTGTGCGCTTGCGTTTTGCTTAATGCCGCGTAAATTGTTTCGCAGCAAAAGTTTTGCGCATTTCGCGTTATCCTCCATTTACATATTAACCCAAAGGGCCCTGGGGGAATACTCTGGAACGGGGGCAAAGCACGTCGGGCTGCTGTCGGGGTTTCCAAAAATAGTTTTCAATTAGTGTTTGGCATATAAAGCGATGCGGCGCCTGAGAGTCATTTCCCTGGCCTCCTCGCCCCGCCATCACCTTGGGGAGTTGTACTTAAGTTTATTTCGGCAAACTTTTCGTCGAGCCATGCGAAATTATGCGCATTTTTATTGCCAGCCGCATAAGTAATGCACACACACTCGAATTTGTTTATCTCTTTGTTTGTTTCTCATTTGGTCGAGAATTTTAGTAAATTAAACTAGACATGGCATAAGCTAATTTAAAAGCCAAACTCCCAACTCCTCTCTGCTCTGGCCAGCTGTCCGTGATCATTTATGGTTTTATGTGCTTTGTCCTTTGTGTGATTTTTCCTTCTGCAAAGGGCGGGGCGGGGCGGGGGGAATCTGCGTCGAAGCTAGAGTTGTGTGGCCGAGGCATAAATCATCTGCCGACTGGTTATATTCGCCGGGGCTCTCTGGCACATTTGTTGTGCAATATTTTTATTTTATTAGACCTTTTCTACCTATGCTGCAGTTGTGCTGGGCCTCAGTCTGGGCCCAGCTTCAGCCTCGCCTTCGTTTCTGTGCCGGCTTGCCTCAACATATTGTGCATAAATCTTTAATATTAAGTAAACATTCATATAAATTTAAATTTATCGTTCACTGCACATTAGTTTCTATATGTCGGAACAGCAAAAAAACAAAAAGAAGAATAAAACCAGGAGTAAAACGTTACGGAACAGGGACAAGAATAACAACGAGAACATACAGGCTCGACCGAAGTTAAGAGTTGGGACTTTAAGCTAAATGGAACTCTATGGCTTTGTGGCTTACAATGGTCACAGTCGGGGGCAGTCAACGATTCGATTATGTGGAAAGCAGAGCGAGAGAGAGAGAAAGGTAGAGTAAGGACAGAGTGAGAGAACATAAAGGATTAGCATAGCAGAAGAGGAAGAAGAAGAGGCAGATTAACATGGCCATCTCAGTTATTACTTGCAGGCCAGCAAGGATTGAAGTTCTCATGAGTTGTGAGAGTTTTATTTAAATTTCTTAGGGGATTGCAGAGATTTAAGTTTTAAGGCAACTCATTTTTAATGCTTGCTACAAACATAATCCTGGTATCAGTTACAAGTTGAAGCTCTATTTACTACAACAGTATTTATTGTATCTATTGGGCAGGAATGCGGGTTATTTTATATGCATTGTTGTTGAAAATATTTCATTATATCAGTATTGATTGTAGTTTATATTCATGCAGAGGATATGTTATTTTAATTTAACTATACCCGCTAATGTACCTCAGCTGAAACAAGCATGAACCAAGCAGAAGGACAGACCCTTCAAAATATATATACTATACTACATATACTTTAATATATATATATGTACAATAAGATTGTAAATATCATAAGAATAATCTGTGAAGACTGATGCCAAAAGCCATACGGATATTCACTTTTTGGTATATGAAATGCAATTTTTCTTCTCATTGAGATCATGCCGCAATAAACATTGAAAAACTACACGAATGTTACAGAGTTAACCTTTAAATTTAAACTGGTTTAGTCTCTGAAAACCTTGAAGCTCTCTGAACCCAAAGCAGCAAAAAAGTGTAAACTGAGTCAAGGAAAAGAAAAGCCCTGATTAGAAGAGCGCAATGCGTTATAACGCTTTGTCACTTTGGCGTATTTCAAAGACCGAACAGAAGTTGCGGGTAATAAGAACGAAATAGTTGAAAGCCCGTCAACATGCCAACAATTGGCCTTGTTAGTCAGCGTCAGCTCAAAAACTTGATTTCAGTCAGGGCAAAAAAGCAAAATGGGGAGTGGGGGAGCAGTAAAAGGAGAAGGGCACGTGGCGGGGGAGTGGAAGCAGCAGTGAAAGGTTAACCGAAAACCTACTCCGAATTCCAGTGAAAGAAGAGCTACAGCTATAGAGCAATCTAGTGCGCACAGTGTGCGAGTGTGTGTTTTGTGCAAGCGCAACTGTACTTTTGACGCGTTTAAAACCGCCTTCAATCGCACTCGCGCATCGCGTATCGCGTCGAGAATCGCGTTGAGTTGAGTCGACTCGAAATTGCAGTAGGTTCGCCCGCATTTCGTTCGGTTACAAGTTGAAAGTTTCGCTGCAGCTTTTGGCATTTGCCAACTGCAAACCGTATTTTCCACTAACAATAGCAATGGCAACAGCAACAACAATAACAACAACAATAACAACAACAGCAACTGCGGCTGCCGCAACAACAAAAGGCTTACACAATGCGCACTTTTGATTAGGAAAAATGCCGCCAGGTAATCGCGCTGCGGGCGCAGCCACAAAAGCCTCTCGCTCCATTGCCTTCCGAATGGGTGGGGCGTGAAATCAAATAAATAAAATAAACCACAAGATGACGTCGTCTCCATGACAATGGACGTGCACTGGGTTGCCATCGGCGGGGGGTAGAGTGTGGCCTCTATGCTTTGTTTATTCGATAAATCTATTGCAAAAGGCAGGCGACCAGCGCGACGGGCGTACGACTAAGCGGCTCAGTATCTAGCGGTTCTTCGAGCTGAGCGGGTAAGCCGCCAGATGCCCGAATACAGAGAGCAAGAGAGGGATGGGGAGGGGAGCTGAAGGGGGGCCTAGGCTTTCAGCCTGAGTGCTGGCAGTGTTCTACTTTGGGCTGGGGTTAGGGTTGAGGGGAATAGTCAAGCAAGTTATTATTGATGGCTTCACTTTAACTTGCAGTTTGGCTGCTCTGTGCTGTGGGCTTCATTAAGTGGCAAAACCCGAAGACGCAGACGACCCACGGCCAACGGTTGTTTGTTGCTTGAGGAACGTTGCGGAGCGTTGCCAACGTTGTCGCAGTTATGGATTCACCAACACCGCCAATTGTCATCGACGATTCGAACGGTTCAGCAATGGACGCCTGTTTCACGGCATTCGATAAGGATGGGTGCGTATGAAAACAAAACGAATCAAATACGAAATTTATGATAAAATTATACAAAATTTTAAGACACATAAAATATAAAAAATAAAAAAAAAACCGATATATTTAAAACTTCTTAAAAATTATAAAAACCCTACGACAGAAAAAATGTTAAAAAATAAAAACAAAAACGAAAAACAGCAAACTATAAGAAAGTAAAATCTGAAAAACACCATATACTTTTAGAAATAAAACAAAGTGAAATGTTAAATAATTATTTAATGCACTTTATATATCAATTTAACGAAGTGCCGCCGCAAGCAACTGAATGATAGTAAAGAAATTGAAATATTTAAGTAAATAAACCCCGTAAATTAAATGAACTTTGCCAATTAAAAATCAATCAAAAATGATTAAGTTCATTAAATATAACAAAAAGTCGTGTATCTTTAAATAAGAAACCAATAGTAAAAACATAACTTTTTTTAAATAGCATATCATTAATTATCATTCAGTTTATCCATCAATCAATTAACATAAACCGAGCGCAAATGAAAAACAAAAGCCAAAATAGAAAATTAAATTAAATTACTAATATTTAAAATATGGCAACTAATTAAATAATTGAATAATACGTGAAATTAAAACATTATCTAAATTAAATTATAAATTACAAAACTAAAACCGTTTTTAAATGAATTATGCAATTCTATTCAAATGCAAAATGAGAACAGAAATAAAACCTCATTATATTCACAAAATTTATATAATTATGCGCGTTAATTAGAGTTGTGTTTGATTGTCAGCTTTTGGTTTTGTTTAGCGCCACCGCAAACAGCGAATCAATTACCAGGTAAAAACACTAATGAAAATTTACCTGCAACAAACTGCAAATGTGTGAAAGTTTACAACAATAATAATAATCCAATATTTAAATAGTAAATGCAACAA
Organism: Zaprionus davidi; assembly: GCA_018903715.1. Taxonomy (NCBI): domain Eukaryota; kingdom Metazoa; phylum Arthropoda; class Insecta; order Diptera; family Drosophilidae; genus Zaprionus; species Zaprionus davidi. The sequence goes on from JAEIGL010000003.1 coordinate 5,450,366, forward strand.
AAAAAAAAACACTCGATGAATTAACAACAAATTTACAGCGACTGCTTGCATATTAATGGAGGCGAAACAAACAAAAAATGGCAGCATTAATTTACAGCGCGAAATCTAAGTTAATTTATTAATGCGGAAAGAGCGTGTAAAAAAGGCAGACGGGAAAAAAACACGAGCGCGTTGCATAAATTAATTCTAATTGACATTTTCAACAGTTTTATGGGCCATTCATTTAAACGCAAATCAATAAACGTAATCGCATTAATTTTACCTTAATTAAACGAATTCGCAAGCAGCTGCTGTGAGGTGGCCTGCCCCAAAAAGTATGCTACAAATAAGTGAATTCGCATTGGTTTCAACTTAAAGCTGCTGCCGACCCTCAAACTGTCTGTTAGCTCCTCCGCATTCGAATGACAAACAACCCCCGTAGGCAATGCGTCCTAACTTTACAGCTAACTTCCCTTTTACCCTGTACACCCCGTACCCGACCGGCCCCCTCTTGTCGTCTGTTTTTGGCAAGCACAAACTAACTTTATTTGCCCGCCTCTGCCTGGCGTTTATTTTCATGCCTGATTCACCTTTGTCGCCGTACTCCATGCCCAGCGATGACCGCCTGAATCTGGCCGAGTTTACGCTAATCTGCCGTGCTCTGTTCCGCAACGACAAGGGGCACATCTACGATGTGCCACACGAACGCCTCGAGCAAATATTCGCCGTCTTCGATGTGAACGGCGATGGCTTTATCGATAGGGAGGAGTTTAAATTTTGCTGGAATCAATGGATAAAAACGGTAAGCGAAAGCTGCTTAGCTTCCTCTCCCTCTCTCTCTCTGTCTGTGTGTCTGCGTGTGTCTGTCTGGGTTAAGCTTCTGCCATCATCCACTATTATGAGGCGGTGTTGTGTGAGTCTTTGCGGGAATACGCTTACGTGTGTATGTGTGTGTGTGTGTAGCTCGTCACTCAGTGATTCATATCCGGGGACTCATAAAATCATAAAATGTGATAATAAAATATTTGTCAACGTTTTGCCAACGCGGAAGCTGCGTCATAAACCCAACACACAGAGAGAGGCACTCACCACACACACACCCACACACACACACACGTATGTATGCATGCATGAATAAACCTGCACACACACACAGACATGCACGCGTACAACGGGGAACGACACGACGCGTCGCACACAAAATTCGCAGTCATTCGCAGCGTTTGCAATCAAAGTGGCCGAGTCCCGGATTGTGTGTGTAATTCAATCCTGATCAGTCCTTGTTGGACGGTAAAATGTCGCTTACAGCAAATGTCACACGTCAGCCCGGGCGTACTCTCTCTCTCACTCCCTCGCTCTCTGCATATGGGGATTGCTTTCATCATTGTTAACCCCCCGTCTCCATCTTCATCATCCAAAAAAAAAACACATTCGCATTCCCACTCCCGTTTTCCGTTTCCACTGCCATTGCCATTCCCTTTGCTCAGCTATCGTCATCGTCATCATCATCGCACTGGCCCGTCACGCAGCAGCGGCCTCCGCACTGGCGTATGCAAATGTGATAATCTGATTCTGGGAATGTCACACAAACATACAAATATAATATATCCCCGCACACAAACATACAGTATGTACTGCCTCTCCGCACGTAAAGTGATAAAAACGCGTGACAAATAAAATGCCACAGAAAACGAACGGAGCTGCATTCATTTGGTTAGCTTGCTGTCGACGTCGACGTCGACGTCTCTGTCGCTGTCGCAGTTGGCAGCGACGTCGCCGCACTTCCAGCATATTAAAATATACAATTTTTTCGAATAATTTTATTGTCGTCTACGAGGCCGCCGCTTGCAACTTCATCTACAGCTTCTTCACATATTTCGATACTCTAGCAAAGAGCACAATAACTTCTTTTTATGGCGCTCCAGATTCTTCACAGATATGGAATTACCTGTGCATTGATTTACTTGTGTTCTTTTTATTTTTCAACTGTACATTAATTGAAAGTTTGATAAAAGCTGTTTACAATATTAGCATAATTGAAGCATAAGGTACATATAACAGATATTTAAACATGTTCGAATAATATAGAAAAATCTTGAAAAAACCTGTGGTATCTTTAAGAAAACTAATTAATAACATATAATCGTATTATATCATATACCGTAGCATAATTAAATGTTGGGAACATGTAATTCTTGTTCAAGAAACATAAGTTAGGGCATCTGTTGTTCGAATCTGCGTTGTTTTACTAGTGTGTGTTTCTTCATTGCATCGCAATGGGGCAAGTTACATTGTTGCTACAGTCGCAGCCATAAAATTGTGTACGTGCCATGCAAATGTTGCCTTGGCCCTTAAAGCTGTCGCAAAGTTTCGAGTGTCGAGTAAATCAGAAATTGCGAGCTTAAAAAATCCAATTTAAACTGCTTAATTTTTGTTAAAGATTCTCACATACACTTATATTATATATTGTATATTCAGTGTAGAATTGCAAGTTTTCGAGCCTGTGGTTTAATGTGTTTTTAATATAAATTTCATTTTAATTTGAAATCACCGCAAAGATTAGGAAAGAACATTTAAGAAAACTGGGAAAACTGCCCAAGAACTTTGTGTTCAGAATCTCAACCTTGTGCACAATAGAAAGTGCAAAAGTTTTCTTGGAAAATTAACAAAAACTCTGGAAATTTATAACGTATACAAAAGATTGCAAATACACCCAGAAGAAATCAAGTTTAAAGCTAGCAAAATAAACATTTTCTTTAAATTTGTGTGTGTGGGAAAACTTTCGAAATTCGATTTAATTTATTCGCAAAAGTTTTTGTACCGAAATCAAGTTTGGGCTCCAATGTGATTCCCCAAAACCAAACCCCAATCCTACGTGCTTTCCTCTTTCTCTTCCTTGTACGTATCGTATGTTGCCCTGTTCCCAGACACAGCATATCAAGTATACGCATGGTGGGTCGTTTGCCTGTTGAACACCGCCTCGTTTGTCTCGTTTGTCACGCGACAAATTATTTCACAAGAATAATTTCATTTTTGATATGCCATTTAAACGATGATGATTCTCGCGTTGCCACTGCCTCTGCCGCTACCCCTCTTCTCTCACCCCTCTCCCCTACGTCTTTACGTTAGCAAATTGTGTAATATTGCATAAAAATTTATTAACATATAAAAAAATCGTCCGGCAGCTGATATCATAATAAAGGGAACACTTAAAAAAATGGCGGAACTCGGTGACAACCCCACCCCGTATCCGATTGGGTGCCGTTTACCTCCTCCTGCTGGGCTTGCCAAAAAATGAAATAAAACAACGAGATGAGCAACAAAAAAATTGCGCCCCATAAAATTGACTTTTGTTTGTATTTCCGCATGAATTGCATAAATGGTAATTTTGCAGTTTAATGTTTGTGGGAAGAGAGAGACCGCGCGCACACACACACACACACAACAACAAAAACAAGCGAAATTTGCATAATAAACAAATCAAATGATGGACGAGAGGCAAACTTAGGAGAGCGCAACTTGCGCCCCGTTCGGAATTAAATAAACGCATAAATAGAACATTTAACGCCGTAAATCATTTGCATTGCCGAGCTAAATATTTTTGCGGTTTCTGCGTACAGTATATATCAACATCATTATGTCTGGTTGTGTGTGTGTGTGTCTGTGAGTGTTGTAAACTGAACCCGCTGAAGTGACGGAAACGGAAATGAACGCAAATTTATGGAAATATTGCGAACTGGTCGAAATTCATGTTCGCATTGTAAAAACAATCAATAGAAAGGTGAATTCCATAATGTAATGCGAATGCAGATTGATGGGGAATGGAAAGGGTGTGCGGGATGTTCGGTTTGCCGAACACGGTTGCCAATTCGTCCTAATTTCATGGACATAACTCAATGCGGTGCCTTTATATTTTGATGCTTTTATTATGTTTGCATTTGTGTCATTGCGAAAATGCGTAATTTATGTGCTTAAACGTGCAGAAAATGCTTTTTAGTCAAGTGCACAAAGGGTGCGTACTCTACCTGATATGCCCCGCTGTGCCTCGAAGCGTTAAATGTGGCTGCGGTTCCGCCATGCGGCTACAACAACAACAGCAATAACAACAGCAATAGTAACCAGTGAAGCGGCCATTCCTCTTGATGAGGGACCAAGTGCACGAAAATGACCTTTTTAAGTGCTGCTAGCGAAGCGTAGGACTGTTAAGGGGCAGAGGGAAGCCTTTGTGGAGGGGTACTTCACAAAAATAAATTAAACGAGTAAGACAGCTACAATCGAGTGAACTTGACTGTTATATAGTCGCTTTTTAAATTAAATATGTTTTAAATATCTTATTTGCTTGTTATCAGTAATAATTTGGATAGTGATCATTTCTATACGCATTTTACCAAATACTCTCCATATGTGTGTGACAGTATTTATGAATAATATATTGTATATATCGTATCTATAAACTTGTATCTTTCAAATATAAATTCTGATTTAAAATCTTTCGAAATCATGAATAACTTCTTTTTTATTATTGAATTATTTATGCTTCGCATTTATTTTAATGCCAACACTAAGTACTTTATTTTAAACCCCAGGCAGTGTAAAACCTACCAACAACATATGAAATCTGTTTTTTAGTCCTTTATAATCATTGAAATCCGTAGAGAATCTCATAAAAGTGTCATAATTCAATGAAAAACCTGTTGAGTTGTTGTTTTTGTTTTCGCATAAAAAGAGTGTATTTTGCTTGAGAAGCACATAGAACGGCAGTTTCTTCCACCTACTCTTTATATCGTTTTATATGCCATCTGGAGCAGCGCAGCGCAGCATTGCCATTTGCTAAAACAGTTTTATCTTCATATAATACATTTATTGCCATTGCCACCTGCGCAGTGTGACAGTCGTAAATTGCCGGCGTATACGTAATATTTATTTTCTAGGTTATGAGCGTCCCGGCTCGCAATTTATCATATGAGGCGTCATCATATAGTTCATTGAACCAGCGGCCACATAAAGCAGCTCAAAAATCTTCAAGAGCTTTAAGTGTCTTACAATGTCTACCGTTAATCTTGGGCGCACTTACTTAGACACACACACTGTGTGCGGTGGGGGAGGGAGAGGTGGAGGGAGGTAGCTCTGGCGCTGCAACGTCGTTTATAATGTCTTCATTTATGGCACAATGTGCCACTGCTTTTTTTTGCTCAGTTACGCACCGACACCGAAAAAAAACACCAGAGACCAGGCGGCCACAGGTAGGAGGAGCTGTGGTGGAAGTGGTTGGTTTTGAGTACTACAGAAACACCGCCGCACAGTGAGTGCCAAAAGTCGCCCTACGACTTGTCTGCTCATCGAGCGGAAAATAATATCTTGCTATAAATTTCTCTCCGTTTTTCTGACGTTGTCGCGTGTCCAGGGCGCTTAATTTTTCCGCTCTTCCTCTTCCCTCTCACTCTATCCTCTTGCTCTCTCTCTCTCTCACTGTTCGTCTCGTTTCGTTTCTCCTGCTCGGGTGTTTTTTTTTTATTTTCGGGATTCGCAATCCTCAATGCCGCTCACCGTCGCGCATCGTCCCCGACTGATGAAAGTTTAACGACCAAAGTTGACACGCTGCGGCGATTATTTAGAAAGTTAATGACTTATAACATACAATGGGAGCGAAAGAGAACGACAACGGGCGAGAGAGCGAGACAACAGCAGGCACAACAGTTGATATAACGGGCGAAAACTGTTGGCAGTTGGGCAGTTTTTTGTTTAATTGGATTGGGCAGTTGTCTGACATGAAAAATGTTTTTCCAATAGAAAAAGCTTTCCTGTATAGCCTAATGGCATCATTGAATCAATGCTAGAGCGAGATAGACAATGACAGACGAGAGAAAAAGATAGAGAGAGAGAGAAGTGAAAAAACCAGCCAGGCAATCTATCAGATATGAGTGTGGCAATGAAAAGGAGTTTTCACTAAATATATCAAGTGCTGAATGAATCATTAAAGTGCTTTCAATAAAACAGATTTCTAATTGCGAAGTTTTAATTCAATTTAAAAAAGACTTTAACTGTTGCATATAGTTATATATAATTCACATAGATAAAGCACACTATATTTAACTATTCTTAATCAGCATCAACAGACAAGACGATTTACAAATTGGCGTCTGTTCGTCTGTATGAACAGCCAGATATCAGTGATTGTAGAAGTTTGAGCTACCAAAATTTATGATAATATATGTAATTGTTACATATATGTATGTATATTATATATATGTTGTATTCATGTATCAGTTAGCACCATTTTCATGCTAGATAGATAGCTAAAAGCATTTTGTGTCGAACTGATGCAACTTACTTGGAATTAATTTCAAATTAATGATTTCCTTTTTTAGTTACATTGCAGTTGCCTCGGAAACTTATTTATAACTACTCAAGAGCAGATACTGTGCGCGTTCCTTAGATTATCCCGAAGATTATCAACTGTATTTCAATTTCATTGAAAAGTTTTCTTCGGCATTTTGGCGCAAGAGTTGCGAGTTGGAAAACTTATTTATAGTTAGTTTTGCACTAGTCGTCGTGGGGTTTGGCCAACAATTTCTGGTCCCCAGTCAGCCGCATAAATTGTATAATGTAATTTTCCAGCAACTGGCACGCCCTGCCAGCCATTGGCGGCAGCGGCGGTGGCGCCTCCGATCCACATCTGCCTCACCTGCTGCACCCACAAACCCGCAACTGTCAACGGCAATGTGTTGGCTGCTTTCTGCCCATGTGAGGTGTATGCCAAAAAATAAATATATGAGCATGAGAGAGGGGAAGGTGGGAGGGGAGGGAAGAGGGACTGTATCTGCCAAAAGGCAGGCAGTCGACAGGCCCGACAGAGCTGCCAGAACCGCCAACTTATGCAACAATTTCAAAACGGAAATTGCTTTAGCACCTGCCCCACATACCACTCACACATGTATAGGCCCTCTCTGTGTATGTGTGTGTGTGTGTGCTTGGGTGGGTGTGCCCGGGCACGTTTCCCTTTTGGCACATACTTCAATATCACGTTGAGCTTCATTCGATTCGTGCGACTTCGTTCGCTCCTTTGCCGTCCTCATTCGTTTGGCTGGGCAACTTTTTTGGCACACACGGCGCACACTTTGACAGTTTGTCTGCTCGGCTCGGAAGAGGAGCAGCCGCATCATCATCGCCAGCACTAGCAGCAACAGCAGCAGCAGCATTGCCGAACTAACGGCAACCCAAAAACGTCGACGCTTTGGGTTTTACGGATTTTGAAATTTATTTTGGACTGAAATTGACTCGAGCAGGCGAAACTTTCACATGTTTCTGTATGTGTGTGTGTCTGTGGATATGTCTGTATTTATCCATATACATGTGTAGTGTTGCAATAGGGGATGGGGAGTGTTGGCAGGGGGTTGCAGGGTAGACGGAGCGAGCAAAGTTATTTCTATAACTTGTTCCTTTTGTTGCTCTGACAGAATCGGGTTGAAGTGTAATTTGAATTTAAGATTTGCCAGGCTAACCACAAGGTGCCTTGCCACAGCAACTCCCCCCTGCTACATGCTGTTGGTGTCTGCCACATCCACATCCATATCCACTTGCAACACTCAATAATTAATTTAGCCGTAACATATTCGCCTCTACTCGGGTCTGGGCTCGAGCTGGCGCTGTCTTCTACAGCTTTAAGGCTGCTCTCGCCTTGGCCCAAGCACTTTAATCAAACATTCATAGTTGCAACTTGAGGCATTCACAATAAGTGCCTGAGCTGTGGCTGGGGCTGGGGCTGGGCCAGGCTGCGGGTCAGTTGTTTGCATTAGCCGTCGTGTTAATTTGCCAACTTTACGGCAGAGAGCAAAGAGAGACAGGGGGTTGGGGTTGGGGGTAAGTGCTGGGGCAGCAGCTGCTTCAAATGGTTCATAATTGGATGGCGCCGTGATTTCTTGTGGCGAAGCGTTTGAGGTGAGCGAATTTCCATGTGCAAATTGTGGCCAACATTGATGTATGGAGTTGTGGCCAGTGTGGCAAGCGAATGAGGAGAGGAGGGCGGGTCCATGGGTCAAATTTAAAGTTGCCAAAGTAAACGTTGCAAATTTAATTTAAGCCACGCAGGCGAATTTAATTAAACAAAAGTTTCGTTGAGTTTTTGAACGTTGAGTGGGAGAAATATGAAAACAGTTTTGCCCTTTTTTTAAAGTCCTGCAGAGAATGTTTATTTTGGGAAAGAACTTGAAGTAAGGTAAGGAATATTACTTGCTTTATTTGTTTTGAAAACTTTTCTTTCTTCTGGCTTAAGAATAACGTCTGATTTTTATTGCAATTAAGGCGACCCTATAAAGTACCATATATACATTCTGACTCAGCATCAACAGGGGAGTCTTTCCGTCTGTCTGCCCGTCCATCTGTCTGTTGCAACGCTAACTATATTCTCAGTTATTAAGATATCTTAATGAAACTTGGCACACTTGCTTCTTATTGCTACACACTGTATATAAATCGGTATGAGTTTGATTGGACCCATATATCGTATAGTTGCCATACAAACTATCGTTCGATTTTTGTTATTTGTCAAGATATTGCAACAAAATTTACTAAATCTACCATTTTCCATATATATAATATGCATGTAAAATTTAATTAAAATCGGACCACTAAACCATTTAGCTGCAATGGAAACAATTGAACAAAATGAAGGTTTTCATATGAAGATCAGTTTTGATTTTAAAAAGAACATAACTTAGAGTTATAATATTGAATACTCACAATGCCATTCAATTCTGCACCATTATATATCATTAGTATTAGTACAATCGAAGGATATAAGAATCTGCAAGGGCATAGAACCTTTGGCGTGCCTAAGGCAGCCTTTTTTGGTTTCATTATAAAGTAAGAAAAATAGCAATTAAAGTTTTCAATTAAAGTGCCAGGATTGCCATGCCAGATATTAATTTGGCAGCTATTCAATTTTAGTGACGTTTCTCAAAAGGCTTCAAGCAATTTCCCCATTATATAACTCAACTCGACGCCGCCTTGGGCCACTAATGGTCTGCTAAGCCATTGCAGAGCACTCTTAAGCCACGCGTGATAAATGCGCCGGGCAAGACAGCTCACACACAAATTGATACATTAACTACCTTTATCCGGGGCCATTATCTGCGAGTATGCTAACCCGAAACTATGCTCAAAATGCGTCCAGTGCGCAACATGCAAATGTAAATCACTTCCGCAACTATGCGGCGCTGCTGCAGCGACGGAGTAGGAGACGGAGCTCCAACATGCCAGCACGAGAGAGAGAGAGAGAGAGAGAGAGAGCTCCACTAATGCTACTCTAACCACTGGCGCAGCCACTGCCAACGGGCGATAAATCATCAACTGCTTAAGCGTTGTCTGTCCCCCGCCCCCACAACAGCAGTAAGAACAACAAGCCCCTTGCCCCCTCAACTTCCTCCCCTGGCTGCATTTGCGTGCCACCTGCTGCTGCCCTGGCGCTGTGGCTGTTGCAACTCATGTTGGCCGCTTTAAAGCATTTAGCTGGATGACATATTTTAAATGCTCTGCCAACAGTTGCAACAGCAACACAAATCAAAGTTGCCAGCAACAACAACAACAACTACAGCAACCACTAGACGCTAGAGATGACACTTTGGATAGCTGCAAACTATCGTCAGTATGTTCTATGTGATTGACTTATTGTGCTTTTAGAAGTGTAGCGCAGATTAGAAGAATACTGGGTGGCAATAAGTTTAAATGATTTATTTAAAGTTCTGTTGCATTTATTGGCTAACAACAGGCCCGTGGCTAAGTGTGTGCAGGGTGTGGGGTGTATTAGGGGTACCAGGTGCAGAAGGACTACCAGGGGCCCCCTGCTACCATAGATAATAATGTTTATATTTTTTTTTTGTATATTTATTAAGTGAATGTTTTTAATGGGGATATATTTGAAAACTTCAATTCCTTTAGTAAAAACAAATATTCATTAAGTAAAGTAATTAAACTAAGGGCCTCCGAGAAGTATTGCACAAGGGCCCGTCTACCAGTAGCTATGGCCATGGCAAACTATATGGGAATATGTAGGTGTAACTTATCTATTACGTATCACTATTCATGTGCCAAAGACTTAAAGTTTCTTACACCAAATTCAAGATAACTAGGTTAGTCACTTAAACTCATTAATAGCCAATAATAAGTTTAAGTGATCATGTAATCAATATTTCCTCATCAATTAAGAGGAAATGCTAATTATCGTGCATCAATTTTTTTAACTGTATTGAAGTAAAGTGCCACTTAAAGCATCACTTGAGCACTTAGGAGGCTGCTGCGTGACACACATCGCTTAACGAGTGCGTGTCACGCAACCATCTCCGTTGCGTCTGCATGCAACGTGCTGACGCTAATGTGCTGCCGCTCCAGCTACAGTTACTGCTACACTTACTGTGTCTGTGTGTTTGAATATGTGTGTGCGTGTGTGTGTGTGTGCGTCTGTGTTTGCGCATAGATCATAATCATTCATAATCAGCGTGCACATAAATAACAAATTAAAAGCGCTTCACTAATTTTAAATATGCTCGAACATAATCAGCTTAGACGACGACGACGACGACGGCGGCGACGGCTGTTGATGACTACGCTGATGATACTTACAGGCAGCGTGCAGGGTGCTGTAGGGTACAGGGTGTCGGGCTGCCAGTCAAGATAGCAATGGCAACCTAACGAGCTCTTTGCTCTCGTATGTGTGCGCTCGGCTCTTTTTTCGAGAGGTTTTTCGACTGGCTTTTACTTCATTTAAAACGCATTTATAATGGGCGACAGAGAAAAAGAACCCTAGAAAGATGGCGAAGAAAACGACCAAGAAGAAAACTCATCAGGACAGACACACACACACGCACACACGCACAGCTGCCTAATGCACATGTATACAAATTTCTTTGTAGCTTTTCATGTTTGTGCTGACGTCTTTTGTGGCGTCTGCTTCACTTGCTCTGGCCATACAATTTTCTTACAATTTTCGTGGCTGCTCATGTTACCAACACCAACACACGAAGACGAACACATCTCTCGCTCTAATTCCCCCAGTCTCTCATTCTTTCATTTTTTTTTTATTTACTTCTCTTTCTCTGCTGGCAGATTGTGCGACCGGTGAACGCGTTCCTCATTGTTGATGTACAAAATGATTTTATAAGTGGTTCCTTGGATATAAGTAATTGCAGTGCACAGCAGCAAGGACACGAGGTGAGCCCGCCGGAGTCGCTGACGAGCAAGTGGAGCTGGCAGTGGGCAGCTGTTAAGCTGGCAGGCGGGAGGGTGGTGTGACAGGTATGCGGCGTGCGGCGTGCGGCGTGCGGCATGCGGCGACGGAAAGACATAAAACGTAACAAGAAATGAAAATGGAGGCAGCGAAGCGAAGCAAGCGCAGGATGAGCCAAAGTCATTGCCGCTGCTGCTGCTGCTGCCCTGCTGAAGAGAGGAGGGACGATGATGAGGTCGCTCTGCATGTCGAGCAGATACTATATATACTATGTATATATATGTATTTCAATCTCTCTCACTCTCTCTCTATCTGTGTGTGTGTGCGTGTGCCGAGTCGGAAGCGGATATGCTTTACTTAAGTCGCATCCGCGCTGCGACACACGCCGGATGTCATCGTCAGCGGCATCGACGGCAGTGACGGCAATGGCAATGGCAGCGCCATCGACTCGGCCCTGCCTCGACTCTGAGCCTCTGGGCCGGCGTTGGCTGTGGTGCACTTGTTGGCCGGCACTCGCTTCACTTGAACATGAAAATTTGTCAAAATTAATAACACACACTTCCGCCGCCACTTTATGGACTCGCCTTGCCGACGTGACACTTGCCACATGCCACACACCGCATCTACCACTTGCCCTCTGCCTGTCTGCCTTATCTTTCGTGGCAGGGTCAACTTATCCAATGACCGCGCTCACCTTCCTCCGTCATTGCAGATACTGGAGCCCATTAACAAGCTGCTCGATACGGTTGACTTCGATGCGGTCTTCTACTCCCTGGACTGGCATCCCAGTGATCATGTTTCCTTCATCGACAACGTCAAGATGCGCGCCATGGATGAATCATCTGCGGTGAGTGGCCAAAGAGAAAACATTTGCAAAGACATTAAGTAAATGGCAGTTTTTATGGCGTAGTTTGACAAGGGAAATCAAACTGATATTTCTTATAAATTCTAGATGTTGATGAACAGGGTAAACTTGGTCTGTCCTTCCATTAGTCAGTTTCTCGTTTATTTCACTTTAAACTTTAAATGAAATGCCTTTAAATTTGAATTTACATTCTAACTTATTTATCTTATTATACCTATGAAACATAAGATAGAACTTTAGTTTATTTTAGTGGGTATAAAACTGTCATCATTAACTCATTAACATTTAACCCTAACAACTAACCTAACTAACCACTACCGATCTGATTGGGTTTTTTCTGGGTTTCCCCAATTCTCTGCGACAAATGTTGGTTCGGCTAATTTGTTAGTCCAAGTTTTAAAATTTAAAATTTAAAGTCTAAAAATTAATTTTTTAATTTTTTTTAACATTTTACTGTTTAACGTAAATTTTAACTTTAATTTTACAATACTATATATTCCTTTGGTTTTTTAACTTTTAATTCATATTTAATTTTAATTTAAAATAATGTAATATTAATTTTTATATCTAATTTTTTTATATTTTTCTTACCTACAGTCGACTGTTCTTAGTTGACTTTAAATAAATAAATAAATAAAAAAGCCTAAATATAAAAGTTCCCTCCGCCACTTGTTATGCTCTCAAACTCAACTTGCAATTCTTTCCACAGTTGGATGCCGATTCGGCAAAGGTCTTCGATACGGTCATCTTTGCCGGTCCGCCACCGATGAAGCAGCGTCTGTGGCCGCGTCATTGTGTGCAGGACTCGTGGGGTGCCGAGCTGCACAAGGATCTCAAAGTGGTCGATCATGGCATCAAGGTGTACAAGGGCACCAACCCAGAAGTGGATTCGTATTCGGTGTTCTGGGACAACAAAAAGTTGTCGGACACCACATTGAATGCACAACTGAAGATGAAAGGTGCCACAGATATCTATGTGTGTGGCCTGGCCTACGATGTGTGTGTGGGTGCAACTGCTGTGGATGCTCTATCGGCTGGTTATCGCACCATACTCATCGACGACTGTTGCCGCGGCACAGATTTCCACGATATCGAGCACACCAAGGAGAAAGTGAACACCAGCGATGGCGTCATTGTGCATACAAATGAGGTGAGCAAGGGGGGCAGTTTGGGATAAATTATAATTAATATATCTTTATTCCCACCCCTCGCAGGTCAAGGCCATGGCTGAGGGTCGCGATCGTCGTCCAGAGCTGGGCTACAAGCTGGCCATGGAGCTGAAGAGTCCCGACTCGGTGTTATCGCAGCGCAATGGCTTCAGGCCCACCTACTAGGCAGCTGCCTTGCTGTGCTGGGCAGAAGAGAAGACATCACAGGAAACGAAAATGACAATTAGTTTATGTAGTTCAAACATGTTTAACGCCTTTCAAATTAAGACACCACGCCAAGAGCCTTGCAACATAGTTCAGCTAGCTTTGGTAGTGTTTTTAAACATTTTCTATAACATATATATATTATCCAAATATACGTATAGCCCATCAATAATGATATTCACAAGCCTCGCTGAGTGCAGACTTCAGCTAAAGTATTACGTATTACTCTCTTGCACACTTTATTCTCCCCCTCTCCCTCCCCCAACCGGATCAATCAAAGCAAATGTTGTATAATGCACCTGTTCGCGAAGAATACGATATGAAGGCAGTTAGATGAGCTTAACCAGTACTTAAAAAAATACTAAACGAATTATGCAGAAATAAAGAAAGAATATTAAGTTTAAAATTGTGAATATTCACTGGGAATACATTGACAAAATTGAGATATTCAAACTGGTGAAACCAAGTTGGGATTGTAAAGTGTTTGAACTACATTGATAAATGTCAACTGCAGTTTTATTTAATCCGTTTTGCATTCATCTTTCTTCGCACTCAAAGGGAATATTTTCATCTCTCTCTCTCTCTCTCTCTTTCACTCTCTCTCCTCTCTCTCTCTCTCACACTTCTCTTTACAATTTCTGTCTCTGATATATCTGCTCATATCGCCAATTGCACAAAAAAGAAACTTGAAAACAAACCAAATAAATGTCTCAAAGCACACTCACACATATACTGTCAGTGTGTGTGTGCACAGACTGTTAAACGCTTTTTTACCGACTCGACTGGACAACAACATGAGGCAGCAGCAGCAGCAATAACAAGTGCAACAACAGCAACAACATGAGAAACAATCCATGCAGCGTTTAAAGAAACTTTCAACTTTCTGTTTACTGTTTTATGTATATTGTACGAGTTTGTACTTGTGTGTGTGTCTGTGAGTGTGTACTTGTATGTGTGTATATGTGTGTGTGTGTCTGTGCGCCATTGCTCTTCTCTCTTATTTTTGCAGCTCCTTTGCCAAGTGACTAAAACAAACTTTAAATTTATTAACAGCCGGCGAAAGTAACCAAAGCGAGCGACTGACCAGCGAATGGGCGTGGCGCACATGGGCAAGCTGCACTGTGCCGAGTGTGTAAACCGTAAACTGTAAACTGCTATTTCTCACATTTCAGCATATTCTATTGCCAGTCTCCGCCCACTGCCCAGCTCCTGCTTCCTCTCGCCAATCTCTCTTGAGCCATGGCAAGGCGAGGTTTATGGTAAGCACTGGGAACATGTGCCGAAATGGACTCACAATGCTCGTTGTATGCATGTGGTTTTGCTACGATGTATGCTAGAGAGAGAGAGAGCGAGAGAGGGAGGTGAAGCTGGACGGGGCTATTCTCGTTCACCTGGACAATGGAAGCTGCGCTGTGTGTTCTGTAAATGCTAAATGCGTTTGGCCCAGAGATTTGCGCCGACTTTGTTGTCATGCTGACGATGTTGTCAGTTTGCCGTTGTCCCTCTGATGCTGCCTGGTAGTGGGAGTGCCTGCCATTGCGGTCAGACACCAAGCAAAAATACTCCGGCGAACTGTCAGCGACAGCTGTGCGGAAGGAACGACGCTGTGGAAAACCCAAAAATCGCTGATGAAAATTGCTTGCAAGTGGTTTCTGTTTCTGCCCGCCTGCCATGTAATGGTCGCTCGTTTTGCTTGTAAAACTTTTGGATTATTGTCAGCCAGGCACACACACACACACACACTCCTGCACATGCTCTGGCTATGTGCCAAACCGGCTAAAGCGAAAAGTTTGCCCAGGACATGGACATGGAAGTCGCGTTTGCCCGACGCTCTTAACAGCAAATTTTCGCATATTTTTCTCGACTCTCTGCGTAGGCGTCGTTCACGACGACGACTGCAGTTAGAGTTGTGCACACACACACACACACACACACACACATGTCCAGCCACCCACACATGCTCGTACACTACACAAACAGCGTGTGCCGTGGCAACAGCTGCTCTCCAGCGTCGGCTGCTTGACTTGCAGCTTGTAGCCAGGCGCTAAGCCCATTGTTTGCGGCATGCCACTCGTGCCAGTGGCGCAGTGAAGGAGGCGTGCGGGGGGGAGGGGAGTGGCTGCTGCGCAAATTATGGTCAAGTGCCTGTGGCAGGTATTACAGCTGATAACCTGGCGGAGTCAGAGATTCCTAGATTCGCCGAGTCTGCTCTGTAAATACCGCAGAAAGCATCTGCAAAGCAATTAGGTGATAATGGAGGATGGGAGAGTGGGCAGGGAGTGAGTGCGTTGATTGTTGAATCGTTGCCAGCACACAAACTGATTGGAGTACCTAACTTGTAGCAAGAGATTGAGGTTGCTTTCCAGCAGCCTTGTTCTGCACTTACTGTATTTAGAATATTTGCAAGTGATTTCGAGTCTATGCAAGGGATGAGTTTGGTAAATACTTTGTATACATTATGTACAAATTAATGTTGTATAATATAATGTTGTATTGATATAAGTAAATATATCTTCAACATAAGGAAGTATATATTTAAGGACTGCATGAATTCACTCACAGAACACTAGCAATTGAGTAAGTTCGAATCGAGTTGAATTGACTGATTGCAAAGTAGGCAATGAAATGAAGTTGTATGAATGAGAGTAACTTTTGAGTCACATTGCATGCTGCGCTGAAGTAAAAGGAGGGCAAAACGGATTGAATAATAATTCAGAAATGTCAACGGGTGTCCGATGTTTTGAATGTGTGTAATATGAACTAGAAAAACTCAAAGAAACAATTTAATGAAATAGTTTTTGCAGATATAAATGTTCGTACGAATATAGAAATTATATCAACTGACTTTCGGTGCGACCTTAAAGTTGATTATTGTGATTAATCGTGGGTCGAATATGAACAAAATGCTTTGTGAATCATGTACTTGACAACGTTGTTGAAAGAGCCATCAATGCTTTTCCTGTTCACTTCAATTTATTACCACAAGAGATCAATTCAAATAATTAGAAAAGCTTCATTTCAGTTGCTGTCAGTCTCTACTCTGTCAACAACTTCGTTTTTATTTATTAGGATGTTGTGCCAAAATGTGTATACACTAACCTAATCACATACAACTTTAACTCTACATCTATTTTAAAATTAAATTTATATATTCCAGTCAAAATCATTGCGTTCACTTCGCGCTTTAAAGCTGCTATTCCCGGCAAGTTAGCCAAAGTTAATTCTCGCTCGCGTTTTCCGATATCGCAGCCAATTTCGCAGTTTTGTTTACGTAAGAAAATTGTTGTTGATTTTGCAACAAGTCAACACCAAATTGCAACTTTGGAAACTGTAATTGCAGCTGCCACGCAGCAGCAGCAACAACAACAAACAACGTTGTCTTGCCTTAGGAACAGAGAGAGAGAGAGAGAGAGAGCAGAGCAAGGAGGATTAAATTATTTTGGCACGCTCGCAGCTTATTGAAATTATAATTTATATATTAGCAGCCGTAGTTGGCTAAGCCCAAATGTCACAGTAATTTGCAACGGTAAATTTGCCGTTGATTAGATCGCAGACAAGGAACCCGAAAAGTTTTTAATTATGAATATGAAAAATTTGCCAGCAAAACGAATTATAATTAAATTTTGACGGCCTGGCAGGAACAAGCTGACGTTGATTACACTAGTTGCTGTTTGCTGCTGCTGTGGGGGGTTTATCATAAGCAATTTGGCAGCAAATATGCAATGTTTTTGCGGGCGCAACTTGCCACACGGCGTATGCGTAATATGCGCTATACGTATACGTAATTTTTGTACTTCCGTTCTGTTGGGGATGAGCTTGTTGCGGAAATGCAGCAGGATGTTGTCATGTAGCCGCAGTCAATGCTGTCCATATTGCTGTCTCCCTCTCTCAGTTTCTCTTTTTCTCTTTCTCTCTCTCTCTGTCTCTTTCTCTCCCTCTTTGTGTTGCTTGCTCAGCTTGCTCGTTGCCTTATTTTGTGTTAATCTTAATGCAGTCAAATGAGTTTGCCTGGCAGCACGCAAGATATGAAGTTTTGGGCTTAAGCCACGCCCTCTCCCCTCCCTCCAACACATCACGCCCATGTGGCACAACCCGCAGCAACAGCCCTTGGTGGCCCACAGTAATAAGAGCATTTGTGCAGCAAGTGATTATGAGATTTTCATATTTCATATATGTTTCATCTAGCTGCTCTTTGATGTGCCCCTCCCTCTTCCTCTCTCCCTCTCCCTGTCTCTCTCTCTCTCTCGGCAATAAAATGCTATACTGATTTGCAAAGTTTTGTCATTAAGCACACTTGCTGCTTATCCAGGCGTTGACATATCGCTTACCACGCCCCTCTCTATCCCCACCTCATCTTTCACTCTTTGCACGCAAATTTGCTTAGATTTTAGTTTAGAATTTCATAAATATTTGCCAAATGTTAAGTTCGTTTTGTTGTTTCAGCGCTGACAGCTCCAAGTTGTCGACAGTTTTATGGCAAATTCAATAAAATGTTTGGCAAACTGAAGATCATATTGCATTTTAAGTTCGATTAAGGAATTCTATAGCAATATAATAATGAAGTTTGATTTGGTTAAGTTCATGTTTTGATTGCATTCATATGAACAGAGTTTCGAGCACATGAGTTAGACCATTATGAAATTATAAGAGGTGGCCTCTGCCTTATTCTATGATCGGATATGTATAGTTTAGTATAGACTGTGAACTTAAACGTCAATTGTATCAAGTGTGTATTCAGGTGCAGACCAGACCAACTGATATACAATAATTTCATAATGAGTTTAGTACGAATTTTGTATTCGATCAGAAAATAAACCTGTAATAATACTTCATTAGTTTGCTACTTATTTCTTGGAAGAGCGAAGCAAACTGTATTTATCTTTATTTAATATATAATATTGAAATTTCAATTTATACCTAAAAGAGTTTAATTGCACAGCTCTTGAGATATGAAATATACAAAGAAATTCATAAAATAATTTGATAAATAAAAACATAAATTAAATTCAGTCAGGCAAACAAGTTTCAATAGGAAAGCCAAGATTTACCTTTTGAGAGTTTAAGTTTCTGCAAATTTTAAATAAAACAAAAAATTTTGTGCTCCTTATCAATATTTATTTTGTCACCTTCAAAATATACTTATTCTGGAGCGATACTAATATGACACCTCCATTTCCATTCATCGAAACATGCCTTGTAGGTGCTGTGCGTGATCGCCTTCCGTTCCCTCTGCGAACTTTCTTTATCTGTCCCAATCGAGCAGAATGGAGCCATTGAACGAGTTTTTGGTCTTGAAATCGTATGTTATATATGTTCATATACCATCAAGTTTATGCCGTATATGGGTATATCATTTTTATCGCATACAAACACTCCACTTTAAGCTAAGTTCGACTATTTTTGAGCAGTATCCAGCAACAAAACATGCTCAAGACTCAGCTGAGCCCCCAGCACATCATTATTCACCATACAGCAGGTTGCTCCGCCTCTGCTCAATCTCTTCTCTTTCCCCTTGCCTAGCAGTGCGTCATAAGCCAAAAACGAAGCATAAATAGCGTAAAGTGTGCGTGCTTGTGTTTCAATCGTCTAAAATAAGTTTGGCCCCCCATACTTGAAAATTGCTCTCATAAATAGGCAACACAAATCGCACCCTGGGGCCACATGCGTCGTATACGTGATATTTTTTAATTACATTACAAAAAGCTTTTGTCTGCGCGTAAAAAATGTTATTTTAATTGCCCCCTTCCCCCACACACCCCTCAAAATGGCAAAACTAAAGCAAGAAATGCTCGTTTGAAAAATGAGAAAATGCGAATTAGAATGAGAATGTGAATTTAATTAATGCGCACTGTGAACCCCACCAGAGTCACAACCACAACGAGAACTTGCACCCGCACTCACACACGAATTAAGAGAAATATGAGAAAATTCCCAACGAGTATGGCAAATATTTCGTAGTTGCAGCCAAAGTTTTGCCAGCGCCGGGGCAGAGGGGGAGAGGATAGTTGGGTATTATGAGGCCAAAGGGCATGCTGCATATGTGTGTGTGGCATGCTTGCGTGCTGCATGTGTGTGTGTGTGTATTAGAGTCGAACATGGCGCTTAAGTGTCGCTGTGGAATCATTAGCCAAAGCGCTAAAAGATGTTACCAAGACTTTTGGGGTGGCCAAAGTTTTTGCTGTCGCTAATCAAAAACAAATATGCAAACGGCAAATGGCAAACGGAAAATGGGAAATGGCAAGTGGCAAATGGGGGGTTGGGGTCAAGGGTCAACCCGCACTATTCAATTTAATGTCAAGTTGAATTTTGTGGCAATTTAGGCGTAAATGAAATGAAATTAGCGACACTGCGGCAGCTGCTGCACAGCCAGAGGGAGAGGGAGAGAGACAGGAAAGAGAGGGACAAAGAGACAGACTGAGGCAGGAACAGAGAGAGAGAGGGTATGGTATGGGGAAGTCAGAACGAGAGACAAATGAAAAGGCATTTAAAATGTCAACACGACCACAAAACATCGTGTGCAAAATGGTCGAAAAAGGTGTACAGTGTGTATGTTGCTGTATGTATGTGTGTGTGTGTGTGCGTCTGTACGTGTGTGTGTGTGTGTGCGTCTGTACGTGTGTGTGTGTGTGTGCCGGCAGTACAGACAGACGACTCTTGCGGTTGCACAAAGTAGACCAAGCGAGAGGGTCGAGGTTGAGGTTATGGCCAGGGTTGAAGCTTAAATGCTTGACCACGAAAAGGCCATTAGAAAGCGGCCAACTCGTATGAATCTGTCTCTCTCCCCATCTTCCCCTCTCTCTTTCTCTCTCTCTCTCTCTCTGTGTGTGTGTGGCATCCTTAACGCTAAGTCGCAAAGGCAGCCTCTGCGACAGTTTAAATTAAGCAAAACAAATCAGAAAAAGAATTGCTTCTGCGACAACCTGGCAAAATGGAACCGCAAAACGTTTGCCAACACGTGTAAACTTTTCGAACTTCTGCCTGTGCCCCTCTACCTCTCTCTGTCTCTCTCTTTCTGCGCCTGAGTGAGTGCAAATGTGTGTAGATATATCACAGAGTTAACTTGCCGAGCACAGTAATTATCATTTAGCCAGAGAGAGATAGAGAGAGGGAGAGATACAGAAACGTAGAGAGACTTAGAATTGCAGTGTAAAATATGTGGAGGAAAACGATTTTGTTAACTGTCTTTTAACTTTTTGGTAGTAAATCGATTTAAAGATAAAATCTATAAGCGGACAATGGTTATTTATTGGCAAGATCTATGTAACTCAATATACTATAGAACCACAGCTTATTCAGATAAACTTTCACGCAAAGTAACTAGAACGAATTGCTTCCTTTGTTTTATACCCTTGAGGGTTCTTATCTCCTTCGATCGTTTCTATACCGCTTTATATTTATAATGGTTTTGAATTAAATAATAATACCTCGATTAGTATCTAAAATATGTTGAAAAACCTTATTGTTCTTCATACAAACTCGCTTCTGGCCAAAATTAATATACCCTCTGCAAAAGTATACAAATTCTTCTGTTTAAAGACGTATAAATATTTCTATATCATCCATTAAACATTCAACTTAATCGAGAATTTAGAAGACACAGAAATAAAAATTTGTTTTAATTTATATTTTTATATTATTTTATATTATTTTCTATATATTAAATTATTTACCATATTTTGTATATTTTATTATCTATTATTTATAATAATAATGTTAAATTTAAGAATGTAAAATGAATTATTTATAAAGGAAATATTTGAGAGGATAAAAAGCAAATTTCCAAACGTTCTATTTGATATATTAACGGAAGGGAAATCTTTTAAGTATTTCTAGAAATTTGTACAGGCTAATGAAAAGTAGAATCATGAAACAGGAATGCCTTAATCTGCCATAAACTCTGCCATGATTAAAGCAAGTCAGTCTATAGTTTCTTTTTCGACCATTTTTGAAATACTTCATTAAAGTTTTCCCCTGGGATCAGCAATGCTGGCAACGCGTGTCACGCCTCAGTGCCTATTTCCATCGCTGTCGCTGTAGCCATAATGTATGCAGTCTGTGTGTGTATTGGTAGAAGAGTCTGTGTGCGTGTATAATCTTTGTCGCATTGCTGTGAAATGTGCAATAAAGCCCCATGACTTTGGCTTTGGGCTTTTACAGTTCGTGTTAAGAGTTGGCCACACACACGCAGATGTACACACACACACACACAGACATACTCGCATACAGTTACACCTTAAACCAACAATGGCCCTGACCATCCGCAAAAGCAAACAAAACACTGACTTCACCATGGTGACGATAATGATGATAAAGATGGGAGCGGGCATTGGGAATAGGGCTGTGAATGGGAATGGCCATGGTAGATGCTGTTGTGGTAGATGCTGCTGTGGCAAGTAAGCAACAGCAAGAGGAGCAGCAGCAGCAACAACAATGTGCTGCAATTAAATGTCAAACAGGCGCTTTTGATGGACGCTTAAAATCACTGCAACTGTCAGCCGGGCTTCAGTGTCCGAGTGGCACCTGTACGGGTGTCTCCATGGGCAGTCACGGAACGGTCACACACACATACGTGTGGCATTTAAAATGTACACCCATAAACAAAAGTGCAAACAAAGCCATAAACATGCAGAAAGAAACGAGCGAGGAATATGCGAAGCGGGGATCGGAGGAGATCGGGGACTGTTGTTTGGTTTGTCCAAACTGGCAACCTGTGCAGGACACGTTGATGGCGCTGTCGCTGTCGCTGTCGTTGTCGTTGTTAGTTTTGCCTGCTGCAGCATTGTGCCAGCAAACATAAAACGCTAGCAACAGCAACAACAATGACAGAGGACAACAACGACAACATTCAATGGCCCTGCCCCGTCCTGGCCTGCCGTGCCGGGCGAGGCTTCATTCCGCTTGCCGGCGTTCGGTTTGTTAGCTCTGCTTTGTGCTCGGCTTTTATGGGCAGACGCAGCCTTTGGCTGTCAGCGTTTTTCTGCGCTTTGTTTTTAATACATGTACGTGGCGCATCATTTATTATTTTTGCCACACAGCAGCCGTAACGGCAGCAGCAGCGACTACATTGCGTATACGCAACGTAGCACACTAGACAGCCCCGCCGTGGCCCATGGGTCCATGTCACGCACACATTAGTAGGTAAGCACGCCTCGGCCACACGTTGCATAAACATTTGGACATCCAGCCGGATACCGGTTGTGGGCTAGAGCGTGGGCGTGGGGCGTGGCCCTGGTCATGCGTGTGCGTCTCGGATTAGGAACTAAATTAAATTTTTACATCAACATTTGCGCTTCATTAGAGGTAAGGGCTCTGCCGGTTAGCCCCCAACATGGCCCAAGTGTTGCTTCACTGTCTGCTGAGAGCCCACTTGAGTGGTTGCCTGTGGGACACACACACACACACACAGAGAGACTGGGATAAGCAGGGCAGATAAATGAGTTGAGTGTTATGGTGGGAAATGGGAACAGCAGAGTCCAGTAAATTACCCCAGCCAAGGTGTCGGCATACTTCAGTGTGGAGTCGGAGTCGGAGTGGGGGCAGACCTTGGCTCAGATGATAACCAGAAGTATGTATTCAAGTATGTACAATGTATATATGCCGTGTATGTATCATTTATAAGCAGCAGCACAGAAAGAGAAAGCACAAACACTTAATTAGCAGCAGAGAAACTGTAAATGAGAAAAGGCAGGCAGGGAGAGAGGAGGAGAGGGAGATACGAGCAGCGGCGCTTTGCATATTTAAAGCAGCTCGTTAAGCCGTGCATTTAATATTCCCAATGCAGTTCAAGTTTAGTAAAGTTAAGTATGTATGAGAAAACACGGCATCGTCTATGGACTTTATAGAGTTTATTTCATCTGAGCTGAGAGACTAAAGCGCTGCTTGATACAGTTCTTAATATATACGTAGCTGCAGCCCAGCCTATCAAGTATTCTACCAATAGCCTCCTGCCCGTGCTGATCCATGTGTCGCTTGCTCAAGAGGCCATAAATGTTGAGCTTGATTAAAGAGAGACAAGGAACCGCTGCATGTGCCGCTCATCCTGATACTTGATACTATTGTGCACGATAGTGTACAATGCAGTACAGTTTACACATAAAGAACCAGCATAATCTGTCGATCGTTCAACTATTGCAACTATTGCAAGCATTTAAGTTGAAAGCAACACTCGTTTGATTATTTACCGAGTATGAAAATAAATTATCTCAACTCATTGCTATCAATCTCAATTACTTGCAGTCTGCGCAATGCTTAAACAGCAAGGCAATATCAAGTTTTGGCTTTTATTGGACATGTGCTGGCAATAACTGATAGCTTCCATTTGGTGGCAGGAGCTGCAGAAGCTGCAGCTCCATTCAATTTGCGACCGACTCAAAATAGAGAAAAGAAAGGAAGAAGCAGCCAAAATAAGAAGCGAGTCGAGAGAGAAACCGCGCTGCAACTTTCAAGCAGCTCGCAGCCGGCGAACTGACAGCTGGCACCAACTTATAACCAAGCTAGGGAGGAAGTGGGGGGAAGGGCAGTGTAGGTAGGGGAAGGGTATGTGCTGTGGCAAGAGGGTAGCGGCATTTCCCCACTGACTGTGCATATGACTGGAGACGGAGCTGGGTGTCGCGTCTGCTGTCTGTGCCCTGAGGGCAGCTGCTCTACCAAGAAAAAAACACACAAAAACACACTAATACACACACACACACGCACACACAGGCAAGCACACACAGTCCGAAAGATACAAAACTTGCAAAACGAACGTCAAACAGCAACAACAGCAAAAAAAAACGAGGGGGGGAGAAAGAAAAGTTTCAGTTACGTGCTGTTGCTTTTAATTGAATTTTTTCCAGTGCTGTCGCTGTCGCTGCCCGTCGTCGTCGTCGTCGTTGCTGCTGCTGCTGCTGCTGGTAACTGGTCGCTGCGGTGAACCAATGCTCGGCCAGCACATCCGCATTCGTCTGGCGTTTCCGCCGACGACTCCGCGGCGTTCCATTTCTCGCAAAAAGACGAGACTTGTGTCCAAGTGCTAGACTGCTCTACACAGCTCTACACTGGCTGCAGGCAGTTTTCTTGTTATTTTGAAAGCGCCAAGTCGCAAGTCCTTAAGCGGTTTATTTTCCTTCACACTGATTTGCAGCTGCAAAGGTGTCCCAGCGTCCGGCTGTCCTCGTTCCTTTCTGTGCTCCCTCTCCCTCTGTCTCCCTCTTGCTTTTCCTTTTACTGTCTCTCTTTCGGTTTTTTTTTAATATGCTGCAAGTTTTTAATTAAGAAGTTTCGGTTTAATGCTGCCATAGACTGCACTTTTTGCCGGCATCATCATAATAATTTACTTACTCACTTAGCGCCTTCCGCCCTGGCCGCCTTACACCTGTTCGACTTAACTTTCTCGTATTTGCCCAAGGTGTTATCTTATGAAATATAAGTCCGTAAATTGTTTTCCGTTTTCAGTGCTCTCACGGGAAGCAAATAGAGAATTCCTCTCTTATGCAGTCTTATCTCGGGAAATCTGCATTCAAACTGCTTGCTTGGCATTTCTCTTTGTTTTCTTTTTCTTTTCTTTGCCTGTCCTGCGCTGCTTGTTCTAATGGGAACTCGTAGTTACACTGCTTTGTTTGTTTGCACAGTATGATCAAAGCAAGCTGGGACGTTTCTGTGGATTCACGACAGGGTGAGATGGGAGCCTGTGCTTGTGCATCTGTTTTATCGGCCTGTGAGAAGCTTGTGTTCACTGCTCTGTTGTTGATGCATTGTTAAGAAGTTGGGCAAAGATAGTAACAGTTTTTGTAGAAATTCAACTGACAGGAGTGGGAACACAATGTGAAGAGAGTACACTGGTTGTGCATATGTATTTGTTAGCACACATTTAAAATGCACTGTTTTGATTTGTTGCACTGCATTGATCAAAATTGTGATAGTGTGATGGGAACAGTGGCTGCTTGAGTATATCTGACAGAAGCAAACAGCAGAAAGTAGATAAGTTTGCGAGTCATTTAGCTTTGTTTCTATTAAATTTTCAGCTGTGATGCATGTAAATAAATTATGTCCCTTCTGCACTCTCTGTGTCTCTCTCTCTGAAACGCACTGTCACTCATAAACCGACACACTGCTTGTGTTAATGCTTCCCTTCATAGAAACTGCTTTGCATCCTTGCACTGCATTGATCAAAGCAAGCAGTGTGCAT
This sequence comes from Zaprionus davidi, assembly GCA_018903715.1. Classification (NCBI taxonomy): domain Eukaryota; kingdom Metazoa; phylum Arthropoda; class Insecta; order Diptera; family Drosophilidae; genus Zaprionus; species Zaprionus davidi. The sequence continues at coordinate 5,475,970 of JAEIGL010000003.1, forward strand.
GAGATGGGAACAGTTGCTGCTTGAGTGCAACTGGCAGGAGTGGGAACACAAAGTAGAAAGACTGCAAGTCATTTATCTTGGATTTCTGCTCGATATGCAGATGTGATGCACGAAAATGGATTTTCTCTCTGAAACACACTTCCACTCATGAGCCCACTCAGTGCTTGTCTGTAATTGGCGTTCCCTTTTGTCTCCAGGCCCTGCATTGATCAAAGCAAGCAGTGAGCACAAGATGGGAACAGTTGCTGGTTGCAGTGCAACTGGCAGGAGTGGGAACACAAAGTAGACAGACTGCGACTGATTTGTTTTGCCAACAACAATTATTGTTGTTCTATTGTGTGAAAGATGGGAAGAAAAGGGAGCACATTCCATTGCTGATTCAAACATGCTAAAATTGCTGTGGTGCTGCTGGGCTGTCCACTTATACCTTCTGTTCTTCAGTTATCCTTTCTCCACGGAACTGTCTCTGCATTTGCATTTCACTTGGTAATTCAATAAAGAAACGTATTAAATTGAAGTTAATAAACAAAGTCACTTCCTATTGCTGCTTATTAAATTCAAAAGTGGGGAATACATTATAAAATACATTCAATTTCAAGTTGGAGGAAATTAAAACTTTGCTAGTCTAAATTATTTCTGTCCTTCATTCTCTGCTTCACCTGTGCCCTCGTGTAGACTGAAAATAAGAATAATAAATAAACTTAATGCGGATTAAGCCAACACTCAGTTGATATATAGTAAATAAACAGAGTCATTACCATTGAGCAAGTCGAGCAGCAACAGCGGGCGTTCTTCTAAGTACTTGAAATCGACCCCATTTGCCACATTGCACTCGCAGAACGAACGAATACATACGTATATCACTGTGTATGACTGTTTCTGTGTGTGAGGCTGGGGCCAAATGACGTCACTAGAATCAGGTCAACACCAGCACCGGCAACAGCAACAGCAGCAGCAGCAAAGCCAGGCACAGGCACAGCCTGAGCGCAGCTCGTGCGTTTTGGGGCAGCAAAAACGGCAACTCACCGTGTAATACGCATACATATAGAACCTGTGCAAATGTATACCATATATATAAATGTGTACTATATAAAAGGTATATATCTATGCATGTCTGTGTGTGTGTGTGTGTAGCTTTCTTTATTTGTGTAGGCGTAGGCACACTGGGCCGGCCGTCGTCTCACCTCGACTAGGGTCTTGGTCATTAATAGCCGAGACTTGGGTTTCCTTTCATTCTTTTTAGTTTCATTTTGGCCCATCTCCCCCCTGCCTGCCCTTGTCCTGCCCCCTCGCAGTATCCTGCTGTGTTCGCAAGGTTCATTTTGTGTGTTTCCTTGCGTTTTTGACATTTTTTCAATTTTTGCAGCGTTGGGTAAATTACTTGTAAATTCAGATTATGCGGCTGCAAAGTGGAGCAAGAGAAGGTGAGGGAAGACTAGAGAGTGTGCTTAACTAGATTGGACTGATGGGGGGGGGATACCAACAGTGACTGGCATTTGTTTTCCATATATTGATTGCTTTTTAATGGACTTTCCGTCGACTCTGTCCATAAGGTGACCATTTATTCGGCACCATCCCTCCCTCCCTCCTTCTCTCTTGCCATCTCTCTCTCTCTTATTCTAAATCTTCATCTTCTTCTTCTTGCTCACTGCCACGCCCCTCCCGTGTTGGTCGTATTAATTTTATTTACATAGTTAAATGGTTCAATTGTTTGACTGTTGATTTAGTGCTGGAATTTCAGACAGCGAAATTAATTGTTTGATTTGTGGTGGCCATTTTAGCCCTGGTTCAGCTAGATCTCGCTGCTGTACGGCCGTATTTAGGTCAGCTGCTGCGTGGGCGCTGCGTTTGGCTCTGATGATTTACAGTTGTATTTGCACAGTTTATAAATAAAACGGACATGCGATGCGATTCCAGCTGCCACTCGAATGGAGTTTCCCAAGGAGGTCACTTTAAGCCTCTCGTGTACTTTAGCCAGTCAGTCAGTCAGTCAGTGAGCCAGTCAGTCAGTCAATCAGTGAGGCAGTCAATCTGTGAGGCAGTCAATCTGTAAGGCAGTCAATCTGTAAGGCAGTCAATCAGTTGTTTATGTCAATCAGCAGGTAAGTTGCTGCAACTAAGCATTCTCTGTCACACGGCGAAAACAAAACCATAACAATGGCAGCTACACACCCACACACACACACATAAATACTTGTACACACCCACGCACACACATGCAGGTACAAGCAACGGGAGCTGCTAGTAAAAATACTCACCACACTTTGCTCTTTGCGGGCCAACAACTCTTTGGCACTCGCCCTGCCGCTGATGCTGTTTCGGCTACTGCTGCTGCTGCCTCTCTTTGGCTAGAAGCTAGAAGAGAGCGGGCAACATCCTCTCACGCAACGCATAGACATGGCAACGGCCACGGTTAGAGGCAGCAACAGCAACAGCAACAGCAACAGCAACAGCAGCAACGGCAGCAGCTTTCATCTTTTTTTAGCACACGCGCCTGACTTGCTCTTACGCCTTCTCCGCACCCTCTAAGCCCGCACCGCCCGCACCTTGGCAGTGTTGCCACCCGTCGTGTTGGTCGCCTGTCGACTGTCAAATCAATTTGTCAGAAATCACTGACAGCTGCTTACAGCCAAAGCACACAAACATGGCCGGGCCATGCCAGAGCTCGGCTCAGACCCGCAGAAGCCTCTGAAGAGTTGTCATGCCAGGGCGAAATACCAAAAAAAAAAGGAAATGCCAAAAAAGGAGGAAAACAAAAACCGAAATACAACAGCAGCAACAGCAATAGCAGCAACAACAACAGCAGCAGTGGAAGTAAAAATTGCCCCGGAGTGTAAATTATTGCGCATATTTCCATTTCTTTTTCAAATTGCTTTGCAGATTGCCGCCATTTGAAAATTGTCTACGGCATATCAAGCACTTTCGACATTTACAACTCATTTCTGTGAAATCTCTACGCAAAACTTTTCAAGTTCGAACTGACAGACAAGCGTCTTTTGTTTGCATGGCCCACACACACACACACACAGACAGTTACATGACGAGTACGTATTCTTATTCACACACACACAGATACACTGATACAGAGGCAAACAAGGAGCACGCCGCACTCTGTGCTGTGCTGCCAGGCGTATACGTAATTTCGCAGACAATGGCAAAGGCAAAAGACGCAAACCCATTGCGAAAAAAAGGGAAGAAAACAAAAAATTAGAAAAGGTCTTTGACTGAGCATAGTTGATGCTCTCTAGTCGATTCCACAGCCAATCTGCTCGCTCACAATACTTATACGGGTTATTTTGAGGACTAAAGAGAATTTGCTTTGCGGTTCATGAATTAATGCAATTGTTAATATTGTTATAATTAATACATATGTAATATTTATTTAAATATTAGCAAATTGTTAATTGATATTATTGAATGTATATAGTTGGTAGTTATGGTAGTAGTACAAATTAGTCAATTTGAAAACATTCAGTTTGACTTTAACAAACTCCAATTGATGCGCGCAATAACACTTCTGCTTCCCACGACCGTTCGACTTGACCGATCGACAATTCCAAGAGGCTGATCGACTTATCCGCCTTATCAAGAACTTCTTTAACAGCTTGAACCCTCAATTTTAACTGACTGTAACTTAATGACTGACTTCACTGCTCGTTTATTTTTTTCAACTGCAATCCCGATCATATCGAAAGTTGCTTGCAGCGTTGCCACCACTAAAATTGTTGACATAAATATAAATATAATTATGAAATATATGAAAGTATTGGCAATTAAAATTCTTTTTATTTCTGCAATTCATTTATACTTTAATGAAATGAGGAAACAAATGGAAATATTTTATTATTTACTAACGAGAATTCCTGGTATTACAATTATTGCTACTTGTAAATTAAAGAGTAAGTCACAACTGTTAGTACAAGTATGAAGAATATATAATTTTTGATATTTAAAATTACTTATATAATATGTTAGCAATAAATTTACCCGCCTATTCGATATAAATTCTGTTTATTTCTGTTATTAATTATGAAACAAATATTGAGAAAATCTTCAATATATTGCCAATATTTTTTTTACTTTTATTTAAAGAATTAAAACTTTGCTTTTGTTTAAAAACTATGCGCGCTATAATTAAAATAATTTCTTAACTTTTTTAAAGGATTCAAGCACAGCAAGGCAGAGTATTACTGCCTCGCATTGAAATCGTATACTGTTGTCATGGTGTTTCTTTACTTTTTGGTCACGCCAACAGCAGCAGCAGCACAAGCAGCAGTAGCAGCAGAAAAACGACAGCAGCAACAGCAACAACAATAATAACAGTAAATACAACAATAAGCAAGGCAGCAGCAACAAAAATCAGTAGCATGTTTGCTGCTGTTGCTTTTTATTTATTTTTCGTTTGTAATCTCTACCCCTTTTTCTTGCACTGGTGTTGCTGTTGTTGGTGTTGCTGCTGCTGTGGCGCTTTTTTGTTTGACCAACTACAACATACAAGCTCATAAATAAGTAGGCAAAGGCTTGGTCCCAGTGCGCCAGCCTTTAGTCCGAGTCCCTTTCCACTGCCACGCTCACGGGCTGCCCATCTTTGCTTTTGGCTGAAAATGAAAAATGGATTTCTGTGTCAGTTGGTTTCCATAATTTCAGCTCGTTTCAGTTTTGGCTTCGGCTCACAGTTCTCTCCTGCTCCCCTTCTCCCTCTCATTCCCTTCTTTTCCCATTTCCACTCTTATTCTTCCCCTCTTCTCCTCTCTGGCACTCTTTCTGCTGCTCGTCACAGCCTGCTTTGATGCGCATTCATCATTTGGCATTCAGTGTTCTCTGCCCCGCGCCCCATTCCCCCGTCCTTGTCTTGCCTTTGTTGTTGTTGTTGTTCGACTCGACTCATTCTTTGCGATTTGTTTGCCATGTCGTGCCGTTTATTTAATTAATTATTTTAAAGATTTGCGCCCTTTTTCGCTTTTAATTAATTTATCAAAAGTGCAAATAAAAATTGTTTTCCAAGGGTCCTCGATGTCCTTTGCCGGTATATTTTTTCTGTATTCTCTTTTCTGTTCTCCGTTTGCATCCGTTTCTGGATGTTGCTTCTGCTGCTTCTCTTGTTGTTGTTGCTGTTGTTTTTTCTAATATTTTATGAAAAATGAAAACAAACTTTAAATTAGCCGTGCGGCCTGCGCATAAATGGGGTTAAGCTGCGTGGCGGGTTATGCCAAGGCCAAAGTTCTGACAGAAAAAAGTTTGTCTCTTCTTTCTCTGCCTATCTCTTTCCCCCTCTCTCTCTCTCTCTCTCTTTCCCTCTGCTCTCGCTGACTGATTTTCTGTTTTTTAATATCTATGTGTGTGTGCGGTCCTACGCTGATAGGTCTAATAACTCCCTGGGACGCTGTAATCCTTTGGGCCACGTTGGCGCCCGTCGCTCCTGTTGCGGCCTAATGGACATGGCAAGTCACGTAAATGACGCTGATGATAATGTTGATGCCGCCGATGATGATGTTTATGCCGGCTACGTGTTCATTTCTGTCACAGCGGGCTCAAACTTTTTCTCCCTTCTGGCCATTGCCTTTATCTTCTTCTTCTTTTTTTTGGCTGCGTGTTCGTCTCGCGTCCAGCGCTGCGTATGCGTAATATTCAATGAGTAGTTTGGCAACAGCAGTCGAAACGTTGTCTGTCTGTCTGTGTCTGGCTGCATTAAATATTAATTTGTGCAACGTTTGTCCCAGCCAATCCCATGTGGCCCCTTCCCTGCCCGGCACTCCTCTCCCCTCCCCTGGCACGCCCCTTCGTTGGCCGTTTTTGCATACATATGCGCACACATCCGTTTGCCAAATTGCCAAAAACGGAAATTAGTTACAGAAGTTATAATTAAATTCCTTCGAGTAACAGACACACAGCAACAGCACGTGCATGTCTGTGTGTGTGTGTGTGTTGTGTGTGTGTGTGCAACAAACTGTGCATATAAACAGGCCATGTAGCTGCGTCCGGACACAGCATCGGCACCGGCATCGTCATAGACAACACTTGAGTGCGCAGGAGTCGAGCGTTCCATTTTGAAGTGGCCATCCGGACGGCAGAGTCGGAGTCTTAATTAGAAACAATTTGAGGCTGACTGATTGCCGGTGGTGAGCCTGTGTGTGTGAGTCTGTGTGTGTGGGGAGGGGAGCTGTGTGGGTGAGTGTAGGTCTGTGCCACGCGCTGTTGACTTTCGGTCATTAGTTGAAACATTTTATGCTTGAAGTAAGCTTTAAACTTGTCCCCAAAGTCCCCCCCTTAGCGCCAGCCCCTGCTCAGCTTGATCCCAAATGAAAACCCTTATCCAAACAAATATTTATTCACATATGATTTGTATGGCTACTAAAAATATCTGCCTAAAGGGCAGCATCATCGGCAGCTTGGCTCATCCAAATTTAAATTTGAGTTGATAAATTATTATGGAAATAATGGGGAAAATATTTGGCAAATTTTTCTGCTCAGCTACCTTAGGCTTGGGGCGTCTTTCGCCACTTTTCACACTCACTCAGGCACATTCACACGCAGACACACACACACATACGCACACGCACATGCGTGTACGTGTATTTGATCTATTCGGTTCGACGCCCTCTTCGAGTTGCGTGCGTCGATTATTGTAATTGATTTGCACAATTGAATGGCAGGCGAGGACGCGCATAAATCAAACTCACACACACACACACACGGGCATATACGCACAGATGAGCCGAACACATGTGCATCAATTATTGAATCCTGTCGCCATCGTTGTGCATCAACCGAAAAAAATAATAGAATCCCCCACCGAAAAACTGTCGTGGAGGGAAGAAGGGAAGAACAAGGTTCGAGCGGGCGCAACTGATGTCAGCTACGAGGGGAGAGGGGGTGGGGGACTGTGTCACGCACTGAAGTTTTATTGTTTAGCAAATGCTGAAATCGACTGTCTCGCAGCCGATTACAATTCTCGTTTGCGATTCGCGCATCGTTGCCGATCAATTATGCAAATGGGCACGGCGACATATTCAATAATAAAGTGCCAACAACAACAACAACAGCAGTGGCAGCAGCCACAGCGAAGGATGACGACAAAGTCGCACGCATGTCGCAGCATTTATTAAAAGCACTCACATTTTGCGTATTACGTATACGCACTGTGCGCCGCCCACAAAATCAAGAAGAGCAAACCAACAAAACCGAATCGAAACGTATGTGCACATAAGTATTAATATATGTATGCATGCGCTTGTCTGTGTCTTTATGTGTGTGTGTGTGACAGTGTGTGTTTGCGTGTATCAGTGTGTGTGTGTGTGGTTGTCTGTGTCTTTTTGCGAGCAGCTGGCTGACTGGTCGCTCTGGGAGATGAGTCCCAAATAAAGCCGTAAGTCGAGTTGCGCATATTATGAAGTTAAATGCAGAGAACTATGCGACTATTCATTTTTTTTTAACACAAAAAGGGCTAAGTGACACTGTTCTATAGAAATTCAATTACATTTTTTATCTTGAACTATGAAAAACTAAAAAGTTATTTCATTTTTGTTTCTCATAACAAAAAGTCAAGTACTATTTAGTTATTGTGTTTACAATAAAATAAACCTGCATTTAAATGATGAATGAAATTTGGTTTTTATCGATTTATGGGAGCCGAAAAAGACCTGGTCAAAATGTTAAATCAATCATTCACAACTACAGAAATATATGAAGCTCTTTTGGAACAAGCTGAGCATTGATGCGTCTCATACGTCAAATTATCGGTCAAAATCAAACGAGCTGCTTTACGGCTGATGTTTAACTTTTGTGGTAGATCTCGACTGTTTTCGACAATCCTCAAAGGCTTCGTACTAGTCGTAAACTTGGGTTTTCGTTAGAATAGATTCACCATAAGCCTTTTGCAACATTAGCAACAAAATTTAATTCAAATTCTTTTTTCAATAGTTTTTTCCATTGTAAAAATCAAAAAACACTACTGAGGTTGACGGCTTTCAACAAGCCGCTGCAAACTGATTGACAGATCGCGCTTTTGGCAAAGTAATTGAACACTGTGCTACCAACTTAACAAAGAGAAGTGTTGAAAAATACTCAGCGCGGTCAGTTTAATTGATAATTTCCGGAAACTCTGTGGTCATAATGTATTGTATATTGCCAATTACAGAAATAGCTGCCACACGCTGCGTCTTTGTTGCAGCAATAAATCCAAAAGGGAAACGGTCAACAAACAACAAATTTTCATAACCTCAATAAATGCAATTGAAAAAAATACGAAAAATATTTGAGTATTATTGGAATTTCAAGCAAACAAAAAGATATAAATATTTACATAAAATTTGAGCATATTTATTTGCAAAATATATTGTGGAAATTTTGTTATTTGCAATTGGAAAAGCTGAGAAGGGATTCACACAATACTTTCAACTTAAAAAACCCTGTTATTATTTTATCTATTTTTTAAAATTGTTATTCTTCTTTCCCTGCATTCGGGAGAGCACTCAATGGTTCGTCCATTATTCGCATATCTTGTGGACATTACTCACACCACGCATTTTGTGTATTTATTTACCTATCTGACAGTCATTTGGCCGCAATTACCAACGCATCCAATTGTAATCAGCAGCCTCTTGGCGCCTTCAACGCCTCCCGTGACGTCGCGCTGGGTTTCCCCTTGGGTAAATGCGCGTCAATTACTTCGAAGTTTTTGTGTTTATTACCCATGGATAGATGCCTGCAGCTGCTACAAGTCAAATAAAACATATTACAAATGCCTCAGCCAGCCGCCTCCCCCTCCCGCCTTCGCCTCCATTGAGTCGTACTCCATCTGTTCTCTCGTCTCTCGAGCTGGCGCTATTATTCAGACTTAAGCGCCTCGAGATGTGCCAGCAATCTGACAAATTTCGCACAAATTATGCGGCGGCCACAAATGATGACGATGACGACAACTAGGACGATGGCGATCCCGGTCCCGGTCCTCGTCCCGGTCCTCGTCCAGCCCTGTGCTCAACAAAAGGCGACGAAATTATTATTGCATTAAGTGGAATTATTAAATTTCATCGGCAGCCGCAACGGAAACGAAACGAAACGAAACGACGGGCTCAGCACAAATAAAAATAAATAAATCTAATCAAAAATAAGCACACAAATAAAATCCTCGAATGATAAAAAAAGAAAGAGAGAGTCGAAGAGATAGGGAGAAGAGGAGGTGGTACAAAAAATAAATCAATAAAAAGAGACAATGAGACAAAATACCACCCGAGTAGATGGAGAATCCCTATCGAAATCCCCCCAAAATACGAGAACGGGAATCCAGTTGCCGTTTCGGTTTCAGTTCTGCGGATCGGGCAAAGTTTTCGGCGAGCCACTCAAATCAACATAAAGTTTGATATATTGTGCCGCATTGGCAGCGCCCTGTCCTGCCATGTCCTGCGTTGATTTAATGGCTGCCACCACGGCGATGGCGAGAGGGGAGACCAGCAGAGGTAGGGGAGGAACTTCCACTACCACTACTTATTACGGCCGCCGCTTGTCGCCATTGTTGTCAATTTGGTCGTGTCTTTGACAGCGGGCCTGCTGGCAAGCCCCAAGAGCGAGCGAGAGAGGAGAGGAGAGAGGGAGAGAAGCAGACAGCTGCGGATTGGCGGCGCTTTGGGGGGTTAGAGGGCATTCAAATTGTAGTCGCATCATCATCTTTATGGCCATTGTGATTTCGGAATTAATTGCTGCCGCGCTGCGACACACACACACACAATCGGGGCGCGTCCAATAGGTGGCGCCACAGTGCTTAAAAGGATTTGTACATATTTTCGCCACATTCCCCTTTCCCTCCCCCTGCTGTTCTCCTTAGTAGGCTGGCCGCAACAGTTTTTGACCGGGTCGAGTGGCAAGTGTGGGCGGCAGCTTCTTGGGTTACTTGATTGCCCTCAAAAGTATGCAATGCTAATAAATTCAGTTTTATGTGTGCGCGACCCCAAAATAGCGCTCAATTTTCAGCAGCCTCCATCGCCCCTCCCTCTTCTAACTTCCTTACTTGCCGTGGTCTTCCGTCCACTTTTATGACAGATCATTAAAATTTCTCTCTCTTTTTATTTTTGTTTCTCCTGTTCTGGTTGTTCTCCTTGTTGTTGTTGCTGTTGTTGCTGTCTTCAGCTGAAGCGGGTTTTACGTTTAAGTAGCCTGTTTGTCTTATATTTATGGCGCCTGATTTGGGGACTGGCTGTTGCTCTGTGTCAAAGGGTGCATTAATATTGAACTTTATTGTCTCACTGGGTCAGCTCCAGTTACGAGTGGGCGATGGGGATCTGCCCAACTCAGCTCGTTTGACTGCCGCATCAAAAGCTGCTAATAGCCGATGTGCCTGCTAGTGCTTACTGAGGTCAACGAGAGTCCTTTCGGGTAGATACATTAATCGGATTACAGTCTAGAGAGTGTGTGTTAGAGAGAGAGAGAGAAAGAAAGAAAAGACAAATCAGCTGTTTCGCGTCGAGCTTTTAAGCACATTCCCAGAGAAATGCTCTAGCGTTAATAGTTATATAATAAACTGTTAGATTTTTAATTCCTAACGAGCTATTTGGGTTTGTTTTATTACCCATTTGAAAAGTTTATGAGCCTTGGTTGGTCTTTTGATTTACTACATTAGTGGAAAGTAATGAAGCCTTCATGCAAGCAGAAATATTCGAGATGGGGGAGATATACTACGACTTTCTAGATCTATTGTACCCCAATAAAACATAAGTTCTATCAGATTTCTTTGAGCACATTTCTTGAGATGTTCCCGAATTGAATGCATTGGTCAAATTCTTGTATTTCTTATGGTATGGAAAGATTGAAGCAATAGGTCGTTCGATTGTTGTATATACGATATAATGTAAATTATTGGTGTTTGGCATTGCAGACATGAGTAAATCTTTGCGCCATTTAAAAATGCATACAAATGATCTTTATGAATACATATATCTCCGATTCCACAACCGAGAGTATAAATGGCTATTTGTCGATTTGTTCATTTGAGTGCTTCGATCTTAGGAATAAGTTAACTGTAGAATTAAGATATGTTCTCTATAATGGAGGCAGGCATCACTTTAAAGTTAGTAATCACATTTTAGTAGACTACAGAAATAATCACCAATCAAACTATATTTTGTGTGGACAATAAACAGAGAATCAATTTTGTTTTACACGTTTGTGGATTAGCAGTTAGCTTTGTCATTTCTTTAAGTTATAATCACATGGCTAACTTAGTGCAAGTATTTACTTTACGATATTTTATTGGGGTGTAGCCAAAGTAATTTGAGGTCTATCAATCACATAATCCACTGGTTACAGATGTAAATGTCAAGAGTACTTTGAAAGTAACTCAATTTGTAACGTTCTCTGGCCAGAGACTGCCAAATTGCCTTGGCTTTTCGGCATTTTTTGGCATTCCAATGGCAGCTTTGGCCTATTTGCGGTGCTCTCATTCGGTGTCCTGAACGCTTTCGACATTCTTCCCAACGCACCTGACAGACTCACTTTAATGTGTGTCAAACCTCAGCACTTTGTAAAAACAACAGTAGCAGCACCGGCACCAGCACCAGCAGCAGTGACAACAACAATAACAACAATTGGGGGGCGGGGGGGGGGAGAAATCGGCGACAATAACAAGAAAAACAGTGGCCTCTTTTTGACATTTGAGTGACATTATTTGTGTCAACAATAAAACACTCAAAAAACATGTCAGGCAGAGAAAGGAGAGCGTGAGAGAGCGAGAAGCCAAAGAGAGCTGCTGATAGAGAAAACTTTAAACAATAGAAGAACGAAACCAGCAACACCAACAGCAAAAGAAACAGAATCGAAACGGGAATCTGAATCGGAATCAGATCGCTGAGTCTGTAACTGTGACTGAGGCTAAGGCTGAGACTGAAGGCGGCGAGAGAACAATTTAAAATTCAATAAAACTTCAATCAGCGCTCTTAAATGTGTGTATTGGTGTGGAGGTGTGTGGGTGTACGTGTGTACACATTGGCACGCCCAGCAACGACAGCGCCCAGCAATTTAAACAAATTGAAAGCAAGCGCAAATAAAAAACAGTTTGTTGCCACTTTTCACATCAATTACGCACTTCAGCCAAAATAGACGACAACGACGAGGACGACGACGACGACGATGGTGCTGGTAACGATGACGACGATGAAGACGAAGACGAAGACGAAGACTTGGGGAAAACCGAAGCAGCAGGCGGCGTTGCTGGCCGTAAGGACGAGACGACGAGATGTCCTCGTTGGCGGCAGCTTCTAGCACAAAAATAACACTTGAAACTAAACGCGCATTCAGGCGACGACGTCGCTGCCGGCATCGCTGTTGCTGGGCGTGTGCCACACCCACACCCCATGCTGTTGCCGCAACCCAAGTCCCAAGCAGCAATCCCAACAACGACAACGACAACAACAAGCACAATTTTCGCCTGCGTACACGGCGTTTTTTATGCGCCAACTGGCAGCCCCTGGGTTCTACCTACAACTGTTTCCCCCCTCCACCTTCACCACCCTCTCCTCCTGCTTGCCCTCACATGGCTCTTCTACACCGCCTGCTCCATCTGCCGCATCAAAGCCCAAACCTTAACAATTTGAATACGTGTGCGTTGGCTTTGCAGTCTGCGTGGATGGGGCTGGGCACAGGACTGGGCCAGGAGGGGGGACGGGGTGAGCGAGTGTGTGTGTTCGTTATGAGTATGCGTGTGTTTGCCTATGTTTTCGTTTGCGAAAAGCGAAAGTAAATGTTTGAAAATCGTAAGGAAGGAAAAATCAAGTAAGCATCAAAAGGAAACAAAAAAAAACTCAACGCAAAAAAAAGAGGATATTTATCTTTGCCGAAGATTATATGCCCTGAGAGCAGAGTCTATTAAAATGATTAAGCATTCGTGTGAGTGGCGCGTACGATGGTAATTTATTAGCCGATTTCAAGCCAAGATAATGTTTAGCAATAATAACAATATATATTTTAATTTATTGCAAAATATTTCCATATAAATTATCGCGCATGTAACTGAGATTGAGATTATTTACAAGTTCTCAATGCGATAAATAACATATCATGGAACGAAAGAACTGTATATATAATATCTAGAACCAGTTTAGAGGGCTCTTATAGGGCTCTGAAGATAAAGTAAAGTTCCATTATATGTAAAAACAATATTATAATTTACAACTGTGGTAATATTTGAGTAGAATAAATATTATTTCCATTTTACTGAAAAAGAATTGAAAACTTTCTTGATCGTTTTTTTTTATTTTAACTTTTGACAGACAAGTAAAAAACAAATTTAAATTATATTGGAATTATAATAATATAATAGAAATTAAATGAAATTAATAAATGAAGATAATTAAATTAACAAATAATATAGAAAAACAAAACAAATATTTTTCTATTTTATTAGTTATTTGTAGTTATTTCATTTTAGCTATTTTCTTATAACTGAGTTTCTCTTACTTAAATCTAGCGGATGTCGTCATCGTAAAGGCTTTCAAATAAATACAAATATTCCACTTTTTTCCAAGTAAAGTAAAGAAATGTATTTTTAAATTTCCTAACCTCGCAATATACTTATACTAATATATAATATTTGTAAAATACTGTAAGTGCATTTCTATAAACTTCCCATTATTATACACATTACAGGGAAATAAATTAAAATGTATTTATATAAAAACAAAAGCTGTCAAAAGTGTTAGAAAAAAGAAAGACAATTTCAGATGCCAAGACAAAAAGAACACAGCGAAGCAGCTTTATTGCCACTTACATTGACACATTGCCAACTTGAAGTGAATTTCGGAGTATACCCTTTATGAGGGTATAGACGACGACGACGACGATGACGAAAAAACGCAGAAATTCCAAGTTGGTTTTTATTGCGCGTGATAACAAGCGGGGAGTTTTTTCTTTTAGACTGGGAATCTCGCTGAAACTGCTGGAGCGACAGCAGGGAAGCGAGCAGTTTGAGTGGGACGGGGGGACGGGGGCAATGTTTGCTATGGGCTGCTCTGGACAGCGCTGTTTGATGTTATTATAGATGACGATGATGGCGATGACGACAGCGTGTGGCACAGAGAGCAGTCAATGATGATTTCTGTCGTCTAGCCGAGCCAAGGCGCTGCTCTCCTGCTGTATCCGACTCCATCTACACAGCTACAGCTTCAGCTTCGCCTCCTGCTGCTTTTTTTGAGCGCTGCCAATCAGAGTCGACGCGGCAAATGTCTTGTTCTTGTTCTTGTTCTTGTTCCTTGGTATGTTGCAGGTTGTCAAGGCTGTGTCAAGTACAAGCACGAGTACGCAGTGTATGTGAGTGTGTGTGTGTGGGAGTGTGAGTGTCGGTCATTACTTTGTTGCCTAGGCATTGCCATTGACAATAATTCTAGGTAAGTTAACTTGACGCTGTCTGCGTTGGCTCTTAAATCTTAACATGTCTTTCGGCTCGTATTGTGCCCAATTTAACTTTGCTTATCTGTACCAATACATGCCCAGATATAGTAAACTATATCCAAAGATTAATAATCAAAATAAATGGTCAACACTTTTCAACTCAATCGCAAGTCTAATTTCCATTTAAATTCCCTTTAATAAACATTAATTTTGATTGCCAGAAAAACCCCCAACAATTCGGGGTAATTAAACGAACCGCGTCAGCAACACCAACACCAACACAAGCGAAGCTCATTCAGTGATATTTTAGTGATTGTTTTCACAACTTTTTACCTGCTTTGTGTAGGCCACACTCGCTGCCGACGTCGCAATTGCCGTTAGCTGTTGCCCCTAGTCGAAGTCGAGGCTGACGTTGAGGCTGAAGCTGAAGCTGACGTTGAGGCTGCTGTTGCTGCTGCTGCTGCTGGCGCTGAACAATATGCAATAATAACAATTTACATATTCATGAGCCGCTTACGCACACAAACACACTGAAAAACAGGCAACAGCAACAGCAGTGGCGCAAACAACAACAATAACTAGCGAGAGCGTGCTGGGGGTGGCAGAGGCCAGAGCGGGCAGAGGCCAGGCAACGGTTGGAGGCCGCAGTTTGCATAAAGAAGAGCTGCCGCTTAAAAGAAAAAACAGATCCAACTCCCTTTAGTGCGGCATATCTCAAACAAACACCCCCCTCCCCGCCCACGCAGCAGCAGGGCAAGGGCTGGGTTAGGCCTTTGTTAGGACGCCGCGCCGAAACTGTAGCTGACCAAATATTTATATACATGTTTATCAGAAGGGGTGCAGCAGAGTGGGGCACGGGCAGCTCATTTATTTATTTTCAAATTTTTATTATATTTATTTTAGAATGTTCCTTTTGTTATCGTTTCTCTCCTTTCGCAGTTAAATATCATATGCAACATATTTCCAATTTATGATTCGTCTGTTTGACTGTCGGTCTGTCTGTCTGTCGGTCTGTCTGTATGTCTGTCCCTCTATCTGCCTGAATATCTTCTTGACAGTCTGCTTCCCTGTTTATCTCTCTGTCTGTTTATCTCTCTGTCTCTCTGTCTATCTACCTCTTTGCCTGTCTGTCTCTTCGTCAATTGTCCGTTTGGCCTGCTGTCTGTCTCTTTGTCGGTCTGTCTCTCTGTCTGTCTATCTCTCTATCCATCTAAATATCTGTCTGTATATCTCTGTCTGTCTGTCTCTCTGTCTATCAGTCTATCTGTATATCAGTCTCTCTGTCTATCAGTCACAACTTCATATGTTTGTCCATCCCTTTATCTGACTGTCCCTTTATCTGCTTATCTGTCTGTCTGTCTGTTTATCTCTCTGTATGCCTGTAACTCTGTCTGTCCATCTCTCTGTCTGTCTGTCTTTCTAACTGTCTGTCTCTCTGTCTTATATATCTGTCTGTCTATCTCTCTGTCTGTTTATCTCTCTGTCTGTTTATCTCCCTTTCTGTTTATTTTCTTGTCTGTCTGTCTCTCTTGTCTGTCTGTCTCTCCGTCACGCTGTCTGTATTTCTTTCTGTCTGTCCCTCCGTCTCTCTATTTGTCTTTCTCTCTATCTGTATGTCCGTCCCTTTATCTGCCTATCTCATGTCTGTCTCTCTGTCTGTCTGCCTGTATATTGATTGGCCACGCAAGGAAGCTACAAGTACAAAGCTGCAACTGAAGAAATTGCTTGGCAGGATGGAAGACGCGCACGCTGACTTGTTTTATTTATAGTTGTCAACATGAGTTACCAGCCGAGTTCCTTGGGGAGTTTCTGGGTCAGCGCCGATGGCTATGAATTGCAAATGAAAGGCAATTCTCAAAATAGCCGTAGTTATGCGAATTTTGAGGCTGTGGCTGTCATTGCGCTCTTAGCTCTTAGCTCTTGCTCTTGCTGCTGCTCTTGCTCTTGGTTTGGCTCTTTGACCAATCTCAGCAGAACCTACCACAAAAATAAATCAAAACAAAGCAGAGCCCATGCAGCGACGCCAACGTTAACTGCGACAGCGCTGCTCGAGGCATACACCAGGCCAGGCCGAGGCACGAAGAGCACACGAAGATGTTGCCGCTGCCTTTGCTGTTGTTGATGGCATCGCCGCTGCTGCTGTCGCTGCTGTTGCTGCTGCTGCTGCTGCTGCTGTTGCTGCTGTCGCTTTACAGCATCCAAATTCCGACGGCGTCGGCGCTGGCATCGATTTTCGCTCTCTGGCAGCGCTGCTCTGCTCCGTTCGCTCTGGCTCGTCGGCCTCTGGACTGGCGCTGCTCAGTCAGTCAGGTGCAGACAGTTGACGTGTACGGTTTGTGGAGCGGAAGTGCGCATATCGTAACGAGAGTTTTAGAAAAATTGAGTCGCCTGCAAAGCGGACAAGAGCAACAACAACAACAGTAACAGCAACAACAATGCAAGTGAATACAGCGAGAGGAGTGCATAAAAGAATTTTGTAAAATGTGAAACGCGTGAGGCAAACAAACAGCAGCAACAGACACTAACAAGAAGAAGCAGCAGCAGCCGCAACAGCAATAGCAACAACAACAACAACAACAATAGAAATAACAACATCGTTGAACACGTCAAAAGTCTCGCGCGCGTGGTTCAGTGTGAGTGTGACAGTGTGTGTGCGTGTGTATGTGTGTGCGAGTGTGCCAGTCTGTGAGTGTGTGTGAGTGCTGCGTGTCACATATCAGCAAGCAAGCAAAAAAAGAGGTTCAGTGGAAAACTCACAACGCGGCGCAACGCAGAGCAGCAGCAGCAGCAGCAGCCGCAGCAACAGCAAGGAAACAGCCACAGCAGCAGCAGCAGCAGAGACGTACGCAGCGGCAGCGACGCTAGCAGAAGGTAGGGCAATGTGTTATATTCACAGCATAAGCATACGACGACGACGCCAGCAGCATACTCACCACACCCTGATCCTGCAGGTGACGTCGCAGCACCAGAGGCACCGGCAGCAGCAGAAGCCGCGCCAGAGCAAGCAAGCAGCTGCGCAGAGAGCAGCTCTCTCTCGCTCTGCTCTCTCGCGCGCTCTTCACGTGGAGTCTGTGCACAGCAATTGGCATCTATCGCATTCGAGTTATAAAAGTTTTGGTCCAGTTGTCTTTTGTAATTTTTCGTAGCATACTTTTATGCTGCCAGCACAGCGTTTTTTTGCCTTTGCCTCCCGCCCCTTGACTGCCTTTCTGCTTCCTTTTCACGTTTTTATTGCCTCAGCAATTTCTTAGCTCAACTTGTTATTGTTGTGCTTCATCCGATGTGTGTGTGTGTGTGCGTGTGGGTGTGTGCTGGCCGTATGTGTTTGTTCTAATTGTGTTGGCCAATTTTTGAGCGTTGCCGGCGGGCAAAACGTGCACGAAAATTGATACAATGTGTAAACAAAACTAAACAATTACGTGAAACGAAATTGAATTCATGTCTCAAGCTGCTGACCTTGCTTGACAGCGAGAGTTGACGAGAGATAACACGATAACAGCTGAATCCGAGCGCAATTAGAGCAAATGCATGCGATGGCCGTCTTTGATGGCAGGCCAATAAAAATGTAGGATACTGTGTCAGACACACACACACAGGCACACACACAGAGAGACATTGGCATGCCATGTGCGACTTGTGTACGTGTAAATGACCGGAAACTGTGCTCAAGTGCTCCACATATTCCCCCCTTAAGACTCGTAGCCCCAATACAAGAGATGAGGCTACTTGCCAGAACTTCTGCCCCTCAGTCTTCCTCACTGCTCCGGCTTTTCTGCTTCTGCTTCAGCTTTTTTGCCTAGCTGGGAAGCACTTCAATTGTCAAATTGTTCTTGTTTATTGTTGCAATAGTTTTGTTGATGGACAGGTTTGCCTTTCAGAGACTCCGCCCCATTCTGTTGTTGCTCTTTCGACGGTCGATGGTCTTCGGTCTTGGGTCCTCGTCTCCTTTCACTTGTTTTTAAAGTGATTTTCGCAGACGTAGTCGCTTTTTATAGCGTTTGTCGTCGTCGTCCTAGTCGTCGACGACGTCGACGTTGACGCTGACGTTGACGTCTCGCACAAGCAAAACAAAACAATCAACACGGAAGTCTTTTTTCGTTGTTTGCCTGTTGTTATTTTTCTCTTTTATTGTTGTAGTTGCTCTCAGCATGTGTGTGACTCACTGTTGTTTCCCCCTGCTCTCTGTATGTGTGTGTGTGTTTCTGTGCTTGCTCATGTGTATGTGTGCGTGGGTAAATCAACGTGGCCTAGTGTGCTGCTTGAGGTTGACGTGCGCGCGGGCTTTTGTGTTTGCACCGTTGCGAGTTTTATGCACAAGTTGATTGTGAAGTGTTTTAGCTTTAGCGAGTTGACATTTAAGTTTTTCACTTGCTCTCCCGAGTTTCGCAAGAAATCAGCGAGCAGTCGACTGACAGGCACCAGGCAGCAGGCAACAGGCAACAACAGCAAACTTTGCGGCTAAATTTTATAGTTGACGCAGCATCAACATCAGCAGCAGCACAATTTGTCTCAAAAGGTCGAGGGTCGAATGCAAACCTCAGAGTGAAACCCTTAGGAAACTTGCTAGAAAGCGATTACTTTTCCATGAGGTTGCCTCGGATTATGGATGATGACATTTAAAGGTTAAGAAATCTATGGGAAATCTGTTTTGGGATATAAAATCGATTGGATAATCTTCAAAACTAAATCGATTTATAAAGCAACTTTGATTTACTGTAATTTTACAATTGACATAGAATATCTATGGATTTACTGGTTGTCTTCAATTGGTTGTCACAAAAAGAATTTATAAATATTTGAAGGAATGTTGATAGAACTCAGAACTTTAAATAGGTTTTCTGTACTTAAAAATGTTATACAAATTTGTTTCAATTAGAAAATGAAAGATGTTCAGATATAAGATTGTTTAGAATATTCTTAACAGAGGAGTTTCTAAGATTCATAAACATTTTAAGTAAATTCGATGCTTAGAGTCCTTAAAATATATTTATTTAACTCCTGTATATATTTTCAATCTTACTGATTCAAAGTTTAAATAAATAATATTCATTTTTTGCCTTTTTATGATATCACTTTCTTAAACAAACTGAACTGTAGCCTTGCCACAGTTGCCTAAAGTGCAACATCACAGACTAATTAAAAAACCCCATTGCCAGCTTGTAATACCCCTTCAATGATTCAATATTTCATTTGTATTCCACATTACACATACACCACATGGCCAGGCAAAGTCCGGGGCTGTCACATTTAATTTAATAAGTTTATTTCAATTTTGAAATGCACATGAAATTCGACAAGTGGCATAAAATGCAATTGCCAGCCAAGCTAAATTAGGTTTGCTGCCCTTCGCTGGGGGCCAAGAGAAAAAGGGCAAAGATAGCAGCAGCAGCAGCAGCAGAAGAAGAAGAAACAGCAACGATAAAAATAAGAACAATGGGAAGAAGAGTAAGTGAAGCATTTGAAGCAAACAAACAGCAAAACATTTAGTAAATGGCACTGCAGAAAATGTTGAGATACTTCTGGAGTACCAGCTCTAGCGGGTCTGTGGTACAGCGCACCCCACACAATCGCGCTACAGCTTCAGCTGCAGATACACAGATACAAAGATACGCAGTCACAGATACATAGCAACGAGATACTTAGCGCTGGGGCAGACAAAGGCAAAAGGCAATTATAGAAGTACAGACGAGCAGCAACAAATAATAAAAGCAAGTTGCCATAGACAATCGCAACAACAACAGCAACATCAACTGCGACAACAGCAACAGAGACATCGAGGCTAGCGCCGCCGACAGCGACGACAAGTAGCTGCAAAAGTTCTGCAACGTTTTTCGCATATTAAACAAAGTTGAAGTTGCCGACGTTGACGTTGACGTCAACTGCGCAGCAGCCGCAATAGTAGCAGCGGCGTCGCGGCAGCCTCATTATTTATTTGATTGCCCGCACAGCCAATGCTCAAATTACCCCCAGGGAGAGCGGGCGAAATAACGACTGAATAGGAATGCTCTCGCCCTCCTTCCCAGTCTCCCTCACTCTTCTTCACTCTTACTCCCTCTCCCCCCATCTCTCTCCCTCTTTTCTCTGAGGATGCTGCCGAGCAAAAACACACAGAAAAAAACATAATAGTCTGAGAGGCAATGGCATAAATGTAATTAATAAGGCAAATTAATGCAAACAATAATACAAATTCATTTTCATGCACAAATGAAACTAAATTACAACAACGTGCGCAAACAACAAAAGCAGCACAACAACAACACAAAGGGCACGACAAAGAACAAAAAGATACCATAGTATGTTGGGTAAATAACCGAATCTTAAATAGTCTTACCAGATTACTGCAATGAAATATGGAACTGCTTGAATATTGTGATAATAAAAGGCTTTTTGATATTCTAAAGAAGGAATTATTGTTGGCATTATTATGAATGATTTTTATTTTTATCTTGCTTGAAAAAAAAGAAGAAATATTAATAGGTTTAAATCTCGCAAAAATGCTATATTAAGTTCATTTAAAAAAAGATTCAACAAGGTATAAAATGAAGTATAAATATAATCGTTTTAAGTATTTAATATTGCACAATTAAAAAGTAAATTGGTATTTCTTTATTAACCTAAACATATATTAAACATGAATCTTATATCAACAATAAAAAGTTGAAAGTAGTTTAGCTTTAGTCTTAACCAGGACTGAGAGATTGAATGGAACTAACATTTCATCACTAGAGAACTTAAGTTGATATTGCGCAAAGAGTTCAGTATTAAATAAAAAAAAAAATATAATATAAAATATATGATTACTATAGCATAGTTTGTGATGTGCTTCATACTGAAATTGAAATACTCACATGCCAGTTTCAATCATCACTCTGGTATTCATATTCCATTCGCTGCTCTAGAATGTCTGGCACAAAACCATCGTGAAATTTTGCTAGGCACGGCGGGCTGTGAGAGGATAATAAATGTTCACTAATAAGCACAGGCCAAGCATACAAAGCACACCAGCACACACACACACACACACACTGGCAAAACACACAGACTCGAACACAAACACATCGACAACTAAACAGTTCGTTGAGCAGAAAAACGAGGAAATCTACTTAATCACGTTTAATTAAGGTGAGTTTATAAGTAGCTCTGTGTGTATTAGTGCCGCATGCACGTATAGGCTCGTGTGTCCATATGTGTGTCTGTGTGTGTTTGTGAGGGCTACACTTTTTTTGCGAATTGCTTTTATTGCCTTTATGCAGAGCTAAAGACACAAAGAGCTCGACAGGTAATCGCAGTCTGCCCCCCATAAACCAAACAGTTTCCATGTGCACATAAATGCAAATTAGGGTTAAATGTTGACTGTGTGTGTGAGGCTGGGTGTGTGCTCTGTAGATATGCAAGGTTGTATTGGTGTGTGTGTGCAACATAGCGGATTATAATAATAAGCAAGTGCTTAGCATAAATGGATTTATTGGCTGCACATTCATCAGGAGTCAAATGTTGCCACTTAGTTTGCATTAGTCGCTCGGTTAGTTGCGCCCATTCGACGAACTCTGCTCTCTCTCTCTCTCTCTCCCTCTCTCTTGTCTACTGATTGTTGTTGTGCTTGCCATTATTGTTGACATGCTTTGGCATGGACTGTTGCCTCTGTCTATGTTTCGGCCTGCAGCGCAATGAATTTCTTGAAAATACACAAGAGAGTTCACTAGTAGTTTGATCTGAATTCGGAATCTCATGCACAAATATGCAGGTATATTTTCATATTTCCAGTTAAAGTTTGTACTCCTGCCTTATTAATATGATTTATTGTTTATCTTCCAAAAAGTATACCTCGATTTGTTGAACAAACTGACTACAGATAGTTACACAAATATTCAGATAAATCTGTAAGAATTCGCGGTACACAACATTTAATTTCATTTATCACTCAACTGAGTTTTTTAATAGAATTATTATTTGCATACATTTTTTCGTCTAACAAATCAATCAATACACTCAAAATAAAACTGACTGTTATTTCAATTGCTGCACCGCCATAAATATTACTGTATGTGAGGAAATGTATGTAAGCTTTAGCGTTGTGTAACGATTGTAATCATGTTTGTATAGTTCAAATGTTGAGACAGAAAAGGAAGGAAAAGGAAAGAAATTAGTTGCTAAACCATATTAAAATAGATTTCAGAGCACCTACTTGTGATAAGAAGTTAAAGTTTAAACTTTCTTTGGCACTTTCGAATTAGATAGAAAGACAGAAAGATAGAAAGGAAAAGATCCCGGCGATACCAACGTTGCTTACTTAGTACTTTCAATCAGTTCAACCTTGGTTAAAAATTTGCCCTGCCTCATTTCGTGCTCTGCTTTGACAACAACATCACCATCGCGTGACTGTCTTTCATTGCTGTGATTGTCACATATTCGTTGTTTTCCATTGTCTCGTCTCCGCCCTTGCCAGAGAGAACAGCATGAAAATAACACAGAATCTTCTTCACATTTGGTTAATTGAAAAATCATGATGGTCCTCATCATTAGCAAAAGCTTCGTGACTTATGTCGTTCCGCAGCTGTCGTGCTACGGTTGCCCCTCCGACCCCGCCCCACCCCTGCACTCCCCTGCACCCTTGTCTTCCGCAGTTCCCGCTGGGTTCTCATTTATGTAATCGATGCATGTCAAACAGCAAACAGCAAGCACAACAACAGCTCGGAATGGCGTGTGTGTTACTGTGCGAGTGTGTGTGTGTATATGTGATGTACATACATACATGTGTAAGTGTGCATGCTGAAAAACGAAACCAACAGCGCAGCGAAACGAATCGTGAAGCGAAAAGAAGGGAAATTGGGTGCAGAGGGAGGAAAGGGCGCACAAGGGAGGAAGGAAGGAAGGCAGGGAGGGGCGAGTGAAGGCAACTAAAGCGGGGCACAAAAACCTATCAAGTTGTAAGCTCGTTGATTTCAATTTGTGAATGCAGTCGCATTTACATATTGCACATACGCCATGTGGCCCCGGCCTGGGCACGTTCTTTGAGGGAACAACAACAAAAAAATGGTTTCTAATTAAGCGCCCGGCAAGAATTAAAAACATAAAATGGCTGACAACATGCAGTCACACTCGTATGTATGTGTGTGCCTGTATGTCTGTGTGCCTGAGTGTGTGTGTCTTTTTTCGGTAGTAAAGTTTAGGCAGATAGTGGAAACGGGACTGTTCTGTTCTATAAATTTCATGCGATGTAGAGAACGCTTTGCTTTTTATTGTATAAACAAAATGCGAGGGTTTTAGTTTTGCCTTTGTCGCTGTTATTTCGTTGGCTAAAAAGTACATAAATTTCAAATAAGTCACGTTTCCGGCTTTGTCGCCCTCTACCAATTCGCCTGGCAAACACCCACACACACGTTGCCTTAAAATGTGCTTTGTTGTGGCGTCTGCGGGCAGCGAGAAAAAGAGCGTGCATACATGTATGTGTGTGTGTGTGAGTGTGTGTAAAAAATAGTCAAACGAAGCCACGGACTATAGAAAACAAAATGCCAGAATGAATGTTAAATAAATGCGAGCAAAACAGAATAGAAAATGGTGAGATGAGAAATGGGAGACGTGAGCTGAGAGAGAGATGTGAGTCTCGAGATGTAAGTAAGAGAAAGATAGAGAGAGAAAGGCAGAGAGAAAGAGAGGGATAGCATAGTGAAAGGGGCAAAGAACTGGCAGACGGACGGGCGACGAGTGTATTCAGAAAAGTTTTTGATTTGTAAAGTTGGACGGTTCAAGTTGTTCGGGGAACTGTGATATTTTCAGCGTACCTTTTAAGCTGATTTGCAGATTATTATCAGAAGCGACAACAATGCCCTGCCCTGCCCTGCTCTGCCCTGCCTTGGCCTGCCCAGCCATGTGCAGGAGCCAAACAAGCAGCAGCTGCGGCACTCGCAGTCTAGACTGTAAAAAATACCCTGGGGTCAAGGGAGAGAAATACTCTCAAGTGTTGGCAAGTTTGCACATTTAGGGATTGAAACCTATTTTGATTTATTATATATTTAAACATATCACAACAAATATAATACCGTTTTAATTAACTTTTGATACTACAAGATATAATTGATATAGTAGTGATTGATGAATATTTATGTTTCACGTGAGAGCTAAAGAAATATCGATGTTTTATATGAACACCCTCAGCTCTATTTCATTTAAAGTGTTTATGCTGCATCTGAGAAGCATTTATGGTCAACCTGCTCGACAAATTGTGATTCATTCTGGCTGGCATACCCAGCATACCCAACATACTCTGCATATTAACTTATTTATACACCTGGCCATTCACCCACAAACAGCAAAAGCTCACAACTGACAGCTTATTTTTATTCACCGCATTTTTACTCTCCCATTTCACAAAGTTTATTGTGTTGCATACGCTGCTGGCGTGCCCAGCCCTCCCCCTCGTCGTCTCTGTTCCCGCTTGCACTATCCGGATTTATTATACACACTTTATGTGCATATTTTTATACCCTGGCACAGCGACAGCAGCAGAGAGTGAGAGACATCAGCACGGCGACAAGTCGAGATATGTCCGACAAACTGACTTTTGACTAGTTCCGCTCAGTTTTAAAGATATTTTCCGCAGATTTTGCTAGAGATGCAAACACGCTTGGCTGATGCTAGAAAGGAGAAGGGTAAATGAAGGTGGGGCAAGGCTTTTGGCTGTTGCAGGGTATTGCACATTCTGCACTTTGCGTACACTGTTTATTCAAAAACATATCTCGCAGTTTATGGCATTTGCTGTTCGCCATTTACTTTGCACTTTTACGACTAGAATTTGTCGTCTATTTGTTGCTGGTTGGCCCGCCTGAAGTTTAATTGAATAAGTTTTAAGCGGATTTTGCAGCAAGCCGAGCCCGGGCAGCTGCCGTCGCTGCTGCTGATGCTGCCGTGCCACATGGCGTATGTGTTATGTTTAATTGAAATATGCAGAGTGAGGCAGCAACAGCGTCCAGTTACTATTTTTGAATAACAAATATACATGCAACAAAATATGTGTGCAAGAGCAGAGAGAGATAGATGTATAGAGGAGAGGGAAGGGGGTTGATCTATGCAGGAGGTGTTGCAATTTGATTGCAATCTCTAAGCGAGATTTGCATTTATAATGCGCATGCATAAAAGGGTTATGAGCTGAGAACGGTGAGCTTAGCATAATTTGCTCGTGCTATTGCATTGCACTCTCTCCACAGAGTGTGTAAATATTTAAGTTCGCTTCAATTAAATGATATTCCCCCTCCCCTCCCCCTGCCACTCTTTACCTGCTATTCAGTCGTTTAGCTAAAGCTGACTGCAAATATTTTGGCAGGAAAAAAGTTCATTTTTTTTAACTTTTCATTTGTTTCAAAGTTTGTTTATCTCACTTTGCATTGTGCTGTATTTGTGCTCGTATTGCCAACTGTGTTGCCAACTATGTTTACAATTGAGAATTTATTAATGCTAACTATTGTTAACCCTGCATCTGTTTAAACTTTAAAGGTAAAGCCAGAGTGTTTTATTTTGTGGAGTTTTCAAATGCTTTTACTGTCTTGCAACTTATGGATTCTAATTTTCATTGAGAGAAACTTTCGTTTGTTATCCAAGAGACTTTTAATGGCAAGTTTTATTTAGATTATCATTTGTTTGTAGTAAAAGAAATTAGTTACTTGGATGGCTACCTTGATTATACTTGAAATATCAATTAGAACAATCGAAACTTATTAAATAAATTGACTTGTAAGATCGAAGTGCTTATTTTCTGTTATTACTTGAGGCTTTATCGCTATATATATCGTTAGTATTGATGCCAATTGCACTTATAACACTCGTAACACTTTGCAATTAATTTCATTTCGGTTATTTTAAAACCAAGTGAATGTCTACCCCAAATTGCCTTGGCAGTGACCATTTCTGGTCTACTTGGCTGTCATTGCAGCATCAAGTGGATCTCGATAAGCGCAGTGTGAGCAGCGCCAATTGCAATGATGTGCACGGGAAGTTGGCCATTTCCATTTCCTGCCAGCAGTCTCTGCCAGCAGTTGGCGATATATATAGTACATACATATATTTTAATATCAAAAAAAAGTCAAGCAGCATTTGCCTTTGTGCGTCGCCTACCTTTGGGCGCTGCACGTGCCGCTGGCACACTCAAGTACAAGCTCACACACACACACACACAGAGAGTGAGGCGCATACACAGTTGTACGCACGTCGAAATGTAATTTCATGGCACACAAGTTTTTAATTAAATTTCATGGCAGACGGTGCAGCCGAGGCAGAAGCAGCCAAGGCAGCAGCAGCAGCAGCAGTAGAGAAGCAGCCTTTTAACATGCAATCAACAAACCACTCTGGCATGCATATAGGGCAGTTATACAAGTGCTCACACGCACACACACACACACACAAAGTATATATGCATATGCTTGTATGTATGTATATATGGCTATAAGTTTATGTATATACATAATATACATACGAATGGCACACAAAACTGCAGCCTTAATGCGTTTTTCAAGTGCCAGCCAAGCAGCAGGAGCCATCGCAGTAGCCAGTGAGAAAGCTGAGGAAAGAAGAGCAAGAGCGACAGCAACGGCAGCTGGAGCAGCGGAAGCAGCTGGCAAGACGGCCATTTTGCAGTCAGGCAACGATCCACATCCACATCCGCAACCGGACAAGCGAATGACTTCAGCTGGCGCTACCTTACTTCACTGTGCTGCCTTCTCCATCTCCTTCTCACTCTCTGTATCTCCCTTTCTCTCTCTCTCTCTCTCTCTGTTGGCTTACTCCGGCTGCAATCATCGTCACATAATTTTATTAAGCTCTTAGCCAGACAGCGGCCATAAACCGAGTTGAGGTCCTCAATTGAGCTCCTGCTGCTGCTCTTTGCGGTTCGTTGCATGTTGCAACATGTTGTTGCTGTTGCTGCTGCTGTTGTTGTTGCTTAATAACATTCAAGAGATCCCAATCAGTGTTGCATAATGCTTGAGCTGTTACTTTGAAAGCTTTTATAGACTTTGCTGCCTAATGATCGGCAAAGAGTTGCACTAAGGTTAAGGAAAATGTTGAGCGAAAGGTGCGAAGGAAATAAAACAAGAATAAATATAGACATTGTAGACTCTGTCACGTCTATTTCACATATTTCAGTTAATGCACATTTTTTTAGTATGTATGGTAGCAGGGTTTTTAAGAGATTTCCAAGATTATATATTGTATGCCAAGTACCAAAACACATAAATCAATTAAATAAAAATAATTCAAATCCCTGTGAATTTGCTTTGTTTGTTATTTCGAAATTCATACAACTCAAGTTCAAATATATTATTCTAAAATTTTACATAAAATTTCTGTGAAAATAAACATACATATATCTTATATATGTTTCTTAATAATAACCTTTAAATTCTTTAATTTGTAGTTCATTTATCTGATCTAGATTGATTGTATATTTTGGGTACCTACAAGAAAAATGAATAATTAAATAAATGCAATCAAGATTAAAAGAACTGAGATGATTCAATGAAATATATCATTATTATAGGGTATTTCGCTGGCGGAAATGAGGCAACATTTCCTACATTTATTATGCACTTGGGTGCCGGAAAGTTGCCGCTCGAGCTGACTGCCGGTCAGCCAAATTGCATTTAAAACAGTCACTAGATCATCTCCTTGCCTCAGGGCTGTGGGGGAGAGGGCGTGAAAGAGGGGTGGGGGTGAGCAGGCCTGATGGCATCTCTGATATTTATTTCATTAGCTTTCGTTGTCGTTTTCAGTTCGATTGCCGCCTGCTGCCCGCTGTCTGCCTTATTTGCTGGCAAATCAAACAAAAATGCCTGTCGAACTGCTTGCCAAAGACACTTTGACTTTGTTTATGGTAAACAGACAAGCGATGTGGCCTCGGGGCGCTGCTCTGTTGTCAGGGGCGTGGCACACACACATAGTGAGCAAGAGAGAGAGAGAGAGACATACATAGCTAATGCAATTCGCTGGCGGCATGTGTTTGTTGGCATTGTTGCTGTTGCTGCCGCTGTCGTTGTTGGCCACAGTTCTTAGGCAGACGACAGTCGCTGTCTATACTGTCTGCCGCACTGTCTGTCTGCGGCGAATACTTGCACACACACTGGCACACACCCGCATGCATGCCTGGCTGCATTGCTGGTCTTAGCGGGTGTCGGAGGTACGATTTGCGGAGGCGCAACAAGTTATGCAGCCGCAATTAGTTGGCCCATCCCTCCGCAAAATTTCTTGGCACTAATGCCAAAACCCCAGCCACACACCCCACGTTGCCAACAACAACAACAACAGCAACAGCAAGAACAACTACGACGACGACGATGACGATGACAACAAGAACAGTGTCGCCAGATTTGTGTGTGCATTGCCAGTGCACACGCGGCGAATGCGTTATGCAATTTGCACTCGGGCCACAGGCAAACAAACTCAATTTGATTACCTATAAATCTGAAGTGCTACCTCAAGTTCGACTGCTCGCAGTAATTCGAGAAGCTTCCTCGGAAACTCATCGCCTCCAATGAGCATCTATGTATTTGTGCAGCACTAATTCGCAGAAAACTAATTAAAAGCTTATCAAAGCAATTCAGCTGAGCTTCAACTGTTTTGAGGAGTATTCATTACAGCTAATGAGCAAACACAGCAAACATTGATATATATACTTTTTATATATATATATATATATATATATATATATCTATCCATTTAGCTATTATTAATAGAACAGTTGCTAGTTATAGTAATAGCGATTGAGCTGGTAACAGGCTGTGTTTAATATACTTTATATTGATTGCACATTCAATGATAAAAGGCGAGTCAAGGGAATGGTTCTTTTGAGTTCTTTATGGTTATCACACAAAGTGAAGAACTGAACTTTCCTGTTGTTGTTTATCAAATGCAGATCACGATTATTTCGAATGTAAAGTAGCATACATAGAAGTTAATTGTGAAGAGGAGTTTAAAATAAATACGTTTTTCATGGAATTTATTATACTATTCGTAATAGAAAATATCAATATCAATATCAGCGAAGTTTTTCTTATACATTTTTTTCCTGTGGTGATTGTTCCCATACCTACAGAAGAAGGTGCTTTCCTAGTTTTGCACATCTCATACAGGCCAGTGTTTGACATATTGCGAATATGTGCTTAGTCACTTCAGTCAAAAGTTTGCAAACTGCATTGCTAGCTATACCTAGTTTGCTAAGGTGGCCCATAAGCCAACAATGAATGGGACGAATACGTAGATAACTCTTCCTTAACTCGATCAACTGCGTATACCTATTTAAAGTTATAGCAGCCAAGAAGAAACTTCAGAGTATGCCTATGGATATGGGATATGTTGTTCTTCTCCAACTATGCTTTGGGTATCTAACAGTCAAGGGTGCTTGAGTGTAGATGCCTTTACTTCATTTTCATGACCTTTTCATGTCTGGTTTTTTGCAAATTTTAATGACAGCTGCGTGCCCATTGTACCCACTGCGCCCAGTATGAATACTACTTTTTCAAACTATCAACATTAAACATTTATTTCATTGTGTGCCGTTAAATATTTATGTTCATTAGAGTTGACCTTTCGCAGTGTGCAGAAATTTGATTGCATTCATTATGCAAATGCATATAAATATTAGGCAAATTGTGTGGATAGCACTTTATATCTAGCACTCTTTTCCATCTCTCTGTCTCTCTCTCTTTGTGTGCAGTGTGACGGGTCGAGAGTGAGGGCCAGGGTGAAGGTGGGTGTTGTCCGGCAAATTTATGTGGCAATTAACAACACACTGAGGACGTAAAAGCTTCGACCCGAAATATTCATTAAAATTTTCCATTGTTTGCCGGCAGATTTTTGTGGCTTATCGCAAGTGCAATGTGTCTTCGCCGTGTGTGTGTGTGTGAAGTCTCTTGTGTAAATTTAGAAATTTATAGTTATTTAAAAATTCAAAGACAGACAACGCACACACACTTTTACATACGTGTGTGTGTGTGCATTGTGTGGCACTTTTGTAGCCAAATATGAATAAATTATCGGGCCATTGTTTGCTGCTTGAAACGTAACCAAATTGCCATTGGCCAGAGAAGTTTGTGCCAAGACTTGGCCATAAGCAACACGAATAGTTCACACTCACAGTCACACACACATGCGCATTGTTTGTCAGTATGGGTAGCAGCAGGAATAGGGCATTGTCTTAGTCTCCCCTACCCTTTGGCCACTCACCCCTGGCGGAATGGGCGAACCCTTGCAGATGCTGTTGACATGGCTTTTGTCATTTTCTGGTTACGGGCAAGCGAACAAAGCCAGAACTCGAAAGGAAGCCTTAGTTCAAGGAAGCACAGAGAGGCAGAGTTGGTTGGCAAAATGGACAGGGAGAGGGAGAGGGAAAACAGGAAGGCAGGATGGCAGAATGGGCAGAGGAAGCCGCAGCCTGGCCAGCTGCATGTGGACATGGGACGTGACCAAACTTTGACTATAGTTGGCACCGTGTTGTTTATGTTGTATCAAATTTAAAGCACATCCCATGCTAAAGCCAAAGCGAGAGATCAGACGAGAGAGAGAGAGAGTGAGAGGGCAGTTGGTAATATTTACTCATTTAGTTGTTCGCATTCCGCATGCAATTACTAAATTATTTCAAATATTTTAAATTTTTCCATTAAAATCAAAAATGTTAATTAAGTTGAAGTTGGCAAAAGCTGTTTAAACATTTTCATTTTGTAGTTGCAACACGAACATTCAATTGGCAAACTAAATTAAAACTTAATAGGATGTTTTTTAATATAAATCTACAGTTTAGTTATATGCTAAGTTTGATCTAGATTGATATACTAATGTAGAGTATGTTTATTTAGCTAACGATAATCCCTATCGATAGAATAGTGTTGAATAACTCTAAAGAAGTAGGATAGCGGCACTATCGTTAAGAGAGCCAAGTGAATGCATTGTGAAATTTAATTAACTAAATAATAAAACTTTAAACGATTATATTCACATTGCAAAGGTTTTATGAATTAAAAGTTTTTCAAACTATTTGCTAACATAACCTCAAATAAATAAGAGTTCTTTAAACTGGCTTTGCTTGAACTATCCACAAAGAGACATTTGAATATTTGTAAGTATTCTATTATATTAGCTCGATTATGAATTGAACAATTTCTTTTATTATTATTATTAATCATGCGCTCGCTTTGCGGTCCAATTAAGTGAATGGCCAGTTTGGCATTATATAAGCAAACTTTGAGTGCAACTACAGCAAACTTTTCGCTACTTGAGAGCAGCAACAACAAGCGACAACGACAACGAGAACGAGAACGACAACAACAGCAACCACAACAAGAAGTGGAGCACACTCGTGCCACTGTACATGGTATTATGTTAGTGCGAAAGTTGTCCAAAACAAATGCAGCATTTCAATTAAGTAACTTGCCGGCAGCGCTGAAGATTGAACGCTCCATCGGGAGGCTGCGAGTTGCAAAAGTTTCGGCAAAAAGGGAGGAGAAAAAAACTCAAGCGAAATGCTTGAAATGGATGAGCAAGCGGAATAGCGAACAGAAGACGATGGCGATGGCATCAACATTTGCGCTGTGCCCCCGAGTTGCTCAACAAAGTTGAACAGTTGGGCCAAATGGTTGGCATTGCTCATACGCCCCTCCGTGCCGTGGCTTGCTGGCCCAAAGGTGGCATGCCATGAAAGTGCTCAAGCAAATGGGCAAATCGTTAACGTCGAGTCGAGCGCCAAGCTCACTTGCCAAACGGATTATATGTCCTGGTCTCAGCCAAAGGCAACACAGACCACAGACGGGCCCACGGCCCGACGGACGAACGGGCTGACTGACTGGTCGGCAGTCTGTGGCATCGTGTCGCATTTCGGTTTCATTGTCAATTGACACTTTTGCAGCTGCAGTCGGCAACGATTTTAGCTCTGGCTCCGGTTGCACGCCAACCCCGTTCTGGCCAAATGGTGCAGCTCGCGTTTGTTTTATGGCCTTGTGGCTGTGGCAGCTGCTTATTGCTTTCGCTTTGCTTCAATGTGGCAGCTTCGCGCACGGTTAGCACTTTGTTTACTCGCCCAGTGCTCAGCTTGTTGCAAATTGAAATTGTTGCAACTTTGGCGCGATTTATGTCTGCACGTTC
Organism: Zaprionus davidi; assembly: GCA_018903715.1. Lineage (NCBI taxonomy): Eukaryota > Metazoa > Arthropoda > Insecta > Diptera > Drosophilidae > Zaprionus > Zaprionus davidi. The sequence goes on from JAEIGL010000003.1 coordinate 5,508,463, forward strand.
CAAGAAAAACGGGCTGCCGAGGGGGGATGAACCCCGCTGCACTTCCGCTAATTAATTGCCAAAGGAAATTAATATCAACTTAAATGTATTTAGCCTTGATTAATGAATATTTGATGGACAGCTGCACTGACTGACAAACTGAAAAAGTGACGGACTGACAGACTGACACTTGGCTGACTGACTCGGCGAACTGGCGGTCGGACGTAGAGACAAACTGTGTGTGACAGGTGCGGGTTGTGGCTCTGCTTCACCTCTGCAAACTCCAGCAAAAAGTTGACATTTTTAGCTTCATTAATCATTTAAGCGGGTCGCACAGGTTGACACGGCAAAAACAACGGGCATGGCCCAGTGCTGCATGGGAAGGGGAAGAGACAAGACCAAACTTCCGTGGGCAGGCTCGTTATTAATTACACAAATGGCATAAAGCACAGGCAGCTCAGGCAGCTGAGGGTAAATATGCAAGTCAATATTAAGCAAAATACATTAAGCATGAATACATTCACATGAAAAGGGTTTGCACGAATAACTTTCAACTTTTAACTCGCAAAAATCAACAGTCACTGCGACAGCAACAACAACAAGCAACTGTACATTAACATATATCATTCATATGTAAATATATTTTGCAGACTGTGTGCAAATATATGTTTTCCAAACAAATTTCCGCGTTCAACGATAATTATTTTTCAATCCAATTAAATTGTTTTTCTTGGAAAATCATATGATTTTTAATTTCGTTTGAAAAGCCAGAAGTGTGTTTATTTTTTAATTATAAATTAATTGAGCGGAGTGCTTTATGTTCTCAATTTTAAATTTAAATTCATTTAATAGTTTTGTTCTTTGCTCATTCCCGTTTTCATTGTCTGTATTAAATATTCATTTAAACATTAAATTAAAGTATAAAATAAAAGAATTTCCACTATATTTCATACATTTATACTTTGAAACAATTTGTAATTTTCAATTTAGTTAGTTTACTTTGTATATAAATTTAATTACAAAGTCTTATTTTTATCATTATCTTTGCGTCGACTAGTTTTGGCATTAAATTAATATTTATGTGTGAATGGCAAATAGTTATGAAGGGATGGGAAAAAAATAAATACCATCTAGGTAAAAAGAGGTGGCAGGCCAACTCGCGATAAGTTGGCACAGCTAAAAATTAAGTGAAGAGTCAGCTCAAGAGTCTTAGTTGCAAGAGAAACGTCGAAGAGTTGTTGCAGCGAAAGATTTGAAATTGAAAGAGGATTAGAAGATATTGAATAATATGAAATTAATAATAATAGAGACAGTGTGTGTGGCCGTTTTAACAAATTCAGAAGAACAGAACTAATCATGTAAATAATATTTATAATCAAGTTTATAAACTAAAAACAGTTCCGTTCTAGATTTCATTGTCTCTCTCTCACTCTGCCACTATACGCTCTATATATAATTATTTTATTTATGTCATGATAATGCAATATTTATACGATAACCCCTGATGAAAACATTCCATTTGAAACTAACGTGAATATTCAACATGGAATACTTTATGAAGTAACTTTATCCTGTAATTCACGTTGCTGATAACTATCTCATTGGAATTTCAACGTTAATTATACCACATGGGGTAAACATGACGTGTTAAGCCATCGTAAACAAATAACTGCGAAAAAAGGGGGAACTAATGTGTATTTTACTAACCCTCTGCCCCATCCTCACTTCCACATTCAATCGCCCTCGCCCCAACTCTGTCCGTCCTTCAGCTGCAATTTTATCTATTACAACTATCTCGACTGACCACGTGGAGCAGCAAAGTGCACTTTACCACATGGAAATCGAGTTTAATATAAACGTATTAGGGGCCATGGCGGCTGCCTGACGCTATCGTTAACCATCACCACATACAATTTTAGTCAATTATATTTTTGGCTTGCATACGGGGTAGAGGTGAGGAGGGGAGTGTGGGAAGTGGGGAATGGGGTGCGCAGCTTATCTTGACAGCCATTAAATGGCCGCAAAGCGTTAGAATGTGTGATTTATCTATGGACGGAGCGCACACACACACACGCGAGTGTTGTTTGTGAACGTGTGTGCGCATTTTTAGCACGCACTGTGGCAATTTTAGCCAATAAGGGGAGCGTGACCGGCTGCTCCGGCTGCCACACAGTGCGCGTTGCCAACATGCACACACACAGAAGCGACTGCTTATCGCGCTTATCACGCGACTCTGTGCCCCACGAAATCCAGCTGCCTCCACCTTCTGACATACTACGTTCATCCTTGTATTTAGATACTTTTTATCGCCTAATTCCCCATTTGTGTGTGTGTGTGTTAGTTTAGTTTATTGACCCACAACTAGGTAAAAAGTAACACAACAGCAATTTGTTAGCTCCGCTCGGATTGGGCCATAAATTCTTCTCCACTCGGGGATGGGGTCAAATTTTCATGCAAGCTAATTTTGAGTTAAGGTTGCGAACCATTTGGGTTCTGTGTCTGTTCGGGCAGCAGCTAAAAATAGCATCGCGCACGCCCCCAGTTCCTGCGCACGCCTCTATGACACGCGCCATGATAGATGATTTTTGGCTCTTTGGAGCGAGCAGAGTGGTCGAAGACCCTCGTGGGCTCCTGCTTCCTCTCGTCTCCTCTTTTCTTTGCCTATCTCGGCAGCTGCTCGTGCTGCCTTTTGCACTGCCGGCACTTTCATTAAAAGTTGCGACGGGATGCGAACAATGTATTGACATTTCAATTAATTAAGAGCCCGTCAGAGCAGGCAGCCCGCTGCAAGCCTCGACCTTTGCCTCTGAATGATGTTGCCAGGCCAGGCCAGGGCTGACATTTGCAGCAGCAGCAGCCGTAGCTAATAAAGTTATTTCTGGAGTGGGCTTCAAAGAGACGGAGGCAAGCGAGGCAGGAAGCGCAACTCTCTCTCTTGAAAAGACTTCCTGGAATATTATGGAGAGGAAAGCTTAACTGATTCCGTGCACCTTCTTTCACACTTCGCTTCATGTAGGCGTTGCACTTTGACCTTTAACTTGCAGGTATTTGATTAGAATTTTGTTGGCAGCGCAAATCGAATCTTTATCGAGCGACTGCAGAATGAAATGTTAAAGTTAACTCACAGGCTGAGGTGGGCTTTATGCAAATCCTGTCGCCACAAAATGTCACACACACATACAACCAAGCATACACATACAACCAAGATACTCGCAGCAAGTCTAAACGGCAAAATGCTACTAAGCCCACTTACTTACAATTTAGCTGGAAAAAATACTCACACATACACAAAGGAAACACCGAGAGAATAATAATAAAAACACAAAAACAAAAAAAATACACGCTGCGAAAACGAGAGTGTAAAAAATTTTGCATACATAAAACGAGGAGAGAAGCATGAAAAAATGAATCCAGCTTTATGGCACGCACACACACATATATATACAGCAAAGCACAGTTGCATACGCACACACACACACACATAATACTTGACTTTATTCCGTTGCTTGCAGCGCAAGTGCCTTAATAGTGTGCGTAAGCGAGCGAGCGGGCGCGTATGTGTGCGTCTGTATGTGAGGCAGTATCTGTGTGTGTGTGCGTATATGTGTGTGGACTACTTTCGCGCTGTTCTACAAGCGGGCGGCACAAAATCCAATCAACATAACGAGCTACAAGCGCCGCTGAGCGGCATAAAATGAAAAAAAATTATATACACAGATAACTTGGCTGTGTGTGAGTGCGTGTGTGTGTGTGAGTGTGCGTGTGTGTGTGTGTGCCAAGATTGCACACAGCATGCTCAACACGCTCAACACGCCATTTGGCAGAGCAGCCTGCGAAGACGGCGCGAAATCAAGTTGTTGTTGTTGCTGCTGGGGTAACTGACGCCTCGAGCCAAGTAGAGCGCCATAAGCCCAAGAAGATATACCGAACCGGAAAGGGTTCGAGACCCAGCGCAGCCAAACGGAAAGCTAGTCAGCATTTGAGAAATCATGGCCGGAATGAAGCCTTAAGCCGTGTCCTCTCCCTCTCTCTCCTCTCAGTTCGTTGATGTTCTTAACAGCCGGAAATGTACGGCTTTAATAAAGTCGAGAGGAGTTAACAATTATTTCGAGAAAGTGTAGAGCAGTCTATATAATATTAATTGTGCGAAACTACCATACTAAACTAAAGTATTGTAGTAAACTATAGCTTAAGATTATCTTTACTAAATATATCGTATACCCGCTTTATCTATACGTTGAAATCCTTTGTAACAAGTGTATATATTCTTAAACAACGTCTACATTCGAGTTGTTTGAATTGTGATTTATATACAGTTCAGATATCCAAGATTTATAAAAGTCGAGCAAAAATTGAACTGTATTCATATTGGCTTTAATTTCAAATACTTATATTCTGGGTTCCAAATAAATATAATACTTTCAAGTTTCTGCAATTCTAAATTCGCAATATTCTTAGAGGCAGAGCAAGAAGACAATTCCTTCAAATAAAACATCTTAAATATAATATTGTACAATTAATATACATTATTTACATAAAATAATAAAAGATTAGTTTCGGGTTCCCATAACTAAATCAATTATTAAATTTCGAATTCAATTCTCTTTGCTCTCATTTATGTTAGTTACACAAAGTCAGTTCGGGTTAGTCAGTGTAATTAGGGTGAACCGCAGTGGGAATGCAATTACAATTTTATTAAGTAGCCAAGTCGAGGAGCCAAGCAACAGAGCAATTCACTTTAATTTAAAAGCAATTTTGTTTATAAACAAAATGCCAAATGACTTCCAGCTGCGAGCACGGCGACACAGTAAGACCGGGCTCTGCAAAAGATACATACATATGTATATGTATGCATGTGTATCTGTGTGTGCATGTGTATGTGTAGCTCTGGGTTGGCCATTAATATTGTCCGCAGAGCCTTTTGTGCGGGCGTTCGTTCAACTTGTAGTCAACAACAACAACAGCAACAGCAACGACAAAAACAACAAGCGATGTGACAAGCGACATGCAAAAATAAAGAAAATGAAAAAAGGAACGAAAACAACAACACAAACGGCCTGAAACTGAGACTGAGACTCAAATCTCTGGCCAAAAGGCCGAGAGGTAGACAAAAGTGTAGTGAAAACTGTGCGCAGCTGAAAAGTGTGTCGACTTGGCAACAACAACAGCAACAACGATGACGACGACACGCAGCAACAGCAGCAACAGCAGCAGCAGCAACAACAACAACAACAACTACAAGAGACAAATGAAATAAAAGTAAACCCATTTACACCACAGCCAGAGAAGAAGCGAAAGAATCAGAAGAAGAAGAAGGATGCGCAGTCAGCAGCGGACAACGGGTTGCCAGCGTGAAGGGGATAAACAGAGAGAGACACAGAGAGAGAGAGAGAGAGAGAGAGAGAGAGCGAGAGAGTGTGAGTGTGAGTGAGCAGGCATGGGTTCAGGCGGGGGCGTTGCCAAGGGAGGCTTGTGGCGCCGGCTGGTGCTTGGCAGCCTGCGAATGTGGGGCATTTGGCAGTTGCCGACGCAGTTGCAGTTGCAATTGCAGTCGCATTGTTAACTTTCTTTGACAGCGGGCCAAAAACGAAGACCGCCCGTGGTTGTGCTTGGTCTCCCCACACTCTACCTCTCCCCCCTCTACCTCCCCGTCACATTTCTTTCTCTTTACTGTCTCTTTCTCTCTATGTCTCTCGTCCCCTCAGCCACTTGCCGCGTGCGTGTTGTTGCTGTTTCAGTATCAGCTGCAGAACAGTCAACAACGCTGACGTGGCCTGTGCCGTATAACAGCAGCAACACAATGCCCAACACCAGCAACAGCAACAATGCTTGCAAAAACCAAAAACAACAACAACAACAACAGCCACAATGGCAATGGCAACGGCAACAACTTTGTGTATTTATGGCACGAAATTGCGGGCACAGCAGCAAATTAACACAGCACGATTCCTGGCCAGCCTGTTGCCATTCTCATTCCCATACATTCCTGTTAAATTGATTATTTGCCTGCACTGCACACACACACACAGAGGCACGCTTACAAATGCATTTGCACACGACTCGGTCATGGCCATTAGCAACACCCAATACCATTGTGATTGTTGTCCTGCAAGCCTTCCCGGCAACTGATATGCAAAAAGCCACATTCAAATCTGGGCGTGGCAACCGCATGCACTTATCAGCATTCACAGCACGTCGACGTCGACAGCAACGTCAGCGCCAACGCTAGCGCCAACGTCAGCGCCAACATTAACGTCAGCGTAGCGCACTGAAGTGCACAAAAATGCTTATAAAGGATTAATTCGATTGCAATATTCACATTCGAATGGCTCTCGCTTCTGCTTCTGCCTCTGGTTCTGCATTTGCATCTGCTTCTCTTTTAGTGCCTGCCTCTCTCCCTCTCTCTCTTTCCCTCTCCTTATATCCCTCTGTTAGTCTCTTGCTGTCTCTGGGCCCTGGGCGCTCTGCTGTCCGTTGAAAGCCGCTTCTCATTGCCCGTCATCAACATTGTCTTAATTGTTCGGGACGTAATGATTTTTCATGGCTTTTCCGAACCGTGTTTCAATTGCTTTTTAATCTAGTTTTTTTGCAACGATAAAGGAGCAATTTCATGCACTGCGGTTAAAGAATAATTATTCGTATACAGTATAATTCGCTTGGCTACCTCTATACTTAACTGCACCGCGGTGCACCGGTAAGATAACTGCATTATTCTGTATATTAAACATAGTAATTTTACAATGGAATATTACATTTTTGGTAGCAGCATTTTCGTTAAACAACGTACAAAGTTTTTAGGACAGCTAAGTGAATTATACTGTATTATAATATTATTTAAATGTACACCACAGTTTCTTACTACGTACGTTCATTTGAGGTTATTCACGTGTTTCTAGCAATGTGCATCATGCATCCATTCAAAGTCATCATTCGGCAAGGTTTAAATTATGCAATTTATTTAAGTCCTTTCAATAAATAATAAATCATTCCTGGGCAGGACGGTAGAGATGTTCTCTAGGGCCCTTGTGCAAAGCTTCTCCCTTGTAATTATTGTACTTTGCTTTAAAATATAATATATATCGTTCCATCTAAACTAATTATATCATCATTTCTTCTGATGTTTTTATTGACGAAATCATTAATAGTTTTTAAAGAGTATACGTATATATATATTGGGCTATTTTATTTTAGCCGGGGCCGTTGTCCCCCGCACGCCGCAAGCCCTCCATCATCAATCTATTAAATTGATTAGAGAAAATCAACGATTTTAAACATTTATACACAAAACAAGCAACAAAAGCAACCAATTTAAGTAAAATGCGATTCTTTGTAGTTTATTGATTGCATGTCAAACATGTTTATTAGCCAGAGGCTGTTTCAGATGCACAGCATACAGCGGCTACCGATTGTAGTGAACTCACTTCAATAGACAGCTGGTCGATAATCGAATTTTAATTGAATTTATGGCTGTGAATTACGATAAACAGCTGAATCTAACAAGATTTTCATGTTGGACATGTTAATTGTAGTAATTTAATATCGGATTTAATGCAGGAAACAGTGTCTGCCTTGTGCTGTACATTGTGCAAGTTTCAATTGAGTACGACTCGATTCACTTAACATTCTTCTTGTATTATCCGAATAAAGCCACTTATTATAATGATTTATTAATTGAGTTATAAATCTCTCTGTTTTTCAGCTAGTCACCTCTCAACTGGACCAGATAAAGCTGAAATAGACAAGACAGTACCGATTCTCGACTCGATTCGATTGCGTCTCGCCATGGGCACCGGACACTACTTTTGGGCAATCTTTTACTTTACCAGCCTGTGCAGCGCCTCTCTGTAAGTACTCGCCCACTTGGACGCAGATCCACACAAACATATACAGTAGTTGCAAAAAGTAAATGCCACCTATTATTTTGTCGCCATCTTGATTTTGATTTACTTCACAGCACACCCGCCTCGCGAGTGTGACTGCGAGTGTATCGCTTGGCTCTCAAAAAGAGCGATTTGCATACAATTGCCGTTAATTTGCCAAGCGTTGAGTGGTGGCCACGCCAACGCCCTGGCCACAGGCAAAATGCCCCAAGGCATATCATATACTATATGTACCGTCTATCCATAGAGTGCCTGTTCGTATATACTACAACATATGTATGCCATATACTCGTGTATGATATATTTCAAGTAGTGTGCTGTAGTCAGCTGTAGAATTTGCCTTTTGCGTTTGTTGTTTTTCAGCCACGCCCTCCCAACGCCCAACCCTGGTGCTCCAGCGCCCCCCAAACCACTTGAACTTAACACACATACTTGTAATCATTTGCATAACATGTTTTTGTACGATTTTAACAGTTTCACTTCACAACATCATTAAAATGTAATTAATTTTCATGTAATTTTTGTCGGAGCATAAATTTTGGAATTATTTACGCTCAAGCCGAGGACAGGGCCAACTAAAAGTGTGGCTTTGCCTGGGCTTTCGATAAGTGCGACAGTGTATAATGAAGATGCCTTCAGAGACCACACAAAACCACCTCCCGAACCACCCAGTACCCAAAAGAAATCAATCGAACACACACACTCAATTTGTATATAAATAAAAAAGAGAAACTCAAAACTCGAATCTGTATTCAAAGCAATCGAAATGACACTCCAAATTCTTTGCTGTAAAATTATGCAAATATTTTCTTTTTCTGCAAATTATCGCTAAAAAAACAAAACAATCAACCCAATCTTAATCAATTTTCAAAACTACTTCAGAAATTTCCTCAATATTATTCGAACACAACCTAAACAAAACCCACAACAAATATTAAGAGTATAAGACTCGAATATTAAAATTATACGTGCGTACCTATCCATATCCTGATTTCAGAGCAAATAATGCCAAAATAAATTTCCGAGAAAAGGAGAAAAAAGTCTTAGATCAAATTTTAGGTGCAGGAAAATACGATGCCAGAATACGACCGTCTGGAATAAATGGCACAGGTGAGCAATCTAGTCTAACTATCAATTATAACTAATACTATTTGTACTAATATTCCTTCGTATCTGAATTTCTTGTTAATTTTTTGCTTGAATTTCCGTTACGTTTTCCATTGAGTTCCGATTAATTGTAATGTTAATTTCATTGGACAAATTCATAAAAAAAACAATAGACCATGAATTTTCTTAAAAATCCATGGGCCACAAATAAAACGCTATAACAACAATTGGTCATGATATAATCCTTAAGTCCTATGATTGTAAGTCTGTTAATAAGTATTCGAGTCCTAAAATACAAAATAAAACATTGAAACCAATCACGAAACACATGAACTAGCTTAGAAGGGTATATACAAAAGAAAGCAGAGCTTAGCTTAGTTAGATCAGCAATTAAGTTAAACCCTTTTGCAAGCAACAACCGAACTTAACTCACAATTTGAAACCAAACTCTATGCCAGATGGTCCCGCCATAGTCAGAATCAATCTATTCGTACGCAGTATTATGACGATTAGTGATATTAAAATGGTAAGTTCCGCAAAACAGAGTTGCCACCATCCCCAAATGCCTCTTTAACTTAATCCCACAATCATCCCGACTAATTGAAATGCATTCGCAAGATCCCAACCGAATTCGTATAAGCTTCCGTTAGACCTTCTCGCTCTCTCTCTCTCTCTCTCTCAAAGTCGCTCATTCCGCAGCACACGCCCCACATCAGACATGCCAGAACACACCCCGTAGTCGTGCTATAACAATCAAATAGACCAGCTACTATAACTACTTAACTATCTACTCTATGCTACTCATACTATGCGCACACACACACATTAACATACATCAGATTCATATATACGAACTATAATACAATAACTCGAAAACCTCGAAAATTTTACACTTTGTTTGTTTTTATGTTGAAGATGGGTTTCCATCCTCTTTCTCTTAGTGTTCCTTTCCTACCCCCTGTCTCTTCCGTCTAACCCAGTCTTTCCGTCTAACTCTGTTGTTAACCCTAACTATATAAAAACTTTGTTGCTGTTCTATGGCTTTTGAAATTTGCGTTCTTTGCGTTTGTTTCGTGTTTCCTTTTGAAAGCAGAGCCACTTTTATGGCCATCTGTATTTGTATACTCTGGTGTGCATACATACTTGTACACATGTTTGGTATTATCTTTCAGTTCGAGTTTAACGCATATTTTAGAGACACAGCGTGTGTTGCATTCCCTTTTTCTGTTTTTCTTTATCGTACTCCCATACTCCCGTTAACTTCTCTCTTTTTCTTATTGTTATCGTTACTGTTTGCGTTTGTGCTATCGATACCGTTACTGACAAACATGTTTCGATTTCAATTTTAATATATAGAGAAAGAAGCTTTGCTATTTACGCTTATATACTCATACTATAACCACTGTTAAAGCTAGCCATGTTGGTATATTCCGTTAAGTCTCTCCTGTGTTGGTGCATACACTCACAGTACATACACTCACACACACGCACAGACACATACGTGACAGCCAATCGAGAAGTCATCGATTACGGGCACAGTTCGCACACCAAACTAGGCTTCTTCTGCAGCTGAGTCAAAATTGTTGCCTACTTTCAGGCTGAGCACAAATCATTTGTGATTTGCTGTCACGAGCACACACAACCAAACGCACACTCACACACACACACTCACACAAAGCGTAGTTTTAATTCGAATTAAATTTGATTGAAACTGGATTCGTGAGAGATCGTTCAACTAAAAAACGTTTATTATCACAGACATATTTTTTCCATTTCACAACGGAATCCTTCAAAACGTTGAGTGTATTTAATGTGAATTCCAAGTTATTTCACAGTTAACACTTTAAATATTACATTATATGTATGTTTGGGTGTTTTTTCAAGTTACCCACTATCCATGTCTGTGTGAGTGTGCGTGTGTGTGTGTGTGCTTGTCACTTTACCTAGCAATAATTTAAATTTCCATTTTGATTACAATAAAGTTTTGATTTCATTTACTGTTAACTCTTTTTCACTGTATCTCTGCGAGAGTGTGTGTGTGTCTGTATTATTTTTGTCATGTTGACTTTTATCGCAGCATTGACATCATTAAAAATGCAGAAGTATCATCAATATTTAAAATACTATAGTGCCACACTTGGCCGCAGAATAGTCAATTGGAAAAGTCAATAATATAGCAAAAAAAAAATATATATAAACAATAAATGTCCATTAATTATCACAAATAACCCGCACTCATTTTATTTAATTATTCCCTTCCATTCTTTGTTCTAGTTTAATGCGTTTCAGTTTTCTCTTTATCATTTTCAAAAACAAAATGCAAATCAACTTTAAGTCATAAGCAATCCACACACACTCAAACATTTAGTAGTCACTGTACTGGATTACTTTTGAAAGAAACTTTAGACTAATCTAGCTATTACTACGCTACGTATATATGTATAATTAAAACTTGCAAGACCTTAGCTTAGTTCTGTAAGTGACGCTGCACTCGATGCCTGGAAGCTTGTCGGCAACAAGCTCAGGTCAAAGACATAAAAATAAAACTTTATTGCAGGAAGAACGCATAAAGCATAAGGCGAAATTGCAAGCTACGCAAAAGACACTCGAATCGCATGCGAGATTATCTCGGGTCTATCTAAGTTCTCTGCTCATATTCGTTTTAAGTACACATATTTTAGATGCTAAGTTTTAGTGCGAGCCGAGAAGATGCCGCGCCGTAAGGGTCCATTCCAGTTGCTGGCCAGTTGTTAAATTTGTTTATTACTTTGCACATTGTACAAAACGGTCTATCTATATGTATTATCCTCCAGATGGTCCCGCTGTTGTGCGCGTCAACATATTCGTTCGAAGTATATCGAAAATCGATGATGTAACCATGGTAAGTGCGCGCAACATAAAACTCAACAACAACAAAATATAAAAAAAGAAAAGCAAAATCAAATCCCTCCCATCAAAAAATAGAAATAATAATAGTAAAAAAAAGAAAAGAAAAGCGAGAAATACTCTTTGGATTAAAAACGAACACACTTCAGCCTTGACTTCGCCCATGTCCATCAAAGTGTTCCACTGTGCGTGTTTGCCTGTGTATGTGATTGTGTATTGCCAAAGCAATTTCAGCCATATGCGTGCCATTGAACTTTCAAATACAGCCCACTCTCTCTCTCAGCCCCTCTCTCTCACTGTCTCTCTCTCTCTCTCCCTCTCTCTGTCTCTGTCTCTGTTTATCTTGTCAGGGTGCTTCAGTATAAGTAGAACGTACTCGTATAACTTATGTATCTGCTGTCAGTTTATGTCTAATCTTTGACCAGGCGTTGACCAACAGAACACACTACTTTTGCCCACACGAATATCGATAACAATGCTACATACATATACATATATATTAAACTATATCGGATATTGGAATTAACTACATGCGTTTAATTGTTTGACTATCGATGTGTCTTCAGTTCCGTATCTGTTTTGCTCATCATTTGTACTTGAATTGATTTTGATTCTTTTCAACTTATTATGTATGCTCCAAAAACGGAAACCAAATTTGATACAGTTCTTTTATGATATTAGGATAACAATTGAGCATTATGATTAGTATATTGTGTATTAGTTTTCGTATTATATTTTATTCAGTTACAAGTTTGCATCTTAGTTTTTGTTTTGTCATTCACATTCGTTTGCCTAACAAAAATGTAAAATAATAACAACAAATTTGTTTTGTAGCAAAATGAACAAAACATAAAGAAAATGTCTTTTTGGATCTCTTAGCTATATTTCTATTGATCTATCGCTCTCTCTCTATTTCTCTCTGTCTACTCGTCTGTCATTCACTTACACCATATCTCTCTGTTCGTTATACGAATAAAACTACATTGTTTAATTTCCAACTCTTTAACTGTCTATCTATATTTCACTCTCACTCTATATATTTCTATTATATCGAACTCGCTCTGCTCAATTATCAATTATAAATCTCTCTCAATGTTAATTATGCCTACGTACATAAATTAACTTATTATCCCATATCGAATTATTGCTAATTGTGATGATGACCTGCTGGCCAGGCCTCGCTCTGTATTTCCGTACACCGAAAATTAATATTCAAGCCTCACTTTAAATACACGCAATCTGCATATATACTTACTACAACAACATTGTTTATACTTTTCCATTACCATTTCCACTTCCATTAACAATTTATTCAATTTCATTTGATTAATGCTAATCTATATATTCATATTTAGTAACAACTATAATTGTCTACAACAATTGAAAATGTGATTAATCTGTGTTATTTGATTTTCGTGTGCTTTATACGTGTGTTGAATGGTTATGTCATCTTGCCCCGTCCCCCCTGAACAACATCCACAACCACCCCTCATGGATTTGTATCTTATGCGTTATTTAATTTTGTTTAACAAATCATGACATTAGCATAGGAAAACCAAAACAATTTTAAATAGAGGCCCTCGAGGTGCCAACAAATTAATCGAAAATGTGTGGCATGCATTTTATAAAGATCCATAAATCACAAGCCTTAAGAGCAATGAAAAATCGGTAAAATCGAAATATTTAATTGGTATTTGCAAAATTTTACATTTTATTGAGATCCATGCAGACATTTCTCTGTGCCCAATCAATATTTATTCAATTCAATTCTATTTTATAATTTCAATTTAGTTTTCTTTTTTGTTTGCATTCATTTCGTGCACACGTTCCAAATTCATCAATTCTAATCTAAGTCAAGGCTTGATGTAAGTTAGATGTAAGCATCGATGTAGTTTAATTGATTTAAGTAATGCTCTATTTAAGTATTGCCTCACGACCACTTAACTTGAAGAATATTTATAACTCATGAAGCAAATGCTGCTTGATTTTGATATGATAATTTTTTAGCAAATTTGCCAACGTTAGTCAAGGTCAACATGTTTCTGCGCTCCATATCGAAAATCGATGATTATAAAATGGTGAGTTCCGGCTCGAGGGCAGCAACTACAAATATCCGTGACCCCAATACACGAATATTAATGTGAATATGAATATAAACACAATACAACTATGAGTATGATTATGAATATGAGTATGAATACGAATACAACAACAAGTACAATCCCAAGCGCTTTAAAACTTTGCTCTAAATACTTATAAACTACTCGTGTGTCTAATTTAACTGTGTATATGTACGTGTATTGTGCGTGCTATGCAAGTGTGTGTGTGTGTGAATGTGTGTATAAATCCACAAAAGCTTCGCTTTTTCAATACAACTAAATAATTATGTCTAATGCTTAACTAAGATGTATATGTATATTGTATATTGAATATATAAACAAATCTGTAATAAATGGGAACAATTTCAAATTGAAAATAAATTTATATTGGATGTAAAAAAGTTAACATACATAATGTATATGTATATGTATTTTTTTACCCAAGCGCTCTGCCAATCCACTAAGTTAAATTCATCAATTAAAATTTCAATCAATCTAAAAAACATATCATAAAATTGGAATAATTTGGAATAACTAAAACACAACTTAGATATCTATTTTCTTTGCAACTATGTGTATATCTTCCACTGTCTGTGAAATATGATCTCAATTTGCTTCTTCTTCTTCTTCTTTTCACTTCACTTTTAATCTTCTGTATTAACTGATTTTCACATTTCGTTTTTCCCAATGCTATTTTCAAGCCAGTCTCTACAGGCGCAAACCGCAATTAAAATAACTTAAGATAGTTTTAGCTGTTAAGGTCGTAAGTTTATAGAGTTTAAGGAATCCTGTAATTAGGCATAAGTCATATCAGACAGAGAAGGATACCATCCACAAGCTCATTGATTTAGTTTCTCATACATCATTGACAAATTTCACCGATTTTAATGATATTCCTTTTACTTTCGTATGCTTTCCACTTACCAAGCCTGTTAGCTGCAGCGCTTATCCTTTTGATTTATCATGCGCATATGTATAAGGATAATGAAACCAATAACTTAAAACTGAACAACACTAAAAATGCTTACCACACACAGATGAAACTAGAAAAAATGTGGACACAATACTGTTATTTTGTTCCCCTATTTAAACAAATGTCAAATCTAACAGTAAGTACAACACCAGTAACAACAAATTCAGTCAGCGTTCCCACGATTTCCACACACATTTGTCAGCCAGCTTTTCCGTTGTGTGAAAAAATAGTTTAAAGATAACATCATAAAAACAAATGACCGTCCTTGGACGCAGGACAATGTAAACATAAAATAACAAAATAAGAAAAAGCAGCACTGACAGTTGCCCTGCTGAAAAAATCGGTTTCAATTTGAACACATTTAAACATGTCATAAATAAAATGCAATTATTTCTTTTGACTCTACTCACCACTACTGCGAAAGCCAATCGGAAATGCTTTTTAAAAATAAAACACAAATGCCACACGGCGAATAGTGAATACCCAATAACGAATGACAAATTGCTGTCATAAATAAACGCAGATGGTAGTAACCGACTTCATTATAGAAAGCTTGCTAGGTTAATAGGATTTAATTAATCAATTACGAGTTATTTTTTTCGTACTTAAACTTTGTTTCCGTTCAAGCCCTCGAATTAATTTTGTTATAAATATATCTACTATATATAATATATAGCATGAATACTTACCCGAAATGAGCATGAAGCTTGTGTGGCTTAGTGAAATAAAAATATAACATAAGGTTCTTTAAATAAACCTGATTTTCAATAAAAGATACAATTCAAAATTCGAAGAATATATAAATGATTAAAATTGGTGAAATTCTCTTTATTATTACAATGATTATACAGAGTATTCAGTATGTTATTCCTGAATCTCAAACAGTTTTTAAAGGATTATTCTTGTGTTTATCTAGTGATGCATGCTTAAGGTATTATTAAGTGATTTTTGAATATGTACAATATTTTTTACGTATGCCTAGCGTTACACTTATATTAAAGTACGTCTATAAGAATGTTTCACATACATAGTAATATACTATTTGCTTACTCTGCCTGCTTTGCTTGCCTGCTGTTGCTTGACGCTGTTCACATCTTTTTGCCAGTTTCTTTTTATACATTTTTGGCACGTTGTGTGCTATTTTTACTTATTGCTTGCTTTGTATTTGGTATGCAACACGTTGCAATGTCGAACAATACATTGGATAATGATGCTGCTGCTGCTGCTTCTGCTTTTTCTGCATCTTCTGCTGTTGACGTTGAATGTCGTAGACGTTGTGTTGCATTGCATGCTCGGCATCGAGAGCATATTGTATTGCATTTTGAATCAAATATGTCACGAATAACCAGCCCAGCCCCTACCCCCACCCCACATACAAGATATACCAGTACCAATACCAATGCCGAGAATTTGCAACCAGCAGAACAAATTAATATTTAAAATTGAAAGAACAAATTGAACGCTTCTACTCTTCAACAGTTTAATACGTTTCTTTACTTACTTACAAAACAATATAAACCTAACTAAACTAAACTCGCCACGCCTCGCCACGCCTTGCTCGCTCTCTCATACAACTTGTTCACTTATCAATACCGAATACCCACAAACAAATTCTTTAACTGTTAAGCTAAAGCTGAATCCCCTTTGCAAAGGCTGCTTGCAAGCCATCCAATTGAAAAGCCCCCAACCACTACCACAAAAACGAAATTGAATAAGAAGCGAGTTCACAAAAAAAAAAAAAACAAAAAGAAAAAAAAGAAACCCTGGAAAACAGGACTCAAACAAAATTCCCCCATAATTTGACAAAGCGAAATTTGCATTGTAGTTCGCATTGAATTGCATTTGAAATTGCATTGAAATGAAATCGAACCTTGAGCAAATCGTCGACTTCCCTTACTAACAAAGTTATTCTCTACTCGCGTTCTCTCAACTACAAATAACCAACAACAACAACAAATGGCGCCTCGCAGGAGTACAGTGTCCAGCTAACATTCCGAGAGCAGTGGACGGATGAACGGCTCAAGTTCGATGATATACAGGGTAAGTCTGCTCTTTTGAATGGAGTCTGCTTAAAGTTAAAAATATATTAAACTTTCTCTTGTAGGTCGCTTGAAATATCTCACATTGACGGAGGCGAACCGCGTGTGGATGCCTGATTTGTTCTTCTCGAACGAGAAGGAGGGACACTTTCACAACATTATTATGCCCAATGTGTATATACGTATATTCCCCAATGGTTCAGTGCTCTACAGTATACGAATCTCATTGACGTTGGCATGCCCAATGAATCTTAAACTATATCCACTAGATAGACAAATCTGCTCGCTGCGCATGGCCAGCTGTAAGTGCGAATTGAGCAATCCCTAAAAGGGAATTGGTTAACCATCTATTTGAATGTATATTGCATTTTTCGAATTGTCTTTTGTGCTCATAGATGGCTGGACGACAAACGATTTGGTATTCCTTTGGAAGGAGGGCGACCCAGTGCAAGTGGTCAAGAACTTACACCTACCTCGCTTCACGCTGGAGAAGTTTTTGACTGATTACTGTAATAGTAAAACCAACACGGGTACGTTTTGTGTGTGTTCCTCGTTGTGTTGATTGTGTTGCGCTCTGTCGCGCTCTCTCGCTCTCTCTCTATGAGTTTTTCTCTCAATCTCTGTCTTCCTATCTATAACTATATTCTTGCTTAACATATACTTAACTTTAACTTTGTAAACGTAGCTTACTTTAGTTGTTCCTTTTTGCCGTTTTGCTGCTTGTTTTCATTTGGGCCAACTTGGCCATGGCTTCAATTTGTGACCATTTTAAATTTCCCTCTGGACAATGCGATAGGCGCTGCATGTGGCATTCAGGCAGATCCCACAAAAAACTTTTTATATATGTAGTTCTTTTTTTAATATAGTTCTTGGCTCGAATATATTATAAACGGCATCATAAGCACTTCATAGCACAAGCGCTACACACTTACACTTACACAAACACACACACATCTACACTTACATACTTGCAGACACTGTGTAATGATGCCGTTTACACATGAGCATCGCGCTGGGCCGTTATCAATACCCGAATCGCATAAAAACCAACTTTTTACGATGTAATTCACACACACTCCCAGTATACCTACAGTCACACATACATGCACTTACATATAAAAGCAGCAACAGAAAATCACCCAGCAGGATTTTAGTGCAGTTTGGCATCCCCGTGTCGCTTACCGCACCGACTTTTTATGAGCACTTTGAAATCAGTTCGCGCTTTAAGCAAATGTTTACCTTGGCTACCAAGAACTACTTGTACTTGCTCTTACTTGTCTGAGCTGCGACAGGCAAATGCAAAACGGAAAATGCTAAAGAAAATGGCAAAGGCGCACGGAAAGTAAATTAATCGAGGAAATTGTTTGCGACGTAGTTGCTTAAACCTGCACAAAGGACACACCCAATGATGACGTGTCGTACATCCGTATGTATTTATGTATGCTGGTGCTTGTGAGGCGCCAAGATGAAGCAAACAAATGCGCAAAACTTTTTCACTAACTTGGCAAATTGTGTGTCAGCATCTTAGGTGGATAATTTATAGCCAGAGATGTTGCAGATTTGTGTGAAAGCTTAATATGTTCGTGAAAATACTTATGCTGCAGTTTGCGCGATTAATCCGATTAACTTCTCAAGTAGCAGAAGAGACTCTTTGTAACACTACAGATACATTACATATACTATGAAGCAATAACAAATGGAATCTGCAAGTGTTCTTTTGAGCGTAGTTTTAAAAAAACTGTAGCATACATCTCTGAGCTCGATTGGTGCACTGCACAGCGTAGGAGTTAGGACTGACGTTTGACCGTGAACCAGCCCCATAGTATATATATTTTAACCGGCTTCATACCAGGTAGAAGTCATAATTAATTAGGCTTATCCATCATTCATTCAACTGCATTCGCTTAGCTCATCCCAACATTCAACAGTTGCATGAGCCTGACGTCATTCCCATTCAACATAGAGACATTATCATATACACCCACTTACCTTTGCCCTTTAGTCGTTGCGTAGTTGTTGCATTTAGTTCGTCTTGAACTTAGTTGCTCACATAAAGTTTATTAATTTTATATCTTCTATGAGCGTTAAATGGAGAATACTCTGGGCCCTGCTTTAGAGCAAATAAAGTCAATGCAATACGCGAAATGTGAAATGTGAAATATGAAATTTGAAATGCAGCGCACAGCGTATTGCGTTATGATTGATGGCTCCGAGCAAATACATCTAGGCGGGGTCAAAAGCCAAAGCCACAGTGCGCAATATGCCAGATGTGAGATATATAGTACCCAGTACACCCAGTTACCCGTTACCAGTAACCAGTCCCAGAGAGGCAGGCAAATAAACCACACGCAGCACTCAAAGTCGAATGCAAACATGAGACGAGCCGAGAATTTAATGAGCAAAACGAATGAAAACGAAATAACGAAAATATGAGAATGTAAAATAATAAACAACTTTGTCTTGAAGAGTATGGAACGCACTGCCAACAAATTAACGGAAATGAAGCACAAGCAGGGGGCGTAGGCAATCATGTGGGGGCGTTTACGTTTAGCGGAAGCTGAGACAACGTCAACCCACAGCGACGGCAACATCAAGAACAGCAGCAGTAACGCCAGCAACAGTACCAATATAACAACAACAACAACAGCAACAACGACTACGATAACAACAACAAAAAACAATAGCACACAAAGCCTACGAACTTCATTTCCGTTAAGAGTTTTGTTGCAAAAGTCAGAAAATTGAATTGATGTTGATACATTTTGCCTATGATGCCATTTTATAATTTTCAACTCTCATTCTAAGTGTGTCTCTGTCTCCGTCACTGTCTTTCTCTCTCTCTCTCTCTCTGTCTTCTTTGGTTTCTCTTCAGTTTCTTCTTCTTCTTCCTATGTTTTTGGTTGTGTGTAAATACATTATGTCTACACCTCCGCCACCACCACCACCACCCCTTCTCCCCTAACAGACTTTGCATAATATTATTTGAAGCCTACCTATTTCCTGTACATAAATACAAAGAAAATGAAAATGAAAATGAAATGTATTTCGTATTCTCTTTTCTGTTCGCAAAATTTGAAGAGCAAGTGACGTTTTTTCGGTTTTTGTTTATTGGATGACAATTTGTTTTGTGTACCTATTATGATATTGGAATTGTGTGTGTGTTGTTTCAGTGTCTAACTCATTTTTTTACTAACCTCTATGTATATATGTACTTTGTGCGTCTGTCTATCTCTCTCTGGGTTTGAGTGTGTCTGAGTGATTGTGTGTATGTGTGCGTGAAAAGCAAATTAACAACGCCTCTTTCGAGTACATATCCTCCCGTACTTTTTGAGTTTGACACAATTTATATACCTTGTATACTCATAGGTGAATACAGTTGCCTCAAAGTCGATCTACTATTCAAGCGAGAATTCTCATATTACTTAATACAAATTTATATACCATGCTGTATGTTGGTCATTGTCTCATGGGTATCATTTTGGCTGGATCAAGGCGCGGTGCCGGCGCGAGTATCGTTAGGTAAGTGTCAATAATACAAAACAAATACGACTGCAGGCAATATGCAAATGCAAAGCAAAACTCAACTTGCGGTAAACTCTTCTTGCGACGAACTCTTCTACTACATATACGATTATATATTTACCTTGATTGATTCTCTATTAATTGATTGATTTATCGAGTACAACTAGAACTGTTCAATTACCTAATTCAATGAAACTTAACTAACGAATTACAGGTGTAACCACGCTGCTCACAATGGCCACACAGACATCGGGCATCAATGCCTCACTGCCTCCGGTCTCCTATACGAAGGCGATCGATGTCTGGACCGGCGTCTGTCTGACGTTTGTCTTTGGCGCACTGCTCGAATTCGCCCTGGTGAACTATGCCTCCCGCTCAGGTTTGAATAAAGCTAGTAATTGAGATTTGATATGCTTCTTAACAAACTTATAAATGTATTAATCGATGGTGTTTATCTATTATCTATTTTTACTGTTAACTGTTGTTCATTTAATTGATTTTTTTGAATCGATACCAACGAATATGTATGTAACGAGTGTTCTGTATATACTACATACATATCTGTAAATGTACCTATAAATGTGTCGACTTAAAACTAACTAACACCGAACAAAGTTGACGGACTATCGAGAACACGCGTACACACACACAAGCACACACAGAGATACTCTATCTCTCTCACTCTCTCTGTGTGCCTTACGGACAAGATACACACTACAGCTAGGCGAGCTACATACATACATACATCTACACTTCGGCGTGGCACACACTTTTTGGGCAACATACAAGCTGATTTTTGGTCTATAAATACTAACTAATTTTTTGTAATACGATTACGATATATATAAACCCAACGATTTTAGCTGTAGCAAGCATTTATTTATCATTTCTCGTATAACCTTCTTTTTTTGTCATTCACATAAATATTTTATCTATGAAATGATTTCTGCGTATATATTTTTACTAATCCACTTTTGTTTTACTCTCTTATTTCATTGTGCGCCCACACCATCATCAACTTCACACCCACTCACACACCCACTCATACACACACACGTGCATACGCATACTCAACCAAACCACAAAACAACTAAACAAACTAAACAACGCGTTTGAAAAAATCGAAAAAAAACAAACAAATTGGACAAATGTTTCTTTAATATTCAACACCGCAACATTTGCAATGTATTTCCCAACGAACTTTTTTGTTTTAATCCTTTTGCCGTTGTCTCTGCTTGTACATATATTTGAAAAACTAAACCAAAATGTTATATTTCTATGCTCTCAACATACAACATTCGGTTTGTCTGTTTGTGTTTCCCCTAAATCATTTGAATCAATTTTCCAAACCCAACCTCAAACCAAATCAAATCCTATCAATATATTTATTTATTTTGTTTCTTTTTCGTTTGAATACTCCTTAAATTATTTGATGTTTCTGTATGTGTGACTATCTATCTCTGTCTCTCTTTCTTTCTCTCACTCGCTGTCTCTGTCGCTATCTAACTGTATAACTGTATAAATACATAATGTGCTATGCATCCTAACTAAAAATCCGAACATTTAACTCAACTGTAAATTGTGCTGAATATGCAAATTGTCCATCGAACTATCAAATTTGTGTGGAACAAATAAATTCTTGTCCAAAATCATCTTCTACCACATGCAACATATACGGATCGGGCCGCAGACATGCATAAGGAGAATATGAAAAAGAAACGTCGCGATTTGGAGCAGGCCAGTTTAGATGCCGCTTCAGATCTGCTCGACACAGATAGCAATGCAACATTCGCAATGGTACTTACCTCTCAATTATCTAAATTTTTTACTATTATAATACATTGAACTGATAACAGGAAAAAGAAGCAGTAGCTTATCAAGTTGGTAGCAGTAATTAGAAATATTTGTTTATAATATTGAATAAAGAAGCGTCGTAATAAAGAAGGTTTTTAAGTTTAGACATATAGTTAAACAATAAATGAGCTGTGAGGCAGACCTTATGAACTCTCTTATAATGCAATCGTTTAGCATTTTTATAGCAGTAGAGCAGAATATCAATTGCAACTTAAAAAGCTTTCTTTATCAAACCAACTCAAATTGGCTGCTGCAAAATATTTATGATAAAACTATTAAAACAACTATTTCCTTTTATATTTGCCTCTTTTTATTAAAAACCACACACACACGCATACACCCAAACACACACACACAAAACGCACGTATACAAAAAATAAACGTCAAATCGAACAACTTTTTTCAAACGTGCCCACACGAACAACCGCAAAAAACTAACCAAAATCAAACCACATATAAACCGACTCAATCTCAACCCAAAACACATTCAACATTCAACTCGATCTCCAACTCCAAATCGAAAACCATCAACCAACATCGCTGCTGGCATTCAACTAACCAAATCGACTCGACCAACCGGAATTAAATGAAAAATTGCATCGAAATTAAATGAAATTACGCACATGCCATCGCCATTGACATTACCATCGTCATCGTCGTCATCGTCATCATTATTGCCATTTGCCGTTGCGTTTCGTAATGTGCCACGCCCTGCACGTGCCACCTGCCCCGCTCATTGCATCAACTACAATCAAAATTTCATATCAAACGGCATCGCAATATTCGCGCGGTGGCGGCCTGCAGAAACCGCTGGTGCGCCATCCAGGCGATCCATTGGCTCTGGAGAAGCTGCGCCAATGCGAAGTGCATATGCAGCCACCGAAGCGTCCAAGCTGCTGTAAGACTTGGCTCTCCAAGTTCCCCACCAGGTAACTGTTGCCACTGCGCCTGGCATCTGAATGTAGTGCAATAGCGTTCAATATGTTTATCGTAGTAGTTGATGGATTTCCTTTTTGATGTTGTGAAAATGTATAACACGCTCTCTCTATATCTCTATTTATCTCTCTATCTAAACTATTTCTAACTCAGTCTATCTTTGTATCTAAACTCTTGTTGACTTTTTTGCCAAAACTTAACAAAACCAAACTGTAATTGAAGCCCCGAAATTGAATCTCGTACCGAACCCTGATTCTGTTTCTTTGCCGCTTCTTTGCTGCTTGCCAATCGTTTTTTGCTCGCCTTTTGCCAACTTTTATTTCAGTTTCAATGCTTGCCAAATCATTTCTGCCGGGCCGTGAGTCCAGTCGAGTAAACGTGAATATATATTTTAATTAATGCTTAATGCTAATTGCCTACACTGTGCAGCAAGTGCAAACAAAAACTTTTGCAAACCAAATTTAAGCGAATATATAATATATAAAAAAAAACTATATGGTTAATATACTATATGTTACATTGGTAATATACATACATAATAGTTATATAGTTTATATATTAATTATTATGAATATATTGACAAAGTACTTTAATTAATATCAAAACGTCAAAACTATTTAATTGAAGAAACAACGCCGTAAAATTGTTGCACAGTGTAGCTTCGTTTTCAAGTGGTTTTTATGTGCTTTGCTTTTGCTATTGATTTGTTTGTTTTAAACAAAGTTCTTTTGTAGATATTAGAAAATTGTCCCGCCCCTCCAATTCCAAGCCGCATCCCCTATCCAATACTAGCTTACCCATCGCATTGCAGTAGAGTTTATCGATCCTTAACTGGCACTTTTTTGGTTTCACGCACGTAGCTGAAATTGATTTAATTTAAAACAAACAAATTACTTGATATTAAAAACCAAAGTTAAAATGTTTAAAGACCACACAGAAAAAACCGAAATTAAACAAAATAAAAATGTTAATTAACAAGCCAAGAACAACAAACAAAAAAACAGCTAAACAATCACAAATCAAAAAGCCAATCTCTAGATGATCAATTAATGTGTTTTGTACTTGTTGAATATTTATCCAAGACAATGTTCTAGATCGAAGAGAATCGATGTTATATCACGCATCACGTTCCCGCTGGTCTTCGCACTCTTCAATCTGGTCTACTGGAGCACATATCTCTTCAGGGAGGAGGAGGATGAGTAAATGCCGTTACCTATTTACAATTACTTTATATACATATTCATACAAATACATATAGAGTTACTTACACTGGCACTACGACCTAATCAAAGATTGTACTAACCTATTGATTCTCTTTCATTTCTACTTTCATTTACAATATTTTCTATTCTGTTCTGGAAATTGTGTTACGTTTGACTTGCTTTTTGCGTTTTATGATTCGATTTATAAATTCAACTCGATACGATTCGTTTCGTTTTGATAACCACTACAAAAGGACCTTCTAAAGCGCGTCTCTGATAACCAAAGGCTATGTAGAATCCAACATGAAATTAACCCTAGACATGCGAGTACGTGTCTGTATACTAGATATCTATATATCGATATCGATGCGATAATGCTAGCACGATCGAACGCGGCTGCAAGGCCTCAAGGCATTTCCATCGATAAGCAAATTCGTTTAAAAACTAAAAAACAAAAATTAAAGATGAAAAACGATATTAACTAACTGTAAGTTAAATTGATCAAGTATGACTGCATAGTACTAGACAAAGAAAAAAAAACACAACCAAGCAAAAGAAAATTAACTACTTCTGTATTTTAACATGAGAAATTAACAAAAAGTCGATTTGATAGCGATTTTGAGAAGGCTTACTTGAACGTTTATTCGATTTGTTTTAATTGCTCAACTCAAACTTGTTATACAATTAATAAATTATTTAAGTATTTAATCCAGAGATGTTTTGTTCATATTGCATAGCTTAGTTCCAACCAATTGCGATTAATTTGTACTTAGGAAAAACGCTAAGTTAGCTGTAAAAAGTCGCAGATACCGCTCGACGTTTGTAAATATGTCATACGATAAGTTTTAAGCCAACAACTAGATTATATACAATTCGAATTCTAAATGACAATGGAGAGGGTGTAGATAAATTTAAGCTTAGACATACTGAATAAGCGACTACGATAGTAACAACAAACAAAAACAACAACAAGGAGAACTAACAAATCCTAGGCAAATTCAATTATGTTCACAATCGAATTAAAATAAAACTCAGTGCAGAACACGAATTGATGTTTTGTTAATTGACTCGACATTTCAAGCGCACAGTCACATAGAGCACTCGACAAGTGAGTTATACATATTTATTTTGAAATACCCTTGCAGAGGTGTTAAGTATTTTTTTCCTTTTTTTAATTTTTGAGTATTGCATGAAAGAGTTTCAAAGATTTGAATTTTTCTCAAAACTAATTAAAGTTTAAGTCGATTTTAGATTTTTATAAAAAAAAAAATATTAACACACCTGCAAGGGAATTTAGCCTTCGGCGACCCGATGACATCTCTTATATTTAATTTAAATAGACTTTCAAACCCTTTTGCAAAAGTTTCAAACTAAATAAATTATGAATTATACTGGAACTGGTGGGTACTGCAAGTTTTTTCATATCGAATACATATTGATATGCCTAGTTTCATAGAATAATTTCGTAATTTTGCTTGTTTTCCATACTATTCAATTCCATTAGTGCCAAAATTTGTTCATGTAGTTATTAGATAAATTTTGGGAATATTCCTTGAATATTCCGACGAAAGCGTAACAACTTTTTTCTTTAAATACATAGAATTAACTTTTATTCAATTATTTATAATGGCGCTTAAGAGAGCTGGAAAATTTGTAGAAACCTGCCATTTGCCGATTAGTTGTTAGTTATTTTCATTAAGTATATTTATCATTAATTACAAATAAACCATCAACCAATTGACAGACAATACAAATAGTTGATCACGTAGTTTAGCAAAGCGAACCCATATTCCTGACCTAATGAAAACCGAAATCACGATAGTCGAACAATAACTATCAGCGCAGCCGTCAATTAGTTGGGGGCGTGGCATTACCCTAACTTGCGAGTTCATACCTACACGTACATATACCTTTTTGTTATTAAGTGCCTTTTGTATGAGGATTGAGTCCTGCAGTTAACAAGAGTCTGCTTGTCGCACTATATATACGGGTATATTCTGTATATAGTTCGGCTTGACATCTCTGCCGTTACTACAGATCAAACACCTTATTTCAACAAACCAACTAACTAGCTAACATGCCATTATCCTAATTAACGCACAAGCCAAAACAAAAACAACAACAAAAAACAAAAGCAAAATCTAAAATATGAAATGTACTCGAGTTTCATAATGACTCAAACTGAATTCTACATAGCAAACCTCAGAATTAACCAAATATGAAATGCGAATCCTAAATAAAAATGTTCCCTTTACATTTTGTAGTTTTATAATATACTTTCGTTACCTTTAGCTTGTTTCGCCTATTTTACTTTTACTAATCTTTTCTCAATGATATGCTTTGACTACTGTTTTCACTTTTATTTCAATATAACAAAAAGAAATGAAAACGATAAAGGTAAGAGCAAATAAATAAAAATTTAACAAACAAACAAAACAAAAACAAATCAAAATCAATAATAACACGCACCCACATAATTATTGTCACTAAGCAAACCTCAAGAGGTAATGAAATAAATGTTGTAAAATTCGTGCCAAGCAAGAAAAAGATTTCTGAACAAATAACTAAATAGCTATTAAACACAAGTCTATATACATACATATTTGAATATACAAATATAAAGAGCATTGGGCGCAAAACTAGTTGTATTGTATATGAAGCTATAGCTATTGAACATACAGGGTTTTAAATGTGAGCAAATAAATAGCGGATGTCGGGCGGGCGATTAATGAAGGCCTCGTAGCAGCCAAATATTGGGTATGTTGTTTGATATGTGTTAGTTAATGTTGCTAAAAACGCATCTACGTATCTATCAATGGGAAACCGAATAAATGCATGCTAAAGAAACAAAAAACTCGATGAAATGAGAAAAAAACGTAACGAAAAGCAGCAAAGTGAACACAAAGTAAAATTAAATAAACCAAATACGTAGAATAGGAGACATCATAACTAGCAAACTAGAAGAGAGCGTTACACACGATATATCGATTGATCAATGTGAAGATTCAAGAATAATTGGCCCACTTTCAGTATCGGTTCGTATCCCAATATCTTAAAACTAACTTGCGCGTTTCGCCTCTCGAAACATGGCATAGGTTGTATGCTGCCTTCAGTTGCCGTTCATCAATTTGGTCAATTATCATTTAGGCGGAAAGTTGTCTAGCCAGAGGCAGTCCAATTTCGATGTAAATAGTTAATAAATCAATGAGTGTATATGTCAGGCGTATGTTCGCATGGTTATGCGGTCGTTAGGATTAGAATTGCACAACTTCTAGATGCGTTCCAAAAAGACTTACATGTTTATAAGTAAATGGAGTAACAGAAACTTAACATTTACTATTTAACATTCAACGTGAAAATGTAGCACATAAGTTAACATATGTGTAGTTAATTTAAGACACAACAAGGCGACAGTGTTGCATAACGCATTCACATAGACTAGTCAACCGATTACTAATATTAATATAATACTATTCACTAAACGCCAAATCCATTTCCCATTCACCCTCTTCACTAACACACATACACTTCCCAACACCCACAGCCAGTCGATTTACTATGCTATCAATACATCACGCCCAATCACATGCAGTGTTTCAGCTACACAATAAACTTACTCAAATGAAAATTAACTTGCACAAAACGAGAAGTCAGAAACAATTTATAAATGGCAAATAAATTTATAAATCATAACACATATCTTCAAACAAGGGGCATCTACTCTGCCCATTTCTAGCAATCAAAACTACAATTATCATTTCTAGTAAAGAACACAAACATTGTGGATGTAAATACAAATCATTTCAGATCGACTCCGTAAATCCCCTTACTTTATAGAACTAAGTGGCCACACACAACACACACTCACAGACACACACAACCAAACAAACTGACAAACGTGAAAACAACAAGAAATTTAGTCAGAAGCATTCTACAAAAGAAAGATAATGCGTTTAAAATACACTTTTCAGAGAACAATTTGCTGTAATTGGGTTGCACCCCATTGAGAACATACATATACCATAAACTGAATAAGAACAACGCCAACTAAGAACAACTTGAGAATAGACAACAGAACTTAAGAAGGCAACAACAAATGGCCGACTGAAGCGGCATAACATTTTAATGCATAAGTAAAATTTAGTAAAATAAATATACAAACTAGTTGAGATAATTGTTGTATTGCCATCACCCGATTTAAGGAACGAAACCAAAATCAAATGTGTAAAACCCCAAAGTAAAAATGTTTGTGAAATGTTTATAAGAAAAAGAATGAAAATAAGAAAATACGCAACATGGCATGTTTAAATAAAAACCCAAATTCAAAATGCACTCCGACCAGAGCGATTTTTATTAATTGGTAAATTGTTTTCAAAGACTTTTTGAATTTGTCTTTGAGTTTTGAGCCAAATTCAAATCTGGGATAGTATTGCCAACTTTTTATGGAAAATAAGACGTAATGTCGGGAAGGAAAGGGAGAATAGATGAAAGGCAGTCGCAACGATGTCGATAATGCAGTTGGCCTTAATCTTTTTGAACATATTTGAAACCCAAATGGATTGGACTTTTGCGAAACAGAAGTAGTTTATAGTTTCCAAAGTGTACAGTCTCCCTAAAAACTTTTGCACGTTCTAACAGTTTATTCAAGATTTTTAGACGTTTTTCGTTGTGTGTCTAAGCAGTGTAGTTTATTGCTTGTTGGATTGTGCTCAGTCCGCACAGTAAGCAGTTCGACGTAACTACTATAGCAGTAAGGTTTTGAGAGCAAGCAAAATGAACCGGCAAATATTAAGTGTGCTCTACATAACAGTGTTGCCAACTTAGCCATTTTCTCACGAAATCAGGTTGCTTTCCCAGCTAAATTCATAATCAACTTTCTTGTGCGACTTTTTCCCCATTTCATTAAATGAATTTGTGCAATAAATTAATCTTCGTTTAAACACATAGGTACGCGTAGGTACAACGGTACATAAAAGGTAGTACAACAATGTTAATGTGTACCAATTCATCTTCTATTTTAGAATTTTATTTCGAAAGTCTATTTCTTGATCTTTGCATAGTAAAAATAATATTTTTATGTACAAACATTATTTGCCTATAAAAATAAGTAAAATTCCTCCCTTCCCACACGGCGTGCCGAAAATGCCGTGTCATGCAGCCGGTGATAGCAAAAGAATAGAGGAGAGGCGGGGTATGCTAACTGTAGACACTTTAGCCGACAAATTGCCGACTAATTTTTGAGTAGTCGATCGTTCCAATAATCGCAAGACGCGATCGCGTGTCTTGTTTCCCTTGCATGCGACTGTTTGCATTCGGATTTGTCAGTATTTGCAGTTATCAGAAACGACAACGGGAAGTAATTTGGCTGACCCTTAAATACGGCCAGCCAGCGACAGTGCGGAATTAGTTGCAGTACGATGCTGGACCTTAACGGAAACCCAACGACAAGCTACAATCCTGAACTAAGGATCTGGTCGGGCGCCACTGAGCAGAGCTACTTCAACGATGACTTGACAATAGGCCAGATCATATTCAGACAGTTGCAAAGTGAGCCACAACGAGTTTTCCAGATCTCGCACACGGAAAACACACGCCTCACCCGTTCCCAGATGCTCCACAATGCGGCCAAAGTGAGTGTTTATCTACGGGACCAGAGTTACACAGAGGAGACACATATTGTGGGTCTGTTGGCCAGAAACACAACACATGTAGCTGCTCTAGCCTATGGCTGCCTCTTTAATGGCACACCCTTCCATGCTATTAACCCCAACATCGAGGAACACACTATATGCAATCTCTTTGGCTTAACCAAGCCGAAAGTCATCTGCTGCGATGCTCAAGACTACGAAAAAATGCAAAATGTGGCAAGTAAAGTGGGAGCGAAGATAATAACAGTGTACGGCAGCATATCAGGTGTCATGAGCATACTTGACATTTTAAAAACTCGTCTCCCAGAAGATTTTAAGCCTACCAGCTTTGAACGTGGCATCGATCGCATCATGGCCATACTCTGCTCCTCAGGCACAACAGGTACACCGAAAGCGGTTACAATTTCTAATAGCCGCAAGATTTTTGAGTCTCACAGGTTAGATTCGATGACTTTTTAAACTTTTCCCATCACTATAACTAATCGTATTTTACAGTTACCTTAATCCCAATGATATCCAATATGCACCCAGCACACTCGACTGGTTGACAGGTCTACTGAGCCTGGTTACTGCAGGGGTTTATGGCACAGTGCGACTCATTTCCAATGAAATGTTTAGTCCTAAGCACTTTCTGGCAATGTGTGAGCAGCAGAGCATCAGCTGGGCTGTGCTGGCCGCCTCGCATATCGCTATGCTGGCCAACAGCCCGGAGGTGAATGCCAAGCAGTTACGCACGCTTCGTCATCTGCTATTCGCCGGGGGACACACACTGGTGGCCACACTGCATAAGATGCAGTGTTATCTGCGTGGAGAGGGTATTCTGCGAAATGCCTATGGAATGACGGAACTGGGCACCTGCGTCTCCTGCAATCACAGCGTCCATACTAAGCCCGCCTCTGTTGGCCGTCTGCTTGCCAATGTTCGTATGCGTATAGTGGATTCCTCGGGAAATTCTGTGGGGCCCAATGAAACGGGTGAGCTCTACTGCCACATCGGACAGCATTGGAGCGGCTACTATGGTAATAAAACAGCTACGACGGAGATGCAGGATAAACAGGGCTGGTTTCATACAGGAGATTTGGGCTACTTCGACGATGACAACTATCTGCACATAGTGGAACGCAAAAAGGATATGCTCAAGTTTCTAGGCATGATGTACTATCCACACGAGGTCGAAGAGGTGATAGCTCAAATGCCTGAGGTCGCAGAAGTATGCGTCTTTGGTCTTTGGACCGAAACTGAAGGAGATGCAGCAGCAGCTTCTGTGGTCGCCAAGCCAGATAGTCCACTCGCTGCCACCCAGGTGGTTGACTTTGTTGCCCAGCACATAGGAGTTCATTATAAGCAGCTACATGGAGGTGCGCAGATTGTGCCGCAGCTGGCCAAAAGTGCTAACGGCAAGGTAAATCGTCAGGCCGTAAAGGCAGCATTCCTTCAGTCAAACAGTTAGATTACCAAAATCGTTATATGCAAAGTAAATATTAATAATCTTATGCTAGAAAACCCCACCCGATGTACTTTGCCTTATTGAAAATACAAACACAAGCAATGAGAATGCAGGAGCAAGCAAAGGGGCAACAGGTAAATGATCAGCATATTGAAAGCGATCGCACAATTCCAAACAGCTGACAATGCCGCCTTGACTGGGTGACAGGACTGCTGACAACAGTTTCATCTGGTGTTTACAGCGCAACACGTATTATTACCGATAATCCCTTTGATCCAGCGCGACTTCTGCGAATCATTGAAGAATATAAAATCAATTGGATTCTCCTAGCTCCATCTCACATGGCAATGTTAGTGAACTGTGCTCAGTACGAGAAAGCCAATTTACGGAGCATATCCTCTTGTAGCTTTGAAGGACAACGTTGCTCCGTAGAAAAACTAATCATTAGCCACAAAGATCTATTATCTAAAAGCTAAGGAAATAAATATATATAATAAGATCCTAAATTGTTATAAAATATTTTCTTTTCAACATTATTGCATGCATCACATTAACTAGATACGAGTTTTAGACAGAACATCTAAAAACGAATAAGCGGAATAAGTGGCAAAAACTCACTTACTTACGGGGTTCCCTAAGATTAGAAGCAGTCTGCTGAAAGGAAATAAAGCAACGAAATTCTACTTTTCGCTTTTATGTGATTTTATCTGGTTCTAAGCTCTTTGTTGTACTAAAATAGGTTTGTTTGTTTATATACATTGTATACAAACATTGTTCTTAAGCTCTTGGCTACTCTCTCCAGCAACATCGGTACACTCCCGTCAGAATATGAACATGATGCAGATTGTGAGCGATAGTGCGCAGAATAAAGATAACGACTAAATGAACCTAAATCTAACTCGTGTGCATTTATTGGCTTTAGAGCTATTTTGCATTTGGAACCCGAAGCACACTCACCTGCAGCTTTTTTATACGTTTTTAAATCGTATTATGCCTCCATTAAAGATTAAAAGATAAACAAAGACGGATAAATATATCAAAAAGGTGTAAATCACGGAAACAAACAGAAGCTTTATTACTTTACATTTACGAGCATACATTGAACGTAGAAGGTTTCATGTCAACATACCCTTTTTTATTATTTTCAAATAAATTAATCGTTTGTACACAAATATTTTGTATTTATATAGTATATGTATATACGATATACATATGTATTTGATTTGAGAAAATTAAAAATCCGTAACTCAAACTTAGAAGCTTCTTCTGCCTGTTATATACATTGGTTGACACAATGTTAGTATACCCTTCTATCTTACCCTATAGGTAGCGGGTAAAAAATGCATTGACTCGGCCGAAAATTTGTGCAAAAAAGTTTGATTACCACTGGAATAATTCCATTATCAAATATCAATAATAAACCTAATTCAAATATTTGTACTATCATGTGAAGTGTATTTTATCTCTCACATGACAAATATGAATTTTACCCCCGCAGAGTTTTACCGATAACTATGATTAAGCAGAATTTGGAAAGAAGATAATAACACGCAAAATCAAGAAATGATCTTTGGAACAAGATAATAATCTTGTAAGATCACTCTCAAAGTCAACGAATCTCGCGGGTCTGAGATATCTTCAGTTACCTTATACACACATAAATATGTTTACGTTAACTGGTGATTTAACACTTAACATAAACCGTAAGCATTACCATAAACTTGGTTTATCAAGACCAGTGGTACCAGCGGCACCTATAATTAAACACTTTCAAATTACGTTTGTGTGTGTAGCTAGTGACGTTTTCTTAGTTTATACTGAGCAAAATCATTATTTGGTTAAAGATATGGGATTGTTGTTGTGCGCATTTGAAACCTACTTTTTATACCTGCAGCGAAACTGACCAGCACTATGCTGCTCTAGACAATTTATATTCGACCAATGTCCATATATATTATATACATAAACAATAAATCAAATCACAAGACCTAAGTTAGCTGTAGAAATTGTTTGATTCTCGACCTCTCGCGAGAGAACCCTAATTAACTGAGCATTCTAAATTGCACACTGAATATCTACGCTCTCTTCTTATGCAATTGACTCTGAGTATGTTAAATTGTTACTTGCAGGAGAGAATTTTTGCTCCGGTTTGTCCGGGTAACGGGTAGTCAACAACTAGAACTATTTGGATACTATTGCATAAATACTATTGTATAAATAAATAAACATACTCTTACATACAATGCACATTTTATTTTATTTCAAGAGTGTACTATGTATTCAATTTTGAAAGTCTCATGCCATTGAGTGCATTATAGATAATAACATACACGTTATCTAAGATTTGCAAACAGGTTGCTTGTATAAAAGCCACTGCTTTTCGTTGCGTGCCAGCACTTAAAAAAGTTTACTTGATCAATTCAGAATGCCATTTCGACCAGAGATCACATACGATGGAGAGCATAGGATCTGGAGCAGCCCACCTTTGCACGATTACTTTGCCCCTGATCTATCAATAGGAGAGATTATTTTTAACGAGATGCGACGTCATCCCAAGCTGATTGCTCAAGTGAGAAATATTAATTTTTGCTTATCTCAAATTTGTTTATGATTTAAATATCTGTGCAGATTTCGGATACCGAAAAGACGGTGCTGACCAGGGAGGAGCTTCACCTGAATTCGATGCGAGTAGCCAGCTACATGCGGAATCTGGGCTTGGTTCAATCAGATATTGTGGGAGTTATTGCCAGAAATACAACTCACATCTTCGCCGTGGCATATGCATGCTTTTTCAATGGCATTCCATTCCACTCCCTCAACATCAATTATGAGGAGGGGACTATTGAGAAGCTCTTTAACATTACGAAGCCGCGTCTAATATTCTGCGATGGAGAGGAGTACGCAAAAGTGAAGTCTGCCACGGCCAAGCTAAATGTAAAGATCGTAACAATGCGGAACCATCACATGGACTCCATTAGCATTGACGAGGTCCTAGCATCGCCCGTTCAACCTCATTTTGAGCCTACTCGTCTGGCACAGGGCAACAATCACACGCTGGCCATTCTTTGCTCATCGGGAACTACCGGAACACCAAAGGCTGTGACCATCTCCAACAGTCTTAAAATTATTAACTCTTCGGCGTAAGTAAAACCCGACAAATCGAATAGATAGATAAATGAACTCTTATTTCATGTTGCTAGATACCTGATCACCTCCGATGTTCAGTATACTCACAGCACCCTCGACTGGGTCACAGGATTGCTGACAACAGTTTCATCAGGTGTTTACAGCACAACACGTGTTATTGCCGACAATCCATTTGATCCAGCGCGACTTCTACGAGTCATTGAAGAATATAAAATCACTTGGCTTCTTCAGGCACCATCCCACATGGCAATGTTAGTGAACTGTGCTGAGTTCGAGAAAGCCAATTTACAGAGCATCCGTTCCTATCTCTATGGAGGGGGACGTTGCTCGATTGAAGTTCAACACCGTATTCGCAGTCGCCTGAGCAGAGACTGCTTACACTTAGCCTACGGATTCACAGAAGCAGGCAGTATGGTTTCTATGAATTGGAACTTTGATGAAAAACCAAATTCTGCTGGACGTCTAGCAAATGGCTACAAGGCAAAGATACTCAATGAGCAAGGAGAAAACGTCGGACCCAACGAGGTGGGTGAGATCTGTATCTATAGTGGTCAATTCTGGGCAGGATATTACGGAAATCCTGAAGAGTCTCAAAAAATACGCGATTCTGAGATGTGGTTTCATACTGGAGACTTGGGTTATATGGATGATGACGGATTTCTTTTTATTGTGGAACGGAAGAAGGATATGTTGAAATACCAAAACATTATGTATTATCCCCACGAAATCGAAGAGGTAATTGCGAAGATGCCTGATGTGGCAGAAGTTTGTGTGTTTGGTGTATGGGATCAATTCAACGGGGACGAGGCCGCTGCAGCTGTGGTAAAGAAACTCGGATCCACAATACATGCCCAAGATGTGGTGGACTATGTTCGAAAACACGTCGATACCAATTACAAACAGTTACATGGTGGTGCAATCATTGTGGATGAGCTGAAACATAGTCCTAATGGGAAAACAAACCGCTTAGCCACAAAGGCATATTTTTTAGAAGTTAAAGAAAGAAATTAATAAATCAAACATTTGAAAAATTAATAATACTCAGAAATGTTTATACTGTGGTTGAAAATTTTTGCACTGAATAGCGCTTTTTCCAGCTACCGCGGTAGTAATACGAACTACTGATATCAAGTTAAACTGCTTGAAACTACTGCTTATAATTAGACTGCTTTCAGCAGTACCATCAAGCAGTGAACATGGCTGAGCACTGTTAAAAATAACAGAGCACTGTTAACTCTATGGCTGGTATGGTAAATTTGAATTTTGTTGCACTCACAAATAAGAAAAATATGAACAATTTTAAATAGCCACTTGTTGCTATAACCATCGAATTTAAAATAGAAAATACTGCCAAATTCTAAATAAAAAACTGCTTGTTTTATCTGCTTCCCAGGACACAATTGCATTTGTGTCCCTTTTCGCATTGTCGATGGTCAATTGGCATGGTCTGTCCCTGTTGCCCTGTCCCCGCATTTCACCACCACCAAACTAAATTACTGTTGGTTTTTTACCTAGTGCTTGGGATACACTAGTTATTACTGTGTTCACCATTTGTACTTATCTTATAATGTATGCAAATCTTTATCTCAGTTTAATTCGTTCGATTTAAGGCTTAAGAGAACGACAATTAAACCATCTAATAACCGATAGCAACGAACTAGAAAATATAGAATTGAGTCAAGGCCGTCGAATATTAAAACAGGCTTTCCTTTTTATCAGCTGGACAATCTAGCATAGCTTCTGTTATTGCTTATCAGCAAGTTTGTTTATCTGAGAAGCTTTTGGCTTATCTGAGTGATAAGTGACGTTTGCGAACCGCTTGGAAGGCAATCGGTTAACTGATTGTGATATGCAGGGCCAACTGGCTGAGGCTCAGGTGTTTGGCTACGCACCAGTCGCCAGTTAACGATTGACTTGTGCGAGACTTGGACCCGCAGCGTACCGAAGCCTCTTATCAGTTGCCAACATGGAAGGCGGGAGCACCCAGTTCGATAAATATACAAAAATTTGGAGCGGACCAAGGCCTGCGCATTTCTTTGACGTTGACTGCAGCATTGGCAAAATTCTGTTTGCCTTTATGCGGAATCATCCGGCCAGCTTATGCCAGGTGAGAACGACCAACCGGAGCAGATTATACAGATTAACAACGCCGTCCCACAGATCTGCGACACGGAGGGCACTGCGCTGACCAATGGCGAAGCCATCAGCTTTGCCATACGCATTGCCCAGCAGCTGAGAGCAATGAATCTGCGACAGGACGACGTGGTGGGCATTGCCGCGACCAACACCACGTACCTTATGCCCGTAGTGCTGGGTTGTCTGCTCAATGGCACACCCTTCCACGCCGTCAGCCCGTGGCATGACGAGGCCACTTTCAAGCATTTGTTCTGCATAACACGACCACGGATCATATTCTGTGACGGACTCGTCTACGAACGCCTCGGAGTCGTGGCCAGAATGTTGAAGGCACCGGTGTACACACTCAAGGATCATCGTGTGCAGCTGCCCCGCATTGAGGACCTGCTGGAGCCCACCAAAGCGGAGCTCCACTTTGTGTAAGCAGCTGTTCGACTAACCCCACGATCTGCCTGATTAACTAGTTCCTTTCCAGACCGGCCCCACTGCTACTGGGTGGCGATCAGACTGTGGCCATACTCTGCACCTCCGGCACGACGGGTCTGCCCAAGGCAGTGTGCATATCGAACTCTGCTTGTCTCTTTGACTTCGGGTAAGAGATTCTTTTCGTTCTTGACAGTTGAGATTTATAACAGTGTTTGTTCATAGCTTCGTAACAGGACAGGATGTCCTGCTCTCGTTCAGCACCATAGACTGGGCACCCGGTCTCTTCAACATGCTCTACAGCTGTTGCCACAACTCGACGCGCGTCATCACCGATCGGGCCTATACGCCCGAATATATGCTGCAGCTGATCGAGAAGTACAAGGTCACACTGCTGACCATGGCACCACAGCAGGTGGCTTCACTACTGAAGGCCCCCACGCTCAGCAAGCAGCGACTGGCCAGTGTGCGCTTCATTAGTATTGGAGGTGGAAACTGTTATGTGGCCAATCTGCTAAAGCTGCAGGATTACTTGCTGAATGGCCAAATATCCTACGGTTATGCCTTGACCGAATGCGGAGGCGTGGCAGCGAACATGGGCGTGACAAAGCCCTCTTCGGTGGGCAAAATCGTACCGGGAGTAAAGGTGAAAATCCTCGATGATGCCGGTCGCAGCTTGGGACACGGCGAAACTGGTGAGATTCTGGTGCACAACAGCAGGGTATGGAATGGCTACTATGGCAATCCCAATGAATCGAAACATATACAGGACTATCAGGGCTGGTTCCACACCGGCGACATGGGATACTTTGACAACGAGAACTTTCTGTATATTGTCGAACGCAAGCGCGACATGCTGCGCTTCCATGGAGTCCAATACTGTCCCTACGAACTGGAGCAGGTGATTGCCGAGCTGCCGGACGTCATCGAGGCCTGTGTCTTTGGTCTGTGGAACGAGGTGGACGGCGATCCTGCTGCCGCTGCTGTGGTTAAGATACCCGGCAGTCGCCTCACTGAAATGGACATAGTTGAGTATGTGGCCAAGCGTCTCGTTGTGGATCACAAGCAGCTGCACTGCGGAGTCTTCTTTCTGTCCGAACTGCCCAAAACAGGCAGTGGCAAAGTGCTGCGCCAACAGGCACGCGATCAAGCGCTGGGCAAGAAGTGGTCCGACCAACGCAATGGCCATTAGCGCAGCCACCACTAAGAACTAGTTACATAGATCCTAAGGTTAGGCGTTAAGTTATTTGGGCTGACTCAGACATTCCAGCATTCGCAAATGATTAGATGATTGTGCGAGTTGTTGCTGTAATTGAATTGAGGTGAATCGGAAATACAAACCGGCCGAAAGTTTTAGATAGTCGAAAATGTTCATTTCAGCTTTGTTTTTGGCATTATCGCGTGCTTATCTTGCAACAGAAAATGATTAGCTGCCAGTAGCGATATGCTGGCCATGACAACGCATGGAACGAGGGTAGTACGAGCAGATCATACGACACACAGCCTGGACTGCAAGAGCGCAATACAAAACCCCCGAAAATACTACTTAAAAAACATATCCAAGCCATTTTATATTTATTTCAAATATATGATAATAAATCTAATTCATCATGTTAGTGCATATGAGTCAGAGCCGAAAATCGATACATTATATGAATATCTCTATTATAAGTGAATGATGAACTGATTGCTTGTATTCACCTCCACTCATTAGCCCCCGCCTAGTTCAACAACCCTTTAACCTTTGAACCTGGGGGCGAAAAAGAAATCCCCTCGTATGTAATTCATTTTGATTGACAGCTAAGCCAAGTTGCACTTTGTACGTGATCTTGTCAGCATTGCAATTGGATACTTTGCTGCCCCTTTGCATGATCGTCCCGGCCTCCTCTGTTGCCCTTGTGAATCATGAGCATCGCTTGGGTGCAATCCCAAAAATAACTCCAATGTTTGGCTGCGGCTGCTGCAGAGCAACTGAGCAACAATTAACGAGCACTTAAGACCGAAATTGATTTCATTTCGGGCCACTGCTGCACGATCGCAAGGATCGTTGATAATGATCGCGCACTCTTAAGCTGATTGACAGGCAGTTGTTGTAGTTGTTGCTGTTGCTCTTGTTGTTTTCAATGTCAAGTTCATGAAATACGATCGCCGCACATTTTTCGGGTATTAAGATATATATTTGTCATTGATATTGCGCAGCTGAGATGAAGACGACGACGATGCTGATGCTGATGCTGACGATGACGTTGATGATGATGATGATGATCGTGGTATGCGGCCTGACTGCTCAGACGTATCAAATATGCAGGAAGTGCAAGGCGCAGCCAATTGCATTAGTCGCGGGATGCCAGCAACATTTCAAAGCTGCCTGGCGCCTAGGCATGTCTCTTGGCCAACTGGGCTAACCTGGCCAGCTTGGCTTGCCCTGGCCTGGCTTGGCTTGGCTCGGCTTGGCTTGGCTAGATTCGTTAGCTCTGCTAACCTGGCTGATCTTGATCGCCGCACGACAGCGATTCTAATTGTCATGCAAATAGCAATTATCATTTGTCAGTAACGCCACTAATAATAATGTGACCATGTGTAATTAAATAACTACGCCCGTCTAATGCGATCGCCCGAACGATTTCCGATCGAGCCAATCTAACCGATCGGTATCTTGATTGGCGCAGATATACGATGCTGATCCAGAGGCTGATTAATTCATTAGCAACTGTCGACCAGTTTGTCAGTTATCGTCTTGCCGTACCTACTATAATTGCCGTTATTAATCGTGTAGAAAATGTGTTTTCAATTCACGGCGCGACTTATGCAAAGATCTCTATGGCTGTCGCTGTGGCTGTGGCCATTTGAAGTACTTAGTACTTATTTATGCCAGTCTCGTCCGCTGTTTGAGCGATTGTTTAATTAGTTTCACCATTTGCATATGTCAAAGCAACGGACCCCCCGGCAGCTACCCAGCCCCCCTCCAAGGTGCACTCAAAGCCACTTAAGAGATCGCAGGCTCAGGCATCCGATGCAGCCACAGTTCAGCTGCCAGACTAGCATAAAACACTCCGGGGAAATCCTATTAAGTCATCTAAGGCAGCGACTGAGCAGCAGTCAAAGGGGAACTTCATCGATAGGTCGACTGTCAAATATCCTACAATGATTCGCATTCAATCTTCCAGGCTTTCAATGTCACTTTATTATTCCAGTAGAGAATAATTGTATTTTATTATACAACGATACAAATGTTGTCAAAATTTTTTAGTCTATGTAACAAATGTCTTCGATCGACAGGCTTTCATATCACGCTCCTTGTCGGGCTCAATGTTCTCACCTACCTCGACTGGCGCGGCTTATTGGAAGCAAGGGATCGCCTTGGCGGTAAGTGGACGTAATACTAAAATCAGTATAGAAAACAAACGAAATCAATGTTGCAGATCATAAGCTTGCCAATCTTCAAAATAAACCGAAAGGTGAAGTAAAAGACGATTAGAAGTCTAAGTCGAACTGCACTTTCAAATTTAAACCAAATTATTTGATTATAATAATACAATGGATATAGAACAGAGCATGAAATAGTATTGTTAAAATGAAACAGTAAGACTGTATGATGTAATTGAAGTACAATATAATATTGCATAATTCTAAGAATATAGTCAATTGATTGTTAACTGAACCAATATACCCCAAACATACCCTGCACACAATCGTATAACAACTTTGACACATTACCATCGACATGGGAGCTGCGTTAAAGTATCGAGAACACAATTTATGGCGCTTAAATTGCACTCATGCGCATGAGCGGCAACGGCTAACAAGATCAACGTCTGAGTAGTGATGGTCTCCCCCCCCTCTTTCTCTCCTGGCTGCTTTCATCTCCCGCAACCCCATATCATGCGCATAACCCGCACGGCCGACAAATGCGAGTGCGGCTTTGGGCGGATGTTTGGTGTCAAAACACGCGCAGAGACCTCATCGTTTCCCTGGAATTCCCAGCTGCGGTCAGAGGGATCCTTACGCCTGCCTTAGCTCCATCTCCAGCTCCAGCTCGAACTGCTGCTCCGTCCCGGCGAGTTAGTTAATTTATGTTAGCGACGTGTTTGCCAGTGAAAACAAACGGGCGCACGCAGATCGATCTGAGACGCTGTCCATAAAAATAGAGTCGAAACGCGTTGGCTGCGCTGCTTCTCCTGCTGCTGCTGCTGCTGCTGTTGCTGCTTTTATCAATTTGTGTTCATTTCTAAGCACGAATCGGCCAGCATAGATCATAAAGTGGTGCCCCCGGCCACGGTCAATGCGAGGAAACAAGAGCAGCAACAGCAGATTTACATAATTACCGCTGGCGGTGCTTTTGTGAGAGCCGCCCGAACGTGTCAAAATGAAAAGTGTTGCATGATTAGAGCGTAAATAACACGGACGGGGCATAAATCTCAAGTGGAGAAGGCGACTGTGCTGCAAGATAATCAAATAAATGTACCGATTAATAAAGATGAAGATGCCAAGAAGAAAGACAGAGAGAGAGAGAGTGAGAGAGCGGACGATCGACTGAAGATCAATGCAACTGCTGATGGGTCAGAACAAGGACAAGCTACAGCTGCCGCTCCCTTCCCCCTCCTCTTACTCTCCTACTCTCTCACGCCAGGGCAGCTGCTTTCATTCGCCTGGCGCCTGCAGCGCCGTCCCGTTCTGGGAGGTGTGAAATATGGAAAGAGGCAGCGTTAACATTGCCAAAGATGTGTTGCTGCCCCCTGCGAGTGGCAGCGTATGTTGCCGGCGGGGCAACATGACACATTGCTGCAGCTGAACTTGGTCAATAATAAGCAGCAGCAACATCAGTAGACAAGTGATATGCGGATGCCTGTTGGCCAAGATGAAACCGGCCAACTTGTTGCTCATATCGCAGATTGCGCGATAGACACAATTCTTAACACGTCGCCCGCAGGCCCCGAAAAAAAAACTTGTTAAGAGCAAAATGTTGTTAGCGCACTGCGATCACGATCACCTCTCCCCGCCAGCCATGCTGCTATAAGTATTTTAGCGGTCTCATATTACCGTTGCCCGGTTACGTACCCCGAGCCGGAGAGCAGACGCGGTCAAGGTCTACCCCAGAAACAAGGTGCCAAGTGTCGCTGTAACTTTCATTGCGACGGCATCGTGTAGACCGCTCGCGTACTGTGCACCGCATTCAATACGATCCGTTTCCATCTGTTTCGATTCGATTCGATGCGAGTCTCTTCAGGCCAGAGCGGAATTCCTTCAGACTGCATTTCCTGTCTGTCGCATGCGCCACATAAATTAGTTTTCCATGTTCTCTTGTCGCTTGTATCGCCATCGGCCAGTTGAACCCGTTTGGCTTGCGGGTGTCCACTTCCACATCCACTTCTACTACTACTTCCATTTTAGAATTCAGTTTTCTACTGCTCCACTGCTCATTTGGCTTATCACTCGTAATTTGCAAACAGTTTTGGCAAGACGCAGCTAATTTGCCAACTCATTGACTGCAATTGTTTGTCTTCTTCGTGTCCCTTTAGCCCGCATTATATATTTGCATGCATACACATTTATACATGGTACTATGTACCGGCCATATCCGATAGAGCCCTTCCTTCTTTGGCTGTAAGCGGCTTATGCCCTTGAATTTGGGTGGTCCTTAAGCTCCAGCTCTGCGGTCTGTGCCGTGCTGATAAGCCACAGCAGAAGGAAGCTATCGACAGGCGCTCGTTCATTGGGCCAATGGAACATGCAAACCAAATTCAAAATAATTTAATGTTTGCTGACTACACATTTTATTTGCAATGCAAATATTAAATATTCATATATAATATAAAATTCAAATTTGAAATTGCCGATCAAAACAACATTGATGTAACACAGATAATAATCTATTGTTACGATTACAAGTAGTGTGTTTAATTATTAACACAAAGTAATAATTAAATTGTCATTCACTTCAGCATTATATCGATATTAATAAGTGTTGCATAACTAATAAATTGTTTCCACAAGTTCAATCACTTGCATAACTAATAAATAGTGTTCACTGAAAGTTCAATCACTTTTAATTAAAGTCTTCCACCCTTTTACGTTGCCTTAACTTATATTTAATATATATACTGAACTTATATTATATTAAAATATTGAACTCTGTGATCAAATTGTAAAATAACACCTGCCTTAAGTGCAGACATATTCCGCATATCTGGCCTGGTAAGGAAGATGTTTCAAGAACTAC
This sequence comes from Zaprionus davidi, assembly GCA_018903715.1. Taxonomy (NCBI): domain Eukaryota; kingdom Metazoa; phylum Arthropoda; class Insecta; order Diptera; family Drosophilidae; genus Zaprionus; species Zaprionus davidi. Next base: position 5,551,961 of record JAEIGL010000003.1, read on the forward strand.
AAGTTTCGACTTAGATTTTGGTAATTATCTATCTAGTTGGATTATACAACCTGAAAATCTCTGCTAATGCGTGTTGTGTGCATCTGCAACGCTGTTTAGTGGTTCAAGTTCAAAGACCTTTAAGGAAAGACCAAGAACCAGCAACGACTGCAGCCATTGGGCTGACTGCCTTGCTGCTGCCTGTCTGTCTGGTTGTGCGTTTGGTTGGCTAAGACAAACACTTTTACTCGCCTTATCGCAATGCCCATAAATAAAGCTCACGTCTATTAACGTTGTCATTAATTTTCCCATTTGGGAAATATGCAAATTAAACACTGATTAATTGCAGCGAGGAAAAAGTGAATCGTTTTCCCTATCTATGCAATGTCGCGGTAAGTAACGAATTGGGTTTTATGCCGCTCGATCTTCAGGTGTTTCCGTAGTGTAGCGGTTATCACGTGTGCTTCACACGCACAAGGTCCCCGGTTCGAACCCGGGCGGGAACAAGTCTTTACTTTTTTTGCTTGTGTGCACGTTGGTTTTTCTTAATGAGACATGTGTAAATATTATATGTACACATACAGGTTCTATATACATGTGTATGCTTTTGTATTGCATGACTAAAAATCAAGTTCATGCGTGTGGAGGCTAGTTCCACGCAAGCTCAATTGATGCACCGCGTCGCATTGCAACAGCATGAACACATGCACTTTCAGGTAGTCTTTATACACTTTTAATGGGCCTCGTTTTACGATCATTTAGGTGTGTTATATTTATAAACATTCAACCCTCGGCACGCACCATGTTCAGCTGTTTAACGACCCGCCAATGTCAGCCCTGCACGACTTCCAATCCTGACACTTTTATGATTTCCATTTATTGACCTCCGTCGTTTATTGAGCAGCGCCTTCGAATTACATATACCACCCAACGAGGAAGTGAAACGTTCTATTGAATTGAAGAGGGTAAGCATTAAAAACTTTTAATAGAGTCTGTTGAAGGATGTTGCAATCAAATTAACAATAATGGGATGTCAGTGCTGGTTTACATTGTATTCATGCAAATAAGTATTTTTGTAGATACGATATGTACATAAATGCAAGACAATGATGTGAAACTGTACACACACACATAATTATATGTACAGTTAGTCAAGTAACTCTTATATAAAAATATACATTTCCCACTATTTACAGTACTTATTTTTAATTTAAAAGGGGAACACAGTAGCTTAATTTAAACCTTGAAATTTGTATATAGTTAATTGATTTTATTCTTTGTTAAAATAACTAACAGTTCTTAAACCTATTACAATGATTAAAGTCTTTAACATGAAATTCGAGCAATTCAAGGATAACAAACCATTGCGGAAAGTCAATGTAATTAAGGTTGCAGCTGGGCACAGGTTTCCGTAGTGTAGTGGTTATCACGTGTGCTTCACACGCACAAGGTCCCCGGTTCGAACCCGGGCGGGAACAATTATTTTTCAATATTTTTACGTTTTATTTAGCACTCAGCAAAATATATATTAGCTGTCTGTTATAATCTTTATAGATGAATACTAATTATTTTAAAATACTTGTTCTCAGTAAGGACTTCTCCAATAGTCCGGAAACCTTACATATTTTTATTAATTCTATTTGATATTTATAAATGATATTAAAAGACAAAATATGATAAATTGCAGTTTTGCCTCTGTGGAAATTTGTTATGTTAAAAGCTTGAAAGCTTAAATACAAAAGCTTTATGTTGCCTCAATTTTAGGCTTCATAGTGCAAAAACACTCAAGTAAGCGCTAAATTCATGGTATTGCACCTGGGGATGTAGCTCAGATGGTAGAGCGCTCGCTTAGCATGTGAGAGGTACGGGGATCGATGCCCCGCATCTCCAACTTATGGTTAATTACTTTTTTTTAATTTCTCAACAAATATTTTACTGTGATTGACAAGCCGCCAAATTTTTTCCTAAGTATGCTGGTTCAGTTTGAACTATTTACAATACATATATTATTTTGTTCTTGTATACAATTTTCACACGCAGCCCGGCGTAACCCAATTCGTGTTACGTAATCGGGGTTTCTCTTCTAACCACCCAACAATGTGTCCATCACCCGGTTAAAGCAGGAAGAACCAGCGGAGTCACGGCAGAAGTCGCGACTAATCCAATTAAACGTATTCATCATATTTACGCAAATGCAGGCCATGAACTAGAAATGCAACCCAAACAGACTTCCATGGGGGGATAGTGAGAACTGCTGACATTTCCGTCATGTTGCGTTGATTAAAATCTATTTAATTGAATTCAACTGGAATTCTTCACGCAGTCACTTTGACTATTGGCCGTCTAACACTAGTCATAAATTACTTTTAATAAGAACACAAAGAACTATGCAATTCCAAAAAAAACAATGAATAGGAAAGAAATAACCAGTAGAAAACCCATGACGAAAAGTGTAATCAAATGGATGATAACATCTAATGCTAAAGTTATGAAATTTTTATCTATAATCTTGATAATCATGCTGACCTATACAATATATTTAAAGGAACAAAGCTAATCAACCGTTTATTCATAAATCACTTAGTCGCAATTTGCAAATTGCCACCGTGAAGTGATAAATGTGTTATCTAATCGAATCTGCAATCTGGGATCCACTCGAGATTCGCCTTCTATTGACGGCAATGGAAAAGACTTTGACATTGACCGTCAGCCCCCAATGCAGCCCAACCAATTAAACAGCTGCTGCAGCGGGGCTAAACCAGCATGTGATTCAGTCAAAACGGTGTATTCTCTATACGTCACGTAGACAGTCAAACAAGCACGGCAAATCAAAAACTATATGTGTATATGTCATACTCAAATTGCAATAAATTTGCACAAAAGAAAAGCAAACACAATAGTAGACGTAGGCGAAAACGTATGCAAAAACAATCTTCGAGTAGCCGAAACGGAGTTACCCTAATGAATGTATTATTTCATCATATAATAAAAATGGCAGATTATAATGGAACTCTTTGGAATCTTTATAGAAATTGAAAAATCTACAATATTTTAATTATTAGTTTAAATGTTGATAGATCACTTATGTTGGTATGTGGATCTCAAGGTATTTCTGTGACACAACTAAATATTTCACTAATCGGTCGGTCACGCGACCTATAGCTAATGCTTTTGTATAACCGTTACAAAAGCCACCCGGTGCAGCAAACATTAACAAACACAATGAAAAGCAAATTAGCTTCCAATTGGACAACCAAAATAGATGGCAATGTGAATAACCAACGTAGACGCGTCGACGATCAGCTGATGAGATCGAGGCAAAAGTGAAAGGTAAACAAAAACAACGACGACGATCGAGACGGAGTCGATTTCATAGACGAAGGCAGCACCAGCTGTTTGTGGTGATTCTCTTTTGGACTTCCACTGACTTCTAATCAGTCGCGGCAATTAGAGGTGACAGCTCCACAGATATGAGGCGGGAGACCGCACCATAGAGAGTGGTAGAGAGAGAGAGAGAGAAGGTGTGAGCAGGAGAGAGCAAGCGCCGTTATTATGATCAGCAGATATGCTGATAAGCATTTCGGAAATTTTTGGCTTGGCAAGTGTGCGCGTGCCAGCCAAAGCGACGGCGACGTCACCGGGGCAGAGTTACAAGTACTATATGTTCCATGTTCCATGCTATGCTTTTATGATCTTTATACCTCACTCAGCACATACGCTTTCATGCTGATTCGTGTGCTTTTTTTGCTGTCCGCGAGAGATAGTTCAATTGGGTTTTTGTTTGTTGCCAAGCGGCGAAGAGCTTTAGCCGGCTGCTGCGTTCGCTATTCGCGTTGTATTTCGTCAATTCATGCGAAAAATTTCACAGAGTTCTCGCGTTATATGAATGAATGAATACGAATGCGAATACGAATACGAATGTGGTGGGAACGGAATATGAACGAGCACTACGGAGCGGTGCGGCGACGATAGTCGTCACAATTTTGCCATTTCAAGGCCTACGTGACTTGTCTCACACATGGAACTGGGTCTGGGTCTCTGGGTGCAGAGTCCCAGTTCCCTCAGTTTGAGCAATTTTTGACGGCAACCGTATACGTACTGTACATCGTCCGCTTGTCGTAAGTCGAGCGCGAATTGTTATTTGTTGTTATTTCATCGTTAGTTATTTAATTGTGGCCGTAATATACCGCATGATCTTTCACTGTTGCCACACGTGCTAGAGCGAGCAACTGTTGCGACAAAAGTTCTTCGATTGTCGTCAGACAGCTTCGAGATAGGCTGACAACAGAGAGAGAGAGAGAGGAGAGAGAGGGAGCAAGTGAGGTAGAGTAGTGTGAGATGCCGCTCAACTGATTGTGTTTTGCAGCGCTAATCGGCTAATCACCTGCCTGCTCGCAATCACCTGGGCGCCAATTTACTCGCTTGATAAATCACACGAAAACAACAAACAAGCGTGCTAGGCATCATCAGGTTAGGGGGGAGGCTCCAATTGAATTAAAAAAGTGCATCACATAAGATTTCTAAAGACCAAAAGAGCCCCAAAGGAAAAGAACAACAACAAACAGATCAACCCACCGCAGCCCGCCTGTTGCTTGTTTACCCAACGAGTCTCGTCGTCTCTCTTTGGGGCGTCGAGCGATTTAGTAGGGCGGCCAAGGAAAACAACAACAAATCGCATAAATTTTTAGCAAATTAAGTGCTTCGGGCATGAAATATGGAAATATCATTAAGTGGAAACCAAAATCGGGAAATAGAGCAAAAAAAGAAGAAATTAAGTGGGCACTCATTAATATTTTTAGAATGTTTTAAGCATAGCATAATTTATTTCATGATCTTTTTCTTTTCCTTTTCATAGTTTGTTCAGTCTTAAATTATAGAGAGCATCTTTAATCTAAACAATGTGGTAATAGCATAAAGACCTAGGTCTAAGAATCTTGAGATTTAAGTTCTATGTTTGTAATTATGTACAATTATATCTGTAAGTTTCTATGTTTAACTTATGGCTAGGTAATATCAGGAACTATAGCTTGTGCGGATCGTCGGTGGTCCATTTGTATACTGCACCCTCTCACAGGATGTGTGTTCTCTGTGTCCAGAGAATGCTCAGCGGCAGATGGATGATCAACAGGAATCGGAGGCTGAAAGTGCACAGAACATAGTTAGGAAATACTTTCAATAAATTCGGGTTGGGGAAGTTTGCTGTTTGTTTTTTTTTTTTATTTTGGATATAAATACGAATTGCATTCCAGAAAAACCATGCCAAAAAATCAGTAAATAAAAAATATAATATAATTTTGTGGTTTTTACTTCGTTTTTTTTTTGTGGATCGTGCAATATGATAATCGTATTTTTCTCAGTTTCAAATCATGCAAATAAGGTTTAATAGGAAAACCAACTAACTACATACGTTTAAGGCTACCTTCTCGCCAGATTCTTACCACAAAATTTGATTCATTTTCCACTCAGTTGCAAAAACGTCTTTTGTATTCATTTTTGTATATTTAATTTTATTTTTTAGTTGTTATATTTTGTTTTTCATGCTGGTTTTGTCGATCTCGATATCTTAAATTTTAGAATCGTATATCTATAAAATTATAAGTAAGATTTGTTAGTCTACAACTTAAAACTGACTTTATAAATATGCTTGAGTTTAAAAATAAATAAATACATTAAATTATATCATTTGTAAAGTAAATTTTCAGCTTCATTTCCGTTTTCACTTAAACGAAACATATTTTCAATTTCGGATTAGGGAAACCAGAAAACTGACTGAGTTTCAGATAATTTCACATACATTTCTTGTTCGTGTAAAATAAATATTATAACAGGTTAGTTCAGAAAATATAAATTTAAATACAGTTTTTAATCTGTGAGTTCTTCTCTTGTTAAATGTATATATGTTTAATTTGCATATTCTTCGTTTGTCGTTGGCTACATCGTTTCGTTTAATAATAAATAATAATCGCATTTCAGATCGGTTTGAATGGGCTTAAATTACGCACTGAGAGGCAGCGAGGTTCGATTTCAACGCTTATCATACTGAACAATACCTCAGAGAAGGGTAAATTGTTCAAATAACCGTCCTGTGAGTCTTAAAATTAAATACATGTATATTTACAAAACAGATTTCACATGCGAAATATTCGAATTGTCACATCTCTGACATACGTGTACATAGACTTTTTCTCCTCTCTTCATAAGCTTTTGCAAGTTAGCAATGTGTTGGTTTAGTTTTGAGTGGTCGTATTTTTGAGTATTATTCATTTGATCAGTTATTAGGTTTAGCAGAGACTCAAGTATTCCATTTTATTAACTAATCGATGTATAAAATATTTGGCTAGGTAAAGTTTATCATTGCAAACATAAGAATTAAATTATAAATGGAGTAAGTTATATAAATGTGAATTTCTTTTCGTGATGAATCTGTCGATTAAATAAAATAAAGTCTTCAAAATACTCGAGACTCCGATGTAATACATTATTGATATTCTTCGTTATATAGTTTGCATTGATTCAGGCAGGCGCATGACATATCGATAGTTATCGATAATCGTGCACTGCATCAAAAATACTTTTTGAACCACAGTCGTTGGTATAGTACATGATATACATAGGTTGTATATGTACAAATGGTTGGTGTGTGTAGTGTGATGTATATTTTCGTGTGCAGAGAAATGCGTGTAAGTATGTGTGTGTATGTGTTTGGAAACTTGCAAATTACAATATCGCATACTCAAGCCAAACTTTTTACAAGATCTTCCTTCTCTATGGGCCCAAAGATGTTTGAAATTGCCTTTAAACGCCTCTTTTTCGAGGATAACAAAACTGTCTTCAAGTTGTCAACTTTCCACACTTTGTACGTTTTAAAAACCAGAAAATATGTTTAATAAATCAAGTTACCAAAATAAAAGTTAAATTTTGAAATTATATATTCGAATAATACGCAAAGATGGTTATTAAAAGAAAAAATAAAACACAACAACCAAAAAATAATTAAATGTCAAAATTTCGCAACAGTACAAAATGTGAGAAAATGTAGGGTAGTGTAAAAGTTAATGCCAATTAGATAATTTAGATTAATTTTCCAAGAAGTTGTAAGGAAAAAACGTTACTTGTAAATTTTGAAAATAGGATTCACAATCGCATTAAGTAGAGTATAGAGTATTCAAAGTTAGGATAGTTTTAATCAAACTCACGCATCGTAGTACAGCGAATCGTCGGCTGCCCCGCTACGTGCATGCCCCTCAAGCGTCGCGTCCTCGTAGCTGACATCCTCCTGCGAGTCGAGCTCGTGCTCCGTCTGACCATCATCATCGTCGCCCTCCTCCAGCTCCTCCTCGCCGCTGGTCATCGACATGCGTACATTGCGCTCTACACGATCGCTGGTCTCGCTGAGCGCCATCGCCGGCAGCGGGGAACTGCTCTCCCAGCCATGCTCGCCCGGCGTTGACAGACTGCTGGCCATTGTGATCGTCGTCGTCGTTGTCGTTCTCGTTGTTGTCGACGTTGTGGAGTCGAGTAAGCGCTGCTGCCGCTTGGAGCCATTTCGTTTGCCAGTGCCAGCGTTGCCTCCTCGCTGTTTCTTGCCACCTGCATTTGGTCTCTGCTTGCCACCTTTGGGTGGCTTCTTCTTAGCTCCTCGTGGATTTGGCATTGCGCCTTTGGGGGCACCTGCTGCAGCTGCATTCGCGCCGCCATTGCGCTTGGCACCACCTTGGCCCGTCTTCTTGCCACACTTTGGCGGTGGTCCGCCTGATGCCGCCGCCTGCGCACGCAGCTCCTTGCAGAGTAGCGCCTTGGGACCGAGTTTACGCAAGGCACCAGCCGCATTTGGTCGCTTCTGGCAATTGTGCAGCTCCTCCTTCTCGTGAGGCCGGCACTTTCGCAGCTTCCTGCGCTTCGGCTTCTGATGCTGCTGCTGATTACTGCTACCTTTGCTGTTATTATTACTGTTACTACTGTTACTGTTACTGCTACTACTACTGCTACTGCTACTGTTACTGCTAATATGGCCGCTGACGCTTTGACTACTGTTACTAATACTAATCAGGCTGCTGGCACTGGCCGCAGGCACAGGAACGTTACTGCTACTATTACTACCACTTCTACTGCTACTGCTGCTGCTGCTGGTGGCACTGCTTGCATTGCATTGCGGCCGCGCCTTGAAGTGCGCCGTGTCGATGAGCTCGACCAACGGCTTGCCGGTATCACAGAGTTGGCGCACGCCATGCTTGACGCGATTGGCCCCAAAGTTCTTGGCTATCAGCTGCTCGACACGCTGCTGCGGCACCGTCTCGGTGATCGCGTTCGTGTACGTTGCCAGCTTGCCCAACGATCTTGTGGCCGGAATTTGCGTGCGACGCGGCACGCCATTGCGATTGAGTGCCAAATAGAGGACCCGCTTCGCATTCGAGTTGTAGGTGGAGGAGTATGTGTTGTAGTTGTGCAGCTCCATGTTCTCGTTGAAGACACAGTCGTCGAGGAAGTCTTTCTGCAACAGTGGAGAACTATAATTAAATTATCTGTGGTTATAAGGAAGTCAATAGCACAAATGTTAATAACAGAATGTTTTCAATGACAGTGTGAGCGACAGTGAATGTTAAGGGTCTGTTAGCATTGGTGTTTAACATATTGCAAACTCTGTTATGGAAGTGTTAATAACATATGTTGTCCCTAAGATCGCAACTCTGTTAGGACAGTGTTAATAACATAATCAGACTCTGTCCGTAACAGGATACAAACAGAATGCTGTATGCCTAACAGAGGAGTCACAGAAATTCTTCTTTATTCCAATTCTATTACAATTCTGAAGCTTCATCCCAACTGGAAACCCCACACAGTTTGAACTATGTTTTAAATACTACGTAATTGCCTTCACATAGAGACAATAAATGTTCTTATGGTTGCGTTGATGGTTTCTCATCTGCATAACAATTAAAGTGGTCAACTTTAGCAAAGAACCCTCAAGCTGAGAACAAACGACAAGGAAAAACTAAATGTTTTGAAGCTACCTACTTACTATCGTACAGTGGGCCAACGACTGTCGTCGGTTTCCTTTTTATCTATTGGAACTGGCATCAGTTTAGATAAATGCACTCATTATCACAGGATGTGCTCGCTATCGGCGTTGCCATCGATAGACGCCGGCACCCTGCTCCCTGACCCTTCCCTGGCCATAAACTCGGCTACTTTATGAATGCCACATGACAGCCGATAGACATACAAAAGGACAACAAACACGTCGCATCCCATATTCGTATTCCTATTCGTCTCTGGTTAGGTAGAAATTCAAATCGTTTGCAAAGGATGGAGGAAGATGCAGTTAACGGAGAGATAGAGAGAGAGGCGCGGCCGGCTGTGTCTGGCCTTTGGAGAGGCCGCTTCGCTTTGTTTGCGATCATCAGATCAAATTCAATTAACAACATTGAATTAATTCGCTTGTCAGGCAATTAAAATTGTTTCGCCCTGACAATGCGAGAGCGACAAAGTCAAAGCGAACACAGAACTTCCCCGTGGAAATGTCGCGCTTAAATTTAGAAATTAATCAGCCCAACGGCGCGTCGACTTCGGCTACACCAATTTGATATGAAATGAGACATTCAAAGGGCCGAAAGGGCAGGGCCCATTCGGAGGCAGAGGGTGGCGGGAGAGCTGCGAAATATGGTTGTAATGTTGACGCCATTATGAGTAGTACATACAGAGAGAGAGGGGGAAAGAGGGAGACCCACAAAGCGATCTTTTGTCGAGGCCAGACAAACTTCTGACATATGTGACAACACAATGTGGCTCGGAGTCATCTTTCTGTCTCGACGTCTGCGGAGCATCACTTATGATTTTCCTAGCATTTACCGCTATTTTTAGTTTAATGGGAGACGCCTCAAGTGAAAATTGCAGTCGCGAGGGAAATGAAGTTGTACCAAATGCACAGGCGCAGGCTGCTTTATCGAAGCCATTAGCTCGAGTCGCGCATCTCAGGGCTTATCAAGTGGCGCCAGTTGGCAAAGGGTCAAGGTGTTTAGGCCAGATAGAAACAGACCAGAGAGAGAGAGAGAGAAGGAGAGGGGGAAGGGCAGACACCTACACCAACAAAGCAAAGGCAAACGGAACCACTTAGGCTCACCAGAAAACAAGTCTCAAGCCGTGACGCGTTCCACATTCTTTTCGGTTTATCGCCTCAAGAACAGGACAACATAACAATGATAATGATGCAACATATTCATTGGGTCTAAAACGACGTCTTGACTGACCATTAATTGATCGTGCCCAGCACTGCGGGCGGTCTCCTTTATTCTTCGAATAATTCAAAGTGAAATTCAAAATTCTGAAGTGCAACCAAGTTATGCAAATCAATAAACACATTCATAAGCCACAAAAACAATATAGTACATAAGTATTTCAGGGTATATCATTTTTATATCGACCAATCTAGTGGGACGTGACTCACGTGCTGTTCGAATTGGCAAATGGCCTGAGTAGGGGCTGCAATTAGCCGTGCGGGGTTGCCCCATTAGGCAGCTAATCACATCAGCTGCCCCTGCTCGGTCACAAGATCGCGACTTTTGTGGCATTTCGAATAGCAAAATGTCAGGCGACAAAACGAATAAACTGCATACTATATAGAGAGCACTTTGCATGTGCATGAGAATCTATTTTTGAACCGATTTCAAATGGAAAAACTTGTGATATTTTAATGCAAGGCAAACAAATTGCTTGCTAATCGCGTGGGATACTTATAAGTGTGTGTGTGTGTGGGAGACAATTAGTGACAGTTTTTAGAATAATTTTCAGAAATATTTTAAAATATAATAAGAAGACGTTATATTAGGCAACGTTGAACAATACTAAATCAGTTGTTGATTTGTTCTGTCTTAACCGGATGTTTGCTTGAGATTTATGTATATTATGTATATAACTTCTTGTTAACTTCCGTTGCGCAACGGAAACTGAACGGAAATCATGCATTTTAAATGCATGCCTCCTCTGGCTCTCATCCCGAGTGTGTCCAAGAAGTGGGCAATACTTTAAAGAGTCTGCCACGAAGTTGGTTTGGTCGCCAAAATAAACAAAAGGCCGTCGGGCAAACCGCCCACTTGACCAACTTAGAGAGATATGCCTGCAATGTGGGCAGTGTGTGTGCAGTGCGGCGCCTTCAAAGGGACGTCGTGGTTCTACTCTAACAACAAAGTTGCCGCTGCTGAAGCGCATCAATCAACACACAGTGCTGTTGAGATGCGGAAAGTATCTGTATCTCAACATATCTGTATCTTTGCTGTATCTTTTGCGCGTCTCGCCTGACAGAATTGGCACAAATGCGTCTATTTCGGATGTGCATGCGAAAAGGTCAAAGTGCTCCGGCGACAAGCTGCCACCCAATGGCATAACAACAACAACAACGATAACAACAACAACAACTAGAACAGTCGAGTGCAAGCGCTGTGGCGCCAGCCTGCGAGGCTGAGAAATGCGATGCCAATGAGGATGCGGCAAAAGTGTCACATTCATTATCGACAGGACATGCGACGACCCTCCTCACTTGGCACTTGAACAGCAACAGCAACAGTAACAACAACAGCAATAACAACAACAAACAGAGAGCCGAAAAGGACAAGGGTTGTGCCAAGGATTCCGGGACTGCGGGAAAGCAACAAATCTTTACTTCTTCGGCCTTTGTTTTTGTTCACTTCACTCGCCGCACTTAATTTTATTTTATTTATGACCCCCCGTTGCACGCGGTGCACCTCAATCATTTAACGGTCTTTTGTTTGTTGCATTCTTTCACTTGACTCATCGCTTTGTAATGCGAACAATCGAAATTAGCCACATGAGAAAAGATAATTGAAATCGAAATCGAAATTGGAATTGTAGCAGCAAAATTGAAATGCAATTCAGGCCATCTATCAAATATAGTTGCAGTGCGATAGTATGTTAGTTATGTGCTGTATTCTAGGGTATCTTGTGGGGTTGCTTATACTACTTACCGAGCCATAGACTGCGCCACAGGCGGCCATACACAGATACAGACACGTGGCCACGCCTTGTATCTTGATGCGTCCCACATCGACAGTTGAGCGCTGCAGAATGGCTGCAAGTAGAAAGAAAGAGAGAGAGAGAGTGTGTGTGAGAAAAGAAAGCTGGAGCATTAATTAATTATCCATCACAAGAGCCGCTTGATTGCCCCCAAAAGAGACGCGAGTGTCGGCGGTGTCAGCGTGTCAGGATGTCAGGCCAGTGCTGCAGCTTGTTAATTACCTGTCCCGCCAATCTCGCTCACCCGCTGTCAGGTCGAAAACGAATCTCAGTCAAGTGGTCAAGGGTACACCACGGGCCATGCAAATATGTGCAGCAATAAGCTGCCTCAATCTGTCGGCCAATTTGTCAACTTGTCTATGGCTGAAGTGAGGTTATGTTTGAACCTATTTCGAGGTTAATTGAAATTGCAACGAACTGCACTTGAGTCTCGCCTCATTTCAAGTTCAGTGCCGGCATAAAGGTCAAACCACTTGTGTGGCCCAGGACCCGCCCCCCCTCCTCCCGCCTGTCAGTTGCCTGCCAGCAACTGTTGTTGTTGTTGTTGCTTTTGCTGCCTGGCCAAAGTGTGTCAGCACTTTGTTGCCACCAGGCAGGCGCACATGCAGCAGCAGCAGCAGCAGCTCGTTCAATGAACCTTCCTGCAATGCACTTTTCCATAATAAACATCAAGTTCTTTTTTACAGCAGCCAATTGAAAGTAAACCAGCTGCCGCGGAGATCATCAAAGCGGGGAAGCAACAAAAAAAACCGATTATTATTATTAGTGGGAGTTGAGGCCCCTAAAAACAACAACTTTGATATCGCACTGTGCTGCCTCCTCCATTGCAAACCGTTGAGTGCCCACTTGAGTGATTGGAGAATTGAGTTTAACGCCAATTTCGGGGAGTTTTCTCTGCCCAGTATGTGTATGTGTGTGTGTGTGTCTGTGTGTGTTTTGTTTGAAGAGTTGTTTACGCAAGTCATAAATATAAAACCAATGCGGAAACTTTTCAAATAGAGCTATGACAAATGTAGTTTCGAATTGAGAAAGTGCATAGAGCTGTCGGCTATGACAACTACGCTGCTTCTCTCCCTCTCTCTCTCTCCCTCTCCCTCTCTGACTGTCTCTCTTTGATTGCGTCTCCCTTAGGGCTGGAAAGTGTGTCAAAGATAAGCAGACGCCGCGGCGGCGCAAATAAGTATCATAAAAATGCTGTCAATAGTTCTGCGATTTACGGCCAAGCGTATCCGTATCTGCTGCAAATGTATCTCTATCTGTATCTGCAGCTAAGCTAAACAAACAGCAATAATAAAAACAACTGCCGCAATGAGGCATATTCGAAATGCATTCTGCAGTTTATTTACAGCACACGGAAATTGTAAAGTATTCTTGTTGCAAGTTGCAACACCAAGAAGAAAGGTCTGGGAAATGGACTAGATTTATAATTTCCCCCCTTTTTTGAAAAGGGCAGGTCTGAGTAATTATGCTTAACATTTGTGCAATTGTTTTTCGACTGAACAAATGACATGCTACAGTTCATTTGTTTAGTGTCGGACGGAGGAGCAAGGGCTGTGCCAGGGGCAGAGGCAGACAAGTGACAGCCCTTCACTTTATGTGTCCAAATGGCGCTTTTGGTGTTGCATTTCACTTATGACTCTTCGTTGGGGCTCATTTAAAAAACGATTTGTTTAGCTCGAGTTAACATAAGTAATTTTTCTTGTTTTTTATCTTTTGGATATGTGTGTGGGTCGCAGAACGAATTCTTCAAAATTATAAATACATATATGCACACATACAGACATACATACATATGTATTACGTATGTAGATAATAAATTTGAACTGTTGTTGTTGCTGTAGGCCTGTTTCTCGCTGCTGTGTGCTAAATTTAGACAAATTCAATGTGACAATCGAAAAGAGAGCGAGAGTGAGAGAGACAGAGTCACCATAAGGAGAACAGCGCACGCACAACACTAGCAACATTGGTCGATTTCATGCTGCTTGTGTTTGAACTTAATGCGCACTGCTTGCATGTGGCGCCGTGGCTTAGTTGGTTAAAGCGCCTGTCTAGTAAACAGGAGATCGTGAGTTCGAATCTCGCCGGGGCCTAGCGCAATTGTCAAAATGCGCGAGTTACTTTTTTTTTTTAATTTCATTTCTAAAATAAAACATTCAACTATTCCACTGGCAAATACAAACTGTAATTAATATTAAATTAATAATTCTCTTTGCTTATTCTAGGCCATTTGAAAGAGATATTGGAACTGTTACTTGTAGTTCCACACCTGTTCATATTTATAAAGCAATCCAGTCTAATGCGGAACAAGCCATTAATTCCTAATGCCTTTTCACTCCACAGAGGTGTGAAATAAACACACAACAACACTACCAATGATCATTAATTGAATAATAAATGCGCTGGCAGTACACACACAAATTGATCGCCAGTTCATTGAACCAACTGTGGGACTTTAGTACAGGAAGAACAACAACAACAACACGCACACAAACTGATATCAAAACCGCATCTTAAAGTGAAACTGAATCGAGAATTCCGCACACGTCAATGAGCTGCTTTAAATTGCCCACATATTAAGCACGTAGCCAGAAGAAATGCCAAAGAGAGAGACAGACAGGCAAAGCAAAAGGCACGCCTGACAATAATTAAGATGTCAACGAAAATATGCCTGTCAAAATTGAGAAGTTCTATAGGTGTTCGATTGAGTTATGCATGCGGTAGTAGTATGTGGCAACCCTGGCTACCCTGGCAACCCCTGCCCGACACCGTTGCAACAATAAGTTAATCACCGTTAAAGCAACACGCACGCATACAGTCGCAATTTATGCTAATGAGGCCTTCATTTGGAGACAGTCAGTAATGATTAAATTTACGATCGGCTCTTCCAAATAAAACTTGACAACAATTTTTGACTATAACAATAATACACTATACAGAGAAACGTATTTAAATATGCTCATAAAAGTCAACGTTGAAAGAGAAACACATTTCGTATAAATGCGTACGTATTGTGTCTGTAAAACGTATTTCTTTATATTTTTAATTATATCCCTAAAAAAAGAGAGAAGAAGATGTGTGACATATAATAAAATTTATGAACACTTTGTGGTTATTTAACATAATAAGGAAATAATACGACAATCGATTTTCACTACTGTGCCACGCCGGTTTTATGATCGGGTTGTCTCTCTAACTCGGGCATAATTTATGAACGTGGGCTGAGTATTTTGACAATTTAATGGCATTTACAGAGTCGGGCATATCAATCAAGCGAATTGTATCTCACAGATACATCAATGTCGCACATGCCGCACACAGATGCCGGCAACAGCCAAACAAAATAGAAAATGTTGCAGCTATTAAGTACTAATTAGTGGCAACTTATAGAGTTGTCCTCCTCGAGTCATAAATCTTTAACTTAACCACAAGTCTGTGTGGGCGCGCGTTGCCAGATAACCGCCTTATAGAGCGCTGCCATATCTACTTACGAAAGTGAAATCTCGCAATGTGGGAAGTTCCCTGCACACCCTGCCAAAGAGATTTCATGCCTGAGTGAAAAGTATATTGCGAATTATATTCATATCTCTCTAACCGAAAAACACCCATTGAAAATCGAATCGTTTCGAGTGTCAGACACAATTCACAGTTGGCTACCTCTTGCAACCCCTCTCGCTCTCCTTATCTGCAATTATTATTATCATGTTTGCCTACATCCTTTTGTTGAGATTGCCAATAATCGAATTGCATTTCTTTTTCCAAGGGGGTTGGCAACGGATTTCCGGCAAATCGGAAATAACGCACAAATATAAATTACAAACACGTTGACAGCGGCTCACTTAGGGGATCTGCAACCCCTCAGAACTGTCGCCGGATAAACGCCCACAATATTGAATGACAAAATGCATACATATGTTGCAGCAGGAGAATGGAATCTATTAGATCTATAGAGACGATTACACTCAGATGCATTTGACATGGGATTCGTCAGGCTGGCACAATCACATTCCAAGTCTGTGAGAAGACTTCTATGTCTATCTGCCTGTCCATCTCTGGGCATAAGTAGCTTTCACTGTGGTTAACTAATTTATGGGTCGTGGCCCCCTGCTAGAGACCGAAACGCTACCGTTTTGTGAAGAATACAATAATCTGGCATACCATATCTCCCATCCAGGGGAGCTGGCCACTTAAACAAAGCTCAAACTCTCTGGCAGCCAATTCATTAATGAGAAATGAACTTAGATATTGAGAGTGCCTTGATTTGATTAAATTAGACTAATAATGTGTAAAGTATGGCCAGACCAGAGCCCACCAAAGGAGCTCGACTAAGCCGATTTCGGGTAAAAGTTTCAGTTCCAGTGAAAGTTTCGACGAATGAAACGACGGCAAGGCAATTCATTTAAATACAAATAAAACGACCTATACAACATGGTGTTCTTACAAATTAATACCAGCCAGAAACTAACAAATATGAAAAGCACTACAACAATAAAAACAACACGAAACTTGAGTTTACACAATTTTTGGAAGTTGTAAAAATGTATAAAACATCGAGAAAAAATGTTACAAAAACGAGAAAATGTCAAACATTTTTAAAGAAGATGTTAAAAAACTGTAAAGGAAAAAAAAACAAACACAGACACAACATCTGTAAACGCATTTTGAAAACATGCCACGCCCCCTACGAGCCCCTCACAGCGTGGCTCAATGACAGGCCAATTTTGAGGAGCCCGCTGCGATCGCCGCTGCCAGCAACGCCGTCGCCGTAGGCAGAGACAGAGGCAGAGGCAGCCGCATCAGTCGCGGTCGACTGCAACGTTGTCAACGTTCGGTCAACGGCAACTTTTTGTTTTCCGCATTTTCCAGTACGTGTAGCGCGGCAACCAGTTGGAGTGGAAATGAAATATGTAGATGAGTCTTTAATTAATTTGAGACACGACAAGACAAGTGGCGTCTCTGTCGCTGTCGCTGTCTCTGTCTGCGTCTGCATCTGCAACTGCGTCTGCATCTGCATCTGCGTTTGTGGCGTCTGCCTCCTGCCGCTTTGCTGGCAAGCTTTTTAGGCCAAGAATGGACAGTGCACAACGTTGGCATTAGGGTCCAGTCTGGCCTGGCTGTGGCAGGTGTTGAGTCATTTGGACGAGTGGCCATTAGAGGCTGTAATCGCCTTTAAATGCATCCATTGATCATATCACGAGTGCCTCAAAGGCTACACAGATCTCTGCGCGCACAGTGTGTCGCCTTGCCAGAGTATCTGCGATCATATTGAGTAACTGAAGTGTTGATGATCCATGGCTGATACTCATCGCAGCAGAAGACAAGGCTTGTACTTCATTGCAGAACTTGAATGAATGACACTGAATATCATATTATAATATATTATTAAGTCCACTTAATCAATACAAAATCAACTAGTTAATCACATGCATCATAATCTACTTTATCACACTAAAGGAAAGATCGATCAGTCTCGTTCTAGTAAGTGATTTACACTTGAAGAGATCCACAAGAGGTCATAAATCACAAGTCTATCGAATTCATTTGAATTCATCAACTTAAGTGCCCGACTTACGTGCACTATAAATCAATATATGAGTAGTATGGAATCTATAAGACATATTTATTTATATCGAAATTGGATTTGATTCATTCTTCTTGGTAAACTTGTCAGTTCTTTATGTGTTTGCTATTTCAGCAGCTACTGCCCTCGTTCGGCTTCCTAGAACATTCTCAAGCATGATCTTTGCCTTTAGATTGTGTGGAGCTCATTGATCATTTGCCTAACCCATATACTATGTTATAATACGGAACTAGCATCTGTTGACACCAGCAGTGCCCGCATGCAGAGTGCGAAAGAGATGCAGAACAGCATCAAACAATTTTAAGAGCTGCACGTCTGCAAATGCTAAAAATGTTTTATGGATTCTACTACGTGGCAACTATTGCTGTCTTTGGCTTTTTTGTGGCAACTAAAAATGCCGTCTAACCAGACACTGGAGCAGCACAACACAGCGCGGCACGGCAGGCTGACAGCCAGAGTGGCACTGGGCAGTGAATGCTGGCAAGAGAGGGAGTTGGGGCAGTTGCAGGGGGAGAGCGCGACATGCGACTTATAACAGTTAATTTTGAATGCAAGTAATTAAAAGATCTTTACATAGAGTGTGTGTGTGTGTATAGTGTCTGTATATTGCATAAATCAAAGAACTGACAAATTGCCTATTGACTTGTGACAATTTGTGGCAAGTTAATCGAGGAGGTGTCTTGGCCAGCCTACCTGGTTAGGCAAATTAAAGCCCCGGGGCGAGACTCGAATCGCAGCGACAATGCGCCACAATGTTGTCTTGCCGGCCACGCCCACAAACTGGTTGTGTATTGCAACAGTTTGGTGCAGGGGGGGAAATTGTTGACCAGACTTTGTTGTAAATTTAATTGCAGCATTAATGTGTCACACACAAAGATAACGAGGCGTTGATAACCCAGCTGGGATGCAACTGATAAGTGGCCCCAGCTAAACTTAATGCCCTATGCAAATATTTGTTACATTGCTGGCAGTCCAAAGAGGCTGCGAGATGGGAAGGAGAGTGAGAAGGAGAGAGGGAGAAGAGGAGAGAGCAGAGGAGAGAACTTTATAGTTCTCAATCTGCAATTGGGCATTGTAAGCTGCCAAGCACTGTTAACTTAATTTTCCGCTCAACTTCCCGTCTAATGAACCACCCGAAATTGGGCCAGACAGCTTCTAATAGTTCCCCAAACAGTGCCTATGTCAGTCCCTCTGCCAGTCCCTCTGTCAGTCCCTACACCCCCAATTCCAATAAATCCAGCAGGCAGTCAGAGTTCAAAGCGTCTTCATTAGTTTCGCTCGCTCTGTGGCTCATTTGCGTCAGTTTGACATGATTTAGCCATGTCATGGGATTGAAGTTGTTGTTCTCCCGTCTCTGACACACATCTTAGCCGATATCCATAGATAGATTAGACATATATAAACATATTGCTCGATTGTGAATGTATTGAAACACTTTTGGAATCTGGAGCGCAACGAATTTCCACTGTGCGAACGGGCAAATTGTCGCCTGTCAACGCGACGGCGTCAAGGGGCACATAGATATTTTTAGCTGTCAACCCGCAAGACATTTGACATGTTATCCCTCTGCCCCGACATAGTACCTCCCTCCCCCCATAGTACCTCCCTCCCTCTCTCACTCCATCGCACACATATTGAAAATAGAAATAAAGGCAAATATTTCAATTAGTTAAAGTTGAATTGTTGTGGGCAAAGTTGTTAACGTCAGCTAATGCTTCCTCAAATGTTGACGCGCGCAGATACACAGATACAGCGCTGCAGATACAGATACAGATACATTTACACGGCTACAACACTTACAGATACTTTTGCAAATTTATGCGCTCCATTTGATAGCACGCGCATGTGTGCGTCTCTCTCTCTGTCTGTCTGTCCCCGTGTCTGTCTCTGTGTGTGTGTGTGTGTGTGTAATCCAACATGTGCTGCACTGTATCTGGTGGATACACGCGCAGCGCACGAGCCGCGCTCGCTTGTCGCTGTATCTGTATCTGTATCTGTATCTGCAGTTGCAGCTGTGTTGGCGTAAATAGCGCAAAGTGCGCTTAGTTGCATTTACAATTAATTCACAGCAAACAGCAAATGTTGCAAATAAATTAGCGTGCCAAAACAACAACAACAACAGCCGCAGCAGCAGCAACGCGAGCAGCAACACGGCCAACAACAGCAGCAACAACAATTGTAACCGAAGCAAAATGTATCTGTAAAACGAGCTGCAAGCGGAGCAGCGCATAAAATGCAATCGAAGCCAAGCAAAAATGAAAAGTGCGACGTCGTCGCTTATCGAGTGCCCCCACCAACAACAACAGCAACAGCAACAACAATAATAGCAACAACGACACAAGTGCAACGTCAGCAATTTTGGTCGCTGTTGTTGTTGTTGTTGTTATTGCGCGCACACGTCATAATTATCGGCGCAAATGAATGCCGAGAAACACAGGCACACATCGCTACTGCAGATACATTTACAGACACAGATACACATGCACACTCACACACACAGACACACACACATGCTCGCTGGCCGGCACAATGCAAAATATATTGACTTAGGTCAGTGGCTCATTGAACGCAAATGCAAATTGTTGTTGGTAATTCGCACTTCACGCCGAAGCAAAACGAACGAACGTGCGCCTATGTGTGTGTGTGTGTGTGTTTGTGTGAGTGTGCCCGTATGTGCGTGCGTTTGTATCTGCAAGATACAGACTGCAAGTAGCTGACAAAATGTGATAAACAAACTTAACGCCCGCCAAGTTAAAATTTAAAACAAATACAACTCTTTAAGTGTTACCTCATCAGATACAGATACATTTAAAGATACAGATACATTTCGAGACGCAGATACAGATATTGTATTGTATCTGGCCTGAGGTAACGCCAGCTAGACTTGCTTTGCATTTAGTTAGCATCTTAAGTGCCCACACACACACAAGTTCTTCGACTGACCACATCGTGTTGGGTTTCAATCTCCCCTATGGCAAGGAACCCTATCGTATTACTCGACAAAACATTTATTGGCCTGGACACTCGATAGACTTATTGAGTGTCAGTATGTCAGTCTTCATAAGAACAGAGGTCATAAATAATTCGAGAGAATTCCACAGAATCTCAAATTATTCTATGGCAATTCTCAGTTAATTGCATAATTAATTAAGTTATCGTTAAGCCGAATACATTCGTCTGGGCATCGAGTTATTTATGTGGAAACCAAAATATAAAACCATAATTGAGTCATAACATATCTGTCATTATAACTATATAACATCTAATAAAGATATTCCAAAAAACATACATGCGATATTTCGAAATGAAACATATCGATAAGGGCGCCAAGGGAGAAGAGTGAAAGTGTCGCTTGGCTTTCAAAAAATGCACATAAAAATTGTCAAAAACAAGAAAACTAAACTAAATAAATACAAACATTATACAAGTTCCCATTTCTGGCTATCTAATAGAGTAAACCAATATCTATCTATCTATCGTTAGTATCTGTGTGCTTCGCTTTATTGTCGCCGCCATGCATCATAAAGGAGAAAATTTAGCTTTCATCGCGGCCATCTGTAAGGTTTGTGTTGTTGGAAAATGCATAAAAGTTTTCGTTGGGCTTGGGAACACACGACTATATATGTACGCTATCATATACTACATATAGCCATAATAATATTGGGCTGAGAAAAACTTTACGATGTGTTAAACTATTAAAGAATTTCATATCTTTTTATTCGTTTTTGGGCATTCTTTCCTAAGGGAATTTGCTCTGCTAGTTTCTCGTTTCGCTTTAGGCTTGATTATTATTTAAATGTTCGCATTAATTGACCCGATAATGCGGCATGAAATTGTGTTGAGTGCTGCATGCACCACTGAATGGGGGCTTGACTGAATGAATCTGGAGAACTGCCAGATTGCAAGCTGGAAAATTGTGGGAGCTGAGGGAAGAAGATACAAGCAGATGCAGCATGCATGTCTATAAGTGAAAAGATTTGTATTTTTAGCTAAACTTGGGACTAGTGAAGAGGTCAATTGTGGTTCTTTTTATCGAGTCGGACTATTATACAATTTACAGTGGAATGAATGGAAGGTTAGAGGGGATTGGATTGATTCAGTTGATACTTTAAAATGTAATTTTATCTATGAATAATTAGACTAGATAGGAAGTTATTAGCCCAGTGGATTATACAAAAGATCTAAAAGGACAAATATATTGAAAATTTCAACGCTTTCATCTATATTTCCTTCTGTTCTGCTTCTGCTCAAACATTATCCTCAAAAGTTTTCGTTGCTGTTGCTTTGCTCTTTCCTCTATAAGTTCTTCATTTCAATTATTTCATCTCCAACAGCAAAATAGAGTTATAATCAAGACTGTAATACTCCATAATTAAGTTATATTTCTCGCCTGTCAATTGCACTGTCAGCTATGGACCACCTGCGAGACAAAGTCGCGGCGACAATGACAACAACGATAAGAACAGCTACAACACTTCGCCTACTGTGTGCGGTCGCGTATTTGCCTCCTTTTGTGCGGCCCACAATAAAAGCCCCCATTTGGAAAACGTTTAACAATGCCCCAGGCCTGGCGCAATGCCAGCTGCCTGTTCCACTGTCCGCTCTGGCCCCTCTCCTCACTCTCCTGCCTCTCCTGCCTCGCCATACCCCACTCCATGCCTCGATCGGTTGCTGTCCGATGCATTTGTCACGCTTACACGTAGGCAACACTGTAGTTGCTGTTGCCATGGATAACTGCACTTTTGGCTAGCTGCGTTTTGTTCACACTTCGCGGCAATTGAGATCGTTTATCGATTGACAGGTAATTGTGATTTATGCAAATTGCAGCTCGACACCTTTGCGACTGCGAAATGTGGCATGAATGAAGATTTCGCTGGGGACTTTCTTCATATTATTAGCTCAGTTGTTTGTTGTTCGACTCTTGTTGTTGTTGCTGCTGCTGCTGCTGCTGTTATTGTTGTTGTTATGCTTGGCCATTGGTCTGTTTATTGACTTGGAAAATACGACGAGACAGTCGGTGCTAGGGAAGCCCACCACACACGATCTTAGCCACAAATTGAATTGTTTTCGTTTCTATTAATATTTTCATTGGAAAATTGTTCTTGCACCCCACAAAAAAAAGAACTACACGGCAAATGGCAACAGAATCGGAATCAGAATCAGAATCGATCGTAGCACGGACAGGCATTAATCACATGCCAAAAATTGCTCGGGAGAACTGAAGTAGTTCTGCTTCTGTTCCGATTTCTAATACCATTTCGCAGTTGTTGTTGTTGTTATTCGCCTTATTGTTATTTATAGGCTCGCCAGCAGACGCCGAAATGAAAACAACCCGAGCCAAACAAACGCCGAGAGGCCAAAACATGCGTCAATAACCCCATTTCGCTTGATGTGCTCACACTACAAGTGAAAAATCCTTTGGCAATCTTTGGATGATGCTGATGATGATATTCGCGGCGCACTTATCGTTCAATCGAGTTACGCGAATGGGGCTGCTTACCCTCCCCTCGACGGAAGCTGACAATCGACACAAGTAACTCAAGACACTTTTCACCTTATCTACGCAGCTATCGAACCACTTTCCTGGTCACTTAAGTCTCGCCAAAGTGATCGCCATGAGTTACACTGTTTATGCGTGGCGCGATCATGTGATAAAAATATGTTACAGTCCAAAGTCATTTCAGTCAGCATCATTTTGAGGCATGCGCTGCACAACACTTTACATTCTAGTGCAAAAAACACAAATTAACATGGTATCTTGTGCGTATGAACGTCTTTATCCCAGAAAGTATAAGAGCTAGAGACACCAAATTTGGTATGCAGTCTCGTGTATACCTTACACAGATATTAAAATTTAATAATTAATTTAATAATTAAATATTCAATATGAATGATATAACAACCAACACCGCAGGAAATCACTGTCAAATTTTAACTCTTTAAGTCTACTCCTCCTTTTTCGCATACCCTAATATAATACAAATGTATTCACTTATTCATATGTTTACACCATTATTCAGTTTGAAAATGCGGTCATACTTTGCGTAGCACACTTTTGGCATAAACAAAAGATCAACCGGAAGGCGGCACAGTAAATGTTATGCGCGGTACTTGAGATCAGTAGAAATGGCTTTTATGAGTGGTAATCCAAGTGCGCCACTTAATTATCGCCCAGATACAGGAGTATCTATAAACTATATATGTACTTAATCCCAAGCAGACTACTGCACTCCCGCCACACAGCCTCTGTCAACGTAATTGGCGTCAGCGTCGGCAGCGTCGTCATCGTCTCCGGCGACTGTTGTCCCATTCAAGTGCATTTTTATGATCGCTCATTAAATTTATGACTTTTAATTTGTCGTTGTGTGGTTGTGCGTGCCGGCTTGATAAGCAGCCAATCCAATCTCAAATCCAAGCATCGAGATCCCACACGCACCAAACTCACACCACAACTATACAGAAACGTATAAACAGCACTTACTCTCAAGTACTTGCAGCTTGTTAGCTAGTCACATCAAATGATTGATATTTGCTGTGGTATTTTGTTGCACATTTCTGAACATTACAACTTTTTGAGAGACGCCCATAAAATGTTGTTGGAATCATCGTGTGAACAATATATCTTGGCTTTTATTGCTCAACTGGGCAAACAATAGAGTGCAGTTCCAGGGTTGCCACTCTACTGAAAATTTACTGAAGAGCCCCGAGAAGTAACTTTGTTTAAATTGAGCACGGCTTTAATATGATATAATAAAGTATTGATTTATATTCGTATACAGCATCTTTAGCTGAATTGATTTGCCTTTTTCTGTCCGTATGAACACCTATATCTCAACTATAGAGAAACTATAGGAGCAAGGGCTACCAAATTTACAATGACAATGTGTCTTAATATTGTGCGCAGATAAAGTTGATGTTACAATTAAGCCACGCCTACTTCTGTGCCCTTAAATTCATAAAAATAAATATATAACTTTGTAATTCTTTCTATAGAAACTTCAAATGGTTCTACCCATTCATCATATTTAAAGTGTACAATACATTCGTTTACTCCCTCAAGCTTTGCTGCATGCAACAACTGCCTGCTTATCATTTGAATACGTCTGTGTGTGTGTGTGTGTTCTTACAGTAAGTACTGTGGAAGTGCACTTGCCGTTAACGCACTTGCTCCATTGACCGACATCGGCGAGCTCATGCCTCGATCACATAATTCTCCATAACGGAGCGAGGCAGATACGGCACAACCAATCGGAATCCAATGCTTGCCAAAACACGTATCACAATCAGCTAATTGGATGAGCTTTTAAGTGTCGCTTTGGTGGCTTTCATTAGCATTTTGCGTGGCGGCGCTCCCCATAAGTTGCAGCAATCTTTAATGGCAACTACGTGTCGCGCCGTTCTTTCTCGTAATTAATGTGATCCGGCCTGACCTTAACAGTGTGTTGTCAGGCTGATTAAAAAGTGTTGAAAAACAAGTTGTAAATGCGCGACATCCTCTTAAGCAGGCAGGCAGGCAACGCGAAGTTGCGCATCCAGCGAACGTTTTGTCATTTAAATGGACTCTCTACCCTGTCTCGGCTACTTTCGGCGTATGTCAGCCTAATTAAAGCGAACATGTGCCAAGATCAATGTCGATGGCGCCGCCAGGCTTCGTATATATGTATATATATATATATGTATCTGACTGATACCCGATTACCACGATTCCGATTCCGAATGCGAATATTTGTTTATGCTACTGCAAATTAATTTATGGCATATTCCATGCTTATGACTTGTTTTTCGGCTTAATTGCCTTTTTAAAAAACTGACAAATTGCATCGCGCAAATGGCATTTAATACACTTTCATTTCAACAAAAATTATGCGTGTTTCGCATGCGATTTAATGCGCAACATGCGAGTTTCGATTGTTCACCAATAAAATGGCATTGAACTCCTTTTGTCTCTCAGGGAATCTAAATCAGTTCGGTTAAGTTGACAGGCGGCTAAAGCACGCTTCATCTTCATCTAGAACCTCATCTGAGTCATCAAAATTTCCATCATTTATGCAGGCTCCACCTCCTCTTTGGCATGCTAATGAAATGAGACTGAGAGATGGCAGAACTTTAGCATTGCCTTGAAGTGTGGGACGCCGCGAGTCGTGAGTGACTCATAACAGTGAAAGACTGGCTTGATAATGTCAACGATTTGCATGTAAATTGCATGAAAGTTTAAGGCTCTGCCAGTGCTATGAGGAAGTTGTGCTAACAAGGCCGTTAAGGGCCGTTAAACTTGGCCCTAACCTGGCTGGGCCAAGGAGTCTGGGTGGCTGTTTGCACGCGCTGTCGCGCAGTCAAAGTGCAAATATGCAGCCCTCACAAGGGAACGCCTCCACATTACTCAAACTCACGCCCCAGCGATATACAATTCAATTCAAAAGGTTCCCTGTGCCCTTTTAACCGCAGCCTAATGAAGCTGAGGGAGAGCAGCTCAAGCTGCACTCACAGCCACGGCCAGAATGAGAATCAGCATCAGAGCCAAAGCAGGAGTTGCAGCTCCAAGGTGCTGCTGCTGCTGCTGCTGCTGTTGTTCGTGCTGCAGAGTTGAGCTAAATTTAGCGGCAAGCTGGCAGCAGCCATTGCCGCCTACGATAAATCAAAGTTAATCAGATCTAGTTTCGATTGGCTTTTTATGGCCGCTTTCTGCAGTCGCTGCCAACGCTGCGCTGCACTGCGCAGCAGCCGTGCCATTTAAATTAGCTGCCGGGTTATTTATCGCATTGTTGCGGCTCGCAGGTTTCGTTTAGCGCCAGGATGCCTAAAGCCAGAGAGACAGACAGACAGCCGTGACGGCTCAGACACAAAGGCCCAGACAGCGCTGCTGTAGAACGGCAGCCCGATTGCAGTTGTATGTAGATCGGCGAACTGAGCCGAGACTAGTCGATAATTACGCATATTTTGTTGCCTGTTTTGATGGCGCTCTTTAGTTGTTGCTTTATTTAATTGTTTATGCCCTACCCCAAGGGGCTTTGCGAACTTGTAAGCCAGTTGCCAAACAGTTAAAGATAAACAAAGTCTTAGACTACGTATATCCATTGAGCTGTCAGCTTGCTCTGATTGTAACTTAGGTGAGCAGCAATGCTATAGATATGTTATATCTTATATTACCTTGTCTTTACTTCTTCAATTCGATTTGAAATGTATTCAAGAGCAACTTCAGTGCGGCGTGTTAATAATCAACTGACTGACAATGTTTTAAGTTAAATTTCTTTCTGTGAGTGGCCATCGTTGGGTTTTTAGTAGCTGTTAAATGGCACGGACACAGTCGGTGGTCCCGCCTGTCGATCTAGTAGTTTGGCTTGGCTTGTTTTTAACACCCAGGCTGGAGGAGCGATGGATCGAGCAAGAGCCCGACAGACAGGCGAGACCCGAGCAGACCGAACCCGTTCAACTCCAAGTCAAATGGGTTTCAATTTACACACTTGTCGCCTGCTGCTCTCGTCGGCTCTTGCCCACATATTTGCCCAGTCTCTGAGGTATGGGCTGTGGAGACCGTTGTCATCGCCTGGGCTAAGGCGCTTATTTATTTGCCCATATAGCGAGAGAGAAAGAATGTATCGTATCGCAATTATAAATCAGTTTAAGTCGCCTGCGGAGCCCCTGACATTAAGCAATGAAACCTTTGAGCTTTGTTTAGCTTTGTCAAGTGGGTTGTCTCTCTGTCTGTCTCTCAGTCTGTCTGTCTGTCTGTCTTGCTGTCAATCCTGGGGCGGCTTTCCACGCTCCGTGTGGCACCTTTGTTAGCACAATGCCTGCCTGATTGCCAAACATTGGGCCAATGAATGAACAAATGACGTCTGCCGCCAGCAAGCTATCAATATCTATGGGATCTAAGATCTCACGGATCTGCCGTAGATACATTTGTCTGTGTTTGCTAATAACTCAACAGCTAATCAGCGCACTGGCGCACTCGCCACACTTGCCACACGGGGGTGCGGGCAGGCACAAGTTGTGGCAGCACAGCGTGTAGCCCGCAATTAAACGAGCAGAAATGTATCTTTGTATCTTTTTATCTGCCAACTGCATCTACGGGAAAACAAACACACAGTGTGGCCCCCAGTGTAATTGCCAAGCACATGCCGAGTTTCGGTTTGCCATGTGCATTAGACAAATCAATTATGCTGTCTGTGTTTCTATTGCATACTCCTCCTCGGCTCCTTCTCCTCCCCCTTCTTCTTCTTGCCGCTGGGTGGGGCATCATCGTGCGGGCAAACATGAAATGCCGACGATCTAATGATTGTTGTCACTTAAGCTGTGGGAATACGATTATATTTGCACTCGAGAAATGCGCTTGATAAAACTGTCAAAATAAACAGAAACCGAAGGAAAGCAGCAGAGAAAGGAAAGAGTATTGGGTTTCTAAGACAATCAACTAATCAGTTAGCATACTGTAAATCAAAATAATCAAAAACTTTGCTGACAATTCATATCTTCACAGAGAAACATAACCACAACAGTCGAGTAACAGAAGAAGACATCTGCCTGTCCGTATGAACTGCTATATCTACGAAGACAAAAGAAGTTTGGGCTACCAAATTTGATGACAAGATAATTTATTATTAGACCAAGATATACTTTGCTGTTGAACTTGGCCACGTCTTCTTCCGCCACTATAAATCGAACAAATGTGAACTATAAGTTTAATGCAGGAACTTTCATTTATGTATATTAAGGAATTGTTTAGCGGGTATACAAGAGTCGAGCACACTCGACTGTAGCCTTCTAACAAATCACACATTCCACATACATCATGCCAAGAAGACAACTACTTCATCTACATATTCATAAGATTGTTCATCTCTAATCTACAAATGACATTCGCACTGCGTATTTCTCGAACATTGAACAACTTTCAATGTTCCTTGTCGTTGTCAATTGAACAACAAAATGTATTGATCTTGTCGCTGTCACAGACTCTGGGTCAGTTTGTCAATCGTCGGGCCAATCAAGGCGAGTTAGTGTGTTAGGAGTGTGCGTTCAATCAGTGCAACATGGAGTCGGAGTTGGACTTGCAGCTCGTCTTACTAACTTAGTGGCCACTCGATTTGCAATCAAGTGGAAAATCAGCGTCAAGTGATGAGCAATTGTCTGCTCGGTTCGTGTTGCTCCATAAATTCAGCGGTCATTATGCAAAATTCCGTGGCACAGGGTCATTAACTGTGCAAGCAAGAGAGAAAGAGGGAGAGGGAGAGAGTTGCACTCGTCGCCCGACGCGTCGGTCAAATTCATAATTCATAAATCAGCTGCCCACCTCCAACTCCGCGTGCAGTTGGCAATTGATCAGGAATGCACTGCAGCTCTTAAGATAGATCGCTGTAGAATATTCACAGATAAATTGATGATACGAACGCGGCACACAGCACACCAGCTGCGCTCTCTCTCTCTCTCTCTCTCTCTGACTAATAGTGTTAGATTCTTGCAGTGCCGATAAGCGTTTTGTTTTGCAGTCGAAACTAGCTCGCCAATTGTCATCAATTATATTGATTAATCGTCGAGCAGCCAAAATAGTTGTATTAAAAGAGACTTAAGTAGAGTCCCGAGTTCTCTCTTTTTCTTTTTGCCATAAATATACATTCCCCATATGCCAACTCTTATCGGTTGTTAGCCTTTGCCTTCGATAAGAAGCCTTCTCCAATGATGATGGGTAAATTGCGCGTACAGTCAGCTGACAACTTCCGCTGACATTTCAGCACATTAGCCCTAAGGCAGGTCATGTGAAAGTTGGTGACACTATCGCTTTACATCGGCTAGTGCTAAGCACTTCCGGCTTGGCAGCTCAAGAGTTTAGATAATTGTGTCACACACGTGTCGCAGGCTGTTGGGATTAGATAAAGACGGGAGTTCACGTTCTCAATAAGTTGAAAGTCGAGATAAGAGCTACCATTTGTTATATTGGTTGCCATATATTGACTTAAGACTATTATAAAATATAATGTCAGAAAATATTGGAGCACACTCTAGAAACGCGCGCGTTTTTAAACGCATGAAAATGAGGCTTTTGTGCGTGCGACTTTTGCTGTATTTAGCTGTCAATTGTCGCAATTTGTGTGCAGAGTAAAAGTGGAAATACACACACACACATAAAACTATAACAAGTATATATACAAGTTGTATTTGAACGCTACTTTCTCGCGTGTTTCGGCGTGTTTATTCAATTAACGTTTTGTCGCAGTCTGCCTTTGAACTGCAAGAACCACAAGAGGTGGTGATGAAGAAGTAGAAGAGAGCAGAGCAGGCAACATTGATGTCGTCGACATAGACAGAGTCGACATAATTGTGGGCCATTTATCATGGCCAAGTTGGCGCGGCGGAGACAACGCACTGACAACTCAATGAGCAAAATGACCGAAGCGCTACGCAATCAGCTCGAATTAACACACCTAGGGCACGTAGCAGCCACAGACCCAGACCCAGAACTAGACTCCGGCAACGAGTCAGAGTCGGAGACAGAGACACCTGCCGCTGGGCCAAGTTCAGCTCTTGGCCCTGTTGCGGCCCATTTAAATGCAGACAAAGTAATTGTGCAGCGTGCGCTGATTAAAATGGATTTTATAAATTATGCAGCATGCCTGGCGGCGCGATTAAAATCGCCTCGAATGGAGTCGCGTCGGCGGCGGCGCTAACAAAGCTGCAGCACACTTGCAATTGGCCAACTTAGCCATCTCTCTCTCTATCTCTATCTCCCTGTCTCTATCTCGCCTACTCTCTGTGTACGTGCGCGCACTTTGGCTAATAGAAAGATTTATCATCGTCGTCGGCGATAAAATGCTGCAAATGCGTTTTTCGCATTTTGCGATTTCAATTTTCATTTCATTTCACATTTTCACGGCGCGTCAATTCACCTCAGATTGGACATTATTTATGCACAGTTCCCGATTCCCGAATCGCAATTCAATTCGCGCTTTGTCTTAGTTTTACTCATTTCAAATTTATCGCATTTAAATTGCAATTTCTTGTTTGCGAGGGGGACTTCTCTTCTCTCTCCCTCTCTCTCTCAACTTTTTCTTGACCACTCTTGGCACAACGTACCGGCCTTTTTCACACCTTAAGTGTAACGCTTTTTGGCTTCCCAAGTGCTTTTCTATTAGCATGTAGCCCCCACAGCCCACATACTACAGGCAGATTCTCTTTTTTCTTGCGCTTTTGATTTGTGTTCCGCGCCATCGAGCGATCACATGGGAAGACACACTTCGAGATGCTTCTCTAGCAGATAACGGTCTGCTCTCATGAAGCTTCCCTGCTGATTCGAGGAAACCGAAAGAAGTTTATTGAGTTATTTGCAAATTCTGAAGAGCTGCAACAGATACAAAAAAAAAAGAAACTACGCAAATGATTTTCATATTATAAATGCATAAATAACTCAATAACCTTTACTGATTCGGAAAAAAGAGAAAGACATTTCAGATATGAAATGTAAATTGCTTTAAAATAACTTCATTTGTGGCCCCAATTTCCTAATACATCCACTTAGAGATGATAAGGCAAATATGTTTATAAAATTCATATAAAATGTGAATAACATTTTCAGCCATTTGATTTGCATAATGTGCAACTGGACAAAGCCTTATCGAGCCTAAAAGGTTTTCTTTGGAAACCGAAATACAGTGGAATATCTCTTTGTCAAGTCGCCAAAAGGGATTGAAACATAATTATTGAAATCGCGCATACGCCACGTGCGTGAGTTGGCAACAAAAAGAAGCCGTTAGTAATTGACTACCACGCCCTCAATAATGACATTGGCTTTCAGCCTTCCGACTTGTGTAAACATGTCCAAAAGAAAGCTAAACACACGCAATTTTCTTTCCATGTTCGTTCAATTAAACGAAACTCATTTTCCCCTTGGCTCCACTCACATATCAATTAAGCGAGAGCTGAGGACCGCCCAGAGACTGATCCGCAAGCATTTGTCTTCATTAGCCTCGACCAGAAGATACAAATCAATCTGGCAAATCAAAAGGGAGAGAGCGGGAGGGAGAGTGGGAGAGAAATGTAAATAAATATATTGTATATTGAAACGGATCGGCTCGACTGATGTAATGCTGTAGATAGGCATTGATTTCTTTGCCAACTGTGTGGCAACAACAGGCGCATTAACGACAGCGACAAGTGCTGATAGGCAAATCAACAGGTTCGACAGGCGCCGCCTGAAAAGCATACTGGAAAAACTGGTAGCCAGGCGCTCAGACTTAATCAAAACAAAATCGAATCGAATCGCATCGCATCGCATTGCCATTGAAATGAATTGAATTGAAAGCGCATGCAGGTGCGAGGGTGGGAGGGATGAGGGAAAGAGGTGAGTTGGATTCTCATTGAATTGAATTAAATCGAATGACCGTTAGGCAGGTGAGCCACATTCGAGATGGCTATCAGTATCTAATCGCCAGTCGACCAAGCTTGTCAGCTTGTCTGAGAATTTCAAAGCAATTAAAAGCCAAGAGAAAAATAACAACAACAACAACAACAAGAGGAACAACAACAACAACGTGCTGCTGTAAACAGCCACAGGCGCTGATTGATGGTACATTTTCCGTGGCCGCTGCAGCGCAAATCCTCAAGAGATTGCGGCAACAAATGTTCATGCAAATGCAGCGATCGATTATGCTGCGTGTGCACTGTGATCGGCGGCAGTGTCGCCTGGCGAACTCAAACTGGGCAGCAGCAGCAGCAGCTGCCACAGTGGCCAAGTGCCGTTAATACTTTAATTGAGGCAGCCTCTAAGTACATCGTTTCCCTTGTAGCGCACAGCTGCTGCCACTTCTGCTGCCCCGGGAACACCCACGGCCTGAAGAGCCCTGGTTAAAAATAAAGTGCAAGTTGTGCATGTAAACGATGCGAGTTAAGCGCTGATCTGATCCACTTCACTTCATGATCATCGCTAGGGTTCTCTGCAGCACCCTGCAGCTCTATGCGGGCGGGTGTGCTGCGCGTGCCACTGTCAAACAGCGTTGATGGGGGCGATTAGTGTGCTGTAGTGTTCTCGAAAATCTCTTTGATAAGCTTTTCCCTTTTCGAACATCAACACTCTTTCCGGTAAATGATCGTGCAAGTTTCGAAGATTATTCAATTCGGGAATGATCTTTAAGATTTGTAAACTATCGAATGGAATTTTTTCTTTTTTCTTTTCAGCAATAATAATTCTTTATCTTGTCAAATTTGTATACCCTTGCAGAGGGTAGTACAATATATATAATATATTCTGAATCAGCATCAGCCCCTGATGAGTCTATCTAAGATATGGGATAAGAATGCCGAAGTTAACCTTTCTTCATCATTTAATTCGGAAATGATCTTTAAGTTTTGTAAACTATCCCAGCAGCGTCTATTCGAGTGGAATTTTTTCTTTTTTCTTTTCAGCAATAATAATTCTTTATCTTGTCAAATTTTTCCATCTGCTTTGGTAAGATTTATTAGCTTTGCTTTCAACACATCACTCGAATAGGTCTCGCCACACAAATTTGTACGCATAATTTATGGCCGGCGGCATCACGTGGGCGCTTTGCTAATTTGCCGCAGGTGATAATCTGAAAGAAGCTATAACTAGCTTTAAAAGCGGCTCTTTTACTTTAATAGATATGACAGACGATTTAGATTTGCATATTAATTCAGTAAGATCACTTAAATGTGCATCAAACTTTAACAGATATTTAAAGATATCAAATTGCCTGCCGCTGTCACGTTGTATAAACAGAAAACAATCGAGTGTCGTCAATCGTGTCTCTTGGGCCAGGAATCCCATAGATTACGTCGTCTTCTGTCTGGCTGTGTGGGCGTGCGCAGTAGTCGAACAAAGTGTCGCAGCTGTCGGTGGCCCGTTGCAAGGGTAATTAGCATAGCACCCCACGTTGACGATGGACAATGCGAACTCCCGTGATATTTGTCAACAATCTGTCAAATGCACAACTCACTCGATCTGCCACGACCTGGCAATAAATTTATTGCCTTCTCTAGGCCAACAATGGCTGTGGCGTCTCTGACTAATATTAAATGGCCATATTTATGGAGTCTTATGTTGATATGCGATATCGGAGTCGACTGAGTGCTCAATTAGTGTGGCACGATTCAGGTGTGGGTTTTTTTATTTATATTGTATTATACTATACAATATTTGTATAACTTTATTATTTCTTTGTGCAATATCAAATTGTGGCCTTTGGCATCGCTTTAACATGCACAAAAGCCTTGCACTGCCAACTGGGTCACACGCTTCAGAGCAGAACTGTGGCCAGAAGAGCCAAATGCACAGAAAGAGACAGAGAGAGAAGAGCGCAGTGCACGACAGCACAGAGAAGAGTGCCAAATGAAGTAATCGAATGCAAGTTGCAAAATTGCTGACGAGGAAGAAAGGCAGCCAAACTGCAACTGCAACTACAAGTTAACAAGTTGTTGCGCCTTGTTGTTGCTGTTGTTGCTGCTGTACTTGGCCCCGGGCCCCACTTTCAATTGTCGCACAGCAGGACTGCAGAAAGAGAGAGAAAGAGAGAGAAGGAGAAACAACTGTCTGACAACGAGTCACAGCAGCCAATTGTCCGTCTCGTTGTCGGCAATTTGATGCGACCAAATTGGACCTTTTAAATTGATTGTCTCTCCCCTTTCCACGTGGGCGGGCGACTTTTTCCTTGCTGGCCCAAAACTGCACTGAGCTTGATTTTGAAAGTTTGTTGACTTGTCGTCAATACTCTTAACCGGAGTAATGGTACTTTTAATATCAATAACATACGACCTACAACCAAAAGAGAACAACCAAAGTGGGGCTCAACGATATCATCGTTTACTATCGCATGAGAACAGACTTATCGATGAAGACTTATGATTCTTTAACGAATTAATTGGAGTCATGAGCGACTTGTCGATGAAGCCTTAATTCTCATTTACATAGTCGATACTAAAAAGAATATTAACAAAGTTTAACACGAGTTCTTAATATCGATGAATATATTAGTACAAATATCGAGTGAGCATATTCTAATTTGTATGAAATATGAAATACTTTTCTTAACCAATATGAAAATGGAACTTAATATGCCACAACACTCATCAAATGCAATCATTCACATTTCTCAAAGTGTATTCATTTGCTGGCATTGCGAAAATAGCTGCTCTTTTGACTTTTCACTGGGTCAGTGGTTTGCCTGGGTTCATCGACAGGCTCATTATGCAATTCAGTCGCTCATAAAAGTACAAGAAGTGTTCATAAACCGAGCCGGAGTGCAGTTTATCTGCTCTTCAATTAAGGCTGTTTACCCTGACGATTGCCCGGCTAGACAAGTGCCAAGCACGGCCGGTTCGCCTACACATCTTGCATGGGCTGAAGACAGAAGACTTCACTCTTGGCGTCTGTGTTTGGACAGTGTAAATAATAAAAGGCCGCATTTGGTGTTTGGCAAATTAGCGAGATCGTTAAAAACCATAGCATGGCCAGTGGCCACAGCCACAGACATCGGGGGACTGTCCGTCAGTTAGTCAGTCTGTCCGTTCCTCCGTCTGTCCTGTGGCTTTCCCAATGACCACCATGGCGCAAAAATGCCATTGAAAACAAACAAGTTGAGGTTGAGCACGTTCAAGTTGCAATCAAGTGGCTCCTTCTGGGGCACAGGCTTCTGGGCCCAAGCTGCTCATAAAATGCCAATGCCGCGGAAGCATTTGCCGCTGTCTGGCGAAAGTGTTTGATCTTAATGGACGGGATTATCGCACGAGAGAGTAAAAGCTCATAAACTCACAGAATTAGAACGCTGCTGAAATAGATAGAATCTAGAATAGAGAGATCTAGGTGCTCTCCTTATGCACGGGGCTCTGGCTCTTAAAAATCTCACTTTCGGACAGCCCATAAAATGTGGGCTCGTTAATGTGCCATTTCTGAATGGAATTGCGAAGACGTTAATTAAACGCGGCATTTTGGCAATGCGGAAATGTCATGAATATCAAAGATGCATTAAGTGCATTCTGGCGATAAATTTGAACAACAGGCGATGAATCTTTCTAATTGCAGTGTGATATTTACAGCAAGGATAAGTAGTCGATAAAACATCGGACTTTATTGAAACGTATTAAAGTGAACTAACTGTTAATTACAGCTGGAGAAACAGCGATACTTACTGAGGTTCTTTATATGAAACATGCTGAGGATGCTCTACTGTTAATATAATGTTATGTTAAAGCTTAGCTGTGTTAACAGAGGATAGCTACTAATATGATGCTGTTACATATTAGAGCTGTAAAACAACAGTTGATAGTATCGATAATATAATAAAGGCTGAGCTGCAAAAACCATCGACAGTCTAGTATCATTTATGTGTTGAAATATGGCGCTTAAGTATGTACATAAATATTCATTTAATTGATGTTTACTACTATAAACATCGGAAATCATGGATGGAGACTATCGCCGATATCTGTACAGCTGTACGACCTATCTGTACCTGTTACAATATATTGCTCTGTCGACATTCCCTTGATATGTTAACATCACTCGGCGATATGCCTTATAAGTGACACGCGCATATATCCAATATTTGCTTATCGTGAATCACCATCTAATTCTAACTGAAGTGCCAATATTTTGTATATTTGTTTCAATGATATTAGAATTAGCAAACTGGGCAAAGCGAACGCAAACATTTGCGCAAATTAACGCCTCAAGTTCATGCAAATGTGCATATTCGTGCATGTTTAGCTGGCCAATAGATGCACCCACGCACAACACGCAGACACACACACATACGCACTCATCTTTTATGCAGAATGAAAAAGTGCCGTTGCAAGTTCAAGCACCCACAGTTGCAGAGCCAGAGTTCTCTTTGCACTATGCCTATCTCTATTTATCTCTCTCCATCTCTCTCTGTGTCTCCCCTCTCTGTCTCTCTCTCTCTGCTGTGCGATAACTAACTGGTAGGTAACCCGTTCAGCTCAATCAGCAGGCCATTCAGACTTCCTCATTGCTGCAGGAGAGCAGAAGAGTATCACAAATGGCCATTGGAGAATCCAACGTGGCAACTAATTGAAACTCATTGTTCATTTTGACGCGCATCAATTGCAGGCGGCAACCCCCCTTAACCCCTTACCCTTGCCCAGGCAGACAGAGGGAGGGAGTGGGGCAAGCAATTGACACTTTTCCAATTGCACCTAGCGGCGCAGAGAACCCGCACACCTTTCATATGCTCTGCGCGCTGGTTGCGGCGGCGGGCGTCAATTAGTTTAAATAAAGCGACTAGGGAACCGTCGCCGTCGCCGTCGCCGTCGCCATCGTCGCTCGGCCCGTCGAGTCAATGGCCCGCACGGCCATATAGCAGATATAGGTAGTATCTGGTATGCCAGAGCCAGACGGTCGACTCGTCTAGTCTCGCCTTGTGGCACATTGCGCACGCATCCCATTAGAATTTTGTATACACTGTACGACAGAGACAGCAACGGGAATGCCAGAGGGAGAGTGCGAGTGAGAGGCACATCAGCACGCACGACACTGTGTGTGTCATCACCTCAATTGGGTACACTTCCTACTTTTAAGATACATATGTATCTGCAAGATACAAGTTGCGCCAAGGCGCAGCCCGTAACCCATTAGGCAACGCTTGAAACTTTTCTCGATTGCCGACTTTTCACTTTTCCAACGGAAGTCATTTGGCTGCCTCAGTTCGTTTCCCCCCATCCCCCCTCTGAGGCGCTCTTTAAGCCGCAGTCAAAGTAGTGTGTTTCGTTTTTTATCAGCGCAAATTGCACGCACTTAACCCGCTTCCAGTAGCGTATGTAGAGCGGGTTTTCCATCTGGACAGACGGACAGACGGACGGCCCGGGGATGTTTATGGCCTGCGGCATGTGTTGCGACGCATATTAAGAGTCGCCTCGGTCCTACGCTCCGTGCATGCCAACTACGCACAACCAGCGAAACCTCAACCCAAAAAATGTGTTGACTTTTTGTTTTTTGCAGTGTAGATTAACGCGCCAATTTGTCGATTGCCGTAAACTTGAGCTATTAAGTGCGAACATATCTGTGCGTAAACTGCACCGCAAAGAGGCGGATCGAGGGTGTGGGGCGTGTGTGTGTGAGTCTGTGTGTAAGCCACTGGGTGGCTACATATCTCTGTGTGTGTGTGTGTGTGTGTGTATGTTTTGAGTGGATCAGCCACAGCCTGCTCTACGGTCCGGCTTTCGTTTTAAACCGGATTCGTAGTATGCGCTGTAATTGAAATTTGTTATTTTGTGCGCGTGTGCGGCTGACACGCTTGTTGTTGCTGCTGTTGTTGCTGCTGTTGCTGCTGCTGCTGCTGTTTGTTTTCGTCGTGCAACGGTCATTAATATATCATTTACAAGCCGGCGAATTGTCACTAATAAATTGTTTAGACTCGCCGCAAAATGCGAGAAATAATAAGTAATCCCATCACAGGCGGCAGCCTCCACTCAAACCCTGCTGCCATGTGGGTTTTCTCAAGGAAATGCATTGCCAACAGTCAAGGTAACTTAGCAATCAGATTAACCTGACTCAAACTGATCAATGCTGACAGCTCTGAAATCAGAAACTCGTAGAAGATTGAAGATAAAAGAAAGCAACTTTAACTTGTGTAAAGAGGATACAAAATATGAATATTATAAAGGATTCATTGTTAAGAATTCTGATCGAAATAAAAGTATAAAATTATGAAGGTTTATTGTACATACATACATACATACATAAACATATAGATTCTGCATTCTTTATACTATAGCAATATACCTTCAAATATGTCATCATAATGTAGACTATGTTACAAGGATTTGCATACACAGAAAATCTTATAGTTCGCAGATAAAGATGAAGAGTAACTTCTATTATTTGCATAATAGTTGCACATCATAATAAAGATACTTCTTAAATATTTAAAATAAATACATTTAACATATTCAATTTTCTAGCCCATTTAGAACTGCACATTCTAGACAATTTTACCATCAAAGTTTAACTAAACATTCCTTCGTACTGCGCTGAAACTTAATTTATATTCATTTACATTATTATAATTTGTTGTTGAATAAATGCATTTGTTGACGTATTAAGCTGAGTAAATTTATCGCTGCAACTATTCCCGGAAGATGAACTCAAGTGGAGGCTCGCTCACGACCCACCCAAACACAAACTGGCGAGTCGTATAGCTCGTACAGATCGTGTAGCGCTGCCTACACCTTTCTAACGTCTTTGCGGTGCCTCTGCTCAAACAAACCACTAAGTAAACACTTTCTACACACACACACGCACACACATACACTTGCATACCATTGAGTTCATGTTGTTGTTGTTGTTTTTCTCTCTCAATTTTCGTTTCGTTTCATTTGGTTCGCATACCGACGCGATAATTTTTACCACAGTACGTACGCGCACCGTACTCCCCATACCAGCACGTTCATGGTCATTCGAGTCGTAAATCTCGAGAGCCGAGACAAACGTCTCTTCCCCCAGCCAAAAACCTATGAAAATTGAAACTGAAACTACAGAAAATTTGGGTCGAAAGCAGAGTATAATGAAGCATAGAGGCAAAAAAAAAAGAATTGCATGGAAATTGTGTGTAGGCATATCGCATTGTAAAATCGGCCAACTTCAGAGAGCTCCTCCCCCCCCCAGCTAACAAGTGGTAAAACAGCCAAAACATGACCACCTACAAGTCAGCAGACGAAATATCCATTACTCACACACACACAGGCACACACACGTGTCGAGGGAAGAAATAACTAAATAACTGGATCAATTTATTAAGCCAATTTGCATGGGACGGCGAAAAGTTGTTCACGTTTTGGTAATTGAACGCGGGCCGACTGCAGTTTGCAGCATGTTTGGAAATTCGTGCAAATTATGTGATTAATTTGCATGTCAATTGGACCAGAGAAGGCGTCGCTAAAGTGCCAAATTAATCAAAATGCAACCGTTTGGTCAATTTGCAAGTACACACAACGTTATCGATAACTCTTATCGCTGCATGTTACTCAGCTCTGTGGCATGCGATCGCAATTTATGACTCATTGCCCAATAGATTTTTCATTTTTCGTTAAACTCCTCGAATTCCATTACAAGCAATGGCGCCAGGTATTTCCTCATATGGTGGCATATCTCATATGTGGATGTACTGTACACATACATTGGTGTATTCATTGGAACACTCTATCATAAATTCCATATCGGACAGCGAGTGCAATCGTCATTATCGTTCGTTCAGATTGCCACACAGACGACGACTACAATGTAGTCGAAAGTGTGTCAGACGAGCTCACCATGTGGGTCCCTAAGTAGGCCCGGGATTATAAATTAATTGCACTCTAATTGGCAATCGCGTGCGCTATCGTAAATCTAAAAGAAACGGGCACGATCGCCCTCTTCCAGAGTTGCCCTATAATAGATAGATATAGATAAGAACTGTGTCACAGATCGGTTCTCAGAGACAGAGAGAGAAAGGGAGAGCGAGACATACAAAACTACATATAGGTTAGATATAGGTTAGTCTTAAAGAGAGGGAATGAAAAAGAAAGCAAGAGAGGTCGCAACATTCATAAATATATAAAGGTTTATTTAAGGAACTAACTGATAAATCAGTCTATCAAGACAAAGTGCAAGACATATATTAATACATATAGGTTAGATATTGGAACTAATCAAGAGATCAGTTCAATCAGAAGTTGTCTAGAAGAGGAAACTACTCCAGAGTAGACAGTAACAGTCTGACGATAATGCTCTATATATACCAAATAAATGAGAGTATCAACTCAAGCAGAACTGTTCTCAAAGAGTGCACTACCTAGATTACAAATTCACCTACTTCAGTGCTCTTCAGTAATATTAATTTCATCATTTCAGAAATAATTTAATAATACCTAGAAAAGTTCTGTAAATTTCTAAAACCTGCAAGTGAAGTAAATATAACAATCTTATAGATAAGAAATTCCTGCCAAGTTACCCTGAATCGGCAGGTTTTTAGCATTAGAACGCAGTACGGCAGCAAGAACTCTATAAACAAAGTGACAAAGTTTAGGTTAATCAGAAATTACGCATACGCCCCGTAATCCGACTAGCCTTCAATTTGGCTTGAGTACATTAGCCAAAAAGTTATTTATCTGCGCTGTTTAACACACACTTTCAATGTGTATACAATAAATATTCAGCTTCGATATTGTTATTGCTGTTGTTGTTGGTTTCCTTCGCGTGTAGTTTTCGGTTTTCAGTTTCGGTTTCTGTGTCAATGTTTTTGCCACTGGCCAACAGGCAACGGTCAACTGTTTGACTGGCTGCTGGTTTTGTGGACGGGGTGAAAATGAATTGCTCGTAAAAATGCTTGTAAAACAACGACAATAACAACACCAGCAACAGCAACCAGCTTGGCAACAACTGCGTGCAAAATACCATTAATCATGGTAATTTATATAGGCTGACCAGCTTCATAAATATTACCATCCAGCCTGGTACGGCTTACAAATATTTTTTACGAACTTTACGCATAATTTAACATTCTTGTCAATGTGGTGTGTCTTCATGGCGATTCTCTGGGCCAGTCGTGCATTACTTGTGACAGACACACTCACACACACACAGACTGGGCTAACCCGTTGCCTCTTTATGGCCTAGACCTTTTACATAATCGAAAGCGTAGCAATTGAGCAATTTCTAAGCACAGAGTTCATTGCCACCGACGCTAAAAATAGCAGCAGGGAAAAACTTTTGCGACGGCAACTGTAAATCCGCTTGACATATTGCGCTGTGCCTGCTGTATGTGTGTGTGTGTGTGTATGGCACACACACACTACATACATAATCTTATCTAAAACAAAACACTTTCCCGGTGTTTCCATGTTGTATTCAGGGGCTGCATAAATCTTTAGCCAGCGCCTTGATGAGAACCGTCCCACCGCCGTCGCTCGACAAGCTGACAATGCCACGTCAAGTGGCGGTGGTGGTGGTGGTGCTGATGGTGCCACCACCCACGCCAAGCAGGCAATTCAAAAGTTTTCATTTCATTTCGGTAATACGCGGTGCACACACACAGAGACAGACACCCGTGCGTATGCGTGTTGCTCGTGACGTAGCCGTGGCTGAGCAAATTGTTGTAAAACGGAATTTATTATATTATGTGCTGAAAAAAAATGATCTACATTTCGGACACGCTACACAGGCACAAGCGCGCTCGCCTTTGATAGTGTCGAAATTGTCGGACCCAAAACGATTACGATATTAATCATGATTATGCTCGAGGGGGAAGGCAGATTTACGCAGTTTGAGCAATGCTCGCTCGGAATGTTTTTAGTGGCTGCGTTCATCTTTCATTTAAGTTCTTTGGCTTTGTTTGGCTAGTTTATGATCGCGTCGTAAACATCAAATCTTAATCGCATAATCGAACGAGAACAAAGCTGATTTCTTGTCTGACGCACTGAGAGGGCACTCTTTGATTGGCTGCAGTGAGGCCAAAAGCAATTAACACACAAGCCAAAGGCGGGTGACAGTGAAAGTAACCTCGAAACATGAAGATCGACTTGTAGTCAAGGCAAGGTGGCAAGTGGCAACTTCATCAAGCCATGCGCTTGAAGACGTGCCGTAAATTAAGTTATCAAAAAATCTGTCGGAAGCTTTTAGCATCTGCTGACCAAAAAAAAACGAAATAACGAAAGAGTAGCAGCAGAAAACCGCTTCAGCTTCAGCTTCCACTTCACTCAACTTCGCACCTCGCATGCCACGCACTAAATCAGTCGCATAATTGCCCGAGTCCCGGTGCCGAGGCAGACTCCAGTCCAGTCCCATATATCATTACGAAAATATGTACGCCCCTTAGCCAACAAAGAGACTGTGCACAGTAGAAGGGTCTGGCAAGGGGTCATCCCAGTCATGTCTGTGCGGATCCGGTCCGTTGTGGCATGCACCGTTAGCAATTTGCAACTGCTTGAGGTCTCTCGTCTTGTGACTTTTGCAGGTCAACTAGTTGCCATGAACTTGCGGAAAATTCGACAATTTTTCTTCACAGCTGCCCCCACACTTTCCCGAAAATTGTGACAGTCATTGAAATAAAAGACACACAACTCTGCACTCTGCACTCTGCTGCGCCTTATCGCAGGTTGAAGAGAGCATCATAATTGTTGATTGCTCTACAGAAGCGAAGTTGTGCGTGATTTCTTCTTCTGGCAAATGGTTGGGTGGGTAGTTTGGTTGATTGGGTAAAGGGGGGCCACTTACCGCGCCATAAAAATCATTTTAGGCGCCTTATAAAAGCCTCCACCTTGCCCTATGTTGGTCAAATCTTATCGCACCTGCTTCGCATTATCGCGTGAGGCAGGCGAATGAAATCAAATTAACACCCAAGCTGCAGGCATTATTGTTTTACATTCAAAATATGTACGGGAAATATCCCAAACTATCTTTCGAAGGCATCAGCAGTGCGCAGTGTGCAGCGCAGCGCTGATGTCTCAATGATGATGCGTTCGCGCGATAAGCGCGCGGTTAAAAACGCGCGCGAGCAAACAAGTTTGTTTCCCATGTTGTTTCGCTTTGTCTTTGTTATCTCGGCTCTTGCAAATTGGCGCGGCAAAGGAGGAAAACAGGTAAAATGAAAATGAAGTTGTAAATTAATTTGGCAAGCTGCGATCTGCGAGTTGCGAGCTGCTTATGCAAATCAATGGAGGGACTGCGTTACGTCTGGGAGTGCTCTGAGTCATGAGCAGGCAGCACAGCACAGCGGCAGCTAATCAGGTCGCTTAGTTCATTAAAACAAGATTTATGCGCAC
Organism: Zaprionus davidi; assembly: GCA_018903715.1. Lineage (NCBI taxonomy): Eukaryota > Metazoa > Arthropoda > Insecta > Diptera > Drosophilidae > Zaprionus > Zaprionus davidi. Next base: position 5,595,303 of record JAEIGL010000003.1, read on the forward strand.
ACACACTCACACATATACACACACTGCCCAAATTTATATGGCAAATAATACAATAGATGCCTCTCCTGGGCGCCCTCAAGAACAACATCATCAGCAGATTGCCAAATCAAGTGTCTGACTTAATGATGCTCAACATAAACAGCGCGCGCGCTACAAATATTTTCCGTACATATTTTCCTCAAGTTTTTCCTTGCCTAAGTTGTTGTTGTTATTTTCTTTTTTTTTCTTGGCAACGATAAAGAGACGCATCTTACGTAGCACAAAATATCGAAAAGTTTTTTTATGAGAACTTTCAACTTGTGGGCGCTGCTTGAATGGGCGTGGGCGATCTATATGTACGTCTATGTTAGTGTGTTTGTGTGTGTGTATGGGGAAGATATTTCTGCTGATATTTTAAATATTACGAATACGCATTAGTTTATTTGCTTGTTTATGTCTTTCGCTGTGATTGAAGGAGAGGGTGAAAAACCAAACAAACGAAAAGGGAAGCCAAATCTTTTCTTTTTGAAAGTTCTACGAAAATTTGGAAGAAGACAGCGGGTTGTCAGCTTTGAAGTGCATAAGGTCAAAGTTACGATACAGCAAGACATATTTATAAAGTGTTCGATGTAGATATTTCCCGTTTCAGTACGCAATTTATGGCAGATCATGGGGAAACTAGATGATGCGAGATATCTTTCAAGTTACCTTTGCCAGTTCTTGAATGGAGTGTTAAACTATAACTTTCAAGTATTGAAACCCTCTTTAACTCTTTAAGATATAGTATATGATATATATCAGTTATATTTGAACAGTCTGGCATACTCACTGTGCTCGCACGTCTCGTCCTGTGTACCGTTAACTGTGCCATCTGGCAGCAGCTGTAAAAAATGATTCTTGATATAAATCTGTATCTTGCGCGACGGTCCCGCCAGATGACTGAGTGTAGAGCGTTCGTTACGATCCAAGTTGCTGTTGTCGTTGTTGCTGCTACTGCTGCTGCTGCTGCTAGTGATGAAGGGATGGTTGTTGCTACTGCTATTTATGTGTAGATTATTTCTATAGTTATTCAGTCTTTTCGATTTCGAACCAATGAAATTGCTGTTACTATTGCTGCTGCCAGCTGCCGGCAACTGTTGCTGCTGCTGCTGTTGGTGTTGCTGCCTGTGCTGATGCAGTTGCTGATGATGCTGATGCTGCTGCTGATGCCGTATGCTGCGCTCAGTGCGAGACAATATCGCTAAATGTTCACGCGGTGCAGACGAGATGACAAAGCCCAAAGGATCCGCCTCGCTGCTGTCATCGGCAACAGTTGCTGCTGTTGTGGTGCTGGTAATGGGGCTGGTGCTGCTGTTGCTGGGATCGGGTGTTGCTGTTGTTGTTGTTGTTGTAGCTATGGCAGTTGGTTGAATTGTTGTGGTAAATTCAGCACTAATACTTTGATTTTGATTTAAACTATGATCACTTGGTATAGAACTATTACTATTTAGATTATGGTAACTGTAACTGTAATTGTAGTTGTAACTGTGACTGTCACTGTGACTGTGAGTTTCACTTTCACTGTAACTGACACTCTCACTAACACTCTCACTGACAATGTTGCTGTCGTTACTGCTGTAACTGTCCCTGCCTCTGTAAGTGTGACTGTCACTGTAAGTCGCGCTTATCGCGCTGGCATTGTCTGTAGTTTGGTTCGACATCGTCGTCAGCGCTGGCATCGCGTACACCAGCCCCGGCCAGCCTATGGCAAACGAGAACGAGAGGAGGGCGCCCAGCAGCGCCAGGGCCCTCCAATCCAAGCGCTGGTTTATTCGCATGTAAGACTACAACAACAATTGCGCAAGAGTTTAAGTTGTTGTTGTTGTTCGCTGTTGTTGCTGTCTTGTGTGTATTTTGTAAATTGTTGTTGTTGTTTTGTTGTTGCTTTTTCGCTTGCAGTTATGCGTGTTTTTTTGTTGTTGTTATTTTTACTCGGGTCCTGCCCCTCACTTTTCTTCTTGTCAGTTGCTGCTGGGCGTCTGCCACGCCCCTAAATATCGTTGAAACATGTACGCCCCCCGTTCGAAATGAAAAAAATAATGTATCGCTTTACTTTCGTTTCGTTATTTTGTGTGTTTCTGTTGTTGCTTTGCTTTTATGAGTCTCTGTTCCAGTTGAAGTTCGCCGGGAAATTAGGTTATCATATCGTAGACTTGTTCAACACTTTTTAATTTCAAATGTTGCACGTGTTGTTGCTGCTGCTGTGCCTGTCGTTGTTGATGTTGCGGATCTTCATCTTCGTCTTCCTCGCTGATAATGCATTTTATCAATAATTTCAGCGATTTGCTTGACATGTCAGAGCAGTTAACTGGCAGGAAATCGAACAGCCCAACTTGCTGTTTGCTGTTGCTGCAGTTATTATTGTTATCGATAGCTATCGATTGCTCAGTTCTGCGGCAACAACGTCCTGCACTTTCAAAACTGCAAAGGAAGGAAGAGAAGAGATGAGGTTAGGTGAAATTACTCTTGAAATACTATATAATATCATATATTGTTTTGGAATATAATACTGCAATAAATATTGCTCGATTATAACATACACAAGTATATCTATTTGTATATATAAAATATAAAGGACAAATACTTAAATAAACATCTAATTGTTAAAGGTTTATTTCGATTACTCAAAACGTTATTCAACATATAATTTCTATAATGCATATTTCACTCAACTTGTCAATACGTTAATTGATTTATTTATTATTGTATAATGTTTGTTATTATTCGAAAACAAAATGAAGCGTAATAATCTACTTGATTTGCATGTGCATAGCTTAAGCTTATATAGTGTACACTAAGTCGGTTTTAATAAGGTATTTCCAGGTATTAAAAACTACTGCATGTAAGCTCCTGTTGAACCAGTTCGCTACGCGTTCTTGCTCGCTCTCGCTCTCTCTCTCTCTGTCTCACGCCCACTCTCTTCATATCTTTCTTTATTTATCTGACATTTTTAGTTTTGAATCATTTACATATATTCTCCAAGCGCTTAGCACGCAGAAGTTATTGCACACTCGAATTGGCTTTGAAAATTCCAACGGCAACATTTGAGATTAGTCGAATTGTATATAAATTCTTCAGTCTGAGCACCTTTATGCGCAATTTTGACATTTAATTAGTGTGTGTGTTGATGTGACAGTGTGTGTGTGTGAGTGTGTGTCTATATTAAGCGACGGCAACGGCGGCGGTAAAGTGGCACAGTTTATTTTTGGCAGCGACAAAACGGACTCAGATACTTATTTCAGCGTAAATCCAAGATACAATTGTATCTGTGGGCACATCGAGTGGTCAGCAGGTTACATAAACACACACACACACAAGCAAAGGGAGGCAGCAGTTATGCAAAAAACTCGGTGAAAACATCGAAACATCGAAAATGACTTTCCCCCTTCGCAACGGAAGAAGCGCACACAAATTGGCCAACTAAGCGAAATACTTAGAAAAGAAGAGAAAAGCGACAGCAAAACAAATCACAAAACGTCGCCAAGCAAGGGAAAAACTGAAGATGCAGCAACGACTGGCGAATTGTTTAAAAATAAATGTGGCAACAAAAACAATTCGCGCATAAAACTGTGTCGAATTTGAAAATAATCACGCACTAACTGCAGCAGCAGCAGCAACAACAACAGCAGCAGTAGCAACATTAGGAGCAACAACAGCAGCAACATTAGATGCAGCAGCAGCAACGCTGGCGGCAGCGTTGCTCTGGGACAGACGATCAGGAAGTGGCGCAGGGCGTGCTACGGGGCGGCTGAGTGACGTTTGCCGTTGCACTCTGGCGCTGCGCAGCAGGCGTCTGACTTTTTGGCACGTGTTCAGCTCAAGAAGCCTACGCAGCGGGCAGCGCTAGTGGCAGCAGAGGCAGCAGCAGCATTTTTTATGCAACATTTAAGTGCTCCACGTTTTAATTACTATAAACAACAACAATTCAATTGCCGAGTCGCCAAGTGAAAATAAATAACAGACAACTCATAAGTTGCACGTTGAGCGTGCTGCATGCGGCAAGCTGCAATCCGACTGTCCAACTGGCTGTCTGTTTGTCTGTTGTGGGCCAAATTTCAGGCATCAAAATGTTAATTGCTTTCTGCGACGATGTCGTCGCCTTTGCAGATAATCAGCGCACTCACAGAAATATGTAAATATATTCAGTTCATCTCTCTCTCTCTCGTTGTCTCTCTCTACACCTACACCTTGCTCCCGCACCACTTATGCAACCATCCGAGGCGTCGAAACTCAAGTCATGCCACGCGCGCGTTTAAAAACGCCCATAAAACACCAACAATTACGAGCGCCTAAGCTGTTACGAATACAAACACACACACACATAATAAAATAAAACGGAATTTGCATCCCAAAGCCAGGGTTGCAAAGCTAGTTCTAAGCTGAACCAGTTTCGAAATAAACATTTGGAATCTATGGCCATAAAAACGGCAGTAAAGACTGAGCACAGGCTCACAACAAGAGCTAAGAGTCACGTTAACATCCCGCTATTAATGCTACGTTAACAGCACCTTGGTATGCAGCAGCTAACCCTGTCTAAGTTGCTCTGTTAACAGAACTCTGTTTTTCACCAGATAACTCTGTTTAAGTTGCTTTGCTAACAGGGCTATGTTATGCAGCAGAGCCCTGTCTATTTTGCTCCATTAACACAACTCTGTCTTGCAGCTAACAGACCCGCTTAAGTTTCTCTGTAACAGAGCTCTGCTATGCATCAGTGATCACTGCAGACAACCCTGTCTACGCACAAAGCACAGTACTAAATAAAATAATAAAAAGCGGAAAATTGAATATTACATTTGTGTGCGCATAAATAAATGTTTATAAATCTGTCAAAAGTGTTGTGCCAAAAAGTGCGACTTGGCTTGCCCTGCGCATGTAAATAAAAATCTTACGAGCATTTCAAGTATGCATATAACCCTTTTGGCATTGGCTTTTATGCCTTTCACCCGGAGGAACAGCTGCCAAAAGAGGAATGTGTGCCAAGCCAGGCAAAAGATTCATTCTTGATGTTGTTCTTGTTGTTGTTTATGCCGCCAACTGGTAGAATTTATGTTAAATTCTGTAAGGGCATCAAAAGCGCAGACCGCAGCGACCACAACAAGAACAACAAAAAACAACGACAACGAAAAGAAACAACCAAAAAGAGCCTAAAAGAAAGAAAACTATTTAGGGACAAGCGCGCGACACATGTGCCAAGTTATAAAAATAACCGAAATAGATAAATATGTGTTGTGGATTGTGTATAAAATAACACCTAGGCGTCGGCCACAACAGACGCAACGTGAATACTGAAACGGATCTTTTAATGATCGACGTATCCGAGAACGGTGCGGACTTGGCGAGTCTGTCATTCATAAGCCCAGGGGCGCATAATCGACAAATTATGAAGAGCATAAAACATGATATGAAACATTCTTTTTAATGGCCCAACTCCCCTCACCATCACCCTCCTTTTGAGTATATTATCATGTGATATCGAAAGGAGCTGCCAACTTGTGCGGCACAATAATAACAGTTATTGTTCCACCTAAATTACGACTACGATAGCCGCCCCCCTTCCCCTCTTTTTCACTCTACTTCTGCTCTCCTTTCTCTCCTACATAAAGAATTTCGTAAGCGAAAGTTGGCCTCTGATAAGCTACAGCTCCAAATGAATGATATACGCACACAGCCAGCCAATCTTATCGCATTATATTGCCCACCCAACACACACCCCCGTCAAAGTTCCCGAATTCCGGACCGTTCCCATAACCCAAAAAAAACTTCTAAGTGTGGCCGCGTTAGGCAAATTGATGTCCATAAAAAAATGATGATTCAAATTAAGAACAATATTCAGATTTCAACTCAGAAAGTTATTAACTTTTTGGTCTCGTAAATTTGACAATCAAGTAGCAATCGGGAGCTCATTTTAATAATTTTTAGATATTCTCCCATTTTGTCACTATGTTCGGATAGTTTGCATTTTTGTTAAATTTTTCGAAGCGAACAAAAGCATCTCATATAATAAATTAAGCAAATTTATCTTGTCGCTCGCTTGACGACAACTCAAGTCATATAGCAGGCAGATATACAAACAGACATACATGTACACATATGTATGCATATTTTGATATTTCATTTTCTAGACTACACTAGACTCGACTAGACTGGGAGTATGCCCTGTCAAAAAGACTAGACCGGGGGAGTATGCGTTATACAATACTTGAAATTGCAAATTAAAGAGTCCTAGGCAGTATTCTTCAATTCAATTCAATTGTTGACCCCAAGCCAGCTTTAAAGTTGTTAAGTAACAAAGGTAGCAAAAACATACTATAAAATCAGGTTCCTTAGCGTATAGTTTAAAATAATTTTGCTACTTGTAAAATTTAATAATATTCGTGATGTATCTATATTCTATATTTACATAATAATCAATATTTTGAATTATACTTAATCTACGTTTTCTTTTCCCTATAATCCACTAAACCCCTTTCTAATTTCCCCCTATGAAGTATTAAAGTCACACTCCCCCAGCTGAGTTTTTGCCAAACTGTGCCTAGACCTAGACCATTGAACTCGACTGTACGCCTCAAATGTGATTATCACAAGCCAAATTTATGCGTATCGAATGAAGTTGTCATTTGTTTTGCTCACAGATGACACACACACATACAAACGTCCAAAGGTTATTTGGGAAGGGAAACGTAGCAAGTTTTGGGAAAGTATTGCCACGGATCGCTGAGGCAAACTGGTTGGCAGTAAATTCGATCGGACTACGCAACTTAATTAGTTCATGTCAAACGCTTGGCTACTTCGCGTGCCTTGGGGCAACCATCGGTCAGTTGGAGCTTGGAGAAGGGGTAGCAGTGATGGTGGCAACAATGACAACAACTTCCCCCAGGAAGGGGGCTCGAGCTTAAACATTTATCACCTAAGCAACATTTGTAATTTAAATGTGTGTTTTCTTTTGTTTTTGTTTGTGTTATTGTGTTTTGTTTTGATTCTGCGTGTGCTTTTTGTATGCAAATCACTTATCAAGCTCGTTGAGCGGGCTTAGAAAAATGTAAAATTAATTTAATATAACAGTCACATACTTATATACATATATTAGTATATACTATAAAAGTCTTTTTATATAAATATGCCTGGGAATTAGCATAGAGAGCCATGCTAAACTGAAAGCCAGTTTCGCTCGATGTTCGCTTTATTTCCTTTTAATGATTATTATATTATTTTGTATTATACTGAAATGCGTAATAGTTGTTATTATGAACATCTCGTTTGCATCGCATAATACTACAATTTAATTTTATTTGTATTATATAATGGAAAGCAGGTTTACTATGCAGGATCATTCAACCTTTTTAGACACCCGCAGAACAGTACTAGCCAAGCTCATATATTTGTTAACAATTGCCTCAGTACGACCGCAAATTCAATTAGGTAATGCAGTCTGGAGAACCGCAAAAAACCCTCGCCTTATGCTTTATGTGCAAATTATTCATGGAGCCTCAGATTGTGGTTGCTTGCGTGTTGTTCTTGTCTATATAGACAGACTACTGTGCGAGGCAATAAAAATAAATTGCCCAAACAAAACTCGCAATGGAAACAAACAAAACAACTCGCATAGACAGACAAAGTTGTGTGTTGCAAGAATTTGGGCCAATAGTTTTTATTTATATACTTATCTATGTGTATATCGTATATATGTAAAAATCTCCGAACATATTTAGCCAATTCAATGCCAAAAGCTAAGAATGAGTTAGCTATTTTCAGATTGAAAACGAAAACAGTTAAGAACATCATAAATTACCCAAAGCAGATCGCGTGATTTAAAACTAATGCAGCACTGCAGAAGTCACAAGATTAAACTGCATAACATATACGGATATATAGTCCTCTATATAGTAGGTGGATTCGGTGTGATTGATGTGCGGCGGCGACGGCGGCATTTGCTGACAGCCGCAGGCGACAAATGTCTATTTGAATGCAAACAACGAGATATTAAGATGCATTCGCCTTTGGATATTGTCACTCGAAATGCTGCCAAGAATAATAGACAGATGAATGGTTATATATACAAATACACATACAGAAATGTGCCAGTGTGTATCTACACATATACAAATAGGCTTAAGGAGCTCTGTTTCTGTTCAATTTCATGGCAATTGTCGATTTCGTGTCATTGCTAAGAGAGAGTGAAAGAGAGAGAGAAGGAGCCGATTGGGGGGAGTAGGTGTTCAGCGCCAACCCCAAGAGCCGAAAACTCACTTGTTTACAAAACAATTAATTTTCTTTGGAAAAACAAGAAAGGCAGCAAAATAAACGGAAAAAATGAAAAAGATACCGAAACATAACTCAAACAAAAGGCACAACCGAATGCACTAATCGATGTGCACTTCATTTGTATAGAAAGAATAACAACAACAAGAACAACTGCAAGTGCTGCAGATACTTGAGCAGCGCAGGAAGAGAATAGAGAGAGAGAGAGAGGGAAAGAGAGAGCGAATAGAGAGAAAAGCGTAAAGAGGAAAGGGGGAAAGTGCAGCGGGCTTTTGTGTAATCGATTTGAACCGGAAGCAATCGGGCCACCGCCACCACAATCCTCTCAAGACTCAACTATTTTAAATATTTAGTGCACGAGACAAGCGAGGGCAAAGCCGAGCGAGTGGCACAGCGCATCACATGCGCTGCCCGCTGCTAACTACAAAGCAAACAGCCAGGGCCGAGTGTATTGACAAGTGTATCTACCAGATACAATTGCGACTGCGCGTGCAGTTGAAACTCACATGCAATGCTGCAACCTGACAACAGCTCAGCCAAGCAGCAGGTTTAGGAACAGTATCTATATTCTTCAAACTATATTTACCTCTGCCTAAAAGTATCTAAGGCCATAAAGAAAGTGTCTATAGTTGTATCAACTTCAATTTGTTCTTAAATAAACCAAAATATAATTAAACTCCCACGTCTTTATTATTGTGTAATTAAAAGTCACGCATTTTACGCGCGAAAATTCACATTATAAAAACCAAAGACAACATGTCGTATTAGTAATGTGAAGAAGACAGCGACAACAACAAAGGCAACAACAATAATTGCGTCTAGGATATTTTTAAAATGCGTCAAACAGCGAGATGCGCGACACTTTTCGAAGATTTCTGTTGTCTTTTTTCAGATACTTTTTCGTGCTTTATTTTTTGGGTACAAAGTGAACCTAAAGTTGTAAAAAGTTTGTGTGTTTGTCTTGTCCGAATGTGTGCCGCACATTATGTGGTCTAGTGTTCACGCTTCGTTAATAAAAAGCAGAGGAGAGAGAGAGAGGGAAGTGCGGAGCTTAGGGGGCACCACAAAAAGAAGAATGTGCTGCATTTTCCTTCTTCTTTTTTTGCAACGTTTTGTGGCACTTTTGCGCCACATTCAGCTAAGCACTTTAAACTATTTACGCACAACCATAAAACTCTGCCTGCGATAAGCATTATCTTCCTCGTCGACTTTTTTGTTTCCCCTTAACGATAACACGTTGCTGTTGTTGTTGTTTTTGTTTTTGCATAGTGCGTGTATGCCGGGCCAATCAATCAGGCGTAACGCCTTCTCGAAATGTGTCAAAGTGCAGAGCGGAGCGAAGGTTGCCCCACAAATAACGAGAATTGCGTACAACCGAATTTTGAATAAACAATTCCAAGCCAAGCCGAATATTATATGCTCTAACTAATGATTGTCTACATTATATATGAACTTTATAAAATAATTATGTCTATAAAACTATATTGTATTGTAATTCATTTCTAATTACCTTGAACTACAAAACTGACGACAGAAAACGCAGAGATTAATCTTATTTTATTCGATTTAAAGTTAAGGTGTTAGCATTTACAAATATATTAATAAATACCCACACAAACCCCTTATCAGTTCTAAAATACCCACTTGGTAAGGGTATTTTGGAAATGTTTTTTATGCGCATACAACTTCTGCCTGATAATCGTGCAACAGACAAACATGCGACTCTCTAGGGGCCTACTGTATATTTTACTACTTGGATTGTTTAATGACATTAATGACATTAAAAACAAAAAACCAAATACAATTTATATATTTAATACTCGTTCAGAGTGGTTCTGCTACAACTACAACATTTTACAGCTTTATTTTATTGTTTTGGGTGCGTTGACGTAACAATTCAATTGAGAAATGTAGAAAAGAATACGGAATAAATACTATAGAGACAGAGAGAGAGAAAGAGAGAGAGAGAGAAATTGCAGAGTTAATCTAATGCAAAACAACTAAGTTTCGAATTTTGCTTAGCTTTATCTAATGCCTGCACTGCGATCTTTCCTAGTCGACGCGTCATGTGATTAGCAGTTGTTGAACCCGAGGCAGAAACACACACACACACGGCCAAACGGCCAGCTTGACGTAACAAAAAGGCAAATTCGCATGCGGTCATAGAGACAGATACACACACACACACATAGACGCACAATACGCCCGCGACAGTTGCAGATACAGATACAAATAGCGAGGCGTTTGTAGTGCGGCTGAGCTTAGATAACTAAACGCATGCCGCATGGCCTGTTAGCCTGTTAGATAACAGCAGCCGGCATTCTTTTTTTTAGGGCGCCAGAAGACTGCGAAGCGGGGAGAAAGGTTTGCGAAAAAGAATCGGAAAGAGAAGAAGTGAAACTAAAACCAAATGAGATTAGAAATGCGTGTGTCGTCCGCGTACTATGAGATACGCATGCCGGCACACACAAGTACACACACTCAGTTTCGCTCCGTTGGGATGCTTTTCGCGAAAAAGAAAGAAAGAAAGCAACAACAAAAAACTATAAATATACAACGCACGTTAAACTTAATTTATATAAATTTCGCTTTCATGCGAATTTATTTTATTTATTTGCTTTGTTTATCTGAGTTTTCCTTCGCGGAAAACTACTTGGTGGGAGCAAGAACTAACTCAACTCACTTAACAAGAGACAATTGCAAATGAGAACTGAGAAGGAGATTGCGACAAATGGTTTGTTTTGCGATCTTTTTCTGTTTTTGTGCTCGTCGAGGTGTTGAAATCTAATCAAATAGAAATTAGTTTACTGCAATTAGCGCTCTGCTAATTGAACATATGTATGTGTATATGCTCCTTGCGAATCTTCAATCAAAAACATTTACCCAGCGAGAGTATTTCATTTAGTTTTTATTTATTTTTCTTTCAAAAGCCATTGACTTTTCGGATGTTTGTTGTCCCAAGTTTATAAAAATTGCGGAAGATTTTGATTTCCCTTGGTAATATGTTATGAAAAACATACATGAAAAATGCGAATTTAAATTTAAAAACACTTCTTCGTCGGCTGTCTGCCAATTTTTGCAGTATTTCAATTTGTTGAAATGCCAAATTTTTTTTAATTTTAATTTTTTTTATTACTTAATCCAAGCAATAATTTTAAAACCTTTCTGATCTCAACGCACTAATTATGACAATTAAACGTAGACAGAAATTGCAATTTTTCTACATTTTAACGGAAATTATTAAATAGTCGTTCTGTTCTTTATTTCTTAAGTATTTTCCAAACGTCAAAATTATGTAAGACAATCTCTGCCAGAGCAATAAATTTACGCACCTTTTGTTGAAATCTGTTGTATATATTTGATATAATATTTTTTAGATATTTGCACCATAAAAAATTTGCATAGACTTGCACAATTCGAAATATTCACTTGAACACAACACAATTTCTTTTTTCGCTTTTTGCTCTTTTTTTTCGTATATTTGTCGCTGTATTTGTTAGACTTTTCACTGATTTTCTTGGCTCGATTCGAAGGAATTCTTCTCAATTATTAAATGATTAGTGAATCCAAACTGAAAGAATGTTTTAAAAATCTTTTGGCCGGCCAAATAGCGCTATTACGGATGTTGCCGAACATCCTCAACGATGATAGTAACGAAGACCTTTAGCGAGAATTGAAAGTTGCGTCAGTCGGTGTTATTGGCAATTTTCGAAATGAGTTAACACGTTTTTCAAGCCTTTCGAATTGTAACGACTTTATATTTATTTTATTGATATTTCCATATATAATGATTCTTATTTCGAAACGAACATGAACCGACGCGGCCCCCTTCAGGATATTTCGGTAGGCCTCGTTAACTTTCGATAATATTTAGTTCGAGATTTCCTTCTCGCTGAACTAAACTGAACCGGAATAACGATTTCAGAACACGATCGACGCGACGACGTTCTCTGGTTGATGTCTTCTTTAATTATTTTGGTTTTGACTTTACGAACCATATAAAAACAGTTCGATTTCGAAAATGAAAACGCTAGCCGACGGGGTGCTCTGCGCTTGGTCTGGCGGACTCTCCGCTCCGCGTGTGTCTTGTCAAATCGTGCGCCAGCGAATGACTAAAACGAAATTTCATTCAAACGAACAGAAACGCACGAGAAGCACCCGTTCGGATCTGTTCGTGCCGTTGTCGTTGCTTCGTGCTCTTAACTTCGTACCCTGTTCGCATCGGCGACTGTTGTTGCTTCTGCTGCTGCTGCTGATGTTGTTGCTGTAATTGTAGTTGCAGAGTGGTAGATGGTTTCTCGGCAAATGCCCCGCATAGGGTGAATCGAACGTCAGCATCGTTCTAAGAGAGTTAGATTAGTTGACACTTATAGTACTTCTAGCTTGATCTGATGTACTATTACAACAATGTTAATATAATATCAACAAATCTCAGAGGTGAAATACCCTCTTCTCCATAACACTAAGCAAATTTGCAAAAAGAATTCCTTGAAAATGTTAAACAAAAATTTAAAATGCGAAATAATCAGAATTCTGGAATGACTTATCGTTTACACTATAATTTTCTAAGAACACCCTCATATTCATTTATCATTTATCAAAACTGTTTCCTTCGACGAATTCCAAGCTGAATCAAACAGTTACGCACCTTAATATTGAAGGGAATAACTCGTTTGTGTAGATCGCAATTCACATTTAAAATATGTTATATAAATCGAAATGCTTACAAAACATTCATTTTAATTATATTGAATCAATAAAGATTCAATTATTGAAGTATAATCATAAATTACTTATAGTAAATTGATTTCTTGTTGAAAAAAGTAATAAATAAATTATTTTTGAATTGGAAGATCAAACCTAAATATATAATCCATTACAATTCGAAGAAAATGACTTAATATAAACCTTAAAAAATTAAATTTAATTTGAATCTCAAATTGTTTAAAGTCATTTCCATCATGCGTTAAGAAAAGTGATTAAATTAATATGATAATAAAAAGTATTTATGAAATTTAAGAAATTATAGCCACAGATATATATCCGTATTTACAGGCATGTGCCATATATAAAACCTGCAGGAATTGCAATAGTCTACAATAGATTTACGTCAATCTGAATGCGTTTCGCTAGCGTTTTGCGGGCGTTTTCAACGTTTGTAGCGATTGCATGCTAGCTGGCGGTTGTGGCTTTCCGCGCGTAGACAGTTTGTTGCGATTTCACAAGTTAACCAATAACAATTAACATTTGCCAAAGTGCAATCGATAATTATGAAGAGCGCAGACTAATCTAACATTGAGGTGAGTCAGTTAATCGTAGCGTATTTGAACTATATACACACATTTCTGCCGATTAATGAAGTTTGACAAAAAAGAGGGAGAAAAAGAAACTGAGAGAGAGAGAATAAGAGAGAGACGAGGTAAGAGCGAGCGTGATAAGCAGATGCAAATATCGTGGGCGTTTTCCACTCTACAGACTATGACGTTGGCCTATAAAAACTTTTACGATCCCCCCAATCGCTGCTCTCTGCACTCGAAACTAAACGATAAACGAAAAAAAAAATAAGCCAACAAATTATTTTTGGCAATCACAATGCAGGCTAATTATAAATTGTTGACTAAATTAACGTTCGGCCAGCTGTTTAGGGAGTACGTGATCCCCGAAATGCCAACCTGGCAGGCCACTAATGCATTCGGTAGAAATCGCAGCAACTTTGCCACTCTATAAGGCAAATATATCTTATCTTTGGACAGGGGGCGCTTATATGTTAGCAATCACATGAGCAACATAAACGTGGTGCCAAAGACTTATTGAGGTAGACGACTGCCTGTCGCTGCTATATAGTAGTTATTGATAAGGAATTTACAGAGATTCGCAAGATAAGCGATAAGGTACGAAACTTGCTTCTGAATAATTCTAAGATGCCGATAAGAATCAAATGGGAAGGCAGTGAAACAAAAAGATTGAACATTAGTAATGCATCTAAATAAGATATTTATAAAGAGATTACACAACATTCGTATTAGAGACTCATTAGGTTAAATATATTTACTGAGCTTGAACTATTATGGAATGATAATGAAACATAAATAAACAAACAAATAATGATCTATTATTATTCTTGACAGAAAGAAATATCGTCTTATATTATATCATATGATAGCATATTATATCATATCATATTATATCGTATCATATTATATCATATCATCGTACTTGAATCATAGCATCATAATGTTCAACTATTGTTTTTATTTATAATTACAAAGTATTTTAACCAAAGACTATGTTCTTTACATAGTTCCCAACTGGCATATTAACAGAATTTCAGTTTTAATTGAATCGTTTAGCATTTCTTCGCCAAGGGACCAACTTAAACTACATTCTGTCCCGCCCTAAAAGAAATTCTTTTATTTTAAGGGGCTCTAAGTGCTAGTAGCACCCCTTTTGGGGAATAGAATTGTCAAACCACATTTGTGCCCCACATTTTAGTGGCAATGGCAGCACATGCCAAATGCCAAAGACCCCTTTCCCCATTAGGCTCGCTACTACCCGCACTGACCTATAAATAACCGACAAAGTGTTCCATCCAATTGCTGCTCCCCCGCAGCTCCTGCGACTGTTGCAGGCATTGTCCTTGACTTCTGCAGCACACACACACTCACACTCACTGGCACACAATTAAAATGATTAATTAAGGCGCAGAGCAGCAGGACATTTTAGAGCTAATGACTTAATTAACCCTCGAGCGCCGTGTGAGTGTTTCGGCTTTAATGTGCTCGCCTCAACACAGCCAGCGACCAGCCAGGCGACCTTTGACCCTTTTTCCATGTAACTGCAGGCCGTGCAAGATGTTAGATTAATTAAAGCGTAGCCACGGCAAGTGGCTAACACTCTCTCCGCAGAATGCCTCCGTCTCCGGATCCTCCTGCGCCTCAAGCTGCTTGCCAGCTGCTTGGTTTGCCCGTACCCCGACCCCTGCTTCTGACCCCGCCTCCGCCTCTGCTTCTGCCTCTGCCGCTGTGCATGCCTCTTAGCTGTCACATGATTAAACGCTTCGCTGGCTGATCCTGACAAACGCGACTGCCTATTTTACACCTTGTTTCAAACTGGGCGTGCGCGCGTTTCTCGTGCGTTTTAAAACGCGTGCACAATCGTTCTCTTACTCGATTCAAGGTTACGCGCGTTTCCTGCTTGTTAACTGTCGTTTTGCTATACTAGCTCAAGTGACCGTTGTCAGTGGCTGTCTAAGTTTGCCCCAGATTAAGTTACACCGTTTATTGTCATTTACACACAAAGTAGCCACAGTTTCAGCACTGTCAAGTGCTGCTATACCCTCTGGTTAACAAATCTTTGCACTGGGTATAATAATAAAGACTCCATATTGAAACTTTAGGTTCATTAAGTATTTTAATACTTAAATAATTTTATATAAATACTGTAATACAAGTAGAGTATTCAACTGTAACCTACATACTCTACGTGTTTATCCCTTCGTAATTTTTAATTGATTTCGCTTTTAATATATTGATTTGTCTTGCTGATTTATAAATCTTCAATTAAATGCGCATTAGCACAATTTATTTATCAATTTAAGCTAACAATTCCTGTACTTTATTTTTTCATTACAGATTTGCAATCAATTAGATTATATTGATTGCAAATCTGTGATCAATTTTTAACCGTCGCCTGTCAGCGATTGGCGACAGAGAACATTAAGCAAGCGGACAGTCAGAGAGACACTTCACTTCGTTTCGAATCAATTACAACTTGTACTGCGAATGTTATGTCTCCCGATCTGTCTTTTGTCTTTGATCTACTGAACGATTAATAAAAACAAAAGCGAGAATAATATGCATTAACCCATTGGTGGCAAAAGTACTAAATATACAAAAAATGTTTCAAGTATTTTTTACAAATATCGAAAGATGAAAACTTTCAAATTCTTCCGGCAAACTGGAAAAAGGAAAATATCATATGATAATAACAGAATATTTTCCGGCAAGTGCGGTATAAATATTGGCGCCATACTTACGTCCACTCAGGTGTGTGTTTGTGTGCGTATGCAAATTGCATTGGACTCTGTTTGATCTGTCGTCGCCGACGCCATCGCTGACTCTGATGCCGATGGCATTGGGGTGCCCAGCTGGGTGATCGATTATGCTGGAAGCGATTGCAGTAGTCGCTAATCATAATAATTGATTTGTAAATATTTCGACTGCGATTGCGAATGCTAATTAAAATGCAACCAGGCCATAAATCATAAAGCCACCCGATCGTCGATCTTAGTTTTCCACACAAGAAAAACACATTAATCACATTGTGATTTTGAAAATATATAGTATAATACATTGAATAGTTAAACATGCGTGGGGCTGCTTGTCAAAGAGAACAACTGAAGCTGTTCATTGTGCGAGTGGCATGACGCTTGACATTGCAACATACAGCTTAACCGGCACCTTAACCTGTACCTTAACTGGCACCTTTACTTCACCTGCATCTGAATTCAAAACAAAACAACAGAAATGGCAACTAAATGTCATAGAAAACTGTTCGCGTGGCATGACGCCTTAACCTTCCTGAAGCTGCAACCTGCACGTTAACCTTCACTTTAACAGCCACCTTAACTGGCACTTTCACTTTAGCCTGCACCTGAAATCAAAATAAAAGAAATGACAACTATATCTTATGGAAATAATTTGAATTCTTTTTTTGAAGCACTTCAAAATTCATGAATATAAATAAATTAATCAGTAAATTGAAGAAGTAATGTGTATGATACAAGAGACGCTTAACCAGCAACTGCGACAACTCTTTAGAGCCCGAAGGCGGTAAATACATTTGAATATATACAGCATAAGTAAGTTATATCTGTACCTGATCTCATTTGCAGTTGTGATGGAAAATGCAGAAGGCAATCGCTTATCTGGAGATATTGTTATTGCTTGCAGTATCGACGCAGACGACGTGTAGCCGGTGGCCAGGTTCAGATCACTCCGTCAAGCTCCCACTGTCGCGAGAGACAGGCCAGCCTGCCTGTGGGTAGCCGCAGCATTGTGCCCCTGTTGCACATCTGGCTGCGGCTCAATCAATCCAATCACTCGCTCAGCGCTTACCTGAACAATGAACGTGTCCGTGTGGAGCAGTGCTCACTGTTACAGCACGTTTGTGGAACTGTCGCCTCCAATTTAAAAAGCTTCTGTAGATTATTCAGATCAGCGCCCAAGACGGAGACAGATGTGGGCGCTGCGCTGCCTAAAAAGAATAACTATGAGTCGCAACCGCACATCCTCAAAAGGATATTTTATTCGGTAGGTGCAGAATCCAAATATGCTATAGACTATAGATATTACTATATATTTCTACGATAGCTCTCGGATATGGTCGAAACAGCAATACTTGCCGAGGCGGGACCAAGCCCTAAATATGTTTTCAAGTCGCCTGCAATGAATGCCCTCAATATTGATGAAACATTTTATAGTTTTAAATCGACAATTATCGATCATATGCTCGATAATGACTATGATTACTTTTTAATCAATCCAGAAAGGTCTTTAATTATTTTATCGACAACAAATTGCTATTAGAATGGAATCGACAGAGTCCTAACATAGATAGAATTTGTATAACAATATTTTGTATACTCCTATGCAATCCCTCGAGCAATAAACCCGTCAGCCTAATTTGAATTTAGTGTATCTGCCACGCCTCTGGGCGTTGAACGCACAGTTCATAAACTGCGCATAAAATAGTTAAGCAGAGTTGGCAATTTGATTGATAGAATCACCGACACCAGCAGACCCAGCATCAGTTTCAGCAAGTGGTTCGACGAGTTGGAGCACAACTAAGCTGCCGGAACACACTTAGCCCCACCCTGGTCGGGATAAGGCATTGCTATCCCCTGCCCCCTTCCCGTACCCCTTACCCGTTTATGCGCTGCAGTTTACGATGCGCGGCAAACAGGTTGATTTGCTATTGACCCATTTGGCTAAGCAGCCGCGTGATTCACTGGCGCCTGCCTCCCGATCATCGTAGTCCATGAATGTCATCGCCAACTGGCCAATATGAAAGTTATGCGTTCGGCACATGCGCTCAGTGTTTTTGGCAGTGCTGCGATCCCCCATTCGCGTGCATTCCACGATGCGGGTGACGACGTCGACAGCCAAATGAATCTCATTTAATTTGGCAAAATATTTATGCATTCCGCATTGCCATTGATTTCTTTTTTACCCCGCCAATTTGGGGCTGCGACACGCCCAGGCTCTGAGTGTGTGTGTGTGCGCGCCTAATTTATGAGCCTTATGAATCAAAGAAATCTGTCACAAACTTTATGACACTCTTTTTTCATGCCTCGTACATTCTTCCCTTCATTCCTTCGTCGTTGCGCGACGTTGACATTTTAATTTGGCAGCCATCGATGACAATTTAATAAATTAAAAGCTCGATTTTAATGGGATCGCCGTAGCTGGAGGGTGTTGAGCAATTGATGGGCAAGTGAAGGGCACCTTCAGAGAGTGTAGTACACTTGCGAATGGGAATGGGAATGGGCACCTTGAACTAGCTCAGGAAAGAGAACTAAACATGATACGTGGCAACTATCAAAATCACAAGGTTCAAAGTCTGTGAGAATAAAATCTAATAATCAAAGATATATATAAGATATTTCAGACGTAACATACTCCTAATTAAATATTGGTTGGGTACTGTGTACTGTCACCTTATAGATGTATTGTACTCGCTGCTAAGCTTATGCTCCCTATATATTCGAGTTATTCTACGGAGATTCATAATTTTCCCTGTAGTGGTCGACCTTATCTCGTTTACTTCAATAAGGTGTCTTTAATTAAGTTCATATACATGTTTTATAAGTTTTCGAAATGCAATTAATTTCCATTAGAAAACAAAATGTCGTGTTAAAATTGCAATAAATATTTCAAATGTATTTCCCAAAATACTTAAAAACATCTAACGTAAAAAGTTTATTTATGACTTTCGTATTTGTTGTAGAAATTCTTTCGTTTTGAGTTCATCAAATTCTAATTAATATTTCAAGTATTCTAACAATTTGTTATCGAGAATTCCCAAAGTATTCTATTACCAGAAATTCCACAACTTTCATCTTATCTGTGGCAGCTCCTTGTTTTCGCCGCTTTAGTGTTCCCAGAGAATTTAATAGACAGACAGAGAGAGAAAGAGACGGATGGAGATGGACAAACAGGTGTCTATCTTCTCCATCCCATGAAGCTTTTTAATGTGAGCAATTTTTATTGTGACTGCAACGAAATCGATATCGATATCGCGGCTATTAACCAAATCGGTGGAACGGCCAACGCCGCGATAGACAACAATTTATGGAACTTTGCGGCAATAACAATTAATAAAATTAGAAAAACACTAGAGGCAGGGGCAAGAGGAAGGCCAAGAATAACTGGCCTGGTGGCCAATGGGCTCGGGTTACGCTGATATCAAAACTTAATCATGAGGAGATAGAGAGAGAGACAGAGAGAGAGGGGAACAAAAGAGTTTTCTGTTTGTGCGTCTAGCGCCAGTCGTAAAGCGTTTTTGGCCAGACCGGCAAACCGGCCAAGACATGCACACCGTTAATGCAGGCCATATCCATGGTATAGAGTCGGGAGCCGGGAGTCTAGACTGTAATCCTTTGGAGATCTTGTTGTGCGATAAACTTGGCTCTGCGTCTGATTAGTGTGGCCTAATGTGACAGCCAAGCGACGTGGCAGATGTTTGGGCACTTTTTAACTGTAGTTTGAGTGATGTAATTGGAGCGGCCACGGCAGAGACTTCTCCACAACAGCAGCAGCAGCAAGAACAACCGGTCAACCTTTGTTGGGCAGGCGCTGGCGCATAAATCAAGTGTAGCCCAACATGTTAGAAGTCGCTCGAAGTCTGAAAACATTGCAACTTGTTGCACAGGCCCACAAACCGGCTAACCCCGCTGCCCGTTCCCTCCTCTGTTGTCCTTAGGTAATGCGATAGCTGGCTTGGCACCCTTTCTTTGAATGATGCATCAGCTGTACGGCCTGCATGGCCTTCTCTTCATGCCACTTGCCCCGCATCAACACAGCGCATACCGTTAAGATTTACGATTCTTTGTGACAGGGCAACGCCTGGCTGGGAGGAGCAGCGCGTGTGGTCGGTCCCCCATTTAATTACAACTCAATGAGTTCGCCTGAACTCGCCCAACAGGTGGCAATATTCCCAAAATATGCCCATCCCCATGCCCTCCCCCCTCTTCCCTTCCATTCAAACATCAGATGCATCAACTGCAGCTCGAAATCACTTGACCCGGAATCCTCCAGTAACCAATCGCGCATTGACATTGAACTTTTTTATTCGAGTGTTTATCGATGAACGATCGTGAGTTTCATGGGAATAACCCAACGTTGACATATCTCATAAACGTATCTCTCTCTCTCAGTTTCTCTCACTCTCAGGGCGCTGTCACAAATGCTTATCGCATAGCACGCATATCAATCTCATAAGTTGTACCGTTAGATGATGCGTTAATCGACCATTCGCCCTGTTCAATAATAGCTCTTAGCCAGACCAATTAACCGAACTGTGCTGGCATAAATTAACCCAAAATGCCTGCAGGGCTGGCGCTAACTCAAGGACCAGCTAAATACCATGTTGGCAAACCAAAAGATCAAAAAATACAGCCTGCAAGTCATGAGCTAATTGAAACGACTTTATTACAACCGAAAAACAGAGAAATAACGAAAATTGAACGCGTTTTTGAGAGCATTGCGTACTGCCGCAGGATATTGTTGGAGGCGTCAACAGAAGTTTTTATGTGCCAACGGATATTTATGCGCTTTATTGACCGTACGAATCGAATCACAGACGACTGGCGCTTGTTTGATTTTACAACTTTCGCAGGAAAGGAAACACAATCCTTAACATAAATACGACCCATACACACAGATGGATAAAGAGAGAGGGGAAACACAACAGGAATAACAATAATTTACGAGCTCATAACTGGCCAGAAAATGAAACCAAAGATTAAAACAATGCCAGAACTTCGTAGGGAGGCGCCTTCTCTTGATTCAGCGTTCTACTCAGTTCGTTTTGCTCCAGAGAACTGTCAACCGATCGCAGGGAGTCTGCGCACCTTCACCTGGACACAGGCGCAGTCGGAGACGACGACGCAGCTTAGGTTTCCCGCCAGACAAGTGCACCGAAATCGATATTTTCATTTTTCTTTCCTTTTTCCACATTCTTCCTCTTGTTATTTTCGCTGCGCAGATCGAACGAGAACATTTCTATTGAATTTTATACGGAGACAAACCGGTTTGATACGAATCGAGTTGCATTCGAACATTTGTTTTCGTTCCAAATATATATTTCGACATTTTTATTGACTTCTAGTCGCATTTTTGTCATACACATTTCGGTTTTTTCTTTGGTATTTCACCGTGAGTCATTTGAGCTTTGGACTTGGAATTGACGCAGAGCAAATGCGGGCGCGTCATAAGCAAATTCGGACATGCCTAATAAAAATTTGAAATTGGCAAAAATACGTCAATTGTTTGTTAAGTGTTCCGGTGTGAAAACCACTGCAATTTACGTTGCCAGGATTTTAAAATATGATTTTTTGCAGTGCGTAATTGGGAATCTTGGGTGTGTGAATTTGGGCACGTAGTCCCCATTCTTGCTAGAAATTTTGCTGTGGTTAACGATGTGGTTTTTTTTCCTGCCATATTCATATTATTTCCAGGAAACTATTCTGAGAAATACGCAATAATCATAATTCCTCGAATATTAATCACGTGTATGTGTATGTTATATTTGTTTTTCAGTTAATAATTTCAAGAATTTTATTATTTTGTTTTTTATTTCCATGACTACATTTTCTTTACTATTCTTTAACAGTTTGAAAACCCCGCCATTTGCCTGTCTAACGAATGCGACTCTGTGCAGTGCATGCCTATGTGGCAACGCCACACACATGTTACGTGCTAATGCTGAAGCATACGGTGACTTACGTTTTTCTATTCGTCACTTCGGGTTTTTCTTTGGAGCATCGCACAGTGCCCTTCACAATGGCGAGAGTATTGACTCGTTTAACGGTTAAAACAAGTGCATTAGTAACCCCGCGCCCTCGGTTGACCCTTTGCCAATTGCTCAGCAGAAATGCCAGTGCTAATAGTGCCTCAAAATTCCAGACCAACAACAATCGACGTGTGCTGACTCTTGTGGGCGGCAGTATCGTTTCCATAGCGGCACTAGGCGCGTTTATTAAATTTCGCAGTACCGCCAACAAAGCGAATGCAATGCGAAAGAAAAGTCTGGTAAAGTAACAAGAAAAACAATGATTATTCATTATGATTGCGTATTGTGGGCAGGTGTGTGTGTGCGGTTAGTCAAGTGCAATGTGGAAAAGTCAATAAATGACCGTAAAAGACTCGCGCAGTTATTTTTAGCTTGGGGCAGCTTACGTTACGCACTGCCAGCTGTTGCGTTACGTTACGTTAAGTTGGGCCTATCACAACAGCTGTTTAAGGTGTCGTAAACGTTTTTGTTTTGCTCACAATATTCGCTGCGCTTTTTACTTGTATTGCTTAGATCGACGTTTAATTACGTATGCGTCAACCTCCACCCCACTTCGTTAAACGATTACTCATGTTTCTCTTTGAAAAATGGAAGTGGTTCATGGTCGTTATCACATTTTGGGGGCGCCGCCTGCAATTTGTTGTTGTTGCGTGCTCAAGTTCATTGAACAATACAAACAACAATGACAGCAACTACAACAACAACGAATAGTTTTCAAACCTGTTGACATTGTCAGTCGGCTTTCAGCGTAGTATGAAGCAAGGGGGGAAGACCCCAAATGGTTGACGTGCCTTGCGTGCGAGAAGTCTGATAAGCACTTCATTTCTGGGGTGTGAAGAACTAATATTTACATTAAGTTGAGTGTTTTGGGGAATTAGTAGGGCAATATATAGTTTCATAGTTTTATCACTCGCATGTCTATGATTTATCAGAAGGTTCTTAGGCAACTCTTACTTAAGCCAAGTAAATTTGACTTTCTCAGTTTGATGAATTGTGAAATGAGTGAACAACTGAACAACAAATATTTAAAATCATTTTATTCTTTTATGGTGCAGTGATATTGAAGTACAGAAAGTTAACATCGAATAGAACTTTATAACAGCTGAATACACATATCTTGATGATATAAAGAACTCTTTGTAATAAACAAAGTGCGAGATTAATTTCGTTTCTTGGATAATCAATGATGACTATGTCAGCTATAAGATGTAAAACTTTGCAATGGTTTCCCAGTAAACTGCATGATATTATAAATCAAATTTGAAAGTATTTACAGTAAAATTCCATCCCTAACTTGCAATCAAATCAAAATTTACTCGACACTCGTCAAATCTTAATGCTCACAGCTCTCAATCTGAATTTGATCGACAACACAAATGCAATTCAATTGAATGCCACATGCCACACACCTTGAAAAGTGAGGCACAATAAAAGTGCATTTGTAACAGTCACAAAACACACACACACAAATGTGCATACATAATAACATATACATTATGTATGATAAAGTGGCTAAGTAGCTGCGAACTCCGCCCACGCACCTGACAACGATGCTGAACGCTGACAGAGTGTCAGTTAGTGAAAATTTATCTATCAATCGATCTGGTTACTAATTTGATACGCCCACTCGATGGCAATGCCAGACGCAGGCGTGGTTTTCGGGTCCATGCTTGTCCCTGACATGTGCCAAGTCCCTGAGCCGAGTTATGACAGGCAAACGACGACGACGAAGCCGACTGATGATGATGAATGAGTTTTAATTGTTAACTATAAATCCAGTGCCTGCAGCGCCTGTGGTGTTCTCCTGTCCGCCTGGATGATGTCAGCCCAGTTATGAAGAATTATCACACGATTCTCTGGGGGCGTAAAGTGCCTGCCTCACCCGTCTATCCCCCTCTCTGCCTGCCTGCCTGTATGGTGCCGCGACTGCAGCACATGTCTAACATTCAAATTGCGCGTTGGCCTTTGTTTTTCCTCGACTTCTGTTTGGCGGGTGGGGAGGGCAAGCGAGAATTATGTCTGTGGTCGGTGGTAGCTGCACTCGAAATTGAGTCATTCCCTGGGCTCTGGGCACTGCCCACATTTGGTGCGTGTGGCATTAAATGTCAGATTTATGGAGCTTAAGTCAATTTATTGTATGCGCCAAAAAATCTTGGCTTCGTATCAATTATGCACTTTATTTGGCAATTGGATTAGCCATGCTTAACGTGGGAATCCTGTCCGGCCCCACGGCAGCCCATCAATATCACAGTTTAAAGCCCCAGACAACTGGCATTCAATAAGTATAGAGTATATTCGTATGCAGTTCGAATCGTTAAATGCACATTAATCAAAACGTCACCAGACGCTCAGCCAGAGTTCCGATATGGATCAGTTTTTAAACTCCTTTGTGAACAAAGCGGCGGAAATTATGGGGATCCAATCAGTCGTTGATTTATGCCAATTATATATACCACATATATGTAAATACATACACAGACATATTGAATTACCCAGCGATTCATCTCTTATCGCCTATCAATATAGCACCGCGATGAGTCCGAAATGGAGAATGTGAAGCTGACGGCGCGTGAGAGGCGCTTCATCAAGTTCGCCTCGGTGGAGTATGACGATCAGTTGTATATGACGCCACAGGACTTTCTTGAATCTGTGGTGGAGCAGGAGCCAAGACGTAAGACTAAACAAAGATCAAATGAAGTCCACAATTAAATCAAATTGATATCTTTCTTTGCAGCTCGTTTGAAACGCCGCATACTGTCCACAGATGAGGTAGAAAAGTACAAAGATCAAACGCCGCCAATTAAAAAGGGATCTTCTCGTCTATTTCGTAATCTGCGAGATAAAGGTCAATATAAGAGCTCACTAGAGACTTAGTTCAATTCAATTTAAATTTATTACTGTTTAACTTATTTAATAACTTCGTTTATTTTCAACAGGAATTGTCTCTTATACGGAATATTTGTTCTTATTGTCTGTGTTGACAAGTAAGTAATCTTCATTATATAGTTAAATTAAACATTGCTAATTGAAATACTCTTTCATTACAGAGCCCAAATCGGGATTCCGCATTGCCTTCAATATGTTTGATACAGATGGAAATCAGCGCGTGGATAAGATCGAGTTTCTAGTCGTAAGTGAAAGGTTTACTTATTTTAAACCCAAGTTTTCTTTGTCATTCCCAATAATTACTTTTATTTATTGTTCTTAAGTTTAATTGATTATCTTTATTCATCCCAGATTATTTCAATTTTGTCTGGTGCCTTCAAAGACATTCAACATGTTGATCCGAAAACCAAAGAACTTGTAAGCCTTATTTATTATTTAATTATAATTTAAGAGATATTTACTTACTGAAAGGTCTATCTATTTAAAAACATTAGCCAACTTTAGGACAAGAAAAGAGTAATGTGTAACATATTTTTATTTAGTTTAAATTAATTTGTTTTATTATTTATTTGGTTTAAAATTTTTTTAACTCAAACATGATATAGATGTGGCGGTTAGTGCCCTACGAAGAAAAGGCACAGAATCCACCGAAAGAGGTGGCTCAGAAACCACCACACAGGAGTCTTGTAAGTCTGAGAGAATCAGAACAAAGATAGTTCCAACTGTATTCTAGCTTCGCTTCCAGATAAACTGCGCTCACGTTGTAAAATATGCGTTCAACGCATACGTTGAAGCTTAGCAAGTTATTTAAAAGTTACGTTACTTGATGTTCCAGTTGATTGTATTGTTGTACAGCAACAAGAACTGCAGACTGTTCATATGCCTTGTACAATACTTACAGCGCCTTTATTTAGTTATAAGCCTATTACCTATACCTATATTTAAACTGCTTACATATGTTATTCTAAGCTTTTTGTAATATTTTTAAATTTTGAATGCTTTTGATTTACATTCGTTTGGTTTCTTCTTTGCGTTATCCCAATCCGAATCCAATACACTGCAACCAATACCCTTACTAAACCACCTAACTTTTCTTCTCTCCAAACCTAACCATCCCTCTATGCACCTGTCCCAATCCACTGTGTACATAATACCCCAGATGGAGCGCATATTCAGTGGCGCTTGGAAAGAGAAGCATGGTGATCCAGATCAAGAAAACGAAGAAGATTCAACCGAAACTCCCAATGAGGTAAAGTCAAGCATGTGCCTCAGTTCGTGAAGTGACTAACATACAGAGGAGATAAGCTTAATCACATACAAAACCTGATAACTATTTGAATTATCCGATTTTAGGTAGATTATGTTAATGACAGCGAGGGACTACAGCGGCGGCACCTGGTTGCCACGACTCTGCAGCTGCATCTGTTTGGCAAACGGGGCACGGGCTACATTAACTACGAGAACTTCTATAAATTTATGGACAATTTGCAGACTGAGGTACTCGAGCTGGAATTCAATGAGTTCTCCAAGGGGCAAACTCACATAACTGAATTGGACTTTGCGAAAATACTGCTACGTTATACTTATCTGGCCACCGATGAGTATGATGTATTTCTGGAGCGTCTGTTGTTGCGTGTCAAAGATGAGAAAGGAATTTCCTTTAATGATTTTCGTGATTTTTGCCACTTCCTGAATAATTTAGATGATTTCACCATTGCAATGCGTATGTACACGCTAGCTGATCGTGCCATCTCCAAAGGTGAGTAGCTTGGATAATATCAAGAAAGATAATACTATATTGTTTTCATGTTTGCAGATGAATTTGCACGAGCTGCAAAGATCTGCACAGGATATAGTCTGAGTGAGCATATGATCGACACCGTCTTTGCCATATTCGATGCAGATGGCGATGGACTGTTACACTATAAGGAGTTTATAGCCATCATGAAGGATCGTCTGCATCGGGGCTTCAGAGTAAGTGGTCGTTTCTTTGATTACAATGAGGCGCTGGATGCCTACGACGAGCCTGAGTATCCAATGTTTTCACATTGGCGGCATAGTGTATGCCGTCATTTGGACTTTTACATTGACAGCGATGCGCTGTGGCATTGAGTGTCGCTTGTTGTCGTGTTTGTCTGGCTTATGAATGTGTTTGTGTGCTTGTTTGTTTATCGGTTATTAGCTTTAAGCTCAATAATACTTGTTTGTGCTTAAGCTTAAATATTTAATTTAATTAATCAACATTTACTCGAATTGTGACCAGTTGTTCAACGACTCAATTGGCAAAAACACTCATTATATACATACATAGTTATATTAATATTATTATTTAAAATTTCAATCGGCCATAAACATATTAAAACCTATTATACACACTATAATTTGGCTTTTTATTTTACTTAAAATTGTTATAAATTGTTTATCATTCATGTTTTTATACATAACAACATATGGGGCACAGTTGTACTCCAATTCTACACAGTCATCTTGTCCGCATCTTCCCAGCTATCAACAAAGTTTCGCATCCATTAGTCTGCTGTTTATTTGTTAATCAAATGTTTTTATTGTGCCTGTAGTTATTTGTTGTTGCTGCTGTGACTCACACTCGCAGTTCAACTGAGCTGTCCACTGTGTGGCTCAGGTCTAAAGTTCGCCGTTACTGCGATTAGCAATCAGCTGTGCTTTTTATTATTCCTTAGCCAGATGATAATGTTGTAGAGATACGCTTTACGAAATCTAATAAAAATGAGGACGACAACCTTAAGGTAAAGTAGTAAAACGGAATCCCCTTTCGCTCTGTTCTTTGCTGCTGCGTATACATTTATCTGCTGTGCCTACCACACTCCACACTCTCTGATCTTTAATCTGTGTATCACATTTGTCTTGGCAATAACTAATGGCTATACTGTTGCCTTGCAGTCTGTGGCCAAAACGGAGGGCTGGGATGCCTTCAAGTACTGTCTGCACCATGAAATGAAAGCGCTGAAAAAGGGATCAAACTAAACAATCGCATCGAAATCGTTCTACGCCAAAGTGAATCAAGTTGCAAATTATTTTCTTTCAAAGAAACATACTTATAAATCTCTTGTGTTAACTCAAAGTAAACTCTTTATCATTGTTAAATTATGTGAAATTATTTATGAATTTGTTGAACGAAACTCATTAGGCCAAAATTCGTTGTATATTTAAATATCTTAAGAGCATTTATATAGAAATGTTGTTGTTATTACTTATATCAAAATGACATAATAAATACGAATTTTTCATTTATGTTTATTTATTTTATTTATTAAATTTCAATTAATTAAGAAACGCTATCGATGCAAAAATAAAAAAAGCTCTTGAATTCGGTTGACAATTTCACAAATTAATTTAGTTTAGCTGTTATGAAGTGTTTAATTCTAAGTGCATAGAAAACATATAACTTTACAGTAAGTTCTTAATCTGCGATAATTCTTATCATTTACCATCGTATAGGGGGAGCAAGGTTGTTGGGTTGTCTTAACTAATGCACAAATATACATACATACATTGCAGTGTAATAATATAATGTATAAAACTTTTGCTATCTCTATATAAATTTGCACTTGGGCATTAAACAGAACTACATTAAATTATCACAGTTTAATTGCGTGCATTCGATAGACACACTTTTTTCATTAATTCACTTGTCTACAGTCACTAATAAATACTTTTCTATATCAAAATAGGTTTCTTCTCTCTTCGATTCAATTTCGATCAGTACGTATTAAAATATTTAGCTAAGAACACGAAATGAAATGGGAATTGTTTTGGAATTGTTGCATAGAAAAATTGCACAGTTGAAATTAGAATTAATTATAAACTACCTATAATATTAACTTTGATTAAAATAAATCATTTACATAACTATAAAACTGCCGCGCATTTAGTTTTAATCTGTTGTTGTTGGCGGCAAAGTCCAACTTACATATTTCTCCTCTTTCTGTTCCTTATGTCCATTTGTATAGTTGCGATTGTTCGCTTTCTGACGCCGAAATTTGAAATTGGCAAACACATCTCGCCTATCGATTTCCGCACCTAGTGTCTGTGCATCCAGCTCTAAATTACGTTGTAATCCAACGCCAGGCGTAGGCTCTTCGTTGATGGGTTTGCGAAAATTGTAGGCGCCTTTGCGCTGCTTTAGCTGCTGCTGTGTTAGCGAGGACTGTGGAGGCGGTGTCCTTTTCGGACTTCCCACCTTCGGCAACGGCTTGGGATCCCTCATCAGCATTGGGAAGAGCGCGTCGTCAGCATCGAAGTACCAAGGACGAGAAAAATGAAAGCCGCTACTGTAGTACGGCTTGAAGATGGGCTCATTTGAGCAAATACTAAACGCGTGATAAGCATGCGAGATAAGCTGTGGAAAACGATCCACCCAGTAGTTGGTGAACTCGTGTGGTATGCAACCGAGTAGCTCCTGTGCCTCTGGGGTCAGCTCGTGATAGTGATGTTTCTTATTGCGCAAAGCACGCAACAAATCCCGCACACTGGCGCCCATATAACCGCGATATTTTCTCAGATCGTCGGTAATCATGGGATCCAAATGTGCATTCCAATCGTCGAGGACCACAATGCGTCCATTTTTTTCGAGAGATCTAAGAGGTTCGGCAGTATATTGCAACTTCTCCACACGATCGCTGACATCCTGCAAGAAGTTGAGCATTTTCGGTTCATCCCAGAATAGAGGATGATTGCCCACACAACGTGCCGGCGGACGGGACTGTGGATCTCGGTGTATCATATCTGCTATTAGTTGTTCGGCCAAAATCTGGGAGATAATTAATGTTTAGTGTCATCATAAAAAAACGTTGTATTTCTTGCTTACAATTTTGTTATGCTCCTCTGCATCATCTGCACGAAGCTTGGACAGATTGTATTCATGCGAGAGTATATTCGCCTGACGTTTGATTGTATCACCGAATGCATGATGACCACCGCTCAGGACATAGTAGTAGACGCAACCCAATGAGAATATATCCACAGCTGTGGTCTGTAAATCAAGATAAAGGTATAAACGATAAAGGTATAAAGGTAAAGATAATAAACTTACAGTTCGCTGGGCACGCATCATCTCTGGAGCTATCCAACCGTCGGTTCCGGTGACGCCTGAACGGCGTGAGAAACTTGTGCGGCCGAAATTGAGTTTTTTGCACAATCCAAAGTCCGAAATCATGACACGTACTTTGCCTTTGGGATCGGGCAGCGATAGCAACACATTTTGTGGCTTTATATCGCGATGAACTATAATAGAAGCGTACATTTAAATTGAGAATATGATTAACCAGCTCTATAAACTCACCAATATCAAGCGAATGAAGGTGACTCAGTCCAGCAGCTGCTTGAACTAGCACCTGCCATATATCAATATGCTGACGTAGCTCAACTGCACGATCACCTTCTGTGTAATCCTGTAGGGTTGCTGCACACAGTTCCACAGCAATGTAGCGAAACTGTCGATCCTGTTCAGTGCAGAAATAACGCACAACATTCTCGTGTGCATCGGACTCGCGTAGTAGGGCCACCTCACGATCCGCGAAGGTAAAACATTCAGGCAGCAGCCGTTTGACGGCAACAAAACGTTCCTCAAAGTTACCTTTGAAGACAAAGGTGCCCTCGCAGCCCTTGCCAAGCACCTCATTTGAATTGAAACTAATCTTGCCCACACGCACATGTCCATTACCCAGATCAACCAAATCCTGAGCGTTGATATTGCCGCCATTACTTCCGTTACTGCCGTTGCCACTGCTTCCAGTTGCCGCCTGCTGGGCCATTGTCTTGGAGCCATTCTCACTCTGCTTCTGCAACTCGCGCATTGTGCTGCATGTGTACCAGAACAAGGCAACCATGCCCATCACAATGACAATCAATATTTGATGCACCTTGCCACTTGGATGATCCATGAACCATTCGTTAATGAACGCTTGCACCTTGTTGCTGTTGGCCAGTATTATAGTCTTTGTACGATTTATTGTATTCGAACGGGATTCAATGGTAATCTCCACCAGTTCCGGATCTGTTTGCACACCAATATCGGCGGCATTTTTCTCATTGTTAGCCAACAATCCGTATCCATCGTTGTAGTTATGTATGGTGGCCAGACTATGAACATCTTTACCGGCTGCCGGAGTTGGAGACAGATGCAAATTTCCTTTGTTCACGTCATTAGGCATATTGTAGTGGCCCAGCATAATGCCTGGATTCTCCTGAAGCACATCATTTATATACACAGTGCGTGGATCGTTCTTGTTAATGTTTAGCTCTGCGACAGGCCCGTCCAACAGTTTAATGGGCGGAGTGGTGGAAATTCGGGGCGTATTCTTGTCCACTAATGATGGCAAAGCGTAAAGGCCCCGCTGATATTCTCCCACATAAAGGGATTGACTAAGGAAAGAATACAAATAATTAGCCGATTTAAAATGTATTTCTTTAAATCGATTTACTTACAATAGTTTCACAGTGTTGACATTGCCGGTTTTGGATTCTTCTAAAATGGCTTCATATGCCTCATCGGAGACTGTAGTAAATGGCACGCTGAGTAAACCATCAGGACCCAGCAGAAATGCAGCCACAACAGGACTCTTTAAATCGCGTTGCCACAAGAATTTTCCGTGCTTGCGATCTAGAGTGACAATCTGGCCATTGCTTGTGGTGGTCAGATGAATGTACTCTAAAGGGTAAAGGAAGAGCCCATTTTAGCCAGATAAGATAAGTTAATAGTGTATGAATTTCATTACCATATTCCTTGGCCAGCTCTGGCGGTGCACTGAGTGCATTGTAATCATAGAATGTTATGTTCCATGGCTTTGCATTCTTATCCTTGGCCTGACTGTCAAACATCATGACCGTATATTGTGTACGACCCAGATAAATGGCACGCGAGGTAGCCCAACCAATCTGGTCACTGTCCTTTCCCTCCATATTGGCTTCACCAAAGCCCATTACCTTCTCTCGTCTGCCAGTCTTTGGATCAACCATGTACCAGGTGTCGCTCTTCTTGCCGGAATACAAAATACCATCGGATGAACGACATGGCGCATTGGCCACCAATTGTGGAATGGTATAGGGTAATTTCTTCAGACTGCCCATCTGCCCGAGCTGATAAATGCTGCCGTCACGCGGGTCAGGCAGATAATGTGGAACTTGCACATTTTGCTGTGGCTCTGCAACAATGGGTGGATCTTAAATAAAAGAAACAGAATGTTATTGTGAAACTTTAAAAACTTTATAAACCGAGTAGCTATTTTAAAAAAGAAGTGAAGTAACCATTGCCAGAGCATAAACTACGTATTTATCCATATTTAAGAAGTAAATTCCAAAACAATCTCATATTTGTTCGTATGTATATATAAAAAATCAACACTTGCGCACATATTTGCTTTGCGAGTGCAGGTAAGTGTGTGTCATGGGTTTTATACCCTTATTTACAGTATATTCATTTTGCAAAGACATTTTCGACCCAAGAGGCTTACAATATTATTCTTAATCAGCATCAACAGGCACAATAGTCATGTCTATCTGTCATCTATAAGTCAGAACATTCCGTATTGGACATATTGTATAACTACCATATATATTAAAGATTTTTGTGAAATAATTGAGGTTCTTCAAGCTAGAAAAAAACTCAATAATGTTAAGGAACTCTGTATTGTTATATAAATACTATAGCAAGGGTGTACAACCCTCTGTATGCAGAAGGTACCTTTTCTTTCTTGTTTTACTTATCTGTTTGCCCATTGGTACAAAGTTATAATTTCTTAAAACTCTTGGCAAATGAATTTCATTACTAAGGAGTGACTTTATCTAATAAGTAATGAATATAAAAAGAAATGCAAGGCCATTTACTTAACGTACCAGCTATAATAACCAATTCCAATTTATATACCAACGCATTTATCAGTGTCGCTGCTATTTTCTAGCGGCCTAAGTAATCATATAATGCAGGCGGCAACAGTATCATCCAATTTGGTGTTACAATTTGTTGTGCGAGGCGTAGAATTCTAATTGTTAGGGGTATACTACAGCAACAGTAACAGAAACAATAACTAGAAATAACGAACCTTGTCGGGTAATGTCACGATGGCACTTTATCGGCACATGGCACTTGCGAGCACATTTCTCTGCCTGAGCCTTATCACTAATTAACCCACACAAGCCGATGTTAATAGTTAGAGAGAAGAAGAGAGAGAGAGAGAGAGAGAGAGAGGGAGAGAAACAAAATAGTTTGTGGCAAGGTGGAGAGTTTTGAAGGCTCATTTCTCATTTCTATGCTAGGTCATTTAACTCGATCCGCCGGTTACTCTAATTAGCATGCACATTCTAATCGAAGAACGGCATAAAGATCTATTCGGACACGTGATGAGGTAATACTCTAGGAATACTCTTCAAATCAATATAAATAAATATAAATAAATAGTATTAAAGTTATATGTACATTAGCTATGGTTGACCAAGTAAAATCGAAAATGCACGCGCAAAACATTTTAATCTTTAAATTTAATCTGTTTGGTTCCAAATAATAAGCCATTTAATGGTTAGAATACCTAACCTTGTTGGAAACCCCGAGCACAAATGTTTTCCATATGTATTTTGAAATGCGATTCCAGAAGAACAAATCCCCCGGGAAATTTACGATTTGAAATACAATGTACATTAGTCAAATACATGTTCATTTATGTATATGCATATTCATGCACACGATAATAAAATATATATATATATGTATATGTATACCCCTACACAGATTTATCGCAACTAAAAATCTTAAAGGGGCGTACAATTTTCTGCTTCATGCATATTGTCAAAAAATATAAAACATCCAATCAGAACCGGATGGTGATGTTGAGTAAATAATAATATACTATGTGCACAAACTAATAAATGTCTGTCATTTGAAGATAACCAACGGGATAGTCGGCAGCAGAATTATTAGTTGATAAACCAAAGTCAGGCACGCAATCAGAAACTAAATAAACATAACACTATTAATAGCAACAATTTAGCAAACACACACGAACAAACACAACAGATGCTTAATAAACAAACATGTGTTGTTTTCCGTTGACAACTTGTCTGAAAAAAAATATATATACCCTGTGATTTGATGATGATAAATGCTACAAATAGAGAGCCAATTTAACAATTAAAACAAATATTGAATACTTATTTTTTCAAACGTTGTCTTCTAGTAACCAAATCAACAAAATAACCCTTCTATCTAGATTTAAATTATTTATTACTATACTTTGAGTCAACTGTTGGAATCAAAACAGTTAGTCTAGTAAACAAGTAACCTGATTGCACTACGTTGGCATTTAATTGAAGAGAACTCTACTTTTATGTTTATGGCGGGCGTGGAGCGGAAAGATTAGGTCTCTATGTAGTAAATTACAAACACACACAAACAAAAATAATAATTTTAGAAACATGTACGTGCGGTGTTATCAGTTTAAAACAAAAATATAATGAATAAGAACGCATTGGTAAGAGTAATTTTAAAACGAATCCAGCATTTATGCCGGGCGGCAAAACCCATATAAATATATTACTATATGCTAAATACCTAATTCATATCGCATGTTAGCTTTTGTTGTTGTGCGATGAGCTCATCAGAGAACTATTCGCTCTCGTTTATGTTGCACTTTAAGGCCATTATGGCGAAATTGCCTATTGATGCAACAGTTTCACGGTGGCCGGAAGAGTGCAAGAGCGAGGTAGTTGACTTTGTTGTTGCCACCATATGCTGCAATTCTCACACACTTGCACATTAAAGAGAGTGGGAGTGCGGCACGCGGTTTAAAATTGGGTTACCTTTCACGAATCAACTAACTACACTAATACACAGATTCATTGACTTGTATATGTGTATGTATATGTGTAATGTATGCATGTATGTGTGTATTTACCATCTGCTATTGTCCACCGTATTTCACTTGTAATCGGATCGATTGCCGTTAGCCCGCCACCCAGCGTAGAGAACACCATCAATGCTTCTTCGTCGCGGGCAAGGTCCGTACAATCCTATTACAATGACCAAAACAATTTGTTAATTGTCATTAATTATTAATGTTGCCACAGTGCCGCTTGTGGCAGTGGGCCAGTGGCCCACTAATCACCCGCATATCCTCGTCTATTCTTACCGCCTTTTCTTCTGCACTGCTAACAACTTCTGCCGAGTCTGCATTTGCAGCACTCATTTGTTGTGTTGCTGTTGCTGATGCAATCGAACAGCAAAACAGCAAAATTAACGCGCAACAAGAAACGTAGGTTTTCATTTTGCAAACTCTGAACAGCGGCGGCAACGTCGACGATTTTTTTGTTTTTATCATCGCGTGAGGGTTACGCCGAATTATAGTATATAAGTTTGGAACTTCTGCTGTACTTGCATTTAATTACAGTTTGTCGAATGTTTCATATTTTCACTAGTTTTCCATGAATCTCATCTTCAGCTTGTTACTTTACACTCATTTACACTGGTTTTTTAATGCGTATTTCTTTCATTCGTCATTGTTGCGTAGTGTTGAACTGTTCGCGAGTATTTGACCATACATAGTACTTGACGAACTGAACTTGTTCATGTGATAAAGTACCATTACTTTGTTCACACCAAGTTTATTCACCTTGGAACTAGTTCAGCATAAACCAAACATAAAAGAGTAATATTTTAATGAAAACTAATTATTGGTTTAAATTCTGAGTTGACAGAATTAAAAAAAATGTTTTATTTTTATTAATATTTGTTAGTATATATTTAAAAATAAAAGATTATATATACATATTAGACAATTAAATTACCAACAGCGAGAACAAGAGCCAACAATTAGGTAAACTGAACAATGAACAGGTTTCACTTTAAATACCAAAACAAAAAAATGTACTAAAATATACCATGTCCACAACATATGTTTTGCTTGTGTTGGTTGCACAATGCGGTTGCCGGTGTCTAATTTAACGAATCTTTTATTTCGGCGGTATTTGCAAACACAAAATTTAATTCAATATGCAAAACAACAACCGAAGAACCTTAAAGGAAGAAGCAAAAGTTCACAAGATTGGTTGACCCGACAGCTCGCCGATCCCTATGTGGAGAAGGCGCGCATGTTAAACTATCGCTGCCGCAGTGCATTTAAGCTACTGGAAATGGATGATAAATATAAAATACTAAAGCCAGGCGATATTGTGCTGGACTGCGGTGCTGCGCCAGGAAGCTGGACACAGGTTGCTGTCGAACGCACCAATGCACATGGAAAAGTGGAACGTGCACCTCTCGGTGCCGTGTATAGTATCGACCTACTTCATTTTCATGCAGTACCAGGGGCAATAATTTTCGGCGGAATGGATTTCACTTCATCACTTGCCCAGAAGCGACTACGTGAATGTCTATCCGGGCGTAAAGTCAATTGTGTACTCTCCGATATGGCACCTAATGCAACAGGTGTGCGTATGTTGGATCAGGAAAGTATCACAAATCTATGCTATGAAGTGCTGAGATTCGCCTTGGCAATGTCTGCGCCACAAGCCAATCTGGTGGTAAAAATCTGGGATAACGGTGATGTGCCAAAATTGGAACGCGATATGCTGAGCTATTATGAGAAGGTAAAGCGGATAAAACCACGCGCTAGCCGTGGAGATTCGGCGGAGCATTTTCTACTTGCGCGTGGTTTTAAAGGAACGCCAGCAGAGTCTACGTAGCCCATTATTTAGATAAAAATAAGTCATAGTACCCAATTTGTTAATTTAATAAAGAATTAATTCTTTGTATATAGAAAATGCGTGAGCAAATTTAAATAATAAATTTCCGCGCCATAAGTAAACGAAGTTTCCCTTACATTATATGGTAACACTGGTGTCTCAAAATGGTCTTTTTTACAGAACGTTTTATATTGTTTGCTTTTCTTTTTAGTTTGTCAATGCAATCTATTTTGCATTTTGATTTTTGATAACAAGGAAACTTTTTCAATCATGTCATAAGTCTCTTAAATTTTTATTTATTTATTTTGATAAAACAGGTACTGTCGATAGGCGATAACAGGCTGCTCGCTTATTGTAACACTCTGGCAACTCAGAAAACTTCTTTCCTCAGACAACTAAGCACAGAAACATTTGTTGGTAGCAGCGCCAAGAAGGTATCAAGATGTCGATCGCTGATGCCGTAGAATACATAACACTAGGCAATCCGATAAGCCGAACACTTATCAGCTCTTCGGGAGCAATAATGCGTACAATTGTAAGTGTAAAGTTATAGTTTATCTGTACGACACATTACAAAATCCTTCTTGCAGGGACTACGTCCGAAGGAATTAAAAAACGCAACGCAGTCAGTTGTTGCTTTACCGGTTCAGAAAACAGCCCAATCATTACACAGTCTAATGGGCAATAACTATAATTTTGTAAGAATCGCCGGCTTGGGCGGTGCGTCAGCCATTTTTATGGGTGCCTACTGCAAGTACCAGCTGAGGGATGTCCGGGATCCCAAGGAACAGCAGGAGGCACAATCGTTCGTAGATGTTGCTAATCGGATACATTTTCTGCATTCCTTTGCTCTGATGTGCATGCCCATGGCCCACTATCCAGTACTGGTAAGTACGAAAGATCGAATGATATTCTAACTTATAATTTTTTTATATTTTATTCAATTATTGATATGTATTTCCCATCTGTAAAGTTATAAATTTTAATGGAATTCACGTCGGGTTGCGTTATTTCAGTTAATACATTTCATAGTTGCTAGGAGTCAGTGTTGACAAGGAATATACTTGCAAAATGTATACATTTGGCAGACTCTGTCATTCCATCTTTTGACCATTTTCAATGGTAAACGGATATAAAAATGGAATATCTGCAACAATTTGTTTATCCATGCATCATCAAGCTGAATACTATTAAGTAAATTAGACACAGAATGACTCGCTCGTAAACAACAAGGGCTAACAACGTTCTTAATCGAATTGCTTTTTTATAATTATTTTTGTAATATATTAATCTTGTAATTAATTCTTTGTCCACAGACTGGCGGAGTCATGCTTGTAGGAACCATATTTTTCTCCGGCTCCATGTATTATCGTGCTTTGTCCGGTGATAAACGCTACAAACATTATGCCACGATTGGGGGATTCTGCCTAATGTTCGGTTGGTTCACCCTGATCTTCTAAATGGAGTATGAACAGAAATACATACAATATCTATCTATATACAGTATACATAATGCCAATTAAAGCGACAGCCTAGGAAAGTCTAGGAAATTGGTTATGTACAGCAGTTATATAAATTATATATGTTTATTTGTAAAAATTATATTCTTAGTCTTCAGTTTTTGCAGTTGCACGGAAAATAGGCACTGTTGTTTTTAAAATATTCGTTGAATACATTGAATCTCTTAAAGAACGTTTTACCATCTAGTTTAAGTTCTACGAGTTGAGATTGAAAACTAAGTTTGCAGCATAAAGGAAATGAACTAGAGCTCAAATAAAATTAAATACAGAGGATCTGGTTTATT
Source organism: Zaprionus davidi (assembly GCA_018903715.1). Classification (NCBI taxonomy): domain Eukaryota; kingdom Metazoa; phylum Arthropoda; class Insecta; order Diptera; family Drosophilidae; genus Zaprionus; species Zaprionus davidi. Next base: position 5,634,052 of record JAEIGL010000003.1, read on the forward strand.
ATTTGAAAAAAAAAAAACACATTTTATTTTAAAAATGAAATAATAAAATACTGAATTCTTCATCTTTACAAAAAAATTATATTCTAAATAATAAGTATTTTGGCTCGAAATGATCGATAATTTCTAAATGGAACATCGATTATTCGCTATTCGCTCACTGTGTCCCGAGTTTCTGGGTATCCTGGGCACAAATGGGAACGTGTCTTGGACATTGCACTCAACCAAGCAGTTCACTGCTTAACATTTTCATTTCGAAATTGCGAAGAGCATAATGTTGCATACTTTCGAGTCGCTATCTGGCTGTTAACGACACACTTAACGAACTGCACGAAACTTCTTTGTGACAAAATAAACTATTTCACACGCGGCGGCTCCTCTTTAGCTAAGTTTCGCACCACCGTAGCGCTAAAACTGTACGCAGTTGCTCTTAACACACTCAAAGAAGAAAAAGGTTTCCTTTTATATGATTTTATTTATTTATTAAACAAATTTAATGCTTGTGCATATACTTGGAATACTTGGAAATATACTTTATTTTCATATAGTTAGTAAATTACGCAGTTTTCCTCTTCTCATCCTTACCGATGCCGACAGAAGAGTCCCGCATGCAGATTCCTTGGCGATCGCCTTGAAAAATGACTTTAATGGTTGTTCTGCTGGTCAGCCAAATCATTAATATCCTTGGTCCTTGGTGCTTGTGCAATCTGGTGGTGTTAGAACAATACGATTTTATTGCAAACCGTTTATCTTCATTACGTGCAGAGCGGCGTCAGAGAAACCACAACAAGAACGACGGTTAAAGCTGCAAACTGGTTGGGTAAGGTTAGGACTGGACATGCGAGGACTGTCATAAATGCGTTGCTCTCTCACTCTCTCTACGTCGACGTGGTTCAAGTGGCCACCCCAACCTGACGAGAGTGCAACCCTTAGCTCTCTCGTTGCAAACTGACCCTTTGCACCGGGGGGGTTGGCTAATTAAATTTCCTTTGTGCGCGCATTTAGTTTGTCTTTTGATTGCCTTGTTCTTAAGATTAAGCTTTTGTTTTTCCATTTAACGCTTAATTTCAACATTTTGATGCCCTAACGCGATTTGACCCCTCGCTTGACCGACCGGGATCGGTTACACGGCAACGGTTACATGTAACGAGACCCGAACCCGCTTCATATCCCAATCCCATTGAGCTTGCCCAACTGACCGCGACTAAACAAACACTGCGCTTCGATTCGCATTTGACTTGTGTATGAAAAAACTTTAATTGCATTTGAATCGGGAATCAGGATCAGGTCGGTACTTGCAACGGGTTAACTGGCTGTCTATTGTCCGCCGTTGTTTACCTTATGGTCAGTCCGACCCGGAACGCTTAACCTTTTGAATATTTAGCAGCCGGCCAAGGCGGCCTTTGTTCAATCGACGTGGTCAGTTTTTAATGCACTTTCCGGTGAATCAACTGGCCCATTGTGTCACTATCTCCCTCTCTCTCACTCTCTTACTTGCTCTTTCTTCCCCCGTTGGTTAAGCGGATCAGTTTCAGATCTCAAACTCAGTCGAGACCACAAGCCACAGAAATTTGCTGCGCCTGAGCTCACTGATTTGCATGTTAAGCTTTTCTTTTCTTTTCACTCTTGCAGTCAATTTTTCGGCAATTTCCTTTGGCTCTCCCCAAATCAGCCCGAATATCATTATGCGCAGATCATTATGGTGCACTCTGTACGTGCGTTGCACGCTTTGGCGGCGGCAACAGCAAATGGAAACAGAAAAAAAGTGATTACGATTACGTTCATTCAGAGTCTGCAGAGTCTGCTACACGTGCAACCAGCTGGGCTTGCCCCATCCTCATCCGGCACACTATCGTACATGGCCTGCGCCTTCGCCTGCCCCTGCCCCATACCATGTTGCGTGACTTTACGTAGGCTGCGAGGACGAGCCCCGAAATTAGCTTTGATTCGAGACAATCATTAGTACTGCAAGTCAAAGTCGAACTGCAACTCGAACTGAAACTGCTGCATTATTGGGAACGTTCTTCTCAGGCAGTTGCACCAAATTGCTCTATAAGGTGAGTTGGCGTGTTGCCAGACGGCAACTAGGAGCGCCGCCAGTTCTCCAACTGAATCAGTGGGCGAGCAAACTGGGCGTACGCCTTGCAGATAAAACTGGATATCTTGCGCTATATCACAAGTAAATTTGATGTGGGCGTGTCATAATCAATAAATAAAAGATCTGCCTTATGGCAAGTTGAAAAAAATGACAAAGTAATTGGCTCTAAATAAGGAACTAAAGTATCTTCCGCTTAAGGTAATAGCAAATTAAGCTGGGAGTATTTCAAATCTACACTTCCTAGTTTTCGTTGAGAATTCCTCGTACTCTTATAATGTGTCTATTTATTACTTTCGCTAAGAATGCTTAGAAATGTGGTAGTGATGATTATATTACTTCTATTTTCTATTTTCAAACTATATTTGTTCAAATTAATATAGTAAATACATGAATTTTGAAGTAAAATAAGTATTTTCATTTAAAGGTCTTTCACTTTAAGAGAAGTTCTTCAAGTTTCTGTTAATATCTTCAGGATTTAATAACTTTTAGCTTGGAGTTTCCTTTGCCGAATCGAACCACTAAACTATTCTATGAGAATTCCTTGTATAATTGTGGAATTGCTAGAGACTAGAGCTCTCTCGGAGAGACAATGCATTTCAAGATAAGCTATGTCTATCCCTACAAAAATTTGATCTAAGAACTGTCTGGCCAAGATCGCCTTGACTCACAATCTAACACACCTGTCGCAAGGCAGCTCAGCTCAGGTGAACTGCAGGCAGGCAGCTGCCACAAGCTTTCAAGCAAATCAAGCAAGGGAATTTCCCCGCTTGCAAATATGCTTGACACGGTTCAGGTGCCAAGTGGCCCAGGCACGACGTGGTCGAAATCCGCGCGCGCTTTTACTGCCCACATGTCAGGCCAGGTCAGGCAGGTCCATGCATGTCTATGCATGTCTTTGCGTGTGAGTGTGTGTAAGTAGTTGTGTTATACGGTTCGGCGACTCGCAACGCTCATAGTTCCCCTTTGAACCCCAGTCAGGCAGGCTGGCAGGCGCTGGCCTCGAAAGAAAGCCACATAAGCAAAGAATAACAGCAAGAAGAAGTAGAAGAAGAGGAAGCAAACGAGAGAGAGTGAGAGAGAGATAGGGAAGAGGAAGGGGGTACTTTAAACGGAACACCTGATCAAAATTTCAAATTATTACGACGAAATGAGCTAAACAAAAGGACAAAACTGGCATAGCTCGTGCGCGAGTTGTTATCACACACAAGCACACACACACACAGAGACGCACACACACACTGGTAGTAAGGCATGAAAATGCTTTGGTCTAATGAGCACCGCGCCGAGCCTCGCATAATGAAAAACTTCGACTTGGTCGCTGTAATTACGCGCCGAGAGGGCGCAAGAAAAGGAAAGAGCTAAGAAAATTCGTCGGGGTCGTTGTGGTAGGGGCTGGGGTCGCACACCGGGGTCATGCCCAATGTTACATGCACCTGACATCGCCGACTCATTTAGTTGGGTGCAGCAGCAGCAGTAGGAAGTGGAAAGTGGAAAGGCCAAAGAAACGAGGAAGTGGCGCGTAGAGCGCGTGCTCTTTGCCCATTCTGAAGTCGCTGTTGGCCAAGTTGAAGGCGCAGGCGCAGCCGCAGCCGAAGTCAGCCAAGCGCTGCGTCAACGTCGCAGAGTGGCATAATTTGGTCGCGGTTCGGTGCTGCTGCTGCTGCTGCTTGTGTTGGTGGTGGCAGAACTAACAGTTTTCCCTAGCGACAGCAACCCTTGTGAGTTTTCCTTTTTGGGCGCCAAAAAACACTGAAACGGACCCAGTCAATGACACTGGACGTGGCCAGGACGAGGCGCTGGCAGGACCTGCGCGACATATGTGTGGCTCGTGCCACCAACATCAGCATAACAATTAAACATAAATATGCCTAGGATAACAACAACAACAACAACAGCAGCAGCAAGTTCTGGCCTCAAGGTGTCTTCGCTTTGGGTCATGTGGGCGAGTCGAGCGCGCAGTTTGTTTATCTCTCGAGGCGGCGTTTTAAACTGGCGCAGGGTGACTTACAGCTAAGTGAGTGAGGGGGTGAGGTAGGAGTGGCAGAGGCAGTGGGAGGGGGAGGCAGCTGGCTGTTAGCGGTTTTAAGGGTTAGCTTTGCCAGCACCAACTGACGCGCGCGCCGCTCTACTGATAATGCGCATATAGCACCATCTAACCCCGTCGACGGCGCTGAGTCATATCTCTCACACACACACACAGAGACACAGACAGAGGCAACCCACACACAATGAGCCGCCTTCGTTTGCTTAGTAACGGTCACGCACGCAAGGATACTTTGCCGGCCCTCGCATATGGAACACATGTGTTGTCCTTGTTTGGGCGAAGCTTCACGCCGCGCTGCTCTTTGTACTCTCGCCCACCCCGCGGTAATTACTACAGAAGTGACCAACTGACTGCGCAGGCGACTTCAACTTGGACTTCTACTTCGAACAGGATCTGGACACGCTCGGCAGTCTGCTGGGCATATGTGTTGGGCTGCGCAGGCGCTTGACTACTTGAGTCCTTTGCAACTGCGCGAAAAATGTTTGCAATTATTAGTATGGCAAACAGGCGAGGCACAGGCTTCCCTCTGACTTGGTTGGGCGCCTACTCCTGCTCCGACTTTGGCCATGTGCTGTTCACTTCAAGTGGGAAATTTCTCGATCTCGTTAAAGCCGAAAGGTGCCGAAATTTCTGTGCCTATTTAATTTGCCATATGTGTATAAATCTTTTGTCATATATACAATCCCACTTCAAGTGATTCCAGAGTCAACATGGCAAGATCACTTGGATTCCTTTTGACTTTCAGCAGATCAGTCGGACATAAGCTGTGGGCGCAGCATATGTTTCTTTAAGGCAATGTGTGGATAGATTAGCAGATTGTAATACTGTTTAATATTTTTTAACTATAGAATAACTATTCGTGCATTGGCTAGTATTAGCTAAATAAGCAATATTTGCAAAGAATACTAAAAATCATTTTAAATTAAAATTGTCATAAAAGAATTATTATACTAAGAGTTCTTATAGTTTTTGTTAGTGTTTTCTTATTGTCCTTTTTCATGTCATGAAATTCCGCAAAAAAAAGTTTAAAATATCACAAAGATCGGCCAGAAATATAATAAAACTGTTGTACATAGTTTTAACAATCATTATGAACCGTTTAGAAAGGAATTTCACATAGATTTGATTATTAAATTAAGTAAATATATCAAATATTAATTATAATTTTTTTTATCACATTGTTATTTCCCTTATTTTTGTTTACCTTATTATTATTGTTTCATTATATGTATGTATTCTTTCTTACTTTCCAACAACATAACCAGTTTAAAAAAGGAAGACAAGGTTAATATCCTTATGATAATAATATTAATAAAGTAAATCTCATATTGCCTCACAATGTTCCCACATTAAATGCAGCAGGAAGCTCACATCAATGGGCACTTCCAAGGATTCGGCCTTCGAAGCACGTAGCACGTAGCCACAGTGAAACCATATACCCGATCACGCACAGTGGGCGCACAGTGTAAAGTGCAACATGTGCGCATATTGAAAAGTTGCACAAAGCTATCGAATTACTGCAGAAGCCAGAGAGAGAGAAGACTTGCAGTAGAATTTATCATACATTATAGTATGATGTATGTTCATACAAAATTATGAAAAGGCAGCTAAGTAGGTCGATCGTTTGTCTGTTGAAATTAAGTTAGCCTCAGCATGCCGAAGACTTTATACTCTTTAAATGTATGACATACTTTTTGACTGATCGTTTCTATTCAAAAGAAGTCGGTTTTCTTAACAATTATTAAAATTATTTTGCAAAAATGCATATAAATATTTGCAAAACAAATTTAAAATAGTTGTAAAAATATTTTATGCAGTACTCTACAAGAAACTAGATATTGCAATTTCTTAACGGAAATTTTAGTTTGTTGTCTGATTGTTGTGTACACATATGTAAATGTTAATGTAATGTACATACATATGTGTAAAGAGTTACTTGACTGACTGTATGTTCTTATACTTAAAAGAGTCTGGCCAAAATTCATATACCTTCTGGCAAGGGTATTCAAAATTGGCAAGAGATCTCCATGGCTGCCTGACTGCCTGTGTGCGGCTTCCCACGTTGCCAGGCCGAAGGGGGCTGTTGCCGTTTAGCAGGACAAGCGCAAAATATTGATCGGTAATAAAAACGGCGGGCAGCGGGCAGAGGGCAAAAGGCAGCGGGCAAGCGGGCAGAGGGCAGGACAAGTGCACATAAAATCGAATTAATGGTCCTTGTCGCAGTCGGGCTGGCACTTTGTTTTGGTGTGAGCAGTGGGAAACCGGCAAAGTCCTTTGCACACTAGCAGACAAAAGGATCTATCTCTGCTCGCTGCTCTCTCTCGCTTTGGAATTTATTGCCAAGCAACAAAGGCTAAGGAATCAGTTCGCTCTTATCTGGCAAATGCAATCTCTCACCTTTCAGTTTGTCAATTAGTTCAAGTGCACGGCGGGATCGGATCGGACAGGGACTACCTGCAGTCGGGACTGACCTGCAATTGCAACAGATTCTGCTCTTCTTGCTGTTGTTGTTGCTGTCGTTGTTAGCATTGTTTGCCGATTTATAGCTAGAAAAATCAATAAAGTGAAATATTTATTAGGTACAAGTCGGAGGCTGAGACAGAGGCGTGGGCGTGGCGACGGGAGCACTTTGTCCAGCACATGGTTTGCCAGCGTAGTCTGGGGCGTGCAGGCGCAGTTAGTCAAGCAGCCCGTGCAACCAACCCACCAGGCCAGGCCACACCATGTGCTGGACATGCTGTACCCACTGGACATGGCAGCAAGTGCAGCCTGTGTGCTGCGCAATTACGCGATTAGATCTGCTGCAAAGGAGTGAAAAATGGTTGAACAGCACAGCGAGTCACAGTGTCACACAGTGCAAGTCACAGTGTCCCTGCACAGTGGGCCGTGTGTATGTGTGTATGCTGAGCGTGCGCGCGCGCACTGTGCAGCACAAAGCGCTGCAGTTAATTGCAAAGCCACCAACTGAAGAGCCAGACACAGCACGGCGGGATAGGCGCCAGTCAGGACAAGGCTTAATGAGCTCTCGCTCTCTGCTCTCCTCCGGCTGCGCTGCGTGGGACAGGCGCAGGGTAAGTCACAGTCACAGTCGTAGTCACAGTCACAGTCACAATCGCAGCCAGGTACCCGGGTGAGGATCAGCGCGGATATCATGCTGACAGTTTGACACATTAGACTTAGGATATGCAGAGTCGTAACGTCGACCTCGACTTGTGTGGTGACAAATCGTAATCGGCTGGCTAACTCCTTCACGCCGTTGCATGCAACTCGGAGACGCAAGCAAATATTAAACATAAATATTAACGAGGCAAGGATCGCTTGAGATCGGTAGTGCCGCCGACTCCTTGACTCGGCCTGCCTTGGCTCTTTTATTTGATTTGATATTGTTATTTCTCATAATATTTTCGCTGCATTGCGTACCGCCAACTCGTTTGTATTTAGCTTCCAGGAATTCCTTTCTCTCTCTCTCTCTGCCGGCGACCACACAAGGCCGCCAAGGGTAACCACAGCAGCAGCAACAACAGCAACAGCAACAACGGCAGCAAGTGCAACTGCAGCAGCGAGGGGCGGCAAAACCTCAAACACAACTTCAACCTGTCTGTGTATGCGAGTGTCCATGCGTGTATGTGTGTGTGTGCATTTATGATATATTCCTCTTTTATTTTTGGAACCTTGCCGCATGACTCTGTAGTTTTTCGGCTCCAGACTCCGTCTCTGACTCCGATCCTTGCCCAATGTTTGTGTCCCTATATCAATTTGTGGCCGTGGTCACCTTTTGTCTTTCGCACGCCACTCGAGCCGCAATTGTTTGCAATCGAACGTTTTGATTTCCCGGGAGGTCTCGCTGCCTCTACGATCTGCACTGAGATCTACACTGCGATCTCTCTCTCTCTCTCTGTGAACTCCTCTGCAATTTCATGGCTGTCCGGCCCATGTGGCCCAGGGGCGGCACTGGCTATTTTTTTCGCGTGTCATGACTTTTTACGATCTTATTCCCGCTAATGATCTTTTCAAGTCCGCCAACTGTCCCGGGGCAGTGTGGTCTACAGAGGATCTACTGGGCTATTGTCTTTCGATCAACATTAGCTAATGCTGGCGTAAAATAGATTTCCTCAGACAGTCCTTAGGGGAAAGATTTCCTCGAAAGTTTCGCAATTAAATTTTTGGCCAAAGAAATTTCCAGAAATTTGGAAAACCTTAACCATAACTTGACTTGTCATAATATTGCAAAACGAATTGAGGAACAACAATTAAACATGAAGAAAATACAATAGTAAATAAAGATTCGAAAGATCTGACATATGAAATTTGAATTATTCAGAAATCGTTTAAAATAGAATATTAAATAGAAAAAATAAACTTTAGAAACAGACACAGTTGTCAAAATAAATCCATAAAGCGCTAATCCCCTAAACAAATAGACATTCCTCAAAGTTATGCAATTGAAGAGAACAATAAATAGAAATGACGGAAATTCATTTTTATGGTATATTTAGAATGAAGATCTAACATATTTGGTTTATTCATAAATCCATTAAAATATAATATTAATAATATTATTAGCAAACAAATAGACATTCCTCAAATTTGACAAAGTTATGACTGCTAAAAAGCTCTGAGTTGATCATGGGGGCTTCAAAGGAATTTGTCTGAAACTTGAAAGCACGTTAGGTAGCTGGAATTTGGGATTAAAGTAGATCCCGTTAAGGGGCAATCGGAGGTTAACCTTGATCGCAGTTGGTAAAAGGAGAACGACAGATGTTGTCAAATTTCTTTTGCTAACGAGAAGCGTTGGGATCATTAATTAGATTGCACTCAAGTAAATCGGCCATGAAATTGGAGCAACCTTGCTGACAGTTTCCGAATCAGTGCACCCACACACACACACGTATATAGGGGGACTGTGGCTACACCTAAATTGCTCAATCAATACCACATGCAAAGCATGTACTGCTTGAAAACCTAATGCGTAGTACGAGCATAAATCTCCGAGACAGACAACGACATATGGCCGATGAGGATAAGTATGCACAGGTTTCGGATTTTACTTTTACTCCTGTGACGGGTTGACCACTTCAAGAGCTCCGCGCATTGCGGCGCACTCGACGCGCTGATCTCGAATTACATGCATACACGTACATGACCATGTCATTTAGAGTACTAAGCTAGCCAGCGCCTAATAAACACATCGCCATAAACAAACCAGCAGCGGCAGCGCCAAAGGAAGGATCGAGGCAGCGAGACAACGAAGGGAAAGGACTCGAGATCGATGCTACTGACTAACGGGTCTGTCAGTCGATCGTCGTTTTGTTTTGATAACATCTCAAGTAACTGACTCGCTGACTGGCTGACCAGCCTGGCGGTTGCCTTAGTCTGTTGCTGCTGCTGCTCATTAGCGGGCCAAGCATTGTTTGGGTCCCGGCGCGACAAGGCAAGGATCAAGGATCAGTGTTATCTTTGCTTGTCCTGCATCTTTGAGTTGTTTATGCCGACAGACCAAATTGCGGGCACAAATCCTGCGCATGTGTTGCAATCTCTGGTTTGTGTTACAAAAATAACTTTAATGTTCAAATTGTCTTCTACAAACATAACCTCACATTGTTTTTATGACCAACAAAAAGTCGAGACAGTAAAACACAATTTGGGGATACGATTTTCCCAGGCAACACATGTGGATTGGGGCAACATAGCACATTGCTTCTCTTTGTTTGGGACTTCACACACACGTACACACACACACAGAGAGACGCCCATAAAGAATGGATATATGAATTGGTAATCTGTGAAAAAGCCAAACCCCCATTAAACCGCAGGCACTCTAACTCGTTTTTCTTTCTTCCCAAATAGGCATTCAAAACTCGTTACAGCGCCTTTGACGTCGCCAAGTGTGCATGAATAGACGTGAAAAGGCTTCATCATCATCATCGTCTTCATCGTCCGGGACGATCCTCCTCATCGGCATCCACGTGCAGGCCGCGCTTCAGCCTCGATTCGGCTTAGGGGCTACTGCGCGATAAGCCCAGCTCCCCCGACCACGAGCACGACTGCTACTCCTGCTCCTGCTGCTATGTCTGTGTGCTGTGTGTACCTGTGCCCAACCTGTTTCTCTAGGCATCTATCAATTTCCATTCCATGTTGTGTGCCTCGTCTTCGCCTTCGCCCCCGCCCTCGGCTTGTTTGTTTTCCATTTTCTGTTCTGTTCTGTTCTGCAGGAAATCTCAGCACGTTTCTTATTTTCTTATGGGCCTATTGCGCACTCTTCCAGTTGGATTTTCCCCTACAAACAGGTTCTATTGTTCCTTTACCCCGTCGAGGTGCCTATGTACTACCTGTGTCCGTATGTATTGCATTTTCCTCTATGCCTCGACATTCGTTACCTGTGCGTCCATCTCCCTCACAGGTTCGCTGTCCTCCTCGCCAGCCTACGCCCTGAAGAAAATTATATGTTTTGATTTTTAACGGAAAACTGCTGAGCCACTGCTCCCTATGGAGGAGACAGAACATAGCAGAGCAGAGCAGAGCCTCCTCGAGCCACACTACTCTCTAGAGCTATTCAAACAGTCAATTTTAATGACACACTCGAAGCAATCGTCTAATTTTATGTAACCTCTTCAAAACTGATCTAATGAAGGGTTGCCCTCGAAGTTCTCACGACATGATCGGTCAACCGTTTTCGAGGTCATTCAACCAGTTGCCTTTCTAAAAAAAGGATGCCCAATACCTCCGATCCTCCTCTCAGATCATGGCAACATAATTGCTTTTTCATAACTATTGGATTTATGCATTAGACACCGAATTTCACGGCTTGTTGGTCTTGGTACCGAAACGAGGCGTGTGCATAAAATATTTGATTGGATCTCAAAAGAAAGATTGGCAGAGCGAGAGTCAGAGCCAGAGCTACTGGCTATAGCTTATGCCAAATCGATTGGTTTTCTTCACGGTCGCATGTCCTGCAAGGACCCTTTCGCTTGACTCTTTGATGATATGATCATTACAATATACAAGTCGGTTCGTTTCAACTAACAAAAGGGTAATTAATGATCTGCCCAACCTGGTTTTGGCATACTTAGACTAGAGTTCTATAGTTACTCTATAGCAACCGCAAAGAATTGCGGTACCGCCCAGAGGGTGCTCTTTACTTGCCGCTTGCCGCACTTTGCACAGTTTTTGCTCATTTACAACTCATTTTTTTGAGACTCTGCAAAAGGCAATTAGCATGCTTCGATGAGTTGACAAAATTCAGTTAACATATAGTACTATATGATAGATTGTTTGAGTAGGCATCTTTGAAGCATTGTTGCCGCGGCTGTACAATGCATTCAAATATGCCGCACGCCTTTGGAGAGCCGAAGCTGATGTTTATAGGGAGAGGAATAGAAATACAGATGGATGCCAAGTTGAAATAATCCAAGATCTATGGTACCTTTCACTTTTATCTAGTTATGATTCCTTGTTCCTTCAACAAGGTTCTCTCTGAATGTCGAGTATATAGTACCATCCTACACTTGTTAATCAACAGTTTCTCACAATTGTTTATCAAGGCGATTAACAGCTGCACGTTTTGTATACCTCCCCATTGAGTTCTGCTTAAGCACACCTCACTTGGAACAAAAAACAAAAGATCTTGAGCTCCTAAAACAGCAGAACGATTCTCGTTTATACATATTTAAAACAGCAGATAAAACTACGGATCAGGCCATTGCATTTTAGCGGCAAAGTGTGAAAAACCATTAGAGTTGGCTTTACATACAACATGTAACGTGGAACAAAGCGGCATCCTCTCTGTGCCTAGTACTAAAACAATAAAACTGAAATCAAAAACCTCCTTATACAAACATTACGTAAGTCAGCTACTGTCTGCTCTCTGAGTCAGGCACCGACACTTTCCAAGAAAAAGCATAAAAATATCCAACATTCTATATAGAACGTACTTACCATATATCGTGTGTAGTGCAAAAAAACTTGCCAACTCTATGGAATTGCCTGGATGTGGATGTATTGTTCCAGGAAACTGAACAATTTGTGCGTAATTTGCATAGCACCAGCTTCGGGTTTCGGTTCGGTTTAAGGGCGGCAACTGTTTGACGACATATTGCTCAATGGCATGGATCAATAGTCGTAAGATTTGAATGGGAACACGCACACACAGACACACACGGTATACAGATGGTAGATCAAAGATCTTTACTCTTTCGCCAAGAGCAACAAAAACGAGATCATCTCATATGTGCACAAAAGTATTTCACACATTTAGGCTTCCAAATGAATGAGCACAACGATCGTCGACGCTTGTGTGGTCAACTAAGAGTCGAATCCCAGATCTAATATGCAGATATGCAGAGCCAGTGCAGCTGTGTTCCAAGCCAACAGCGAACTGAACAACCCATCTACCCAGTTTCCAGTTTCCTAATCAACTCACAATGCTCGGACTCGAGTCCAGTGCAGGGTATTCGGGTCGGGGATAAGCCTACTTTAACTTGAAAATATTACTCTTCTCTTTATGGTTAAAACTTTTTGTTAGGGCAAACACATAACTAACTTGCATATTGTTTTCTTGCATTTGCTTAATGAAAGCATTGTTCTGCCTCTACGTGTGTGTGTGTGTGGGGTGTGGCTGTGTGTTATACACCCACATGCCAACCAATTCTGGAAAAAAGTTACCCGCACACACAAGTGCAGATCTTAAGCCGCTCTTTGAACCGGTCGTTCATGATGGGAGTTTAAGATACCGACTACCAAATGCACATACGACACACTCACACACACACACACACACTGAGGCACAGCCAGGCATAGTTATTGGCTTGGCGCGCAAAATGAACAGTTTGTTTCCTTTCGAAATCCTTTTTTCAAAGGCAGCACAAAAATCCTTTCACAGTAAAATTAAAAACGATGAAAAAAACACAGAGAAAAAGAGCGCCAAAAATAGTTACAATGTTGAAAGATTCCTCGAGTATGTGTGTGTGTGTGTGTGTGTGTATGTGAGCTACCCTAGATTACTAGACATGAATGTTTAACAAATTCGAGCTGGTTGTAGATGGTATCATGCGCTTGGCTGCACCTCAAGTGGAGGTTGCAGCAACAGATAGTAGAGGCATCTTCAAGCAGTCAGCTGACTGATGCCGGTCCAGAATGACCGTTAGACCTGCACATAGAATCCTGCCCAGCAGGTTCCTTTGTTGACAGTCCGATGCACTGAGGCATTTATCATCTCTTACCAGATGACAGTCCCAAGATAGTCCCAGTCACATCTCGGTCCATTGATATTTCGCTCGACTTTCGCTCGGGCGCAACTAATCTCAGCTCCTTGCAATAATAATTATTTGTTTGTCTTAGTAGAGTTTCCTACTTCCCCTACTTCTCCTTCTCTCTATCTCTCTCTCTCTTTCTTTCTATCTTTCTCTTTTAGATAGTGATGCTACGCAAACTATGCCGTGTTATCAGCATACTAGACAGACATCTCAACTGACTCATCTGGCCTTTTTCTGCTCGCTGAGTGTGCTGATTTTTGGCCACCTTCGTGGCCGGGTCAGATTAAAATCAATTAGCCATAAAATGAACAACTCATTTCACTCTCCGTGTGGGCGAGACACTTGAGTCTCTAATTTGAGGTAGTTAGGCATCTGGAAGTTCGCCTAGTTCGGCCTCCTTTTGTGTATGATATTTTAATTGCAATGATCTTCAGATATCGGAGTTGTAGGAGGTCGCACACAGCATAAACGGTCAAATTGCAGGGGAAGCTATTGAATCATAATTGATATGTACTTTAATTATATGTATGTATACTTCGCATATACTTCATATATATAATCTGAAAGTGATCTTGAAGTCGAAAAGATTATAACTACTACACATTCGTATAGGCAGGTCTTAGCTAACTGAAGTATTAGACAGAAGGAGGCATGTACAAAATTCTTTTTGTCCGTATGAACACCTATATCTCAGGGATTGTAAGTGGTAGTGCTACCAATTTTGTTGCTCATGTGTCTTATTATGGCAGACAAACAAAGCTAATCTAAAAAATTGGCCACGCCCCTTTTCGCGCTTGTACGTCAATAAAAACTAACTGCAAGCGTAATTTTAAAGCTAAAAAGTTTATTATTGATATGCAATCAACTTTGTTATAAGATGTATACTAATCTGTTTAGTTTAAGATTCATTTCTTCGTAAATATTTCACCATACCTTTCTTATATTACTATAAACTTCACTAGAAACGTTTTTCTCACGTCTTCCCATTTCCTTCTTTGACTTCCTTCAGATCCGGTTAATTTTCTATCATTTCTGCCAACATTAGCATATTAAAATAGATGATAATACAATATTATGGCCTGCATGCTGCTGTCTGGAGTAATAACTTCCCCATTAAAACCCATTTCCGATACGGACATTTCATTAGGTATTTTCCACGCATCATCATTGTCAGCATTTCAAACTTCCTTCCGTTGGCTGACAGTAAATCGGCTTATGAAATGTTCCAATCTTTTGTTGTTATTATGTTTGAGAATCTACGTGTTGCACTGCTGCTGCTGCTGCGCTGCAACTGCGCTGCTGCAACTGCTGACGAAAGTAAACAAACCTGTGGCGAGGTAAATAAACTTAGCAGGCTGCTTAGCGAGGGGCCTGATCGACGCCAGATACGCCAGGAAAACCGACTTCTAAGAAAAACAAGGGCATGGGGCAATAAAAAATGAGAAGGAGCTGGAGGAGTAGAAGATACTGGATACTAGACAAACCAGTTGCAACATGGAACTGGACCTGCATCTGGCTGTGAATGTGGAGAAAAATCAGGAAAAACACAACCACAGAGAGAGAGAGGACTGTACTTTTTAAGGCAAGGCAAGGCTGGTAGTACCAGTGCCTGTACCAGTACCAGTTTGTTGGAGCCAACAAACAAACAAATAAGCGTGCTAGCCTTACATAGAGAAGGTGAAGGCGACGACGCTGACAGCGCTGACTGCGACGCCAACTGCAGCGTCGACTGCGGCAGGGCTTAAGCGTGATTACAGTGGAAAACGTAGAAACGGATGCGAGTACAAACGGTGGAGCGCGACATGCCTGGCATAATAAAGGGGTACGAGCCAATGGGCAGTTCATGCCACAGTCACAAAGAGTACAACAACAACAACAACAACAGCAACAGCAATGTCGTTACAGCAATGTAAATGTGCTTATGTATCTATGAGATACGCGAGGCTCGCCTAGGCAGCACCCAAAGGTGACTGATCTCCACAATTCGACACTTTGACTCGGCAAGAACAACACCAACAAGGGGGAGAACGACGGACAGCGCAATCAAAACAAAATTCATCGAAGTTGAAAACAAAGTTGTAAAAAAAATCGAAAGGTGAGTCGAGGGCAAGCGCAGCAGAAGAGTAGAAGGAGAAGAAGCAACAGCAGAAGAAGACATAAAACAAGTATCCAAGTAGCGAAAGGATGCACGACACGCAATGAGTGTGAGTGTGTTTGTGAGTATGTGTACCGGTGTTTGTGTGTGTGTGTCTGTGTGTGTGTCTGCCGATGTGGAGGCAGGGTCAAGGTAAACAGAGATTTACCTTTATGATGGATTTTGCTCGGCTGAGCATGTTAATGCACGATGGCTAATGGTGTTTTTATATCCCCCTCTCTGCCCCTCTGTCTTCCCCTCCCTGTCTCTACCCCTCTCTCATTTTCTTCCTCTCCTTCTCTGCATCTTTCACTTAGTTCTCTGCCGAATTTGAAGACAATCAAACTGCGGCCAAGCTGAGGCTGAAGTGAAAATGCTCTACGGAAAAGCGTCTACGATAAATGTTAATGGATCTGGACGGGGTCGGGGTCGGGGTTAGCTTAGTTGGAAACCAGTTTAGGAACGTTGACGACGTTGCACCGCACTGTGGCAAATGTAAAAACTTGTTGTAGCACAGCGCAAGATAGACAGACAGATAGACATGTACTGCTGCCTGTACTGATTGTGCTGCCACTGCAGCTGCTCCTGCTGCTAGACTATTCCCCAGTTCGGGTTTAGCTTTAAGCAGTTCTCTAGAGAGAGAGAGAGAAGAGGGGACAGCAGGAGGAGGAGGACGACGACGAACAACCCTCTCTGACAGTCGGGGCTGGGCAGCTTGTCAGTTTAAGTTGCAGATGAAATGTTGGCTGAGCAAGCAATTTTTATGATGGAATTATTACATCATTCATCTTCATCAACTCACAAGGAATCTCTCTCCGACTTATCACGACTGCAACTGACCAGCAAACCTAACTACAAATTGTCATGCGGGCTTTGACGGGGTGGAAAAACTAGAAAACTACAAAACTTCTATGGCAGCTTCACAATCACATAAAATTTTGATCTGTCAAGCGAAAGCTGCTTATCGTAATAATTCTTTAGCCAACTTTCTCAGGCATTGCTGCTCCAATTCCAGGAAAATTTCACGAAAATTCCACATTTCCCCCTCTCTACCACCATCAATAAATTCAATTGAGTTTCGCAAGGAAACCGGACACACAATCAGGATTCGTATTCGGGGCCGCACACGGCGAAATATGAAACGGAACAAGGGACAGCGCCACTTTGAATGGAAATTCCTGAGATAATCAACGGCATTATCTGACGATTATGTGTTGAAAATTCCATGAAAATTGCACAAAAACGAAACACCGACTGACGCTTGCCAAAAAAAGGAACACAAAGTGAATGAAAGCGAAATGAGAGGGGGAGGAGAGAGAGAAAAAAAACCTTATTGAACTAGATCCGGATGATCGTGAGATGATGATGATGATGATGTCAGAACAGCGCATCCGCTCGTTGGCAGCTCGTTTTGCAAATGGGAAACCTCATCAAGCCCTCGGTCACTTGAGGTTTATCCGACATTAAAAAACACCGAAAACCGACAAGGAATGCCGCAAAAAATCAATGCTGGCACCCAACTGCTGGACAGACAGAGACAGAGAGAAAGTAAGTGAGACAGGGAGAGAGGTAGAGGGAGGGCGAAATGAACGTGAGAATTTCTGGTCGAATGTCCTTTAAGTTTTCGCCGCGTTATAGCCGCGTGTATTGTTCCTGAAGTACTTTGGCAGATTTGCGCTAGTTTTGCGTTCTCTTTCAGCTCGAACAATGCCAAAGGAAACATCCTTATTGCCCAAGTGAATTCCAGTGAATTCCGCTCGCTGTGATGAATGAATGAATTGTATCCCCGTCTCGGGGCGTGAGAAGAGGATCTGCTCGGACAACTTGATCAACAAGGCAAGGCAAGTGTTGCTTGCGTAACGTGGGTGGCACAGCACAACACACACGTGACATGCCGACAGGAAGCAACTGCTAAGCATAACAGACACGTATTATAAACACACAGTATACACACACAGAGAAATAGTTGTGCAATTGATTTTTGCGCGCCAAAAAGTGTTGAATAAATATTTACACAGCATACTGTGATCCTCTGAGCCGCACATCCTGTTGCCTTGACCCTTTTGCTGTATGCAAATTGCCAATTGCAGTTGGAAATCGCACATTAAAGATGATGCAACAAAGTCGAAGGTCAGTTCGCGCAATGTCAGTTATCTTGCCTGCAGCAAATTGCGGCACATTGTGTTGGCCACGTTGTAACGTTTTTTTTTTATGAAGGTGCGAAATGACACATTCCGGGCAGGTCAACCTGAAACCTGCCGCGTCATTCAGTCATTCAGTGCGTGCCTCGCCCAAAAGGAAGGTGCAACTGCAACTGTGAACTGTGAACTCTATAACCTGCAACCTGTTGTTGTCAAGCCTTGCCCGATTTGTCAACTGAGGCAGGCAAAGTTGCCAGCTGCGTTGCCATTGAGCAAAATCTTCTGCTTCCTCTGCTTCTTCTACGGCCCGTTACCAAACGATTTTCATTCACAAATCACAGTCGCATTCAGTCATCAACTCGCTGGGGACTGCAGCGGGGCGGGTTATCAAAAAACCTTTTAGAAATATAGAAATATTTGTAAATTTCTTGCGAAAATATTTGTGCACTGTTTATTTTTGCGCTATCATTTCCTATGCGAAATATTCTAGAAAACATTTTCAAATTTTCCCAAGATTCATGCAACGGGGTGAGTAGTAGTAGTAGTATTTACTTGTATTATATACGATTATAATCGTATATTCCGGGTAATTGTGTACGTGCCCAGTTCGTTAATTCAATGTTTGGTATCCTTTGATCCTTGTTAGATGCTTGGGCATTCCTGGAAACACCAATGTCCAAGTGGGAAACTCAATGGGACAGTTAATTCGGTTGTCCAATCTCACACTCAGTTCCCTCTCCTTTACCCCTCTCTGCTCCTTCATTCATTAGGTTCTGATTGCAGCACAACCTGTCAACATAATTAATCCCCTGCCCCCCTTCTCGCTCTGCCGATCAGCTGATCGCGGCACGTAAAAGGAACGAAGTGGAAAATTATGAACAATTCATAAAAAAATAGGAGTGCATTCATTGCTCGACATTCCCAAGGATGCGAGAGTGTTGTGCCCTCCACTTTGTTCTTGTTGTTGTGTTAATTGTCGAGCTCGTCATGCCCAGAGAGACACAGAGAGAGAGAGAGAGAGGGGGAGAGCCAACTCAGGTCGCTCCCACGGCTTGTCGCCGTCGCCTCGAAGCGGTTTTTTATGCCATTTACGAAGAAATCTTGCAACAAATCACAAGTTGCTTTGTAGTAGCAAGAGGATTCCTCTCCGACTCCAACGTTCTACGTTTTTACCACTAATTTTGATCTGCTTCTCTCTCTCTCTCTCAGTCTGTCTGTGTTTTGACCTTTATTTGTTTGATGTTAAAAATTGATGCTGCCTTCCCCCGCGCTGCAGACAATCTAATGGCTCTAAGTGCAACGCAAGGACTCCGCTGATGAGAAGGGGGCACCGCTGACGACGCAATTCTTTGCCATTATCAAGTCGGGGAAGGAACCTGTTCGGGTTGCACTGGTTCAGTTGTTCAGTCTAGAATTGCTTTTTATTAGGCTGCCCCGAGTCCTAATTGCGGTGAGAGAGATCTCGAGCAGCAGCGGCATTGAAGTTAATCATTTTGTACCTGCGGCTTAGGCAGTCAAACTCGGTCCAGTGCAAACAGGCCCACAACACAACAGCAACAAGGACAGCAACAGCACAGAACATAGCAAGCAGAAGGACTCACTGCAAATGGATATTTTTGATAGATTTTCACAACCCAATTGCCGCCTTTTGTTACCTTCTTGGATACCTTTGTGGATCGTTATCGGGGTCGTGGTCGCATTGTGCTTTCCTTGGTTTTTATGGCCAGCCGATTTGTCCGACTTCCTGTGAGAAAATCCACATGGCAACAACTACAACTACAGCAGCATTAACTACAGCAATCACATCAACAACAACAACAACGACAACAACTTGCCTACAAACCATGCTACCTTCCTTGCTGCTCCTGGTGGGGATGGGGCAGCTACAGAGACAGAGTAGTGTCATTTACCCAACACGAAATCAGCATAATGACAGGACCGAGCAGAGGGAACTAGTTCGGCTTGCAAATTACGAACCGGTATCGCGCTGCAATTCCCAGACAGGATATCGAAGCGCGCATCCTTCCTGCTCCCAGGACACCGCGGGGTAGTGCTTCCACTACTACTCTCCTCCTGGGCAACGATCGTGTCGAGCAACAACTTTGCATAAAATATTTGAAAATGTTTTCATTATGGTAAATAGACACACAAAAGCCGATCGAGGCCACCACGATTCCCACCAGGCCCAGAAGGGGTTGTCCCATTCCCATTGCCAGTTGCGCTATATTGGTGATAAATTAGTTTAATGGTCTGGCCGGGGTACGGCAAGGCAGCAGACCGCAGTCGTGGCAAAGCTTAGATCGAGATATGTTACGTTGCTAGGAGGAACTCCTTGCTCTTTGCCCGTAGGCAAAGTTTTGGCGGCAAAACGACAAGCCATGTTCTTTGGCCTTCCTTCCGTACGTGTCTGGTGAATGCGCCCAAAGCCGACCGACCGTACCCGACCATAATGAACTGGCCAAACAATGCGCCAACTCTTCTTGCGCTAAAAAAAAAACGAAACAATACGGAAAAAACAACATGAAAACAACATGAAAATAGAATAGAATCACGTTCTACAAACATTTTCACATCGCTGATTTCGAACAGTGAGTGGACAGTGTACTGCACTGCACAGGACAGGACAGGAGGGGCAGAGAGGACCTTCATGCAGTACATGCTCTACATGCGACACAATTGCGTTTTGCGGCACGATTGTCTGCCTCACGCACGTGCAACAGTAGAAGTCGAGTGCCCATTGTGCACCGGCCTAGTTTGCCGATTTATATAGACTCCTCCGTATATAGACTTCTTCGATGCATTCGCTATGTGACACTTTTCAATGAACTGAACGAGATACTTTGAATAGCGAGGCGAGCAAGTGCCTGCACAATGGAATTTGCTGCCTTTTTGTTGTTGTTGTCGCCGCCTACAATGCCATTGTTGTTGTTGTTGGTATTGTTGTTGTTGTCATTGGACAGGGGCGGAGGCGTGGCGTTGTTGCAATTTTAGACTAATTTTATTGTTATTAATTGTTTGGAATTACTTTTTAACTGCTTTGCTTTTTGTGCCGATGGCAGGTGACCAACGTACTGAATAAGATAGAGAGAGAGAGAGATAGAGTGAGAGAAATAGAGAGAAAGAATGATAGGAAATATACTTATGTATATCTGACAACTCTAAGCATTGTTCAATTGTTATCAATAAGTGCCCGAGTAGAGAGTCTCTTAAAAAGTCATGAATAACTCGAAATTTATACCTTTCTTATAAAGCACATTACTTTATATACCCTTGAAAACCTTTGAAGTGGGTACAATGGGAACTATATATTATACAAATATTTATCTATAGTTCTGTGCAAACTGAATGGTCCATTGTACGTTTATGTTTATCTTCTTAAATCAATATAAAAAGCATTTAAGCAATGAGTAAGCATTTTATAGTTTTAGAGGGTACTTCCAAGACCTTGCTGATTATTAAATATGGTTTATATAAAGAGAAGGAATATTTCATAAATTTTATAGAAGAAATAAGTCCATTTCGGTTAGATGATAAGCTTCAATGTGAATTCTAATCTAAAAATTAACATAAAGTTTAGACATTTATATTATGAAATATGTTTATCTTTCGACCTTACAATCTTTTAGTATTAGAGTAGTTCAAGGTTGCGGCAATAATATGTGTGTCTTTGTATATATAGATTAAGTATGTATTTATGTGCTGTATGTATGAAGGTACTTTCATTCAGTCACACCCAGCTCAAACGGAAGTCCTGACTAATAAAGGATTCTATCTATAGCTCATGCCCCCTTCCTGAGAAGCTCCTTGAACTTCATTGTGCTCTACTTGTAGGCTCGTTATCCTTTATGCCATTCAAGAAAAACTCCTGCACAGTGCCAGATCGAGCTGCCGTTTGTTTAACACCTCCTCTCATGGAGAGAGCACTCTAGAATTTTGGAATTTGATTTTTTACAGTAGGCCAAGATTTTTTGGCAAACGCAAACAATAAGCGAAGCAACCTGTTACAATGGGTACGGCTGGCACCGCCAACCGCGTAGTGCTTGCATAACTGAAACTCTCGTGCAGTGAGCACGGCAGGTAACTCTTCAGCTTGAGAATGCGATTCAGTTTCGAGGATTTCGATTCAGCTTCGAGCATTCTGACACCTTGAAATCCATATTTTCCAAACACAATTTCTCTACGCAATTTTAACACTTTTGTTCAAACCCGCTGGACATAATTTTCAGGTTACCATAACCTTTGTTAGTTATACATATATCTGGAGTGGTTACCCGTTGGCCGTGAGGTTTGAAGTGGCCGCGCAAGGTTTGACCAGGCACCACGGGCAGCGGAATAAAGAAAGAACCTGTTAGGGGAGACTGTGGAAACTGTGGCTCTATCTAGTTATGCTTAGTTACGAGCCTACCATTTCCAGGAATAACAGACTATTGAATGAATGAATGATACTTTTCTGGGCGCGTTCTGAATGGGATAAAAGAGTGCCTACTTGGTCACAAATCACAGAACCCATTCGGAAAAGATAGCAAAGTGTGTTCGTTGGCAAAGGACGATAAAAGGTATGCCGGAATGTGTGGCAAAGACCTTCAAGTACTATTTATAGATCGCCGACAAATTTCCACGAAGCGAACACACTTTATCGCTTAGCATTTAAAGGAATTTCAGTGTGAGTGGGTGATACGATTATAAAGTATGTACTCTGTACATATGCAAAATATCAAAACACATTTCAGTATGTCAATGTATGATTGAGCAAATACTGTGTACCCTTTGTAGATAAATATACCCTATATAAATTTAAAGAATGAGAAGAAATGTGCTCTATGTGAGTATTCAAAAAAGTGTTTTGATACCCTTTCACGGGTATTAGTAAAAATAAAATATTATATATACAATGTACAATCTAATTATGATTTTAAAATATAATGCAGATAAATTATTATACATATTTTATCTGTTTTTTTTATACCCTTCGACCATTGAAAATGGTCAAAAAAGGGTATACTAACTTTGTGCAAATGTATGTAACAGGCATAAGGAGGCGTGGGAGACCCCATATAGTATATATTCTTGCTCAGGATCACAAGCCGAGTCGATTGAGCCATGTCTGTCTGTCTGTCCGTCTGTCCGTCTGTCCGTCTGTCTGTGTGAACGCACAGATCTCAGCTATTATAAAAGCTAGAGTAACCAAACTTGGCAGGAAGACTCCTGTGTACTATAAGCAGATGAAGTTTATTTCAAATGTTAGGTGCCACGCCCACCGCCCCCACAAATCAATAATTTAATTTTTGAACTTAATTTGTAAGCGCTGTATATAAGATACAACTTTCTGACTTTAACATATACTAAGCTAAATGAAATATCTACGTAGTCCCCAAATTACAATCCAATCGAACAATAAACACAGAAGTTATTTAAGAAAGTATGAGCATAAAACCAAGTGCTTCTGTCAGCTAACAAGGGAGACGGGCGAGCGCGAAGCGCGTGCGCCATCTGTCGGGATTAATTTCAAAGCATGTGCATATGCATATGTGTATGAATTTAACAAATTAAACTACACGGGAACATTGGTCGAAGGGTATCCCACTGTCGCGTTTTGCGCGACTGTTGCTCTCGTTTTTTTTAAGCTTTACACTTTTCTATTCAGTATTGAAACTTTTGTGACAAATACAAAAATTAATACACTTATTTTAAAATAAATATTACAAGAATATATTGCAATATATCAAAAAATATCTTCTTAAAGTAAGAAGTATAAGGTTAGATTGTTAATAAACTATCCTAATTTTATCCAAATATCTTAAAAACTAAGAAATATTGAATAAAATATTTAAATAAAATAAAAAGTACACATCGAATATGTTTCTTATCACATATTTATTTACAAATAACAGCTAAAAACTGAACAGATTTGTAATTTTTCAAAAAATACAATATTTATTGTTTTCTGCAATCAAAACGATCTAACTCATTTAGTGTATGAATAATGTATCACAAGAACAGTATGCAATCGTACGAATATATATAGACATACATATATCAGCAGTGCATGCATGATACACACACACACACACAGAGAGATATTTGCATAGAAGCACACACAGCGATATTTAGGCATAATTTGCTTCATTCATAATCCGAGCACGCGCCGTGCTTAGTAAATATTGAAAAGAGCAAATAAAGTCAAAGATATATAAGCAATATAAACATATGTACGTACAGACATATCTATAGCTGACTGTATGTCTCTGTCTCTGTGTGTGTGTGTGTGCGTGTGTGTGAATGACTTGAAATTGTAGCGAATTGTCAGATGCTCTGCAAGTCTGGGCCAGGCAGGCGGCACGTCGCGAGCATTTCCGCAGTTGGATAAAATATGATTTGGAGCCACCGAAAATACAACAACAACAACACGCCTGATGACACACATACACGTATATAGAGATACACACACAGATATATATTCAGATATATGTAGAGGCATCAAGGTCAACTTGGCTGTTTCTTCAAAGAGCTCGCCCGCTTTCAAGAGAGTTGCAAGCGCAGCGCATGATAAGCAGTGGCAGAGGCAAGCAGTTAAAGCTATTGAAATGCCCGTTAAATACACACACACACAAACACATACACAGACACACACAGAGAGAGTGCGACTTGCAGAGGCAATAAAAATCAGTTTCATTCATAAATGCGCTTGATAAGACGTTGCACTGATAGCACAGTGAGCATGTATGTGCATGTGCGAGTGTGTGTTTGTGTGTGTGAGTGTGTTGTATGCGGGCATGCAGTGTCGATAACTTTTGTGACGTCACGTGCAGCTGGCGCTAATTCACGCTTTGCTTTTTGCGCTTTGCCAATTCCAACGACAACTTCCGCCGTTGCGCAAACCCGCAGCACATTGCACAGCGACCCCCGCCCACCGGCTACACACACTCTCTTTCTCACTCTTTCTTCCTCTCTCTCTCTCTCTCTCTCTCTCTCTCTCTGACTTACTGTGTGCTGCTGTTCCATTTTTATTGACTATCGGCAAACAGATAAGTGACATTTATCGACTTTTTACGCGCTTTTAAATAAGTTGAAATATGTTTGCACACTTCTGCCGGCAAACAGCGCGTTCTGTATCTGTATCTTTGTCTGTATCTGTAGCTGTATCTGTATCTTTAGCTGTTGCTGTATGTGCATGCAGTATCTACGCCCGCTGTTTGCTTGTCAAACACTCTGCTCAACACTTTTATCAGCAGACCTAACGCTGATTTCTCGCATTCCTCATAAAATGCACAATTTTCACCAAATAACGTACAATACACACACACACACATAGTGCATACAGAGTATATAGTATTCTGTGCTGTTGCTGGCTCTGCTTTTATCTGCAAGGAGGCCACATGTGATGCCCTATCGCCCTCTCTCACTCGTCCAGCTCCCCGCTTATCGGAGACCCAAGTGAAATTTATCACAGTGCAAACAGGCGAAGGAGAAACTTTCAAATGTTTGTGCAGTCTTAGCAACATTGTTGCACGTCCGCCCGGGACGCAGACCCACGGCCCCGGGTTGTCGTGTTCATTCATGCAATATGTGAACATTACTTTGCTTAAGACGATTTGCGCGTTTCCATGATTTACGATCGTTTTAAAATTGATTTTGGTGAGCAAAGAGTCGGTGTATTTGTGCGGCTATAAATGTCCCCAGCGATAGCCCGGGATGACCCTCTAATCCCTGGCATAGCACTGTGGCAGGTTCAACAGTGCCAAGTGGATCAACAGAAACGTTTTAAATCTTTTAACAGTGTGACCAAATGAGTCGGAAAGTCAACAAAAATTTAAGGAAGTAGAGAAAACTGAACGCAATCGCACTTTGCTCAGGATTCCAGTGCTATCTAGTTAGTTTGATCTTGTTTACCAACACTGAACGTTGATTAGAAGTACTTTCATGAATTCTAGAATATTCATTCTAATACATTTTTTCCTACTTTTTAGCTTATCATATAAATTTTAACTTAATCCCTTACTTAACAACATTGACTTAATTTTGCAGTAGATTTTGTAGAATAACTGTTAATCAACATTGAAAAAGCGCTATATTTATAATAACTCCGAAGATTTAACTTCAAAAAGTCTAAAAATCATTTTTTGCTTAACTTTGATTGACTTAATTAAACATTTTCTACATTTTACAGTACATTTTGTAGAAAAATGGTTAACCAACACTGAAAAAAGTGCTATATTTAGAAAACTCTAACAATTTCTTCGAAACTATCTTAAAATCATTTTTTAAGCTAATTTTGGTTTGTTTCATTAATAAAGAGCAATAAAATTTAACTAAAATTGATGAAAATAAAACTTTATGAAATAAAACTTCATATTTGCATAATATGTCACTTTATTTATATTTGAATGAACAGACATGACTGTGATGATTTTCACAATAAGAATACTATGATTTGTATGGTCGGTATCAATATTTTTAATAAGTGCAGAGCGTATTCCACTCTACTCCTCAATTACAGGGTATAGTCTACTCGGTCTACTCTACTCTACTCTTAAATGACAACCCATTCACCTGCTGGACAGTAGTGTCAAGTCACCCCGTGAGAAAGTCAAGTCGATCTCAGACCTTGTGCTGGACACACACGACATTATTTATTGCATCATGCCCACGTCAGGCCCTGGCAAAATCGACTCCCACGCACGCCAAATGCAGCTGCTCCCTTTCTCTCTTCCTCTCTCTCTTTCATTCCGCGTTCTCATAGCTGGTTATAGTTGTGCCTGTGCCCGATGTCCTTTCACCGACTCAAGTGTCCACACAAATTAGACTGGCGAGAGACAGAACAAAGGATACGTTGTCTTTCCCAGCGCTGACCTCTTGAGATGAGCTAGACGACGATGACGACGACGCATGGTAAACGCGTACTACGCATGCACTTTCTTCCTGTGGCACAGGCACAGTGGGAAAAGTAGGCGAAATGAACGAGTAGTAGAAGATATACAAAAATAACAATCGGAAAATTGGAAACATTTGCCCAACAACAACGAAGGCGAAGACGAGTGTCTTGGCGACACTTGAACCGTTGACAAAGCCCGCAGACAGCAGAGACAATTCCACAATGCCCATTCCCACGATACTCTCTTTCTCTGGCTATCTAACGGACTGGCGAAGGGACAGACAACTGGACAGACAGCAATTTCGACTGGCAGTGCAAGTGCAGAAACTGGAGATCTTTCGCATGCGTCCCGTTCTACGACATCCACAGACACACACACAGGCACACACCTATAGTTCATGCGCTGCACGATCCAAACCTGAGTTCTGTCTCCATCTCTCTCTCTCACTCTCTCTCTCTCTCTCCTTCTCTCTCTCAGTCTGTACACTTGATATCCTGGCGTGTTTACTTTAACAAATACTCTTTCTTTCCTCGACTCGTCTATGTATTTTATTCTTATTATTATTATTATTATAGTTCCTTCTTTCTTTCTTTGCCTCTCAGTTTGCCATTAAGGTGACTTTGGGAAAATCTTCACACACTCCACGGGTGTCGTCTGCACGCGTGTGTGTGTGTCTGATTGTGTGGGTTGGACAAGTGACAGCATCGTTTAGGGGCGCAGGCAGCAGGTAATTCTTCTCGAGCCAGACTTCAGGCACAATTCGTATTGCCGAATTATTCGCACGTGCATTGGTTCAGATTGGAAATTGATGGACCACTCGATGGGTTCCTCCTTCCGAGAATAGAGAGAGAGAGGTAAGAATGAAGTGCAAATTGCTGCATAATTATGCAAGAAATGAAAACAAAGGGAAAGTGCCAACTGCATGAGAACTACATGGCGCCAACTTAATTTAGACAATAGATTAGCGAAACTGTTGCATACTTTCGAGGGTGCTGAGATTAAAAACAAGTTGATATTGTTCAGTTTTATTTGCAGTATAGTAGAGTATAGAAAACAATTGTGTATTGAATTTTTATACACAAGAGATAAAGCAATAAAACCCTCGATTGTTCAGTTTGAAATCTATTATAATTCCCTAGAAAACTTCCTATTTTAAAGCTTAATATACAGTAAAGCAACTTACAGTAATCTATAGATTCATTCAACAAATTTGGTATACCAATGGTAGGTCCAATTGAGCTAAAAGAAGAGAGCTAAGAAAGAGAGACTATATTATATTGATGCAGTTCATTATAATCCCAGAAAAATAATATTTTTCAGTAAAAGATGCGCTATAATGCACATTGTATAGTAATTTTATACATAAATTTCATAGATTTTCCATAGAGCAATGAATCTTACGATCGCCTAGTTAAAAAGCATCCTATTGTTCAGTTAACTGTGCACTATAATGCACATTGTCAGAGTCCAACGTTATCCTCTCTCAACAACTCTATAGAGTTCTTTCCGCTACGAGCAATGGGCATTGTAAAGCAGTTCCAAGAACACAGACAGAGTTGCCCCTTATTCCCCCTTGCACCCGCCTCCATCCCAGCACTCCCAAACACACACAACCATTTCCTCTGGCAATGAACTCCCCCTAAGCAAACCCAAGTGAACTGCACTCCAAACTAATCTCCATGCTTGTGATCTGTGCCGTATGTTCAGCAGATCTCATCGTACACACACACACACACACACACATAAACACAGCAACCCCACCAACTCTTTTGGCACAACATAAACCATACGACGACGACGACTTCCTCACTTCCGTTGCCTTTTTTGGGGGTAAAAACAAGAAGAATATTTTCAATTTTGCCATCCATTAATCATAAGAGAGAGTCTTCGCAGCGCCCCCATTGAGGCCGCCAGTCAGTCGCAAGTCTGACTTTACCCCTCGCTCCTCCCTGCCGTCACTCTCTCTCTCAACAGACTGTGCCCCTGACAGACCCCTTTCATATGCGCACGCATCTAATCTTTCCAGATATTTTTGGGCATAGTTCGTTTGCTGTGTTGTGTCGGGTTTTCAATTATTTCGTTTTTATTGCCTCAAATTCGAGACTAAAAGTTGACACTCTATGAGAGGGGGCGGCGGCAGTGGCAGAGGCGGCAGAGTGAAGCCGTTGTGGCAGCAGCAGCGCGGGGAATCTGTTTTGTATCTGAGTGAGTGTGTGTGTGCCACACCGACAGCAAAAATACGTTATGCTCGTTTATGTTGCGTCTCGTCTGTCGCTGTCGCGCTGCCCTCTGCCGCTGCCGCTGTCGTTGCTGACTCCTCTCTCTCTCTCTCTCGCTGACTTTGCTCAATGCGCTCGCGCAACAACTCACGTTCTCACTTGCCCTTTCGCGCTCTCTCTCTCTGCTCTCCTGCTCTCGCATTGCACCAGCCAAAGCCAAAGCCACCAGGCAGGGGGGTTTATTGAGCACGAGAATGAGAATGGGAATGGGAATGAGAATGTGCCCATATCGCATTTTATCAAACATAAACACACTCAAACACACGCACACAAAGAGAGAGAGACAGGCACACAGACACGCGCGCATTCACACACACACACACACACACAGACGATTTTGAGCCGTTGCGCGCCAGATTCTGTAACGGACAAAATTTTCTTATGCACGACGTCGACGTCGACGTTGACGTCGTTGACGCTGACGTCGCGCGCAGGCTCAGCGTCGAGTATTTGTTGAGCCATTTGCACACACTACCCCCTCTGTCCTCCCCCTCGTGCTGCTATTTGCATAGAGGTTCACTATGCATTGGCGCGCTAGAAACTTCGAGGCGGGAGAATTCAGCATTGAGAATTGACTTGGTGGTCCTACGAAACGTAGGTGGAGCCGTTTCCCAGGACAATAATTCTGCAATTGTAACACCCCGACAAGGCAAAGGGAGCCGAGAACAAAAGCCACGCTATGTTGCAATGTTATTAGGGTACAATTTTTCAATTTCTATTCGATTCTCTATTTTTAGTTGAGGGGATGTGTCTATCAACCTGCTGCAAGGTCCTTCTTTGACTTGTATTGTTTGGCAAGCGTGAGATCAGCACACGGCCGTCAGGTACCCTCTCCCTCTCTCTCTCTGCACTGCCCACTTGCCACACTCGTGCAGCTGATAAATGATGTTGCAATACCAGAGCCAAGACAGAACTGCTTTAGATTCCCATCTCCTTCGTCGACTTCGTCATCATCATCAACGGCAGCACTTGATGATTTGCTGAGCCTTTGTTGGCCCAGGCAAAGGGGACAAAAGGAGCCCAACACCAACACCAACACCAATAGCAATACTAATACCAGCAGCCAGAGCGGCCAAGGCAACAAGTCGCTCATCGAGGGGTATTAACGACCCACCAATACCAAGAGAAGACCTGAACAAAAGTCAAACAGGTTTAGCTACACTCCACAGTCATTTTAGTCCACTGATTTTCCCACAACCAGCCAGAGCCAACAGCTGATTGCACAAAAATTTTCCCAGCTCAGCTGATGCAGAAGAAGAAAACTCACGAATCTCCACGCTCACTTGTTGTGTTTGCTTAACAGGACCCGACGAGGACCCGATGAGGACGACACCACAGGACGCTGCCAGCGGCGGCTGTAGATTGTCCACAAATGTCAAACTGTCTGTCCAACAAGGGATATCTATAACTAGCCGTAAAAAAGAACGTATCTTCGTAGCTGTTGTTGCACTTTATTTGGAGTGTCAAACTGCAGTCGGGCAGGCGAGTGTGCACAACAGGATATTTGTCCCAAAAGTAAAGATCCTTCGCACTGGCTCCAGATCTACACAGACTGGGACTCATACTCATTAATTGACCAGCAACGAGCACTTTGGCAATCATGAGAAAATTCCACACTCAAGTACTGTGTCCATTCAAGTGCTGTCAGCCCAGATCTACTGCCCAGATAGGACTCTCTCTGTACTTTCTCAGTCGAGTATCGCATGTCAAGGCGGCTCCGCTCAGCTCTCGACTATCTCTGGAAACTGTCACCGGCTCCGAAATTTCGCCAGGCGCTTAGCAACTAAGGCACTTTGCGTTAGAGAAGGTTTCCAGGAAACCAATCAGAGATAGATATGTATTTCACTCGGTATACGCAACTAGCGGCAACTCTATTAACGGTTAGTCACACACACAGGTGACACGCCCTCTGCAACTCAGAGGTTTTCCCGCTAAAACAACAAGTTCGCAACCTCTCGAAATGACCCTTGTTCCGCCTTAAGAGTCACTCGATTATGTAACATAAGCCGAGGATGTCCAAGTTGTCGAGCATGTCCTCGAGTCCAGTAAGAACCACATTCGCAGCATCTTCAAGCGTATTGAATTTCGATCCTTGTCACTTCGTATCGCGTCTTTTTTTTTGGGGTTTTGCGGTCAATCGAAGGCGGCGCAAATTTGCTTAACGGCTTTGGAGGAGTAGAACCTCAGGATGTGGTAGATGTTTTATGTAGATATCTAGTGTTTAGCTTACCTTGGGGAACCTTAAGACGATCCAGAAGTTGTCCAGTTAGTTGCTTCCTTCCTTGGTGAAAGGAAACGGAAGTGTCTCCGGTCAGTTCCTGCACAGGTGTAGGAAGTGGCATGGCTGGTTTTCCCATAGAATCAGTTTATTTACAAAACACCCGAAGAAAACAGTTCAATTATCTACCACACAGACGCTCGCACACACTCGCACTCACATTTAATCTCGCCATAAAGCGTGCCCCACTGTGGCACACACTAAAAACCCCAAAAGAGACGCCAAGTTTCGCGCCAAAATTGCGTCACACTCAAACCAATACAGCGCTGCCTGCCATGGCGCAACACACACAAACACACAGACGAGACGGAGAACACACATAACGAACGTGGCAAAGCACGATAACAAATATGAGCTTGCCATTCTTAACCGAGTGGGAGACGCAGACGCACACGCAGACAGCGACGGTGGCAGAGAACGACGCAGTGGGAGAGCGGCTAACGACTATCAATAGCCGAAGCTCAAAGGCAGCACACTCAATTGGGCTCTCTAATCACGCACTGAATATTCCTGCCGAAGTCAAAAAGAGAGAGAGAGAGCGACGCAGTGGGAGAGCGGCGCATGCAGGCAGAGCCGAAGTCAAAGCCAACATCAAAGCTCTAATAATGCAGCGCATTTGCACTACTAAGCTCTGCCGAAGTCAAAGTGAGAGAACGGCGCAGTCGGAGAGCGACGGATGCAGGTTGAGCCGAAGTCAAAGTCAAAGACAAAGACGAAGCCTTGGCCAATAACAGCCAAAGCCGACTATCAATAGCCGAAGCTCAAAGGTAATTGAGCGCTCTAATCAACACAGTTGCACTGCCGAAAACAGAGTAAGAGAGTGCTGAGTGGAAGAGCGGCGCAGTGGAAGAGCGGCGGATGCAGGAAAAATTAGTTAGCTAAATTCGAAGTGAAAACCGAAGCCAAAGACAATACCAAAGTCGCAGCCGACTATCAATATCCGAAGCTTAAAAGCAGCAAACTCAATTGAACTGTCTAATCATGCAGCGCCTTACCACTGCAAATTCCTCTGTTGCTGCAAGCTCTGTCGACGTCGCTATCGTCTCGCCGTGTCCGGCCAATGTCGCCGCAGTCCGATCCTGCGCTGTGTTAAAAACATTTCGCCGAAAATGTGTCTGGCACGTTAAATGGGCAGCGTCTTCTTCGTCTTGGGGCTGCTTCAGGTAACTTGTGCAGTTCTAACCAGACAGTGCAACAACAACAGCAACAACAAAAAGCAACAACAAATACCATTGATCAATGGTCTTAGGGCTTTGATACTCGTACCTCCGCATGCGTTTCGTTTTAATGCCCCAACTCAAGCAGAGACTGGACTTGCTTTGGTTTTGGTTTGCTTTGCTTTGCTTTGGTGGATGTCCTATGGAATGCTGTGCCACCAGTTCTCGATATGCTTCAATAAGGAGTTTCGGCAACAACAACAACACCAGCAACAGCAGCAGGAACGAGCTAAAGTTCCTGGGAAAAAATGTTGCACAACTTTACTACCTGCCATGGGTTGCGCACACAACAACGACACAGCCATGTCTCGACTGCCACAGGCCCTGCACAGTAACCCCCCTTGCCCCACACTCCGCTTAGATTCATTAAGTGAAAAGTTGCAAGTCTGTCAAAAATGTTTGTTGCGCGTCAATGGGAGACAGAGGGAGCACATTAGTCCTCGAGCTTTATTACAAATTATGCGTCGGCCAGCGAGGCAGCCCTGCCCCCTTCTTCTTCCATTTTCCCCTCTCTCTATCCCTCTTTCTTTGTCACCTCTTTCTTTGCCTCTCTCTCTCTCTTCCCTTTTTGCTCTCTTGAAAGCTTTTCGAAGGTTTCATCTTCTGCAAGTTTTTAGAATTCAAAGCCTTGAAGTTCTGTGTGCACAAGTGTCGGTGTGAGTGTGTGTGAGAGAGAATGTACCTATCCTTATGTGTGTTGCTCTCTCTACCTCTACCTCTCTCTCTCTGTCTTTGTCTCTCTCTGTGTCGCTCCCTATAGATGTAGACCGCAGTCTGGCTATCTGACTGTCTGTCTGACAGTCGCACTAAAGGCGCCGACACACACAAAGCTCACACACACACTGCCACACACACTGCCATACACTCTGCCACACACACTGGCTGCAAAAAGGCGCACAGATTGCAACGCGCAACTGGTTTATCAACTTGCATTTTGGCGCCAAAATTTCTGCAAATCTCTTTCATGCCTTGCGCTTTGCTCGCCCTTCGCCTGCCACACACACGCACGACACACACATACACTCTGATATACCCCTTATGCATATAATTTTCGTTTTATTGGACAAAATTAATTGGGCGCCAAGATAGAGGCATTAAAAGCCACTTAAACTTGTGCGGCACGCACACATAACTTGCAGATACAAATGTATCTGACTTCGTCGTTTCCTAATGAATTTGTTTGCCACACACACACACACGTTGCTATACTCGGGGGGGTAATAAGAGTTTCCTGACTGATTATTTGCGGTCAGCCCCTTCAGGAAATCGGCAACAATGTTATACGATCCATCGATCGATCGATCTGTAGATGAAACTGAACCTGCAGCTGAGACCGAGATTAGCAGCAACTTATGTGGTTGCCTCCTCGGCTATTCATAGCCAATTTCGCACAGCGTAGATCCTTGACCATTGTGGCCAGTAAAAGTAGAAGAAGAAGGAATGGAAGGAGAGAAAGGAAAGACAGACAGACGAATCGCCAGTGTAAAAAGATAGATTCCATTGTGCTGACATCGTGTTTCCTGCATGGCATTGTATCCTGTGCCGCACATCCTTATCCACTAATAAAGAGATTTCCTTTCTGCACTCGCCCAATTAGCAGGAGTCGATGGTGGTCCTCCTTCTCCATTGTATATGTACCTGTTGCCCACGTTGCCGCAAAAACCAAACAAATTATGTGATTAACAAATATGAAAGATACGCGCGCTTTGTTTGCCCCCCTGGAACCGAGAGAACTCAATTAGAACTCTCTGCATGGAACTCTTCGTAGAGAACTCTCCTTGGAAATCTCTGCACGCTTCGCTTATCGGCGAGAGTTTTTAGCGCTTAAACAAATCACAAATTTGATAAGTGCACAGGCCTCGGCCTGTGATATCAACATGGTTTCCTTTCCATTCCCATTTGCAGCGCCTGCATCCCGTGGGAATAATAACACACAGTCCGAGAATGAGCATTAACGGCGTATGTTTAATATGCCTCCGTCGTTCGCAGCACTTCCGAACGGCCTCTTGAGTAATTTATTTTGGAATTCGCAGATCGCAGAATGAAAATACAAAGAGGACGAAGAAGAATTGATATTGCAAATTTAACATATACTAAGGAGTTTTTTCAGGGGAGAATTGATTGGGATTAGTTTGGTTTTAATTCAGATTTAACCTATTTTGATTTAAATTTAAGATTTATTTATTGTGGAATTAACAGATTATTATTAGATTATCTTGGAGAAAGATTTGTTTAATCACTTTATAAGCACTTTGAATGGAAATAAAATTTTTAATGGATTTGGCTGAGTTATGCGCAACTTTCTACCATGTTAGGAATATATATATGTGTATTCTATATAATATATAATACAATATAGTCTCTGTCATGGAAAACATTTTAATGAAATCAAATCCTTTTCTTCGCAACTAATTGTTTACTAAAACTTTATGTACAAAAGGTTGAAACAGTTAATTATATTGATATACATAAGTAAACCGAAACTTTGATATTAACTTCTAATTAGTTTAAACTTTAAACTCTGAAGATATTAACTAAATCTAGTCAGTCTTCCTTATCGAGTTAGTCTTAGAGATCCAAGTAACATAGCTAGTCAAATTCTAACAAAACCACTCTAAGAAACTTATAGAAAATTATACTGCTTGAACTGAATTGAAAAAACATACGTACATACATTTGAAATATTGTATATTGATATATCTAAGTCAATTATTGATATTTGTCAATGAAACTTGAAAGTAACTTCAACAAATGTGTAAAATTCTTGTTCTCGCTTAAAAAAGATAACAAAACTGAGTTCTCTTCAGGTTCTTCATAAATCCTTCTTCACCTCCCCCACACCCTTTGTTTTTTTTTTAAGACTAAAAATAAAAAGAGCAAATCAAATGGCCTCACGCCGTCGCATGTTGCATAGAAAAGAAAGACGCAGGACAAGTTTAAGAGCAACTCCCCACACACACATACATACACACACACAGATACAGATAAACAAACTCACACACACACACAGCAATGCCAGAGTCGGGATAGATACACGGAAAACTCGTATTTCTGCCACCAAGCGAGGCGCAACAAGCCGAAAGGTCAATGCATTTAGTTAATGCAACACAACTACTGCATGTTTGTATGTGTGTGTGTGTGTGTGAGTGCGTTGGAGCTGCTGTTGCAGCCCCCACACAGATGCGCGACAACGATATTAATATAAGCCCCCGCGACGGGTCTGTGCTGTGGCAGTCGCAGCTTCCTCCAGTCTTCTGCCTGTATAGAGAGTCTCTCTAGCCCCCACACCCATCTACCCCCAACTCCCCAGTGCCCGCTTCCCAATACTCCACTGCTCTACGCTTCTAAGGTTCAAGCAACTCTACACGAGAAACTCTACGCAGCTAGAACTGTGTGTGTGTGTGGAGACATTCCACTAATGTGTGGGCACAGCATCCAGCTGAGTGTGCCCCACTGTGTGTGTGCCTCTCCCTCTCTCTCTGTGTGTGTGTATGGATGTTTATCTGAGTCTGCCTGTGTGCTCCTTTGTGTATCTGAGTCTGCCTGTATGTGTGTGTAGCTACGAGCGGCTGCCTTCTATTTTGTAACGGACAACTCGTTGCGCAGCCAGGCGAGACCCCTCCTCGGGTTGAGAGAAGACCACGACAGACCTCCCTCCACGGACAGTGGCACCTAACCCCTAGGGGAGAACTCAGTCGACTAACGCCCACAATAATGTTGTCAACACAAATAAACAGCAACAACAACAACAACATCATCATCATCATCTTCGTGCTCATCTCGATCAGGGTTCGACAAGGGTTTGCGAACTTTTTTTTGGAGCTAAATAAAAACCAGAAAGAAAGTTATCTTCGGCATGCCGAAGGTTCTATACCCTTGCAGGTTCCAATACTAGTTATATATAGTTCTGCAGAATTCAATGGTATTGTGTATATTCAATATTATGTCTCATATTGATTGGCACTGATAAGTTATTTCTAAAATCACAACTAGTCTTACTATAATATAGAAACCTTCACTTCGGCCGATTGTTTCTATGGCAGCTATATGATATAGTGGTCCAATTTTGATGAAATTTTATAGGCATATTATATATAAAATAAGTGCGATGCAATATCTTGACAAATAACATTAATCGACCGATAGTTTGTATGGCAGCCATGCGATATATCGGTCTGATCCGGCTCGTTCCGACATATATACAGTATGCAGCAAGAAGAAGCATGTATACCAAGTTTCTGCAGAATAACTTTTAAAACTGAGAGACTAGTTTGCGTTGCAGCAGACGGACAGACGGACAGACCGACAGGGATAGTTCGATTCCTCTCTTGATGCTGATTCAGAATATATATACTTTATGGAAATGTGTTTCCTAAGATGCGTTGCAAACTCCTGTCCAAAATGAATATACCCTCTGCAAGATTATAATAAAGAAACAAAAAAAGAGACGCGCTTAGAATATTCCCACGGCGCCAGCCCAGATGCGAATAGTCGCAGTCAGTAAAAAATTAGGCAAAAAATAATAAAGAAACAAAAGGCGAAGCTGCGAAGACTGAGCCCAGCTGAGACTTAGGCTGAGGCTGTAGCTACGTCTGTGTATCCCTCTCTCTTTTTCTCTCTCTATCTCTTTCTTAGTCTGTCCGCCTGGCTGGCAACATCTATAAACGCCGATCGGCAAATATTTAATTATGCTGCGTAAACTTTAAACAACTTGACAATTTCACACTCGCATGTGAAGATCACTCTATCTCTCTCTCTCCCTCTCTTTCTCTCTGTCCCTCTCTCTCTCTCTCTCTCTCGCTCACTCTGTAGATCAGTTAATGTTGTTTTATGATCTTTAAATATGCCTCGACGCGGCTGCTCGACTTGTTGGCTTTGTCGTTGGACGTTGAGCCCTTGGTCCCGTTTCCGACCCGTTCCCTCTTCCCACCGTACCCACTGTACCCACTGTTCCCACTGTGCCGCCTTGAGCTGTCCGTTTCATTCCTTTTGCAGTTTTTATTGTGTGTTCTACAACAAAGTAACAACAACGGCAGCGACGGCAGCGACAGCAGCAACAAAGCACAAACATATCCGATACGCTCCATAATGGAGCAATCTTTGCTGGCTCTGGCGTAGGGGCTCTGCCTCCTCCCCTACCCCTACCCACGCCCCTGTCTGTTTGCCTGCCTCTGCTGTCGATTTGTCTTGTTCTTTTGCTTTTTCTTTCATATTTTTTTTGCATATTCAAAATAACTTTGCACATATGACTGACGGCGCTGCGCGTTTCCGTTCGTCAGCTGCTTTTGAGGCTCTTCCATCTGCAGGCAGCGGCAACTGGAGATGTCGGAGCAGTCACAGCTTGGGGTAAATTCCTGCGCTTTTCGTGGAACGCACTTAGAACTAGCAGCAATAACAAACAATTGTTTAACTGGAACGCGTGCAAAATTCAACATATTTCTCGCTCTTCTCTTCACACTTGCCAGGCGCTAGTGACGCACAGTGCTCCCCCTTTTCCCCACCTCCCCCTCTTTTTATCTCTCTATTCTTGCCACCCTTCACAGCATCTTGCTTTGTTTCCGTTTTAGAATCCATTCCATTTTCTGTTTGTTTTCTTATGGAGCCGACGCTCTCTTTTCGCTGCGCTGTTAGCAAAATATACCATGCTTGGGTGGCCGCGAGGTATGTGGCCCAAGTGACGGCACTACAGGAATACTACGGATGGGAACTGCCTGAAGGACCTTATTGAATATATATTAATTTTTATCAAATTACCTATCTTTCTCTTTTCAGACAATTCTTTTCTTGAAGATAGTAGACAAATCTAAGATAGGAGTATACAAACGAGGCCTCATTTAGTGGAGATATTCATTTGATTATAGATTACAGTAGAGTTATTCTCCTAAATCACAGCAGAAATCTTGAGATTCATTGAAGATTCAAGCATTTTTGCGGATTTTTTTTAGCTAATTTATCAAGAGATCTATTGCTTATTCTATCAATTATCTAAAGATTCTCCTATCAAATTTATTTATTACTTACCTAGAGAGTCTTCACTCTGCATAGCATCATTAGATTCTTCGTTAGAAACTAATGTAAATCCTTATATTCTTTACATATTGTCAAACTTTAGCAGATTATTTATATTATAACAAGATTCTGTATGAATTCTCAAAATTCTTTACAGATTCGATCTAATTTCAGACAAATTTAATTTTTTTGGTTAGAATCTCGCGCAGATTTATTATATATTCTTTAAATTCTGTACAAATTAAGTTTAAATTGCGATATTCTTTGTAAATTCTCAAATATATAAAAGATAGTTTGCAAATTCTTAAAACAATCTAAGCTTTGTTTGCTGATTACTTTTTAATTTATAATCTGTATATACCTATAGAGAAAAACTGAGCCCTTATAAAGCAACAACTGTATTGAGTGCATATCATATAAGAACTAATTAACACCAACTGCAAAGACCGTCAGATCAGCCATAGTCCACACCATCTGACATTCATTCAGAGAACATACAATCTTGCTGAGCTCTCTATATACCCTGCTGCAGTTGTAATGGTATCTGTGGAGTGCATCTACAGTTACATACTCGTATACTCTCAGTCCGTGTCCATCCATCTGTATCTTTAAGTACACTCGAAAGTCACGAAGCATTACAGATGCAAACAAGCTGAATGAATGCCGCAAAATACATAAATACAAAATACAAAGTGCCCACAGTTTGTTTTCATTTAAATTGAAATTGAAGTCCAGAGCGAGTCCGACTTCGAGTTCGCCTCCGACTCCACACGGAATCGGGAATGGGAATCGGACGCTAACTACGTCGTCGGTGGCAGGAGTCGAGTCAGAGTTGGCGGAGGAAAAGCAGGCGCCCCACCAAGGCGGCAGGGGGGTCCAGTCTCAAAGAAGACGCCAGTCTCGAGTCAACTCGCAGACTCTTCGCAAACACGAAGAGCGTAGAACGAAGTGGAAGACTGAAGACTGAACGACAAAGGCGACGAAGGCGATTTTCATTGTTTTGTTTCCCTGTAATTTTCGCGCTTTGAAAATTGCATTACAAACAAAGGCAGCGAAATAATGAGCACAAGATCAGAATAAGATGAAGACTGACTGTGGAATATCCTGCATTATAAATAACTTACATATATTGCTAAGCAAAGAAGAATCTTCTTGAAGGTGTTATTCCATAAAATAAAGTTATCAAAAATAGAAAAGCATTAACGTTATGTTTGAAGAGGGAGGCATCTCTGACAGATTAAAGATTATGCATATTTAGCCATGTCTGTCTGTATGAACACTTATATCTCAGTAACTGTTAGAACTAGTGCTACCAAATTTAATGACAATGTGTCGTTTTTCACTGTACAAATATTTAGTTCTATAAAATAACTCGAAGAAAACATTACATGTAAAATTTTAAAGTTTTTAACTTTAATTTGGGTCTAATTACTTTTATACCAATGCAAGTTTCAAGTTTGGTCAAGATTGATTGAATAAAAGTTGAAGTTATTAGGAAACTATTTTAGTGTAAGTATCGCGTAAGCTTGGCTACTACAGGGTGTATCATAGTCGACCTCATTCAACTGCAGCTTTCGTTACATATTTTATACTAAGAATAAACT
The DNA here is from genome assembly GCA_018903715.1 of Zaprionus davidi. Taxonomy (NCBI): domain Eukaryota; kingdom Metazoa; phylum Arthropoda; class Insecta; order Diptera; family Drosophilidae; genus Zaprionus; species Zaprionus davidi. Next base: position 5,673,977 of record JAEIGL010000003.1, read on the forward strand.
TGAAATACGTACATATATAGTAAGATAAGATAATAGTGGTTTATCTGCTTCAATTTAAGTATTCGCATAATCATCCTACAAGATCATCAACATATTTTCAATTCCAAGATCTTGAGATCTTAAATATACAATACATATAGTTTCTACCTACACATGACACATATATTCCTACCTTATATACCCGTTTTCTGGCACACAGTGCTCGACCTCGTTCTCGTTCCGAGGCATGCAGCATGCAAAGATTCCGAGTCTGGCATCGCATGATGCCAATCTCTCGTGCTCTTGCTCTTCCTCTCTCTCTCTCTCTCTCCCTTCCCTCTCTTGCTCAAACAGCTTTTCGCTGTCCAAGTCAAAGTGCGTTTCGCACCAATTCGCGCCGTTGCTGAACTGCTGAGGCTGTTGATGATGTCGTTCCCGGGATGATAATCATGCCAATGATGAGCTCAAATCGAATCGAGTCGAGTCGAGCCGCCTCGAGTGCCGGCCGTAATGATGCCCCAGCCCCACAGCTCGCCTCACTCTTTGTCTTTGTCTCTCTCTATCTCTCTCTCTGTCATTCTCTCTGTCTGTCCTGCTTCGTTCATAATTATAATTACGCCTTAGCAGCCACGGCGACCAGACGAGTCAGTCCCCAAAGGGCTGCAGTCCGGCACAGTGCGGCACAGTCTCTCAAGGCTTGCGCTGCTTGATGAAGCTGGAATTCGCTTTGCAAATAACAAGCAATTGTCGTTGTCAATGTTCATTTCCGTTTGACGCTACCTCCTTCTTCTCCTCCTGCTGCTGCAGTTCTTCCTCCTGTTCCCTCTATCTGCTCCTCCTGCTGCAGTTCTTCCTCTTGCTTCCTCTCAAGCTGCTGCTGCTCTGCCTTGTCTGTTTGCTACTCCTACTTCTCCTTCTGCTATTTCTGCTTCTCGTTCTCTGCCTGCTACACCTCCTTCCTCTTTTGCAGCCTCCTCCTTCTCCCCCTTTCTCTCCACCTCCTTCACTTCTTACTCTTTATTGCCAGCTCCATTTGCAACGCTTTCTGAGTGATTTTTTGCCGCTCACTTATTTGCTAATGAGCGCTAATTGAGTTTGAAATGCGCGCCTAAATGGCCAAAATGGTCAGCTTGTTCTTCCATCTCCCTCTCTCGCTCTCTCTCTCTTTTCCCCACCAACCCCCTTGAGCTACCGTTATCAGCAGCAGACCCCATTCCACACAGCCTGCCGCACGCATTTCTGTAAATGAAATTTAACAAATGTAAAAATAAACCGCAAGATCTTTCCCGCAAGATCTTCTCCTTACTCTCTTCCCCCTACCCTCTCCCCCTCTTGTTTTCACCTTCCTACACTCTCTACTGCAGCTGTCACTCACTCCGGCTCGCAATAAGTGACTGTTGATGGCTCTGAGCCACGCTCTGAGCTCCCCAATTTTTCCCCCCCCCCCCTACACTTCACTCAGCGCTGACAAACCGTTACATTGCGCTACAATGCAAACAAAACACGCCCCCTCACACACTCACAGCAACTCTCTAGAGTGCCTGCACTATAAATAGATCCAAATCCACTTCCGGACTGCAGCCAAGGCGCGTGCCACATCAAAACACTTCAGTCTAATCCAGAGGAAAAACTTGAAATGAAAATCCAAACTAATTTCGTGTAATTACAGCAACAGTGGAGGGGGTAGGCAGAGGGGTCAATGCACTTAAGATGCAACCGGCTGCTGCTCACAGCGATGCTACAGGCAACTGGGCAAGTTTCAAGAAGCTATTTTCATAAATTATTAAACTTTAATGACGTCACTGACATTTATCGTCGCCAAAATAGGTCAAGAGGCGATAAATTACGACGCAGCCTCTCTCTCTCTCTCTTGGTCCTGGACTAATCCGGCCGCGAGTAAATCACAAATGAAAATAAAACTGTCCCATCAAAGTGTCCACAAAGAGGGCACAACAGCAACAACAACAATGATGCTGATCTGGCTGCTGATCTTGAGCTGCTTTCGAATGCAAATTCAGGTCCTGCGGGGCAGCTTTCTTCATGGACATTTGATGGCTTTGTCGAGGTCGCGATGCTAAACAGCGACTGCCCCTCAGCGTCCATTGCATCCTTTGTCTATGCTCATTAGCCATGACCCGCGCGGACAGATGCAAAGATGCTGCGACTCAGACGCAGCCTCAGCTTCACCTCATCCCCCCTGCATCCTTTCGCGGGCGCAACCCTTCGCGGCAATCAAATGTTGCCAATCAAGTGTGTCCCAACCGGTACGGCATGTGGTCCAGTTTCCAAGACGCGCCTTGTCGTAAATTAGCGCAAACCCTTCCCGTTCCCTTTCCTTATGCCGTTCCACAGTGGGACATGCTGCTTGGTACCTGGTAACTGGTGCCAGGGTGCATCTTCCCGGCCCAACCCCGCCGATCATTACGTTTCGAAACGGAGAATAACGTGCGCTTTTTTTGGAGTGTTTTGTCCCGGAAAAGCGACACAACTTCGCGTCTTGCCGCACAATGGGAAAAGTGTCCTAAGCCGCTTTATGGGAATTACGCGCACATTTACATGCGCATGTCAAATGGTGGCCAGAAAACGGGATCAAAGGTCGCAATGCAGCTTTCAAATATTATGTCTGCCCAGACGGCATGACATTCCCTCTTGGGCACGAAACTTTAATGGTTTTCCAAATGAAGACGCCCCGAAAATCTAATGCAAAAAAACAAAAGAAAAGCAGAACTTTGAGAAGGGATAACGGTTACTAGACCTAACCATACAATGCCAAACAGCGTGTGAGCTTGGCCAAACTGACAACTGTTTCAATATTTACATGAAAAATAATTACAAACTGACGGCAAAGTCCCGCATTGTCTTTTTCTTCTTGTTTTTAAAGATTTTCAAACTGCGAAGAATGTCTGCGAATGTTTCTTCCGCCGTGCTGATGTATCAATTAGCCAAACCCTTGCCCAACATTTCGTTCCATTGATGATCTCACAAGCAGCCCAATTCCAACTTGGGTGCCTTCCTCCCTCTTCATAACGCCCGCCTGTCGAGACCCAGCATAATACCATACACTCGAAGATCTTAATCAGAAAACGCGCTTGCCTCTTAAGAACTGACACCCCAACAGCGAGAGAAAAGATCTGCATGTGTGCGTGCGTAAGTCCCTCAGGCGTCTCGGGCCTGCTGCCTAATTACAGTAAATCATTAAGGAACGAAACAAATTTAAATATAAAAGAAGAAATCTATTAAATGCTCCAGCATAAATTTCAATTTATGACGCCTGCACGACAAGCATAGAGAGAACAAGAATTAGAAATCATAGAACCAAATGAGGCCACAGGCTGCCCCATTCCCCCTGGCACAGTTCATAGGAAAGAAAACCGAGTCTATAACGGTCACAATCGGAGCACAAGTGCGCACTGAGCTTGCCTCGAGATCACAATAGAGAGAAAAGTAGAGAGAGCGAAAGAGAGAGAGGGAGAACCCACGATAAAGTTGTCAAAGGGGAGCTAGAGAAACTTTTGAATACACACACACACACAGAGACACACATAGTGAGCTCTTGAGAAATCCGATAGCTCGCAGAGCACTTAAGATCGCCGAGCTTGATGTTTGGCACTCTAATTGTTCTGTTCTCCCCCCCACAATCTCCCCCTTCTCCGATCTATCGATTCTACTTATGATTAAATTTTTTATGGCTGTTTGTAGGGGTAGAGCAGAGCAGAGCAGAGCCTTATTTATGAGCTGCTGTAAATGGGTTATAGGCACGTAATATAGCGACAGCCATTTCCGATGATTAATCAAAATACATAGACACGATCCATTGTCTATATACGAGTAAATGAGCGCAATGAGAGCAATGCGCACTTTCCCATGGCTCAATCTTAGGGCTCTGCATGTGGTTTTAATTGCGTTCTAAGTAGCGCGACAGTGCAGCATCCATAAAAGGATGCAGTGTCTGAGACTTCGGCACAGGTGGCCAATCTGTTTTGTGGGGAGCAGGAAGCACAGGCACTTTCAACCAGATGCTACCGATCAGCCACCCAAGTGAACTTGCTTTGCATTTGGGGAGTTCCTTAGGTTCAAGTAAAAAGTGTCTCTGATACCAGAGAGAATACAGATACATATAGTATATATATGTATATATAAATCATTGTAAATTTATACATGTGTATATTGTTTGATTTTTGTGTGTTTCAAAACCTTGTACAGTTCCTTAAACTTTCCTTTTAATTCTTCTGGTATTCAATTGGTAATCTTATGCAGAATTATGCTAAGGTACTAAGCTAAATTTTAGGCAACTTTTTATGGGAACCTTCTTAAGTTCTTTATAAGTTGTGTACTCCATGGGCAAATGCGAGTAAAGATATTGAAACTATTTCACTGTTTATATTCTTTTGAATTATTAATTAAGCTTTAAAGTTTTTGGGTATTCCATTTCGAAATCTCAGCAACATTAAGGTCTCTTATTGTACAACGCACCTTTTTAGTCGAAGTTCCTTAGGTTCTTTATAATTAAGATGGTCCACAGGCTTATGCAATTGAAGATGGAATATGTTAAATTCCATCCCATAAGAAATATATACATTTAATAACTTTTTAATAAAGAATTTCATAAATTTTCACTTATATTTTATAACAATAAGAACATTTACATTTCTCATAAACTGTTTCACTATTACATAAAGGTACTGCTCCAGTAAAAAGTAACTTTTTGAAAAAGAATTTTATATATGTTCACTTCTATTTTAAAATATAATAATAAGTACATTAACATTTCTCACAAACTGTTTCACCACTACATAAAGGTATTAGCTATGGTACTGCTCCAGTAAGGAGTACCTCACAGTCGAGTGCACTCAGGGTGCAGCCTCCCCATCCTACTTGTTCGACCACTATGCAAATGCTGAGTGCAGGCAATCAGCCTCAGACTCATAAAGTATTTTAAAATATTCATTAATTTCGGATGGTTTTTCCTTCGACTCATATGCCATATGGGTGTATGCGGCGCATATTCAAATGAGATTTTTCCAGCGAGAGGTTTTTCGCACTCTCCGCCTCTTGGTAGCGCCTGATAAGGGTATCGCGTAATTATTATGCAGCTTTGTGCCAAGGCGTCAAGTAAAAAATGCAGCGTTACCATCTCACCATCGTCATCGTCATCTCGGCATCTCGGCACCGTCAGCATCTCCCAGACCCGCCAACTGATGCGACCCTCCCATTGAGGGGTGACAAAGAAGGAGATGGAGGAAGAAAAAAAAAAAAACACACATCTACTGACGCCTTTGGCAGCAGCGTGTGAAATCTTTCGGTTTACTTAGCTACTCAGTGCCAGCGCCGGGCTGTGGATGATGCTATTTCTGGCGAGGACGAGGCAAGGCGAGCGCAACGTGCTGCAGCGCAGGGTGTCGCTGTCAAGGGGTGGTCTGGGCCTGGGTGACTGACTGACTGACTGTGCCAGTTCCAGGCTATAGCAAGCTATATTCTTCTGTGTTCCGTTTTGTTCTCCAAATTCAACTCTTTTCCAGCTTTCGTGTTTTCCTTGCGATTGCAGCCGCTTCGTTGCATTCCGCGGGCAACTTCAATTTGTAGTTTTTGGGATTTTGGTTTGCTTTTGGGTTAGGTTTGGGTTCAGGTTCGGTTGGGTTGGCTTTGCGCCTCGTTTGGGGTATCATGATCATGACATTGCACAGGAACAACAACAACACGCGCTGGAAAAACAAGCAAATAATGAAGCAAACTTATTTCTCTTCTTCTTTTTTTATTATTATGTGTTTTTTTCTTAACGTCCTTTCTTCTTTTTTCTCCGAGTTCTGTTGGGGTTGGTGCGTTTTTTCCACGTCACGCAAGCTACTACGCTTTATTACAAAACACTTGAAATTTTCAACATGAATTTACCCTTTTTTCTTGTAATTTATAACATAATTTTCACTGTTTTTTGTCTCATTGTATTTTCCGACCCTATCATTGTCAGCCCAACGCCTGGGGCGGCACTTTCTTTACGATATCTTCAAGACAGAAAAAAGTGAAGGAAAATGACAACAAAAAAACATCGCGGGGCCTGAAAGTGTTTTGTTCGCAATGGGATCAAAATTAGCTTAACAAAATGCTTTATTTGGATGGCAAAAGCGTGTTATACACCAAGAAGTCCCCCCAGAAAAAATATGAGACTTTCGCTATTGTTACAGGAAAATTTCGTTTTTTTTTCTCAAAATGCCTGAAGTAAAACAGAAATTAACTGAAAAAACAGCTTATAACACTCAATTGAAGATATTTTTTTTAGCTAAATAGTTATTTATTTAACTGCGTTGTACAAATAGAACTTTAAGATTTCATCTGCAATTTGGGAATAGGTCGATTAGGAAAAGAAGTTGAATTCAATTCGATTGTGAACAAAGAAGTAGTGTTTAAGTTTCATTAGAGACTTATAAGTGTTCATGGAGCCTGACTTAGACTATAAAACTTGCGATAAATTTGTCAAGTTTCATTAGGCGCTTTTTAAACGAAATACGGTTTCGAAGATCAGGTTGATCTCTTGGTACGAACTATAAATAACATGCCTACAAGTCTAAAAACATCTTAGTAAGTTCTTAAAACTTCGATAAAAATGACTTAACAAATAAAAAGAAATTTAACAAATTTCCATCTGTGATTATTATTCTTACATAATTCTAATGAGATCCCCCTTAGATTGAAGAGATTTCAACGAAATGCGCATCTTGCAGACAAAGGTTTCTTGTTGTGCTCAATCCCACATCAAACCCTCGTCCATTCCCCCATACTGCTCATTAAAATCCTCATTGAAATGAGTCAAGCCCCGTGTTTGAATTCAAATTCGATATTGCAAAATTAGGAATGGAATCGTGGAACGCAATAAATTATATTTGCGAGAGAGATATGCGAAAAACCTAGAAAATGCAACGCAATCAATATGAAAATTATCAACGATGGGTTGTGCCAAAAAAGGTAACGAGCGAAGGGTGCGCCGATCGATGGGAAATCGATGCGAATGCTGCAGTTCACCCTAAAAGTCTTAAGCAGCAGCCCGTTACGTAGGCTTACCTAATCTTAGACAGAGACTGAGGCTGAAGGGCTCAGGCTGAGATGTTGAGGTTGAGTTATGGCGGGGTGGTGGCACTACGTGAAAGGTATGCGAAATCTTCATTCAGCATTGTAATTCGGCTGCTGCTTCTTCTTCTTATTTAGCTTATTGTTGTTGTTGTTTCTTGTCCTGCTCCTAGCAAATTGCAAAATTTGTGACGCATTCTCCCCTGGCGGCGCACCCAATGCGGCAGGCGGCTCAGCATGGGAATGCGAGTGAACATTAACCGTAATGTATGTTCAATAAATATTTGGTAATTAAATAAATAGCTGACTGAAAGAAGGTTGCAAGGAACCAAGAACCAAGAACCGAGGCAGCTGTGCAGCTTTTTAGGCGACAAGGCGAACCCTACGACAAGGGGGAGAATGTTACAATTTCACTTTTTTTTCGTGGGATTTCTTGGGTTGAGGTCGCGCCTGGGAAGCGCAGTGATATGAGGACTGCATATATTGTGGAACTAGATCAGTGACCCTTTGCTGATCCCCTAATCGAGTTCGGTCTGGCGTTTTGAGTGATCGTGTGACAAATCCGAAGGAGAAAGGGTCCTTCAACAAACGAGCAGGTGGGTCCTCAATGGAACGTACCAAGCATAGCCCACGTTATGTACTCTTATCAGTAGCTAATTCGATAAGTCTTTGGACAAATTGATTAATTTCAGTACCTTCCAAATGGTATTACTAATAGAGATAAGGGTACTTCATCAAAATATCAAGTGTAATGGGAATGAAACTTAGCATTAACTTCAATGGCTAATTTAATTGACTTGTCAAAGATATAAGTTCTTCGGAATAACTTTTAGATTGATTGCAGTACCTTCAGAGGGCGTATAGGGTCCTCTATACAAAAATCAGATGATAAGAGTACGAAACATACCTTTATCACCTATACATATCCTATATCCAATAGTTATTTAAGTAACGTTGTCAATAAAAAAAGAACTTCCGAAAAGCTTTGGGATTAATTGCAGTACCTTCTGAATGCATATTCTAATCAACACAAGATCTTTTATTAAAAAATAAGGTTGTTAGAGTACGGAATATAGCATACATGCTTTATATTATATGTATATTTTATTACTTAAGTCAAAAGTTAATTCAACAATGCACTTGAGTTGTATAGATCAGGTTCGGGTTCTATTGATGACAAATTAATGGCACTGCAGGGTAATCAGAGGAGCTTCAGAGTACTGCACAGAAATTCGGTTCGCCCCCCTAGATACAATGCACTGCGCAGAGTAGAGAGAAAGAGAGGAGAAACGCAGCACGCCCATTTTAACGGCTCCTGTGACTTTTTCCGATTCTTGCACAATTACCCTACAATCGATGCTTTCTCCGCAAATCAATTGCGAAAAAACACAAACAAAACCCCATGACACATTGCAGTGGTGGCAACCCTACCCTACCATTCATACCTTGCTCTACCTTACCGAACCCAACCTTGCCTTACCCTACCTTACCTTGCCGTACCTTGCCTTGTCTCGCCTTGTCTTACCTTACCTTACCTTACTCAACCTGGCCACTCCCTGAGCTCCTTAACAAAAGGGTAAGACGAAGAGGTTTGCAACAAATCTTTGCTCTTAGGGAATACTACGTGAATCGGAACGGGTATAGGGTGCAAAAAACGGAAGGGTCCCCCTCCCCATTTCAGGGATTTAATTGCATTTTTTAGCGCGCGCGCTCGTTGCGAATTTCAGCTGTGCTTCGGCTCAGCTGGCGGCAGTTTGGCTCGTCGCGGCGACACTCGAGCAGTGATAGGGTCGATAGGTTGGTTAGACGATCGATCGTTCAATCCATCGATCGATTTGCAAACTGCGCCGCAACAGTTAGCAACGGTTCGCTGCGCTGCGTTGCAAACCCTTGTGAGTTAAGGAAGAGCTGAGGATCTGAAGCATCCTGCACCGCATTGTCATGTTAATGTTGCGAAATGTGAATTTGATTGCCTCCTGCCGTAGATCAATAAACACGCTAATGAGCTGAAAAGGGTTGCCGAGCTCATCTAGCACATCTTTCTCTCTCTCTAAGGGCTTTTCTTCTCTCAATCCAATTTGCATTTCCACCGTTCGCTTTTCGCATTTTCCGTTTCGTTGGCGCTGAATGCGCGAGCTGCGTGTGCCATGAATATCGTATGGTGCTTGTAAGTTAACGTAATTCTCCCCGGGGATCCCGCGCTCTGCTTTCCCTTTCACATTCAAATTGGGCCCACGGCGTTTTAAGTTGCTTACTTGGTAGCAGTTAATTGGTTTGAAGTTTAACAACAGATTTGCATAGCGCAAAAATTGAAAAGAGAAAGGGAGCGTGGCTTTTCTTTTGTCTGTCCCCGGGACGAGGTGTCGGGCAACCTTTCTTTGAGCTTATTAGAGCTTGACAAAGCGATCGCATGTGGAAATTCTCTATTGGTCTGTAGCCTGTAACCTGTAGGGCTTTTGTCTGCAGTCCTAACTAATGCAATCTCTCGCGCCTAATCGAGTTACCTTTCCCATTCGTTTTGCTGCCTTTGACCACACTAATTGATCTCCCGCCTGGCCGGGGCTGGCTCCACGACATGCAGCTTGCGAAACCCCATGGAACAATGCCAAAATAATTAGCCGATGTCGCAGCCAGCAACATTCCCTGGGCGTGACACGTCACAATATATCCACACACACGCCCTCGGCAAATAAATCTCCAAACAAGAAAGTGGGAGAGAGATCAGCAAGAAGAAAGTCAGCAGTAACAAATGATGTTGTAGCACGGGCCACAAGCAGCAGCAACAACACAAGCAGCGTAGATTATCAATGACAGCACAGCCGGCGCTGCAGCAGCTTCATAATTTTCTAATTCTTTTCTGACGTCTGCGGCAAGAAGGGAATTTTTGCAGCAACAGAATGCAGCAGCAGCGGCAGCTGCGACAAGACGTGGCAAGGACCTCGCAGCGTCTAAGAAGGTGACTGCCACAGCGACTGCAGTCGGGATAGGGGATGAGGCAGGCTGTGGCAGGAGCTGAGGTTGCTGCCCCCCAAAGGCAATGAAATTTATTGATAGCACTGTGTGTGTGCGAGTGTGCAGCTTCATGGGTGTGTGTGTGTCTGCAACTACACCCAGGAGTGTGTGTGCAACTACAGTAATGAGTGTGTACTTTTTGCACACACACACAGCCGCACTTGGCGCGCTTCTTGCACTTTTTGACTGCTTTTCTTGTGCTGCTGCTCAACTGAAGTTTCTTTTTTTTTGTTGTGTTTCCTTCGATATTTCCAGATTTTTGCATTTGCGCGCATTTCTACAGCTCAAAAGCACCACCGGCTGTGACTGCTGCTGCTGCTGCTCGCCTTCTTTTGCTGAAGGAGGATGAGGAGAACGTCATCGTCACCCCAATTTAGTTGCTACCCATGGGCAACTTCCCATTATGCTGACTCTGTTTGTGTTTGCCTCTGCGTCTGCGTCTGCTGCTTTCTTGCCTCGCTTTGCCTCTGCTTTCGCTGCTGCTTGCTGCTTGCTGCTGCTGCCTGCTTCCGCATTCGTAATGTGTCCTTGCTGCCTTCATTCCTCCACGAAGGTTGCCGGTTTCCCCTGCTTGCTTGCTTGCGTGTGCATTAGCTCGCGCCAAGAAAACGCATATGCCACCTCGATCGCCCATAAGTAATCCTGCTCCTTGCTTGCCTCCTTGCCACACACACACACACACTCAACAGTCGAGCATGCAATCGCATTTGAAATGAAGCAAAAATTTAATGAAACGTGGCAAGGAGCAGGAGGGGGAAAAAGACTCTCCAAGTCTGCGCCAGCTGCCTGGCTGCTAGACTGGCTGCCTGGCTGGCTGGTTGGCTGGCAAGAGGGTGCTCGAACTGGTATATCATATAGTACACTATACTAGTAAAGCACCACCACTACCACCCGATCGATCGAGGACCAACCTACCCACCAGACGAGCGACTAACACCAACAACAACAACAGCCTATTGGGAACGGGAACTACAGCGGGAACATGCACGTAGTAGTGCATTCTTCAGTGGGTTCCTGTGCCACACACACACACACTCTCAAAACTATATCGTTCATAAGACAGACTGTATAAATATAAATGAAACAGTCGGCGTGACAATGACCCCAATGTTATTAATACGGCTGTTGAGAGCAGTACCCCGCACCGCGAGTAGTTCCGAGTTCCGTTAGAGGGTGTGAAATGAGCGAGACATGGCACGCAATATCATTATCATATGTGGAGCAACCGCGAGGCGTCGCGACCTGATGGTGCCGATATCTTATGCGCCACTGTCTTAGGTCTTAGGAAAACAGTTCGTTGAACTTCCCTAGCATGTGCCATATACAGTACTTCACTCAATTGATAATAAAAGGGTAGATATAACGAAAGATATCAGCGATATGTATATTGAAAATAGATCAGTCTTAACTACAAGCTGAAGTAGGGCATAGTTTCTTAAGCAAATGTAAGATAATACCATAAGCCTATTTGATTATTTACTAAGTACTTCAAGCAATTTGAAGATAATAATCTTATCAGTATTCACAAGGTAATACAAAATATCATACATGAGTAGTAGTAATTAAATTAAATTAAATAAATAAATAACAAGTCTAACTTTTGTTATATTAATAGTTTTTAAAATATATACAAATGGATAAGAAATATAACAATAAACATTTTCACAAAGAATGATTATTATTAAACCAAAAAAAAACCTTATCAACTCTGTCGATAGTGTTGCCAACTTGTACGATAAATTGAAATTTATTGATGTTTGCTCTGTTCATTTAAATATTATATGTTTAACATTATTTAAATTAGTTCAGATAAGCAATAGAGATAAGGAAGTTTAATACTTCAAATAGCTTGTTGTAATCAGAACTCGAAGAGGATTATGCAAATTGTAGTTGTTGATAATGAAAAGGAAGAAGAATAACTACAAAGTTTCGAGTAACTCTAGAAAGAATACTCTATAAGTTTTTATTTTTCTGTTTTATTTTCTAAAAAATTATCATAATAAAATTCTTTATATAATTCATACTTGGTTCTTATATATATATATGAATATGTATATGTATATATAAATTTATAATATACTCTCTACATCCACAATTAATAACAATATTGAATACTTTTGCTAAAAACCCTTAAGCATCGCAGCTAATAGAATTTTATGGCATTTCAATGTTTACTCGGAAAGTCTCCACTATACGGCAATGCAACTACCCCAGGGCTCATTAACATAGCAAACTGAGTTGGAGTTATAGTCTGGATGTGGTTTCACCTTGTGTCCATTAACTATTTATGAAATGGAGCTCAACGTATTTTCAATTATGCAAAACTTGGATCAATAACAGCGAAGCCCAGCAAGCAATTGCCCCACTGCGATAATGAGACGAGGGTCCAAAGGGGGGACAGCACTCTGCCAAATACTTCGTCAGCTAATTGGCCTGGGGGGAGAATCTGCTGTGGATTCAGCTGGGGAACTTCCCTGGCGCACTTACCAAATTCGATAAGGTTGTAGGCAGGGACAGGGCAGACATTAAAACGGCACAAAATATGGGACAGATGTTAGCGGGAATTTTGGCTTGTGCCAAGCGAAAAGTTGAAGGTGTCAGAGTCAGAGTGGCGGCAACAGCGCCGGCTGCTCGTTGTCTAGCCAGGGCTCATTATTTTCTGCATTTGACGGTGTTACAATTCAGTCGACGTCGCAGTCGACGACGATGTTTTCTTAAAGAAAACCCCGCGCGCTTTGGCACGAGCTACGATCAGCTGTAGGCGCAGGGGGATGAAAACTACACCAGGTGGCAACCAGCAACGTTCAACGGTGGCGACTGCGGCGGCGGCGTCTAGCAGCAGCAACCCCTAAGAAACGAGCAGAGCCAGAGGAGCAGCGTCTTGAGGGCCGAGTGCATTGGAAATTGTGCAAAATCGATTACAATGATTGCATTTGGCGACAACGGAACAAGGAAAAGGAAGAGAAGAGAAGGAGAGGGAAGGGAAGACGTTGCCTTCTGCCTGTGGCTGCCTGGACCGATGTAAGTGTTGCCCTGCAGCAACAGGACAATGGCAACAGGACTATGCGCCGGAAGAATAATGGCATCAACATCGGCATTGGCAAGCATTGGCATCGGAAAAGCGGGACTGCTGCCGGCTGTTGCACTGATTTTCCCCTTGTGCCACATTGTCCATTGTTGTTGCGTGCATTCTTGATTTCTTGATTCTTTCGACGATTTTGCACACACAGCGCTGCGTTGCGCAACGACGACGTCTTGGCAGTAATTTATATTTTATTTTCGGCATCTGAACGGGGACAATCTCAGCTCTGTGCCTTGTCTCGTGCCACCCCGAGCTGCAGCAGCAACAGCAGGCAGCCCGGTGTGTCCAACAATGAAGGCTGTGGTCAATCGCTTGCCGTTCTGTTGCACAAATTTGCCTATTGTGGCATGCCCCCGTGCACAGTACAGTGCTCAGCTGCGCGTCGAGTGCCGTTTGGACAGGCCAAGCCAAAGCTTTTGCAGCTGCCCTCTTGAGTGCGACGCGACGATATCCTGCCATGATTTATGTCACCCATGTAATCAGCAAACTGATTACTGATTAAGCTAGCTCTGGCTGGGGTCATTGACTGTGCAGGCAGCTGCACCCGTAGCCCGTGGCAGCAGCAGCATCAGTTTCCGAAACGGAATCAAAGTCGGGCACCAGCATGAGCGGCAGCAGCACCTGCCTGTTACAACTTACAGGGGCCCGTGCCACGCATATCCTGGGGGTTGTGTCTGTGCACGCACGCGCACTAACCACCCCAAAAAGCATTGTGAATCACCAGCCGGAGCAACAACACCACCACCACCACCATCACCATCACCAGCAGCCGCAATAGCACCAGCAGCAACAGCACCAACACCACCCTCTGTCGGGCTGATTGTCCTTGCAGCCGTTAGATTCTCACACACGCGCAGTTATCCTGGTTGCGCACTGTACTCCTTGCCGGGCGGACTGACACTCAGCCACCACCAGCAGGATCTGTAGGATCAGCGCCAGCCACGCCAATTAAACCATTTGCGGAAATGGCGTCCACTTGTTTTAATTTCCAACCCCGGTGCCAGCAGCAGGACCAGAATCAGCGAGGCGCACGTGCGCATGCGCCACACTTTCGCGCATTCACTCAGCAAGGATCTATTGACACACACACACACACGAACACAGAGAGACATATTACACACACCCTCTACAGGCCCCGAGGCAACAATGCCCTGGTTAATGCAAATAGAACAATCGCATCCTTTTGCAGCGATTGAAAGGTCCTTTGCGAACGTATTTACAAATTTGTATAACACAATATCATGCGGGCGCCGCACAGTGGTACGTGCCTCACTCTCCCTCTCTTTCTCTCTCTTTCTCTATGTCTGCCTCGCCTCCATTCGTATGAAAAACTGGTGAAAATTGTATCCGGCACACGTGCCAAATGAAAGGAACTTCGCGTAGTGCGCCATACCGGGCGTGGGGAGGGTGGATCAATCTGTAATCATTTGCATATATGATTGAGGCGGTTATTTGAGAGACTGCTGCAGGAGTACCCTTTGTATTCTGCATAGTATATGCATAGTTATACTTCTCTCTCTCTCTGTCTGTCTCTGTACTCCAAGCTGAGTAAGAGGGTGTTATAAATTCATAGAGTAGTGCAGGAAACAAGCCCCTATATAAATTATATAAATATGTTCCTAATCTGCGCGAACAGCCAACAGAATATAGTCGTCTTTCTTCTCTTCCCTTTCATCGTAAAGTTCTGCTGTGTTCTCCGCTTCGGCTGTATGACATACTATACTCATTTTTCTGATACCCCTGCCTCACTTTGCTGCAGATAACCAACAGAGTGTTTCTTTCTACTTATGCTTTGGCTTGGGTAGTTGCGTTGCTTATCTAACTAGTGTAATATCTGAACAGCTGTGGTGCTGGAGAGTAGCCAGAGAGTAAGCCAGATACAGATTGAGTCTACTACTCAAGAATATATATGTTCGTATACTTTCCTTTTTTGTCTTCCATCTCCTTCATTTTAGTAATGGCAAGTCTTGTCTACTTCGCTTATTGATCAAGAATATATATATAGAAATTGTATATATACTTTCCTTATCTGTTTGCCTTCTTTCGTATACTTTCCTTGCTATCTTCCATCTCATTCTTTATCGTTTATCAACTTTAGTCACGCCATGTCTTGTCTATTTATCTTATTGATCAAGAATATATACTTACTTACCTTCCCTGTATGCCTTCTTCTCTCTTAACCCACATCACTGACGCAATTGATCAAGAATATATATAGAGTAATTATATATTTTACTTACTTACCTTCCCTGTCTGCCTTCTTCTCTCTTAACCCACATCACTGACGCAGTGTCTTGTCAACTAGTACTGAGAATATCTCCCAGACATGTTACTTATCAAGAACATGTATAACAGATATTAACTTTATTTCCCTGCCTTCCTTCTTCACTGCCCTGTTCCATCTACTGCAACTTAGGATATCTGACAGTCGTGTATGCCCCCTCAAGGTCTAACCTTCTAACATTTTGCGAGCTTGAGCTGTCTCGCAATGTGTTATCCGAAGCAATCACTCAGCAATCGAGTGCAGACAATATCTGCGCTAGCCTCAGATACAATTTGTATCTGACAGATACGCAGAAACGAAAGAAAAAAAGAAATAGAAGTGCGATGCAAACGTTCAAAGTTATTTTTAAGAAATTCAAACCTGCAGTGAGTGAATTATGAGTCGGTAGAGAGCTGTCGACTCGACTCGCCTTGGCAAGCGACACACACACGCTGGGAACGGGGACGGAGAAGGGGAATCAGGACGGTATCAGAGCCCGACTGCGCAGTAGGAATAGGTGTGATCGGAGGGAGAAGCTAAGCAATACAGCAACACCTTACACGATGCACACACCGAACGGAACAGAACAGGTTGCAGCACCACGAACAATAGGTAGATAAACTCACGTACTCATAATTGTTGTTGTTCCTGCTGCTGTTGTTGTTGCTGTTGGTTGTTGTTGGTTTGTTTCGTTTCTCGTTTCTAACATTTCGGAAATCTGCGCAATCTGCTTTGGTATGCACAGGCTACTACTACCTCCAATGCCTGCTCGTGGGCAGGGACTGTCAATATCGCTCTCTCTCTCTCTCTCTCTCTCTCCACTGACGCTGATGATCATGATGATGATGATTATGTTGTTGCTGAAACCATAGATGAAGATCAGAGCTCGCCTCACCTCAGTTGTATGACTAGGATATATTGCCTTTCCTAAGAAGGATTTGTGTCAGCAAACGTGACTTGAAACATAAAGTTGCTGTGCGTGGTATTTGATTGCTGATCCCTTTGTGTGTCTTCGCATGCCTTTTGTTTGAATAGTTAATTATGGGTTGGATCGCTTGGTACACTCCTTTAAGAGAGAGAGAGAGCCTGGTTGGATGCCACAAAGAACTCAGTGCGCGCCTCGTCTTTGTTGCCACTTCGTTTTCACTTTGTTTTAGGCATTTTTACCGGTAATTTGGGAATTATTTTTGAATTCTTTATTTCATATTCGACTCTCTTCCTCTATCGCTGCTTATCGACGTAACGCCTACACTAGAGGCTGAGGCGTGGCAGCGTTGACAACTGCTGACAATGACTTCATTTGTTTCGTCTGCCCAACATCTTGCAGATTAATATTGCACACATATGGTCGGCATTGATCGTGCCAAGCCAAGCCCCGATATGATCGATGTACTTGTCGCTCTTCTACAACTGTGCCTCATAGATCATATGTACGTCATGCCATTGTCTCTGCCACAATGTGTTGAATGCACAAATTGCACGGCATTTAGCATTCTTCAAGAAAATACCTGATCGATTTTCCAGCAAAGATCATTGCAATCTCATAACTGGATAATGGAAATGTTCGGAAATTCCCAGTAAGGCAATGCAAATGAAATTGAAGAACTCTGTCGGCGAAAGATTCATGCAGAAATTATCTTAATTTATAACTGAGTTTTGAGAAAGATAATGACATCTTTTTGATCATTAAGAAGATTTAGTTTTATAGATATTTCAAAAAGAAAACAGATTTGTTATTATAACTAATCAAAGAAGCTTTTAAGACTAGATTTGCAGAGAGTCTTTCAAGGAAAGATAATTGGTTCTTCTTTAGAATTAAACAGAATGCTTTATTATTGTTACTGATCGATGATCGAGGCAACCATAAGAGGAATTAAAAGCAGAAAGTCTTCAAAGTATACGGAGACTTTTCCTTAGGAACTCTAAGTCCACAATTCCTTAGACTTCCCTCTTCTTCTCATCGCATCACTTATTCATACATTGCCAATTGAGAACCGAGAGAAAGCATTACAGATTGACACGGACCATTTGCGATCTTCTTCGGGGAAACTGGAAACTTTCATCCCACGGTGCACGCTCGGGGGGTACAAAATGCACCCATGTCACATAAATAAAATTTGTATATGCGATTAAATTCGAAACTCAATCGTAATGCAGTCGAAGACAAGGCATAACTGTGCGCCAGCCTGTCAGCCAGTCTGTCAGACGATCGTCCGTTCGTCCTGGTCCGTCGCTCGATCGATGGTTGCATCCCTCTCGGCTGCCACCCGAGGAAAAGATGAGAACAGGGCCCGGGGACAGCTTGAGCCGTGATAGACAAAATCTTGTCATAACTTTGATGTTGTTAGTAAAACAATGAAATTGCTTTCTTGAATCGGACCCTCAAGGTGAGCGACCTTTTCCCATACCAATGCAACGCATAGCATCGCATCATGGCATCGCAGCCCATTCCTATCCTGTTCGGGAATGCTGCGAAATTTGCCTACAATTACTACGAGGGGTGCAGAACTTGGCAGCTGCCCTGGCCTAGCCTGGCCTGGTTGAGTGGGAAACTCGTCGTCGTCGTCGTCTTCGGGGGGATTATGCAACATCAGCCACATCGATGCCATCTAATGTGCTGTGTAATTCCGTCAGACATTGAAAAATTGCTCGACTAGAGCCAGCAACATCTTTCTAGTGTGGCTTCCAAGTGCACTCCTGGTGCGGCCTAAGGATTTGACAGATTTGCATGCTTAAATTGCGTTGCGTTGTTCCGCGAAGAGGAAGAGATATATGTCCCGCTGTCAAGTTGTCCAGGCTCGCTGTTCTAAGAAAATAAACTGCGCGTTAGATTAGCTACGAATAAGGCTGAAAGATTGAGATCAACTCGCATTATATCAACTCATTCGCTTGAGTTGCATGAATGAGTCTTGCCTTGCTGCGGACGTTGATCCATGTCCATTGTCCCGTCTCTGTGATCTGGTCAGGCAAACCGATTGGGATGAAAAGGGTTGTGCGGCTCATGTCGTGTGTGAGTGTGTGTCGTGTTGAAAGGCTGCGCGAATGTAACGTGATAAGATCGGCACATCAATCCACTGAAAGAAACGCTATCCCTAAGAACGTTAATCAATTAATTACATGCTGTGTATACACGATTCCTTGACGGCGAAAAGAAAAAGGATTGCCGAGGGGCGAGGGTTGCCTCTGATTAATTTCATGGCATTTCCCAGAGGCTATCTATAGATTGGCCATAGAATTATGCTGTGGTTGTGCCCTAGGCGGCTGAAGAAGGCACTCGGATCGAGCATTACTAAAAATTAACTGACCAGTGGTCAGTTCATTCAGTCAGCCCGTGACTCAGTCGCGTGTCCGTTATTAATAAAAACAAATAAACATTGACCGTGCTAGGGGAGTACAAAGCAAATTAGGAGAAAGGGTGTAATGTGGCAACTTACATATGTTAAGATCTTGCCATGAATAAAGACGCATCAAATTGAGGGAAGCCATTGATCTTCATTGAATTTCTTCTGTAATACTTAAGCACATATCCAATTAGCTATTTATAATGATTCAATTATGATGTAAAGAATAATTGTGTTAGGCAATTTTACTCTACTCATTATTCCCTTACAGTGGGAAACATCTCTGACCCATGAAGCATTATATAGATATGTACATATATTCTGAATCAGCATCAACAGTGGAATCGAACCAACTCTGTCCGTCGGAACAAGCCGGATCGGACCGATATATCGTATAGCTGTCATACAATATATCGGTCGATTTTTATTATTTGTGAAGAATTGCATCTAAATTTCCTACATCGCACTTATTCTATATATATAATGTGCATATAAAATTTCATCAAAATTGGACCACAATATTATATAGCTGCCATAGGAACAATCGGCAGAAAAGAATGTTTTTGTATTAAGACTAGTTCTGATTTTAGAAATAACTTATCAGTGTGAGACATAATATTGAATATACGCAATATCATTCAATTCTGCACCATTATATAAGAACCTGCAAGAGTATAGAAAATTCAGCATGCCGAGGGCAGCCTTCCATCCCGTTTTAAAATAAAAAAAAACCCCCAACTAATCTATCCAATGTGACTTTATACACTTTATACTACTCTCCATATCCACCCGAAATTCTTACAAGGTTATACACGATACATATGCAAGTTACTTTAGTCAAAAGTCATATTATTAGCACAAGGTCTTCACAAAAACTCCATTCGCAGAGTCACAGAGTCCGCAGACACTTGAGAAGTCAGGGCGAAAAGACAAAAAATGAAATGGAAAAGACAAAAACCGGAGAATAAATATTAAATTGCCCGCTGTGTGGGAACCAAAATGCTGTGTGCAACATGTGACAAGAGAAGAACAATTTCGCACTGCCTGCGAAATTACCGAGGACCAAGTGTTCCATTGTCGGCACTTGTTTTCGGACTACAGAGCACAATGTGACCCAGATTGTTTGCAAAAACAAAACCATCGAGTGGCATCGATGGCACAGGCGCAGGTCCTGGCAAATGGACAGCCACTTGAGTGGGCACAATGGGAGAAGTGAACCCGCTGCTACTATTCAAATTATATAGAAAATTGCCAAGCAAAACACAAACTAATTGTCGGAAATACAATTGCAATTCTACATTTCATGCCAGGGGGTATCTCGGGGGCATGGGAAACTCAAGTGGAATGTGGCAATCTGGCTGACAGATGAGAAAGACAGAGAGAGAGACTGCGTACCTTATCACTATAGCCTAGAAAACTCAACTCGACCCAATACACTCTAATATCACATTTGAATCGAATCGCGCGCCAAATGTTCTGTTGAGACTCATAAAAAATATCTAAGCATGTCAAGAACATTGTTCGCTAATTAAGCAACAACAACAACTACAACAACAACAACAACAACAAGCACAACAACTATAACAACAACATTTCCCCAAGCTAAAGTTGTTATTGCTGTTTACCCACATACTACAATATCAACTTTTGTTGTGCTGCTGAGCCCGAGAAATGTTGATTAGTACTTCCTGAGACTGCCATATCATTCTACATTCTACACACACACACACTTGCAATGCATGCTTGTTTGTATGTATGTGTGTGTGTGCATGTATTTGTGTACATAGAGCCTATGTACTCACTCGTATAACCGGCATATGCCTATTTGCTTAGAGCTTGGCAAACACTCAAGAAATGTCGTCTAAGGGGGGACTCCTTCGCCACGAAGCTTGCGACGCGACTTATCAGCAACAACACGAAGCCCCGACCGTTAGAAGAGTAACAGAGAAAGAAAGAGGGAGAGTGAGATAAAGAGATCGAACAGGCACCAGGCAGCGGGTCATTGCCAGGTCTTTAAGAGGGGGGCTGCCATACAAATACATGTGCAGACTCTGAGAATTTCAGGTGTTGCTTCCGGTGCTGCGTAAAAAAAAGCTAGCGAGGGAGTACCATAAGGAAAATATAGAAAGAGAAGAAATCAGATGATGTATAAATATAATATTAATTTCAACACATTTTTCTAATTATTTCATTATTTAGTTACTTATTACTGTCTAGATGTTTTAATTTATTATTAATATTCATTTTATTTTTATTTTAATTCAAATTTATTTTAATAGTTTTATAAGTTTCTTAAAATCAAGAAGCAGTTTATGAAATGTATATAAATGATATCATCCCATTTCATAAGGAAAATGTAAAACTCTTTAGTCACTTATTTATTTTCTTTTGAACCTTTGATCTAACATCATTATAAGCCGATCATTCAGCTATTATATCAATGCAAACATGCGTAGTTCATCATTCACTTCTTCATTCTCATTCTTCATTCTCCCCACCCGCATACGTAGCCCTTGCCGCGTGACTGAAGATCTGTGGAGCCTGTCCCGCCAATACTCAAGCCAGGCAGCGACACTCTCTTTGGAGGGGCGCATTTAAACTCTGAACCCGGCAATTGATTGCCTCGGAGAAAGCTTCATTTGGAAGAATGTTGACTGTGTGTGTGTATGAGTGTGTGTGAGTGCGTATGAATGAATGCGTTCTCTAACATCGAAATGAATTGCTTATTTTGACATTTATTAAAGCTTTAAATAAAATTTATGCAGAGAATCAATTAGTGAAGCTGGGGCACAATCACCAATGTGTGAGCAGTGGGGGACACTGTGCTGGGGGAGGGACAGTGGGACACTGTGCTGGGATCGCTGACCATTGAACGGACAGTCTACGGTGCGACGTTGGTACGTTGGACACGCACAACGCAGTCAGAAATATTTCTCACAATCAGTTGTTAGGGCAAGGCAAGGAGAGAAGGGGGACCAGAGACACTGAGAAAGAGAGACAGAGACCGCGAAGGAAACAAAATAGCAATAACAACACACACTGGCGGCGGCCAAAGCGAAGGCAAAAAGACAAACGTGCAGCAACAACAAAAACAAAGCGCATCGTGCAGAGGAGCAAGGAAGAGAAAGAGAAGGAAACTGCAAGGAGAAGCAGCACGGCAGAGACTACGACGACGAAGACGACGACGAGGTGGAAGATAAACAGGCTCGTCGACAATACAAACATACACACAAATATACAAATTAATGTGTCAGTGTGTGTGTGTCTGCTGCCTACAGACGAGTCCTTCTCGCACATGCACACGCGTTCACACTGACTTACATATACAAGGACAGTGATTTTGGCGCAAAAACCGATTCCTCTTTGCACACTCGTTCTCGGCCTCGCGCTCGTCACCTACATAGAGTACCTCGTGCTGCTTCTCTCTTGCTCTCAGCGCACTGCATCGCAGCGCAGCGCAGACGGCGACGTCAACGTCGGCAGCAAATCTCAGCGCCCGCCAAGACTTCCCCCTGCTACAAATGTCTTGCGCACGCACACTACCTTACAAACACACACACGCGCGCACAGTTCTCTTGATGTTGTTGGGCTCGTGTTGAGGAATTTACGCGCGCGTTATCCTCGTTCCCATTCCCGTTCGTCTGCTCGTGACACACACATACCACAAAACAGCAGGACTAATTCGTTCGTCTGCTGTGTGCATGTCCTTCGGCCCCTTCGATCAGCTGATCGTACATATGAGCGCAGGCAGGCAGGCAGGCCTGCTGAAACGGGACCGAAGGTTATTCCCCGCTGCCTTGCTTTTCTAACTGTTTGTCCTGTGTGTTTGCCTGTGTGTGTGTGTGTGAATGTGAGTGTGGGCATTCCTTCTGATCAGTATTTGTCTATGCTGTTGCCTCTTCCAATTCTTTGATTTGTACATAGTACATAATGTACTTGTGTGCACGTCTTCTCCGAGATATCCCCTACTTTTGAGTTCTCCTTTGGTATCGGCCCAAATTCTGTGTGAAGTTCAAAAACCTTAAATTCCAGCGCTTGTCAACACTTTATTTCGCTGCCAATCTCCAATTCAAATTCGATAGCTGCCATGGTTGCCATGGGGGCGTCGAACGTACATAAATGCACACGCGTGTACCCACTCACATACATATGAATGGGTACATTTGTACACACATGTGGTGGGGATATGCAAATGCTTGATTTTGTCATTATTCGCCTATCAAATTCCTCTTTTTCTCTCTTTGTTTCATTGCACACTAATTGCACGTCTCGTCTCTCACCGACTTCGTCTTTGGATACCTTTGTATGCGCATCTTACCCAGCACCGCCCTAAGTGTCACACACACACATACTGACGGGCAACCTCAGTCCGCACCGCCCCTTTGCCTATTGGCTTTTGCGCGCGCGCGCGTAAAAGTATCTCAAACACTTTTTTTGCACACTTTTGTTGTTGTTGTAGTGTCGCAGTCGACGTCAGGCGCTTAAAGCAGCAAAAAAACAACAAAAAAAAGCGAATCTCAGACCTCGGTTCTTGGAATTTCGATTTACAATTTAGTTCTTCACCACGTTGTTCTCTCCTCTTTTTGCCGAAGTTTATTTGCTCTTTGCTGCTCCCGCTGCTGCTGTTGCTGCTGCTATTGTTGTGTCCCATTCTCATTCACGTTGTTGCTGCAATTTCATAGGCTGCGCTTGTGTTGGTGTGCAGCCTATTCTTTGCCCGCAATCAAATTCACTCGCACACACTATCACGATCATGCACAAGTATGCGTGAGTTTTTTGCATACATTTTTGATTTCTCAGTTTGCCCTTTTTGCGCTCTCTGTCCTCCACAACAGCACCGTGGTAAACGACCTATTACTTTTAAATGCCAATTAAGATCAAATGGACTAAAATCACTGTAACCCGAAAGTGCGTCGATATAAATATTTCGGCGGCATAATATTATATGAAGTGCATAAATGTTATAGTTTATTATATGCTAATTTTAGCCAATGCCTGCACATGCCTTCAGATTCCACTCCATTCCACTTCCCTTTGTTTATCCGTTTGCGCAATGGGCTTGGCCCACTGTACCTTACTATGAATGAGATTTAAGTTTTTTTTATTTGTTCGCATGTTTTGTGAACTTGTTCAAAACCACTTTATGATTTCTGCGTCCTTTTGAGCCGTTGTTGTTTATTCTCTCTCTCTCTGCCAGTGATTATCCTCTTCCTGCAGCAGCACAAAAGCCCAAAAGAAATTCAAGAGAATGAAACCGTAGCTCATTTAGCTTTGAGCGCGTTTTGCTGCGGCTGGCAACTCTGTCAAACATCATTTGTGTACCATATGTACGCCTTGTTGTACCATATGATTTGTGTTCTGTGTGTCCGTTGGAATTCATATTTGCAAATATGCATGTGTGTTTGTGCTTCTCTTTCATCTATTTTCACAGTTATAAATTGTAAATGATGCAAAAGTTATTCCCTGCCCCTGGTTCCACTTGTGCATGTACATATGTATGGGTGCCCCTTGTTCCCCAACTCCCTCTCTCTTTCTCTCGATTGAGTCGACTCCCGCAGGGTCTGCATACTGCAAACACACACACACGTGTAAGTATGTATGAGTGCACATTCGTATGTAAGCGATTTTGCTTTAACTTTGCCGCGACTGCCCACACACATTCACACACACACACACTGCCACATGAAGCGCTGCTCATTTAACGACATTGGCGTCTTCGTCTGCAAAACACAAAAGACACGCCCCGCCCCGTTCCACCTCCCCCAGAGCAGTATCGATCATATGACTGGGACTCGGGACCACTACGACTACCTGCTGATGCTCTCTGCAAGTCCGGGCAATGGGAGCAGAGGGTGTAGAGGGCGGGGGGTGGGCAGGCTTCGCGGAATGCGTGGATCTCACATTATTACCTGCGAACGACACAATCGATGCCGCGCAAGCGATGCCCATACCATGTACACATATACACAAAGACAGACACACACACAATTATACATACATATGTATGTATGGTACGTCTTGAGATTTGCACGACGCACGGACCCGGCAACGCAAAGGCAAAGGCTAAACGGCCGCGTCTCCAGGCTGCGGTTGCAACGTCGTGAATCACATGTGTTTTTGTGCTCGCCGTTCGTCGCCCACTTCGGCTCCACTCGGCCCCAATCGGGGCCCACTCGGCAATCGGCTTTGGCGCTCAGCGTCGGCTTCGCCCGCTATAAAAGCTCGCGCGCCAAAAATTGTGCCTTCAATCGTGCTCGGCAACTCTTGCAGTGAGTAGGGGAAATTGAGCTGAGCTACCTGTTGCTGCCGCTGCGTGATCTCTCGCTCCAACCACAGCAGAGATTCTACTTTGATTTTCCGACTTCTTCTCTTCATTCTCCCATTTTGCCTATGGTACTGGAATAGGGATATGAGAAATGGAAAATGGGAAAAGTGCACACAGAGTCATAACTACACATGTATGTACCATACATAGCTCCCGCTCCTCCTCTCGCTCCTTTTACTCCTCGTCTTCGTCGTCGTCTTCGCCTTCGTTGTCCTCGTCCTGCCATCTCTTGCCGTTATACTTGGTGCTGCTCGCACAAAAGAGCAGCGACGTCGACTGCGCGGCTGCGGCAGAGTGTTAACACAGCAGCGGGGGTTGCACCGAGCCTCGGTCGCCGTCGCAGTCGCAGTCGCGCTCGTTCGACTCAGCGCTCTTTAAAACCAGCTGCGCTCGGATCGAGAGCCACATTTGTTTTCTGTTCGTCGTCGTGTCAACATCTGCGCCTGCGAGCTGCCTTCCACGGTACACACGGTAGTGCAGTAAATGTGTGTGTGTGTTGAAGCGATTGGATAAATAAAATACAACAAAATATACACACAAAGAACTTCTACGAAACAACAACAATGTTAAAAAGGACACATTAATGCGAAACAAACCTAACATATATGCAACATCAAATGCAATATTAGTATTTAGCAATTTTTAATTATTTTAAACATCAACAACAACTACAATACAACATCGACAAATGCAACAAAAAACTCTACGAAGGACTACAAAGTGCAAGCAAAAGCAAAACGAAATATACCTAAAATATAACTAACTGTTAATGTGCGTGTAGAAACAGCAAAAACGTGCGAAAATTGTGTTTTAGCAATTTTTGTGAAATAACCTCGAAACAACAACGAAATATTTTGAACATTTTTCAACACCAACAACAACAACAAGACTACAAAATGCTGTGGGAAACAATTGCCGAAGAGAACAACTGCAGCATGGATTGCAATATCAGGTAATTATCAAGAGAGAGGATAGCCTTAAGAGAGATCAGGAAAACAGAGCAATAAATATATAGAACAAATAGGGAATGCAGTTAGAGCAATAAAAGTGCAAGTAAACTTGACGTGAACTTGAAAAAGCAACAGCAACAACAACAACTGAAACTACACAAAGCAACTGTGAACAACGGAACAGCAAAGAAGCCGCCGCACTGCGACTGCGGCGTCGACTGCGCTGTCCGCTTTAGTGTTGAACAAAAGTAAGAGTTTTTTTCATTATGATTTTTTTGCACGCTCCACACGAGAGCGACACGATACGACACGTTTTTTTTGGCTTTGTGGCGCTCAGCTGTTGTTGCTGCTGTTTGTGTTATTGTTGTTGCTGGTTTTTCATTCATTAAACCGGCTTCCGCGAACTTGGCGCAGCCCGAAAAAAGCAACAACAACAGCGAATAAAAAAACGTCAGTATGATTTTGCAACCGTAGTCAGTCAGTCAGTCACTTCTGCTTCTTCTACTGTTGTTGTTTTTGTTGTTGCTTGCGGTTCTGCCTTGCGTGACCGAAAAGTCGTCGACAAAATGCAGATGCAGAAAGAGAGAAGCCCCTTTGCAATGAAAACGAAAACACTTCGAGCAGAACGTGCAAAGAAAGACAGAACGGGGGGAATTCCGTCTAAAGTACCGCAAAGGGAAAAACAACTGTGTGCGAAAGAGAGGGCGCATAAGTAGTAGTAGGGACTTTTCTAATTTCAATTCCCAATTTACAACGAACGAAGAACAGCAACAACAACAACAGCAGGGAGAACTGGAATTGTCCACAACAACCCCTCGGTGCTTCCTAGTATTTGTTGTTTTTGTTGTTGTTGCCTTTACACCACCACCGGCGCCGCCACCACCAGCAGCAGCAGAGGCAGCAGCACCGCCGCCGCAATATACGAAAATATATTTTTAGCTGCGGGTTTAATGACCCGAAGAGCGACGAGCACAGACGATCAGTTGACTAATCCACTCTCTTCCCCTCTCTTTTCTTCCTCCCTGCAGCAGCAGCAACAACAAAAACGGCTCCATTCGCCGTGCTCGCCGCTCACTGGCCTGCATCAATAACAACAACAAGAACACTGAGACGACGCCCATGGATGCTGATGAGGAGCTTTCCTTCTACGATGACGATGCACTTGCCCTGCCCCAACAGCGTGCCGTCAGTCCGGAACTGCTCGGTCTACTCTCCCCGGAGGGTTCCCCCCAGCGCTTCCAGATTGTGCGCCAGCCAAAGATGCAATCGCTGTCGGCCGCAAATGCCGTCGTTGGACAAAGCACAGCAACGCCAGCACGCAGTTTTCGGGTATTCAACAGCCTGTCTTCGAGTGGGTCCATGGAGTCATCCATGGATGATGAGTATATGGAGCTGTTGGAAATGGAATCCTTTGCCGGCATGCAACATCAGCAGCAGCAAATTCCCAGCGGCCTCAACTCACTGATCAGTGGACAAATTAAGGTGACTCCGAAATCCCCAGAATGCGTAATGATGCGTCGTCCATCGGTGCGTCGCTGCCTCAGCATGACCGAGACAAATAGCAATCAGCTACAGCTACAGCAACATCAACAACAACAACAGCAACCAAAGACGCCAGAGACTGCACGGGATTGCTTCAAGCGTCCCGAACCACCCGCATCGGCCAATTGCTCCCCAATTCAGAGCAAGCGTCACCGTTGTGTCGAAAAGGAAAATTGCCCAACACCCACACGCATTGCCAGCAGCACCTTCTCCTCCGCCTCCATCATCAGCAGCAGCAGCAGTAGTAGTAGCATCATCACCAGCAGCAGCAGCAGCCAGTCGCATGCGCCTCCATTGCGCAAGTGCATGTCCCTGAATGATGCAGAGATCATGTCGGCACTGGCACGCTCCGAGAACCGCAACGAACCTGAGCTGATTGGTGACCTAAGCAAGTCGTACGCCCTGCCACTGATGGAGGGCCGCCACAGGGATCTCAAGTCAATCTCCAGCAACACTGTGGCGCGTCTGCTCAATGGCGAATTCGATGATCAGGTCGCCAGTTACCGCATCATCGATTGCCGCTACCCTTACGAGTTTGAGGGTGGCCATATTATGGGTGCCAAGAATCTGTATACACACGAACAGATTCTCGAGGAATTCCTATCAGCGCAGCAGACTGAGCTGCAGCAGCAGCAAAACGCCGATGCCGGCAACAAGCGCAACATTATCATCTTCCATTGTGAATTCTCCTCGGAGCGTGGCCCCAAAATGTCACGTTTTCTGCGTAGTCTCGATCGGGAGCGCAACACAAATGCATATCCCGCTCTCCACTATCCAGAGATCTATCTGCTGCACAATGGCTACAAAGAGTTCTTCGAGACACAGTCGGAGATGTGCCAGCCCAATGCGTATCGACCCATGCTGGAGCCGGCCTTCAATGAGGCGTATCGTCATTTCCGTGCCAAGTCCAAGTCATGGAACGGCGATGGACTCGGCGGCACAACTGGTCGCTTCAAGAAGTCGCGTTCGCGACTGATGCTGTAAATCCCTCAAGCAGGAATTACTGGGGCGGGACACACACACACTCGATATCTATATATATATATTTGTAAATAGGATGAACTGGATATTTATTTCATTTTACGATTTTAAGTTGATTTTGTTGATTTTCGTTTGTTAATTTCGTAATGATTAAGTCTTAATTTGTAGCCACACACACATACACCCCATACACACTCATACACTCACACACTCGTTCATCTGACTCAGAAAAAGATCTTTTACATTTTGTTGAAAGACTTCGATTTCGATTCCCCATGACTTTTTTTAGTTAGTTGATTTGGTCATATTTTATTGTTTTTATGAAATTTTTGATTTAGTTCAATTTATCTAGATCTTTAGGTCGAATTTTAACGTAACATTTATGTGCATTATAATCTAAACGCGACAAAAAAGTTAAAGACAGTCAATCTTAAGAGGCCCCCTAACCATTTCCCCTCATGTATAGTTGATAAGCAGAGAAACACACACAATGGCTAAACAACAATCATAATAAGAACATAATTCATGCATACATTTATATTATACACACACACAACATATAGATATAGCTACTATATATAAGAGTTGAAAGTTGAAAACTTCTGATAGGTACAATTTACGCTTATTATTTGTTTATTTTTATCTTATTAAGCCATACACAGCCGACCCTCTCCCAAAAAATCACACAAAAAACAAAAACACACTTTATTATGTAATGATTATTTTAAGCAAAGCTTATTTTTGCATCAAAAAAGGCAATATTATTGAACAAAGGCGTAAATTTTAAATATAACTCGAACCCCTGAACTGAACTTTAATCGTATTTTTCTTGGTACATCAATATTTTGGGAATTCTATTTAATTTATACATCTCGGGGTTTTTTCGAACTTGGCGCCAATTGATTAGCATGCGTTGCCAGGCAGTTACATTGTGCATTGTCACTTAACAGTGTGCTGCTAAAATACTGCCCTCTGTTAACCTACAGTTGTTGTCTTCGCTAAAAATGGGTTGTTGCCTAGACTGAGCAGGTACCAAATTGCCAATTGGAATTGCCATAAAATGGTTGCTGGACAAGATTGATGTATTGTCGAATTGGAAATTGACACAGTTTGTTTTTATTTTTAACAATATTTTAAGTTTTATTGAGCGCAGATGTTTAGTGTAGTTACAGCAGTTGCTTTTTTTGTTTAATAATAATTTATTTATGTCTTTCCTCTTTCGCTCTTAGCGCACACGACGAAAGCTGCGCATCGCAAGCAGTTTGGAAATTTAAATCGACGCCCGCTTGTCGTTTCCATTTTGATGCCGTTGAACCATTTTCGGTTTTGCATGAACAAACTTCCGCTTATCTTGTTTCGTTTTATTATACAAAATACAACATAGTTTTCTTCCAGCAGACGCCTACAGTTGAGGGCAGAAAAATGGGTACAACTGGGCAACAATTTGATTCAATTCAATCAAAATTAAAAAGATTTCTTTATCAACTATTTTTATTTAGATTCTTATATTTCAATGTATATATATTCTTGCTTTGACTACTCATCCCTTTCTGTATTTTGTAGAAGGGAACCCCTTTTGCAGAGCACACCTTGCTACGAGCCTGTTTATTACATACGATATATGTTGTGCATCATAAATATCATTTAGCAATTCGTAATATGCTTCATTTATAGCAAATCCTCTTCATAATCTTCCTCATTATAATCCAAAGGATTTCTTTATCAAATTCGTAATTCACAACATGCTCTAGTAAAAGTTTCCTTCACTTCATTCCAATTCCCATGACTCTTGAGGATTATAACTGTAGCGACCTCCAAGCTGTCAATTAGCTAGACCGCAACATTAAGTTAAGCGAGATAAGCCCAAGTGCTGCAATTACCAATTGCCGCAGAGCTTAAGCGAGGAAAACTTAAAGCAGAATGAAAATCTCAGCCCGGCAAAGTGTACGAAGTTTTAAGGGGCATGGGAAGGGGTAGAAAGAGGGAGGGGAGGGGGGCAGGCGACGCGCAAGTGCGACATTATATTTCATTATGCCACAAGGGGCACTTACACAGATATCGCGCGCATCGTGGCTTGTCTCCGCTGCGGACACCGCTGTGCAGTGAGCGCCCCAAAATGTTGCACGCTGTGCGCCGTGTCGCGCACTTTGTGTCCTCTTATCTGTCTTCACACCACACCCCACCACACACTCTGTCTGTCTGTCTGTCTTGCTGTCTCTCTGCCTGGCCCGACTCCCAGGGTGGCTGCTTGCGCTTGGGCCCCTTTTCGTTGAAGTGGCTGCGAAAATGGGTTAATCAGCGTGTGCAATTAAGGTCAAAAACACGTTGGCGTCGTCAACAACAACAACAGCAGCAGCAGCAACAACAACAACAACAACAACAACAACACCTAGCGGCAACATCTTTATGCGCCCCCTTGCTACCCTTGCCACTGCTTGCTGCGCATACAAAATTGCGCATACGCCGCGTAAGCCCTGCCATTATACAGTGCAGGCAAGCGATTGTGGCAACCCGCTGAGTGCCTGTAACTGTGTATGTGCCTGTGTCTTTGTGTGCCTGTATGTCTCTGTGTATGTTTGCGCTTGATAAAGGTTCTGCTAAAGCTCGCACTGCGCCGACGCCAAAGCACACGTCGCACTCGTTTAAGCCGCCGCCGCCGTCGCCGTCGGTCAGCAGCTTGTTGTGAGCGTCTCTATATGCATATGTGTGCCTCTGTGTGTGTGTGTGTGTGTGTCTCTGTGTGTGTGTGCCTATAAGATAAAAGCGCTGCGGCGAGAAAATCTTTAGATTGCCGCCGACCATCGTTCGGCTCGCACTCGCCTTGTTTACCTCAGTCGCTGCTGCAGTCGCTGCTAAAGGTGCGTACCTCCGCCCGCCCCACCGCGTCAAACCGTGTCAAGTGACTCTAGTCGAGTGTCAAGTGCTGTAAAAAGAATAAGAATAGCGAAAAACCGAAAAACAAAACCAACTTAAAGTCAAAAGATTGTCGAAACAATTCAAGCAAAAAAAGAAACAAAATTAACTTTAAAACTCGTTTCTCTTTCTCGTCGCCGTTGCAAAAACAAATTAGCTGAATTTAAGAGTTATTACTCCCCCTCCTGCCGCCCCCACTGGGTGAATAAACAACACTTAAAGATAGTTGCAATTGTGCTGACAAAATAGTTATAAACTAAAAACTCGGGGGAATCGCGTTCAATATGAGTTACAAGTTTACGCCCCAGCAATAAATATAAATGTGATATTTTATCATTGGAAATAGAACAATATATTTATATATAATTATACATATTTGTATGTGTGTGTGTGTGTAGCGCAATTTATGGCTGCTGTAATTTATACAGTTTATGGCAGATTTGTAAGGGCACAGACAGACTAGACGATACTCAGTGCCTATGGGAATGATTAGAAAGAAACTTTAAATGGCTTAAACAGATTAAAAAATACCAAAGTAAATTGTAAGCAAAACTTGTAATAATGAAAGAACTCGCTGTTTACAATGAGAAAGCATAATGTTATATTATAGATATATGTTATAAAATTATTTACATGTCTTCTTATATCATATAACATAATCTCTGTAATATTGAAGGCACCTCTGCTGTTATATAACATAATTCTGTATTTGTCTATTTGAAAGTCTTGCAATAATTCAAGTGAGTTTTGTTGCAGATTAAAGTCTGAAAGTTTTATTGAAACTGAATTTATAGCAATTTCTGTAGTTGTAATATATTTTATATTTTCCATTTTATTATTTTTAATGTTATAACATGTTTCATTTCTTTCCAAACTTGAAATATAATTTAACAGTTCTCTTAAAGATGCAAGAACACTGAATATAACATATGTTATTATAAGTTTACGTAAGGGTATAACAAAACATGTTAAAATGTATGTTATGTACGATATATGTTATAATAAATTATGTTATAATGAAGTTCGAATATTGATCAACAACATCACGTTATAATTCTGTAAGCTTTATTTCACTTATCAATCACAACTTTACAGACTTTGGTTCTAAGAATCGAATGATAATGAACTTGATACACAAACATGTATTCTTATATGGTATATGACATATAATGAAAAGGCATGATTTAATTGATTGAATTGAAATAATATGTATAGGCGGAACTAAGTTCAATTAAAGAGTCAATGCCGTGTGCTTAAATTACGTGTATATCGATAAAAACGATGCATCCAATTGAAGCGCGAAACGTGATTCGGGTTCATGAGGAAAGTGCGAGTGCGAGAAGTTGTTAGACTAGAGCAGAAGAATTTCAATTGCTCCTAAGAATCTACACTCGATAGAAAGCGGGTTTCAAGAGAGAGAGAAAGAGAGATATGCCTGGCAGGAAAGGGGGAAATGCTGTATGGTAATCGAAGAGTTCATTGGACTCACTGTGATCTCCCACACTTAGCTGCCGGATTTTGCATAAATACATACTCGTGTGTAAATATCTGCATATATTGTGTATATGTATACATGTATGTGTATATGGCTGTGTGTGCGTGTGTAAAGCAGCCACAAACGAGTTGGCAGTTCGCAGCTGGTATATCCAGTTGTTCTTGTCTTCCGGCAGCTTCCCATTAGAAGAAGAAGAATCTCTGGCACTGCAGCTGCTTTTGCAGTTGCTGGTGAAGATCAGTTTGCACGTGACCCAAGTGTACCTCAGTGTACTCAGGTACTTGGTACTTGGGGTACGCGATACACGCGATGTGAATAACATCAAAATCAGCAGCTCGAATTGAAGTTTCATTGGCCCAGACCTTAATACGTGTACGGCATGGCCGAGAAGCCAGTG
This sequence comes from Zaprionus davidi, assembly GCA_018903715.1. Taxonomy (NCBI): domain Eukaryota; kingdom Metazoa; phylum Arthropoda; class Insecta; order Diptera; family Drosophilidae; genus Zaprionus; species Zaprionus davidi. The sequence continues at coordinate 5,707,316 of JAEIGL010000003.1, forward strand.
TCGAACAGCAGCGAACAGCATATTTGCATTAAGCACAGCGAATAACAATAAAAACAATCAAAGTAACAATAATAACAACAGCAGCAGTAGCAGCAGCAACCACAGTCAGCGTAATGAGCTGATTGCTTTCTGTTTGGCTTGTTGCGTTAATCGTTTTATTAAATCGTCTCATTCTCACTTCACTACTCTCTTCTTCTTTTTCCTCCTCTTCATCTCGTCTTTGTCAGACTCAACATGAAGCTGTTGCTCTTGCTGTTGGCTCTGGCCACAGTTGGCTCCATCTCCTGCACCGATGCCGTCTCCGGCTCTAGTTATAGCTACTATCGCCTGCCCACGGCACTGCGTCCCCAGAAATATAATCTGCGTGTGTTGACACACTTGGAGAATCCTGAGGATTTGCGCTTCGATGGCAATGTGCAGATTCTGTTCGAGGTGCTGCAGAATACAAAGAACATTACACTGCATGCCAAGAATCTGACCATCGATGAGTCGCGCATCACGCTGAAGGGCACGTCAGGCGGTGCAGAGAAGAAGGACAACTGCATCTCCAGCACTGAGGTGAATAGCATCCATGATTTCTATGTGATGCACACGTGCAGCGAACTTCTCGCCGGACAGATCTACGAACTGAACATGCCATTCAGTGCCGACCTTAATCGCCAGTTGGAGGGTTACTACAGGAGCTCATACCTGGATCCTGTGGCCAATCAGACAAGGTAAGAATGTGGGAAGGCAAGAAGAAACCCTTTAAATATTACAGATTGCAAGTTATACCCTGTAAGATATCTGTACAGCTTATTATGATATCTAATAGAACTATAAAAATTTGATAAGGAAAAGTTAAAAAGTGCAGGAAATATTGCCTTGCTACTATTGCACTCCATATTCTAGAATATGTTGACTTCAGTTGCGCTGTAAAAACTGTATGAACTTTATCATACATTAACTGCATTAACATAAATGAATATTTACATATGTATATGCCAAGATATATTTCTGTTTTTCGACCTAAAAAATATAGAAACTTTTCATAACTCTCAAAACGATTAAAGAGAAGTAAAAAATAATTCCAATTCTCTTTTGTTGTGAGCCAACGTGTACAGAATATATCATAGGTATAAGTGGGGAGAGTTATGGGAGAAATATGTAAGAACAATACTTAATGATTTATTCAAAAATATAATAAATAAAATAATAAACATAACAAGTGATAGAATAGGCAGGAATTAAGGGAAGTTATGATAAAAGATAATAAAAATATCGTATATATTTAATATATAAAAAGAATCAACATTAGAAAAACCCTATATTTGAGTAATGTAGAATCACCTTTATTAATTCTTCAGTTTAATTTTAATCATTACACTTAGAAAAAGCGTAAATTAAACGTATTAAAGAGAAGACAAATAACAAAAATAAGGGAAAATATGACAACAGATAATATCATATAATCAACCTTGTGGAAACTTTATATGAATAACTTTAAAATAAAAGAAATAAACATTTATTTACGAGTAATTATTTATAATTACATCGTTAACAAATCCATAACTATTATTTGATTTGTTACACAGATGGATTTCCATAACTCAATTCGAACCGGCATCGGCCCGTCTGGCCTTCCCCTGTTTCGATGAGCCCAACTACAAGGCGCCTTTTGTGGTGACCCTGGGCTACCACAAGAGATTCACCGGGCTGAGCAACATGCCCGTTAAGGAGATCAAGCCCAAGTGAGTAGAGCGCAGATTGAGAATGCCAAAGGTATGTGTAATATATCACATCAAATAAATATGCATTGCCTTTTCAGCGATAAAATTGCCGACTATGTGTGGTGTGAGTTTGAAGAGTCTGTGCCGATGTCGACCTATTTAATTGCCTACTCGGTCAATGACTTCTCGAACAAGCCCTCTACCCTGGCGAATAGCACTCTGTTCCGCACCTGGGCGAGACCCAACGCCATCGAGCAATGCGATTATGCGGCAGACTTTGGACCCAAAGTGCTCAAGTATTACGAAGATTTGTTTGGCATCGAGTTTCCGCTACCTAAGATCGATCAGATTGCCATACCGGACTTCAGTGCTGGTGCCATGGAGAACTGGGGATTGGTCACCTATCGTGAGATCGCTCTGCTCTATTCCGCTGATCATTCCTCGCTGGCGGACAAGCAACGTGTCGCCTCGATTGTGGCACATGAGTTGGCCCATCAATGGTTCGGTAATCTGGTCACCATGAAGTGGTGGACCGATCTCTGGTTGAATGAAGGTTTTGCCACCTATGTGGCCAGTTTGGGTGTGGAGAACATCAACCCAGAGTGGCAAGCCATGGAGCAAGAATCGTTGGGTAATCTCTTGACGATCTTCAGACGAGATGCCCTAGAGAGTAGTCATCCCATCTCACGACCCATTGAAATGGTCTCAGAAATCTCAGAGAGTTTCGATCAGATCTCATACCAGAAGGGTTCCACTGTTCTTCGCATGATGCATCTCTTCTTGGGCGATGAATCTTTCCGCGCTGGTTTGCAAAACTATTTACAGAGATTCTCCTACAAGAATGCCGAGCAAGACAACTTGTGGGAATCGCTGACTCAAGCTGCGCACAAATATCGCGCTCTGCCCAAAAACTTCGACATCAAGAGCATCATGGACTCGTGGACTCTGCAAACTGGGTAAGTTGTGTACGATCTAAAACGTAACAAGTACTATAAAAAGTAAGATGTACAAGATTCAGATTTTAATCTGTTAAATCTTTCAAAAACTTTGTAGATGAACTTTAATTAATTCAAATTATCTATATATTGAGGTCGTCCAATTATTTTTTAAGTTTACTGACTTTAGTTAAAGCTAAATCGAACGAAAATTCCTTCTTGAAGTTTTAATAAACCTCTTAGATTAATATATATTAGATGTATAAAAGTGTAGTAGATCTTCAAGCAATCATTATCAGATATTAGTAGATTTAAGAAAAATCTCAGTGATATTTGATCTAAATGTGCTAATAAATCCTTTAGATAGTTTACCTGTCTTCATTTAGGGTTTGTTGATAAGTCTTAATTAATTTCTCCTACTTTAATCTACCTTCCAGCTACCCCATTATCAATGTAACCCGTAACTATGCAACTGGCACTGCTAAGTTGACTCAGGAACGTTACTTCCTGAACACGCAGATCGCACGCGCCGCACGCAACGGTTGCTGGTGGGTACCGCTCAGTTATACCACACAGGGAGTGCAGGACTTTAATAATACCACGCCCAAGGCATGGATGGAGTGCGACAAGAATGGCGAAGTGCTGCCAATGACCATTAAAGATCTACCCGGTGAGGATCAGTGGGTGATCTTCAACACACAATTGTCGACACTGTACAAGGTGAACTATGATGAGCGCAACTGGAAGATGCTTATCGAGACGTTGACAAATGGCGACTTCGATCGCATTCATGTGATCAATCGAGCTCAATTGATCGATGATGCACTCTACTTGGCTTGGACGGGTGAACAGGATTACGAGATTGCCATGCGATTGATCGAGTACCTGAAGCGAGAGCGCGAATATTTGCCATGGAAATCTGCATTTGAGAATCTCAAGCGCATGAAGAGCATCATCCGACAGACACCAAACTACGAGTTCTTCAAGGTTAGTTGCATTTCTCTAGACTCACATAGCCTGGAACCCATCTTCACCACCAGCCATAACCTTTAGCTCTCGTTCTGATTTGTATTTCGTAACAAATGCGGCACAATCCAATCAATATCAGTTGTTTTTTTTCGTAAGTCACATGTTGCACGTAGCACAAGTATCCACAACACGTAATCATTAGCAGCAAAGTCCCCACTCCAGTAACTTACTTAACCTTTCACTTTGCTCGTTCACCCACAGCGCTATCTGCAGAAGCTGATTGAGCCCATTTATCTACACCTGAACGGATTAAACGACACCTTCGATGCCATCGAGCGCCAGGATCAGGTGCTGTTGAAGACCATGGTGGGCAACTGGGCGTGCCAGTATCAGGTGGATGACTGTGTCCCAGTTGCACAGGCCTATTACGCAGCATGGCGAGCCGAGCCCAACCCCGACAAGAAGAACTCGGTGCCCATCAACCTCCGTCATACAGTGTACTGCACGTCCATTCGCTATGGCGACGACTCGGACTGGGAGTTCCTGTGGACGCGTTACAAGAACTCCAATGTGGCCGCCGAGAAGCGCACAATCCTCACCTCGTTGGGCTGCTCCCGTGAAATCTGGCTGTTGCAACGTTATCTGGAGCTCACCTTCGATCCGAAACAGGGTATACGCCGACAGGATTCGATGTGGGCTTTCCAGGCTGTGGCCTACAATGAAATTGGCTTCCATCTGGCCAGGGATTACTTCATGAACAACGTGGACTTTATCTACAAGTTGTATGTGCGATTTATGTTAGTCTGTTACTCGATATTAATCAATTGATCTTTACTGCAGCTATCATCCCATCACCAAGGACATGTCTCGCCTATTGCCTCCGTTCTCCGAGCAGACCTTCCTGCAAAGCGACTTCGAGGACTTCAAGACCTTCGTCAGTGCCAACCGAGCCTCGTTGAAGGGTTTGGAGCAGGCCATCCAACAAACTCTGGAGACCATGCTGACCAATGTGCAATGGAAGGAACGTAATTACGGCCAGTTGGCCCGCTCAATTGAGGCCTTGCTCTAGGATCTAACAGAACGTGCTATAGATCCACATATATCCTTAAATAGTCTCGAATAGAGTCCCTCATCAGCTCATAAGACACAACTTGAAAAATAATCTACAGCCCATATTTAAATGATTCAATAAACTATATAGAAACATTTTGTTGTAGTTTACCTTTAGGCAGATATAACTTTACAATTGATACAGATATATGAAACAGGTTTCTTTGAATACTGTATAAACCTGGAATGAAATTAACTTAAGTGAGTTAGTTGACAGTAATCTGGATATTTGCAATAGGTTACAGATAATAGACTACTGTGTAAACCTGGAATGGAATATTCATTAGATCTTCTATCTTGATATCAAAAGAATGCATTGATTCACAGTGATCTGGATATTCGTAATAGGTTTATATACCATATAGAAACAGAAATATACCTGACACATAAAATAAATGAATCTTAGATTCGAAATCCATCGATCGATTCGACTCTAAAAAGATCAGAAAATCAAATATAATACATGTATGTGAATAGTATGTTGTATATTTCGTATATTTAGTTAAGCATGTTCTATAATGCTAATCAATAATAATAATCATAATCATAATAATAATATAATCGCAATGGGAATAATTAAACGGCGCTTCTTCTTTTTAAACACAACTGTCGCATATTATGTGAGAAGTTGAATGTTTCTTCTTATTAAGGGTTCTCTTTCTTTCTTTCTTTCTTTCACATCTCAACTTTGCATTGGAATTATTGTTAAGATTACAAATTACAGTTATAATTACAATCTAAATAAATATGTACGTGTGTGTGTGTATGTAAATGTTAATATCACTAAAGCAGCGCTCTGGAAAAAAACCTAAATTAATAACTAAATGCCTAAACAGATTGCATAAAGTATTCTGCATCATTATGTCTCATTATTATTCATTACAAATATCGTATGCGTGTCTGTGTGTGTGTGTGAGTGTATGAAAACATTATTATAAACTATTTCATTAATTTGTATAACAATTCTCTGATCGATTTAAGTGAGCGTGTGTTGTGTTATTGTTATTCTTGTTGTTGTTGTTGCTATTCCTCTCAATTCTGCCTCCAAATTCAATTCATCCTAAGTAGAAAGGCATTTTAAATTTGTAACAACTATTTAACACTTGATATATGCACGGTTCAATATATATATTCATATATGTATATATATATAACTATATGTATAGTACTGTTATGTTCAGATGCATTGATATCCATTTAAATATGTACGTATATATTGATTTATGTCTATGCATGTGTATTAACTGTGTGTGAACAAAACATTCGCAATTCTGTTTATTAGATAAGATGACGTCGTAAATGTTTTTGCAACTTTCTTTTTATTTTGCCTTAAAGATATTGTTTATGGAAGTATGCTGAGAACTCAGATAAACATTCTCATCAAATTTTATAAATTTTCCTTTTATTAATTGAAGTTATTCACTTGATTATGATCATTTACATGTTCTGCGTGTGTAGGTCAGTGTGTATGTGTGTCTGTGTGTGGGTGTCACTTTTAGCAAATCATTTTCAATAGCGTTCTTAACGTTTTAAATTCGTGTTTACAATTATCTGATTTTTTATCTGATTCGTTTTGTTTTAATTGCTGGCAGTTTGTTTTAAAGTTCTACCAGATGCAATAATTAAAAACAAGAAAAAAAGAATACATAAATAGAAATATGGAAAAACTTAAAGCTGATATATTTTATATCTTTGAATGCTTACGATACTGCTTAGCTGTTGTTGTTGTTGTTAAACAAACAAAAACACACATAACAAAAAAACAAGCGATAACTTTCGCGACCTGGTCGCAAAATGTGTCTGTGCTAAATGCCATAAATTTCACAAACTAATCGATTTGGTGACGATAGAATCATTATCATTATCATTATCATTATTATTATTATTATTATTATTATTATTATTATTATTATTATTACAATTATTAAACTGGTTCACTAAGCTAAACAGAGTCCCCCTTGGTGAGGAGGGAGGGTTACACATCGAGGGCTGGCTTCAGTCAGAGAGATGAATTAGTTGTAAACAATTATTCGTACAATTATTAACTGTAGGCGCTTTTTCTTTTCCTTTTTCTTGTTCTGTTTTCGTTTTGTTTTGTTATGTATGTAGATAAACGATAGACCTTAAACGAGTAAATTGTTTAACAAACAGACTTCTGCTTCTTCTTATATTCGCACACTCGTGTGACCTAAACTAGAGACGTAGTATGTAAGTAACATTCTATATATATATATATGCATGTATTATCCGATCGTATAATTATAAATAGTCGCTTAATTCTTATCTGCTTTTGGGCTTCTCTGCTTTGCAACTTATAGCCAAACGCAATTTAGCCAGAACCTTTCAAATTTTGTGCAATCCACTCTGCAAATTATCATTGGACCACGAGCTCTGTGGTGCCGGTGGCGGCGGTGTCGATGATGCGCACGGTTTCGATGGTGTCGATTGTGTTTGAGTTTGCGATTGCGGTGTTTGCAAATCGAATCGTGCGTAGAACAACAAATATGGTGTTATAGTTATTTTCCTAGTGGGCGACAGCAGTTCCTCGAACTCTCGCTGTGTCATCGCCTTGATCTTATCATCATCACACATATACCAAATGGGTTCAGTGCTGCCGTGTGGATAATTCGCCTTAACACCTCCGCGTCCCGTGCTGCCATAGCCCGTGGGATAGGGCGTTGCACTGTTTACCGAGCTGCCATAGCTGAGATTGCTATTGCTGCCGTTCTGCAGAGACTCCTCACTAAAGTCGCTGCTGCTGGCGCTGTTGTTGCCCACAGCACCGCTACCTTGTGGTTGAGTGCAGCACAGGCGCATGGCACAACAGTTGACGCCATGGCACGTGGTGTTCATACTCAGCTTGCCAATGCCATTCGTAATGGTCTTGCTGGTTAATCCATTGAGTTGTTTTACATTTTTACTCATGTCTCCGCTGCTCGATGCTTTGCTGCGTCCGAATTTCATCTTCTTTATCAAACTGGTACCGGATGAGGCCAGAGCTGAGGCAGCTGCCGAAACGGGTGTGTTGGCAATGATGCTGGTGCTGCTACTACCGCCACCATTATTGCTTGGCGCGGCGTTTTCATTGCCTCCAGACATGGATTGATGATGTTGTTGCTGCTGTTGCTGTTGTGTGCTTGCTGTTGTACCGCGACGACTGTCCTTGGGACAGTTGACATAATCACTGGCTAAGTCCAGAAAACATGTGTATGCTATATAGTGTCCCACTGTCAGCGTGGCACCTACATGTGTGATGACACTGTACAGCTTGTACACGTGCAGCTTATTGCCGTCGCTCAGTTCACAGCACTTGGCACAGAAACAGGGCAGCGTAAATGTTGTGGGCACATACGTGCTGACTTTCTCCATGCCGCCAGAGAAACGATTCAGCTGGATGACCAGTAGACGTGGCAGTACTTCGTATGAAATCGAGCGTATAGCTTCAGTGTAGCCAGTACACTGATTGCAACTGTATTTGTTATCACCGCGGAAATATTCACGCGTAATGCACGAATTCTGTGGGAGAGGGAATGGTAACGTTAGTTCTAGATGAGATAAGGTGCATGTGCAGTGAGTGCAGCCCTCACCTGTATATACGCGCTGGGCTTCTCTTGCAGTTCAGCAGTGTCGTATCCAGAAATCGGCACAGGCACTGAAATGTCTAGCATGCCTTGCTTTTGTCGTGTAATTGTCTCACAACTGAGGCACTTGGTTGTCAGGACGACAATGCCCTCGAAGTCGGTGTTGAAGAAGTTTAAATTTAACTCACGTATACGATCCTCCAATCGCATCTTGTCCTTCAGCAGACTAGCCGAATTGATTTCATCATCACTGGAGTATTTCGCTGGCGCAGGTGCAGTCGACGACGATGTGGTAGGTGGCACAGTGGCACTTGTGGTGCTGCTCGCTCCACTGAGATCGACAGTATTCAAATAGAAAAGACTATTGGAGGCAGCTTGATGCACAGGTGCCAAACTGCTTGTTGTTGCCGTCGTCGGACTATTGTCCTTCAGCGGAGACTGTACTCGATTCGCTTTTGAGGCCTTGACTTCGTCTTTTCTCTTTGACTTGCGCGAGAAGAAGGATGTTTTTGTTGACGTGGTTGTTTGACTTTGACTAGTTGCAATCGAACCATTGATCGATGTGCCCATCAGCCCATGGTTTCCTCCATCTGACCGATCCAGTGCATCGACCGTATCTGTCTCATCGGGATTGACAATGTAACTGTAAGGAGAGGACAATATTATAATGACAAATATACTATAGTTATATGTATGCAGTCACTAACCCATTCGCAATGACTTCGGGGCATTCGCCAATGGCTTTGATGAGCGACTGATTCGTTTCTCGTATACAATTGAGCACGCACATGAGGAACTCGTGTGCATCCTGCTGCTGATTACCCTCGAACGTGGCATTCACATCCTGTATGGCATGGAGCAGGGTGTCCGCATGATATGGCTCCGTGGAGTCGGCCATCTCGTTGCCATGCAGACTATGATACAATTCGTGAAGCTTTTCACTGACAGATTGATGACTTGATTTACTATTGCTGCCACTGCTGTTCGCATTGCTGCCACTGCCATTGCTGGTGCTATTGCTATACGGTTCCGATGTCGCTAGATCTTTGCTGCTCCAGCTGCGCGCACTCTCCAATTGAACGCCCCCGTTGCCACCGCTCATATTGCGGCCTAGCGAGGCAGACTTTGCATGTCGCTGACGCAATATCGTCTGTTGCACCACATTCAAATCGTGTATAAGATGATGAAGGTTATGCAAGAAGTGTGGCGCAAAGCGCAGCGTATACACAACTGAGTTTAGATAGCATGTGTTGCCAATGTTGCACAGTGTGCCCATGGCGGGTACATGATTCAATGCTGCAGTACCGCTACCATTCAGTCCTGAGCCAGAGGCGGCTCCAGCACTTGTACCGCTTGAACTAGTGCTACCAGCAGCGGCTGACACATAATACTGATGATTCTGTAGCTCAGATGCATCGACATCACTGCCACCGGCCGTGTTGCCTGCGCGCAGACTGTTTCCACCAGCAGGATAACCACCATTGGCCACGCGCCGCTGTTCATCGTTAGATGTCTGATAACGCCGATCGTATAGGGACATGCTGCAGCCGCGTTTGCGTTTGCGGAAGGCGCGTGATGATGGTTTGCCCGAGTTAAGCTCAAGCTGAGCGGCCGCAATAGCTGCAGCTGTTTCAGGTGAAAAATTTGTATCTGTCTCGAGTCTGCTGCGACGTTTCCTATTTCTGGCACTGACTGTGCCACGTTTCTTCTTCCCAGTTAGCTTCCCCTCTGGTTCCTCCTCAATGCGATTCCAATATTCTGGTTTAAAGTGTTCTGTAAGAAGTATTATATTAATTTATTTCATTATTCAATTATTGCTGTAAGCTTCGTGCACTTACCAACTTTAATGTACTTGTGTTCCTCAGTGGTGGCCTCTGTGGGCGTGGGTGATGTTTCTACAGGCGGAGGCGGAGGTGTTATTGGTTTCTCCGCGGCAGTAACAATCACTGGTTGGGATTGATGGGATCTTAGGCTGGAGATGCGTGTAGACTCAACCGAATAGACACGACGCGGCCTTCTACGTTTCTCCTTAACTTCACTGACTAGTGACGATGATGAAGATGATGCTGGTAGTGGTGGTAGAGGTTGAACGACTTGATCAATATACTCCTGTACTGCTGGATATATAGCCGAATGTGTTGATGTTGATCGTGATGATGACGATAAATTGGGTTCGTCTTGACCTGACTCTGTTGAGTAAGCGGAAGCTTCTGTTTCCTCCAAGGATTTTTTCTTTGCCGAACTGTTGATATCCTGGTTACTGATGGTATTCTTGTTGTGTTTATTGCTATTTGGTGGAAGACGGGCTTGTTCCTCATTCAGCTCATATATGTCATATTCGTGCATCTTTCATTATCCTGTAAAATCAAATTAAACAAGTATTTATAAATTAACTTAAACTGTATTTAAAGCAGGCTAGATAGACCTTTCAAAACGTGTATAAATGTATAAGTGGATAGGAATATTTAGTTGCAGAATGTATTAATGGATACCCACGTTGACTGTTCGATCAAAATCATAAAGATTATCGGTTGGAAATATATTTAAGTGCTCATATAATATTATATTTTATGACTGTATATTATATTTGTGCACACATCGATATAACTTTAACAAGAGCATGCAAATTTCAGCCAACGGATTCATAAATTTGGTTCACTCTTGTATGCCATATAAGACGTAATAGAATAAGTAAACAAAAAACCGGCAACTGTGTTGCTGCGATAGATAAGATATATAACACATTATAAAGCCAGAGTATAAAAATAAATCAAGGCAACACTAGTATTAATAATACACATCATGGAAAAAACATTAGTCAATCTATCAAAACATATATAATAAAGTTTTTCACTTCAACTTTATTGAATTATACCATTTTTTAACAAGAATCCTTGTATCTAGGATTACATAATCAATTTCTTTGATATTTTTTTGCTTGCCATACGAATATTTATAATTTATTTCATGCGTGCAATCGTGCAACTTGTCCTAAAGAATAATGGAAAGAAAAAACATTTGCCTGATAGTGACATAGTGATAAGAAATTGTATAATAATCTCTCTCGAGCAAGCATGGGGTATGATTCATTTGGCGAAATAACAGCCTATTAGGCGTATCTTACATAAATCCCCAAACTGAACTGTTGCGGGGCAGATCCCAATTGGGTGAGTCAATAGCAAAAACTGATTGTGATTGACTTGATAGGCCTGGGGGGGTCACATGATACAGTAGAGGAACATGTATTCCCAGATAGATGAGAGCTAATTATGCTAAATCTTGACCGGCTGACACCAATGGCGACAGGTGGCAGAGGTGGAGGGGGAGGCTGAGGGTGAGATGGCGATGCTGTTGCGTCGGTTGGTGAGGTAGGCCAGGGCCACGCACTGTCGCCGGATACAGGGAGCACAAATCAACAAACATAAATCAAAATGTGAATGCGAGCGAATGCGAATGAAATGTGTGGAAAGAGTGAACGTGAACGTGAACATGAACGAACATGAACGTTAACTATTTCTATTGATTTTGTTGCTGGACTGAAGGTCACATGTCACTCAAGGCACCCAGCACAGCAAATACAAATGTCGAAAAAGCGCATGATAATGTTAAGGTTACACACAGGTCGAATAATGCGAGCGGGAAGGGTAAGCTAACAGCAGCACACAGCACAGTCAAGAACAACAACACTAATAAGCAAATAGTAACTGTTAAACTAATATACATATACATATATATTAATATGCACACACACACACATGTATGTGAATGTGTGTTAGTTTTTTTGCAAGTTTGCTCTGGATGCTGTGTGACATTTATTTTGCAAGTATAAAAACGTAACGCCGTCTCGAACATGCGTGTGTGTGTGTGCGCTCTAGTGTGTGTGTTTGTTCGTAGTTTAAATGCAACTCACATTTTTTGGGAACAACATTTGCGGGCAGTTGCATTTTTTATGTTTCAGCGCACTGTGAGCAAATCATTAATAAACATTTTCTATTGCCGCTGCTGCTGCTGTTGGTAAATTGTTAAGAAATTTCACTTTAACGTAACGTAGCGCAACGTAAGACGCACACACACATAGAAAAGCTTGTACTTGTACTCGCTAAGCTGACACCACTCGAATTTTCACTTTTTCATTGCAGCGGTATTCGCTTTTAAGCCCGTCGTTGTCGTTTTTTGCAATCACTAGAAAAGGTTGCCTCATTGCAGTTCGCTTGGGCATTGTAGCGTATGGCAGCACTTACACATTTACATTTAGATTAATTGCAATTTGAAGTGTTTTCAGGCACTAGATTTTTGTAAATTTATACGCCGTAAGCATACGGCCTTCTCTCTCGGTGGACACACAACACTCTTATTCGCTACATTTAACATAACTTACTCCTCCGCACACTTTAACAGTTTCACTCCTCATTTAACAGCGCTTTGAACAGTCTGGCTCCTCTCGGCTAACAGCCAAACATTTGAAGTGAAGGGCAACACTGGCCTTGTCTTCTTCTTTCTCTCCGGCAGAAATCACGATGTCGACTGGAGTAAGTAAAAATTTCGTCCTACAAATTTGCAAATTTATATGCAATCCTACAATAATTATTAGCCAATTATTGCTCAAATCGCGCATAACACTTGAGAGTTATCGTTTATTAATTTCTTTTACCTTTTCAATGCGTAATTACAGACACTTTACACTTATCCCGAGAACTTCCGCGCGTACAAGGCACTTATTGCTGCCCAGTACTCTGGCGCTAAGGTGAAAGTGGCCGATGACTTCAAGTTTGGCGAGTCTAACAAATCGGCGGAATTCCTGAAGAAGTTCCCCATCGGCAAGGTAAGAAAATGTGCAAAAACATACAGAAATTCACGTTGAAAATGGGCGTGGGGGGAACAAAGCGAAAAAACAATATGCCGGTTATGCTATCTTTGCCGCGTCATCACTGCAAAATGTCGTCGCAGGCAAACGAGAAATAATCTTGATTTCAATCGGGTGTTTCGTTTCAGGTGCCAGCATTTGAGACTGCTGACGGCAAATACCTGACCGAGTCGAATGCCATCGCTTACTTCTTGGCTAACGAGCAGCTGCGTGGTGGCAAATGCCCCTACGTTCAGGCTCAGGTACAGCAATGGATCTCGTTTGCTGACAACGAAATCGTGCCTGTCTCCTGTGCATGGGTGTTCCCACTGATCGGCATTATGCCCCAGCAGAACTCCAATGCCAAACAGGACGCTGTGGTGGTGCTGCAGCAGCTGAACAAGAAGCTGTTGGATTCCACCTACCTCGCTGGTGAACGCATCACTCTGGCCGATATTGTTGTATTCTCCAGCCTGTTGCATCTGTACGAGCATGTTTTGGAGCCAAGCGCACGCAGTGATTATGGTAACTTGAACCGTTGGTTCTTGACCATCTTGAACCAGCCACAGGTTCAGGCTGTTGTCAAGGACTTCAAGCTGTGCGAGAAGGCACTTACCTTTGACCCCAAGAAATATGCTGAATTCCAAGCCAAGACCAAGCAGCAGGGCGGCAAGCAGCAGGAAAAGAAGGAGAAGAAGCCCAAGGAGAAGAAGGAGGCACCCAAGAAGGATGAGCCTGAGGAGCTCGATGCTGCCGATGAGGCTTTGGCTTTGGAGCCCAAGTCCAAGGATCCTTTCGATAGTCTGCCAAAGGGCACCTTCAACTTCGATGACTTCAAGCGCTTTTACTCCAACGAAGAGGAGGCCAAGTCCATTCCCTACTTCTTTGAAAAGTTCGATGCCGAGAACTATTCCATTTGGTTTGGCGAGTACAAATACAGCGAAGAGCTGTCCAAGGTGTTCATGTCGTGCAATCTCATTACCGGCATGTTCCAGCGCCTGGATAAGATGCGCAAACAGGCTTTCGCCTCGGTCTGCCTCTTCGGCGAAGACAACAACAGCACTATCTCGGGTGTGTGGGTGTGGCGTGGACAGGAACTGGCCTTCCCTCTGTCTCCCGATTGGCAGATTGACTACGAGGTCTATGACTGGAAGAAACTGGATGCTAAGAGCGAGGAAACCAAGAAGCTTGTCACTCAGTACTTCTCGTGGAGCGGTACCGATAAGGATGGTCGCAAGTTCAACCAGGGCAAGATCTTCAAATAAATGCAACAACAACAACTACCACAACAACAACAAGAGCAGCAAAACAGAGATTCAAAAATGCAGCATGCACGGACGAGATACCTATCTATATCTAAGAGCACCAACTGATAGTAACTATGTGAGAGAGACGAAGACGTCTGTTGTCGTGCTGTGAACATCATCATCTATAAAAAGCCCCCCTGGTGTTTGCTCAGCACACCGAAATTGGTTAACTTGTTTCTTTGCCTTTTGCAGTTTGTAACTAAAAGATTATTAAACAAAATTGTCACCAGACCAGCCAGGAAATAATTTATACGAAAGTAAAATAAATATGCGTTTTCTACTATAAACTTATCCGAGAAGAGATTATAAATTCACTCTCATTTTATTCCATATTGCTTTCTTTCAGAGAATTATTCTTTATTGGCTTCATTCGGCTTAATTTCATTCAATTTTTGCTTATATTACGAATAGCAAGCAGGTTGACTAATCGGTTTAATTATTTAAACAATTTGCGATCGCTGCATTTAATTAGTAACTTAATTTCAGTTGGCAAAATTGTAGTATGAGTACTACGCGAAAATTTCAACAAGAAGGAAATGCTTAAATCATCGCTGCAGCAGCGGTAACAGAGCTCAGAGCATGATTACTTCTTCTTGACTACGACGGGTCCGACATTGTCGCCAGTCTGTTTGTTGTGCTCGCCATGGCTGCCATCGCAGTAGGGCCACTGCAGGGGAAGGAAGAAAAGGGGAATGATTAGTAGGGACTCTTCAATAAAAGAGGGCACTATCTTGGACTCACGTTCTTGGTCTTCCAGCAACGACAGAATGCCGCCTTTTCCGCAATATCCTCCACATCAATCATGTCCACGACCTTGGCCTCATGCTTACGAATTGTATTATTACAACGTCCGGAGATCTTGGAGCAACGTTGAGCAGCGGGGCAGAAGGCTAGATAACTGACATAACCAAGACCGGCAACAACAGCGGTTGGTGGAATGAGTGAGAGCCAATCCTTGACTGAAACGAAACAAAAACAGAAAGAAGAGTCAACGAATGGCGCATTTATATTTTAAGAGATCGATCTAGCTTTTAAATGAACTGAATCCGGCACAAGGTCGACTTGTGGGCAACACACATAGTTACAGATACATGCACAATGAAGTTAACACGCACACTGCTTTGTATTTTCGAGTCTTCAATTGGTAATTAGCTTATCTTAGATAAAAGTTAAGAAAGCTTTCCAATTAACAATTCTGGGTGCTCACACTCACAGACGCAACATAAACAAATGTGCGAGTTCAACGTAAAAATGTTGCATAATCTCTGTTGGAACAGGTAAGAGAAGACTTGGATGCATCTGAAATTGCATAAAATAGAACTTGTAACGCTTGGATATCACGTCACATAACCTATCCCCTGCATAATATTCAGGCCCGATTGCCTTTGCTACGTCATTCTATCCAATGCACTCGAAAATGATATAGGGCGCCCTTAAGTCAAGTTCCAATTAACCGTTTCAGACACGCGTGGCCACTCACTCACATGATAACTTAAACCAGCCGCCAGCACTGTCAGGAACCGGCAAATTTGACAAATAGTTTGGCAAATCTTTCTTGACTAAGCTTGATATCAGCTCCATTTTTATTATTTTAAACGATTTTAGAAATGCAGTACACAAACTAGAGTTGAACTCTACACCAGTGTGATCGTATTTCGGTTACCGAAATAATACAGTTGCGTCACAAAAAAATACCAAAATACACCATTTTGAAAGATACACTTTTTTATCGATTTGCAGTACAACTATAAATTATTATAAAATTATAATAATTGACGGACATTAAGAAAAGCGACGCAAGAGACATTTTTTACCATTTTCTGCTTTAATTATTGTTAATTAATATAAACTATTTTCGCATTAATCGATTTATTGATATCGATAATCAATGTAACTGCTTCTCTATTAAAATGACTCCACGGCATTCAAATGAACTAGTTGAGTCCAGGGAACGAACTATTTATTCTGCGTTGTTCATTGCAAGAAATGCTAAACAAAGTGCAACAAAAATATATTTTGCGAAAACAATAAGAAGAATTCACTGAAAATGAGTCGCGTTCCCTTGGATACGTGGTCCAAGCGGGAGCAACTGTGCCTCGCATCGGCCGTATCGTGCAGTGGAGACCAGAATTGGATCACAGTAAGCCGCACACTGAAAGCTGTCTGCGGCAATGGCAACACCTCCCGACCGGCGGATTGGTACTCCCAGAAGAACTGTGCTGTGCAGTATGGACACCTGCTGGAGACAGTTGAGACAACGAAGCGTAAGAAGCGAACAAACGAAAGTGGCGCTGCAGGTTTCTCCTCTCCCGCTACTGTGGCTGTAGAGACCCCAACAGAGTTGTTACTGCGACGCCTGACGGATGAGCGTATGGTTGAGATAAAAACACAAATGCGACGAGATCAGGAGCTGTACTGCAAGCTGCAACGTGAGATTGAGGCGCTGCAATCGGATACAATGTCAGAGCAGCAGTTGCAAGGCATGTGGGAGGAAATCGAGAAGGAGCAGGAAACGAAGCGCATCGATGAGATGAAAATGGAGAATCGCATGCGGGAGCGAGAGCAGCGTAAGAAGGATAACCATGGCCATTGGCGGAGCAATAGCGGTAGCGCCTCTGCCGGGGCTTCCGCTGGTACTGGTACTGGCCAAGGCAGACGCTCCAACATGACAGCAGACACAACATCTGTCGATATGGAAGTGGAAGATATAACAGGTTTGTTTCAAAGCATTGAATATAGTAACAAATCTTATCATATATTTAATGGTCCATTGCAGCTGCAGGCACTGGCAGTAACAACAACAACAAACAACCCGCAGCTCCTGCACCCTTGCTAACGTCGCTTCTGAAATCTCCCGGCAGTGGTAACAGCAACGGCAGCAACAATGGAAATAGCGCCACATCCCCAACTGCAACTACACCGGTTACACCAGGCAGAGGCAGCACGGCGCTTACGACTGCGCCAACGATTACATCCCTGCTGACAAGTGGCGCCAGCTCTATGCCCAATCAGCCTGCTATCATTATGAAAAGTCCCAGTGACACGGCATTTATGACTCGCCCCATTAGCGGGCCACCAGCTACAGCTGAGGTGGTCACCACAGGACGTAGTCCCTCTCAGGCAGCTCCAACACTCTCCATGCTGCTGGAGAAGAAACAATTGGCTGCAGCAGCAGCAGCATCAGCTGGGGCTACAAGCAGCAAGGCAAGTGAATCCACAAAGAGTGCAGATGCAGAGGTGGCCACAAATCAAAAGCCATCGACAGCAGAAGGAGAAGCACCGCCGGCAGAGACTCAGACACACACTGTGGATGAATCCGATGCAGAGGAGGAACAGTTGCTGATATTCAAGAATATGGACATTACCAATATTATAGATGACATTGGCATTGAGATCGATAGCGTTATCGATGAGGATATCTTGAAGGATGTTAATAATGTTGATTCACCACAGCCCGCACCAGCCAAGGGAGAGCAAGTTGTCGATTTTGAGGGTAAGCTGGACGCTCTCAAGTCGGAAGAGAGCGAGACTCGCAAGTCGAGCAACTCTCCAGCACAGCAGAAGCCCGTTGAAGTGGTCGTTGGCTCTAGCGATGATTCCAACGACAATATACCTCTGGCTGAAGTCGCCTCGCAGGAGAGTAAAGAGCGCAATCTCAGTATAAGCGAAAGCTCGAACGGCACAACAGCTCAGCATGAGGCTGTCGTGGATGAACTGAGCGAGACCATAACAATTGCCAGTAGTTCCAGTGAGGAGAACGCTAAGGAATCCACACCCGATCCAGTTGGCGACACAACTGTTGAGACAGTTGAGGCAACAAGCGACAAAGCAGCAGAAACAGAAGCCTCCACAGCGGAGCCGAACAAGGAGTCCACGGAAGGAAATGATGAAGCTCACGATGCAGATGGTGATGCAATCACTTTGGAACAAGCGGAAACTGCTGCAGAAGGTAAGTTGGAATCGATTCTCCGGACAGTTTCTGATCCACAAATGTCACTTGCAGCTGCCAGCAAGGATGAGGCAACTAAACCACATACTGGGGATAAGGACAAGTCAACAACGGAGACATCTACGACAACAGCCCCAATTTTGGTGCCGGATACAGACGAAGAGTCTTCTTCGCTGACTGACAGCAGCAAGCCGGATGAACCAACACGCACTCAGTCAAGGACGAAGCCACACGCTGAAGATAAACCCGATGCAGAAGGCATTGCCGCTGCAACACGACAGACACCTCCAATCACCAGCTCGACCACACCAGCTGCACCAGGTCCAGCTCCAGCACGTGCGCCACTCTTACGCAAGCTGCCACATCGCGATCGTTCCGAGAGTCCCATGGTGGACGATGATGCCACCACACATAGTGATCACTCGACAGCCAAGTCTAGTACACGACGCCGCTACTCCTCGACGCCTGTCATTGACAGCATACCCAACTCGCCGGCGTCCAGTGAGCACACAGATGATCGTCGCGAGACGCGAGCCGCCTCCAAGAAGCTCTTCTTGAGCATTTACAGTCAACTGCAGGAGAGCAAATATGCCTCGCCGTTTCGACGACCCTTTGACGAAGAGCATCCACATAAGCAGGTCGATCTGTGCCTGCGTCCCATGGATTTGCCAACAATTAAACGGAACATCGACTCGGGACACACACGCAGCATCAATGAACTGCATCGGGATGTGCTGCTCATGTGCCAGAATCTGTTGCTAATCTACAAGCCTCACTCCACGCAGCACAAGATGGCGCGTCACTTCATGCAGGAGTGCCAGGCACTCAAGGACTTTGCAGCACTTCCCCATGTGCCTGATAGTGGCACCAGCAGCAGCACCACTGGCACTGGCAGCGGCAAGATCGAGAAGGAGAAAGAGCGAACGCCAGCGGGCAACAAAGTGCGCAGCGGATCCCGCAAAAGCCAAAGGCATCATTAGATTAACTTAAGCACAAATCTTTAGGCTCAAACAAAACAATTCTTCACTAGCTTTAGTTTCCCGATAAGAATCACAATATACATTCATTTCTTTGGCTAATTTAATCGTAGTTTGGCAACGATGCCATGCATCAATCAAAAAAGATTAGGTTCTGCAGCCGGCGGGAACGTGATGAGTGACAAACGGCGCGTTTACGTGGGCAATAGAATCTACGCAGGCAGCGTGACAAACGTAGATCACATTGACACAGCCGTGCCGCGCAAGAATCGGGACCACCCCACTCGCCATGATCGATGGCACAGAGTGGTTTGCCGCGATAGCACTTCCATACGTAGGGTACAAAGTACTCCAGGTAGGAGATGCAGTTACTCTGGCCGTAGCACTTGTCATGCAGCCGGCAGCATTGATCGATGCCGTCGGTGGCCACGCCATGGCCACCAAAGCCACAATAGCAGCCATAGCCCTTGTAGATCAATGGATCACAGCTGGTGGAGCATTTGATCATGGAGTACAGATTGGCCACATCACGTTTGCCGCGATCATTCTCCGCCTCGCTGCTATCGTTGTTCAGTTGCCACTTCATGGAGTAGCCAAAGGGATCATTGGAACGTGCAATATACACATTCTTCCCGTTCATCAAATCCTCCAGCTGCGCCTCCTGCTGATTAGGTGCAAGCACGCGTATGTCCGTCACGCGTCCATTAAGCTGTTGTTTCTGCAAGTCCAGGATAATCTGCTCCCGTGGATATTCCAACAATTGCACACCGAGATCAGGTTGTTCCGTTTCCCTGCAGAGCAAGAGCATGAATTGAAGTTTGCTACCTTAACTGGTTACTCACTTGTGGCTTCCTTCCTGCCAGGACTCTGGCTGCTTTAGTTCCCCCGTCCAACCAGGCAGGCCCAGTTGCTGCCATTCACCTGCTGGCGCAACTACCAGACTGGTCTTCACATGACTAGTGGGGCTCTCGAGTGAGGCGCCAGCTCTGCTAATGTTCGGGAAGATTGGATCCGCAAATTCGGAACGTCGCATGGTCAGCATCTGAAAACTGTCGCGCTCTGCCGTTGGCATTTTGAATACAAAGCTGGGATTCGCATTCAGCATGCTCGGTCCATACATTTCCGGTATTATGTGATCCAGCAGAGCGCTGTCATTGGTGATGCCCCTGAAGGCGTTCCATATATCATGTACAATCGATACATTTCTCTGGCAACTGCAACTGCAGCACAGGAACAACAACAACAAGAGACGAGTCGCTGCTTTCAGCCACAACATTTCGGAAATTGAGATTCGATTGTAGCCCGGCGATCCGCTCAAGTCGAGCGGCAATCAGAAATTGAAACTTGTGCGGCAGCGCCAGCGAAATGCGGTAGTTGCTTGCAGACAATGTTGGTAGTCGGTGGTGGCCAGTGGTCGCTAAGTACCCAACGAAAATGAAGCATGAATTGTTCAAAATCGTGTTAATAGCAATAACAATTGTTGTGGCAGCGGCGTCGACGGATTTGGTGCTCGCACCAGCGTCGAGAAGCGGCAACAAACAATGGCACAAATTCGACAGCGTCGCGTCGCGTCGCGTTGGTGGGTCAGTAACCGTAACCTAGTTAGCCGCTCTATGTGCGCCAGTTAAGGCGAAGGTTAGCCAGTTCTAGGAGCAGCCGATCTAAGCCTTAAGCAGTTCATGGCCAAAACGTAGGGTTTTAATTGCCAAACTGTTTACGTCTTTAAGTCTGCAAAATAAAAACTGGCTTTACTATAATGTTTGTTTGCACTGTTTGTGGCCCACTGTTGTTGTCATCGTCGTCGCCGTCGCGTCGCTGCTCATGTAATTTTATTGTGGCCACTTGCAACGCCTGCGTTGTTACGTCGTCGCATGTTGCATGTTTGCAGCTAGCGGTAAAACAGCTAAATAAAAGTAAACAAATCGCAACATTGAAGACTCGCCCAGCGCCACAGGTGGCAGCAAAAGCAATTGTATGCACTTATACTCGCACATAAGTACGTTTAATTGCATATTGTTTAATTAATGGCTAAATTAGTCGAAACTGTTGTTTATGGCGTTAATTCATGAAAACAATGCAATTACTTTGCAGTTTAACAACACTTTAGTTCACACAAGTGCGCGCGGGTATTTAAATTCAATATATCGATAAGACAATCGAGTATGTTAGTGGCAAGATCGGCCTATCGAGTATCAGTGATGGAAAGCGTTGTTCGTTACTTTTCCACTGCGTTATACAACACTGAATAAACACCAGAGACCTGCATGCGGTGGTATTGCAATCACCGCATGCATTATGAATAAGTGATTGAGTGATCTCTATCAATAAGTCATCAAACAAGTGAGCTGTCTTCCTTATTCATTGAATCTGCAATGCGGTGTTTGCAATGCCACCGAAAGCAGGTCTCTAATATACACATACATTTATACTTGATAGGCATGTAGTGGTATATTTTAAGTGTAGCTCGTAGTGTGCTCGTCCAGGCTTATATGGAACCTTTTTGTATGTCACACATCACCGATCCCCCGATCCGATGAATGTTGTAGTATTCCTAATTGTGTATTCAGTTAGTCTCCAGTCCTTGGTCCAAATTAGTCTTAAGTTAAGTATTAATTGCAGCTGTGTAGAAGTGTTAAGACTTTACTTTTAGTAAGCCTCACTTGGTAACATGCTACAGAAAACTTGTACTGCCAATTTAACGAAGACTCAACAACAATTTGTCATCATGTTACCAAGTTATTCATATTTTATTTAGTTCTGATTGTCGTTTATTTTAAATTTCGTTGTTCTTTTCAGTTTGTCATGCATTTATCTGAATGTTTTAAATTTCTGTTCAATGTCGAGTATATTTTACTGCTCTATTTATGTTAAATACGGCAGCAATAAAATGCAGAATAGTAAACAAGCAAATGAAATGGAATGTTTTTATACCGTTCGACCATTGAAAATGGTCAAAAAAGGGTATACTAACTTTGTGCAAATGTATGTAACAGGCATAAGGAGGCGTGGGAGACCCCATAAAGTATATATATTCTTGCTCAGGATCACAAGCCGAGTCGATTGAGCCATGTCTGTCTGTCTGTCCGTCTGTCTGTGTGAATGCACAGATCTCAGCTATTATAAAAGCTAGAGTTACCAAACTTGGCAGGAAGACTCCTGTGTACTATAAGCAGATTAAGTTTATTTCAAATGTTCTGTGCCACGCCCACCGCCCCCACAAATCAATAATTTAATTTTTGAACTTAATTTGTAAGCGCTGTATATAAGATACAACTTTCTGACTTTAACATATACTAAGCTAAATGAAATATCTATGTAGTCCCCAAATTACAATCCAATCGAACAATAAACACAGAAGTTATTTAAGAAAGTATGAGCATAAAACCAAGTGCTTCTGTCAGCTAACAAGGGAGACGGGCGAGCGCGACGCGCGAGCGCCATCTGTCGGGATTAATTTCAAAGCATGTGCATATGCATATGTGTATGAATTTAACAAATTAAACTACACGGGAACATAGGTCGAAGGGTATCCCACTGTCGCGTTTTGCGCGACTGTTGCTCTCGTTTATGGTAGGAAGGTGTGTCTAAATAGATTCTTGGTAATGAATACGTCATATCCGCTTCTGATGAGTTAGCCAAATCTTGAGTAGACAGTAGATAAGTTTTCCAACAAGCAAAAACACGTCTCGCTCACATCTTTTTTGTATCCTTAATTTATTTAAAATACAATTTATATGTTTTATAATTTCATTAACTTAAACATATAATATTGCTATTCTAGTTTTAGTTTCGCCTTCGTATGTATGCGTGTAAATGTGTGTGTGAGATTCAACTTGTAACAAAAGTCGATGAAAACAACACACGACCTCAATCCCTATATATTCCCATGATCATCTGTGTGTGTGTGGGTGTATAATTGTGAGAATTTACAAAACAGCTAAGCAATAAATCAAAATGCACAACACAAACAAAGGCTGCAGCATAGGCAGATGTGGAAAACAGATTAGAGTTTTCAGAACAGGGCGGCTACATACAGTGCAATATAATACTTAAGATTCTAGGACCGATTCTACGCCAGCCAAAAAGTGGCCAATATATAAAAACTTTTACGAGTTTTACACGAAAAAAAGAAAGATAAACAATTGGAGAAATTTGGAAATTTCAATAAAATATTTGAATTAACTGTCAAACAAAGGTAGCTAAACTATCGCAAATACTATCGCGCAAGTTAACACATCTTTTCGTCTTATACTAGACTATATCTCTCTCAATCTCTAATATACAAATGTCCCTCTATAATTTAAACATTTTAAAATACACAATAGTTCATATATATTTTCTCAGATTAGCAACAATTCCCCTTGACGATAGTACGATACGATAGTTAGCGAAACAAATGAACGACTGAGAGAGTGTGTGTTGAGAATGAAAGTTGTGTGCGCGCTTTGAGCACGCAACCAACTGAGAATCAAATGAGAGCACATTACTAGAGTAGGATAGGATAAAGGAACGGAAGGAATGGTTAAAATTAGGCAAGGATGCAGAGGCCTCAGCGGCCGGTTAGGCCACATAAATGAACATATTGATGTCGTCTTCATCACGTCTCATATACTTGTGCTCGATAAGCCACTCGAGCTGCTCCTTGATCATCTTCTTTGACGGCAAAAACATGTTTTTCAATATATCGATAAGTTCCGCCTGCAAAAGGAGGAGAATTTAATATCACACAATGCATATAGAGTTAGGTAGACTCACCTGCAGCGCTGCATTGTTCATACGCTTGCGCACCTTCATGATCTTGATGATCGCCTCCTGTGTGCGCAATATGCGCAGCTGCACAATGGATTGATTATCCTCCTGTTGCGAACGTTCCGTGCTCAGCTGCAAGCGACCAATAAGATTCAGCTGCAGATAGAACAAGATACTTAAGTATTAGCATAAGATACATATTGATCAACGGAAGTCCTTCTACCTTGCCGCGTCGCTGTGATTTTCCATTCTTGACAATCGCAAACTCCTGATTGATATAGAACATGGTATTCTCGGCAAAATCTTTGGGCGAACTAATGGCCGTTGGCTCCATAAGTAAAATTTGTTTCTTAATCTTGGGAAAAGCCACCAGCGACCACAGCGTGCGCCTCAGCTCAGGATCTGTAAAGGCCATACAGTTGTAATCATTGTATATTTATAATTTTTTCTATTCCCTACCTGGCAGCTCAGTGGCCAGTCGGAGATTCTCGTAGGAGATCTTGTCGTGCTGTCGCTGATTCCAGGCAAAGAGCACAGCCATTTGAAATGTGGTCACATCGAGATCGTAGCGACCAAAGTTATTGACAAACGTGATTGTGCCATTGCTCATGTGATGATACCACTGCAGTTTACGGCCGGAATGCTTTTTCTTATAGAACTCCTCAACATCGGGTATATAATCCTCTAGTTCGATGGGCAACGAAACCGAGACACGCTCTGAGCAACGCGCCCAAGCGCCTGCATTGAGTATTTTAATATTGATTGCATCGTGCCGACTTATCGAGTTACGGAATTGAGTATTTAGATCTTCGCTGACCTGGAAAGCAAGAAAGTGGTAACTAGGATATGATGTATAGAGATAGACTGAAACCTACCTTAATATCCTGGAACATGCGTGCCAGCCGATTGACATAGTCCGCCGGCATGCCCACTTCACGCAGCCACTCAACGATGTCCTCCTCCTTTTCGCTGTCCGCACTGGTGCCTAGTATCAAACTGCCAGGGGGAAGAAAAGAGAGAGAACAGTTATATATATACAGCTACCATAAATAACATGATTAAGTCAATCTCCTTACCGTCTCGTCAAGTGCACCTTGTGGTAGCGCATGAAGACATCCTTGTTGTTCACATACTTCAGCACCAGCAGCACATCACGCAAACGGGCATCGATCTGTTCGCTGGTCAGCCGCTTGCTGAGCGGCGTACGCCGCAGCAGCATGTCACAGTAGTTGGCCAACAGTTCGGGGCATTTGCTCTCGGGTGCCGTGTACTTAACACCACGATTGGCAATGCTTGTGGGCAGCTCCATTTTGAACACACTGGTGTCGTTGACCACCATCTTGAAGGCAATGTCGCGGGCAGTGAGGAATCGTGGATCATCGTTGAAGGCATTGCGCACCAGATCACTGAACTTGTTAAACAGTTCCAGCAGACGTTCCACATACTTCTCCGAGTCCTGTGTAATAATCTCTGAGGCGGATTGCATATCAGCCAAGCCGGCAGACTTAATGTGCCGCTGTAGGTCACCCATCATGGCCTCCACTCCTTCGCCGTCGAGTACTCGATCCATTAGACGGAACATTAAATTCAAACGATCCGTCTCATAGTCCCGTATCAGGGCAGGACACTCAGCTATGATGGAGTTGAGATGATCCACAATAAGCACTTTGACCAGACGGCATGTTAGGATATTAAAGCTGCTCGGTTCCAGATAACGTTTCGCGCGCACCT
The DNA here is from genome assembly GCA_018903715.1 of Zaprionus davidi. Classification (NCBI taxonomy): domain Eukaryota; kingdom Metazoa; phylum Arthropoda; class Insecta; order Diptera; family Drosophilidae; genus Zaprionus; species Zaprionus davidi. The sequence continues at coordinate 5,733,176 of JAEIGL010000003.1, forward strand.
CCTCCTCCCGCAGCTTGGCATCGGCATACTTCATATAGGCGAGCACACCGTTCTCCTGCTGCTGTTCAGTTGACTTGAGTCGATAGAAGTCGGCGGTCGCCTTGAGGTAGGCCTTCTCGAAGTGCTCGCGATAGATCTCGAGCTTATCCTCCGCATTGGACGACAGATTGACATAGCTTTCGCGTACCCCGACCACCAATTGGGCATCATAGGCATCGCCATTGCGCTCGGCATGCACTATCTTCATGGCAGACTCCTGCAGACGATCCTTAATGTCGTGAAAGATATGCTTGTTCCATGAGTCGAGCATTAACTTTCGCACCGGACTGTCCTCCGTGGGGCTCTTCTTCGAGCTGGAGGCTGTGGCTGAATTGCTGGCGGCGCCAGCACTGGTTGAGGCACCACCGCTACCGCTTGCACCACCTCCAGCCGATGTTGTTGTCGCTGCCGCTGCTGCCGATGTGGAGGCTTTCGTGGAGGAACTGCTGCTTGAGGATGCTTGATTGCTGGATGAGGCAGCTGCATTTGAAGACGTCGATGCTCCACTGGCAGACGCCGAGCCGGAGCCTGATTGCGGTTTCACCTGCGGCGACTGTTCCAATTGACGGAACGGCAGAGGTAGGTAATTGGACTGTGTAAAGAATTTACGCCATTCCACAATGTATGTCGCCAATAGCGCCTGTTCGCCCCGTTGCGCCTGAACCTTTGACTGGGCCTGTACAATGAACTCTACGATATCCTGCTGGAGGCCATCGTAGATTTTAGCAGCACCTTTCTCGTCCCACAGGCACACGTAGTGTACGCCGAAGAAGAGGTCCTGCCATTCGCGCTGCGACACGGTCTCCTGGCGTAGCAGCTTTAGAACAATTTTTCTCTTATCTGGCCATACCTCATCGAAGATGTCTCTGTCCCGTTTGCCTATCGTCCGCAGCATAATGTTGGTGATGAAATCTCTTTGTTCGTTGTTTACGCTCTGCTTCACCTTTGTGTTTAATTATGGAATTCAATTAAAATAAGAAGAGAATATATTGGGATCAACGCTACTTCCTCCGCCTATAAGCGGCCGATTGTAGTTTTCGACCGATTTGTTATTGTGAAAGTGCGATAACACATATTAACAGTGGGATAGCGAGCCGTAAATTAACCAATGTAATGCACAGCTGTTAGTTAACATTATCGATTAATAAATATTTGTTACGATTTTTATAATTTATGCATACGTACAAGCATAAAATTAATATTATATTTATTTTCGCTAGTAAAGTTTCAATGAACTTCAGTTTTGCACCTATTTCAGCTCGATAACAACTGATAACATATCGAAATTTGCAATTATTAGTCCGGCAACAATCTGAAAATCTGGCATCGTCATAGGTGAATGGCAGATGAAGCAGCTGCAAAATGCTTGCACGCACACAAAGATAAAAAGTGTAGTTTAAGTGCCCAGTGCTGCACTGCGTGTATGGGAAAAGTGCGGGAAATTGTTGCAACGAGACTGTCAAATGTTGTTAAGAAGAAACGATTCCAAACAACAACGATTGGTAATATCAAAGTGCAATGAATTATGTTAACAACATAATGTTTTAATATATGCAACAAAATATTGGTGGCATGTTTTGTGAATTTCGTAAATCTCTCGTTTCGTTTTGGTTTTTTTCTTCTCTACCACAAAAAAGGGCGCGCGAGTGAGACGACTGCATTTCGACAGTAGATCAACAACATCCAGTCATCTCGTTTACTCACAAGCGATTCACACGTCGCAGACTCAAAGTCTGCTCGCTCTCAAATGTTTGACATTTTTCACATTCAGCATTTTCCCTTTGTTCGTCGGCGGGTCTCGTCATATGGCTCGTATGGACGCTCGCTCGTGCGTGCGTAACAAATAAAATAGAAAGAAAAAACGCAAAAAATCGGTGTTTGAAATTCACAAAAATAGTTCAGAAATGTAAATAAACAAATGTTAAATGCGCATGCAGTGTACAAGTGTATTAAATTCATTGAGAAATATGCGTAAAAAGCGTTATATCGTGATTACTACGGCGACAACGACATCAAAAGCAACAACAACCAAGTGCTGCTGCGTTCATTGACGTGACGCGTGAGTGTGAGTGTGTATATTGTATGTGTGTGTGTGTATGTTTATGTGCGCTGATGAGTGCCTGTGTGTGAGTGTGTTGTGTTGCGAGTTGTTTTCAAATAAATATAATCAAATACAAAGCGAAATTCGCAACAACAGCAGTAGCAGCAACAGTAGCAACATCAACAACAACAAACAAAACACCACACAACAGCAAATTGCAGTCAAGTAAAAAGCCGCTGCCTGCGTCGCCTTCGCCGCTCCAGCAACGAACTGCATTTTATACGTACATAAATCACACAACAACAACAACGAAGTTATTTACATCAGTAAAGTGCGCCGCGTGTCCCATTGCGCGCAAATTCTCCATGTGAAGAAGAAAGTGTGGTCAACAGTAATTTTCTCAATCTCTACAGTAAAATGTGTATTTATCTATGTGTGTGTGTGTTCTCAGTGTATAGAATTGAATAAGCAGCAGAAGGAGTATAAGCAAAGCAAGTTAAAAGCAATAAATAGCCAAACAACTGGAAGAAGTAGCAGAGGAAAAGCAACCGAAGACGAAGACAAGCAGCAACAGCAACACAAATGAAGCAATCAAATTTTGTTCAATTTTAAACCGCAATTATCTGTATCCCCAAGCATTAAGCAAGGCGCATAAATTTTCGCCAATGAGTCGCAGACAGTCATTGGATCGACCAGGTGAGTACAAAAAAAGTACAACAACAACAATAAAATACTAAATGCCCTTACCTATTGTAATTAGCATTTCATTTCATTTGCTCAGCATCATTGGCCTGCATACGTGCACTTTGCGCGCACACTCTCTATCTCTATTCCTCTCCCACTTTCTCTCCCTCTCACTCTCTCTCTCTCTTTCTGTCCCCAACGCACGCTCTCTCTGTGTATGTTGGAGAGAGCGGTCTCTGTGTATGTTGGAGAGAGAGCGCTCTCGTTGTGTTTTTCTCTCGCTGTTGTTGGTGTTGCTGCTATAAATAAATTCGCTCTCGCTGCTATTGCTCTGAAAATGCTGCGCGGCGCAGCTGCTTTGAGCTGTCAGTTGCATGTTGTAGTTGTTCTTGTTGTAGCAAACAGCAGCAGCAACAACTGTGAAAACAAGCAACAAACGGCAACAAAACGTCAAAACTCTGTTGTGATGCAAAGCCAAAAGTAAAAAGTACTAAAAATTGACAGACCATTGACCATTTTTCTTTTTTTTATATAAGTATGTGTATGTATACTGAATTGTGTGTGTGTTGTTGTGGTGAATATCTATGTCTACCTTTTTTGCGGTGAACATTGGCCAAACAAATTTACCATTGATAGATATTGGATATTGTAAATGTAACATCATAATCATCGTATTATCGATAGTTTTATGTGTATGAACATACCTAAGAACTAGATCATTAACTGTGGACGAAAAGAACAAACACAAAAGCAGACACTAATAAACGAAGCATGGAAGATCACAACAATATTTCAAATTTTAATTACCAATTGCAATTATCGTTTTTATTTTGCGTACCCTTCTGCATTCCATTCCCTTTTTCACTTCATATTTATTTATAGCTTTGCTTTGCTGTTGTTTTGATGCGAATCATGTTAATAAGCAGACGGCGTTGAAAAATTCCCAAAAGAGAAAGTGTCGCGCGAACGTTGCAACATTTTGTAAAATGTAAATTGTGACCCAAAAGCCCATAAGTATGAGAAAGCAGAGTGTACGAAGACAACAAAAACAACAACAAAGCATGATAGCTGAAAGAGGAAACAAAGAAGATAAAGCGCGCTCTGTTGCTGTCGGGATACTTTTGTATCTTTCTTTCGCTTTTTTGCATGCATCGCATCCGTCTCTCGAACAAGTTTGAAATGCCGCATGCAATTTTCACTTGTCACCATTGGCCGTCGCCTTAGTTGGGCTAAGGTCGCACCAAGCTGCGATTAATTGAAAGAATGTCAATAAAAATGCTAATTGAATATATGTTAGATACTTATTAATGATGTACACAGCAGCAAGATACATTTGTCAGTGCTAACAAATTGCAGCAACTGTTGCTAGTTTATTAAATTAGTTTTCAAGCGCCCCTCGCTTGCTATGCACGCCCCCGCTTACGCGGAAAGCCGTTAATTTATTTATAAAATTCAATGTTCACGCGGCAAAAGCGCCAGCCAGACCTAGACCCCCCTACACAAATCGTTCTCAATGCAAAGTAGATACAATAACAACAACAACAACAAAAACAGCAAAAACAGCAGTAACAACAACAGCAACAAGAACAACAACAACAAACGGCAACAACTTGCGGCACAGAGTCAGCCGGGTTTTATATTTTGTAGGTCAGGGTTGTCGCGTGTAATGCAAAACGTGCCAGTGAATTGAATGAATAAAGCGCGCCCTGCCTGTCTGTGCCTGCCTTGCAACAACAGTAGCAACAACAACAACACGATAACAACAGTCACTACACAGAGTAACAATAATAACAAACACGGCAACTATCGTACTACTACTGAGCTAATAAGCAACAAAATGCATAAATTATACACGACAACACGCGTTTGTAATCGGGCCCAAAGGGTTCCGAATCGGATTGCCATTCCAATTTGGTATCAGGTTTTGTGTTTGGGTTCGTTGCCTTGTTGCACTTGACGCAAACTCGTAATTTATTTAAACAATAGAAGCAAAACAAAGCAACAGAGAAAAAACGGCGCAATAAGGCGTTAAGACGTTTTTGGCACGCGATGCAGGCTCAATTAAATGATTGTTTCCTAATTGTATTCAGCAGTTTAAATTATTATACTTTTCTTAAATTATTTAATTATATATCCTTCATAGGTTTTCCTTTGTTTCCATTGTGAAATCAACTCTAAAATTACTCCCAGCATAGAAAATAAACATATATTTTCACTGCAATTGTTGCATCAATTTGACAGCTTTCGATCTTAACTCCTATAAAAAACGTATTTACTGTGTGTGTTTTTTATTAGTCACGCTGTTTTCTCTGTCAACGCATGTCAAAAGCTCATTAAACGAATTTTAAATGCCGAATCGATTTTCCACGCTATTAAACGCTTCCATTCAAATTGTCTCTGCCCCGAGATAGACTAACCGCAACTTGCAACCTCATGCTGTCGTTTAACTTTTTACTACAGTTTCTTCCCAAATCCTTTTCCCATTTCAATAACATTTTTGTTTTAGTTCTGAAGGTTAAATTTTCATAGATAAGCGAATTTTGTTTTTGTATTGGTTTTGATTATATAGATAAACAAAGTAGGGAAAGTAAATACTTTGACAAGCATTATTTGTATATTCATTTTTAATGGAATACTGAAAATGTAGTATTCCCCTCGTCATGATAAAAACTAAATAGAATCTTAGTTGATTTCACATTTAAAACTCTTGTACATTATATCTGTATTATATTATCACCTTTATTTTGTATTACTTCCGTCTCTCTATCAAATGCATTGCTTAGTCATCGTGCTGATAACCCAAAGACAGTTAATTGACGCTTTGCGTTATCATTGCGAAGGTGTTGATGATGATTTCATCATATTGACACAGACGACAAGTTACATATACGAGGGTCGTTTGATAAGTCCGTGACTTTTTGAATAAAATATATTTTTTTCGTCAAAGAAGCGTTTTATTTCTCAACATAATCTCCTTTTAGCTCTATACATTTAGTCCAGCGTTTTTCCAATTTTTTTATTCCTTCCAAATAATAGGTTTTCTCAAGGCCCTCAAAATAGTCGTTTGTTTCTGTGATGACCTCTTCATTTGACCCGAATCTCTTACCGCCGAGCCATTTCTTCATGTTTGGAAACAAAAATAGTCACAGGGGGCTAAATCTGGAGAATATGCTGGATGGGGTAGCAGTTCGTAGCCCAATTTATGAAATTTTGCCATGCTGACTACACACGTGTGCACCCGTGCATTGTCCTGATGGAACAGCACTTTTTTTCGCCAAATGCGGTCGTTTCTGCTTCAAATCAATATCGAATCTGTCCAAAAGCTCTGAATAATATTCGCCGGTGATCGTTTTACCCTTTTCAAGGTAATCGATGTGAATGATACCTTGTGCATCCCAAAAAACTGTGGCCATGACCTTGTTGGCCGACAGACCCACCTTGGCCTTCTTTGGTGCACGTTCACCCGGAGAAACCCACTGTCTTGATTGTTCTTTGGTCTCTGGTGTGGTGTGGTGGATCCATGTTTCGTCTACGGTAACGAAACGGCGCAAAAATTCGTTTGGATTGCGGTTGAACATCGCCAAACACTCCTTTGAAATGGTCACACGGTTGCGCTTATGGTCGTGTGTGAGCAATCGCGGCACCCATCGCGCGGAAAGCTTTTTCATGTCCAAATATTCATGTAAAATGTGATGTACCCGTTCAGTTGAGATGCCTACAGCCTCAGCTACCTCACGCACTTTCATTCTCCGATCATCCAATATCATTCCATGGATTTTGTCGACGATTTCTGGCATGACGACCTCTTTTGGGCGACCTGAACGTTCGGCATCACTTGTACTGGTACGACCACAACGGAACTCAGTAAACCATTTCTTAACCATTGAAATTGATGGTGCAGAGTCCCCATAATATTTATCAAGTCTTTCCTTGGTTTCGGTGATGGATTTTTTACGCAAAAAATAATGCTTAATTAGCACACGAAATTCACTTTTTTCCATTTTCGTTAAAATTCACGAGATCGTCTGCTTTCAATGCCTATAAAACGCAAACCAAAAAACGCAGCTTTCTCAAAATTTTACAGTCAGCTGTTAATCGATAACTGCTGACAGGAGCAGTGTTGTATTTAGAGCAGGTGCGCGGCAAATACAAAAAGTCACGGACTTATCAAACGACCCTCGTATACAAAGATAGTATACATAGTGCTAGGTTTATCATGTTTTAAGTGGATCATAATCTATTTTGTATTTATTATTACATTCTCAAATTGAATTTACTTTTATTTACCCATACTCAGTTTTTATTTTGATCCAAAATGGAACCCACATTTACTTGGAAGTCTTTTACACAATTTTTTTTATTGAATATTGGTAATATTGTTTCATTTTTTTTATTAATGGCTTATTGTGTTCCCTTGAGTATAATAATTGTAAAAATTATTGATTAAATATTCGAATATAAATATGTTTTGCTTATCAGTTAAATGCGAACGTGAAATCAGAGTCAGAAAAGGAGAGAGAGAGAGAGAGCGGGAGAGAGACCAAGGCTACATTCTCTGTCTGCAAACTTCTCTCCCGCTTCTCTCTCTCCCTCTCTCTATTTGTTTATATGGAATGCGCTCTCTGCTTACGGCGCTCTCGCGCCTTGAGCTTATCATTGAGTTAGTGTTGTTGTTCAATCATATATTAACACTCAAGTACTAAAAGAATGCAGTCGCTTCATTGAATTCTAGTTATATTTTATGGTTGTATACCTTATAGACTGACAAAGTTATACAAGTGTTGTTGATATAATTAGTATCTGAATAATGGTATCTGAATATACATTTAAACCCTCAACAGTTTATGATATTTTAAGTTGCTATCGATACCTGAGTCTCATCTATCGATAGTCCTCTTGTCTTTACGACCTTTTGATCCCTTATATGATTTTAATTTGTTATTAATTAAAAGTTAATATTAACATTGGGTAATATTCGTCATGTTTCATTACTTTTCATTTCTTTTATCTCAACCTTCTTCAACTCTTTGCTGAATGCCTTGATGAATTCCGTCTTTTTGTTGTCCCTTTTTGGTCGCTGCTAATGAAATAAAGTTTGCTTTGATTTTGCAGTCACGAAAAAGTTTTCTCATTTGAGAATTACACGAATCTTTGTGGCTGTTTTGCGTCTGTGTGTGTTTGCGAGAGCGTATTGGTGCAAGCCTGTGCGTCGCACGGTGCGTTTGTGTTTGTGTCCATTAAAAGTTTACACTTTTTGGGGGTTAATCGCTGGCATCAAAGTGGTTGCTTTAGCCTGGTCTGGTGGGCGAGTGCGATGCGATGCGATGCCGCTGCCGATGCCGTTGACGATGCGATGTGTATCTATCTATTAAAAAATCGAGGCGAATCGAGCGAGTCGCGCGCGTCCAAATGGCCAAAGACGATGCCCGTCGCGACCAGAGACGACGCCAACGACGACGACGATGACATCAAATATTTTTGAGTACGACGCGACTGGACGCGCTCTCTCAGGAAATTGTTTTTGTTGCAGGCAGCAGCAGCACAACGTGACAGCGAAATTAACACGCCAATAACAACAAGAACAATGCGAGCCTTGCGCGTGAGAGTTGCTTTTTGGGTGCTACTGTGTTTGGTGTTTGTTGTTTGCTGCTTGCCTTTTGTTTGCTGTCCTTCCTTCTCTCTCTTGCACACACTTGCTGCACTGTTGCACAAAAGTAGGCAGCACTTTTTTGTGGAAGTTGCGAATTTCAATATTATAAAGAGGAGATGCAGAGGAGAGGCAGATGTATTTGATAGAACCCCACATAGATAGAGAAAATAATTAATCCGTATCTCTTTTTAACCACAACACCAGCACATTTGCAATAGGCAAATCCAATTCCCAGTTGACAGTCGCATTTCGTGCAATTTCCGCAGCGCACACAAAGATGTTTTGTTTGGGGGCTTAAATTATATTTGCCACAACTCCGGAGGCAAACATTGCCTCTGCTTCAACCTCCTCCAACCCCACAACATGGCGTCAACGGATGCGGTTTGTGCTACTCGGTAAATCTAGGCAAGTCTGCCTATGTGTGTGTGAAAGAGACTATGTGTGTGTGTGTTTGTGACACACGTTCATTTAATCGATTTTGGTAACAGTTGTGTTGCCATTTTCATTAAGGGTTATTTCGGCTTGATCTGAGCAATGCCCCCGTGGAACAACAACAACAATACGCCGTAGAGAACGCGCACAAAACTAAACGTGTTTGTGTTTCTCCACACGGTGAGGCGACGATGCGACGAGGCAACTCGGAAACGAACGCATGTCCTCCTCTTGGCCACATCGTGTCGGGCATCGTGTGTGTGCGTTTTCAGCATCCATTTGTTTCTGCTGCTGCTGCTTCTCTCTGGAGAGTCTCGTCGGGAGTTTTTGATTTTCGACATGTCGCTGCTGCCGTCGCTACCTTCCCCTTCCCCTTCGCTTCCCTTCATCATCCCTTCCCTTTCCTTTTCAGTGTGCTCTGCCTTTCCGGACGTTTACTTGATGCTTGAATTCAACCCTTTTTTCACAAACACACACACATACACGCACACACATATGCACAAGTTTTGCATATTTATTATAGATAATTTGTGTACAGGTTTTTGTGCTGGCGCGCAAACTCTCAACAGCAGCAGCAGCAGCGACAGCGTCCTGTGAGCATCCTGTGTCCCCTTCGCACCTCCGTGTCCCAAACGCGCGCTCGTCTGTTGTTTCTGCATATGCTGCATATTGTGTTGTTGTTTTTTCTTGTTGTTGTTTCGAGAGGGTTGAGTTGTGTGAGCGGAAGGTGGCGTAGTAATTAATTTCTCTGGCCTGTGCGAAAATGAATAAAGCAACAAAAAAAAAAATGAAGCAGCATAATGATTCGGGATGATTTTTAGCATTTCTGACATCTGGCAACGCTGCAATGTTCTGTACATTTAGTAATTATGATAAATGGCACCACGGGGGATATAATTGCAGTGTGTCTTTGATTTAGCATTCTCTTTTTGTGTGTGTTTTGTTTCTCATAATGGAGCAAAGCGTTTATTATCTAGTGCATATAGTACAAGTATATTTGAAGCATGTTGCACAACATCTTATAGATTCTTTTTAGTTCCAAAGTCAGTCTAACATTTTCATAAATACCTTGCCTCACCTTGATGCAATTTTCATATTTAAATGCCAAAAAAAAGACAATTATTCACACACCCAAGCTTAGTAAACTATTTCATTTTTATTAGAACTTGTTTTTTTGTTTTTATTGCCAAAAAAAGCAATTAATTCAATTAAGAATGTGCACCGACCGTGGGTAGCGTGTGACTTTAATGGAAACTTTGTATATCCTGTAATTTGTTGCAATTAGACATGCATAAGATACAATTAAATAGCTTTATAATAGACTATTCATAAATTGGTATTTATTCTATAAATAGTTGTAGTTTGCCTCAGTTAACAGCTATCAATATAAATCGATTAGGTACATAGTTCACAAGTTCAGTTATAATTAGCTGTATACAACATATTCATCGATACTATCGATACATTGGGTTAATATTCATAAATCTGATGTCAGCTTATAATACAACTATTTTCTAGTTCCAGCCTTACAATCTTATCTTAAACAATAATCAAAGTTATCGATGGTTGTTATTGATATAAATTCATGTCTTAAAAATATAATAAAGATACATTTCATTTGCCAATCTATCACTATCGACTATATACTTTGTATCACTAATGTAAAGATTTACACTATCACTAAATTAATCAGCACTCATCTAATCCAAGTTTTACAATTAAATTTGAAAAATAACCACAAGTTATCGATAGTCACAATTGGATTGTTTGGTAGCGCAGCATGAATTGAATCAATTGATTGTAAATTATGCCAGCAAGGGGGCCAAAGATTTCGAACGGAAATAACGATAATAATAATTATTATTATGGCACTGTCTGGCAACGAAGTCGAAACGAAAAATCGCTTCAAATGCAGCAGCAACAGCAACAACAAGTGCAACAACAAACAGCAGCAGTAACTACAGCATGTTGTTATTTGCCTGGCCTGTTTCCTGTTTGTCGTTTGTTGTCGTTGCTGTGTCGTCGTGTCGGCCACATGCATTTCCTCCACATGCCACAAATACTCGACACATCGTGTGTGCAACTCGTCGTGGCAGCAGCAGTCCCCGTGTCTGGGCATAATGGACTGACTAACTTATGCATTGTGTGTGCAGCAGCAGCAGTAGCAGCTGCGGCGCCATTGGGCGAGTATTAGTACATATTAAATACGCTTACAATCACCACAGCGAGAGAGAGAGAGGGAGTTTGAGAGAGAGTACGTCTTATTACAGTTGAGTGAGCGCATTTCTATGATTCTCCTTGCCGCCTCCCTGTCCATCCCCCTTCCTTTCTCTGCTTATTATGCTCGGGAGAAGTCAGTCATGTGCGCAGTTTTACAATGCCACTTGACATTCGCATTAACATCGCCCCGACTCGCTGAGTCTGACTCTGACTGAGTTTCGGTAATGGTAGGAATACGATGTAATGTTCCACAATCTGTGTATGCCCGAAAATTAGCAGGAGTCGTTGATGGTGGGAGGAGAGGTGAGGTGGTAGTGAGGGTCTGTTTACCCGTTTCGTTTTGTTCCGTTTTCTGTTCCACTCGACTCACTTTGCATATGAGAAATGAGAGCAAGAATCGGGCGCATAATAAATTACAAACATAAATACATAAAACCCACACACATACACACGTTTATCCACACACAGTTCTATATGTACTTGTGTGTGAGTGTATGTGTGTTTGCCTGATAACCGCCGCTGGGTTATTATAAAACAATCCGCTGAATTTGAGTTTGTTTTCCAACTTCTGCTACACTTGGCAAATTTTCAGACGCAGTGAATTGACTGACTTTGTTGTGGCACACTCTATGGGGTATATTGATTATTTAAAGAAGTTGTCTATACAAAGAACTTTCAAGTTCTTGAATAACTTCTGACTAGGTTTATTTGTAAACCCCTGCATTGATTACATTTATGTATATTATATGATCAATCTTATTAAAGGTTTTAACTTTAGTCTTCCTTGTAGAGCATTTAGCCATTAAATATTCCCTTTCTTTGCGACAATCTTGACCGCTGTAAGTAATTCTAATTTGAATAATTAACTCTTTGTTTCGTCTATCAATTATTAATTGGTTCAGTTAGGGTATTTTGCGTTTTGGGTGCGATTATATTTTGTTGGTTAGCTTCATTATAAATTCATATGGTAAACATTTACACAAATGGCAGCAGCGGTTTTGCAGCGTTTTTCCCAGTTTTCATGCTGCCTGCCAATGATGATGTTGATGAAGGGGTAGCTGGGGGTGTGGCGGCTTGGTTTGTTGTTATTCGTTGGTTACATTGGAATATTTGCGGTTGGATTTTTGGCACTTTTCAGTCTATAGCGCTGAAGTGCGCTACATCTTTCCCACCCCATCTCTCTCTCTCTCTCTCTTTCGCCCACTTGATAACTTGAGTGTGGCCATATTGGCAACAAGTTGAACAAAAATAACGCCCGAGGTTCCTTATGGCGACAGTTGACTGAAATTAATGCAATAATCAAAATGGATTACGCAGCTTGCAGTGAAAGCTTTGTAAATGATTATTCAAATAAGGTCACATGCCTAGAATTTTTCCTCATTCTTTGCTTCTCCTTGGGATTGACCTAAATCTTTGAGAATGCTATAAATCCATGAGCTCCCTTGGGGGCCCAAAAGGCTTTGCTGCTTTGAATATGAAACAAACTGACCTCAGTCTAAGAATTTACATAGTTCGACAGCAGTTGATGGCCTGAGGTTGAATGAATTACAAATGTGCTCAGGGATAAACAATATAAATACATCATAATCATATTTATTTCAACAAGAATTGAAACTATAGATGGACAGGCTAAATATCTATTAAGTTACTTGAGGCCATCTTAGTGATTACGCTGTTTATTGCTGCACTTTTTGCAGTTCAACAGAATTGCCCGCCCCGGCGGTCTTCTCTCTCTCAGCTCTTCTCATAATCCAATTGAGTGTCAACTTGGTGTCAGTTTTCATTCTGGAGACACCAAACACTTTGCTTGTTTCAGTATCTTTTTGCACAGTCTGTGCAGATTGGATTGGAAAGAGGGTTGTGGATAATTGGCCGCACTCAGGCATAAAACCGAAACTTACCCAGCAATCCTTGAGGTCACTTTGTTTTCCCACTCAAGTTTCTCTACCACCACATTGGGGGTATCAGTGTGTCTCTTCCAGTTTACTCTTTATACACCTTCCTTTTTTTCTTGTTGTTTTCTGTTTTATCAGTGTTTCTTGTTGTTGTCTGTCTGCTAAGTTAACCACAGTTATTCTTCTCTCTGTGTGTGGGTGTTTTTGCCCTTTTTGCTCTTTGCTGTTGTTGTTGTGGTTGGGGAAAGCACGAAAAGTTTTTAATTCGAATGTGAGATGAAAGTTCCTCTAACAATTTTGGTTATTTTGTTGTTATTGATGTATCTGTCTGGTCTGGCTTGAGACGAATACTTGCACAGGAGTTAAACGATTGATCAATGATTAAAAAAGTTTAGCTAACTAATTTGGTATACAAAATATTACAATCGTTTGTATTTGGAGAAAGCATATAACTGATGAGGAACTTATTTATTCTGTAATTGGTCTATTCCAAGCAGTCTATACATATATTCTATACATACAATCTATACATAAATTTCATCGTTCTTTATCATGTTCTTTCTCGATCTTTAATAATGAAGTACCTCGACTAATTGCCGTCAATTAAGTTCCATTGAAATATGCCCGTAAACTGTAAATAGAAGAAAAAATCTCAGATGGCTAATCCAAAAATGGCTCATAATCAGCCAGACAGACAAAGAGGGAATGAAAGATAGAGGGAAGGAGGGGAGACGCAGCTGGTAACCTTAAGAGACCAAAGGAAAAAGAACGTGTAATGGTCGATTAATGATTACAAAGAGGGAAATACAATCAGTCGTAAAGTTGTCAGACCGGGCATATCTTGTGGGCAGAGCGGAAAAGAAAGAGACAGCGTGAAGCAGCTGCTTCTCTTGTATCCCTTCTCCCTCTTTGTCTGCTGCTGCTGTTGTTATTGTTGTTGTTGTTGCTACTCATGTAATCTAAACAATACCTGTGCCGAAGGGGAATAGGAAGGAATTTGAGAATATCGAACTCAATCGAGAACTCTCTCAAGCCAAAGCGAGAACAATGAACCGAAAATAAATGCACAAAAGCGAATCCGAAGCTTATTGACAGCGAGAATATGGCAGCAACAGTAGAAGAAGAAGAAGAAGAAGAGGAGACGGAAGAGAGGTAGTAGATGAAAAAGAGATGAAAAACTGATGCGAAACTGAACAGTAACAAGAATATTGCAAGGCTTATCCAAGGATAACAGACGTTTAAAGAGCTGACACAGGACACAGATACACACACACGCACACAGGTAGCTCAGGAGCAGCTGCCAAAATTGTATTAACACAGTCACTTGCTGTGCTTCTCTCTCTCTCTCTCTCTTGCTCTCGCAGGCTGAGCTGGGCAATTTTCGAGCATTTGGCTATTTTGGCCTTACCAGCGGTAGCTCTAACAATTACCTGTTGTCGAATTGTATCTGCAAGATATACACATACAGTAGAAGTGCCGCCTGTGTGTGTGTTGGCTGAGTGCATTCTCTGTTTGGTGGCCCTCTCGATGGCCATTGTTTTAGCCATCATCAGCAATATCAGCATCGCTTTTCTTCTTTACTTCACTTCTTCTGCCAGTTCTTCGTATTGTTGTTGTTCTTGTTGTTGTTGTGGTTGGGTCCATCAGCTGTCAATGGCTTCTGCGTTGCGCTGCGCGCCTGCAGCTCTTGGCTTTGTTGTCTTCTTATGCTCCTGCTGCTGTTATTGTTGTTCTTGTTGTCTACCTGACTTTGCTGTTTCCCTTATTCCACCACACACACTTGTGAATTTATGCTCATATGCGTGTGTGTGTGTGCGTCTTTGTCCAGGTTGTTTATGCCAGTTTTAGTCAGCCATAATTGCTGTGCACTCGCTTGCCCACTCAGTCGGCAACTGTTGTAGTGTAGATACACTGTGAGAAAAAAAAGGTAAATGCCGCAGATAATTGGCGTCATAATGTTGATGCCACAACGATATGCATAATTTGCTTTGGGGTTGGATAGAGTCAAGTATATTTTGGGGTGAGCTGTTGTAAAATAAGTAGAAATATTGTAGTTATATTTAAGTTTGGGACTATAAAAGGTCATGGATTTTCAATGTGCATATAGAATTTAGAACATAAAATGTATAAAACAACTACAGTTGGGTCTGTTCAAAGAATCTTATGATAGCCCTAATCAACATCCATTGCCTATTTATATCTGTAAGACACATAATTAAATTATATTTTGTCTTTGATGTTTGTAAATTACACAGCAAGAAACTAAAGTTAGTTTGCTGTAGAACAATTACAGCAAACTTCATAAATAAAGCTGCTTCTTCCCCATTTTCCGTCAAGTGTATTGTGGTTGTACTTATACATAATGTGAAACTTGTATTACTCCCCCTACTACTACTACTGTCAATTATATTCCACGCTTGGCCAGGCAAGCTGCTTGTCGTCCTGCCAACGTTGCTTGCTGGTTGGGGGCACCCACGCAAATCCTTTCGAGTTACCATGACGAGCGCGCTTTGCCTGGCTGCAAAATTAATCAGGCTTTTGGGTCTGTTCGGTGTCAGAACACACAAACACACACACACACAAATACCTGCATGCATATGTGGGTACATGCATAAATACACAGAGACCGAGAGAGATAGAGAGAGAGAGAGAGATTCTATTGTCTTTGGGCTTTCGGAAAATGCAGCTCAATATCGTTCAAATTGCAGCTGAATTCTTCAGTTTGCTGCATCTGTTGAATGCAAAGCGAAGCCGTTGAGTTTCTGGCCATCGGCACAGAAAGTAACATAAGCTGCGCATCCATTAGTCGTCGTTGTTAGGAATCTCTGACAAGAGAACTTCACACACACACAGCTTACCATATGCATCTTTAGTTTGTAGCTGCAGGCAATGCTGTGTGTGTGTTGTTACTCATCGCTCATTCTCTCTTCATCTTATTCGCTCAACAGTAGAGTTTGTAGAGTTACCAGATTAAGCAGAAAATACTTTATATTCTAAAAAATACCATAAAATTTAATTTTAAATAGTTTAGTTAGCAACTGTAGCTATAAATCTGTCATAAAAACTATTTGCATAAAGTACAATAATCGTATACAAAGCTTAAGTTCTGTTAGCTTTTTTTATGGCTACAACTTATAGCTATAAATAGGCTAAACTGGCCACAAGCTGAGGTACTTGCGGAGCACTTCAAGTTGCATTCCTTGTGCTCCCGAAATGCCTTCGTTCTTTTCGCTGCCTCTACTACAATTTCTCTCTCCGTCTCTTTCTATCTCTCTATCTCCCTTCTTTTTGCTGTCTTGGAGTTGAGCTACCTTTGGCTACCTTCTTGCGGCGCCCGTTGAAGCGCGTCTAAAATGGTAATTTGCCTGTGCCTGCTTATGTGCCGCATCGTTAGTGTCCAAACTGAACTCAACTCTGGTTGCCTGCTTTGGGCCTGCCCCGCTGCCATGCCGCTCTACCTTAGCTCTGCACCTCCACCTCTGCTGATGATGTGATCCGGTCTGCGCCGGGGGTCGTCGTACGTCTGTGTCGGACACTTCTTTTCATGATCAGTTCAGGCGCGAAATTATCTCACATTAAATGTGGGAATCGGTTTCTGTTTCCTCTCTCTTCTTTGTGCTGCACATTCTGCTGCTGTTGGGCCATCGACTGTTTCCAAATTTAATTAGCACACCATCAAATAGCCAAATTTTATAAGAATATAAACGTTTTACAAATGAAGTTCTAACTAACTAACGATATTTTTCTGCTTTTCATCTATTTTCAGGTAATTATCTTATATGCAAGACACTTTACGATTGGTAAGAGTACAATAACTATGGTAGATAATGTCGCAAAGCTCTGTTAATCAAACATCAAAGTTCTGTTAGTCCCGCATAGGCCACAACTTAATGACGGTCACAAAAAGTTCTTAACGGGTCACTTTATGGTGGCCTATTTTATGTGCGTATTTGGTATTAACACAACTAATTAAGTTAGCCAAGCGTCGTGGGAGGCATTGTGACAGAGGGAGACAGAGAGAGGAATACAGGGAGATGGATAGAGACTTGGACTTTTAAATGTCGTTGCTGTAGCTGCTGATGAGTACCTTATTTATTTATAACGCACTTTTAAATGCCACACAAATCCCGATTCAGATACACAACTCAAACTGCGTCAAGCACAGAGAAAAAGACAGAGAGAGAGAGAGAGAGGGGGAGACAGTAGGAGAGCAGGAAGGGAGCGGAAGTAGATTAAAACTAATTTCCTTCGAAACGCTTTTGCTGTTCCATGCAGAGAGGGGGCGTGGTCTGAAGGGGGAGTTGCGTACGAGCAAGAGAAGGAGAAGAAGCAGCGTACGTCGTCAGAAACTCAACGACACAAAGCAATCAAAGGCAGACCAACAAAACGACCGACAGACGCTGCTGCTGCTGGTCAACGGCGCAGAACCCAAAAGCCCCAAAGAGTCAGCTCCGAAATACAACGACAACAACAACAACAACATCAAGAGCAGTAACTATAGTAAACAGCCATAAAATGAAAATATATAGAGTGAGAAGCGTATCAAGCAAGGGGGAAGGTTGACCAAAGAGTCGGGAAGCGTAGCAAAGCTTTGGCACTGAAATTACTTTGAGTACTTTTACCTACAAAGTTCGTTTCTAACGTTATAATATTGGGCAAATGTTGTTGTTGTGGTATGTTGCTGTCTGCTGCTTTGACATTTGTGGGTTAAAAAAATAATTACCCTAATATTTATAGGATTTTGCGTTGTGAGCTCTGCTGGGCAACAAAATTAGAGAAGCATGTTTATATACCCGTTACACATAGGGTGAAAGGGTATTACAACTTCGTGGCAACTGTAGATGTATGTTAAAGGTAAAAAGAAGGCGTGGCAGACACCAGAAAGTGTATAGAATTTTAATAACCATCAACAGTTCAGTATATTAAAATATTATCATTCAACTGATCGCTGAAAATCCGGATTGTATAATAAATATTAAAGTTATTTACGAAACACTTTTAATAGATGCATAGATTAAGCTTTGCATAGAGGGTATATTACAGTCGAGCCCTCTCAAGTCTAGCTTGCGTTACTCGTTGTAGCTTATTTGGTTACAGGTTTCGTATAGACTTGAGTAAGATACAAGTATAACTAGTGCCACACTAATATTTTATCCATTGTGTGCGATGTGGAGAAATTCTCTTCGTAATTAACGCGCAACCTTAATGAATTCAGCGTTAATCGACTCATCGATTGTTTGCTCTCTCAGCTCCAGTAAACAGATAGGTCAATATAATCCACCTAGGTCTGAGCAAAGGTATTAAAATGCTTTATAGTTGCTGGCCTGTGGCTGTGGTTGTTATTATTATGATTTCATTCTTGTTAATGTTTTTGTTTAACGCTCTTTTGATTGCGTTATGTAGCGCACATGAAGCAGTTGCGTCGTGTTGCCTCTGGCGGGTCTTATATGATGAATGAAGTCGAGTTGGGCTTTTGGTTTCTTTGGATATTCTTCTTCGTTTGGTTCTCAGCATGTTCTCGTTTTCGGACTAATGTAAATTGCCATTTTGTTGTTGTTGATGTTTGCTAGTTTGGGGGCAAATGATTGCTTTGCATGTTGTGCCAATGAACTCACCCTGCAAAACAATTCAATGG
This sequence comes from Zaprionus davidi, assembly GCA_018903715.1. Lineage (NCBI taxonomy): Eukaryota > Metazoa > Arthropoda > Insecta > Diptera > Drosophilidae > Zaprionus > Zaprionus davidi. The sequence goes on from JAEIGL010000003.1 coordinate 5,751,772, forward strand.
CATTAACGCCTGCTCTGAAATGGAATAGAGAGGGAGGGAAGATTAAGGGGGGAGTCGCTCAATTAACACACATCACGTGCCACACAGAACACGAGCAGGCAAAGAAATGCCGAAAATGAACTTTATGCACCCCCGAAAATTGACCCCATTTGACGTTGGTGGCCCCAAAACGGATATAGGAATTTGTTGTTGGTGTTTTGTTTTTGTATTTTCCCAATTTATATAGGAATATGTTGTTGTGGCTTATGTATTTTGCCTTAGGCAAAGTGTTCCCCCCTTGCTCTCCTTCGCTCTTCTCGATTGAAACTTATTTTTAACTTTTGTTCGAAAAACTAAAAATGATAAATAATAAATTTGTATTTGTTTGCACTTTTTGTTGTTGTAGTTGTTGTTGTTGCTGTCGGCATAGCCTGGCTGCCAATTTGCCTTTTATTGGGCCAACTACCAAATGTTTTTTTTTTTTGTTTTGCTGTCAGCATTTTTTCCCTCTCATTTCTTTTACACTGCTGCGTCTCTGCCGCTGCTTCTTCTTCTGCTTACATATTTATCGCCCACCCAATTTTCTGTGTGACCCATTGAAGAATTGATGCCCCATTGGTTTCGGATTTTCGACGAGAATCGACATGAATTTCTGAAATGTGACTAGAAATTTGTTATGGCTGTTATGTTTGTGTGTGTGTGGGCTTAATACGTAAACACTTTTTTTTAACTTTTTGCCCATGTAGCAATTTCGCTTCGTTTCTTTGGGTTAACCAAATTCGCAAACTGAGCGCCTTCAAGGGGTTAATGGTTTGCAATAATCGTAATTGATACGCACACTTAATAATTCAATTGATGGCGGTAAAGATTTAAAAGTAATCGCATAAAAATTGCACCAAATCTTTTTTGTTTTGTTTTTCCAATGTTAATAAACAAACAAAATCAACGACACGAAAACAACAACAATAAAAGGGGCTGGGCGACATCCACGCGCCTTATATCAACAGTTGTTGATGGTTGTTCACGGTTGTTATTGTTAGTTTTGTATTGTTTTTGTTGAAAATCAACGCAAAACACAAGGTAAACAAAGCATAAAAAGGCTGCAAAATGTCGTGAATTCTAAATGGGAATAGGAGTTGAGTTTGTTTAATAGTAAATAAAATGGAGACTATATAATAAAATACAATTGTTTATTTTAATAAATATATTTAAATGTGCTAAGTACTCTTTGCAGGGTATTTTAAAGTAAATGCACAACATTTGCTTAGCGCAGCGTTTGACATGCAAAAAAATTCGCTAGAATTCGCAAAAGAAAAAGAACCAAAGTATAGTAATAAATTTCGTTATTGTATTGTTCTCTTTTTATTTGTTTATTCAATTTACAAATGCTCGCGCATTGTTTGTCATCGTTTTTTACACAGCAAAGTTAAATAAATATATGAATTTTCAGCTAATTGCGGTAAAAAAGGCTAATTTGCAAATTTGTTATGCATTGAGTTTCAGTTTGTTTGTTTATTGTTTATGTTTTATATGCATTCAGTGTTACTTTTTGTTTATTGTTTATGCAACAAAATGCTATGACATTTTGTTACACTGTATTTTGCTGTCTGTTGTCGTTGCTGTTTAGAAATTGCGAAGCTCTTGTTGAATTAAGAATACGTTGACCTTCCTCTAAATATGCTCTGTATATTTGAAGCAGTGTGTGAAGGCGATGACAGCTGAGAGAGTGAGAGATAGAAAGAGAGTGAGGGAGAAGCAGAACAGAATTGTCTGTCAATTCAAGTGTTTAGCATAGATAATATATTTCTCAGTTATTTTTAATTGGGAGCCGAGCATTTATAGCCGTGTCTCTCTTGGCACTTGCGATATGTACGGAATTTTGCATCATTTCAAAATGTTTTATTTTTGAAATTTTGGATTTAACGCGTTGTCATTTAAATGTCGAATGGAAAATTGAATATACAGCATAGCAAAATTCTGAATGAAACGATGAAAGAAACATAAGTGATTTTATAAGAATCTTGTTTTAGAAAAGATCAAATTTGTTGTTTAAATATTTATTAAAAGTATTAAAATGTTTAAAGTTGAATAGGCAAACTTTGAATTACACAATTAAATAAAATTAACTGTAGAGAAATATTTTGAAACATGTTTCAAGGTTACATATTTTTGTAAAGTTAAAACTGAAATTGAGGGACCTTAAAATTGTTTACTAAAATATTTATAACTTAACTAATTTAAGGTTTAAATTAATTTTGAAGTCTTATTTCGTTAGATGCAGTCAACAAATTTAATTCCATATCCGCATATGACGCATACGCAATGTTGGCTGGACTACGCCATGAATTGACACTTGCAACTGCACATTACATTGAGGCGTGTGTGTGTTGTATATGCATGTGCATAAGGATTATTTGACATTTATGCACACACGCATTTTCACAAGTCTTGCGTGTCCTGCTCTTCTTTCCCTTCTCTCTCTCCTCCTTTGCCTGCAAACCAAACCGAATTTACCGTCTATCTTTTATGTGATTTTATCGCTAGGGAATTTATTTCATATCCTCCTGTCTTCCCGCCCTCTCTTCTCTTCTCTTTCGTTTTGGCTTAGACTATTTTCATTTGACTTGGCATTTCATATTTATGATTTGGTTGCTACGTTGTCTCTGGGCATTCCTTAGACTCGAATGTGATATTTGATTTTCTTTTTGCGTACAGCTGCTGCTGCTGTTTGACATTTTTCAGTTGCGTGGTAGGGCGAAGGGGTAGAATTTTGAGGGGTTTTCTTTTGCTTAATTGACAAACCGAAAAGGTTGCAAATACTTTTTGCTAAAGCATATTGAAACAAGTTGACGCAGGGGAAGAGAGGGGAAGGGGAATGCAAATGAAATGCGACAGCAAGTCGAAATCAAAGCTAAAACACTCATGATATACGGTTGAGTTTAAGTTGAATTTACGGCTAGACTGTTTGTTTAGCAAATATAAGAAAGGCAAGTGCAAGTTGCAAGTTTAAATCGTTGAATATTTCAAAAAGTTTTCACTTTGCGATTAATTTCAATAAACATAACTCGTTGTAGAGTTGATAATACTTTGGCCAACTGATAGATAACTGCAAATGCTAGTCCAGTTAATTCTGTTCAGCACAATCGTAAAAAGCCAATAAATTTTGGCCAACTCGTGTTGACTTTTTATTGTGCCTACGGTAAAATGTTTATGGCTTCTAAGAGTCAGTTCCAACTTGGGGCAGTGACTAAAATCACAATGGAATCCGATGCATAATGAATGCGAATTCGTTTTGCAATACTCCCCACTCTCTTTATATCATTCTTTCCCATTCTCACTGTCTCTCATTCCCTCTCAGTATCTTGTGCCTGCTTTAGGCGCTTCGGAATTGAGTTTCCATAAATGCCCATCGAAATGTAATTACGAAAACGTATTTTAAAGATTTTGTTGTTGCTGCTGCATTCTCCTGCTTGCTACTGCATCTTGGAGTCTTGTATCTTGTTTCTTGTATCGTGTATCTTGACGCTGCTTTTGTCTGGTTTACAGCTGCATCCATTGTGCTTGTCTTGGCCTGGCTGCACTACTACAATTGGTGTAATTACTCACGTTAAACACACACTCCCACACACACACACATTTGCTTATTCATGTGTGGCAATTGAATATTGGCAACCCTAAAGGCTTTCCTCGCCTTTCGTCCAGTGAGATTGCCTTTGCCTTCGCCTTGGCCTTTGTCTCGGTTACGCTCCTACGATCTCCACTCCACTTGCTAACCGGGAATAACAATTACTTATACGTCTGTCTCTCTGTATTTGGGCATAAATATTTACTAAATGTGCCTACAAAATGGGCGTGACCTCTTGGGCCTTTGTCTTTCTCACGCCGCACTCAAATTACCGTAAGAACAGTGCCCTGGCTGGCCACGCGTTGCCAACCCTATCACGCAAATATGAATGTCAAAGGGAAACGTAATGAAAGGGGGGTAGATTGATTAGGGAATACCCTGTGAAAGCGTAGAGAACAGCAGAAGGTTAGTCGGTAAGAAGACCTCTCAGTATACAGGGTATCTAAATGAAAGAGAATATTGTCAGTTAATAGATAAAAAGGTCAAGCTATGTTACGGTGTGGGTGACAGTGTATGTGTATGTGTGTGCCAGTGTCTCTGCGAGCGTACTTGATGCCAGACAACAACAGCAGCAGCACCAGCGAATCGGACAATTCAGTCGGCCGAACATAATGGTCGAATGGACGAGCGAAGCACTTGACAGTGTGACAATCTAATTACATGGCTGACGTGTTCAGGATGGGCTAACCGAGCTGAGAACACGCCAGAGGTGGCCCCCCTCTACCTCCCCCTCATCTTCCCCGCAGACATGGCATTGTGTGCTGTGTGTGTGTGTGTTGTCTGGCTTTGATGTGTGCAGTGAATTTGAATAAATGAATTGAGCGCATGAGTGGAATGATCGCTGAAAGGGTCGCCCCACTCGAAAATGGCAGGTCAGCTCGCAGCTCGGAACTCGGCGGTTTGGTTTGGCTTTGACTGAACCATTTCAGCTACTACTATTATTAGAAGGCTGAGAATGAAAGCAAAAAAGAAAAAATAAACGCGCGCTGTGAACTGCGCTGTCTGCCTTCCATTTGCCCAATCCACTCGATTCGAGTCTAGTCTATCAAGAGGGTTAGACGACAAAAAGGGGTTGGGAAACGGGGCAACGGCAGGACACGTACTTGACATAAAACGCACGTAGGCAGTCATGCCAAGCCACCGTCGCCGCACCGCACACAAAGTGCACATTTCAAAGCAAATCGACAAAGAATTGAACGACATTTATTATAAATGTTTTAACAGTTACATTTCGGTTAAAAGGGGGAGTAATATACCCTTACTGCATGTGAGAATTTAGATCTATAGACTTGATAACTTTAAAGATACAGAGAATGAATTTAATATACAGAAAATTAATAAAAGATTCAGAAAAAATCTGTTAGATAATGTTATCAATCTATTATATACAGTTACATTTCACAATTAGGGTCTGATTAAGCATATTAAACTCTTTCGAAATGTAAAAATGATATATTGAGACTTAATAACTAAAAAGATACAGAGTTGAGGGAAAAAACTGCAAAGTGTTAGTCAATATTATCGATATACAATGCGTTCACGGGTAGTTATTATATTATATGATTTAAATTGAATTTATGCATCACCAATTCTATTTTCAATTTATTTAATATCTCTAAATCAACTAACAATTCAATTATTGCCAAAGATCCCTTTTTGTAAATCTCTAATAGGAGTATCTGTGCTGTTTAAGATCTTATCAAAATCAACTAACAATTGTCTCTTGCCCAAATTGGCAGTGTGTAACCATCTCTGTGTGTATGGGTGTGTCTGTGTGCCTGACCCTCGCAGAGCCATAAAATTTCCGAATCCAATTCCCTGCGATACGCTTTTGTCAGGGGTTGCCCTCAGTCAAAAGGAAAAATCAATTGGCTATATAGACGACACTTTACGAGTATTGTTGCTATTTGAAGTTGATTATGTCGATGCGCCTTTATGGCTGGCCTTGCCCCTTTCCTTTGGTTGCCACCTTGTTCCCTTTTGCAGCATTTGACCAGCATTTGGTGACGTTGTTTTCCCCCCTTGGGCAGTGCAAATTGTGCGACAATAACAAATTAGCTGCAATGTGTGCGGCCTGAAATGAAGTGAGGACCGACTGAGCTGAAGTGAACTGAATTGAACTGAGCATTACCGTTTGAACTGAACCTGTTGTGCATGTAATTTGGCATCCAAAGCGGAACCCTTTTTTGTTATGAGCCACGCTGAGGCAGATGCCAGACGGCGACAGTCGAGAGTCACAGCCAAAGCCCAGAGACAGAGCCGGCAAATCTGAGTTCCAGTTCGTTGACTCTCACGTGCGCCAGAGTTGGCCGCTGTTTCGTCGCTTGGTTAGTCGGTCGGTCGGTTGGTTGGTTGGTTGGTTTGTCTCTTGGTTGCTTGGTCTCTTCGTTGCTTGGTTGGTTGGTTGGTTTGTTAGATGGTTGCCTTGGATGGATCGCTGCTTGGTAAATGACAATTTTACCGTTTTACGCGGTCCCCTCTAACTTTTTGTGTCCCGCATTCAAGTACATTTTAGACTGGGCCAGCAATTTGTTTAAGTTGTGACACTGTTGCACAGTGGTGCACCTGTCAAGAGAAACGAGAAACTAAATGTAATGGAAATTTGATTTACAGTTGATATTATACATGCATATAAAACAGATTATTTGGCATTTACCCCTCGTTAAATTTTTATAGTTAGAGCTCAGTTTACTATAATCTTTAAATTGTAAGCTGAGAATTTACAAATTTCTAAAAGAAATTTCTTCTTTTTAGTTTTAATGTTTATGAAAGAATCTTTCTAGAAAACTTTCGTTTATACATTATTTATATCCTACCTCTACAGCTCTTAAGACATATGTCAAATAGAAGAAAAATAGAATGCAAACAATATTAGTTTACGCTTCACAGTTTTGAGCAGTTTACCATAGCTTTGTCACAGTGTGCACACAGTGTTGGGCAGGCAGTTAGCTGAGTTCAGCTCACACTTGTTACTGTTGTTGTTGTTGTTGTTACTTGTGCTGCTGTTGTGCGTGCCTTTTGCGGGAAATTTTTATTATGACTTTGCTAATGTCAAGTGCAAATAAACGTTTGACTGACGACGACGATGGCGGTTGCGGCGTCTGCGGCGATGCTCGCCAAGTGCTACGTGAGCCCAGCGAAGCGGACCCGCCTCTCAGTTAGCCAGGTACAACAGCAAGCAGCAACAACAATAACGGTAGCATCAACGACAACAACAACAACGACAAATTTGTTGCAATCAACATAATCAAAACAGACGTACTAAATGTTGGCTATGCTGTTTGTTGTTGCCGCCTCCATTGATGACGCCATTAAGTACACACACAGAGAGAGAGAGAGACACGAAGAGACAAACAAAGATGGCCCATGTTCAGTTGTTGTTTTTGTTGTTGTTGTTGGAGTCGTAGTCGGAGTCAAGTGTTTATTGCAGTGCAGGTGCGCCATGTTACGCTTTTAAACGGTTCTTCAGCCGATTTGTATCTGTGTGTAAGTGCTGTAATGACACGCATACAGAGACACGTGCACACTCACATAGGGACACACACACACACACACACACACACACACACTGAGGCACTTTCATGTCATAAAGAGGCCCCGCATATAAATAACATAAATAAATAACATTAAAACAAACTGAAAACGTTAATTGCATTTGAATGCTGAGTACGTGAGTCGCAGCTGTAACGATGCCAACAAACACGACATAACATTACGTTGCGTTACATGTGCCCACTGTACCAGGGCGTGGCAGTTTAGAGGCAGACAGAGCGACTTGGCAACAAATTGCAACTCACACCTGAACGAGCAGAGCGCAAGCACTGAAACTTGACTTTAGACAGGGCTCAATTAGAGCGGGGGGAAAGAATCATAAAATCTGTCTAACGAGTGTTGAATTCAAAAAGATCAAAAGGCTGCTAAAGTATCACTCAACTTGGTTAAATATTGGGAGGGTGGCTTAAGCAATTAAACATATGTACAGGGTCCGGCTGTCTCTCTTTCTCTTATGTATAATGAGAAATTTCAAATTATTTGGCTTTTTCCACAATTTCAGAACCATTGCCCTCCCACTTTTCATTTGCTTTGACTGCGCATTTTCATTTCGATTCATTCGATTTTCAATATGCATAAATACAACATTTTTCCAATAAACGAGCTAAAGTTATTAAAATCAAGCGTGGATATGAGGACTTTGCTCATCCTGGGGCGTATGAATTAATGCTGTGACTTGTTGTTCTTTGTGGTGTTGTTGTTGTTGCTGTTGTTTTTGTTGCTAGGCTGCCAGTGGAATATCGAGCCTGGGTCTGGGCCTGTTCTGTGCTCTATTGTCAGTTTGATGCTGTATTATGCAACGAAATTAATTAAAAACTTGACAAACGCATACACAACATAACCTCACACTTGTGCCAGGGTTGCCGCCTTTCAATTGTGTGTGTGTGTGTGGTTGTTGTGTTGTGCAGCATATGCCACGTTGCCGCCGCCGGCGTCGAGGCTCAACAAAAATGTTTACAAATATTTTTGCTTAATAATCACGGCTTTTGTTGTTGTTTTTTCTTGCTGCTGTTGTTGCGGCTGTATTTTCTGTGCTGTCGATGCTCTCGTTATGTCCATAAATATAATTTATTATTTTATTTCATAAATCTACGCAACGACAGCAACACGTACTATTCATTTTGCCTAATTAGCTTTTAATATCTGAAGTTTTTTTTGGGATTTGTACACGCGTGTGCGGTATAAATGTGTGTTAAAAGGAAAGTTATAGCGATGGTGGAAAGTATTTATCAATGTCAGTTCTGTAGAGAGAGTAAGTTATTCTAACCACTAGACAATATGGAACAGTTCTGCAGAACTACCAATGTGTTTTCAAAGGAAAGTTATAGCAACGATACAGAGATATTCAAAATGAAACTGTTGGAAAGTATTTATCAATGTCATTTTTGTAGGGACAGTAAGTTATCCTAACCACTAGAAAATATGGAAGAGTCCTGCAGAACTGTTTTAAAGGTAAAACGGTCCTGGTATTCTAACCACTGAACAATATGTTACGGTTCTGTAAGTTGAACAAAATTGTTTTAAAGGTAGTTCACAAGGATTCCAATTTTAAAAAAAGTATCTTGTACTCTTTCTGCATTCGAAGTTTAAGCTGCAGCTAAAAATTTGAGTATTTTCAGGCTTTAAGCCTTTGCGAATTCAATTCCAAACCATGTTGCAATAGATTGAAGATTAAAGAGACATTTGTTTAAACAATAAATACTTTGCCTGCCAGCCTAATTGGTCCAGATTGTTAAAGGATTACAACGAACTAAAATCAACCCTTGCTTGGCTTGAACAATCTCTTAATTTGTTTTTCTTGTCCTTGTGCAATAATAAAGCTCTTCATCAATATATTAAACTGTGTGCGTGTGTTTGTGTGCGTGTCCTGCATGCTGTTTGTGGCTGGCCTGCCTTGTAAGTTGTGTGTTTACTTAAAACAATGGCGAATAATTGTGTATCTGCGAGTTGAACGAATATGCAATTAATATGCATTCTACGGATGCGTCTCGCTCCCTGCTGCTTCTCTCTCTCTCTCTCTCTCTCTCTTTGATCTGTCTGTTGTCCAATAACTTTGACAAAGATCAAAGTATGTATAAACCCAGCATGCATGCACGACTGCGTATATGTGTGTGCGTAGGCTTGTGAGTAAATTGCGTAAATCTTTGCACAAATAAAGTGGCGAGCTGAGAGATTCCCATGCTGTAGCAAGAGAAAATAACACAGGCAGACACGATGAGAACGTGAGACAGTCGGGCAAACAGACAGAGAGACCGACGTTATATTATGAATGTCAATGCAAACTCTGCTCCATTGATGTGTCTCTTCTCCGTGCTTCTGTGGTTATACCCACTACCCATAGAGTTGAAGGGTATTATAACTTTGCATCAACCCAAAAACTTATGTAACAGGCAGACTTCATCAGTGTCAGTCGAGTCGAGAGACTTTAGGAACTAGAGTTACCAAATTTATTCACAATATGTGTTATTATTGCACGCAGATTGAGAAAAAAAAAACACACATAAATGTTATTTAAGAATTAAAAGAAGCGGGATATATCATAGTCCAATACACTCGAATCTCTTACTGGTTATTTATTGTGTATTGTGCAACTGCAAGTGCATATTCATATTTGTACTCTCTACTTAAATTCAATTCGTAACACACACAAAGCATCCATACAAACGGACAGACAAACTGAGAGTTGTGAAAGAAGAAACGAGAGATGAGACGGAAAGCGACGCGACGCAACGCGACTCGCAGGACGCAACTGGAGGCTCCATTCGGAAGGTGGCAATAAACACAGGGATGAGTTTCGTTCGTGTACAAAGCGGATTTAATTAATGATATGTCAGGCAGTCGAGCATTCAGCCAGCTGCTGATGAATACGAGAGAAGTGGGCATGGTGGGGGAGAAGTTGGGGTAAAAGATTGAGAGCTGCCAGGAAAATGCGATAATTGTGTTCGACATGTGCCGTGGAATATGGAAAGTTTGAAAGCGAGAGCAGCACTGAGTAGTCTATAATTAGTACGATATATTAGAGATGTATATAGATCCCAACTAAACTGGGTGATGTATGGGAAAATGCAAGCTGGACATGTGTAATGAATACCTTGCAAAGGTTGAGATGAAGATTGATTTGTTTTTGAGTATCTTAATCTTCGCCAACTTCTTACTATTATAGTTCCTCACATTATAGATTATGCTGATGAAACAGAACTACAGAAAGATTGTAATAATATGAAGATTTAAAGTAGAGAAAATAAAAAGATTGCAGAATAGGATTCTTTTTGTAAAAGACTTCCTAAATATTTTGTTACTCTATTCAAAACATCTTAATACACAGACTGCCAATAAACTCGTTTCTGTTTTGCTGCCTAATTTATTCAGATAAAGCTTTTCATGTGCAAAAGTTTCCCATTGATTACCTGGATGGAATAAGAGAATCACACAGACTTTTACTTTTATTTATCCACTGGCATGCTGCATGCCACACGCATTAGTACATAATCAAGTGGATTTGTGGACTGTGTGGATCTGTCTAAAAATACGCATGGTCGTATTGCGCGTTCCCAAGGAGAGAATGAATCGCTTAGGTCTCTCTCTCTGATGTATGTCAATTAGTTGCACAAATTGAGTGTGCCACTCCGATGGCTCTCGGGCCCTTCTACGTCCCTTCCCCAGACTTGACTCGCTGACAGACAGCGGCTCTTCTTTTTTTCTGGGGCAGAGCGTGAGGACCGCGGGGCAACTCCGACTCCGCTTTCCTTCATCGTTCACTAGAGTCAGCTTCGCAGCTCAGCTCAGCCAGCTCGGAGGGGGCTTAGGCGAAACTTACCCTCTCACCCATTTGGCTCCATTTGAAGTTAATTTTAATTGCATTCAAGTAGGAAATCTCAATTTCTCAGCAATTTCAGTTCAAATTCATTAAAGCAAATCGGCACGACTCATCGCCGGGTCTGTGATTTAATGCAAGTTTCGCATTAATTGCCATGCGCGTAGCCCAGAAAATTGTTGCGATTATAATAATAATGGCCAAGTCAATGATGAGCACAACGATGATAATCTTCACAATGATGATGATGACGTTCTTGTTATGCCAGCTGGTGTCAAGTGGCCCAGCGAGACATAATGAGAACTGCTGTGCAATTAGCTGAATGCGGGTCTTGAGACAGAGAGAGATAAATCAAGACAGCGACTAATGAAATTTGATAAGTATTTCATTATTAGATAACATGCAATTTGAGTAGAGCAAAACTTAAAAATGTTAACAAATTATTTAATTACTTTTATAACGTTTTTCTTGATCATTCCATTGAAATCGATAACTTAAAATGCAAAACAATTTAACGCAACAATTTGTATTATTTTTCATAATATTCGTAGATTTGCATTCATTCTCTAATTGAGCAAAAACCAAAAATATTTTCACTATTGGAGAGGCGGGAGGAGAGAGTATACTGGTTTTGTTTAAGTGGTTTGAAGAGGGAGGACAGAGTATGATGGTTTTGTTTTAGTGGTTTCCGCACATTTTCCCGTCTCTATTAATGAAATTTCAATGAAATTCCGATAAAAATCGAATGTTAAATAAAACATATAACGAATGTTCGAACATATCAACGGCGCAATTGACTGCACACAGTCACGTTTACCTGAATCAGCCTCCTTTTCAACATTCCCGCTACCTTTCGCTTGTATGACCCCCTCCTTCACGCTTATCTCCCCTTTCTTTTTACTCTACTCTGTGCACCAAATGAATGAAACTAGAACCAACAGCCCGAAAAGAAGTGAAGGCATTTTGTGGATTCTACCAAATTTCAGTGCTCTCTTTGGGCATTTGTATTTGACTTGCAACTCAATTTGAATTTGTCTGCTGCACACACATACACACACTCACACAGACATACGTCTACACATGTTTCACTGCCGTTAAACGTTACGATAAAAAAATAAATACAGCTACAAAAAGCATAAAGCAAAATTAAACGCGTTGTTTGTAGTCCGATTGTTTTTCACTGCTTTTCATTTGCATTTCACTGCGCACAGCGAATCACAGTTGTATTTCTGGTTGCCCGCCTGTATATACTCTGTAAATATCAGCAGATAGTAGTGCTTGATGACTATCATTGAAAAGGGTATTTAGCTAGTCTAGCCACTGCTGTCTATTTGCTTGTTGTTTACTGGTCAGCTTGACTGGCTTTGGTGCTATTATTATTTTCTCTGCTTTGCATACTGTTTTTATTCACGATTATCTGTGTCCTTTTTCGTAAAAGAAAATAATTAATATTTTTGCACAGATTTTCAAAGAAGAGAAGAAATTATGATGTTTTATTGTTACTTATATTGTAGGTACTTATATTTTATACTTATTATATCATTGATTATGTATTATAATGTTACACGGAGGTGCGTATTTTGTGTGGCTCAGGCTTGATTGTCTGCCTGTTGAAAAGCCCCTGGAGATAAGCCTTGTCTGTCTCCGTTGCGTATACGCAGCGTGTAACCAATGAGCCGTAAAAAAATGACAGCGTGGTGTCAGCGAAGTATGCAAGTGTGCGGTGTGTGTGTGTGTGTGCGGTGTGTGTACATGTTATTAATTCTTCTTTAGCTGTTTATCATCACTCGAATTTTGCGTGTCGCACAAACAAAATCAACAACAGCAGTGGCAACAAAAGCCGACAACTTTCTGGTCTGTTGACTCTCTCACGCGAGAGTTGCCTTTGATTTGCGTTGTTCTTAGTCTGTCTTTCTGTGTGTGTGTGTTGCGTTTGCAAAGCTGCGCTTATTGAGATACAAAACAAATCTACAACAACAACAACGAATGCAAGCAAGCAAGGTGTGTTGTTTTCTTTTCTTTCATATTCTTCTTTTTCTTGGCAAACATATTTTTTGCCATCTCATGCTGTTGGCAGTATTGACTTGATTGTGATAGTTTATCTTATGAGAATGCAAAGTATGCAGGCAACACACACACACATAGATACTCACATACACACACTAACACTGGCAAGACAGATGTGTTAATTGCATTTTGATTGAATTGCGTTGAAATTTATTTACACAGAAACAAGAGATTTATTTGATTACTGATTTCTGATATGAGAAACAGAGAGAAAGAGAGACAGAGAGACAGTGCAGGGGGAGAAGGAAGGGCAGCTAAAGGATTGGCAAAAAGGGGGCACCATTGTAACAGGTTTTCAAGTGGTTTCACGCCTTTTGTCTCTGAGTGTGTGTGTGTTTGTTTTGCAGCCTCTTTTCGATTGATAAACAATAAAATTGTTGTTGTTATGCAAATTTATCGAGACTAAGCTGCAGTTGCAGTATTAAGCACTTGATATCGATATATTAAACATATCGAAAATTTTTCAAGCTTGCTCGATACACACACACAGTTAGTGTGTGAGAATGTTTGTGTGTAATCGCCCCCAGGGGCCGCGTCATCTCTCTTATAATTTGTGTGTGTCCCATTTTTATAATAATCCATATCCATACACGTATTTTGATTCATGCATTGTTCGCTTAGTTTCGAGGGTTGCTTTTTGTTGTATCCTGCTGTTATAGTTGTTGTTGGTGCTTCTGTTGCTGTTGCTGTTGTTGGTGGTGGTGGTGTCGTTACGCTCACTCGCTCTCTCGCGCTCCCTGACCCGAAGAGAGCGAACGTAGTGTTTGGTGCGTGCCTGCCTGTGTATGTGTGTGTGTGCGCTCTCTTGCTCGCGCTCTCACTGACTACACTCTCTCTCTCTCATTCTCATCTCGTTATCGTTCTTTTACCCTAACTACCAACGACGCCTCGCATTCACGTGCTTATATTTTGGGATAACATTTATTCCCCATCCTGTTTCCCCAACTGAAATTCGTGCCAAAAGATGGCGCCATATTTCTATTTACCAGCAGAGTTAATGGAAAAATCATGAAAATTAAGCTCCCATCGCGTCAAGTTACCAGTTAACTTTCCCTTTGTTATGCCCCCCTGCCTGTCCGCCCCTTCGGCTACTTATGCGATTACTCTTTTACAACTTTTGACATATTCCGTGAGTGCGTTTCGGAATGTTGCCAGATTTTTGGTTTATTTTTGTTTTGCTTGGCACTTGAAATTTTTGATTTATGACACGACAAAGTTTTTCGGGTCAAACGAAATGGAAAAGAACCGGAGCAAAGCGGAAAGAACAAAGTATTCAATTAGCAAATGTAATATAATTAACTTCAAATGAATGAAATGTGAGTGTGTATTAACACCTATATAGTATATAGTGTATCGTATAGTAATCAAATGTCAAACAGATCTTAAACTAATTTACACTCACCTTTTCTGTCTCTTTGCAGGTAAACAAATTGGGCTTTAACTCTTATTTAACTAAATGCCAGACAATTTACGTAAGTTCATAAAATGTTAACAAACTTATTTAGTTCGACATATTTAAACATGCAAAGCAGCAGCAGCATCAGAGCTACCCACCTGTTATCGGAAACAGTGTTCAGTTTTATTGTTTCAATTTAATCTGGCAACGCTGTCCAGCGACGATTATTCTGCTGTGCATAGTTCTTCTCTTTGTTGTTGTTGCTCTGGTTTCGCTCTTCCGTGGTACTAAGTGATTTTACGTGTTTGGTGCACCTCACACGTTCAGCCGCACTCTCTCTCTCCTTCCACTCTCCGCCCGCATCGTTGACGTTTGGTTTTTTTCCTTGTTCCTTCTGCTTCTACTTTGATTATGTGTTGTTGTTGCTGCTTCTAGTGCTGTCAATGCTAGTGCTCTCTCTTTAACACAATCCTCTCTCACACCGCGCTCTCTCTCTCGTTGTTGCTTCTCTTCTCTCTTGTATGTAATTTTTTGCGCTCTGTTATTTTTCGGCTTGAGTCGCGCGTTGAGTTTTTCTTCTCATTCTTTGCGGCGCGCGCGAAGCAAGAACAACACAACAGACGACGATGTTGACGTCGACGCTAACAGAGAAAGAGACAGAGACGAACGCGCAGACCAACGAGGACAGGATGTTGTAGGGATATAAAAATGTTTTGTGCGATTTCGCCGCGACTAGTCTTACGTCGTACGTGCCGGAGTCGGTCGCAATGTGAATGTGAATTGTCGCTAACGTCGTCGTCTACGTCGCGCCACCAAGTTCGCCTATTTAGCCCAAGCCTCTTTCAAGCCAATAAAAAAAGTTTGTTGAGGTCAATTTAAATTTGATAATACAAATTAATTAATTGATTGATTAATTGCCCTGTTTGCTGTTTGTGGCGCGTGAAAAGTGTCAAAACAAACCAGTGAAAGAGTGTGCGTGTGTGTCAAAGAGAGAGAGAGAAAGAGGAAATACAACAAGAGCAAACACACATAAACAACGTGCAAAGTGAATAACTGAAGTAATCAGCATAAAATAAAGGCAAAACAAATAAATATAATCAGCAAAAATAAAAAATAGCCAAAAAAAAAAAGCTGAAATAAAAAAGCCAAGCAAAGTAAAGCGCAGTGAAGTGAAGTGAGGTGAGGTGAATGTGTTTCGCGTCTTGTGCAGTGCATAAAAAGCAGTCAAAATTTTCACCATTTATCCGCAAATATTTAGTGAGTATAACTCAAGAGATGAAATGGAGAGGGGCAGAGGGGAGGCTCCTTGTCTGCCTCCTCCTAAAAACAACGTGCGTGTGCGGGAAAGAGCACGCGTGCAAATGATGTTTTGGCTCCTGCTCTTGTTATTGTTGTTGTTGTTTCTAGCTAGCACTGCTGGCACGTCTTTAGATACGTCAATACACACACATACACACACACACACACACACACACACACACATGCATATGCTTGTACTTGTGCATATATAGATACAGATACAGAGCACAAGAACAACAAGAGAAACAGCAGCAGCAGTGGAGGAACGTCGATGACGACGCCGACGACGACGTAAATTGTGAAGAAATGCGCGCTCGTGTGACCCCACAGTATCTGCTGCTCTCACATCACCCCCTCCCCATCCCCCTCACTGCTCTCTTTGCTTTCCCCCGCGGTAAAGCAAAACAAATAAGATGTAGATACATTTTTTTTCGTTTGTTGTTGTTGTTTTGGGCTCAATTGTTGTAGTTGTACTTTATCTAGGCACGTTGGTAATGTGTATGTGTGTTTATGTGTGTGTGTGCGACTGTGTGTGTAAGTAATTCTGAAGCGCAGCTCTCAAAATACACAAGTATCTCAGCTGCTCAGAGCTGTCCATTACTTGTATCCATTAGATACTCTGTACCTGTGGTCTGCTTGCCTTCCCCCCTCCTCCTCCCTACCTTTTTCGTTCACTCTCCCTTCTCGTTGTCTTCTGCTCTTAAGTGCGTGTTGTGTGTCTCGATTTTACCTTCTTTTTCACACCGATTTCTCGCTCTGTGGGGCCTGCGCTTCATTTGAGCAGCTCCCCCTGCCTTCCCTCACTCGCATAACTTGTTAACTTCTTGCCTGCCTTTGGTTTACCGTTATCTCTGCTTACCCTCTTCTCCCCCCCTCTCGCTTGTTACTTTTGCTTACCTGTTTTGTCTGTTTTTTATTGAGTTGCGGGCGTCGGTTTCATTTTTATGAATTGCAGCGTCGCGCGGCGTCAACTTAAATTGATGGGCATATTTAATCGATGTCGAGCAGCAGTAAAATAATACAGGGTGTTGTTGGTGGTGTTGGTGTTATATTTGTGGTATTTATGGTGGTGGTTTCTGTCTCTGTGTGTGAGGAAATTCGATAGGAAACGCCTTTAGATGTTGTTTTCATTTAATTGAAATTAGAGTGTGTGTTTAGCAGTAGATTCATTAGATTATAATATAGAATATCGCATAGAATCTGCAGCATTAACTGTATGTATGCATGTATTCTTATTTTATTAAATGATAATGTATTAGGTATAGCCTTAATATTTAGAATCTGCAAAAGATTTTACATTGTATATATGTTCCTATTTTCTACTCGTGCAATTCGATCTCGCAGTTTGTTTTTGCACCTCGAGTTCTCGAGGTGAGAAACTACTTTGCTACTTACTTACTTTGAGGGAGGGCGCACAACTTGTTAGATTTATCACCTTATAACACTAAAGTGTTTGGAGAATTTTTTGCCTGGTGTGAATTTTAGCTATTTATGTTTGCGTAACTCTGGCGATAAGTTGAGATCTTCATTTAAGTGCGAAAGTATTTCAAATTTAAGTGTGCATAAAGTGGAAATCAATTTCAGTTCCCCATTAACATTATATAGGGTATATAAACTATATAGAGTTGATTTGATCTTTGATTTGATATGCAAATTGTAAAGTTGCTAACACGATAACAAGTTATCGAGTTAGGGGCAGATAATGCAGCCATGGGGCGGTACCAGGTTGACAAGTGTGACAACACTTTGTGTTCCGTGTTCTTTCTCCGTAGAAGGGACAAAAGTTGTTTGTCATACAACACAGAAGGCATTGCGTGCTAATGACGTTGCAACATCAAAGCACAAGCACAAGTTCACTAAACAAGTTGCATGCCACATAAAGTACATAAATGTGTTGCCTCGCAGCTGTAGTTTGCTGCTGCTTGTGGTTATGTCTGTGTGGTTAGGTGTGGGTCGAGTGAGTGTGCCCAGTGTCTATGTGTGTGTGCCCAGTATGTGTGCGCTGTGGTTTTAAAGCACTGGCAATCACTTCGCACCTTTTTTTTGGCAGTCACATGGGTCGTCGTATGTGTAATATTCTCTCTCATGACTTGACAATTGCTTCTACTGCGACTGTGACTCATTTGTCAGCACGTTCTGCCTGTTCTTGTTGTTGTTGTTGCCTTTTGCTGCGTATTGATTAATTATAAATACGTTGCCCATTTGCCATTGGCTTTAGGTTAATGTCAGCATTTATTGTCAGTGGCAGAGACCGTCGTCGTTAACATCAGTTGTCACTTTTCCCATGGCCATTTAATGCATATTTAATGCGCCTTACACACTTTGCTTACAACTAATCAAAAAGGGTTCCCCCTCCACTTCCCCCTTAACCGTTTCATCTTGCCTATTGCAACCTGAGCTGAACTG
Organism: Zaprionus davidi; assembly: GCA_018903715.1. Taxonomy (NCBI): domain Eukaryota; kingdom Metazoa; phylum Arthropoda; class Insecta; order Diptera; family Drosophilidae; genus Zaprionus; species Zaprionus davidi. The sequence continues at coordinate 5,769,910 of JAEIGL010000003.1, forward strand.
GAGCTGAGCTCGCACTGCATAAAGTAAATTAATTTGATTGGCAACGCGCGTTTATTTGTTTATTTGTTTTAGTTCCTTTTTTTTGTATTGCAGACAGGCAAATACAATTGACGCTTCATTTTATCTGTCTAGCTATTAACAAATGGCCATGCCCCCTTCCTCGCTGCCCCTTCGGCTTACCCTTTTGCAATTACATTAAGCAAAGGGAAACAAAGTTTTGCCTGTTGAAGTCGAATGGGGAATCAATTGAATGCTTTATGATATGCATGTGATATAAAATGTATCTGCACTATAAGAAGGGTGTATTCAGTTTAGTTATGGAAATGAGGCGTTTAAAATGAGATGAATCTGCACAAAATGAATATATACTGTTAGTCAAGGTTTCAATTGAAGCTGTTGCTGTGAGAATTGTATCTTTAACTGTTGTTTTTTATCTATTGCGTATAAATTCTTCTTATTTATCTTGCTTATATTATTGGCTTTTATCTTAAACTTCTATCTTTTGCATATATCTTTTGCTTTTATCCTTTGCATATATCTTTTGCTTCTATCTTATATTTCCATCTTCATGCTGCTTATTTCCCTTTTATCATTTTGTATCCATGTTATTAATGCCTGCAATTGGGCTAATCTGCTGCCCAGACTGACTCAGTGAATGAATGACTGAGTGAATGTTCAAATGAATGTTGTGTAAAGCAACTCCTGGTATCGTTAATGATGATAGCCATGTGTGCTGGGCGGTGTCATTGACAACTCACCGACCAAATTTGCATACCACACATACCTGTGAAGAGAGGGAGGGAGGGGGGTATGGAGGTAGGGGAGTGGAGCAGGGATATGTGCACCAAAATGGTAGGAAAACAGAACGCTAAACTCATTTCAACAGCACTCGAGACATGAGTTATTTGGCTCGAGTGGTTTGCAGTCGTCGCCCGCAGACCCCGCAGCTGTCAGAGCGCGTTGCCAAGCGACCAATTCAAGTGGTGCTGCAGTGGGGGATATGCGATGGAGGGAGGGGGGGGGGGCGGTTTACAGTTTTTTAATTGCATTGAAGGCTGCTGCTGCAGCTGCAGTTGAGCGTCCTTTTGTCTGCCCTGCTTAATTGGCAAGCATTAAATGCACTTTTCTGTTGGCGTTGGCTTACGTGGCGTATGCGTAACGTGAGCTCAGCTACACCACAGCTGTTTGATGGCATTAAAAATGTCTCTAATTAGCAATAAATAATACATTTCATTATAGGCGCAGCAAATCACACTTAACTACGCGTGGGTGTAGCACAGTGTGCCCCGTTCTCTGTGTGTGTGTGCCAGGTGTAGACAACAAGATGATGGCAGCAGCAACAACATAATGGGCTCTGCTTTCCAAGAAATAACAAACAAGACAGGACAGCACAACGAAGTACAGTGAACGTCGCAACTGGGCTCCATCATCCATCACTGACTGTGGTGGTTTTTCTTCCCTCCCCTTAACCACCCAACCTACTCACTTTTCCCCCTTTTGTGCCATCGCTTTTGCCACAATAGTCACATTTGCCATCCGCTGCGAACGACACAGAATGCCTCACATCCCCCAATCCTTCCTTCCCTCCCTTTACCATCCAACATCCACATCCACTCGGAGCATTTCGCATCTTCTCCTGCCACCAGCGAGAACCATTCAAACGTGCCTACACTTATCGATTTTTATTTCATTTTTATCCGTCCTCTACGCTGTCTTCCCCCCGCTCTCTCCCTCTCTCCTTCTCCCTCGACTGTCCTGTATGCCTCGCCTGGGCTCCTCTGCCTCTCCTTCTGCTCCTTCTACCCGTGCTGCCTCGTTGCGCATTGTTTTTGCACAAACATTTTTGTATGTTGCTTACTGCTTATAAACTTGGGGGCGTGGCGGAACAAGGCGACTGAAACTGAGACGTGCATGGCATGGAGAAGGGGGCCGAGAGAGAGAGAGAGGGGAAACGAGACTTGAACTGTGGCAATGGACGCGCAACTCGGTAGTCGGCGACATATCGCCATAACACCATCAACAGTTCATACTACACGCGAGTGGAGGTACAGGACGACAAAAAGCGACTCCTTGTTGTTGTTGTTACTGTTGTTGCTGTCCCTCCTGTTCCTTTTGGGGTCGAATTGTCATACGGTCCGACCGTCGTACGCTTGGGTTGCACTGTCTGTCTGTCTGTCTGTCGTTTTGCTATTGTTGCAGACTCTGACAATAGAAGCAGCAGAGGCAAAGCCAGCGAAGAAGGTAGAGCAGAAGGCAAAGCAGGGAAGCAGGCTGAGGCAGGGACGGGGCACAGCAGCCTGAGCCAGGCCTGCGCTCTCCTTTTGGCTCCTACTTAGCGTGTGTTATAGAGGGAGAGCGTCGCCATCGTCGTCGTCGTCGGCTGAGGTTATGCGCCAGTCAACCAAATAAATGAAACAACAAAGACAGCGAAGCGAAAGAGAGCGAATAAAACATGCGAAAGCATAACAGAGTTGCCATAAGGTGGACTCCGTACCAAGGCAGCCCACTAGCTCCCACTACCTCCTTCCCTACTCAGAACCCACTCGGCTCCAGCCCTGCTCTGCCCCCTGCCTGGCACTGTGGCTGTTCCCATTAGCAGCCGACGGCGCTGGAGTGTCCTGTGTGCGTGTGTTTGTGTGCGAGACACTATGTGTACTTGCGCGCTTGCATATAAATAAACAATTTTTTCGCTGTATTCGACTCTTTGCAACTCGAAATCTCTGGACCGAACAAGCCAGACTACGACTGTGGGCTCTTGTGCTCTTGGCGTGTCAGAAATGCTCTCGAAATTGTTTTGACATTTATAAATATCATTTGCATTCAGTCTGCCTGACAACAGTCCTATGAAATCTGCATTAACTTGTCCAGAAATGATAGTAAAGTAAATATGGTGAATAAAGAGAAGAAGTGTAAAAAACTATTTAAATAATTTGAAATTAAAGAAATAAACTGCTAGGCAATTTTATTAACGTAAATATTTAGTTGATATTAAGACAGATACTTCAGAATATATCAACAAACTCCATGAAATATTGCCAAACAAATGAAAATTCATTAGAGAGAATTTTTTTTGAGAGGTAAGAGTCAAAGGGAAACTATTGTGAAGAAATGTGGCTGAAAAAGTCTTTATTAATACTTGAATATAACTAAACTACCATGAAATATTAGTAAACATATAATTAGCTAGTCTCGAGACAGAAACTGATGGCAACTTTTAAAGATCTAGTATCTTTATATCTATAGTAAATAATAACAGTATATTTACTTGATATATGATATTTTCATAATTATCTAATACGAAGATTTAATGTCGCCTCAAGCTTGGTTCTTGCAAAGCTCTGTTTTATACACCTGGGCCTGATTTGAGTGCGCGCTGTGTGATCCATTTATGCAGTTTGTTGACTCCTTTCAAAAGAAGCTGAGTGAAAATGCATAATTAAATTACGCGAGGACGACCTCAAAGTGAAGGGAAAAAAGAAAGCGGAAATCGTCATCGTAGGGGGGGTGTGTGTGTGTGCAAACTTCAAATACTCTTTGCAATTTTGTACACTCTGTCTGCCCCACTTTGCCCCCTCCCCTTTGACGTTTGCCGCATTTAGCTTAATTCAATTTGGCTGCTTAACAAGTCAAAATGCCTTCAAGGCGAGCAGAAAAGCCGCCAAAAACAGGACTCGGGGCGGGGCGGGGTTGAAGTCAGTATGCGGCTTTGACTGATGGCAGAAGCTGCAACTACACTCACACACACACACACAGTACAGTACACTACACACTTTCCATTACCTTTAGCTGTTTGGGTTTTTTATGCATTTGCTTTATTTTTCGTTGCATTTTCGCTTGCGCCTCAACCGACAACATTTTTACTGACTTTGACAGGCAGCAAAGCGGCGCACACATACACACACACAGATACTGAGAACCAACTTGCAGATACTCAACACACACACACTTAGACACAGATACGTTAGTTGTGCAGTCAGTCAGAGTTTTGCCTCGTAAATAGGATTCATCTCGCTGCGCGGCTGCCGCCGTTTGACTCGCTGGTTTTGCCTCTCTGCGTTCCCAATCTTCTTGACTCAGTTTTCCTTCTTGTTCTTGAGCTTCTTCTTGTTTTTTTTCGCTGTACTTCTGCACAAAATGCAAAATAATGTGGCAACATCTGTGCCCTGCCTTCTCGACAGTTGAGTCGCCTCTGTTCTGCGCCAGACACTCGAAGTAAGCACATGACAAGAAAGGAGGGGAGACGTAGGGAGGCAGACGGAGGTGCTGTTATCCCAGCCAGAGTCAGTTAACTACCGAACAAGCAAGGCAAGCAGGCATTCAACCAGCCAACCAAATATCCATCCGTCCATCCATCCATCCATCCATCCATCCATCTATCCGTCTATCCTTTTAGCCACCCAACCATCCTGGCCCATCCGTGCGTTCATCGTGCTTGTCTCCGCTAGCCAAACTTTTGAGCATCTCTGCTGTTGCTGCACACGTTTGTACGTGCATATCAAGTATATATCTTTTTCGTTTTCTTGATTTTCGCTTTGTTATACGATTTTATACCCGGCACATACAACGTAGAAGTGTATAATGAATTTGTCTCAAACAGACTGAAGAAGGCAGCTCCGAAAATATATATATTCTCGTTCAGCGTAAACAGCTAAGTCGATATAGTCATTTCTGTCTGTTTGAACACCTTGTTCTCACTGACTATAAGCACTAAGTTTACCAAATTTGCTAAAAATATGTCTCAGTATTGCACCTAGGTAAAGTTAGTTATATAATTCGGCCATGAGCACAATAGCCTTAATAAATCGAAATAAACTAATTTCAAGTGTAATTTTATGCACTAAAATATTAATTTTTGTTGTGTATAATATCCATTATATATTTAATAATTACTGATAAATTGATTGCCATTGAATAATAAGAAAAGAAGTTATACAAGAAACAATTTATGTTTATGGGGTATAAGATAGTCGAGCAAGCTTTACTGTAGTTTTCGTTGCTTGTTTCATACGCTTTTGGAGCAGCAAATTGAATACGAAAGTTTTGCCGCAATTGTTAATGGGCAAAATGTAATTGTTGAAATGGTCAAGAAAACGAAATTAACTTATATAATACATGGGTAGATTTATTGCACAACTGATATGATGTGTCACGCAATAAAGTATCATATTATTATTTAACTTCTTATAAAGAGATATAAATATACTGTCGCTTTCACAAAGTGCATTTCTGTTTCGGCTTGACGAAAATACTTCTTCTGTGTTTTTTTTTTTTTGCCTCATGTTTATCATATTTGCTTTTTGCCTCGCATATTTGCAGTCGAGCTGTGTGCGACAGTTGCATTTGCTGCGGTTTTGCATAGCATGAAATTACACTTTTCCATACATGGTGTGTATCTGACGATGGACTCTCTGAGGATTAATGTGCTGACTGATTTTCAAGCGAGTCTAGTTTGGTTTGGTGGCAGCAGAAACTACTTGAATGAGTTTACTGTTTAACACTGTTAATTGCAAATATTGTTCGAGATTTGCAAGAGATATTTAATAGTTAACTGCAGAAGTTGTTCAAGATTAGCTTTAGATACTTTCCAGCCTTGTTAATTGATGATGAGCTGCGCAACTGAGTTTCTTTTCTGGGATCAATTGAAGAGTTTCTCGAAATGAGAATTACCTTTTATGATGCCACACCTGGCGGCGTTGAGGCGTTTATAATTTGTTACGCTGGCATATCGACAAACACTCTGGGGTATACGAATAAGTACGTCTTATTCGTATTCGTATTTATATGTTGTTGCTTTTATTGAGAGCGCGCACACGCGGCGCGGCTTTTGAATTACTCTGTGTGGTTGCCTCTGGCAACGTACTCACTCACTCATAGCTACCTTTACTACCTCACCTCTCCTCTCTCTTCTCATTCCTCATCACTTCTCTTCTCAACTTCCCCTCTTAGGCTTCGTCAGGGCATCTTCAGTCGGCGCCGTCTTTGCGAGCTTCGGCTACGCCAGAAATTATTGTGCCCTGTTCCTAAAAACTCCACGTTACCAGGACAATTTCACAGTAAGCTCACGATGATGTGAATAATATGTGAGTGTGTATGAGGTGTGTGTGTTTGCTTGTATGTGAGTGATGAGAGGAACGTCGTCTCCCGCTGTTTGCCCCTGTTCATGCCGGGGCAGCTGTAAACGGGCGGGACGTTGCTTGTTAAATTCTTTTATGCTTTGTTTTGCTGTCGATAATGGCGGCAATAGCAACACACACATACACACAATAGCATACACATATATGTATATAAAGTACGGACAGACGGGGGGTCTCAATTTTGCCTCAATTCCAATCGCCAAGCTCTGAAGACGCAGACTTCTTTTGATGCTTATGCTTATGCTCGTTTATCCTACCTACGCCTTCGTTTACCCCTTCTCCTTTGGCAGTCTCCCTCTCCTGCCTTCTTCTCAATTCCATCGTTGCTCGTAATTCTTCATTTTTGTGCGCCCTTTGTGTCTGCCTGCGCACCACCCCCCCCCCCCCAAAGCCGTCTGGCGTCTTTGGCGTATGCAAATTAATGTTGGCAGCGGCAACTCAGTGCTGGGTATTATGCAAATTTTCTCGCAGTACTTTCTACTGTTTGTTGTTGGTTTTTCATTTCGTTTTCTAAACAACACAACAACAACAGGAACAAAAAATTGCTGCTGCTACATTGGTAACATATTGTTGTCGTTCAACAGCAGCAACAGCAGGTTGAACTTTTAATTGAAAAACTACCTGAGACACACCTACGTCTAGTTAAGCATACAAACACACACACACAAATATACATACACATACACCAAGACACACATAGATGTATTTAAAGCGGATTTTAATAAGCGCCAGCACGTGCATCCACAACTTTTGGCAGGCTCTTAACTGGAACAACAACAACAACATCAACAACTGCTGTTGCCAACTTTATCAGTTACTAATTTTCTATATTCATGTTTATTTTAGTACGGTTCATGACTAATACAGTTACACTTTGCTAAGCAGGTTTAATGGTTTTATATATGCTCTAAGTTTGCGTATTCTTGGCTTAATTCTGTGGGCATATTAACGGTTGCTCTTGGCCACAGCTTAGACTGTATAAATATGTCCAAAACAAACGAATGCCTGTTGTCCAATATGTTTGGAGGCGACCTGAGAGAACAAGAACATAAGAAAAAATTAAGTAGGAAGGAGTGTTAAACTTATATAAAGGTGCTCGACTTAGAGATATCTTCTCCAAGATTCTCAGATGCTTAAGCAAGAAGTAAATTGTTTGGGGCACACTTTAAATACAGTCTCAGTGACTTGAGAGCTACGAAACGTTTACAAAATTAAGAGGCTGAATATATCTTATATCTATAAACTTAATCAATATATAGTACGAGATTCAGCAAGTCGAACAGTTAAATCGTATGCCATATATAATCTTTGGATGCAATTCTTTCTTTTTTCCACTCCAGTAAAGAATGTCTTCAGAGTTTTATAGATGATGTTCTAGCTCTTATATCTCAAAGCATATTTGTACAAATTGCCTAAGCTTTAAATCAAATAAAACATATGTTCAAGCTATGAGATTAAGTACTATAATAAATTGATTTGTAATTATTGAATGCGAACCTGCACTTGGGATTTTATAGCTCAAGTTCTTCTGGGAGCATCGATAGTTATGGCCAAACAATAACTACTGGCATTGCCAAATAGCTTTATTATACCCCTTTTCAAGCACGTCTAATGGTTGCGGGGCATCACGAAGAGAAAAGAGAGAGAGAGAGAAAGAGAGGGAGAGCATGAAGAAGTGCAAAGAACTCTCCGAGCACTAATGAAACTGGTTTGTTTCGCTCGGACTAAGCCAGGCCAAATATGTGACTGTGACGTTGAGTGAGGTACCTCATGCTGCACACTTCTCCTTCCCCCATGTATCCCCCCTCTCTCTCTCTATCTCTGGCTGTTCCCAGCTCACACTCCTTGCTGGCGGTCCATTTTCTTGCCTCTCTGGTGAGCTGATTTGGTGCCTGGAAATGTGCTAAGTTGCCTCGTTTTGTATGCACAAAGGCAGCACCACCAGCAATGGGGACAAGAGTAGGAAGCAGGGGGAGGAAGCCGGGGCAGGCAGGGGCAGAAGTGGTTGGCGCAGCCTGCGGCAAATATAAGCGCGCTAGCTTCAAAATAAACAACTTTGAAATGGCGCGCAATTTTGCCCACTTTCGTTGTGTCTTCTCTGGGTGAGTGTGTGTATCTGCAAGATACATTGTTGGTGTTGTTATTGTTGCTGTTGCTGTTGCTGTTGTTGCTTCTTCTTCAGTTGTTTGCGCTTGACGTTCTTTGTATCGCATGTATCCAGTTGCGCTCTGGTCACGTACAAGATTGCTGGCCCCAAATGGCTGTCGATATTTATGCGATGTGTGCAGCTTGTGTTCATTACGAACTTCTCCTCATCGTGGGCCCCTCACAATATACAACACTCATATTTATGTACATATGTAGCCCGTGCACGCTCTCGCACATTAGTGGGTCAATGGTGGCTCAATAAATACCATGAATAAGTGCACTTTTCCACCCATGGACAGTCATAATAATTTCTCTTGTCTCCCCTCTTCTCTTCTACAGGAATATTGTCTCCTCCGGGTCCGTTTCTGACGCCCAGTCCATCACCATCGATCTCAGCTAGTCCACGCCTGCAACCATCACCATCGCTATCGCCATTCCCACAGGATGTGGTGCTTGTAGCCGGTGGCAACGCATTAAACGCCAACAGTAATCCCCAGGAACACGTGAGTACCCCTAACCACCAGCACACTCCAACAATTTTATGCACTCACCGCGTTGTTCCTTTTTTTTTTTAATTTCTACAGGAGCGCAAGGCGGCGACGCCTGGCAGGCGACAATCCATACATCAGTTCACAAATGGCAGTCCCAATGCCGGCACCGTTGTCTTTCAGCCGAGCCCATCACAGTCGCCAGCCGCTGCGACGACGGTCATTGGCGTGACAGCTGGCGGTCTCATAGCCGCTGCCGCCGCCGCCGCTGCTGCTGCCGCCGCTAACTCCACGGGCAACAACAACAACAACAACACTGGTGGCAATTCCTCTGTTGCTGCTGGCCATAGCAGCAATGCAATTGGAAACGAGCTGAACGCAACGCTTGTGGGCTCCAACAACATTCAACTGAACAAGGTGCGTGTCCTCCTCCATCCCCCCGGCACTGCACTGCACACTAGCTGCATCAATGCCATGTGCTGCTGATAGTGCGATGATAAGATAAGATTGATATCAAAGTAGAGCACGTAGATAGCATAAAGAAGTGAAGAATGTGCATGAAGAATAGTGTTGCAATTTTGACTCAAAGAAAAGCACAAATAAGATTCAATTCAAGCTAGTGAAGATTGTGATGATATATTAGATATTATGGGTGTAGGACATCTTCAGGATTAGGTAAAATAATAATAGCAATAATACTTTGCAAAGATTGTTGGGATTTATTAACTTGTAACTTTATAAAGTAAGATAATAAAATTATTGATTCGGTTTGTGTATGCAAACAACAGAATCAATAATTTTATTTTTATCTGTATAGTCTTTTTTACATATACATATAATGTAAGTAATATTAGTAACATAGTATCTAAATATGTTTACAAAATATAAGAAAGTTATAGGAACTCTTAAAAATCGCATTTAATTCATCAATAATTACATTAGTTAGGTTAGAAGAGCAAAAAGGGAACAGCTTCAACCCCAGAATGTTTATTTAGATAATTAATTATGAAGTTATTTAAGAAATACTTTTAGTGGTGGATAAGAGTAGAGTGTATGACAGTTAAGAACAAGCGACAATAGCTGAATATAACATCAACGTACACTTAAAATTGTAACCCGATTGGAAATGAACTCAGAATTTATTGAAGTGGAATATGTATAGAATTGACTGTTGGGAATTATAAGATTTCGTTACTTGTTTTCACAATCGATTCTTCTTTTGTATTGTTTTGCAGAAGGGCAACAAGCGAACTGGACAACAGCAGCAGCAGCAGCAAATTCAACAGCAGATACAGCAGCACCAACTACAGCAGCAGCAGCAGCAGCATCAACAACAACAACTGCAACACCAGCAGCAGCCACAGTTGCAGCAGCAAATCTTTAGCACCAACGCAGCAGCGCCGACATCGATCTGCTCCACAGTATCCGGCGGATATGGGCAACCGAATGCTACGTCAATCAGCACGCCCATTTCGTTTACGACAGCAAATGTGGCTAGTAGCCCAAAAGGTCAAGCGAAAAAGGGTGCTACAACATTGCTGAGCCACCAACACCAGCAACAGCAGCAGCAGCAGCAGCAGCAACATCAGCAGCAGCAGGCGCAGTTCCAGCATTATCAAAGCAGCAGTCCGCTGATAGCGGACAGCCCCATACCCAGTCCGAGCAGTGCGATTGCTGCGGCGGCCATAAAGCCTCCAACGCCGCAGCCGCAGGCCGTACAGATGCTGCCGCAACAGTTCACCATCACCAGCGGGCCGCAGCAGCAGCAGGCGCCGCAGCAAGTGTTTCAGTTCATTCAGGGACCGCAGGGTCAGTTAATTGCCACAGCGCAGCAGCCGACCCTGCAGCAGCAGCAGCAGCAACTTCAGCAGCAGCAGCAACGTTTTAACAGCAATGCCGGCATTGCGCTGTCCACTGCCAATACGAAGGCAAGCAAGGCGCCGCAACAGATACTGCCCAAGCCGCAGCAAGAGTTGGTGGTGGGTGGAGCTCCAACGCTGCAGCAGCAGACGAAGAGCAAAGCTAACAACAACCACAACAACAACAGCAGCAGCAGCAGCAGCAGCAATGCGCAGTTGCCACAGATCTCGCAGTCACCGCAGCCTCAGCAGGCGCAACTCAGTGCAGCATCCACAAATGGCAACGGGCAGCAGCAGCAACAGCAGCAGATACTGTTGCCCACAAACACTGGACAACCACAACAGTTGTTGCTGAATCAGATGCCGGTGCTGGTGCAGCAGAATCCGCAAGGAGTCCAGCTGATCTTGCGTCCACCTACGCCGCAGTTGACGGCGACGCCATCGCTGGTCATACAGAATCCGCGGACGGGTCAGGCACAGCTACAGCAGCCGGCACAGCAGCAACTGTTGCGCATTGTGGGTGCCAATGGTGCCACCATGCAACTTGCCGCTGCTACACCCACCTTCATTGTCTCGTCGCAGGGTAATCTTATACAGCAGACCGCTGCCGCGGGACAGTTCCAGAGTGCCATCAAGAGCGGCACACAGCTGAGCGGGCTGCATGCGGCATTGGCTGCTCAGGCGCCACGATCTCAGCCGTTCACCACGACGGCCACCATCAACACGCAGCTGCTGGGCCAGAGTGTGGCGGCACAGCTGCAGAATCTGCAACTGGCTGCTGCAGCTGCCGCCAATGGCAACGGCATTGCCCAGATTCAGATGCCCAATGGACTGGCAGCCATATCACAGCTGCAGCAGACGCTGGGCGGGGCCACCATCAATTTGAATCAGTTGAACGGCGCCCACCTGCAGCAGATTGCAACTGCTTTCCAAACGCCGCAACCACCGCAGCAGCAGCAGCAACAGCAGCAGCAACAGCAGCAGCAGGCAACAACAGCGGCGGGTACGACGGCAGCAGCTGCTAACAATAGCAACAGTGGTGCCACGGAACTCTTCACACAATCCTCGCCAGCTCATGTGCCGCTTGCGGTTACGCCGGAGCCACTGCGTCAGCCGACGCCTCAACAGCAGGCGGCAATGGCCACAATACAGTTGCAGCATCAGCAACAACAGCAGCAGCAGGCGCAGATACAGCAACTGCAGAAACAATTGCAGCAGACACAGACGCAGGTGCAGCAGGCACAACAGCAACATCATCATCATCAGCAGCAGCAGCAACAACAGCAGCAGACTGTGGAGCCCAAGAAGAAGGCGCGACAGCGCAAAAAGAAACTGCCGGCAACGTCGACGACAGCAGCAGCAGCAGCAGCAGCAACAGCTGGCGTGTTGCTTGCAGCAACATCTACGCCAACGACAACACCGCAAAAGATAGCAATACCTGCCACGCCACCAACAGCACCGACAACACCAGCACCCGCCGCATCGCCAGCAGCAACTCTAGTACGCACTCCGACACCGCTGACAACACCGATGACAACGACGACGGCACAGCTAGTGACGCAGTTGCAAATGCGGCACGTGAAATCGCCATCGCCGCCGCCAACGCACATACAACGCGCCAGCAATGGCAAACTTGATTTGGGCGATGTGATGAAGTTCTGCGGCATCACGGAGGACGATGACGATGACGAGGATTATGGTGGCATGGATGCTGCTCCCGCCACATCGAGCACCAGCAACGGGCTGGTTAACCATCATCATCATCATCATCATCATCATCAGGTGCAACACAATGGTGCTGAAGAATCCTTGGCGGCACAGAGTACGCCCGCTGCACCGCCCGCCGCTACGCTGCCCCTTAGCAATGGAATTGCAACGAGTTCCAACGATATCATGATCTCCATACCGAGCCAAAACGGCAGCGATGGCCTGCCCTTCACGCTGACCATACCGGCATCGACGCCGGTGAACAACGAAGCCACCGAAATACCAAATATCCTCATCAAGATTGATCCAAGCGACGCAGCAGCAGCAGCAGCAGCCGCCGCGGCTGCAGTTGCCAATGGAGCAGGAACAGTACCACCGTATACGCTATCAACGCCTCGGCTGCCCACGGCCGAGGAGATACAGAGACAGGCACAGCAGCATCTGGCGCAGCAGGCCGCGGCAGCAGCAGCAGCGGCGGCACAAGCAGCAGCATCTGCAGGGGTAGGCAACAGTGCTGGCAAAAGTATTCAGCAGCAGCAGCAGCAGCAGCAGCAGCTGACAACAGTCAATCAGACGCCGGCGCCAACGATCAGTTTCAGTTTGGGGCCACAGACGCAGACGATTGGCAGTGTGACCCTACAGCCGACGCCAATTGCAGCGAACATTACCTTGACCACGCCCACACAGACGGCAGCTATGACGACGCCCATATCCAGCGCAGCAACAACAACAGCGGCGACTGCGGCTGCAGCAACAACGGCAACTGTGAAACCGCGTCGCAAACCCGCCGTACGACGCAACAACAAGAAGCAAGAAGCGCTTAGCAATGGCAACATAAGCAATGGCAACCTCAACAGCAATGTCAACATCAACAACAGCAACCTCAGCAATCACAACATCATCATTAACAGCAGCAACGGCAACATAAGCACCACAACAACACCCACCAACAGCAGCAGCAGCGGCAGCAGCAACATCAGCATTGGCGGCAACACCATCAGCACCATCACACTAACAACGCCTGTGAGCAGCAGCAACAGCATATTGCTGCCACATGGGCTGGGACTGGCCAACAGTAGCACGCCGACAACAGTTCCCAGTCAAATTGGCAACATACAAATCTCGCAGGTGCAACATCATCATCAATCGGCGTTGCCCATCAGCAGCGCTGTCGAGAATAAGATACAGATTATGCCAATATTGCCGCCGGGCGCAACAGTGATGGGTGGTGTGCCAACAACAACAACAACAGCGACAGCAAGTTCTGCGACAGCAACTGCTGCTATTGCTGCACCACAACAGCAGCAGCAACAACAGACGCAGCTTGTGTTTCAACCGACGCCAGCAGCAGCAGCAGCAGCAACAGCAGCGCCCACAGCAGAGACAACAACCATCAAGTTGTCCAGCGATGGCAGGCAAATGCAATTGGTGACAATTCCACAGACGCAGCCACAGCCACAGGCACAGCCACAGCAGGCACAGTCAACGGCACAGACAACAGCCACAGCAACAGGTGCTGCAGTGACCACAGCTGGTGGTGCTACCATATTGCCGCCACAGCTGACGGGGATGCCTGGCAATGTGTCCATTTCGGTGGGTTCACCTGCCTCAGCAGCGGCGCTAGTGCCACAGCTGACAGGCAGCCTCACGCTGGCCGTATCGGAGCACTGCGAGCGACTGATCCTTCGACATGATCCCAACAATCCGCAGGATCATCAATCGCAGCTGATACTGCAGGCGTTGCTCAAGGGCGCCTTGCCCAATGTGACCATCATCAATGAGCCGACGCGCGTGGACAGCAGCAAGACTCCAGCACCAACGGCGCCGTCGCCTGCCCCGCAACCGACAACAACACAACTGCAAACGCAGCAACAGCAGCCGTCGCAACAACAACAGCAGCATCAACAGCAGCAGCAGCAACAACATCAACAGCAGACGACAGCAACAGCTCAGTTGGTACCCAAAGTGACGTCCAAAGCGGAGATCAAAGGTAAGCAAAGCAGTACAACGACATTTCTTAAAGACTGTCATTAACTTTCTTCTCTCTCTCTCTCTCTCTGTCTGTAGTTGCCAACAATCGCAAGAACGCCGCCGCACCCACCAATAATTTGCTTAACAACAGCATTACGCACAGCATCAACAACAGCACCATCAGCAGCAGCAACAGCAACGCAATCAAACCACCGACACTGCCCACAAAGCAAAACGAAACCATAAGCTTCTCCCAGCTGCCCACGACGACGACAACAACGACAATAGCAACAACATCAACCAGCGTAACGCTGCCACCCGTAACGCTAGCAACATCGCAACTGGTTGTGCAGCAGCAACCTGCTCAGGCGCAGGTGCAACAACAACAATCGCAGCCACAACAACCGGCAGCGGCAAGCAACGGACAACGTTATGTGCAACTGCCGACGATCGATCACAGCACACAGCAGCTGTTCTGCCTGAACAGTGTCTCCAATCAGATTACGGCCATCAGTGCCGGACAGACAGCAGCATCGATTGGACCCACGGAAAGGTTGCTGATTGCTCCGGCGGGCATCAATGCGCAGCAGTTGGCGCAGTGTTTGCAATTGGGTCAGTTGCACTTCAACGATGTGAATCCATTGCCGCAAACACAGTTGCAACTTCAGCAGCAGCAGCAACAGCAGCAACAACAACAGCAGCAGCCCTCTCAGCAACAGCAACAGCAGCAGCAGACAATAACAGCAACATTGCCCATTCAATTGCGAGCGCAGCCACCCCAGCAACAGATTGTGCATCCCATACAGCCCATCAGCAATGGACATGGTCTTGGCTTAGGGTTGCCCATTAGCACGACAACAACAACAACGTTGACCACCAGCACGAGCACCACCAGCAGCACCACAACAGTGACCAAACAGGTGGCGAATGTGGCGCCAATTATCGATCAAAGTAAGGCGAAATTGGAACCAGCTAAGGCTACCACAACAACGACAACAACAACAACAGCTGCCAGCACTGGAACTGTGGCAAAGAAGAAGCCCGTGCGGAAACCCAAGACGACGCCCACGGCGGCTGAGTTGGCGAGCCTGAAGAATGCGAGCGTTGTGAAACCGATGCCCAAACTGGATCCACTTTCACAGAAACCCAACAATAATCCTGTGCAGATTGTGCAACCAAATGTTGCAAGTGGCAAGCAAATGATTGTTGTTGTTAGCTCCAGTGGCAATCAGACAACGACAACAACAACAACAACCATCATGAGCAACAGCATTCAGCCCTTCCAGACAACAAATGGCACCAAGTTGGTGGGCGTGACAGCGCCAATGCAGCAACAGCAACTGCAGCAACAACAGCAGCAGCCGCAGCAGCAGCAGCAACAACAACAACAACAGCAGCCACCACAACAGCTGCAGCAGCAACCAACGGCAATAGTTGCAACCGTGCAGCAGCAGCAGCAACAGCAACGAGGCAGCTTTAGTCTGACAGCGACCACAACCACGCCAAGCAGCAGCACAGCGCCTCAAGTTGTCACACAGTTGCAACTCTCCACACAATTGCAGCAGCAGCAGCAGCAACAGCAATTGCCACAAGCGCAGCAGCAGCAACAACAACCAGCCAAGCAGCAGCAGCAACAGCAGCAGCAGCCTGCGCCGCAGCAGAACACAATCTCGCGAGTGCAAACGATTCAATTGACGCCACAAATGCAGCAGGTATTCCGCACGGTGCAAATGCAGATACAGTTCCTCACCATCAAGTTGCAGAACAAATCGTTTGTGCCCACGTTGCCCATATCGCCGGATATTGATCCTGCTGCAATTGCGATGTACAACAAACCGATGAACGATGCAGAGATCAATGCGGCCCTGCAACGTCTGTTTGCCGAGCAACATCGCATTGTGGCCTCTGGCAAGGAAGTGCCAACGCCAGAGGGCATGGTTGCTACGCCCAATGGCAATGGCAGCTTTAGCCTGATACCACAGCAATTCCAACAGCAGCAACAACAGCCGCAGCAGCAACAGTCGGCAGACACACTGAAGGCAGCAGCAGCTGCTGCTGGCGGTGTTATACTCGCCAACGTGGTGCAGCCGAATAATCATTCGACTACCAGCACAACAACTGTTGCAGGCACAGCAGGCACTGTCAATGCACAGCAGCAACAGCAGCAACTGAATGTTGCACAGCGTATTCATATCTATCCCATGCAGCATCAGCAGCAGCAGCAACTGGCCAACAAGCAGAAGCTAGCACAACAGAAGCAGCAACAACAACAACAACAGCAGCAGCAGCAGCAACAACAAGTGGCAAATATCGGCAACTTGCAACAAACAGCAACAGCAGCAATCGCCACAAGTGAAGCCAAAGGAGTCGCCCTGCCGTGGCAAAGCGAATCAACAGCCGCAACAGCAATCGAATGCATCGCTCAACATGCTGCAAACAAAGACAAACATATTGCAGTTGCCTTTGCAGCAACAACAGCAGCAGCAGCAGCTGTCGCAGCCCAGCGTTGTAAGTCTTAAGAATGGGCCACCACCGCTCATCTTTGCCAGCTCCACCAACAATCTGCTGTCGAATAGTAACAGCAGCAACAGCAACAGCTCCAGCAGTAACAGCAACAATGCGAGCAGCACTACAAGCAGCAACAGCAGTATGTTGAGCTTGCCGCCATTGCAACCACAACAGCAACAGCTGCCACAATTGCAGCAGCAACAGCAACAACAGCAGCAGCAACAGCAACAGCAACCACATCTAGCGGTTGCACAAACGGTCACACTGCCAACAGTTGGAGCACCCGCACTGAGTAATCTGATGACGCCAGCGCTATCAACGCTGCCCGCTTCTGTCTACTTGCCATCAATGCAACTGCCGTTGCCACTGCCATTGCCACTGCCGTTGGCCAAGACGGAGGAGTTGCTGCCAACGCCAAAACCAAAAATTGCACGCCTCTCCTTGTGAGTAGTTGGTTGAAAAATGCCGATTTTAATTGAAAATGAGGCCAACACAATATATTGCAATCTCAATGCGATCCTTATCGAACCCCATCAATAACCGAAGTTTCTTTCACAGGTTTGTCCGTCAATTGGAAGTCGATCAGGAGAGTTGCCTGAAGCCGGACTATGTGAAGCCATTTCGCACCAAGGAAGAAGCGGTCAAGCGGCTAATCAGGTAAAGATTCTACGCCTATATAGAAAGAACTTTGACACCAACTAGAACACTCTTTGTAGATATCATTGCATGCATGAGAACGATGTGGAGTTGCACTCAGATGAAGATGAGGAGTTTGAAACAACAGCATTGGAATTTCGCGATAAGTTCCGTCAGCTCGATGGTAAATTCCGAGAGATTCTTCTACAGGAATCAACGGTGAGTGTAGCATGTTATTCAAGAAGAGGGCAAAATATATTAAGACTCTCTTTCATTAGCTGCCTCATCGTACATCGGAGTTTCTGCAAGTTGAACAACTCATGATTGACGATCTTAAGGGCGAGATAAGCGATATACGTAGCGCTGAGAAGGAGCTGGAGAAGCAACAGCAGCAGCAACAACAACTTAAGGAGGAGCAAAACTGTGAGGAAGCGCCGGAAATCGCCGAGTTAGGACTGGAGACGAAGGTGAAGGAGGAAATCAAATTGGAGCCCTTGGAGAAGGTATCATCAGCAGCAGCAGCACCAGCACAGTCAACAGTAGCAACAGCAACTGTTGTTGATAAGTTCGATCTGCTAAAGAACAGCGCCGATGTCAACAAAGCTTACAGCAAACCTCAGCAGCAACTGCAACAGTCGCAGCAGGCACAGCAACAACATGTGAAGCGTGAAGAGAACGGCGATTGGTTGGGCCAATCTGATGTAACCGGCAACAACAACACCACCGACGCTGTTAAGAAGGAGCAGCAAAACAATGTCAAGGACAATGCTGAGTTCATCAAGAAGGATTATGATAACTTTGATATCGAATCGGAGCTGACTCCCAGTTTTATAATGAAGAAAGTGGAGCAGAAAATGGAGAACAAAGCCGAGAACTGTTATGCAGAAAATATGTTGCAAGAACAGCAGCCACAACAGCACCATCATCAGCAGCAGTCGCAACATAATCAGCAGCATCAACAATCGCAGCAGCAAAGTATAAAGAACAATGCGCTAACCAATGATGATCACGAAGATGGCTGGTATTGTCTGCAAAAGGAGCTGAATTTGATGAACAGCGAAGCGTTGCAGCCACAACAACAGCACGCTCAGCAACTGCAACAACAGCAGCATCAGCAACAGCACCTTGCACAACAACATCTCTATGACAACAACAGTGCCGGCAACAGTCTGCTGAACAACGGCAACCATTTGTCGGATTTGTTTCCCAACGGTTGCATCGACAAGAGCAATCAGAGCAACAGCAACAGCAGTAGCAATAGTAGCAGTAGCAGCTGTGCCAGAGATGTTGCTGTGCCCATTGGCAGCTCATCGTGCAGTCAACAGCGCCAGCAACCATTGGCCATGCAAGCCGATCAAACCAATCATCATCCGGCAATCAGTGAGTTCTTCAACAGCGACTCGGATGTGCAAAAGTCTGTGGAGACACGTCTGGAGGCCATGTTCGGTGAGTCGCCAGTGCACTTGGATGTGAAGACCAGCAGCGAAGAACACGACATCGAGTCCAATTTGGATGAAATCTTTGGCGATTCGAAATCACCAGTGGCGAACCACAAGAACAAATTGAATATGTGGGCGCCTGATGCAGGTTTCAATTCTGGCTACAACAGTGACCAGCAACAGCAGCAACAGGCGCAGCCATACGCCCAGCAGCAGCAACAGCAGTCACAGCAACAGCAGCAGCAACAACATCACATCGAGCTCAACTGCAACAACAACCCGCGCTGGATGCAGAGCATGGAGGCGCACTACAGCGACTACATGTCCAGCAACACAGTGAACGCAGTCGATGGCCAAGCACACAATATGTTGGTGAATGGCGAGACACGAAAACGTTCATGGAACGGCCAAATGATGGGCTCCAGCAGTGATCTAGAGGATGAAAACAGCAGCAAGCGACTGTGCACAGGTTCATCGACCTCATCGTCGCCCTTGTCGTCGCAGCAACACGTGCAGGTGCCACAGCATGGCATGCTGGATCCGGAGATGTTGGGGCTGCATGATGGCATGGGTGTAGATGGTGTGACTGCAAACGGACCTGGTGGCTTCTCCCAATTGCTCATGGAGCAACAGCAGCAGCAACAACAGGCGCAGCAACAACAGCAGCAGCAGCAACAACAACAACATAACTTTGCCAATCATCAAACATTCGCAAATATGCTAAATCCGCAGCAACAACAGCAGCAGCAACAACAACAGCAGCAGCAACAGCAACAACAACAACAGCAGCAACATCAGCATTATCAGCACAATTTGCAGCAGCCTCATGTGAATCACATGGGTGGTGCATCGGTAGTTGCAGGCGAATATGACGACGATATCAGTCGCCACGTTGCCAGTGCCATTGACAGCATATTGAACCTGCAGAACAGCGGTGACTCGCTGCAGTTCTCACTGGGTTCGATACTCGGCGACAGCATGCTGGATGATCAGCGACAGGCGGGTAATTTACCAAGCTGCCAGCAGGAGCAAGCGAACAGTCGACGTCGGCAACTTGGTGACGACATGGGCGATTGTCTGATTAGTGGCGGAGCAGGTGCAGCTGTTGCTGCCGTTGCTGATGGCAGTGGCAATTTGCTGCTGGATCAACATCACCATCATCATCATCACCTGCAGCAGCAGCAACAACAACAGCAGCAGCAACAGTTGCTGCAAGGTCATATGGGACAGCAACAGCAGCAGGCACATCTGCAACATCATACACAACACCATCACGGCCTGTCGCAGGCACAAACACAGCATCACGGCCAGCTGAACGACTTTAGCTGTGTGGCCGCCGGCCTAGATGAGGCAGTCAAGTCGATAATGACCTCTTGACTTGCAACCGGACACGGCACGGCACATCCGACAGCAATTGGATCCGAGCTGCCGCCGGCGGCAACGGCAACGATTGCCAATAGTCTGATACTGGAGTTTAATGCGACCACCTTGTGAATACCCACACAATGATTGTACAGTAAACCCTTAAACTCCAACCTTAACCCCCAAATCTTTTTAATAACTTAATCGTTGCCAATTTATGCACCCTGCTCTGTACAAGTTTTTCTTAATTTTAGTTCTAAGTTCAAAGTGTAGCGTAAATTGTTTTAATTCTTGTTTTCGTTTTTAGTCCAATGTGTTTGTACGATATTATTTAAAAACAAATTGATAAAAGCAACCCCGTAATTATTTGTATACATTTTATAGTCATCCCCATTGCAAGAGAGCATTATTAACTAAATGATAATTGAAAAGCAAATTAAAAGGAACATCGGATCCTAGAGAGAGTCAATAGTAAAGCAATTAACGCAAAGAATTGAAAACAAAACGACGAATAGCATGAAATGCTTCTTAGAGAAGTACACTGAATGAATTCTAATGTAATACAAAAATTATATAGCAACAATAAATAAGTGAAAAACGCCTAGACAATTTAATAAATCCAACAAAAACCCCTAATCGGAACTTGAATCAAGCGAAACAATAACATGAAGAAGAAAGAAATTCGATTTGTTCGGCTTGTCGAACATATAATACCCTTGCAGATCTGTCTAAACAAATTATGGCTTTATGAAACTATAACAATTGAAAACTGATCAAAACTTTCGGATTTTAAATGATGCTCTGCAAGAATATAAAGTATAATTGATTGGTTGTATATGTGTGGAATGTTAGTATCCGATTTCCTGATCAAAATTCGTAATTAGATTTATGCAAAAAAAAACAAAAACAATTGTAACAACGTTGCCAATTTTGTTGACGGGGAGGAATTCAAGCACAGTAAATCGATTTATATTACAAATAGAAGATATATTATATATATATATATATTAAATTATTTATTATTAAGCAATTGTAAATATATATCTAAATGCGTACATGTATTTGTATATTTATGTGTATGTGTGCAGCATGCGCCAGTTTCAAGAATCGCCGTTTTTAATACCGAATAGAAAACAAAAGGATTTGCTCTTAGTGTAAAGAATGTGTGCGAGAGAATACGTAAAGAATAAAATTAAATTTAATATAATAAAATAAATTGAAGCTAAGCAATTTAAAAACTATTATTTATATATGAAACGCTTATTATCGTCTGTCTGGTCTTGAGCTAGCACACACACACACACTCACAGACACACACACGCATTATAATTCGAATAACCAATGTGCTCAATTTGAATTAGAAAGTTAATCCAAGTTCCGAATTGGCTCCGATTAGGGGTGACATCAGCAAAACTCTCTTTGGCAAGTCCGATTGAGGAGCGACAAACGACGAAGCAAACCAAAAGCAGTTCAAAAGAAAATCACAATTTTAGCAAATTTAGTTTAAACATTTATTAATTATACAATATATATATATATACAAAATACAATTCAATATATATGTATGTGTATATGTCATGATAAAATACAAATACAAAAAACGAAAACGAATCGTATCATTGTATCTTGATCTTGATCTTGCCACAAATCTGATTTGTGATTTGTGCCACGTTTTAAATATTGATGTCTGATTAGCTTGTAACACAAATACAAATACAAATACGAAAAGAAAACTACTGACTAAAACTAAAACCGATGAATCCATTGTTAGCGAAAGCTACAAACTTTATCCAAATATTGTAAATGTTAGGAAGCCGCGCATAAGATTCACACACACACAAACACTCAAGCAAACTGTGCGACTTAAATAGTATATAGTCGTCCGACACACGTATTAACGCATACCAATTACAAGAAATACTACAACTACTACTACTATAAATACCACCACAGCAACAAGAAAACCACAAAAAAACAAGAGAAAACTACTAAAAAAGTATATGGAAAGTTACGTATTCGTACTATTCGTAGTTTATATGTGCGAATCGCAGATGGTAAATTTATGTATTATATATATGTATATCGATAATATCGAGTTTTCAATTGGCTTAGACTTCTTCGACTTCCCATGTCCGACTATCTGTATATGATTCGAATATCGAACAGATGCGCACGCAACACTTTCTAGTTGTTATACAAAGACAAATAATTGATAAAAATATAAACTGAAAACAACAAAAAAATAACAGAAACTTGTGTAAAAATTTATATGTAATAGCATAAATTAAGGTAGTCAAGGAAAATTGCATTCGATAATATAAAATAGCTGCCGAAACCACGTGGGGAAACTAAACTAAATAAAGATAATGCAAACAGAACTTATCACTCGCTAGGAGCCCAATTCTCAACTCAATTAATGTTTGATTAAATGATATTTGATTTACCAACATTTTATATACGCATTGTTTGAACTTGACAAAACAAAAACAAAAAAAAAACGAAACGGTTATTCAAATCGGCTTCAACAGAACCTCCTTTCTCCCTATCTACCAAAAAAAACCGAAACAAACAAACAAGTAACAAGTGAAACGAAAAACAAACATAAGCATGTCCCAATATCGTAATATAAATTGTTCAGCTAAATGTGTCTAAATGTAATTTAATGAGAAACTAAAAGAAAATGAAAGATTTTTAATGCAACATTGGGAGTTTTAATTACAGCATCAATTTAAATAAATATAAAAAATGAAATGAGAATGAAATCATGCGAAGTTTAATATTTCATAGTTTATTAAGCCCATCCATTCAGTCGTCATAAACATTAAGTGAATAAATAAAACATAGGTAACTTATATCGTATTCAAGCGCAACAACAACAACAAACACCAAGAAACCGAATTGAAACAGAAACTCAAATACCAGAAAAGAAAATCAACAAAAAAATGCAATCAAATTCAATGCGTTTTGTTGGCAAAGGCAAAACATAAAAAAAAGAGAAAAAATTGAAAAAATACGTATTCATAAGAATAAAGAAAATTCAAACAATTTTAATTGAGCGTCTTTTATTCGTTACTTTTCGTTAGGGTATCTGGGGATATCTAGGATATTTACACACACCTAAACATCGATGATACAGTGTTTATTTAGTTTATTTAAAAACAGAGCTACAAAGGTTTAATTTTTTTTAATTCGCTAAGCAATATATTTTGGATCGAAAATATTGGATACACACGTGTACTAAGTACCTACCAAATTAAAATACATACATACGTAATAAGTGGAGCTTACAAACTAACTGTGTATACAATTATCATTGCGGCAGTTACAGTACCAGAGTGTTTTCGAGTGCAACATGTTGTGTGAGTGATGTGATTACGTTAAAAACTAATAATAAATAAATAATAATGGGCTAACTCAGTACAGTAGATTCATTTACATATCATTAAAATGCTGAGTCTTGTTTTGGGCCAAGTGCTTCCTAAGCTTGGCATAATATTTGGCATTTGCGCTGCGCTACGACTAAGAGAGGAGCTGCCAAAAATTTCCACAGCTTTAAAATTGGGGAAATTCAATCAAGTGCACAGCTCAGTTGTGTACCTAGACACAGTACAAATAGTTGCTTGATTAACTACGATAATTGATTATTTACAATTACTGCTGATACACAGGCAGCGGATGACCCTCCGAGTTGAAGACCCATTTGTCTAGATCAATCTCCTTGCGATTGTCACTAAATAAAAGATAAAAGTACTTCAACGTCTCGCTCATCCAGAAGCTTTCCATGAGATCGCGCATACGCGTATTTAGCGTATTCTTTACATTCCCCAGCGAGGTATAGCCAGCTGCCACCTTCGAATGCTTTTCGAAAGCCTGAAAGATAGTCCAGCCCATATCCTGATAGGTGCGATTGCCAGTTAATGCGTAGAAATAGTAAAGACTCTCGACAAATTCGGGTCGCAGTAAATTGTGCGCATCGTTTGGCTTCACATAGATGTCGTTCTCGTCCTTGTCGTTTAGTGCAAAGTACGAGATTTCTGCCGCCAATTGTGTTGGCTGCTTAATGTAAGTCTGCCAACAGGTATCCATTAAATCCCTGGCGAGCAGCAGATGCGAATCGGGCATGCCGTTCTGGTGGCCCAGCAGCAAAGTGCCAGGCAAGTAACATGTCAGATGATCCATTTTCGGCTTGAAATCGTGGCCATTTATTAGCTCTCCAATGTATACCCAATTTTCGCGTGGAGTGCGCCGCATTAACTGAGTCAACACGCCATCGATTGCTTGCATATAGTCGAGTATGAGACTGGGGAGTAAATAGAAATTAGAACGAACTAAAGGAAGAACAGCAATCAACAGTGTACTCACTCGTCATTATCTTTGCGACCCGTTTGTAGCCACTGTTTTAGTAAGTACTCGTAATAGGAATCACCTCGCGCTCCCAGAGATATGGTGGCATAGTTCCTAAAGGTGCCCGTGTTAGCATTTATAAATATTGGCACCAGGCCATGATTCTTGTCCAGCGCATGTACCTTCTCGTTCACTATATTCACTACCTGAAATGAAACATAACTTGAGAATGCATCCATGCTTGTATTTAAGATCAAAGAACATACTTGCTCATAAATAGGAACCTCTAAGGATCGACTTAGATCACGGAACTCTAGCTGTATAGTTGTTACTTCGCTGGTAGAACTGTCTGGCGACCATTTGGGCGAGTGCGCAGTTCTTTCACCGAGATTCACATCCGAATAGGGTATACCAGATGGCGATAAGAAGCTAGGCAGCAATCGATTGCCTAGCTCAGCTGATTTGGTCAGGAACATTTTATCGCCACTTAAATGATAGGCAGAGAGCAGACCACCAAGTACACGTATTGTAACCTCGAAGAGATTCACATCGCGACTTGTGTGGAAGTGCAAAGAATCCTTTACCCATTCACGCGCCTCTTTGAACTCTACAAAAAGCATCAAATATTAATAAGATGAATATTTGAGATATGTTTCCAGCTAACCATCTTCTAGTCCCATAATGTACATGGTGTCCAGAGAATCGACAATTGATAGGCCGAGGCCGAACCACTCGTGTGAGCTTTGCGAGACGGGCTTCAGATTATCATGGCCCCACGCGTACTTCTTGTAACCAGCCCAGGAGTGTTTGAAAGCAGCCACAACAGCTGTCTGCCGCTCATTGTTTGCGCCATGAAAGTGCTGTGGCTTGGCCAACTTAGACTGAATTTTCTCCAAATGAGATTCAATGCTAACTCCACCTAATTGGTTTGGAGTTTTGATAGTCTCTTCAAGCTCTGTGCGTAAATCCGATAACTCTTTAATAGCAAACGATGATGGTTCGCGATCTATGGGCTGTTCAACATTATTGACTATATCAATCAAGCCATTGATATTCTCATTGCCAGCGACAGCAGTATCCGGAAGTCGCACAACGTTTTCCTCTGAGTTTCCATCGGAGTAGAGAGCCGCATTGGGAATAATCTGAAAACACAAATAATACAATTAATATCGTGTATGCGACAGCTGTTTTGTAAGTACACTTATGTATTGTGTTCACGCCCTTCATTTAAATTACAAGCAAATAATACTCGTTTTATACACCAATTATATCTGGTACCGGCGTTATTTCCTGTCATTCTTATCTTTATACAAGTGCGATCACTCTACATTCAATAAATCAGAAGTTCGTATTGCTAATGTATTTGGTTGTTGCTCTTATCAGCAGCAATAAAGGTGGTCTAATGAATTTTGAAGTGAGCCGTGCCCCTTATTATATGTGTGCAACAACAACCGAGACCGTAACTTCATTAAGTGGCACTGATAAGAAGTAACTGTTGATAGACGGTAGAGTACAACAGTTAATTACAGATTATCATAATGAAATGCATACCTTATCTTTTGCGAGGTGCTCAACAGTCATTGGCGAAGCTACTGCTGCCAATATTTCGGAGGGAAGATTATCATTATTATTATTCTTATCTGCATCCAGATTGGGATGATGATGTGGATTCTGTAGGATATTCTGTCGCGTCTCTCGCATATGAAATGGAGCTGCTGCGGGCTTCAGGCGAACATCCTTCATGTTGATTAATTGATCGCCGGGTAGGAACAGTAGCAACGTCACACAGAAGGCGGTGATGCCCATGATGATGAGATTCCGTTGGCAGCGAGGCAGCTGATTCCACGACTGAATGAAGAATGAGACAAGTGTTAGCGATATATACCATATATAAATTTAACACGTTTTCCATTATGTAAAATAAGTGAAGATGCCAACCATTTGTATCGATCTTTTGTTTTGGCATGGACCGAAACAAATGTAAATTAAAAGCAAATACATACATATGCATCGTATATACATATGTATATACACTCATAGTATTCAGTGAATAACACGTATGCCTAGAAAGTTACAATGGGTAATTCGGTTTGGGCTGATTTATTCGCTTACCCGTCGCAAACTTTTGCGGGAGAGATTGCTCTCGTCGACACCGCCGCTGCCGCCACCTGTTATGCCTGCTATGGAGGCCGAGGATAGCGTTAGGGCAACGTGATCGCTCTTTGACATTTCTACGATGCCTGAGAAGACTCTTAAAAATGCTGTATATGTAATTTATAAGCTATAGAAAATTTGCAATCCACAATCACACATTCGCTGTCACTCGAAAAAATCGATGTCTCTCAGACAGCCAGACAACGCACCCACGTCTAGATATGAAACTGAATCCGACCAGTCAACAACAATTAATTGTTTACATTGCTAGTTGATTTAAGTAGAAGCAAAACGTATTCTTTATGCTAGATTACATTCCTTCCGAGATTTCCTTTCTTGTCGAAAATTTTTTGATGCCTAGCGACAAGTCGTTCGCTCCAAATAAGTTCAATCGAACGACTTGCTAAACTGAACGAATAATCCCTGATCATCTGGTTCGTTTGTTAACATACTGCAAAATCAGTGCATTCGTCGTTTAACATTTTACTGTTAATAACAGAAACCATTATTTTTTCAAATTAAGCTTGTACGTATTTTACTGTCTTTCAATCAACAAAATATAAATAATAAATGAATTAATGATTAATTTTAAAACTAATGTTTTATATGTATTCATAATAACCATTTCATCACTGAAAATACTTAAAAATGTTAATGAATTCAAATCTAACTGCTTCGAACCGGCTCCAAATCACAGACTTTTCTGTTAAGATAACAGGTCCAAATGAGTTAACAGCTACAGACTGATAAGTTAACAGTAACAGTGGTTACTAAATTGAAAAAACCCCATAAGCCAATTAAAATTGATTTATGGTACGTTGTCGGTAAATTTTGGTTTTCTTAATTGATTTAATACATATATATTTTTTAATTAGGTTATTCTTGGTGAAATATGATTATATATATAAAAAAATTCTTTAAACTAATGGATGATTAACTTAATAAACTTAAATAGTTATGCATCAAAATATTATATATCCCAATGTGCATTAAATTTTTAAATCAAGGCAAGTATAAATTATATGTAACTACAAACTTACTTCGCAGAACAGTGCCCGTCAAATTAAAATTCTCAACTAATCGTATTGATTAAAATGCGGGTGCATAAAAATTTGAAACCTTGGGTGAGCCCAATGCAAAAATTTGATTTGTTTTGTTTTCGTTTTTTACGAAATTTTTTAAATGATAAGGATTTTTACGATTTTCAACATTTGTTTCTTGCTTGTTTTTTTACTGTGTTGATAGGCTGGCAAGGGCGAGGTCAGTTTGATTGTGGGTTTGGAAACTCTCCAAAGAATTCCTATAGCAGATGTTTTAAAATGTGTGTATTTTATATGTATGGAGATTTGTGAACTACGTTCCCTTGATACCTGATAGGCTCATCTTATCGGACTTTGGGAGTAGAAATCAATGCAAATGCTCAATAAATATGTTGTGACTCTCTGTCTGCCATCTTATCTCTGAACTTTTGACACATTTCAAGCTGTCCGTTGATCTGTCTTATGTATTATTCGCAGCTACCGGGTAAGTACTAGCTATAAATATAGGCAAGGAACTCTCAAGCGACTCAGTAACTGTTTTCTACTTCGACAAGAAAGTATTCGCTATGTTCAAGCTTCTGATCGTGTTTCTGGGTCTCTGCGCCATAGTAAGTATCAAGTGACTCTTCTGAGATAGTCTTAAATTCTACAAAAGAAATTGAAACGAAAAAATACTGAACTAACAAGAAAATGCGCTGTACACTTTAAATACTGAGTAAAGAGTTGAATATGAATTCGATACTTGTTATGCGACGCCTCAGTTAATCTATTCTTTGTGTTCCTTTATAAAGGCCTACGCTGACGGCGAATGGGTGCCAAAGACCGCTGCCCAAATTAAGGAGATCCGTGGACAGTGCCTTGCGGAACATCCGCTCAGCCAGGAGCAGATCGACAAGCTGAAGAAGGTGGAGTTCCCAGATGAGGCCGAGGTGCGCCAGTATCTGCTGTGCACTGCCGTCAAGCTGGACGTGTTCTGCACCCATGAGGGCTACCATGCCGATCGTCTGGCCAAGCAGTTCAAGATGGATCTGACTGAGGAAGAGGCACTACAAATCGCCCAGGGCTGCATTGACAACAACGAGCAAAAGAGTCCTGCTGATGTCTGGGCATTCCGTGGCCACAAGTGCATCATGACCAGTAAAATTGGTGACCGTGTCAGGGCCTACCTTGTGGCCAAGAAGGCTGAAGCAGCAGCTGCCAAGGCATAAGCTAATAAAGAATCTTCAGAGTCTTGTGCTTTGTACGCAACACTGACGGAAAGTTAAATATATATTTATAGAATTTGTCTGAGGGTAACCGAAATAAACTACATTAATGTGCATTGAACTATATTAAAGTATCTACGGAGCAAGTGATTCTCGCAGGGACTTAGGCATCGCCGCCCTCGGATATGGTCTTCATTGAAGCGTTAATGTGCTCGTCCAGCGGCAGGCTACTGTCCAGGGTCGGATTGCGGAAGCCCTCGAGGAAATAGCAGGTGCCATTGCCATTCGAATTTGGGAACTCCTTGGGCAGATAGGAGGGATCGCGGGCTTGCAGATCGAAGGCGAATCCCTCGTGCTTGGTGAGCCAACTGCAAGAATAGAAAATGGATTCATAAATTCATCTTGGAATATCATGCACTCTCCAACGATAACTTACTTCTTTGTTGTGGGGCTCACATTGATCTTCAGTGCCTCACTACCAGATTCAAACTTATTGGCAATGGTCACGTTGTGCCCAAAGAGGCAATATCGGGGCATCTTGCGGCCCACCACACCGGCTAGAACTGTGCCAGTGTGCAAGCCAATGCGCATTTTGATTTGTTCGCCGTCGTGTGTGATGTGCTTGGTGCAGGCGCTAAGCATCTTCAGTGCCATCCAGGCCACCTTGTGCGCGTCGTAGATGGAGGCGCGGTGCAGTCCGCTTGCCACGCAATAGGCATCCCCAATGGTTTCCACCTTGTACACATCAAAGAAGTCACAGAACTCATCGAAGTCCTTGTACAAACCCTCCAGCATGCTGATCACCATGAAGGGTGTGGCCCGCGAACAGATGCTGGTGAAGCCAACGATGTCACTAAAGAGTATGGTCACATCTGGATAGGTCTTGGCATCGATCGACGATCCCAGCCAGAGTTTCTCGGCAATCTCAGCCGGGAATATCAAGTGCAGCAGGCTGACATTCTTCTTACGCTCCTTGGTCACTGCCGAGTTGGCCTCCTCAATGCTGCTCTTAAGCTTGTCCATGCGACGACGAAGTCCGTCTTGGGCACGCGCCTGCTCGCCCACTAGAATCACCTCGCGCGTGGCATCGTGCAAAGGGATATCAGAGATGAAGAGGCCATTACAGGTCAAGCCATCCAGCCCATCAAGAAAGGGAGAGCCAATAAAGAGCAGCGAATTTGACTCTGGACAATGTACCATCTGTCCCTTGATCTCCAGGCCGATGGCCGGGAAATCGGATACCCCTGGTGGACTGTTCAGTCCAATCAAGAAGGGCGTGTATGTGCGTCGCACTATGTCCCTAAACTTCATGGTCAAACCCTTGGGGCGCTTGAAATCAAAATAGGTGCTGGCCTGGCAACCAAAGTCCGCCAAGTAGGGCTTGTAAAGCTTGCTAAAGCCTCGTCCCAGCTGCACTAGTTCCAGCTGCTCGTTCATTATGAAATGCCAGGGAAACATCTTGCAGAAACTGGATGAGTTCATTTGCAGATCGGAAGCGTTGCCCGAGTTGCTGCGCTGCACTGTCTCATGTGGCTTGGCTGGCACAACTGGACGACCCAATTGCAGTGTCTGCGAGCTGTCCTTGACCAGCGAGAAGAGATAACGATAACGTCGCGCATCTCCCTCCACTGGCTCGATTTTGATATTCACGTCCACCTTGTAGAGCATGCGAGTGAGCGCCTTGAGGGAGCCGAGCAGTAGCCAAGCAATGACCGGACGCTCCGATGTGAAGATCAGTTCACCATCGCCGGCACAAACAAAGCCCGTATCGGTCACATCATCCTGGGTAAGTACAAAATTGAATATAAGATATGTAATGAACTAATATAGAGTTGGTACCTCCTGCAGCTTGAGCACATCGTAGACACCGTCGAGGGAGCCCAGAAACTCCTGCAAGTCGGTGCCCAGACAGCGGAAGGCTCGCTCAATTATCCCAGTGCAGCAGCAAGTGATCAGCTCCTCGCCAAGCAGCACCAAAATCTCACTGGCACTGGCCTCATCCATTTTCAACAGCAGCTCCTGTATGTCTGCCAGGTAATCATAGTTAGCGCAGCTCTTGAAGATCTTCGGATCGAGTTTACTGAAAGAGCAAAAAGTTGGGAATGAGGAATTCTAATCCTAAACCGGATTCTCACATAACTTACAGCTTATGAATGTTGGGCCAACTCTGACGATACTTGGCCACCAGCGAGGTGACCGCCGTATTAAGATCATCGTTCGATGGTGCCGTCAGCAGCTGAATGGCCATCTGCAGATGGGTCAGTGTTAGGGCATCATCGGACAACTGTTCCTCGTCCTCGAGATTCCAATGGGCCCCCGGTTCGGCGATGACCGATGGCTGTCGTGTCAACGAGTCGGCACGACGAAAGAACGGACACGCCATGTTGCGTGTATTGATCTATTGACAGCTGGAAATATTATAGGGCAAAGTTGTTATTTAAACGTTTCATAATTCGATGATGCACTGAGAGACAAAAGTTAAGACTTAAAAAATATTTATAGATACTTTCAAAAAGTAACTAAGTATTAATCTATGATTAAAAAATGATTTTATTTTATGTTAACCAAATTGTAAATTACGAACTCAATGTAATTAGGCTAACAATTCGATCCATAAGTTGTTACATCAGGTTTTTCTCACAGTGCAGCTTAAGTTAATTCATTATCTTCCAAAGTGTGTCACTATATAATTTAGCGCACTGGAACATTTCACAGAAAGTCGATTGCGTTGTACATACACATCTAAAGTAATTGGATGCCTTATCCACCCGCCACTGATGTCAGCGGTGTATGCAAAAAGTTCTTCAAGTTCAACGTGCACTTCTACATTACACGTACATATGTGTGTGTGTGTATTTATGAGAGTGTATGTGTGTGTGTGGGTAGTGAGTGTGCAACCCACTGGCCCATTAAGCCTACACGACCGATGCTTACATCTTCAGCAAGCTCTCGAGTGGCTGCAGGAATGCCATCTACGTCCCCATTGTTCGTGGCTGGAGGTCAAAAATGTGTACTCAGAATGTGGCACTTTCACTCAAGGGAGCACCCATTTGCATAATGCATTTTTCATCAGATTTATAGTTTCTTTAACGCCTGTTTCGATGTTAATCTTAGTTCTATGCATAATGCATATTTCATGTTATGCAAAAATAAATGGTTTGAAGAGGGAATTCTTAAATATTTCCATTCGAAGTACTAACATTGTAAGAACATTGCCTACTTTTAGGCAGTTCTAAAATAATTTAATTTAGATAAAAGTGTTTTCGGTACAGTCAATAATTATTAAGTGTTTTCATTCGTGTATTCATTATTTTTATTTAATACATTTTCAGTTATATTTTCACTATTGGCTAGTCTTTAATACAACGGATACACAATTTTCTTGCAGTGACCAACAGTTTTTGCGTTGTCCACCACAAATTTGAAAGTCGCTTACCTTGATCCGAAAACTTGTTGTTATTTTGTCTGCTTTTCTTACAATATATTCAGATAGTATATTTGACTTTTAATTTAATAGAATTCGATTAAAATGAACCGAAAGAAACAGAGATAATTTTCGCACGCCTGAAAAATACCACAACTTAAAAGGGAATGAGCTTTGCTTGGTTTCGTTGTGGAAAAAAGCTTCGAGAGAAGCTTAAAGCTTGCACATTGCAGTGAAAGTGTGTGCAGAGTTTGTTGCATTGTTTTGAATTCGCCAGCGCAAGCAGAGGGAGAGGGAGAGAAAGAGCAAGCGGCTGTGCGCATGAATCTCATGAAGGGCAAAGCTCACATACGACTCGATATGCCCGAACGCAGTAGCGCATTGCTTCCTCCAATTAACCTGTTGCGTGAGCAAATTACAGTTTTTGGTACTTTCGCTCTCTTTCGCTCTCTCTCTCTGTCTGTCTGTCTCTCTGAGTGTGTGTTACGCTCTCACTCTCTCTCTCTCTCGTGTTGTGCTTTCGTGAAGACAATAGAAACACACTCGGACTTGGCTGCAGTTGTTTGTGTATCTGGCAGAATGCTGCTACTGCTTATGCTGCACATGGTCGTCTACCGCCGCACACTCTCTATAGGGGGGTCTGATTTGGAACTGGAGCGAGGGAAAGTGAGGGAGAAGGAGGAGGGGTGCCAGGTACGCGAGAGATGGCAATCAAAGTCGCCGTCCAGCACACGACGACGACGACGACGAAAAAATTATACGCTTTGATTCAGTATATTGACGTTGGTCAAAAGTGCGCAACGTGTCTGTCCGTCATCGCCGTCGCCCCCTTCGTCTACCCATACAGCCGGCTGTACCTTTTCAGCGTGCGAAACGGCAGCTTGTGCTCACCTAAGCTATAAAGAAGGTTCGCCAATTAGTCGAGGTTCAGCGGGACAACGACAACGTTCGTAAGCCTCGACAGCAATGAACAATTTCGTAAGTCTGCAGTCAGTGATGGTTTTTAATTGAAGAAAATCTCGACTTTTGTTTACACGGAAATTAACACATGTGTACAAATACAAACATACCATATAAACATTTGTGCAAGCAATGCATTGCAATGCAATCAAACACATACAAAGGAATGTGATATTTTGCCGTTCGTTGGCTTTGTTTTCCATCTAAATTTGTTGTATTTTTTTATGTATCAATGCAAATATGTGTGACTGAGTGTGCGCACGTGTGTGCATGTGTTGGTGTGAGTGTGTACCTTGTGCACAGCAGATGCTTTATCTAACCGCAAAATAAAGTAAAAAGTATGTAAAGCTTTTGTCCTTGACCTTGCTCACTGCATCTGCTTTGCTCGCTCTCTCTCTCTTGCTCTCTAGTGTGTACTCTCCCTCTCTATATATTGCTGGAAAAAAGCTCTCAGCCACAATGAAAAGTAAAAGTTATTCATGCTACAGCATATTATGCAAATTGATTACAGATTTATGGACTGTACTATACTATATATCATATAAATAGATGTGGGCTGGGAGTTACTAACTACTGGGGGCCAATCTAATCGGCTTCGTGTAGATTGACCATTATCGCCCCTTGGATTTTCGAACCGACAACCCTTGCACAGCAGCGATTAAGGCTAATCGAATAATAAAACACACATAGTACAAACGCTTCTTCTTCTTCTTCCTCCTCTGCTTTCATACAATCTTCAAGGCGAAAGGGCAAATCGGGAAGCTAGTGCCGTTCTTTCTCACTGTAACGCTTTATTTTGCGCTTGTGCGCAGAGATCCGCGTGGGGAACTATGGACAACATTGCTCAAATGCCTGCCGATTGTGGCATTAATGTTTTATGTTCTAGCGAAGGGATTTGCGCTCAATAAACTGTAAGTTTGATCTTATAAACATACAAGGTATCTTGAATAAATTACTATACATTATCATATACTATATACGGGCATTATCATTACCAGCTATCGACGCTCACAGTTGATTCTGCTCGGTTTGGTCTTCTCCTGCGGCGGCGATGCATTGCTCAATATTAATCTATTTCCCTTTGGAATGATATCCTTTGGCGTGGCACATGTGTTCTATATAAGCGCCTTTGGCTGGCAGCCACGGAAGTGGATACTCGGAGTGGGGCTCTTTATACCCGTGACACTTTGTGAGTAGATTATTCCATTCTATATCAATATGTTCTATTCTATATCTATTATATTATATTCTATATATATTCTATTCTATATCTATTATATTCTATATGTATTCTATACTATATCGAATTCGTGGTTTGGCATTGCAGTTGTCATTTACGTGCACAAGCATCTGGATGAGATCCTCGCTGTGGGCGTACCCATCTATTGTGTTCTGATTACCATCATGTTGTGGCGTTCTCTGGCTCGTGCTGTCGCCACGAAGAAGTCTCTGGCGATTCTATGCGCTGTCGGCGCTGCGCTGTTTGTCATCTCCGATGCTCTTATCGCAGTGACAATGTTCTTGCGCGTGCCACTGCCAGGGGCTCGAGTGCAGATTATGATAACATATTATGCCGCTCAGTTTGCCATCGCGTTGAGCACCACTGATGATGGGCAGATCAAAGGGCTGCCAATAAAAAATAAGCATCACTAATGCCGTTTAATGCTCAGCTAATAATAATAATAATAATATCCCTAAACGCAACCACCAAAATAAGTACTTCCAAAATGTTAGAGTAGTAGTTATTGCCATTTAGTAGTGTTAGTTATTGTTGTTGAAGTTAAAAATGCCAATTAAAAATATTCAATATTAAAGTGTCTCTTAATAATGTCTTGGAGTTGCGATGTTATATTAAAAGTAGCAAAATTTTAAACAAAGAAAAAAAAGCAATTCAGTAAATTAAAATTATAAATTTCTGTTACACAAAAGAGCTGATTCAAATATTTTCAAATTTATCTGCCATTTAATACCGAATGCACCAGTGTTGTAGCACTCAGCTTGTGTATGGCATACCAGAGTTGTTTTTTGGTTATGTTAGGGTGACCATTTAGCAGTTGCGGTCCTTCTATCAACGCTTCAGCAAAGCGGCCGGCATTGCAATTTGTTAGTTGCTGGAGTAAAGGAATTTAACTTAATAAAATGGGCCCGTCTGAATTTAGATTGAACAACCCGCCCGATGATTTGATATCAGCTGTAAAATTCGGATCAAAATCAAATCAGTACCTTGCTGCATCATCGTGGGACGGCACGCTTCGTTTTTACGATGTGGCGGCAAACTCAATGCGCCAAAAATTTGTACAGGATGCACCCATTTTGGATTGTGCATTTATGGTATGTCAGAACTACATAATTATGTATATAATGCAATTTCACTAATCAGCTTAATAACAGGATATTGTGCATGTTGTGAGCGGCGGTCTGGACAATCAGCTGCGTTGCTACGATGTCAACACACAGGCTGAGACACTGGTGGGCTCCCATGAGGAGCCTATTCGTTGTGTGGAATATGCGGACTTCGTAAATGGCATACTGACTGGTAGCTGGGACAAGACTGTCAAGTTATGGGACATGCGAGAGAAAAGCTGCGTGGGATGCTTCGAACAGAACAATGGCAGAGTGTACTCCATGTCGGTAATCGACGAGAAGATTGTAGTGGCCACATCGGATCGTAAGGTGCTAATCTGGGACTTGCGCAAGATGGACAGCTATATCATGAAGCGCGAGTCCTCGCTGAAGTATCAAACCCGCTGCATTCGTCTGTTCCCCAACAAAGAGGGTTATGTCATGTCCTCGATCGAGGGCCGTGTGGCTGTAGAGTATCTCGATCATGATCCCGAAGTACAGCGTCGTAAATTTGCATTCAAATGTCATCGCAACCGTGATCACAACATTGAACAAATCTACCCTGTAAATGCTGTCAGTTTTCATAACATTTATCACACATTTGCGACTGGCGGTTCCGATTGCATCGTCAACATCTGGGATGGATTTAACAAGAAGCGCCTCTGCCAATTCCACGAATATGATACCTCAATTTCATCACTTAACTTCAGCTCAGACGGCACTGCTCTGGCCATCGGTTGCTCCTATATGGGTCACGTAGTAGAGCCACCAGCATCAGTGCCTCTTCCTGCCATTTACATACGCTACCCGACTGACCAGGAAACAAAGCAGAAATAAGTGAGAGTACCCGCTGCAGGACGAATAATTGTATAGCTTGTAGTAAAACCGAGCGAAGAACTATCGCGTGACCCTACTTTACTTTTTGGTATATAGTATTAGAGGTTTTATTCGAACGAACAATATTCTTTTACAAGTTTTCAAAGTTGAAACCAAAATCGTTATATTCAAAACTGCAGACTGCGATGCTCTTGCAGCTCTGCCTTTTAACCCTAGGATTATACAAACGGGTATAATAAATAATAGTAATTAAACAAGATATTAAACAACACATCATAATTATAATTACCTAACGGTGGACAATTTTAATACTTATTTTGAAGTAACTTTCACATATACATCCTTTATCAATAACCACAGTAACTTGCTAATTATATAGACAAGTTCAGCAAAGCTCAGCGCTGAGGCCCCAATATAAAGACCTAGAATGCCACCAAAACTGGCAATCCAATCCTGTGAAGTGTACTTGAGCTTCGTTTCAATCTTCGTTATCACTCGCTGGCCAAAGTAGATCTCCGTTCGTATCTGCTTCGTATCGTTAGTGCTGGTTTTCGTTTAGGGAATGCGGATTAGAGATATGCAGAGAAGGTGAGTTTGTGAACTAACTTGTCAAGGTTCCGTACATTCAACAACATATTGTACTGTTTTGTATTGCAGCTATCGGGACATGTGCAGAACTGACCTCGACGCGAGTCATTGATGTACTTCTCCTGTCCCTTCATTTTCACGTAGCTGAAGACGTCAGTGTGATTAAACAGGCACGGAACGTCTAGGATGCCACATTCCCTAGTACCATCTGGCAGAGAATAAAGCCGATTAGTTTGATGAGATTTTCTATATTATACCCAACTTACCCAAGGGCGGCAGATGAAGTGGCATTGTGCACCTGCAGTTCTCAAACACGGACAGCTGCAGACAGACGGCAATGCAATTGTCGCGACTGTAGGGCAAGGCTGACAGCGAGTAGGGATAGTTAGTATGATGCTCGTCCTGCCATGGAAAGAAGAACAATCATGTTGTATGGTTCAAACTCTCTCTGTATGTTACTCACATCGAAATAGCAACCTCGTTCCTCAGGGTTTAGTTCATAGGTATTTTTGGAAGTTTCAATAACCATTGGATCGAGA
Organism: Zaprionus davidi; assembly: GCA_018903715.1. Lineage (NCBI taxonomy): Eukaryota > Metazoa > Arthropoda > Insecta > Diptera > Drosophilidae > Zaprionus > Zaprionus davidi. The sequence continues at coordinate 5,807,596 of JAEIGL010000003.1, forward strand.
GCCACAAAGTTTTCCGTATTTGCATAAAGATGGAACATAATTGGTTGAGACCACTGACGAGGTTCTTTGATCATTAGCTATGAAATGACATTACTGTTAGCTTAAGCTCAAATCCAGCTTCAATTGTCCAACTTACATTCATAGAGAAGGGAACTTGGGTGCCTTCACGAAGGAATGAATCGTTTAGTCGCAGCATAAATTGCAATCCAGATTGCTCGCCTGCTTTGCTGGCCTTGTAGGGATAGAACTCATTGACAAGTTTCTTCTTGCGCGACTCATCCGAGATGAGGGAGTTGAAAACCAAGCATCGTCCCTTCTCGGTGTGCTCTGCCACAAACAGTTGGCAGCAATCGTAGGATGTTTCGTCAAAGACACAGGATTTCGGCACGAAGAGCTCGTCGCAACGGTACGCCAAATAGCTGGCCAACTTCGTGAGACTCAGCTGGGAGAGTGAGGAGAGATTGCGATGGGAGAGTGCTTCCAGTGTCTCGAATTGACCGAAGACCATCTGCTCCATGCCAATGAGAAGCTGGCGAAAGGTCTCTCGCATATATCGATCAGCATTGGCGGGCAAAAAGCGCTCTGCAGCTGTCGCGGCACGCATCCAGTTGACATGATTCCACGGGCAAATGGCCACAGCCGGGAACTCAATGCTGTACACAGGCAGCTGTGTGTTGGCCACCACACTGACCAGCAGCTGTTCGTTGTGATGCTTCTCCAGCAGCGAATACATGCTCAAAAAGCCAACAGTGGCAATTACCACTGTAATGAGCCAGAAATAACGCATCCACAGATGTTCTTCCTCGAAGGCATTGTGCATGCCATGAATGGTCGAATGGGCAAATGAAGCACGCACTATTTTCCCGTACTTTTCCCGCAGTGGATGCCGCTTGAAGCGCAGCAGACCCGGTTGGCGTTGCGGACGCGGTGCGACCAGTTCCTTGGTGTAAAGCAACATTGCAAGTGACGCATTATGAAAAGCTTCATACTACTCTGGCCATTAAGTGTCCAAGAAAAATCGATTGAGTACGTTTATTATAACTTTTATTTTCATTATGAAAATTACTGACTATGTTAATAAAAGCAAAGCTAGTAAACTAATAATCATCTACGTTCACGCCTTCGACACCGGCATCTTTGTAGGCACTAAGGGTCTTCTTTATCATGTCCAGGTTGGAATTCACCATGCAGGTAGCCCCCCGGAAAGCCCATTCGCAGGCATCGGAGCCCTGTTCATTCGAATCGAAACAGAGGGCAATCTGTGCGCGTAGAATCTCGATATTGGTCACACTATGGTTACGCGCCAATTGCTTAACACTGTTTTCCAGATTGAAGCCCTTTTCAGGATGGAATAGACCCGCCTTGGTGAGTGAGCAGTTCAGGAAGCATTTGGTCTCATCATCATCGCCATATTCAAACTTCTTGTAGTTTTCCAGCTTATCATGTGGTAGCTCTAATTCTGAAGCGCATTCAATGCGATAGTTTGCCAAATCTTCCGATGTCTTGACCACATATTTTGCCGAGGCCTATATGGAACAATATTAATAATACAGCCTACAATTATCGTTTTAAGCACATACCACAGCGAAAAGCAAACAGAGAGCACTTGCAAACTGCATTTGAATGTGAACTTGAACTAGAAGGAATTATTTACGAATGAGAGTAGAACTACTGGAACAGCTATTTATATAATATTTACCCGAAGAGTGCAGTCTGTATATTTCAGCTTTGCTTTCCATATGTTCATTACGATAATGGAACCAATATATATATTTTTATATATTATAATATTATATTTTCATATATGCATAACGTTGATTACGATCGTTTACGTCCCTTAGTCGAACGACAAATTAACGACTAATAATATAATACACAGAATAATAAAATTGTATAATGCTTATACCTTTTATAGTTTAATAATGTTCAGAAGATTGAGAGAATGACATTTCTTGGGAGGTTATAGTTCATAATTATTCAAGATAAAACGGTAAATACTTTAAGAACTTCTTAATGAAGACAAGTGCATTTAATTTTTACTATGTGCTGGATTTATTTACGTTTCTTCTTCTTTGTCAGAGCTATCACTTAAACAAGTTAAGCGGGATTACGCGATGGTTTTCCACAGCAGCCAATACGATCAAGTAAATTGTTGATGGCGCCGATCAACGATACACCAAGGATTAGTCCAGCTATGCCACCAAAAGAAACTACAGGCAGAATAAACAGAAGGTATTAGTTACCTAGGATCACAATACAGTTTGAATGTACAATATGTAAAAAACATACCCATTAAATCAAGAAAGGTTATGTACAGTGTAGAACGATAAGAAAACAGAGTTTCCTCCTGAAAGAAAACATCGAGCTCTATATAACTGTGGTTATGCTCCTGCCCAGCAAGACGATCCGTAAATATAGAAGCGTGGTACTGAATATGATCGCAGTTTGGATAGCATTTACAGTCGGTTGTATTGAAGACGTAATCTTCGGATTCTTCAATAATGTTGCTCATGGAAAATAACGAAACTGACGCTTCACTGTATATTTCAATATCGAATATTTAAAGTTAGTATTTCTTACCTTTGTGTTTCTTGAAGCACGGTAGATCCTTAATGGCACATCTTCTATAGGACTGTGCATTCTGTTTCTCTACTTCTACTTCTTCTTCTCCTACTTGCATTTTTACTTTCATTGGGAGAGTATATTCACACTGACACATCTTGGTCATGTAGGAAACATGACAATTGTGTATGCAGTCAGATCGAGACTGTCCATTTAGATTGATCTCCTCCTAACGAAATGAAATATACATGCAGAGTCTTATTCTATATCTGTTATTGTATATGTTTCGATATTTACCGTAAAATAGCAATAGCGCATATCCACAGGACGTGCCTTGACAGCTGTTTCGGCCGTAAAGCGAATAGGCTGCAGGGGAATCACAATACGATCATCGCTGGAGTACGTAACGCTGCTACCCAGATACTGAGTTGGTTCCAGTACCACAACCTAGATAAAAGTGTTCATTCCTTGAAATAAAAGATATCGATATATCTGTAATTATATCTGTGCTTACTCCCAGACTTTCCACCCTAACGTCTCCCACGTTGCGATGCAGTTTTACATTTAGTCCACTATTGAAACCAGCATTGGCTACAGACCAAGGCCATGTGGAATCATATCCGTTGGCGTGCAAGGAATTGAAGGCAAAGCAGGTGACCCCGAAACCAAAACGTCGGAAAATGCTGCAACAATCGATAACACGCCGACGCCACTTGCACTGCTGAAAGAGTTCTTCGCACTTAAATTCGGCATCATGGATCTTATCGATGTCGTACAACAGGGTAGTGGAAAAGTTTTCGAACTGCATAAAGTCTTGAATCGTAACCTGATCTCCTGCAGGCGTCTTCCACAATATATTCTGAACGAGATTGAAGAGTTTACGGCGACGATTCGATTCCTCTTGTGTTTCCTTGTTTGTCTGATTCAAATCGTTTAACGTCAATTGAGTGGGGCAAATTGTAATCGCTGGAAAAGCAATCTCCGAAACATGAACATCCGTGCGTTCAATCGTAGTCTGCACCCAGTACATGAAGTAACGTCTCGATGATAGGATGCAAATGTAAGTAGTCAATAAGAATCCCAGCAACTTAAGAGACAGATGAACATAACTAGAGATGACATAAAATGATATACATATATTATTAATTATTCATTGACCTAAATTCTATTTTATAATCAGGATTAAATAAATATAACATAATGTATGGAGAAGTGGCAGTCTACTCAATTTGCTAATCATATATTTACAATATTCACTTGCACATATAATATTATAATTGCCTTATCGATATCCCTTTAATCATTGGGAAATCATTCGATCGCCATCAGCACATCAGATGTTCATCGACATAACTTTTAATAGTTATAAACTTGATCTGAATATATCTCGAAACTTCTAAACGATTCAGTACCTACCAAAATTCTTGTTCATCATAAATGTCATAAAATCATATATATAAGAAATGAAAAATTTTAGAACAGCAAATTTTCTGAAACTCTCAAATCTCAAAATCTATTCAGTCAGATTTCTTAAGAGATGAAAGATAGGAACAACTTTTTCAACACTGATTTCTGTTTCTTCAATTTCTTTCATAATTCTATTGTTTTATTGACCCTTGACATTTATCACATGGTTTGTGCAGCCGTTCAATATGCCAGATGTTATCTAATGATGAGTTGACGAATTTATTCACTATTTTCACAGTTAATAAATAACACTAAAGAAATTGTTTTGAAATTAACTCAAACACGAAGCAGAAAACTCTTTTGAGTGCATGTGAGTACTGTGTACCGTCTAATGGTGGTGCATAGTGGCTGCTTGGACTTTCTTTTGGCCTCTTCATCGGGCTTCTCCTTGGTCAGCTGGCCATCATCATTATCGGGCGACTTAATCACTGCACTCATTTTTACTGACTGACTGTTCGAATTGATTGAACTTCAATAATTGGCGGGCGCGTCCGCTAATCAATGGACAGCCGAAGTTACGAATGTGATATCAATTTCGAATATTCATATCCGGATATCTGTAAGCGTGCTTATCGAGTGCCCCGAAAAAACATAACTACTCAATTACAAGAGTTGTTTGCAGTAATGGATGTTTTTACTAGAGTTGATAGTTTCAGTCCTACAATTACAAGTTCATTCATTCCGAATCGGGTGCATATAAACCAAGGCTACAGTCGCGCGACAACACAGTCGCGAAATGGCCAAAGAGGAGAACGTCGAATCGTTAGTGAATCATGTGAACCATGTGAAGCGTGTGGAAAAGTCCTTTAGACAACTGGCACGAGAATATTTTCGCTGCTACTGTGAGAGATCTACAATTCATTGTGTGCGCTATCTATACGATCCCAGGCTGCACAATATAGAGCGGATCATCTGGACTGTGCTCCTGGTCATAAGTGTGACTCTCTGTTGTTTCTTCTACATGCTACTCTCGGAGCGTTATGGAGATAAGAAGCTGCAAACTGTTATTGAAGATCCGCAGTATCCGGTTTTTCATGTGCAATTTCCCGCTGTAGGTGTCTGTACAGATAATCGGATCAATTGGAGTAAACTGGAGGCAGCCAAAGCAGAGTTTCTGCCTACCAATTCCAGCCAGGAGCTTATTAAAGTGTTTACTGCACTTGTCGGATATCTCGAGACTCTTCGCTTTGATAACTTCAAGTACAGTAATTCAGAGTTAGAAGATAATAACCTCGAGGCTGTAGACTTTGTCAACATAACTACATTGGCGAATTTCCTATCCTTGCGCTGTGAGGATATACTTGATCCTGGGTCGTGCCGCTGGCGACATGCCTACTTCAACTGTTGTGACTACTTTGTCACCGAGAAGACTGAGTACGGTCTGTGTCTGGTATTCAATTCGGTACTGTCAGAGAAGTCCCAGAAGATACGCAAACGTGAAGGCAATGCCTACTATCCTAAGCATAATGCCAAGGCGGGTCAGAGCACGGGACTCAACTTCAATTTGCTGTTACATGATCGTTTCAAACGTCCCCAGTCTAAGGCAACGGATAATGTTTATGTAACTACTTAAGACAATTCAAGTTTCAATTCAATTGATTGAGCACTACACGCTTTAGATAATGATAAAGAAACCCGACCAGCTGTCTAATGTGGTCTACTCCATCACTCCGAACACAGAGACACATGTAACCATTCGCCCACAGATGACGAGCACGGACGGGAACACCCGTAACATTCCCGCGGAGCGTCGCAATTGCCATTTTACCGATGAGCATCAGGATTTTGGCACCAGCGACGCTCCAAGACGGTTCAGTCAGAGATTTCTGCTCTCGAATTGCCTAAATAATTGCCATGAGTCCTATTTGGTCAAGCTCTGCAACTGCACACTGCCAATTTTCTTTCTAATCAATCAAAAAGGTGAGCCACACTCAGGGAGCTTCACTGAAGGGCAGTTTTTATAGGGGCAACCTTCACTTTAAATTCATTTTATTCAATATTGCAGTCTTATTTTAATGTGTGTTCAGGAGAAATGTTAGTATGATTTAATGTCGTGTTTCCTAATTGAAATTTATATTAAAGGTATATATATCATTTGTTCAGTTCAATTCTTAACGTAGCTGCATAAATGAGACTTATGATAGGATGCTTTATATTTAATGCTTTCCTCTTTCTACATAATGTTGTGATTTTATTTATATCCAAATGCCTCTTGACTCTAACCAGTCCCGACTCTGCTTACGACACTGCAATGACATCATTCTTATGTCAGCTCTCTGTGCTCTTCTTTCAGTCATGGACTGCACTGCCTCTAGCCTGCGCTGTATCTCGCGTCACAATGGCAAGTCTGAAACTTGTTTTATCTGTCGGCCAAAAGGCATCAATTAATGTTTACCCCCAAGATATTTTCAGCTACGATAAACACTTGAAGGAGGATGATTACTTTAGTGCCGCCAAGCCGGGCATGACTTGTCCCTGTTTGGTTAGCTGTAATGTGCTGGAATATTATACCTCAACAACAACTTTACCGCTATCAGGTAGCATTCGGTAACTTATCTCAGCACTAATCCAATTTCCCACTAAATATCTACATATCTCTATTATATTTCTACAGCAGGCCGCCAAGTCAGAACTTCTTTAAGCTGGACGTGCATTACCAAGTGGAGAACATGATGACTTTTCGCACCAGTCTCGAGTTCAGCAGCATCGACTTGATTGGTAGGTACCTCAAGCAGCTTATGCAAAGACTGTTAAAGACTGTTTGGTATTTAACTGAAATGCAGCAAATCTGGGCGGCATTTTCGGCCTTTGCCTTGGGGCCTCTATGGTCAGCGCCGTTGAGCTTGTCTATTACCTGACTGTTGGCTTCGCACTTCATCTCTACGATAACGAGTACTATGGCCGACTGCTGGAACAGCTCAGCAGGAAGTGGGCCAAGTGGAAGCGTTATTTCCGCAACGAAATCAGCCACGCCCACCAGGAAGCGGCACTAGCGGATGCAATAGCCAAAAGTAAACTGCGACATCCGTTTAATAACAGACAAAACGCTTGGTGAATATTTGATTTCATTTGAGTTGATTAGAGAGGGTGCTCAGTAAGGATAACCCACTCTAGCGCTTAACTTTGAAATATATGAAATATATTCAACTGATTATATACTCACTAATGATATATAAAGTTTAATGTTAATGTTTGAATCTCATTTAAGAATTTCATTATACTTATTTTGCATTAGTTGTTTTTCCACTCATATAAATATTATAAATAGATGTTTACATTCCACCCAATACAAATGGAAAAACAAACTCTTCATAAACAATATAAATGTTTTAGTTAACTCATTCCTTTTGAAGCATTTTAATATAAGTAAGAGTATCTAATGCTTCAAGCTTCCCTAACTTTTTAATAACCGATTTTTGTTGGTGTTATTTTGTGGCGAAAGTGTACCATAATGGGGACAGTGTTCTGGGCGTTTGGGATCGCCTGCTTGTGCCTTGTCGTTGACTTGAGGTTGTATAAATAGAAATATAGGCCAATGGTAAAATAGTAGACCAGTTCGATGGCGCTTAGGAGTGAGGCACCCAAAAACAGGCCAATGATGCCACCAAAGCTAGCTGTAATAATCAAAGAATATTGATGGATTGATTGAGCGATGGAACTAAAAATTGATAGGGAAAATACCGAGCAGTTCGACAAATGTGAAACGCATATGTGTCTGATACTTGATGAACCAAGTAGACTGAAAGTAAACATCAATGTGAATGGCGTCCAGAGCAGGGTCAACTTCCGTGGAGCTAGAGAGAGGATGCAATTGATTAAAGGCTTCCAGATAAAAGCAGTGATAACTACTCAATGACTGTGCTGCTGTGTGTGGAATCGTAGATGAGCTGTGTGCAGCTATTCAGGCAATTGCAGTTCATGCTGTGCTTGTATATGTTGTCCACATATTCCTCCTCTGCATAGAGCCGCTCAAAGGCAAAGGTCACTGGGAGGGAGAGATTTAGCAGTGATTTTGGAAAGAGATTCATCACTCACATAGGTTATCGTAGAGACACTTGTAGTCCGCGGCCGTGCAGTCTGTGTAGTTATCTGCGGAGGGGATAAGTACTGTACTAACCTTACTCCAGACCCCTTCCTCCTCTACTTACCCTCTTCGCTGACGGGAAAGAGCAGCGATGGCGAGCAGTTGCACAGCGCGACCGCGTACTCCTGATGGCATCTACTGCGGCAATTGCCGCGCCAGTAAACAAATCCGGGCAGATTCCTATAATGGGGATCGTTGGTCTCGTCGGGAAACAAGCATCTTCTCTCCCGGGGCGACAGAGTGCGTGTGCGCTCATCCGAGCTAGTGTCCCTCGGCACAATGCTGATTCTGTTGTTCGAGTTGGACGGCAGCATTCTGGCCGATTCACTCCATTGTTCTGGTTGCATGAGCATTATGTGCACTCCATGCCTGCCAGAACGAATGAAGGATTTGTTGCGGTGCAGATAGACATCCAGGCCGGTGCCAGGGCCAGCATTGGCGGTATGCCGTGGATACAACTTGTCCTCCCTCTGTGAAAGGAGGCTAGGCAAAAATGCAGTTAGGGTTAAAATATTTGACTCACCTCTCGCTGTCGCAATCTGGGACTGACAGCCGAATTGAAGATCCAACAAATCCCAAGTTCAGTGCGCTCCAGCTCAAAGATCTCACAACAGTTCTGTGGCCTTGAGCGCCAAGTGCACTCGACAAAGATCTGCGCACAGTCAACATTAACGTATTCCAGCACCTGCCTAACATTAAGATCGTCCAGTAGTCCCACTTCTGCTGCCAGCGTGGCGTTGCCAAAGAATTGCCCCAGGCTTCTGAAATCATTGAAGTGCACATCGGTGACGGCAGTAAAGAAATGTCTGAAGACCTCCTTTCTTTGCGCGGACGCATTGACACCCAGAAACTTATCCATTGCCTGAGTTTCTAGTCGATGTATATCGACGCGATTGCGAGTACAGATTGCCGTTGCAGGAAAGGGTACATAGAAGACGGGCTGCATTGTGTTCTCGATGGTTGTATGAGTGCGAGCCGAGTTATACAGGGTGGTCAGATCCACATAGACAATGATGGCGCAGATGATGGTGCCAATCATGATGAGCAGCCAAATAAATCTGTAGGGGAGAGCAGGTGAGTGAGCAATTCTCTTCTCTTCAACCTCCAATTTCGTAAATCACGATGAACTATTGCACACACTCAACTTACCTTTCAAAGTGTCGCATTTTGGGATCCGTTAGATAGCGCACCCCATGTACCGATGAGCAGGAACAGTATTCCTTGAGATATGGCAACATGAGCCCCAGAACTCTACCCGGCTTGCAGCACCGACATGATCCACGCGGAGCCTGTTGCTGTTCCGGCATCTGGAGACCACTTTGCTGAAAGCGATGCGCGTAAATCGCCGGACGTGGCCGTGGGCGTGGGTAAAGCTCCTGGGGATAGTACATGCTCGATGGCTGCTGTTGCAATGTTCCTCTGGCTCAAGCATCGCCGCATTTTTAAGCATTCAAATCGAAGTTGTGTGTGCCCAACTAAGCCTCGTCCCGTGTACATTGAACTCAATCAAAAAGCAATTATTCTTGGCTGCCAGAATGGACTCGATGCACGCGTCTGGCCAAGCTTAAATCACGCACACAATTAACACTTGAATGCGCAGAAAAGAGAGAGAGAACAACTGGAAGAGGGAGCGGGGGCACTTGGCACTCACAAGTTGTTTACTCAACAATTCTGGTGGGGATCGGGAATTGGGTTGCGCGGACACTGGCAGCATAATCTCCTGTTTGCTTGTTCATTAAGCGACTGTCCCCGGCGAGTGTCATCGCAAGAGCTGAGACAGGGACACACTGAGAAGGGAGGGAGAGAGGGAGAAGAAGAGCAAGAAGAGTAGAGAGAGTGAGAGGGAGCCTTGTGTTGCTTTTCATTGAGTGGCGGACGGAAGGATAGACGGTCGACATTTTTCTGATGGACTGGCTGACCGAGCAACCACTCGACTCTTTACTCCCTCCACTCTCCTCCCTCTCTTCTCCTTCCTCCCTGCTTTGACTTTGTGTAAACAACTAGGAATATTTTCGATTTATCATTGCGCGCTTTCAACATCATGAATGACTTCGATTGAGTGCGTCCGCCTGCCCAGTGATTTATTTGCTCTTCTCACTTCTGACTGACTTGAAACTTCCGAGAAATACTCCGGCATTCACAGTGATTCCGGCAAATTAAAGTCAATTGGCTGGGCCCAGCTGATCAATAACCCGCCCACGGCACATGCTAGTAAGCCAGGCTAGCTTCGGTCCTCAGGCATGAATGAATGAACGAATGAATGAATGGACCAAGTCCAGCAGCGCAGTGCGAACAGTGCCTGCAAATGAAGCCTACAACTGAATCACGTTTTGGGCGGACTGAGCTGGTAAATGAGCTTAAAATTCGGTTCATTGTTCTGGGGAATGCACAATGTCAAATGGAATTTGGGGGGCGCATTCGGAACTTGTGTTGCCTGCATCACTTTGTTGTTCGGAACGCAAATTGAATTATGCCAGACTGGTTGAGAAGTTGTAAAAAGTGCGTAAAACTTTAAATTATTTATGGCACGATAAGCATCCACTTAATTTCCTGCTCGATGAAGTGACACACACACTTTCTCTCTATCCCTTTCCACTTCGTTAATAACTTCCGGTTTGTGTGACAGAATCAAGAACTTTCACTTGCCCCACACACGCGGCACATGCAACAATTTTCGCAATGCCCGACGGGGCAGGGGCGGACTCACTGACTGACGGCTTGTCTGCGCGCTGGCTGAGCGTTGTCGGGGTTCAAGTTCATTTGGCCTATTAAGCGCAGACGGGGCCGCAGTCATGTAAACTTTCTGGTTAGACATGCAAAGCCAGAGCCAATGGCAAAGCCAAGTTTGTCCCATAACCCGCCCTACCACCTACCCCCCTCCACCAGCTCTTGCCACTTTGACGTTTGTCGCTCGTCCGCTCAAAATTCAATCTTACTTTTATGAGCCAAGAGAAACGTGACAACAAGCCGCTGACAGGGCACAAGACGAGCCAAGGCAGAAGGCAGAGAGAAGGTGAGCAGGGAGGAGGGAAGAGGCGTGTGCGGGTCGCGTAGGGTGCCAAGTGCCGCATTTGAGCCATTTAAATATGCAAATGTTGGCAACGCTAGGAACTTTAACTCCTTCGCGCTGCTCGTCAGTGTCAAACTTTTGCATGCTAATTTGCATGTTTAGCACCGCACGGCATTGTCTTCATTTGCCACGGAGTGTGGCAGGGACCGAGCTGAGGTGGCGCTGCTCTGGCACCTAACTGCGCTGTAATTGCGTTTATCTTTTGATGACTGAATCCCCGTCGCGCTGCCATAAATAGTCCTTGCCTGAAATCATAAACATGCCACGTAATGCGTGTTAATTATTTAATAATATTAAAGGATTACCAGATTACCAGACATAACTCAGCCCTGATTCCACTGCCCGCTGGCACAAACACAAACCCGACTTGATTGATGACGACCTGGCAAATACACTCTGTATATATTTGACTTGAGACGATGCCCGGACGGGCAAAGATTCGCCAATTTGCTGATGAGCTGTTGCAAAGCGGCCAAGGTTGCACTCAGCTGAGTCGAGCAGGAGATGCCATTTCCTTCTGCATTGATTTCAGCGCACAACACTGCTTGGCTTGGCAGCTGGGGGCAGGAGTCATGTCGTCTTGGAGGGGGTGGGGGGTTAGGGCTTCGTGCCAAGTAATCTGAATAATTTTCCCAACAAGTGCAAAATTTACATATCAAATCTGCAATTTTGCATGCGGAGACAGATGCAGATGCAGTTGCAGCTGGAGCAGTGCAAAAATCGCTTGCATATATAGTCAGCTATATGTCTGTCTGTCTTACACTACCCCTTCCCACTGTCCCTGCTTGTCTGGCTGCCGCAAAAGATGCTTTTAGAGTTTGTTTCTGACTCGACTCCGACTCGACTTGAATGGAAATGTTTGCACGCATTCAAGGAATAAACAAATGCACACCATGTGCGTCTCTGTGTGTGTTTGGTGTGTGTGTGTGTGTGTGCGTGCTTGCCTTGGCAAGTTGTCGTCTTTTTGTCCTTGCCTTGAATGCCTTTGAAAGCGCTCGCATGCGTGTGAACCGCAATTTGAATTATGAACTTGAGAAAATTAAGAAAACTTTTTATAATTGATGTCGAGCATTTTAAATCCCGTTTATTTATGTAGAAAACTATTTGACCTACCCCCTTCCTTGCTCCTCTTTCAATTTACTGCAGTTTATTTCAATACTGAACCTCACGTAGCCTGCAGTTAAATGCGACTTGTGGCAGCTTTATGGATTTCATGTTGTTGTTGTTTTCCTGATGCCAAAATATTGTTGCCCATTCCTGGAACTGAAATTCCTCTTTGGCTTTTTGCTGTATAAATAATAACTGCAGTAAAATCTTTATTATTTTGTGCTGCCTCTACAGATATCAATATCTTTTTGCAATCATTTTAACATTTTTGCTATTTTACTATTTCTGATTTTGCTCTTTTAATTTCATTTGGGCTTTCATGAGCTTAGATATTATGTTTATTTTGAGGTAAATGAATATTTTTCATTTGGTATTGATGGCATTCGTTTGCCATGAATGGTACTGAAAAACATTGCACTGCAATGATGGTTTATGCTTAAATTTGCCAGGTACCGTTTAACTCTGCCAACTCATTTTAGTCTTTCTGTATTCCTCATTTAAGCTGCTGCTGAAATATGCTCAAAACTCTCCTCGTTCAATTACGAAAACACTCTATCGTGGCATATTAATATGTTGCTCCTGGCATGGCATGCGCTGTGTAGTAGTAATAATAATAATAATAATGACAAGAAGAGAGCCGCGTTAACACGTGCAAAGTGCAATAAACACTTGAGGCAGGTGAGCAGGTGAAAAGGGGTGTACTGAGGAGTTCTCAGGGTCTAACCTACGCACGTCAACATGCTGCACGATCTAGAGAGTGCCCCGTGTTAGTTTGTGCGTGTGTTGTGTCTGGCTATACATGTGTGTGTGTGAAAGGCATTCGCACAATTTAAGCACCTGGGTATTTAATTTGAAAGTTTGTTTGGCAACTTTTTAAATACCGTTTTGGCAGCGTGTGTTTATCAGCGTCGGCATGTCACACTTTCTGGCAGGGGAGGGAGCTAAATTCCAGAGAATTCTGCAGGGGCAACTGTTAACTCACTTGATTGTCTGCAGCGAAAGTTTTCACTTGCAGGCACTGTAATATTTCATGATGTATGATGTTGTAACTATAGTTATTTATGCTTTCAAAGTTTAGTTGAAGAGAAGGTCCTTGAACTTGAAGTTGCCTGCAGTGAAAGATTGCTAAATGAGAAAGATATACAATATTTAATAATCTAAAGTGCATTACTTGTTGAAGTAAATAAAGAATTAAGTAAATATAGTACATTTCGCAACATTTTTAAAATATTTTTCATATTTTTGCTGCGTTTTTATCAGCTGAAAGTTTTGGCCTAGGAAGAATTCCGTAATTTATTATTAATTTTTTTGTGTTTGCTTTACCTTTTTATTGTTTTTTTCATTTTTTTGCTTTGCGCATAAATATTTGATTTCGACTTATTTTCGAAAGTAATTCTCGCGTATTTGGAATTATTTGTTTCCCCTCCATATCCACCTGCCCCCCCTCGCGTTGACCTTTTTGTTGCAGGCGCAATGGGTGGCCAAGCCACAGCCACAGCACACGAAGAGGGCCCAGCACAGCTCGGCTTTGGGCCCGGGCATTCGATTTTGATTGGTCCTTCGATTGGACGCTCTTGACTGTTGACAGGCAATGCCAAAGCGTGGGCCTGGCCAATGCACAAATCCAGTTTCGTACAGTTTTGTCTGGCCTATCGACGTGTGCAGTTCAGATTTGTAAATATGCAGAAATCACATTCGCATTCACATTCAATGTCGCTGCTCTTGTTGCTTCTGTTGCTGCTGCTGGGCAGTGAAACTGTCCAACAGGCAGTTGCCAGCCCGGCCACAGGTGATGCTGGCGAGATGCAACAGTTATCGCCGGAACTGGCCGAACATTTGTCAACTACGTACTTCCAAGTGGTATCCGAAGATGCCTCTCTATCTGTTGACGGCACACAGGAGGAGGATGATGAGCAAATCTGGAGAGATGAGGAGAATGACAATGAAGAGGAATCCGATAAGCATATTGACACTTGTGAATCAAGTGGCGATGCCTGTCCAAACCAATCGCTTTTCAGCTGGATTGTCATCAATCTTTAAGATGGAATTTACCATTGAAATGTCAACTTTGCTGAACTGAATCGAACGAATTTTCAATTTATCTTTGACAACAGTTTGTCTTGAGTGTAAAAATGTTTCAATAAATGTAGTGTAGCTGTTCAGTTTGTGGAATTATTATTATAGAGGAGTCTAATATCTAATATGATATATAAAGTCTAACCAAAAAAAATAAAAATGCTTTGGGCAGAAAACGTTTATAACTTGATTACCCTGCTGTATTTAAGAGTTAACATTTTGGGCGCCGCCATTCGCTGAACCGCACCTGTTCGCAACTGTGATACAGTCTGGCTGCATTGTTGCGTATAACAGTTTGACGCCTGCGCACAGTGAGGCAGAATTTTGGCGCCAAGTTGTCAGCTGTGTGCGACTGTGTGGGGTACCGCTGCAACAAATGTGTGCGTGTGTGAGTGCGTATGTGTGTTTGGCGATGGTAGCTTCTTGCAGGCAGAGCTGCCATCATCGTCCTCGTGTTGGGTGTGCGCGCCTCGTCTTGCCTTTCACTGTGGGCTTCTTGAATGCCAGCGAATGTTTTGGCTCGTCATTCAGTGCCAAGCACGAAGCCGAACACCATCGCATCCCGTTATTCCCGCTGTCGGCAGCGCCAGTCCTCGTCGGCGCTTTTGTAGTCGTCGGCGTCTCTGTCGTCTCTGTCGTGGCCGTGGTCGTGGTCGTGGTCATAGCAGGTCCTGTCGCCGCCAAGTTTGTGTGTTGTTTTTGAAAGCTATTCGCGTTAGTTACATCCTTCAGTTAGGTTCAGAACGCGTTGGTCTTTAGTTCGCGATTGCGACGACGATTGCCGAAATTGTGAATGTTTGTGAATGGATTCACAGCGAGCCGCATGAATGAATAAATGCCGTCAAAGCAATTTGAACTGAAATAAAATACTTGAATAATTCGATTGTGGCCAGAAGTGAAAAATAAAATTGAAATATGAACTTTCAAAAATAATTTAAATATTTTACAAAATGAAATAAAATTTACAATTTTTATCGAAAATAACAAACTTGAAATGAGTTTTAACGCTTAATTATAGTATTTTTTAAAGAGCTATTTAAAAAACAAAATTCGTGGACAAAAACTGAACGTATAAAAATAAAGTTCTGTTTAAATAATAAATAGAAACATTTTCAAACGAAATAATATTTCTGAAAACACTTCATCGAATTAAATAAAGTTATAAGAGTTTTTAATTAATGAAATTTTTGAATTTTTAAATTTCAACTGTTTTAAAATCTAAATGAATTTGTTCTAAAAGAAATTTTTAAATTTCACAGTTTCTCCAAACCAATAAAGTCTCGAAAAAATGTTTTTTAAATTTAAAAAAATGTAGACTTTGCTCTGTAAAATGTACTGTGAGTTTTAGGCACAAAACGGTAATTAGTGATAAGTTTTTTACAAAATGTTCAACGGAAACTTCCCGCAATCTACGCGCAGTGTATATACACTGTCCGGGCGGTTTCGTTCGCTGCGTTAAGTGATTAATCATGCTCGTATATTTTCCAAGTGAAATTCAATTTCGACCGGAACGGGACTAAAAAGCGGCAGCACCACAACAACAACACTTTGAGGCAGTGTCGAGCGACAGGATACCAGGCAATATATAAGAGAAATTGCCAAATATAACAGCAACAACAACAACAACAACTGCAACAACAGCAGTAGGAGCAACAGCAGAGGCAGCAGCAGCATCAGCAGCAGGAGAAGGCAAAAGAGGACAGCGGAAAAGCAAGTGCCAAGCAGGAAAGGAAAGCCAGAAAAGGCAGCAGGAGGACGCAGCAGGCAGCGAGACGAGAAATTGCATTCGACAGGAGCAAAACGCAAAAGCTTCTTGTGCAGGACGAAGGTGCTGCTGCTCCTGCAGCACGGCGCCTGCAAACACGGTGAGTTTTAAGTGTCGGCAAATGAAGATAGGCTCTCTTTCTTAGTGTGCCACTTTTTTCTGTTCCTTTCTTTGAGCTTCTGTCGTCAATTCTGAATTCCGTGAGCGAAGAGGAGCTCAGTGCGAGTTCGATTGGAAAAACTGCGTTGTAATTTGTTGGCAGACAGCAAAAAAAAGTTTTTGTTGACTAAAGATCGAAAGTTTGACGTCGTTTTGAACGACAAATTAGTTGCCCTTTTTGCCTGTGCCAAATGGGTAAACACACAAGGCCGCCCTTAAACTGAGGAACCTTTTCGAGGAGCCCACTTCCCTTTCTATGCCACAAGCCCTGAGCGCTATTTTTTAGTTTGGCAATTTAAATGTAAAACGTTGCTAGAAAACGACACAGGCACAGACACAACGACAAACGACTGAGGGCAGGGCAGTGCGACAGTGCGAACATTTAGGTTAATCATACGCCACGTTGTACGGCGACGGCTACAACGCTTGTTGACTATTTAGCATAAATTAGTAAGTTTTCAGTGGAGCGTTGAGCGTCGACAGGCGTCACCTCGGTCAAGTTGGCATTTGGCATTGAGAGAAATAAAATTCATGGGAAAAAGTGGCTAATAAACGAGCCATAAAACAAGAGGCAACGCGACAGGCACGCGTCCTTGCCCGCCTTCTCGTCGTCGCCAGCATCTCTTCACCTGCCCGCCCGCTGCTCAGGCTGCCGTCGCATTTGCTTATTATTTAAATCAATTTTAATTTAATCATTTTATCGTTCTAATAAATCATGAGCCAAGTCGCCAGAGGGAGACTGTAGACTGGGAGACTGGCTCCAGGCAGTGCCACCACTCCGACCCAGCTCAGCTCAGCTCGGATTGCCTTGGCTTGTTATTAACAATATGCGAGCATGTTGCCAAGAAGTGCAGACAAAAAACAAAATTTAAATAGAAAATTAAAGCAGCGACAACAATGACAACAATGTCGAAGATGACGATGACGACCGAGATGACGATGGAGATGGCGATGACGCTGCCGGAAACAAAAGAAAAAAGTTTCTTCATTAAAAATTTTAATGACTTTCTCTCTATTTGCGCAAGGTAATGAAAGTCAACAGCGTAACTATGTTTATGCCCCGTCTCCATATACCACCTTCCTAGTACACTTTCTTTATTTGATTCAAGATGCAAATGCATAATCATTCTTACGACTTTTATGCCAAATTGTTTTCCGCTTACCCAAAAAATCATGACTTTTGCGGTAATTCCAAATGAAGAATGTATTGAAAAGTTAAAGTACTTTATTGACTTTGGTTTAAGTCATTTATCTGCTTAATCTCTTAACTCTTTTCTACTCTTTAAACCAAAACAATTTGTAAACGTTTAAAGCTTAATCATCTCATAGGTTAACAAACGAAATGCAATTAATCTGCTTACAAAGTATTCAAACTATTCATTTTAGCGGAATTCCTCAAATATTAATACTTTATATGATTATTATATTTGCATATCTGCACAGCTTGAATAACAATTGTTATTGCGGGTGGCGAAAAAAACTCCGAATTCGTTAAACTTTTTGTAAATTTGTTTTTTACACTGTGCAAATGTTACTGCCGTTAGTTTTTAATGTTATTATTGGTTCTATTAGTGTTTTTATTTGCTCGAATCATGTTTTAATTGGCTTTGTGGCAATATGCAAAATATTGCAAATTGAATTTGATTACAAATGCTTGTGTTCTGGGGCGGGAAAACGGAGATAAACTGTAGGAAAAAGCAGCACAAAGGGAGAAATTGAATAGATACAAATAAAACAACGATTTAATGTTGAGTTCAGGTGAGAAGGGGCAAGAACTTATTGAAGACAATATTAAATATTAACAATAATTGATTACAACCTCAAGCTTGGACTCAAATCGTTGTTACTATTGTTTTGAATCCACACAATATCAGATTGCATTGTAAATGAGACAATTAATGACTAAAGGCTCTGTGTGAGCTTCATTGTGAACTCAAGTAATTAAAGAACAAATAGAACGGTATGTCAACCCCCCCTAACCCCGCCACTGCATTCATTAGTCCCGGCCCACTGCGCACCTGCAAATATTTACCTGCAAGGAATTTCAGCAAAGATGCTACGTATTAATTAATACTCTGGCCAATGCAATACAAAGTGATATACTTAAAATATGTTCAAGTTGATTATGCCAATAAAATTCCAGACGAGGAAGGCGACAGAAAGACGGACAGATTGCAATTGTGTGTGGCTTAATCAGTTCAGTGTTTGGCCTGCGCTCTTATCGTGTGGTTTACTATTGATTTTCTTATGTTCAAAGGCAGACACGCAAGAAGAAGGAGTGGGAATTAAGGCAGGGGGAGGGGGAGGGAACTGTAAGGCATGTGGAATGCAAGCTAATTAAATCGAATTACCAAGTCATATTTTCCCACGCCACATGACCTAACGCAATGTATTATTTCTTATCTTGTCTTTAGTGGCAATTAAAGAGCAGCCCACAACGGCAGCACAAGTAGCAACAACAACAAGGAGGAGCCAGTGGCCCGACTAGTGCAATAGATTAACAATTAAATGCCACGCACAATTAACGGTAATAATACACCAGGCCGAGGGAATATGTGTCTGTGTCTGTGTGTGTGCCTTTGTGGCGCCACGTGCATGAGTGTGCGGAAAGTGTGAGTTAGAGTGTGTGTGAGAGTGTGTGTGAATGCGTGTGTTTTACGACTTGGCTTATGACACGCCCACTCTCTGTTTCTGTGTGTGTGCGTGTGTGTTTCTATTTGCATGTGTGTGCGGACAATGACAACGCAAGCAAAGCTGAAAGCTCGGTAAACTATTTATTTGCATATAAATATTTCAATGCTCGGCAAAGGCAAGAGCCTCATTTCAGCTACACACGCACACCCCCAGCAGCCACTTGATGGCAGCAACACTAAGAGAGACAGAGAAAGAGTAAGAGATAGAGAAAGGAGGCGATAAGCTGGCAGAGCAAAAGCGGAAGAGCGTTTTGCATAGGTGAATGGGGGAAAACTGCCGCACAGCTGTAATTGAAATAGTTTCCCAACCAGCAATGCGGTTCACTTATGCTCCAGCGTGTGTGTGTATTGGGATGGGGGGGTGTGAATGCGTTTGTATGTATTGTACATGTGTATGTATTTATTTGTGCTTGCTCTGGGCGTCCTTAACATGTTTTCAATACAACAAAAGGAAATCCATTTGTCAGAGAGAAGAAATTGTTTATGCACCCCCTGCCCGAGTCGAGCTCTTGTTGCCCAAAAATAATGAGGCTACACACATTTGCACCTGCCACACACACACACACAAACACACGCATACATTCACTCTCGCATAGAGCAGCTGCTGTAGAAGCGTCACAATTTATTTATACCGCATTGCTTTATTGTTTTTAGCGGCAAATGTGATTTGAATTCCGTTTCAGTTTTACATTTTTAACTGTAGGCGCCGCACAAGGACAATAAAAGCCCATCGTCAATTACACATGTATGCGTGGGTATGCGCGTGTGTGTGTAAGTCGGCTTCCGGTGCATATTATTTGATGTATGTGCTTGTATTGTGGTGTGCCACATGTGGCCTTTTGTTTAGCCAACGAAAACTTGACTAACGGCCAATGCAATGCAAAACATTTGCGAATTCACTTGCATAGTTAAAAGGCAAAGAGCGGAAAGTGAGAGGAAAAATGAGAGAGAGGGCAAGAGAAATGCGGAAGAGAGGTAGAAAGGAAAGGAAGGAAATGAAAGCATGAAATGCTAAACGGAATAAAATGGGCATAAATGTTTGATTGTACGTTGCTAGAATAGAAGACATTCTCTGAATGCAAGAAACCAATTTTGGTTAGCACGGAAATATTAAAAAATTAATGAAATAGCTAAATTTATAGAGTTAAAGCTGCAAGCTCAAACTTATCTCTGTTGCCCCAATAAGTATGCTATAATTTTTGTTAGCTAACTCAATTTCATCTTAGGCGTACTTTATACAACATTTTCGTAGGTTGCTTACCAATTAATCCACCACATTAAACCCGTTTTGGCCAGTTTATAGCTACAGGGTATACAAATCGGAGCTGTATCAGAGAACATGCCGCATTTAAGTATCAACATGATGTCCATAATGTTTTACGACTGCACCGCTCATAAAGCAACGAGAGTGCAATTACCACAGCAGCAAAAACAACAACAGCAACAGCACCAGCAGCAGGAACAACTAACAGTGCAACAAAGTTTAACCATGTGTGCGTGTGCGAGTGTTTGTATGTGTGTGTGCATAGTCAGACGACACTTAAATTGTTACACCCATTAGCGTGAGAGAAAAGTTGACAAGCCACAAGATTGTGTCGCAAATTTAAAAAGATATTTAAGCAATTCTAGTTATATTACTATATCACTGCGAGAATGAACTTTTTTGAAAATAAGGATAATTACAAGAATGAATTAGTACTTCTTTTTTGCTGTAGAGATGTGCGACGAAGAAGTAAATTCTGTTGGGAATTAGATTTGTTGAGCCTTAAATTTGTTTTAAATTCCAGAAGAGAATTGGCAAGTTGTCAAAGCAGCCAAGAGACAGAAGGAGAGAAAGAGAGAGCGAGACATAGGTGGATAGAGAGAATGGGATAGACGGGATAAGTTGCAGCATTTAGTTAATCGCCTGGAATTGTTTCGACGCGAGGCAGTATAATTTGCACTTGTCTTGGCACGAAACACTGCCAGGCGTGAAAACAACTACAGCAGGGATTAAAAACCAGCAAGATCAGCAGATTGACAGAAGTGAAAGTTGGGAAGGCAGAGCTTAAGTAGTAAAAGAGAGTGGAAAAAGACATTAAGTAGTGAGGAAAGAAAACAAGAAAATAACAGTGCCAAGCCACTGGCAAACAGCAGGAGATTGCGAAAGAAAGAGAAAGAGACAAAGTACGATGTACGACGTACGATGCACAATGTACAAAATATTGACAACTTACATTTCTCATTTTGATCGAGCTTGGCTATGACTTTTATTTATTTCGCTCGCTCTCTAAGAATGTTTTCAAACTGACAAATAGTTCCACACCATTTACTTCCTCACATTTCTTTCCATCTGCCTTTTCTCTGGTCTTTTAAATATAGAAAATAGTTATATAAGTTATTTAGATTCCATAGAATTACGACACATAATTATTGTTTGCTTTTTCCAGATTGTTCTTGCACCTCAAGAAAGGCACTGCCAAGTAACCAAAATTGTTGTTGGAATCTAAAAGATTTCACGGCCAAAGAAATTGAATGGTTCAAAAAACTGTTGAGCAATTAAATTTGGGCTTTGGCTTCTTTGAGGTTAGTCGGAAAAGAGCTGTCAGTAACAGAGATGCGAGAAAGTGGCTCAGTGAAATGGAAATTGGTTTGCAATCAACCAAAATGGGGCAAATCATGTTTCTAACCAAATTTTGGGTCAAAAGTGGCCAATGTGGCCTAGAAAGTGTGCCACGGCTACAGCTAAAGTGCTGCAAACGGAATCGCCAAACAGACTTCGGTCTGTCGCTATGCGTGTGTCCAGTTGCGAGGGGTGTGGGGAGGGGCAAGAGTGTCCGGCGAAAGGTCATTCCATGTCGCGTAGTGGCACGTCGCGGCGACACAGGCATCATTGCCGTCTCAATGGCGACGCACTTGCAACACGCTAATGAAAATTCCAATGAACTGTCAGCCACAAGGGCCGCGTTGCGGGCGACCTTGGCTGGCTGCCAGTAATTGTGTCCGAGTGCTCATAATTTGTCGAATGACGGGCAGAACAGACGGACAGACAGGCGGACGAGCAGACGTACACAGATGGAAAATGCAGGCGGCGTTGCAACTTCTTTCTGCTTCCAATTCTCTGCTGCACTGTGAAAATGAAATTATTGTTTTTGACTGTTTGGTAGAGCCAAAAGAGGCGGGCTAAGTGGGTGTGGCCGTGTAGAGAGAAGAAGTTGGGTGGGGCCAGTCGATGTCGAGGTTAGCACGTGGCAGCACTTGGAGAATTGCTTTGCCGTATGTGGGCCGACTGAAGGCTCGTCTTGTTAATAACTTATGACAGGCTGCCGGGGAGGAGTGCAGGTGCCACCCAAGCCACGAGGCTCCTTGACACAGTCAGCTGCAGCAGCTATTGTTGTTATTGTTGCGGTCGCTGTCGACTGGAAATGATTAATGTAACCATTTTTCTGGGCATTTGGCCAAAAGGATTGAAGCCGCAAGAATGCGAGTGAGAAGGCTAATGCGAAGGGAGAAGAGAAAGCGATTGTGAATGTGGCTACGGCTGCGACTGTTTTGTTGCCGACAGCCAAAGCAAATTGATAACTACATGAATTACAACAAAAAGATGCGAAAAAGGTTCGATGGAATCAGCTTAATCATCGTGACGATGGCGAGAGTGTGGGAAGGAAAGCAGGAGAAACAGAGAGAGAGAGAGAGAGAGAGAGAAAGAAAGCGGCAGAGATTATAGTATAAATAAATAACAATAAAATATGAGAAACGAGTTGGCGTTAACTCGAAAGGAAGTACGACTGCTGCGGCTAGTTACACTGTGAGAAAATAAGTTGAGTTGTAAATAGTTCGAGCTATTTGTCTGATAAGAAATAATTATGATTATTAAGGTTAAGTTGTGTAGTGGTATTAATTTAAAGTTAGCTTTAGTATGCTACTAAACTATAGTATCATCTACATTCACAGTTCTCTTTGCTGATCAAGAATATATAGCCATA
This sequence comes from Zaprionus davidi, assembly GCA_018903715.1. Lineage (NCBI taxonomy): Eukaryota > Metazoa > Arthropoda > Insecta > Diptera > Drosophilidae > Zaprionus > Zaprionus davidi. Next base: position 5,830,544 of record JAEIGL010000003.1, read on the forward strand.
TAAACATTGTACCTATACATTTCAATAGCAAGTTAGAAAAGGCTTGAGCTCCTCTCTCCTTTCACGAACTCAACTCTTCATGCTGTATAAGAATATATATACAATATATATTGCACATCCTTTTTCGTGCAAAACTACAGTGCCGTTCATTAGCATAACATCACTCCAGTTGCACGCGTATTTCTCTCCCAGTGCACGAATTATCAGACTTATCCCAAGTTTGCCTGATCCCCAACACGTTTCAATTTGTGTGACTGCGTGGGTTTCTGTGTGTGTGTGTGTCTGGGAGAGAATGTGAGTTTGTCACCAAATCCCGAACACGTGCCTTCACTTAACAATTTGCTTGGCCAGCGCTGTCGCCCATTGGCAGCCAATAAATAATTTTAAAACTTTCGTATTTCCACGAATTTCGGTTCAATTGTGCTAATTGACTTTCTGTCGGGCAACGACGACAACGAGAACGAGAAAAAGAATTTAATTTTGGCAGCAACAAAAAACTTTCTGTCGCCCACGACAGCAGTAACAGCAGCAGTAACAGCAACAACAGCAACAACAACAACAACAATAACAATTGCAGCTGTATAAAGCAAATTAACATGCAATAATCGAACTGAATGCTGTGAAAATCCGAACGGCGACCGCAATTCCAGGAAAGCTTAACGCAACTCGCCTCCTTGCGGGCTTGCGGCTGAAGTGTGAGCAATGGCAAAATTAAATGTAAATCAAAATAAATTTGAATATTTATGAAAATTGCCTGAGGTGAATGTGGAGAGGAGGCCGAAGGGCAGGGGAGGGCGGGGAGGTGAGCAAAGTAAACTCTCTGTCTGCGCAAAGTTTGTGAATTGAAAAATTGAAAATAATGAATGACACGCACACACGCACAAATCGCTCAATTTTGCTGCCACAAATACAATTTTGCACTGAACTGTTAACACATTCCTCCCACCTCCTCCTTATTCACCAGCCATCCCCAAGTTCCCTCTTTGCCTTCACTGAGGCTTCGAAGTGAAACAACAACAACACGTCGAGTCGCTGCTGGCAAACTTTGTTCCCCTGTCTGTCGCTCTGAGTGTGTGTGTGTGTGTCTCTGTGGGTGTGTGTTTGCGGGTGTCCATGTGGCTTACACATTTAGAGGCTTGTCGCCAGCGGAGCGCCCGCAGCGCACAGGTATTTAAATTCATTTCATTCAGCCAAGGAAACATTGCGCGCAGCCCCTCAGCGCAGCTTCCATTTGCCTGCCAAGAGAATAATGTTTTTTTTTTTGGTTCAGAAATTAAAATCATATTTTCATGATCGCAAATAGGCACGGCAAGCGGGTGGCTGTAGTGTGTGTATGTGTGTGTGTACCTTATTTATGCTGACCCCGCGTTTTATTTCTCTGAGTGTAATTTTCACCTTTTCTCAGCGCTTTTTATAGCCTGCATTTTGTTGGGGCCTTTTTGAAGGTCTGCAAAGCTGAAACTTGCTTGAATAGCTATGGCTGTGTGTGTGTGTTTGTCTGTGTGTGCGGGTGTGTGCGTGTATTTATTTCTTGAATTTTATTTTATTCTCGCATTTTCGACTTGCACACGCCGCAATAATTTCGAGCATTAATAAACCGCCTGAGTTGGCATTAAATAAAAGCGCGAGCAACTGTGAACATTTCCTTTTTATAGTACGCTGCGTATCCATTGCAAGTGCCTGACAATGGGGTATAAACCGCTCAGCAGCAGGTGCCAGTTGGCAAGCAGTATATATCTATTATATATATCTGGCGGACTTTCATGGAGCCATAAAACTTGAACTTCGCGACGCAAATAGTTTGAGTGTTTTCTTTAGTATTCAATTCAATTTGAAGTCAATTTGAGAGCGCAGTAAATTACAGGTGACGTTTGCACATTTGTCAGCATTGATGCAGACGTTCCACAACTCAGCCCAATTCTGGAATGCGTCCAGGTACTCTTGCAGTGCATCCGAGGCCTCGATAATGCTGTTGCTCTTTGTCAGAACCGCAGTGTCGTCAGCATATGTTGCAATCAGCACATCTTTACGATCCAATCCTGTGACTGCTGTCTGGGTGGGCATGTCCGCGGAGAAGATGGAGTATAGAGTAGGGCCTAACACGCTTCCTTGAGGTACTCCAGCTTTGATCACTTTAACGGAAGAAGTGCATCCATCGATCGTCACGCGGAAAGTACGTTCTAACAGGAAGCTCATTACAAGCTGGTATAGCTGGGGTGTTAGTACTTTCTTTGCTTTATGTAGAAGACCAGGATGCCACACTCTATCAAAAGCTTGTTGAATGTCTAGAAAAGCTGCTACTGCATACTCTTTCCTTTCTAGGGCTTCTAGAGCAAAATTGACAACCCTATGGAGTTGCTCGGGTGTTCCATGTTGTGTCCGGAATCCGAATTGGAAATCAGGTATCACCAATACTACAGGCTCAACGTCACGCATTCTGTTAAGAATTATCCTTTCCATGATTTTACCAAGGGAGGGGAGGAGGCTGATTGGCCTATACGAGTCTACCTCTGTTGGCTTTTTCCCTGGTTTCAGTATCAGGATTATGTTTGCAGACTTCCAGACCTTTGGGAAATAACCCTCAAGTAAAGCGCTGTTAAAAATGAGTACCAGGAATCGCAGGGCTTGATCAGGTAGGATTTTTATCGTTCTGTTGTCGAGACGGTCATGACCCGGGGCTTTTTTTGACTTCAACAAGGAAACAAGTTGTTTCAGTTCTTCGAGAGTGACAGGATCCGCTGGCAGTGCCATTTGAAATGGCGTTTCAAGAGACTCCGCAACCAAACGGCACTGATTCGCATCAGCAAATGCGAGTGGCTTGAATCTTTCCACCAAGTTGCATGCAAACACTTCTGCTTTGTCCTGTGATGTGCGGCACCATCCACCAGACGGGCTCCTTATAGCGGATTTCTGAGGAGCCTGAAACTTGAACCTTTTCGTGATTCTCCACAGAGAGAATTGTGAGGAGGCATCGGTGCCCATGTTCTCCAAAAGGTTGTCTATCTGGTGCTGTTTTCTTTGGGTTAGCACTTTATGGAGCCGATTAGATAGCCTTCTGTAAATCTGCTGGATTCGGAAATCTCCTGTCCTTGCAAACTCCCTTCTGACTTTCCGTTTGAGGCGAAGGAGGTCTACTATTGCAGAAGGTAGGAACGGCTGAACAGAGGCTTGTGCATTGCGTGGAGTACTCGGTGCAGCATGTGCTGCTGCTTCTTTCAGTTTTTCCATAAATGAGCTTATGGCGTTGTCAATACCTTCTGTACCTTGAATTTCTATGTTTAAGTCGATTAGTTCAGACAGGTGATCCTTAAAAGTCTCGACATGAGTACCAGGAGCTAGGAAACGGGCTCGTAGAGGCTTCTTCAGTGGCATGGCATGTAGATCAACCAGGAGAGGGGTGTGGTCTGATGACAGATCGTGCAGAGTTCGAATGTTGAGTCTGTTCATGGAGTAGCCTTTGGTTACAAAGAAATCTAATGCAGATGGAGCTAGCTGTGTGTTGGAGGAGAAAAATGTTGGCTCTCCAGTTGCCAAAATTTGGTATTGGCCGTTTGCGACTACATCCTGTATGAGTTTGCCTCTAGCGCAGGCTCTTGAGTTTCCCCACCAACGATGTTTGGCATTGTAGTCTCCACCTGCTATAAATTTGTCACCAAGTGTTACAAAAAGTGACTCAATATTAGCTTTTATCAAACGCTCGCTGGGTGGAAGATACACCGATGCTAAAGTAACAGTTCCATCTGAAGTCTCTAGCTGCACACTCGCTACCTGCCGGTCGTTGGTTGAGATTGGAGGCTGGGGACAATGATTCAAGGAGGAGCGCACTATGACAGTGGCTCCACCTCTGCTGTTTCCACTGGGGTGGGTGGCGTGGTAGGTGGAGTAACCAGGTAGAGAGATGCGCTGTCCTTCCCGCACGTGTGTTTCAGTGGCAAGCATGACATCAACATTTTGCATTCTTAGGAAAAGCTGAAGCTCCTCAGAGTTCCTAGCTAGTCCTCGTGCATTCCACAATCCGATTTTTATTATTGGTAGGGTCATTTTGACGTCCGTGATATGAGGATCTGAACTAGTTCTCTAAAAGCCTTATTGGATTCCACAGTTTCCTCTATTAGTTTGAACATTTTGTCCATTCTCGAGTTTATATCTCGTATGGCGCTTTCCAGCGCCCGAAACTTTTTTCCAAGGCCTAAGTCTTGAGGTGAGTCTAGTTCACTGTGGTGTTGGCGAGTTGCAAATGATCCAGATTGAGGACCTTTGGGCCGTGCAATATCGGCGTATGAAATATTACTTCTGATGGCCTCAGCCGGAATGAATCCGTGAGTACGGCTTTCACCTTTTTTAGAGCTGACAGTGTTGCCTTGAGCAACAGAAGTAGAAACGTCACCTTCACAAATCGAATAAGTAGCTGCCGTTGTGTCTCACTTAAAGGAAGAGTGCTTGATCACAAGTCATCATGCAAATATCTTGGTGTGATCCTAGATAGGAGTTTAACCTTCGGAAGGCATGTTACGGCGATACAGCAGTCCTTTAAAACTAAGGTCTCCAAAATGGCCTGGTTAATTGATGCCCGCAACAAACTTTCCCTCGCCAACAAGGTAAAAATATATAAGAGCATATTAGCTCCTGGCCTATTCTATGCCATACAGGTGTATGGAATCGCTGCCAAAACGCACCTGAATAAAATTCGGGTTCTTCAGGCAAAAACTCTGAGGAAGATCACAGGCGCTCCTTGGTACATGAGGACCAGAGATATTGAACGTGATCTAAATGTGCCAAAAATTGGAGACAGGATTCAGGAGATAGCAAAAAAATACAATGACAGACTAGAATCACATCCTAATAGTCTAGCAAGACGACTAAGTATCGCAGCCCAAAGCCATCGGACAGGAACGAGAAGAAGACTGAAACGCCACCACCCTCAAGACCTGACCGTCCGGGACTTGACATAAATCCTACTTAATTATAATTTTCTAAATATTATAAACATTTCTTTAATACTCAAATCATATAATCCTTGTATATAACTCGGATAGTAAGAATCGTTTAAAGTGATACCGATTAGATTAAGTTGTCCAAGAAGGGTAATAGTACGCTAGTCAAGTTAAATAATTTCGTTTAATAAAAAAAAAAAAAAAAAAAAAAAAAAAAAGTAAATTACAGGGTATGCGCTGGCTATGCACACTTGCACATTCGCCATTTATAGTGCAGGCGCCAGTAGTGAAAAAGTGTTGCCTACTTTTGCGCGCACCTTCAGCTCAGTGCTGAGTGTCTGTGCGAGGGTGTGTGGTTTGCGGTGTTTGTGTGTGTGTGTGAGCGCATGTCTTCGCTCAGCTAATTAAGCTGAAATGAAAATGTGCTTTGGGCCGCGTGACAGCTAAACGAATCAAGGCAGCCATCTGGTTTATCTGCGACAAATGCGTGTGAGCTGCCGTGGCTCACTTGGTTGGGCTAAATGTCAGGCTGCTCTGCTGGCTGTCGGCTGCACTTTCGTGCTAGATTGGCTTTTAATGTTAATTTTGCGCCTTAATTAGCCATAAAATAACAGGCAGAGCAACGGCAGCAGCGCAAGCAAATGCGATAAATGAAACTTTAATCAGGTGCAGCCAACCACGTTGTGCAGTTGAAGCATGAAACTGTGTCGCTCTCTGCACTCTGCTCTCTGTTGCATGTTGACCCATTTGAACATGCTAATGTGGAGTTGATTAGAATGTCACTCCAAAGTGCTCTGAAAGCCAAAAGGCCAAGCACACTCGCACACACACGCAGACAAGTCGTTGTGGACACAAGTCTAGCGCATCAGTTCCGCCCCTCCCTCGCCTGCTCTGTCAAAAATTGTTGACTGCCAGAGAAAAGAAATGTGAGAAAAGAAATTCTGTCATAAATACGATAAGCTCAGCACTGTGTGGCACCTTGCGTGTGGCATGAGGCAAAGATTGCTGCTTCCGAAAATGGGACAACACACGCACATGTGGCGTATGAGCAATTTCCATAACAAATTACAGCCCTGGAAATTGTTTTCGCCCTGCTGAGTAAATCAAACTAGTAGCTCTGATATGCCTCAATATCACTGATAGAAATAAATATCATACATATCGCATAAGTGGCCGTTTTCGGCATCGTTAGCCACAGTTGGACGAGACGTGGCAAGAGAAAGAAGAAGCAGCAATCTTTGTCTTTTGTCTTCTCTGTCGCGTGTCGTCCACAGAGCGTCATTAACGATTTCTCTCTGCCGTTCGCCTGGGGCACATTTTCTCTTGTCTTTTGTCTCTGGTGACTCTCCCGTAAGTCTCTCGTGTCGCCTGTCGCTCTTGTTGCCTCTCCCCCTGCCCCTCTGCAACGCTGTCGCTGTCTGGGGCTGTGTCAATATTGGTCCGCTGATGAATTTGCCTTCTATTCCCAGCGACGTGACTTAGTCAGCTAGTCATTATATCAGAATTATTTTCGCTGCAAGTTGGATTGTCTCGCAATGGAGTTATTGCGTTCCCACGTGCTGCCACGCGTGCGACATGGTAGGAAGGGGGAATGGGATGGGTTGAGGTTGAGTAATGTCAGAGGGGGCTGCTTGTGCTGGTACGTCAACTGGCCAATTTGTAATTTACTCATGCTCGTGCGCGCTCTTGGCGCTCAGTTTTTATTTTGTTTTTATAAATAATTATACCCTGCAGGCATAATGAGTGGCAAAGGGAGTATGTTGTACACTTTATTCCAATTCTGTATCTTTTCTACCCACATCCACAACCTCATCCAAAATCATATATAAATTCCGCTGGTAAGCCAACAAATCTATTTACATTTTTACAGCATATTCACTAGTCGAGCTTGTTCTCGTTAAATTCCAAATCTTATTTATTTTATTAAATATAATACCCGACGAGTGGCAGACAGCTTTGCTGAGTGTGTGACTAGAATTTATTTCGCAGCAAAAATTTTGATGCAAACTCAAAATTATGTTATAGAACGAGTCGGGTATGTTATAGAACGAGTCGGGTCGAATGGAGTCTGTGGGTAATGCGCAGATGCTGATAGCAAGCAAATGTTACGATACCCTTTAATATATTGCCGTTGATTTTTATTAATGCCTCGCAAACTTGGTCAGCTCGTGAAGAAGTGGGAATAACTTGAGCAGGCTGCTAATAAAACATATGCGAACTCATCAAAACTAAACTTTAAATATGTCCTTAGGGCTTCAAATGAGATGCTCGTGTGTGCGTGTACGTGTGCGTACGTGTGTGTGCGTGACTCAAATGAAAACAGAGCAAATAAATGAGGAAAATAGAAAGTGATGCGAATCGACGGCAGTGCGTGGTTCAGTGAGGCGGAAAGGTAAATCGAAAGGACCGGATGAAAGGCGCAGACAGTTGCGTGATCAAACACAGGAGAGTGGGGGGGACAGAGTCCCAGAGGGGCGAAAAGTATTGAATTTTAAAAATCTGAAATAATCAAAGATCTGACTACACCAGACAAGGCTAGTAATTAAATAACGTAAAGTATAAACAACTTTAACATACAATTCTCTTATCCGCAGATCTTTTTTTATGGAGTTTAATTTAATTACACGCTAAGCAAAACTATTATTCCGCTTTTGTCACAATCTGATCTCTACTCTCACTATAAAAGCAGTGGGAATTACTGCTAAAAAAGTTTTACTTTAATAATGTCGAGGTGTCGTGCAGATATCGTGTTTATATTCTCGTTTTTTAGCTTTACAATGGGTTATCAATATAGAGCCACCTTGCAGAACGAACAAGTTTTCGACGAGTGCAACTTGCCACACAATAAAAACATTGACAGTTTATTTGATTTATCCAAGATGAGTTTCAACTCAGAATCCGATGTGATTATCGTGTCGGGCTATACTACTCTAAGGTGGCCCATTTACAAAAAGGATCGCATAGAGGTATTACTGTAATAGGACCGTTTCTCAAGCAACTAACATAGTGTCAGAGGATTATCCTTTAGGCAACCATCACCATACACTACTACGAACGTCATGCCTGGCAACAGAAGTTCTACACTTTGAAAGTGAAGGAGTTCTGTAGCACAATGTATGAAAAGAATTATCCCTGGTATGATTGCTGGCTGCAATACGTAACGAATTGGGATGAAGTGAAGGACAAGTGCTTAAACGTACCTGGGGTAGGCTGTGAATCTCGCTCCAATTGATGATATTTACAGAGCTCTTGTTTTCAGACCCGACTCATTTACAGCCCCTTTGAATTGAACTTGCAATTGAATTCAAGCTACTACCTTGAAACTGGTCTGTATAAGGTTGTGATGACATTAACGTCATTCGATAGGCGCACAGACACGAGAAGTTCTGCTCCTATATGCTTCGAGATCGTAGCCGATGTGGATGTAGTATAGATTTGCAGGTTATCTGCCACGCAGATAGTTCAGTTCGAAATCAATAAAACCGTCTGTTATCCATTTGTCCTGCACTTGGCCATGTTTCACAGTGTTTTTCTTCTGCGAACCCCAGAAGTGGCTGTCAGTCGTCATGGTGTCAGTCAAGTAGCCAATCAGCATCAGTGCGACGTACAGCAACATGATGCTTCACACTTCATATTTGCGACAGTATTTAATTATTGAATACGATGCGAGCGAGCGCGCGCTGTCACTGTCTTTCCTTTCCCCTCCCCTTCCCAAGGGAGAACGGCATGAGAACGCGACGAATGTGAATTTGTGCGGGCACAACATGTCGTATGAGCAATATGCCACTTAACGGTCGCTCGATTGGCCCAGTGACAAGCGGCAGACGTTGATTGCGACGGGCGGATGGGCACACCCACCCATCATGTTTGTAGCTGTTGTTGTTTTACTGTCCAATCATTATTCATTGCGTGACAAGCGCGCTAAATGTATGTGCCCCCATGTGTCCCAGACCAGCGCCGTGCCGCGCCACCTCCACCCCCACCTTCACGTTCTTGCGAGCGACCAAGCAACCACATGCCCCGCAGAGCTTGTCAATAGCTGAGAACATGCCAAAGGTATAACAAATAATTTTGTCACGCAAGCGAAAAACAACATCGGACAATAGAAAATCGCAAAACCAGACAAAATCTGACAAATTAAAGCAATAAATATTTTTCAGCTTAGCTGCCAGGCGACAAAGCACCCTGCAAAACTGCTGAGTCAGCATTGAGCGTGATTTCATTTGTAAATCAATTTCAGATTAATGAAGATTACACTTATTTTTCAGCAATAAATTCAAGGGGAATTCACCTATAACCAATTGAAGACAAGCTTAAGCTGAGCATTTTGAGCGTTTCAAAAAGGTTGCATACTTTTTTGGGCATTTGAAGGATGCTCCTGGCTTAGGCTACTTAGGCCTTCCAATTAGATGAAACCACCACATAACAGCCTAATGTTATTCAGTTCCCCTTACTACCCTTTTATTTTGTGCTTTGCAGGGTATGCGCTCTGCAAGATACCACAGAAATCGCATTGTTGATAAACGCTGTCGGTGCGTCTGTTTTTCCCGTTACACCGCTTTTCCGCTAGTATAAGTCTGAAATAAATGCCTGCCATTATCACGGAATCCACTTTCGCGCTGCCATCAGTTGTCGCTGCTGTCCTTAGTCGTCCTTGATCGCTGCGAAAGTGTGACACACTCTGAGACCATCCACGCTCCTCCTTCTACACTTCTCACCCCTTCCCCACTCGCATTTAATTTGGGTTTGGTTGGGTTTGCTCCGTTTTGGTTTGGTTTGTTGGTTTCTTTTGCTCACTGCTGCGGGCGCTTTGTTTGTTCGCTTGCTAGATACGTTGCGTGCCAGGATATCGAGCGCTCAAAAGGTCCTGCCACACGGTGTAAATATTTGTGACATAATTAAGCGACGCTCGGCATGATACGATACCGTCAGGGACCGTCAAGGCGGCAACTGAAGCGCGAGAAAGAGAACCCGAAAGAGAAATAAAACCGAATCTGAAACCGGTAGAGCATTATCAAATCAGGCAAAAAACAGCAAAGGGACAAGTTGCTAAGCCGAAAATAAAGCAAACATCGGATTGTGCTCGGGGATGGCTCGGCGTGCGCGTGATTAAATTCCATTTGTAGACACAGTGCAGAGCCGCATCGAGCTATTTACCGTGCCTTTTAGTGCCTTAACGCCGAGTGTATATAGTGTGTGTGTGTGTGTGTGACTGTGTTTGAGTGCTCAACGCACATAAAGATTGTCGAGATTCGAGCAGCATTTTCTTTCTTTCTGTCTGCCGTTGCCTGACTTTGTTGCGTTTACTGAAAAACGCTCGGGGAGCAATTCGAAAGATTTTCGTCAACGATTTATCGGCCCCCAAGCTGAGTGGGTGACGTTGATAGGCATTGATAACGGCAGCTGCTCGGCTCGGCCAGGTAATTTGCATAGGAAACGCGTTCGGCAAAAGAAAAGGTTGTACCCCCTTAAGCAACCTTTCCATACACAACATAAGTAGTTCACTTGGGCCCATCTTGCAGTTATCTTTCGGGACTGCGATTCCCATTCAATGATAGTGCATAAAATTAATGGATGTACTCGCATCTAAAATTCAGTAGAGGCAGAAAGCCTCTAATAAATTTATGGTATTAAGCTGCTTTCGGGACCCATAGCGTCTGTCTGGGGAAACTGTCCTGGGAGTGCTTTGTATGCCCATAAAAATCTATAGACTAGTACAGTGAGATTCTTCTCTTCACTTCACTTCATTTATTCGCTGATAGTTTCCTGTTGACACCCACTGTGAAGAGCATTCAAAATAGCAGGGAGCCAAAAATGGGAAAAATAGAAATCTTTTTATAAAAATAAACGAAAGGAACAACAATGCGATAAGTAAATTCTCGTCATGTAATTACGAGTCACAGAAAAAATGACAGCGAGTCCTCCCAAAGAGGACATTTGTTGCTTTTGTATCTGTATCTGTATCTGTATCAGTATCTGTTTCTGGTTTACATGCAAATTCGCAAAATGTTATTACAGCTGTCGCTGAGCCTGCAGGCTCTCAGCGGGGCTTGAAACACTTTGGTCTGGGCGGGGCGTTTCTTTTTGAATCTTCTTATAAATTGTCACTGAGGCGACTTTAATGGGGGGCGACTGAGTGAATTTCAATTGAAAATGCTAACTGATTCAGATAGTTGAAAGAACATATAGAATACATATTTGTCGCATTATAAAAACACATAACTAGAATGCGAGTGTTGCTGGTATGACTGGAATATAGTGCTGGAACTCTGAGGAAACATTTTCAGGAACACAATATGATCACTCGATATGGCGCATCAACTGCGAATGGATAACTGGCAAACAACGCTGACACAAGCCTGTGGAAGTGGCCTAAAAAACTGGGACGCAATCAGTGCGAATGAATGAGGCACTGCAGCCATTTTGGTTAACTTTCATGCGGCCATTCAATGACTTAACCGAAAAAGAGCAATTGGGTTTGCCGAGGGATAAGAGGGGGAGAAAGGGATGACAGAGATGGAAAAAGGGTCGAAAGGGTTTAGCACATGTACAAATTGCTGCCGTGGCCTACATCGCATTTGCATAGCGGGCCAAGTGGAGGGCAGCTTTAAGGTTGCTTCAATTAAATTGTTGTGCCCGGTGCCACGCCCACACACACAGAGGGGAGCAGGCCTAACAAGGGGCGGCCGTGTGCGTAGGCCATGCGAATTTGCCTTTATCCCAACTCTGTTGTGCCCTTTTGTGGATCTCTCGCTTAGTTTGAGGTCGATGAGGAGGTAGCCGCGTCACGCCAGGAGCTTTTCGGTTACTTGAAGAGTCAACACTTTTGCCAAGGCGAGTCGGGGCGAGGCCCACTGAGCAAGCTGCCATTTTGACTTACTGCACACAGCGATGACGGCCATAAGTGAAAAAAATTTACGTGTTTTATTTTGTGTTTTTTTTTGTTGGCTGCGTGAGAAATGCCCCAGGAAATTGTACTAAGCAGCAGAAAAACTGGCTAAGTTAACGAAAGATGTCTGCAGTGTTTCAGGCCTGGCAGCGAAACGAGCCCACAAGCAGAGGCCAAGATAAGCCGACGAACTGGCAGGAAGGCAGGAAAATTTATGGCATGCAGGCGACGCGAATCCGCCGGACATGAGCGGCAGAGTCGAGTCAAGGTAGATTCCCTGGCTTGTCAGCAGTGTCTTATCGCCGTGGCCCAAGAAAAGCAGGTGATAATCACAGACGCACACACACACACACACTCAGCTGGGAAGACGTCGCGTGTTGGCGAGAGAAATCTGGCCAAATAAAAAGCTACAAATGAACGAGCTCAGCTCAGCAGCAGCCCCAAAGTCATTTGGAATGCAAAACAGATTTGAACTGACCCAAGTGGGTCGACTCCTTGACTGACTGACTGACCGAGTGACTTGTGAGTACGACCCAAAAGGTATCCCAATCCCCATCCGCATCCCCATTCGCATCCGCATCCGAATCCAATCGTCAGTCAAGCGATTATTCACTCGATTTCAATCGTTATTTCAGCAGCTTGTTCGCCTCTCTTATTTATGGCCAACAAATTTGCCTGAATTTGGCTTGGTGTGCCCGGATTTTCACCTAGTTTAGCTGGAATTGGGGTTAACGGAAACTGATTCCTAAGCGCCTTTGGGCAATAGCGACAAATTATCGGCAACAGGTGAAAGTTGACGTTATAAATCTAAAGAGAAGCTAAGTAAATTTAAAGAGATAAATTTAAGAGCCAACTGCAGAAACGGCTAAAAAGTAGAAGAAGAACCTCCCAACTTCAGCATAATAAATAACTATAATTTAATAAACTTTCTTTCCCACATAAGCCGGAAGCGTAACCGGATTAAAACTTGTGGCGGAAAGAAAATTTGCAAGCAACATGAACACTTAAAACAATATTAAAAATTTAAACAAAATAGCATTAAAACTATTGCACATATTGCATAAACAAACTGCTAAAACAGTTTAAAAAACTTGTTTGAAAATTAGTTAAGTAATTTATGCAACTTTTACCCAAAACAATTTAAAATCAACAGACAAACAGAGAGAGAGAGAGAGAGAAATGGAGAGTTAGCAAGGGAGATAGACAGTGTACTGAGTACTTTCAAATCTGGGTCAATCAAGCGAGTCAAGTGGTTCAATCGAGCAATCAAGCAACTTAGTTAAATGGTTGACTTCCGCTCTCGAGTCCTGTGGAAGGAGTAGGAGGAGGAGTGTTGAGGTGGAGCTGCTATGTGGCTGCTTGGGTGGCTGCACTTGCTGGGCGCCAAGTGTCGTCGGCGTCGACTTCCTGTCTCCCATCGGCCACTTGAAATGTAATTTAATTTGTTTATTTGTTCGGGCAGACGCTTTGTGGCAGACAACGTGGCGAGGCAGTTGAATTAATTGTGCACCCTGCGGAGGATGCCACGCAGGGAGAAAGGGAAGAAGATGACGACGAGACACCTGCTGCTGCTGCTGCTGCTCCGTTTCACTGTTTGCACAAGGGAAGACACAGACACCTTGCCAGAGTGCGCCGAAAATTTAAGTGTACTTATATAATATATATATATATATATATCAGCTGAAACAACTCTGTAATTAATGTGTTTGTTCAGCTTTCGTGCCTCTGAAAATTTGTTAGGTGTTGTTTGCCACTTCCCCCCGGATATGGCTGCGGAAGTCAGGCAACATTTTAATTCAATGAGTTCCCAGGCGAAAGTGAGGTCTGCATTAGGGCACCGTTCTTTAGCCCTGGCTGAACTTGGGGAAGTTATGCAAGATACTCTGTAAGTTAAGTTGGAAATTGAAGAGCATTATCACTTTGTGTATAAGCAAACTCTATATATCAGGCAGAAAGAGACGCATCCTAGCCTATAAAGTATATTTCTTCTTGATCAGCACCAGCTGTTGAGACCGTTTAGATATTTCTATCAATTGCCCATATGACCTACCTTGATCATAGAGATTATACAAGTTGGGGGTATCAAATTAGGGGATAATGTGTGTTGTAGGCAGATAAAGCTTATTTTAAAGTTTTGCCACGCCTCTTTATGTGTTGTTTGTGTGTGTATGATAAGGAAACTTTTTATATCAAGCAGTTATCCTAGTAATAAAGTAGATTCTTTTCTTTTTGAGCGTCAGCAGTCGAGACTGTTTAGGCATTTCAGTTTGTCCGTAGGAACACATAAATATCAGAGACTTTACAAGCTGGGGTTATGAAATTGGGTGACCATACGTCTTGTTATTGTACGCAGGCAAAGCTTGTTTTAAATTGTGCCCACGCCCATTCATGGGTTGCTTATGTGTGCATTGTACTGTAAGAATATGAGTAACAGAATAACAAGACACTTTGATTCATCTTAAATCTTTAATGAATAATACTCAATACTCAATATACCCCCTGCTGCAATTCCATAGTTTGCAGGGTATAAGATTAATATTGTGCAACAAGAAACCTTCATAATTCGCGTCTTCTGTTGCAGCCGGCAGTGAAGATGCTGCTCATTAGTTCGCTTGGCTGCTGCAGACAACAGAGACTCGAGCTGCAACTGCAACTGGCATTGGAACAGGAACTGCAACTGAAAGTGGGCATTGTGTCAGCTGCACGGACATTGCAGTAGACGGGGCAGGGGCACCATGACGAGGGCTGGAGGTAACAGAGTGCCGCCTCAACTGGCAGCGGCAGCGGAAACGGAAGCTGGAGCAGCGTCCGCTGAAATGGCGGAGCCCGTGCTGGCGTTGCTGCGCGCCGGTGAAGTGTTCAACCAGACACGCCCGCCGCCCTTCTACAACAGCTACAACATCTCGGAGGATATCTATAACTATTTCAATGGCTTCACAGCGCCGCCACCGACAAGCAGCAGCGATTTGGCGCTGCATCTGAACACGACCAGCATCGCACCGAGCAGCACAACACGTGAACCGGATCTCTCGGAGTTTCTGGAGGCGCTGCCCAATGATCGGGTGGGTCTGTTGGCCTTTCTCTTTCTGTTCTCCTTTGCCACCGTGTTTGGCAACTCGTTGGTCATCCTGGCCGTCATCCGGGAGCGCTACCTGCACACGGCAACCAACTACTTCATCACCAGCCTGGCCGTGGCCGATTGCCTGGTGGGTCTGGTGGTGATGCCCTTCTCCGCGCTGTACGAGGTGCTCGAGAACACGTGGTTCTTCGGCACCGACTGGTGCGACATCTGGCGCTCACTGGACGTGCTCTTCAGCACGGCCTCCATACTCAATCTGTGCGTCATCTCGCTGGATCGTTACTGGGCCATCACGGATCCCTTCAGCTACCCCATGCGCATGACTGTGAAGCGTGCGGCGGGTCTCATTGCCGCCGTCTGGATCTGCTCGAGCGCCATCAGCTTCCCAGCCATCGTGTGGTGGCGGGCGGCGCGGGATGGCGAGATGCCCGCCTACAAATGCACCTTCACCGAGCATCTGGGCTACCTGGTCTTCTCCTCGACCATTTCGTTCTACCTGCCGCTGCTGGTGATGGTCTTCACCTATTGCCGCATCTACAGAGCGGCGGTCATACAGACGCGGTCCCTGAAGATTGGCACCAAGCAGGTGCTGATGGCATCGGGTGAACTGCAGCTCACACTGCGCATACATCGTGGAGGCACCACACGCGACCCGGCAACGAATCCAGTTGCGAGTGGTGGCGGTGGCGGAGGTGGCGGCGGAGGTGGAGGTGGTTCACTAAGTCATTCGCACTCGCATTCCCATCATCATCATCCCAATCATAGTGGCGGCACAACGACGTCGACGCCCGAGGAGCCGGACGACGAGCCGCTATCGGCGCTGCACAACAACGGACTGGCCCGGCATCGGCACATGGGCAAGAACTTCTCGCTGTCCCGCAAGCTGGCCAAGTTCGCCAAGGAGAAGAAGGCGGCCAAGACGCTGGGCATCGTGATGGGCGTGTTCATCGTCTGTTGGCTGCCGTTCTTTGTTGTGAATCTGCTCTCGGGCTTCTGCGTGGAGTGCATCGAGCACGAGGAGATTGTCTCGGCGGTTGTGACTTGGCTCGGCTGGATCAACTCCTGCATGAATCCTGTGATCTATGCCTGCTGGAGCAGGGACTTTCGCAGGTACTATAGAGCACTATAATGCATGGATTATATATCATATAAACTACTAATCTTTATCTTCTCTTCACTTTCAGGGCCTTTGTGCGCCTGTTGTGCATGTGCTGCCCCCGCAAGATTCGCCGCAAGTATCAGCCCACAATGCGCTCCAAGTCGCAGGTGAGTTCATGTCCAGCTTGCGGTTCATTTACGACAAGCTGCGGTTTGCTGGGATTTTCCACCTTCCTCTCTCTCTCTCTGTCTCTCTCTATCCTCACTCTGTCTCTGTCTCTTTCACTTACATTGGCAAAAGTTAGCGACATATTTATGTTTATTTCATCAGCGTTTTTTACTCGCGTGGACTGAAAACGGTTTATGAATTATGCAACCCCGTCGCGTACCCCAGCCCCTGAACCTGCCCCTACTCCTGCTGCCCTGCGCCGCACTCTCGTCTGCTCCAGAAACGAAACTCAGCGAACGACAAAATTAATTTGCAAATTTAATGAATATGCACGCAGAAGAAGAAGCTGAAGCAGAAGACGAGGCAGCTGCAGAAAAAAACTAAGCAGCGAGTTGAACCACCCTCCCCCTACTCCACATCTCCCTTCCCCTCTTCCCACCCACTGAGGCATTCACACATGACAGGCAACTGGCAGAGAAAGTGCTCACACTTTGAGCTTGGAGCCGCCCCACATCCTTCCACCTCGACGCATCTGTCAACGTCATCGGCAACGGTGACTGTCCGCCCTGCCAGCCTGCCCCCTGCCCCCTGCACATCCCACTCTTCATCTCTAGGGCCGCCTGAGTGCTCTGATTTTAATGAATAATCTCTTAATCTGCCTCTGCGCGCAGCATAATGTGGCTCACAAAAGCCCCATCAAATCCCGAGTCAAAAAGTCAAAATTGGAGAAGATTAAGTTGCACTTTCCATTATAATAATTCTGTTAATTATCAAGTGCTCAAATTTTATATAATTTCAATACTAAAAACGTATTCAAAATTAGTTCAAATTGGAGAAGATTAAGCTGCACTTTCTATTATAATAATTCTGTTAATTATCATGTGCTCAAAATTTATATAATTTCAATACTAAAGACGTATTCAAAATTTGCTCAAAGTTGGAGAAGATTAACCTGCACTATTCATTATAATAATTCTGTTAATTATCAAGTGTATTAACACTGAATTTTAATATTTGTCAAAGTTGGGGAATTCACTTTTCATTATAATAATTCTTTTAATTATCATGTGCTCAAAATTTATATAATTTCAATACTGAAAACGTATTCAAAATTTGCTCAAATTGGGGAAGATTAAGCTGCACTTTCCATTATAATAATTCTGTTAATTGTCATGTGCTCAAAATTTATATAATTTCAATACTGAAAACGTATTCAAAATTTGCTCAAAATTTGAGAAGATTAACCTGCACTTTTCATTATAATAATTCTGTTAATTATCAAGTGCTCAAAATTTATATAATTTCAATACTGAAAACGTATTCAAAATTTGCTCAAATTGGGGAAGATTAAGCTGCACTTTCCATTATAATAATTCTGTTAATTATCATGTGCTCAAAATTTATATAATTTCAATACTAAAGACGTATTCAAAATTTGCTCAAGTATCCCAGAACAAACTCTTTGTTGATGAAGAATATATTTATTATATATGTGCGAATATATATTTATTTCACAGTCATAAATTCCCACATCAACCATTTCAACCCCATCATCATTACAATATTATCAAAAGCACTGCAATTCAAGCAACATAATTCCTACATGATAAGTATAACCGACATGCCATAAGTCTTATATAGTATATAGTACAATGCCCATACAGATCTATGTAATAAGTATACGAATAAATCGTACCATCTGCCGCTATCTTCACTTCATATGGGATAAGGTACCAGGGAAGGAGTACCTGATGATGATGATGATGATGTGTGTGTGTCGTAATGCCGTTATGCCTTATCGGCCCATTACTATCGCTGATTATCGTGTGCTGTTCTTACAGAGATTCGCAACGCGGCGCTGTTACTCGACCTGCTCGCTGCACGGCATTCAGCACGTGCGACACAATTCCTGCGAGCAGACTTATATATAGTTTAGCGTAGATTTACTCCCATATCGAATATGTGCATACGTGTACATATGCAAAGCGCGGGCTGAGGCTGAGCTGGGGCCAATCCAAGTAGCTGTCTTCTAGTGTTGTAAGTCGATGGCAAGGTAAGCAGAGCGACGCGTTCGTTATCGTTATCTCGTTATTTGATGTGCTCATCTTGATGTTCATGTTCGTTTTGCGTTTATCGTGTTTGTCCTGCTCTCTCTGTCTCTCTTTCTCTCGCTCTCTCTCTCTATATATATATATTTGTCTTTGTCTGTCAAAGTCATGCACTCAAACTTTTCGAGGGGACAGTGAACATAAGCATTTACTCCCCCACCCTGTGCTACACTTACCTATCGCATATATAAACAGATATTACACTACAACACGAACTACGTGATGCACTTTGTGTTGCCACATGCCACACTCGCTGTCATCTAGCTGTCCCCTCCCCCCATGCCCCATTCAAGTGCGACAATGTTGTTTGTGCTTGTCAAAAACGAAAACTATAAAGGAGGAGGCAACATAAAAAGCGAACTGTGATTCTGGCACCTGTTGAACGCATTGCACCTGAACCCCTGATCTCACACACACACACGCAAACACGCATACATACACTGCACACTCTCACTCATACACTCCCCCCCCTCCACTTCCACCTTGCACAGCTGGATGCAGTCGAGTCCTGACTTGCTCCTGGCTTGGCTTAATGTCTCTGTTTGAACAATTCCCTTTGGCATGGCAACTGTTCTTTTGTTGCTCTTCACTACTGTTGTTCTTCTCCTTGTTATTGTTATTGTTGTCAATGTTGTTGTTGTTTTTTGCAGTTGTTTTTATGCGCTGCGCAAAAACCGATAGACCGTGTGATGCTCAGCTCCGCTCTGCACCGCAACCTTTGCCCTATGCCAGCAGAGGAGAGAAGCTCTGCACACACGTGTATATGCCCACGCTGCTGTACAGCGTACAGGGTATGGGAGAGTTTTTTAAAGAAGCTCACTCCTTGGCCAGGCCAGGCCAAGGACGCGCTGTCCTTGCAGCGTTTTTGTCATTTTTGCTGTCGTTTCTTATTATTTTCCTCGATGTTTTTCCTGCTTTTCCCCAGTTGTTGTTCTTCTTCTTGTTGTTGTTGTTCACTAAAAAATCTACACACACACATACACACATGCATACACCTAGCGTATCGCCCCCCCCCCCTGTCCCACTCCGCACAATTTGGCTTGTTGTTTTGCAATTCCTCTTAAAGTTGCCGCCTTCTCTTCGTACTCTCCCTCGCAGTCTCCCTCTCACTCACACCCGCAGTCGGTTAACTTGTGTTTGTGTTGGAAATTCGAGTCGACTTTGTTGTTGTTATGCTTCCCACTTTAACTTGTTGGCCTTTTGGCTTACCAAGTATGCATGTTTGTGTGTTTGCTTGTGTGTTTGTACTCAATGAAAATCCGCTTTCATCGATAAGTATGCCAGGCCATATTTGGCAAATCAACTGGGAGAAAACACCCGATATACTCGCAATGCTATCAACTTAGCCATAAATCCCTCTTGCAATCGAAAGCCTTCTTCCAGCTCCATTTTCCCATGTGCGATACAAACACATCACACACACACGCATGCCATGCAATTAAATTGATGAAAATGTTGCTTCCAGCTCCGACCCAAATGTAACTGTACGATACAATGTGAGTGAGTATTTGATCGGGTACTCGTTTTCGGCAGTGCCAGGATATCAATTACCCCCGCAAAGCAGGCCAATTTATATGCCAATTCTCTCGCTTTCCCGGCTCCATTGTATTCTATATTGCGTAAAGCCATTGTTAAAAAGGGTCATGACAGCTGAAGCTCTTCGACTTATCGACGTGGCCACTTAACAGCATCCAAACATGCACCGGAAGAACGATAGAAAGCATATCGAATTACTACTTGCAAAGTGAAATAAATCAATCATTGCTTTTAAATTGCAAATGAGCTATAAATTAATACTGAAAATATTGTAGATCTTCAATACAGTGAAACTAAACTAAAACTCGATTGTCATCTAAATTTCTAATTGTTTAAACAGTTTAAATTCAGAATTAAAACAAGAAAGGATGCTCAACTTCGGAACGTCTTCTTCCTACCCCAATCATACAATATATAGTTAATACTCTGAGATTTGGATAATATTATTTGAGTATGCATGAGAGACAATACGAACTATAATTATAGTTTGTGCAAATATAAGTTTTTTAATTAAAATATTCATTTTCAAGTGGCTGTTTCTTAATTTAATAATAGTTGTATGGTACAGTATAATAGTTGTACAGTACAAAAAGTAAACCATTAAATTAATACTGAGAAAAGTGTAATTTCGGTGTCTTTAAAAAACAAAGTTGACATATTAAGAAGAGTCAACGTAATTTACCTGACAGAATTTTATACAAAGCATTTTATTTGATTAATTAAAATTCTTTAATGAAATTATAAATGTGGCATTGAAGTGTCGCAACACAATTAAAACTCAATCAATTTAAGGAATCAGTTTACTTACTTCACAACGATGCACAAGTGTCGCAAAGAACAAAAGAGTTTCGCAAGTTGTCAAGTCTTAAAGCAAAACTCTTTGCTTTGCTCGCTTTCTTGTGACTGTTCGCAATTGTTGTGCACAGTTCAAGGACGGTTGACGGAGACGACGACGAGGACACTTAAAATAATACACACAAATTCCGGTGATTGCTTAAATTAGCGACAAATGAGTTCGACTTCCGTTGGCCACTCAAGGGGGAAAAGGCGGGGGAGGGGGCGGAGGCAAAATGGTCAGGCAGGCAAATGGAGAAATTGAGATGGTTTGCCACGACTTGTGGCCGAGTGTGTGTTGTGCTATGTCTACATTAAAACGAGATGTCTGTATGTTTTGGGTTGGGGGAGGTGTGTGAGAGTGTGTTTGTGTGTGTGTGAGTGAGGGGTAGGTGTATGTGTGTGTGTGTATGTGAGCTGGTTTCATTCATTGTGCCGATTTTGCAGTTGCTTCGTGGTCGAGCTTCCTTTCCTCTGTCCCAGCGATGCCTACAGTTGCCCATTGTCATCGCACTTATCTGCAAGTCCAGTGCGGTCTGCCGCAAGCCAAGTGCGTGTATGCTTGTATGTGTGCATGTGAGTGTGACTATGAGAATGGACATGGGTGTATCTGTAGGTTTGTCTTCTCTATTGTCACTTGAAAATTAACTTCATTGACGTTTTGTCCAATTCGACTGCTGTTCTGCTGCCTCTTATGCAGCTTCCTATAGAATACAGACACACACATCTAACAAAGACACACACAATGCTCAGTACACGCAGTACACACACACACGCATTGATTAGCTTCCGGCTGCGTGCGTAAAGCTTTAAATCGGTATTAGACTAGAAGAAGTTTGCTAAGATTATAAGCAAAATAAATATGAAGTTCTGCAAACTATCGTTGGTACTATCGGCAACAAAAGTAACGTAGTAACGTAATGAGTTATCTATTTAGATTTATCAACTCTCGGTCATTCAATTTCTCTCAGTATACATCTGCAGTATGACAGCTGACTTGCCTGGCATTTCAAAATCGAACCAAAATCCGAATTCCTCTTTAGCAACGCGTATGCCAGGCAGCCTTATCGAATATTCAATCAAGTGCACAATCGCACACACACTTACATACACACACACACACACATTCACACAAATACTCTAACACACAGACACGCACATGTAATTGTAATTCTAAATGTTTGCAGAAGAACTCATTGGCCAGCCTCAGGCCGGGACCCACAACGGATCTACTCCGCTTCGGCGCCTTCGAGTGAACGACGAGAGCACTGTAATGTACACACACACACAACCACACGTATATACACACACTTATACTGCACACACAGATTGCTATGCTAAACGCTGCTAATCAAATTAATTGCGCGCCGTTCTCTTTTGGGACCAAAATCGAAATTATTGTGAAAATAATCAATCAAAGCAAAGTCGTGACCGCTTCACGTCAAGCGATAGCCAAATTAAACGCTTGTCTCCCGCTCCATAGCAGACTCCTTTTTTGTCCCGTCCCCTCTCCACCTTCTCTCAGTCTCAGGCTATTCATTTATTTCCACTCGGAGGAGGTGGCAGCACATCAAAATGTAATTTACCACAAATGTTGCGAAAACATCAATTATCCCTAATGGACTGTGAACGCGAAATTAACGTTTATAATTATGTGACAGGCGCACCGAAAGTGGCCGAAACTTTGGCCTGATACCCTGCAGCACATGTGGCAAGGGTATGCAAGGGCAGTGAGCATAATCGGAGCTGTAAAGGAGCAGTGGGTTATGTTACTTTAACAAGACTTTATTGCCCCCAAAAAAGTAAACTAAAATATATACTTGCCGTAGTATCTTGTCAGTCAGTATACCCCACCGCCTTGTGCGGTCGCAAGTGTTGTCCGACAAGCGAGGAGAACCCCAAGCACGACTAGCCGCATCTGCTGCAAATAGAGTCTTAAGTAATAAATTACAAAAAAAGGGCGTTTCCGTGACAAATTCTTGCGTGGTATATGAACAGAGAAAAAACCACAAACTTTGGCTGGTTCGTTGACCTTTGAACTCGGCCCCGCCCGTGTGAATGTGAGTCATGTTTATATGAGGCAAAAGGCATAGATAACTCCTGCAAATGGGCCATAAAAATCAACTTATTGCATAGTTCTTATAGTTAGCGAAACTTTCAATTAACGATAAGATATAAAAATTGTCTCTGCAAACATTGTCTCAGATTTATGGCCAGAACAAGCTAAAAATCTATGTGTGTGTCGGGATTCGACAATGTCTGAAGTCAAAATCATTTTTCGATTCAACTGACAGCTCGAGCTGTTAATCAAATTGCGGCCAGGGGCCCAAGCAGTGGCACCACGTTGCGTATGCGTAATAAAAATCGTTTTCAAGAGAAAGGATATTAGAATTTGCCGCAAAAACTTGTCAGCTTGTAATTGAATTGAAAGTCCAATCTGCCGTCGAATGGAAAAAAACATGAAACAAGACAAGAAGAAGGTGTAGCTTGGCTGGGTGGACTACGAAATACCCTTTGTGGGATATTAAGTATACGCCAGAGTGTCATAATAGAAATAAACACATGTTGAATGGTGACGAAGGGCGAGTCTTCAATAAAAATGTATTGAAACATTTAAATGGAATCTAGAAGTGCCTGCTGGCTGTGCAAACTAATCTACCCCACTGGCAGGACACCTAAGCACGTGTGGGGAAGCACTTGTAATATGCAATTCCCAAGGAACCACAGAAAGCCACAGAAAATCAACTTGGAATCGCAAACGACACACGTCAACACACACACCGCACACCCTGCACACACACAACACATACACACAACACACGGTGCAAGTAGAAGAAACCACATGCTGAAATTGCATTGCCATTTGCGTCTGATAAAGACGATAACGATGATTACAATGCTGATGATGAAGATGATTTCATGGCTGCTGTTCTTGTTGTTGTTGTTCTGCAGAGGGATTCAAATTGAAATTTGGGGTCGGAGAGGTGCCTGTCCAAGCTCTCTCTGTCTCTTTGCTCTTTTACGGCTAATATTCGGAAATTGTGTGTTTTTCTGTTGTATTGTAAGAAACACCCAAGCCCCACTCCACCCCCTTTAATACACCCCTGGCTGAGTGATGCTGCTGCTACTGCTGGCATCCTGGAACCGCTTTTCGTTTATTGTGTTGCATTGCTTTCCTTTTACTTGGATTTTGTTACGTTTTTTTGTCTTGGTCGTCTTCATTTTGTTGTTTGTTTGTTTGCTGCCCTCTCTCTCTCTATCTCTCTCTTGTTGTTATTGTTGCTATTGTTGTTGTTGTTTTTCAATCATGCATTCGCTTTGACTTTTATTGCACCCGCAGACAAGAAACCAAAAGAAAGCAAGAGAAAACGACGTGCACTGAACATAAAACCAGTCGAAAGCGACCGCGCAACAATTTCAAATTGTTGTCGTTGTTATTTGTTGTTCATCTTGTTGTTATTGTTGTTGTTAAACATCTTTGTTGCCGCTGTTGCTGTGCCACAAATTGTTTTTGCTCGACCAACACACACAAACAGACACACACACACACACACACAAACATGCAGAAATAAATCTGAACACTGCCTGTAAATTGTATGCAACGCGCCTGAAATTGAAATTTGTCTGCAACATTCTCATAACTTCTCTCTCCCTTCTGCCCTCTCTCTCTCTCTCTTTCTCTCACTTTCTTGCTTGCAGTGCCACGTTGCCGCCGCCATGGTGGCCGCCTCCACCACGTTTGGCTACCACTCCGTCAACCAGTTGGACCGCAACATCATTTGACGTCAGCCCAGCAGCTGCAGCACCTGCAGCGCCAGCAGCAACTGCGGCCCACGTGGCAACTCGCATCAGTATCACTCCTCGGCAGGGGGCACGCCCAGCTCGTCGCAGCGCTCGTGCACCCGCTGCCAGAGCTTCCATCGGCACCATCATCGCGCCCGGCGTCGCAGCTCGGGCATGCAACTGCGCGGCGACTACAACTCGACGTCGGCGGTGAACAGCGCAGCCAAGACGATTGTCACGATCACAGCGCCGCCGGCCGCAGCTGCCTCGGCCAGCGCCCTTCATCTGGGTGGCAGACCCTCGTCGGTGTCCACGCTGACGTTGGCCTCGGTGCCGCCCTCGTTGCTGCTGGAGGCCTCCATGTCGGGTGGCAACCTCAAGGCGGGCTCCGTCAGTGCGGCCAACACGCCGCTTGCTCCGCCAGCGAAGCACACTAGCTTCGCACTGACGCCCAGCGCCATGGGACCATCTAGCTCCTCAGGATCGGGACACCATGTATCGTTTATGCCCATGCCGCTGCCCATGATGGGTGTCAAGCGATTCCGCGACTCGAACGCATCGCTGGGCTCGCCCACAGGGCCGCCGCCGAGTGCTGTGGCCAGCGGCTCAGCGCCGTCCCTAATGGAGCCCGCCGAGAGTCCGAGTGGGGCAAAGCATGCGGTACTCGAGCTGCGACATAGTGTGCAGAGCCAGATCACTACGCTCGAGGATGTCGATGATGTGGAGCACAGCCAAGACGACGGCAAAGGCGACGGGGACAATGACAGCGACAGTGAGAGCATGGGCGTCGCGCTGGTGCAGACGACGCCGCAGCTGGAGTGCCGCACGGAGATGGCATCGAGTTCCTCAAGCGGTTCGGTTAAGTAAACTCGCCCACAGCACGCAAGCAACTTCTAGTGATAAGATATGTCTAGTGATACGACTCTTGGTTATTGAACACATTATCGCCCTATCGATTGCTGATTCCAATCGATACAACTATCGATACGTTGGCTCAGCATTCGAGCAATGCATAGTCTTAGTGTTAAATAGATCTATTCGTACTCGTAGCTACTACAGTTAGTTGTCATATCTTAGCTCTTCCATAAATAGTTTTTATATCCTCTAAGTTCCGTCAAGTACGCCATCTTGTAAATATGGTTTCATCTTCGCCTTGAGTTCTGTTCTAATTGAAAGCTACGTCTTCAACCTGTCCACGTACCTGATATACTCTTTCTATCTCTCTCTGTCTATTTCTACTCTCTCTCTCTATCTCTCTCCATTTAACTCTCTTTAATGTAACTCTATATAGTGGTCCTTTTCTAACAAACTTATTGCAAAATATTACGGGTGCAAAAGAATTTAAACCTTTGTAAGCCTCAGCAAATCAATCAACTAATAACAAAAGGCTTCAATAAATCACAACACAATACATCATATATGAATGTATGTGTAATAAATAAACATATATACAAAGTATACTCTGCCGATCCACTTTCATTCCATTTTCAATCCCGAATAACAAACAAAAACCAACCTAGCGAAAGTGCTACAGAAATCAACTAGTTGTTTCTCTACCCCCTCCGCCTCCTCTTCCAATGGCTTTTGTTTTCCACCCCCGTAGGTAAAGCATAGAATAACTGTTAAATGCACACACAAAACAACAAAAAACCTAAAAACAAATAGCGCAGATAAAGTTAGACGTCGAACTTTTTGCGATATTGATGAATTAAGCTGGCCCAAAAGGCTTAAAAGAAGTAGAGCAAATACTACATAGTAAAAGATGAAAATTACTCGTAAGTTATGTATAACAAGATTTTCAGTTAGCAACTTTTTGAGCTCTTCAGTTTCAAGTTATCAGACAGCGTAAAGTTTTCTAAACTGGTTGCCCAGGCAAACGCAGAAATCACTGGATACAACACCAAGACATATAGTCAATAGTAATAATGAACAATGTGGCATGTCCACAGTTCCAACTACATATATATATATAGCAGATGTATATGCATAATATGATAATCATGCTGACTGGCGTTGCAGAACTATCGAAAGTGATATCGATAGTGTGTATGCTTACCATCGATTGTTTACTATTTCACAATTTAAGCCTGGTCCTAATAAGTTTCATACTTTTATTTCTACTACTACTCTACTAATCTATCAATAATTATTTCACACTAATAGCTTTTTCTTAAGCTTTCAAGTTGATAAATTTATTAATTCCACTTTAATTTATTAATTAAACTTTCCCATTCTATAAGCAACTTCTATCGCTTCCACACTCGATAGTTTTGCAACACTGGTGCATACATATATATTTACCATTTACACATAAGTAAAGCATTGGATATGCAATGAGTGCAGTAACAATGACAAAACTGCAGAGTGGGGGATATGCAAGGACACCTGCATGAAGAATAATTGCAGTAGGGAATGGATATGTGAGAACAAGGAAATAATTAAAGAGAAAGGAGAAAAGCATTGCTCATTGTTTAAAAAACAAAACAGATCCCAAGTGGAAAGCAAAAGCGAAAACAGATGGCAATTATTAATGTAACGAGTAATCGATACGCGTAAAATAGAATAGAATACAATAGACTAGTCTAGAACTAAGCTCATAGCTCACAGCTCACTGCTCGTAGAGTAATTGGTCTGCGTGTGTGCAGACAAATAGTAGTAAGTGTAGGTCTAAGTCTCTTGTAGCTCTCCTACTAAATACGATATGTGTCTAATGTGAAACTAAAGAGAGAGATCAAGGCCAACCAAGCCAGAGTATAGCGAGAATTTACAAAGTATACTGAATAAATACTAAACACACACATATGTATAATATATCTAAGAATCACAGTCCCCGATCGGCACCTATAAGCAGATGATTTGTATTCCATAGCTAAGTACGATATGTGTATGTGTGCGTTACAACTACGACTACAATACTAATGTACTGTCTATTTATGTATGTGTGTTAAGATTAAAATATAGAAAAATACTGAAACAGTAACTGAAACTGACCGCAAAACTGTCGGGGGCAACATTATTTAAATTTCAGCTGGGCAAACTATTCCAAGTGGTTTCGGTGCAACTTTTCGGGACTCGAGTAAGAAATGCAGCACTTCATCTTTGTGATGGACGAAGGCCAAACTGCAGACATAAAGTTTACTGTTTACAGTTACGGTTTACGGTCTACGGTTTACAATTCCGGGGCGGGCATTAGAGCTGCGATTGCCAGTGGCAGCAGCAACTCGTGAGTTGCATTGTGCAGCTGTCGCTCAAACAGACACTCTCAGCTTCAGTTTGTCTGTCTTTTCCGCTGTTTGCCTGTCTGTCCGTCTGTCTGTCTGCCTGTTTGTCTGTCAGTTGGTTACTCGCTCAAAGGGAAACACCCGCAGCCCTACAGCCAGCAGCAGCTGCCCGCGTGGCGCCTCATAAACTTTAAGCTGAGTGTGCACACTCCTGGCGCGCATCGGGAAGCGGGCGCAACATTGTGGGGACAAATCGCACGACGTGCAGCGACTAACTAATGAGAAAATAAGCCAGAGAGCGAGCAACACACACTGTGCAGCTGAAACCGAAACCCCGCCGAAAACTACACAACAGAGCGCACTAATGACCCACCAAAGCAACTGAAGTTCACGTGAATCAAGGAACTGGGCAAAAGCTGCTACACTAGTTAACAAAAGAATATATAAAGTATTTTATATAATATGTACCATATATGTAAAATATGTGGTAAGTAACCTATTTATTCAAATATAAATCTTTCAAAATGTTTGTGTGTGATTTATTATACCCTTCGACCATTGAAAATGGTCAAAAAAGAGGATACTAACTTTGTGCAAATGTATGAAACAGGCAGAAGGAGGCAGAGTAATAGTATATATATTCTTGCTCAGGATCACAAGCCGAGTCGATTGAGCCATGTCTGTGTGTCTGTCTGTCTGTCTGCCTGTCCGTCTGTCCGTCTGTCTGTGTGAACGCACAGATCTCAGCTATTATAAAAGCTAGAGTTACCAAATTTGGCAGGAAGACTCCTGTGTACTATAAGCAGATCAAATGTTAGGTGCCCCCACAAATCAATAATTTAATATTTAAACTTAATTTGTAAGCGCTGTATAAAAGATACAACTTTCTGACTTTAACATATACTAAGCTGAATGAAATATCTACGTAGTCTCCAAATCCGATCGGACAATAATCACAGAAGTTATTTAAAAAAGTATGAGCATAAAACCAAGTGCTTCCGTCAGCTAACAAGGGAGACGGGCGAGCGCGAAGCGCGAGCGCCATCTGTCGGGATTAATTTCAAAGCATGTGCATATGCATATGTGTATGAATTTAACAAATTAAACTACACGGGAACATAGGTCGAAGGGTATCCCACTGTCGCGTTTTGCGCGACTGTTGCTCTCGTTTTTATTTAGCTATTTAAATGGAAAATACTACCAGGATGACATTGACAGTGTAGATGATAATTGTTGGTATCCAACGAACTCTCTTAAAACAATTAAGATGATGGTCGGTCCTCTAGGCAACTGAAACGTAATTTTTTTGTATACATTTGTAAATCACCAACATAAATAATAATGCACATGGTTATAGATTCTGTTTTCAAATAAATGCAATGTTACTCTTAAACTTACGGAGACTATATCACTCTTTTGAATATATAAATTTTAAATACATTTTTATACATTCTCTAAAGGATTTTTGATTAAGGAATTGGCAGACGATAATTCCAGAATAAGTAAGTATATGATTTTATGTCCCTGCGAGTTTTGTGCCTTTTCTTTAGATTTAACATGAGATGACTTTAATGATATTTCGATATTATGAAATTGTTACAACATATAACAATTTTATAATAAAAGAAACATAAAAGAAAGTGTGAGTAAATAAGTTTAACTAAACCTTTTAAAATGTTTCTGTTTTAGTTAAAAAAAGCCTATGGATTATATACACCCATTTTATAAAATTACATAGCATAATAAAATAAACTCAAACATTTATTATTTTATATTAAGAATATAAATATTTAACCTATTTAAAGAAACAACCTATTGCAAGCAAGAAGCAAAGGACTTCAAAGCACTTAACTTTGCTGGCCAGTGTAGCTAGTGTTAAACTCCGCTGCGATATCAGCACTTGCCGCCGCAAAGAGTCAGCGAGTGAGTGACACGACGCCTCAACACGAGCATTGTCCTTGTCGTAATCAGGCGAATAACGACTGTCAAAATGGTGGATAAGCGCAGAACTAATAAAAAAGAAACGAAAACGAAACGTTGCACAGTGGGGCAGGGGGGCCCATCAACTCGCAAACTGCAGAGATCGCCACTAAAGTGGGACGGGAATAGAACGCGCGTGTGCTCGCTCACTCACTTATCACCCGAACTAAATTTGGAAGCTGCGTCGAACCCTCGACAACATTTTATTTGCTCGTTGGTAATTTCGCTTCCTTTTACCGCTAGTTCTTTGCAGTTTTTTCCCCCACTTCCACTGCCATGCGCCCCGTTGTTGGTGCTTTTCCTTTTGTTGGGTTTGGTTAATGAACCGAAACGCGTGTTTGTCTCTGGCATTGAGCGGAGAGACCCACGCCGGACGGGTTCGCTGCGCTTCTTCAGCTGCTTGGCTTGAATTTGTTTGCCAATATGTAGGGCAATCATTGTGCTGATGACTTTGTTGCTCTCGCAGCCAGAACTGCGAGTGGCAGGAGAAGGGGCTGGGACTGCTGCTGCCAGCAGATTGGGTTAGGGGGCTAATGCGCGGGCGTTATTGTCTGCTCCCTTGGGGCATTTGCGTACGTGCGGGTGGGAGGGACGAGACGACCCGCATTTTGCAGGGCTTAAGGATTTTCCGTTGCTTTTATTATTGTGTGTGGCTTATGCTGCAAGTTCGCTGAGTGTGCATGTGTGTGTGTGTGTGGAAGTATCAAAACCACAATCATTGTCATACATACACCACAAACAAACATACTCAGACACACTCTTCTTAGAGTCATGTTAGTTCATGAAACGTTTAATTATGAACATAAATCGAATTTATTGTCTTGTTTCTTGGTTAGTTTTGACAGTTTTGGGAAGTGAGTATATTAAATCTATATAATGCGTATAATCATGGGATAGTCCAGTTAACATTAGCTGACTTCCATTATAGTCAAAAGGAAGCTTATAAAATTGTGAACTAGCGGATCTAGCGTAAAGTGCTTGGAGCTGTAAAAAGATGATAATAAAATGTTGCTAAAGTTGCTCATTGATATCACTATACTAAATGGACAACAGATAGCTAAGTAGAAAAGATACATTTTTATCATATTTTGGAAGGAAAAGCCAACAGTAAGATACCCTTCGCTCTTTATATTACATTAACTAAGAACAAATATAAAGAAAAATATTTTTCGAAGCACGATCTGTTAATATGGACATGCCTTATAAATATTGACTTATTAAACACAAACATTCTTTTAATAAATTTTAATTTAATAATTTAAATAAATATAAAATGAATTCAACCACGAAATGGAATTGTTTTCATTTGCAGCCGCATAGCGAAGCAGTTGCAGGCCAAAGTTGCAAGATTCTAGGTCTTAATGCCTTTGAATATGCATGAGGAGGCAGGAATGGGGATAAAAACGGGAAGGGGAAGGGAAAGGGAAGGCAGGCACTTGAGATGCCCTTAGTGGCATTTGAGAGTCGCTAATTAAATCAATTTCGCTCGTTTTAAACAATTTCGCGTTGGCAGAGCGAATAAAAATGCTAAATAAATTGATGAACTGTGGCGAATGCGCAAACACAAAGGACGCGTAAGGAGTTATTTGATGCGGATGCGCGTTGTATGCGAGTGTGTACGTGCGTGTGTGTGTGTGTCCTTGTCGTAAAACGGAAGAAAAGTGCGCTGTAAAAAGAAGAGCGAAACCCATCGATCCAGTCGATTCATTGTGTTCGCTCGAGAGGTGGAAAGGACATAGACAATGATGATTATGTTCATGCTGATGCCGATGCTGATGATAATGTTGGTGATGATGATGATGATGCTGTTGAGGAGAGTTCACAAAGCGCCACTTGCACTTGCTGAGGGAGGGGATTGGGGGGTGAATGATTGGGACCAAAATTGTGTAAATATAAACGACATTAAAGCGCGTCTGGAAATAAAACAAACAACAAGTCAAATTCAATGAACTGTGCCGAGGACGCAGCTCATGCTGCAGCTCCTGCCCTGCTTCGGATTCTGGTCTCGGCATTAAGTTGCCATTGCCAGGATGTTGCCTCGGCCTCTGACACAGTCTGCCATCTGCTCTCGCTCCTCTGCTCCCTCTCCTGTGGCTCTGCCTGTTGCCTGCCCTACTTCATACTGGTCTGCTGCCTGCTGTCTCCTGTCACAGCCCGATGGGGCAATTGAAGCGCAGCCTTATTGTGTTCTGTGCCGATTTTCCATATCTATACACAATACACGTTGCTATTTTTGTTGGATGCTTTCACACAGCCAGCGCCAATTTCCATTATGCCCGGGAACCTTGGCTTATATATAACAATTTATAAATATGGCAACGCCCACCGCAGCGTCATTAGAAGCCATTTGAATGATTGCCAAACGACACGGCCCGAGTAAATGTTTTCATAAAAATTGACAAAATGAAATAAGTAGATTGTTCTCGATGCGATGGGCAGCACTCAAGGATATCCTGTAAATAGTGCAGCAATCGATGAGTTGGAGAAACAGAAGATTAATGAAGACGCGTTCGAAAAAACTTAAAGGAGCCTCTGTCTACAATTCAGTTTAGTATTAAGGGTTGAATATAATATATATAACGGAAAAATTCTATAAATAATGATATGTAGACTCTAAGTTTGTATATTTTATAAATAAGTGTAGTTAAATCTATTTGAAATGGATCTCTTTCCATTCTACAAAATGAAATAAGAATATTGTTCTGGGTACGAAAGGCAGCGCTAAAGTTTATCCAGTAAATGAAGATTCACAATGGGCTTGGAAAATTGTAGAATATATTATCTGCAGCTTAGATAGGATATAGTATGATGGTATTTTGTATGGAATAATAATAATAATTAAATATTGTTACATCCATATATAATCGACATCTTCATTTACCTAAAAAAATAAGTTGATTGTTTGCGTACAAAGCACAATGGGGAGATATCGGGAAGTAAATATAATATCGAGACTCTATAAATAGTTTAGCGGTAGATGAGTTAGGAAAACTAAAGATTGATGAAGCTGCACAAGTTAAAGAAACCCCTTTCGATAGTTGCAAGTGAACAAGTATTGAGCGTAGAATACAATAAACAAGGGTATAAAATAGTTGGTAAAGTATAAAAAATGATATCAATATATTAACATCTATATATAAACGACCTCTCTTCCCTTCACTCCGCTTACAAGGTATAAAAAGGATGCCACATTTAGTTACACGTAGGTGTAGTAGGCAAAGGATGACACTCTCGCCCAGGCGTCTCAGTCCTCTCAATGCGATATGTGTCGAGTGAGCCCATTGTTATTGTTATGAGAGTTGGCCTTTTTGGTGTGTTGGGGGCTGCTTCTTTATTTGGAAGGAGGGGGAGGGGGAGAGGGGCTGCGATGGCAACACATTGCTCTAAATATCACGCACGCAATTTTCAATTGAAGCGTAAATTTCACTCTGCGTCAGTGAGCAATTCTCCAGGCTGTTCAAGCTGTTGATAGAGATATAAGAGATGTAAACTGAGGTCGGTCCAGGCGGGGGCCGTTGCTGCTGCTGCTGCACAGGCAGGGAGGAGGGGGAGGTGTCGACGCAGCGAGGCAAAGAAATGACATCAGTGGATTATCGCCAGCATCGGGACAAGCACAAACACGAGACATTTCCTCGCCCGTTTTGCAATATATAAAATTGAAAAAACAGACAGCAGCGCGAGTGTGCGTGCGTGTGTGTGTGTGTGTGTGTGTACTGTGTGTGGCAGCAAAACAAAAGCATGAAATATCGCAGGGAGCAAAGTGTCGAAGTTTCAGAG
Source organism: Zaprionus davidi (assembly GCA_018903715.1). NCBI lineage: Eukaryota > Metazoa > Arthropoda > Insecta > Diptera > Drosophilidae > Zaprionus > Zaprionus davidi. Next base: position 5,863,952 of record JAEIGL010000003.1, read on the forward strand.
GGAAGGGTCTCGCTGGGGGCAACACGTAAATATGCGTTATCCTTGGGCTGACCTTGGTTGGGAGCAGACTCAGCCTCGACATTTTTTTCGTGTTTTGTGTTGAAATAACTTCACGCACACACACACACACACACATACTCACGCCCATTTCATGAATGCAAGTACAAATTACTGGCTCATTCAGTTGGCCAAACGGCAGTCGGATTCCCGCCAAGCACCCAGGACCGCCCGCTGCTGCAGTGGCCTGTCGGGGCAATCACGTACATACAACATAACACAACAAATTCCGCGCTGGGCCAGTGCCAAGAACAGCAACACCAACGGCAGCCACATCACCAGCAGCAGCAGCAGCAGCTTTAATAGCGACATTGACACCGCCAATGTTGCTGCTCCTACTCCTCCTCTGCCCCTGTTCCTCGCCTGCCTTTGCCTGTGCCCCTTCTCCCTGATCCTCTTCCTACCCCTGTTCCTACCACTGTCCCTGTCCCTGCCCCTGCCCCTGCCTCCCATGTCGTAAAACTCCGCCGCTTTGTCACTAAATCGTAAGTCTTCCGTTTAATGCTTTAATAAATCCGCGCTGTAGCCACATGAACTCGGGCAGGATGTGCAGGAAGCTCCTCCGGACAGGACTCGCTGGCAATTCGTGACAAATTGAATTCAATTAAATAAATTAAAGTGCATTTTGCATAAGCGATGTTGCACTCTAATAAAAGTAAATGAAATCACTTTTAAATGTCACGCGCATAAAGCGCAGCTAGAAACGAGCTTAACCTTGCAGCAGGAGTGCAGGGTGGGCAGACAGGGAGACGAACAGTAGAAGGGACATTGGCAGGAGCAGGAGCAACTTTGCGACAGTCAATTCTGCCAGCGCAGCAAAATCAAAGCAAAAGTTGAAACAAAAGACAATTGAAAGTTAAAGGTGACGACGACGACGGGGGTCATGGAAAATGTCCCCGACGAAGGGCGTGGAAAGAGAAAGGTGGCAAATTGTGGGGGAAGGCAAGAGGGAGAAGGTTTCTCCGGATTTTCACCTAAATAAGGATTCGAGAATGCATTAATAAAATGTTCGCATGCTCAAAACTTTTGCCAGTTAATAAAAAAGTTCATTTGGCAACGGGCTAAAAATGGCAAAGGGTATTCGGGATTGAAATAGGGAGGGAGGGAGAATTGAGAATAACTGAGTAGGAAGTGCGGCAGCCAGTCGACTTGATAAATGACAATTTGCGTGACACACACACACACTTAACACACACACAAAGTCAACGGATTCGCTGCTAATTTTGTGGCACAAACAACGAAATCATTTCCTCATTTCCACACAAAGCACATGAGGCAAAGGGAACTTTGAAAAGTGGTCCTGCATTTCATTACGATTCCCAGCTAATTTTCCGAATCGTAATGAGTTTCCCTCTCTGAATCGCTTGACATCAATATGGCAAAGTATATCATGTAATTTGTAGGGTTCAAATGGGAAAACAACTGAAGGATTTTCCATAATGTGCTAAGAATGGCAGCGATAGGCTTGAAAGAACGAAAGGAATAAATTAGATGGAATAAATGATACTGTGTTCATTATTAGAAAACTTCAATCAAATACTTCAACTTCAAACTTCAATCCTGATTTATAATACAACTTCCTTCATGCTAAATGATAATGCTGATGGTATTGTTTCTTTGACTTATTTCTCTTGACTTCTTTGTTCTTCGGAAAGACACAACAATTTGTTTTCTTTTCATTCATTCTAAAAAAAACTAATTTAAACTGTAAGTTCTTTAAAATCCAAAATAAAGGATAAAATAAATGCAACTAATGAATTTTTATCTATATGACTGTTACTTCTCAGAATACCAGAAGGAGTAACTAAACTTCTTAGAAAACTAAAATTACTGCTGACTTACTTCTTCTAAGAAAACTGTCAAGACATTAGAGAACTTCCTTCATTGGGAATAGTATTATTGCTTTATACACTACTATCGATAATGTTGCTTAGAAAACATAGAGACTTCTCAATGAAGTTATCAAGAACTTGCAGCTCTCATTTCTGAAGAAAAGGCTTCCGCATCCTCATTTGAGGACGTGGACAAATAAGGACATTTTGAGTAAACTTTCACCACACGAAGCATTAAACATGCTCCCATATCTTCCTTTCCCACACACACACACTCATCTTCACACTTGGAAGGCTAATTGAAATGCAGCCACTTGTCTTCCCAGGGGCGGAGCGGGTCGAAGACAGCGTCGTCGTCGTCGTCGTCGTTGCGTCGGGCAACGGCATCAAGAAGGAGACTAAGCCGTAAAGAAGGTTAAGAAGAATGGGAAGTAGAACATACTAATCAATTTAAAAGTTTGCACTAGCGCAAAGTCTGTAGCAAGCTCCTTGTCTGCCTTCAAGTTTGCCCAACTAAATCTCGAGAGCTAGTTAAACGTTATGTACGCTACTAATGGGGAAACGGAAGTTGCCTCGCTCGAGTTTGGGGCTTGGTGTAAGGGTTGGAAAACAAAAACGCGACAGAAGCAAACATTGGTGAAACAGTTGCGAAACTGTCGCAAAACAACAACGAAAACAAAAAGAGAGGAAACAACAAGCGGCGGCGACAACTGCACAAAACACAATAAAGCGAGCAGTTGCTCTGCAGTTTCCGTTTCCGCTTGCGCCCCAAAGTAGGCACCGCGAATGGGTCAACAAGCATGAAAACTGCATGACGACTTCATGCAATGTGCTCCCTGCTCTGCCTGTCCCGCGACTCAATGCCAAATACGCTCATAAATTTCAAATAATAAAAAACCAAAAACGAAAAAAGAAACTCCGCTGCGAAAGCAATTAGTTTACCGCCGAGGGCCGCCAGTGCGCATCGTATTGCAATTAACGTAACAAAAACGAGCAGCGGAAAAACAATACAGCGCCAAATGGCCAGCGACTGTGTGGCAACCCAACCCACTAACCAGGCAGTCAGCCAGGCAGTGGAGCAACCATCTAACCAAGCAACACAGCAACCAACCAACCAGTTAACTGGGCACGATGAATTATGGGCCCCGCCCAGACAGAAGGGCAGGCAGGCAGCGACAGTGCCGATGTCGACACCGATACCGACGCCTAGGCCAGAAAACAGCTGCGTCCTGCTATTGCCCATGAACTCCTCCCCCCTCCTCCATTGGACGTTTCGACGCTGTTGCATTAGTTCCAAAATCAATTCGACAGAATTAGAAATCTACAGCAAAATAAATGCTAAACTTTCCTCGAACTACCTCATACCCTATAAACGAGGAATGCATGAAATAATGAACCTTCTGTAGGAAGTTTTTATGAAAACTAAGTTAAGTGCTTGTAAGGTCTTATACCAAAAAAAGAGATCTGTAAATTCAAAAGGTTTCTCAGAAAGATTCAACTAATGATGAAAGAATTAAAGGCAAAGTTCTTTTACTTTACTTAAGGAACTTGTTAGAAAAAGTAAGGTTAGGTGCAAGAATTATGTTTTGCCAGAATGATGTTTTGCCATCACTACACTAGCAAACCGAACTACCCCATTCCGGCAGTTGATAGTTGTTCAAAACGAACGCAAAGTTGGACCCGTTTGCCCTGCAGAAATTCGAGCTACATTTTAACGAGCCTAAATGAAAGCGTATCTAAGGGATTTGGGGTATTGTATGTATGTGTGTCTATGTGTGTGTGCGAGTGTAGGTGCGTGTAGAAGTGTATGTAAAGTATCGTTAATTAAATTACATTTGGCTGGATTTATGAGAGATGTGTTCGCATTTACTACACAGCGAGTATTAAAAAGCGCATGTTAAATCGATTTGGCCCGATCAAAAGGCAATGGCGGAACAACAGTGCTTTGTGTGCTTTGTCACACATGGATTCTCTGAACCGTTGACAGAGACGGGTTCACATTGAAAGAGGCGAGGGGGAAGCGTGTGCTCAACGGAAGTGAAATCACAGTGAGAGCTACAAAGCCGCATACGAGCTTTAAGTGCAGTCAAAGTGCCGCTTGATCAACGCAAACGCACTGACAACCTGCAGGTGGGGCATGTGCGTATGTGTGTGTGAGACAGAGACAGCGTAAGAGTTTAAGTGGATGTTTGATTGTGTGTGTGTGGTGGAAGACTTTAATCACAGGAAAGCACAGTGGGAGTTCTTCTAAAGCCAAAGGATATCATCTTCAGCATCTCAAGTGCGCTCCACGCATCGCAACCAGGAAGACTTCCCCTCCTCCTCCTTTCCTTCTACCCACACTCCAAGCGGATGCAGAAGTTGGTTAAGTGCGCCCGACGGCAATAAGCATTTTATTTTCATTTATTTATGCGATAAACTTTTGATTTGTTGCTCATTTTAGCCAAAGCGGCGCAAGCCAAAAATTTTATTACGCAAATACTATTTGGCCTCCTCCTTCCCACACACACACACACACATATACACACAGGCCGACAAAGCGAATATAATATGCGATGTTTGCTTGTGGCCAGCGTGCCCAAGACGCCTACAGCCGCTTACCCCAACCCCCTTTCCCCCTGCAGGCATAATTCTCGCTTCCAATCTCGCTGAACTGTAACGCTTGAGTTGGCAAACTTTAAGGAGCAAGAAGGAAAAAAAAGGAAAGAAAAACAAATGAATAAAAAGCTTGTATAACTTCTTGATAGACTAATAGTTACTCTGTACCTAGAAATATACATTTTCATAGAAAATACAAACCGAAATTTAAAGAACTTTATATACAGTTCGATTTGATTTCTTATCGTTAACATTTAATCAAACTTAAATCTACTGAATCTTATAATTAGTATAAAACACTTCTTGTTCATGCTACGAGTATAATACCCTAGAAGTTAAAGAGATTTAAAAGTTGTCAAAGAAATTCTCGCTATATTTTATGAGTCCGAGCGCAATAAACAAAATCTCATTTCCGACGCAGCCAAACTTAAATTGCTACTAAGTGTTTAATTTTCAAGAAAGAAAAGTAGAAGTTCTCTTTGGACAAACCCCATAAAATAATTCACTGATATCGTGCTATCGCGAAGCATAAAAATAACAAACACAAATCTCTTTCAACGGAAAGTAAAACTAATCTCCGCCGTAATCTATGTAATCTATGAAGAAGATGCATCTATTTTCAAGCTAATCTGAGATGGGATGATGATTATCCCAGACTGACTGACTTGGAGCTCCAATTACATCAGAGTTGCCTTCAGCCCGGGGGAAGGTTATCAGCGCCAAAGCTTTTTCTGTACCTTGTGCCACGAGCTATATAAGTTGATAAGGCTTATCAGAGGGAATAAGCAATCGGCAGCCACATGAAGCAAGCGAGCGGATAGAAATATGTTAATATGCAAAAATAAATTGTGCCCACTGTGTTGTGGGCCAAAAAGAGTCGTGCGTATACCATATATACTCGTATATATCGTAAGTAGTATATACAGTTCGATAAACACGCCAATAGTGAGTGATACTTGAAAAGAAATGAGACAGTTGAACATGGAATTTCTGTGATTTTTGTTTAACATTTTTAATGCATTTCTTTGCTTTATTATGAACTTTAAACTAGTTGATATAAAATCTGACGTAACAGACATAAAACTTTGTAATCTTGTAATAGTAATATATATATAATATTGTCACCGGAATTTCCGAACTCTAAATGCTCGATATAATTTCAAAATTCTTGCCCATATAACGTTTTCCTTGCCCATTGTATTGTCATTTGCTCGGGAAGACACACACAGAGATCCGTCCTTACATGCCCGAGCTGCGCTGCACACCCAACACATACTTGTTGTAGGCACTGTTCATTTGCTCCAGCAGGATGAAGGTGAGCACAGTGTGTGGTCCCAGACGGAAGTAGTAGGGCGTGAATCCCTTCCACAAGGCAAAGACGCCCTCCTGGCGAATGACACGCACCAGCACGTCTGTCGTGCCACGGTACTCTGGCTTACCATCGATGGTCTTCATGTTCTGTATGCGTGTCTTGGCAATGTCCAGCGGCATCGATGCGATCGTGGTGAGCAGACCACTCAGCATGCTGGCGCAGAAATGCAATAGAATTCCCTCCTCCATCTTCAGTGGCCCGGTGCGGAAGTATGTCTTGAACTGGGAATAACTGGCCAGTTGGGTCATGTTGACGACCATGGCGCGACCCATGGTGGGTATGCAGCCTCGCCAGAGAGCAGCAATGCCCTCCTCGCGGGTCATGCGTCCCAGTGCGTTGACCACACTTGTATAGTTGCGTCTCTCCGCCACTGGCAACCTTCCGTCGGCAGTCATGCGAATCAGTGCCACCTCGGCGGGGGTGCCAATGAATGCGCCAACAGCGCCGGCTATCATGCCCATTACCATGCTGCCAAGTAGCTTGGGATTGCTGCCATAGTGATTGCGATATTCCTCATTCAAGTTAGTGTATACACCGAGACGGCCAGTGGTGTAGGTGGCTTGTCTCAGCAGCGCTGCTGAGAGACCTTTGTACACGGCCAGCGGACCCTCCTTGCTGACCACCGATTGCAGGCAATGCAACGAGCTGCGATATTCCTTCTTTCCACTACCAGCTCCGGCAATTTGCATCCGACTTTTGACCAGATCCAGTGGTTGCACAAACAGAGTTGCCCCCATGCCACTGGCGCCGCCTAAAATGTATTTCATATAAGGCGGCGCCTTCTTCTCGGCTACACTGGGCTTGGGTGGGGAGGGGTTGCTAGGCTGGGACATGTTTTCTTCCAATTAGAACGATTACACAATTTTAATTTTATACACTTTCGATACACTTCCAGTTAAAACTGCACCGAGTCGTTTCGTTGTTCGTTGTCGCAGCTGTTGTTGTAGTTGTCGCAGTCCCGCTGCTGTTGCCGTTGCTGTTGCCGGGAATGTGTAGTTGAATTCTCTAAATCGTTTTGCACATGCCTTGCCTGCCGTCCCAATTCGTAATAATTATAAACTTTTGCTTACGGCCTGAGCGAGCAGCTGATACTGGCGCTTCCTCGATTTATTTTTGCGTTTTTCTCTCTGTGCTGCCGCCTCTTTGAATGTGGAATCAATGTCACGGGCGTGTGCGTTGTGTCGTCACAAGTCTGTTGCTATATTTAGTCTTCACTTTTCGGTTAGAATCACTTGTGCGAATGTTGCCTGACCCAAATTGCAATCTATTGTGCGGCGTAATATTGCACAATTACAAATGCTTGAGCAATGGAAATAATGAGAGATATTTGCAATGCAACAATAACAATCCATAGTTTCAGTAAGTTGCCCGCTCAGCTGATGACGTGTGAGCTACCGCGCGTCGGCGCGAGAGCGCAACAGGGTTGTCAGCTTTTCACGATGTTAAGAAAGTGAATATTTGTCTATATGTCAATTAGGTTATGCAGATGATTTTTGAGAATAGTATTGTATAAAACAAAATAATTGTAAGTTATTCATTTAGTATTAAACTTAATTTATGCATTTTAAAAATAAAACATATGTATTATGTGTGTTCACTTTATATAAATGCAATATTTATATTCGCCAGACAACCCTGTACGTACGTTCACCCGCGATTTCTGTCTCTCAGCTGCTCTCTCTCTCTCTCTCTCCCCGCCGACAAGACGGTGTTGTTAAACGCTGAACAGCTGTGCGCTGTTGTTGCTGTGCTGCCCCCTCACAGTTTGCTCTGCTGATTTGCTGTCTTATTTAGTTTACCAGGTGAAGAGTGCGCGTCTAATTTAGATACATACACCTTCACGATTTGGTACACCATGACTATGTGACTATAACTATGTATCTTCCTATGTACAATAGACTTAGTACAATGGGTACCCCACACCCGCATCACTTTATCATACATAGATTTACCACTATGTACATTTGTTTACCCTATCGAATATTTATGCGTACATATGTACGTATTGTATGTCTGTATGTGTGGTCGTGCATGCATTTGTTTTCTTTATCTGCTTTGTTGCTATTGTGGGCGAATCTATTTATCGCACTACAAACATACATACATTTGCCACCTTTTTATCGTAATTGCTCTAATCAAGCAATATAAATACATGTGTGTGGACTGATTCGATTAGGTGAGTTTCAGATTCTTTTTACAAGCCTCTGCTAATCAAATTGCAGTGGCGTTTTTCAACATTTATGAACACAGATTCTATACATTTCTGTACATGATTTTTCACACATATCAACATAAATATTTGTGCACCACCAAGTGAAGTTTTTATTTATACCAAGTCCACATAATACATGTCGAATATAATAAACTAGTTGATATAAATGTATCAATCTATGCGATTGTAAAACAAAAAAAACTTCTGCAAATTAACAAACATACTCAAAACAATTCACACATGTTATTTGCCTACATCGTGTTATTAACATTGATATGCTGTCTCAAGCTTTTCTTAACAGACGACGAGCCCACTGGCTTAACAGCATCAGATGTTCGGCTGAGCAGTTCGTCGTCAAGCGCAGCTGATCTCTCGAGAGAGGGCTCGCACTCTTAACCGCCGCGCTGTTAATAGTGTTTACCCACTAAGCATCGAACATATAGAGTACTCAAACAGCGGAAAATACTCATCTGATGCAATGCAGAGACTGGGACCCCTGAACACGAAGTGTTTCAAGAGTGAGCGATCGGCTCTCTTCGTTAGAAACCGCGGAAAGCGCACAGCGGCATCAAGTCAGTCGCACAACGACAGCGGAACGATGAGCACGGGTGCATTTCTTTGCGCTCTGCGATCGTTTCAATGTGTGCGTGTATGTATGCACGGCCTGCGTATGAATGTATGCGTTGCTAGTGGAGTTTGGCAATAGGCAAATGCTTCGGCCAGCGCGCTGGCAGCCTGAAGTCAATTTTCTGTTTCGGCGTCGAGAGCCAAAAGACTGAGACACATGGCCGTAGTGAGGGTTTTACGGGCCCCTGTGCAATACTTATCAGGGACTCCTACTCAAATTACCTTAATTAATAAATATATTTGTGTTTACCAAAGGAATTAAAATTTTCAAATATATCCGCATTAATAACATTTTTATGTTTGGTAACAGTGATCCCCTGACTGTTGAGAGCCCTTCTGTACCGCACACCCTGCACACTTTTAGCTACGGGCCTGGCCAGCGTGAAATCAACTGTGTGTTTGTTTTTGGTTTTGTCATCGAGAGCTAAGAGACCGAATTACAGTGAGCCACAATGGTTATTTGGCGGCAATAATTTTAGCATCAGAAAACATGTGTATTTATGTTTAATTTTTGAGAAGAGGGATTGAAAATTGATAATTATATTATTTTTGTAGAGCAAAGTTATAATATCAAAAAAAGTTGTGATAATTATATTTTTTTTGTACATGAGTTTACCAATATTGACAAAATATATGAATTAAAATAAAAAATTCGGAATACATAAATATATAATTACTAAATAAAATTATCCTCATAGAATAAGACACATGTTTTCAAAAGTTCTAAAATTTTCGCGCAAAAAACCATTTTTGGCCACTGTGCCTGTTTCTAGGCTCTCGACGCCGAAACAGAAAATTGACTTCAGGCTGCCAGCGCGCTGGCCGAAGCATTAGCCTATTGCCAAACTTCACTAGCAACGCATACGTTCATACGCAGGCCGTGCATACATTCACGCACACATTGAAACGATCGCAGAGCGCAAAGAAATGCACCCGTACTCATCGTTCCGCTGTCGTTGTGCGACTGACTTGATGCCGATGTGCGCTTCTCGCGGTTTCTACCGAACAAAGCCGATCGCTCACTCTTGAAACACTTCGTGTTCAGGGGTCCCAGTCTCTGCATTGCATCAGATGAGTATTTTCCGCTGTTTGAGTACTCTATATGTTCGATGCTTAGTGGTTTACCTTAACAGTCGTTCCAGTTCGTTTGCAGTTACAGTTCTGTTAATGTACATAAATTGATCGATCGATTGATCGATTATTAGTTATTTGAAAAAAATTATCTCGTAATCTCTTAAACAGTTTTAATAAAATTATAATATTAAATGAACATACAAATATATAGAGGGCTCTCAGTATCTCCTAGCGACGTTTATCATCATTTGTCCCAGGCGTTATCCAGCCAAGCGCAGTGCGCGCATTCGCGCTTGATTCAATCAGAGGCGACTCAACAGATTGCCTGTCGTTTGCCTGCCATTGAAGCTGAAGCGATTTCAATTGAATTTTAGCGACAACGACATTTCTTCTGCCTTCACGAGGGATTTTCGCATTTTCGTATTTGCCATTCTTCTTTCACTCTCTCTCTTTCTTTGGCCTTTTTTGCTGTGCCCCGAAAGAAATCGAGAACGAATGCACAAAGAGGAACGCGCACATTGTACGCAATCAGACGAAGCTGCAGCAGCAGCAAAAAGAAAAGCCACAGAAAGAAGTATATCTCCGACTGTCATCGTCCAAAGGAGGTAGAGGAGCAGGAGGAGGAGGGAAGGCGAGAAGAGAAGGAACTACGGTCCTTCTGCCACTGGGCAATATTCCTGCGCTGCCAGCGACAGTTAATATGGTCGCGAAGCAGGCAAGGACTGCCCTTTTTTGCAACCCCCCCCCTTATCCACACATACACACACACCCACACATACATAAATATATGCATTCAGTGTGAAGGACATTGTGAGTGAAATTGAATACTTGGACGTTAAACATGGCCACCATTGACAAAGCTATAAGATCCAACAGATGGAGACTTGGTAGGGTATACTAGGACAGTGTACTTTAGATCTTTCATTTCATATATATTATATACCCTCTAATATCATTTACATATCCATGTAAGTATTACCAGCTCGATGTGTCTGCAGTTTTTCGATATCCCTATCAACAATACCCAATCATATTGGGCTCCGGCCCCGGGACTTGCTTCCTTCTCCTCATCCTTCTCTACTCGCCTGCTCGTTCGTTTTACCTTCAGAGAAGCGCTTCCATGTAACGACACTGGCCTGGCCAATCAATAAAATTTCACGCTGCTGTAATCAAAGCATGTGATATTAGCGTAAAGTTGAATGAATCCATGTGCGCCAGCCGAGTCCCTGCCAGATCAGGCCTGGCTGGCAAGCAGAGGAGCCAAGCCAAGGCGGGCAGGCAGACAGGCACATCTATCCCGAGTATGTAGGCAGCTCGGCGGCTTTTGTGTGAAATGCTAAAATGATAAGGTCGCTCGTTATAGAATCTCTCGTCGTTGAGCACACAAAGCCGAGTTGAATCAACAGTTTGGCGCCGGTGGCACCCGCGTCACTTGCTAATTTTAACACGCGACAAGGCAGAGAGAGGGAGGATGGGAAAGAGAGAAAGAGAGAGGGGGGAGAGAGAGAGAGCGAGGCAAACAAAACTCATGTGCGATGCCGGCAGGCAGCGAGTTTATCATCTGCAACCTGTGAAATTTATTTTCGTGCAGCCCCGTTTAGTGATGCGTTATGGCAAACTCCCCCCACCTCCTGCACCCGCATCCGCATCTCTACAGCCAATCCGGATTCCCCTAACCTCAACCAGGTAAGAGAGTTTTGGCAGAACCAGAAGGTTGCGAGTGCAAATCGACTGGAAGCATTTCGTGCGTTGGCAAACGAAAATACATTTATTTTCACCTCCCACCAGGCCTCCTCTTCCCCCTTCTAACCCCTTTGCCATGCCTTGTTCCGCGTTTATTCTTGGCCTGCGATTGGGTCAACAAGCATCCTTGAGCTGCGAACAAAGGTCGCAATTCCCTCACAGATGCATTTCTCTCCATCGAATTTACTTCTGTGTTGGCAGCCGACAAAATCTGAAATAAATGTAGACAAACAATTTTGCAATTGCATAACAAGTGCGCCATAAACTGACGGCAAATTGTGGACTTGGCTGCAAATGGCGTCGAACCAAAAGGAACCAAATTCCACGGCAAAGGCCACGGCAAAGTGCACGCAAGGAACAGCGTTGAGAGAATCAAATGTAATTCGAGTGCGAAATATTTCATATAACCAGGCCCGTATCGAGGCGTGTGCAGGATGTGCGGTGCGCAAGGCCCCCTTGCTGGTTTTTCATTAGTGGCATAGATGTCTGAAATTATTAAAGTAAAGTCAAATATGTACAACAGGCTAAAATGTACTTATTGTTCATTTATATTATCACCAAATTTATTACTTTTTTATTACTGTAATGTTACTGAAAATTGTTTATGAACCGATTATTTTATGTTGTGAATTGCCAAATCGGTTTATATAATTGACGAATTGCAAAAATGATTACAAACTTTATCAGCAACTGTTTTATGAAAATTATTGAAGTTTAAGGCACTTAATATTCAAAGTAATAAACCAGATGAAAAACATGTGATTTGTAATGAAGTTATGAGGTTTGAAAATAGCCATAAGAGATATGCACAAAATGTCAGAGTAAATCGAACAATTTTTTCGCTTGATATAATCTTCTTTCAAAATTGTAATCATGTCTTGGCAACTTGAAGATGAAAGTAGTAAAAGTAATAAACAGATCACAACTTGTAGGTTGTAATATCAAAGTTAAAGCAAGCTGCTTTTCAAGTTGTTTCTCTCTTAGTTTTTCTTTCGTTTTTGACTTCCTGAGCTGCGCCACGACGCTGCTTAATTTCCGAGCTGCATTCCAAGTTGACGCCATCCCCTTCTAATGCAATCAACCTTAAGAAAGGCGTGGAGACCGAAGAACGGAGGCAAAAAGCAGCATGAAATATTCCCCTCGACTAGTTTCCAATTGCCTGGGGATAGGGAATGCAGGGGTGAGAGAGGGAGAGAGAGATAGAAGGAGATAGAGGTAGAGAGAAAGAGAAGCGAGGCCACCGTTGCCTGGCAAAATTGTGCGGTGTCCTTTGCATCATTTGCAATGTGCAAAAAGCGACAAAATAGTTGCGGCCAGTGCCACGCCCAGCCACTTGACCGCCCCTTGCTGCTGCTGCTGCTGCGTAAATAAACATTTAGCATTCCATTAGAATTTGCATGGCAAACGCCAGAGCAAGAGCAACAGCCAGAGCAGGAGCAGGACAGGAGCTAAAGCAGGAGCAGGAGCAGCAGCAGCAGCAGGTGGATGAACATGACCAGGGCCAATTTGCGTGGGCAGTGCGGGTGGGCTCTGGCATAACCAACTAACCAGCTAACCAACTAAATCTGATTGTGAACTAAACACGCTAATGGCATTATAATTATCCCAGGGGAGCCAACAGGAAGGGAGGGACGCAATGCTGTTGCCGCCAGGTAGCCTGGGCACGTTCTAAAATGCAAATTAAAACTTTGCACAAAACTTGGCGACGCCATTTAAAGTGGAGCGCAAAAAGCGCGGCTAAATTGCATTGCGGTTCAGCCCTTTTCCCAACCACACCCCTTTGCCACTCTTTTTCTCTCTCTCTCTATCTCTTTCTTCACTGGCCAAGCTGGTTGAGCTGCTGCACATTAATGTATAATCAACATTAATGGAGCTGACAATGCGCTTCCGCAGACGCGTAAACAATACAAAACACTGCGAACTGTCGCCAAGCTCACCAAGGCTGCCTCCTTCCTCCCTTTCCCTTCTCCACTCTGCAACTTGCCGCACGCTCTTCACGGCTTTATTGTGCGCCAGCCAAGTGAAAGTGGCCCTTCAGCTTAGCCAGCGCTCCACTTAGTCCAACATGGGGATTACATGCGCATCAGCTCAATGAGAAATTATGTGTGCCTGTCTCTGGGTCTGTCTCTCTGTCTGTCTGTATCTCCGTCTGTCTATTTGTCTCTATGTCTGTCTGTCTCTTTGTCCCTCTCGCTCTCTCTGTCCGTGTGTTTATCTGTCTCTCTCTGTCTCTCACTCTGTCCGTCTGTCCCTTTGTATTGTTGGGCTAAATTGTGCCTTGTCTATTGGCTTCTTATATTAAATAACTGACGGCATCTGGCTACGCATGCATTCAGCTTTAGCTTGAGCTACTTTCCGAAAAGTTTAATCTGTTTTGCGTTTATCTCGAATGTTTTCTTCGGCCCTTGCCGTGCCTTTTTTATATGCATATCGATTAAGCATACACCGCAGGTAAACGTTGCGTATACGCAACACACAAAAACACTCTGATTAAGTACAAGAATTTATGGCTGTCAATGTGTGTGTGTATGTGTGTGTGTGTGTACAGCATTCGTGGCATATAAATTAAAAGCAGCTCACTAAGCCACTTTGTAGCCCAAATGTATCTGTATCTGAATCTGTCTGTGGCTTCACTCGGACTCAGATAAAAAGTTGAATTCTGCTGCGGCTGCAACTTGATGTGGCTCTCGATGGGGGACAGCAGCTGCCATTGTGCCACTTCTTGTGGCAAAAACAACAAACAGACGACAGTAACAAAACAAAAGCAGCAGAGACATAAAGAAAAAGAAGAAGATGGAAAGGAATGAGGAGAAGAAAACCCACAGACAGACGCAGACAGCGAGCACTCCTCGCCGCAAAAGGACGAAATGCCAGGCATAGTTTGGGCTACAAAATTAATGGTGCTAATGCCAAGTGGGTGACTTTCGTCCCCCCCTTCCCTCACCCTTCTGCTGCCATGCCCAACCCCTTACTCTCTGCCACACTGTTTCCGTCTGTCCCCGGTCAACTCAATTCTGCTGCAGACATCTTGTTACCCAAAACCACTTTGCAACATGAGCAACAACAATCCTCGAGGCTGCCCAAATGGCACTCGAGTTTGAGTTCGAGTGTTGTGTGTGTGTGTGAGCAACTTAGGGTAAAGAGTGGCGAGCTGCCGAGTAAACTAAACCACAATTTGAATTGATCGCCAGTAAATACTTCCAACAGAATGAATTATTTGTAGGGTATTGCAATTGTCGACCATCTTCTACAATCTTCAATAGGTATCTCGTCGTCCTGCACTTTTAGCAGACATGCGGAACTCGTGATTTATTATGCAGTATTCTTTTTTGTACATCTTTCCGACACAGAGACCCAAAATCAGCTCATTGCTGCAATGGGTGATTGATAGTCCACCCAGTGCGCGCGCCGAGTCAATCGAGCACGTGTGGCAACTGTTGGGTTAAATGCTTTCATTGAGCATTCAAATATGTGACCCCCAACACCCCAACTACGACGACGACTTCCAGCCCCGACCTTGACCATGCTGAGTCATGGTAGTTGGCAAGCCTAAGAAAATGAAATGAAAAGCTCTGCCTGTTTCCGGAATGCGGAAGACTCACAATATTTATTTAATGTGCGAGTGAGTAGTATTCATAAACTATTCATAAAATATTCAGACAGTTTTAAAAGCATTTCTAATGCAAATTAGGTTTTATTTATTTCTTTATTTTCTTATTATGACTTTGGTAAAGGCAAACTGCTCCGGAATGTCTGAAAAAGAAGGAGAAAATGGAGAATTATTGTAGAATATGTATACATATGTGAGTATTATAATAGAAGCAATTGTTAGCTAACAAGTAATTTTATGAGAGCTAAACTAAGATAAAACCTACTATATTTATGCCTAAGATATTTGTGAGAAGATCATAGTATTTTATACGATACTTGATTTTCATGCATTGCTGAATTCATAAATGAGTTATCGTATAAACACAAGAACGATATTACACGATAAACAACACGAAAAACGTATACATATTCGAGGTTCTGTTATGTGGATTGTATAATTTGATAAGGTTAACGATATAATCGGTTTATTTATACAGTATCATCTGATACTTAGAACAACATGAAAAGAATTTAGATACTTGCCACAATTCGTATGTCTGTCGAAATCTCAACTAGCGCCCGTTTTAATGAAACGGCATGGATATAAGTACTTATATACACATATGTGCATTTGAAAATGTGATCTGAAATTGTTCCTTTATAGCACATTAGGTTGAGCTCGGCTTCGGAATATCTTGCCATATTTTGTGATTTTACCTTTTATAATACTTGAGATCTGAAGCTTTACGGACCTTCCTTCAGCTTTTTTCACACCTTTATATATACTTTTTTTTCGTCGATTAGATAGTAAATCTTCAATCTTTAATTTCATATTCATGTAAATGTATATGCATGTCGGAGAAATATCAGATCGTTTAATAAAGATACCGCTTGTGTCATGCACATGTATTTGAATAATGGTACTCTGTCACCAATGTTTACACTCCGTTATCGAACTTTACATAGTGTTTCATCAATTATTGAACTCATCGAACCAGAGATCCGTTCCTGGCAACTATATAAGCTGTTTGTGCTAGCATTGTAAAAACTATTCGAAAAAGTACACAATGAAGTTTTACATTTTTGGCGCAATTCTGATCTGGTACATTAGCTGTACCCATAGCTATAAGTACAAGTGGTTTTTAAGGAACAATGAAATTTTTAATCCTTGCGAGAGTCAATTGGAAAACGTGCTCGATATTCATGGACTTTTTGACTTTTCAAATTTGCACATGGACTTTGATCAGAATGAAGATGTCATACTCTCTGGAAACTTAACTACTATATGGGATATTCATCCCAGCGATATGATTAGTGTAATTGTTCACAAATTTAACTTTACTATTTATATGTACTCATAAGTACCACTTTCTAGTTTTCTTTTAGTATATTGCGCTTCGATCGTGGATCATGGGTGCCCACTCAATATTCGGTGAAGATACCAAGCTTGTGCCCGGTCCTGCATATAAAAAATGATTTTTGGTATGACGCTTGGATGAAACACGTGATAAACGCCGAGCAGATTAAAAATAAATGCTTACAGCCTGGGGTAAGGTGGTCCGCATTTTGTCAAAATATTCGCATTAATTTCCATTCATCTAACTTCAGACTCAGTTCGTGCATAAAACATATACTGTGAATCTTACGATTAATTCACCAGATAATGATCTGAATGGATATTTTAAAGTTATTGGAATAATGTACGCAATCGGAATAGCATACAAGGTGCGTCCGACTTCGATATGCTTTGAAATAAGAGGAGATTTGGAAATGCAATAAGGGATGTATTGAAATAAGTATATTATTGTGCAATATATATATGATTGGGTTTTTCTGGGTTTTCTTTAATCCTCTGCAAACAATGTTGGATTCGATTTTTATTTTTTAATCCCATTTAAATTTAATTAATTTTCTTTTTTTATATTTTCTTTTAATTTAAAATTATTCTTAATTAAATATTTTCGATTTTTAGATTCGAAATCGAAATCCAAACATAATTTTAATGCAGGACAGTTCATTTTTGGTTATCACAATATCTATCTATATATCGATCAGCCAAATGATTTCTGACAATTTAGTTGCTGTAGGATAATGAAAATAGAAGTTATTTAAGAAATATCAAAATTGATTTCAAAGCCCCTGCCTGAAAGTATGCAACACAAAATACGCTACTAATTTTTTTTTTTATAATTATTATTTATTGCCGACCCCTGTAGCTGAATCGTCTGAGGCGTTTGACTATTATTATACAGGGGTTCCGGGTTCGGATCCCGGGGAAGGGCATGGATGTTCAAACGGCAAGGCTTGCCAATACAATAGTTCCTACTTCACTAATTTTGAAATAGTGTTTTGTACTTCTTAAAAATATTTCCCTGTGATGTTAAGATACAATATTATGATGTATGGATTCTTCACTTAATAAATAAATAATTTTTAACAAAAAAAAAAAGAAAAAGTATTTATTATTATTATAGTCACTAGGAATCGTTCAGTTCCTTCTGAACTTCACCTAATGTTTAGATTAAAAAATAATATGGATAAAGTGCCTTAAATAATAATATATACAAAGTACAAATGAAGGATTATGCTATCTTACGAGTAAGCTCGTGATTGTATTACTGTAAGTCTATTGAGCTGAGTTTTGGAGGCTGTTCCCCACACTTGGATGGCGTAGGTCAATGTTGGACATAAAATGGCTTTTATTAGGAGAGCCTTGGTTGCCATATGAAGTTTGCTGGAGTGAAAGAGCCAGTCGAGCTTTTTAAGTTTCCAACAAGATTTGGCTCTAACTGCCGTGATATTGGCTTTCCAAGTCAGCGTCCGATCAAGGTGAACACCAAGGTACGCTAAAAATTAAAGTTTTATATTTACGACATCGATTTGGGCAGGTGGTTAGGAGCGCGCTCGACTGTAGCTTTTTTACTAGTTTTATAATCCTCTTGTAAGTTGGGATAAAATTAATCTGCACAGCGCGCTGGCAAGTGCCGGTAGAGACATTATCTTTAAATGGAACGCAGGAAAAAGAAGTCCGGAAGGGCAGAATGGCGACCAAGCGGATGATCATAAGGTCAATGGGGCACGGGGGCAGCCGAGCGCAGCTGCAAACAATGGCATTTTAAAAGGCGGGGGTGCGTTGTAGATGGAAGCGTAGGGGGAGGGGGAGGAGTAGGTTGGTGGGCAAAGACTTAAAGACAAACATGACGATGGCGACACACACGAACAGACACACACACACACACATCCCTGTGCACACATGAGCTCACTCATACAAACACAATCTGCCGACGCACATGGCGTATGCGTAATAACATTTTGCGTTACATTTGCTTTTTATTGCATACCGCAAGGCAACTCCGCCTGCTCTTTGTCCCCTTTGTGAGCTACCGCTGCCGCATTCCAGCTTAACGTTTTTGTTATTGTTTTCTTTTTGCGTCTCCGCTTCCACATCGCGCGTCCTTTGTCTGCCACAATTTCTGTGCCATGAGGCGCAGCAAATGTAAATGCAGCACAACAAATGCGAAAACTTTAAACTGCCCAACAGATGCGAATCATGCCAAATCGGGCACCCGCACCAGCACACGCACCCCCCACCCCCCACTCCCCGGTACGATGCTTGGGTACTTTGTTTTCTTGGCATTATCGCACGTAATAATTTCCTAAGTCATACGTAAGACACATGCCCCGAGGTCAGGCCAAAACTTGTGTGCCTGAGCTTCCGGCTCGCGTTTGCTGTCTGCCCCAACGACTTGTCGCATACCCTTCTGCATTTCTTAAGCAGCTCTAGGCACAAGTAAGGCAACAAAGCGAGAGAATTCATTGAGGCGGCAGTGGCAAATTGTGTTATTTTCATTAATCTGCAAATGTAACTGTAACTGTAATTGTATCTGGATCTGTATCTATAGCTATAGCTGCGGCTACGACTGCGTCTGCGTCTGTCTGTCTGGCTCGAACCTCATTGAATCAACTTGCAAAACGAGGCGGGCGGCGCTCTGAGGCGAATGCCAATAAAACGGAAGCCGCGATTAAATACAAATAAGGCATTAAGCGGGCCAGGGCACTGTGAGGCGTTGAGGCGCATAATACAAATTGCGACGATTGCCAGGGCAGGAGCAAGAAGCAATGAGAAACAGGAGGGGCTGGGCATGATTGGCTCGCCGTCGGCCATATCGAGAGTGTCTCACAGTGCTTACAGCACAGACTGTGCAGCAGAGTATGCCAGCAAAGAAAGAGCAGTTAAGCAAAGCAATAGAGAGAGAGAGAGGGATAGAGAGAGAAAAGGATGTTTTTGGCAGTTTATTTCCAATAAAAAGGGCAAAACAATATATGAAATAATAAAATATTTATATTTAGATATATATTATAGCATATATAGTGATAAAATCGACTACAATTAGGGCATACAGAGTGCGTTGCTTGGCAATTTCTATCTTGCAAAGTTCGGTGCACATAAGTAGGCAACGCTTTTTTCTGCGCTTTGTAGGCTGCTTCGACTGGACTAACTGTGTAACGTGGCTGTGGCTGTGGCATAATAAAAAAACTGCCAATTGAAAGTGTCTAAAGTGAGAATTAGCATGAACAGAGACAGACATAGTGAGAGAAAAAGAGAGAGAGTGTGCGCGCGTAAATAGAAAGATAAAAATTGGGTTTAATGGCTTAAGGCCTTTTAAATCGTACAAATACGCATCTGTTTGTAAGAGTGTGTGTGTGCCGGACAACCTATTTCGGGCTATGCCAAGGACAACTGTGGTCATCCTTCGTGGCATAGCGTGAATATGCCATGCTATATATATATATTACACATACCAAGTATATTCCCGCCTTATTCGCAGCTAGCGCAAGCTAAGCTCTCAACTCCCTTCACCCTTGTTGTTGTTATTAGGGTAGCTGCACAATTTTGCGGTTCATTTAATAATGCTACGTCTTGTTTACCAGCCTCGACTTTGATGGGCGGCCAAGTAGTCAACCTGGCCAAGTGGCCGTTTAACCTGCGGCCATTGGCATTAGCCAACGCACTCTCCCACGGCCCTCGAAGATAACGAGCTGCCATGGCAATTAGGAGCCAGTTACGGGCTGCGTTTCGTTTCGTTTTATATTTATTTTCATTTTTATTTGGCGTCTTTTTGTCGGGCGAACGTCTCAATTTATTTTTTGCAGCACTTTTTTCTTTGGATATTTTTCTTTTTTTTTTTTTTGATTAGCTTGAAGTGCGCGCAGTCAAAGTATTTGCTCAGTCATCGCAATATGCATGAGTCGATACTCGACAAGTTGTAGATGATGATGATGCTGCTGCTCCTGTTGTTGCCGATGATTGACTTTTTCAGGTGTCTGTGTGGGTCTGTTTGTGTGTGTGTGTGTGCTGTAAGTGTCAATTGCCCCAACACGGTTGAACTCGATTCGGCTCGGCTTGCTTTCAATAATATTTATGCACTCGGCTTGTGTGCGGAATCAACAGGGCATACGATTCCAATTAAACTCAAGCATTCCACTACAGCAAGTGCACAAACACCCACACACACACACACACAAACACACACACATTCAAGTACAGACAAACACATTCATTCACCAATTCACACAAGCAAAGCGCATTTTTTCCTACTTTTCATGAGAAAAGTTCGCCGAATTCGCAGAATTCTGTCTAAAATTTCCCAGACCTGCAGCTGTTGCTCACGAGTCTTGTCTGAGGCGAGGAAAATCACTGGAAAATAATATGAAAATATAGAGCTATGAGTAGCGTTTAAGTGCTTAGATTTGCGATCTAAAGGAGGCTAATAAGTTTTATGAAATTGCAAATTTTGAAAATACTCGTACTAAAGCGAATATTTTCTTGCCAAGAATATTCTTTGCTTTAAAAAGCATTCAAGAGCAATAAATATAATACATGATTGATGCTTTATTAGGTTTGTATATTCTGCAATCATATTCATGAATTACCGTTGAAGTCAACTCTGCACCATCAATTGCACATGTCTCCCTCCTAACGTCATCATTTTTGGAACTGTATCTGCATTCCTGCCCGCAGGTCGCTTGAAAATGCTTTGCTGCCTGGCCTCAATGGGGCATGTCATGTGCTTAATCCGGGATTCTGCAGTGACAGGAACTGCGCGTTGAAAATGCATAGGATGAGTTGGGGAAGGGGAGGCAGGAGGGGCGGAGGGAAGAAGACTGCATTGGCTGCGGGGCAACCCTTAATGATTTCTAGCTGGCAAATGGCAACTGGCAACGGTAAACAAAGAGTAACAGCGGTTGGAGCCACATGTTCTTTTCCCAGTTGTTGTTGTCGTTGTTGTTGTTGTTGCAAGCTCAGTTTGAATTGATTAAAATTGGCAGCGGAAAACGAGCTGCAACTGACTGCAAAATGCTTAGACAGTGAATGGCCAAACAGCTGATGTCATATGGATGCACAGTGTGGCGAACAGGCTTGAACAGCAGAGACTCCCGGGGAAGAGGAGGCAGTGCGTTTTTTCAGCTTTCATTTGCAACCATTTTGGCAACTGGCTTGGCGGCAAAGCAAAAAAAAACAATTTTGCATACTAAATGAAAATGGCAGCAGCACGAACAGGTGCCGTAGGTAGTAAGGCAGAGCAGAGCAAAGAAACTGCAAACTGATTTCCGCTCGTCATATTCACATACAGAGGCTGCCACTGCGTATACGCAACGTATGACGATCTGATTTGCAAATTTGTTAAGTTCGGTTTGGAATTTCCTTAGCATTTCTATGCGATGAAAAATGTCAAAGTTGAAGGTTGACTTCAAAATAGTGTGGATTAATTGCTTTTACTAGTCAACAAAGGTAAAGGGGAGGGGCAGATGGGGAGCGAAGGTACAAACTTTCAATTGAACCCTCGAGAGCGATAAATGAAACCACAAACTATCGTTGCATCAGCTCGACAGCTCGTCAGCTTGTTCCCGTCGACGATAACGCGACAGTGACCGCTGACAGTTCTGGGACAGCATAATCGAAATCATGTCATCGTATGTGTTTGTGTGTGTGTGTTGGCTAAACCAATTTGCAGCACAGCATACTGACTATATATACTATATATATTTATTTGTTCATTTTGGGCTGAGGGTTCTTCCCCCTCTGTTCTCTGTGAGTTTTATCTCTCTTTCGAAAAGATAACAGTTCATTCTGCTACTCAGCTTTAAATTGTATTTTCGTGCTAACTGTAGTTGCCCCTTTCTCCTCATTCTAGCAGGCGATTGTTGCATGCGGCCAACTTAGTGGGAATCCAATAAAATGCAGAACATAATCAGGCAAAAAAGAGTGCAAAAAAGTGAACAACAACAAAAGTAGCAACAACAACAATAAAAAAACAGCGTAAAACTTTTGCAGCGCATGCAACTTTGTGGGCGAACTGTGGCGGGAATATAAGGGGCGTGGCCGGCGTTGCAACAAGGATGCCTTTTTATAAAGCAATTTGCATGTTTACAGTTCAGCCTCATTTTTCCGAGACTGTTCCGAGTTCCTGTTTTTGTTGTTGTGGCAGCTGCTATTGTTGTTGTTGCTGCTTTTGTTGCTGTTGTTGTGGGGCAACATTGGCCAAGCCATCGTCAGAGTGAACTCAAATTGGCCTGTCCATTGGCCACGTACGCCTGGATTTGCCTCTCGTTTCTCCTTTTTTTTATGTATGTGCGGCTGCGGTCGCCCGTATCCCGAGCACATACGTCAATCCGTGTGAGCAGCAGGAGAAGGAGGAGTAGGAAGAGGAGGCAAGACAAGGCAGGGCAGCCACGGTGTTTGCCTGCGGGCTGCATACAAAGTTTGGCGAGGGAGGGAGATGGGGAGAAGCATAAAACGCACATAAACAAATGCATGTGGACATAAAACTCCAAAGCACGCACACACGAACACACGCACACACACAGTCTCACACACACACGTGAAAAACTGTAGGCACTGATTACATTTGCATATTACGAGCATGTGCAGTGTCACGCCTTCCCTCCGCCTCACTCCACCTATCGATGAGGCTGCACTGCTTACAACAATAGCAACAACTACTTAGTCAGCTTGCAGCGTGTGGCATGCCCGCCAGTGTGTGCGAGTGTGTGTGTGTGTGTGTGTCCAAGGAATTTAATTTCCAACTTTTGCGTTTGGCATGTGGCACACACAAGTTGCGCCGTGGCAAACTTTTCTCCGGCTGATCTAATAAAAGAGTATAAGGTGCGAGAGAGTCCCTGCAGTGACTCCCCCAACCCCCGCTCTACTGGGCGTGGCACCGAATGCCATTTACGGCACTTGTTGAAACGCCTGCAATCTCGACCAGGGATTATGCACTTGCGAAAACTTTAAATTATGTAATTCAACACGTTGCCCAGGCGGAACAACCGATGCGGCAACAGGCAGCAGAGCCACGCAAACACTCACACACACTCAGCCCTGCACCGTCCTCGACCGACGATGGCGATGGAATACCTGGTCTCACCTGAGTCCCACGAATTTCAATTAAAGTGCCAGCACACGCGAGTTGCGCATTATCCGCGCTAGGTGGCGCCAGCTTGTTTTCCCTTTACCTGATGATGCGCAATAAATATACAGCAATACTATATATATTACTTGTACAGTCAATACATACGCGAGATAAAGTTGCTGAATAGTTTGCTCACGAAAAAAACAAATTGCGAATTGGTAAATGGCAAACCAAACGGGAACTTTAAGCAACATTGGAATGTAATTGAAATTGAAATTTATAAGGAAATTAAAAAATGAAGCTTTATATTTTTAGGCCATGGATTTTAAAAAAATTCATGATCTATTGTGTTTGTCGGAACGGAAATGTGCGTAAAGGGCAGAAGGAGTTATCTCCGACCCTATAAACTATATATATTCTGAATCAGTATCAGCCGAGTCGATTGAGCCATGTCGGTCTGTCCGTCTGTCTGTCTGTATGAACACCTGGATCTCAGAAACTATAAGAGCTAGAGTCATCAAATTTTGTGACAACATACGTATATATTGCAGTGTCTCAAAGTTTTTTTAAAATTTGGACTCGCCCCTTCCCGCCTCTAAAAATCAGTAATAACTATTTAAAAACTACAATATTAGCTCAACAACCAAAGTTGTATATCTTACATGACAAATACCTTGCCACGGGTGTTATGTGAAAATTTCATTTAAATCTAAGTATAAATAAGTGAGATATGATATGAATTAAACTCACTTTGAACATGCTTATGTACATACTTAAGCATACCTAATTTACGCAAGCATACCGAAGTTCAAATCCGGCGTCAGACACACAGCATTTTATTAAACTTTTTATTTGCATTGTATGGTAACAGAATTGGTTCACAATGCAGCTTTGCCGATAAGCCAAGCGAGAGAGAGTGCGTGTGTTCAACCTCCCGGTTGAGGCGGGTTCGAACTTTCATTTATTAATTATTTCTTATTTTATTTTGTTTATTTATTTTATTCTAATAAACTAAATGAATAGTTACAGTCAAACAAATTTAATTATTTTATTTTGTCTGTTATGACTTTGCAAGTTCAGTAAGATTCCAATTGGATGTTTCCTATTTTGTTTTGCTCTCAATCTTTTGCAATTAGAATGCTAGAAAATAACAGAGATCATAAGGCCTTGTAAAGTTATGAATGTGCGAGTGGGACGCCCATACATACATGTCTGCATATCCACATGTATGTATTGGCGTCCCACTTCAACATACATTATTGCACGATTGTATATACATACATATGTACATAGGGACAGATCTCTCTGTGCTTATTTTACGTGGCGTGTTCCAAACGAAGGATTACAACCACGGCGTTCATATATGCGCATAAATGCGCATATTACGCTAAGTGTTCAAATTAAGCGCTGAACCACCGCCCCACCGAGTAAACTCAGTGGTACCAATTCGGTTGCACACTTGTCGGGTAATGCAACCCCCTTTGGTGAAGGGGATCTTTCTAGCTTAAGCAACCACAGCCACCATGAAACTCCCACTAGGGGGCCTACCTCGCATGAGCGGGGCTTGGTACGGTTTAAACTTCAGGCATAACATGATATGCCGTCGATGCTCATCCCATGGTACCGATTAGGGCTCGGTGGGCCCCCCCTTTCGGCTCCGACAAGCCCGGATTTGGGGACACCAGGGAAGATGTGCCAGTTTTGGCTTTTCAGCCCGGGACTGGCAACCCTTGGTGCAGCTCCAGACGCCTTTGGAAGAGACTGCCAGCGTACCGCATACACAGTCTCCTTGTACAATTAGATTTGCAGTTGCTGTTGTGTAACGACGAAAGAAAACTAAGTTCTATATATTGCGTAACTAAAACTTAAAAATCGCCTTCCGCCGCAGCACCTCTTTAATGTTTTTGAGCTTTTAATTTATTTAAAAAAATTATGAAATACAAAAGAATTTCACATGTTGACCGCGGCAGCAATCGAACCTCAAACACGCTTAATATCATTGGCCTTAGAGTCTTATACAGCGCTTACAAGTTGAGTTCAAAAATTAATTTAATGACTTTTTGGTGTCCCGCTCCTTCATATTTGCACAGACTTAGTAGACCTTTATATAGCCAAAGGGTATAGGGAAAGGGTTGATTTCATAAGTATATAATTGTAGGTGTAACACCTCTAAGATCTGGTAATGAAGATACCATTTGTGCCATGTATATTTGAATAAAGGTACTATTGTTCAAAGTCCGTTATCGAACTTTAAATAGTGTTTCAACGGCGTATAATTATTGAACTCAACGAACCTGAGATCCGCTACTGGCAACTATATAAGGTGTTTTTGCTAGCATGGTAAAATACAATTCGAATAAAAGTGCACAATGAAGTTTTATATTGTTTGTGTTATTCAAATCTCGTGCATTAGCCATGCTTATAGCTACGCCTACAAAGCGACTGCCAGGAACGTTGATATTTTCAGTCCTTGCGAGAATCAACCAGAAAACGTACTCGATATTAATGGTTTAGCTGATTTATCCAGTTTCAATAGCTATTACAATGAGAAGGGAGAAGTTATAGTCTCTGGAAATATAACTTATATATGGGATATTCAGCCCACCGATCGCATTAAGGTAATTCCAGAAATATTTTACTACGCCTGCAGAAAATACTCATGTTTAACTTTTAAGTTAAATTTTAGTATAATGCGCTTTGATCGTGGATCATGGGTACAGACTCCATATTCGGTAATGGTACCAAACGTATGTCAAGTCCTGTATGTAAAGAATGATTTTTGGTATGATGCTTGGATAAAACACGTAATAAACGCGGACCAGATTCAAAATAAATGCATACAGCCTGGGGTAAGGTGATCCAGTTTTGTTAAAGCATTCCCTCAAAATCCCCATTTATTTATTTTCAGACTCAGTTGGTGCATGAAACATATTCTCCAAGTTATATTATACGTACAAAAGATTCTGAAATGGAGGGATTTTTTAAACTTCACATTAAATTGCATGCAATCGCATCGTTAAACAAAGAGCGCCAGACTTCCATATGCATGGAGATAGAAGTAGATAGTGAAAGAGAATACAGGCTATAAAGGATATATTCAACATTTAAAGCGCACACTACTTATTGTTTTGAATAGTAAATTAGCTAAATTAGTTTACAGACATATTTTATTTTATTATTTATCAAAAAGTATTCAGTAAAAGAAATAAAAATATTTTTCGAGACTTCATAGCACAGCAGCACATTGTTTTATTTGCTTACGTACCTGAATAATACAATTGCTGCCTCCTGGGAGAGAATTGAGTTTAGGGGGATTGCCACTTTATTTCTCATTCTACCTGTCACTTATAAACACACACAGTGCTCACACACAGGGAAAGGATGCCCAATGGATGAAAATACTTTAAATCTTCGATGTCTCTTTCTTACTATTATATCTTCCTCTGCTTGTGCACATTCTGTGCCTGCGTGAGTGTGTGATATCATTAAATTATAGCGATTATCCTACTCAAATATAATATCATTTCGCACGAAAGCCAACAAGTTCTAAATATCTCGGTTATGAATACATTTGCCACGCTGCAGCGTGGCTGATTGGGGGTGTCGGCAAGCACGTGCATAACAGTGCAGGTATGCGGTCGCGTGTAGTGGGTAGCATTGCATTTACTTTTATGGCTTGTTCGCCAGCTCGTGAAAACTTCTCGCTCGCAAGCAGCACGCGACAGTGAGATACCCTTCGACCCATGTATGTATGTTCCTATGTATGTACACATATACATATCCACATGCTTTGACAGAAGAACTTGGTTTTATTATCTTAAATAACTTTTGTGTTTATTGTCCGATCGGATTTGGAGACTACGTAGATATTTCATTCAGCTTAGTATACGTTAAAGTCAGAAAGTTGTATCTCTTATACAGCGCTTACAACTTAAGTTCAAAAATTAAATTATTGATTTGTGGGGGCGGTGGGCGTGGCACCTAACATTTGAAATAAACTTGATCTGCGCCGAGTACATAGGAACTTTCTTTTTAAATTTGGTGTCTCTAGCATTTATAATAGCTGAGATCTGTGTGTTCATCTGGTCAGACGGACATCCAGACAGACAGACATTTGCACAAAGTTAGTATACCCTTTTTTGACCATTTTCAATGGTCGAAGGGTATAAAAACCAGACGAACACTTGATTATCGATTTGCGTGAGCAGTGGGCGTGGCAGCCAAAGTAGTTAATAAACTTGATTAGCGGAAATAAAAACGAGAGCAACAGTCGCGCAAAACGCGACAGTGGGATACCCTTCGACCTATGTTCCCGTGTAGTTTAATTTGTTAAATTCATACACATATGTTCCCGTGTAGTATAATGTTCCCGTGTAGTACAATTTGTTAAATTCATACACATATGCATATGCACATGCTTTGAAATTAATCCCGACAGATGGCGCTCGCGCTCGCCCGTCTCCCTTGTTTCTTAAATAACTTCTGTGTTTATTATTCGGATCGGATTGTAATTTGAACACTACGTAGATATTTCATTCAGCTTAGTATATGTTAAAGCCAGAAAGTTGTATCTTTTATACAGTGTTTACAAATTAAGTTCAAAAATTAAATTATTGATTTGTGGAGGCGGTGGGCATGGCACCTAACATATGAAATAAACTTCATCTGCTTATAGTACACAGGAGTCTTCCTGCCAAATTTGGTAACTCTAGCTTTTATAATAGCGGAGATCTGTGCGTTCACACAGACAGACAGACAGACAGATATGGCTCAATCGACTCGGCTTGTGATCCTGAGCAATAATATATATACTTTATGGGGTCTCCCACGCCTCCTTATGCCTGTTACATACATTTGCACAAAGTTAGTATACCCTTTTTGACCATTTTCAATGGTCGAAGGGTATAAACATTACAGCTATATATTTCTGTATTTATATTTATTTGCAGTAAACCTTTCATTAAAAGCTCTTATACAACGTATGTGTAATATATATCTAAAAACATCTTTATGATCTCTGGCTGAAAATACTAAAACAAATGATACACTGCTTTGTTTACATTTCGTTATCGAAGTTTAGATGACTCGACTCCCCAAAAGGTATAATTATTAAATGCATACTACCAGAGATCCTCTCCAGGCGACTATATAAGCTAGCATTTTAAAAATAGAAATCGCAATAGTCCACAATGCAATTTTCTATCACACAATCTTCTACAACACAGTTGAAATAAACTCGTACAAGTGTTTAGAAGTGTCTTTTCTTTACAGTACTATTACTATTACTTATGAAAAATACTCAATTGTAGCATTTTCTAGGTGACTGGGACATTAATGCGTTTCGATCTTGGTTCATGGCTGCTCTCTCAGTATTCGATAAACGTACCAGACATCTGCCTTGTTCTGTATATAAAAAATGATTTTTGGTATGAAGCTTGCATAAAACACGTTATAAATGTCGAAGAGACTAAGAACAAATGTTTTAACCTGGGGGTAAGATGGTCAAAGCTTTATCAAAACATTTCCCATAAATTGCCATTTATCTATTTTCAGACTAATTTCGTGTATGAAACATATCCTCTGCAGCCTGTTCTCCGTTCACAGGATAGTAGCCTCGAGGGATTATATAAGTCTCAACTGAAATTTCAGGCCATGGGACGTTCGCACAAAGTGCGTCCGACTTCGATATGCTTTGGGATTAAAGAAGAATTGGAAAGACAATAAAGGATATATACTTAAATATGCAGCTTAAAAAATATGATGTACTATATTCATTTAATAAACACGACAATACTGATATCATTTATACCAAATGACAAAACAATTAAATTCTCGCAACAATTAAATTAGCGCAAATAAATCTGTGGAGGTCTTTTTTGTTACAATCCATATTTCTGTCCAAGTCACTGTCAGTGTGACTGTCGGCACTAACAGAAACATGGAAATCACTTAAAATTCTACAAGTTTATATCACATAAGAGGTATGTTCAACAGCTCTTGAGCGATGCTCATGCGACGGTTCTTTTGGTCAACATTTATAACCTTTACGCCTATCACAGCCTAACAAAAAATTCTATACACTTGAGACTTGCTACAGATGTTCGGGAAGAGTGTACTAATATAACAAAAGAAAACAAAATTGAAAAGTCACCTTACTTTTTGAACACACCTCGTATGTTTTAGCCCTAATTGCAGTTAAGTATGATATTCAGAACAGATTGCCGTATTTTGTGTCTCAACCTTTTATAATAGACTTTTTGGTGTCCGCTCTTTCATCATATAAAATATTTGCACAGACTTAGTAGACCTTTAAATAGCCAAAGGGTATAGGGAAAGGGTTGATTTCATAAGTATATAATTGTAGGTGTAACACCTCTAAGATCTGGTAATGAAGATACCATTTGTGCCATGTATATTTGAATAAAGGTACTATTGTTCAAAGTCCGTTATCGAACTTTAAATAGTGTTTCAACGGCGTATAATTATTGAACTCAACGAACCTGAGATCCGCTACTGGCAACTATATAAGGTGTTTTTGCTAGCATGGTAAAATACAATTCGAATAAAAGTGCACAATGAAGTTTTATATTGTTTGTGTTATTCAAATCTCGTGCATTAGCCATGCTTATAGCTACGCCTACAAAGCGACTGCCAGGAACGTTGATATTTTCAGTCCTTGCGAGAATCAACCAGAAAACGTACTCGATATTAATGGTTTAGCTGATTTATCCAGTTTCAATAGCTATTACAATGAGAAGGGAGAAGTTATAGTCTCTGGAAATATAACTTATATATGGGATATTCAGCCCACCGATCGCATTAAGGTAATTCCAGAAATATTTTACTACGCCTGCAGAAAATACTCATGTTTAACTTTTAAGTTAAATTTTAGTATAATGCGCTTTGATCGTGGATCATGGGTACAGACTCCATATTCGGTAATGGTACCAAACGTATGTCAAGTCCTGTATGTAAAGAATGATTTTTGGTATGATGCTTGGATAAAACACGTAATAAACGCGGACCAGATTCAAAATAAATGCATACAGCCTGGGGTAAGGTGATCCAGTTTTGTTAAAGCATTCCCTCAAAATCCCCATTTATTTATTTTCAGACTCAGTTGGTGCATGAAACATATTCTCCAAGTTATATTATACGTACAAAAGATTCTGAAATGGAGGGATTTTTTAAACTTCACATTAAATTGCATGCAATCGCATCGTTAAACAAAGAGCGCCAGACTTCCATATGCATGGAGATAGAAGTAGATAGTGAAAGAGAATACAGGCTATAAAGGATATATTCAACATTTAAAGCGCACACTACTTATTGTTTTGAATAGTAAATTAGCTAAATTAGTTTACAGACATATTTTATTTTATTATTTATCAAAAAGTATTCAGTAAAAGAAATAAAAATATTTTTCGAGACTTCATAGCACAGCAGCACATTGTTTTATTTACTTACGTACCTGAATAATACAATTGCTGCCTCCTGGGAGAGAATTGAGTTTAGGGGGATTGCCACTTTATTTCTCATTCTACCTGTCACTTATAAACACACACAGTGCTCACACACAGGGAAAGGATGCCCAATGGATGAAAATACTTTAAATCTTCGATGTCTCTTTCTTACTATTATATCTTCCTCTGCTTGTGCACATTCTGTGCCTGCGTGAGTGTGTGATATCATTAAATTATAGCGATTATCCTACTCAAATATAATATCATTTCGCACGAAAGCCAACAAGTTCTAAATATCTCGGTTATGAATACATTTGCCACGCTGCAGCGTGGCTGATTGGGGGGTGTCGGCAAGCACGTGCATAA
Organism: Zaprionus davidi; assembly: GCA_018903715.1. Lineage (NCBI taxonomy): Eukaryota > Metazoa > Arthropoda > Insecta > Diptera > Drosophilidae > Zaprionus > Zaprionus davidi. The sequence goes on from JAEIGL010000003.1 coordinate 5,895,301, forward strand.
CAGTGCAGGTATGCGGTCGCGTGTAGTGGGTAGCATTGCATTTACTTTTATGGCTTGTTCGCCAGCTCGTGAAAACTTCTCGCTCGCAAGCAGCACGCGACAGTGAGATACCCTTCGACCCATGTATGTATGTTCCTATGTATGTACACATATACATATCCACATGCTTTGACAGAAGAACTTGGTTTTATTATCTTAAATAACTTTTGTGTTTATTGTCCGATCGGATTTGGAGACTACGTAGATATTTCATTCAGCTTAGTATACGTTAAAGTCAGAAAGTTGTATCTCTTATACAGCGCTTACAACTTAAGTTCAAAAATTAAATTATTGATTTGTGGGGGCGGTGGGCGTGGCACCTAACATTTGAAATAAACTTGATCTGCGCCGAGTACATAGGAACTTTCTTTTTAAATTTGGTGTCTCTAGCATTTATAATAGCTGAGATCTGTGTGTTCATCTGGTCAGACGGACATCCAGACAGACAGACATTTGCACAAAGTTAGTATACCCTTTTTTGACCATTTTCAATGGTCGAAGGGTATAAAAACCAGACGAACACTTGATTATCGATTTGCGTGAGCAGTGGGCGTGGCAGCCAAAGTAGTTAATAAACTTGATTAGCGGAAATAAAAACGAGAGCAACAGTCGCGCAAAACGCGACAGTGGGATACCCTTCGACCTATGTTCCCGTGTAGTTTAATTTGTTAAATTCATACACATATGTTCCCGTGTAGTATAATGTTCCCGTGTAGTACAATTTGTTAAATTCATACACATATGCATATGCACATGCTTTGAAATTAATCCCGACAGATGGCGCTCGCGCTCGCCCGTCTCCCTTGTTTCTTAAATAACTTCTGTGTTTATTATTCGGATCGGATTGTAATTTGAACACTACGTAGATATTTCATTCAGCTTAGTATATGTTAAAGCCAGAAAGTTGTATCTTTTATACAGTGTTTACAAATTAAGTTCAAAAATTAAATTATTGATTTGTGGAGGCGGTGGGCATGGCACCTAACATATGAAATAAACTTCATCTGCTTATAGTACACAGGAGTCTTCCTGCCAAATTTGGTAACTCTAGCTTTTATAATAGCGGAGATCTGTGCGTTCACACAGACAGACAGACAGACAGATATGGCTCAATCGACTCGGCTTGTGATCCTGAGCAATAATATATATACTTTATGGGGTCTCCCACGCCTCCTTATGCCTGTTACATACATTTGCACAAAGTTAGTATACCCTTTTTGACCATTTTCAATGGTCGAAGGGTATAAACATTACAGCTATATATTTCTGTATTTATATTTATTTGCAGTAAACCTTTCATTAAAAGCTCTTATACAACGTATGTGTAATATATATCTAAAAACATCTTTATGATCTCTGGCTGAAAATACTAAAACAAATGATACACTGCTTTGTTTACATTTCGTTATCGAAGTTTAGATGACTCGACTCCCCAAAAGGTATAATTATTAAATGCATACTACCAGAGATCCTCTCCAGGCGACTATATAAGCTAGCATTTTAAAAATAGAAATCGCAATAGTCCACAATGCAATTTTCTATCACACAATCTTCTACAACACAGTTGAAATAAACTCGTACAAGTGTTTAGAAGTGTCTTTTCTTTACAGTACTATTACTATTACTTATGAAAAATACTCAATTGTAGCATTTTCTAGGTGACTGGGACATTAATGCGTTTCGATCTTGGTTCATGGCTGCTCTCTCAGTATTCGATAAACGTACCAGACATCTGCCTTGTTCTGTATATAAAAAATGATTTTTGGTATGAAGCTTGCATAAAACACGTTATAAATGTCGAAGAGACTAAGAACAAATGTTTTAACCTGGGGGTAAGATGGTCAAAGCTTTATCAAAACATTTCCCATAAATTGCCATTTATCTATTTTCAGACTAATTTCGTGTATGAAACATATCCTCTGCAGCCTGTTCTCCGTTCACAGGATAGTAGCCTCGAGGGATTATATAAGTCTCAACTGAAATTTCAGGCCATGGGACGTTCGCACAAAGTGCGTCCGACTTCGATATGCTTTGGGATTAAAGAAGAATTGGAAAGACAATAAAGGATATATACTTAAATATGCAGCTTAAAAAATATGATGTACTATATTCATTTAATAAACACGACAATACTGATATCATTTATACCAAATGACAAAACAATTAAATTCTCGCAACAATTAAATTAGCGCAAATAAATCTGTGGAGGTCTTTTTTGTTACAATCCATATTTCTGTCCAAGTCACTGTCAGTGTGACTGTCGGCACTAACAGAAACATGGAAATCACTTAAAATTCTACAAGTTTATATCACATAAGAGGTATGTTCAACAGCTCTTGAGCGATGCTCATGCGACGGTTCTTTTGGTCAACATTTATAACCTTTACGCCTATCACAGCCTAACAAAAAATTCTATACACTTGAGACTTGCTACAGATGTTCGGGAAGAGTGTACTAATATAACAAAAGAAAACAAAATTGAAAAGTCACCTTACTTTTTGAACACACCTCGTATGTTTTAGCCCTAATTGCAGTTAAGTATGATATTCAGAACAGATTGCCGTATTTTGTGTCTCAACCTTTTATAATAGACTTTTTGGTGTCCGCTCTTTCATCATATAAAATATTTGCACAGACTTAGTAGACCTTTAAATAGCCAAAGGGTATAGGGAAAGGGTTGATTTCATAAGTATATAATTGTAGGTGTAACACCTCTAAGATCTGGTAATGAAGATACCATTTGTGCCATGTATATTTGAATAAAGGTACTATTGTTCAAAGTCCGTTATCGAACTTTAAATAGTGTTTCAACGGGGTATAATTATTGAACTCAACGAACCTGAGATCCGCTACTGGCAACTATATAAGGTGTTTTTGCTAGCATGGTAAAATACAATTCGAATAAAAGTGCACAATGAAGTTTTATATTGTTTGTGTTATTCAAATCTCGTGCTTATAGCTACGACTACAAAGCGACTCCCAGGAACGTTGATATTATCAGTCCTTGCGAGAATCAACCAGAAAACGTACTCGATATTAATGGTTTAGCTGATTTATCCAGTTTCAATAGGTATTACAATGAGAAGGGAGAAGTTATAGTCTCTGGAAATATAACTTATATATGGGATATTCAGCCCACCGATCGCATTAAGGTAATTCCAGATATATTTTACTACGCCTGCAGAAAATACTCATGTTTAACTTTTAAGTTAAATTTAAGTATAATGCGCTTTGATCGTGGATCATGGGTACAGTCTCCATATTCGGTAATGGTACCAAACATATGTCAAGTCATGTATGCAAAGAGTGGTTTTTGGTATGATGCTTGGATAAAACACGTGATAAACGCGGAGCAGACTCATAATAAATGCATGCAGCCTGGGGTAAGGTGATCCGGTTTTATTAAAGTATTCCCTTAAATTCGCATTTATCTATTTTCAGACTCAGTTGGTGCATGAAACATATTCTCCAAGTTTGATTATACGTACAAAAGATTCTGATATGGAGGGATTTTTTAAACTTCACATTAAATTGCATGCAATCGCATCGTTAAACAAAGAGCGCCTGACTTCCATATGCTACGAGATAGAAGGAGATAGTGAAAGAGAATAAAGGCTATAAAGGATATATTCAACATTTAAAGCGCACACTACTTATTGTTTTGAATAGTATATTAGCTAAATTAGTTTACCGACATATTTTATTTTATTATTTATCAAAAAGTATTCAGAAAAAGAAATAAAAATATTTTTCGAGACTTCATAGCACAGCAGCACATTGTTTTATTTGCTTACGTATCTGAATAATACAATTGCTGCCTCCTGGGAGAGAATTGAGTTTAGGGGGATTGCCACTTTATTTCTCATTCTACCTGTCCCTTATAAACACACACAGTGCTCACACACAGGGAAAGAATGCCCAATGGATGAAAATACTTTAAATCTTCGCTGTATCTTTCTTGCTATCTTCCTCTGCTTGTGCACATTCTGTGCCTGCGTGAGTGTGTGATATCATTAAATTATAGCGATTATCCTACTCAAATATCATTTCGCACGAAAGCCAACAAGTTCTAAATATCTCGGTTATGAATACATTTGCCACGCTGATTGGGGGTGTCGGCAAGCACGTGCATAACAGTGCAAGTATGCGGTCGCGTGCAGTGGCTAGCGAGGGAGCCTGGGTGGGTTACCTGGCCACAAGCATCGCATTTACTTTTATGGCTTGTTCGCCAGCTCGTGAAAACTTCCTCGCTCGCACGCCCAAGTGACCCATTAAACAAATTGAAAATGAACCATAGCCGTCCGGCCAGGCCCAGTCTGGGTTGCAGATCCAGCCACAGTCGCAGCCCTTGTGCAGTACAACGTCGCGTATGTGTAATAAATTTTAATTGACTTGCAGTGAATTGCAGCGCAAAAAACTAGCTGTAAAAGAACTCAGTGAGAGAGAGAGAGAGAGGGGGAGAGAATAGCATTGTTCGGCAACTTCGTTGTGGTTTGTCAAGATTTCATTGAATCACGAGTCAGAAATCTCAACTTCTTCAGCATTTTGTGCTCAGCTGAGGGCAAAAGTTTTGCGACCGGTCCGAAACTTTGGTCATAAACACAAGTGTGCCAAACTCGTGTTGGCAATAAGAAAACAACAGGAGAAACAGCAGCAGCAGCAACAACAACAACAACGGCGCTAAATCCATTTGCCCCTTGGCTCCGCACTGCGTATACGTAATATGCAGTTAACTGGACAATTCCGGCAAACAGTCGCAGGTGCGAAAGAGAAATACGCTGCCAATTAATGTTAATTAAAATCATATTTCGACTGTGCTAATTTATGCTACAAAATCGTTTTTCCACGAACTCGCAGCAGCCTCCTTCTAACCAGTTTTCCGGGCTCCTCAACGGGAAACCCTTTGCGAACCTTAGCGTAGTCGTAATTGGACCGCTTTCTGTTGCTCACCCATTGACTTTGTTGTGCCTCGCATGCGGCTGGGTGGAGAAACAATATAAATCATTTGGCTTTGCTCGCAACATGTTTAGTTGCGCATTAAAAGTGGGCGTGGCTCCACTGAATCGAGGCCGTGGATCGTAAAATTTATGCTACTTAATTTGCTGATTTCGTTTAATTTGCGGCAACGCGAACGAGCGAGCTTCAAACACGCAGACATAACCGCAACTATGCGCCAATGCAAGCACAAACACACAAACCCATACCCACACACTAACACACACACAAATACACACACAAAAAACAAACACAAACGAACGCACTTCAAAGTACACACAATTAGTGGAACATTGTAGAAACAATTTGAAGCGACAGTTTGTCGGTTTATGCGTTGTCGCATGCCCTTTCCGAGGTGCAAAACCACAATAAATACCGTTCATAAACTGTTTATTTAACTGAATTAACAGGTACAACAGATATAAATATAATGAGGGCCTTTTATGTTTGCTCTCTCCAAACAAACACAGCCAGTATAAAAGTATATTTAAGTATATTTAATTATACTTTATAAGGTCAGGAGGCGGAAATCATCCGTGTTATATGATATATTTATATCACAATATCTGTAATATATTACTATAATCCAACTTACATTTAAGGCACAGCATATGTATCTCTTTTAAAATGTTATATCTATATATAGGTTCATGACACATAGCTTTATTTACTATCACTATTCTGAATTCCTTTAACTTTATTACATTTCATTTCATTTTCAGTCTTTAATACAGTATGATGAACAGCAAAGGAAATTTGTAAAGACTCTAAACATTTCAACGCACGCACACACACAGAGCCAAAAACACACACACACAGAAATACACATAGAGGGGCACAGATGAGTTCATTCATTATGCTCGCCATTTGTTTGCATAAATTTCACACACATTTTGCCTTTCTATGCAGCCAGATGAAGGTTATTAAGTGAATTTCTCAAATATGCATTTGTTTTTAGATACAGTGAGCACAAACTAACAAAAACAAATCACAGTACGTATCTGGTTACCTCAACTAATGTCTTTATAAAGAAGTTAGGCATATTTGATAAAGAGAAATAAGAACAATAAATAATTTGCATATTTTAACAATCTTTATTAAGGCGAGTCGCACATTGCGAGCACTCACCGTACTTCAGTGGTAATAAATGCATATTTATGCGTGTTTGCTGCATAATTTGTGAGTTTTAATTAATTAGAATTTTTTGGAAAATGCATAAATATTATCGACTTACCACAAATCGCATTTGTTGATAATCAATTGGTGGCATTACCAGGGTATGAAATATGTAATTGATTCGCGCTGTAAAGAGAGAAATAAATCACAAAAGAATAAAAACTTAATTGCAACATTGTAGGGATTTAACTTGTTGAATGTGAGTAAAAAGCAGCGAAATGCATTTCATTGAGCTCACTATACAATGAGAAATTGCAAATAAACAAGGGGTAAGGAGAAGGAAGACACAGAAGGAAGAGACAGAGAAAGACAACGCTGCTCGGATATTTATATACATATATATGCTTAATATAATCCTCGCAAATTAACATGCTTCCATTCGTTCTCACTCGGAGTCATGGTCCGCAATCTGTGCCGTAATGTCGAATACAATCGGCTACAGACAAACATAAATGAACCCGATTTGAGGTATATAATAACACCGGCTGGGCATAATTCATTTTAAGCACCACATAAAGCTATGAACAACGGCCGCTTGGCAATTTAAGGCTGAGTTTAATGCATTCAATACGTCATTGGGCGGCCCTGGGTCGTTGCTCTGATTTATGGTGCGTATACTTGATGTAGCCGCCAAACCGCACCGAATGTGGCTCAACTCAGCTCAGCTCAGCTACGCTTGGCGCCGTACAGAATAGCTACCACTGCTACCTTCGTTTGCCGCCTAATAAAGTTCGCAAAAACAAACCTCAAAATGAACTCACACACACACACACACCCGCATCCGCATTCGCAGCCACCCTCGGAAGTTGGGTCTGCGTCTTGAATGTGATATTATTAAATTTTATAACATTTCGATGCGTCTGCATTTCAATTGACCATAAACGGTTTTAAGGCTTTGCAGCTCCGGCTCAAAACTTTACCCACACCGGCAGATAGTGTGTGTGTGTGGGGGGGGGGGAGGTATGCATATGTCTTCGGGTTCCGCTTTCCACCCTCGTTCGTCATGCTCGATTTAATTCATCAAAGTCATAAACTTTTAAATGACTAAACCGAAAGATACTTCATGAATGATGAGCCTGAGCTCAGAATGCCACAATTCAGGATCATATTGCTGTCAGATGTGACTTCATTTACACACACACACACAGATGTGCAAGAGAGATGAGCAGGTATATATATTGAATAATCCCATTGGCCACATTTCATTCTATCCTCCCCTCCCGGCATATTCAATATTTTATTTGACATTTGATTGCATTTTTAAATGATTAAAAAATCATTCATGCAGGCTCACAAAGACATCAAATGTATATATTAATTAAGGAACATTCGCAACACTGACTATTTATTTGCAGAGTTCTCGTCAAAAGGACATTTTAATATTCGTTTTCATATTTCATATTTGGTATGGCAATGCATGCATGAATTTTATTTGATTTTACCAAAGAGACATATTAAATTCTTAATATTTACAATATGATTTTTTTCGCTTTGACCCCCGAAGCAAGATGGAATGCAATGGCATTTATTGCATTTAAATGTTTTCTATGGGGAGTGTTTCTTTTTTTAGGCAGCCCCCCCTTCGAGGTTTCCCGTCCAATATGTCAGTCAAGTTAGCGCCAAACGGTTGTAAATCTGATTACGACGACATCATGCGTACATGTCCCCAATTATAAGGGGGCTGCCTGGCCAACTGTGCTGTTGCACACACTGAAACTGCCATAAATGCACCTGGGGCATGCAACGGATACAGCAACAGGCAGCAGCACGAAGAAGACTCGCACAGGTACCCAAAACGAGCAGGGGAGGTAGATAACACCGCCTTACAGTGTCGCCATGTGCTGAGGCAATAAAATACCCCAGCTAGTAGGGAAACTTACAGGATACAAAAACGAAAAAATTAAATCGAATTTCAAACAGTACTGTCAAAAAAAAAGTGGAAAGAACGAGCAGCTGAAAAACTGTTGATGTATCACTGGCAGGTAGCTCAGCTCAGACAGAGAGTTTTCGCCATTTAAACATAATTTGCTTAACCAAAAAAGGCAGCCAGATGCGCTGACAGTGGTGTGGATGAATCAAACTGAAATTGATGGACTGGCTAATACTCTAAGAGTTTAATGCCAAGAGAATAAATGTTGTTATTATAATAACTTATTAATTCAATTACAAATGTACTGGTAGTATTTGAAGGTTTAATACTCATCATTAAATAAAGTAAAATGAATATACTATTTATAATATATTGTAGATAAACAGTACATATAATATAGTACATAGGTAGTACAATATATATATGTATAATTTATACAATACAAAGCGCATTGTTATAAATAAACAGTTTGACTGACATGAAATCATCTACAATAGTTTTTGCGATAATTACTAAAATTGTGTTTTAAGTAACTTGCAATAAACATTTTAGCTAACTCAGGGTCAATTATCGGTGCGATTTATGCATCATAGCTTATCTAACCGATATTTCAGCCAAACACAAGCTTCAAAATACAATTGTTTCACGAAGTAGCTAACTTCGGTCATCAGAACTCATCGCTAACTAATTTGGTGATCGAAGAAATTAGAAATATTTATTTATATTTATTCTAAACACCCATTACTCAAGTCTCATATCGTACATACCTATGCTACCCTCTTCAGCCTTTGCTCTGGGTATGCGCAACATCCATAAAAAGCGGCAATAAAAATTTTTTGTGGATAAAGGTAACATTCAACCGAATATGTCTCACAGAGCGTGTGCCTAGCTGTGAGTGTGTCTGTGTGTTTGTTGGGTGTGTAGGAGGCTTTAATTTATGCAGCGCCGCATTTTTAGGACTCGCATCGAATCTGAAGTACTGTCAGTTGTCTCTCTCGTCTGCTCTGCCTGCCTCTGCCTGGCGGAAATCAACAAAAATTTATTGAGCATAAATTTAAATCCGCTTGAGCTGACTCCATCTCTCTCACACTCCCCCATCTCTCTCTCTCGTCCTCTTTGTAGAGAGATTTGCCTATGCTGTGCTTTGTTTACGAAAGCGTTTTATGCGATTTTAAATTGATTTCATTTCCATACGTATTTCTTATTCTCATCGCCAGTGTCTAATTTTGTATACTAGCCGGGCACATCCTGTCCAATATCCGCCTTAAATACACACATAAGTATACATGAGTGTGTGTGTAAGTCAGTAAATTAAAGCTAGATCTGTTTTAACAGCTGTCATCCAGTTCTGTGCCCAATCAATCGCTCATGCAATCAATGGAGAATGTCTTTCTATAAATAAGCAATATTTGTTCCGCACAAATATTTTCCTCACCATAATTTTCTTCAGAATTTGTTTCACACGCTTTTCCTGTGCGCTGTCGCTTTGGGCTTTGTTCTCTGGCATAAAATTGGCTGTGATAATATCTAATAATTTCTTATCATTATGTGCTATGGTCATTTGGCGTTCTGCCCGCGCGCACACACAGCCACAGTGACACACACACCTCTGCACACACAGAGTCTGCCCTTATCTGTTCGCCTTGTATTAGCCTAATGGACATTACACGCCCCCATCTCCCAACCTCCTTTCTTCATCGTCCTATGGCCCACCCACGTCTCAGTGATTACCGAGCAAATTAAATTAGTGAAAATGTCGAAACGGGACACGAGAAAAGAAGGTGAAAAAGAGAGAGAGTCACAGTGAGAGAGGAGACACAGAGAGAGTGAAAGAGACAGCGAGAGTGAGTGAGAGAGACAGCGCGAGTGAGCTGAGAGACAATCTAATTGCTTCAGTAGATGGTACACAGTGCCTGGCGCCTGGTGCCTGCCACATGCCACATGCGACTTTGTATGTTCACAGGCATGTTAAATCCCCTCGACAATGTGGAACAGGTGTTGGCATCAATTGGCCTCTGCGACCAATTGAATTAAACAAGCTAATTAGGTTTCATAGGTACAAATTAACGAGCACGAGAAATAATGCCATCTCGCTCGCACGACGACGACAGGTCTGTCTTTGTCGGGAAACAAGATTAACGCTGAAGCATTTTAATCTGCATTAAGCAGTTTGTTAGGCAGTAAACATGGCAACGTCAAAGGAATGAGAGATATATATATATAACTGCATTCTATATTTGATAACCTGCAAAAAAGAGGCGGGGCACTACTTATGTTTAAATATTGCCGCGCACTCATTTATCAGCCCAATCGACTATTAGGGATCAAAAATACTGAGTCAACAATTTAGCTGAGAGAATTGTTTAGCGGGTGTCTTATAAAAAAGCTAGAAAAAACTGGAAAATTTTGTTGGCAGCTAAAATTTTCATTAGACTAGTTCGTTAGAGTAGTGCAACGATGAAACGATAGATATGGCTAGAAAATAGCTAAAATGGCAGCACTGGGTCATAGCTTGCTGGATTGGACACATGCATGACACAAATGAAATCGTGTCTTGGAAAAGAAGCTCTTCTAGCAAAAAAACAAACAGTTTTCATTTGGGAAAAAGGCACTATTTTTTGCGGCCAAGCCAGAGGAATTAACTGGAAATATGTATCCTATATCCCATATAATATATATCCTATATATCCCAACAGTTAAGACCCAAATGTTAATATCCAACTGTTGAGACTCAACTGTTTAGATCTTACTGGGTAGGCCTAACTGGATAGACCTAACTGGGTAGTCCTAACTGTTGAGACGCAACTGTTAGAACCCAACTGTTGAGACGCAACTATTGAGAGTCAACTGTTGAGACTCAACCTTCGGGACTGAACTGTTTTCAAGATGCAGAACTGTTCAGCCCGTCCACAAAAGGAATCCAAAGTTTCACCTGTTATTTTCAGTTCCTGTCTTCTTTTTATAATTATTGCTGTCTCAAAGGCGAAACGCCATCTACGTGTGGTATTTTTTAACTGTAAAAGCTCTCTCATATCTACCAAACACTAGATGGCGCCACTCTTAAAATTAGGGTATCGATAAATCAAATTATCGCCCAAAAATTATCAATAATTTAAAAAACAACCCAACTGAGGGAAAATTTGAAAAATGAAGTTTTCTTAATTTTTTATGAATTAAATTGGCTATTTGCGTTTTTGTTATGAATTATCACAATTTATACAAAATCTAAATAGCGTGGAAACGTAATCATTGATTTTCAGTTCACCGCTGGCAAGGCGAAAGCTGTTTGGCAATGACGACTTTGAAAAATGGCGGCACAAATTTACTATAATGGCACATTAATGTATCGGTATTAAGTAAGCGAGGTACTGAAGGTACTTTATAAAAGCAGAAAATAAATATTTAAAACTACTGACAGTTTACTAAAGATATATAACGTATACTCGTATATTAATAAATATAAATAAAAATAGAATATCTGTAAATGTTTGTAGAAACGCTTTTTCAGTGTGTAGTCCTAGTAGTCGTCAGTATTGAGAATAATTTTGCATACCTGTACAACAGTTTGTTTAGGTTTTGCCCTGCCCTCTCCCGTTACCAGACGACCCAGACCCAGAGCGCAGCCAATCGACCAAACTAAACACGATTGATGCCACAGACAGTTGCTGCCACAGTGAGGCGCGGCTGACAAGGCAACGCGCAACAAATTAAAGCAGGTCAGCAAGGACAAGGAGCTGCATTCCAGCAGTGCAAGTACGAAATGAGCGCCAATAAGATATTTCTTCGCTATTATCCGCCAGGTGAACGCAATTTAAAGCTGAAATTTACAGTTTTCTAAAGGAAATAAGTTTCTTACTCAGGTTTAGCACTTAACTACCGTTCAGCCAATGGCAGCGAGCGATTGCGACATTTCGATCTGCTGGACCTCAATGCCAAGTAAGTAACTCTGTTGATAGAAGTCCCCAACTCAAATTCCCCTCTGTGCAGAACAAACGTGGATGAGCTGGCAGACAGTATTTTGCTGCAAGAACTGCAGGCTGTGGAATCGGAACGTAACCAGCAACTGGAGCAGCCGAGTACGTCAAATAAATCAACTAGAGTTGACCTGCCCAGCAACTGCAAGGCTTCCAGTTCGCGGGACACTTTCAGTGCCCTCAAACAGGCCATCGGCAAGCTGCAGAGCAAGCTGAGGGAGCCCATTAAGAAGAAGTTTTATCTGCACAAGAGCTACAACTCACACATCCTTCCACTGACCAATGTCTGCTTCGATCGCAGCGGGGAGCGCTGCTTGACGGGTAGCTATGATCGAACCTGCCACGTCATCGGCACCAGCGACGCACAAGTGCAGCACATTCTTACGGGCCACGACAATGTGGTCTTCTCGGTGGGATTCAACACGCCGCGCTGGTAAGACAGTTGCCTTCTTTCCTCAGACTGATACCTTCCAATGTCCACAGTGACAAGGTCATCACTGGCTCCTTCGATGGCACTTCAAAGATCTGGTCAGCCAGCAGTGGTCAATGCCTGTGCACCCTGTACGGTCACACAGCTGAGGTGGTGGCCGCCGAGTTTCACCCGTTGCACGACGAGTCTGTGGTCACTGCCTCTATTGACGGCAAGGCGCGCATCTTCGACGCAGAGACAGCACACGAGTTGCAGTTGCTCGAACAACACGGAGCGGAGGTGATAGCAGCGCGTTACTCCCGTGACGGGCAATTGGTGCTGACGGGCTCCTTTGATCACACAGCAGGCATCTGGGATGTGCGTACCAAGAGGTGAGCTTTAATTTGAATCTTTGTTACTCCCTGTTCTCCTCATCCTAACCCTCTCACACAGCTGTTGCCATCAGCTGCGCGGCCACACGGCCGAGTTGTCGAACTGCGTGTGGAATTTCAGCAGCACCTTGATTGCCACCGGCAGCCTGGACCGCTCTGCACGCATCTGGGACATGCGCCGTCTGGACCAACAGCTGCACTTGGTGTCCACGCACAGCGATGAGGTGCTGGACGTCAGTTTCGATGCAGCCGGCAAGATGTTGGCTACCTGTAGCAGCGATTGCACCGCACGTGTCTGGAGCATAGAGCCGGAACTGGAGATGCTCTCACTTATGGCTGGCCACATGGATGAGGTGAACAAGGTGTGCTTCAGTCCCAGCGGCTGCATGCTGCTCACTGCCTCGGCAGACAACTCCGCCCGTCTCTGGCTGACGGAGACGGGACAGTGCTCGCAGGTGCTCAGCGGTCACGAGTCGGAGGTCTTCAGCTGCGCCTACAGCTATGCTGGCGATGCCATATTGACTGCCTCCAAGGATAATACCTGTCGGGTCTGGAGATGATACGATTGGTATACGGTGCAACTGAACAGCGAGTGAACGAATGAGGGAACCAACTAAATGATGAGGATCATTTGGCATCTATTTGGAAATAATTCATTTTTTGTTTTTGTTTTTCTTTCATTTTATCAACATTTACTACAAACTCAGGCGTTATTTTCGTTTTTCTTTTGTTTTGCGTTTTAGGTTCTTCCATGTTCGCACACTTCTTACAAATTAATAGTTGTTTTCCTTTTTCATTACAGTTTTCTTTTGCGTTTTAGCAATTTCTTTTTCAATTTTTTGTTTAAGTTTTCTGTTTTCGGCATCTTTTATATGCATTTATAAAAATAATGAAACAAAAACTGATTCTGCGTAACAAACAGTTTACAAAGGTCCGCACATCGTTTCGAGTTCAATATGTATGAAGATATATGGTATACTTATATATCATAATCAGTTTGAAATCAAATAAACAACTTCTTGTACAAACATTAACCGAGCGACTTTCTCTTTGACAGAAGACAGTGACGTAAACGGAGGCGGGCAAACAGTTCCAGATGAGGGGCAGAGGGGAGAACTGATAGATATAGAACTGACTAAACGACAGACATTGCCGACTGACATAGAGTGGGGCACAGACAGACGAACGCAAAGAGATACAATACGATCTACGTTGCAAGAAGGTAATGTAATTAGTTGGGAAGTTACTTTGTGTGTGTATAGGTGTAGCTGTGTGTGTCTTTAATTTATATATGTGTATGTATGTATGTAGTGTATATGTGTGTGTGTGTGTGCGTGCTGGCTTTGAGCCAAACCCTGTTCTTTTCGTTCCGTTTGCTGAGGTCTCTTCTGTTCGCTGAGGTTCGCTGCCTTCTATAAGTATGATCTACGTAATACAAGGTTCTTTTGTAGTTGTGTGTGTAGGACCGGCTTCACGTTTAAACTATGCATATATGTATGTATATGTATTATAATAATGCTTATTTATATTATTAGGAGTAGGTTTTATCAAAATAGAAAACGGTTTGGTAAGTGTGTTTCGTTTTGTTTTGTTGCTGCAGTTTGCTTTTGATGTTATTGTTGTTGCGGTTGTTGTTGTTTCTGTTGTAACGTACTGTACTCTTATTTTTGCATTTGTTTTACTGTGACTGTTTCTGTTTATATTGTTTTTATGTTTCTGTTTGCAATCTAATGCGTTGGACTCTGCAAGAATAACAACAAAAAATAGAGATTAATAACAATCGGCGATCCTTAAACTTAAACAACAGGTACAACTAGGACTCAGGCATACATGATGCAGCAGAGAGACAGAGAGAGAGAGAGAGAGAGAGCAAGCGAGCGAGAAAAGGGGGAAAGTGGTTGATGTTGATTGATAGATGTACAAGTTATGATTTTTAGTTCTGGATGAGAGGTGTGAGAAATAAAAACAATACAAATTCGAACATGCATTTTCTTTGTTTATCGGGAATTTTGGACATGCGCTGCACTTCTTCAAGATTAAAAACGAAGAGCCGCTAACAACAAAGTGATCATCTTACATTCAAAGCATATGAATACAAAGTTTTGTTTAAAGTTTCATTTGTTCTCTTGTTGGTTGTTGGTTTGGTTTGTTGGTTGTTTGTTGATGTTGTTGTTGGGTTGTTATTGGTTGATTTAGAAATAAACAATAGTTAGCATTAAACAATTCATAGATCATCATATGCAAACAGCTAGAAATAAAAGAAAGAGAATACGTAAAGAACGTTCGGGTTTGTTAACCAAAGAATAAATTGTGGTGCATTACAGCATTGAAGATAGTTGAGAGAAGATAATTAATAATGATAATGGCGAATCTACTGAAAATAAAATGGATTCAAGCTGAATATTATAATCATAGTATGTGCGTTAAAGAAATCATAAGACTAGTACATATTAAGCAATTCTTAGTGGCAAAATAAAAATAATTTTAGGTCTAAGCATTGTGATGAAAGCGCAGATGGAGAAAATATTACAAGTTTCACATATTATAAAAAATATTTCGTACTTCACATGGTCTATCCGGATACACCTCCTTGAATGTGCGCTCGATAATATGATATCTGCGTGGGAAAACACAAAAAATTAGTATCTCTAACAAGATTATTTAGAATAGAGATTCTTTCATACTTAGACTGCAAACCGCCGCCAGGTGGAAGACCTTCAAAGTCAACTCTGTCTTGTAGACACCTTAACAGATCCACGTAGTCGCTGATTTCATTACTTTCAATCTCCCCTGTAAGAATGTCACAAAGATGAGAACAAATCAATTAAGTATTAGTTGCAAAAATATTAATTGAAAATATAAAAGCTTAGTTATTAATGATATTGGAATTTGTATGTACAGTAAATTACGAATTATAAATAGTTTAAAGCTACGCAAAAGCAAAATGACAATTCATAAAAGTATAATACGAAACGGATGTTGCAACAGCGAGAGCCGACAAAAATTGAGCAACAAATTGAACGTGAGGCTTTGGCTAGGTGGATATGCAGGTCGATCGAACCTTCTGGCTATCGATACTCATGTTCAGTTTCACTTCATATTAAGTTTCGCTCGCTTTCTATAATTCTTTCGACCTGCATCTTGAGTAATCGAATAAATTATATCAAATGTGATGTCGCAAAATTGGCACTTTAAAAGGTCGGGGAAAATACACAGATCAATAAAATAATAATATATATGTATGTATAAAGAAAAGAGCGGCAGTTTTGCGGCAGTTTTCCCCTCAGTTTCTTTGTTTTTAGACTTTGCATAAGGGGAACATAGTATCTATAAGAAAACTGTTTACAGCATTCAGTGTACAACAAACATTTGAAAATATATCAAATTGTATAAGTATACGTATGTATACATATAACTGTGATTGGATTTATGACAAATACATAGATATTAATAATAGATTGGTTCGGTTTTATCTGAATTGAGCATGCATATATATCGTTTACTTTTGATTTGATTCGTTTGTGTGGTGGGATCTATGTGCCTTACCTTATGCTCACTCATCATAAAATTTGTATTGCTTTCTGTTTTCTGGCATTGATTTGACTTGATACGCCCATTCTTTATAATAGCGAGATGCGCGATCAACGACAACAAAACAAGAAAAACGCGTTGCTAAATTTACTTCAACAAAAGAATACTTGAAAAATATAAATATTGAGTATACACATGAAGTGATTAGTTACAAACTTAAAATCAAAATCATGAATGAAACTGAAACGTTTGAATAATGCTGCGATTATTAAAAGAACACATAACGAACTGAACATAATGAAAATAATATAATACATTGATTCGATATAGAATGCGTGAATTGTTTTCTGGTTTTGTTTGTGTTGCGTGAGAGGAGGAGGAGGCGTGGAAAGCAGCAGAAAGATTGTATCAGATGAGAACTGAAAACTGAACAACACAGCAAACAAACACTTTTGGATTGGTTTTCGAATCTTCATTTCGTTTCAAGTTATATTTTTGATTTCTTCATCGTTTTTTTTTTTTTTTTTGTAATGTAACTTAGCAGTGAAAATTATTTCAGAGTTTTCTTTTGTTTTTAAGGTTTTTTCCATTTACTATTGTTTCTTCCTTCGTATCCTATTAATTGCTATTGCGATATCAATTACGAATGATTGCTATAGTACTTAGGTACAAACGTTCTCAGTGTATCAAAGAAAGATATTCCTCGATCTGATTTCATTAGTTTTTTGATTTGGTAAGCCTCGCTGCGATGCGCTGCTTCAATTCAATAGCGTATCTAAAGTTTACATTTAAAGTAAAACTGTTCACGTTGACAACAACAAGCACAACAATTGGTGAGCATAAGGTTTACAATGTTTCGTTTATCATTCACTCTTTCTCTTCTAGAGATTCTTCCCTAGCATTAAAAACTTGTCAACCTAGGCTAAGTAAATTGTCTGGACATTTGATTCGACTAGATAGTTTCGTTTCATTTTGTTAAATTATTGAATACTTAAAATTAGATTAGCTTTTACACTTGACTAGAATGACCATTATTTGTTGAGGGTGTTGCATTTGCTACTCTTGTAAACCATATACAATTTTCAACATATTATTATATGGTATTATTTCGTATAAGGTAAAGTTATTATCTACATACATGTGTATAAAGAACACGTCCGCACTTGGCATTGGGACTTTTTAAAAATTCACTTTGGTGTTATGAATACTGTGGGCGCATTTACAATTTAACCTAGGATCAATCACGGATATACGCACTACAAAATATCCTATATGGCAGATAGTGTTAATACTTGAGCAAAAAACCTAAACAATCAATTCCATCAATATTGTATGTGACAGTGTGTTTTCTCAACTATTCAATACGAATACCTAATATCTTCAGATTTGGTTTCAGAACACAAAGAGTGTTAATCAATTGGTGGCTATCTAATTAAAGTTCTTCTGCTGTTGAGTGTTTATTATATGCTAGAGCTCTATGGATAATTTGAATTACTTAATTCGATTTTGATTAGATCGATTTCTTAAAAATGTCGTATCAAATATGTGTGTGAGGGGTTCTATAATGTATGGAAATATTGGATATATACAAGCGTATGTACGTATGTAGGTATGTAAGTATGTACACTGGCTGAGGTGGCCTTAACTACAGTTTTAACTGGGGGGAATCGAGAATTGCTAATAAACTTATTGTTCTACTACTCTAAATGGAATACTAGGACTAAATGGGTATACTGGGTATGGGGGCTTGGAATTGGGCTAGTTAGCTACAAGGAGTCCGCTCTCACCGCGAGCGCTTTGGCAGTTGATGTAGCACATAAACTCATTAATACAAGTATAAATAAATAATACTGTAACACTCACACGCAGACGCTCACACAGTCACACACACATACACAATCGGACACACGCACAGCCAGTGGAAGAAGATATGACAAACTAACACGCTATTCAGTTATTTGCTATGCATAAGCGATAGGACAAATGTATAATATATATATATATATATATATATATATATATGTATATATTGCTTTGTATTGGTAGTATACGTATGTATGTATATATCGACTTGATATTGGCAATGGTAATAGCAATTGTTTGCTTACTGTTTCTATTTGGAAGGAACACTTTAGTGCAATTGCATTTGCATTGCGGGTTCGACTGACTATACGATGCGACTTGATCAATTGATTTTGCAATTATGTATGTATCTACCTAGCTATAAACACACCAATACACACACACAGATGCATGTATGCGATTGTGTATTTGTAGTGTATAATTATAATCTGCTAATCTAACTGCAAACTGTGTTATTGGGGCTATCTTTGCTATCGTTACGTAAGGTACAATGTATTCGGTTTGCAGTTGTCTAGTTCAACGTAAGAGCTACGACAACACCTGCACTGAGACATTCGACATATTCGCATTGCGACTATCGTTAGGATTGCGATTAGTTATAAACAGAGTAGACGATTTAGACAACCTCTTGCGATCTTCTCGATGTGTTTCTCCAACCGTCGCTCAGCCTCTATCGCTTCTTCAGTTGGCTTTGGTGCTCCGGGGAAAGCAATTATGATGATGCTCATATTATCACGGCTACCCTGTTTCATTGATAAACATAAAAAAGCATTAGGTACATGTGGGTTACTAAGATTGGCATACGCACCTTGTGCAAACAGGTGTCGACCACCTGATTGGCAATGTTTACCAGATCTGTGGTCACTTTCAGCCTCGAGTAGATGAAACTGCATACATCCTCATTGCTCATAACATCCCAGATGCCGTCGCAGGCGAGCACTAAGAACTCATCGGTGTCCTGGCGGCTTTGGCAAAAGATTTCCGGTTCCGGTGAGACCAACTGTTCGCATTGTCCCATTTCCTTGACATTCTTAAAGTCATAGTCGCCCAGTGCACGCGAGACGGCCAGCGTTCCATTGACACGTTTGATTATCACACTGCCGCCGGCTTTATGTATGCGCTCCTTCTCCTCGGGCAATATGGGCTTATGATCCTGAGTGGCAAATACCGGCACTCCCTGGCGACAAAGCACTGCACGAGAATCCCCACAATTGGCAATATATATCTGAGTGGAGCTAATGAACGCACATACAGCCGTGGTGCCACCGCATTTCTCCTCCTCTTGGGTGAATTCGGGCAGATTTCGCATAACCTCATCGATGCGCAGGAAACCGGTTCGAATTCCCTTGACATGATCACCGCTCTTAAACTCCTCTGTGGCAGTGATGCTCTCTAACAGATGCATGGAACAATGCTTCGATACCTTGCACCCGGCATGACCATCAAAGACGGCAAAGAAGCTCCACTCATCCAGGGGATTGAATAGCCGTGCTTTCGCATAGTAGGCATCCTCCATTTCACAGCGCCAGCCCTGCATGGAGCTGACGCCAAAGAGCAGCTTATTACCTTCTCCCTCATCATTGTGCTTTGCAGTTTTCGGCTTATCCAGGAATCCGCCCATGTCTATTGAACATAATGTGTGTGTCCCCCGGAGTTAATGTGACCCAGTCGTGGGTTTGGCGTCGTTTACTTAAACTGCGGGTGCAGAGAGAGAGAGGGAGAAAGAAAGAAGAGGTTAGTGGGAAATACACCTTGGTGAGTTGGCGCTCAAAGTCAAAAGAAAAACAAAATACAAAATAATTCGTGAACTTGAAAGTCGTTGCGCGGGATGCAAAAATCCATAAATGCCAGACACACATACACACACAAAGTCGAATACGGCGCACACGCACACAAACATACGAAATCAAGGATGCGTATTCAGCTCTTTGCCGCCTACACTCGGCCAATGCAGAAGCGTCTTTTTTTATATAGTTGTTGCTGTTGTTGGCGGTTCCGCTGTTTCTTACTTCCTTTGGCACATCGATTTATCAAGAAAGAAGGAGCGACAGCTCAGCCGCTATATTTAGCGCTGTCCGAGCGACACGGCACGCCCACTCGCCCCTAACAGTTGCAAAGTCTCAGCCTTGGCAGTCAGCAGTATTATGGTTATTGTTGTTGCCGTTTATGTATATTTTATTTTGCTTTTCTTCGGACAGTTGAAAACAACCCGACTGGCTTTGGCCGCGCTACACAGCAATTTCTGCAGATGTGCAAAGTGAACGTAAGTGTTACTACTGTTTATATATCGATTGTTTTTAAATTACGATGAAATCGTTTCATGGAATACGCGAAAAAGAAAATACTTTTAAATCTAGGCGCCTGGAATGGATTATCACACACAGCCCATCTCAAACAGGGGTGTATTAATTAATTATTGCCGATCTCATCATTTGTGAGGGTGTGAGCTCATTGTTTATTTCACAATCACAGTAAGCACTGTATACATTTCAAAATACACAAAGCATCGTTCATCGCTAGGGTGAGTGTGGATTCGGGCCAAGTTGACAGCTCTTTGCAGGGGGCAGAAACACGAGGAAATATACATAGATATTTTTTAAGTTATGATCGCGCACACGCCCTTTCGATACTTAATACAGCACAATTGAAAATTAATTTCGATATTTTCAAAACAGCATTTAATTATATTTTTCACCTTAAAATTTGTAATTACTTTTTTCTTCTCTTCTTTTCTCACGAAGGTGATGCTTGCGATTTTTGCACTCACTTGTATGTGTTGACTGAGCGTGCGTGTGTGTGTGTGAGTGAGTGAATGTGTGTTTTTCTTTCAGCTGAATAAAAATTGCTTTGTTTGATTTGTGCGTCACCTTCTGAAATACACTCAATTGACCGAAATCTTATCACTATGGAATCTTGCGAACGCAATCTTTTCGAAATAAAAATAAATATGTGTATGTTTTGATTAGAAAAAAAACAAGCACAAAACGAACAGTCTGACGTATTTGACGATATCTAATGGATATATCGATACATCGTTGAGGCACTATCGTTGTTTGGCTTCGATATAAACTCGATTGCCGCGAAAAGCGATATATCACCTCTGTGGTCAGTAAATGCACTTATCGTTTTTCCTCAGCTGCACAACCTAAACAAAAGATGGCGCCACTGTGCGACCGTTAAATTTCAAATATAATTTTTATTATCTGCTTGAAAAGAATATGAATCTACCGAAAAAACAAACAAATAGCAAATATTTAATGTATTTGTAAAGTCATTATAATTTAAATTCAACTAATTTCAGAAAAATGGAAACATATTTATATATTTTGTTAAGTTGAGCTGATTGTAATCTGATTGATAACTTAAATAATAAAACGATAATAAATTGATAATTGACTAGACTGTTTTTAGCTCAAGAAGAAAATTAACCACAAATTGATTTCAGAGTCACAAAGAGAAGAGATAAGTGATTCCAAGAAATTCAGTTGATTTGTGTTGCACTGTAATTTACTTTTCGCCAATATTATTTTATAGTATAAGAATATCGAGTCACAATATATGTGTCTAAAAAATACCTAAAATATATCAATTCAAATTCAATGTTTATTCTCAACATTATGTTAAAACAAAAATGATTTTTTAAGTACTGCTTTTTATAATTCATATATTACTGATTAAAATGTATCTGTTGAGGGTTCCTCGGTAATAGGATCATCTAGTTCTGGCTTAATGTCTCCAGCCAGACACTCGAGCAGTTCAATGTAGGTGTTGGAGGTTTCCTCCCAGTAGACCCTCTCTGCTTGGCCACGGCATGCCTCCTCAACGGTATAGGCAACACGATATAGTTCTTTTACTTCTAATGCGTATTGGCCAGCATCGGCAGACAGAGTGTATAGCGTCTTCGATTCTTTAGATGCCTGGAAATTTATACCAATTAGTTAGTATATGCATAAATATTATCTACGTTCGACTTACTGTTCCTGCAAAGCACTCGAAGGACTCTACCGTGTTTTTGTGAGAACTGCAGCTCTGCAGCAATAGGCAAGTACCCTTAGCAGTTTCAGTGATGTTGTGAAGTGGATTCGCATATATGGCATCGATTGCTAAGCACTCCAATTCGCGAGCCTCCACACAACGTTTGTAGTCGGTCTCATACTGGTCAGAGACTTTCTTGAGGATCGGCAGATAGCGATCGAAGCAGTAGTCAGTGTGATCACCATTGTGATCACCCCTTACTGCGCGGGACTTCATCAGGAACTCTATCAGTCCCCGCTCAGTCTTCAGTTTAGCTTGTGGCGGCAAAAGGGCCAAGGAGGTTCCAATGGCCAGCAACAAGGTGAAGGTTTTTAACAACATGATTCTTCTTTAAAATTCAAACTTTTAGTGTCCAGTGCGAAAGTGGCAATCGGTTTTTATACGCCAAAGAAGAGAGAGAGATATGCAAGATTTATGGATGGCAGCTAATGTCCGATTACCAATCACTAATCAGTAGAATATTTGGCGTGCTTTTTTTTGACAGCCTTGCCCAACATTCTTCCCCTTGATTAATTTAAAGATACCAAGGGGTATCTAAACAATTTCCCCAGTTAGTAATCTTCAAAAGGATTTTAAAATAGTTCTGATTCATTTTGAAGCCACAGGTATTCACACATAATCGATAATATCTATTTATCGACACTGTTTTAGTACCATTAGATACCGACAGTTGGCGTTGCTTGCATGCGTTATCATTCAAGATTTTCAATTGCCGAGTTACAGTTATTATTATTATATTAATATTAAATAGACTATTCTGATTCTTAAAGGGAGGCACAAATATTTACTATGCATTAAAATACAAATCTGCTTATTGTTCTGAGAATATTTTTGATGACGAATTTCCGTTCAAGAGTAAATTATCAACCCAATGTCAAATAATTTCGCATTGGAAATACCCTGTATGACGGTCAATAGCCTTTTGGAAGTAAGATAAGAGACCAGCAGGTTTTATTAGAGAAAGAGGAAAAAAACAAAGCGCAAAAACCAAAATTAAAAAAGAACTTAGGTAACATTGAAAGAAAAGAAGTTAAAGACGTTATATGATATTTTAAAGTGTTTATTTAATATTAATTTTTAATCATATATACCTAATTCTATATATACATATATATACATACATATCGTATATACTATATATACACCAGATTTCCGGGTTAATTTAATCACTTAACTGACGGGGCAATTAGATAGCAAACTCAGTATTTAAAACTATGATGAAAGATGTGTGGCTAAAATCCCCTAACTATTTTACTGATAAGCCGTGGTTAACCACACAGTATTTGGCACCCATAAATCTTGCATATCTAACTTACTCTCGGCGTATAAAAACCAATTGCCACTTTCGGACTGGACACTCACAGTTAATAGTTCGACGAAGAATCATGTTGCTGAAATCCTTTACTTTATTGTTGGTCATAGGAACCTCCTTGGCCCTTATGCCACCACAAGCTGAACTGAAGGCGGAGCAGGGCCTGATGGACTTCCTGATGAAGTCTCGCGCAGTAACCAAAAGTGGAGAAATCACTGATTACTGCTTTGGACGCTATCTGCCGATCCTCAAGAGTGTCTCTGACCAGTACGAGACCGACTACAAGCGTTGTGCGGATGATTACGAATGGGAGTGCTCAGCGATCGATGGCAAATACGTTCTTCCACGTGAGAATATCACTGTAACTGCATGGGAATCTTGCCAATTGCTGCGTAACTGTAGTTTCATCGCCAATACAGCAGAGGCCTTCGAGTGCTTCGCAGGCAGGGTAAGAGAGAACTGGTTAAGTTGTTTGCATCAAATTTTTTTAAATCCTTGTTTTCTTTCAGGGATCTGATGAATCAAAGACCCTCTTCAACCTATCTGCCGATGCCGGCCAATATGCTATAGAGATAAGAGAACTATATCGTAAGGCCCAAAGCATTTCCGAGGCGTGCTGTAACCGTGCAGAGAGAGTCTACTGGGATGACACCTCTAAAACATACACTGAATTGTCCGAATGTCTGGACGGCAAAGTCAAACCCACGGACTAGAATGAGTATATGATTTATAAAAGGTTCAAATTATTTCTGTAATATTAATTGGAAAGATCGTTTGGGTTACAGAAATGGACTTTTGACTAATAAATCATAGCCTACAGTTGGCTTATTCAAATATATTTTAAAATGTATTACAATTTCCACCCTTTATTTTTTAAACAGTTTTGCAGATATATCAAGAAAACATCGACTGTGTCTATACGAGTCTGTAGGATACAGTGCCGATAAGAAAGGTTAATTTAAAATACACAAAATACAGTGTTCGACGCACGCGTTTTTTCGAATTATGATTACAGCGACATGGAAAATTAAATGATAATGTTGTGCCGAAGTTGGAGAAATCGATATAAATAGATGTGAAATTTGCTGAGTTCCAATAGCGATTCCATTGCGTCGCATTGATATACCACCTTTAAAAATTCTGTAAGAAACTTGAAACTGCCGTAAGAATGTTTCTTAAGTTATCCCTGTTGGTGTTGGGCCTTACTGTCGGAATTGCAACGGCCTTCCGGGTGCAATTGTCGTTGAAGACAAACCAAAAGATTCAGGAATTGCGCGGTGACACTTTGGTACTGGCCGAACAGCATCAGGATCTGTCCAAGGCCTGCTTTGACTACTACAACCCGAAACTGAATACAATTTTGAACACATACGAGAACTCATACACATCCTGCATCAACGTTTATGAGACCAACAAGGATCTGGTGATCGAATGCTACCGGGATGTACGGAAACAGCTTGAGAACAGTTATCGGGATTCCTGTAATACCTTGTCTGGCTGCAACCAAACAGCGAACGCCTTTGGAGCCTTCACCTGCACCTCCACTGTTGTAAGCTCTCTCTTAGTCGTACTTCATTTTATATATATTAGTACACGTCTTTATTTTCCATGCAGGCTTTTAATGATGCCAAAATCTTCTATGAGGTGTCGGCCAACGCAACGGATGCGGCAGAGAAAAGCAAGGCGGACTTCAACAAGGTCGACACCAAAAAGTCCATCTGCGTCAACGAGGCCGAGAGAAACTATGTCGAGTCCACCACTTGGTGCTACACCGAACTGAATGAATGTTTGGTCGGCAAGTCTGCGACTCCTGGGTTGACTCTACCCCCACCAACAGCAGATTATTCATTGACAGATTCTACACCATTAATGGAAACAACTGAAGACCCCGCATATTAAAATAAACAAGATCATAATAAAAATTTTATCGCAATTATATGAACTATTCATAATATTTTTTTGTAATGGAAAGATTTGTATATAATAAGGATTCATTAAGCTGCAAAAGTCGAATGGGTTGAAACATCCTTTACAACTGATATTTTTGTCTTAAATTCACACAGTACTATTCAAATCTTTCCCTCCTAATAACTAACAAAAATAAAAATAGAAATATTAGTTCAATCTTCAAATGTTATTACCCGAATACAGAATCTTAAAGTCTTACAAAATTGAAGAAAGGATTAAATAGAAAACATAGGTTGCAACAGAAGTCTTTTGAAACAATTTTAAAAATTAATACAAATTTTGTAAGTCTCTACTCTCAAATCTATAACTCTAACAGACTAAGTAGACGAAATGTAATTATAATAAATTAGCAAGTACAAGATCATCATAATTTCTATGAAATGCAGTTTTTATTAAGAAGAAACTTCTACACATTATGGGTTGTTGTTGGTAATAAATCTGCTGATTACTTATGCCATTTTGAGTTGGTAATCGTTATATTGCGATCTTTGTTTTTCTTGAGAAAGTCGCGCTGCCAGTCGCCGCCAAGGCATCCGTTGCTGCAATGACATCCAAAGATGTTGCAGGATCCTTGTCCACACCAGGTGCCAATCCGAGGATTGCCGTCACCGCATATGGTAACTCTGCAGGCATTTTTCTTAAGACGGCCTCCCGTATCTCCGCAGGACCCAACACCGACATGGTAGGTCAGCGTCAATGCGGTGGTGCAGCAATCGCCGTGCGTACTGCCACATAGAAGAGCCAAGATACCGACAATGGCCAAGAGAATCGCTACTGATTTCATTGCACGTTTGCCTTACAGTGAGAAGAATGGGACCTTTAAATAGCCAATCTTAACTATTATCAATTCATTATAGCATTAACTTATTAATTAATTGTTGATTGATTGTTATAAGCTTCTCGGTACCTTTCCTTAAGATTTGAAATGGGTTGAAAATGTTCGTTGCCGGAAACATACCTCAATTCGCATTTAACAGATTAAATAAATGTTATAAGTCTGGAGAGAAAGAGCAACAGGATATGTACAGTTAAGTGATTAAGTTGACAACGTAGTAATGAATCAATTAGGAGGCTAATACGAGTACACTTGGATGTATATATGGTATGTATACTAAGACACTTATCTCTGAAAGTACAAATTAAAGAAATTTAAGGAAAATTTCAAAAACAACATTTAATTAGAGAATACCGCGAGACACTCGTGCACTTGATAAGCTACGTACATGTGTAATTTGGCTAAAAACAACTCGGCAAACATGTATCAATTGAATGAACGATATGGTGGAGCCTATAAAAGCCGCAGACTCTGCGAGTATCTGCTAAGTTGACTTCAAGCTTTACAATGTCATTAAAGTATTCGCTTTTATTGCTCCTGGGCCTGGCCATTGTGGTGGCAGGTAAACTGCAATTGCCAAAGGTCAAAAAGATCCAGACTTTGAAGCAGACGTCGGAGGAGCTAAGTGCACAGAATCCTAGAAATTCTGTGGGCTGCTTTGACTACTATCGGCCCACGTTAGATATTGTAACACAACAATATGAGGTCCAATATAACCAATGCTTGATTCAGTATGCCGCTGACTCCTCCTTGGAGGACTCTAAATGGGAAGTGCCACGCCAGCAACTGGAACACACTGGCTTAACTTCTTGCAATGTGCTCAAAGATTGTTCCACAATTGTTGGTTACGTTGAGGCATTCGAGTGCTTTGCTGAGGCGGTAAGAAGTATTGATAGTGATTCCTGATCTTATGTGAAAGTAACACTCCCTCTCTTTCTCATTTTCATTCCCTTTCTCTCTCTCTCTCTCTCCATTTCTCTCTTGCTATTCTCAGGGTGTTGAGCAATCCAAATCTATGTACGAAATTTCTGCAAACGCAACCGAACTGGCTGTAGAAGTTGAGCAATTCTACAAGACGCTAGACACCGCAAAGTCAATTTGCATCAACAATGCCGAACGCCATTACGTCGAGGATACTACCACCACTTATGAGGGTCTGAACAATTGTCTCAGTGGAAAAGCGCCTGTGCCACAGCAACCAAGTACAGAACAAACTGCAGGAACAACACCTGAGGAGACAACGATGCCGACAACTGCAAAGAACTGATTATCATCAACAAACACTTCTGCAATAAATACAAGTGCATACCATAAATATTCAAAGTGAGCTTTATTTTAATCTTTTCCGATTGTAAATGCGTAACAAGATCCTAAACAGTTCACTGAGGATCTCCGACGATTTACTGATACTATGTACAATATAACAATATGGTAGGTTATTTGGTGTTCATTCCCAAAAACTTTTAATCTTTTCGTATGATGGCTGAAGAGATTCTTTGTTTTGTGTATATTCAAATATTTGCCGGGAATGGATAGATGAACTTCAAAATTAAAGCAATCTTTAAGACAGTTCTTGATTTCTCTTCAAGGTACAAATGTATGTGCTACTCAACTGATACATTTTAGGAGATGTCTCAATTTTGAATAGACCACCCGAAAAGCATACGAATTCCTCAGCTAAAACCAACAAACTAGTTTTTTATGTCAAATTTTACGACAATTTGCGGCAACAAAAGACGAATAAGATTCCCACACACTCCGAAACTAACCGAACGGGACAAGAGATAACACTTGCGATATGGCGATTATCGGTACAAATGTCAATGAGAGTTGCAGGTCAAGACGAGCCATGAGAATCCTTTGCCTTTCGGGTATTTATGACCTTGCCACACCCATGCAACATGCACCACAAGGTCGGACAAGGGACAACAACAGGTAGCGGTAAATCAGAGTCCTTTGAGTTGAGCCGCTACAGGTTACAAAAAGGAAATTTTGCGCCTAATTAATTTCGAAATATTTGGCAACCCAATTGAGTTGTAAGTCGCCAGTTGCGCGGGGGTTATCCTCAATGGACTGAGGCGGGCGAGGTTTGGTTGTAGAAGGATCGTCGAACTCGGTCGGAGCTGGAAGGCGGACGGAGACGACGCGGGGGTGGGGAACTACAATTGCCAGTCATGTCTTCATAAATTTTATTGAATTGAACCGCTCGCCGGGGCCGGGCAACAGTCGCAACATGCTGCGGCCCAAAACATACAAAACGGCTCCGTGTCTGCAGGCAGGCAGCTGGAAAGGGGGAGGAGTGGAGCAGCCAGGCAGGCAGGCGGTTTGGCTGGCAGGCGAAGGGGAGCCTCTTTGGCGACTTGCGCCTATTTGACTATTTCATCTTTTGCCGACGCTTGTACATGGCCTTAAATTGAATCGTTACAAATTTTGTTGCTCGTTATAGCAAGCGTTTTATTGCCCAACCAGTTTGCCAGCTAGTCAGCTAGTCAGCCAGTCAGCTAGCCAGGCCCAATGCAAAAGCAGACAGCGTCTGCCATGCTCCCCGGGCAGATTATGATCGTCTACTTTGTTCCTCGTCCCCGATCGTAGTCTCTCAATACGCCCCCGCCCTGTGGCAACGCCTTCGGGCTTCTGTTAGAGCCAATACAGCGTCAAATAACTTCATTAAATGCCCTTTGACATTTATGTCTGCTGTGCATAGAGAACAATTTCATTTGTGTGTGTCTCCAGATGCCCCGTCGTCCATCAGCCACTTGCTATCTGTGATCGGTAGCGTGCAGACAGGTAGCCCGAGGCTCTATAAATTACATAATCATCTGATAAGGAAACTGTTTACAAGCAGCGCCCGGCAGCCGCCACGCCCAGCAGCACAGCAACGCCCTTAAAAGGTCAGCATTTGTTACGTTTTTTACTCGACTGATTAGTATATTTTTTATGAAGACCCACGAAAGATCTCCTGGCTAATTGCTCTAATTTCCAGCTAAGCAGCAGCAGCACGCCGCTTGTCCCGCTCTCTTGGCCCCCACTTCATGTCGGGGTTGACATTTCTGTTGGCTGCGCCATAAATTTCACTTGTGGCATCGTTAAAAGGATCGAATCGGTTAAGATCGACGGCGCGCAGTTTGCCTCGATGTTTATCAAGGCGAGTCCTTGCTCAGCACCCGCCATTCCTCTCTCTTTCCCTCTCTCTCGCATGCCAAAAGGTTCCGAATTTGTCTGCATTTTGGAAGCTCTTAACAGACTTTTGTCGGCCCTTTTGGCACAAAAACAATAGCTTTGCCTGCTTTGAATTTGACTCTGCTTAGCCGAGTCTGAAGAGGAAGAAACGCGCGCCGGAACCAAGATTTATTATGCCCAATGATCTACAGGCGACCAACCGATCGTACTTGGCTCTGAGCCACTACTTGAGCTTATATGCTGCTATATAGTATCATAGATATTATACTTGTATTAGAGATAATTGTTCGAATTCCAAAAACATATTATTACATATTATGTTTTCTTTATTTAATTCGCCTTCTCATCGCCAATCGACGGTGCGATCTTACTTAGCCCGAAGACATTTGTAATATAATGTATATTGTATTGTATAAAATAATATATAGAATCGAATTTCAATAGTTACTTAGTGACCGCTCTTAGTATCTGGATCTTTTTTGTAATCGCAACAATATTAGAAAACTTCCATTTGTTAAAACTTCTTAAACTGAATACTTTAATTGTATTCAATTTCAATTTACAGCGCATTTCTGCAGTCAACTAAGCCGAACTTAAAATTCCCTCGATCTGCCGCTGAGATTTTTGCGTATTTTGTCGGCACGTTGCGCAGTTCTCCCCAACTAAAAAGTGATCGATATGCGACGACGATCGGCGATCCTCGATCTCAGATTGGCCTTTTTTGGGGTTGTTCGCCGCCCGTGCATGTTGTTTGATCACAAAATTATTATGTATCTCGAAGCGATTAACAAACGCATTTCAATTTTATTGCGCCAGATCATTATCTCAGCGAGATGGAAACCTTTTCTCGAGGGCGGCAACAAAAACAATGGCAAATGCCGTATGACAACGCACAACGGCAAATCATTAGATTCAGGAGTGGAGCCGAGAAGATCGGCAGATCGGCAAATCGGAAGGTCGATAGATCGGTAGATCGGCAGTCAGTTCATGGGAGCAGTGAAGCATCAAAGCATCAGCCGCAGATTAACAAGCAGGCGCGAAGAGAAACTTTGCTTTCGCTTGACGATTTCACCCAGTGCCACACTTCCACATG
Source organism: Zaprionus davidi (assembly GCA_018903715.1). Taxonomy (NCBI): domain Eukaryota; kingdom Metazoa; phylum Arthropoda; class Insecta; order Diptera; family Drosophilidae; genus Zaprionus; species Zaprionus davidi. Next base: position 5,925,973 of record JAEIGL010000003.1, read on the forward strand.
GCAAGTGGCAACTGTGCAACTTGGCAACTTGGCAACACTCTTAACTGAGCAACTGGCAACGTGGCAAGTGAAGATGTGGCGATCTTGGCGACGTGCCATTGCGGGTGGCTTTGGTAATTAGACAACAAGTGGCTAAAAAGCGCCTCGCGGCCAGTTCAAACGTGCTCGATGGCGACCCACTAATGAGGTAACCCAAGCACCACTGATGATGAGCCCAACACACCGACTAGGTGTTAAAATCGTTGCCGCCTTTGGGCAATTGATCGCTACGCGGCATTGGGCAAATAAATTAATCAGAGGGAAATCGTCAGTGCAGGCACAACGAGAGACAACGAGACTCTTTAACTCTTTAACCGGCCCGCTAATTTTCATGAGGTTTACCCAAGAAATTAGGCAGCAGCAGCTCCCCGATCTCTGGGCACTTAGGCATCGCCTCTCACATTCGGCGATTGTCAAACAGTGTTTTTGTATTCCTGTTTGATCGTACCGCCGTCGCCGCCGTCGGGTAGTCCAAATATGATGACGATGGGCACTTCGGAAGCGGCTTCTGTGGCCCAACAAACCAAATCAATTTAATTTGTTTGCACGGCGGCTCGGCGATTGGTAATGGAAAGCTAAGTGGCCAAAACAGTTGTTTGACTTGAGCGGAGAACAACAAGGAGATGATGGCCAAAAGGCCGAACTGTTTGCCTAACTGACAAATTGTGTGCGTCCCCCATTCCCATATTCCCCAGCCTGCCTCTGCCTCTCTCTCTCCCTTTCTCTCTCTCTCTCTCTGCAACTTCATCAAATCGTAATCCTGCATAAACATATGCTGAGACCCTTACTTGGAATATGTTTTCTTTGCTTCCCCCAAGTCGAGGGTTAGTGCTAACCACCCGTAGCCAAAGGCAAATCCCCGTCCCGAATACCTCATCCCAAAACCCAAGACGACTTTCGTTCCACCCTTCAGCGCTGCCCATAATGATGCTATGATATATGGCATGCGTATTTGATGCTCACGATAACGAGAGCATTTAACCGAAACTCACACACACACACACACACACTAAGTATTTGCTTGATCTACTTAATAACCTCCACAGTCTCCCAGCCTGTGCGTATTCTTGTAATTTGCCCGCCTAACCAGTTTCAGTTCGCCCACAGTTTAAGCTAACCAACCCCGCCCTGCTCGCTTCGCACTCCCCCGCACCAGTGGTTGCTGCTGCTGCTGCTGGCATCGCCATCATCCTGTTGAATTGACTTCTGGACTGGGCTGCGTTTCAACCGCTGTCAGCGCATATTAATCCAATTATCATGCAGTGTGCACGAAATCACTTAATCGCTTCGAATCCGGAAGGCGACGCCAATGACGCACGTACATTGTGACATGCGTGTGTGTGTGTGTGTGTGTACTGTACTATACATTGGGTAACTGTAACACCAAAATGTTATTACAGTTATGCTAGTTATGATAGTTGTGACTCCCTTCGATGGGGTTATTCATGGGGGCAATTTGATTGATAGGGGCCACAGTTGACATCGCTTCCTTCGAGAAAAATACCAGATTTAAATGTGTGAGAAGATTATTATACCAGGAGAATATTAACTTAGCTTACTTAACTACCCAGATTTGCAAAGCTTAGAACTTCATGGGAACAGAAAGATTATTTATACGATTGTTTTCATATTTCTATTAATCGACCATCAATTATATGGATTTAAAAAACTAACTAGAACAAGTTATCCGACATCAACAGACTTACAATTTTGCTGGAAAAATAATGTTTTAAATATTCATCGTTAAAATAGGTCGTTTTAATAAACGGTTTAATAGGTTTCAATAAATATACAAATCTTATTTTAGCAGGTTGTGCGGTAAGTCAAGCCTATGTATTGTATTAAAATACATTTTTTACATTTTTCTCAAATCTTAACTTTGTCGAAAATCATTTAAATTTGTTGTGAAATGTCTTTTTGCTCATGGTTTGACATGGCGAATGATGGAACTTCACATTCTTAATATTACAGATTTTTAATTTTATTAAACTGTTTCCTGTTCAACATTTTGAAATTGTTTTAATCTCAGTGTTTGCCTTAAGTTGTTTGCGAATATCAGTTTTACTAAGTATAGAAATCGCGTGACGAATAATTATATTGTGGAAAATAACAATATTTTATATACGAGTATATAAAGAGTTTTTTGTGCATCTTTTTTTTTTACTTTTTTCCATTGATTGATCGTTTTAATAAACTAGCAACATCCTAATTGTTTCAGGTCTCATTCCTTATTAACTATTCAAAGTATTCGAAAATTATTTGCTCAATAAAATGTAATAAATCCTGTTAAACAAACACACTCATCCCGCACGAGAGAGACAGTGAGCAGGAGAAAGAAAGAGGGAGAGGGATGGGGAAAAAACAATTTGATTTAATTAAAAAATTACGGGATTACACATATTAATGCTTGTCGAGCCAATATATATGCAAATTGCATAAAGAGCACGGCAGGATGGCAGGCAAACAGGATGCAGGGTGCTTGCTGGTAAGGGGTGTAGCAGAGGCTGGGAAAATGATACGACAACGATGGCGAGTGTCGCATATTAAAGAATATTTTATTTGCTTTTATTACAGCACACGCCCAGTTTCACCCTGACCGACTACGAGGACGACGATGTGGCAGAGAGCATTTGCTTGTCTCCACACCCGCTCCTTCCCCCTCCCGCCACCACCCTCTCGCAATGCCCTTCTCACGTACCGGAAACTTGCAGCAGAGACGCCCAAGCTGAGTCTGATATTATTGTTGTTGTCGTTGTCGCCGGTGAAGAAAGCGCAAAAAATAAAAAGGCAGCCCACAATGAGGCTGAGAATCTAATAAATTGTGGCACTGTCACTTGGCTTAGTGAAGGATAACTGGCCACACGCCCTCTGCAGCAGCAGCAGAGGGCAAAGAGTGGGGGATGAGGGGCAGCATTGTGGCATTGGGCTCATCAAAAATTCATAACGCGCCACGTAATAAAAATTATTCAAATTTTTCGCAGTCAACGACGGGTGGGTGGCAGGAAGAGGAGGAGGGAGAGAAGAAGGAACAGGGGCAGGCAGAGGGCGACTAAATTGCGGTGATGTTTCATAAGGATGCTCTGGCAGAGCAAGGCGAACGCAGCAAAGGACAAATCACACCCTCGATTATGATGCGCAAACATAACACACACAGAGGTAGAAGAGCGGGGGGCACAACTCCGGGTGTGTAAGGCGTGTGCCTGAACGGAAATTGAATGATTTTGCGCAACAGTCGCGGAAGTTGCTACTTTATAGTCATTTAGTGGTTGGACGCCACCAGTGGCAGTGGCAGGACAATGCAGCCAGCAGGGCCAGCGGCGGCGGCAGCTTATCGCTGTGCCCCGGCACAATATGCTCGACGTCGCCGAGTGGCCGAGTGTGTCACATGGGGATTATGCTGTATCTGCCGAAAAGCAGGAGGGCAAACGCGTGAACAAAGCAAAAGAGCAAACCACAAACAGACGGAGAACTCAAAAATTTTTGAACCGTAATCGAAACCTTCACTAGGATGTCCGATAACAAACTGAAAGTGCCGCGACGTCGGTAACGGTGACAGCAGCAACGAGGCGATGTCAACTCGACGCTGTTTCCGCCGGAAGTGTAATTTGATACTTTTACAGCATGCCACATGCAACAAGAACAACAACAACAACTTTAAAATGGGTGTCTCAGACCAGCTAATTTCTGCAATTGACTTCGACTTTGCTCGGGATGCTGCTACTTCTACTGCTGGCGCCTGAGAAACGCACGTAACGAGCTCCTTTTTTGCGATATTCTCTGCATTCCAATTCAATTTCCTTCTGCATGCGAAATTGCGCACAGACAGAGAGAGAGAGAGAGAGAGCGAAAGAGAGACAGTTGGAGAGACAGACGCAAAGATAGGCAGACTAGACAAGCAGAAGGACAAGTAGAGGGCTAGAATGACCATTATTATGCATGTACGTGCATATACCAGTATGTATATTGATGCGCTACAGTGGAGACTGGCAAAGGGATAACAAAAAGAAGAAAGAAAGAATTAATATTATAAATATACAAAAATATTTGAATATAACGAAATACTGCAGAGCAATCAGGCCCGTAGATAGGCGTGTACGGTGCACAAGGCCCCAACAGCCAAGGGCCCCCGGCTAACAAGCAAATAAAGGTTTTTAAAGTGCATTTACCTGGACAATTCAGTTGTTTAGTATGAACAAATACATTTGAATACATCTGACTATTATTTTTTTTTATTATTTTTTTAATATTATTTAAGCTACTATTTTAGCTTTTTATTATTTAAGCAAAGTAATACAACTTTAAATATTATAATACTAATATTACCGAAATATACTAAATGTGAGTTTAAGGTTTCCTGTTTACTTTAAATACTGCCAGCATATTTGACCACTTTAGCAATGTTAACCCCTTTGTCAATGCCAAATCAAGTGCAAAAAAGTATTTCAATTGATTGGCGCAGATTTCTCACCTTCCACGGCACGTGCAATCATCGATGCGTTGTAGCGAGTCCCCACTGTACGTGCGATACGAGTATCAAGAGTGTATTCACAATTTTGCTGGCCAACTTCGGTTTGGATGCCAAGCACTGTTTGGCCAATTCAATGAATCGTCTCGTTGTCTGTCCGACTGCCACTCTGTCTGTCTGTCTCTTTCCCTGTTGCTGTCCCTGTCTCGCGGGGCTGCAATGTGAGTGAGTGAACTGTCACAATTGACGTGGGGCGTATAAATTTTACATTTAACGAAAACGTAATCGAATTGAGCTCTCTATATGGACTGCAGGCAATGACGGGATGGGGAAGCAGGAGAGGGAGTATCAGGAGGAGAGGAAAGAGAGGGAGAGGAGCAGGAGAAGTGAGCCAAGTCAAGCGAAGCTGCTGCACTCTCCCAGGCCAGTTAGCTGCTTAGTTTAGCTAGCTATATCCATCTGTGTGTGTGTGTGTGTGTTATGAAGACATCAGGCAAGGCGCACGGCAATTTGTGGGACGCCACAGTGCCGAGACCTTATGCACAGCTCGCCAATTTGAGGAGAGTGGAAGGCGGGTGAGGGCGAGGAAAGGAGGCAGTCAACGCATTCATCAAGCTGCATTGTTTGCCTTTGATGGGCTGCAGCTCGGGATTGTGCGCATTCCCCGTTCGCATTAATAGTCAATAATGGCCCACCTTGGAAAATAATAGTGGAAGGTAGCTCAGCTGGGAGGATTATCAAATTAAATTACCCGCCTCACCTGGGGACACATTTAGCAGCGTTTTTCAATCAGCATAAAATTTATCAAATCAAATTCGAATGCTCTGGCGTCGTGCAAATAAAATGCAAAGCAGCTGAAACGAGCACAAAAATCACATGCCAATCGCATTGCAATCAAAGTGAGTTACCCTCCCCACCTCTCTCCACCCCCTCTCTTTCTCTCCCTCCCCCCAACCGACGCCATATTGATGATGGCTTTACGTGATGTTTGTGCCAGAGAAAATTTGCATGTGAAAAGCTTTTCCATTGGCTGCATGGGGCCCTGCAAAACTGGCTATAAAATGGCTGAAAAAAGGAAAAAAAGAAAAAATGTAAAACGTTAAAATGGAATTGAAATCGATTAAAATGAAATCAAATCGCAAACGAATCGCAGCTTTGTTTGCCTTTCATCGTCAGAGGATACTCGAATATCGCTAATGTGCTGCGCCGTCGCCGTTTGTCAGCTGCGCACAAATCGTTTAACTCAAATCAAATTGATTTGTCAATATTTAATTAGGCGCAGTCCATGCGGGCGAAGGCGCCTTTGATGTCCTGCTGCTTCCTGCCGATTAGTTGGCGGTGCCTTTTGTGGGCGCAGCTTGTTTTGGGCAGAAAAACCACTTGAGTTCGCACAGGAAACTGCGAGACGCATCAGTCCCATGTTTACTTAAGATCTGCAAACATGAGTATCACCTATAACCTTTAACCCTTTTACAGTTAGCAGAATGATTAATAAAGATGAGTCTGCCGTGCTTTGTTCCTGGGAAGCGCTGCGTATGCGTGATGTTCAGTCCTTCAATCACAGCAATTACCAATCAATCAATACTACAATCGGCAAAAAACTAACTCACACGGCAAATCAGCTATAAATGTCAACTTGCTGCTCAAATACAATTAAAGGCTTTGGCCAAAGGGGCGGGAGGCAGACAGGCAAGGATGAAAGGGAGCGAGGAAGGAGGGGAGCAGGACCTGCGCTAAGAGGCTTAATTTCTTGGACGCGTCGGTCGCCTGTCAAAAGGCACGTGAAAAAACGTGTCCCATTGACATTCAGCTTGATGAATGATCCTAAGCACTGCGAAAGATCCCGCCAATGTTCCCAGTCGTCGAAGGGTTTGACTGACTGCCGACACGTGACTGCCAGTGCGGGGCAGAGGGGTAGCTCTGACAGCGACGCCAGCGCTGGCGGTGATTGCAATAATGCGATATTGTATATTATCTTTCGGCAAAGCTGTGGCGAAAGACTTTCGGAGGAATAAAGGAAATTCACAAAAAAATCCAAGAAATATTTGACTTGAACACCTTTTCGTTTAGACATATTCCTGGAGCAGCTACAATATCTGAGGCGTATGGAATTTGTTCAAAAGAAAAATGAATGTTTTATTTATTAAAGCAAAAAGATACTAGGGGTAGTAACCAGGGCCACAGTGACGGAAGAACTTCTATAAAACTTCTCGGAGGGCCCTATTATTATATAATTATAATATTTATTTAGTTTATAAATGATATCACAAAATACAGCACCTAAAACTAATAATTTCCTACTTTTTATTGATTTCATTAATAGTTTTTAAATAATAATCAACTGATAATTGATAATTCACTCAATCATTCCATTGTGCTGCGCCATTATTATACGCTATTGATAATGCGTATTGAAAGAATATTATAATTTGCTGTTTAAAAATGTATGCAACAAGCTTAAGGAGGCGTGGCAGACCCCACGAAGCATGTATACATATATATATTCTAGGTAAGTAAGTATCAATAACGGTCTATTTAACTATAAATGTTCTTTTTAACATCGAGATCTTCAGCTAATATATAAACTAGACACACCAAATTTGGCATAACGCTTTTTGTAAACCATAGCTTTATCTTATTGTAGAGTAGGGTACTCCAACGCGGCGGGCTTTGTGCCCTGCACTCCCTGCTTATTTAGTTATTAGTTATTTAGTTATCGTCAAATATAGTTAGCTATGGTAATAAATGCCTTTACATATGTAAAATATTCTACTGCAATATTAAATTATTATTATTAAGTATTTTAGATTAGTTAAAATATCCTCATTACATTCAGTCTATATACTATTTTGCCTAAATATAATATATTTAAATTATGCCATACTCACCACAGGGAACACCTCTACTGTATTGTCAAGTTTCACATGTTTCTACCCACTTTGCAGTCATTTCATGAGCCACAATTTGCTGTTTATTGACGAAAGTGTCAAACTTTTCGCATACCTGTGACAAGACAACACTCGACGCTGTCACACACGCACACACACACGACACATGCAGACATACAGATGACACACACGCTCACATCCGGCATCATTAGCACATGTACTACATGCACATCTATCGACAACTCCGACCACATCGCAACGTCAAATGGACTTCGATTTGCCCCCCTCTCACTGTCACCCCTTTCCCTTCTCCTCCTTTTCGCTCTCCCTCTGCTCTTCCACTGTTTTTTTGCAATAGTCAACGGAAATTTTGCAGCAACAGAAACTTTTTGCTTCCTGTTGTTGTCAATAACTAATTCGTTTGTCATTTTCCGTTTACATAACAGACAACAGCAGCAACAACAAGCGGAGAGGGGGAAGGCAGGGGGAACAGTGGCAGGCAACAAAATGGCGCCCATGTAAGGACAAAGTTTTGCCTGCGTCTTGCGGCTGCTTTGTCCTGTTTTGCGGGGACTGAGGGTGCCAGTTGTCGGTTTGTTTATCGCTTCAACTTGCGACATAATGCAAAAATGTTCGAAACATATTGAAAGCTCACACCCTGTTTTCCTCCCCTTTTCCTTCTCTTTCCCAGCAAAAGAAGCGTTTCTTTAGCATTTCCGATAAAGGCAGAGTGTGTGGGTGTAGTGCGCCCAAAAAAAAAGGGTTGTCGCATAACTTAGCTCAGCTTTGTAGGCTATAAAATATGCATTAATATTCAATAAGCAAGCCGGGACGTGAATACCCTGTAAAAATGCTAAATATACCTGTAGAAATATCAGTGAGAATCTTGTAGCTAAATTTAAAGCTAAAACTAAAGCCAAGTATGAATGCAGGGTATATGCCAGTTGTGCTTACTCATTTGATATGCTGCCACGCATTTAATAAGCAAAGAAATCATTATATCTTGAAGTATACCCTATAAAAATATAACATTTATTAAGAAACAAGCTAAAGCTAGCCTTCCATTACTACTGCAGGGTATCTGCTTGTCGTGCTCACGCACTTTGCTGTGCTGTGCCACGTAGGTGGCGCTTTGAAGTGGCACTTTTCGAGTGCCGCTCATAAAAATGGCATCAGGCCTATGAAAATGCGACGCTGCGATTTACATTAATTTGCCATTTTTCATGCTGTGCACTGGCAATTGATGTGTGTGTGCGTGTGTTGATGGGTGTGTGTGTGGGTGAGTCGTAAAAAAACTGTGAACATTTTATTATGCAAATTACGGGCTGGCATTGAAAAGGATCAAGCTACGTTGAGTCTTATTAAAAAGTAGCTGCAGCTAAATTTCGCCGCATATCCTTTTAGCGGGAAACTGGTTTGCGATTTGCATTCGCAATAACATTTGCCTGACAAGCGCCCAGAGAAATGTTAATTTAGTGTGCGATGCGATGCGATGCGTTGACGCGGACAACGACGACGACGACGACGTCGAGATGGAGATGAAGCAGAAGATCGACAGCTTTATGCAGATATATCAGTCACTCAGCCAAAGTCGAAGCTGAAGCTGAAGCTGAAGACGAAGACGCGTTGTCATAAAGCGTTCAACGGAAGGCTTGACATTTCAATTTGCAAGCAGACGCGATCGAAGGAGACGCTGTCAGGAGCAGGAAGCGGGAGAAGGGGGAAGGAGATGGAAGAGGGAAGGGGGCATGCAGGAGACAGGACACGACAGCCGTAAACAACATGCAGCAGACATGCAAATATGCAAATCAACGCACGCTGACAATTTTCAGCCAAATCAAATATGCAATTGCAGCAGGAATTCACAGCATGTCTTCCTCTCTTTCTCCCTCAGTGTATCCCTTTCTCTCTCTCTCTATCTCTGCTTCTGCCTCTTGGCTGCCTCACGAACTTCGTTAATTTATATTTGCCGCGTGCCGCACACACAAATAATCCAAGAAATCGCTTAGGGCAACAATGCAGCAACAGCAACAAGCAATTACAAAAAGTTACTGTAATCCTTGGCAAAGTCCTGCTACAGGTACCCCTCCCCTACCACGACCCCGGGCGCGAGTCTTGCCTCGTCTACTGCTGCTGCTGCGCCTGCTCCCTGTCATAGTTACAAGCGCTAAGCCGCTTAGCATTGTTGACTTTCACATGGCCATCACTTAGGGGTTGCTCTGACTCTCTCCCTCTCTCATGTTTGCCCAGATCCTTGCTGTGTCTGTTCTTCTCTCCCTCTCCCTCTCCCTTTCTATGCCTCTCTTTTTGATGTGTGATTAGCCTATTAGCCAAACAACACAAAAAACCCAGGCTCAATGCAGCAAAAACTCGTGATGAGAAACGTAAATATTGAACGTGATGAGCTGCCGCCAGGACCAATGAATACGCGTAAATGTCCTTCAGGCATTATAGATAATATGCCCAAGCAGCGAATGCAGCGAGCGTGGGATAGCTCAGTCTCGTGAATCTTGATTAACACTGGTAAGCTTAGCGCTTTTATTGCTTTTTTGTGAATTTAATACCCTTCGATCTTTAATAATGGTTAAAAAGAGGGGATACTAACTTTGATTTTTGCAAAACTAATTTTATAAATAGGATAACAAATAAAATATGATAAAATGTGGTTAAAAAGAAGGAAAATAAGATTGATTTATCGAGAATGATATTTTGAAATTTTGAAGAAAACAAAGGCTACAAATCTGAAGAATACGATTATATTGTGAGCTTATCAAACAGTTCTGAAGTTCTATTGTTTTTTAAAGAAAAAATGAATTTACATGCAGTTTATTCGAATCATTTCCATTTGTCCGCCTGTATGCAGATCTCAGCAACTATAAAAGCTAAACAAATTTAGTTCCAAGGTGTCTGTAAATCTTAAGTAGACAATGTGTATTTCAAATGTTATATGCCACACCCAACGCCTCCAAAAATCAGTTATTTATTTATTTGCTTCGTTTTTCAGGCGACTTATTAAAAATACAACTTTGGTTTCTCATAAATTGGAATAGTTTTTCGAAATTCTTCAACTTTATTTAATATAGATTTAATTCTTTTAATAGTTTTCAAAATAAATTATATTTTTAATTTGTAAAAGTTGCATAACTATCCTGGGATCTATAACAAATCATTAAAAAGTGGTAATTTCTGTCATCAATTTCGTATTGTTTTCAGAGCCTCACGGAAGACTCCATAGCATATTATACGCGTAGTTAATCACGACATATCTGAAATGATTTCGTAGTGTCAGCTGAGCCAATTAGAGAACCTCGGCGAGTGTCCAGCGTAGACTGCCAGTTGCCGGACCAATAAATCAGCTAACAGCAACAACTACAAATATGTGCAAGTATTTCAGGGGGTACACACATACATACACATATATATACACACACATATGTGTGTAGCAATGTCTATGGTCGAGAGGTTCGCTTTGGGGCTCAGCATGTTGGTTGCATTGTTTTCTTGTGGCTTATTGACGAAAATTTCAGAAATTTTAATTTAAAATATTTCTTTGAATGCTAAATTGTTGACTCTTTGCACCCGCAGGCTGCAAAGCACTGCGAGAACGGAGAACGGAGAACCAAGCCGAAGAAGCCGAGAAGAAACCAGCTAAGCAAACCCAACGACAGAAGAGACAAAAGAACAAAAGCGCGCGACAAACAAAACCAAAAGCAAACACACAAACAGCAAAGTGAGTGAGAGAGGGAGACAGAGACTGAGAGAGAGAGAGAGAGCTAGGGGGCGGACTAGGGTTAAGCTGCAGTTGAAGGAGTCTGCCAGAGAGAGAGAGAGAGAGAGAGGGAGGAGGAGGAGGCTTAGCTCAGTTCTGGCTGAGCCTGAGACAGTCTGACAGTCTGCAAGGATCGTGTCGCTCGTTTGTTTCTGCTGAAAATCTTAAAATTCTCGCAATTTCATGTTCGTTAAATTTTGATGTTGCAAATAAATTGAATTGTTAAACGTGCAACTTCGAATGTTGTCGTTGTCTCGTTGCCCGTTGCTGTTGATGTTGTGGTTGTTGTTGCTGTTGTTGTTGTTGCTGCTTTTATTGTGAATTGCAGGCGCATATTTAAACAAATGATGGCCAGATTTGGCGGCACTGCAAGCTGGACATCTATGCGAGAGAGACAGAGAGAGAGGGACAGAGTGGATGAGGGGAAACAGTGTGGCGAGGGCAGCTCTGCGAGGGTTGCCCAAGCAGCTTTTGCCATCTTCCTCCACTGCTCAGTTTCACTTTCAGTGGAACTAATTTCTTGTGGCTTTCTAGAACTTTGTTAGCTACCCTCGCTTGGTGAACCCCACTGCCTTTTGGCGCGCACTTGCATCCGCCTCTGTCTCAGCCCTTCCTCTCCGCCCTGTCCCGCTTTCCCCTTGCCCCTTTGTTATTGTGAGCTAAAATATTTATTTGTCGTAGCGCCTGCTCGGAGTGAGAAATTCTGATGGGTTTCTTATTTGCTTCTCGGTGCTCGGTGCCTTCCTTTTGCATACACCATGTGTCCAGTCTTCCGATGGCGATGACTACATTAGCCGTATGCATAATAAACCACAGTCGATGCCGCAGCGTATTGACTGTCTGCCCTCGTACTCCCTTCCCCTCCCTTTGCTGCTACGATTTTATATGGAAATGCGACTGCAACAATGGCTTCATATTTTCATCTCTCGCTCTCCTCGCTGTGGCAGCGGCGGCGCATTCAAATCCTTGCTGCACCTTTGACATGTTCGCCTCGCATGATTTATGCAGCCATGCAACGTCGCTTTGCCACGGCCACAGTCGCAGTCAAAAGTCTGTGGAATATGTGAAAAATTAAGTGATATTTCTGAATTTGTTGGCAGCCATCGCAAGGCGACTTCAGCTGCGGATTCCTCGCTTCGTATTCTCTCTGCTTCCACTGCGACTTCTCTTTCGGGCTCGGCTTCGGCTTGGACCTTGTCTGTTGCTCTCAATCAATGCCCAAATAGATTCTTCGAGCGGTTTCCCAAGCTGCAATAGAAAAATTATTAAATGCCCGTTTTTGTTGTTGTTGTGTCGTGTCATTTGGCTTGTTTGCCCATTAATTCATCATTATTAAGATGTCAGCATTGTGGTTGACATTTGTGAATGCTGCTGCTGCCGTCCCTCATCTATCCCCCTCTTCCCCTCTCCGTCTCCTCCTGTGTCCGCTCGACCATGCGGGCCACTTGACATCTGCTGCCTGTCACAGTGCGCTGCGAGATTTGCCTGCCTCACAGTCGCACTGTGTTTTTGTTGTTCCCATTCCCAGTTCGATTCCGATTCCCGCACTTGTCCCCACACTCCCTGTACGCGTCTGCACCTGCGCTTGATTGATGCTAATTTTAGACGACATTATTGCAAGTTCAACCCAGAGATTCTGAGAAATAGTATTCCCCCCTGACTGATGTATCGATATGACCTCCATTTCTAAGCCATTTATCGATGCTGCTTCTATGTGGGCTACAGCACCCACAGTATCCTTGATCAGCTGCTTTATAATTATTCATATAATGAGTACAACCCTTACAAAATGATCTACTATCTGCGACCATCTTTAACTGGCAATTGTCAGTGGGAACTGAAGTTGTCATTTATCTTGGAATAACTCTCATTTTCTCACTCTTAATTTTTGGAAACTATTTTAAATAATATTTCAATTTTATAATGGTTGAAGACTGCATTATTTCTATTTGGGTTCCCAGAACTGTTTTAACTCATATTTCATTTTTCTAATATGAAAAGTATGTATGAGGTTCAGTTTGGGTTCCTTAAATTATTTTAAATGATGTTTCAATTATGTAATTAGGGATAAGTATGATTAAGGTTTAATTTAAATTGTTTTAAACGGAACTATTTTCTTTGGGTTCTATTGAATTTATCTTTAATCTGAGTTCTTAAAAGAGTCTGAACCTATATTTAAGGTATTAATTGAAACACCGATGTCAAAAATGAAATAAAAATCTTTAATCTGCATTCTTTATAGTTTTAATATTATTTTGACATGTTTAATGAAGTATTTGTGTCTGAAATGAATTGAAACTGAGGTTAGTTTACAATTAAAAATTACTTTAAAAAATCAACAAAATATCAATACAAAAAAAAATTAAATATCTTTATAGTGAGTGCTTAAAAAGGTTTAATATACATTTTATATCTTTGGAATATTTTATATAATATCAGTGTCAATATTGACTTAAAACTTTCCTCCTTTAAGTTACTTACATAAACTAAATCAACTTCATTTTCCTTTTTTCCCTCATGAAACTAGGCTTTATTTGAGTTCTTCCTGAATTAGTTGGGATATCTCAGTTAGTATCTCTTGTCTGCCCCAGCTCAGTGCCTACGAATTAAAAATGATGAACCTTTCGACACCCGCTCTCCCTCTCTGCCTCTCCCTTTATCCACCCGCACCGCAACGCTTGCTCAACCGCCTAATTAATGCCAACTGCGCTAAAATTTACGTTTGAATGCTTAATTGGCTGGCTATCAGAGCCGTCGCATCAAATCACATGGCTATTTGTTACATCAACACCAAGAGACTGGCAAGGGGAGGGGCCGAGGGAGGCGTGGGCAAGGGCAGGGGTAGGAGCTGTAGTGGAACCGAGCACAGGCAAGAGACAGACACGCAAAGCTCGACGCACGCACAGACAGAGCCACCCACAAGCAGCAGACAGGCAGGCAGACAGACAGACACACACACACACATATACGCATGCATAGTGTGTATAGTGTGTGTGTGTGTATATAGACAAGGCTTATGTACGAGTGACGCCATTGCAAAATCACAAAATGCCTTCCTCACTTTTCGCGCTTAATTAAACAATTAAATTTAATTACGGTTAATATGGCTCTAATTGCTGTATTTCCTACGCCAAAAGGCTGGGCGCACGCACATGGACGACGCCAGAGCTTCAGCTGTACATAGCAGCGAGAAAGAGAGAGAGAGAGAGAGACAAAATGAGAGAGAGAGAGAGACAGAGGAAGGTTGGAGGAGAGCGAAGGTAGGTGGGGGAGTCGAGGCAGATCTCATCGTGGTACATAAAAGCATCAAATTAAAAGTGCCAACGTCAGGTCACAATGTGCAAAAGAGAGAGACAGTGCAAACAAGAAAAAGATGGCAAATATGGCCTAGTACGTGTGTGAGTGAGTGCGCTGCAGCTCAGTATCCTTGCTGGGGCTATCTGTCCGCTGCGCAGGGGCACAATTAAGCGGAAAGAAAAATTATTATAACTTTATGTTTTGTCATTCGCAGCACGTGGCCAACAGCAGCAGCAGCAGCGCAGCAACTTCATTATCATCATCAGGCAGCTTCCCTGAAGTGTCTATATACCAGATGGGAGCCCTGGTGGCGCAGGGGCAACCCTATGTATAACTGAAATCGATAAAAACTACCCCAAAGAGGCAAAGGCAACCTAGCTAAGTGGGGAGAAGTGTAAACTCACCACGCGTGTTTACTTTGTTTGTCATGCGCAGTCTGCGTACATAGGTGCAACAGGGATAGCAATAGTGCAGCACAGTGCAGACTCTCCACACTCCACTCTTCCGCGCCACTCTCTCTCTCTCTCTCTCCCTCTCTCTCAGGACATTTCTTTCACTTCGCTGCGTTTATTTGCACAGTCAAATTGGCAAAAATGGCGTCGCGCACAGCGACTGCGCTGTCGCTGCCGCTACTGGCAGCGCAGTTGAAGCTGACTTCGTCGTCGTCGTCGTCGTCGTTGTCGTTGTCGACGCAACCATACTAATATGTCCAATTGTGGAAAATAATTATAATGAAACAAATTTCCACTCACTTGCCAAGTGAAAAGCAAAACGTCATATCCTTTTGGCCTGCGCCCTGTGCGTGCTCGCTCGCACTCAGACCAAGCGTGGCTGACTGCCTTGCGCAGAGACCCTCTCTCATCTACTGGGCAGATGTAATAAATGGTTGCGTTTACCGTTACTTTTTAAAAGGGTTGTCTGTCGTTTGTATAAGTGGCTTTGTGTGCGAGTGTGTGTGTGTGTGAGTGTGAGTGTGTGTGCTGTAAAATATGTGCATGTGGTCGAGTCGTGCGAAATTAAGTTCGTATAAAATAAAATATAACAAGAACAGCAATTTCATAATGAAGGCGGGGGAGTTAAATCGTTTCTACTTGAATTAAGGTGAATTCTTTGCTTCTGTGTATGTGTGTGTGTTTGTATGTGCGTGGGCAATAATCTCTGTGTTTGTGAGTTTTATTGTTTCTACTTGGCGCGGATTTTCAGTTATAATTGGAAGTGTAAAGCAATAAATGTGTGTACACAAGTGTGTGTATTTGTATGTGTGTGTGTGTGTGAATTTGCATGTAGATGTAGGCAAGGGTTTACCGTTGAAAACGATTGGAGAAGATTACGAAAAAGAAACACAAAGTACGTACAAAACAAGCAAATGAATGGGGTGAATTATTCTTGTGGCATTTTCAATGTAATTTTGATAAGGGTATTAAGTGAGTTTACTTCTTGACATAGGGAGGAGCAGTTGACAAAAGTGTGTGTGAGTGGAAGAGAAAGAGAGTGAGACAGAGAGAGAAATAGAGATAGAAGAAGAAGCAGAAGTATCAAGTAAATACAGTCAAGAGATATTTATGCTTCAGTTCATGAAATACTTTAGAAGAAAGAAAGATTTACGTTATTGTGTCTATCAGTATATGAAATATATTATGTTATATAAATATTAAATAAATAATATACGAGTATATAATAGAAAAATTATTATTATCAAGTAGAATATAATTCAACTAGTTATGATTTCCAAATTGGAACTAGTTCATTGACTATCCGATTATCTTTATATTAGAATTGATGAATAAATGTTTAAAATGCAAGAAAACTACTTTAATTGTAATCTGTACCTTATTTTATAAAGCTCTTTTACATATCACAATTTATACGCATTTATTTAAATATTCCCTACTTATATTCAAGATATCACAATAAAGTTTACTACAATTTTTAAATAAAGAAGAATTAAATGAATTGAATATAAAGATATGTAAACATGTATAAATGAACATGTATCATCTCTACCTTTCATAATGAGATTTATGAATGAAGCTGATATGATTTTCGCCTCTTTTTCTCTTCTTCACACATCTGATTTATCCCACCATCTTGGCTCAATCAGCGCATATCTTGCGGAAACTATTATGCCTAATGGCATAATCTGCTGGCTCGATTTGTACACGAAGGCATTCATGAATGAGATATATGGGCACCATCAATGGGGGCCCCCCGTTGGTGGTCGTTGGTAATCTGGCTCGATAAATCTCTTTCGATGTTTGCTAATTTGCTTAATAATTGCATTTTGCACAGAGTGTTTTGCATTAGAAACAGCAACTGGCAGACACAGACAGATAGATAAGTTTTTCTATTTGGCATGAGAACAATCAACGTCATTCAGTGCCTGGGGCGCCTAATAGCAACAACAACAACAACAAGAACAACAACAGGAATTACAACAAGAACAACAATCAGCAAGTAGCTTCACATGGCAAGCCATCAATTCTAAGTAGATGACACCGCGCAGATAAATTTGTCCCACTAAATTGGCCAAAACATGAAATAATTGCGAATGTAATTAGTTATTGCCCACAAGAGCGAGAAATGCACACACACACACATACAGACACACACACACAGGCAGATACAGAGGCTGCTGCTGCTGCAGAGAGTGGAGCACTGTCCCTGGGCTGCTGCTGCTGCTGGTGGAGTCAAGTGGAATGCCATGCTGCAGATGCCACTTAATTTCGCACAAAAGTGAATTGTCTTGTAGCTACAACTGCAACAACAACATGAACAACTACAACAACAACCATGGCACTAGAGAGAAACGAGCAAGCATTACATGCTCTGCTCTGCCCAGCCATCCATGCCCCGCCCAACACCACAACCACCCCTTCCTCCACCAAGTGGTGCAACCTAGAAAACATTGGCCTGGCCCAACTCAATGGGAACAGCCCGGCATGGATCCCAGAATCATTGGCTGCTTGCGCGGATGTTCCTACTGCTGCTGCTGCTGCTTCTACTGCTGCTGTTGCTGCCTCTGCTGCTGCAGTTGCCTCCTCGCTTCGGGGCCGTATTGGGCGCGCATGCCGACGATTAAAATCTTCAGACAAATTTTGCATTTCGCTGGCGTCCCTGTCGCACACAGCGCGGCCTCATGAATTAAAATACGTGAGAGTGCAGTGATTAGTAAGACACCGAAGTGTGAATACGCTTAAAATGAGAAAGAAAGGTGATGAATTGGGATAAAACGTACAAATCGATAATGATAAGTATCGGCAAATTGTTGATAAAACTCAAAAATACGATATATCAAGACTATCAAACGGATGTACTTAAAATATTCTTTCGCATTGATAAAGCTAGGAATATGCTCTTTAATTGTGAGAAAGTTTGCAAATCGATAGAGATAAGTATCGATAAATTGTTGATAAAACTTAAAACTAGAAGCAATCAAGACTACCGAGTGGATCAACTAATAAAATTTCCTTAGATTGACAGCAATCGATTGTCGTAATTAGCGTAAATACAGCTACAACATTTTGAAGGTTACAAAATAAAGAAGTCATGCTACTAATGGTATTCAAAATATCGCATTGACAATCGAATTAAATCGATTAAATAAAGATGGTATTTTATTACTTGCGATTAAGGAAAATATTTCAGCTATCTCTTAGGAAAGCCTTAATACAAATAATTCTACATTAAGTCGACTTCTCTATTCAATAACAGTATTCATCGAATTGCTACCAACTTGTCTATCGATAAATAGGAAATAGCACAACTCTTGAAGCCACTCGTTGTTGCTTCAAGGTACCCAAGTGTAGAGTATGGCAAATTAAATTGTATTTGCAACGCGGCCTACACTTTCGCTAATGTATCTCACAGATACGTGCGTTCGTTTTGGGGTGCAAATTAATTGTGCGCCCAAACGGAGCGTGCCGGCAACGAAGACGACGACGAAGGCGACGAGGACGACAACAGCGACGGCAACAGCGACGGCGACGTCGACGCGCTTGATATGCGCGATTCCTTGAAATTGTTCGCATGAAAATGCAACTGCAACTGCGCCTTTAATTCAATTGAAAATAGTGCGAAACTGTTGCAACAACAACAGGGGCAACAACAACAGCCACATCGGCAATCAGCCACTGGGCACAAAAATTTAATTGAGTATTCAAAAACGTAAATGCAACTCGTGGAGTCAAGCAGGAGGGAAGGAAGCAGCAACAGCAGAAGACAAAGAGAGAAAGAGAGAGAGAGAGAGAGAAGGCGCTGTAGAAGAGGACTCCGCGTGGTATATTTTCCTTGCTCCTCTTGCCACGTTTTCGCAGAATTCTAAACTTGGAAATTAGGTTTCAGTTTCAGTTTTCAGTCTTCGCTTCTCTTGCTCCACGACATTGTTCTTGTTGTTCTTATTCTTGTCGTTGTTGTTGTTCTTCTTCTTCCGAGTCGCCTATCGGAGGCGTATCTCACGCTATTTTGTTTAATTGCATTCTACACATTTTGTTTTCCCGGAATTTTTGCAGTTAACCACAAAATTAATGCAGAAGGCCAAGAGGAGGAAGGCAGACAGAGCCTACATCGCTTTTATTAAACGCCCCACAAACACTTTCATGGCAATAAAATTATGAATGCCGCTTACGATCGGTCTGAGGTGAAGGCACTTGACTTATATCATAATTATGCGCACATTTTCGGCCAATTAAAAAGTCAGCTTCAACTTCATTTGGGCCATTAAAACGAGTTCAACCGAACTGGCGACCCCGTTTTAGAAATTGTTGTAATTGTAACTGACCCAAAAGTGCTCGGGAAAAACTGAATAATTTGCATAATATGTTTGGGTACGATATATTGTCGTCAAATGTTTTTGTTACGCCCTTCTGACTTGGTAATTGCAGTGGAAATTATGAAGAAATGGTCATGAAGGGGATGGAAGTGTATAATTCACCCTAGATAGTAGGTTAGGGTAATGGACTCGTTTTATTGCGAAGAAAGTTGAGTTTGATAGATCGATAATGCATTGTGTTAGGATTTTCTAAATAATGTTTAATCGTGAAAAATAAAAAAAATCTGATTCCTTGTAGTAGATCACTAATCGAGTAGATTGAGCGGTGTCCGCTTATTTGACTGTCTGTTTATCTGTATGTGTATCTGTCTGTCTGACCGACCGTTTGAATATTAAAATCTCAGTAATTTTTATAGCTAAAGACACTAAATTTAGCATAAAGTTTCGTGTATAACATAAGTTATTCATTAAATTGATTGATTTATTACAAATATTGATTGCCACGCCCACCGCCCCATGTTTTTAATTAACCAATTTGCAACTTTAAACCACACATAACACAAGGGCCAAATATTTCTTATATTCTTCAAAGGAATAATCTTATATCATCAATTTTTATGGGCCCTAAGCCACTTGCACATCTATTTCCATCGTACCTCCAACCTCATTAATGAGTGCAATTTCTTTGAACTGCATTAAAAATGCGCGAACCAAAGGAGTTGCAATGCCCAATATGCCCCACTTTGTGCTGGAGCTCGATGTGGTCGCTGTGGTGGTGCATGGTGGCTGTTGGACTGTTGGATCGGTCGGCAGGTGGTTGACTTTGGCTTCTTGGAAAAACGAGCAGCCCAATTGACGTACAGCTGCTGTACGGACAGCACGCTACGCCGCCGTCTCTCGTAATGAGGTGAAAACATTATTTTTATTACCTAATTACCTCAATTTATTCGCGGTAATTGTGAATGCTGCTTGCCCATAAGAGAGTTCCCAGTCCCCAGCGACTACTTCAATACAAAAGAGTCTTGAGTGTTGAGTACTTGCTAGCGGAGCAGGTTAAGCAAACGGATTTCCAATTCGCTTAAGTTTATGAATGAATTTTCTCTAGTATTTCCCATTTCTGGGCAATTTTCATCTGCTGAACTTGCCACAAAGACGAGCCAGACTGAGAGTCAGCGTACTCCGCTGAAATGGCCATGCCTTGCATAATCAGCTCATAATGAGCTCATTTGCATGTGTGCGACGGGGGGATGGAGAGAGGAGGGTGCTGTGCGACTGGGGTGTTAATTAAAAATGTTATGGCCAGCAAAGTGGCAAAGTGGTCGACGCGGGAACGTGTGGAGGCGTCACCTGCAACGGGAAATTCAACAAAACTCATTTAACTTTTCGAATGCCAGTGCAATCTATACGAAATTATCTCATTTTTGACTTGAATCAAGCTAAATATTTGAAAAAGATCCATCAGAAATCGAAAATTTGATGAAAACTTACAGTTCTCGATTCTAGACAAATAAAATAGAAATTTCTAATTATATAGGAACTAATAAAAACATTATTTTTTTATTTTAAAACTTTTGTATATAATGTAAAATATAAAGAAGAATAAATAAATAAAATAGGCAAGATAAATTAAAAGCTTAGTGTTGCTACAACAAATTCTTAAAATGCAATCTTTTTAAAATGTTATAAATTTTCATAAACTTACGAAGCTGGATTAAAATAAATAAAATCTGTATATAGTTTCTGTTCTGCTGGAATTTGAAAATTTAATGCAAATTAATGAAGTCCTTTGAGTTATTTAAATTATGTTTGATTTTGTAATTGAAAATATTAAAGTGATAATAAATACATGCAAAACTCTTCTTTTTCTTTGCCATAATCAAACATTTTTTTAAATAAATCAAACAATCTTTATATGAACCATATCAAAAATAAGATTATAAATATTATAATCGCTTTATCTGTTTGGACAAACAACTTTTATTGCTCTGGGAAAAGAAAGGCACCAGAAAATTGTTGTGTTAAGAAAACCTTTAATTTCCAGCGCAAATCTCGTAAATAAATAAATAAAATTTCAATAAAAGTTAAGATCTCCGCATCACAATGTGCCTTTGCTCGTTCCCCTGTGGAATTGTGCGTCGCCTCGCGGCGTTCCCATTGATAACTTTGAACACAAATATTATCATTGTAAATGCGCCGCTTCACAGTTGGGCGTTAATATCGTGCTGTGCCACCGTCCTGCTGGGGATGGCACATTGGTGTGGGGAGGTGCAGGCCCATAGTACACAATTTGATTGGGCGCAGAGCATGCGTCGCGGTCGACGCCGCCGCCGACGCCAAACAAATGCGCGCAATCAGCGCAGGCGGCGCTGGGTCCATTAGGCCAGATATAAAGCTTAATTGCCGGGCCCGGGAACGCGCAGCGGGCGAGCAATGTGACCAGGTACCGTGATTATAATGTTCTTCGCTTTGGTCTCCCATCCGCTGCGTCTCCGCTTCTTCGTCTTCGCTGCTTTAGCCTTGCCAAATGATTTGATTACGTTTTGATTAACGCGTTGCACTTTCCGTCGCGGCGCGTTTTGCATGAAGCCACGACGCTGCCACCTGTGGCTACCTGCAGCCGCATCAGGCCTAATTAATAAAGAGACCCAGATTGACGTCGCTGCCGCTGCCGCTGTCGACGTTGGCGTCGGCGTCAGCGTGGGCAGCACTGTAATTATATACGCGTAATTAATTGCGGAGACAATCGATTTGACATTCGAGATAAAATGAGCTCTGCTCGACTCCGGCTACGGCTCGGCTGGAAATTTGCATTCGCATTTGCAAAGCATTTATCAATGCGGAAAGACAGTAAGACAGACCGGCTAATTAATGCGTATATAATTCCATAATGTATTTGATATCGGGTTAATAATATGACAAACGGCGCTTACACCTTAATTGCTAACTAATTTTCAATTAAGGCGGCGCGTGCTAAGCGACAGAAGCAACAACTTCATGATACCCTATTTAATTATAGACAGTTATTAATTGCACATTGAGAGATGATTAATGGACACCGTGTAGAACTAGTAGTTTGTTAGCTTTGTTAACAACAGATTTATAAGATGAACATTTAACATGAAATTGAATCTGAAGTTCAGCAACTTTAACATTTTAAATGATAAAGAAATATACGATTAAAAACTATTTATATTAAACAGATTTCCTTCATACAAAAATATATTATTGTAAATAAATAGATATGTTTCAGGGACTAGGTGTAGGAATTAAAACTTAATTAACAACATTTTTGATTGGGGCTTTTACTGGGAGAAATTTTATAATAAATCCTTATATAAAAAATTCAACTATTTCAATATTTTTAGTAAACAAATTCAAAAAAGTTGTAATATAAATAAGTAGCGAAAATATATATAATGCACAAATTGAACTCATAAAGCAATAAATTAAATTAAATAATTGAAAACTAAATAAGAGTTTCCAGCCCATAATACTTCCGCTGAAAATTCCTCTTTGTAATCTCAATTGTTAGTCATCCTTTGAAAAAATTACTGGTGTCATAAATAAACTATTAAATTAAAGATAGGAAATGCCCACTTTACTCAAATAACAATTTAACGACAATTTTATATTAAATGAAAACGTTGCTATACGAAAAATGTGAACTCGAACTCAATTTTCGCTTATCTGCTGAAATGTGGCAAATAATATTGAAATTTATTTATGAACATGCACAGCACAGCTTGTATGTGTGTATGTGTGTGTGCAAACACTATCTGCACAACTGTTTGCGAATGGCAAATAAATCAAAATCACAAAGTTTTGAGTTTTCAACGCGGCGCGTTATTCCATTTGTAATTAAATTAATTGGGGTTTAATTCAGTGCGATAAGACAGACACAGAATACCAAGAACACTGTCAACAAGAAATGAATACAAAATATACAAAAAAAAAGGAATCGTAATCGTATATATACTATGTATATGTATGTGAAGTCTGTTATTGAACCCGTCTGACACTCGGACAAATCGTATAGAAATAAAAATTACAATTTGATAATCATTCAATTCAGCTCGAGCTGTCGTTAGTGATGATAATTAAGTTGCTAATGATGAACATTCTGATCATGCTGATCATGATGATGATGAAGATGTCTGGGTTTAACCTCCACTTAGTTGCCGCAGATTGAACAAACTACAGTTGGCGTAAACAAGAGTACGCATACGCCATGTGTGCCACATCGCAACGGCCTCTCCCCTCACAGTGCCCTCGTCTGATTAATTAAATATTAATTGATCGCTGATAAGCACGCGCTGGCGCTTTTGCATTTCGCACTTGACTGTTTCGATTGCGAAATTCAGTGTTGATTTATTGATTCTAGATTCAGCTTCACTCAGTGTATCAAGCTGGAGCTGCAAATAGACTGATGACACTAGCCTGACCCCATTGTATCATCGAGTAATTATATAATTACTGCATTTCCTGACATGATGCACGACGATACCAGATGTATTTCTAGTTTCTTTATTCCACAATTAAGATTATGTCATCAAATCTTTTGTAACTATTATAGAGCATATCGAGAACAGATTAGTTGTAAAGTTGAGATAACTGAATTGTTCTTTGGGTCAAGGAAACAATTATTTCTCAACACCTGAACGCAAACATAGTAAATTGATAGAGAGCTAATCGTTCAGTACACTATTGACGTACATTACGAAATCGTGTTAATCTTTGCACCTTCCAGAAATACTAAATACATTCTAGCGATCATAATCAAATGACTCGCGGCAAATGGATTCGTATAATATGCCTGGTAATGACATCTGAATGATTTGGTTTTTAAGAGTGTTACAAATTCATTGAGAGCTCTCGCAAACATTGCGATTACATCGTATAGAAACAGCCAGACGAACGGGAAGACGGATAGATAGACAGACTGACTAGGACTGTGCCGAAGAATATTTGCGTGTAAACAAGGTCAAATTAGATGAGATTCTAAATCACAAATAATTTGCTGAAATTCCATAAAAAACATATGAATAAAAATCACGAATATTTTTTTTTTTGTATAATTATATATTTTTCCATTGATTTTTTGTTGATTTTTTTGTAGCTTTTTTCGGGTTTTTTTCTTTCTCTCCGGGGGATTTTTGTTTTACGATTTAAGTGTAAACAGCTACAGAGGATTAACACTATATGGTAGTATTTCGTATGAATGTATGAGCTATGTATATAGGGCTAGGGCTGTGTATTATAATAGGCTTTCTTTAATGTATAATTAACGGCATAGTTATAGTAGCTGTTTTAGTTAAGTTCCTTAGAAGTATTTTTTAAATACATGCATACTCCACACGATCCATTTTCGTCTCTTGATCTTCTCTTTTCACTAGTCTTACGATTACAAATTACATAATACGATGAAATATCATTTACGGCTTAAGCTTGGGTTCGCTTTAACTTTGATGTTCATTGACTTGAGTTTTACAATAATAAATTAATCATGATGATGTTATTTTTTGCTGGGGTTTTCTTATGTTATCCCATAGTTTTTTTTTGTTTCGAGATATTTTTTGGGATTCTATACAAGGGTCTAAACGCAAAGTTGGCTTCAAAGAATTCTTGATTAGGCTTAATGTGCTAGTTTTATGTACAATTAGGAAACATTTTCTTGCTTTTCGATATATTTACAGAGTCTGCCAGAGCAACCGATCTTCTCTCTCTCTCTCTCGCTTTCGCTTTCGCTTTCGCGTTATGCTTACAGTATTTACAGAGTGCATTTTGAAACAACATTTGGAAGTATCGTAAATTAAAATGCGCTTTACATCACAGCAAAATTTTGGGGTTTTTCTATTTTATGTTTTGTTTTCGTGTCACGACTATCGAGTGGGGCGTGTGCTGGCATCGAGGGCGTGGCTATTTGGTTGTGCTTGTGTGTGTGTGTGTGGGTGTGTGTCGGGGCTAACTAACACACACCAACCTGGCCGCCACTTATCCCAGATGCATCAGACTCGGATGAAAATAACCGGCCATGGCCCACTGTGCACCCGGTGCCCCTCGCCCCAAGGCGGCCATTTTGATCTTCTCGATTTCCGCCTCCTGCAGCCGTTTAGCCTTGGCGCGACGATTTTGAAACCAAATTTTCACCTGTGTCTCAGTGAGACGCAGCGATGACGAGAACTCTGCACGCTCTGCGATGCTCAGGTATTGCTTCTCCCGGAACTTCTTCTCCAGCGACAGCAGCTGCTGTGTGGTGAAGGGAGTGCGCGGCTTGCGATTCGGTTTGTGTTTGCGCAGATTGCACTTGATGCGTGGCGGCTCGTTGGCATCTGCAACATAGAGAGAGAGATGGAGAGAGTGTTGATTAGTTTGATGTTGAGCAAGAGGCGCTGATTGCTTAGGTGTCTAAGGTGTTGATTAGCCGCTTGTCTCGAGGCTCGGGGCCAATTAAAAGCAACTAAATCCGCGACATTTGCATTCAATTGAAGCGCCCAACGAGATGCTGTCAAGTGCCCACAGACTGGCGTCTCCTCATTCCCCACCGTGCACCTGCCCCTCCCTGTGCTCTGCACTGTCCTTGGCCTTGCCGTGGCTAAAGGCAGCCAGAGGCAGCCGGCAACGTCTGCAGCCAACGGTAATTACTCCTTTAAGTGGCCAATAAATTTGCTGTCTAAACTATTTGTCAGACAAAGCTGCAGTCGCAGTCGCAGTCGCCGACGGGAAATGCAATGTCCCCATGTGCTGCCCCCCCCTTCCCCGCCTCTCCTGTTGTGACTGTGCTTCGATTCGCTCTTCGGATCGCAAAACAATTTTAATTTGGGCATTTTGTTTTGGCAAACAAAGAACGAGCAGCAGCAGCAGCAGCAGCAGCAAAAAACGTGCATGCCTTATAAAGCGAACTTGCAACGGCAGGCAGCATGCAGCAGCTGCCTGCCCCATCGTGCGCCTGTGGCATTCGCTTGGAGTGTTGTTAATGAAAGTAATGAGCTTGCCACAAAGATGCAAATGGCATTTTAAAGATGCATCCCCGGGTCAGCCGCTGTATACCCTGTAGACTGTCTGCCCCCTGTCCCTGTCCCTGCCTCAGATGAGGCACGCGTAATTTATGGAGCAGTTTGTTGTAAGACTGACTGAGCAAGACATCGACTGTGGCAGCAATCAAAATGAAGAGAGCCACAGCAAGCAGAGAGATGTAGACAGAGAGGGGGAAGGGGGGCAGGCAGTAGGTGGGGGGAGGTTGGGCAAATGATATGCAACGCTTTAATTTTACGCATAATTACGCAAATTGAAATTGTTGAGTGACAAAGCAAAAATCTTCTTCTCTTCTCTCTCTCTCTTTCTTTTCTTTTTGGTATTGTAATTGCTTTTTCTGCTTTGATTGCTGCCTTGGCAAATGAGACGTTAAACAACAGATGGGGCAACAACAGCAACAACAACAAGTTGAGCAGCTCATGCAACTTGCAGTTGCAGCTTGCCAGACGACTTCAAGTCTGCCCCGTTCACACACACATTTTGTGGCACGTTATCGTTATCGATAAACAAATAAATGTCAGCTAGAAACATGTGTACGACTCTCATAATGCACTCAGCCTAAGGAAGAGCGAGAAAGAGAGAGAGAGAGACACTCTGACTCAAGCATCGATCGACAGTGGGACTGGACAGTGGGGCTGATCAGCTCATTAAGTAATTAGTGTGACATGTCAAAGTTATGTTAATGCCCCAAGCTCGATCGTACAGATTGGGCGCTTATCTCTCGCGTTGCAGTAATATGCATATAATTTAATCTCTCTCTGTCTCTCTGTGTCTGTGTGCCTGTGTGTGTGTGATCGTTATGGCCTAACAAGGTGAAACGAAATGTGAAAATTCCAGATTAAAATAATAATGATCACGATCACGATCGCGACGAGATGAGCTGTGCATGATGAGGATGCGCCAGAAATTTGTAACAGACAGAGAGACGCGTCTCTCTCTCTCTCTTTCTCTCTCTGTCTGTCTGTCTCTCTGGGGCGCATGCAACTATAAATATAAATAAACATATGTAGTATATACTGCATACATACTATATAGACAGATATTTAAATATGTTTTTTTCAGCTCTGCTTTTGTTTGTCTTCTTCTTCATCTTCTGATTTTTATTGTTGTTGTCGCTCTTGTTGTGATGGCCATAAATTAGTAGCCAAATTAGCATATAAACGATGCGGTTGCCCCAGTGTGGAAGGAGGGAGGGGATGCGGGGGGTAGGTGATTGGGCAGCCACAATTGTTTCTCATCATATTCGATCTGCTCTCGCGGGATTTCTCTCCCTCTCCTGCTCTCTCTGTCCTCTCTCTGTCTCTGTTTCTTGTTCGCTTTGCATTTATTTCAAAATTAATTGCTCATTTGTCGCTAAATTGCTGGAATGGGGTTTCCATTTCCATTTGCAGCAAAAAACTGTAGCAAGTGGAATTGCAATTGCAATTGGAATTGAACAGTGCAATCCCCCTGCTGCCTACTGCCTCCCCCCTCTGTGACTGCCTACGTTAGTTGCCTGCCCGGATCAGGCCAGACCAATAGCTGCGATCGCCTGTAGCAACAAGATCTGCCCGAGGAAGGGAGGAGATACAAGGGGGGGAGGAGGAGTTGGGTAAGGGGCACGCACGTTCAAACCAGAGTGCGAGACTCGTTTTCGCCTTTTTGTTTTGCCTTTTTGAGCATTGTTGTTGCCGTCGTTGCCGCTGCTCGTTGCCGCTGTTCGTTGCCGTTGCCGTCGCCATTGCCAGCCGCGAATACATGCCACAAACGCCAATTGTGACATTTAGCCTATGTTTGTAATGGATTTTCAATTAATTTGAGTTCTCCGGTGTATTGTAGACGACGACATATAAGACTCGATCGATCGATCGACAACAGCGACGGCAATTGTGAAACTTACGCGTATCGATCACCTGCAGCAGCTCCATGCGATACCTGTGCGATAGTATGTACCGTATGTGCTGGCCTGCGATAGCTAAACGATATGCGACACGACACGACACGACGATGGTGACAACGTTGGATTGATTTGCGCTGCAAATTGCTGGCAATTAATTCTTCATTAAAGCGTTTTCGCATAGCCAAATAGGCAGCAGCACAGCCACACTGGGGCACACTGTGCCACACTGGGGCAAACAAAGAGAGCTGGTGGAGTGCGGGAAGGGGTTGCTAGACAAGCGTTTTTGTAGTGAAAATCATTTTGCAATCGATTGTGGCCGCGTTGACCGTTTGGCTAATGCAATTACACGCTTACGGTCAAACGGGGAGAGCTCTGTAGCTGTAGCTGAAGCTGAAGCTGTTGCAGCTGATTGGGGCAGCTGATTTCATAATGAAGGATTTTAATTAGCACCAAATATGTAGGTGAATGTGCGTGTGCTTGTGTGGGGGAGCAAGGGAATTGCATATACTCTACACATTGTTTATCGTATCGTATATCGTAAGTGTGTTTCTCCCCTCGCATAGAAGTGTTCGCCTTGGCTAAACTGTTAATTGGGTTACAGTGGAAATCAATTATCCATAAAAGCGCAAGTCTGTTCTACTTGAAGAATTTCCACCTGACTACGTGATCTATGAGGCTGCAGAACTTATTAATCCTCTTTGAGGTTAGTGAAGTGAAAAGGAATTACGCGCATAAGAAACTGACTTGAATAAAGTCGAAGGTTAAAGTTAAGAAGAACTATATAATATAAGAATATAATTGGAGTAACTTAGGAGCTTCATACATTGTCAGAGAAATGGACAGAAAGAAGAGACTTTATGAGGCTGAAGAACTTATTCAGCCTGTTTGATTTGTAGAGTGAAAAGAAATCACACAACTGTATTGGATATAGGGAATGGCTAACCTAACCTAATTATCGTAGAAATAACTAACCTATAAGACCTATACACTTTTGAAAATGTATTGGTGAACCTCATGATTATTGGGAGATATAAGAACAGAAAGACCAGACACCATGTGCAAAATAACTCTCATAAGATTAGAGTTGTAAATAGCTGATTCTATAGATATATCACTAAGATCAGTAGATAAAAGAGTAAGAACTTATGATGATCTATAGATATCTTACTCATATCTACAGATAATACAGCGAGAACTAATCTGGATCTATAGATTAAGTCTACTATATTAATAAATGCAAAAAAGCAAAAAAAAAACGTTGCCAAACTGTTGCACATACATATATGTATAAGGAACTATGTATTTCATATGATATCATCTGCCATTCTATAAAGACCACATAAAATCATAAAGTACCTTATAAATCTCTAAACGGCATCACGTACATAAGACAGAAACTACATTTGTGCTCTACAAACCGTAAACCCTTCAAAATTATTACAGATTCTACAGATACGTTCAGAAATAAGTGTGACCAGGTGAGTTGGTGAGTTGGGCAAAACGCACTTGTAGAACCCTTTGCTGCAAATTTGTAAACCTGATTACCGTGGACTCTCCGCACAAACTGTGGCACGTCCCATGAGAACCAGCCCATTAGAGTCTATTAATTAGCCGAGAGCGTGTTAAAACCGGCTGCCATAGATAAGTTTTGCCAAGGCAACTTGCAGAGTAGGAGAGGTGCAGGTTGCAGAGCTGGAGGAGAGTTGCAACTGGGCGCGATCGTTGGACAAATCTTGTCGCATTGCATGTCGCCCCGTTCTCGGTTCCGTTCCGTAGAGTTGCTTGGAATGGGAATGGGAATTGGAATGCGATGTTGCTGCTGTTGCTGCTGGCCGCAATGTGGCAATGAAGTGCATATTTTAATCACCAATGGCTGCCTCTGTGCAAGATAAGCGGCGATAACGAGGCCAGTGGCATGGGGGGGGGCTTTGCAAGGGGTGAAGGAGGGGAGACAGTGCGTTGCACGTGGGTTGAGCAGGTTCAGTTGCTGCTGCCCACCTGCTGAACTGCTCATTTAATTACTCAGCTGAACACACACACACACACACTCGCAAACGCTGGCGCTCTCTCTCCCTCCCTAACTCCCTCTATCTTCCTCTCCGTCCCCCCCTCTCTCTCTCTCTCTTGCTGCAGCAAGACAGTGACTCAAATTAGTTGAACTACGAATTGTCTACAAACATTTAGCAAATGTTTGCCGTTGTCTGCCTGTAACATACACACACACACACTAGTTCACACGTTCCAACTGTCTGCAACACCTTGCTGGCAACCCCCTCCCCTCCCCTTACCATGCTCCCCCTTCACCTCTCAGCTCACTTAACCCCTTTGTGCTGCTGGCGTTGTCTGCGCGGTAATTTAATGCAAATAAATTTTATTTACCAAAACATACATCAAAATGTCTGCGCCAGCACACCCCATAGAGGAGTACCCCCTTTCCACCGTGCCCCCTGCATGGCATGCAGCGTGTTTGTTTGTGTATTTAGTACAGCTTTTGCACGTTAGATGGCGTGCTGAATGCAAATATTATTTTAGCTTTTGGCGTCTTCGCTTGCGGCCATTTGGCGAATGGTGTTAAAACGCATGCAACAACAGTGAGCGCCCCCTTTGCCCCTACTCCATCTCTCTTCTGCACCTTTCCCTCCGCCCCTGCTGCACGCCCAGCAGCCGTCGGCTGTCGCCGTCTGTCAACGTTTAAATTGCGGCCTGGCTGTGAAAAATAAAAATTGCGTGCTTAGGTGGGCGTAGCTGACATGCCACACCTACTAGCGCTTCAACAGTTGCGCACTACCTCTCTCTCTCTCTCTCCCTCTCCCTCTCTCTCTGTATCTCTCTCTCACTCAGTCTTTGTGTGCTTTGTTTATGCAATGACTTCCAAGTTGTTGCTCGTTTGTTCAGCTTGAAAATTAATTTCTATAATGGCTGCCAAGCATTGCAGCTGCATTAGCTGACCCCCTTCGCAGCCCAGTCACCCTCCCCCCCTTCCACCCCTCTCCACACTATGTATGTACGTGACGTGCCTGCGCTTTGCAATTAGTTAAATTATGAAGGCATTGCTGAAGGCATTTTAACTGCACGTAAATGTAAATCAATTGCGCAGAGACCCTCAAAGAGGCATAAAGCCATGACGAGCGGGAGAAGGAGAGGGGGCGGCAGGGGGCACCTCACCTGTGTCTGTGTGTGTTCTCTGTTCTCTGCAGGCAGTTAAGATGCCTGCACTGTGGTATTTCATTTAATTGAATCAGCCATGAAAGAGAACATGAAACTAAGCCCGCCCGATAAGGTCGGCTACCGTTTTTTTCCCTCTTTGAAGAGGATGCCAGCAGCCACAGCTAGAGATACAGATACAGACAGGCTCTAAGTACCTAACACTTGACATAATGCGAGGCCAGATAGCGGCACAGGTCACACAGACTGCGAGAGAGGGAGGGGGCAGACGACCTGCTGCGCTAATGAGACCTGAGGATGAGCAGGGTATAAAAACAGCTGCCAAAACTGAAATGAAGTTGTAGAGAGACAGTGAAGTGTGTGTATGTGTCTCTACCTGTGTGTGTGTGTGTTTCTGTGTGTGTCTGTGTGCCTCCGTGTGGAGCTGCAGTTGACAGCAAATGACAAAATAAGCGGCAAATGTTTCAAATACTTTTGTTGTTCTCCCCCTCTTGTTGTTGTTTGCTGTCAGTTTAGATGACAATTTAAATGAGCTGTTTAGAAGCGCTAATAAAGTGTGAATAGCTGAGAGCGCCAAGAGCAGTGACAGCTACTATAAAGACTCTATATAGAGTAGTTGAACTAGCTTATACGATGCGCCATTGCAATCGCCATGAAGTATTAACATGCTACGCAGATTTGTTACAGTTTGTTATTGAATAATTAAAATATTTTGTAAATATTTGTAATGGAAATGAAAAACAATTTGAATTACATAAGATAAACAGTGAAGAGAACCTAAACTTATATGCAGTATTGCTTCATCTGAATTTTTAAAATTATATTTAGAATTTGAAAGTAATGAAATTTAATAATTTTATATGCAAAACGAATAATAACTTTATTTTATTTGTAACTTTACTTTACAAATCAGCTCAAATTCTCGTTGAACAACAGCAAAAGTAATCAAAACTGCATTTCAAATACATTCAAATTGATTCAAAACTAGTAAATAGTATAAATAAATGTTGTATTAAGTTTATTGAACTCACAAGCACAGAATACATTCGAATGCACTTGTGGAAAATTGCGCAATTATTGGCAGAGAAAATTACTGGAATTACCCAATTGTTTTTGTGCTTTTGTTTTCAAATATTAAACCAGAAATTTACTAATATCGCTACTAATGATTTTTCTAATTTTTTTTAATACACTTGTAATACTCATTGCAGTTATGAATAACAGCTGCATTCATAAGTATGTTAATTGTTATTGTTGGAAAGAAGGCAACGCTGAATGTGGCGCCTCGCAGGGGCGTCTGCAGGTTGACAGCTTTATAAAACAATGGTACACACAACAGCAACACACAACAACAACTACAACATAGTAACAACAACAACAAACTACAGTAGTGTTTTTTATATAGTTGTTGCCTGCAACGGAAATGCAAAGTTCGCGTTAGGTTTTTTGCCCTCGCAAAGGCAGCAGAAGTGAAGCAAAGTTCACATGTCTGTCAGCCGTCGGCTTTTTGTTGCTGCTGCTGTTGTTGTTGTTGTTCTAGGTGTGACCGTGTTGCAAGCATTGCTGCTGCTTTGGTCACTTTTTGTGCATAGTGGAAAGTGTGAACTGTGCATGCAGATACGTATCGTCCAGACCTGTCAGACGCGCTTCAATTAGTCTGCCCCGACAGCACAGTGCATACTATATACGATATATTGTAGTATACAGTATACAGTGTACATTATAGAGTATAGAGTATAGCACACTCTCTATATAGATTGCTGTGCATTGGGGGACTGACATAGACCGGAAAAACACCGAAAAAAAGGCAAACGAGCAACGATGCCAATGCAATGAATAAGCAGACGCGGCGACAATTGAGTTAAATCAAAACCGACGACCCAACAGCAACAACAACAAAAAGAGCAGTGACTAAAAAAACAACAAGAACTACAACAACAAATGATAATAATGATGTTTGTTGAATTGGAAGGAACATTTCATTGTTTTATTTAAAGCGACGCAGCGAATAATTGCCACGCACTTTGACTACACAGCTCAGACAATGCCAGACAGTGGCGTTGAATGGACGGGGGAATGGAAGAGGGGGCACTCACTAAGCACCCGCAGCACCCTTGGCCAATGGCCGATTTATCCAACCATTATCGTATGTGCCCAATTAAGGCGCGGGCCGTCAGTTTAATTCAATTAACCAAGTGCAGCACAGAAAAATAAAATGGAGTTGGAAGTGAGCAGCAGATATAGCTGTTATACATTGTATGATACTATGTTATATCTGTTATATATGCTATATACGTTATCAGCCCAATGGGATACATACATTCTCAATAATTAAATTGCAAATCAATTATGAAATAGTCACAAGAATTACAAATGTTGAAGCATACACGAAGTTTCGATCTTTCAGTTGTATAATCACCCTATATAGAATGCCCCTGCTGTTATATATTTTATATAAGCTATATGCCATATAAGCTATATACCATATAAGACATAAATCTATAAGAATTTGTACACTTGGTTAAGTAATTTGAATGCAATTTGAATGCAAAATTAGTTCAACAATTTCAACTAAAAGACCTGAAAACCATTTTCTATCTTTCAGTTATATAATCACACTATATATCTGTTATATATACATATATTATATGGGCTACACCCTTAACATTTATTTAAAGGAATTTGTATATTTGTTTAGCTAATCAAGTTGCAAATTGATTGTAAAATTAGTTCAACAAATTCCTCTTCTAAAGCCCCGGCTGATTTATCAGTTATATAATCTCACTATATAGACAACCCTCCTGCAGTGCTGCCCCTGCTGTTTATTTGACAGCCCGACACGCTTCTTTCAGCAGCTCATAGAATATTTATAAAGCATTCTCAGCATTTTATCACTTCGAATTCCGATTTCGATTTCGGATTCAGATCAGGAAGTAATTAGTCACTTAGAATATATACTCCCATCACTTATGCTAATCGTATGTTGTTGTTGTTTTTCTCTTTAGCGACACTTACCTCCACCAAATCCCTGTCCTGGAAACAGTCCGGGCGGCCCAAAGGGCGGCATTTGTCTGGCGCCCGGCCATGGAACTCCACCTCCCATGCCGCCCCAGGCGACGGCAGCGGCGGCTAATGCACTAAACGGAGTCGGTCTGATGGGCACATGTCCACTGGCTGCCAGTGCGGCGGGCGAGAGAATTGTGGATGGCATCTGTCCGGGAACACCGGCTCCAGAGCCAGGCGCACCACCATGTGAGCTCTCCAGCGATTTGCTGCTGCTGTCGAGGCCGTCGGGCGTGGAGCGCGGCGAATCATCGGCATTCATGTCCTCGATGTCCACTATGGAATCCTCCTCCTCGTCGTGTTCCCCCTCGTGATCGTGCAGCATATCGTCGTCGTACTCCAGCTCGGAGTCGGTGTGACTGCTGCCACCTAGCGGCGAGTGGCGTTCATGTTTGGCGGGCATCGAGCTGACTCCGAGCGGATGAGCGACGGGCGTCGAGCTGGGCGTGGAGCTGGCTGAGGCTGAGGCTGGTGGAGAGCTGGTGGTGGCACGTGCATCCGCTTGAGCCTGACGCAGTTGCGCCATGGCCAATTGCTGCTGCTGTTGCTGGTGTTGTTGCTGCTGCTGGTGTTGCTGCTGCTGCTGGTGCTGGGCATGCGCTGCCGCTGCTGCGTGGGCGGCATGCAGCAAGTGGGCGTGATGCGCTACGGCGGCGGGATGAAATGCATGCGTTGGCGGCACAGCTGGCGGCCCTGTCAACGGTGGCGGTGGCGGTGTGCCCGCCGCGCTGCTCTGCGAGATTGGCGATGTGGCGGCGGAGCTGGACAGATTCGTGGGCGCATCACTTGTGGGGGGCGTGCGCGGCCGCGTGTCCGCCAGCAATGAGGCAACACTGAAATTGCTCAGCCTGGAGCTGCTCTTGTGCAGATGATGTGGCGATGGATGCACTGAGGCGGCTGCCAAGTGCAGTGCCTGCTGCTGCTGTTGGTGTTGCTGCTGTTGTTGCTGCTGTTGTTGTTGCTGATGTTGCTGATGCTGTGCCAGCAAGTGTTGCTGATGTACCAGCAACAGTGCCGACGGCGATGTGGGACTCGCCAGTGCAGCGGCTGCCACAGCGGCCAGGTTGCTGCTGTTGTTGTTGTTGTTGTTGCTGTTGCTGGAGTTGCTGCTGCTGATGTTGTTGACGCTGCCAGTGCCGTTGCCGGCGCTGAGCGTTGTGGTTGGCGGCACCGTCGGGCTGGTCATCGTTTGCCGCAGGCCAGTCACTGTCATGCTCCTGCTCCTGCTCTTGATCGTGCTGCTGCTGCTGCTTGAGGGGATCGCGCTTGCGTTGGACAGCTTTAACATAAAGTCTGTATATAGTGTATATATAGAATATATATATTTGTATATATATCTATAGCTCGTGCTGTTGTTGTTGTTCCTTTTGTTGTTGTTTATTGCAACATTGCAATGCTGTGGCAAGTTGAAATCGTCACTTGTGTCACTTGTGTTAATTTGTTTTGATTATCTTTTAATGAATTCGCTCGTTCTTCACACACATGCACTAACACACACTCGCGCACACACACACGTACACGCACGCACGCTCATTTGCTGTGTTCGCTTTGTTGCTTCTTCTTCTTCTTCTTCAATTCACGTTGCGACTCTGCGGCGACTCTTGAGACTCGAGAGAGAGACACGTCCTCTTGAGATCACGTCTGTGCTACAACTGAACAAGCAGAGCGCTGCCACTGCCTCTGCCACTGGTGCTGCCAGAGTCGCTGCCTGTCTGCCTGCACACACGCACACACAAACTCACACACACTGATATGCTCACACTCTCGTTGCTGTTGGTGGTGGTGGCTAAACCGGCCTGGCATTGCGCGCGCTCTCTCTCTAGTTCTCTTCTGCTCTCTCTCGCACTTGGGGCAGCAGCGCTGGCAGCGACACCATTTTTATTGGCCTAACTGTTTCGGTTATGCTCTCTCGCACACACACACACACACACACTCACTCATTTTTTTCTTATTTACCTTCTGTGCTTCTTGCGCCGCCTTCTTTTCGGCCTCGTTGTCTCGTTTCCAGCAGTGTGGTGAGTTTGTCGCTGCCAGAGCGAGACGCCACTACAGTCGCTGTCGCTGCTGTTGCTGTCTCGCTTGCACGCCTAATTATTATTGAATAATTCAATCTTCAAAGCGTTTTTGCTGCGCGTATTAGCATTTTATAACAAGCAGCGGCAGCAGCCACCGCAAGCGTCGCTTGTCCATTTCCACTTCTCTGCTGTCTTGTTGTCGTTGTTGTTGTCTCCCCCAGTATGCGGCGTCTCGCTCTGACACGTCGCAGCTTCCACATTCAATGACTTCATTTGCCTGCTGCCTGCTGCCGCCACCGCTTGCCGCTTCTTATTAAATTCTGCTGTCAACGTAATTGGCGGCAGCGTCGCGCTGTCTGCTCGCGTTGTTCTTCTCGGAGTTTTTCAGAGTTTTTCCGAGGGAAAATTTAATTGGTGCTCCAAGCTCGGGCGCAAGCGGATTGCTTAATATTCTACTAAGTATCTGCATATGTATGTATATGTACATATATACATATGTGTGTGTGTGTGTAAGTCGCAATAATAAACAATAAGCCCATCATTATATGATGAAAAGCGCATTCGTTGACGACGGCGACGGCAACTTATCGCAAAGCTGCAATCTGGGCCAGGAAATTATGTTTTTTATGCTCCTTCTCTGTCGTTCCGACGTTACGCCGTTCGTTAAGCATCTTTGGGTGACCGAAAATTTATGTCTACGACGCGCACCTCAAAGATAAACCATAAAACTCTTATCGCTGCGCATAAATCGAGTCCGAGTCGAGCAAAGGCAAATCAATCACACGTAAATCTAAAAATATGCAGCATATCCTTACCACCTCCCCCCAAGCCGGCCCCTGCCACGACGCCACTCCACTGTTCCTGCCCCACCTACAGCAGACGACAACAACAAAAGGTCGCCCAGGATAAGCAAAACTTTGGAGCTTCATTATATTTCATAAACGAACACAAAAGACAGTTCTCTATCTCTTTCACACTCTCTCCTTCTCTTATTCCTTTTGCCTCTCCCTCTCTGTCTCATCCTGTCTGCCTTTCGCTCTGATTATCATTTTACTCTACAAATTAAACTCATTTTAAGGATTATTATGCGAAAATTGTTTGCCATTGTTGGCTCTGTGTCTGCCAAGGGTTAATGATAATGTAGGGATATTTTCGTAAAATGGGGGGAGGGAATTGGGCACTGCCTTTATATGGCTAATGAACTTTAGCTGCTACAGCATAATAAGCTCAATTAGAGCGCTGAGAATCGCCGAGAAGCGCCCCCACTTCCCATTGGCAGTGCAAGTCAGCTTCTCTCGGCGATTCTCAGCGTTTCGACTGAACTAAAACTTTATTGCCAATTAGAAAAATGTTCCGCATGCTGCGCTGTTTTGTTATTTTCACCTTATTCTCAGATTCATTATAGACGTCTTGTCGCTTATCAAATAAGAAATACCTAATTAACTATGCTTTCAAAACTATTAAAATTCCATATAAATCGTTTTGAAGAGACCTGAAATATTATATTTGTGGAATTTTAGAAATTTAAATTTAATTTGTTTTCTATTGCTTTGAAAATTTGCTAACGTTCGAAACGTGTCGCATAAAATTTATTGAAACATTTAGCGAAACAACTTATATACATATATGTATATATATCTAAGTAGTAAAACAACAAATTGATTTGTATCTCTAAGAATAATTTAAGTATTTAAAAAACTCAATATGTTAAGTTGAGAGATGAATAAATTGAATATAATTGAATTGAATTTAGTGAATGCTAAAATGTGGTTTTTGTTATGTATTTTCTTTTTGGGTTTCTAACTTTTCTTGATTTCCCCTCTTTATCTCAACTGATTAAAGCGTTTCGTAGCTGTCAGTGAGGCGCTTCATTAAAAACCAACAATGCCGCTTTCTTTTCAATTAAAAACAACAAAAGGAGGCTCATTAATATAGTGCTTGTGTCCCTCCCTCTCTCTCTCTCTCTCCCTAGCTTTTCTCTCTTGGCACAAACAATTATAGCCAATTACAAATATTAATTTCCCAGACGAAACGCGTCAAGAGTTTTTATCATCTTCGACTTGGGCATTATTCATTACTCATTCGCGCTTTGAAATACGCAAATG
This sequence comes from Zaprionus davidi, assembly GCA_018903715.1. Lineage (NCBI taxonomy): Eukaryota > Metazoa > Arthropoda > Insecta > Diptera > Drosophilidae > Zaprionus > Zaprionus davidi. The sequence goes on from JAEIGL010000003.1 coordinate 5,964,458, forward strand.
AGACCCGCAGCCAAAACGAGGCGCAAATTAATTTTTCAATAAACATCATAATCATATACTACTTATCCGACTCGGGCTGCTGCCTTTCTTCTCTCCTCCTCCTCCACCCACACCCTCTAAGCTTTTTGCATTTTGCTTTTGCTTTTCGCCGCACAAAGATGAAACGACGCCGTCAGCGCAGAACGGCAATAACAACAACAAGTTTGGGAAGTTGGTCAGTTGATAAATGGGCAACGCGTTGGCCGCGCCGCATGTAAATGTTTTGATAGTTTTTCATAATTTTGTTCAATTTTTTCTCAATTTTCTTGCTTGTTTATCTCGGCTGCCATTTGTGTTTGATTTTGTTTGCCGCGCGCCCACAGTGCACTGTGGGGAGTGGGAGAACCGGGGGGATATATGATATGCGTGCAAGTGTTGTGTGTGTGTGCGTGTGGGTGTTGCACATTTATGTGGGCAGTTTGGCATTTCAAACAGCCGCCGTCGTCAATTAAACAAAATTGTTTTATTTGATGGTGCAATTAATTCATAATTAAGTTGCGTAATTGCCTGATTTACAGATGATTTTGATTGGCATATAGCACTCAATCGAGCAAAGTAGAGCTGTATAATAATAAGATGACCAGAGAACCCATATTTTGTAGAAAAGAAAATTTTAAATATTTTAAATGTGGAACGTTTGTGAATATGGTAAATTGAATGCTTTTTGTACGAGTAGAAAAATAAATGCAATAATAATAATCAGCAATAATTTACATGCGTAAAATTATGGTATTTTTAATATATTTGGTATACCATCATTAGAGAAATAATATATGTTTGCAATATTATTATTTTTGAAATATTCCAATTTTGATTTTAATTGCTGTCGGAAATTCAAAATGTGTTCAGGGGTAGGAATAGGGGATTCTATATTATATTAACAGATAAGAAACTTAGGAGTCGTCATTCTGCATAATAATATTTAATTAAATTATTATTAAATAAAGCATTAAAATCTATTCAACCGCTCATAAATACAGAAATAAATATATAAATGTGGAATTTAGTACTAAAATAAGGAAATTAAATATTATATTGATAAGAACATATAACGTTCATTTCTATGTTTTTAAAAATCAAATGAAATTAAATTTATAAATAAATAATGAAAAAAATACAAAAAAATACAAATTTATTAATTGTTATATTTTATTATGTATTTAATTTATTTGTAAATCAAATAAAATTGAATGTTTTATATATTATTTATTCTTTATTAGGCTGCGAAATTGTATACTACATATGGTATACATAAAAATCTCTATAATATCTGAAAAAGAAAGCCATTTAAACAATTTAGCATAAATAAACCTTCAACTGTCGAGAAGTTTCTCACCCCAAACTGAAGCTAATGAATGATAATGATAAGACATTGATGTTTCCCACATGTTGGCAATATTGTGATCATTTTTCAAAAGCAAATCACACACTCACACACTCACACTAAGGGCTTAACAAGCCAAGTTAATTAGCAGCTCGACAAAAGGGAGCAATCCACCCCTCTTCCTAGTACCCCTTCCCCCTGCTGGAGCTGATGACATCCAAAGTAAAATACACATACTTGACACTTGGAGCGATAAATACGCGTCGCTTTGGTGGCTAACAGAGGCAGCCAAGCGATACATAATCAAAATTTCATTATCCCTGCGATGCGTTAAATCGCTTAAACATGCTAAAAACGTTGCCAGGCCCCCATCCTCCAGCACCTTTGTGGCAGTCAACCCCTGGCGGCTCCCCCGCCATTTGACGTGTTGACAGTTGAGATTTTTGCCAGAGTTGGCAGGCGAAGCCGAAGCTGGTGCGAAATTTAGTCAATAAACGTTATTGAGGGGTCGATGAGGCAGTTAGACGGGGGATGGTTTGCCAGGCAGAAGTAAATAAGCCAACCCCCACACACACACACAAGCACACAATGCGGTTGTCAGTTCGTCATTTAGTCACAGCGGCTGTTGTGGCAATTGCGGCAGCTCTCCTCTCTTTCTCTCTGTCTCTGTCACCCTCTCTCTGCGTGTGTGTGTGTGTGTGTATTTATATAGCCTGCTAAACGGTTGGGTGTTGAAGGCAGTCTAAGGGATGTGGCAGGGAGGCAGGCAGGGTTGCCACTCTGTTGATGGCGCGCTCGTTTATTGAATTACATCCGCATGACTGCGCATTTAACGAGCTCTTGGGTGTCGTTTTGCTGATGGCGTAAATGTTTGCCAAACAACAAACAAATAAATAAAGTTCTGATTTGGCGCTGATTGCTTTACGGGGTGCATTGCCAGCAGCAGTAGAAGGGGGAGGGGGAGGAGCATGAAACAAGGGGGCTGACGCAGATCAGTGCAAGGCGAGTGTCAATCACACAGCATGCATTGAATATTCGACAAGCCTTTGCACAGCTCCCTTTACCTCCCCTCCACTTCTCACCACATCGCAGCTCACCCCACCCCCTGCACTTAATTGCCTACAAAACGGCTGCACGACGACGCTCGTTATGATTCCCTTACACACGGCCATTTTATTAATTTATTTTCTACTTTATTCCATGCTCCACGGCCAGACAAGTTCTCTTATCTTCATTGCCGGCATTTAATGCGATAAGCGCAGGACGACGACGACGACAACGGCAATGGCAACGACGGGACGGCGTTAGAAAACAACAAGCTTGCCCATCCTCATCTTCAGAGCAATCGCCTCCCATTCCCATTTTATCCCAAGCAACCCTATAAAAATGTAAATCAAATAAATTTACCTAATATCAAATTTCCCCTTCGTCGCAGCTACCAACAACGCAACCAGCAAGGCCCACCCTGTGCTTGTGCGCTGCCCTGATCTCCCCTCACCACACTCCTAGCCACCATTCCCGTCTTGAGCCATCATCATCATCATTCACGCTCATCCTTTATCCGCTCGTTTAACAATCATTTAATAATTTAGCCTGGTAAATAACACTAACACTCAGGCAGAAGCCCATCGGAGTTGGGGAGGTGAAGGGAATTTTGCTTTGTTGGCTGCTTTTGGGTCTTTGATTTGGCTACAGTGGGACAGAAACTAAAGAATTGTTGAGCAAATTGAATTGAATATTATTAGCTGTAAATAAATAGATAGATCTTTAAAACATTTCTCTATATTGTGTATTGTTTAATATATTAAATAAACGTTTACAAGTAACATATATACGATAAAATATTTAATTTTATTTAGTATATTTTAAAGTGGTCCTCACACTTTTAATGGATAATAAAAAGGAATTTGCTAGTAGAAAGAAATTAATTTGTAGAGGAAGTAGAGTTGTAGATTGTTAGTTGTGATTTTTAAAAATAATTAGAAACATTAAGAGATTGCTAAAATTATTTTTATGAATATATTCAAATAACTTAAGTATATTGGGTGTCAATAGTACCATATGTAATTTAATTAAGTATTTTTTAAAATGTTCCTTGAAGCCTAAATGAATAATAAAAGAATAAAATTTTCTGGTACAATAACATTATCAAAATTTCGAAACAATCAGTTTAAGATTAAACAAGTTTTCATTTTATTTGAAACAAAAGACCATTTGAAGTTTCCAAGACTAGTTGGCATGAATTTCAACTATCATAAACACATAATGAATTATTATTTTTTGTTGAAATTCATTGAGATTATATAATACAATTTGAAAGAATAAATAAATTTCTTCTATTTTCTAGCCCTTCAATAAAGTCTTCTAGTTGTTCTTTTTAATAGTCTTCATTTCAAATAGAATTCTTAAAGAGACCAAATTATAATACATAAGGTTGTTCATTTCATTTTTTCGCTCTTCATCCCACTGTACCTTTGCTTCAGCGTGCGTTTATTCTGTTCAGCATATTAGCTGCTATCGTGTGCCTAACCGCAACCCCCACAAGCCAATCCAGCGTAGACTGGTGTCTGCATACCAGGCCATGCCAAAGCAGGCCATGCCAGGCCAGGCCAGAGCATTCTCCTGGCTCTACTTGGCTCTCGAGTCATTTAGCCATTTAACTTTGGCTTAATTCAATTTGCAATTTTTCAAAAGCCGTTGGAGCAGCCGTTGAGGGTGTGTGAAGCAAGAGGAGGAGCAGGAGGCGTTCAAGTTGTTTGAAGAGACCCCAGCGTTGCCACGCCTCCACCTGCCTGCCACTACACACACACACATACAAATACACAGAGACTGAGACAGAGCATACGCTTTTCAAGCGTTTTTATGCGTCTTTTGGGGGTTGCGTTGACTTTTGTAATTTCAGCTCGGCTGCTTCCGGGCGCAGGATGTGCGGTTCTGTCGCCTTTTATGTGCTCCCCCCCTCCACTCACTGCCTAGTCGAGGTCGTCCTGTGCACATATTTACTCGGTATATAGACGAATTTATAGGCCTCTGGTTTATTTGTCGCTGCGCGGCTAATGAATTTTGATTGCCATTGTCTTTTGGAGCAGAATGGACAGAGATTGAGAAGGGGAAGGAGAAGGAGAAGGAGGAGGAGTAGGGGAGCATGGCAAGCTTCATTGACGTCGGCTGCCTTTGTGCGGCTTAATTACAAGTTAATTGCGTTTTATGCTTACAAATTTGCAGCTTCCCATCGCGCGGCGACAGCTAAAATCAAATTAGCTAAATGTATTTATCTTGTCAATTGGCAGACGCGATTGCAACTTGCAACCTGCAACTTGGAACTTGCAACTGCCACAGCCACAGCCACTGTGACTGTGACTGTGCCTGCAACCCAGATTGCCAATGCCAATCACTGGGAATCACAGCAGCAGTTCATTAGGCAGCCCCAGTTGCAGTTGCAGTTGAAATTGAAGTTGATGTTGAAGTTGAAAAGTTGCTAAAATGTTTACAAGTCACTTGGCCCGATCGCTGTGCCCGCTTTCAGAAGCTGAGAGACCAGGCAGACAATTCGCTTAACTGTTGTCTGGAGTTGGCCCTGCTGAGCTCCCCTCCACTCTCAATCCTCTGCTGGACCACATCAATTGTTTGTTTGGCTCAGATCTCACTTATTGACTAGTCGGCTTCCACATTTGTTTGTCAACTGCGTAGCCTCTGTGATGGTCGCTGACTTTCCTCTGCCTTGGCTGGCTCTCCCTTTCTACCCTCTCCTACCTCTCCCTCTTACTCGTCTCTTTCTGCTTTGCACTGATTGCACTTTGCACAAGGATCTCTCGCTCTTCTCGCGCGACGCACATAAAGTGTCATTCCGTAGCTGCTAATTGACATCGCACACAACCGCCAGAGACTGCTCGAACAGCAGCTCCAAGAGCCGCTCCCCGTTGACCCATTCCCTCTCCACAGCCCCCTCCGTTTCTTGTCTCTAGTTGGGCAATTGTTCTCGTCCCTGCCTTTGCTGTCCTTGTCGCTTGTGGCTCCATTGATGCAATTTGAATGCGCACGCGGCGAATGTTTCTTTGCCCTAACCAGGAATGGGAATGAATCTCGCATTCTGTGAGCTGTACAAAGTCTAAGAAGTCCTAACTTAAACTGAGGTATTATAGTAAATCTATATATCAGCTGTAGCAACAATGCTATTCAATTAAGATTTGTGAACGGGATTATTTTGCTTGATAATATTAACTTGTTTTTGTGACAATATTAACTTGAAATATTCCAATTCCTACAAAATTTTAAAATTTATAACGTAATTTTCAAAATTATTGTAAATATCAAATAATTTCTTAATTAGTTTGATATATTTCACACTTTTAAAGAATCTATGGTTTTAATAATTGATTTTGTAAAAGAAATTCAAGTAATATACGAATTAAATTTAATAAAATTAGGCAATTTTGAGGTATAGTCAGGTATCACTCAGCTGCATATATTATTTATGGACCTTAAATATATAATTTTCTATAACCATTTTCTTAAATTATTATATTTTGTAAACAATTTCTAAGTACGCTTTTAATAAAATAGGAGAATAAAATATTGAAATATATTAAATAATTAACTATAATTTTCTAGACAATATTAAGGACTTGTTTTAAGTTGTATTTGTTTAAAATTAATTCAAATTCTAGATTTAATATATCGGTATTACATATTACATTAAAATGTGCCTAAATTTTAAAATAATTATTACAATCTAAAAGATTCCCTTCTTGGATTTCGCTGTACACTTTTTAAATGACTTGCCGCAGTGTATTTCCTAGTCGACTTGATCACTGCCAGCGCCATGAATCTGCATATGTGTGCTTCGAGTGTGATCGGGTTTATTTATAGAGCCCGGTAGCTATGCCACACACTCAAAGTGTCGCAGTTAATTGGCAAATGTGAGTCAAAGTTTATAGAAATCTGCCACAAACAATTGGCGTGACGGCACTTTGAAGTCATAATAGATGTAGCCGAGCAACACCGAGAGAGTGCGGGGGGAATGAGGAGATGCCCAAAGGCGATCCTCGAGCTGGAGTTGGAGACGGCGACGGTGACGGCGACTGAAGTGCCGACTTTCCAATGGCCACGCAGAGACACCTGACAAGGCTTGGTGGATGGGACCACACTGTGGCCGGGCACTGTTGCCATATTTGCATGGTCAATATTGACACCTGGCTGTGGTTATTGTTGTTGTTGTTGCCGTAGAAGATGCTGCGCGACGAGCAGCTGATGAGGATGACGACGACGACGACGAGGACGGCGACGGAGCAAATAAATCATAAATACTCTAAGCGCGCTGTGCATTGGCTTCAACTGTTTGGCAAAGTAATTGAGTAAGTGGCAGGAGAGGCATCAGTGGCGGCGGCAACGACGGCAGCGGCGGCGGCGGCGACTTGTCGTACCCATTAGCATTTGTTTGTGAAGCTGCTGCGGGGTTGTCGCAGAAGCCGAAAGTCATACGGCGTAACACAAATGCCACATTAATTGTTTCAAGTTGACGACGCCGACAGCAGCGTCCACAAATATTTGCGCTCATTTTCAAGTGGCAAGATTATGACGCATTCACGCCAGCCAAGCGGCAGCCACTAAACCAACAACGACAACAACAACTACAACGAATAAAGGAACGATCGATCGATGGATCGCTGGGATATTTGCAGAAAACTCAGGCGAGCCAACTGCATCGTCCACTTGTGTGTTCCAGTTCAGTTTCAGTTCTCTCTCTTCTCTTCCTTTCTCTCGGGTTATTAATTGGTATTTAAAGTAGAGAATAATGTTAGCTCTCTCAGAAGGAGGACACCGCAAGCACTTGAGAGGCACAACGAGTGAGCCCCGTGTGGGCTCATCCATCACCCACAGCGAGGCTCGAGTGTGTTAGGTAAAATCGCCTCGAAGTTTGTTGGGAATTAGCCCAAGGAGGCAGCTGTGCAGCTGAATAAAGGGAGAACACACGTACTACAAGTGCTACACACACTCTCTCTCTCTCTCGCTCTCTCTACCTCTCTCCCTCTCTCTCTTTCTATCTATCGCTGTGTTGGCATTGTCAGCGAACCGCAGGACACATTTTTGCTGCCCATTTGGCAGTTTTATTATTTTCACACTCGAAAATAATTGCATGCTGTGCGCTTAGCCCGCTTAGCTCAAGCAGAGGCCGAGGCGCAGACGCTGCGGCACCACACCCAGCAGCAGAGGTAGACCTCGTGGCAAGCTGCCGCTGTCTCTGTCTCCCTCTCCGTCTGTCTCTGTTTATGACGCCGACATGGCAGCTGTGGCCCCTAGTCTATTGCCTAATACTGCAGCCAGTTAGGCAGTTGGGCATCGCGTTAGCCGTTAAAACGACTGCCAAAACATTCAATAAATATGTTGGTTCATATAAATTATGGTGGCTAATGAACACGCGCGCCATTTGCCCAACAATCCAACAGATACACACGTTCTGGATCTCCAGACTAGCTCCCTGACTGCCCTGGACGGCCCTGCCTTGCCACAATAAAGCGCAGCGCGCTGTTGCACAGTTGCATCTGCTGCCGCTCCACGCTTATCAACCGCCACGAATCTCTCTCTCACTCTCTCGAAGATTTCCTAGGAAATTTACTATATCAATAGTCCGGCACACAATGTCGACACTTTGGCCCTAGTCACAGCCAGTCCACAGTTGCCCTTATAGCCCTTATTGACTGTGTCCCTCTCTCTCTGCCTCTCTCTTCTTCTTTCATCCCAGTCTTTGTATCTTGTCTTGAATTCCCCCCTCGAGCCTCGCCTGATTGAAATTTGTGTGCTACTTGGCTTTATGGATTGCTAATTAACCAAACAGCAAAAGAGAAAAAAACGAAAACGAAAACGATATACGAAAGTCATTCAGTTCGTAGTTCTGAACTGGATTATGACATTTGCCCGCCAGCTGGATAAGATCGACATATAATGGAAAGACACAAATGGAGCTATTTATAGCAATCAACTGAGGTGTTTCAAAGTATGTGTGTATTTCTGTAAAGTGAAATTCCGCTTGATTAGGAAGGTAGTTTAAGATTAGATTTTAATAGAAAGAAAGTTAAAGATCAATCGGTAAATAGTTATGGTGAACATCTTAAAATAATCTGACTAACTTAATAAAGAAATTAATGAAGTTATTATTCAATTATGTTATACGAATATTTTAAGGTATTTAAATTATTTTGAATGTCTTAAAACACCAGGAAACACATATAACTATAACTATATATAACATATATTATATAACAAACTGAATGAATTTCACAAATAAATATTCAATGGTTAGAATAATGTTTAAATATTGGAATAAGATAAGAAAATAATTTAGTTATATTTATAACCTAAATTCTAAAATGATTAATTTATTTCTACGGTCTGGAAATACCAAGAAACCAATTTTTATGATAAAATATAATAATATAATAGAATATATAAGTAAATAATAATTTAAAACTGTTCTAGTATAAATTCATAGATACAGTTAGTTTTTTTATCACTATATCTGTCATTTAGAATGTCATTGTTCTTCAGACAGTCTTCTTTGCACTGCAGTATATCAATTCTCGATTGTTTCGCACTTTGTGGAATTCCAAACAATTGATAAACCGATTATGGTATGTCAAGGGATTCCCAGGTTAATATCCAATTATATTTCATTTGACATTTGCTGCGCTTTTCAGCAAATACTTCTATAGAGCAAACCAAATATCTTTTAATTACAATCGATCAATAATATGTTCGCAGTGAAGTGTTTAACGAGAACTCTCTGGCAGCTGCTTGAGCCCCCAAACAATGGCAGAGTGTACCTGAGGAAGAAGGTCCTACACATCTATAGACTCTATAAGCGCATAATGCGACGTCTGCACTTTGACTTCCAAATTGGCTGATCCATTGGCAACAATGGGCCAAATCCGACTAATCCGCTTGTAGTGCCAGTTGCCTTTTTGACACTCATCAAACGGCTCAACAACTTTTCAAACTCAAGTGCCATTGTCACGGTGTATGTGTGAGTGTGTGTGTATGTTTGTGTGTATGTCTTTTGCATATGAAATTGTTGCCGATTTTTCACAGTGCAAATTCGTTTGAAAAGTAGAAGAGGAAAAATGGAAAAATAGCAAACAATTGGGCTGTCAACAATGTTGGGTGTCAAGGGAGCAACAGTTTCGAGTACTCGAGTACTCGAACTGCAGTTCGAGTTCATTATTAAATCATTTTTCGACCCGCTTGGACAGGGGACACGTGAGGCTGACCACACACACGCACAGAAGGAGGAGAAGATGGGCAACAGCTGTGTGGATGACTGGACCAAAGTGAGTACCCAAAATGGTCAGTGAGTGTAGTCATGTAGTCACTCACTCATATCTATAGCTTGTTCCGTCTGCAAATCAATTAAGCGAGAGAGAGAGAGAGAGAGACTCAGCCTCAGCTGCCTCCCGCCCCGCTTAATCCAGGCATAATTGGCTTATTGCGCTGCACAAAAGCCAGAAATAATGAGGGTGAATGACAACGACGATGACGATATCAACGGTATCAGCGGGCATTACGTTGGGGGGGGGAGGACTGTAGGTTGGTGTGGCAATGAAAGCAGAGAGAGAGAGGGAGTCAGACAAACAAATGCGGCGATAAACATCTCCATAATGGGACAGATCGCACGATAGTGATTGCCAAGGATTCGTAGTCGGCTTCATCTGCGTATAGGATGATTCCAATTGCGTTTCCGAACATATGCTTTAATTGCAGCTTGTCGACTCGTCCAACAGGCAATTAAATTGCGAGTCAAGGACGACGATCGATGCAGCTATGGATGCGGGCTGCCTGTGCCGACGCCAGAAGGTGCCAACAAGACACAAACACACAATACACTCGCACAAAGCATTGGCATTGTGTAAATTGCTGCAGACCGATACGACCAGTTGTTGGACAATCCAAACACGCCCCCCTTACTCCATGTGGGCGTGGGCAAAACAATTTTCAAATTAAAAACCACTAAAGATGCCGTTGACACGCTTCATATATCAAGGTGAGAGACAACAACAGGAGAGAGAGAGAGAGGGAGAGAGAGAGAGAAGAACTGCAAACTGTAGCGCACCTTTTTGATTTCCGGGAAATTCGAAGGAGAAGGCACGGAGTCCTCACCCGCTGGTGCTTGGCACTTGGCACTCTGGCTTGTCTGGCTTGGTGCTTGGCAATTAGATGCGCTTCACTTGAACCTCTTTAAAATACAATTGCTAGCAAAAACACGCTACTCACACAAAGGAGGTGTAAAATTCGAGTGTGCCTGTGTGTGTGTCTGCCGGCAACAATGCACGGCCACTGATTGAAACAATGGTAGCGGGCAACGGGCCAGGATGCAGGGCTCAGACAATGGCCAAGACGCTGTTGCTACAGTTTTTGCAATTTGAAAGCGTGTAAAAGACGCTGCGAGGCGACGACCCGCGGCCAGAAAGGTGTGTGCACAACACACACTCATGCACACAAACACACACACAGTCGAACAATGGCCGCACATTATGCCGAGGCGCTACGAGGCTTGGCCTGCCCCGAGTCGGCCTTATCGCAACTGATTTGTATTTTTTAATATTTCTGTTGCAAGTTCAATAAACTTCAAAAATAAAGAACTAACCGTATCAGCTGCAGTTTGTGGCACCCACGGGACCCGCCACGCTACACTGCTTATCGGGTTCAAATTAAAACATTGCAGCTTGTAATTGCCAGCGGCACAGGACAGCACGACGACAGCCTTATCGACGGACTCGCTGTGTGTAATTGAGGCTGTCGTTGAGTGTGCGTGTCCCCCTTCCCCTCCCCAAGCCACAGTCCCGTATCCATTCTCAGCCTCAATCCGATCCCTTGCCGCTCTAATCAGCCGGCATAACGCTTGACTAGCCCCAACGGCAAACGCTTATCACGCATCACATACTCCCCCTCCCCCTCCGCGATGCCTCGTTCTTCTCCTCTTGCTCTCTCTCACTCCACGTAATTATGTGCAAGAGATAACCTCGCCCCGGACTACCACACAGCATTCGAAACTATCGCCTGGCTTGGGCCAAGATTTATGGAGCTCGGCCTGACAATTAGCTCTGATAACTTTCAGTTGTGGTCCGTCTTTGTCTCCATCTTCGTCTCCATCTTCCACTGAAATTGAAACCGAAATTGAAATTGAAATTGCCTGTCTAATTTGGTGAATTATTGTGCCAAGTTCAATAGTTGAAAGTCGACTGGTAATTATCAATTATTATTGGAAGACAATATACTCTGCGCTCAGGCGATATATCATGCTGGCGACGTGGGCGTGGCTGCTCCACTGCCCAAACATTAAACGGTAGTTAGTGCGATTTGTAAGAGAGAGAGAGGGAGGGAGAGAAGCAAAGTAAGCCCAGTCCCGTTACATGCCTGACCCTGCTAAATATTGTTCTACAGTCTAGTTCCGTTGATGCGTATCCAGAACTGGCGCCAGAGGTGGACACTTGTCGCACATTGCCGCCGTTTTGCGTTCTGCGCCTCTTTCTTTGTATATCGCATTACAGAGTCGAGTTGGGAGACTTGAGGGAGTTCGAGGGAGTTACAGCAGTAACAGCAACACAGTTGCACAGTTGCAGCTCCCTCTCTCACACGCCTCATTAATATCTCTCATATTTTTCACGCCATTTGCGAGTGCCCCCGAAAACTGGAAAATGCCTAATGAGTTTGTGTCAAAGAGTTTCCAATGAAACCAGACTCTTTTCTATGATAAATGAGTAGTCAAATCCGAGGAAGAAACAAGTAAAAGAACTGTGGAATATTTTAGCTAGTATAACTAGCTAGTGTGAAACGCAGAAGAAACGGCTGAAAGAAAACTCTGCACCGAGTAGAGATTGAAAGATAGTTTTGGAAAAAAGGCTATGGCATTTAGAAAGTTAGGGCTTAAGTCTCGTAACTCAGTTATATATATATTAGGATATAGTTTGTTTAAAATATTTGGGATAGCTCAAAAATCCTAAAATAATATTTTAACTTTTTTGGAGAATTTAATCTACAATAAATAAAACTCCAATCCACTCATTTTATACCGCATATTTTACGATGAAAAATACAGATTACAAGTATAAGCATTTAATAAGTAATTGGAAAACAAATATTTTATAATTGTTGTATACATACATCTGTAAACATATCTTTTACTTTCATCTATCATTATTTTATTTAGACAATTAGTCATGAAATTATCTTGAACATATTTAATATACATAGATAACAGATTTCTTTTCCTCAGAAAATATTTTGAATACAAGTAAATAACTTGCGATTTATACACATTTCAACTTCCTTAGCTATTTGCTTCATGTGAAAAAACACTTAAACAATTTCTATATTTCTGTCTTTCATTTCTTTCTATGACATTTTCTTTATTAATCAAATATTTATTTAATTTATTTATTTAATCAAATATTTATTTAATTCTATTCATATAAAATAAAACAAAAACTGTGGCATCATAGATTATTATAGTTTATTATTGCGATCTTTTCTTTCTAGTTAACAGATTAGTTCGCATATTATAATATTATTATAATAATATGCAGACAAGTAAGCAGCTTTCCAAATTACAATGATAAGTTGAACAAATTTTAACAACCTTTTAACTGTATTCTCTATTTCCAACTGACTACACAAATTTGCCCGAACACAAACATTTCCAGTTTGTGCCAAAACTACTGAATAGTTTCTCATCCTCGATATCTGGCATCGACGATCTCATGGCGCATTTGCCGCCATTTTGCCGTGTGTGAAACATGAAACAGGCGCTATTTAATCAACCCAGTGACACATAAGGCATGAAATGGTATGAAATGCAATTTCCATCAAATTTATTGTTATTGTTGTGCGATCGAGTGCGAGTGCGAGCAAGAGAGGAGGGGCAATGACAGGGGCAGGGGCAAATGTGGCATGCAAATGGCAATGGAATGGCAATTGCATTAATGGCGTCGTCTGTCTCATTATGCAGGCATTATGCTGCGCTGTCAGCGAGCAGGAGGGAGCTGAGTGCGACTGGGCACATTCATGCTGGTCAATTGCCAAAAGCATTGTCATTATTAACACACACGCACACGCGCACACACACACGCGGGCACTTGCACAGCAGGCTAAGCAGATTGGGGGATATTATTGCCACTATAACGTGTACTATTGTTATCCTTTCAACACAAAATGGCCGCTCCTGACAGGCGCAATTCTGACATTCAAATGCCGTCGCCATTGTTCCAAGCTAACTGTGCGTGGCCAAACTGCAACGCGCCTCGCAGCATCGCAGGGGGCAGCAGCGGACCCAGTCAACGTGCAGCTCTGACGGCGAGCGATTAAAATCTCAGCGAGAGAAACAGCGAACAAAACTCGCCTGGGAAATGCTATGCAAAACATTTGACTGGGGTGTGAAATTTTTGGCATACACATAAATTAGATTCTCGACTTATAAATGCAGATACAGCTGGAATTGCCAGACAATAATTTTAATGATCTGAGAAAGTCTAGGCAGAAATGAGATAAAGAAAAGTGACTACAGAATAGCAAAGAAAGTTTATATAAAAGGAAAGGGAATTTAAAAAATATATGTATTAAAAATAAAAATATACTATTATAAATATAACATAAAATATAACATACAGTATATTATATCATGCATATGAACTGAGATAGTCAAGTAAAAATGAAGTGAGAAGAGTGATTATAAAAACTATAATTCAAAGAAAGGTATAAAAGGTAACGGACTCTATATAAAATATAAATATCATCTTGGTAGCTGGCTCGAGGTCAAAATAAAATAAAATAAAATCAATTTCTTTATATTTTCTTTTACTTCCGATATATTTTCACGTCTGTTCTTGCGAACGCAGAGTTCCTAACTGTAATAAAATATAAAAGTATACCAAAAATTCCAGAAGATATATCACAGTATTAACATTGAGATATATCTATACACAAGAAACATACATAACATAGATGCTATATGGTATAAGAATTGAAATACAGAAATGGAATCATAGAAATTACCAAGTAAAGAAAGAGAGAAATGCCAGCTTTATATAATAAAATATACATTTATAATATTAATATTATCAAAATATCAGAACTATTTCTAGACTGCCTTGCAGCTGAAATTATAAGGAAATATTTTATCGTTTTTCCTTTATAATTACATTCAAGAAAAGGGGAATTTTATATTATATATTATAATAATATTATTATTCTTAAAATACCATAGAAGATATACAGTATCATCATATCGTATCATCACCAATAAGCACAACTATCTCTTGCATGCATTGCAGCTGCTTCCGCCTCAAACCTGGTGCAGCGAATTGTTAATTTCCCTCAAAATGTTTATTAATTGTTTGTACAAAATTGATAATTGTAGATACATATAGTATCGATATTCTTGGGACGGCGGCGCTAGATCGTTAGACAAACCTGCTCCGATTACAGCACGGAAATTCTCACACGAGGGCGGAAATACGAGAGCAGAACGGAATGAGCGCCGCAGACCTTCGGGGATCTTCGTCGTCAGACTGATTGCCGCTGCAAGGATCGTTAGTGGCAGACAAGTTGGGCGCAACCGCAACGACACGTTTTCCGGGAAAACAACTACGGAATTCAAAGCGGCAGCGGCAACCACACGCGGCGTTTTCACGCGCACTCAGCTGAGCTCAAGGTGCCGCTAGTTGTGGCGGGGGCGTCTGCCTCCGCGCGGCATCTTCTGCAGCGGCGGTGTTACAGATGCTGCAAGTAGCTGTCATTTCCAACACATGTTTTGACCGCATCAATAAATCATCGTGTGTCAGGCGTGTCAACAACAACAACATCAGAAGTCGAGCAGGCAGTCTTCATTGTTTCCACTAACTGCGATCAAACTAGGTTTCATATTATAGCACGATTTGGTTCTTGGTACGAACACCTAAGCCTGGCTTGAAAAACCTTCAGCACTTAATGTGCATAACCAATAGGCGTTGATACAGTGTATTGGGTGGTACACACGAACAAAGCGAATGTCATCAATATACTTATTGTTATGCCATTCAACATTGAAAAAGAAATAAAAAGGGTGTATACTTGTGTGGACACACAGATCTCAGGTATTATATTATAAAACCTAGAGATACAAAATTTGGCACTAAGGTTCCTGTGTAGCATACGCAGATCATTTTTATTTAAAATACTTGGTGCCATGCCCCCGCCTCGCAAATCAATAATATAATTTTTGAACTCGATTTAAGTAACGTTTAAAAAGTAAAACATTCTGACTTTGACATATGCTTAGCTGATTATAATATCTACCAGTTCTCCACATTTCATTCCGATCAAACAATATCAGATAACTCTCCAAGGGAGAAATTCGGATGATAGGTTGTACAAAAAATAATTGATGAGTTTTTAGAAAGACTGAAGAACTTTTTTATCAAATATTTCCAACATATTAAGACAATCAACATTATCAACAATATTTATTTATATAATGGACCGTTAAAATATCTTAAATAATATATTATTGTGATCCTTTCCACCACATAAAAAAATTCAATAAATTATAAATGAACTAAACAATTAAAGAACCTTCTGTCAAACCACTTAGATTCCCGTTCAATAGCCCGTACACATCCAGAGTTAATCTGAAGTTTATCTCAAGTACTTAACCGAAGCAGATAAAATACTTGATAATTGTTTTGGCCCTCAAGTATTCCCACACCCAATTTAAACAATTGCTTGATTATTATTTCATTTATTATAGATAATGCACGCTTTGTTTTCGACCCACCAGCAGCATTTGAAGGAGAGAGCCTTGAAACAGGCACTCGAACTGAGTGGAACTATCTCGCCTTGGCGATCTCTGAGATGCGCAGATACTTTGGCGAAAGGAACTGCCAGAAGTGGCCACAGCTGAGAAATGCTCAATAAATTTCAAATGTTAATTTAAATTAAATTCATTACACAAAGAGAGACAAGGGTAAGTGAGTGGAAGGGAGACAGATAGTGTGCTTCTATTATAAATCAAGTTAAAATTTGAAAATTCATCGCCACTTTAGTAACCCCTAATGACTTTTATGTAGGAATTGTTTGGGCAATCAAGTCAAACCAGCGCGACCCTCTTGTACCGCCAGCCAACCCCCGGTGTTAAATTAGCCAGACGAGAGAGAGGAAGAGAGAGAGGGAGAGAGAGGGAGAGAGCGGGCAAAGGCAAAAGGTGCAAAATGCACAAATGAGTATAAATATTTTCACAATTAACGAGAAATTAAAGGCGACAAAGATGCATGGCGGCAAAAAAGGGAAGGACGAACAGGGGCAAGGGCAGGCGAGGGTATTGAAACCCTCAAAAACCGAAATATAAATGCGGCTGGCGATCGAGTCTCTGTCTCTGATCTGATCCTGTCGGAGTCAGGCAAACAAATAGCAACCACTTCGGGAGGAGGCCGCGCAGCACTCGAGGCAGACAATGGGCCGAACACGCATTTAATAGACTCGGCGCAGGGCAAGAGAGGGGGAGAGGGAGACGAGGATGAGTCGATGATGATGATGTCCTTCTGGCATTTAATGCGTACAAAATGTCTAATAAATTAACTTCACTTCACTGTTTGTTGTGCGAGTGTGTGTGTGTGTGTGTGTGAGTGTGTTTTGTGTAAGTGGCCTGAAAGAAAAATCGTTTTCAAATGAATTTCAATGCAACGAAGCGTAAAACATTTTACGCCGCGCAAAGCGCAGACGGGGTGAGCGGGGAACAGAAGCAGGGTACGGGAGCGGGGAACAGGAGCTGCACAAAAGGACATGCGGCGGCTGCAGCTACTCGAGAGACAGTCGAGAGTTATCTGCTTATGCCCGATGCTATTAAAAATTTTATTAATGAATCCTTTCAATTGTTAGCGCGTGATTTCACTCTCACATGTCCCTCTTCGGCAAGGGAAAATCGCAGGACTAAATATCCTAGATCCTAAATGGGAAGAACCAATTGATGTTTATGCACTGAGAGTCAATGAGCCAGAAAAGACATGGCCAGAGCGTTTAGCTCACCGTAAATATGATTGCTTATAAATTTGGAGTCCCATTTCAGGAATATGAATTCGAGTCCGAAGAGAAAAAGGATAACAGATGAAAGCTGTGCTGCCGCTACTGTGCTCCCGTTGTGTCCGAGCTGGTGTCAAATAATTTCCTAGATTTCAGTTTCTTTTTTAAGGGGAAACTCTTCAATGGTTAATGGATATTGACGATCCCATTACGAGTCTTACACGTGTTACGAATCAGACAAAATAGCAGCGTGAGTCCTCAATAACATGCATATGCCACAATGGGGACAATACGGAAACACTATAAGGAATAGGTTTATTCGTTTATTCACTATAAGGATTAGGTTTATTCGTTTATTCACGACAAGTTTTATTCGTTTTTTTTTCAGATTAATAAAGGCATCAAGCTCCCTTTATTTCAATATGTTCTCCATCTGCCGTTTCACATGACCTCAGTCAAATCAGCTTCGAGTGTCAAATGATATCGAATACAGACAGACAGGGAGACAGTCAGGTTGAAGGACAAAGGATGCTGAGCTCGTGCATTATTATGAATTGGCTTTCGAGTGCCAATGAATGACATAAAAAATCGTGGTGTAGTTTTCATTATGAGCAAACCATTGAACAAATTTACTCGATTTCTCTGTCTCTTCATCTCTCTTTCCACTTCTCTTTCTCTCCTTCTCGTCGTACTCTTTGAAATATGATTGTTTGTTTTTACAGGCGACCGGCGGCGGCGTCGGCACATGCGAGACGATGCGACATCGTCTAATACGATTATAAATATGCGATTATTAACACTCGATTGCTCTGTGACATAATTAAGACATGAGAGCGTGGAGAGACCCCGAACTGATGCTGCTGAGCAAATAGTCGAGCAGTTGATGCCTCTGGGAGTCGGGGTGAGGAGTACCTCCCCTCTCTGCACACTGTCCCATCCAAGTCAGCTAACAATGGCTGCGGCAAAATGTCACACGGCTCGACAGTTGCCCGACATTGGCTGATAAGTGACATGTGCTCTTTCTCTCTCTCTCTCTCTCTCTCTCTCTCTCTCTCTGTGTATGTGTGTGCGAAAGGGCACTCGAACCGCCATAATGCTCTGCTAACAGCCCGATATATACCCCGTATCAAATGAATAGGTAAACCGCAGAACAAACCAGAGACAAATGTCCAACGAAGGGAACGTTTGGAGTAACATCAAAGTCAGCTGATTAATTATCGCAGGGAAAGTGTTCTCAGGCTGAACTCTTTTAAGAACTATACTCTGTGGGCAGGGCTAATGAAAGGGGTATGCACGTGTGTTAAGAGGGATGTATTGGTGCATTAGCTTTATGATGTGAACATAGAACATATGCAAGATGTTCCTATGGAAAGTTTATATATATATGTAGTTACTATATTGTTTAGTATATGCTACAATATCACTCACTGTCTACTTCGTTTGACTTGTCGAGAGCAAAAGACGGTGTGTGACTTGTGATATTGACAGAGACATACATAATGTAAGAAATAATACCGAAAATTGGCAAGAAAACAGACCTAGAAACTTATACCCCATTTGTAGGACAAGAAAAGTTCGCCTTAAACACTAAACAACTTTGAAATATAAATGATTTTGAAAAATAAATTTTAAGAAAAATCTTTCTTTTTTTATCTTTAAAGTGCTAATATATTGTCCCTTAAGTAAAGAACATTAACATTAACATTTGTTAGTCCCAGTTTCAAAATGTCAAAATTTAAAATTTAATTTCATTTTAAAATTTAACTGTTTAACGTAAATTTTAATTTTATTTTAATTTTATTTTTACATATATATATGGGTTTTTTAACTTTTAATTCACATTTAATTTTAATATACAAAAATGTAATATTAATTTTTATATCTAACTTTTTATATTTTTCTTACCTACAGTCCACTGCTCTTAGTTGACTTTAAATAAATAAATAAAACATTAAGTTACTGAATCATATTGATATATGTGTCAGGCTCAGTCTCAAAAGTCTCAACGTCTCTTCATATCTATACGAATTAATATCCTAACATATTATATTAGTAAAGAACAAAGTTAGGAACTTCCATACGGAGCAAGTGAATCATATTCATACATGTCTCAGTCACAGTCTAAATCTCAGTCTCAGTTTCTCTTGTGTTAAGTTAAAAACTTGCATATCGAGTAAATGAATCATATTCAAATTCAAATCTGCGACTCACTGGGCAACACTTGATGACAAAATGTGAAAAATTGCATCAAGATTTGCGTATAAACAGAACGGACAATCAACAATTATGCAATCAACGAATAATTATGCCCTGCCCCAACAGGAATATTTTATGGTTCGATAAATTATCACAATTTGCGTTGCATTTAACGTAGTCGCCGTCGACGTTGCTGCTGCTGCTGCTGCGCAGTCGCTAAATTAACAGAAGCCGAATGCAACTAATTTGCGACAAAACGCCCTCAGGTACTGCCCAGTGAAGCCAATAAATCACGTCAGCCGAAAGTGGGAGCCGCGCAGCAGAGCAGCACAGTAGAGCAGCGAAGCTCGGCATCATTTGGCGCTCGAATTTGTTGTCGTCGTCTGCATGCGCGGCAAATAAATTGCCCCTGCCCTGGTGGAGGCACAAGATGCAAGCTGTGGCAGGCTTAGGCACGGGCTGCAGCACGGGGCACGGGTGGCAATTGTGCAGGATCACCATGAAATGGGATTAAATCGCACAAAAATGTTCGTTAGCGTCAATGAAAAGGCCAAAAG
Source organism: Zaprionus davidi (assembly GCA_018903715.1). Taxonomy (NCBI): domain Eukaryota; kingdom Metazoa; phylum Arthropoda; class Insecta; order Diptera; family Drosophilidae; genus Zaprionus; species Zaprionus davidi. The sequence goes on from JAEIGL010000003.1 coordinate 5,984,615, forward strand.
CGCAGGCCAGGCTTGCTGGCACGTTGCATGAATGGGGCACGTTGCCGTTTCCACTGCCATCTCCATATCGAGGCCAACTGCAGCTGCTGCTGCTGTTGCTGCTGCTGCTGTTGCAAACGAGGCATCCTCCTAGCTGGCAACAACAACAAATTAACACCTTGGCTTTTGTGTTGCCACTTTGGGTACAAACAATAAATAAATATCACTTCACGCGGCGCGGCCTGTCAAGCAGCAGGCTGCAGGATTCATTCGCCAACGTCTCCAGGGGCACCTTGAGGGCACCTCTGGCGGACGCCGCCAGATTGGCAAATTTATCGTCTTTTAATTAAAGTGCAAGCGACCTGGCCCTCTGTCAGCAGCGCAAAAGAGTCCCAACTAATTGCAGCTCAATGAGACGCCAAGCCCAAGCCAAGACCAGAACTTGAGCTCGATCTCGATCTGCTGCCATCCGATCTGCTGGCACAGGAGATGGCCAAGTGCATTTCCGTTCGGCAGCTCGATTAGATCTGGCACTCGTCGGGCAAAATAATTGACTAGTTTATCTGGCTCAGCTTTGGCAAGAGATGTGTACACATATCCGATCGATAAGCTGCTCCTTCACGTTCTGCCAGCTGCATCTGCAACGGTTGCATCCACTGATCTTGGCCAGTTGCCGCGCTGCCTCGTCAAAATTGAGTAATTTAACTACTCAATTCGCGATAAATAACCAAGCACAGCAAGTGACCAAGTGCTCAACTGATCAACTGGGCAACCAATCAAATGGCCAAACTCAGCTGCAACTGAGCCTGGCCAGCGCGGGTGTCGACGCTGCCTCCTGCCGCCCACCGTTGGCGATGGTCATCGTTAGCGGCGTTTGAGGTGTTTTTTGAAATTGCCGATCATTATGTGTAGACAGGCGCAGAATGAGCGAGGGCTGCCACAACGGTTTGCCGGGTGAATGATGACGATATAAAAGAAGATAATTGATATATAGAAAAATTAGTTTTTTATTTTCTTTATTTACTAAAAAATTACAAAAAATTGCTCGACTCAGTGATGAGAGTAAAATTAAGAAGTGACAGTAAATTTAAAAGTAATATTAAATTTAATTATTGGATTTTAAAAAATATATATTATAAATCAGACAATGACATTCGACATTTTTATTGGAATACCCAAAAAAGGCAATCAGATATGTTCAGCCAAATCTTTAAAGAATAGTCTAAGGGATACACACAGTTCGTGTGTTACTTTTTAAGTTCCCACTCTTCAAACAGCTTTTTGTCGTTTTATTGTTACAAAACTCAAGTTCCACATATAAAAGAAGTTATTAAGTTCGTGAAATGTTAATTCTTTTTAAATTTGCACTCTTTATGCTGTTCTGCAAATTGTATTTCTTCATTACACAACACTGCTTTCACATAAAAGAACCGATTTTAAGGGATATAGTTCCTAAAATGTAAATACTTTTTAAGTTTACACTCTTTTTTAAGTTTATACTGCCTCTACATATTTTCCAGTAATTTACAACAAATTAGTTAGCTAGGTAAATTTTTAAACACTTTGTGCACTACTTTACGCTTCTAAGCTTACACAACACTGTTTTCAAGTTTTTATTCGCCACAAACTTCTGCCTCAACCCACCGCACTCGTTTGCCTGTGCTCCTCGCCGCATGATCAAAATGATCGGTCCAATGTTTTGTGATCTTTCAGCGAACGTTCAAGTTAATCACAGCGCGCATTGTTCGGCTTCAGTTTCAGCTGCTGCGCAGAAGGGCAGAGTGGAGGGGGAGGGGCTAACAACTGCAGAGATGTAACTACGAGATACTCGGGCTGCTCTCGTGTACTTATTGCACACTTTGTTCCTGATCGAGCACAGACCCAACTGCAATTTAGTTTATTGTTATAAGTGAGTGAGGTTAAGTACGAGCGTAATCTCTATCCCCCTCTCTCTCAACCTCACCCTCACCCTGACATGCTCTCTCGGTCGGCAGCATCATCATCATTTGTAACAAACTGATTGCATTCCTCGGCGCATGTGTGCAGCAAGTGGCGATCGACGATCGTCGAATGTGCCGGACCAAAAGGTGTTATAAAATTTGTTTTAACTTAATTTAAGCGAGCGCCGTCATCAAGCTAAGAACAGGGGGAGTGAAGGGAAGGACCCCAAGAGCGAAGCGGTGCCTCTTTAATCAACGCTCGCGCTTCCAGCCGGGTACGATCAATCAAGTCATCAATTTGAATGTGTTGTAGCACAAAATATAGTTATTTTCAATATACATATTTTTCAGCAATAATTCAATTTGCAATTATCCCCATCCCTCTCCTCTCTCTAGCTCTCTCTCTCTTGCTTTGCAGTGTTTTGACTGACTTCGCTCGAATGGATCTCCGTCTCTGTGGATCACCGCGGCTGGACGTCATCAAGCCGAACAAATGATCAGCCCCGGGGCAGCTCACGAATCGTAGCCCGGTTCGGGGCCCTGGTGTAAATGAACCCAATTGATTAAAGCGTAAATTAACCTGGGGTTAACAATGTTTGGCTGCATTTGTTATTAATCATTGCACGTTTTGAATGCCTAATCAGTTTCGTAAATTATGACTGAATATGTCCCGACCAGGGGCGGCAATTGTCAAAGTCGCCGTTCCCATGAGTAGAGTACAGTACAGTAGAGAAGAGTGGAAATTTCAATAAACGATGATTAGCCCGAAACGAAGAAAGTGCGCACAATGCGATCGCCCAATAAATAATTGAAAAGAACTTTTCTTTGGCATCGCTGAAGCACCTCAACTCAACTCAACTCGACTTTGACGATCTCCGGCCTAACCCCAACAATTGAATGTGAAAAGTGATCGCGAGAGAATTAATTTTTCATCATTACAATTTTCTGAAACGTTGATCGACGCGATCACCACAATAAATCAATCAACAATGCAACAGCCAAGGACGGTAGATTTATTTTGGCCTGATCGCCAGGCGGGCAGGCAAGTAGACACTATGTCTGTGTCTGTGTCTGTTTCTGTTTCTGTTACTGGCACTGATCGTGCCCCTTTCGGGCCTGACTCTATATGGCCAATATGCCAGACAGTTTGGAGCCGCTCTTGTTGATTTGTTTACAATTTGACTTATCACAATTCATGCTTAGTTGGCACTTTCTGCCCTCAATCGGAGTGGGGGTGTGACGATCGGTAGACTCGCATTATGTCAATAGAACTTCTTCAGCAGCCGCACTCTGAAGTGGAGAAAATTGACAGGCTTAATGATCGCTGGGAATTAGTCAGGGGTTGCCTTCAGTCACAAAAGGATGCCAGAACCAGAAAGGGGAACCAGTTTTTCTCCCTCTAGTTTTCCATCTTGGCTAACGAACTCATTTAGCACTCGACAGTGACAGGGACAGGGGGAGGGCAGGGGAACACTTCATTCACAGACTCTAATCCGCGATCATAATATTTCAAGCTTTTAGTCACTTGGCGAAATTAATTCAGTTGTCTAATTTTTGCAGCATTTACTAAATTGCAGAAGGCAGGCACATAAAATATTTTGATATGTGACTTGTATTCATGTTAACTTAAGCCTGCTTTATGAGTGCTGTGGAAGAAGGGGCCAAGTGGAGGGGGGAAAGCGTGATTGCAGCTATTGTTGGCAACCAAATGTGGCATGAAGTTTAAGGCTGCCATCAAATTTGGTAAAGACAATTTGAAATGCATGCGAGATATGAAGCCGGAGAACTGCAGGAACTGAAGAAACTGAGGGAAATTCTACGTAAAGCCCACTCGCTTGGCATTGTAATGCGCCTTTGTGTTAAACAAATCATAAATCAATAAAAAGAAAAACTAAGCTGCAGCAGCATTCCACAGCTCTGCGAGCTCTCGGGCTGTTGGGGCTGCGATCGGGCTCCGATCGGGCTGCGACTGGCCTGCAAATGCCTGTCCACGATAATTGCGCATACACCTCTTGGCCGGGTTCGAGTTCGGGACCGGGTTCGGGATCGGGATCGGGACCGAGACCGGGCCGACAGAAGACAAAACATCTTAACTTAGTGGTAAGTGCGGCCAGCTAACTGCTACCACTAACAAAGACAACAAAACAGTGCCAGGCCGCAAGTAGAACGCAGCATGTGCTGTGGAAAGTCGTGCCGACAGCTCACGACTTGGCCAAATGGGCAGCTTGCAAGCGAGCGAGCGAGAGAGAGAGAGAGAGAGGGAGACATAGTGGGCCGAGTGGGGGAGGAGTGGCAGTGGGCCTGGGGTCCAGGAGGCAAGTGCTGGCGGCTGTAAAACACTCAGCGCACTCGAGTTGGACAGCAGCAGCAGATGTGGTGGGTGGAGAAAGAGGCGGGAGGCAGAGCTGCAGGGGGCAGGGCAACTGTGGGCAGCTATGGAAAATTGTCGCGCTGCGCTTAATCGACAGCAGCAGGAGCAGCAGCAGCAAGCAGGCAGAGGCAGCAGGCAGTAAAATGCCTAAAGGAAAATTATTATCATGCCTGTGCCCAGAAGGAGAAGGTTGTGTCAACAGAAATGCTCAAGGTGTTGGCGAGTTCACGCTTTTGGCAACAGCAACAACAGCAACAACCAACAGCCACGACAACAACAGCAACAGCAACAACAACTACTTAGCAGACCTTCAACAAGCATATTAAGCCGCAAAATGAAGTTATCGGCGGCGGGCAAACAAAAGCGTTGCGCCGTATGAAAAACTGATTCATGACTCGAGGAGTCTGCTGGAGGATCGTCGTGCATCCCAGGCACGGCATAGTTGTTGTAAATTTGTTGGTCGCCGCTGCAGCTGCTGGTTAGCTGCATCCACTGTTGTTGTTGTTGTTGTTGTTGCTGCGCGGATTGGTGATTTACGGCATGCGTTGAGCATTGGGCACGGCCTCAGCCCCCAGTCCCGGACTCTTGGGCTCCTGTCCCTGTTCGGGCTACCATAGGAAATTTGCATGCCCAGTGCGATCCTTGGCTGATAATAAAAGTGCAGCCAGGCGAACTACTGTCGATCGTTCAGCTTGTTGTTGTTGTTGTTGTCGTTGTAGTTGTTGCTGTAGCTGTTGCTGTAGTTGTTGCTGCTGCTTGGCGATCTTATCGCTGGCAAAGTCAACGCTTCGGGTTTGGGCCAAGTGCCATTTAAACGCAGAGACCAATGAACAACAACAACATAAACAACAGAAGATACAACAACAACAGAAACAACAGAAGGTACAACCACAACAACAACAACAGCAACTGATACAGCAGCAGGAACGCCACGTTCAGCTTGCGCATTTTATGATTATGTTGTTTTGATTTTCACGATCGTTTAGACCCGCAACTAAGGCCAGGCCAACTATTTAGCGATCGCTGGCCCAAAAGGCAACGGGCCCGCGTTCAGCATGCTCTCCGCTTGGCCTTTGATCGTGTTACTGATCGTGGCATAGTTATTGCGCAAGCCTCTCCATTCTAGGCAACATAATTAACAAATGAGTTTGTTACCACTTTGGTAGTAAAACATTCTGTTGTGCGATCACTTCTCGGTAAATCCAAGTGATCGTGTGTGAAGAGAGAACTTAAATAGTCTTTGAACAACAAATGAATTAGTATAATTAGAACTGTTCAAGTAACCTAACTAATTCTATGAAGATATAAACCAGGAACGATAATTATTGTACAAAGCGAATTGTTGATGTACGATCGCTTTTCGGTAAACAAAAGTGATCGTGTGTGAAGAGGGTACTTAATGAAATGGTATAATAAGAACTGATAAAGAAATCTAATTAAATCTTTACAAATATAAACAAATATTGATAGTTACAAACTGATAATCGATAGCACGTTTATAGTTGATACACTTTTGATATGATAAGGCATTGGTGACATAAATTTGTCTTCTCTATTACATCGAAACAATAGACATAGACCATAAGACACTTGACAGATACGTTAATCTTTACATTCCTAGAACGATAAACAGTATCATAAACAAACTGATGTAGTAAATAATATTCCTATTTATAACCAATGATATAACTGATAATTTAATCTGATAAGATTCTACGTCGATAGTCTGGAAGCCTTGTAAGCCTTGAAATGCACCTTATAAAAAGCAATGTAAAACTTTCCAAATGAACAAACTGAGTTTATAGTTGGAGAAGAAACGATGTTGCTGAAAGTGTTCGCTTTACTACTGTCTATTGGTTTGTCTTTGGCAATACTGCCATTGCGGCCCAAGATCAGTGTAGATCAGCGTCTAGCCAATTTTATGTTGCAGCCGCGTGGTTTATCCGGAAGTGCCGCACAAAACCAATACTGCTTCAATCGTTATCTGCCGATCTTGAAGGAAATTGCCGATCAATATGAAGCGGACTACAATAGTTGTGTGTCGGAATATGAAGAAGATCGCGATAGCATAAACAAAGAATATTCTATATCTCTGGAGAATATTACGGAAAGTGCTCGGCAAACCTGTCAAGCATTGGATGGCTGTAATTTGGATGGCGATAATTATATCGAAAGCTTCGATTGCTACGAACTCACAGTAAGTAGAAATGGAGATTTAAAGTTGTAAGAGATTTTTAAACATTATTTCGCTTTAGAGCTCCAATCAATCTAAAGCACTCTACAGTATATCCATATATGCCGGTGAGAATAGCAAGAAAATAAAGCTAGAATATCAAATTGCCGAAAGTGTCGCCGATCTCTGTGCCAGTGCTGCGGAGAGAGACTACACCGAAAATACCGCCAACACCTATGACGAATTGAGCAAGTGCCTCAACGGGGAAATCATCAGTACTACTAGCAGCAGCACCAGCACCAGCACCAGCCCACCTACAACACTTCCATCAGACTCCCCCAATTAGTTCTGTTACCTTAAGTTCTCAAACATTAGTTTACATTGAAATATATCAGAAAAACATATGATATGAATTAAATTGTTAATTGTAAATCAATTTTATCTATTACCTTTCAATTCTATTCTTCAACAAATTGTTGCTGGTCTCACGTTCGAATCGTTTCCGAGTTTAGGTCACTAAATCAACATTTTAAAAAGTAATTAAAAACGCAGCATATGCATCTGAAGAAATCAGAAAGAAATAGTCTGACAATAGGCAAAGAGTTGATCGCATCGTTGGCTGTAAAACTGATTTACGATCTGTTCGCGTATTCAAAGGAAAATCAGTTAATACTCGAGCATTTAATAAGGATTTATTGTTTCTCGCTAGATGTGAGGAGACTCCCGGCTGGCAGGCATCCATAATTCCAGCTTTCCAGCTGCTACGGCGTTTAATGGGCTATTAAGTGGACGCACACACACGCAGACACACACACAAATAGAAGAGCGATCATAACTCTGAAGATGTTTTAATCAACATCCGAAAACGTTTGGCCTTTCTCGGGTCTCTCAACGCTTAGTTGGCGTTTTACGAGCGTAACCAACAAGGCCAACACCAGGCACAATCACCAGCCACATCTCCATTCCCCCAACCCGACCATTCCTCACTCCCATACCGAATCCAGCTGTGGTTCCCGCTGCCGGCGGCATACCAAAGATCCCACTCATCATAACATTTATTTGTTATTTGTAAATCAAAAGCGCATTTAAATGCCAGCACATCTCTGAGCAAATAAATCAATGTTTTGTGACACGAAATTCGAGATATTTTTCAGAAGGGGAGCTCAGAGAGACACTCCTCCTCCCCAGGCCGCTGCTTACCCGCCCACGGCTCACTCTCGGGAATTATTTTATGACACCCGCCTATTTAATTTGTTAATTTGTTCCCTGCTACAGAACACATGGTGCAGTTTATGTTCGCATAAATAAAGTTAATGCGTTTGGAATGAAGCTTTGTTTGATATATGTTATATATGAACTATCTGCACATTCCTGTAGTCTCTCAGTTGTTTCCACACTTTTTGTTAAGGACAATTCCTGGAAATCACTTAACTAAATTTGCATCATTAGAGAAATGGCTGATTGAGGTGATTGTAGGGTATATTTTAGGCAATTAAAAAACTAACATAGATGTCATGATATCAAATAGTTTGGAGTCTAAATATGTTAGAGAACTATCGGATTAAAGTAAATATAATATTAATTCATAAATATTTATTCATTTAAATAGAAAATAAACCTTCAACACTATTAAATGATCCTTAATATTCGAATATTTTAAGCTATCCAGAAAACAACATTAAGAATCTTTTAAATTTAAAATTTAAGAATATTTTTTGAGCTAAAATAATACATTATAATAATAAATAATTGGAATCTGTCTTGGAATTTAAATCATATTACCTTAAAAACTGCAAATTCATCAATATATCTTTTATGCACGAAACCTCTGCAAATTTTCAGTGCTTTCTTATAAATGATATCTTTGCTTGCCTTAATACTATTATAATTTCATACTAACAATCGTATTCTGCCCTGAAACTCGTAAAACCTTTCTAAAAAGACTTTACATTCATCAAAATATGTTTCAATCAAGAAACCCCCGCTTATTTCCAGTACTTTTCTAATAAATGCTATCTTTGCTGCAGTTCGTTACTTATTTCTTTATATGCCTATTTGTTCACTATAAAAGAGTATTTCTTTCTCCCACTGCCACTCCCATAAAGCGCACTGGCAAGATAACGCCCATTGATAATGTCAAGAGTAACCGAGCAGCGACTTCTCGATGATTACTTTCGTTCGCTTTATTTACCCGCTGTTAATATTTTATTGTTGCCTGAATGAACGAAAGGAAGTTGCAGCAATTTCTTTTTTTCTGCCTCTGTGTGTGTGTGTCTCTGTGTGTGTGTGTGTGTGCATTGACAGGAGCTGAAGCGTGGCTAGCAGTTGTCACATCGTTGGCAATTTATGCCCAGACTGACGATCCTGGCTGGCACGTCCCAGCCCCAGTCCCCAACTCCAGCAACGCAGCAACCCTCTCGCACATCCTCCTCCTCTCTCTCTCTCTTAGTCAGGAAGAGGAAGAGAGTCGGGCAGTCGTCAGGCAGAAAAAAGGAGACATCGCAGCATCAGCACAGCAATCCTGTCGAAGCATTCATCAAAAAATGGAAACTAATTTCCTGTCAGTTGTTGTTTCTCCTGTCGATGTTATTGTCCTCCTTCTCGTTGCTGTTGCCGTTGCCTTACGCCTTCTTCGTCTTTTTTCTCCTTTTTATTCTCACTGGCTTTTTTATGCCATTTCTGTTTTATTGTTGCTCCATTTTTTACTTGGCTTTTTTATTAATTTTTTGCTGTCTGACGTTGGTCGCGATACAATGAAGTGAAAATGGCGCTGCCTGCACATAAATTGACGCCGATTGCTGTTCGGGATGAGTGTGTACGTGTGTGGGTGAAAGAGAGAGTATATTTGTTTATTGTTGTTGCTTAACTGCCAATATAAAAGTGGTATAGGGGCATATGCTATCATGAAATGGTATGAAAAAGGAAAATAAGCAATTTGCAGTGGATGAGGAATATGTATAAATATTCAGATTTTAAAGAGTATATTGAAATGTTTTATATAAGCAGACACTTTGTAAACAAGCTTATAAAATATCTGAACTAGTCTTCAATTCTTCTTATGCATTTTCCCTTGTCATCATTTTGTTAGGGTATTCGAGCTGCGTTTATTGATTTCCCTGCCAAAGCTGCAACCCTTTTGCGGTTGTTGTCACCACTCGCATATGCTGAAGTTATCTTTTAGCTATTGTATATAGGTTTTCCCCTCCAGTCTTCCCTCCCCCTTGCCGCTTACTGGCTGCCATTTGGATGGTTGGCAATTTTAATTGAAAAATTTTGCATATTGATGGAATTCTGTGCACGGGCTTGAGATTTATGGTGAATGCAGCAGGCAGAGAGATCTGCCACAACAACTCAATAAGTTGTTGCCACATGCCGCACGTTGCACACTGCACGCTGCACGCCCCCTGCAGGCGGGGTATCACAAATTATATGGTGTTAGTCGAAGCTTTAATGCAACTTGGTAATTTTATTGGCGCAAATAACAGAGAGCGGCAGAGAGAGAAAGAGAGGGAAAGGGAGAAAGAGAAAGGGTAGAGAGAGCTGGAGGCTAATCGAACCAGGGTCCAAGCTGGCAATTTGCTGGAGCATTAAATTGAACTCGAGTCGAAGCTTGTCTTAATTTGTGACAATAAGCCAAAGCGAGCGAGGCTGATCGGGCCGATCAAAGGATGTGCACCCTGTGGAAAATGAGTTGAAAAATATGAAATGCACAGCACAATTTGGAAAATATTTGCAATTGGTTGCGCCGTCGCCATTAAATTGCCGACACAAAAACAAAACGAAACAGAAAATATAAAAAAAGTGCTGCAAACAAAGCAAAACGAAACGAAACAAAACAAAAGGCAGCCAGCAGTAATAAGTAATCATAATAATTGCAGCGAGAGGAGCAATAAAAAACAAACCATGGCAGAGAGAGAGGGAGGAAGAAAGGGAGAGGGACAGAAGGAGAGAGACGCTGTTAACGAGTTAATTAAGACGCTTTTGCCCAACGACCGTTACACGCGACGTATACGCAATTAAAGACGCAAGCATTCAAAATATGAAGAAAGCTGCCTCGGAAGCGGCGACAACGGTAATAACTATGACGATCCAACAGAGCCGACGACGAGCTCCAAACGAAACGGAAGTGCAGCTAATTACGCAATGCGTGCAAGGCGACATGATGGTGGAGAAAGAGAGAGAGAGGGACAAGTTGAAGGAGGCAGAGAGGAAGCCGAAGACTGAAGGAGCCAGGAATTATGAGGTCTTCAAGGCGTGTGAATCCCAGGCACCTCTTGAAAGAGAGGGACAAAATATGTAAGGGAAATAAAGTGATTTTTGTATGTTTTTAGATCCTCAAGTAAACTGAGATCTTTATCGCCAGTAAGTTTTATATATAATAATAATACATGACTAGTTTTGAGAAGGTGTATTAACTGAAGGGATATATAAAACATATACTGCATTCATTCAATTAAAAAAAATTTACTATAAACTACAAAAACCTTTGATTTCAAAGAGTTCAAACATAGATTTCACATTTTAAAAGATTTGTGACATAAAATTATGTATTATAGAAAAGCTACAATAGTATTAGATTTATTGTAAAAATTTACTCTATAAATATTATCTTTGATATGAACAAACATCTTGCCATAAACATTCCAAGATTTATCAAGATAATATCTTGTATTTGAATAACCATAAAAGAATATATTTATTCGTTTCAACAAATTGATATTTCGCCCTTCACTTTCCATTTTTTTATTGATTCTAAACTCAACACAAAAGCTTAACTTTTTAAAGCAAAAATATACAATAGACTCTTTTGTTGATGAAAAAATGTAAATGATATTTGTGTTTATTTTTCGGTATAAGAATCTGGTAATTAATAGTTTGATACACGAGCAAAACCACTCGAGTGAGGCGGGTAAAAACTTCAGACTCGTTTCGGGCTCTAATGTACTGCTTGGTGGAGACCGCATTGAACTCTGACCCGACTGTGTGCTGCCATTAGGCAAGCGAAGTGTTGTTGTTGTTGTTGGACATGGCCAAAAGGCTTCGGTATGAGCACAAAATGGCAGGTAGCACTTGGAACTTAATTGCCTATTAGCAGGAGCTGCCGCTGCCTCTGCTGGTGCTGCTGCTGCAGACACAGACACGACCTCACTAAAAACAGCATGGACGGAAGGCCCGGAAGGCAGCCAGGAGGCAAGCTTGGGGGGCGCCAAAGGGGGCGCAGTTACACCCATTGGCAATTAAGTGCAAGCCAATCAAGCGATTTGTACATGCCCAACACTCACAAAGCACACACACAACTGTGGCCGAGCACAGATGAAGTTTCAGGCAGCAACAAAACTCATTTGAGATGACTCTCGATGCCGACTCGAAGGCTTTGCTTTGCTTTGGCTGTAACTGGGCACGGCGGGCGGGCGACGACGACTTGACCTGGCTAACCAATGAGCACTTAAAACGCTTTTTTGACGCCTAAAAAGACGCGCTATAAACTTTAATTAAGACATAAAATAGTTTTAACTATGCACTAAACACAGTCGCTGCCGGAGTCGCAGCTAAGCCAAAAGAAGAATGTGAAATAAGAATGTGAAAGAAGGGTAATGGTCTGAGGCCGTGTACCGTAAGAGAAGCCGTAGCTCTAAAATAAACATGGGGACATTATAGAAACTTGAATGCGCTATATTCTACGTTACATTATATGTTATAAGTTAAATTTCACTTTATAATATTAAACCATTACAAATGAAACTATAACCAACCATAAAAATGAAATTATAACTTAAATTCAGTTAAAACTCATAGAGTATTATAATATTTTGCAGTTGAGAAATTCTAAAATTGAAAAATCGATCAATATCTAAACAAAATATTAATGTCTGTCTGTCGTGTCTGTCGTGTCTGTCCTGTCTGCGCTGTTAGTCCTTTCTGTTCTGTCTGTTCTGTCTGCTCTGTTTGTCTGTCTGTCTGTACTGTCTGTTTTGTCTGTTCTGTCTTCTCTGTCTGCTCAGTTCTGTCTGTTCTGTAGTTTCTGTCTGTTATGTCTGTCTTTTATGTTTCTCTGTAAATGTCATTTAAAGATTATTTTATTATCATAATGTTAACATATAGAATAAAACAGATTGATAGACTCTGAAAACTGAAATGATATGATATCTTTTTATTTCACTTGAGAATGTTCTTTTTATTTCATATCATAATATAATCTATATCACTATTTATTGTATTCGTATTCAGGTCAATCTGGCTATAATGTACGTTACTTAGTCTATATATTCCCTTCCAGCAGTTGTAGAGCATATAACTGTAACTCATAATAGTCAACCGAAAATGAGGCTTGAATTTAGCGAACTACTTGAATGTGCAGTAAATCGACATTTATCGACAAACAACAAACAGAAAGGGAACAAGGAGTGAATCGAGAAGGGGTGGAGGGAGGGAACTAGGTTTTAAGCCAAAGGAAAATGCTGGTGGAGTCGTTAAGGCAGCGCTCTCAAATCACCGACCAATTAACTCGGAAAGTTCACGAAACTGCAAACTGCAACCGCGCAGTGAGCTGAGGCTGCGGCTGCGCTGCGCACTAAAAATCGACACATAAAATGAAGTCATTGGAGAATGTGTGTGCCGGGAGACTGGGACTTGGACTGGGACCGGGACCGGGAGGGAGAGAAAACTGTGTGCAGCAGCCGATGAAGATACAGGATGATGCTCGGGACAAGAAGACGCACAGACGGAGGCGGCAGCAGAGTGGCAGACTGACAGTGTGGCAGCCAGGCAGGCAGTCCGGGGGGAGAGGGGAACGGGGACAACCGGTCGACAGGTTGAGTCTTGGCCAGTTAGTTGTCCAGTTGTTTCAGTTCGTCAGTCAGCGGCGATTTAACGTGGCGCACATTATTCATTCCTTACGTTTTTATTACTTCATGTTCGTGTTATTTGTAATTTTAACAAGATAATTTTGTTCGAGCATTTAATGACAACGACGACGACGACGACAACGAGGTACGTGGAACGTGAAACGAGCAACGAGTTATGAAGCTCGTCAGCGCACTCGGCCAAATCAGCAACATCGACACTACATTGGGCGCTCTAAAGGATTCACAGAACGAGAGTCAGAGAGAGAGGGAGAGAGGGAGAACACAACGCGGGCAATAACATTTAATTGCCATCTCGAGCGGAAATGCAATTCATGTGATTTTTATGCCTGCTAACCAATTATGGACGCGCAGTGCAGCAGACCAGGCCAGGCCAGGCCAGGCCAATCTTAATTGGCAAACTGAGGCGAACTGAGCTGGTGCGGATCGAGCGAAAATATTAAATCAGCATTTTGCACAGAGAGCCAATTTGTAGGAAAAAACGCCAAGATCGAAACGGGCAGCTGCATAATGAAGCCATCAAACTGCAGCTCGAGACGTGGCTGCCACTACTCCTGGCCTGGACTGGTCTGCTCTGGCCTTCCTTGGACGACATCCTGCAATTGTTTGAATCATCCAATAAATATGAGTCCAGATTCAGTCCGAGGCGCGGGCTCTATATCAATTTTGCAGCCATTGCGCGGACAGGCACACCATTTTTAGCAGTCACTGTAAGTGTGTGTGTGTGCGTCTGAGTGTGTGTGCAAGGCATTCAAATTCCTAGAACAATGAAATAATTCCATAAATTCGATCGGGCTAATAGCGTGTCCACCATTTTTGAAGTCGCTCGTTCACCACCATCTTTGGCTCGCTGAAGCGTGATGCGCGGCCCAAACCGAAAGCTCCACCTACCTTGGCTGGGTAGGCGTTACCCTGGCGCGATCAGAAAAACAAGTTTACCACACACACACAAGCACACGCACACTTGAAGTTGGCCAAAACTGGTTTCCAGACTGAGAGGGGAAACTCAACACGCTGTAAACTTGGCCAGCGTATGGCGCACACCAAGCACAACTTGGCTAAAAGGCCTGTCGGGACTTGAGTTATGGTCAGTAACACTTGAGCTGAGCGTTCGAATGGGTTTTACAAAAGCGACAACAACAGCAACTGCAACAACAACAAGTCTACAACAAACTTTGTCTCGTTCAGGTCTCTTGGCAGCCGTCGGCAGTTAATGCCGGTCATGACCATTTGATCTAATTTACGTCAATTTAGTGTCATTCGCATCGAGTGTTTATTGCCAGCAACATATGTAATTCGCATAGGCCCAACGACCCAACGAGTCTTTCGGTTTTATGTGTCTCCCGATGGTTTAAATTCAGTGTTAAATGTTGGCAACAACAACTCGATACCAACATGAGCGACTAATAAATGTATCTCGATAGCTAGCGGACAGTTCACATTGAAACTATCGATAGTAATAATGTATCCAAATAAAATCTGTCTTTAAAGTTGCTTTCCCATTATTGTACTATGAAATCTAATAGAAATGTTTCAGAAGATTGACAGTATTATTGTTCAATGTTGATGAACCACAATGTAAAGTGAGATAGTTAAATGTATACAATAATCAGTTATCAATGCATGTGTTATCGATAGTATTACTGTTGCCATGATTGAATTGTTTGAGCAATTATTTTTTTATGATTTTTTTTAATTTTGAATCAAGGAAGTATCGACTTAAAAAGTAAATAATATTTAATTAATTATATGGAATAGTTTAGATAAACTATCGATATAACACTTAAGGAAAGCAAAGACAACAAGCAATTTAAAATGAATCAGTAACTCAAACGTTTCTAGCAAGTAAAACATTAAATGAATAAATTAAATGAATACTGTAAGGTACTGAAAATATACATATATGACAAGGTCAATTTTGGTATTTAAAATTCTTTATGGGCTAAAATTCCATATAATTTTCTTATCCTAAGGTAGAGCTTAAAAAAATGTACTGCAAGATATGTTAAAGATCAAATTTCATGACAATTCTGTTTCTTGACATAGAAATTCCATTGAATATGATGATTAAACTTTTTTTGAGAATGAATTTAATTTTTAAGTAGATGCAGTTAAAGGCTTGGTTAAGGCGATAAATGAACTATCATATGTAGTGCATTATTTACAGTTCGCTTAAGCTAGTAATGAAAAGAGGGGCGTAGCAAAAAGTTATGATCTTCATTAGCTAGCGTTCAAGGTACTTAAACAAGGTTCTTATAACATAAGTAGTTTTGAAAATTAGTTATAATTATCCGAGAACAGCACGAAGGCGCCTTATTGCAGGCTCCCCCCAGTTACTCCCTTACTCCTTCTGCCCCTCTCTTTCCTCCTCTCCTGGTGGAGAGCAATTAAAAGGGGCAACAGCGCGCAGAGCGCACGAAATGGAATTAAAAAGGCATCTTGTTATTAATTAGGGAGAACAGTAGCTGACAGATATAAAATGTTGGCTAATTTGAGATATATACACACAGATACATATGCTGTGTGTGTGTGGAGTATGTGTGTGTGTGCCGTCTGCACTGCGTCCTGTCTTGGTGTCTCTCTTTGCTTTGCCATTCGTTTGGCGAAATTCGCGATAAAGCGAAATTCAATGTCTTTAGCTTATAATTGGCAAAGTCTGTCGCAACAGCAGACGAGAGAGAGAGAGGGAGAGAGAGGACGACAGACGACGAAAAGATACAAAGATACATTTCGGCAGGCAGAACGAATGTTCCTCGACCCTCCTGCTGCAGTCGAGGCAAAACTTTTGCTTGACAAAATGTTACTTAATTTTCTATCATTAATATTTCGAGATTCCGTTTGTATATTTCGCCTCATCGCGTGGATCGTTATCAGTCCAAGTTTTTAGCCGTGGCTCAGTTCGCAATTAGCATAACTTCCGACAGCCAAATGCGCATATTATTCGCGCTAATTGGGCACCAGCCAAAGTCAGGAGCTGCCCCCAAAACCATCCCCAGATAAACCTGATACAATATACAAATATATATTCAACTTGTCCCGCCCGTGCCCGATCCTATCTGAAAACTTTCGCTATTGTTTGGTCTGTTTTGTGTTCATCTTATCGCTCGATTTCATATTTTTAATTATTGCATTGGAATTTTTAAAAATTCCCTAACCACAGCAACTACAATCAACGCTTACAATAACAACAACTACAACAGGTTGCTCATAGAGCCAGAGACTTATCGGAGCTCGGCGATCGCCGCGTGCAAATTGATTTTCGCTCTTTGCATGCAAATTTCAATCAAAATTAATTAGTTAACATTTTTATTGTTGTACAAATGAGCAAAATTAATTTGCATGACTATTAAAAGGAATGACTTTCGTGCAATAAATAATGCTGAGACGAGGCGGACGGGGACGCACAACGCCAACAACAACGAAAACTGTGCGCACACAACAACTGTAAAAAGTCAACTTTTTTGAGGCACACACACTCACACAAGCAAAGCACAAATAAACACAGAAAAGTTAAAATAAAAAAAAAAACAAATAGTATTTTTAGCAATACGAAAATGTAATGCTCTATAGACTTTGAGTTTTTATATCATTCGAGCATTCTAAATGGTCAAAAAAGGCTTTGCTGGACAGATAGCAGTCTGTCTGTCTGTCCATCTGTCTGTCTGCTTGTCTGTCTGTCTGTGTCAACACAAAGATCTCGGCAATTATGAGAGCCAGAGACACAAAATTTAGCACGAAGGTTCCTATATACAATACGCAGATAAAGTTTATTGAAATATTGCGCAAATCAATAATTTAATTTTGTAGTGTTTAAAAATGTTGTGTAACATTTTTTCACAACTGGGCAAAGGGTATCTAACGGACTGGCTTGCCCGGCTGTACCGTTCGTCTGGTTCTAAATAATGAATATCCAATGAATTCAAAGCTACAACAGAAAACAAAGATTCATCTATTCATCTCTCGTATAGAATAGAAATAACTCAAGTATATTTTGAATTAAATACTAAAACAAATTGGGTTATATTTTATCATATTATAATAATAAACGGTATGCATAAAAGTTGTCACAAAATTTGTCGAAACCGGCCCAATTAAACTATTAGCTCGTTGCCAACAAATGTTGCGCTAACCAGTTTTTATGCGATTGTTTATTCTGATTTTGATAGATAACTAAATGAATCTGCATAGAATTGAACATTTACATATGCAAATTTCGATCAAGATAGTGCAGATTGTTCATATTTATGCTTACTGAATACTTTGATTGAACTTAAGCACAATCTTAACTATATAGCTTGTCTTCAAATTATAGAGTATTTTGGAGAGATTTATTATTTAATTGGACTCTATATAACAAAGTATTTAAGCAGTTGTATGTAGTCTAGAAAATAGAACACTCAAACCCAATGGGAAATTCGGTTTACCCGCCTCGTTTAGGGCATTCCGAAATAACGCTCCATTGGCCCGCTTAACACCTGATGCGACGGCCGCAACGCTGGGGCACAATTTATGGGTGCGCTACCACAAAACTACAAAACTATCGGGTTACAAGGCAACAAGACAACCTACAACATGTTCTGCGCTGCAACTGCAATGGCAACAGCGACGGCGACGGCAGCGTCGACTGCGGCTGCTTTTGGGATCTGCCAAGTGCAGCGACAGCTGGCCATATGTAGATATAAGGTACGTTGAATGTGGCACGATCGAATCGAGACGTTGCCAAGTGGCAATATCGTTTTGTTTGATAATTTATTGTTGTGTATGTGTGTGTGTGTGTGTGTGTGTGAGTGGGAATGGGGCGGGGCTGTTGACCCAATTTGCTGCGCTGTTTATGTTTATCGAAACCCAGCGAAGTTTTACGATCATCGTTCGCAAGCTTATCAGCTCGATCTGGTGATAACAAATGCCAACGGACCGAGAAATCGAAGCGAAGACAAAGCGAAGCAAGGCAAAGGCCTCGCATTAAATTATAGCCAACTGCAGAGGTCAAAACTATAACTTAGAGAATCTCAGCTAATCTTGGCTCAAGCATCGGCATTTTGAGATATGAACGACAAATGATCGTGAGGCAGAGACCCCCAAAGCTAGAGGAGAAAGAAGATGAAGAAGAAGGAGCCGAGGGGGAGAAGTAAGGAAAAAAGTGAACTGAAAAACGAAAAGGCAAACGGAAAACTGGCTACTGTGCACGCGATGAGACTCGGGCGTATGCGTGATATAAAACTAAGTAGAGGGGGAAAGAGAGACTGAGACACGAGACTTGTCAGCGACAAAAACAAACTGAACATCAAATCATAAAAGCCAAACGATAATTTTATGCTGCCAATTCGAAAGAGCGAACATGCAACAGCAAGTCAATGAGATAAAGAGAGAGAGAGACGATGGGGGGAGAGAGGGAGGGCCGCTTAAGTAGTTGTTCATTAAAGACTAGATGCCAGATTCCTGAGTTTTCCGAGAATCAATTAACAAACGTTGCTGGCTGCACATTAACCAATTAACTGCTAATCTAATTTTATAGGATAGATAGAGTAGAGAGCCTGACAGAGAGAAAGGTAGATGGGGTAGAGATGGAGCTACCTGGGCAGTGATTCTTGTTGATTTTCCCCCTGGCTGGCATTATCAATGAAATGCAATCCCAACGGAGTGACAGAGTGAGAGAGAGAGACAGAGCGATCCCTTCAACTAATTAGCATTTTTCACTAAATTCCCAAAGGCCAATTAAAAAACACGAAAACACGACGTTAAGAACCGAGCGATAATTTACCTACATCAATGAGTTTCATTATGGAACACAGTCACAGCACACGATGACAAAGACGATGTTGATGACGATAACCCAGAGACAGTCTCACTGTCTGTATGTGTGTGTGTGTGTGTGTGTGCGAGATCTTTATCACAAAATGTGACTATGGGCTCTTTGGACAGTTTCGAGTTCGAGCATCGATGGGATCAACCTTTGAAGCAGCTCTGATTTCACAGCGGGCGCTGTGACAGACCACACGGAGAAGCAGCCCCAGCAGCAGCACCTTGCGCCGATGTCGCTCATAATTAAAAACAAAAGTTATACCAATATGTCAAGCATAATTTTTATTTGAATGGTCTACCCCAAAACGGGTTTAGTATGGGTCTGCCCCTCCCCAGGCACCATCAAAAGGTTGGTCAACATAAATTTAAAGCTTAATCGCAGGCAATGTCGAGAAAATCTTCTCACCTTTAGCTCGTACAACGAGTAGCTTCCTGTGAGAGGGTACCCCTGCTGCATCTACTCCTCCTCCAGACTGTGACTGTGCCTTGCCAGCGCCAAGGCAAATTAACATTTGTGTTTGGCTTTTGCTCTTTTATCCGTTTGTTTGGATTAATTTTAAATTCAGCCTGACTGGCTGACTGCCTGCTGCCTCTGTGCCTGGTGCAGCCCGTCTCTGCATTCTGGTATTAATTACTTTGGCTTCCGAAATCGAATTTACATATTAAAGTCGTTTTAAGGTAAGCAGCCAGTCGGGCAGGCAGGCAGCCATCTCCGACCACGATCGTATCGTGACGGAATCGGGAGTGGAGGAAGGGAAACGGCAGGGTGCAGTCGCCTGCGCAGTCGATCCTCTGTGGCTGATGGTGCAGCAGGTTAAATGGAAATCAGCGCCAGCCCCATCCACACACAGTCCCTTTCCCGTAGTCCGTAGGCCGGAGTGGACAACTGGAATCAATGGAAGCGAGCGTCAACGACCATTTCACAAATCGATACACAAAACAACTGCAGTTCGAGTTGGACGGAGACGGAGGAAGACGGTGGAGTCTTTGGGTCGCCAAGTGTCGAGCGAGTCTTTTATTTTGTTCCCCTTTCTTTTATTTTAATTTTTATTTTAATTGGAACAACATAATTCCTAGAAGTTCGCACGAACTCAGCTTAACACAGCGACAACACACGAGCTGTGCTAATGGAGTTCGTCTGTTTGGGTTCGAGTTGGGTTTGCTGGTGTCAGCGACTGTCGCTGGGTGTCTCTCCCGGTCTCCCCGTCTCCCCGTCTCCCAATCTCTCGATCTTCTCTCCTTGTCTACCCCTGCCGCTCCCTTAATCGCGCTAAGGGCATCGTAAATTACCCGATCGTGTATTGTGGCAACGGAAAAGAGGATTGAAAACAATTAAAAAATTGGCAAACACGAATCGATTGTGATTACAGTAAATTGTTGTCAAATTAGCTGCAAAATGAAAGAGAGAGAAGAACAAAAAGAAGTGGGTGTAAGAGTGAGAGGGAGAAAGTAAGAAAAATACTGAGTGCGACTGTGGGCAGAGAAAGTTGAACTACTGTCATGATCCAGGAAAGTGACGAACTAGGACTAGAAATTCTCAGACCAAACGATCATTTATCAAAGTATATTGTAGAAGATTTCCCAATCTATATCTAGAAATTAGATAGAGAAAGATCATTAGCTGCAGTTTACCTTTCTTCTGCAGCTTCTTCTTTGTTTTTTGACAACATAATTGTCGCCAGATATGAATAACTTGTACTCCACAAGGGGTTATCGCACGAGATCAACACATCAAAACTAAGAATTGAATATTTCAAATATCCCATAACATCTTCATAGCACACACACACACGCAGAGAGGTACGAGATTGATCGATCTTCAAATGGGCAACGGAATCTTCGTCGTCGTCGTCGTCTCAGTTGAAATAATTATGAAATGTCAAACTTGTGTTCGCGCTCGATTACGCCACTTGACATGGCCAATTAATCTCGGCTTAATTGGTTTGTGCCACAACAACTCAAGAGAGGCAAAGAGAGAGAGAGAGAGAGAGAGATAGAGAGAGAGAGATAGACAGGCGACGCTCTGCCTCGGGACCAGACGGAGATCGATATTGATGTGCTTGCGCTTCTGATTTTCTCTTGTAAGATACAAACGCACAGGTATTTAGACAAGTGTATATCTGTTGTAATACCCTGTAATTAACAAGGGGGTATAGTGTACAAAAGGGAATTAAGCTAAGAGAGTGTTCAAGACGGTATCGGTTCTTTATAGCACAGTATTTTAAATAGTTTCGTTTTTTAATATACCTTAAAACTATCATATGAATATAATATATAGAATGAAAGATAACAGTATTTATATGTATATTGTATACTATTAAGATAGTAACTTAAAAGATCCCTCACAGCCCCCGCAATTTACCTGCAATATAAAGGTAATAAAAATGAAAGATTACAATATATTATATGTTATAAACTAAAAAGATAGTAGCTTGAAAGACCCTTTACAGCACCCGCAGGGTATCTACTAGTCCAGCTGTTTTATGAATATAATATATACAGCCTTTAAAAAATGATAAACAACAGTATTAATATTATACACTTTTAAGAGGCCTATAAATTATTAAGATTGTGTCTTAAAAGACTTTCTCCGCAGGGTATCTGTTAGTCGAGCTAACTGGCTAGTTTTCTGCATACTTTTTGCTCTGGTAAAATTTGTCATATTTACCGACGCCGACGCGTCGTTCAAGGCTGCCAGCTCTGTGATCGATATATATAGAGAATGTCGCCGAGACTTGAAGCCTGGCCAGAATGAGGGGGCTGCACAAATGGAGGCTGAGAGGCTGTCGCCAGAGTCGCCGTGACTTGTGCGTGCATGTGTGCAGCTTTTTGCTTGATTTTCGTTGAGCTTTTCGAATCGAATCGAGTCGAAACTGTGCCGGCAACGCCCGCCGCTGGTAGACATTTTATCAGATTCTTTAATTGCGTAAAACATTTTTGGATTCTTCACGTACGAAATTCCGAAACACCGCAGCTTGTTAAAATTCTTCTATCAATGAGCAGAGACGAGCGCAGTGAACGATCAAATCGATGATCAACAGAGTGACGCAGACACAGAGAGACAGAGAGAGAGAGAGAGAGGGAGACAGAAGTGGAACGCACGAAACGCCAATTAAGAAATTGACAAATTAAAGCTGAATGCTTTTTATAATCAAAACAGACAAAGCAAATAAGCATGCGGACAGACGGACAAGTAGTCGACCAAGTTTCAAGATTGTTTTAACCAAAATTATGAATTCAGTTGTTGTTGTTGCTGCGACAAGTGGCAACTTGTTTAATTTGCTTTTTGGCCTTATTGAAACAAACGATTTGACATTTATTTGCATTTCGAGGGAAAAACTTTCTTTTCTCTCCCTCTCGTCGTGTTTGTTTTTGCTTCTCTGTCGTGTCGCAGCTGCTGCCAATCGGCGGCAAATTAACGCAACGGCTTGTTGCAATCTCAGTGAAAAGTTTTTTGTTGTTGTTGCTGTTTTTTTGTTTGTTATTGCAACGACAGCAATCAATCGATCAAGCGATCAAGCGATCAAACGAACGAGCGAAAGCTGCACCGGCCATGTCAAAGTCCTTTGAGCCAATCGATGGCCAATGATGGCCAGAAGCAGCAGCAGCAACAACAGCAGCAGCCGCAGCAGTAGCAGCCATGGCTGCTGCCTGCATTCCGAAATGACAAAACAGTTAAAAAATAATTAATTGCGTTGCCTTAAATGGCCTAAAGCGGTTTGGCTTTTTGCCTGCCGGGCCTGTTGCATCGCTTGTTTGCAACCTGCAGCAGGAGCAACAGCAGCAACAACATGTTGCACATTCGCAGTGCGTGCTGCGTCTGCTTTTTGTCTCTCTCCCTCTGGTTGCCCATTTTGGCCTTTGTTTTTACTACCAGCGGCCACTTTAGGGCTTATTAATGATGGATTCTCCTCAATTGCAGCAGCAGTGGCAGTTTTTTTTTCCCGGCTGCCTTCGCTTTTATTGCGCAATGTGCAACGACAACTTGCAACTTGAGCTGCCGCTCGGGCCCCCAATGTATGTCAACGGCGCAACAGTCCTGAATGACAAATGAACAAATGTTTGCAGCAGCAGTTTTTTGTGACCTCCTCAGCTCCGGCCTGCTTCCGGGCCTGGGGCATGGGGCATGAGGCATGAGGCATGGGGGCTGTGGTGCAACATTGTACTAAACGGTTTGGCAGCTCGCCGACTAATTTGGGCCCCGGAATGATGAGCAGAAAATGGAAATTGATAACAAACTGTCAGGAAACAATTGCAAGTTCAAGACAAACTTTATATGTGGAATAACTAAGAAACTAATGAAAGTAACTAAGAGAGTAAATGCAAGTATGACCAGAAATACTTACGCAAAATATTTATACTTTAAACTGTTGGAGATGTCAACTAAGATGCGACTTGAAGGATATAGAAGTATAAAATTTGTTGAACTAAATTAAAGAATTGTAACAAGTGTTGTCGGATCAAGGGACCAAGAGTTATATAATAACATTACCTGAGTTACTCAGAAGAACTTCGCAAAATTTGCTAAAATTTAACGAATATTTGCATCATTATTTGTTTGTCAATTTAATTGATTTTAAAAACTTTACTTATTTCTATAAAATTGTCTAACTCGTT
Organism: Zaprionus davidi; assembly: GCA_018903715.1. Lineage (NCBI taxonomy): Eukaryota > Metazoa > Arthropoda > Insecta > Diptera > Drosophilidae > Zaprionus > Zaprionus davidi. The sequence goes on from JAEIGL010000003.1 coordinate 6,008,360, forward strand.
TTTATATTAAAGCTGATTTGCATAATGTATGATCGTTCGACTCATAAATTGTCATATAAACGTTATGCAGCCATAAAAATCAACATTATTTCTTTATACAGAAGCAGAACAATCTATCTCTATATCTATGTTACTATATCATTCTGCTAAATGTCAGCTGAATTCCAGCCCAACTTTTCTGCGGTATTTCAGCGATCTATTAATGTAGATATCCGAAATTGATGCTCTCGTTTCAGGCGTAGCCTGAAATTCAAGTCAATCGAAAACTGGTAATACACCTAATAGCGTGAAAAAGACTTGTTTCCTCACACGCCCCATAATAATAACAATCGATCCCATAGATATCTGAAATATCTTACACCATTGTAAAGGAAAAACAATATAAATAAATCACGCAGAATGTCGCTTAGACAAACAAACTAATTTTCACTTTTATTTAACAAATGAGCTGTTGTCGTACACACACACACATACACATAAAGACCGAGGCACACCTAAACATCGTCACGATCTCACGATCATAAGTTCGGATCTGTAACGAGGCCCAACGAGCTAGTTTTAATAACTCAAGCTACGAAATTGGCAGCCACCAAAGATGGTTATGCAGGGGAAGAAAATAGGGAGGTGAAGAGGAGTCTGTGTGGATCCCTAGTAGATCGTAATTTATGCGCTCTGCCCCGTTTACAGGTCGTAAGAGAGCAGAGAGAGAGAGAGAGATTAGCGATCGCCCCAGAAGAAGAAAAAGAAAAGCAGAAGAGACGACAAATCGATAAATTTCAATCAACAACAACAGCAACAATTGTCGTGGGCCTGTTGCATAATTAGACAGCGCAAAGATCCAACCAAATATAATACACAAACATACCATATGCGATAGATACGATATGGTATACAGGTATCTCTCCGCTTCCTCATTGTTCGCTCAGCAGAGGCAGCACTAAATGAGATTTACGAGTGTCGATCAATGGAATCATGGGGCGCAATTAAAATCAGCTTAATAATTTCCACAGATTCGATGCGATGCGATCGTGTATCGTATATATAATAGACGAGCATTTCTGGCCCGATGCGATAAATAAAGTGTGATAATAATTTTATGAAAGCGAACCGAGGGCAACAAATCAAGCGAACATAATACGCAGCGAGGGCATAAAAGAGATTTGAAGAAGGCATTTACATTCATGAACATAAATCTAGAGACGCGTTATACTATTCTCGAATCGGACAGGCAACAATTTCATTATGAACCCCGAAACGAGTCTGCTGTGTGTGTCTTTGAATGCACTTCGAATGGACGCACGGTTAATGAATAGTTGAATGAATGAAGTTGCATCAATGAATGAATGAATGTATCGATCGAACTGGTTGCCGCCTTGAAGAACACTGCACAATAGACAGACCTAAGTGATTGCAGAACACTTTCGAGATTTATGGGTTGCAGGTAGCACTACCCAAGCACCTTCCAGCACCTTGGTGGTCGTTCTAGGGAACTCCAGACTGAACTTCATTGGAGCTTGGCACGTTACAAGCGCCGCGGCGCCGCTTTTTTAGCGGAAATTATAAAACTTGACCAAAAATTAACTTTAATGTAAGCTTCGGTCTGCTAATTAAGACATGGATGCATGAGCTGCTACGCTTCTGTTCATCGCTCATTGCCCCCTTCCCCAACCCCGGCCTGAACTGGCTGCACCTTTCGACAAGTCATTGAGCTGTTAAATTTATTTAATGGCTTACAAAGGGCCCGAAGATGTTGGCACTTGGTTTATTATTAATTTTTATTGCCAAAGGATTCCCATGATCCCGCACGATCACGTTGCAACGTTGCAACCTGCTGCGCTTTTGTTGCAGCACCCCTCGAACGAAATTCAAGTGTGCAACGGCAAAAAAGGGACCCTTTTTGCTGAATGAATGAATGCACTCACTTGTGCTCACTTCATTCATGTTCTCTATTCATTCATTCACAGCAGCGTGTGGGTGTGGCCGAGGGGATTACACTAATGCGTGCAACATTTTAATACACTCCGCTTTCCTCGAGGATTTAATGATCTCTTCGTGCTCTCACGTTAAAGTGTTCCCCACACACTCGTCGCAAATTCGCAAAAAGGATTTTGTGTCCCACCTCGCATTGTGCTTGAACAACACGAGAATCCTTTCACAGTGACTGTCATTCTTCTTCTCTCTCAAGATCCTTTCATATTTATGGCCGCATATTTCTCATGTCACAAAGTCAAGAACACTTGAGTCGTCTCAAGTGTTTGTTGTCTAAGCGCATTGTCCATGCGGCAATCTTTCTCTCTCAAGAGATACACATAGACACTGATCATGCACTTGACCAGCACAGCACTCTCTGTCGTCCCTCCCCTCACTTTATCCTTCTCGAACGGCCTTTGAGACTGGTCAAGTGCCCGCTGAGCAGGTGCTCGCACGAGCCGTGCGTCCTGACTTTGCGGTTTTCTCTTTTCCTTAAACTGATCCGATTAGCCCGATGCGCTTAACTCCTTGACGTGGCTTAGTCAGCAGTTTGTTGTTGTACAGTGAAGCCTTGCCTTCCGTTTATAGCAAATGCCAGTTCATAATTTAGACCAATGAATATTCATTAAAATCAATCAAATGAAATGCTATACCAAGATTCCAGTTCAGTTTTGCATAGTTATAATTCATTATACGAAATTAGCCATGCATCGTATTATATCATCGAGTTGTTATAGCCTTAACTGATGCTAGAGATTCCAAATAGGGTACTTTAGCGGATTCCATCATGCTCTAATGAGCCATAATTAGTTGCAATCTTGAATGAATTAACTTCCTCGACAGAAATCGCTATTAAGTATATAAATTCAATTGCAATTGATGATGGAATATAATAAATTTGAATGATGCAAATTAAATAAAAACCTTTAAGTTATTGAAATTGGAGAGACATCTATAATCAATCATTAAGGTTTTTGTATGTTATTATAACATATCAGTAGGCAAGTTTCAAATCAATGCATATGAGACACTTCTGTTTAAGTGTGATTTACAGACATGTTTTATTGTTTAAATTTCAAGCATCATCTCAAAAATGTAGCATTATATAAGATATATGTATATGATTACTAATCAATTAAAAATTATATGGTGAACACTTAAAAAAGTTTTTAAACATTATGAAATCATTTCCAGTTGGGTTTAACACACAATTTCCCATTACACCCCCATAGACATGGGTTTATATTATATCTATGCTAATGTTTATTAATGATGGCGCATCGCATGTCTCTACACCTGGCGTCAAAATGAAGCCAAGAAAATTAATACGCTCACGCTCGGCTGTCAAGAGGGAACAGAAAGCGAGAAGCGAATAAACTAAGAAATCGATGAGAGCCAGAATCAACGAGCGTTGTCTCATAAATACGCATGAGTGAGAAGCAATGAATCCCCTTAGCAGATCCTCCTCATTCATGTCAGACCGGGAGCAGTGCCAGAGTGTGTGCGTGAGAGATCATAGAGCAATACTCCCGCTATATATTGTAGTATGTAGTTGCCCCTTCTCCTCTGTTGCAGTGATGCATCCGTTGTGCGCTTACGCAATCGACGCGAGCTCATTACGAGCTTGCTGCCATGCCTCATGCCTGATGCTGCAGCTGGCAACTGGCAACTGGCAACTGACAACAAATGGCAATTGCAAGTTTTTGTGTGGTTTTTAATTAACGCTTTTGCACAATGCTTGTCTAATTACGCCTTTGGTGCGATGCCACCGCACAACGGCTATGGCAACTGGAAACTGGCAACAGGCAACGGCAACTGGCAACAACAACTCGTGGCGCATCATCGACAGCAGCTGCGTGTCGTTCATCCTGCAGGATGAACAATAGCAACCGTGGACGATCATCGCATGGCAATTAGGCATAGACAGTATTTAATGCATTATTAATTGTATTAAATTAGCATTGCAATGCGGCAGCAACATCGTCTCCATCTTCGACTGCAACAGCAACAGCAACAGCAACAACAACTGTTGCTGCTGCTGATGAAGTCATTGTACGCACAGACGCAGATGCCAATTTAAAATGGCCAAAATAAATTGGTGGCCACGGCGCAAAATAGACTATCATCAATTGAGAATCAATATGTCACATAAATTGGAAGGGAAATCAAAAGCGAAAAGCTAAATAAAAATTCGAAATTGCAAAACGAAAATGGACAACGGCGACGGGGCCAAGTCGCAGTGCGATTACTTTGCTATAATTCGCTCTTATTGTTGTTGCTGTTGTCCGTGCGGGTTTTATTGGCCACTTTTGGCCACATCAGCGACAACGATGAGACAGGCGAGCTTCCTGCCCAGGCCAAGCAGGCAGCCAGGCACCCCCGATCCGTTGCCATTATTATGCGCATGTTGGCATTACATTGTTGTTGTTGTTGCTGTTGTTGCTGCTCCAGGTTGCTCCTGTCTTTTGCTGCTGCTGTTGTTGTTGCCGGATTTGTCAGCGATCCTCAAAGTGATAAAAATTGCTCGTAAATCCTTAACGAGTGGAACTAACACGCGCTCGAGAGCGCAACTCGATCGAACTGCCCTCACTCATCCGTTCCCTTCCCACTGTTCTACCCACCGTCCTCCCACACACCACATTTGTCTTTTTAGCGAACTCCTAAAACAACAACAGCAATGAAACAATGGCCGATCCTGGCCAAGTTTCGCAATGGACGCTCTCTCATCTCTTGATCTGCATTGTTAGCCGGGGCAGCATAGCCTGGCCTGGCATCGCTGGCTTCTGTTTCACTTTGCATTCAACATTGAAGTCGACTCGAGACGAGTTGCAACACTGAGCACCACCACATTGCAACACTTTCTGTAGAACTCACAGCAACGCCAACGCTCCACTTTATGCATCTCAAACACCAAATTGACTCCATTAAATTCCAATTGTCCAATGTTCGCCTGCACTCGGAGTCCGCGCATCTCATTCTGATTCGAATTCTTCTACTTATACCGGTCGCAACGAGTTGAAGGTCATTATTATTATTGGTGTTAACAGCTTTTGTGACTATTTTATGGTGAGCGATCATCATGCGAGATAATATGATAAGTTCCACAATTTACATAGACTTGCGATGATAAGCGAAGCAGTGAAAGAAGTTGTTTAGATCAGGGAATAAAATTACTAGGGCATGAAATATCTGGATTTTCAAGAAATGTTTTCAAGTTAAAGACATTCTTCTAAAAGAAACATCAACTGCATTAATATATCACACAAAAACACTATGTAATACTAATCAGCTCGATTTCTGAACTTTGCCGACATTTTAACTGAAGTAGCTCAGTAACAAATAAATCAATTTCTTGAAAAAGAATTTACAAAAATTAAATTATACACTATTACAGGAATTAGTAAACAAGATGAAGTGACCAAATTATTGCTTTTAAAATTATAATTTTTAGTTATTTGCAATAATTAAGCAACAGTTGTTTATGTCAAATTGTAAACAGGGGAAAGCAAAACCAAAACACGTACGTTCACTTTGAATGTAAAGACTGTTCCAGATACCATATCCCTATAGTATCGAATATAACGTAGTTACTTTAATCGATTCGTAGTTACTTTAATCGATTCCAGGCAGGTCTCCAAAGAAGCACACTCTCTTATTGGTTTACAGAGATTAAGACAGGTTTTTAGGGTTCCAAACCGAAACTAAACGAATACAAGTTGACAATAAAATTAACAAATTTTTGTTTTGACTTAACGATCGGCAAATTAACATACTTACAGCACACACACACACGTGCACAGCAAACGGGTTTCGCCGCAAGCAGCGTCACTTGGCCACTTGGTGGGCGACCACCCAGTAGCCACCTGCGGAGCAAGAGAGCCCAGTCTCGCGGTCTATGCCATAAGTAGGTGTTGACAGTTCGCCGGAATAATAACTACTTTAAAATGAAGCCCGATAATTAACGACAAACGATTAATGACAGCGTTATCTAAGCGCTTGACAAAACGCTACGTAGCGGCATCAGCAGCCACAGCAGCAGCCGGTTGGGATGCTTGAGTTCAGATGAGTTCAGCCGCAGCGCCGTCAGTGTGGAGGCGTGGCGTTACAGCCCGCCCCTCCTGCTGTTCCGCATAATTTGCAAATGATTTTTCGTTGATAAACGGCGCAGCGACATTCATTTTCTAAATACTCCAAATCCTTTTAAAGCACTCCAGTTCACCCGACGACTTGGCTCCGCATTTGTTTGTTTGTTTGCTCTCCAGAAAAAAAAATAGATGTCTCTTTAGTCTCCGCTCCGAGGCGCATAATTAATGCGCCTTGCGATGGGTAGTCCTAAGTAGGGTGTCGCCCCTCCTAATACACATAATTACGTTGTTTCATTAACAGCATTAGCTCCCATCATATTTCACTCCGCCGAAGAAGACACGATGCCGCCCCGACGACTTGGGGTGCTGCTCGCGGCGCTCTCGAGGGTTCTCTTCCTGCTTGCTCGAGTGCAAGATTTATTGGCATTAGCAGATCACCGAAAATGCCTTCAGTGTGCTGGGTGGCAACTAGAGATGTGTGTGTTATGCGACTTATCCATTAGAATTGTCATTTACCAAATTCCAGCTACTTAGGCGCACTCTTTTGATTGCTAGTGGTGGCAATAGGAGAATCCACTTAAGACTTATGCGTTTTTAAGTACCAATCACGCGCACATCTCTAGCGTGGGGTATGCCCTGTAATTTCAAAAGGGAAAGTAGTACAGTTTCAATGGAAATATTACAAATTTAAATCAAAATGCCTTAGAATTAAAGTGAAGACCATTTTCTTGAATTAAATCGCAATTAAACAAGGAAATCGCAACACAGTATAAATAACAGGGTATACGCTAGTCGTTCACTCTCAACTGGAGCTTTTATATCCGTTAATATTCAATTTGAAGTAGTTTATAGAGTATTTGCTAGTCGAGCAGGCTGCGTTTTGCGTCGCCTCCTACGTGTTATGGATTATTAATGTAATGGGTTGTGCACGGGCATATGACGGGGCATTGATCATGCACTCCCGAGTGGCTGCGACACAAAACTGACTAATGCAATCTCAAGTATGTGCGACATGCCGACTGCGGCGAGTGCAGCACGGGGAGCACGGAGGAGCTTCAACATGTGGCATAAAAAGAGATGAGCAGCAGCACCCTCCCTCGTAGACTGATGTGGCTTGTCGAATTTATGTGCAGCGGCATGTTGCCATTGGCTTGCCGCGACCGATTGCTGCTGCTGCTGCTTTGCCACTTGGTGTGGCAAGTTCTCGCGCTCGCACGCATTTAAATACCTAATAAAAGTTACACTTGAAAATTAATGAGCAGCGTTTTAGGGCAACATTTATGGAACACGACAAAGTGACAACACTTGAATTAAGTTGTTCGCAGCCGCTGCTGATGGCTCTGCCGCTGTCGCTGCCACGCTGCGACTGCTGCTGCTCCATATTGTTGTTGCTGTTTGCCTTTCAGATGTCACTTCGTGGCATTGCCATTGCCATTCCGCGCCTGTCGCGGCTGCTGGCTGCCTCTCGCCGAGATTTCATTTTAGTTGGTGTAATAAATTTTGTGGTTTAATGGGGCGGGCGTTTGCCGACGTCGCATCGCAGCAGCCGTAGCGGCAGCGACGTCGGCAACGCTGTGAAGTTTCACTTTGATATTCGAGCGTCTATTAATGAAAACGTTGCCTTGCCGCCTGCCTGCCTGACTGCCCACTTTCCTGGCCTATTCGTGTTTTATAGGGCACGGTTCCTTTTTTAATGCACTCTCCCGAACGACTCACGCCGAGCCAAGCATAAACGAGGCTATTAAAGTGACAAAAATTGACACTAATCATGCTCGGTTGCCAAGCAAAGGGTGGCCGCCCATTCGCTAGGCATGTGCACTCCAAACAAGGGCCGAGGGGAAGCAAAGGGTTGATCTTACGTTGCCCAAGGCAGGCGCGGGGTACATGGTGTAGTGCTGTCATGTATCAGTCTGGCGATAATTTATAGATCAGCAGCCAAAACAGCTCATTTGTTACTATTACGCGACCAGTGTTGCCACAAACAATGCTGTATATCAAATAATAAATATAAAAAGTGTACACACAACTGTGATTACAAAAGAAAATACCAAATACAAGTACTAAATACAAGTTATCGATTATTTTTCACACACCCCACCTCCTTTATTTACATCTTTCACTACCATTAAATATAGAAATAATCTCATCAAAATATTTATTCATATCCGAAGCTGTTTGGCACCTGCCATACTAGGTGTTAAGCCATAAGCCGGACGGATACTTAAGGCCATCGATGCCTCGTACAAGCTTAGCCTGGAGCTGCGTCTCGGACAACACCATTGCTAAACGCAGCAAAGTAAATTGTTCGATTAATTGGATTTTAACAGCGACAAGTAGTCGCCGCCAGGCCAGGACAACAGCCAATGAGCAGCACCACAAAAACTTCAGCATTCCCTAGTAGCAGAGACGCAGCCGGCGCAGCCCCAACGAACATGAACTCCTCTGTCTGTTGTTGTTGTCGTTGCAACAAAACGAAATAGAGATGAATTTACAGCTACAAATCGCTTGATCAGTCAACGTTTTAGCCACGTCTAATTGTCAGTCAGTCAGGCAGGCACAGCCAGTCAAGTCGTCAACCAAGCAAGAGTGGAGCCAAGCCAAGAAGAAGAAGAGGGAGAGAGAGACGAGCAAAAACGAGGCCCCAAAGTTGAATTTTTATTGTTGTCACAGCAATTTCAATTGGTTCGATGAGCATTCCAGCATTGCACGCGGCCAACTAGCGCAGCGACAAAAACCGCATAACAAAATAAATAAATAAATAAAACAACAGAGCGAGAAAGAGCGAAAGAGATAGGGAAAGAAACTGGCTTAGACACGGGAGACACAGCTCCATCATCGATATTATGTCGCGGGGCAGACGATTAATGATAGCCAAGGTGAAGATCTCATCGGCAGGCAGTTGCTCATGTGTGTGTGTGCTGACTTTTTGTCCCACTGCTCAATGTCAGCCATGCAGTCAGTTCGTCAGTTTGTCAGTGTCGCTCTCTCTCTCTTTCTCTCTCCTCTCTGCGACACTTGGTATTTATGCCAATTAGTATGAAATTTCTTACGTGCCTACAGACAGCAGCGCGGCTCCAACTCCAGCTCCATGTGCTGTCTCCGTCACAAGCTTTGCTTCTCCATCTCCTCGTCTTGTTGTTGTTGTTCGCTTGCGCTGCTTCCGCTAAAACTGGTCCAGTTCCATTTCACGATTTCACCCTAATGCGATAACTCCTGCCCGGTGCTGAATCGATCGTCCGCATTCGTATTGTCCCCAAGCTAAAGCGGCCTTAGCGCCATTTTTGTCGCGCTTTGTCGCATTGGCGCTTCTGTTCTTTGCCTAATCAACGTGGCCAAATCGCGACAACACCACAAATATTTTATATTTAATTTTCTGATCTGCGTTTTACTCCAGCAATGTATACACACTACGCATTAGGAATTTGCATATTCTTATATATTCGATAAATAAATAAAATACATTAATACTAGCTTTAGAAAGTGTTTACATAAATCTCGAATATATTACTATTTTTAAGTTAATTTAATTGATCTCGTAGGAAAGGGACAAAAACAATTTCATTAATCACCTCATTACATTTTCATTTCTGCACATGGCATATTTGAATTCAGGCTTTATCACACCTTGAGCACTACGCAATAGGAATTAGCATTTCAAATATGCAAATCGATAAATTCAAACAATCAATTCGAGCATTCGATAGCCTGAACAGAAATCTCGAATAGTAATTTATAATAATTATAGATTATTCTAATTGATTTTATTTAAACACAATAAAATGTGAGCTTAACTACTTCTTATGTCTTTATTTCATTGCATTTTTAATTTTAATTCAAGCATTATTATATCCTAAACAGTGTTAACACCTTAGAGCACATTTAATCTATGATTCTTCAACACTGCAATTTTACTGGTCAAACGGTAATTGCTAATTATTGTTTTTAAAATGCGAACACTTTCCTTTTAATTGTAGTGCATAGAGTCTTCAAATTTGAATTTTTTGTTGATCAGACCGACAAATTTGCCACAATTTTCCGCCCAGCAAGTGCCGCAAAGCGGCACACAGCGCGAACTTGGTTCGCACTCAGCTGCCTCGTTAGTCGGCGGCGGCTGCAATAATTGAGCAATTATTCATTCAAATGGATTGCCAATTTCGCTGGCCAACCCACCAATATACCCAGGACAGGCAGTCGGACGGACAACCCAATGCCAGAGCCAATTTAGCCAACATCGCAGCACTACAGCAGAGTCGAGTCGAGCTGAGCGCATCGCATCGCATCGGAGTGCAGTTCGAACTGCAATTGCGATTGCAATTATAAAACAATCACTTGTCCGACTAGGCGGCTCCCGGTCGCCACCTTAACGGCTGCCCATTATTTTGGGGCGGCGGCCACGCAAATTGTGCTTACTTAATAAGTCGTACAACCTGCTAATGTGAGCAATTTACCAAAGGAACGCGCAGTGCTGGCTACCGTGGCACAGTCACAGTCGCAGCCTGGTCGACCTGGACTCGGAGTCAGCTCTGCTCTGCATGGCATGGTCTGCGGGCCGGCCGCGCGCATGCGCAGAACGCGATTGCAATCAGCAAGTGGATGGACCCAGGTTGACGGTAGCCAGCTCCCAGACCCCGATGTCCACATGTTTGTCTGTGTGTGTGAGTGCGCACAATAAAAGGTGCGAGCTTCAAGAATTTATGGGCCGGCTTGGGGTAAGCGGCGATAAGCAGGCGGAGTAGAGTGGAGCAAGCACTCACAGTAGCCGAGAAGCAAGAAGAAAATCGCTGGGACAGCGCACCTAATTATTATAAATAAACCAATCGAACAATAAAGATCTGCTGGACAACTTTCCACGAACTGTGGCCCGCTTGGTTGCGCCTAAGAACTTAATCGCAAATGAGATTCACAGCCATAGCTCGAGAGGAGCAGGAACAGGCGGTGGCAACGCCATCGATAACACAATCGACGGCGATGATGATGAGGGGCCCAAAATGCCGGCTGACGAGATGCAGTGGCCGCTCCTGGATTAATCGCTGACATGGGCCACGGATGAAGCGGAGGAGGTGAGACAGCAGCAGCAGCAGATAACGCGCTGACGTAGTTAAACATATTGTAATTGCCGGCCTGATCGGCTGCCGTTTGGCCAAAATGCCAAAACCCGCCAAAAACGGGTTTCTCTCTTGGGCAACCTTGCCTCGGTTGACTTGGTCATTGTTTGCCCTGGTCGCCGTGGCAGTATCTCGGGCTCAGCATCAGATTACCACTCTATGTGCAGACAAAGGCACAGCCAAGCCGAGCCGAGTCGTGGCGAGTCGCCTTGAGTCGCGTTGAGCCAATAAGTGGAAGGCGTCGCAACATTGTCCGTGTCTGCTCCTCCTTCTCCTCCGGCTGCTGTTGCTCCATCCCATCTTCGCTGCTTGGCCCTTTGATTTTTGTGGATCAGCAGCAGCAGCAGCCTTGCACAGTAGCCGTTCGATAATTTGCTACGGCATTCCGAGTGTATGTCTCCTTATCCCGCATGTCAATCAAGTTCCTAATTATTCTTTGAATGCAAAAGATAATTGGCCTTTTTGGACTCGCGACACGCGGTCCAGACAGAAGGATATCAATTTCAATATGGAGAGCGACCGCAGCCGCGTGATCCTTTGACAGTTTTGTGGCAATTATGACAAACAATAGGGCCCAGCGGAGTTGTTTCAGACGTTTGCCCCTAATCAACACGACTAAAATCCAATTAAGTCCATAAACAGCAATAAAGCAGGAAACCTAACTCAATATGCACGTAGGTCTTATGTATATAAAATGAAATCGAAACTTTAATACTCTTATTGGCAGATGAAAAGCCATATTAAATTTAAAAAAATAGCTGAATGCATAGAGTTTTTTTTATATCAATTAAAGCTACAGCAACATTTTTAATTTTTTTTTTTGCTGATATTTAGTCATGAAATAGATTTGACGGTAAAAAGGAAGTAAGCTACACTGGTTGTATAAGTTCGTTTCGATGGGAATATGTAATCATATTAAACACATTGCCAATAGTATTGCATACTCTTAAAAAGTTTCTTTAGGCAAATTAAATTAAGTTAGTGAATTGATGAATTATCAATTATGTTTTATAAAATATAATATCAGTTAAATGGAATGTTTGTTTAATTGCTTTCTAGGTTATTGTTTTTATCTACCAGAAGAAGAATCTTTTATCTTTTTAGTACGAGTATTTGCATTTTCTAATAATTTTTTTTGTTTATTTCTTCAACTGTCGATACATTTCAAAACACAAAATATTTGTTATTGATATGTTACTAATAATATTCTATATTTGCTATAGTTTAGCGAATATGCTCGACTGCAGAGGAAGCGGATCCACGGAAGCTGCAGCTAATTCATTTGGCGTCGCAGCAGGTTGCCCGACTTTGACTCCGTGGGGCTATCTATGAGTGGTAATCATGCTGGGAACGCGTTGCACTGAGTGTCTATAAATGTGTCTGTGTGACTCTGTGTATGTGTGCCTGTGTGTATCTGTTGTCCTGGCGATTCGGCGAAGTGCAGTCAGCGATCGCTTCAAGTGCAATGAAATCACACATAGACAGCTCCATAGATAGTCTAGAAAGGAACAGAGCGGGAGGGTTAAGGGGGTAGGGGGCTCCACGATCGACACTTTGTACGTTACTTTTTCAGTGTGTGTTGTGTAAAACGATTGGCGCGTTAATCAACGTACAAATTTCCTACTTATATGGCCAGCGAATTAAATCGTTCCCTCGAGATCTCGGCCAGCCACGTTGGACCAGGTCTGGTCGGAGCTGGCTTCACTGACAGCTGGCGATTAGAACTGGAGCGATAAATTATACAATTGCCATGCGTGAGAGCAGAGCTCGATGAAGGCAGCCCAGCCACAGCTACAGCTCGATGGGTGCCGGAGAAGGAGGTGCAGCGCAGGTTCTCGAACAGGTCCCCCAGCTCATCGGGCAGTGACAATTACACTGATTGCATTAAATATATATGAGGCCCATATATGGGCCACAGGCCATGTTATTCCATGTCTAAAGGAGGAGGGGGGGAGAGTGTTAACTAACAGTTTTGAGACTTCATGGAAAATTTGTAATTTGTGCAATTTGCTGCCCCGCAAGGTATGCAACGAAAAAAACTGAACCCATTGGAAACTATGCAAATTACGGCGCGATACGAGGAAAGAATTAAACCCTGCACACATTCGATGCTGTTGTTGTTGTTGTCGAGGTTGTTGCTGTTGTTGTGTGCACCTTTTAAACGGCTAAACAATTGCGCATAATTACACTCGGGGTCTGCAACTGCATTGCCTCAATTTGTGCATTTGCATAGGCAACTACTACAACAGAAAAACTACAAACACTACAACAACAACAAGCTCTGTAACAATTAAAGTTGAAAACTAGAAAAAAGTGAACGACCCCAGAATGAAGGAAAGAGGAAATTGTAGCAAGACACACCCAATATCGTAGACGGAAAGTGGTTCCAATGAGTCAGGGGGCAGACGACTTACTATGCAATATATATATATACTAAAATATATAGCAGAACATAAGTTGCACAATCGCAAGTATTATATGGCAGTATCCGATGATTAATTCATCTTTAAAGTGAAATTTTGTTTTCTTTTATTAAAAAATTAGTCTTTTCAATGTTCTTTTTAAATTCAAAACTGAATCTCTTTATAACTATATAAATTTAATCGGACAACTATTTTCTATATAGTCTGTATAATAAATATATGATATACATAACATGTGAATATGCCTAAATAAATTTATGTTGCCGAAACATACTAAACTATAAAAACGATAAAATTATTTATAAGATATCTTTTATCTGTAAAATAAATAGTTTGAAATTAAAACTTTTTGTTAACTTTGAATTTAAACAAGCTAAGGTGGTATGGTGAGTAACAGTTTAAGGTTCATGAAAATGAATAATACGATTTCTAAACTTTATTTAGCATCGACTTTTAGCATTTACAAATTACGCAGCTATAAGTGCGAGCTCTACAATCGGCGTTGCAATATGCAAATGCGAATGCCCTCAAGTTGATTTGAATTATACAAACCGTGGAAATACATGAGCATTAGCTATGCTAAAGAAATGCACATAGAATTTTTACGGTGGAGGGGGGGGTAAACAATAGTTGAACAACAACGATGGCAATAAAATTTCGCTTTATTGCCAGTCGCAAATGAATTTGACGAAGAATTTAGAGCAAACAAATGAAAAATCGATGAACAGTTTTGGAAATGGAAACTATTTGCATAGTTTTGAGTAGGACTGCAAAGAAAACGTTTATAATTTGAAAAACATTCATTTCGGAAGTGTTTAGTACTTTTTCAATAAAGCTAAAACTAAAAAGCAGTTATTTAAGGGTTGCTGCCATTGCTAGTGTTTGTAAATGCGTTGCAGGCAGCGAATTCAAATAATCGAATTATATTTTATGTGCGCGCCAAATGAAGAAATCAGCTGACTGGTGTAGTGGCAACACTGTGCCTGGTTTCAGTGTTGGAAACCAGACGCTGCTGCAGTTCGATAGCAATTCACGCAACGATAGCCCGAACTGAATCGAAAATAGAAATATATCGAAAAAACCACACGAAAGTAGCAAAGAATTAAAACAAAACCCCATCTAATTTTGAAAATGGTTGAACCTCGCTTCTTAAATCCACGCAGTTTTTTGAAAACAATTGCTAGTGTAACATTTAAAGAAAGAACGAAAGAAACAAAACAAGACTTACAACAAATAAGTGCAACTCCCTAACAAAAAAGATGCCGCACATCAAGGAAATGTGGTTTACTACATCCATCTAGGTCCACGCATAACGTCACTGCAAAAATTTCTATCGCCGACCCTGGTGGAGCAGTTACCGCTTGTGGCGGGCATTGCACCATTGGCTATCAGTACGCCATGACTGCTTTGTGGATTGTCTGTGCTGATTGAGAACGAGTGGCAGTCCCTCAATGTGACCAATGTGCTGCATCCCTTGTGGACCATTAGGTATTGAGGAGTGTGCTCTATATACATATATTGTAAGTTTAATCTGTTGTTCTACATTCCTAGAATCGTACAGGGTAGCTGCTAACAACTGCAGTTCTTTCCTGCCATGGAGAAGCTGCTTGTAGATAGCTGTGCAATATTTATCGTGTACTGGGCATGATCGGTGTCAGCATTTGACGATGTGTGCACCATATGCGATGTTAGAGAAGACCTACAGTTGATCTATCTATAATTTGGTCTAATCATTCCCTTTATCTCTTGCAGGATATGTATTCGGACAAGATCACAAGTTGTTTTGATTTCTTCCATTGTGTGCGGCTATACGTGCAGGATCTCTATTCGCTGTACATGGACAAGTCGAAGCTGCTGCAGTAACGGCACAGGCCGAGCAACCCTTTTGCATAATTCCCAGAGTATAATTGAGATTCCCCTTTTACCTTTACAGGATGAAAAAAATTGTGAAAAATTGAATTTATGAAAAAAACCGAAATAAAAAGCATTTTTGCAACTTGTATTTGCAATAACTGCACAGCACACTCCAAAAATCATATATGTACGTCTTTTTTGTACGTTAAAAAATTTAAATTTTCTGCTACCTGCTGTATTTAAGCTAAGTTTGAAAAAAAAATAGATTTGCGGGAAATATCGGACCTGGCAACATTGCTACGGCAGACCACACCGATAGCATAACAAAGATGAACCAGTCATGGATATCGATAGTGTTTTCGATAAAAACATGCGAACGATGACACAAAGTCTGGCAACGTGCAATAATAAGTATCGAGTAGTTTCGTCTGACAGCTTCGAGGTTGAAGAAGAAGAAATAGCAGCAAACATAATACGCGATGTGAGAACTGAGAAAGTGCTTTCAAAAGGCTGATTTCAATTGTTTTATTATAGTTTTTAAGTGAATTCAAGCTCTTCTATCATATTGCTGCTAATAGAGAGTGAAAGTTAGAGGCGAATATCTCAAGGACTATCCGTGGGCCGTGAAACAAAAGCAACGCAAAAATGGCGGATCCACTCAGTCTGTTGCGGCAATACAACATAAACAAAAAGGAGATAATCGAACGTGATAATCAAATAATATTCGGTGAATTCTCTTGGCCCAAAAATGTTAAAACCAACTATCTCAAATATGGGTAAGTTTGGCAGCCGGCAAAGCTGGCAAAAATGTCTTGGAAATATTAACATTTTGCCAACGCATTTCGGCTTGCAGCTCTGGGAAAAAGGGCGCTCCACGTGAATACTATACGTTGGAGTGCCTGCTGTACTTGCTCAAGAATGTCATGCTGCAGCACTCGGTGTATGTGCGGCAATGTGCAGCCGAGGATATACCCGCCGTAAATCGACCCGATCGTAAGGAACTGTTGGCCTATCTCAATGGCGAGACGCCCACATGTGCCAGCATCGATAAGAGTGCCCCGTTGGAAATACCCACCCAGGTGAAGCGGACGGCGGACGGTGATGCGGCCAGTGGCGAGTCGGCTGCCAAGAAGGCACGTTTCGAGGAGACACAAGTGCAAAAGGTGCGTGAACAGCTGGCAGCACGTTGGGATGTCAATCAAAAGGAAACCGCAGTCAATATGGACAACATTAAGTCCCTGTCGGAAACGATGTCTGTGGAGAAGATCGCTGCCATTAAGGCGAAACGTTTGGCCAACAAACGTACCACCATCAAACGCACTGACAACGAAGAGGCAATGGGAACCGACTTGCGTGCCATACTCGATTACGATGTGGACTCCACCAAGGATATTATAAGCCGAGAACGGCAATGGCGCACACGCACCTCGGTGCTTCAGAGTACAGGGAAAGTGTTTGCGAAAAACATATTCGCCATGCTGCAAGGGATTAAGGCGCGCGAGGAGGGACGCAATCGTCCGCAAGCACCGAACCCCATTAAGATGCCAGAACCAGCACGCATTGCCAAGCCGCAGCCACAGCTCTCTCAATACAATCGTTACGATCAGGAGCGTTTCAATCGCCAGAAAGAAGAGACCGAAGGATTCAAAATCGATACCTTGGGTACATACCACGGCATGTCCCTGAAGTCTGTCACAGAGGGATCCCTGGCGCAACGGAAGGCGCAGGCAAATATGCCGCATGGTGTTGCTCCGGGTGCGGGGGCGGCATCAGCACGTGCTGCGCCTAAGGATCTGCTGCCCACGGCACAGGCACGCCAGCTGCCAGCAAATGGCCCACAAAAGCGACCTTCACGAACTCCCATTATCATTATACCTTCTGCCAATACAAGCCTTATAACCATGCTGAATGTCAAGGATATTTTGCAGGACTTGCGATTTATGTCCACGTCCGAGAAGAAATTACAGGGCTGTCAGCGTGAGGCCGAAGTGCTACTGCAGGTGAGTTTATTATGTCTTATATAGCGTGCAGTTGCTTGTATAATTTTCACGTTTACAGCGCAAGCGCAACAATCAGACCGTATCTTATCGTGTGGTGGATAATCCAATCAAATTGAGCCAGCAAGATTGGCAGCGTGTTGTAGCTGTATTCGTCATGGGTCCACAATGGCAATTCAAAGGCTGGCCCTGGGATGGAAATCCCGTTGAAATATTCTCAAAAAGTAAGACCAGTTACGAGATTGCATTCGTATGAATAGCTATAGATTTGCCTTCTATTCCCATGCAGTTTGCGCATTTCACTTGTGCTTCAGTGAACTGAAATTGGATGCGAATGTGGAGCGCTGGTCGGTGACGCTTTTGCGTCTGTCTCAAAATAAACGGCATTTGGATCGTGCTGTTCTCAGCAAATTCTGGGAAACCCTAGACAAGTAAGTCATGGCCTAGACAAACCTTATGGTCTACATCTATTTAATATTACCTTTCTTTCTTCCTAATAGATATATGCTTAAATATAAACCGGACTTAAGGTTTTAACCGAGCGTGATGTGACCAATAACAAACATTGTGGGAAAATCCTCCGTTTACATTTCCCTGATTTACAATTTTAGCTACCTCGTAGAATGACCTGCACGCCAGTTTTCTTACTGCACTAAGAGAGATAATCGACAGCAACAGGCCCTACTAACTAAGCTAAAAGTTTGTTCAAAATGTACAATATATTCTAAACTATGAAAAAGAGCTAAGGAAATATAATTTGTATAATTAGTTGTAATAAAAAGTTAGTAAGACGAACGCGTTTCGTTGCACTTTACAATTTACGAAACTCACAATGTTATTAGTCATTGTAACTGATTCTATACCGCTAGGAGGACGCACCCGAAAATTCTCTGTGTTTTGAGGGATTTACATGTAATTCCAGTGAGAATTGGCAATAGTGAATTCATTTGTATAAATAAAAATCTATTAGAAACAAAATGTGGAATGTTTATCACAAGTTGAAAAGTATTCATTTATGTTGACAAAACACATTAAAAGAAGAAAATCAGGCTAAGATTGAGAATACACAAAATATAACAATAAGTTACCAAGTTACTGGTGTTCCCTAAACCGCGCCCATTTGCAGAATGGGCGTAAAGAGCTTGTAGGCCTGTTCGATGTATTTTGCACCCGATAACATTTCGGCAAAGTACGTATTGACCCTTGCCTTGCACTCCTCTTGCTGAGCAGGGTCCTCAGTATTGGCGTTGCTGCTCAAAATCGCTGCATAACGTTGAGTGAGTCCCTGAAGATGCCCATTGAACTGCTTGCAAAGCTGAACGATGCCGTCGACCTCGTTTGCCGTGCTGTGATGTGGTTTCACCAGCAACAGCTCGGCGATTTTGTGTAGCTTACACATTTCCAGCGCACATGCCTCACTAAGAGCATTGATACTCTTGGCGTAGATCTGCTGCAGTTCCCCTGTGGTAGCTTCCTCTGAGCTCAGCCAGCTGAGGCACTGCGACCAGTGGCTGCAATAGAGATAACAATTTGTTTACAACATTCATGGATGAAGCATTAATCGATAAACTTCTTCCTTACTTGGAAATATCATCAAACTTAATGCCCACCTCGGCATCAGCAATCGTTGCCTGCAAGCGTTCGTTTAGTTCGTCAGCTTCGTAGTCACCTTCACTCTCACATTCCAAATCCTCCAACTCCAGCAGCTCCTGCACTTCGCTAATGGTTTCCTGTGTGAAAACATATGTTAAATCAAATTCTAATATACATACTCTTTCCCTAGTATTCTTACCTGGAGCTCGCTCAACGCTTGCCCGCTGACGGCATCGAGCAGCGTGTCCAGCTTGAGTCGTGATTCCTTGGATAGAATTTCCAGGGCCTCGTAATGGACCAGTCCACAGAAGTTCTCGAAGAGCACATCGAATCGCATTTGCGCCTTTTGCTTCTCAATCTGCAGTTGTTGAAGCGATTGCTCCATTTGATCGGCGTCCTTCTTGGCCTCAAGGAGAATAGCACTTAAATTGGGTTTCTCTGCCTCGAGTCCAAGCAATTTTCGTTTGTTCATTAACTTGGGATCATTGTCCTGCAATATGGTCATGGTTTTCTTTCCGATCCCTTCGAGTGTGTCTAGTCCCGTGTTGAGTACTTTACTGCCCAGTGTGGTTACAATGCCCAATGTGAATGCTGGACCTGCAGCACCTGTAGCTGATTCAACTTTTTCCTCATCGCTTGCCACTGACTCTGGGGCTGCTGCGGGTGCAGGTCGTGCTACTGGCTTAGCTGCCTCCTCTGCTGCATTGATGCGTGCTAGTTCCTCGGGATCGGGCACACCAATAATTTGATTCAATCCCTGATTCACTTGTGTTGTTATATTTCCCAATCCTTCGGTGGCAGTGCTCAACACAGAGCTCAGCTTGCCACCCCATAGACCCCAACCGGAGGAGGAGGATGTTGTGGTAGGCGTGGCTGCAGCAGTTGCTGCACTCTCAGGCTTCGTGACTGTTGCTTTTTCGTTGATATTTTTGTGTTGTTGCGGCTCCGGTTGTTGCTTTACATGCACAAATTTATCTTCATCATCATCACCATCTCCCCAGTCATCCCAATTATCTTCCTCGTCGCTCTGATCCCAGTCATTTGCAGGCTCTTCTTGTTTATTTGGTTTTGTTGCCATTATTTTATGCCAGTACCACGTAGTTTCATTTACCTTGACTGACAATAATCGATAACAATCGAAAAAGGTCAAAATTAGTGTGAAATGTTGCGTAAAATACTACTGTTAGTTAGCAGTGCCAATCCGAGTTGATATGTGGCGGTTAACTTCTTATGTAAAATAAATATTTAAAATCTCCTTAAAAATTGTTAAATTGAGTAATTTTGTACATTTAACAGGCTGGAAAAACATGACAAATCCTTTTAGGCATAAATGTTATAGGTTATTTATTAGTTTAGCTACTTTTCAAGAAGTCCAATCAGTTAAAAATAACAGAGCTCTGTTAACGTAGCCCAAATTTTAAATTTCGAATTGCGGGAAAATTTAAGGAATATCGCGATTTGGTGTTTTTTTTATTTCGTTTATTATACTGATGGTTCATGGTTAATACTATAGTGCATTAAATGTATTATTATAATATAATAATAATAAAATGTTCTTTTGTATTTTACGCCATTTGTGTGAAATAAAACATTGGTATACGTTATGTAGCCATTTCATTTGAACAATCTTCTGTGACAATTTGAAACCTCAAACTTCCCGTACGTGTTGCAAAATAAAACAGGAACTAACGTTGTTAGAAGTCTGACCACACACTTCCCACACCTAACCTCAAATTGGTTGTCACCAAGGGACAGCAACAACAACAACAACAACAACAACAGCAACATCAATTGACTGTTGCTCTTATTAGAAATACATAAATTATTGGAGAAGCTTGTGCCACCTGTGCTTTGGAATGCCCAAGTTGGGTTTCCACATCGATGCCTTGGTATTTCCATACACACGCGCACGCACACACATATACACGCACATTCCCACAGATAAAGAGACCGGGGGAGAGAGAGAGAGCAACATGGAGACAATTTGATGCTCAATGCATACAAATTGAATTGATATTAGTTTGTAAAATATTTAGGCATTAAAATAGCATATGCATGTACGCACACCTATACATATGCGAGGATGTTTCCGTGTGAGTGTGCTTGTTTCGTTGTGGGTATTAGTGTTGTTTTGCCCTACTTGCCCGGTGCCTGCCTGTGCAAATGTTTTCTATGCAAATCTTCTGTTTCACAGGGCACACGGCCAAACAATCTGTCTCTTTTACTTGGTATTTCTCTGCTTATTCTGTTTTCTAATTTGTTTGAATTGAAAACATAGTTACAAGAACACAACAGTCTAGTTATATGAGAGTTCGTCTTCTGTTTATATTCTCTCTATGTTAATTTTCCCCCTCTCTGTGTCTATCTTGCTCTCTTTTCACCTATTCCCATGTCGATCTCTCTACCTCTCTTCCTTCATCTTTCTTTCTTGTTTACTACCATTTTATTGATTTATCTATCGTTTTTTATGTTGTTGTTCTTCCAGTGTCTGCATTTCTCTCCATCTCTCTCTTTGTCTTTCTTTTTCCTTTCAGTTCTCTAAAAAATAAAAAAAAGCAGAGCAAATTTCAGGTTGAAGAAACAGTAGAAGAGTACGAATAAATAAGGGAGTTTTAATTAGAAAGAGACAACAAATATGAAACTTTTTAATTAAAAATCTAAAATATATACTCCAAAAAGTTGTTCAAAGTCGACACATCTGAAAACTAAATTCGTTGAATTAAAATGCCTGGCAAAAAGGCCATCAGCCTTGAGTCTCAACTGTTTCGGAACCGACTCTCGAGTTCCACATTTCTCAATGTTTGTCCATAAATTAGAAAAGAACACAAACACAAACACGAAATTCGGTCGTCACCTGAAAGTTTGCTCCGCTGGCAACCAGCATATAAATTTGACAGGAGCGCAAAATTAACAAACCAAGACAATTTACCCAGCATGCACACATACACGTACATACAGGCATACACACAGACACACCTACACTCCAATGAATATTGCTTGACATAAACAAAGAATTTTCATAAACTTGCTGCATACTTTCAGGCAGACGCACACACACATAAAGACACACACTTCTCAAAAACTACCCAACTAACCACAGAGATTTTTCGTGAAGGTGCCTGCCATAAACTGCGTATAGCTCAAATTTATCTTCGAGAACTGCAAAAACAAAGCGCAGAATTCGCAACTAGTCGGAGTATTTTGTTGCTGCGCCCGCAACTTCCTCATTATGCCATCCAAGAAGGGGTATGCTGATCTTGTCATGCAGCTGGTGAATAACTTAATATAAGTTTACATATATTTATATGATTCATGATATCATTTGATCTTGCTGCAAAGTACCTTATCACTCTCCACAAGTTAGAGGGAAGTAAAGTCATTATCTAACATAAAAGCCTCATTATAAGAGTACATGCCTGTCTATGTAATGGTAGTAATTGAGGTTAGGGTATTTATTACACGACTTGGCTTCTCTTTGCCTTTACAACGTTTGATTAATTTGTTAATTAAAATCGCAAGCATAGCATCGAGTGACAAGCAAAACACCAGAATAGCTGGCGTTTACCTCAGCCTGTTAATGAGTTAACGTCGTACGAAAAGGCAAATGCGGACATTTTTAACATCTTATAAGCGTGCACTGTTTTTAGCTATGCAAAATCATGTGGTAAATGGAGCAATGCAGTTCGAAATTTTTAGAGACAAAGATAAAAGAAACAGAATGAAATCTAACTTTAGCCCTGCACGAATAGATACAAAGTTGATACAAAGAAATATGGTAATTCTCACAGACCTATTCACGGGCTACTGTAGGTTAAGGGTCCACCTCAGAAAACTAGGATTTGAGGGCAATGCGATATGCAGATTTTGTATAGAATGACTTGGATTGACTTGGGGAATCCAGTTGACCCGTGGGAGATGAGGAAAGGACGAAATAAAAGTAAGAAACTAAGAAAAAAATGTAGATTTGAATAGAAAATCTGGAATGGAAAGCAAGCTCTAAGCTCAGCTGGTTTTTAAGCTGCGTAATAGATCCCCCAATCCAATAATAATAATACTTAGCTACTTGTTTGAGGGCGCCCAATTTCAGCTTGAGCTTATATTCAACTATAAATAAGATTAAGTGATTTTTAATATACAAATAATCATATGAATACTCTATAAACTCAAAGATATTTGCAAAACTTCAAATTAATTGAGACTTCTCTGTTTTATGTTCAGTCAAATAAAGCTCTCCTCGATTTATTCGCTATAAATCATAGACAACAGCTATGGCTGGTTATTCAGATTAGGTTCGCCTCGAAAGTGTGCAATAAAAAGTTTCCCATTGAAATTTGTCAAGGGAATCCTTGAATGAATACACAGCATATGCGACTGGCTCAGGCCCAGGCTCGAATAAGTTATTCACAATCAAAATTGTTTTAACTGTGCGAAGGGTCAAAGGCTTTGACACACATATACACACACACACACTGACAGCAACACTGAGATTTGCCTAAATGTGCGATTTGGGTGGGTCGGGACAGATCTTTGTCATCTTTGCCACAAGCAACTAATAAAGGAGCCCCAGCTTGTTGTTGTACAATGTTATTGATACCTCAGCTTCCGTTTGAACACACACACACACACACACACACATGCAGAGGCTGCTAGACAAGGGAACCCTTTTTGGCAATTCCCTCAAGTCTCAGCGAGTGTATCCTGATGACAATAAAGCAAACTTCCAGCTGTTTATTAACATGTTTCTTTGTCAATATATGCACACAGATACCCACGCACACTCACACAATCGCATACATAAACATTATGCTTAACTGGCGCTGATAGGCGTGCGAGTGTCTAAGGTTGTGTGTCTGTGTGTGTGTGTGTGTTTACAAGTCGCGTCTTACAAGTGAAAAATTCCTTTAGGCCAAAGTGTGCATTAAGAAGATTGTTTTACTATTGTTATAATACACACAGTTACACACACAGACACACATACTATCTCACACACACACTTAGCCCCAAAAATACCTTAACTACATGACATCGCATTGGCAGACAAGGAAATTTGCCTGCAGCAACGTTTCATGTCTTCCTTTTCCCTTTCGCCCTCACTCTTGGCTTCTTCTATTTTCTCTCTCTCTCTCTGGGTCTCTCTCCTTCTCGCCCGCTCTAAAGTGCTGTCATTCCACTCAACAAAAGGATTCAAATTTCATTAAATCTCATACAAAAGTATCAAAATGCCATTGTTGTCATGATGCTCTACATACACACACACACACATACGTTAAGCACACATACATATTGCACTTTGCGCAGTCGGTGCCAACCCACTCCTCGTCCCTCATGGGTCCCGCCTTGTGCTCACCAAAATACAAGTGTCTGCAGCCTGCTTCAGTCTTGGTTTCTCTATATGTTCCCATCTAGTATCTATATATACATATAATACACATATATATTGGTAACTGCTTTTACTTTGGGCCTTTTATTCGATTTACGTTTCAAGTTGCGCAAATTTGTTTAGCGTGTGTGTGTGTGTGTATCTGTCAGCGTGTGTATGGAGGGGGCGTAACAGTTTCTTGAACATTGATCGCTATCATCTCTAATGGAAAACTTAATAGAGTAGACAACACTTTGTTGCCGGCGCGAGCCCCAGATGAAATTTGTTTCAAGTGTTTTCCGATTATCGCAAATGCCCTGCTTGGCAGTTAATTTACTTCTCCAGCCAGCCTAACTATCGTTCGCATATGAGATACATTTTAGAGATTACGTATCGTGTAGAAAACTAATTCACGCCTCATTTGAAGCTGTGGTCATACTCAGGGCCGTAGTGTCGTTCTCGAGGGTCGTTGTGTAAAAGTTTTTGAGAAATCTATACTTCGAGCCGCTTTATTCTTGATTGATAATATTACCAAAGCATTTAATCATTCTTGCCGCATGGTAATCACAAAATGTAGTATTAGTAGTATTATAAATTCTTATTTAATTTAGTAATGTCCTGCCATTTAAACTTGGCATGCAGCTTTCTAAATATAATAGCCTTGGCTATTTGTTACATTTTTTCCCAGTTGCAGGGGACCCCTGGAAAGCCTTGACATGCCTCGATACGGGCCTGGTCATACTATACAAATAAATAGTAGTTATAAATAGTTAAGCAAATTCTCTGGATATAGTTGTAATTCTATACTAACTAGGTTAGTTAGTATAGTATATTATGCGAACTAGGTTAATACCATATTTAAGTTTTAGTTTTAACTCATCAATATAAAACTCTTCTGTCAATATGCCTGCCGACTACGCCAATTAGCTGTAGTTGGTGTCATTTATTCTCTTACCTGTCAACAACTTTTGTGTTCCCACACTAATTTACACATTTTGTAATTTACAAGTCTACTTAGCATAGAATACCTACAGTAGAAAGAGAGCGAGAGGGAGAGGGAGAGGGATGGAGAAAGAAAAGTAGACACACATAGCACGCTCATCCGCAATTATTTCAATCAACTGTGTCGCGAGTGTCGCAGACAGCCTCAAAAATGTGTGCTGTGGAGTTGCCTAATCAGCCACCCGGCACATTGTAAGAGGATCCAGTGAACCCAGCCAATCCGCCACGTTGCCTTTGCCGTTCCCGAGCATGTCTCTATCATTACAACTTTTGGCAAACAAACTTTTCAAATTGCTTTCGCATTAAAAATCACTAAAATACGTTTTTCGCATCGCTGCTCACCCAAATGGCAAAATGTTGTGTCTGCAAGTGTGCGTGTGCGTGTCCATGTGTCCTTGTGTATGGGTGTTGCGTGTGTAGGTGTGTGTTTGCTTACGTTAAGTGTCATTAAGCTCTTGTCAACTCATCAGCGTTGCTTGCTTCGTCTCATGTTGTTGCTTGCTGAAAGTTGAGCATATCGAAAGTATAAATTAAACCACTAAGAAGACGGGAAGTTGTGCAATGAGCCTGACTTTAAAATACCGTATACGTGAATTTAAGTGAATGATTATAAATTTCTTCAATGTGGCTATTATTGTCATAGTTATGCAGTAAGATACCCTTTTCCCTGTTTTTAAATACACTAACAGTCCCTAACATTTCTTTATAGACTTGGTATCAAGGATTTGAAATATGATGATAAATATGATTATGATATGCGTATAATAATCACGCTCCAAATTTAGAGTCTCTAGCTCTTACAATAGCTGAGATCTGTGTGATCATACAGATGAATATATAATAATATATAGATGGACATTGTTCAATCGAGTCGGTTAGGTATACTGATCAAGCACAGAGATATGCGCATATATTTAAACTTTACAAAAGTTGAAGGCGACTAAAGTTAAGAATATTGTGAACAAAAGTGTATAAACTAAGAAGAGAATCGTTGATTTGGTTCAATTATAAGTGTAACTAAAGTTATTTATTTATTTATTGAATTAGATATGCTTATAGACGCTTACATAAATCCCTGACTTTGAATTGTATAAAGCAAGCCGATTCTATTGCTAAAACAGTTTTGAAGTTGGCCGATTACTATTATAACCTACTATCTATCCATTTACTATATTTGAAATGTGGATCAAAGTATTGATGGTTGTGGTTTGTGTGGCAGTCGCTAAGCTCTGTTATGAACCAGATTGCACTAGATATCCTACTTATCCTCCTGATAATAACTAAGTTTTCTTGATTGAATAAAAAACTATTTCCGTGTAGGCATCTTTTGATATCTGAATGAATTTAGAAGTACAGCTTGTTTTGTTTAAGTCCTGATTTAATTAGCATGAATGATTTAAATTATATAAGCTGTGAACAGCCCGATTTATACGAAAATAAACCGATACTGCTTAATACAGTCCTTAACCAAACTTTATAGAAGACGGTTTAGATTCATTATTAATCCTGCCTTGAGCCACCACAAATAAAATCAAAGAAAATCAATTATTTCGCTAATTTAATTGAAGTCTAAGAATTAATAATAATTATAGAGTTATATTACTAAAATACATAAATACTATTTAGAAAGGAGTTTTTACTAAGAAGTCTTTTGTAATATACATTATTATTTTTGTGTCAATTATAATAGTAAATATGTAGACATAAACTATTTGAGCAATTTAATAATCGGACAAATATTCATTTTCATATACCAATGTATTTGGAGTAAACCATTAGACCATTTGTCATCTCTGTTACTGATTTGGGAACTACTTACACATAGGCTTCTTTATACATTTACGCAATACGTGAATTTCTTATCTGTAGCTAATTAAATTATATGTAACCATTTTCCAGAAACACATTTGAAACATTATTTCCTGATAAAATTAGATATGCATGTTATTACTTACATACATAAGAGAAGCCTTTAGCATAAATGAAGCTCGGTTGTACAGCTGATATCAGTTTCCCAGTTGGCGCAGTATGGGTATAACAAGTAATTTTATAATGTGGATGAATATGTTGTTGATGACTTCTGTGACTGTCAAACCAGGGTATACCCCATGCATTGAGCCACCATGTCCATCACCACCACCTGTTTGAGTAGACTTCAAACTTTTAACTGAAAATCAGAAGAACTATATGTAAACTATATGAACTATACATTTCGTTTTTATTTACAAACATTTTGCTTATTGAATAGGATTCTAAGAAATAATAAAAATTATGAGTTCATCTTATTATTATGTTAATTATAATGGTAAATATGTAGACATAAACTATTTGAGAAATTTATTAATTTGGTTATCGGACAAATATTCACGTCCTTAAACCAATGTATGGGGAGTAAACCACAGCAGAATTCATGGTAGTCTGATTGTAAACTATTAGACCATTTGCCATCTCTGTTACTGATTTGTGAATTATAGTACTTAAACATATGCTTTTTTATACACTTACGCAATACGTGGATTTCATATCTGTAGTTAATTAAATTATATGTAACCATTTTCTAGAAACACACTTGAAATATTATTTCCTGATAAAATTAGATATGCATGTTATTACTTACATTGGAGAAGCCCCCATCATAAATGAGGCCCGTTTGTACAGCTAATATCAGTTTCCCAGTTTGCGCAGTACGGGTATAACAAGTAATTGTAAAATGTGGATGAAGATGTTGTTGTTTGTGACTTTCATAGCAGTGCCTTACCCATGCGATCAGCCACCATGTGCACCACCGCCTCCCCCTTGGAATGACTTATTTGAGTAGACTTCAAACTTTTAACTGAAAATCAGAAGAACTATAAACTATATGAACTATACATTTCGTTTTTATTTACAGAAATTTTGCTTATTGAATAGGATTCTAAAAAAATAATAAAAATTATGAGTTCACCTTCAGTAAGGAAAAGGTAACAAACAAATAATAAACAAAGTACAGTAAAGTGCAAAATGCCTAATAGTAAATTATACATCAGTTTACTACACATATTGATGTCACACGCAACAGTTAAAATGTCTCACGCATCCATTGGGTAGGGTATTCACATGTGTAGCACATGTGCATGTTCTCATTCATGGATTTGCTAAGCAACCGCTTTGATTAGAGTAATTTCTTTCTCAATCCAAGCCACATCCCAGTAAAGCCGCAAATGGGAAAAGAACATTGCAAACAAATTTGACCACAGGAAAATTGCTGTAAACAATATGAAAAGTCGGCAACAATATTATAAGCTTCCTGTGTGAGAATCGACAAAACCGCAAATCATTGGCCACGCCCATCCTGTGCTCAGCCAAACAAAGAGCAGCCACACAAATAATCGCCCACATGCCACCACCGCCTCGTGTGCGTGCCTCGTGTGGAATGGCCAAGCAAAAAGTCGGATGCATTGTTTTTTGCAGTTGCATTCATATTACAATATTTTATATATATCATATATATGTGGTATTGTACTTGAAATGCATTTTTCGACTTTGCTTTTTAATTGTTGTCCATTTGTTTACAGCAAGTGCACAGCTATAGTTTTCTAGGCTTATTCTTGATTGCTCAGGCTTTAATTGCACAGATATTGAACACATATTTTCAATATGATATTCGAAAATTTGTAATGTTTAATTGAACTCTGATTTATAGTGTTTACCTTAATTTAAGTAGCTATTTCCTGACTTATATTTCTGTAAATATGTTATCCGCTGTGCATTTTATGTATTTATAATTAAATCAGTTCATAGCTAATACAATACTGCAGTCATCTATCCCATTCCTAATTTGAGGTACATACGAAGCAATTAATGCAAGCACAATACTCACACATTTGTCCCCATTTCCTTGCCCCCATAATTGACCATGAAATGTGACCACCAGCAGTCGGTATTCAAAACCGGGAACTCTGCGCTCGCAGCACCTGCCCAGCAGCTTCCGTACCGGGACACAGCAGTTGACCACGCGTGTAGTATACGATATCACATGCTACATCTGCTATATCAATATCCTACGGACGAAAAATGCAATTTTAATTAGCCGAACGTGCGACAAACGCACGTAGAACGCATAACCGCAAGATGGTGCTGCAATTAGGCAACTGGCGCTGGACAAAATCCAACAATCCCCGCCATGGCTGTCAAGCTGACAGTTTGCCTACCCGACGCGTCAGTTAGTCAGTCAGTCTCTGCGTCATTCCCTGCGGCAGTCAGTCAATGCATCGTCGTGCCGTTACGTGCTGCTTGGGGCAAACAAAATTATGTGGCCAACATTTGCTGGTGGCGCATTTCGCGGCATTTTGCTTTTGGCTAACGGGCAGTTTAAGGGTAGCCGGAGGAGGTGCAGTTGAGTTGATGAAGGCGCGTATTGGGTACCCACTGGCTGCCAGTCGTTTGTTTTGCAATGCCCAAATTACTTTATCGATTTGCCCAGTACGTTTGTACAGTTTGGTGTATTGCATACATTACGGCATCCACGGGTATCCACGGGTATTCCAGGGCATCCACGCGCATCCCTGGGTGGACCAAGCGACCACGCTAACGAGCCTCATTAGTGGCATGCGTGGCAA
This sequence comes from Zaprionus davidi, assembly GCA_018903715.1. Classification (NCBI taxonomy): domain Eukaryota; kingdom Metazoa; phylum Arthropoda; class Insecta; order Diptera; family Drosophilidae; genus Zaprionus; species Zaprionus davidi. The sequence goes on from JAEIGL010000003.1 coordinate 6,038,347, forward strand.
TGTGGCAATATGACAGCGACAGCGAAAGGGGTTGAGTGTCTTTCGGGCCAAACGACGACATAATGACGACGGTTGTTCCATGCACATCCATTGCCCATCGCCCGGTTGACATGTGGAGCACCACGAACGTGATTTCTTATTGCGTTCGTCAAAATGATGATTACCAAAACTTGCCGCAGCGAAAGATAATGCCACCAGTTTTTGCCGAAGATCTCTGAGTTCTGATGTAAAAGAAGAGTGTGTTGTTTGAGGGTACATTTAACTATAGTCTTTAAAAGAAACTAGCAAATACTCAAATACACAGAGTTCTTTTATAAATGTTTGCATTTAATTTACGTCATCCAAATATTGCAATCCATGGGAACTCAATTTCTTTATTTGATACAATCATTATATCATAAGGTAATTATCATATCAATCATTATATCATAAGGATATATCAATATATTGTGTGTTATGTATGTTGGATGTACTGTATAAATAACTTGAATAAGTTCAATTACTTGCTTGCTCAACGTAAGTGGTATTTGTTGTACAATTCAAACCACATTTCGGGGTTCAAATTAAGCTTTAACCAATCGTAAATGCATAACAGACAATGCGAATTTTCCAGCATATCGTTACATTTTCCATTCATTTTCTACCCATGCATATTTATGATATTTAATATGCGAAACGCCAATGTAGCCGCAATTAGTGAATGCCTCCGGCGGGTCATTGCAAAGAAGGAAAGTGTGGAAGGAGACAAGGCGTTCGGAGGATGGGCGTAGGTGGAGCTGGAACAGGAGGAGGTAGAATTCCATTATGATTGAAATCAATATACGAACGCTGTCCGAAAGCAATATGTGGCAAATGCAACAAACCGGATGTCGTCTGTCAATTGAATTGCATTAACATGGCGTGCGAGTCTTAACACCATTAATTACATGGCCAATGAGTCAATATTATGACAGTAAGTGCCGTCTGCCGACTGGCGACTGATAACTTGCCACTTGCAACATGCAACTGCGACTATGTGCCACGATAACATTGCAGCAAAGGGTACATTCTCAATCATTTAATTAGGCCTGCCACAGATGCTGAGCAGAGCTTTCACGACAAAAGGATTGATAGGCTGCTGATTATATCCTTGCTGTGAGAATGTTATGTGCTACAAGCTGAAAGAGCCGTGGCAGACCCCGCACAATATTTACATATATTCTTAATCAGCATCAACAGCCGAGTTGATAGTCACGTCTGTGTCTGTCCGTACTAAAACCTAGATCTCAGACTATAATAGCTAGGGCTACCAAATTTGGTGTCAATATATGTAATCAAGTATGTTTTAGAATTTGACCACGCTTACTCCGAATTCTAAGCAGGACAGCTCTTCTTTGAAAAACAATATCTATCGTATCAAAGTCCAAATGATTTCTAAAACTTTGGATGCGATTGGATAATTATTAGGGAAGTTATTAAAGAAATAATTAAGAGTTACTGATTTCCAAACCGTCCCTTAAGTATGCAACACAAAATACACTAATAATAGAAGTTTATACTATATTTAGGAATTCGTGTTGGTTAAGTGGTTACCGGATATTTCACAGCACGCGAGTACACTCGTTTGTAACTTTCATGCTTGTTAATAGTCGAAAGGTACAAAAACTCCACCTTCGAATTTCGAAGAATATGCTAAATTTAGTTAATATCAATAATTAAAGTCAAGAACTGGCAAAGGAAATTAAACTGTTGCGAATAGGTTGAGCTACAAATACTCATCGCTGTCATCGCTGTCATCGCTGTCGATCAAACTCATCCTACTAACCATGGTCTCTGGCAAATCGATCGTGTTCATAATGACTTCATCGGATCGAACTGCACAACGCTGCGATTGACCAGTAAACTTGCTACGTTTTTGTATCAGGGGGCTATGTTCAGAGTTTTTGGGCGACTTCGAATTGGTAAATTTGGTAGATTTCGTTAAATTATGTTCTCTTGTATTAAGCTCAAAAATTTTCAAATTTTTTGATTTCTTAATTCCTTGGGAAGATAATTTTTCATCTCCACTTTGTAAATACGGCCCCTCGTAGGGTCCTTCTTCGCCGTGACCGGGTGGATATATTTGCTCGGAGGGTCCCAATTCGCGGTAGTAGTATCTATTGGGTATATCCCCAAAAGTTTCACTTGTCTCATCTGTCTCATCGTCATGAGATTCTATGGAGCTGAAGGTATCGGAATTATTTTGATTTTGTTTTCTAAGTTCAGCCTGTTTCTTTGCCTGTTGCCTGAGAGACCTATCTCGATGACTACTCGGAGCCTGTTGATCTTCACCTGCCATGCGATTACGTACATTAACCTTTTTGAGTATGTTACTAGAACTGAATGCCGGTATGACATCAGCTTTGACAGAACACTTCTCAGCTTGATCCCCAATTTGGTTAACATGTTCCTTGACCTTAGTTGGCTTGAGCATGGGACTAGTTTGAGCCGGTGTTGGCTTCTTCATTTTCCGTCGATCAGACTCCGAACTGCCGCCTTGCAATTTGGCATCAGGGTTTGTCGAATCGGTCAGGGATACATGCTTCATGACCATCTGTAAGAGAATGGGCAACTCTTTGCGATCGAAATTACCATTGAGTTCACTTTCCAGCTTTTCGCGTGATCGTTTGTTTTTGCTGCCCGTTTCAAGGGCAAATGTTTCCAGGGTATGTTTGTAGCCATACCAATCGAAATAATCTATAACCAGATGATTTAGAAGACGTACAAGTCCTAGTTGCACAATATCGCCCCCGCACAGTGGTTCATGCTTCTTCAGATTCTTTGCGCCATGCAGCATGGTCAGCACCTTGGCGTGCAGCCCGCTCCTCAGCTCATCCAGTGTTCCATTCCTCTCAAAATGCAACCTAATACCATTTTCGACCAATTTCGCGTATGAATTATTGTCCATAATAAAAAATTAATTTAACTAGCGAATTTTTCAGAAAACAATAAATATACAGTAAATTTGTTGTATGCTTACTAGTTGACTCTGTTACATATTATGAAGAATTCTTTTCAGGAACCCCATAAGTTAATTTAGCAAGACAGCTAGCTCAAGGGGCAGCTATTCAATTGATTCCTTATTCAAATATTTTGCCAGTGTTTACGTCGTTTTGCTCGTACGAGAAGCGCATAGAGAGGTTAGGCTGGAAGGTGATATTGTAGACGTCAATGTCTCTTATTTTTAATCATTTATTTCACATTACATATCGATTCATGCTTTTAATTACTTATCTATATATCGGTCAACTTAAGAATATCGCCACTAGTGGTATCGCTATTAAGAGTGTGACTATAGTCGTGTCTTCATTGTCGCAACTACATTATGGAAATTATGTATTGTGGGTTGTCTTTTATTTGGCTTATACCTTTATTAATGTATTACATATTCCGGTCTTATCACTGTATGGGAACTCCTCAATCCGGTTGCTAAAACTTCAAGAATCCAATACAGAGAAATTAATTTTGTATTATTTTCAACTACTAATGACCCCTATAAGAAAGTATTGCCCGCTCATCCGCACTTGAACCCAAGGAGCATCCGTGCCTAATTAAACTTCTTGCCGACAATTCTTTAAGTTACTCAAAGAGTTTCGTTTTGTCTCGCTTTCCAGCGAGGGCACGACAAAAAGAAGAAAACTCTGCCGATAACGGCCGACAGAGGGCGCCGCCAAAGCTGCCTCTTCTGTTGCCTTTTCGCCTTGTATCACTTGCAAAATTTATTGCACTTAATGGAATTTAAAAGTTTGTTTGCTTAAGCAAGTCGAAAGCCGCCATTTTGCCTGGCTGCATATGTGTGTGTGTGTGTAGGTGTGTGAGTGAGCGACTGTATGTGTGGCTCTTTAATGAATTTATGCTTAAACGATAATCATGCAAATTAATAGTTTCACAAGGACTTGGCACATGCATCGAGTAGAAAAATATACAAAACTTTTTCAGACAAAACTTGGCGAAACTTTTTGTCTGCATTCCTCTTGTTGTTGTTGGCTTTTTTCTTGTAGGTGCAGCCAAAGAGTTTACTCAGCAATTGAGGAAAAGAAATATTTAATAACTATCGTCCTAGCTCTTTTTTTCTTTCTTCTTTTGGGTGAAAAGTTCTCTTTGCTTTTAATTCTGTAATGGAATTCTTAAGAGCTAAAAGAGCAGGCTGCTGATTTATGGGCGAGCCGAACTTTTGGTGCTTCTTTTGAAGCAGCCACATCTGCCTTTAAGTTTGCTGCAACTGCCATTTAAATATTTGTTCGCCTAATTAGCAAAAGTGTTGCCAAAAAAAAAACACGTAAAAAGAGAAGAGGCAAAGCAGAGAAGAGATACGCACAGTGTAGTAATACTCCGAAAATGTTGCGCCATTTTCGGTTTATCTTCCTTTTGTAGCAAAGCCAATTAGACAAAATGGCTGCGACACATTTCCGCTGGTCGGACTCAATGCTCAGCCTTGTGGGCTCCACAGTTGTCTTCTTCTTCTTTGTTTTTGGGGGCATTACAACAATGCTGCCGAGGTCGCAACGCACGACGAGCCGATAAGAAGCACGACATATTTAAAGGAAGAACGGATGCAAAAATGTATTGGAAAAAATGTTGAAATAGACTAAAAAACTAATGTATACTAAAAGAAAATATATTTAGTATAAAAATTGTAGGATACATTATATCAATTGAGTCTATAAAAATGTATCTATTTAGTCCGAATTTAATCAATAACAAATGTTATTAACAGTTTCTATCTTTTAATATTCTTCAATGAAATTAGGCAAGTGTGTGCTAAAGTCGGCGTGGCTCACTCTGCTGGGACTGTTGCTGCCTATCGAGCATTGTCCTTGTTGTTATTACCGACACACTTTCGCATTTGCTAATCGCATTAATTATGCGTTGCTCTCAGTTGCTGCTGGGCCTTTCTAGCTGCAGGCAAATGGGCAACAAATTGAACAAAGGCAAACTGCAGGCGAAGATAAGGACGGGCATAAAGTGAATGAACGGGCAGATAGAATGAGAGTGAGCGAGTGAGAGAGCGACAGCATTTCTAGCATAATTGCCTCGCTGGGGAATCGAATTGTACGCAGGCTGTTCTTGCCAAGTTAACAGAGGACGGCATTTTATTTCATTAATTATCAATTAGTTTTTGAAAATTATCATGTCGGATTATTGGGCGCCATTGGCCATCAGCCAACTGCTTCTATCTTCGAGCCAGTTTTGACAAATTTCTGCTAAATTAATTACCAAAAGGCTGAGAGTACTTTATCAAATTGTTTTGGAAAACGAACAAATTGTGGCGGTAGCTACAAAAATACTCACATTACCAATAAGTAGATATAGTATGATGATGTTTTAATTGCTTAACTTGTAACCAAATAAGGCTCTCACAGATTGTAGTATAATATTCAAGGCAACTTGTTGAATTTTGATTTCGGGATTTGCATATTTTAAGCTCAATTTACAGTAAATAATTGTTATGCTCGAAAGCAGATTCTCTCGAGATCCATTTAAATTCAATTTTAGGGAATGTAAACTGTCTGTAATTAAATTATGACCTACATATGCACTTTATGGTCGACTGTTGCGTTAAACGGGAAATTAACACAACTTTGATTTTAATTTAGAATTATGGTTAGACTTAACAGCCGAATAAATGTGACTTAACTGCGCTTCAACAGGTTGACTTAACTTATAGAGCTTGGTTACTTAACAGACCTTTATTGAACTGTAAACAGCGTGTAAAATTAAACTGTTAATAAAATGGTACAAAAATGTAATCGTATTTTGTGTTATATGCGTTATTATATTAATACTTTTTAATTTAAATATATATTAACCCACAGAAATGATTTATTTAAAGCTACTTATGTGTTTTCTGATTGTCTTAATCATTGCGTCTGCTTGGGAATTGGAGGACTCACGCAACAGACCGATGACTTCAGAAATTCCACCTCCAGGTCGACCTCGATGTGCCTTGGTAGCCAGGGCATAAAGGACACCAGCACAGGCTCCACGTTTTCCCTCCCAGTTCTCGGGACTTGGATCAAGTCTGTTAAGCATCAAATGCATGGATTTAGCACGGTTATCACGGTTATTATGGTTATCTTTCGGTATACTCACTTCTCAAGCATATCGAAGGCCTTCGCTGCCACCCAGAACTCTTCGCACCTGTAACACTCGTTGGCAATCAGCTGCAACAGCAAAAAGGCCTCGGCATTTGTGTCCCTGGTGATGAAGACATTCCAGGCCAACTCTGGATGACCACAGTGGATGTGACACTTGGCCAAGACCATGCAATAGGTATGTTGATTCTTAATATCCATGTCGTTGATTTGCATCAGCAGCTCCTCTGCCTCCTTGTAATATCCAGTGGCGCATTTGGCCTGCGCAAAGTTATAGTTGAATGTGTCGTCGTTCACGAAGTAACTTCGTATGGAGTTCATGTAGACCAGGACCTCTTCGAACTGTTCGTACAGAAAGAATGCCGAGGCCATGCTCTGACGTCCTGGAATGGTGTCGCACTCGGTGGCCGAGCTGCCTACCAAGTGGAGGTTCTGCTGTGCCGTCTTGATATGCTCCTTCTGCAAAGGGAAACAATTGTAAAGTATATATATTCTGATAATGTTATATGCACCCTACCGATCCGAGTTGTTGTCCCAATGCCGCATGCACGACGCCCTTGAGAATGTATTCGTGCGGCGACGTTGGCTGCAGTTCCTTCATAAGGGCGTGTGCCTCCTGAATGTCGCCCTGCTTCAGATAGTATATTGCCAGATTGAGTCGCGCCTCGGGCACGATATTCAGCAGTCCCGGCAGTACTCTGAGCGCCCCCTCGCCATTGCGAAACACTACCATGTTGTGGCGGATCAGATCAGCACCGAAAGTCCCATTGTCGGCGATGTTCTTTATCACCTGCTCGGCGACGCGTCCGCTGAAAAGACGAAACCGATTGCAGGCCTTCAGATTGATTGCGATGGTGCTATCACTGTGTTGACTCAGATACACCTCGAGCACCTCCTGTGACATGTCGTAGTAGTCCAGTTTGTAGAAGCACAATGCGAGGTACACATTGATGGCCAAATAGTCCTTGTTGTCGACGAGCACACGCTTGTACACATCAATTGCCTCCTGATAGTGCGCACGCATGTAATGCATGGAGGCCAAGCTAAGCTGTTGCTCTACGCTGGGCACCGGCTCGATAAGTTGCTCCATCAGCTCTGCCCACTGCTGATCGTCGCCCAGTTTGTGGGCCAGATGAAAGAGCAAACGCTGCTTCAGCGGCGTATTTGGCGCTTCGGCCATCAGTTGTTGGGCCTCTTCGTAGAGTCCCAAATAGAACATGCAGACGGCAACATTGATATCCAGGTCGTGGTCCTTGTCCAGCTCCTGGTACTGAGTAAGCGCCTGCTGGTAATCACCCAAATGGAAATTGCAGTAGGCAATCCATTGATCGATTTGTCGCTGCTGCTGCGCATTTTCCTGCGCTTTGCTCTCGTCCTCATCCGCATCATCGTTAGCGAACTAAGGAAGGAAGCAACATAAAGATATTTCATATTTAGCTATTTCTATATATGCCTAGATCTACCTCGAGAAAGGCTCGTGCTCCCGTGTAGTCGCGCCGCATGATGAAATCCTCAAGGGTTGCCGGTGCCGCGGCTGTCTTGCGCTGCTGCTGCATGCCACCACCACTAGCCACATGCCGCGAGCTGGCCGAGTCCGTTTTGCCACGTGAAAGTATCTGAGTGAGGCAGGGAGTAGGTAAATCAAATGGATTTCAGTTATTTTCTCAACTTTTGCAACTATTTTCAGGCGCATTTCTTACCATTTTTTTTTTGCTGCTCACAACTTTTGCTTCGTTTGCGTTTTGCTGTCGCTTTTGCTGCTTTCTGTTGTGTCTCCGGGCGCTTGGTTACCGTTGCGATTACGGTTACGGTTGCTTGGCAACCGAGTAAGCAGCACAGTGCCGATAAAGCAGTTTCCACACTCCGCTGCACAGCAGCTCGACGGAGGCAACTGTTGCTTGATACGAAGAAGACGCACGCAAATGCCATGCTCAATTCTCAGTTCAGCTTACAGCTCGCATTATTATCTCCTTCACATTTCTTTCCTGTTCTCTGACATTCTTCTTCAATTTTATGCTGAAGCGTCAAATGTGTTATGCGTTCTTACTCTGCTTTTGGCAAGGTTCGCTCGCCTGTGTTGCTAAGTTTGTGCCATTGCATTATGTAATTATGTCAGTTAATTTCAAATTCATTATAGTAACCTAAGTGGAAGTTGCTCTAAAAAATAATAAAGCGCTTTAAGCGTATACAAGCCTTATATCACTTCATAACTTACCAAATATGTGCTATATAACATTTATTTATTTATTTTGTAGCGCTGCAAGCAACCATCGATAGGCTCAGCGTTGCAGTTGACAGGAATAATCGAGTAGTGGAGTAGTTAAGTCGATGTCGATGGTAAAACTTGAGAGTCACAGATCAAGAGTTTTCGCAGAGTAGTTGTTGATGAAAGTCTTTAAAGAAGTTGTTGAAATGACGGATAAGTCGTTCAGGCTTTTGGAAACGTCGATTGGTCAAGGCGGACTGTCGTCGGAAGTAAAAGTTGAATCAAAATGAGTTTGTTAAAATAAAACTAAACGTTATCAACTTGAATTATTTGTACTCGCTAAAACTATATTCGTTGACTAATGTCAATAAAACAATTACTTAATTTTACAAAAAGTATTACATATATGTATAAAGGGATTATCTACATCTTTTGAGCTTCTAAAATCACTTTACCTCATTCTATAGAGTATGCGAATTCAGGACAAGAGAAAATTGTATTTGACAGCCTCACATTGCATTACAGGATTCCACTCGCATTCCCACTCAGGTGAACCCGGTGTTGGCTACAGCTATTTCCAGGAATGCATTGTTGACACACCTGTCTTATTTATAAGGTGCACAGCACTCATAAATATGCAGTCGGCCCGAAGGAAACTGCGTGCATCACTCGCATCGCCTTTTAAGATTTTCTTTCTTTTCCATTTCCATTCTACTTAAGTTTTTTTCTTCTTGTGTTTTTGTGTTTTTGTTATGTTGTTTTATCTGCTGAATTGCAGAATGCTAGATGTGATTCGCACATGATGATAATGTATGTTAGACACCTGTATGGGGCTCTCAGGCTGGAGACTGTGAACAGGTGCAAAATCAAATAACGAGAGGATTTTTCTTGAACTAACAGAATCATAGCGTAGTGCTACTTTAATCGTGGAAAGCAGAAATTTAAGATTAGACCATATAGCGATCATTGGATAGAAGCATCGCCAGCTTAGGCTGGTTTTAAAGCAATTTTCCACAGTATTTCCACAATAAAACATAGAGTAGAATTAAAGAAGAAATTCTGACGCAAATCATCCCAGCATAAATATGGAATTTCTCATTTTAATGAACACGAATAAAAGTTTCTCGAAATCCAACAACACGTACTACTGTACTGTCAGGACCTTTCCCCCCAGGATCTCTTTGCCAACGAGAATTGAATATAAAAATTTGAGATAAAAAGGAAAACAATCTGTTTGCTGCCTACAAGTAAATCAGATGATGCAAAGCAACCGAAACAGCAACAACAACCGCAAAAAACAACAATGACAACAACAAGGCACAGGCAAATGCGGGCATTGTGGAAACAAATTTACTTTCAAGTGCTGTGCAACGGTAACGAGTACTCGAATCATTTTAGTTGTCTGCCCCACAGTGCCATCGTGCTGTCTTTCTGTCTGTCTGCCGTGTCTGTTCGTGTGCCCCTTGCTGTGTTGTGTATTCAGGGCGCGGCCTTTGTTTATGCTACACTTTATTGCGCTTTTGCAATTTCGCGTTTCCGTTTCCTGTCAAATCAGCCATAAAAAGCAAGTCGGGGCCCCGTGACACCGCGCGCCTATTACATTTCGCAGTCGAATAAACAATGCCAACATCATTTGCACCTCCTTCATTATGGCCCTCGTTATTTGTCAAACAAATAAACAGCAGCAGGGTGGGATGGGGGTGGTGCAAGAGGGGGGTTTGGTACGTTGCGACCCCCCTTTTTCATCGCAGCAGGCGTGACAGTCGACTGTGCGACGTGCAATTGTCTCGCTCGACCATGATTTTCCATCATTATCATTGCGCTCGTGTTTACGTTTTTAGAGCAGCAGCCCATATACCGAATACCCGATACGAAGACGAACATGAAAAGGAGAAAAAGAAGAAGGAGCAAACGGAGAAGTAGGTGAAGAAGAAGATGAGCAGAGTGTCCCTTACTCTGACTCGTTCTCAAGCGGGCACCAAGTGACAATTTATTGTCATCTCTTCTTTACTCTCGCTCACTTTACGCTTGTTTTGCACTACCTCGAGCCGGGCAGGGTATATTTAATGTGTGCGTCAACATGTAACATGCAGAGAAAGATGGAGTTATAAATATGATCTGTATTTTTGGTGAATCTGCATCATAAATGTATTTTAAAATTTCACTTTTCATTTTAGTTAGGGTATGGAAATTTCAAGCTGCATTGTTCTTTTTCGTCTTCTCCCTGTTTTGTTTCTACACTCGGTTATTTGCATTGCCTCTTTTTGTTTTCATTTGGCGCTCGCTGGGCAAACTTGTTTTGCCCTGCTTAAGTTTTCTTTATTTTCTTTTGCCTTGCGCAATTTTCTTATTCCAGGCAAAAAGAAAAAAATCACATGAAAATTGCGAACTTGCGAAATGAAGTGCAAAATTCAAACGGAAATTGAAATGGCAATGACAGAGTTGAATTCTCTTTCGCACTCGCACACGCACTGTTCAACTCTCTTTTCTCTCTTTCTGTTTCGCACTCCTTCTGCCTTTGTATTTTCCTTTAACTTAGTGTCTTTCCTGTCTTAGTTCGACTGCCCAGGCCTGCCCTCGAACTGTGCACTGGCCACATGTTCCAGCTAACCCAGTTGAATGCAACTACATTTTGTACTTGTATACCCTGTCTTCGGAGAGAGGGATGACTGACGTTGACTTCAGCTTGAGGTATTAGTAATCGAAAGCTCTTAACTATTTTCTGTTCAAATTTGCATATTAATCTTATTGTACAGGGTAGCTCACAGTCCATTTGCAGCACTGTTAGTTTTCCTAGATTGTGTTTTTTTGTTGCCTTATTCGTATTTCTCTCAAATAAAGTTGAGGAAAATGGCGATTTTCTCAAGCGAAAACTAAACACTTGAAATGCGAAAATAAATAAGAATGGACATCTTGGCGATTTATTGTACACCATGTTGTTGTTTCTCGTGTTGTTGTTGCTGTCCGGCATCTTCCTCTGCTTCATCATCATCCTCTCGCTGCTGCTGCGTTGCAGTGTAGGCGCTGGGCGAACTCAAGCTCAAATGTTGCATGCAACTGAAGCATGCATAATAACTGAACAATGAGCTTCCCCGGGTAGATAAAGAAAATGCCAAAACCAAATGCCAAAACGTTGCAAAGTTTATTTTACGAGTATCGCATTATGCAACTGTTTATTTAAATAAAATATAGAGATACATAAATATAAGAATGGATAGTCGAAGATTCTTCAATGTTTACTTTGCATAAATTGTCGTCATATTTAAAGTTCGAGTTTTGGATAGAAAATAGTTGTCGTTTATAAGAATATGTTGTCGTAAAAGGAAAGTATGCTTTCAGCATTAATAATATTTTCTATATATTCTTTATTCCTTTCAACAGGAACAAGGGTAATCTCTTTCCGATATTAGAAAGGCAAAGGCATTTAGATCTATCAATAAAACTCATCAAGTTTATTCTTAAATAATATTATATTTATTCTACACATATTTTCGAGCGCTTCTCCAATAAACTATTCTCCGCAACGCACTCATGAAGAAGTATATAAGATTTATTAAATTATTAAAGAAAATAATCCATTTTAAGATGAATTCATTAAATATTATAAAATATATCCTACTGCTAATATTGTAACAGAAAACCACGCAGCAACACTGTAAGTCAACTCTCAAATGAGCTTAAAGCTTTTGAACTGTTAACATCCATTTGACAGTTTTGCTCTTAATGAAAACCCTAATGCTTTTAGTTGCAACATGTGTCTGGTGTAAGCGCAATAACTGGAGGGGGAGTAAGGGGTCCAGGGGTCAGTAAATTTCAGACAGCAAACTGTTGTTTGCAATTAGAGGCAAATAAACTAAATTGTTGCGTGGGCTGCCATGTTATGGGCTAATGCGACCTGTTAGCAGATTTGTTTAACAAACGCACACACAAACATGTGATGCTTAAAGGTGCCAATCACACACGAACGCATAGCACCACACACACACACTCACATACAGAAATACATCCGTAGCTATACATAAATGGCAATTGCATTTATTGGTAAAATGTTTTCGGTAAATGTGTGAAATATTTTGACTGGTTTTTGCAGTGTGCCCTCTAATTTGTGTATTTTGTACGATTTCGGCGTATTTGCATATTTTAATTAAAACACAAATTTTGCGTTTCAAGCCCAGACATGAATTCAAAACAAGTGAGAATGCGTTTGATGCCTATGCGACTTGTAGATACCCAGTACCATGTGTCATAATTTGCAGCATTTGCTTTGCTGGTTTATATTGAAGCGTAATAACAAATTATTAAAAATATTAATTACAATAGTCAATCATAGCGTTCATCCACTTTTATAGGGTATAATAAAAGTCAAAATCAACTGCAAATAAATTTGCAAAATTGTATCCTTAAGTGTCATTTCATAAGTGTTTGTTGTTATGATTTGAATTTTATTTAACTGAACAAATTTGTAGAAAACTTCATCGAGTAGATGCTGAAAAATGTTCAAAAAGTTATTATCGATAAGTGCGTCAATTTGTTGTTTATATGACAACTTTTCACATGTATTGTTATAGTGAAAATCGTAATTTCAACCCAAAATTGTAGTTCCGGTTTAGGGCGCAACCTCGGCTCGACTTTTCAACCTTTTGCACACGTTTGCGGGTCTTTGGTTATTTTAATAAATATTTTAACAGGCACGCACATACACACATACCCACAAAGCACACATAGCATATACACACGCATACCTTCGCTCTAGTAGACAGACATAGTTTACTATCTACTAAATATTTAAACGCAGCATCAGATCGTAAAAGCAAAATGTATGCAAAGTGCATGTCGAGCAGCAATCGAGGCGAGCCGTAAAAAAAGAAGTCGAGCTGCAAAATTGAAATAAATAAAAGTAGACATCGAGCAAGGGCGAAGCCAAGAAAACGGAGCATAAACAGCAGCAAAAGGGACTTAATGTGCTTAAAGATACCCATTATAATGTGTGTTGTTGCCTAAGAATTGAAGAGAAATTAATAGTAGATAAAGTACTCTGTGAGTAATAACATAAGGTTTTATTTGCAAAAGGCGATTCGACTTCATTGCAGATATCGATATATAAATCTATTGAATTTTATTCTTTTAAATCAATTGGTACTCTGAAAAACAGTTTAAATGGTTAGTCAATAGATTTAATACAAAAAACAGTCGCATAGTTAAGTAACATTTACAATAGAATATCCTTTAAGATACACAGGGTATACAGGGTATACATACGTATAGTTAAGGCTGAAAAAATGCAACAATATTGAATAAAGTTAGTACCTGTCGAGCTGTTGTGTTCCATCGTATGCTGCATGTTGTACGTACTCACACACACACACCACACAAATATACACTCGCACTTGTAGATATTTTTACGTACATTTTCACTAACGGTATTTGCCAGAGCCGGCGGTGCAAAGCAGTCAACGGGATTCACACCCAAAGCAGCTATAGAATCATGCAAAGAAATGGTAAGCAGGTAGTTTGTATGTGTGTGTGGGTGATTTCTAATATAAACGCAAATATGCAAACATTGTGTTGTGAACATTTCGCCACGTCTTTTCATGGCTTGGCACTACAGAAAAAAAGGGAACATTTTGAAATATATATGGAGAAATCCCAAAGCGGGACCTATTTGACGCAATGCTGGAGTTGAAACAAAGTCAAGACGAAAAATGCTTGGGATTCCTCAAAACTTCACAGAGAATTGCACTAGAATATGAAATGTAGACATGAATTATGAAGAAGTTTCGTGTTTTCTTTAGTTCATTATTAATTATATATCTAAGATACTCGTAATACAGTATAATAACATTATACTTTTAGCTGGTATATTTCAACAACTTCTTAAAGGTCATTCTGTAGATTTTATTTAGCATAGAAAGAGGTTGATGAATTGGAAGATCTTTTTAGAATAACTCATCATGCTAATTAAATAATTTTAATGTAATAATATTTAGAATAGAGTGTATAATACAATTGTTTAATAAAGTATAATATATATAATCTTATAATTGACTTACCCACACATACACATGTGTATCAATTTATATAGATTGCTTTGATTAAACAGCATTTCCACTTGGAATTCTCAAACAAAGCTCTCGCATCGAATCCAAATGGTTTTGTTGGCAAATAGTGCACAATCTGGCACACTCTCAAACACACACGCACATGCAGTTGCATCATTGGCATTCGTTGTGCCACTCAAAATTGCTTAATTTCATGCACATCCTCGTTGTACCCACCTCCCTCCTCTCTCCACACCCCCGTCTCCCCAAAACACCTCACTCCAGGCCACATATCGTTGCTGCGAGCAAAAACAAATAAAAGCAAATGCACCAAAGCCGCAATATGTGAGTGCCAGTGCGCGTGTGTGTGTGCCTTGTGTGTGCGTCCGCATATGGATAGCATGTCTTGCGCTATGCTATGCCACGCCCACACAATCAAGCGCCCATTTATGCACTAATTAAAATTTTATCGTTAAATCTTGTTTGCATGCATTGCAACAAGCGGCATGTCGAGACCGACGACGACGGCGACGGTTGCAGAGAGCTTGAGAGCCACAGCAGCCGAGCGTAGACTACGCAATTCCCAATGCACTTCCCCCTTACCCCTACACGGCCAATGCACTGCGCACATTTTTCGTGGAAAACTGTTTGGCAACAGTTATTTGCACTTCCGGCACCCCACTGCCACGCCCACTGCGTCCCCGCACAGGGATTGCCATTTTCATTGCATTTAACGCTCGGCACCAGCAATTTTCATATTTTATTCGCCTCTCACCAGTCAAATACGCGCACAATGCGTCCGATAAGTGACCGTGCATATCTTGCGAGGCAAAGAAGTCGAGGGAGAACTAACGGAAGTGGGGGAGATGCTCACACGGGGTATCTGTTACTGCTTACACGCTACTAGGATATTGCCGTGGCGTGTGGCTAGCCAAGTAAAGTTGCTGGCAATTAAAAATGAATTGCATTTTCGGTGCAAGTTACACGAAATAAAGTAACAAAATCACAGTCGCCTGTCGACAATTTGTCAGCAGTTTATCAAATAACACAGTGACGCACACACACGCTTGCACTTGCCTGGCACTCAAAAATGCAATTTTCTAACATGTGCGGGGCAAAAAATAGTAAAACTAATGTGCATAAATAAATTTTGCAAAACTAACTGACCGAAACGAAGTGAGGCAAAACTTTTCGCGCCGACAACTTTTTTAATTTAATAGGAAATACATTGCGTATACGTAATTTGTGCGGTTCACAGCGACAACTGCATGTCACTCACTGTGTGTGCGCTCGTCTGCCTGTGTGCATATGTATGTGTGTGTATGTTTCTGTGTGTGTGTGCGTCCGTACTCTAAGTGCGGTTAAAAATTTAATTAAAATGTTGCATGAGTAAAATTTCAAATTCAAATTCAAATGCGAATGCAAATTCAAATTTCAAATTGCCTGCAAAATGAATAATTGATTTCAACAGTCGCAACGGTTTGGCCCTTGTGCTTTACGTCGGTCAGGCGCTGTTATCGAATTAAACTGGTTTTAGCTACTATAAGTAACCGATTATCCAAACAATCGGTAACTTTACTTTAATTATTGCAGGCTTGCATTTGAAAAATAGGATTGATTACTTCTGTAAATTGCATGTTAAGAATAGAAAGGCACTATCATTGGTTTGTGATATTGTAACTTAACATTAATTTTTGCAGGCTTGCATTTGAAAAATAGGATTGATTACATCTGTAAAGAGGATGTTAGAGCAGTTGCTCTCTTCAACGAAATTGCATGTTAACTATAGAAATGCACTGTATGTTAAGTTCTTAACACGAGCTTACCTAACATTTGTTTCTGATGTTAAATGTAAATGTTAATACATTAATCAATGTTCGCAATAAATATGAAAATCGGTAAGAATTTAGCAATTTATCTTTGAAGAATAAATATTAATTTGTTCTCTAGCTATGCTTTTATTTTCAAACTAATTTCAACAACCTACCACTTTGGCTTAGCTTTGAATTGGTTGCAGGAAAGTTTTATACTCTATTTTATTTAAAAATGTTTGCTTTATATCTTGCTGCAGCTGTGCCACAGCTTAGATGAACTTTAGAATTGGCTCTGCTTGGCTGGCCGCCTGTCTGTTTGCCTCGCCTCGCCTCGCCTGGGGTCATCAAGTCTTGCCGCTTTATGGGCTTAAAAGCTAAGCAGTGCCACTACCACCTCACACACATATACACAAGCATAACTCCCACACAGCTCCACTGGGAGCGCCCTAAAAAACTTATTTATTACCTTTGTTTAGACTTTATACAACACTCGAGTTGATGGCACTTGAGCAAATGGCATTAGCATTGTCTACTCACCCAGGCTGCTGGATTCTTCTTGTTTGTATTGTTGTTGCTCTTCATTCCTCCTTTCTCTCTGCCTTCCCATGTTATTTTTGTGTGCTGCCTTGTAAGTCTGCGACAGTTTCTTATCAGTACACAGCCGAGCCGAGACGAGATTGTCTGCTTGCGCTACTTGGCAGGCCGCTGCGCTTGATTTGTGTGCTTAGTGTGCGCAGGGAGTTTGTTCTGTGTCTTGTAAATACGCCTAGCTGTATGCAGTGAAAATTACACATCATTCACATGTATGTAGTTGAGTGTTTGTTAATGCATGGGAAGAAGAGCTGAGTTTCTATTGTACCCAAGTTGAACGGATGAGTACTGAAATGTATGGACACAAACCCTCAAAAGAAGGGATTTACATTCTTGTAAACTATAGAAACTTTGAATTAGAAATTATATATTGTTTTTTTATATTTGTAATTGAACTAGAAAAGCAAATTATATACTTAGCTCATCAAGCTTTTATTATTTTTTATGTTATCTAAGAACCCAACGATATAGTATTCTCTATTGTTTATTTCAACTGATAGTTCAAATCCAATTTTTAAAGTTTGCATTAAATATTTTTCAAAATTGTTATAGATATCGAGGCGATCAACGATTTAACCATGTGTCAAATACCCGAGAACTTTGTAACGTCTGATCTGGTGCACCATCAGAGATGCGATAAGGCTAAAAACTCTTTACAAGTCCCCGATGAAATAGAACCGTTAAAGCATGTGCGTTACATGTTCGTTTTTGAGCACGGAGATCTAGCCCTGGCGGCGCATTATCTGGCCGAGCGCATGCACGAGCCATTCGACCCTCTACCGATTGGATGCGTGGCCGTGCAGCAGTCGGTGCGCGATGAGTTTATAGAACGTTTGCGAAGTAAGTTCCATCAGCTGAAGCCGTCCGTCGCGATGCATCCAAATTTCGAGCGCACTCTGCAGGAACTGAAAATGGGCGGCATAAGCTATGTGGTTGCCGACGAAGCGAATGCGCCGCCCTTTGCCAGTCCCATTCTTGTGACGGACAACATTTCGCATTTATTCTTCAGCAAAAGGCCGTCTGGAGTGGTTATTCTTCATAGCTTCGAGACAATTGCGGAGGCAAAAGATGCGTTCCTTCGGGAAACACTCTTTATTGACGAAGTTCTCTTTTTTGACGAGAGCATCACTAATGTTTATGAGTTTGCCCCAATAATCCCTTGTTTAACGTTCTTTGTGAACTGTTACGACATTTGCATCCTGCCCATTCTACGGTACTTCGTGACTAAACAGGCTTGCTCCATAATGCACAATGGCTTCCACTTTGAGTGTATTGAACTCGGTAAAAAATGGAGAATAATTGTTTTTCCGTATAGCACAACTGTACAGAAAACCTGTTACTGTCTGCCGGGCCAATGTACCTGTCGTATGGACCCCATTACTTGCAGCGAAAGATAAACTAAGTGAACAAAAGCACTACAGCAATTTGACATGCTGATGGCAGAAGGCGAGTGTGACGTCTGGAGAGCCCTAGAAGTTACTAAAACTATCAAATTTGGGGCTGACAAAACATGTAAATCATTGGGCTCACTTAAGTTGCATTGTCTGCCAAGTCCTTCAGTAAGAGAAGTTTTAATAACCGTTTTGAGTAAATAAGACGAATGTAAATTTGCAAGTAATTAAACTTGAGTATATAAGTAAATCCTAAGCACTCTATTTAGCATTATACCGATTACTATTGCAGTTTATGAGTAATATTAACATTTATTTTCTTTAACAGCAACAGCTTTACAGTATGTGAATGAACAGCAGCTTACATTATATATACGGTAGAAAAGCAGCTTAACAGTATTTTAAATTTAACATAATATTCCCTTACATCAGCTAAGCAGCTGATGATTTCAGTTAAAAACTTAAATACCTTATCACTACAATTGGTCTTTGCTCCATTAATTTGTCTATATTTATCAAACCGTGTCTGCTCTTCCGCGTTGACTGTCTCAACTCTCGACTGTCTGCATACATGTGTCGCAGACTGTTGGCTTTTAATAAAACTTCTCACAGCTGCTGCCAAGCGCAAGAAGACTTATTCGACGAAGGAACCGCGCTGCCAGCAAAGGCAACTATTAAACTGGCATTCGGCCATTAGTTGCGGTTTCTGCTGCTGCGGCGAAGTCTGCTGCTGCTGCTGTTGTGGCAGATTGTCGCCAGGCATCGACAGTTTGCGGCATCGTTGAGTTTTTGGCTTTTATGTGCCAACTTGTTAATGAGTTTGCTTGGAAAGCGGAAGAACCCTATCCACATATGTACATATGTATGTATGTGGAAGCAACTGACTGTCAGGCCTATCCGCAACTTCAAGTACTTCCGAATTATAGTTTATATTTCTACTTCGTTTTTGCTTGGCATTGAAAGCCAAATTTGGCTGCTTGTCTGTCTGCCAGTTGTCTGTCTGTTTGTCAATCTGTCTGGCTGTCTGTCAGTCTTCTTTGCCAGCCAACCGACTGACTGATTCGGATTTGTCAGTTTTGTCTGCCAATGTGATGTGAGTTTGACAATTTTGGCTGCACTTCTGCGTCGTCTGCCGTCATTTTATGGCATAAAAAAGGATTTTTTTTACAGATTCGCAGCTGCATAGAAATAATAAATCTTAACATGGAGAGTGCATAACACATTTTCTACAACTGAAAACCATTGCAGATAAATTGAGATTAGCATTTTAAAATAAGATAGCGGTATATTTGAATATTGAACATTAGATTGGAAAACTTTTGTAAAGTCCACAATTTTTTTTGAACTTTTTAATATTTTTCGTTATTTTCTTTAAATCTGCCTTTCATCAAATTGAACAGAAATTGTTGCGATTTTGTTTTTCGGAACACTTGCAATTAAATATTTTACGTTCGGACTGCGAAAAAAGCTTAGCTGAGCTTTTTATTATTTGTTTGCTTGGTTGTCTGGCGTTTGTCATAAATTGTTATTTATGTCTGGCATTGGCATTGCCAGTGGCATAGCCACGCCCCCCTGGGTTTATATTGAGCTGGCGAACTTGAAAATTTCAACTGTGTCGCGGATCAGTCAGTCACACTGAATTTCAATCCTCTGCTGTTATGTTGTTGTTGTTTTAGAAGGCCGAACGATTTCAAAATGTGTCGTCACTTGTCGACAGTTTCGGCTGTCCATTTTGCGGCATCTGCCGCAGGCAACAACTAAGGCAGCAACAACAAGTGGAACAACCGCAACGGACAGTTGTCAGCAGTTGCTACTGTTGTTGTTGTAAGCAGTTGATATATGTTTGTATGGCTATGACATGTTTGTCTAAGTTGTAGAGTTAGAAAACATATACCAAACAATATGCTGCATTTAATAAAAATGGGGGCATTTTAAGAGATAAAGAATTAGACGAGATTGTGTTTGCTTCATGTTATGCAGGAATAATTGATGTGAGAGCAGAAAATATAAATAAAATATAAAGATATATTTTCTTTATTAGTACTGACATTCCACATTCCAACATTTTTATTAGTTTGTATTTTCAAATCGCAGTTGAGTAAGATTTGAGGGGACAAGAAGTAAAACCGAAACCATAACAACGGGCAATTAATTCAAAAGCAAATACGAAACAATGCGATACTATGTGCGGTCGATTCGAGTCGAGGCGACCGCAAACGAGGAAAACAATTCGAAAAACATTACCCATACGCCGTGTGTGACACACTGAACACATGCAGCAAGCTGCAGAAGCAGCAAAAAGTGGGAAAGAAACATACAGGGGGAGTGTATCTGGCGAGACGGCGAAAAAGACAGGGGGTAGTGCATTTTAGGTTGCCCATGCGGTTGCGGGACAGTCAACTCAAGCACATGGAGCACAGTGTATTTTCAACACCTGCTGGTCAAACAAATCGTGTTCATTTCGGTACAAACACTAATTTCGACAAGGTGCAAACAAGCTGACGTACCCAACCGGGTCTGGGGATGTGCAACGGTAGCAGCAGCACCACCAATACACAAGGCACACACACATACATGGCTTCCATAGCAGCACACACACGGCTGCACGTCACGTGCGGCAGGTCTGGGCTGGGAATTGTGTCTGCGCTCCGTAGCTGCGCTCTCGGGCCTGTCGTCGACAGATAAAATGCTTTTTGAAAAATGTAAAATTGCATTTGTAACCGCATTTCATTAGAGAAAGAAAGTCAAGCGTCAGGTAGCAACGGTAGTAGCAGCAGCAGCAGCACCACGTACCTCTCTCTCCACCCCTTTGACCGAAAATGCCATTGGGGCAACGCAAACAGCAACGTGCAACCTGCAACCTGCAGCAGTGTCCGTATTCGCGACAGCGAAGTGAACGTCACGGTCAGCGGCCAAGCGCACGAGACAGTGAAAGGGAGAGAGAGAGAGGGAAAGGGAGAGAGAGAGAGAGAGAAAGAAAGAGAAAGCTTGCAGCCATGTTACAGTTGCCATTTTTGCTGCTGTCAGAACATAAACATGGCCGTCTCTGGTGTGTGAGTGTATATGTGAATGTCTGTGAGTGTGTCTGCCCGTTTAGGCTTTAAATGGCTGCCAGCTATGCTGATGCGGGTGTGTAATGTATGTTTGTATGTGTTCCTCTGTTTATGTGTATGTTTGCTTAGTGTTGTGTGTGTGTGTGTGTGTACAATATGCGGCATTCTTATCGCAATGTACTAACTGCGGCATTAAACGATTGATAAGCAAAGACATTTGGATCAGCAGAACTGATTTTTAAGTGATGCGAAAAAGAAAAATAGTTGTAAGAATATTTTACTTGTACTTGTTTCAAATAGTCGAATGAAAACGATACAGAAATGAATAAAATAACATATTATGTATGAAAATAGTTGAAGTAAACAGTTCATAATTCTGATAAAAATAGTGAATCGGTATTATTTTAGCTTGATGTGAATAATCTAATGTTAGGTAACATAGATTAATATTCCCATATAATAAACAATTGGTGCTATCTTAAATGAGAGCTACTAGTTAAATGAGAATCTCCCATTGAGCTCTCATTACTTCCTTGTTGATTTCCTTGTTCCATAAATAAGACAAGTAAAAGAATCTACGCAGATTTGTAATTCATTTTTTCTGCCTTGAGCAGCCTGAATTACGCGATGCAAACTTTAACCTCGACGGAACTGACAACTTGACAAACGATCGAAGCACAGTTGGATACCGCAAAGCGGGCAACCGCAGATAGCCACAGACGGCAGACAGCAGACGGCGAATGGCGGATGGCTGTCAGCAGACAACAGACAAGAGAACAGACATCCGACGCGATGGCCCATGACGCGTCGACAAACCGCAAAATGGGACCCAACAAAGGCAACAGCAACAGCAACAACAAGAATGGTAATACAAGCGCCCAAAGGGTTTTCAGACATGAAAAGTACCGATTGCCCATAGAGTTAAGGGCCGACGAGGCTTTCACTTTGGTGTCTGTGCATAAATTCCATCATATGATATCAATTAGTGATAGTGCGGTGCGACTGAAATGTCATTTGCAGAAATGCGCATATTTTAAACGTGACATACGACAGTGCGAGCAGCCAAACTCCCTTTTGACCCCACTCAACTGCCCGTTCATTCGAGTAGACAGGCAAAACCAACTAGCGGGCCATGATATCTCGCAAATGGAGCGCACTTTTTATATGGCCTATGGAACGAAGAGATATTTATGTGACTTGCAGGGGTATATTGAATTCGTCGAATATTTCGCAGCATACATTGAAATTAAAATAGTTTCATTTAAAAAAAAACAATCATGCTTCTCTTGCTTGTGTCTGTTAAGTCGCACTGTTCTGCTGATTGGTATCGATAATTTCGATAATGTTAGTTAAGTTTGTGTACGTTGCAAACTGTGAAAAGCTGTTAATGCAATAGCAGATAATGTTAATTCGGTATTTATGTTATGTGTTATCGATATCGTTAAAAATGACAGAATGTAGTTTAATTTGGATTTATCTACTTTATGTGCCTTCATTATATTGAATGTACATTTAGTTACATAAAATAATTCATTTCGAAAGAGTATTGTTTATTTGTGTGCACTATGAAGGTGTTGCTTGCCTTCGCTTTGTTGTTTTATTTTTGGGCCAAAGCAGCAGCCATAAAAACCAAACCGAGCAGCTGGCCAAACGAGCCGAGCTGACATGGTCAAGCCACATAAAATCAGCTCGCCCGCATTGGCAACAACAAAGGTTGCCTGGCCTTCGCTTGACCCATGAATATGCAACGTGGCGACGAGTGAGGGCTGTCGGATGATGAGTGCGGCGAAGGTAGGTACCGCATTGGAGCTGCATCGGTATGCAGATGCAAACTGCACCTGAAATAGCTGCGAAACACTGTCAACGTTGCCCAGGACATGTGGCAATGCAGGTCGTGGGCATTCGGCCCAATAAAATGGTGGCCCAGCGCAGCTGGTAACGGTTTTTGGCGTGCAACGCGTTGCCCACAAATTGCATTTGCAGTTTTTATGGTCCAGTTGGGTATCTCATGACCCCCTCGACCCCTCAATGCATTCTATTTAATTTAAGCTCAAATATCTGAAAAAAACAACTTTCGAGCGCATTATTATTGTCGGCTTTTTGATATTTGCGTGAACCAATGCGAAAAGTTGCCAAATTGTTTGTTATCCTTTTTAATTGTTGCGGTTTTTCTGGCTTTACAGTTTTAGGTCAACTCGCAGCAAATTGTTATTTAAATTGAATGCGGTATATTCTTTGGTAAATTGAAATTTCATACTTTGGTATATGTAATCTATTTCAATTGAATTTAATTTTGTTATTAATATATTAAATTGAGATAATAATTATTACAGATACATGAAGATAACTCGGAGTGTTAACTTTAGTAGCAAGAAAAAAAATAAAACTTTGATTATTTGGCTGCTTCGAAATAATAAATTGAAAAGAGGATTGTAGCGGCAACCACTAATATCGATAGACAATAAGTGCGATCCCTATCATAAAGACCGACGCAATAAAATTTAAGAAGTACAAAACAATTGTTATCATATTCGCTGTTTCCTTTTATATTGAGTATTAAAATAAAGTATAATATCGCGACATCATTATAAGCGATAGAATTTATGATATTTACTTATTATATTACATAAATTTCATAATCTAATTACCAGATATTTCTCTCTCATTTTGCACTTACCAATTCAGCCTTTAATCGTCAGTCACGAATTCATTTAAAAGCGGCGTCGTTTTTTGTGCTTAAACAACGTGAACTGAATGGAAATTGGAGCGTGGCTAAAAGCGTCCTCAATTGGCCTCTTGTTGACCTTCGACTGCAACATTTTGCCGTCCAGGTAGCAGGCCTGCTACGCCCATTCGCTTTCGTCCCTTTGGCGTCTCGTTGACCTCCAAAACGAGAGCAGCATAAAATATATTTTTGCTCGTTGAATGTTTCTAGTAATTCCATTTTTATTTGCAAGCTACATTGTTGTTGCAGTTGTTGTGGAGAGATGTGGTTGGTCCTGAGGGGGGTAGTCGGGCCAGTTACGAGGTTGTTCGCCTCAGGGCGTTGCGCCTCGTTGACATTTCATTGTGCGGCCATGTTGAGGTTGTTGTTGCTACTGTTGTTATTGTGTCGACCATTTTCAATTGTGTGCGAGGTGATTTTTTTTATACCTATCGGTATAGAGATGTGCACGTGATTTGTTAGGAGAGTGTAACTATCGGTCTATTGCAATCGAATCAATTAAAGGTGTATAATTGTCAATTATATGGGTTCGTTGATAAGTTTTTTTTTTATTACTGTTGTTTTTTGTATCAATCTTAAATAATAAATATATAATAAATTAGTTAGTTATAAGTGCTCTATGGTCCCTACATCGCTACACTTCGGGAATACGATACACTAACCTCTTCAACTGGCCGGCACTGTATGTATCTTGGTTTGCCATCCCTAAGAACCTTAACATTTCATTATTAAAAACGAGAATTTTGTAATTTGTATTTCTGTGTGGCATTTGTGTAAATGGAACGAGGTGCTTTTCTGTTATAGTTATGGGGCGGAGAGGGTGTCGGGAAATTAATAAGCCACAGCTTATGGCAATGCCAATGGCTTATTGGCAACACTCGCCACAGTATTTTCACCGTTTTTTATTCCTCTTCTTCATTTCTGTTTTTTGCACTGCAAGTTAATTTCATGGGGTGCTGCCAGCGCTGCGCTCCGCACTCCATTCAAATCTCAATCACTTAGCAATAAAATCGAAATTAACTTTGCACAAAGGCGTCATAAAAAGCATAAGCGTTGTTGTTGTTTTTCTGCTTGTGTTGTTGTTGTTGTTGCTGCTGCTAAAGCTTTTTCTCCTGCTGACACAAACTTAATTTGAAGCAAAACAGCAGCAAAAAAATCTGAGAAAATGATCCTTGCTCAGAGATACCCTGGAAAGAGGTCTTAAGTTTAAATTTGTGTGAGATATTTTCAAAACACGAATGCAAGATACAGTTAAATTTTTTAACAAAATGCAAATGGGAACTCCATTTCAAATACGTTTACAGGGTATGGATATGATTTGAAAAAATGCGAGGTGTATTGGGTGGATGAGGGGGAGATGCTGACTTTAAGCCACAGGTAGAGCGTCAGCAAACAGTTGATGAAGTTTTTCAAAGCAGCAGCAAAAGAGAAAAAAACGAACAGAAAACGAAATAAATTGAAAATCGAGTGAGCAACGGCAAGAAACAGTTACCAGGGTTGTCAACTGCACAAAAAAAAGAGGGGAGAGAGACAGAGACAAAGCAAGCGGGAAAGAGGGAGAGCAGACATAACGAGTCGAACTCAAAGTGTGGTTGCAAAAAAGAATCTAAGCTACGGCATTCCTCTTGCTTAACAGCAAAAGTTTTTCCATTATTTGAAGATTATAGACTCTAAACATTCTCCCATTCTGCTCTTCTTCACCTCCACTTCTCCACACTCTTGCTAAACAAAAAACAAAAGAGGAAAAAACTGCAAAAGCTGACAAGATATGAGGGCGACGGCAACACGGGCTACTGTGGCTGATGATGACATAGCTGGGGAAATTTTCCACACTTTTATGACAGCGTTTTGCTGCTGATAAAGCCGCAGCGAGGACAAAAAGAAATATAAAACTTTTCAGCAATGCATTCGCATTGTTTCAGTCTGTGGCACACACCCCTTAAAAAATAAAAAACAAAAAAAGCAATCCGAATAACTTGCCTCGTACCATTTGTTAAATGTCAATAGCTTCCATTCGACGTTCCCCTTCGACGCCCCTGGTAACCCTGGCAGACTATTCGCATGCTGTCATTGCATATGTTTTGCTCTTTTTGTTGTTCTTGTTATTGTTGCTGCTGCTGTTGTTGTTGTTATGGCAATAGTTCCTGTTGCTGCTGCTGCTGTCGACTTTACTGCGAGATTATTCAATGAGCTTTTCATTTGACTGTTCAAAACTTTAGCATTGCCCTTTCCATTCAAGCATGTGCTCTGGCAGAAAGGGAGTGATGCAGGAGAACTGGCTTGTAGCCTGCTACATGTTGAAAAGTTTCAAAAATATTGCAAAACATTGCAGTTAACATGGAAGAAATTAAATGTAAATGTAATTTACTGTCTTCATTCATTGCATTTCTGTGTGTTTATCATAATTTATTTATTTATTTTTAATTTTGTAGAATACTAGTTAATGCCTATTTCAGATTTTCATGGGGTCTTTGAATCATGCCAATAAAGTTTTATCTATATAATATGCATATTTAAATCTCCTTCCGGTAGCTTGCATTTTGCCATAATTATGCACCTTCCCCCATTTCTCACAGTGTTATCCAAGTGCATATTGTGTGATTTGTCATGTTGCCCGAGCATGTGAAATTCCGTACTAAGAAGCCAATCAATAAATGTTGGAGGAATGCAGCAAATAATTTACACAAAAGAAGGGAAAATTGATTTACCTTGCAGTGTGACACCTCAGCAGCTCAGGCCATTCCCCGACTGTCCCCCACAAAAGAGCTGTAAATACTGCAGGGAAAATTCTCTTTTCGGAATCGAGAATGAAAGACGAAACAGTTGTGGCGAATGTCAAGCGGAGTGGGAGGAAAGCTTTTCGCTGCTGAAATATGTAAATTCAATAGCATGGCCAAAAACTTTTCATGGCAAATCAAGCGAGGCGGCAAGACAGACAGCCAGACAGGTAGAGGGACAGGCAGACAGACTGACAGACAGGAAGACAGACAGGTGAACAGACAGAGGAAGATAGAAGAATAGCTAAGGACTGAAAGACAGGTGTCATTTCACTGTCTGTTGCCATGATTTTTGATTATTTTATATACAATACATATATATTCCTATTCACAATGGTCAACAATTGGCTTGAAAAGACCAACGTGGGGTTTCTCTCATGTGTGTGTGTGTGTGTTGTCCTCAATTGAAACCACCTGAAAGCCAACGAACCACAACTTTTTGACTGCAAATCATGTAATTTTCTTTTATTATTTTTTGCATTTTATTTCGAATTTTCCATCGGGCAGTATGTGAAAAGTTTTCCCTTTTTTATTTTTTGTTTGTAACGAGTATAAGAAAAGTTTTGCTCTTCAACATAATATCATACAAATTGATGGTCATTTCCATTTGTGAAATCTATGCGGCATATTATAAATAAAAATTTGTAGAAGCAAATGGAAAAAATAAAAAATTCGTAAAACTTTGATAGAAATTTGAAAAGTTTTATAACTAGCTTGCTCTATTCATTGCATTGAATGACTGAAATACAATTAATTAATGAGAATTATTCATTGGAAAAGTTTGATAAGGTTTGAAGGAATTTACTTAAAATACATATTAGGGAATTAAATTATGATATTATTATGAGACAGAGAGTAAGGCAGACATAAAAGAATATTTTAATTTAGAATCAGAGAAATAATCACAAAATAAAAATTGTTTATCTCTAACTTCTGAAGTTTGAGCTAAGTTTATTTAAAAACCAACCTGTATTACGGTCTTTAAGCTCTGACTTAACAAAATTTTATTCGTAATTCGAGTTTAACTGTGAATTTCTTGCAAACTGTGAAATCGCTTCGGGTCATGAGAGATTTTCATATTTTTGTTGCATACTTTTCTGGGCTACTGCATCAACAGCAGCAGCAGCAGCCTTAAGCCTTGTCATAGATTTAAATTGTAAGCGAAATATTTTCACACTTATGGAGGCACACACATACATACATGTCTGTGCATTGGCGACAACACTGTGCGTTGTATCTTCGTGCAATGAGAGTGTGGAAAAGTGGAAAACTTCTCGGTTTTTGGGTTCGGCAAAACAAGTGAAGCGCATTAAAATGCAAATTTTTGTTGCTGCTTTTCGCTTTTTTATATCGTGATTTGTGTGCGCCGACGTTGGCAACGTTTTTGCAGTTTAGTTGGGGGCGTGGCATGTTGTCGGCATACATGCTGGGCGTGCACTGCAGTCGTATTTTTGTTATATTTTTTGTGTTTGTTTTTTGTGCCTTTTTGTTGCTTTTTTTCTTTTATTTGCAAAAATCCGATTTTTCCGCCATGCATAATCAGTTTGCATTTTTATTTATTTATTTTACGCGCTTTTCATTTGCCAGTCGTCCCCTTTGTTTATTTATTTTTATTCACTTTGTGGCAAATCGTTGTTGTTGCTCTTTCCCTTTTTTCGCTTGCCCTTTTTTACTTATTGTTGCCTCTGTGCAAAGTAATTTATTTCACTTGAACACATTTTCCTCTGGCTTTGTGTTTCATTTTCGGCTTAGCTGCAAAAATGATGAGAAGAAACCAACGCACCGAGAGGGCAATACTTGACAAGCAACAGTATAAGTAGTTGCATTAAATTAAATAAATATTAACTATACTTTACCACATCATAAAATATAACGCATCATATCAAATTATATTATATCATAACTTATGATACTATATAATATCAAATCATATTATTTCAGTTCACATATCATGTTGTTTCGTGTCTCATTAAATCATATGTCATATCATATACCATCATATCAATTCAGTGCCGTCCTTTTTAATTACAGGGTATAACAAATGCATCGCCGGTCGACTGCATCTCTTTGTGTTTATTCCTTTGCGCGCAGTTCTTTGCTGTTCTTTTTCTATGTGTTCTATGTGCATTGAGTTATAAATTTTGAAACATTCATTTACGAATTTGTCTATGGCAACTTTTCGGGCCTCTCGAAATGCATATTTCATAAGGCTGGCAAAAAACAAAGCTTTGGCTTATGATCCGTTTGCCATGCTCTCTGACGCGGAGCATTCATGTGCGAGATTTGTTTGTGGCCGAAACATGGCAAATATAACAAAAAAAAGTAAGAGTCGCTAAACAATTTGCAAAAACTTTTATTAAAAGTCAGCGAAAAATGTGCAAAGTCAGACAAAGTGCTGCGAATCGAGTAGAGAACTATTCCTGCGTCCAATTGACAGCTAATTTATTGATAAATCACCGGCAGCAATAGATTATTTCATTATAGTCTCTATACTCGTATAGTAGCCAGTCAGTAGCAACTCGATAAGCGGCAAACTCAAATAGCTCGAATAACCCAAACTAATCAGCAAACAGTCGTGAAACGACTCAGGCAACAAGTAAAATGCCTTTCGGGGGTCACTTTGTGCCAAAAAGAGTGGAGAGCACAACGGACGAGAGACTCAGAGAGAGAAAGAGAGAGACAGAGAGAGAGAGAGAAAGAGAGAGAGAGAGAAAGAGAGAGAATGAAGGCTACTGTCAGTGTCAACGGCACCAAAGTTTGTCTGCATCTGAGCTGTGGCGGGGCCTTGGTGAGACAGGGGGGTTCGGTAGTTCTAACTGCAAGCAAACTATGGCGAACTGAAGTATATGCCTACTTAAAGTCTTGTACAGTGCAGCTGAATCAAATGATTTCAAGAAATTTGATTAATTAAGATTTAAGTAAAAATATAGGAAATACAGGAATATTGTCGGAGTACTGCGAATATATTTTCTTCTTCATTCTCTTATATTACATCAATCTGCTTACTGTAAAATTCACTATAATTTACTATTTCAAATTGTATATTACGTTTACCAATTTTGTCCACTGTACACAGTGCTCTGCACTGGCTCAAGTCAGTTTACGTTTCGCCCCGTCGAGAGGACAACACAAAGTAAACTTTATAGATTTCTAATACCTCGTCGAAGTCTGAACATCTTGCAGGGGCGTCGGCTTCTATTTAGTTATGGAGGTGTATGTGTGTGTGAGTTTGTGTGTGTGTTGGGCTTTGCCTTCAGAGGGCGCAGCTGCATGAAGAACACTGCTAACTTCAATGCAAACTATGGCAAAACTTTGCTCCAAGACCGAAGAGCGAAGAGGACCGACGAGTGAAGACCGAAGACCGAAGACTTTGGGTCTGCGGCTGTTGGCAACTTTGTCTGTTTGGCTCTTTGGATGACGCTGCTGTTACTTCAAATTGTTGGCAAAATAATTGTGTACGCCTTGTGGTTGTCTCACACACACACACGAACACATATTCAGATAGCCTTTTTGGCAAATGCCTATTTGAATGAGCGAACTGAAACAAAAATTGACCCAATTACATTATGTCGCTTAGCTGAAGGCAATTTTACAATTCAGCTAACACACGCGCTCAACACCTTCTGGCCGGCTGCCAACAGCAGAGAGCAGAGCAATCAGTATGTGTGTGTATTATATAAAGAAAATCTGATATTTTTCTGGAGCACACTGTTGGGCGTCTTTTATTCGTGCACAGGGGCAAATGCTGCAATCTTGAGGGAAATAAATTTCTTTTGCATTGGCGTCCATTTTCTACATATATGACTTGTGTCACCTTCGCCTGGAGGAAGTTTAGCTATGGAATAAATATAATAAATATGCCAAACATACATTTATTACACAAGCAACTTAAGATTAGAATATGCACAGAGCTCTAGAGAAATCTATGTTTCTGAGGCAATTCTCGATGATTTATTACCTTTAAAATGGTTTTAGTTGCGATGAAATTCTTTAAACTGGCGCAGAGAAAAGAGAGAGCGAGGGAAAGAAATATAAAGGGAATGCACGACAGCAACAGAAAGTTGAGGAATACAGAGGTAAAAGCAAGACTTAGGCTTATATGTAGGTATATATATATACATATTTTTTACAGGATATTTCGTAGTCAACACTTTACGTAGTTTATTTATTTCTCCCATACAACTATCATAATTATATCATACATATTATTCCCTTATCTTAAGTTATTTTATTTCAGTTTTAAGTCCACTGAAAGCGTCATAAATTCTGTTTAGGTGTTTGTCTAATCCATAAATCCTGCTCGCACCACGCCAACTTGTTAATCCCGAATTGTTTTCAGTTGGTTTCTTGAGTTATGCACTCGGAATTTCTCACTGTGCAGAGACGCAGTGCGATACCAGACTATTGCAAGTGTTTGATGGCGCATTATGCTGACTTAGGAGAGGATACGAGGAGGGAATGAGGAAGATTCACACGCCTGGCAACCACTTTTACTTACAACTGCAGCTGAGAGCTGGGCGCGCTTAGAGGGCGCATCTCTGGTCGGCCTCTCTCTCTCTCTCTGTGCTCTGACTGGGCTGGCTTTGGTCGCTAGGAGGGTCTCTTGTTTGGCAAGTGGCGTGCTGACAGCTGAAAGGGATTCCGTTTGCCTTGGCAAAGTTAAGCCTTAAAGCCGTGAGCTAATTTTACTTTAAGATTTACCGAGTGCCAAGCAGGGGCTCAAGAATTTTGGCACAAAGCTAAGTGAGAGAGCGAGAGAGATAGGAAGAGGAGAAATGCATTTTGCACGAGCTTGGATCGGCTTCGACATTATCCGTTTGTGATTAGGTGGATGACATGCAAATGTGGGTGGTAAATGGAATAGAAACGAACAGAAATGAAACCAAAGCCAACTGCAAATGTGGCACAACTCTGGCGACTGCGAACTGTGGAATTGCCAACCTGCTGGCAGTTTTGCGATTGCAATTTATGCTCTTGCCTGGCACAGTCGCACAGCGTCGCCTTCAACGCTTGGCCAGCAGCAGGAATACCTGTGCAAACTTGTGGGCCACCAAGCACGGGCTTGCCAATCCTTTTGCTTAAATAATAAGTATCATAATTTCAAGGGTTGTCAAAAAAGTCTTTTAATTTATGTTCGCCATTTCCGAGCGACGTCCAACTCCTGCCTAGAAAATCAACATAAATAAGTAAAAGTTGTTCGCAGAATGAGACGAAGAGGGAGATGGTAAGACAGAGCCACACAGCCTCTCTCCCCCGCATTCTCTCTTCCTGTCTTTCTGTCTCTCTTTCTTCACCTTAGCTCGACTTGCTGCTTTTTTCTTTGGCATGGCACCCATTCTGGACTCAACAAGGACCAAGTTTGCCTTTTGTCACTGTATGCGTGTGTGTGTGTGTGGCATTGCTGTTGTGTTTATGGCAAGTTGGCAACTCTGTTACAATTGCGCCTAATTTCATGCTTTACTTTGGCTGGCAAACAAATGTTGTTGCATACTTTCAGGTAAATAACTTTATTAAAATAATGACAAGCCGAGACCGAACCTCATCAGGAGGAGGCATGGAAAGTCGACCAGGGCAAGGGTGGCAACTGAAGTTTGCAGGAAGCTTTGACAAACTGGCTGCCAGCTGCTCTTGGTCTTTCTTCCTCTTCTTGCTGTGCGCCTCTGCATATGATACCAAATTGAGGCCCAGAGGCGTAACTGAAATTGATCAGAATTGAGGGGATTGCCCAAAGCAGCGAATCGGGCAAAATAAACAAAGGTACTTTTTAGTTTGCAACTGGTGGCTTAACTGACAAGTTTGCCATATTAAATACTGCATTCCATTTTAAGAAAATGCTGAAGAAGAAATATAAATTGTATATGTAAATTACGTGGCAGATCTAGCAGAAGAAACCATTGCTGACTTTATCAAATATGTACAATATAATATTGTCGATCAGCAACATTCAAGCAACTTCTACCGACTTCTGCGTAGCTGTTTTAGCGAATCTTTACTGTAAAAACTGAGCTTGGTGCATTAGCGCAGCTAACTTTGTTCAACTTCGAACTCCTGTTTCTACTGTTGCTCCTGTTGTCGTTGTTGCTGTTGTTGCTGCTGTTCTTTCTGCTGTTGCTGGAAGTGAAGCTGCCATTTGGTGTAATGCAGAACGAGTTTTATGTCTGCAGCGCACCGAAAATGTGACGCTTCTAATTATGAAACTAAGCAGCTTGTGATTTGTTCAAGCGTGAAAATGCTGTCGACAACAGGCGAAACAGCTGGGTGGAGTATTGAAGGGGCTAGCAGAGGAGTAAAGAGAGGGGAAGCTGGCATGGACATGGCACGACTTTGTTGCGCGTCCCGACACGCAAAATATTATGGCAACTTGTAAATAAGCCGCAGCTGCCGTCGTTCTACTCGACGGCAAAGGCAGCGGCAACGGCAGCAGGTCAGGACAAGGGGCCGAAAAACCAGCAAAGCCAAAAGCAAATTTTACCCAAAAATTTATGCAAAATTATTTCGTAAAGTTTGCGTTGCGCCAGCGCCCACTTTTTTGGTGGTCCGCCCGGTCCTGGTGCCGCCTCTTGGACTGGAAGCTGCTTAAGCCTTTTGATGATGGCTGGCGTTGCCGCAGCTTGGTTCGTTCCTCGTGCTTCATACCTCGTGGTCGTGGGCTGCCCGTCGCGCAGTTTTCTGAATTTGAGTTTCGAGTTTGAGTTCATCGCCGTCGACAAAGTTTACCATTTTGCGCGACAAAGTGGCAAACAGTTTAGCAGAGTTTACGACAACAGGCGATGGGCGACGGCGTTGCGTATGCGCCGTGTTGCCTGCCCACAGCAGCTTATGCTGCTAGCCGGTGTGCGTGTGTGTGTGTTCGTATGTATGTGACTGTTTAATAGCAGCTGCCATGCGGCCATGATGCTAATTACTGTTGCCATTTAAGTGGTTGCACCAAATGACGGCACCATCCGGCTTCCCTCTCCTTCCTCCTCTCTCTCTCTTTCTCGTTTTTTTTTGGCTTCTTCTCTTTTGCAGCTTGCGTAAATGTTGTACAGGTGACATGTTGCCCAACTTGTGGAAAAAGTTGATAAAAACGGGTGCTGTGGGCTGAACTTGTGGCGCAGCTGCAGTCGCATGTGATAGCGGCTTTAGGGGTCCTTTATGGTCTGCGATCGCAGGGTGAATAAAATGAAATTAATTTCTGGTTTGCTGCGTGCATTAAGAACTATCCTTAGCTACTCAACTTAATAACTGCGCTTACATCAATTTTAAAATGAATTTAATATAAGTTCACTAAAAATAAGTTTCACTTTATTTTCTAATCCGATTAGAAGACATTAAGACCTACAAAGCATTCAATTCGTCTCGATTTCATTCATATATCACATATTATATATATACGCAGACGTCTAACTACGTCTGGCAATTTCGAGTTATAATTGCCAATCTATACTCCCTGCCAATTCGCCTCGCCTTCTCTAGCTGCCACTAAGCCGTGAGACTTCGACAAGCTCAGCGCGTGTAATACGCGTTTAAAAAGTTTACAAACTTTGCCAAGTTTTGACGGTGTTTTCCTTCTTTTTATTTTATTTTTTGTTGTGCCTGCTGCAAATTCATTTTTTCACACCACGTGCAACTTTGTGGCAGCCACGCCCACCATGCGCCTGTTTACACTTTCGCGTCGCTTTCGCCTCGCTTTGATGTATTCGCTGCCTGCCTGCTGCCTTCGCTTAAACTGCAAAACGTGACCATTTAAAAATGCGCCACGTTTGCCAAAACTTTGCCAATGCCTCGAACTTTGTCGGGGCCAGAACAGCCAAGGCAAAAAAAAACAACAACTACAAAATCAGAAAACTTCGTGACAAAGGTGAAAAGAGCAGCAGCGATGTTGTTGCGGTAAGGTGAAGATAGAGCAGAGGGGCGTGGCGAAAGGCGGTGGCAATGCGGGTGCGGACAGTCATATGCAACTGGCGCATTGCAAAATTTATGAAAATTGATTTTCCTAAATGGGAAGCCGAAAAGACAACTTAATGCCAAACGGTCGATCTGTGAATGGGGACACGAGTTTTATTGACATTTTCACCTGAAACGTGTGAGTGGGTGAGATGTTACACGGGGCAGACCAATAACAGAGTTCAACAAGGAAGAGACAGCTTCAAATATAATGTAAGAAAAATAATATTAAGAGAGTTTTAAAGTAACGATATAAACAGAAGGATTTGATGTCTTTTTACATATATAGTCGGTATATTTTTTATAATTAGATTCAACTGCATACTTTAGTTTAAATAATTCTAAAATCTGAAGTTGTTTTATCAAATTTATGAAAGTAAATAAAAAGTGAATTATAGTTTGGAAATTGAGAATTATGTATCAGTACATGCTGATCAGATTGGTAAGATGTATAATATATAGCTTCTATTTTATTATCGTCTTTAGTATATAATATTTTAAAACTCCTCAAGATTTATAGAATAAAAATGATGAGTAATTGAAAATGAATAAACACGTATATGATGTATGCCGCTTTATATCAATTAACATTGATTGGAATTGAAAAAGTTACAGTTTAGAATATGTATGAATACTCATAGTCTTCAACTTGGTTACATTTTGGTCAACATGGCGAAATAGTCGCGAAATCGTCACAGAGAATGCATTGCAATCAGCCATAAAACGGCTCGCATCAAGTACGTGAGACGAAATGATGGCGGGGCCATTCCAGGTCTGGTCAAGTTAATTTTCTATAGCGTCGCCTGTCGCACGTTGTTGTCATTTGCAGCTTTTATTGGCAGTAGACGAGAGTAGGCAGGGGTGGCAAATGGGTAAAGATGGGGGGTGTGAGAGCGAGAGCTTTAATTGAAAGCTAAACAGCAAAGCGAAAGCGTCGAGGTGAACGTTGACTAATTCGGTAATTTGCACGCAATTGCATGAGTTGTTGACTGTATCTATAGAATGAGTGGGCACATGGGCATACCACACACACACACACTCACACACACACCCATAGATACCCACACGAATACGATATATATTTATCTATATGTTGATCGTTAGCTTTTGGCAATTGACTTAAATGGCAACCTTTGTTGCATGTGGGTATTGTGTTTCGTTTGGCTGTTAGCCAGACAGACGCAGTTGCCCGTTGCCAGTTGTGATGCTTCTGCGGCGTATGCGTAATGTTCATTTGATGTGCGTGCTTCAAGAGGCACAACCGATGGGGCGTTTATTTAGGAAACACATCAGCCACATCACTTGAATGCTGTGCAGTCGATGGTCTGACCAAATGAATATAGTGCACATATATTATAGTATATTATTATACACTAGTATAGTTTATCTTGCTAAGTTTTATTTAAGCCAGAATATTCTGAAATGGATGTGCCAATTTATGTTGATAGGTCAATAAGGTACTCATTGTTAGGGAGTTATTTAGTTTTACTAAGCATTGGAAAACTATCAGTCCAATTTATTAGAGTAACGATGACTTATGTCGTAGACAAAAGAAAATATGCCGAAAGAGTAAAGTAACAACTGAATACAAGCAACGGGCTTAAATCAAAGAGGCTATTTGCAAATTAGCGAATATATGTAGCTACAACAACAAGACATGAATGTGTGCTTACAATAAAAGCTTTTCGGTATATGTGTTTTACTCTGACTTTAGACATCATTAGTGCAAAAACTAAAATTGATCTGAAAGAGTTATATAAGAAAGAGTCTTAAGTACTAATAGAAAGTACTGCGCATTGTGATAAACAGTCTTAAGCAAATGCTTAATTAAAAAATTTATTTTAAAGAGCTTTAAAACACTTTCAGTTTTTTGTAGAGCATTTCTATCATCGGGCAGCTGTTGTTGCATACAAATTGACAAGTTACGCAACTGGAACGTGCTGTAAACTGTAATCAAAGTCAGATTTGATGCGTCGCTGCTTTGGCAACTTTAAAGTTCGCAGTGCTTTGGGTTTCTAAGCCCAAACAAAAGTTAGTTCAGTGCTCTAGTAAAAAAAGTTCAAGGCTCACCGCAGCACACAGGCGAGATAGTGTACTCGTAGGTTTCTATGTGTGTGTGTGTGTGTATGTGACACGCTGCGTTTAACACAAATGAATATGAATGCGGGCATGGGAGACAAGAGACAGGAGACAGTTGAGAGCCGAGGGTGCTCGCTGTGCAGCGTTGCCGAGCGCTAAATAAAATTTAATGTAGTGCGAAACGTTTATGAGCTGCAACCGCAACTGATGACGAGACCCAACTACGGCTCCTACTACAGCTGGGGCTGCGGGCTCGGGTGAGTTGCAAGTGCTGCGAATTTCCAGTTGAGAAGCTGTAAGCTCAGACCTGAAGAACTGCTGAGAGAGAGATAGAGAGAGAAAGAGAGAGAGTTGGAGAACTGAAAGCAACGAAGCGCAGCGTTAAATAAACAAGTGGTTAAGTGCTCAAAAAGTTGACTGGGTGGAGCTGAGCTCAGCTCGGCTCAGCTTGGTTCAGTTCCCATCTTGGGTTGCAGCTCCGGTTTCATTTGGGCAATTGAAAAGTTACTGAGTTTGCTTAAAGTTTTTCCGACTCTAAGCCATATTACGTATATGCAGCAGCAAATTGCATTTGCAGCCGTTAAAATGCGTAAATCTGAAGGGTGATACTTCAGATCGATTGATTTAAAAAGTCAATTACTAATCTAAATATATATGATTTAAAACTCTTGTGGAGATACGTTGTTTTATTTCAATTTATAAATGTCTTCGCACGTGTATATCATGGGTAACTATATTGAATTTCCAGTTAAATGAAATCGAGGTTGAAAGAACAACGTACATACTATACATACATAACCTGATGTTATTTGGTTGATTTTTTTTCGATGAGCAAGTCAGAGAAAAGTGAAATGTTATGCTTATCAATTATTACCAAATGGAAGATAGATTTTAAACTAAGATAAAAAAATTCATAGCCATACTATATCGAATTTTAGCTTGAAGGAAACATAATACCCATGTAGAATGAGCACCTATGTAGAACTTCCGGGTGAATAAAATCGAATAAAAAAGAATCATTGGTATCCTGTTATTTTATTGGTTTTGTTCTTTTACAAAATGTGGTGGATCGTTTACATCACCTTCCTATCAATCTTCTGTAAGATCACAGGACACACATCAGGTTATAAATGCGTTGACGACTGAATAACTCAGCATTAATAATTTAAAATGCTAATGCCCTTGTGAGACCAACTTGTAAATAAATCCGCTATATCTGAAGACTGCAAAAATATCACTCAAATGACAAAGCAAACCTAACTGCTTTTACCCTCCTAAATGCCGCAAAAAGTTGTTTATTAATCTCGAAGTATTTACTTTAGAAATAAAGGTAAAAGTCATGACTGACTTTATTCTCCAAATAAGCAAACAAATAAGGTTAAGACATGATTTCATCAGTATTTCCCATTTCCATTACTTATTTTGTTTGTCGCGAATATAGCTCTTGTGAGTTTGGGTTCCCTTAGTATGATCGGCATTCGGATTTGAGATAGATGTGGACGAATAACTGGATCTATCGCTGACTGGCTCAGCTGGATATTCCAATTCACCCTTAATAATATCATAGGTTAAAGCAGCTTGTTGCATCTGCCTGGCCATCCGTTCTGACTCCCGCTCCTCTTTTAACCGATCAAAATCATCCTTGCTGAGATTCCGTGAACCGGAGCGACTTGTTTCCTCTTCACTACCACGAAAACTAGTCCCAACTGCAGGTACATTCATTGACGACTCTCGCCAAATATTATAACTACGCGATGCAAATCTAATGCGTAAGTCCTGGTCCACCTCTTCCTCATCCTCTCCGGAGAAATTTGTGAAATCGATTTCATCTGTAGTGGCGGATCTCGATCTCGATTTCGGCTTCCTGTGATACGTCGATGAGATTTTGGAAACTATATCCAATTTAGCAGTCGATGCCTCTGGTGGTGCTTGACGTTGCGATTCATCGGCATAAGGTAACTCAGGGAATGCCTCATCCCAATACTGATCCTTCACAAGAGTCGGATGATCGTTATGCATCTCGTCCACTATCAAATAGCTGACCTGCAAATTGCGATCAATTACCCAATTCAGTTCAAAATCATCGTCATCATCGCCAAAGGGACAGATCAATGTCTCGGCTACTTTTAGCCAGCCCATAAAGAAAAAGAACTCCAGCGTGCTGAATACTGGAAAATAATAGTTAATAGTATTGTTGTTCTTGCTCTCTTTGTAGATATACTGATGACCAAATATGGCAGCTGCGAAATAAGTATACACTGCCAATGTTACCACCTGTGTGTAAACCAGTGGCACACTGATCATATCGTAATGGGTGAGCAAGTTGCAGCCGGCACGAAACTTGTTTAGCTCGTCGATCATCGTTTTCAATGAAAAGTCATCCCAGATGCGTCCTTCCTTGCGAGCACGTGTCATTATGCTCGAAGCCCACATTATAGGCATCCAGTACTTGAAATGTTTAGGAAATTTCACATCCATTGCTGTGATAATGTTGGCCTCATTCCTATTCATCAATCCTGCGTCGACCAGAGAGTCGTAGGTGGGAAAACGACGCTTAATGCCCGGCGATATCAAAGTGAGGACCATAGTGAGTGAGAGGCAGACATAGCGCATGATAGTGCGACGCATTAAACGCCCATTTACGTCCATGCCACGCACCAGACTGCTGACATAGACAGCCAATTTATCAGGCCAGGACACTGATATATACTGATTCCACCAACGCTCTACAATTATAGCCACATAGAAACCGAGCACAAACGATAGAGGAATAAGAGAGTGATGACGACGGCAATACTCGACCAAATTTTCGAATACACTGAAGATCAATTATAAATATTAATCATTTAAAAGATAGTCTCTCAAGGACTTACTGCCTTTCCCATTCGTTGAGGAAATAACGATACAACACAGCATTGGTATAAAAGAACAGCAGAAATACGATCAAATCGAACCAGATAATTTTATAGATACTTCCACGCCATCTAGAGATCAGGTTTTAACGCATTTATAGTGGTTTCTGACTGCAGTTAATTGGCTTACCTGGCCAAGAGTTTCCAAAAGCAGCCCAAAAACTTGCAGGTTGCTACCTCAGCGGTATAGGAAACGGTCATATTTTATTTTTTTTTTTCTTAGAAAACAAATTCGACAACGAAACGAATTGAGCAACGATCAATTCTATTATAGACTGAGTTTACTTTAAGCACCTGACCTACTGCAGTTGTATTCCTTTAGTATTCGATTGCTGAATTTCCATTTGAAATATAATTTCAGTTTTTTACCTGACCTACTATAGGCAGTTGTAGAAAGTCGCTTGCAATTGTAAATTTGCAAGAACATTGTGCAGTCGAGTTTTTATTGTTTTATTTTAGTTTTTAAATAACTTTGTACAGTTTCGATCTGTTAACTTGGCTTATCAATCGATAGTGACGCTGTCCCGCTCTTTCAGCGTTATTTAACACTATTTTATCGATAGGCATGTCGACAGGGTTATCGACAACTTGGTCAAACTTACAATAGTTTCGACTAAGGTCACATTTATATTATAACAAAATATCACTAAAAAATAAATGTTCATTGCTTAGTGATAATATAACTAAACACTCTCTTTATGTTATTCAATAAAAAAGCAAGTAACGGTAACCATAAAATTGCTTTTAATTTAATTGGATTTTTACAAAGAGCGTACCCCCAATATATTTACATATTTGTGAAAACGGTTGAGCGCCACTATCGAAATAGGTAGAAGTGTGTTGGAAAGCTGGGGTTGCACGAGTGAGCTTCGCGTCAGTGGCAGCTGCATTTCAATTCGGATATATGTACATAGAAAAATTGCATTTAAATGCAGTTTTCAATTGGGCCTCGATATGTGGCGCCTCTTTCGGTGCCTTGCGGTGCAATGATGTCTGTTATTGACATTCTCATGACAGTTTAATTATTTTATAGCAAAATCATTTGTACGCTAAATCAAAATCAAATTAAACGCATCGATTCGACGTGCTCTCAGCGAGTTTTCGCTTTTGTAATTTTTGAAATTGCCAACGTTTTTATTTTAGTGAAGTTTTGATTGTCGAATTTTTTGCAATATCGAAATAGCTGATTGAATTTATTTCAGAAAACAATTGAAATTACATTGAGAAAACTAGACTAGAAAACTAACTAAAATAATATTCAACTTATGAGTAGGGAAAGTACAATTATGCCGCCGTCTGCTGTGACTGCCATACGAAATAATAATGAGGGACATAATCTATATAGACAGGAATGTAGACATGGACCACCAACACAGCTGAGCATCACTTAAGCTGTCCAACAGCTGTGCGCTTTTTGAAGTATACTAAGTATGTATCTATGCATGTGTGTGTGGGCCACTTCAATCAGACCCAACAAAAGTGAAAGTTTTTCTTTGTCTTTCGCTCCAACGAACCCAACGTGAAACGCACTTTGGCTCCCCATAGACAATTTCCGCTTCCTGTTGTAGGATGAACAGCTGTTGTAGCTGTTATTTGTGAGGGCGGCCAAGTGATAGACCCCCATTAAAATGGCAGCCAATTGTGGTTAGCCAGTTACCAAAGACTCTTTAAGAAACGGACTGTGTATACCCTTCCCAGAGCTTATTTGAGCTCCATATTGCAATATCTTTCTTAATATTTCTGTCTGTATTTAATTACTTAATTCAATGTTGAAGGCATTAATAGTGTCAAAGTGCAAGTAAAGTTTTCTCTAGCCCTTAGCTGCCTCGACTTAGCTAATCAATTGCAGAAACTTGAAGGGATGTTGATATCAGTGAAGTGCAAGTCATAGCTGTTCTAAGCAAACTTAAAGCTTGATTACGCACACATAGTGCCAGCTGAGGCCAACACTGGAAACTAATCGCATTGGTGCTTTGCCTAAGCACATATCACAGACAGAAGGCGAGGCTAAGCGGTACATTAGACCAGAACTTAGTAGAAGATGCTACCTTTCTCTCTAGCAATCTTTTTTACTCTCTCTCTCTTTCTCTCTCTCTCCCCCCCCTCTCTCCTGATCTCTTTCTCCCTTTCGAATCGGCTTTCCTTGCAGCCCAGTTGACCGAAACGTTTTGCTGGCTTTTAATGCGTTTAAGCGTATTTACTTTGCTTTGCCCTTCTCCGGTTGCTTGAGATTCAATTGGGGGCATGGAACGGCTAGGTATCCTCTGACTGCAAGCTTGCCACTTGTTGCGGCTTAAGTGCGAACCGCTCTTGCCGGCCCCGATGTGGCCATGTGTGAGCTGATTATGTTAATGCCTTGGCCCATTTAATGCGTTGCCAAGTCAAACAGCTTTTGTGGTGCGTACGAATTGAATTAAAAAGTTGCCTCAACGGCGACCTGGCAATTAAATTAAAACTTTGCAATTTTATTGCGATTTTATGATGGCCTCTCAGCGAACGAAAGGAAAAATTAAGAGGAAAAGTGAGTAAAAGTCATCATGACGAGGCAGTTTCGCGAAGAAAGTCGAATAAAAATGGGAAGAGCTTTAATAAACTTGGGGTGTAAATAAATTCGACAGATAATTTCATTCTTTAAAATTCAATCCATATAGATTGGACTTAAATAAGAAATAAGTCAAGCTTAAAAGGCGTAATAAACAATTATTATGCGTAGCTCCAAGCTTTTGTTTACATCAGCTTTTTGTCTTAACACTCATAAAAAGCTGCTCCACAAGTTGACCTGCATTTAAAGCTGCTCAAGTGGTCGCAAACCCTCGGGGAATGCCAATGGAATGTTGTTGTTGCTGTTTGGGGGGGAGAAAAGAAAGCCAGAAGGGGGTTAGGGGTTACTTCATCTATGCGGATGGGCAGCAAACAAAAATTCATTAAAATTTTGCATATTTTTAAAACTTGAGTGACCCGCACTCCCTTCCACTCGCGGCGTGCGCCTTTAGGGCATTCTCGAGCCCGTTAAAGTTGCTCCCGCAGCGACGGCAAACTCTGCTGTTTATGCCACGTAATGTGGGCAGCTTAAGTCTGCTGCCCAGAAAAGTATGCAGCGAAATCCTCTGGCCGAGTGTAAAATTTAAGCGCAGAGCAACCAAAACAAGGGCACAAAAAGTTTTTAATATGCGGATAGCTTTAATTAAATATGTTTTCCACTTGGCGAACCCAGAACGAAGAGCAGCAAAATATGAAAAAATGGGAAAAAGTAAACAGCGAAACAAAAATAACAAAACTCTCAGCGTTGTTTTCGTGTGTGTGTGTGTGGGTGTTGGTGTGTGTGCTTCTGTTTACATTTGGTTTTTTTTGGTGTTCTACATAAACATCAATGTTGGTCGGTGTGGCAAACAGCCAAGTTTTTTAGCAGCTTTTTCGACTCTTCTAAGTTAAAGAAATTTTATGGTGGTGGAATTATTTTGTTGTTGTTGTTGTTTATGCAGCGTTAAGTTCTTTGATTTTTGCTTGCATCATGTTACTATAAAAAAGAAAGAAAAGAGAAAGATAGTCGCAACATGTTGAGTGTGAATAGTTAAGTCTCAACAACACAAGCAACGCATACATTCATACGCGAGCTTGTGCATACACGCACACATGGAAACGATCGCACAGCGCTAAGAAGTACGCGCATGCTTATCGTTCCGTTATCGTTGTGCGACTGATGCAGTTGTGATGCTATGCGCTGTTTGTACTGAGAGGCGATCGTTAGCCGCCTCTGCGTGCGTATAGCCGACCGTGTTAACCGCCCCTGCGTTTGCGGTTAACTCGCAAAAGCAACACGAACCACTTCTATCGCTGTTTGAGTCCTCTATATGTTCATTGCTTAGTAATGCTAGGCAAAAGGACAGACGGCAATGTCTAGTATATCGACTGTTGATGCTTGTTTTGAAATTCATAACAAATATCAAACTCAACTTAATGCAACTGCAAGTCTGAAAGATGTATAAGCCAAAAACTATATAAGTTTAACAAATAATGTCGCGTTTTTAAATGTATTTTGAGTTTATTTTTAACTGTCAGTTAT
Source organism: Zaprionus davidi (assembly GCA_018903715.1). Lineage (NCBI taxonomy): Eukaryota > Metazoa > Arthropoda > Insecta > Diptera > Drosophilidae > Zaprionus > Zaprionus davidi. The sequence continues at coordinate 6,082,038 of JAEIGL010000003.1, forward strand.
TTAGTCTTCTTTATTATATTTATTTGATTTAAATTACCTCTAGATTCGTGTGTTTATTAACTTTGTTGATTAATTTGCGTGTGTTGATGCTGGAGATATAATAAATACCTTACTATTTATTGAATTTTCAGCACGTTCATTTCGTTGCTATCGAGTGAATGAAATCTTTATTATTAATTTTATTATTGAATACATATATGTTTCCATATACTCCACATTCCCCTTGTGTTCATTGTTCTGTCTGGGAAAATGTGCTGAAAGCCTTTCAGCATTGTGCGCCCGCCGCTCGCTGCCGTTGATAATAATTTATTATGAATTTCTTTATTATTTTTCTGTGTCGCCTGCTTCGATTCACTGGGCATTGTTGTGTCGCCTTTTACACTTCTTGCTGTCTGCTTTTCCCGCTCCCCCTGCCTTCCTCTGTCTCACTTCATTCGTTCATTTTGCGCGCCTACAAGGAAGTTTAAATAAACATAAAATGGCGACACGCGCATGAATAAGGCAGCAGCACGACGTCTGCATATGCAGTACATGTAATATTTATACATTACACATACTCCAACACCTACTCACACACACGCACACACATACACACACACACCAACATATAGCCACGCACTCTCACCATATGAAAAACAAACAAATTGACACGCCGATGCCGAAAATGCAAACAAAAAGTGTGTCAGAGGAAATGAGAAGGGGCCGAGAGATCTTTTTTGCTGGTGCTGGGTAAATTTTTTAAAAATTGTTGTAAAATTCATCGGATATGAAAATCTAATGATTTGTAAAGTCGCCGATAAGCGTAGAGCGCCCCCTGGCGACACAGGCAAACAACAGAAGCCCAAGCCGGCAGAGTGCGAAAGGATTTTCGGCATTTATTCAAATATTAATATTTGCCTTTTTCTCCAGCCCATTCGTGTGATTGGGATTCCGATTGCGACTGTGAAATTGATGAAAACTTTGCTGGGTAAAGTTTTCCCTTCGATGTTGCCGAGAATACATTTTGGGGACTACCCTTAAGTTTTGCCCACAGAATACCGCAAATGTTTATACACGAAATTCGGCGGGTCGAAAGTTTTCTCTGTTCCACTGGCAAAACAAAATTGTATCAAAGTTTTGCTTTGAAAATCCTTTTTTGTCAATGGGTCATTCCCGACACTCTCCCCCGACCATCCTCCATGCGATGGAGCATCTGTGTTTCGATACGCATGTAAGCGTATTAGCAAGCGTTATATTGTGTTATGGATCTCACTCAGTTGCCTCAATCTGAGCACACCTTGCGAATGTATTGTGTGAATTTGTGTTTATTTGAGATTTATATTTTTGCTCTTAAGCGAAATCTCAGTGAGGTTTCAAGCGAGAGACGGCATTAAAAAATATTTACTGTGTCTAGACTTTGCCCCGCATAAATCAAATGCATCGGCCAAAGAGTCTTGCTGCAGTTTTTGGGCCGCAAAAAAAGACATGCAGAGGGTAAGTGCCAGGGGTAGTTGACTGCCGTATACCCTGTAAGTGATTGAGATTGAAATGTAGAAAACAGTTGAGCCAAAACACTAAATAAAGAAAATAACTACGTCAAATTATGATTTTCATTGTCTCTTATAGTTTATAAATATGATTAAAACAAATATGATAATCATTCTTTAATAAATGATTTAAAAATGTAATTATAAATGTATTCCAGCTGATGTAAAGTAAACAATTAACACTTGCGAAATTAAAGTAAATGGTGTCATGGAATGTAATGAATTATTTCTTTATTTCTCCCTTCTGCTGTGTGCACACAGCATAGCCTGCACCTGCCCTTTAATAGCTACAGGGTATGAAAAATATAAAAATAAATAAAATTGTTGCCATAATGTAGTTCTCGCTGTGTGTGTCTGTGTTTTTGTGTCTCTGCGTTGCGTATACTTAATGTGCAGCGTGTGTGGCGTCGAGTCCAACTTAAGTGGCAAAATGTGCAAAGACATGGTCATGCCTGAGTGTGTGTGTGTGTTTGTGTATATCTGTGTGTGCAAGTTGAAATTTTATAAATTTTATTTATATGCTTTTGAGTCAAGTTTTTACTCGCTTGCTCTGGGGTTTCCTGCCGAGCACCGCAAATGTATTTAAGTCCGAGCAAAGAAAAACAGGAAATGGAAATTAGTTTGCCCAAGTGCTCAGCGTTAAATACACATAAATGAACATACATACACACATGTATATGTACGATACTTGCATAAGATAGGCTTTTATCGAGTTCAAGATTATTTCAAGCTTGGACTTTCTAATTCCCCTGCATGTAAAAAGCGCAAAACTAATTTTGTCATTGGTAGAACTCTGTGAAATTTATTGCAACTCGTAGTAAATTACTCTACTGAGTTATGGTTTAGTGCAAAGTTTATAGGGGAATAACATAAATATAAGAAAAAAAACAGATTATCGACACTCTGCTTTTAAAACATCATTTCTTATGTGGGGGTTAATATTTTATCTGCAGATTGTTTGAAGCTTAGTTACTTTGTCCATCACTACATCAAGTTAACTTAAAACACTTTTAAGACCATTATAATACATATTTCAACAGTAAAGCATACATACATACTACATATAATTTGAAATATCTGAACAATTCTATTCTGTCTGGTTTTTAAAGATATCTTCTTAACATTCACATTATCCTACTTGGTAATTTAGTAAAAAAAAGAAAATCTCCATAATTCAATAGAAAAATCGACTATTCAGTCTCCACGTCTGAGTCCACTTGGATCAAGTACAAATCGCATTCCGAATGCAAAGCGATCTGTGGGCAGACTCATTACAACACTAAAGCCCATTTGTAATGGTATAAATTCCAAGTATCTGGGAAAGAGGAATGTAAAGAAATAAATTAAATTTGGTTTACAGATTAACTGTCATATATGGCATGCCTGGTCCACATGAAACCGACTAGGCCATCCGAGTCGACCATGCCATGGACGGCACAATTCCAGAAGTTCCACTTGTAGCAGATGCTGGCAATTGTCTTACGGGTGGTGCGATTCCAGGCAAGCAAGTTGGCCATTTGGATTTGTGGATGGATTCTCTGCCAATAACTTACATCGAGACCTTGACGGGATATGGTTGCGGCAAAGGAATAAATATGATGCGAATAACTGCAATGATATTAAGAATTGCAGGGACCGATGTAGAACAAGACTGTTTTAGATGGAACTTACCGCGCTGCAAGGGCCAAGTCATGCATATATTTCTTGGGCGAGCTCCATTCGGTGAGCAACTCGCCGCCCAGAGCCCAGTGCTGGGAAATAGAACGCATTAGCGAGAGAGTGCAACGCCCATTCTCATTGCGCACATTGTACAGATTTGCTGTCCAAGTGTCGCTGGGGCGTGTGTACTCCAAGGTATACTGCGTTTCCACAGGCACATCCTCGGAGAGCCTCTGCAGCGAGGCCTCCATGCGCAGCGGCTTGATGGGATAGTATATCATATTGAGATTGGCTGCCAATGTGGTGGGATGCACATCACCCGAAATTGTCGGTGTTAGCTAAATATTGAAGGTACAAATGGGTATAAATATAAATGTATAATAATCAGAATGGCTGTAATTGAGCTCACCATAAAGTCTTCGAACACGCGAAATGTGTAGAGACCACCGAAGCGGAAGCCCGAGGGACGCACATGACTTAGCACCCAGGCGGCTGAGATGAACTTGTTGGGCGCCAGTCGATGGAAATAGTCCAGTTCAACGCCATCGTAGAACTTGGGCATTACATTCTGGGCAAGACTGTGCAGGGATTGCACATTGCCGGGATTCTTGGGGCTGCTGAAGCCGCCGTACTTCTCAAAGCAGGCAGGAAACCGCTTTCCACTGAACGGTGGACAGGAATGACAGGACATACTGTTAAACAACAGCTACAAATCAGCATAGGCAACAGCAGTAAGGTTAACTACAGCGTACAAAATGTAATCGAATAGGGACTAGTTTCAAGTGTGAAATTTTGTGATCCTTTTTTTTTGATTCGTCTAGAGAAAACAGTTAGAGTATTTGTATTTTGTAGTTTTTCCACATTCAACAAACAGTTAACGAAAGGTTGCATAGATCTCAGTTTCGTACTTCAATTGAAAATGTGTGAAAACCCAAACATAAACATCAACATCAACATCAGCTGCCAATTGTCGTTTGATGCGCCATTTCTGGCAATCTCTCGCTGTGCCGACGGTTGTCATCCTTTTTGTCCTTTGGCACACCATTAGGCGCATTTCACACTTTCTACATTATTTATTAGACAAAGACTTTGTCTTGGCACTTTCTATCGGATGCTATTTCTATCTCTCTCTCTCTTTCTTTCTTGCCTTCCATCTTCCTCTCTGTTGGCGACTCGTCTCATTGGCGATTCGGCTGTTCATGAAATATTTACAGCAGCCACGCCACGAGTCTGGCTAATTCAGCTGCGAGTGCTGCGTGTTAAAATTGCGACTACGGGGTATATACTATTTATATAACCCTTCCTTTTCTGAAGTAAGCAGTATAATAAATAGTAGGATAAGTCTAAGCGATAGGTGTTATAGTTATTAATTGGAATTGGGATAGAAAAGTGTTCTCCGATTGGGAAACCATATTACAAACACTTTTTTTTCTGTGGGGATAAACGAGACAACGAATTGCATTAGGCTTGTCCAGTACTTAGAGTTCCATTTGGAATATTCAAGCACAGAACTTGTGGAAGGAATAATGTTTTAAATACTTAAAATCTGACTGCTCAATCAGTGTTTTGCCTTCCAGACAGTTATCCTTCCCCAATTGTTGCCAACGTACAAATTGGTGCCAGGTACAGTATTTAACAGTCGGATTTAATTTAGACATCTGCGGAAGTGTGAAGTGCCAGTGGAACTTCATTGCGGAACTGTCTGGCTCAACTTGTACTTGAATCCCACGACATATCGCTTAAAACAGTTGTGTAAGATGAATCCATCAAGTGAAACATATTTTCATAGAAGAAAAGAACTTTGTTTAACTATTATTAGTAAAGAACATTTAAAACAGAATGCATAACACAGATACATACTTTATAGATCAATGCTATATTAAAGGAGTAAAATTTCGTCAAAGTTTTGTACGCTTCCAAATCATTTTAAGCATTTGTTACATCAAACTCTGCACACCAATTCACTAGCAGAGTCAATATGCCGCAAGGTAGTGTACAGAGACAGCGACAACGTCCATTGCTCTTGGTCGTTCGCTCGCCGGTCTAAGCCGATTTCCAGTTGAGTTCATGAAAGCAAATGCAAAAAGTTGTTTACTCAACGGCTAAGTCGCGGCTTGGACTCGAGCATTATTCTTGCTTTTTAAGTATTATATTCTCCGTGAGTGAGAGAAGTAGTGGTAGGAGATCAGAGGGGTTGGTTTGCTCGTCCATTACTTATTTAGCAGTCGCACTTAAATTTGTCACTCAACCAACCGTTTGGGATGAGTCGGCACTGGGTTTCTCCTACCACGCGCCGCGAATCGCTTTAATTTAATATGCTAAAATATTGCAAGCCACATTCGCAATGGCTAAATCAAAGCGCAGCGACCACAAGTCTTTCACCGACCACAAAGAGACTTAAGTGGGAGCAGAGCCTAGAGAAAGGGATATTTATATAGAGACGGGTTTGGGGATAGGGAAGAAAAGATAAGTTTTTAGATTGACCATGCGTCAAGTGGATAAGCCAACTCATCTTACATAATTTCCTCTAGTTGTCTCTAATGTAATTAAATGTTTCTAAACTTGAAAGAAGTAAAAAGATAAGAGAACGAGCATCTTTGAGCATTGTGTTAAATTTAAAACTATCTCAATATATCATTTCCATATAATAAAAAAAAATTGTACATTGTTTTACATTCACAGATTTAAATTTATCATACAACCCCCTTGGTAACGCCCAAAGGCAGCACACATTTAACTTATGAACCTTTTTGAAACACTCAATCGAAGGATGGTCAAAGCGTTCGTTGCTATAAAAAAGTATTCAAAACTACATAAATTAATATCGAAATGTATGTGCATGATAGGGAGGAAAAAGGCAACAACACTTAAAATATTTACTGTCCTGTATAGTGGAAATTGTAAAACATTTCTCATATGCACTACGAATTATAAAAAGTCGTGGAATGGTTAATCCTTTGGCAAGTGTGATGCAATCCTACCCTACTTAATTTATAAAACAACTTTCGGAATTGAAAAAAACTTTATATTTTATACGATACAAAGCATCTCACATAAAAATACCAGATCTAACTAAATATCTGTATAACTTTAACTGTGCGGATTAATAATTGTCCTCCATTTACTAAGTAGGTTTGAAAAAACAGGGTATTCGAAGGTCGTACTCTGTTTTTAGTCAATTGCATTGCAATCTACAAAAATGCATTTATTTATTTCAATTTATTTGCTCAATTTTTTGTTAACTTGTATAAAATGCTTACAAACGTGTTTATTTTTTAAAATGCCGATTGTTTTTTATGCATTCGGCAAATAATTTAATTTTATTTATCACGCGTTAAAAAACTTTACAACAACAGAGTCTGGTTGCAAAAGGGGGGGGGGGAGGTAAGGCCAAAGGCGATACATTGGCGAACACAATAAATTTTAAATATTTTATTTACGTCTTTTTTACTTTCTTTGGGCTTTATTTATTATTATTTTTCATTACGCGCATTTGCATTGATGAACTTTTTCATCGAATTTCATCGGGGTTGGGTGGAGGAAGTTGTTGCAACACTTGAAAATTCGTTATCAATAAAAGTTATTTGCGTGCTGTGCAAACTGCTGTTGCAGCTACTGTTGTTGTTTGTGGGTGAATACGAGGATAACAAGCGAATGTTGCATCAAAAAAAAATCGCAATTTTCAATTTATTTAGCACAAAATGCGCAAAGGCAAATCGCAATACATGATCGTTGGAAAGATGGAAAGGTAGAGAGGATTGTCATGTATATCTAGATTTCACTTATAGATTTTACATATTTCTTCCCTTTTTTTCTTTCCAGTGTAAACAAATTGAATTCGCTTTAAAAGCAACCATAGAAACTACTTAGTTACTTGGTAAAAAGTGCGATATTAGTATAACACCAATTGGCTGCGGAATTATTCAATTTGCATCTCTGACTGCTCTTTTATCTGTCCTTTAATTAACTGAACAATTACATTGGCAATTACCAATGAACAATTACATTTTTAGTTTTTTATTTATATTTTCAGCTTATGTATTGAAATATTGATATAATTTATATTTGGGGGTATAGGTAAGGTAACTATTTCTTACCATACATTTTATTATATTTATTTTCTATTCATGTAACCTTTTTCGCATGTGCTTGCTTTGCAGAGGGTCTATTTATTTTGGCTGGAGTTTGCTACCCACCTTAGGAGACATTTAAGAATCAGCATCACCAGCAGAGTTGATCTAGCCATATCTGCCTGTCCGTCTGCCTGTTGCAACGCAAACTAGTCTCTTAGTTTTACATGCTTTTTATTGCTGCATGCAGTATATAAGTCGAAACGATCCGGATCGGACCTATGTATATATCGTATAGCTGCCATACTAACCATCCGCCGCCATATATTACAACTAAATTAACTAGATCGGCCTTTTTCTTATATTGTATATACAATAATATTTATATAAAATTACATCAAAATCGGACCGATATAAAATATTGCTGTCATAGGAACAATCGGCTGCAATGAGGTATTTTATAGTTATAAAGACCAGTAATGAGTTTAGAAATATATTTACTTATCAGTGCCAATCAAAGTAAGAGATAATATCTGAACATATGCAATAGTATTCAATTTTGCACTATTATATTTCATTCGTACTGGAATGATCGGAGTATATAGACCCTGCATGGGTACTAAACCTTCGGAGTGCCGAATGTAGTCTTTCTTCCTGGTTCAACTTTAATAGTACTTTAATGTTATTTCAACCAAATGGTTACTCTTGGGACATTCTTGGGACAGTTGCCTTATTGTTATTTGTATTTGTATTTGCACACATATATAGTAGGTGCACACACACACACTTGTCCGCTTACAAACGTTCACATACGTATAATTCAGAGTGCTATCTGTAATTACCAGAAAATTGCCAAGCTGGCAGCAAATAGTCAACACTTTGGCATGCCACACCTTGCTGCGAGGCATAAGCCACACACAGATTACACACACACACTGACACTCTCTTTTATACATATAAAAATTGAATGAAATGCTATGTTCATTTCCGTTTTGGTGGCCTGCAGGCGCATTGTGTGAGGATTTTGAACTGTTGTCAATGCTGTCAATAGAGGCGCCGACCCTCCTCTGGGCGAGTCGAGGCCGAGACCAAGTAAACTGCGCCACATAAAAAAGACCAACGGAAACGGAAAAAGGCTTAACAGCTGCGTTTAGACGGCTGAAAGAGCAGCTAGCTAGAGAGAGAGGGAGGGTGAAGGGGCTGGAAGGCCGACTGGACACTCACAGCATAAGCGGAGCATAATCATGAAAATTGTCAGTACATAATGCCTCAAAGGACCTCATCGATGGTCGAAGAGGCGGAAAAGGTTTTTCACTCGCAACTTTACTTACTTTACACGCTTGACTCCGACGGACGAAGAAGAAGAAGCACATGTTGAAGCCGAAGCCGTAGCCTGTGCAGAATTTGTAGAGCGGAAAGTAATTTTCTGGCGCTTTTTATTTGCAACGTTCCCTTTTTTTTACGAGACTCGATTTTCGCTGAGTGTCCCGTGCTGAAAGCAGATTGGCGAAAATAAAAGAGGAAAAGAAGTAGAAAAAGGAAAAGTTCACATGCCGGCCTCACTTTGATTTTGTTGTCTGACATTTTTTCGCAGTTGTTGTTGTTGGTGTTTTCTTATATTCTTTTTTTTGCCTGCTGGCGTTGGCAAAAGCAACTTTTGCACGTTTCGATTGTGTAAAGTTTTTATGGCTTTTTGATTTTTTCACTTATTGGCCAAGGGGCCAGGCAAGCCACGAGAGTTGGGGGGAACTGGGCGGTAGCGGAGATCCTCACTTGCTTCACAGGCATTTTTCTGGGCCCCTAAAGGCACTTAAATAATTACAAAATAATGGATGGGCGTTCAACTGGAGACACTTTGCCGTAGCCACTTGTACTCGGGGCAGGCCAAAGGAGAAGGGAACGGAACGAGAAGGAATGCAATGTTTGCTCTCGCTCTGCACGCCAGCGCCGCTTTTCCGATGACGGCCGTAAGTAATGCAAATCGTGCCTAAGTGCAAACGGGCATTAAGAACTCTTTCACGTGGAGAGTGATTCTTGCTCCCTCTTTGTACTCATCCTATCCCTCATCCGTCTCTCTATCTCTGCCTCACTGATATGCAAATGTTGTGAAAAGCGAAAATCAGTAAAAGTGCCTCGGGGTCGCTTGACTTGTCAATCTCTCTGTGTGTCACTTTGATTTGTCGCCCCTTTACTGTAAATATTTAATGGAGCAGAAGCGAGAGCGGCAGGAGAACCCGAAGTCAAAGCGGAAATGGGAATTAAGGCACAGCATGTGTTTACTCTTGAGTTTACTATTCAAACATCAGTTCAAGTAGTTCAAAAGCCCTCCATAGGCCTTCAACTTGAAGTGGGCTAAGCAACCAACCGAGTGGAAACTTAGTCTGGTATCCCCAAAAATGTCTTACCAAATCAAAAGAGATATTTCTAAAAATATAATAAGAGGAACAATAGAATATTCAACTTAAAAAGTGCTTTGTTTTGAAAGCAACAGGTTGGTATTTAAAAGAACAAAGGAATGTAGGAAGGAACATTAAAAAAATAACATGAAATATTTATAATTCGAATAACTTATTCTTTCTTTTTAAACATGATAAGTACAATATGTTTTTTATTGTATTCTGTCCCTCAAACTCATTGGGGAATAAAGATTTCATTATCTCTTATAAAAGTATTACTAATTGGATTCGACTCTTTTGGTGCAACTCACGTATTTCATTAGCCCAATAGGCAACACTTCATAATCAAATTGTCACAACTGCAAACTTGTTGTGGCACTTGCTATGCACACTGGCAACAGCTCTCCCACCCATGCTGATATTTCTATTCTGATATTGGGGAGTTCGAGTCTTTATGGTTAATTTACTGTGACTTCAATACGCCAAATATGCAACATAAATAATGTTGAGCATTGACATAAATAACTGAGGATGGCTACGAGGGAGTCTCTGCAGCTACTTTGGTTCCAGCTGCTGTTGTGTACTTTCGACACAGCTGCTGCTTGGTCTGCTTGGACTTCTCTGTAACTGTTACAATTAATTAGAAACTAACAAAGTTCCACTTGGCGCGGCGTTAAACTTGTCCCGGCAGCCTTCTCGGCGAAGACTGTCGCGCACATAAAGCGCTTTTAATTGATTTTCGTGTTACGTGCAATGGCAAATTGTCGTACTGTGGCAGCTTACTCCGTAGTGCCTTTCCGGTTTGTTCCTTTCTCTCCCTTCTCCAGCCAGAGTAATCGTTCATTTATTCATTCATTCACTCATTCATTCATTCCAATTGTAGTTAATTAATAAATTATTCCATGCGATTGAATCGCCGATGGAAAACTTCGACAACGTGTGTATGCCTTCTCCCTCGCACTCTCCCTCTCTCTTGTACTTTCTTAGCCTGGACGGGACTTCAATTACCCCAACTGGCAGCAGGCCCCGCCTCTCCCCACGACACTATTGGCAGCAACTTGTTTAGTACTCACGCAGTATAAATTACGCTTTTTTTGCAATTAAACACATTTTATGCTATATGTGCGAGAGTGCTGGGAAATGTTTACGGTCGGCACATGCTGCGTATACGCAATGTACTAAGCGCACGTCTCGTAAATGGCGACCATCCGGGCAAATCCGTGTATTCTTTTCACTGTTTAAGAGATATGACCCGGGGTATTAATGTACGTACCTCTGCCCCTCTCCATTTTCCATCCTCTATAGCTGCCACCGGCCACTTCCCCCTGCCCCATTGCGCTGTTACCCAATAAATTACATTTTCATTTTATTTCTGCTCCATTTGGGAGCCAACTGTGGGCTGTGTGTGTTCGTGGCTCAGGTGTGCCGCACATATTGGAAATTTATTAAAAGCAGAAAATAACTTTGCGCATTTCTCGTGATTTTATGCGCGCTGCTTTGCGGTTAAGTCCAAATTAATTTTGTGGCTTAAAAATGTTTCAACCATTACGAGAAACGTTGATTAAAGAAATGAAATGCACAAATTACAAACATTCTCGCTGCGTGCAGATATCTGTTGTATTTAAAAACGAATTAACGAATGCTTTATTTGACATGTTAATATGTGTCTTTATGCACAAAAAATGAAGAAATGATTATAAAATATATTAAAATGCGTACAATTACCATGTCCGTAGCTATTTCTAGGTAATTATTAATATTGTAATATTTAAAATTACTATTTACCAATGCTTCGAAATGTATTTGAAATTTAGCCCTACGTCTCTTGAGCTTTTAATCGCAGTTTGTGGTTAAAAAAGTCATACAAAGAGAAAGGGAGTGAAAAAAAAGAAAACTGCAAAGCCAGAATAAATATGGTAAAAGTCAAGTGCAAGACATGTTTCAAGTAAGTCAAACTCAAGCAGATGTAAAATACAAATTTCATAAAAACAAATTAAATAAACAAACCACAAAGTAAAGCAAGTGGAAAAAGAACTTCAACACAAGCGACGCAGAGAGAACAGTATAAATTCTGCACTGTAAAAGGCATTAGCAGCAGATTACTGTCAGATACTCAAGGACTCCAGATATACTAGACCAGCCTGCAAGTTTGAGTTGGTGCTTGGTCTCCTGGCCAGAATCATTAGCACTATGACCTAGAAAAGACCTCAGCCACATCAAATTTTATGCTGTTTCCGTAATAAATGAAATTAGAAGAATCAAATTGACCAAGGAATAGATTATATGTGGGATTGGTGCACAAATTGAGGTTTCGACTGCAGCTAAATTTTTAGATCTAGAGGCTATTCCTTTATCTAGCAAAAAAGCACTTTCTTACGGGATGCACAGATGTTCAGCAAAAGCTTTTCAATTAATTTTTCAATCGCGTTTTCTATTCTCAATAAAAATCAATTGCTTTGGCTTTTCTTTCTCTTTCCCCATTCCTTTCTCGCTTTTGCGTCTTTCTGCTCTAACTCTTTACTCTGTAGATTTCTATGACAGAGTGCGTGTCACTTGCAGTTAATTAGAGCACGAAAGTGCTTGGCTAATCAACTGAAAGTTGCTCAAAGACCATTTGAAGGTGTTGTCTGGCTGTCAAGTTGCCTGACGATGGCGCCGATAAGCTGTCCGGAAATGAGAAAAAAACCAAGAAAATGCAGGCACGGCATGAAAGACCGACATCGTGAGCGGTAATCCCTAATGATGGCCCTGGTGATGGTTGCAAAAGGGTTTATTAGGCCCACATCCGATTGCGGGTTTATTTCAACACTGCAAATAATTTTAAGCTGCTAACTATTAAAGTACGAACATCGTCACTTTTATAGGTTTAGATATAGGGTAATAATTTAAGTTCTGTTTTTCATAAATACTCGGCAGTAAAAGGTCAATATTCATTCAACTTAATTCGATTGTTTTAAATTTCTATTAGTTGAATTTTAATTGCATTTTTATAGTTTACATTTTTTCTTTACCATTATCCTATTTTTGACATAATACACTTCACAGTTCATTTATTACAGTTAAGTTCTGACAGCAAGAACAGAATTTTAAATACTTTTACGATGCTGTACGCATTCTCTCCAAAAACGCATCAATAAATTCAGATCGAAACCCGTTAAAAAGTCTCGCTTGAGTAATGCTATAGTTGTAATTGGTTTCATCCCCCTGACGTTTAAATGCGATGGCACGATATAGCCAGGCGCGTAGATTTTTTGGATCCAGTTTATTGATAATATAGTCACAGTCAATGACGGAACGTGTAAACTGACGAAGTCTACAAAGTGAATTGAAAACAATCATAGTGGAACCTTCAACTAGTTTCTTTGACACGCACCTGTAGTAGCAAGCAGCTCGATTTAGATAGAGAACATATGTATCTTTAATGTAGTTCAAGCCAGTGGTGTACATATGAATGGCAAGAACATAGTTGCCTTTTCGATATTCACAGTTCCCCAGTCTGAAGTTATGCATTTAAAATAAGTATGGTTAATCATTATTGGAATTTGAAAACCAGTCTACTCGTTTCTTTGATATTAGGAAATCTTACCCACCTTCGGAAACGATTCGCGACTAACACACGCTCTCTTCGGCTCTCTTGGCGCTGTTCTGGACTTTGATCAATTTGTCTCATGAAGACAATTTGGTTGCTATTTAATTTCAGCCTGATCTTGCTTCTTTTGGTCATTCGGGTACTGAAATGTGGACTCCGTGTTGCGATGAGGTAGTTGTCTGTTAAGTTTGCGCTGTAGTCGACAACGGGCGCCGGCGCCTTTTTAGCTTTAAGGCTACGTAAAAATAATACAAGATATGTGCATATTATATGGTGATAGATTTTTATTTAATACTTACTCCTCTGATTTATCCACTGTAGCTAAGCCATTCAGAATCTGCATTAAATCATCAACCTTCGATGGCTCCTGGAGAAAACTTTCGTCGCATTCCGGGTGATTATATTCGGACATGATCCGTGATTTCTTTCGTGCTTTTTGTGGTTTTAATATTTTTTTGAACTGGTTAGTGTTTTCAGTGTTTTATTATTTATTTATACTTTTTCATTTGTTTTATTTTTGGTATTTATTTTATTTCATTTTTGTATGTAGTTCTTATGTGAGTTGATAAGTGTTAGTTTGTGTTATGTTTTGAATAACATTATGTGTTCAATGTGAATGTCGATTTTGTGTGACACTGGCTACTAGATTTGGGTCTTAAAATTATTATATTATATTAAATTAAATGTATTTAAAAATAATAGAATATTACCAAACATCCCTACTTACAGAAATTTGCTTGCTAGGAAAAAATGAATAAGTAGATAAAGAATATTTATAAAGAGTTTAATTATTTTGAGCTCCAACACACCGACATGTATTTATTTACCTGCCTGTCCAACTATTTGTCGCTCTTTATTGATTTTTTGTTTCCCTTTATCAGATTGTTTGTTTTTTGTCGTTTGTATAAGTACACAATCTCTTTAGCTGCTCGATTTGTTGCTGTCGGTGGCATTGGTTGCTTTTTAATTTGCATTAAAAATGCATCGATGCGCTGATTTTAATGTGCACAATTAAAACGGCAAGTCAGGAAATTGCGAATGCATTTAAAATTCCCCCTGAAAATCAAATGAGCAAAATCAATGAGCGATGCCAAATTGCAAATTGCGGTGCCAGAATCAGAGGCAGCAGCAGCATCGAGCAGGAAAAGCTGAAAATTGTAGAAAATGCAAATAAAAGAAGTTGCAACGCATCAAAATAGTGTGCAGTTGTCAACAGCACACACACACACACAAACATCGTACACACTCGTTCACATACTCTCATGCACACTCCCAGACACACAGACACCCTGCAACTCACCCTGGAGCTCAGCAGAGGTGGGGAGTCTGTGCAGAGTTGACGGTTTAAAAGTTTCACACGCTAATCGCTAATTGCTTTGAAAGACAGTGTTTGGGGTCCGCAGGATTGGAGTGGTGATGAGGGTGAAGCTGCACCGGATTGAGGGAGTGCGAGAGGGCTGTCAATGGAGAAGCAGGAGATGGGCGGGAGCTTGCTGCGACATACTGTAGCGGGGGCATGAGCTTTCGTTGTCAGTGTAATTGTCGCTCTTTAAAATGCGCAATTTGCAATGCAAATGTACGCATTAGTTTTAGTGGCAACAGCTAACAGCAGCCACCCGTCGACAGATGGCGCCAGCCATGGAAATACATGCAGCGAGTTAGCTGTCTGTGGGTGCTGGCCGGAGTCGGTATAAGGTGGCGGAGGAATGTGTGGGGCGGCTTTGCTTTTCGCAAAGTGTTCGGCAACAGATTAGCGCGCAATCAATTAAAGTGTTTTATTGACACTTTTTCCCATCAGCCAAAGGACCCACACACGCACACACACATGAATTAATTGCTGTGGTAAAATATTTTCCAGTGCTCTTTTCCAATCAAAAGCTAAACATTGTAACTACATTTGGTATTCTAAAAATATTTGAAATATTTTAAAAATTCTGCTCTTTTTTAGAGGAGATTTTAATAAAGTTGAAATATGTAAATTGAGGTTTATTAATTTTACCACAATGTTAAATAAAAAATGGACTCGGCTGGGATATACCCGCTACCCACCTAACGAAAGCGATTTCTTAAATAAGTAACTTAAATTTATAAGTGAATTTTGTACTGCATACTTTAGGGAGCGGTTTGGAAATCAGTAACTTAAAATTATTTCTTAAATAACTTCTAAGATAATAATCCTATAGCAATTATATTTTCAGAAATCATTTGGGCGTTTAAAGTTATTGTGTTTACCAAAAATGAACTATCCTGCATTAAAACAACTTGATCTTGGTTTAACAATAACACATACGAGTATTGACACTAAATTTGATATCCGTAGCTCTTATAGTCTCTGCGATCTAGGATTTTATACGGCTAGACAGACAGGCAGGCAGACAGGTAGGCAGACAGACAGACAGACAGACAGACCGACAGACGGACTTGGCTATAACAACTCGACATTTGATATCGATTAACATACATACATGTTACAACAGTGTAAATATAATAGCTTATTATCATTATGGCAATAAGGAGATAATCAATATACAATATACAAAAATGATGTACATACAAAAATGATTTTGAAAAGAACCAATGTGTATTATACACAAGCACAAGTTTTGATTTGAAGTTTATTTCTATTTCAAGGAATTCTTTTTCTCTATTTCACTCACACACATACACAAGCACTCAGTCGTCAGTCGACAGTCGTTAGTAAATGTTGCAATTAGTTGACTTAGCTTCTGTGACACACAATTGGCAATTTATTAAGGCGCCAGGGAGAAGCGGGCAGGAAATTGAGTGTCTCTGCTCGGCAAGGATTTATTTATGGTTCATAGATTAAATACTAATTAACACCACGCAACTAGCAAGGGCCAAAGACGACACACGCACACACATACACATACGCTCGCACACACGCACACAGCCTGCGCAAGGTATTTGATTTATGCCAAATGAACGCTGAGAGTCTCGAACTGTGTGTGCTGGGTGTCCGGCAAGGATTAGAGGCAGACAACGACAACAACAACAACATCAGTAGCAGCAACAACAATATAAAGAGCCAAAAAAAAACCAAACAAAACATTTGCCTGGCGTTTTTGTCTGGGCCATTGACCATTTTCACGCTGGGATGGGCTCAGTCCGCCTCTGGTCAGCTCTGCGTATCTTTAGCTTAATGCCATAAATTGTGCTTAAATTATTGGGGTTGGTTAACGCACAGCACCATGCACACACACACACATGGAATACGACTTTACTGCGGCATTTTCTCTTTCATTTTGTGTATTTACTTTGTGTGTCGTTCAACTTTTGCTGCTCATTTGTTTCCTTTTAATGTCCACTTGGCCATGTCTGCTACTGTGCGAGAATCTGAATCTCAGCTAAATGAGTTCAGCAAATGAGGAGTGGTAAGAGTGGCAGAATGTAAGCGCAATTGCACTCTTGCTTAACTTCAACCCAATGAATTGCAATGAAAGTGATCCGTTGGAAGCAACATATCTGATATCGTATTCCACGAAATAGATCTGAAATATTATTACACGGGTACCAATTGTTATAATAAGTTGCATTTATAAATAAATCATATAATATGAGAATGACTGATTCAATTATATACATTATCAAGATTTCTGACTAACTGATTCAATTATTATTTAGATTTTTGAGCTCTAAGATAACGTTCACATTTTACCGTGGTATACCTGCAGTTATAATCATATTAGATGTTCGTTAACAATTATATTCCCAGAAAGATTCATATAATTATATTATTCTCGAGAGAATTTGTGATCGAGTGCAAGCCAAAGAAATGTAAATATTCTCAACGAGCAATGATCAATATAGGTTTGCTGGTATAAATACATTGACCATCACTTGCATGGATATCAGATCGGCGTCGATATATGTACATCCTTTTGGCTTAGGCCTGTGCCTTGGCCTATGTGTGGTACAGGCAGACTGTTGAAGTGCTTCGTTGACAATGTCTTACAGGATTCGAATTTACAATTGTGTTCGGAGGACAATGTACCATAAATATTTGTGCCAATGGCAGGGCACCAGATCGTACGACATCTTTGGCTGTGCCTGTGCAGGAAATTGCCTTATTAGTCTATGGAAGCAATGTTTCCTGAACATCAATGGAACTCGTAGTTCAAATGAAATAATTAAAACAAGAAAGTAAGAAAACCTTAAAAGCGATGTTATATGTAATAATTTGGGGCACAGACTCACAGTATATCTGGCGCTGGTCTGATCTTACAGTTGGATCAGGAAAGGGAGGGGAATGTGAGGTGTTGAACAAGGTGATACACCCAGTTGCACTCAGTGAGGCTGGACTAGCTAGAGAAGTGTTGCATTGTTTTCAGCGTGTTAAATGTAAATCGTTTTGTATTCGCACTGCAGTGTCCCCTTGATGGCACAGAGAAAGAACGAAAGAGTGATAGAACGAGAGCGTGAGTAAGAGGAATCTGTTAAATTTATGTGTCTGCGCGTCAAGCGGGCATAAAAAACGGCATCAGAATCAAAATCTGTCGGGCATAATCAAGCGAGACAATGCGCCAACAATGCCTATAAAGTGTGTGCTCCATGAAACGAGGCAAGAGTGTAAGGGTCGGGGTGGCAGACGGAGAGGGATTCACTTGGGGGTTGATTAACGTCGATGGCGACTCAAAGAACATCGCTCGGTGCAGCCAACCAACTCGACTAGAAACTGAACTGCCACTGAAATTGGTATTATTCAACGTTGGCTTCGATTATAAAGCATCACTTGCGCTTTATACACACATTAAACGAGCTTTAAAAGTGCTTAAAAATTAATTGTGAAATTTTAAAATGTTATTCGACATGGCCAGTGAGTGAGGCCAGGGATAAAGCTGTCGCAAAATATTATTCATTTGCGGGAAATAGTTTAATTTTGAAAATTCAGAGAAACTCTGATTTATGATTTAAATTTATAAAAATAGAAAACGAGTAAAAACTTTTTGTTTCACACACCTTCAATTTAAATTTACCTTCTGAATTGAAAATAACAATTCCTTTAGTGAAATGAAATTTCGGGAAAATACTTTTTGATTGCATTATTTACTAATTGAACAGTAAAATCACCGCTTTAAATGAAAGCGCTATTGAAACCCTTCGACTTCCAGAGTTTCAATAAATTTTTCGAGCTATTAAATTCCGTTCAATTGTAAATGATTGAAAATTAATTTCGCTACACTAATTGATTGCATTGCGTGTGTTAAAGTCCGCATATGTGAAGAGAGAGATGATAATGAAAACCGAATTCAGTTTTGTACGTTTCTCTAGCTGGCTTCATTTTTCCCTCTCTTTCTCTCTGACTCTCTCTCTCTCGGTCTCTTTTCATGATTAAATACACGCACAATTATAAAATAGGCTTTGCCTTTACGCGTGCATTTTTGCAACTTAATCGAATTAATTAAAATTTCATAACAATTGAATGGCAACAAATGAAATGCATGGGCACAAATCTCAATACGCGCAATCGATATCAATATGTACTTATGTGTGTATGTATGTGTGTGTATGTGTATGTGTGTGCGTAAGGGTTAAGTATTAAGTATTTGAGTATTGATGGCAGTTTAATGATAGAAAAGTCTCTGACAGAGTTTAAATGCGAGCTGCCTTCATTTTACACTAATTAAATACACATTCACACACATTATAGATGTAACAGTCAGGTGTGTATCTGTGTGTGTGTGTATGCAAATATCAGCAATTAAGCAATAATAATAAGCATCATTAATAAATCATTGCAGAGCCGCGTCCAATGTTGGTTCTTTGCGTGCTGAAAGAAACTCTGAATGTGG
This sequence comes from Zaprionus davidi, assembly GCA_018903715.1. Classification (NCBI taxonomy): domain Eukaryota; kingdom Metazoa; phylum Arthropoda; class Insecta; order Diptera; family Drosophilidae; genus Zaprionus; species Zaprionus davidi. The sequence goes on from JAEIGL010000003.1 coordinate 6,101,088, forward strand.
CAAATGAATGGTGTATATATGTGTGTGTGTATGTATGTATGTGTATGTGTGTGTGTGAATGCATGAATATTATACTCGAGCGTTGAGCCGTTCAATTAACTTTTTAAAACCTGACGCATGCCATTTTATTTTACAGTTTCAAGTATGAAAAATGTTATTGAATTTCCATTTACAACGATCAAAATTTCCCAATTGCCCAGATATAGAGCGGAAAGCCAATTGGGGCTGTAGTACTTGGCAACCTATCACTTTTCCAATTAATGTTCTCTATTTGTTGTAATTATTTACAAGGAGTATTCAAGAATTGATAGTTTGCTTGACTATTTTGAAAGAGTTTGTCTTATTAGAATAAGCATTTCACGAGTTTGAAACATTATATTCGCAATGCAAGGAAGAATAATCGACTAGGTAGTTTGTCAGACAAAACAGTTGGATTTTACTCTTTAAACTCACTTACTAAGCAGTAACTTTTCAATTGCCTATACACTTACCTCGAAAATTCAATTTCGCCCGCTTTTAACCACAACTCATGCATCATGAAGCGTACCGGCGCCACGCCTTGTTTCTCCTTGCTCCCTGCCGCCCTTGCAACATGCCGCAAAAAGGGAAATTGCGCGTTGAGAGTTGCAGAAAAGCAATTAAAACGTTTTGTTGCCATGTTTCTTGGCTGGTTTTTCCAATCACTTGACGGTGCGACTAACAATTCACCATCTTTATAACCGTTCTCTTAGTTACAGTCTCTCTCCCTCTCTCTGTTTCTCTCTCTCTCACCCGCGCGCACTTTGGCACCTTCAACTGCAGCAAGAGTTTAGGAAAGTTAAGAGTATTTTTTTCTTTACTTTTTCCAATGATTTCTCGTAAATTTCGCCATGGACGTTTTTATGTGTGTTTGGCGGGCACTTCAAATAATTTTCTGCACTAAAAATTTATTGCAATTTTCGGTAATGAGAGTGCAGAGTGCAGTGTAGTGTGTAACAGGAGGGGCAGTTGAAGGCGTGCAGAGCGGGGGGGGGGCAGGGGGAGGTGCAGTATCTTTGGCTGCTTAATGTTGTTAGTGTTTGCCCGGCGGTTTTCCTCTCTTGCTTGTTTGAACTTTGTGGCATTTCCGTTGCATTTCTTTTGTGTGCGTGTGTGTGCAGCTCTGTATCTCTGTGTTTGTGTGTGTGTGTCCGGAAACGGAAGTTTTTAATGTTGCCCATTGGCGTGGCTCTTGTTCGTTTCACTTGCAACTTCTTGTTGGGCTTCTCTTCTGCGCTTTTGTCCTTCTCGCTTTGCGTTCGACCAGCATTGTTTGCCTGGTGCGGCGCCGCAAAGTAAAATTAAATGTTTTTAATGGTGAATCAAACGAGCGAGTTGCTTAAATGCTTTAAAGTTCACCCCCCCCTCCGTTCCCAGTCACCAGTTTCACCTGACCACCAAAGCCTCCAACTCCCCCTGCCCGCCCGCTTGTGTGCAACGGCATAAAGCGCATTTCGCTGTTTTATTTGCTCGTTTTTTTGAAGCGGCTGCCCGCATTTTTGTTGTTCCTCCTGCCAGAAAGCCTACCAGGCCTGCCAGTCTCTCAGTCTGCCCGTCTGCCAGTTCGCGGCCGGTTAAGATAAACACACACAGACACACACAAGTGCACATGCAGGCACACTCATGAACGTTCACGTTCTACCCGAATTTCATGTACTCGTAAATCTCGCGCGTGAAAACATCAGTTTGGTTGTTGCTGCCATCGTGGTTATTGTTGTTGTTGCTGCTCATGCTGTACCGGTTCTCAGTTCCACGTCTGTTCCGAGCCTAAAGTTCCACTCGTTCCATACAACAAGGGCTCTGCCTCAAATCCCCGACAAATCTGGACACAAAATGCACAATATGTGAGTGAGACACACAATGTCTGCTCGATCAAAACATGATATAAGTAATGATACCCTGTAAATAAATTACTTTTCAGATTACAGACTTGAATTGAATGAACTGAACTACAAAATCAAAATAAATACCCTGAAATTAAAACACGCATGTTAGACAGTTGTATAATATAACGTTAACATTCAACAGATTTCCATATAAAAGTTTTTCTTTCATTAGTAGTAATTTGTCTATTAAATATAGTACAATACATGAATGATAGATGAAATATGTATAACAATTTAAAAAGCAAAGTTAAATAAATTAACCTGCTGCAAATGGTTTCAGACTTTTGTTGCCTCGAAATTTTTATGAACACTCCGGGCAACTGCATTTTGTAACTGTCAAATGCATGACAGCCACTTGCGGTGGTCGGACTTAAAACTCGAGCTAACGTTATCCCCCCTGCTCACACACATACATATGTATGTATGTCGGTCTGAGCTGGTGGGTTAGTCCCTCAACCTGGTCCTGCCTCAACCTCAGCCTTGAGCGGTCGCCGGATATTGCCGAGCTGCTAACATTTTTTCTCTACTCAACTGCTTTTTGAGTTTACTCTCGCTGAGTTTTTGATGTTTGATATTTGTTTTGGTTTCATTTTTAATGTTCGCGAGTCCATAGGCAACTCTAGCCTGGGGGAAGTTGCCTCGCCTCGTCTCGCCCTGTCCACCTGGGGCACTTCAGTTGACGCTGTGATACAGAAATTAATTGCGTGGATCGAGTGGCAACAACTGGCTGAGTGCGGCAGAGTGTTGCCGAAATGTTGACGCACGCTAAGCCGGAGTCACACACTCTCACACACACACAAACACACACACATACGCATACAAACACACTCGCTGAACCGCAGAGCGCCACAAGTGACAAACGCAAACACATTTGCCGGCGATTCGCCAAATATTCCATGTGCATCTATCTCTCTCTTTCTGCTTTATCCCCTCTTTCTCCCTCTCACTGTGCCACGAGCACTTGACGAGATTTGTTTATTTGTCTAGGCGAATAGCCCGTCTGTGGCGGCCTGTCTGTGTTTGGATTTCAAGTCTGGCAAATCCAAAAAAATTGCCATGAAAGACCGAAAAAGAAAAGCGAAATCAGCGCTAAATGCATGTAAAGAGCAAATCTCATGAAACAACACCAACGTAAATCTCCCGATTCTTTTGTGTCATTTTAACTGGAGATTTTCAAAAAAATATATATATGTGCTTTTAAGCGACAAAGTGCTGTATAGTGATTGCAAAAGCAATCATTAATTAATTTAATTTATTTATTAAAATGTATTTTTATTTCATGTTTCCAAAATATTTTCGTTATTTGTATGATGTTATCTATTTCAAATAAATAAATTCAAATAATCGAATGATTTATATTTTATTGTATTAAAAATGATTGATTTCTAAAGCATGTGACATGCGTTAAATATTAAATAATGTGATTTTTTGTGATTTTTTTTGTAGTATTGGGCGAGATTGCAGTTTCCAAGACCTGCCAATTGATTTTTATAGATCTTAACGAGATAAAACAAAACTATTGAGTACAATTTTTTCGTTTTCGACTTAGTTTAGAAGATATAGCCTCCGATACGTGTCAAACAAATTCTGACTTGAAATAAGGAGTGGCATCAGGCTTAGGCAAGTTAAATCATTATTATTTTCTTGCATGACTATGGTCACATTGTGTTTACGTACAGTTGGCATTTGTTTTTTTCCTTTGCTTATATTTAATCAAATTTGATTTTTAGCGAATTAATGACGAATTAGATATTGGGAACTGTGCATCTTGCTTATCACTCCCCGCCGTCTCAATTAATGTACATTTCAGTCGTTTTTGAAATGCATTTAATGAAGTGCAGCGTCGGCCACGTGCAAATTTTCATTAAGTTTTGCAATTTCGATATTTGATTGAATTTCCGTAGAGCGACTTCATTGCCGTGCGATTCACTTTGATTGAGTGGGCAATTTGTTAATTCGATTTGTCTCAATTGCCGTCTCGCTTGCACGCACATTCCGTCAAGCGACTGATGGTGCAGCGTGCGAGTGAGTAAGCAATAAATTTAATCTGATTTAATTATTTAATTTGATGCTTGTTTTATGCGATTTTGAGCATGAAATGAGCTAAGAGTCGGCTCTGAGGGTTATTAATTATGCCACGCCATGTTTTTTGTCGTAGCTGTTGTTGTTGTTGAAGTTCTTGTTGCTATGCATAAATTAATAGAAAGTCCATTGTATATATTTAATTATTTAGTGTGTGTGCACTCACTGCTGATACAGCATGTTGTTCTTGTTTTCATCGTTGTTGTTGCTGTGTTTTTCCTTGTTAAGTCGCGTGTTATTTATTAGTTTATTCGCATATTTTAACTATTGTTTATTGTTGGTTGTTGTTTTTTGTTTTTACCTTTTTTAATGATTCCATATGATTATGATAATAATAACAATTGCCCAAACAATTAAAATACATTTGAATTGCGTGAATTAAAGGGAAAGTTAACTAATTTCCAGTTATCTATTTACTATTTTAATGCTGATTAAACATTTAATGTTAGATGAAATACATAAAGGAAACATGAAATACATAAAGGAAACTTCTTCAGCTGTTGGACAGGTGTATTTGCACCTGCTGTACGCATTAAATAAGAAATAAATTTCTCGTGGAATTTGTGTGTGACGTTGACGTTGATCGTATCGAATAAACTAAGTCTTAGAATGATAATTCGCATATTGGTTTGTTCAGAATGGGTTTAGGAACATGGGTGTAGTCAGCTATGAGATGCGATAAGATTTGTTACAAATTTACCAATTATTGTAAAGTATTAACTTACTCATTGTCAACTATCGGTTCTATTTTTAAAGAATGTTAACTCATTTTGCAGAGAGCTATTTCAAAAATCTTTTTAAATTATACGACGCCAATTGTATTGTTGTTTTTGATTTGTTTTTTATTGTTTTATGATATTTTACTGCAAAAGAAAATCATAAACAGGATTTTTCTCTTGTCGTCCCGTCCTAAATATTCTTTTGGTTAATTTAAAAATGCATTCGATTCTATAATCTGTATCTCCCCATCCCCATCCCCCGTAGACACTACGCCTCTGGCACTGGCCATTAATTTGTGCCCATGCCGCGTAAATATTTATACGCAATTGCATATGTCGAGGCGCTGGGCAGGATTTTCGGCATTTGCTCATTTGGGTAAGTCAACACAATTTCCATAATGCCACTGCCATAAGCACGGCAGCCGTACCCCTGCCACATTGCTCTTGCCCCCTCCTCTCCGGCCGTGAGCACCCCCCAAGCTGGACAGTGTCCACAATGGCGTAGGGGGTGCGCAGCTGAAGCAATTGGATTTGCGTGTGTCTCTGCCGTCGATTCTGCCAGGATATTTGCGCATTTTGATTTATGCGTGTACCCAGCCTGCCTTCGTCTCGCATTGTGCCTTGGCGCTGGCTTCTTGGTCTCCATACACCTGTGTGCGTGTGTATGTGCATTGCATGCCACACGGCTTGTTGGTTGCGCCTGAGGCGAGGCAGCAAGGCTGCAGTTGCATTATTCAAAAGCCAACGGACCTGTGAGTCGCTCCTCTCCCCTCTTTACCCCCGTCGTGGCTCCCGTTGAGTGATTTAGCGTGTTGCTCGCCCGTTAACCGCAATGCAATTGTAATTACCCGAACGGCTTCCGTTCCACCCCTTGCACCACCCTCGCGATACCCTTGTGCCCCAATGCATTCGCAGACCATGCCACGCCCAGCTGCTTTTTCTGCTGTACTTACAGCTCGTGCAGCTCGTGTTGCAATTAGTTCCAAATCATAAACGAGGTTGCTGCCGCCTGGTCAACTGGTTGCCAAAGCTCTCTCCCTCTTTTACTTTACTCCCCCTGCCACCACTCCTTTTTGACTGCACAATTGCGTGTAAATTTAAAATTTTAATCGTTGTTGTGCACGCACTCCAGCAACAACACCAACAACACCAACAGCTGCAACAACAATTGCATTGAAATTGTATGCAATATTTGGCAAATGCATTTGAAGTACTTTTCTCATTGGGGGTAAACGGGCTACTCTTTTCGGGAATATAAAAGGGGATTGGTATAATGCCAGTTGATAGGATTAAATGCAACAAATTTATGAAATTTAGATTTACTTAAAGATATGAACAATGTCAGATATGCTAGGAATACTTTAAATAAGATTAAAGTAAAGTAAACGTAAAATGCGGAAGAAAGAGATTATTTTTAATATTATTATTATTTTGAAAAAAGGGAGTCTCCCAGCAGAGAAGGGACGAGGCACTGCGACCAGAGAGAGCTTTTGTATCTATAATGCTCTCCCTATCTTGACAAAAGCTGTTCCGCTTCCCTGATGAAGCAATGAAAGAGATTACGAGTAATATAGTTTAAGACTTTAAAATAATTGCAAAGCAGACTCAAGATAAAGATATACCTACGGTATACTCTTGATCAGCATCAATAGTCTAGGTAGTTTGGCCATGTCCGAATTGTTTGTCTGTGTGTTTGAATGCGTCGATCTCTGCAAATTTATAAGCTAAACCAATGAAGTTAGCCTTCACGTTTCTATAAACCATACGCAGGTACAGTTCCTTAACAAACGAGCTATTTAAGTTTTCTTGCATTATTCCATGAGGTCGTCTTGCTTTTGCACATCAAAACTGACTAAGGAAACGTCAGCAAGTGCATAACATTAAGTTTTTATAAAAAAAAATACAGTCTTTATATGCCAATATATAGTATACTAACCAACTACTAATACTAACTGTCCCTCAAAAATATGTTTTATGCATTTAATTTGTTTGGTTTTACTATGCATAATATAACGATTCATAAAGCACATTTGGCTTTTAGTTAGGTTGTATTAAAAAAGTAGATAAGCCTTCCGCAATGTTTTTAAATATTATTCTTACTTTAATTTGTTGCCAATACCTGCTGCAAGCCACTGCATGCAATGGACACTCCATTTCCCTCTCCCCACTGCACTCACCGTGCACATCCGTTGCTGGTGCATTTCCCCTGCCCTGTCACACTGTGCCTCATCTTGCGCAACCGGGTGTGAGCGAGCGAGCGACTGAGTGCATATCGCATTCATAATTTATACGCATTGTCAGCAAGCGCAGGTTGTCGCTGCACGCAGCTACCTCTCATCCTGCTGCCTGCAACGCATACCCCCTCGCTGCTCTCCCCTGCTCAGGTCGCACATCAATTCACGCATTGCGCATTCAGTCGTTACATGCGATTGTTTTATGCGCCAGCCCCATCGGAGCATTGTTGCATATTTAGCAATAATAAAATATTTAGTGGCATTGCAATAAATTTATTATCGCTGTAGCCGTTGCCCATACACACACATACACACACACACAGACACACGCACAGATTGCTGGTTAAATATTATAAATGAGCACATAAAAATTGCACTTGCTGAGATTTGGGCTGGGCATAAGGGGCGTATTATGCATTTCTATACAATTGCATTATGCGGCAGCTTAATTGCTGCCATCCCCAGCCGGAGTAATGGAATATACTATATATAATGTATATGTATGTATGTATGTATGTAGAAAATCTGCAACTTTGATCAACAAATGGCGACAATCCCTGCAACCTGCGCACAGACTGCCGGCAAAAGCACATTCTGCATTCGATATGAATGCAGGCGCACACATGATAAATTACACACACCTTGTGTCAGCCGAAGGGGGTGGCAGCAGGGAAGGGAGAGTGGTAAGGGGAAGCTGCAGGCAAAGATGGGTTGGCATCTCTGCACATTCCAGCGGCCTTTTGTTGCATTGCGCAAATATTTGACTTGCATCTCGACCGTTTTCAAGGGGAGACTAAGAGATCGAGGTAGGCAAGAAGAGTCAAAAGTCAACGGCAGGAATTACCTTGAGAACGTTAAAGTAAAGGTCCTGCATATATGAGTAGCAAATGCATAACTCTCAAATTGATTGACAAAGTTTGAAGCAATTTAATTAATTTCTGGAATTTCTCAACTGAATCAGTTCAAAGTATTAAAACCATTTAATGAGAAAGAGTATCTGCTTGTCGAGCGAAATTAATATTGTTTTTCTATTATTTTATTACGTTTTTTGTCTTTCGTAAATTTGCCATTTAATGATTATCATAAAATATTTTGTAGTGCTATCGATGAGTGGGTCGGGGACCGTTTGCTTCCCCTGCCCTCTTCAGGGGATTCGCTGGGATTCGATGATAAATGCGCTTAGGGTCGCGTTGAGTGTCAATTGCGGGAATAACTGTTAAACAGATTTACAGTATTTATGGTCATCGTGTTGTTCTCTGGCTGTGTTCGTGTGTGTGTGTTGATTTGCAATTGTTAGCTGGCCAATATGAAATAATTCAAGCATATTAAATTCGAGCTTTAAGTTTTCTACCTAATGTGACATTCAAAATACGTGTAATTTATTTGAATTTAATTAAGGTATCTACTGGGTAAAGTTTTTAAACTTATGTTATGCTATATTTTAATGAATTTATGTAAACAATGATGGTAGCGGCAGGTGGCAGCGGTGCAAGAAAGGGTTGCAGTTGACAAGAATAATCGAGCAGTGAAGTCGTTGAGTTCCAGTTAAGTCTTGCAGATTAAAAGTCGCAAAGTTAAAGAAGTTGTTGAAAAGGCCAATAAGTCAGTTTTTTGGAGAACATTGATCGGTCAAGTTGCATTGTGGTCGGAAGTAGAATTAGTGTTGTGCGAATCAATCTGAGTTTGTAAAAGTAAAACTGATCGTTGTCAAGTTGAATTATTTGTAAAACTTAATAATAAGACTTAATCAATAAACAATTATCCAATATTTCAATAAATATAACATGTATTATAATATAACCATCAATTAATGCAAGTTGTATTAGTTAAAGCAGTTGATCTTGAAGAGTGTATATGAAATAAGGCCGTTGCAGAGCTTAGAAGGAAACTTCTCGAACTTAGGTTGGCTATAGAATACTACCTTCTAAATAATTCTACGCAAAACCTTATGTACAGTTAAAGCCTTTTGTTGATACAGTATTTTCAAAAGACTTTAAATAGCTGCAACCTGCATTTATCGCATTCATTTCAAGAACTTCTGTCACGGTAAAGGGACGTGTTCTGGGTGATATATTTAACTTTTAACAACCATAATTCGAGCGTGTGAACTTTTTAAAGTTCTATTCTCATCAATTGCTGCCGACAAAGCCGTGCAATGAGGGGGAAGGGGAGAAGGGGCTGGTGAGGAAAAGAGAGTCTGTTGCCGGAATTGGATACGGAGCAAACTGCAGCTAAGCAGCTCATCTTGCTGGCGAGCTGAACTCGTCCTGCCCGTTGCAAAGTTGGTCAGCTGCAGCACGCAATTCCTTTTGTTAATGATACTCTTGCTGAACATCAGCAGGAGCTGCAGCTCATACACATCCACTTCCACGGCCTTATCCCATTCCCATCGTCATCAGCATTCTCATCATCATCATCATCAAAAGGATGCAGGCCAGAACAAGAACAACAACAACAACAGCAAGAGCAACAGAAACAGAATGAGAAACAACAAGGATGGGAAAGGGGGCAAGCATTTTGTGGATTTATTGACATTCTGTGATGTTATTAAAGTTGATTGCCACAGACTGCTGCACGTTTTGGCTTAGACGAAGTGCTCGGCCATATCTGTCCGGAGAGTCGGGGCTGTCGTGAGTCGGGAGTCAGGCGTCGGCAGGCAACTGCTGTTGTTGCGGCATCAACATGCAGCTCAGCAATAGCTACAGCTTCGTCTGATTGTGTGCGTGTGCCTGTGTGTGTGTGGATTGCAAACGGATGAGCAGCAATTGCAGTGCGGTCAATTCGAAAGAAACAATGGCCAGGATAACACGAATTTTTCGACCGTTGTGTATCAGCACGAGGTGAAATGGTCACAATCAAAGGAACCTGAGGGGGATATACAACAGAAAGATACACAGAGAGGGAAAGAAGGGAGACAGAGCAGAGAGGAAGGTGTAATGGCAGCGTCATTGTCATCGGCATCATCATCAAGTCTAATATGCGCATTATTGGTTTCTGGGCCTGGGCTCGAGCTGCAGTTATCCCTAATGCGCCTTGCATGTTAATCCGGCTTGTCCTTCGCTAGCCCAACTCATCCTGTTTGTCCTGCCCTGCGACGCACTCAACATGCAAATATGAAATGCAAATGCTGTGGCACCATATTAAAATTGTTGCCCTAACTGACTCTCGTTGCCAGGCGAGCTTCCTCTGTATCTATATCTGTCTCTATCTCTCTCTCTCTCTCTGCCTGTATCTTTCGCCTACTGCTGTGGTCCTCTCGGCTCGTACAAATGTAATAAAAATTGCGTAGCACACAAATCCTTTTGATCTTGTTTTTTAATTTAGCATTTTATATTTAATTTTTTCTCTTCTCTTTTCGGGGCACAACACATGGCGTATACGCAATAAGTGTAGCAAGCTGCCAACTCAATTTTATCTTGTGTTTGGCAAAATTTATTAAGAATTTTAAATGAATTTGCAACGCCTTTTCTGCCTTACTTTCGTCGTGAGCTCATTGCTGTTACTGTTGCTGCTGCTGCTGCTGCTGCTGTTGTTGTTGTTGTTGTTGCTCTTACTTTTATTCTTGTTGTTGTCGTTGGTTTGACTCTTCAGAAAGTGCATATTAAATTTTCATATTAATATGATTTTTGACTTTGGTGCGTCTCAACTTTGTTGCAAGACAAAAGTGATTTGATTTTTGGCTGCGTACTTGAACTTCTGCTTTTAGTCCTCTCTTTGAGGTAAATGTGGTTTGCGCATAATTAATTTTCATTTGTTCTTTATTATTTGCTGGATTATGATGTGGGGGAGGGGGAAGTTACGTATATCAAATCAGATATTGAAAGTAGAACTTGAGAAAGTAAATGAGAATTGATGGCAATGTGTTTAAGATACTCCATGAGAATAAAGTAAAAGGTTAATAAGGAATCAATTAATGTTTAGGTAGAACTAGTTAATGAACTACATTGAAATATTATTATTAAATATACATATAAATTGAGTACAAATAATATTAATTTATACTACAATATAACAAAAAGCGAAGTAAAGATATAAATGAAAATGTTAGATAAGAAAGATACAATTCAAATTAAACAAAGTCAAATGCACATGAACAACTTGTATACGATTCCTAAAAGTGCGTGAAGGATTTAAAACTGTTTATATCCCTTAGCTGAGCATCTCCAGTTTACCCGTTCATTTTTTACAGCATTTACATGCATCATTTAAATCTGCGGCTTCGACAACTGTGAGAGCTCCGATTTGAGCTTTAGTAAGTCACCGGAACAAATGCCTTTGGCTCGAAACAAATTCCCACAGATTTCCACTTTTCATATCGCCATGCTGTGCCCGCTCACACACACACACCATGCGAGAGACAAAGGCAGAGAGAGAGGGAGAGAGAGAGGGAGTGGAACAGCCTTTGCACAGTTTGTCAACATGAAAAGGTTAACAAGGTAAATAAAACACGCCAAAGCAAAAGGTGACAGCGTAAAAAGAGAATGCGCAAAAAGAAAGAGCGACCAATACACACAGAGTTACACACACACACACAGGTACGCACACAAAGAACGTGGCATGCTCAAACAATGTTGCACACAATCTACAAAGGCAGAAGACTGAGAGAACAGAAATCTCAGCCATGGCAAGGCGCGAAGTTCCGTCCGTGTGTGTGTGTGTTTGTGTGTGTGTACTTGTGTTTGTGTGTGTGTGAATAACAACATTTTAAACATGTTTACTTTTTATTTTGTTCGCTTTGCGCGAACGTTTATGCAATTTATTTCTGCATGTTCCTCCCCCCATTTAGATACCACTTCCGCTCAGGCACCCCGCCACCTGCGCCCCGCTCCAACTCGAACTCCATTTCATCAGTTTCAGCTGCCTCTTGCGCCATTACAAAGCATGCCCGCCGGCTGGGCCAGGTATAATCTTTTGCTTGTCTTTCACTGCGCAGCCAACAGCAGGCGCGCCCTTTTGCCCTGCTCTGGGCCGGGTAAGAGATTCCCGCATACTCTACTTTAAGGAACATTGGGCTTCAAGGGGAGTTTGGTTGAAAGTAATATATACGACCATTTTTTAAACAATATGAGTGATTCTTCATTTGCTGATTTCTGCACTGTAATTGTTTCCTGTATCAACATCTTTGTAGATAAGATTTAATTTAAAGTTAATTAAATATAAATATTTCAAAATCATAAGTGCTGTATTGTGCTTTCTTTTCTGTTTGTACAATAGTTTAATACAATTTTGTGTGAAAATACTAATTGAATGTTTCATATCAGCTCATTAACTTGTTTACTTTGTGTTACATTTTACAAGTGAAATGATTTTTAATGATTTAATTATCTTGATGTATTAATATCTTATTAAACATATTTACATATAATACTTATGCATTTGAATATCGCAATATACAATAAATTAGTTCTTAATATCATTCAATTTATTTATCGCAATCCCAGTGTACGAAACAAACTGAGTTAGAGAGCTATCATGCCCGCCTCTGATAATGTTTTATTTTGGCCAAAAAGGTGAAAAGCCGAGTTAAAAAGTCATCGCAGAGGCCCGCGGCCATTAACTTTAACTTGAACTTTTGCCATAGTTTGTCTGGCAGTTAGCGAGCGTACAGCAAAAAAAAAGAAAGAAAAAGGGAACAGAAAATCTGAAATACTTGCAACAGCGTTCGCGCAACTTTAAAGTTTACAACAATCGAGCACTTTGCGGGGTATGGAGGGAGTAGTTACTGCTGGCCAACACCTACGCCCCGTCGCGTCGTGCCCCCGTTTTCGTTGCTACTTTCCTCTTTCCTACTCTGTGGCATCGAATGGGAAAGGCACGCGTAAACTGCTTGCTTATGCAGCTCAAGTTGCCACGCTTGACACATTTCTCTGGAGACTGCCGCACGTCGTCCAGTTGCCGCTGCCGGTGGGGCAACTTGTCAACGCAGTCATCAATGTCGGCGTGACGGCGTCAGCGCCTGTAAGTATGCCATGCCTCTGCAATGTTCGCATATTTCGACCCGTCGCCTCGCATCGCATCGCCCGCAGGGAATCCGACATGTTGCATGCCGCACAGTGGGTTTCTGTGCCAATGACCACGGCCCGACTGCCAAGCTGCTGCGGTCGATTTGCCAGAGTCTTAGAAAGGTGGTAGAGGCGTGGCACTTCCCAACGTTTGAGCTGCTTGCAGCGACTGCTAACAAATATTAATGAGCAAGTGCTGCAAAACGTGCGCAACACTTTGCGAAAATTGAAAATAATATGCGTCAATATGGCGTGAGTCTGGAAAAAACGTCAGCAAAAGGAATGATATTTAAATGCGCCAAATATACTTGTTTTAAAGGAAAGATTGCAATTTAAAAGAATTACAACTAAGAGCAGAATTAGACCCAGACGAATGTTACATTTGTGCGAGCCTGACAGTAAAATACACTTCGCTCTGTTTGAGATTTGTGTGGTTATCGGACAGACAGAGATGGCTCAATGAACTTGGTAAGTGAACCTTAATATAATATAAATATAAATATTCATTCTTAATGGGGTCAGCCATGCCTCCTTTTGCCTGTTGCATTTTTAGTGACCGAAGGGTATTTTCGTTTCAAAATTTAGACCTGATGACGATATTTCCACACCGTTTTGGGCTTCAGTAAGTCAATGTAGTATATACGTTTACACCCCTTATGTACTTTCAGTAAAATAATATTGCTAGTTTCCTTTCTATTTTTCAAGTTATTCAGCTCATTTATCAGCGTGATTAGTTTTCTTGTACCCCTTGGCGTATGCGTGATTCTTATGATTATTGTACTTTTGATTGCCTGGCGCTGTGTCCCGTCGACAACAAAAAAACCACAAATATTTGTGTGTGTGTAGAAAAAACTTTAGCAACTGCAGCACGTGCTTGGCAGCAGAGCGAGAGAGAATGCGACAGAGAGAGTGAAAAGGAGACAGAGGGAGAGGAAGAGCGAGCTACAAATGAAGAGCAGAAAAAAGTTGCCAGTCCCCACAAAAGAGTCACGTGCAAAAACTTTCTTAATTTAAAAGAAATTTTCAAACAAACTCAATTAAATAATTTCAGACGCCAATAAAGATGTGTAAGTCTCCACCCCCTTCCCCACCGACTGCGTTCGCTGCGGGGGCTATGTGAATACATGTGGTTTTTACAGTTTTTATGCCTCTCCTTCCATTCTCTTTGCGCCCCAATTCTGTCACTCTTTGGCTACTCTTTGCAAGACACTTTTAATGCCACAAAATTTTAATTGAGTTAATCCTAAAAACCACATGCTGGCTAACGAGCCAGCTGCTGGCCGGGAGTCTCCCATCCGGGGCTAATTTGCAGCCAGTCAGCCCGGACGGGGGGCTCATCACTGCAGGCTGCAGGCTGAGGGCTGCTTGAACAAAGATGTGAACTGCAACCGCTTTTGGGGCAGCTGCAGCTAATGATTATTATTGTTCGCCCGATTAGCTTAGTTGGCTGTGCGGAAATTGATAGAGAACTGAATGTCATGATTATCATGCTCAGTACAATACAGAGCAACACACTGTGCACATACAAAGTACATATAAATACGAAATAAATCACACAATAATACCCATTTAAACACCCACAATATATACATACCATATATAAAAACCACTAACACTAGTCACAGAAAACACAAGATGTCTGACATCTCTTACAAAGCACACGAGACTTTCCTTCATGAACCCTCCACAGTGGACGCCGCTTTGGCATTTGCCAATGAAATACTGAAAGGAAAGGATGATAAAAAAAAAACTCCTGAAATAAAAAAGGATGTCGAAGATTTCTCCTTTCTGGTCTTTGAAAGGGGCATAGTCTTACATCCGAAGAGAAGCAGATTTTCACGGAAGAATATTCATTCAAACATGAATCAAATGACGATCATGCGCCAGATCGATGTCAGTGAAGAAGAACGCAAGAAGGCTCGAAAAGAGCGCATGCACGCTGCCAAAAACTTTCGCAGGTTTGGTGTATATTATTTTGCCTTCCATTTACATTTAATTGCATTCTCACCGTACTGTCTAGATTGGGTAATGCGAAGTATCGCAAAGGTAGCTTCGATAAGGCAATCGAGATGTACTCTTACGCCATAAGCTTTATCTCTGATTCACCGGTTCTCTATGTGAATCGTAGTGTTTGCCTTATCAAGTGAGTAGTTGGACGACCTCAATGGGAACTAAACCATGTTCATGGATTTCTGTATTTGTATCTAGAAAACGCGAATTCAAACGCGCAGCTTGGGATCTTGAATACGTGCTGAGGGAATTGGATCCGTTCTGTTTGAGGGCTTGGTGTTGTTTGGCTGGTGTTCAAAAGCGCTTGGGCAACGATGAAGCATACGAGCACTGTATTGCCAAGGCCCGTATTTACGGAAAAAGGACCAGCGAACAGTACGTTGAAAATTTTATAGTGAAAATCAAATCAGATTTTTGAACTTCAGATTAGAATATTCAAAAGAATCAATTTTCTATAAAAACAAGTCTGAAATAAAGATACCTTAATATCTTTGTAGTTTTACTTTAAGCAAATTGTATAAGGAATTCTGCGTACTGCAATTTCAGTTGCAAAGCATTTTATTTCATTTACTGTCAATACTAGCTCACAAAACATTCATAAACAACGCCAAACCAAACAAGTACGAAAGCTACGGTCGAGTATGCTCGACTGTTAAATACCCGTCACACATCTAACTATAACGATTTGCGTATTTTGGGTTGTATACTTTCAGGGAAGAGTTTCGAAATCAGTATATATTTAGAATTTCTTAAATTGCTTCTATCTTAATTAGCCGATCGCAACCAAACTTTCAGAAAACCTTTGGCTGTTCATAATTATTGTGTTTAAGAAAAATGAACAATCCTGCATTTAAATCACGCTTGAAAGTAGCTTGCAATAATAGCATATTCACACCAAATTTGATAGCCCTAGGTCTTACAGTTTTTGAGATTTCGGTTTTCATAAAGACGGACACAGAGACAGATAGACGGATAGAAAGACAGACGGACATGGCTATGACAACACGACTGTTGCTGCTGATTCAGAATATACATTATTTTTGTGCTCTTCCACGCCTGCTTCTTGTAAAATACATTTTCGGTTGACACAAAGTTATAATACCCTCCTACCCTATGGCTAGCGGGTATAAAAACAATTCAATATCAAATCGAACTACTGTGCTTCGACTGAGAGATTCCCTAAAGGAAATGAATCCGATCGGGAAGATGTGGAATAATATCATTTATATAATATCTGTGTAATATCTTTATATATAATAATGATTGTCTGTATGATTTTCATCTATAGATGATCTATAGATATAATGATATTTATATATAAATAGATTGTCTATATAAAAGTCGAATTCTGTTATTCCTTCCCAACCTATTACTCAATTCAATATACCCCTCGCATACAGGGTACACCAGCGAGAAACTTCAACATAACAACAACAAAAACAGCACGCACAACTGTGTGGCAAATGAAATTTGCAATTTTTGCATAAATTCAATAAAAATTCCTATTGTCATGAGAATATTTGCCAATACAATATACTTGCGTGTACAGTCAGTTTGTTGGGAAGGGAGGGGGCAACGGCAGATAACATGTTGGCATAGAGGGGTACGCCCGATTCGACTAGCCGAGTAGCCGTATACTCGATTCCCGTACCCAGTTCCTATTGCAGCCACGATAAGGGCCACTTATACGCTTCGCTTGGAGCAAGCTCTACAGCGCAACGCCACAAAAGGCTGGCGCTGTGGTCGGTTGGAGGGTTGAATATGGGAGAGAGAGGGGCGGCTGCGTGGGCGGATGGCAACCACAGAGTTTTCAATATGGCGCCAACAGAATTTGCATTTGCATTTGCCTTTCCTTTGGCCCAGCATTGCAGGTTGCCCCATAATGAAATGCAGTTCAAATGCTTGCGGTATAAACTTTTGTCACAACTGTCAACTGCCTGGCAAAGGGGAGGTTGGTGGCAAGGGGATGCGATGGCAGAGCGTGGTTGAGCAACGTGTATTGTAAACTTGCAAACAAACGCAACGGAAATGCCACAAAAAGGGTTTCACTGTTTGTCAATTGTGTGTGCGGCCACCCACGAAGTTGACACCTAAGCCAGTGCCAGGGCAGCCTGCCGCATGAGCCGCTAAAACTCTGCTCCCCCCCCCCCAAGAGCCAGGCAGCATTTCTCTTGGCACTACTGACACGCTGCCTGAGTCCGGTCTCGGCACTGTCAGCCATTGGCTTTGCATCTTAGAGAGATGCAAAAATCCTTGTGGGGCCGAACTCTAATCAACTGCAACTGCAACAACGAGTGCGACTGGCGACTGCCGACTGCGACTGCGACTGTTGCAACGCCCACGCTTGTAATCAATGCTGTAAACACTTATTTTTGTGGCTGCAACAAACGGGAAGAGCAACAACAATTGTCGCAGCCAGCCTGCTGTCTGTTGGCATGCAATTTTGTGGCACAGACAAAGTTTGTCGCCTGCCTCAACATTGTTCTGGTTGCCTCGTGCCTCGTTCGTGGTCCTTATCCCAGTTGTGCCTCTGCTGCTGGTCACAGTTGTCATTCCCGTGGCCTCTGTTGTTGTTGCCTGCACTTTTTGCAATCAGATGAGGATAACACCCACCATCGTTTTTGGATTTTCGTGTTGCAACATTGCGGCATTTTATAGGTGTGGCCAACTGGCAACCAGCAACCCGCAACTGGAAGCTGGAAACTGGCAAGTACAGCTTTGAGATAGTCCTGTGGTCTGGAGTAACAGATATTGCAATGGCTGCAGTTACAGGCAATGCTGATGTTTACACAAACCTTGAATGGTTATTGAAAAGTCCCAGGCACAGAAAACCGGTAAAGGCTACGCACAAATACATGTGTACTTACGTGTAAATAAGGGATAGAAGGAGAAAGTAACTATGTAATATAGGTGACTTTAACTTGACCTAATTTTTAAGTGCATTAATGCCTGCAAATATGTAGAAATAACATTATAATTTAAATATGTATAATTGAGAATGTTGAGTATTGATATTCAAGCAATTATGCTGTAACTTGCTACGTTAATTCCTAAAAAATAAACTAATCACATTATTATTGATCCGACTATTGACACCCATTCAGCAATCTCTGGAATATCTCTTTTACGCTTAACTCATAACAGCAAAGTAAAGTTGGAGCTGTGTTTCAACTCAACATGGCATGTTGTAATAACAATCTCATTCTAGAGATAACGATTAGTCTTACTTAAACTACCTATCCGACTACTTCCTACATGGGTAGTTACCCTATTCACCCATTTCACATACACAATCATAGGTACCTTCTGAAGTAATCTTATTGTGGGTACGCCTTTCTCTTGCCCATTCATGGTTACCTATTGTACATAAGTGTTCTAATCATGAGTAGCCCATTCTCTAATTACTGGTAAACGATGTGGTAACGATTGACACTATTTCCGAACATTTTAAACAATACACGAAATGATAACATACATTACTTAGGGTTCACAAAGTAAGTAGGGGTAGTCCCTTAGTAAGTACTTATTTCACCAGCTATGAACTAGTGACCAGTACCAGTACTATAGGCAGTCTAAAAATATAGAAGGCTTACAATTTCTTACGATTACTAACCCAAAACTCACTTTTCTCACTGCCCCATGCTCAACGAAAAAGGCGCAAGGCAATGTCAACAAACATGTTCATAAATCAGGCAGCTTTGTCGTGGTTGATCTTGGTTCCGAAAGGTTGCTTCTATTTTTCTGCCCTCTCTCTAGAGGATCACTATAAGCTCATTTTCAACACGCATTCAAACTATATTTTAGCATCGCCCTTTTAAGCCTTGTCGTCGCTACTTCGCCCCCGTCCACAGTTCTTCCTTCCTACCCACGCTACGAGCTCTTAAGCTGTCCAGCATTGTGTTTAGTTTTCAGCTTGCGGTTCATGGCGGCGTCTTGGCCAAAAAGTAATTTGGCCTTTATCTGTATTGCGGTTTAAACAGGCAAACAAGACCCGAACCAACAACTTGGTTGCCCTGGAGAGTTTTCTCGAGCTACGGAAGCTCTCGACTGCCTGGTGTGGGTAGGGGGAGGTGGCTAAATGAGATAGAGAGAGAGAGAGGGAGAGAGTGAAAGAAAGAGAGAGAGAGACTAAGAGAGAGGAAGAGAGGGAATGATGAGAATGCGGTAGGTTCATTGTCTTTCTTGTAATATGTATTTGTTTTTCCAGCAGCTTCTCTTGGTTTTTTTTTATGATATAACCGCATAAAGGGTAGTTAAGTTTTATTATTTTCAGGCTGCCAACAGGTAACGTTATAAAACTAATTTATGTTTTATTTGATAATTGCTTTAGTTAATGATATTAAATCAATATATAATTTATTTATATGTTCATAGTATGCTCTGCATTGCGTTTTTATTTTATAAAATAGTGAGTATCTTCAATTCTATGCTTCCTTTTTTATGCGGTGCCTTGTGAACCACATCCGGGACTCATTTTGGTTTGGACAAAATTGCACTTTTGCCGCTCAACTTAAGAACTTAAGATTTTCGGGGCAAGTTTTGCGTTCGATGCGTGTTGCTATTTTGTAGTTTGGTCGCCCGAAAATCACCAGAAATCCAACGCGAAGACCGTCAAGTTTTTCATTAAGCGGCATCGCTGCTCCTTCTTCCTTCTCCCCTTGCCCCACAGCTCACAGGACTGACCGACAGCCAAGTCGGCACTTGGCACTTGGCACTCTGGGAGCTCTTGACACTGGCGGTGTCATTTAGGGCTGGCAGTTCATTTAAAGTTCTGCGTATCCCGTTTTAATTAGCATGCCAGTTCTTGAGGCTACTACAGCCCTCACCCTCGCCTTCCCCTCACTACCCTCGCTTGGCACTTGTCAAGGCGAATGACCAAAAATCTATTGACACTTTTGCGCTTTATTGAATGTTTATTTGCTTTGTTGATTTCGATTTTCTCATCGAGTGCGCAACGAATTTGAAATGCAAACAACAACACGGACGATGGCGCATCATCAATATGTGCAGGGGAGTATGGGGAGGCGTGTGTGGCACTGGGACTGGCTTAGGGCTATCGAAGCAAACACACTCCCGCACACGCTCAAGACGAGGCGAACTATGAGCACGCCTGCGAGCAATGAACGGTAAATAAGGGAAATCTATATGAGAATACAAAAGTTTCTCATCGCTCCCTCACAGTACCAGCAGAAGCCGAGCAGCAGGGGAACTGACTGTGCCAATGACTGGACAAAACAAACAGAAAGAAGATGCCGACACAGTCGCAGACACCGACAGGGACACGAACACAGACACAGACAAAGCGACACACCGTTGCGTCCGACTGTGTTACTGGTACTTCTGCCGCTGCTGATGCTGAATTAGCAATTGGCTACCGGGTGTCACTTGAGGCACTGTGCACTGTGATAAATATCTTAGAGCGTTCATCGCATAAGCTATGCACATAACATAGAATCATAATAAAAACTTATGCTTAAAATCTAATGCTTAAATATATGTTATTTGTTCATTTAATTTATGATATTGTTTTTATAATTTCATCAATAATTATATTGAATAATTACCCTTTATGTTTTGTTCTCATCTTCAAACCCAAATTGATTCAAAAATCAATTCAAATTTGGAGAAATAAAAATATGTTTCTAATATTGACAGAAAATTACTCTAAGGCTTAATCTGTTACAATATAATATATTTAATATACCTAAATATACCAAATTAGAATGATTTTGTATTTTCTGCACCTTTTACGTCATGTGTAGCTCGATTGCTTCAAACTATTTAATTCACATTTATTTTTTACCATAAATAAAAATCACACCAGAAAATATATTTGAATTAAACATTGCTAAAAAGTTGATAGAAGAAAAGCGGGTTAAATATTTTGTGCAATCACGAAAGTTTTTCTAGCGTGTATTCCATCGAGTTTTGGCCACATACTTGTACTTACTCTCACACACACACGCACACACACAGTGTAGAAAGAACTATGGGCGCAGCTAGAAGAAATGTATTCACGTTGCTTTTTCATTATTCATGACAACTTGCTCCTGCTCGCTGTAGTTGTAACTGAGTCAAAGCAAACACCAGACGCAGACACAGAAAGAGGGTGAGGGAGAGGAAGAGAGAGCGGAAACAAAGACAGACAGAGATCGAGCCGGCAAAAAAGGTAGCACATATACATCTACTCACACGTGGCTCGGCAGGGAATGAGGGGCACGCAACAGCAAATAACAAAGATGACAATAAAAAGCAGTAAAACAATTTTCCCCCATCCTTAGCGATGAAGACAAAGTCAGGGAAACAGAGGCAGACGCAAAGGAAACTAATATTTTAAGAAAACAAGACACGGCCGACTGGGGGAAGAGAAGGCAGAAAGCAGCTTATAGCAACTTCACTTAAACATGTGTGTCTGTGTATGTGTACGTGTGTGGGGGTTGCGCACAAAAGCAGGCAACAGTTTTGTTTCGTTTCGTTTTTTCAGCTATTTTTTGACTGCACGGGCAGGGTGGGTCGCTGCCCAAGTGGCCGTCGTCAAATTCAAGTGACATATTTAGACAGCTAAGCGACTCCCAAGTGTGGCATCCACAACACAAAGCAAAGGTGAAGTGGCATCGTCGCAGCCACAGAGCCGGCTGAGCTGGCAACTGCCAACCGGCAACCGGCAGCCGGCAGCAATTTTGCAGCTACCCAAAAAGTATGCAGCCGTTTTTTGTATCCCTTTATTTTCTATTTGTATTTTTTTCTCCCTTTCTTATGCAGCACGAGGGGGGAAGGGTTCGTGTCAGACAACCCCCCACGGCAGACAGCAGCCAACCCCCTGACCCAGCCCACAACGCCGACGTCGACGACAGTTGCTTTTAATAATAAAATCATTGAGCATCAAAGCATAAAAATCAGTCAAGTGCAACATAAGCTTAAAGACCACGTCGTATGGGTCTGAATCGAAGGTAGCCAAGGTAGTCACCCTCCTCCACCAATACCCAGCCCACTACCCATCTTCCCCCCTGCCCGCCAGTGCCCTGGTGTGTAAGTATGTTCGCCGTCAATTCGATCCTTAGCTAGCGTATTCGCCCTACTCGCTTTACTTTTTATGATTGCCCCAAC
This sequence comes from Zaprionus davidi, assembly GCA_018903715.1. Classification (NCBI taxonomy): domain Eukaryota; kingdom Metazoa; phylum Arthropoda; class Insecta; order Diptera; family Drosophilidae; genus Zaprionus; species Zaprionus davidi. The sequence continues at coordinate 6,123,146 of JAEIGL010000003.1, forward strand.
GAAATGAATGTGATTTAATGTTATTTTTACAGCCAAATTAGTTGGCTTTTGATGTGCGTTTAACTTTTTTGTGCCCAGCTTTAGCTTTAAGTCGAACAAGGCAGAGAAGTAAGACTTATGAAGTCTGCTTGTGATGTGACGAAGAGGAAATACTCTCGCCTAATTTTGAATTTACAGAAATAAAAACTCAACATAATATAGAACATATAGTACCATATATTGTTAAAGGTATATATATCACAGTGTTTTTAATTGATAAAAAATTGCTAAAATATATACAAAAATAAACCAAAGTTAACGTTTTATTGTCTTAAAAGAATTCATTATTTTTTAATTGAATTGGTGTGTAAACATATTGATCTATATTAATCCATCATGTATTCAGAACAGCATGAAATATGTTAACTACACACACACATTTCTCATTAAGCAGCCAAAGTACCATTCAATTTGTGGAGAGAACAAAATACTCTTGAAAACAGTTTATTGGGCACGCGTTATGTGCGTTACTTTTTTTTCGCCAAAAATAAGACTAATAGAAAGGGAGAGATATAGAAAGAGAAGCACAGAAGCTACGGGAAAAAAAGGTGGCACATGCAACCATAAAGCGACACCGCACAGCCAGCTGTGGCACTTGCTCGCGCAGGTTGCCACTGCGTGCAGCCATAAAAACTCATAAACTGAATTCGAAGTGTGTGTGCACTGCATAGCCCACATGTGTCTGCGAAGCTCTGCATCTGTGTATGTGAGTGTGTATTTTGGGGTGTATCTTAAAGATACATTGCCAGGCTACTTTAACCAGCGACAAGGCTGGCAATTTTATGGCTCTGCTCAGAGGGAATTGCGGCGCAGGCAAAATTTAACTCGAGTGCAATCATTTCAAGCTGCTGCATTCGTAATTGCATGAAGTACTCACAAGTACTCGCATTCATTCATATGCCTAACTCATAATGTGCCAGATGTTGCTATCCAGAGTCAGCACGCACTTGACTCTCTTGCCACCCAGCTATGAGCGAAGTGTTCACTCGTTCTGTATTCATTAGTCGATCAAGTGCTTTAATTGAAGTGATGAATGATGAGTGTTGCCCAACTGATATTTTGAACTAAGAGGAAGACGCTGAAATAACTTCATATTCCAGTACGTTAAGTTAGTTTAAGAAGTTCAATAAGAGTCTTTATAAATTCATTTTTCAAGGGCATTAAATTATCTTTATTGTTCTTTCCATACAGGGTATTCCTTGCTTCAGCACTCCCTGCAGCACGTATTCTTTGTTCATCTAACTAAAGTGCTGCTCAGCACTTGAATGTGCCATGAATTTTCATTTTCAAAATGAAAACTAGCAAATTGTGATTTAAGAAAATTGGTCGTGATTCCCAGGAATGTGATAAAGTGGAAGCCTAATTTCAGTTCGAGGCAAATTTTATTGACCATTGGCATTTTGTTTTGGCTTCTGGCATTGGCTTTCTGCGTTAAAAGAATGCTTTAGCATTTACACTACTTACTAAGAAATTGCTTCTTGATTGACTATTTGGCTTGAATTCCATTTTTATTTGTTGCAAAAAGTTGTCAATAAAATTTTTGATAGACACATAAAATGAATGCACATGAAGGCTTGTAAAGAAAACAACACCCAACCAGCAACCGTCTGTAGGATTCAGGATATGTTCAAGACATATAGGAATTGTAAATATAAATATTTTCTGCGTATCAATGCCAAGTTTTTGTGTTATTTGTATGAAAGATGCATTGGTATCAGCATTAAATTTCTATATTCCCACATAGGTGTTGTAAATTTGTTGTTATTATTAAGACATTATATAATAGACAAACACATGGAACAATGTACATGTAAGTTAATCATTTATCATTTATTCAATTGAACTAAATACGATATTAAATTTAATTAAATGTTTCTAAACACAACAAGGAACAAGAAGGAATATTGCCCATCATCGGAGTTTAGAAGATCCTGTGGCAAGCAGGGATTTAATAAACTTAAATATGCTGCAGTACTCAACCCTATAAACAGTTTTCAAGATGACCAAATACCCCGTCTACCTCAAAATTTAACAAATCAACCAACTGAGCCCATTGGCAATGAGATATCTTAATGCCGGACCCCTTTACCAGGCCTCAGTTTGTCTGGAGGCCAAGGCTATTGTCATTCTGAATCGTTCGAGACGCCCTCATAGTTCTTGCCGTCTTCTTCTCTGCCTCTGTCCACTGTGTCTGCTTCATTGGCAGCATTTGCTTTGTACTTGTTATTTTCTACAAATTGTTAATTATTTTCATTGGGCTCATTATGAAAGTTTTTCTACTCCTCACGCCGCAGACGCGTTCGCCTGGTTCGCTTCGTTTGCTTGTTGTCCTTAAGGATTTTTGGCATTTAATTAAGCGCAATCAAATTGACATTTTAAACAATTTAAACAAGCAAACAGACATCACAATTGCCCCCTGCCGTGCCTCGTCCGCGTCTTCTCGAGTACTTCGGGCGCATATTGAAACGCTTTATGACCAGAGGCCAATTGGTGAGGCGGCTGATGCTGCTCGCCCTAAAGCTTGCCCCAAGACTTGGGTAGCCAAAAATCGATAACTGAGTGTGGCAGAGTCTTCCACGCCCCCGCACGCCCGTCTATTAATTATGTCTTTTGCCGTTTTGTCGCATTTAAAGACGACGCAATTAAGTTGCCAGAGGTGGGGAGGGAGCCTAGTCGGCGCAGTAATGTATACCCAGTCACTTTACTTCTCCCCACTCTTGCTCTCGCTCTCCTCTCTCTATCTCGTCTCAGAGTCACATAATACGTATCAATGGACACGACATGGACTTGGCTCTTGTCCGTCTCCGTCGGCTACGTGACCAGCACAGCAATTCATATGAAAATTTAATTTGTTAGGCCGCACAAAGTGAGCGAACAGCCATATGAGGTGTCCAGTGGGGGCCGTGCACTGGGAGCTGGCAACAGGGGCTGGCAATGAAACCAAATGGTCTATACGTTTCCAACCGCATGCGAAAATAAATATTATTAGGTTAGCCTCAAAAAAGAAAAGAAATAGATAAATACAAAGGTAACTCGACTTAGGAATACCCTTGATAAACAAATATCAATAAAATAATATATATTATAAAGATCTTAAAGTGCCGATTATAAGTTAGGACTCCCCCGATTAATTTCCTAATTACAAGGTAAATTCAATAATTTATTTGGCAGCATAAAACACGACAAAATTATTGCATATTTGGCAAAACTAGCTGAATGCGGTTTGTATTCACTCTGTCAACACGTGGCTCGAAAGCCGCAAAGTGCGCAATGTTGTTTTCCGCTTTTCGATCATTTTCACGATTTTTGATTGCAAGCACCGCAAAAATTTGAATGATATTTGGTTTTGTCGTGGTTTTGGCTGTCACTAGAAATATATATTGAAATATATATGAAACTTGTTTAGTTAAGTTGGTTATGTTGGCTGAAGTGCATGTGTTATTGATATATTGCGATATGTTTCTATAAATATCGTTTTTAAATTCGTGCTGTATCCTCATTCATTCCCTATATCCCTGGATTTGTTTTCTTACTATACAGATCATTGTGGACTATTTGGTAATTAAAAATTAACTCAACGCTAAATTGCATTGTTACTGCATACATGTAAAATCGAAATAATTATCGTTCTATCGATAGTAAAATTTGGCAAATGAAGTACAGCCCTAAATAAATATATGAATATTTATATAAAAATAGGATATATATAAATATCTATCTGTATATTTAGTTGATATACTTTATCGATAATTATGTCGACTTCAAAACGTTTGTATCCCAAATATATTAAAGCGCTGAAGTAATTTCCATGTTTGTTAAGATTTTTCATGTGAATTATCGATGCTAATGGGTGTTTCTTCAGTTATATCCTATTGTGTTTAATGTCAACATTTATTTAACTGCATAGATGTACCATATATCAGTTTATTTTATGTACATAATTAAGTATAATATATAAAATAATATTACCCCTTTTAGTGGCATCGATCATTAGTCATTTCAATGCAGATTCAAAACGTAAGCCGTGATTAAGCTCATTAGCTCAGCTATGCAGAAAATGCCGGCAATGGAGCAAAGTGCTGCAGCTGAAGACAAGTCAGCTGAATGGCTTAGCAAATAGAGCCCATTGAAATAATTACCAGGACACAAGGCAAGCAGAGTGGAGAGGGTTGGGCAGCCTCTTTAGATTTGCATGACCAGAGCCACCTGCAAATGCTCGGCTGGGCTGCACAATCTGTGGTGGTCGTCGTCGGTTAGCTGCGTACAACATTTTAAATTTCATTAAATCTGTTCACTTCGTTTGCCAATGCAATCAACACTGCGAAATTGTTGGGAAAAATCACTAACAAGGCCGCATTTCATTTGCAACGCCTCGGGCGCTCGAAATCTACTTAGATCCCATTCCGTTCAGTCCTTTCCAGTTGCGGGTGCTGCCCTGCTGGGGTACTGGACAAGTGGCAGCGCTTAACCTTACGTAATTAACTTGCCTTGCGCTTGTTTTTCTTCGGTTAGAGTTTGTTTCTCTCCATGGGGCAGGGTATGTCAGTTAGGTGATGCATGTGGTTGACTTTATTTATAAATATATCTAACTATGATGTACATATTCAAAAGTTCGGTTTGTTAGAAATCGTTTGGCATTTTTGCCAGGAAATTTGCAATAAATGCTTCCTGACAAGAATTAAAGCGACGGGCATTATGTACACATTCAGCAGATCCCTTCTCGTCATTCAGGCGCTTCAAGATGCCAGCCTTATAAAGCCACGCAAGTAAGTGGCGACCTTCTATATGGTTCAGAACATGTTCTACATCGAATAAGGCCCGTTTGAATGCACGTTTTCTACAATTACAATTGATTAGCAAATAGTATCAGAGATGGAAAGACAGCTGCTTACTTCACGAAACACAGGCTGCGATTCAAGTAGAGAACTGGTGTATCTGATATATAGTTCAAGGCTTTGGTATAGTATACAATAGCCTTGTCGAAGTTGTACAGGCGATACTCGGAATTGCCCATTCTATGAAGAAGTAAGTACATATAACAGAAAGTTACATTCATTGAAAAGGATTTACCTGCGAAAGGATGATGCAACGATCATGCGATCAGAGCGAGCTATTTCGCGCACTTCCTTGCTAACATCGATTTGTCGCATGAACGATATTTCGTTCAAGTTAGCTACTACTTTCCGGATCCTTTTGGAAATTTTACGTGTTGTCGCAAGTGGATTGTAATGTGATGGCTGCATGACACAGAAATTGGTATCTGTTACGCTCGTACTGTGATCGATTACTGGAATTGTCTTATCATCCTTCAGCGTTGTTTCCAGCAACTGAACAAGCTCGTTCACCTTAGAGGTTTTCTCTAGAAAACTCTCATGCAGTTCGGGATGTTCGTAAGATGACATTCTGCAATAATACTCAATAGTTTGTTTATTGTATATTGAAATTAAATGCTTGTGAAAATAGGTTTTAATTATATTGTTATACTGAAGTGTACTGAGTTGTTTGCTGCAGTATCGTTACCTGGTTGACAGTACGCTTGCTTTGCTAGAATTATAGTCAAATATATTTAGAAATGAATACATACTTATTGTTCATTTTTTCCATATTTTTATTAAATAATTTGTTTAATTTTACCAATCAAATATCTGTCGCTTTAAACTTTCAAAGGGTATATTAAAGTCGTTTTCAAAAGTACATTTTTCATTTAGTTTGTCTCTGGCCTGCTTCAGTTCTCCCACTGCTCTGCCCCTCTCCCAACAGTCCGCTTGTGTTCTCCGCCCTTTTTCTTAGTTTGATCCACTTTACGCGAGGATTTTAGTTTAATTTCTTGCAGTTCTCTCTTAGTTCTTTTTCCGCTTTTCGAATACTTGCCAAGGTGCTTGTAGAGCGGGGTAAGGGAGCTGACTGAGGCGTTGAGCTTGTGTTGCGCTTTCGCTTTTCTCTAATTTCTTTGCGCTATTTTTCACAATTTTTTTCGTTCTCTTCATCTATTTTCTTTTATTTTTTTGTTATGCCTGCTGTTCAGCTTTCTAAGTGAAAAAGTAAACAGAAATCCATTAGCTTGGCAATCATTGACGGCGCCGCCACTGGCAGAGCACATTCCCCTAGACTGGTGCCACCACCCACTCGACTTCCCTGCCACGTGTGTGTGTGTGTGTGGGAGCAAATGAGCGGCAGAGGTCAGTGTGGCTTTTATAAATTGCTGCCATCAGCGAATTTGCTCCACTTTCTCAGACTTTATCGGCCTTGCAACGAAAGCGACAATATTTCAGACATTCACAGAATATGAATCTTTGCTATATACTTCATGCCATACTATTTATTTAAATAAATAATAAAAAGAACTTAAAGCTAAAGCTGAAAGAGCCTTGGACTATTCGATATCGATTTTGTAGCCCAGATCGATGGAGGCGCGTATGTGTTCCTTGAGATTAATGTACCCGTTACGCAAAGATTCCTGGGTAAGGAACTCCTTGACTTGCACCTCGTTTTCGCAGAACACAAGATTATCGGTCACATCGATAAGATGCTGAAGATGCGACGGAAATCTGTAGAGTATCAGTAGAGTTGAGCTGGACGCATCTGATTGGCGACACAAATCACTCGACAGCTTCGATATGCCCTGAGCAGCAGTGTAGTCCAGGCCTGTTATCTTGTGGCCATCGATAACAACGGTTATCTTGAAGTCTGCCTGCGTGCAGGCCTTCAACACGAGCCCCCGCAGATGATTGATGGCCGGAAAATAGATACCATTGCCGGGCACCACAGATATATATTGCATCTCTTGGAGTTCCTCTATCTTTACGACAATCTCGGGGCGCGCCCATAGGAAGAGCAGATGCAGCACGGTCACAATGATGCTCACAAAGAGACCAACCTCAACGCCAAAGAGCACACACACGCAGAAGCACAACAGCCAGATACCGAAGTCCCGCTTCGATTCACTCCACAGTCGCCGGGGAAGCTTGAAGTCGAGCAGCGTGAAGATCGAGCAAATCAAAATGGCTGCCAGAGTTGCCTCTGGAATGTAGTTGAAGTACGGACTCAGATAGCTCAGCGCCAGCAGCACAATAATTCCTAAAACAGAGCAAGACTCCATAAGCCAATTTCGAATAGCACCAAAAGCAATTGTAGCCTACCCAGATACAAGTTGGCCATGGGCGTCTTCAGGCCGCAGGCAGTGCTGATGGCGTAGCGAGTGAAAGCGCCCGAAGAGGGCATCGCCTGCACACAGGAGCCGAACATGTTGCACAGTCCCACAGTGAGCAACTCATGGTTGGTATCAACAAGACCCTTTGGGGCTATAGAACAGATAACTCACAGATTAGTAAGAGAATAAGAATTGTAACACAGGGGAGAGCAAGGTAAAAAGATGTTCCCTTCACTCTGATACTCACTAAGCTTGCCAATGGATATATTTGTCAAAATGCCCACTATGGGTATGACAATGATGCCCACATTGAGTTCACTGAGCACCTCCCAGAAGGTGTAAGTACGTGTTGGTGTTTCGATGGTCAAACTGGGCACTGTGAAGTTCGGCAGACTGGAGAGAGCGTTCGAGCTGAGTGCGTATGGCAAGTGCTCCCTGTAGCCTAGCCAAATGTAGGAGACAATGGCTGCGATAAAGACAATCAGTGTGTTCCTCGAGGTGGACAAGTAGCGGCAGCAGATGCGCAAAGTCTTATTGCGCTTCGGATTGATTGCCACTCGTTCGAGCAACTAGAGAGCAGAATTGGTGAGAGCAGTTAATAAACAACTTATGATTCCAAGATCAACTTACCTCCAGCAACAGCAGAAAGACAATCGCACACGTGCCCATTATCAGATCTCCCATGTGGGCTTCGTTGATGCGCGAGCTGAGCGTGCGTACCGAGCTGATTAGACCGGGCACCAAATACTTGATACCCAGCAGGACCTTGATCTGAGACTCGATAACCAACACAGCGGTGGCCGAGGAGAAGGCTTTTATCACTGGCATCGAGATGAACTCAAAGATGAAGCCTGAAATGAGTCATAGAGTTAGGTAAGAATGTGTGAATCGACGTCGTTGGATTTTTAAACGCACAATTAGCAGACGGTATAGATCCGTCCGTCTGTACATACAGGTGTCAATTGAGACGCATGAAGAGTATTGACACTTTCCATTATCTGTCATACTTATTGAACTAGATCAGGTTTGTTTATTTGCTCAACGGAATCGAGGTAAGCTTTAGCATATCAAACGCTAATTCAGTGCTAGGTCACGAAAACAGAGCTAGCTGTGAGGCGGATCCATTATCCAAATAATTACTGATTAACGACAACATTATAATTGCCCAAGCGTCTAATTCACAATCTGAACCTGCTAATTGATCAGCCCAATAAACATTTGACAGTTCATTTATCTCCGCGTGTATTTCAATTTCTTTGCATGCCACTTAAGTCCGGAATAGTGTTGCCGATTAGAGATGGCTGAGCCGCCTCAATTCGGAGATAGCACGAGAGTTCAAGTGCTGTGCGCCTCGGGCTTGTGCTGCTAATAGGAACTGTACACCCAAGTTCAGGGCTAGGCGGTCAATTGAATTGAGCCGTGCGCTCAAATCTAGTTAGACATAGACAGCATACAGAAATCTTGAAAGAGCGAGAGACACATTGCTCTGCACCTCTGCTGACATCACTCGCACAGACACACAGTGTGGGGGATCCGCGACAATAAGAGGCATCGCATGACTATGGAGCATCGCACTTAAGTCAATTGGGACAGGCAATAAAAGCACAAACACAACAACTGACAATCCAAACGTTTACCGGATACCGGTAGAGAATACTTTGTGGGGCGTACAGAGTGTAGTGCTACGCGTGTCACTATTCAAATTCAAAGAGATCACGAGAGAGATCAAGAGAGAGAGAGAGAGAGAAAGGAAGAACAAGTAAGAAAGCTACAGTCGATGGTGCTCAAATGTCATACATTCGCTTCCCAAAGCTTTGCACTCAATAAAATAACTTCCTAAATAAATTTTATATTCATTTGATCCGTTTCAGTGATCATTCATATTAGTATTCTACACCTCAATAATGTACGCAATAGCTTTAATATTAAGTTTTTTTTTAATATTCTGAGACGGGAGAGAGTTACACTGAATTCTGAAATAAGCTCGATCAGTGAGGAATGAAATGAGTATTGTTCCTGATTATAGAGACGAGCTTGGGTTTTTTGCCTTGCCTTCCTACCTAAATAATGGTGGACTTTCTTCTTGTAGCTTATTATTGTCATGATTGTTGTGGGGAAGATGTGCTGGCACCTTGTACATATATTGTACTCCCTTCTGGGATTATAGCTCCCTGTCCAGTCCAGTTATTATAAGGTAATCCATAACTTTGCCGTGGCCGATATATTTTTTTTGAGAGCCAATGTCGAACATACTGTCAGTGCATGCTGTGCGTCAACTTGCATAATCGGCAGAGCGCATTACTCTCTATTCCTAGAATGCTTAAATGTGATCTGAGTCTACAATGATTTGTATGTAGTTAGGTGAGGATTCTGACTGGATTCTTACGCAGCTTTATTATCTGCTTTAACCTCATAAGGTTGCAGCAATCTAAGAAGGACTTTGATTACCGCAAGCCTGGTGCACGTTCCCAGTATATTGTGCGTATCTTTCCCTCTTCTGTCCTCAGGTACTTTCTGATAGTGTTTCTGCTTATGCCGCAAGACAGCTCGGTTCCTATCTTTGCGCGCTCTGCTGCTGCTTAGCACTTTCTATGAAACTGCCTCCTTATCTGCACCATGTTCACTAAGCATTATCACGGAACTTCAATAAATAGATATGTAAGAAACTTATGTTGTCGCTCTATGTTCTATCTCGAGGTTTGACTTATTCCACTTCACTACATGACTTTCTTTCTATTTAGATTTAAGTCCACAGTTATTCTAAGAAATCAATCCTGTGCACTTCAGTCTGAACTATTACTCACCCATGCGCAGAGTTCCCATGATGATCTGCACGATGCCGCTGAGAAAGGTGAGCAGAAAGGCAAACTCAATGGGTCGTCCCACTGTGAACTGCACGCTGACGAGCGCCACGAGACTTGTGGGTCCGATGATGACCTTATCGATCGAGCCGAATATCAAATAGATGAGTGGTCCAATGAAGGCGGAGCAGAGTCCGTAGCGGGCCGGCAGCCCAGCCAGCAGGGCGCAAGCAATGCTCTCGGGGATGATGGTGAGGCCCAGCGTGATGCCGGCAATGAAATCATCGATGCCCCACACCATGTTATAGGCGGGCAGCCACTGGAAGACGGGCACATGACGCAACAGGGCACGTCGCCATTTACTGCTGGGCGCCGGCGCCTTTTTGTCCGCTTCACTTGCCGAGGCGTTTGCCTTAGTGTTATTATTGCTGGCTGCCAGCAAGCGGACCTTAGTTGCCCGCTCCTCCAGCTGCGGTTCTAGTTCAAATTGCGGATACATGACGAGACGGAGACTTGGATGCAAACTTTGCGCTTAGGTCCGCGCTCAACGAGGCGCGACTTGATAATGATGCTGATAGCGAGTCGCTGATCAACCCGACTTATAATCGCATTGCCCGCCACCTGCTGCCGCCCACAAATTGCTGTTCATCTCGAGCTGTGTATCTGGGAGATACAAATACAGATACATTTACATATTTAGATACAGACACAGATGCAGAGCAGAGCTTTTGCTTTTGCTTTGACTGGCTTAGTTAATATCAGCTGTTTCTGCCCGATGAGTGTTTCTCTCTCTCCCTCTCTCTCTCTCTTTGTTTCTCTCTCAGCTCACCTGTTCCGTTTTCCTTTTGCGTCTCCACGCGTTGTTTATCTTACAAATTGATAATACAGATGCTAACTGTTCTGGGCGACCGTGGCTAGTCGTACCAGGGGCGGTGTGCCCTTTCCCATGCGTATAATTGTTTGATTCAACGTTGAATCCAACCTGACACTTTGGTACTCGCTCCCGCACTGTCTGGCCAGATGACATACGCGTTGTCCAATTTGCTAATTGCCCGTTAATTGGCGCCGCCAGCCCCGCTCGCTCTGCTCTTTTGCAAACCCAACACCCGCCACTACAGACAACTGTGTAAATTTTCATGTGACGAAAGAGAAAACCCTCCATGCGAGGGGCCTGTAATAACCACTGGTGTTTTCTATGACGTCCATCGCGTAGATGAACGTGTCGAGTGCAGCTAAATTACATTTGTGCACTTCGCCTGCACTCGCCTACAGAACACAAAACTCGGGCGGAGCTCGGTTAATAGAAGCCAGTTGAATGTTCTCATTGTTAATGACTTGTTGATTTAATCAGCTTATTGGAAACAAATTAAGCTCGCTTTAAGTGTCATTTTGTATTTCATTTTACCAATTTAAATCTTTTATTCTTTAGAGAAATTGATGAAGCTACTTTGGCAACTTTTGCACACATGTGTGACGACAGAAGCAACGCGTCTGCGGCATAATTATTGCCACACATGGCGTATGATTAATATTTATAATGCGTGCTCTTGCCAGCAGCTTATTTCGCGTGCTCTGTGTGAGTTATGCAAATGGGCCTAAAAGTTTGACTGCAAAAGGGAAGAAGGGAATATTTACTTCTGCCTCCTTTTCAAGGGGGATTCGAACGACTGGAAAAGGCAAATAAATTTTGTGCTAATTTCAATGCAAATTCAAATTATAAAGTTTTGATTAACTTGCGCCACATTTGTTTGTAATGTTTGTAAATTGTAAAACTTGCTACAGTCAAATAAATCAAGAATTAATTTCAATGTTGTGAGGTGACAACAAATTTGATTTAATTTGCGGCAATGAAAGAGCAAGAAAATAGAAATCAAAGAAAACAAAACTGGCCTTGAATTTAATTGACTTTTCTTAAGAAAAAAACTACATTTTTTCAATCAAACAGAAGTTATTGAAAAATGAAAGCAACCACAGGAATTATTCATGACTCAAGTGAACAAGTGCTTATTATTTCTACCGTAGATTGTTTCAAAATCTGTCAATTATTCTGGCCAATACATTACCAGTCTAATCTCCTCTGTCTGCCTGTCGGCTATTCAATCTTAAATTGCATATATTAATTATTAAAAAGTTTGCTTTATTCTGTGCTGCGCCTTATTTCGAATAGAATTTATGTTTTTCTACTTATTAAACGTTAAGCTGCTCATTTGTTATGAAAATTGTGATTTTTTTTTATCTGTCTGGGGAAATTCTTTTTATACCCTTCGACCATTGAAAATGGTCAAAAAAGGGTAAACTAACTTTGTGCAAATGTATGTAACAGGCAGCATTTATGAAATCAATTTGTAAGCGTTGTATAACAGCTACAACTTTGTGACTTTCACATATGCTAAACTGAATGAGATATCTACGTATTTTCCAAACTGCAATCCGATCGGACAATAAACACAGAAGTTATTCAAGAAAGTTTGAGCATAAAACCAATTGATTGTGTCAGCTAATAAGGGAGCGCGAAGTTCGAGCGCCATCTGTTGAGAGTAATTTATGTGTATTAATTTAATAAATTAAGCTACACCGAAACATAGCTCGAAGGGTATCCCACTGTTGCGTGCCGCGCGAGTGTTGCTTTTCTTACTGCTTGTTTATCAAAATCCATGTAAATCTGCGTTTAATCATAACATACTAGTAGGGGTGTTCACTGTGTAAAATGTATTTGCATTTGCCCAGCGTAATTCAGAATTAATAAATAAGTAAATTATCTGTCATGTGGAATGGCAATGACAATGGCATCGGCAACGGCAACTGCAGCTAATTCCGAGTGGCCAATTGGCAATGGAGACGACCGCAGAGTAGCCGCTGGAAAAAATGTTATACTGTTCGAAACAATTAGCGCTGAACGCGCATTTACTGTGCAACATCAAGGGCAACAACAAAAGAGCACAAACAGACTAAACTAAATGAAATCGCTGTGAATCGATAGTGCGTGTGCGGGATATGCAAATGATATGCGAATTAAAATCTCAGCGAGTTGTTGCGAATTTACACAAAATCAATTCAATTGAAATGGAAATACTGTTTGCACTGCTCGCTCGCAGCGCCGTGAAAATCACCACAAATTAGCCCTAAGCGTTGCAGTCGAAACTTTGCAGATGAACTGCACGGCGTATGAGTTATGCGTCAATCCTAAAATAATATGCCACTCAACATACAGTGGCGTAAACCACACACTGCAAAGCGGTGTCGTAAGAGTATTAAAAAGTTCTATTAGTAAATATTTCAAGCAGCTGCAAACTTTGTTGATGATCTACTTGACGTATACGCAATGCGCGTAAATTTGTTGAAATAATATTATTGTGGTCGATTTCCATTAGATTAATTGCCATTAAGCGGATTGCCAAGGTATTCAAATATTGTTCTTTCAGGAATTCAACAATATCAGCTTTCCTTTATTGTGATTACTCCTACGAATTTAAAATGTTTCTTGGCCAGATCAGAACCAATTTTGCTGTTAGTTCCCTTAATGCAATTTTCGAAATGGCTTTTCAAAACTGCAACATTTTCGCACGTACTTTCACACACAACAACAAAATGGACAAGCCGAAGAGGGAAACGAAGGAAATCTTATAACTGGGTCTAAGAAAACTTTACAAAATGATGCACTTAAAGTTATTATTTCGACCGATTATTGCAACTTCCAAGACGCACGATTGCACATTTAACGACGCCTGCTGAGTGTGTGTGTGAGTTTGTGTGTGCTTCAGTCATATTTAAATGAAATTTTAAGTGCTCAGCATCAGCACAGCATCGCACAAGGTGTGCCAAGCGAGCGTCAGCCAGGTGGCTCTGGGGGCAGGAGGAACGTCGGAGTTTTCTGCCTGATTATTATTTCCAGGCACACTTCGTTGTGGCATTATTATAATGACTGTTGCAGCAAAATTCACCACGCACCTGACTGGCATACACACTTGGGACCGAAGATGCTGTTCGCTGCTTGCTCTGAGCTAATGTCCTGCCAGCTGTTGGCATTCCTCCATTAGTCGACAAACAAACAGACACACAGACAGAGCGACGGATGGGCAGACAGTCATAGCTTTTCTCTAGTCCAGTGCTAAGTTGATTGTCTGGCCACAGACAGTGCCAGACCTAATATAAATGTCAAAATATATCAGCTTTCTCTAATGAAATTTAAAGTTAAGCTCCATCTCTATTTCTTATTGTGCCTCTCGCTCCCTTTTTCTCTACTCCTCATTGACTCAAGTTTTGCATTGCATTAAGCTGACCAGTGCTAAGAAAATAGAATGCGAAAAATAATAAATGATCATAAGATAAACTATTGATTATTTTAAATGTGTTGAACAACTTTAAAAACTAAATTAATTCACCTCATCGACAGCCAAGCTAACCACACGTTAAGATCATATGAACTTTCTTATGAGACTTCTTAATGTATTGTTTACTTTTGTTAAAGTGTGTGCATTTCCTATGACACACTACTTGTGCTTTTACCCCATTGAAGAAGGTACTCTCGCTGAAGTATACCTTGAGCTGGGAGCCTCTTCTCAGGTGTTTGCCTCCTACTTTACAGATAGCACTAATTAAAAAGAGCTCAATCACTTTTAATTAATACTTTAACCGTTGTCGTTTTACTTTCCTGTTGCAGATAGTTTGTTGATTAGCCCACTCCAGTCAGGTGCCCACAGATGAGTCACTGCTCCAACATCCGAATGCTTTGCTCACGTCAACTCGCCAGGTTATCTGCTGTTTAATGTGCCTGATAAGCACTGCTGCATGTGGTCTATATATAGATAGGTTTGTAAATCATTGATAAAGGCGTAGATACTTTTTCTCAGAAGCAATATCAAATACGAAATGAAAATAAATAAGAGAAACGATCAAATACTTAACATATATAGAACTAAAATTGGTCATGAAAATCTTTATAAAACTAACGTTGGCTGACTAAAGGTGAACTGGTTTACTGCTCGACAGGCAGATAGCCTACAGTCTAAACACTGGAATATTATAAGTCATTAAACTTCTAAACGGCTTGCCAAGACAATTGTTCCTACTTCACTATATCAAAATATAGTGTTTGGTAACTCTTAAGAATATTCCCCACCCGGTGATGTTAATGATATTATGAAGATACGATATTATGATGTATGGATTCTTCACTTAATAAATATAATAATTTTTAAAAAATTAAACTTCTTTTTGAATTCCATCAGAAAGCATTAAAATTCAAATTACAATTCGCAAAATGCGAAATGCGTTAAATCTTCCCACACCCTGCCCGCATAATTAAAATATTATCACGCATCGCACGACAAACACACCTGGCGTAATCACGAAGAGCGCATAAAGAATCTAAATGAAAATTTGAAATTAAACGAAATTTTATTTGAAAGTATTTTGGATTTTTTATTGCTGGCATTGACGACGTTTGCCAATTGCCCATATAATAAAAGCCAAGCAAATATTACGTATACGCCGTGTGTAGGCAAACAAAATATTATGCTGCACGTACACAAATGCCACGCCCATGCCACAAACACACACATACACATACACACACACATTAACAGAGCTCCACTCAAATGCGACGCCTTTGATTTTTAGTTAAGGGCAACGAGCCGGCGACGATTTTGCCAATTTTGACAGACGCCGCATTATTTCCGCCAGCTGCCACGCCCACCTTGTGTGTGTGTGTGTGGCAAATATTGAAAATTGTTCAGCTCACTGTGTGTGTGTGTGTGTGCTTATTTCTGCTGCTGCTGCTGCTGGCAAACGTGCCATGGATTTGTAATGAAACGTGCGGCAAAGAGATGAAAATACTCATACGCCGTGTGAGCCGAACATTTTTACGAGTGTTGTTAGGCGTAATTTTAATGGCTCAAACATGCGGCGGCTCTCTTACCTAAAAGCCCACAAAAAAGTTGGCACGGATATCAAAGTGTTTCAGGGAACACACACAGAGACAACAAGGCACACACACACTCGCACACACACACACTCACACACCTGCCTGCAGTTAGGTGTTCTACCGGAAATTTAATTGTGTGCGTGCTGGCACAGTCAAATTTCGCTCTACTCGGCATTTTCTACTCCTCGGCGCCACGTTGTGTTTGTAAACAGGTGTAAAAATAAGAACTAAGCCACTCTTTCAGTCTCCCAAGCCTTAACCTCGCGTTCTGTTTGCATTTCGTGTTATATTTGCGTTTATTTTTATGATCATGTCGCTCGTTAGAAATAATGCCAATGCCAACACATGACGTCTATGGGCTCCACTCGACTCCGCCTACGCACTGAGTAGCGATGCCTTTCAATGGATTTACAGCAATTTACACACACACACACACATTCTGCACTCCCTCCTGGCCCTTCGCTACACTGCCCCTGTCAATTTCCTATGCCATCTTCCGCTGTCTCCAGCTATAATTGGCATTTTAAATGTTTCCTTGCCACGGCGCGGGTTCAATGGTTCAGAGGCTGCTTACCTCCCCCCACTTGCCTGGCTGAGGTTAAACTTAATTAATTGTTTTAATTGTTGTACGCAGAGTGTGCGTATGTGTGTGTGTGTGTAGAGAGTTGACAAGAGGATGCGTTGTGTGTGTTTGTCAAACCGTTTGACACGTCGCGAAGTTGACTTTGACGGTTAATTGAAATCATAATTCGATGTACATAAAAATGATTTGATTAAAGACTTAATATAAAATTAAGAATGATAAAGCGCTTTAATGCACCTGAACTGAAGAGACTTGAGAATAACCCAATATCAAACTGTCTAAATATAGTCCATGCTTAACTAAATATATTATCAATATAAGTAGAAATTGCTTAGGGTTCGCCTCATATCCAGACACACACATAGTTTATAGCTTGACGTCTTCTCTTGGATACCAATTATGGCGACAGTTGGCAAAGGGAGCCGACATCATTCCGCTCATCAGCAGTGACCGCAACAAAGTCCCGAGCCAGCTAAGCCGACTCAAATGCCAGGCAAACAAAGGCGTCCTCCAATCAACGCTAATGGCAATCGTCCTTGTGCTGCGGCGGGTGTTCCCGGCTGCATGTGCGATATCCTCAAATTGCTTAGAAAACCAAAAGCCAAAATGCTCAGAGTACAAGCACACAGCTTTCCACTTGCCACACGTGCATACACATTCACACACACACACACTTACAAGCACACACACATAGAGACTAAGACTCATACACACTCTGGCACTCTCACAGACAACTCTATTAATTAATTTCCCTGGCATAGACACTGCAGGCACCATGGACATTGACATGAATACCACATGCCGTTGACATTTGAGTCAAAGGCGAAACCAATACAAAACCAATCGGAATTGCACAAGATCAGACTGTCAAGCCAGACAGCTTTTGAGGCACAGGTATCTCTCTCTATGTCACCATCTGAAAATTCCATTTGCTTTCAAAAAGGCTTCTGGAAATGTATTGCGATTAAGCCGAGATAAAGCGAACATAGCAACAACTGGTTAAGTGGAACTTAAGTCAAGATCTTAACATGATACAGGGAGTATTTGCGGAAATAGAGAGAGAAAGAGAGAGAGTTTTGAATGTCATTTCTGGATACGTTTAGAGTCCCTTTGAAATTTACAAATAGTTAAAAGGAAGTCACATTTTGAAAGACTTTGATTAAAGACATTCATGTTTTGGATTTTTAGAGTAAATTGTCTATCTGTAAAACATGTTTATTTCGCTTAGGATTCATTGCTCACTAACCCATCGTTGAGACTTAGACAACAAATAAATTCTTACTCGACACATAGCTTCATGTAGAGCCAATCTCTTTGGCTAATCAAGCACTTGGGATTAATCCAATATTTGAATACTTACCCTACAAATAGGAATTGGCTCCTGACAATGATGGCTGCTGTCAATTGTTGTCATGGAAATTCACTTAGACTTGACAGTGTTCCGTGCACAAGTAACACTCAGCACGAGTGGACAGAAGAGGGAGATGAGGTGGATGTGATGTGGAAAGATGCTATCAAGCAAATTGAAATCTTGCAGAATTCTTGCACTCGAGACCACGATGTTTGTCTTAAACTGTGAGCTCTGAGAATATTCGGCACAGTAACGGAGCCAAAATTGGCAGTAATTGTGTATATATGCATGCACACATGTGCATGTGTATGTGTGTGTAATTCAAGTGGGTAATTTATGTTGAGCTGGAGGCAGCTATCATGCTGTGAAAATTGCAGCACTTCAGTGCGCATTTGCATAGATTCGACTGTTGCCAACACGCAAAAACAGAATTTGATCTCCAGCCCAGGCGAAACGCATTTTGTTTAATTGAATGTGTGCGTCATGTAGTGTATGTGTGTGTGAGTAAGTGTGTGTTTGGCCCACAGGTGGGGTAATTGAATGAGTCCAGGCCTCAGTCATTTACATTCAATTAACAGTTGCGTGCGCTACCGCAGTGGCATCTATCTAATATAATGTTGTCAAATATCTCCCTTCCGCCGTTTTGCTCTTTATTCAATGCTTTATAAAAAGTGATACAGTGATCGGATGGGCGATGTCACGAGATGCCACATGCCGGTTTAACTCGATGTATTCCATGATTTGATCGGTATTTGTCGTCACAGGTCTTCCGCCGGCTGGCTTATCCATGGTGTCGTTTTCACCGGCTCTGAATCGTCGAAACCATTCCTCCGCGGTTCGAAGTGATAGAGTACCATCCCCCAAAACACCATTAATCTCACGGAACGTTTCTCTAGCGGATTTGCCTTTAACGAAGGAAAACTTTAAAATAGCGCGAATTTCGGCGTTAGTGAACTCCATGTTTACACGTCTATAACTGTTGAACGAAATATCCAAACTAACCATGCGTAGCGTCGTTTTGTAGGTTATGTCAAGACCTTTCAAATTATGTATAGTGTTGCCAGATACGAGCTCTGTAGCGCTTTGTACATAGCCGCGAAATTCAAAAGACAAAAAGGCGGAAGGGAGATATTGATGTCATGACTCTGGTCCCGCATAAATATTCATTGCAATCGGATAATTTATACCACATGAGTGCTTGCTATAATGAAACAAGGTATTCAATGCACAGCAGGAGCAGACACAACCGAAATTAATGTGTATTAGAGAATTATGGAAATTGAACAAGGAGTGGGAAAGAAACTCAGAGGATAGCACAAATAAAATATCTAACTACTCGAATGAAACTGTCATATTTTCAGTTTCTACACCTAGCTGAATATACGCAAGTTCCAACAGCGTCTCTCATTCCACACGACAATTGAATTTGTGGTTTTAGATTCCTCACTGAGATAAGGATCGTATTATAGTTATGCAAAAGGACTTAGGCTTGTTTTTACTAAGTCAAGGATAGCCCAGACTTATATCAAAAGCATCTGCCAAATCTCATTCAATTTCAACGAAGAATCGATAATCAAGAAGTCAACTTTTTGTTGATGTTGCTGGCCTTGCAGGCTGTGATTTTAGCAGCTACTTAATCGCTGTAAACTTGATTTCCATGTTTCAAGTGCTAGAAGAGGCCGCACCCGATGTAAAAGAACAAGAAGTAGAAGAAGACGAACAACAACAAGTCTGAGATTGTAAGCAAACAATGTAACCAAATTGTATCAACAAATAAACATAAACAAACGAAGGACCGCAACGAGGCAAATCGTAGAAATCGGGGTAGGGCGACAAGGGCTGGCAGCAGGGTTGGCCCAGTGGGTTGATAGATGGGGCTTGCCGCGGGTCAAGTGGCAACAAAAGAAATCGCACATACAATGAGTGGGCTGAAGTTGGCGCAGGAGGTCAGGGAAGGCAAAAAAGGAAAGGACCTGCCCGCTGGATGCGTGTAAATGCCAAGCAAGAAAGTGTTGGGTGATTTAGTCCTTTGTGGCTGCGAGTGTGTACTGTGGTGCTCCTTGTGTGTGTGTGTGTGTGTTGATTGAGTCGAGGCAAATAAGCAAACAAGAAATCAGCAGAAGCAGCAGCACAGCCACACAACAATTGATGAGGAACCTCGGCTAAGCGAAAATTGATAAGTGCATAAAAAGAGGCTCGCAAACAAATGGAGGCCCGAAGGCACAACCTCCACCCGGCTGCTGTGGGGAATCTCAAGTATTTGGCTAATATAAACAAAGCAGCTGCAATCCGACTTGACGTTGTTTCCCCATCTCAGAGCAGACAATTAAATGTCTTAGCAGTCGAATCTGAATTTGTCATGGAGTATTGCAGGCAACCCGTTTGACAGTTGCCAAACATCTTGTTCTCAGTGTGTCATTGACTATTTGCTCCACTCTCGAAGTAGGTTTCTAAGCACTTCGACGTGTTGCTGACGTAACAGTTTGTTCTCTTATCTTTTGTGAATGCCACAGGTCGAACTGAGTAAGTAAAGTGCAAACACTTGGCATAAGGTAAACTAGGCCTGCAATTGAAGTCATTTTGAGGTAGATTTCCGTGCATAAAGTACTTGCGGCATATTGATGGTAGCATCCATTCAAATCGAAATAATTCAGATACATTGGCAGATCTTGAAGAGCAACCTCTACCTATACCATAAGCCTGAAGGTTCCATACGCAGCTCACCTGAGGCATATCGATTTTAATTGACTCAAAATCGCTTCTTTTCGCAGATATCTCAACAAAACAGTAAACAGTCTTATTACCAATTCCTCATATATATTTGATTTTTATTGTATATTTCAAACTGACGCACTATCGGCAGTAGTATAATCATTAAGCCATAGTTTTACTTCTGATTTTGCATTTATTGGGCTAATTAAAGCGTATGGGGTGCGCCAATTGACGATATAAAAAACTAATTAGTGTAATTGAATTATTACAACCCTGATGTGAGATACGCGGAACTTAGAGAATCAATTAATTGCTAACACTAAATACATCAACATTAAGGCACAAATCAGAGAATCGAGTGATTTGGTCTATCAATCAGTGACAGAGCCATTATTATCACATAGGTTTGGGCATGTTGTCTGTCGCACGTCGTACGACGGCTTGGAATCTTTTGCCTGTCGTCGATAAGAGCGACTCGCCGAAATGGAATTGACAGTGCGTACATGGGGCGTATGATTGATTTACAACGCACTTGTAAATTAGAAAAACACTCGTGTCTGCGCTGTCTGGGTCTCGTTGCTGGAACCCTCGAGGCTCCCACTCGCGGGTGACCTGTTTGGCTATCAGCTTTTATCTTTGCACACTGTGTGTTAACGTGACAGTATCTTATCGCGGTTCCATGTCGGGGACAAATTAAAGCGTCGATATTGCTCAAACGTTAGTTCAATGAGAAATAAAAACAGCACAGAAACTAAAGCACATGATATGTTTTTCTCTAGGAGTGTTTTTTGTAGTTTATTTTATTTGTAATTTTTTTTTATTTTCGCCTAGATGCGTCAGTTGTTTTGTTTTGTTTTGTTTATTGACACATTTATCACTAAAAACTAAATAAAAGTCGGACCAATATGCTAGGGAAGTTAATGTGAGGCAAGCAAAGAATTAACGAGTTAAGCAATTTCTAATTATTGTAGTTTTACAAGCTTCTTAGCTTCTTCATCACTATTAATGCGCCTTGATGAGCAGCAGAGCCAGGGCCACGAAGCCAGAGATCAAAGGCAGCGACTGCGATGCCGAGTTTCTGGTGCAACTGCAAGGAGAAGAAGAACATTTCAATAAGTACAGTTCATTTCAAGGTCAGATAGTTATTAAAGGAACACTAAAGACGATTATCAATATTATATCAGTATTCACTATTGTGTCGTAGGTATAATCAATAACAACTATGACATCGTGGATTTTTTTTAGTCGTTATCAACATTGCTCAAGTACTGAATCATTGTTCGTCTGGCTATTAATGCCAATGATTCACTTGCTTGCAAACGATATTATCAAAAGCTATTTCTATCATTTTGATATCGTTAAGGCACACACTGTTTTAAATAGTCTAGGTCGCTATATCGGTGAAGGTTTTGTTTGTCTTTAACTGGGTCGGCGAGCGATACAAATGGTACACAACAAATGACATATAAATATGTCTTACATATAGAGAGTTCTAGAAAACTGTGTTGCAATTTTTCAGTATCGAAAGATCTAAATAATGAATTTCTATCACATGACTCCGATCCCAAAAAAGTTTCTTAGTGTGTTTGCAAATGTGTGTAGAACAAATATTTGATCATGTGAGGAACTTACCCCTGCTGCAGGATGGTGCTATATGAGCTGTTGACAAAGTTGAGGTACTTCAGAGAGGCTTCGTCGTTAGCATTCTTCAGACCGGTGGCATTGTACTGGTCACCGCGGCCCAGAATGAAACCGAAGCTGGTGCTGTTGTCGTCGGCGTTGGTGTAGCCGCAGCCAAGGAGATAGGTGTTGTTGTTGACCACCTCGAGGAGATTGATTTTCACAAACTTGCCGGCGGTAAGGCTGATGTTGTAGCCGCCCGTGTTGCCGGCCGTCAAGTTTACAATGACCTGTGGTTCATCAACGTTCTGGTACGTGGATGTGGGGCTGCTCGAGTGGGTTGCATTGATGCTCAACGAGCCGTTGGCGAGCAGGCCGGTATGGTACTCCAAGCAGGCATTGCTGTTAACTCCTGGATGGCGCGCCAGCTCCAGCCAGTTGCCGAGAAGCTAATTGGGAGCAGGGGGAGAAATGAGTCAGATTCATAGTGATCTGAGTAGCAGCCTTAACACTTACAGTGCTGTTATTCCACTCGATTCCGGCTACAGCACTGCAGTTCTGTGGAGCAGTCGGGGTACTCTGGGCGAATGCCTGGCCGGAAAGCAGGGCCAAGGTGGCTGTCAGGAGAATCACTGTTTGGCACATGATCACTTTTGTTTGTGGATTCGTTTGTCACTGCACTCAGAGAACTTCGCGCGCTTTTCTGCCTCGTATCGGTGCGATGGGAGGGTCACGTAATACTGTCGGGCTGCCCTTTAGTTTGGTCTCTTTTATAGGCATATGGTGCGCAGATACACGCCATGTATCTCTGCTGGCCTTATCGCACCCACATACACACACACATACACACACGCACACGCACATTCGTGCAGTCGCGCAGTCTTCGGTGCAGCTTACTTTTAACTCCAGCCGACTTCTCTTATCGCCTATCATTTTGGCACAATGCGAATACGTTGTATATAAAAGTATATAGAAATTCTCGCTGGCGAGGGCATGACTAATCGTGGCAGCTTTGCTTATCACTTCACAGCGCAATATACAAATATCAAATAAAGTATGTGTAGAGGAATGTATAAAGGTTAACAAGCACCTGATGAAAACTTCCCCTTCTGCAGTCACTATCGATCGTCGGCCACTCAAGCCTCTAATTGGCGACATGTGCCCTATAGTTCGGTTCTCCTGGCACCCGAAATAGACGGATTGACTAATTACTTCTATCACTCAGTTGGGTGCGGACCCCTGTAGATGAGTCGTCTGAGGCGCTTGACTATTATACAAGGGATCCGGGTTCGAATACCGGGGGAGGGCATGGTTTTTAAAATACAGTTTTAACATAAAAATAAAATAGATAACGCTAATTATAGTTAGTTACCCGGCGCGCCAAAAATGGGCAGAATTAATAGAAAAAATGGACAGAAAGGGGGGATATTGGATTTTCCCCGTATGACTTAAAAAAATAAAGATTAAAAAAAATATAAATAAGTATACTCAGTTGGATTTCAGCTTTTCTCTCTCCCGCTCTCTGTTCTCTCTGCTTTAATTACATGTGTGATATCATCGTTGTATTTATTATCTAATAGAGATATTTATTACATTTCCGCGTATCCATAGAGTCTGATAAATAAATGTAGATATGCGCTTTATTTGAAAACGAGAGTTCTAGATAACAAGTTCTAGATCGATAATGATTCGTTCTTAAAACATTCTAACGCTTTAACTTTATTAATAAATATTTTTTCCTAGAAATAAACAATAAAACATTGAGTATAAAATACAAATAAACATTTATAAGCACATTAATATTATATTTTTATTGACAAGGTATAAAGTAAAATGAATAAAGACTTATCGAAAAATCGTAGACGAGCCTTGTGTTTATTATTTGATTGTTGTTCAAGAGAATCTATTAAAGAGTTGTTTATCAATTTGTAGTTTATTTTAAAAGCTTTACTCATTGAAATCGATTTCTGAATTTAATTACGGACAACTAATTCCCCTGCTTAAATAACATGTGCACCTACAACACAAGAGTAAAAAACTTATCTTGTGTGCGTCACTTCCCGTTGGGAATTTTAATTTCTACGCATATGATATATTGCCATTATAAAACAACAGATAGGTGTGCTAACATTACGAGCTTATTAATTTAAGTTAATATGTATTTTCTATGCAAATGAGCTGCGTGGTAACACTTTAGAAGCACACTTTAAACTATATAAACTGCTTTATATATTTGTGAATGGCCTAATAAGAATATTGTATATTACGTTATCGTACCTGAATAGGAAAATGAACCACCAAACGAATGGCAACCTGAACCCGTCACAAGTGAAATGCCCAAATCAACTTTTTATCTTTGTAACTCGATTAGATAATAGAGTACGTGGACAATATTAAAAATTATGTCACAATTATTTGCTACGGAATTTGAATATTTATGGAAGAATATGTTAAGCTTTGTATTTCATTACAAGCAAACTAAAAGATTTATCATGATTTAACCTTGAACAAATTTTGACAGTTTTCCAATCGCTCTCCCAGCTATCTTACATTCTTTATTTGTTTTGAAAGTCAGGTAGACATGCGTGTGGCCTTTATCTATTTTATCAGCACCAAAAACTGAGTCAGCATTTACTATATGTACCTATTATAAAGTGTATGTATTCCAAACCAACAAGAGCGCAGTTTCGTAGCCCGAGATAAAGAGTGGAAATACAGTCAAAGAACCATCTCCAAGCACACAGTGCATTCGCACGGAAATTGCCCTTTCTTATCAGACTATAAAAAGAAATATTTTCGTATTGTTATTCCACTTCACATGATGTATGGGAATCGAAACAATTATCCAAATTAGCCATACTTTTAAATGCTTCTCAACACTGTCTATGAATCATTGAAATATTTCGATGGGAAAAATATAAATTCCCAGTCGAAGGAGATTGTACAAGAACAGATAACCGAAATGAATCAGAGCTCAGCAATTTCTACAACGAAGACAACAACAACAAGCTGGGAATTTTATTCTTTCTAAATGCGTTTAACAACACTGAAACAATATCACTAAACAACACAACTGTGAATGAACATTATACTTTAAATTGAATGTTTCTTTAGATGTCCAACTGTTCGTTCTATTTAACTATTTGGTAAGTTGGTAAATGACCATAGCAAACACGGCATAGAAGACGGCGAATGCCGTCGAGGGACTGGCTCCGTTTCCAACACAACTAAAAATATACAAAATGAGAGCATGTAGAAGATATGAAATCGATCAGGTTGTTAACGTTACTCACGTGCCATCCTGGGTGATAAGGCCCATGCTGCCGTTGAGGAAGTTTGCATACTGAGCCGAACTGTTGCTCTCGAGCAAGTCCAAGTAGGTGGTAGAGACCGTACGATTGCGTGTCAGAATCGTGCCAAAAGATGTGGAGTTATCGCTGGGATCGGTGTAGCCACAGACAAAAGCGTAGTCAGTGTAGTTTGTCTGGAGAACCTTGAAGACTGTGTAGGCCGTGTAATTGGGCGGGTTCCAATAGGTGAAGTTGTAAACCGCAGCCGATCCATTGGCGGTAGTCAACGTGGCGTTCATGGTCTGATTGACCCAGGGAAAGAGAAGCACTTCCGCATAAGTGGTATCGATGGTGACATTGTTCTCCGGCTGATTAAGCACCGTCACATTGATTTTGGTGCAGAAATATGCACCAACAGGTTGGCGAGCAACCTCCCACCAAATGCCTGCAAACTAAAGACACAGTCACGTGAGGGGATAACCCAACAATGGCACAGGCCAAATCACTCTCTTACCTTGTCAAGATCAATGCTAATACCAGGGCTCGCGCTGCATTGTTCTGCGATAGAAGCTTGGGTTGTATCTTGAGCACAGGCCGTGTGACCTGAGAGTAGACCCAGCAACAGGCAGACCCCAAAGAGCCCCAGTGCCAAACAGTTGTCACCCCTCGTCGACATTCTGGTTGTGCAGTTGCGTGCGCCCAAGAAGAAGTGTTGCCCACAAATGGTCAAACAATGGAAGCCAACCTGATGAGTTGCTAATTAATCATATGATATCATTGCTATGATAAAAATGCGTACAGTGTTGCCAAGAAATGCAGAGAAGTCGTTAGCAGTGCTGGTAAACACCGAAGGGCAGCCAATTGCGCGTGTCCACTTGATAAATATGTAGAACGCATTGGCTCATGTGATGATGGGCCATTTAAGTGGTTAAGACCCTCGCGCTGCAATTACTGACTGAGTTCTCTATAAGTTGTGTAATAAACTTTATTGAATTGAAGTTCTTGATAAGCAAATCGATGGCAGCTGAAGTGGTCTGCAAACATTGGCACCTCGCATACGTATGTTATAAATATTAATGATAAAGTCATGGCTGACGCCTTGAGAATCAGCAGCTGAACTAAGTAAGGGATTTTCAGACCAGACAGTCAAACAATAAGGCAAACAGGTGATATCTCCGAACTATTCACAGTGTCTTCCTTCAGCCAGTGTTGAACAAGGCGTGCTAAATAGTTAACGGCAGCTTATAAATTGTCTCGTTCAACTGGCACATAAATTTTAAACGAATTCAGTTACAAAATCCCGGCAGATGGCAAAAGATGTGGAGTATGCGAGAGAAAGCTCCGAGTACAGTTGGCACATTTATTTTGTAGTGTGTGTTGAACAACTCCCACGACACAGAAGAACTTTTCTCAATCTCACCTACATACATAAAGCTTGTGCCTTTCAAGGTGTATCGTGTGTGTGGGAGTAGCAGCTGAAGTAGTAACAGCAAATCGAGTGCCAACTTTGCCAGGTTAGTTAACTGTTCACAGCTCGGCCCTGTTATTTAATTAAAAACTATTGCGAGCTGAAAAAGTTGCAAAAGCAGCTTCTCGCATGTCTTAATAATTTAATTGGGCCATGTGTGAAATTTTAACAAGTCCAAACGCCCTGACAATACTCGACTCGACACACTGACATCCACCCACACACACACTCACACACTTACAAGCTAGCGCTCTACTACGATACCTGCACCTTGGGATGCGAAAGTTTTGATTAACCCAAAGTGGAGTAGAGCAGGAAGTGGCATCTCTAGGCAGAAACTCTAAAAACTTTTCTAGCATAATTACTTTTGCAGTTAAGAAGTGTATAAAATTTCAATTAGCAATTAGACAGGTTAGTTCAGCATTATGCAAGCAATTATCTTAAAATAATCAATTTTATTGCTGCAGTTACTTAAGTGAGAATTCCACATTTGACAAAACCTACCACAAGTTTCGTTTTATCATGAAATAACCCCGTCAAGAGTTTATGCGTTTATTGCCTAAACAAACTTTCTTGGAACTGGCATCGATAAGGTGGTTTCCTGTGGGGGTTTTGCGACACCTATCACATTACTTGAGTACTCAAAAGTCTGCTGGAATTCTGACCATGGCATTTGTGAGGTGTCAGACATCCATCGTGGCCACAATTTATGATGACCATTAGAAAGCCCCCACGATAAGAAGCTATACAATTCGTAGAATGGCTTTCTCTGATTTCGATAAGTGACTCTTGAGCTATTTCTAAAACATGTGCTCATATTAGCTAGGGGTTCACATACAATTCATTAGATGAAACATAGTATTGTATAGTTTCCTTAGAGTATAGTAAGAATACTAAAGTAATATAGTATCTATGCTCATTTTGAAGAGCCCTTTCTCTTGAAAGGAAACATGTAACGAGAAAATGATTAAGCCCTTTATACGATTTTAATGAATTGTAAAACACTTTGCTTTGGTTTATCAGTCAGGATACACAACATGACTTCCTTATTCGCGAACATGTCTGCAGAACACTAAGGGACACAGCTTTACAGTACCGCTAGTTCCATCCAGATTATCAACAAACAAATCTAGTTATTTTGTTGAACTTTCAATTAAAATGTTCTTTCATTGTCGCGCGTGGGCGAACTATGAAAAAGCCAATTGAAAAAATGACAACTATTTATAAACAGCTGAGTGTGGCTACTTGTGAGTGTGTCTGAATAGAAGCAAGCTCGACTTTCGACTGCGATTTGGCATGTTGTTCGCGCGTGTTTGGTGTGTTGTCCAGGTCAGTTCACGCGCTCTGCGACAATTGAGAGCAGTTTGTTCCGGTTCTGGGACTAATGAAATTGCCTTTGTTTGGAATTTTTAACATTAACGCGGAATATTTTGCAAATTGTTGTGAATATTAAATGCGACTCCAATTTCATTGATTTGTTTTGATTTAAATTGAACAATTTAATTAGCATTTAATTATTAGCTCAGATTAGTGACGAATTCAAGTGAAAAGCGAATATCAAGTTTGTGCTTGGATTGAGGTAACACTGGGTCAAATAGAGGTGTTTATTGGTATATGTACATGCTCACATATTAACTTGAATATGATATATAAGGAATGCAGAGAGAGATGTAGATAGATATTTGTATATCAACCGCCTTAGCGACTTTCGCTCGTAATTGCCTTGGCGTAATACGAAAATTGAAAGCTTCACTCTAATTGACGCACTTGTGTGTGCGTACTTGATCTCTACACAGATACACACGCACTAACACACACCCACACACACACACTTGAACTGGCACATTCCACATATGCATGTATTTAATTACTCAACAAGCTTTGATGCTGCTTTCATTAACAGCTCGCCCAGGAGTTGAGTTGCCGACAACTTTCTACTTTCTACTTCGCAGTACCCGCTTTCTATTTTCCACTTTCTACTTACAGTTTACAGCTTGCTGCTTGTTGCCTTCTCGCATGCATATCCAGTGCACTCCCACAGTCTCGAGTCTTCTCGGGCAAACCGAGGCAACCGCAGTAAAGTGCAAGGATGCCAGCCACACACACACACAAACATACACATGAACTCTTTCTCTCTCACACACACACGTAAAATAATTAAGTTGTTTATCTTAATGCAAACATTTCTCTTACTGCAAGCAACTGTTAATTACACTCCGAGCGCTTTATGCGCCCAACAGCAACAAAATAAAATAAAAACGTGGCTAACAACGCAGCGCAATGCAAACTTTCTATTAAAACGAAACTAGCAAGACATGCACACACACACGCACGCATAGACTTCTTCTACGTGTACTGCTGCTGCTGTTTCTTCACGTCTTTCTTATTGCCCTCTCGCCCTGGCACTCCTTCAACCGAGTGCGCATTGCGCAAGCCAATTTAAATTTTAAAATAAGCACATTAACTGCATACAGAAGCGCTAAAATAAACGCACTCACACACACTTCCAACCTCACTCTCACTCTCAGCTTCCTCCTCTATCACTCCATCACTCTCGTCCCTGCCTCTCTCTCTCTTCCGCTCGCTCGCACACACGCGCGCATATTTAAATTGCTGCAGATTTACGCCTTTTGCTTGCCTGCCTTTCGTTTTCCTCCCTGCTGCCCCTTTCAGTCAAGCTTAAGCAAAGCATGCGACATCTTTATCATTGATACTGCCACGCCTCTTACGCCCACTCACAGCACGCCAACATACTCCGTGTGTTCTCTAAGCCAATCAACTTGAAGCTGGCGCATCTTAAAATTTTTCTGCAAGATGTATTCGTGGAATTTGATGTTACATTTTATATTTACATTGGTAAAATATTATAATTAAATAAAGGTAAATAAATGCAATGGTAATAAAGATTGACTACAGATATCCGATTAAAATAAAATTGGAATAACTGCAATCCTGTTCTATTTAACTGTCCCATTTACATGTGAAACTGCCCCCAACTTGCTTCAGTTTGCTGCCTATTTGCAGCCCCTTTCCAACACTGTACAATAAAAACACTTTCAACGAGCTTATATTCGTAATTTGATTTTAATTATTATCCATATCTGCTTATAGAAAGATGAACTAATCGTTAATTGGTTTTACAAAAATTGATAAACTAACTAGACGGCATAGTGGCTAATCATTTAATTTATGTTTAATTGATATTTATGTACGATTAACTGGCGTTTAACATTATAAATTCGATTAAATCGTTTGCGTTTCGTAAAATACAGTTAGAATACAGAGCCTCATCCATGCTATAGTCTAGCTAAAGTTGGTAGTAGTATTACATAAAATTAGTTTCGGCTTCCACGATGGATCCGATGGTGATATGCTGTCAGAGATCTTGTACAAAATATATAAATCAAAATCCAAAACAAGAGGGTTAAAACTCAGTAAATAATCTATTTACATAGTTCGTCGCCCAAAAAGTTATCGATAAAAAGTGGAGTTTGGTTTTTTGGAAGAAGTTTTCTTGGAAGAACTACTGCAATTTCGGTTACATGATTTACGCGTATTATTGACGAGTCATATTTACAAAGAGTTAAGCCGATAACTGAGTTATGTATGTATTTCTGTATATGATAGTTTTTCGATAGTAAAATGTTTGTACTGATATTGATAGTATCGGAAACCAGGTGTGCTATATTACATAAATGCGGGCTCGTTCTCACTCTACTTCCCCCAAATTGATATGTAATATTCGAAATGAAGGATGTGAAAACCCCCGGGGGGAAAGTTTAGGCTCAATTCGTAACTTAGAAAACCGATTAGTTCCTATAGTAATCAATATAGTCTAGATAATAGATTATGTATAGGGTTGTCTGGCTGTTCGAATTCGTTGATTGTGCTTCGGCATAATTTCCATTATTGTTAAATGTTCTGACATCGGGTATATACGACTACAACATGTATGTATATGTATGTTTATATTCGAAAATCACAACAACTTGAACTGTCTCTAAAGCATAGATGCTATGGGTAGTACTAATATTCGCTGATGGCTGATGGGACTGCTAATGCATCTGTATTATATGCGTGTGAGTGAGTGTGTGGGTGTGTCTGGTAATCTTAGGCCTAATTATTGGTTACTCGCTACTGTACAGCGCACTAGTTAGTCGGGCTGAAGGTTTAGTTACGGGTATGCTCAATAATAATGCGCTACATACTACTAATTATAGGATACATTGCATTGTGCTCATATATGAAATATTTAACATTCGCATCGTACAGCTCCTACCTTATGTGTAGGACGGGGGGAAACTCTATTCAATTTCATAGGGTATTCGGTTCGCATGCTATTTACAATTCTGATACAACCTAGCAAGTGTTTTCGAGAGGGGATCAAGCGCAACTAGAAGTGCGGCCCCTCTGGAGTTCTTTTTAAGGAGTTTTCTAAAGAGGATCACTCGATATACCTAATGGGTGTTTGGCTTTACATAGTAGTTTACAAAGCGTTACTAACTAGTTTTGCTTATACATTTTATTGTTTTGTCAATAAGTAATATATGTTTTAGTTGTTTTCTTTTCGTTATTATAATGTAAACAGTCTTATAAGAACCTTTCGCGGGGCAAAGGCTGCGTTAAATGCAAAGTTTATTATTTTATCTGTAAATCAAATCAGAAAATGTAAAATGTAAATAAAACGATTTCAAGAAAAAAATAATGATCTTAAATAAATATATCGATATCCACCTACACGGCGCTGCTCTGCTATGCAACAGAAGAACACTTATACAACTTTTCCTAACATTAACATAAGTTTGACAAGTTAACATTTCTATTCTCGGTTGTCGTCAACAGAGGCCTCCCTAGGTGGACGTAGTAGTACGTTTGCCATATTGTATTGCATACCGTGCAGCGCTTATTTTCTGTTAACGTCAAAAGAGCTGTCAATTTTTTCGAATAACGGCATTTATTTTCGTTTTTTCAATACGAAATTGCAACGAAACTAGAGGAGATAGTGACCTGCGGTTTTTTCAATTTTGTTCTTTTTTTCTTCATTTATCAGTACACGCAACTTCCAAGTTAGTAAAGTGTACAGCTCACCCAGGAAAAGGCTCCAATGTTGTAGCCTGATTTTTGGGGTTTTCTCGTTTGTTTTAAATGAAGACCGTTTAAACCCCGCCTTTTGGAGCTTGTTGGCGGCCGGGGCGGGGAAATTTCAAAATTTAACATTTCACTGTAAACAGTAAATCAATTGAGCGCAAAAGTATGTTACAGTATGCAGCGTGTACCAAGCTGTTAACTAACATAAATATTAACATGATTGAATTTCAGTAGCGCTTTAAAGTATGCTTTATATTACGTTTAAGGCGAAGTTTATTAGACGATGCACTCAAAAGTATGCAATAGATAAGAATTTTGGAATTTTTCCGCTATTTTTTTAAATTAAAATTAAATTAAATTAAATTAACACCACGATTGCGAGTTGGCATAGGTGCCAAAATTATTGCCAAATTGTCGTTACGTTTGGCCAAAACACAAAGGATGCCACGAAACAAGAAAAAGTGCGAGTTCAATGGGAGCCCTTTAGCAAAAAACAGGCTGCGCTGTGTCTGTTTGAGGACCAACACATTTCAATGTCGCAAATAAATAGACTTTTTGGGAAAATTGTTCAACAAAGATTTTGATGAGAAATGCAGTAGAATATTTAATACTGCTTCAGCTAGAAATCTCTGATAATACTTTACGCATGATTGGTTTGTACCAATTTGTATAAGACGTACGAATCAGAATCTAATCCAATTAACTAAACTAAACAATGTCATGAAAATTCTGTAAAATATCAATGAATTTCTCATCATTTTCCCCTTTCTGTCAAAAACAGTTTTTTTGTCTCATTATAAGTTGGCAGAACTGCTCTTAAAACAATCAAAGAAAATTAAATAAGTTAAGTAATTAAAATATTCAAACGAATTGACAACAAAAAAGGCAATCAACTAAGTTGATAGCCAAGTTTTAAAGTAGCACCAAATGAAATTAGAATTTTCGTGTGATAAAAAACTGTAGAAAATAAAAATAAAATAGCCGAATTTATCTTTAATTTTTGTCATATTTTGTTTTATATTTTTTTCTTTCTTGTTCGCTTTTGGTTTTTGTTTTTTCATTGCTTAGGAACTAAAATAACAAACAAAAGTTAAAAGTAATTCAATTTACATTTACAGTTGCGATAAAAAGTTCTCCTCCATAGTTTGACGTTATAAATTAGTTGGTTATTTTTGTAGAATTTGGCAATCACATTGGAAAAACACTTAGGCTCTATAAGTTCTTTGCGTTCTAGAAGTTACACGACTAAGATTACGATTAGGATTACGATTAGGACTTACAACTACGCTGACTTATATGGCAACCCCGCGAATAGGATAAATTGGGGCGAGTTCTCAACCTGTTCAACTAAGATATAGCATTATACATATGGTGTATATAGTCTAGATAGTCTATTGCTTTTACGATGTACACGCAGCACGGAGAGTTTTACAACACTTACACATACTATATCAAATACAGGAGAGAGTTTACTGCAACTAAAACTAACTGTACACGGAGTAACGTCTATTTACACGATCTCTCTCTGGAAATACGAGTGGGGGATCTACGCAGGCGACAGACTGGACGACGCGTTGTTGTTGTCCAACTGCGAGGTGACTGTCGAGCAGAGGCTGCTGTTGTTGTTGGGACTGGTAGCCTCGTTGCTGCTGCTGCTGCCCGCCGAGGCCGGCAGTGGCACAGCAACGTGACCCGCCTTCCTGCCCCGATTCCAGCCAAAGCTGAGTGCTGCACTCAGCTTGCTTGGCTTGGGCTGCTGCTGCAACTGCTGCTGTGGCTCGGCCAGATCGTAATCCTGTCGCCCAATGGAACTGGCGGGCGTGTGATGACTGTAGCCGGAGTCGGAGCCGAAGCTCGAGTCGCCATAGGGATGGCGATAGTCCGAGGTGGGAAGCAGCGTTGAGGCATACGGACGCGTCGATCCGCCGGGCCCGGCGCTGTCGTAGTAATAGTTGGCATTGTACATGGGCTCCGCATAGCCGTAGGCGGGTTCCGCAGGCAGTGGAGCGGCATGGATGCGATGGTGTTGATGCTGATGCGCTGCCAGGCGACGATCCACAAGGCGGGGCTGGGTGCGTGCTCGCATCGTGGCCGCCATGAGGCCGTTGACGCTGTTGGGCGCATATTGCTGCACACTCGGGTAGCGAATGCGCTCGCGGTAGATGGTCGAGAGGGGCGCAACGGGTGCCTGACTGAGCTGCGCATTAATGCGATTCCTGCGCTCCACCTCGTGCTCCAGCGTGTTGTAGAACTGCGGCGCCGTCGAGCGTGCCAAGTAGCCCAGCGACATCATGTTGCTGCGATTGTCATACAGCGGCGCCAGATCGGCAATGTCCGCCGTTGAGTTGCTGTTGTTAAGCTCGTCCTGCACGCGCTGCTGCTGCAGCTGCTGATGCTGGCGACTGCGCGGCTGCTGCGTGCGCCGCAGCTGAGCAGCGGACTGAGCTGTAACCAGTTCGTTACCGTTGCCATTTCCGTTGCTCGCTGTGGAGGCACTCGCTGTGGATGCATCCTGCGCCGTCGACGAGCCTGAGCTGAGCACGCTGTGCCTCTCCTGTGGTGGCACCGCTGCCGACTGCAAAGCAGCAGCAACAGCCGCTGCAGCACTACTGCCGGCCGCATTGCGTTCGTGGTAGGGAGTGCTGACTGCGCCGCTGCCGCCCGCTGCCGTCGAAGTCGCCGCTGACGAAGCTGCGCCAGCTGTGGCCTCCTTGTGGAAGCTGCATTCGCCCGGCAGCGACAGCTCGTCCTCGGCAAAGTCATCGTCGGAGTGCAACGCTGGCTCCGACTCGGCATCGGAGTCAACGCGACCGGGACCGAGTTCCTCGTAAACGTTATCGTTGGAGCGATAGGGATCAGGGCCGGGGGAGGAGCTGACCAGGAAGGGGGGCGAGCGTGTCATGGGGTAGCCACTTGGGTAGTGTATGCTCTTGCCCTGCAGCAGCTGTAGAACGAGAAAGAGATAAAAAGAGAGAGACAGTTAGTTAAATGTTGCAAAGTAATAAAAACATTTGTGGCAAGTTTCACTTTCCCAAGTCGAAGGAGAAACTTTAAGACAATGCGAAAGTGGACAGAGAGAGATGACTGGCGAATACCCTGTCATTGTCAACTGGCAGTTGCTGCCTGCTGTGCACACCCCGTTGTAACTGTACACGCTTTACAGGGTATAAAGGGGGCAGCATATTGTTGCAAGCGCACAAAGCCGACAAAGGCGACAGGCAGAACAAGCGCCGCAAGAAATGAATAATAAATATGCTGGACGAGGCCGAAGGACGTGAGCAACGCAAGAGGTACAAAGGGAAGAGGAAAGTGCAAAAAAAAGCGAGAGAAATTAAATGTCCAAAAGGGAAAAGGGTTGCAAGCAAAGGGAAACAGTTTGACTTGTTAAAAGGTAGAGAAAGGATGGAGGAAGGTAAATGAAAGTTAAGTATGTAGAAAGGCAGATAAAGTAGAGATCGAGAGAGAAAGAAGAAGAGATGGACTTGAAGAGACAGTGGTCTCTCTCTCTCTCTCTGTCTTTGTCTTTCTCTACCTCATATTTGTCTCTCTCATTCTCGAAAGTCTTCCTATTTCATACAAGAGATAAGCTCAAGGAAAGCGCTCAGCAATGATAGGGATAAGCACTGCAACTGCGCTTGTCTCAAGGATGCCAAAGTCACGCGGATTGGCGGACATGGCCTGCAGGCGCTGAAGGAGGCGAAGCTGTTTATCAGACAATAAAATAAACACGCACTTCATTTTTAGCACACACGCAGAGCGAGAAAGGACAACGAAAATGGACCATAAAGCGGCCAGCAAGAAATATGAAGAGCAGCAGGGAAAAGAAGCTGTGAGCAGTGGCCAACTGTGGCTGCCAAAAGGGGGAAAGAGAAGGAGGCATACGCGCAAACACGTTCGCCAGGCGGCAATGCCCCAAAGGCGTCAGAGTCGTAAAGAGGCGCACAAAGGGCGCACGAATTAAGCCGACGGCCACAAGATATCACGGCGCACATAAATATGAATATATATAGCGAATATATATGCCATACACTTGTGTCTCTGTATGTGTGTGTGTGTGTGCCATGTCAAGTTCACAAACATAAAGCAGTTGAGGACATCGATGCGCGCACAAAGGGATAAAAAGGCAGAAGGAAGCGCGGTCTCATTTTACACACTTCTTCACAATTGAATTGTTCACTTTGTGTGTATGTGTGTGTGTGTGTGTGCGTGTGTGACAAGTTGACAATGACAGCGCAATGTTTTGACAGCAATTGTCGTAATACGCCCCATGTCTCACGCCAAAACAAAAAAAAAGGAAACTCACAAAACCTGAAAACTTCCTGCAGGACAATTAAACAAAGCCGCAAGAAGGGACACAGGAGGAAGGGGAAAGAGAGGCAACTAGTGTGTGTTGTTTTACAATACTAACCTCGGCATGTGGATGCTGCTGATAGTGATGCAACTGATGATGATGATGCTGATGCTGTAGCTGATGCTGCTGCTGCTGATGGTGATGATGCTGATACTGATGATGCCGCATCACCAACGGTCGATGATGACCCAAATGTGCATCGGGATCCTCGTACATGGCATGATGATGATGCTGGCCCCCATGCGCACCACCGCCGCCCAGGGGCATTGCCCCGCTGAGGGCGCCACGTGTGGGTGTCTTGCAGGGCAGCAGGTTCTGTACCTTTCGCTTATTTCTGTAAAGAGAAGCACAAATAAAGGAATAAATTAATAAATGCACGTGAGTTTGCTTAAAGTTTAAATTACATCGAGCTTCAAGCTGCTTAAAGTTGCGTAGAACTTGGTTAAGAATGCAAATGCTTAAAGTTTGTCTTAAAGTGAGCTTAAAGCTGTTGAAAGCTTAAAGATAAATAAGTATAAATACTGAGTTGACTGTGGCAATTAAGCCTCAAGAAAAGGGTGAAGTATATTAGGAATTTGCCTAAAGCTAATCTTGCAGCGAGCTTAAATCTGTTTAAACTTGCTTGGCAGAGCTTAAAGCTGCTTAAACAGCCAGTTGTAGTTTGCACAGGCTTAAGCAGCTCCAACTTAAAGCTGCACCAACTATAAGCCTGCCAAAAAGAGTAGGAGGAGAGCAAGCGAGGGCAGGAGAGGGAGACAGAGAGTACTTTAATTGCTCGAGTGGCTTAAAAAGCGACTTAAGCCAAGGCAAATGATGACGTTGATGACGTTGTTCGAGCAGTGCCGCCTCTTAATAGAGCCATAAGTTTTCGGTCAGCTGTGGCAGGCGTCGAAGATAAATCGATTTGTAATGGCCGCAAGGGGGCGTGGCGCATGATAAATGCCAAATGGGCAGGTAAACAGAAGGAGAGGGAGATAGATAGGAGATAGGAAGGTGCAGAGAGCAGACAGATAAGGTGGCAAAGGGGAGGCAGGACGTAGGCAGCAGAGAGCAGGCGAATAGTCGTACCAGTTGATTAACAAGCAGAGCAGGACACAGAAAGAGACAGAGAGACACAGAGAGAGAGAGAGAGTAAACAGTTGGCCAAAAAAGCGCGGCACATAAAATTCAATTTAAATGAGCAGCAAAGCAAGGACACAGGCTGTCAAACGCTGACAACGCTGCTCAATGGAGCTGCATCAAGTTGGCGTCGTTGGAGTCGACGGGGGCAACCGCGTGCCATGAAAATAATGAACATAATTAAGTGTTGCCCATGGCAAAGACAACAGCAACAACAAAAAGGTCCTCAAGATGCCGCACGGCGCACTCA
Organism: Zaprionus davidi; assembly: GCA_018903715.1. Taxonomy (NCBI): domain Eukaryota; kingdom Metazoa; phylum Arthropoda; class Insecta; order Diptera; family Drosophilidae; genus Zaprionus; species Zaprionus davidi. The sequence goes on from JAEIGL010000003.1 coordinate 6,160,891, forward strand.
AGTCGAGTCGAGTCGCGTCGAGCCCTGGCTGGCATATGGCAAGGCGAGCTTCACTCTCGGCTCACTCTCGGTGGGGCATAATGAAAAATGTGAAATTAAATTGACGCCACGTAGAGTAGCATGCCCCAAGGAGGGAGTGGGGTAGCTTGTGGCAGCCTGTCAGCCTTGTAATGTCTTGTGTAGGTAAACATGTTGCGATGTCAAACGGAAGTCGCTCGTAAAAACTCGCATGCAAGGTCGCCCAAAGGAGCCCAACGCCCCCTCCCCCCTTGCCCTGCCCCACCCCAAGCCGAGAAAAGCGAAAGCTAACTGGCGTAGCGCATCTGATTGTCAGAATGGGGCATAAATACACGTATTAAAAATGCTTGCCTACTTTGAAGAGAAAGTCGACTGCGAAATGCGCTCACAATGTGCGAAGGTAGTGCAAGTGCTGCCAGTAAAACGTTTACGAATGTGGCCAGTGAAACGTTTACGAATGTGGCACAAGAAGAAAGGGAAATAAAGTAAATGAAAGAGGAAGAGAAAGACGTGAAAGGGAACCAGAACCTACGCTCTCTTTGAAAGTCAAGTCAGCAAATGCAGCCAGTGAAACGTTTACGAATGTGGCATAAAACGAAAAGGAAGATAGTTTGGCAAACCTTTGTTTTCAAGCTAGTAGCAAAACGCTTTCAAAAGAATAAGAAAAAGTTACTTTTGTTCGTTTTTAACGTTTGCGAATGTGCACGCAAAGCGCAAACAGACAAACTAAAACTCTGCCCGAGCAACTTAAAAGTGACTGCAAAGCCGACAAGCTGCAACGCAAGTCAATGTTATCCTGCCACAAGCAAAGCATAATGACAGCACTCATACACTCATACAAACACACACACATGCAGAGATAGCTGTGTGTCGAGGTTAAGAGTCGCTGGCTCAGTCAGTGGCTTCTAGGCAGGCTGCCTTCCCTTCTCTCTCTCTGTCTCTCTGTCTGTCTGTCTGTTTGCCTGGCTTAGTGGGTACTGTCAGGCTGTCGTTGTGCCTTGTAAAATATTCCTAAAAGTAAATTAAATAATGTGGCATGCCACAAGATGACGCACAGCACAAGGGCAACAGCCCAGAAAAGGGAAAATGTGGAAAAGCATAAGACGTAGTCGGAGTCGAGGCTGATTTTCATTTCATTTCACTTACGAGGCGTAAAAATGAAATCAACGCGTGCAAGTTTAAATATGCCTGTATATGTATGTGTGTGAGTGTTTGTGCTAGTGTGTGTGTGTGCCTTAACCCCTTAAGCGCCATTTTTGATTTCTAAGCATTATGGGGCAGCTATTGGATTGGACACAGCAGTCCCACGAGTGTCGTACAATTTGCCAGCAAACTGAAGCATTCGTATGCTCCATCTACGTATTGAGGGGGGAGTGGGCAGGAAAGGAGTGGGGGGAGTTCGGCTTAAGGAAGCATATACCTTTGGGGCAACATGCCGGCAGCAGCTTTCTTCCCCTTTTCGCCATAAGCAATTTACAATAAAAAGTAGCCGAGGCAACAATGCGATTGCGAGGGTGGAAACGGTTACGTTTTGGAATCGGATTGGATTGCGCTGTGGTGAGGGGGGGGGGAAGAGGAAAGTGGGGGGACAAGCAACTGAGCTTCTTATATGCAAGCGAATCTTTTATTTATGAACTTGGGCAACTTCCACAAGGTTTGGCAACTCACACACACTCAAGGGAGGGTGGCACAACGCAGGCACGTAAAAAAGTGAATGTGTTGCTTCAACTACAAAGACTCAGCCTATTTCCCTCTCCCTCTCCTTCCACAGGGAGTGAAACTTGCAATAGTCTTTGACTTTGACTTTGATATGGAAATGGAAGCAGAAGCAAATTATGTGGGGGGGTGAGGAAGGGCGAACAATTTGTTGCGGTTATGTACAAAGTAAATGCCAAGAATGCTCTTTAATACTCTCGCTATCTCTGTGGCTCTTCCCCTCCCACTCTCTCTCTCTCTCTCTTTCTGTCTCTCTCTCTCTCTCTCTAACTCTTCTTCGTGTGTGGTGCCAGCCGCCAAGGTGTTTGAGCTATCCGAACTGCCTTGTGGTTTTCCCTTGACCAATGCACAAACTGCAGCTGCAGCCACATTGACCGCAATGTATTCGATGGTGGCAGGGGATGGGGAAGGGGGGTGTAGTGAAAGAGGACTATCGTATTACAGAGAGAGCTACAGGGAAGGAAATATTTATATAACTTAAAGGCAACTTTAAAGTTACTTTAATGCACTGCATATCTTGACTATAGATGCCCTACAAACACTCATTATATACCCTATTTATACCCTATATATACACTATATATAACCATATATACCCCATACTGGACCCCATACAGTCCCCTATATAGTAAATCACCCATTCATAAATTGTCATTCATTCGCGCAGCCAGGAAAATGTTTTTCTCCATTCGCATATGGAAAATTTCATGTGTTTCTTTTGTTTATTAAATAATTTTTTTTTTTTTTGAGTGAGTGGAATGAGGGAGAAGGAGGGGGTGTGTGGCAGCTTCACTTGATTAAAAATTGCCAGGGCAACAACAATGAGTGGAACTGTGTAGGTGGTAGAGGGCGGCAGGGGAAGGGGGAGGAGGCAGCATGATAAGCACAAAATGTGATTGTTATTGCATACTTGAGGGCACCTGCCAGGCCTGCTCTGCTCTGCCTTGCGCTGTTCCTGCCCCTGCTTCCCTCCCCTCTCGCGAAGGCAAATGAAATTGCAAGCAGGTGAAATTGATTTTATTTATTTAGCAGTCAACATTAACACACACACACACACACATGTACACACGCACACCAAGAGAGACAGAGACTGAGGCAGCCATAACTTTTGTGGCTGCCAGAGTTGCCAGGGTTGCCTTACCCTATTTAATATGCATGAGCGCGTGTGCTGCGACAAAGGCTGTAAAGATTCAACGTATCTTCTACTCCCACTTTCTCCCTCTCTCTCTCTCTCTCTCTCTTCCCCCTTCTCATTTATTGCAGTTGTAGTCGCTTTTGAGGCGCCAAAGAAATTCTCAATTCAATTCTCTCACTTTGCAACTTGTTTACATGAATTGCGCATATTGATTTAACCGTTATTAACTGACGACAACTTTAACAATTTACACACAATTTTACATGCCCTGCAGAAACCCCCTGCCCCTTACCCCCTTCCTCTGCCATGTTGTGTATTTTATGCAATTAATAAAGTTCCCAGTGCAAATATTTGCAACAAAAAAGCGACAACAACAACAGCAACAAGCAAAACGATAGCATGCTCGGGGCATGGGCGGAGGGGTTAGAGGGGGAATTTTCAACACTCTCTGGCGGTTTATTAAAATAATTACGGTAATTATGAACCGCAAACTCTTCGGACTCGTAATAAGTGCAATTTATGATGCAAAAAAAGTATATATATTATATATATAGTAGAAGTAAGGGGGGCATATTGAATGATAAGCGTTTTTTGCGCGAAATCAATTAAAAAAGTCAAAATGAGCAGAGCAGGAGAGAGAGATAGAGATAGAGGGAAGTGAATGAGGTGTGACTGTGCAGAGGGATTAAATATACATTGTACATATATATATACTTATATATAGAATATATATAGATTAAACATACGTATATGTGTAAAAATATGTATAAACAATGCACATGCATATAATACCAATCACATTCTATATTTTATAGCATAATCTACTCAAATCAATTAAACTTAAAGTTACCAAAGACTTTGCCAGCTTTAAGCTTCAACTTGCTACACCGTGTGATAGCGCTGCTTATCACGCACTCCCTCAACAATTTTCAGTGTTAATGTGTTGACATTATGATTATTTTATTTGTATTATGTGGAGAGTTCGATGCAGAAGAAAAAAAACAACAGCATAAATATGAAAATATAAATAAAATTAGTTGCTGTTTTATTTATGTTTTCCTTTTTTTTCATCTGCGCCACACGCAACACGATAAGCCACACACACACACATGCACATTTATTCATATTCATATTTATTTGCTTGTGTGTGTGTGTGTGTGTGTTTGTGCTGCCCATAAAGGCACAAGTAATGTGCCACATCATAAATGCCACAAAAATGGCGCAAGCTTCAACTTGTTGTCGTTGCCGTTGTTGTTGTTGTTGTTGTTGCTGCTGTTATTCTATTTTTTGCTTGCTTCCTTTTTTGCGCTGGACATTCATAGTCATTTACGGGAGTGAGGCAGAGAGAGAGAGAGAGAGAGAAAGAGAGAGACACGCACATGCAGATAGCAAATGGGGCAAGTTTTTGGGGCAACACTTAAAGCAAAAGCAAAGGCAGCAGCCTCTGCTATCTGCCGGCGTGGGTGTGCACGTGTGTGTGTGTGCGTGTGCTTGTGTGTGTAATAAAGATGCTCGTCGTGCTTTTGCTGTGTGTTCTGGTCATGGCCATAACCTCAGAAATGATGAAGCACAACAGCAACAACAATAACAACAGCAGCAGAAGAAACCCTTGTGTGTGTGTGTGTGAGTGTGTGTTTGGGTTTCTATGCCATCCCCCCACCCTACATCCCTCTGTCCCTCTCTTCCTGCCTGCTGTCTGTGCGTTCGTGCGGTCAGCAAACTTTAATGAATATGTATGAAAATCGCTTGTAGCAACTGCTCCCTGCCCCGCCCACTTCTGCTCCTCCTCATACACAGCAGAGGCTATTCATGCTGCCCATGAATATTGCCCATTTTTGGGCACTATAGCAAAATCGATGCAAAGTGTTGTTGCTGCTGTTGCTGCTTGTTACTTCAACACTTGTTGATGTTAATGAGAGAAGAAACGAGACAGCAAGGAAGTAGAGAGAGGTAGAGAGGGGGAAAAGGAGGGAGAGATGGAGAGAGTGCTTTAAGTTGAGTGATATTTGAATGGGAATGAGAATAACTATGCAGTAAGAGAGTGAGACTTGTGCATTCATTACTTATGCAGCTGCAACATTGCCCTTTTCACTCCCCCTTTTCTTGCAGTGTAGCCCACGCTGCACGTGGCAAAGTTCTAAAGCTGCAAACTATAAAATCAAATAAATGTTTTGTTATAATTCGCGCGAAAAACATCTCCAATTTGCTTAACCCATTAAAACGTGCACACACACAGCCGCACTCTTTATCTTTCTCTCTCTCTCTCTCTCTCTCTGTCTCCCTCTCTCTCTTTCTCTTTCTTCTTTTAAAGCCAAACTTTGTGCATCTGTGCCTACAGCTGTGCTGTGCGTGCAAAAATCCCTTTGCTTCCTTTGCTCTCACGTTCCTAAAGCACCCAAGCAGCGCAGCAGCAGCGACGCCGACGTGCGCTGAGTTGTTTGTGTGTTTGCTTTGCCTGCGCTCAGTTTTTTTTTTGTCCTCACGCTCTCTTCGTTTGCTTTTGCTGCGGTTGTTTCTGCTGCAGATTTCATTTGGTTTGCAATCTGAGCGCGATGCTTTTTTCCCCCATTTTAGTCGAAAGTAAATTGTTTTTTTTTGCCTTAAAAGTTGTTTGTGTTTGTGTGTGTGCGCCCATTTTTCACTCTCTTTTTTGGCTGAGTGTATTTAAAATTTCAATTTAATTTAGTTTTGGTTTTAAGAGTGCAAATACACCCGCACACACACACACACACACACATGTAGGTCAGCGCTCGAAAGTAGACTACATTAATTTTCGTTTGGTCGCCGCTTTTGCTGTTGTTCTTGTTGTTGTTTGTTTTTGTGACTTTAGCAAATGGGTTTTTGCAGTAACAGTTACACTTGCATACACGCAAACACAAACACACACACGTGCACACACACCATGCATAGTTTATAACATTTGTTCGCTGCATTTTTCATGCAGCTTGCATGACCTCAACAGTTTTACAGCTTGGCAATTTTGTGTAAATTATAACGCGAATCTATGTTATGCTGGCTAGATTATTTATAGCGAATTTTATGGCGCCAATTGTTTGCTATATCAGCAGCAGAGAGCAAATGCTGCCTCATGCAACACGTTGCCAGAGCTAAACAGTCTGACTAATTGAGATCGCTATTGACAGATTGAACTCTTTCTTTAACATATTATTTCTATATTACATCATATTATGTTATATTATATATTATTATACTATATTATGTTTTATTGCTAAAACTAGTATTTGTTGTTGTACTTACTTCCAGACAAACAGCGAAGAGATGAGCACAATAAGCACAAGGAGCAGTGAGAAGACCGCAATCATTGCTGAGGTGGCCAACGATTGACTGCTGTACAGGCTGGCATCGAGAATCTGCAAGAGAGAGAGAGAGTGAGTGAGAGGTGAGTAAAGAGAGCGTGAGTTGAGTGTGAAATAATAAAGTGAAAACAGCTAAATAAAAGTTCAAGACGATGCAAATCAGACCAAGTCAAACACAAAGCAAATTTTGCATAGCGGGCAAAGCAACAACAACAACAGCAAAAGCAACAACAGAAAGAGGCAAATTTAGGGAATTTTCGGTAAATACGCCTAACGAAATGCAAACAAAAGCGCACGCGGCTCTGTTAACCTTTTTCCACAGTCAGTTACAATCGAAAGGGAGTTAGGAGAGAGGAGAGGAGAGGCGAGAGTGAAGAAGAAGTGGAAGGAGGAAGGTTTTATCTTTTGGCAATCATTGAAATTAAGGTCAGTGCTGAATAACAAGAAGCCTGAAGGAGCTATGTTTGTGGTATTTCTCTCTCTCTTTAATTCAATTTATTTTTCTTTTTGATTCCCTGCAAAAGTTTGCCGCAAATTGAATCTCAATCGTAGCTATATAGACAGCAGAGCTAATACCTGCTCCGATACTGCGTTATCTCTATTTTATTTGCTGTCTCAAAGTTCAGAGTTTTGTGATCAATGCGAAATAAAATAACAAAAAGAAACAACAAAAACAAAAACAATAATGGAAAATGAAAAACTCTTGCAATATTTCCGAACACCTGTCATTGGTGCCAAAGCAAATACAAACGGAAAACAACACACACACACACACACACACACACAGGCAGCATAAATCACTCAAAAGCATGGAAAAATATTTTGATGTGTGAGAGAGAGAGAAGAGAGAGAGAGAGAGACAGAGAGGGAGACAAAAGCTGCGCTCAATGCCGAAATGAGGTCAAGCTTTGACAGCTGGGCAAATAATTTCGCCAGGCACTGTGTGTGTGCACAACTGCAGTGCCTCCTCTCTCTCCCTCTTTCCCCGTCTCCCTCTCGCTTTAATTTGTAATGCATTTTGTGCATACACTAATTTATTAACAAATAGATTGTCGTGTTTTCGTTGATTTATTTGCACTTTCGAGTGATGGCACAGTTTTCCAACGCGGAAGCGGGCCTCGCTTATCGCACACCCTTTCCCCCCTACCCCACCCCCCTCTCCCTAGCAGCCTCTCTCATTTGATATGAGTGTAAACAAACAAACGAAACAGCATCCCGCTTCCCCATGCCCCACACAATGCCCAGAGATGATGATAAGCAATAAAAATAAAGCAGCAGTTGCTGCCGCATGGCGAAATTGTTTAAACAGCATCGAGCAAAGGGGGGAAGCTCTGTCCCTCTGCTCCCTCCCCCAACACAAATCCCAATCCCTGTTCCAATCAGGGCTGGCGCATATCATTTATAGTTTTCAGTTTTCAAGAAAGATTTTGAAAGAGCAGAAACGGAGACAAATCGATGTGGTGAACATGAAACTGAGTCAAACAAATAAATAACAATAAATTAAACAATTATGCCACGTACAGGGGGAAAACCAAAGAAAGAGAGAGAGTGATGGAGGGGGGAGAGAGGGGAGCCCGCTGCACTGCTTTGTCTGGGCGAGTCAAAAGTTGAAAAAGTCCCAAAGCTCATTGCGCGTAATCAAATTGATTAATGACTCTCAACTGAGACTGAGACGGTGAGTGGAAGAGAAAGAGAAAACAAGCACGAAAACAACAGTCGAGTGTGCTCGATTGTGATATACCCGCTAGCCACCTGACCAAAACGATTTCGTATAAATATGTATAACTTTTTGTTGCACACTTTATCGAGCTGCCTGGAAATCAGTACTTCTTGAAATCATTTCTTAAATAACTTTTATGTTAATGAACCAATTGCAAGCAAAGTTTCAGAAATTATTTGAGTGTTGGTAGTTGTTGTGTCTACCAAAGATGAGTTCGTTTGCATTAAAATTACGCTTGGAATTTGGTTTTTATTGAAACCAAAATCCTTATCAGAAAGTAATAATACCCTTTTACCCTATGGATAGCTGGTATAAAAAGAGTTTCGAGGCAGAGTGGTGTAAAAAAACTCGACCTGTCAAGTGCTCTACAAAAAGTCAACGCTCTTAAGTGGAAAAGTGTGTTGTGTACAACTTAATGAAATATATGATAAAAATGAATATTTTTCGTATCATTTATAGATCATAATAATCATTCTTCATTAATTCTTATACTATAAGAATTTCATATAAATTCATATTTAATTTAAGCGCATTTTTCTCCATCATATCAGAAGCCGTTCAAACTACCCTCGCTTGCCCAGCCTCAGCTCGAAATAACATTCAATTTACGAAACAGTAAAAAATCATAATGAAAACAATTTCTTTTGTCTATTTTCTTTTTTTCTTCTTTTCTCATTTCCCTTCGCTGATAATCGATAAATCTATATAAATAGGCAGAGAATGCGAGTCACTGTGTGTGTGTGCGTGTGCTTGAGTGTCGTTTACCTATTCGAAATGTGGAGCAAACAAATGAGATAAGAGTGGGGGGGAGTGGGAATAAGGGGAGTGAGGTTAGGTACACATTGCGACAGTTGCCACCGTCAGCTGCAAGCCAGGGGATTAGCAGAGAGTAGCTACACCTCCTTGCCACTTATCCACCCCGCCCTCTACTCTTAAGAGTCTGATAAACAGTGCAGTGAGAAAGAGTTGAACGATTTCTTATCGATAGCAACAGCGGCTACAACAGAGTCCACTGTTTGTTCAGTAGGCCCAGCACAGTGGGTCGCACATGATTGAATGCTTTCCATCGTAGGTAGTAGCTGCAGTCGTAAATTAATAATGCCAGCAGAAGCAGTTTTAGCTCAAGAGAAGGTGGAGGGAGGGAGGGAAGAGGGCAGGGGGTGAGTCGTTACAGGGTAAACATTGTGCAGAGATAGCGATAACACTTTGAACGATTTATGTGAAGGCAAATAGAGGAAACACAAACTCAATGCTGGACTCAAATAATGAAGATACAAGCTGACTACATATACAGGGTATATGTGTAACATACAGGGTATATATAGGCAGTGTGGGTAGTGTGAATATGCTCTGCTAACATTGTAAGCATTGACCCAATTTCCCTGAGGAAGGCGTTTTAATAACTTCCTCTCTCTTTTTGCTGCATCATCAGAATCAGTCGTCAAAATGCTGGCGAATTACACCTGCTACCCTTTCTTACCTCACCTCTCCCACCACCACCCCTTGGGAAACTTAAAGTTAACAACTTTGCGCGTTTTCATTTCATTTTCCTGCGCCTGATGAAAAAGCACAAAAACTTTGCCAAGGCAAAAACAATCGCAAGTGTTGCAGGCAAGGTAGAGTAGCAGGAATGCGAGGGGGAGGGAAAGTGTTCTGCAGTTCTTGCAACAAAGCACGTGCCACTTGCAGGCAACAACAACAGCAATAACAACAACTTGCCACACTGATAACATGGCAAAAGTTTTCTCTCCACATGCGTGTTGCATGTTGCATGTGTAACGCCTTTTTCAACACTAAACCAACTTCGATTTCACAGCACGTGCATATCGACAGTGTTTGCCACCATCCTTGTCTCTCTCTTTGCCTCTCTTTTTCTCTTTCTCTTTGTCTCTCTCTCTCTCTCTTGTGCCGTGTTTATGTTGCCAAGTTGGCGCAGTTTTGTAACCACTTGACAGTGCAATTGTTTGGAAACAACTCGTGATTGAGCTGCCTTTCAATTGTTCCCATCTCCCTCCTTCTCTCTCTCTCTGTCTCTGGCATTTCTCTTCCCCTCTATCTTTCTCTTTGTCACTGCTTCTTTTTCTTTTCGATTTGTGTCTTAGGCAGGAAAATGGAAAAACTTGCAGTTGCACTCAGCTGATTTCAAGCCAAAATCGATTTGCAATGTCGCTACTTTGCAGCTCATTCGTTTGTTCAATTCTCTCAGCATTTATTATCATATTATATATGTACATCTGCATATATGTATAGGTATATTAGCACCTTATATATGTCACATAATCCTTGTATGGTACGCTATGCCATATTAAACTGTTGTTCAATATTTAAAGAGTTCTTTAAGCTGCAAATACCAAACTAAGCTTGTCCTGTTTCTTTTGTAGCTCGTCTTTAATCTGTTCGCATATATCCTCGGGCATATCTTGGGGATATATCTATTATTTAATTTATATGCATATGCATTGGCAAATATTTATTTTCATTTTGCAACTTGCCGTGAGATATTTCTATATTTTAAATGCATGGAAATTCAATTTTGTTATTGTCACAGCAAAATACTCAGACGATTTTTCATTTCATCTTGCTGCAAGAATGTTTGTTTGTGTGGGTGTATGTGTGTTTGTGTGTGTGTGTGTTGTGTGTGTCTGCAGCTGTGTCTGCTATGTGTCAACTGTAAACAACATCAACAACCTTTCGCTGGCTGCCGCCCACTATCATCATGATCATCATCATCATCAGCATCAGCATGTTGCTGATTCTTTTGCTTTCCCCCCCCCTTCCACTCTTTGTCAGGCGCCCAAAAGCAGACTACGAAACTACACAATGTCACTTAGACAATGCACGCGTAGTGTGGAGTGTTTCGAGAGCATTCGCACGACATTTGATATCAATGTCAAGCCATTTGCTCCCCCTTGTTCTCCTCTCTACTCCCTATACCCCCTATCTATTGCTGTCCTTGTCTCGCTTGCTTATTTAAAGAGATTTTGCAGCGAGTTGAAGAATTTGTGCAAATGCAAAAAAATAATAAAGAAAGGATTATTCGCCTGACACGCCCAACTCCAATCAGTGCGACGCGCTGCCTTTGCCTCTTCCTTCTCCTTCTCCTTCTCTACTTTTGCTGCTGCTGCTTTATCTTCCTCTTCCCCTTCCCATTCCCCTTCTCTTTTGCTGCTGCTTGTCAAACTTGTTGTTGCTGAATTTCGTGTTTTTCTTGCGTCGCGCTCCAAATTTAATTTCGCATGTTTGACGCGTCGTCCTGACTTACTCCCCCCGCCCCGCTCACCATGCCGCATGAATCCTTTGCGTGCCACTGTCATTTCCGTCTGCATTTAAAGATTTGTATACCCCGCATGACAGTCAGCCAGTGGGGTGTATGGGGAAGAAAGACTTGACTAAGCTGACAGAAATGCCGAAGGTGGCAAGCAGCTGAATTTCTTCTTAGCTTGATGTCCTCTCATATCTAGCCATTTTCTGAAGAGTTTAGCTTGATTTATAATATATAAAAAAAAAATATATATATATATATTATATACAACTATCTACCTTCACATTCTGCTATTATTTATAGTTAGCTTTTTTTTATATCGATATTTCTTGCCAATCGGGAAATTACTGCTTTGCTTTAGGGTAACTTGTAGTGCAGCTAATTTCCGCATTGATTGCTCTACACTTTCTTCCTCTGCTCCTTTACCAGTTGACAACAACACAAACACACACACACACGCACACATGTAGCACTGCCAAATTGGCACAATTCCCGTTAAACTTATCAATTTGATGAGAGAATTTCGCACACACGAAGCGATTTAAGCTGCTGTCTCTCTCTCTTCCTCTCTCTCCCTACTTCCGTCTCCCTCTGTCACACATCTGGCGTCTGCCGACTGTCGTCTCTCGTGCTCCCCCCCCTTGAGTTTGGCATTTTTAACGCTAATCCATTAAATTGATGCTGATGGCAATTGAATTTAAGCTGCTTCGCACAGATTTCAGCGTATTTACCTCAGTGCCAGTTAGTGGAAGCATGAAATTGCATTTCGATATATAATCGATAGACGATAGACGATAACTCGACGCAAACACACGACAGTTGCGTGGGAACTGGCAGCAGACACGACTTTAAGAGCATGTTACCATTTCCAATTTCCATTTGATTTGTCAGCATAAATCAGCTACCCAACGACGACAGATTGGGCAGCCAAGAAGTGTGTGAGCGTGAGTGAGACAGAGAGAGAAAGAGAGATAGATAGCGATGAGAGAGCGCCTCTCAAGTGCCCACACACTGCACTAGTGAGTAGATCCATCGTTATCGGGGACCACACACAACGAGGAATATTTATTGAAATCTTTCTGTTGTTACATAAATGTTTCAAATTAAGTGGAAAACACTCGAGTTGCCCGACGTGTCTTGGAGCTGTCTACCCCAAAAAAATATCACAAATATCAGAGAAATGAAAAAATAAAATTGAAAAAAAAACTGTAGGCACGTGAGTTGCTGCCGTGGCACCGCTGCCTCCTCCCTCACACTCTGCCTCGTCTCGTTATCAAGTGTTGATGTGGAATTTGATCTTGTGTTTTTGTGTGTACTTTTTCCTGCCTCACTCGCACCCTCCCTATCTCTCTCCCTCGCTGCCTAAACAAACAGTCTCGAGCGATTAGAGCGAGTGCCGGGTTACAGTTCAGCTGAGTTCACGTTCGGCTTTTCACTTCTACTCGAAGTTCTTGAAAATTTGATCTGGGTCCAACTAAATAATTTGTAACAATGTTTCACGAATTCTTTAAAGATTGCAGAATGAATTTGCTACGACTTTCGAGGCCATATGTTGCCAGGGAACAGCCCGAATGTCTTCCACCCTCCTTCAGCAAAGGACTTGGGTTGTCCTTTTTGTGCTCTGGCGCTTAACTTTTGATTGTTATTGTAATTTGTTGTAGGCTGGGCTGACTGCCCGGCCAGCCTCATAATGATGACGTTTTTTATTATTATTTTTCGTGCAAGGAAATCCAACAACAACAAGCAACAGCAGCGACAGCTGTTGCTCGGGAAACCACGAGGACGCGGAGAGACTCAAGGAGCACAAGGAGCAGTGTTAAAGTGTTGCCCTGTTGTGGTTGCGTCTGGGCAGAGTCCCAAAAAAGGCAAGACATGAAGAATAAGAAGAAGAAGATTGACAGAATGTGGGCGTGTGTCGAGGCAACAGACTGCTATTTGGTGCTTGAAAATGAAAGGACTCTTTAAAGGGAGAAAACGTATTGAAGCACCATTTAAAGTGAGTGCAAATAATATATGTTCTCTCCAATGATTGATAACTTTAAATAGCTCAACTTAAAGAGAGAGAGAGAGATCTCTGCAACCTTATTAAAGTATTAACATTTACAGCTGGTAGTAACAGCGAACTGTTATGTTAAGTCTAACATTTGTAATATTTTCCCAGCTATGCGAAATTGCGGCATATTTCTGCTGCATGTGGCATAAAAAAGAATACAATGCCACAATCAACTCAAGTGTTTTCGCACTCGACGCGACTCTTGAGCCCGCCCACAGGTCAACCCCCTTTGGAGAGTCCCCCCCACTATAGTCATATGCAAACATAATGGAATCGGGCCATAATTCAATAAGGCAACATCAATTTATGACACCTCGGCAGCTTGTTAGCGGGAAAAAAGCCAACGAGGGAGGGAAAATCCCAACAGCTGCGCCGCGAATTACGTTGCATACATACGGGGCAGGGCGAGGGGGGGGCACTCATTAGGTTCTGCGGAGAGGGTTGCAACCCTCTCATGGACACTTACCGGCATCGCTTGGCAGACATCGCTCTCCCACTGCTGCTGCGCCAGTTGCTCCTCGTTGCAGTCCTGCGGCACCACCGTGTACTCGGCCAGTGCCGGTGGTCGCGGGGGCGGAGGGATGAGGAACTGTGGCGGCGGCGCCAGCGGCATGCCGGCGCACTCATCGCAGTCGTACATGAAGAGATCCGCTCCATCCAACATGGGCTCCATTATGGTATCCAGCATTTTCCACATTTGTTTTATCTCGCTTTGGTTTGTTTGCTATTCAAGTGCTGCGGCTAATCCGACTATGGTATACACTGTGTAGGTGTAGGTAGATTGATGTGTGCGCGTGTGTGTGTGGGTGTATATGTGTGTGTGTGTGTATTTATGTGTGTGTTGAGATCGTGGATTGCGTGTCAAATGCGCTTCCTGATCGCTGTCATCGCTGGGCAGCCCTCAACGGCGGCAAGGCTGCAAAGAACGAGAAGAAGAAGAAGGTTAATGAAGGATTACCAAGTGTGGTTTGGTGCCGAACTCATCTGGCAACTGTAGTTTGTGGCACGTAACAGCCTGATCCCAGGCACACTTCCTTTGGCACATGCAAAAGCCCCCTCCCCCTGCTCACCATCCCCATTCCCCCTGCCAATCCACATTCGCATTATCTGTGAACGTGTCGTGCTATTTTTGTAAACCGTCTGCTATTTTCGGGCTCTTCACACCCCTGAAAAGTGCAATGATCCTGCCGAGAACCCACCCCAATTTCATTTTTTGCTGTGGCTCATGTTAATTTTTATTGATTTTGCTTAATGCGTTTTCCTTTGTTGTTTTTGTTTCGTATTTATTTTTATTTGCTTTGACTCTTTGGCTACATGTAGCGCTGTCTCTTCTCGTCTCTGTCGTCCTGCTCTATCCCAATTTTTATTGCTCTCGGGCTAAGAATATATTTTCTATTTTTTCCCATTTTCAACTCTCCCTAATTCCGTCGAGTCATTGGCGATTGTTTTAACCCTCTACTGCTGTTGTTGTTTCTTTTTTATGATTATTATTATCCTTTTGGCTGCGGTTCTGTTGTTATTCTTCACACATATGCTGACAAAATAATTGAGAAATTGCTTGCGTTGGTTGGGGTTGACGTTGAGAGTAGATTTGTTTGGGATATTTGAGATACTTCTTGCAATTATGAATCAAAAACTCAAATTATATGTTAGTTTGAACTATTCAACTATTCTAGAGCAGTGTCTTAACTCTGCCTCCGTTGTCGATAACTGCCAGAGGAAGACAATCGCCTTGGAATTGGTTCCATCAGCTGCAACAATGCGCAACTGAATCTTGGCATGGTCTCTCTGACTGGATTACGAGGCGGCTTAAGCTCTGTCTGCCACACAGCTACAGAGCTACTTGACAGCCGGGAAAACTCAAGAGGCAGAGCAGTCCATGTGGCTTTTGTTGTTGTTGTTGTCGCTGGGCTGCTGCTGTTGCTGCGTGGGGTAAAGCAGGAGAGGAGGCAACGGCAACGGCAACGGCAATGGTAGAGGCAACATATGTTGCCAGTTGGGCCATTTAATTAGCTGCACAGAGAGCTGACAGTTGTCAGAGAGTGTGGCACTGAGTGAAGAGCAAAGAGAGAAGGAGACAGAGAGAGGGAGAGTGAAAGAGAGAAAGAGAAACATACAAAGACGGAAGGCAGGCCGAGCAAACTGATAAGATCTCCAGAACTACAATCGCTGTTGCTGTTGCCTTTACTATTGTTGTTGATATTGTTGCTGTTGTTGTCTTGCAATCAAATGTAAGCCGCTGTTGACATTGGAGATTAAAAGATATTAAAAACGAAGACGACGAAGCGAATCTGACAGAGAGAAAGAGAGAGAAACGAACTCGAACTCCAACTGCAACTTCAAGCACAATGACAGCAGACCAAGCAAGCAACAAACAGACCGACAGACAGACAGACAGAGAGACTTCGACCTGACTGAGACACACACAAAACATGTCAAAGATGAAATGTTGTAAAGAAAATTGAATTGAATTGAATCGAATGGAAACGAAACGAAGTCAAACTAATAAATAACAGAGATGAAGAAAGAGAGAGAAAAGGCTAAAAAAAAGCCAAACTAATGCAACATTTCGACTTTAAACTAAAGCGCATTCATCGCGCAGTTCCCCAACTTAAAGTTTCGGTCGATTGAATTGTCCAAAACTGTTTGCTGATTAGCTTCGAAGAGCGGCCCCGTTAAGATGCTCCTGCTCGAAGGTCCCAAAAATAATGAAATAAATCGTGTTGAAAAACACCAAAAGGAAGCAAAGACGAACGTGCAAAGGAGAATAAGGGAAGGGGGGACGGGGCAACTGGAACGGGAGACAGACGAGACAACGAAATCGATTTGTTTCGAGATTAAGTCTGGGACGACTCTCAACTCAGTCTCAGTCTCCTGGGAGATGTCCGGCCAAGCGTAAAACGGAAATGTTATGGACGCGCCAGGGCAGGCGCAAATGGAAATCAAAGTACGGTGAGTCCTGGGCAATTAGTGGGAGGGAAGAGAAAGGAGAAAGGGGAACGAGGAGTAGGCACTACGATAAGAACGAATCAAAGCGAAATGAAAGCAATTAGATAATTGGCTTTAAGTTGCGATTGAGATTCTTCGAGCTGCGCTTGTTATGATACGCCCCACTTAATCGAAAGCACTCAAGAGAAAGAGAGAGAGAGAGAGAAAAAGGAGAGAGGGTGAGAGAAAAGTAGCATTCATCTTAAGGAGTTTGTGGGAACCCTTTTGCAATAGAGATTGCACTTCAGTCCAATTAGACATCCCCATTGAACTAGGCTCAGAAACACTCTCTCTCTCTCTCAGTTTACTCCTCCTTTCACTTTCTCCTCGCACTGATTTATGCCCGATGAATTTGACTTTGTACTTGAAAGACAATTGCGGCCCCTGTAAGACAACAGCTGCCTACAATTTAATTGAATTGTTCTCTCTCCAAAAAAACAGAGACCCGAAAGGAAACACTTGGATAGATCTGCCCTATTGGCAATTGGGTTGGGAACATCATTTCAGAATTAGACGGACAGTATCAGGGGTTGCATTGGGCTCTTTCTTTCTAGTTATTCTCTTTGTTTTTTGCCACGCATTTAAATGACTCAATCCACAGCCAAACCACGTCGGGGTCAGCAACAGAAAGAGACACAGTAGAGAGAGAGAGAGGGACGACGACGCAGGTAAGAGAAACACATTTATTAGCTACAATGATAAATGTTCTTTGCCCAGGATCGACAACTCCATCGACATGTCTCGTTCTCGAGCGTATCTACCTTTCTCTTTCACGCTGTCGCGACGTCCGACGTCAGTCGTGTAATTTCAATTCGTTTTGGGCATAGGTAACTGATATGGGTGCGGTGCCAGCTCAGAGCTCTGCGTTCAGGTAGTCGCACAACACACACACACACAGAGAAGACAGCAACAACAAGAGTAACAAATAACAAAAAAGAACAAGGAGAAGAGGGAGAGGAAGAGACGGCATTGAAAATTGAGACATTAGATGTAGTTAGTATCTGGTTTTGGGTATTCGCTCTTCGGTCTTGGGCAACGATAAGTGTTATGGGCTCTGCGGGATAGCGTTTTTCGAATGTGGAACAAATGTGAGCAGTAAAATATATTGCAAATTGGCTTAGGGAATTCACAAAGAGAGAGAGAGGGAAACAGACAGAGAGAGAGAGTGTGAGTTCGTCTGGGAATTGCCTGAAAATGAGAGCTTGTTGCAAAAGAAAAGTTTGACTGCAGAAAGATGAAAAATGAAAGGGAGCAGTTCACAGTTTAATTAGTGAAAACTGCGTAAGTTTATCACTACCTCTCTCTCTCTCTGGGGACACTACATACTGCAGCTTGTTCTTCTTCTTCGTTTAAGGCTTGGCACGTGCGCCTGAAAGCAGGCTACAAATTACCAGAATCTAGACTAAAATATGCGTAAAAAATAAATAAGTTGAGGAAAAGAAAAAAACGAAAGACCTACAGCAACTTTGCCTTAGTTTACATATCATTTATTATTTGTCCTCATTGTTGTTGTTGTGCTTGTCCAGTCGGGCGAGGTGTTTGGGCTACTAACATTGTCACGCCCCCCTGCGGCCACATTACGCAAAACTTTTAAATAAAGCAAAGCGTTCTCCTTGTTCTTGTTTGTGCAACCGAGGAAGCAGAAGAGGAGGAGGAGAAGAAGACGAAGCAGAAGGCGCAGCAGCAGCAGTGGAAGTTGAGGCAGGAGATGACGGGGCATGTCACATCAATGTCACTCAGCATTAAGAGCAAAAGCGCGCAGTGAGCTGAACGAGACAAAGGAGAAGGCAGAGGAGAGAGAGAGAGAGAAAAGAAGGGGGCAGAGGGGGAAACTACAGCGAGCATGTCCTGCCAAGGCTGTGATAAAGTTTCGTTTCCTTCTGCACTTCTGCAAAAGCCGCCGGGCAGCTGAGCATGAAAAAACGGCGGCATTTACTTCTCTTCACTTCCCTTCCCTTCCCCTTCTCCTGCTCTCCTGCTTTCTTCTTGCCCCCATCCAACTGTGCGTTTTTTCACGGCTTTCGCTTTGGCGACGTCGTCCCTCGTGCGAGAAAATTACAAGCGCATAACAAATATTTTGTTTTGAGATTTCTTTCTTCTTTTCTTCTCTTCTCCGTTTCCTTCTCTCTCTGTCTCTCTTATTCCTCAAATATTTGTTACAAATTTTCGCGTGCTTTCTTCTGTTTCTAAACCTACATTCATATTTTTCTTTACACTTCTTTGCCAGCGCCTTCTCTTCTTCTTCTTCGCTGCCTTCGTTTGAGGAGTTCGTCCTGTTTTACTTTTCGTAAATATTGTGTAGCTTATTTGCATAAGGTGCTTAGAGAGTGTTTTCTCTAAGCAGCTTAGCATATTGAAACATCGTTTTCAGAGCTTTTTTTCCCCGGCTGTAATTCACAACCGGTTCTGGTCGTGCAACTGCAAGTTGAAAGTTCCCACGAGCACACAGAGGCATTAATAAAGTCATTAATAGTCCAGTGTTTTGTACAAACTCTTTCCTCCTGCACAATTTATGTCTCAACTACTTGAATAAAATATATTTCAAGCCAGTCGCAAACGCACTGGGCATACTAATTAGCCCAACGGCGGCGGCGTAGAGTATTTCAGTTGAAAAGGTTCAACAGATAAATTGGAAAACAAACAGCAAACGGAAATCCTGTGAGCCTTTTTTCCAGTGGTATTTGGAGAAAAGGTGAGGATAGGCCGGGCTAACATGTGTGTCTCTTTGGGGTCGCTCGTGTTCGGGGGGACAATTAAAATTCCATTTTCAATTTGCGCACAGGTAAACAACAGAGATAGAGAGAGAGAATGAGAGAGGGAGATTCCAATTCGATCTGCAAGATAGATTTAACCTTTTTTCCTTTGAAATCCAGGAGAGAGAAACTTCAGTAAATGAAACTCTTTATGCGTAGGCCGAGAGCCTGGAGATTGAGTTATTATTTATCTTGCACATCTGTGCGGACTGTGCCCGTTTAACAGCTCATTTAGCTCGCTTGTATCTTGCAGATACCACTGCGTGTATCTCTTGGATACGCGTTCGTTCGTGCCTCCACTTGTCGTTGGGGCATAAATTTTATTTGCCGCAAATTTATGAGTTATGCGCACCGCAACTCAAGACATTTTGCCTTATTTACCCAAAGGATTAACGGTCAAGGCAAGCAGTGGACGGGGAGAGGGGGAACAGCAAATATAATGAACTTGCCGCCAAAAAGTTGCAAGCTGCCGCTCTCTCTCTCTCGTTCTCTCTTACTGTGGCACTTGTTGCGCGTTCGCCTCGCTAATAATTTAAACAAATTTACTTAAAACAAAAAGTGTTGACACTTTGCCAGAGTTGACACAGAGTGAGTTATAGACAACCCTGCACAGCCACTCTAAACAAGTCAAACAAAGGTGTGCCAGTGTGTGTGCCAGTGTGTGTGCCAGTGTGTGTATATGACATAAGTGCTGGCTTTATTTTCCTACGCTTCCTCTTCTTCTTCTTGTTGTTCTTGGTTTTTTCTATTTGGTTATAATTAAAGCTCTTTGGCGGCGCTTTTGTTGTACACCACACGTTGGTTTTGTCTTCCAGGCAACTCACACTAGCTTCTTCTTCTCTCCTGCTCTTCTTCTCTTCTCATCTTCTGCTGCTTCTTCTACTTCTGCGTCGAAAATGATTTGTTTGCTTTTCGTGTTTCTGTGCTAACGGCAAATCGAAGCAGCGCAGCACAGCAAGCTGCAAAAGCGCATTTAAGCTTGATTTATTTGTACCCCCCTCCCTGCCGTGCACTAATTGCAGTTCTATAAACAAATTCAAGTTGAAAATGTTGCTAAAATAAGCAGAATAGCCTTAGAAACATCACAAATTGTTCTTCGGCTCAAGGGGAGTTTGTTATAATAATATCTGCATTTATAGATATTCAATTCATACACAGAGCACAGGAATATATTTGTATATTATCTACAGTTACATATAAATATAGATTTATATTTAAATATAGAAATATATATATTCCTGCTGCATTATATGCAATTTCATTTGAATATTTCTGTTCATTTATGCATTCTAGTTTCACTTATTTATTTGCCAAGCTCCGATTAACCTTTTACTTTGCATTTCGTATAGATGAAGCTCTAAAATATTAAATTCTTTTCTATGTGCGATAACTGAACTAAGCTATAGTCAGCTTTAAACGATGAGTCACACTGTAAATTGTGCCACATTCCTAGGCAAATCAGGGAACTCTCACGAACAGTGGGGCAAAGAGAGCGCGATAGGGGGAAATGGGAGCAATGCGCTTAAGCTCAACTCAAAGCACAAGTGATAATCTGCTGCTGCTGCGCTGCTGGCGTTGATAAGCTGCGCTCAGCCCACTCAGAGCAGAGAGAGATGCCTCATTCACTCTGTTGTGCCCACTCTGCACTGCAATTGTTGTTGTTATTGTGCCTAAACCAAACTAACTGTAGTTTGTCGCCATTTTCCGCTTGCACGTTTTGTTTTGTTTCTGATTTTCATTATGGGCTCAGCTTTTTATTCCACGCACGCTGATTGGGGCCAGTGCAACTTACCCGCTGTTCTCTTCTGTACTCCCAAGAAGGACTTCAAGTGCAGTTGCAGTTGTTGTTCTTGTTGCTGTACTCGTTCTTGTTGTTTTTGTTGCTGTTTTAGTTGTAGCAAATCCAAAGTATAAATCACACAATATTCTATTTAGTATTTCTCTTGTTTGTTTGATCACACTGAACACGTTCGATCACGTCGCTTAGTTGCACATTTAGCTTTGGTTATTTCGCATTTAGCATTTTTCTTGTATTTTGTATTTTGTATTTACTATTTTCTCACTATTTTCTCATTCGCACATTTCACTGCTCAGTCTTTTGCGTTTGGAAAAGAGTTTCGTATTCGTCGTCGTTCATTCGCAATATTCGAAAATGTAACACGCGAGACGCACACGTCCGTTGGCGGCGACTGCGAGTCAAAAACTGAAACTGAAATTCAAAACGAGAGACAAACAGCAGCAACGGCAACGGCAGCAGCAGCAGCGACGACGACGACGACAGCGAATGTTGCTTGCCGGTTTCGTTGTGCACGCACATGCACGCACTCTCTCTCACACACACACACGCACACACACACGGTCTGGCAGTCAGGCTCGTCTAATGCTCGCATGTTTGAACATGTTCGTTGGCAACATTCGACGCGCTGCTGCTGCGTTCGTTTCGCAACGTAGAAATGAACGCCACCTACGCGCTGCTCTCTCTCGCCGAACGCTCTCTCTCTCAGTTGTTTGTTTTGGTTCACTCTGCTCCGCTCTTTGGCGCTTGCAGTTCTAAGCCGAACAGTTCCCATCGAACGCTGATGGCAGCGGGTTTGTTGCTGCCGCTGCCTCTGTCGTCATCGCTGCTGACATCGGCGCAATATTTTGAACGTAATTTTCTTGCTCGATTTTATATTTTATCACGTTTTCTTCGATTTATTGTTCTTCTCTTGTTACGACTACGAATGGGATCGAATTACGCCAGCACAGGCGGAATTCACTCGAACAAGCTGTTTTCGAAAATGACAAATTGTTAAAAGTTTATTCAGGCCCAGATCTGGGCAGAATATGACATAACACCGGGGAGAAATCAATATCATTATGTGTATACACTTGCAGGTTTTAGATTATATCTCCTCTGATCGTTCCTTTGCTAGTTATATAGTACAGGTTGTATAACATTGTTAATTTTTTCTGTATAATATAAAATAATATAATAATAACATAAGTTAAGGATTGTGGTTTACTATATTAGGGAAACTCCCATGAAATCACAATACTTTTCAGGTTCTACATGTATTAGTTCAGGGAAATTTGAATAACCAAGCTTGACTTACAAAAGACAAACTGAGGAAAATACACTAACATTAGAATTATATAATTCTAATTGCTTTTATAATAATCCAAATATTCAGCTGATTGTTGCTATAGATACTTAGTTATGAGATTTTGATAAAATAGATAAAGTATACATACATGGGTTAAATTTAATTTAATTGTAATAAGTTAAATTTAAAGTTAAGTTAGTTTCAGTCCGATTTTGATACAATTTCATTAACATATTGTTTACATTGACTGTCAGTAAATTTGAATGCAATATCTTGAAAAACTATATACTGAGGTGTAGTTGTCATTAATTGAATATACCCCATGCAAGGGTATTCAAAATCAAAGCACTTCTCTTATTCGGGTTTCCACTGATGATGAAATCACAATTGATGAGTGCGAAATAGGCACAGTCCAGACAGCAACTGGATAAACACAGCACCCAGTACAGACCCAGTGCAGATTATATTCTAGATATTATAAGACGCAGCTGTTTATTCGGGTGAATCGAGCAAATCCCCCAGTCAGGCCGCAGACTGACAGCAGGCAGTGCCAAAGCTCAGCTATGACGAATATGCAGCAGCAGCAGCAACAACAACAACAACTGAAGCAGCATCCCACAATTTGTTGTTGCTGGTGTTGTTGTTGTTGTTGATCAAGGTCAATGTCTCGCAGTGCGCTTTTCCAGCGCGTTCGTCGTGTGTTTTTACTTTTTGTTGCTGTTTTTTTGTTGTTGCTCTTCCGTTTCTGCAGCATGTAAAATTACAAGAACAACACCATCAGGCGACCGGCAGCAATATCGAAATTCGAACTTCGAAAATGAACGCACTGCTCTCGCTCTGGTTCACTCTCGCAGCCTTGCGCTCTCACCCTCTGCCTGAGCTGTGCTCGTGTGTGCGCGCTCTCTCTCTCTCCGTTGCTCTCTCAACATGTTCATGCGCCTTGGCAACATGTTGCCCACTGTTGGCAGCATGTTGCGCACTGCAGTTGGCGGAGTTCGAGCAACAAAAGAAGAAGTGAAATAAATGAAATAAGTAAACAAATTTGGAAATATATTGTAGGCATTTATTTCGCACCTTCCACGCGGCTTTTCTTTCGTTCTGTTTACGCTTCGCTTTCACCTTCAGCTACTTTGCCCCTTTTGTTTTGTTTATCAACATTTCCCCCTCGTCTGTTTATTTTCAATGCAATTTCTTGCTCAGCCACTCGCGGCGCGTGTTGACAGGCAAATGGAAGGGTGGGAAGAGGGAGTTGCCACATTCGATTCAACTTTCAACAATGTTTTCAACAAAAAAAGAAATTCTTAATAAATTGTTTGACTTTTGGTGAGGCGGGAAGGAAAAGGAGCGGGGGGGGGTTAAATCGCCTGCCGCAACTTAGTCAAAGTCGCGACCCCATGCGAGAGATATTCCCTCTCTGCCCCCTTGCTCACCCCCTGCAAGGCTTTGCGGCTTGCCCCGAACTCATTAGGCGCGTCAAGTGAAATGTTTGTTGTTGCCACATGTAGAGCCCTTTTGGGGCAGCAGCAGCAGCACCCGAAACACATTAGCAGCTCGTTTCGTGCAACATGGCCGCAAATTAAAGGCGCATTAGTGGCTCCCAGTGGGCGACGGGGCGTGGCAAGTGGCAAGTGCTAGCAATGCAAAACTAAAAGAATTTCCCAAGAAATTCTGCCTCGACGAGCTGAGATGCAAATGTATCTGAAGGATGCAAGATACGACATGTGAATTAGAACTGAAACTGATATTAAAATATATACGTATGTATGTAAAGGTAATATTGAAGAAAGTATCTTTTAGAAACAAAAGTAATTTTCAAATACAAAAGTATCTTAAGTGAAGAATATTACAAAAAAGTTTTGAATACCCGAATGAAAGAAAAAAGTCACTTCCATACTTGCAAAGTATCTTTAAGGTAAAGTATCTTTAAGACTTAGTATTCATAAAACAAAGTATTTGTTAAGTAAAGTATCTACAGTAGTATTTCAACTTTAGCTGATACAATTAATTAGAATGCACTCCTTTATGCGCTTATGTTGTGCAGATACAAATGTATCTGTATCTTTTTCACCAGGTTTTAGTGATTTTAAGTTTTTGAAGTTGGAAATCCTCGTTATGCCTAGCTAATTAGTCAGCCAGTTGTCCTTTTTATGTCCCACACAAACACAGTCACACACACGCACACCTACACACACACACACTCACACACACAGGGACAGCTGAAGCGAAGCCTCGTGCTCTGCAGTTAAAATAATTAATAATTCCAGGGATAATCCGCATGTTTGTCAAACTGATATGACCCGAAAAATGTTGCCAAAACTCGGACAAAAGCACCTAGCAGAAGATTCACACGCACACACACACACGTACACATGCACATACTCAAACACAGACAGACAGACTACATTGAAATTTAAATGTCGCACAGCCCAAACAGAAGCAAATGATTTTTTGGCAGCTCAACAACAAGAGGAGGAATAACAGCAACAACAGCAAGAGAAAGAAGAAGAGGAACGACAACAACAACAACAATAGCAACACACGCATCTGCATAAATATTTCGGCCAAATGTTTTTTGGGGTCGAACCAATTTAAGGTTCTAATTGCATTAGACATTTTGAGGACAATGCAGAGGCAGCAGAGGCGGGAGAGTTGACGAAAGGTGACAGCGAGAGAGAGAGGGTGAGAGAGAGGGAGAGATAGAGAGAAATAGCAAGACAAACTACAAACGCAGCTCAATCAGATACAAAAGTATCTGCACATATATTCCACAAATATTGAACATATTTCAACTAACATATCTTCGAGCTACAAACCTTGATCAATTTGTTTATTATTTATTTATTTATTTTTTTAGATCATTATCATTATCATGATTATGATATAGACGTACCATATATGATCTTAAATAATAATAATAAATATATAGAATAATTAATAAATAAAAGATTATCAAATTACAATTTTATTGTGGTGCCTAACCAAATCAATTTCTGTATTCCTTCTATAATTACTCCTAATTCTCTATCATAGAGCTGGAGAAACATCGATGTTGCATCGAAAAACATCGATACATATTCATTATATAGTATTTATCCCACATTCATTCATCTTGCAATCAGGTGTAATTATCTTTATCATCATATTGTAGTTTATAATAGTTGCATTAATATTCCTCAAACGAAAATGAACCAAGTTTAAATATTATTAATGTAAAAATTATACATGTTTAAAGTGCATCTCATGCTTGATTTGATATCATATCTTTCACCTTTTATTCTTTGTTTGTTCCTTGCAAATTCTCACAAGAACTTTTTACATTCTAGCTACATTTATCATATTAATCAGGTAAATATATCATCATCATTATGTTTGTCTTTAGGGCCCCTCAATATCGCAAAGACCTTGACCGCAAATCCTAAACAAATCATGATATCTTTTCAGGTTGAATGTGTTTCAAGTTCAGAACTCGAGTTGAAACAGAACTCTTTAATTTGTTCCTGCAGATAGCAAGTGTCATGCTGTCCCGCTCCCTCTCCCTACCCCTCCCTCTCTCCCTCTTTCACCATGTGCCAATTTCAAGTGCAATTATAATTTTTGTTTGTCATGCCAACAACAACAACAACAACAACAATGAGAGAAAAGGAAAACATGCAGAGCGAAAACTTTTATCTCTGCTGCAATTGGGGGCAGGTGGCATTGTGTATGGCAGGGGCAGGGGGAGGTGGGGGTGGAGAGGTCAGTATCGTGTAGATTGGTTTGGCAATGCGTCACGCCCACAATCAAAGTGGGTCAGGCCAGAACACACACACATACACGCACACACACACATGCAAATCAACACACACACAGGCGTCAACTGTTGCCATTTGCATATGCAGCATGTTTGTGTTGTGCCCCCGAGTGTGTGTGTGCTGCTCGGCGACACCTCACCACCACAGCCACGCCTACACTGCCCAACGCCCCCCAATGACTTTGCAGTTTTTCAAGCGATTCTCATACATTTTGGACGCGGGCAAGCAGAGGCAGATTGAGCTAGCAAGAGAGAGAGAGAGAAAGAGAGAGAGAGCCATATGCAAAGTCACCGTTAGACCAGCAGGAGGTGCAGCTATCTCTGTGTGTATGCGTGTGTGTGTGTGTACTTTAAATATACATACATTTATATGCGCTATACAGATAGAAATATATTTAAGTCATAAATCAGCGCTCCAAAGAGAGAGAGCGACAGAGGGAGAGGGCGACAGATGATGGTAGGGGGAGCGGGTGCAGTGTAAGCGCTTTGACTCGAGAGATTTTCCTCTTACCACTTACCACTTACCACCCCCTCCGTGTACCCCTGCTCCACGCTGTTCAGCGCATTGTCCTTGTCGAGCGCTTTCCGCAAACCATTTGCCAAAGGTTTTGCTTTTGAGGTCAACACGACCTCGATGCGACGTGCTGTTACTCCTCTACCCACCTGCTGCCCCTGCTCCTTACCTCTCTCTCCATTTCCCCTACTTCTCTTCATGCTTACTCTGCCACTCCTCCTCCTCCTTCTTTTATCCCTTACCGCATTATTCTAATATCCTTTTGCCTGCGCCGCATTTTCGCATTCGCTTTCTGATCGCACGAACTTTCCAATGCACACACACAGACACACACACACGCTTTCTCTCTATCTCATTTGCATATTGTGTTGCTTGCCACGCCCCCCGCACCACCGCCCACTTGGCACACATTTCGTGGCGCTGCACAGTCGCTTTGTGGCCGTAATTAAAGGTGTTAATGCCGTTGATAATTACACACGCCGAACTTTTGCACCCCCTCCCTCCACTCACACACACACACACACCCCTTCCAGACCAAGGACCAAGGACAGACTCCTCCTACTGCACACCTGCCTCCTCTATGCTCTGTCCCTCTCTATCTGTCTGCCTGCCTGGCCGAAAGCTATCGCGTTCTCCATAAATTTTGGTGGCGGCCAAAACGCAGGCAGGCATATTTTATGTCCCTAAGTAGTCGCTATTTATGGGCGGGGCCAGGCGCTATAATAGGTATCGCTTACACCAGGTCAACGAGATGACAACGCAACGGGCAGCTGAAGAGGTGCAGAAGGAGAAAGTGGTGAGAGAGGAGGCAGTGAAAGAGCTGAAAGGCGCAATGGGTGGAGCTGTGGCATTATCCTTGGCTACTCTGAAGGTTATATACATATATAGTATGTGATATCTGGTGTCTGTCATTGTATACAATATATGTCTAAAGCATTTTCTAAGACATTGAAGCAATGGGATATTGACTATATGCACTATTGACTATTGACTATCTTGAGATATTGACTATATGCATTTGTATATACTAGCAGAGTGTATATTAATTTTACCCAGGAGTTTGTAAAGCAGCTTAGGACACAGCACCGACCCATTAAAATATACATACAAATCAGCATCACTAGCAGATACGATCTAGCCATGTTCTTCTCTCTGTCTGTCTGTCTGTATATCCGTATATCTGTCCGTCTCTCCGTCTGCCCGTCCGTCCTTCTGTTAGTCTGTTGCAACGCCAATTAGTCTCCCAGCTTTAAAGCTATTCAGATGTAACTTGGCACACATGCTTCTTATTGCTGTACGCTGTATGTCAGTCAGAATGCACCGGATTGGACAGATATATCGTATAGCTGTCATACAAACTATCGGCCGATTTTTGTTAATTGTCAAGATATTGCAACCAAATTTACTACATCGGAGTTCTTTCTTTATATATAATATGCATTTAAAATTTCATCAAAATCGCACGACTATAACATATGGCGGCCATAGGAACAATAGGTTAAAATGAAGGTTTTTGTCTAACTACCAATTTTGATTTTAGAAACAACTTAAATTATCAGTGCCAATTAAAGTGAGACATAATATTGAATATACACAAGACGATTTAATTCTGCACCATTATATATAACTAGTATTGGAACGATCGAAGGATGTAAGAAGCTGCAAGGGTATAAAACTTTCGGTGTGCCTTTCTTATTCCTCGTTCTTTTATTACAATATTATTTATATATTATATAATATGTTATATAATATAACAAAAAAGGTCTTTAGATATTTTAACTTTATATATTTTAGTAATTATCCTTATGCCTTATATAACTTCTACTTACCTTGATTTCTATATACATTATTCTACAAATATAAATTCCTTCTCGATGTTCTCCGACTTTACTTTGTGTATTCTCTTAGAAATATGCATTGATATTGGTGGCAACAATTTGCAAGCATTTCAAGCTGCCACAATATAAAGCAGCAACGCTCGAGGCGTTGTGTATGTTTATTTTCCCATTGCCACGCCCACTTACACTTAGTCGCCCACAAAACTATTTACGGTTCAATGGCCGCGGCTGCTGTCGTGGCTGGAGCATATGAAATTACGAGCTGAAGTAGAGAGAGCGACAGGAGAGGAAAGGGAGAATGTAAGAGAGAGAGAGAGAGGGAGAGATAGAGGGAGAGAGAGTGGGGGTGGGGCAGTAGGGTTGACTTTGCTAATGAAGAAAAAGCAGCTGTCAGCTGTGCATTACAAGGCGAACGAAAGAAATTGCAAAAACTACGAAATTCAATCACCTCCCCCACTACACTTCTCCCTGCCCCTTGCTACGCCACTGCTTAGCCCTTGCACAGGCTGTACGCCTTAAACCTACCACCGATAAGAGGCATGCCCCGCTGCCCCGCAGGCTCAACGGCCCAGGGAACTCCCCAATGCAGGTCAAAGGCGTTAATGCACATTTGTCCAGCTCGGGGCCAGCTACAGCTACAACAACAACAGTGGAAGGGGGAGGGGTAGGTGGAAGTGGACAAGGAGTGGGTGGTGAAGGGGAAGGGGGAAGGATAGCGAGCAGTCGCTGCTTCTGTTGCGGAATTGGTAACGTTCAGTAACAAGTGTCAAGACATTGGCAAAAAGTGCGAGAAAGACAATTTATGAAACTGTCCGTTGTGGGGCAACAACAACAACAACTGCCAGTAAAGGGAAAGCAAGGAAAAAAAGGGACTACAAAATCAATGAAGAAAAATGTTGCAAACAGCAGAAAAAAATCGAGTTAGCTGAGGCTGTTTAGAGAGAGAGAGAGAGAGAGAGTCGAACACGGAATACCCTAAGGAAAGATTATAGAAATTATAAAATATGTAAATTATTACATTAAAATCTTCATCTATCTTCAGTGTCTTTATTTAGACAGAAAACATAAGCAAGAACCAATGAAAGAGATGGTAAACCATATAGTCTGCTGTTTTTAACCTATGTGCAAGTTTTCACAATGTTTTCATATCATGAATGTTAAATAAAAGAAATAAAACAAAACAAAATATTGTAGAAAATCTATAAAGAAAACTCTGAAAAGAATGAAAATCCTTTTTTCAACGATAAAAAAAACTTTCTTTTAAAGATACCACAAAAACCTTTCTTATTATGATATATATAATATAGAATATAAAATATATACATATTTTAATATTTTGAAGGAAATATTTAAGTTTAATTAATCTGTCTCTACAAAAAGTTTAAGAACTTTTAATGAAGCTTCCAAATTGACACTTCCTTCTTTCTTTGTTTGTCAACTATAGCAATAGATTTGGAAGATTTTTTAAATTAGCTCACAATTTAGCGTCTTCATTAATGAACTTTCTATAAGCTTTATAAAAGTAAAGACTTGAGCAGCTCAGAAACTTATATACCCAAAAAAAGGGTATACTGAAAGGCTAGAAACTGCAAAGAATGAAAACAAGTCGCAGCAGAATCAATTGAAAGCAAATTATAGTTGCTGCAGTTAGATAAGCAATGAAGTAACTGCCCCCTAACCAGCTCCCACTCCAACTGTGCAACCCCATCACCCGCACGCCCTAAAGGCAACCCTAACTGAATTATGGGCCAAGTGTGAAATGGAATCCGGACAGTTCTACCACTTTTTTTGTTCCCGGCCACGGGTAGAACAATTTAGCTGGGGACCGAAGGACAACAACAATAAGAACAAGTTTTTGGGTCAATTTGCCAGTGCAACAAGAAATCTGAGCAAAGCCCCCCAAAAACACGCCCACTACCCCGACATCCCCCACCGAAGCTGAAGCTGACAAAGCGAGACAAGAAGATTGGGAAAGGGAAGCGGAAAAGAAATAGAAGAAAAAGCAACGAGGGGGAGTTCAAGGAATCGAGCTGAAATCTGATGATGAGCTGCATTTGTAATTATGCCAGGCAATTAAACGATTAAGCCGAGAGCGCCAAATGGAGCCAGGATTGCTCCTGCTAGAACAGCAGCAGCAGCAAGGTGGAGCATGCAAGTAATTGAGAAGAAACCTGATAGCGAATAAGCAGCAGAAGCAAGAGGCAGAAGGAAAATTGTCTAGTGCGGAGTGGAAGGAGTCGAGCTAAAGACCAGTTGAGCTAAAAGTTTGTGGGAAATATTAAGAAATGCGATATCACAATTAGTTTATAGCATATCAGAGTTGATTATACAAATGGAAGAAGAGTATTTAAATATAACAATTAAAGAGAGAAAGGGAAGTAGATAAAATATTCTTAGGATTTATTAGAAGAATAGTATACTACAATATAAAAATCTCTTAAATAAATTCGTATACAGCAAAAAATCGAAAAGATTACTGAAATCAATGCATATTTTCATGAATTGTAAATAAAAATATAAATTTATCAAGGGAGTTTTAACTACAAGAGAGGCATGACAGATACAGTTGGTTTGACATAGTCAACACATAATTTTAAAGATTTATATCAATAATACAGATTAACCATTTACATTTGAATTAGCTCTCATAAAACCCACACAGAAAAGAACTCAAAAATGTTAGATAAAACTCTTTGCTAAACTTTCTTGGATTTGCGGCTCAGTTGCAATTGCGTTAAGATGCTAAAGATGCGGCTAACTTCTGGGAATGCCCGGACAAACGGCTTGGTCTGCCCTGGTGTGTTTGGTGTGGTAAATAGTTCGCACTTCTATGTGTAATCCTGCAGATGCCCTCTCGATGTGCCTTACACATGCTGCTGTTGGCTTTGGCAAGGCGGGAGCTGCAGCAGTTGCAGGAACACGGCAGAGACAGAAGCTAGAAGGACACTCCACATGGGCAAGCCAAGCGAAGGAGCGAGAGAGTAGAGAGAGAGAGAGAGAGTCCTGTGCTTCGGCAAGGATCAAGCAGAAACTTTCATTTATGTGCAACGCACGCCCATAAAACTTTCGATCCAGACCAAAAAAAAAAGAAGGAAAAAAACGCGGCAGGAAGTTTTGGAAAGTGCGACTGTTAGCTAGAGGCATAGAAAGTAATAGAAGGAGGGGTGGCCAGTGGCAGGGGGGCGGGGGAAAGGGAGAGAGGGGCTTGTACTGTTGCAGCTGCAGCTGGCAAACATATTTGGCAATGCGGAAACGGAAATATTCGCACCATGCCAAGACAACAACAGCGACAGCAACTACAACAATGCCAACTTTGGGCCATTTCAATGGCTAACAACTCGCCGCAGCCTGCTCCGCTCCCCTTCCCACCCCCTCAACACACTTCCCCTTCAAGTTCCCTCTCAGAAATCCCTTGAAGACCGTGCTCAATGCTCGACCACTCACAGTTTGTCAGTACTTTTGCAGGTTTGTCAGTTTGCCGTCTGTCTGTCTCTCTCCGTCTCTCTCTCTCTGTCTCTCTTTCTCTTTCTCTGCGTCTCTTTCTGTCTGCCTTGCTTGGTATTGCGCTATGCTTCGCTTCGCTTCGCCTCCTTCAGCTCATCTCGTATCATTTCAATTTTTTCAACATATTTCTAAATGCATTTTTGTTGTTCAATTTCCCAACTGCTTCTGCAATTTTATTTGCAGTTTCCCTGCGGCCCACCCAGTTCTCTTTACCCCCTCTCTCTCTCTCTCCCTTTTCTTGCTCTGTCTCGCCTTGCTTGGCTCGCATTGCAAATGCGATAAGCAAAAGTTTTCAGGCACGGCTTGCGGTCCAAATTGTTAGATATTTGAATCTAATTAGGATATAATGACACTTTTTTCACTCTCTTCTGCACTCTTCCTCTGATGTGTATGTCCCTCCTTCTCTCTCCCATTCCCTCTCTCTTTCTCTCTCTCTCTCTCTCTTCTTATTTCTCGCTTGTGTCTTGATGCTCGAACTTTTCCCCTGGCAACTCTTTAAGCTGCAGCACTTTTTCTTTCTATCCGTTTTCCGCTTTCAATTTGGCATTTTCACATTTCCATTCAGCGGGTATGTAAATTTCCTTGGTGAAAAACTTTCTTGCTCAACAATTACATATTTGCAGGGGGGCGGGGGAGTCTTTCGTCGAATCTGAAATGCTCGAAACGAAAGCAAAAATCTGCCTGCCATCAATAAAATGCAAAAAACTTGGCCAACAACTTGGGGACCACCCGTTGTGGCATCACTTCACCGGCTTCCTCTTGCCGCGCACTGCAGGGTTGCCATTATCTGTGCTGCCATTTGCAAAAGGGGGCGGGGTGGCAAAAAATTGAATAATTTAATTAGAAATTGCCACTGCGCGTCGCATTGGACAACAAAAGAGAGCCAAATTGGCTGTCAGGCCAAGTGACAGAGAAACAGCAGGAGGGGGAGAATAAAGAGGGGGAATGGAAGGCAGAATGAAGAAGAAGATGGAGAACTGTGGAAAAAGAGTTGTTGCTGGTGTTGGTGTCGCCTATTTTGCTCATGTTGCTGCTGTGACTGACACATGCAGCAATTTGCAGCAAGTGGCCAGCGAGGGGAGTACGAAAAGAAGTGACAGCTGCTCTCGGTCGGACTCAGAAGTACAAGATGCCGAAAGAGCTATATGTGCTACTGCAGGGGAAAGGGGTTAAGGGTTGCAGAGGCTGTTGTAAGGCAAACACTTTCCGCATGCAGCGCGGGTTAATTAAATTTGGCGCATTCTCAGCACTGAAAGGCACTCGAAATTACTAGGAACGATTGGCAAATTATGTCGCCAAAAGAGTTCGCGAAGAATCAATTATAAAGCACACAGCGCCAAGTTGTCTTTCTTCCTCTTGCCTTGAGTTACTTTTCATACTGAGAGCTAAGTGTGTGAGGGTATGAGAATTAATTCCACCTCCACTTGCTTCTAAGTAAAATGAAATTGAAGCGAATACAAATTAAATCATTTCATTTATTTAGTGTAGGAAAATTCTAAAAACTTTGTAAAGAAATCGAAGAATATAAGCAATATAATTATATTTAATACTGATTAAATATAACAACACAAAATTATAAAGTTTGGCCTAGAGAATTCTTTTTGTGGCTTAATCTCTACTTTCAATCCTTTGTTTATATAGGTTAGCTATACGTTAGTTATGCCATGTGTGTCATATCAGAAGAGTGCCTTAAAGTCACAATACAACTTCAATTTGAGACGTTTACTTGGGGTGTCTGACAATACAATTATCCGATTAAAAAGCTAATTTTGTTCATAGGTTGCTTTGATCTAACTTTATGCAAGATGATAGGATTTATATACAATAAGGATGAAAACAAAGTGATAAAGTCTAGTAACAAGTTGATAAACATCGTAATTTGTCTATAGTGGCATAAAAGTTTTCAAGTTCAACCTTGAACCTTCTTTCAATTTCAGATATTACTTCATTCTCTGTTTAAACTGTTTAACAATGTTGCCTGTTCTCTTTAAGAACACCAACTTTCATTGCAAAACAACAAAAGAAGAAAAATATTAACAATCAAAGTTATTCCTAATCCGATATTCTGCAGTATTGAACAATTTCACAATTGTCTTGATTCTTTTACTCTCCCCGAAAGTTCCTTATGGTGTGAAACACAATTATTTCCACGTGGATCAGAGACCGATTATCAGCTCTGGGCATAATGAAGCCATTTCGGAGCATTTATCCAACATTAGCAAAGGTGACTAGGCCTCATTAGGTCTCAGTTCTTATCAGCAGACAGACAGGGGAAGGGACGCAGTCGCCACTTGGCCTGCAGCTCCTGCACAGAAAGTAGCCCATTAAACGGCAGTTCATCGTCAGCACGGTCGGTGGGTTCAAAAGGTCAATAAACAATCAACTTGCATTGATTTTCGTTAACAATTAAGGCCAAACAATTCAGCGTTGTTGGCCAAGAAATGATGGTGTCACCGCAGCCAAGGTGACAGGCGACAAACAATTCAACCCAGTTCCCCCGACCCCCGACCCCTGCTAGCTGCTTAGTGTGTTGACAAATGATAGGCCCAAAGAAAAAAATGCTGACTTGGGAACCGAGCCCAGGCCCAGGCACAGGCCCAGGCTAATACCTAATGTGTAATCCTTTAACCTGCCGCCATCGGTTGCTGGCTACAGCTCAATTCTCTTCTCTCTTTTTTGGGTCAAAGCGCGCCGCTCATGAGTCGCCTCTTTGGCCCCGGAGAATGGGCCGATAGAGACATTGACAGTCGCCCAGTCACCCTGTCGAGCGGCGGCGTTTATCACAGGTGACAACAGGCCGGAGCGAGGCTGACAAGACAAAAAAAAGAGAAAAAACCCGAAGCCGGGCACAGGTAGAACCCACAAAGGCAACCTCAAAGGACATTTTCACGTCTGAGCGCACAAAGCTGCCAAGAGGGACTATAGATATAGAGAGATATAGGAGGGATATACGTACAGGGAGAGCAGCTCATTGTGCAATTGGCACAATTAAAGATTGTGGCGGCATCTTTGTCTCTCTTTCTCGCTCGCTGAGACTTCTGCAGAAATCTGCAATGAAAGTGAACAAGTTTTTCTCTTTCCCTTCGTTTTTCTGTTTTGTTTTTTCGGCTGCGACTTCAAAGACATCGGAAATTGTTGCCAATTGTTTGATTGTTTGAGACAAATGTTTATGCTTGACTGCGAAACAAACAAGAGAGAAAGAGAGAGAGCGTAGAACAACGGCTTAACAGCGTGGGCTGCGCTGCTGGGAAACCCAACCTGGCGGAAAAACCGCCAAAGCCGACAAGCCGCAACCGTTGCTGTTGCTGTTGCTGTTGCCGTTGCTGTTGCACGAGGCCAAAGCCGACGTGGAGTCGCCGCAGCACGCGGTGTCGTGTGAAATGCAAAACTCGCGTCAAAAATGCGCCAAAAAATAATTAAAATTGATGTGCGCGGAGTCCCTGAGAGACCCGGAGAGAGAGAGAGAGAG
Organism: Zaprionus davidi; assembly: GCA_018903715.1. Classification (NCBI taxonomy): domain Eukaryota; kingdom Metazoa; phylum Arthropoda; class Insecta; order Diptera; family Drosophilidae; genus Zaprionus; species Zaprionus davidi. The sequence continues at coordinate 6,196,054 of JAEIGL010000003.1, forward strand.
ACTGAGAGACCTGGGTAGAGCTGCCATACGCCGGCCAAGGACTCCGGAGTGGAGCAGCAGCCAACAAATATTTTGACAGACATTTTCAAAACTAAAATGCCGCATGCCACGCACAGACGCAGAGCCAACCCCAACTTGCCCCCCCTTAACCCAAGGGGAACAGGAGGAGTTGCTCACTTCTAGCATAATTTGATTAAAATTGCCACGACAACAACAACGAGTGAGTGGAAATATGGCATCAGGTTGAGTCAGGCTCGGGTTGCCTTGTTCGTGGCTACATGGGCCATGTTCTTCAGCAGCAACATCGCCAGATTCCTGGCCGCCTTCCAGTGTGTTGCACGTTTTGACGCCTGACGTGGACGTCGACCAGGACGTGGATGCGGACTCACAGGCAAATTCCTCTAAAGCTGCTTTTGGTCTAGTTTCAGTTGATTTCGCTGGAAATATCAAGTTGGCGGTTACTTTATGCGTATATATTATGCAAGGCAACGAAGACCTGGACGTGCCGCTGAAAATTTAAACTATGTGGGGAAAGTTCCTAATGCCAAAGTTGAAAGCTAAAGCTACCCTACATAGTTGCGGAGATTGAAGGACAGAAAGGTAAGACCATTTATTTATTTATTTATTTAAATGTTGGACAATTTACAAATTTAAGTGCAGGTTTATCATGCCTCTATCGCAATCATATTAATTTTTTTTTAGACAAAATCTCATTATCAGTTCGTCTTTAATCTTTAAGATATGCGCGTAAAGCAATTGCCCAAAACTCTTAAATCGATTCTCAGAGGAGCTATAAATAGATGCATAACAACTGAATGGATATGTTCACATGTTGTTTAAGATATGATGGAAACGACATGATGTTTTAAATATTTATTTATATAGGGTATATTTGTTATGTATGTAATTATTTCAAGTGTTTAAGTCACTTGCAATTTTGTATCACAATAAACTTACTTGATTATTTTTATTATTAATTTTTTACTTAGTAATTTATTACCTAAACCCATCTTCAATGAATAAATACTTATTAAAAATTACAAGAAGAAATACTGAAATATACATAATAGCCTCTTACAGGGCATTTCATTGTCTACTTCCTGTGCAACTCACGCCTATCGCGTCTGTTTTATGGGGCATAATTATACCCTTTGGCTGAGTCGGCTAAGACAACAAGGGCCATAAACGGATCTCCCTGCGGACACTGGCATCGGGCCATAAAGTTGCATTGGCCTTAGTTTGATTTTAATATGGGCGCGTTAAAAATATATACGATACACGACGATAATATCTGGCATTATAGCGCTATATTAGACAGTGTCGTGGCTGGAGCAGCTGTGACTGTCATGTAGCTGCATTGACCTGCACGCCCACACAGTGCCACTCCCACTGCAGAGTACGAAACGACCTTGGCACCGCAACGGTACCGCAACAAATTAATTGCCAAAATCGAATTTGATGCACCACAGCGAACATTTTCACATTTTCCACTCAAATTAGAGGCAAATTTTGCTACGCCCAGGCAAACGTTGAGGGCCGGTGACACAGCAGGATGCAGCGGGGACAGGATATTCTGACCAGGATATTTCGACCAGAGCATTCTGGTCAGTTTCAGGCGAAGTGTCCTTGGCATTATGTTCGCACTTCATTATCGACGGTCGACCAATGCCATTAGCAGCATATTAGTTGCGCTGCAAGTGCACTCTCACACACACACACACACACACAATCTAACTTAACCTCAGCTAACCTCAACGTGGTGCGCAGCTAACCTCAACTCGAGTGCAGCAGGTAGACAAATGAGCAGCTTAGGCATGCATAACTAACAAAACGTTTGTTAATTGAGTCGTTGATTCTCAAAATGTACACAAAACCTTTCCTAAACCTTCCTGTGTAAACTGTAGAAACTTGGGCGTAACTAAGCCTCCACTTGAGAGTATTAAAGGCTATGCCTTAAGTAGGTATAACTAACGCCTATTTAGCTGTGAATTTACTATAAATAATTTCAATAATTTATTAATAATAATTTAATTATCTAATATATATAACCACAATTGAAAAGTGCTCAGCACCCACAATCACAAGTTGAGCAAACGCAATTAACTAGGTATCAGCTAATTGAGTTGTTAATTGCAGAATATAAACTCACACCCAGAACCGCAACTCACATCGAGTCTAACCTCTACTCAAATCGAGTCTAACCTCAACTCGAATCGAGTCTAACCTCAACATGAGTCAGATTGTACTAGGTACCCTTAATTGAGCTAGGTTATGTTGGTAGCGTAGCCAACTAGACACGCAATACGAAGTAACTTCTTGGATTAAACACACTGCACGCAAACATAACCTCAATGTGGCCCTCATTGAACCAAATGACAATTAAAAGATTGAGCCAATAGAGAAATGTGAAAGAATGATTCCAGGAAAATGACTTTAAAGTTCTTGTCGAATCGATCTGAAGGAATTCATTTCGATTTCCATTTTTACAATGAACTCGCCACGAACCCAAGCGAACAGATCTCAAACCTCGATCACAATGCACGCTTTAATGACTAATTATAGACGCAAAGACTTTATGCCACATCTCTTGCTGCGTGTCACGCTATGATGAGTTGTCATAAAATCGTCAGTGTCAGCCCGAAGAACCAAAGACGAACACACAATCTTCATACAACTGCATTGGGAATCGAGGGTCGGGCCGCTGAGGCCGTGTCAAAGTTGAGGGACAGACGTGTCGTAATTGATTTTTATGGTCTTTGTCATTGTTCGGCCTTAGTCTGTAGATCGTAAATCTGCAAGAGACGAGGTGTCTTCGTCTCCTTCGTGGCTGCCTTGTTCTATGGCCAATTTGTAGTGCCGTATAGTATAACCCCTGCTCGGCAACATCTTTCTGCACATTTATGACCTTGGACTGCAGACCTTGAAAATCACATGCTGCGTGCTCTGCGAGGGAGCTGTGCCCAGTTGCCAGTTGGGAAAGACTGGAAGACCGAACATAAACAAATTATCGACGGTTTGTCTGAAACGAAACTTGCAGTATGTATGGTATATGATATCATATGGCGTTGGCTGTCAGTTGAGCCGTTAGACGAGTCACCTGAGGTGACAAGGTTAGACGTCATTCTTCGGGTAGCCCGAATGGTTTTTATGGTTAGCCAAAACGACTGAGCTGCAAATGGGCCAAAGGTTAGTTACGCTGTTCCTGGTGGCAGGAAAACTATAGAATACCAGACAGTTCTTTTGCAAAATCAATGCTAAACGGGAATAAGCAAGAAAATATATATTCTTATACTGTATCTGTTGATTTCTGAGATCTTCTGTCTATCTATCTTGATTTAATAGTAGGAGATTTAGAGTTAGTAAGTAAAACTGAAACTAACTTATTTCGTTGGGCTCTTTTAACACACAATCTGTCTCTTTTTCTCTCATTTTCATGCTTTCCTTTTTTCATTTTCCTCTCTTTGAGTCTCTCACTCACTTTTAATTTTGAGTTATTGCAATATTTAGCCGACATTAATTTCAATTCTATCGCAGAACCCACACAATGGGCCCCACAGCGTCTAACTGGAGTGGCCACAGGCATTTGACCCGGGCCAACATTAATTGGCTTAATTGCAATCGAAGCGCACCTCCCCCTCTGCACTTATGAAATAGACAAACAATAGACACAAAGGGACAAATAGAGTGTGAGAGTGAGAGAGATGGCACACTCGCTAGTTGGGCAGATCGGACGAGTATCAGAGAAATATTAAAAATTAACAACAAAAAATAATTTCCCATAAATTCTCGTTAACGTTGCACACTGTCTCTACCACCCCCCTGCTCTCCACATCCCTGCCACTGTCTGCACCCCTCCCCAACTAGGCGCACGTCCATGCAATTTTGTTGTTCGTGCTTCACGCAGCCTAATTAAAAGGCAAACAGCGTGTCGTCCACACCAAAGAGAGAAGATCCGGAGGATAAAGCTGGCAGGGGACAAAACTGATAAGAAGCTGACTGGATCACCCCTCCCCCTCCCACAGTACCATACCCGCCCTGCCACGGGTATTATCTATATGCGTATTCCGTTGCCGATCTCAGAGCGTTGTCGGCGCATCACACAATTTGTCTCATAATCAAATATCATTTGTTAATGTCAGAGCTGCGGGCGGGAGGGTCACAGACTCTGAGGGTAATATCTGCTGCTATCTCATTCTTACTGTAGTTCTTTCTCTTTCTCTCACACACTCTTTGGCTCCTGCTGTAACTTAATATGCATTTTAAATGCATGCGTAAACATTGATAGCATATTGATGATGTTTATGATGATGTCGTTGAGGCTGGGCAAGCAGCTGAGGATGAGTGAGGCTGAGGGTGGGGGCATGCCGCAGAGGCTGTTGCAACTGCCACTGACCGCTGATAAGAAGCAGACGCAGCCGAAAAGTGATGATGAAAACAAATGAAATGCAACGCCCTTAATTAAATTCAGCTTCTCGCTCGGCCCTTTCTCCCTCTCTCTCTCACTTCGTCTCCTTGCCCCGTTTCCGTTTCCGCGCAACTGCAACATAAGCAACGCGCCGTGAAATTCTCGCGTTGCACGAAGATCAACGACGAGGGACAGTGGGGCAGCCGTTGGCGTTTTTAATGTCTCAATTTCGGCTGCGTGGAAGTGGGCAAAATGTCTTCATAAAAACCACAGTGCACCGCAGAAACGCGTTAAACGAGCGATCGTTAAAAGGGAACTGCGCATCGAGCGCAGCGACGCGACTGCCTCCACACTGCAACTTCAGTTTCTTTTTGGCTGGTCTGTCTTCCCTCTGGGCCACAGGCATGTAATCGTTATGAGGTCGAAGTTGTTTTCCTTCTACACACAGTGGCGCAGCACAAGCTAACTTGAAGCGAAAATAAAGAAAATAAAAAAGGTTAAACATTGACTAGCCATCCTATCCTCTTTAAACTTTAAACTTCTATCGTCTTTCAACTTTTCGCAGATGATTTCCGGTAAATTTTATTTTATATTTTAAGTGTTTTTTTTCTTATAAAAGCCATAGTAGACAGTTATCTAGGATTAAATAAAATGAATTCAAAATGAAATTATAACTCAAATAGTTTATAGAATCTGCCTTATCTTCACAGCATGACTGCGCTGTAAAATTATAAAAAGTAATGAATAGACTGGCAGTCGGAAACATCTACATAAAATTCCATATGTGAGCGAATTTCTTGTGATTTTAGCAATTGAATTTAGTATTAACTGTCTGTACATCTATATGCGGACGATACATTTACAGATGCGTATTGAAATTTTAAATGTAAAAAAATAGAACAAGTATATTAATATTAATAAATTCACTAAATTCGTAAAACTTGTTTAAAAATATAAATCTTGAATAAAATGTTAAAAACCCATGATTAATGAAAGTTATACTTTGATTTCCAATTATATTCTTTTATTCTTGAACCTCAAGGCAAACCGCAACTGAACCACTGTGCCAACATTTATCATCGCTGCAGCAACAAGCGCTGCGAAGCACAACCACAAAAGAGACCCAAAAAATGGCAATGTTGAGCGACTGTGGAAGCAAAAACGAAGCCCCCACACAGCACACGACTCCGACGAAGACGTCACGAAGAGGCAAGAGCAGCAGCAACAACAACAACACTCAACACATTGCTGCAGAGTTTTTGACTGTGTTCGTTGCTGTTGTTGTCGTCGTCGCTGGAAGTGTTGGTGCCTCTTCTTGCCGCTGATCTTATCGACAATTTGTCATGCAAAAATTTACTGCCGCAGTGAGCGCAGCAGAGAGGGACGTGCTGCAAAAGAGTGGCAAGACGAGAGAGAAAGAAAGGGAGAGAGTAAGTCGGAGCGGGAGGTAGTTGTGTTTGTTTATAATAATAAAAAAATTGTTGCTGAGGCTGTTTTATTGGCGGCTTCAAAGCGTTCGCACAGGATGTGCGTCGGTTTCTTTTAGGCCTCTCGCGTCACCGCAGACGAGCGACAGAAAGAGAGAGTGAGTGGGACAGGGGGAGACTGTAGTGGGGGAGTGCGTGAGGCAGGCGGTCTGATCAACTCCAAAACAAACACAAGGACACACACACACACAAGCACGCACTCACATAGGGAAAATGTGTCGATTAATGCGCTCCAGATGCTCCGGAGATGACGCTGACGATGCCCGGAATGCGCCTTTGATTTGTTGGCGTTCGTCGCAGTCGCAACACTCCGAGAGTTGCTCGAGTTCTACTTCTTCTCTCTCTCTGTCTTTTTTTCATTCCATATAGGGGCATATGGAGTAGGGGCATCGTACGAGGGGGCCCGGAGGGGAGGCTGACACTGATGAATGTCAGTCGTTTGTCAAAACTCAATGGAAAACTGCCTCGACTGGGCAGCACGAAGGGGGAGTGCGATGCTCGAAATGAAAACAGTAACAAAAACCGAAATGAATGAAAGAGAGCAAGCACACACACTATATGCCACTGCCACTGCCACCTCCCACTCCCCCTGAGTAGTCGCCACCACCTCGCTGGAGACTGAGCCGGCGACTGTGTGTGTCAATGGATGACGCCAACGCTGACGCCGCCAGCGACGACGCGGGCATTGCCTGGACACCTTTGGGACTGTCAGTGCTCGTAATTGTGCAACTGTTGAGGTGTTCCGGGGGCGCTTTGAAGTGTGCGACCCCACACTGCAGTTGAGTGAGGTGTGGTGTGTTTGGTGTGTGCGGCATCGAATCTAATTTGTGCGCCCAGACACATTGAAAAATTGTTCAATGTGCAGCAGCCTAAGCAATCTCCGAGTTGGATGAAGAATAGAAGATATAATTAACTATTCGAAATTTGAAATTTTATTTCTTCACAAATAAGATACGCAGAATAATATAAAACTTGCTGTAAATATCATATATAAATAAATGTAAATTATTCTTAACAAGTATTTATTCCTAATATGATATAAATTAGTTCAAATATCAAATAACCCAAGCTTCTCAAGCTGTAAAGTGTCGTATAAAAAAGAAAACTTTAAATATTTCGAATCCTGTATCCAATTTTGACATAGATTGGGCACATGTAATTCAAATTTGAGTAAAGTTTTTCAACGAAAAACTTATATGCATCTTCAGTGAAATGATAAAGAAAGGATTATATTATTATATTATATATTATACTTAACTTAATCTGATAATAAAAGATTCAATTCTTTCATGGTTTCAATAAAGTATTTTCTTCATTGACACACTTTTAGTGCCTTAATGGGATCCTGAAAAGCAATTTGTGTGCACATATTTATATTATATATCCGATAAATTGTTTTGATATAAAAAAACTCAAATTCGCCTTATTCAGTTTAACACATTTAACATTTGTTTTATTACCAAGCAACTGGTGTAAAATATATATGAATAATGTGAATTTGGTCAGTATTAGCACGATCAAACAGAAAGCAAAAAAAAACATCAAATAGTAATGGATTCATTTGGTTAGTCTGCATTTCGATACTGTTCGCTTAGAAATAAACTGATTTTGTATATTCACTAATACGTATATTATATTTGCGCATTATTGACCACGATTTGATTAATTGTTATTGCATTAACTACTTCAACAATCAGCATGTGACTTCTTTGGGCGATTCATTTGAAGCGTATAATCATTACCTTCAAATATTGTTGATGTTTAATGTATCTTCAACTAATGTTCGCTTTGTAAAATTCATCTATTGTATTTCTACTCCAAAATTTCGATAGTTTTTCGAGGCTTGAGGCATTCCACGCCACTCGAACTGAAAGTCAGATCATTTGGAAACCACAAAGTAAGCAACACATTATGGATGGGATTATGTGGAATCGCAAAGGTTCATAAAGCAAACACTTGGCGTTAGGCGTAGCGCACATCCTGATGTGAAGACAGTCGAATGAAAGACACTTGAGTTTCCATTTCGAAGCAGATCGGCAGATCGACCAAGTGGAAAGCGGACAAATAAGCGAGGAATAACACAAAACAATTTCACAGCGCTGACAGCGGCAGCACAACAGTTGTTCGAAGATAATTGAAAATATATTTAAAATACAATAAAATATCCTCTCGTGCCCCGAACTCTTGAAGGGTCCACACACGAAAGAACAAAAAGGTATAGAGTCATTAAGATAACAATCTGTTGTCGAAAACTGAAACTGAACTAAACGAAAACTGTAACAGAAAATTGTCATTAAAAATGTGCAGAGAGAAAAAATAAAAACAAAACGGGGAAAGCGGAGCCCGAAGAAATGAGAAATCGACAACATGTGTTCACAGGACACTGGGCAACAGTTGTGATGATGTGTTTGTGTTTAGTGGAATTCCCGAAGAGCAACAACAGCAGGAAAAGAAAACAAGAAGAAGAAGCAGAAAGCAACCAGTTTCCAATAGAGCAAAAAATAAATATTTTTCTACTATTATAATTTTTGCAACTCTGCGAAGGTCGTCGAATGGTTGCCGCATGACGAAACGGAAATTTGCCGATTGAGTGGCAAGTTGCAGGTAGCCAAAGGTGGCAACTTGGCCGCAACGAATCCGCACTTCGATAATTGAGTGGTTGACCGAATCGAGCGGATCGTCGGGTTTGCAGTTAGACGAAGAACGTTACAGTTAGCTGGCAATTAGATACGGTGCCGTAGGACGCAGGCAAAAGTAGCTCGTACTATGGAACCAATGAGTTTTTGCAAGCGCATAAATTAATTTTCAACACTTAGCTAAGGTGCTGCCCTCCCCCTGTCTACCTACTCGCCACTCTGTCATCGGTTCTGGGAGGTCCCCGCTGTGTGTCTGCGCTGAAACTCAAGACCCGAACGCAATCGCTTGTCAACACACAACGGGGCAGTCAACAAATAACAACAACAACAACAACAACGAAGGCGACCACAACGGCGACGGCGACGAGATTGATGGCTGTCACAAAAAATTGACATAACAAATGTCACTCGAGGCGAGCTGCGTGTTTCCTGCGGCGACGTTGGCGACTACAGAGAGAGACAGAGAGAGAGAGAGAAATATATAGGAATGGTAGCCAGAGGTACCCCCAGAAGTAGTTTCCTTCTTATAATGCAACTAATGTTTGTTTTCATAGATTTTTGTCAACTTGTTTGCCCGTAAAAAAGATATGGTACAACACACACGAGTTTGTATAAACGGAACCCAAAGATATTTAGGTGTTTTTCTTTTTCCTTTTGGGGTTCTTAAAACATATGTCACTCGCGCTGACAAAGTTCTTGAGAAATGCCAGAGAGACAGGAATTGTTTTTTCCGCCGTTCGTAACAAATTACACAAATGTAACAGATTTTTAATGTAAATATAATTGTATAATTATATAATCTGTGGCAGATGTGTCGCGTTGAGTAAAAGGGGGAGACTGGCGTGGGGTATGAAGCATATGTGATGTAGAGCTGTAGGTGGGAAAGTGGAGGGAAGTGCATTAAGGAAAGTGTCCCACTTGGAAATCACTGTGACAGACTTAAATATGAAGGATCAAAATGTGAACAACTCAAGACACAAGATTAGAATGACTTGCATATTTGTTTGTATATTTTGTGATTTATTAGACTGTGGATCAAGAAGGGACATAAGATATCTCATGTCATGGAAGCAGTGACAATTGCTTTAGTTTAATTTAGAATTTTTAAGGGAAGTAACTTCAAATTCTTACGGATTAAAAGTAAAAGGGAAATTCCCATCTAAATCTCATTAAAATCATTTTAAAATTCTTATTAACTTCACACATAAACTTTCCTTTTTCACAATACAAACGTTAGACATTATCCATTATCAGTTATTCAACATGATCTCCTATAAAGCCGTATCTTCTATAAAAAGTGAATACTTTGTATGTGTACATGTATAACTTGCTGGCAGCTGCCAAGCAGCGAGCTGTACTGGTCACGCCCTCGCTATCGCCCACAGCCAATATCTCATTCGTGTGCTAATCACGAGAAATTCAAACGAAAAAAAAAACAGAACTAGAAAGAGAAGGCAAGAAAGAAGAGGACGAGAGTGAGTGAGCTGAAATCACGCGTCGTCGTGGCAGCAACAACACAACAAAAGGATCAGAAATTGGGAGTTTCTTCTTGCGCCCGACAGCCCCCGCGGGGGGGTAAGCAGCAGCGACTGACGATCGGAATTAATTTCGAAACACTTCAAAAGCAAACGACGTAGACACGCTCCCAAAACTGAAGATCGCTGGAAATAAATTAATTAAATATGCCCAGGCTCAGGTCGAGACGAGGGCCGAGACTTAGGCTCAGGCTCAGACCCAGACACAGACCCAGTCTCAGTCCCAGTCTCAGTCTCTGTGCCAGTCCCTGTCTCCAGCCCAGTGCGAGCTCGAGTTTAAGACTGAAAATCAGGCTCCCTGGAGGCAGACAGACAGACAGACAGCAGGCAACATTGGTTGCGTCAAATTTTCAAATTTAGTTGTTAAACCCGAAAAACGAGACAGGCAGCAGTGAAGTGAAACCTGCCCGAGTCCCAAAACCGTAGAAACGAACGAATAAACGACCCAAAACCCAAACAAAACGCGTCGGAGCACATCAGTCAGCGCCCATTCGAGAGAGATCCTCGCGCAGGCTGCCATAATTATGGGTTATGCTGGGTTATGCAATGCCAAATATGGCAGGCACAACCGAACTGCGCCGAAGTGCAGCACGGCCTTTCGTACATGCTGCAAATTTAGACATTAGACGCCTCTCGGCCGCATTGCCACTTACTGCCAATTGACTCGGGGCAGCTCCTGCGCCGCCTGCTCCATTCCGAGCCGTGGCTGTCTGTCGGTGTTGTTGCTATTGTGCTGGTGTTTTGCTGTTAGCAGGTAGCCAGGGATCACGCGCTGTTACCAGTTTTTGCATCTTGCGGATAACCTGTCATTAGCTCCGCCACAAGGAGGCAGCAACTGCAGCAGCAGCAACAGCAGCAGTGGCAGAGGCAGCCGTAGCAGCCTTCTGATTGCTGCCGGCTGCAGGCGTTGCTTGTTGCTTGCTTTGAAATTGAGACATTTGCAACACACACACACACACACAGCGGGCACTTTGAATGTGCTACAATACTTGCCACTGCCTGTCTGGCTTGCTGAAGTGTAGGAGAATTCAACTTGACGAATTCTAGTTGCTTTTGTTGTGCAATCTGTGTACAGTTCTGACGGTTAACCAACAGTTGAGTGTGTTACCCGTTGGATTTACTGTACCTGCTCTTATGAGGTTCCTTTGCAATCGATATTATGAATTTCCTTTTATTTCAAACTCTTTTCCTTGAAGAGTTCTTGAAAAACAGCATGATACTCGTATATTGATAGACGGTTCATTTTATTAACCTCAAGATCTCTTGGATCTTGTGTGTTGAAATAACAACTATAACTGTTAAGCTTTATATCAAAATAATTGAATTGCTTATCAAACAAGATTTGCAATGATTTTAACGTTCTTACTTAAAGTCTCTATTTTAACTTCAATTAAAACTGTTTTAAATCAAATGAATAAATACGTATATATCCTGAAACTTATCTTTAGGATTTTAATTATAAGCTAAGATATGTTGAACAATATATTATAGAATACTTAGCTCCTAAATAAGTTGAAAATGAATAAACAAAATTTGCAAATACAGAAAGAGTGCCGATGCTACTTTAAAATACACATCACAATGGAACAATTCTGTCATCTTAAGATCGCAGTCAATTTTGCAGCGAGTGCGAGTTTAACATTTGGAGAGTGCCGAATTTTGGAAGTCAATTACTAAGCTAGCCCCGAGGGCAAATAGAGCGCGTGTGCACACACTGCGAATACCCGCACGCAGCTGGGTTTGGGCTAACAACTTGCCGGGATTGGATGCTAAATGCATCAATTGCAGCCGCACAAGAGACGGGCTGATGGGTGGAACGGGGGGCAGTGGGTGGAAGGGGAGTTGTGACCAGGCAGATGGGAAGATTGTCGAAGAGGTTGAAAGCAGCTTCGAGGGAATATTCAAAGTACACGCAACTATTCTGGCTGACAGCGGCGTTAAAAGGCAGACATCAAATTGAATGGCCCCAGAGAGTAGCTGCAGTTGCCACAAGAGGCAAGTGGCTGAAGAGAAGATGGCAAGATGAGAAGAGGCTGCTGCTGCTGCTGCAGCTGACTTTTTATGGCGTCGGCTAATAATGCAATTTGCTGTTGACTGTGGCAGAGGCAGAGGCAGAGGCAGTTACTGCTGCTGCTGCTTGGGCTGCTCCTTGAAGCAGTCGCATCATTTGACAAGACATTTATGCGGCACTTGGCGTTGCCATTGCTAAATTAGGCGCAACTGGCAAAGTGGCCTCAGTCGTGTGGCAGCAGTGGCAGCCCTGCCTGCTCCTCTCTCTCTCCACACCTCCCTTGGCCAGCAATGCAGTCTCGTCATTTTTTCTGAACGCGCGTGCAATTATTCAGTTATGACAAACATTATGCGTCGCGTTGCCCGTTGCAGATGTCGATGCAAATGTGATATATGCATGCCCCAAGTGGCCGCCTGTTTGCGGCATGTTGCCATGCGGCATCATTACCCAATTACAAGTTCCAATTGCATCGCCCGTTTCAGTGGCAGACCGCAAATGTTAAACCAATCGAAAGCAAATCATTTGGAATCTGTGAAAAGTCGATTTAATTAGTTGCCAAAGGCCGCTCGACCCATCGGATTCGATTCGATTCGATTCCAATTATTCAATTATGCAACCAAAAACAGTTGTAAGCCCAAAGAATTATTCGCATTGCGTAGCCACATCGCATACTCGACTCTGCATTCCGTTATATTCACTATATACATTTGTATTTGTATTTATTATAATTGATAAGATTCCAGCAAATTACATTTAAGTGAAATAATCTAATTTATGCACTGGACATGGAAATATAATATATTCAAGTTACAGCAAGAGGCACAGGGAATATAATTGGTTTTCAATTTACGAATAAGAGAAACACTATAAATAATCGCTTATATTTAAGTATTTACTTGCTGAACTATTTCAGAAATCAAAATCAAAATCAATCAAATGAAATCATGTGTAAATTTATTATAAAGAAATTTCTCAGTAGGCTTTCCTGTAAACTCGTACCTCAATTTAAGTAACGTGGCATTAAGCATACATATAACGAACACAAAGAATATATGTTATTCTATATTTAATTTGCAGTCCCCCAGCTTTCACCAAAACTATGCCGTATTGTATTTCTCCCATGCATGGTGTACTGTTTTCCTATCAGTCTAGCTGCACTCTACCTACATTCTCGACTGTCTTCAGTTCTCATTCCTGCATTCCCTTCTCCCCAATTAGCTTCACCAAGTGCCTGCTGTCTTGGGGTATATTGATCTATTGCAGGCATAACTCATATCTCCACTCAAACATATCGTACTCCAGAGCAGGCTTCCCCATTGCAGAGCTCAGCTTGTTTACAGTATCCAATTACCCCCAAGCCCTGTGAGGCCCCCTGAGGCGACACTAGTCGTAAAGCAATCGCTCACACAGCAGAGACTTCCACAACAACAACAACTGTAACAAGATGTCAACAACTCTCTTGACTGCATTTCAAGGTAATTGCCAGGGAAAACAAGCGTCGGGACAAGACTTCACCTGACTACCTTCTATAAATTATTGAGAGTGAGTTACGCTTCACATGGAGGCAGCACTCGGTGGCAACTCTGGGATCGCGTGTCTTGGCCACTTACTCTCCCTCTCTCTCCCTCTCTCTCTCTCTCGCTGTTTCTCTCTCAGCTGTGCCCTCAACAATCGCCTGCTTATCTGATCTTATGCGCCTCGTCCGCAACTGAACTAAACCCTGAACTGGTCGCCGTCTCGCTCTTAAGCTGGCCTTATCAGCGCTCATCGGGGCATCAATAATGTCTTTGTTTAGCCAGACGTCATGACAGTGCCAGAGAAGGCAGGGGAGGTGGAGATCGAAGAGAGATCGGTTTAGTGCTGACACTTGCCATAAAACTTGCTCTGAAATGAAGTTCAACCTGAAGGTTTCCGGGAATGAGAGCAGCAGCTCCCTGGCAGGTGCTCTCCACTCACAATCCCCCTCTCTCTCTCTCTCTGTCTCTCCCGTTCTCACATCTCCCACTACTGGAGCACAGTTGCGGGGTGGTCAGCACTTGTCTTCAGATTATTTATGGACTCCACACAATCGACTCTTGGCTGACATCTTCTGCTTCTCCTTCACCTTCCTCTGCTTCATTTTTCTTGTCACTCGCAGCGTGTTGACAAGTTTGTTTACACAAGCTAATTTCGTGTTCCCATTATTAAAGCAGAAGAGCGGAGACAGAGAGAGAGAAGATCTCGTCTCAAGTTTCCAATTCTAATTCCAATCTACAACTAATAAGCGCTGCCCTCCTCCATCCCCTCATTCCTTCACAGCTTTTTTACTCAGTTCCCAATCGCGTGTTAGTCTTTCTCCTTCTCACTCTCCGTCTGCTGTTCTTGTTATTATTGTTGTTGTTGTTGTTGTTGTTGGGTACTCTGGTTTATTAATTCGGGGATTTGGGGAATTAGCTGATAGCTTTGAGCGGCTGTTCCGTTCGGTTTGTTGTTTGTTTGCATTTGAAATGGACAAGGAAATGAATTCGCTTATAAATATGCATAAATTTCTGCCTTTTTTGCGAAATATATATGAGAGAATCGCATGTCCTGTTTATGACGCCGCCCCCCGTGGGAGCTGCAGAGATGTAGCAGGCAAAAAAATGTGGCAAACAAGTTAATAGGTTCTGGGACTCGGAGTGGACAACAGAAGCGCAGCGAACTTTGGTGGATTATCAAAAAACATGAATTGCTTCAATTTAATCAAGCGTGAAATGAAACGTGCAGGCCAAGAAATTGCGATGCTATCAGCAGAGCAATATACGACCTGGACTACCCTAGAGGAATATCAATTTCAGTATAATTCCATAAACTCATAACCTGACAGCTTTATGGCGCACACTTCCTGTACGCGACGCGGCGCCAAAGATCGAACGTGGACTTAACCACAAAAACAGATAAAGAAATGCAAAGAAAATAAAAGAAATGAAGTGAAATGTCCCAATTGAATAAACAAAGGATGTGCCCAGTCAACTGACAGGGCTACCGATCGATGGGACCAATCGAAAACGTAGCAAACGAAACGCTCCGATCGCGATAAGATGCCGAATCCCGAACAACGTAACCCAGCCTAAGACTGAGTCAATTCCATTCAGGCTAAATTTTCAACGCAGGAAGAACAACAAGAAGACGAAGACGAAGGCGAATAAGAAGCCAGTCAGCCAGAAGCAGGGAGAGGGGCACAACAGAAGGCAAGACAGGCCGGGGCAGGAGCGCAGCCCGAGAACAAAAGGAATTTATGACTTGTGTCACTTTCGGCACCATCAACTCGTAACTCAGACGCTGTGCACAGCTCCAGCATTCTCTGGCACAACTTGAATTCCACGTATGCGCGCTTCAAAATTAAGATACAAACATGCTCAAGGAGCAGGAAGATCGCATCGCCATCGCCATCGGGCCAGTCCATGCCAACAAACATAGATGATTGTTCTGCGGCAGGCGATGCAGGCGACAGTCCCCATGCCCCGTGCCCCTCTCCAGCGACCCTGCACACGCAGGCGACACTTGTGTGAGCCCACAATCGCTCAAGCGTTCAGGCACACCGTCGCCTCTCGGAGTCGTCTCTGCTTCCCTTCCTGGTCCCGCTGCCTTGCCTTGGCAAGATAAGTGCGTGGCGATAAGCGCGACAGACGACAAGCGACAAACGACAAACGTTTCATTGGGCTGCGCCTGCGCAAAATACCTGGGCACAGGAGCACACTCAACAATGCGTCGTGTCGCGTCTGTCCGCTGCAGCCGGAGACGCGCTCATCCAGGCACAGCTCGGGAAGCTTGAACAATTGCGCACTCAAATTGCTGCGTGGAACGCACTTGGCCAGCAAAATGCTCGAGGCGCCTATGGGACAGCAAGAGGCGTTGTCTGCAAGAGGGGCTTATGGAAGGCAGTCAATGACAGGGGGAGAATATCGCTGAGTTGACGCTGGGAAGTGTTGCAACCCAAGGTAACCTGAGATCTTGAAACGTTTAGCAATGTCTGTATGTAAATGAATTAACTTCATATAATATATGTTAGTATTCAATAATTGTTATTAACTTTGGGACTGAATCAGAGCTATAGGTTTTGTTCTTTGGAAAGTCAGGTATATAATAAACATGGAAAAAATTAAATGAAACAAAAGTTTAAGTAAGTCTTCAATTCCTTTCTTCTTAACTAATGTACTTGCAATTTCGTTATCGATCTTTATATGTACTTGTAATTTAGTTTTTTTTACAATCTTTATGCGTTCCACATGAAAACATAAAAAGTGCTTTCTAAATCCTAAGTCCTCAACTTATCTGAAATAAGCCATAATAAACAATATGTCTACTCTATTGCTTTGGGTATGGTATCATCAAGTTCTTGAAAAATCCTTCTTTTCAGTTTTCAGTCTAATCTTCAAATTTACTCACCATCTGTACTCCTTCTGGCTACACCACTGATGGACTCTCGTAAGAGTCGCTCGTTTAACACGATAAGAAAATATTTTAAAGGATTTTTAATTGCTTTCAAGTGGCCGAACGATCCAGTCACTTAGCAAACACTCTCTGGGAATACTTGTACGAGCTGTTGACAATGCCAGGCATTATGCCATTCTGCCCGAGCTCCGTTCCATCCCCCCCCCACCTTGGTAGACACTTCAGCGACGAACGAGCGAACGACTTAATGAAGTCCTCAGGCACGTACGTTGAAGTCGCATTCCTCGGCACCTGGCAGTGCATTCTTCAAGATCCATAGACAAATCGGGCACTTAGGATCGGGCAATAGCTTGGCCATGCAAATACCTATACTTAGTATGTAAGAGTGTGTGTCTGCTTATCTAGATCTGGGAGCGATAATTATCATTACGTAACTAATTGACGCGATTATCTAACAGTTTAGTAGTAGTTTCCTAAGTGGATTATGTCAGTGATGAATGCTCCCTTGACATATGCATATGAATACGGGGGGTACTATGTACATATGTATTTATATTGCTTATAGCGATGCCATCAATTAATGCCACGCGGCACCCGCATCAGTTACTGACTGAGGGGGCGATTCTTCCACAATATGAAAATCAAATAGTCATCAAATTGTTCTTGTTGTTTTTGCTGTTGTTGCAATATCTGAGCTAATTCAAGTTATATCATTAAACAAAATGCATATTCGTGGAACGTGCACCGAATCCGAATTTGAATTCATTTATTCGTTGCACATTTCCGTATAATATTTGCATAAGCTCGAAATCCATTTGATAAATATTCAATTAGGTGCAGCTCGCTTCGTACTGAAAATACGTTATATTATTTTTCTTGCGTAGATAATTATGCAAAATCAGGGAGAATTACAAGTGCACAAGAGCGTCAATTGCGTGATTATGCGTGCACGAGATACCCTGTAGAAGAAATCATTATCACCAAAGCCGATTCAAAGAATATTGATAAGAATACTTATTCAAATTTAAAAAAAAACTATTCTATTTTTACAGCTTAAATATGACCTCTTTTAAAAATATATTATTATTAACGTATTGTATTCTTCGCTGTGAAATCTACAGTAAACTTTTAGTATTTTATACTTTTAAAAGTTGTTTATGAATAAGTTCTCCTAGCATTAAACTGGTTGGCATAATTGTATGATTACAGGGTAGCAACGTGCACCGCATAAAATTACAAAATAATCGAAAGGGATTTGCAATTCAAAATGGAATCAAAATTATAATTATAATCATGGCGATTTGCGCGCTCATCGCAACCGTTCTGTGTGCATGAAATGTGCTCATGTGGCGCCCTCTGGCGGCGACAGCAACAAAGCCCCGCCTTTGACTATGTGAAGACGCTAATTAGCGTTCTCTTTGCACTTCCTGTCGTTAATTTCGTTGAAAAATTTCTATTGGCCATCGAAATACAATTAAAGACCATAAAAAATGTGAAAAATACGTCGAACTGGCGCTAAAGGTCTTTGATTTCTCACACCTTCAACGGGTGTGCCGACAATCCTATGCGGAAGATGTGTGAACATTTGGTGTGAACTTGTAAAACAGCTGAGAATGCTGATTGAGACAGCGATGAATGCACTCGCGTTAATAGCGAACCCTTTGGAAGAAGATTATCTGCTGACAAAAAAGAACCATTTATGCATCGTCTGGCATCTTTTGGAACAGAATAGAGAACCCACAAGGAAAAAAAATAAAAAAAAGAGAATTCCAAATTGACCCCGACGTGATTTGAACACGCAACCTTCTGATCTGGAGTCAGACGCGCTACCGTTGCGCCACGGAGTCGGTTGGAAATAATCACCGCAAATTGTCGACTTGATCTACAATCTAAGGGAAATCTATTAATAGATATTGAGTTGAATCGTATTCTATATATGTATTATCACCGACGGGAACATGCATATATAAATTAATTTAAAAATGAGGAAATTGTTGATAAGAGTGAAGATTATTTGAATGCCATAATTTAGTTTTCTTATCTTGAATTTAAGTGATTGGAGAGTAATCAGAGACAACTAAATTAAATACAGATTATATTATATTTAAATTGCTGGATAAGAAATTAAAAAAATGTATTTATACATATATATTTATATATTGCTTTATATATTTTTTTGTCTATTTATAAACTGTGAGACTTTTAGTGTTGTACACTAAAAATTCAAGTGCAAGAAATGGCTGCGCATATCGAATATCTTTATGATTCCAGCGTCGCATCAAGTTCATGAGCAATATAAATGATCGTTCCGAGGGGCTTTAATCAAAAAATCTTAAATCTGTAGAAAACGGAAAATCGAATAAGTTGAGAACCCTCGGAAAATTCCCTATGCATGTAAGTACTTCTAACGATTACACTTTTTATGTGCACTTTATCAGCTTTACGACACACAGAGGGCACCTCTTTGCATGCCAATGCGGGGCACGCGGAGCACCCAATATCATTTAACGACACTTGCCACAAACACTACAGCCGAACACAATTTGTGCATTTTTGTTAAATGATTTCTTGGTCATATCTAAATCTAATAAGTGAACGTATGTATACGATATGGATATAAATACACGATATTTTTAATTTCTTTTCAGAGGAAAAGTGGCCATAAAAGTCAAGGAGCAGCCATAAAGCAGACCAATCCCTCGGAAACGGAATCCGCCCCCTGCCCCAGCCCTGTAGCTGCTGCATTGTTGTGGCCAAAAGGTGTGAATTTCTCCGGGCACTCTCCGTGCATTCTCCGATTAATATGACTCACGACTCGCAAAAGACGACAAGGCAATGAAAACCAAAATGAAAATGAAAATGAAAATGAAAACGAAAATGAGAAGCTAAAGAAATGGATAATAAAATTATAAAATGAAATGTTTTGTTCCATCTTTATTATACCAAGTATAGAGTGCTTGCTATTGTTGTTGTTGCTGTTGCTGTTGTTGCTTTATGCCCCCTAACAGTTTGTTTTTTATGACAATCTTCAAGTTTCTTTCGTACTGTTTTTATGCGCGTGTCCTTTGCGGATGCGTGAGTCGGGCAAATGGGAATGAAAACGCCAAACTTTTTATGCGCCTCCATTAATCAGACAGCTGTCGTACAGTTGTTGCTGGCAAAATATTTGCTGCCCGATTGTTAATCGAGAGTTATCGATAAGCGCAAGCGCAACGTTGCGGCTCTTCAAAGGCAACGCCACTTGAGATCGCGTCGCGCTCTCGGCATGTGGCACACATGTGATTGAGAGCCCAGCAGCAAGACGAGCCGAGGCAAGTGAGACGAGCCAAGGCAGCCTAATGAAGCCATTAGCAGCGCCTTATCTGCTCGACCAGGATACCGACAGGCATCCTTGGCGAACCTAAAAAAAGGTCTGCCAATGTCAGTCTG
Source organism: Zaprionus davidi (assembly GCA_018903715.1). Classification (NCBI taxonomy): domain Eukaryota; kingdom Metazoa; phylum Arthropoda; class Insecta; order Diptera; family Drosophilidae; genus Zaprionus; species Zaprionus davidi. Next base: position 6,215,970 of record JAEIGL010000003.1, read on the forward strand.
TCTGTCCGACTGTCGGGCCTGTCTGCCTGCTTTGTTTGGCAGCATTTTTGGGCAACTAATACGCCTAAATTAGATCGAGATCAGCTCGGGGCCACATAATAATAGTCGAGCAGCAGCAGCAGCAGCAGCAGCAATCGATGTGGCAGCTGTTCTTCCGCCGAACTGAGCAGCAACAGGATTCGGTATAACTCACAGACCTCAAGCCCCCTTCCCCTTCTCCTTTGCCGCTGCCGTCACTCTCCCGCACCCTGATCCCTTGACTACTGACTTTGTGGGCAGGCAACCATTAAGAGTTTGCTCTAAGACATTCGTTCGATATCTTCATCGGGAATGTTTGACCGCTGCGAGTCCGTCGCTGTTTGCCAAACTCAAATCGTGATAGCACCTGATGCAGTTGCTCATTAGGCAATTATCAGGCGGTAATTTCGAGCAGGCCAATTTCAGAAGAATGCACAATGTTTTAAGGTTAGCACAGAGTAGGTAGTTGCTTGCAATGCTGGCAAATATCGTGGGAATATGGAAAGATAGAGAGGTTTTGCATAGACAAATCTTACAGAGATAAAATCATAACTTAAACTTGCCATAGTGGGATAAAATATTTGTATATATAGGTATGTGTATATGTACATCGAAGGTAAATGTAAAATATATCCTAGTCTAGTCTAAGATCAAACAAACAGTTATTATACATTATTAAACTTCAGAAACATTACTCAAGTTCTCATGTACAGCTTGGTTTAAAGAGGAGAATAGAGGAGAACTTTCACTCCATTGAATTAGTCTCCCTCACACCGAGCAGCAGGCAGGATCTCTCCTGCTGGCCCATCAATAAGCCCAAGCGAAAGCTGTCTCCATTTCGCACACGCACATAAATTGTGGAAGAGAAAAACTAAAACTATATACTAGATATTTTTCGCATCCTGCGCGTTACAAATATTGCAGCACTTGAACACAACTGCTGCATCTAATGTGCAACTGCTGCAGCTTCTGTTGCTGCTCCTGCTGCAGGTTTAGCTGCTACTGTTGCCCCACTTTGCGTTGTGTGTGTTTTTTCTTCAAGGCAACCCAAAACAGTTTCCAGGCAAGTGCAACAGCTCGGCAAGTGCAGCAACAAGCGTCGCCTAAGCTGCACCCAAAGCTCCCACTCAGCCACCTTCCGCATGCCCCTCCCCTCTCCCTGTTGCCCCCTGCCGTTCCTCATCTCGTCTATGTTTTATTGCTTCCGCGCACTTTCGCCGCCAGCTCAGTCCACAGTCGTTGGCACGCCCACAGCGCCCACAGTGAGAGACTAAGACCAGCAGCTCGCAGTTGCATATGTGAGCAAGTTGCCACTGCATTTAGCACTTGCAAAGGAGGTGGAGGGGTGTGCGGCAGAGCATCCGCTTAAGCGGAAACTGCCAGCCTTGTTGTCGTTGTCTCTGTTCGCTGTTGCCACATTTTGGCGGTTGCTGCGAATGGTTTCCTGTCACATGCGTTGGCGTAAAGCAGCAGAAGCACACATGCCCAGCTATCAAGCCCCCACACCCCCCTTCCCTCTCACTCCCTGCCCTTGCGCTCCTAAAGCAACAGGAGCTGCTGCTGCGCATCCTGCAGGATACGCGCTGGCAACTGTTCACTTTCGCTGCCACTTTTTTCCCATCTTTGCCGGCAGTTGTTGCTGTTGTTGTTGTTGCTGTTACTGCTGCCGTTGTCATTAAACTTTAACCGTGGCATCTGTCACGGCAACTAGGAGACACTCAGTGCAGGAGCCAGCAGCCAGGAGCTTCCTTAAAGCCTGCTAAATTGTAATTGCCCAGAATGTGCCGGAGAACTGCAGCAAAAAGTGGAGCAACTGCGGCCGCCGGTCGCCGTTCGCTGTGGCAAGTGGCAAGTAGCGGCGTTTTTATTGCCGCCACTGTTGTAGCACTGGCCGCAGTTTCCATATATCAAGAATTAATTAGCGTAATGCAGTGCACACTCTATGTGTGTGTGTGTGTGTGTGTGTGTGTTGCATGCCTCAACTGCGGACAGTCGCCTCCGGTTTTTATCCTTTTTTGCCAAGTGATCGTGAAAAGCATTTGCTGGTTTTCCCACTTTTTTCCCGCATCTTTTTAACAGCTAAAAGGGTAGAGTAGGAGCAAGTGAGGGAAGGAGGGCGGAGACCGCAGCTTAGACCATTAAATATGCGTGGCCACCATTTGCATGATGATGTGGTCGCCGCAGTTCTGTGCCAGATTACGACAAAACCAAACGAGAGCGAGAAAGTGTTGCAAAAAGTACGGAAAAGCGCTTTGTGCGCTAATGAAGTCAATGGAATATATCACTACACTAATATTATTATATATGGTAAGTACATTCAACTTAAAGTTCTTAAAACAAAAGCGCTCCATAGTAGAAAGTTCATAAATCAGGTAAAGTTATTCGGGTTGATAAGATAGGAAACTAGTTCGATTTAATAAACTGATATTAAAAATTTATATTTAACACTTCTGAAATAGAGTTCTTTGCCAGACTGCATGACAACAAAGAGTTTAATCAAACTATAGTTACTGAAAAGAAATAAAAGATAAGATGTGTTTAGAACATAAACAAAACATCGCAGATACGTAAAGCTTTAATGACAGTTTGACAGTTTTTATACCCTTCGACCATTGAAAATGGTCAAAAAAGGGTATACTAACTTTGTGCAAATGTATGTAACAGGCATAAGGAGGCGTGGGAGACCCCATAAAGTATATATATTCTTGCTCAGGATCACAAGCCGAGTCGATTGAGCCATGTCTGTCTGTCTGTCCGTCTGTCCGTCTGTCCGTCTGTCTGTGTGAACGCACAGATCTCAGCTATTATAAAAGCTAGAGTTACCAAACTTGGCAGGAAGACTCCTGTGTACCATAAGCAGATGAAGTTTATTTCAAATGTTAGGTGCCACGCCCACCGCCCCCACAAATCAATAATTTAATTTTTGAACTTAATTTGTAAGCGCTGTATATAAGATACAACTTTCTGACTTTAACATATACTAAGCTAAATGGAATATCTACGTAGTCCCTAAATTACAATCCAATCGAACAATAAACACAGAAGTTATTTAAGAAAGTATGAGCATAAAACCAAGTGCTTCTGTCAGCTAACAAGGAAGACGGGCGAGCGAGAAGCGCGAGCGCCATCCGTCGGGATTAATTTCAAAGCATGTGCATATGCATATGTGTATGAATTTAACAAATTAAACTACACGGGAACATAGGTCGAAGGGTATCCCACTGTCGCGTTTTGCGCGACTGTTGCTCTCGTTTTTTTTGATATTGTGAGGTGAATATTGAAAAATTGTTGAACCATATGTATGCAGCTATTAATTAACTTAGTTTATAACTGATTGATTTCACTGATTGTAAGGATTTTTTATTTATGTTATCTTTTTATATCCGATATTTGTAGTTCACTTGTTTATTACCGATATTCGTAAATTGCTGAACACTTATTGTTACACTTAATCAATGATTTATCGAAATGTGGCGGTAGATCGATATAATTTAATTTAATTAAAGTTGAGGAGAAATAAAAATAATAATAATAAAGAAAACAGATTAAAAATAATCCAAAAAATAATATGAAACTTATGTAATAAATGTCCAATATTTATGAAGTTTTATATCAGTTGAAAATCGTTAACCATATTTAAATTTAAAAACAATTTTTGGTTGTTTTATTCAGACAACTTGTTAAGCTTTTAGTTTAATATTAAAGGAACTTAAGAGCTTTTCTAATGTACAGAGCTATATCCATTATTCAATCAGCTGTTAAGTCCCATAATTGCACAGTTAGCAGCTGCAACATCGTGTGTTATCTGTCGAACACTATCAATATGGCTGGCAGGGAGGAGGAGACCAAGGGATGATGCAATGGAAGGGGTACTCACAGTGCCTTGTAATTCAAAATCATCAGCACTCACTTTTCCACTTTTTGGACATGCGCGAAATGCGGAGTGCATTAATTAAATTTTCGCCAAATTAAAAGCAGCTTTTTCCACAACGAGATCTGTGAACGCCCCGCGATGCCAGCGACAGTGGCTGGCAAGGTGAGTTGGGGTGAGATGAGGGAGAGCTGAAGGTGCAGGGAGGGGGCAGGAGGGACTGTGTTGCAGGGACTTTGCTTGAGGGCACATGTCAGGGGCTGGACACGGCGCCATTTTGTTGCCAGCTGCATGTGGCAGGCGACAACAGCAGAAACAGCAGCAACCAAGGTGAACCGCACAAGCGCAACAACAACAAATCAACAACAACAGCAGCAGCAACAACAAATAGCTGCGAATTGCAAGCGGAAGGGAAAACCAGAAAAGCCAAAAGTGTTCAACCAACAACGCACAGTGTGAAATTTTAATGCACAAATTGCTGTGTGTGTGTTGTCGGTGTGTGTGTGTTTGTGTGTGTAAAAGTTGATGTGTGTTACCCAACAGTCAACCAAGCAGCCAACCAGCAAACATCAACAACAACAATGCAACGAAACGCAACGTCAAAAGCAAAAACTTTTGTTGTCAGTCGGCAGCAGCAACAACTGCACCTCGAGGCCAGCAGCGGCAACAACCCAGCAACAACAACAGTTGCACCAACAACAACAACATCAGCAGCAGCTAGCCACATTCATTGGCGGCACAAAGTTTTCACCTGTCGTCGAGTCAACGCGCTGATTGCACCCGCCGTGCCTCGCGTCTTCTGATTGCTGCCATTTGCTGACGATCCTCCATGTTGCAAGGGTTATCTACTGCCTGTGTATGTGTGTGTGTGAATGTATGTGTATGTGTATGCCACAGCCAGTTGGCCGCCAGTCAATCGCTGGCTGCAGGAGACCCACTCGAGTAGTTGGTAGCCAGCGAAGCGTTCAACGCGCGCGCTCCGCCAACTCGTTTGCCATTTTTCCCTTTTTGCTTAGCCATAAAACTATTCGCACTCCTCTTGCCACAAGTGCGAATGAGTGCGAATGAGTGTGAATATTGCTGGCAGTGTGAGTGCACTCACAGCGTTTGCCCTTAGGCGCCCACAAGTTTTTTTTCTTTCTGCCATTTCGTTGTTTGTTTATGGCATTCATTTAGCGCATTCCCGAGGAGTTAGTACCCCTTTTGTTATTATTGCATTGTTTAAGTAGGCAGCAAAGTTTTATGGCCCAAACACACGCCATCTTTGCCGTGGCACGGCATAAGCATGGAGAGGGGAACGGAGAATAATGGGGCGCTGTAGAAGACAAGCAAACTCCACCTAACATGGGCAGCCTGGGAACAACTAACTCCGAGGAGGGCTCCTCAGGGTCAGTTGGGCTTGTCAATGAATGCGTGTTTAAAAACTGCATATATAGTACAAATTATATGTTTATTTACTCGACTTAGAGAATTTTTAAGCCAGTTACTTTTCGAAACGCTACAAAAAGCAACATCAATTATTGGCTCTATATAAAATAAACACAATTTCTTGTATTCACACTTACGTTACCAATCCGAAATGTATATTTCTGTAAGAATTCAGTGTGACTTTCCATAGACACATCTGTGAATAATAAATATTTATTTATTTATTTATTTATTTATTTAAAGTCAACTAAGAGCATTTGACTGTATGTAAGGAAAATATAAAAAGTTAGATATAAAAATTAAAATTACATTGACATTGAATATTAAAATTAAATGTGAATTAAAAGTAAAGAAAACATATATATGTAAAATTAAAGTTAAAATTTACGTTAAACAGTAAAATTTTAAAAAGAAATTAAATTTTGAAATTTTGAAATTTTGAATAACGTATATTAAAGTATCGGAGACAATGAATCTGTAACAAGAAATAACTAGAAATAAATTTGATATTTCTTTCTACTATCTACCTCTTATATTTTACTGCCTTATACAATCTATATTTTCTTCGCCAGACATGGGAAATTGAATACAGAAAGTACCATCAATAAACCAATTTACAATGTCGTAACTGCAAGATCAACTCCAGTGATTGCAGCTAATTGTATCTTCTGGTTTTATCTTCACATTTCTTATACATAATTTCCTCTGGATTGCATAACATTTTCACAAACTTATACAAGGGGGTATCTTGCACATGTTCGCACTGATTTCACTGTGCAATATCTTGTCCCGATCTCTGGCGCTATCCCCACTCGATCTCTGGGCAATTTTATTGTTCAGCCCTGCGGTGCTTTTGTCCCCTCTTTGGCTTCCTCTTTCTCTTTTTCTTCCTCGCCCTGCCCACCCCACACCTGTGTCTGTTTCTCATGTTCGGCACTATTTTGCAGCGTGTTCCGCTCTTTTGCTGTGCAGTGTTTTGCATGCCGTTGTCGTTGTTGTTGTTAATTGTTTGTTTTTGCACCGACAGCCGAGTTGGACTCGCCCACTTCCTGTTTATGTTAATTTCAGGCAAGCCGGACAAAAAGTAGCGAGACACATTTGCTGAATAAGCGCAAAGTGCAGAGCGTGCAAGGCATAAATCTTCCTCTGATCTGACTGCGGGAAAACCTCAATTCGGCCGCACAGTGTTGATGGAAAGTGTTGCAAGTGTTGCAAGTACTGCAAGTGGAATGTTTGAAATTCCAGGGCGAAAAATGATTGGCACGAAGCCTGTGCTAAAAGGTGTTCTCGTCCATTACGTGCAGTTTGCTGCATTTTAATGATGTGCCAGGCCGCAATATAATTTCAATTTTGCATCTTTCAGCTGAAAACTGAAACTGAAAACTGGAAATTGATTGCACCATCACTCGATGGATGCAGCAGAAGGCAACACGCAATGCACAGCAACAATTGCAATTGGTTTAATGAGCTCAAAAATGCGCACAACAATGAAGCTTCACCACGGACAAAAGATGCAATTTCCAGGCACCTCCCTGCCCTCTTTCCCCTTCTCCCCCTGCTTCTACTTCATCTCTATGGCGGGCAACTGCATTCGCTGTAATTAAATGCAATTTTATTGCCGAGATCAAACGCGCAAGGGCAGCGCACAGCAAATGGCCGACAATGGCGACTAGGTGGGCCATAAAGCGGGCCGTGCCACCGCGGCACCGGATAGAGCCAAGTCCAAGTGTTGAGATGTGGCGCTGCTAACTTGATTTATGCCGCAGTGTTGCCGTCTCCGCCCCCTGGCGGCCGGAGCTCGTACTTCCGTTTGAGCCCCCTACCCCCTCAAGAAAACAATGACTGCGTAATTAATTTCAAAGTAAACAATTTATCAAGTGCTTGGCGGTTGCCCAGGCAACCCACCAACCCACCAACCCAAAGACGGACGTATAAAGCCAGCGAGCCAACCAGCGATGAGGCGAGATCCGACCGACAACTGACAACTGCGGAAAGCGTTTCAAGTGGCCAGCGCCATTGCCAGCCAGTGTTGGCAAGTGTGCCGTAAAATGCACCCCTGGGACTTGAGCAACTTCTAGAACTATTTCTTACATAACTTTTATATTAATTATCGGATCACAAGCAAATTTCCAGAAATCATTTGAATGTTGATATTTATTTTGTTTACCAAAGAAGAACTGTCCTGCATTTAAAATACTCTTCGAAATTCGGTATTTATCCATTTACAGAGGCGGAAGGAGGCGTAGTCAAATTTAAAAAAAAACTTGATCTGTGTGCAATAATAACACAAAATGACACCAAAATTGGTAGCCTTGGCTATTCTATTTTTTAAGATTTAGGGTTTCATACGGACGGACGGACAGGCGGGCTTGGCTATATCGACTTTGCTAATTACCCAAAAATTCCTACGTAAGTTAAAACTACAAAATAACGTAGCTTAGTGTTTGTAGCTAAAAGTAAATAACAAATAAATGGACAAATACCGAGTCAGCTTTGAATTTGTCGAACTAATTTACTACTCGAGTTCATACAAGTTTTGTAACAAATACTTTAAATACTCAATTTGAACATGCAAAACTAAAGACTTATTTGGCTTGACCGCAATTTACAGTTGCACTTGATGTGAAACTGTAATACTCACTTTCCACTTGAGGAAACTTAATTGGAATTGTAAATAAAACCAAGGAAAATACACGAAATAAACCAGCAACAGTTGACCAAAAAATAATGAAAATGCAATTCAAAATATTCTTCCTCTATCGTCCTCGAAATTGCACCCAGTCGGAGTTTGAGCAATTTGCCAAGAAGTCCTTCGACTGCAGTCATTGGTCAGTTTTAAGAGCTAATTAGGAGAAACTTTCGAATTTCGCATAAAGTATCTTCTCAGTTCTAAATTGGCCCTTTGGGCCATAAGCAGATTATCGGCATCCAAGTAGGAATAATTAAGAGTGCCAGAAAATGGAAAATGGGAAAACTCGTTTGCATCTCGCAGTTTGCCAAGCACTCTGCCAAAAATGCATTTAGCATTTGCGCAAGAAATTTTATTAAAATGGGCTACGTGCTCAACAGCATGATATAATCACAAATAGGAGAGGGTGATGGGGAGGCGTCTGCAATTCGAAACAGATTACAATTATTTGATTACTCTCGGCAAATGCTTAAGTAGTTAAGCGGCACAAAAGTTAGCAAAGAGTCATAAATTCTATGTAGATAATGACGCTTATGAGTAGCATCAAGATTTTACTCACTCATGAATCATGGCCAAGTGAATCATTGGCCAAACAAATGAATGAATGAGTGAATGGGTGAATCTTGACCTGCTAAAGTGAAACTCAAACGAAACCGCTGCGATGCATCGCAAGTTTCTCCCCCTTTGACAGTTTCATAAATTAAGACATTCAACAATAAACAAATGGAGAAATACAACAGAAAGTGCACGTGTATTGTGCAGAAGAACAAGGCAGACAGAGTGTGAGAAAGAGAGAGTGAGAAGGGGAGAGGGGGCGGAGAGAGATCGAGTGATGAAGGCAAGCAAGAGGAAAAAGGCAGACAGGCAACCAGGCAGCTTCAAAGAGTTTGTCAAGCGGCAAAGTCTGTCGCTAATTATGCGATTCAGAGAGGCAACTCCTCTCCCCCTCCCCCCAACTCTACAGTACCCTGCTCCCTCTCCCGCATGCTCGTAAAAACTCGTCGTCAGTTCTTTTCCCGCATTGCCGCGGCTGTCTACGGCAATTGCGTTACACAAAGGCGAAAAGCGAATGCCAAAAAGCCAAATGCGACGGGCCGAATGACATGTGAAAATATGCAAATGCAAAATATCAAAAGTGAATGAATTGAGTTGAGTCTGGTCTACGGGTCTGTCTGGGCTACGGCCCGCAGGCGTGTGGCAGGAGTATCAGGGGGTCTCCATGTGGGGGGGGGATATTGGTGTTACCGCAACTGCACTTCCCCCTCATTAAATATAATGGACCAGACACAAGACGAGAGTTGTCAAGCACAGCGTGCTTTAATTATGATGTCGAAATTCGCATTAATTGCCAGTGAAAAGCGAGTACGAAGAACGTCGGAAACTCCCTACTTAAATATACCCTGTAAATGTCTGAATGCTTGAAGCGGTACATTGTTGCATTACGCAAACTTGAATTTCGCTTGGAACTGACTGCTTAAATCTTCTATATATCCTGTAACTGTAAGGGGTGTATTAATTCATTTGCGATTATTATTGCTAGTGTAAATCGTTTAAGGTGAAATTAAAATACTCTTCATCTTAACATTTCTCGTAAAAGTCTAATAACCTAAAGGTTTTGCAGTTCTTTTCATTATTGTATTTAAGTTATGTTATATTTTATTGTCATATAATATGTTCTATATAATCTACAGAGTATCTGCAAATATCCTATTACCATTTATTAATTTCAAGGGAATTATACTTCACAGCAAGTTTTGTATTTGAGTTTGTAATTAATTAATAATCTTATAATCTAATCTTTTCTTGTATATTATGTAGTCAGTAATGCATTTAAATTGACCACTTCTGCTTCTTTTCCCTACAGGGTATCTGCAAAGTCAGCCATTGCCCCCGTACAGTTGTCTTGCAGCAAGCGACAGCAGTTTATGCAATTTTGACAAGAGTTTTAAGAGTGCGCCCAACCGTCGACAGTTGTCAACTGTTATTGTTGAGTCGCCGACTTGATTTCAGTCGGGGATTACGACTCCGATAATCGCCCGTTGCCAGTCGGGAGTCGCCTGTTGCCGGTTGGGGGATGTCAAGCGGGTCGTCTGGCAATGCGTCTTAATGCGTTTGGACGTCGGAGCACTTAATTATTTGCAAATGTGGCAAACGGCGAATTAAAAGCGGCCAATTGCTGTCCGCGAAAGTTCAAAGGGAACTGCAATGAAGTAGGAGAGGGGGAACCTGTAGTACGATAAAGCATTCTACATAGTTAAGCATGGGAAGGAGGCTGAAATTAATTAACTTTTGCTAATTATAAATTCAATTGATAATTATCAGTATTTTTCGACAACAGGCCTCGTGTCTTATCTAATAAAGGAAGTTTTTCAACTTTTCCCGGTCTCCAAGCTACTGTCATGACAACAACAGCAACATCAGCAACATCAAGAACAGCAACAACAATAATTAAGTGGCATTATTGCAAATGGGTTGCCAATCAGGCTAGGAGAGGGGAGACAAGGCAGAATTGGACCAGTCAGGGACAGCTGGCGGTCAGTAAACTGATTTGATTTATGTTGAAGCTTTTATTAAAATTTCACCCAGCACCTCTTTGCCCCCCCTTTGCTTGACTGATTAACAGCAACAGGATCAGGAACGCGTGCGTGACGCCAAACAAAGCGAGATGAAAATTTGCTAGATTGAAGCTTGATTCCGTTTGGTTGGAGCGCCTTTAATTAAAATAGACAAATGGCGCACGATTGGGCACTCGCTGGCTTGCTGAATGGATGCTCCACACCCACTTCCCCCCGTCCCTTAGTCAGTTGCCCATCCCTATCAGTCTTCCCCATTCCGCGTGGTTCCTGGCTAACGCAGCTGTGCGCCTAATTTATGAAAAATTCACAAAACGAACTTATCAATCATAATGCTACCCCGCGCGTCATCTCCAGCCCCATCTCCCTTTCTATGCCCCACGGTGTGGCTACATTGTTGCAGACTGTCAGCATTTTTGGCAGTCCGAGCACGTGCCACGCTGCCGGCCAAGAGCTGCTCAAAGGAAAAATTCAATAGAAAAATTGCAGAAACGTTGAAGAGGACGAGTTGCATTTGCCGCTTGCCGCTGCAACGGCGCGTTGCAGTTGCTGCTGCACTTGCCAAACATTCTGCAACTTGCCTCGTTTATTGTAATTGTGAAGTGCCCCATTCGAGGAGGTGACCAAGAGGCGCCGACGGATGTCGACATACTCCACAGTGCAAGTGGACCCCATCGCGTCCCTGATGAAGTTGTTGATAATGCGGCGGATGCTTTACTTTAGCCAATTTGGCTGCCAGCCGCTCAGCAGTGACACGCTGTACGTGACCTGCTGGCCAAGTGCCCAGATAGAGGAACAGAGACAGAGATAGAGAACGAGGCGAAGAGAGGGGGAGATTCTGAGAAGAAGATAAAAGCGCTGATCAGCTCTTTAAGCTGGCAGCTGGCACATCATTTATCAGTCTGGCAAGCTTGTCAGAGTTGACCAGGGCTTAAAGATGATAGCTCAGTTTTCGAATATTAATAGCCCCGACATAATTTGTGAAAAATGCAGAGTAAGTAGGTGAGAGTAAGGGACATGCTCATACACCGGCTTGGAAGAGAATTTTAATATTATGTATTAGCTATTTTGGATATTGCATTCAAGTATATTTTATGAATTGCAATATTTACTGTCAATTATTAAATCAGAAAGGAGTAAATAAATAAACAGAGGCATTTTATATTTATTATGGTCAAAAATGGGTACACTAACTTTGTGCAAATGTATGTAACAGGCAGAAGGAGTCATGGAAAACCTCACAAAGTTTAAACATATAATATATTCCTCAGGACTACTAGCCAAGTCGATTGAGGCATGTCTGCCTGCTTGTCTTTCTATCTGACTGTCTGTCTATCTGTCCTTCTGTCTGTCTGTCTGCTTGTCTGTCTGCGTGTTTCCCTATCTGTCTTTTTTTGAAAATCATGTGCTGATCAAGTTTATTTATAATTTTGGTTGGCATAATTATTTAGGAAACTATTTATGTCAAAAACTTCTGCGTAAAAATAAATGTAGTTGAGTATTTAATACTTAACTAATACTAGTATTAATTTTAACTCGATCGGATAATAAACACAGAAGTTATAAAAGTAAAAAAATTTCTATGTAGAAAACTGTAGGATTCGCCAGTCCAATATAAAGAAGATATTTAATTGATTTCACATGGTATACCAAACGTTTAACATATGTTTTAAATGCTTCTGGTCGAAATATTTTCAATTCAACCTTTTGTATTAAAAATATAATTAAACCTACATTTAAAAAAAATAGTTATATATTAATTTAAACCTTACAATTATTGTACTTTATATCTTTATATATATATATATATATATATATATATATACATATAAGCTATAAATATAAGCTATACCAATTAAAACGAGAGCAACAGTCGCGCAAAACGCGGCAGTGGGATACCCTTCGACCTATGTTCCCGTGTAGTTTAATTTGTTAAATTCATACACATATGCATATGCACATGCTTTGAAATTAATCCCGACAGATGGCGCTCGCGCTTCGCTTTCGCCCGTCTCCCTTGTTAGCTGACAGAAGCACTTGGTTTTATGCTCATACTTTCTTAAATAACTTCTGTGTTTATTGTTCGATTGGATTGTAATTTGGGGACTACGTAGATATTTTATTTAGCTTAGTAAATGTTTAAGTCAGAAAGTTGTATCTTATATACAGCGCTTACAAATTAAGTTCAAAAATTAAATTATTGATTTGTGTGAGCGGTGGGCGTGGCACCTAACATTTGAAATAAACTTCATCTGCTTATAGTACACAGGAGTCTTCCTGCCAAGTTTGGTAACTCTAGCTTTTATAATAGCTGAGATCTGTGCGTTCACACAGACAGACGGACAGACGGACAGACGGACAGACAGACAGACATGGCTCAATCGACTCGGCTTGTGATCCTGAGCAAGAATATATATACTTTATGGGGTCTAACACGCCTCCTTATGCCTGTTACATACATTTGCACAAAGTTAGTATACCCTTTTTTGACCATTTTCAATGGTCGAAGGGTATAAACACTTATAAATGGTCCACTCAGTGTACGCCAACAGTACAATTAGTCATAGTCAGACATTTCTGCAACAAATTCAATTTCCAATGAAGAAAGCTAGAAGGAAATTGAAAGAAAATTGAAAAACAAAAAAGAATGGAGAAGAGTCTCTCTGCGAAAATGAAAAATCAAAGGCACAACAGACACGCGACCACAAGAATTTGCTGTTGTCTAAGCAGACCAAGGCAGTGTAGAGCGATGACGACAAAGCAGCCGAATGAAAATTTCCTAGAAATTTTAATTATTCAACATTTTTAACGCCAGGCAAATGTTGGAGGAGCCCAAAAGCCAAAGCGAAAACCGACGGCGAACTAATTAAAGACGCGTCCACCTACAAGACAGAGGCCCGTCGAAACGGCAGCCAATGCTGAGTGAAGGAGGCTGCCGAGCTGACGAGCAATTGGAAAAATCATACAAAGTTATATAGTCATCAAGTGTACATCAATCATAGGCCGCAAGAAGTCGAAGTTGGAGACGGAGATGGAGATGGAGACGGAGTTGTGGCTGACGTTGCTTTGTCTGGTGTGTGGAAAGGGGGCACAAACCAAAAACAACCACAGGAAAAGCGTGAAAAATTGTCGGCCATGACGCATCCCCACCATAGTACAACAACAACAGCAAATGCATCTTCACATTGCTAAATTTGGGGCCAAAAACCAAGCTCGCTGCCTGAGCAACGGCTCCATGTGTAGGCATTTTGCCGATAATTAGCGGCCCCGGAGAATGAGGACTTTGCGCCCTAATTGATAAACGTGCCAGCAGCAAGAGCTACAGTTCCAGTTCCACTTGCAGTAGCTAGTAGCTACCGCCCTCCCGGTCCCAGTTCCTGTCCCAGGCACAGTCACAGTACCGACAAGCGTCTGTGCCGCCGTCTGTGCGGCTTGTCTAGCGCCGAGTTGCCTCCTCCTTCTCTACCGCCTTCTTCCTCCAACCGTTCCTCCGTGAAGCGCTCCCCTGTGCGCTCTGGCGTAAAAATTATCTTAATGGACAATTTAAGAATCACTCATTGTGAATTATGCGGCGCATTTAGTTGCCGAGTAGTCGAAGTTCTTGGGATCTGGCAAATGGGCTAAAGAATGTCTGCAGTGTCGAAAGTTCTCTCATGCTCTATTCCGATGGGGTATCAAGCTACGCTGAACTGCTTGAGGCACACACTGCGAAGCATTTATTGTTTTATTTAGTTCGTTAACAAATAAATAAATAAATTGTCTTCAACTTTAGTTTTGGTAACTAACTAACTAAGAACTTTAAATGAAACCATTTGCGATGATTAAAATCGTTAGAAATGCATTAAGAAAATACTGCTGAGCTGATATGCCTGTATACTTTCTATTTTAAGTGTATTTCCCTATCGCCTATACTCTCTCGTTCTTCTCTTTCTCTTTCGCACTCTGTTGTTTCTTCAGCTTTGTTCAGTTTTTGTAGCCGATAAACATTGCAACAGTTTTGAGATTGTAAATGTTTTGGAAAATCTTCCATAAGCAAATGAAATGCTTTATACGTTGAGGTGCTCCGATATCGTTGACTTGCTGGATCGTTGGGGCCGTGGGGGCCAGGCCATGTGTGGCAGCACTCGGCAGACCCAGAGGGAATTCTTCTGCTCCGTCTCATCACTCAAAGCGACTACAGCCGCTAAAAACAATCAACGGCCACATGATTCCTCTCACAGGTCTTCCTAGGCAGAGAAACTATGCGAAATTATGTTACGAATGGGGCACGTTATGTATGTCTGACTGTCTGTCTGTCTGTCGTTGGGTTGCCTGCTCTGCTTGTCTGTCTGCCATGTCTGCTGTCTGTTCGGGGCGAGCATTCGCTTCATTCTAATGACTTTAATGAAATTTTTAATTCCCAGCAACGTGAATTTATTGTTCTCGGTCTAAATTTGTGCACTCTGCGGCAGTTGCATGTTGTGTGGCCACTCAAAAATAAACACCCGAGTCGAGTCAAGTCGACTCGAGGCGAGTCGAGTCGCTTGAAGTGTTGTGAAGTGCACTGAAGTGGGTTGGGCAGCCAGTTCAACTGGTAGCAGCTCTGGTTCGCTCCGTTTTCAACTGCCAGCTCTGGCCAGCTTTTGGCTCAAGGGAGGCAGGCAAGCAGGCAGGGAGGGGGGCAATCCAAATGCAGATTAATCAAGCGCTCAACTTGCTGCTCACTGAGTTTACCTAGCCCCTGTTTATGATTTTGGCCTCCGTCTGTGCTGCTGGCCCGGTTCACACTTCCCTGTTTCTCCCTCTACCTTCCTCTCTTTCTCTCTCCCTATCTCTCTTTTAGTGGATCTCCTGGCTGTAGCAGCTACTGTCTGCTGCCACTTCGCCAGCTGATTAATGTCTTACATGCGACGTTTTAATACCAATTTTTTATGCATATTCCAAAACGAATAAAACGCCAAGTTAAGTGAAAAAGTTGTAGTCACCGCAGCCGTGACATTTCCTGTGCGTGCGTGAGGCAACTACAGTGAGCACTCGCTAAAATGAGAGCTTAAAGAAAGACAGACAAGAAGGAGTTTGAAAAAATACGTCTTGCATAAAATTGTTGAAGTTTAATAGAAGAAGTTGATCTATGAAAATTATGTTTGTTATATAAATTATATATTAAAGATTCATTCTTAGCTCTATTCATTTTACTCTCTATTTCTCTTTGAAATCCTGCTGTAACTTGCTGTTCAACAATTCTCTTTCAGCTAGTGCACACTGTAGACACTTAAGCGCCCCGCGAACAAGTCACAAATATTCAGAATGTTTGCTGCCGCACGCCGGGGATCGAAAGGTGTTAATGCCAAAAACCTGCACAAGATTTGTACACAGCTAATTTCAGCATATTTACAAAGACAAAGTAGACAACGGACTGACAATCCCCGACCCCATGCAGCATGGCATATCCAAATTGCCCGATGAGCAATTGCAGATAAGTTCGAAGCAGGTTATAATTAAAAAGAAATTTGTCCAGTGTAGAACATGTTATTATACGTACTTATAGCCTTATCTATACAGGAGTGTTTGATGGTTCGTCCCAGGTGATTTGTCTGCCGGACCAAGTGCATCCTGTTCTAATTAGAGCGTATAGTAGCGGCGCCCTTGCAAATGACTTAATAATCGAGCAGTTTGTTTCCCTTTCTTTATTGGATAAGAGCATTAACTGCCTTCGAGAGTGTGTTATATCATTGTGTTAAATTAACCAGTTCACATTTCTTCTTTCCTACCTGTTTCTCTCACTCTTTCTCTATGGCTCGTTGCGTTTGGTTGCCAATTAGCGGCAACACTTTGTGCCCCAAAATGATGGTCGAGGTGTCATTCGAGGCACCTTTTTGATGACTGGCCATGATTGAATGCGGGCAGGGATCACAGAGCCGGGTCTAATGAGGCAACTTGTTCATTACAATGATAACGTTCTGTCGTATATCACTTCCGATTTAGTAATGAGCAGCTTTATAAAGAAGATTGGCTGCCTGATTAGCAGGTAGAATCTTTCTTTCTTATTAAATGGGAGAAATGTATAAAAAAGAATTTAAATAGAGCTGATATAAGGTTAACAATCCCAAGATATGGAAATTCTTATATTAACAAGACCCTTCATCGTAGAATATATAAATCAGAGCTCCTTTCATAAAATATTCAATAATACAACGAATTTTAAACCCGAAAAGGATAAATTGTAGTAACGAATATGTTTGTCTTGTCTTGTCAGTAAATTTACCGACTCTTCACAGTATTCACCCCAATGCAGAAGCTCTGTAAACATTATTTATGAATCATCCCGCTGTTTTTTTGCACAATCCTTGATAAACTCAATTAAAATCTAATTAAATTCTACCGGCATTTTATTCAATTTTCTACCCAACTTGTGCGCTTTCTCTCTCCTTCACACACACACACGTGCTCGTCTGTGTTAAGCATCGTGTAAACAGGCACTCATAATGGCGCTCTGCACAACAATTATTAAAAGCAGAAGCAGAGACAACAACAACAACAACTCAGCCTGCATATCATCGACGAGCACTCAATGTCAGCTGCAAAACAAGCAATGACAACAGGGCACACGGCCACGCCCACACCGCCCACCCATACACACAGCCGAAATACGCCCACACACCCAGCAGACACACTCGAGCAAACTGGAGACAACAACAACAACAACAACAACATCAGCAACAACAATGCTGGGAGATAGGCAAATCAAAAAACGCCCCATCGCAAAATGAAGAAAAATGAAAAGAAAAACTGAAGAAAAACTTTACAAACTCAATTTTCACTTTTGACAAGGCAGAAGGCACCGCCCACTTTCCAGCTGCAACATCCACAATTTTCTCATATTTAAGAAAAATATTTGTTTATATGTTGATAAATTTACGACTAGAGCTTCAGTCAACATTTTAGGGTAGTCGCAGGGTGGATGAGCCGACAGTGTGTGGGGGGGCGACGGTTCCTTGTGGATGGAGTGATTCCATTATCATCTCTAAGGAGGTGTCAGCCGCAGATGCAGCAACAGGGCGAGAACTGTCGACGCCGAGGACACACACCCAGACACCCACACACGTGAAATATTTATAAGTTGTTGAATTTTCATTTTCATTTTCGTTTTCATTTCAATTTCCACAAATTTTCATTGTCTGAAGACAAGCGAATTGTCAATTGCCAGGTGAGATTAGCATATCACGCGCCCAGGGAGCATCTACTTCAATCTGGGGTGCACAAGTGTGTCAGCTGTGAGTCTAACTCAAGTGTTCTTAAATGCGATTTAGTCTCTATTTCTCCACTGTATACTAAAGTGAGATGTCATAAAAAGAAATTTACATGCAAGAAATTCCGAAAGATTCTTCTAGAACTGGAAAGTTTATAGAAATTAAGAATAATACAAAGTGCAAAGGTACTTCTTATGGATATACATTTAAGATACCACTCATAAACAATTATTACAATAGTATTATGTAGTTATAATGATTCATCTTGTAGCTAAACTTCCTACTTTATAATTTTATGAAAACGATTAAGAATAGAATTATATATGAACTGATTACAATATCATACATTTTTAATCTTTAAAACTGAATTTCATAATTTTAAATATGAGCAAAACTTTGGACACAAAATACAAGTTTATGTCAAATCAATTTCCGGGAATGCTTTCACTTCTCGCATATGGAATCCAATTATTTCATAATAAAATCAAATGATTGCGCACTAAATCAATGCTGTCATTTATAATATTCAGTGATTTTTTCAATGATATTTTCACTTCGTGCGACTGTCAACAGTTTTGGTTATTTATGCGCACCTGCCACGCCCACATGACATACTGTGCGTGTGTGTGTGTGTGTGAATGGTGTGAAGAAGTGTGTGAATGGCATTCGAAGTTAAACAACACATGGCAACCCTGTCGACGATCACTTGCCAATGGGGGCGTGTCGGCAGGCAAAAAGAGTTGAAACATGGCGACGCCGCAATGGATGAGCAACTTTTTGGCTACCGCATTGGCTGCCAAACACAGAAGGGGCGTGGCATGGAGGCCGATGTCGTTGACATAGTCGGGAGCATACACGATCGACACTGCCGCCAGACGAACCATTCCCCGATCTCAAGTGTCAGACTCGATTTGGTTGCATCACGTTTGAAGTGGGCCGCAGCGAGGCAAGAGAAACAGAAAAAGAAAATCGAATGGAAAATGGAAAATAGAAAAGAACTTTTGGCATTTTATTGAAGTTCAGCTATAAATAGGCGCATCATTTTGATGAATTGATGGCTCCCCAGTGAACCGAGCCAGTTCCAATACACTGGGGCCGCACAGCGCTCGTTTTAGTTTTGATAGTTTTTCAAAATGTTTCGCATTGATTTTCATTGAGCATTTTCGTTTTCGCTTTTGTATTCTGCTTCTTCTTTCGCTTTTCTTTCCGTATTTTTTTTTATTTTCAACATTTTCGAAATATTTTCAAGGATGCGATGCGAGGCGAAGCGAGATACCCATGCAGTGCGTTGTTCTTGTTGTTGTTGGCGCTGTCGTCTGCGTCGCCTGGGCGAAATGTCGTCAAGTTAATTAAGTGATTTATGCGCGTTGAGGTCGCGCGTCTACTTAATTATCAAATAGTGTGGCATGTGGAGAATGTTTTGGGAATTATTCCGCTGCCGAGATGCGAGAGTTGCTCTCCTGGTGGACGTTCAGGGGGCTGCTATAAAATTGGTTTATAGCTTACGCTCGATATATTTCCAGTGGCTTATGGTAAAATTGGCTGTCAAATAGAAGCGCAACATATGCGACACTGCCGAAAGGGATTGAGCGTCGAGATTTACAGATGGAATACAGATTTTCAATTGAATCGCAGACAAACGATGAGAAGGGAAGGGAAACAAAAGAAGAAGTTAATATTTTAAGCCTTGTTGCGTTTAAGGTTCCTTTTATTACATTTTGATTTAAGTTTATTTTCAGTTGTAGTGAGTTTTTAAATTTAAATTATTTAATTGAAATTTCATTATTATATTATTGACAGTAATTACAATTTTGTTTGCCTTTTGTTTTAATCCTAAAATAGAAAGATTTTCACTCTACAGAATGTGCGAGTTTTTGGTGAGATCTATTCGTATTTACTAAACTAAATTACTAAATTACTCACATATCAAATTGCTTAGTCAGTCTTTTAATATTGCTTTCGTATACTGTTTATTCCCTTATTGAAATTAATGAAGTTGATGCTTCGCACTTTCAACTGCTGCATTCTGTTTGAAATTCTCTCCACCTTCCCTTTCCTTTATCCATGCGAGAATATTCGCACATATATGCATAATATGCTGGTTCATTTGGGGGGCACTGTATGCCCGCTGATTACGGACCATGAGAAATGGCCAATAAGGACAAGTCGAGTGTGTCCTCATGCGAAGTGGGAAGAAAGAAGGAGGCGAAAGTGGACTCTGTAGAATCCTGCGGAATATTTGCATGCATTTATCGATATGCGTCATTTCGCTGGTTTTTAATAAATTTCGGATTTATGCAGAGTGCGCCAGGATGCTATCGAAAAAAGGTCCCGCCTCTGTCGGTGCTGGGTCTGTGTCCTGACCCGAAGCGCTTTCAATTAACGATGCTCGTAAATTTACTTTGGCAATAATAATGCAGCTGAGTCCAGTCCAAGGATATGGTCGGGCTTCATATGCTGTTTATTTAAAGCAGCACACACACTCCATACACGCACACATATATCGTATATATATATACATCATTTCGATGCGGACATTTTCATAAAGACAACGTCGGCGACGGAGAAGGCTTAAGTTGTGGCTTATAATTTATGGGGGGACAGCTGGAGGGGGTCAGCCTGGACAGCAGTTTGGGTTTCTTTTGGTGGCGGGTCCTGTCGGATATTAACCTATACGAAAATTGCGTTCTAATTACTTTAAGCTCGACCAGACGCACGCCCAGACGCCGACAAGAATGGTCAAACATCTGAGGGCCCCCATCGGTCGCCGTGGGCGATTATTGCTGTTTGTGCACAGTCAGTAAGGGAAGGCACTGCTTCCGCCCGTCTCCACCCTCTGTCTGGCACTGATCCTTTGTACTGTGCAACCAGATTCGACTATTAGCTGCAACGCAGATGCCGCAAGTCGCTGCAGAGCTGCAAACTAATTGCAATATGACGTTGCATCCTGTTGCTTGTCGCCGCTTGCTTGCTCCGTCGGTTTGGGGTGTCTGCCCTGCCCTGCCCTGCACTGCCTTGTGGTCAACATGGTTGCACTGCCAGCACTCTGTCATGTTTAACTCTTCCTTTGAAGGTGGGGCAGGCCACCCACGCCACGCCAGACATGGACACCGATGCAACGAGGAGCGAAGAAACGGAGATACGCAGGGACAGCGGGACGGATTGAACGGCGTTTGACAAGCTGACAACATGGCAGTGCATGGGCAGCTCTCGTGACTGGGTGCCTTCCGCCTTGTGCCGTGTGCTGTGTGGCTGGGTGCCTCGTGCCATGGCCACATCCTGTGCATGTTTGTGCATGGCTCAGTGACAAGGACATGCCAAATTAAAATGCAATAAAAGCGTTAATGAATTTGTGCAGTGTTTAGGCGCCCCGTGCACGGCGCCTAGCAATCCAGCCAAGTTAATGAAGTGCTCAGATCCAAACCGGGCCAAGAAAGCAGCCCTTGCACAGCACATTGGGGTTAAAGGGTTGCAAACAGGGGTTAAAACTCTTGTTGACGCTACGTCGCGCGCTGTTAACATGGCCAGAAAGTGCCGTTGATATTTCAATGTGTCGTCATTTCTGACATTGCTGACTAATTCCCACTGCCCCCCTCCCCCCTCCCCCGTCCCCTTGCCAACACTGCGGAAAAAAACCAGCTGTCAACATTGTCCTTCCTGCCGACTCCTGCGCGACAACACTGACAACCCTGACAACCCTTTTCAGCCCCCGCCTCGGGCAGCGGTTCCACTTGCTGCCCAAAAGGTCAACGAGGGCCAAAAGCGTCTGAGGGACGTCGCCTAATTTAGTGGCGCACAATGTCGGGGATATTTAAAGCAAATGAGCGCACATTTATAATGACAACAAGGACAACAAGCGACAGCGGCAACATCAACAACAACGACGGCAACAATGGCAACAAGGC
The DNA here is from genome assembly GCA_018903715.1 of Zaprionus davidi. NCBI lineage: Eukaryota > Metazoa > Arthropoda > Insecta > Diptera > Drosophilidae > Zaprionus > Zaprionus davidi. Next base: position 6,237,683 of record JAEIGL010000003.1, read on the forward strand.
TCACTCTTTGGGCATTTTTATAACTTCTCTTTCCGAACTTATCGCAATTTATATGACAGTGTCATTAGTTCGGTTCATGCGCCAGATGACAGAGAAAAGAAGAACCGAATGATAAATATCCTTTCGTATGCAAAGCAGGGAGTTTATCATATAAAATACATATTAATTTTGTGTTCCTTGCTGAAAATTAGGTTTACAGATGCCAGAGTTATTATTGATATTATAAAACCTATTACCATATGCACTTCAAGTTTACGTATTGTTTGACTTTATACAGTAGAGATGCTCATTGCCTCATATCACTTTGCTGTGGCCTCATTTCATTATAATGCCCCAACAATTATTTGCATTACCCGTTCTGGTTGTCAAATATGTTTCATCGCGGATATATATGTATATTAATTACCGATGGGGTTGGAGAAGGGGGACTATCCCACCATGACAAGAGAAAAACTCGCACAGCTGAATGAGTTTTTATTTATTTATTTCCTTCTGCTTTTCGCTGTGCAAATTGAAAAAGGGAAAATGGAAAAAACCAACAGGATAAAGGCAACGGTAGCGGGCGACAGCCAGAGGACACTTTTGGCAGGCGTTGCTGTAATGCATAATCAGGTTTCGAAATGACAACGGCGAGAATAATAACGGTCGCTAAAACGCCGCTGGGACAAAGGACGAAATCGGAAAGAAAAAAACAAATAAAGTGTATATAAGAAAAACAAAATTAACGCTTGCAACTTTTCCTCAATCAAATGAAACTGAGCACGTTGTCCATTGTTTTCTGTGGGTTTTACTTTTTATTTTTAGCTTTTTAGATAAAGAATATAATGATTATATACTTATAAAGAGATACTTATAAAAAGAATAACTAATATTGTTTGTGAATAATGTAGGTATAATATTACAGAAAAGCGTGTTCAGTATTAGAAATGAGGAGAAAGAAAGGCTCCATTCGGTATGCCGATAGTTTTATACCCTTGCATGTTCTTATACCCACCGATGTATATATTGTGGTATTGTTAATATTCAATATTATTTCTCCCTTTGATTGGCACTGATAAGTTAAGTTATTTCTTAAGTCAAAACAGGTTTTCAAACAAATTTAATATACACTCTGTAAAGGTATAAAAAGGAATCTCTGGTAATAATTACTATGCGATCTTAAACATTTTCTTTATCATAGAGTAACAAATTTGTACTAACTTTAATATTCTTAGGTTTAGACAAGATTGATATAAGATAAGATTGAATTGAACATACAAACATACTCACATGATCAACATTTTAATTTAAAGCAATTTGATCAGAAATATGATAGAATTTCAATTTACTCGCTCCCCCTGTAGAGTTGCTCTCTCTCAGTTACCTTTCCGCACATCCCCCATGAAGGTGGAACATCGTCGACAGCTTCTCATTTGTCACGGACCCGGCTCATTTCAAAAAATGCTTCAACAATCTGGCAATTACACACCTACCACATAAAGCAGGGTTCGCTCTGCACACGTACAACTTGGCTGGCAGGGGGTGGGGTGGGGAGAACAACCCCAAGCAGTGGCAGGCAGAGAATTGTCAATTATTAAACTTTGCATTGCAAATGAAAACATATGTTTAACAAGCGCACGAGTTACTCCCCCGTCCCAGCCAGACACATTTGGATGCCTTCATATCCGTTTCCGGCTATCAGAGGCATTTACTCCTCATGCCCCAACCCCCTTTCAGGAGTAGCAACCCGAAGGGTTGCCTCCCATTTAGCATTGCACGTTGAAAATTAAATGTTTCGAAATGAAATTCCTCAATTGCAGTCGCCACACTCAGACGCCGCGTCCGACACTTTGACGCGGAGTGGGAGGAAGGGGAACCAAAATGCGATAGACCTGAAAGCAATAAATCCTGTAGAGCAACAGTAGCAACCCTTGCGATTTGACTCCCCTCCGCTTCCCCTTTCCCTGCCCGCCCCCTGCCAGTGGCTTCTCAAATTGCAATTAAACGTTTTACAAAACCGCGCTGACCGGTCGTCTGAGAACCCAACAGGCCTGCCTGCCACCGCCTGCCCCCGCCCACCCACTTGCTTGGCTACCCAATGTTAGCTAAACAAAAACAGCATGCGAGCCTGAGAGCTAACCCCCCCTTGGACTGAGCTGGACTGGACTGGTAAACTCTGGATCAGCCCAAAACTGCACGGCCTGCCGACGATTTGACCAGCGTCGTCGTCGACTATTGCGTTATTTCCGCTTCCGTTGCCACAACGCTTAAGAGACGCCTCGGCGAGGAGTTGGCAGTGCTGCAGCAACAAACCTTGTTCCCCTGTCAGCTCCCACTCCTGCTCCCCCCTGCCCAGTTCGCTACTCTCATTGACGCTGTGCTTAATTGCGTTTGTGTTTGCGTCCGCACAGTGAGCACATTTTTGCACGTGCTGCTTGGAATACCCACCATACTGCCACCTACCACCCCCTTTCGCCCACCCCCACTGCCACCCTTGGCATATCACTAAACGACGCATTGTGCTGCCTGTCTGTCCTCCGTGTTCAATTTACAATTTTTCATTGGGCGTCGTCTGTTTCTGCTGTTGCTGTTGCTGTTGCTTCTAGCCACGTGCGAGCTTCACATTTTCGCAATTCGCTGCGGTTGCGGCAGCGTTGCCACCCTGCACAAAAGGCACCTTCTCCCTCTCTCCCTACTAGTGCAAATAATTAAAAACTTTGGCAACTTTTTTCATAATTTATTAATAACCAAGCACTCAAAATGCAATTAAATCTTGGTCAACTTGTGGGTCGAGTGCCGTTAGCTGTGTGCCGGCAGCGCAACAGCTGGCGGCGTAAAATGGCACCAAATTAAAATTCCAATGCAGTCCTGAAAACTGTGGTACCATGTGATAGCCCCCAGCTTCCTAAACCACCCCCTTCCCTTCCATCACCCTTCTGTGGTCGTCCGCAAGCACACGCATTAGGTAAGAACTGGAAAAGTGCATTTAAATTCGTATTCGGATACGGATTTGGATTCAACGAGCGACGTGTGGTAAATGAATTCGGCCAATCTTCGTTCATTAGTTAGCCAGCTAGACCAATGGGCGAGGGGGAAGGGAAAGAAGGGGGGGAGGTGCAAGCCCTACCAGCTGCGACCTGATGACAAAGTGTGAGCAACACTTTGGGAGCACGTCCGCTGCACTGTGAGAAAGTTTATGTGCACAAATCAGTCAGAGTTGCCAAAGGAACTAAAAACTTGGTTTTGAAATGAAGAATCCGGAAATATTTACAGCAAGGAAAAAAAAGGAGTATATAGTATATACCAACTATATTATTTAGTACATTAGTTCATTCAATTTTAGAGGGTTCAAAAATATAATGCTTAAGTTATCAAGGGATCCAGAACTTCAACAGACTTCAATACCATTTTCACATATAACATCAGAAAAACAGTCTATTGTTAATAACTTTCTTATTATCTACTGATTGTTTTAGTAATTCTTTAAAATCATATTGATTTGAAAATGTAAATTTAATGGTGTTAAATGATTATAATAATTGAATAAATATAATAATTGAATAAATATAAATTTAATATTGCATTATTTAATGTTGCATAAATAAATAAATAAATAAAAATTAAATTAACTAACGTTATTTAACAGTAAGTTTATAGTAAGTTCCTTTTGTCTTCAATATTAATTTAATACATATTTCTTGCAGTGCATCGTTCATTTAGCATGTAGAGCGTGCACCGTGTCTGATAAAATTAAAAACCATTTTAGAGTATAACAAAAAAAGTTAAAGACACAACAAACTACGAGGCAGCTTTACACGGCTAAAGGATACAAGTTTTTGGCCTGAACTTGTGTGTGTGTGTGTGCAGAATCGGGTGACAGCTGGCAGCAGATAGTGGACAGTTGGACGGGCACCTACGAGAATGGCGACGCTCATAAAATTTTCATTGGCCATTTCAGTTTGCGCTGAGGTAGTCGATGTAGCTGAGGCGGGTGCGGTGCTAGAGGTGGCTGCGGTAGCAGTTGGTTAATGACAGTTAAAAGCCATTTGGCTAAAAGTTTTTGCATATTAAAAACATATTTTGCGCTGCGACACGACACGCTGTGCAGTGCGCAAATTAGTTGAGCTGCTCGTGGTAAAGCTAAAATCAATCACAGTCAATTAGGCTAAGGCGATTTTTATGATAGGACCCCCCTCTTATCCCCTATGGCGCGGGGCATTCGATAGTTTTAAGTCCTGCTGATGTCCTCCTGCTGCTACTGCTGTTGCTGTTGGCGATCAAAAGGAAAGGACCAAATCCTACAGCAGTCGGAGACCGGAGCGGCCATTAAATCTAATCGCATTAAATGAGCAGCGCTCTAGCACAACCACCAGCACTTTGAACTGCGAACTGCGAACTACGAACTCGGCGCTCAGCAAGCCCCGAAACGGAGGACCCACTGTCAAGCTAAAACGACATATATCATTGAGCTGCCGATTGCCGATGTCTGAATGCTCTGAAATGAGTAAGAAAGGAAGTTAGAAAAAAGACGGTAAATAATATTAAACAAAACATATTTTAACGAAAATATTATACAGTGATTGAACATATAGCTTTTTTCTATATAAGAAAAATATAAAAAAAAGGTTTAAATTTTAACCATACATCAAAATACCCTTTCAAATCTATTGATTCTAAGCTGCATGGCTGTATTAGCTAAGTTTGAACGTATTCCTAAGGTTAGTTTTTAATAAGAGTTCCTCTTTTGAACAAGAATATATACGATATGCAGCCTTACTCTATGTACTTCACAGTACCCTCCCAAACTATAATACCCTCTATAAGGGTATAAAAAGTGGAAATAATCACGACGGCAGCAACAACAATCCGCTGACAGTTAACGCAAATTTATCGATTGACGATTAAAAGGGCGCAACAAGGGAACGTTGCCAGGCGACAGGATAGCAATACAGCATACGATAAACGGGGTGGGTCAAGGGGGGAGGCAGGGCGGCAGGGTACAACAGGGTGGCTCCGTGCCTAAAAACGAAAATCACAGGAAATTGATTACAATTACGCTGGACGACGATAAACGCTCGTCGACCTCCAGTCCAACTGCGAACACATCGCTGGGCACTAAAAGGCACGAGGGATTGGAGGGAGGGTTACCGGGGTGGTGGCACCACTGTCACAGGACAACGTCATGCGGTGGTTTACTGCAGCGAGTCTGATTATGTCCGATTTATCGACACATTGTTAGCATTTTTAGCATTTTAAGTGCTCGAATCAATTGTGTTTGTCTGCCGCCAACTGTCAGATGTGAAATCAGAAATCTCCTACAGAACAATGAATTGCACAATCATAATCATATTGTGTGGGTTACGGCAAGATTGTGTGCATGCTTTTGACAGAGGGTGAGCACAGTGTGCTATGCCTATGAATGCAGCAAATCGCTTGGAAAATGCCAATAAAAAGATTAACGATTAAAGATGGTAATGAAAAAATCAGGTTAAAGCAGAAGATCTTTAGTGGTTGATTGGCAGAGAGCAGGGAATAGGGAAAGGGATGTTGTGAATAATATATTACAGTTTCCCGGATATAGATATATGATATTGTCTAACAAACTTAGTACAAATTATTATTTTTCTTTTTTTATCCTTATTATTCCGCTTAGGAACTTAGGGCCTCTACTAGAGCCTTCCATCGAACTCTATTTTGCGCCGTCTGTTTTGCTTTGTCCCACGTTGTGTACGACTGGGCAACAAATTACGATTATATTAATTATATTTGTCTATACAAGTCCATAGTTTAAGGCCTTTAAGGACTCTGTTTTATACGCCAAACTTATCTGAAGTCTTCTTCGGAGAAAATGAGAGAAACCCAGTAAGAAGATTCTATACCATTGTATGTTCTCATATCCTCCGATCGTTCCTCTACTAGTGATATATAATGGGGCACAATTTAATAGTATTGTGTATATTCAATATTATGCCTAACTTTAAACTACTGGCAAAAAATTAATATACCCTCTCCAAGGGTAAATTAAAAGAAGAAAAGCTTAATTTAAAATTCACGATACTCACGTGCCTCACGAGTGACTCATAACACAATCAAAAAACTCCGCTTTCAACTGAAGACTTAGCTAAATCAAAAACTATTGCGTGTTTCACGAAGGGTTTTAAATATGTAAATCCTTATTAAAGTTTGCATACGGCTCGTGCGTGACTCACAGCGTTTTATAAATCGGGGTAAAACTACTGAAATCATACTGGGATCAGAAAGTTGATATCACTGCGGGCAGCAGACTGTTTACCTGGAGTTTCATAACCCCAGGTTATCATTGGCTTTCCTTCCCTCTCTTTTGGAGATTAAATCTGTCTCTCTCTCTCTCTCTCACTCAAGCCACATCAAAGTATCTCGGAGTTTGGAACCACAAGTAAAGCCAATTTAAATACCCATTTACCACATAAGGTATCTGCGCTGAGACCGTTTCTGTTTACTCGAATGTTCGTTAATGCTGTCAGTTATAATGTATTTAATATTTGCTTAAGCCCGACTCGCCCTTCCGCGCCACGCCCCGCTGCAAATGATGCCCACTTTTTGGTCTTTATGCACAGCAAATTGCCCAGGCCGAGACCCAGATCAGACAGGCCCGACCCCGGCCAGAGGTGAGTTCCACTAAAATGGCTCGAGGCGTGTGTGCGTATGTGAGTGTGCGTGTGTGCGCGCCTTTGAAGCGCTCGCAAACAAGTGTACTCAGTTTACATTCGAATATACTCATAGGGCGGGGCGTTGAGCAGATCCTTAAACATCCTTACATGCTTTTAATTTTGCGCATTAAGCGTAGTTAATCCTTAAACGCCCCTCTGCATATGTAAATAGACGGACGGACATTGGCGTGGTGGGCTTAGGGCGAAGGGGTGGCACAAGGGTGAAGTGGCGACAGTGGCGTCGGTATTCAAGGGTTGTCATTAGCAGGCGCTCCCTCAATGTCACAATGCAGTAAATAATTGTTGCTCGGCTTTAATTTAAATACGTTTTTATTAGTAGCAAAGCACACTCTACCTTCCACCCGGTAGTGTCCTCCCCTGCCCACACCTTCGCTCTCTCTATCTGCCCCTTCCTGTCGAGCGATACAGAACTCATTCAAATGCGACGTGACATGAAAATTGCATTTGGCTGCGCTGTCTGCGTTTTCACAGTTGCTGTCTGCGTATTTTTAGGGTGACCATATGGCCGTGGCGAGCATCTTTTTCGACACTTTCACCCCGTCACCCAACGCCTTTTGTCTATTTATGCATTTCACCGCGAAATAGGATTAAACGCTTATGTAAAGGACCCAATCAAAGTTGCCCGGCGCACACCTTGTAACGTCTCTATCGCGTCGGGCAAGCCGAGCACACATATGCCCCGGTTCCCGGGCCACGCCCCAATGTGGTCGCAAATCCGCTTTCCAAATCCTATCAACGACTCTCTGCCCTACGGCGTGAGGTAGAAAACTTTCTGCGAGTCGAAACGAACGAAAAAAATTCCATTTTCAATTTGGCAATTTCTTTCGCATGCTCTGAGAAACGTTGCATACTTCGCGGCGTATTTGGAGCTTCGCTTTCTTCTTCTTCCTTCCGACTTGACTCATCTTTACGCCATATAATTCTTGATGTCTTTAATTTGTCTTGCCCCTCGGTACTCGCAGCAACAGCAATCGTCCGCCTAAGCCGCAGCAATTTTTATTATGACAGCAACAATAAAAACAAAAATGAAAAAAGAAAATAAAAACAAAATACAACCCCGCCAACAAGTTGTAATACAAATTTTGTGGTCCATTTTACAAAATGAAAAGTTAACGGACATGGGACGGCGATGGGCCAGGGGTGTTCAAGAGGCACGCAACGTATGCTGCAACAGCACAACAAGCACAAAAATTTATGTAACGTAAAAATATTTTGATGATGTCCTTAAATCAAAATTTAAATAAATTTTCTAAAATAAAACAGGGAAACTGGGAAAGAAGAGTCTCGCCCGTTTGAGTTTTTATTCTGATTCTCGGCCGCCCTCCCGCCTTATATTACATGCATATTTCGTATTTATTTTACTTTTCAGCTTCGTTTTTTTTTCGTTTTTGTTTTTATTTGCTTGCCGAGAATTTATTTCTGGCCCACGTTTATTTGGCATTCTGCATTTGGCACCGCCCCCGCTCGCGCCTCCATCCTAAAACTTGGACCTGGACTGGCCAAGAGGCACTGCAAAGTTCCCAAATCCGTTGTCTCAGCCAAAAGTTGTAAAGCAGCCGAATAAAAATACACGAGCTCATGCATATATCATATATTACGGCAGATTGCTTCGGCTTTGCGTGTTTATGATTTGCTTTCATTTCTCTTAGGTCCCTCCCTGCCAAATAATTTCCTGGTAATACCGAATATAATTGCATTATACAATTTTCTGTATGTGTGTGTGTATGTTTACATGATTTGTGACCTGAGCCCATAGATCCTGCTTAGCTGCGATAGAAGAGGGTCAGAGCTCCGGCCTAGCAAAGCAACTTAAGGTTCAATTTGAAGAAAAGGCAAATAAAGAATGCCAAAGTCGAAAGCAAATAAAAGCTAATTTTTTGTGTTGAAAAGGTAATCAGGCAATAATAATTTATTGTATATTACAATAAATAATACTTTAATTGAGAAAGTTTTAAATTGTTTTTTAACAGATATACAGTTCTAAAATATTGAATCCTTTCTATATTGATAGTTCAAGTCTCGTTCTCTTAAGGCGTTTAGGAATATTATATGTTAAAGTATACCAACTAGAGTTATGCACCCATGCATGACTCTAGTTGGTATATTAATTTTGGCCAGGAGTTTGCAATGCACTTTAGGAGACATCTCCCACCCTGTAAAGTATATATATTCTGAATCAGAATCAATATAAAAATTGAACTAGTCCTGTCTGTTGCAACGCAAACTAGTCTCTCAGTTTTAAAGATATTTAAACGTGCCACAAATGCTTCCTATTGCTGCACGCTGTACATAAGTCAGAAAGAGCCGGATCGCACCGATATATGCCATACAAACTATCGGCCGATTTCAGTTATTTGCAACTAAATTTACTACATCGGACTACATATATATTTCTATATGTTTAATATGCATTTTAAATTTCATCCAAATCGGACCACTATAACATATAGCTGCTATAGGAACGATTGGACGAATTGAAGGTTTTTATATGAGACTGGTTTTGATTTTACAAATAACTTAGCTTAAAGTCATAATATTGTATACACACTATTACATACTATTATACAATATATAACTAGTATTGGAACAATCGAAGGAGATAAGAACATGCATTAAAGCCTTGCTACCTCGTTTTTAGCTTTTATTGTTTTTCATAGAATCTAAATCTCTAGCCTGTTATTCATATATGATAAGCCCAAGCTAAATCACACCTTGCTCGTGCCCACACATTCATTGACACCTCACACACAGTTACATACACACACACACACACATGGGATACACAGTTCATTTGCGTAAGAGGCGCACAGCGGAGACTCGCACTAAAGTCGTAAATACGACGGACCGAGCACTACAGAAATCTACAAAGTCAATGACTCATAAAAATGCCAAAAATGTGCGCCCAGCTGGCTAGTCAAGAAGTGTGGAGAGGGGGTACGGAAGGATTGGGGGGGGGGGTTGCCTGTGGCTTGCCTGACTTTGCTTCTCAGTTGGCAAATTCTTGTTTATTTTTCGTCCCTTTGTCGAGCATTGGAATTTTGCGGTTTATCATATAAAAATAATAAAATTTGCATAATAATATTTTGAAATGTGCCCCGAGCGCCGCACGCACGACTTGCGGGCTAGGCAGACGTCCAGCTGAGCAGCTGAGTAGCGCAGCGTATCCTTTCGGCCACTTGGCATGTCCTTTTGTGCCATGATGAAGTGAAAGTGTTGTGAATTATCGACATTAGTTGGGAATGAGCATAAATTGGCTTGGAAGTGCTTTAGCCGGACGTGGCGGGAGGGATGGATCTGATGCATATTGAGAGGGGAGGGGGGTGTCTGCTGGGACTTGAACGACGGCAGCTGTTGATCAAGTGCCAGGATAAGCGGCGCTATTGTTGTTTCTCCTGCTGTTGTTGTAGCCTGGCAAATGCAAACACTCGGAACGCTGATTTGAGCAGGCAAGGATTAACTTCTCAGCCAGCTGCGGTGGCAACACGACGCCGTGACGAGCCGTGGACGAGAGACACAAACAACCAGGACAACCAAGAAGACCAAGAGCGGTCGCCCGACACGCGACTGCGGCAGCACGCACGTTCTCCCTATGCAAACAACGACACACACACACACGCACAACAAAAGGATTGCCGCGCCCCGTGTCAATAGATTCAGTCGAATCAGGCAAAGTCTACGCATTATCCTGGCAGCAGGTCTATGCTTTTTTGTGTGTCTCTTCTCCGGCTACGTCGCTCGTGCGCGTAAAATCATTTCGAGCGTCGTCAATCAAAGCGAAAAGCACTTTTCACTTGTGTTTTCCTCCCCTCCCCCCTGTCGCTAGCAGCCACTTCAAGTCGCAAACACTCGAGACTGCGAGTCAAGGCATCTCAGCTCATCAGACATGCAGCAGGGTAGTCTCCTCCTCGTTGTACAGTCTTTTTGCGCCCTGCAAAATGCACATTTTGTTTATTTTAATTAGCGAGCAGCAATAAAAAAGCGCCAAGAAATTGAATTGCTACTGAGTTGGGGGTAGTTCGAAGGAGAAGTCTTGGAAGTCGACGGCAAAGTCGTTAGCAGAACGGACAATCAGCAGCCAAATTAGCCCAGCCAGAGGTGAGAGCAGCAGCAACTGGATGGAAGATTATTAAGCATGCAAATGCGTAAAAATCGTATGTCAAGTGAAAAGTTATGCAAGTGGAAGGCTACAAGAACTGAAAAGAGAATGTTAAAAAAAAAAATTTGAAAGAGAAAATTCTTTAAAATTATTGTATGCAATAGTTAAGTAACGTTGACGATATCTAGCTTGATTATTGCTTAAAGGATCAATATATGATTATCTTAAATCTATTACGAAATTAAAGTACCTTTCCTCCAAGACATACCGATGATAAATGAGCTTATTAAAAACTGCATAAAGGACATCAAGCTGCTTAAAGCGGATATTATTCCCTTATATAAGATTACTATAATACAAAATCGGGCTTAACTCACACATTATGGGGGACAAATCCAAGCAGAGCAGTATTTTATAGCCTCGCCAGGCAGAAGCCAAATTTAAAGCTCATACATATAAACATAAGTTGTGCAAGCAGAACTCATACAAATGTAAATGTGTGCGGAACTGGAAGGGGGTGTGGGAGGGTGCAAAGTGGGGAATCTTGGGGAACTTCTGGCATCGTTTTTATTATTATCATTTCGTGAGTTCCGTTACTTGTGCGGTATTTTTTTGCTAAATTATTATTTTACATTTGGCAGCGTTGCCACACTTTTTAAAAATTTATTAAGCGCGATTTTCGTTGTTTATTTTTAAAGAGTGAGATAGAGAGAGTGCGCTTCAATGAAAAGCAAGGCAAGGAAAGAGACAGAAACAGAGCACACATGGACACACTTGGGAATGGAGAATGGAGAATTTGTGCAATATTTTTAATATTTATATGGCAACCACACAAGCACACAAATCATCAGCAGGCGACGGCACCGAGGCACACACACACTACACACAACACACAACACAACCAAGAAAAGAAGCATGCGAGAAAAAAATTCCTGTAAATAATAAATTTCTCCACAACAATAACAAAAGAGAAGCTGCAGCAGCAGCAGCGAAAAGCGCGGAATTATAAACCGTGGAAAACTATTACCCCAAGGATGCTCAAATCCAAATACACACACGGTGTGGACGACAGAGCAGCAGAGAGAGATAGAGAAAGAGAGAGAGAGAGAGAGAGAGGGACACTCAGCCACGCAAAAATACAGATACAAATACCGTTACGTGCTTGGTGGAATATTGCAAAAATATTGCAACAACAAACATGCAAACAAAAGCGAGAGATAAAAACATTTACTCTCACAACGAATACAAAATACACTAAACATGCGTCCCTGAAAAGAAGTCGAAAGGCAAACTAAAGCTGTGGGAAAAGAATCCTAAATAGAATATATACTTTACACATTTACGTATTTATGTATCGTATGCGAGTATAGTTTAAGTTTAAATTAAATCAGGTAAAGAAGCGAAAAGAATTAGTAAGAATTATGATACTTAAAGACCAAGGTGCCATACGAAGATCTGCAAGAAATAATTGGAAAATAGTATAATTTACCAACAACATTATTTTACTTTTACTTATTTTGCTTATCTTACTTAATATATTTAATTATATATATATGTATGTATGTTTCTATATTTATCTACATATATATATTTCCTTATTTATGTATATGTATTTTTATATTTACGTATATATATTTATATATTTATGTATACCTATATTTCTATATTCACTTGAATTAATATTTTTACTATTACAAAATAATAAAAATCTGACTCAATTAAAGTAGAACGCCAAATGAACATTATAAATGAATAAAGATGAAATATAATATAAATATTTATCTGACAAGGAACAAACAGCTAAGATAATACAAAACTTATCACTTCAAATTGGCACTTTAATTATTGTAGTTTGAGAATCCAACACAAACAGGAGATAAGAGCTCGTTCAACATGCATAAGCTCTTCAAGATGCTGTGGAAACTGTACTGTATCGTCACGTTGAAGGACTTTCGTTTTTTCTCGCCAATATTCCCGCTGATGAACTTTTATGCTGCTAACAAAAAAATGCGAATGTTCGAATATTCATTCATATGCAGACAGCAGCAGCAGGAACAGCAGCAGCGGCACCCGCGAGCAATACTCAATCCGCCATGCGACCCCTCCAACCCTTCAGCGATCAACCCCCTTCGCCTACCCCACTTGACTAGTTAACCTGCAGTGCCTGCAGCAGTTGACTTATGTGTGTGGGTGTATTTGATGTATTTGCGCACATGCTAGTGTCTGTGTGTGTTGTGTGTGTATACTGTATGCAAGCACTGTGCATATTTTTTAATTGAGTGCGCGGGGAATTGATTGTCAAGGACGTGAGCGTGGTCCTGACTGTGAGCTATGGCTATAGTCGCATACAGTATTTATATGTATACGTATCTATATCTGTATGTGTGTGTGTGTGTGTGGGAGTGTGTATATGTGGGACACATGTGTTGGGGTTTGGCAGCCGTTACCGTTACCTTTAAGCAATTTGCCGTGCGTGTGTGTGAGTGTGCCATGAATAACAGCACTCGACTTGCATCGTTTGTTTCCCCTCTTATTTTTCTCTATTTTCTCGTGTTTTTTTGTCGGTTTCCCTCTGGGAATTGTGCAAATAATATGAGTACTTAAAAGCGCTTCGCCCGATTCAGAGGTTTCACCGTGGTGGCCAATAAGAATGCTCGAGCGGGAGAGCGATTGTTGCGGGTGTGTGTTCCAAGTGCATTCAAATACCAAGTGCAAATGAGGAGTACATAAGCTTGTCGGTCGAATCGCTATTGTGGGCAAAATGGAAAATCCTCCATTAATGAGGAAGCAACTCTACGATGTTCCCCTTTGCAACAATGAAACATTTGAGGTCTGTTGTTTTCTGTACTGAAGTTTGCTTTGAACTGCAACTACGAGTATATTGCTGCCATTCCTGTCTATTGCTGCCACCCAGTCTCTCTATCTCCCTTCTTCATTTTGTTATGCACTTTTTCGCTGCCTGTTTCTATATCCGGGGTGAGCAGAACAAAAGCGACTCTGCAAATATACTGCAAAATATGTTTAAAAAAGAATATAGTAAAAATTGTTATTTACTACCAACTTTTTTTGAACAGCTAGTGTAGCAGGGGCAGCTCTTCAGCTAATGCTTCATATGGCTGCCCATCTAAAATCCCATTCACTTAACACACTTTCAAACGAACTGCGAGCGAAACAAACTGCGAATGAACTCAACCATTTGCATCGCTAGGTGAATAGTTTGCTTCCTACCATTTTTTTCGCAAGCATGCACCGTTATGGCAGCCATTTTGTATTCGCTTCCAGTTACGCGCCATAGCAGCAACAACAGACGCTCGCATTGCAATTTCCGGTAGCAGTGCAACATAAACAAACATTTATTTTGTGTTCTATTTCCCACACATGTCAACTACCGCAAAAATATGGTACCACGCCCCTCTCCGTCACTGTCCAACACTCCCTCCCTTCTTGCAGCGTTTTTAGTTACAGTTACAGTTACCGTTACTGTTAGTTTAATTAATCTTAATTCACGACTGAAACAGAAGCTGCTCCGCACTTCACATGCAAGATTTTATTTATGGCCACGAAAAGAAAAACTAAAATAGGAGAGGAAATAAAATTTTAGATATTCCGAATATTAAATACCCTACAGATACAGATACAGATAGAGATACAGATACAGATACAGATTCAGATACAGATACAGATACAGATACAGATACAGATACAGATACAGATACAGATACAGATACAGATACAGATACAGATACAGATACAGATACAGATACAGATACAGATACAGATACAGATACAGATACAGATACAGATACAGATACAGATACAGATACAGATACAGATACAGATACAGATACAGATACAGATACAGATACAGATACAGATACAGATACAGATACAGATACAGATACAGATACAGATACAGATACAGATACAGATACAGATACAGATACAGATACAGATACAGATACAGATACAGATACAGATACAGATACAGATACAGATACAGATACAGATACAGATACAGATACAGATACAGATACAGATACAGATACAGATACAGATACAGATACAGATACAGATACAGATACAGATACAGATACAGATACAGATACAGATACAGATACAGATACAGATACAGATACAGATACAGATACAGATACAGATACATATACAGATACAGATACAGATACAGATACAGATACAGATACAGATACAGATACAGATACAGATACAGATACAGATACAGATACAGATACAGATACAGATACAGATACAGATACAGATACAGATACAGATACAGATACAGATACAGATACAGATACAGATACAGATACAGATACAGATACAGATACAGATACAGATACAGATACAGATACAGATACAGATACAGATACAGATACAGATACAGATACAGATACAGATACAGCTTTGTTTATCTGCCAATCCCCTACATACATTTATTGGTTGTGTCACTTAAATGCAAATATAGGTTGCTTGCACAAGAGTGGGCGTGGCTCTCACTCTCTTACTATGATATGACGCTGTGCTATCAAAAATATTTCAATTTATGCGACATTTGCATTTTTACCATATGAATTCTGATCAGAATTTGTATTTTATTTTACGAATGATAAATGCAGTGGAAAAAGAAAAGGGAAAGGAAAAACAGTTTTTGTAAACCCGCGAAATGGATACCAAATGGGGCTTAGTCGAGTTTTCATTACTTTTTACACGAGTAGTCTCGTGGCAGATACGAGTGTATGCGAATAATATGAATGCAGATTTGTAAACATGAACTATTTGTGTGCTTGGGATAGCAATCGCTCGATAGTTTCAGACACGCGGACACGCACTCAATATAATTTCCGAAATTAAGCTGTCCATTAGTTTGGTCCTCATCTCATTTGCCATCAATGCAATTGGTTTCGTTTCGTGCCTGCCAATAATCAACGAAGCCACGACCCAACCCTCCCCTTCTCTCTCTCTCTCTCTCTGCCCGCTGACCACATCCATCTGCAGCTCATCTGGCGAGTCCGCACGCTTGCGGTCCCCGCGCTGATTAGTTGTGCAGCTCCAGCGTCAACCTTTGCGTGAGCTGTCAAAGTGACAACTGAATTGCAGCAACAACTTTCCGTTCCAACAATGTCGACAGAGTCTCGCGCGTCCTTATCCCCTCCAGCCACCCCGTGTATCTCTATCTTCTTGGCCCGAGACAGACGATTGTTTCCCATAATATATTTATCTCGTGCCATATGAATTTTCATGCATTTTGAGGCCGCATCCCGTGAGTATTTTGCCACGAAGTAAGCATTGCTTCTTCTTCTTCTTCTACTTTTTCACTTGAGCTGTCAGTCAAGAGTTGCCCGAGCTGTGTAGGGTGGCACGGTGGCATGTGTGGGTGGGTGGGTGCAACAGACGTGTGGTTTTTCAGCCTGGCTGAACACTTTTTAGTTCTTTTTTGGCTTTCGCTTTTGACAGCTAAATGCAGAAGCAGCAAAGACACAGCAAGACTCACCCAATGCTCCCCCTTGCCACTTAGTTGTCAAATGCTCCTGCACTTGCCGTGTTTACTCCCCCACCCCGAGCGAGGCACCCCTTTTGACTGCTTTTAAAAAATATTTCTTAGCAAATTGTTTGCCAAAATGCTGCACAGACATTGAGACGGCGCCGAGGCAAAGGCAAAATAGACGCCGAAGCCAAGCACGAGCACCAAAATGACGCTAATGGAAGCCACTGTCATTCTGCCTCCCTCAGAGACGTACATGGAGACGGTGCGGGGGGTGCAAGGGGGTAGAGAGTGTAGCTGTTGGGTGTCCTTCTGCCTGACGTGCTCTGGCAGTTGTGTCATATGCGTTTATTAAAAAAAACCCCAGAGTGTGTGTGTGTGTAGTGCGTTAATTGAAGTCACCTCTCACACCATCTATCTCGCTCACTCTCACAGTTTATATCTTTCTCTTCTGACAGCTGCCAGTGTTGCAAAGGAACTTTATTTATTTTGCAGGTAACGTTGACATGTTATTTACCATTGCCAACTAGCCTGACAGCTGCCATACGAAGGAATCGCAAATGAGCAGGTCTATATCTCTAGCACTACTATACAGATGAACTATATAAAGTTGATATCCTAACAGTATATATGAAGTATGTGCAGTATATATGAACTATGAGTATATTTAGCTAGCTCGAAGTCAATCTTTCGGTTAGAAATCGCATTGAAGCTTATCATCTAACTGAAATGTTCTGCTAAAACAACAAAAAGCTTACCAAAAGACAAGAAGTGGGCTTGAATACACATAGCCATGTTTCACGAAGTAGCCAGGTGGTATACATGAACTAAATATATATAGTATTTATGTATATATATTGTATATCAGTTGGTGCCCAATACTTAATTCACTATACAAGAGAGAGGCCTTGCTAACCCACTAATCATTTTTCAGAATTTACATTGCTTGAATTTACATTGCTTGAATTTTGAATTCAGCCTCAGCTAACTACAATTTATGCCAACTAATCTGACTTCATAATCTCAACTACCGTTTCTTCATTCTCAATCCCAATGCCAACCCCACTCACCTTTGCCAATCTCAATGGGCTCCACTCGGCTGCAGTCCAAGTGCGTTGTCTGCTTTGCATATGCCTTGCACGGACTACGGGTGTATATACGGTCTGTTCATATATGGTATGTACGGTATATAAGTCGACGTGATCGGATTAGCTATTTTATTAGAAGCACTAAAACATATTTCACGTATCCCACACAGTTGCGGTGAAAATTGAAAACTGAAATAGGTTTTATTTATATAATATTCAATAAAGCAAGCAGAAGCGCAACGGGAAGGGGAAGACGAAGGAGGGACGCACCGAGTGGAGTCATGGGGCGAGAAATGTAATATTTTTTAACAGAAATATGATAAAAAGTTATGAGCGCACGTGAGGTGGGCGGTGGGAGATGGGCGGGGCCACAGGACACCTTTGGCTTTGAGCTTGACACCGCCAGCAGCAGAAGTGGTAACTTTGACTCGGAAAGGCGCTTATGTGCAACGGTGTGTGTGCGTGTGTGTGGATGAATAACGAATCACTGAGAGACTGACAGACCGACTGACTGACTGACTGGCTGACTGACTGACTGGCAAAATGAATGCATTGCGGCTCTTTGACGATTCAATCAGTTGAATAATGACAGCCACAAATTCAGCTAACTGCAAATGTTCAATACAATTTGATTATGATGGAAAGGGGGGAAAAGGAAGAGAGAGAGAGATAGAGGGAGAGGGAGAGAGAAAGAGAGAGACAGGGACAGGAGCAGAAGCAGATGCAGGACGAATGTGTCCGGGTGCACTGTGCACTTGATTGAGTGCCTTGCCCTGGCATTTGAGTGGCTTTCGAGTGCCAAGCCAGCGTCAACGAACAACTCTGAATGCGAATGCGAATGTAAATGTAAATGTGAAAATTGCATAAATGCATGGCACTTTTCCACGCTTGCGATTGCGATTTCCATTTAGTCCCATGTGCGAGTTGTTAGTGCTGGTGCTGGTGCTGGTGCTGGTGCCTCTGCCACTGCTGCCACTGCTGTTGATGTCTGTTTTCAATATTCAAAACAGTTTGCCATATGCAAACGTTTGGCATCAGGCCCGGCGGGGCCAGGAGCAGTTGAGGGCCCAAAACAAATGCACGCAAATTACCCGAGTGCTGGACGGAGTTTTGTTGCCCTCGGGGGCAACTGGCCAGCAGAAGGACAGCAAGCATGAGTTAGTAAGTGAATGAGTGTGTGCCAATGTGTGTGTATGTGCGTGTGGGAAGGGCTGCTGCAATCAGACAACAATTGTTAATAATAAATGCATAATTTGCAATTGGATTTCGAATGTTTTTACAACAACGTAAGGGGAACGGGTTGATTAACGAGTCAATAGATAAGAAATGGGACAGAGCAAGTGGGAGAGAGAGGGGAAGATGAAAAATGAATGCTATTCAAGCGAAAACATAGTAGCTAAGGAATATTTATGATGAACACTGAGCAGAGCTGTGGTTAGAAGAGTTAAGAGATGCGAGCAGTAAGAAAAGAATTCGTTAGAAAGGAAAGGAAAGAAACTTATAGGGAAAGAATGAGATAACTTATCAAGCTTAAATTTATAGATAGGTCTATACAATTCATATCCTACATAAATATAATGAAACCAGTTAAATAGCAGGAAAGAATGGAATTGAATGAATACCCCTAACTCATAAATATCTTGGCACTATCCCACCAAAGGAGTGGGGATCTGTGGCAGGTGGGTTTAACTGCGAACCCACCGCGACTAATTGGACCCAGCGAAGCGTTAACTCATTTTGTGGCTTATGAATTCAATAATGTTGTAGAATTTTTATTGTTCTCGATTAAAAAGACATCAACTTAAGCAGGCAAACCTAAAACAGGCGGCAGAGAAGGGTACAATGTGGAACAGTAGGGTAGGGTAGGGAAGGTTATGACTTGGTAAGGGCCTCATGAAACTTACATATGTAAAATGCTCAATTAACTTAATTAGATGGCAGCGCATGCAGAAGGCGTCGGTGCGCTACTTTTTCAGGCAGCAAAGGAGGCAGAGACAGGGACAGAGACAGAGGAGGCAGTAGCAGCTGCTGCACAGTCAAAAATTAGAGGTGCCCAAAAAGAGAAGGTAACATATTCAAAGCGGCTGGAATGGAGCGATCGATCGCACCTGCCGGAACTGGGCACGGCAGCAACAACAGAGAGAGAGAGTGAAAGAGAGAGAGGGAGCAAGAAACCAATGCAACGGAATGGCCAACTGGCCGGCATGCCACGCCCCCCACAACCCGAAGTCGGGCGCAATTATTGTGTTAGTTGTTGTGCTGCTCATTAAAATTGATGTCTTAATTTGAAGAGTTTTACATGCAGCAGCAGCAGCGGCAGGACACGCACACACAGTGCCAGGCACCCTGTAATTTGGCGCCGCAGAGTGAAAGGGAGAGGAAGAAAGGGATTCAGAGAGAGAGAGTGAGAGAGAACCCTTCGAAATGAAATTGTTAACAAATGAATTTTACCACGAAATTGGCTCGCGGGCAAACGATGCAGATGAGAATGAGACTCAAACTCAGACTGCAACTGGGGATAAGGATGAAACAGGAGCAGGAGCTGAAGCTGAAGCTGGAGCTGGAGCTGCATCTGCAGACCTTGCCCTGAAGACGGTGGCCTGTTGCAGCCGTTAAACGCAAAGACAAATAACGAGAAATGCACAAGAACGTTGCCTTTTGATTACGAGATTGTCTGCAACACATTCAGCATTCGTTGCAATTAAAGCCAAGGCCCGAAACAGAGATATCTCCCCCTCCTTATGTGATCCCAACTTAAGTCGGAGCTCAGACACAGACACAGACACAGTCGTTGGGGCGTGCGCGTTATGATGCAGTTGTCAGTGGACCGAGCTACCGTTCTGCTGCTGCCCCGAGGGCATCGGGACTCACATTCTCTGTTGGTTTTACTTGGCTGCACACAATCAACCAAGGCAAAGTTGCCCCCATCGTGCAGCACTTTGTTAGCCAAGGCACCTTGGAGTGACCACAGAGCACAAACGAGATTAAAAACGGCGCCAAATGTGCAGAAAATAAATTGATTCTGCAAGCAAATTGAAATTTATATTTGAAATTAATGTAAAACTTTCGGGTAATAAATATTTTATAGTTCCTAGTTCTGTTGAATGTTTATTTATATTAATTATATTATATTGTATAATATTATTTAGATTGAGTTTTAAAATGATTGTTGAAAGACTTGAAGAAGAATTCATTTTATTAAATCTGAAACAATGAATTAAATTCAGATTACTTTTTACCATCTTCTCTGTGCATTTCTTATACAAATACTTCACATGAAATAATACTCCAACAGTATTTAAACCTATTAAACTTAATTCAGTTACAGTTCGATACAAAGCTTTACCTGCTATATGAAATTTTGAATATATTTAAAAGGAATACTGTGGGAGACTTGCTTGTATATGAAGACATATGTACGAATTATATGTATGTACTGCATAAACTTATTTACAAGAAACGTTCTTGAAATGTTCTGCATGCAGCTCCTTAAAGGTTTTCAGTGCACAGCAAACAGAGACAGGGAGAGAGTGGCATAGAGAGAGGGAGAGAGATAGAGATACAGACAAAGTGAGGGGGACATTGCAAATGCAGACCCCACACAGCTGCTGGCAGTCAGCCAGTACCCACATGTCTTATGTCCCGGCATTGATTCGCTTCACCATTCACCATTCAGCATTCACCATTCGCCTCGGCCGAACATGGATGAGCACAAAGCCATTGTCCCCTGTGCCGGTGTATCCAGGTAGAGCTGTGCTGCATGCATACGGACATCCTTGGGACATCCTTCCCCTCATCTTTATGAGATGTGTCTGTGTGTGTGTGATAGTGTGTGTCTTGAGCTTTAGTTACGCCGCTTTGATTTCGGATTATGCCCGGACCTAGGGATATCCTGGACTGGTGATAGCACAGCTTAATCTTCACTGGACAAGGGCAGCTGTTTGGCTTGGCTACTTGCAGCTGTCTTGTCGCCCTTGTTGTTGTTATTGTTGCGATGGCTCTATAAGGACTCCCCCAGGACACACTGCTACTAATCACAAGTCATTGTCGTTGTCGCTGTCGTTGTCGTTGTCGTTCTCGTTGTTGCGGCTGTTGTCACTTCCTAATGAGAGTGCAACACAACACCCAAAAAAAGAAGGGACTGAGACAAGCAGAACCAGACCTAGATTCATACGCATCCTGTCGTCCTGGCGTCACCAAGTGCCAGACACTTGATTTCCCCAGCCTGTGCATATAATTTTATGCGCGTCTCTTGCAGGCGTCAAAGTGTCAACTGTCAAATGCGACGCGTTGTTTCAACGCGCCAAGGTCGCAGACAAGTCTGGGCCGGACTGGACGAACTGGAGGGACGGCTGGAAATTGAACGCCTGCGACAACGACGTCGTGTTTATATTTAAAATGTCAGCACGACTGGCAATTGGAGAGGAGACATCCTGTCACTGCCAGAGCGTGTTGCCTGCAGAGGGAGCAGGGCCAGGGGCAGGGACGGAGGCGCAGCTCATTAGCAGCGTTGTGTGGGCAGCCAGTTCTGGTGGACCATCACACGCTGATTACCATGCACATTATCCACACCAGCACACAAACACACAGACAGTCTAACACTTGTGATTGTAACTAGTTTGAGGCACTCAGGACTCCGTTTCGTATTGGGATTCGAATTTGGATTCCCTTTTGCTATTTCTGTCCTGAACAATCGTAAATCTTCGGCAGAGTCGTGACTTTTAAATGCTCCAGCTAACAAGCGCATAAATATAAATCAAAGCATATGAAATTCATGTTCACAGTGGCATTGACAGCGTGGGTCTGACATTATACAACACTGGCAGACGTCATAGCACGCCTTCGGCATCATATTTCCCGAACGTGTGAGGGGGCAACACTGAAAAAGTATACCATGAATTAATATTCTCCGTTTATAGTATATATCAGGGACCGTAAATAATAATTATGAGATTAAAAAAATCAAAGCTCTTAAAAGTCTCAGAAAAATATGGGAAAAATCCTACCGTGCTAGTTTTTATTGCAGTGTAGATCATATATTTTTACCAATATATGATCTAGGACTCTCGGTTCATGAGCAATTTCAATTTGATTTTTATTTCTGATTTTTATAATAAAAATCAATTTATAACTCTTACTTTTTGATTTTTATTTTAAAAATCAAATATAAAAGTTATAAATTGATTTTTATTTTCAAAAATCAAATATAATAATTAAAAATGATTTTTAAATTAAAAAATTAGTTTATAACTCTTATTTTGCAATTTTTTTAATAAAAATAATACCCGTTACGATCCCTGGTATATATTCATACATAGCCTACATATTAATGGTCATTACGAGAAAGTAATGAATTGTATTTACATATGAACATATAAATGTATCATACCTGTTAAGTATCTAATATTCGAATACAACTTTGACCACAAATTTAAACAAAGTTTCTAATTTTATTCACAAATTAAATAGTGTTTATATAAGATATTAAAACAAGAACATACTTTACTTAACTTTGTTTAAAAAGTGTTTTCTACAATAGTTTTCTGTTCATCTTGAGATCTCAAACAAACTAATTGAATATTCAATTGAAATACAATATTATTCTTATTCAGTTTGCTTTAGTTGATGCCAAGCATTGCTAAGAATCAAATTAAAGACTCAGTTTGGAGCATAAATAATACATAATAAGAAATGGGCTTGTCTCGGCCAGTACAAGACTAATCTTTATTGGTGGTGGCCAACCACCGTTTACCCCGACCACATGAATCCATCCATCCCCATTCGATTCCATTCCATTTCCACTTAACTACCCAAGCAGGACATTCAAAATATGTTTCTCTACTGATGCGAGTATATTTCACTTTTAAAATGTGTGTAGCCCCGTCTCCCCGACTGCCCCTCCTGAGCCACGCCTCTGGCATCGATATTTGTAATACTTGCAACAAAATTGCTTTTCCCTCTGTTTTTACCCCTCGCAACTGACCAACTTCGATAAGAAGGGAGACGCAACCCCTTGCGAACCCAACGTCGTGAGAGTCCTTGGCTTTCCTTCAGTTTTTTATGTTTTTAATGGCAGAACGTAACATTATTTATAACTCAGCGGCGCAGGGATAATGCCATATTAAATGTCAACTGCACTAGACTCACACACACAGACACACACGGAGACAAGCGCACACGACTTGTGGGACACACACAAATCCCAAACATGAAAAATCTATTGCTTCGCTTTCATTTCTATTTCATTTCTAGATGCTGCTCCTGCTGCCAGCCAAAGTAAGTTAAGTCCTTAAGATGTCCGGCAGCGCGACAAAGGCGGAAAGTAAATCCGGTGAGGTTACCTTTCTGCTCCAGGAGGGTTGACCGTCATCCCGTTTTGTCTTTACGCGCCACTAAAGACTTCTTGGAGAGCGAGCAGTGCAGCGCCTTCGTGTCCTGATTCTTCACTCTGGCCTCACTCATTTTCAATTCAACTCACATGCTCGCATCTGTTGGGTCGCTGGAGTATCCTTCCTGTCCAGTTTTGGCCGCTACATGCTCCATTGATTTATGCGCTATGTATCCTTGCTCGTCCCCTCCCCCCCCACCATCATCTGCCTGCTGCCCCGGCAACGTTGGCATTGTTCATCATCTGCCTCGCTGGCTACTTTGTTTCGTTACATTGGCCACATTTGCGGCTCATTTTGTACATGCTCGGCATGTCTGATAATGACCACAGAATTTCATTATCCATTCGCAATTCGTATTGTAATTAATTTAATATATATCTATATGTGCTCCATGTGTGAGTCGCTTATAAGTATTCCAAATTGAAACCAAACATAGCAACGCCATGTGCGGCATATTTGTTCAGAGTCAACATTCGCCAGCCAAAGCAGGGATGCTCTTTGATTTCATTATATACTTATATATGCATGTTCTATCGATCTATCGATATATTCTTAATCGAAATAAAGTGAATGAATTAAAAACAAAAATCTGGAGATATACCTATTCATACAAATCGATCATACTTGATGAGATGGTCAGCAATCTGTCAGCAAATCGATACGTGTTTGTCTCCTAGCAAATCCCTTAAGATCTTGAGAGATCCTAAACATCCATCAAGCAGAAAACTAAATTGTAGCTCAGCCATCATTGAGCTGAGCTGGCACTGGTGCCTGCACTCGATACTCGGTCAGAATGATAAGTAATATCCTCTGTCCAAGGGGAATTGGATTGGGAGTGGGGTAGAAAAGTAGCAAGGAGATTGTGCTTGGGACTGAGGCCGGTGTCCGTTGTGGGCCTTTTGTCTAATTCCATCAATTTAATTAGTTTCTTTCGCTCCAATTGTTGCCCGGCTGCAGCAGCAAATGTTCCAGAGAAATGCACAACAAAGTTGCGGTCGAATCACGTACCAAATGAGCTGCCCCGTGGCCGGGGGCAAGCCTTACCCAGAGGAGGCGTTGCAGCACATTGCTTGACTGCCGCTGCTGCTGCTGCTGCTGCTGTTCACACCTCCTCCGAAACGAGGCGACCCGCGTCGAGGCTTATCAATCATAACGGCAATTGACTACCAGACTCGACTTTTGAATCCTTTTTAAAGCGAAACTGCATCTTTGACTTGGGCTTGGCTTCTGGCCCAATCAGTGCCATCAATCATGTGTTGCCGGATTCCCGATTTTCATTTGTTTGTCAACTCCTACTTTCCTCTTTGTGGCATTTGTGGTCACATTCTGCTCTTTCATCTGCTGTATTTCTTCGTTTTTTCTTCTCTTTTCTTCTTTTTTCGAGCCAGCCACAGCGCAAAGGACTCGCCCATAGTCGCCCCGGTATCTCAGTGTTGGCAGCTGATACTCAGATCCGGCACTGAGGGGGTGCCTCTTCGTCGATGTTTTTTCTTGTTGTCTTTTGTAGGTGTGAAATGCTCAATGCACCCAGGCATATCCTGTTGACAGCCACAACTTCATCCTCAGCCTCATCCTCATCCACATCCTCAGTCGTGCCGCTGATGCCGCCTGCTGTCCTCAGGGTCCTTTGTTGTCTTGCGCCGCCTTGTCCAGCCAAGGTCCCTCGCTGCCTGCGCGTTTTCTCTTTATTTTCCATAACATGTGTTTCACAAATGTTCTATGAAATCATCGATGTACCTCATCCTCATCAACGCTCCTTTTACCTTTTCTACACATTTTTAATTTATGTTCTCGTCTTTGTTCCGCATCGGGGATCGTCTAATAACTCAATTAAATGCCAGCTCCTATCAATGTCCGGGCCCCGTCTGCGATGCGGTGTAATCTCTGTAAAAATGCTCGCATTCCTTAATTTAATATCCTGTGAATACGGCGCAAGTGGCAAACCGCAGACAGCGGATGCACAGCGCTCTCCAGGGAAGCTGAAATCATTATGGCAATGACAGGAATATCAATTTACGCACGGCGACTGCGCCCGGGGAAAGGTTCCATTGACGTTTAATTATAGCGCGGTGTGAGTGCAAAATGCCAAGAATACTTGTGAAGGTAAATATTGCAAAATATCCTTAGAGAGTGTTAAAGAGAGAGAGAGAGGCAGATATAGGAGGATGAGAGAGTGCAAAAGACTTGTTAGTGATGGGAAAATATTGTACATTCAGCTTAAGTTATTATAATGAAATGAAATTGTTTTCTTTTTTTATAATTCATGGTACATTTTCACATAGTAAAAATATTATAACATAAGTAAAATAACAATATTAAATAATCTAGAACGAGTTAAATGTGTAAAATAGAATAAGTCGAAGATCGTTAAGAGATAAAATTGGAATTAAAGCTGCATATTTCGGTATCTATAACTATATGTATTCTTAATACCTAAGACTACCATCAATGAATTGCGAACCATCTCAGTCGCCATGGATATATTTATAACCTTAGGACTCGTTGTTCATCTCGAGTTATTCAAGGACCAACTGACGGCGCCGGAAGCAAAGCAAACAGCATGAAAATTTGCCAAGTCATTGTTAGGGAAACGAAGAAAGGGAAAGAGACTGAATGGGAAAGTGGGGGTAAGCAACTGAGAGAGAGAGAGAGAGATAGAGATAAGTTAATCTAATAAACAGCAAGGCCCAAATTAACTAGGAAATTCATGGAAATATTGCAAAAATAATCAGCGCAAAGGTAGAGAAGAGGATTAAGGAATGAGGTGCAGGTAGAACACAGATACAAAGATACAGAATGAGGCAGGCCCAGTGGCAGCAGGTAGTCGGTATTTGAAGGCGTACTATGGTCTAATTAGTGGCTCAGCTTGGCCAAAAACAGCAGAGACTTGAGTGCCCACGGCTTGAGCGCATAATTGCAGGGGCCGTGCCTAAGCCGCATCCTAAGCCGGCGACCAGAACCAATCAGACACTTCATTTGCATTTTAAGCAGCTTTGTAGCATTGCAACTCATGAAAGCAGCTCAGAATAGAATCAAGTATGAGATCTTGACGTAGGCGTCGTCCCAGGCTCGGGATCGTCTGGGAATTATCGATATTATTAGCTGCATAATTGAGCTATTTATAAGAAGTCAGTTCGAAATGACGCAACCAAATGGCTGAAATTATGATATTCACAGAGCTCGAAACGAGCTGTGAACCGTAGGTGTTGGCCCAAATCACGACACGACTAATATGCGCAGACAAAGCTACAGTCCCTCCGCCTTCGCATGGATCCCCACGCTTCAACTCCAACCCCAGCTGGACACCTGCACATTACGATTTCAGTTCGTTCCATGTAGCTCGCTTAATTAAAAGCTGCTTTTCATCTCACACACAACGACGCAGTCAGGTCGCGGCTCACAGCATGTTGTCTCTACTCTACCCCAGCCTCATCAGCTGACCCCCACCCGCTGGCAGGCCGCTTTTCACCTGTTTGAAATCCAAACAAAGCCCGTGAAAATGCATCTCGCTGCAGTAACCTGCAGAGGTAGCAGAGGCTGCTACCCGAAACGAGGTGCTGAGCTCTCAAATTGACTTTGGCCGCATGCTGCTGATTAGCTGCTGATAAGTTTCGGCTGCCAAGCACCGGCAATCAATGAGAATGTTATGTAAATCTACCCCATCCATATCAGTCGTATGTATTCATTCTTTAAAGACGCATCCAGCACCTCGATAAAACATTTTGTGGGCCCCAAATGCGACACCATTGTTTGACGCTTATCTTATTGCCTTTTCTTCGCTCTTTCACAATCTTCTTTCTATCTCTGCCAGATCTAACGTCTTCATTACTGTGTGTGTTGCTGTAGAGTTTCTCGTTTTCGGTGTTTAACAAATTTCTCACTGAGAGAGCGTGGAACAACTCTTTCTAGTCGTCTGTTGGCCACTAAAGTTATCTCAAATTTGTATTTTAAGTTGGCGCTGATTAGACGTCTTTTAATATTATGTAGAAATTAAAACACTTCATTAGGAACGTGTTAATCGACTTGAGATGCGAGCCCAATATTTGTTTTAATTTCAAGCGTGAAAGTTGCAATATGAGAAAAGGTTCATAAAGTAAAGATCAGATTTACTTGAGTGATTTATGAGATGCATGAGGAAAGATTGAGATCGATAAGGAAATTGCAGCTGAGGTAACAAAGTGGTAAATCAAGATATTGCACTAGGTACATAAATAAGCCAGAATATATATATAAATATATCATCTAGCACGTATTCTTCTGCCTGTATCATACACTTTCAAAGCTAGTATATTAACATTTCTTTGAAGCAAACAGGAGAAGTACAGGAGAGGTAACATATTGATCTCAGGTATGATATACACTTATTATTTTAATTTATTAGGAATGGAATCAATAAACGTACCTCATCTTTCCAACCTTTATGCATTTCACATAACTTTATAATCCCATTTCACTTATTAAAAGTAGCATATCGTGACAAAAGTCTTAGCTTCAAACGGTATTTGGAACTGTCAGTCTCAATTGTGATCTATGCACGCATTCCATCTTTGGGTTCTCTTGTTCGTCTGCTTTCTTCGCCGGCAGTGTAAACTCTAAACAGCGCAAAGCCGCAGCTAAGTGTCATGTTGAACACATGTACATCAAATTCAATCAAATCAAATGCCAGCCTCGTTCCTCACAGCTCGAAGTAGGTACAGTTTGGCGACGAAGCTGCTTGACTACATTGCGAGAGTGTCAGTCTGTTCGTGTGTGTGTGCACTTTATGTGCCCTGTCATTTGTCTGTCAATCAGCTGTCGCATATTTTCGGCAATAAGGGTTAATTTACGCTCATAATCCTTGCTCGGGGGCCTGTCGTTCTGCTGCCTTTCTGCTGCTCTCCCGTTCGCCGACATTCGCTTGCACAATTTTGTCACACAAAATGTCCTTCGGCCTGAAACAACAACAAATTTCACTTTGTTTTCCCCCCTATTTTGCAATCTCCCATTGATGTTTAATGCTGATTGACAGTCGAGCACGGCACTCACATATTGATTGACAATTGGCCTTGTCACGCATCCTTTACCCTACTCCCCTCCCCACCCGATGCCGTTCTTCTCTCTCCTGCTCCTCCCATCTGCAATTTTCATTTTGGTTTTCGTTTTCACTCTGTGACAATTTGCATAATTTTTCTATAAAAAACATTTTGCACTAAGCTCGTTTAATTGCCCCATAATTGTGCCCAGAAACCTCTATTACCAGAGAGCGGAGAACACAGAGACTACGGGCGTTGCCACATCAATTAAATGGACGACGGCGAGTCCTGTGCGAGAATAAAGTATAATGACATCAATTCCCTTTCGCATCCAAAAAGCTAATCACTCGTCCAAGCGAAAGCGAGAAAGTGAGATCTCTCGCATAATTGCAGACTCGCAGCGCGTACCTCGTAATTGCAGTTGTCGCCAAGAGCGTAGGGTTGCCAGGGCACCGCAACGGGGCGGCTTTTTCACACATAATAGTTCGGTTTTTATTTGCACCGTTGCGTCACAGTTGTTGTTATTGCAATAATTTAGGGATTATATTCATAAGTCCGGCACGAGCGTTTATCTGCAACTTCAGGCTTAGCTCGACTAAGTAATGCGTGATGATGCCAGGCAGGGCACAATTGCTGAAATTATTTCAGGTCTAGGGGACTTCACTAATGCGCTACTTGGGGCAAGTAGATAACGGAAATGGGGAAGTAGTTAATGAATGGAGTAAAAGCTCATGATAAAGAGAAGCAGTTGCAAAATATGGAGCTAATCCATGAATCTTATATTATAATAACACTAAGACTTAAAAAAACAAACAGACTATCATATTTAAACATAATTTCTGTATAATATATAATATATTTTAATTCTTTACTTTATATACTATTTGAAACAAATGTAAACTTAATTAAGAGCAAAAGAAAGCACAACAACAAATAAGCTGTTATCTATTATATAACCTACAATACACATATGATATAATATAATATAATATAAATATAAATATATTTATATATATATATTGTTTATTTACATATATATATAGAAGAGATTTACCATTTATGAATATATAAATCTAATTTAAGTAATACAAAAGGTAAATAACACTTAAGTTTAATTCATTAGTGTTGCATAGTAAATCTATAAACTTAGCCCAAAATCACCTACACCTCGCTCGTGTTACTCTTCAAGCCTCATTCGATATGCCCCATATGTATTGATGTAGCGCATCATAGATGGAAAATTCAACCGCAAAATTAATGAGCACAAACCAAATGAAACGATGCACGAAGTGCGCCGTCGGCCGCTCGATTCGTTCGATGGTGGTGGGTAGCTGCATGGACTCGCTCCTGCCG
The DNA here is from genome assembly GCA_018903715.1 of Zaprionus davidi. Lineage (NCBI taxonomy): Eukaryota > Metazoa > Arthropoda > Insecta > Diptera > Drosophilidae > Zaprionus > Zaprionus davidi. The sequence goes on from JAEIGL010000003.1 coordinate 6,267,810, forward strand.
GGTGAGCGGGGGTGGGAGGGGAACACTGGACAGGCCTGGGGCGGGTGCTGCACTTTCGTCGCTAATGCAAACATACGCTTGTTTGCGCAATGCTCCAGCTTCGGCAGCGACAGCTTCGGATTTGATGCTAATCGCCAGAGACAATTTAATCTCTAATCAAAATTCAAAATCGCAAATTTCCGAAACGCCAAATGAGAATTGCGAAATGAGAGTTGATAAATGGCAAATGGAGGAGGTAGCAGAGAGTGGGAAGAGTGAGAGGGGGATGGAGGTTTGTGTGTGTGCATGAAAATGCAATCATCGTTTGCTTTCGACTTGCGCATTAATGAGGCCATTAAGGCAGAGACAACGACAGCGGCAACTGCAACTAGTTGAGGCGGAAAGGCAACCCTGGAGCAAGCAGCAACCACTGTGCCTCCCTCCACCCCTTATCGTGCACACCATTCCTCGTGCTTGTTGTTGTTACGCGCTATTGGGAAATTGGGAAAATATTGTGAGAGCGGCGCTTTGTTTACGCGGCCAAAGGATTTTCACACGTTTATAATATTTAATTATTGATTTATTATATGGAACATGGCAATTGCTAACCCCCCGGAACGGGCTGCCATTGTGTGTTAGTGTGTGTGTGTTTCTTAGCTCATTAAAGGCAATGAACGACAGCACGTTAACAAGAAGATGCAACAATTTGAAGATCTGAAACAAGAACAAAACAAAGCGTATAGTAACGAAAGTAAAACAACGCAAAGAAACGAAATGAATCGAATGGAATCGACAAGTAAACCAAAAACCAAAACCAAACTAACGAGCTCTGCTTGGTCAGCGAAAGGATCGGCGGATCTCGCTCTTTGAAGTGCAAGCGCGCCGCTTGGGGCATTAAAATAAAAACAACAACAACAATAACAACGACGCACTGAAGACGCAACGCCGACGACGACGACGACTTTTTATGATCATTTGTTATTTGATTACAGCAAACGCATAAAACCCGCCAGGAAGCGAGGACAAACAAAGCCGCACTCTCCCTATCTGAGCCCAATCCCAAATCCCGATCCCAATGCCGATCTCAGTCCCAGTCTCAATTCTCGCTTCTCTGCTTGGATGCTGCTGGGAACTCCACGAGCCGCATGACCTGCTGCCAGCAAACAAACAAATCCAGAGAAAACACAACTCCAAATTCACAAAATCCCTTGCACCTTTTCCGAAAACCCCGAAGAGAGAAGAGAAATGAACCAACAACAAGCAAGCGACGCGCGACGCTGAGCAAACAACACCAGCAACAATAACAACAACAGCAACGCAGGCACTCTCTACGCAGAATTCGATTTCTAAGACCTGCTCTCGAGCACACACGCACTCGTACAGACACTCGAACCGACACTCGTCCGACACTCACATGTAAACAGAGTCTGAATGCTGAATGCATCGACAAAGTCGACAATTGTGTCCGTTCATTGTGCAATCGTCACTAAGCCGACGTCGCGGGACTTAGGCTTGTGCAAGAAATTAGCATTAAACCTTAAACTACATGTCCCTCTCTAGGGAATGGAACCGCATACCATACCAAGCCGTTAGGTTAGCAAAAGAATCAACTTTAAATTCAGAAAAAAGTTATGAATACGATAAGGAAATTAAGTTAACTGAATGAGCATAACTTTTCTATCTGTTAACACTTGATAAATACCTTTTTATTATAACGATCTGATCATGACGATGGTATAACATGGACTACATACAGTGTGTCAACTAATTCTTTGCAAAAGGAAAAGTGCAATCAATTTTTACGTTTAAAGTAGTTTTTATTAACATAATTAGGGTTTTCTTAATTATTTTTTTTACTATATTATTAGGTAAATTAAACTATGTGAAATTGTAATAAATGACAGTGGCAAGTGGCAATTTCTTATTGAAACCCCACGAAAAGGAGTTAATAAATAACTGTACATTTCTACATTATATTATAATGTTCTAGTTGCAATTTAAAGTCAATTCGACTGGCAGCAGTCACTTCCTGTACTCCATTAAATTCAACTTACGGTCGTACACAATAAAACTCCAAGACAGACAAACTCTTTTTCGCTATAGACTGCTGCGAGACGAGCTAACAACAAACTGGAAATGGGCTTAGGAATATCTCAGGAAATATCAAAATAATAAACCTCGCGCACACGCGCCCAGGACAACAGCGCTGCCAATGACGATGATGATGATGATGATGAAGATGAAGACACGACGATAAAGATGATGAGAGAGAGAGAGTCTGAAGTCGACGACAATGTGCCACAAATAATGCGCAAAGGAAGTTGCCACTCAACGGCGTCGCGGGCAGAAATATGTTGTCACTGGATCATCCTAGCGCACAACGAGAAAAGGAAGACTACCCTCACAAAGGGTAGTCGGACTTTGTTGTGGTTATAGTGAAGGGGATGCAACTAACGATGTAAGATAGTCATTATATGGAAGAGAATAAAGATAAGTACCAATATATTGCAGAACTTGCTATCGATATATACATATTTCAATATTATAGAAAGAATTATTGTAATCGCATAAGCATTAATAAGCCTTTTACTCTATTGGATAATAGTAAGAGTATTTCGAGTTCACCAATGGCCTCTTTGCCTTGCATTTTTTATTATATTATATATTTTTGAATTTCCGCAGTTTTATTTGCCGTGCCGACTGCAGACTGTCGCCGCCGTCTCCTGTCGAACGTGCTGTGAGCGCGCATCGGGAATCGCACTTTAATTTACACTCGAAAGATTTTTCACGTTTCCCACACGGCGCAGGAAAACGTGTCCGCAACAAATGAGCAGCGGCGCTCCATAAAAAAGAAGAAAGAAACTAAACGGGAAAGGAAACCCCAAAAAGGGAGGGGAGTGCAGAATGTCAGGCATAATAATTCGATTGTCCACTCAAATGAAATCGAATGCACAAAATCACAAATCAAAAATCTACGCAGGGTGAATTATCCCAAAAAAGAAAAGCAAAGTTTAGCAGCGGGCAGGGGAGGTAAAAGAAGGAGAGTAAGAAGGGAAGGGGAGATGGGAAATGCATTTCCCAAGCAATAATAGACCATAATTGTTGTTGTGGAAGCGATAAGCATATTGCACTGAGGTCGCTCGCACGCATCTCCTCCTCTTTCCTCCTCGTTCTCACTCTCTATCCCACTCTGTCTCTCTCTATCTCTCTCTCTTTCAGTGCCGCATTAATGGAACTCGGGACGGGCGCTCAAGTGTTAAGTGTCAGATGCAGGATAAGTGCGTGCAGCGACAGGATATTTGTTTGTTTGTTTGCTTCTTGCTTCGCAATGCATGTGTGTGCGTGTGTATGTGTGTGTGTGCCTGAAAACACATCAACGACAGGCACATTTTTAATGCATACTTCGAGGCGACATGGGCGTAAAAATCACGATAGCACATGACATGACATGTGCCCGAACTGCAAAGGGGACTGCGAAGGAGCTGAATGAGGAGGAACGGAGTGTGTTGAGATCTCTGCGATAGGCAGACCCTCACTCAATAAGTTGACCAACGTCAGCATCAATTTCGGCTGCACTCTTGGCTTTATCTCGGCTGCACCAGGCAAGCACCAGAAAAAATGTGTTGAACTGTGATAAGAACTCACTGTAAGGCATGGACAGCATGGGGGTATAACATATGTCTGTATTTATCGCCATAGCACCATTTATCAAGTCAAGATTGGTAAATATCCTTGCACATATAAATACCATAAGTTAAGATACACATACATGTGAATGAAGTAATGTAATTACTAATTCACTAATTTAGAAATAATATTCATCAGAATATATCAAAAGAATCTGCGTACAATCATTTTAAACACCACTTGTCACAAATTTTGCACTGATACTCCCTTTGCAGTTGGCACTAACTGTTAAATTAGCTTTTAAGCTGATGCTTGCAACCGTTCTTGCCCCAGAAACCCCATTTAATGGGCCGGCAATTAGTTGCCACAAAACTTTCCATGACAACTGCGTGCAGGCAGCTAATCTGGAGAGCTTTGGACAATTATTTATGGAGCTGCATGTGACTCTTGGCTAATTCTCGTGACACGGCATTAGTCAACACTTTGTGCAGTGCACTGCAAGTGCGAACATTTTCCAACACTTGAAGCTGATTTATTACGCCTTATCAACTGAGTGCTAAATGTGATTAGCTTTTTACGCTGCACACGCCAGAGGGCGCCACTCATCAAATACATAGTGTGCACTCGTTCGCTCTCTCTCACTCTGCAGCTATCCAGTTGTTTTTAACCGGAATCCAGCTAAAAGTCGCTTAGGGCGAAGGATCTGCATATGCGCTGCGGTATTTAGCTTTTGATGTTATTCTAAATACGCTTTTACTTATTCACGTTGCGACTGACGATGATGATGCCCAAATGCTCGCTATGTGCAGCCAACTTCACGTTGTTTGCACAATTTTCTGCTTGAGAGCATTCGCCCTCTCCCCACTGACAGCACGAGCAAACAACAGAGGCAACTGTTGCATCCTTCAACCACAGGCAGCATTGCAATTAAGCAACTCTCGACTAAATGACAATAGCACTCACACACACACACACGTCTAGTTACATGACAGTTACATGGTTTAGCTGTGCTCCCCTTACCCACCCTTCCCTCTCAGCTTCCCGTGGGGTTGCCCTGCTAAGCAGCTTTGGCTCTAGCAATTTCTACTGGCTTTTGCCATTTTGCAGACTCATAAAATGCAAATTATGCCAGAAATAAACGTTGACAAATTGTTTATGCTTCCAGCTGCATTTGTTGGTACATTGCTAGAGCGAGAGAGAGTGAGAGAGAGAGAAAGAGAGGGCGAAAGAATAAGAGACAACAACACTTCAATACACTGCGGGATATACAACGTCTAAATTAGCCGAGAAATATATGAGAATTTTTTGAAAATTACTTTATTTCCAATTAAGAACTTGACCTCAATCGGTTCTGGCCTGAAAACAAGTGTAAGAACCCCAGCAAGATCGTTTAACAGTAGAAATCGACTGTAAAAAATCGGAGTGAAGCGTAAAATTGCTCTTCAACAATGTATCTGGCTGCTATTCGAAGCCCCCTCGCCTAGACTATCCACGAGATACTCGTTAGTTTAACGCTAGATTCATTGTCAGTTCTTCTGCTGTTTCTTTTCTTTTCAGGTGTCCGAAATAATATTAAGAAAGCAAATTAGTGCAGCTAACTTTATATTTAATGATGCTCGAATTGCATTTCTTTTAGTTGCCAGATGGGAGAATTTGGGAGAATAACCACTCACGGACCGTTAGCAACGCCATTAAAATGTAAGTCGTAAAGAGTCGTAAAACAAAAATTGGTAGAGAGAATCATTAAATGAGATAGACGAACTGGCGCATAGATACCGTGTAGTGTAGTTGATAGGGTTTTTTTCCTTAAGAAACTACTTTTTCAATTTTAGAATGTGAGTAAAGAATTTCATTTAAACTCTTCACAATATTTTACAATATCCACAATCTATATTGACCAACCTATTCACATCTGAGAAACCAGGCATACCCCTTTTATGGCCACTCAATGGGTACTTTTGAAATGAAGAACTATGCGAGTTGTGGGCAGTTGGCAGACAAAGATGAAGAATCGAGCGTGCGGTAATTAGAATTAAGAAGCATTAAAAGAAACTCAACAAAATTCACACAATGCGCTCAAAGCTAAAGTCGTAAATAAGGCAATAAAAACGTAAAAACGTAAAGCCAGTGACCAGTGAGTTTTTTCTCTCCGTGGAAACTTAATTAGGTTCAAGAGGTATATGTACAAGTAAAGGAAGAAGACGACTTGCCAGACGATAAACCTACAGCGAGATAACAATTAGAACGGGCGCCAAACTTCGAGCAAACTCGAAACGAGTCGACCGATTCGAACTAATTTATGAATGCACCTTGTTGACAATGCCGCTTTGAACAGCTCGTAAAAACGTGGCCATAAAAAAATAATAATAACAGCAGCAACAACAACAACAACTATTTCAGCCTGAGAACGGGCTGCGTGGGTGAGCGAACGCACCTGAGTGCGGCGAACTCGATTTCGACCCTGCGAATTACAAGCTCGATTGATTTGCAATGGAAGTGAACAAATTCGATGCTGATTATTAGTTTCCACTTGCCCGCAGGCAATTCGAATACAAATAGCAAAACAATCTCTGTATTATTTCAATTTCCTACAGATTTTACCTTGTTTTTGTCATTGGTAATCCCGCATAGATTGGCATAGGGCCTCGCCCGCTAGGGATAATACCTAGCGCGAGTTGTTGACATGCAATTTGTTGAATGTGTTCGGGTTTTGTTCCTCTTCTTCGTCCCCATCCGGCACTCGAACCCGGCAAGGCGCACACAATTGACATTTGCTTTGCCTGTGTGACAATGGCAGATTTAGCTGAAAACCAGGGATGAGGATGAGGAGGATAAGGATTTAGTGCGCACAGCAGACTGCAGCTACAACTGCGACTGCAACTGGGATTGGAATGCGGCTTTGGCTTATCCATTTGCAATGGGGCATCCTTTTTGAGGTTTTCCTGTTGTCAAAGGAAGTTTTCAAGAACGTGATTAATGCGGCGTGTTTGAGGTAAGTAGGAAATGCGAATATATTTTTAATAATATGTAATAACATTCTAGCATATGTACGATATACTTTGAAGGTACATATGTTTGAAAGTAATAGTCTGATCCTTGGGAGCGCACACAAAGTGATAACTTGACTAAACTGAACACAGTAGCAGATTTCATTTTAACTTCAAATCAATCTGATAGAAAAAATAAATTCAATTACATTCAACGAATTTTAGTATTTACAGAAAGTGTGGAACTATGAAATTCGGGGATATATTTGAGAGTCACTTAACTTGGGAATGGCGCGAACAATATATAAGATACAAGGTTAGTGAAATTGAAATAGATTGTTTTTATACCCTCAACCCATAGGGTGAAATGGTATAATAACTGTCTGACAACCGAAAGTATATGTAACAGAAGGAAGGAGGAGGGGCAGACCCCTCAAACTCTATATATATTATATATTCCTAATTAGCATCAACAGCCGAGTTTATATAACAATGTTCGTTTGTCAGTATGTCTGTCCGTATGAAAATCTAAGCCTTAGAACTATACGAAAATACGATGAAAAATGTCTAAATATTGCATGCAGATTTTTGATTTCTCTGCAACACAAAATACGCAAAGCATAAAAGATATGTATATATCATAGTCGAGCACACTTGACTATAGCTTTTCGCTTGATTATTATTATGAAATGATGGAGTAAAACGCGAGGCGATATAGTGTCAGTTTAACAATCGTTTTATTTCAATATATGCGCGACGGCGTTGTGTGTCGTTCAGAGGTAAACGCAAGAAGAAGGAAAGCACAAGAAAACAGAAAAGAACTGATTCAGATCAGTGTGACCAAATTACAAAATATGATTGTTGCTAAATTAACATATTACTTTTAGTATTTCAATACTTATTAATTTATTTATTCATTTTCAGTACCTAAAACACTTGATTCATACAAGCGTTGATAATACGCCTATAGATTCCGAGGACATTGAAGAATATCAAATGGAGTTTCATCGAATTTTCTTTGCCATTTGTGATCAGGAACTCAGTCGTGTTGATAACTTCTATGCTCACAAAATGGCCGAAGCACGTCGAAAGCTTCTGGCTATAGAAGATGAGCTCATAGCAAATGTCAATAGCAATCCTCGCTCAAAAAAGTCCCGCCAATTGGGCTTTGCCTGTAGTGAGTTCTACTTGAGTCTAATTATGCTGCAGAACTTTCAAAGTCTGAACTATACGGGTTTCATTAAGATCTGTCAGAAGTATGACAGACATATAAAATCGACAGATGGCGCCGCATGGTTTAAGCATAAAGTAAGACAAGCAGACTTCGCAGAGGAGCATGAACTGAAGAACGCAATAGTCAAGGTAGAAGAACTCTATATATACTTTCTCGAGGACGGGAATCGCGCTAAGGCCATGGCAAAGCTAAGAGTTCCTCCACTAGTTAGACCCGTTTCCTTGAATCAAGTGTTCTTAGCAGGCGTGATGTTGGGTCTATTCACGGTCAGCGCTATTATTGTCCTTATCTCACGTATGTTTTATTACTTATTTTTGCAATTTGCATTCTCTTAGGTTTCTCTATTTTTCCTAAATGTTAGTGATCTACTATCGCTCGAATAGTGAATTGATTGCGACCTTTGTTCGACTTTACAGAGGACCCATGGCCTGTATTCTTTGTATTTTTTATTTTACTGTCAATGTACACGTTTGGCAAAACATGGGCATCAACCATGTGCTCATTTTCGGAGGCAATCTGCGTAAACGCGTGCCGGCTACTACTTTTTTACAGGTTGCTAGCGGCTTGGGCTTTACGTGCGCCCTATCGATGATCTTCTTCATCCATCACAATGAGTTCGAGGTGCAGGAAAAATTTCATTTCCCGCTCGCATGTCTTGTCGTACCGCTGAGCCTACTGCTATGCCCACTGCCGATCTTTAATTCATCGGGTAGATTGTGGTTGATACGTACAACAGGGCATATTTTCGCGGCACCGTTTTTTAAAGTGCACTTTCCTGACTTCTGGATTGCCGATCAACTCACCTCAATGGTGCTTTGTATTATGGATCATTATCAACTGACATGCTTTTATATAGCTTTTTACAAAGACAACATAAAGTCGTTAAACTTTGAAACAGACTATGTCATATTGGTAATCAGAATTCTGGCGCCCTGGTTCCGTTTGGCCCAATGCCTGCGACGATACCATGATACCGGCTTCACATCGAAAGGATATCTCTTTAATGCTCTCAAATACGGCGGCAGTATTATAACTGTTATATTCTCTGTCATTGTCATGCAAACTAACTGTGAGTCGCATAGCTTATTATTCCCATTGATTATATATTTAATATTATTCAGATAAATACCTGAATATGTTTGACAATCCGTGGATGTGGCTTTATCTGTTGTCTGCGTTTTTATCAACGAGCTACGCCACAACCTGGGACTTTAAAAACGACTTTGGTCTATTTAAGGTTTGGCATGGTGAAAATATCTTCCTGCGAGAAAATCTCGTGTACCCTTGGGTAAATTAACGCCATTTCTATCTTTAAAAACTTTTTAAATTGTCCCTATTGCAGTCATTTTACTACTTTGTCATCGTTTCAAATTTATTCATTCGTTTTATTTGGATACTTGAGTTATTCTTGATCTACAACAACTATGTATCACCCTACTATTGCAAGACCATAGTTGGTTTCTGTGAGATAACACGTCGATTTCTTTGGAATTTTATACGGCTAGAGAACGAACATCTTAATAATTGTGGAGAGTTTAGGGCAACTCGAGACATCCATCTGGAAACTATTGAGAGAATTAATGATGAACGATGAAAAATATTGTAAAAACTTTATAGATGGCATTTGTGTAATTTAAAATCTTTAATGAATAAACTTTATAAACCCGCAGAGTCTTAGTGCCCCTTAGTGACCTAAAGTAGTATGTAGAGTGAGGGTACTTCACCTTTTACTTTGGCTTACTTATTAGTACTGGAGCTGGTAGCGGGTATATCAAAGTCAGGGATTGGGATTCTTTTCTAGCTTGCAGATAGTTTGATCTATTGCATATAAATATTGTTATAAGAATGATTTGCTATATTAGGCTATCTATATTAATGTGATAATAACCGAGGTAATAAGATCAAATAAGATTAAGCCTGATGACATTTACTTTCCCTATAAGAAATTATTTATTTACATTTTTATTATCAGTATACATGAAATTCAAACTCTAAGGTAATTATATTTATCCAAAGCCTCTGTCTCCTGCAATTAAACTTTTGTGGGCCTCGGTTCTCTTGTTGCCGAAAACAGGCTGATTTATTCATCTGTTTCTAATTTACAGAGTATTACAGAGAATAGTTGCTTATAGATATGTACAGAGTATATAGATGTTTTTTACAGATATAGTATGTAATGTTATGTTGCTTAGCTGCTGCACTTCTTTTCTGTACTTCATTACATTAAGGGGTATCTGATCTTCTGGCAACCACTTATGTGGGCAACTATTTATGACCGCATGTGGCGCATTTATGAACTGTTTACTGTAAGCCAGGCCGAGCTTAAGTAATTCCCAGCGTATAACTTAATTAATTGCAGCTAATGCAATGTGCTGGGCGCGGTACCGTGGCGGAGCAGCAGCCGCAAAAGTGAACAGCATGAGCAACAACAACAACCCCTCTCTCTTCATCTCTCGACAATGTTGCTGGCAAGAGGAGATAGCAGATAACCACATGAAGAAGTTGCAACAACAATGAAACAACAACAAAAACAGAAAAGAATTTAATTAAATATTAAAAGTGTAACATGAGCAGCAACAGCAGCAGCTTGAGTGGGCGTGGCCTAAACATGAGAATTAAATAAAATATTTTTAATGTAATTTTTGCACCCAGCAACAGCAACAACAACAACATATACCGGAAGCACTTGACCCGCTTGGCGAGTACACGAAGAATCCGCACAGATGCCAAGTGGAAGCTCTGGAGGAGTACACTGAGTATAAAGCTCGACAGGAGCGTAGAGTGTGGACTGTTATGTGAGTAATCTGGCAGTCGAGTGGCATGCAACGCAGCCTTGGAGCCCAGCTAATTGGGTCAGCTTAGGGCCTTAGTTGTCTTCGTGTGAGCGTGTGTGTGTTTGTAGTTTGTGTGTTATGCCTGACCGGATGTGTTGGCCAGAAGAAAATTGTGAGCTAAATACGAAATGAATTTCAGGCATTTATCTAAATTATTTGTGCAGGAATCATGTGCAAGACTAATTGTTCATGGAAAACCTTGGGAGCTTTGCAACAATTATTCTCATTAGGATTGTAAAATTATTTACCAACTCTTGAGGCAGCCTTTTGCAAGCTTCAATTGTTATTCAAGTATTTGCATGCAGATAAAGATAGAACTGAATACAAAGTTTATAATAATTTCTGTACTACACAAGGGATTTATTAGGTGCCAATTACATCACTTGTGCAGTAATATTGAAGAAAATTGAAGCACAAATAACTATAATAATAATAGAGAAATTTAATTGAACAATAATAAATATCAAATGCAATATATAGAAAGGCCTTCAGGGGCTTCTCTGACTGCACTTTGCTTTCATTTCACATGTCGGTTGATATACTCATCAATGACGTTCAAAGAACAGAAACAAAGGCAATCACTGTAACAACAAGAACTCTATCTAAATGGCTATAGAAAGTCGGTTTGGTTTGCAACATGACGAACGCATTTTTCTCAATTTCTTCCCTTCTGCCTGCACTTTTCTTCAACGCCTTTGATCTATTCGACAAGAAATAAAACATTTCCAACTGACGATTTGACAGGTTTCCGCAGACATGAGGAAAAGTCAGGAAGTCGGGAAATCGGGAAAGCTTTGTGGCAATGCCACTTACAGGCTGCGGTTACTGCGCCACACTATGCCCAACCATGCCTCACACTCCTCCACCGCTCAACGCCTACCGTTGCATGTGGCGTGTAAATTATGCGTAGTCGTTGTTGTTGTTGTTGCTTGTGGGTTTTAAATTTCAAATGCTTTTGGATTCGGCAAATGCAACGAGAACAACAGAAACGACTGCCGACAGACGCCCAGGCTCATTTACACATACACACGCACACACACACACACACACTCAAAGTGCACAGTGGCAATACTCAGATACTCAAACACTCAAACACTCAGAGGGCCACGCAACAGCGAATTGCATTCATTATGTTTATACCAATGCGATTCTATTGCCTCCTCCATCCATCTCTCTCTCCCACTCTGTCTCTCTCTCTCTGCCTCTCTCTCCGTGACTTGGCCTGACTTATTTGCATTTTTCGTGCGCCAAAAATGGCTAAAAATACTTGACTAATGTTGTGTCTGGCTGCTGTTGTTGCTGCTGCTGCTTTGAGTGCAGAGATTTAATAGGATTTTAGTGCATTGAAGTGATTTTTCAACGCCGCCTGATGATGTTGTTGATGTTGATGCGAATGGGTTAGGGAAATGGCAAACTGGCGAAGGGATTTGACGGCGACTGTGACTCCAACTTGGTACTGGATGAGTTATGCATGCTTTATGCATGCTGGCAATGACACGCTGTAGGTAGGATGCGTGGGTTATCCTGCCAGCGACTCCGTTCCTTTTCATAATGGACAGACCATTAATAAGCAGGGCAGGCATGCAGCCAGTTGAGGTTTTACTTTGCTTAAGGAGGAGAAAATATGCCAGAATACCACTAGATTACAGTTTAAAGAGGTAAACTTGAAGCGAACCTTGCCTCATTAAATTCAAACTACTAAATGGAAACCACAATAGATATACGCTATATATGTATATATACTCCTATATACCTCTCTATGAATTGCATGCCAAATACTGTTGTTCCTCGATTCCATTCTGCAACGATGCAAGGCTCCTCTGCTTTGTGAAAGGGATTGCAGGAGATTCATTTCTGGCAAAGCACTCGGTACGGAGTACTCTGCACTGGCACTCGGCAGTTGGCACTGTCTGACAGCTGAAGGAAGTTGAGCTTAACAGCATTTCCCACGTGTCAAGGGAGGCAGAGAGTGTGTGAGAGAGAACGCAAGAGAGAGAGAGAGAGAGGGAGAGCTTGCTGTTGTTTGTAAGCCGAACTGTTGGCAAATTTATGACTTGCCTTTGGCTACTAATGAGTTTGTCGGCATCCCTCGTCCAGCTGAGGGAGTCGAACTGGCCGCCTAGAGAGCAGCTTAAGCTGGCCTTGAGGCCACACACACACACACACATTCTAGACACACACCCATACACAAGTAGATGCCTAATGGGTTAAAAATGCGTAAACGATTTTGGGCGTCGTAAGCTTCTTAGACATTTGCATCGGATTTGCCATAAATTGTTTGGGCAACTGCGCTGCGGGGTGTGGAACCAACGTTAGCGGAAGCATTTTGATTGATTTACACACACACACACACACACACACACGCACACAGACCTACACTTGGATCAAGTGCAGAGCTCGGCGACTTCCTCTGCAGCTCATCTTGTTGCCGAAATTTACCATAGCATAAAGCCAAAATGCGGCCGTATTTCTTCAACTTCCGGCATTAAGTGCACACAGCAACAGCAGCAAATTAATTAAGCGACGCTGCCACAGAGTGCTGCGACCTGCCACAAGGATGAGGACAACTCCTACAGTATTTGCACTCGCCTCAGTGTATGTGTGTGTGTATGTGTGTTCCTTCCCTGACTTCGGCGAGTGTGTTGTCAAATTAATTAAACGCACAACGGCGACACAACACACAATGAGGAGATGGAATGTAGCCAACGCAACTGCAGTTCCTGCCCCCAGCCGTCCTCAGCCTCCTTTCCCATTCCTTGAGTTGCTACGGAGCTTTGCAGTGGCTTTTCTTAAGCTTTTCGTAATTTACACCTGTCCGTGTTGATCCAGTTGGAACGCCAGCCAGGCAACCAGCAGCAAAACAACAACAATAGAGCTGTGCTGGAAGTATCTCAAACCCAACCAAGCGAACTAAATGCCTCGAGTAGTTACATATTTTGGAAGACTGACACCCACATATAGTATATGGTATGTGTTTCTGCCAGATTATAATCTATTCTTGGATTAGGAGATCACTTTTCAATATAAACAACATTCACTATATTGACTGCATTAACCTCTTAACTTCTTCAAGAAAGTATTACTTTCTCTTTTATTAAACTTGATTAACTAAGCATATCAAAATATATCAGGCAATAATTTATTAGTTTAGAATCATAAAAGTACAGAATAATAGACTCCTATGTATTTAAAGCACTTGCTTAAATTTAAAGCAGATTAACAGGAAACACTAGCTCGCCTTAAGCCTAGGCACAGCCAACATATATTCCCCATTAAAAAACAGAGATTTCTCCTTTACATTTGGCACAGTTTTTTTGGGTTTCTGTTAGGGATTTTCTCACATCACGTGTACAAAATACCTACAAGTGTCGATTCCGAATCCCAGTTACTGAAAACTAAGCCCGGTTTTCGATACTTTGTCCCTGTCTCCTTCTGTCTCTCTCTCTCACTCTCTCTTTCACTGTATCACAGGCGGCAAAAACGTTTCAATAAAACTAAGCTGTAAAATTGCTTTTTAATGCTTTAGAAGCTATGGAATTGGAGCACATATCAATCCCCCCGACATCAGGCAACACACTTTTCTATGCCCCCTCCCTCTCTCTTCCTCTCTGTCTCTCTCTCTCTCTCTCTCTCTCTGTATTTCTCTCCCACTCGTGCTGTGCTCATAGTTTGCCTAATTTCAGTTGCAAACGACCCAACTAAGCTGCTGCCCAATCTCTCGCCGCACACAGAGAACGCAATTTCGAACTATGTCAGCGTAGGATTTTCATGTTGCTTTTTCCATTTGGCGTGAACATGTAACCCATTCGATGAGTGGGCGTGGCAGGCACTAGCAAAAAAGTTGTTGAAACTGCCCCAACAGTTCTGGTTTGCAGGCCAAGTGGGTGGGTTAAAGTGAAAATGGTCAATTATGGATTTCAGAACGAGCGAAAGAATCTGTGAGATACAAATGCAAATTACGCACACTTAAAGCATGGATAACGTAATTTAAAATTGCCCTGAAAAGTATTTACCACAGAAGTGTTTTTAGAATTTGCAGTATATATTCAAAGACTGCTATTTCATTCAACTCTCTCTCTGCAGCGCTCACACAAATTGCAGTCATTAAATTACTAATTACAACTACTCGAATATTGACACACAACAAACTATAAAACAAACACAAGTGCATAAATTAAATAGCAAAGTTCACTAATTGCAAATTGTCGAAAATCAGCAGCAGCAGGCAGACTGAAACTTTCGTAATTTAATTTTTAATGTTTAACTTTTGACCACACATGCGAGTTGGCAGCAATCTTGAGCCGGGCATCTTGTGGCCATCAGGCCAGTGTCAATAGTTGTCTCTCCCCGGGCCGGGTGAATGAGTTAAGTGTTTCGAATGAATAGTTGAATGTTCACTTAACCCTCTTTTTGTGTGTTCTCTGCATCTGTATGCGGTGTGTATGTCTGCGTGTGTGTTGTGCTGGCCAACAAGATTTTCAATTAAAATTGATTTTATGCAAATTTTCAATTAGTCAAAACACATTTTATCATCTGCCCAGACAGGATGCGTGAGCATGCACGTGCATGTCAATGTGAGTGTGCCGTGCTGCATGCTGCATGTGAAAATCATCTTCAGACATGGCCAAAAACCACTTGAGATAAATATATTTTAGCATTTGCATTTGCCTTTCTTCTCCAGGCTCTTTCTTCCCTCTCGAAATCTGTCGTAACTGTCTGCGCTCTGGATGCTTAACTCGACTTAACCCACGGCCATTTTTCGACTGTCTCTCTCGAATGCTGATTAAGTAATTGCATTTGCCCGAAATTGTACAACATTTTGGCGTTGACTTCATTTGCAGTGCCTTTCAGCGTCAATTACGCGTTGAGCGGAGCGACAAAAAAGCCAAAACAGAACAGAACGGAACGCAACGCAGTTCCCCAACTTCAGATTCGACTTTGAGCAGCATTTCCATGTGTGTGACTGTGTGTGTATGTGTGTATGTGCTAGTATCTGTGTGTTTGTCTATCGTCTAATGTTTTGCAGTGCGCACTAATTGCATTAAAAAAGAAACCCGTCGCTTTTCCTGATTCCCACATTCTCCTGCCCCCAGAAACAGAACTCGCTAGTCTGGCTCGAGCTAAATTATATTAAACATGAAAGAACCAGCTGAACTTTTGCATTCGCCACTCTGAATACCCTTTCTTAAGTTTAAATACAAATTAAAACAAATTCATTACGTCTTTTGTTGCTCAGTATTTAAGCATAAAGTTTTTTTATTATTTTACAGTCATTATTTATCTTTGTGTTTATTTTATTCTTCAGTAATAGAAAAGGCAACATATATTTGAGCTTTGTTTAACAATTTTATATTGTTAACTCGAATAATTCATTTATTATTGTTCATATCTATAAATTTAACCAAGAGTGCGCATATTATTAGTACTTTTGGAATACAATATTGATAATATTTATGGCTTAATGTATGTATGTAATTGATGGATATAATTTGAAAAATAATGTAGTTCAATTTGTAATTCTATTCTTCAATTCAGATTAGAATAAAGTGTATTGTTATTGAAGGCATACACATTAAATCGATGCCAAAATAATTATACACTCTCTAAGCGCAAAGAACAAAACAAAGAACGACAGGCGGCAGACAGACAAAC
Organism: Zaprionus davidi; assembly: GCA_018903715.1. Taxonomy (NCBI): domain Eukaryota; kingdom Metazoa; phylum Arthropoda; class Insecta; order Diptera; family Drosophilidae; genus Zaprionus; species Zaprionus davidi. The sequence continues at coordinate 6,284,123 of JAEIGL010000003.1, forward strand.
TGTTGTCGCATCGTCTGCACATCGGCACACCCTCTCCCCATTGAGCGTACACTTAAAGGTGGAGTCTCTTTCCAGTCAGCAATCTACACTCTTCATTCTTTTCTCTCTTGTGTTGCGTTGTCTTTGCAATTTTAAGCTGCAATTTGGTTGCATGTCACTTGGCAAATGCTTTCAGACAATGTGCCCAGGCTACTTCACATGATATTCCATTAGTCAACAGCAGCAAGTCGAGCACCTGCTGAACGTTCCCTTGTCCAACCTGACGTATGCTTAATTTGCACTTTGCAACATCCCCACTGGCAGGATAACTTGGGGACGCTCTGACTTATAGCTTATAGAGAGTCTCATTCAAAGGTCTTACAAATGTGAAGCAATGCTAAAGAAATTAGATTCCTCTAAAAGGAAAATAAGAAGAGCTCAAAACTGCAGAACAATATTAAATATTTGATTTAAACTACATTAGAATCTTCAATCGAAGACTATAGTAATTCTTCCTTCCGAGCAGTCAAAGTAACTTTTAGCTTACACGAATACAATTGCAAAGAATGAAAGTCTATATCCATATACCATATGGTAATTCAATATTCTTACAGTCTGGTGAGTTGAGAAAGTGTTTCCCGTTGCAATCAACGACTGTATCATCACTTTCGAGTACCCATCGGCAATCACATTTGGCAAATATACTTCAACCTCAATTGAGGAACCAAATTACGGAACTGGAAACATGTTTTTGCAATTAAGTTACGGTTTTTGTTGTCCAAATATTAGCACTTACATTTTCAATAAATGTCCCAGGCTGCTCCCTCTCTCTCTCTCTTGCTCTCTTTCTCTGGAGCTAACTCATTTGCATGAGGTCTGCTGCAGCGTCTGGATGTGTAAATTTGTACAAGTGAGTAGTCGGACAGTGTTGGACAGCGGACAACAGACAATGGGACAGTTGGACAGGGAGCTCGATAAGTTGCTGGCATTGAAAGTAAAGTCAGTCGGTGTAGAACACGCTCAATTTGGTTGAGCAGCAATGAGGGGAGTGGTAGAAAAGGGACTGAGGGGCAGATGGCACGACAGTTGAAAGACAAACAACAATGGCACGCACTGATTTGACCAGGGACAACGGGACAGCGGGACAATGGAAGACAGGGGGACAGGGCGACGGGGGGACACTCGGACAGAAGGACCGAAGGAGTAAATAATGCGAAAGAGACGGTTACAACACTTGAGCTTTGATTGGCTAGAAGACAGGCCGGGCAATTAGCAGATGGAATAGCCCGAACTGAAATCAAGCTGAAGCTGCAGTAGGAGTGGGTAGGAAGAGAGAGGGAGGACAACGGAGCTCTGTTGCACAGTCTGTAGCGGTGAATGCCTCACTAAGTGCATGAATAAATAAACCGACGGCACTTGACTACTTGGCTGTCCCTGCCTCTGTCTCTGCCTCAGCCGCCTGGCGACGTCAACTCCATCTCAGTCACAGTCAACACATGTTAACAACTTGATGGCCAAAAGTCAAATGGCTTAAATGCCCAGCACATTGTAAGCAAACAGCACCAGGCAGCACCAGCAGCCTCGAGGAGAATGGCGTAAAAAAGCAACCCAGCGACGAGAGAGCACATCGAGAGGACATATGCAAATTCAGGCAAATAAAATTATTATTCAAATTTTTGGCTTGTCCCATGAGCGTTAAACTAACAGCCAGCCAGCCAGAACTGAACTGAACAGCACAGCACAATGGACAACTTGCAACTCGACATGTGGCTGCCACTCGGCCCCAATGGGGTGACAGTCCAAACAACTTCAGCCACGCTTCATAAAAGCCAAGTTCCAGCTTCGGAATGTTAATAATGTTGCTGCTACTGCTGATGGCGATGATGATTGCGTGGAGACAATGCTGCAATGATGATGACAATGCTGATGATGATGATAATGATGATGTCGACTGATGGCCACTGGACAGGGAACCTTGTATCTGGCTGACAACTTGAGATGAAGCGATCAACAGTTATGTCCCTTGATTGTCTCAAATGTGCACAGTGGGTCAAGCTGTATTTGCAAGCTTCGCTGATAGTCCACTGTAGAGTACGTGCTATATAGATAGAGATAAACATATTAACAAAGATACTTGCAATGTTAATGATCATCTGAATAGTCATTCTAATTTAAATTTATTAAGATCATTTTAAAAAGTCTATTACAATCCACATTTAGTATTATTTATTTAATAACTCAAGATAAAAGTTAAAGAAGTGTCCCTCAAATATTTAATTAAAATAAATATTTAACCTTATGTTTATTTAATCTACTGTTGCACATAAGAAGAACATTTCAATATAGTTTTTATTAACTCCTCAGAATATCTATAATAAAAGATAAACTCCTCATAAAAAGGAAGTATCAATGCAAGCATAACAACATTGCCTTTTTATGAATACCACGTAGAATGTCAATCACAAATGAGTCTTGTCTCCCCCTACCCACTGCCCCTCCCACTCCTGACTGTTGACTGAACTGCAAGGCAAATAGTTCACATTGTTTTAGGGCAGAACTCAAGCCATTAGCCTGGGCGAATGTTGTTGGCCAGCAAGTAAACGCTGCGCTAGACAACAAAAGAACAGCTCCTTCTGGTCGAAGCAACTGGCAGACAGCAGACAGCAGACAGCAAAGTGTTACGCCCACAAATCACGCCCAGTACATCGCAACCACACGAAAGAAACAAAACGAGCCACCCAAATGGCAAAAAATGACAAGAATTTTACAGCCAGTCAATTATGGCCGGTCTGGCACAACCGACTCAGGCGGACAAAATCGCACAAAACGAGAATGGTCGGGGTGGGCTGAGGGCTAACATGGGGGAGGGAGGGGAGTCAACAACTGGGGATAGGTCTCGTGGCCAGGCAGCGGCAGTGGCAGCACCACCACCACCACCACACAAACAGCCACTGAGACCGAACAACAAACCCACAACAAAAAGCAAAAGTTGTTACTGTTCTCTCGTTGTTGTTGCTGCTCTGTTGTTGTTGTTGCTGCTGTGTTGTTGTTGCTGTAGACTGTGCTGTAACCAAAACGCGCGTTTACCATGCGATTGGTAGTAGTAAAAAAAAGAGTGGCCAAAAGGAAGGAGGCAAACGAGGCGGACCAAATCGACATATTGACAGACTAAATGGAGTTGTGGGTTTTGAGTAGTAAATCAAGTTAGGCACTCGCAGCAAACACACACACATACAGACCCAGGCACACACACACATGTAGAGTTGCCTGCATAAGCGAAAATTGTATGCCGCAGAGAATTTCCTGAAGAATTGGTTGAAAAAGCTTAAAAAGACATGACTCAAATGCAAAGTCGAATTCCGAGTGCTCTTCTATTGTAGTTGAATCTTACTGGAACATACTATAATAGATCTGAGTATTGCCTTAGCTCAATGAAAGATGTCGATAAACGATACAAATAAATCGTTATACAATATTTCTTTATACTAGAAAGGTTTTGCTAAAAGTTGCATTCAACCTTGTAGATTGATTTACAGTTTATTAAGTATTTTATTTGAATTTCGGTAATGTTATTTAAGTTCCACTTGAAAAGCTAATTCTATCAAGCTATAGCGACTTGTCCCGTTGAAAAAATGTCCTTACATCTGAATCACTTAGCATAGTCTCTCCCTTATCTAACTAGCTTCACATGCTCAAGTTCCCGCATCCTTCGATTATGCTCTAGCACTGCAAACTTTTGTTGTCCTCTCCACGTTGACAACAAGTTGGCTGAGAGCAACCAAAAGGATTGAAGCCCCGCTGTGCCTGGGATGCAGCAGTAGTGTAAGGTGGTTCACTCGGGGATTGCCGGGTCAGCTTTTGTTGTCTGTCAAGCGGAGTGGCCAAATATGGTTGTTAGTCTGCCCAAACGGCAACAGCAGCAGCAGCAGCAGCATCTCCATCTCGGATGGGAGCTGCCAGTGGGGCATTTGCATATTTTGCTGGCCAAGTTGTTGTGTTTTTGTTTCGTGCCTTGTCTTCTCCTGGGAACTGTCTTTGGTCACTTGGCTGGCGCCGTGAACAGCGCCAGGGGTAGCGCAGGCAACGGGGTCAGTCAGCCTTTTGGTAGTTTGCACAAAATCAAAACCAAAGCCAAAGTTCGTTTATTGCCAACGACGCGACGCTGATGTGGCTGCAGCTCGTCAATGTGGAACTGGCTGCCTGCCCCCGTGAGACAACTTAGTCAGTTGATGGCACTGCCACGCATTGTCGTCTCCCCCTCCCCAGCTTCTACATGCATAGTCTGCCAGTCCGTTGTTGTTCCTCCTGTTTGCACGCAAATATGAAAATCACAACATGGAGCCGAGTTCTGTTTAGCCTTAGGCCAAGCCAGTCAAAAACCCCATCGATGCGCCACTTGAGAGAATATTTATGCAAACGCCACGCCCCCCTGCCGCGCTCATAGACTAGTTAGAGCTGCGTTGCATTCATTGTTCCACTCGCATTGATCCATAATGCATGAGTCAATTTCGTTCCGCTGAAATCGGACGCATGCGTTAGTGATGTCGCAAATCCGTTAGATATCCCATCCAAGTTACAGTTAAACTGTTGATGACATGCGTATTCGTTACAAGCAACAAGACATAGTGAATCTCCTTCATAGAAGAATCGAAAAACATTTTAATTGAATTCCCGCGACCCTTGGGAATTCTTAAGAAAGTGTATCATAGTTTTGTAAACAACACGTAATGTAAATTTATATAATATAGTGAAAATTCATTATTTATATATTAAACTGATTCTTCAATATGTGTATGTATAGTTCTTAGTTTCTTTTTCTTTTTCCATTGGATTCATTCTTTAATAGTTTCGTTAACAACACGTGATTTAAATTTATATAATATAGCGAAAATTCATTATTAATATATTAAACTGATTCTTCAATATGTGTATGTACTCGTATAATTCTTAGTTTCTTTTTCCATTGGATTTATTCTTTAAATTCTTTAAATTTATATAAATATAGTGAAAATTCATTATTAATATATTAAACTGATTCTTCAATATGTGTATGTATAATTCTTAGTTTCTTTTTCTTTTTACATTGGATTCATTCTTTGTCTAAATTAACTTGGCAGACTGCACACTCCAATTCAGCAAGTTGAAAGGTTCATTTAGAGCTGTAACCCCAGAGCTGACCGCTTTGTGTGTCGAACAAGTGCCCCAAGTGCAGCATGTTTGCCTAATTGGCTTAAGCAAAAGGGTACCAAAGTGCAGTCCGAGCTTTGTTTTTTTGCCTTTTTGAGTCGTTCCTCTTGGTGAACCTCAAGATTCTGGAGGGGATAGTCAAATGTGCAGAGTGTGTAAGTATTTGTTCAACGAACCTCGGCAGTTATTGACATCCAATGGGCGTGGTTGTCTGAGAATTTACTACAAATTGGCAAACGCCGCAAGAAGCCAACGGCAGCTGCCACTTGCCACTTGCCACTTGCTACTCTCGGCACTCTCGAGTCTCACTTTAGCTCAGTTTGCGGACTCCTCTTTATGCAACTTTCATTAGTTTTGAGTGGGAGCTTCTTTTGTTCCACTGCCTCCCCTCCTCCCCCCTTCCTCCTTCCCTTCTGCCGTTACACAGTTCAAGTGAGCAAACGCCCAACGGCATTGTTTCAAGTTACCAAATTTAATTAGACAAATTTTTAATTGATATCATATGGCCAACGCCCAATTGTCGGCTCCCTCCCCTCACTCCAGCTCTCTCTGCCTCTACCCCCTTCTCCCTCAGTCACTCTTGTAAAGTGGCCCGAAAACTTGCACGTTCAACTTGCCGCAGCGAGCAGCGTCAATTATTTGTGTCTGCTGCATGAGATGCAAAAGCATCCAAGACACCAACCCCGCACCCCTTTCCACCTCCTTCAACTGCAGCACTCACCAAGCTACTACATAAGTTGGTTAGTTGGCGAAAGCGAAGAAAATGGTCAGCAAATGCATCGAGAGTTCTTGCTGAACTTCTTGACGAACTCAAATGCAAACTCATATGCCAAAGAAATTCATTACAATTAATTTGATTCAGAAAACCTTTTATAATCTTTAAATAACTCTAAATGTGGCAAGATATTTTTTTAATTTTAACTGCTTCGAATGCTAATTTTAAAAGATATTGTACTTAATAGAAAAGAAGGGTAACAGTCGAGCGCAGACGACAGTAGGATACCCTTTGATAGTAGCATACCTTTCTTAAAAAACTTCTGAGTTCTATACATATTTTATTCAGCTAAGTATATGTTAAAGTCAGAAAGTTGTATCTCTTAAACGTCACTTACAAATCGGCTTAAGAAATTAAACGATTGATTTGCGGGCGCATGGCACTCAACATTTGCAATAAACTTCATCTGCGCATAGTACACAGGAACCTTCATCCTAATTTTGTATCTCTAGCATTTAAAATAACTGAGATCTGTGTACTCATAATATACATACAGACAGACAGGCATCTGTGGCTCAATCGACTCGGCTAGCAATCCTGAGCAAGAATATATAGACTTTGTGAGGTCTGCCACGTCTGCCTTTTTTGACAATTTTCAATGATCGAAGGGTATAAAGAAAGGTGAACTCCAAATTCCCCTTCCGTTTTTAGCTAAATTCATCACTGGTTCTTCTTATACCAATAATATATATTGTTATTCGGTATAATTAAACTTGAAAGAAGTGCGTGGAAGGCATAGCTGATTCTGTGTATAAAAAAAAGAGTTATCCAATCTCACAAAACAACTTCGTGATCAAATGACATACATATATCTGGTGTACTTTATTTTCCTTATTATTAAATTATATGTTATTAATTTGATATAACTACCTCATCATTTACTTCCCTTGTAAAGACGCGCCAGTTTAAACCCTTTTTGGAAGTTTCGTAATGTAATTTAAAATTTAACAAAATGAGATCCTGTAATTTTCCTAGACGAATGCGGATACTTGGGTTTCTTTTGGCACGACTTAAAAAGGAATTAAAATGGTTTAGCACCGAAATTACTTTACCTTTATTAGATTATATTCCAAGTGTGTTGGATAAACAAGAGCCCGATTAAAACGAGGGCCTAGGGCATTGGGAATTTAAATAAGATCTAGCTAACTTCCACCTTCCCGTAGCTCTCTCTACCTCTCCCTCTTTCCGCTCTTTCCTTGGTATCTGTCTGTTGCCAGGTATTTTTTGTAAGTCCAAAGCGCTTAACAGGCAGGAACAGATTTTGGCTGCAAGCAGTGGCCAAAGGGTTGCTAAGACCAGTTAAAAAGTGGCTGACTGGCTGCCTGTATGTGTGTGTGTGTGGGGGAGCCAAGAGTGGGGGCTGACTGTGTCGGGCATTGTCAATGGCAGGCGATAAGCGTGCAGGGGGCGCACTGAGCAGGCATTGGCGCATAATGTGCCTGCAGGTTGTAATATTAATTGTTTTTACCGTTGAGCACTTGCAGGGCGCGTCAAAGGATTCTGCGGGGACGGCAGGGTGAGTACAGAGAGCGCAAAAGTACAGCGGGAATAACGGAAAGTCTGGTCAAAGCGATATTGAATGGCTGTGACAGCCGCCGGCACGCCCAAAAGTATGCTCTCAATTTGCAATTAAGCGCCGCGTGCACCACGACACCGTGCAGGACATGGCCAGGACATTGCTTTGATTCAATTAGCCAGCAGCGGCAGCTGCCAAGACACGCAGCCCCAACCGAGCAGGGCAAATCAGCCTAAACCACATGATCCGACAAGATTCTCGTTTCATTAACGCTGCGAAATTCGATTAATTGAGCATTTGTGCGGCTTGCCAGCGCAGGTGGTGCTGCAGAGGGGCGTGGAAAGACACAAATTGTGTATTCGCATAGCAATTGCGACTGCCCACAGAGCGTCAGTTGTCGCCAACAATTGTCGACAGTTGACAGGACAAACTTTTCCCATACTCCAGAGGTTGAGCTCTCGCTTTGTCTCGCTCACTTTCGTGGTTCTCTCTCTATCTATCTTTTTCTCTCCCGTCCCCACCTCATGCCACATGTCACCTCGTGTCAGTGACATTTTCAGCTTGCTTTTGACTTAATTTGATTAAAACTTTTGCCACAGCAATTGAAATCCGCCGCTCGTTGTACAACTTCCTCGAATTGTTGACGAGCTTTCGCATCAGCATCTTCCCGCCCCCGTCGAAATCCCAATCGATTTAAGCCGCACTAAGCACAAATTGAATCCTCGAATCCCTGCTTTGAACTTACAAAAATCAAAACATCGCCCGATATTAAGTTGGAAAAGTTGCCCGATATTAAGCTCTAAGAAAACTTCATTGTTTTATTTTCAAACAATTAACTATTATTTTGTAATTAATTTACTTACTGAATCGATTTAAATTATAGTAATAAACTCTTGTTAACAATAACCTTAAATACATATATTTTCTGTTTCGTTGCGTAAAAATTGTTCAAGATCAGAGTCACTTTTACAAATGATAAATATATATATTCCTTTTTTATAAAGTGTAAAGTGTCCCACAGCGTTTTGAATTAAAAGCGCGATACCTCTCATTCCTTCCACCTCTGCCCCACCCTTCCAGTACTCGACTTGACAATGTGGTTCCTGGACAGTTCGTTGTGTCTCTGACAGCGGACATCCAGTTCAAGCTCCATTTGCTTACATTAATTGAGCTTCTGTTTAGCTAAGGGCAAACGATTTGACTCTCCAGTGTGTCCAAAGGCAGATTCATTTGCAACGGACAAAGAAATCATTTGGTAAGGGAGCACTTTCAGTTCAATTGCTGTCTCGCTTTCAAGTTTTTTAATTAATTTCTTTTTCTCTTTCTCTATCTCTCTCTCTCTCTCTGTACTCTCTCACAGATCAGAGTTCCCGCCGATTCGTACTGCATTTAGTACATGATTAATCTGGAAAACGCTTCGAGTGGCAGTCGGAAGTAAAGATAGACACCCTTATCAAACGATTTTAATTTCATTTCCCTCTAGTTCACAGTGATTCCTCTCTCTCCACTCTCTTCTCTTTATCTTTGGCCTGATAAAGAGAGCTACAACAATGCAACAATGTTGCGACGAGCGAGGACAACGACTTTTGTGGTCAATAATGAGAAATTCCTTTGGCTACGTGGAAAAAAGCAAGACTCAAAAATGAGAAATAAGCGATGTAGAGGAAGAGGAAAGAAGGTAGAAGAGCAGAAAATGAAGAAAAACAAAGCAAAGTATTTGCACTCGATTCAATTAAGTAATGGCACACGGTGCGAGACCCTCGAAAGCTTTGACAACTTTGCTTTGCGCTCTGAATTCTCATTTGAATTCTTGACATTTCGTTGCAGAATCATTTCGAAATTGTCGCAGCACACACACACACACACATGTGTGCTTGCACTAAGCTTTATAAGGCTGTGGGAGCCACAAAGACTTCTTTGCTCTTAGCAAGTTTCAGTTGTCGGGGGAAAAGACAACGGAAACATTGTGTATACGCTGCGTGTGACAGGCGCTGTTCACAATTTGAACTCGCAACTTCAGATTCAGGCTCTTATCTGCTGCAAAACATACGCAGCGGTATCTCTGCGCCATCTATTTGGGACTAATCAAGGCTAAACAAAGGTCCACAACTCCGAAATTCTCATTACATGCGCGCACACATTTCATTTTCGTAACAGCCGGCAACAGTCCTACGCCCTCCGCCCCTGACTTCCCCCGAGGAACCATAAAAGTCAAATGTGGCACTTAAAGTGGTCCATTCTGGTAGACACGAACGAGGGTCCCACAGGTAGCTCGGGCGCAGTCCAACGACGCCCTTCAAATTAAATGAAATGCGTAAAAATGGCAACAATTTGATTTTGTCAGATTTTCAGCCAGACATGTACTATAACCGAGTGTAGTGGGAGTGGCCAAGGGGGCGGCATCACGTAAACATCACAATGGTCGAATCGAGCAAAGGTCTCCCCCTCCCCAATGCTCCCCTCGTTCATCGGGAAGCGCATCTGCCTGCCCGTTGGTCGTCTCGAATTGCACGCGCGAGTCCCAAGTTGCTAATTTAAGTGTAATAATCCTCAAAGCCAAGGAAACGTGAGCCAATTTATATGCAAGCATTAGAGAGGGCAGACGAGAGGTGAAAGCTTTGGCGGGGAAGGCGAGGGCAGGCAGAGGAGAGCGAGGGCACAGGGGTTGCTGCAATCACCTGCTCCGTTGTTTCCGCACACGGATTTCACTTTGGCTAATAATCGTGAACCAGACAGTGAGGGAGACAGCGCGATGGGCGGGGGCGGGTGGAAAATTATGAAACAACACACAGGCTAACTGAAGGCGACCACAACAAACAGTTTTGCACCCCTACCGGGCCCCTCTCTCCGTGCTCCAAACATGTTAAAATAAATTTAATATTGATTCAGCTTTTGTAATGAGAAACGCGACATCATCAAGAGTCCACTTAATGCCCACGCTCTAGTTGGAAAGCGTTTGTTTTAGTAAAGTTGATGCGAAGGGGGGAAGGTGGGCACCAGGGGACGTTGTTAAAATTATATACCATGGGTCTGGGCATTGTCTACACGGGTCCGTGTTGACCAAAGCTACGTTGTGGCTGTTGTCGCTGTTGTTGCATTTTGCCTGCCAAATTAAAAACCTCTTAAATTATGCTGATGACCAGGATACATTCGGACTCCCTGCACCCCTTGTTCTTCTTCCCATCCTATACTCTAGTTCAGCGTGGGGAGAGGTTTTTATGTTTTGTCGGATAGGCTTGGGCTTTTCATTATACGTAATGTTGGTCATTGAGAGCAGACACCGAAAGCACTTAACACGTTGCCCGTTTTCATTAAATTTCCCATATAAACATAAATGCCAAAGGGAGCTCAGAGGTAAAGAGTAAAGGAGAGAGAGAGGGAGAGAATTAGAAAGGGCAAGAGCTGGACAAAAGGTAGCTCTATAAAGTGTCGACTCTGAAAATTGCATGTTGTTATTATGAATTTATGTGCTAGTTCTTTCCAGCCCAACTCTATCAGCACGTCCAAGCTGAAATTTAGATAGTAGAAAGCTGACAGAGTTAATTTCATTTCGAGCAATATTGGTTTTCATTAAAGAGAACAAAACAATTTTAAATACCAAAGAGTAAACCATATTGACCAGAAAGTTCAAAAATTCCTTACCTATCACATATTTAATAAAACTCTTTGGTGTTACTTCAATATTAAATTATAGACTATTTTAGCCAATATCCTTTATTTCAAGCGATTATTTAAAAAAGATTTTATTATATTTAACACTCAGATAGAAGACCACACTAGCTACTTCAAAACAAGAGTTGAATTTAAATAAATATTTATTGTATTGTATTTATTTTGGATCCCAAGAAAACCAGTTTCCTTCCCAGCTTGAGTCTATTTTGTCTAGCCTTAAAGCTCACACAGCTATCCCCACAAGGGCTTTCCATGTTTACCGTTTAGGCATTATGCGACGCCCTGTGGAAAGTCCATGGGCAGTTTGGGCACTTGTCACATTTTCATTTTACAATTTCGGTTCTTGGCTTAAAATAAATGTTGAATATTTGAGGAGCGCCCGCTGTGTCAGCCCAAAATGAGATGACAGTTGTCTATCTATCTGACTGTCAACCCAAAGATTCCTTTCTCCCACCTAACCCTCGTTTTTATGACAGCCTACTGGCAAATGCTGTGCTGGCAAAACTATAGCCCAAGGTTCTCTTCGTTTTGATAAACCTCAACCCCGAAACGGGAACTTGAAATGAGTAAGACTTTCGAGTTTGTCGGCCAAAAATGCAATTAATTTGAACGCCAAAACTCATTAATATCTGCGGAGAAGACACTCGAGAGTTGTTTCGTCTTGCCTGTCCGCACCCCCCCCCACAGAAGTATGCAACGACCTTTTCTTCTCATTTTATTACCTCAGGTTAATAATAAAGCAGCCAAAGGCTTATGTATTATTTGCACACAAAAATGAAAACAAACTTGTTGCTTCGCTTGCCATTTTCCAACTTTCCACTTGCCACATGCCACAGAGTCGAGTTGAGCTGAGCCCAAGTCGATTTTTCATATAAAATTTACCTTTTTCGGCGCCATGATTTATTGCCAAAGGGCGTTGCAAACGAAAAAACCAAGAGAAAACAAGTTGAAAAAGTGAAAAGAAAAGGGCAAAAGGATCTTTCGCAGGCCGGAAATGAAGTTCAAGGCATCGTAAGTAGTTTCGGAAACGAAGTAACGTTCAAAGTGTAAAAATTCTCATCGTCTTACCTGACTCAAATTGAAAAGCGCACTTGACGCTGCTGTCCACCTTTATACGAATATTTTCTTTATTTTTCGCTTTTCTTTTACCGTTTCTCTGTATTTGTAAAGAGTTTCGAAGACCCTGCCGCCAGGCAGGTCGGCACTTTCATTGTAGTCCTGGGATTTGGGCAAACAAAATTAAGCAGTCTGCAAGTTTTTAATTAAAAAAGGACGCGAGTGTGCATTAAGCAGCTAAGACAAGGTGGAAAGCCAAAGGCGCTTCAAAGTTAAAGCCCAATGAAAATGCTTAAAGGCCTAAAGCCCTCAGAAATTTAGGGTTGGTAAGTACCTTTAACACCCAGAAATTTATTTCCATACTCAGAATGATACAATAGCATTTCTTTTTAAACAATTTCTTATAGATTTATTAACTGGCACTTGATAATTTTCAGTTCAAAAATTATTTGTAAAACATACTAGCAAAAATTATAAAAAAGAATTTAATAGAGCTGCAACCTTTTCTCGAAATTTTGGAAGTTGCGCTTGCCTCGCTGCTTGTAAAATAAAAATATAGTACTTTTAAAAATAATGACTAAATATAACATATGTATTATATATTCCTATCGGACTATGCATCCGTCAGAGCGGAACAGCGAGCTTTCAATGTTAAAAAAAACTTAGTACAAGCTTCAATAAAATACGCTGCAATCCATTGTTACTCAAATTCAAGACCCCTCGATAACACTGACTTGGGTTTTTTTCGTGGGTTTTTTTATGTGGCTCATTTATAATCAACATGCTGCGGGAAACTTGGATTGAGAACATTTTACACAATATTTTTCATATAAATTGTCTCGCAGTCTAAGATTTAGTCTTATTTTAGTCTTGTTTTGATCAGTTTGAGTACAGTCCGTAAAATTTTTATTAAATAAAGTGTCACTATGAACATTCCTTTCCTCTTTTTGTGGATGGTCGTCCTCAGTGGAAGTTCTTCTTCTACTGCAACCGACAACAGTGAGGTAAGTACACCGTCTTCAATAAAAACTAGGTGAAGTTTAAAAATCTATTTATGCCAAATTTTTATACTAATAATGTGAAACGCTGCACAGAAGTCTTGAGGGTTTAAGAATGTTATTTGACTCTACATACGATCGGAACACATTATTAAATAGGCGGTGTTGATTAAACATGGCACCATGGAGTATACTTGTATAGTTTATTTTTTGTGATTCATTAGATACTTTTCATATGTACTCACGAGTGACAATTTACCCACGTGTAAAGAGATAGTTTTGAAGTATATTGATTAAGTATTTTAATCAACTGGTCTTTTTTTATTGTTATTCTATTAGTTGTGTAACGATTCAAAGAAAATAGTAGATCTGTGTATACCGTACACATGGAAGACTGTTAAGCCCATCTTAGAGTACGCTAGTCAGCAGCAGCTCGGCAATAAATGTGAAATCAAGGAAACAGACATCAACGATATGCGCGAAAACATACAACAATTACAACTAAAAATAGCCGAGGGAAAACTACAGGATGATCTAATAGCTTCATTAAAAAATGCTGTCCTAAATAAAGATTGTTATATAAAAGGCCTTGAAAAATTTAAAAACGATATAATCTCAAGCAAGGATAATCATATCAAAGACCAGCAAACTACAGTAACTGAAATTCAGAGTTCAAACAATATTTTAAAGAAAACTTTTGAATCGATTAACAATGAAATAGTTCAGCTCAAAACATTCATTAATAAGCAGTTGGACAGTAAGCTTTTGAAAATCGATTCTGATCTTTCCCAATTGCTGTATTTTGGGGAACAGTTAAAAAATTCTGTACAACTAAAATCTGAGGATAGTTCTCTGAAGAACTGTCAATTAAGTTTGAACAAGACTCAAAATGTTATCCGTGAATATAAAGATCAGTTGGAAAATCAACAAAGTACCATTACTGAAATTTCTACTAATAATTCTCTTCTCAAAAAACAAATAATATCAAAAGAACAAGCACTGAAAGAGTATAATATGAAATTAAATGATAATGAAATTGATATAAAGACACAAAAGGAAATTATTCAACAACAGGAACAGAATTTATTCTCTTTAGAAAATAAAAATAAAAAGGACGAAAGAACTAGTTGCATTTCTTTCGGTTCTTCTAATGGCGTCCACATTATCAAAATACCCGACTTCGCTGCCTTTCCTGTACGGTGCAATAGTGAAATTGCTGGTCCAGGTTGGACAGTCATCCAACAACGCATAAATGGAGGAGAGAATTTTAGTAGAAACTGGAAGGCATATAAAAACGGTTTTGGCAGGTTCACAGGCGACTTCTTCCTCGGCCTGGAGAAGATTTATCGTCTTACAAACGACCAGCCTCACAAACTGTATATACATATGGAGAGATTTGATGGCAGCAGTTTCTACGCCCATTACAATAACTTCAAAATCGCAGGAGAAGATGACAAATACAGATTGCTCAGTTTGGGACTGTTTTTTGGGAACGCCGAGGCAGATGCAATGAGGTGGCACGTCAATCAACAGTTCTCCACTCTCGATAGTGACAACGATGCAAGTGAACATCACAATTGCGCCAAGGAACACCACAATGCTGGCTGGTGGTATCGCGATTGTGCCTATTGGTAAGTAATCCGTTGATTGTAATAAGTATCTTTGAAATTCATGGAGTGTGATTTATTTTAATTTAGCAACCTAAATGGAATATACTATCAGCAAGAGGTTTATGTCGCAGATTCCAACTGGTGGTATGATGTAAGCTCTCTCAAAACAATTAAGATGATGATTCATTCACGAGGCGATTAAACGTACTCTTGATAAAGAAACCTATAAACATATTTAGTAATTTAAATGATTACAAATTCATTATGCAAATAAAATCAAATGTTACTTAACAAAGTTACTCACTGTATTCAGATTATATATTTTGGATAATTTTTTTTATAGAATCCCCTTTGGAATTTCAGATTAATTTGTTGATAGACGCTAACACGGGTTACTTGTATATGTACTAGTATGTACAATACATTCAACATTGTGAAGTGAGTGTCGACTCTTCTGCTTTAGGAACGTTTAACAATGTATGTTAAATAGTACTTATCTTGAAATACGAGGGTCGTTTGATAAGTCCGTGACTTTTTGAATAAAATATATTTTTTTCGTCAAAGAAGCGTTTTATTTCTCAACATAATCTCCTTTTAGCTCTATACATTTAGTCCAGCGTTTTTCCAATTTTTTTATTCCTTCCAAATAATAGGTTTTCTCAAGGCCCTCAAAATAGTCGTTTGTTTCTGTGATGACCTCTTCATTTGACCCGAATCTCTTACCGCCGAGCCATTTCTTCATGTTTGGAAACAAAAAATAGTCACAGGGGGCTAAATCTGGAGAATATGCTGGATGGGGTAGCAGTTCGTAGCCCAATTTATGAAATTTTGCCATGCTGACTACACACGTGTGCACCCGTGCATTGTCCTGATGGAACAGCACTTTTTTTTTCGCCAAATGCGGTCGTTTCTGCTTCAAATCAATATCGAATCTGTCCAAAAGCTCTGAATAATATTCGCCGGTGATCGTTTTACCCTTTTCAAGGTAATCGATGTGAATGATACCTTGTGCATCCCAAAAAACTGTGGCCATGACCTTGTTGGCCGACAGACCCACCTTGGCCTTCTTTGGTGCACGTTCACCCGGAGAAACCCACTGTCTTGATTGTTCTTTGGTCTCTGGTGTGGTGTGGTGGATCCATGTTTCGTCTACGGTAACGAAACGGCGCAAAAATTCGTTTGGATTGCGGTTGAACATCGCCAAACACTCCTTTGAAATGGTCACACGGTTGCGCTTATGGTCGTGTGTGAGCAATCGCGGCACCCATCGCGCGGAAAGCTTTTTCATGTCCAAATATTCATGTAAAATGTGATGTACCCGTTCAGTTGAGATGCCTACAGCCTCAGCTACCTCACGCACTTTCATTCTCCGATCATCCAATATCATTCCATGGATTTTGTCGACGATTTCTGGCATGACGACCTCTTTTGGGCGACCTGAACGTTCGGCATCACTTGTACTGGTACGACCACAACGGAACTCAGTAAACCATTTCTTAACCATTGAAATTGATGGTGCAGAGTCCCCATAATATTTATCAAGTCTTTCCTTGGTTTCGGTGATGGATTTTTTACGCAAAAAATAATGCTTAATTAGCACACGAAATTCACTTTTTTCCATTTTCGTTAAAATTCACGAGATCGTCTGCTTTCAATGCCTATAAAACGCAAACCAAAAAACGCAGCTTTCTCAAAATTTTACAGTCAGCTGTTAATCGATAACTGCTGACAGGAGCAGTGTTGTATTTAGAGCAGGTGCGCGGCAAATACAAAAAGTCACGGACTTATCAAACGACCCTCGTATATGTATGTATTGTTAATCTCGTTTAGTAGCCACAATTCACCAATTTCACTATTAAACAACCTTATAAAAAGAACAAGTTAAAAAAAACTACTTACAAGTTAAAGTTTATCTTTCACAGCAACCTCCCAAATTTCCAAGCATTTGTGTATTATTAAATTGGATTTTAGGTTTTATTATTACAAAATTCGGATTATTGTGCTGTGAGAACTGAAAACAATCATTCAAACTGTGCAGATCGAGTACCCAATAGGCACTCGTACTCGAGCGAGTGCACGTGAATAAATTGCGTGCCTGTGTTGGCAGGAAATTTGTTTAATCTGACAACAAATTGTGGAAGACACGCAATTGGAATCGCCAGGCGACGGTTCGACCAGTTTTCCGTTGTCTTTCTTCAATGTGCTGAGCTGAGAGTTGATGAGATGCAAATGGATTGGCGCGATAAGATGCCAGGTGAGACGAGGCAGGCTGGCAGCAGACAGCAACAGACAGAGACAGAGAGTCTGTAACTGAATCTCAGTCAGAGTCACTCAGCCCGGGCCTGAGCCAGAGCCTGAGCCTCAGACTGGAACTGAGTCCAAGTCCGAGTCTGGGCTAAAGCCAAAGACTGGCGGACTGGGACACTGGAACGTGGGCCGTCTGCGAGCTCCAGCTTATTATTAACTGTATAATTTAATGTGTAGGCAGGAAATTGATTTATTATCAGCGTCAGTTAATTTTTTCTTGAACATTTTATAAATTAAGCAACTCGCATGCCGCATAAATCTTGCCACTTGTGGCAAAGCGAAGAAAAAAACCAAAAAATACAACAAAATGGGTAAGAAAAAAATAAATTACAAATTAAGTTGTTGGCTCCCACAGTTAACCGAGACCGGGTGACAACAACTTTAACAGCAACAGCAACAATAACAACACTGGCAACGGGCTGAAATAACGCTTGTCATCTGGCGAGATAAGGATAAGGCAAACACAGAGCGAGTTGAGTCGCAGTTGAAGCGCTCAAGCTGAGGCGAACCTGTGTGGCAACCTTTCAGTTCTCTCTTTATAATTTATCGCGCCTACCTTTGGAGGAGCCTTCTGGCCCGCCGCGCTTTATCTACGCTATCTTACAGTTTTGCTGTTTCTTGCCAGACAACATAACGCCCATATTTATCCGAGAGGTAGGCGATGAACGGATAAGAAACAAACACTTTGATTAACTAAGCCGACTCAAAGGCGGCAACTAATATCATTCGTTATAGATTCGCATAACGCGATTTCTGCCTGAATGAGAGCAGGTTTATCGAAAGGTCGCTGGAAGTCAAGGACTGAAAGAAAGTACTCGAAGTTTATTTTAAAATGTAGAATTAGGCCAGATTACTGATTACAGAGTGGTAAGATTTAACGATATAAATCAAGTTTTATCAAACAACTTATAAATTTATAATTTTGAGAGTTCTCACATTAAAGCATTCTCTATAGTCACAGCAAATTCTGTGCAATTGTTTACTTCACACCTTTCGTAATGCAGTAATATCTCTACAGAGATTTGCCCCAAACTAAGTTTTGCTATTCCTCTCGCCTTCTTCCACATTCCCTCTTTCCTCCTACCCCTTCTTCATTGAAATGTTGTGGCCAACCAAGAGGAAGTTTGCTGTTGCTGATTGCCCACACCAGAAACTCCAACTGTCATTTGGGCTTCAATAGTTTGTCAATGTTGATTCGAATTGTTGTTGTCAGTGCTGTTGCCATTGTTACGATGTGCAGTCATTCGGCCAGACAGTCGGGCACTTTCTGAGTGAGCTGTGCCATCCAAGCCGTGACTATTTCCAATTGCATTTCGTCAAAAATTCGTCAGCTCTTGCGGGGGGTTTCCGTTAGGAAAGGGACAAATTGCTATTAAATTGCCTCACAATTGCGAAACACCATAAATCGAACAGTTTCCCAATTTTGGAGCAGACAGTCTGACAGACAGCTGCCCCTCCCCTTGCTGTGCCTTCTAGTGCAGACAGCCCCCTTTTCCCCTATTGCCAGGGTTGCAACGATCCAATTTTAATAGCCTGGTTTTCCGCTTGGTTAACTCAATTTGCGTGGCTTCTTTCAATTAGGTTTCCGTTCCTTTTTTTCCCATTGCACTTAAACAGAGCGAGAGAAAAAAACAACAAATGTTTTAGTTTACTTTTTCATTTGTTTATTGTTTATTTGTCGCAAATAAAATGTCAACGGTTAGTCCAGACGGGGGTTCCCTTCGTGCGTTCGTTATTCTTTTTTTATTGTCTTTTCGTTGAACTCGTAAAATAGAAATGTTATATAGTTTTAATTTAGTTTTTGGGCCGCAAATGGGTTTGACGACAGTCCGCTTCGGCGGGGGCGTGACAGGTGCAGCACGCAGCACGCACGCAACCGAACTGCGAGCTGCAACTTCTGTTAGTCGAAATGGAAATGCGTCAATTCTCATAATCTGAAACCCAAGCTGGGCCTGGTCAACTCGCTTGACTAATGAATCAATTAAATTGCATTTTAAGCACCACATGAAAACCACTGAAATCAGTTTCAAGTTCAACCCACGCTGCTTCCACGGCGAATATTTATCATCCACACTCATTCAGAGTCAGAAGATTCCACATCGCCCGCAATGTTTCCGTTATCAATGCACATGCATCGGGTGAGAAGCAGTTCTGTAAGAGATAAACGGGAAATTATTTCAAGCAAATAATGCGAATTTAATGTGACATCCGACAGACGACAAGAGTCCTGAGCCAAAAAGCCAATGAAAGCTGCATCGATAGCAGCGGACAAAAAGACTAAAACAAGCCGAAGATTGTGGCAAGAAGACGCACACCGAAATACCGATACTCTGAAGGGAGGAATGTTTGTTGAAAATTGGTTAAACTGGTAACTAACTGTAAAAAGACCCAAAACGTGGATTACTTAACTAGTAACCAGACTAAACAAAAGTTATTTAAATTTATTTGTTTAGCTAAAGAATAACTATATCATATATATCCTTTCATATTATTACTATCTAGATGAATCAGCAGTTCTTATATACAATTTAAATATTGAAAATACTGTGTCGCATTTCATTATGAAATATTAAAGCAATACTCGTTTGTTCCGCACTTCATAAGAAAGTCAAGTTTGCCGTCGGATAAGGGAACAGCTGGATACCTGCTAGCAGGTGATGTGACACCTCGTCCCTACTCAATTGCTGCTGGTGCTCACTTCCTCTTCAGCGAACCCGTCGCACGTTCCCGGCCAGCGACGGAGTGTGCACTCCCTCTATCGACATCAGGCCAAATGACGCATTATTGAACTGTCAATGGATGTGACAAAGGGTTAACAGTGTCAGAATCGAGTAGTTGCTCATTCTTTCAAGCCGGTTTCTATCCATCTCCGTCTCACTCTCTCGGACTGGCCACACTTCAAACGATGTTTGTCGTCACCTGACGGCTGAGAATAATAATAAATACGAACATGCATATAATATAATATTGATGGGACAAGTTTCTTTTAGCTGACATTTATTGCATCAAAGTGTTTACATGCATAAAGAATTGAAATTGATTATCATCATGGTTGATCGTCATTTCTCGAGTAGATTCTAAAGAGTTTATAACGGACGTTCTAAAAAGAATCGCAAAAAAGAGTTGAGGAGTCTTTGTTTCTCTTTCTTTGACCCTGCAACTTCCTCACTCTCTTCTCTTTCTCATTGGAGCTCATGAATAATAGCCTAGCCCATAACAAAATGGCCTAATCGAAACACAAAATATTTATGGCATGAAATTGGCTGCGAGGCTGCGAGGGTTGAGACAAGGGACTGGACTGAACTTTGCCTGGGTTTGGCGGCTTGACGCTTTTGTGGGTCAGCCTCGCCTGAGACGCGGCAAGCCCCGTCTTGCCCGTTGTCTGCCAATCTGGACCTGTGTGCATCATCATCTTTGGTAGTTGGACACGTCACTTTTCGTGTTTGATAAGGATCCGCAAAGAGAATGAAACCAAAGTCAGCGCTGGAGGTGAGAGGCGGCAGGCTAAGGCGTGCGCCCGAATATATTCGAATTTTATTATGCATGACAGCTCCATGAACAAAAACAACAACTACAGCAGCAACAACAACAATAACACCGGACACTCCCACAGTCCCATCGTGAAGTCAAAGTCAATGTCGGACTGGGAGCTGGTATGGGGGGATTGGGTCCGATTTTGGTTATGAACCCGGGTACCTGTTTGACAGCGGGTTGCCGGCCTCTGGATACCTTTTTGAATCCATAGGCATAGCCGACCCAAGCCGAGTCGAATGCTTAGCCATGTGAAAAAAGATTGCGTTTTTCATATTTTAATTTTACTTGTTTAACGTTCGAATACGATTTTTGAATATCGATAAGGTGCGAGGCGGAACGGTTCCTTTGTTACTGTTCCTTTCTGTTGTTGCTGTTGTTCTTGGTCTTGTTCTGTATGCCGCATGCATGATTATGTAACATTTTTCAGATATTCTCGTTCGTCTTCTCATTCTTCCAATCGATTTATATTTTGACAAATGATTTCTAAATGAGTGGACACTTTTTTCCATCCCAATTCCACGAAGTTAATAAAAAGGGCCGTGTAAATATTTTCCCCAATCGAAAACGAGCATGTATTTAATTAATTAAACTGCGTCAAACGACACCACAAAAAACAGAACACGATAACATTATCGATGCAAGACAACACCGAATTATTCGGCGCTGACTAATGCAGGTAAGGTGAAAACCTGTGCAATCGAAAAACACTAGTAAAAACCCATATGCAATAATGCTGGTATATATAGGGTAACTGCTGTTGGCTAAACTAGTTGAACTAATTTTATAAACAGGAGACAGGATTCAATTCGGTTAGAACGATGAACTAGTTCAGTTCGGAAGCTCTTGCCAGTTATCGATTAATTTGGCGCCCATAACTAACTGCATTAAAACTAAAATAAACAAAAAATAAGAAGAGAAAAAATAATTGTCCCATTTAAATAATAAGTAAACCGTGCGTTGCATATTCAATGAACTTTTGTCACTAATAGCATTTATTACTTTAAATTACAACTAAGTAAACCGAAAGTGCAGTCGATATTATCGACATGCAGCCAATTGCACGGAATAAAATAATATTGTTCAAGAAAATTGCCAGGTAATCTGCGTGCCAATTGAAAACAAAACAAAAGTAGCCCATTGCAATTTGATTGTTAACAGAGCATGCAATTTAGGAGTGTGTACTTACATACATATGTATATAAATACATACATATGTAATTGATAAACTACAAAGGTGTGTGAGCCTAATAATAATTTGTGTCATTTGCCGCTTGCACTCGACATTTAATAGGTGCTTTAAAATCTTTAATTTGCTCAAATAGTAAATTACACATGAGTATGTAAATAATCAAATCCACACATACATATAAATGTACATATGTACATATGTATTTATTCTCGTGCTAACATACAGCAGCATCATAAAAGACAGAGCTCGTCCCATCTACGGTACGTTTTGTTGCTATTTTCGTGAATATCGTGACTTGCACAAACAGACGTACCAAGTAAACTCGAAACAGCAAAACACAGGGCCGCACCGCCGGTGTCGGGAGCCCTTGTGCAGTACTCGTTGATGGCCCCTCGTGTAATTGCCTTGCTATAATGTAGTATTAGTATTTAAAACATACTATTTAGTACATACAACATTTCACAAAATGATATAACCTAATTCTTGACCTATTGTGCTTCTTAACATGTAGATCGATTATCCATAGGGTGCGTATTAATTTTATGCCAGCCTAAAATGTATTTGACAGGCATAGCGAGCCGAGCCCGACTCCACACAATATATTCATATATTTTGGTAGCAGGGGACTCTTAGTGGGTAGGGCGCTTGTGCACGGCACACTCTGCACATTTCTAGCCACGGGCCTGGCAAAAACAGCCGGAGCAACAACAACACGAGCAACGCACACACGCGAAGCCGGCGTCTCGTCGTCAGTTCGATTGGAACAGCAAAAAAGCTCAACAAATGCTGTAATTAAAGTTGAGCAACCTTAGCAACAACAACATCAGCGATAGACAGTGAAAATGTATTCAAAAAACGTTAATTTAATCAACAACAACAGCCGTATAGTGAACGGGTGTATGTGTGTGTTTATAAATGTGTACAATTTTACATAGTGTGCATATTGTGAACGGTTGTGTGTGTGTGTGTCTGTCGGCATATTGTAAATTTTCGCAGCTGCCAAGAAAATTGCAAAACTGAAGCTGCCGTCGCTCTGGGAGACCTGCCACAACACGACGATCAGTCGAAAGCCGACAATCGAAGCGCCAAGAAGCACCTGCAGCAGTATCAGAAACACAATAACGGAGTATTTGCTTATTATTTATTTTGTTGCTTTATATATGTAAATACACAGATTTGTATACAGTTGTGAATCGAGAACTCCTGATTGGAACAAAATGACAACCACTTTTACGATTAATGGGCTGCCCCATACGGGTAAGTTTGCAGTAAAACAATTCAAGTATTTTAACTACAAAAGCACATATGTATTAAAATGTAAATTTAAGGTATGTCTGTTTATTGGAATATATATTTTAATTAATTTTAAAAAAATTCAAATGAATTTCGTCACATTTCATTTTTACAACACAATGTTTATAACCTGCAATCAACTCATTTTTATTTCCCAATAAAAAAAAACAATTAGTTATTATTTAACTACTTGTGAAATAGCTTGCGAACCACTGCACTTTAATACGTACATACATAGTATACATACACATTAGTTCATACAGCTGCAAGTATTCTTAGAACCCATCACTAAATTTGTTTTTGTTCGGAGAGCACAACTTTGGCAAATCAGAACCCGTTTTTATCGAAACTCGCTTGAAATTCTAATTAGAAAAGGGTATGAAATATGCATATGTAAATACAATAGAAGCAATTAATATAATAATTATAGCTAATGCAAATTTAATTATCTCTTCCCAAGTCAGTACGAATTGATTACTTAGAGTTCATTGTTCCACTTTTTGTTTGCCTTCCACAGTGAATCTGGCTAACTTTCCGCCTGATATCACGCTGAACACCTTCATCCGAGAGCATGCGCAGCTCACAGCGACCAAGTTCATGTGCCTGGAGGGCGGCTGCGGCGTCTGCGTTTGCGTGGTGCGCGACGGGAAGCGCACCTGGGCCGTTAATTCGGTAAGTGTGAGCATCACATACCTTATACTGGCACTGTATACCCATTGATTTTCTTATACAGTGCCTTACGCTGCTGAATACCTGTGCGCAGCTGGAGATCATCACGGCGGAGGGGCTGGGCAACAAGAACAAAGGCTACCATCCAATACAGAAGCGTCTGGCCAAGCTCAATGGCACGCAGTGCGGCTACTGCTCGCCGGCATTTGTGATGAACATGTACGGACTGCTGGAATCGCATGGAGGTCAGGTTAGCATGGCCGAGGTGGAGAATGCATTTGGGGGCAACATTTGTCGCTGTACCGGCTACCGACCCATACTGGACACCATGAAGTCTTTTGCCGTGGACAGCAACATTCAGATGCCAGCGGAGTGCAAGGACATTGAGGACATGGGTGCACGCAATTGTCCCAAAACTGGAAGACTCTGTGCTGGCGGTTGTCAGCGCAGTTCCTTTGTTTACGAGGACGGTAGCCAATGGCACTGGCCTCAGAGCATGGAACAGCTGTTCGAAGCATTGGATAAGGTGGGCGAGCAGGAGGAGTTTATGCTTGTGGCGGGCAACACGGCGCATGGCGTCTACAGACGTTCACAGGATATCAAACACTTCATCGACATGCGCGGTGTTGAGGAGATGCATTATCACAGCAGTGATTCGGATAAACTTAAGCTGGGCGCCAATCTTAGTCTAAGTCAGGCCATGGACATCTTCAAAAGTAAGTCGCAGAAGGCGGGCTTTGAGTATCTGCAGGTAGTGTGGCAGCATTTCGATCTCATTGCCAACGTGCCGGTGCGGAACGTAAGTAGAACTCGAATTATTCGAATGTCCCGATCTTCAATTGTTGTCCTAAATCATTTCCAGACTGGTTCGCTTGCTGGAAACATTTCTATCAAGAAGCAGCATCCTGAGTTTCCCTCGGATGTCTACATCAGCTTCGAGGCACTCGATGTCCGTGTGTTGGTCGCCAACAATGCCAAGGAGGAACAGCAATTGACACTGGCCGAATACCTCGGCTCCAGCAATAGAAAACAGTTGCTCAAAGCATTCTTGCTCCCTGCCTACCCCAAGGAGAAGTTTGTCTATGATTCCTATAAGGTAATGAGCCAGTTTACATCTTCGATTTGGGATCCTTATTCATTATCAATTATCTTAGATCATGCCACGCGCTCAGAATGCCCATGCCTATGTGAATGCAGCATTTCTTTTGGAACTGGACACGGTTTCGAATGTAAAGAATGCTCGAATTTGCTTTGGGGGCATTCGCCCGGACTTCGTGCACGCCAAGCCAATTGAGGATCTGCTTATGGGACACAATCCCTTCGAGAACGCAATAGTTGAGCAGATCTTTCCCAAACTCTCAACCCTGTTGCAGCCGGATGAAGTGCTACCGGATGCCTCGCCCGCCTATCGACTAAACCTTGCCAGTGGGCTGCTTTATAAGTTTCTTCTGAAACATGCGCCTGCAGAGGCTGTTGGTGATGCCTTCCGCAGTGGTGGCCAGCTACTGCAGCGGGAACTGTCAACCGGTACACAAGTCTATCAGACGCAGAAGAAAATGTTCCCAGTGACGGAGCCGGTACAGAAAGTAGAGGGAATGATTCAGTGCTCCGGCGAGGCCACCTACATGAATGATGTACTAACAACAGCGAATACGCTGCACTGCGCCTTTGTTGGTGCCACTAAAGTCGGCGCCAATATTGAGCAGATTGATGCTGCTGAGGCACTGCGCCAGCCCGGCATAGTTGCCTTTTATAGTGCAAAGGATGTACCTGGTACGAACACTTTCTCTGATCCTGACTTTGGTTTCCAAGCAGAGGAGATTTTCTGCAGCAGTCGCGTCCGTTACTACGATCAGCCCGCAGGTGTATTGGTGGCTCTGAGTGCGGATGCTGCTCAGCGGGCTGCTCCGCTTGTGAAGATTACTTATAGTCAATCAACAACGCCCTTCCTGGTGCAGCCCACATTGGATGCTGTTCTGGATACGTGTCCCTTGGATACCTCACGCATTCTGCAAGAGGTCAAACAGACGGGCAGTCTTGAATGCTCGGCAGATCCGGATAAGAGTGTTAGAGGCGTCTTTCAGATTGGCCTGCAGTATCATTTCACAATGGAGCCACAGACAACAGTGGCGATACCCTTTGAGGACGGCCTCAAGGTCTTCTCTGCCACTCAGTGGATGGATCTAACGCAGTCGGTAATTGCGCACATGCTGCAGATAAAGGCGAAGGATATTCAGCTGCAGGTGCGACGTCTGGGTGGCGGTTATGGCGCCAAGATATCACGGGGCAATCAAGTGGCTTGTGCCGCATCACTGGCCGCGTACAAACTGAATCGTCCTGTGCGTTTTGTGCAGTCCATCGAGTCAATGATGAATGCAAATGGCAAACGCTGGGCCTGTCGCTCTGACTATCAGTTCCATGTGCAGGCGAATGGAAAAATTGTTGGACTGCAGAACGACTTCTATGAGGATGCGGGCTGGAATTCCAACGAGAGTCCTATCGAAGTACACTCGACGATCACGGGCCCGAGTTGCTACGAATTCACCGAGAACAACTTGAAGATGAATGGCAGCGCTGTGCTGACAGATGCTCCCAGCTCGACGTGGTGTCGTGCTCCCGGATCCGTTGAGGGCGTCGCCATGATGGAGAACATTATTGAGCATGTGGCGTTTGAAGTGCAGCGTGATCCGGCTGAAGTGCGGCTACTTAATATGGCGAAGAGCCACAAGATGTCGGAGCTTTTGCCAAAGTTTCTGCAGTCCAGAGAATATGAGGCACGGAGAAAGGAGATCGAGGCACACAACCTCGAAAATCGATGGATGAAACGTGGCATCGGTCTGGCTGTAATGGATTACCCTGTATTCTTATTCGGGCAGTATCCGGCCACCGTGGCCATTTATCATATAGACGGCACGGTGGTTGTTAGCCATGGTGGCATCGAAATGGGTCAGGGTAAGTTGAGACATCAGATTGAAATTGTTTAACTTACATTAATAAATTATTTATCCAGGTATGAACACTAAGATTGCTCAGGTGGCAGCCTACACACTGGGCATAGAATTGAGCTACATCAAGATTGAGTCCTCGGACACAATCAACGGAGCCAATTCCATGGTCACCGGTGGAGCCGTAGGCAGCGAGAGTCTCTGTTTTGCGGTGCGTAAAGCATGTGAGACTCTCAATACGCGTCTGCAGCCAGTGAAGAAGAGTAAGGCCAGCTGGCAGGAAACGGTGCAAGCAGCATACAACGCTAGTATCAACCTAATTGCCTCCGACCATTATAAGAAGGGCGACATGGAGGACTACAAGGTATACGGCATGGCCTTGACTGAGATCGAACTGGATGTGCTCACGGGCAACAGTCAGATCAAACGTGTTGATTTGCTCGAGGATGCTGGCGAGAGTCTTAGTCCCAACATAGACATTGGACAGATCGAGGGCGCGTTTGTGATGTGCCTGGGCTACTGGTTGAGCGAACAATTGGTGTACGATCGTCAAACTGGTCGTCTACTAACCGACCGTACCTGGAACTACAAGCCGCCCGGAGCCAAGGATATTCCAATTGATTTTCGTATCGAACTGATACACAATCCACAACCTAGCAGTGGTGGTTTCATGCGGTCCAAGGCTACGGGTGAACCGCCGTGTTGCCTTGCCGTTAGTGTTATCTTTGCCCTGCAGCAGGCTCTGCAATCGGCTCGCAAGGATGCCGGACTACCGCGAGAATGGGTGCGACTGGGTGCACCAACAACACCCGAAACGTTGGTGCTGAATGCCGGACATGATATCACTAAGTTCAAGCTTAAGTAAGGAAGGCATTCAAACATAAAGTATGCGTATTTATATTTGTATTATATATAAATAATGCGTGTGTATTGCAATAATACACATATAACTGTAGATACCCGTCTTGCACATATTGATGACTTGTAGATCATTTCGAAATTTAATGAACGGAAATTGATATCGATTTACATAAGTAAATCAATTTTCAGCATTAATAGTTAAATATGCGAGCTTACAGTTTGTGGTTACGCACCTCTGTATATCCTATAATTATATTAGGCATTTTGTCGCAGTATTATAACAATATTTTAAAATTTTTGCCTGCTGCTTTGTTAATTTTAAAGTAATTCAATGTTACAATATTATATTATTATTACATGCATTAAAATGTATTTTCTTATTGAATTATTATTACAAGATAAGTTATTGAAAGGGTATTACCGTCTCGGTGTTGCAAAAAACGTTGCTTTCTTAAGTTTCGTATTTCGAATTTCAATTTACAGAACTACAAAAATTGCCAATTAGGTGGAAATACTTTTTGGCTTCCGACCAAGTAATTATAGCGCCACAACTATTCAGTATCTAAGTAATGCTCCGATAAGTTGTTGCTATTTTTGCGCAGTGTTGCTGCTGCTGGTTATTGGTGACTGCTGCGAACCCGTTTAGCTTTCGGCTAATTACTGCTAATCAAGTTTCAGCGAAGGCTTTAAATAGAGCTGCATCCAGCGCAGGCCACAGCACTTGGCAGTTGGCCCCCAACCGAGTCAAGATGAGCATCAAGTTCAATGTGAACGGTTTTCCTTACGAGGTGCAGCCGGCAGACTTTCCCGCTGATATGACGCTGAACAGCTTTCTGCGGGAGCACCTGCATCTGACGGCCACCAAGTACATGTGCCTCGAGGGCGGCTGTGGCTCCTGTGTTTGTGTCATTAGACGCCGTCATCCTGCCACAGGTGAAATAAGATCCCTGGCAGTCAACTCGGTATGTATTGAAGGTGGGCGTGAAATTGTGCAGCGCTACTAGCAGCGTTTCTTTTTCAGTGTCTGATGCTACTCAACAGTTGCCACGATGTGGACATCGTCACCAATGAGGGGCTGGGGAATAGAAGCAGTGGCTATCATCCCATACAGAAGCGACTGGCCAAGCTCAACGGCAGCCAGTGCGGCTACTGCTCGCCAGGATTTGTGATGAACATGTATGGATTAATGGAGGGATCGGGTGGTCAGGTGACCATGTCGCAGGTGGAGGACGCTTTTGGTGGAAACATTTGCCGCTGCACCGGTTATCGACCCATACTGGACGCCATGAAGTCTTTTGCCATTGACAGTTGCATCTCGGTGCCAGAAGAGTGCGTCGATATCGAGGACTCTTTCGAGATTCTCTGCCCACGCACAGGACAATGTGGTAGTGGCAGTTGCTCACGCAAGATGTTGCCAGCCCAGGACAACAGTCACTGGTATTGGCCCACAACACTGGCTGAGCTATTCCAGGCCCTGGCACAAGTGCCCAGTGGCGAGGAGTACATCCTGGTTGGAGGCAACACAGCGCATGGTGTCTACAGGCGATCGAGGAATATACACTATTTTGTGGACGTGAACATGGTGCCGGATCTGAAGCAGCACAGCATCGACTCGCAGCACCTGCTGCTGGGCGCCAATGTGTCGCTGAGTGATGCGATGCAAGTCTTCCAACAGGCCAAGCTGCTCGCCGGTTTCGAGTATTGTGACCAACTGTGGCAGCACTTCAACCTGATTGCCAATGTTCCCGTGCGGAATGTAAGTGCAGCTCATAAATCCAGCAGTTCCAGTTTGAAACTTGTTTTGGCTGCGTTCGTGTGATCAGCTTATCGAAACTTGCCAAAAAACACTTAAAATAGAGAGTGAAACCCACGAAGCCTTAATACTCTGGCACGTCATTGAGATCGTTGCACTGAAACAAAATCTTCATTGTCTTGTTTATTTATTTCTCAGAATGGAACTCTAGCGGGCAACATATCTATTAAAAAACAACATCCCGAGTTTCCCTCTGACGTCTTCATCACTTTTGAAGCGCTTGATGTGCAGGTTTTGGTCCATGAGAATGCAAATAGTTCGCGAGTGATGAGTCTGTTGAGCTATCTACAGGACTCCACCCCTAAATTGGTCATTGGAGGTTTTATACTACGCTCCTATCCCAAGCAAAGATACTTATTTAACTCGTACAAGGTGAGCGCGTTGATCATCAGGCGAATAAAAACTCAAGTTCCTTTGTGTTCTTATAGATCCTTGCACGTGCTCAGAATGTCCATGCCTATGTGAATGCTGGCTTCCTGATCGAGTGGCATGATTCCCAACAACGTGTGGTGCGATCTGCTCGCATTTGCTTTGGAAACATCCGCCCTGACTTCGTACATGCTCAGAACGTTGAGCAGTTGCTGGTGGGTCGTGACCTCTACAACGCTGATACAGTGGCACAGGTGTTCGAACAGCTCTTGTCCAGTATTCAACCTGAGGAAAGGCCTCCCGAGGCATCGCCGGAGTATCGCCAGAAGCTTGCCTGTTCGCTCTTCTACAAGTTTCTGCTGGGGTCTGCGCCCAAGGCACTGGTTAGTGACCGTTTTCGCAGCGGTGGCCAGTTGCTGGAGCGTCCACTCTCCTCGGGCAGCCAGACTTTTGAGACTATAGCCAAGAACTATCCAATTACTCAGCCAGTGCAGAAACTAGAGGGTATGTTACAAGTCGTAGATGCACTACTGCATTGATATCCTCATCTTCCGATCTTCTAGGTCTTATTCAGTGCTCCGGCGAGGCGAATTATATGAACGATTTGATAACCACACCAAATTCTGTGTACTGCGCTTTTGTGACTGCCAAACGAGTCGGTGCCAGCATCGAACAGGTGGACGCCAGTGCCGCTTACCAGTGCAAGGGAGTTGTGGCTTTTTACACAGTCAGCGACATTCCCGGAGATAATGACTTTAATAACACCACACTGCTGCGGGTGGAGATCAGCCGCTGGGAGTAATCGCTGCGCTGAGTCACGATGTGGCAGTCTATGCGGCCAGCTTGGTGCGGGTCACCTATGCCAATGATCAGGTGAAGATCTATACCAGTATGAACGCTGTGCTGGCCGACAAGTTAGACGATCGTCTTACCATAATGACCAAGTCGAGTGAGGAGCCAGTGAAACCATCTCTGGCTCCAGGCGATGTGATAGGACGTGGCATTTTGGAGCTGGAATCCCAATATCACTTCACCATAGAACCACAAACGACAATTGTGGTGCCTGTGGAACAAGGTCTGCAGGTGTACTGCGCCACCCAATGGATGGATGTGGTACAGTCTAGCGTAGCGCGAATGCTTAAACTGGATGCGAATGCTGTACAGTTCCAGGTGCGACGTGTTGGCGGTGCCTATGGCGCCAAGGTGACTCGTGGCAACCAGGTGGCCTGCGCCTGTGCACTGGTGGCCTACAAGTTGAATAGACCAGCTCGGTTCGTTCAGACCATCGAGTCTATGATGGAGTGCAATGGCAAGCGATGGGCCTGTCGCTGTGACTATGAGTTCCAGGCCCGTGCGAATGGTTCCATTCGGATGCTGACCAACAATTACTACGAGGACGCGGGCTGCACGCTTAACGAGAACGTGGTCGACTTTCTCACCCAGCCCGCTTTGCCAAATGTCTACAACCTGACCAACACAAACTTCAGGGCGAAGGGCACAGCTGTGAGAACGGATGCTCCCAGCTCTACGTGGTGTCGGGCTCCCGGAACAGCAGAGGGTGAGTAGCATTGTTCGATTGCATCAAGCTCTAATAATTACTCTCTCTCTCTCTCTCTCTCTCTGCAGGCATTGCTATGACTGAAACGGCACTGGAGCACATAGCCTTTGCCTGCAGACTAGATCCCGCAGATCTGCGGCTTGTGAATTTGCGACCGGGCAACAAAATGGTACAGTTATTGCCTCGATTCTTGGCCAAAACGGAGTACCGTAAGCGGCGGCAGGAGATCATTCAGTTCAACGCACAGAATCGCTGGCGAAAACGAGGCTTGGGATTGGCACTAATGGAGTTCCCGCTGAACGTGAGCGTGGCTATTTGTTATCCCACAACAGTTGCCATCTACCACACTGACGGCTCAGTGGTTATATCACATGGTGGCATTGAGATTGGCCAGGGCATCAACACCAAGGTAGCCCAGGTAGCGGCCTACATACTGAAAATCCCCCTGGATCGTGTGCGTGTCGAGAGCAGCAATACCATTGCAGGAGCTAATTCCTTTCTGACAGCCAATTCAATGTCCAGTGAGTTGGTTGGTCACGCTGTGCGCAAATCCTGCAACACGTTGAACCAGCGCTTGGAGCCAGTCAAGAGACAGCTCGGACCACGAGCCACCTGGGAGCAGGTGGTGGAGGCAGCTTTCAACCAATCGATCAATTTAATTGCATCGGAAGCCTACAAAATTGGCGAACAGGCCAACTATGGCATCTTTGGTTTGAGCCTCAGCGAACTGGAGCTTGATATATTAACTGGCAATCATTTGATACGCCGAGTAGACATTCTGGAAGATGCTGGCGAGAGCCTTAGTCCCAACATTGATGTCGGGCAAGTGGAAGGAGCGTTCACCATGGGATTGGGCTACTTTTTAACAGAATTACTTGTCTACGATCGGCAGACTGGTCGTTTGCTAACTAATCGCACCTGGAACTATCATCCACCGGGTGCCAAGGATATACCCATTGATTTTCGCATCGAACTGCTCCAGAAGAGTCCCAATCCCGTGGGGTTCCTGCGATCCAAGACCACGGGTGAGCCGGCTTTCTGTCTGGCTGTAGGCGTCCTGTTTGCCATGCAGCAAGCCATACAATCGGCCAGAAAGGATGCTGGACTACCTCGAGAATGGGTGCGTCTCGGTGCGCCCACAACACCGGAGACTGTGGTGCTGTCTGCGGGCAGCGAGGTGCTACAGTTCGCTATTGAGTAGATTGAAAACTAATAACTAATCGCTTTTATTTAGGTGCGTAACAAGTTCTTTTATTGCATATTTAAGAAATAAAAGTTGTTTTTACTTTTGTATCAACAATTATTTGTAATTTTAATTGGACTAATAAAAATAAAATTTATTACTATTATTTAAAGTTTTTTTTCGCAGTAAAGCTAATGTAGAAATTTGTTGCAAGTGTCGATTTTTATATTTATTTTGATGCATTCACCAAGATTTCATGGCATCAAGTCCCTTTTGCACAGAGTGTAACAGGCAGAAGGAGGCGTGGCAGACCATATAAAGTGTATATGAATATTCGGTCAAGGTTAAATATGTGCCCTCAGCACAGATTTTTTAAAAATGTTTCTTTCAGGTAGGGCTATATTTATGATGAATTTAGGTGACAAAATTATGTCTAACTTACTTAACTTTTTAACTCGATTTAATATTTAATATGCATTTTTCTATCACTGGAACTTAAATCAGAACACTTAATTACATTTGTTTACCTTATTTAGCTTGGTTTCAAATATGTCATCAGGTTCTGCACAACTCAAACCACTGTACTACCAGGAAATACAACTGTGTATTCAAGTTTCGTTGTTATTATATTTCTAAATCGCTTTTTAATGCGAATAGCGTCGCTCATTATCTGGTACCCCTTCTCCATGTTCCTTACATTTTGATATACAACCCGAGCGTGAGAGACTCGATTTCGGTTTGTTTAGAATTGAAACCAAAACAAAAAACGGTTACACAGAAACGAAAAGCAAATACTTAGCGATACCGGCAACGAGGTACCAAATGAGAACAAGAGCGAGAGAGAGAGAGAGCGGGTGAAATGAGAGCGATCTATTAACAATAAATGTGACGCAGAGAGCAACAGCGTCAAAAAAGCTCTCATTGGAATTCGACGAAGATTGGGACAGTCGCGCTTATTAATAGACGTGTTCGTGAAATAAATGCTCCAACCAGTCGACCCTAAGCTACAGTAGAGTTGGAACTAGCGTAGACAGAACATTGTAGCAATTGCCGAACATTGTGAAATACGTTCCCGAACAATTATCTACTCAGTATAAAATACGCCGTAATCTTCTTTAGGTGGTGCATTAAAGTGTTTTCGTCTTTTATATAAGACAAACAGTGCGATAATGTCGGGAAATATAACTATCAACGGTGTTCGCTATGGTGGTATGTATAATACACACACATACATATGTGTAAAGTCTATTTCTATTCTATTCTACCCACACACGAATTAAATACAGTAATTTGCGGCACAACTACATGTGTAATTGCCTTCTGAATGAATCGTCGGAATTGTGCCCGGCGCCTGTCAAGAATTATAGACCAACTAATGTTTACCTAGTATATGTAAATATTAACCGTGAAGTGGGTATTTGCGACTTAAGAGAGTGTTATTAATATTTCTTGTGCAGTTTTTTTAAAAAGCGAGTGTTTTTTGCTATGTCATCATGATTTTCGTAGCTTTTTGCCACTAGAGACGTCAATACATTTTCCAACTACAATAACTATACCTAAATATGCCTGAATAAGTGTGCGTTGTGCATATAGGGTATCTTACAGTCACGAGTGTTCAAGTATATTGTTTTTTTTGTAGATAGGTCAGGCATTTTGTTGATTAGATAATGTTGTGCCCTTGTTCACATTATATGATTTTCTATGATATACAGGTTAGATTTTGATAGATAGGCCAGACCACCCATTGGTGGAACATTATGGTTGAGGGTAATTCAAATCGATATTATGAATTATCAAATTTGTTCGTTCTTTTTCCATTTTGTTCTTCGACATAAAATGGCAAAATTGTGAAATTTCAATTGAAAATACGTCACAATAAATATTTCCTTCTTCAGTTGATCTGGCAACCCTTCCCGCGGACATCAGCCTCAATACATTTATTCGAGAGCATGCCGGTCTCACGGGCACCAAATTCATGTGCCAGGAGGGCGGCTGTGGTGTCTGTGTCTGCGCCCTGAGTGGCGTCCACCCGGTGACAGGTGAACTCACTACATGGGCAGTTAACTCCTGCCTAGCGCTGCTGAACACCTGCCTGGGCCTGGAGGTCACGACCTCAGAAGGCTTGGGTAGCAAGCGCAAGGGCTACCATGCCATACAGCAGCGTCTGGCCAAGATGAACGGCACCCAGTGCGGCTACTGCTCGCCGGGATTCGTGATGAACATGTACGCATTGCTGAAGTCCCAGGGCGGTAAGGTGACCATGGCCGAGGTGGAGAATGCATTTGGTGGCAACATTTGTCGCTGCACCGGCTATCGTCCCATCCTGGATGCCATGAAGTCCTTTGCCGTCGACAGCAACATTCAGGTGCCAGACGAGTGTGCCGATATCGAGGACTTGAGCACGAAGAAGTGCCCCAAGACGGGTGATCTCTGCGCCGGCAGCTGCAAGAAGAAGGGAGATCCGCGGGGAGTGCAGATCTATGCTGACGGCAGTCGTTGGTATTGGCCCCAAACTCTGTCCGAACTCTTCGAGGCACTGCAGGCTGCCAGCAAGGAGCAGCTGCCCTACATGCTGGTCGCGGGTAATACAGCACATGGCATCTACAGACGCAGTGCGGAAATTAAGTCATTCATCGATGTGGGCGCTCTCGCCGAGCTCAAGGGTTACAGCGTCTCAGAGAAGGCGCTGACGCTGGGCGGCAATCTGAGCCTCAGCGAGACCATGGTCATTTGTCGCAAACTGGAGAAGACCTCTGGATTCGAGTATCTGTCCCAGGTGTGGCTGCACCTGGACTGGATCGCTAATGTGCCAGTGCGCAATGTAAGTAGGCAGCCGGGAAACAGCGGCGCAGTTACTCGTTAAGACCGAGTGTCGCCAATCTAATCTCGAGTAGATTTTGGTATTTGCAATTGTTTAATGAGTTTTTTTGTTGTTTTTTTTATGATTACCCAGGCGGGCACCTTGGCAGGCAACTTGTCCATCAAGCACGCCCACCCCGAGTTCCCCTCTGACGTGTTCATTGTGCTGGAGGCCCTGGATGCGCAGGTGATCATCCAGCAGACGGCGGAGCAGCAGAAGACTGTCAGCCTGGCCGACTACTTGAAGACCCCAATGGATGGCAAGTTCATACGTGGATTTGTGCTGCCGGCCTACTCCAAGGAGAGCACTCTCTTTGATTCCTATAAAGTAAGTACAACCTCTACCTTATTACTGGTTGAAGTTGCTTTTAAATTCCTACACAATATTTAATTTCATCATCGAACTTCCCTTTGCCCCGCAGATTATGCCCCGTGCTCAAAATGCTCACGCCTATGTGAATGCAGGATTCCTGGTAGAACTGGACAAGGATACGAAGGTGAAGCGTGCTCGCATTTGCTTCGGCGGCATTCGGCCTGACTTCGTGCACGCCAAGGCAATTGAGCAGCAACTGCTGGGACGGAATCCCTTCGACAACGCATTGCTGGAGCAGGTCTTCGGTCAGCTTACGACTCTGTTGGAACCCGATCATGTACTCCCCGATGCTACGCCTGAGTATAGACGCAAGTTGGCTTGTGGTTTGCTCTACAAGTTCCTGCTGAAGTCCGCTGCAGAGCGACAACAGAGCTTGACTGCACGTCATCTAACTGGTGGATCCTTGCTGCACCGTCCCGTGTCGAGTGGCAAGCAGAACTTTGAGACTTTCGAACAGAATTATCCCGTTACCAAGCCCACTGAGAAGCACGAGGGACTTATCCAGTGCTCGGGTGAGGCAACCTACTCCAACGATTTACCCACGCAGCATAACCAGGTGTGGGCGGCCTTTGTGACGGCCAAGAGAATCGGAGCTACAGTCACCAAGGTGGATACTGCAGCCGCACTTGCCTTGCCCGGCGTGGTGGCCTATTTGGACGCCAAGGACATACCTGGACCCAACGATTTGGCACCCAAGACAAAGGATCAATTCTTTTTCAAGGAAAGTGAGGAGCTCTTTGCCACAGGTCCAATCAAGTACCATAACCAGCCCGTCGGCATGGTGCTTGCCACTTCCAATACCCTGGCCCAACGTGC
Organism: Zaprionus davidi; assembly: GCA_018903715.1. Taxonomy (NCBI): domain Eukaryota; kingdom Metazoa; phylum Arthropoda; class Insecta; order Diptera; family Drosophilidae; genus Zaprionus; species Zaprionus davidi. The sequence goes on from JAEIGL010000003.1 coordinate 6,320,685, forward strand.
CGCTGAACTGGTTGAGCTGAGCTACGAAGGCGGCGCGGATGAGATTTTGCCAAGCTTGAAGCACGTCTTGGAGGCTGATACCGCCTCGGATCGCATTAGGCATCCCATCAAGTCAGCGGTCGATAAAGTGGAACTGCAGGAACCGTATGAGATCCATTCCAGCGGCAAATTGGACATGGGTCTGCAATATCATTACTTCATGGAGCCACACACAACCGTGGTGCTGCCCTTCGAGGGTGGACTGCAGGTGTACGCGGCCACGCAGTGGATGGATCTTACCCAGGACATGATTGCCAATGTACTCCAGCTGAAGAGCAACGAGGTGCAGGTGAAGACACGCCGACTCGGTGGCGGGTACGGCGGCAAGGCCACACGTTGTAACTTAGTTTCCGTGGCAGCTTCTCTGGCTGCCTACAAGCTGAATCGTCCTGTGCGTTTCGTGCAATCCCTGGAGTCAATTATGACGACAACGGGCAAACGCTGGTCCTTCCACTGTGACTACGACTTCTTTGTCCAGGCCAATGGCAAAATCGTGGGAATAAACAATCGCTTCTACGAGGATGCAGGCTATCTGGAGAATGAGTCGCCCCTTGGCCACACCGTGATGCTTTCTAAGAATTGCTACGAATTCAGCGACAACTACAAGCTCGACGGGCACTTGGTTATAACGGATTCGCCCTCGAATACCCCCTGCCGTGCACCCGGCTCCGTGGAGGGTATCGCTATGATCGAGAATATTATTGAGCACATTGCATTCGAGACCGGACAAGACCCAGCGGATGTTCGCTATGCCAACATGTTGCCTGCCCACAAGATGGGAGATATGATGCCCAGATTCCTGGAGAGCACCCAGTATCGCCTGCGTCGCGCCGAGATCATTGCACACAATAAGGAGAATCGTTGGCGCAAACGTGGACTGGGACTCTGCATCATGGAGTACCAGATTGGCTACTTCGGCCAATTCTCCGCCACGGTGGCCATTTATCATAGCGATGGCACTGTGGTAGTCTCTCATGGAGGCATTGAAATGGGTCAAGGTAAGTGGGAGCTGCAGTGTAGAAGAATCGGCATACTTTAATATTTCTACTTACCGTGGCAGGCATGAACACCAAGATCGCTCAGGTGGCCGCCCATACGCTGGGCATTCCCCTGGATCGGGTGCGCATCGAGGCCAGTGATACCATCAATGGAGCTAATTCAATGGTTACCGGCGGAGCTGTTGGCAGCGAGACGCTCTGCTTTGCCGTGCGTAAATGCTGTGACACACTCAACTCGAGGTTGGAGCCGGTCAAGGAGGAGATCAAGCCCGCTGATTGGCAGCAGTTGGTTAATGCTGCATTCGACAAAAAGATCAACATGATTGCCAGCGATCATTGCAAGCAGGGCGACATGGAGCCCTACTCGGTGTGTGGACTGTGCCTCACCGAGGTGGAGCTGGATGTGCTTACGGGCAACTACCTGGTTAATCGTACAGATATTCTGGAGGATACTGGCGAGAGCTTGAATCCCAATGTGGATATTGGTCAGATCGAGGGAGCATACATGATGGGCCTGGGTTACTGGACCAGCGAGCAGGTTGTGGTAGACAAGGATACGGGCGAGTGCTTGACCAATCGTACATGGAACTACAAGCCACCAGGAGCCAAGGACATTCCCATTGATCTGCGCATCGAGCTGCTGCCTAAGAGTGCCAACAAGGCGGGTTTCATGAGATCCAAGGGTGAGTTGAGCATATCAATACCTGCAAAGAGTTTATTGTAATTTCTTTCCCACTTTCCTTTTGTAGCTACTGGAGAGCCAGCCATTTGCCTGTCCATTGCCGTTGCATTTGCTCTGCAGCAGGCACTGCAATCCGCGCGTGACGATGCCGGCTTACCCAAGTCCTGGGTCACGCTCAATGCGCCCATGACGCCTGAGCTCCTCGTGCTGCACGCTGGCACCGAACCCAACCAGCTCCGGTTGAACTAAGCACTCAAAGACAGCGCATGGGAAGCGGCACGTGGCCAGAAAAGCGCCGATGGGAACGCGCCCGATAAGCACGCATATTTAAGTATATAATTGTATACTCCATTCTGTATTGCCACCACGCGAGGCACACCTTGTTCTTCTATGCACAATAAATTAGAAACTTATCCAACGCAAATCCAAGTGACATTCATTGCAAGCGCCGCTGGCTCAGGCCATCGTTGAGGCGACCAACCGACCAAGTGGCCAAGCGTCCAAGTGGTTGTCTCCCCCCAAGGCATTTACGTGTTTCTGTGTTCTCTCTCTCTCTTTCTTTTAAATGCTTAACACCTCAACACCAGCGCTACACGTCCTCACACTCTTCTCTTCCTCGACGAGCTCTTCATTAATTTTAAAATACAATTTTTATAAGAAAATTTTATGCCACACGAAGCGTTAAGTGAATCCTGTCCGGCAACGACAACGACGGGGGTTAGCTCGAGGGTTGCAGTGTTATCGGGCCGAGAGGGTAGGGGTCGGGGTTCGGTACGTCTGCCAGTCCTAATGCATATCTTTTCGATAGCACCAACTAAGTTGTTAACGAGCAGAACATAAATAATAATTGGACTGATAATAATTAGCTGAGAGCTCTGTGGAATTTTAAATGAATAGAAATTGTTAAGTTAATGCTTACATGCATAATACTTCGTCTTTTCTTGAATACTTGTACTCTATATAATTTTATAATTAACTATAACTAAATTACAAATGAAAACCAATTTTCGGGGTTAGTTTGCCATCCAGTACTAATTTAGCAAAAGTCATTACAAGCTTATTAATTTCCTGTTGCGAACTGTTAGAGCTTTAAGTGTGATAACGTGTTTGTAATGGTTTCTATTACTATTGTGCAATAGAAACGGACTTTAAACACTGCATACGGACCTCTATAAAATGACCTGTCGCCAAAGTCAGTACGGCACTGCCCTGAGTAGAAAACGACGACTGAAAATGGATAAACAAAATCTGCGCATACGAAAACAAATAGTTGGAAACACAGAAAACATCAGGCGGCTGGCAGTGAAGCTGGAGTAGAGCGGAGAGGGATTAAGATATATACGATGAGAGGGCGACAGAGAGAAGGTGAGGGCCTCGATAATCGTGGTACGCATTTGCATATAAACATGCTTCCGGGCTGCCTGTTGTCCGCATGCAAATGAAAACATTAGCGGCAAACGCGCATCCACAACAACTTTGAGATACATACGCAGTGTTTACATTCGCAGTGGCACAGCTGTGCAGATACAGATACATTTACAGTTGAAAGTGTAGATAGAAGCACAGACGTGGCTACAAATACAAGTGACATTCGTCGTTGCCGTTGCTTAAATATATATTTCAATTAAAATTTTACACACGAATAAATGCAAGGCCACGCCCAGCACATTAGACCAAGCCCCTGTTCTGCCCCTGGCCAATGCACCGCCCTGCGCCTGACACGCCCCTGTCTGGGACTGTGCAGCTTGTGTCGCATTTGTTTATGAGCGTCTGAAGGCCACCATCAGCAGAGCAGACAGCGGGCAGCAGACACTGGACAGACAGCAACAATGCCATAAAATGGCGCTGCACACACAAACACACACAAACTGGTCACAAGTCCGAGTGTGGAGCTCGGACTTTTGGCTGCCATTGTTGGGAACCCTAAAGTGATGAATCGAAACCTTGTTTGTTCCCATGATAAGCCGCCTAAAAGGTTTGACTGAGAGTCGAAGATGTGGGAGAGGATGCTGAACTGATATACCATTTATATTTCACTTATTTCAGATTTACTGTAGTAAAAACATCTCTCTTTTTTATAATAGACATAATTATAAATATAATATATAATAATACAATTATATTTATTGTAAATATAATAAAGTAATATAAATTATATACAAAATGAACTGCTTCGTGTACGATCTCCAAGATCGCACTTCATTTCGAAAATCAGTTGCTCGTCATAGCGTTGCCAGACTGTCAAATATGCTGGCAGCAGTTTCCATTTCACGCACGTTCACAATAGACGTCCTGAACTTGAACTTGCAACTGTAATGACACCGCGCCCCGCCCTTTTCCTGGTGGCGCTGGCAATCTGACATTGGGGTTCGCTTTTGCATAACGGCAACACTTTTTTCTCTCCTCTTTTTAGTGTCCCTTGCACCCCCCCTCCTCGCCCTGCCCTGTCCTCAGTGGCTGCTTTTGTCTGCGCCATGCATTTCAAATTCTAAGCAAATTTGTCGTCTGGGGGCGCCGGGCGCAACATTTTATGAGCGTGCGCGCGATGCACTGCCTCAGATATGGCTGTGGAAACGTCTGCTGCTGGTGCTGGTGCTGCTGCTGCAACTGCTCCAGTTTCGTGAGCATTAAGGGGAGCTGCGATGTCTGCCCGTGGCACACACACAAAGATGTCCTGGTGTGATTTATCGCCAGCGTTGCTCGGATAATGGCCACGTATTATAATAATGCCGCGCCAGGCGTATGCTTATCGCTGTCGAGGACGCAACGTCAACGTCTAGACGTCCTGCGGTGCAGCCATGGCTCGTCCAGGACAGGGATTTTGCTCAGCTCTGTGCACTGTTCCTCGTCTCCCTTGCGCTCTGCATTTGCATTCGCATTGGGCGCAGTTGTTCCGCGTGCAGTTTATTAAATAGAAAAACCAAAATTAAGTACATCATTTCAGTAGAACTTCTTGTTGATTGTGCTCGTATGAATACGTGTGTGTGTGTCTGTATGTGTATGTCTGGCGCATATCCTGTGGGCAACATAATTTACAGGCCCTGCATGAAACCCGTTGAGCGTTGTTGAATTTTACGCCGCAACGAACGTCTTTGGCTCAAATCGTGAGCCAAATACATAAAACGTACGCAGTTGTATCCGGGTCCATATGTGCACCTACATACATGCATGTATCTGTGTGTGTGAGTGCAACCTCAACTGCCACATGCCGCATCCTTTGGCCGCACATAAAACGTATACACAATTGCATACAACGTATGTGGTAGTTCATAATACATGTCATTAAAATTTCGAGATACCCGTCCTTGGCGCTTTTGTTATCCTCTAGTCCGCTCGTTATACCCGTAACCTCCTCCCCTCCCCCTTGTTCGTTGCCAAAAGCGACTGCTCCAAGTGTCTGGTCAAAACGAGGATAGTTTTCTCTGTTGTCCTCAAAATAATCCCCGACCCTGAACTACAGCTAATTTAAAGTTTACTTTTTCAATGGATTTGCAGGAGACTTTTTGCAGATGTTCATCCGTTTTTGGAGCTCAGAACAATAGAAGCTTATGTATGCTTGCCTTGGGTACTTCCAACTTCCAGTTCTTTCATAGCCTGCGTGTTTTAAAGTGCAGTTACCATGTAGAATAGAAATGTCTATACAACTATTTAGCTGTCCATCCACATCCAATTGTTAATTTGTAATTATTAAAATTACAAATCCGAATCGTACATTTATATTCGTAATATGATTTGGATTCAAAAAAAATATGATTCCTTGTATATTTCAGGGCAAAGGCAAACCCTCGAGAGTAGTACCAGAAAAATAACTGAATTTCAATTCGCAAATTAGCCAGAAGCGCAATTTAATTAAATTGAAGCTCAAACGGGACTCAATAATCCGCGAGCATTGTTCTTAATTAAAAAATACGCCATATTCGATTTTCCAATAACAAATCCAACTCTCAGAGTCGCGTCATCCGACCACAGAATGAGAGAGTGCAAAATGCAGCCGAATGGTGGCGCTCCTGCTGTTGTCTGACGCCGTAACTCAATCTGCAGATATGTAAAAGGAATGACCCGACTCGACCAGGCCCACACCCAGAGCAGAGTAGCGAAATCCGCGAAAACAATGGGAAAAGCGTGTCCCTTTGTTATACCCTATGGACAGGGTTAACGGTGGGTAGTATAGCTGTAGGGTACCAAGAAGATGGACTCGACTTACAGAGAGAGAGAATTGCCGTGGTATATAAATTACAACTACCATGAAAACATGTAGCAAATATACACATAAATTTTGGTATTCATTTTATTTATCTTATACATATCTTACATATCTCATACATATAGTATGATCTGGTAGAAGTATGATATTTTGATATAATAGTGAACAGCCCACATCTTTTGCCTTTTACACATATTAAATTGTGTACTATGTACATACTCATATGACAATCTTAAGATATACCCACCTATATTACTCCTTGTGGTTAATTAAAAAATAAGATTACCGCTCGCTTCTTTGCGACTCGCCTATAATTAAATCACTTTATTTGCACTTACAGCAGGCGTCGCAGACGGTAGACGGTTTTCGCCAAGTTCTGTTAACGGGTAGAGCCTTTAACACCCCCCGTTTTCCATGCAATTCCGGCTTTTATCCGCGTTGGGGCCACAATCCACTGCAAATAAAAATGAAATCAATTATGTTGAAACTTTTCGAGCGGTTTCGCCTGCCGGCTATGTTGTAATTAATACAAAATGCTCTGGCCATGCCACAGGCCAGCCAAGGACCTCTGCACCACCTCCACCCAGCTTCGTTGCACCCTCCATCCTCCACGCGCACAGCGAGCGAGCCGAGGGCATGCCAAAAGTTGAGTACTTGCCCCAAACTCAATTTCAAAAAAATTTCATTTACGATTGCCATCTCCGTTGTCAGCGCCGTGTGAGTGGACAGTTGTTGCCGCTTTGGTGCGGCTTGGTACGGGTCTGGCCTGGTCTGGTCCGGAACCGCGGTCCGTGCCAATTGTTGTGTTTATTAATTTAATTTCGACAGTCGCGTTTGCAATGTTTCCAGCGCCCGAGGCAACCAGCGGCCGCAGCAGAAGCAGCCGCGACAGGAGCAGCCGTGGCAGCAGCTGTGGCCAGTTGCGGTGGTCGTATCGCAGCTTTGGCATTGGACAGTTTCCATTCTGTGGACTTTTGCGGTTAACCTAAATGTGGTTATATGATGGCAGTCAATTCAGAGATTTCAGATAAAGCAAAAGCAGTAAATCCTCTTCTTGTATATGATTTTTCCAATGGACAAATATGCTTAGCATATAAAGCGTTTAGTATTATCGATATACTATAAAACAAATCGTGCTCATCAAATACTATTACTTCCCGAAGGCATTACCTCTAAAAATAAAGAAAGAAAGCTGAAGAGTTTAGTTGAATTAGATTGCTTCCTTCTGCAAAATGACTTGCAAGGTACTGCAGAACCCTAGAGCACGTGCCATTGGTTCCACTTCGTTCGCTAATCGGATGCTAAGTGGATATTCATAATCACGCAACTCCAACAGCCGGCGAATCATTGATTGCCTCGTAGCGTTCTTCATAAGAAATGACCCATAAATAAGCCGAGGGGCCAAGAATAGATAAACAACTTAAAAGCTATGGCGAATGCTGAAATACTCTTACTATAGGAATTGCATGTTTCATATTTATTTGCATATTTCATTAATGTAATTGATTAACAGTTTATTCAATCGTTATGCCTATCGATTAATCTTAACTCAGGTATGTTAATTAACAGAAATATGTTATGCTGTCGTGCGAATGTTTTGCTTTGCAGCAAAGCAATTGAATTAAGATTTTTGACTTGAATTTAATTATAAAAATATTATATTATAATATTAATATTATATTATATTAATTATGTATTAATTCTTATATTATATTATATAAGACCTTCTCTTTGACCTCCTCATAAGTGTAGGGAACTTTAAGAAAGCAGAGTACAACACACAATTCGTGGTAGATTTGCTACGCATTTAGCATTTATTGGGCGACCACGAGGTAAGTGGATATACCATATGGGGAACAGGATAGGCTGGATTGAAGGTGGCCGCGCCAAGTCATATAGTCAGGGCCAACACTTTTAGTTAACAGTGCATGTGGCTGGGGCATTTGTCAACGGCAGCGACGTGTCGGCAACTTCAACGCCAACGCAGGCGACGTCAACTGCAAAGAGGAGGCACGTTTTAAATGTTACTTGTACTGCAGCAGCTGCTGCTGTTGTTGTTGCTGCTGCTGTGATCCCCCTGCCAGCGAGCCAGCTGTGGCGCCCACCTTGCGCAGTTGTGAAAAACTATAAACAATTTATGCGTTTGGGATGTCTACTGTACTTGCTTCAATTTACCCTTTCCCCCACCCAACTCTGCCCGCCACTTGTCTTCTTATTTCTTCTTCATCAAGCTGACAACATGCAGCGCATGCCAAGCGCCTTTGCATTTGCTGTCAATTGTGTGAGAGCAAGACGAAGACAGAAAGAGAGAGAGAGGGACAGAGCAAGGCGAGAGGAGAAGACGACTTGTAGTCGTATTGCATTACAGTTGCTTGAGCAGTTGCGAGGGGGGATAGGGGACGGGGAACGTTGGCAGGGGCAACATTGTGAACTAGTTTTTGATTTGTCTGCGCTGTGCAACTTTGTTGCACATTGTTGCACTTGAACTTATGCCCCACGGTTATTTTCGGGGCTAATTATTCGCCAGGCACTTGGCAACTTTGTTTGCTCCGCTCGTATAATTTACAAAATTTGCAAACAACAACAACAACAACAACAATGGGAACGACAACAACAGTAACGACCCTCGTTGAAAGTTTAACAAGTGTTAACTTTGCCATTTCCATTTTCATTTTCCTTTCTTTGGTTTTATTCATTTGGCAGATAAGCGCCAAAGCGAAACGACCCAGCGAATTGTACAATAACAAAAGAGCTGCTCATCCCCCCAGGGCCAAGAGGAGCTTGATGGGGCAGTCGGTGGGGGGAGTTGAAGGCAAAGGCAATTGAGGGTATGCGACTTGTGGCAGCTGCTCTCGCTGTGGCAAGCAGCTCGAGCCAAATAATTTTAAATGACCGCAAGTGTGTAATTATAGTGCAGCGCACAATAACAACAACAATCAGCGGGAGCAACAACAATTACAAAAACAGTTACAAATAAAAGTTAAGGCAATCAGCTTTTCTTTTCTCAGTTCACTCTGCGAAACATCCGCGAGCGACAGCTGGACGCACATGCCAATTAGATTTCAATTAAAGGATTAAACTTTAAAAGCTATGTACCTCTGTAGTATCAGAGATGAATAATAAATATAATAAATGATAATATTAATATTATATTTGATTATTTATTATTATTTTTGATTATTATTTATTATTATATTTTTGGTAGAAACCTCTAATTCAGTTCAATATTGTTATAAGTTTGATGTTTCATCTTTATTATATTATATAATAAATTATCTTGTTAATAAACATAAGGTTTCTTTAGTTATTTATCTAACTTAACCAGTTCATCTATTTTCATAGTTATGATTATATTGTAATTAATTATAGGTCTTAATTTAAGTAATAACTGATTAGAGAAGGTATCTTAAGAGTTAATCCATGTACATATGTACATATAAATAGTATGAATGCAGTAAATGAGGAATAATCAATATCCACACAAACTAAAACTTTAGATATATTTAAACAAATAAATTAGTAAATTATTTTATAAATCTCAATTGAAACCCAGAGCAATTTTCATTTTATTGGTTCATCACAACCCTAAACAAAATAAACGCAAAGTGCACGCATAAACATTAAATTTGACCACATAATTTGGAATTATTTGCCGTCAATTTTTGGTTTTGCATTTTGTGAATTTCCTCGTTTTTGTTGGTTTCCGTTTCCGTTTTAAGAGCTGGCTCAAATGCAGTAAACTCCCTGGACAGGTTAAGCTACTCACTCTCCATGTACGCTGCTGGTCTTTGTTCGTGATCCATTTGTCTCGGGGCAACAGGCTCGACTCATGTGTATTTAAAATCGTTAAAAATAATCTGAAAATTGTGAATTTTTAATGCATTTCATGTCTGCGGCGGTTTGTTGTTCATTCGCTGTCCACCTCTGGGCGTCATCAACAGCAGCAAAGAGATGGCAAAGAGATGGAGCCACAAGGTGGGGGTAGGTAGGATCGGGCATTGTCCTGCTCAACTTCGTCATCATCATTTGCGTTCATTGTTTTTGTGCTTTTGTGTGCGAAAAGTGATCAGCGATTGCCTTGCACTTGCCCACACACGCATGTCACACCCACACACACACACATGTCTGAATTTTTGTGTCTGCCTTGCATGCCCCATTGCGTTGCCTGTTGTGCATTGATTGTACAACGGAAGTGTTGTGGCGGAATTAAAATAAATAAATGCATTTCATTTCCACTAGGAACTCTCTGCAGCTGCAGTGCTGTCTCACCAGGGAAGAGGGCAGCGGGTTGCTATATATGTATGTGGACGGAATATTCAAGAGTGAAGTGGTTTTAAGTCTGATTCTGGCTTGTTGCTTCATTTGTTGCACATTAAATAATGCCACAAATGAGCCGCACTTTGACTGGACGCTTTAAAATCTTGCAAATTGAAATTACTCTAATTTTTATTCTTTTTAATTAATTTAAGTAAAGTATATTGTAGCTGATGCTAAGTACATATATGAGGTTTAGTTTATTTCGACCCAGCCCTCAATCTTCCCTGATGTTTCAGCTTATCTGTAGAAGTTTATATAAAATGTATCAATTGCCAAAATATTTGAAATGTGAATGTTCTTTCAATTCCTGTATTTTCCTTGCGTCCAATGCCCTTAAAGATATGCTACACGTTTTCCTTATTCTCTTCCGAGTGCGAGCTGTTCCAACTGGAGTCCTATTGATTTTATACAAATTTAGCTCTCCAGTTTGCGCCTCATTTAATCAAGGAGGCGAATGAGTATCTGTCGTATCGTATTAGTTCAACCACCTCAAGCCGAAACCAGAAACCAGAAACGAATCAAATCTCGTTGGTTGCTTTGAAGTCTCATTAGTGGGCGCGGTTGCCAGGTGATGAGAACGAACGAAACCGACTCGCAGCACACGCCACAAGATACGTTTACCCACATTGGGGAACACAGAGACACATACAATCTTACAATATACAGGCCCTCACATTGCGGTATCGATATCTGTGTGTGCAACCTGTTTCTGTTTCTCGGTCTGTAACTGTATCGGTATCTCAGAGGGGATACACGTGACTCTGGTATGTGTTACAAGAATATCCCAACTTTCCTGTTTGTTTTGAGGCACACTTCCGAGGTTTCGTATAACCTATTAGAGATTGTTTTCGCTATTGTTTGGCCCATTAAAGCTTTAATCACAGGACAATAGTTGCCTGCTCGGGGTCAGCTGGGCATCTGTGACCGCACTTGAATTATGACAGTACTTAATGGTTAAATTAATTACCATAAATATGCCGCTGCCGGCGGAGAAGCACTGACGTCATTGCCATCGTCATCGTCAGGCATCATTGAGTGGAACTTTTTGGCCGCCACGATATGACCGGAATATCCGCGTCGGCTTCACTGAAGTGTTGTGGTGCCACTTCTGTTAATATGGCGTTGGGAATATGCAAATACACACACACTCCCTCCACTCATATTAACATATTTACACATTTACATATTTACATATCGGCAATTAACTGCAAATGTGATATCGATATACGATATATACTTTCGAGGAAAGAGAAAGGCAAACTGAAACTGAACTGGTTCTCTTGGATGAATCAGTTCACCTGCAAAAAAAAACTCTGTACTGAGTCTGTTTAACAGAGACAGTACCAAATGTTAAATAAGTAATGTTAGTGCTCAGCACGCTTGATTAACACAACTTGTTAATGTCCTAGTTCTGCTAAACACAAATTGAAATTTATTATTAATGTTCCACAGTCATACTACACCCGTTTTGAATGTTTGCAGGGTATGTAAAGTATGCCATCGTATCATTTGGAAATTGGCCTCGAGCACACTCCAACATATTTCAGTAACATTTATTTCCGAGCTCAACGTGTTCCTTCCTGATTTGCTGAGAGCACTCCATCAAATTTCTATACAGTCGGCCGCAAGGGCTTTCGTCTATAAATACCCATTGCGAATTTCTTAGCTCGCCAACAATTACAACTTTGTTCCTACAGTTTTTTACTTTTTTTTTGGTTTTGTAGGGCGCTAACTTTTCAGAGAGTTCAGTAACAAACAAAGTTTTCACTGTTGCCGCATATTATACAAAATGTCTACATCCAGACAAACACATTCCCACACACACACACACATGCGCATACACACTATGCATAAAAAGAAACCTTTATTTATGTAAAAATGAAAGAAACGCTCTGCATTTTCGAACAACTTTTGCATTTTTGGGAAAGTTTTGTTGTATTTTGCAAGCCGAGCTAAATGCGATTGTTGTTGTTGTTGTTTTGCTTATGCCAAACCGTGATACTATTTTTGTTGTTGCGAGGACTCTCCGCATTTACTTTAATGCGCAGACAAAGTGGCAAGAAAAGTTTACGAGCCCGAGTAGAGTCCGGCCCTCAGCCGCAATCTAATAAAGCAGGTACAACATTTCGGGCAGTACCTAAAATCCAACTTTTACTATGGCTAATAATGCCGCATAAACTTGCCACAGGTTGCCAACGCTCTGTCGCTGCGTGTTTCCGTACTTTTCCCATAGTATACCCTATACTTGAAGAAATATCCAAATGTACAACGAACAGGAATTCTGAAGCTCAAATTTGGGTTTAGTATATTTCAATTTTGCAAGCTAAAATAAAATATAGATAGTAATAAATGTACTCTCATAAACATAAAGTTTAGCATATATCTTACTCAAATATAGTGTATATCACAGTCGTTGAATGCCAACTTGAGCACGTTTCTGGTTTCTTGTCTTCCCTCATCGCTTCTTCGTTTTGCATGCAGCTCTAATACAACTTTGTGGCCAGCTTTTATGAGCAAGTTCTTCCTTCAAGGCCCCTGCACGAAATTATGAAAGTCGGACAGAGTGAGCGTGACTCCTTGGGGTCACATTAACATGTATTTGTGCTAAAAGTGTTATTAGATTTTAGTTTCAAGTCAACTGTAGTCGAGGCGTCTCCCACATCAAACCTCTCCTCTCATTCCCCTTCTTTCCCATGCTCCTACAATGACCGTAGGGCGTGACTCACATGTTGTTGCCCGATCTGCAAGTCCAATTCGTGGTCCTAGAGCCTGTCCAAGTCGTCATGTTTGTGACTGCGCCCAGCCTGCACTAAAGTTTTATTTGTCCCACATAAAGCAAAAGTGCTTTCGAGTTGACTTAACATATGGTCGGGCTTTATGACAACCAGCTCCAAGGACATGGTCATGCATAGGATGACAAGAATTCCTGCTAAATAAACTTTAAAGTGTGCCAACACTTAGCACTGTCATAAAAATGGTTGTCTTTCGAGAATATAGCTAGCATGGAGTGTTCCTCTTATGGCATCTTGCATTTCTATGTAAATAAATAATTGCCCATAATTGTCCATTCATTCTTGCATTATATCTTTGCACATAGAAAATGTTATACTTGAATAAGCTGAGAGAAATAAATACCTTTTAAAAAGCAATCGTATGTTGCTTTAAACTAAATATTGAATAGAGAATACATTATAAAATACGAAAAAGTAAATTTGATAATTGCAGTAAATAATACTAAAATAAAATTTTAACTATAGCTGAAATTTAAACTATATCGATCGTTTTTTGTGGGAAAAGTAAACTAGCTTGAAATTGAACTATGTAATTTAGCCAATTTAATTTACAAACCTTCGAAACAACAGATTGAATTAAAGTTGTACAAATTTGCAACAAAACAACTGACAGACGGCAAATTTTAATTGCTACTCGAAAACTTTGCAGCGTTGGCGAATCCTGCAGCACGTCAATCATAAACAGATCTGGTTCGCGAGCTACGCGATGAGCCCGATGGGTCTGCGTCTGTCTGGGCAGTTGGAAAAGTAATTTTAAGCGCTGAAATTAAAAACATCAGAGGAGGCATCCAAAAAAAAGCAACGGGGCAAAGTTAAAGGCAAAATCGATGATTTGACATTCAGCCAAATGGCTAGACTTTAGCCCTGAAGTGGACAGTTGACTCCATGCCAAAGCAGCGTGGACCCGGGACCAAGGACAACGTCCAGACGGGGTTTTTATCTTTGGCGCATTGACACGTCAGTGTCATTGGAAAACAAGAGCCGATTTGAAATTAAATAAAAATGCGATTATGCGTCGTAAACAGCGCATTGCAGACAACGAAAGACAGTTTGAATGGGTTTCACTTCTCTTGCTCTAATAGATGCACATAGATCAAGCTAATAGCTTTATATTCTGGGTGTTTTCAGTTATAAAGATTTCAGGCTTTAAGTCTTCATCTTTTACTCTTCTTGCTTGGCTTTTCTTTTAGGCAATTTCCACTTTTTTGTTGTACTGAACTGTACTGACTGTTACAGGTTTCTTGACTTTCTTATTCCAGCAAAGTTTCTGTAAAAGTTTATTTTATTTAGGCCACTTTTAGGAGAGGTCCCACGCATCGTATACGCAACGCGAATTATGCATGCGCTAATGGAAATTCGTTTGAAGTTTGCGCTTTAAAAACTTGACAAATTTACATAGATTCAATTCAATTCCGGGACACTTGCCACTTCTCTCTGCGTCGCCTGCCACGCCAGGCTTCTAATTAAATTAAGAGTCCTGTCCTGGGCGCGGCTGCATACTAAATTGTGACAAGGCACGGCGAGGCGTCAAGGCGTTAATAGCATCGAATTAGGACGACAGTCTTTTATATGAAAATATTAATAGCCGAGCACAGAGAGCCGAGTACTAGGAGGGATGAGTTCTCGTCGAGAGGTGTTGGCAATTCATGTTTACAAGTAATTAAGCAATTTCGCCCTCTTTGATGTCACTCTCCGGCCATAGCCATAGATAAGGCTAGATAGATATGCTTTATCAGCAATGATTGCTTGTCGTGCTTGCTTTCTGCTTGCAAGCCACCAATTTGCGCTTTCTGCCAGTCAACGTCATCGTCCCATGGCCTCATCTGCATCCGTTTTTCTACTGCCAACTGCATTTCGACCACATTTATCTTAACTATTCGAAATGCTGCTGCTCGCTGACAGTTTGCGGCTTTGCTGCAGAGTATTTAAATGACATTTGAAATGCTTGAGGGGACTTGATGTCTCCCAAAAAGTCAAGTGCGCAACTGAAGTTGGTTCCTGAATTTAAGCTGACATCGCTGTAAAGCATAAATGAACCAATCAAGCAGAAGGAAGAATTTCGACTTAAGTTCTCCCAATTTTAAAATTCAAAAGTGCAGATTGATATAAATACTATATATGTTTGTGTTTGTATATCGTACTCTATTGATCTCGCTGTTCCCGCTTTTCTACATGCTCAACTCTCTTATCGTAATCATCATCTGCCCCTGCGCTAGTTATTCAAGATGTGCATCAATCTCGGCACTCATTAGAGGTAAATCCAGTCGGCAGCTTAGCGAACTGCACTAATGTCTGGACATGTTCATCAATCATGTTGGCCAGTGGGACTCTTCAGCGGATATAGAATAATACTTTAAAGCCGCTGCCAAAAATGGGCTGCAAGTGTTTTGACAAAAGCATTTCCGGTCACATGCAAAGCGGTGGCGGCAATTGATTGATTGATTGATGGATGGTTCGTGGTTCCGATGGACGGGTGAAAGAATGGCCCGGCTCAGGGTCCTGCTCTGTGGGTGGGGATTGATTTGTCGCGGCAAGTTGCTTGGTCGCATATGAATGAGAAATGTGCGCATGATTAATGAGTTCTTCATTAAGCTCGTTAAGGTGACAGGCCAAGTTAGAGGAAGAGGCGCCACTGCGAGGCCTGTTGCTGTTCCTCCCGCTATTATTGTTCTTGTTGTTGTTGCCCTGAGAATATGCGTAATACAAAGCCACGCGCTGAACCTGCCTCTGTCACTCGTTTCGCAACGCAGAGCCAACGTTATCCTGCCACTCACATTGACACTTGCCACTTGCCACTTGCCGCATGCCACTTACCGCACGCCGCGACGTCTCTGCGATTTGGTGACGCGTTCTACCGGTGGCGGGTTTTTTTCGCCTCATGAAAAATGAAGCGCAAAGCAGAGCGTGGTCGACGGCAAAACAAAATCAAATATTTTGCTTTGCCAAAAAGGAAAAACGAAATTCATAAATTGGGTTAAATCCTTGGAGGATTCACCGTGACAGCGCGAACAAGTGGCGCACGCGGCTTGGCCCTGACACTGACATGCCGCCAGCTCCGGTGGTAGCTTGATTACCCGCTTGCCACCCCTCCAAAACCGGGGAGAGTAAAGAAAACAACCACCCGCACCAGTTTAAAGCAGAACATCTCGTCCCGCTTTAAAGCAACACCCGCTGCAAGTCTCTTCTTTTTTTTTTAACATGCAATTCGCCTTTGAATTGCCTAACAATGGTGTCTAATTTACGCTCTCGGGCATTCTTTAAACTCCCCTGTGCATTGGCAGCGACACGCCCCCGCCCACACACTAACTGATTTCCATAATTAAATCATATGTACTTTGCATATCCGCTAACTGCACGCACCGAGCTCATTAGCTGCTCGTAATCAGGCCCAGGCCAAAGCAATCGACATCAATAGCGTTTCACGCCACACAGGATGCTTCCCATATCCGCCGGGAATATCTTAGAGATCTTAGATGTATAGGTATAGGTTCAGTGTTTGATATATAATTTATCAATGTGCAAGTTGTAGCTTCATTTGCATCGATAAATTTGTAAATACCAACGCAATCAATCCGAAGAGTGCCAGAAGAAGGAAAGTTAAAAGTAACCTAGCAAATATTGTACACAGATTACATATATTATAGATATTTATTCACAAATGTTTACTATTTAGTTTGCATCTTTGAAATAAATCGACAATTTATCATTTCTTAAGTTAACATTTCAGTTAACTTGCATTAACATTAAGTTATTTTATTTGCATTCTATGTTAACTCATTTCAATCAGCATTAAAAGTAATCTTGTTTCAACTAAACTCTAAATACGAGTATAACAATATCTTACGATAATGTCAAATTCGACTTAGTCATTGGCTAATTATTTACAAAGCTCAGTTCAGCCACCTTTCGTTAACATTGTAAGGGATTAAATGGGCAATTTTCCGCTCGGAGGCAGTGTAAATGCGCTATAAGGCGGAGTTAAATACGTAGGTGGGGATGCCTTGTGATCCAAGTTCACAATTAATGGCAAGTTCAAGGTGCAATTGCCATTATCATTATCCATTTAGCTAGTCGAGCACGCAGCGCTAGAAAAAACAACTCAGACAGACGTTACGCAGTCCCGAATGGCTGTTGGCATGTCATAAATTTGCGGATTAACTTTTAACCAATTTACAAGGGCTGCCGGCGTTGCTGGGAGTGTGAGAAGGAGGAGGGAGATGGAACAGAGGGGCGAGGCAAGACGACATCGCATCATGTCCCATATTGCAAGTGTAATAAAACGCAGCTGTGTGCGGCACACGCGCGCACGCAGCGCAAAGTCAAGTCAAGTCGGGACGCAAGTGTTTGTGATAGAAGAGTAAGGACACCATTGCGGGCACCTCAACAAGCATCACGTGCAGCCCACTTCCGTTTCCGTTAGCTTGTTTTAAACTTTTGCTCCTTGTACCAGTGTGTGTCTGTGTAAATCAATGCAAAGGCAGCATGGCAGTCGAAAGGGGGAGCAGGATGATGGGGGTGAAGGACTGCTGCAGACAAAGTACGTTGCTTACACAAAGCTTAACAGCGCTAGCGACAGCGACAGCGCACAGCCGGCGGTCCACGTCGCCGGATCCAGATACGCATGTACATGTGTATATAGTACACACTCACGCACACTCACACACGTACGCCGGTGCCGCCTTCCCGCTGCGATGCCAAAACAAAGCAGTGCATAAAAAAATGTAAAAGTAAAGCTCTTGGAGCTGTCGCAGCCACATCCACGGGCACATTGAGAGCCCACAGCGCGCAGCCCACAAACCAACAAGCAATGCCGTGGAACATCCAGAGCCACTCATTAAGCTGATTATATTGTTATCCTTTTTATGATACGTGCAATACGTGAGCGCATATGGCAGCGTCGTCAACAGCTTCCCTTGTCTGCCCTCTGTCCCCTCCCCGCAGCACAATTCGTGTACGCGCAACAACCTTGTGCAACATATTTTTTGTTTTTTACTGTTCATTTTTGCAAGTGTAATTATATGGAGCAGTAAGTAAAAGCGTTAAACCTCATTTATGCACTCCGTATGCAAAGCCCTTAAATTTATGTGTCCTTCATCTTATTTAATTCGATTCAATGCGAGTGAAACTGTATAAGGGCTGAATACAAACGGACACACCTGTACAAATACAAGCAGTGATTTATCGATACATTTAATTGTATTCACATGGATACCTAAAAGTGCAAAAACACATATCGAATTAAAATATCGAAACTGCACAGTCTGCAGCAGTTAATGAAGTTTCCACCGTGATCACTGATTGCGCTAATATTATTTAACGTATATCGATGTATCGAAACTGCACAGTCTGTTATTCTTATGTTAGCACCTAACATGACTATGTTAAATTGAACTAGTTAATGCAGTTCCCCCCGTGATCACTGATTGCGCTAATATTATTTAACGTATATCGATGTATCGAAACTGTTATTCTTATGTGAGCTAACATGACCATGTTAAATTGAACTAGTTAATGCAGTTCCCCCGTGATCTATGATTACGCAAATGTCATTTACTTTTCCAATTCTACTTGTACAAAGCTTGCAACATAATTACAATAGAAGTCTGTCAAAATAATATACCAAACTGGGAAAGTTAAATGAGCAAAACTTTTATAAATTAATTAAGCTCAGCTCAAAGCCAGCAAAAGCCACGGCTGACACAAAAAAGTACAATGGGAAAGCCATTTTCACTAGTCCAGGAGAAGCACATTCAAAAAATGAATTATTTTGCACTATAGAAAATATTTATACATATAGACAAATGCAATTTAAATATGAATTTAAGTGAGCTTTCTGCACAAAGAGGAAGCCGCTCTTCACAGAGCATGACGGCATCATCCTGGCAGGACAACATTGCGGATACGCCGCGTGCTCAAACAATGAGGCATGTAAACAAAACTGTTGCCTCAACGGGGCAGTGCCAGAGTACTGCCTAGGGAGGTTCCGGCGATGGAAGGGGGGAGGGAAGCCAACAAAATCTTCATAATCATAATCAAAATGGCATTAACAACAAAAGCAATGCAAATACGAGTAAAAGCGACAACAGACGCGTCGCAAAATGTAACCAAAAATGCCATAATGAAATGCAAAAGCAGCGACAAAAACAACTTTCGAGTGGAAACTAACAACGAAAACAGCGACAAAACGATGGTGCACACGAAGTTACTACGTAAGTGCCTTTGTCAAGTGTTTTAAAAAAAGAGGCGTCCTGTGACTTTATTTACTTCTCATATTTGGCTTGGGTAGAATATTATGACATTGATTAGTTGATGTAAAAAGCCCTTTTCCATTGTTTTGTGGTTCCAGGGTATACGAACAACACTGACAACAACAATTTGCGGCGTCTGTGTCTGTTGCTGTGCATAATGCAGTTTCAATTTCAATTGTTGTCGCCCAAAGGATCTGGCAACAGGACACAGAAAAACCCGCACAAGCCCGGACTGCAGCTCCGTCTCCTTCGCAGCGCCCATCGACAAATTATGCTAATTAGATTAAAGCATAATTTCATGCAACTTTCAGCTGCGTCTGTCACTCCGTCTCTTTCTCTCTCTCTTCCCCATCTCTTTCTATTTGTGTGCTTTCCGCACGCTTGTCTGCTGACGCGTTGGTGCTTATGACATTTCTCTTATTGGCTTTATTCCATAAAGTTGGCGGCTTCAAAGGATTTCAAAATTTGTCGAGGGGCGAAACTTATTAATAGTGTTAGTATACATATAAATATATTATATATATTTTTTTTATCATAAAATCTTACTCTAACTTTCAGTGCAAAAATATAATGAATTACACGAGGTTGTGTTCTCTATATATATGGTTTAATCTTTATACACTAAAGTACTTTGGGTACATTATCTTTAACACCTTTACCTTATACCCTATTTCGCCACCTGTTTCCTCAATTTTAGGCTTTGCCTCAAAGTTCGTTCGCTAAACCACTTGACTCATCATTGTTTATATCCGCACTGGTGTATAAAATAATACACGAAGCTAATCCGAGCGTAAGTCCACGTCATCCACCCCGGTTAACGACCCGAGTGTCGCGCAATTAACCGAGACTTGCAAAGGCAAGTCTTAAAAACTCCCCAATGATGTCGAGCAAAAGCAAAAAACGGAACCAGATCACATTTCCCAAAATACCCGGCCAGGTTTCGCCCAACTAATGCACTTTACTCCGGTTTATGATTATTAGTTATGATAATTCAACTTGGCGGCGCAAAAGGAGTTGACACCACCGTACGACCAAGTCAAGATGCCAAACCTGCCCACGGGGCGTTTGAACAACCCCTGGGCGGGTACACTACGTCCGAGTTACGTTTACGTTTCGTTGCAATCGAGACTTCCGTTTCTTGTTTCGTTCTTTTCGTATTTACAGTCCCAGGACGCACATCAAAAACTGTTGCGTATTTTGCATTCGACTCGGTTGGCAGAGCATCCGGTTGGTCTTCGTGAATGTCTGTCTGCCTGTCTGTCTGTCTGTCTGTCTGTGTGTCTGACAGGGTGTCCTTTATTGTTTTCCGTTTCGTGGGGTGCGAGTACGTCGCATTTGCACCTTCAATTAATATAATATAACTGGCAGGGGTTTTTTGCAGAGGGGCATCAACCCTCGACCTCATACTTAGCCTTGTCCCCCACTCCCTCCCCGCTGGTGTACAACCCCGTCCTCATGCTCTTTCCCGTCCTCTCGCTCTCTGTGTTGTGATTTATGAGGGTGCGAAGGCAAAACAAAATTAAGCCACGACGAGGAACGACATTTGGCGTCAGCATCTTCAGCCCGAACAACCCACTCCAGTGGAACTTGAACTTTTAATTAAAAGTCACTTTTGATTTATAAACGTGCGCATTTTAAAGTTCTGCATAAACAGAAGACAAACACGATAAGTCGATAGCTTTGAATCTACAAACTGATTCGAGAACCTGAACGACTTCATTAACATTTTATTTACTTAGCTTTCGATTTATGATTCAAGATTAGATTTTAACTCAATAATCGACATTATTTCAACTATATACGTATTTGGCATAAACTTTGTTTTTAGCGCTTAATAATCCTATATAAATATGTTATTTTTATCCGCATATCTTTTACTCAAGGTCTCCATTAAATAGTTCTCGGAAAACAATTGAAATATGCTCGCATCTAGAGCATAACGAGTTTCTAGTTTGACCAAGTGGTAAAGCTAATGTCAAAAAGTTTTCTCCCAGTTATTTTCCCAGTCGCAAAATTTAAATTCAAATGTCAAATTAACGTCCCGACAATTGCAAACTTTGGGACATGGAGTCGACTGCGTAGGGCGACACCTAGTGACAGTTTTATGTGGTTAAATTTGGACTGCTTTCAGTAATTAAAAGTTCCCCCAAAACAGGGAACAAAAACAAGCGTAATGCAATCCAATTAGATTAATGCAAGCAAACAGAAACGTTTCATAATTGTCATTCGATGGTTGAACGACACATGTCTCTCCATACCATGCAGCTCCCCCTCCATGAGACCATCATGCCGTTTCTCTATAAATCAACGATGGCTTTGAGCCCAAATATGAATTTAATTAAAGCGTTTTTATGGCAACAGACGCTCGTGGGTCGTGTGTCCCCCCTCTCTCAGGCACTTTAAAATATTGCCAATATTGTCTAGTCATTGCCGTAACCTCCGTAATATTTAGCTGGCCTCCAATGCATTAGGCTTATTAGACGCACACGCGACCAGAAAACGCACCCTGGTACCCAACGCACCCATCGCAGACCACGCTCGACTGCAACGGTTGGTCGTCAAGGTTGTCATGTTGTATCCTGTATGGTGATGCTTCCTGCCCCTGGCCGCAAACATTTTCCGCATCAAAGGAGCTGCAACGAATCGGTGTGGGTTTCCTCTGTCGCAAAGCACGAATGGATTCGACGAGTACCTCAAGTGATCGAGAGTACACACTGCGAACGGAGTGTAGTGTCATACACACTCCCCCTCTGCCATTCTCAACTGTTTGACCAGACACTGCTGTTGCGTCTCTTCTCCTCACTGGGTAATGTTGATGTATTTCCTTGTCATAATGCTATTACGATTTGAATTGATGCATGCAAATCCTGATTATGCACGGGACACGCGTCACCGGACACCCTGCTTTGTGTGCGTGACGCATCACGTGCGCCTGTGACAATATGGCAACGCTGCATGGGGCTAACGGCGCATTGCCAGGGTTACCAACGGCCCTGCAGTATTTAACAGATTCCTAAGCTGCAAAGAACTGTAGCAATTATTTCGAAATCTTTTTAAAAAAGCATTGCTTATTGGGGAAATTTCTTAAAAATATCTGTACATAATATGAAAGATTACAATTTATTAACATTACACTTTATTTTTAGTAGCACATACAAACCCATAGAAAATTCCATTAGGCTTTATCATAAGACACATCATTGTATGCTACCTTCCTTCGATTAAAATGACGGGTTTTCTTTGCCTATTACACGCCATAATTATAGTAATAATAGTAAAGCCCATGGCAATTGAGGAATAAATATCAAAGCATACATTTCAGTTTAAAAGCTGCCACCCCTAGCTACATATGCCCAAAAGAATTCGCATTTCAATCTTCTCTTGCCTCTCTACATCAGCTGCATATGCGTTGCTCATATTTGCATAAGACACGACCTCAAGCGTATGCAGGCTGCGTGGCAAGGAACTGGCAGAGTGCAGGCAGCTGCATCATGGTCATCATTACTCAACTTCTCTCGGCTGTGTCCTCAGTAAATAGTAGTCACTTTACGACCTGTACCAGGGCGGCTGCACTGGCTCCGCTGTGCCTGGCAGTAAACAGCAACTGCTGATGCTGCTCCCGCCTCTCGTCCGCCTTCGCCTTTACGGGACGTGCCAAGCATATTGAACAGATCTACGATGCACTGTAGCATGCAGCAAAGGTGAAATGGGCAGGTATGTGTGTCTGTATGTATATGCATTTTTGGTTCAATTTTTTGTTTGAGAAATGGTCAAAGTTGTTGCTGTTGCGCGTCTCCCTTTCGGGGCAACTGACAGTGCCGCCATTCACCCAGTTATAGCCAAAGCCAAAGCTATATTCCTTCCAAGTCTCTAGCAAGGATCACGCGCACAGCTCGCCGTGTGCTTAACCTAGTTTCCGCCACGTCTGCTGCTGCTGCTGCTGCTGCACGTGAGTTCTCTCTGCCCTCTGACCTTCTTACCGAGCTAATCATTTGTCTTGCCTGCCTGCAGTTTCCACTGCGAAGTTTCCATTACGCACTGACAACTGATTGCCAAGTTTATTATTGCTTCCGTTTCGCTTATGAACTGCCAAAGGCTCGACGGCTACTTCACGGTTACCCCGAACACCCTGTGCCACTGCTGGTTGCAACCATTTATCAACCGTGCGCCGCGTGCAGCGTGCAACGTGCTGTCGTACGACCCTGCAACCCAAAACTTCTCTCAATAGCAGTTACGAATGATTCTATGCTGCAATTCATTTGTTTCCCATGACAGTTGCAGTGCTCGATGTCAACTCAAAGCTATTTCAAAATGATATGATAATCATGCGAAAGAATTGCGCTCTTGGGTACCTGCTAAGAAGTTAGAAGGTCTCGTTCCATGCGAGTGACAAATGGAGTTGATTACGCAATTTGGAATATTTGTAGACTATAATATTATGTGTTAATCATCGTATTCTTTTGATTATTCTTACAGTTGCCAACTTATCCAACACACATACACATATGTATACATGGAAGTGTATGTTCATTCCAAACACTTCAGGCCTTTCGCGCTTAAGTTATCCGCATTGAACTTGACAGAGCGTCCCAGGACGTGATGTTCAATGGAGATACATCAAGTCACAAAACAGCAGCATTTAAAAAGTTGTAAAAGCTCATATATCTATACATGTATGTGACAGCACTTAACATTGCTGCGCCTGATCTCCTTCCGCACACACAGCCACATATAAAGAAAGTGAGTGGCAAAGAGAGGGATAGTGCATGATAGAGAGAGGGTAGGGGGCTGTAGTCAGTGCCGCCCAACCCTACCAGAGCAGAGCCACAGCAATTGAATGTCAGTCACAAAAATGCAATCACAGTTTGACACAATTTCGCCGAGGCGCCACTTCAACACGTTGCAACTGCAATATCTTTACACAGTGGCAGCCAAACAAGCGAACCAACGCACGAACGACAACTCTGCAAATAACACAATGACAACTCTTTAACACTGTTAAGTTGGCAGTGGCATTGGCGCTGGCGTTGACGTCCTTGTCGTTTGCACTGCACCTCGTTGGTCCATTCTTGTAAATATCAGGATCTCTCAGTTTCCACATTGTTTTTGTGACAATTTGCAATGGCTTCATCTGTGTTTGTACCACTACATATAAAACATATCGACATATGAATACATACATATAAGCAAACATACATTAAAGTTAGAAGGCCTTTAAAACACGTACTCGCTTTACAGTGCAGATAAATGTTATTAACAGTGCGCCATGTTGGCTCACTTGAATAACTATTCTATTCAAAGATGTTTTATTTGGGAACTGCCATTCCAATAAACATAATTAATTTAACTAATTTTAATATATTTATGGTAATTAATTTAGGAAAGGGCATCCACAATGTTGAAAAAACGTTGTTCCTCAGTAACATTATTGTTGTTTCTGTTGCAGCTATCGTTATCGTTGCCTTCATCGTCGCAGCGCGTGCTCGAGTGCATTTACACACATGGCACACACACACACCCACACTAACATACAGTAGGAATACAAATACAAGCATATGCCATTGCCGAATGCCACACACAGCACATTTTTGTTGTTTGATTGCGTTTTTATCTTCGTCATTTCAGCAGCGCAACTCTGGCAACTCTGGTCGTGGGGTTGTAGCTGCAGCAACTACAGCAACTGCAGCAACAACTACAACCAAACCCGACTCTGGGCGATATATTTTACAGCGCCAACATTTTATTGCAAACATTGTGCAATTTCACTGTAAACGTCAATCGATTTTCATTTGATTTTTACGAGCATTTTTTGTTCCGTACTTTGTGCGTTGGCTTTTGACTTGCTTAACTGCAATGTCATTCGCATTTGGATACCCTGCAGTTGTCTGAAAATGGGCATCGCCAACTGCATGTCGCGTTTGTTTATCGAAAACTGAGTCAACTTATTTATTTATTTCTTTTGTTTTAGTTCTGTGCATTCAAAGAAGTTCAGTGGGTAACTGATAGTTGATCAATCTCTCGTGTCTCTCTCGTTATCCCCAACATTTTACTTAACGCACATATTTTGTGGCATTGCAAACGAAATCGCGTTTATCCTTAAGCTTTCTCCACTCTGGATGTTTGCATTTCCGACCGTGTGATTGCGAGGATTCATGCGTGGGTGTGGGGCTCTGTTAAATTTAATTAACTTGACATTCATTGAGACAGACTCTTGCTTTGCTTCCTGCTATGTATTCTTTATGAAATATATAAACGACATTGATTTTTCTTTGATAAATCGAATGCGGATTTAGTCATTTTGGTTACAGCAAATACAGGAAAAAAGAGCAACACAGCAAAGAATGTATGAGTAAGATTTTAATATATATATATACTTGTACACATATGCTTTTATATTAACACACAATTTTCTCGAGTCTAGTCGCTGATAATTGCTTATCAGACCATTCATTGTTTGAATTAGGAACAACATATATGTATGTTATATAGTATGTATGCATGTATTTAAAGGCGAAATACTTCCAGAGATTAACGTATCTATGAGTATATTTATAGCTTATGAAAAATAAGAATACAATTTTCATTAATTTTGATCATTCATTTGAACGATGTCCAGAGAATTGCCAGAGCAATTATCGCCCATGGAACTGTTACTTTTGGACGAATGGCAGCATTTGCATGGCATTGTTCCGGCGATTGTTCCGTCCAAACAACATATTGAGCTACATTATACGTTTCAAGCACACTCTCAATAACGAGTTTAAGAGTTGGATTCACCTGGCGCTGTCGTGTGAGTACCTTGACCAGCGGCATCGGGATAAGGCTTGCGTAGCCACATAAAAATGTCACGTTCTCATTGGCATACATCACCTTATAGGTGACTCGGGTAACGTTGTAGTTTAGAATAAAAGTACCGCCCTGCGTGTTTTCATCCCAGGGAAAAGATATGGTTTCCTTGACAGCTTCTCGATTTTCAAATATGGTTATGTATTCCAAATCCAGATTAAGATTTTCATCAGCTGTTTTCGGTACTGACACATTCAGACATTCCATTACGTCAGTTT
The DNA here is from genome assembly GCA_018903715.1 of Zaprionus davidi. Classification (NCBI taxonomy): domain Eukaryota; kingdom Metazoa; phylum Arthropoda; class Insecta; order Diptera; family Drosophilidae; genus Zaprionus; species Zaprionus davidi. The sequence goes on from JAEIGL010000003.1 coordinate 6,347,029, forward strand.
TTGGTATACGAGCCGCCTCATACCAATAACCTGATAACTGAAATATAAAGATATCTACTGTAATAATTGTTACGTTTCCGGGTTATTTCCTTGACTTACTTCATCTAGATTCAACGTCTGATTTGGTTGAAAGAGAGAGCAACTAAAACTAGTTGGAAGACTGGGAAGCTCTAATTCATCGGCGAGCACCAAGCCGAGTGTAAACAACAGCACGAGCAATATTTTCGCATCCATTGAAAGACCCGCGTTCTCTCGCACTCACTTTCCTACTGAAGTAATGAGTGAGCTAGTCTGAATAGTGGCAATTGATAATGCCACGACTTAGCTGATAATGCTCAAATGTTGTTGTTAGACAGTCAACCCAATGACCAAAGTGCTGATATGGGGCATTCGCACTCGCAGCGAGGAATGACTGTGTATTTCAATTTAATATCTTATCACTGAATCTGTTCTTATCTCATCAAGCAATGATGTTGTCTATCAATATATACAATTTATATGGGCACCTTAGCTGCCTTTTGGACTTATAAAAATAGAGATAAGTCTACAGACTGTTCGTTCTGCGAACTTATTTGCTTCCTATTGAGTGAACCCAAAGAATTGCGCCCTGAAGCGTGCTGTGGATTTATTGAAAAAATGTCAAAAATAATTGAACCACGTAGGCGGACTGATTTCCACTCGTAACATAGTGGTGCCCAAACTTGTTAACTCTTTTTCTCTCATCGGACTCATGTGCTACATTAACTTTCGCTTTTCTATGCTTGGGGACTCTCTATGCAATGTGGGGGGGAGGCGGTGGTAGTCGTGTGGGGCTGCTTGCATGTTTGCGCTATTTTCGCAGAGTCATCGCATGATTTACGTCGAATCGGCTTTGGCCAAGTAATCATGTTCTACACACACACTGATACGCACACACATACACTCACACCGCACACAGTTTGCGCTATTACCGAAAGCCAACAAGAGCTGGACACAATTATGGGGGCCAAAAGGGCTTTCAATCTCACTTGGCTAACCTTAGGTAAACAGCTAGACCAAGAGCCCCTGCCCTCTCCTCTTCTCCGCAACGTATTGACCGGAATCGGACGACCAGTGTGCGGCAATGTGATGATCAAGTCAAGCATGCAACAACCGCAAGCGGCACGCAAACGCATCACATCAATGAAAGTGGCCGCTGCGCCACGCTTTGCACTTCATTGATTCCAGGCTGAGGGAGACCCTACTCGAGCTGTGACCACTTGCCCAGCTGCGCCAGCAAAGCCAAATGGAGCTGAAGCTGAAGCCAAAGCCAGTGCCGGACGCTTGTGGCGCTACTTAAGGCATTTTCATTCCATTCCCTTTATTTTGCCTCATTTGGTAGCTGCGAGTTTATGAAAATGAAAATTGCCAAGAAATTGGAAAATTCCTCCTCATGGAGCTATTCGCATTGTGTTTTTTTCCTTTTCTTTTCTCTCTTACTGTTTTCTTTGCTCTGCTCACTTTGTTGCACGCTGCACAGTTGCTTATTGAGCAATGGAGGCGTGCCGCCGCCCACAACATAGAACTACTGACCCCGACGCCGAAGCCACTGTGACTGCACTCGGCTCGCTCAATATATGCATGCTTGATTTAATGTGAATACAAATCGCTTATCAGCTTCAAAACAGCCGGAAACAAAACAAGCCGAGCAGTCAAGAGCTCGTCGAGTAGATACCCTACACTATATAAGGCATGTTCTTTAAGGTCGTTAACATCACATACAGTCCTTAACTAAAGTCATATTGCACTTTAAATTGTGCGACTAAACTCTCGCATTCCTAATGAATTCTTAATGATAAAAACAAGTCGTGAGTATACCCCAAGAAAAAAACGGAATAAAATTACTGGGTATAAGGGAAAACATTTACGAAATCATGCATTAAGAACTTGAAAAATGAACTAAACGTTTGCATTTCATGTTAAATTGCTGGAATTGGATTGGGCAGTTATTGAAAGAAGGCCAAGGAAAAATGAAATTTTGAATTGAATAAAGTTATCAATTTCGAACAAATCGAAATATCAATATGATAAACCACTAGAAAGAGTTCACTAGTTAATTAGCTTAACATACACACTTTGTAATGATTTGAGATATGCAGAACACATTTTTACATTTTAAATTATACAAAAATGTAAGAAGATTAAGAAAATTTCTACAAATGAGTAGTAGCTTAGTATCGAGCGCGCTTAAATCAACGTTCACTGCTTGTTTGATTCAGATTTATTTCATATTTGATCACATTTTATTATTCTTTGTATCTAAAATTTGTACTTACAAAATAATAGGTTTTAATAGTTTTTTCCGACCAGCAAAGTCTCTTCCATTTAATAATGTTGAGCTTCCGTTGACTATATCGCCGCCCAAATATGCAACTCTCTCTAGAATGCAGCGGCAAAAATCTGGGAACTTTGCGCTTATGTCTAAAAAAAATAGAAGAGACGTAGGGAAATAAAGACACGGAGTTGGCGGGACCGGGCAGAAAAAAGGTAGAGCAAACACGCGAAACTATTAAAAACATGTCTTTGTCCTTTGGCTTTGGGTGCATATAATGAAATTCCTTCGTTGCAACTCACTGGGACGATGCCACTCGTTTCCCAGGTCCCTATCCGCTCTCCACCACTCGACTGCTAACCATCGTTGCGAATTCAGCACCCCGGGTGCCTTCTACAGTATCAATCTAGGTGAAATATTAACAAGCGACTCAGTCTGAGTCTGTAGTTCCATGATAGAAAGGCCGATGCTTCTGCGACGGCAGCTCATAAAAATTCCTTGCGACAAAGCGCACATCCACGTTCCCCTCTCCACCCGCAGCCCAAATGCAAAGAATGGAGGGAACTAAGACTGAAGCACGCTTTAAGCGGCAGCAGACGTTGAAACAATAGACTTGAGTTAACTTAAATTGATTTCCAGACGCGACGGCGTTTAGGGAAATGCAAACGTCCACACCCTGCTCCCCCTGCCGTCCCCTGCGATACTTAGACTATGAAGTTGGTTGCCTGCACACCTTGATTGCAAGTTATTTGCAATTTTGTGCAAATTTCAAGAATGAAACTAGTAAAACTATGCAAAATTACATAGTATAAAACTTCAAATACCACGCACTTAAACTAAGTTAAAGCACATAGTTCTTATAATTATAATACATATAATTATAACAAATCAAATAAATAAGTTTATCTTTATCTGCGATGTATCCAGGGTATTCAGCTGCCAGTCAACCTAACGTTTGGCTGCCTTTATGACGTTGCACTTGAAAATTTTGAGTGCACACGCGAAATTTTTTCGCAATTTGCCAGGCCATTGTTGGGCTCTGCAGTCAACAGTCTACGGTGGTTTGAAGTCTGAAGGGAGTGAGAGGGAAAAAGGGAGGGGATTTTCTTAAACTTGCCTTGACTTAACTTACTCAGTTGCTCAATTTGGTTTGAGATTCTTTTTTATTGCATTTCACATTGAAATCGCCACTTTATTTGTGTGCGGACCGCGCAGGACAAGACGAGATGAAGTTGTGCATAATGTCGACCACGCGGTCCATTTCGCGGTTGCTGTTGTCTGTGGATCAGGGTGCATTAACCAATCGATTTATTCGAATTAAATTGACTTAAATGCAAAAAAATAATCACAATCGGAATCTTTGTATAAGATTACTGTAAAACTTTTTTCGGACTCATTTATAACCTGAGAAATTCAATGTGAAAAGCTCCTTATGTTAAATGGTTAATAAGACTACCGATTTACTTAACAGATTTGATTAAGTTCTACGTTCTTTGACTTCTATTATTTGGTTTGAAATGTTTGCTTAGTTATCTTCTATAAACTGGCATAGGTAAGAAGGTTTTAGAATTTTATGACTATCAAAAGATTAAATCACTCTAGACAAGCATAAAGTTTAATAATATCTTTCAATTGCATATTCAGACATGTGCGAATTAAACTCTCCAGAACCTTATATCCCTTTTCTTCAGATTAGAGTACAATCCACGTGTTTGAAGCTGCTGCTCTGCAACTGGTGCGTTATCACACTGTGAGTCGAACTCACAAGGAACAGCGAAATGAACGTTGATTGTTTAACTTTTACCTTGTCGCAGTGAAAAGCACATTTCATTAGGCGTTCGCCTTAGCCAGACTTGACTTTACTTTACGTTGTCCCGCCCCCCTCATACTCCCCTAGCAGCACAATGGAGACACACAACAATGGGCCCCGGAACGGGCGACTGGAGCTTGCACTTGAAGTCATTCCGCTCTGGCCGTGGAGCCAACGGCGAGTGCAAACTTTTTAAGTGAATTTTTGATTAGATCTCGACAAAGTTTTTGTCGCTAGCGACAACAAACGGCCAAACGGCCAAACGGCATTGGATGCATTTGGCCAACAGACCAACTGCAACCCCTGTAAGCGACCCTTGTCACTCCTCCGCCTCCTCCTTCTACCCGATCCTGCTGCAACACACAGATTCAACTTAAAGTCGCCAGTTAGTTGTGCTCTTTGTAATTTGCGCAAAAGTCTATTTATTTGCGCAAAGGATAATAATAAAATATGCGTTGCAGATAGTGGAACACAAAGTTGCCCGGACCGGAACCTAGACATAGGGCAGCTGGGCCTGAGCGCAATTACCAGACGAAGACTCTACCTGAGAATCTACCGAAACTTTTCACAAACAGTTCACACTCCTCCCCTTCGCCACTTTCGCCGGTCTGCCTCCCTCCATAGAGTTGAAGTTCTGTGCAAAAGTTAATAAAATTATTTGCCACAGACGTTGATAAATATGACAGAGAAGTCCTTGGGAATGGCAAATAAATACAGTTCTTTCTCGCTAGCTACAAAATGGCGACTGCTGCAGCTAACGGTGTAAATAATAAGCCGAGCAGAGCGAAATGTTTGCACAAGTTTTATTGCATTTTCTGAGCTGTGTTACACTGTCCGATTAAGGTATTGCATCAAGATATAAAACCTTGAAAGATTGGATAGGATAATCTGCAAGTGTTGGGTTTACCTCTTCTTTCACTGATATGATTCGTGAATTATGATGAGTATACATCAAAATTACAAGTTATATAATCTATATAACTTTTGTTAATTTCTAAATAAGTATTTTAGATAGAGTCTTTTACTTAAGAACATAGCATATCAAATACCCCATAACCATACAAGACTGTCAATTTTCCCCTATTCTCTTTCACTTTTGCTTTCGCTCGACCACAGAAAATGTTTCACTTGCAAAATGCAGGGAGAATCGCACCCCTAAGTGATGTTTGACATAGAAGAGTACTCAGAGTATCGCGCCAGATGCAACGCATGATGTAGTTATTATTCATTGTCGTGCTTCAACGAAAATCAAATAAAGTTTATGTTTTTGCTTCTGGGGCATTTGTTGCGATTGTATTTGCACTTCCCCTTTCTTTTTTTCTTCCCTTTTCCATCCATCCCAATCATATATTTCTTTTTACTTTTGCAGTTTTTTTTACGATTGTCACAACTGAGTTTTTTTCTAATCGAACATTTGTTGCGTGAAATTGTCGTTAGGTTTGTATTTCATTTGCCAATATGTTGCAATTTAAAGTGTCTGGCTCTATAATTGTGGTATACTTTTCTATCAAATACACAATCAGAAAGAAGCGTGGCAGACCCATAAACCATATATATTCTTGCTTAGATTAGTCGCTTGCGCCACAAATAATGCCTGAAACTTTTTTTAAATTGCAATAAAAACGAATTATAAACACAGAAGTAACATAACAGTATCTTACTATCGGGTGAGTAATTACTTTGTGGTGACGGCAACGTTTGCTGTTAATACGTTTTTGGTTGGCAGAAAGTTATATTGCAATTCTACCTTAGGAGTAGCAGGTATAAAATAAAGAAATAATATAAAACAAAATACCCATAATTATATTAATTCCACAAATGAAATATTTTAATTTGTAACTTATAAAACTTTCATAACTTATAAAACTTATAACACACAAAAGGCGCGAAAATAATGAGTGACATCGGCATTATCAGTGGGAGTGCGTGTCATTAGCTTCTCGTTAATCATAATTAAGCGGGTTAACTAAATGAACAAACATTTTAAAGGATGGCAGGAGGGAAGGCAAGATGGAAGTCCGGAGATGGATACGACAGCCAAGAGACGCATCTCACGGCTCTAAAAGGGTTTGACATTTCGATCGATTTGCTCAGGCAGCAAAAGTTTTTGCGTCGCCCAAAACATTTGACTATAAATCTCAATTTAGCGCAAATTAGGCGACGATAGGGGCAGAAGCCGGACGAGTGCAAAGACAAAGATGTGCCCTGCAGGTATGTCGTATATGCAGCGCTAGCCCCGCAAGGCCCCTTAACCTGTTACCTGGCACCTTTCGGGAATAGCTGCCATGTCAGCTACATATCAAGTGCGGCTATAACTCAACTCTGCAAGGGGGAAACAGCGAGGCCTGCTCTGCAGCCAAGAAGGCAGGGGGTGGAGGTGTACTCAGCACTGCACAGTGACATTTGCTCAATTTATCGTTATTTCTGTGCGGGCAAAAACAAAAAATCAATTTTTGCCTATGATAAAACTGGCTACGAAAATGGACCACAGGCCGACGGAAAAGGAAAAACAACACTTGAAGCAGTTGCCCACTGCATTGCATGGAATGCCGAATACTCTTTTAACTACTGTAACCCTATACGGCAATCTCAGCTCCAGAGCTGGCAACATTGTTAATTATACAAATATCATAAATTGCATAGATATATTACGCGACAAAGCTGTCGGGCAAGGAGGTATGCTTACTGGTAGGGTATAAGAAATACTTCGTAGCTAGCAAATCGAACTGTTCCGTTTCGAAGCTGTTGGGGCATTTAAGTGATTTATGCCTTGCAAACTGTTTTTGAAATGTGGCCGAGAGATGCCTGAGCCAGTGCCAGATCAAGCCTAGCCCAGGCTCATGAGTTTCCAATTGGCTGCGGACGAGTCGGCCAAGTCGCCACCGACGTCTCCGTTACCGTCAAACGGAGCTGGCCAAAAGTCAAGAGAGCGCCAAACGCAAAACTGTCCAAGTATACAAATTGGTCCGGCATGAGTTATTGATGATGCAGGCCATGAAATGGACGACCGGAGGGACACGGCACCCCCGCAACGCCGCTCCTACGCCCCGGGCTAACTGACTAGCTGACTTGGGAAGTGCTTCGTAACAAATGTCTGACCATTTCAATGAAATGTACCCGCTCCAAAGAAAACTTCACTTGCCCAATGAGCGCAGAAGAGAGAGAGAGAGGGAGTGGGGACAGCTAAGTAACTTGGCTAATTGCGCAAAGTTTTGTTCAAAGTGCACTTGAATGTGTTTCACTCGGGCAGGAGGATAATCCATGCAAATGTGTTGGACTCTCAGTCCATTTGTAACTTTTCATATTTTATCCCGAGGCAATTGAAAGTATCAAGGGCGAATAGAAACAAATTCATACATAACATACATACCGAAGTCTTTTTTCTTTCAGTTCATAAGAACTACGGTCCGATTTCCAATAAGACATATTCTTCAACACACTAGAGAGGAAGGTAATCGTACTATAAATACTTTATTAATTCTCTGCAGTTCTGCTATACATATGTATGTATTTATCCATACTACATATACATTATTTGATTTAAAGTTCTACGACCTTTTGAATTTCAGGACTCATATTCAAATATCCCAAAGACACTTATAGTTCTCACCCCAGTAAAATTACAGCCACAAGCATTGACCTAATTAAAACGTATTATGACATACTAGATAGATAATAAACTTATATGTATGCATAGAACATACATATTCCGAAAGTATTCCACAAGCGCATTAAATATGCTAAGAACCCGGCAGCGTCACTAGCCCAGAAACATTGGGAGATCATAACTCATGTCAAGCAAAACAAACATACTATATAACACACATACAGATACACTTATGTGTGTGTGTGTGTGTGTGTGTGTGTGTGTGTTAGCCTGCCTTATCACAGCGACAAAATCGTGTCATTTAATGTTCTGCTAATTTCTGGTGTGGCCAAGGGCTAAGCCATCCCATTCCATTGCACTCCATCCAGGTGAAAGTCGTGACATTTTTGTGGTCAGCTACTCCTCGCCTTACCTCCCGCTACCGGACATCAAGCGACCCACCCGACCGACGCACACAAACTGTGGCTCATTTCTTGCTCATTTCCGTCAAGTGTTGGCCAAGAAACACGAACTATTTACAAATGACCAGACATTTAAGCAAAATGCTTCCGGACCGGTCAAGCCAAATGCCTGAAAATTATGCTGCCTCAACATGAAATGGCAGAAAATATGGGCAACAACAAGTGTACAACGACCAACGAATGCCCTTGCTGGAATAGAATATTATATATCAAATAATTATAATAACTTAGTATCATAAGTATTCTTAGTATTTAGTATATATAAGTATTCTTTAGTATTAGTGTATATAAGTATTCTTAAGTATCTAAAAAATATTTTAATAAAAGAATGAATGACATTGATCTAGTATTTCTTAATAATAATTATAATAAAGTATTCATTAAAGTTATTTTTTTAAATTATAAAACTATTTTTTATTGTGATCTATAAATCCTTGAGTCAGATTCAAAAGTAAATAGTTTCGATTTCTTTTTATTAACCACACATATTGAATATTATATAACATACACATTACAGTTTAACATAACTTAAGCTGTCTTCCAATTTAGGTACTAAAATGTAAAATTGAAAATATTGAAAATTAAATATCGAAATTAAAGTCCAATTAAAACAACTAGAGCCTAAACAAGTTAAATATAATATAATAAGATATTTAAATATAAATATCAATATATCATAAATACGCCTACTATAAATAAAAATATATTTATCCCTTTCTGTATATCAGAACCAAAGAGCCTGACCTACTGTAGTGTGTAGTGTGCGTCAAAGAAAAGGTGAGTTATGTAAACATGCAGGATACGCCTGCTGGACTCGGACTCTTGCATCCCGTTCCCACTTGGACTCCAGCTACGCCTACTGCTTGCCGCACGCGTGGGTGTCACCGTGTCAATTGGCCTGCTCTCGGCCGACCTGAGCGTCCTTCTGGCGGCGCCTCAGTTTGCGGCAGGCGCTTAATTAAGTTACAACCGCACAAGCAGCCGAGAACGACGACGATACAATTTCACAAGTTTCCGTGCCAGGCGACACCAACAATCAGCGGCAGTCGCCTCGACATAACCAAACAAATGTTAAATGCTAAACGCGGCTCACGAGTTAATAAATTGTTGCTGGCGCACCCTCTGACTCTCTCCGGCCCCGGCATTGTGCCGTGGCGTTAAAAGCCAAAATGAATGGTCAATATATGAAACATAAATAATTTTTAGGGGTTGGATTTCCCATTTCCCCCGTTTCCCATTTCCATCCGCCCATTCCGCCTTTCGCCGTTTTGCGTGTTTGACCAACATTTCCGCTACGTTGTTTGCTTTCAATTAACCAAAACTGACCGCATCGAAGTGGGGCCAGGATAGGCACATACATTTAACATACATTCTACATACATAGGTCGCTGTCTCGCTTCCGATGAGTCCGCTAATTGAGTGCTGCTTGTCACACGACGGCAAACAAAATGATTTGCGAGATTGTTTGAAATATGATTGGGCCACAAACGAAAAGATTCCAATTAGCATGAGAACTTATTAAGATGTCGTTACAAATTGACTGAGAGTGAGAGTCTCCTACTTAAGTTAGTTTTCAGAATAACTCAGTGTAAGCTAATTAAGAATTACAATTATGATTGAGCTAGATGATTCCGAACACCTCCACGTATATTTGTATATGTGTGTAGAAAAAGTGGATAATGTATACTCGTATATGTAATCGTCAAATTTGTATCTCTTTAATTAAGTTTCAAGTCTATTTGGTCCCACTTAACTGAATAGATATGACAAAGTGGTAATTAATTTATACATTAAATATTCCTTGTCCGTTTGTATGAATAAACCACAAGTCCCAATTCCAATTACACCTGTTGGTATTGAGCCAATAATCCACAGTGTTTTGCACTATTTAAACGGACTTATTTCGCCTGTCAACTCATGGTGCCCAACTCGTTATCCCATTACGCATGGAAGCGCCATCGAATACCTAATGCCCTATATCCAGTATACAGTATCCAGTATCCAATTCGCTCTCAGTGAGACGTCGCTCGACAATAGCCTGGGGCACTTCCGGCTGTCCGAGAACGTAATCCGCCCACTCGAGTGCCGCAGTTGGCCAGCTGCCACAGCGATGACTGGGGACGGGAGTAAGAGTCTGTTCTCTGTTCTGGTCTGTAGCCTAGTCGTATAATAATCTTGATTTTGTGGTCAATTGAATTCTTAACTTCTCAAGCTCAAGAACACAACAAGTACATGGCGCATGGGACGCCGTGTGGTGGAGGCAGGGGAGAGGATCTGCTTTCCAGCTCCCAGCTCGACAGATACGAGTATCTCGAGGGCGTGCAACATGGATGACAGTGCAAAGTGGATAGAGAGGCTGGACGGACTGTATTAGGGGGCGTTCAACAGCTCACAACGAAATGACTGACCAGAAAATGTGTTGCCTACTTATTGGTCATTGATTTCCGAAAAATGGCTGGCCACAAAACCGAAATTTGCCCCATTATGGATGCCCACTTGTTTAAAGGGAAGCAGGAAGCAGAGCCAAGATGACAGAGGAGGTTCGCATTTTCCAAATAAGTATTAGCCAATTTTATGCTTTATGCTCTTTATGAGGCGAAGCTGCTTGACCGCGCCTGATTACTATCCGGTATGAGACCGGAAAAGTACTTTTCCCCCCAACAAATTCCCGCAAATATTCTGTTAGCACACTTTCTTGTGTAGTTCGACTCCTCTTCTTCTGCTTCAAGCACGTCTTCTTGTTACGTTTGCTTCGTGTACGAACATCTTTATGGGTAATTAAAAGTTTTCCCCATTTTCGTATCGATTTGTTTACTTTTCCTTTGTTTAGCTTCGACTCCAATTTATTGCACTTCAATAATACCAATTTTTTCTGTTGTATTTGCTCTCTCGCTCGCTCTCTGATTTCCGTTAACTATTCAAGTCTGTGTAGCATTATTGAACAGATAAACTGTATTGGTGGGAATGTGTGCGAGGGGGTTCGTGGTTCCGAAGTTTCCAGTTTTGCATTCCATTTGCGCAAATTATTTCGGCTGGGAATGTGTTTGCCTCGTACTTTTCCCCGATTCCATTCGCAATTGCAATTATTTGCGGTTCCCTTTCCGGAGTTTCTTCATTCGAAGTTCTACAGTTTGTTTCCGCACTCGCAAGGATACTTGCCTGGAATTTATTGCTAGCTAAACTACGAGCTAAGTAGAAACTTGTTACATTTAATCTATAACCAAAAACTGAAGACACTAACAGAATAATGAACAATTTGAACTTATATAGTAGCATAAGAGAATGACAAGTTAATTCTTATATCGTATAAAATTAAAATTATCTTTAAAATTCCAAAATTAAGAAGACATTCAGTGACTGTTGATCAAGTTTATCTGCTTATTTTGAATATAATAAATATCTGAAAAATCACTGAAGACGTTTGATAACTGTCGAAACAGGTTGTGTGTGTGTGTGCGTGTGTGAATTCTCAGGCAATTTGCATATTATCCCCAGCTTAATATCTGCCCCACATATGGGTACTTGAAGATGCCATCGCTGTTTTTGAGGGGATTATGTGCAACAACCTGACAATGGGCTACTTTGAATGCGACGGGAGCAAAAACCCTTTATGGGAATGTTGCCAGCAATTTGGCTTATGCCAGACTCATGGGCGTGGCATCGGCGCCCCCCCATTGCGATGCCGAAAAGCAGCTTTGCTGCATTATCCGTTCTCGCAAAGCCTTAACACAAATTTTCAAGTATTAGAGCCCTACCAAAAGCTTGCCAACGGGGCAACTTCCGCTCGTTTGTTGGGGAGCTTAAAACTACGGCCTATCACACACACACACACACACACACATGCTCGCGTATCCAGATAGACACTCACATGCATGAAGTGCCCACATCAGGCAAGACAAATTGCGCTTTGGTAGACTCCACCTAATGCGATGCTACACACTTCTCCCCCGTTTAACGTTCCCGCCCTGCGGCGTCAAAGGAACAAAGCAAAGAAAAGAAAAATCCATATTTTATTTTGATTATTTTCCGGCGTCTGGGCAGGTGTCGATTGCGTTGCGTTGCGTTGTGGGGCGTGGCGTGGGCTGGGACGAGGGCGAAATTAAATGTAGTCCCACAGATTTCCTTTCAGCCTTCAGTCTTTTCTTTTGGCGTCAATCAATTTGCGCCGCAGCCAGACACAAAAACAAGCCCACTGAAATGTCCCGAGTAATGGGAAAAATTATTGAATTTGTCAACGACGGCCGCAGGCCTTGAGGAAACTCCAAGGACATGATAATCAAAAATAGGGAAAAAACAAAAAAATATATATATGTGCACAACTTACTGATACCCTATATGTTTTAAGTGTGGGTATTTTGAAAAAATAAAGATACAGATGGCACAATGAGTGGCAGATTATATGCACGTCAATCTCTGCTATTATCTCTGCTTTTATCGGAATAGACAGAGAAAGACATGCACCTATTGATCGATATCGAAATCGATAATAAGTGTGATCACATTTGTATATTTCTTTCCTATCAATCTCTTATGTAGCGCCTGTGTTTGTTTGATAGTCTTCGATTGGCACCACTCAGTGTTGGATAACGAATTTTAACGGTATTCAATAGTAGTGAGCAGGCAATACTTTCTTGACTTGATTCGTTTTCGGATATGGATTAAAGCGGGTAACAGCTTTAAGCTCGAGATTTATGCGCCTTTCGTAGGTGTCAGACAAACAAAATTATGTTTGAAAACGATTTTGTACCTTGCAGTCATACATCATCAAGCTCGTGGCGAGGATGGGCCATTGCGGGCCATAGGGGGGGTATGGGGTGCAGGCTGCAGCACCCTCACGGTATATAACAACCCTCGAGGTAACAAATTTGTTTGCGACGTTTTTAAATTTCCCAAACACACAGCGCAAATATTCGTGAGGCTAATGTAAATCGTGTGTGTGTGTGTTTGTGGGATGGGAGCAAATGGGGGGAGATGGAGCTGAGCATGAGGGTTCACTTGTCGGGCAGGGTGGCGCACCTTATTTAGTCGAACTCTCTCGCAGCAAGCGAGCCAAGTGATTTGTTGACAAAGAAATTTTTTAATAATTCACCAGGCAAAAATCTCATTCAGCATAAGTGATGATGTAATTTTCGCTAGAAATTGAAAAAATCTCCAAGCACACGTTAAGGGAGTCTCGGGGGTTTCCCAGCTTCCCCTTGCCCACTCTGATGTACACGTAAAATATGTTGCAACAATCTGTTGTGCGTGTGCGTGTGTTGCCGCTGACGATGATGAATGTTGCACGCATGCGTTGCACTGATTTGCCTGACAGAGTGAAGGCATGGATGGACTGACGACGGGACAGCGAAACTTCTTTCATTTCCTTTCAAAATCTTTTCAAGAAAAGGGTTCTTCAAACTCAATGATATGTGGAAGAATGTTGCAGACATTGTATATTTAAAATATATAATATTAAATTACACAGAACATTTCTAAAACAGTTCAATGTTGTATATTGACCTCCTATTGGGGTCAGCTTTAAGTAATACTATAACTCACTTCTTATGAGCATGTGCGGAAACACACTCAACACTTCCTAACAGTTGACAGCGCCAAGCTCACCCCCAACTCACAGTCCAAGTAATTGGGCAGCTATAACAGACTCTTCAACTTCTTGTCAAGTCATCTCAAGACAATTTGCCAGCTTACATCATATTATATCGATACTCCTGCATCTTCTATCGCAATCTAATGAAGCGCATGATGGGGCAGTGGACAGCTCTGGCTAAGGGACAGTGACAGAGCGAGGAAAGCAAGCATTATTGAGTCGAGTGAATTGATGTTTCACTTCAAGTTGTATTGTGCTCAATGTAATCGACTGCACACTGTACACTAAGTTTATTAATGAGTCATATAATGTTAGACTAATTTAGACCGATCGAATATATGACAGCTAATTAGAAACAGGGTATCTAACAGTCGAGTTCGCTTGTTTAGAGCTTCTTCATCATTTGCTTTTGTCTAATTTTGGTTGCAGCCTGCTTGGCCACAGACACAGAGGGCTGAGGCACAGTACAAAGTGGAGGACGGAATGGAATTCAATCAATTTTCATTTATTTCGATTACGAAACTCGCCCCACCAGGCACCAGCGGAAAATGACCACTTCATCCCTCTTAATTTCCCCTTCCCGTCCTCTGCAAATGGGCACTGAAAAATTTCCTAATTATCCCGACGTGCAGCATCGCGAAATATCGCTTTGCTCCATTGGTTGACATAGTCCATCAGCCTTTGGGCCGACATTGCGTCGATTTCTATTTATTAATGTTGTATTGACAAAGCAAGACAAATGAGCAAGCCCTGTAAATACAATTCAATGTGGGGTGTATTGGGGAATGAACAGACCCCTCTATCGTAATATTTAATAATAAAGATTGGAGTAAAAGGATTGCAAAGTGAAAGGAAAGCAGTCTGATTGTAGACTACTAAAAGGAAAGAAGCATCATAGAGTCTGCTTTAAAACCTTGTGAAATTATTCATTGTGCTCTGATTGGAAATCTGCCAATACCATCTCTCCTCTCCTCAATTGACTATCGCAAATTGCCTGAGACCTGCAATTGTTTTGGGCGATAATCAAAATGAAAACAATATGCCACAATGCGAAAGGCGAGATAAATTAAATGGAAATGTTACCACAAAGAAAAACGGGTGGCAGCATGCAAAAAGGTTGAGGCGGCGCGGCAAGCGCATAATCTGCTTATCAAAGGACTGCAGACACAGACCCAACAACAATGATTTCCATCAACTTGCCCAATTTCGTCGGCAACTCTTTCAAGAAAATGAAGAAAGAACTGAAAATTTGATTTGCATTTTGATGTGCAAAGTGAAAATCAAATTAAATTGTCTTTCTTTCATAAGAATATAAGCCGCCGCTGAGGGGGGAAACACAAACTTCCTAAAAAATAAACAAATAATTCCTACACAATTTGAGTCCGAATATTTCAAAACAATAAAGAGAAAGATAAGACCTGATGGAAGCGAATCAAAGAGAATGGAAGGGAACGAAGTTAGCAAACACATTGCTAGATTATTACGTAACCGATAACTAGACAGATATATCTAAATACTTAACATTTATATGTATTCCAGTGATCCCAGACTACTTGCCAGACCAAATTCATTAAAAAATACAGCGAGAGCTCGAGGAGTATGCCTTCTTTGACTAAGGACTACGATTGTGCTATACCCTTACCAAATTGCAGTTAATCGAACATTTGAGTCGCCCATCCCATTCCAATCTTAATTCAGTCAGAGTGTGGCGAGGCTCCTAGCAAGTTCAGCATATCCAACGTAACGCGAAATTCTTTTGGGTCTCCTTCTTCCTTCCTCTGTAAAGCAAAAGCGCAGCTCCAGAGTGAATTTGTAAGTCAAATCTACCTACCCAGGGGCACCACGACGAAGACACCGCTCCGCAGACTTGAACTTTTGCCTCAATTATAATGAGAAAAGCAAACGAATTGCGAATAATTTTCAATTCACTTGTTTCCCACCTACATTCGTGAGTTTTTGGCCGCGATCTTGCGATATTTATGCGCCCTTTGTTTTCATTCTTTATATCATGCGAAGGGGCATATGCACGCATACATGCATTCGTATATATAGTCCAGCTGTATGTGTCCGCGGGCGCAGAATTTCGGTTGGAATGGGAGAATTATGTGCATGATAAAGCTGTTAATCCTGCCCTCTTCGTAGGGGGGCGTGGTTTGTTGTTTGTTGCAGGAGCCGCAAGACTACACGAAATGAATTATTCACGCAATCACAAAAAAAAACAACTAAACGAATCTCAGAACCTTGAATATAATCAAATAAATATTTGGAGAGATATGAAAAATGAAATTTAACTGAAAATCGAATAAAATATTGAACCATTCTCAGTCTTCAAATTGTGTAATAATATTGATCGTCATTACAATCGACTGTTCTTCCATCTATTTAAATGAAAATATAAAATTAACATTCTCGTTATATTGAGTTCATGTGGAGTCCTTTTCTAGGGAGAAAGGTATAATCGAAGAATCAACCTCATCTGCCGAATTCGTATCCTCGCATCCGTGTTGCATGATCTTCAACTGAGACGGACGCGATATCTGTACCAACACGGGATTCTTACGCTTCCCAAGTTTAGAACCATTCAACGACGATATTGCCATTTCAGCGGAGCACCTTAGCTCATAGTGGACGAAGGCGATGCCGCGTGATTCAGAGGTGCGCCTATCGCGCACTATTTTTAAATATTGGATTTTGCCATAACGGGAGAAGTCGGCCATGAGTTGCTGCTCATTGTAATTGTGCGGCAAATTAGCTATAAACAACTTAGTGTCCTTGTTGTCTTCCGACAAGGGGCGCGCCACCGACACCTTGAGACGCTTTCCGCGCACCAGTCGCCCATTCAGGCAGATCTGCGCCAGCCTTGCATTGTTCACCTTCTCGAAGTTCACGAAGCCGTAACCAACGCTAGCGCCCGTTTTCCAGTTTCGAACGATTTTAACATACTTGATGGCACCAAAGTCGTTGAACAGCTGATGCAGCTCCGGTGTCTGCATGTCTAGTGGCAGATAATTGACAATAAGATTTGTCCCACTCTCAGCAGCCTCTTCAGCAATCGAAGAACCCCCGAGAGTATCCAAGTCGGACATGCACTCTGCGAAAACCTTGTCCTTAAGGTTGCTGGCCATAGTTACTGTTAGGAAATTACAAAGAAAAGTAATTTAAAACAGAATACACATATTATTTATTAGCAATTCGCACTTGCTGATAATCTCCTCAAATCGGTCGATATATGTAGGACAATTTAAGTATGCACGACTGTGCCCGTCCTCATGTCATTTGACAGTTTTTCTTCAAAGTGTTTTTCCACACTGAAAATAAGTAATAGAGGACAGGGCTGCCATCTTCTGCAAATCAACTGAAGCCATGCGAACTAGTCTAAACTTTTTTATGTATAAAAAGTAAAATAATTTTTTTTTAATATTATATATTGTATTTAAAACTTCCATTTGTTGGACTACGCTCGCAAAAAAATTAATTAACTCATTATTTTCGATTATTTTCTTTAAAAAAATGTGATTCTCATGATGCTTTTATTGCAAAAGTTTTGTAAATTGTACTTGGTATTTTTAAGAATAATGCTAACAAATAAAATACATAAATAACTTCTAAAGAATAAAAACCATATAGTAACTTAAACATGTAGAAATTAATGATGCAATAAGGTAATACAAATTTATAAAGTCACGGAAAATATACGATAAATAATGATATGAATAAAATTTATTAAGCCGAAAGAAAGAAAAACGAGAACAAATAAACTATTAATGTTTACTTATATATTCGACAACTAAGTTAATGTTATTTATATTCAGTTGTTATGATTTTCTTTCGTTTTAAATGATTTTAGATATACATAACAATACAACATTTTTACATATACCATTCAAAATATCTAAAACATAAAGCTCTTACAGTATTGCAACACTCTCACCGACACAAGGTTCTGCATAAGGTGCCTTGCGAAGGCAAAATGATGCCAAACACAAAAAAAGGCACAAAGAGGCGGCGAATAAAAAGTTTTTCACCTGTTTATTTATTTGCGAACTGATTATGGAATTGATAAGTAACGAAATGCAAACAATTCGAAGGTGACGCCGAACAATGTAAACTAATTGGACAGCTGCAAAGCGAAATTCGTGAAAATCGAAAGGAGAACAACTGAAGGCCAGTGAATATTTTGTGCATTTATAACAGTTAAGAAATAATTCTAAAGTCGGATATATGCGAACTTAAAGGGTATGTACACTTCGATAAGTACCAAGCAAGCAAAGTTTTTCGTGAGTTTTCATATTAATTAATTTCCATTTCCGTTTTGTTATCATGCGTACGCCGATTTTTACCTTTATGCTGACTAGACAATTAATCAAGTTTAATTACGCCGACCTTAGGCAGCAGCCAGGCTCAAGAGCATCTCCCCCTAACCATCCTCCTGGGAGGGAGCTACATTGGCCGCATTAATCACCAGAATATGCTCACATTTCTCATGTGTGCACGGTCTGAGGGACGGCTATAGGGGGTGGGGTGGACACCGTTAGATAAGACATGGAGTCCCATAAAAAGGCGCTCGCACGTAAACAATGCATTTAAATATTTGCACAACAATCCAGTTCAGACGCAGAACAGCCCATTCCCGGTTAATAAAAATCTGCTTAATGGTGGCAGTGCTGTTTTTGACGGGTAGGAAAAAGAAAACAAGATGACAATTTTCTGAAGAAATCTGAAAATGCGAGCTCGCAAGCAGTCGGAACTTTGTCGGTAGTGCAGTTCACGTGATACTCTTTGATCTGACTTATCTGGGACACAAATGGGATCCTGTCTTGGAAAACAGAATTCAGTTTGAAAAAGATATACAATTTTTACATTTTTAGTTTGAAATTGCGCAATAAACGAGAGGAGATAGGGACATGCGGTTTGTTTTTAATCTGTTCGCTTTCTTCTTCCTTTCTTCAAGAGTTCGCCAGAAGAGAGTGTGGGTGCCAAACGCTGTTTTTAGCAGTGTACCCACTTAGAGTCCACAAAAGCTAAACTGCCTCAGCGAGTCCACAAACCAACGTGCGCTGACAGAAGCTCAGTGATATGTTCATTTGCGAGAGTGCAAAAACAGTGGTTGATATTCATTTAAAACGTGCGAATTTCAATTAACTAAGAATAATTTTTGAAATTGAAATGTATTATATACGAATTGTACTTCTATAAATCTTAAAATATAAATAAGTATATATAATATTTGAATATTCACAATAATATACTTTTTTATTCTCTTGCAAGTATTATATATATTAAGACAAATCATAATGAATGTAAATATTTTGGGCCTTTTACTTCCATTTAAGTTAGTTTAAGTGGCCTAAAAGATTGGAAAAGTCTAAGAGTCATCAACAATCTAAGCAATGGAATTTTGTACCCATTTCCATTGTATTTGGAAATATTTAAGTGTAAAAATCGTACCACCGTTTTATCTGTTGAGTTGGCCTTCAACTTTCCGGCTAATTGGCCGTAATATTGTATATGCAAACAATTGACAACTGCTATTTAACAACAATTAAACGTATATTCGGTGTTTCAGAACCAATTAAGCCGATCTTTATGTGTGCAATAGACAGATATGATAACATATGGATGGGATCGTCGCGCATTTCCCCACACAAATTCCACATGGCTCCACATGTCTGTCAAAATTGCCAAAAACAACAATAATAGCGACTACAATAACAACAGATGTTAAAAAGCTGCGCGAAAAGGTAAACGAGTTGCGCTCGCGAGCGAATGCGAAGGCAACGAAAGAGAGAGCGAGAGAGAGCCAGGGAGCCTGAGAGCAATGTAACTCGTTGCAAGTGTGTGTGTGTGTGTTTGAATGCTGAATGCGGTATATAAACGTATGACGAGCTGTATGCATGTATGTGTGTGTAGGAGGCATGTAACACTGACTATGACCTCAAACCACCCACAGCTAGTGTCTGTGTGTGTGAGTGTGTGTGGCTGCTGTTTACGTGAGCAGCGACGCCAATAGTGGCAGCGACGTTGGCAGTGTCTTTGCATTTTTAAGCTAACATTTTTGCATAGTTGACGTCACATTCTCCCAAATGTTGTTGCTGCATTGCCAAAGCTTATTGGTTTGTTGCCTGTTGCCTTTTGCTGCTGCTCTTGTTGTTGTTGCTGTTGTTGTTGCTGTTGATGTGCCCACAAAAGGTGCGCTTACAATTTTCTCCACTTTCTACAAGAAAAATGTGAGAAATCAAAAAGATGCCACCGCATTGTGTTAGTATGCGTGTGTCTATTCGTAACTGTGTGTTGCCCCAATGTGTGTGTGTGTCTGTCGGCCACAAAGTTCACTAAGAAAGCAACTCGATACTGAA
Organism: Zaprionus davidi; assembly: GCA_018903715.1. Classification (NCBI taxonomy): domain Eukaryota; kingdom Metazoa; phylum Arthropoda; class Insecta; order Diptera; family Drosophilidae; genus Zaprionus; species Zaprionus davidi. The sequence goes on from JAEIGL010000003.1 coordinate 6,367,140, forward strand.
ATAGTGTTGAAATGAAAATAGACCGCAATTTATTGATAAAATCAATCAAAATGAAACGCTGATAAGTCTCCAACCCAAACAATAGTAACTCATTCAGAACAGATGGCAGCAGCAGCGCAGTCGACTTTGTCGGCGGCATTCAATTGATGCAAAGTTGAAGAACAACGTAGAACAACTTACAACGTGCGTGGTTTCAGTTGCAGCCTGGCAGAGGGGCTGCTGTGGTCTGGGGGAGGGAGGCAGTCTGATACAAATTGTATTTTCATGCTAAAAACGTTCGAAATGTTTGTTTACAATTTACAACAATTGTTCAGAACACGAATGCCGTACATATGCAAGAGAGGGATAGAGCGATAGAGAGAGAGAGAGAGAGAGAGAGTTAAAGAGAGCGTGGGCTCCATTCTAAACAACGGAGAGCTGAAGTGAGAGTGAGTGCCGAATGAATGAGCATTGAGTGAGTATCTGTCTCGATCGCTTGTTGTGATTAAGGCACTCTGAGAGAGCGAGCATGAGAGTGTGACTGCGACAGTATGTGTGCGTGTGTGTGTCTGCATGTGTGTGCGTGTGGGGGGATGACATCACCGCATACGCTGCTGTCGGAAAGTTCGCACTAGAATATTTGATGTCTCTCTCTTTATAAATTTGACTCTCTCTCTCTTTCTCTCCCTCTGTGTCTGGGAGACGCCAACACCTTTGCAAAAAGTAAATTGCTTGGGAGTGCACAGTGGGTTATAATTTATGTATTTTCTATTTATAATATAATACAATAATTTTTTAAAAATACTTAGCATGTTAATTTATTTTTTTAACCTTACATTTTCTGGCTGAACGCAACAAGTTTAAATGCGCTATAAAGATTACTTCGACAACACTGTGCGCCAGCATGTAGGCGCAACAACAACTCAAGTGGATTTGTTTTCGGCCAGCAGCAGCAGGCACAGCGAGAGAGAGAGAGAGAGCGCGCGAACGTTGAGCGCCTGAGCTTACGCCAACGCTGACTTTTCATTTGTATACCCACTACACAGTGATAGAAGGGTATTTTAGTTTTGTGGCAAAGGAAAATGTATGCAACAGACAGAATGAGTCAAGGCAGACTCCAGAAAGTATATATGTTCTTGATCACTAGCCGAACCGATATAGCCATGTCCGTTTGTATGTCTGTTCACCCGTATGAGAACAAGTTTTGTGACAATACAAATGTCTCATTATTGCAAGTTATGTTTAGAATTTTGTCAAACCGCTTCTTAATCTTCCGTAAAGCGATAAAAACTAAATTACAGGAGTTATTTTTATGATAGAATCTACATTTGTGGTTAGCATACTAAACAATAATATCACAAATACACAATAATAATAATAAAAATAATAAGCAAATCTTTATTTTTAAACATTTTAGATATTACAAAAGCGTGTGTGATTGTTATAAGAACATTAACAGTAAAAGCCTCAGTCGAACTTATTAAACGATAATAGTATGGGAATAAGTATGTATACAAAAAAACTTTAGAAATACACAATAATTTTTAATTATTTCTGAAAACGAAAAATATGATATATTTTTAAGGACGTACTGATTTCCATGAGTCCCCTGTAAAGTATGCAACACAAAATACGCAAAACACAGAAGTTAAATATTTTTAAAATTGTTTTGTTGGTGGATAGCAAGTATATCATAGTCGAGCACACCCGACTGTAGCTTTCGTGCTTGTTTATTTCTTGGCGCTGTTGCTGTTTATGGCCAATGCATATACCAATGTGTGCGTGTGTCAGTGTGTGTGTGTTTGTGTGTGTGTTTCTCTCTCTGCTTTAGACCTGGGGGTCTCTCCATATTCAATCAGTCGTTTGGAATTCGCGAAACTATGCGGTCGCCGTACGAAGATAGTGCTGCCGTGTCCACGGATAACAAGCACCAGCACAGCAGCTACAGCTACAGCTATAATAATAGTAATACGAATAATAACAATAATTACCATAAGAGCTATAATGGCAGTGGCATCGGGAATGGGAATGCCAATGGAAATGCAAATGGAAATGGAATACCCTATCACGCGCGTGAAAATTCGTTGCCTTTCAGCTATGGCATTGCCAAAACGTCGACGCCGCTGCGCAAAACGCCGACGCCAACGCGAGCCGATAGTTTTCTCGACTTTGATTTTGCGACTTTGAGCAATAACCACAACCACAACAACAACCATAATAATAATAACAATTTGAACAACAACAACAACAGCAATGTTGGTGGTAATACAATGATAAAGCCTCAGCCACGTCTAACGAGCCCTTTGCTTGTGCGCAAAACACTCGGCAGCCGCGCCACGAATGGTACCTCGAATGGCACCACGAATCCGAATCCGAATCCGTATACGAGTGTGAATACGAATACGAATACCATTTCGAATACATATCACTATGGATCGACGGCAGCGACGCCGCCACGCGCTGACTTCGAGCAGCTGCTGCGCGAGCGGCGCGACAAGGTGTACGGCGAGTATCAGCAGCAGCAGCAGCGTGCGCATGAGAAGGAGCGTGAAAGGGAACGTGTTTCGGAACGTGTGCCACCCACGCCTCCGCAACGGCGTCAGAGTAACGGGCAAAGCCACAGCAAATATAACTACGATTTCGAGTTCAATCTAAATTTGGATGATCCGGCTCCGCTTCCAACTCTGTCTCCATCATATTCGTCTCCGGCTCAGATTCCGTATCACACCAGAAACATTGAGGAGTATCAGGTGCAGCTGCCGCAGGGCCAGGATATGGATGTGCCCGATGGGGCAATTCGAGGCAACAGTCGCCGCTTGGAGTCCACAATTGTGGAACGCAATTATCACACAATTAACAGCCACAACAGTCAGAGCTACAAGCAGACTCCCAGTCAGAGCCAAAGCTACAACAACAGCTTGGAGCGACCTCCAATGGAAGTGACATACAAACGACAGCAACTGTTGGAGCAGCAGTTGGAACCGCAGCAACAGCAGTCGCACATTTATGGTCAGAACCAGCTGCATCTGGAGACGCACACGCGCAACCGTCGCGATTTGTCGCCCATTTATGCCACCAGCTCGAAGCCACGCAGCAGCCCCGCAGCACCAGCGCCAGTTGCTCCAAATAGCAGCAATGGTCAGCAACACCATCACCAGCAGCAGCAGCAAGCGGATTACCTGTTAACGCCCAGTCCGACTAGTAGACCGGAGACGCCCGCTTTTCCGGTAACGCCGCGCACCCCGTTCGCCACCATGCGCGCCTCGCCCACCACAGAATCCATCTACCAGACAATGGGGGCAGCGCGTCAGCAGCAGCAACTCAACTCGGTCACCTCGCCGTCACCGACCTTTGAGGTGGCTGCCGATCTGGTTAAGTTTGCCCGCAACTCGGCCAAGTTCTGGTACAAGGCGACACTGTCGCGCGAGGATGCCATTGCGCTGCTGATGAATGCTCCGCCGGGCACATTCCTGGTGCGCGATTCCACCACCTACAAGAATGCCTACGGCCTGGTGTTGCGTGTGGCACAACCACCGGCTGGCAGTCAGGAGCTGGTGCGTCATTTTCTCATCGAGCCCACGCAACGTGGTGTCCGCTTGAAGGGATGCAATAACGAGCCTGTCTTCACCTCCCTCTCGGCCCTCATCTACGAGCATTCCATCAATCAGCTGGCCCTACCCTGCCTGCTACGCATACCCGAAGCCGATGTGGTGCCCGCCCTGGCGGCCACTACGCCTGCCCAGCAGCATCTGCTCACTCATGGGGCGGCGACGAATGTGCTCTGGCTGTTCAGCTGCGATACGGAATCCCTGACCGGCAACGAGGCCATCCGCAAGGCCATCCGATTGATGTACGAACAGCAACCGCTGCCCACACCGACCGAGGTACACTTCAAGGTCAGCGGCCAAGGCATCACTTTGACGGATAACACACGCAAGAAGTTCTTCCGTAAACACTACACGGCCGATGTGATATCTCACTGTGCCATCGACCCAGAGAATCGCATGTGGAGCGACGCCAACGATCCGTTGTCGGACAAAAAGACCATCTTCGCTTTTGTTGCTCGCAGATCCCACAGCTCCAAGGATAATCAGTGCCATGTCTTCTCAGATCTGTCCGTGGCACAGCCCGCAGCGGCAATTGTCTCGTTTGCCAATCGCACGCTGCCCACCGAGAAGCAGCGCAACTATGTGCTCTGAGGAGTGGCCGACTAGGAGAAAGAGGAGGCAGCCCGACTGCCAATATGCCAATGTGGGTGAGTTCCCCTGAGCCAAAATGTCCTGGGTGCGGCGTTGTTTACAGTGGACGCGTAGCAGAGTGAACCCTTTGAAGGTGGGGCGCCATTAAATATTACACGGAGGGAATCTTCCATATTCCCGATCTTTGAGAAATATTTTGGAATACTATACCTTATAGTAAGATAAGATATCAAGATATTTATAGAAGAAATTAGCCAACAGATCTTTGAAAAATAATGAGTATGATAATATATTTTGTAGATATTGGAAAAAGATAATTAACTACCCTTTCAGATCCACCCTGTTCTAATTAAATGATATATTATTGAAGTTAAAAATTTAGTAAATTTCAATTCTATTGCATCATAATTTTTAGGAATTATTTTTAACTATAGCATGTAGACACTGTGCATGCAAAGCCTCCATCAATTTTAGCGTCGAACGGAAAACGATTAAAATTGTTTTAGTTTCTTGGCGATTCTTGGGCCTTCTTCCCCACGCTTAGTTCGCTTTCGTCTGTTTGTTTACTTTACATAATGTCTCCCACACAAACCTCCTCCCCGCAGCACCGCCTTCCACTGGCTGCCTGTTTGTTTGTTTTATGGTCTCTCAGCTCATATGTATATAGAACTGTTATATATCGCGCTGATGTGCCCGACCAACGCATCTGACGATAGTTTTTCGCAACGGAAGTTTGTGTCATGAGTCAGTTGCCTGGATTTGATGTAGAATATATGTAAATGGAATTAATTTCGATTCTGTGCGGATTATATGTATATACGCTATTCTGATAGCCAATGTCATAATGGACCCACGCCTTTAGAGGTATTTTTGTTTAAGGCATAGCTTTAATTAATTCACCCACTTCATGGTCATTTGTGTGTTGAGGCCGTCCATAAGTTGCACTATGCCTAACTGGGCTCTGCCATGCTATAGAGGCATTCGCACTGATTACTCATTACGTTATCAGTGGCAACGATTTCAGTTGGTAATTCAAAAAGCATAACAAACTTTTAGACAGGTCGACTGGGTTATGTAGAGCTACAGCTGATTGGCCTATCAGCGTCCGATTAGTATACGTATCTTATCTCGCTGATTAGTATAGGTGAAAGTTATGTCACCTATGTATGGTATATCCATATTGACTTATAAGAAAAGGTTTTGTTAAATTCTAGCAGATAAGAATTTTAAAGTAATTTGCTTCTGCTGAAATCCACAGATTGCTTTGTACAATTTTCGAAATCTCATATTTTTCACACATCATGTTGGTTTTTCAAAGTTGATTGTGAATATTTCAAGGCAAGAATACTCAATTCTTTGGAATTTTTCTTAAACTATAAAGATATATACATACAAATATAGTGACAATACTACATATATTATATGTATCTCTATTGGGATCTGTATAGTTGAAATAAATTCGTTCGAAACGAACGAGCGTCAATTGCGCATTTGAGAAATTCCAAAGAGAACGGCGAAAAACAATTTATTCCAGACGTGTTTTCAATTTTGAATTTTATTTTATATGTTTTTGCAATTCGCTTCCAGCCATTTCGCAGTGCTAGTGCGTAAATCTAACAGTAAAAGCAATGAAAAAATCTAAAAATAAGGGAAAAGAAAAAACGAATCGAATAAGAGCAAAGCACGTCAGCAAAGCACCTTCTTTCTCGCTCTCTCTCTGGCGATCGCTCCATCTGATTGTTCTGATCAATTGATCCGTTTGATCTACAATTAAGCAATTAAAACTACATATACATTTATTGTACAGATTTAACGACCTTTTGCCATTATTAACAGTTGCATTTTCCATTTCCCGTTTCTTGCAGGCGAGCGCAATACAATGTTTAAACAGGACAGTGTTGTACAACGCACTGGTACAACAAATGTCACGCAACCGAGCACGAAAATTGTTATTAAATAATACAACAAATAATAAACAACAAAATACATATATAATAATAACAAAATGATGTCAGTTAAAGGTTATGTGACACTCGCGCACACACACAGAAACACATAAAAGAGTATACGAATGAATGTATGTATGTTGTCAAATTGATTAGCCAAGTAGGCACAGTGGAGCAAGGCAGGTTCAACAGATGGAAACAAATGCAATCTGTTATGGTAGAAATAAACGTTTAATGTTGGAAATTAGTATAGAATTTTTGTTTAATTATTATAACACATAACACGGATTGTGCTAAACAAATAAAATATATATAGAAATAAACATTGGAATATTTGATAAATATACCTTCATGGTTAGCTTATCTTTGTATATTAAAACCTTAACATAGCTAGTGTACATAAAAACATATATGAATTACTATATCTATTTGAGGACCTTCTTTTTGTATCTTTTTGATTTCTTACACTCTGATATTGTATTAATGTAGTACAGAAGCATATTTAATAAGTATTCGATAGGAAATGTTATTTTATATAAAATGTATGCGTAATCTAAATCCATATTCATAAAGACCTTTTTGTTCCACTGTGAAGGCGCTCGAGTGAAATTTGATATCTGAAAAGTTGCGCACTTAAACGACTAAAATGAAAAATTGTAAGCTGTATGAAAGATTAAATCAGCTTAAAATACGTTTATTGGTACTGGTGATTCAAGTACATACAGTAATTTAAGCAGTCCGACGAAAGCTAATCTATCCAAACGAATTAATGCACCGTGAAGCGAGTAATATTAATTAAGGAACATGTTAATTTAATTGACAACTTTCGAAAGAGCAAGCCCAAACATAAGTTTGCCATATATGTAATTAATGTGAACGTAAACGTATAATAATTATTCATGTGTTAGACTTAAGAACTACTAATCAAGCAGTCAATTTACATAAATAAAGTGCAATCACAATAAAGAATAATACAAGAGTTTTAGAAAGGTGTATACAAAATTAAAACAGGGAATTTAATTAAATGTCGATACTAAATAAAGCAAGATCTAATTTTTTTAAATCTACAATATAAATTAGCAGTTACAGTTTTAAAAGTGAAGTTTCGTTAGGGGTAACACATAAAAGAAACATATTTTTAGAAATTTACACACTAGATTATATACCATACTTATACTTACAATTTTATTTTCAAGATTTTCAAGACAACGATTTATTTGCACTCATGCAAGCTTTGTCGCAACGATAAAAATAAATGTAATAAGAATATCTTTATCGTTGCGACAGAACTTAAATGAGAACTAGTTCCAAAAATTCTTACATGAGTATCAGATTGGACGGAAACTTCTTAACTAGATCCCATGACTTAAGATCAAGTAAATGGTCGCTATAAGGCACGTAGTGATCATTATGGGAATGCCGATAATAAGGAACTGTAGAAACCTAATATGGTGTCCTTTCCGATAGGCTAACCCAGCGGTCACAATGTTGGTCGATGATCCGAGCAAGGTTGCATTTGCTCCAAAACCAGCGCCAAAGCATATGGCCCAAACCAGGGGTGATAGTGGAAAATGCAGGGCTTTATTGAACGCCAGCTTTACTACGACCTTAGACAATACGGTGGCAACTGGTATATTATTAAAAAGAGCCGACGCAAAGCCACTAACCCATATTAGAATCACAATGGCGACAGTCAGGCTGTGCTGTTTCGTGATTTTCTCAAAAGTCCGTTCACCCACCCAATCGATTAGCCCCAATATCTCCAGGGCGTGCACAAATACATACAAACACGCTAAGAAGATCAAAACGGACCATTCGACGTGTGCCAATATCGTATCGATTTCGGAGATGTCAATCAGAATGAGAAGCAACACAAGTGCCAGAAGTGCACACCAGCACACATTGCTGATGTAAAACCATGGCAATTCATGCAAAAATAACATAAAAAATGAAATTCCAAAGGCAATGCAACACTTGATCAGCAGTGGCCTGTCCGTGATCCTATGCTTCTCCTTCATATCCTTCAGCGTTTCCTCAAAGTCCGGCTTCTCCGTGAATATATGTTCCCTCTGTTGATTGAGATTATTGATCAGCTCTTTGATTCGTTTTTCCAAGTCGGCAGTTTCTTCATTTCTTCTGCTAGTGAGCGACAATCTCCGCTGATATGCTTGGATTAATCGGTTCAATTTCTGCTCCGTACTCTCGATCAGCTTATTACGAACAAAGTAACAGAACAGCACAAAGCTCACGAGCATAGAGATGCACACACCAGGCAGCATATTCATTGTGAAGCCTAAAAAACAAAAGTCAGTGCCCTCAATATGTCCATCGTTAGTGACAATAAAATTTGGCTGACATCCAAGCGGTGTGAGAGTTCCGCCTATATTTGCGAAGATCGCTACACCGAGCAGAACCAGTGGTGTGTTCAGTCCCAGTACCTCACAAAGACGTTCTGTAATGGGCACCAGCATCATCACAGTGGTTACAGTAGTCCATAATGCCGACATAAGGCTCGTCAACATGTACAGATAGAAAAGAAGCCGCCAAGGGTGGCCTCTAGACAGCATATATGCAATCATGGTGGCGTAGTCGAAGAAACCCGTTCGCGAAAGTATTGACATCATGATCATCATACAGAAAATAAATATCAACGTGTCCATATCGATCCATGATGCCAAATCTGCCAATGTCGGCGCTTTGTCCATCACACAGAGCACTGCAACGGCTGCTGTTGATGATAACATGACGGCTAATGTACGATCCACAACAGTAAATGCGATCAGTACGTATAAAAATATTAACAATATTATAGCAAGTGTTACACACTTTGTCGTATCTAATGGATTCGAATCAATGGTCATACGGAACCCAATCGATTCCTTAGCATTGCTTATAAGTATCGCACGAAATATAAAATCAGGATCATTCCAGCCATGTACTTGACCTGGGCCAGTTCTCGTATCGCCGACTATTGTTTCATCCAGTATGTAGCACCGCTTGACTGTCGTAATTTTATCCACATTGTTAGATAAATAAACGGACCACTTTTCTGATTTCCACAGACTAGAATTTTCCTTTTGATCAAAGTTCTCCAGGTAGATTTTAACAAGGGAACTGTAGCGAGAGGACTGTATCGGATAAGTTGTGGAAATAACATCGATCTGTCCGGTCAACTTGAGACATAATCTATGTGAAATGGGTTCTTGCATTATTTTCACAGCGAACTGTTTGTTGTGTTTTAACGACACTATTAATTCATCCAGATTCGAAGGTCCATGACTGGCAATAAACACCGTCACTATTGTGAATATTATCGTAATAATTAAGATCTTGATAATAGTAAGTAGCCTGCGTACATCGTTGTAAGGGGTATATACCTCTCTGTTAGTCTCCATTTAACAAAATTCTTGTCTTGTCCAAAATGACACCCAACCAGATCGCAAAGAATATTTGTATGGGGGTTTTTTCAAAAATATTAAAATTAAGAGTGACAGAAACTAATAACTATAAAGCTTGCTTGGAGTGTGTACGTATGCATAGGAAATGTATAAAGCCTTATAAATATAATCATGTTTTAAGTAGTTTCTCACAAAAGTTTATAATTTTCGGTAAAATGTACATACATATGTATATGTATATCAATATAACATTCGGTCGCTAATAAGTCGGCAATGAGCTAAAGCGACACTTCTCAAGTATTTTGTACACAGCATCTGTTTACTATGTCACCGCATTACTGTAAGCAAGTATAAATTAAAGCATATGGTTGTAACAATTGTTGTTCTTGTCGCTTTTGTTAAACAATTAGCTGACTGACGGCTCTACGGACATACTTTTATATACCATACATACAGATATACATACAGTTCTCGGAGTTAGTGTACATAGTGCCTGGCGACGACTTTCGCACACACAATTGTTTTGTAATTTAATCTTATCGTTTGACAACTACTATATAGATATTTTCCATATAGTATGTGTGCACCCGTTGTATATGGTCAGCACGTCAGGCAATAATAGACGGCATTAATAAATAAACATATTCATAGTACACTATATCATCTGGGAATTGTGCAGTACCTAAGAATGCAGTTACACTTAACTTACAATATTCTCTTCCTAGATTTATTCCTTCGTTTACTACTATCAAACATATTTAGTTTAGTACCCATTGAATCTCTGTCTACTGCCTGCATACCATTAATGTTTTGTATTAATGCAATTGTTTATCGAGAAACAACAACGACAACAAGAGAAACAGCAGGAGCCAAAGCGTGTCAAGTGAAATGAAAATGCGACTGGCGACCGACCTTGAAATCAATTTGTGGCATGATGACGTCATGCGTCGACCATAACAAAACTAGCGCAACAGGCAACGAGACGAGGCACAACAGCTGTTGTTCATACAAACAAACATATAGAGTGGTATATTCGTGTAGCAATAGTTCTGAATGCCATTAAAATATACTGCACCACAAATTGCTGATGATTTGCGATTCAGAAACCACTTTGCACCCACAAAATGTCTCGGTTTATTTTGAACTCACGCATTTATTTCATTTTTTCGGCTGCAGCTAATTTCCTTTTCTTAATGGCTTCGCGAAAGCGAAACCGGTTTGTCATGTTCTCTGGCTAATATATGTACATTTGTGTATTTATGTATGTTCGTACATACATACGTTTGTTTACCGATGTATTTGTGTAGATTTCTGTTAATTAAGCAACTGAAAAAGAAGAACAACAGCATCAACAGTAGCAGCTGTCGCTGGGGGCGCTAACGAATCTAGCGACTACAATCTTGAAAGCCATCTTCACAGGCAATTGGCCTCACAAATGTTACAATGTATTGAATACTGATTTCTAACTTGCGAAACCCTATTCTACAGTTCCAATAAAATTCGATTAAATTTGCTATCCTTGAGTTAGTTTTTCTAACTCAAAGACATATATATATATATATATATGGTGTGAATATAAATATAACAAATAATACATCCAGTTGCTACAACTATACAAAGTCGGGCCTCCGAACGCCTGCACAAACCGCAAGTTGGCCCAGAGCAGAGTCAACGATACAAGTGATACAAAAATACATAATTAATAACCCAATCACAGTAGCTAAACGCAAGTGATGCCAATAACTTTCGATCGACCTTGTCGTATTACAAAAATTAGTTTCGTTTTCTTTTTCTTTTAGTTGTAGTGTAAGGTTAAGCTTTAAAGATCAAAATTAGATTAAAAATTTTGCTAGATTTTCGTGAGCACACTAATTCGATTTTGCCGGGTGTGGCACCACTTCGTCACTCCATCGCCTTCGCACACATATTTACCTGAAGGAATGAAGAGATTGATGTTGTACATTTTAAACAAATTATTTCACTTTGAACTCACCGGAAATAAAACGTCGCTTAACCAATGATAAACGATTGCCACTTCCCTGTAGTTAAAATTCTATGCCCGATAGGGTGGTGCCCTCGCAATTGAACTGCGTAGCCAGCATGGCGAGAGTGGAGGGTCCTGCGTTCAGGTCGAGACGTGCTCGCAGTGTGCCAACTCCGCCATGCTGTGAGTTCTGAGATAAATCCGTAAAGTTCCATACTAAACGATTCGATACTCCCAGCTTTGAAAGTGAATAGAGATGTTAAGTTAGAAGAAATAAAGGCAAATATCACAGCACTGGCTTTCCATGATGAATGAACATTGCGGCACAGACAAAGTTACGTTCAGCAACGGCGAGGCACTGGCCATGGCATGGTTATTGTACTTGTAGTCAACCTTGAGCACCGTATAGCTAGACTCGCACTTCCAGTAGCTGACCAGCCGGAAGGGAGACGAGCTGGCGCCCGGCTTGGTGCGCACCTGATACTTGAGTATGTCCACATTGAAGTACGAAGCAGTTGGATTTTTCTCCGCCTGTCGACGTAACAACGCAGTCAGAGCCGGCATATTAAACTCCAGCATAGTGCTCATGGGACCCGACTGTTGGCCGTCTCTATATCGAGGATGATTAACAAATAAATACAAAAATAAAGGATATGTAGTGTGTGGTTTACTTACATCTGCACCAGTGTTGCATTGGGCACGAGGTTCTCTAGATTTTGTACTTGCTTAATGCAAAAGCCCAGCTTAACTGGATTTGGATTATTGGCTAACAGACCGGCAATGCCGGCTGGGAATGATAGTCTCATATCACCTGACAACTGCACCTGGCAGCGCGACTCATCGCTGCCCCTGAAATAGGCGTGTATAATCTCATGGAATGCAACCGCCAGCGGTATGTTGTCCGATATTCCAATCGTCAGAGGAGACGGTCCACGGGACGAGCCTACACCGCCAATGGCAGTGCGAAACTCTAGACTGCCTATGCTGTCAGCTCGATTCATTGCTGGTGCTGGACTCATCCGCCCACGACCCAAATTCGTTGTTCCCGCTGCCGCTGCTGCCGCCGGTGCAGCTGCTGCAGACGCTACTGTGGTCTTGGTATGGCAATGCTGCTCCCGCCTATAGATGTGGGAGTCGGTATTTGGCGACCCGGAGGTTTATTTAGCGTTGCGGATGAAGGCGATGAGGCGCTCTCCAAGCTCCGAAAATATATTGCCCAGAACCGCATACCGATTGTGGCTTGATTTGTTCGCGTTGCTGTTGGACAGAGTGGGACTCTGAAGCGGCGCATAGGGATATACGCTGGCCGTTGGTGTTGATGCATTTGAAATCTTTGGCGACTGTTAGCGTGATACAGCCACACTACCACGTCCTCCATCCTGCAGCTGCTGACTGTGGTGCTGTGAAGTTAACAAAATAAAGTTAAATAAATATTTAAGTAAACAACAGTTTAATTTCTTCCGTTCTCTCAGTGGTTAATGACACCCACCCTTTGTAGTAATTTTTAAATTTGAACTTACTGCAATTACGCCAGTTGGCGGTAAAGAAATATTCTCAACGGTTGCTCTTAACTCATCCACGCTGACTGATATGGGGGCCTTGCCGTTGTTAAGAGGCTTAATCTTGACTGAATGCGACGCTTGTCAGTGTCGGAATCCGTGTCACAGTCGGAATAGAAGCTTCCCGCTGCTAAAGTAGTAGACACAAAAGTTTAGCATATCATTGGATCATGGAATAACTCTTAATTGTCTTACACTTGTCATGACTCTCCTCCCAGGCTATTTCCTTCGCTGCCTTCCTCGTCCACCTCATTCCCGCCACCCTTGGGTTGAGGTGGCGGACAAAGCAGCCAAACCGCCACCTGCAGTGCTACCACTAGAATTTTGAGTCTTCATGCTCCTCCCATGATCGTCATAGTCGAGAAGCGTATTATTTGCTTGGTATAATCAGTTTCACTCTGTTGAGTAGCTAATGTTGAGAACACGTTGCATTACTTTACTCCCAAATTAGTTTTAGTCACATGTAATGGTGTTTCATTTATTTATTTACATTTAAAAGAAATAAAAAATCTGTTGCTGCGCTATGCATCGACAACAAACCGACTGAATCACAAAAGTGCTGCCCATTCACTGGCAGACACACTGTTGCATTTCGCTACGCCACAGTGACACAACTGTTCTGCAACACGTAGCGGAATTTGTCTCAGCTGTTTGTTGTCGTCTCGCAGTGACTGTCAATTATATTGTTATGGTTTTTTCTTTCATTCCAAATTGAAGCAAATTCTTAAATAATCAAAATAAAAATTAACGTATAATATTGTTAATGGCTTAATAATAGTGACTAAAACATGGCACTGCCACTCATAACGGACTATGACATATTAGAGAAGCTTGGAGTTGGTAGTTATGCGTCAGTCTACAAAGCGCGTCATAAAGTAAGTTGTAAGCACTCTATATATTTAGATAATTGCTAATTACCCCCTTGTGGGCTATAGAAGCAGCGCACTTATCATGCCATCAAATACGTGGAAATGTCCACGCTATCGCCTAGCTCACGCGATAATCTTATAACGGAAATTCGCCTGCTACGCGACCTAAAACACAAATACATTGTGACGCTGCAGGATTTCTTTTGGGATGACAAGTAAGTGTATGAAATTAATGATATATCTATATACATATGCTTTGTCTGATCTATAGAAACATTTACATTGTGCTGGAGTACTGCAATGCGGGCAATTTATCGCACTTTATACGCACCAAGAAGGCGCTGCCCGAGTCCACATGCCGTTACTTTCTACGCCAATTGGCGGCCGCAGTGCAATATATGCGCGCCAATGATATATCTCACTTTGATTTGAAGCCACAGAATTTGCTGCTAACACGCGGCGCCAACAATGTCTCTCTAAAGGTTGCCGATTTCGGGTAATTAACGAAGGTTACATTACCTTACCCGTTACCCTTCTCCAACTCTTTCTTTTGCCTTGCAGCTTTGCGCAACATCTGAAGTTGGGTGAATTGAATCAACAGCTAAAGGGTTCACCGCTCTATATGGCACCAGAGATTGTGCGGAAGCATCAGTATGACGCCAAGGCAGATCTCTGGAGCGTCGGCGTTATACTCTATGAATGCTTGTTCGGCAAGGCGCCGTACAGCTCGCGCACCATTGAGGAGCTATTGCTGCGCATCCGCAACGCTGAGCCCATTGTACTGCCTGCCAATGCGCGCATCAGCAACGAATGCAACGATCTGCTGCGGCGCCTGCTGGCCCATGAGCCCACGGAGCGCATATCGTTTGCAGATTTCTTTGCACATCCATTTCTAGATCTCAAGACATTTCCTTCGGAGCAGACGCTGAAGAAGGCCATCGATTTGGTTACCCAGGCGGTCGAGCATGATGAGAAACACAACTACAAGGAGGCGTATTATTTGTATTGCAGTGCACTGCAATATTTTGTGCCGCTGATCACTGAGGAAGCCGATGCCACCAGGCGGCAGGCACTACGGAATCGAGCCTTGGCCTATATGAAACGTGCTGAGGAGATAAAGAATGTCATCATCGAGGATGAATACAAGCTGCTGGCACAGCGGCAGCAAAAGGAGAAAGAGAAGGCATCTAGCGAGACTGGGGCTAGTCAAGCAGCCAGCACATCGCGGGTGATGGAAATGCTTGAGCCGGATGTCCGATATAAACAGCTTTGTATGCATAATAATAGGGATTAGTAAGAGAAGAATGGCATAGATTAATTAACTCACTTGATACATGGATTAATTAACTGACTATACCATTATTATCTATTCTAGTCCATTGTCTTCAATTTATAATCCTGAACAGAAATCAAAGTGTATCTTTATTGTCTTTTAGTTGCCCTATCGAGCTCGAGCCCGTCACTAAAGAATGGACTGGAAATCGGTCGAAAAGGCGAATTATATCTCTACGAGCGCAGACTGGATGCTGCCCTGGAGTCGTATACATCTGCATTGGGCATCCTGGTGCCGTTTGTGAATAACGAACCCAAGGGCGAGCGGCGCACTTTGCTGCTGCAACAGGTAAGGGCTGACTTTAAATATATAAATTTATATAGATCTTATTTAACTGTTATTAAACCAATTTAAGCTGGAGTTCTGGATGAAGGAAGCGGAGAGCATTAAGAGTATTTTGAGTGCCAAGCACTTGGATGAGGAGGAGCAGAAGCTGTCCACAGTGCGTAGCTGCAGCATACAGTAGAGTCATCGGGCCTTTTTATAATACTTTTGTAGAACTATGTCGAGCGTAGCCTTGTAGTTATTACACATATACATATATAAATACATGGACACACGTAAACATGCATAGTATACGCTTCTACACGCAAGTGTCGTTTAAAATCAATTAAATTATTACTTCTTTCGTATGTTAAGAATTATTTCTTGTTAAGATCCCCATACAAACATTCCTGAACATTATGTTATAAATTAATGAATTGTTATGATTTATTGTGAGTACCTCATTAAAAGTTGTTTAAATTATGTCTATATATCTGTGCAAATCGACAGCTATAAAATAAAGCGCATTAAGAACGATTAGATATAATACAATAGTTTAATTAAATGGAAATATAGGTCTAGAATTTCTTTCTTAGTTATTTAGGTTATAGCAAAGACAAAGACAATGTATTATAGTATACAGTGAATACAATGATCTCTATAATCTTGGAGTTCTAAAACATTTTACATATACATATGTCAAGTGAAAAACCCAGCCAAAGGTTTATTATTGTAAATCTGAGCTGACGATAGATCAGGCTCTCTAATATTTATAACCAGCGTATCGCGAGTCGTAAATCCAAAGCCTTATCGGGCAAGCTCGTGCGATAGCTAAGGTGGTATAAGAAGGCGCAATTTCTTGGCCGGCGACTAGTCAACTCGTTAGATTGGGCCAGGAAACAATATGGCTATAATGAAAATGAACACCTGCGCTCTCTTGCTGCTGGCACTGGGCTGCCTCAGTGTGTCGGCTGCGCCTCCAATGGGACGTGTCGTAAATGGCACCGACGCCAGCGTGGAGAATTATCCCTTTGTGGTGAGTGTGAAGTGTAGAGAGAGATCATTGAGAGAGAGAGAGAGAGGATTGAAAGTTCTTTCTTTACAGATCTCGTTGCGCGGCCCAACTGGTTCTCACTCCTGCGGTGGCTCGATCATCTCGCAGCAGTTTGTGATGACAGCGGCGCATTGCACCGCAGGACGCACTGCTAGCCAGCTCTCAGTGCAGTTTGGTGTGACCAATATCAGTGCCAGTGGACCCAATGTGGTGGCCGTGAAGCGGATCATCCAACATGAGCTGTACAATCCGTACAACAACTATGCCAATGATATCTCATTGCTCCAAGTGGCGATACCATTCGAGTTCGACTATAAGACTGTCGGACCTGTGCAGCTGCCCAGTCTGAACTTTGCCACGCCCCAGTTGGATGAGGGCGGCGCGGGTACACTCATTGGCTGGGGACTGAATGCGGTATGAACGAAATACATACATGAATAATATATATGGGTTCTGCATGAATACATTAATTTTTTACATGACAGTACAAGTGTACTGTACTCATTTTTTACCTGCATCCAAATTTACTATACTTATATTAAACTATGATCATACTTTAGTTTTACATGTATTCATATTAATATTGCATATACATACTGTGCCCATATTTTGTCTGTCCTTATATGTATTTTACTTTTCTCATTATGTACCTGCACTGTTCTCATATTCCTCAAGCATCCTAAAATACTGTACTCAATTTTACTATGCAACACTACTGTGAATGAGTGAAACTGTACAACAATTGTTGGTACCCATGTAAACAGTAACAGTCATTCATTTGCTCTTTTGAATACTTTCATTCAGATCACCTATATGTATGGATATACAAATATATATAATGCACCTTACTAATTTCTGTTCTCTATCCTATAGACTGGTGGTTCCATACAGACAACGCTGCAGCAGGTGCCTCTCAAGGTATACTCCGACGAGGAGTGCACACTGCGCCACGAAGGACGCACCGATGCGCGCTATCACATTTGCGGAGGGGTCGATGAGGGTGGTAAGGGACAGTGCAGTGGCGACTCTGGTGGCCCACTGATCCATGATAACAAACAGGTTGGCATTGTCTCGTGGAGCATCAAGCCCTGCACTGTGGCACCATACCCGGGTGTCTACTGCAAGGTGGCCAACTATATCGACTGGATCCAAAAGAAGCAAATCATATTGGCTTAGATCGAGGCGAGTGCGGACTAAATAATAAATGTCTTATCCTAATTTACGATTACACTTTCAATGGGATTGCAACGTCATTGGGATAATCTCGATATCAGCACTATATATGTCATTGACATTCTACTTAAGATTGTTATCGCAATCACAATCGAGTTATTTGTTATCGCGGTGGAAATAAATCACGTTGTTCTGATGTGAATGGGAGAGACCCGCTTCGGATCATAATACAATATTTGTATAAACCTTAAATATAATGGGGACATATATATTATATACGTATTTAATTGCCAGATTACTCATTCACTTCTTGTGAAATTAATTGCCAGACATTGATGAGTTCATACCAATCTATGATATCTACGACAGCTTGAGTGTATTATAGCAGACGTGAGCTCAAATCATAAAAAAAATTTGATAAGCTTCACAGCCTGTTACTTACTTGAATTTACGCGCCAAGTACTTAATATATCGATACTTAATGTCTATAGAGTAGTTTCAATCGCTAGTGCTGTTAAATGTAAATTGCGCACAACAGCTGATTTTCTCTGCTGGTGCTTGTGACTTGCAGCCCTGGTGGTAGATCTGTTCATCAAACTAATGTTCTAGGTGTTATTTAAACAATAAATTTAAATTATTGTTTAGTTTGAAAATACATTACAAATAATGAAAAATTTAACATCAACTGAAGCACCAAAATATGAAGTTTAAGTAAAGCTGCCTATATTATGTGAATAAAGTTATAGGGAAAACGAATAATCTTCAATTGCCCCTTTCCAGATAAGTATAGCCGACAAAAAGGACACCCACCCGCACATTAAATGATAACACATTTCTTCTAACATTTCGATTGAATATTTTCTAGTTTTATTTCGCTCTGATTGTTTGGATATGCGCTTCCCGAGTACATGCACTTGGATTCTAATTATCCTTTAATTAATATAGATGATTAATAAGTTAAACTCGTAAATTACGTTGTTAACTAGCGCGTGAGTTGACAGGAATGGATATCGAATTCGATTAGCAATTATTATTATTATCAGATTGTTGTAGCCTTTACTCACGGCATCCGAATTGGAAAAATTATCTGTACAATTGAATTATTTGAATAATTGTTTAATTTTACGTATTTATATTTATATATATGTATATATGTATATGTATGTATATTTATATAGGTATGTAAATAGTAAATGTTTTATGCGGGCGACTAGAAATTCAAGAAATCTTTAAATGTACACACACTCTCGGATTATTCATCTAAGGAATTACATGCTAAACGATAGGAATCATGAAAATTACTTTTACTTGTATTCGATTTGTTTGTTGTTTCGTTTACATCTAGTTAGTGTTAAATTATTACAACATAATTAATACAAGCATTCGGATCGACATATGTGTATTCTGTACTCTGTATTCTGTATTATATTAAGACTTAATCACTACTTAAGCACTTAATTGCAATTCAATAATCTTGTGATTTGATTATGTTACTCCTTATCTCCTCCATCTTCCTCTTGATATATATTGCCTGACGAAGAATATATAGTAATGTAACTTAAATTTGGCGCATTAACCACCCGAAGCCGAAAAGTGGATTGTTTCATATGCTAACTGTACGTTATGAGTAACGAGTCACTAGTCACGAGTAACGGGTATTTAATTACATATATGTAGATATATTTATGTATACTATATGCAAGTAGTATTAGTTTTCTTTCACATTAGTATAAATCTTTGGTTGTAACTACAACTGAAACGGAATGTTTGATTATGTACTTTGTGCAGGTTTCGATTCTCTTCTATTTTCTCTATCTATGTCTATTTGCCATAATTCTTTCGCTCGATCAACTGTCTCAACGGAAGTAAAATGGAAACACGTAACGGTTACGTATACAGATACGGATTGAAACTGCTGCCTGCCTGCCTGGACAGCATCCATCCAGTGTTAAATACGTGTACAATATGTTTATATAAATTATCACAGTAAAATAAATAGAATTATGTTTCGTAAATATTGTGTGTGTATGATCTGGGGGGAAACTTAGGAGACGCCTATAACGATTATATCTTGTTATTAAATAATACTATTGCATTGAGATTATTTTCATTTCATTCGGAATCTACTATGCTTGCTCGCGTAGGAAGAATAGCCACGATTCTATTGTAGATAAATCATGTATGGTTTATATGGTTATAGATTTTATGATCTATTGAAGAACGAGTTCTGATTTGTTTGATTTGTAGAGATGATTTGTGATCAACAAACTATAAAAACTGTATATTGTCTATGGAATCTTTAATATATAAGTACGACAACAATTGATTGAAAAACTAGTTGAATTAGTTTGGGAATGATCATAAATTATTACTACATGAAGATATATATCGAAGGTATGTATATGTAGTATATGGATAAGATACGGTTTATGGGATCTTTTTAATATAATTGGACAAACAAATTGCGAAAATTTATTGAAAAACTAAGTTAAACTAAATTGAAAAAAGACCACGAAGTGATAATACAATATGGATATAGCTTTATAAACGATATATCTTTTTTAGAGAAGAATGCAGTATAAGATATAAGCCCAATGGCCTCTCTTCCTAGCTGAGCTATGTTTGTAGACTGGTCTGCACTATTATTGCTAGACTCCTGCGCTGATCTCTGTGTGTATGTGTTTGTGTGTGTGGGAGTTGATTTTATGGAAGATACGATAGTCATAGTCCACATTTTGGCAAAACAGTTGAACATGGTTGTTTGTTTGTGTGTGTGTGTGTGTGCTCTACTGATTGAGCAGCGTATTGGTCACCTCCGAGAAGGAGAGCAGCGGACTAGCATCCAGATAGGCTCCAGCCCCGCTCACCGGTGGCGGCGCATAGGCCAGCGCAGTGTGGGCCGTAATGTTAGCCGGATACAGCAGGTGGTGCTGCGTGTGGTGCTGCTGGTAGTTTGGCTGATGTTGCTGCTGTTGCTGCTGTTGCTGCTGCTGCTGCTGTTGTTGTTGTTGCTGTTGCTGCTGTTGTAGTTTGGCTGCCTTGCGTGCAGCACGTGCGGTGCTTGGATGCGTTGCCTGCAGTGGTTCGTCGGCGCAGATGATGAGCGGTGCGGAGGCGGAGACCACCGCCAGTTGCTGGTACGGTGTGCCGGCATCCGTGGCACTGCCAGCACCACTCAGCAGGCTGCTTACTGCCGGCAGCGTGGGCGTGGGCGTGGTGCGGCAATGGGGCGGCGACTCCATCTGCTGTTGCTGTTGGTGGTGCAGCGGGTAGGCAGCCAGTTGCTGATGCTGCAGCTGATTGTTGATTAGAATCTATGTGGTGGAGTAGCAGTTAGGGAGGGTGGGTTAGTCTCAGACTCGGCATGTGTGTGTAGAGAGTGTGTGTGTGTGTGGTGTGTGTGTGTTGGTGGTGCTTCTACGGTGCTACTACTAGCGGCTTGTCGTGTGCTGGCCGTGATGGTGGTGCAGGTGGTGCTGGTGGTGCTGGTGGTGCGCTGTGCCGGACGCAGTTGTGGCTGCCGCTGCCGCCGCTGCTGCTGCTGACGCCGGATGATGGGCATGTGCGTGGTGCGGATGGTGGTGGTGATGATGGTGGTGGTGGTGGTAGGCCAAATACTGCGAGTACTGCGTGTAGCTGGCAGGCGTCCATACCTCGCTGTGGTGTGCAGATGCGGATGCGGATGCAGTGGCGGATGCGGTTGTCTCGTGTTGCTGCTGCTGCTGTTGATGTTGCTGCTGTTGGTGCAGATGATGCTGCGACTGTTGCTGCTGATGATGTTGGTGGTGCTGCTGCGAGTGTGCGTGTGGATGAGCGTGGTGGCTGTGCGGCTGCGACTGCGACTGTTGCTGCTGGTGGCTGGCAGCGCAGCTGGGCGGGTGTGGCTGCTGCTGCTGTTGCTGCTGAGCGTGCGCGTGGTGCTCGGTGGTGGAGTGCACAATGGAATTGCTGGAGCTGCTCACATTCGAGCCGAGGCCACGCGCAGTATGCGACTGTTGTTGTTGTTGGTGCTGTTGTTGCTGTTGCTGGGGCGACGTCGTGTGCGAGGAAGCCGAGTAGAGGCCGGAGTCGTCATGCTGCAGCTGATAGCTCTCGGGTGTGCCGGCACTGGTTGACTTGCCTGCCGCCAGTTCCTTATTGCCATTCCACTTGCCAGTGGCAGTTGCTTCGAGCTCATTGTTGTTGTTGTTGTTGTTGTTGGCATTGTTGGCATAGCTCAGCCCATTGGCCAGGGGCGTGGTGCGCTGCGGCGAACCACCAGCGCCACTGCGACTGTTGAGCGGCACTCCGCTGGACTGTGCAGTGCCCCACATGAGCACCGTCTGCCGCTCGTAGGGATCCTGGCTGGCTGCAGCTGCTGAGGCTGCCGCCAGCTCCACTTTGGGCGTAGCACTGCTGCCATTGGGCGTGGCACCAACGGCACCAACTGCCACCGGGGAGGGTCCGTCCGAGGAGCACGAGATGACCTCCATGACCTGCGGCGATGATTTGGGCGTCTTCAGTGGAATCTGCTGAAGGTTTAAGAAGAAGCAGAGCTCAGTTAAGCGGGGAGGTGGGAAGGCAGGCAGGCAGGGAGGGATAACTTACCTGTGGCGTGGAGGTGGGACTGCCGTAGCCGCTGCTATAGCCACTGTAGTATTTGCCCGTCTCCTGCCACTTCTCGTCCGCCTTGGAGGCAATCGCATAGCCATCGTACGAGAGGAACCCGTTGGCCACATACGCCGAGGCAGGTGCCGCCGAGTGCGGATAGTCGGTGTAGTAGCCACCGACGCCGACGCCGACGGCACCCTGCAGCCGGTACTGATGGAAGAGGTTCTCGCTCACGGGATAGAAGGCATTGGCCGGCATGGAGCTGCCCATGTACAGATTGTCCGCGGCGGTGGCATATGGCGACGTGGTGTACATGGGATTCAGATTGGAATAGGCAGCCGCCACAGCAGCCGCCGGATCGGGCAAATACTCAACGACAGCGGGAGCAGGTGAACCCACCTGGCCCAGTGGCGATGATTGTTGTGCCTGCAGGTGATGGTGGTGCTGCTGCTGCTGTTGTTGCTGCTGCTGCTGTTGCTGCTGCTGCTGCAGCTTACGCTTGCTGCGGCACGTGGACAGAAAGTCCCGCAGCTGCGTCTTGTACCGTCGATTGGGTCGTGTGGGCGTAACCGGAGGCGGCAGCGAATGCGATGTGGGGGACACGCTGGCACTGGAGGGCGGCACCACCAGTTGATCTGCTTCCGAGAAGTATGTGGACGCCAGACCTGTGTCCAGGTAGCTAACCTTGAAGTCCATGGTCCGCTTGCCCAGCAGATCGTGCCCCTCCTCGTCCATTAGCTGGCGATGCGTGCAGATGACAAAGTCCGGCTTGGAGTTCTTGTACACCAGGCGGGAGCTGGTCTGCAGCCACTGCCACTCGCCGTCCTTCTTCTGGTAGCGATAGGCAATCATGCCAGAGGCGCCTGTCTTGAGTACTGCAAGGAAGGAGGAAGGAGGGAAAATGCTTGAGGCATGAGGGATAAGGGGGTTAGTAGGAGACACTTACGTTCCTGATGCGCACTGGCCACGTAGGCAAGGTCGTCGTAGTGCACCAGATCGTAGCCACCCATGTTGACCAGTTCGGCATCCGCATAGCCCAGTATGTGCTTGCCACGCTGATCCATGGAGACCAGCGAGAAGTCCAGCTTGTGCTTGGACTTGAACATGTTCTCCTTGTGCGGAATCTCCAGCAAACTGGGCGGGCCAAAGGGCGTGCAGTAGGCAAACAGTGCCAGTGGCGGCTCTTCTGTCTTGCGATTCTGTCCGTGCAGGATCTTGATGCGACCGCGTATGTCGAGCCGCAGGAATCCCGATGTATTGTCCAGCAGGCAACGGAAGCGCACCGTGAAGCTGCGCTCCAGATAGAGCGCCTTATCCGGTGCCAGCGTCTCTGCCAGCTGCATGCTGGACATGTCTGCGGGCAGGAAACTGTTCCACAGCAACTGGCGCTGCAGCTCCTCGCGATCCTCAGAGTGCACCAGCTCGTACACCGATTGATGCACTATGTCCGACTGCAAAGAGAAGTCAAGGCGGGGTTCACTCAACTTGTTATTGATTTTCCCTTTCGCCTCAGTTTCGTTTCGTTTTCGGTTTTTGATTTTGGTTTCTGTTTTTCGGGGCGTATAAATCAAAATCGCAGCAAATTGAAAATGCGCCCCATGTTGGCCACAAATTGAGACATAAATTCTACACGCGCCAGGAGCAGCAGAAGAAGAAGAAGACGAGGGCGAGGAAGAAGATGTGGAGGACAAGGAGAGCGAGCAGGAGCTCAGTGAAGCGACAGACTTAGCCCTATATACTCATGTATGTTACAGATGGAAATAGAGATGAGAGCGTGAGTAAAACTACTAAGCGGCGTTTAAGCGAAAGTGACGCGAAAAAACTCAAAACAAAAATAAATTAAAAATAGGCTAAACATTCAAAATATTATTTCGAAAATTATTTACAGCAATACAGAAAATTCATTAGCAAACTTTAAAGTTTGAAGTGAATTAAACTACGTTGATGACTTTGCGATTATGCATTGATGAATTAATTTTATTTTCGGTCAATTTTATTAAACACTTTTGTGATACTAAAGAAAACATGGTAAGAAAATAGCTTAATATCTGAAAAACCCATAATTTCGGCTCTCGGTATTACCCACTTAGCAGTTCACCTTCAAAAAGTTTATAGTTCTTCTAATCTTTTTAAAGTTTAAGTTTAGTTTAGTTGCATTATCTAAAAAACAAATACAGGATTTCATATGAAAATCGTAAAAAACGAATATTTATATACTATACAAGAGTAGAATCAGGCGAACGTTACAGTCGGGCGGTGGAGAGATATTAACATATAGTCAGCTAACTACATATATGTCAAAGTCAGAAAGTGGTATCTTATGGGCGTGGCAACCAACATTTAAAATAAACTTGAACAACTGATGGTATAGTATATATGGTAGATATATAGTGTCTCTTGATTTTGTAAAAGTTTAGATCTCGATGGGCGGATAGGAAAAATTACTGACAGACGGGCGGACAAGGCTCAATCGACACAACTTGTAAAAAATTTGTTTGTGGGTTATGCCACTGCTTCTGCCTGTTACATACATTTGCACACAGTAAGTATAGCCGTTATGAGTATTTTCAAGGGTGGAAAGGAAAGCCTTATTTGACTTGACTATCACAAAGACACGAACGGAGTCTGGTCTCCCTCGTGTCACGCTCCCAGCACTAGCAGCAATCGTAACTACGTTGCACTTTCTACGTCTGCAAGCAGAGCAAAGAGGAAGAGGAGCAGTGGCAAAGCAGGAGGAGGGGGGTATGGGCATCGAAGTGCATTGCTTGAGCCAATCGGATGGCCAATGGCCATGGTAATAGGCAGCTACGTTTTTAATTGAGCTGCCAAACGGGGCGTGTCAAGTGCCGCTTTACACATTTACAACTAAATTAAAAAAACAAACCCGAGCGAAAACAGAAAAGAGACCTCTGAGAGACTGAAGAAAGCTAACTGCAATTTTCAATTTCCATTCGACAAGCGCCAATACAATAAAGTAGGCGAAAAGCTACAACAACAAAAAAAGAGGCACAATGTGAGCCAGAGAAGACGCCAGCAGATGCAGCAGAGCAGGCACAGGCAGCAGCAGCAGCAGCAGCAGCAGGAGACTGAGGAAGGAGGAGGAGCGGCTGAAGACGGTGCAGATATCTCGAGTTAGGCCCAAAACATGTTGTTCGTTGAGCAGCTGCCGAGGCGTCGCAGCTTTATAATACAAATATACATACATAGGTCTCTGAAGTGCCACCACGCCCCCTCACCCCTTAACGCACGCTCCTGCCCTACTCGCATGCTTACCCTACTCAGAACAGAAGGCAACTGCGTAAGCAAATCTTATGGCAGTTTGCGATTGCGCAATCCTCCCGCTGATCTGATTTTTATTTATGACCAATGAATCTTTCTCTCTCCTTCTCTCTCTGTTATTCCCTACTTCTCCCTGTTTGTGCTTCTCTTCTTCATTGGGCACCTGAAGGTGTTGCCTGCGGGGTAGCAATATCTATCTGGTAGCACCGTTTCCGCAATGAGCTTGACCCAAAAACTCTCGAGTATCATTCATAGAAATTTTCTTGCAATTAAAATCAATCAAACTGATGACCGCTATCCCTCCCGCTCCCCTCCCCCCTGGGCACACCACATTGCCGTCCACTTACCTGATGAAAACCCAAATAGCTCTCGATGCTGTGCGTGGCGAAGAAGACCTCGCCTTCGCATGTCAGTATCATTAGAAATCCATTTAGAGCCTGAAAGAAGAAAGAACAAACACAGAGATAAGTTGAGAGACAAAGAGGGTGTGAGTGATAAAGAGTGAGAGAGAGGGTAGGAAAGGCAGAAATTAAATCAAAACTACGAATTAAATGCTGGCAGAGTTGACTAGAAAATCGATAGACAGAGAAAGGTACAGCGAATGACAGCCACCAAGTGTGCGTGTGAGAAAGAAAGAGAGAGAGAGAGTGAATCTCGTAATTGCAGTAGCTGCCGGTTTTTTGATGTTTTGTGAATGGATTAATCCATCATTCGCGGTCTAGATGAACCCGAGAGGCACCTCTTGGCATGAATGAACCCGAGACGAGACGAGACGAGCCGAGACAACGGCGCTAACTCGAGGCTAAAACGTAATCAGCGCTTAAGCGGCTCATTTCATTGCAGCCACAAAAAGAGACAGAATCAGAGGGAGAGAGAGAGAGACAGACATATAGAAAGATACGTAGTAAGTGGGTAGAGGAAGGGGGCAACAACTTTGAAGTTCCACATCAAACACAACCAGGAAATGATGTGCAATTATATCAATGAGTTTCAACTAAATGCAGACTCTGAACCCCAGCAGAAGACTCTCCCTCTCTCTCTCTCTCTCTTTTGCTGGGGTCTCTGAGGTGCTTTACGAAATACTTAAGTATCTGTTGGATTCAGATTCAGATTTCAGTTATTGTTGTTCC
The DNA here is from genome assembly GCA_018903715.1 of Zaprionus davidi. NCBI lineage: Eukaryota > Metazoa > Arthropoda > Insecta > Diptera > Drosophilidae > Zaprionus > Zaprionus davidi. The sequence continues at coordinate 6,393,897 of JAEIGL010000003.1, forward strand.
TTTGGATAATTACAGGTTTCGTTGCCAGCATTATAATGCATTGTAATTACAGCTATGGATTTGTTTGTTGACCCACAGTAAAATTCCCCAAAAACTTAATCTCAACATTAAAATGATTTTGAATTACGGAAGCTGCAACTGCAACCCGATGAACTATAATATGTTTAAATTAACGTAACATAAGTTTATTCTAATATTTTAATACTTTATGCACATAAAACAAGTACAACAATGAAATGTTACGAATTCTGTTCGCAACATAACCTAATATTACTTAAATCAAGCATTTATTTTCACATTTTCGCCATGTGTTTTGGTATTTTATTAAAATTCGTTTGATTATTGTTTTAAACAACTTTTAAAGTTGATTTTCATAAGCTACTAATGGGCGTAACGCATGCGATATAACGTAACGTAAAATTAACGTAACGTAACGGGTGCTAAGCAAAATGGCGCCGCGGCGAGAAGACAAATTCGCTGTGGTTCTCATTAGGCGATCTGAGGACGTTGCGGCGTTAATTAATAAACTGAGCAGAGAGAGTGTGTGAGAGAGAGATGCAGAGAAGAAATTGCGATTGTAATTAATATGCGCGTATTTAAATATCAATTTGCGACAGGTGAGCCAGGTGAGCAGAGCAGGAGGAGAGTGCAAAAGGCTGGGCCTGGTTGAGACAAATGTGCGCGATTGCTGCTAATTACAGACCAGCAAAATCAGAGCTGAAAGCGAAGCTGAATGCAGCCGGTTGGGTTGCTCACGGTGGGGGCGGGGCAGGGCAGGACAGGGGTGTCGATTCGGAGTTGTCCAGAGTTGATATTAACCGACATAAACGCTAAGTGGCGTCATCATTTAAAACGCATCAACACAGCCCGCCAAAGGATATGGATATGGATATGTATGTTTTTATATGTACATCTACATATGTGTATGTATATGTATGTCTCGCGGTCGCTGCTTGGATTGTCATCGTGCCGGCGGCGGCTGCAGAGCATCAATAATATTCGTAAAGATTGCCAACGGTAGCTGCAGTGAATAAAAAGGAGATCGAGAATGCGAAAGAGTGAGAGAGAGAGGGAGAGAGAACAAGATCGAGTTGTGTGACTGGGCAGGGGCAAACGGATACTTTTGATTTGCTTTTGACGGCTCTTTGTTTCAGTCTGGTGGCGTTTTATAATACCCTGTAGTTCGACATGAGTGTAAATCGATTGTTTAATTTATAAAATATGCACGTTATACATTTAAGTGGACCAACAGTTCACTACGAAACTTTATACTTCTTTAGACTTTTCAACACTTAAATCCCACAGTCTGCTAATGTAAGCAAGGAGCCGTGTTATTGCTAAGCATAATTACTCCTCCCACAAACATAATTGCTCCTCACTCAGGTTGTCACAATAAATTAATTACAGTTGCGGCCAAAATAAAGAGCCTTTCGATCCATACACTATGCATACACTTGTGCTTACAATAAAGGGTATCGTTAAGTCAGGCAATTGTCAAAAGCAGGCTTTTTCTCTATAAAACTTTCAGAAACAGAGATTTCTTTTTGCAGCTTAATTGTTTTTCGCTGTCTCTGTCGCACTATGCGGCCGCTCACTTTGTCGCGCTCCGTCTCTTTTCCTCTTTCTTTTTCTTTCTTTCTCTCGCTGCCTGTCTCATCTGTCTGCATCAGTTTATACGAGGCAACTGTCCGAGCTGTCCGCGTTGATGTGGTCTGTGTCTTCTAATGCGTTTTTAATAATACACGCCCGTCTTGTGCGGCAGGGTCCGCTACAGACACACACACAGAGAGATACACACATACACAGAGAGAGACACATTCGCTTTTGATATACCTCGCAGAGCTATCTATGCAGTCATTTGGTTGTCGGCTTGCATTACAGTTTTGTGTTTTGATAAGTTGGCGGCGATTATTTAGCCATTTCCTTAGCCAGCAGACCCGTTGGCCAGCTTTTTCTCTCTAGTTTGGGCCAATTTGCGTTTGCCTCGTTGACTGGCTCTATAATTGCTTAATAAAGCCGCTAGATGAGCAGATGCTGCTCAAATCACCCAGCCTGCTCAAATGGGACTGTTAAATATTCACATATTGCGCATACGTTGCGTTGGCTACCCCTCTGTCTCCCTCTCACTCTGTTTCATTTTCAATCAATGTCTTTGCTCGCATTTAATTAATTAAGCAACTTCTTTTTTTGGACGCCTGCGAAATGTGTGTCACAGTGCCTGCTAAACTGTGGAGCAACAGCAACAACTTCACAACGCGTGCGAGCGTGATGGCGCTCACATGCATGAGCTGCGCGCTGCGTGACAAAACGCCATTTTCTAATGATAATATGTGACCCATAATAAACAACAATAACAACAACAAGAGCGGCAACAAAAGTAAAACTTCGTGAGCAATTGAAACGGGCAACAGGTAACAAATACCTAAGCTATTAAAACTAAATATGCAGCCCCCAAAACCCCTAAACACACCTGCCCTTACCCCACTGCCCTTCCCCCACTCTCCTCTGGCTCAAAAATATGCAAGGAAATGCACAATTGTGCAGCTCGGCAATTAGCTGCAGGTCGCCCATTGCCGGAAGGCGAAACACACAGAAAAAGACGAACAGAGAGAGAGAGAGAGAGAGAAGTGGGAGAGGGGATGGGCGAGGGCGAGGGGCAGTTGCAGGTGCAACACACATGGCAACACACCCAACTATAGTTTTGCCTTGCATTCAAATTGCAAAATTGCAAAGGAGACACAAGTGGCAACAAGCCGAGTGTCCTGTTGCAGTTGTCGTTGCTGTTGTTGCCATTGGCGTTGCACACCTTGCGTATACGTAATGCAGTTGCATTGGACCCGTCGCACAAAGTGCAGTTGCGCCTGTCTGAGGTGTGTTCCAAAGGACACTGAGAGAAAAAGTGATATTTATTTGAGACGTATGCAGGGACGATTGCGTTTGAGAAAACTTTCCAATTTTTTGCTGAAGATAATGAAAGAAATATGTAAGTAAATATATATAAAGAAAATAAATAAATATATTTAAATAAATATATATAAATAAATAATTAATTATTATTTAAATGAATAAGTCAAATAAATATATTAACAAATATGGTTTGATAGAAAGTAAGTGCTTTGAAGACATTGTAAGTGCTTTGAAGACGGTAATAAAACTAGTCAGAATGGTTGAGGCTTAGGAAAGGTAGAAAGAATACTTCTGATCTAAGAAACTGGAATTTATATCTGCAGTTTAAAAAAGAATATGTATATATATCATATGTTTTATATCATAAATATGTTATAGTAGGGCGTTTATTGATTTATTGGCTGTAATTTATAGCTTTAATAAATTTAATCAAGTAAAATGAATAAGGAATGAAATAGAGAAACCTTTTCAAAGGGGTAAGTTATGTAACACATATTTATAAGCCTTAATGAGTTAAGGATCTTGGAAAATGTTATATAATATTAAAAATATTATACTAGATAGTTTAGTTTATTTTTTGTATATTTTTCGATCGTATATAAAGATTTATTGCAAACTCAAAACATTCTCAATTTATTTTAAAATCATTTACAATTGTCTATGAATTTTCCTCTTTTTTTCTCTTCCTTGTTTTCGACCACATTTATATTTACCCTGACATACACCTTTTGTGCGACAGTGTAGGAAAGTGGGTGGAGAGTGGGAGTGGGCGGCGTTACGGTTAGCTAGTTTCAGACTTTGACATTGAATTGTGGAGTAAGACCGAAAAAAAAGTGCATAAAGCGCATGTTGCACAATTGCGTGCCTTTGTCTCGCTCCCCTCTCTCTCTCTCTCGCACTGTCTGTCTCTTTCTTGCTGTTGCACATTCTCTCTGGCTGTCTCTGTCTGGCTGGTGAGCTATGTGTGCATTAAATTAAACTGTCATGACTGTGACAAGTGCATATGTTCGCGCCTGGCCACATGCAGCACATGCGGCACATGCGGCCGGCCTGGGCTGCAAATGCGCTTTAATTCAGCAAAAACATGCAACACACATATTGCAACTGTGTGTATATGTGTGTTTGAGACACTTTAATTGAAGTTCGAGCAAGTCAGCGCGTGGCACATAAACTTGAAGTGCATAATTTGAGTTACACTTGGCCAAATTGCGGGGGGGGAGACTGCGAAGTGGCAACTGGCAAATTGGGTAGCTCAAGTGGCCGAAATTAATTATAAATATTATGGTAACACATGTCCAGCCAGCAATTACACATTAATCAATCTGTGAACGCGGCCAACTACTAGAGAACTGGCCAATTGGACGTTAACTAATTGCACTCATTGTTAAGCAATTTTCCACTTTTACACAAATCACACGAATTCAGAATCCAATCGCCAGTCGAACTTTGCGTGTCTCGACAAGAACAGACACAAAAAAAAACACACAGACCGACATTTATCAATAGAGCAATAGCTCTACCTCTGCCCCTCTACCTCCCCCTCGCACCTTTGCCACTGCTGCGAAAACAAGCGCTGATTGATTATGCGGCATATCCTGGCGATGAAGCCATCAAATGCCCAAACAAAATTGATGAAGACAAATTAAGCTAAGCAGAGGCAGTGGCAGGAGCATCAAGGGGGGAGGAACAGGGGCGGGAGGCAGGGAGGCAACTTACCTGCAGGAACATATCACCATCCAGCAGGCCGTGCTCGAAGGCGCCCAGCTCGCGCGTCCTGTAGCCATCGTGTGCGTGTATGTGCGGCAACACTCCGTTCTCCTCCTTATCCTTATGCATAACAACTGCAGCAGATTGAATGAAAGAGACAGAAAGAGAGAGAAAGAGATATAGATAGTTAGAGAGAGTATATAGTGAATGGAGCTTAAGTATTTACGAGCGACTTTTTATATTTTATTGGCCATTAATATTTTATACAACTTCCATAAATAATGCGGCCCGAAAGTGTTTTAGCCTCCGCCCCAGCCAGGACAATTTGAAACCATAGTTACTTCGTAAAAATCCAATATACCCCACATATATATACGTATATATATCTCTGTATATGTGTGTATACGTGGATATACAATAAATATTTACAGCTGGCATGGAAAAGTACTAAAAATTGTTTATGGTGTCATTGTAATATTTTATGAGGCAACTTTGCTTCACTCCCCCCACACCCCTTTGGGCTGAGATGCCTTTGCCAGCGCCTGGCACAAGCTTTCAGTCTTTCATACAGTATATCATAGCATTATGTATACACCCCCCGGCATACAACCCATCCCCATTCTACGGCGCAAACACCCTTCGAAAAGGCTGCCGCCATTTTAGAAACGATATTTGGATGAGGAATGGGGTGGTCTATGGTGGGGGAAGTGTAGGGTTCTCTCGTCGTCCTTCGTTCTCTTCTTCTCTCGCTGCGCCTCAAGTTTTATAATAAATTTGTCACAAAAATTGATTTATGCGCGATAAACGATAAAAACGAAAAGAAAACCTCAAGCTAATATTTTTTTCACAGCCCTCAGAGCAGGTGGGCAAGGGGTACGAGAGGGTAACAGGGGTTTGTCTACTCAGTGCTTTGGACTTACAAACTATACTATATTATATTTCCAGAGTCGAAATTTATATGTGGCTTGAAATAAAATATGCCACGGCAGCTGATGTCATAAATTATGATTTTTATCAGCGCAAATGGAAATAATAAAAATGAGAGTGAAAATAAAAAAAAGAAACAAAAATTCAACTCTACGTGTATATAGAAAGACTAAAACTTAAACCTAATTTACGCATGGCAAAGGCCCCGACTAAGTTTGCTGCAAGTCCTACCGAGACCGCGAACAACCCTCGAACCAGAAGCTAGAACAACAACAACGTCAACAGCAACAATTTACAGCAACCACAGTCAAGTCGCAGGGTTTCTCATTTCAATTAGCAGCTCCGAAAATACGGACTACCCCTAATACGCAGAACAAAGCTACACTGAGCGCAATTTGTGTTAATATGTTAAAGCAAATAAAATATGAAATATATTTTCTTAAGACTATATAAGGTAAAGATGTATAATATAAGTATGTTCCGTATATATGTATAAAGCTATTTCTCATTATTTTCATTAGCTTTAGTATTAAATACTAGATTAAATTTATTAATATATCAATTTATAAATATTATATTGCTTGTATACAACTAGATTTATTTTATTTAATTTAATTAATATAATATACGTATATATCTATATGATTTTTCTCATCATTTGCATGAGGTTTAGTATTAAATACTGCATTTAATTTGTTCAAAATTAAATAAATATTATTCAGCTTGTATAATATAAAGTTTACTATATTTAATATATACATAAACAATATTGTTATGTTTCTCTATTTTGTCACTTCTCTCACAACAGTCACTCAATTATTTCCTGCAGTGTATTCAGGTTTGGCCCGTTTCTCACTTGACATTTTGGGCCTTTTGGCTAATCTCTGCGCTGCTTTGGCTTTTTATCAAATTAACAAAAGTGCCGCAGCGTGTGTAGCTATGTGTGTGTGTGTGTTAGTGGGTTCATTTTAGCGAAAGTGCGATAAAAACAAATAGTTGACCCTCTTGACTGCTGCCCTCACACACACACACACACACTCCCCCACCACCTACTCTGCCTGGTAATGTGGCGCAAACAAATTGCATCATGTGCGTGCGATCCTGGCCAAAAACAACAAGTACTGAAGGGTCTCCATGAACGCGTTTTAGTCGTAATTATTCATAATTTAATTAGGCTCAGTTTACATCGCCTTGTTGTTGTTGTTGTTGTTATTATGGCAACAATTTTTTATTGTTGCGGTTAAAATATTCACGTGCATAAACACATTTAATTAAGCTCAAGTTGTGCCCAGCTCTGGCAGGGGTCGGAGGTCAAGACAGAGTGTTGAGGCAGGGGTAGGGCAACAAATCTGCCACAATTTCTGGGCATGGCTGACGTCGTTTTATTGCACTTATGCGTAGCTGATTAGCATAAAGCAAATTTATGACGGCACCATTCAAAAATGTCGCGACATTTTTTGCAAACATGAAAATGGAGAAGGGAAATGTGAAAATGGGAAATTGTGAGCAAGGTTTCTCTTCCATTTCCAGTTGCCAAGTTGCCAGTGGAATCCACCACCAAACTGTTTTTGGTGGATGAACGTAAATCTTCTGAGAGGCGGAAAAGCGAGAAATCTCTGCCAGCGCGTGTGGTAAGGGTTGAACAGGAGCTGCACACACACCACACCACACACACACACACACATACAAACTGCAAATGGCGACTGGGCAAAGGCAAAGCTAAAACACAAAAGCGAAGGCGAAGGCAAAAGAAAACCCCACCCACTGCGCGGAAAAGCCATTGGAAAAGCGTGCGCAGTCGGAGAGTGCTGTGAGATACGACGACGAAGTCGACAGCGACGCTGGCAGCGCAGTTGCGACTGATGCGCCCTGTGGAAAATGGCGTCAATTATGCGCTGTGCTGCTACTGCTGTTGTTGTTGTCTACGGGGCGTGTTCCTTGGCACGGCATGGCGCAAACAATAAAGAATATGGTAAAGTTTAAATTCTGACATTTTGGCAAATATTTCTCGTGCTCGTAAACAAATATGTCATGGAAATGTCAAACTCATCAGCGCGATTGATTGAAAAACTGACAGCAGACTGCAATGTTGACTTCTGTCCGGCACCAAGGAGGGCCCCGAAGGTGGGCACACTGAGAGGGGGGAGGGGGGAAGAGCACTGACATAACGAGCGAGACTGTGATTTAAAGACAATTGTTGGTTGTCAGACGTGCTACTTTTATAAATCATAGAGGTCTTGAAATGCAAAGCGAAACTCCTTTCTCAGAAATAAATATGCTAACTGAATGTTTAATTTGAGCTGAATATGGTAAATAGTAATAATAATATAGTGAATGTATTTCTATTTCACTTATAATACTTCTATCTACATCATTTTAAAGTTATCTGGAATGGTAATACTTATATTTAAGAAACTTCTTAGGTGAGATAGAATAACCACGTGAGCTACAGTCGTGCGAAACTGCTGCCCACCTGACTCAGGTCTTCAATATTTAACTGCCATATTTTGGCGTATTATGTGTTGCATACTTTGCAGAAGACTCCTTGAAAATCACACTCTTGAAATTATTTCTTAAATATCATCTATGTTATTTATTGGATGATAACCAATTTTACAGAAATCATTTGAATTATAATTGTTATTATGTTTACCAAACATTTACCAGCTAGCATTCAAATTAAGCTTGAAGTTAGGTTTTTTTCGATTTATGGGGAGCGGCTAAATTCCAAAATAAACTTGAACTGCCAATAATATTAAGAAGAGTTCTTATATTTTGTTGGTACTGTAGTTTCTGATATTTAGATACTTACAAGAACAGACGGACAGATAGACAAAGGGACATTGGTATATCGACTCGGCTAATGATTTTGATTAAGAATATACGTATGTGGGGTCGAATACGCTTCCTTCTGTCTATTACATACACTCTTGGTGGGCATAAAGTTATCATACTTTTCTACAGTATGAGAAATGTGTATAAAAAGTATTTCGCCTCAAATGGGATAACATAGATAACACAAGATAAATCCTATTAACTTCTTCCATATATTCTGTTAATATAGATCTTTTTACTTTTTGGGTAGTAAAGAAAAAAATGAACAACTTAACGAATGTGTTTGCATCCAGTTTACTATCTTATATAGCATTCTATATATGTATCTGTTGCAGTCTAAAGTGAAAAGAGCTATACTCGTATAATTGTATACATTATAGTTATGAAATTTACTAACTGCACTAACAAAGATACTTTCCAACATTCTGTTTAAAAAGAATGCAAAAAAAACTCCAAGTTAGCTTAGAACGTATTGATTTTGTTAAAGTCGAACTGTCTTTGAGCACGTTAAGTGTAAGCTTTAAATTGAACTAGGCCTTTAGATGTGGTACCTGTTGTTGTTGCTGTTGTTGCATGCGACAGGGAAGTGGGCGGCACAGGTATGTGCAAAGGTGTAAGGGGTAAGAGGGGAGGCGGTGGGTGTGGGGTACTGACCGACCTACGTAAGTCACGCAATGTTGTCTGTTGCGCTCTCCGAAACCGAAACTGAAACTCTCTGCGGCTGAGCGTTTCGTCGGCGTGACAATGCGACGCCTCAGAAGCAACAACAACAACAACAGCAGGAATAACCTTCCAGGTGAGACAGGTGAGTAAAGTGCATCGCCTGACTGATTGCATGTCCGCCTGCGCTCTGGCATCGGCGATTTCGACCCATTGTCTGGCTGTGGATTCTAACGTCTCCTGTGCTCCCTCCGTCCCCTTGCCCCTGCGCCTAGTCTTCCTCCACTTCGCCCTCTTCGTCTGCTGTCCGCGCTAATGGGCCTAAACTGGAGCAACGCACGAAAGTCATGTATATGCACGAAAAATTGCCCAGAGTTGTGGCAACCAAAGAAGTAGAAATGAGGAGAGGGGAGCAACTCTCTGGGCTTAGTATGTTTATAGGTTAAGAGCTGAGCCTTGGCCCCCTAGGGTGTATGATTCGCACATACACACACACACATACAGCACATGGCCATGGACTCCATTAACAAACGTTTAACAGCAGCAATTTTGATAATAGCATAACTAGTCAACCCTGCGCCATTCCTTCTGCTCGAAATTTGCCTAGTGACCTTGTTAACAGCAGCTGGGTATCTGCTGCCAGTGTTCCCAGACTCTCGTAATCCGCCTAGAGTTGCCACAAGTCAGCGACAACATTTGCTTCCCACGAGCAAAGAACCAGATCGGCAACCAGTCGCAGCAGCAGCAGTCAAGTAATTCCAGCATGAGTCTGAGTCTGAATCTACTTTAGGTCTCTGCACAAAACAACAACCAGTCATATTATATTTTAATCATGTGTGGGAACTCTGGTTGCCAACCGCGACTCGCCAGTGTTCCCACTCACGCGGCTCAAATTACCAAAAGCGGCGAATCAGACGCTTCTCGGTTACCACTCCAATCTCCATTGTTTGCCGTGCTCCCATTTAGCAAATCTTTTGCGATGCCAACTCTAAATCTCAAATAGAATTGCATTAATCAATAAATTAATTAATTCATTAAACACAAAATAAATTGGGCTAGACTAATATTCAAGTATTTCTTTTGAGTTGAGATTGCACTATATCTTGGGAACGAGTGTATTCAACTAAGAAATACCCATTAGAGATTTGTCTATTCAATAAATAGAGCCTGTAAAATGTAAATACAAAATTAAGGCGTATAAATCTTGAATTAATTATAATGATCAGGCAGACGGAGATGGGTTAAGTGACTAGACTTTTCTAGCTCATAAATACATAATTGGAGCAAAAGTGCTTCCTAAAAAAGGACACTAATATATTTGTAGTTAGCGTAGTATGACTACAAAATTAACCAGGAGAATTACCCATCATCTTGCCAAAAAAACTATTCTTATTCCTACATTTTAGTGAACTGATTATGTAGTTCATTTATAGTATTGAGTATAGTTCTCTATTCAATACAAATTGTGTACAAATCTATTTGAAAACTCCTCGACCATTAAAAGTGGTCAGCTCTCTCAATATCATTACTCGATAGTTGATATCTTGCCTATTATATAAGCTAGAAACATCAAATTCGGCAAGAACATTCCTGGATACCATCAGTATATCAAGTTCAATTCAAATGTTCAATGCCACGACCCATAAAAGTATCGACATATAATTAGCTGACTATAGTATCTACCTCTCCACCAAATTGGAGTCCGATCACAGAAGATATTCAAGTCACACCAGGCATCTTAATACAATAGGTATCTTTATGTTAGGCATTCTTTGTGTAATGTGGTTTGGCTTTATTTAAACTGGGGGAAGGGTATCGTTTCATCAAGCGCGCTCGATCTAGATATACTATAGTGTATATACAATAGTAAAGCCGAAGATGCTTCCAATTCAAATTCAAATTGGGAAAGTTATCAGTCCCAAGCTCAATGGAAAAATTATTATTTTTCTCTTATCCAAATTTCCTCTTAAAATCTGAGTCTGCAATTCTCTAATTTAAATAATTATTTTGTTAATTTTTTCATTATATATGGATTTCAACCTATAAAGAAATATGACAAGTTCTTTGTAGATTGAACTCCTAAACACTGCCAAAAGTGTTCAATGTTTTAAGCAAACTTTCCTTCCATTAGGGCAGGCAAAAATAGCAGCAAGTTTAGGCGCAATTTGCTTATTGGGCAATTTAATGGCTCAGCTTGAGTGCTCAGTTTGACGTAGGGCCCAGATAGAAGTGGGGAAGGATGAAGGGTAGAGGCAGGGGAGACGGAGACGAATGAGCAGTTCGTGGGGTTGCGTGCAATCGTTTTAGAAATGGTTAAACTGAACTATCAATGCAAACATTTCAGTTCATTTTGCAGTTAATTACGCAACTCATCAATTAGGCAGGCTAAGGGATGTGGCTGCCTCCAGTGAGGGAGGGGGTAGGGTCAGGAGGTGCAGCCCTTAGCTAGTGGAGGCAAAGTAAACGAGTGCATTAAAAATGTACAAATTGCGCGTCTTAACAATTATTGCTGGCCATAAGGCGCCAACCAGCTTGGCCAGCTATTATGGCCCTTTTAGATACGAGCACTTCGAGTGCGGGCGGTGTGGGAGGTGGGTATAAGTGGGTGCTGGTGCTGGTGTAGAAGGCCAAAGACAATGGGCCATTAGCAGCGCGCTTTAATTATTTAGTTTTGCAAGAAAAACCAAACCAAAAGGAAGACAGAGAGAGAAGGGAGGAAGAGGGAGGGAAAAAGCGCACAAGAAAAATGCTAAAACATTTAGTAGTTCTGCTGTGTGGGGCGGGGGAACTGGTGGTTGGATGGTGCACATAATGTTCTATGTACACATGGAATCCACCTTAGAAAAGCCTGGCGAAAATGAAAACGAACTTTGCTTTTCTTCTTCCTGCTTCTTCTTCTTGTTCTTTCTTTCCAGTTTTTATTTGGTTTTATTGTTATTCTACTCTTCGCCTTTTTTCGTATTTTTTCCTGCACGTATAGAGAACTTTTTCGCCGTTTCGCTTTTGCGCAAGTCAGGGTCAACAACTGCCCCTATATGCTAGATGCAGGAGGATAGCCTCTGTTCCTGCCCTTGCCTCTGTCCCTGCCTCTGTTCCTGCCCCAGCCCCTGTCCCGTTTCTTGTCTGCCAAGCAACCCCCTGTGGCCCATTTGATGTGTATGTGTTCGAAGGTACATAAACACTTCTCTATATACAGAGCCGGACAGCAGAGTTTCCATATATCCATGTGTCTATATGGTAAGTTCAAGGAGGGAGTTGTTTCGATGGCTTTTCGCTGGTATCTCCTGCCATGCAGCAGCCCGTCTCACTTATATAGCAAGTTTGGTCCGGCAACAGTGACTGCCAAGAGTTAGCGCACATTTAAGTTTGAAATTCTACAGAGAAAAAGGCTTTACTCATCACTCAATCTACAATTAAGAGACGAGAGTTCGATAGACATAGAATGAGATAAATGCACCTTGTTGCTGTTGGTATTGAGCAAACTTACTACTTCTACTCACGTCTAATTTGATAAATATTTGTATAGCAAATGGACACATTATAGATAGAACACCTTGACACGCATACAAGTGATATGCTTATGCTAGTTATAAATACGGAAGGTGTTTGTTCATATCAAATCAGAAATTCATATGAAGTCCTTAACACCTTAGTGGAACAACTGATTCAGTAAGAGAGTTACTTTATCAGAATATAATAGGTATTTAAAACTCTTCCATCCGACATTTATACACTATTCTTCCATCTTTGTATCTGTATGAACGCACATATCTCATTAACTACAACCACTAGAGATACCAAATTGCATAAGTAGGTTGCTGTGAAGCATATCTGAAATATGTTTATTTCATTTTTTAATACTTATACCAACTATCGCGAAAGTAAATAACAATTTTTTCATATATTTATAATAGTTTTAAAGATAAATCTTAACGCTTCGGTATAAAATGTGTCTTAAGCTTCATTTCGAGTGGACTACAAACAGGGAAGTTTCGGTGGATTAAAGACGATATCAGTATATAAAATGCCATCCAAATTGAAGTCTCTAAGTATTCCCAGGTTTGATTAGCCATTTAAACCTCTATTTCAATAACTCATTCATCTCAGCGGCCGCTCAGCTTAATCGCCTTAAATACTCGACTCTTAAGTTCCATAGAAAACTATCAGAATAGCATAGGAAGAATATCTATTGTACTTTATGAACGTTCGACAAAGTCGCCTGTCAATTAATCGCGCTGAGTGCTTAAGTTTCGAATCCCCGGCACACGCTCGATATACCCTGTAGACACACACATAGACAGACAGAGAGAAACAGACACTAATTGTAAATTAAATGATCCTGATAATATCCGAAAAACATCAAGACAAACAAATAAAGCCAAAACGTAAACAAACTTTGACCCGTGCCGCGTGGGAGTGCGACAAGAAGCGGGGGGACGGGGAAGGGGAAGGGACGACGTTTTGTCAACCTCCCTCACAGCAGAGTGGACACACACACGAGGACAGTGTGACAGAGACTGGGACTGGCACTCACCGGGGCACACGGCGCAACCGTTCTGGTCCATTAACCCGTCGTCATTGTAGTTGTTTTTCTTTCTGCTGTTCCTTTGGGAAGGGCAAACAAACGCAAATGCGCAAAGGAAACACACACACACACACGAGGTGCGCGTGGCGTTGTCCAGGAGAAAACTTTGGAGCCGGACTTGGCACAATGCAGCCGCGGCACGTGGCAAATCGAACCTACGTCGAACTCAGGGAGAGAGGGAGGGAGAGAAGGAGTTTGCCATTGCAATTAACAGTGACCGCTAATTGTCAAAATATTTACTCGACGATTTCATCGAACCACTGCAGGATGATGACCCACAATTCGCTGGCCCGCAATCCCCTGCTGACCTGCCCCCCCTGACCTCTGACCCACGCAGGTCGCACCAGTTCCTTGTCGCAGTTTTCTTTCAGTTTTTGCTTCGAATTTTTGCACTTAGACTTAATTAACGCTGTGTGCGGGCACTTCAAGCCTCCCCTCTCCCTTTTCCTCTCTCACTCCCCTAGCCCCTCACGCTGGCCACTTTAAGACCACAGCAATTAAATTGATGTCGTTAAACAACGTTGCTACGATAATAAAGCCATCAAACCCGAGTTCGTTCTCCTTTTATTGCATTTTTGTTTTAATTAATTTAAATTATACCGAAAAAATACCATATTTATGCGAACAGCAGGAAAAGCAGCAAAAAACCCAAGTCTGAAAAACTTCCCTAACTGTGGAGGAGGGGGAAATGTAATGTGTTCTGTTTCTGTGTTGCGAGTCTGTTTTGAGGTCCTCGTCCGATTCGATTTGCCTCGAAAATTCTTCCCCTTCTATAGAATTTCCTATTCGCGCAGGACTCACCTTTAATTCATTTGCCAGGTGACACAGCAACTAAAATAAATAGTGCGAAGTGTAAATACCCTTCTAGAACAGAAAGCCAGCTGTGACTGCAGTAAATTATATTGTGAATGGAAGCTAAATAACCTTTTTTCTATGCGTTATAGACCATATTTCTGTAATATGTTTGATCCTAATTCAATATATTAACTATAATCCATTTCTATATATAATTTAACCAGTTGGCAGAGCTTTAAAATTGTTTGTTTCTTGGCAAACTCTACAATAATAGTATGGAGTACACATTTCCCAGAGATATAGCTTAGCTGATAGAATAACTGAAGTATGTGTTATACTAGTTCATGTATTATAATCACTTTTAACTGTCAAAAAGAACAAAAAGGTTTTTAAGCAAATACTTATATTAATAGTAATTAAACATATAGTAATATATATTTATGTTGATCTAAAAATATTCATTCAAAAGTAGTAAAAATATAAAGGATATGTAATTTATATATACAACAATATCAAAGAATTAAAGACTTTCAAATTCTTAAAGGATATCATAGCACTTAATTTAAAAAGCAAGTTAATTTCTATATAGGGGAAATATATTTACCAAATAGCCCTGCATGGATCAATTCTAAATACCTCACATTAAGAAAATGTTACTCTGTTCTTCTCCATTTAATTGCAATCCCCCTTTCTTTAGCAGATATATCCAGTTCATATACTGCTAAAAGTACATCTAGTAAACTAAACAAAAATATACGGAAGACTACCCAAATAGACGGAGTAGCTTATAATACCCCTTGCTGGGAATATGAAATGAGTCAAAGACAGAAAATGAAATGTGTGTGTTTCTTCTTCCTTTTGTTTTGCTAGGGAGACTTTAATCCGTCAACAGCCTAATTTCGCCACGTGCGTGTGTGCGTGAGTGTGTGGGAGTGTATACTTACACACACACAGACATATAGGTATATAGTATATCCCTGAACTGGGACCAAGACTAAAGCACAGACACGGCCGAGGCCCGCTGTGGCGTTGAAATTAGTTTTGAATCATTTATGAGTCATGTTTAGGGTCTGCCACCATTCAGTGGCAGTTACCGTTTCCTTTACCTACCCCCCACCCCCCGTATCACCCTCATGGTCTCCCTGGGCTCTGCCAATGGCAGCATAATCGATTTAATAGGCCGGAATGTAACGCGCCGTATGGCGAAGGCGAGAGAGAGAGAGAGAGACCCACCATATGGAACTGGGACTGGGCCAGGGAAATGGGTAAGGTTCGGCAAAAACAGATATGTGGGCGGGTGGAGGCTTCGCATAGTTTTCACTAGTCCCTTTTCTTAGGCATGGCCAGGTAATTGCGGGGTACTCACCTTGAAAATAACTTTTGGTTCTTAAATAACTAACGGACAGCCTTAGTATGCTCAGTCGATCCAGTTTGCTCAGTATGTTCTGCTCGAAGGGCAGCAGCGAGGCGAGCAGATCCAGCTCGGCGTTGAGGCGCTCCCGATGCCGTTTTGATGGATTGCTCTTAGTGACGCCATCCTTGGGCGGCGGCTTCAGGCTGCACATAGAAAGAGAGAGAGAAAGGGAAAGTGGAAAAACGAAAAATTAATTTTCAGCTCAACTTTGATGAGGCGCAGCTGACGCCGGAAAAATGTTTGAAATTATTAATTGCACTTATCAGTTAAGACATGAGGGAACGGAGGAAGAGGGGGATAAACCTCCCTTGAGGAGTGAGGTTAGATTAGTCAAGGGGTCTGCTAATTACAATATCATTTCCCCTTTCCAGAGTATGCACTGGCGAGTCTCATTGCCATTTCCCTTGCCCGAATATCCTCTGCGATTCCTGTTTGCCTTTTCCGCGAATCAAATCATAAAGCAACCCGTCTAACTTGGCTACAAATTAGATCTCAGCCAATCTGAGTGTCCAATTAAATGCCATAAAAACGGAACCCAATGCGAATCCATTGTAAATCCAAATGCTGAACGAGATATGATAGCCACAGAGTCGCAGTCCGAGCTGGCACTGGACGCAGTCATAAATGCGTAAAGTGCCCGCATCGTTTATGATAGCAAAGGAGCCACTGCAGACCCTCTCTTGCCCCTCTTCCCCTTTCTTTTCCTCTGCCCCAACTCCCCCTTATCGTCCTCACTCTACCTTAGCTGTCTGGCTTATGGCTAATTCAGCTTTATCTTAGCCGTAAGCGGCTAAAGTCGAGCAGATTTCCATAGCTTGCCACGTCTCTCTTTTGTTCTGCTTTGTGTTCTTCGCCTTCTCTTTCTGTTTGCTATTGCTGTTGTTGTTTCTCTTTATGTTGTTGCTGTGGCTTTTGTGCTTTGTTTTTAATCATATTTTGTCTCATCATTTTCATTGACATTATTACAAAGTTAATTGCGGTTATTAAATGTAATTACTCTTGTAATTTATGAGCGACCCCTTTCAGGGCCAACAGCAAGCGCTGACCTCACCCCCCTCCCTTCCCCTTCCCTGCTGGACTTCAAAATATTTGTCGTTTTATATAGCAAGCACATTGAACATTTTCATTGTTTTTTTGCGAGTTTTTCTCTCAACTTTTTGCTCGGCTGCACACACACAGTGGTGTGTGTTAATGAATGTGTGTGTGTGTGTGTGCTGAGTGTGTGTGTGTCGCAGGACATTGTCGCGTTAGTTGAAAACGTATTTAACTTAATTGCCCGACATTTTTTGCTGCTGTTCCGTTTGGTTTGCTTTGCATCGCTTCAGTTTGGCACTTCTTTTTGCTCTCCTTGGGTAATTGTCAGCGGCATGTCCGTTCGATGTCACCAGCAGGACGTCAGGACGTGCGACATGTGCCTCAAATTGCTAACGGGAATCCCAGCAGAGTGCAGGCAGCCGAAGCAGGCCAGCGAGGTGTGTGCTCCAAGTGCCCGGGAATGCCAAACTGTCGCCAGAGAGAGATAGTGTCGAGCACAATGTGGACACCAACGACCAAAAGACAATAACGATGATGATGATGATTCATGGCAGTGGCATAACCAGCAGCAGTTGCAGGGGGATCAGCGGAGTAGTATAGGAATATTTATGTATGATATTGCGTAATGCGACTGAACTTTTATATTTCCATTTCCATTTAATAGTGATCTTTTAGTACAGTATAAATCTTAAATCACTATATTCATTCAAGAAAACAAAGATTTACGTCAACGATTTGTTAATTCAAATTCTTTTGACATTTCCACGAAACCCTCATAAGTTTTTTAACATGAAATTATTGTTTCCATTGTAGTATATCATTAACATAGTCTCTTGAAACCAAAACCATTAACAGTAGGAATATAAAACACAACTGTGTCGAAGGAAAACGTGAACTCTTTGTAGTATTATTATTATTTGTACTAAATAAATTTATTATTTAGTTATTTTCGAACTTCAGACTGACTTTCAGTATACCAAATGTTAGCATCCTTAAGTTGTTTGTATGTTGATATATTTTACAGTTGATAAATATAAGTACCTCATTTATGTAGAAGAGTTTCCTAAAGAAATGTATACATCTATAATAATATACACTCATTTAATATCATAATATAATCCCCCTTTTTCCAGTATAAACATATGAATATCTGCTATAATATTGAGTTTATTTAATTTCTATTTAAATGTTTAGTTTGTTTGTATATAAGTATGAAATTCTACCATTTGTATGTTATATACAATATTTTATAATTTATACTTAGTTCAACCCTTAATGACTTGCCAGAAATATTTCTAAGTCATACCCCCTACCTCACTATCCCCCTCCATCTACGCCACTGACTCATTCACAGTTAGCAAATGGAAAGGAATGCAAAACTCTTCAAACTCAGAATGCACACACTGAGAATAAGCGAAATAAACGCTAATTTATCTAATTAAATACGAGAGCGAGTCTCCCCCCTCTCACTCGCACACACACTCGCGGCCAATTTGCGGCGAATACGTGCTGAATTTTAGAAAATTATTGGTGTCTGGCGAAGGGCGAACGAAGGATAAACGACAATTGGCGCGGGAGTCGAGTGTGGAGAGTGGGTGATTATCGGCATATATATATCATATATCTGTGCCATATGTATATACTTAGTAGCGGAGCACCGTTAGACGCATTGGAATGCAATTTGAATTTCAGTCAAGGCACAAAAAGAGGGCGCCGAAGAAGAAGAAGAAGAACAAGGTAGCAGACGAAGAAGGCAGAAATAAGTTAAGAGCGAATTAAGGACCTCTCAAATTGAGGGCATTGCGGCGTTTCGCCTGCAACGTTGAATAAAATGTATAATTTTCTTATTATCTATAAGAACGGTACAAAACTGAATGAGGCAGACGGACCCAGAGGGAGAGATAGAGGAAGAGAAGTAGCAGGGCAGGGAGGGCAGGGCAGGCAGCGTAATAAAATGAATTCCATAAACAACTTTCCCAAAAAAAAGAAAGAAAAAGAAAGAAGGCTGGCAAAGAAAAGCCAGAGGAAAATGGAAACAAAGCTTTTGTTTGGGTGGAATGTTTTTTCGACTGTATGTAGGGAAGGTGAGGGGGAGAGGAGGCAGTGAAGAGGGGAGAGGTGGGGAGTGGGCAGCACCATAAAACGTCGTGCTAAAATGGCGTAGAGTTCTAGCGAACAAAGGATAACTGCATAGCTTCAAGGAATGTCCGTGTCTGTGTGTGCCTGTGTGTGTGTGTTTCTCTGTGTGTGTGGCAACATTTCTTGCCAAAGTTACAGACACAACCCCGCCCCGGCCGCCGCCCCCGTTCTCATTTAGCTTCGCTCATTTCATTCCATTTTCCCTTGCATTATTTTTGCCATTTTCGTTTAGCTGCTTTTCTTTGCACAGCTCTCTCATTTACTCCCCCCCTCGACTCACCCTCTCTCTTGCCAGTTTGCTGCGCAGTTTTTCCTCTCTGGGTTTTTTTTTTGTGCGCCCGTTTCCCAGGGACCATTATGAAATGAATTGCTTTTAAAGAAATTACAATGCGGCAGCCCCGACTCCCCTTAACCCCTTCTCTACTCCTCTACACGGTTGCCCCATGGGCTGCTCCTCCATTCCCCTTTGCACCTTTGGATTTCGTTTTCAGAATAAATTGCAATGAGCCTAGCAAAGGGTTCCCTCTTTCAAGTTCTCTCCCCCCAGCTCTGCCACGCCCACCTTTAGCTGTAGGCCTAACTGGAATGCAGCTGCAGCTAAACAGCTGAGCAGCTGCATCAGCTGTTGCCGCTGCCAAGGGTCAATGGTCGGCACTGGGTTAGTCGGCGCCTCCTTCTTTGTTTATAAACAAATGACACGCAATCCTTTGGGGAGGGTACATCTGGGCAGCTGGGTAGGGGAAGGGGTTCAGGGGGTGTCATTCAGGTGTCGGCACGTGAGTTCAGTTCTGGTTGCATGCCGCACATTACGCATACGCAATGTTGTGCCGCCTTTGTGGCTCGTCGATCTCTTTTGCATGCTCAATTTGGCGCCAAAAATCTCGGTACGTACACACACACACACACACACACACACGCAAGCAGCTAATTCATTCATACATGCCATGCTGCTCTCTCTCTCTCTCTCTCTCTGTCTCTTTCCCACTCACTGCTTATGCGTGCCCCGTTAGGCTGCGTGCCGCAAACTGCAGCAGCAGCTACAGTCGCTTCTGCCGGCGTCGCGTCGTCGTCGTCGTCTGGCGGCTAAAAACGCAAAGTGGCGTGTCTCATGTCCGAAAAAACAGCAACAACAACAGCGTGCTGAGCAGCGTAGGCGGTGGCGACGCAACAATTA
Organism: Zaprionus davidi; assembly: GCA_018903715.1. NCBI lineage: Eukaryota > Metazoa > Arthropoda > Insecta > Diptera > Drosophilidae > Zaprionus > Zaprionus davidi. Next base: position 6,414,075 of record JAEIGL010000003.1, read on the forward strand.
CAACAACAACAACAACTGAGGCAACACAAGTAGCAGCAACAGTAGCAACAACAACAACAGCAGCACGAGCACTTTTACTGCATGGCACAATTCTTTTTTGCCAACTAATTTCATTTTGCATGCCTGCCCCCTTTTTGTTGCTGCGTTTTTCAAGTGCAACTAGCAAAGGGCAATGCAACATGCTGTACAGTGTTGATTAACGTTTCAATTAAGCAAGAGAACTCTGCATTCTGTTGTCTATCTTCGATTACTTTATCAATTCTTCGAAGATATTTGCACATAGAATTAAAATGTGCAAATATCATCTAAGAATTGATAAACTAACCAAAAATAGACAACAGAATGCAGAGTTCTCTCGCTTCTGTGCAAAAAATCAATCTAATGTTCTTCATTTTATTTTCGAGCAGACAAAGAAGAATTCGTTTCTCATTAAACACACCATATAAATTAAATATACTTTCCTTACTCTATAAAATATATATATAAAATATATATCGCACCTTTAGAATCAATCGCAACAACAAGATTATCGCCCAACTTAAAAAACACTATTTAAGCGCTACCCAACACTAAAAATTCGCACTCCTAAACAACCTCACTGCAAGCAACAAACAAATAAACGTTTTGGTTTCTTGAATTACGTTGTTAATTTAACATCGATCGAAATGAAATTTATATGATAGGTTTATAATACAATCAGGTTAATATGTATGCAAGTAAAATGTTGTAGATATATAAGTTTGCTTTTATAATCGTATTCAAAGTAAAATGATTGATGTGCAAGACTGCTAGAGCTGGTAACCACAATTAAAGATATATCTTATCTGCATATGGTAAACAGATATCTTCATGCCAAATTTGACATCTCCAGCACAAATAGTTGCCAAGATCTGCACGTTCATACAGACAGATATGGCAAATGCAGTGTAGAAATACTCGTATATCATAGTAAATACTATATGATACTATATTACAATATTTACTTCACAATCGTTCACCCTGTTAATACAGCTGCAAACTGAATGAATGATTAATCATCTGATTCGACACTATCAACGCATTTCGCATATTTGTCTGCAGCTTGCCAGACGCTTTGTCACTTTGGCATTCCAGCGAGTGTCACAATTAATTGAATTTGCATGCACAGTGGCAACAACAACAACAGAAACAGAAACAGATCGAAAATGTCAAGCGAGTGGAAATGTCAAAACAAAAGTTAAGCGCCATCGCCATTTAAAGAGCCTGTCAGCGCGAAACATGAAAAAGGGCGGGGGGGAATGCAGTGTGGCAGGGGGCAAGGGAATTGCTACTGTTGCAGCAGGGCCACTTAAAAGACAACAACGAACAGCAACAACAGCAACACCAGTTGCAGGTAAGACAACGCGCCTGGAACGTAATCTATGGACCACTTAATGGATCTGCGCCAAATTCACGCATAAATTTGCCGTTGAGTCGGGTGAGAAAAGCCGAACGTTGAGCTGTTAAATTTAACGAGGCTCCTCTCTGCAACCCCTCCACTCTCCTCTCTCTATATCCTTCTCTGTCTTTTCATTCTCTATCTCTCTTCCCCTCTCTTTCTTGGCTGCTCATTAATTTTGTCAACCCGAAAACAGAATCGAAGTCGAATCGCAGTAGCTGCCCCGGACTACAAAACGATCGCGGGCAGTCGAGACACAAGATAAGGCAGGGAGAGAAGAAGGAAGAGAGAGATAGAGGAAGAGAGAGAGAGAGTGAGGAAGAGAGAGGGAGAGGAAGGTTGCTATTTCATTGACTCAACTGGGAGCTGCCCTGGAAGCTGGCCACAGGTTCAGGACCCGCGCTAATCGTCCCGCTAAACAAACAGAGAACTTCCCGTCTCCCTCCTTCCTCCCCCTTCCACTGCACACTCCCTCTCTGGTATCGTAGTGATGGAGCCCACTCTCAAGCGAATTAAGTTGTTAACGCATTATTTGCATATTCCGAATCGCTCGATCCTTTGCAGCTCTCCACATTAAGAGATGCCTTCATTTGCATATTAATTGTGCAGAACAATTTTAAGAACATTCAAGTGACACCCGAACAAGCTCGACTCGACTCGAGTGGAACCAAGCGGAGCCGAGTCGACTCGAAGTTCCCACTTCGAGATTGCCCACTTAATGAAGTGATAAATGTAGCGGCTACTTCAAAAAGAGATCCCAGATCCAGTGAGATGAGCTATCTGCAATTTAAACTATGCGAAATGCGAATCCGACAATGATAACTGTCAAAATATGCTAAAGACACGCGTTCTCTCAGCAGGGGTAGTCAGGCAAGGGATATGTAAGTAAGTTACTATATATGGTATATTAAATTGAATCTTATACATAAGAAATGCAAGGAATTAATGCAATATATTGCCAATATGTAAGGAAAATATGAAAGCACTTGGCATGGTATGGGTTAATTTATTATACCCTTGCAGAGGTAATGGTGATATTGGTCAGAATGTTGCAAACGCACCTTAGATGATAACTCCGACCCTATAAAGTATATACTCGTATAATCAGCGTTGATCCCGATCAATCGAATTAGTTGTTCTCTTTCAAAAGAGACAACTGAAGAGTCTACAACTGCATCCTCAACTGAAGAGACAACTGCAACTGATCTACAACTGTACAATCTAAACAATCTAGAGAAGGGTGTTAGTGGGAATACTCAAGCGCTGTATCGCAAGGGTATAGTTTTGAATCTAAAGAAGTTAAGTGCTAGTGCATTGGTATAATATATATAAATATGTATATATTAAATCTGCAAACCAGATTTTTATATAACATTAATGTCCTTCAATCTATATCAACGCTCATGTCTGAAAACTGTCCAAAGTTGATATAACTTTTTGTAATAAGCAGATAGTAATATATCTTATTATATAATATATATATTGTATATATTATATATATATATATAGTAGTAGTATATATTCACAACCAGTATCAATAGCTTAATCTTAGTTCATTAGTTAGTTTCACTAATGCCAAAAATCTATAAACATGCATAATGTTTGGGATAATGAAGTTCAGACTGTTAGTTTAACTTTTCAGATAGTTTTAGATCGTATTTTATTGAATTGAAGGAAAATATAATGCATATTATAAACTAAATATAAAATATACATATGTATATAATATATATAATAAACAATCAGTTATAGCTTTCCCCAGTCATATCTAACAGTTACTTTTAGCTATAGCTTCAATCGGCAATTGGCTCGTACAAATTCTCGTGGAACACCTAAGTTTATGTTTGTTTTTATGATCTCAGCGAAGTCGTTAAATAGTTTATATACCCTACACATACATATACACACACTTACATACACATTAAGACAATGTGCAGTACATAAATATACAGTTATGGTCGTGTGTGTGTGTGTGTGTGTTGTGTGTAGTTTTATGATTGTTCCAAAGGCAGTGCCGACATCTGCGAGGCGGCAAAAGTTGCGCACAAGAATAACGTCAACTGTGCCACAGCAACAACAGCAACAACAACTAAAGCTACAACTGCGGCAACAACAACAAGAACAACTCGAACTCGAACTGGCAACAACAACAACAGCAAAGGCAACTCATTTATTTTATCGATTAAACATTTTTGCGATTCGCGCAGCGGAATCTTGAACGAGTCAGCGCGCTTGGAAAAATGTATCTACTGACACACACACCAGCAAACACACACACACCAGCAAACACTCACACACACCAGCATACACATGTTTAGCAAGAGCGAGCGAGTCGGGGCGACATCAAAGCAACTTTGAAAACCTTTTGACAGCTGCGAGGAGAAGCTTCCAGCTCCGGTTCCACCCTGCTTAGTGTGGGCGCGGCCTACTCCCTCTCCACCCCCCGCTAGGCCCTCTACATTTCGGGGGGCGTCTACTCGATGTGTGTGTGTGTGTGTGAGAGCTACTGTGCCTGAATTTATCATTTATTCATGGCATAATTATAAAAATTATTTTTGATTTCGACAAACCAAATGAGAATTTCACTCTCGTCCAAGTCGCAATTCCTGGCCAGGAGTCGGAGTCAGGGCGGCGAAAAGTATCACCTGCCAACACGCCCTGCTGGCCAGGCCAGGCCAGGCCTCTGGCTTGCCTCACCTCCTCCTCTCCCCCCGCTCGTCGGTCCGCGCTCCACTTCAGCGCACACTGCGCGAGCCTCTTTGTGATCCTGTTTTTGGGGTGGCTTTTTTTTCATTCTGTTTGGGTTAATTCAAAATTCTTTACTGTCCCAGGCAGGTGGTCAGCCAGCACATTGAGGTGGCTTATGGATTAGCTGCGCCGTGCAGGATTGGCTTGTCGAGAGGTCAAGAAGGGGGTCAAGAATGAGGAGGGAGAGAGAGAGTTCCCTTCTCGCACTCGGGTTGAATGCCCTGCGCAATGGGCTCGCCTTGCCTCCGCTTGGAATTCGGTTGTCTGTTCGGACTTGGCATCTGGGTTACTCCGATCCAACCCGATCCGGAGTCCAGTGCTGGCCCAGAGTGACAGAGCAGACATTAAGCGGCGTTTAGCTTGAAACGTTTTAGCACCTTGTCGACGGGGCAACCACAAAGTTGCAACAAGACAGGCAGCAAGCAAGAGTGAGAGAGCGAAAGAGAGAGAGAGTGAGAGAGAGGAAAGGAGATAGACAGACAGACACTTTGGCGCTTTTAATGGCTGCCACGCCCCCCGTCGCCTGCCGCCTGCCGCCCAACGTGCTGGGCATATGGAGCAGCACTATTTAGGCTTCGATACGCTGCATTACGCAATGGTGTTAATTACTCACATACACACACACATGCACAGCCACACACACACTTATACATACATACAAAAAAAGACTTACACTCAGAATCAGATACAGCTAGAGCCAGAGATAATCGCAAAGTAGACGTAGCCAACTAACGGGAGGATGGCAGCCATTTGGTGGGGAATGTGAGGGAAGGGGCAACCGTGGCGTAAATCGAGACAATGTTTAACCAGTGGAAAACAGTTAATCACAGCCCCCAGCTACACTGGCAGAAAAGCAGCAGCACAATTGATATCGAATTGCGAATGCCAAGAGAAGAACTGAGTTAAAAGTTAAAGAGAATAGAAAGAACTAAACTCATAAAGTCAATATCTATTGCTCTGTTACTTATTAATTATTCAGCCAACTTTAATTGGTAGTCCCAGGTACCTTATCTCATAATCTGAAGCTCAATAAAAATATAACGTATAAGAAATTCAGAAATGAGTAAATAAACACCATCAGAAAGGGCTACACTTTTATACCCGTGCTGGTTCTTATCTATTTCGATTATATAATGGTGCAGAATTGAAAAATATTGTATGTATTCATTAAGAGCAATAATAACTCAAATAGCTAGACATATAAATCTATTATTATTATAAATCGCTATTATTAACTGATTGTTCCTGTGAAAACCATAGGATATAGCTGTCCGACTTAAGTGAAATGGAAAAAATATACGTTGATTACAGTCGAACTTTAATTGGCATTGATAAGTTAAGTTAAGTTTATTCGAAACTCAATACTGGTTTTCATACAAAAAACCTAATTTCGGTCGATTATTCCTTTGCCAGCTAAATGTTATAATGGTCCGATATTGATAAAATTTTATATTCATTATATATATATTGTATATGGAAAAACTCAGATTTAGTTAATTTGTTTAAAATATAAAGACAAATAACAAAAAACGGACGATAGTGTGTATGGCAACTATACGATATATCAGTCCGATTTTCAAAATTTCGACTTATATACAGTGTGCAGTAATAAGAAGCAAGTGTGCCAAGTTTCATGAAGTCAGCTTTAAAACTAAGAGACTTGTTTACATTGCAACGGACAGACATGGAGCGAGTTCCCCTGTTAATGCTGATTCAGAATATATATGGTTTATAGTATAGAATATGTCGCCTAAGGCATGTTGCAAGCTTCTGGCCACTTGAGACAGTTATTGAATTAAATTTTACTATCATATATTCCACAAATGGTATTTCTAAAGGCATCAATCGTACTTCGATCTCGAATTGTGCTCCTGAATAAAGTAGCCCTGTGCAGGGCATATGCTTACTCCTGCTACTCCTTCCCCCTCCTCTTACACCTTAATGAAGTGCATTATAGAGATGTGCTGTAGGCTATCTATGACCGATATCACACACACAAACACACACACGCCCCTGGACAACTGTAATTAACCGACTGGCCGGCGATAACTCGTCCGATATAAGGACTTTTAACCCCAACTGAACTCTTCAAAGAAAAGCAGCAACGGCGGCGGCGGCGGTGCAGGCGCAACTAATGAGCAGCAGCAGGAGTACAGGGGAAGGGGGTAGGGAGAGTCGGGGGTGAGTTCATAGAGAACTGAGAGCAACCACCAAGCCGAGGCAAGGCAAGGCAAGGCAAGCACTCTGCCAACTGTTGTCTTTGTATGTTGTTTGGCGGCCCCCTTTATTGGTCCTTTTGGTCAATTCGCCGACTCGCTGGAAGTGAACTTTGTGTTCCTTGTGGATATTTATGGTGTGCTCTATGGACTGCGCGTTGGCATATGGTCAGCTGGACAGTCCGCTGACCCTGCCAGCGAGCAGCGAGAAAACATATGTCACAGGAGAAGGGCAAACGTATTTGGCATGTGGGAACCGATTCCCGAAAGGGAACATTTATCATATTCATACGTTTGCGAAGCATATACCCGCAAGGGGGCATCTCTAGAGTACTTATATATCTTACTGATCAGCGGCAACAAGGTAGTCGAAATTGGTAATTGCAAGCCTGATTTCAATGCTAGAAAGCTCATGCTAAGCACAAAAACTATCGCCGTGCAAATGATTGAGTTGCAACTAAGTGTTTCAATTCTATAAAAATCAGATAATTATATAGTATTTTATAGTATATATACATTATTTATCTATTTTTTATATATATAGAGTAGAATTCGGTGGAAACAATCTGTCGACTAAAAAGATTTTCATCTGAATTGAAGTTCGTAGTAGTTCTCTCGAAACTGTACATTCCCTGCTTATCTAATTGGCATAGGGTCGCATCAGGGAACCTTATTCGATAAGATATATGGATATTAAACCTTCCTCATGTAGAGGGTAAACGTTCTTTCGCCGTTTCTTATTGCAGTTAGTTCAAAGTTCTTTCAAAGTTTCACGCAGTTTTCCTCCCGCAAATTGTTTGCAACTCAATCGAGTTGCATAAAATATGAGAGCTTCAACTTTAAAGACTGTCAAATTAGAATAACAACAACAACAACAATAGTAGGAACAACAGCAACAGTAACAGCTACAACGACAACAGGAACAACAGCAACAGTAACAACAACAAGAACAACAGCAACAGTAACAGCAACAACAACAACTTGGCTAATTACAATTTCTAATAGCAACAAGGACTAAAGCTGGGCAGAATTGAGAGGCAGAGGAAGGGGCAGGGGAAGCGCACCACTTGCTGCAATCAATAACAAGCACATGCAACAACAACAACAGGAAGAGCAATTGCAACATCGCTTAAACAACAACATGCTGATAATCAATAAAGCAAAAGCAGGACTCAAATATCCATAACAACCAACAAGTGGAACCAACAGTCGATGCCACAGGGGGTGGCAGGGGGTAACGAAGGGGAAGGGGAAGTAGCAGAGGGAAGAGGGAGCAAAGGGAGCTAAGGAAGCAAAGGGAGCTGCAGCTGCACTTCGTTTTGGGCTTACAAGTTGCAACTTGCAACATTGTTGCACGGAGCGGGAGCGGGGGCTGCATCAGCGAACTTTAACTACTTGTGGTAATTGCTGGCAAAAAGCTGCCCTCGCTCAGCCAAGCATGTCGCAACAACAACAATAACAACAACGGCAACAACAATTACAGCACATTGCTCGAGTGGGTTAAGGCTGCCAAGGCGGGGTCTGAAACCATCGAATCAGCTTGGCTTATGCACATGAATTCTCGTGGCTAATCTCTTGGAAAATACGACACTTGCAGCGCGTGCCACATGTGGCAAATTGCAGTAAAACAGAAGCTGTGCAATTTGTAAGATATTTGAGAGAAAATCTAACTAAATTATTCAAGTTAACATAAATGATATGATATGATTTAAATGAATATATGATTTTATTTGATATAATAAACTTTGCTATGGATGTATATAGTAATGAATATAAAGGAAAATTAAATGAAAATCGAATTAAAATCACCAATATGATATGAAATGTACTTATAAAAATAAGATAATAATATATACACACATTCTAAATGAATTGTGCCTAAAAACATTTTACTCTGGAATAAACTATGCGTAAATTGAATACCATTATACGGAATACACGTACATATTTAATTTTATGATGCCATCTGAACTAAATAACAATAAAGTTTCCAGTTTTGTAATAAAAAGCAAAAGTCCAAACTTCCGGAAGTGAAGCAAAATAAAGAAACAGGAATTATATAGGTTTATTTATTTACTAGCCTAAGCTATAAGAACTAAACAACATTCCACAACACTGGCAACAAAAATGCTCTACAATTTGAATTTATGAAATATAAATATATGGAAAATAGATAAACTAAAATATATACGACACTTTGCAATACTGGCTATAACAAACTTGAACTGTCTTTAGTCTCAAGGAATTCTTAAAAGATATGAAAAGAATCTGCATTTGGTTTTGCAGATATCTACACTATATATATAAAATGATCCAATGATTATAATGCTTACTACAGGGTATTCGGCTGTCAGTGAGGTAGCTGTGCCTGGATTGCGATGGCAATCGGTTTTGTTGTTATTGCTTGCTTTATAGTCGCAGATTATGTGCTTTAATTGAAATTATAAGTTCCCAATAAAAATAGGCGCATTTGCACGCAAGCACGCACACACTTTCCAACACTGTTTATACTCCCGCCACACGGCGTATGCGCAATATTCGGCTGGGTCAACAGCTGCGACTGCAAGGGGCCCAATTAAAATAGTCAAAGACACATTTTGATCGGTTCATTAAAAGAGACAGAGAGAGAGAGAGAGAGAGAGAGAAAGAGAGAGAGAGAGATAGAGAGAGAAGTAGCCGTGGTACTCGACGAAGTACATGGCCAAAGTACCCTAGCAGGGTCGCAACCGGGCAGGGGTCGTACTAATTACAGGTGTGCATGGCAAGGTGACAATTTTGCGTCAGTCGAGCGAGCAGCAGCAGCAGCACCACAAGCAGGTGGGGGGTGCAGCAAGGCAGAGAGGAGGGGGCAGGAAGGCTAAGGGGCAGGCATTTTGGCGAGAAGTAATTGTTTTTTAAGCCACGAACGCTGCAAATTATGTGCGCTGCCTGCGCTGTCGATGCCTGCACCGCGGCACAAATAAAACGATAAAAAACGAAGCGAGGCGAGCGAGGTTGAGCCTGTGTGAACGACCCTGAGATACCCTGGCCAATAAATTAAATTAATATGTTTAAGGTAATAGCGAATGTGATAAATTAAATGTATTGAATTTTATTGTGGTAATTAATAGTTGATGATGTTTCCAATGCAAGATATATTTAATGAAATATAATATATATTTAATATATCTGTGTACTTTGGTTTCAGTGATAAACTGAAGAAGATTTATCAGAAGTTAAACCTTTCATTTATAGTATGTCCATATAGCGTTAGCTTAAGCAAAGAAGGTATACCTAATAGAAGATATATTGAAAGATATACACTCCATATTTATTTAGTTAACTGATAAAATATTGAAGTTGTATCTGAAAGAAAATATATTTAACAAGAGTTGATATACATAAGTATATTAAACTATCTTGGCTAAGCTGCTAAACAGAATAAGATGTATCCAAAATAAGAAATATCTTATCTACATATATGTAGTATTGTATATATAAGGCTTATATGAAAAAAGGCTTAAGGCTTAAATGAAATGGAATAAACATACTGTATGCATATTCTATATAAAATATATGAATTCATCTTCTCTATTTAAATATTCTTATTGAAAACAAGCCAAATTCAGCCTATAAATATATTACAAATTTTTGAGAGTGTTCCCATTTTCAATATGTAATCTAAATTTTCTCTCTTTATCATTCTTTGTAGCTCTATTTCTCTCCCTCTCTTTCTCGTGACAAAGTTAACAGATAAATAAGTTAATAAATCATCTGAACATTTTTTGTTCTTTTATTTCAGTTTTTTTTTCGATGTACTAATAAACCCCACGCTCTACAGGGTATGGCGAAGGAAACAAAACACGCAAGAAATTAATAACTTTGTCGCTATCTTCGGAGCGCGCTGATCAGTTGGGGCGCAATTACAGTGCTCAGTGTTTGGTGGGCGTGGCACAGTTGCAGCAACAGCAGCAGCTACAGTTGTTGTTGTTGTTGTTCAGCTTCTTTTATTATTTTTTATTACATATTTTTCATAATATTTTCATTTTTGCCTTTGCATATTTACGCCGTCGCGTGTAGTTTGCAGTCTCCTTCTGCCCATCTTTCTCTCTGTCTCTCTCTCTCTCTCTTTCTCTCCCTCCCTCTCTTTCTCTCTCTCTGTCTTCACTTCTACAACTATTTTGCACAAGTTAAGTACACAAAATTATCAGAAATTATATGCACTTTTGGGCAGCCGCAGACAGCGCGGCGATTCTTGATCTTCGCACTGCGATAAGGCGGCAGATAGAGACAGACAGAAAGAGAGAGAGAGAGAGAGAAAAAGAGAAAGAGAGAGAGAGAAGGGCACAGAGTATAATAATAAGGGCCACCTTGGGTGAGCTGGTACTACCAGGTAATTTCACGCAACTCTGCGGACATGCATAATAAATTCTCATAATTCCCACCTTCAAGCTTTAGCTTTGGCAGCATTACGTATACGCAGCGTGCGCCGTTCGCAATTCATTAATAATCGAAGAAGCGTAGTAAAGAAAGACCAGTGGCAGTGCCCCGTTTGGGGCATCATTTATCAGTAAACCTCAACTGGATTACGCCGATTGATGCGGCCAACAAGCCGCAGATTGATGCCGCCGCATGGGGCAGACAAGGGACAAGGCAATCAGGTTGGGTTTCGATTGTAATCAGTCGACTAATAACACACACTCTCCCACACACATGCAGACACACACTCTTAGCTGGGGCGTATAGCACACTCACCTTTTGCCGTTGCGTCGCCTGCGCTTGGTCGCGTAGACAGTGCCCAGTTGGCTCATCGCGAGGGCGGAGTTCGTTATGGTCGCCGTGGTGAATGGGATGTGCAACTAGCTGGCGACTTTACTTTCCTCTCCACTCCACTCCTCTCCTCTGTTCTCCTCTTTCTCTCACTCGTTGTCTTTCTCACTGTTTTCTGTTGGTTTTTCTTGCTTGTTTCTGCTTCGATTTGTAATTGCTTTTGATTTATTGCGAGTCCTGCTGCAGCAGGATCTCTCTCTCTCACTTGCTCACTCTCTCTCTCTCTCTCTCTCTCTCTCTCTCTCTCTCTCGTTCACGTTCTCGTTCTCGCGTCTTTGCTTTGCCTTCACGCCTTCTTCATTTTTGCTTTTTTTGTTTTTCCCAACTGTTTTCGGCTTGTTTATTGCACTTTATTCTCTCGGATCTCAAAACTAATTGAAAAATTGCAGATTGAAATTTATTTGTTAAATTTTTCACAAATGGTTTATAATCAGGATCGAACTTCTTTGTATAGTTTGTTTTTATAGTCAAGTTGTCTCCGATATACGTATTCAAGTTTTCTTTTTATCGTGTCGTACTTTTATTCATTGTTTTCATTTTTATTCCCTCTCTGAGGAAACTTTCGTTAGCAATGTATTCAAATTATATCACTAACATATATATTGATATTATATCATGATATTTTCATCATTATTTCGAAATTTAACAAACATAAAGCTGACTTTATATGTAGTTCAACGTTCCTATTAAAATTATATAACATACGATGTTAAAAGTTAATTACGTTCAGATTTAATCAAAAACAATATAATTTCCTTAAATCAAACTGTATTTCGATTATGTCCTAAGAGATTAATTATTTGTTTAGCATTCCAAAGCAAGTCAAATTAAAATGTAATAAAATGTTCTATTTCAAAAAGGCTTTCATTTACAATATTTAAGTGTGAAATTGATGAACATTAGACGATTATTGGTTTGGCTTGGATATTTGTTTCGATATTAAACAAAAAACTCTTTTTGTTCATTTAAGTTTTGTTAAGATGGTTAAAGTTTGAGAAAAGTCTATCAAAATTATTTAAAATATGACATTGAATTTTGAAAATGATTAAATGCAACTAGAACTACATTTTTCCTGATAATAGAATTAAATTTATATTTATGAGATTATCGAAGTCCAAAAGATTTAATTGTCGTGATGAATTAATTGTCCTAAGTAAATTCTGTAGATGCTCCGCCAAATTATTTCGATTTTGATTAATAAAATTTAAGTGGTTTTATACATATGTATGTATAATGTAAATATAAATCTGAAGATAAGAACTTTTCTACTTGGTTAAATAATTATCGGAGAATTTTGAATCAACTATAAAATTAAGGATATATTCCGATTTAAAAAAGTGTAACTATGAGAACATTTTACAAATTGACAGCATTATAACTGGAAACCGAAAGATTTTCCCCAATCAAATAGCAAATTAAGTTCCATGAAACCATGAACCAATTCGTGTTGGTTTTCAATAGAAATTGTTATTAAAATTATTATTCATTATTATTTATAATATTATTCAAATATCTATTGATAATCTTTTAGAACACGGAGAGGGGAAAAAAATGAAGGAAAATGAGGCCAATTGATGGCAAATATTGTCACATTAACATCGAATCAATTCGAGTAGCGGCAATCACGATATGCTAATTATCACGATATGCAATGGCGCATAAACCATTGTTGCCATTCTTCTTATTGTTGTTGTTGTTATCATCGAGTGGAAATCAAATGAAATGAATGAAATCAACAATATTTGCAGTTCAATTGAGTTAGCTTAGTTGTTGTTGTTGTTATTGTTGGAGCTATTGTTGTTGTTGCTTTTGTTGCTATTTGTAACACTTTTGTTTTCTCTCACTGCACGCATTGCCTTTCGCTATTGTTGTTGTTGATGTTGTTGTTATTGCCAACAACGCATGCAACAAATCAGCAGGAGAAACGCAAGAACGGCACGCAAATCATTTGAGCGAAGGCGCCGCAGCAGCAGCCGGCAGAGGCGTCAGCAGAGACGCGAGCAGCTGTCAAAGTGACACATTTGTTGTGGCAGCGAGTGCGGCTGCCTCTGCCTCTGCCGGCGGCAACTGGAAGGAAGCTTCAGGCTGCGCTTGCACTTGCACTTGTCTCTTCAAGTTACCGTTGCGACTGTTGCGTGTGGCGTGTACCAAGAACTATGCTGAATTACAGGGTATCGCGTGACATTGTAATTTCAATTTCATGTCGATTTTTCTGGTTTTGCGTTTTTATTTTGTATTTGATTTATTTATTTGTTGTTGCCTTTTTTTTGCACACTTTTCACTTGCTCTGGGCACGCACCTTTTTGAAGCACTGTGTGTGTCACGACGAGTGTGATCGGCGGCGCACCGCGGGCGAGAGCGAAGGGCGAGTGGCGCCAGGCGCTGACGTTAACGTTGACGACGGCAAAGCACCGTTAGGGAGCAGCGACTGCACGCGAGCGGCAGAGACGAATGAAACAATGTGAATGCGCGACCAAAGTCAAAGCTAAAAGCGCGACAATTGAAATGAAACGCGCTCTCCCTCTCTCTCTTTGTCTCCCTCTCTCTTTGTCTGTCTCTGTCTCACTCTCAAACGGCGACAGCAAATGGCAACTGAGTAGCGCCGACGGCGTTGCCCAAAATTTGTTTGACTCTCTGCGGACTGCGCGGCCACGTCGACGCTTCGAGAATCGAACAAGAACTGAACGAAACGAAACTGGAACTGAAACCAGTCCTGCTTGGAATGTTGTGGAATGTCGAACACGCGCTGCTGTGTACGCTTTCCAGTCGTCCTGGCAACGCGATCGTCGCTCTGTGACAGCAAGTGAGCGACTGAGAGAGAGAGAAAGAGAGAGGGAGATGTATTGTGTTGTTTCATTTCCATTCGTTTCGTTGGCATTGGAAAGTCGTATTGCGAGCTGCCAATTATGGAAGCGCATGTGCTATCTCGCTCTCGCACTCGACTTGACTCAAAACAAAACGGGGCGTGTTTTCACTAATACAAGTGCACACTGCACAGAGGCGATGTATTGCGGTCTCTGTTTGCTACATGGCTAAGGTAGGCAGGGAGTATAAGCAAGAGTATGTCTCTGTGTATGTGTGAGCTTACTAATTCATTATGCTGTAATTAAGCGCAGTCTTTGTTCTCTGCGAAGCTGAGCTATTGTTAGTGTTGTTGTTTCATATCTCTGTCGTCCAATCGCCAAGCTGGTGCACTGTTGTTGTTGTTGTTGTTTTTGCTGTTGTTGTTGACATCTACTTTGCATCAACTGCAGTCGGAAGTCGCAATTGGAAATGCATTCAAAGGCGATTAGACTAAACCATTTGGCCATGCTTGATTTGCATTTGTAACTGCCAAAAGGCCATTAAAGTGCTGCCATAAATGCACAACAACAACATCAACAACAATAACAACAAAACAAAAAAAACAACTGTAATGGCTGCAACACTCAGAGTTGCCACTTATCTCAATGATTTATTTGTGTGACACAGAATTCCTAGGAAACAAAATGTCTGCACTCAGGGCAAAGGAAGAAGACAGGCAAGTGGGAAATATCAGGAGAAGGGGGAAGGAGGTGAAGGGAGGGAAATAGTAGCCAAGTCCATAACTGACAAAAGGCCGCCATATGTCGATCCATAACCGCAGGCAGTGGCCACATATGGCACAGCAAGAGGCACAAAAGTTCCAACACAACAGAAGAGAGCGAGTGGGAAAGATAGGTGAAGAGGAAGTTGGAAGGAGGGGAAGAAGGAGAGCCAAGTCTGCAAAACTATACACAGAGAACAAGAGATGTATCAAATGTGCAAGACGGTGGCAACACTGGAAAAACCTACGAATTAAAGTTAAGAGAAAAAAGAAAGAACTCGATTTTATTATAATCTAATTGCTTCTATGCTTATGCCATGTATAATAATAAATACGTATATGTATATATAAATAATAATTTAGAAAGATAATAATGTGCCAAAGATTACAAGCTTACAAAGCTTACAAATTGTTATATTGTTGTCTGATTTTAATGCAATGGAAAAAGTTTAAAGCTCTAATTTCGAATGTCAATAATAAGCTAATTATTACGATTCATAAATTAGTTGCAACAGACAGAAGAACGGACAGATAGACATTTCTAGTTTGATTCCCCTGACAATTACAAGGAAATAGACAACATTTAATGGAAAAACACTTATTTATGTTAGAGAAATTTCAATGAAATTATGACAGCATATTAAAAACATAATTAATGTTGCATCTGGTGAGTTTTATTTGAATATCTTTAAAATTACTAAAATCGCATCTAAGTTTCTGTATAAAGGCTCTATCTAACTTATTAATCGTGTGCAGCAATAAAAGAAACGTGTAAAACTGAGGAAGTTGTTGTCCTTTTAACAAACAGATGAACAACTGTGATTATAGTAATATGTACATGTATATATACATATAATGTAAAGTAATATAATAATACAAATATATAATTATGAAAATAATATAATAATATCCTTAACTTGTTATAAATATCAACTTTTTCATCTCTTTTCGACTTCCCTATTGACTCAGATTAAGAATATGTATTGTATATATATTAATCTGAATCTGAAATTAGCCCTGACTTTTTGCACAGTGTAGGCCTTGTGACGTCAGCAGACAAAAGGTGTCTGGTGCAGAAGAGAAGCAAAGGCGGCGCAATTACATTGCGTGCAGCTATTCCACAGCAGCAGCCGAATGTTTATCTCGACTGGTCTAGTTGGAAGCCCAAAAGAACGAGAGGAAGAAGGGGAAGAAGAGAGAAGAAGAAGAGGAACAAGACGATAAAGAGAGAGAGAAGAGGATGAAGAGAGAGAGAGAAGAGGAGAGAGTGTCTGCAGCAGACTGGGCTGGCAATGGGATTGAGGATTGGCTGAGGGCTGAGTTGGCTGCACATGCGCAAATTCCCGCCGAGCAGCAGAGAAAGAGAGGGAGGGAGAGAGAGAGCAAGGGAGAAGGAGAAGCAGCAGCAGCAGACGGAGGTGGAGCAGAAGGAACAACAGAAACAGCAAACCGAAAACAGAAGGCAATGTCAATCGCAGTCACTAATAAGCTAACCGGTCATCTCTGCCTGCTACCCCTGCCTGTTTCCCCTGCCTGCACCTTTCCCTGCATCTCTGTCTGCTTTCCTTTCCCTGTCATCCCTTCCTTGCTGTCCTTCCAATGCTCTGCTTCTCGCACTGACACTTGCAGCTTATCAATTTACGCTTCAGTCTGGACAGAAGTTGCAGGTGCCTTTTGGAATTACCAGGCCAAGTATTCCTTGCGCTGTCTTCGCATATCAATTTCACGTTGCAAGCTGTCCCCCCAGCCCCTCGCACACCTCCATTCCCCGTCTCTGCAGTCATGTTGTATGAGGAATTATGTGTTTGTTCAACGTTTTTGCCGCGAGCCGCTTAATATGCCCCCCCGACAGCAACAGTTCCCTTTGCCCCCCTCCCTCTGTTGCCGCTGCTGCTCCCTGCCTAATTTCATATAACAAGTTTCTCATTACGGTGCGCGCGCGTTGCAAGTTCATTTCGCGCTGTGGCAGCTGCCTCCTGCTGCAAAGGCATCAATGTCAAAGTTGATGGTCGTCCATAGGGATCTAGACAAGCGCTGTAATTTGCCAATTAAGTGCCACAGTTCCCCCCTTCTCCACACACCCCTCTCCTTGCAGATCCCTATCGGCATCTGTCAAAGACTGACAACATTAGCGAAAAGTCCGAAAAAACCACAAAGAGGCGCCTAGGAAAAAACTCAGAATACATCAAGTGACACACACACATACACATCAATTAGCCATAATTACTAAGCCACCAGAGAGAGGGGGAAGGGAAGAGGGAGCAACTAAAACAAGGCAAAGCCATAAAGGATACACAAAGTGCACTTTTAATGGCCTCTGGCGGCGACAATAAACCAATATTTACCATTTCACAAATGCACAATGTTTGCTCCATTCCCCCCCCTCCCCGTTTCCCACTCGCCCTGCCCCTTGTGGCGTTGCGCTAAGTAGCCGCAATTATTAATTGCCATTTGTGACAAGTCCGGCGGTTTCAGTGGCTGCAAAATGGCCGCCTTTGTGGCGGAATAAAAAAACAATGCACGAAACAAACAACAACAGCAGTAGTAGCAGCAGCAAATGTCATTTCAGACACAACAACAACATACACACACTCACTAGGAATGCAAACAATGGCCGACAGAAACAACAACAGCAATAACAACGACAAGGCAAAGCGATCAATTGCGCGAGATAAGTCAACGTGAACGTCAACGTGGACACCACCGAAACCAACAACAACAATCACAACAACAACAGTTGCAACAACAATAAAACCTCAGCACAGGTGACCAGCACAGCCAACCAAGCCGAACAGCAGCAGCGACAGCGACTGCAAACGCCCTTTACATTGCTGACATTTCACAGATTGTAATAGTACCCTGAGCGAGGGAGGGACGACAGTTTCAAAAGAGAAAGAGAGAGAGAGAGAGAGAGAAGGGTTAACGGGCTGGATAGTGCAATGGGCGAAAGAACAGAGTACAGAGAAACTGTCCCAAGGTTTGTCTCCCCAACATATCAACTATATATACCACTTACATATACTATACTTTACTATGATTTGCTATATTACTTGTATAATATACTATACTAAACTACACTCTACTTATTATATACCGTTTACTATACTATATATTATACTGTACTATTAATATACAATATAGTCAATTCTATATACGATTCTTTTTATATACCATACATAAGTATATACTACATAGTTTAAAAGAAATGTTTGAAGATTAACAGAATAATGGGAAATCAAGTACAAACAAATTGGAGCAACATTTGGCCATGACATACATCTCTATCTATTATAGCTTGAGTACTTGAAACAATATGATATTAAGTAGATTTCAGATAACAATCTATTATTAATCTTAATCTATTACTTATAATTAATAACTGTACCACTAATTTAATTAACTGTTATTCAAAAGTAGTTATTTAAAAGTAGTAAGGGCTAAGTTTCGAAAATTTCCCCTTTATAAATCACTTCAAAATAAGTTGGTATTCTCATATTATTAAATATATTATTATAGCTAAAGTTATCTCTATACAATCATAAATAGTAAAATAGGTAAATGTTATTATTAGAAACTCTGAATATACAACTGGTTTTAGTTAGATTCTTTTTCCCCAAAACCCAAGGAAAGGTATTTTTGTTTATAGAGATTCTAAGTGAAGCAGTAAATTTTAGTTGATATTATATAAAACGTACTTATGTTATTATTTTATTTACTTATTTTTATTAAAATTCGATATTAATAATCTTTATTTATGTACTAAGACTTATTTATTATCATTTTTATAATTATTTATTATTTTTATAATTTAAAGAGTTCGGAAACAAACACTAGAGCATTGGAAACTTCGACCTTGTGTCGCTGGTTGCACTCGCATTTTGTCTGTTTGTTTTGTCTCATATCTGTCAGATACACAAACTACTCTACCCATGTATCCATATGTATCTGCAGCTCTGTATCGCTCCATCTCTAGTTGTAGTTAAGCTGCATTGTAGCTACGGCTATATGGCAATCATTGTCGTGTGTTGACGCTGTTTGACACTGTCATTAGAGTTAATACTCTCCTCCATGCAGTACTCTCCCTTTCCCTGCCCCACCCCTGCTGTGTATTTGTCTGTGTGTATGTCAGAAAAGGCAAATGTGTCAATCTGTCTGTCAGGCAGCGTGGCCCATGCGCCAGCAAGAAGTGGAAGGGAAGGGGAATGGGGAAGCTGAGATTTCTGGGCAAAAGGAAAACGGCCAAAATGATTTATTGGACGATGCGACTAACGGATACACAAGCGAGCAGCAGAATGCAGCCAATGGTCAGCGCGCTATCTGAAACAGTTAATCAGCAGCGAAATTAATAAATTCGCTGAGTTTAATAGAGTTCAAAAGGAACAGCGGGCAACAACAACAACAGCAACGCAAGGCGAAAGCCGAAAGCAAACTGAAAACTGGTCAGTGAGGCATACAATACGCAGTCCAAGTCGGAATCGGAATCGGAATCGCATGCACTCAGAGAAATAATCAAGTCACCTTTTTCGTAATTTTGTAACAAAGCTAAGAAAATGTTATTGCAATGAGTATTGTCTGCATATGATGTGGCAACACTGTTAGTCCTCATGTTAACTTACAGAGAACTGCACTGTAAGCTTAGATTTAAGCTGTGCAAACGTTTCAAGTGAATGGCTGTTCATGCAATCTGTTGTTTATATGGAAATGAAGTTAATAATATGATGAATTCAATTTATTTGATTAAATAATTATTTATTAAATATTAATTTAAATATATTATGTACTTATTTCATACATTTATTAAGTTAATATAAATTAATATTTATTATTATAGTTATTACAATTTGGCAGCATTTTTTAGAAATATGTTAATTAACAGCTAACTGTTAAATAAAGAGGATTTGAAGATGTTATAAGACATTGACTAGACAGAGAAAAATATTACTTTGAAATTGAAATAAAATGAACATAAATATGCTAGAAATAAGTAGCTTCTATATGAACTAAGAATAACTAAGCACTAGGAATAACTAAGAACTAAGAACCATGTTCAGAATAATAGTTTTATAATTGATCCTGTTCTCGATTTATAAATATAAAAGTTTTTAAGCAATATTTAAAATATTTATTAAAAAACATAACCATATATCATGTGCACAGTACTAAAATATATTTAAAAAAAATATCAATACAATATCTTTACTGTTTTTGAAGATACTACAAAATGTAAGCTCTCTTAAGAGTGCATGTGAATTTAGAAATATATAAAATTCCCATACAAACTAAAAAAATTCAAGAAACTGAGCTCAGTTTCCGCTCAGTGCACGTCGTAGACTGTGCTGTCTGCCTTGGGGTCAACGCCGCAAAGATGTTCCCAGAAAGATCAGCAAATGAAGATCTCAATGGGTTGCTCCTCGTCTAGGCAGGCGGCTGGCGGCGCACAAATAAATTCAATCTAAATTGTAAGTTTGTTTAGCCTACACGAGAGAGAGACAGCAACAACAACAGCAAAAACAACAACAACTAAAATAATAATAATAATAATAATGCGCAAACTAAACTCAAACTCAGAGTCGAAGTCGAAGTCGAGTCTGGCATTGCGATGGGCGCACAAATCGGGCAAATTAATCGACTCCTTCTCCCTCTCACACTCTCCTTTCCGTCTCTTCTTCATCTGCTGCCTCATGATTGCCAATGGCCAAGCGCCTTTTTGGCTATTTTGGCAACAACAAATGCATTTTTCGGGGCGCAAATAAGATTGATCTTTTGTAACTTCCAACTCTTTTGTTTGGCCCGCAGACGAAGCTGCAGTTCAACTTGGACTCGCACTCCAAGTCGGATTCGGAGTCGGAGTCGGCGTCGGAGTTGGAGACGGCAGCGGCAATTTGTTATCGCGATGATTTATGAACCAAGTGCCTTTTGCCCAGCTTTTGGTGGGTGTTTACACAACAACAACTGCAGCAACAACAAGAGGGGTATCCATTCTAATGCCAGGGCAGAGCATTCTCAAGAGCGCCAACTCCTGATGGATTTGTTGCACAGCGTTTTCAATTCCAGACACCCCATTCGCTCAGACATCGCGGCACGTTTCCGCATTTCCTCGGCAGCAGCTTCCCCAAGTCTTCCTTCTCCTCCCGATCAATTGCAACACCGCGGGCCTTAAAAAAGCAAATAGTAATCAAATTGCGCTCCACATTGGACAGAAGAAGGTGAAGGGGCAGGGGGAGGAAGGCAGAAGAAGGTTTCTCGACTCTCTAAACGATTCAATCTGCACTAGGCGTTTAGCCTTGGCTCTGGTCCAGGTCCATGAATACCCTGTTTTATGTACCACACTTTAGGGGGGACTTGACTTTATGGAACTGTTCGAATGAATGTGACAACTGAGCAATGTTGTGACTTTGTGTGATTATACATATTTTATGTGGAAGGTAGACACGTTGCGGTGCTCTATATGTATACCCTACAGAGGGTGTATTTATATTGTGCAGAAGGAGACGCATAAGATATACATATTCTTGATTAGAAGAGTCTGATCAGCTATAGGTTAAGCTGTTAATAGATTTTAACATGTTTAAAGATAACCAAACCATCTTACCATATCTGATGTTGATTATAAGACTTACATATAAAAATTTTATACAAATCGAATCATTAAACCGTATATTTAATTATGGAACAGTAATGAAGAATACAGCAGTAAGATCTGCATTTTTAAAGTACAGCGAATGATTAACAACAACTTTACTTAGGTCCATTCACAAATTAGAAAATTACAATGTGAAGGTTTCTTTTTTTATTTATTATTTATTTATATTTATATTTATTAATACACATATTGTACTTATTATTATTTATACACATTATTCTACAAGGCTACTATATTTATTTACATAAAAATGTACAATATATTCAGTATTTTATTAATATTTTCTTGAACATTTTCAGGTATATACGATATACAATAGTTTTATCTCTATACATTCTTTATTATTATAATTTTTGGCTCAGAGAAATTCGATTTGTTTACCACCTTCTTCATCCTTTACAGGGCATCATAGCTGGCTGTGTTTCCATGTTGTTGTGCCTTGTTCTAGTGATGTCTAAATAGGAAGCAGTGCAACACGTTGCAAAGTTGCAAATACAGTTTATTTATGCGCCTCTAAACTGTGGCAAATTGCAGACTCCTGAGGCTCTTCGGGGCGTGGGCGATAATTGAGAATTTATATGCAACGTTTTGGGGCGACGTTTATTGGACAAACGGTTTGCTTCCTGTTTGCAAACAGACAAAGAAAGACAGGGAGAGAGAGAGAAACAGAGAAAGAGATGGAGACTGAATCGCACTATCTGAATGGGATATTGAAGTCTTGGCATTAGCTTAATTGTTGGATTGTTGTTGCTCGCAAATGACAGTCTTTAAGATATTTAAGATGCCAATAAAGAAAGAGACAACAGAATCGGTAGACGCGAGAATGGAGGCGCACCTGGCGCACCTGTCGGCCGCACTGGGCCCATTAATCAGCCGAAAAGTTTTTCAATAAACTGCGCCTAATGATTAGGCCCCAAAGCGGAGGCATCGCTGTAATCTGCCGAATTGTCAACATAATTGCAATGCGAAACACCAGCAGCAGCAGCTACAGCGCGACTAATGGATCCAAATAACAATGATTAACGCTGCCCCAAGCGCACGCTGCATGCCCCACGAAAAGGGTGCACACAGAAACTCGAGATCAAGATGCGAAGAAGCTGACGAAGATGCGATGCGAGGCAGCGAAAGAAACCTGTTGACATTGATATCGATGCGAAGCACAAGGCAGAGTAGAGAGGGAAGAAGATGGATAGAGAGAGGGAGAGGGGTGAGTGTGGCACACGTCTATCATAAATCAGTTCGTCGATCGACCACGCAGTTCTCACGTTGCGAGGGCGTAGCACGTTGCACGTTGTAACCCGATGACTTGTGCATTCTTTCACGGCTAATTTAACCGATTAGCAACTTGTCAATTGGCAGTGGCAGTGGCAGTGGCACTGCCTACACTCCATGTGACAGTGGCAGCTCCTCGTTGCCCCAAGTTGAATTTGACTCTCGCGCTGCGGTTTGTCGCAGTGCGACCGCATTGGAATATGCCGCTGCATGGTTTCGTAACCGATATGACGCCCACACACGTTGTGGCAACAAGTTCCCCTGCACCTCTTTCCCCTCTGTCTTCTACTTTCCCTGCACTCCTGCAACTCTTCGGCACTGAGTCTTTCCCCGACACACCGGTAAAAATTTGTCAGCACACTTAAAAGTAAACTCGTGTTCAAGCCGCAACCCAACGACAGGTGGCGCAGAAGGGTTAGGGTTCGTGTCCCTCTGGCGCCACTAAAACACTTAAGGAAAAGAAGAAGGATATCATATTAAAAGGGGAAAACAAATCCACAGCTAAAATGAAACTAAACAAGAGTCGCTACATACTTATATGAACAACTTCTTTGTTTTTAATGCGATTGCATTTAAATTTGGTAGATATGTTCATGCAGCTAGTTATATATCCAAAGTTATATCTTTAATCTGGCCCTAAATAATAAAATATATAAATAATATTAAATATATATCGCGTTGGGCCTGATATACAATATTTGAAATAAATTGTAGCTACCTATGCTATACAATCATCTTTGTGCCTATTTCCATGTGCCTAGCACTTATAACACCAGAGTTTAATGCGTTCACACAAACAGGCAAACTTGACTTTAACGACTCGTGTCGACTCAAGACATATTTTCTTAATAATTCTCAATACAATGACATTTCCTCTAACCTTTGCAGCCTCAAGCAGCCCCTTTCTTGGCAAGTATTTCTAGTCTTGCCAATGCCCACAAATCACATTAATTAGCTGCCATGTTTTGCCGTAGCAGAATGAAGCGAAGCAGAAGCAGAAGAGGCAAATTATGAATGCTTATTCTCACTCCAATTATCAACAAAGTTAAGCATACGCCTTGTTGCACTTTCAGCAATAAATAATAAAGCGAAATACATATAAATCTCTATGTGTGAGTGTATGTAGATGTGTGTGTGTGTATATTAAAACATACAATTTAAAATGCAAATTCAAACGTTGCCGACCCTCCCCTCATCTTCCACCACCTCCTTGCTGCATGCCGCACTGTTGAAAGCTAAAGAAAAATGTTACTTTTTTCGCTTAATTGCCGCCTATACAATGTATGTTGGCAGTGGGGGCAGAAGGGGTAGGAGCCGGGAAAGCCACTGGTCAGACAGTCAAGAAAAGCGAAGAAAATCGCTTTTTTTTGCTTTTTGTTTTCTTTGTTTTGTTGTTTTTGCATTCAGCGAGCAGAAATGAGGCGATTTAATGGCATGATTATCTCGCGCCAACTTCCTTTTCACTTAACGTATGGCTAAGCCAAGCAATATATACACTTAAGTACATATATATATGGTATATATACACCTTATATAGATAAAGCTATCGCAATAGCCGCAGCCGCACTCCGATCTTATCGCAATGCAAATGGCAAGCGAAAGAAAAGCATAATTCAGCTAATCATAAGAGACCATGTCAAATTTAACAAGTCCTGAGTCTGGTCTGGGTCTCTCCCCCTTCCACTCTTCCCTCTCTTTCCCCGTTTGGCACTGAGGTACTCTGCGTGCCGGGTTATGCTAATGCGGAGGTCTTGCGAATGAAAAGCATCTGGAAACTCGAATGCAGCACACGAAATTAATTTCAGAAAGGCGCTGCTGCATTAAGACGAGAAATTAAAGAAAATAATCTAAAATGTGCTGCAATATAACAAGCCAGAAATATATATGTTATATATATGAATATATACTTATGCATAACTGACAAAGAGACGTGTAGAATAAGTAGATACTCTGCAGACAAAAAAGGTTTGAAATTGAACAGAAAACGAGCATGGAAATCGAAGTGCAAATCTAACTGGAAACAAACTAAAGAAAACTCATGGCAGGTTAAATATCGGAACTCCTTTTATCATCTTACATTGTCTTACATTATCTTACATTATCTTACATTGTTAATAAAATTTACAATGAAATTAATTAATCATCAACATAAATATTTAATAATAATAATAATATTTATATATAAATAATATATATATATATAAATAATATATATTTATTCTTTGAGATTTGATCCATTTTACATACACAAATTTTGAAGATGTCTAATTCTTTTACAATTCTCTTAAAATTTCAAAAAATGTTATAAATATTTAAAATTATTTATACACTATTTTATTAATTTATTCTACAAATAGGTTTTTTCAAAGATTTTCCTTTCTTATAATAAAATTTATTGAAATTTCTATATATTATTAATACTTATATATTATTCACATATTCTACAAGTATGTTTTATTAAAGTTTTTCTATTCTCCTAAGGTTATTTTATTATTAATTGTTAGATTATTCTTTCACTCAAAACCCTTTTACAATGTATTTTTGAAATATATTCTTTGACACGTACTTACTTGAAGAACTAGTCTAACTTTCCGTTAGAGTATTGAATACGATCGCCAGAGAATGAGAGAAGAAGAGAAAGAGGAGAGAGAGCTTGAGCTTGAGCTGAGTATCCGAGTGCATTTCATAAATCATTTTGAAATAATGACTTTATTTTATGCGCCTCCTTGGTGCGCATTTTTATACACAATTTATTTGATTATTTATGTATCTTTCTCAGATAGGTATAGAGAGCGAGAGAGAGCAAGGGAAGGGGGGGATTGTCCGCAAGAAGGTGCGCCGTGTCGCGCCGCTCAGGTGGGTCTGCAAGTGCGCGTTTCTCTCTTTCTTTCTTTATTTTTGCGATCGCTTTTTGCTCGCTTTACTCATTTTTTCATAAGCAACTTTTTTGTATGCATATTTCTTATGAGTTTTTAATTGTGTTGAGCTGCGAGAGGGGACAACGATCAAGCGGTGTGTGAGTGTGTGTGTATGAGTGCGAGTGTGTGTGAGTGAGTGCACTCATTACAAATGCAAATGCAAAATTCATGTTTGCGCAAAATGAAATTATGCTAAATGCGTTTTTAACGCTTTGCTCGCCACAAAAAGTGCAAAAAGTAAAGAAAAGAGGGAGAGGCAGACAAAGAGAAAGAGAGAAGGAGAGGAGCAGAGAGAGAAGAGCAAGCAGAAGCGCAAAAATTAGCTGGGAAACCGACCTCAGTGCCCCGAACTCATTTGCATGTGGCAAGTGGCAAGGGTGCCCAAGAAATGGATCCATCAAGATAATCGCCAAGCGACCAACAGAATTTCGTTTCGACCAAATCGAATTAAGTAAAATTGTCAACGTAGATCAATAAGGCCATTAAGCGTCCTTTCCCTCCTCCCTCCACCAGCAAACTGAGCTTATCACGCGAATTTCTACTCGAGTTCCCGAAAAAATAGTAAACAAATTATGTGAATTAAAATGAAATATTAATTGCGCCTCCTTCCATCGTGTAGTTGGGAAAGGGAACTCGTAAAGAGAAAGACATAAAGTGCCCTGATGCCGATGTCAGGCTGTTATACAATAGATCAATATAATTGATTAAGCACATTTCGGGCATGACTTCTATGGGGTTGGAGACTTGAAAGTGCATTCCAAATTCTTTGGTATAGAAGTGATGTAAGAAGGAAGGAATATGTTTGGTATTACGAAGGTTGTAAACCCCTGTATTTGATATTTATGCAAATTTGTAGAAGACACAATGGGCACTTAACATTTTATGTAAACATTTGTATTTTTGACTGATTTTATAATTAAATCTATTGTATTAGGTGTTCGGAATTTGTTAAAGTTAAAGCCTTATATATGTATCACAGTCCAAATCAAGTTAGTTGATCTTTACAACAGTATCTTTACAAATTTACAGTTTTTTATACAGAGACTCTATTTCTGCCGGCCTTTAAGTGTATTGATGCATGTTATTGCCATCATAAGTAGTTAAGACTTTGATATTTAACTCAAAACAGAATAAATCCAAGATGGATTGAGTTTCATTACAATATCTTGTCAAATAAGAAAAATAAGCTGATAGTTATATGACAGGCACATATTACTTTTGTACGATTATGATGAAATTGAAATTAAGAGCACATTGTATACATGGATCATGGATAGATAAGGATAGCTTGGCTACGATATGTTGCCAATTAAGAAAGTTCTATCAATAGTTCTAAGGGAGCCGTCAAGACATTGCTTCAATTCATCTGGTTTTGACTTATGCCAATTAAACTTCTAGCTGTTCTAATCACAGAAAAAGGTTTGTTCACTTTACAATTGTACTTTTTATAACCAATAAAAAGCATATTAATTGAATTTAATATTTGAATAAATAACTAAATACATTTTCTGATCTATATCTTAGTATCTTTTTGTGTATCTTTTACGTATTTTCAATATATCCTTGTAATCTATCAAATATATCGAAATTTCGTAAATTGTAATTCAGTTTCGAGTTCTCAAGACTAATACTAATTTAATTTTAATTGTTTGTGCTCACACAACAAAAGCTTTCTCACTCTCCCTGCCCTAATTGCAAACCACATAAATGTGCAGAAGTTTCCCCCACCTTCAGGCCACAATCTACCCCCAGCAGAAGGTAAATATTGTCGATTAGAAGCGTCTTCTATTTGCACAGTGGCAATTACAGACAATGGCAGCGTTTAAATGTCTCGAAATATACACAGAGAGACACATAGAGTGTAAGGTGAAGGGAGGGGCAGGGTGCAGGCCGTGCTGCAGCTGGCCAATCTTGGCGCCCTGCGGGCGTCAGCCAAGCCAGAAGACGAAGAAGAAGAAGGAGAAGAACGCTTCATTTATGTAGATTTAATGGCCGTGTCTGGTTTGTACGCTTGTTCGAGCTTGTCTCCGAGCCGAGGTGTAAGTTGTCTTTGTCGGAGAACACGAGCAATTTGCGCCGCATTAACCAGACAGAGAGGGGGAAGGGAAGGAGAAGGAGCAGGGGATGGAGTGCAAGTGAAGAGAACTGCCTTATCAGCAGTTGGCCATCTTAAGTGCGTTTAAGCAGCGCGCTCAGTTACCATTTCCCCTTCCCCTTTCCCTTCTGTGTAAACTAAGAAATAAAACAAAACAACAACAGAAGGCAAATTATTAATATGCATTTCTTTCATTGTTTCATTAGCTTTGCATTTTCACTCAATTTCCAACGAGTGGAACGAAATGGGAATGGAACCACGCCATGTTGTGTGCCCGAGTGAGCGAGCCTTGGTGGTTGTTTTTGCTCTCTCTCACACACACACACACAGCCAGTGTTCGTCTTGCGGGGCGGAGCTACGTTGTGAGAGTGCGCTGCTGAGAGGAAAAGAGAGAGAAAAATGAAAGAGAGCACAAAAGGGAGGTGTAGACAGGCAGCCCGACTTACTACGTAACTTTTCTTTATTGTGTTTATTGACTACGTAAAACTTTGCCCAAAAATCAGAGACGGATGGGGAAGGGGAGGCTAACAAATTTGTAATTGTTGGGTAATTAAACGACACAGTTCTTCATAATCCAACAACAATTAGTAAATAATTAAGGCGCGCTGGGAAAAGACGAGCAGCAATGAAAAGGGAAATGTGGAAAATGGAAAACGATATTGGGCTAAACACACGTCACAACACATGTTAATCGAGGTTAGCTGAGCTTCTTCACTCTGCCTACCTCCTCTCTCTCTCTCACTTGCAAGCAAAAGTTTTTAAACAGTTAACAATTTGTTTGACTCTAATTGAAATGTCTTTAATTGCAGCTGAAAACACGCAAATGGACTCCAGTTCCTCACTGACGTTTGGGGGGCGTCGTGAGAACTGTGTGAGCCACTGCCACTGCCTACTTGTACCGTTATACAAGAGTATCCAGGGGTCTCGAGGTCTCGAAGGGGGTCTGGTCATAAAGTTGGCCTCTTGTAAGCCACTTTATTTGGGCCATATCTTCATGATGTAAGCCTAATTCAATACAGTACAGACTTACAGTTTCTTTTCCTTTGGCATTTTTCTCTGCGCCCTGCGCTAATTTGCATTTTGCATTACAGTTCGAGGTAGCTCAGAAACAACAACAATAACAACAACATAAACCAACAACAACAACAAGGCACTACAACAAGCAACAACAACTAAATTACTTATACGACATTCGCGTGCTTGGCGCACCAAAGTTTTTTTGCCAAAAAGCCGCCGACTTTGCCAACATCGTCGGCCATCCCGAAACAGCCTCACCCCCTACTTCGTTTTGCATTCCACCCCTTCTTCTCAGCCCCCTATTACTGCTTTACCCCCTCCAACTACTACAACAACCAAGTGCAGGCGTCGTCGACTGTGATGGATTACTTAAATAATTAATTGCAATTAGTCGGCGCCCGACATAACCGCATTTATGAGGCTTAAGACTCCACTCCAGAATAACACCCTGTAATCGAAGGTCTACACTAACATATAAATACATAGCTGCAGCCTCTACATGTAAAGATTATGATTTTATATAAGGAATTATTAATTTACTTCCATTTATTAGTTTAGAATGTGCCTTGCAGAATTAAATCAAAGAATTTGCTTGAAAAACTCGTGATTTTACAGCTTTATATAGACTTACACGTATACTGTCTTAACTTCCCTCAACTGTTAATCACAATACATTTACTATATGTATTTGGTATGCGTTCTTGAGAGTTTCCTAATTATATGAATGAATTGAATTATCTAATCAAAATACTGTTGAAAAAAGATTAAACTAGTTCAGCCTTACTACAGCTGAACATTATATGCATTTGTACATTTTACATTTATTATGTATACGACTATTTTTCAGTTATTTATTCAGTTATTTTTCACACAAAAAATTAAAAGTAAAATCCTAACCTCACTTTAGTAATAATAATCAACTTTAGGGCATCAAGCCAAATACATTTTTGCCAACAGTAATGACAGTAATAATTTACTTTATAATAATGCAACATATCATTTGAAGAATGTAATCTTGTAATCTTGTACCTCACATACTTCTTAGCCATTAAAGTCTTATATAAACTATTACTGACTCAACTTGATAAACTTGATAAACATACACAGATTCATTATATCTTGGACTATACTTTCATTTATTATTCGTCTCTATTTCAAATTTGCTAACTATATTAAATAGTCCATTCAAAACTGTCGATAGACCTCTTAAAAGTAAACATATTCTTACTTTTCGATGATGATACTTACCTGCAATATATAATTCTCTGAATATAAACCTTACAGAGTATTTATAGTCGAATTCTCAGTCAGTTACACCAGCTCGCACTTTTTGGCATAGGATTTTCCGGTTATCCGATTTAGTTGCGACTGCACTTAGTCAAATGGCTAATGAAATTTATCTGCTGCCTTCCATAATACGCTCGACAACATTTTATAACGAATTTTTAAGACGACGACGACGCGGCACGCCCCTTTTTGGAGGCAAGCCAACTTGGGGCTAATGAGAACTGTGCATGAACATGTTACAAGCGCCCCCATTTTAATTAATTATGTAAATAATTATTAATTAAAGAGCAAGTTGAAGCGCCAGACGGCCATGTTAATGTTTATTAGTTATAAGAAAGAAAGATAGAATGAGGGAAAGAGAGAGAGAGACTAAGTTGTGAAACGGATGGGAATGTGGGGATGTACAGCTGATCCGCGTCTGACAACTGACCCGGCGGAAACCGCAACATTTAAATGCTGCTCTTCTGCTTCTCCTTCTGCTTCCTCTCTCCTCTATCTCTCTCTCTTTTTCACTGTACCTCAATTTTGTCAGCAATTACGGTCGACCCAGAGAGAACCGTCATAACCATCATCATTTTTTGACGCTTAATTGGTTTGCTCTACGTCTGTGGTTTGCCGCAGTTCTAATCCCTTGACCCTCTCATGTGCAATTGTCAAAGTCGCACACGCCCCTTTTCCGATACCACACGCCCATCTGGGCCTGCTGTGCCCGCTGTCCCTCGTCCGTTTTCCCTTTTTCCGTTTGCTGTATGCAATTTTCTTGTTGAGAGATTTTCTATGTGAAGGTTGCACGACGCAATTGTGGAAAAACGTTGGAAAACTCTGAAAACGAAAAATTGCGTCAATTTTCATTGCAATCTCAAATAATTTGCAGTTTGTGCGTTTGCAGTGTGCGAATAGATGACATTGAATGAAACATCTAGAGATGTGCTAGAGATTGCAGATGTCCAGAGAAGATAGAGGCTATAAACTACTACTACTATCGTTAAGTTAAATACGATATATACATGATATAATAAGTAGCTGCTCCATGGTAGAACAACTTCGATTTATCAAAAATAAAAAAAATAAAAAATAAATATATCTGCCATATAAATTATAGATATATTTTGATGATTTTCAAATTAATGCAAGTAAACTGTAGATATCTGAATATTACTTTGCTTTTAATAGACTGTCTAAACTACTTGAGAGCCATTATAACATAACCAATAGAACAACTTAGGTTTTCTGCAAAAAAACTGTACTATTTTTCAAAGTACCACAACTAAACTGACTATATTTCACTTAAATTATGTTTCTAACAGATTGTCAACATTTTATTAATATCGCAACATTATCAAGAAAATTATTGCGAAAAATATTGTGTTGTTTTTTAAAATCTCACAACTTAATTAGTGTAGTTATATTCTTAGAGTATTATATATCAATTTCTCAAAAAATTGACAGTTATATCCTGTAACTATGATGAAAATCAAGATAATCAAGGCTATCTGTCAAAACTGCATACTATTATATATGTATGTGTATATATGACAATAATCGGTTAACATCTTTGGCATTAGCCAATCGGTTATAAGACCCTTGGAATGTGAAAGATAACTCTTGTTACTTGTTCATACTTACTTCAATGTGTTCTTTCATTCCCTTCTCAGTCTCACGCTCTCATCCCTAACTTAAAGGTAGTTGCAAAGGTCACAAAGTTGATGTCATATAAGAGTGCTTGTTACCAAGTAAAATTGAGGTAAACTGGCCAATTGCCAGGCCAGTCAAACGGTACAAACGTGCAACCAGCACTGGGGCAGCACTGTGGCAATACTGGGACAACACTGTGGCAGCACTGGGGCAGTCCCGGGGCCGCACCGGGCCAGGCCCACGCAGTACACTGTGCAATCTCAGCTGACAGCGAATCGGGCCGTTGAATTCCACTTAAGTTTTGACAACAGGCTGACAGGCGCATTGACCGGACTCGGAGCTGTGCTCGTTTCCTAGTTGGGAATGTGGGCCGCAGATTGGGCGCGCTATTTTGCACACTACGAGGTGCTAATTGAACCGAAATCGATTGATTATTCATTGCAAGTGCTGGCCAAGTGCGGCTGCGAAGCGGCTTTATTAATTTGTAACTTGGCCCTGGCCACGGCCATTAAATCGCGACTGTCACTTTAGGCCAACTTGATGACACGCACATGGTACCAGGACGTATGTAGCTACGTATCGATAACGTACCTTAGTCGGAGCCCTGTCGGGACTGGTCGCTCGAGTTGAGAGTCAAGTGACTGGCGGGGGGCCTGGGTCCTGGCCGCATAAATTGTCTGCTGCCAAGTGACGTCAGTCAGCAGAGGCGCGGGCCAGGGCAGGATTTCGCAGGAGCCAGAGCCAGAACTGGCGAAAGGATCGCGTGCAAAAATGCACTTCTGACGTCTGGCGAGGAGGCACGCAGAACTTTTCGTCGCATTCGCATCAGAATGCAAATAAAACATTTCAAATGCACAACACAAACAGATAGCGATGAGTGCCAGCGAAAGGGGGGAGCGCAACGAGTGGGAGCAGAAAGGAGTGAGTGGGATAGAGAGAGAGAGACTGGGAGAGAGAGAGAGGGAGAGAGAGAGAGAGAGAGGGAGCAGTGGGCAGATGGAGGTATAATGGGCCCAGTACTCTCTCACTTAGGGCAGTTGCCGATTGATTGAGTCGTTCACTTGTTGTCTACAAAGGCGCAAAGCCTAACTATCTAGAACTATAGGTAAGTGGGAGTGTAATTAGGAGAAGATGATGTTAGCCTTTCATATATAATATGGCAAGCATAAGCAGATCAATTCACTCTTTATTTCTTATTCTTATTTGTAAATAACTTTCAGATCGTAAAGCTGACATAACAAATATTTTCCAACCTATTTTTTTTTTAAGTATTACAACTAAATTTAATACATTTCTTGCATTCTATGACTCCGCACTGTTTACTGTTACAACTAAATTTAAACGTACTGCTTACTAAATAATGTCTATATAAAATTTAGCTGTTCAAGAACCCTACATCTATGTAAATATTAACCAATAAAAAAGCTTCATAGAACATTGTAAGCTCTTCATAAGGTTTTATTCACGACCCATATTAGAATTGATTAAATATGATAAACAGTACGCAATTAAGAGTCTCTTAAACGAACACTCACTGTCAGTTTATTTCTGTACGGCCAAGGGAAGTTTCCAGTTATTAAAAATTAAATTATTCAAGAAAATACACGCAATGCGCAGAAAAGTGTCCGCTTAAAGGAAGTTATGCTTGAAACAGGTGTCCGTTAAGGGAGTTTTTACTATATATTACTAGAAAATGAACAAACGGTGAGAAATGGAGAAATAAATACGCTGCAAGGGTTAACGAAAATACGATTCATACTCCTTCAATGTGGCAATACCCAACTCCTCCACAAGCCGAATATACCACACACAAACACAACCGTTGTGTAACGGTTACTAATCATTAGCTACAACTGTTTTGCAGAATTCGAAATGGGAAATTGGTTACGGCCCAACATCAATTTCGTATCAATTTCGTCTTATTTTTGGCGAAACAATTTGCTTTTACTTTTACAGAGATGCGAACGATGTCGGCGAACAAATTATAGCGAACTGAAGCCTGGAGGAGACGACCAGGAAGTGCTGCAGGAGGAGAGTGAGTCTCCAAGTGGCCCCACAAAAACTGAAACCGAACCGAAGCAAACCAACTTATGCGAAGCAAAAGAGTTCTCCATTAAATTCTCATTTAGGCTGTCAATCACTGGGGCTAATTTCTCTCCTGGCTGTGGCCAGCGGGTATCGGCTCTGATAGTGGGGGTACCCTCTTCTCGATCTCGACCTCGGCCGACGTAGTCGACTCCTGTCGATGGCTTCCAATGAAGATTAATTTGGTTTTCAAGGCATCGCGGTCAATTTAAGTGGAATTCGGCGCGTTGTGCGAAAACTAAGACAAAATGTTTTAAAGAACCCAAAAACTCAGCTAGAGAAGCTAAAGGGGAACACCCTAGTCCCCACACACACTCTCTCGCTCGCCGAGCATGAACTCAATTTGCCAACAACATTTACACTTGTTTCTCTTTCTGCTCCGAGGCGCATTCTCCCCTCAGGAGGTCAGCGATGCGCTCCGAATGTCCCCGATCTCCCGCACGTTGATCGTAATCTGAGTAGCATGCAAATTGATCCCCCTAATTTGTTAACAAGCACCTTAGTTACCTTACCTTACCTTACCTTACCATACCTTAGTTTATTGCCAAGGTCAGCGGGCTGCATTGCGGTCGGCCATTTATATTATGCTTTGAGCACTAGAAAAAAGTTGTACACATTGTTGAAAACTTACGCAATGCATGACGTCACTGATTCTAGGGTTACTATAAATGAATTCTATACAAATTACAGTATTTTACTTATCTTATTGAGTACAAATTGAGTACAAATACATTAAATACATTAAATACATTATAAATACTTTGTAGTTTTTATTCATTATTATATAAACATTGCAATTGTGATATTCTTACAGTCGCTAATCTCCTAAGTAACTAATAGAATTCTGCATGAATTTATACACATTACATCTTATTAATTTAAACAACATATCGTCTATATTTCACAGTATTATCACAGTATTATATTCCATAATTCATACTCAGTTCTTTAATCAACTGTGACGTCACACTCTCAAGCTGCTGCTGCGTAACCTGCCACAGAATTCAGACTCGACAAATCGTTATATATAGAGAGAGAGTGAAAAAGTGTGAGAGCTTCACAGCCACAAAGAGAGAGAGAGAGCCAGAGGAAGATCACAAAGAGAAAAACGAAGAATCGAAGAATCGAAGATGGACCAATCAAGACTGAAAAAGCGCCGCAGCAGCAGCCGTCGAAGCATCAATCAAATCAATTATTATCGACAATGGGAGAGGTTCGTGGAAATTATCCATTGATCGGAAAGGGGGATCGAGGGGGGTTAAATGAACCGTTGTTTTGTTGGCTGCGCTGTTGCCTCTTGGCCGCCATTAATAAGCAGCTTTGGCTGCCTTGGCTACCTTGGCGTCTTTGGCGGCTTTGGCATTTGCCAGATGATTGGTAAATTGAGTTGCAAGACAATTGG
Source organism: Zaprionus davidi (assembly GCA_018903715.1). Classification (NCBI taxonomy): domain Eukaryota; kingdom Metazoa; phylum Arthropoda; class Insecta; order Diptera; family Drosophilidae; genus Zaprionus; species Zaprionus davidi. The sequence continues at coordinate 6,449,184 of JAEIGL010000003.1, forward strand.
AATGTAAATGGCTTCAATAGGTAGCCCAAAATGGCGACTGTGTCACGACAGAGCGAGGCCAAATTATAGGGTACAGATAACGTACACACACCTCATGCAGGGAGCTGAGGCAGAGGAGCTGTGCGGGGGGGAGAACGGCCCTCTGCGACGGGGTTCAAGATCATCAGATGAAAACTGTCGCGGCAAATCCAAACAAACAGTTCATCATCAAAAGCTGCGACAATTATATGAAATTCAAATGAAAAATGAGTGAGCGAGTGAGGAGAGGCGCCGCAAAGATTGCCAAGGAGGGTGGTGAGGTAGGGGAGGGAGGGTTGCTCCAACGATTATATGGAAGAAAGAAGCCGCCGCTGATGAGTTTCGTTGCAACTGCGGAAAGATAAATTGACGCGTTGATGTAGGCAAATGCACAAAGATACAAACAGCTCATGCTCTCCCTCTCACTCTCTCTCTCTCTCTCTGTAGCTCACTCTCTTGCTCACTCTCTCTTGCTCTTTGGCGGCGACATAAATCATTGTGATTGACAGCTGCTTGGAAGGAGGTATATAGTAGTAGTGAGACGGAGACGTGTGGCAAGAGCGGGTGAGTCCGGGCCTGGCCTGGCCGGGCTGCACTACCCGCAACTAAACTCATTTAAATTCCACTTCCAATTGTCCAAAACTTATGAATTAAGCACAGGTCCGATTAGCTAGGCTAAGCACCGGCTGGTAAATACCCTTAAATATGTGAGGAATACGCAGAATACTTGAAAAGGTTGGAAAACCTCTTTTATTTCGAGTGCATCTATATTTATCTGCACTAGCATGTAAGAGACTTAAAATTGTATAAACTCTCATTTGTTATAACGTTAAGGTTCATTTTATATGGATCAACCTTTCAAGTTTGTTGCTATAATAAATATAATATGATATGACATTAATATAATGCATTATAAGTATAGATTAGATCTGATAATACAAATAATATAACCACAGTTCAACATTTTGAAGTATTATCTATGTTTTTTTAACTTGGAAAACAAATAAATAATATATTAAATAATAAATAAAATAATAATTTCAATGCAGCATAAACTTTTCAAATTCCAACATTATCTAGACAATAAATCTTATTGGAGATTCTACAAGTAAAGTATAGAAAAATTAAAGGATAATTTAAAAAAAAAATTCGTTTTAGTTTCATGAACAAAACATTTTTAAACTTAAAGTTATACTTCAATATATACGTACACATACTATATAACTATTCTACCAATATGGAATGATCTTCTTTTGCATTCTACATCTACCTCTCTCTCTCTTTACTCTTTATTGAATCTCTTCAAAAAGAAAACACCACAGCACACAACTGATATTGTACATACCCCACACGAGGGTACTGGGTAGTGTATTTCACGCACTAATTACAGGGTGCCTGTGGCACAGCGCTCAAGATGGACACACAGATCAATCATATAACGGGAAATATGTGCTATACGCGGCGCATAACATTTGGTCAGTTCGGTTCGGTCAGTTCGCACTCGGTTTGGATAATTGAAACAAATGTGCAGCTGCATGAAATTATTTCATCAACATCAACGCAAGTATCCGAATGTGCCGCAATTAACAACAACTACAGCAGCAACAACAACAACAACAACGGGCAACAGTTGGTGTATTGCAACAGAAGAGTCGTCCACAAATTGTGAATAATTTCGTGTTGTCTCATCAATATAAATAAAATATTTATTAACAATCCGCTAAGAGCCATAAATCGGCCAAAAGCAGCAGCGAACAGCCGAGGTTCGATAAGTCTCTCCCAGGGGTAGCCTGGGCACCGGGTTCAGGTACTACCCACAGGACCCTCTGACCGCACGACCGGACCCCCTGCAGTGCGGGCGGCGGGCTGGGCATATTAATTGTGAGCTTGTTCGGCTTGGCTCGACTTGGCTTCGTCGGCTCTGTGCTGTGTTGCCTGGTGTCTGGCCAAATTGCTGCTATTTATGTCGGTAACTACCGTATAAACTTTGCAACAACAACATCACCATCACCAGCAACAGCAGCAGCAGCAACTGCAACAGAACGACAACACACACGGCAAACGCTGAAATCAATATGTTGGCTAATAAATTGTCCCAGAATATTCATTAAATTAAAAAGTAACAAAAACGTGCAACAAGTTTGCTGAGCGGCGTCAGGAGCGGTTCAATTGAAACGCAGTGTATTGGGCGCTGCAACAGATGATGCAAGTTGTAGGGCAGATTCATTTACTAGTCACAATTCTAAGTTAATTGTGCAGCAAAACGAAGAGAAAATCAAGCTAGTTTAAAAAAAATATATATTTAAAATATATTTGTAGAAAGATACACGAAAAATATATTTTATTTAGAACTTTCTGCTTTTCCTGAGAATACCATAAACTCCAATCATATGAAGTTAATTTTAATTCAGATAAGGTTTTTAAATTATGTATGAAACGATTTTTTCATTAAAGAAATTTAATATTATACATATTCATAAGAATAGAAACAAATCAGTAAACCTTAATATATATTAACTTAGTATTCTGAAAAAACTTAATATGTTTATGACATGAACATTGTTGCCAAGTATATAAATATAAATCATTCTCAATTCTTTAAACAATTTGCATTCTTGAACAATTAAAAATTCGCAGATAAATCCTAATATAATGCAATAAGAACTGTTCTCACAATTTTAAGTTGTAATTAATCGCTATTTATTGGCTCTAAACATTGTTTGACATCTCTTCCCATATAAGAAATGACTTGCAAGAATTTCATTCAATTCATTCAGTTTTACGGAGCATGACTCTGCAATATGCACTGCAAAAGGTCTGCCTACTAAAAATATTTATCTGCACATTATAATTAATTTCAATGTAAAATTCTCTCAAAAGTAATCAAATTATTATTTGATGTCACATTACAACATTTTCACCTCACTCCGCTCCTGTCAGGCGAAGCGCGCGAAAATTTATTTTTAATTACGCAGCCCAAAACATGGCACAAACACCGGCCACAACATTCTGATCGCGATGTCGATGCAGATACTCCTATAGGTAGGTTATACTCGCGATCAGAGCGAGAGTGCACGGCTGGAGATGCGACTGGCGCTACATGCTGTGGAATGCTGCTGCAGTCGAGACGAGACTCCACCAGCTCAAGCTTCAGCTCCGACTGCAGCGACACCGCTGACTTTGCTGACTTGGCTGACCGAGCATTGCAAAATTATGACATGAACATGAACGAAGTCCACATAATGATGTTATACAATACGCCATCTTAGCGTAAACAAGGCGAAATGCCGCGCCAGAGTCGCCACAGAGTCACAACTGGATGAAAAGTGGGGTATAATGAGTAAAAAGATAAAGTCCGATTGCAGATAAAGATATTATTATATTTGTATTGTTTATAAGTTAGTATATTAAAGTTTAAAACGGCAAAAATTTTTTATATAATTAAAGCTACACTATGAAGATTAACTACACTGTAAGATAGTGATTGTAACTGAAGTTACAATAGAAGTTAATAGAATAAATAGTTAATAGAATAAATTACTTAATTATAGAGAGAACAGCTTTTATATAGCGTAATTTTAGTAAGGCTTCAATATAAAGCTTAATCACACTGTTAGATAGATATTTTAGTTTTATTCTAAGAATAAATACATAGCTCAGTTATAGAAAATCTTTCGCAAATATCTCAGTATATAGAAAAGATACACTCTGCATATTTAATACAAAGTTAGATAGTTATCGTAGGCCTAGTTTAATAAAATTGTAATCACAAATAAATATGCTATAGAAACAATATCTAATATAAAATTGTATATATTAAAGCTAGAATATAAAAAATAACGACACAGTAAGATAGTAAGTAAGTTTAACGAAATTCTTATCATCATTAATTGAGTTAAAGAAAACATATTTCACATTACTCAGTGTCAACACAAACACAATTGAGTTATAAGTACAATTATCGCAGTACCAACAGAGAGTATCTTAAAGTCTGACACACTCGCCGCCGCCTCCTTGACTTGTTGCATTTACCAATGAGAATGGGCAGTTGACTGGCGAGGATGGGAGGAAGCCGGGAAGAAGATATGGGATGCCAGACATGTGTAGAACTCGTGCTGTTGTTGCCGTGCCATTTGATGCTGCTGCTGTTGTTGTTGTTGTTGCCCAGAAGCTGTTGGCACTGCAACGCCGCTGCGGGAACTTTGACATGGGGCCAGGGCAGCCACAGTGGGACAACGAGACAGTGGGACAGGCAGCAGGCAGGCAAATGCGACAATGTGATGCTGTGAAAATTTGTTTTGCATTTAAAAACAACAAGAAATAAACTTGAATTTATGGTTTTCGTTGTAAAAATGTGTCGATGAGTTTCTGATTTATGATCTTTCGATCGAGCCAAGTTTATATTCGCTGTCTTTCCTCATCTTCCCTCTCCTTCTTCCACTTCTGCTGTGAACTCTTGTTCGGAATGTAACCTAGTTTTCTGAGTGTTTCCGCCTTAGCGACAGAGAAACCGAAAGTAATGCGTGTGTGTGTGTGGGCGTGTGGGTGGCGGCTCGGACAGGTGTACGGGCCATATGTAATGCCGTGTTCTTGGCTGCTATTAAGCTAAATATAGCAATTACTGCGCCAATTGCAATCAAAATGCCATTGAAAATGCATTCAATGCAGATGCAAAAGTGCTGCCAAGGGGGAAGTGGAGGAGGAAGGTGAAGGGCGCACGCACATGTTGGTTGTATGCGTGTGTGTGTGTAATTCATAGAGTGGGAAGCGCAACAAACAGCAACAACTTTTGTTGTCATTTTGAAAATCAACGCAATAAAACGTAACATGGTGGATAAAAGAGCGAGGGAGCAGAAGAGAAGAAGGAGGTAAGTAACAACAATAACAATAGCAGTGCAACCTTCACATAGAAAATCGCTGACTAAGAAAATTATGGAGGAACGCATTAGCTATGTAACCTTTATGTGTATGTATTTATGAATCTATGTATGTATCTGTATGTGTTATTTGCCCATTTATTTTATAATATATATGTGTCTATGCATATGTATGTGTATTTATATTTATTGTTTATAAAGTACTATATTTTATTCACTCACGCACTGCACAACAAAATGGCAAACAGGATAGGAACCAATTTCTATCATGGTAACATAAGACTGTTATGTATTCTGTAAACTTAACAGAGCTCATGTTCACTCACGCACTCCCTAATCAGGCACTTTCACGACAATAGCGAAAAATTAAGCAAAAATTGAGCAAACACATAAAGCTACAGAAAATTACAAAATAACATAATAGACTTACACAGTAATAATAACAATACAGTAATAATAACTTTTAATGTATACAAAATATTTTTTTAGAAACAAATAATTACAAACTAAATACATACATATGTAATTATTTATTATTATTGTAAATTATGATTAATTGTTATACAAACATAAATTGTTATTCAAATACTAAAACAACAAATTAAAATTGATTTACAGAGTATTACAATGAGTCATTACTTATTTATTGTCATTAGAATCTCATAAAAACAAATGAGTAACGAAAGAATAAATAAATCTCAATTAACTATCTATCTATCTATTTATAAAAATTTGTAATGACTTTTGTAATCGATACTCTGTGTTAATAAATAAACGATAAGTACTTTGGAAATAAACCAATAATGAATTAAGGTACATTGAATTTAATATTAGTTAATATATGTATAATATAGAAATATATTTTATACGCAATATTATTAAGACTATGTAGAAGAACAAAAAAAAGATATTTTTAGGACTGTATTGAAGGATAAAAACTTAAGGAACTATTATTATTTTCAGGTGGGAGGTCTTCTGAAATATTCTTGCTCCATTTTAATGGTATTCATAAAAACCACCCTTAACAGTTTTGTTACGAAATACGAACGCCTAAAACTTAAAGAGTCAGAATGGAAGTTTGTTTGTTGTTAACAGAGAAATAAATGTGTGATTAGTCTTTCGAATAGTACGTTGTTCTACATACATACATATGTACATAGTGTACGAGGGTCGTTTGATAAGTCCGTGACTTTTTGTATTTGCCGCGCACCTGCTCTAAATACAACACTGCTCCTGTCAGCAGTTATCGATTAACAGCTGACTGTAAAATTTTGAGAAAGCTGCGTTTTTTGGTTTGCGTTTTATAGGCATTGAAAGCAGACGATCTCGTGAATTTTAACGAAAATGGAAAAAAGTGAATTTCGTGTGCTAATTAAGCATTATTTTTTGCGTAAAAAATCCATCACCGAAACCAAGGAAAGACTTGATAAATATTATGGGGACTCTGCACCATCAATTTCAATGGTTAAGAAATGGTTTACTGAGTTCCGTTGTGGTCGTACCAGTACAAGTGATGCCGAACGTTCAGGTCGCCCAAAAGAGGTCGTCATGCCAGAAATCGTCGACAAAATCCATGGAATGATATTGGATGATCGGAGAATGAAAGTGCGTGAGGTAGCTGAGGCTGTAGGCATGTCAACTGAACGGGTACATCACATTTTACATGAATATTTGGACATGAAAAAGCTTTCCGCGCGATGGGTGCCGCGATTGCTCACACACGACCATAAGCGCAACCGTGTGACCATTTCAAAGGAGTGTTTGGCGATGTTCAACCGCAATCCAAACGAATTTTTGCGCCGTTTCGTTACCGTAGACGAAACATGGATCCACCACACCACACCAGAGACCAAAGAACAATCAAGACAGTGGGTTTCTCCGGGTGAACGTGCACCAAAGAAGGCCAAGGTGGGTCTGTCGGCCAACAAGGTCATGGCCACAGTTTTTTGGGATGCACAAGGTATCATTCACATCGATTACCTTGAAAAGGGTAAAACGATCACCGGCGAATATTATTCAGAGCTTTTGGACAGATTCGATATTGATTTGAAGCAGAAACGACCGCATTTGGCGAAAAAAAAAGTGCTGTTCCATCAGGACAATGCACGGGTGCACACGTGTGTAGTCAGCATGGCAAAATTTCATAAATTGGGCTACGAACTGCTACCCCATCCAGCATATTCTCCAGATTTAGCCCCCTGTGACTATTTTTTGTTTCCAAACATGAAGAAATGGCTCGGCGGTAAGAGATTCGGGTCAAATGAAGAGGTCATCACAGAAACAAACGACTATTTTGAGGGCCTTGAGAAAACCTATTATTTGGAAGGAATAAAAAAATTGGAAAAACGCTGGACTAAATGTATAGAGCTAAAAGGAGATTATGTTGAGAAATAAAACGCTTCTTTGACGAAAAAAATATATTTTATTCAAAAAGTCAATCAAAAAGGACTTATCAAACGACCCTCGTATTGTATTTTACCAATATTGGTAAAATTGGCAACTCACACAAACAGGTTGCAAGAATTTTGGAAGTCACTCAAAAAAGAAACAGTTAGTCGACAGTAGTAAATGCATTTATGTATGTTTACCTGTAGTTTATACTCTTAAGAGCCACACATAGGAAGGTGAATATAATAAGTGTCAAGCATTTACAATTGCCATATGGTGCCACATATTTGTTGGCTGTGGCTATGGCGACAATTCTGGGGCAGCTGCCGCGGCTGTGTTGAGCAGGCAAGTGAGCGTGCAACAAACTGGAAATGGAACTGCGGCACAGTGCCGCCAGTGGCGAACTCTCACTCAAAATGCACTCAAAGCGAGTGGAAAGTCAACGAGTGAGTGGCTCTAACTGGCCACTAGAATATGGGAGGAGACACCAAGACGTGCTTAACACACACACATGCACAGTGGAGACGCTCGTCGAATGAATCTCGGCACAACAAAAACAAAAAAACACGGGCAGTAGAGAAAGAAGAAGAAGCAAAGCAACCACAAAATTTATGAAACACAAAAGTGGAGGAAAAGAAGTTAAAATGTTGCCCACAGTCGGCAATGGCGACGGTGATTTGCAGTGGCGCAGCTAAGGAATGGAAGAAGGAGCATCGGAGAGGAGGAGGTAGAGAATTATGACGACAGGGCGAACAGCAGACGGCGCAGACAGGCAAAGAAGATGGCGATGGCTTCGCTTCAGGCGCAAGCAGGATAATAAATAATTGCGCACTGGCAACATAATTTCTGTGCCCCCTGTCAATGTGCTCCTTCCCTCCTCTTCTACCTCCTTCTTCTTCCTCTCCTCATTCGCCTTGTCCTACTGCTGCTCCTTCATCGACCTGTTGTTGCACGTCTTTTGTGTCTATTGTCGTTGCACTTGCAGCATGTGTTGGAAGCGCCGTGGAAGAAGTTAATCCCGGATAAGCATCGGCTGAGGCAACGCCTGCTGTGGACGTACTCTGACATTGACATTGATGCGCCTTGAGCCGACGAACAGCTGCATCAGCCTGGGAAAATTGCAAGAGACTTAGGCAAGGTCAAGCGAAAGTGCCAAACGGGGGGAGAGAGAGAACGAGAGATATAAACAGAGAGCGAGCAACTGCAGCCAGAGGATCAGCGACGGCAACTGCAACTGCAACTGGCCAACTTGCAACTGTTGCCTAGCCGATCCCGTTCTCGTCCAGCATTGCGTGTTTCATGTAATTACCCGCACGATCAGTCGATCGGTTGATCTGGCCATATGCAACGTTCACAATGTTCCCAACAAACGATCGATCGATCGATTGATCTGCAGCATTTGATCGTGACATTTGATGGACATTTGCCGCCGCTGCCGTTTGGGCCAAAAGCGGCACCCAGCTCATTGTTGTAGAGCAGCGATCCCCAGCAGCCAACCCCCCACTGCCCAATTCCCCTCCCACTCCACTTCCCTGCCTTGCAGCCTGTGAAATTGTTGCTACTGGCCTCGCGCTAATCAAATACAAGTTGCAATTCGAGTTCTACTTGGAGTAGTTGTTGTTGTTACTATTGCTGTTGTTGTTACTGTTGTTGTTGCTGTTGCTGTTGCCGTTGTCAGTCAGTCAGCCATTCATTAGAATCTCAATTCTCCGGCTGACAGCTCTACAAATTGTTATTGACAACGCAATTGTGAAAATCAGAAGCCATTTAATATTTAAATGAGACAATTTGTTGCAAACCGGTAGATATAGCACCACGAATTCGAAATATTCGGTTAGTCTTTGCTTATAAATCTTGCGAAATACTACAAAATAGCTTAGAACTCAAAATATGCTACAGAATATTGAAAATAAATATTCAAGAATAGTATAATATTTACAATAATATATATATTAAATATTCGTATAATAACATTTCAATAAGTTCCTCACATTTTCGTGCGCACTCTATACAGTACAGTCCTAATACTTTATAAACAAAACGAGAGCAACAGTCGCGCAAAACGCGACAGTGGGATACCCTTCGACCTATGTTCCCGTGTAGTTTAATTTGTTAAATTCATACACATATGCATATGCACATGCTTTGAAATTAATCCCGACAGATGGCGCTCGCCCGTCTCCCTTGTTAGCTGACAGAAGCACTTGGTTTTATGCTCATACTTTCTTAAATAACTTCTCTGTTTATTGTTCGATTGGATTGTAATTTGGGGACTACGTAGATATTCCATTTAGCTTAGTATATGTTAAAGTCAGAAAGTTGTATCTTATATACAGCGCTTACAAATTAAGTTCAAAAATTAAATTATTGATTTGTGGGGGCGGTGGGCGTGGCACCTAACATTTGAAATAAACTTCATCTGCTTATAGTATACAGGAGTCTTCCTGCCAAGTTTGGTAACTCTAGCTTTTATAATAGCTGAGATCTGTGCGTTCACACAGACAGACGGACAGACTGACAGACATACAGACATGGCTCAATCGACTCGGCTTGTGATCCTGAGCAAGAATATATATACTTTATGGGGTCTCCCACGCCTCCTTATGCCTGTTACATACATTTGCACAAAGTTAGTATACCCTTTTTTGACCATTTTCAATGGTCGAAGGGTATAATTATGTATTGATGAAAAATTTCGCAAATTTAGCATTTGTTTATTTAAGCTTACCAGAGAACGAAATTCTTTATCAATCCAATCAAATCTGAATGCAAAATGAATCATATTCTCCTAATAACAATACTAAATTCCAAAAAATTATGAAATATGTTTGAAAATAATGCATTACCATAAACATTATTTTACTTTACATATAAGAAATAAATATGCTAGATAATCCTAAAGTACCTTATTATGAACATAATTATCATGTCATTATTCTGCATACCCATATTTGTTATATCTGTATTGCTTATATTATACATGATGTAGCTTGTTAAAATACAAATTAAGAACTCTTTTTATCATAGCTAAGATCGAAAATAACCCGTTAATGAAAATTTATGCATGCAGATCGTAGAACACCGCACGCACATAAAGCCTAATATAATCACTCATTCATATCATATCTATTAATCATCACAGTTTTTCGCTTCGTTCGCAGTTTTTATTTTAATTACCTGTATGAATGTATGCATAATAACAACACGGATTATAAGTACAACGATTAGCACGTTCAGCCTACGATAGGTGTAAAAATCAAAAATTCAAAAGCTCTGTGATACAAAAGCTTCCGTGCGAGCAACATAAAACACGCATCAAAAGAACAGAGAGAAAGAGATACGCACATAAAAGCCGTGGGAGCTTTCAGCAAGTGGGGCGATCGTTAATCGATATCATGCGTGCTGCAAGGGCTGGACGTGCTAAGTTGGCTGCAAACTTTCTAAATAAATTAACATTTTAGTTTTATACTTTATGCCAATTATGTTGTAAGCTCATATAAAAACTTAACAGAGTTAGCAGACTTAACAGAGCTTGAAGCTATTTAATAACTACAACTAAATAAAATAAAGTTGATTTACAACGATAATAACATTTGTAATACGTATTTAAATAAATACACATATTAAAATGCACATAATAATCATTTGCAGTAGCTATTCGCATGTTCATTCATAATATGTATTTAAATATATTATAAATTCAGTGATAAAAATATATTTAAAGTCTCATGCAGAAATTAAAGCACAAACAATAATGATTTGAAAAGTTAGTAACGTAGCTAGTTATGTCAAAATTATATTGTATTTACAAAAATTTTATAAAAAAATGTTCTCAATCCGCGAAAAACTCCCCCTCGTAGGATTTCGCTAGGCCCCGGCGAGATTCGAACTCACGATCTCCTGTTTACTAGACAGGCGCTTTAACCAACTAAGCCACGGCGCCCACATGTTCAACCCGCGCAAATGGCCTAGTTTGAGGATCACTCAAGTTTGCACCCAATTCTAAAATTCTACGAGTCCAATTTAGTTATGAGAAAATCATGTATTGAGATAGAAGTGCTACTATCTGGTAGTAGTCTCGTGTGCCTGAGAGTGATAATGAAAATGGAATTTAATTGAATGTGTTTAATTTTAGAAATGCTTGCAAGAAACGGGTGTAAGTAAGTAACTTTGTACGGATCTATACCTAGTAGTCTTGTATGTATGTTATTATATGTATGTGTGTTTGTATGTGTATGTGTGTGTGTGTGCAGTTGTGCAAAGTAATAATTTTTGAAATTTGGCTCAGGCTGCAATTTCTCGCCATGTTTTGCATATTATCAGCTAATTTCGCCTTTCAGATAAGCCGGCAACCTCGTTGCCTTGCCAAGAGTGTAATTTATGCCTCGCCATTGCTGCCTTTCGTAGTTAGTTGTAGCTGATATACCCTGCAATGGCTTTAACGACACAAAGTGGGTATGTTATGTGGAAAGTATTATGTGGTCTGCGCGAGTATTAGAAGGTTAACAACTGAGTCTAGTTTTTTAAGTGACTTCATTCAAATCTGAATGTTGTAAAACACTAAAAACTACATGAACTACTTATAATTATTATTATTTGACTTGAAGAAATAACAACTTAAGATACACATTAGTTTATATGTTAAATATTTGTTGAACTTCTGATCCCTTATATAATAACAAATAAAACATAACTTAAAACACTTAAAACTCAAAATATATTGTAGAATACTGAAAATGGAAAATGAATTTGGAAAAATAATATTTAGAATATATTATATTAAGCATTTGAAAATAACTGTAACAATAACATGTAATATTTGCTATAAATTATAAAAATATATATCAAATAATATACTCAGAAACTATTGTAAATACAAATAGATTTGAAAATAAAACCGATTCGGCAGCACTGATTCTTGAACATATGTTATATGTATGCATAAGATAAGATAACTCTCACCAGTCTTACAGGATATTTGCAGGTCGTGCAATCAGTTTCAATACTCTTCTTTCTTTTTGTTCTTTTGCTACAAATATTTATGCAAATTGCGCTCAGCTGTTGTTGCTGTTGTTGTTGCCATATTTTTTTATTGTCGTTGCTTTCCATGCATTTTCAAATATAATTGCGAGTGCTTTTCTGGCATTTCATTCGAAGTTGAAGAGTTTGCGCTTTTGCGATTTAATCGCATTTAATTGCCACGGCTCGCGGACTAAGCCACAAAGCGGATTATTGCATGGCCACAGAAGGTGGCACAGGAGAAGGGAATGAGGGGGCTAAGCACAAGCAAAGGGTCGCAAGGGGGGGTTTGGGGAGTCAGCAGCTGCATGCATAATTGCATCCAATGCCAAAGGATGCAATGTAATGAGTAAGCGAGTCACACATCCTTCCCCCCTCTGCACCAAAAGATTTTCCTACAGTTTTTTATATTTTGCAATTTTGCTTCGATGTGTTGCACCTGCCCCATTTAGCGCATGTCCTGCACCCCTACGGGACATTACGCTTGTCTCTGCAATTCTGCGCTCCACTTGTCTTCTCTCTCTCTCTCTTTATGACGTGCGGCGTGTGGCAACCCCAGGACAAGGCGAGTAGGGGTTGCATACTAGATCATTTTCGCGGTATCTGCTACGCGGATGCCTCAAAAATTAATGACGTTATTTTCGCATTAGGAAGCAGCCATGACACGAGCACTCACCGAGCATTTTGCCTAATTGCCCTAATTATAGTATTCAATTTTAGACCGAAGCCCCCGATAACCCCAAAAAGCCTCTTCCCCATCTACAATACATAACCCTCACCCTTCGGCGGCGATTAACCATGTCAGATACGCAAGGCAGCGCGGCAGTTGCAGTGTCTCCAGCTCAACTTGCAATTTTGAGGAGCGATTATGCTAATTGCACCGCACAGCAAAACGAACCGATCCCATCGAAGAGCATAGGCAGGGAAGGGCGCTGCCTCTTCCTTTGCTTATGCGATGTAATATCTTCTTTAATTGCAGTCCACAAGATTACAAATGATATACGTTATGATATGATAGGAGATGATATAAGATAACAGATGAGATACGTTATGATATGATAGGAAATGATATAAGATAAGTAAGTTTATAGCTGTGGTAAGCATGATCATAGACATAATATAGTAATATGCATAGATATCATAATACAACAGTTTAATTTCAAAGTACTAAACACTAAGCATTTTATAGATACAATCATTCAATCATAAGGTTTAGAGGCTATACTAGTTACAGAATGATATCAATGGATAATGACGTTCATCGATTTTGTTAATAGTTCTTTTAAGTTTCAGCGATTCTAACGATAGTTACCACGATTGATGCATATTTAAGTTTTAAATTGTCAATTCAATTTAAATGTAATTTACCGAATAGAATCAAGTAAACTAGAAAGTATTAACGTACATATTTTCAGTTATATCTATCTATAGATACAAATACAGAATTATTATCTCTATCGATAGTGGCGTGATAGTTTTTGATATAACATAGATTATTATCATTCGCTAATACTATTTCAGTGTTCATTGAATGAGATTTAATAAACTAGATACTATAAACGTACTGACATTTTGTAGTGACTGTTGAAATTCTTAAAAAAAATGCAGACACTTTTATGCAGAGAATTTAATTTTTATTGTATTATTTAGAAAGGATTTCTTTGTATAAATGTTTTGTAAATGCAAGAAAGGAAAATCCGCTTAAGTAGCTTTTCATATAGAATCTCTGAGAAAGCGGCAAAGAAGGCGTTTCAGAGCGTATCAACATTGCTCATAATAGAAGACATACTAAGGATTTACCCCCAATCGAGTGCAATTAATGCAACAAATTTGTACATGTTTTGTTGGGCTCTTTCTTGTTCTTGTTTTGGGCAAGTGCACAAGTGAAATTAGCATAGCGAATTGCACAGCCAGCGCTGTCGCAAAATATAGAGTATATGCACTAAATATTCAAATTTTACAAAGACCCCTGAAGGCTCACACACACACACACACTTAGGGCCTAATGTAAAACCGAAAAGCGTTAAATTTACGAGAAACTGGCAGAAAAACGCTCGACGTTTATGGGCAAACATGGCGTCGCCCGCGGATTGGCCTACACTCTGGACTGCCCGTGCCCCTGCCACTGCCCTCTTTGCACACCTTGCACCCTGCCTCATCAAACACCACCTACCCTTCTCTCTCTCTCTCTCTCTTAGTAAAGAGGCCATTTCGCATGCGCGCGCATTTAAATGCACTTCCGTTTTTTCACAAATTATTGTTTATGTGAGTGTGTATATGTGTGTGTGTTAGGGGCGTCTTGGCTTTTTACGTTGTTGCAGCTCTTGCCATAAATTCATAACTTTGTGGAAAATCATAAAAACTGAATTTATGGCTTAATTATATACATATAGATGAGAGAGTAAAGCGGCAAGTTGGCCACAGTTTTGGCCAGGCCAAAACCAACCTGACTACGAGCTGGCGAGCTGCAGCTGAGCCTTAGCTGCATTTCTTGTACTTCATTTCACGCTGATGATTAACTGTCGCACACACTCGCATTCGCACTCACACCCAGACTCAAACACCCATTCAGAGTTATTCACTGTCGACTCGCTCTGAACTTTTCGCCTGCATTTATGCTTAAATGCGCTGCAATTGCACCTAAAATGCACACGCTGCACGCGATGATGGAAAACTTCATCTACAATATTTTCATTTTTCATGCCCTGCAACTATACACGTATATGCTGCAAGCAGGGTATACCCGAATAAGTGGGACTATACGTATGTGAGAATCAAAGTCAATGTCTTTAGGCATTTATAAAAAGGATTTATATAAGTATAGATAACTTAGTAGAAAGTTAAAGTATGTAAATATGTATATATGTATATATACATACAATAGATATATATATATATTTAATAATAAGTTACTCCATAACTATTATAAATTCTAAAAAAAAGTATGCCTAAACATCGCTGAAAATACGGTAGGAGAAAGAGAATGTAAAAAAATAAATTTATATAAAAAAAATAAATAGAAAAATAAATAAATAAAATAAATAATCTGATGCATAAGAATAAATGTGCATATAAATACCTAAATATATAAGTAGTTTACTCAATGATTACTAAAGATCACATTAAGTTTAAAATATAATGTATTATTTTTAACAAGTAAAAGAAAATCTGAAGTAAAGCTTTACTTAAAATATTAACTACCAGTAAACAAAAATTGTTCTTTATATTTATAAATATATATTTCAATATTTCAAATTAAGTTCATTCACTTACCATTACATAGTATCTTATTATTACAGAGTATAGTGTATTGCTGCTAATAATTTCATAAACGCAGAAAACCTAGTATAATTTAATCATATGCAGTATTTCGTTAGTCTAATCTATAAAGATTTCCAATGGTATTCCTAGACAGCAAACACAGGGTATATTTTAGTGAAATACAATACTTTCCTTTACTGCACTCCCTGCTTACTTTTTGTGCCACTGTTTCAAAAGATATTTTGATTAATTGCTAACCCATATTCATCATTTTTGAATATTTACAAAAATTGATTGAAAATTAAAAAATTAGTTTCGAAAACACGAGGTAAAAATGCTGCGCGTGATTCCCACGTTTCGAGGATTGAACCCAGAGATGCTATCACAGTGTAGCTTCGTTTGTTTTGCTTGCTGCGACACACACACACATAGAAAGAGTGCAGTCCAGTGCAGGCACCTGGCCAGACAGCTTGTCTATAAAGAGCGCAAGCCCAGGCGCGAAATTCCTTGCATAAAGCCAATTAAATTAAGAAATCTGATGCAGTGCCAATGATTCTTTGCCAGCTTCAGCTCCCCCTGCCCCTTTCCCTTCCCTTGCTAGCCACTCTTCTTTAGAGTGTCTGGAAACGTGAATCACACGAGCTGAGCTGAGCTGAACTGAGCTGAGCTGAGCTGAGGGCCAGGCCAGTTCAGCAATTGGTATTTTACAACAAACCTCGCGCTCGCGTCGAGCTTATTTAACATAAATCGAATGTGGCTACTGGAAATATACGTTGCCTTATCTGCCTCTCTGACTGCGGCACTGCGTCCTGAATCCTCTGGCAGTTGTCTGCTTCTTCTTCCACTTTTTCTTCTTCTTCTTGTAGCGATTTTCATTGAGTAAAGCAACAGCAGACCAAACGACCTTTACAAGTCGCAGACAGCGCAGACAAATCACGACCCGCAGAGGGCAACTGTCATTTGGCCAAAGAGAAATACTCCACCCTCCACACCCTGCACCCTCCGTCATCCTTCTGCCCGTTCGCTGACTCAGCTAATAAGCCAAAGCAACAGTGAGGAGACCAGGACAACAACAACAACAACATCAAGTTGGCATAATAAATAAAAGCCAAGTAGCTGCCTAAGAGTCTGCCTCCTCCGAAACTGGCCAATTCGCAGTGCGAGCAACGTTTATGCGTACAGACTTATCATGATCTACTGCTAATACAACTGCCTCTTATTTGGAGTATTCCCTAGAGCTGCAACCTTATCGATCCATTCTCAAGTGCACGCCGCACGCCATTGCCAGATTATTATAAAAACCTTTCACAATTTTTTTCGAAACGATGCAGAAATTCGCGGCCTCATTTTGCAGAAAATGGTAAATATGATTAATGGTTAATTTGTTTATAAATATAGCTGTAATGGCAACTTAAGTTGCATGACAAATGAGACTTTGTAAATTTAAATTTTCTCTTATTATTTATTTATGCAATTTTCAAAGGTTTTTTATATAGGCAATGAGTTTGCCTGCAATATCTTGAAAACTGCACTGTAACCAACAGATTCAAAGACATCGCAGCCTTACTCGCCCAGTTGTCGCAGATCCAGAATGCAAAAACTGACACTCTTCGTGAACCGTCGACGCATAAACGATTCAAGTTGGTCGAAGGAGGCTGCTCTCGGTCTGGCCTGCACTGCTCTGTGATTTTCACAAGTTGATATCGCAAACACAAAATGTTAATGAGCAATTTCGAGATGGTGCGAAGTGATTTCATTATTTAAACTTTTTTCAGCCTCTTGTTGCTACTGCTGTTGTGATGATGGTGTTGGTAGTGTTGCGGCTGCTGATGCTGCTGCTGGTGCTGGTGGTGTCTCTGTCTCTGTTTGTGGGATATCACACAGACTCTCTGGGTCGAGTCGTCGTGGTGTTACTTACTTGACTTGAACATTGTATTGGGACTCTTTCTGGGGTTTTTGTCTTTCTTTTATTATTACGCCCAGGTTCATTGGGTAATGAAAGCGAAATAATTTTAATTGGGCTGTTTGCAACGCAACCTGCTTCTTCTTCTTCTCCTACTTCTTTCCAACTTGGAGCCCAAATTAATTATTTCCTGTCAAATTAATTTTTGAAATTTCGGCATAAATTACGACTCGACGTTTGCCAGATATGAATATGCAACAGAAACCGAAACAGAAACAGACAGAGAGAGAGAGAGAGACACTTGTCAGTTGTGCCGGCCCGAAAGTGTCACCTGTCGCGTAGCTGTTGCAGCTCCTCACTCAGCCTGAAGTCTGCAGTCTTCAGTCTTCTGCAGTTACTTCAAAACATTGTTCCGCCGCATAAATTACGAACAGAGGGGGACTAAAACAACGTTGATCAATTGGGTCGCGTTTGATGATTAAAACATAAATTGCAATGGATGCGGAATTGCGATGAACCCTTCACATGATATTACACTAGTCAAGAGAAGATCTACATACAATATGCATGTGCATTTAGGGTAGTTAAGGGGTGACTTGGCGCGCAGTTAAATTACACTTAATTAAACAACGAGCCATTAGCGTGTTTTTTGTTTAAAACTGAAAAAAGACGTTCCACGTGGATGTCTTTTAAGCTGATGATACCACAAAGACGATATATCCTTAACCATTGAAATACATAAGTCTAAGGTAAAAGCCTTTAAAAGGTATTCAAACTATAGCCTAGTATAGCATAACATAGAGCGTACTATTTAATGCTCTGTTAAGACTTTCTTTAACTTTAACATTTTTGTTTGGTTTCTTGGTACCTTTAAGAGCGGTTACTCCGTTAAGGCTAAGAGCTGCCTTCAAAGTAAAGCTTAGGTTCGATATTACTAAAGGAATCTTCCGAGCTTAAACTATACTGCCATTTCCCAAACTCCATAGTTAGACCAGGAAAAAATAGAATCAAAGGTTGCTTTCAATTTAGTGTAGGCAAGTGTAAAATGCTACTACAGCTGATGCTGTACTTGATCATTGTGGCATTGAGTCCGGGCAACGTCTGCGGCTTCTGTACTGTGTCACGGGTCACACTGCGCATACCCAGGGATAACGATATCGGGCTCTTCTTCGGTGAGTAGTAGAGATTTCTTATAAGCGCCGTAGCTAAGCCTCGGATTGCCTCGCTAGACATAACACTCTCGAATAAGAGATCGGGTAAATCGGAAATGGTGGAGTTTAGCGTTACTTCGGAAGGTGTTTGCACACTGAACACGTCAAGAGGTGAACAGGTGCTGGCAGGAAACATCTTTGGCGGTGACTTCGGTTCCATTGAGCCGGGCAGCAGCATGACAGTCTCCCTGGTGTGGCCCACTGTGGTGAGTAGGGGCACTCAAAAAGGATGTGAGGGAATATCTCTCAGTAATATTGTATGTCATACATACAGTCCCTCTACAATCGCGTTGGTAGCTGTCCCATTACCGTGAGTACTGTTAACCACGAGAACGTGGCCAACAGAAGCCAGCAGACATTGTACTTTGATACCCGCTTCGAGACCTTGGATCCCGGCAATCATTCGTTGACTAAGCGCAAAGATTTTGTCAACTGTAATAACTGGGATCACAACTATTTCAAGAACTGCACGCCCCTAGACTGCGAGGAACTGTACTTTGGCAAACGAAGTTTCTACAATTGCACCTCTGAGCAATGCGAACCGGTTCCGGTTTGCTTTGGCAATAATGTCATCTATGATTTCTATGCAAACGAATGTATCGATAGAAATAATTTTCTGATGGACGAGGATATAGAATTGCTTAAACAGGGCAAATATGATGATAACTTCTTGGATTTGGAAAAGCAACTAGCGAGTAAAATGGTGAGTAGTAAGTATGGGTGCACCTACACATGCATACATACTTTTACATATTACATACTCGTAGAAAGCGGACTGATAAATGTGTTTTTATCCGAAAATTTCAAAACATTATAATCCTTTTTCTCCTATTTTATACATACTTTATTATACAATTATTTTTCATTTTTAAACTTAATTTTAAATCATATAAAATAATCATATATAAATTTTTATTTAAATTATAATTTATAAAAAACAATCAAAAATAATGATAATCATAAATTAATAATATTGTAATTAGTCTGTTATCTGCTCAAAGCTAAAATGTTTCATACGCCATCTGTCGATTTGAATATGAACTACTTTGGTGCAGCCAACTTACGCTAGTTAGCAGTGCGTACGAAGTTGCTTTAGTACACAAATTGTCTCACAACGCGCAATTGGCGCCGTGGCTTAGTTGGTTAAAGCGCCTGTCTAGTAAACAGGAGATCGTGAGTTCGAATCTCGCCGGGGCCTATAACAGAAAAGTACGCAAGGTTGCGGTTTTTTTTTTCTTCTGTTGTGTGTTTTTTTGAAAAATAATCTTCTTATTTATTATTATTATCTTAAAATTTTTCAGGAAAAACTTCGCCCTAATCAGAAACTTATGGTCAAACCAAAGATTAATATAAACAGATATCAACATAGCGGTCCAAGAACTGAGTGCAACTTGGATACACAGCTTTCCCTTGTTGATTTTAACAATTGTTTTCAACATCTCAATGATCCGAAGGAGACACCTTTTAAACATGTTACCAAACATTCCAAAAGCGAACAAAATAAACGAAAAAAGTCACCGTCATCGATTTTAAAAAGCTTTTACTACGAATGGTACTTACCGCTGAAAGCACAGAGCGATGACGATAATGATAATGATAATGATAGTAATGAACCAACAAAAACTAACGACGAAGATGTGAAGAAAGAGAACTTTCAAACAGCACCGTCAAAGGGATCTAAGTCTCCACTGCACAGGCTTGCCGAATGCAATTATATTGAGCGGATTTCTCTACTTTTGCAGATGCTACTCATTGTGAGTTAATTGTTCATCCGTTAGGTACATAAATATCATATTAAATGGAGCTTCTTAATCGCAAATTGTTTTAGATCACTTTGGTCCTTCTATTGCAGGTCTGTATCACCATTTTGGCATACACGGTTGTTTGCCTTCTTCTATACGGACTAATGGAGATTATTATTAGGATTAAACCTCAAGTTACCATGAATTCGACTACACGAAATGACTCGGATATGACAGCAGATCTTATGACTTCAGCAAGTTTAATGTCACAACTAAAATAAATGTATCGCCTGAAAATATAATTAAATTCGGTGAATACAGAAGTACATTTTTAAATTGATAAACAAGACTCAAATATACTAATAGAAAAACCCTAAAGCAATCTGATTTTCATTTGATTTTATTTATTTATTCAGCATGGCAAAAGTGTAGAAAATTTCAGTCCATAAATTCCACTTTGAATTTAACATAAGGAGGTATGTAACTTTCACATAACATAACAGAGCATTTTGCAGAACTTAACTGTGACATGTTACTTTATGAATCACTAAATGAGGAAAGTGACTTAAAAGTACTTGTATTTGAGTCACAGGTATGTATGTTAACGCTCGCCTCCGTAGGGAAGCACTAGTTTTTAATAAAACTTTTTAGTATAAACAATTCAGAATTCGGATACAAAAATCATGTGGTCCCCAGACGAGCTATTATTTCGCAACTTTTCACAACTTAAGAATCTCAAATGCGATGACGAGAAGGTGCCTACAATAACATCCCGCGAACAGGTGAGTAATCAATTTTCGGCAATGTACAACAAGACAGATAAGAGAAAAGATAACAAAACAAAACTAAATGATTTGCAGCAAAAAACTGAAGAGTCTGTGGAGAAATGTTTCGACCGCTTTGAGAAAAACCAATTCCTGAATCCGCGTCTCATGCAACTGAACCGCATTGAGCACCACAAATATCTGGACACCATGCTGCGCAATCTACCAACCCATTACCAATGCCTGGACAGCAGTCGTCCGTGGTGTGTCTACTGGATACTGCAGTCGGCACAATTGTTGAGCTTTACCTTTGACACAGAAACACTTGACAGCGTGGTACAGTTTCTAAGCAAGTAGGATTGCCTGTCGCCAACATAGCATATCATCAACTGTGTATACGGCTTGTGTTTTGTTATATTTTCAGATGTCGCGCACCAACTGGAGGCTTTGGCGGCGGACCCGGACAATATGCTCACTTGGCTCCTACATACGCTGCCGTTAACAGTCTCTGCATTATTGGCACAGTGCAGGCATATCGAGCCATCGATAGGGAGTCACTTATTAAATTCCTGTTCAGTGTTCGCGATGCGGACGGTTCCTTTCGGCTGCACGTGGATGGTGAAATAGACGTGCGAGGAGCATATTGTGCCATCTCGTGCGCAAAGCTGCTCAACATACCCGAACAGGTGTTGAAGGAACTGTTTACCGGCACAGGCGACTGGATTGCCAGTTGCCAGACATACGAGGGCGGCTTCGGTGGGGCACCAGACTTGGAGGCCCACGGTGGTTATACGTTTTGTGGCATCGCCGGTTTAGCACTGCTTGACGAGGCGGACAAGTGCGACAAGAAGGCGCTGCTACAGTGGACGCTGCGACGCCAAATGAACTACGAAGGCGGCTTTCAGGGTCGCACTAATAAACTGGTCGATGGTTGCTATTCGTTCTGGGTAGGCGCTACTATTCCCATTACCCAGGCAACACTAGTCGGCTCCAACAAAGGCATGGAGCAAACGTTCTTTGATATCGAAGCACTACAGGAATACATAATACTCTGTTGTCAGAAATCGAATGGAGGCTTGATTGACAAGCCCGGAAAGTAGGTGGTATCTTTAAACTATGTACAATCCTTTCCTCACATGCATTTTCTAATATTTCTTATAGACCACAAGATCTATATCACACCTGCTACACACTGAGCGGCGTTTCCATTGCACAGCATTCACAGTCGGCGCAGAATCCTCAGGTGCTTGGCGACATGAATAATGAACTATTACCCACCCATCCGCTCTTCAATATACCACCGAAATGTGTTGCTGCAGCTTTATCATATTATAGAAATACTTCAGACCAGGGAGCCGGTTGCTGGCAGTGAGAGTAACTGCGGAAGTGGAAGTACTTTAACTGCCAAACCATGTAAATACTAACATAGACGTAAACAACTAGCTGACAACATTTACTATTTTGTAGCTTTTCGAACTAAATTTTCTAAATGTTAATACAAAATTCGCCTTCAATTGGTAAAAATTTGAACCAATAAATATATTTATGAATGTGCATAATCACATTATGTTAGAAGTGGAGCATGGAGGAGCATGTCTGTTAATCTACATTTGCAAATGATAACAGCACTAAGTGATATCAGAAATCACGACCTACGTAACTCTGTTAAACTACATGTTTGTGAATGGCTTTACTTACAGAAGAATCACAATAGAATTTTTTATTTATTTTCAAAATACCTGTTGCATTCATGTTGCAAGCTTAAAAATTACATGTTTTCCAGCCACAGACACTTAAAACGAAGGACTCCAGCGGGCGGCATTGATAGACGTGAATATATTGGCCATCTAGTCGATGAGTATTATACATCCACAAACGTTGGTAAGCAGTTATGCCGGCAGTGGTCGACATTCGTCTGATAGTTCAAAATAATTTTCACTTACTTTCAGAGGCTCTAGAGCAGGTAACCGCTAACTTAGCGAACTTTGCCTACGATCCCATCAATTGGCCTCACCTACACGAGGCAGATGCATTAGACGTCTTTGTGACATCAGTGGACAATCCGAATCCAAATATACAACTGCACGCAGTAGCAGGATTGTGTAATTTTTGTTTGGGTAAGAACTTTGTTATTTGGATGTGCGTGTAAGATAAACTTTCGTTAATTTGCAGATCACAGCGCAGTCCAATTCATAGTTGAACATATAACTAAAATCAGAGCCTTATTTCTGCGAACAGAAATCTCAGAAATTGTTCTTCATAGCTTGGCACTCCATTACCAAATCCTGAGTGCCGGACTGGGAACTAAGGAACAGCTCATAACACCGGATTTTCTAAAACGTGTGCAGCACTGGCGCCAGGAGTCCAAAGACCAACGAGTTGTCAAACTTTGTCAAGTGCTCCTCGAAGATTTCGGCAGTCGCATCGAAGTTACCCAGCTACCCGGAAACAATGCTACGCCAACTACGTCGTCAAATGTGCAATCAAGCTCAGAACAAGCTGCAGCAGGTGCAAATAGTTAAGCGATTCACTCAACAGGATCTTGAGAAGTTTGCCCAATTCACTGGGGATTTTAACCACATACACAGTGCGGATGTGCCTGTTGCGGAGCGTAGGGTTCATGGTGCATTGCTTAATGCTGTTGTAGCCGGCATTATTGGCACCAAGTTGCCTGGCCCGGGGACCGTTGTGCTAGAACAGAATTTCAAGTTTCTGAAACCGTGTCACATAGAAACTGATACTATAGTGACAGTGCGACTCCTACAGTCTCGTAAAATATCCACTGTGGAGTATGAGTGCCGCCAACACAATGATGTAGTCTTTGCCGGCAATGCCAAGTTGCTGACGCGCAAAGAGACCAGTTAATTGACAATAAATTCGATAATGAAAATAGTTTTGTGCGTATTTATTGTCTATTTCTTTGAGGCACGTTTACCCTCACCCTTCTTGGGTGCTGCCTTGCCACGTAGCTTGCGAAGACGTTTCATTTCCTCCTTAAAGTCCTGATGTTCATCACGAAACAGACCATAGTCCCGCAAGTTTTTCATGAGCAAATGCGTTTCCACATGCCGGGGATACCAGTTGACAACGTAGTCACGTTTCTGTATCGGCTCCTCTGCAAACATGCGAACAACCTAAATACCAAAGCTGTTTAGTCCAAGTCGTTTTATTTAATAGGGATTTCAACTGTTTTACCAACCTTCATAGACTTTTCGTTTGTTGTACGCGCCACCTCGCCAAATATGCGATTCGATAGGTAATTCATGCGGCCCGCATACTGTGTACCGAGCTTGATCAAGTCCGTGTATTTATAGGAGGACATTTTAGTCAATCCTTGTGAACAGAAATTAAATTTTAAGAAAAACAACACACATTGGGGTTATGTCACTGCTGCAACACACAAAACAGCTGATTAGTAACAACAAGAAGTTATCGACTTTGCTTATGTTGTGTTACATACGATGAATTTATCACGAAGATTACTCTGTAAACTTTTAACATTATAAAGGCAGTGTCTGTTATTAAATACTTTTTGGCAAATGTACTGCACCTTATACACAAAAATTTAATGAAGCTATTAATTATAAATTCAATTAATCGTAATTATGATTTAATTCATACGCCTTTACTTTAGCATAGATCAAATTTGTTATTTCCATTTCAACTTCGGTTGCATTCCTTGGTGGGAGTTTACTTAGCAGCTCGTTCCAGAATGGAAAAATGTTACGCTCAGGCTTTGGGGCATTTAAATATCTATCAACAAAAATCTTCTTTCTCTCCTCTTTTTGATCGACTTCCTTAACTTTAAGCTTCTTAGATAGCTGCAAAATTTAATATGTGTAGAATATTTATTATATCCAATTATATAATATAAATATCAGGACTCACGCAATTTTTTGCACCCGATGAAGTTATTTCCGTCTTATTGTCGGCGTTTGCGCAAGATTCTTCGGGTAGGAAAGTGGTCTCCGCTTGCTCGACTTCCTTAACCATAGGCTTCTTAGATGACTGCAAAATTTAATATATGTATTTATTATATCGATGTATAAATAATAAATAACAGGACTCACGTAATTGTTTGCACTCGATGAGCTTATTTCAGACTTGTTATCGTCGTTTGCGCATGCTTCTTCGGGTAGAAAAATGATCTCCTCTTGCTCGTCTCTGTGCTCGTCTTCCTTAACATAAGGCTTCTGAGCTGGCTGCAAAATGTAATATATTTGTAAATCTATATTAAAAACATCAGTTAACTCACGAATTCAGTCAATGAGCCGTCAATTATGTCTTCGCTTTCGCTGTGTTCTTCGAACTGGGAGTCCATCGAATATGCAGGCGGTGTACAACTTTCTTCGCTGTCTTCTTCAACACTTCTTGAAAACGAGAAATATATAAAAATATCAAAACTTTAGTTACTACGCTTACCTTCTTTCCAAAGGGAGTGGTAAAAATTCCATATATGGGGCTAATGCCCAATCGGCACATTCTTTTGGTTTCTTCTTGTGGTATCGAAGGCTGTCTTTGAGCGAGCGCCATGCAGACCTGCAGTCATAGGCTAACACACATTTCTTTTATTAATCAAATGTCATTTATAACAGCAAACTATGAACTCACCATCTCTATTTAACTTTGCTCCAACAGATTCCCAGGCCCTTCTAGTTTCCTTTAAGTCCCAATATTTTCTGCATTTAATATTCCAAAGGCAATTTTGATTTTTTACAGCATTAATCAATGCAATTTTTTGCTCAAGGCGCTTTCGTTTGAAATTTCTTTTTGATTGCTCGGTAGATTCTCGATTCTCGTCGCTTACCACTTCTTTAACTTCTTCTAAAAAAGACGTCTGCGATTCCTCAAAAACAAAATGTTCAAAATATCCCATAAATCCTCTGGTGTCTCCATCCGAAGACTGATTTCCCTGGTTTTCACTCTCATCCAACATGTTGCTAGCCGTTCTACAAAAACAAAATGTATGTAAATTCATTGTAATTCAATCTTAATATCGGCTACCTTCTCTTTGCAGACACGTTTGAAAGAAAGTTCATATATTTTGCAAATTCCCAATCGACAGAGTGACCGGCGCTTCCATATTTTACCATCTTGTTGCGATGGTATCGAAGACTGTCTTTGAGCGACTGCCATGCTGATCTACACTCATTTGCTGCAACAAATTTTTGCTGTTTAGCAAATTACATTTATAATTGTCAAGATTGAAGATTTACCATCTTTGTCTAACTCCGCTCCAACAGATTCCCAAGCTTTTCTAGTTGCATATTGGTCACAATACTGTTTACTTTTGGTGTTCCAAATGCAACTTTCATTTCTGACAGCATTAATTAATGCTATTTTTTCCTCGCGATGAAACGTTTCAAAGCGTCTTTTTTTTCTTGATGTTTCCATTACGTGCACTTTATTACAATAGTTGTTTCCCTAGGAGCTCAATAAATAAATTTCTATGACCTCTTTCACATAAAATAAACAACGTAATAAATTTTCCTTCTGATTATTCTTTAGTACACGGGAAGCCTCATATTTATTTTCGATTACAATTATCGATAGTCTTGTGTATTCCAAAAATCACCTGTGCTTGAAATTCAAATTAACTTATGTTATTTATTTAGGCTTTTCAATAACTTCATTAAATATCTTATATCAATATAAAATTATTTAATTAATATAATTTATTTTTTAGATAGAACTTAGACATAGATAGAACTCAGATATTATGTTTACTGTAAGAATATTTTAAGTTTTAAATGCCACTAAATCTTTTATACATGAGCAGCTGTAATCTGATGACATTCTCAAAAGTCACAGGCCTGTCTGTTGACCCTTAGAAAGAATAGCCCTAATTGATGATCTTGGTTAGGAACGAAACACTTTGGGAGCATTTATCCAATAATTGTCCTTGGTAGAGTTTGACGAGATTTGACACTCTATAACTGAAATTATATTCCGAATCAGCACGGCACGAACCACAAACTAGTCATGTCTGGCCATCTGTTTGTTGCAACGTAAACTAGCTATATTCAATTTAATAATTCATTGTTTATATTGTATTTGTTTAAAAAACAACACTTTAAATTCGTCAAATCAACTTTTATTTCTAATTGAAAACTAAAAGTAACATTACTTGGAATAACAAAATTTTAGCGTCAATTAAACTCTGAAATTATGCACATTGAAATTACAACGTCACCAGAATACTATCTATCCATCATGTTTTAAACCGTTTCAATGGTGCCTCTACCCTTTCTTTTGGTCTCGACACCGGCGGCCATCTCTATATCATTGCCAATAAAGGAAGTTTCCTCTGAGCTCTGAACCGACGACAGTACTTCTCTACCAATCGACACACCCCCATTGATTTGGCCCAATAATGCATTCGTAGTTAATAGGGACGGTTCTCGTGGTGATCCACTGTGCACCGATATCTGATCATAATGCAGAACCCGAGAAGGAGTATGGGAACGTGAGGATGGTGATGGATTTGCCAGGCCGCTGCGTGAATGTGGACTATTATTGCGAGAGTGCTGAAAATCCTCTAGGGGTATTTCCTCTGATCTGAAATTCAAATTTAGTATGAGTATCTGTAGGAACTGAATGAAGGTCTACACTACAGACCTCGGTCTAGGCATACGTGGACTGCCCTCACGGGAGCGATTAGCAGTATTTCGTGCCTGAGAGTTCTCTCTGGACTGCGAAGAACTGTGACTGCCGCCACTGACACTGGGCGAACGATCTCGATCGGCAGCCATATCAGGTCGCAGCATAGAAGGTGAGCTCGAACCGACGGCGGCAGTGGGACTGCGGCGTCGTGAGCGACCAGCGCTTTCATTGCGAATACTAAAAAGATTCGTTAATTAAACTCAAATAACCAACTGGATGAGCCAAGAAAATGTTTACCCTTCCAGGGAGCGATTCTGTGCCATCTGTGTGCGACTGATGCCGGCGCTACTGTTGTTGCTACGCAGAACTGCAGCAAATCCAGGCACACGATTCGCAGTCAAATTGACACCCTTCTGGACCAGTCGACACTGTGCTGCGCTACTGTGTTGCGCCGCCGCCGTGCCACATACCGCATACATTGGTGAATCCAACTGGCCTGGGATCTCAATGAGTTGTGCTATCTGGTACATCTTCTTCTGGCGCGCCTTGCTGCGTCCCTTCGTGAGTCGCTGCTTGGCAGCCATGCAACGTATGTGATCGTCGAAAAGAAATTTGGCAGACAGGAGCGGTGTGCGGTTATGTGTAACGCCACCACGATGCACTGTGATGTGCAGACAACGCGAGTCATCCTTATCACCCTGCACTTCAACGTCCTGCAGGAAACCCACAAACTTGGCCACACCCCAACCCAAGAGCTTGGCATCGGGCTCAACAAGTATCAGTTGGATAGCGTCGATGACCAGAAAGCGTCGCTGCTTAGCATTATCCTTGGACACAACGGTGCAGGCAATCAGATCGCTATTATCTGTAAAAGAACCAATCAGTTATACAACACAGACAGCTTGCAATAGACTGGGGAACTCACTCAAATCTAGCACATCCTCCACCTGCACCAGATTTACCACATTTGTCAGCGGCAGCAACGATTCCTTCTCGTTCAAGAACTTTTGGCAAGTGCGACGTAAGAGAAAATAAACACGAATCGCACGACGAGCCTTTTCCACTTCACCACAAGGCAGACGACGTGTGAAACCGATGCCTGTCAATGGAGTACCCGTCGGAGGTAGCAATATGGTTGAGTCCATGCACAGAAACTCTACATTTAATTGCGCCTTGCGCATCTCGTTATACTCATCCTCAAATAGGTCGAGGAATATATCCTCCGACTTGTAGAAGTTGCGCAGCACAACCATCGACTGATTACGCGCACTAAATAGCAAGGCTTGCTGTGAGCTGGTTATGCAGGATGCTTCATCGGCAACCGGCTTGGTGAAGGTCAGCAGAATCTCCAATGCAATCTCAACTGTAATCAGGCGGATGCGACAAGCTAAAGCAGGAAAGGAAAGAGGTTCTTGTTAAAGGCGTTTCTTTTACTTCATAGCTTACATGGTTGACTGGACTGTGTAATGATGTTGAGCAGGTGCTCAATTATCGCCGTCTTGTAGCTCAATGACCCGTTCATCGACTTGGCCAGCACTTGTTCGAACCATTCGTTCTTAATACCTGTAGGAGCAGAGTACAAAGATAGAGACTATATGAATAGAGTTGCAAAGAGTGGGAATGCACAGATTAGTATGGGAAGTGATTCAGTTACATACCATCTGGTACAGGTACAGGGTGCCGTTATGTATACACACACATACAAATACAGACAAAGCATTGAAATGATCAAGAGGGTGAGAGAGAGAGAGATGAGAGAAGCAGAGTTAGCTGAGAACCGAACCGATCCGATCTGATGAGGTGTGTCTATGCATGCATTATTGGATACTCACCTCGATTGTGAGACATGGCGTAGATGAGACACAGTGATAATAATGCCAGATAATCATTGTCTGTGCAATCCAGAGCCTGCAGGACAGTGTCCAGAAACGGTTTGGCCAGCTCCGTTAAGACCTGAGACGATGCTGTCGTTTGCTTGAGTTTCTCCTCATCCGTAATGTTGAAAAGCTTCGCGGCCTGCGAGACAGCGATGCTAGGAGAAGATGCTGTTGCTAGCGCAGTCTCAACGCCGCTATCTTCCTCGCTCGGTGTGCTTGTCGTGTGGCCCACTACAGTATCCAGCGCCTGTTCCAAGCTCTCGTGTGGCTCACCGAAACCAGGTACAACCACCTTACGATGTTCCACATACGAGTTGAGTATCTCTGCAGCACCCTCCTTAAACACACTGTGATCACCATTTAAGATGACCCAAGCCAGTGCATGCACCAGAGGGGCATGCGTCACAACCAGAAAGACCAGTGACAATAGATACAGCGCCACAATGGAACTCACACGCGGATTATGCATCTCCTGTATATCAATGTCCACATTGCGATTTAGCACAGCCGCCAAATTTTGCGTGACAACAGCCAGAGATGGTGGAGGCGGTGCTGGGGTCAATGAAAATATATACAAAGGTACAAACAACTTGTGCAGCAGATGCTCAGTGAGCACCGCGTTCAGGTCTGTGATGTCCAGCAATAGAATATCGCTCAAGTAGTGCAAATGATCCAGATGTTCGGCAACCAAATTTGAGAGCTTCTGATTCGATTGGTGGCTGCAAAAGAATTACATTGTTAGTATATATAGTATAAATAGTTTATATATCTTTTGATCCTACTCAATATCTGTGCGCACACAGGTGTCCAGCTCCAGTATATGCTTGCCAATAAACCACACCAGGTTACTAAAATACGGTGCAGCAGTTCTACAGAGAAAATATAATGTAATGGAATGAAAGAATGAATGCATTGAATAATAGATATACACATAAATAGATAGAGATAAATAGATAGACATGGATGGGTAAATATACAGATAGTTAGAAAAATAAATATACAGACAAAGAGATGGATAGACAAATAGATAGACATATATATATACATATATGCATATATATAAGCATGTCTATATGCATATATAGATAAATAGGTAGATATGGATTTAGATAGATAGTTATACATATAGGTCGACTCTCCGCTTACTTATCTCTGATGAAACGCAGCATACTGGCATTCTGCACCTTATAGACATTTAGGGAAATCGTTCGCACAGCTATGCGAACCATAGACTCGGGATGATTGAAGAACTTAATAGCCTCCGTGTAGAGAGGAAAGTCATTCGTGTGCTAAATAAGATAAGTAAATTAATTAATTTCAAATTATGAATTACATTTACCGTACACTTGCCTCATTGTAGAAAAAGTGTATGGTGTGTGTGTTCAGTTTGAGACTGAGTGTCTTCAAAAAGAGTATGTAATAGCCCATGACATCCTCGTCGGAGAAGTCAAACTTGTGCACCATTATGGAGTTCACATGGTTATTACTCAGCAGGTAATCTATTAAAAGAAATAAGTATAAAATATTATTTATAGAAGAAGTTCAAGTATAAAGCATAAACACAAGTATCTCATCAAAGTACGTCACTGTACGTTGGTGGATAATTATTTTGTACATACACAGGGACGTCTCGTTTCTAATGTTCTCGAATAGAATGTTGAGGGTTTGTAGCAATTGCACGCAAACGAAACTGGATCCTCCGCTCTTCTGTCGCATAATATGCAGAAAGTAGGAGAGCATGTTCTTTTCCAGAAAGAAACTGAAAGAGAAATCAAGGATGATTAGGATGACATCAATGATAAATCGGCAAAAAGGTACTCACTCGAACACCAACGAATCGTGTTGATCTCCCCAGATAAGAATCTCGGCAATGCAGCGTAGAGATTCAACCAACAGGCCCCGATTGCTCTCCGACACTGTTGTGTTCTTCTCCAAAATGCTGTACAGGTACTTAAGGTGCTCCAGGGAGAGTCGATTTTTGGGGCGTCCACCCCAAGGGCCACCGAACCAGCTTCGACTGCGAAACATTGTAACAGATGCGAGGGGCGGGCAAGTATGATATTAAATCTCGACCCAATGTCAACTTGAAATAGGTCCACTCAGCGCTGATTATTGAGTTGCATTAGTAATGCCGTTATTCCAACCAATTATTTACAGAGTCTACAGCAACCGCAGTACAAAAGACTTTCCACAACGTCATTGATACTTGGATGGGAGAAGATTGATACTGGAAATTTAGTATTACTGCATTCGTTCACGCGATGTGTGCTCAAAATATACTATGTTAATTCCAATAAAATATAGTTTTGTAATTTTGCAAATAATAAAAATAGTTGTAATTTTTATAAACGAATCTGCTTCTTCCGTTTTTCAGAACGACGAAAGCAGGTGTCAAAATCAGCTGTTCATTATTTGGTGGGGTCACACCGATGCATATAGCAGCATGGTTACACTGTTCGATGTCTCATCAGGTTAAAACAGCTGGCGCTCATAAAAAATGAAAACAAATTAAAATTGTACATATTTCTTCGATTTTATTCCCAGAATTTACAAAACCTGACTCAGACACTTGTACTAACTCTTATTTTGATTAAAATTAATGGAATATGAACCTGAATTGGGATCCTGTTGCATTTGAAAATTCGATGTCGATAATCCAAAAGGCTTCAATATCATGTTGCCCAAGTTCTTTAGACTAGACAGCATTTCGGTTTTAAGTTTCTCATTGCGCTCATTGATCAGCGGTGGTAAACGCACTTGAGCCTCACGTGCCTCCCGTTGTCCAGGATCAATCTCGTAGACTTGCTTATAGTCTGCGAGCGCTTCATCCAGTTTATCTTCCTGTTCGTAAAGCTTTGCCCGTCTGTGTTGAAGGATAAAAGGTCAACGGTTGAGTAATCTGAGGAGGAGGAAGACGAGGAGGTACCCGCTTACCTTAATAACGCCCTCACATACTCTGGATAGAGTTCAATTGCTCTGGTGCAGTCATCAATAGCCGATTTGATCGACTCTAGCTTCATTTTAGCCGCTGCCCGGTTCCCAAAGAGCACAGCACGTTCCTTACTGTATTTGGACGGGCATACGTTTAAGGCATCTGTGTAGACCTTGATAGCTTTTAACGCTTCTTCGTTCTTAAAGAGCTCATTGCCTTCCAGTTTTAATTTGTCCGCCTTCTCTTTGTTAGCCTCCAGCTCTTCGGGGCTCAGATCTTTCTCCTGTTCAAGCAGTTCCTCCAGACTTAACTCGCCATCGGGCTCTAGTACTTCTTTGGGTTCTTTGTCATCTTCTGCGACGTCACCGTCGGCTCCCTCATTACCAGCATTTGCAACACCAGCCGCCTCATCGTCATCCAGGCGCAGACTGCTATTTTTTTCTATAATATCATTA
Source organism: Zaprionus davidi (assembly GCA_018903715.1). Taxonomy (NCBI): domain Eukaryota; kingdom Metazoa; phylum Arthropoda; class Insecta; order Diptera; family Drosophilidae; genus Zaprionus; species Zaprionus davidi. The sequence goes on from JAEIGL010000003.1 coordinate 6,482,234, forward strand.
ATTAACTTATCGTCTTCTGGCGAATTTGATTTGACTTTTTGTTGTTCGGAGCTATGATCACTGAGGGCATCCTGGAACTCGTCTTCGCCACTAGTTTTTTCTGTCATTTCCTAGCTTTTTTACTCGAAATTTCTTTAAAATGATTGGTATTGTTGTGCTCAGATTAGTTCCTCTTCTTTTAAGAATGTGGCCACACTTAGTTAAAACTAAATCTGATTAGCGATGGGCCGTATTTTAATTATTGTATTATACAATATTGATCACATGAATACAAGCAATTATTTATTTAATATTTTTAATATATATATTTTAATATATTTTTTAAAGAATATTTAAAATTATCAAATAAATGACTGAATGATTTATTTGTATTAGTCACTGTGACAGAAAAATTACTGTGTCGTTTTTACACTTGCAAAATGTGGTCACACTTATCAACAACAACAGAATGGTCGGCGCGGAGCATGCGGAATATCCAGCTGATTTGGATATATGCGACTTTACGCTGAATGATTATGTGCCCGCTAAGCCCTTGGAAAGGAATCTCCAAGTGGTCTTCACCACAGAGGAACTGGTAAGTAGAGTAATGTGGTATTCTTCTCCATAAATATCGTTAACTTGCACCTTTGCAGACTCCGAGTGCGCCATGTGGTCAGCTGAATTTTGATGACTCTCTTAAGTTTCCATTTCTCCGTGCTAATTACACACCCACTGCAGTTCCTATCACTGATGTTAAACAACTGGTGGCCCCCGATGCCGCCACCGAAACAAAACGTGTGGTGGAACTGACGCTGGATATTAGTGCATTTGGAGAACTTCAATTGGAACCCGGTGACACAGTAGCAATCCTGCCCAGCAACGACTCCAAGATTGTGGCACAGCTGTTGCAACGCCTGGACTTGGCACAGCAGGCGGACACCGCATGCCATGTGAGACTAGGTCTAAACTGTGCTAAGAAAAACGCCAAAGTGCCAGCACATATACCGCCAGTAAGCACTCCTCGAGAGATTTTCACACATTGTCTGGCCCTGCATGCTGTGCCACAGAAACAGTTCCTAAGCGCCCTTGCCAGCTACACCAGTGATTCCAAGGAGCGTTCATTTCTGGCTAGTCTTTCCTCGAAACAGGGTGCCAGCCATTATCAGAAACTTATATTCGAGCACGGTCTAAACGTTCTGCATCTATTGGAGCTATGCAGCAGCTGCCTGCCCCCACTGGCTCTGCTGGTGGAGCATCTGCCACGCTTGTTGCCACGCCCCTATTCCATGGCCAACAGTCCGTTAGAGAACGCACAGCAGTTGCGCCTCATTTACTCAATTCGTGCTGTCAAGCCGGGTGTAACGACCAGCATGCTGCAGGCGAAAGTCCAGCAGCACAAGGCAAGGGAAAAGAACCAGCAGCCTGTTGAGCTGCTAATCTATCCACGCCTGCAGAATGCTTTCCGTTACACCGAGGAGCAGCTTTGCGGCAATCAAATTCTCATCGCTGTTGGTACAGGATTGGCACCATTTCTGGGCTTCCTCGAGCACAAGCAACGAAGCGCATCTGGCCTGGCTAAAGGTCAAACCTGGTTGTATGTGGGCGCCAAGACCCCACAGGCTATCCTAAAGCGGCAGCAGCTACAGGCTTGGCAGGATTCCGCTGTATTGCAACATTTCCGCTTGTGTTATTCTCGTTCCAATGATCCACCAAAGTATGTGCAAGAGATGCTGGAAGAGGATGCGGAGCAGCTGATCCCATTGTTACTGCAACCAGAAAGCGTACTGTATATCTGCGCTGATGGCGCCAAGATTTCCAAGTCCATTGATGAAGGATTGCGACGCTGTCTTCAGTTTGTTCTCAAACTGGACGAAACGGAGGCCACGCAGCGCCTAAAGGAACTACGTGCGCAGGGCAAATATTGCGAAGATGTTTGGCTTTAGTTTGCTCGAATATATAAGATGCATGTATAATATAAATAATATATACAGATGCTTTTTGGTTACTTACTCTCTCTACATTCTGAATTGTTTTCCATTTTGTTTTGCAAACGATATCTAAAGAAAACATCTCAAATTTGCAATAAAACTATGTTTTGCATATGCCGTTAATTGTCGTTACTTGTATCGTAGTTGTTATCATATCGTATACCCCATTAAAGTTCACTCAGCAGCCATATCGTGTGTACACACCGTACCTATATCGTATGCGCACTGGGTACGCTCAGCCAGGTCACTACATGTTTGCGTACACATCGTACCTATATCGTATTTACTATGTATATCGTTATTCATAGATGTAAACTTGTATTGAAGTTGTTATATCGTATGCCCTACTGGGTACACTCAGTGAGTACACATCGTACATATATTGTATTCTGACTGGGTACACACAGTCAGGTCACTGCATGTGTGCGTGCACATCGTACCTATATCGTATTTGTTAGGCCAAACGATAATAGTTTGAGAAACATTGGAACAAAAAGGGATCTCATGTACCTCATCTTTTGAGATTCAGTTAACAATTGAAAGATATTATATATCTTATATATACTTACATAAGCTGCCGATATCAAGGGCAACCCCCCTAGAAATCATGGTAGTGCTGCGATAATAAAATATCAAGTGATTTGGTCGAATAAGTAAATAACGATATATTTAACAACACAAAATAAAAATGACAGTGCAAACTAAAATAATACATACAGAGTTGTGTGCGTATAAAACTGCGGGCGTGTGTGCATCGTGTCTATCGATTAAAATTAAATATAGTATATTTATTTATTATATATCTAATATATATATTTATGTATATATAATATGCATACTCATTTCTCAATCTCCTATCCGGCTTCACATCAAATTGTTTACAAATAAATGTGTAATAGATTATGAAAAATTAAGAATTATTTGTTATCGTAATCGTAATTGCAATTAATGCTGTGTTAATCAGTGTATATGATTACGACTTAGGTGTGTCTCTGTGTGTGTGTTTGTGGAATTGTGCGCAAAATGAAATCGAACTTGGCCAAAAAGAAGAAAGGAAATACACACACTGAAAATAATCGGAATATACTCATACTCATCGTATCAATCGATAAAAGACATTCTTTTTATTTATATTTTTCAATACTTATTCTTTATATATGTACGTGTGTGTATATGTATGCATAATATGTAAGTCGTTAACTACATTTAATTGAAATAGCGCCAATTGTCTCTGTACCATATCGTCAACTTCTCTACAAATACATATTACCTTAAAGTTACGAATACAACGGATTAAGGATTTATCAAAATTCTCTCTCTCTCTGTGGATGACATAAAGTTCTTCATAGTTCATAGTTAATATTTGTTGTTTTTTTTACAATTTTGCAATCAAAAATTGCGTATAAAAATTTATGCTACCGTTTAAAGACTTAAGTTTCGTTTCGTTAATTGTAATCATTGCCTTTTCATATTCTCCTTCTCTTTCGCTTTCTTTAAATGCGCTTGCGATTATGTATTTTCGGGTATGTATCCGTTCCGTTTGATGCCGAATATGTTTGGCTCAGAATACTTTAGTCCTACCATATATACCAAATATGCCAATTAAATTTGTGTTCGTTGTCTTAAGCGATAAAAAAACAACTAAATTGTTTAAGATAAGCTCTATAAATGATGCAAAAAATGCATTACGTACGTTCATAATGTTATAATGAATGTTTTCTGCCAGTGTATGTCTGAGCAATACAAGCGATGGGTATAAAAAATATACCAAAAAAAAGACTTGCCATCGTAATACTTAAAAAAACTCGTATTGTCGATAGTTCGTACCGATAGTTTCGCTTGCATTCACTTCATTTGTGGCGATTATGGTTATTTGTTTTCATTTTTAGGGGTTACTAAAAAAGGGGCTTTAAATTTTAACTAGTCGATGGCTTCTACTAATATCGCATAACTGAAAAGGGACACTCACTACAAAGCTACTAATAAAATTACAAAATAATGTTGCATGTATTTAAAATTGTTCCTCATTCTATATAACAAGTAAAGAACAAAGCTACAAAGGCATCAATTATACACATATATATGTATGTATTTCAATCTCTCTTTCCATATATTTTTCTAGGTTGAGACTAGTTGAAGTTTTTTTTTTGAAAGAGCCGTTAATATTTGAACTAAAACCGAATCAAGGCCAAAAAGTAAACTACAAAAATAAACTACACATATCTCACACTATATCCTTTTCTTGTTTCCCCTTTCTTTCCTTTGCTTGTAATTGTATTTGGCAACTGTGTGAAACTACTTTTAGGTTAGGTTAGTGCCTTGTCTCGTTATGGTTGTTCTCCTGTATAGCACTACATATATACTCTATAAAGTTCTATCAGTTTTGACACAATTAACAGCGCTATTGTTCAATTAGTATTAAGAATATGCATATGTATATAGATAGTTTGATAGATTTGTGCGCATTTTTATATGGCAGTAAATTTTGGGACAATTCATAGCACGGGAGACGACGGTTTACTACGGACTTTGAATTGGAATTGGGTTTAAGTATTTCTTTTGTACTAATTTAAATGGAATACAGTGGTTTTTCTTTCTTTTGATAGGGTAGAAGTGTTTGATCTCTCTCTAGATTTAAGTTTAGTAATACGTATTGTTGGGGAATTTCTTTCCTTGTGGTTTTTTTTGTTGCTTTTCTCTCTTTCGTTGTTGTTGTTGTTGTGTCAGTAACTGCTGCTAGCTAGTCCTAATGGCACTTGTTACACTCATCTCCACTCGCCTTCACTCATATCGTTTTTCTTTCTCATCTTTCATTATCTTCTCTTTTTTTGGTAATTTACAACGAATATTGCATGTTTTATCTGTTAATCGTTAATCGTTTTTGTTCTGTTTTTTAGTTGTTGCACTTAGAGACTACGACGAATTTTATGTAGAATTGCATAATGCATCTTTGATAAAATCGCTTAAATCACATTTATGTATATTTATATACTATGTAAACATTTATCCAACTAATTATCGACTTATATATGTGTGTGTGTGTGTGCGATGAAACATAATTAAACTATGTATTGTATATGCCGTAGTTATCGTTAATCATAAGTGTAAACTTGTATCGTAATTGTTATCATATCGTACACGCATAGGGCACACGCAGCCAGTCAATAAGTGTGTGAGTGTGTACATATCGTATTTATGTATATCGTATCGTATCGTCTAGGCAAAATGATAATAGTAAGCGAAACAATGGAACAAACGCTGGCAACAAACGATAATCTCGTGATTCTCATCTTCTTCTTCTTCTTCCTCCTTCTTCTGTTTATGTTTTTGCGATTAGTTATGTTTAGTTTACCGTGTCGCCCTGTGCTGCAATTAAGAAAAAAGAAAAAAACAGTTGTAATTAGTAATACGCCTTTGTTTATCGATAACAAGGTAGCTGACTCAACAACAATGTAGGAGGTATTTTGAGGTCAATCGTGCGTGGCACGATTTTATTGTTATCTTTTGCAATGTAAATACATATTTAACAAGCTAATTATGCTGTATATTATTCTGCGGGGAAATACCCTACGATGACTCACAACACAAGATATGTATTTATGATAATAATTAACAAATAAAGATAACTGTTAGAAAAACAGAGGATTGAGTACTTTTCTACTCGCCTAATAAATACCCTGCTTTACGATTACAGATCTTTATAAATAAAATATAGAACAGGTGTAGCAATTGAATTCGTTTGCATAAACAGATACCCTGCATACAGATTAAAGTTCTTCATGGATATAACATTATAGAAATAAATATAAAACAGATTTAGAAATTGTAGTCATTTATTATTTCTCTTGATGTAATAAAGTTGATACAATTTCTCAAATGTTTACTGTATATGTTGTATTTACTGCCATAAAAGTTTATAGCACGCGTATTATCAGTACGCAAGGTTACATATATATGTATGTATGTACATATGTATGTGCCTGATATTGGACAAAATTTGTGATATCCTTGAGGTAAAAAAAGTTCTTTCACATTGCAAACAGAATGAGTTTTGGAAAAGCTTTTAGCAAAGCAGACCTGCCTGCTGCTGCTGCTGCTCTGCATTGTGATTCATAGAAAATCCTGGGCAAGTTTACAAGAGGCATCCCACCTCCCGCCACCACTCTCTTCTTTTCTCACTCTCGCTATACGGTAAATATTTGCCATGAAGTCTGCACAAACAAAATCGATAGCTTTGGCCAACGAACGGATTAAGTCAATAAGACATGGAGGTGAAGTTGCATGAATATTTGTGTGTATGTATGTGCACATGTTTGTGTGTGCACATTGTGCATACTCTTGAACTTTATCTCAATTAACATTTTAACCTTTATTAATTGCGATAAGCCTTGCATAATACCACTGTGCCGTCTCCCTCTCTATCTCTCATACGCTCCCTCTGTTATTAATACTGTTACACTTGTCATAAACAGTGTTGCAAAATGCGAACCAACATTTGGCACTCAAGTTGAGGCAAACAATCGCTTCGCTTGTCTTATCACTTGTCACTGTTTATCAATTGTGCTTATGCGATGGAGGCGACAGCTGATTAGCAAATAAAACAGAAATTTAACTAGACACCAATACATACATGCATAAATACATACACTGAGAGGGGTGGGCTAAGCAAAGGGGAAAGAGGAAGCGATTCAATTATGCACTCCTCAATTTATTGCTCACTTTGCGCTTATCTGCCCACAACATTTCTCTCTTTCTCTCTCTTTCTGCATAATTACAGGCATATTTAGCTTCCTCTATATATACATACATACATACATATGTACATTTTCTCATATGTATTTTCTGTAGGCCAACAGGTTTTGTTTCGCATACAAAACACAAATTTACTTTGTTTTTATTTTTGTTATTCTGCTGCTTCTTCTTTTTCTGCTTTTGCTTTTTGTTATTGTTATTATTATTATTGCGCTGAGAGCCAGCCAATTATCGGCGCATTAATTGTTTATATGTATGTGTTGTGTATGTTTGTGTTGTATGTGTGTGTCTGTTGTTGTTGTTATCGGCATGTGAAGCGCCCGCGCGACAAAGTCACGCTTCAATTTCAATGAGAATCCCATACACCACGAATGTCGTATGTCGTTGCTGGAGAGTCCCATTGTGCTTTGTTGTTGTTGTTATTTTTGTTAGACTGCGAGTTATACAAGTGTATTTATAGCTGATCCGATAAGACAGATGCGATTTTCCCCCAGGCACATACACATTTTCCGCAAACAATTTTCCATTAACGGAAGCGGACTACGAATTGTAATTGTGTGTGTGTGTGAACGTATTCTGAAACATTAACAAATCGGAAATACCTCTACATGTACTTGCATTCTATTTACATTTACAAAGCAAGTGATATCGTAAACTTAACATTGGCATTCCATAGTTTTGTTAACTCACGTACCATCCACACACAGGTTGCAGGCATTTCGCAAGCTCGTAACAAGGCTTATAAAATAATAGCACAGACATAGATGACACCCCTTTTGTAGCACTTTATTACAGGGTATAAACACAGTTATGCCGGCAATTATCCATAACTTTTTCATGCAAATGAGTCCAAGCAAACGACAACCGATTTGTGTCTCGAAAAAAACCAGCACCATGCTCCAGTTTGGAGTGCGAAAGTGCCTAGATCCACTTCACAGACACACACACAGACCCACATTGCAGAGCTGATTTGAAAGCTCATTGACTGTTGCTGCTGCTGTATGTGTATTGTGTCATGTGGAGTGCATGTGGAACATGTTGAATAAATTCACGCAGTGAAACAATGCAATTGCTGTGTGCTCACATACACACATGCTTTGTGCAATATCGTACGTAACTCTGCTATCAAAATCCAGCAGATTTTAATATAATTATTATTTCAGTTTTGGGGCATTTGCGTGATGTCTCACAAAATGCGACAACGGCGGTTGGGAAGGTTTGTTATGAAAAACGAGCTCGCAACACGAAGTTCCCCTCTTCCTTTAACCCTCCTCCCCCACCACCCTCGATCGAGACTAACAGAAATGTGCGCATATAGTGGGAATGAATCATCACAGCACACAAAATTCCGCGTATCAGCTACTCCAACAACAGCAACAACAGAGACAGTCATGAGTCTCATGTGGTTCAATAAACGAAACAAAGTCAAAACAGAAAAAGAGAAAAACCAAAACGTAAAACCTTTTGCGCGCAAGGTGAAATTGAAATTGGGGGGCACATGTTTGTGCACGTCAACGATACATTTGAAAATCGAACGCACAATGAAAACAAAACGGAGGTGAAGTGAAGGAGGGAGAGGCAATGGGAGAGAAAACGGAGGTTTAGTCATTGCACAGTTTAGTTTGTATTTGTATTTTGTTGTTGTTGTTTTTCTTTTGGGCGTTTGCCTGACCACCACACTACTAAGGTAATATGTACATGTGTGTATGTGTGCGTGTGAGGAAGGCTGCCTGCCAATGTCGTTTGCAAAAAAAGAGAGCCGCAAGCACACGCAACACACTGCATACATATGCATGTGTGTGTGTGTGAGTAGGGCCTTTCACGCACACGAATGAAACTAAATTTGTACTTTGGCCCCAACGTTGCCACTCCCAGCAGTGCAGCCGGCAGAAAAAAGGGGCAGCCTGCTGCTGCAACTGCAGCAAGAAAACTGGAAATGCACCAACACAAACAGCAGTGAATGTCTGACTGTATGTATGCAGGCATATTTATTTACATATGTATTGCACATACATATGTACGACACATGCAATTTAAATGCCTATATTGATTTCCTGAGTTAAATATTTGCAAAATGATTATTCATTGCGCTGCCAGCGCTGCTTCTGGTTGTTATCGCTGACATTGTCCACTAAGACATTTGGCATACAACAAAAAAGCTCATAAAACAACAAAAAATGCTACTTGTGCTCCAAAAGTGACACTCAAAACAAACACTCGCACATACGAGTGGTATGTACAAACATACATATTAGAGTCTTGCATGAATACATTGTACTGTAGAGTTATGTACTGCACCCAAATATACTGTACTTATTTTTGACTGTACAACATTCACTTAAATTTATTTAGAACAGTACTCAAAAAATTTCATATCATACTAAAAGTGAATGATTTAATAGCAGTTTTGAATGCATTCATGCAGTACTCTAATATGCATGTGTGTAGTAGATAATTCATATGTAAGTGTGAACATACACATACAACAGCTGCCTACTGCTGCTTCTTGCTTCTTTTCCCTTCGGGAGTTGCGGCACAAAGCGGAAAGCAAAAGTATTTGCCGCTAATATAAACAAATAAACAGCCAGAGAAAGAGAGAGAGATCCGGTAGAAAAGTGCAAACGCACTATGACAGTGGGAGTGAGGCAAACAGAAAGACACAGAGTGAACGCCAGTGAGGGGGTCCAAGAGGATGGGAAGGAGAGCGTCGTAGTGGCGCACAGTAACAGTAAGAGAAGTGAGAGCATAAAAATAGCCCACAGTCAGTCAGCGTCGTGTCGTCGTCTTCGTCGCCATTGCACAAGCAATTAAATTCAATAAGTGGCAGGCGGTGAGTGAAGAAATATGCAGACAAAACGGAAAGAATGAAAAGACAATAGTCGAGAGACACATTACATACATTTACTGCACAGCAACTGCAGCACGCTAACTGCAGCACAGCAACACTGCCATACAGTGGTGTAGAATAAACAAACAGCTTTGCAATCTAGCTTCCAGCTGCAGCACAGCAACACACAGTGGCATAGTAGAATAGACTAGCATCATTGCAATCTAGATCCAACTGCAGAACAGCAACACTGCCTCACACAGTGTTAGTATTTTGCTTTCCTTATCAAAATCAACTTAAATTCCGCAAAATTCTTTCTAGGAATTTGATAAAAAAGCAACGTCCAATAGTGCGGGGGACTTACTATAGCTTAAGTATGCGTGTCTGTATTGTATAACAACAAAAACATATGTGCAGATGTGCCAGTGTGTATGTGCTGCTGCTTGATAAGCAACTGAGTTTGATTCCATGTGTGTGTGTAGGTGTAGGAGGTGAGATGGTGTTGATGTCTGTGCTGTGCTGTGCTGCGCAGTGTGTAAAGTGAAGTAAAGTTTTTTTATTATTATGTATGAGTTTTTTTCTTTTCACATTTTTTTTAGCAGACAAAGCAATATTCCGCGTCTTTTCTTTGCTGTCCAACAGGAAATGCGAACGAGCGTATTAAATGGCTACTGCTTCACATACGTAATTGTTGTTGTTGCTTCACATTTGTATATCTGACAGTATGTTATCTGTGTGCATGTGTGTGTGCACTAGTTTTCAATGGGCCTTGCTTTTTCAGCAACAAAATTAAGCCAAGTAGCCCCCAAACGAAAGCTCAAGTCGAAGCTCTGATGCTCTTTCGAGATAAGATCGCCCTACTTTATCAGCACAAATTAAGCAATTTATCCCATTAACAGTTAAATGGCAAATATTACGCATTTCGTTTCATTTTCAAATGCAAACCACATCGACAAATAGCTAAACCACTAAATTTCAACATGATTCAAATGCTAATGCAACAGCGACAGCGACGCGTGTGTGATAAACAAAAATACACTCTATTACATACATAGCACACACACACTGACACACACATGCATGCAGGCATACTTAACCTATAAGTAGATTGCAGACAAACTTGAACGAGACCTTGATCGAATATAATCTGTTTCACAAGTATCGGCAACTGATTAGGTGGCGGGGCAACTCATTAAATTTTTCTACAACGTGTTTCCAACTCTCCCCCTTCACTCGACAAAGAAGAAGTTAAAGAGAGGAGGAAGACATACAACAGATTCACAGATGAGAAAGATGGGATTGGAATTGGATTGGATTGTCATTTCCATTGAATTAGAAAACCAGTTTTGTTGTTTTGCAACATTTCCCTAACGATATGACGACGATCGAGTTGTTTGACGTAGGGAATTATAGCTTTTATCCGACAAAATTAGCAAGAGTATACAAATTATAAAGAGAAAGAAAACTATTTATCATGCTCTTTACTCAGTTCATTTTCAATTCAAAGAATTTATCAGTTCAGTTAAACAGACATTAATCTTTTACTCATCTCCAAACGCACTTCATGAAATTCTCTCTGTAATCGTTAAATTTATGCATATTCCGCACTAAATATATTAAGTATTTTCATTTGAAATATTTCTGATTCACAGCATTAAGTATAGATTAGAAATAAAAGAGAAACGGCTAACATAAGAGAGAGTAACGAAGTAAGCTGTTTTAGCTTCTGGAAATCTAATTAAAGTTTGATGATTCATTTGAAATAAAATTGAAAACATGATCATTTTCATAGCATATTATATTTAGTGGTTTAATTTGATATGTAATGAATGTTTTATAGGTTTAATATAATGTGTTATGCATGTTTTATATCTGTATACTCCTGAGCAGCTATAACATTGATTTATTCGGAAAAAAGACGACCTATTTAGACCTATTCAGCTTAAATATTATTTTAGGTTGTGTAATAAGTAATCAATCTTTTTAACGTTGTTTTCAAACTCAACTTTTTTCGTTAATACTTATTCGTTTCATTTCAAATATGAACCATTTTGTTCATTAACTTGTTGCTTTTTTGATGATTATTTTAAATATCTCAAAGAAGCTTTAGTTCTCACCACTGAAGAACTCAGACAAACGATGTTCGAAGTCTTCCATTGAACCAATTTATTTCTTTATGTTTAGCACAATCCAACCTTGGTATTTAACGAGAGACAATTTTCATATCATTAAGCCTTTATTTAAATAGGTTATTTGACTGTTTTATCTATATTTGGTTAATTTGCAAAAGAAGTAACCTAAGTGCAGTTAGATATTCTCAACTCAGCCTCATTTTTAAACTGTTTATTTGCATTTTCTTTCCTGAACAGTCTAATATACCTTAATGTTAAATATTGATATATATCTAAATAATTCGATTATCTGACAGCTGATCTGACTTACCAATTAACGGTGTTATCGGCCAGCGATGTACAACGCATGCCAGCTGGACAGACCAGATGATGTTGTTTTTGTTTTTTAAATCCCTCGATTCATAACATTTGTTCCATCGTTGAATTTGTTGTTGATGTTCTGTTTATTAGACTACTAATGAAAGACTAATCAGCATTTTGTTCCAGTTTCAATTTACACACAGAGAAATAGATAACCCTCCAGCATTATATATACCATCTATACATATATGGTATATATATAAAGTGGAGGCAGCAGTTGATGATCTCCCTCTCCCTTTCTCTCTCTGTTGCTGTTGTTCACATCACGCATAGAGCAGCCTGGCCGCACGATGATGTTGATTGCACATTAACTATACATTGCGACGCAGCACCTTCTTGGCAGCCTTGATATTGGGCACCAGGGCCTTGACTTCGCTGCAATCGTCGAGGAACGGATGCCGCAGCAGTTCGTCAGCGGTGGCGCGTCTATCGACTTCAACCTGTAGACAACGATCGAGAAAGTCCTGTAGACTGGGACTCAATTTATCCCAGCTCTTGATATCGGGCCTGCCATTGGCAGCGATCAGATAGAGGGCACGCAGTGGCGTCTCATACAGATACGGAGGCTGGCCGTCAATCATTTCGATGGCCATAATGCCTATCGACCAGATGTCCACCTTCTTGCCATACTTCTTGCGCGTCACCACCTCCGGTGCCATCCAATAGGGTGTGCCCACCATAGTCTGACGCTTCTCATCTCCCTCGATGTTCGCACAGAAACCAAAGTCTGTCACCTTTACTGATCCATCCATGCCGAGCAGCACATTATCCGATTTAATGTCACGATGAATGATTCCCTTGGCATGCAGGAAACTAATGGCATAGAGTACCTCGCGGCACACGCAGGCAATTTGACGCTCCTTCATCACGGTCTCGGTGACAACATCAGTTAGTGGACCACCGTCCATGTACTCCATTACAACCCAGAGCTGATCCTCTGGCTCCAGCAGATATGCATCAAGGAAATTAACCAAATTCTTATGATTGAAATCCTTTAGTACACGTATTTCGGTGAGTATGAGATCCTTGGAGGATTGATTCTTCATCTCGATCGTTTTGATAGCGACCTGTGATTCAGACTGCATGTCGCCAGCGATAAAGACAATACCGGAAGCACCTTTGCCCACCTCTTGTGTGGTCTTGTAACGTTCCCGCGGATCTTCTGAATTGCATATAGCGCGCAGTTCATCATAGACTTCTGCATCGGTTTTCTGTGTACGCTTCTCCTTCGATCGACGCAATATCGTCTCTTCGGGCGCATCATTATCACCGTTATTCACATCATTGCTCGCAGTATTGCCCTGTGCAGGCTTTATAATGATCGTATCGGTATTGATCAACGTCCGATCATCACCATCTCCTCTCAGATCCGATTGACGTGTGAATCTCTGATGGATAATGCTACTTGGCTTTGGCTTGAGCTGTGGCTTGGGCGGTTTAACAGTTGAATGCGATGATTTCTTGGGCGGCACCGGTGGTGGCTCTAGGTCACTGCTCTGCGCTTGTTTGACTGGCTTCAAGGTTTCACGATTCAAATTCGATTCCAACTCCTTGATCACTTCGTTCAGTGCATCCAATGGTATTACCGATTGTTGGCTACTATCGATGCTGCTGCTTTTACTGTTTGGTGCCGAACTGCCGCATCCGCTGCTGCTTTCTGTGGCCGTTGAACTGCCGCTGCCATCATCATCGTCGGATTTCTCGAATTTCTCGATATCCTGTGATTTGTGCTTGTTCTTGTAATTGACATAATTGTCAATCTCTTTGGACTCCTCGTGTATGACATCCTCGGTGATGAAGGGCTTGAATACCTCTTGCTCCTTCTTCTTGATCGAGTAGTTGTAATATTTGACCGCATGATATGCTGCATCCGGATTCTTATCCTGCTCGTCGCGTGTGATCTGTGTGTTCATCAGGCGCACCCATGTTGTGGGCAGACCTTCCAGATCGCCGGTCTCCTGATTGCGGGATACATGAAAGTGACGTTGGAAATTTGTCGGTGCACCGATCTCGGAGATTTGCTCCTTCTTTTTGAACCACTTGGTGAAACTCATGTTCGTGATGTTTTCGCCTCTTCTCGGGCCTTTTTCCTTGCTTTATAATCTGTTTCTTTGTTTTGGGATTGCACTCTGTCTCTCTTTCTCTGTTCTTTTGCTATCGCGAACGTTGGAATTTTCTTCTTGAAAATGCGATTAGCTGCGCTCAAAATGGGAAATTGTATTGAAGCGCGCGGCAGCGATTTGTTATTACCGTAGGTAGAGCTCTACCTCATTCTCTTCTCCCTCACTCTATCTCTCTCTCTCTCTTGCTTGCTGCAGGCTGTCACTCTCACTCGTTTACTGCTCACTCACAGAGGGCCAGCCGTGAGTCATAAACATACACACACGCACACTACTACTGTATATATAGTATGGGAGTAAATGTGTTGTTATTCTTGTTGTTTCTATGTATGGATGTACGTGTGTATCTGTGTGCGTGTCTAGGTTTTAACGTTCACTCGTTATCTACTCGATAGTTAAAGTTTGCTTGAGCTTTTGCTTTTGCAGACACCATGAATATAATACAAAATCTTTGCCATTTTGTGCGCAGTGTAGAATTTTCACTTTTTATTGCCTACTCACTTGCTTAATTAATGCAATTATTTCTACTACTTTTTAATTCATACAGTGTAATCACAATTTTTCAATTACCACACTCACACACGAACACTTAACAACACTCGCATAGCACACGCACACATTTTTCTCTTCTTCTTTTGCTTTTTCTTCTTCTTGTGGAACGAGACAACGGGCACAAAAGGAGTGGCCGCGGCAGCGTCTTGTTCTTTCCCTTGTCGTAGTTGTTGTTGTTGCCGTTGCTGCCGTTGTGTTGTGGTTAATTTGCGTTAGCCGCAAATACTTCTTTGTTCCTACACATTCCTTTGTTCGATCAAATGTTTAATACACATTTGATTCTGTATTATTTTTATTATTATTTATATAGGCGGCAGCAGAAAACGTTGCTGTTTTAGTTAACAACTACTTTTAACTTTTTTCCTTTACTGCAAGTCGCGCTGCACTCGGCCGTACTGCTATCGCACTCGCACGCACACACACGAACAAGTGACTGTGTGACCGTAGACTGCAAGTACCAAAACACTTTATACAGCATAAACACCATTTATACTGAGCTCCGTTTACCACGTATTATATGCCGATTTTTATATCTCAATTATCAGTTATGGCTAAACTTTTGTCATTAATTTTTAAGGAAAAGCTCTATAAATAAAGAAAAATCGGGTAATAATAATTATTGAAATGAAAATCAGTAAATACCAAACAATATATAAATACCAGACATTTGAAAATATTATTTTGTTTAAGATATTAATCAAATTTGCAATATTTTTTTGTTTTATACCATATATTTCAACTCTTAATAATTGAACACAAGTTAGTTGCAATTTATTATTGAATAATTGACATACAAAATCTAAATAGAATATTATTAAAATAAACGACGGTGTGGCCAGCTGGCGAAAGCATCGATACTCAGCCAATCTGGATGCATTCAGCAGCGATACCAATACAAAATCTCGACGGTAACGTTTATTTGTAGCAATATGTCAACCTGTACGTGGAATACTCCCGAATCATAAGTTACAAGTTGTTGCATTTGCTGCTGATCGTAGAAATTTCGAACTTAAGAACTACTGCTCATCGTATCCTCGTCATAGTCCAAATATTCGGTATTGTGATTATTAGTCAAAGTATTGTTTTGCCGTGGACGTATCAACATTCGCGATGCTTTCACCGAATATTCATTGTGCCAGTTGGCCCACATAATACCCGAGTGTCCATTTAAATTGGACTGAGCTTCCTGGCAACGATCGAACCACCAACCATCGCAACCATCATCGTCATCGTATGCCCTGAACTCCATTCGATTGTGATATGCCAGGGCATCGCTAGCTGTGCTCATTTCATTCAGTTTGCCAATCACCAACTGGTAGTTGTAACTTTCGCTATCCAGTCGGAATAGGCCATATTCGGCCCAGGTGCGAACACCCGCGTGATCCTCAAGTTCGATACGCAGTTCGTAATCATCGCGATACGCAATACGGTGAATGTATTGCAAACCAAACCAAAAGTTCTCGTCCAGATTACCGAATCCAGCGCGATACTCGTCCCAGCTGCGATTAAAGTTAAGATTCTCACGGAATATTTTAGTATCTTTGTCCATGTCGAGAATGCGCCTTTGTATCACTGTCCACGCTGGACCATCTGTGGCAAATGTGCAATATCGTTCATTAAAATCGCGCTGCACTTCGTTCCACTCGGGCTCCACAAATCTATAGACACCATCCACACGTTCGTCCAGCTCACAGCAATCGGCCTTCGCAGGCTGCGAGTAAACTAATATTGGAATATTGGTGAGTACTTTTGGGTCTATCAAATTTTACTCCATTCTCGACTTACCAACTTTCACTTTATGCATTAAGTCTTCTTTTGTTGCTGTTGTTGTTATTATTGTTTTCGTTTCCTTTTCTACTGTCATTTGTGCCTCTTTTGCTGCCTGCATTTGCAGCAGCTGCTTAAGATTTGAGTGTATTTCCTGCAGACTTCCAATGGGTTCCAGGCTCCGCTGCAATTGCTGCACATGCTCATCCATACGATTGAGTGTTCTATTGCTATTGCTCTCCCACCAACTAATGCTCAGCTCTGGCACGTGAGTAAGATGACCCAACTTGCTGAGCACACTGCTAAGCCGCAACTCAATCATGTGTAGCCTGTGCTCTTGCAATGCTTGTGTACGCTGGATCTGACTCAATTTTAATTCCACTGTGGATGCTAAGCTCGTGTTCATCAGGCTCGCGATGAGTACAATTTGTAATATTGTGAATATCTTCCATGTACATTCGAGTATGTGGGGGGAAAAAGTAATGAGTGAAACCTTTCGTTTTGCCACACTGTGCGCCACCTTACCTGCAACATGTTCCGTTCGCATTGATGAGCAAATTAAAACTAAATTTTAAATGAAATTGAAACTTATCTTGAGCTTCTTGTGTTCTCATCTATTTCTCTGGCTCTTTCCGCTGCCATCCCCAACATGTGTTGCAAATTAACGAAAACTGTTTGATAATTTATGGTTTTTTTTCCTTCTTGTATTTTTTTTATGTTTTTTAATTATTTGTACGAATATAGTTGTTTTCATGTTTTTCTTTTGTTGCGTCCTTCATTTCATTTCAAATAATCAACGACTCATTTACATAAAGTTGTGAGGTTGCTTTTTTAATTAATATTTAGAATAATAAAAACACAAAAGCAAGTTTACATTAATATTATATAAGAAAATTAAAATAGAATATAAACATTTCGCATGAATTACAAAATTATTCCATGTGTATGTATGTGTGTGTTTGTGTGTGTTTCTGTTTCTTCTTGTTGTTGTTGTTGTTTACCAAAAGTTAAGATTAATTTGTAAATTTAAATGTCTAGAATTAACAACTAGAGAAGTATTAGAAATGAAAGCGCCTAAATAACTAAATACAAGAATTCATTTCAGGAGGCGCATTTAATTTCCTTATTTGTTTTTGTTTTATGTCTATAATCATTCCCCCGAAGTTATCATATACATATACATATATTTCTATATATTCATAAATTGTGGGGAAACTCTGAAAACGACAAAATGTACAGTTGTTGTTATTATTGTTGTTGTAGGTGCGCGATTACGAGGTAAATCAAGATAGAACGTGTTTACATTGTATTTTGCGATCTCGTTTGATCCATTATAACTACCATAATATTATATAATAATAATGTATAATATATATTTATATATATCTATTGTATATATATGTATATATATATATATATGTGTGTATATATCTTTATATATATATATGTATATGTAAAACGTAGCGCACTTTCGACTTGTAGCCCAAGTGAGTTTTAGTTTTAGAGCGTGTGTTTCTGTTCTATGGTAGCGTTATTATCATTATATTTATCATTAACATTATTCATTATTTTCATACATACATATCTTCTTTTTCCTTATCTGCTTCTTCTTCGAACTAACTGCTAAAGCTCCAATCTCACCGCCATCTTTATATCGTTCTCTATTTACATTTTGAATATTTCACGAATTTGCTTGTGTCTGTTTGTGTGTGTGGGGGAGGTTTGTGGTGTGTGTATTCCTTCATTTTATCTTATTTAAAACTAAATAACTTAGAAATTGCTTAGAAAATACGCTGCAATGCTTTCTTTTCTCATATCTTCCCCCAAAGTTCATTAACAAATAAACAGAATCGTTTAAAACAAGTTAAAATTAATCGCACTATCGATGTTCGACTATCGATGATTATCGAGCGATCATCGCTGTTTTAAAAAATTGACAAATTCTAAAAAATGAAATTAATATTTTCACATGATCTTAACAACTTTGGATTAGTTAACTGGTTTCCTTTCTTCTCTCCTCTCTAGCATTTCTCCTCTTCCTTGTCTTTCCCTTTCTTGCTCCTCTCCTCTGCCTGGTCTGCTTAGACTCTCTTGCGCACCCGTTCGTGCCTCACGGCACCCGCATTGCGCTTCCATTCGGGATCATTGGGATCGTCATCGATAAAGGGATCCTCCTCGGCAAGCTCCTCCTCGTCGAGTCCCTCTTGGTCACCCAAATAGGCATCGATGCTGGCACTATAGAGATTCGCGTCCATTCCACCATTGCCGCTTTTGCTGCTGGCTGGCAGCAACTTATCATCATCATCTTGCGGCGCCAAATGATGATGATAATCATCATCCTCTTCCAGCAGCAGCACCTCCTCATCCTCATCATCATCCTCCTCTTCATCCTCTTCTGGCTCATAGTCAACGCCATCGTCATAGTAATCCTTGCCACCGCCATTGATTTTTGTTGCAGCAGCTGCGGCTCCTCCTCGCTGTGTATTCTTGCCTCCATTGAGTCTCGTTGTTGTTGTTTTTGTTGTCAATTTGTTGGCCTTTGTTTTGCTGCTGCGTCTACTGCCACCAGCAGTATTGGGTGTCGCCGTGCTCCCGTGTCCGTCGCCTCCTCCATTGGAGGATATAGATTTGCTTTTAGCACGCTTGCTGGGCACATGTACGTGCACGTGCGTCATCTGCTGTCGCGGCTCCGTCTTCATCTCCTCCAACATATGCTGATAGACCTCCTCTGAGAGTGGAAACTTTAGCTCCTCAAACGGAGGCGGCTCCTGTGGCAGCTGTAAAAGGAAAGCAAGATTCATTTCCATGGCCTTCCTCTCTCCCTTCGCACTTCTTTTACTTACCTCTCTTGTGTCTGGTGTGGCACTGCGTCGCTCGTGCTCCTTTAATTTACTGGACGTGGTGCGACGACGCTCTTGACGCTTTGCTGTTGCTGGCACATCGCCTTCATTGATAGCATCGAGTGGATGTTGCATTGTCTGTGCCAGCGGCGAGGGAATGCTCTCATTGTCGCCTGCTGCACCCGCTGCTGGTCCCGCCAAATGCAATGAGGAGGCAGCTGGAGAGGCAGGATCTGGTGTATTGGCGCCACTCGACTCGGCCCGACTGTCGGCACGTCGATTGGCACGGGATCGATTGGTCCACGAGAGTTTAAGGAATGTCTCGAAGCGACGTCGTTCCTCAATTAGCGCACGCTGATGCCGCACCAGATACGCCTCATCCGAAGTATCCTCGAGCTCATCCTCATTGGGCACATGAGCAGGGGGAGGAAGAGCTGCTTCTACTTCTGCTGCTGCTCCCTCTGGTAGGTTTGCAGCCACTTCAGCGATATTATGCAGCTGCAACTTGGGTCTCTTATTGGGAGGTGGCTCTGCAGTAGCAGCTTCACTTGGCTTCAGTTCCTTTTCCTTTTGCCTCTCCTTCTCGCTGCTCTCTTTGCTAATGTGATTGACAGGAATGCGATTATTGTTTTTTTTAGTTTTGCCATTGATTGGCGGCCCCAATTTTAGTAGAGGGTGTGGCTGCTTCTTCTCTTTCACTGGCTGCTCCTGCTGCTGCTGTTCATCCTCTGCAGACTGCCGTTTACCATTTGTCAGACCATTGCTAACTGGTGCTGCTGCTGCTGGTTGTGGCAGCTTCTCACATGTCTTGAGAGCATTACAGTCTGCTTGTGCTTTCTTCTTATCCAGCTGCTGCTTCAATCCGTTCACTTTCTTCACCTTCTCCTTAGCAGCGCAATTATTATTGTTGTTGTTGTTCAGTTGCAGCTTCAGCTGCTTAGCATCTGTTGTTGCTGCTGCTGCTGATGCACAAGTTGCAGGTGTTTTGTCTGTTGTAACAGCAGCAGCTGTTGCTTCTTCTACTACTGCAGCCTCTGCTGTTGTTGCTTTAGCTATTGCTGCTTTACTGTCTCCTCTTTCTTCTTCAGTTGCTGCTGCAGCTACTGCAACTGCTTCTCCTGCTGCAGCCTCTGCTGTTGCTCCTTCTCCACCTGCTACTGATGCTCCGCTTGCTATTGCTGCCTCTTCTCTGCTTCCTCCTGCTGCCTCTTCTTCTGCAACCTTAGCCTGCTCGCTTTCCATTTGCGTAGCACAACCATTGCTCTGTTCTTCGAGCTGTTCTTCCACAATGTTATTTGTTGTTACCGCAGCTCGTTGCTTCTTCTCGTTATCACTGTCCACAATGCGCCACCTGCAGATGCAACAGTTAAAGATATATCATAAATATATATATATATATATATTAATGGCTACTCACTTTGGTGTTGGTATCTCCTTGTAGGGCAGTATCTCCACACGCGTCTGTGCCGCAATGCTGTAGGGTATCACGATGTTATCAATGTCGTAAATCAAGCGACTGCGTCGTTCCGATAAGCTGCTGTGGGTAGGATTAGTTCGTGTTAAATAGGTTAATCTTTAACCACTGGAGTTCTCCTCACTCCATCAATACTCACCGATCGGTGCGATGTCCGTGTGTTTCTGAGGAATTGCGTCGACTGTGTTGTTGCTGTTGCTGCTGCTGCGTTTCCCACTGGGAATCGCTGGCATCACCACCAATCGATTGCTGATTGCTGCTGCTGTTCATATTGTTCTGGTTGATGTTATTGTTGTTGTGTGTATGCTGTTGCTGTTGTTGTTGTTGTTGTGTGGAAGAGGAGGCGGATTTGCGTGACTTTTTGGCGCCGTTGCCATTACTGGAGATCAGTGAGGAATTATGTTGTTGGCCGGAATCAGGATGCGAAGAGCTTAAACTACCGTTGTTCCCACTCGCCTTGGCCGACGACAGACGCTGCTTTTTGGCCACTACACACAGGACAGCGGCGGCGTCCACACGGTTTAGATAAGTGATAGGGGGCGCAGGAAGGGAAGGAAACGAGAGAAACGAAAACAAATTTGCAAATCAAAACAAATGTTGTTCGTTCATTTTGGGAATGTCAAGTGTGCAGTGAGAGTGTGTGTGTGTAGAGAAAGAGTGTGTATAAATGAAGTGAGTATAAATGAGTGTATAAATGAAGAGTGTATAAATGAAATGTGTGTGTGAATGAGGGGTGTGTGAATGAAGTGTGTGGATGATGTGTGTGTTTGTGTATGCGTCGAGTCGTGTGAAAAATGCAAAAAAAAATAGAAAATGAAAAGAAAAAAAGAAAAGAAAAGAAGAAGATGCAAATTGTTGTTGTTTTATGTTAATAATCAATTATCGAATTTGTCAATGTTTACAATAATTTACTGTTGGCCACAAGTGGCGTTGTAGTAGGCGTAGAAGAAGAAGAAGTTGTAGCAGTACCAGTACCATTTCCGCTTTCCACTCCAACGATGCCACCGACGATGCCGCTTTGTAATCGCGATTCCTTGTTGTTGTTGTTTGTATTATTGTTGTTGTTATTATTATTGTTAATATTACTGTTGTTATTGTTGGTGTTGTTGTTGTTGTTGCTGGTATTGGCTGTGGCTGCGGCTGCATTGTTTGCTGTGTTGCTTCTATTGCTTTTGTTGTTATTATTGCGCTCCTTGCGTCGCACATAACGACGCTTGCCTGTCTCGCCCACACGACGCCCAGTGGCGCCTCCAACGCCACCGCCACCACTGGCTGCCAACGTTTCACGTTCTGCCTTCCAAACGCTCTTCACAATCGCCTTGGCCTGGCTGCGCATCACACGATATTGCCAATCTGGCTGACGACTGATCGCCTCCAGATGTATCGATTGGCAGACATCTAAAACAAGGGAAAGAAAAGTTAATAAATGTCTCCCTCATTCCTCGCTGTCGAGGATCTACTGCTGCTTCTGCTACTCACCATCTTTGAAGCTTAGCACAGGATGATAGCTCGCATCGAGCAATGCCACACGATTCTGTGGCATCAGCGTTTCGGGCAGTTCACGCGGCGCCGTCGGATCCGGCCGGCCAGTGCAGAGCGTGCATGGCACCTGCGGCCATTGGCAGCCGCATTTAATGTTGCTCGGTCGTGCCGCCTTCTTCGATATTGTATGCATATTGATTGTCTGGAAGAGTTTCCGTTTACGGAACTCGGACAGCATCAATGGCCGTGTGCGACTGCACAGCCAGTCAGCGGGCGTGCCATCCTCCTGCAGTTGCTCCACTGATTGCTGCTGCTGCCCCACACCCGCTGCTGTTGTTGTTGTTGCCTGCTCCTTGTAGCCATTCTTTGGCGCTGGCGTTGGCTCCAGCAGCACATTGCCCTTGGTGCGGCACAGATCGCTATACACATCGCTATGCTGTCGTATTTTCATCTCCAGATCAGCCACCTGAGTGCAGAGATAGGACCAGCGTAGCGCTATGGCGGCACGATCTCGCGAATAACGCCACACGGCTCGTCGCGTTCTACAAGAGAGAGAGCGAGAGAAATATAAAGAGATAGAGAATTATTTGTTGAGAAATTTAAAAGTATAAAGGTTAGTTAGTTACTTTTTTTTATATGGTATTATTATATTGAGCTGCACTAAAGAAATTAAACTTCTCATTAAAAATTCTTCAACTCTCTTAAATAAACAGCAAATAATATACGAGTTTAAAATTATAAAGAATCTAATATAGTTTAAGGTCTTTTCTCCTGAGATATAGGTACAAATTGAGCTTAAACAGATGTTAGATTTATGCCTTAGTTTGAAGTGTACATCAGATGCAATTAAACGATTTTTTGAGAGAGATTTGTGTAGATATTATCATGAAGTAATACAAAATAGTTAATGAATTTCGTTGATTCTGTAAAGAACGGAAGCTGCACTGCATAAATAAGAATTCCTATTAACTTTCTTAATTATATATAGTAAAAAACATGTGTATGTTCATAAAACAAAAAATATATAGGAGTAAAAAGGTACTGAGCATCACATACATATATTTAATAAAATGCTTTAGTCTTGAGATTCAACAAAGAATTAAAATAGATGATAGATAATGCTTTAGTTTGAAGTCTACGTGAGATATTATAAATAAGGAACAATTTAAAAATAATTGACATATTGAAAGCAAAATTCGTGTATCTTGTCTTAGGAATTAGTAGTCTATTAAAATTCTTGACTCTTAAATAAACAACAAGCATGAGATAAGTTTGAAAATATATATGCCATAAAGGTAGAATAACAGCTTAAATATATGAAAGATCAGCTCAAGGACATAAAGGACTAAGCTTGAAGTGAAATTCTTTTGTATTTCACTTTAAGTACAACACAAATAATACTGAATATTTAAATCATTTTCATATAAAAGTTTATTTACATATCAATGTGTAAATCCCTTTTTAAAACTTCAAATATCTAAATGAGTTCTTTATACACATATAGTTAATCTGTTAATGATATCACAGCTGCAACGTATCTAGAAAGTGCTTATCTATAGCACAAACTGTAGTGTGCCTACTCTATTTGATTAGGTATTCATGGCTATGATGACGCATCAGCTCATTACAAACACAAGTGTTCAACATTTGAATCTATAGAACACACACAACTTTATACCTCCCTCCCCCCACTGAGCTGTTACTAACTAACAGGTTACTGTTACTAACAGGCTGTTAAAAAGTTAACATT
This sequence comes from Zaprionus davidi, assembly GCA_018903715.1. NCBI lineage: Eukaryota > Metazoa > Arthropoda > Insecta > Diptera > Drosophilidae > Zaprionus > Zaprionus davidi. Next base: position 6,506,257 of record JAEIGL010000003.1, read on the forward strand.
GCCATAACATTTGTGAAGTTTGTACACGAGATATCATTCTGGAAAAGTGGAAACTTACATCGGCAATGAAATTTGCTGGGAATTATTATAGGTGACCATCTCGTCGGCCGATTCGCCGCCCGAGCTCGACTCTGTGGCATCAGAGTCGATAGCATTCTGCACTTCACGCAGTTCCGTGTGCAGCAAACCAGCAACGTGCGTCAACTCGCTAGTCACATAGTTATCATAGTTGGGCACAATCTCATCGGGACGTGTCACAGCAATGGCATCGCTTGAGCCAGTCGCTCCACCCGTCGTCGTCGTTGTTGTTCCTGTTCCTGTCGTCGTCGTCGCATCGATTGCCTGCTGTTGTTTGCGCGCCCTCTTGCCGGGCTGTGCTGCATTGCTGTACCATGAGGAGGAGGAGGCCAGCGATGCGGAACCACCACCGATGGTATGACAAATCTGTTGCTTACGCGCCGCCGTCTCAATGTGTCGCAGGACATTGCTCATTTGGCTGGCGGGCAGCGGATTCTTGGTTTGTTCCTCCCAAAAACCAACACCAGGTCGACCAGAGACAATCGAGAGTACAGTATCTTCCTGCTCCGACAGCTTTGCACTGCGCACTGGCGCTGCTTTGTGGGACGTACGTGCGGACCATTCCAAGATGCCGGCAATCTCCTCGCTCGCATGACGACACATTTGTCGCACCTGAAACTTGCGCATGCGACGCAACAGGAAATCCGTTTTTTGCGCCAGCTCCTGCTGCTGCAATTCCAGCTCCGCATGACTCTCCTGCCAGGGACGTTGTTTGTGTGTCGGAACACAATTATCCTTTGTCGGCGACATGGACAACAAATGAGCTGCTGCTGCTGCTGCTGTTGCAGTGCCTATTGCTGCTCCCGCAGCGCTACCCGCTGCCGTTCCTGTTGCTGCTGCTGCTGCAACGGCTGCGGCAGCTGCTGCTTCCTCCTCGTTATTGAGGAAACAAACCTCATTAAAGAAATTGAAATCACAGATCGTTTGCACAGCATTGCCATCGAGTGTCTTCAGCGCTGTCAGCACCTCATCAATATCAGGATCCTCCAGCACGGCGCCAGCAACGCCATCCTTGAGAAAATTTATCGAACTGGCGGTACTTTGTGGCGTTAGCAGCGCACCAGATTGCCGCGCAGAGGCGCCACCAGCAGCAGCCTGTGGTGTGGCGAGTATATCCGTATGCAGCTGCTGCTCCTGTTGCTGCACCACCTGCTGCTGCAGCTGCAAGTCTTGCACTTGCAATTGTTGCTGCTGTGCATTGTTGCTGGCGGCAACATCTGCTGTTGCTGCTGTTATCGCTGCATTGGCGGCTTCCAACTCCGCGGGGCTTATGTCCACAATGGGCGGCAGCACAACACTCGGACTTCCATCGAGTTGACTGAGGCGTTCTGTGAAGATTGAAAAGTTGTTTCAAGATTAGTTGATTGAATGTATTAATGCATTATATTGATCAAATGAATCATTCAATTCATTCTAAAATTAGTTAATTATTTATTAAAATATACTGAATTAATAAGGACTCGAGATGATTTGCAATATTTGATAACAATTAGTATAGATATCTTTATATTTATACATCTGCAGAGGGTATATTAGTTCTGTCACGCAGTTTTCAGCAGCCGCTAAGAAGACATGCTATAAAGTATATATATTCTTGATCAGCAATTAGACTTGATCATGCGTCTGTTGCTATGCAAACTACTCTCGCAGTTTAAGTGATATCTTCATGAAACCTTATACAAATGATTCTTATTGCTGCACGCTGTTGAGACGCCCTGGATCAGACTGAAATATCGTCTAGCTGCCAGTCTATTGCTTGATTTAAGTTATCTGTCAAGATATTGTAATTCAACTAACTAGATCAGCCTTGTAAACTTTGTAAATTTCATCAAATAGGATCATTATAATGAAATGAAGATGATAATTGTTAATGATCAGCGATAAAAACTCTTAACCAAAAACCTAAACAGTTAACATTTAATATTTATATACATCTAGTATAGAATCAATAACCTAAAAGGTTATAAAGACTATTTAGCATGCCGAAGTTAGTCTTACTTTCTTTCCTTCTTGTTTATTCTAAAATATGTCTCTTCTTTAGTTCAATATCTCTATATATACCTTGATCTTTAATACCAACTATTTATAATCTTATAGAAATATTAAGAATACTTTCCCGAGCTAACAATAACACTTTTTTTAGTGACTTATCAACAGAAATCTGTTCAACTTTCTCAATGTTTTTGCTTCAATTCGATATATTTGAAATCAAGAGAAACAATATGTATATAAAAAGAGAAAAAGGCAACAAAACATAAATACGGATTCAGTTTCGCTTGGGTCATTGGAATAATTGAATTTTGCTTGAAAACATGTCAAAAATACACGAAATTTTCTCGAATAAAACGAAATAAAGCACATTGTGCAAACTGCAGCAAATTGGGGCTCTTGCGGCGGACCGCGAAAATGATTGATGGAGGCATCGCTCTATAAACTAGACGGTACTACGGGCTTATGGGACTTACCCTCAATACTATCGTGGATTTCAGAGGCATCCTCGGACAGTTGCTCCACCACCTTTGACTCCAACGTCGGACATTGTGACTGCGCTGCTGCTGGCGGTGCTGGCGGCGATGTTAGCGATGCTATAACAGCTGCAACTGCTGTTGCTTCGCCTGCTCCTCCTCCTCCTCCTGCTTCGCTTGTTTGAGGTTCTGTCATAGACTCGGATGTGAGCGTACGCGTTATCAGCTCCACTGGATCCGCTAAGGGGTTACTACTGCCACTGCCACTGCTGCTGCTGTTACTGTTGGAAACTGCTGCTGCTCCTGTTGCTGCTTCTGTGGCGCCTGCTACAACCGGCTGCTCCTTGCTTAGACTAACATCGGGCAAGGTTTTACGTAGGCAAATCTCCGCTGTGATTGCCTCCTCAAAGTCGCTGGTCAAATTCGCCAGCAGCTGTGCCGTTGAATTGTCCTTGCAGTTGTTGTTGTGCTCGTCACCAGCAGCAGCAACAGCAGCAGGGACAGGGGCGGAGGCAGCAGCGTTGGCTACGACGTTGCCACTGCCGGAAGCTGCTGCTGCGACGTTGCTGCCGCCGTCGTTGCTTGTTGTGTGTGTAGTTGCGGCGCTTAGGCCCATTTGATCATCACTTGGTTTGACCTCGCTGCTGCTGCTGCTGTGTATGTTGTTGTTGTTGTTGGATTTGCGCTTATTATTTGCCTGCAGCACCAGACTGGGCGAATTCGTACGCTGCGCAGCGTCCTTGGAGCGTGTAACTCGAGTTGCAACTCCCACTGCTGTCGTCGTATTCGTAGATGTTGTTATTGCTACTGTTGTTGTTGCAACAGTTGCTGGCTTTTTGGCTGCTGTATCACTACTATTGACACTGCTGCTGCTAGTACTGTCACCGCTTCCTGGGGCGCCTCCAGGTTCCAGTTTGCGTACAGACTGTCGCGTGCCTGTGGCTGGCGAAGCAAGGCTGCTAGTTAGTTTCTCCTTGGGACTCAATGGCTCCGCTGTGAGCGCTGGTGCCATACTTATGCGGCGCTACTGCCAGACGTCTCCAGGCTGCATTACAGGCACACGTGGACCCCTCTCAGATTAACCACTGTAGACGGCCCGATCGATACACTTCACTCCGGTTGTTGTTGTTATCGAGATTTCGCGGTGATCGCTTCATAAGAGACGAGAAATTATTTTCAAATTCAAATTCGAGATAATTTATTTTGAAAACTGACACCGAACAGAGGCTCACTTTGTTTTTGTACTTTCTCACACACACACGATATACAGACTCTCTCACACACACACACAAATGTTTGGCACGTTTCCTTTGGCCTACTACAACTGAGTGGCGTGGGTGGGTGTGGGTGGGTAGGATGAACAGAGTAAAGTTTAGCTTTAAAACATTTATCCGCAATCTTAATACGTTAACTAATCTCTGCGTTTATTTTGGCTGCCTCTTCTTTCAGATTTGCCTTATCCTCATTCGTTTACACGGACGCCTATAGTTTTTTCCGGTGCCGCGTGCTTGTATATGTGTCGCACACACACATATATACAGTTCGCGCCCTATGTGTGCCGTATGCAAGAAGAGAGCAGAGAACGCGCGCTATTGCTCATTCACAATGATGCGCAATAAAAAAAAGAAAAATACTGTAGACAGAACAGACAGAACGTTCAGGGAATGCAAATTGAAAACTACTGACGAAATCTTTTGCTGCGCGGTTGAAAATCAAAATTCAAAATCGCAAATTATCACAGCAAATACTGTGTGTGAATGTTGCATTACGTGGTTGTTGTTGTATATTTCATGTTATTTTTTATGTAATTTAGTTTATTGAGTTTTTCATCATTGGCAATTAAGTACCTCGCGCGCCTTTACAATATGTGCGCGCACACAGAACGAAGAACACACACAAACAAACACAGACACACGCACAAGCGCAATCACACACACATTCTCACATACAGGCCATGCATGAGGCTATTCGTTACATGTATTTGTGTTATGTACATAGGCTTTGTACTACATACACGTACAATATGCCTAGCACTATTTTAAGTTATTTACACAATAATTCCTTTTTGTCTGCTCAACTACATCGTATTTGCAAAAATATTGTAAACGCCTTTAAATTACGGAATATGTATTTGAAACGGTTTCGCTTTTATCGCAAATCACAGTGTGTATGTACATATATCACACACACAAACTCACACAATTGCATGTGTGTTTTCCGTTTAAAAAAGTAGTAGAAAACGTTTTCAGCGCGAAAGTAACCAAACTGTGCACTACACACACACACATAAGCACACCGACATGCAGAAGCAAGCACGCAAGAGCAAGAATTTGTAATTGCTTAGTTTTATTTTTTACTACTTTTATACGCACAATTTCAGACGCTGGCACAACGCACGCAATTATTAAATCTGTCGATTTTTACTACAGCGGCGTTGCTCGCGCTTGGTATATTTGTCGTTCTTATTTCACGAAATTTTTTACTCATTTATATTTTTTTCATATGCTGCCTGCTACGCTTTTGGCAAAACGACGTGTATTCGGAGCTGTACTCGTTTCTGTGCTGCCAGACCAAAGTACGCAGCGCATACGGTTGTCTCGCTCTCACATATGGTGATATAAAGGCAAATGCTCATCAGTGTTGCAATGCGTGTAAGTGAGATGCCGCCTCAAATGGTTACTTTTAATCGTTACTCGCTCACAAATGGCAACACCACAATGTGAATTCACGTTACTACTTAAAATACAACTCTGGATACCAATTAGTATTCAATTTATTTTTGTTCTGAAATGCAATAAGTGTAAAAAATAAACAAATTAAATAATTATGTTGTTTCAATTTAAACACGGCTGGAAAATATGGATTAAGGTGTTCTAATATATTGAGCATTTCTTAACAATAGTCATTTGATATTTAATTTATATATATATATTCTGGGCAATCTGCCGCATGGGACAACAAGGCTGGACGCGAGTATTCCTATAAGTTAGTGTCAATTAAATTTTGGATGAATCTAAAAATGTTTGTAACTAAGGTGTCGCAATATGCATTATGGCATGTGTGTCAAAATAAAAACAAAAATCGGTTTGATTTTTTTACAACTACACGTAGGTCTCGCAGAACATCGTTTTGTTGTTATTCGCAACATTCTTCCGACTAAGAGCGTCTGATGTCGAACCCATTGAATGTATAATTGGAAATCTCCTTGTTATCCGTAAAAATAGCTTTTTCGATCTTTGAGCTGGGACTACCCTTCGTCTCTAACCATATTTTCCTGCAAACAACAGTCGATTTGACATATATAGAAAATCACAGGGTATTTTAAGTAAAAATTGCATTACATTTGGTTTAGCGGATAGAGCGGTGCCTCCAATTGGCCAACAACTGTGCCCTCACTGCTATTCCTGCACCAGCCACGCACTCCCAGATAACTGGCTTGCTTCTCAGTGTACTACATACAATACAATATGCAACAAGCAATGTGTATACGAAGAAATTAACTATCCTATGCCTTGAAATAACATACACAAAGCAAGACTTACCTTGCGAAAGAAGACACCTGAAATAGTATAAAAAGATTTAGATTTGCAAATTGCAGCATATTCGCAAATGTAAATGCGTTTGTTTAAATACCTTGCACGCGTCCAAAGATCTCAAAGTTACATTGGTACAATTGTTCACCATCACCCATTGTAGTTTCGAAAGTTTGAAATAATATTAGAAGTAATGCTAGACAAACGTTGACGTTGGAAAGAAAAACTGATTTATATGAAGACACCATAACGACCGATTGTCAGAGTTGCCAAGTTGACATAAATTAACCTGAATACTGCTTTAAGTTTGACGTCGGGCATAACAACTTTCACTAATTGCAATTTAATACTAGTGGGTATTCTTAAACAGGCAAAAAGTTATACATACTAACTTGTCATAAGATTTGTTAACTATTCATACATATTTATTTTGTTTAATTATTGGTAAATTTAAGTTGTTATTATATTTTAAATTGGTATGTAAGTTTGTAGATATATTCCATAAAATACAATAATTCCATACAATATGTTGTACATTTTTTACGCAATTAATAAATAAATTGATCAAATTTAGATCATTGTGAATCAATAAAATATTTTGAATTCTAGTATTTTTGCAAAACTTCTTAATCAATCAACAATCAACACTGCCGTAAACTGGCGATGTGGCAACTCTGAATTAGGTCCTAGAGGCGGAAAAGAGAAAGAGCGTATTGTTGTTGGTATAGTCGTTTATTTATTTATGCTAATTAATTGCGGGTCGTCAAGTTAGCGATGCGTTACTAAGTCTGTTTAAATAACAAAATACTATAGAAATGAAATATAAATTCTGTAGAAAAGTCGTCACTCTTAGTGAGCAGTGGCGAGTCGATTTAAATCTCCTTGTAGCCGACCTGTTTCTTGGCCGCACTAAGGGTGTTGTGGATCAGCATCGCCACAGTCATGGGGCCAACGCCTCCAGGAACAGGTGTTATGTGTCCAGCCACTTGGCGAACTCCTGCAAAGAGAATGAACATTGAAAACAAACAATATAATTTTATTTCCAGCACACACGCACCATCGAAATCGACATCGCCAACCAGGCGAGTCTTGCCCGTCTGCTCATCTGTGATGCGATTAATACCGATATCGATGATACAAGCACCCGGCTTGACCATGTCCTTGGTAATCAGTCCAGGCTTGCCCACGGCCACAACAATTATATCAGCCTGGCTGCAGAACTTGGCCAACTCCTTGGGCGGTGTATAGCGATGGCAAATGGTAACGGTGGCATCCAGTGCTTTGGTATCATTCTTGCCATCCGAGCTCAGTAGTATGGCCATGGGCAGGCTGACATTCTTGGAACGTCCCACAACGACAGCGTTGCGTCCAAATGTCTCGATATTATAGTGCTTCAGCATGGCCTTAACGCCCAATGGCGTGGCCGGCACAATACCCGGCATATCGAGGGCCAAACGTCCCATATTGATAACATTGAAGCCGTCGACATCTTTGTCCACACTAATGGCATCGCAAATGGTTCGTTCATGGATGTGCTCGGGCACAGGAAGCTGCACCAGAATTCCGCTGACGTTCTCATTCAAATTCTGTTCCTCGATCAGCTGCAGCAGTTCCTCCTGGGTTGTCGTTGGGGGCAGCACTTTCGTCTCGCTGCTGATACCAACCTCACGACATGCTTTCATCTTATTATTGACATATATCTGGCTTGCCGGATCATCGCCCACTATAATGGCAGTCAAGTGGGGAGCACGATTTCCGGCAGCCACAAACTTCTCAACCTCCTTGCGCAAATCGCACAGGGTATCCTTAGCAAGGCCGGCGCCGTCAATGAGTTGGGCCATGTTACTGTAACAAACAAAAGCGAATGGAAAATGATTCACATTATACAGATTTAATTCATTTAACAGTGCAAGAAGCTAGGATAGAAGTACGCACATACTTTGTATCTGTTTGATAACTAGTAATCTCTATATCTTTCATAACTATCAATTTCTATATATTTCATAACTATCTATATCTCTCATAAACACTTTGATTCTTTGTGACCAATCCTCAAAGTTCTCTACCATTTAAAGATCATTTAAGAAGTTTTGTATTAGGGAAGAAGAGTTCGCATGCTTTGATAACTACCAATCTCTGTATCTTTCATGACTATCAATCACATTATCTCTCTGTGATGCTATCCTCAAAATTTCCTAACATTTAAAGACCTTTTTTGGGGTAACCCGTTAGAGTATCCCCAAGTACCTCCTCATTTCCTGGTGTAGAACCCATTTGCAATATGTAAATTAAGTTATTTTTTATCATCTTTTTATAGAAATAGAGATAGTATATATGTTTTACTTATATAAACATAAAGTGTACTATAAAACTTATTAAATAATATACAATTTTTGATAACCTTCAAATTGCGGGTGAGGGGAAAGTACAGCACAGCGATCACTGCGGTAATTCCCCCATGGTGATTCACATGTAGTTCCCCTTCAGATCACACACATACACACACACACACACACGCGCACATTGTGATTCCCCCCAGATTGATTTATTTGTTGAGAAAATGCAAGAGAAATATGTATGAATAAAATGTTTCCGATTTAATGAATATTTTTTAAAAATATATATAGAGTATGTATGTATGTTTCAGATAAAGATCTCTGCTTAATAATGACACTAATCCTGAATATTCAGCAATCCCATTGCCAGCAGTGCACGTGCAAATGATTTGGACTCCTCGGTACTCGACTTATGATGTATATAGTTGAGCAGGCCCAAGGAATTGTTCCAAAGGAAGACAAGATGATTCATTGCCGACTTCTCAGCGAGCTCCTTCCATAGCGGCAACTTAGGATTTATCGTACTGTGTTCATCAAGCAATGCGACCAGTTTATCGAATTTCAATTTATTGTTTAACAGCAACTCCAACTGACCAGTGACATCATCATCATCTTCAGGAGTAGCTTGCGACATCTCATCGCCCTCCTCATCGTTGGGGGTACTAGACACTTCCTCATCTTCATCTGTTTTGAAATCCATTTCAATCTCTTCCGTTTTGATGACTATCGGCGGCGGCAAACCATCGGGATTGCTGTCTTCATCATCTTCGGCCGATGATGAGTCCACCTCCTCCTTAACATTCAACGGTATCCAAGTCATGGCCAGTTCCCCCTTATCCGGATGCACCGCCTCCAGCAGACGCACACAACGTTCATTGGACAGGGTGCGTGCCAGCTCCAGCGGCGTACGACGTGCTGAATTTCGTGCCATTAATATATCTGTTAGATCCTGTGCATCCAATATCAACACAATCAGCTCCACATTCTGTTCCAGCACGGCCATATGTAGGGCATTGTTGCCGTCCTTGGTGTTGGCCACATTCACAGCACTGCGATCGTGATTGATTAGCTTCTTGGCCACATCGTATTTGTTCTGCCTGATAGCCATGTGTAGTGGCGTCAGTCCATCATCGTTTTTCAGAGACAAATCAAGCTTGACAGCGGGTCCACCATTGAGGAAGCTCTCAATGCAATTGATGTGCTCATCCTTGACAGCCAAATGCAATGCCGTGTTGCCAACATGATTTTGCTGATTGGGACTGCAGCCCAGGGCCAACAAGGGACGTATGTAGTGGGAACGATTCTGCTGGCATGCCACATGTAGTCCACTATCTCCCTCCGCATTCTGTACACTGTTCGCCAGTTCCTGCAGCTTAAAGAAGTTCATCACCTGGAAAGTTTTAATTGCCAGCTTAAGATTATCCGTGCGCTGACTGATCACCTCATGCAGCAGCGTGTCATTGTTGTCGTTCTTAAGCGCATGATCCGTGAACAATTCCTCGACCCTCTTGCGGGATGATTCGAACAGTTTAGGATTATCGCCAGCACGTCGTACGGCATCGAAAATCTTAAAGATCTCACCCAAATAGGTGCTGGTCAGGTTACGACCCAAGGGACCACCCGTTGATAGCAATGCACCACCAGTGCCTAAGCCACTGGCCACTGAATCCGCCTGACCATGTCCATCTGTCTCCAGGGCACCCAGCACACATATTTTCTCCAACTCCGCGGAGCCTTGTTCCATCATCTTGCGAAACGTTTCCGAATTGAGCAACTGATCCACATGAAAGTCTCTGCCAAACTCTTGACTAATTGTCTGATCATGCTGTGATACGTTGGGCAAAACGCCAATCTGTTGCGGCACTGTCTTGGGCAACTCCAGGGAATTATGTAGGCTGCCGCTGCCACCACTGCTACTGCCAGAGGGTGAAGTAAGGGTCGAGCAGGTGCGTCTTCGTTTGCGCGAAACAATCGCATCACGTGGCTTATAGCGGAAGGGCAGTGGGGGGAATGAGCGCTCATCGTCGGACGGACGTATCAGCTCAATAGAAACGGGCACCTCTCGCTCCACATCCTTATCCTTGTACGCCGGCGTCTGGCAGACAATCGCATACTGATGATGCACATCAGATTCGCGGAACTTTGCATAAGATTCCCAGACAGTTTCACCATCATCGTTCTCCTCGAAGAAACGCACTTTGATGTTCTTCTTGCTGACCTTCTCCACCAACAAGATTAGCTCATCGTTGCCTATAACGCTACCAGTGGGTTTGCTTAGCCGCACAATGCGCAATTCGCCAGTTTGGGCTGATTTGCGATTATTAATCGGATTACTGAAGACCGGCGCTGCAATGGGTATCCATGTGCGATTATCCTCAATCTTGAAGGCCTCAAAGCACAGGCGCACCTATAAAGCGAATCGGGAATCGAAAGGTTAATCAAAGTTCCAGGGCTCCAAAGTGATTTGACAATTTGTACGAACCTGATTTAAATTCATATCCTTTGCTTCCCGTTCTGTTTCCTGATGCAGCTCCTGTATCTGTTTGGTAGAGAGCTCTCGTCTTCCCATCTGAAAGACCAGACGATCCTGTTTCTTCTTGAGCAACTCGTCGCGTATATACTTCTTGGCCGTATGTATAATTCCCATATTAATAAATTGCGCCACATAACCACGATCCTGTGACACGTGCAGATCATGTGGATCACAAACATCCCGCTCATCCTTGCGCACCACCAACTGATGTGAGTGTGGACTATCCAGATTCGTTTGGAACAGGCTGCAACGTATTACCGCTGGGCCCTTGTAATTGCGCAACATTACCTCGGGAAATGTTTTCGGTGTACGTTTCGAGTTGATGCCATTGAGTGAGCCATGTGTTCCATGCATTTCACTCTTGTAGCGGAAACGAAATTTCTCCACGGGCTGCTCGGCAATGTGCAGTACTGCTGTGTATTCAGGTTTAACTCCAGCTGACTCTGTGCCAACACCCAGCGGTACATGTGCATCGTGTAAACCTTGAAAAGCACCGTTGGTAATCTGTGATGGTGCTGCTGCTTGTGGACTCGGTGTCGCGTAGAAATGATCCACTGGCATATACATTATGTTTCCAAATGTTGCGTTCGCCGCACTGTTGCTGTCGACGACGCTATTGTTGCCATCAATTTCCATGCAGAGGTTGCCACCATTTGTCAACAGCTGATTTGTGGTTGGTTGTGCCTGGTATGGTGGCAATGGTGAAGGTGAGTTTGATAATGCTGGCAAATTGAGGTTGGCAAATTCATTTTGCAGCCCCAACGTTTCAGGCGAATGGGCGGGCGATAATGTCATTGATATCGGTGAATTTCCACTACTATAGCCACTGGTACTGGAACAATCGTTAACATAGGCCACATTCTTGCCCTGGTCGAAATCAAAATATTGACTCATTTTGCAGCAAAAAAGCTCCACGTGAGCGCTAAATATTTGTCTCTCCTTCCTTCTCTTCCACTTCGTCTTTGTTTGCTTTGATTACTGTACGTTTGTTTATATATGTATTTGTGTGTGTGTACGCTAACGCGGACTCGACGATGACCGTTCCGATGCTCTTTCAAATCGAGAATGAAACGATCGTTGACTGTTCGGGCGAACTCAGCTCGTGTTATTCGTTAAAGGTACTTCCCCGATGTTTTCCGATTGGAAATTACAAACGAACACTTATGTATATGTATACGATGCATGCATATGTATACGATGCATGCATATGTATACAGCGTATATTTATCAGCTCCAGCTCGTTGCGCATTCACGTCACAATGACTCATGGGTTATTTTGATCGGAGTGTGATATTTTTTAATTGCAACAGCGACGAGTGTGTTCGTAGAATTCACATTGAGAAGAAACAGTGTTTACACTACGATTCAACATTTAATTCTGTATACCATATATACACACACGTGTATGTATATATACATATATACTACACATTAACAATACACAACTTAAGTTCTCCAGTGTTCGCCGTAAAATAAACGAGCGAAAACAAGTAATCAGCTTCACACACACACACATGCAAAACTGCCGATGATAACAGGTTTAAGCTCTCTGCGCAGAGCTTTTACGGCAACAGTGGAAAAACTCGATTTTCCATTACGTAAATATGCAAGTGTGTGCATGTGTGTATAATAATATATTCTAATTTAATTCTAACAACGCAGGCGTTTTCCCCATGCCAATCTAACAAAACCTGATTTCAAATTACTTATTCAACATATTTCGGCGTTGCCACCTTTATGCGTGGCAGCCTCAAATATTGGCAACGCTCGTAACAGCTGTTCTCTTGTCACGCACGTGCTTACACCTTTTTCATTGCTTTGTTTTGTGTTTGAAATGCATAAAGCACTTTTGTACAATTATCATGTAATAAAAGCAATAAGACCAATACATATATTTGAACACAATTTTTAAGTGCACTTCCATTTAATAAACTTACTTGGCGGTCTTAACAACTAAGATTTCGCTGGCGTTTTTCGGAGAAACCATATGCAGCCGCTGCATACCGATTCTTATACGGCGTATTTGCTGCCATCGCATTGGCATAATAACAACAAAGGAGCAGAGTTTACTTTTCCACATTTTCCCTAGACTAAACAAATAATTTGCACCGATTGCTTGACGCCTCGATAAATACTACACGTCTGCCGCAATAAACGATAGGTCTGTGTGTGTGCGCATACAAATATACGATATATTAAACAAATTGAATTGAATGTAATAAATTTGTGAAGTAGAAGAAAGAGTAAACGATATTGCACATTTTAGCAACACATTCATAAAGCCATTCACACACACAAGCCAACTGGCATAAAAGCTGAGTAGGCTTAAAATTTGTCTGTGGATGTGTGGGTTACATTACAGACACAATCTAATTTATTTCCATAATTTGTTATTAATTTTAGACACGAGCAATTAATCTCTCACCCCTTTTGAGCTATATTTAACAAATGTTACGCCTCTGTTACCGTGTGCGGGTGACAGCGCTTCTCTCACTCTGTTATCAGCTTTCGCAAGGCAGTTGGGTTTGTTTATTTGATTAACAATTAGCGAAGCGTATCGCAGCTAAAAACAATCTACTAAATATTATGTGCCGTCTGGACAGGTCCTGACTTGTTTTGTGGCTACACTTCAATTATTTTTTTTTTTATTTTTGTTATTTATATTTTTCCGGTAAGTTGCTTATCTACACTTTACCTTGTTTTGTGACGTCTATATAAATTTGAGCACTGAAAATTTTCCAATCGGAAAATTCAACTGTTCCCGGTGTGCGTTCTAATTGAACTGGCTGTGGTCTGGGCTCTGTGCAGAACTCAAATTCAAGATCGTTTTACATATACACGTGCTGAAAATTTCGTATGCGAACGAGCTTTTTATCCGAACACAGCACGAACTACATTTGCGCACGAGAAAGAGAGGGAGAACGTGACTTGAATTTCGCTAAAAGCTGTCACAGCCACTGTTAACCATTTATTGACATGACACAGTTGCAAAAGTAAAGCAACAATAGCAAGATCTATGTACTACGCATGTTGATATGTTTTAGGAAAAATAAGTTTTTAATATCGTATTAATGATATTTGCTCAAGCTAATAAAATCGATGATATTTTTATCAATAAAATATTTTTAACATTTCCATAACAAAATAACTAAGTGATTAACTATATTTGAAGCTTTAATAACTTTTGTTTTTCAAACTTCCAATATATTTTTAGCAATAATATTGTTGTAATTAAAATGACGAAATCGGAAAGCGCGTTTACAAATCGCAACGCATTGCATTCTGTGTCTGTGACGTCAATAAATCTCCAGGGGATCGATTGATAAGTCAAGTGATTTTTCCTCTCCCTCAGCCACGCCTCATGCTGGGACATGCCTGGTAACTAACACTATTTTCCTAGCCCAGCGCATGGAAAAAACAGTCTCATATGTTATGGCTGGCGTCATAAAATCTGATGATGGGGCTGCTGTTGTTCCCAGGCTAGAGTATCTGCTATACTGCTGCCTGACCGGCGTTAAAAACATGTTATTTTCGAAAAAGTCGACAGATAAGCAAAGGAAAGTGTGAGTGGCGTATGTATTGAGACAATGTTAATTGATGCCAACGGTGACTAAACCTTCAAATGGAATCAGAACTCTATATTGAATTGGGTTCAACAATTGAAAATTGCTTTGTAATACTTTAAATTCACGAATATTACGGGTTTTCTGAATATTATTTCAATAAAAGAAGTTTTGAATTTAAACAGCCCGAATTATGCGTAATAATACAATTATTACGCGCTAAAAAATCATATGTTTTACGAAATAAATTAAGATATTTAAAAAAAAAATTTTTTGTTTTATTTCTTGAAATTTGCTAGTTCTCGTAAGAAGTTTTTATCGTAAATAATAAACTTACCTTGTAAAACGCATTTTGAAATTGTTTTTGTTTATTCCTCTTTGCACGTGTAAATTTAAATTTTTCTTTTTAATTTCTTTTTGCACAATTAGTGTATGCACTTGTTTCACTTTTGTTCTTTTCGCGTAAAATATTTAAAATTTATTGAAACAGCGCGCTTTTATAAAGCCCGCTCTGGTATTTTCTAGTACATTCTGTTCGCACATAATATATCGATGACAGTCAATATCGATAGCATACACACGTGTGGCAACACCAGCGCAGAGAACGCAAAACCAAAAGTAAAACAAAGTGCAGCGAAAACTAGACGAACTAAAACATAAAGTTAATTGATATATATTTTTTTAATTAAAAAAATAACATCGTGGATTGACTTGCAATGCAGTAAGTTAGGGGACTGGGCGTATTTGCATAGATGGATATAGACAACATCATTTGCAGGTCTTACGGAGGCCCAGACCAGAACCACCACCTACACAAAACGGATCAACGGGCGGCGGCGGTATTCGCACACCCCGCAACACATCATCCTTGGCTGCTCGACGGTATGCCTTGGATGCTGGCCACCACAAATGCACCACAACCAGGAGGAATAATGCAGTTTGGGGCCAATGCCAATGCCTACAATGTGGAGACTGAGCCGCAGTGCGCCAAGTGGCAGCAAAAGCGCAAATCTCTCGAGCAACTAGCCTCAGGGCTGTAAGTATACGATTTATATATTCATATATCGGTAAAGATATTCATCCACTTCTCTCCTGTAGTCCACCCAAACAGTTGATCACCGAGGAACGCATTACAGCGCATTTCAGTGGTTTGCAAATCTCGGGAGATGCCAATGGCGTCGGTTCAGGTCGCAGTTCCGGACACCACCACAACAACAACAGTGTGACAACAACAGTGAACGGTGGTCTGGCAACCGACGATATACCCTCGACAAGCACAGGGAAAACTCATCATCCAAATCCGGCCTATCAAATGGCAGCCATGGAACTGGAACAGAAGCTACGCAATGCCAATCGAATTGTAATTTGTGATGAACTGAAGCAGAACGTGAGTCCCGTGACAGCTGTGGGTGCCATTCCGCCGGAGTGGCTGCTCAAATCGATTCCCAGACCATGCACCGCCCTGGTGCCATGGCAACCATCGCCACTTCAGATCTCTGGGGTCCATCATACATTGGCCAAGGATGCGGCCACGACACAGGATCGTTTGCGTCACTCAGGCATGTCTACGGTGGGGGGAGTGCAGCCTGGAGGAAGTGCAGGGGTAGCTGGTCCTGGCGGCGCAGGAGCAAGTGGCGTGGAACTCGAGGATTACGACGATGATCTGCAGTTCTTTGAGAATAACAACACATGCAATGTGAATCTTAATAAGTCTGATGAGCAAATGGATGAAGACCTGTAGCTATAAATGGAGTGTAGAGCAGCCGTAGGAGGAGGAGGAGAAGCATATGTTGATATGTTTTATAGGGAAACAAGTAGAGTTAGCCGCATGTCGATTTAATTTTTAATAGTTTTACAAAACGAATATTCATATGTATGTGTTTTTCATTCAACTCACATTAAACTTAATGTTACGATAATCTAAATTTCCTGTATTTCCTGTTTATCTGTGGGGTTTGCCAAGCCTCCTTATGGCTGTCACATACCCTTTTCAGAAAGTTAGTATACCATGCTTGCACATTTTAAATGGGTATCGTGTTTTGACAGAAATGGGTTCGTGTCTAGGGATTGCAATAAAATACAAGCAGTGCCAAGCAATGCAGTGCTTACCTAATGCTGTCATACGGGACACAAATGGTATCGTGTATTGGGAAAAGAGCATAGAGTTAACATTTTTATGTTACTTTTAACAGAGTTTTCGCCGCTTAGAGTGCACTACTTGCACAACTTGAATGCAGGTAACATTGTGCAAATTGAAAGCTATATCGTAAATGTTGCTGTGCGGAGCAATCATGCTAAATAACAGTCATGTTAATTGATATTTGTCACGCTGTAAACTGCAGTCAGCGGTGCTGCGGTATACACGTACGGTCACACTAACTAGTCGCAGTTCAGTTTTCATCAGGTGCGGGTGTGTTTTGCGGACGTGTTTGCGACGACGTATAAAAAAACTTCGATAAGTGCTGAAAATGGGTAAAAATATAATCTCTCGTCTCATCAAATTTTGCCAAGTGTACGAACTGAATTTAGCTGAGCTGCACATCTGTTATGCGTTGACTGTGAATTGAGAGTGCCACTGTTTACAGATTTAATTAATTATGAGCCACATATGTATGTACGTACATAAGACATACATACATACATCTAAGCAGGCACTAGTGTGTGTGCGTGTGTGTGGTGCGACGTTTGTGTGAATGTGCACAATGCGAGGCATATGAGTGTATGTGTGTATGTATGGCCGGGTCGTTGTGTATATGCCTTGTATATATATCTATCTATATGTGTGTGTGTTTGTGTACCTGGCGATATATATTGTGTATTAATTATAATTAAAATTCATTTCAACGCGTAAGCAAAAAGTGTGTGTAATTTGGAAGCGGAAAAATAATAAAGAACAGGCCCAACAGAAACGACAGTGTCGGCTTCGTCGTCGTTCTCCATCTCAGTCTCTCAGTCGAGTCGCGTGGTGACGCTGCTGCCGACGCTCTTAGCAAAGGCAGAGTCACCACCACGAACAACAACAATAACAAGAGTCAGAGCAGCAGCAGCGGCAATAATAACAGCAGCGCGACAACAACAACAACTACAACAATGCAAATTACACAAACACAAGATGAAAGAAAATTAAGAAAAAGGAGAAAAAGAAAAACTGACGAAAACTGGCTACGAAAATGCTCAAGTGCAAATTTAGAATATTTATTACAAGTTCATGGGAAAGCAATACGAAATGACAAATACGTGAGATTGTGCAAGTGTGTGTGTGTGTGTCTGCGTGTAAGTGTGTGTGTGTTCACTGGAGGGGCAATGTGATAAGTAAGCTTTTTGTGCGGCAGCAACTGCAGAGCGTCGCCGCCGTCGACGTCGCAGTTGCGTACGTGTGACGAGGAAAGTAATACGTCTAAAAGATGCAACCCACATCGACACATAATTTTATGCAAGCGCGACACGCAGGCAGCGGCAGTGGCAGCAGCAGAGCAACAGAGCAGCAGCAGCAGGCGACTGAATACACCACAGGTTTCTTGCTTTTTGTTGACCTGTGAAATAATATCAGCTTGGGACTGAGCAGTGGCGTAGCTGCGCACACACGTGGGTCGCACTCGAAACCATACAACGAATTGAAGTCGAGCCCCTGACGTAGCACACAGAAGTTGGCAGTGTGGTGAATTTTACACATAATAACAAAAGCCCAGTATGTTGAATTGCGCTCGGCTTGCCTCTGTTTCTGTCGCTGTCGCTGCTTGCGTCGTCGGCTCCGTCGTTTCTGTTGCTGTCTCTGGTTTTTAGTTTTAGTCTTCTTCGTCGTGTGTGGGAGTGAACAACCTAAAGTGACGCGTGCTCTGGTCTATACAGTGCGCTTAAGCGCCCGTAACTTAACGAGTATGTGTTTGTGTGAGTGCGTTCGTTCATTTTCGCTGTGTGAAATAATAAACGCTGCGCTGTCTGCAATTTGTAAAAGAAATAGAATCAAATGAAATAAAAGACAAGAGCAGAGAATAAACAAAACAATAACAAAATATTAACTGCAGCTAGTTTTCATGCATTCTTTAAGTTTTTTTTTTTCTTTCTTTCTGATTACAGCAAGTAATTAAAAGTGAAAAGTCGACGAGAGTGTGAATAAGCAAAGCCAAAGAAAAAAGGAAAAGAAAAAAGAACAAAACAAAAATAATAACAACAACAACAAGAAGTAAAACAAACCAAACCGAAAGCAGCGCTGATTAGAGCGCCCGCAAATACAAGTGCAAATATAACAGATATTTTGTGGCGATGTCCACCGCCGAAACGGGGTCGTCGCCTGGCAAAAGCAACAGCAGCAGCAGCAACAACAACAATAGCAACAGCAGCAACATCGCTGCAGGCGGGAACGGCGGAGGCGGCAATGTGAATCCGAAAGGTGTGCAGCGCCGACAATTGGTAAGTAAATGAAACTCATTCCACACACACATATAAAGAGAGGGAGAGAGAGGGACACACAGAACTACAGTGAAGTTGATAAGCCCTTAGAATAACGATTGGGGGCCGTTAACTGCCGACCGAGTTGACTCCACTGTATTGTCGTTGTCATTGTGATTGGCAAGCGTAAATCATCATCATCATCAATGATCATCATCATCATTAGCAATCTATATAAATAAATGCATGCTCATTTACTCAATGGCTTTAAAGAGAACGCGCTCTCTCTTTCCCTGTCTGCTCAATTTGAAACTCAACTCAAGTTCTGCACCTCACTTGAAAGACAGAGAGAGAGCGAGAAGGCAGGATGATGTTCAGCGTGCGAGAGAGCGTGCACACTGCGCCCGTTGAGCACTGAAGCTCAACTGATGCCGCCGCATGACCAAAAGCAGTTTCTTTGCCATTTTGTTTGTTGTGCTCTGTGTCTGTGTTCGCATTTCGTTTTCAATTTGGTTTTTGGGTATGTGTGTGTGTGTTGGTGTTTGTGTGCTGGTATCGCTGTAGATAACAGCCGTATTTACATATTATGTACACCCATGATTATATCAATAGGTACACTTTGAAATAGAGGTATTACTATTTATATTATTGGGAATGAAGTTAATGTAACGTTCGATTACAATTATAAAAAGTCAATTTGTTTACAGCACTTGAAGCCTTAAAGTGTTCCTATTATTATAGTCATGAGTGTACTTTCGTGTGTGCGTGTGCGTTTGCGTGCATGTGTGTGTGTGTGAGCTCACGGTCACACTACATTTCTAGTGATTATTCGAGTACTTGATTTCTTTGTGTGCTTTTGGCCTCTCGCGCATTCACTTTGCTTGTGTGCATTTGATTAGCACCAAATTGGGACAGAGGCAGCAGCTGTTGCTGCTCGTTCCGTTGACCAGGCCAAGAAGACGGCAACAATTGACGGACAGTGTGACACCCTGCGTTACCTTATACCCTTCTCTCCGTCTCTATCTCTGTGTTGCTCATAAATAAATATATTCATGAATAGTTCAGTGGCGCATATCTTAATCTGAAAACCACGCTGGGTTCGTTTTGGCTGCGTGGCACAGGCAGGCAGGAAGTTCTGGTTCTTTGATTTTAGAGATGAGCAGAGATATAGATACATACATACATAAATACCGTACAAACATTTCCGGATAAGGAAAACTTTTACTTTTCCATTTCTTTGATACGATTTGTAGTTTAAATTAATTAATTCACTCACAATCAATTATGCAGTATTATAAGGCGCAGCTATAAATTAAATACACATTTATAGCTATGCACACATACATACAAACATCTTACAAGAGTCTCTGCCTGCCTCAATGCAATAAAAATTGTGTTTATGCGAGAGTTTTCTTGCCCATTTTTCAATATTTTACGAGCAATGGCAAATAAACAGCTTGCAATATCGTAAATTCAGTTTCAAGTCTACGATACGATAAACATGACGAAAGATTTGACATGCCAATACGATTTACACACAAGCAGCTGTCGATAAATAGTTCGTTCGTGACTTACGATAACACAAGGTGTCGAATAGGCACGACCCGCTTCCATCTCTAATTCTAATTTAGTTTCTCAACTTTGTGTAGCTTATGAAAAATTTATAACTAAATGACTAACCCAGTCCGCAGCACAAAGTACTCATTGCTGGCTCTACGCACTATCGCAGTGTTTCTCTCTGTTTGCGAGTATGTGTTTGTGTGTGTGTGGTGTAGCTATGTACATGGGCGGCCATAATTGCTGTAAAGGGGCACCGCATGTTCGCAATTAGCACCTTAATAGAATACATTAAGCTTAGCCAAATGGCAATCTGGCAGCCGGTTAGTGTTACGCGGTGACGCCACACCAACAAACAACACACTAAAAATGATAAAAGCAACAACAACAACAACAGCATATCGGAATCAACTTGACAGAGAATGAGAGTGAGAGAGGGACAGGGAGATGGGCACGCACTTGTTATACCCTTCGACTATTGAAAATGATCAAAAGTGGATATACTAACTTTGTGCAAATGCATGTATCGAAAAGAAGAAGGCGTGGTAAATCCCACAAGTATATATGTATATATATATATATCTGATAACGAACTTCGATGATCCGAGCCATGTCGGTCTGTCTGGTTTTACTTCGGAATATTGGCTATTATAAAAGTTGAAGGCACCACATTTTGGCCCTGTATTAAGTTTATTTCAATTTATGTATGCAACGCACCATTTACTGCTTTAGTATGTGTGCAGATGAATATTATATTACCAGGGCTGCCATCTCAACCTTTTTTTTGACAGATCTGCAAAAAATCTTCAAATCTTATTGTACAAAAAACAGTGTTCATTGCTCAATTAGAGCGTAATGTCATTTTGATAAAATTTTTCTTAAAATCGTCCGGGTTTTCGATTCGATATTCAATTGTCAACATATTAAGAACCATTCAAACATTATTATCGAGTATGAGAAATTACACAAGTTTATGATATTTTAGGATTTTTTCAATCAAAAACCTACCGTCCTCTTTTTGTCTTTTTATTCTCTTTTCTTTCCGTTTTCTTCCCTCTTTTTATCTTAATGTATCCTCTTTATTAAGGGGTAACTGTCACCCCTGTATATATACTTATATCAAAAATCTAATTATGATCGTATAAGAAATACTGAGGTAATACAAAAAGAACTGATGGCAGAAGAACTGGCAAACAGTTTGCTGTTGGGAATTATAAGGTCTTTCAGAATTAGGCGAAGGGTATCTCACAGTCGGGTGTGTTTCTGAGTGTAGAGTTCGTCTGGTTTTATGCTCTGTTGTTGTTTTTTTTATGTTTTTATTTTTGTTTCTACCTGTCGATTGTCCATTGGCGTTGCCAGACATTTGGCAGTCAAAACAAGCTTTTTCTCAACAAGAACAACAACAACAGCAAAACATACTGAAAATTCATTTAGAACACGCCAAACAAGTTTCTGCAGGCGGCAAGTCGCTTAAAAAGGATATAAAACAAACACAAGACGCACACATACATGCAACCAAATGAGGACAGCATACAAAGTGAGACAACACACATACACACACACATATACACATACAAACAGACGTACACATGCATGCATGCATTGGCAGAGAACGTTTATAGATTTTTTCGATACAAGCCACCACAGCTGAGATTTACAGCGAAAATAACTCAAAGCAGGAGATATACACACATACAAACACACATACATGTATGCACATTGTTGTTGTTGTTGTTACTGAAATGATGGAGTGGGCAGCAAAACGCAACAGTCTTTTCGGTTACCACCCGCCAGCCGGCGCATACATATGCACTCGTCTCTCTGTGTGTGTGTATGTGATTAGCCATGCAAAGATATTCAAAGTGCAAGGCCGGTGCATGCGCACAGAAAGGAGACAGCAACAGGAGCGGCGACTGCGACAGCGACGGACAAAACATTTCCCTTTGCCCTTTACCAAAGTGCATGCAAAAGCTGCCCGGGGTGCTCTGCTGCAGCTCCTTGTCAAGCTTTGCCGCCGAAATTGCCAGAAAAAAGTACGACCATGAAGCAGGAACAGAGACAGCGGCAGCACTACGACTTCCCTTTGTTGCGTCGCCTTTGGCGGCGTGCAAACGAATGAAAACGAAATGACGAACAGGGCGAACTTTAAACGACGATGATGGGGCGAACCCCAACACGAGCCACGAGTGTGGTGAGAGCGCAAGAGAGCAACTGTGGGGAGTAGAGTAAAAGAATGCTACTGCGTATGGTGAACAGAGAGCTAGAGAGGTCGCAGTGCACTAACACAGTGCTGTGTGCATGTTGTAAAGTGAGAGAGAGCTTAAGTGCTAACAGTGTGCTGTCTGGTGAAGAGAGAGTGCTTGTGAGAGCGGGCAAGCCAACACTAATACACTGTGATTCATTTGATGGCATCAGCCGCAGTCGCTGTCGTAGCGATAACGACTGCGGCAGAAGCGTCGACGTTGCCGTTGCCGCCGCCGCCGCCGCCCTCCTCTCTGAATTATATTTTTAGGCATTTATCCGGCGTTCCGTCTCCGGGATTTGCCATTTTGCTAATGTTTTCCGTTTCTCTCTCTCTGTCTCGCCCACTCTCACTCTTTATTAATTCTCTGTTACAGCGCGAGCGCAAGCAGCGCAAACTTTACCTTGAGGAATGGTCGTTGGGCGATGACGATGCAGAAGGTGCACGAGGCTTCAGTGTGGCCGAAAAGTTGGAATCCTCCAAGTTCGCGCAGGCTGGCATGGTACGGGAAATGCGAGGCAGTGATCTGACAGTGGCGTAAGTAGTTAATCAAAGATTAATCACATTATATATACAATATTCATATGTATCTCCTTCTACTGGTGCAGCTTTCTGCAACAACATGGCTTCAACATACCGTTGCTGTTCCGGGAGAAGAGTGGCCTGGGGCTGCGCATGCCCGATCCGCAGGAGTTTACGGTAAACGATGTACGTCTCTGTGTTGGTTCTCGTCGTCTGCTGGACGTGATGGATGTGAATACGCAAAAGAATCTGCAGATGACCATGAAGGAGTGGCAACAATACTACGATAGTCCACAAAAGGATCGTCTATTGAATGTCATTTCATTGGAATTCTCACACACTCGCCTCGATCATTATGTGCAGAGTCCAGAAATTGTACGACAAATCGATTGGGTCGATGTGGTGTGGCCCAAACAGTTGAAGGATGCACAAAAGGAGGGCACCAATCTACTCGGTGGCATGATGTATCCCAAAGTGCAGAAATATTGCTTGATGTCAGTGAAGAATTGTTATACAGATTTCCATATCGATTTCGGTGGCACCTCTGTGTGGTATCACATTCTCAAGGGTAGCAAAGTCTTTTGGCTTATACCGCCCACAGATCGTAATCTTCAATTGTACGAGAAGTGGGTTTTGTCCGGCAAACAGGCCGATGTCTTTTTCGGCGATACTGTGGAGAAGTGTGCTCGGGTCTATCTAACAGCGGGCAATACTTTCTTTATACCCACCGGCTGGATACATGCTGTCTATACGCCCACCCAATCTCTGGTCTTTGGTGGCAATTTTCTACACTCCTTTGGCATTGTGAAGCAACTGAAGACAGCGAGTGTGGAGGATAATACGAAGGTGCCGCAAAAGTTTCGTTATCCCTTCTTTACGGAAATGCTTTGGTATGTTCTGGCGCGTTATGTTTATACCCTGCTGGGGCATTCCCATCTGGACGGTGAGCCATCGGCTAGTGAAGCTGAAATGGCTGCACGACCGCACACACATTTGACACACTACGAGCTGTTTGGCCTGAAGGAGATTGTTATGTATCTGTATGATTTACCGCCACAAAAGAAGAATGTTCCAAGTCTGGTACTGGATCCTGTGGCGCTCATTAAAGATGTGCGTACACTGGTCGAACGGCATTGCAAGGATCAACAGGATCAGGCTGTGACAGGCATGTCTGTGCTGCGTCCTGCCTCGGAACCTGGCCAGATTGTCTATCAACTCTACGATCGCACAAGGGTGAAGCAGGAGATCAAACAGGAGATTGCACGTAAGAATGCAGAAGTTATAAGGGAACAGCAGCAATTGGACGCAGCCAGGGAAGCGGCTGAGTCTGAGGCAGCTCATGGCAATCATGGCAGCAGCAGCAGCAACAACAATCACGGCAACAACACAACGTCGGGCAGCAGCAATAACAACAACAACAATAACAGCTTTGCCGGCTCTGGGGTGGAGTATAGCAATGGAGTCATCAAGAAGGAGCAGTTGGAGAATGGTAATTCGAGTGGACACGGCAACGGACACGGACAGGGAGCACAGCCAGGTTTGTACACAGCAACAAGTGGATGTTGAATATATATTCTATATATGTGTCCCCCTCCCTTTTGCAGAAGCTACCTTTGTGCTACCCACGGACACGTTGAAGTATCGTCCGCCCAAGAAGATGCACTTGGCCAATGCTGTGGCAGCTGCCGCTAGCAGCAGCAGCAACAGCCACAACAACAACAGCAGCAATAGTCCCACAAATGTGAGCAATAGCAACAACAACAATCATAGCAACAACAACGCCATTAGCGTAATTGCCACCAGTTCTGGTTATGTGGATGGTGGCGGAGCAGCTGCCAGCACAATGGACAATTGTCCATCACCAGGAGAGGCTGGTGCCAAGCTATCGCCCCATCTAACGGGCACAGGGCAACCACGACGACGGCGCACGCGTTGCAAGAACTGTGCAGCTTGTCAGAGATCCGATTGTGGCACATGCCCCTTCTGCATGGACATGGTTAAATTCGGTGGACCAGGACGAGCTAAACAAACGTGCATGATGCGACAATGTTTATCGCCCATGCTGCCCGTCACGGCGCAGTGTGTCTATTGTCATCTTGATGGTTGGCGACAGACACCAGTGTCGCCACAAACCAAACAGTTGGCATCGCTGGAAGGTCCCTCCGCTCTGATGGAGTGCTCGGTCTGCTATGAAATAGCCCATCCCGATTGTGCACTCTCACAGCTCGATGGCACTGAGGATGCGGCCGATGCCAAAGGCATTGTCAACGAGGATCTGCCCAATAGCTGGGAGTGTCCCAGTTGTTGTCGTTCGGGCAAAAACTATGACTACAAAGTGAGTATACAATATGTATGTGTAGCTTATGTATGGTTAGTAAATCTCTGTATTTACATTGGTGTATGTGGTGTATTTTTATACCCTTCGACCATTGAAAATGGTCAAAAAAGGGTATACTAACTTTGTACAAATGTATGTAACAGGCAGAAGGAGGCCTGGCAAACCCCACAAAGTATATATATTCTTGCTCAGGATCACTAGCCGAGTCGATTGAGCTATGTCTGTCCGTCTGTCTGTCTGTGTGAACGCACAGATCTCTGCTATTATAAGAGCTAGAGTAACCAAATTTGGCAGGAAGACTCCTGTGTACTATACGCTGATCAAGTTTATTTTAAATGTTAGGTGCCACGCCCACCGCCCCCACAAATCAATAATTTAATTTTTGAACTCAATTTGTAAGCGTTGTATAAAAGATACAACTTTCTAACTTTAACATATACTAAGCTGAATAAAATATCTACGTATCTTAAAAATTACAATCCGATCGGACAATAATCACAGAAGTTATTTAAGAAAGTATGAGCATAAAACCAAGTGCTTCTGTGAGCTAACAAGGGAGGCGGACGAGCGCGAAGCGCGAGCGCCATCTGTCGGGATTAATTTCAAAGCATGTGCATATGCATATGAATTTAACAAATTAAACTACACGGGAACATAGGTCGCAGGGTATCCCACTGTCGCGTTTTGCGCGACTGTTGCTCTCGTTTAGTTTTTAAATTGATACAAATGCCTAAGTACTAAACAACGCATATCAAGCGAAGTTTAAGCATAATAGTAATAACATTGTGTGTATAAGAGACCTGCATAAATGCATCCATAAGGAGAAATGAACCATTCAATGGTGTAGTTTTATCTGTTTTCGAAACTTTGGACACTAAATTAACTTCAATAATCTTCGGTATTGAAAAAACTAGACAGAGCAGTTTTTTTTGACTTTGTGCCGCTATTAATCTTTCAAAGTCAGATTTTAATGGGCAAAAAGTTGAGTTGGAATCACTGTTTAATATTTCATTAACTGTTCCCACCCTAACATGGCATTAAATACATGCACTGCTGTGTAATTTAACATACTGTAAAAGAGTATATTCAGAATGCATGTTAACATTGTGCAATCTGTTAAGTCCGCTGTTAACCGTTTTCTATCAATAAGAAACTCATGTTACTCATTAATGCCGATTGGCAATTAAATGAATTTCCCTGCGGGATTTTTGCACTGCATAATTAATCGATTTTTATATTCCCTTTACAATTGCAGCCGCGTCATTTTCGCGCACGTCAAAAGTCATCGGAGGTGCGACGCGTCTCCGTGTCGCATGGCAACAATGCTGGCGATGCACACGATACAGCAGGTGGTGGTGGAGCAGGAGGAGGCACAGCAGCAGCAGCTGGAGGAGGGGGAGGTGCTGGTGGAACTGGTAACCTGCTGCCGCCTCCTGTGGGTCAATACAATGACTTTGTGTTTACCAGCGAATCTGAAATGGAAACGAGCAGCGGCGCCATGCATACGACGCACTGGAAGCACGGCCTGAAGCGGCATCATCAGCTGGAGGTGAAGACGGAGCGCAATAGCAATAGCTGTGACACGCCCTCGCCGGGCATATCGCCCAATGCTGGTGCTGGCCACCATCATCATCAGCATCCTCATCATCAGCTGCTTGGGGAGAAGGTGAAGCGACGTAAGAGCGATGATGGCACCAGCGTCAGCAGCAGCATGCACGAGAGTAACGATGCACCCTGCTCCAGTGCCATGGATTGTGCTCCGACCTCTGCAGCATCACCAGCAACAGGACACAGTGCTGGCGGTGGTGGTGGCGGAGGAGGAGGAGGTGGTGGTGGCGGTGGTGGTTCACGTAAGAAGAATTCAATACGTTCACAATTGGCGCAACAAATGCTGAACTCATCGACGCGCGTGCTGAAGAAACCACAATATGTGGTGCGTCCGACGCCATCGTCCTCCGCCTCATCGCTTGGTGGTGCCAGTAATGGCGCTAGTAATGGTCTCAACAATGGCTTAGGCCTGAATTCTGCACCCGCTGCCAGTGGAGGTGGTGGTGGTACAGCTAGTGGCGTTGGCCTTGGCGGCAGTTTAGCCAGCAATGGCAATACCAATGGCCACCATCATCATCATAATCACCATCATAATCATCATCATAACCACCATCATCATAATAATCACCATCATAGCTACAGTGGCAGCGGTGGCGGCGGCGCTGGCAGCAGTAGCAGCGGTAATGGACAGAATCTAGCCCTGGATCCGACAGTCTTGAAGATCATATTCCGTTACTTGCCACAGGAGACGCTCGTCACGTGCTGTCACGTGTGCAAGGCCTGGTCGAATGCCGCTGTCGATCCTGATCTCTGGAAGCGCATGAATTGCGCTGAGCTTAAAATATCTGCCTCCCTATTGACCGCCATTGTGCGGCGACAGCCGGAGCATCTCATCATGGACTGGACGCAGCTCGCAAAGCGTCAGTTGGCATGGCTAGTGGCCCGTCTGCCGGCACTGAAGAATCTCTCGCTGCAGAATTGTCCCATACAGGCTGTGCTTGCGCTGCACACCTGCCTCTGTCCGCCGTTGCAGATACTCGACTTGAGTTTTGTGCGCGGCCTCAATGATGCTGCCATACGGGATATATTATCGCCCCCGAAGGATTCACGGCCAGGTCTAAGCGATTCTAAGACACGTCTGCGTGATCTCAAGACCTTCAAGTTGGCCGGCACAGATATATCGGATGTTGCAGTGCGTTATATAATGCAATCGTTGCCGCATCTTAAACATCTGGATCTCTCGTCATGTCAACGCATCACCGATGCAGGCGTTGCACAAATTGGCACCTCGGCCACAGCCATAAGCCGCCTGGCTGAGCTTAATTTGAGTGCATGTCGTCTGGTGTCGGAGAATTCATTGGAGCATTTGTCAAAGTGCGAGAGTCTCATCTGGTTGGATTTGCGGCATGTGCCGCAGGTGAGCACACAGTCGGTTATACGTTTTGCCAGCAATTCCAAGCATGATCTGTGTGTCAAGGATATCAAGCTGGTCGAGCGAAGGCGACTCTCGCTCACCACCAACAATTGGCATGACTGAGACGAGACCAGACGACGTTGGCACAGGCAACGGGAAAGGCAGCGTCAGAGACAGCGACAGCAGCAGCAGCAGCAACAACAATTGTGGACATTCACTGGTTGAAGAACAATTGCACACAAACAATACACACACACAGCATACACACACCATACATACACACATTACACACTAAACTTTTGTATTTCTTAAGTTATTTTTGATGGCACACGATAGTTCCCATACAGAACAGATACAGATACAGATAAGCAGTAAGCAGAAATAGCCCGTATACAAAACCAAAGAACACAGCAGAATATGTCAAGAAACCTTTTGCATTAGCTACAGCCAGCAAGATATAGAAGGAAAGATATACTTAGTAAGAAAGAAAGATATATTTCTTTCTTACACCTTTCTCCATATACATTATATATAAATATATTATATATCTATGTATATATACAACTATTATTAAAATAAGCATAACAATGTGGCACTCATCATCTTCAAATATTATTCTATACAACAAGGATATTGAAAGAATTGAAAGAGCAGAAAGAAAGCATGGAAATATATATATTATATATATATATATAATATAGATATAACAAATTATACTGCTATTTTGATAATAGTTGTACATATACGAGTATGTCATGTATATGCCGCTTATACATATAGTGTACAAATCATAATTTGTGTTTCTAATGAAATATTCTATATTGTCTAGAAAACAAGTTGTTGTGTTGAAGTTGTATTGCTATAAGTTGCAATAATATATATATTTTTTATATCCACATTTTAACTTGAGTTTAACGCATTAATAATTCCCAAAAATGTATTTTGCATTAATTGAAACTTGAACTCTTTGAATTATTCAGTTATATCAAAATATTAATATATAAAACCATGAGAAAGAATATTTTGTTAAGATTCGTTATAAATTTGTTAAAATAACAATCGATAGAACGCTATATATTGATCTGTTCAACTAATGCAAAAGGTTTTTCTTAATGTCGGTTGGAACCGATTTTCATAACTCTCTGGACAACATACATGATACATATACATATGTACAATATATATTTTCATGTCGTTTCTTGATAGTTGATCGTGTTTAGCACTTAAACATAATAAACATCGGTTTATACCTACATAAATATATGTATATATGTAGGTACGCAATACATACACCGATACATACATATGATAGATGTCTATATTAGCATTCCCCTTGACATGGACGATATATGAGTGTTGAATCAGTGTGTCATATACATACATACAATATATAGCAAGTACATATAGATTGGTGTAGCCCCTAATTAAGCGACGACATGCATACATAAATACATACAGTTACAGATAGGGTATACCACCTACAGCAGGAATTAACTTTACCTTAGCTTAGGCAAGTTAAAACAACAACAACAGCAAATTGAAGCTGAATTTTCAGTTAAACATTTCGATGTGTGTGTGTATTTCATTTTCTTCTATAAGAATTGTTTACAACGTTAGGAAACGATAAACAGAGAAAAATCCACTATTAATTAATGCACATTCGATAAGTATGCCCCCCCCTTTCACCAGTAGAAGCTCAAATATCTGGCACATTTATATGGCACGACAATGTGAGAAATTCGAAAATGGAAAAGAAAACGTTAGATAAGCATAGTGATAAAATGGCTAAAAAAGAAAATCATATATAAATCTATATATATATACATACATATATATAAATATACACACACAATACATATATATTAAATATAGTTGTGTGAGCAAATAAGAATTATTCATGTACACCCTACAAGAACACATATATACCTATTTAATGTTTTACAAAAATAATAATAAATAGTGCATAATGTTTAAAAAAACACTCATGACTCATGACACTTTGTGAAGTGCGAGGAGGGGAAACATGTATATATCAACTGGTCTGGTTTAATCTTTCTTCATTTGTTATAGGTATATATATTTTATAACTCATTTTGTTTACTACCATATGTTATACAGTATATCGAGTGTATTAAACATATGTGTCAAGTGGGAAGAAGAGACCTTTATTCGGAGAGTTTTTTATTCCTACTCCAATTAGCATTAATATTTCGCAGAGCAACCTTTGGTATTCAACGGATATAGTTACTCTGGATAACATTGAAATTAAAGTGATTTATTTAAGATCTAAACAAAGTTGCAAGTGTCCATATCTTACAGTGTTAATCAGGACTATATTCCTTCTTTAAATGTCATCAATATTTTACAGAAAAACGTTCAGATTATTAACTGATAGTCATTCTATAATCTAGATTTAAATTGAAAGGAACGTTAGGGAAATCTTAACAATGTTTAAAGTACCCATAGAGAGTATTATTTTAATTAATTTATTCCTTTTTTTGTATTAAACATATGTAGAATATGCAGAGAACTTCGCAAATTACTATTACAAACAGATATTAAAGAAATATTAGAATTATCCAATTGCCTTTAATATTTGGCAGATTTGTAATCAGGTTCATCACCTCCGCCTCCACCGCCACCAGCACTGCCTCCACCGCCACCTTCCTTGGGTAGCTTGCGCTTCTGTATGATACCCTAGAGAGAAATAGAAAGCATAATATTAGTCTTGCATGAGGAACAGCTTGTCAGCTATATAGATTCAATATGTATACCTGTATCTTTTGCCACTCTCGATCGAGTTCGGCCTTCTCGTTCTTTTCGGTTTTGTTTTTACGCGTCTTGCGGCCATCCTGCATCTTGACCCCGTACTGGAAGGCCGCTTTGGGCAGCGCCTCCTTGGTGCTCATGTAGTCGGAGTACTCTTCCTGTGTATCGAAATCCCAACGACCGATTGGTCCCTTCTTGTTGCCCAAATCCATTTTAGTGTAATCGACCTCATCATCGGAATCATCGATGGCATCGTTCATCTCCTCCAGCCCAGGATAACATTCAGCATAGCCCTCGGGCTCGTTGGCAAAACGTGAGGCCATTGCCTTGG
Organism: Zaprionus davidi; assembly: GCA_018903715.1. Taxonomy (NCBI): domain Eukaryota; kingdom Metazoa; phylum Arthropoda; class Insecta; order Diptera; family Drosophilidae; genus Zaprionus; species Zaprionus davidi. Next base: position 6,537,875 of record JAEIGL010000003.1, read on the forward strand.
AGATCTTTGGTGGTGGTGGTATGCTGGTTATCACCGGCTCCACAGCCTCTGGCGGCCCATCACCAAAGTAAGATTGACCTGCATTCGGCTTAGAGGATTGATGACGATGATCGTTGCGCGTTGTAGTCGGTTGATAATCACCCACATCATCGTAGATGTTGTCACCCAAAGGTTTGTTGGATTTGCTACCGTTGCCGCCACCACCACCACTGCCGCCTCCGTTGTTGCTGATGCTGCCACTTGGAGCCAACGTGGCCGATGAGTTGCTGCTGCGTACATGCTCCATTTCCTTATCATAGAACAAGGGTTTGTCCTTGTCACGTTTCTTGTTCTTCTTGTTTCGTCCACCGGCGCGCAGATAGCTCAAGATCTGTGACAACTTATTGATCACAATATCGTTGGTGGTCAGTGTGGCAATGTCCTCACGTGCCACTGGCACTTCGAACTTGGATCGCTTCAACGTTGTGGGTATATCCATATCCATTTCATCCTCCATATCAATGACATAAGCCATGCGGCCGGGTGCGAAGAGTTCGTTGCGTGGCACCTCCTTGGAGCGACGAGCCTGTATGAGATTATAGATATTTCTTGCCAATTGTCCATTGATGGCATTAATATCCTCAGCCTCACGTCGTTCCGCTTCTAGTTGCTCGGCAGCTGCAGCGGCTTCCGCTAATTTCTCACGTGCCAGCGCCGCTGCAATCTCCTCCTCCTCTGCTTCCTTGGAATGCAACTCAGAACGTACCTTCTGGAGCAGCGCATAATCCAGACCCTTCACCAAATGAGTATGCTTCATGTCACCACCCAAGAACTTGGATTCCTGTATTATGCGACGTCTGCGTTCCGCTGCATCAATGCCGGATTTCATGTCGGGTGCCACGGCACGATATGCATTGGTGCTGCTGCCATGTCCAGGTGTGCTGGCATTTGTATAGTCCGGATTTGCGTTGTCACGACGCTCGCGTGCACGATCTCTGTACTTCTCCGAGAGCTCTTGCAGCTTCACGTCCTCCTGTTTCTTGAGTGCAGCATAGAAATTCTTCTTTTTGCGACGCAAATCATTTCTCTCACTGCTGCTCTGACTCTTCTTCTTTTCCCCACTTGCCGCAGCAGGTGTTGCAAACTGTGCGGTGGCTAGGTAACCGCTACCAGCGCCGCCGCCAGCGCTGCTTGTGGACGAACCTGGTGGTGGGGCACGCGGTGTGGCCAGCAGCTTACGGAAATCATCGTTCGTTAACCGCACCGAAGGCGGAGCTTCCATGTGCGCCTCAGACATATGGGCCGCTTGTTATAAATAATAATTAAAACACCCTTTATATGTGAAAAATTCTATTTATGTATAGAATTTTCTACTTCTTCGATAACTTTGAAACTTATCGATTACTGCCTGGTCAGCTGTTGTTAATCAACTCAACTATTCTTATAATTGTTGTGTTCAGCCCTAGTAGCTGTTAACAGTTCAATGACTGAATTTGTGCAATGATTTCAAATTATAATTGATAAATAATACTTGCATTTCTTGTTATTCTATCTTATTTAATAGCTGAGCAGTTAGTTCAGTTTTTATCTAGTGTGACCTTGCCCTAACGGTTTTTTCTAACGCTGTTAATAGCAGAACATAAAATGTTATTACTGCTGTCAAACAGCTGACTTTGCCATAACACTCACACAAAAATATCTATAACTAATAGGTTTCATACAGCCCTGGTCGTCAAAGAGCTGTCTGCCATAACCCTCGTACTAGAATATAAACAAATAGTCGGCAAACCAAAAATAAATAGAATACATCAACATGTTGAACTTTCTTCGTGCAATGCCTAAAGTTGAGCTGCATGCACATCTAAACGGCAGCCTTAATATCGATAGCCTTAAGGATCTTGCGGAGACTGTTTATGGGCCACAGGCACCGGAATTCGCGGATATGTGTGAACGTTTTATAAGGTTTACCAAAGGCAGCGAACTCAATGATTGTTTTGACAAGTTTAAGTTCGTCCACGAACTGACATCGACTCGCAAGGGACTCTATTATGCCACTGAGCTGATAATGCGTGATTACGTCAAGGATAACGTAATATATGTGGAACTTCGTACTACCCCCAAGGCTAATGAAAATATGACCAGACGTGAATATCTGCAGACAGTTCTGGAGGCCATTAAAAATGCTAGCAAGAAGTATCCGATTACCGTCAAGCTTTTGCCATCCATAAATCGTGCTGAACCAGTTGAGGTTGCAGAGGAAACTATAGACATAGCCTTGGATTTGCGCGAGAATGGAGAAGATATTATAGTTGGCATCGATTTTAGCGGTAATCCGAATTATGGCAAATTTAGCGATTTTAAACATGTATTGGAAAAGGCACGAAAGAATGGACTCAAATTGGCTGTTCATTGTGCAGAGATTGACAATAAACCGGAGATCCGTGAGATGCTGATGTTTGGAATGTCCCGTTGTGGACACGGTACATTTCTCCAGAGTTCTGACATTCAGCACATGAAGGAAGAAAAAATCCCAATTGAGTGTTGTCTGACGAGCAACATTAAGTCTGGCACCGTATCGAGCATAGTTTCGCATCATCTCAAAGATATTCTTTTGGCGGATGCCCCGAAAGTTCTGTGTACCGATGATTCGGGAGTTTTCAATACATCGCTAACGGATGAATTTCAGTTGGCCTGCGATGCGTTCGCTTTATCAAAAACTCACTGCATTTCTATGACCATGGATGCTGTGCAGCACTCGTTTGCAACGCCTGAGGAGAAACTAATGATGAAGATGAAGGTGTACGAGTATTTGCGAGTTAATAATAAGTAGAGCATTTAAAAATTATTTCTACTGTACATTCTGTGTATAAATTGTTGTTGTTGGCATTTATTTGAATTCATTTGTATTTCTGACTTTGCGCTCAAAAGTCCATCTCTAGATGGAACCATTTCGCTATGTTAAGCGCCGAACTACATTAACTATGCACTGTTAAAGCGATGCACGCGTGCTTACATCGTATGCACGATAGAAAGAATGTTAAACAAAATATCTAGCTGTTTTTTCGTAAATAATTGATTTAATGATATAAACAGCTAAAAATAAAAAATAAGTATATAGGCAAAAATGTATTTGATTTGAATTTAACATGCTACAGCTATTCTTAAGTTATCCAGCTCAGCTGTTATGTTGTTCGTGATAATGGCAGGCACGCGACCAGCAACACTGTTAAAATGGCGCTCTTATAAGAAAAGTTAACAGAGTTTTCAGCCAGTAATAATTCTCTTGTCCGTGCGTGTCGTCGCGCATCTGTGTCGCTCCGTTCGCCATCGCTGGTGTTTCGTTACGTTGTGTGTTCGTAAATAATAATAATAATAAAGTGTAAAACAATTACAACACAATTTGCAAACGTAATTGTAATGGGCCGCCAAAGCAATTAATCTATGTATTAACACACATACATACGTGTTTTATTTCTGATATGCCGATTTGATATCAATAACAACAACAATAATAATAATTGCTTTTGTTTATTTGCGTGCTATAGCAGTGATGCAGTATCATTATCATCAATAACAACAACAACAAAATCAAATCCGAATCGAAAGCAGCGTCATTTCAAAAGTCAAAAAAGGCACAAAGTGCTTTTTCTAACCGCTAACGTGCACAGAGTGAGAGGCGCACGTGTATTAGTGATTGTGTGCGATTGTATGTGGTGCAAGCGAGAGAGAGCATGTTCTTCGAGCGCGAATGTTTGTGATTGTTACATTTCTCTTCCCCCCTGCCTGACCCTGGTTCCATTCCGCAACAACAAATAAATAATTGAAAATATAAAAACCAAACATATAAATAATATAACTAATTTCCAACAGTAACAGCAGTAATACAGTAAAGTAAAAGTCACCGCCATTTACAGTTATAAGGTGAGTAATGCGAAATGTAAAGTATGTTGAGAAAGTACCGTTTACCGTAGTGCGTGCTCCCCCGCCCATCTCACCGTCTGTGTGCTCCTTATGTTTGTTAGTGTGGGTGCAAAAGAGCGCGCGCGTTTGTTTTTGTTTTGTTTTACTTCTGCTAAATATCTTGAAATGCGGTCGAAAAACCAAAAAACCCAAGGAAATTAAAAACAAGAAAAGAAAATCATTCAAATATTTTTGCTAATGGGTAAAAATACGCATGCAGACGCTGCTGCAGCTTGTTGAATGCAACGCACATATCTCGCAAGTGTCGTCAGCGACGACGCCAACGTTGACGCCAACGCCAAGGCAGAGACCGAGACAGCGACAGAGACGGCAGACCGACGGCGACAATTTAGCTGCCGTTTTCATTTCATTTTCGTCGCCCGTCGCTTTGCTTGAACCTGTCAGCGTGCACATTTTCTTCTGCTTTTGCCTTTGTATCTTCTTCTCTTGATTGTTGCATTTTTTTGCCGTTGTTATGATTCTTGTTATTACTTTTGTTTTTACTATACGCAGCACACACACACTCACACACTTTTATGCTCGAGTGTCAGTGCTGGCGTGTGCTTGCATGTGTGTGTGTGTTTGTGCATGCCTGAGTATTTGGTTGTCTTCTTTTGCTGTGTTTTGTTTGTTTCTTATACCGGTTTTGCGCTCTCTCCCTCTGCTGACTCTGACTCCTCTCTCACTCCCGCTCTTTCTTCGTCGTCGTTGTTGTTGCTACACAGGTAGTTGGTGCTCATAGTTTACTTTTAGATTTCTTTTCTTCGCTTCTGTGCGTGTTGCCGTTGTTTTCTTGAGTTCTCTCTCACTGTCTCTCTCTCTTGCGTTATCTCTGGGCATTGTCTTAATTATGTTTTATTTGCTCTGGCGCAATTATTAATCTGATTTTCTGATTTCTGGCTCTGCCTATTAAAAGTTCATTTTCGTTTCTTGTTTTTCGTGCGTTCTTTGCCCCTCTCTTTTATTGTTTATTCAACATTTTGTATATTTTAAAATACATATGTATGTACATATTGTATACAAATTTTGTTTTTGCATTGTTTTTTTTTACCGACTGTTGCCAAGGCTATTAAACTTTGCTAATGGATTTTTTAAAGCTTTTAGAAGACTTTGCAATTCTCGTTTTCTTTTTCTTCTTCTTCTTGGTGTTGACAACTTGGCAAATTTCGTTAATTTTTTTCTACTGATCTTTTGCATTATTTTTTCTCTTCTGATTTGTCTTTGTTTTGATTTTCCTTCTGGAATGATTTGAGAAAACCCGTATACGATCATGCAACTTATTGTATGTGTGTGTGCATTCTTATTTCTTTGTTTGGGGTTTTTCCTTTGACGTCAATAAAGTTCCAGAAATTCTGATAATTTACTGAACAAAACAGAAAAAAAAATTAAAGCAAGGGGAAACACGAGTTCTGATTTTGTTTGTACAAATATTTTCTATGCATTGCATTTCAATAATGCTATATTTAAATACATGAGATGCTTAAAGTTCTTCATGAATTTGTCATACAAACTTTAATAACTTTGAAATATCTGCAAATCAGTTGCCCGGCCAACATTGTATAATAAATAACGTTACACTGGCACCAAAAAAACAGAAATATGGAGAAGAAGACGAACAAAAACAAATACAAACACTTTATGGATAAAGTGGAAGAGACTCAATGAAAACGAACGCAAAATGCGCAATAAATGAAAACACAACAGAGGAATTATTTATTTTTTTTTTTGCATTGAGTACTTCTGTACTTCTGATGTATCGTACGGTACCAAAACCAAAGTCGAAGTCGACGTCTTGAGTTTGTGCACATAAATCTTGTCCAATTATAAGCATATTAAACACATTGTGTGCTTGAAATATGCTTGAAATATTCCCGAATGCCAAAAATAGACACAGAATGTGCAAAAACGTAATAAGTAAATGAAAAGAAAGAACTATTCTATAAGTACTAAAAATAAACAGGTACAATTTATGTACATATATTTGCCATAGAAATAGCAAATCGAACAATCGCTGGAAAAACTCAAGTATGCAATAAGTATTTACTTAACGTATAAATACATATACTAATGGTGCCAATAATATATCTACTCTCATCTATATAAACTTAAACAAAATATAAATCAGTTTTATTAATTCTTAACTCAAATTTGTTAGTTCTATGTAAACAATGAATTTGCAGAATCTATTTATAGAACGCACTTAAACAAAAATAAAAATTGGAATGCTCAAATTTTTTAATGTGTTCTCTATAAAATGAATGCTGGAAATGTTCAAAAGAATATCAAATATTTCTTATTACACAAAATTGCGTTTGAAAAATATTTTATTTATCCACAATAATAAAACTTGAAGAAAATATATTATATAACAGGTTATAATAATACTGGTATACTGCTGGGAAGTTTATGACTGAAAGATTTGCTCTAATAAAATCCAAAGGCAGAAATACAAAACAATTTGAACATCACATTGTTGTCGTACTTTAAAAATGTTATATTATTGTGTGTGCTATTATTTTCTCTGATATCTATATGCATATATCAGAGAAATATTGCCAATCACCTGCTGCTGTACGCGATTTTACTTTGAAATTCTAGTATTGATTTGCCTGCACACTTTTCCATTTTCCCATAAATTGTTAGCTATGTGTTTTGCAGGCAAAACGAACTCGTATTAGGTATTATATCTTATGGGTCAGCTGCTTTTTCTCATCGGTGGATGATGGCGACCGCACCCAGTAGTGGCTAGTAAGATAATTGTGTACGATACATACACAAACACACACACAACCATACACATGTGTCTCTGTGTGAAATTGAATCATCTTTAGGTCGAGTTTGCCATCAATTAATTGATTAATTTTACGAGTATTCACAGTTTCTTTTTTGTGGAAGGTTAACAAGGCTATGCACGACGATATTTTTGATATTATATGACCTTAATTATCAGAATTTATAATTAGCGAATGTGCTTTGTGTTTCTGCTAAAATATCAACAACATTTTATAGTTATAAGGAAACTATAAACCTTACAAATTATTTGTTAATGTGCGTACCCCCATTATGCTCCTTTATTGTAAGATCTTTTCTTTCTCGATGAGCCTTACCCGCTATGAGCTTTAAACGTTTGCCATGTCTTTGGGGTTTATTCGTTGTCTTCTGTCTTCGTTGCCTTTTGCATTCGCTGTTGACTTGACCAACAAAAATGTGAAATGGCGGGATGTGGCAGGCATTAGACATGGAGGTCGGACGGACAGACGAATGGACGGACGGACGATTCTGCTGTTTGCTCCTAACTGAGAAAGACTGTGCCGGGGATTGGGGCGTGACACTGTAGACACTTTGGGCAGGGCAGGACGTGAGAGAGAGAGACAGAGAGGCGGAAAGTTCTCTCTGCTACCTCTGTGCCTTGCCTTGTCTTGGCATGGGGCGAGCAGTTTTGGCGCGTGGCCAACTAAACAGTAAGAAGCAGACCCGCAAGAGAAGGAAAGATGCAGAGAGAGAGAGAGAGGGCGACCAAGGCACAGCAAATAAAGCAAATGTAAATAAGCAATTGTTACATGTGCGAACAGGCGATGCACATCCCAAATCCAAATCCAAATTTTTAATGAAATGCTGGCCAATTTCTTCTGTGTATCCGCGACTATCTGACTAAGTATCCATATGTATGTATATTAGGGTGATCCAACTCGGTTTTATGTGGAAATGCAAAGCATAAACCTTATAAAATACATAACATTCATAATATTTACTTTACATTGTGCATACCATTGATTTTCTAATGAGATGGTTTGATGATAATCATAAACAAATACTATATTATTAATATTTATGAAATACTTGTGAGTTTGTTAGTGCAGTTAGCGTTATTCATTAAATAAAAATATATTAAATAAATAATAAATAAATAAAATAAAAATAAATAAATATGAATAAAAATATAAATAAATAATATTCATTATATCATTTGATATAAGTTTTATATTACAATGGATATTACTACATAATCCTTAGAATACTTATATTTACAACAGGCGCTCCTGTATTATTTGTCAAATTTATTGTAATTCATAGAATGAAGCACCCTCATGTGTTTAGATTTCATATGCAAAGCAGCCACTCACCACTCGCCTCTCGTCGCTTTCAGGCATTTAGTTAACTTTTTAAACTAAGGCAATTCATTTGGCCAAACAGCCAAGCCGGATTGGATCAGATCAAGCGGGAAGGTTCGGGTCGTCACCCCTCCCTCCGTCTGGTTTGGTGGTTGTCAGACTGTTTTACTCTGGCCTCCGCTTGGAATGCGATACGCACGCGACATTGGCAAACAAACTCAACGTCTTTTCACGTCCTCTTGTCACTCAGACGGCAAATTACAGCATTTTTGTTCAATCTCTTTGCCTCTCTCTATCTTGTTGCTCTCTTTCTACTCGCGCGTTTCTCCCTCATGCTTTAAACTCACCTTCTCAGCATCTAGTTTTTGTGTTTTTTTTTGCCATCGTTGGCGGCATCTCTTTGAGCTGCCCCTCAACGTGCGGTGCATAGCAAAGCGACGGCAAAGCCGGAAAACTGTTTAACATTGCCATTGTTTGTCTTTGGCAGTTCCCAAAACGGAACTAGCTCGGCACACACACACATATATACATACACATATATGCATGTATATATGTATGTATGTGCACACATTACTTAGTTAGCTGCCTAGTCTAGTTTCTAGTTGCAAGAGTTAAAGTAAGAAAGCGAGCAAAGACATCGCATGACTTTGTAATTTCTTTTGTCTCAGCATAGAGAAAGAAGGGTTCATCCAAATTAACGGATATTGCAGATTTTGCGCTTCTTTTGCTAAAAATTGTTCTTTGAAGTTTTTCACACTTTTGTGATGTGATGCTGACAATCCAAATGGATGAGATCGAGCCAGAAATTAATGGGAAATTACTTGAAGTATATGTATCTGTCAGTATAAACTTGACTAACACATACTCAGACACTAGACAGCTGAGATGTATCGATGCATGCTCAAATTTGTTAGACAGGAATAGGAGGCAAGATTGTATACATATTTATACGAATGTTTGCCATTGTTTGTTCCCCTTTACAATACTTTTTTTTAAGAGACGTTGCAGCAAATGTGAAAGCTTCTACATTTTAACACTTGATTTGATATGCAAATATGAACAATGTAAACTTCAGTCTGTGATTGTGTGGGGTCTTGTTAAAGGCGTGAGCTGAAATGATTTTTATGTACATATGTTTGTGTGTGTGTGAAATCAGTGAATTTATGGCATTTGCTCTGACGTCTTCGTCTCAATTTTTTATGCTTTCCGTTCGTTTTGGGTGAACAACTTGTGTATGCAATGCCAAAAAGTTGTCGTTGTATGCAAAATTATACTCTTTTTTGAGTTATATTGAATGTGGTGGACTGGAAAAGTTGGAATAGTCGAAATATATGAAATGATTGAAATAGGAAGACTTTAAGACTGTAAAAACTTTAGATTTTGATTAATATTTTGCATTTAAAGACATAAAGAGAGTCCCCAATAATACAATAATCTTAATATAACAATTCAATAATATTACATATATAATAATACTAAAGTATAATAAGTTAAGATAATAATACCACAATATAATAATATACTAAAATATAATAATACAATAATATAATCATATAATAATATAAGTAGTACACAATCTAAGATTAAACAAGCACGAAAACAAGATTCACCTAACCAAAACGATTTCTGAAATATATAACTAATGTTTTGCGTATTTTATGCTGCATATTTTAGGGAGCCGTTTGAAATTTAGTAATTCATAAAATTATTTGCTTAATAACATCTAAGTTAATGATCCGATCGCAGGCAAATTTTTAGAAATAATTTGAACGTTGTTAGTTATTGTGTTTACCAAAAATAAAATTCAGTGCATTAAGATTACGCTTGAAATTCGGTTTTTATAGATTGACGGAGCCGAAAAGGTTTAAATTCAAAAACAAACTTAATCTGCGTGCAATTTAAACATATTTTAACACAAAATTTGGTAGCTCTTGCTCTTATAATCTTTGAGAACTAGTTTTTTATACGAAATGCTGTCTACTCGAATATATTGTATATAGTTTGTGCGGTCAGCTGTGTGTTACATACATTTTCGTTTGTCCCAAAATTAAAATACCCATCTATCCTTTGTACTATTTCCAATTGTAGTTAGGGTATCTAAGCTTTGCTTATACCCATGAATCAAACTCGATTCTTTGGTCTCTTGTGCTTTTTGCACTTACTTTGCTTGTTTGGCAAAGTTATACACTGTTTTATATGCTGTGTTTACTTTTTTGGCACGTGACAATAAATTGTTGTTGTTTGGACAGTGTCGAGCTTTTCTGTTGTTGTTGTTGTTTCTCTTATTCTCCTTCTCTGTCTGTTGTTGCTGCTTGCTCATCTTCGTCTTAAACTTGCTTGCAAGTTCTATGTAATTTTGCAGCCAAGAAGGAAAAGTGTGTCATAAATGTCATAGTTAATATTTGCTGTTCAGTAGTTTTTGGCAACTGGCTTCAAATGCCAAGAAAGTGCAGCGGGAGGGTCTATAAGGCAACATACAACTAAATATACATATGTACATATATCTAACACATGAAAAAGTACACGCAAAAAAACCAAATTGGGAACAATTCAACAACATTTGTTGATTGATAAATAATTTAGATTTCTTGCGAATTTTCTGAATATTTTTTGCGTAATATATTTTGTTTATATTACTGAAATGCGAAATCTTAATTCTAAATATAAATAAAATACACAATTGATGTTGCATTCTTCAGTCAACAGCAACATAAACTTGAGTTTATTATACAATGATTTCCAATGAATTTCTCGATATGAATCAGTTACTCTTGATTATACCCTTGCAGAGGGTATATTCATTTTGGCCTGGAGTTTGTAACGCAGCTTAGTAGAGTATGGAGTATATATATTCTGAATCAGCATCTCCAGGGGAGTTGATGTAGTCTTATACGTCTGTCCGTCCGTCTGTCCATATATCGGTGTGTCCGTCCGTCTGTTGCAGTCTAAGTTTTAAAGCCATGTTTATGAAACTTGGCACGCGTGCTTCTTATTGCGGCACGCTGCATTATAAGTCGGAAGGAGCTGGATTGAACTGATTTATCACATAACTGCCATACAAACTATCGGCTGATATTTGTTATTTGTCAAGATACTGCAACCAAATTTACGACATCAGACTCTTTCTACTACTATAACATATACATAGCTGCCATAGAAACATAGGAGCGGAATAAAGACTTTTGTATCAAGAACATTTAGAAACATTTTAGCAGTATGTTAACTTATATCTTAACTTACCTATCAAAATGAGACATAATATTGAAGATACACTATATCATTCATTTCTGCACCATTATATATAACTAGTATTGGAGCAATCGGCGATGATAAGAACCTGCGAGCGTATAAAACTTTCGGCCTTTCTTACTCATTCTATTTTCTGAGTTTGCATCGTATGTTTGTACACGTATGTACATAGTATGTGTGCATGTGTATTGGGTGTGGGGAGAAATGTGTGCGTCATATGCTTTTATAAATAAAAGCATTGCGCGCTCTGTCAACCTTGACCCGTTAGTCAATTCACTTGCTCAGAACAGAAACAAAAAACACGAAAGAAAAATAAACCTGAAAAAATGAAAAACGAAAATTTTATGAAATTGCATGGCAAAGCATTTATATGGGAACAAGTCAGCGCCAACGTTGCACACGTCGGTGTGTGCAGCTGTATGTGTGTGTGCGAACATGTTGTCCAATCCATAACCAATAAACCACAAAAGCTGCAAACATCGAAGTACTCGTACCTTAAATTAGATTACGGCCGCTCAAAGCTTTGAAAAAAAGAAAAGAATTTCCACAATCTGTGCTAGATTCAAAAAAAAAAGAGAAAAAAAGGGAAATAGAAACTCTCGCTTGACATGATGTGGAAAGGGAAATCAGAGCAGGATTGAAATCGTTTCAGATCTGAGAAACACAAATTCTTGTTGGAAATGCGATATACATATTTTACGGCAACTTGCATAAGTATGTTGTATATGTTGTTATCCAATGTAATTAATCAGTTTGTACTGCCTACTGGCATGAAGAATGTAATCGAAACACTTTGTGCGGCAAGTTGAGAAAATTGCTTGTGTAGCCTGATTGAGTTTCCATTCAAGATTCGAACGATAGATTTCAATGCCATCAAGTAAACATAACACTTTCATATTGATGTATGTATTTTATACTAATAACGCAAATTTATTGTCGAGTGTGAGATGAAGCACATCAGGTTCGTTATCACTTTAGTAATCTGTTTATTATATTTGAAAATAATTGATAGAACGCTTGTCGATGGCATCATTTCTATATAAATAGATTATAGGTTAGTAAGTACTCTAATCAAATGATTCAATTATGTTAATCTACTGTTAATGAAGCAAATTATTTCAATGATTAGACATTGATATCTAAAAACATATTATAATATTATATATCATGCATTTAAATGTGTTTTAAAGCTGTAACTCTTATGTATTGTCTTCTTTTTAAACACTTCGACCATTAAAAATGGTCAAAAAAGAGTGTACTAACTTTGTGCAAATCTCTGCCTGATTGAACGTCTGTATCTTAGCTATTATAAGACTAAAGAGACTTCAAGTTTGGCGAGAAGGTTTATGTGAACTGTCCGCAAATAAAGTTTATTTTAAATTTTGAGTGCCACGCCCACCGTAGACGACGTTTAAAAGGTACAATTTTCTGACTTGGAACAATACATAGATAATTATAATATCTATATATCACGAATGTTATTTAAGCAAGTATGAGCTTATTCATTAACAAGAAACGTAGTCATTTGATCTGTTACTTGCGTACAGTTCTCTTTACGGCATTTCAACACAGGTCAGAGGGTACCGTACTGTCGAGTGTTCCTCTCCTGATTGTTTCTCATCTATGTAGAAAGCTTTTTTAAATATTGAAAAACTTGCACATATTGCTTAAAAAGAATCGTTCTCGTTGTTTCGCACACGTTGGGTCATTTATCATCTTTAACCTCACTTAACGTATTTTTAATCGCCGCCAACCTTGACTATCGACTTACTCGTGTAGCGTACGGAGAAACGAAGGGGAAAACACATTTGTAAATCCGAAATACGAAAGTTTAGAGAGTGCAAGAAAACATAATACGTATTAATCTCGTGACTTAAATCGATATAAGGGGGAGAATGAAAGGAAATGGGGGGGGGAAACATTTCTGAAACTGTGTTTGAGCGAGAAAAAGTGCAACGTGCAACAATAAATTGTGCACCTTATGACGTACGAAATACAAAAGCACTCACCGACCATTTTTCATTATACTTTTTTAGGTTTACTATAGTATACTATTGCTTTTTTTCTCCACTCTTTTTGCCTTTCAGCTTTAGTTTCTGATTGCTGTGTTGAGTTATTGTTGTTGCTGTTGTTGCAGCAGTTTTTGTTGGTGTTGAAGCTGACTGCACTTGGCCTAAAGTTGATTGCATGACATTGTTCTTAGTTTTCGCTTACATATCGTATAGAGAACAGCCCCAATACTCTAAAAGTACCGCGTACACCCTTGTGGTTCAGTGCTCAGTGTTTACATTGATTTCGTTGTAGTTCACAATCACAGAAACCTCGCCCAGTATTTGCCGCTTTAATTTTTATTTCCACTGTATACTATAGTATATATACTCACTGTGTATTCACTGTGTATATTCTCTTTATTTTCCAGCATTGAGTGCATTTCAATTCATTCGTTTTTTTCTTTGGTTGCCATGATAAATGTTCAAGTAATAAACTTGAAAAATGCCTATTGGCGGGTGTTGAAAATCTTCGATGAGTTTTTCTCTTCTTTTGCCTTGTAATGAGGCTAACGATGCCAGTTCCAATGACTAAGACAAATAGTTCTTTCCCTATGTGTGTGCGTTTGTTGTTAAAAATACCATCATGAAATATCTATGATTGGATAGGTATACGTATTGAATAGTTTCTTGAATTAATAATCAAGTCAAAGCTGACATTATTGGGGCTTCAATTTAGTTTCATATTCATGGCATGAATCAGATTCGAAACAGTTGTTGGAAGTAACGTTTAATCACACCTAAAATTGTTCGTTTCATCCTAGTCATCATTGAATCATTTTCAAGTGTACTACATATCTACTAAATATATCATTTAGCATATTAAAAGCAGTCAACTTAGAGCTGGCAAACCTACACAACTCTCAGTCTTGAGTCTCTGTTAACACGACGCGGTTGCAAGTGCTCGTGGTTCGTTTAATTAAAAAATCTGCAGTAATTTTATCATCTTGTAGCTGAAACAATTAACCTGTTTAACTGGTAAGAAAGCAGAGAGATGAATTTATTAATTGCACAAGATTCAGTTTTAATATCTTGTATAAATGGTATACTATATCATGCAGCTGCTGCGTATTCTTGCAACTTTACTAAGTTACTGTGAATATAAGTCGAAGTATCAGTGTATAAAAGTATCTTCATCTATTTGCTGTGCCATTTGAAGTAAAGTTCAAGTCGTTAATGTCAACTTTTCTTCGCGTCCGTTCTAAAGTTAATGAACCGTTAAGTTTCCTCGGCGCAATTTATGCGGTTCTAATAGCAATTTAGTTGTTGTCATCGATCTGAGCATAAAAAAATGAAAAAAAAAACGAGCGCACATTATTGACATTAATGCGACATGATGCTGTGGAAAAACTTTAAACATGTCGATTATTATAAACGATAATGTGCTGCAACGAGCAAATATGTAGGAGAGCAAAAAGTAGAAGTAGAAAACTCTTTCTTGACACTTGACTTGCATTTAACGCTTAAATTATAAAAGGCATAAAAAATTCTGCCAACAGCGACAGCAACAAAATGCAAGCAACAACTATTTCCTCCCTCTTAATTCTTTTGTCATCACTCGTAGAACTTTGCTCCACTTAAATAAGTATGTGTGAAGAGTTGAGGTAGAAAACTATACTAATTTCAGATAAAGATACTTTGTCAACACTAAATACTTAATACTAGTAAATCTTAATTGAAGAATTGTACAGATAATGCTAGAACATCTTAAGAATTCTACAGCTAATTCTAGAATATCTTTAGTGTAGTGCAAGACAACTTATATTTATAGTAGAGCTGGAGAAACATCGATGTTTCGAATGAAAAACCTCAACAAACATCGATGTTTCTCCTGGACAACTCTTCCTTATAGTATACCTATATAGATGTTTGCTGATGTTTTTCTGCTTTATAGCGGAGCTCTACTGTCTCATATAAGACAAAATTATTTTTTCTATATTGTTTGCCATAAGAAATTCGTGTCATGTGGCGCTCGCTCAGTACGCATCTCTGTGCGGAAGTGCATACTGTGCACACACACACATGCACATACACTGTCACATTATTGTTGTTCGGGTTCAGCCTTTTTGCTGTTGCTGCCGCTGCCGTTTCTGGGGGTTTGTCGGGGTCTGCCAGTTGACAAGTCTTTTGCCACTTTGTCGGCCTTTTTGCTTATGCTTTTTAATACTCTATGTTAAAATAAATGGGAGAGAATAAACCTCTGGTTATACAGTTGACTTGTATTCGACTGACATAGTTCCCTGGTACAGAAAGAAAGCTTTCAATTTACAATAAAATTAGTGTTGCTAGCGTATTTTAAAAGAATTCAATTGTTTAGGTGGGAATGAGAGTGGTTAAGTATTTGGAAAATTTATATAAAGGTTTTTTAAGATTTCTACTATATTTAAATTAAATTGTATGTGCGATAAACATATAAAATAAATAAGAGTAATAATATGAAGAAAAACCTATTCTTAGATGTCGTTAGGGTATTTAAATGCCTGTTATTCATAAAAATTTCCCAACCCATTGTTATTGCACTCTTTGCTCTCTTGCTGCAGCATTTAATTAAAGTTTGTCATGTTGTTGTTGTAGTTGTTGCTGTCGCTTCATAAAATTGCGTTTTGCGGTAGTCGGCATCGTTATTGTTATTGTCGCCGCCTAATTGAAGTGTCATTAATTTGTATGCATCAACATAATTACACATAATTATGAATAAGTCATAGGCAATTTTGTTGATTCCGAAAGAGTTTCCCATTTCACGTTTCTCGTTTGGGTAGCGTTGCATTCTCCCTCTCTCAATCTCAATACGCGTAGGCAAATGACGGAAATGGTGTAAAAACAAAAAGAAACCCAGCCAAGTTGTTGCCACAGACCTCCACACGGTGGTGTGACCCGCTTCGCTGACCCCACTTACTCATTTACCCATTGTTTTTATGCTTTCTATATCAGTTATCCATAGGCTAGAAGAGTATTATGAGTTTATGTTAACGAAAACAGACAGAGGAAGATGACTTACAGCCCATATGGCATATATATTCTATATAACCGTCAACTGTTGATGTCCATGTCCGTATGAACACCTTAATCTTAGAGACTAGAATTGTTAGGGCTACCAAACTTGGTGACAACATGTCTTATGATTGCACGAAGATAAAATTTGTTTTATAATTTCGCTACGCCGTCTGCCCCCTCGTATATCGATAGAATGAAAAGTGCAGGCGTATTTTTAAGTCTACAAAATTTGCTCTTATTGTGAACAACAATTAAGATCATGTAAACGATTTCTACAATTTTGATATCAGTCTAATAATAAACAAAGAAGTTTTTTAAGATATATTTTAGTAGAGAAACAGTTGTAGCTTTGCCTAGCGGGTATATCGCAGTCGAGCACACTTGACTGTTATTTTTTGTATCTCTTTTCGGAGGTTTCATGTGTTAAATTTGTTGCGTTTGGCCATTTTCTGGCTGCGCGTCAGTGATTTACATGCTTTATAGGTATCAAGCGCTGGCTGCAGCTACATTTGTATCTTTTGTATGTGTGTTAGTATGCTACATCTATTATATCTTTCCATTTCGTTATAGCACACTTTTTGGTCAATCTTTTTGGCTTCGTACGCGGTGTTTCAATTTATTTAAATTTTTCCAAAGGTTTGTTGAACTTCCTGTACGTGTTTTTTGTATGATAAATAGACTTGTACTATATATGCGGTTGGTTAGACTCTAATTCGTTTTGCTTTAGCTATGTTTAATGTCAGTTCATTATGCTAAACACTTCTGACTAAGTTTGCATGTTTTCTTTACGTTCCAAATACGTATAAAGCATAATAAAATCTTTTGCGGTTATATTTAAATGAGAATTTTTGCATTTAATGAGCTCATTTGGGATTTCTCATTATTATATCAACTCTTCTACATCGTGACCAATTTTGTTGTTGCAGTTTTCTTATTAAAAACTAAAATTGCCAACATCCTCCACCCCCAACTCCCGTTGCTTTGTCTTCACTTACCATTCTTCCTATTCCCCATTTCGTCATTAAAGTCACGTACAAAATTCAAAAACAGCAAAACCCTTCAAATTGATTTTTGTGGCAACGGAACGTCGAGTAAATAATCAAATCAGCTTGGACATTCATTCTGCACACACACACATCTATCTGTATCTTTGTATTTTGTATAATATGAGAGCGGCGCCTGGCAAAAGGTTGATTCCGCTACAACTACTATGGCAAAAAAGCCGAAAAATCAATCTCATCAAAGGGAAAACGCCCCGAAAATTGTAGTCATTAGTTTCGGCTTGCCAAGATGAAGATGAAGATGAAGAAGAAGAGGAGAGTGGAGCAAACAAAGGCAAAAAAGATTGGAATTTTTCGATGTTTGCATGTGTGTGTTGTCTGGATATGGCGTAAAGTTCACGACCACGAAGCAAACTACTTAGCCAAGTTAGGCGAGTCTCTCGCATTGTGTGTTCCGATGAAATGGCATTGTTTAAACTGTGCAATAGCGCCACAATTCTGCTCAGACGTTGTGGCTGTCGTTGTTGTTGTTGCCGATTGCGTCGGTCTTGGGCTCTGAGCTGGCCTGATGAGTCGCATCAATCAGCGCTGCCATTGTCTGAACTTGAAATCGATTTTTAAACAGTCAACAGACACAACAGAGCAACGATTCAGACTCGGGACTGAGCCGGAGTCGGAGTCGGAACGGGCCGAGCCCAGGCAGGCAACCGCAACATGAAAGCCTAATGATCAGCGCCAACGATTGAGTTACATGTTGCAAATCTGTGGCGATCGCTCCCCTCTCTCCCGGTTCTTCCTCTGTCTTTCCATGTCAGCTCCAGCTCGTGGCTTTAACTGTCCACAGTTAATCACGAACTGGCCAAAAAGAATGCCGGATTAATGCGCAAAGGGAACCAGTTTGTTTTGCGCTTTTTTGAGCGCCGTCTTTGAGGCAGAACTGTCGTTTGTTGTTGTACACTGAACAAAAGGGTTTAGGGAACGTTTATTCATTAGCTTAAGGCGGGGAGCTAAGGAAATGGAAGAACTAAAGAACACTTAAAGTACAAAGCAAGTTAACTAGCTCTAGGAAAGATAATAAAAATACGAGATGAAAAATACTTTTTTAAAAATTATACGTTGATATTGGGGTTAAAAATGCACTTTAGAAAATTGAACTTAAAAATAGAAATTAAAAATAATAATTTTAAAATAAAAATAAATATAATATACCAATAACTAACAACGAAAACTGAAAAAAATATAAGAATTTAAAACTAAAAAAAAAACTAAACTAAAAAAATACAAAACTAAAAAAAATAAAATAAAAATAAAAGCTAAGAAAGTAATTAAAAAAACTAAAAAAAATCTATAATAATTGAAAGTAAAAATGAAAAATACAAAAATAAAAATAAACAAAAACTTAATAACTTAAAGAAAATGTATATTATAAACTCAAAATTAAGAATCGAAATTAAAATGTACATATATAAAAAAAACAAAAAAATGACTTGAAAATTCTTTAAATATTATTCAATTATTATTATTATTAATATTATTATATGTTATTTAAATTATCATGATGCCAAAAATCGTTATTTTCAAGAAGTAATGTCTTGTGATCTTGATTATATTCTTTATAATTTTTATTTTCATAAACCTTTATTATTAAATATAAAAATTAGAATTTCTTCATATTTATTTACTCCTAACAACAAAGAGTAAATTGAATGTATGTAGCATAAATATTTTGACGCTTTGTTTATATAATGAGTATGTTTGCTGTACTCTTTCTTTAACTATATTCCACATAACCACAAGAATAAAAATTAAATGATCAAAGTCTGAGTAAGCCACATATTACAAATTTTAGGCTTAATGAACTAAACTTTTGTGTGAGATCATTAACCAAAGAGTTTGTGGTTATTTTTGTTGGGAAAGAGCATTAGAACTTCGACTTAAGGCATAGTTTCTTGTTTGCAACTTCTGCTTGTTTTTGTAAATCAAGTTTGCTGCCTTCAGCTGGAGAGACAGAGCCAGCAGTTTGAGTTGGAGTTGTAGCTGAGGTTGCTGCTGGAGTTGTTGTAGTAGCGAAAGGAAGGAAGGAGGGGGATACGCGATGCGATGTTTTTTATGCAGCGGCGCGGGACGTGGCGCAACTTGTTTTTGGTCTTGAGTTTGCGCTGAGCTTGCGCTGCGGCAGCGGCAGCGGTTGCCTGCCTGCTTGATGCTTGGCATATTTGTTGGCCAACAACAACTGCAGCAAAACCGTCAACAAGCAAAACGTGCACAGCAAAATATGCAACTGCAAGAAGAACCGCAACAGCAGCAGAAGCAGCAACAACAACAACAACAACAACAATTGCAACAATGGCCAGCGCCTTGGGGCGCGTCGTCATTCCGTCTAGCTATGTTTTGGTTGACTTGTTAGTATTTTTTGTTGTTGTGTTTTTTGGGGTCGACCCGCTTGCCTTGGCTATCTGCCAATTGTTTGGCAAATTAACAGCGCAAAGGAGTTTGTAGTGTACACACACACATACACACAGTCACACATGCATTGCACAGTCGCCCACAGTTGCAAGTTGATGTCGCTCCTTGTGTTGCAGCAACTGTCTTTGCTGTTGTTGTTGCTGCTGCTGCTCCTTCTGCAGCATTGCGTGCTGCTTCTCTGCTGCTTCTCAAAATGTTGCCAAACATTTAAATATGCCTTTGTTTGGATTTCCAGCTCAAATGAGCTTGTCGTGGCCAAAACTTGCTGCCAGTTGCTGCTGCTTCTGCTGCTGCTGCCCATCGTTTGTTGCGTTCCACGATAATCTTTGGCATGCCGGTTGCTGCTCTTTGCCGCCGTTGTTGTTGTTGTTGTTTATCTTCATGCGCCCTGCGAAGGCAAAGTTTGTTAATGGGTATGATGCAAAGTTCTTTGAAATGCCACAAAAACAAATGTGGGTTTAACTTTGATACTACAGCGAAAGCTTGCATTTGAAAATTTAGATGGATATACGGAAGTTATCAAATTAAAAGGAGTGCATAATTTTGCACTTATAATAATATTTTAATATTATATTGAAATATTATATAATCAATTAACTTTGTAACAAATCGGCAAAGCTTTCTCTTGCATCTTTACCCATGTTACCTAAGCTAATATAATATTATATTAATGAAATTTATAACAAATCGATGCAGCATCTATAATACCATACCGATACATCGCTTTCGTAGGGTATCTTTCAGCACAGCTTAAACACACAGGCACTTAATGCGCCACTCGGTTGGCCTTTGTTTGTGAGCTTCGTTTGGCATCGGCTTGAGCGCGTCCTGGTTTTGTGCGTTTATCTTCATTATGCCATTGAATTTATTCATGCATCCATATTTAGTTAAATTACACGTTTGCGATAAGCTTCGCCAGACATCGAAGACGGAAGACTATCATCCTATCTGCAGCTACACTCCGATTCCAATCCATGATTTCGTCCAATTCAATGCCAAGCCATCACAATTTCAACTCAAACTTCACTGCAAATTGACGCTTTAAACTAATTAGTTGAATGTTTGTGTGTGTGTATTTGTATTTTTATGATTTTCTTCCTTCTCCTTGCTTTGTGATTTCCAAGAAAACTCCTTTTGCTGTTCGTGCAATAATTAGGCAAGCCTACACCTTAATATCTCTTCAAGCGTCTATCATCGTGTTATTATTAAATTATTGTATACCAAGAGTTTTTCTAACCAATTTTCTTTTTCTTTTTTTTTGGCTTTCTTTGCAGGTGAGCAAACAATTTTCTTTTGGACAGCTGCAACATCTTTTTGCCTTAACCGGGTAAATATTTACGTTTCTAAGAAGTTTCCAAGTGTTTTCCTTAGCAAATTGTTGGGTTGCCAGTTGAGCTTTAATGTTGGCACATCCTTTAAGGTTGCAGATGCAGAGTGAATCGTTGAATGCTTTATTATGGTAAAAATAAATTGCTGTAATAATGATGATGATGATAATGTTGGTGTTGGTAATGAGCGAAGGAGGTTTCACTGAATGACATGACAAACAGCAAATTGTTTGCCAAACTGATTAGGGACGCATGTGTAGGTGTTGTTTTAGAACTTGACAGGAAGTTGAGATGATTATGCGAAAGAGTTGAAAACGTTTTTATATAATTGAATGCTTTAAGTAAGGACGCTTCGCTGCTGTAGTCCATTTAAAGTCCGTTAAAGGTTTATTGTTAGTTTAAAGTATTACAAAAGTATTACTTTATATATAAAGTCATTTTACAATATTTTCAAGTTAATTTCTATGTTAATTTCTCAGTGTAGAATGAACATTTTGCTCTTAACTAATTGGCTAAGTTGAGTAAAGAAATAAAACTTGTATTTAACAACTCTTTAATTAGACCAGAGCAAACTTATTGCCCAACTAAAATAAAACCGCGACATAAAAACACTTTGAGTAGAATTTTTTGGCAGAACTTCTGAAGATGTTTTTGAGCATCGTGCACACAGACACACACACAGAGTTCACCATTAAATTTTGTGACTTCTTTTTAGCGTTTTCATTTCACGCTCATTGCGAGTAGAAGAACGACGAGAAGCAGAAGGCGAAGCAGCAGTAGAAGCAGAAACAACTTCAGAGCGAATTCATACTGAAAATCGGCAACTGCATCGTCGTCAATTGGATAAACCAAATGTCAGCAAGTTTTCAGTCGCATATCGTTGTAGTTTCGAGTGCTGCTCTTTATACACTTACAGAGAGTATGTTGAAGTGTGAAAGTAGGTTGCAACTCACTAATAAAGCGATATTTTGGAACTTCTCAAGAATATATATTCTTGAATAGGCTTAACAGGTTGTTTATCTGTCTTCAGATACGTAAATAGTCTGTCAGTTTGTAAACATTATGATGAAATTTAAAGATATATGCTTTAAATAACAGCACATTCTAAATATATAGGAGTCAGTCGAATTGAAGCATAGTTGCCATAGAATCTTATGCTTCTTTTTTGTTATACTTTAAGATATTGGAAGCAAACTCTACACTTCTGCCTGTTTCTATGTATATAAACTGAAGTGCAAACTTCATCAAAATCGAAACACTATAACATAACTAATAACTAATTATATTGGTATAAAAAGAAGTCGTAAAGCAACCCATATATAACTTTTCCTTCGCATTATTTATTAATTTACATATAGCTTTAATATCAGTCTGATATAAAGATTTGCGTTAAATAGGCGGCAAGTGTATAAAGTCTTCGACATTCCCCAGTTTACTTTATTTTAGCTTTTTGTTTTTAGTTTTTTTTACGACTGTTGGGGTAGATATATTTCTCTATATATATTTACATCTACAATATATATATATATATATATATGTATGTATATATGTGTGTGTGTGTCTGCATCTACAATCATATAGAGATAGCAGTATTCATTTTATGGGTTAACTGCTTTGGCTGTGGCTTTGGCTGACTTCACCTTTTCACGCTCGATCGGTTTACAATAATAATAGCAACAGCAGCAGCAGCAGCAACAATAAGGAAAATAAGCAGAAGCAGAGACACAGAACTATAGAACCGATTTCGAGGCGAGTCTCTGAGAACAAGTCGCTAGTCGAGTGGTGAAACAATAAATGTGAAATAAGCTTCGACTTTTTGTACTTCATCGATGGCAAATAAAACAATAAAATATTGACTTATCTGTGCACAGCAAATCAATTTCAAGCCACAAAGAGGCAGAAAAAGAAGAAGAAAAAGAAGGAGAAGGAAGGAGCAGGAGGTGGTGCACAGTGGGGTAAAACGGAAACTGTTGGTCGGTCATTGGAACTGTACGGTGAATGGCAATCGTTGTTAACATTGTTGTTGCGCATGCAGTTGCTGTTGTTGTTGTCATTAAAGTTTTGCAATTAAAATGCCATTCAAGGTGTTGTAGACCTTGTTGTTGCTATTGTTGTTGCTACTTAAATGAGCTAATGGTCTATGCTTTGTTACCTTAAGTTATTGAAGAACATTCGACTGAACATTGTGCATCGAATAAGTAAATAGAAAAATATTGTATAACAAGAGCTAAAACAGTTCTGCATTTCCAACTGTATCTTTTATTTGTTTAACTTACAAACTTATACAATATATTGTACATATGTTGTTTCTAATATAGTAACAATTGTATAATAAATTTATTACAAAACAAACATAAAACATGTTTGTATTGTTTCTTTTAAATTACAAATTTACTTCTTATTTGAATAATTTTCTTAACTTTGTTCGTTACTAATTTAAAACTTATCACTGATAAACTGCCTAATGAAATTCAGTGTCTCAACTAAGATAAAGTTAATCTGAAGAATTGCTGCAAGATATTGCACATATAGTTAGATAGTTTTATATAGTTAGATAAAAGTTAGGTAAGTTGGATAAAATAATAAGGGTATTATAACTTTATGCCAACTGTCTGTATGTTCTAGAATTCAGAGTATATAATAGCTAGGGCTAACAAATTTGGTGTCAATATTTGTTGTTATTGCACATAGATCAAGGTTGATTATGAGATTGACCATGCTTCTTTCCTCCCCCATAAATTGATTCCGAATTCCAAGCGTATTTTTAATGCAGGACAGTTCATTCTTGGTAAATACAAAGACTATCAAACCCCAAATGATATCTGAAAATTTGCTTGCGATCGGAACATAAACATAAAAGTTTTTTAAGGATATCGTTATTTTGAAGACGCTTGCGAATTAGCTCCCCAAAGTATGCAACACAAAACATAGACTTTATATACATATATGAGAAAACGTTTTGGTCAGCTCGGTAGTGGGTATATCACAGTCGAGAACACTTGACTGTACCTTTTCTGCCAAAAATTCGATAATTGCATTTCATTGAGTGTTGAGTGGGAATTTGCAAAGCTTTCTTTAACTTGCCGATGACACACACGCAAACGGCGCAACTTGCTGCTCCTTTCCCTGCCACCCCTTGTGCCACTCAACACGTTTGTCATTGACATATTATAAAAAGCAACAACTGCAGATGCAAATGTCAAACTGAACACGAGGTGAGTGGTGGGGAAGGGGGGCACAGGGGAAGTTGTGGCACACAATGAAAAACGCACCCATCAATGAGTTTAAACTTTATGACTTTGCTAACCAAAACGGCATTTGCTCCATTTCCCATTTGGCATTTGGCATTTTCACAATTTTCCATTTCCCATTTGGCATTTCACATGGTTGTCGTCGCCTCGGCGACGCAGCACGCAGTTTGCAGCATGTAGCATGCGGCATGCAGCACGCGTAGTGTGTGAAAAATGTAACAATAATTGAAATTTAATAGCCACGACGACAGCGCCGCGAAGTTGCCACAAGAGTCGGCGACGCCATAAAAAAATATGAGGATGCGACTCAGGCGGCTGTGGTGTTGCTGCACCAAGGGAAAGGGTGAGGCAGGCAGTAGAGGAGGCGGCGTAGTAGCTGTGGGTACAGGTGCAGCTGCAGCTGGAGCAGGCTGAAAAAAAAACTCATTCACTTTTACTATTATATTCATAGGCAGGCAACAAAAAAAAGATGAAGAAAATGGAAAGTGAAAGACAAGGGGAAGGCGGAAAGAGAAGGAGAAAGAGGGAGAGAATGAGGAAGAGGAAAATGCACACGTCGCGAAGTCGCCGCTGGCTGTGGCTCTTTGAAAAGCAGCCTTAAAATAAAAGTGGGTCAAAAGCTGCAAATAATATTTGTTCTACTTGGCTTAAGATGTTTTGTATACACAACATATATACACATACACACACGCACACCACATGCACACACACACATACTGGCACACACACTCCCACTACAACTTCCTTTTTTATGCTGTAAGCAATTTGTTTGCTTGAAAGCCCCAAAGAAATCTGTAAAAATGCATAATCATGCGTTCATTCTCGCTGAAAAGTGTTTTAACTTGACTACAGCGTATGGGGAGAGATAGGGAGCGAGTTGCATGGAGGGTTAACACTAAAGTGAAGCGAGAGTTAAGTGAGAAAAGGAGTTTGTGGTGGAATGGGAAAGATTTTGGAAGAATTAAAGAGTGTGAAGAATACAAAGAGAGATAGAGAAACGGGCTGAAAGAGTTTACAGAAGAAAAGATTTGGTCTACAAAGGGAATGAGAAAAGCGGAAAGAGTGGAGGAAGAATAAGAGAAACCAGAAGAAAAACGAAATGGGGAAAGAAAGAGATTTTTGCTACAGAAGACAGAGAAAACTTATAAAGTGAGCTGAGCAGAGAAGACTGTGACAGTTAAGAAGAGAGACATAAATAGAAGTAAAGCAAAAGACAGACAAAGTGTGGGAGAGTAAGGTACTAGGAAATAAAGAATGAGAGAAGATGAAGAACGGAAATTGCGAAAGTTGTCTACTGCATACTGCCTCACGATATTTTTGGAGTTTTAAGGAGGTTGATAGACACAAGAAGAGAGAAGAGAAATTTTTACCAATATCTTTCACATAAAGTAAATATATATTCAAATTAATCGCACTTGATTTGCCGCGCCATGTCAAAAAATAAACGATGCCATTGAACTCAGTTTGCCAGATAATGCAATCTGTGAACGTTGACAGCGTTGAGCTGCTGACGTCGTTGTCAAGTCGCTGTCAAGTCGCTGTCGACGTCTACCGGTTGTCAGCGTCCCGAACATGCCGCAAGACACTCCAGATTGGACGGTAGCAATTAGCATATGGCCGCTAAGTAACCACATCGCACGAGAGACTAAGTGTAAAGATCGTGTAAAGCAAAACAAAAAAACAAAAAAAAGTAGGGAAGTTGAATGCGCTCCCAAAAATACCAGTTTTGGAGCATATAATTTCGTTGTTATACTCGTTTGGCGGTTTTCAATAATTTGTACTCTTTGGCTAAACACTTTGCAAGGCGAAGGTCGCAAGATAAACTTGAGAGATAAGGAAACGCAAAAAGGGGAGAGATAAGCTTCAGTAAATAGCTAAATGTAGAAAAAGAAGAAGACAAGTAGTTTTTGCTTACAGTTACGACTTAATAAGCAAGTGAGAATATTGTATATATCCCATAAAAGGGGGGTATCTTACCCTAATTTAAATAATTTCGATGCGTAATGGGTTTGGTTGTTTTGCTTGGACTTTATGTATATACTCTATTTTATTATTTTTATATCTTATATATCTAAACCCATGTTCCAATTAAAATGTGTATTATAAACATTCCAGTGTATATGTTTAGATGTTTATATATTTCTTCTTAAAATACAACCTTGAAATTCTTGTTAATAAGTATTTTTTTCATTTAATCTTGATCGCAATCATGTTTTGAAATTTATAAAAAACCCATATTCTTAATATAAATACGGGTTCAATACAAATAAAAAATGAATCACCGACAATTTTTAATGATTTCTCACAAATCTAAATTAAATTTTTACTGCTTGCGGTTTGTCGATGATTTGCATATGAAACTATTTTAAGTAGAACTACGATAATGATGTGGAAATCACTGTGTTCAACTTTGTAGTAGTACAATATGATTTTCCGTCGCTCGTTGGGGGTCAAGAAATTTTCTGTGTTTCTGCTCAGCAATTAATTGCAAACGATTTGTTGCAAAAAACAAAGGAATTTGTTAGAGAATAAACCGAGTGAATAACGTGCTTCCTGTTTTCGGCTTTACTTTGCTTGTGCGCTTTATATTCGACATCATAATGACCATGGGGCATTATCTACCATATTACAAAAGTTTTGAAAAGAATGGAGTACGTATTTTAAGGTACCCTGTATCTTTCTAATTAATTTCAAGTTATTAAAAGAATTCATACTGAGAAAATGAAAAGAGAGAGAAAGAAATTAAACTGCATATAAAAAAAATGTAAAAAATTATTATAATCCGTTTTAAAGTAACTCTGTATATATTATTCATATATTATATTGTAGATTTATTATTCATATACTCTATTCTTTATAAACTGTAGACATATTTAACGTTCATACAAAGTTAGCAAAGTGAGAAAATACCCCACAGTCAATCTAATGATTACAGAGTATCAATGTAATCAACATCGTGGGCCATCAGCAGCCTCATCGCGTCGGGATGTCTGGCACATTTCCTTGGCACATTATTATAATGCACAAGTCAAAATAAAGTTAACCGCAAAATGTTAATGAAAGCTTTATTAGATTTTATGAAAACATCAACAGCCGGGAATGCTTACTTCCCCCCACTTCTCTCTCTCGTCTATACTCACTTCTCTTCTTACATTTCGTTTCACAGTTCAAGTTTCAGTTTCCCAAACCCTTTTTTGAGTTGTGGCAGAGAATGGAGGTCAGGCAGACATGTCAGGCGCGTCTGTAAATCATACCAAAGGGTTAAAGGTGGTCGAGGCGTAGCAGAGAAACGGGCAAAGGGGCGAGTTCATTGCGGGGTCGTCGTCACTTAATTTATGTGGCTTTCGGTTAGTTTGTTTTGTTTTCTAAATTTTTTTGCGTTTTGTTTTGTTTCGCTTTGCCCGTTTTGTTGTTTGTTTGTTGCTTTGCGATGCGAAAGTTTGCCTCCCCCGCAAACCTCAACCATAATTTAATTAATGAACTGCCAATTTCAAATGGAAAATGCTGAAAAACTAGTTTGTTATTGTTTTCTACGAAGTTGCCATTCACTTTTTTTAATTTTGTTAAATTTGTATCTGCATATATCTTTGCAGTTCTGCCACTGTTCATTAATCAATTAAATTTTTAGAAAAAAAGGACGTAATTTAATTGAATGCGGCTCAACATTGTAGCGATTTGCATACTTAATTAAAACTAGTTTTAAATACAAATCAAAAATATTATTGACTTGCTGTGACTCTATACGCTATAACTGGAAAATCTTGTACAAATTGTAATTATAATGAATCTTTAAAAGTGTTAAAAATATATGTTTATTGTACTTACATTTATAATTTTTTTTTCTTATTTCCCTCTCTGTTTGTTTTGATATTATGCCCACAAATTTATATTTGATACACACACAGGCAAAGAAGAAATATAGAAATTTATACGGTATTATAATTTGTGGTTTTCATTTGTTTGTTTTAATGTGTGCAATTATATCCCGGGGGAAAACATGAACAATTAAATAAATTAGCGTAAATTAGCATATTGCATTATTGCGATGGGAACTTGTCACTTTTTCAGGTATTGCAAATAAGTAATTTGATTTTAAACAAAGTCTCTAACTTTGTGACAGCAGTGTCAGTGATGAAGGCTGTTTATTCCGATAGTAATTATAATACTATTAATTATTTTAAAGCTCAACAATATTAATTATAATAGACAAAACAAAAAATAGGTTATACGGTATTTTAATAAGTATTTATTTAAAAGAAGAATAGGTTAAAACGTATTTCAATAATTATTTTTTATAGATAAGAATAGGTTAAAACGCATTTTAATAGATTTTTTCTTTAAAGAAGAATAGGTTAAAATGTATTTTAAAAAGTATTTTTTATATAGAAGAATAGGTTCACACGCATTTTAAGTAGTATTTTTAAAAAAGAAGAATAGGTTAAAACGGATTTTAATTAGTATTTTTTTATTTCTGCTCTATAGATAATAATAGCAATTTGTGACAAGGGCACACGCGCCATCTGGTAAAAGAATACATCAAAATGCCATTTAGGTGTGGGCAAATTCAATTAATTATCGATTGTGATAAGAATGGAGTGCCAATACATGTATATAGTTGTATAGAAATACAAAACTACAGCATGTCCCCCAAAACAATTCGAGCAGTAATTTCCGTGTGATGAACCCCGTAGCACACAGATAGACATCCATATTCCCATTCGCACGACGGGTGCGTTCTAATTAAGCAATTTAATCATATCAAGTTAGTTAGTCAGTCACATTATATATATATATATATATATGGGAGTATATTTTATATATGTGTGTGTGTGTATATTGCTCTTGTGGGTATATGGTAGTTAGCGTCAGTATAGATCGGGGAAGTGCACTAACCTCATTGACTGCCAACCCTCCCTGCTGGCTGACCAGCCCGTCGAGGCACAAGGTGACAACAGCAGCACTGGGTATAGTAGGGGTGGGAGGATGGCGGGGATGAGTATGTGATGTGCGGCGCGGGTGGTTGATTCCACACTCCAATCTACTGCGAGAAGCAACGACGACGACGACGACAGCAGCCACTCAAAGTGCGGACAATACGTGCGAAAAATGTGCCAGAAGAAAATGTAGAAAAACTGTGGACAGCTGGTGACAAGCAATTGTTGTTTTTGTCCGAGGGAGGAGAGAAGAGAAGGGAAGGTGGAAAATTGGGAGGGTTGTTCCTGAGAAGACTCCTGAGCCACGTGACTAGATGCCAACTGCGACTGCGAGTGCGGTGGGCGCTTATCCACGTGTTGTCCTCTGCGGTTTTCCAATGGTTTTCCGGAAACACGCGCTGACTGCAAACGGATGTAATTAAGGATTTTGCGTGCCAAAAAGAAAAGCGTCGCACAATTTGCCAGTGCAATTGTGGCCTCTGAGTGCGAACGGAACATGGACTCAGACAGTTAACAGGGTGTGCAAGTGTGAAAGTGTGTGTGTGTGTGTGTGTAGATTATAGTTTGGAATTGCTGCGAGTTTTTCCTTTTTTGTTCTTGATGTCTGATGTTGTCGTGGCAGGGCTCACTTCAACGCCATAATCGCTTGTCTGTTTGATTAGTGGTACGTCATGTGAGCAGCATAGAATGAACACGAAGAAGAAGAGGAACTAGCAAAAGTAGAAGAGGAAGAGAGTATTCATTCCTTAGGGCCTTAGCTGAATGTTTAACAAATGGGGGTTGCCCTGATTGTGGCTGCCGGGGGTTTGCGACGAGGGGTGTAGGTCATCACGCATGCCGGATACGTGTGATTTTCATGTCATGCTAATTACATGCATATTTAGAGTTGATGCCCGTAGTGGCTAATTATGTCTGATGGAAGGAAGGAAATCTGTTTTCGTGGAAAGTAAATTTCAATTAGTATCATATAAACAAGAGAATCAATGCTGTTAACGATTGTGTGAAATCGTTTCTCGATAGACTGTCCTTGCTTGGATTGGGAGAATATAACAGTGTATTGTTAATGTAAAGGTATCTTAGAGAGGTAAAAGAATATTGAACAGTAGATGCAGAATTAAAAATACAAACTATCTATTGTGGTATATAAGTTAACCAAAAGTATCTTAATAAAAAAGTATCTTAAAGACATAAAGAAAATGTTATTGATTTCAACACAATTCATTATAAACTATGCATATCACCAGATTATTCTGAATTATCATCCCAGACTTTAAAATGCAAATGATGCACATAGTAAAGGGGGAAAGAGGAAGAGAAATAGACACACACACAAAAGATAAATAACATTTACGTCAATGCGCCTCCTCCAGCTCATTAAAAATTCTAAGCATGCTATAACTTATCCAAGAGACCCAACAAAATCACAAAATCACGCTAAAAATTAATTTTCAAGCCCATAAAAAGCAAATAAAACTACACAGAAATCCTTTCAGCAACAAAAACTGTTTTATATGCAACCTTGTCGATAAGTTTTCGTTTCGCTTTCTGTTTGATATTTGCTTCGTTTAAATATCTCAACTAATTTGGCAACAAAAAAAAGAAGAATCAAGAAGCCTAAAACCGAAACTCAGAATAAATGTTATTTATGGGCAATATACACAAAATATATTCACAGAAGACAAATAGACGGCAAAGTGAAAGGGAGGATACATTAGGAAAGGGGGGCGTGCGTGAGTGTGTGTGTGTTTATAAGTATGTTGTGTAATAAAATAAAAACCAACAACATGCACATCATAAAATAACTATATAGACTTAAGATTAGCCCAGAGAGATGAAGGAGGCAAACCAGAGATGACGACGCGACTTGAATTTCTACGCAATTTAACTTTCCCATATGCGAATAAATAACTGAGGCAGCAACAACAACAACATTATGCGAAATGTCATAATAAATGCGATAAACGGGGGCAGCGGACAAAAAAAAGTTAAGCTAACAAGCTCCAAAAGCAAGCCAAATAAATTCACAAACACGTATATGTACATAAATTATATAGGGTATATACTATGGTATTTGTATAATACGTGATATACGCTTGGGCATAAATAACGGCTTGACAATGATCCAAAACTTTGACAATATTAAACCAATAATAGCCTAGACTTGTCGGTTCCAACAGCCGTCTCATGAACTCATTTATTTATACGGTTCTATAATATATTTATATCACTTACTGCCGTCAATTGCAGCCAAAAAAGATTATTTCTTTTGAGTGCACCCTGTCAAAGTTGACGGAGCACTCTATGAACTCGAAAATCTCTAATGTTTTCAAGTTCTTTGCACATATGAAGGTATATATAGTATATTGCACATATGAAGGTATATATAGTATATATAGTAAATATAGTATAGTATATATAGTATATACAATATATAATGAATTAAGTTGTATATATATTAAAGGCGTATATGTACATTTTACATACATATTTCAAAGTAGGAATAATAGGTGAATTTTTATTTAAAGTCTTGTTAAATCAATATATAATTATACATTAATCAATTATCGATTAATAATCGATTTATTTAAATGGGTTTAGGGATAACATGACAACATATATCTTTAAAAGGCTTTTACATTTTAGATAATTGAATTGAATAATAAATTTCGACTCATAAGTGTAGAATATCTCAAAGTAGTTAAATATGAATAATAAGACAATTCTAATGCCAATTTTATAAAGTATTCAATTTTATAAAGTATTCGAAATGAGTATTATAGAGTATTCTACTAAACATATTCATTGTTATTTTAGCAACATTTCGCACATCATCATAGCACACTCATATTGTTGCCCGTTGTTGTATATATTGTTGCCAGTGTTGCGGCTGCAGAAAGGTTTCTTGAAGTATAACAAAACCGAAAGACGAAGAATTGACATTGCCAGACCAAGTATGTAATGTATTAATAATTCTGATTTAAAGCAGCTTTAATATCAATCCAACTTTTACAAAGACACCGAGAGAAACATGAGGAGAGGAAGACACAAAGAAAAAGAGTCAAAGGGAGAGATAGAGAGGGAGAAAGAGAGATGTCCTCGAGTTTACTGCGCGTTGGCTGGCATGAAATTTGTATTATTATGTCGAAAGTTTTTGGCTGCGCCAGCGACGACAGGAACTTGAAGTTGGGTCCAAGCTCATGTTATTTTGTTATGTGATAAAGATGAACTGGTCAGAAGATACCCAGCAGGACAACAACAACAATAACAGCAATAACAACTGCGGCAGCAAAACGAAAGTTGGATGATAATAAAAAGGATAAGGACAGCGATATAGTCTCCTCGGCCATTTGATGTAATGTGCGGGATTTAATCTTTGAAATTGCGTGTCCCACAACGCGCTCTGATTTCGACCTGCTTAACTCCCTGTCCACTCCCTGTGCACTCCCCATAATCGTCTTGCCTCGCCTCGTTTCGTTTCTCCTTTCTCGTTTTTTATGTTCGTCAAAATGTGACAACAAATTGGATTCTGACGTGCGTAATGAGCGGCATTTTCGTTTTCGGGTTTTTTCCTGTATTATTTTCTTTTTGCACTGAAAGTTTTATGGATATGAGGAGGATATTATGGTGTGTGAGGCATGCTTCAATTGTTTTTAAGGCAATATACGACAAATTGTGTGAAAATCCCTTTTGATTTGATTGTCTTATAGGTTTACCTTAGCATATGTGTCTGAAAATTGTTTTCGAATTTAACATTCTGCAATTTATTATTATACCCTTGCAGAGGGTATATTAATTTTGACCACAAGTTTGCAGCGGAAATTAGGGGACATCTCCAGAGTCATCAACAGAGGACAGAGAACAGTACTACCTCTGTTCGTCTGTCTCTCAGTTTTAAAGCTATCTTAATGAAACTTGGCACTCATGCTCCTTCTTGCGGCACGCTGTATATAAGTCGGAACGAGCTGGATCGGACTGATATATCGTATAACTGCCATAGAAACTATCGGCTGATTTTTGTTATTTGTCAAGATATTGCAACCAAATTTAGTACATTAGACTTATTTTATGTAAATAATGTAAAAATCAGACCACTATGACATATAGGAACTGTCAGGTTTTTCGTTTGCGTTTTAGAGGAAACCAAATAATTATTTAAGTCAATTTATAAAATTTATTTAATCATATATAATCTTTGTCCTACTACATTTCTTGCTAACATATGTTAATGATCTTCAATTAGACTGTAAATAGTTTTTGAATTTGCGAGATTGTAATATATTAGTTTGGAAAATATAACTTTGACAGCATATTACTTTATACAACTACAGCGCTTACTCATCTCATTAGTTTTTAATTATTCTGTTCAATCATATTGCACAGAAATCTCTGTTTGATAAAGTTGTTTTCATTGATTAAATGACTCGCAAAGTTTTCACTTAAATTTCCTCTTGCAACTCTTTGAGATAATTGAATGTCTCGAGTGCTTGTTAAACATAAAGTAAGATAAATGAAAAGAGAGAGAGAGAGAGAGAGAGTTAAGAGATAACAAAAAAGAGAGCAAAAGATAGAGACAGCGCAAAAATATTGTCTATCTAATAATGAATTAATTACGCCTGATTTTGTTGCTGTTAACTGATAGTGAAGGCTTTCTTTCCCTTGTTTATTGGTATATAATGTGCATAAGCACTTGTGTAACCTGATAAACTGATTCACATTCAATTTCAATTCAATTCGCTCGAGTTGAATGCAATTCTCAACTCGCTGTGGATCTCTCTGGAAAACCTTGACATGTTTTGTGCCGCGCTGATGGGTAAATAAGTCTCTGGCATAGATTAATTTCTTCATAGCGTATACGATATGTATACTCGTATATGTTAATGTGTGTGTGTGGATTTTGTTTGTTGCTTTTTTCTATGGAGTTTCATTGTTGATCTAACACTTGTGCCTATCGGTTTTTATGGGCGCCACTTCTTGGTTGTTTTTGTTTTTGTTTTTATTTCATTTTGCTTTGCTTTGCTTTGCTGCCTCGAGTTATGAAAAGGTTTTTATAATCACAGACGATCAGTTTGGTTTGCCTTGTGCGCGCATATCATTTACCATATGCTGCAGAGGGGTCTTAAAAATGCATTGGAAATTCATCTGATAAAAGAGTTGTGATTTTGTAATTTGTTGAAGGTTGTTGAAGTGTGGTTATAACTTTTGAAAGAGCAGAAGTGATGGAATTTAATTTATATATTTCTTTAAAAGATTTGTAGTATAAAATTCCCTTTACAAGTCCTAAAGAGTAGTATCTATCAGGCGTTAACTCACATATCTCATTTGTTTAATTAACAAATCGAATTTATTTTACTCGTATATAAAAATCTTCATTTCCTCATATTGAAAAGCAATGTAAATAGTTGGTTTCATATTGAAGTAGTACCACACACGTTGAGTGCCATTGATTGTGCTGCTAAATGTGCTGATTTTATAACTATATTTGAACTACACTTGAAAACAATTGAGAAATGAAAAACCGTATCAGAAGCAGGTGCATGTGTGTGTGTTTTACTTCCGTTATTCGCAAAATTTCTACAAATTCCAATGGCAAAGGAAACTGGGAGTCAAGTGGAGCTTGAGAGGGGGGAGGGGTCATGAGAGGAAGGAGACGTTGATGGAGGCCAATGCGTATGACAACAATGCTGAAATTAATCACACCTGGGAACTAAAATGTCAGCACTGTCAGTCGTGTCAACAATGTGGTTTGTTCAGACGCTTAATATTAGATTTGGTCACGCAGGGGAGGAAGTAGGTATTGTAGGGGAAAGGTAGACCAGCGCCTGCTTCGCGTCGCGTCGCGTCGCGTCGTCGTCGTCGTCGTCGTCGTTGTCTTCTTCTTCTCACGGAATTTGCAATGTTTATTGTCAACAGGGAAAGGTGGTTGGTTGTGCCTCAAGTGCTTGTCGAGTGGGCCACGGCAGCTTAGGGGCAAAACCACTTCAGATTGTACGTGTTCTTCTAGCCTAGGCGCCAGGACAATCCCTCAGACTGGTCTTGGGCTGTACGCCGTTCATTTAAACTGCGTGTACACGGGGCTACTGCCCCACAGCTGGGAGCACACTTCATTTCAACGCTGAAGTCGGCAAGGTAGCGACAACAGGGTCCTGCACGCTTCAGGCGGCTTCAGCCACTTTTCTTCGTCTACGTCTCCGTTTTCGTCGTCTCTTCTGGCCAGTGGAATTGTCGTGCGCCTGTGTTTATACTTTACACTTGTCTGGACATTTGATTAATGATGCTTACGTGTCTGGGCATGTTTGCTACGGTTCACCATCTTCTTGTTGTTGTTGCTGCTGTTGTTGCCATTCCTTGGCATTTCCATTATATTCATTGTCATTTAGCGTTGAAGTAGCGCACTCCCCTTTGCCTTTTAACAACTGATTTTTATGAGCTGCAGCGTCTGCAGCACCTGACCTACCTGCGCTTAATTAACCCCAAGTCTGTCGAGGGTGGTTTTCTATTTTTACTACTATATTCTATATATGGTATATAATCCCCCATATATACTCAATCAGTCTCGAGTGTTTGTTGGCACTGAGTCATCATCATTCTTTGGGCTTTTTCAAATTGAATTGCACATGTTCTTTTGGCATGGGGACGTGCATATACCCAAGATAAGATAACGAAATGTAATCAAGCAATCAAACAGACCTCAACTCAATATACAACCCACACCCCTTACTTCCGCAACTCCACACTTCTTTCTCTCCCTCTCTCTCTTGCCCTTTGTTTATCGAGCGCTATTAATTATTTAACACGATTTCATAATTGTCAGCTAATTGGCGTGTTGTGTCGCATTTGCAGCTTTTTTATGGTCATTTTCTGTGCCATTAGCGGAATTTCAAATATTTTATTATTATTGTTTTGTTTCATTCCGCTGTTGTTGTTGTTGTTTTGCTTTTAATTAATTTAAGTTTGCAAAGCAAATACAATTACATAAATTGTTTTTATGGCATACACACACACACACAGTCACACACGTGCATTTCTACACAGAAACTCACACAGTAGCATAAACACCTGATGGCGGACTCTTGTAAATGTCGCGTACATTGCAGTTAAACCTAATTGGATTGTTACTACAACAGCGCGTGCTGTATGCCAGATGCGCCACACCTGGCTGAGTAAAAGAGACGAGAGAGAGAGAGAGGGGAAAACAGTGGGAAAGAGTGGAAGAAAAGGCTACAAAATAAACGCGGCGAAAATGTTTCAGAATTTTGTTAGCCAATGGCTCACCTGAAACAGCCTGATATGGTCTCGGTTTAGACTCTGGTTGTGCCTAAACTGCTCAAATATTTGGTAAAACCTGTTAAAAAAGTTCTGGCAATGCAAAAAAGACTAGAGAATTGGGAAGAAAAGTTAAAAACTACAAATATATGTATATCAATTTTGATGGTGTTTTAATGATTACAGTGTTAATAATTGTATACCATATCGGAAATAGGAGCATAAGTAATAAGAAGCACAATCATATAATATTATACAGTATACTGCCCATAAGCTAAAAAACTATTAAAAATGTTACGCAATTCAAAAAAAGGTTTTCTTACACCTTAAAACCTAAATCATTCAACTGTCATTGTTACTAGAATAAGTTAGTGCATTCAAGTATACAGATTTTACTGTAAACGCGTTATATAAGTAATAGTAAATTTAATTATCAAATAAATGCTTACATTCATACTTTGCAAGTAACACTTAAATATATTATTAGTATTAATACTTGAAGTGTTTGCAATACTTGTAAATAAATATTAATAATAATGATTATTCACGTACATTGTAGGGTCTGTGTGATTATACACGTACATTGTGGGGTCTAAAGAATACTAAAGAATACTTATGCATCTAATAATAAAGAAGAATAATACTATGCTATGTACGTACGTACATATATTTCAGAACAATACGCCTTCATACGCAGTTAGAAGTTAATACTATTGTTTAACCTAGACTGTATAGTATATAAATTATTTCTACATACCCCATTTGAGTAACAATGGAATACTGTACAGGCAGGCAAACACATTCGGCATACTGCGATCTCGCTATGGTAATTATAGAGAGGTAAACTTTACTTAAAACTCATAACTTTCCTGGCACGTTTGTTCTATTTATTGTACATAGTATAGAAGTAGTTAAGTTGTAGTTCGCGCTGCGTTTGTTTAACTGCTCCTGCTCTCTATATAGTATTATTTATATGGCAGGCGATTATTTAAAGCGTAATTAGTAATTTCATGCAATTTGTCCCCATTTCAACCTGCTGCCTCCCCCTCTCTTTCTCTTGCTCTCTCTCTTTCATTGACGTTGTGTGGTTGGCCTGCACTTGAATTGCACATTTGCTTCGCAACTTGTCAAGTGCATGTTTGCTTTTGTTACTGTTGTAGTAGCAGTAGCAGTTGTTGTTGTCGCTGTCGCGGTTACTTTGTGCAAAATTGAAAATAATTAAACAGGAAATTAGTAGAGCGTAACTCTGAGCCGAGTTTAGACTGCGCTCCACTGCCGCGCCCCTCATTTGCCTCTCTGTGTCCTTTGTTGCA
The DNA here is from genome assembly GCA_018903715.1 of Zaprionus davidi. NCBI lineage: Eukaryota > Metazoa > Arthropoda > Insecta > Diptera > Drosophilidae > Zaprionus > Zaprionus davidi. Next base: position 6,575,773 of record JAEIGL010000003.1, read on the forward strand.
CAGAGAGACCTGCCCTGTGTTTTTTTTTTTTTTTTTTTATCGCCACCCGCATTTCAGTTGCACACCCGAAGGTTATTTTTAAAATTCCCCCCTTAATTACTGTGGCAGTTTTCGCAGCGTATTTAAAATAAACACACACACACACTGCCTTTTTTTTCCCATCCCATTTAATTTTGCCTCAAAGACGTCACTGCAAAATTATCATATCGACAAATTCCACTTAATGTTCTTCTGACAGCACACTAAATGTCGAAGCTTTTCGCTTGCTTCCTTCGTCCCACACCTCTGTCCTTTTTGCGGTTCTGATGAACGGTAATTAAGTGATTTTTCATGCGGCTCCTGGCAGATAATAAGCTGGCAAATAAACAAAAAACCATTGCAAAGGAAAGTTTAATTTTTGTAAAGGTTTGTGCTCTCTGTTTCTCTGCTTCTTTTGCTATCTCTCTCACTCACTCCCTGTCTCCCTCTCGTTCGCTCTCTCTCTCTCTCTCTCTCTCTCTCTCTCTCTCTCTCTCTCCTCTCTGTTTTTAATGCCTCAAACGTTTTAAGCGTGATTAAGCCGAAAGTGTTCGCCGGGCAAGCTTTACATTTATTGGTATTTAAAAAGTGTTTTGGCAGCATACGACATAAAGGTTCTTTAGGTCTTCCAGCGTCGTTGACAACTTTTTGCTTTCACACTGAGAGAAATGTGTTGGTAAATGAAAAGAACATGGCTAATGCAAAATGTAACTAGTAAATTAATAATACTAGTATACACGTATGTTAATGTAAGTGATAGTAAAAATATTTATTTAATATTTATTATGAATGTAAATGATATTCCACATATTAATTTATTATTATTTTAATGCAAGTGATATTTAAAATATTTGCCGTTTTTCATTAAATCAAGACAATTTCTCTCAGTGCACTTGCTTGGCTTGTGTATCGCGTGGCATATGCAGCAGCAATCCTTAATTGGTGGCAAGTTCTTTGCAGTTATGTTTTGGCTTATAGCTGATGGCTGATGCCTTGTTTGCCGTCGTCTTCTCTCTCTCTCTCTCTCTCTCTGTCCTGCCAGACTGCCATTTACGCCAACAATGCACGACGGCAACATGTGGCACTAATAACAGTTGCCACTGTTGCGCGCAAAATGTTGCAGCAACTTTTGCTGCTGCTGCTAAAGCATTGACCGTTAATTGTGGCATGCCTTCTTTGTTGGACTTGATGTCTAGTCACTTGCTCTGCAATTGAAGCACGTGCATGAGGCAGTTAAAGCAGGCAGAAAGGGAAGGCAACAAATGCATGCACATACAAACATATGTACATATCTATGCTGTTCAGCTGTTGCCCCATTTGGTGGCAACGAGTTGGACCGCCTCGGTGCACATAATGCGAGGTTTGCGCGTTGTGCGCTGCCCAGTTGATACCAACGTCCATCTTGCTAAGCACGTTTCTAGCAGATGCTCGATGTATTTGCCTGCTGTTGCACTAGGCTTCTTGCCTCACGTTTGTCGAGTGCCGATTGCACTGCTTGCCACACATGCCCATCGCAGGTACCTAAAAGTATGCCGTTGCTCTCAATGCCGCGACCTCTTCCTTTCTGCCGATTATTACCTTTTTGCCTGTTTTAATTGATTTTACCGTTTGCTCAATGTGCACTGTTCTTACTAACATACACACACACGTACGCACTCACACTCTCTTGCAGCAGAAACACCTTTCAATTGCCGCAACAAAGCAATGGCAAATTTCTGTGCTTGCTGCAAAGTTCCTGATTAGTTTTCTCCATTGACTTTAAAAACGGCACTGTCAAATTTTTGGGGCTTCATTGTGTAACAGTTAATTGGATCTCACATAGAAATTGCTAACTATAAAGAGAGAGAGAGGGAGAGAGAAAGAGAGAGATTGAGAGAAAGAGAGAGAGAGTGAGAGGAGCGCTTTACTTTAATATGTATAGACGGAATTGAAAAATAAATATAAACATTTCTTACGGAACGAAAAAAGAAAGAACAGTTTTTTAATTTTTGTCGAGTTTTAATAGCAAAATATTGAAGAAATAATATACAAAATATAAATAAATAAATTAATTAATTAATTAATTAATTAATAATAATAATAATAATTATAAGTTATTAATAACACTGTGTTTTTAATAACATATTACTGCATATCATTGAGGAAACTTTCAAGTATGAATGAAAGCATAAGTGAAAACCAGTTTAAACATTGTTACTGTTCAAGTGGTTTCAATTTGCTTATCGAATTAAAAACTCCTTAAACACTCGCAAATATTTGCAGAACAATTAAAATGTATTTACTCACCTTTTTCTCCCTTTTGTATTTGCAGGTGCGTACACGTTGTTGTTCTGTTGATTCATTCACTAACGATTGACGAAATTCGTCAAGCAGACACTCAAACCCATTCACAAATTGTCAATGTGCGTGTAAGTCTAAAAATATAAATTTGAGGGGCGTAAGTGAATGTATACACACATAAGAATTGTGCAAATACTACGAGTCTGTTTGGCAATGAGTTGAATAAATAACAAATGTGTTTGAATGATTAAAATACAATTTAAATAGAAGAGTTAAATATTTAAGATACCCTGGATGAAACGGGTTGAACTACATTGGGAACTAACGTTGCTCTTAAGCAGTCATTCAATTAATATTCACTTTCATATGGCCTGCGCTTTTTGCATTCAAATATATTTGGAATAATCACAGAATGAACTTGACACACTTGAGAATGCGAACCGAAAGTGAGCCGAAGGCGTCAATTGTTGTCACAAACAAATCTGAACATTTGTGTCATTCGCACAGTTTGCTTCATTAACATAAGTGTTCGGTGTTCGAATTTCAATTCTTCAAAAAAGGAAAAAGAAAAGAAAAGAAAAAACAAAACGTGTGAACTCATAAAGAAAAGAAACAGAAGCGGTGAATCAGCTGAGCTGAGCTGAGTTGGAATGTGATACAAGTGAAATGCTGTCAATGTCTTTTATAGGGAAGCGCATCCGATGCGAAACTTCTCACAGCTGTTGCAACACATGCAAAGATATCGGATAATGTATGCAGCTGATTAGGTTATTAGCTTTGGGAGTAGGAATAAGACAAAAGATATTTTATTTTTGAGGAGTTTGTGAAAGTAGAAAAATATAACTATAGTTTTAAAATATATAGTATTTTATATTCCTATTTATTTGTGAAATGTAAGTATATATATTCTTCAGCAGAAGCACTATCCAATATGTTCAAGCCATGTTGATCTATGCTTTTGTCATTGTGAATACACAGATGTCAGCTATTATAAAGCTATAGGTTCCTGTATACTCGTACTATGCACTGATCAAACTTGCAAGTTTACTCAAATCGCTTGTTAAGCAATGTATTCACAACACTTAGCTTTGACATACATATGAATAATAATATATATTTTGCAATTTTGTCGATTTAGTTATTATATCTTAAACTATTGGTATAATAGTTTTATCTCAACTTATAACTAATGTTCTCTTCTTCTTATTCATGCGCCTGAAATCTTTCAATAATTCAAGCAAAGTGTCTTTCAATTTGTGTCTTTATCTACAAACCCCTGAAGAGCTGACCCAGCAGCACTCTGTCACCTTGGCGCATTGTTGCCAAGTTCTTAGCACCATTTAACCCCAAATGCCCACAACAACTACAAGAACAACAACAACTGTCTTCTGTGTACAAATCGATAGCAAACAGTAGATTTATGCATTTGGAAAGGGTAGCCTTTGACAGCGTAGGGCAACAGTAGGCCGGTCGTCTCAAGATTCGGCTAATTTACATAATAAACTCAATGGGCTTGTTGGCTCTCTCTCTCACTCGAGGTGCTAAGTTAACTAGTTGAGAACTTGGGCTTAAGACGATGTCTTGTGCCTAGCCTATCTACATAATAATTCTTGTTTGACGAAATTGAAAACAAATTTAAATGTTAATGTGTGCTCCCAATTTAATATATTCCACAATGTGGCGACGCCTTCGAGATTAATGATAACCAAAACTCCCAAGAGAGAAAGACTGATGCGGGCCTCAGTGTGTGTGCTATGAGTTATGCTTGTGTGTGACTGTGTGTGTACATTGTCGTCATGTGGTTAGAGAGCCAAGTCTCAGTACAGTTGAAACATGTGACTTTGATGCATGCGATTTGCATATTATTATTATTATTATTATTATAATGTATTACTAATGCAAGTAGCTTGATTGATGATATTGCAGCTAGTCAGTCTTTATTAGATTAAAGATAAAACGTTGAATGATTTAATTCTCTTAAATTATGTATATTTTTACATTTTTATTAATGTTTGCAATGTTATAGTAATATTTCTTAAATAATTATTTAAGAAATATTCAACAATTATAGTTTGTAATTAAAAACAAGAAGGTCTTGATAGAAAACCTTGGCAATCCCACTAGTCATTATATTTTATACTTGCAATACCACTCGTTAGATCGTAAAGCTTATCATGTCGTGTCGATAATATTATTGAAAATTATATACTGAATATGTTGAGGGAACAGATTGTGAGAAAAACCAAGAAACCAAAAAAAACAGAAATGAAGCTATTTAATGATTATAATTCCATTTAATTGCCGCTGTGCAGCTGGTGAGGCCACCCAAAATGAAATCTAATCCCTAATGTCTTCATTCAAAGATAGTTTTCATGATCGTTTCATGATCGTTTTGCACTGGGGCTGTCATCACTTTTATGGCCTTCAGTGTTTAAATTTGACATTTGCTGTGATTTCTCGTTCTTCTTTATCTGTGTGAGGGTTTGTTTTTTGTGTGTGTAGGCACATAAACAAAAGAAACGGTTGCAGCGTGTGTTTTATGGGTCAGACAAACTATCAGCAAGGGCGAGAGCGAGACAGACAGAGAGAGTGAGTGAGAGCAGGAGTTCAAGAGAGAGCAAACTCATTGAACTGTGCGGCCAAGCGCCAGCATTGATGTGGAATTAATAAAGCGCAGTCGAAGTGCAGCTCGGTCTTAGTATGAAACAAGCGACAACAACAAATGCAGACAAACACACACAGACACACTGGAACACACACATGCACACATAGACATGCTGTGAGAGGGACAGAGAGTGTGGCCACGCAGCCAGTTTGAGCTGCAGTTTACTCACTGCAGCGTCTGAGCTGATGCTATAAAAGCGATTTATTAATGTCAGTCAGACAAGTGGCGGTTGGCGTTGGCAGCGGCGTCGGCGTCAGCGTCTGCGTTGGTGTTGGCACCATAGGAGCGGGAGTTGCATGCATAGCCTTTCTCTCTCCCTCTCTATCTTTCTCTCTCGGCCGCAATACCAAACGAATGTTTGTAATCATGTTGCTGCTGATGTGGCACCAGCTCATGTTGTTGCTGCTGCTGATGAGGATGATGCTGCTGTGGCGTCGGCGTCGGCTACAGCGGCTGCGGCTGCTGCAGCTGCAACTGTTTACCCAACTATCTCTGTGTGAGTATGCGTCCGTCTGTGTGTGTGAGTGTGTGTTACGTTGATAGACGCTGTAGTACGCGCTATGGGCTTATTATACGTTTATAGTGCGAAACTTTGAAATAGTTTGCAGATGCGTGAGCAATATTGCAAGAGATCAAACATAGCACAAAATGTGAAAAGCATTTTAAACGATATTTGTCAGGTTTGATTTCTTGAATAACAGATATAGAACTGTGAGTATATTTATTTGTAAAAAGAATTATATTATATTGTTTATTTGTAATTATATTTATAATTATATCTATAATTATATTTATGAGCATATTATACTATCTCATCAGATTGCCTACTAATGTTGCTCTCTCATAAATGAATTGAATGTTTTGCCCATTGCCTCAGGACAGTAGTTTTGAGTGCCGCTGGGCTATTTCCGTTGTGTGCTGTAGTGTGGGCAAATCATTCATTCATTCGTTCATTCATTCGCCTGGTAATAGCGCACTGGGAACTTGCAGTTTGTTGCTTGTTGCCCCTGCAACACACATTTATGTTGGATCCCATGCCAACACTGTGTACATAGACTTGTCATTTACAGTAGCAGACAACAACAAGAACTGCAGCAGCAGCAAGTAGCTCCCACGCTCTTAGCAGACATTTAGCCAGGGAATTACTGTGCCTGTCCTCGCTCTCACTCACTCCCACTCGCAAACTGCTCCTCTTACTTTCTTGCTCTCTCTTTCACTCTTCAGCTTCTTCCTCTATTAATATACCCGCTATGCATTATATAGAAGGGTATTATAAGTTTGTGGCAACCAAAATATATACAAGAAGGCAGAGGAAGGCGTGGTTGAGCATATATATTCTTGAACAGCATCAACAGCCATGCCGATATAGCCATGTCTGTCTGTATGTATGTCTATATGTCTGTCTATCTGTCCGCCTGTCTTTCTGTCTGTTTGTCCATCTGTCTGTCTCAATCGTTGCTGCCTGCAAAGTATACAATACAAAATACGCTTAGCAGTCAAGTTAAATATCTAAGAAACCGTGTTAGAGGGTATATAAAACTCGAGCACATTCAACTGTAACTTTCGTTCTTGTTTATTAAACTCTTACTCTTGTGAGTTTATTTTTTACTTAAATGCTGCAAAGCGGTAATTTCTTTTGTGCATCTATTTACATAACTGCCGCTCTCCATCTTCTTTCTCCTCTGTCCGAACTGATTTTCATTGGGATAGGGTGAATTTTATGCATTGTCTGCGTGTGTGCTGGTATTTGTGTGTTTGCTTGCGATTGGAAATGTTTGTTTAATCTTGTGATTACCAAGTTGCATTCTTGTGTTTGTGTTTTTGGGAACATTTTCTCGCTTTGACATTTGGAATGGGGTTGAAATTAAACAGAATCATTAAGATGTGACATTAATGTTGGATGTGCTCAATTGACAGACAGATTTGCTTGGAGTTACGCGTAATAAACTTATAGATTAACACTTGAAATTTGTTTTTAATGGGCGGAGAGTGTTGAGTAACATGTCAAAGTTGTTGAATTGTGCAATGGGAAAAAAGTGTAGAAAGATATAGGATAGAATAACGAATAATATAGATATATGTGTAGTAAAATTATGCTGCAGATGAAGCTGATTAAGGGAATACTGAGATGCTCCATTCTTTAATCAATAATTCACAAGTTCTTTTAGCATTATTGTAGAATTATGTTGAATAAATTAAAGACTTGAAGAAACCAATGTGGTATACAAACTTGTCGTAAGAATCTGCAGAAAGTTGCACAACAAAGTGCAAATTAAAAGTTTGCAAAGTTCATTGATATACGTATAAGTAGTAGTATAATTCAGTATCTATCTACATTTGCTATCTGGATTGGTATTAATTAACCAGCGACCTCTGCAGTACGATGGGGGTTAGCCAAACTGTCTGTGGTTTCAACGACTTTGTGGCTTGAGATTCTTCTACGCCAGGTGCGCCAAAAGTTTTGCCTTAAACTTTGACATAAATAAGTGCACTCGTGACTTGAGGCTGTAGATAAACTAGCAGCAAAAGCAAATGTCAGAGAGATAGATAGAACCACAACAACGGGAAGAAAAAAGTCAACAGGAGAGAGAAAAATAAATATGTATTCAAATTACATTTGGGGAAATGTGTTTTTGATACCCTTGAGGCAGAGGGTATATTCATTTTGGCCAGTAGTTTGCAAGTAATTTGCCGGTAATGTAAAGTACATATTGTATATTCTGAATCAGCATCAACAGAGGAATCGAACTACCCGTGTCCGCCTGTCCGTGTGTCCGTCTGTTGGAACGCAAACCAGTCTGGGCTTCTGTATGAAGACCATTATTGATTTTATAAATAATTTTACTTAGAGACTCAATATAGAATATACACAATACCATTTAAGTCTGCAGCATTATATATCGTATAACTAATATTGGTACGATCAGAGGAGAATAGGAACATGCAAGGGTATACAACTTTCGACTTGCGTAAGTTAACCTTGCTTCCTCGTCTTCTGTACTTTATGTTCGAAGAAATTAGCCAAAATAAAAACATTTATTTATGCAAATTGCGTGGCTTGAAAGGAAAATAGCCAAAGATTGCACAAATCGTTTGCTGAGTTGTGATTGTGACATGCAAAAAAGAAAAGAAAATATAAATAATAGAATTCCACATGGTGCTAGAGAAATTAAGAACACAGCTGTAAGGTTCAAGGATCTAACATAAATTTCACTCACAGAGAGAAAAAAAGAATAGAAAACGTAAAATAATATTGTAATCAGTAGAGCAAAAAAATGTTTTTGATAAGGGTTTAAGAATTACAAGCGTGGCGCCAAGGGCAGAGGGCAAAGGGTAACGCAACAAAAGACCGCAATACGCATATTTCACACTCCCCAACACAAAGGGCTGCGAAACACCTTCCCCCCAAAAAAATGACCCCAATTTTGTTGTTTAGTGTAGGCAAGAAATTGGAAAGAAAATGTTGACTAAATAACAAGGGTTAACCAGACAAATACCCTGTACTGCTATACATAATAAATGATTATAAAATAAATACCCTTTTTAGTAGCTGCTGCTGTCTTAAGGGGTATAGCAAATACGTAAAAATAACAAAAATTATGTGCAAAACGTGAAAAATGTGCAATTTCATGTTTACTTTTTGTGCTTGTTTGGCTGAAGGCTCTCTTGTAGCCGGATCTGGAACTGGATCTGGACTATGGGATAAGCCTCGGCCTTCAACTTGTGTTGCTTTCGCTTCATATTTCGTTTGCGCTATGTGTGTGTGTACAATTTTTGGTCATACAGTTGAGTAAATTTGACAAATTGTAGAATGGCACAAGCCAAAAGCGACCAGGCAAGTAAGCGAGCAGCGACAACAACAAAAATACAACAAACTTTTTGGGACACTTTTGAACATATGAGTAATGTGTGTATGTTTTCTGTTTGTGTGTGTGAGTATCTGCGAAGAAGCAGTATGATATGTATGAACTAATGATTATTAATGCTTATAAGGATTTATGAAAAGTTTTCGTTTTGTGTTGTATTTGTGGGGGACTCTCTTCACTCATTGGGGTTAAATTGTCTGTATGGAATCTGTTGCCTGTTGCCTTGTTATGTATGTATGTATTTATATATGTTTGTGTGCCTCTGCAATTGAAAGAGGAAATGCGAAAATATGATACAATTCCATGCCCAGGGGATGCTTTTCCTTTGTTATAACTCAATTTATGGTGTGGAACTCTTTAATAGAAGCAACTCTATTAAAAGGAATTCATTATGAATGATGATTAGTATGAGATTTCTAGAATTGTGGGATCAGAAAGGGTTGTTTGTTTCTGAAAACCGTATTAACATTAATTTAGAGTCAGTATAATGTTGAGTATGAACACATTTAACTTCTATATTTACAAAAAGCTGTCTAAGTTTCCTTGCAATCGTGTTTAAATAATCTTTAATTTACATTCTTTCTATCTACAGACTATAGACTTTATAATTTAATAATTTATAATTCAATGAAAATCAATTCTACTTTTATAATCATTTTGTGTAATTTTTAATGTAAATAATTTGTATTATTTATTTCAAATAAAATGCACGAAATTTAATGATTATCGCATTACAATTTGTTTGCGATATTTGTGAAAATATCATGATGTAATTATATATAATATATAGTAGTTTCATTTGGCCGAAAGAACAACAATAATGGAAAACAATACGCTATGCGAATGTGTTTTCTGAGTGTGTGTGCGTGTGTTGAACATTAAAATTATTGTGCCGCATTTTCTATTTGAATAACGAATCTAATTGCTGCTAATGAAATGCAATGAAACCCACAAATGCAAATTTAATTGTCATTTTGTGTGATAAACAATATAAAACAGGCGGTGAATTGCCATCGGCGGTGGGGAAAGGGGTCATCAATTGATATTCCAGCATAAAATCGGACACAGCGGGAAAAAACATAAAAATTAAAAGCCGTTCTAAAAGTACGAGGCGCAAATTACGGATTTAACAGCGTTGAGAGGGATGTAGGAGTGGGCGGGGCATAGAAATAAATTAGCCAAGTTTGGTGCTAATGCACACTGGGTTAGCTGAGATTTATATGAGAGTCCCTGAATTATTTAGATTGAATTTAAAAATCAAATTATAATAATGAAATAATTGAAGGGCGAAAAACAAAGAGGAAGCCATATATTTATACACGTTACCCATAGGGTAGAAGGATATTATTACTTTGTGTCAACTAAAAATGTATGTAATAGGCAGAAGGAGGCGTGGCGGGCACCCCAAAATATATATACTCTTGATCATCAACCGTCAAGTCGATATGGTGATGTCTGTATGAAAATCTGAATTCCCAAGACCATGAGAGCCAGGACTACTTAAAATATATGAACATATCGATAACTACCGAAAGCCAAGCCTAATTTAAATGCAGGATAGTTGATAACTATCACAATAACTATCAACGCCCAAATAATTGCTGAAAATTTAGTTGTGATCGTATAATAAATATAGCAGCTATTTAAAAAATACTTTTAAGAGTTACTAATTTCCAAACCGCACCCTAAAGTACGCGACAGAAAGTGTAGAAGTTTTTTATTTGAGAAAACGTTTTTTTAGTTAGGTATATCACAGTTGGGCACACTTTACTGTAGCTTTCGTGATTTGTAATTGAATAATATACATGTATTCTATTTGTTTCACTTATTATATGATTATGAAATAATTTCATTAACAGTTCCAAAATACAAAATACTTTAAATTGTATTTATTTATGTAATTTATTTATATCATATTTATTTATGTAAATGGATTCTTTAAACATTAAAAAAACTCTTATAAAATCAAGAGAAAAGTTCTACTTTCGCACAGTCAAAGCGAATAAATAAAAACCCATTTGATACTGCAGCTGAAACTTAAGATTAATTAACAGTGCTTCATTAAAACTGAACTGAAAGGGGAAGAGGGAGTGGGAGGGGGTAGTTGAAAAAAAAATAGTCACAAAAGCTTTAAGCTGCAGCCGGCAATCAATTTTGTACAGTTTTAAAAAGCAAACTTTTTCTGAAGCACTCTGCAAGTTATATACCCTATGTAAATTTAATTAAAATGGGTATGCAGAAGATTGAAAGAACAAAGAGAAAGTTTGAAGGCTTAAGTTTCTTATTCGAAACAAGAGCAAAAGGAGAGAAAAGCACATTTAATAGAGAAAAGTGAGGTTAAGTAATTTGTAGGAAGGATTAAAATGTTTTCAATTAATAAAACATATGTGAAAGCAATTAGAGAGCATCTTTATAGTCGTAGTCTCAAATTTAATTTGCTTTACATTTATTTATTTATTTATGTTTTTTTTCTTACTCACATTCTTCAGTTGTCCTTTACCTCTGGCCAACCCATTAGCGGTACGTAGGGGAAAAATGCCGAAAACTTTGTCGTCTGTTCTTGATGCTAATGATTGTTTGATGTGCCCTAGTCGAGAGTCGTAGAGCGAAAAAACCACTGGGAAGGAGAGGGGAAACGGACGATGTACAACGAGAGAGAGAAAGAGAGAGAGACACTGGGGAAAGAAAAGACAAAGATAGATAGAGAGTGTACTAAAGCAAGCGATGACGCGCTAAGAAGCATCGAAGCTTGAATAAATACAACGGCAAACTTGCCCTGATGATTTTGGTCTTCCTTCGGCTTCCTCGGGGACTGTCCATTTTATTTTTCACTTGTCCATGAGGAAAGTTTCGTAATTAAAACGAAGGCTGCCAACACGCTGCGTTGCGATAAAAAAAGCGTTAAATTTTACGAAAAATTGAACTTTCCACTGTTAAAATCTGAGTCTACTTTATGTTTGAAACTCTGAGTCCGAATTGAGATTTTATTTCAGCACAGATGCGCTTCAAATTTCGTTCAGTTAAAAGTGATTTTTCACTTATGAGAGAGAGAGAGAAAGAGAAAAAAGGAGAATGAGAGAGAGAGAGATAAAGACAGCTGTTATTAAAATCTATACGGCATCAAGTTAAAAAGTTCTTAATCTTTGTGCCTTAAGATGATCAAAATTTGTGTAGCAAGCTTACCTTGGCTAATTGTTCAACAGCTTAAGAGATTTTTGGCAAAGTTTTGTTACCAATGCGTTGTTGTAAAAAGGACTTTGAAAGTTCTATGATAATTTATAGAGTGCACACACACACATACATACACACAGACGGAAGAGGTGTTCTTTCATTGTGAGCGAAACTTTTGCAGTTTCTCTGAACTTGGCCACAACCTTTGGAGAGAGACTCAGACTAAAAACACTTAAGCGCACACTTGACCCACAGCACTTGGCACCGAAAGCATAAAACTATCAGGTTAAATGATATAATGACCGTAGACACCTACGATAAATAACGATTATACGAATTAACAAAACGTATGACAGTTGCACAACCTGACCGAAGTAGCAAACTGGGGCAGAAAGACAGTGCCTGGAGACCTTAGCTCGAGTTGGTAATTAAAACTTACAACCCCCTTTACATTTGGGCTAACACGCATATACTGCTCTTTGCTTTGTTTCCCTTGTCCTCTCTCTCTCTTTATATTCCTTTCTCTCTTTCCCTCTAGCTTTTCTATTTTTCTCCGTTTTACTTTCATCTTGTTGTGGAGCCTTGTTCTCGAGCATGCAAAAATATATTGTTGACAACATGAAATTAATTTCACCCTTGGGAACTGTTAGTCCATTGTTGTTGTTGTTGTTGTGGTTAACAAAAGTAAAATTCACACATGCGTTGGAATTCATAACTGGTTATCGCTCTGGGGGCCACAATATGCATGTATGGAGTGTGTGGGTCCAGTTGGTTTTGGCGGACATTTGTCTGGATCTGTAACATGTTTTCCATAGAGAATTTGGGGGCATTGCTTGGTTGGCTTGCTCCCTGGTTGCATGAACAAACAAGTCAGCGAACCAAAAGCAATTAGAGACCGTCTAGCGATAAGACACAACAGAAAGAACAACAACACGAACAACAACAAGAACAACAACCAGAACAACAACAACAACAAAATAACACTGGACTCTACAGTTTTGGTTTAATTTGCATACAAGCTGAGGTTCAAGCTCAGTTTGAGGCTCTTGAAATATTTGTTACAAAAGGCCTTTCATCATAAAATACATACTCGTATCTATCGATGTTGTAACTAGACCATGCCATTAGTTATGAACACTTGACAGAGCCCATTAAAAGGTCAATTCCCTAAAAAAGTTTTGCCACCTCAGTGACCGCAAATTAGAACTGTAATAAACTCTTTTATAGCATTTGATGGCTCACTACATGTGTGTGTGTATTTTATATACTTTTTGCACACTCTTTTTACTGTAAACCACAATAAAATTTTTGCACATTTTCACAATTTTATGCATAGTTTTGGTCTGAAAGTCTGTTCTTGTTGTTGTTTTTTGCATGTGGTCTAGTTAGTCGAAATATTTTATGAATTATCATCTATTTCAAGCGCGTAGTAATGTCGAAAATATTTTCATATTACATATTTATTAAAAAACATATTGCATGAGCTTTAATGATTTTGATAAAAAGTGCAATTACATTTAAACTGAATATTTATATAAAAGAATTAAAGCGATGCTTGCTTACACAAAATAACTAGTAGGAAAGGTTCAATTTAGCGCGCGCGACTGTTATATACCCGCTACCCAACTAACCAAAATGATTTCTTAAAAATTATAACATCTTTTGCATTTTTTTGTTGTATACTTTCAGGAAGCGGCTTTGAAATCAGTACATTTTATTTATTTGTTAAATAACTTTTATGTTTATTATCCGATCGCAACCAAGTTTATTTTAGATTTTGGCCATTCCCCATTCCGCCCCGTAAATCAATAAAAACCAAAGCGTAATTTTTATGCAGCAAGTCAAATTTTGGAGAATACAATGACTGTCAATGTCTAAATGATATCTGAAAATTTGATCAGATATTAACCTAGTAGTTATTAAAGAAATAATTTAGAGAGTTACTAATTTCTAAACCGCTTCCAACACAATATACGTGTAAAGTAGAAGTTGTATATTAAGGAAATAGTAAGTTGGGTAGAGGGTATATAACAGTCCAGCACATGTAATTTTTGAAAAAATAAGAAAAAAAAAGTATCTTTGCATCGGCCGGGAATCGAACCCGGGCCGCCCGCGTGGCAGGCGAGCATTCTACCACTGAACCACCGATGCTTCATGGGAACATCCTTTAAAATATTTAAAATATTGTCCAAAAATTGATAATAGAAAAGAATGAGAGTTGTCACACAAACTATATACTAATACATATGTAAACTTATGGAATAATTTATATTTGAATGATAAGATAAGCAGACAAAAGAAATGAGATCGCTTGAATACAAAAGTAGAATATGAAAATTTGTTTAAAAATAAATCAGTGTCAACAGATTACGAAACCAATTGACCCTGAGTAAATTTTTCTATTCGATAATAGAAATCAATTAATCAAATAATGGAATTTCCACTATGAGAATTTAAATTTAATTGGGATTCTAATTTTTAATAATTCATTAAATTATACAGTGAATTTCAGTAAATTATTTTACAAAAACTATAGCAATTAGCAAACATTTTTCAAATAACAAAAAAAAACTGACATATACGTAAATTGCATGAATTATGATAGGAGGGCATAGTCCGAGACTGAAATAGACAAAAGAGCAAAGAACAGTCGGGAAGAAAATAAAACTTAAGTGGCAACATAATGCAAGAGAACAAAAAACTTTAAAAGCAATTAAATCCCATGCAAATAAATTAATAAAGACCATGGAAAAGACAAGAAAAGAATACAGAAAGAAAGCTCAGGAGAATGCAAACAAAAGGAATTTAATTTAAATGTAAATGAGTACAAAATGGAATAATCACCACTTCGCCCTGCTGCAGCTTGTAGAACTTACCTTCGCACTTCTCCTTGACAAATTTGCAGTTGACTTTTCTAATTAGATTGATTGACGATTGGGCAACAGATTTAGTTATATATGTCTGTGATTACACAAAATAATTTTGAAGACATTGTGGAATAAATAATATATAATAATAATTTGTACATATGCGTGTGTAAGTTTAGTTAAGGTTTCATCTTGTTAGATCAATTGGCTGCCAAATGCAAAAGGGCAGCCAAGGAGAACGACGTATTAGCTTCGTAGTAGTAGTATTATTAGTTGTTGTTGTAGTTCATTGTAGTAGTTGTTTGTTATGACATGGCTCGTTAAGTCAATGGCGTAATTAACATTTCCAGGCAAGCACAACAACAAGAAGAACATCAACAACTATAACTACAATAAGAGCAAGAGAAGCAGTATCATTCAGAGCCATCCCGGTGTACGCCCGCACTCAAGCTAATTGAAATTATTTCAAAAGGCAACATCAAAATCATGAACCTGAAGCGCTGTATCTGTATCTGTAACTAACATTCTGCATCTAAATATATCAAAAGGAGCCCAAAACTGAATATGGCTCTGTAAACATGCAAGTAACTCATAAATGATACCCTTACATAAAATCCGATAGGGGTAGTATGTAAGGTGTGATAAGATAGAAATTGAACTAGTAAACATTATAACCATTTAAAGTACAATATTGTATGTTTTATATAAATGAAATAAATATTCATATTTATGAAATACACAGCAATTAGATTTATCGGTTTTACAATCAAGTAACAGTATATCTCTGTCGTCATAAGAGAGGCAATTTTGGTTAATTTGCGGCATGCTGCAGTTGCCATTATGAAATTGGATGGGTAATTTCAATGACTCCAGTTCAAATCATTTGCTCCACTGCACTTAACTAAACCGAAACCACTTTAAGTATTTCGAGCACTGACTTCCAAATTAAGAAGTCGATTCTGTTATGTCTTGTATTCACTTGTGGGGTATTATATTACACACATCCTTATACTATGTATGAGACCTATACGATATATCTTATCAATGCGACTCGTGTGTGTAAGTAATCGAACTAGCTATGTCCGTTTATCCGTATATCCGTGTGTCCGTCTGTTGCAACTCAGAGTAGTCTCTCACTTTGAAAGCTAATGTATTGAAACTTGGTACACATACTTCTTATTGTTGCACGCTATATGTAAGTAGAAACAAGTCGAATCGGACCGATATATCGTATGGCTACCATACAAAGTATCGGCCAATTATTGTTATTTGTCAAAATATTGCAACCAAATTTACTACATCGAACTTTTTCTATGTATATAATATGTATATAAAATTTAATCCAAATCGTACAGCTGTCATAGGAACAATCGGTCGTAATGAAGGTTTTTGTATAAAGACCAGTTCTGATTTTAGAAATAACTTAACTTATCATTGCCAATTAAAGTATGACATAATATTGAATATACATAATACTTTTCAACTCTGCAACATTATATATAACTAGTATTGGAACAATCGGAGGAGTTAAGCACCTTCATGGGTATAAAACTTTCGCCATGCCGAAGGTAGCCTTCGTTCTCGTATAATTTTATTATTATTTTTAATATGCACCGCAAGTGGGATCAAACCTGAGGTAAACTTCATATACACTCTGTGAGAGTAAACAACAGTAGGTATGAAATCAAGTCAGCATTTCATTGATATTCAAGGTAAATGTTAGTTTATTCTGGAATACATCATTACAAATAATACTTTCAAGTACATTATTTGATTTGGTTTCCAAAAAAAAGTTGAATTGTAATATTTTTTGAATTCACCATTTCTTGATTTTTTTCAAAAAAATAACGGAATATATATAAAAAATATGCATTACGCGAAGTGGGATCCAGATTATGTTCTCCATTCGGAGAACATGTCATTTCATAACACACGTATATTGGCTTTGGCATTTTGGAAAACCATTAACATACAGAAGTCAAATAAGTTAACATATTTAAAGATAATGCTCATTGCTTTAATATTTCTACCAATTGCATCTATATTCCGAGCTTATTTCCCACCGGAAGTTGTTGAAAAAAAGATTTACGGTGAAATCGATATTAACAGTTTGGACAAAATGTATGAAGAATTTAATAAATTGAACGTCACAGTGCCAAGGGATATAATAATGTACACACCACCTGATGAATTTTTTGAGAAGATTATGAAACTAACGATAGAAAAGTTCAAATTAAAGGAATGTATCGCAGTGGACACTTATGCAGAGATGGAAAAACTTATGAATACAAGACACTGTCTGGCTGCTGTGCGGTTTAACACGGATCCATCTACTGGTGGGCTGGATTACGAAATAGGTTTTCCAGCCCTTCTTCGCACGGTGACAAATGATATGCCTAGTTTTTGGGAGACGGATAAATTGTTTAGAACTGAACCCAGGTGTTACAATTCGAATTATACTTGTACCCCACCAGGGTATTTTGAAGAGGGATTTGTTCAGATACAGCATGCAATAGCCATGTCTTATTTTGAACTACAAACGAATTATAACGATTCGTCATCAATATTCAATATCGTAATGAACAAGTTTCCAACAAATCGATACATTGTCGATCGCTATAAAACTCATATGAAAGTTTTACTCTCAGTGGGCATTCTTTTTGCATATATATTTCCCACGTTTGCTACAGTAAGAGCAATAACTGACGAAGAAGAACGGGGTATTATGACAATGTTGAATATCAAGGTAAAGAACTGGTGCGCTTGGCTGATAATACTATTCATATTACAGACTATGACGACGTTATTCGTATTATTAACTCTGAATATGTCTTGGGCAGACTACACGATTTTCACCTACACCAAATCGTGGCCAGTGTTCGTTTTTCTACTGTGCTATGTTTGTGCAAGCAGCAGTTTCATTCTTATGATTTCCATAGTCTTAATTCAAAAGAGGCAATCAGCGATATACCCACTAACTCTACGGCTTTTTGCTGTAGTTCTATTGCCTTTTAACTTGCACCTCGAATGGCGTTCTTTGTACAAGATTATCGCTTGTCTATCGCTGGATAATGCTTTATTAATGGGACTCAATATAATAATGGATTATGAATGTATAGGCGATAGCTTTCAATTAAAATTTTTCATGATACCGCATTTTGCTGGAACTGATTTTAGTTTGATGCATGCGACCGGAATGTTACTATTCGATTCGGTACTTTACGTGTTAATACTTCTTTATTACCATTACAAAGAAGTAACTATTGTGTCGACAACTGACAAACAGTCACTGAGAAGAAATTGGTATTATCCCTTAGAGTTTTTGGTATGCTTCAGGAAGCCAAAATTGTTGATAAAGAGAATTGGATTATTTCTACTACACAACCTTACTGTTCATGAAGATGATTTAGTTGATCATTATCCAAGCTTTCGGCCTCATGAACTGAACGACAAAGGAACGCAAACAGATTGGAACATGGGGAGGCAACATAGAGGAACGATGACTTGGCGGCCAAACATATTCTCAAGTATATCAGCAAGAGTAACAAGTGTAACTTCGTTGATTGTCTCCAATGTAAATCATTTTCGAGAGCATAAACGATCACAAAACATTCATGAAGCAACTGATTCCGTATACAGTTCAATATCTCCACTATCGCCTGGTACATCTTTATTGGACGGCATGTCATCTGAGTCTCTCCAATCCCTTAACTTGATAAACAATGAACCCCTTTTTGACACCAGTCATGGAATTCAAGTACAAAATGTGTCAAAAGAACTAGGATATGTCAAATACTTGGATGACGTCTCTATAAATATACATCCTATGGAGATAACAGTAATATTGGGTAAAAGCAATGAAAGCCGAATGTTTTTAAGTCATATCATAGCAGGTAATATTAAACCGGATTCTGGAAAAGTGATTATAAACAATCAAAATGTAGCACAGTACAAGGGAAATGAAACACTGTGCTGTTTACTGCCCTCAGATAGTATAATATTCACTCAGCTAAGCACCACAGAAAACATGTTCTTCTATACGCATTTAAAAGGAATGAGAAATTTTCGTCAAATTATTCGCGAAATAGATAAATACCTTATTTTGCTCAAAATGACGCTATCCGAGGCTGAACAGTTGACAGATGAAATGTCTTATGGGCAAGCACGGTGTCTTAGCCTGTGTTGTGTTCTATGTGGTGGCAATCATGCTGTCGTCGTCGATCATCCATCAATTGGGCTTAATCAGGAGAGTCGCTACCTTATGTGGGACATATTAAAAGCAGCTGCACGCACCCGTGTTGTTATTGTGAATACTACTTACTGTGATGAGGCTGAAATTCTTGGAAATCGTATAGCTGTTCTGCATAACAGCAAGTTGCAGTGCTATGATCGTGGAAAGCGTTTGCGAGAATTATTTTGCAACATATATATCTTGCATTGCGAAATAAAAGACAAGGAGATAGCAGACAACAGCCATAAAGAATTCTACGAACTCTTACTTAAACACTTTCCCAGCGATGCAAACGGTAAATATTTACCCAATTTGAGTAAGATTGAAATTACATTTACTGCAGTCACGGAAAGACGATTGGTAATGTATATAATAGAGTTGGAGAGCATGAGGAATGACTTAGGAATCGGAAATATATGGATTAGACGAAGTACTCTACGCGATGTGTTTGTAACTGAAAATGTAGTCTTTTCAGGCCCTGACAATATTAACAAGATGATACCGCAGATCATCAACAGCAATCTCATTGAGAATAATATACGAGAACTTCGACGACAGCAATTCAAAGCATTTTCCAAAAAAAGATTTCTTTTAATGAAGCGATATTTTTTGATTGTTTTCATAGTTATATTCGGTATGCCGTTATGCATATTAATGAATTTACAAGCATCAAATTTTGCGGACTTGCCTCGATTTAATCTGTCTATCTCAAGCTATCCTGATACTTCAGTGATAGTGAAGCAAAATAGTAAATTGGATTCCACAATGCTTAACTATAAAATATCAAAATCATATATGAAATATAATCAATTTATGTTAAAGAAATACGAAGATAGTTATCAAATTATTGAATTAGCTGGTAGACGCGAAATCAATTCATTTTTTGGCTATTTGGACATGATTTCATCGGTGGGTGTCAACAGTTTTTATATAGCTGCAGTAGACTTTCATCCGAATAAAACAATATGTTATTGGAATAATGAATTAGTTCATTCGGCGCCAATTTCATTAAATATGATTCACAATGCCTTATCATTTCACCTGATTGGACCTGAAAGTCAAATCCGCGTGGCAAATCTTCCCATCACACACGGAGATAGGATCATTTTGAGTCAAATGGATGTACATTATGGATTGAAAATTGGTATGGGATTTGGTGTGATGTTCGCTTTATGTACCGTAGTATCTTTGATGGGTATGCCACTTATGTGGGAGCGTGTGTCGGGTAATATGCGTATGCAAATCCTTGGTGGAGATACTAAATTCATGTACTGGGTCTCACATATTTTATTGGATGCAATTATTTATATATGTGTTGTCCTTTATTTATTAGTATTGCTACTTGTACACGATGCAATAGTTAACCGACATGGTATGCCTAACTATGTTGATGATTTTCAACTGGTGTTATCTGTACTGTTCGTCTTGATACAATTTGGATTCGCCGCATTGCCATTTGTTCACCTAATGTGCTTGCTATTTAAGAGAGTATTTTTAGGATTTGCCATTACACTGTTGCTTCTGACTTGCAGTAGCATTGGAGTCATGATAGCGTTCACTGCTAACGGATATTATTTTGTTATCTTACGACGTATCTTCTTTTGGTCACCATCTTTTATACTATTCATGACACTGCGACTTGTGCATATTTCTGGAGCACTTCGAAGAGCTTGCAAACATTTGGGCGGTTGCGCCCATGAGAGTACCTGTTGCACATTGTGTGGCTTTTTCGCCTATGAATACCCTGGCATATTAAGTGAAGTTTTGGTATTATGCTGCCAGGGTATACTTTATACAACGCTTGTTGTTTACTTATATTGGAATCCTTTATTCTTTGAATATAATTGTTTGACTCAGAAAAAACAATTGAATGCTTCGAAGACAGAGGATGTGCATATATTTAATGAGCAGAAGTTTGTGCACGACCTAACTGGGAAGCGTCTACAGAGTATGCCGTTAGTGGTAAAAGGTTTGACCAATCATTTAAACCTTAGAGAATTGTGGTTTTATGTTAAGCCTGGAGAAGTGTTTGGCATACTCGGTCCTACTAACTCTGGACAAACAACATTAATAAATTCTATTACTGGTGAGATGCCAATTGGCAGTGGTAAAATTTATATTTCTGGTGTAAGTGTACGCCGTAATTTGATGGCGAGCTTTAAATATTTTGGATATAGTCCACGTATTAATACATTACTTGAGTTTATGACCGTTGAACAGATACTCCACTTCTACTGCATTCTGGGTGGCCACAAACGTCAGTTTATACCGGATATTGTTAAATCAGTGTGCACCTATTTAGAATTGGATTCGTTTATGAATAAGCGTATCAGTCGACTGTACTATAGCGATAAACGTAAAGTTGCTGTGACAATTACATTATTGTGCGGAAAACATTTTATCATTTTCGACATGCCTACCCATGGCATGGATCCAAATCATAAAAGACTAATCTGGCCATTTATTAAACAGCTTAAACTGAATGGATGTACTGTCGTATTGACGACCTGTGACATTGATGAGGCCATTAATCTGTGTGATAAGGTTGCCATAATGTCGAAAGGTGATTTTAAAACTGTTGGCTCTGTTGATTTTTTAATTTCACAAAATTCTCCTGGCTATACACTCGAAATCACCCGAACAAGGGTTGTGTATTCACGAAATCCTGACAATGTTAAGACCAAAGAAAGTTATATTAAAGTGGTTGGTACAAGTTTCAGCGATGATGATAGCACCGATTCAGAGGAATATACTTTGGAAAATAGTGTTAGATCAAGTATTTTATTTGAAGATCCTCTATATGCGGAATGGGCGAAAAAGGCGGCGAGATATCCAAACATAATTGCATTCATGAATGAAGAGTTCACATTCGCCACTTTGCAAGAGAACTATAATAATATTCTAGTCTACGTTATACCATTTACAAAGATGGCTCTTTCCGATATTTTTAAGGCCATGTATGCTGCTCGTGAAATACTAGATGTATATTCCTATAACATAACTCGACCTTCCTTGGAGGAATACTACGAGGGAATGTTTAGGCAAGAAGAAGTAAATGTAACTGGCACATGATTTGTTTGTTCAAAATAAAAATTAATCTTTAAGTTTTTGTGTTTAATTATTTATTGTATATACATATTTTTTTTACATAATTATAGTATTATCGAATTAAAGTTAAGCAATGACCTTTTTTACTTTACTTCATTATTAAATAGTTCATTGTATTAATTTTTGCACCTTTCAGTTGTTTAATGCCTTTGAAAATTCGCATTTTTGAAAGCATTGGTTTATTACGCATCAACGATTATTTTATTTTACCTTAGCTTTAATTAAAGGTGAGCTTAATGAAATGTACACACACAACCAGACACACACACATACACATGACAGGCACAGACGCACGCTGACTGTACGAATACCAGTGGTCAACTACTTTGATAATGCAAAAGGATGTGTAAAAGAACGTAATTCAAAATAGATTAAATGGCTAAAAGGAAGAATATTTTAATGAATTTAAGACTTGAGAGAAGTTTGACACCTTGCTAAGTATAATATTGTGCTTAAGCTTTTACATAAGATAATAATTTAAGTCAAGAATTCAAGTGCATTAGTAGAAATAAAAGGAAAACATGAAATGAAAACAGATTGATTTTCAAAATGCAAATTATAGACAATAAAATGAATTAACCACAGTTATGGTATGTTCAAATTTATATAAATGTAGGTTTTCATATAGAAATTCACTTAACAGTATATGTTTATACAACGAATAGTACAATATGTATAGCGTGTGTGCCGTGTTTGAAGCTTATTAATTGCGGTCACTTCTCATGAACACGCAAATCACTTGTAGACCTCATTTTGGAAAATAGTACGAATACCAGTGGTCAGCTACAAACATACATACGAGTACATATGTACATACGTATGGTATATGTATGTTTATTGTAGTATTTATGTATATTTAGTATTGAGTACTGAGCTATATTGGGAATAGATTAATTCGCGAGGTCTTCGTTCTGGGCATTCAGTTGAGTTGAACGCTCAGTTCGCTCAGCTCGTGTTCGAGTTCTTTAGTGTCGTAACTGTATATAGTAAGACAAGCGAGTGCCAGGCTCTGCAGTCACACTTCCAACTATTTAGCTATCCAGCGATAATTTTCAGGCGGTTATTGTACACAAAGATTTTTAAGTCTACTTCATTTCTCGTCGTTATGAACGTGCAATATTTATAAGAAACTGGTAATGAAATTACGAAGCAAAAATTCAAATACTCTTACCGAATATTTACGAATTACATGGATAT
This sequence comes from Zaprionus davidi, assembly GCA_018903715.1. Taxonomy (NCBI): domain Eukaryota; kingdom Metazoa; phylum Arthropoda; class Insecta; order Diptera; family Drosophilidae; genus Zaprionus; species Zaprionus davidi. Next base: position 6,599,176 of record JAEIGL010000003.1, read on the forward strand.
TTATAACCTTGCAGAGTATTTTAATTTTGGTCAGGAGTTTGTATAGGACCTGAATGCTGAATCAGCATCAACTAGCCAAGTCTGTCTGTCTGTTGTAACGTTATCTAGTCTCTCAGTTTTGGAGATATACTGATGAAACTTGACAAATGCTGGAAATAAATAAGAAGGAGTCGACGAAGGATTTATCGTGCAAATTTACTGCATTTAAATAATACGCATATATAATTTTATCAATATCAGACCACATCTAGCTGCAATAGGAAAACTCGACTTAAATGAGGCTTTTTATATAAAGATTAGTGTTCTTTTTCGAAATAACTTAACTTATCTGTGCCATTGAAAGTTAATTTTCCATTTCATTCAAATCGGACAAATATATTCTATAACTTCCATAGGAATAATTGGGTAAAAGTGAATATTAATCATAACGAAGTTGTATATATCCAACCATTGAAATTACATGCATATACCTAACTAGTATAGGAATATATCGGAAGAGATAAGAAACTGTGCAGAGGTATAAAACCTTCGGTAGAAAGCAGGTTTTTTTTTAGTTTATTTATTTTTGAAACTGTGCAAGTTTCATCATAAAACTCATAATATGCTCAGCTTGTCAGTGTATCGTAACTGTTTCGATTAGCGTTCAATTGAGTGTACATAACTGTAGATGAACCCGGCACCTGTTAATTGAATTGCTCTAGTTTTCAGTTAAACGAAATGCTGATGCACTGTTTCACACCCGTCGCCATATATAAATCTCGAATGCCTCATTAGCGTGGCATTTGTGCGTAAATTGAAAATTATTTAGCAAACTGAAGTGTCTACTATACATGTACAACTTTGCTATCCGTGAGATACTTTTGCGGCGCTGGCAGTGTTTTCTAGACTTGAATGATCAACCTGTTAATTTGCGCTTTCAATTAACATTTCGTTAATTTCTTTGGTCAACAGCGGCGCTTCGAAAATTTATTTATGTACATGTTTTCTTTTCCGATTTTTTGTTGATTTTTCTTTCTAGCTTAGTTTGTTTACTAATTGCACTGATTACAACACAAATTTGTTTCACGACAGCAGCACAGAGAGTTCAGCAACCCGAGATAGTAGATGATTACAGCAAACAACAAAGTATAATGAAGTTGCTATTGAACTTTGTCGTGATGCTGTTAAGTGAGACATACCTGACAGAGTACAATATTTTTATTGTATTAATTAAGAAAATTCTTCACCTATATGTATTTTATTTTCATTCTATTGATAAATCCCAATAAATTGCAGGAAAATAAATAATATAAAATATATTCTTACATATTGTGTTATATTTAAATACATTTTTGTTGAATTTGTTATGCAAGAGATGTCTTCTCATTTTCCAAGCTTATTTCATTGACTTATCAACACAATGATAAATGCTTTTGGTTTTGTTTATTGCAATTAAGGTGGGGGAATTTATATAATCAGTATTCTAGCAAAAACTAGAAGCAATTACTTTATCACTGATGTTACGTATGTGTATGACGCAAAATGCAGCTACAGTAATTGCGACTTGTCTGTTCATGTGTTTATTTGCGCTAATTAAATGTGGTTTTCAGTTGGGATTTTTTATTTACATGACCCTCTAAAGATAATTTGTATCCGCTTGTATCAATTTCAATAATAAAACAATTAAATTTGAGTGGTTATCTGGTATTTCTTAATTTGTTGCGGGAATATCAAAGGAGTTTAGCCTAAGTGGGTTGAAATTTCCAGATAGGCAAGAAACGTATTAATAGATACAACTTGCAATGCTACAATTAAGGCGATAAAAGCGTCCATAACTAGCTAGAACACTTAGACCATTACACTTGCCACTAAAAATATTTATTTTGAATATTCCATACTTAACTTTATTCTATTTGAAGTTTTCATTGAACTTTTATTTGAAGAATTGTGGAATAGCATTTTGAACTTACCTTGCCAATTATAAAGTTATTTTCTGTTTGCAAATCGGTTTATGGGAAGTCTTTTGAGCCACTTTATGCAAACTTTAAAGTCAACTTTAATTGGCTTATGTCAAACACTCGGAGTGATTCCGTTTGCCTCATTATATAATATATATTTATATTTACCTTAAGACAAACTACAGTTTTTGGACTTGAAGAGCTTCCGCTTATGGTCACGTGCCACTTGATGTTCAATTGGTAGCTTAAATTAATAATACCACGCAAAATGTTGTACAATTCAAGGTCTTCTCTGCTCAGCTCAGCTCAGCTCAATGTTGAGCTATTTTTAGCTGAAATTGTATTTTGTTTTTGTGGTTTCATCTTCATTTTTTTACACATTCAATTTAAATAAATACGCAGCAAGCAATTAAATGAATGAAGAAGTGAACGGACCATGAAACGCATTTCAATGTCAATGAACATGCAAATGAAACTGTAGACTGTGACTCAAGTGGCAGCATCACTTGAGGGCAGAGATATCTAGTACATGTACATACATATATACAAACGTGGTATATACTCGTATGCATATGTTTACGACCATGCTGAAAGGCCAGCTGTGTATTTCGATGGGTGTCTGAGTAGTGAGTGGAGTCAATTGAATTGTGTAACTTGAAAATGTTTAAACATAATTAAGGGAAACCTCATCATCGAGGCCAGAACAACAACTAAGAAATGTATGAAAGAAGTTCGGGACGAAGCACAGACAGCTATTTGAGATGCTCTGATGGCTTTTGATGTTGTACGTCACATTATAAATATGTTGTCGGTACCATTTCGGGTAGTGATTGTGAGTGTTCATTGAGTGCCTGTAGCTTTGATCTTTGAAATTTAAGTTCGAGTGTTGCAACAAATGTTTGACTAATAACAGAACATTCTATTGAAAGCATAATGTTCTATAAGTAATTACATTTTCCCGATCGTAAGTCATTATTTAGTGTTATTAATATACTAAACTTTCGTTTGCAGTTTGCATAAGTGAGTGAAAGATAGTTAGCTAAATTTATAGGCAATATTTATAGGTTTAAATAATATTTATAGGTTTTCAATTATATGAAAATAAATCGATTTATTAAATCGAATATATGTCATGCTTTAAAATGCTTACAACTTCCCATTTGCATTTGGTAAAAACTGCAGAAAATTGAGATGATTATTCTAGGAATTATGATAGAGAGTATAGAGGAAAAATAACAAGAAAAAAATAGAAAGAAAAACATGCAAAAAGCATTTGGAATAGAATCAAGCGAATGCAAGATATTTCCATATGACCTGCTTTACTTTAGGCCGTATTCTCTATCCGATGTTCAATCGATTGAGGGTGTAAGGGGCAGGCACACAAATTCATACCACACACACACACAAACAGAAACATACATTGACGTACGTAGAACAGTCGAGTTTATGAACACCTCACTAGGCGTAGGGTATACGAAGGAAATGGCATGTGGTAAATGCGGCCAAACGCCTGACGTTGCAACGTGCTGCAGCTGTAGCTGGCTCTGTGCCTTTGCCTGATTTCAATTTCATTGCCTTTGATGCCTTCATTTCAATTGGATTTTTGCACTTTGGCTTACACAATTCCTCATCAGGCTCACCATCTCTTCTCTCTCTCTCTCTTCCCTCCTCTTGCTTGCCCCACTTACTTGGCCTATGCGTCATCAAATGCAACCGCATGAGCAAGGTAGCAGAGCGAGAGAAAGAAGGAGCTGGTCAGGTGTTAAGCCTCCATACATGACCGACTTTTGCCAGGCACCTTAGCTCCATAACCTTCCCTTCTCTTAACCTAGTAGCTAACAATGCATAGATCGTGCGAACTGTTCCCCAATCGACAAACGAATGCATGCGTAATTGAAGCTCGGGGAGTTTCAACTGTCAATTGGGTAGAGAGACATTTCAATATTTAATTGCGAATATTGACTTGACAGAAATTGCACTTACATTTTGTGTCATCTCAAAAGGGCAATGCATTAATTAATGGCATGAAACTAGCAGAATATACTCTTTTTTGACAGTTGTAAATTGGATTCGTATGTTTGTGGAAATTGGAAATTTCAGCACAGAAAATTCGTTGTCAATTGATTTCTGTATTATGCGGAACAGTACAACTTACTTTCTTATCCTTTCAAACATTCTTTTAATTAACATTGCATTAACATTTTATTGGCTAACAGACAGTAAGAGCCGTTCTATGGATTACATAAAGGCGTAATTGTTAACCAAAAAGATTTAATGGTTGGCTTTATTAGGTGCGTGTCAAAAAAGAAACGCAACGCTGAATAGAACACGAGTTAGGAACTTGGTGATTGTGTAGCCAAAGGGAGTTATAGCTAAGCTCTGGATAAGATTACAGACACACCCATTTTCACCCATCCGCCCTATTGCGTATATGTACATCTAAGCTGTTGTTGTGCATACCGACACACCCACATCATACACACACACACACCTACATCACACCCAACAGACTGTCGCATACAATAAACTGTCCACGCTGAGAGGCAAAAAAGCAATTTCGCATAAAAGCCACAACAGACAAAGCCAGAGGAGCCAAAAATGGTGCACAAAATAGCCGCAGATTCATTCCCAATGACAGACATATGAAAATAATGCGTGGCGAATTTTCAACGCATTTTGCACAATACACACGCACGCACGCAGTCACTCCCATAACTGAAACCCTAAACAGATCCAAGTTTGGTATAGAATTGGAAGGTGGGGTCGGTTGATTCCATTGTGTTTTGTTGCAGTGTACTCACTCCTCTGTGCCATGTTTCCCCTTTGCAACCCACTGAGTGACAAAGCCAAAAATCTCATTCGACCGTCTGGCATATTAGCATTGCATGTAGAAATGTGTGAAGCAATTACCCAAAAGCACAACACAAACTCAACTAGATCCCGTTGCATACTCCTTCACCCCCTCCATTCCCCAACATCCCAGTTGACCGATTAACCCCTTGGGTAATCACAGTCGAAATTGCATTGAATGATATTACAGGGTAGAAAATCAAGTGGCCACAACTTGTCTGTCTGGCTGGGCTGTTTAGCTGGTTTAGAGTCAGTTTGAGTCATATTTAATTGTTTGTCAATCATTGTGTATAATATAATTATGCGGCACAGGCAATTTAGCCACAACCCTTTGCTCGTCAGACTTCGTCCCCAACATTTTTCCAGTCAGTATACTGTACTCAGACTCCTCTGTAATTGTTATTTTTTGTGGTGACAGTATTTACCCTTAATCTGCATGAATTTGCTATGTGTGTGTGGGGGGGGGGGGCAAAAGGAGATCCCTTCACTTAGGGTGGATTGCATTTTGCAACCCTTTCGGCAGTTTGCCCCATTTCCATTTCCAGGTTAGCCCCCTCGCAGCGAAATGTTAAATTGTTTTGCGGTTAACGTCACAATTAAGTGCCCTGTCAATTGGTTTGTCAATTGCAACGTATGTAAGAGTTGTTGCTGGGAGTGAGGTTAAGGTTGAGAGATGTGCAGTGAGTGAGAGTGAACTGGCAGTACTTGTTGACAGGTTTAAGCTCTGGGGATACGCCTCATCAATTGCTTTGGGCTTCAATTAAATGCCGTGAGAATAGGTAGGGATAGGTTACAAGTGTGTCGAGTGTACTCGACTGTGCTGTACACGCTTCCCACCTGACCAAAATGATTTCTTGAATATAAAACATATATTATTATCGTATTTTGTGTTGCTTACTTTAGGGAGCGGTTTGGAAATAAGTAACTCTTTTTAATGATTTCTTAAATTACTTTTATGTTGCCAACCCCTGTAGTTGAGTCGTCTGAGGCGTTTGACACTATTATACAGGGGTTCCGGGTTCGAATCTCTACTTCACTATATCAAAATATAGTATTTTTGTAATTCTTAAGAATATTTCACACCCTGTGATGTTAAGACACGAACAATATTATGATGTATGGATTCTTCACTTCACCGATTCCATCCATAATTAAAAAAAAAAAAAAAAAACTTGTATGTTCATTATCCGATCGCAACTAAATTTGCAGACATAATAAAAAATAAACAAATAAAATAAATAAATAAAAAAATAAACTGTACTGCGTTACTACGCTTAGAATACGGTTTGCAACCATTTACGGGGGCGGATAATAATAAAAATAACACACATTGACACCAAATTTGGTAGCCACAGCTAATGTAGTCTCTAAGATCTAGGATTTTATAAGGACGGACTAACAGTTGGCACAAAGTAATTATATAATGTACCATTCTACTTTATGGGTAGCGGGTATAAATACATATAGCATGTGGATTGGTAGAAGAGCATGAATTGATAAGAACGTGAGCGAATAATATTGTATTTTGTTTAATTCTCCCTTTAATGCTCTAAATATTTTGATTTTAGTTTCAAATCGGGTGTTTCTTTGTTTACTTCTTCATCAACTTATCATATTAGTATAGTAATTTCATACTTTTTCTACGATTTCAACACGTTGTTATGCTAATAAAGTCTACAGATCGTGCCGAACATTATTAATAATTTACAATTGTTGCAATTACAATTGGCAATTGAAATTCCGGTCGATGATTTGATTGAGCCTAAAAGCCGACCACATACAATTTTCATATTTTGCCACTATATTTTGTGGCACATTTGTTGCAACATTTTTGCATAATCCAATTTTAGCATATTTGCGGTGGCAACGGCAACGGCACGGGCATCGACGCTTTACTTATTTGTTTAGACAACATTGTTGTAGTTTTTGCTGTAGCCAAATTCAGAGATAAGCTTTGCTCTGGCCAAAAGCCTGTCATATTTGTGCAGTATGTATCCCGAGGACAGACGGACGGACCGACGAGCAGGAGAGTTAATGCTTTGGGACTAGAACCAGGTCAGAGTCCTTTATCAAAATGCGGCTTAAAATATTGTGCGCAAATATTTTTATGACAGGTGCATGAAACACTATATGTGTGTGTGTAGTATTAGTGTCAGCTTGTCATGTGTGTATATTACGTATACGTATTTTTGCATGCATATTATTTATAGAGATATCTACCTATGTCAGTGGGCCTAAAACCGTTAATGAAAGGCGCTCAACTTGATGGAGATTTATTGTTTTTTCCCGCATATCCATAAAGTGTCACAGTTGTTGTTGTTGTTGTTGTTGCCGTCTGTCAGCTGACTAACTTTTCACTCTCTGCATCACGCTGACAATCTTACTTTCATCGGCATGTCAACGGTACAGGTTCATGTTCAGGTTCAGGTATGTTATATCTAGACCGTTTCGTGACTATTTCTGTTGTTATTTATTGTCATGATGGGCAGGCTAATGCATAACCCAAATGATTTATGATGCTTAGACTTGATAAGGCTATGAATACCGGAAATATTACGAGGATTATAAATTAACCTGCTGCATTATGTCATGTGCTGTGTGGGGTTGTCTAGAATTGCGAAACCATCTAAGTTACGATTTGTGGAAGTAGAAATTGTATAGAAATTCGCAATACTTAGTAAATTTCCAGAAACATTATATGATTATTATACACAGCAACTTAATATACACAGGTAAAACATTGATTACATGCCAAGTTGGATATAAACAGAGTGAAAGCGTCATATAACAGCAATGCACGCTATATAGATACATGTACATTAGCCGATAAGACTAATCGATAGTAATAAAAGCAAAGTATAGTATTGCTAGAAATTAGATTGTATTATTTGTTGTCAGGGTAATTGAATACTAATCTTTAACCGGAAAGCATTTATTTATATGTTAGATGAGGCGCCTGAAATCTATCAATAGACTAACAAATTGAATATTTCTCTCTTGTTTTGAAAGGCACAAACTGTAATTAAACTTGCTGTTAGTTTGATAATTGCCAGCACGTACACGTTGCTATTCATCATAAAGTCGAGTTCTACGTTTATATTGCAGTTAATTGACTTGAAACTGAGTCAATCATCAATGTGAAATCGGGTGTGCGAGACGTATTTGAGCTGCCCTTTAAGATGTCAATCAGTTCGTGCAACGTGTTTCTCTGTTTCAATTTTCCAAAGCTCGACTCATCAGCTATTCAATTCACACTTAATTTCATTTGCATTTCACACAACAACAAGGAGAAGGAAACACAGAAAGGAAGCCAAACGGGTAGAGCCAATGAAAAGCAACAATAAGTGAAGGAGTTAAGTTTAACTAATTAGTATAGGCAGCAATTAGCAGTAATTAAATCATATTCAAAACATGCTCAACGGCTCCTTCAGTTTCGTCTGTATGTCTGCTGTCTGTCTGTCTGTCCATACATCCATCTGTCTGTCTTTCTGTCTCAGATGCAGACCCTTCCAGCTTGTGGCTGTATTTATTTAAAACCATCGCACAGAATTTAACCACGCACAGCGTAAACTTTAACGATTTGCTTTTGACCTGCCACAAGACGAGCCAAATGAATGACAGACGGACAGACAGACAGTCAGACAAAAGGACAGATAGACAGACTGAACAGACGTACGAAAGTACGAAGCAGCAACTTGGGGCACGTTGGTAGACCGATTCAGAGTGAACCGAGCACTGGGCGGGTGTGCAACCAAGCGACGTCCACTTGACATACATAACCATGAAGCAGGTTGCCTACCGCCTCCTTCTCTTACCTTTCCCCATCCTATACCCTAAAGACGGCAAGTCAACAATGCGCTAGGGTTGAGTTGGACCCAGTCCAAGAACCAAGAAGCTGGTGGGGAGAGTGCTACCTCTGTTTTATGTAGGTGTGAGTCAGTCTGTGTGCGCGGCGCTGCTCTTGGCGTTCGTCTGTCGCGTTCCGGTTGCGGGCAACACCTTTGCGGCATCAGCCAGGCAGCAAAGGATTTTCCACGTTGCAGATAAAATCGTTCACCGCAAACTTGTGCGATATTTTTTTTACCATTCAGATTTCTAGTTTGCTGTTAAAATATACCCTGTAGGCCTTTGGCAGGGAGCTAATAAGTAGCTAATTATGTACATACTTATTTACTTTGTCTCTGGAAAAACGTAGAAGATTATCAAAAATGTATTCTTAGTTAGCATTACGCGTCCAGTTGTTTAATCCATGTCCGTTTAGCTATGACAGCTTAAGATAATTAACTCTGAAATTGATAATAGGCTTGTTATTTAGAGTATTAAGTCTTGAATAAAAGATTTTTAATATTACCTAATGAGTATCTGAAGACTGATTGCATTATTCTGCAGTATTCTTAACGTCCTTTTTCAAAGAGTATTTATGAGTCGCGCAAACAATCTTCTTGTTGTTGTTTATAACGTGCTTTTAAAGCAAATGCGGCTTATTGAGTGTAACGACTTTGGAACACAACTTTGTGGTACTAAGCCCTGCTCAGTCTTTGGCCTATTCCTCTTTTGGTTTCCATCACGTTCCGATTGCATATCTTACTTTCTGTCGCTCTCTTTCTCTTTGGCTACTTGCAATGGGTGTAAATCAAAGCAAAATACATTTTTGATGTACCCAAAATCGGCACACAAATTAAGTGCTAAACCGATGAGTAAATAAACCAATGGATTTCGAAATTTGTGCGTTAATTTTGCCCTCGAAATATCTCGATTATCTGCACAATCTCAATGAAAATAAACATTAACTTTTTTTTTCGGCTGTTTGGGACTTTCTGGCGCCCTGAGCGGAAAGCGTGTCAGTGCCCAACTCAAAGAGCAAATAAAACTAATTGAGTCTCCTTGGAATCATTTTATGTATCTGCTTCTTGAATATACTATCTATACGTATGTGTGTGTGTATGTGTTTATTTGCACTATATACTGAGCTATTTCTATGTATCTTATCTTTTGCAGTTAAGCCAGTTGGACTAGTCTGGCGTCTGGTTTCCTCCTACCGAAGTCTGAAGTCAAATTTGCTCCCTTTGCTTTGCTTGTGCACATAAAATGTGAGTGTTAATTTATGCTTTAGCATACTTTTTGGCGTTAGCCAACACATAAACAGCAAATAAAAGTATATGTATGTTTGTTAGATACAGAGAAAGAAAGAGAGGGAGCGAGTATTAAGTTGCTACGTTTTGAATGGTAGCACATTTAGATAAGTAAGGTTGAATTTAAACCTGAAAGGAAAAGAATTTAGTTTGGGTAGGATAGAATTTTATTATTGTTACCATAATTTGCTGCATATAAAGCTGAACACCGATGTCAATATTGAAACTTAAGCAAATATCCTGGAGAGTGTTGTTATTTTAAAGTGCATCATTTAACTCTAGAAAAACTGTCGCCATCAGCAAAGCAAAGATTAAAATACACTTCACGTACACTCTTTAAAGCGCTCAATCAAGTAGATTGCAAAATGTTGCACAGTCAGGTGGATTACAGCGAATTTATAAACTGGGGACTTATCAATTGACATGTTAGTCTTGCAGAAGCAAGTACTCGAGATATTCTATTGAAATAATAATAGAAAAATTTTTCAAATTTTTTTTGTGTCTGATTTTGTTCAATTATCTGAGAGTAGTTTGAGTTTTCTACCTTATTTACATTGATTTACGACAGCTTACGACAACTGCAGAGTTTTATTCTGCCAAATCAAGCACTATTATTATTAGGCTCATTTTTGTTGCTTGAATATATTTGGGAATATCTTTTGACTTTACGACTTGATTTGCATTTATTAAAACGCTGTGTGTCAGTCAAACTCTTGAAATATCTGTCAACCGTAGTCAAATCAAGGTCCAATGTCCCTATATTGTTGTAGAATGACAAAGTGAGCGAGGGAGGAGCCTGGGTAAAAAATGAAAGAAATGAGAAATGTAAAGTGTCCTTATCACTTCAGACCTTAGAAATCCATTTCATTATGCATAATGTGCACATTTTTTACGCCAAGGATTTTTCTGCTGGCATTTTTTTGTTTGGCTAAAAGAGGAAAAATGTGACTCGGGGTATAGTTAAGGGGGCAGAAGGTAGGGGTGTAGGGGTGTAGAGTGCTGCCATCAACTTATTTGTGCTAGATATTTACATAAAAATGCAAATAAAGTGAACTATTTTTCGTTTTACGTTGGCCAGCCTCAAAGCCATTTGGCTTATTGTCAGCTTCACAGTTGATAAACACATCATCAAAAATACAGTATAGTATAGTTCGTAATATGTTTAGTCTACGTGTGTGTGTGTGTAGTTTGCCAGCAAAACTTTTATTTTTGGGGGCGAAATAAGTCGAGCAGCTTCAATTTCAAATCAAATTCCTTTTTCTAACAATTTATTTTGCTCTTTTCTACGTATTTTTACTGCACAAATATTTGCCTTCAACGGCAGCAGCAACAACAATAACTTCAATAACAATAACGGCAGCGTTGACAAGAAGGCCAAGAAAACGAATAACGACAAGGAGCGACAACATTTGACATTTTGTTGTTGTTATTTTCGTTGCCTCTGCCACTGCTGTTGCCTCTCGCTCACGCAGACTTTTGCTCACACTCACTGTCTGACTGTCTGTGATGTTCGTTTGTCTGGCATAAAACATGAAAATGCGATTTTTAGTTTTTTGTCTTTCCAACATTGTTGGAATTGTGGTTGTTTTTTGGTGTTTCTATACTCTGTAATATTTGTAAATGATAATAGGGTTTTCTAACCTGATATGACAGGCGGAAGTTTACAGAATATGTGTGTGTTTCTATACCCCACAAAGTGTAAATATTGTTAATCAGCATTAACAGCCGAGTGGATAATGAGATGTCAGGGAGAGTTGTTAGAGCTCCAAAAATTATATGAAAAAAATGTCTTAATATTACGCACAGATCAGGTTTATTTAAGAGTTTTTCCACGCCCACTTTCGCCCTCATAAATCAATAAAATCCTTATGGAATTCGTAATTTTATTGCTAGACAGTTCATTTATGGTAAACATAATAACTATCATCTTTGAAATGATATGTGAAAATTTTTTCTTTGATCGGATAATTAGTTGAGTAAAGCACAAAGTTGAAAGGTTTACTGATTTCCAAACCGTAAAGTATGTATAAGAAATCGCTCAGGTCTGGGTAGTGGGTATATCACAGTTAATTGTAGCTTTTGTGCTAACATATGTTTATAAGTTTCTTTTCAATGAAGTTCTTAGGGAATCGAAAGGGTATCTGTCATTTGAGCAGTGTCAGTTAGCACACACTTGTTAGCAAAGTATTTGTAAAATGCTGGAACGTTGAAAAGAATTTTGCCATTTAGGGTAAAGCTTTTGTTTTTGGCACGTGCGTGTTGCCAGACAGTTTTTTTCATCGCCATTAAAAATAAGCGAAAAATGCGCAAATCCCTCTTTTGTCACATTATAAATGTATTATTGCAATAGGATTTGCCATATTGGAATGCCAATAAAAATGTATAGGCAGTTTATATGTATGCAAAGTGCAAAGGAACTTCACTTATAACATAACTAGAAATGAGTTAATTCTAAAATTAGATAAGAAACTTTGCAAATCCAAACATAATAAAAAAAGAATGCTAATTGACCCTTTGCTACTTCATTCGTATCACTTGGCAGGCAACAATTACGCTATACATTAGCAGAGATCTCTCTAGTTTAAAGTAATTTACAGGACCAACCCGGCGTATGCGTAATAATTCAAACAGGTTAGGGAGGCTAACCCGACAACGATTAAGCGAATGGCAACTGAATAATGGCAAATGATTAGACAGTACAACAATAAAAAAAGAAGAGCCCGCAGCAGTTTCTAGCCATAAATTAGCCAACTGGTTGAAGAGAGGAAACCGAAACAGGCAAACTAAACCTCAGAGCCAGCCAGAAACCATTTCCAAATGCAAACCCAACCTGATATGCACGTAAAAACGTCTGTTTTTGCTATAATTGGCCACATATTTTGTTGGCCCGCCCGTTGGCCACATTGGCGGGGCCAGGTGAAATGCTAAAATGGCCAAAAAAGTAAACTTTTCCTGGCTGGCAGCAGGCAACGAGGATTTGTTGCCTATTTCTGTGGCTGATGGGATGAGCAGGGGTACAGTAGGCGGGGGACTATCGCATAGTATAGTATAGGTTGCTGTGGTATGCCATGCATATTGCCAACTGGGGCACATCGGGCTTATCAATATATTTTAGACAGTTCTTGGGGCTTGGGGTGCATGCAGTATACCACATGAAAATGGCAAACGTGTGCGGAAAAACTGTCCCAGGTTGATGTTTGTTATGGAAATCCTTGTGCACAGCGTGAGTGGGAGATTGTGAGTGAGAGAGAGAGGGGGGAAGTGAGAGGATTGGCCAATAATTTTGCCCAAGACTCGAATAGGGTTGCGGAACTGAGAGGCTATTATGGAAATAGGCCTAAAAAGGATTGGGCAGATTGAAAAATAGAAAACACTGACAGGAGCAAAGAGCAATTCGGTATGAAAATAATGTACGTTTTTATTACTGATACAAAGGAAAGGAGTTGAAAGCTGGTGAAAACACAAAATGCATTGGAAAGGTGAATGAAAGACAGTTTATGTAGGAATAAAAAAATTAATATAATATAAAATAACATAATATAAAATAACTTATCAATATATTTACTTATATAGATACTTTATAATATACTTCCTGCTTAATGGCAATTAATAGTTTGAATAAAAGATCATGCGTTGAACACTAATGTCATCAATTTCTCGTTTAGATCCTTTTATCAATCCGAGAGTAAAACACAATTTATGCAATAATCTTGGCTGACTTTATTCCCTTATTGTCCCTTTGAATAACATAAAACGAATGAAAAGAAAACAAAGAAATAAACATGAGAAAGCTATGATAGATGCTGCAACTGGCAAATAAAAGGGACATGTTCAAAGAAGGCAATGCTAAGACATGAGCAACAACAATAACAACAGCAACAAATGTGACTGGCCTATAGGCAAATGTCGTCTCTGACGACATCTGAAACTCCGGCAAAAGGATATGTGGACAGCAAAGGACAATACAATTTTTTCTAATATAAACTTTACATAAATGTTTTCTTTGCAAATAACTGATAGAGAAGCAGTGCAAAGGAGAGGGGGAGATAGAGAGAGAGAAGAATAGGAAAACTGGCAACAGAATGCTGAGTTCAAGTCGCTGCCATTTTACATGTATTTTTTTTCTTGGCTTCTACTGTTGACTTTTGTCTGGAACACATGTCGTATGATTGATTTTAGAGCAGAGCACCGAGTGAGGATTGACTTTACTTTATTGCATTTTAATTTGTGCAGTTTAAAGTGCTAAGAATATAATTTGTATTTTACTTATAATTCTTTAAAAACTGAATTGTAACTTGTTACTGAAGTGACTTCAAATGTTAGCAATTTCTACAGTGCTTTCGTTGTGGTTTGTAAATTGCATAATTAATTGTTTGCTCGATATACTCGAATGACTGATTGATGGAGTCAAAGGAGAGAAAGGAGAGAAACACCTGAAAGGACAGAAACACCTGCAAGAAACCGGCGATGATCTGCAACATGAGGAAATTCCATTACACAAGCTGCACAACTTTCAATCAATGATTGATTTGTGTGCTGGTGTATACCTCATACATACATATGTATATGCAGGTATGCAGTTACGTTCACCTGGTCTAATTAAAGAGCCTTCGGACAGACAAATGGTTGGTCAACCAGACATACACAGACCGCGTGTGGCCTCTTGGCTCAAACAATCGACACAAATCCATGACAGGCAGTTTGCTGTGGCAATACAATAATAAATATACCCTGACCTGATCTGACCTGACCTCAACTGGCCACCTGACAAGCTCAACCAATCGAGTGGTTTTCCTTTGGCGCCTTTCCTGCTGCGTTGTTGTTGTAGTTCGAGGCGCAATCGCCTCGATGTTGCGATGTTGTCATGTGGGTCAACCACATAACATATATTGACCACGAAATGGCTGCTATTCGCGTGGTTATTTTCATAGTTCAAATGTGCAGGCAAATAAATAAAATATATCGTATATCGTATGGCGCACACAGTGCAGTGTGGGGAAATGATATAAAAAACACACAATATACAATAAAATACAAAATGGCAATTGGCCAAGTGAAGGCAATGAAGCGAGGCCTTTTTACCAATGGAGTAATATAGAGGATAGGTACAAGCTCTGTGCCAGGGGGTGAAGGCTGAAACAGTAGAGAAGGCACTGTAACTATAACAGATTGTACTCTTTTAGTACACAAAATTAACTCTTAAAGCACATTAATAATATCAATATCAACAGAAAGTAAATTATACATATTAATAGGACTCTTTGTACTGTTACGTTGAGAAAAGCAACTCTGAAAGCACATGAAGTTTTTTGATCAAGCGCATAATGAAAGCTTTAAGCTCTTCTATTGTTCACCAGTTTGTCTGCTATTCAAACTTTACTTTATGTAACCCTTGAAAAGGGTTTAGAAGAAGGTTCACTTTAATTACCTTAATTAAATTGTTGATCTGATTGTTGAAATCTAAACAAAGCTTGCTTAAAGGTGAACGTTGTTGGAAACCTTTTATTTCTTCGTAATTTCATAATATAGCAATCTAAATTCTTAACTTTATTTTTGTTTCTTCATACGAAGAAGAGTATTCGAAGCTTGACTCGAAACCGTTTTCTGTTCTTGCTTATCACATGTGCTTATGGGGGCTTTGCTTATGACGACTACGTGCAGCAGCGTGCAACAACAACAAACAACAACAACAACGGTACTAGCAGCAACAATTTATGTGCCACAACTATAACAATAACAACGAACATTCTTTTCAATGAAAAAACAAGCAAAACAAAAGGTTTATATGGCAGGGGAGCACGGAAACCATTTGCTGAATCCTTTAGAGTAGGTTTTTTTCTGTTTATATATGTGTGTGTGTGTCTGCGTGTACAAATGTATTTGTAGACCAGTCTGTGAGGTTGTAGAAGTTATTGAAAAGCATTGCCCCCGACAACAAGTAGAAAAGTCACACCAATATTTGTTCATTTTTTCATTGCACCCCCAAGGTATATTTGCTAGGTACGTCCACGTGTTATATACATATGCATGTACAATATATATACATATATATTTATCGATGACCGACAGACTGACGACCTGGCAAGTGCTATTGATGTTTATACTTTGCGGCAAGTATTATTTGTTTTGCAACACTGGCAGAGAGAAAAAGAAAACACAGACACAAAAAAAAAAATGCGAACAATAAACAAAAATCGCATAAATTTATAAATGAAGCACAAAGGTTTATATATTATATGTTTGCACGGTGTACTTTATTGAGCAAACAAGCTGCGGAAATATTTCCGCAATCCCGTTGAGGCTTACTTGTTATTGTGATTGAAGAATGCTTGAATTACGTTTAAATACCAACAAAAAAAGAAGGAACAAGAACTCGTAAATTACTTCAGACCATGCAACAAAACGTCGCATGCAGTTTTCAATATCCGTTTTATTGGAAAAAGAAACCGATCAAAGTGATTCAGTTCTTTAATCAACAATTTGCAGTGCCTGAAAGATTCAATTAATTGAAAATGTGCGCGTTGTATTGCAAAAAATGCCATTGTTTAATTTATCAAACAACTGCAGCCGTTTACTGCAATAACGGCAAGAGGCAATTGAGTGTGTGCTGTCTGTGTGTTGGACTGGCAAATACTCTGTATAAGTAACGCAAAAAACTTATGGAAAATGCGAGCGTAAAACGAACAACGTGTACGTTTAATCGACTATAGATTACCCTAGGCAACAGTGAAATTAAAGTTGTATAAATAATATAGTCGCTTCCTTTAACATTCCCCATAAATGCGAATATTTATTATTTATTTCCGTTCAATTCTGTTGCACCTGTTTGCGTTACTGGCGGCGGCAAATGCGTGTTTATTTAGTTTTTCAATTCAATTGAATTTCCATTAACAAATTGCGTTTCATATCCATCCGTCTGCATTCTCTCTCTCCCTCTCTTCATGCTGCCTGCCGGCCTGCCTGCCTTCGTCATTCTCGGTTGCACGGATGATTTTCGCTTTCTCGCTCTCGTCATCATTTTGTCTGTTTTAGTGTGTTTATATTCAGGCTTATTTTTTCTTTTTATTCTGACCGAATGGGATTATATTTTTATGCCTGCGCTTTGTTTTTGGCTCAGGGCAAAATTACCACAATTTGCACAGGTTTATGAAGCTTTGCCGTGGCGAATATTTTTAGAAATTTTGTTTGTTCAGGAAATTGAATTGGTTTTCGTTATTATTTTTGATTCGGCTGAGGCGAGTACAAAAATAAGAGAGTATCAAGTGTAGAGAATTGCAAGAAGTTTATTAATTGTAAATTTATTGAAGTTATAATGAATCATTTTTGTGAAAGGTTCATTGGTTGGAACTCTATTTAAATTTCAAGTGAAGTTTTCCATAGAACCTAAGTGAAACTTTTGCATAGACATTTTTCAATTTCAACATATTGACTGGTCTTCATAATGTCTTTCTTCTATATGTGCGAGCATCTTTGAGTCGGATGTACGGCAAACACACACACACACACACTTCTAGGGGCATAATTCATAAACATTTGCCTTTTCAATAACATGTCACACACTGATCTGACCCGAGAACCCACTTCAACACTTTGCGGTCTTGGCAAGCACTTTACGCTACACTTGACAGCTGCCATTCTCTGGTCCACAAAACTAACAAAGCATCCTCTCAGTCCCCGTCTACCTTTTTAGGATACGAACTCAACTCATCTGCTAAATTATGAACACAGGCTTTATTGCTCTCTGCGAGCCTTGACCGCATGACAAGCTGAAACTGTTAAGTAAAGCTTTTGTAAATGGCATAAGGAACCGCAGCATAACAAACTCTTTTAGTAGTGCGGTGTGGGGGTGGCAGGGGTAAGGATGATGATGCGGATGTGGGTATCAAAACAGGAATTCGGCAAAGGCCTTAATGAATTGAAGAAGGCCTTTCAATCCAACTAATACGCAAATTTTGCACTCAATTAGCTTGTTGCGATGCTTTATCAGGATACTGTATAATTGATAGGGTTTATATGATAAACTGGCATTTAGTTTACTTTGAAAGTATCATTTAAAAACGTTATATATGAATAAGCACATGGATTAAATTTAAAAACCGATTGTCTATCATTTGGAACATATGTACAAAAATCTATATTGAGCGGTGGTTTATATTTGGTATATTTTTTAACAATTTATTATAATATGCTTACTAAATTAGCATGCACCTGCAATTAATATATATTCTCTGTATACTTTTATATACCCTTCCATCATTGAAAATGGTTTAAAAAGGTTAAACTTACTTTGTGTAACTGTAAATAATAGACAGCAGAAAACATTGCAGACCCCATGTAGTCGATTGAGTCATCTCCGACTTCGTACATACAAATAAATAAATTAAATCTTCCCTTTCCTTATCTTAAAGTTATATTTTATACAAGTTCATCTATACCGTGTATACTTCTTACTCCCACTCTTTTGTTTTATGCCCCATTTGAGTGACTTAATTTATTAAAGTCAAATTCACTCTTTATCTTCTTCTTCACTCTCTATCTCACTCTCTCTCTCTCTCTGCATTAGGCAAGTGTTTTGCTGTCCTTAACTTGCCGCACATAATTTCCAATTAGGCTGCACGCTATGGCATTAAGACGAGTAAGTCGGCCATTTGGCGCCCCGGAAAAAGAATCATAAATAATTGAATAACTTACTCATTTCACCGAGTTCGCCTTTGCTTGGGGCGCCACGCCAGGCGCCATTTTTTCCTTGTTCATGGTGGGTGTGTGTGTGTGTTTGTGCCTGCTGCGGGTTGCCATTTTGTTTGGCAGACGCTCTCTTATCTAACGCTGACATGCACATTATGCTCGCTCTTCCTCGCTCAAGCATTTGCCTTCTCTTTCTCTCGTAGCATTTCTTTTTTCTCATACTTCGCAGTTGCCTTTTGTCTGTCGTTCGCTTAAATTTGTCACGCTTTTCTTGTAGCAAATGTTTGCTGCAAGTTGTTGCTCCTTCCTTCTCTCTCTCTCTCTCTCTGTCTTGTTCGCTGATTTGCCTGCGCCATCTCTGTCTCTCATCTCCTGCCTCGTTTATCAATCATAATGTACTGCTGAGCAGTCTCATTAAGCTTTGCCTCTTAACACTAACAACTATCGCTGTCTTTCTCTCCTTCTCTCTCTCTCTCTTTTGCCATCTCTTTCTTGCTGCAGCAACGTAGTCAACTGTCTGTCTTGCTGCTCTGTTCACGTAATTGCTTTATACACTGATTTATGCTTATCTTTCATAGTCATATTTTAACATTTATTCACATTTACCTTGATCGCATCGCATCCTCCCCAAGCAGCTCTGACCTTATTTCTTTGAACTTAATTTTGTCTATAGTTCGCTGGTGTTCCTTGCCTCTCCGTGGCACATAACGGGTGTCTATCTTTTTTAACTTTAACTGTATACCATAAAGACATTTTTTGATGCAATTTTCCAGCTACAGATTTTTTGATATATTTGAAAGTTGTTCACTTTAAGTTGGAAATAATCGTAATGCGAGCAACTGGAACACCCTGTATATGTTAGAACAATCATCATAAAACGAGCATTAGACGGCGCAGTGCCCGCAAATGGCTTCACCTGCTGACACCAGCCAAAAACTTTTAACACCAGCACATAGACACATCCAAACACACACATACACATCCACACACAGCCACATCTTGCCTCGCATCATTTTAAATTTCCGCGTTAAGCGTCGTCCGCGATGTGTATCAATGTAATGGCCAACTGATGGCGTCTGCTGTTCTTCCACCTGCTCTACCTGCTCCTAATGCTTACAACTATAAGTACAACAACACATTTTATATAGAGTCAAGTTGCTTTGCTTTATAATTACTCGCATGCATAGCATACCTTCAGGCACATGGGGGATGGAAAGTGGGAAGGGGAAAGTTCTGTCTTGCATGCCACGCACGTAATGAGCAAATCGCACAGCAATTAATGATTTTATTCTTATCCTTTGGCAATTTGTCTTTCTTGGTGTGTCCTTCTCCCTCTGTCTCTCTGTTTCTCTCTCTCTGTCTCTCTCTCTCTGTCTCTCTATCTCTCTCTCTTTCTGCTTCACTTTTGTGTTGCGCTTTTCAGCGTTTATCTCAGCAGACGCGCGCGCGTTGCACATAAAGCACTGAGAAATATGCAAGACAAGCCGAAAAGATAAATGCAAGCAAAGCATGAGAGTGCTAGACTTGCAAATACCCTGTAGAATTTTGGAATGCATAATAGAAAATGAAAAAGTATTTAATCTGATAAAGCTGTCATTATAATTAGTAGAGAACTGGTTTAAAATCAAAATAAATACCCTATTTTATACAAAAAAAAAAAAAAAAAATAAAAGAAATAAATAGAAAAATGAATGGAAATCCAGGAACAAATTTATTTCGTTATTTATATATTTTGTAACTCTAGAACTTAATTCTAACAGTTTTATAATTCTTTAAGAAAAATAATTTAAATACATTATTAACTATATAATTTCTCTAACTTCATTTTTTATTTCAATAAGAAATAGTTTTAATGATACCTTAAAATAGATATACTTCATCAAACGTGCCATACTGGGTATAACCTGATGAGCTACAAGATACCGCGCAGCAATATTAGTAGCCTGCCATGTTTCGTTTTCCTTCAAATTAAAAAAAAATACAATCAAGCGTCGAGCTGTGTTTTACACTCCCTCCCTCCGAGCACAGAGCTTCCCCTGTTGACGTCTGTCTGCTCTGATGCCTGCGTGACTCAGCATTAATCTGCAGGACTTCAGCTTCCTGCACTTGCTTGTCGGTCTCTCTTTTTTCTGTTTTCATTTAAACATAAATAGTGGAAATCTTCTCTTTCTAACCCTCTCTCCCTCTGTGTGTCTCTGTATCTGTGTGTGTGTTTTTGTGGGCGTTGCTGCATGCGTACGTGCCTGCAACACCTAAAAATACTAGATATAACAAAAGTTTCTCTGTAGAATCTTTTCAGTTGCAGCACAGCGTCAGACAATGAAAGCCGCTCAAATTGAAATTCTTTAAACATGCTGTCTAGTGTAGTATTTCGTGTGTTGCCCAAGCGCCCTAGCCCCGCCCTAACTGTAGCACGCTATTTTGTCTGTACTCCTCCCCTTCTGTCTGTCCTTCTGTCTATGCAAAACTTGTGTGCACCTTAACGTATGCAACGGATTTGTGTATTTCAAATTGTTTATTTTCTTGCAGAGAAAACTGTGCAGGGAGTGTTGTGTTTTGGTCAGTTTTTTGCATGATAGAAATTAAATTCTTTTTGTCAAGTTTATGAAAATGTTTAAAAATGTGAGAACTGATATATGGTCAGCTTAGTATTAATTTATAGAAAGCATAGACCTACTTAAATTAGTGATTTGAATGTTGTACAGGCAAAGTATTTACAATATTTCCCTCACGGTTGGGATTTTATATATTTTCGACTAATTGTAGAGAGTTTTATCTGAACAACAATTTAATTGAAATAACAAACACTCATGGTTACGGAGATAGGTATAAACTTATACAGAATTATCATTACAAAATTGTTTAATCAAAGTTTTAGCGTGAAGTAATATTTTTCCTATGATATTACACTATTTTAATGTATATTAAAAGAATAATTTACTCAGTCAAACATTTATTTGTTCTTTCATTTTTATGAAACATACAGCTATGGGCGGATAATTGGCACAAAAAAATTTACGTATAAAAAACAATTGTTTTTTATTAAATGTTGATGAAAAGAAATAAACTGAAATGACATTTTTAAGCTTATGCTGTGGGCTCCTAAATAAGAAAGAAAAATTTCAAATTAACATAAAATTTCAAAAAATATGTTCAAAATATTCAAAAAAAATCAAAAGTTGCCTGCTCATATAATTGGCACAGATTCATTTAAATTGTTATAAAATTAAAACTATTATTATTTTTAATTGATAATTTGTTTTTGGTATTAGTACTTGGTACTGTAACCATTATTTCGGAGTACTGCTTCACATCTGCTGCTCATACTCTCCACCAGCTTTTGGCACCGATCCTTGGGGATAGAATTCCAGGCTTCTTGAACACCCTCCCACAAATCATCAAAATTTTTAAATTTTTTTTGAGAAATGGCCACTTTTACATCGTTCCAAAGGTTTTCGATTGGGTTCAAGTCTGGACTTTGTGCTGGCCAATCTAAAACCTTTACTTTCTCCTCCTGCAACCACTTCTTCACAATTTTTGAGGAATGCTTTGGGTCGTTATCGTGCATAAATGTCCACTTAACAGGCATGTTTTCAAATGCATATGGCTCCATTGTGTTTTTTAAAATATCTAAATATTGGAATCGATCCATTATTCCATTGATTCGGAAGATCGGACCCACACCGTGCCAGGAAAATGCTCCCCAACAATGTATACTGCCTCCTCCATGCTTTATGGACTTCATTGTATACTTTGGATTGAGAGCTTGACCTTTTGGACGACGCACAAATGTTTTTCCATCGGGTCCCATCCTATTTATTTTTGTTTCGTCGCTCCACAATACGTTCCTCCAAAATAACGGATCTTTGTCCTTGTTGGTCTTAGCAAAGTGCAAGCGTTTTGCTATATTTTTCTTTGAAAGCAGTGGTTTTCGTCTGCTGTAGCGTCCAAAGAGAGAAGCTTCATTTAATCTTCTTCCTACAAGTGTCCTGGATAAGTTCACGCCATAATCAGCATTTATTTCCACACAGATTTCGCGAGCAGACTTAAAAGGGTCACCTCTGCTCTTTACAACTATTGCCCTGTCCATGGCAAGATCGCTTTTTCGTGGCCTTTGCTTCCGAATCTTATTTTTTTCCAAAAATATGGGATTCTCCTCGACCAGTGCAAGTGCATTGTATACCTTCTTTCGGGAGCATTCCATGATTTTCGCAATTTCACCTGGTTTTTTACCTGATTGCTTCAGTTTGTAAATTACTTTACGTTCCTCCACAGTGCAACTTTTTCCACTACCCATTTTAGCTAAATCTGCTTCAAATTAATGTAAACTCAGTAAATAATAGCAAAATGTGACCAAACATGTGCTCTGTACAAAAGAATCTGCGTTATTCTTCTATTGTTTAATTATTGTAAACTTTGAAGACTTCTGCTCTACTCTCTAAAATGTATAAATACAAACCGTTCTTTAAAAATAACAAACTGTACAATACTTTGTGCTGATAAATGGGTATGTGCTAGTCGATCAGGTGGCAACATGCAGCTGGTATATGTAGCTTCAGCTGTCAATCACTTTGACTAGTCTGGCATTTCATGTTAAATGTAAATACTAATTAAATTCCATGCGTCATGTTATGCGAGCATGTGAATAAATACATATGTATATTCGCATGTATATGTATGTATACATATGTATATGTATGTGTAGCATGCAATTGATATTGTCATTGCAATTGAAAAGTGTCATTTTGTTATCTTTCGCATTGAAATGACCAATAACAACGATAAAAACATTTCTAATTGACATACAATTTGTGTACAAATCGTTAAAAATGCATTTGCATTTGTTTTTTCCTTCCTTTCATAGTTATACTTCCTTCCTTTATGCCCTTTTGCAATTGTCAAAGGTGCAAATTGTATTTATTTTTGAATTGTCTGTGTGAACGCATCTAACTGGAATATGCGAAGATGTAGAGATGGCAAACTTAGCTTGTAGTTTGCTGTATACTACGCGCAGCTAAACTTTATACTACATATTGACGCCAACAAGTCCAGAGTAGTATGATATGTACAGTTCACTGTCCATCATATTTCAATGTACCTTTCTAGATAGATTCGTGTTGCTTTCTCTTTTGCATATGCTGATTGTCTTTTAGTTCATCATGAGCTGCTGCTGCTGCTGCTGCTTGTTGTGCATCGTAATAAAATAAAGTTTTTAATTACTAAAAATTTGCATTGCATAGTTTGAGGGCACGCGCACCTGGTAACCAGACGCGCACACATACACATAGACACTTGCACACACACTTGCATACACACATTAGTCTACTCATTCCGACACTGCGTGCAATTCAATTAGAGCCGAAACGAGTGCAGTGTACTGTACTGTAGAGTCTCTCTCTCTTGCTCTCTCTCTCTCTCTCTCTCTCTGTCTCTCTCTCTCTCTCTTCTTTACTCTCTATCACAGTCTCACACACACATTTTAATTAAATAAATTTTGTGTTTGCCTGCCTGTCATAAACATTGCGGCAGAAGCAGTCAAAGTAGAAGGAGAAGCAGCAGCAACAGCAGCCAAAGACGAAGAAGGTGGAGGTAAAGGGAGCATAGGAAAGCCATGAAGGCATGAAAATGAAAACATTTAACTGTTGGTTACGTTTAAGGGTTAAGCGGGTAGGGGGGCTGGGCCTGGGGGTGTGGCGTAAATTGTAGGTAGGTAGATTCTTCCGTTTAGTTGGTTTGTTTGCATAAAATGCAAGAAAATTGCCTCAGCAGCAGCTGTTGGTGCATTTCTCTGGCACTCGTCGTCAACAGATTTTTAGCCTAGCATGTGCCTGCCTGGCTGAATGTATGTGTGCTGTGGGTGTAACTGTGTGCAGTTGAGCTGTATGTGTGTGTTTGTGTCACATCGTGTCGTTTTGAGGTTGCATTGCTGCGCACATAATCAAATTTAAGTTGACTGCCTAGACGAGTAGATAGATAGTTATGCCTGCCTCAGTCCCTCTTTCTCTGTCTCTCTCTCTCTCTATGTGTGTATGCTGTTGCATGCCACATGTCGCATGCCGCTTGGTGTGGCTGCCGCACTTGCAACTTGTTTTAGACTGTCAGGCTGCATTTAATTGAACTTCCTCCATACTTTCCCATGTCACATGCCACACACCTCACACACAAGAGACACAAACACACTGAATGATCTGATTAGATTTCGGACCTGCATTATCTTAATGAACTCGTTTCGATGCAGTCTAGGCTCGATAATGAAACTCTCTGTCGTAGTTTTGCAGCACATTGATTGAAAATGCTAGAAGCGGAGTCCGAACTAGTTTAAAGTTTAACATTTTTGACTTTAATTTTGCAAAGTTGCAGCTTTAAGTGTGTGCAGAGTTCATTGATAAAAGGTTTTGAATGTAAAAGTCAATGGAAATAGCTAAGAATATCTTCATATAGTATTTATAAAGACTAGACTAGATTATCAGCATAAACAATACACTAACTTATAATCAACACATACTTTAATTAACTTATCAACAGACTAAAATGAATATGATATAATATATTATATATGCTGAGAGTGTTGAATATACAGTTTAATAACATATTTTATTGAATATTATCTCATTTTTATGTAATATTTGTAAAGAAAGAAGAAATTAGGAAAGTTCCTCCAGCCTTTCATATTCTAAAAGCCTCTTCTAAGCTTGCTTTGCTATTGTTAAGTCAGCTTCCATTCCATTCTGTGCCTACCCTACTAATTAAATGCTGTTGTGCAAATTTGTTTCAAAAGCGCCAACTGCAAGTGTCCCCAATATTTGTTGAGTTCCCAAATATTTGACAAAGCACACAAACACATTCAACCATATCTGCTCGGCTTGGCCACAACTACAGCAGCTAATTAAGCTACATTTTTAAGGCCCATGGATGTTGGTTGTGGATTTGGGAGTTCTCTCCCCTTACACACACACTCACATCAACACGAACACACTCTATCACAGCCACCCACTCGCAGACCAGAGTAAACTGGATGCCTTTCGGCTGCGGCCAGCAAACCAAACTTTGCCTTGCTGTGGCATTCGAAGCTCGTAGTAAATTATTATTATTATTACACTGGAGAGAAAGAGAGAGAGGAAGAAGGGGAGGAGGAGGAGTAGGAGGAGTAGGTTGCTTCGACTCCATTGGGGGTGCAGCTGCAGTTTCTGGTTCGCTGGTCAATGCGGTTGTCCAGTGTCGAAACTAAACACTGTAAGCAGTCACCCGTCTCCGTCTCTGACTCTGAATTTGGCTCAAGTTTCTGAGGATTTTGCCCAGAAAATTAGGCAACAGTAAATAATTATTTATGCGAATTGTATTTGTGTTTGAGCAGGCAGGCAAAGACAGCATGCTAAATGCTTAGATATCTACGTCTCCCTCTCTCCTGCTACGCTTTGTCTGCTGACCGAGCAATTTCAGCAACTGGGAAGGCAACTCTTCTAATTGCCTGCGGCTCTGGTTCGGTTTGTATTGTCATCTGGCTGTGATGCCATGTTGACAGGCGCCTCAAGTGGCTCATTTCGAGTGACCAATTAAGATAGATGAGCATATAAAGTATATGCATATATAAAATTTCATTTTGAATGGCAAAAAAGAGACAGCACTTGGAGCGAATACCTGTGAAGGGAATTAAGAAAAATACGAAAAGTTTTGTGGCTCGTAAAAATCAAGTTTCAGCTTTGACTCATTTAACTTTTCCTTCTGCTTTCGATATACCTTATAAATTTGGAAATGAGTCGAACGGGGTATGCTATAGTTAGAAAAGAGCTGCCAACATTTAGTAACATAATTCCTATTTGATGTATTGCTGATTGGCTAAGTAAACCATTTACATCTTATATTTAATTATAGTAAAACCAGTTGCACGTACATTTCATTCGTCTCTCTAGGGTATCGCTCCTGCAGTTCTGTCTATTCATTTCTCAATGAGATTCTTTCTCTTTTTTTTTGGTTTGCATATTTCTCGGAACTTGTTTTCACCGCTATTACCTTTGCCACATTTAAAGGCCCTTTTCATAACGTGCACCCCTCGAACAATACGAACAAAATAATAATAATACTTAAGCAAAAGTTTAAGCAAATAATACAGCAGAAACAAGTGAAGCTTAAGTTAAGGTAACTTTTCGCTACAACCCTGTGTACGAGGGGGAGAAGAGAGTGAGAGAGAGAGGAGGGAGGAGCCAGGCCCTTGGCCTCGTGCGAGGGAGGTTTCAATTTAATGCTTCGTTACCTTTTTTGCAGCAAATGTTGAAACATTTTTGAAGTGGCCAAGCACTTGAGAAACAAGTTTAAAGTGTTCTCACAAACAGGGCCATACGAAAGAAATTGAGTTGTATACTCCAACCCCCCTACCTCCCTACCTCCCTTCCAGTCTATCTCTCCCGACACCAGAAAAAAAAGAACAGAAACCGTAGCTGAGCCTTTTATTGTCAAGGATTTTGTTTTGGATGAAAGCTTGGCATAAAACAATAACTAGAAGATTTATTGCATGGCTACCTTTTTGTATTGTTTTTTCGGGAGAAATATATTAATAACATCAGTCAGCGATTATAAACAGCTTAAACTTGAAAGCAATAAGGCACCCTAGGTATGTGTATGCAGGAATTGTAGCTCAAAGAGATAATGACAATGAAGGTTGCAAAAGGAAAGATAAATTTAAGAAAAAAGAGAATGTTTTGTTTAAAAAGAAGCATGTTAAAAGAGAGTTATGTGAGAAACCTTGTAGAGTTCGCTTATCAAATTACCTAGGTGTCTCTTTTCACTTCAAATCATTAGACTTTATCGTTTTTAAAGCACAAGGTGTCACTCTTTCCTCGTGTTTGTGCCATCAGCATGACAAAAGCTTGGGGCAAATATAATTCAAACAATGGCATTAAAATGAATTTGCATGCATAATTAGCCAGCGCATTTAGTCGACCCATTGACATCACCTGCCCACTGGCTTCTGTCTCCTGCCATGAAATACACCCCGCGGTGTATGATGCATGTGTGACATTAACGCAAACATCTGACGAAATTGTTTATCGCAATGGGTGGGCTTATCTACTCGTCTAAGGCCTGTGGGGAGTGTTGCACACTTAAAATGAAATTAAGTCAATTGGGTAATGCGACAAAAGGGAGAAGGCAGTCATATAAATAGGCCAATTTCAAGACAGCTTTATCTCGAGCTGACACTTAAAATGACATTTGCCTTTCGTTGGAAATGAAACCTGCGAGGTTCTTTTTACGGACCTTACTTTAGTGCAGTTTAAAAATGTATCTGCGGAGTTTTGGTTACAATTTGCATAGAGTTGCAAATAGTACATAATGGAGTTGGTTTTAAAATGTTTAAATAATTTATTTTTTTTTATTTTTTAAACTTTTTACACTTATCAAAGTAGAAGCAATAAATTCTGCTGTATAAACTTGATCAAGCGACTCATTACGAGTTAGAACCTTAATTGCTTAATTTGTGTGGCTATCGTTAAATTGAACTTACTCCGCAACGAAACTTACCTGAAAGCGAATAACCTGTGTAGCATGCTGCACTTTTCCGGGTTCATTTTTTTGCCAGGCAGAAAAACCTTTTGAATTTATGATTTGCACAGTCCGCTGTTAGCCAACTTCAAATTGAGCTCATTTTGGCCAATGGCCAATTAACTTTTTGCGTTTCCTTTTGAACAGAAAACATACAAAAAATCTGTAAGAGAAACATAACCCGATTAGCGCTTCCCATTGCCAATAACTTTAAGCTGCAAAAAGTCCTTTCTGGCCTCGAGCTGATTTCCACCTTAAAAGAATATTCTCTATAAGATAAGCCATTCCATTTTTGACTACTCTTTGTAAAGCATTTTGTTTAAGTTTAGTCTGCTTCACTTGATCAAATTAAACAGATAGTAACTAAGGAAATAACAATGACTTCAGCTTTCAATTAGTTTCCAGTGAAATGAATTATGATTTGACCTGCACTTTAAGCCAATTATTGGAATTGTGTTCATCGTTACATAACTAATTGGGTCGAATGCGCTTCGTTATTCAATTAAGTACATAATAAATTGAGTACTTGAAAGCAGCTTATTATATTGATTCATTTTGAAAGAGTTGACTGACAAAAATCTTTTAAATAAGGTTAATAAATAAATTTTGCAATCATGTTTAGCCGCTTCACGAATATTTTACAAAAAGAATTCGCTTAGCTGAATTTTCTCTATCAATTATATTAGCCCATTTTTAGCTGTCATTCAAAGCTAAAGGCTGACTAAAAAATAGCATCGATTAAGACAGCTGACATATATATTCCCACTCCCCCTTTTCTCCTCTCTAGCCAACGTTGCACTTCACGTTAATGGATATGTTGTCAGCGGGCAAAAAGCCGACGACGTTTCTGACTTTTTGTCTTCACTTTCGATGCTGAAACATTCTCACTCATCATTCAGTCAGGTGAAAGTTTCGCAGGGAGGGGTAGGTGAAGTGGGAGTGTTGGGAGAGGGGCAATAACATGGCAGATCAAGAGCATTATATCATTTGCAACCTTGACGTTGTCATTGATGAATTTCGCGTTTATTCTTAGTCCGCTTTTTGCCCGTGCTCTTTGAATACCCTATGCGAATAAACCTCTGAATATCTATATGAAAATCTGTTGCATTTAAAAGATATTTAGATATAAAAATATAAGGGTTTAGCCCTGCATAATTAAAATAGTTCTTCAAGTTTGTCTAAGACCATCATTATATACTTTATAGAGTATCTTACCATCTCTACTTGTTTTTTTTGGGCATTTGGCTTTGCCTCTTGTTGTCATTTTGAATATGCGCCCCATTTGCCATAGATATGCGGATATTGAGATACTTTTTTGTTACTTTGTGTAGGTAAGAGGTGGGACATATTTCAATGTTGGAGACAGCCAGTTTTACATGCCATTCGACTGCCATTAGCCGTAAAATGGCTGCCCTTACTTGGCGGGGACATTTGGCTTTTAACATTTGCCATTTATCAGACTGTTGAGCTTGGAGCCTCTTCTTGCAAAACAGTTTCGTAATTACATCATAAAAAACGTTGCACTTAAAAATTTTAAGTTTTTTTTTGGAAGCAGGAAAATCCAAAGACCGTGTGGCATATGCTACTCTTGTATGTAAAATATAAGAGAAAGTTTTTTAATGAATTCTTAATATAATTTACACAGTTTTGATAATGTTATCTCTGTCTTCGTTTCAGAAAATACATAAAATACTCCTTGAGGTAAGTAAATTGATAAAATCAATTTTGATTTAATTAAGTATTACACATGTTTAATTCAGGCAAATTCAATTGAGTTGATTAAGCTTTTACAGTTGATTTTCTTTGATTTCCAAATAGAATGCAAATTGCATGTTTAACTAAGGAGCAAAAGGAGAATTGTCAGGGCGAAATGTCGAAAAGTTTTCATGCCCATTGGGCGTGATGACCTCGACTCACAAGCCAACCCCAAACTAGTTGTATTCGCAGCTCAACTCATTAAGGTGCTACCCCCTTTTTTGCCTCACCTCGTCCTACAAATTAGTGGGAAATAAAACTAGCTGGAATATAATTTCTTGGCTTTTAATTGCAAACCGAAATTTAGGACCAGAGAATATGCAACGCTTTGCGCCTAATTGCAGCAGTCTGGCAGTAAATTTCATCTGCCCAATGAAGCAAACGACGCCTGTTCCCCTGCACCATCCACTCCCCCAACATACATTCCATGGTGAAACCGCTTGTGAAGAAAACCCAGTGTAAAGCAAAAACCAAAATGTAATTTCGACATTTTAGTGCAATGCTGGCATGAAATTTTCTTCTAATTTTAATTTAATATACTCTAGAAGAAAATTTGGAGATGTTTCTTATAAAAATAAATACTTGAATCTTAATATCTGAACTAGTATTTAGACAATATTGAAGTATTTAGACAATATTCTTATTAGTATAAACGCTACCTGTTAGATAGAAGGGTATTATCGAGGGTGTAATCGCGGCAGATCGCCCCAAGTATATATATTCCTTATCAGCATTAACACCCGCGATCATAAAGCCATGTCGTGCTGTTCGGCTTACTGTTCGTCTATTTCAGAAACCTTCTAAATCGATAAACACCTCATTTCAAGCCTAATTTAAATATTAAACTGTTAATTTCTGGTAAAAAACAATATCAAGCACTGTCCAAATGATTTCTGAAAATTTGGTTACGGTTGGATAATTATCATAGAAGTTATTATAGAAAAAATTTCAAAAGGGTACCGATTTCCAAGCCACACCCTGCAAAGTATGCAATACTATTATATTACTGCAATTTACTGCGTTTTTTATAAGTAAAGTTTAATAACATGGAAGGAAGGGAAGCTAATTTGTTGAGATTTTCTCAACTTTCTGTCTTTTTATAGAGCTGATTAGGCGACGCAAATGTTGTTAATGAAACTGTCAGGCAACTTTGACGATGGTTTATAGAAACTTGTGAATCGATTTCTGCTTTTAAGATTTCTGAAGCGGACAGATTTTATGCTCAGGTTTAATTAACTGTTCAACTAGTTGGTCATCGCTTAATTAAGTGCATGCAAGGAAAGGGGAGACAGAGAGAGATAGGGAGAGTGAGTGGGAGACAGAAATGAGAAGATGGGGGATGTAAAGTGATAGAAGGGAGATGATTGTGTGCACGTTGTTCGTATCGACTAACGCGCATATTTCATCGCATGCTTCTGTGGGCCGCATCGAATTCCACCTTTGTTTACGCCAATTATGCTAGGGTGCTGCGTGGTTAGAGCGTCGGGCTTGTAGGGGAATGAAGGTGGTCGCGGTAGGTTGGGTGGGGGGAGCGAATGAGAGACACTCAATACCTGTGGCACTTGCTGCAAGTGGCAGCTCAGGCAGCGTTAATTCTCGTACCTCAATTGCGCCCCCTCTCGCCTTTGCAACGCGCTTTTCTGCTGCAATCGAGATGCTGTAAAGCCCTTACAAGCACTTAAGCATACACACACATACACGCACAGACACCAACACACAAATATGTACGCGCGTAAACTATGTGTGTGTGTGTGCGGGGTTTGTGTTGCGCATTCGAACAAGTAATTAATGCGCTTGTGTGCGTGCCAACATTTGTTTTTACACTTACGTCAGTGTGTGTGTGTGTGTTTGTACGTGTGTGTGCTTGTGTGTGAGAGAGAGATAGAGAAAGGAATGGAGAATACACGGGAAATAGTGAGTTAGTGCCACGTTGCGGTATTTGCCTATTCGATTAGAAGCTGCAAATGAAAAACTACTACAGCGCCCTTTGCTTTGTCCCAATTTCATGTTCCGTTTCTATATCTGAAATTGCACTAAACGTACCATGTGGACTCCACTTTTGTTAAGAGTTAGAAGTGTATCTGAAAGTGATGTTTATATTCTTCTCTGTATATGAAACAAGTATGATAATAAAATGACAAATTATTAAGTTTCCAATTGCGATGAATGTAGTTTAAACTGAGTAGAAAGATAAGTAATAGTAATAAAAATAAAATAGAGTTTGAATTAGTTTTAGTTGAGCCTAAAAATCCGTAAAGGTTTTTTGGAAATCGTTGCATTGTGGCTTGTAGAAGTGTCGAATATTGATGAAATCTTGAAAATATATTCTAGTAACTAATAAAAAAAGTAAAAGATAACGAGAGTTTTAATGATATCATGATTAATAACTGAGCATTTATAATATATTTTATATCTAAGCTTTTATATTATAGCCAGCAATAGTAACATTGATATTATGCAAATGGCTCAATCAAAGATACTGACAACACTCACTGGGGAACCGAAAATATCCAAAGAGACCGGAACATCATATCCGTTAGAGAAGGAATAACTTAACAAAAAGAAAAGTAGATGAGGAAGTTAACTTCATATCCTAAACAGCCTGCTAAAATGAACTCTGGCTTGCAACCGATCCCGTCTTTGCCCACAAAGACATATTGACCGAACGCTGATCATAACCTCCATTCGTTCACAAT
Organism: Zaprionus davidi; assembly: GCA_018903715.1. NCBI lineage: Eukaryota > Metazoa > Arthropoda > Insecta > Diptera > Drosophilidae > Zaprionus > Zaprionus davidi. The sequence goes on from JAEIGL010000003.1 coordinate 6,631,768, forward strand.
AAAGTTCAAAAATACTGTCAAAAATTTTATATAATAAGGATTTGTAAATTTATTGTTAGTCTCAAAATATCACAGAAGATGTAATAATTTACATATGAATTCATAATTTATTTCCATATTTAACAAGTTTCTTGATATCTTTATGCTTATATTATATCCAAGACTTTCATTATACACTCATGTAATCAAGCGTTCATATGCATTGCTCGTAATATAGTATCATTTTCATTCCACTTGTTAAATGTTCTCAGTGAATCGATTACGCTCTAGTGTTTACTGCTAATTCAATTGATTTCAATTTGGGGATACATTGCCCTTTTGTAAAATCTGTATATGGTAAACACAGGCATCACGTTCGACCCCCACGAACACGAACACGTACACGACACTCCCCCCTCTCCTCTCTAACATCGCTACGCCCATGCGGCCACAGCAACAAACCCGCAATAAGCAGTTGAAATTTTGACGCGACCACGCATAAATTGATGTGCTTCCCTGTGCTGATACTGATAGGGTGTTATTGGGGTTTACGAAGGGGCATGCGAGGGCAGTAAATGGTACTATAACTGAGGGGGTGCTGCGATACCATCGCATAGATACCCAACCAAGTGGGTCGACACTCTTGGCACAGCGACAACAATTGTCAATTAAAATTGTTGCCGTTGACCACCTGCGCTGCTGTCCTCTCCCTTTCCCTTTCTCTCTCTGTTCTTCTCCTTTAAAGGTGCTGTAACTCGATTTGCATAAAAAGCCGCTTCTCGTCGATATCGACACGACCAACTGTTGCTCTCTGTCTGGCACCCCCTTTTGTTTTTATTTTGTTTTTTTGCTGTTCAATTTTCGTTGATTAAATTTTATAATTTATACGCATAATTGAACGGAAGGTACAAAACAGAAAGGGTGAATGAAATTCGAAACGTTAACATAAATTAGTTTTTGGCCTTTTTTGTGCACCCTCTGCCCCTCTCGCCCTCTCTGTCTCATTCGTTTTAATGGCTGGTTGACTTTTGAAATTTGTGTGCGTTTTATAGTTTCCAATCAGAATTGATTGCCAGATTTCCAGATTGCCGGATTGCTAATTAAGTGCTGTCAACCGTGCGGTAAATTAGAAATTATCTGGAGTTAGCTTTACGCTAGTCAAATTAACAAAAAACACATGGTTTCTGATAGGAAAACGTAGGGTATGTTGTACAACATATTTTATATAGCCTACTTTTGGGCTGTTCGCAATTAATGTTTGCCCTTTAATAACTGAATAAGACAATGCAAATACTTATAAGTATACTTGGAGACTACATGGGGCACTCACTAGGTTATATATTTAATTGTATATCTGATCCCTTATGGAATATTAATAAAAAGAGAAAATTCAACCTTTACTAATTACAAATATTACAGTGTTTTCAGCTCAAAGCTTAATATTTTCACTTGTTTAGGCCATGAATTCATTTATTTGTTAACGTTGACACACCTTTTATTTTTATAATTTAAATATAACTTCTATATTTACCTTAGCAAACATAGTCAGTTTCCTTACTCACTCGTGTTGATTATCATAGTGCAGAACTACATAGATTAAATAACCTTTATTACTTGCTGGAAATTTAATTTTCTAATTGAAAGATCAGTTGCAGTTGACGCACCCTCTGTTAGTTGCCTGACCTCTGCTGTCGCCCTCTGCAGCCACTTGACTTTGTTCCACTGTGTGTAACAAGCAGCATTTTAATTGAAATCTTATCAGTTTCACAATTCATTTGCATACACATACATATGTGACAATTCACACACACACACACATAAACTTGCCCTTTTGTGCTCTTCCAATTTGCATCGTTGACATTTTCCTTTTTAGTAAATATTCCCAGTTTCAGTTCCTTTACATGTGTAACCCAATACGTTACTCCCTCTTTGAAACTGTCCTTGCATGTGTACCTTACAAATGTTATGGCAAATGAATACATTGAATTTTCTTATTGGATGCTAACCACACTTTAATAGAAAAGAAATGCAATTCTCATTTTAATTGGCAATATATGTAAGTATGTTCTGCATATTTATGGCGTTACTTTTACAGAGCATCTTTCGGTCGTTCTTAACGTTATTTTCAACTTATTTTAGCTAGGAATTTTGGAATACCAAAGAGAAAGTGGGCAAAATATTTGCAATTTTAAGGGACTCCTCTGTTTCGAATCATTCTAATTAAGTGATGGGTAGTAGTTGGAGATAGGGAGAGAGAGAAAGAGAGGTGGGTGGAACTGGGGTTCACATGGCATTGGTGCTACGGCCGTCTTGCGTTCAGTTATTGATTTTGCTTGGCTCGACAGCGATAAATTAATTAAAATAAATGAGAATTTTGTTTACTTGTGCATGCTATGCAAACTAACGATTATTTTGCTATCTATATTTACCATACACTGCATGCCATAATTACTTAATTAAAGTGCACACACAAGTTCAGTCTTAAGTATTTGTAGGCAAATATTTGCAAGGGCTACAAAGAGCAGCATAGGTTGAGGTAATTAACCTTTGTAGATGACTGTGAAGAAGGCTTATAGACTGCAGTAGAAGTTACCTGCATCTTATTTAAGTTCCCATGAATATAGAAACTTAACTCAGAGTGTGATCTAATAAACTGTTCGTTCTCGAATTGAAATTTCCAATCAAAGTTGATAATTTCATTTTATACAGTATATTGCTCGTACTTAAGGCCCTGCAGCGCCTAATTGAAAACATAATTGAACTACGCATCCAATTTTACAGCCTAGTCTACGCTGCAATGCGGTTTCCCTCAATAATTTGTTCGCTTTCAAGTGTCATTAAGGAAATGCCACAATATGTGCGAGAGTGTAGCCTTTTGCCATGCGGTTTTTGGGGCAATTATATAAGCAGCAGTGTTGTCAGTAATCCTACACAGAGACAGGACAGGAAATCGAAAACAAATCGATAAAGAACTAAGAATACAATACAGAAATAGAACAATAGGTTTATTGACTTCAAAAATGCTTAAATTTCATAAATTTACAAAAGTTTCTTAGCTTTATCGATAATTTTAAGATGTGCGTTATCGAAATTGTGCAATTTAATCGAACATACTGCTATTGGTGAATCAATAACCTGGAATATAGTTGAATTAAATTATTTAATTATATATATGTATATATATATGTATTTCATCATTTCTAACAAACAATTTCATTTGAAACAATAAAAACAGTATAGATTTCCGATATATATCGATATTATTGCTGGCTGTCCAATAAAGGTTAAACTGACATCACTGAAACCTTTGGCGCAGGCAATTGCCGCTGGGCCTTTGACTAATGAAATTAATGGCAATTTGCAATTGAAACGCAACGTTAATGCAATCGATTTCACGCATACACACACACACACACAAACACACAGACACACAGAGCGGATTTCTCACGCAAATACTAATTAATCAGATTGCTATTAATTAAGTAACCTCAATCCAGCTGAGAAAACTGTGTGGAAAGTTGAGGCCATTTACAAATTGTCATTACATTCATTTGCCAATCGAATCTAACCGCAAACTTTAATTTTACGCGCTGAAGGAATCATCGATAGCCAACAGGGTTTAAGTGGCAGTGAGGTGTCTGTGTGTGTGGGTGTGCTTTAATGATGCTTCTATATGAAGTTTTCCATAATTTACAACCCCATTGACGATATTGTTATGGTTATCACTTTGGCGCCAGCCGAACGACCGCTGCATGGCGTGTGTTATTAAACATAAAAATAAATTAATAACAACATGTCATCATACCACCCAGTGTACACACAGACACCCAAACACACACACACAGACACACACTTGCGGCGCATACTTCCCTGCTTTAAGCGATACTCAGTTAATATTGCCGCCGCAAATATTTTAACGATGCCTGGCAAAGCAGCTGGAATCAGTTTGGTTTTAATGACAAAAAATTATGGATAGAACGCTTAAGAATCAGTAAATGCTTCCTGCTTTTAAGGGTATTCAACAGCAGCCATAAATGTTAATGTGGCTGTACAAAACCTGCAACCAAAGTTGATATTGAAGTTGAAGAAAAAATGCGTTCTTTGGTTGCATCCTTTGCATCGGAAATGATTTGCCAATTTGCTGTAAATATTTAAAATAAACCTTAAGCAATTCTAGTTTATTTAAATTTGCAGAGGGCTTATTATTTTTTTTTGCTAAACCAGGCAAACGCCAAAAAACGTTGGCGACTTGCTGCAATTGAAACTTGAAGATTACAGCTCTTTGCTTGTTGAACTTTGCCCACCCATGCAAGGTCTGTTGTTCCTTTTTGCTGTTCCTCCTGCTAAACATTTATATTGGAATTATATTGCATTTTTATTACCTACGCGTATAAATTTGCCTTGGTTTTGCGGCATATTTTATGTTTTCTTTTGCTTTTGCCTTTGTCAAAGCAGCTGCGGGGCACGCAACGTTTTAAAAAACAATTTTTGTCAGATACAATTTCTTGTATATTATCGCCGAAATGTATGCAAGCTCACACAGCCAAAGAAGGACTAAGAGAGAGAGAAAGAAAGAGAGACAGAATGTTAAGAGAAGGAAGGGCAGCAAACACAGACGCAGACAGACAAAACAGACAGACACGCACACACACTTGAGCTGGCAGCCGGCGCCGCAAACACCCAAAGCTGTAAACAAACACCGATGCACACACTTATACACACACATACACTCAGACGTAGACAGACGCACTCAGACGTACGCACGCAGGGCGTATACGCAATTTTATTTGCATGCCAGACAGACAACAACGACATCACCGTCCGCCCTGCGGCTGCTTATCACTTTATATGTTTCTGTGTGCGTCTGTGTTTGTGTGCGTGTGTGTGTGAGTGCAATTGGGTCTCCTGGCAGCACTTAGTATGTCAGCCAATTTCGAGTGTTCTGTCATTTGTTTTCGCTGGGCTTTCAAAGTGATAAACAATACAGAATATTATAGTAATTAATTTAAACAATAACTAAAGTAATCTGTACATACTTTATGGATGTTGTTTAATATTATATTAAAGAATATATTTTGTATATAATATTTCTTAAGTTTGTTTCAACTTCTGTCATCTTAAATTCTGAGATATGCCTGAGAGGCTGTGTATATAATATTATAAAAAAATAATAATAATATATATATAATAATAATAATAATATATATATAATACTAATAATATATAATATAATAATATATATAATACAAAATAATATTATATAAGAACCTACAAAGGTAAAAAGCTTTCGCCATGCATGAAGGTAGACTTTATTCTCCTTTTTAATATATATATTTATTTTCACTATTTCGTTAAGTGCTTATGCAATGCATTGTCTTAATTATGAAGAGGTTTCTTCTTCACTGCTGCTCTGTCTCTTCGATAATTTCTGCTGTTCATGCACATGAAGAATAAACAAGTTGTGCTTAATGCGGCCAAGGCGACAGCAATCGGCGAAGTAAATAATGCGAGGTGACACTTTTGTTGTTGCTCAACACTGACAGACTCTGTGTGTTTGTATGTGTGTGTATTAAGCTGTATAAGGTCTGTGGGCGTTTCATACTCCGAGAAAGGTGTCGCCTTTAATGCGTTTTTATGCCTTATTTAAAATGATTTTCGCTTTGTCGCCGCCATGCAGGAAATTATTTTCATTTATTGCTTTTGCCAACGGAAAAGCGTGTCGGCTGCGGGGCATCTGTGCTTCAGTTAATCAATTTGTGGTTGGGTGTATGTGTGTGTGGGTGTGCGTGTGGATGAACGTGTGTGTGTGGTAATTTTTCAGCTCAATTAAATGCGTTATTATTGTTAAAGAGGACCCGCAAAAACGCATTTAAATCAAAATGCGAAAGCATGTGAGAATATTAATATATAATATTTCATTTGCACACACACACACACACAATATACACACACACACAGTCACACATACACCGTCAGAGACTGTAAACAGAAGGTCGCAATTGCCGCAGGAGCTAACAAAACACACAAAATTAAAACTCGGTTGAAATTTGGCCGGAGAGGAAAGCTCAATTGAAACGTTTAATTAATGGAGTGGAAAGACATACAAGTTCAGTTGAATTAGTAGCAGACGGCAAAAGACAAACATCAATGGCAAGTAGACAGTTAGAGAAGGGCACAGAGAAAGTGAAAGTGAACGAGAGAAAGAAAGAAAGAGAAAAATAAATATAAAGAAAGGAAACTTAGTGAGTCAGAGGGGTAGAGCAAGCTTACTTGAAGGAAGCATTTAAAAAGCCTCTAGGCAAAACAAAGTTAGGAATATCCGCACAACTAGAAGATACCTAAGGTATCTAAGATACTTTAGATATATCATATATATCTTAAATACCATATATACTTTAAAGGAAGATTTCATAAAGTTGAAATGCTTTGATTTCCCTAAATATAATCTACTTAGTAGATAAATAAAGTTTTCTTGCCTTAAACAATCTACCCTGTTACCATTGCCAATTTTTCTGCAGGGTATATAACGAAAAGGAAAGCAGAATAACATCAAAGTTAAAGTCAAGTCTAAGACTCGCAGGCCTGCCAGCTCAGCACTTTGTGATGCAAACGAGTTTCGGCATGCGAGTATTCTATATATATTATCTGAATGTAGATGATATGGCAGAGGGAGCAAAAGCTGAACCGAATGACAGTTGACATTTCAATAAGCATCGTTGGCTGGCTGGCCAAAATCCAATGCAATGACAAAGCATTAGCAAATAAAGCCCAAGGCAGAAACGAAACAAACGTTGGATCAATACTTATCTTGACTTGAGCGGCAAAAGTTGCGCCTCTTAATGCAAGGGGCGGAGGCAGCATCATCAAGGCAGCTTCTCGTCATATTGCTTGTTCTCATCATTCTCTCTTTATCATCTTGGGTTGTAATTGAATGCAGACCACACGACGTATACGCAATGTCAGCTTCTTGAGGCCGTAAGCCTTTTCCGCCATGGAAATCTATTGGCATTTGCTTTTGTTTATGCCAACTCGTTTATTGGTTTATTTATGTAATTTTATGCCTCTCTTCCTTTCTCCGCTCTCTCTCTCTCTCTCTCTCTCTCTCCTGCTGTCATTTAATATGCAAATACTTTGCATAAAATTCCATAAACGGAGCTGAGGAAGGGAAACCGCATTTCAATTTGTTTTTTTGCGTTTACGTTTGCGTTTTCCTTTCGATTGCAGTTTCTAGTCCAGCTGTTGTCTATATACAATATATATATATAGATAACAAATTGATATTTCAATTTTATTAAGTTTGTTACGCAGGGAATCGAATTGAATTCCATTTATCTAAATTAAACTCATCAATATTCATTTCTCTCTCTCTTCTCATTGCAGGTAAGCCCAACTGGCAAATGTTTGCAATAATATAATAACAACAGGTAACAGTTTTATCATATAACTTAACTATTCCCCCCTCCCCTCTCTCCACACTATACTATCCGCTAAGCCTATAAATATTTTGAACTATTTGACTCTCGCCACATATCAATTTCGACATCTGTCTGTCTGACAAGGGCTTATCAATATGCATAGCATGGCATTCAGCGGAATTTGATTACACTCGTTTTTCCTGAGGATAGATAGAGGAAGAGTGAGAGAGAGAGAGATAGGGGAATGGAGAGAGAGGGAGGCATGAAAAAGCAGGCACTAAAAATCAGAGCACGTCTTGATGGGAGTAAAAAATGAAAATGTGAAAACTTGCAGTGTGTTATACTCCTGCTTGCTGTCTGGCCGCCCCTCTCTCTCCCTCTCTCTCCCCCTCTCTCTCTCTCTCTTGTCACATATCGTGCACTGGCAATTAGAAACATATTTCGAACATATTTCGCCATTGTTGCTGCCACAAGGGCAGGCAGACATGTTTTTTAATGGCAAATAAAAATGGCGGCTCTACAGACATGTTTGTGCATGCCGGCAAACTGTTTAAAGTTGCACGACAGCAAACCGAAAACACGTAAGAGAGAGAAGAGTGTGGAGAAGGGAAAAGCATAAACCAGACAGACACCGGAAATCAGCAGGAAAATGGGAAGGAGGGAAAAAGGGCAGGGGAAGCAGGCGACTTTTATTGTTATTGTTGTATGCGTGTGAAAGAAAAACGAAAGGAGGCAAAGAAGGGTGGCTGGGATTGTTTGACAGGGTAAACGACTGAGAGAGGGAGTGAGGGAGGAAGGTAGAGAGAGAGAGGTAGATGGAGAACAATCATATTTTGTGGCGCTTGCTCAGCTGACAGCCGTGAATTCCAACAATCCCGTCTAGCACGCCTGGGCCTTTTGTTGGCGCCGTGTGCCGCATTGCCATTCGGAGTTTCATTCAATCAGAAGGCATCAATCAGTATTGAAAAGCTGCCAATGGAATGGAAACGTGAAACTGTAGGGGGCGTAACTGGAGGGGGGGTAACTGGAGGCACAACAAAAGCCTTCAACGGATTTTCAACTTCATTTTTGTCGATTTCGTGGGCAATCGGGCGAAAATGCTTCTTCTGTTCGCAAAGACGGCGCTAACACCTGTCTGTGTGGACACCTGGCCACCTGGCCACATATTTATTAAGTCATGATGCTGAATGGCAGCAGAGGCGGCTGTCGACAGGTAGCCCCAGCCGATTTACTAGACCATTTCAGGGCATATCTGTATCATCCTCATTGCCATGCCCCCATTACCATTCTAGCTTACCTCTCTCTCTATCTCTCTCTCTTTGCCTCGCTCTGTCTCGCTCTGTCTGTGTGTGCTTTGTGAGCTATGCCCTTTGCCTGGGCATTTCACTTCTTGTTTACCTTGTTGTTATCCTTGCCTGGCTTTCTCCTTTCATTGATTGCTTTTGTGCATTTTTGAGTGTCCGAAAATCGTTGGAAGTTCAATTTTTCGCATTTGATGCCCATTTACGCTTGAATGGCATCGTTTATTTTTCTTTTCGTTTTGCGTCACTTTCGAGTGCCGACAAATCATTCATTGCGGTTTCGAGTGCACTGCATACTGTATTCATACATTGAGTGTACTTCTGTAACTCGTTTAGTTTGATTTTCTAGCTCTGAATCAAGTTGATTAAGTGATGGTGCTTCAACTAAATGAAGTCGACAGTTGAGAATGAAGTAAAGAGAAAGAAATTTTGTATAGAAAAGTTGAAGTTTTTAGCTCGAATTCCGCATATAAAATCTTATCTTTTATACAGATATTTTCTAAACTATTTTCTCTATTGTGCAACTATTTACATTGCAATGTAACGAATGTAATACGAAAGTTTTTCGCTGTTCACACTCTTTATACTTGATGTATCACATTAAACTTGACAGTTTATGCGGTACATTATGCACATTTCATTTATCTGACAAGTTTTTTTTTTCTGCCAGCGAATGAAGCAATTGCAAAGTTCACATTCTGTTTAATTCGTTGTGAAAACTTCCACAACATTTGCCAGCGCGCTGACCCTGGAAAATCATTTAAAGTTTTCTTTACAGCCTGTCACGACTTTTGCCTGCCCCGACTGGCAAACAAAACATTTTTCCAGCATGTTGAACCCGGAGGGTGAACCAAATGCTCATTAGTTCGACAACTGAATTTGCACTTTGCAAGTTTATTAGATATATATAAGAAGTATAAGTATAAGTATGTTTGTATATGCTTGTTCCTCTTCTTCTTCGTCTTCCTCTTCGTCTTCTTCTTCTTATTTGTATGGTCTGTGCGCCTTCACATTTCAATCAATGTGAAAAGTTTTGTTGGAAAATTTCACCAGCTGATGATAGAAAAAAGCCAGTGAAAAAAAAAGTTACGCCAAATTGAATTCCGTGCAAAAGTTTTAACGCTTTTTTTCTGCTGGCCAGAAAATTTTGCATTACCCTTGAAGCAGCTGCGCTGGTGAATATCCTGTAAATAAAATATATACAGTGGGGGAGAAATTAAGCTAACAAGAAGATTTGCAAACTAATTTGAACAGGAATTGTTGGGTATCTTTAGTTCGTATACCCTTTGTCTTGCTAACTGGTGCAAGGCTTATTGGTATGAATTGAATTTGGTTTTATTTGGGAGGCAGAGGCGTGGCCATAAACCGCTGTAAAATTATTGATAGCACGTCTTAGGCGTATACGTAATATTATTTCATATATTTTTTTTGTTGCGCAACAACTGTAGCGGAAACATTACGAACCTGATTTGCAGCCAAATGTTGCCAGGCAGCCAGTTGCAGCTGTCAGTGTGCAACACAAAGCGAGTGAGTAGGTGGAGGTGTGGGTGGGGGATGTGGAGGAGGCAGCACAATAGCAAACGGAAGTGGATATCGCTTAGCCAAGTTGCTTACTCGCGAGTCCTTCGCTGCAGTGTGCAGCGCTTTGTCGCTATGATACGCTTCGTTGGGGTGTAAGGCCAATGTGCTATGTGTAACACAGTAATATGGATAGACTTGTGTGGGGGTTGCCTTTGTTCTATGGCAGGGTATGCAGCCGTCGTTTCAGCAAGCATGCCTGCATTGTGTCTTGTATTTTGTTACATTTTCTTTCACTCTCTCCCTCTCTCTCTCTCTCAGGCTTTCTCTGTCGGCCCCTGTGTGTGCACATTTGCATATCAATTTGTTTCATTCGTTCATTTAAAGCTGCGCTCCATTTGCAGCTTTTGCAAATGCTGTTGCATACTTTTCAGCGCACTCGAGAGTTGCGCTGAGTGCGCTTTGTTTAGCAGGATGCTGGAACCCTCCTTGTGTGTGTGTGTGTGTGCGCTAGTCCAAGAAAATGCCGCTGCCTTGGGCTTTTCTTTTGAATATTGTCAGACGTATTTTGGTGACTTGTTTATTGGCCGTCATTGCGCCCAATGACAAATGGCAAACAAGGCGCAAGATTTTATCGGCGAAAGATATTTACATACATGGTATGCATGAGTATGAGTGCATGGCAAAGCTAGAATTGTATACGCAATTTATGGCATAGACATAAAGAATTAGATATTGCCAACAGATTATTTATGCTTTATAGAAAGCAATAAAAATGTTGAACATTTTGTTTATATCGTACTTTGTTTCTTCACGATTTGAGCTTAGTTGTATTGAATTTAATGTTATTTAATTTGAATTTTAGATTATAAATTTCCTCTCTAGTATAAGATATATATGTATATATATGTTAAATAACTAGACTGGTATTAAGCCTAGAGACTTTAGTGTAGATAAAAAAATAGTAAGGAGATGGATCCGATAACTTTATGATTTCATGATTTAACGAAAATTATTAAAATTGAAGAATACCCCTTTAGTTTTCTATGTATTCAACCTAAAGTTATTCTATTAGGATCGTTGCTTATGCAAATCCTCCACGATTTATCCTGCATTCTCTTTTTCTCTTTTCGTTTTAAACGAGCAACGAAAAATAAGACAGTGTAATTTGTTGTTAAACTCGTACGTATAAAGCCATTAGGAAAACTGCAACTAAAAGTATTTAATGCTAAAATACACACATGCACATACACATACACACATGCACAAACATACACACACATGAATAAACAATGCTGGCAAACTGCTATTGGGGAAAATCCGCGCTGTCATTTGTTTTGACATTTCGCTAATAACTGGAAAATTAGTATTTCCCGCTGTCAGCAAAATGCGAAGCAGCAGCAAAAAATCCGACAAAAAAATCCGAAAAAAATAAAAGAGTAAAAAAAGAAGTGAGACTATTGTTGAAATTGAGGTTTACTTGCCATGACAGATACCCTCACTCGTTAGGTATTAAAATCTAGCTAGGAATTTTAAATTTGTTGCCAGTTTTGAGAGGGAGCAGAGAAAGCAAACATTAAAATGCGCTTACGTTGGCTGGAAAATGTATTTTTTTGTTAACTAGTGCAATTTTAAGAACTTGAAGTAGACGAGAGCAGCTGCATTTGAGTTTGAACATATGCAGCAGGATCAGGATACAGTAAGAGAGGGCGGTGGAGGGAGGTGTAAGAGCATTGGGAGTACTTGCAGTATGCGACGCTAAGCTTTGCACTCAAACAAGCTTAGGGGTGACAGGCAGGGGAGTGCAAAGGGGTCGTCGGTGAGAGTTGTTGCACATTGTGCTGCATCAGCAAGAAGAGTCGCGAGGATACGGCTGCTTATGAAGCGCTTTGTGCAAATATGTTACTGAAGAGCTGCATGAGGTGGCTTTGAAGAGGTTGCCACGCGGATGAGAGAGAGAGATGAGGCATGCCCTAAAGGGGTAGGGTAGGAGGGTAACAACTCATAAACAGCTGAACATGGCCGCAGAGATTGTGGAGTAGTGCACGCGCTGGGTTCGCTGTCAAAAAGTAAACACCGGCAACTTTGCCGATAGTTCGTGGCAGCGCCAAACAGGTTGCAACAGCAGTAGCTGCCACAACAGCAACAACAAGTACTACTAACATACATATACAACGACAGCGACAACAACATTTGTCATGCAAATAAAACAAGCAACACGAAAAGTTTGTGCAACAATCTGAACTATGAAACAAACAGCAAACCAAGCGCTAACTTTCTAATTGTTTGAATTACACACACACACACCTTGTCTACCGTGTATGTGTGTGTGCGAGTTGCAGCTCTTTGGCTTTTTGGGTTAATTTTTATTGACGTTACAAACTCGCAAAGCCGAAACGATGTAAACTTTATGACAATTTGCCAGTGCTGCCTTAGTGCAGCGCGGAATTTAACTTGAAAACTGCTAAAGCAATCAAAAGTTTATAACAAAATCTAATACAAAAATTGTTTTAAAGTCGAAAAAACAATATATATTATAGAGCGAAAGTTCTGTCAAACTAATCTCGCAGCTTTGCCGCCGAACTGTCAAATTTTGAGTGCCGAAAAAAAACATTGCATACATTTTGGCGCCAAATTTAATTGGAACGACAACACGCGGCGCCAGAAAAACTGTGCGAGGTGTGTAAGTTTCCAGTAAAACAGGAGAGTGAAAGGAAGCGAAAGAGTATATGGCATAGAAGAGGGAGCAGGAGGGGGGACAACGAAAGAGCAGCAGCAGATAGAGCAAGCAATGAAGAGACACGCATAAATTTCAAAAAAACAACCGTTGGAATATGCAGCATGCTGTGCATACTAATAACGAAAGCACGACTGTATGAGCGAAACAAGGCTGATGTTGTACATAGATATACCCTGTATATTTGCAGAAGTGCTTAAATTTATTGAGGTTGATTGAAAATACAAAAATAAATATAATTTAAAAACTTCTAACAATCAAACTACATAAAAATTGCTTTCTAAAGGCAAACAAAAATACAAATAATATATTTTATATTCTATATTGAAAAGAATTTCAAATAGTCATCAATGTAAAAGGCTGACTGACATATTAATTTGATAAGAGTATTTAGCTTACTCAACGTCAAAAATTTGGGTTGATTGTGCATTGTAGATTAACATCTAGCCTTTTCCTCGTTATTTTCCATACCATTAAGCCATGAACATATTTATTATCGATATTATATATTCTCTTTTTTGCAATTGAAAGACATTTCAAATGAAATGAATTAGTAGAAATTATGTTAATAATACGAAGTATTGTATTCCTTTTATTATCAATATCAAAAGTGAATGATACTAAGATTGAGATATCCACATATTTTTTGTATATACCTTACATATCTTCCTTCTAAGAAGGCAATAAATTGCGGAGTACCATATATTTCTATCTTTATACAATCTCTTCGCATTTTGTCTTCTCAATGCTTTTGATTTTTTCCTTGCCATTTGCCGCCGCTTGTTGTTGTTGCTGTAGAAAAATGTGCGGATATTAAGATGTTCACTTGTTAATTTACATTTGCCTGGTTGCACGAGTGTGGCCAGTTGTTGCTGCCGCTACTTGCCGCGTTAATGCCACAAAATGAGTATGACACAACTCAACTCAGGAAACAACAATAGCGACAATTTGCAACACAAAATACTGGCAACATTTTAATTTCCATTGTCAGTGTTAATGTTGCCCATCAAAGCGAAACGCAAAGCTGTCAAGTGTAGTTGCTGCTTCTTGTTGCTATTCGTGCAATATCACCTTGCATCACCATCAAGTAGCAAGTAGCAAGTAGCAAGTGGCAAGCGCCAACATCCTCATAAAACGCTCTTTCGAATATGAACTGCAGCTGGAGTTGTCTTTGAAAGAGTTCTTCTTGATAATATGGTTACTCTATATGCAGAGGATTAACTTAACTTTTTAATGTAAGTGGGCTCTTTACTTTGAATTTTAATATTTTATTTACATGTACGTTAAATGGCTGCCAATAGTTAAAAAAATGAAGTTAATTCAAAGAAAAAATAAAAATTTTTTTGAATTAATATTCACATTAACATTACTCTGTTAACGGGCAATGAATTAAAACACAAAATAATCTAACGGGAAACTCATTCATCAACAATACGAGTTATTCAACAACCTTTTATTCTGAAAAATCAAATTCGAGTTCACTTTTCAATTTGAATACAGTACAAAGGTTTATTAGCGATCACAGTAGGGTATGTGACAGTCGTATGTTGCAGCCAGCTTGATCTGTGCTTATCCTGCTTCGCTTTTAGCGTTAAATTGTCGAAAGGAACTCGGGGCATAATTATGCGGCGTTGTTTATGAGCAGCGCGCGCTGCCGAGTTTAAGTTGAAGTAGAAGTTGGAGATGGAGATGGAACAGGAGTTGATGGAGCTGGAGCTGGAGTTGAGTTATGGATGCTGAGAGGCTCTTTACCCCGGCTGCCACTTGAGCTGGGCGTTGTCTTTGTTGAATGTTGCTGGCATTTGCGCAAAGCGTTGCATACTTTTAGGCACGCGCTTTTGTTTTGTCACAAGGCGCCTGCATTAGCAGTCAAAGAGGCAGTCTGAATAGAAGAACGCACAACATTCAACCAGTTTGCAAGCGAGTTGTGCAGAGCTTTCGAGTTAATCATAAAAATGAATAAGTCGAGCAGGAAATGCTGCCATTCATTGTTTCACTCACTCACTCAGTCGCTTCCAATCTGTGTACCTCACTTTCTCTGGCTCTCGCAGTTTTTCATTTATTTTGTGCCTGACCATGGAAAATCAATTAAGTTGCCTGAGTGTAATGGAAATCGCATTGCAGAAGTTCCTCCCACGCAGCCTTTTCATTTCTTTTTCATTGTAATTTCACTTTCCTTTTCTGTTCTTTCCTTTCTTTCTTTCATTCATTTATATATCGCTTAATGCACACTCGTGTTTGGCCATTAAAAGCGAAATCTGCGCCGAAAGAAATTTTTAATGAAATACTCGAGTTGTCTTATAAAAATCTGCATACATATGCATATGTACGGCCATGGGTGCAGTTGTTCCCACAGTGTTGGGTGCTTGCGGTAAAATAATTATATTTTCAGCCGGTCATTTGTATAATCCGATAAAGTTCTTAATGCATTTTCGTATCGAAGAACTCATTAACACAAACATAATTAATAATTAAATTTCAGCCGAAACGAAGCCAATAATAATTGGAGAAGACGCTTGTGCTGTAAGGTTGCAGTTGTCTTGAGTTGCTGCGAGAGAGTTGTGATAATATTATACACACCATACGTTCATAAAGAGAGTTGAAGGGGAAAGGAAAGTTAACACAAGCAGAGTAAAGTTGGTTAATTTACTTAAATAAAGAAAGTTTCTTACGATAATTGAAACTTCTACTTATTTACTGTCGATCATTAATATATTTGTGATTCTTTTATAAAATGTCTTCACGTTTTTAAACTTTTCGTTATCAGGTTTAGTGCAATTTTTACTGTGCACAGAAGTATGCAGTATGTGGATAGTTACTGTGCTGTATATTTACTGTCCTATAATCGTGTGTTCACTGCATAAAGTACGACCCAAATCGATAAATTAATAGGAATAGAGTTTCGAGGAAAGATTATCTAATTTCTAGAAAGGTGAGAGAAGATTAGAGTTTTTGAAGTGTGTTAGTGTTAGAAACAATAAAGTAGAATCGAATATAGACCGAGAACAGTACACTAAACGGCTCGTGCAGAGCATAGCTCGTCCTACAATTTGAAAGAATTAATGATGAAAAGTTATGACTAATTCTACATGGAACATTGTAGAGTAATCGGTTAACCAGGTCAACACTATCAATGTACCTTCGAATAAGGTTATTAACAGAACCATGGCGGTTCTACTATTGATCAAAGAATGGTTAACAAAGTAATAAAACTCTACTATTGATCAAAGAAGGTTAACAAAGTAATAAACCTCTACTAGAATAAGCGGGAATTCTTAAATTAACATCCCGGTTGGGCCATCGCAAGGCAAGTTATATGAAGTATCTTGCGGTGAGTTCAAGTACCAAAATTTAGTAGGATACATCATAAATCACGTCACTTTTAGCTTTCTTTGGCTGACACTTTGCCTAAATGCTCGCTCAGTGTCGTTGCCTGTGTCTGTTCGCTGCTTTTCTCTGAACTGCACTGCCTTTCTGCGTAATGTCGTTTTTTTCACAGTTTATTTTTGCCCTCATCCTTTCACTTGCATGAGGCAAACAGAAATGCAGCCGCTTTTCTGCGGGCGTTAACCGAGCCCGTCTCTTGTTGTTTGTTGACTTTGTGCTCCAGTTGCAGCCGCGTTTGCAGGTTGGTGGCAACCCAGAAAACGAAACGAACAAAAAATCAGAGAACAAAATAGAAAAGAGCTGAAAAAGTCGCGTTAGAAAACTGCATATTTGGCTTTGTGGAAACTATCATTAAACAAGTAAGGCGAGGAAGGAGAGAGAGAGAGAGAGAAAGAGAGAGAAGCTGCCTGCTGTAAGAACTGCACACACACAGTCTACGCACACACCACACTCACTCCACACATATACACACACACACACACACTGCTAAAAGCCACATTGCAAAGAAAAACACAACAAACACGTCAACAAAAGACCTTTTCTCTGCTGCTCTTTCCCCTCACTTCTCCTCGTCGGCTCTGCAGCTTTTGCTGGCTTTTGACTCTTGTAGCCTTTTTAAGCTGTTAACTGCCGCTGCAGGCGTCTTCAAAGACATAAGCTTAATGTGTTTTGGCATCGGTTTTCAAAGTGCAACCACTCTCTGCCTCACTCTCTCTCTCTCTCTCTCTCTCTCTCTCTCTCTGCTTGGCAGCCCTCTAACGATGCTCTCATTCTGGTTTTGACATGCCTGAGTTTTGCATGGACACCACACATACAATACCCGACGACGACGACGACGACGACGACTCTATGCTTAGCGCTAAGCTCTGAGCTCCTGGCAACCACAAAGAACTCAGCTCAGTGCCTGCAACCGAAGTGTCAGAGCGTTTACTCCAACTGCGCCTGCAGTCGTCCTCGTCGTCCTTCTTCGGCTTAACTGTGCGCATCAGGCGCTGCAGGCTGCTGCTGCTCCTGTCGTCCTGCATCCTTATCATCGTCCTCTTTGGCCTGCAATTGTGTTTTGTTTATTTTGTTTCTATTCTCCATTTTTCCCGCACTTTTTCTACTTCTTTCTATTAAGCTCCGTTACTTCTTGACTTGTTGTTAACCATTTTTTATTTGAGCTGGCTGGGCAGGTGTGTTTTTTGTGTCCAACTGCAATTGGGATTTGTGTTGTGCACTTTGGTTAGATTTGATTGATGTGTGCGCTAATTCCAGTCAGCTGGGAAAGGGGTATAAATTGATAAGGGAACGCAGTATTGTGAACAGAATGCTAAGAGCGTAAGGGAGTGCTCAGTTATTGTTTGAATTTGCTTTGCATTACTATAAGAAGTATCTGCACAATTATCTATAATAATATAAGTTGCGAGGAGAACTGAAACAATTTTATGAGATTTTCTATTATTATTACTTAAATTACAATAGGATATATAAAAGGTCTGCGTGGGTTCACTAGCAATTGAGTGCATTCTAATGAAGCTGAACTGTTTGAATGCAAAGTAGGCAATGAAATGAAGTTGCATGAATGAACTGTTGCTCATAGCTGAGCTAAAGTAAAAGGCGAGGAAGAATGTGGGCAAACGAAGTGAAAATGTAATATATGATATATGTGTGTTAATGTGGTATAAACTACACAAATTAAAATAAACAATTTAAAGCGAACTATAAAAGTGTTCATTATCAATACTATATTTTCTTTACATCGCAAGTTCCCAAGTCTATATAAGGTTTTCCCCATTACAAATTTAATTTAATGTGTGAAATATTTTCTAGATTTTGATAGTTCAACGGTTCTCAATTGATTGAAGTTACTTAAGAACATGAAAGGATGTTCTTTTAAAGATTATAATATAAATATAATAATAAGTAAATCCATTGTAAGATACTAATCAATCACCATAACGAATTCATTTAATCAATAAATTAAATTCCCACTTCATCTCTCATTCTTCTTTCCCTTTCGCTTTAAAAGTCGTAGCTAGTTGCTTGTGCAATTGCCCCAATTCACTTCTGTTACTCGCCGAACTTTCCCTTCTCAATACTCTTCTTGCCCTAAGTGGCTTACCCTGCCTCCCCAGACCACATCAATTCGCTGTACGCGTCCTTCGTATGCAAAAAGAAAAAGAAAAGCGCAGGAAAATAGGAAAACAACGTCTCAATTTGTCTCAAGTTGTCAAGTTAACGTTGCAGCACTTTACACTTGGAGTGTTGCAGACGGGACGACGTCATCGCTTCACTTGCAGTAACATTTTCGCATCGTGCTACCTTTGATGAGCAAATGTTGCTGTTGTTCGTTGTTGTTGCTGTTGCTGTTGTTGCTGCTGCTGTTGTTGTCGTTGTCGTTGACTTTGACACCGTTTTGCACTTTTCGTTGGCATGTGAGGCTAGGTTGTTGCTATAGTTGCTGTGCACGCCCACCTTGGGCGCCACCCACTTTGACAGCCACTTATTTTCTTATTATTAAGTATACGCTTAGTGCGCCCGTGTGCCAGAACACGAAAGTGCAGACGTAATGCGCGCTCCCGCTGTCCCTCTCTCACTCTCCCTTCAAGTAATGATTACTTTGTGTCTGCTGCTGACAAATGCCGTCAGTCAAAGCCAAAGTTTACCCAGGCACTTCGAGTCATGGCAGCAAAGCACGAGTACGAGTCTTCCTCGTGTCAGTTGAGACGAAGATAGACTTCCGTTGAGTGTGTTGAAGGCGGAGGAATGAGGCCCGCTGACTTGAATGCGGAAGTCGCGTACAAAAGGCGCATGCGATGCACAATCTGCACGTAAGATGCGCCAAATAAACCCATACACATCTGACAGTCTCACTGTGTCTGTGTGCGTGTGTGTGTGTGGGGGTGAGTGTGTGCAGCCATGTGTATTGCAGCCGATAAGAGGGACAATTCGAATTGGGCTTTTGGCTGTGCCGAAACTTTTAGTGCAAGTTTTTAATGACTTTTTTAAGGGCCAAAAAGTTTCCATATTGCCCGAAAATATAATTCAAGGCAAAATTTGTCGCACAAGTTTATTCGATGCAAGCTATGCCAATCAGACAGTTAGTTGGCTTTGCTGTCAATTCATTTCACTTCTCTAGTTTCACCTCACAAAGTTGCCAGTTTTTCAAGTATTTATATATATATATTTATTACGACTTTTTCTATAATCCAAAATGAATCTTGACAGCGGTTGCGTTGTGGCAATGTGTGGAGCAAATTGTGTAGCAATTGCAACAGATCATCGATTCGCCACAAAGGGAGGACAAACAATTTGTGCTGATTTCAAGAAAGTCTCTCATATTGCGCCCCATCTGATGCACGGATTGACTGGACTACAGTCAGATATCTTGAGTGTACGCAATCGTATGGCATTCCGTAAGAATATTGTGGAGCTCAATGGAGATCATATTCTTGCACCGCAAGAATTTACAGAGTTACTCTCCACTTTTATGTTTGAGCATCGTTTTGCGCCCTACTATGTTGACTCCATTGTCGCTGGTCTTGTCAACAATTGTCAGCCATACATATGTAGTATGGATTCATGTGGCTATGTCAATCACAGCAAGGATTTTGTGGTTTCTGGCAATTGTAGCGCACAGATATACGGCATGTGTGAGACATTGTGGCAACCGAATTTGGACGCGAATCAATTGTTCGAGATCATTTCACAGTCGATTGTCTTTGCTCTGGATCGTGATGCAATGTCCGGTTTGGGTGCCACTGTCTATGTTATCGAACCCGATAAACTGACTGAGCGTACGTTGAAGACTCGAATGGATTAGGTATTATAATAAATTCAAGCAGGCAATGTACGGAATTCTGTTTGGTCTTCGTTGTTACTTTAGCCATAGATGGGAAATTTAGCACTTAAGTGGGAACTTCTAGTGCTATTCAAACCGATAAAAATCGATGCATTTATGTATATATAATCAGGCTGATTATAAAAGCTAAAAAGAGCAAGTTTGTCATAATAATTTGCATGGGACATACGATTTTAGAAGTATTTTTGAATACTAATTAACAAGGTGAAGAGACTTCTACATCATTAGAATTAAGAACATAAACTTGTATCTTTCATTCGAACCCAGTAACTATCAGGGAACAAATGTTTGCAGCACAGTGTAGTGTCGTTAATTTCGTATGAAAATTCAATTTCCTATCCTGACTGTTGATTACCATAGCCCATCATAGAGCAGTGTCAAGCTTCCGCACTGTGAGGGTCCTAACTATTCAGTCCCCTCTCTCTCACCCTCTCTCTCTCTCTGTCTGTGTGTGCCACTGGTTGCTGCTTCGCATTTCCGCTGTCCCATTGGCTTTAATTACGCGACAACTGCAAATCCTGCAAATCCTCAATCAATAGCCTGGAAATATAACTGTCAATGCCGGAGACGCTTGGCAGTCTGGCAGGCTTGGTAGGGTGTATGGGCTGTGTGTGCCCTCTGGCCATCATCAGTCATCAGGGCATATTTTGACAATGGCATTAGTCAAAAGCTAGTGACTGCCACTGGCTGACTGTCCGACTCTAACGTCTATACGACTGTCGGCCAATCGCAAAGGCTCATTTGCAATGCCGGGGTGACAATCAATGAGATTTGGTTGCCCAATGCCAAAAATCTGTCGGAACGAACGAATTGGCATGAAATTCGCCTGGTCTACAACTTGAACAGGCAATACTTTTGGCATAGCTACCCCTCCCTCCCTCCCTCTCTTTTTCTCTGTCTCTTGTTGGCTCTTCCTTTCTGAGATTCTGATTAGAAGTTCGGTTTTTTTTTGTCCGGCTTTGCTGCTAATGAGCAGAGTTTTGGTCGAAATCGTTTGTGGCGTTATTACATCCGTCTTTGAGTTCAATTTCTTTATTTCTTTTTCTTTGCCTTGGGCATTAAATCACAAATTGGATGTGTCATTTGCAGGCAATTAATTTGCTATACCCTGTAAACGATAAGTGAACAAGATGAGACAAATTTAATTGAGCTGAATGCGAAAGAAAGTAAAGCAAAAAAAAAAATGCGTTAGCTATGGGAAAGTGTTTCTAATGGGTTAAGACAGTGACTTAAATTACTACTGTACTTGTAGTTGGATCGAGGTGTTTCTAATGGGTTAAGACAGTGACTGGAATAACTTATGTACTCTTAGTTTGATTGGAATGAAATTTCAGCAGTGTATTAACAGTTGCATAGTCTAGTCTTCTGTATGTTTGTCACATCTGTATCTTTGTGACTTTGCTTTAAAATTGTAATTGAAAGTGAATTTATAAAATGTGGGCGGGTTGGACGTGGCAACTAACATTTTGAATAAGATTTATCTGCGTTGGTTATACAAGGACCTACATGTCAATTTTGATATCTCTGGCACATGTAGTTGCTGAGATTAACGCGCTCATACAAACAAACGTACATAATTTAATCGAAAATCGATCCACAGTTAATGTATATATAAGGATCTTGGATTTTCATATCTTCTGTACTGGTTGCATATTAATAGCTAACTCCTTTCATTGATTATGTCAAGGGAATAGAAAATATAAGACACTTTTAGTATTTACTTTCTCAATAACAACGCAATGCTAATGTAAACTTCAATCATGTGTCTTATTTGCAGCACGAAGGCGACACTGAAGCGATAACAGCAGCAGCAGCAGCAGCTACTCAACGTCATCAGCAAACTGGAAACTGTGTGGAGTCAACACAGCAACAACAACAACAGCAACAATAACACACAGCATTAAAACACACATTCGCACAAGCAACACACACACACACACAGAGAAACGCACAGAAGTTGGAAGCAGCAATCGAACGCACAATGAAAAACGACGTCGTGCGATGGAGCAGGCAGCCAAGCAACAACAACAACAGCAGCAATAGCAGTAGCAGCAGCAACATCAGTAGATACAGCAGCAACAGCAACAACAGTGCGAGCAACAAACACAGCAGCAACAAGGCACATTTAAGGCAACATGTTGCCAGCAAAAGAACTTGTCAACCAAAACAAAAGCTTGCAAATGTTGCAGCAACATTTACTAACTGGCAACAGCAGCAACAACAAACAATCATTGAATGTGATATAAAAACAGATTTCAATTTCAATTGCAATTTATGGCAAAGTAGTTTTTTAACGCAACACAAAACGAAATGCAATCGCAGCCACAGACATTCAAATACGTCGACTGCGACTGCGACTGCGGCGCGATTGCCGCATCTTTTCCAATTTATAATCGTAGTTTTTTTATGTAGTTTAAATGTCGGTTTCGCGGCCACCAACATTGCGCCCAAAGTTAATGCCGGCCACGCCCAATCACCTCTGCTGCCGCCCTATGTGCTCGACTATGAGACAAACGGCAATGGCAATGGCAATGGCAATGCTGGCAACGGTGCCCAGTTAAACGCAGTAGCAGCAGGCGGCGATGCAGGCCACTACACACACACCTGGGCGGTGCATATACCTAATGGGGATCAGAACGGCATTGCCGACTCGGTTGCCAAGGAGCACGGTTTCGTCAATTTGGGCAAGGTGAGTTATGCGAATGATATATAAAGATTAAATATTTAATTTTTCTATTTCAAGAATATTTATTTCCTTTAGAGATATAAAAGAAACATTCATATAAATATTGTATATATAGATTAAAATAAGTTGTCTTAGTTAAAACTCAATAATTGCTGAGACAGTTTTGATGTTTTTTGATTTGTTGGTTTTTCCTTCGTCACACTTTGGTTAAATCAAAGAATTTATAGGAAATAATTGCAAAGCATAATATAGTTCAGAAAATTGTTAGATTATAGGAATAATTTACGTCCTATGTTCTTTCGATATTTCCACAAGCAACAACATCTACTTATAACTTCTACGTTTGCTGAAGACAAAGATTTCAAGTCATATGTACATATGTATATGCCCTGTAAAAGCAACAGCGTAATAAGTCCTAGAGAGTTGTCTGTCTAACTGGCGAATCATAATAAACGAACAATAGTGTAAACACACAAGGTTTACTCTAAAGAGACTAAACTGCCCTTCGAACACCTTCAAAAATGCTGTAAGACAACACATAACATATAAGACTGAACACTAGTAGTCTCCACTGAATTATCAACTCTCAGTAGACACTTTGCCTAGACTACAAAACCCTAATCCACAATGCCCTCCTAAAACCAATCAGCATGTACGGTTGCCCACTGTAAGGAGATGCCTTGACCGTATCGAAGTTATTGAGGAATTCCATTGGGATATTGGTGTTGTACATTCGAAATGAGAACATTCAAATAAACTTGAAATATGCACCTAAAGTTAGAAAAGCCAAGCTACTTCTTTGATGGATTTTACAAACTTGAAACTGTTTAGTGGGTAAATGAAGTAGTTGTGTGTGGCGAACTTCACTTGAGCGTTGCCCAAAGCCAATTTACCTGTAGCCCCAATTGCTGTTAGGGGTCTGCTGCTGTAACTAGTACTAAGTCCTAAGACCTGCATCAATTGATGGCAAACTTTTGAAATCGCAACAATTTGGCCCGCATGCGAAGGGGTAAAAGGGACCAGACTCAAAGGCAGCACCTCTCGTTTGACAGTTTAGCATATCATTAGAGAGCTCAAATGTAGAGACTATTAAAACTTTGTCGCACAGACAGAAACACATGCACACACACCCACATACATACACACTCACCTATGGGAATCTATTCAGTGTAGATTTGTGTAACTTTCACGTTATGGCAGAGCAACTGCAAAGCTGTAAGAGTTGTGTGTGTGTGCCTGGACAAAGTTTAATTTTTCCTAGTCTATCAATGACAGAGGAGGAGTCCGGGTAGTCTGTAGTCCAAAAGGCGGAGATAGTCGCAGGTGTTGCAACTGTTTCAAGTGCTTGGGGCAAGTTTAATCTGATTTCGACTCGCCTCAAATCCCACAACTGACAATTGAAACAGAAACCAGACGGGCCCGACGCTCGATTCCCAACTAAGTGACTGTCAAGTTGCACACAAATCGCCCGGAAACGGAGCTATGCATAGTTAAACTATACATACACACCTAGTACATATATATATATATATATATATACATATATAGTGTATATATAGCGCGTTCAACTTACTCTTTGTGGCTGTCAGGCGTTAAGCCCGTAAGTCCTAGTTGCCATTTGAGTTTTCAATTGAGGCACGCTCAGGTGGCTCAGTCCAAACTGTCGCAGCGTCTTTTGTTTCACAAAACTTAAGTGGGTCTCCTTCTCTTCTTTCTCTTTCGCACTGCCAGTCTATCTCTTGAAATTAGTATCATTCACCATTGGCAAAGCCCAAAACTCAATTTATTGTGAGCTCTGCAAAAGTTTCACCTCCCGACCAAATTCATTTAACATCTTTTACTTTGCGCTTGCCCCATGCTTCGAATTACTATTGAAGTTCCTTTCTTTCTCTCTCTCTCTCTCTCTTTCTCATTCTCTCTTGTCTCCCGTTGGCAGCAAGTTAATTGAAAATTAATTTTAAATGGCATTGTTCAAGTGTATCCCCATCTCGCCCCAGTGTGCCCAGAGTGTTAAAATAAATGGCACATTTACATAATTAGACAACGTCAAATGGCTGTGAAATTGTAACGAGCGGAAATGGGAACCGACTGCGACATTTCTGCCACCAACTTACCTGAATATATGTATAGATAGCAGGTGGGTATAACTATGAGAACTTGTCCTCATTTGAGGCAAGTTTCGAGCTGAGAACTTCCACAGTTGAATATATGTTAAATGGATTCATTGAACATTGAATGCCTAACATAAAAGTGTCCAAGATTGCTAAGTCGGTAAATATCGAAAATGTATAAAGATATTACAGTAAAAATTTAACGAGTTTTGATTCAAACTAAAAGCTTATACTGTAAAACAAACGTAACGTTCGTCAAACATGTTACTGTATATATGTTATATATATGAAATGTTATGACTGTTAGACTAATGCTGTTAACGACATGTTAAATAACTTTCAATGCTAATTTGAATAAGGGAAAAGAGTTTTAGGTCTCTGAGAATTAAACTTTAACCTTAAAGTTTTTCCTTTTAAGCACAAGAAATAAATTGAAATGAATTTCTTCAAGTCAAATAACTTCTGTTGATTTAATTTTCAAACAGTTTCATTTCTCAAGTTATTGCCAAACCGAAATGCTGAAAAAGAGAGAAGTAGAAAAACCACTGCTAATAATTCTCGAATTTCTCTCTCTCTCTCTTCCTGTTCCCTCTTTTGGTTGTTGTTGGTGTTGACTATTTGTAGAGATTTCGCTTTTTGACAAACTGTGCAGAACTAAATCCAACTGACTGAGCAAACAAGTTGCAAGTGAAACACAAGTAGCTAACAAAAACAAAAACAAATTAATAAACATGCAGCATGGGCGACTTTTTGCCATTTGCTGTAGAATTGCGACGACTCCCCATCGCGAATATTTGTTTTGTTTTACGCTTTCTCTTTCTCCTTTTCCTCTCTCTCTCTGTCTCTTTCTTAGTGGGCGTAACATAAGTAGAAACTTTTGCCCTATTGCAGCTATATCTCTTGTCTTTTTACTTCATTCCCATTCCCCATTCTCTGTCGCGATAGCAAATAACACACAAGCAACGCGTTGTCAAATGTTCTGCTCGAAGTTTTAATGAAAACTATATGTGTATGTATAGTATGTAGCACAGTGTAATGTTGGCACTGCTAGATGTGTAAGTTTGCCCAGCATTAGCAGCTACTCCATATAAACTTTTGGCACTGCAATTATGATGATAAGGTAGCGAAATATTCCCTAAAGAGTTGGGAATGTAAGAGGATTACTTTGTAAAGTGCAAGTATTTAAGATTTAAAGTTCTTCAGTTTAATAATGTAGCTTATTATTATATGTATTATATATACAATATATAGAAAGATCAATATAACGTTAATATATTCGAGTAAAATAAGTGCAATTTTCAATTTCAGAAGATTAATTTACTTTTATCAATGTTTGCTCTTTTCAATTAAACGAGAACTCTGCCTTAATAGATTAGCTAGTGTAGCGGGTGGTGATGTGGTGTGGGGGGAGGCGGACCACTCTAACTAACTTCTGACAAATGCATTTTTGGCGCACAAGTTGGTGAGATAAGAGCGCGAAAGGCAATTTATGCGCTGCATTAATTTGCCTGCCGTCGGGCCAGGATGGCGAGTACAACAGGCGAGTAAACCGAGTAGACACCGGTCCGCCAGGTAAACCGGGTATATACCTCAGCCACAGAGCAATCCTCTTGCTCGCGGCTGTCAGCTGCAGCTACTTGAGTTGGCTTGGCCCGGCCAGCTGCTGTTTGTCATTGCTTATCGGTGCTTGCAAGGCAGCAGGAACCAACTTCCTCCTGGCCATTGTCTGTCTCTGTGTATGTGTGTGGATGGAGCTTATGCCAAACCGTATTTACATAACAGAGCCGCCATTCTCCTGCTGCGTCTATTGTTCGTGTTGTGATAAATGTTATCGTTGTCTGTCTCTGTCTCTCCCATTCGTTCCTTCCTTCTCTGGCTGTCTGCCGCCTTCAGTTTCACTCATCAATTTAATTGAAAAGCCTCTTCGGGCCTGTCGCTGCTTTACTTTGTTATTTGCCTTTTGGCTATTTGCCACCTTTTTTTTACTTTATCTTCTCAGGCGGCTTCTTCTTGGCTTTTTAATTAATTTTCCTTTCTTTTTCTCAATGATTTTTTATGCCTTTGTCGCGTTCGGGAAAACTTAACGCTTGCCGGTTGCTGCGGGTTAACTTTCTCGCTTCTTCGATTATCGATTGTCCTTGACGGGCTGTGTGCATCTCTTATTGAGTCTTTTAAATGCATTCGCATAATTAAAATCACGTTCATGTTGATCACGTTGATGATGTGTAAGTTAAAAAAAGGCGTTCATCTCGTGTTCATTCATTTATTTGCTGCCTTTCGAGCTGTTTGGCCTCATCATTTAATTACGTTTTCCACCTGGCAAAAAGGTTTCATTCTGTTTATAGATTGTCCTTTTAGGGCGGCCAAAGTTGACAAAGGTCAACAGCTCATTAACAGGGGAGGATTGCGTGTCAAAGGATCAAAAAAGCTGCAACATCTTAAGCAGAAATGCTGCAACAATCTTGGGACTTTGTGCCTTGAGTTGGGTAAATAGTCTGAGAGGTTTGCGTTACTTTTCTTTGATAGAGAAAACTGTCAAATAAAGTTGCAGATTTCTAAGTGTACAGTTTGACAGCAAGTGGGGGCAGCTAAAGAGTCTTAAAATAAGCTGAAGGATATTAAAATATAAATAAGTAAATAGGTATGCACAGGCACATACACTATATGAGTATCTTTAGAAGAGTTGCAAGACAGTGTGGCAATAAATTTGACAGTTTTAGCAGCACTGTGCGCGTTGCTTGCCACCGACAGGCGACAAATTGCCACATAGCACTTCATAAATATATCTTGCACAAAACTTGCGTGTGCAGGCATAGATATATCATTAATATATATGTATGTATTTGTATACCAGC
Source organism: Zaprionus davidi (assembly GCA_018903715.1). Taxonomy (NCBI): domain Eukaryota; kingdom Metazoa; phylum Arthropoda; class Insecta; order Diptera; family Drosophilidae; genus Zaprionus; species Zaprionus davidi. The sequence continues at coordinate 6,659,601 of JAEIGL010000003.1, forward strand.
TCTCTGTCTGTGTTCTTCTGTGTGTGTCTGTGTGGCTCATGGCGGATATCGTTGATAAATTTCAAGTCAAAAACTCGGAAAATATTTATGACTTAACTTTTGTTTAGTAACAAAGCAACACGCGCTAACTGACACAGACACTACTTGCACACGCCCACACATGCTGGGGCACTTCTGTATATATATGTCATTGCTAGCTTGTCTTCTTTTGTGCTCTCGCAGCTGTAGGAATTGTCACAAAACTTGGTTCCTTCGCTTATGCAAATAGCAAGAAAAAATAAAAACGGATTTTGCTTACTGCTGCTGTTTGTCAATGGAACACATCCCAACGGGTGTGTGAGTGAGAGCGAAACACGTAAAACTTTAATCACATGACATGGGAAAATATCACAAGTTTCTATGATATTTCTGTCATTGATCCCTGACTCTTGAGCTCGGCAACTTTTCACTGCAATTTCAGACTGCTGCTGACAACTTTTCAATGGGCCATGTACCTAATTGAATATGTAAAACCGGAATGCGATTGAGTGTGAAATGAGTAACTCACACACACACATACACAGAGAGTGAGAAGACCCGCTCACACAAAGAAAATACCACAGCAAGTTTGGTAAAAAGAAAGTTTTCTCACAAGCGAAATTCAATTGAAAAGTGAAGAACATTTTTTTCGTAAATTAAGTTTTCTACTTTTGGGTGCTGCCACAAATGAATAAGTGAATCAATGAATGAGTTTGACTGTACTTCCTCCGGCCACGGGAAGTTCGAATATATTTGGTATGTGTATTTGAGTAAACTTTGCTGGCTAATAAATTTCAACAGGAATAAGAGTTTACAGTTTGACAGCCACTGGGCAGAAGTGCTCAATTAACTGGGCCAGCTCATTTGATGACCTCGCCAACAGTTTCCGGCAAACGAGATAGCTAAATGAATTTGCGCAGCACAGCCCCACGCAACAGCAACAGGATAATAGTCCTTGCAATTTGATGGCCTCCTAACGAGCACCTCCTCCTCCGGCAACTGACGACAATCATTGTCGACGTTGTTGTTGTTGTTGTTGTTGCTGCTGCTGTCAGGCATTCACTAAAATTCATTAGTCGGAGCTGTTAAGAGGCACGTTAATATTTAAAATAGTTGCCGAGAGTGTTGTGGAATAACTAAGCTAATTTCTGATGAGAATATTTTTATAGATTGGCAGAGTAACTTGAAGTGAGAACAACAGCGATGAGAGAGTATTCAAATTGTTGGTTTAAATGAAATTAATAATTACAATGAATAAACTTGATGTGATTGTGTTATGCAGAAAGCTTTGAGCACTGAGATTGGCGTGTTCATTCGAACGTAAATCGGTATATCGATGCGCTTATTAATGTTTATCATAAAACTATTAATATACTTGAGTTGACTGTCCCCAATCTAGCTGTTTTATACATTTGCACAAAGTCAATGAAGCCTTTTTATGCCCTTGCAGAGGGCAGGAGTTTGTAACGCACCTTAGCAGACATCTCCATAAAGTATATAAATTCTGAATCAGTATCGCCAGGGGGTCGTTCTAGCTATGTCTGTCTGTAGAAACGCTAACTAATCTCACTAGTCTAACTAGAGATATATTGATGAAACTTGGCACACATGATTCTAATTGCTGCACGCTGTACATAATTCGGCACAATCCGGATCGGACCGATATATCGTATAGCTGCCATACAAATTATCGGGCGATATTTTTTATTTGTCATGATATTGCAACCAAATTTACGACAGCGGGCGTTTTTTATATATATAATATGCACATTAAATTTCATCGAAATCGGATCACTATAACATATAACTGCCATAGGAACAATCGACCGAATTGTAGGTTTTTGTATGAAAATCACTTTTTATTTTAGAAATAAATTAACTAAGAGACAATATTTTTAATACATACAATACCTATCATTTCTGCACCATTATATATAGAAAGTATTGGAATAATCAAAGGAGACAAGAACCTGCAAGGGTTTAAACTTTCAACATGCCGATGGTAGACTTTGTTCCTCGTTTTGACTTAGTTCTAAGATGCGATAACAAGGTGGATGTTTATGAAGAGGCAGAACGTACATGCTAAAGTTAAATTAAATTGAGATAGACAGATATCGATAGTAAAACATGAATGATTTTTTGCCTGAAAAGAAAAGGAAAGAGGTTGCCTCTTGTTGCGTCAATTGACAGTTGTTTGTTGCTAGCTCTTTCAGTTTATTTCTAGGTGTTTTTCTTTTGAGCCAAAGGATCTTTTCTTCTATGATTTTGCTGGCACTGAATGTGGACCATCTTAGTATTGCGTAGTTCATTTTGCATTTTATTTACTGCTTCTGATATGCTGGTGCTGCTGTGCATTGAACGCATATTCTTTGGTGTAGTATTTTATTTATGCATCTGGGAGAATCTCTTCAAGTTTTTCTGGAAATTCCTCACTTGACTGCGAGACGTGCAATAAAAGCTGAAAATGCTCGACAGCAGCAGAAGGCAGCAGCAGCAGGCAAGGTGGAGCAAACATTTTTCCATCAAATAGTTTTCCATCCATTTCTGTTTTATACTTGAGCGTTTTTTAATGCACACTTCAAGGTGCTGCTGCATTGTTGATAATAAAAGGAAATTGCTGAAAATCCAGAGAGAACACGAATAAAGCTTGAGCACAAATGCGTGAAAGGTTTTTCTATTTTAAGAAATATATTCATATTTTCTATATGGAAGGCACGAAACTATTTAAAAATTTCTATGAATATTTGCCATCACTTTAAACAACATTAAGAAACCATTGGTGTCTCAACGGGTGCTCTCTGTTTTCCATGCTATTGCTTACAATTTTATTTTCTCTATACACTCTTTCTTGTGCTCTTCCTCTTTAATGCGCTTTCGCTGTGGGATGCGCGTCTATTGAAGTGAAAAATTGCTAATGGTCAACAGGCGGCGGCAGCGGCCACACAAAACGCCGCCAATCGGCCATTTGGCCACGCCCTCCTTGTTGGCGGCCTTTAGCAATATAAAACTGTGACAGTCGCCTATGCTGTAAATTGCCGGGCTGTGATTTTAATTAAAAGGCACGAAGCCCTTACTGCTCCGCCCTTCGTTCCCTTGGCAAAGCTTTCCTTCCCTTCCCAGTTACAGTGAGTGCACAAAACATCGCACCATTTGGCCAAAGTCAAAGTCAAAGTTGAGTTGATTTTAGGGCCGTTTTAATTGCCCCAATGGAAAGCAGGGTAAAATCTAACGGTAAGTGAGAGAGAGAGAGGAAGGGAAAAGAAAAAGAAAAACACAAAATATGCTACAGAGCGAAAGCAAAACGGAAAATGTATACAGTGCTCAATCAGGCGTGACAGCTTTATTGCACACAGGCCAAAGTGAAAATTTGAAATTGTGGCAAATATTTTGGCTGCATAAATATTGGCAATCGTTCTTTTTTATTTAAATATTTTTGTCTGTGTAAACAGACAAGAATTCACATACCCTGTAGTCATGTATTACTGTATAGGGTTGTTGCAACTACAAGAAGAGAAACAAGGAAATAAAGATGTAAATTTTTATAAAATATTTAATTTATATATTAAGCTAAGGTTCTCAAAGGGCATTCAACAGCCGTCTTAGCTTAATGAAAGTCCTTTTATTGAGTTTCATTGTTTTTTTTGTTCTTTTTTGGTTTCGCTTAGTCAAACAAATCGTTAGCAATTGCATATTTCTGTTCCAGGGCCCAAGGCGGCACAAAGCGATGAAACGATGATTGCACAATCAAATCAACGCTTTACGCTTGATTAACAGCATGCCATGTTTGGCCACACTATGGTCTTTATGCCCACTGTGCACTGTGCACTGTGCTGGGCAATTATGAAATGTTGTACATAATATTTGTCGAATTTCCACATCAAATTTATTGTTTGATGGTCGGCAACAATCAATGCTTGATGAACCGATGAGGTCAAAAGAAAGAGAGAATTTAATGAACGAAAGCACGACACTGCAAACGAATATTGAACTGTTCATTGCGCTTGTTTATTATAAGTTGAGCTACAGTTTCTTTAACTATTTTATTACATTCAAATAACAGAAATTCCAGGCAAGTCTGAAGTGTTTTATCGTATGATTTATGGAACCTTGCAGAGTCATATTGTGCTCTTTATGTCAACGTAGCCATTTTCTTGGGTTTTTATGCCATAAATTCCAACCGCTATCATGTTGCTTGGTCACACGTGGCGTATGCTTGATGTTTTAATCGATCATACGCTGTGTGCACGCAATAATGTCTTTGTCTTTGCTTCACTCTCTTTGTCTTCACATTCGTGCGTAATTAAAGTGCGCTTAATTGACCGCAAGTTTCTCGCGAAAAAACCAACGCGGAAAGCAGCTTAACTCGCCATATCCTCGCATTGCATGACGGCACGTTGCATGCCACGCAGTGAAAGAGAGAGACCGGGGCAGACAGAGAGCAAGTGTTGGCAGTTCAGTAACACTCTCAACTCAATTCGAGCCGCATTTATGTATCGTACATATTTCTCATTGCCTTTTGGCAATAGATTGGCGTTTTAATTGCAATTCGCACTCGAAATTGCACTGCCCAATTGTAAAATGAAAAGTGCGAAATTGACGAGAGCTCAATTTCACACCAGACAAATTTGAAATAGACAATTGCGTGTCTGTGTGTGTGTGCATTGCAAAGGATCGTCGATTATGTTGTTATCGCAAATTTGACTGATGTAATAACCACTTTTACAAATGCCATAACTATTTACTCGAATTGCATTGCATTGATAAGATTTTGCTTACTGCTGACAAGAATATAAATCAGTCAATTTTGATGTAAGAAAAACCCCAAAGGAAATGCAAACAAATGGGAAAATGCAGAGAAAATAAATCATTTTATCGCCTTTGGCGCTCTACACTCAAGAATTGTGGGCGAATTGTAATCAGATCGCTGTGCAGTGGTATCTGGCACAGATTGCCAAGTGCAACGTTTGCAATTACATTGATACATAACATCAAGTGCATTCTAATCGAGTTGATTTATGTGCCAGTAAAGCAACTCACTGAAATCGATACCTAAATTGGCAGCTGACTTACAATTTTCGAGTGTCAATTTCAACCGTAGAGAACAGAGAGCAGAGGTCAGGCAAACATAGAATACTCTCTTCAAGGTATGCTGAATTTTGAACGAAGGCTTGCACAGGCTTACTTAAATACCATATAGATAGATAGAGTGGAATACTTGTACCATTAAATAAGGAATTCAGAAGAACCTTTTCTTAGTGTAATATGAGTAATAAATATATAGTAAGAAACATTCATATTCTTCTTCTAATATGGATATTAGATCCCAGCAGATTTCTCTGCACTTTCCGTAGTGCATAATTATTTGCATGGAGATTTCTCCAACATTCTCTATAATAAATAAGATAATACATTAGCTTAAATATACTCTATAAAAATCAATTTACGAATTGTGCAAAGTTTTCAATTTTTAATCAACTCGATGAAAGCATTTACAACAGCCATTTGGGGATTTGAAGCAGCATTGAAAAGTGTCTGTGTGAACCATTTTCCCTGCTCTCTCTTTCTCTCTCTGAAATGTTGGCTTTGTTTTAGTGCCAATATTGAGCGTTTAGTCATACACACACACACACACAGAGACAAAGAATGTGCGCATTTGGCATGCATTCAAAAAGTTGACAATACAAAAGCCATTGCGTTCGTCCTGTCGCCTGACATTGAAAAGTTTTGCGCTGGGCGCTCAAAACGGATGGCAATCAGTGTTACAATTATGTGCAGCTCTTTCACTTTATGTGTGTGTGTGTGTTTGTGTATTGAACTTAGCCGTTGACCTTAGCCTGCTTTCTGCCCTCTGCACACTGCACACTGCACACTGCAGCTGTACCCTTTTGCCGCACACTTGGTCATTTTGTCATTTACTTGTTAGTGGCACTACAGGGCGAAAAATGTGTTGCATATTTTTAGGCTGGCGCTGACTCAGTCGCTGCACTCGTGTGCCATTGCGTTCATGGCCATGACGCAACCGAGCAACGTTCAACGGCGACGTCAAGTGGCCCACTCGGTGTTGCACTTGAACCGTAATGAAAGCATTTGCTGCCACAGGGCAGGGATGGTAAGAGAGAGGATGAGAGGCAGACCCACATACTTGGTTAGTGTAGTGTGTGTGTGTGACATCTGACACTTGCCTGTACTTTTATAAAGCACTATGCATAACATAACAGAACACACAACGTTTGGCTTGAGCCAAGCGGGCTGTAAATTTATGGACAGAGAATTTATTATAATGGCATAAATTGAAATACATATTAAATATGAACATAATATGCATTGCAGGCTATAAATTATAGTCTAACTAGGTGCTATAATGTACATAAGAATAATCTAAACTGTAAAACAGTTTATGGCCTTATGACGTTTAGCAAGGCGAAGTTTACCTTTCTGGCTCGTTTAATAATGTTATACTTTAATTATTTAATTTTTTAATAATTTTAAAATATTATAATAGATCATATATATATTGATTATAGCTGTGTTCGTAACTGTGAATTATATTATACGAATATGAAATTTATTATGCAATTATTTTTCAATTTGTTCGCATTTAAAGAAAAATGAAGACAGTGAAAAGGCAAAAGAATGTTCACTTATATTGATTAAACACACAGCATGCACAGACACACCCACATACTTGTATCTGTCACATATCGATAACATTATCGTTGGCCTTTCTTTCTTTGTTGTAATTGGGCTGCCGCACATGCCGCATGCCACAGATTCAATGAGCCCGAAATTTCATTAACACTTCTGTCGCCAGGCGTAAAGCAAGTTCATTTATTTTTGGTCGGCCCACATAGCCTTGGCCTGAAAGGTGTCTGTGTGTTTGACTGTGTGTGTGGTGAATGTGTCGTGCAACACACAATTCAACACATTAACACCTATTAGGGCGTAGCACACACACACACACGCACACGCAGAACAGAAGCAAACAGAACGCAATGCCAAGAAAAGCAGGAAGAAGAGGAAAAGTCAAGCGAGCAGTTGTGAAAATGGCCACATAAATAAAAGCTACTGTCTGCCAAGTTATGAATAATCACGACAACAACTATGCGTGTGTGTCTGTGTGCGTGTATAGTGTGGCTGTGTGTGTTGGCTATTGTAATTAAGCTTTTGGCTCAGGCAAAGGCAAGTGGCGTCGTCTGCATTTCAAAAAGGCGCCGCTTTGGGCTATTTTTATGGCCAATGCTGTGCAATGAAACGACATAAAGAGAGAGAGAGAGAGAGAGAAGGAGAGGGAAATGGAGAAAGAGTAAGAGAGATGGAGATGGAGAGAGAAAGGGAGACAGACCCACACAGGTAGATAGGCATTAGCTCCAGCCAGAGCCGAGATAAGCTCAGGACAAACTTGCGCCGTGCGCCATGTGCGTTGGCTATACAAATCTCAGAGTTAATTAAAAGTCATTAGTGTGCGGCATAATTGCAGCTAAACGAAATGCCATGCAGCATAAGCGAGTGCTAGATGAAGTAAAGAGTGGCAAAAAAGGGGGGGTAGGCTGAGAGGGGAAAACAGTTAGTAGATAAGCGACATGTGCTGTGTAGCCTGAGTTTGAGTTGAATGGGAAAAACGTAATTAGAAATTCGGTTTTAATTTGCAGAGATGGCAGTTCAAATTACACATGCCATTATTTTATAATCTTGACCTGAGCTGCATGAATATGTATTATATTTATTTAAAAAGATATATAGTAAATATAGTAGGTATTTCCGCACTTTTTTGAACCCCTTGAGTAAGTTTTTTTATTAATATATATGCTCTATTCAAACTTGACTTCTAATAACTGCAACAGACTTAAGTTAAAGAAGTTATAGATCCTGTTTTGCTTTACCCTAAATTTATACGATTAAGTTTCAATATTTGTATATTCAATTCTGTAAACAGACTCAAAATTTGGCTTACTCAATAGTTTGTTTGTTAGTTTATTTATTCGATTAGCCGCTGTCTTAAAACACAGTTTGACATAAGTAGACTGTCAGACTTTCTTCATCTTTTTTATTTTATACTTGTATATGTAAATATTATATACATACATGCAATTTAAGAAGCTTCTTTACTTGTTTATTTTATGTTCCACTTTAACTTATTGTACATTTTCTACCTTCTCTCTCTGTTTTTGCAGGTAAGCAAAGCTAAAAACTTTTCCATAATGTTGAATCAAGGGGTGTGCTGTAAGTAAGTATTTATTGTTATTGTTATTGCGGCATGTCTAATTTGAATATGAAACGGGGCAGCGCTAAAAGTGCGCCTTGAGCCGTGAAAGTTACCCAAGCTGGTGTCGTAACACAAAACCCTTAGCCATAAATCAAGTTAATGAACTGAGCGCACTCGAAAATATGCTATATAGTTGCGCATACTTTACAAAGAGCTGAAGAGCTGCTTGCTGGGTTGGAAGGGGGTTGCCCTGTCATCAAAAATTAATAAATAGGCCTCACTGAACTCATTACAATGCGCAGCAGTCGAAATGGAGCACAATGAATAAGTAATACTAAAATGTGAATACTACTTGAAGTCGCAGTGAGTCGCATCGATTCATTTCAAATTGAAAGTGAATTGAATAGATGTGTCAAAGTGGCAGAGGGGTAGTGCCCAGCATGGTCTCCTCTCTCTCTCTCTCTCTCTCTCTTCTCTCTGTTTGAGCGACTCATGAAAAATGCAAGTGGAAAAAGCTGGCATGAAATGGGCAACGTTTCCTGTTGCAATGCTTCTCCCGCTGCCTTATCCTATTATCTTTTGCCAGCATTTCTTTGCATTATTTATTTTCGTTCTCTCTCCCTTTCTCTCTCTCTTCTATCTGTGCTTCTGCTTTGCTCTCTACTTTTTCTGTTATCATATTCGCTGGAATTTGTCAGTTTTGCACGCAAAACGGCGCAGTTCCGGTCCCAATGTTCATTACGCCGACTTGGCTAACTTGCTGGACCCGACGCAGCCTGCAAATTACGGCTAACTTTTGTTTCTACTCCTCCACTCCTCCTACTCTATATTTTCCTACTCCCTTTGTAGTATTCGCTGAGGCAAAGTTTTTATTCATTTTATTTATTTTTATTTGTGTTGCAGAATACTTTACAAATTCAAGCAAATTATTAATTAAAAAATTTTCTATTAATTTGACATATGTTCTTTTAAGTTCTAAGTGAAATCTATGGAAATTAAAAAAGTTATTAGCAGAAAAAAACCCCTAACGAATGTAAATCATATTATTAAAAAATTTTTTGCAATTCCCATTCAAATAAGAATCAGAAATATAATTTCTTTTATTATTCAAGCATAAATATTTGCCATTATTTTTTAAGCATTTCCTCCCTTTTTTTCTGATTTCCGTTTGGGTTCACCGGAATTTCCTTTATAATTTCCAGTTTCTTATTTTTCATATCGTCAAAGAGGACACTTCAAAGTCTTCTTATTACGCATACGCAATGTGGCACGCGTCGACAGCATCAAAGTTGAAACGTTGCACGCACAGTTCTCATTTTGTGTGTAACTGTATTTCTCTTTAGAGTTATCATAAATTGAGTTGAGTGAGTAACCTGAGCTTGTCGTGGCAACACTTTATGATTTATTGCCATAATCATGTTAATGGCAACAGCGCGAGAAAACGATATGATAATCATATTTATTAACATTTAACTTAATCACAATGCGCACAAAAGGAAGCCAACCACAGCAAACAACAATAACAACAGCAACACCAAGGAAAGAACTGACAAAGTTACTCTTTGATGTAAAAGATATGGAAAATTGGAATTTCAATAGAGCATATACTTAACATAGAGCATGTGCTTATGTTGTTATCGCAAAACTGAACATATGTTTATATATTATATATATATTGTTTATATATTATTTATATATTGTTTATTGTTTACATAAAGTGCATAGTTTGAGTTTACGTTATATTTGTATTATAATTCTATGTATATACAAAAGGCACTTTTTACAGGGTATAGAAACTTCGATATACTTAAGGTCTCTAAAAAGTGCCGTTATATTTTCGTGATTGACAGACGCACATATATTTTAATTTACATTTAATGCACACACTCCCACACACACTGTCACACTCACCCACATGTGGCAAGTCTCTTAATTCTCATATTCTTTGAACATATGTTTCCTCCCTTACTTTCTTTATATGTTATTTATTCGCCGTTTCGTCGTTGTCATCGTTATTTTTTTTCCATCATTTTATTTTACTTGCTGTACGTATTTTCTGTGCTTCTTTGCTCTGTTCTCGTTTTGTTTATCATGCTTACCCGCCGCTTGGCTTTGGTTTCTTCTTTCCCCATCTCGATTCTGGTTTAAGTCATGTGTTTGCATCCCATTAGCAGATAAGCAAAGTGCTTTACAAACATGACAGAGCAGGTGATTTGCCAAAAATGGTACAATTTGATAAATTTGAAATTAGCTTTTGCATATTTGAGAGAAAACAATTGCAGAGTATGATTTGTATGAGAACTGAGACAATATTTTGGGAAAGACTTTATTACAAAATTTGATGTTTGAAAGTAGCAACAAAAAGGCAACATTAAAAACTAGTTTTAGATAAGAACTAACGCAGAAATCGAACAGATATATATATAATATTATAAAGTGTAAGGTCGTTAAGCCATTTCCCTTGCTTCGATCACCAAGTAAGTTAGTGATGAATGCTGCTGAAACATATGTCGAGTTAAGCCCATTCCTTGCCTCTGGACAAGTTTTGTTGTGGTTGATAGAAAAATGATAAGTTATAATGCAGAAATCGTACCGAAATATTGTTATTATATAAGGTTGTCCAATATAAATATAAATATAAATATCTCCCTTCCGCTTTTTTTCTCTTTATTCAATGCTTTATAAAAAGTGATACAGTGATCGGATCGGCGATGTCACGAGATGCCACATGCCGGTTTAACTCGATGTATTCCATGATTTGATCGGTATTTGTCGTCACAGGTCTTCCGCCGGCTGGCTTATCCATGGTGTCGTTTTCACCGGCTCTGAATCGTCGAAACCATTCCTCCGCGGTTCGAAGTGATAGAGTACCATCCCCCAAAACACCATTAATCTCACGGAACGTTTCTCTAGCGGATTTGCCTTTAACGAAGGAAAACTTTAAAATAGCGCGAATTTCGGCGTTAGTGAACTCCATGTTTACACGTCTATAACTGTTGAACGAAATATCCAAACTAACCATGCGTAGCGTCGTTTTGTAGGTTATGTCAAGACCTTTCAAATTATGTATAGTGTTGCCAGATACGAGCTCTGTAGCGCTTTGTACATAGCCGCGAAATTCAAAAGACAAAAAGATATTTGACAACCTAATATTATTATTAATATTCCTTACTACTTCGTTAGATCTCTGCACAGTACAAAGAGCGACAAAACAAACTTAGTCCAACGACGATTTTACGCAATTAGAAACACATAAATTTTTCACACACCCCCATCAAATACACACACACACACATACACCAACACACACAGATACAGTTGCATACGGATGGATGTCTAAAGTGGCCTTCCTGTGTTTTACAGTTGTAAATGCGAGCAGAGAAATGTTGCACACATAAAACATTTTCATTTAATTGAAACAAATGCGTGCTGCGTATCAATTTAAGTAAACGGAACAACAACTGCGACAACAGCAACAACAGTAACAACTACAACTACAAGCACATTTAGCTAGTACAACTATTGTGAATGTGTGTGAGGGTGTGTGTGTAGTAAAGAGCAATAAAAACTAACGACTACAATAAGATCAGACTATGCCACAGATTGTTGCTGCCATCAACGCGGCGACAGACGACCCACATGAGAGACAGAGAAAGAGAGAGTGTGTATGTGTAAATATGATAACATTTACGTAAGTGTGTGTGTGTGGGTGAGTCTAAGGTGTAGGTGTGTGGCAGAGGATACAGCAGATAGATAGATAAACACTAGCAAAAGAGAGAGGGAAAGAGGAATGCAGAGAGCTAGAGAGACAGAAATAAAGGTAGGGAAAGAGAGAGAGAGAGTGGGAGAGGGAGCACGTTGTCAGGTGGCACTTCGTTGGCAACAAACACGAACATTTGTGTACCGTAAACTGTCACCAATTGAATGGCCGTCAATGGGGCACCCCAAAAAAATACTGTGCCCCGTCAAGCGCTATCAAAATCTATGTAAATTACACACAATCATCGCCATAATATGCTAGTCTCTCTGTACGTGTTACTAACTAAGTGTGTGTGCGTGTGTGTGTGTGTGTGTGTGTCACGTTGTGTGTGCCATAAAATGACACCGAACACGAGCTGTCAGATAGTCATTTTATGCCCTGTCCACCATTCACATAATACTACATAACATGTCTGTGCTTGCACAGCGACAAGCTGTTTTTCTGTCCCTATCGAAGTGCGACTGTACTCAAAATTTAGGGAGAAAAGAATGAAATACAGCGATTGAAAGGAATTGAGGGCTAAAGAAAAAGAGTGAAGATAACAATTGCAGATTGAAAGGTAATGAAGGATTAATAAAGATCACCAAAGAGCAAAAATGAAGAACATTAGACAGATACAGAAATTAGTGGCAAACCAACTTATGCAGCATTTGCTGTTGGGAATTATAAGGTTAATAAAATAAAATGAAGATGACAATTAAAAATTAAAGAATATTGAACGATTTTTGAAGATATCTGAAGAAAAAGTATAAAGAACATTACAGAGAAAGAGAAATAGTTGGAAATCAATTTATGCAGAATTGTCTGTTGGGAATTATAAGGCAAAGAAAAAAAAAGGAAGAAGACAATTGAAGATTAAAAGGTATTGGATGATTTTATAGGATATCTGAAGAGAAAGTATGAGGAAATATTCTAGGAAAGAGAAATAGTTTGCAAAGCAATTTATTCATGTTAAGAATTATAAAGTTTTTCTTTTTAAATTGACAGACGGGTATCTTACTGTCTTTATTATTCGTTACTTGTTCCGTCTAGCTCTATTTGAAATATGTGTCACAGGTTTTAAAGCCTCTAAGATAATGATATCTTTATTTACAAGTAAAGAGTAAAGAGGAGTTAAGCATATTCCCATATATGATGATCAGATCACAAGGAACCCTCAACATTTCACAGACTCTACCTGCAGACATTTAGTAAAGTTAATTTCTTGTATTAATATAAAACCCCATGTATAAGTCAATTCTCCGCTAGTTTATAGTATCTTTAATGACTTTAGACTCGCTCAGTTGTGATAACCATTGGTGAAATGATCAAATTGTTGTTGCTTGTTGCTGTTGCTGCTGGTGCTGGCACTTTGGGCATACCAAATGCTTTGTGGTGATTGCACTGCACTCGTAATAGTCGCACTGGTACCGGGCGCACCATGTGCTCCATCTCTGCCACGTGGTCCAGGCACTCCAGGATAGCCACGTGGTCCCGGTGGTCCAGGTGGTCCTGGTGGACCGGGAACTGGTATTGGTATATAGCCGCCCGATGTGGTGTCTTCCTTCTGGGCAACAGATTCACTGGACAGCAGATTGAAGCCCGGCCAATTTAGAGCCGACTGACCCTGGAGATTGAAACCCAATTGGACTCGTGGCACCACAACAAATTGGCTGCCACTGCCGCCGTTGCCGGCAATGCGATTGGATGTGGCAATAATCGGTGGTCCATAGGCAACTGGCAGCGCAGTCAGCTGTGGCAGTTGATACTTGATATTCTGATCGTTGAGCATGGGAATCGTATTGGAGTAGAGATAGTCGGGCACCTTCCGTGAATCCTTGTCGGTGTTAAGGGGCTCGTTCTCAACAATCTGCGGCTCATGGAAACTGGGTTCGTTTTCCTGCTTGGCCTGCTTAACCTGTTCGCCAGGCGCATAGAGCACCAGTTGCGGGGCATTCTCCTGCTCAACGCCTTCGGGAGTGGAGCGTGCCACGGCCTGTACACGTTGCAGTCCAGGCATGCGTGCCTCAATCAAGCAAACGAGTCCAAAGAAGAAGACTACAAAAACAAAGTAGAACATTATAAAATTCTAAATGAATGGCACTTAAACTGAACTCTCTTACCAAATAACTTTACGCTGACTCTCATCTTGGTTAACTGTGCTTTCATGGCTCTGGCACTGCCACTTTTATAACAAAGTTCCCTGGCGATACAATCAATACATTTGTTCTTGGTTCTTGGAAAGGCTACGCAATTTTTGTATGCCATTAATTTAGTTAGGTTCAGTCAACTCAAGTTTGCAACTAATCAATTTGAACTGCCTAACGAAGCGATCGACTCATTCTATTTTATAACTGGGTCAGTCTGCAAACAGGTTCTACTCTGTCTTATCTATGCTCTCATGATCTATCTAATTATTCACGGGTGTGTCGACAGTTTAGCTTCTACTTCGAATAATTGTCTAATAGATAATGCAAGATAGTAGAGAGAGCAGTTCTTAGGTAATTTTTCAATATCAATTGATCTTAAGTTTTGGCTGAGAAAGAAAGAAGAAAGTTTAATGATCTTCTTTATTGTGAATCAGAGAAAAGACGAAGACAATTCAAATGATATGACTTGTTGACATAAATAAAGAAATGTGTTATTCTTTTTCTAGTGAAAAGATTAACACGATACATAAGTTTCCTTCTCCAGATCCGCCTTCGTTTAAACCAAACTGGTTATAATTTTAGAGACCTTTTGCGGAAGTATGCCCTAATGGAACTGATAATAAAACTATCACATGATTATTTGCAATGCATTTGCTGAATTTCTATAGCTAAATTTCACATGGAATTTCGTAATATTTATGCCAAGCCACCATCCAACACCATCCGTGGTCACCCCTTTTGGGCATTTTGGCATTTCCTACTTTAAAAAACATTCATTCTCATCAAGCAGACAACTGAAAACAATAAAACAAAACCAAAAGCAATACAAAAAGGAATCACAAATGGATATAGTATATATATATTATACATAGTGTTGTAGTATATGATATAGTACGAGTATGTATGGAAGGGTATATGGCGTAGGAAAGGTAGTATATAGCAGTCAATGAAAGCGAAAGTTCAAGCGAGATATTTGTGCTACTTATCAGCCTGGAGGCATGTGCATGTATCCAGTGTTGCACGATTATATACATATATATATATATAAATATAGCAACTTGCAAGAGGAAAAACAAAGCCCGTATTTAATTGAATTAAATCAAAGGCAAATGCGACTACAACGGCGAGTGGAACTGGTACAATTAACTTGAGTTTAGAACAGGAGGATGAGCCGATGTATGTGATGGTATTCAGCATGATCAGCAACGACTCTGGGGTTGCAGCAACCCTCTCTCTATCGCATAATTGAGGGCAATACGAACGACCCGCATATGGATGATGCAGTCGACTAAAACGAATTGAATTTTTAGTTGCAAACAGTTGAGCTAGTTGCGCCGTGGCGTGCGCGTCGTTGGGCGCTTGTCGCCTCGCCACATCCAGCATTTCGAATCGAATTCGGTCCTTTGTCCTTTGTCGCGCCGGGATGTGGCAGCCTCGTTGGCTCTTGCTACTATGGCTTGTCGTGGCAACTGTTGCAACTGTTGCAGCGGGGAGCAACGGTGGTCCGAGCGCAGGTCAATTGCGTCGCATTTGGTTGCAAGATCATTGCACGGCAGGCATTTGCACGGGCATCGATATCGGTCGCAATGATTATGTCATCTTGTCGCAGACACCGATTGCCAAGCAACTAATGCTGACCTTCATCAATTCGAGTATTGCCAAAATACCGCATCTGATGTTCGACACATTTCCCGATCTGCAACTGCTGCGCATGGAGAACTGTTCGCTGGAGACATTCGAGAAGCCACAATTCGAGGGTGCCAGCAATCTGATGAGTCTCTTTCTGGGCCACAATCGTTTGCATGACATACCCAAGAATATATTTCTTGGGGCCGACAACTTGGCTACCCTGCACATGCAGCATAATCTACTTCGCGTGCTCCACAATCACAGTTTCCATGCGCTGAAGGAGCTGAAGGAACTTTCGCTTGCCGACAATCAGCTGGAGCAGTTGCCATTGGGTGTGTTTGCCGGTTCACGCAAATTATTGGATCTGAATTTATCCGGCAATCGATTGGCAGCACTGCCACGTGGAATATTCGATAAGAACTTGAATCTGACACGCATCAATTTGTCGCAGAATCGTTTTGTTGCCTTCGAATCGGAACTGCTGAAGCTGCAGCCCCGCCTGGCCATGTTGGACATCTCCGGTAACATTCTGCAGGAGTTGACATTGAATTTTTCACAACTGGAGCTGGCTGTCCTGCATGGCTGCGACCTGAGGCGACTGACAGTCTATGGGATTGTCAAGGAATTGGATTTGCACAACAATTCACTGCGAGAGTTGCCGCATTTGCCGCAAGCCGGCAATGTCACCAGTTTGGACTTGTCGCACAATCCATTGGGCAATCTGCAGGGCAATCCACTGCGACGTTTCACAGGACTGTTGCGTCTCAATCTCTCGGCCACCAATGCGCACGAGCTGGCCGAGGGTCTGTTCAAGAAACAGACGCAATTGCAAATGCTCGATATATCGGCGAACACAATCTACTCGCTGAAGATCACGCTCTTCGACAGCCTGAAGGCTCTGCAGTATTTCTACTTTCAGCAGAATAACTGGAACTGTGACTTTCTGCAATTGCTAATGAGTTCGTTTGTCAAGCGACGCGATATATCCTTCATGGAAGATGTGACGGCACCCGAACTAGTCGATGATTATGTCGATGGTATTGCCTGTTGGTATGAGAGCGATAAGACCTCAAAGAAGTGTGACTCGGGCGGCTCGGGTAACTCTGATGCAGCTCTCGAGCTGTCGATCGTACGAAACGAGATCAAAGCCTTCACCGAACTGGTCGAGAAGAAGTTCGTCAAGGTCTATCGCATGCTAGAGGAGATGAAGCTCAAGCTATGAGCGTGTTTTCTATATATTCTATATATTCTTTATATGATGCCTATTCACGCATCGCATATTTAACCAACCTATATAATCAACTGGATATTACTATCTAATCAAAATATCCTCTATTTACTCGCATCATGACAAATTTGGTAAAAGCAAGAAACGTTTAGTATTTAAGATGTATTACAACATATAATAAAGCGCAAGGCACTCTTTGGGAAAAAACAAGAAGATGAACTATTTTTATTTATAAAACACAAGTTTGATTTTAGGAATTGTAGTAAACTTGGAGAGGGTATTTTGGGCAGTTAATAGACAGTTTTAAATACAGTAACAAATTTAAACAATTTTGATTAACAAAATAACACATCTCTTACTATTCCAAGGTATCGTGAAGCTTTCAGCTTTAAGTTCTGATTGAAAACATTTGCGATATTTAAAATCGAAATATATAAAGCCGAAAAGCTCGTTTGTTATACTACATGGGTGTATTTTGTAAATATCATATGCATTTAATGTCCGTTGCAAAAACACTTTATGCATATTTCAATGTTTTTTTGATCTGGCATAAAAACAACAACATGCCAACACCCATGCACACCCATGCACACACATGCACACGCATACACATACACAGCATAAGCGTTAAAAGAGCTTATCATGCCAAATAGTTGACACCGGCAATAAAAAATGCAGCTACATATTTTGCGGTTTGCCGAAGAAATAATACTCTATGGTTATAAATAAACTAGTTCCGTAGATCAATTTAAATTCCATTACCTATACCCAAATATACCCTTTATGTTAGGAATGCTGGCAACATCTGTTGCAATCGATTACCCGCATTAATAATAATGCCCCCAAACTGTCTAAGTGTGCATCTACAATATAACACTCTATCCATCTATAACACTCTCTACACATGTATTTGCAATTGGATAAACCATAAATATTTAAAGAGCAGTAAAACCATAAAATGTATTTCAATAAAAAAAATTGTTTAATGAAAGTTATCAGAGTAATCGCACAACGGCGAGACGGATAAAAGCGAGAGAACGAGAGAGAAGATGAACAGAGAGAGTGAGCAAAAAATGCGACGATAACAATGACACTTAAAAAATTGACAAAACTTAATTAAATGCAGACACACACAGAGAAAAAGAGACGGAGCAAGAGAGACAGAGCAAGAGAGACAGAAACAGAGAGATAGAGACAGAGAGTGTGAGAAGAGGAGGAAATGGAGGATGTATGGTATGCCAAACAAGCTCCCCGTAAAGCGGCTTGAAAAATAAATAAACATCAGCATTATTTTTTATGGCAAGGATAATAAATAAATATATGTACATACATATAAATATTAATATGTATGCATTTAAAATTCTTAAATATGCACACACACACAAACACACACACACATGCACAACACACCTACACAATTCATATTAATAAAAGGCAATCAAGGCGTATTTAAAAGATAAGTCGACTTTGCTTTCAATTGGATTCCGAGGAAGGAAGATGTTCAGTTCCGTTGATACAAATTGAATTTTAATTGTTATGTCTGAGTGAAGTATCAAATAAATCAAGCAAAAATAAAATACAATTGGCTGTATGGAAATTTTGTGAGAAATCTCACTTGAGTGAATAACGAATAAGGAACATTCAGTTAGCTTGAATTCAACAATAAATAAACAAAAAATCTTTATGAAATTTAGCACACAAGATTCACAAGTTCCTAACGTATTAATATTCTGCAGTAAATAACTTAAAAATCCTTACTATTTGAACTTTAAACGTCGATAAGAGAAGAGAAAAATGTTGCAACTAAAAGCGCTATAAAGTATGCAACAGATTTTAAAGCTTACGCCATTAAGATGCTAGCATGTTGTTCCTTTTCACTACTTTCGCTCTTCTCTCTCTTTCTGTTCTGTTCTTGTTGCCCTTGTCGGTCTGCTCTCTAACTGTAAGACGCTTGTGAGCAACTTCCGTTTCCGTTATCCGACGCGTCGACAGAGTTGTCGTCGTTTGTTTTTGCCATTGTTGCAGCGCAACGCGGCAACGTTATTTTGGCAACGTTAACGTGCTGACGTTGCGCAACATATGCGCAACAATTTATCCCAGACACACCCACACACACACACACCGCACTAACACTCAACTGTTGTAGCATCTTCTGTGCATCTTCAACTTAATTCATTTTGTTCAAGTTTATGAAAATGTTGTTATTGCTGCTAAAACACACAGTTGTTGTTGTTGTTGAGGTTGAGGTTGCTGCCGCAGCTCATTAGGAAAACAAAAGCTGCACTCAAAACTTTCAGTTTTTCGGTTAGTTTGCACTGCCTCTTGATGGGCATACCCTGTAAATGAAAGACAGACGACACTATACTAATAGAAAACAAGTGATGTGAAGATATTCGTTCAATTAACTATAAACTCCCTAAAAACGTTATTCAATTTATATTATTGTATTTTCTACTTTTAACTTTCTAGAGGACCTAGGGTATCTTCAGTTCAGGCAGACTCCGTTTCTTCACCCTTCTTGTTGTTGTGCTTATGGCCATTGTTTTAATTAAGTGAATTTTATTAGCCAAATTTTACAAGTACGCTTAGTTCCCCCTCCCTCTCAACGTTTATTGAACTTTTGCGCTTTTGAATTATTAATTATATTGTTTTACAAGTCGTTCCTGGCAACAGCTGTTGGCCCCCATTTCATTTTCACACAGCCGCTTGTGCTTTGCGGGGGCAAAGATCGAAGGATTTGCCACCATAGAAAAGTGTTGAAGGCCTCGAGACAGACAGCTTAAGCTATTGAGAACGCAATTTAATAATAATAATAGCATTAAGAGAAGATTTTACGTTACGAGGGAGTTGAATGTCTATACATTATTTTGTTTTAGGGATTAGATATACAGTTTTAATTATAAACTAATGAGTAACTCGTTTGGTTTCTGCTTTAATACTATTTCCGAGTAATTATAATGTCTAATTCTTACTTCAGTATACGTTTATATGATGTATTCTGTGATTTATAATATATTTACAAAGTATTCTCTGTTAAATGTTGATTAAAGTATTAACAATCCCAGAGAAGAAAACAAATAATAAGCATCAAAATTGAATAAACAATTTAACATGAATTACAGCGGCTTCTGCTGTGAGTACTCATAAGTAGCCGCATGCTCTGTGATGCTCAAAAAAATAATAATAAATAAATGAAACATGATATACCATATGCACACTCAGACACTGTGAGAAATGAATTGCGTGTTTATTTATTTGGGGCAAAGTGCTTACTTGGCACATAAATAAACTCGCATTATGTTATTATGGCTAAGGTAATTGATGCTTGAGGCAGCTCGTTTACAGATTTGCAAAAAGTAAAGAGAGACGCAAAGAAAGACAAATGCATACTTAACGAGTGGAAAACAGAGACGGAGCACAAATGGATTCTTTATGATGAGCAGTAAAAAGTGAAATATATTTTAATGGGATCACAAATTATAGGATATTTCACGCACACTTGCATATCAGGCAATTATGTGCGAATTAGCATTGTTCTTTCCTTTTCTTTGTCTATCTCTCTCTCTCTCTCTCGCTTTATCCTTTCCTCTCTGCCTGTTTTACTGTCTCGTTTGTAACCATTTCTTTACACTCTGTGCGCAATTAGACATGCTGTGAAATTAAAAAAGTGAAGTCTGCTTTTAGGCGCACATAAATAAAACTTAATTACCAAAAAAGAACAGCTGCTCAGAAAAACCAGCTGCTGAAAAGCACTGGCCAACTACTATGTAGTTGACTGCCAGCAAGTGCTTGACTGCTAGTTACCCTGTCAATTCTGTATGTTCTAGAAATTTCAATAGATGACTTGCTTATATTATATTATAAGTTGTTTTATACGGTTAATATTATGCTAGAAGATCGATTTGTATTCTGTTTAAATTAATATTACTAACATTTTCTAATGATTGATCAACCATATAGTATTATTTATATAGTATATAGTATTATAGTATTATTTAATTATTTGCTTACCTCTAACGTGGCTTATACCTTATTCAGTGAAAGAATACACGCAACAAATTGTTGTAAATAATAAATGTTATTATTTTTGATATGTATTTCATATTCCTCATGCTTACACTACCCTGCTGTCGCATTAAAATTCAATGTTAACCGCATTTGTAGGCCCCCTTAATTGGCCGGCATGAATAATGCGTGTGGGTGTTGTGAATAGAAATATGAATGTACTAGCTAGTTATGCGTTTGAATGCTACCGAATTGTCGTTAGTTTCGTATGTATGGAGCAGGAGAAGCAGCAGTAGGAGGCTGTCGGCAGTTAGCTGCGGCTAACGAGGCGTATGCGCAACATGTGTATGCATAAATTCACGCTTAATTAGCAATACGCTAGGCAGGCATACAAACGCCCTACCAAACAGGTGCTGGGCGTGGCGTGCAGGCAGCTAATTAGTGTTATTTAACATACACATGTGTGTGTGTCTATACTGTGTGTGTGTGTGTCTGTGCGTGTTCTCTCACGTACAGATTTAAGCTGGTTTACTTCTTGGCTGCTAATTGCCAAAAGGAAATTATAAAAAATTATTTGACTACTTTGGCGCAAATTTAATTTTGCCACGCGCCACGTTTGTTTTTCCCCCGTCCCTTATTAACTGGCTTTTTGACGCAATTATGTTGCCACATTGCTCCACCTGGTTGAAGAGTGGAGGCGGGAGAGAGAGAAGGGGACAGCACACTTTCAGTACGTGTCTTTAGCGCTGCTGCGGGAATCATGAGAGACTCATGTTCTGCAAGCATTTGTCTGCTGTTGCACGCACGTTTCATCTGGCAACAAGCTGCAGCAGGAACAACGTGGCGAAGCTGCACACGTGAGACAGACGAATGTGCAATGAAAGGTAGAGAGAGAGGAAGAGCAAGAGGAAGAGGAAGATAGAACAAGCGAGACTGCTTGTGTGCTTGGTGTTTTCTAACTTTTAACCAAATTGTTTAACTAAGTAGTAAAAGCGCATAAGCACACACATACTCTGACACACATACACATGCTGACACACACGTAGACATGCTGCACCCGTATAGTTTGTGGCAGGTAAATGAAAGCCTTCATTGTAGTAGACCCTGAAGAGCTGCACTTTTGCTCGTTAACTACTTTGTTACTTTGGGAAGAATGATTTAAGAAAAGTTTCACAAAAAGCTGTCACTATAAATATTATAGATAAATGACTAATAAAACTAACTATACTAACTTAAATTACTCAAACGATGATCCAAGGCTAATCATTAAACTAGTCAGTCTTAAAAGTCGGCAAGAGCTTATACTGAAATGGAATAGAAATTCCAATATTAAAAGCAGATAACTTGAAGCTTTGAGTAGACAGAAAAATCCGTAAAATAATTGAACAGTCCATGCAAATAAAGCAAAAAAAAGAGAGGGGAGAGAGAGTGATGGAGAAGGGGAGAAAAAAAGGAGAGAAAGTGGAAGAAAAGTGATGTAAATGAAAAGTTTACAACATGCAATGGTAACATTAGGCAGGGGAATATTTTCAAGCAGTGCCAATGACTATTCGACTATGAGTACTTTGAGTATTCGTACGAGTATTCAAATTGGCATTGAGTTCCCTGGACAATAAGCTGAGCGAACTCAACACGATTAGCATTGCAATGCATTGTACTCAAATCCCATTGCTTATGTTCCTCCTTTTCTCCCTCTTTATCTGTGTCTCTCTCTTTGTCTTTTTTTCTCCTTCTCGCTGTCTCTATCCCTGTTTGGTCATTGGAGTCAGCATAAACTATCGCCCAAGGAGTTGAGTTGAGCTCGACATGACAAATCATTTACTTATTATGTCTTGGCAATGAAGAATAAAAAATGGAAAGCCAAAGCAGGAAAAACAACTTCTTTTTTTTAAACACGACATGGCACAAGGGGCAGAGGGCGTAGGAAATTTACCAAAGATTAAATAATAGTATTTGTTGGTTAGGTGAAATGCAACCTCTTCTCTCTTTCTCCATCTTCTACTCTCTCTCTCTCTGTTTGACTCTGTTTATTCGCATGTGGACCTGACATGGCACAGCTCATAGTAAGTACATATAGATTCCAATCCAGTGAACTATGCACGGTATAAAAACCGAACCACTCAGGCCAACCATATACGTTCATCTCTTTCCCTCTCTCTCTTCCTTTTCCTCTTTCTCCCTCTCCCTCTCACTTGCTGCTACTCTAACGCTGTGCTGCATTCGCATGGAATGCGCAGCTGGCATTTGCCCGTTGCCTTGCACAATTTATAGCATATCTATGGGGGCTGTGTGGGGTGGCAGCCTTAAGTGCGTGTGTGTGCGTAATGCCGGGTAATGGGGGCTGCACGATAACAAGCGTTGCCTGCTTGTTGTTGCCTGAAATCTTATAAATTGCAAATTGAATTTAACGATAAACATCGAAGCGCATATCAGAAGAACGGAATGGAGAGAGTGGTAGAAAGAGAGGGATGGAGCAGCAGAGAGGATGTTCAGCACATCGAACATTAAGTGGAGCTGTATACAGAGCAAAAGCACTCGGACAAAATGTTTGAATCTTTATTATAGTTTCAAGTGAGAGAGTTGTGAGTGCAAACTTATCGATTTCATATTTTTCATTCCAGTTTATTTCAGTGTAAGCTTAATAGCTGAACGCATTTTCTTGCAGTGCAGTGCAGTGGCATATTGAAATTACACTCTCCATTGTTATGCTATGCCACTTATTTATCTTCTTCTTCAACTGCTGCCGTTCCTGCTGCTGCTGCAATTGACACTGATTGTGCTGCAAGTTGAGAGGCAGGCTGAACTAAGGAAGAAGGGGGGTGGCTTGAGTGCTGCATTACATAGAGTATACTATAGATAAGCCAAGTCATATGCTGCACAATCAGAGCAACGAACAAATTTATTGTCTAAATTCTAAATTGATATTAATGCAATTTCCTTCTTCCCTTTTCATTGCAGGTGAGTCGCTGTTCCCTCTGTCTCCCCCCAAGGCTCTCCTTTCTATCGGGAGTGAAGTGCTCAAGTCAGTTTACATTAAGCATTTGCCACTCAAACATGCCACAAGCACTTGCCCCAAGTAACACACACACACACGCACATAATTCATTTAACATTTACAACACACACACACACGAGACAAGCAATTATGTTGTGAAACTTACCCACCAAATGGGCGAGGGTGGGCACTAAAGTTATTCACAAACTTCTTCAGCTGCTGCTGTCGTCCCACTGCGCCCGCCTGGCATTTTGTTCATAATTTATAAGCCTCGCAAATGCCAAAAATGGAAAGGGAAAAGAAGAAACAAATAAAACGCAAAGCTCGAGCCAGACAGCGTGGCGTTGGCCGACGACACGCCCCCTTTGGCGCTCAACCAGCTGGGCGAAAAAAGGGTAAGGCAAATCCAAAAGGCAAAAAAAGAAAGGCAACAGCAGCGGCAGAAGAATGTGGCAGCCAAAAGTCAAAAACTAACTGGCTTTTGTTAGAGTCGCGCCATGTGGCCATTACGGATGTCTGCGTATGTGCGAGTGTGTGTGTGTGTGTGCGAGTGTGTGTGTGTGCCTGCTAAGGGTGTAACGACCGGAGTTTAGACGCATAAGCAAGCGTATGTGTGCGTACGTATTAAAGTCTGTGTGCATACCCTGTAAAATAGTAAGACAAGCTGGGAATGCAAAGCCTTGACAAAGCCTTACCTAAGTATTGAAAACATATAGAATATTCTAGGGTATATAAGATTTGCATATTTTAATCAAGTAGCATTCTATTTAACTTATATATAGTAACTTAAATAGTGTTATTAACAACACTAGTGTAAGCATGAAAATTGAGAATGAATTGATGCATTGAATGGTTTGATGAATTGAGGTCATAAATATCTTTTGCCTCTGATAATTCCTAAATTTACTTAGTGTTATAAACAACACTGTTATGTTTTGAGTGTTCTAGACAACACTATAAGATGCAGAGCTCTGTAGTATATACTTATAG
Source organism: Zaprionus davidi (assembly GCA_018903715.1). Taxonomy (NCBI): domain Eukaryota; kingdom Metazoa; phylum Arthropoda; class Insecta; order Diptera; family Drosophilidae; genus Zaprionus; species Zaprionus davidi. The sequence continues at coordinate 6,684,558 of JAEIGL010000003.1, forward strand.
TACAAGGAGCAGAATATACAATACTTCCTTTGTCATTGATGTTCCCTATACAAATTTCCATTTTACAAACTAGTGCTTTTAATAACACTGAATGCATTATTTACGGCTGATAGCTCCGTTTGCAAGTGATATTTGCAACTTAAATATTAAATTTCCTTTGCCCATTTTTCCATTTACAGAGTATGTTGGCGAGTGCCTTAGCTTAGTTGCCTTAGCTGTCTGCCTTTATTTGTCCCTTTGCACGTTCCCAAGTTTAACCTTTTACTCCCCTTGGCCACATTGTTGTTGCTGCTGTTGCTGTTGCTATCATTGTTGTTGCCCCTATTGTTTCTTGTTATTATTGTTATTGTTGTTGTCGTGCGCGCATAAATAATTCAACATACAGACACACGCAAGCACTGCCGGCATGTCCTTTGTTGTTCCTGTTGCTGCCCACCTTTAAGCGAGGTTTCAACTGATTTGTAGGCATTTTGCACTCTGCTGATTGTCTCTTTGCACTTTTCTTCTGTCTGCTCCTTGTCCATTACCTTTTTGGGGGGTAACTTTTGGGCAACTTTTTAGTTAAACTGATGCCAAAATATATTGCTTATCTGCAGTTTATATCACACTTCCTGCTCCTCCTTTTGGCAACGAGTCTGTTTCATAAATTTTATAAAATTCACGGCCCGGTTTTTCGCATGTCGCAGCAATTATTCAGAAGGCAGTTCCTGGCACCCACAAAAAGTACTTTCCTAAGCGATTTCTCAATTTGCATATGCTACACACACACACAAACACGTGAAGAGATTCCCAGCAGACACACACTCACACACACTGGCTGCCCAGACTCCATTCCATTTGTGTCCCACTTGGGGAAACTCTCAACTTTCTGGCCCCATCGTCTCTGACAGTCAATTTGTTCGAATAAATTGAATTATGTTGCGTGTTCTCAACGCTCTCTCTCTCTTTTTTTGGCCCTGCCTCCCTCTGCCACTGTCTGCATAGTTTCAGCCTAAAATTTGTTGCCGAAAATCCAGTTGGGAACAGCTTTTGCCGTCTGTTGCAAAAAGCTAATCAAATTGCGTCACATCTGACATGTCTAATGGCCAGTTTTAATGGCCTTTAATCACATTAAGAGAGTGGCAGAGAGAGTAGAGTGACAAAATGTTGTATCTCACTTCCATTATGCATAGATATTACATGCACAAACTTTGCCTAAACTGATTAACTACATATGAAAATTTCCATCAAATTGTGTTTGGGTAAATATGCTGAGATATTTCAGTCCCAACCGGAAAATGGGTTGCAAACACAAACAAACCAAATGAAATGAAATGAATCAAAGAAAAAATGGTTTAATATTAAATCCGCTTCAATTGCCTTCGCTGCGGGGCAATGCATGAACCCCAAGTAATTTGTGCTGGCCAAAACATTTAGAAAAAGCAGTTTAATTTTCGAAAAAAAAACGCAGAAAACATGCAATGCAACGCGTAACTCATAATGAGATACAACATTTTTCATAACGGAAGCGTAAAGAAAAAGCGGAAATCCAATTAAAATTTTTGCTGCTTCCGTTGCGCAACAAACAAAGCCACAAAAAAAAAGTGTACAGAGAGTGTTAGTAGGGGGGGAGGGAAGGAAGGAAAAGACCAGCGAAAAGAAATGTTGAAAAATATTGCGAGTTTTTTATTGCATTGTTGAGAACTCGCCTCATTATGCTGAGCACAACATGTGGTATACTTAATATGCCTGCTCGCCTGCATCACAAGATTGTTAGGCATAAATTTTTGAAATATTTAAGTGCATATTGTATGGGCTGCTCGTAAAAACTTAGCCAAAGCCGTCGTCAGTCTTCAGGCTAATGAAGAAAAAGCCAATTGAACCCGGCCGACTGTCGCGACGGGACTGTCACTTGCCCCACGTTGGGCGCCATTTTATGGTAGTCGCCGTTAATGCTCGAGCAGTATATGGCCTAGAACGGTACATGGCTGCTTAATTAGATTCTCAGCAATTCGGCCACTTCACCCCGACGTTGTCAAGTTTCGGGAAACAGGAGGAGGTAAATGAGAAGTAGGAGAACCTTCATTCTATTTTAGGGGGCGCATAAAACGTAAGAGCCATAAACCTTTTCTCCAGCCGCCAGCTTGTTGGCCACGCTAATGGAAATTAATATATGTATACGACAGAGAGCGAAAGAGAGAGAGAGAGACAGAGAGGCAGAGAGTAAATGTAGGAAAATCGTTAGATACACGCTCAAGCCTTGAGGTTCTTCTGGCGAGTTCAGGTAACTAGGCTATAGTCGTAAGTCGCTTAATTGACTTGCCGGCAAAGTGAAGATGCGAACTAAGTACGGGTAAATTAATGCTATTAAACAAAGTGCCCTAAACGCAAGATTAACTTTGCCTAGTCATGCCATGCTTATTATTTGATTTTTATTAATTTTAGTGCAGTAAAATATCGCGTAAATAAAGTGAGAGATACCATCAAAACCGTTCGTTCGATGCGAGCAGCTAAAAATAAAGCTTACCCACAGTAAATGGAATGTGTCAAGTCGAATTAGATTGTTCATCTCATTCGGGATATTCATTTTACCAAAAATATATTCAAGAGAGCACGCTAATGGGTATAGACAGTTGATGGCGAAGCCTCTTTCGGTCCTGACCTGTCGCTGTCAATAAACCGAAATAGGGTAGTAACATATTTAACGAAAATCGAATGATACACGATGGCAATGCATACAACTTATCTCCTAATTGGACCCTATGTAACTAATTTCTATTGAACTATATAATCTTTTGGAAAAATTCATGATGCACCAGATATATTGATGGGCAGAGAAGAATGCAGAATTTTTAAATGATATCTTTAGAGCATGTTTATAACAGACAGAAAGACAGCGTCTTGGACCCCACAAAGTAAATATATGTTCATAATCAGCTAATTCAAATTAGCCATGTCTATCTGCATGTCTGTCTGTCTGTCTATATGTCTGTCTGTCTGTCTGTCTGCCTGACTCTCTGTCTGTATATATGTCTGTCTGTCTGCCTGATCTGAGAGACTATAAAAGCTAGGACTACCAAATTTGGTTAGACTATGTCTTATTATTGAGTGTAGATCAAGTTTATTTTAGAACTTGGCCACGCCTCCTTGCGAGCTTGTTCTCATTAAATTAAATTTAAAGAACATTTAAATACATGAATTTAACATTAAACACAACACAGTTAAAGCCCGTTAATAGCATAAAGTCTTATCAGTGATTGTAGTTCAGCTGTGCCAGAGTCCAAAATCAATAGTGCGTGAAAAAAAGTGACAGCTGTTAAAAAGTGACTTTCAATTAATGCCAAACTCGACGTAAAGCGGGCAAAAGAGCTAGGGATAAACTTACACACATACACAAACTGACAGGACAGCCAGGCAAGAATACGAAACTTGCCGCACACACACAGACACACACGCACACACAGCTGGCTAGTAAACACGTTCTCGCACACAACTCAATTCAGTGGAGCTTAACAGGCCATAACGAGCCAAGCCACAGGCCAAAAAGTGTACACATTGCTTCCCCTTCCCCTTCCCACTCATACATATGTAAGTAATACATACATACGATATACTAGTATTTATATACACACATACATACATATACAGACCGAAAGTTGAGTGTTTTTTTTCCGTGCATGCCCGCCAGACATTTTTAAAAACACATTCAACCAAAAAAAAAGGAAACAGGACGCGACTCACGCAATTTTTGGTCCAGTGCTCTCTCACTCGCTCTCTCTCTTTATCTCCCTCTCTGTACTCGTTGTCTCAGCTGCTCCTAAGAGACTCATAAATTTTGCAATTTCTTCATTGCTGCTAATTTATATGACATGGCGGGGACAATGAGGCAGGCAGGCAGAAGCGAGGCACGAAGCACGCGGCACGCAAGGCACGAGCGCAAGGACATGCGCTAATACAAAGCAAATAATGTGTTGCATACTTTGCGGCACATGAAACCCACGAGGCGCCACTCAAAATTGTTTCATGGCCAAAAGCGAAACAAAAAACCCAAACGCAGAAACAGCAAAACGAAAAAAGAAGCTTGCAGGGAAAAAATATATAAATGTAAATGAAAATGTGTAACAAAAAAGTGAAACACGTAACTTTGGGTTAACCGAAATGCCGCTGCATGATGTACACTAAATGGATTACGGCCTGCAGCCAGGCAGCTGCCGTTCTCCTCCCCCCTCTCGTACGCCCTCCCCCAGCCTGAGCCTGACCCACTCAGCAATTCTCCTGGGGCAAGGCAAGAGAACTGTACCAAATACTGTGACGAGAGTTGTGAGTTGGGTTTAGTTGAAATTACCTGCAAGTCCTTGTGGGCATTCGAATTGCAGGTGTTGCACTCACACACACACACATACACAAGATAGACTAGTGACTAGTTGCAAGCGAGTCTTTAGTAAAATTTGCACATTTAACAAATTCTCACGCCTTGAGCGAGGGTACAATGGGATGGGAAGGGGGGGAAGAACAAAGCAGGAACAGTTTCAACTTCAAGAGTTCTAACTGACGCCAAGTGAAACTTTAAATGATTGCACAAATTTGCCAGATAAGCCAGAAAGCAGCAAGCTCAAGTCGTAAAAGCCAGAAAATATTCATTTTGTGAATTTTATAACAAGAAATGTCTGAGCTGAGAAAGGAAAGATTCTGTGGTTTACACGGTGTGGAAAATGTTATGGGGAACTGGAACTGGAACTGGAGTATTGCATTTCATTAAGGTTTACTTATATAGAACCTTATTGTTTATGTATCGATGTATTTCCTAGATATCGATATATTTCATAGTCCCATATTATAACTGAATTACAACTTAATTAAATGCAGTTATCTGGTTTCTGGATTTAACCGATATATCTTTCCTTTACTAATAACATTAATGATGTAAGTTTAGTATCCCTCTATCATTATAGTATATCGATATATATCGATAGACATATTAAACAATAGGCATATCTTAATGACTGTTTATATTAATAAATATCGACACTTGAATCTGGATCCTATTGATAAATATCTACATTATATTATATTCTCTCAAAATTTTTTGCATTGCGATATGTAACGATTTAAATACTAAATTGTTTGTAGTTTTTGTGCATATTGAATGAAATTCTGTATGTAAAATTATTGTTATAGAGATAAGCATCTGATTCATGTTCGTTTCCTTTATTTTCCTTTATTGTGATGATTTCTTATTTGTTTCTCTACTCACTTTTTAGAGGTCACTAAAAAACCCCATAACAATGCCAACGAAGAGCATAAGGTGCACATAAACAGTCGAGAACCGCAAATGGTATAAACCACAAAACTTGACCACGTGCAAACTTAATGAACACTAAACTCTAATAGCATCATGGCATTCATTTGCTCGACTAGCACAGCACAGCAGGAGGAGAAGCAGCCAATCCGCTTAAGTCTACTAAAATTTGTGTGAATTAAAAGATTTGATAACATGCTACAAAACACTGAGCTCATTTTCGACATGCACACACACACACCCACACAGACTCCCTCTCGCAGCTATTTTCCTCTTCTGTCGAGTGCTGACCATAAACTTTGTGGCATTATTTTCATTGCAAGTTTTTAAAGCCTGCACTGCAGATGGAAACTCAACTCAGAGAGCTTTGCTTCAAGCTAGAGTATCCATCAACATGTTGTATGTGTGCATGCATGCAACAAAGTATGTGCAACATTTTGCATGGCAAATCTGCCTTGCTTTCTGCTCCCTTCTTACTACTTTTTCACTCTCTCTCCCTGGAGTCAGCTGAACAATTTACTATGAAATTATGCCTGTGTCTGTTGCAAGGTCTGAGTGAAAAGTGTCGTAAAAAGCACATGAAAATTGTTGACCAAAAAACGCTAAAGAAAAACAAAAAGGGAAAAAAGAAAAAGAAGAGGAAGAAGAAGCCGCAACATTCTATGCAACATTTTGAAGCATTTTTATGGACACAAAGAGGCAACGTAGCAGCAAGCAGCGAGCCGTGGCAACCAAGTTGCAGGGGCGACTATTTATTGAACAACAAAAGGACTGGGGAAACGGCTTTCCAAGAGCGTATTTAGAGATTGAGGGGACAGTGGGAGAGAGGGGGCGGGGAGCGTAAAAGAAAGAGAGTGTGAGAAATGTGTGTGGCAAAGGCAAAAGCCGTAACAAAGCACGTGCGACGAGAAACAGGTAGAAGTGATGCAGCAGCAGCAGCAGCAGTGAAGCTTGTGGCCCCCTACTTAACTAACCACATTTCTCCCCATCCCTTTATCCCTCTCTATCCCTTTCTTTCTCTCTCCTTCGTTGTCGCCCTCTCTTGCGTTGTTTTAGTGCGTCTCTGACCGCATTTAAGCGCAACAATTCCGTTTGCGCCACACTTTGCTTCGCATTTTGCTGGCTCTTCCTGCCGAGCGTCGCTCGCCTGGCAAATTGCCATAAAAATTTCAAGCGCCACAAAATATGCAACGCTAAAATTTGTGCAACCAACTGCGTGACTGTGTGTGTGTGTGTGCGGGTGTGTGCGTGCTGCTGCTGGTGCTGGTATGTGTGACTGGCTGCCTGTGTGCGCTACATGCATTGCGCATTGCATTTTCGTAGCATACTTTTCAGGGTTCCCAGCTATGTGTTCGGTTTTCCTTAATTCTTTTTGTTGTGCTTCTTCTCTTTTTTTTTGGTTTTGAATTATAAACAGCGCACACCATTTTCACACCTTTCGAAAATATGGCAAGGCCAGGCAAATGGCAAATGAAGCTGCGGGGCAAACGCAACGCGTTGAGCTATGCAATCGCAATGAGATGCATGAGATGCGAGAAACTGAGAGACATTATTGGTGCTGCATAACAAGTAAATAAGTGTTGCAAAGATGCGTTATAGTAGTTGGGATTAGTGTTGGAAAATTGAGAAAGATGTAACTAGTTTCTAGCTATAAATAAAATGTGCACTCAAATTTATAAAGGTTCACTTTAAGTTAATCTGCTATGCTGAATCTGTTGCACAGAGAAGAATATGTCAATGAATCTTGATTTATTATTTAGTGACAGACAATGCCTTTTCTAAAGCTGTGTTAAATGCACGTAATTTAATATTACAATGTGCCACCTGGATGTGTGCAGGCAGCCTAACTTGTGCATTAACCTCGTTTCTATGGCGTTTGCCAAGAACTTGATACCTGAAGTTCTTAAGTGTTGTCTGCGGCAAAGGGAATTCTCTGAGGTTTCTTGTTGGATTTGTCACCCTACTGCATATAACCCACTGACTCGATTGCATGTGTGTGTATGTGTGTGTGTGAATAAGTACTCATCTACCACAACATTGAGCACCTACCATACCACATGCCACCCACCTGTCCTAACCTAAAACCTGCCACAGTCTCTCGGGGCACGCACAACTTTCACTTGTGTTTTGTCTGGCAGTCTGGCAATCCCTGCAAGTATGCAACAATTTCTGCTTCTTCCTCTTGCTGTCTATTTCTTCCTTCACTTTTTTTTGCGGTTTTGTTTTCTTGGGACTGCAATGTTTTTGTCCCCTCTGGCACTCGCAGTGCAGAAGGAACATGCAACTTGCCAGCTTGCCCCTGTTTTGCTTTCCACCCACAGTGCGACACTCCGGCGAAGGCTTTTTCCCATGAAGTGCGCGGGATGTGGTACAGTGGTGAGTGCGGTTAAGTAGAAGCCGCTTGTAAGTACCACAAAATACCAGCCAAAGTCGACAAGCTTTAACTTTCGCCAACATTTTTGCATTTTAACATTTTATTAGGTGTTGAATTTTTCCTCTAAATTCCCTTTGGAATTAACTCAGGATTCTAGTTTGCTTAGTAAGAATAAATATTTTCAGTAATTTACAGTTTAGTTGCACTAAATATCTTATAACTTATTGATATTAAGAAGTATATACAAATTAGACAACAAATTCAATAAGTCTAAAAAACTTTAAATAAAATTGTTTAAGTAGCAAAGGAAATTTGGAAAAGAATTAAACAAAAATAAAATAAACAAAGCCGTTTACAGGGTATCAGCGTGTGCAATGTCCCAGCTTAAGCTTATTCGTTAAGCGTCTCTTAAGTTCTTGGCTCTGCCGGAAGTTTGTGTTTAAATTTCCGCCATCCAAAACGAATCCATCATCCGCATTGCTATTGCCCTCATTTTCGCAACCAACCCTCCCCTCTGTCACGCGTGCATGCCATTTCCATTTTTCAAATTGAATTTCCCGGCATTTTAATTTTTTATTATTTTAGGAAATTAAAAGAGAAGACGCCGGCGTCGTCGAGGTTGGCAGCCTGTCAGCGCCGCAAGCAGCAGAGGCAGAGCTAAACCGTCGCGAAATTAGTTCATATGATATGCATGATATGTGTGTGTGTGTCTGTGTGTGTGCCTGTGTGAGTAAGTGTCTTTGTGTGAGTGTGTGTATCCTGACATTGTTATCGTATCGGCAGCACTCAGCCTCAACATGGGCGTAATGTATTTGCGGCAGCTGAGCTACTTGTAGATACATATGTATCTCATAAATCTTTAGGTACCTTTCGCTCGCATGTGTGTTTACTGTTGCGAGATAACTGCACGTGTTTGTGTAGTAGTTAGCCACGCGGTTGCCTAAATACCTTTATTTGCAGCGGCTCCTAAATTAATACACGAACCACGTGATTAACTGCCGGCTGAGTGCGCTTCATAGTCAGAGGATGTGGATGAGCGGCGGCGGCCTTAAGTAATTGTTGTCTGCCATGTTGGCTTTAGTTTAGGCCAAAGCATTAAGCCACAATTTATGTGATGTGTAGCATTAAATCCTTTCACGAACTGAGCAGAGGAACTAGACAAAAAATATAAGGTCGATTTGCAAATGGAAGCAGTTTTGGAACAGAAAAAGCTTGGGCTGCAAAGTAACTAAATGAAGAAAAATAAGTGAACTTGAGGCTCGAAATCAGTGAACAAGCCCGTGTACTCGACTGTGATATATCCACTATTCACATGACCAAAACGATGTCTTAAATGTATAATTGTTTAGCACATTTTGTGTTATATACATTGCAGGGCTTGGAAATCAATACCTCTTTATAATTATTTCTTTAATAACTTCATTGTTAATTATTCAATCGCAACCAAATTTTAGGATATCATTTGGGAGTTGTAAAATATTGTGTTTACAGCAAATGAACTGTCATGCATTGAAATTACGTTTGAAATTTGGCTTTTATCAATTTTATTCTAAAACAAAATTGACCTGCGTGTAATAATGGCACCAACTCTGGTAGCCCTTGCAATTATAGTCTATAAGATCAAGGTTATCATTCAGAAAGATCTCCCTACTATCCTATATAATACCTTATACACATGTACAATACATATATTTTTATATACAACAACTTCAAGAAAGAAAGAAAGAATTTTCATTCAATTTTCTCTTCAGCTTCACTGCACATTTCCCAAATTTAGAAAGTCACCCTTCGCACGCTGCAGTTTCCCCCTCTTTTCACCACCACCCACTACTATGTAGTATAATATTTTCATTGCAACCCGATACCAGTCACGCTTTCTTATAATATTTTCCTCTTCTTCTTATTGCTTTATTACAGCACCCCCTACCCCTGCTGTAAAACTACCCCGCGTAACGAAAAGAAAAAACACCTAGCAAATTGTTGATTAATGCATTTCAATAATAATATTATTCCACACGTTGTTGTTGTTGTTGCTGCTGCCACTCTCATGTTGCTTGTTTTTGGCTTCATGCTGCTTGCCTCTGCCACCCCTGCCCTGCTGCATGGAGAGCATCTTTCAGCTTTCAGCTGCCAATTCGCAATTCGTTTCGCATTTGCAATTTAATGGTTTCATTTGATGTTGCCACGAGCAACAGCAGGGGTGGCATGGGGCGGTCAACGCTGCCACCCTTGCAACATGAATTGCAATATGTGTTGCAAGAGCAGAATTATTATATTGTAATTGCAGTGCAATTTCTTTTGGGATTTCATCGTTGTTTTCCTCAATCATCAATTTAAATCCCATTGATAACGTCAAGGAAAACCAATAAAATTGTATTTAATTTTATGGGAAAAAGTTGGACATAATTATATATATACTATATATAGAGATATATATATATAAATTCAAGTATGTTTATATCTGTATCGTTTTGAGTAATTAATTTTTTTATTCTATCAAATCTTGATAAATTTGGCTCTTTCATACTGTTTTTTTTTATTAAGAGTCATAGTTATTGCTGTACATAGCTCTATATAGCTGCGCTTTCAATAAGTTGCACACAAATTCTTTTTGTGCAAAGTTTTCTTTATAGTTTTCTGTGCTAAAAGCTTTAAGTAATTTAAATTCTTAAGACTTTTCATTCTTTTGACAAGAAATTAAAAAATTTTTGAAGTTTCTCTTTATGCATAAAAACAAAAAGAAAGCAAATAAAAAATGTATAATCATTTTAAGCTGCAGAGTATTGCAAATTTAATTGCAAATTAAAGGCTTAAACTGGATCTATAATGTTTTAGTGTGGAAAGAGAGAAATATATCAAAGAATTTTTGATGAACTAAATTAAACATAATTAAATTTATCCAGATCAATAAACAGATATTGAAGTTTAATATTTGAACAGGACAAACAATGCTTACCTGTCTGTTGATCTCACTTTCTTAGCAAAAATACAAAGATAAAAAGGAGGAAAACACAATGTCATGTGTAATCCTCGTGGACTCGTTACTGCAGTTTTCCAGCATTGACACATGCTGTGACCCCCAATAACATTGTGTATTTATGATTATTATTCTTGTATGTACATATAGAATGCACTTGTGGCACACACGCACACTCACGTACATACAGCTCTCTCTCTCTCTTTTCGTTGTGGCTTTTGCTGCTGTGGCAGCCAATTTGTGTCACGGTCATCAAGGGCGCCACAGTTGCCCAGCCGAGTAGCTTGCCGAAGATGCCGTTTAAGAAATCTCAACAGGAAATGCAAGTGCCAAGTGTCTCCAACTGTGTGTGTGTGTGTATGGGGCAGGGTATGCGGTTGATCGCGTGGCTCACACGTGCTGGCAATTACACAGCTGCCACAAGCGGAAATTGAAAATGCATTGAGTTGCGGCATAGCCAGCATCCGAGTCAAGTTTCCGTTGCTTGGGGCCAATGGGCAGACACATGCAGACATACTCACACACACACACACAAACACACATAAACGTTTCCTCCTGCCCCTGCCTGGCAAAAGTTTGCTGTGAACTTTCTGTGCAAATTATTTGGCATTTTTCCGTGCTGACATGCCAGTCTTTCATTTGCACACATTTCTATTATGACCGGTATGCGTGTGCTTTCTCCCTCTCTCTCCCCCTATCTCTCTCCCTCAATCTCTCTCTCTCTCTGCACAGCTTGCTCTTTCTTGGCTTTTCATTTGACCTCCTCTTTTACTCGCTCGCAGGCATTTTTGACTTTGAGGTGCAATAATGGCTCACATTTCCGTTTCTCGATTGCTGTTGCTGTTGTTCTCCTTGTTGTTGTTGTGCTCTGTGTGTATTGTGCGCGTTGAAATATGCAACATTTCATGCATACCTGCCGGAGAGTGCGTATTTTATTGCATAACTTAGAACGCACACCCGTTGAAGCTCGTTGCCTGGCAATTTATGTGGATTCGGATTACGAGTTCAGCTTAGCTAAACCCATTTTACAACACTAAACCTTATTGCCGTCTAAGTTCATAAATACTGGCAAATCCTTTAAGGCAGCTGAACACTGCGAGTGTGTGCATTGTGTCTGTGTGTGTGTGTGAAATGATTAAAGCTGAAACCTTTGATATTTAAGCAAGCAACAAAGCTACAGTCAAGCAGTCCCTTCGTTTAGCTTTGAAAGAACTTATAATTAACAACAACACACTGTGCTCAAATTCTTCTGCTACCTATTGCTTTCTCGCTCTCACGCATAGCAGCAGAAAAGCGAGCAACAAGAGCGATTGGAAAAAGTTAATTTGAATAATTTCTGTGTTACTTATCCGATCTCTTTCAGAGAACATATTACAATATGTAATATATAACATATTACAATATATAATAAAATATTAATATTAACTAAATCCTATATTTTCCAAAGAAACAATCAGCTAGAAATAATTATAAAGCATTTATTAACATATAGCAGTCAATAAATGCATACAATATTCTTTAATTCTGCACAATTCATCGAGTACATAACTAATATAGGAAGGATTAGAGAAGACAATAGCTGGCAAGGGTAGCCTGCGTTTCTGGTTTTCCTTTAAAGTCTCCCAAAGATATTCGTTGCCGAGGCAACCTCAGCCTAAAGATAGCAAACTCAGCCAGAATTGCAGATGGTTTCGGTTTTGGTTGCTCTCTAATGAGCTTAACCCGCATACTAGTCCCAATTACAAGACAAATCAAATGCACCAACAAAGGAAACTAAACCCAATTTCAATCAATTTGGACGGCTAACAAGCGACAGATTGCCAAGCTAACGAATCAATTTCGTTAAAGCCAGAAAGAGAGAGAGAGAGAGCGAGCAGAGACAAAGGAGAAAAGGCTGAGAATGTTGAACTGGGAACGAGGCACAGAGTGCTGAGTACGACAATTGCAATTGCAATGCAAACGGCGCATAAGGCAGAGGGATGAATAATGAAGGAAGAGAGAAGAAGGCAGAAGGAAGTTGGCCAAAGGAACTGCGAACAAGCAACTGCAAACAGGCTGCAAATTTGGCATTTCATTACAAACCGAAAATCAGGCAAAGATGCCAGACAATTTGTAGGTACTAGAGATGCACTAAATCGATGGCAGTTGCTCGCATTAAACGTCCCGAGTAGCGACTTAAGGCCGTTGCACGTTGAATGTTGCACGTTGCCCGGACAGTTGCACAGCAAGTGGCATCATTACTCAAGCAAATGGGGTCATCATCGGCATCAGTCGATGAGATGCGAGATCCTTTGGCACAGCACAGACAACAAGTGCAATCAATTCGGCCAGCCACGAAACGAAGCAAACGACTGCCCTTTGCCGGAGTACTCCTTCTGCAGCCATGCAGGCTGCCATGCACAACTGCATTGTGGGTGCAAATTACGTGCCTGATGCTGATGCTGGTAATTGAAATGCAAAAATATTTGGAAATTTGCATGGAACGAACTTACGGAGCACACAAGGCATGCCCCGAAATGAAGCCGACGATGCGTTGGCATTTAACAAAGGCCAATAACAAGAAGAACAACAACAACAGCACATAACTGGTTGCCAGATGAGGCTTCCAAGATGCTTATGCAGCATGAAGAGTGAGAGGGAGAGGAAAGGGAGAGAGAAGAAGCTCAGCTCGCGGTTAATGCTGATGAGCATATGCAAAGGTTGCAGCAGCAGCAGCTCGATAGGATTATGAGTACTGACGTAATGCATGCATATATATATATAGTGTATTCCATCGATATGACTAGGACAACAGAAAGAGAGAGGCGGGCGAGACAGGGAGAAAGAAAGAAGGAGAGTGAGGAAGAGGTAGAGGGAGAGGGCAAAGCAAAGGCAGAGCGAGGGTAGATAGTTTTCAGTCTACATGCAAGTATTTTGTTAAGTGGTTTTCCTATTGTGCTCAAGTGAGTCACCCCTTAGCAGACCACCCACTCCCCCCCTTGCCGAGCTGAGCTTCGTTTTGCTTGTGCCCGCTTGGAATCGGTTCGACTGGTTTCGGTTTGGGTTTTGGTGCTTGTGGGTTTCGAGTCTGGTTAAACCGCTTGACTTCATTGCTTTTGTTTTCGCTTGAATGCGTCGGGCAATTTCAGTGGAGGTCTGTGCATCGCATCGTATACATTGCGTATGCGTAATATTTCTGCATTCTCTATACTGTGGGACCGGGTAAATATTCAGTAAATCATTGTGCACTCAATACACCAAAATTCAGAAAAATATTTGCCGGAGTTTATCAACGAGCGTCACTTCTACTTCTTCGTTTTTCCCTCAATACGAAATATTTCAGGTTGCATTTAAATATTCAATTTAGAGAGGAAGTACAAATTCCTAAAACAGTTAAAGATAATTGAGGAGCCGTCAAATAACTAAATACAAATATTTTTGCAGTACCACAGTATATTTTATTTTTACAGTTGTATTTGCATTCGAGTCGAACAATAAAGCAATCTGTGGCATGGTCAAAAAGTTCAATAAATTCCCACGTACCCATCCGCACACATTGCAACTGTGTGTGTTTATACGTGTGTGTGTGTGTGGAACGTCTGCAGCCTGTTCAAGAGGCAAGCAGCATGCGGTTCATCAATGTAAATAACCTGAGTTTCACAGGGAAATTACTTTATTTTAACCAACGAATTCGTATACCCCGTAAAAGACATTGGAGCTGGACATGTTTGTGGCTCATTAGGTCGAACAAGTCAAATAATATATGTATAATATATAATATTAAATATATAGATATATAGACATAATACATAGGAAAGTAGAAGAAAGTTGACACCTATCGAAGGTAACCAAAACATCCGTATATATACCTCAATGATATCTTTACACTTACAATAACTAGTTACATGTCATTATAAATATAAGATCATCAAATAAGGTTACCAGTTGTACTTCCCAAGTTGAGCTTACTTCATTTCTGAACACTTAAGATCTTCTCTGCCAGGGAATAAAGCTGTTTGATTACGTGCAATGAAAATGCACTTCAAAATTGGATTTCCATTTAGGTGCCTTTTGCAAAAAGAAAAAACCCCGAGCTGATTGTCAAAATTGCGCTCGTAAATCATTTTGGGGCGCAGCTGTCGCGTCCATGCTGGACCAGGGGGCTATTTTGCTTACCGATTTTGACAAGTGCTCACTGGGCGAGTGACTGATGCATGTTTGATGATACTAGGGCCAAAGTAGAAATTGCAGAGGAAACCGATGACGAAGCTGAGGCACAAATAGTGTCAAAGTGCTTGACTGGCTCGACCTGAGGACCAGTCGAATCGGAGGCACGAACTTTTGTGTAAATTGTTTCTATTTGCTGTAACTCGATATTTGTGTGTGTGTGTGTGCGAGGGTTGCTGTAACTGTAAGCGACCCTGCATATTACGGTTTGACATTCACTGCTCCCCAGGGTGCGGTTTGATACTGCCTGACTGCGTGTGTCTGTGTTTGTTTATGTGTATGTGGGTGTGTGAGTGTGTGTTTCGTACCGAAGTCTACCTTAATTAATGATTATATTTCCAATGGCAAAGTTAATGCATTGCAATTAATTGCGTATGAAATTGCATTTTGTATATTAATTTTCGCTACATGTATGAAATATTAAACACACTCTGCTGTGTCTGTGTGTGTGTGTGTGCGAGCATGTGTATATTTGTAAGTGCATTTGTGTATGTGCAACTGTTGGCTGTAATTGAGGTAAGGATAAATGATTTAAATGTGCACAAAAGCGATGCTCGTTTATTGTAAAACGATGCGATTTCAATTGCAGCAACAACAATGTAAATTGAATTCATTCATTCGTTCGTTGTTGTTGTACTGCATATACCCTGTATGCATTTGAAAGAGGCCTTTAACAGCGCCACAAACTGCTTCTAGTTAGTTGTATAGAAAGGAGTATTCTCTGTGTAGTCTATCAAACATATCGCTTTCTACTCTGTGTGTCCACCTGTCATTCATTTAACTGCATAAATTGCAAACACAATTTTCATTTTTCACAAACTATTTTATTTATTATTCACGCATGTAAATTGTGTAAATTTTGCGGCAGTAAAATATTTTTAAATTGCATTTTTCATGCATACTACGCATTCTAATTATTTTCTAGAAATATAATTTGTGTCCGAAATGGCAAAAACAGATTTAATACGAAATCATTATAAATAATTGAATAATTTGTATTGCATTGTAAGTGTAGTTGTCTATTAGAAATCGCAGAAATCTGTTTAAAAGTTTACAAACAAAGAATTAATTAATTTTTTTAGTATTCGTAAATGTTCTGTGAATTTAATGCTGCCCAGTTCTATAATTACTTCAATTTATTATCGAATTAATTAGTTAGTTAGAACACTTCAGTTTTCATTCCATGTTGAAGATCAGGCCCGCAGCAAGGTGTGTGCGCAAGGGAACCCAACTACCAGGGGCACTGGGCTATCAATCAAAGAAAGCACAGTTATTTATACAACTCAATTCCTTAAGTAAAAAAAATGCATTCATTTACAAAGTAATTAAGGTACGGGCCCGAAAGGTTTTCCGCAAGGGCCTACACGACCTTCGCTACGGCCCTGTTAAAGACTGCACTTATGACTATTTACTTTCAACAGACTGCGAAATTTGGGCTTAGTTTGCTGAGCTATAGACGTCATTCTTTTCACTGTCTGGTGCAGACTTAAGCCCTCGAAAGGTTCGTGCATAGATTCGCAGCAACCCTCAAACAGAGAGATACAAGATACGAGACACGTTTGCTAAGATATTGCTCCCCAATTGCCATAAAACAGAGTCTCAACCCAGGCCCCGGATTTGAGCCCAGACCGAAGCCAAGCCAAATTTACAGCAGCTGATCTTTTGGTTTATTAAATTTTCTCTCTACTTTTTCCTTTCCATTTCCCTTATGGGCTTTGTGTGTAACCCTCGTGATGTGCTGTGCAGCTACCCACAGGGGACAGTTTGACATGCATTTGCGCCAAGGGTTGCGCGGCCCAGTCCTGTATGTGAGGGTAAGCCAGACTACCTGATTGCAAAAAAAAAACTCAATGCCAACCTGGCTACATCTAAACAATTATGTTGTTGTATCTTTATATCTTTGTATCTAAGGCGACTTGGGGTGGTTTTCGTCTATTTCCCTGTAGCCCCTCGAGCAGAAGGAAACCTTGCAGAAGGTTGGCATATGGACGCTGCTGTATAGCTATGGAAAAAAACTAGCCTTCGGGTATGCCCTAGATGTGCCTAGAAATTAGTTTATTACCAGTCGTGAGATTCGCCCGCAATATCCTTGTGGGGTGTGGGCGGCACAATATTTTCGCCCAAAGATAATATTTGAGTGGGCGTGGCAAGGCATAAATAAACTCAATTTATTGTTTGCTTTTAGCAAATAAAGAGCCAAAAGCCATAAATATGCATGCAAAGTTTCCTTTTGCGCCTTTTTGTGGTTTTCTTTTCTTTATATATTTTGGGCAACTCCCGCTCAGGCAGAGCTCAGAGCCAATTGTTTCGCACAAATCGCCTCCACTTTCTATAAATATTTTAACAAAGGCCAAGCGTGTGCAAAATGTACAATAAAAGAGCAAACAATTCGCGTTTTATTGCCTTCACATTCGAAGAGCAACAGGCAAGAAACGCGGAGCCCAAAGAAATGCAACATTTGTGTGTCCAGTCTGTTTTGCGGGAAATATCCATGAAAATTGCGGACACTAAGCTTCAACCGATGAAGCAAAAAATATATCTAAAAATTTGAATTGGGGATCATCAGAAGAGTTTGTAAGCTCTGCAAAAGTCTTGAAAACCAATCCTGATAAGACAACTGCACTCTACAAACATACAAGCTAAATATATTCTTAGCGCATTAGTTTATACTTATTTTATATTTTAAATTATAAATCTGGTAATTTTATCAAATATTTCTTTAATTATCTCATCTGTTACACCGAAAGTTACTTTTAAATATTATTTGTAACTTATTAAAGACCATTTCCCTTAAGCAGAAACTTCTACAACAGGTCCCCGCCGTGAGTCGAAACTATCAATTTCCTTTTTCGCTTGTAGCACAGAAACTGTACCATAAATCCCTTTACGAATGCTGTCACAAAATGTAAAGCAACATCCTGAAACTGCCAACTGCAGTTGACATCTTACGCAGCTTTTGTGTCACTTTTCACAGTTTTCATGCGTCAGAATCCGCACCTGTCATAAAATTTCAAAAACCCAAAGGTGTCCCTATTTTTTCATTGTGCTACATACCTTTTTTTGCGAGTCAAGGATATAGCATGTGTGTACCAAGCAATGAATAATATTTTATTAATATTTTTTTTTTATTTTTTTAATAATACGTTATGTTTGTTAGGAAAGTTAAAGATCGAAAACACAAGAAGAAAAAGCAAATCTATTGAATTACTTTGAAATTTGTTTTAAAACTAAAATAAGTAATTAAAATTGATGTTGTACGTATTTAAAAAAACTGACTACCATATAGTTAGCACTTGTTGATAGTATTCTTTTTTATCAAGATCATTTTATTAATTATTGCAATTGCAATAATCTGTTGCGCTTAGTTTCAGCATATTAACTTCTATTCACATAAACAACCACCAAGTACTTAATTGAAAGTCTAAGCTGCATGGTTGTGTGTTGTGTTACACAACCCACAGTCCACACAACCCACAGTCCACATAGTTCACGGTGCAGACAATCCACAAATCATTTGCTCTATTCAGTTGCTCGTCGGCGTCTGCTTTAGAGCTTAATTAATTATCAGCTAATTAAGCGGTGTACATATTTATATTGTGCCTCTTTTCTGTCTCTCTTTATCTCACTCTCTTTGTCTGTCTAGCGTTGCCACCTTGTCTGTGCTTAAAAATTAACCAGTCGCGTTGCCAATTGAGCGTGGCAGGACGTGGTGAACGTTTTCTGTAAAAACCTGAAACCGCATTCACAGTCAGCCAGTGGCTAATCTGCCACGCCCTAATCCCATTGCGCCCACACTTGCACATTTATCAACTGGTGCGACAACTGGCTCTCCCTCTCTCTTCTCTCACACTCTCTCTCTCTCTCTTTCTCTCTTGCAAGTTGATTAATTAAATTGTTGACAATTTGAAAAGCTCGACTCGTGTTGGTTTGCTGCTCCTACACTCTACGTTACACATTATTCACAGCTCAACATATTACTCGCTCTCTCTCTTTCTCTCGTTTTGCTTGCTTTCCTTGCAGTTGTTGTTGTAATTTGTTGCGGTTTTATTGCTTTTGTGGCGTCCGTTTTGTTGTCCATGACAAATGCACTAGAAAATTGGCTCCTTTTGCGTTGGTGAAATGGAAACGGAAAATGTGTGTGGGAAATCATTCATGAAAATGCGTAAGCAAATGAAAAAGCTTAGGTGCTGGGAAAAATTACATGAATCGTGGCAAACATGTGTGCACACCATGAACATATACAATTTTAACTGTCTCCAAATTTAAAATGAATAAAAACTTCCTAAATAATTGTTTTGTTTGTGTGAAATAAGATAGAGTGACTATATTAATAATTGTATGCTATATTATATTAGTAACATTTTTATTTCATTTATTATTTGAACGGTTTTTTTGTTCTGTAAGTTTGCATTTACTTTGCTTATTTACGATATTTATAACTTACTCAACACTAATCTTCAGAATTGAGCAATGATTAATCGGAAGTGTGGCGGTAAACCGATAGACAAGAGGAGAATTAATCAAAGCTAAGACGGCAAACGCAAATACGATCAAAATTGAAGAAAATTTTAAAATTAAACAATTTAAAACTATTTTTGTTTTCTAGAAATCAATTTTTATTTCAAATTTTCCTCCCGATGAATTTAAACTCAGCAATCCTATCAGATTTAAACTGAAAATCCATTAGGAGAGGCCAGTGCACATTAAATGACCCATAAAAGTTAATTCTTATGTACATATGGAGGGGCGCGCACAGCGTATAAATACCCATTAATCCATCAGCATACGTCACATTAGCACTTTAATTTTATAGGGGATAGAAGGAGACAGTTAGAGACAGAGATAGAGAGCGAGAGGAGGATGGAGAGGGGTTTATTAAAGAAACCGAGCCCGGCTGTAAGTCAATTTTAATTGAAACCGCAACAAAACAATTAAAACTAAGCTCGTTCGTTGAGCCCAAAAGGGACAAGTCCCCTAGCAGTGCCCCGTCGGCTCCTTTCGACTCTGGTTTAGTGTCGGCTACAAACTTAACTTTGACACCAAACTCAATTAAAATGTTGAATAAAAATTGCATATGTATGCAGACTATCTTTAACTAGTCTGTCTGTGTACACATGTGTGTGTGTGTCCCGTAGTATATCCTGTTGTCTCTATCCTGTTGCTGTGCGCTGCATAAATTAATAAACTTGATGGAGCAGCCGAAACTGAATGCCAACTAGAATCAGAAATGGCAGCAAAACAGGAACAGAGGAGGGAACGGAGGCACGGGGAGTAGGAGCAACATAAAAACTAAACGAGCTTTCAGCACTGTGCGACACGTACGCAGAGAGTGGCTGCAATTAAAATTTTAGTGCTCAAGCGACGACGCAATGGAGCTGGGGCCAGGGACAGGGCAGAGCAGGGAACATTGTTGTTGACGGAAGTAGTTTTAGTAGGCGTAACGCGCTGCCTGCCGACTCGGTATGTCCGTTTTTCAAGTGCTCAAATTTCAGTGCAAACACACACGCTGACAACCAAACGCACACAGTGGCAGAGGCACAGGCACAGCACATACATGCACATACCCTCACAAAGCGACCGCTTCCGTAGGTGCAAATCGAAAGCGACATCCTGCTGTGGGCATAAATAAATTGTGTTGCATACTTTTAAGCGCCGCCTCGTGCCTCGCCACGGTCAGTTGTAATATTTGTAAAGCGCTTAATGATGCGTATGTGTGGGTGCTGTACTTACACACACACATACACACATGGACACGCACTAACAATCAAATTTTTGGCAAGCATGCAAAGCGTATGTTACACACACACACACCCACAGACGTGGCCAGCCTTTGCACGAAAAATGTCAACACAGCGCGTGGACAATAGAAACTTGGCAGGGTTGCCAAGTGCATGTTCTGCTAAAAGGTTTTACAAATATTTTTAAAGGACTTTTATGACATAAATTTAAGTTATGCAGAGGAAAGTTTAATTTCAATTGAAGGAAATGTTCGTAAAATTTTTGGTAGAAGATAATGTAAACTATATAAAAGAAATTCCATTTGAAGACAAGATTCTCTTGCAGTTACTATACAAAGCAAGTGCTGCTCATACAAATTCCAACCACACTTAGTCTGTTTTTGTTGCCCTTAATTGCAAACAGTAAACTCATAATGTCCTCTGACCACAAGCAGAAGAAGAATTCGCCTTGGGCGAAAGGACCAACAGGATTCCTCAAGCATAACCAAAAGTAATTGCAAAATAGTTTTAGCTTAGCTGCAATTAAATTGTAATTTATCCAAGAATTTTACATGCTCTTCTTCTTTAGCTTCTTTAGGGCACTGTGGCAATCCTGCTGTGCATTACAGTTTATGAGTCAGTGCATTAATGAATCAAAACAATTTTGCATAAATATTGAATACAAAATATAATTAAAAACATATGCACACTAGCTTTGTGTGTGTGTGTGTTGTCTGTGTATGCTACAATTGTCTCCCTCGAAATTTGCCTGCATTTGATTTGCCTAATTGCCATCGACGTTGAATATTTGTGTTATTTTGTTGGAATTTGATTGTCGCTTTTGTTAATGTTTTTAACTTTTGTGGCTTGTGTTGCAACTCTTGTTGTTAGAGTATTGACAGTTGCATGCTGTGAGCTTGACAAGGTTGCAGAATTACCAGCCTCACTAAGCCATGTCTGTATGTTTGAACGCAAATTTTGGCATTCGATTTACTGTATATACTCTTCAAATATTGAGTGCCCACAATAGTTGAAAATTAAATTATTGAATTTGTTTTGTAACATATTAAAGATATAACTTTCTGCTCTAATATATAATGTGCTGACTATAATGTAATATTCCCGGCAGTACCTAAGATATTTATCAGTCATTCCCATTTGAAATTCACGCAATCCGAGTTTTATTTCCACAATTATCTTCGATTATATTGGAACAATGTGCGCTATAAGCCTAACGATCTATCTCACCAAAAACAATATCAAGTGAACCAATTATAGCCACTATATCGGCCAGCAACAAGTTCGGTGCCAACTTTGCCATAAGTGCCAGATGAATATAAGAACTAGGTCGAATTTTACAGCGATAGGGTCGTGTACTGCCATCGGATACCAGATAGACGCCAAACTCTCCCTTGGGAGCCTCAATGGCCGTGTATGTCTGGCCGGGCGGCACGTAAATGCCCTGCGAGAAGTACTTGAAATGATGTATAAGGTCCTCCATGCCGGTCTTCATTTGGGAACGTCGTGGCGGCGATACCTTGCGATCATCGACCATAACCTCACCCTCGGGCATGCACTCCAGACACTGTCTGATGATGCGCAACGATTGACGCATCTCTCCCATGCGCACCAGATAGCGATCGTATGCATCACCATTCGAACCAATTACCACATCGAAATCCATGTCGGCGTATGCATCATAGGGCTGCTGCTTACGTAGATCCCATTTGACGCCTGTGGCACGCAGCACAGGACCGGTGGTGCCATAATTAAGGGCATCGTGTGCCGAGATTTTGCCAATATCAATATTTCTCATACGCCAGATTCGATTATCGGTGACCACATCTTCGACCTCCTCCAAGCGTTCCTTGTAGCTCAAACAGAATTGATACAAATCATCGGAGAACCCTACGGGCATGTCTCGTGAAACACCACCAGGTCGTATATATGCTGCATGCAGACGACCGCCGGACAAACGTTCCGAGAACTCGTACATCTTCTCCCGCTCCTCGAAGAGCCAGAAGAGCGGCGTAATGGCGCCACAGTCCAGCACCGACGAGGATATGGCCATGCTATGATTGGTTAGACGCATTAGCTCTGAGCACATGGTGCGTATATATTTGGCACGTGGCGGCACCTCGATATTCAGCAGCTTCTCAACTGCCAACGCGTAGCCCAACTCGCAGCTCATGCACGACACATAATCGAGGCGATCGAAATAGGGCAGTGCTTGCAAATAGGTCTTATACTCGATCAGCTTCTCGGTGCCACGATGCAGCAGACCAATGTGCGGATCAGCTGAGAGCACTGTCTCGTTGTCCAGCTCCAGGATCATGCGCAGCACACCATGTGCAGCCGGATGTGCTGGCCCGAAATTGATTAACTTGGTGCGAAATGTGCGATCCGGGAAAAAGAATCGATTCGAATAGACCGGAGGTCGCTGCTTCCATTCATCCCCCATGGGCCACATGACAATGTTCTCGAATTGCTCTAGATACTCCGGATCGGGATACCAATAGTGTGTGTCGCGTTTCTTATACTCTGGTCCTGGGGGACGTGACGGCCAATCGTCTTTACCACAATCGTCCTGCGGCGGCTCATTGCAGCATTCGTTGGGAGGTGCTGCAAATGTTCAATAGGAACTGATTTGTGTTTGCATCCTTAATGAAAATACTCACGATCACATTCACTGTCTGAGAAGTAGCGTACTTTCATCCATTTGGGTCTATTCAACTTGTATGTATCCAATGTGAGATATTTATCCTGTAACCTTTTCAAATGCGCATTAAATCGTACAATTTCTGATGGCGTGAACAGCTTATCTGCCAATTCACGAAGCTTTCCCACATATCGTGACATTATGTATGAAAATAGGTATAAAAAAATGTTTGATTAAGTCAAAGGAACTGAAGCTTGAGACGCAGCCTGATCGACTGGGATCCAATAGATTCCTTACTTACTAGATTAATTTTCTTCAGGCATGACAATGGAACATTTAACGTAGTAAATACTCCAGTGTACTGTGTAAAATTCATTGAAGATCATGTCACAGTATATTAATGATAAAGTGATCTTGAAATGGAAAAATGTTTTCTATATAGAAAACTCTTTCCTTACCTTCGCATATAGATTAAAACTAAATATATTGTTGAGCTTGAAATGGAATAAAGTTCTATATATTGAAAATCCTTTCACATAAAGATTAAAGTTGAAGATATTGATAATGTTGATGTGGAATAATGTTTTATATATCGAAAACCTTTTCTTAACTTTCGCATAGAGATTAAAGCTAAAGATATTCTTGATATTGAAATGGAATAATCTTCTATATATCGGAAACCTTTCTTAACTTCTGCATTTAACAGATCCAGCTTATATAAAGCTGATAACATTCTCATATCTAAATATATCTAGAAATATAATAAGGTCTGAGCAAAGCTCTTGTACTCTCTCTTATAGATATATCATATATGATAATAATGATTTCTGAGTTGTATATCTAATATTCTGTACTATCTGACATAGATTAGGAATAATAAGATATTACTTGTTGAAAAGATATAATGTCTTAGAACTTATTTTACTACATTATCTAATATGCATTGAAACTGAAAACAATAATAATAATGTTTCCTATATACTGTTTTATTATATTACTCTATAATCAAGACTCATATAATGCTGATTTCTTTAAGAGCTTAACCTGATCTTCTATCTATATCTAAAACGCTATCAATTTGTATGTTTCTTGCAGATCTTCGAGGATCATTATCACTTTGCGCATCACAGGGTGTCGAAGCGTTCGCTGACACCCGCCTCGCATCACCAGAGCCGCCTCGACTTGGACGAGCGCGTCCACTGGGCCAAGCAGCAGCGTGCCAAGTCGCGTTCCAAGCGCGACTTCATACACATGCGTCCGTCTCGCACCTCATCGCGTGCCTATTCGCTGGTGGATGCGGTCTCCTTTGATGATCCCAAATGGGCGCAAATGTGGTATCTGGTAAGTACTTCAAGGAATCTGCTGAGTGAACTGCAGAACACTAATGCTATGCTTGATTCCTACTCGATAGAATCGCGGTGGTGGACTTGATATGAATGTGATACCCGCCTGGAAGCAGGGCATAACTGGCAAGGGAGTTGTGGTCACCATACTGGACGATGGACTCGAGTCGGATCATCCGGACATTGAGCAGAACTACGTAAGTAGAGAGAGAGAGAGGGAGAGAGACACAGCAAGAGGACTTCTATTAATTGTATCTCCTTCTATCCCAACAGGACCCGAAAGCCTCGTACGATGTGAACAGTCACGACGATGATCCGATGCCGCACTACGACATGACCGACTCGAATCGCCATGGCACACGCTGTGCCGGCGAAGTGGCTGCCACGGCGAACAACTCCTTCTGTGCGGTGGGCATTGCGTACGGGGCCAGTGTGGGAGGTGTGCGGATGCTGGACGGAGATGTCACTGATGCCGTGGAGGCGCGTTCATTGTCGCTGAATCCACAACACATTGACATCTACAGCGCATCGTGGGGACCCGATGATGATGGCAAAACCGTCGATGGTCCCGGCGAGTTGGCATCGCGTGCCTTCATTGAGGGCACCACGAAGGGACGCGGCGGCAAGGGCAGCATCTTTATCTGGGCATCGGGCAACGGTGGTCGGGAGATGGACAACTGCAACTGTGATGGCTACACGAACTCGATATGGACACTGTCGATATCCAGTGCCACCGAGGAGGGCCATGTACCGTGGTATTCGGAGAAATGTAGCTCCACGCTGGCCACCACCTACAGCAGCGGCGGGCAGAGCGAGAAGCAGGTGGTCACTACAGATTTGCATCATTCATGCACAGTATCGCATACGGGCACCTCGGCCTCGGCACCGCTCGCCGCGGGCATTGCAGCTCTGGTGCTGCAGTCGAATCAGAATCTCACCTGGCGCGATCTGCAGCACATTGTGGTGCGCACCGCAAAGCCGGCAAATCTTAAGGATTCCAGCTGGTCGCGCAACGGTGTGGGCCGACGTGTGAGCCATTCCTTTGGCTATGGTCTCATGGATGCCGCCGAAATGGTGCAAGTGGCACGCAACTGGAAGACGGTGCCAGAGCAGCAGCGATGCGAGATAAACGCACCGCATGTCGACAAGTGAGTGAGATCAAACAAAAATAAGTGCCCTCTCTCTCTACCCCCCTCTCTCTGCCTCTTTCTCTTGTTCTGCCCCCTTCTTTAGAGTCATTCCGCCCCGCACACACATCACGCTGCAGCTGTCAATCAATCATTGTCGCTCGGTCAACTATCTGGAGCATGTTCAAGCCAAGATCACGCTCACCTCACAGCGGCGTGGCGATATTCAGCTCTATCTGAAGTCACCAGCGAACACCAAAGTGACGTTACTCACCTCGCGGTAAGTTCTTAATCGCAAACCTGAAGTTAACTGCTTCTTACTCGTCTACTCCTTCTCCTTCTGCAGTGCCCACGACAACTCCCGCTCTGGCTTCAATCAGTGGCCCTTCATGTCTGTGCACACTTGGGGTGAATCCCCACACGGCAACTGGCAGCTGGAGATACACAACGAGGGACGTTACATGGGTAAGTCGATAATATATTTGTAGTTTCCCAATGTGACAACAACAAATCCAAATTCAAATTCGTTTTGCACGCTGCGTGGAATCACAACTGTCTCTCTCCCTCTCTCTCTCTCTCTCTCTCTAACTAATCCCAACTTGCAACTAACTAACCCGCTCAGGCCATGCTCTGCTGCGCGAATGGTCGCTCATCTTTTATGGCACCACGCTGGCCATTGATCCCAAGGATCCCATATCGGTGCCACGTGCCACCAGTGCCGAGGCAACTACGCCCAATTCTAGCAGTGGCAGTGGCAGTGGCAACAGTGCCAGTGGCAGCAATGGAGGCAGCGGCAATGGGGGCAGCACCACCAGCAATCTGCATCAGATTTATTCGCCACAATATCCTCGCATATCGGTCAACAATTTCGCCAATACACCGTCAGGTGGCGCCAAGTTGCCACTGGGCAAGGGTGGACAGGCACAGGGGCAGGGCCAGGGGCAGGGGGGCAACAAGTCAAGCTTTGTGACGAATAATCCGATGTGGACGCCATCAACGCCGCCGTTGGCACAGGCAGCGCCGCCAGTGACAGCCAAGCAGGGATATCAGCAAATCTCTGCTACATATGGCGTCATACTGGGCAAGAATGCCAACAACAACAACAGCAACAACAACAACAACAATAACAATAATAAAGCCAACAACAAGGGCAACAACAACAAGGCAAACAAGTCGAATAAGTCGGGAGAGAATGGCAACAAGAAGGGCAGCAAGAAGGATAAGGACAAGGAGAACCGAGAGCAGACGCAAAGCACCACTAGCTCCTCCTCAGCAGCCTCCGCCACGTCCTCCTCCTCCAACAACAACAACAACAAGAACAAATATTATCGCATATCGCAGCAGCAGCAGCAGGGAGCGGGCGGCGGCAAGGGCAAAGGTCAAGGCAATGGACTGCAAACGCAAAGGCCCAAGGCGAGCTCCAGTGAAAAGTTCTACGAGGAAAGAACGCGCAAAGTTATTGGTGAAATATCCAGCAACAACAACAACAACAATCGTAGCAACTCATCGCCGTCTCGGCTGCCAGTGAAGGCAACGAAACAAGTGAAGGATAACACGGATTCACGCATTCCAAAACTATTCGAGCATTACGAGAAGATTCAAGCCATATTCCCCGAACTGGAACCCTACGAGAGCAGCAGCAACAGTCAAGTCAAGTCAGCCAAATCGCAACAGGGTGCACGCAAACAGGGCAAACAATTCGAGGTTGATCTTTTCAAGCCCATCACAGGCGGCAATAGCAAGCCGGGCAATACCAAGAAGTCACCATCGGCACCGCCACCTCCGTCTCAACCATTGCCTGCATTGCCCGCCGGTGGCAGCAGCTTCTTGCCCGATCAGCGTATACTGAAGAAGCAACAACTCCTTATGGCAGCTGCCGGAGTGCTGGCACCCGACGATGAAGATGAAGATGACAATGCGAATGTTAATGCGAATGGGGAAGATGTTGACGACGAAGATGACAGTGAGGACACTGTGGAGCATATAATGCAGCCAGCATCCAGTTTTCCCAAGAGCAGCCGACCAAATGGTAGCATTCTCTACCCAATTTCAACTGATTTTCTTTTCGTATTTCTTACGTTTTTATACCCTTCGACCATTGTTTTATATTCTTGTTTTATTTGAAGCTTAGCAAGGAAATTTGCCTTAGATTTCTTTGAATTTAATTCAAAATATGCATATATATAAATGAATATAATATGTTATATATAAATATAATATGTTATATTGAACAAGAATATTCTGAATATTTTAAAGCCTTGTAGCATTTGGCTTTCAAGCTGAACTTTGAGCCCAAAATGACCTTAATGCAGCCTTTACACGCCTTCAACGTGATGCTCGCTATTCTTTTTAAAGTTTGACAGCCACTGAACGACAGCCATCAATCAAACTGCAAAAATGTGTATACAGAAGTGCAAAGTGCAATTTTAGCAACAATTGTTGCTGTTATCAGCATCAAAAATAAAGAAAAAAAATATTGCTGCATTCATTTTTCATTTGACTGTGTTGAGTTTTTGTTAACACTTGAACATTTTTGTTTAGCTTTTGTCAGATCATTTGTTTTATTTCTCCCCTCTCCGTTTTTCAGCTTACAGATTTATTAGTCTCCCTTTCTTCCTCTCTGCCCCCCCCCCTCGTTTTGTTTTCTATTCATAAATCAAGTGTTTAAATTTTTGCGTTGTTTTGATTTTAAATTTAATTTTGATTTTCGCATTTCTCTAACCAAATTTCCATTGTATTGCAGCGCAAATAACGCAATGGGATATGATACTGTACGGCACGAAGGTACCCGCCCAGAGCGAAGACCCCGTCAACCAGGGTAGCCCATTCCTAGTGTATAGCAACGACATGGCCCACAATGATATAGAACACGATGCCAGCGGACAGTGGCGCAACATGCAGCAGGTGGGTGCAAGGCGACAGCATCATTCGATTAAATAACGTCCCCCAAACTAATCTAATAACCTATACTATATTACCTATATAACATATACTATTTAACCAATATGGCGCACAAAAAGTAATTGTAGTTCCTTGTTTATCCCGGAGTCGACATGCACAAGCTGAACCTCAAACCACACCAACCCTGAACAGAGTTGCCACTCGATAGATTAATCGGCAATGGAACAATATAAAATATAATTAATCCAACAGTCAAATTTATCAAATAATCAAACAATCACATAAAAGCTGGAAAACTATTTGAGCTTATTGTTTTTTATTAATATTTATAATTGGTTTTTAATTAAATTATATAAATAAAATTATATAAAAAAAAATAATTGGAATGACAGTTTTCGAATTGTAAATAGTCTTTGTAAAGAAAGAAACTTTTAATATTTTATTTCTAACAATAACAAAACAACAAATAATTTTATAATATTTTACTTTTGAATTCGAAACCTATTCTCAAAAATGCCATTGCCTTATAAGCCTTTCATTTAGTTTCGGCTTTCTTTGCTTTTGTTTTTAGATTATAAATTATTATTTTGAGAATTGTAAATACTCTTTATAAAGAATATTATACTCCAATTTCAAATCGTAATTAAATTCAATTTAATTAACGAAATTCTTAATTATTATTTATTTATTTTCAAATTCCAAAATATTTGAACCTAACCTCAAAAAAACCTTCGCTTTATTCTCCTTTTTTTGTTGCTTTGGCTTTTTTGCTTTTATTTTTAGCTTTAACAACAATAATAATGAGAGTTGTACATACGTTTTCTAGAGAAGAACCCTCGTTTAAATTATAGTTATCATTTAAATTCGAAATCATCATTTAAACCTAACCTCCAACCCACAAACCATTCCTTGTTTAGCTTTTATTGGCTTTTTTTTTCTTTTGCTTTTGTTGTAATCTCTTTAGTTTTGCAGTGTTTTGCCAGCGGCTTGCCAGAGAGCGAAGGCGAACATGAGGGGCATGAGGACATTAGTCGTGTTCATCGGCTCCGTGTCCAGTTGCGTCTACGTCAGCGACGTCAAAATGGCGGCGTTGCGACGCGTGCTTGCATGTGGCTGGCTTAAGAATGTCTGCGAGTGTCTCGTGGTGCGAATGAGAAGTGATTAACTAACTAGTCTGGCCACAAGTATGCCTAGGTTAGTCGAACGGGTTCCCCCAGAACGGGCGTAGTAGGTAGAAGTGCAAATTGAGTTTACTGCGTTCGGCATGGTTTTGTTTGATTTCTTTTCCCTTCACTTCCCCACCTCCCATGTTCTTCTAAACTAACCGAGTCAGCTTTAAACTGCAAACGACTCATAAATTCTGCAGTACTTAGCATGGAGGATTCAATTTTTGGCATACACGAGCTGGCAACATCTTGGCCAGCGGGCAAAGTGCCAAGTTAGGTCGACTCCTTTATGTCCTTGTTAGCTGCAGGGCCCTTGAATACCCTTGCCGAGGGGTTGATGTGGCCATAGAATATGACTGACTGACAGAGAATATGACTGATTATAGTTGCTAGATTTATTGACCTTAAACACATGTATATTTCTGTTTATTTTTTTATTATATATGCAGATAATACCAGATAAAAAGAAAGAGTATTTGGGGTTCTTCAATAACCCGCAGTTGCTCGGCTTTTCTGCATTTTTGCATATATTTTGCATGTACAGTTTGAGAGCAACTGTGTTGGCGTGTGTTCTGAGTGCACTCTGCGCCTGTTGGCAGGCAACACTTTTTTTGCGCTCTGCCTTCTAGGACCTTTAACCTTTTGGCACCTATTGTTGCTTCTCAGAGTTCTCTGCATTTTTTTGCTCCCCTCAATTTCGACAGTCCAGCGCTTCCGCTAACCATTCGCCCCTCTGGCAATATGATTATGTTTGTGTGTGTGAGTGAGCATGTGTCTGTGTGTGTGTGTGAGTGAGTATGCTATAATAAACTAAAAGTGCAGTAACCTTAGTTCTTTATGCCTTGTCGCTGGGCTGGCAGCAAACTTTTTGCATAACAAACATTTTTTTGCCACTCGGCTAGCAGCACGCAACGTCATTGCATGTGAAACTGCCATTAGACCAGAAGCTAGAGAGAGCAAGAGATATATTAGAAAGAGAGAGAGAGAGATGGAGAGAGATAGACAGCGAGAGGGAGAGCAAGAGAGTGAGATAGTGAATTCAACTTTACAGTACAAACTTATAGACAGACAATTTTCGGTAGGGGCAACCATAAATAAACACTCACAGACACACACGCAGATACATACACTTAGGCACAAGCACACACACACACACACAGCATACATTTAAGTACTTATGCCCAAAATGCCAGACAGCGTGGCAACATGCAATGAACCGCAACGGAAATCAGACAAGCCCAGCAAAAGCACGAGTAGAAAAATACAAGGAGAGAGAGTATAAGAGAAAGAGAGACAGAGAAAGATGGAGACAGAGAAAGATGGAGACAGAGAAATAGAGTAAAACGGAGGGAGCGAGACATCAGCACTAGATTAAGTTCGAATGTCTCGTTTTTAAGAGATCCTTAAAGTAATTGTGCATAAAATAACGTGACATTTTTGATAGTCCATATTTTTATATGGTAGCATCATTTTTTTATTTCCCTGGTCCATTTAGAACTTGTGAGCAGACCTCCAAAAGGATTGCTGAAGAAAAAGTTAAAACACTTAACATTTAATAACTAAACTATCAAACTAACCATCATATACTTACTTAATCTATATATATGTATGTTAACTAAGCACTATAAAGCTCTTTGACATTTCCAAAGACAAAGACATAAATTAATACTAATTCAATTATATGAAGTACAATGCTCAGCTATGAATAGTTATAGCAAGCTTCAAGTTGCGTTATTCACTTAAATATAAACAATTCATCTTTGTTCTGTCAACTTGACTCAGAATAGAACGAACTTATCATACGATGCCATGCCATACACTAACACACACACATAGTTAAATCATATAAAACATGAAATTTAATTTATTTCCATTTTTGTTATTTTCATTTGCAGGTGGGCGAAGTGGGCATGGCTCAGGATCGTAGCAATGCAGCAGCATGCCTCAAGTGGAACGATCAGAAATGTTTAGGTTTGTCTTTCCTCCTTCTACTCATAACACAAGTGTTCTATCTAAACTATAAACATGCCATCAACAACAACAACAACAACTGCAATGGCAACATGAACAAAAGCATTAGATAATTCAACATTCTGAAACTTAAACTGAAACTATTCTGACAAACCAACCACAAGAACAACTGTAAAAACAACAATAACAACAGCAACAATAACAAAAATAATAAAAAGTGAACAAATTTCAATTCCAATTTAAAGTTTGATAAGCAACCAAAAGTAACAAAATAATAAAAGAAAAGATGATGATGAAAAAGCATTTGAATGCTCAATTTAAACATTTTCTAAGCTGGCAAACACAATTGAACAATAGCTAAGTAAGCAACCGAAAGAAACATAAAACAAAAGATTCAACAAATAACTAAATAGGCGTAGAAAACAAGCAGCAACAAATCTACTTGAAATGCGAAGAGAAAACAGAAAAGAAAAAAAAAGTAACAAGCTCTGCAAGTCCAAAAAATATATATACTGAAACTTTTTGTAGTTAAATTTAGATATAAGCTTAGCTATACACACACACAGACACATAGAGAGACACACACACGAGGGGAATCTACATTTTTGTAGGCGTGGCAGAGAAGAGAACGAACAAAAACGATGGTTGTTTTAAGAAAATCTTTACGATTCGCACAAGCAGCACAAACAACAATAATTCTATTATTTAATTAAATACAATGCATCTATACTATATATTATATATACTATATGCATACTTTAGTTTTAAGGATTTAGTTGAAATTTTATTGTTTTCGTTTGTTTTTTACTATTTGTTGTAGATTTGATTTATCAATTTCATTTCAATTTGTGTTTACATGTCTCGGTGCCAAAGTGAAAGTTTTCAAAGTTTTGCATGCATTGCGCCTTACCATTTTCAGTTTGAAATGCTCTGCGAACCGAGTAGATGTCACGTTACAGTTTTACATTGATTGTCTGGTTTAATGTGCACTGTGAACAACTGTCTGAGCAGTGGCTCGTAAACCCCCTAACAGGCTATCACAGTTTTGATGCATTGACTTAGCTTGCCTACCCAATTTGCAGTTATCGTAAAACTTATGCGCTGTGTATATGCATTTCAGATATTGCCAGGCCAGCCAAGTAGCTACAGTTTGAGCAGCACTGTCTGCCTAACTTGCCAATTTACAATATACTTAGTACGTTTTTATTGACCATTTTATTACTCTCTCGACACGCAAATGATTTAACACAACAACAACAAATAACAAAACAACAGTTTAGAGTTCATTGTAAAAGACTGTTTCTTAAATTTAAACGTAAATCTTAATGACTTAAGCGGCTAACTAAAACAGAAATGAAAGAAGAAGAGAACATTTCACTCGTAGCAGAAAGCATGGTGAGGATTAAATCGCATTAAATTACTAGAATTAACGAATACATTTTTGTATTCAAACTGTAATTGTAACTATGATCCGAAATGGAAATGAAAATAATAGAAAACCAATATAAAAGTAAAAGTGAACGAAAACGAAAAAGTCTAGGGTGTAGGGTATTAGTTCGTCGTGTAGTATTAAAGTAGGCGAACAAAGAAATGATTACACAGTTATAATAAAATAACGATAATAATTATAATAATAATAATAAAAGTAAATTTATATAGAGAAAGTTCCTGCAGTTTTGAACAAAGTTGCAATATAACAAAAACAAACATTTCAAAAATATACAAAAATAAAAACGAAAAAAAAAAAAAGAAATTAGCTAATTTTCTAGTGAGCTTAGGACTTAAATAATTATATAATTAACAGATGGAAGAAGTATAAACAGAACAATAAAAGGGAAATCAAATAAAGCGCACAGAATATGAAGAAAGAAGGAAACGAATGAAAAGAAGTGAGCAAGCAACTTCTAGTCAACAAATATATTTTTGTGCGCTTGGTTATTCATAAAAAAAGAGAAGTATCCCATGATATAAACCAAAAAAAATCAAAAATAATAAATGAAATAAGAACATTTATCTTGATTTCCATATCAGAGAAAATCGAATCGTTTCAATACAACACACAACACACATATCTTTGTTAAACTATTTGTTGGTCATCCGTTTTGCCGGTGCATTATTTATTACACTGGCTTACAAAGTTTTTCGGCCCAATCAGCTAAACCTTGTAACCTTTTTGCTGTTCTCTGTGTGTGTAATTATAGGCAACCTCAAATCAAAAAAAAACCAACCTCAACTCGAGTGCAATAATTATTTGTAATTCTCCCACAATCCTCCCTTCCTATCGATAGGCAACTACAAAAATACAAGAATAGATTAACAAATGTTTCCATTCGCTTCCTTTCCAAATAAGTGGCATATCGTTTTGTATAGGTACATTTATGTTTTTGTAGTCTTTGATTTGTTTTGATTACAATGAATAATCATATCGTAACTGCACAATAATCACAACATTAAGAACGAAACTATATTTATAGATATGTTAGTTTACTTTCGTTTTATCTGTTGTTGTTGTACTTAGCAATTTTATATCAAAAGGAAGGAAAATATAATAACGAAATAAATAAACAACTGATATATGTATAACCAACAATAAAAAGTGAACATTTTCAAGCATAACCATAATTAGCAGCAACATATTATGAAATCAAATGATGTCTAACAAATTTTCCAATATACAATCAGTTTTCTAAATTGCAAACTCTCCTTAACTCTATTTCTCTTCTATATTATTTCGAACTAACTCTCAGTGCTGGCTGCGGTACTTAAATACTTAAAATATTATTCAAAATCTAATTAAAAGAAAAGCCAAATTAATATTTAAGCCTATACAATAATAATTATAATCTATAAACTTAAACGATACGAAGAAGAAGAAAAACGTGAAAACAACACTGGTACTAGGGCCTGGGGTAGCTATTAAAATGTAAGATTTACAGACAAATTTAACCTAAACAATTACAATTTCGAGGTAACTAAATGAGAAACTTGAACTTTTTAAATGTAAAAAAAAACAACAAACCAAGAGATCAACTGACAAAATTTAGTATTGTAAATGAGATTTGATGGCCGCTATTTGAAATCAACAATTTTGTATGTATGTTTTATGTATATATACTTATATATATCTGTCAATATAACTATCGATGAGTAATAAATAAATGCATTGAAAACCTATTTGAAAAACAGTCTGAAACTTATTTATACAACACAAAAGCCCAAAAATAACAACAGCAACAAACGCAGCAGGTAAAATGTGCTCCAAAAATATGAAAAACATTCTAGATAATTCCAAATCGTCCCCCCTATAATCTTTGAATCAAAGGTGAGTTTAGCGAAAGCAACAAAATTATGTCATATTCAAGTAAACCCTATTGTCTTGTGTATTTCTTGTTTTAACCCCATTATTTTGCATATACCGTATCAACTTTACTGGTATATTTTGGTCTGCTGTGTGATATTAACCACTTATTATTTCCATATCTTTACAATTGGTTTTCCTCGTTTAATTTGTACCATTTTTTATTTAACACAACGCACAACTCACCGTTCATTCCTTTGCCATGTTTGCTTTCCAACACTGGTTACGGTACAGAATACACGTACATTACTCGTATTTTGATTTTCCTTTATTCCCGATAATTAGTTTTGGAGCATGTTTTGTTTTTTATAGGAATAATGCGATTGCTGGAAATTATTTTTGGACTTTTTGTTGTTAATAGATCAGTTTCAGCTGCAGTTGAGACTCGGCTATTGATTCAAGAACTTCAAGAGAATTGTACTTCTATTCTTTTAATT
This sequence comes from Zaprionus davidi, assembly GCA_018903715.1. Taxonomy (NCBI): domain Eukaryota; kingdom Metazoa; phylum Arthropoda; class Insecta; order Diptera; family Drosophilidae; genus Zaprionus; species Zaprionus davidi. The sequence goes on from JAEIGL010000003.1 coordinate 6,720,072, forward strand.
TTGGCTTTTCTTTAATGAAATTTAAAAGTGTTTTATTTACTAACCATCATTTTCAATTTGTCTTCCATTTTGCAACACTATTTCGGAGGTAAATGGTTTATTGTCTTTGTAGAAATTAGACTTATCCATGCATACAAGTACCACATCTAACAAACTCTTTTCTCTTCTGTCCACCTTATGCAGAATGCCTGGCGACGACCTTCTTCTACCAGAATTTATGCTACGACGAGTGTCCACTGCACACATATCCCGTAACGATCTCGGACGATGTGGATATAGGCGTGGCAGACGTTGAGGTTGCCGGCGCTAACACAACGAGCTCTCCACTGGACGTGGAGTCCAACGTGCCGCAGTTTACTGGCAACGGTCTCATCGACAAGGACGATCCACTGCAGGCAGCGGAACGTCGACGTCGGGATACCCCGCTTCACAATCGCGTCTGTGCCGACTGTGATGCAAGCTGCCTGCGATGCTATGGTCCAAATATCAATCAGTGCAGCACTTGCCCGCCCGGCAGTCAGTTGCGCAAGCTGCCAGAGAGCAACGAGACCTATTGCTATGCCTACGTGGTGCGCAGCACAATGGATGACTCCAACGGGACCAACGGCCAGCAGAACCAAGGTGGCGTCTTGCAGTACATGCACTGGAGCACGGCGCTGCTTCTGATTGCGGTGAATTTGTCTGTGATCGGTGTTGTAATCGTCGCTGCCTTGGCGTACCATCGACGCACCACGAGGGCTGAGCTCTATACGCGCGTTGCACTCATCGCAGACGATGATAGCGATGAGGATCATGAAGTGGATATATTCACAGCACGCAATCCTCCCTCGAAAGATGTGATCGAGTACCATGACGAGCTCCGGCCTCCAAGTGAAGCAGAACTCGAGGTTGCAGAACCTGCTGATGCACTGGAGTCAGATAACGAGGAGAGGGAACACTTGGTAGCCCCCTCACCCAACCAATTTTAGTCATAGTAGGCCAACGATGTATCAAAATGCAACTCATGATCAGAAATCAAATTGTATTAGATCAATCATTGGGCACTGGCCGAGCCAGAATTATTATATCCAGTTTCGGCTAACTGTTTTTCCATTTATATAACTTTTCAAGACATTAGCTGCGATTTATTTATGATGCATTTAAATTATTCCGATTATTGTAATGTTCTAAAGAACTGCTTTTATTAGATTTAGAAAAACGAAAACAAATGAAATAAATTATCATAAATAATCATTCAACAACTGTATTATGTTCTAAGAGAAAAGAAATAAATATATTCAGGCACCCAGGTTGAAGTCTGCTATAGGGAAATGCTAAGAGATCAACTTGAAACGCTATAAACTTAGGGAGAATATTGCAATACTGCGAAATTGAGTCGAAGCTAGTTAGCGAGATCAGAACTAAACCTAACAAACCGGGAAAGAACAACACCCTAACTCTATGTTGAATACCTCGACCCACCAGGAAGAATGTGGAAGCTGAGAGAGTGTACAACTGAGTGTATAATAATATGTGATATGCAGTAACACTATCAGATAGTACCTACGATCAGCAGAGACTAAGATACGCACATTAGACTGAGAACAAAGCCTCTTGTAGATACGCACTTTAGAATGGGAACAACGTCTTTTGTAGACTGATACAAACTTAAGCTGCGTAAGAATCTGGAATGAATCCTCACAGAGCTGTTTATAGGTCACTGTAGACTTAGAGCACACCTAACTGACTTAGGAATAGTGAGTAATTTGCTCTGCAGATACTGCGAGTTAGAACCCGAGATACCAGAGCGCATAGACTCATTACATTCGGCATAGGCTCTTAAATTAAGTGTATTCCTAAGCAAGCGAATTCTCGGGGTTAATGTCAACCAAAAAGATAAATTCCTTTACAATTACTGGACTGGATAGGACGATACATCCCCAGCAGGCTCTACAAGGCCGCAGTATGTCTCCCATATAATATCTATAATACTTGTAATAATTGAGGAAGTCGTAGTATTTGATGCAATTGAGACTCGTTAGTCAGCAGTAAACATTTATTTACTGACAACTCAAAAGGGTTAACTGCTGTTTGCAAGATATGAGTAGAAGTTGTCGTACTTTCTATCTATCACCCTTAGTTCTCATGACTATGGAGTGTACATACTTATGTTTGAACAACTGCAGGTAACTGGCACTTTAATCGGTTGGGGCAATCAAATTCCACTTTTGTAATGATAATGCCTGACAAAACAACCCGATTAACAACAAAATCAATTATATACATATGTAATTGTAATTAGAAGTGGCTACTATAACTGATAACTGTCGCGATTCTCGGCTTGTCAACACTTCAGATCACTCAAATCACTGCCGATTCATAGAGTATTTCGTAATGTGATGTAGATATGTATACATACATATATGTAACTGGAACAATGTCTGTCATATCAGCTGGAGCATCAAGTGCATCCACAGTGAGAAGTGTTGACAATGGTCAAGGGGTTTATTTTGTAGCGCATTCAGGCTATAAAAGTGCCCGGTTCGGGTGCATCATGAAACAGTATTTCGAAATGCAGATCGGACTCACCAGCCTCGCGGTTCTGGTCGCCGTCTTGGCCAGCTGCTGTGTGTGGCAGGTAGCGGAGAGCTGCAATTCCATCGAGCAGCGCTTCAAGTTTGGCAGCAGTGACATCTACGTCAGATTGCGACGCGGCGATAAACTGCAGTATGAAGTGATGAAGGGCAGCCGCAGTCTACAGACAGTGACATTGGATAACTTTGTGACTAGCAGCAACTTTGAGGCCACCACCAGTGGCGGCTACAAACTGACCGATGGCACCACCAGCATTGAGTTCACCTTGGTGACAGCCACCACAGGTGTTACTCACTTGCGTGTGGCACGCGATCAGGTGTTGAAGGGCACCCAGCCCAGAGATTGTATCAAGCTGAACACCGGCAGCGTTCACTGGTACGCCGGATCGGAGCAGAAGCAACACTATTGGCCAGTGGAGCGTCAAAAGTATACAAACTTCTCGTATGTACCCAAGGAGTTGGGCAACATGGGCGTGGCCGAACGCTATTGGCTGAGCAGCGAGGGCTTCTTCCTGTATGTGGATAACACAACGCCGCTGTTCATCGATCAGAATGCCGAAGGATATGAGGATCAGCTCTGCATCAGCGCATTGATTGCATTGCCCTATGAAACCCGCCTGACCTCAGCCAAGTTTAGCTATCAACTGGCCTTTGCCAAGGATGCCAAGGTGGCGCACATGTATGCGGTGCAAACGCTGCTGGGCAAACCGACCGGTTATCCCGACGAGCGCATGGTGATGCATCCCGTATGGTCCACCTGGGCGCTGTACAAGGCCGAGGTCACCGACGAGGTGGTGCGTGACTTTGCCCAGCAAATCATCGATAATGGCTTCAATAACAGTCAACTCGAGATCGACGACGACTGGGAAGATTGCTATGGTGCACTCACATTCCGCAAGAACAAGTTTCCGGATGCCAAGAATCTAACCGATGACCTCAAGGCCTTGGGCTTCCGAGTGACCCTCTGGATACATCCGTTCATTAACAACAACTGCACGGCAATCTATGAGACGGCAAAGGGACTGGGTTACCTGGTGCTCGATCACGAGGGCAGTGCCAACACCCAATGGTGGAATAGCATTCCCAATGATGCAGCTTATCTCGACTTCACCAAGACAGCGGTGCAGGAGTGGTTCTCTACGCGTCTGAAGCGTCTGCAGACAGAGGATGGCATTGATAGCTTCAAGTTCGATGCAGGCGAGACTAGTTGGGTGCCCACGGATGCGGTGCTGCAGGGTGATGAGTATCTGACTCCGCTGCAGATAACCACGGACTACGTGCGCACAGTGGCTGCCTTTGGTGATCTGGTTGAGGTGCGGTCAGCACAAAACTCGCAAGAGTTGCCAATCTTTGTGCGAATTGTGGATAAGGATTCGGAATGGGGCTGGAACAATGGCCTCGTCACACTCATCACTTCGCTGCTGCAAATGAATCTGAACGGTTATCCCTTTGTGCTGCCCGACATGATCGGGGGTAATGGCTACAACGAGAGGCCTCCCAACAAGGATCTCTTTCTGCGCTGGCTGCAGGCTAACGTCTTCATGCCCAGCCTGCAGTTCTCATTTGTGCCCTGGAACTTCGACAACGAGACCATTGAGATTAGCAAGGTCTTCACCAAACTGCACGCCGATTACACGCCCTACATCATGAAGCTGTTCGAACGGGCAACCACGACGGGCGAGCCTGTTAACGCACCACTCTGGTGGATTGCGCCCAACGATGCCACTGCCCAGGGCATATACGATGGTATTTATTAATTTCTTCAGTTCCTCAAATGATTTCTCATCATCATTTTCCTTTCCGCAGAATTTTTGCTGGGTGATGACATTATTGCTGCCCCCGTAATTACGGCAAATTCTACCAACCGTGACATTTATCTGCCCGAGGGCGAGTGGACCGACGGCAATACTCAAGTTGTCTACAAGGGGCCTGTTTGGATCATGGAGTATGAAGCTCCGCTGAACACATTGCCATATTTCTTGCGCGTTGGCTTCCAACTGGGTTAGGCGAGGGGTATTAATGTACAAGAATGCAATAAACTAATATTGCACATATAAACATAAAACCGTTTATTTAGGATAAGATCATTAATTAAAAGATTATAATAAAATATAAAAAACACTTGTAATTCTTTTTCTTTAAGTTATTTACAGAACCCTTAAAGAAAGTAGAAACAAGCGAAGTCTACTAACGCTAGTTAACCTGTTTTTACTCGCTACCTTTAGGTTAGAAGGGTACTTTAACTTTGTGCCAATGGAACAGAGCCCACAAACTATGTACATTTTTAAGCAGCATCGACTGTTGCTTTGGTACTTGTTTTGCCTTAAATAGGTTGGCTCGGAATTGCAAACTTAGTTTATAAACAAATAGTATATAATTAAAACTAAAACACATAAAAGGCAATGAAAATTGTAACATAAAGATGTAAATATCACAGAGAATTTCATGGTCTGGATGATAATTAGTGCATGCGAGTGCCGTCCCCATGATTACCAGGCTTGTGCTTGTCGAGAGTCTGAGTGGACAGTCCAAATAAATAATCTTTGAGAGGTGCTGTGGAACTCTCGTTCTCTGTAGAGATGAGATCCGTTTCTGTTTTACGAAGACTTCCATATTCATGTTCAAATTCTTTTGAATTCTTTGTCAGAATGCTTCGCAGGTTGATAATGCTATAAGGAAAGTAAAGGAATCGATATTATTTTTGGGGTACCATAGATCAAGACGGCATAATACTCACTTTGACTTGTAGTCGGTTACGTGCCTCTCATACATTGCCAGTTTGAGGGCATGTATGCGTCGGGCAGCGTGTCGCAGCTGCTTCTTGTAGTGATCCTTGGCCTTGACCACCACCTTGTAGCTGTCATACTGTTTACGCACCTGTGCTATCAACATCTGCATATTATTGTCTGGGGATTGCTGGCCCCGCAACTGTTCGATTTGTTGCTCCATGCTTGTGATGCGCTTCTTTAGCTGCATCTTCTCTTTGGCCAGCTTAGAGTTCTCCCCCTGCATTTCCAGTGTACGCCCTTCAAACTGTTGCAGATTACCCTCCAGTGCTGAGATGTGCTGTTCCAGTTCTTGAAACTTGAATAAATAATTGACTTCTGAAGGCGATTCTTTAACACTGCCCTGCAACTGTTTGTTATCAACCTTGAGGTTCTCATTTTGCTGTCCAAGACTTTCAATATACTTTAGAGCCTTTAGCTTCATATCATCCTGCAGCTGCATACCTGCCATGAGTATTTTCTGCATGCTCTCGTCGAGCTCCGTATTAACGCTTTGGTCCATGGATTTGATTTGAATCTTTGACGATTCGTTGGAACCTTCAGTTGATTTCAAATGATCGTACATATGTACAGTCACCTCAAGACGAGAGGTTTGCGCCTCCGCATCTAGGCTTGACTTAAGAACTTCCTTGATTACAGATGTTTTATTTATCGGCTTCTTTTTTCGTTGTGCAGCAACATCCATTTCAAGTGTTGCAGACTGAGTGGCTGATTTTCTCGAGGACTTTTTGACGGGACGTTCCTGGACATGGGCATCGCAATTAAGCATATCTTCTGTACATGAATCTTCTACTAACGGTTTTCTTACACTGCGTTTGTGAGTTTTTTCACAAAAAGAAGATAGGCTATATTCATTTGCAGAGTTCTCATGTTTTGTCGAATCTCTTTGTTTTCCAGACTTGAGATTTGGACGATATCCTTGCGAATCGTTTTCACTAGCTTCCTGTTCCGGTAATATTTCTTGAGATGTTTTCTTCTTAACTGCCCTACGTGCACACTGCATTTCTGTATTGAATTCCCTCATAAGGATGTTATCATCATCAATTTCGCAGCTCAAATTTGATTCAAAATATTCAATATTTTCCGAAGAGCTTTCTAATTTCTTGCTTTTGTTTTTCTTTGGGCTAAGTTGATCGTCACCAATGGGGTGGTTGTTTATAGCGTAGTTTCCAATAAACTTTTCAGTATCCTCTAGGATTTTGATTTGTTGCTTGTTGATTTCTACCCAGCGGGCACTCAAATTGAGTTCACTCATTTCCTTCGAAACATCCTTGGGTTTCCTAGGCGTTACCTTTTCACCAACTTTAGATTCAGCCGGAGTTCGTTTCTTCTTAATCGTTTCATGAAAAGACTTATTAACGGCTAATTGCTGCAGCTCAGTGTCCGGCACTTGGTTTATATCCTTGGAGTAGTCTTCGGAAACTTTCCTCCTTGAATGTTGGCGCTTCGGTGCTTCGCTTATATAATTACTGTCAACTTTATTTTGATGTTCTTCAGCGCATAAATATTCATTTTGTGTATTAAGCTTTGGTTTTCTTGTTTTCTTTGGTACCTTTTCAGTAGGTGAAGCGTCAATTTCGTTAGTTTTACCTTGATTTGCCTTGTTTTTATCCTTGCTTATATCATTTTTATTTTCCGACTTCAATGGGAATCGCAATGATTTATCCGTTTTATTTTGAATATCATTTCTTTTGGAATCATCATTTTTATGATCGGGTGCAATTTCTCTGGCTAGCATTTCCTTCTGCATACTTTTCTTTGAACTGTATTGTAATTTATGTTTAAGTTCCTCTACTTGATCCAACGATTGTGCAGAATTCAATTTGGGATTTACAATTTCGGTTGCTACCTTTACACACATTAGATCCAAAGATTTCCTACATTTTTTAATATAGTGTTCGTCTTCTTGCGCTACCTCTTCCTCTTCTTCCCGCCCAGTGGAAGAGTCTTCGACCGTGGAAAACTGTTGTGAAGCATACTTATGCTCCATCAGCCTAGTAAACTTCTTGCGACGCCTATTAAAACTTGAACCTTCTTGGGGAACATCAGATTTACGACTATCGCTTAATTGCACATCAATGTCAATTTCATTATCCTGTTCAGCTTCGGAATTGGACAACTCAGCGCCAACATCCAAGCTGGCAACGGAAACTTTATCGTTAGAATCATGTTTCCACTGAACCGGCTTCTCAACAATCCGATCCTTGGGGACTTCGTGTATGACTGCTTTATTGCCGACCGCATTCAAGTCGAGCTGCTCTGACTGAGGGGGCGACAACTGCACCTTCTGTTCCAAATGAACCTGCTCCTGATCCGAATGTTTGCTTTGCCGCCAACACACCTCCTCAATGTCCACTGAAAAGGTGAAATCCATAATGGGCTTTGTGTCGCGTGCACTGGGCATTTTTCCCAACCGGTTAAAGGTAAAGGAGCCGCTGTGCTCATATTTCCTTGAACCCATAAAGTACTTATCCGATGGCATTAGTGCGCCAAAGTCCATGCGATAACTGGCTATAAGGAAATGATGAAGAGCTTCAGTATGAATAACTAATGATCGGTCCAACCGATACTTACCTATAGACGTGCCATTAATGTACATGTTGATTGGCAGATAGAATATACGCTGGAAATACCGTTGAATGCTTTGCAATGAGGACTTAAAGCGCAGCCCGAGCACGTCGTCGAGCATGTAGCAGTCCGAATCATTCAGCTTCAACTCGATATTTGTCACATTGCCCACGAAGTCGAACATCAGCAACACCGTATTCACCTTCTTGCCGTGGCACAGCGATTTCACCAACCTATTGACATTCTTTAGCTGTTTGAACTGTAGCACCACCACTATGATATCGCAATCGACCAGAGGATTATTGCCCACTTGCAGTAAACCCAATTGCACTAACGACTGCACGTACACATTGGCCTAAGTGGGTGAGGAGTTATCAATTTTTTTACATGAATTTCATGGTACAAAGTTATTCTACCTGCGACTGCAACATACTGGCAGTCATTGAGTGTCCGTTTGCTTGCAGTGGAGGCGGACGTGTCTCTTTCTCCTGCTCAATGATAAAGATAAATCAACATTCGATGAGGATGGAAATGAACTATGAACATACCTCACAGTTAAAGACAAGCAGATGCTTGAACTCCTGGGTATACAGTAGGGACTTCTTGATAATCGCCAGCATAACGAGAACCTCTGGCTTTTGTGACGGCGTTTTGTTGTTAATGCAGATCAGTTTGTGCCAGAACATTTTAAGCATCAATGCGCTGTTTTTGTTGCCCACTCCCAACACAGGAAGACCCCTGATGGGCAACAAGAGTGATCCAATTGTCCGGCGTTTCTCACTGCCATTGCAGGCGAAGAAGGACATCTTGACTGGTCGGTTATCTGTCTTGATGCGCTTGATGCCTTGTATATCGCACTCCCAAATGCAATTGCTGTTGAAGATGATCGTTTCGTTGGTGAGCGAAGGAGTGCCCTCCACCTCAAAGTCGACGGTGTTAAGTGCTGCATTCATAACGATCTGATCCTTTTCCCCCGTAGTATCACATCCGTAGAAATTTATAGCTAATTTTCGATCGTTATATAGTAACAGAGTGTCTTCTTCAGCGAATGCTTTACTTACCTTCCACAACGTGCAGAACAACACAAAATACATTATCGCCATAATTGCCACTGGCTGTGGAACTCCGATCCGTAGCTGGCGCCTGTCTCGTCTGGTTGTTTTGCTTAACCATGACCCCTGTGTAATTTAGCACTTCAAATATATAAAAACAATAATAACTAGACAATTTGGAACCCAAACAACAACTATATTATTTCAACGCACACAGAGTGGTAAGAATTTAATAAGTAATTATGTGTTCGTTACGAATTTCTGTAATTTTTATTAGAATTGAAATCAAATTCTCTGTTGTTTTCCGTAAAACGTTTGTTGTTATTTAGAGCGTAGTACAACAAACGCCCGGCAAACTTTGTTATTAAATACGTTACCATGGCATCGAGACAAATTTGAGTGGTGACTAGGTATCGACGATACTTTTTGTTCTCTGTCGATACCATTTGCTGAAAGGCACGAAACTAACGTCTGCTATTGATCGCGTTGCCTTTGCATTGTTCATAATTTTCCAGATAGCGAAATAAATTAAACCATCGATTATATGTATATATATCTGAACTAAATTTTCCAACTTCGATTAAGCACTTCTTCAATATACAATGACTAACGACATTGAATCAAATTTGTGTGGTGAGTAGGTATCGACGATACTTCTACTCTTTTTCGCTGTCGATACCCTTTTCTGTCGGGCGCGTCACGGCTGCAATCGATCAAAATCTATCGCGTTGCCTTTACAATATACTAAACCTTGGATTACATATATATACATACATATGGCTTAAATTACCCGATTTCGATTTAACACATATGTTTGTAAATATTTAATATAATGTCTGTATATGTACATTTATAAAATAATGTATATATACAGTGTTTACCTGCGTTTTAGCATATGACATTCTGTACAGACTTCAACTTATTAAAAATATTCTTCTTAAGTCATTTTATTATATGTATGTATGTATGTATGTATGTATGTAAATAATTCATAAATAAGTGTTGATAATGCCTATTTTTGCTAGGATAATATTCAAGTCAGAGCAGTTTAGGTCAGTTATTTTTAGTTAGTTATTTTTAGCTTGCTCTTCGGTGTCCTCTCTGTGTCCACTCTGCTGGCGATGGTTCTTAAGGGCTGTGCCCTGGATAAACCGCTCGCCGCAGGTGTTGCACTGATAAGGTCGCTCGCCCGTGTGACGACGGATGTGAAGGGTCAGGTCGTTGGACTGTGTAAAGCTCTTGTCGCAATAGGTGCACTTGTAGGGACGTTCGCCGCTATGAATGCGCATGTGTTGTTGCAGTTTGTAGGAGCGAGCGAATCCCTTCTTGCACACGGTGCAGACGTGGGGTCGCTCGCCTGTATGGGTGCGTCTATGGCACTGGAGATCGGAGGAGCGTGGGAAGGCCTTGTCACAAAAGTCACACTTAAACGGTTTCTCGCCAGTGTGGCGTCGTATGTGTACAATAAGATTCGACGAGGAGCTCACCGCCTTACCACAAAAGGCACATAGGAAACTATTCTGCTGTTTGGCACCGCTGGATGAGGCCTTTGGCGTTTTTATTGCTGAGCTAATTGCGCCTGGTCCATGACACTTCTTCATATGGGCCGTCAATCGATCTTTTCGATTGTATTTCCGTGGACACTGAGCGCATTTGAAGATCTGGCAGCTAGCACTTTCAACTGGGTCCGCTACCGTCTCACTGCTCTTTGCCTGCACATTGCCAGTTGTGTGTTCCTGCTGCATGTGCAGCAATAAATTTGATTCCCACATAAACCTATAGCCACATGTTGTACACTTGAATTGCTTCTCCAAGTTGCCACATTGTACTCGTTTGTGGTAGGCAATGAGATCCGGGGAAACACTCTTAAAGATGCACTCATCACAGCCCTCTTTTATCCGTTCCAGTCGATGCATCGCTTGCTGATGCTGATGCAGTTCATATTTTCGCACACAACGCAATTGACACATGCCGCAAGTGTAGTGTGCTGGTGTGTCCGGTGGCTTGGCTTCTTCGTCCGTTTCCGAGTCCTCCAGATGAAGTTCATAGCCCAACTTATTGGTGATCGAGTAGTTGAGCATTGATCCAATCTCGTGGTGTGTGCCACTCGGCACAGACAACAAGTGTGAACGGAGGGCGGCAATGGTCGGAAATTGCACATTGCACACCTTGCACTGGATGCACTTTGTTCCATTTGGCTGGCCACTTGCATTGAGCAGGGCCTCCGCATATGGCAGCTGAGCAGCAGTGATGCCATGTCGCTCGATGTGTTGCAGATGGTTGGCCTCGCGATAAAAGCGTCTGGAACACCAGCGACAGCGATAAATGCTGGACTCCTGAGCATGCATCAACTTGTGGCGTGTGAGATCCTTCTGCATTTTGAAGCTTCGCTTACACTCGTGACAATCATAGCTGACAACCGGCAGCAAGCTGGTTCCATTCAACTGAATACCTCCACTCGGCAGTTCCTCGGCAACAACTTCCGCATGTGCCACGTCTGCGTGCAACTTGAGATTGTCGCGCCAGCGAAAACGTAGCGGACATTTGCGGCAATGGAAACGCTTGAGTGGATTACCACAAAGTGAGCGATAATGATGATCCAGCAACTGTTCACTTACGAATCTCGCCTGGCAATGTCTACAGACATGACTAGCTTCCTGCCAGGCATGCTGCTCGAGCTGGTGTGCGTAGAGCAGGTGCTTGCGCGACACCTTCAATTGGCATAGATCGCAGTCGTACACTTGACTTCCAGTTGTTTCTGCCGAATCCGAATCCGAATCAGTTTCACTACTGTCCAGGCTTAGCTCAATACCCGCTTCATTGGTTATCGAAACGAATCTTTCAAGCTCATCCCCCTTAGCCAAATCAAATTGGATGCGCTCAATCAACTGCTCACTGTCCATATCACCGCCTCGCAGTTCCGGATATAGGAGCGCTGACTTGGGATGATCATCCACAAACTGCATCGCAAACTGATGCGAAATCAGATGAGTGCGCAGATCAGAGATCTTTGTGTGGTACGATGAGCAAATCATGCATTTTATTTGCTTGCAGCCATTGGGACGGCATAGTTGGCTCCACACAGCTGGCATGTCTTGCATTACCACAATGTCTGGGTCACTATTGGTCCTACTTGCCGTCTCCTGAGGCTGCTGTTGCTCGCCATGCACCCGCAAATGTGACTTGAGGTTATCCTTGCGTAAGAATTTGCGTTCACAATACGAACAATCGTATTTTTCTGTATTCTGATGAATGCGCTTGTGACGCGTAAGATCCTTTGGCCAGATGAAAACCTGCAATCAATCAAAGTTGATAAGATAAATTTGCTGTGATAGTTTGGAAAACAAACGCACCTTATCGCACTCGTCGCACTGCAGCTTCAGTGACGACTCTCGCTGTCGTCTGCTCCTTTGTCTTTGCCGTTCTAACTCTTTCGCTTTTCCATCGTCAATCGCCTTTCCGTGCACCAACTGCATATGCCTCTCGTGGTTCGATTGCCATACAAAGTAAAGGTTGCACTCCGTGCAATGATACTTCACATGTCGCTTGCAACAAACTGTTCGACGATGCCATTGGAGTATAGAATCTGCAACAAATCCCATGCCACATGTATCACAGACATGAGGAAGGGCCTTCAGGTCACTGTGTTCATCTTCCTGATGACGCCGCAAGTGGCTAAGGCGAGTTGCGGTCTCACCACACAAATCACAAGTGTACACAGCTAAGGGTGATGTTGTCTCACTATCGCTTAACTGAGTATCCGAGTCTAAGAAGTCCAGCTCCTGTCCAGCAGTTGTACTGGCATTAAAATATCGTCCATAATCCCCAGCCTCAAAGTCATTCGCAATGTTCCCACTTAGCTCTGTCCAGTTGCAGTCGAGGCCATCGGGATAAAAGCAACGAAGAAAGGTAGAAGATTGTTTTGGATCTATGCCGGTGCGTCCATCCCGATGAGTGAGCAAGTGGCTTCTCAGAGTAGCCATGCTTTCCAAATCCTCATCGCACAGACAGCAATTGAACTGACGACGTTCCTCACCCGCCACAATCTTTTTTCTCTCGCAGCAAGCGTGTTGCCTAAGATTCTGTTCCCAAATAAATTTACCAGGACAGGTGGCACAGCTATATTGCTTGAATTCGCTGTAACACTGGGAAGTCTGATGCTGCTCCAGCATCTTAGAACACACAAAGCCTATTTGGCAGCCATTGCAGCGAAGCCACGCGCCTTCATCTGTTGATTGAGTGTGCGTCTCCAGTGTGTGACGCATTAAACGATGTTTGCGAGTAAAAGAGGCGTTGCAGGGCAGGCATTCATAAGGCGTTATGCCAGTTATTTCCTCGTCCGAGTCACTCAGGCAGAGCTCATAGCCATGGGCATTAACCACTGAACAGTATTTATCCAAGTGTTCTCGTCCTTTAGCAATGTCCGCACAGATCATTTGCTTGATCTGTGCCAAGTCTTGATGGTCGGGAAACTGTTCTCTGATGACATCGCTGTCGGCACTAAGATCGGACAATGTTTCAGCTTTGATGTGGCCAGACAGATGCTCACGCAGCTCGAGTATGCGTTGGCATCGCAAGCCGCACAGCTTACATTCCATGCGCTTGAGGCGACCTGAACTATATAGCCGTTCAGCAAATCGCCACTCCAGGCTCAGAGGAAGGGCCTCACTCTTGGCTTTGTGCTTCTCATGCATGCGCAGATGGCATATATATTTGTCTTTACGTAGGTAACCCTTGCCACATTCCTCGCACACATACGAAGGCTCCTCGTAGTGTATGCGGGCATGACGTTGCATGTCGCGGTGCCACAAGAACGTTTTACCGCATACTTCGCAAGGAAATCGTCCCTCTTCGGATGCGGTTTGATCTCTGGTGACACGAGCTGGACGGCCACGCCGACGTTTTATCACTATTGGCTTTAAATTGCCCGGTCTGCAAAAGAAAATAGTTATTATTTTGTGACAATAAATTTAAGGAATCCTTAACCCTACACTGCTTCATCTCCGCTGTCAATGGAAAGTTTGGGCTCGCGCGCACTGCGCCTACGTTGCATTGGTTGGGAATCGTCATCATCACTGGAATATGTACATAAAATCAGTTGATATACATATTAAACGATGGGGAATGACACTCACTCTACATCGACATCGCCCTGATTACTCTCACTCTTTGCCCGGCGCTTCTCATGCATACGCAGATGGCATATGTATTTGTCTTTACGTAGGTAACCCTTGCCACATTCCTCGCACACATACGAAGGCTCCTCGTAGTGTATGCGGGCATGACGTTGCATGTCGCGGTGCCACAAGAACGTTTTACCGCATACTTCGCAAGGAAATCGTCCCTCTTCGGATGTGGTTTGATCTCTGGTGACACGAGCTGGACGGCCACGCCGATGTTTAATCACTATTGGCTTTAAATTGCCCGATCTGCAAAAGAAAATAGTTATTATTTTGTGACAATAAATAATAAGGAATCCTTAATCCTACGTTGCTTCATCTCCGCTGTCCATGGAAAGTTTGGGCTTGCGCGCACTGCGCCTTGGTTGGGGATCCTCATCATCACTGGAATATGTACATAAAATCAGTTGACATACATATTAAACGATGGAGAATGACACTCACTCTGCATCGACATCGCCCTGATTACTCTCACTGTCGCTTTCTGGTTGCAATTTTAGGGCTGCCACACATACAAGTGACTGTGTGTCCATTGGAACAGCACTTTCAATATCTTCTTCATCAAAGGGTATGTCCACTTCGGTTTTGATGGACTGCAATGCCATGTCGATGGGTGTCTCATCCAAACATTGTGGTGTTAGCAAATCCTTGCGTACCTCGAGCAACAGTTGCTCCTGCACTTGTCGTGCTTGCACCACAAACCCGTAGGCATTTTGCAACTTGAGCAAGCAGTCGGCACACAAATATTGTGGCAGATCATCAACTGCGAGTTCCATCGGCTAAAATGTATGAAAAATCAAACTAATTAAATAATTTTTGCAAATATTTTAATTACCTACATCATTGTGAGTCAATTCATGCAGCATCTCGCTGATACTTTTATTGACGTATGTCTCAATACATGTTGAAAGCGCCAGCAAGTCATCAGTTTGCTGCGCACAAGTGCGACAGATATTTGTCGGTAACATGTTGTAAGGATCGTTAAATATCCAAAGACATTATGTATTTTACTAATTTCTCAAAGTAATACAATAAATTGCAGGTCTTCTAGCTTCGATAGATTTGCTTCTTTTATGCTTATCGATAACAGTACGACCAGATGTGCAACGTAACAGCTGTTAGGCAAAAAGTGTTACCACGCCAATGCATTGCTTTAGTTAGTTTGTCAAACAGCTGTTGTGAGAATAGTGTGACCACACCCAGAGACGTTACTGTTTTGCAAACTTGTCAATTGATTGGAAACTTTGGATTTGGAGTTGAAAATTGAGTTATTACTTGTTGGAAAATGACAAGAACATGTAGGATCTGTGGAGGCGCTGATGGGCGCTATTGGATCGAGACTCCTGTAGATAAATATTCTGAGAAAACATTTAATCAAATATTGATAGAGCTAACCAGACTTGAAGTACGTACACCCAAAGTACCCTCACCCCATCATTCAGCAAATGATAAGGCAAACCTAATCACTTTCAGGTTGTATTGGATCAAGCTGACAAGTTACCGCCCTGGTTATGTCGTAGCTGTGCTCACCGGTTGGAGAATGCCTATGATTTTGTCTTGCAAGCCCGTCAAACCCATCAGCTCTGGCTGCAAAAGCTTTCAGCCGAAAATTATGCAGAGGACCTCGAACCGGGCACATTGGAATGCCTGCGTGAGATGCCAATACAACTGCTGGAAATAGAGGGTATCACAATCAAAATGGAAGAGCCTGAACCAACACAACCACCAGTAGATCCAACTACGTCGATTGATCCATTAGTTAAAAAGATAAGGAATAATGACAGTGGCGATGATGATGATGATGACGATGATGATGTGCCACTAAAGCAGCGCAAAACTCAATCCAGAAAATTGCCAATGCTGCACAAATGTAACAAGTGCCACAAGGCCTTCAAGTACGTTACTAATTTGTTCAGGCACAAACAACGCGACCACAAAAATGACGAATCACCGACTAAGAAAACCCCCGATCATGCAGACCCATTACTTCAAAATACTATTAAGAGTTCAAATACAGCCAGAGGCAGTACCCAGTCTGAGTAAGTGATGCGAAAGCAGATATAAGTTCTATAACTTCACGATTTCAGAATTGCAGTTTGGATAGCAGCAACAGTGATAACTACTACAAATGCGACCAGTGCGATAAGTCGTATAAGTACATAATGCTGCTAATTAAGCATAAGCACAAGGCGCACGGCGCAAACCAGTTGCCTGCGGAGCCAAGACCAATCCGCAGAAACGACGAGCCGGGCCCGCAGCCAACGGGTAAGCAGAAAGCAGCAGCACAACCTCGCTCCAGGCCCACCTGTACAGATTCTTTGGTACACAGCATTATCAAAGAGATCAAGTGAGTAGTTGAAATATGTTTATTAACAGATGATAGATTAGTTTTGCAATAGAACACCTGAGGAGGACGAGGCGGACACCACAGGAGCAGACAATTATTATAAATGTGATCAATGTGATAAATCCTACAAGTACATCGTGAGTCTCATCAAGCATAAACACAAGGAACACAATGCCTACAGAGATTCCGATGAGGAGGAAGACGAAACCTCATTTTCTACTTATGCGACGTCTGTGGGTGGCCATTCAAAACCTTCACGCATCGATAGACGTGTCAAAAGCTTCGATTTACATCGCTGCAAACCGAATGGCTCCAAAGAAATTCAATGCATGATCTGTCTTCGTAGATTTGTCAAGTTGAGAGAGCTGCGAGAGCATCTCAAGGCACACCCACACGACTTCACATTCGATGCACATGGCGAGCCAATCGAACGTATTGCCGAAGGTTTCTATAAAACAGCAGTGGAGTCGACGGCTGAGGGCCTGAAACAGCGCATATTCAATGATCTCAAGATTGGCATGTACGGACGATACTATTCAATAACGAACGAAGCACGATACGAAATGAATGTTGACAGCTCCGATACGGATAGCGATGGCGAGGGAGATGTTGTGGAACGTCGTAGTTATGCCTGCGAACTTTGCGATTCACCCACTGCCGTATGGCCTCGTAAATTCCAGCTACACGAACATCATCGTCAACAGCACACTTGGCTAGAGGCACCGTATGTTTGCCGGCGATGCGACTCTCGTTTCCTTAGTGCCCAGTTGCTGGATCACCATACGCACAAGCTCTGTCAGAACACACTCAAGCGATTCATGTGCGACAAGTGTCCACAGCGCTTCTTCTGGCGGCGTAATCTACGTGCACATCTCGTTGATCACAAAAACAAGGTGAGTGCAGACAATGCAGTTCCATGGACACAGTTTCCTGATCCTATTCGCTCATTTTAGCAAGATACCTATCCATGTGATCAGTGCTCGCGCAGTTTTCAGGATAAAAGTGCCGTCACAAAGCACAAGCTGATGCATCACGATGTCAGCAACGAACTCATTCCCTGCCGCTGGTGCACACGAACGTTCTATCGCCCTGCGCTGCTGCACAAGCATGTACAGCGACACGGTTTCAAAGGTGAAGACCTACCCCTGGCGGAGACCCTGCTGGCAGATGCCGCCAAACCAACTGGACCAAAGAACATACAGTGCAAGCTATGTGATATGCAATTTATTAGCATTGCCGATCTTCGACGACACATTTCAGTGCATGCGCACAGCGAGGAAGCAGGCAACTATATGATAAGCACAGAGGAAGGCTTTGAGCTGGACTTGGATGAAACAGATGACAGCGAGGATGAAACTGAGGCATCTAACGGCAGGTCCTATAAGTGTGATTTGTGTGATATGTCCTTTCAGCGCAGACGCGACATGAGCGAGCATCAATATTCCCTGCACACGTTCGACAAGCTGCCCTACTCCTGCGAGCATTGCATTTTCAAGTCCGTAGACAAGGTACGTAAATCTGATTGGGAATAAGCATCGATAATTACAATGTACTCATATTTCAGTTAATGCTGGAGCATCATAGGCGCTCACAGTGCCTCAATCAAGAGAAGAAATTCAAGTGTCTACGTTGCGGTTACAAATTTATGTGGCGCGTCAATCTTGAACGGCATATGGCAAGTCAACATGCGAAATCATCCAATCCGGCTCCGGTGGCCTCCAAGAGGAGCAGACGTTTTCGATACCAGTGCCCGCATTGCTGGCGTTCCTTTGTGGTGCAACCCAGCCTAGACAAGCACATACGCGACATGCATGTTGCTAAGAAAAATCCGGGCAAGAAGTATCTCTGTTCCCTTTGCGGCTTGGAGTCGTTGACACCCAACAAACTTAGCATTCACATGCGTCGTCACAACGGCGAAAAGCCATTCAAATGCGATCTGTGCGACATGTCATTTACTGTGCACTACGAGCTGAAGGTTCATCGTCGCAAGCATACCGGGGAACGTCCTTATCAGTGTACGTTCTGTGCCAAGGATTTCGCACGGCCCGATAAACTGAGGCGTCATGTCTATATGCATAGCGTTAAGCGCTAAGATCGAACATTGCAGAACAAATGATCGAATAAAACATCTTTTATGCAAATGTGGTTTATTTATTTACAATTATCACGAAACTGGGCTTGGCAATAGTTTCACTTTTAAAACACAATTAAAACTTTAATTATCTGATCATTAAACACTTGAAACAGGTTGGGGAATTCGCTAGATCGAAGCTACAAGGTGACTGTGCACATATGATAACGTTATGTAAATACCTTATAAATTAAGCGACTAATGCATACCTTATTTTATATATTCGTTAAGTGTTATATTTAAGCAACCCTTCTGGAGCCCTTTAGGCATTTTTTTATCTTTTTTAAATCGTATTAAGTGCAGAATCTGTACAACGTTTATTGACAAGCCTAACCTCATAAGAATTCAAGTTAATATTGGGTATGTTGAATATAAATGCGAACCTACTCGAATACCTTATACCTCAGCGCAGAGTGTGTATCTTGTAGAAATGGAAGAGCTTTTTGTGATACAGACTCTCAACTTGTATTGTATTGAGTTCGCTAAGCGAGCTTTCGCTCAGTTGCATACGAAACATTGGAGACGCCACACACATCATCGCAGACGAAACAAATATACAAATGACGACTGTGAATGCACCCCAATGGGTAAATCGGGAGATATTTGCTGGCTTATTGAAAATCAACTACCCGGAATTCGAAAACATTGCAAAGTTCGAGTGTACCGCAGCCATAAGCGGAGGCGAGAACTATCTGACAATTGTGCTGCGCATCGGAATTGAAATGCTAATGAAAGGTAGGTCAGCGACACGATCATACATGTTTGTACATCTCATGAATTCTGGGAGAAAGAGTCAATGCAATTTTACAGAACACTTTATCAACAGATAACAGCAGACAAGAGATAAGTTATATTTTGAAAATACCATTGGTAAACGATCGAGGAGACGAACATGACTTTCACGAGCTGTTCGTCACAGAGGCGGATATGTATGATCGTCTGGTACCCGAACTGGAGCAGATTTATGATCGATTTACACCCCTTACGGTGAGATTTAAGCCACAGCATCTTAAGTTTCCCGAAAATCCACCAAAATGCGATTACATATTGATGGAGGATCTACGCACCAAAGGCTATAAGAATCTGGAACGTATGTATGGCCTGGGACAAACTGAAATGCAGGCCGTGCTCAAGAAATTGGCTCAATGGCATGCTGGGTCGGCAAAGAGGGTAGTCGAGATGGGAGACTACGAGGACTCGTATCAGAAGAGTTACATCTGTCCCGAGCATTACAAGTGGATCGAACAGGCGAATATGACATTCAATGTGCCCTTCTTGGAGTGCATGCAGCAGTACGATCTGGATCCGGGACAACAGTTGTTGATAGTGAGTGAATCACTAGAGAATACGTATATTTAATATACAAACCTATAATATTTCCAGAGCAATTATACCGCACGAATGACTGATTTGTATTTGGAATTTGGTCGCGTTGATCAATCCCAATTCTACGTACTAAATCACGGTGACTTTTGGTGTAATAACTTCCTCTTTAAATTGAATGAAGGAAGTATTCAGGATGTTTGTTTTGTCGACTTTCAACTACCCAAATATGGCACGCCAGCTCACGATTTATTTTGCCTCTTGATGACAACACCAAATGCTCATATTAAGTTGGAGAGATTCGATTATTTTATCGAATATTACCATCAACAACTTGTTGAGCATCTGGAACTACTCAAATATGATCGTCATATACCTACGCTGTCGGAATTGCAAGCAAATCTTCGCAAGAACGGTCTTTGGGGTGAGCTATACATACGCATACTATATGATATCTCATCATTCATAGCGTACTATAACTGCTTTTTTTTCTGTTCTATCAATTATAGCATTTGTATGCGCTCAACGAATGCTGCCCGTGACAGTGTTTCCCCCCAGTGCGGATTCTAATGTTCAGAACTTTATGGGGGACTCGGAGGAAGCGATGAATTTCAAGCGTAAAATGCTACTTAATCCAAGTTATGTTACACAAATTAAACTCATATTGCCTTGGCTCATCGAAAGAGGCTTTATCAATTGAAATCAGGTGCTATATCTTGTAAAATCTGTAGACTAATATATTCATATGTTTTGCTTGTGATTTCAATGTAAATAAATGTACTTTGTTTTGAATTGTATTTTTTTGTGATTGCATTAATCAATTTGATTATCATACATATGTCAAATGCTGAATACCAACTACGGTTTGTTTTGATCGTCTATTTCGTCAAGCAAACTGAGTCAACTTAGAAAGAGAAACCCAAAAGGGAAATACCGCAAATCATTTAATATATGTACATACATACAACTCAAGAGAAAGCAAGCGATAAGCAGTAAGAGAGCAAGAAAGGGAGAATATTGTTTTAGTGAGAGGGAAAGCTGCATTGTTGTGGGAAGACGATACAGTTGTTGTTGACATGGCAAATAAATTGAAAAAGTTACCCTAAGATTACTCTGTACCAGTTTGTAAATATAATCCCTAACAAAATTGTTGTGAATAATTATTTTACTAATAATCCAATTTCATTTAGAAACAGTACTCTCTACTTCAGTTATGAACAAAGATGGAGTCTACTAATCCATGTCATACATCATATATTACTCTTCTAAAGATTTTGCATTAAATACATTTGCATATATATTTCACAATAAATAAATACATTTTGTACAAGTTAAATAACTACGGTGAGTCTGCTATTTTCGGCAGTTGTTATTTCTGTCCCTATCGAATACCATATAAGGTTTACTAAATGTTTGTTTTGGTCTGCTTATTCGCAGAGAGGCCTTCAGAAAGCAACAGAGAGCAGTCACAAGCTTTGTACGGAGAGTAGACAATACTTACCATATAAGGCATTAAGAGAGAGTGTCATAAACTGGTAATGTTGACTGTGCCCAATCAAAGTCTCTCTTGTAAAGCTTCGATCGTAAAAAGCTTTTCTCCCTGCACTTGGCAATGCTAGTAGCGTCGGCATAAATAGTGCGACAAAGTCAACTAAGGCACTAAAGACTCCCTTACCAGTAAAATAAACGCAGCGGTTCAAGAATCTTATAAACAATTCCATTTAATAATAACAATGTCAACTGAAAAGAAAACCGATTCACCTACCAGCAATGTACCTGATTGGCTGCAGGCCGAACTCTTTTTGGATGTGCTGAAGAACAATGTAAAAGGATTTAAGGAAATCAAGAAGTTTTCCACCATCTGCGGATCTGAAGTAGGTGAAAACTATGCGACGATCATGCTGCGGGTGAATATACAAGTCCAGCTTGAAGGTAGGCAACAGACTTGTGACTATATATTATTGTAGAAACAGATATAATACGACATTTGCAGACGGCAAGGAGCAATCTGTATCCTACATGCTTAAGCTGCCTCATCAACTGGAAATCTTCCAAAAGATGATGGAACACAATAACTTCTTTGAGGCAGAGTGCAGTATGTACAATACATTCGTGCCCGAGTTGGAACAGTTGTATCGTGATGTAGACGTTGAAGTGAAATTCGGTGCCGAAGCTTACGAGCTTAAGAATGCCAAGTCCGATTATGTGCTGTTGGAAGACCTGGCACCTCGCGGCTTCAAGAACACTAATCGCTTGGAGGGGCTGGACCAGGCTCACACACAAGCAGCTCTGCAAAGATTAGCTCAGTGGCACGCTGCGTCTGCAATGCGAGTGGCCACAAAGGGAGCCTATCCTGAGCGATTTACTGTTGGCATCTTCAAAGAGGAGAATCGCACAATGATGGAGCAAATGAACAAGCCTATGGCGCAGAATTTCCTCAACGCCTGTTCGACATACAATGGACACGAAGAGTACATGCAGCAAGTGGTGAGTGCAATCAAAAACCTATTGAAAACTTGATTACAACCATTGTATACCCACAGAAAGCGTTGCAGCCCAAAATTATTGATGGAATGTTTGCAATGTCAAAGGTAGATCCAAGCGATTTCAACGTGCTAAACCATGGGGACTTTTGGAGTAATAATATTATGTTCTCGTATGATTCCACTGGGAGAGTCAAGGAGACTCTTCTGGTTGATTTCCAAATGGCAAAATACGGAACTGTTGCCCAGGATCTTTATTACTTTCTACTGTCGTCGACCAAATATGAAGATAAACTAACCAAATTCGATCAGTATATACAATTTTATCATGAAAAACTGGTCGAAAATCTAAAGCTACTTAAGTATACGAAGATTATTCCCAGTCTGCGGGCAATTCATGTGTCACTTTTTAAATATGGTTTTCTGGGTAAGAAAGACTATAATTAATAATTATTATAATTATTATTATTTATTTAATTATAATAATTATTACTGTTCCTTTTCATTAAACTTCCATTGTTCATTCAGGTTATACATCGGCTGTTGGCATTATGACAGCCGTTCTCTTGGATCCCACAGCAGAGGCAAATTTGGAGAACTTCCTTGGAGACTCTGAAGAAAGTAAAGAGTTCAAGAGCAAAATTAATACGAATCCACGTTATCGCAAGCACATCGAGATCGTACTACCCTGGCTATTGAACCGAGGCGCTTTGGAAGTTAACTCTAAATGGTAGACTAAGTCAGATGCATTTCCGACTTCTCGACTAAACAGAAATCAATATGGCTTTAAAAACTAGTATCTATTCATGTAAACAATACTAAATAAATAATAAACAACAAAACAAACAATCCCCTTATTTCGCATATATGGTACATTAGAAATAACTTGTCAAAACAAATGTAAAGTGCAAGAATGATAAACAAAGCTTTTGAAAGCTCATTTGTTTGTTTTTGCTTATTATTATGAGTGCTAGATATGTGGAACAAGAGATAAGATAAAACAAAAGTTCATTGGCATTTGAATTTCAGCAATTTAATGAGTCACCGAACATTTACTTTGGATGTGGACTTCCCTGAAACTAATTACTATCAACATTAAACAAATAGGTATGTACTGTATATGTGAGTTTATTATATTTGTTATCACTATTAAATGCGGTTTTATTCAAGTTTTATATATCCAACCTTTATATACGCTTGTAAATATCATAGTTATCGTTTCTCCAAGCAGAAAGAAGATCGGTTGATTATGTACTCTAAGAACAATTTGTAAGTCCCACTATAAATTTTGAAACACTATTATTATTTTTAAAGAGACAGATAGAGAAAATGAGAGAGCTTTTCATCGAAATGTCGCTCAGCTCGTTTCGGTTTAGATAGCAAGTTTCGAGTCATGGGGGCCCAACCGAAAAGGTATAAATAAACACGTCGCAGCGCTAGAGAATGTTTAGAAACGCATCGACAACCACGAAGAGCACAACGATCGCGCTTTACGATTGAAAGTTAATTGTTTCAATATCAATCAAAAAAAAAATAAAAATGGCGACAGAGAGCGTAGACAATGCAACTAGCAGTAAAGTACCCGATTGGGTGCAGGGTGAGCTTTTTATCGATGTGCTCAAAGATACCGTCAAGGGTTTCGCGAGAATCAAGAGTTTCAAGGCCGAGAGTGGATCGGCAGCAGGTGAAAACTATGCAACGATCATGTTAAGAGTGAACATACAAGTTGAACTGCAGGGTAAGTGATGATACCGTCTATTTACTTAAACATAGATATTTATCTTTAAAATTCTTGTAGATGGCACAGAGACATCAATTTCCTTTATGTTGAAACTGCCCCATCAGTCGGAAATCTATCAAAAGATGTTGGAGAAACACAATATCTTCGAACTGGAGTACAGTATGTATAAGACATATGTGCCCGAGTTGGAACAGATGTATCGGGATGCAGGTGTCGAAGTGAAATTCAGTGCAACAGCCTACGAACTGAAGGGTGCCAAGTCGGATTATATTCTACTGGAGGATCTGTCTCCCAGGGGATTTAAGAACACGAACCGTTTAGAGGGATTGGACACGGATCATACTGAAGCTGCTCTAAAAAAGTTGGCCCAATGGCACGCCGCTTCCGTCGTGCGTGTGGCATCTAAAGGAGCCTACTCAGATAAGTTTAATACCGGATTCTTTAAGGAGGAAAATCGTGAAATGATGAACGAAATGAATAAGGGACTAGCACAGAACTTTATTAAGTGCTGTGTGAAGTATCCGGGCCACGAAGAATACTTTGACGAAGTGGTAGGTACTTTAAATAAATTGGCAATAGTTTAGTTAATACATTTAAGTAATATCTTCAGAAAGCAGTCGAACATAAAATAACAGACGCATGTTTCAAAATGGCAACACCAGATCCAACAGGCTTGAATGTACTCAATCACGGTGATTTTTGGAGTAACAACATGATGTTTTCACACAATGAGGTAGGCAAAGTCAAGGAGACCATTTTCGTTGACTATCAAATGCCAAAATACGGAACGGTAGCTCAGGATCTGTTGTACTTCCTCATGTCGTCGACTAAACTCGAGGATAAGTTGTCCAAGTTTGATTACTATATCAAGTTCTATCACGATAACCTTGTGGAACATCTGAAGATACTTAACTACACGGAAACAATACCATCATTGAGAGGAATTCACTCAAGTCTCTTCAAATATGGTTTCTGGGGTAAGAAAATTCTATTCACAGAATAATATGTTCAGCTAATTAATCTTCCCCCTGCATTTTCAGGCTACCTTACCGTAACTGGAGTTATGGCTGCCGTACTCGTAGACCCAACGGAACATGCTAGTTTTGATAACTTCCTAAGCGACACCGAGGAGGCCACAGACTTCAAGACCCTAATGTATTCCAATCCTAGGTATGTGAAGCACATCCAAGCCATCTTGCCCTGGTTGTTGAACCGAGGTGCTTTGGAAGCCCTTTAAACAGTGCTCGCAAAATATCAATGTACAGATGCATGTATTACGGACTCCATTGTCGATATTAAAGTACGAACTACCCAAACAAACCCCAACAAAACCCCGTAAAGATCGTATAAATTTTAAGTGCTATGAAATCCACGTGATTTTTTTTAAATGTGCAGTCTTGAAATACAATTAAGTGTAATGGGAATTAGTATATATAGAAAAGCACACAGAACACATAGGAAATTAACAATTACTACAGCTTTGAGAGAACTGTAGAAATGTTATCGCTAACACTAAACGAAAGCTTTTCGAGCTTTACTTGATTTCACAACAACGAGATACATTGAGAGCGCTAAAGCTTTTTATTAGTTCTTAGTTCACATAAAAAACTAAGCTAAGCCTTCAGGTTATTCATCTCTGCTGATTACGATTTAATTAGGGGTCAAATTACTTATAATTGTTGCAATTCGACAACTGTGGGAAAAATGTGAAGTGACCTTGCAGTTGTCAAAAGTCTGAATTTATTGTACTCTCAAATAGGTAAAGTTTGATCAGAGTCAGAGTACATTTCTCTAAAGGACCTGCCTTGCTAATACGACAAATACTAACTGATAGTTAATCAGCACTTAAACTCTCTCTATTATATTTAGTGATTTTCTCTTTGTGTTTTCTGTTTATGTTCTGATCTGAGCTCTATTGTCCAAATGAATAAAAGAGAAAACCAATGGGAGATAAAGAGACTAACACATTGGGAGATAAAGAGACTAACGAATTTTGGAAGAGAAATTTTAGAGCTTTTGCATTTTCTATTGAAATTTATAAAGCTTCAAAAACTGGAAAGTTACTAGTCGATTGTTAGTCAGCATATGAGACGTCCGATCTCTACGCTGAAAATAAAATTAAAGTTAAATTGGCAAATAAAAGGTATAGCAATGGCTACCACTCCCAGCAAGGTGCCCGAATGGCTGCAGTCGGATTTATTCCTAGATGTTCTGCAACGTAACGTAAAGGGTTTCTCGAAAATCAAGAGTTTCAATATCAAAAGCGGATCGGCGGCCGGCGATAACTATGCGACGATTATGTTGCGTGTGAATATTGAAGTCGAATTAGAAGGTATCAGCAGTGTTTAAAATTGAAACAGTGTAGTGTGAAGCAGTAATACAGTTCGCATTGCACATACTTTCAGATGGCCAAGAGAAGTTTGTTTCCTATATGCTGAAACTACCGCATCAGCTGGATAATCCCCAAAGGATGGCAATGCAATCAAAGATCTTCGAAACAGAGCGGATCATGTATAATTTAGTTGTTCCCGAGATGGAAACTTTGTACTGGGACGCTGGCATTGATGTGGTATTTGGTGCAAAGTCATATGAGCTGAAGGGAGCAAAGTCGGATTACATTCTTCTCGATGATCTGACGACCAAGGGCTTTAAGAACATCAATCGTCTGGAGGGTCTGGATCAGGTCCACACCGAAGCAGCCCTTCAGAAATTATCGCAATGGCACGCAGCGTCTGCAGTAGGTGTGGCCAAAAGAGGACCCTATCCGGACAACATTATGACTGGCTTCTATAAGGAGGAGAACCGTCTCTTATGGAATGAACTGATGAAGAGTGCAGCGCCAGCCTTCATCAAGTGCTGTGCGACATACGAGGGCAACGAAGACTACATAGAGAAAGTCGTATGTGTAAATGAAATATTGAAGCTAAGTAACCGTTAAGAAACTTCCCTCTCTTTTCTAGAAAGCGCTTCATCCAAAGATAGTTGATGAGGTCTTTAATATGGGCAAGTCGGACCCAAATGAGTTTAACGCCTTGAATCATGGTGACTTTTGGTGCAATAATATGATGTTCTCTCACGACTCTTTTGGTAACATCAAAGAGATACATCTAATAGACTTTCAAACTCCGACATTTGGATCTGTAGCCCAGGATTTATACTACTGCCTATTGACATCCACCAAATTCGATGATAAGCTGACTAAATTCGATTACTACATCAAGTTCTATCATGCAAACCTCGTCCAGAATCTTAAACTTCTTAGCTATCCAAAAAGATTGCCTTCTCTTCGTGATATACACGTGTTACTCTTCAAAAAAGGATTGTGGGGTGTGTACAACTATGTCTCTGCCTTATTTAGCTTATATTTCTTTTTCTATATTTAGGTTACATCATTTCCATTGGTCCTATGACCGGCGTTCTAGTGGATCCCACAGAATCAGCCAATTTGGATAACATTCTTAGCGACTCCGCCGAGGGCAACGATTTCAAGACTTTGCTTTACTCCAACTCCAGGTATCGCAAGCATATCCAGGCCATTCTACCATGGCTCTTGAACCGTGGAGCCTTGGAATCATAAAAACTCTAATGTTCTTTGATTTCAACTTTATTCAAAACCTTTGCACAAGTTTTATCAAAACGGGTTACTACATACATACATATGTACATATATGTATATACGATGCCATAAAAATCATTAAAGCTTGCAGCATACAACTCAACAGAGTTAAGCTGTCTTTTTTAACACCC
Source organism: Zaprionus davidi (assembly GCA_018903715.1). Lineage (NCBI taxonomy): Eukaryota > Metazoa > Arthropoda > Insecta > Diptera > Drosophilidae > Zaprionus > Zaprionus davidi. The sequence goes on from JAEIGL010000003.1 coordinate 6,748,003, forward strand.
GATACACATAGGGTAGAAGGGCATGATAAGTTTGAGACAACCGAAAATGTATGTAACAAATCAATATAGCCGTAACTGGCGCTATTATTATTAGAAATATTATTAGAAATGAAGTGGAGAATGCTGCTATTACGATTGAAAGAAGAAGAACAGTTTAATATGTTTCTCTCACGGTTGAAAGAAGATAGCTTAGAATGCTGCTCTCACGAATGAAAGAAGAAGAGCAGTTTAGAGATCTTCTCCCACGATTGAAAGAAGAAGATAAGCTTACAATGCTGATCTCACGAAGAGCAAATTAGGATTTTTCACGCACGTTTAAAAGAAGTTCAGCTTAGAGTTCTGCTCTCTAGATTGAAATAAGAACAGCTTAGAATGCTGCTCTCACGATTGAAAGAAGAAGAGTGCCGAGTATAAATAGAGTTGCCAACTGCCGCTGCGCCTCAGTTGCTTTTCAAGTGTGTTGCGATGCAGGACCAAATCTATGTGTTTGTGGCTTTGAATTGTCTAAATACTATAGTTACCTATGGGGAGCCTGCAGTAGAAGCACTCTCAGACTAGTGTATGCATGCTTATGGCTTGACTTTCTCTAAAATAGTTTTCTGTATAAAGTAAATGATAATATATAGATGAAAGAAATTTTGAGAGTGTCTATACATGCTCGTAGTTAAGATAATACTGAGCTATAGCTGTGCCCTTAATGTAAAACAGAAAGATGCTTTGACTATCGGATTTATCATTGTCGACCGCATCTAGACTGTAGCTCTCTTCCCGGTCGCTTCTAGTGTTTCTTTGAGTTTTGAAAATAATTAAATTTATATGTAGTTTGTTGTTGCATTTTTGTGCAAGGCGCCAGTCTGCATGCAACATTTTGTGAAGGCGCGCGCGCGATATTATTTTTTTACAAATTTTTTGCCTGCAGCGCGCTGTTTTTCTAAACACTTTGAATTTTCTTGCTTGCTCAGTTTTCATTTCAAATGAAGCAATTTGGTTGCACCATAAGGTATAAGGATACCTCGAATCAAGTTGTGATTAGTGAATTTGGTGGAGTGTTTGCGTTTAAGAATGCTGAAGAGAAGGATCACTGTTATCAAGAGCTCTCGAGCAGCCTTTACGACCGTTCATCGAAAAACGAACTAATGAACTAAGTCCCTGAAACGAACCCAAGTCAAGAACTCTATAAACTATTACCCTACTGTGTCTGTCGTACATTTCGTTTAAAATAAATAACTTTTGGGACACTGTGTGCATCAATAAAAAAACTAGAAGCGACTGCCAAAATTGAGCAAAATCGGTGACGTAAGCAGTTATTTATATTGCTTTTGATAACTAGGCAAAGCTGCTCATTCCATTTTAACACTTCGTGTGAACACGTTCGTTTCAAAATGTTATTGGATTCGGGGCGGCTAATAGTTCGGTGCTGTGCACTTTTTGAGTTCCTCTTCTTACATAAATGTGTTTATCGTTATGACGATGTATCGGGATCTAATTTTAATGAAGGCCAATTTGGTTGCACCATAAGGTATAAGGATACCTCGAATCAAGTTGTGATTAGTGAATTTGGTGGGGTGTTTGCGTTTAAGAATGCTGAAGAGAAGGATCACTGTTATCAAGAGCTCTCGAGCAGCCTTTACGACTCCTCCGAAATAAATAATCTACTTGAAGTCTGTAAAATGGAATTGCGTTCACTCAAACTAAATTCAAACGAACACACGGATTTCTCAAATGTTAGTACAGTAGAACGCTACATGGGAAACATAACAGAACTCACTTGGGAAATGGATAATAAATACACCGCAAACAAATTAACTGACATATTTAAACATATTAAAGTGCTGAATATTGGTGTCGACAGTTCAAACTACCACTATAGCGAATTTTTTGATTAGTTAAATTCAACATTTTTCGGAGACATGAAGCAACTGCAACAATTAAAGCTATATTGTAACAATCCGTGGGCTGCGGTTGAACTACCAATAGAATTCTTTCAAGGATTGACAAATTTATCTGAACTCATTCTTCAAAGCTGCAAAATCAGCAATATCTCTGCTGCGCTTTTTCAAAACCTGACAAACTTGAGAGTTTTAAGGCTCAATCACGCAACGTTCAATAATTTTGATTTCCTAAGGTATGTTGTACTTGTGTGTATTTTAATAGTATTTGGCTAACTTATTGTTCTTCATTTCAGATCTGAAACTCTGGCAAAACATGTTAGCGTTGTTGACCTATTTTTTACCCGTAGCGTTGTCGAAAAAAATTATCTCAGTGAATATTTCGATTTCAATTACTATAACAACTATACCCTATTTCAAAATTATACAAATCTGCAGAGATTAACTGTTACGGGAAATACGAGTATCCTATCATTAAACGATCAATATAGAAAGATTTTCCGTACGTTATGTAATTATACGGATTGTGAATTGTATTTTGATCAGTATGGGACCGAATGTCCCCATGGCTGTAGATGCAATAGTAAACGCTCTGAAATGGGCTTAATTAATGACTGCAACAATCGCGAGGCAGTGATGGAACTAAAAGAACTTCCCAAACCCTATAGCGGAACACCATTTCTCTTGTTGACTTCGTTAAACCTTACCAAGTTGCCGAACAGAACTATAGGTGGATATTCTAGCGTAGAGACACTTAATGTGGCGGACAATCAACTTGACGATATCAATATTTCTCAGCTGCCAGAGAGCATAACTTATTTAGATGTAAGAAATAACAACTTGAAGGATTTAAGACCAGAAGTTCTCGACTTTCTGCATAAACGAAATGGAATATATCGGGAAATGGATATATCGGGAAACCCTTGGACCTGCGATTGCTATGGAGACTTTCTAGCATTTTTGAACAGTAATCAAAATATGATCAATGATATAGATTATGTTCAATGCGATGGCATGACACCCAGCCAAAAACAAGACACATGTAGAATGCGTATAAATTACATGATTCTCGGTGTGGTAATTCTTCTTATTGCAGTCGGCGCAATCGTCTACTGGTACAGGATCTATGAGATACCACAGAGAAGAGTGAGCGAACGGAAGAGAAACACGAGACCGAAAGAAAAGGATTTGTTGGAAGTCGAAAGATGAGAAATATCTATGTATGTAACATTTCTTATAACAATGAAACAAGAAACACTTCTTTTCCTTACATAGATTTCTTAAGTTAAATGTTTTAACAGATTGTTCCTATGAACACTTTAGTTTGTTTGATTCAAATAAAATGGAAAATCTCTATATATAAAGTGCAACAATAAGAAGCAATTGTATCAAGTTTCATGAGAATAGTTGCAACATACAGACTTGGCTGGTTCTAATCCCCTATCGATTTAGAATTTTTGTACTTTATAGTGTCAGAAATACCTGGTAAATACACCCTCTGCAAGATTATTATGTCACTTACTTGATAGCACTGTTCATAGAAATATGTAGTCGGAAAACGTGATGAGTCCGTAGGAGCCCAGTTTAAGTCTGCTGGCCAACGAGTTCTTGTTGAGTTTGAACTACTCCGCAAACTGAACTAACGAACTAAATTCCTGATTGTCTTCAGGTCTTCCAGGTCTTCGAGTCTTCGTTGGTCAACATTTTATTTTTTCAGTGAATTTTGTCATTCTCTGCGCATGTTGACAACTGTCGATCATTATTTTGAAAATCAGCTTTTTATTTGTAATTTAAATTTAAATAAAATTAAGCTTAATATATTTTCAATACCACATGTAATCACTTTTATTTACTCTGTTTTAACACTTGCATTACATACATACCGAGAAGGGAGACTCTACTGAAGATGAACATTTGTTACATTTATCTTATCAATTATTATGCAGCAGTTTTAACTTCATAATACGAATATTAATGTGTGTGTAATAGAAGTGGAAATAAATCGATGTTCACTGAATCGATTTATTCTCAACAATTCAAGAAAACATCGATTAATCGACTCCAGAATCGATTTAACTTAGAGTATCCAGCAACAACAGCAGCAGTAGCAAATCTTTTGACGTCTTCCTTTCACGTTTTTCTTCTGACAAGGATGTTGCCAGATCACTTAGGCAGAACTCTTTGCATAATCGTTTCATTTCAAATGTTTCATATTCTGTTTTCAGCAACATTAATCTAATTTTATTACTCAACAATAAGAACCCTTCTGGTTGGGTAACTGCTAGTCGAGCAACAATATCCAAGTGGAGTTACTCACACAAGAGTCAAGCAAACATTGACATAGTACACCGATAACTCAAATAATAACATTACGAGGGCACTAGCCAGTGCGTATGCATATAAGGTCATCACAAACTGCCAGTCCTTCCAAGTAATTGGTCGTGCATTACCCTCGGTACTTAAATCCCGTAGAGTGGCGTGTCCAGCTCGTATCATATCATATAATCCGTTACCTTGCCACCAATCTAGTATCCCGCTGTCTTGCAAGCGAAGAACGAAGGCATCAAACTGATGGCGGAACAACCAGTTCTCCTGATAGAGCAGCGAGTGATGGTTGATCCGACGTATGCACAGATCGTATGAGTAGCGAAAGAGAGGACGCTTAAAGTACTTCTGCATTTCCTTATACATCATATACTTGTCCTCTCCAACGGTATAGGCGAACGAGGTGTTAAAGCTGTTGCGCAGCTTGAGAAATTCCACTAGGTTATCATAGGAAATAAACAAAGTGGCGTACCGAATACGCAGCTCTTCTGGATACATGTTAAACTCTAGGCGCCATCCCATGATTGGAATATTTGCTAATTTAACCTGTTCAAAAGTTTCGATTCTTTTCAGCTGTTGTGGATGTATAAACATTGCGGATAATTGCGCTAGCACAGAACAGATGAAAGCCAGTCGCATTAGCGAGAAGAGCAACGAAATGAGCGATCTGCCTCGCCAGGACATTCCGTTTAGCCAACGAAAGAGGCCGTAAATAATACTTATATATAGCCACATCCAGGGCGATTGCAATACACCTACCATGGCCTCAGAGGGGCTGATTATCCGCTCGACTGGCAGCATGATGCACCAGGTTCTAACCATAAGAGGATAGCTAAAAAACGGAAAACTTTCTATGGTGGAAAAACGCGTTGGGTACAACGCTGCCGATATATCCACAGTGTCATTCGCCAAGTTTTGAAGCATACTATAGTGCAACATCAAGGATTTCGGTCCCGTGATGTCATAGTTGAACTTAAGAGTTCCATTATAATGTCGTGTAAATTCCTCCATCAGACGCCAGACCATACCTGTGATGATGATGCTTCCGTTGCGAGCTCTCGATGCAATTATAAAAGGTTCATGAATATTGGGCTCCACTCGAATGGGATGGCCATATAGATTACCCAGTTTACAGGGGTAGAGTATTATGTTGGAATTGTAATTAACTGTATACACTTGAAAAACCGGGTAATTATGATACGCATAAAGATTGCCGGCACTGAAGAAGTCACTCGCTAGAAACATTACATTTGGTATGAGCAGCTCGTAGCAACGTCGGAGAATGACTTTAGCAATTGCCTCAGTTCCATCGGACGGTTGACTATTCCAACCGATCTGTAGCAACATAGGAATCTCTCGCATATGGTTAAATATCTGACTGAGGCCTTCCAATACCTCATTGAACTCTTCAGCCGCCATGCAAACCAGACCGAATATATTCAAACTTTGTTGCAGTTTCAGATATTGCGGTTTCTTTTGACTTGTCCATAGATAAATCGTTGTCGACAAGTTATCTTGTTCCAGAATATCTTCCAACCAGCAATGGCAGTTTTGGGTTTTATAAATCAACAGAGTTCTAAACTCAAGTTCCCTTCTCAAGTGTCTCCACAGAGTAAACAGCTCCTTGATACTCCGCTTCTGGTCACTGTATTGTAGATCTTTCCACATTTCTATTGACAACTGTTGACCTATTCATGAGCTTCAGCTGCATTTATAACATTTTATAGTAGTAAGTTGTAATGTCATTGTTTTTAATAGCTGACTGGCAAAAACAATTTATATTCAAGCTTAAAATCTTGATACTGAGTAATTATTCAAAAAAAGAACATTTATTTGCAAAACAAAAGTCAAATTGCAATTACAAAATGTTAATCAATTCTTTTTTTAATGAACAAGTCCAACCCTTAGCCAATATATAATTAGCTCGCCAGCAAAAAAAGCTAGACTAATCAGGACACCTATTGCGTAAGCATACAGCACATCGAGAAGGTCCTGCGTCAACATGGTGTGGCTTTGACGCGTTTCACCAAGGTCTCGAATATGAAGACGACCAGCCTGAACCATGTAGTAAAAGCTTTTCGATTCCCAGTGATTATATAAACCAGATTCAACGATTTGGAGTGTGTATCTATGAAGTGGTTCCCGATGCGGTGAGTTTTCGGGTATGACCAAAGCAAATGGGATGCACTGATAGAAACAAAGACCCTCTGCATAGTAGAACAACTGGCTGGAGCTGTGTGACTGCTGCTCGGCATATAGTTTCCACTTGGTTTTGGTCACAGTATAACCGAACGATGTGTTGAGCGAATTACGATGATCTATCAGTTCCGTCACTCTATCTGTTAGATAAAAAGCGGACGCATATTTCGTGCGTAAATCAAAATCAACCACATTGTATTCATTTCTATACATTAGTATGCGTGTCTTTGAATCGTGTAGTTCAGCAAAACTTTTAATGAAACCCTTTGCGGGTGGCACAATGAAGACTGTAAGAAGTCTACCCTGAACGTTGAATGCCATCAATCCTGCTATAACTAACCAGCCTATACCAATTAGACGCTGCTGACGAGGCCATCGACCTTTAAGTAGCTCGTGAATAAACCACAGTGTGGTCAGGAGAAACACTGTCAGTCCTGGTAATATCCAACCGTAAAACTCTCGAACGTCTAAGTACGGTTGTAAGGGCATCATTGTACACCAGTTGGTAATGTGTACTGGATACGCAAATTCACGATAAAGGCGGTAGTGTCCCAATGTTGTGGGCTGTACACTAGCTGATATATCGATGAGATTGTTTCGGGCTAAATCCATTATTTGAATGTGGTTCATAATCTTTCCCATTTCTGGTGTGAAAGTAAACCGCAAACTTGCGTTATGTTTGCGAGAATACTCTTCGACGATCTTCCAAACGTATCCGAGAAATCTTGGATGTCCTTCGCTGTCGTAATAGAGAATTGTACTTGGCTCGGAGAGATCTGGCTGAGTTCGTAATGGATAACCCTTCAAATCAATTGTTTTATCTGGATATATTTCGAAATGCGATTGTCCAAACTGCTGAATTTTGAGAGCGTAGCTCGGAAATGCATCAAAGCTGTACAATGTATTCGTTTTTTCAAAATCCGCAAAGTATAGAGCCACATTGAACATATAATTCTGTAGACAAAACTTAAGCACACGGCTCGCAAGGTTAACATCCTGATCTGAAGATAGCTCCACTAGCACCTTGGCCTGTCGGATATATTGTAACAAATCCGAAATCGTTGTGAGCAAATCCTGGCGATAAACTCGTGGAAGGCAAGCGAGTATTAGAAGCTCTGAGCTTAAAAGGTTACCCAATTTAAACGATTTGACTGAATTCCAAGTTAGCCATGGTATGGTCTCTTCTGAAAAAGCCCTCCAATTCGCCATGTGACATCGTTCACTTCCATCCTCTGGTGCAAAGTAAAATATTGTTCTAAAGTTGTTAGAGCGCACAACAGTTGAAATTAATTCTGCGTAGATGGAGCCGCTTTCGTTCATATTTTAAGACTGAAGGAAACGTCTCATCAACATGTATATATATACAACACAAGAAATGTTCCCTTCAAACTTTGACAAGTGATTCGAACGTTGATTTAGTATCGCAAACTCAAATACAACATAAGAAGTAAGAAATGATTGAAAGGATAGCACGGAAACTCAGCCTGTCTATCTGATTTGTACCATTCAATATGGAAGTACAACAATATTATGTATATAGAAGAAAGGGCTACCTAATTAGTCTACTAATCTATATAAACAACACCATCTGATAATCCAAAAGTAATTACAATTACCCAAAGCAGTTAATTAATTTAATTTGTTGTAGGTTAACACCAGAGACATTGCCGGGGTAGAGCTTTGGTACTTTCTTAAACTTATCTATAACTAACTTACTTTATTAACTTGTTGTACAAATACTGAAATAAACAAAGAGCTAACGACTCTAAAAACATAAGAGTGGCACATTAATCTCCTTTCTTTTAAGAATATGATACAAGTAATGTCCTATGCGCGTAGGTGGTATACAAGGTTTGGCAGGAGTTTTTGAACCAATAAAATCGATAAAGCGAAAGGCATTTCTAGTCATCGACTCGTTGAACTTCCACCAGGCGCACATAAGGCGGAAGCCATGCTTCAAATCAATAGCAAAATCGCCGATGGCTGCCAATCGTCCCGCAATTTCCAATTGGAGCCAACGTGGAGACAGTGGCCAACGCAGCACATACATACATACATACACACACGCAAGGTATATACTGACGTACATAACATACATACAAAGTGTTTAAGCATAAATACATACGATACATACATACGCACGCATTGCTGCGTTCCCTCTAGGAAACATTTTTGATCCTATGTTGATATGTTTTTTACGAACCTTTTAAAGTAAAGAGTTATATGTTAATCTGGGAAATTAATAAAAAAAAGTTGAGAATCTAAACACATTCGAATAAATAATTTAAAATAATCTTTCTGGGCTCCAGCGTATCAAGATACATATAAGAAAGGTATCTAGAATATCAAAATGATTTATAATTAATTAATATAATAATTGCAGATTCTTATTATTTATAACCCTAAAATAAATCACAAAATCTATACAAATACTTTTGTTGACGACTCTTGATGAAAAAGAGTATTCAAAGCACTCATACAACACTCTCGTTCTTGCGTTTGCGCTTTGTCGATTCTTTCTCTCTCACTTTGTTACCTCTCGCTCTCTCTCTCTCTTTCTATCTCTCTCCTTTACTGAATCTCTCTAATACACGTTGACACACCTTCAATGCACACTCAGCTGTGAGTATGTGTGTGTGTGTGAGTGTATAAGTGTATACGAAAGTGTCAGAATAGCACACACACACACTGGCACACCAACAAGTTGTTCTCGTCTAATTCTGAAATGCTCTCGCGCTGCTGCTGCAGCTGCCTGCTCTCTTCGCTGTGCGCCTGTTAAAATATTCACATGTTTTCTAATCGCGCTAAGCAAGCGTTAGATTCGCTTTGCCGACAGACGGACAGACACACCGACGATTTGCACAGATGCTCCGAGGTGCCCCTTAGATGTTTGTGTGTGTATGTGTGTATTTCAGACATTGTATGCATGCGTTTGTTGCAAAGGGGAATAGGGTATTCACAGTATTTATTGCTAACGGTTCGTGGTTCGAGTATAAGCTTACCTTGACCTATGAATAGCTACTTTCAAGACTGTCTATTTACCTTTTTCTTGGTAATAAACTAACTATGCATTCCTTGGGTCTGTTTTCTTAATATTCATATACATAAATGAACAAAGCACACTAGTTTATTATAAACATTCTTTAAAAAAAATAAAGTATTCCTTTCTGTAAATCATTCGGGTTATTTAAAATTGAATCTTTATCAATAATACTTGAGAAAAATACTGATGCAGTTATTTACTTACCTATATTATATATGTATGTATATTATTCACAATGTACTGTTCATTGAATCTGTTTAATGTTGGCACAGGTTTCCCACGTTTTATCACATTTCACAAATATTGTTTAGTTTGACAATGATAATTGAGCACTTGAAAAAATAAGTAATATGCATATCCATATACATATACCCTACAGATTGAATGGGGTATTCATAGCATCATGTATCTACAAATATATTATATATATTTATATACATACTGTCTGTTAGTAACACAAATATGCACTACATTAAAATTTGAGTAAAGTGTTACTTGACTGTCTGTTACGATAGTTATCGATAAGTTCATAAATGTAACGCTATATATTATAAGTTGCAGCACTGATAAGCTGAGTAAGAAAAGTACTACAAGAATGGAACAATAAATGTACAATTTCTCCATCTATAATTTGATGTTATAATAAACGTAAACAGATTTATATGTAATATATATAATATATATTCGCCTTGTTTTGATATGACATTTCAGATTCAATGTCGCAGATTCATTTTGAGTGGCCCCAAAACAAATTGGTTTAGTACAAAAATAAACAAATATAAAATATCAAAAGCAAAAGAAAACAACACAATGTTGATAAAAAATTTACATAAATGTACTTGCATATCAACATCACCAAACATTGGGTTATAACGAGCCACAAATCCCCTGCATACTGCCATACTATACTCTATATACATGAAAATGTGATAAATAATTACATACACACATTCATTTTTATAGATAATTATTATAACACAAATGTTTAATATGCTTGAAAAACATCTACAAAATCGGACTACTATATAAATAATAAATCGGAACAATAGCAATAAGGGAACAGAAGCAATAAGCTGCAAAGCTTGCTTATATCTTGTTGTAATTATATTAAAATAAACCAGAGCTGTAGAAGATCGGACTACAGATCGACCCAATTCAAGCTGTACAGCTTGTGATTCATCGCACTTGTTATTGAGCCTATGTGGAACTGCGTTCAGTGGCAGCTCCATATACTACATTTACATACATACATAAGTCGCAACCCTACTGACCGTATGACACACATACACTGATACACAGTTTACGTATGTGTGTGTGTGTGTCTGTTCGCGCCCCCCATGCACAATTCGCAAATCACTGACATTGAACTCTTCCAGTGCTGCTGGCGCGCTCTGATCGCTTGCCGCATCGGGCCGAGGTCCGATTACCCGCGAAATCCGAATGGAGACTTTTACGGAGAATCGACTTGAAGCCAGCGATAGCCACAGTTAGCCAGCGCCTTTATCAGTTGGCGAGCGAACGCCGAGCGAAAAACAACACAGACTTCAGATTCGTCGAGCATCCTCCCCACAGACCGTTATATCAAACTACATTATATAGTAGTAAATACGTTTCCCAATATTAACTGCGCAATGCTGTGGCAAGTGTTTTGCCTGTGGCTATCGGTGTGGAGCACATGGGTATATGGTGCCGAACAGGGTACGTGCTGGGATTTTATATCCGGTTTAGCTTTTAATCGATCCGATCCGATTTAAATTCAACAGCTTACGAGACACTGCGTGAACGTATCATGAAGGCGGAGCAGATGTCGTCGCTGGGTGGCAATTTGTGGCTTACTTCGGACGAGGAGAAGGCAAACAGCATCCTGATGAATGCCAAGCGGGCGGAAATCGCTGAGGGAATCAAGCACCCAGAGAAGTACCCACCAGCAATGCACTTCTTTCAGGCCAAACAGTATATCCGGCAGAGTGAGGTGTTCCGCATCATACAGAAAATGCCCAAGGGTGCCTTTCTGCACGGGCACAACACTGCCATGGTCAGCTCCAAGTGGATTATAAGCAACCTGACCACAACCAATAATCTCTACACTTGTCGCGATATAAACGGGCTGTTGATCTTCACCTACGACACCGCCAGCTCGAATTGCCACAGCGAGGAGCAAAACGTTTGCACCGAGCGCATCAATGCTGAGGATCGTCATCAATACGAACGACAGCTGGAAAAGCACATCAATATGCACAGCACAAGGCCAGAGTGTGAGTCTACAGTCAGTCTTCAATCACTGAAGAATTGAGCCAAGCTTGCACAAGGAAGAAAGGCTTCATTATATTCCATTGGTTTCAAATTGAGCATTTCTACTTTCATTAACTTTATATACAAGTATATCTAAAACCTAATCCTCTGCTCCTTAGCTCTGCTGCCCGATAAGCGCAAGATCTGGAGTCGCTTTGAGAACATATTCTCGACCGTTGATCGTCTCTACAAGTATCAGCCCACCTATTGTGTCTACCACAAACGTCTGCTCGAGGAGCTCTGCGAGGATAACATCATCTACGCCGAGATCAGAGCCTCGCTATCGCCTGTAAATATGCAATGGAAAATGTGTTCAGATTGCAGACTAATCATCGGTTCTCCTTCTTCTTTTTCTGTTACAGCTCTACGACGATCATAATCGCACATATAGCTCGCTGGATGTGGCCAATCTGCTGGAACGCATTGTCGAAGAGTTCAAGGCACATCATCCGGACTTTGTGGGTCTCAAGTTGATCTATGCGAAACGGAATCGTGCCAGTGAAGAGAAAATGGCCGAGAATATTCGCACCTTCAAGCAGCTGCAGTAAGTGAACACTCTCAGGTCTCACATCCCATTTAAATTCAACCCAACTCTATCTCTCTACAGCGCCGCCAAGCCCAATTTCATTATAGGCTTCGATATGATTGGCCAGGAGGACACGGGCAACCTGATAAGCAAGTACTATAACGAGCTCTCCGATCTGCCCAGCACTGCCAACTATTTCTTCCATGCTGGCGAGACAAGTAAGCGAATAGAAGAGTATCTAAATTCTTATGTTAATCCGCATTCGATTCTCCATTACCCCGTCAAGATTGGTATGGCCGCACCGACTGGAACATGATGGATGCCATCTTGCTGAACACAAAGCGCATTGGACACGCCTTTGCGCTGCCCAAGCATCCGCAGTTGTGGGCCACCGTGAAGAAGCGCAACATTGCCATCGAGGTGAATCCGTTGTCCAATCAAGTCTTGGGTTTCGTCTGGGATCTACGCAATCATCCGGCCAGTTTTCTGATTGCCGAAAACTTTCCCATTGTCATCTCGGCCGACGACCCTGGGGCGTGGGGTGCCAAGGGCCTTAGCTATGATTTCTACTATGCCTTCATGGCCATGGCACCCGCCGAGGCTGATCTGCGATTCCTAAAGCAACTGGCATTGAACTCCCTCAAGTATTCGGTGCTGACGTCTGTGGAGAGGCGCAAAATCAATCGAGTGTTCCAAAGAAAGTGGCAAGAGTTCATTGCGAATATCTTAAATCCCAAGTTCAAATAGATTATTATACTACAAGCGTACTAAACTAGATTCTAAGAATACAAAAAGTACATAAAGAAGATTAACAAGATGTGCTAGTCCGACTCTAAATCGCATTGGGTGCGAACCAGCCGTGAAGGCACTTGGGCACAGGTCCATTGGTGTGAAAATCACAGCGTCCCAGCTCTGTCATGGTGCGGGCACAGAGCACAATGAGTCCCACATAGCGATCATTGAGGCCTCCGACAACCATGGAGGCCAATATGACACCATCGTCCTCGCTTTGTGGCCGCGGCGAGGGCACAAAGATCGGTTCACTTGGATAGACATTATCCTCGCACCAAGTCAGACATGTCTTGCTCTCCACATCCACCTTTATGAGCTGAGGGACAGACAGACCATGATTCTGTTTCTATATATATATATATCTAAGTCCCACTGCTTACCGTTCCCGGGTTATGTGCATCCACATCGGAACTAATCGCATAGAAGTAGCGATATCTCTTGCCGTTGTGCCGTTCGTAGTAGATACGAGGCGTCTCGCAACCCCAATCGCAGAGCATCTCAGGTCGCACGAATATGCCATTAGCTCCTTGGTATGCCTCGGCCTGACTGTGCTCCAGCGTGACGAGATTAACGCTGCCCTCCTCCTCGTAACGTGTCCTTTTCGAGGATGCCACATCGGGAGTTGCATCTTGCTTGCTGCTGCTGTTGCTATTGGTGGCCATGTAGGTAATGTCAGCGTACTGCGATGCCGAGTGCTTTAGGCGCGACGGCTGCAATGTCGGTGCCAAGCCGACCAGCGACATGGACTTGACCAGCCGCCTCCTACTACCACTGACCACTTCCGCACCCCCACACGCTCCCAGGGGCAGCACAAAACGCAAGGGACGACCACGAAAGAGCGACGCATAGTTGGGATTCGTTTGCATATTCACAATGGCCTCCAGGTACATGCAGTTTATCATCTCGGGATTCTTGTAACTGCAGATGTCGACGACCACATGCCCGTCCTGCTCGTAGGTATTGATGATGTGGAGATAGAAGAAGGCTTCCGACTCGTAGGATTGCACCAGCTTGCCACTCGCACGCTCCACGAGATGAAACAATGTGGGCTTGTCCTCGTACCACTTGAGGCAGGCAGAAAGATTCTGATTGTACAGCTGCGCCTTGATGTACTCCGTGAGCGAGACCGACATGGGCTGCTCCACAATTATAAAGTATCGTTCGGTCAGGCCAAAGGTGTGCATATAGCCGGGATGCAGTTTCCAGCGACAGGGCAACGTGGCCACGATATGTGCATCTTCGAACATTTGGTGGCCGTTGGGGAAACAGATAACCGTGTATGCCGGCCCAGACTTGGTCATGCTAGTGCCCAGATTGTAGACTGTGCCACTGGGCAGGACGTGTGGATGCGAGGTATGATTGACGATGCCCACAAAGTCACAAGTACGGATGCGTCCCTCTGTGGCAAGCGTAACTGGGTTTATGCTGCAAACGAAAGTAATTATCAATCAAGATTCCAATAGAGACCCACTATCGATAGATATCATTCTCTATATATACATATAGATATTACGTATACGCACCGATGCATAAACGGCGTCTCTGTCAGTGTATAATACTGATCCCCGAAGGGATAAATCGATATCATCGAGTTATCTGTGCCACTATCTGGCCTAAAGATTGCTCCGAATTTATCGAATATCGAGTGACAAGGATCAGGTACAGCTGCAGTGCCGAACTCAGTGACCACAATCCGCTGAGCTGCACGATTCTTGCGCAATGTTTCCGTGTCCACAAAGCGATTCTGGTAGGTAACCCGCCCTCCCTTGATGGCAAAGCGATGCAGCAGCGCTGAGCAATCGAAGAGATGTCCGAAACTCATGTCGCCCACCTTCCAGCTGCCCGGGCCATTGCGCAACAGGCTGCCCTGGAGCCAAGTGGGTATCTGTCCACTCACATGACCCTCGATGGGCTCCACAATCTCCCGCTCACACGAACGCAGCCAGACATCCGACGAACAGTTGGGATAATAACGTCCATTTCCATCCAGTCGCGTGGCCTCCGGATCATGTTTGCTCTGGTCGTAATTCACCTGTGGGGGACGGAACAAAAGTCATCAGATTAACACACTATCACGGCATGATTAACGTAAGCTACGGCTTAATGTGGATTATATGTAGCCAAGCCAAGTGAAGCCGTGAATCTTCGCCCATCCATATGTCACGTCAGGTTCGTAGGGTTCGTCAGGTCTGTTTGTCATTAATTTGAATTAATTTTAGACAAATTTCGGTATAAATTTCCAAAATTTAGTAAATTATCTAAACAATTTCTTTAATTTTAAACCAACCGCAAAGAAATCGCGCATAAAACTCTTAAAAACGCGTGCAGACATTGCCAACGATAGAAGGATAGGTAGGCAAATCTATCGGAATCAGGACATACATATATACATGTATATGAGATATGTAAGTCCTTCTGCACTAGGTTGCACTAGCAATGCGAACTGTGCTGTGTGCTGTGCTGTGGAAAACCGAACGACAACTGACAAGTTTGCCAAAGTGGTCGCAGCTCGTCAACGTTTGTTGTCATGAGAGGGCGGCCCAGCGTGGGTGGAGGTGGTGCAAGGGGCAGGCGACGGTGGCAACAACTGACCCTACGTATTCATAATTTTGATTGACAGACTCGACGCGCCGTAAGCCGCAGCACATGTGTACATATTTATCTGTGTGTGTGTGTGTGTGCAGAGCATTTTTGCCGCTTCGGCGAAGGGAAGATTGCCCATTGTAACTAACATTTTGCTCTAGGCGTAGCGTCGGCGTCGTACAGTGGGCCAGAAGAGTCATTTAGCGGATTTTAGTTAGTAACTTCTGTTATGGAATTAAAAAAAACATAAGTTTTATATGGTAAAGTACAATTTTCAGCCGAATCAGATGATTATACCTTGTACCTCCCACTCTTTTATTCTTTATTTCACCATAGTGTTAACACTACCCCACCACAAAATAGTAGAGCACTCCAGTATCACTGTATTGTCATAATTTTTGAGCGAAGAAAAATTAGATTCGAAAAAAAAAACTAAATTATATGGAGTTTCAAAATGTAAAGCTGATGGTATGGAGTTTCTGGAATTAAAATAAAGCTGTTGGACTTTTAAATAAAGAGACAGATTTAACGAAAGAAAAGCTAAACTGAAAACAATGGTATCAGTAGCGAGTGTTGGAGAAACCCCCAAAAATATGTTATTTTAATGCCTCTAAATGAGTCTTCTGGCCCACTGTGCGTAGGCAGCGTCGTAATTTAATACACTCCACACTGACTGACTGACTTTGTCGTCTGTGACCTTGTTGCAATTGTAAGGCGCTGTATGCAAAATACTCTTTCTCTTCTTCTATTCTTGCAGAAGCCACAACAAAACGAAGTTGCACGTAATCCAATATGATGTTGAAGTAAGTATAAGAAAAGTCCAAACTTACCTACATATACACACATATGTACATACATATCTACACATAAATGTAGCATGTGTGCAGCGGCCACTCAAGTGGATTTAAGTTCATGATCGAATCAATTATGGGCCAAGCTATATAGCTAACAATTTAAATCCGTTCAGGTGCATCTTAAGACGCACATCTAGAGCGGCTTCAATTGATGCCAATGCAGCTGTCAGCTGCATAAAGTACTATAAACAGATACATACATATATATATATATATGCATACATATGTATCATATTTTATGGCTATTTATGGCAATCGTTGTCGTCAAGCCTAACTGCAAATATAGCGAAAATCATTTCCTTAACTTGACATGAGATTGTTTCCCTCGTGATTTGTTTAATTTGATAAATCACGGGATATAGCAACATATAGTATATGCAATATAAAAGTGAATTTGGTTCAATTAGCCGTTTTTATGCTGCACAATTTGTTTCAATTTAACGTAAGTGCTGCCCCTAGTCAGTGTTGATAAGCGCATAGTCAACGAGTGCTTGGTAACACTTGAGTGTGTGCACAAATCAGCTGTTCGCGCCTGACAACATCTGAAAATAACAAACGGCGCAAAAAAGAAGCAGCAGCAGAAAGAAAACATTTTTAACTTGCCATTTTACCTGCAGCAACAACAAGGAGAGAGAGGAACTGTGCAATAGCTTCGTATGTGTGGAGAACAGTCCCAGCTGCGATTCAATTGCAGCCAACGCCAGTAACAATAACAACAACGAGACATATTCGGACTATTCCTGCAATATGAGCGAACGTCGTTCACCTTCTGTTGGTGGAGGCAGCACCAGCAGAATACCTCGCGGAGCAACGCGTCCTCGACAGAATCTATCGCCACGTCTCAATTATCCATTTGCGCCCGTATTCCATGAACGCACCACAAATGAGGATGATGCCCTGCTGTCCAACAACCTCTGGAAGCTGGCACGCAAGACAGGCACATTGAATCTAACAAACAAGGGCATGGCACGAGGTGAGCTCGCATTGCCTCTGATTATCTCTTTAGTTGCAGCAGCATCTCTGTCTGTAGTGGTTACGGCTGAGCGTATGAAACGCTGGCAGTCGATACTTAAAATGCAATCGGATAAGGTAGAGCAACTGCAGCCCCAGCAGAGGCCGCAGCAGAGGTCGCAGCCAACATGGAGCGATGTCGTCGATATCAGCAGCTTGTGGCTCTTGTCCATGTGATGATCGAACTTGGCCCTGAATGGCCATAGAAGGTGCCGTGCAAATTATACGCTTCGCTTGGCAGCTTCAGTATCGGCAATCTCATTTAGGCATTGCTTGCGCCCCTTCGATCGCTTAGTTTGTGCCGTGCGCTTGCTGCTCTCGGAAGTATTGCTCGATCTCTCGAAGAGAATCCTCATTTATCCAAGATTGCGTCCTCTAGGCGAACACGCAAGCAGCTCACATCGGTCTGCATGTGTGGTCCTCATCTTCAGCAACGACGACGACGCTTCTATCAGATACGCGAATTTCAAATGGCCTCGTCGGCCGACGAGCTGGAGAGCGAAGATCCGGACGATGAACTTGAACTAGATGACCCAGTGGCACCAGCACAGTCTAGCCAAGATGCCGATGCCAGTAGTGATCACTACACTAATACAAATTCCTTTTCTCATTCTTCTTTGTTTCTTCTTTCAGTTCCCGAACGTGTTTATGATATCAATCAGGCAGATGAAGACAGCAAGAAGGCCAACCTAGAAAAGTTATCCATAAACGAAGAGGATGCCTGGTGGAATCAAGTGCCATTGAATAATCTGGATCTCAGTTCGAATTCGCTATCGCACATTTCGCCAAAGATAGAAAACTTGCTGACCCTCACTGTGCTGCAGTTGCACGACAATGCGCTGGTCGCACTTCCCCCCGAAATTGGCAAGTTGGAGAAACTGGTGCGATTGAATCTTAGCCACAATAAGCTAAGCCAGCTACCCAGTGAGCTGTTTAGTTTGCCAGATCTACGACATTTAAACATTTCGCATAATGAGTTTGCCGAACTCAATCCGGATGTGAGCAATCTGCACATGCTCGAGTTCCTGGTAAGTATTCCTCATTATCAGCAATAAACAGGTTGTGGTCCTTTTAACAATATCAACTAATCTATTACCAACTAATCAACTACTTGCTAACACACACTCGCACACAAGGATGCTGGGAACAATCACCTAAATAGCTTGCCAGGCGGCATTGGTTTTCTGGTGCGTCTAACTATGCTTCTCTTGCCCAATAACCACATCAAGGAACTGCCTCCCGATATAGTTTACATGCGCTGTAAGTTAGCAGCTCTCAGATACGAATCCAGACTAAAACCAGCTTCGTTTTGCAGCTTTGCAAAAGCTTGATCTTATGAAAAACGATTTGATCGCATTGCCGGAGGACATGGGTTTGCTTAGGAAGCTGGAGTGTCTGTACATTCAGCACAATGACATTAAAGAGCTGCCCAACTTCGAGGGAAATGAAACACTCTATGAACTGCATGCCAGTAATAATTTTATTGAGGTTTGATATTGATCTACATCCCTATATTATAAACATGTATACAAGCTGCTCTTCTGTTTTTGCACAGTGTATTCCCAAGGATCTGTGCAACAACTTGCCGCATTTGAAAATATTCGATTTGCGTGACAATAAAATAACTCAGCTGCCCGACGAAGTGTGCCTGCTGCGCAATCTCAATCGCCTGGATGTGTCCAACAACTCGATCAGCGTGCTGCCCGTCACATTGTCATCGCTGGCGCATTTGATTAGTCTGCAAGTCGATGGGAATCCGATTAAAACGATCAGACGCGACATTTTGCAATGTGGCACAGCACGTATATTGCGTACCCTACAGGACCGTGCCCAGGCCAAGGACAGGGAAGCTGGCGGTGTTGATGGTGCCACCACTTGCAGCAGCAGCGCCAGCACCACAAATAAAATGCCCGCCGGCAATATAGATCAGTAAGTAGAGGGCGCAATGTTTCCCCAATCATGCACTGATCCTTCGCTGCAGTGGTTATCAGAATCAGGAGCAGTACATGCCGTTTCAGTATCCATGTCAATGGCAATGTCAGCAAGAGAATTTCCGTAACTATTGGCAGCAGTTTGCTCCCCACATGCCGAGCAACTATGAGCAGCAGCAGCAATATGGACATGCTGCACAGTATGCCTTATATCAGCCGGTCTACCCATATCCAACTCCGTTTATGCATAATAATGGTCAGGTTTTTATGGCTGCGCAGCAACAACAGCAACGGCAGCATTGCTACAATCAATCAAATAGATGTGCCGTGCAGCCACGTTGGGTGTAGCGTCATCTTAAGTTTAATTTGTAAAAACATGTATTAGATAACTCCCTAAGATTATTCACATTTTATTGTTTTATATTTTACAGATACCAACTTCGTCATTCACGTACGTTAGCTGTCAATCTGGAGGGATTAACAGATGTGCCCGATGAGCTCTTTAAACTGGCTAGTGCCGAGAAAGTGCATGTCGTGGACTTTGCACGTAACCAGCTGAGCGCTTTGCCCAATGGGTGAGTTATCCTTGATTTACCATGACATTTATATTCATTTTCTTATTTACTTTTAGTTTGCGACTTATGGGGAATCTGGTAACGGAGCTGGTCTTGTCACACAATGCCATCGTCAATGTTCATCCCTTCATATCGCAATTTACTCGCATTTCATATATCAATCTGTCCAACAACTTGCTCTCTGATTTGCCCAATGAGTTTGGCGTGCTGAACACTCTACGCGAGCTGAATATATCCAATAATCGGTAAATATACCAAACCATATAAACTATGAATGTATTTCCATTAATAACTCTGAACATTGCAGCCTTGAATTCTTGCCGAAGGCTTTGTCTGAGCTGCAGGGTCTCGAGATACTGATTGCAAGTGATAACCGCATTAAGAAACTGAATGTGGCTAGATTGGAGAGTATGCCACGCTTGAGTACACTCGACTTGCGTAATAATGACATTGACTCTATACCTCCCATACTGGGAAATCTAACAAACATCACGTAAGTTAGTTGTGTTTTTTTAGCCTGATGTAATATTCAACTTCTTTGTTGCTTGCAGTCACTTGGAGCTGATCGGCAATCCGTTCCGTCAGCCGCGCCATCAGATTCTGGTTAAGGGTACAGAGGCCATAATGTCTTACCTTCGTGACCGTATACCCGTTTAAAGCAATAGCATCCAAGACAACAACTGCAACAACTGCAACTACTGCAACATTCGAAATTATTTATTTATACCCATATTTAGTGCATATTCCCTTTTTGTTTGTTGTGTTACTTTTGACAAAAAAGCACCCAGACAAACACACACAGACACAACCACAGACGCGACACATGTGTGTGTTTGTGTTTGTTTGGGTGCCCAGAGACGCGTAATACCTTGTACCAATTAACAAACCAAACAGTCACACACTCAGTCAACTAGTCAGCACTTGGCAAGGCACAACACGCACCTTATTATATCTTGGCCAAAAAAAATAACTTGCAATAAAAATTAAACGTTAAATGAAGCAGCCTGCCTACTCTCCTCCTCCTCCTCTATCCCTCTCAGTGTCATCATCCTTCTGCTCCTCTTCTAGTTGTGTTCCACCACCTCGTTGCGCAACCGTTTGGCCAGCGTGCGTCGCAGTTGCAGTGCCGCATTCTCTGCATCATCGGCCGGAGGCGGCATTGTTAGCTCATTATTCTCGAGCAGCTGCTGTGCCACTTGCGCCGAACTGGGACGTGCCCCATTGGAGACTTGTGGTGTATTGCGTGCCACAGTTTCCTGCAGCTGCTTGGCCCGTGTCTGCTTCTTGATCTCGACAATCTTGTCACGTTGCTGACGCAAGTACTCTTGTCGTGAGACAACATCACTGGGATCCACTTGGTCCTCTTTCTCAAAGAACAAGTTCAAGCGTTGAAACTTATCGTTTACCAACTCGATACTCGCATCCTGCTCAGGTGTTAGAGCGGCCTCTGGACTCTCGAGATCGTCAGCCACAGTTTTGGCAATCAGTTGTTCCACATCCACATCGGACACAGTATCGCTGTAAAGATGGTGTATAGTATAGATCGTTTGGTGTAGTTCCCCTTAGTGGCAATTACCCCTGATCCGAGCCGGAAGCATTTTCATTATCGCCACCATCTGCCGACAGACTCTGAGCCAATTGATGTTTCTCGATTAGATCAAGAGCCTGCAATTGCAGCTCCACATTGCGTTGCGTCATCATGCGTATGAAGATCTTCAAATCATTTGCGGCCCAAATCTAAAGAGGAGAAGAAAAGTCTATTAGAAGTTTAGCTCTATTAGGAGTGCAGGAGTATCTGGAGTACGAGGACTACCGGGAGAAACTGAAGCACCAAGACTACAAGAAGCTCCAAGAGTAGCTAGACTAAAAGAAAGCCAGGAGTACCAGGACTATCAGGAGTGCAGGACTACCAGGAGTGCAGGACTACCAGGAGTGCAGGACTACCAGGAGTGCAGGACTACCAGGAGTGCAGGACTACCAGGAGTGCAGGACTACCAGGAGTGCAGGACTACCAGGAGTGCAGGACTACCAGGAGTGCAGGACTACCAGGAGTGCAGGACTACCAGGAGTGCAGGACTACCAGGAGTGCAGGACTACCAGGAGTGCAGGACTACCAGTTCTAGGCGTACCACGCCTACTAGCAGCACTCTCTCCTCGTCTTACCTGCTGAAAGAGCACCTGATGAAACTGAAATGGATTCTCGCCCTGCCCCTGTTGCCGTCCCTCCAGGCAGGCTAGCTCGAACTGCTCCGGTGTTATGTGCATCTCCTCCATAAAGCTGCCAAGCATAAAATCAACCAAGTTCTTGTATTCCTCATGTATCTGTCGTATATCCGCATTCTCCTCATCAATAGGCACATTCGGATCGAATACTACAACAAAATGCAGTTACAGAATTTACAGAAACCCAACAACTGTGTCCCTTACCCAGGGACTTTTGTTCGATGAACGTCTGTAGAGGCGCATTCCAAACGGGTCCATGCAGGAAGCAGACCAATGAATCAAAAACCCACGAATCTTCAGCTGACATTTTTCTTGGAACAACTTGAAACGTTTGTCTGAAACTCAACCAGCAACTGTGTAAAATGTCGTCAGCCTTCGCTGTGTTTGGTCCTTGAAGTGTGGTTGCCATGATTACAAGCCCAGCCCAGCCGAGCACATAACAGGAACCAACACCACCCCCAGTTCCAAATATGCACGATTCAAAGAATTAGGCCTGTGTAATATTTATACTCTTGCAGAAGGTATCTTCATTTTGTACAGTACATCTATAACCCTATAATGTCTATATATTCTTGATTAGCATCAACAGAACATTCGATGTAGATGTTAATATTACCTTGTTAGTTATAAAAACCAAATTCTAGTCCGAAATAAGTGAAGAACAATCATTAGGGCGTCATATCAAATCCAGCAAGGGTATATAACCTTCGACCTACTGAAGCAATCCATTCTTTCTTGTTTTCCTTGACAAATGAAACACATTTTGGATTTGCAATTTATGTTTTGTTTAAAAACTATTAAAAACTATGATTTAATTTACTCAATCATAATATAGAGATGTTCAAATTATATATGTATGTTAGGTATCGTATGTAATCGTGTTAGGATAAGGGGGATTAGACAGCATATCATATACAATACACATTTTATTAAATTACTATATGTAGTATAAACTATAGTGTGTGTGTGTTGATTTACTTTACGTTTTCTGTATGTGTGTGTTTATGTATTTTATTGTTGCACTTTAATCAAACAAACAAAAAGCAACAATATGGAAGGATATTGTATTATTTTTCAGTAATTATTCTGTTTATGTAGTGTGTGTGTATGTGTGTGCTTTGGTGTGTAATTACACACATACACACACACCCAACGCGCTGTGAGGGTGTGGGTGTGAGTGTGAGGTGTGCCAGCTGCTCCAAAGGAAACCATTATCCAAAACGAAATATGTTTGGTTAACACTAAAATAAATATAATATATATATCTCAAGATGGACACGCACATGGCAAATACGATTAACAGATAACTTTATTGTGGTTCTTCTTCTTCTCTCTCTCTACCCTTTCTTTCATTGCAGATATCGTTGATGCTTGTTGTTCACGTAGTAATATTGTATTTATTTTAAATTTAAAAAAAACTTACATTGGAAAACATAAGAAGACTTTTTCTGGATTGTTTTTTGCGTGTACACATCATTGTTAAACCCTTTACAATCTATTTGTAATTATCATTATTAGTTTTAGTTTACTTTCTTTATCTGCTCTTTTATATTGGATGTATGCGAGTGTGTGTGTGTGTCTGTGGCTGTGTGTGCAAATGGTAGGACATCATTATAAAATTGAAATATACTGCTTAGTTTCCTTGTTCCTTATTCCAAGCAATATATGTTTCCTATTTTACAATCTCTCTCTCCTCATTATTTCAATTTATATGCAGCAGATTCTCAACTGTGTAATTCATTATAATGTGTGTGTGTGGGGGGGGATAACTCTAAATTATATACAAGGTTTATTTAGTTGACTTTATTGTAGAGGACATTTTACATATGGCTAACTGTGTGTGAATGCATAAAACAAAGTTTGTTGAGTTGGCGCAGCAGCCTCTGGTTGTGCTTACCCGAAAAGCAATTGCAGATCTAACATAAAAAGATATATATATGTACTATATATGAAAGTTGATCTTTCGTATTTAGCTTAAATTTTTGCCAATCCTTTAGAGTTGGCAAAACTTTTCGAAATACAAATTAAACTTAAAAGTAAAATTTATTTATATTGTTTTTTTTTTTTGACAAAAATATATTTACTAAACAAAAAGCTAATAACGAATATATATGTAAAGATAGAAAGAAATATGAGAAGAGTTACTTTATCAGTTTTTAGGCTTATCTAAGGACAACACAACACTGAGAATGACATTGCAATTGCGTTTCAAGTAAGCACAGCACAATCTAAATATTGCACACGACATTATCTCGGCTGCAGTGGGAGCAACAACAAAACAACAAGCCTTGTTTTCTTCTCAGGGCGTCTCTCTCGATCGAGCGAGCTTTGGGAGAGCAACTGGACTGCAACTCAAGCACCGCCAAACGACACTTTCTTCTTCTGTATCTGCTGCTGTAGTTATTGTAATTTCGTTTAGCTTCTTAGTATATATATAGTATGTATATATTTATTTTGGTTTCTCTCTTATGTTTTAAGCACACAGCTGCACACACGTATTTTGTTGATCAAGAAGTGTTTCGTTTTTGTTTTCTTTTTGTGTGCACATAATATATATATATACCCTATAAGTTATATTCATTTCTCATATATATGTGTATATATATTAATATATATACATATATATATATATATATATATATATTGTTCTTTTTTTTGTTAATTTAGTAAAGTAAGATTTTATAATTTCTTGTTTTACCTTTAAGTTCTTTTTTGTTTTCGTTAAATTAAATGGTTTTATGCTAAAATTTAATTTTATGATCTTTGCTTGTTGGTTTCTTACAACATTGCCACAAGCAATTAGTGCTACGTAGCTGGTTATACGCTCATCTCTCCGTCTCCAAGTAACCGAACCTCAAACGGGTCCTCCATAATTGTTCTTTATCTTTTTTCTTGTTCGATCTTACATCGTACTTGAATCTGCTCTGCTGTGTGTGTATTCTTATCATTACTCTCTGATGTTGTCGCTGCTGCTGGCGCTGCTCTATTGTTGCACCCACCGATAAACCCTTACATTCGCTGATCTGAGTATGTGTGTGGGAGGGGGTGTGTGTGTAGGTGTGGTGTGTATCTGTGTGTTCATGTATGTACTATTTTATAATTGATGCCGCTGTGCTAAACGTCCCCTACTATGCTATACGCGCGCGCTTTTGTGCTTGGGGGCCATCTGAGTCCATCTCGTCTTCCTCATAGTCATCCTCACCAGAGTCACTCTCATAATCCACCAGTCCCTGCAAGTACGACCACAAAGACTTAAATACGCAGGTAGAAAGATGAACTAATTAATTAAGACTTTACCTTTTTGGTCGTCTTGTCAGCGTCGATGTCTGTCGGCAAATCGGTGCAATGCGCCAATTTATCTTCGTCTATTTTAAGCTGCGCATCGCAGGCGTCTGTGGCGGGTGGCTGTGTCTGCTGCTGCGGCTCCTCATCGTCGGCTCTGTTAGTTGGTACTTGGCTGGCAGCGGGCGTTAGGCTGCTGGGCGTACTTGCTGCTGCCGTAACCGAAGCGACCATAGCTGTGGCAATCGTTGTTAGAAATTGAGACGCTGCCACTGCAGCTACTGTCGCCGAGTCGCAGAGCGAAGCAGGCGACGATGTTGGAGATGATGACGACGTGGACGCTGCTTCCAGTGACGATGTTGATGATGATGACGACGATGATGATGACGATGACAATGACAAGGAGGACGCACTATGTGTGGCCGACAGCAATAGATCTTGATTTTGAGGCGACACCACAGCGCTCAATTGCTGTTGAAGCTCAGCAATCTCTGACTGCGGCTGTTGTTGTTGTTGCTGCTGCTGCTGTTGTTGCTGGCTTTCCAGCTGCGCCGCAGCGGCCGCATTCGATGTGGAAGCTACGGCAGCAGCAGCAGCCGCCGCTACAAGTGTGCTGTTCAGGGACAATGTCTGTTGTTGTTGCTGGAATGAGTGCTGTTGTTGCAGGGCAATGTTAGCAGCTGCAGCTAACTGCACTGCGGCCTGTGCCTGCTCATCGACGCTGTTTACCACCACGGATTCGGGGCTGCTGCTGCCACTTGCCGCCGGAGCTGATACTGAAGTGGCCGTGGCAGTCGATGTGGGATTCAGGCTGCCCAGTAAACCGCCGCCATGCGGCGAAGTGCTATGCGGAGGCGATTTTTGCGACTGATTTTGTGTTTGCGGGCTATTCTTTTCGCTGACGGCTAAAAGATCATAATATATATATAATGTTGCATTATTACAAATTAATTATATTACTCACTTTTCATGACGTTAAAGTTATCAATTTCCTCGGTAAAGTCATCTTCCTCATTGAACCACATCTCCTCTTCCTCCTCCATCTGACGTTGGTCACGACGAAAACGACCGCCACTGCGTATGATGGGTAAAGTACTAAAACAGATAAACAAATTGAATTGGTAACCTCATCTAGAATTTAAATGCATATGAGGTATTTACCCATCAGTGCGATTTTCCATCTTGTCGCGATCCTTAAGCCGATCCTGATATTGGTCATAACGATTCTTAAGATATTTAAACGTTTGAACATATTCGATTTCATCAAATATCTTGCTGAAGTTTTCCACAAAATATACACACAATGTGCGTATATCCTCAAGTTTTATAAACTCGAATAACTCTAGTATGGCCGACTCCAATAGATTATAGCGACCATTGTTTCGAATAAAGGCATCCACAACAGGGGCAAATAGATTGCATTTGACAATGTGTCTAAACGGAAATTTCCAGGAAATATTATAATTAATAATATAAAAAATATAACGATAATATTCACCTGTTGTAGAACTCGTCTTTTAATGCAATTATCTTGCGCAGAAGTCGCAGGGCGCCTAGTACAAGGAACGTGTGTGAGCTCTTCATCAGCACCAGAATTCGTTTGAGGAGATCTTTTTGCAATAGAAAATTCTTAATATGATAGCTATGATGTTCAACGCAAAATGATAGTATGTCAAGCACAATTCCCAGTAACTGTGCTGTCTGGTAATCCTCATTCTGCGGGCGATCACCCATTGTGTTGAGCATCAGCGGAGCTACGAGAAACGATTCAATTTGTAAGGCACTTTCTCATGTATTCAATTTAGTTTTTCGATTATTTACCAACTAGTGTTTGGACGCTGTACTTATAGAAGAAATTAAGAAAGTCGCCCTTCTCAGTCAACATGTTTTCAGGCTCCAACAAGATCTTAATGATGCCCATCAACTGAACCGCAATGCCCAACTCTGGTTCCGAGTCATTCAACATTTGTTCAATGGCAATGTTTAGCAACATTCGCTCCTATTGGAAAAAGAAAAAATAATAAAGCCAATCAATTATTTATTAACTATTATAAACCATATTCTAGTATAACACTTACGCCTTCCGGCCGACTGGCCTGGTTTAGTGTGTAGTTTCGGACGACAAGTGGAGAGAACTCCACAATGGCCGTGAGAATGTCGATGGATGCCGACTTGGTTTTGTTGTCGTTCATAACTAACGTCAGTTCCAGGGCCTGCAAAATGCCCAGGCAGGTGAGCGTCTTGTAGAACGAGTCCTTGCCCTGTGGCTGCAGATTTTGGGCAAAGTTACAGAACTCCTTTAAGAATAGAACCAAATCACGACGCTTAACATCGCTAGTTGTTGGGTCCGTAAGCAGCGAGAATAGATCGACCAAGAAACGTTCATCCTCTTGAATGAGCGTAACAATCTCAACTTTGTTGAAGAATATAAAACTCGATAACGTGTTTAGCATATTATCTTCGACAAATACCGACGGCGTGGGCAGTATTATGTCCTGAATGTACTGCACCCGAAATGTCTGATGAATTTTAGCCAAGAGATCTTGATTCTTAATGGGAACGGCTTCACGAAACTTGGCCCATTGCTTCAGATACTGTCGATGCTTTTTCGGCTGAGCCACGCTCGGATCATACTCCAGGCAACCAACGACATCGAAGATAGTGTCATCGGCAAACATTATCTCGAAGAGTGCATTCTTGTTTAGCAAGAAAATGTTCTTAAATATCTCAAAGAGATGATGCAGCCCCTCGGTGCTGTCGAGATCCTCGCAAACACGGAACAGATTTAAAAGCTTCTTGATGTAGTTCTCTGATTCCAAAGCCATCGATAGCTTTTCCTTGCGCAACGGCGTGGAAAGGCAGCTCTGTATTGTCTCAGATATGTCCTCAAGTCGCGATAGCTCACATGGTGGCAATTCAATGGGTGGAGCTGTATCGGACATATCCTCAAAACGCTCATCCTCAGACTCCTCGACAATGTCCTGTGTTATTTCTACAGATGGATCTTTGCCTTGCACCTAAAGTTATACAATATAATATGATATGATATGATAATACTCCAACTCACGTTCAATGTAGATTTTCTTAAATATACAAACCTGACAAATTTTTTCCCATATTTCATCACAACCAGCCTTTTCTTGAAAACTCAAAGCAAGATCGAAATTATCGCCCTCTGACCAGACAATCAGAGTATCCTGCTGCTTCTGATAGGCAGTGTCAGGTTGAATTTTACTTTCCAAGAGTAAGGAACCATCAGATTCAGCGCGTACCAGCAATGATGTCCCCTTTAGACGTTCAACATACGTCGATGAGACATGCCCAGTGCCACGATCGTCCCATTGGCGCTCTGCATTAAGTGCATAGAGTTTAACACGTCGGCGGGTGTCAGTCGTCATGGTTTGGCTTTAAGTTTAAATGTCCACTTCTTCTTTTTGGATGATTAAGAGAAAGAGTTGTTTTCGCTTTGGCGTTGAAGCGTTTAAACGACCTTCCTTCGTTTTGTGCTACTTATTATTGTGGTACTGTGTGGCTTGTAGCCGCGCTTGGGGGCTAGTCAACTAGACTAATTACAAATAAATTAGGATATTGAATTTGAAATTCAAAGCATTCGACTATTCTCTACGCTTGACTTGCATATCCATGTTATGTAGTTATGCTGCGATTTGTGGTCTGCGCACGGCAAAACTGCAAATACAAAAACAATAAAAATGCAATTAAAGAATATATCAATATTTATAACATTATTACATGATTTATAAATCAATAATTAAGCCAGTTTATTTAATTATAAATATAGATATTTAAAAGGGGAATCTGTTCTATACTCTTACATAAATACATTCAAATCAGTATATTTACCATTTTTTAATCGACATAATTCAACATTACAAAAAGTGTGAGTGCCTTTTAAATATAGTAGTCATTCATAGTAAGTACAATATCTAAATAAATATAGTAGTCATTCATAGTAAGTACAATATCTAAATAAATATACTAGTCATTCATAGTAAGTACAATATCTTTGATTTAATGTATTCATTCATACATCACTTTAACTGAGATCCTGTTGAGTTTAGGGCTTCGTATGAATTCTAAGCTTTTACTAGACTAATTGAGCACATGTCTTTAATTTCGACAAGGTGCCTACATAGTGTGGCGCATCTCATGTGTAGCAACGCCGAACATACTGTGAGTATGTATTTTAACGTTTCAGCACCTACTCCTGTTCTTCGCAGTAAATTAAGATAACTAAACAACGAAGTTATTTATACTATTCGATGTTGTCATTAATATTGTTAATTTTAAACTATTATAGTGTTTTGGCGACCTTTGTTGCCAAGATGTTAATTTTAAACTGTATTTAATCACAAATGATTTTATTTGCACAGTTTATTTACAACTGATTGTTTTCTTTCCCTCTCTTTCTCTGATTTATTTCTGTAGTTTTAATTGTCTTCTTCAGTTTATGTTGTTTCTCACTTTGTTTTTGAATTTGCAATTACTTCCTAAGCACGTTTTGCAACACTATCTCTAAACTGCATCACTGATGAATGAACGAACAACAACGAAAATGTACGAAGACGGATAGATAGCAACGATAACGATAAATCTATATCAAAACAAAATCTGCAAATAGCGTACAATATGAATGAAAATGTGAAAGCTACGTTTGATGTTTGTACATATTAAATAAATACATGCATACACACACAAATATACATGTATTTATACAGTAGTAGTGAACTACGCACAAAGAGAAAGACGAAAAATTGCACTATGTTTACAAACAACGAAAACAGAAAAAGGAAATATCAAATGTTTCTCAAATACCTGTAAAACGCACCATCGTTACTTTATATATATATATATATATATATTTATATGTGTGTGAGAGTGATTTTTCGATTTCTGATATATGTATCTACACACACACACACAGACACGCACACATTGCAAACTAGTAACGCGCTTTCGCCGCAGCGACGGCGAGTGCAAACACGCGCGCGACAAAAACAAACAGTGAGTGGGGAAAAGAGGGGAAACAGAACTACATCGAGAGAGCGATGAGAGTGGTGAGCAAGAGTGTGTTCATATGTGTGTGTCTGTGCAAGTGGGTGGCGGCCGGCAAGCGGGGGCAATTCTTTTTGACTAGATTAGATTATAACGCAAACACATACACAAACACTCACATACACATATACCAAACGTCTGTTGCCGTACGCACAAGGCGACAAAAATCAATGAGTGAGGCAAGTGTAAAAAAGTGTGTAAACAGAACAAATATTTGGCTCATTGAGAGGCAGGCACAGAGACAAGGTCTACGTCATCGATAAAGGAAGCGCCAGAGAGAGAAAGAGAGTTGCCTAACCTTTGGCCGGCCAGTTTCCCGATTACGTTAATAAGCGAATTCGCGGCACAGCAGCATCAAGGCTAAGCTTTAAATGCGTGTTGGGCTTTTTAACACACTGTGATTAGTATATATAAATTTCCGTAATAAACACTCATGATTATAATAATAGAAACACTATGAAATGGAGAATAGTGAAAGAAAAGTACGAATACTTTCGATCACTTCCAAGAATATCAGCGGTAATTTGGTTTCTCCATTAAACTTTGAATATCTATCAATATTTGCAGAAGTCTATGGTACAAATTTATTTTTTATTTTTTAAGAGGTAAACTTTTTTACTTTTCTCCCTGTTAGGTTGATAACTTGTCATCTTCAGATTAATTATGGGCACCCTAGCTCCATGCTCAATTTGATAGGAAATAGCCTTTGAAGACTCGAACGCGCATAGTTCTCGTCGTATACACTATATCACATAGTAACGGCTGTATTTTTAATAAAATAAGAACTCTTTAAGTGTGTTTTGATTAAGTTTTAATGTGGAAGAATCACAGTACCTATTATGTATTGATCAAGCTAAATATGTGGTTACCTAACATTATTTATAATAATTTACATGTCGCATGTTTAATATGCAAACGTTATGAAGCTCTGTAAAGTTGACAGTCTTTTAAAGTGTACCTATAATTATAATCATCAGTGTATAGTAGTAGTATAAATATAGTATTATCACTGTACAGTGTACACATTCTCCGATATTTACAAAAATAACAGTGTAGGTCTAATAGACATATTTTGTTTGTGTGTGTGTGTTGAAATATGCATAACACTAGAACGAGTCACTTGTCATAGACCCCGCTGATAAGGCGCTCTCTTTGTAGGCTCTACCTGATTACTCTGCCTCAAAGAGAACGCCGCTCGCGAAGGTGTATCAAAACAAACAGAAAATTAAAAACAAATGCATTTACGCAACCAACGCAAATCGTCTTTGTACTCAATGGAAGGGTTAAAAATAAATACACTGATCTATAAACATATATGTTATATATGAAACATGACAACACGCAAAATACACACAATTGTATGTGTACGTGATATGTACATACTATACATCATATTTACATACTATAGCATATGAAGTTCTAGGATAGTTGAATAATCCTGAACAACATTATATTTCACTCCAACTTCTCATAGCAACAGAGATGAAGTATAAAAGTAAAGAGAAAATAAAAGACCGCAGAGAAGGGGAAATAAATTGGGGCGGGGGAGGTAGAAAGGTGATTGTTGCTGTCAAGAAAAAACAAGAAAAAAGGCAAACAAAACCCAAATAAAAATATCGACACAATAAAAAGGGGCGAGGCTGGAGGCGCGCGAGCTGCAGTTGTATGTGTGTAATGCGTGCGCGCAATTGAAACGGTAAAAGAAGTAAAAAGGAAAGTCAAAGTATACAGGACAATGACAATACGCCATCGACTGCAGTATCTGCCTTTTGCATATGTGTAAGTGTGTGTGTGAGTGCGTATGCCAGTGTGAGTGTGATGGATCTCACACAATGAATGAGCAACAAAAGCTGCAAGGAACCGAAGTAAGTCGTATCTTGTTTGGATACAGAATACGCGCGCATATGCATACACACATTCAACTTGCAATACATATACATACGCATATACGTAGTATCTGTGTGTGAATATACAAATTTCCAATTTGAAAATATATTGATAGAACTTATTTAGTACGCCATTGGTTACATTCTTATTTTCCATGGTGGAATTACGAACAAATTTGCATTGACATTCAAATTTCCCTAGAACAAATGTGCGAAATTCACACACACACTAACACACAGACACAACGTCAAGTGAGTACATCGTTTTTTGGCCGTTTCTTTTGCTTTCATTCAATAAAATTATTGCGAATGACAAGCACAAAACAGAATTGCAAAAATTGCAGCGTATAACAGCAAAGAGCATGCTAAAGAAAATGCCGTCTACTCTCGCAATTTTTACACACGCACACATACGCAATGTCAAAACACACAGCGTCTCTGTGACGCATATATTGTTTCAAAATTGTTGTTTTGATTTTTTAATGGAAACACTACAGTTTCTGCATTGTTTTTCATAACGAAAACTGTTTTAAATTTCAATTAAACAGCACACGAAACGTATAAAAACATCAAGTACACACCACGGAGCCACAGAGAATCGTCACGTACATACACACTGAAACAAAAGTACGCGAGCGCAAAATCCACCACATGTAACAGCGGCAAGGTTCAAATTCAACACACTACAAAATAGAAGAACCAAAACTCAACACGACGAACGTTTGTTGCATAAAGTACGAGAGTAGAAGTCCATAAATGAAAATATTTTGACTATAAATTATTAATGTTTTCACATCGAACAAAATTTTGATATATTAAGAAAGCTTATGATAAACACACGTTTAACTCTCGGATTAAATGTACATCAGAATCAAATGTAGTTACACGCCAAATACACATGCACACCTTAACGAACACACACACACACACACATGCACACCACACACACACACTCACGAGCAGACAATACAGAAGCCGCAAGAGGGCAAGAGCGGTCTAAGAGAGAGCAGCGCGAGGGGTAATATTGAATCTTGTACCAAAAAATGTATGCACTCACGTTGCAATTCCTTGTTTTTGCTGTTGGCTGCGCCTTTTCACATTAGCTTACAGTATGTACAATTTGCGTTTACGCATATTTACTGTTTCCAACACCTTATTAACCAAATAATTTCGGTTTTGCTTTTATTTTTACAATTTTTCGCGGAATGGACGCTGTTCCAACCGAGACGACGACGATTGTGTGCTTGCTGACGCCATATTGTTTTTCTGTGTACATCGATATATCAATCGATATAAAAAAATCTATCGATGTAAAAATGTAAACAAAAGTATGACCAAATGCAAATGTTAGTGCTGTAAAATGCTCGCGATAATTGCTCTAGATTATATTTGCAACATTTACTTAAATTAACATCTTTCTATGGACCCAAGAGCGCGAAGATATTTTAGCATTCCTGCCAAGTATAGCGGCCAACCCATCGAGGATTTGGAGCTAAACATTCAGAGATATGGCAATGATGTAGTCCGCATGCAATTGACAAATCGTATGCACAGTAAGCAATGCCATACGCAGATAAAGCGTTTATATTGGCTTTGCAGCGTCGCCATTATTTATTTCTTTGGCATTGCAAGATCATTTACCGAAGGTCCTCTCAGCATTCGACAGGCTCCGATTCTATATCCCGGCCTATTATGTATAGCCCTTGCGATTTATATATTGCGAACTACTTTCGACTTGGTGCAATCGGAAAATCTCTTTTACAGTTGGGATATGGTTCTACAAACGGAAACTATACGGAGTTTTGGGCTGAAATCCGTATTCTGTGTACAACGCGGCCATTTGCAAGATATAGTCCTCAATGAAGTTATAGAGAATGTGAGTCCTAAATATGAAATGCAATTGTAATTTATTAAAATGTTATATTTACAGTTAGATGTAAAGTACATGCTTATTGCGCGCACGAAAGGTGGTATGTTTCAAAAGCTGCCTATTATTCCGCTATTTAATGTAAGTAGTAACGAAATGAAAGGTAATATAATATCCTATTGAATAATTGGCTCTTGCATTTCCAGAGTCTATCGCCATCCTTCGAGTGTTTGAAGTACATTCACCAGACTTTACACGGCTATTGGTTAAATAACGAAAGGGTAATGGTTAGACGTCAGCAGAGGTCACATTGACTGACTAAATCATACAGCTCCATCATCTTGTCCAACTGAAAGTATTCAACTCACATATAACCAAAGGCTGTAAATGAACATATATTAAACAAATACCTGTAGTAGGGGAGTATATTCTTTTTCTATGTCGCACTGTGGGGGTATTTTGGGTATTTTCAGTTCAACGTTGTCTCTATTAAACTCGCCGCGCATCTGGAATGATGAATAATGAAATATTTAAATGTCGAAATAAAATAATTAATATTTTTCTACCAAATTCTTTAGATCTGTTGTGTAGGCATGTTGTGCTATCTTTCGGTAAAATTCCAGATATGTATTCCTGGTAAAGGTTAATTCTTCCTGTGCTTTACGCAATCTATGCGCTTGTTGTACGGTTAGTTCTACAAAAGCAAAACAAAGTCATTTATATTTATTTTTTAGATTACTTTTAATGGATACTTACTTTCCATGACGAATATTGCTTGGCGTCTCCTTTTTTCGAATGTTCTTAAGTGTTGAATAACGACAACATTAAAGTATTGCACCGCACTGTATCGTCAGCTGACGTCATTTGTATATGCAAATAAACAAGGCTGTTTTTTGTTTATGTGCCAAGTTGAAGTGAAAACATCTTAAATGATTCTATAAAATTGTACCATCCGGACTACCATAGTCCTTAGAAGTCTACGTACCTATCACTCCCAAAGGCAAACAATGTAAAGAGGCTGTCGTTGCCTACAAATGAAAAAATAAAAACAATAATAATTGTAAGTTCAGTGATTGACTCTAAAAATATTCATACATATTCATAAATGTATATATAGACGGGCGTGTCAGGCACATGGTCATTAACACTTTCCATATTTCATTTTATTTGTAATTATATTCATATTTTAGGTAGTTACATTTCGATTTTAACGGCACACAACTGCTACCTCGCCATGAACCGTTCGGAATCCATACCCATAAGACGTGATCGCTCCTTTGACAGTGTACTCAATCGGCTACTCAGGATGCGTTCTCAGAATCATGAGAGTTTCCGTGCGGCAATGTACAATTTTTTAATCGCAGCTGGCATAGCTGCTTTCGTTGCCGTTTGCTTCATCTTGGGGCCCTTTGTGCGCCCCCTGCTTTGGGCCTTCCTCATGGGTGCCGTGCTGTTCCCCTTCAAGCGGAGGCTGGCCGAGCTGCTGAACAACTGGTTTCAGCGTCTGGAGGAACGTGATTCGAATGTTCTTGTGTCGATTTGTTTGGCTCCGTTGGAGGCCACGGAGCACTGCGGGCGTATGCTAATCAATTGGTTGTGCCAACATTGGCAGCTCCTTCTATCCGGCTGTGGTGTTGCCATCTGTACCAAGCTGCTCGTGCTATATGCGCCAAAAGGATTTCTCCTTGCTCTCTGGAACTGGCTGCTGTTCTCGCACGGTCTGTTCGTACGCATCATTGGTTTCCTTAATATATATTTGGTAAGTTCTTCGTAATCATTATATGATTTGTGAGATCATATATATGTCTATCTGTTTGCCCCCTCAGCTTATAGCTCTGATTATACTTTACCTGTCATCCGTGCACTTCTTCTGGAGTCCACAGAAGAGCGCTCAATTCCTTGTCGCCGGACAATCCATGTGGATAGCCATAGCCGGTTATCTATGCAGTTTTCTAGGAGCACTGCAGGTGCCTATCTTTCTATTGATTATGGGCTACGTGGTGGTTTCTACAGCGTACCATCTGCAAGCCACGGATGACAATGAATCTGCCAGTTTTGTGGATCGTCTGCAGAAGCTGTTCGATAGAAATGATTTTGAGCGATCGCTAAGCAACATTAGCATCTGTCGCAGAGCTGGCGGCGAAGCAACAATACAATCTGATGTCGAAGATATCTCGTTGAGCGATACTATAGACTCTACCGATACACTCGATGCAAAGCAATCGGAGGAGGCTGAAGGTCATCAGAGCGATACCTACTTCAAGTTGCTGTTCTACGCCTGCCTTGGCACTTTCCTTTATCGCAATATCTGGATGTTTATACTGGCAGCTGTGCCCATATGTCTGCACCTGCTCTACACCCTTGGCACC
Source organism: Zaprionus davidi (assembly GCA_018903715.1). NCBI lineage: Eukaryota > Metazoa > Arthropoda > Insecta > Diptera > Drosophilidae > Zaprionus > Zaprionus davidi. Next base: position 6,784,723 of record JAEIGL010000003.1, read on the forward strand.
TTCACTGGCATCACTCAGTTTGTGTACAGCAAGATCAACGATGCCTATCATGCTATGAGGGTAAGTGAGACTTGTGATTGAGTTGAGTTTGTTTTCTTCATTCGATCAATCTATCTTTGTATCAGGCTTGGGCACTGGATCATCATTCTGCTGTGCTGCCACTGTGCCTGCCCGGGGCTCTGGAACTGAACTATAAGATCAATTGCATTGTGCGGGATTCGCTGAAATCATCTGTTGAGAGTGTGACCTCCATTCTAATGATAATACTCATGTTGCTGATCATAGTATTCCTGAGTGTTTTCTTCTGTGTCAACATCTATTCAGAGACTATTGAAGTCGCCTACCTCGGCAAAGATCTAATTAACAAGACAATCACAGATCGTCCTGAGCTAATTGATATTTTGCCTGCCAATATACAAGCATCCATTGATGATGCGCTCGACAATGCGCACCATTATGGACGCCGTAAGATTGAGACATACATTGATGATTGGCTGGCGGAGGCGGACAAGGTGCATGCAACCAAACTAAAGGAGCAAATCTTGGATGTCTGGGATCGTCTAATACAATATTGGATTGATTTCAATAAGGCGGGCACATCATATGGTCCTCGGGTGCCCACAGATGCATTGAAGAGCACTTTCGGCGAGATTGTTGACAATCCTGGTAAGTCGTTTGCACTGATTATACCTGCTAGTTCCTGCTCCAACTCTCCTCAATTGTCCAATTTATAATAATGTTTTGAGTTATTTAAATAGTTTTAGTTACACTTTTTACGCTTCGTTTCGTAATCCTCATCCTCTGTTGTCCTGTTCCGTATGCGTCGAATCAAATAACTCATTACATGTTGCATCTGCTAACACGCGATTATTTATTTTAACCAAAGGACATTTTAAAGAGCTAGTTTTAGTGGCTAAACAGGGTATCATCGGCTGGGCGCAGAGCAACACGCAAACAATACTCGAAGTGGCGGAATCCCTTTGGCACATTATACACACGAATCTCTCTATGATCATGGGAGTTGCTGGTGAAATTCTTTCATTGCTGTTGTCCGGCGGACAAGCGTGCATTGAATTCATTCTGGATATGGTAATGACTCATATATGATACATTCCATTCATTATTCGTGGATTCATCTCTCGTATCTTTTCAGATCGTTTTCTTTACTGCACTCTTCTATTTACTCTCGAGCAGCCAGGAGAAATATGCTCCGCTGCAGATAACCAAACACATGGGCTACTCAGCGTCGGGCAACAAGATTGCGGATGCCTTGGAGAATTCCATTACGGTTGTGCTCGTCTCGATGTTCAAGTGTTCCACATTTACAGGACTCTTCACGTGGCTGGTGCACACAGTGTTTGGAGCACGCATTGTATTCTTGCCCTCGGCCTTGGCTGCCCTGCTGGCGGCGGCTCCGTTCCTAGGCAGTTACTGGTGTGCAGTTCCAGCCTTTCTGGAACTGTGGCTGGCGCAGGATCGCTTCTATGCCGGCGTTATACTATTCCTACTGCAATTCTTTGTGCCCTCGTCATTTGAGACAGCAATCTACGCCGATCTTAAGGGGTGAGTACCAACAACTACAATTGATATAAACTGAATCTGATCGCTTGCATTCCCTGCAGCGGTGGACATCCTTATCTCAATGGTCTGGCCATAGCCGGTGGCATGTACTGGATTGGCTGGCAAGGTGCCATCTTTGGTCCCCTCATGCTATGCTTCTTCATTGGCATCTTCGAGGTAGCCACCCTGGCCATGCGCACCAATCAGCAGGAGCAGCCAAGGTATGTTTGGAGCTAGTTGTGGGTTCTGTACATTTTGCATGCAAGTTTTGAATTTCTTATTGTATATCTGCGGCTCAAGGATATGAGTAAGTTCATTTTTTGGTTGTCTTCAATACATTTATCATTTGTTGTTGCTTGGATTGTGTAGATGTTGAAGTTAGTTTTGTGTTGACTTTGAGATTCTAAGCGAAACCTCTGATGTCTTGCAGACGCAGTTCTGATGAGGAAACGCGCACTACGTGAGTTCGTCCGCATGACGTTGAAGGAATCCTCAACTTCGCACCTCGAATTTCTAATCAAATAATCTATTGGCGAACCTGATGATCATACACAATGCTAATGCTAACTACCCAGTTTCTATTTAAATCTTTTGATCTGCCATTTTAGTTTTAATATATTTTATACTTAACTGAAAAAGAGTATGCAGAAAAATTGATTCCGTCTAGAAAGTATTGAATCGAACTAACTATAATTGTAAGATATAATAACCTTAACTAACTTATTTCGAAAGCTTCTGTATTTTATTTATGACTTGATGAAACTGGGCACCATTACAGGAATATGTATCTCTCTTTGTGTACTATCATAAATTGCTTTTAACTTGTACCTCTCTCACTTATAATGTACATAAAATAGAATCTTTTTTGCTTAAGGCTTTGGATCGACAGCTGTTGAACCGGTTCCATTGCAAGTTCGTACCTTAATTTATGCTCGCTAATCATGTGATTTGTTTAAGCTTAAGTTGATAATGTTGCGAATAAATGTCATTACATTACTCTTAGTACTAACAAACCTTATTCCCCGTTGTTGTTAATTGGACAGTTCTACTTTCAGCACGAATCTACCAACTTTGCCTGAACAAAATAAGACTTCGAACCTGCATAAGGTCGACAGAGAAGAAGTGTTCAGAACTACGCCTGCCATACTGTCCCAGTCAACGCCCAAATGGAGTGGAAATCGTGTGGGAAAACCTGTTGAGCTGAAAATCATAACGACAATGCTGCAGCCGTTGCCGATTGTTAAGAAAACTAGTTGAGTTCTCTCTTCTTTTCTTTCCCTCTTTTTTATTGTTTACAAAAATAACGGTACAAAATACAAAGATATTCTTCTAGCTCAGTTTGTATACTGATTCTTGAAGGTAAACTCCGGATGCCTTTCGACACTGTAAAAGATAAATGAGTAAATATTAAGAATTTAAACAGGTTTCGGTGTTTTTTCTTTTCTTCTTACCCATGGAAGAATGCAAAGTCGCAGACGCGTATGTTCTTATCTAGGGAACAAAGTTTGGCCACCTCCTCTGGGGTCAATTGGAAGTCAAAGATATCTAGATTCTGCTTCAAACGCTCCGGATTGGTACTCTTCGGTATGGCCACAACGCCGGTGTCCACAATCCAGCGTAGCAAGACCTGAGCTGGAGTCTTGCCATGTTTGACGGCAATCTCCTTAACCTCCGGCACTTCAATCAGATCTGGCAAGTCGCGTACGATGCCAGCACCAGCATTGAAAGAGGCAATACCCCTGGAGCCCAATGGGGAATAGGCAGTAACTACAACGTTCTCAGCCTGACAGAAGTCGACGAGGTCACGTTGCTGTAGGTACACATGGTGCTCGATCTGATTGTTAGCTGGGCGTATCTTGCAGTTCTTCAGCAGGCGGGCAACCTGCTCCTTGCTGAAGTTAGAGATGCCAATCGACTTGGCCAAACCCTTCTCCACCAGCTTCTCCATCTCCGCCCACGTGGCAGCATGATTGGTCGTCTTGTCGACCTCAATGAGTCCCTCTGCATCGACCTTAAAGCTGCCGTCCTCATTGATCTGAAGTGTGAAGGGTGTGTGGATGAGGTACATGTCTACATAGGCCAGTTGCAAGTCGGCCAACGATTTCTTAATGGTTGGTTCCACCTCATGGGGTCGATTGGCTGAAAAAAGAAGATACACATATTTTGTATTAAATTCAATTCCATTCATAGAATGTCCTTTAATTCACTTACCAACAGGTGGCAGCTTGGTCACAATGTACAGCTCCTCTCGCTTCACTTTGCCAGCGTCTAGCCAACGCTTGAGGACACGCCCAATTGCCTGCTCATTGCCATAGACTGGCGCCGTATCGATGTGTCTGTACCCCGCCTCCAGTGCTGCTTCTATTGCGGTTTCGATTTCCTCATCAGACGCCTGAGAACGTTAGATTGCGGTTATTGATATCAGTATCAGCATTCAGTCATTTCAGAAATAATGCAGTTGTTTGTTCTGCACTTAATCAATATGAAGAGAAAGTCTTCCCATTGTACTTGGTCCACAGGCAAGTTCGTTTGTTTATACTCAACAAGAACCGGTCCCAGTTACATTCCCAGTCTCTATCGGTTAAGTATCTACTTCATGACGTGACAAAAACTGTCTTGTGGTGAAATTAGTTTGCAAAAAATTTACTTAAGTCATCTGATCATGGGTTCGAAACATAATTATATATAGTATATATATAGATATGCATATATGTACATATGTACGTTCTTGTGTATTTTTTATAGTATACAGACATGAAGAGCATATCAGTGACGTTGTAAATAATACTCCAAAACACTTTTATAAATTATATTTTTGAATTATTCTTACCTGCCAGGTGCCAATGCCAATGATTGGCATTTTCTCACCATTGTTGAGTGTCAAGAACTTTGCACTAGCCATTCTTAATATAGCAATAGTATTTAATAATGGATGTTTACTTGTTGAATTCTGATTTCGGATAAAGAAAAAACACAACCGGTCGTGTTGGATTCGTTGATAGAATTGAACATGTAGCCTAACCGGCAAGAATGAAAGCTTTCGAAGCTTTTATTAGTTCTACAGTGGGTCAAAATGGCAATTATTGGAGCTTATTTGCGCATATGAAAAAGTATTATCATGTATAATTAACGACTTTCAATATTTTAATCTTAATTATTTTATTGTTATGTACCTTTATTATTTATTATATACTTTGCTTTTTCATTTTAATTATTTTAACTAAGACGCAAAAAAGAGCAAGTTCGAAAATGCGCTGATCAGTGTTGGTAAATTTTACTTAAGACAATCGATAAGAGCCACGACATATTATCGATACAAGAACCGGGACTCCGAACGTTTTTACGCATATCATTTGTAAGTTCTTTATTTACATTTAATAGCGACATAATCAATTTTTGTAAATATACGTGAATAAAATAATAATACTAGTAGAGCTGCACAAGTTTGCTTTGTAATTTATAAGCTTATTTAATTATTTAATTAAGTCTGAGCAACAGGTAGTTTAAGAGCACTGCACGTGTTTGAAACGTGAGAGCACTGGCTCTGTGCATCCCTTTCGCACACTCTCTTTGTGCCGCGTGCTGACTACAAAACAGTTGTTGCTCAATTAAAGTAATAATAATAATAATATTAAATAGACGACGTGTAAAATGCTACGCAAAGTGCCGTTGATTGTCATCTTGGGCTCCACGGGTACGGGCAAGACGAAACTATCGCTGGAACTTGCCGAGCGCTTTGGCGGCGAAATAATCAGTGCCGATTCCATGCAAGTGTACACAAACTTGGACATTGCCACAGCCAAGGCCACCAGGCAGGAGCAGTCGCGTGCCAGGCATCATCTGCTGGATGTTGCAACACCCGCAGAACCTTATACAGTAACACATTTTCGCAATGCTGCGCTGCCCATCATCGAGCAGTTGCTGGCCAAGTCAAAGCCGCCGATTGTGGTTGGTGGCACCAATTACTACATTGAATCCCTGTTGTGGGACATACTAGTGCAGACAAATGAACAGATTGTTGCGGACGATGAACATCACTTGACTACCGAACGTATGGCAGCGATGTCCACAGCTGAGCTGCATAAACATTTGCAGAGCATCGACGTGAGCAGCGCCAATAGGATTCATCCGAACAATCGTCGCAAGATCGAACGCGCCATTGAGGTGTACCAGAGTACAGGACGCACCTTGACCTCCAAACTGCTGGAGCAGCGACAGCAGCCAGGTGGCAATCGTCTGGGAGGTCCACTGCGCTATCCACACACAATTCTGCTGTGGTTGCGTTGCCAACAGGAGGTGCTCAACGAGAGGTTGGACAAGCGAGTGGACGGCATGTTGCAACAGGGTCTGCTGCGGGAGTTACGTCAGTTCCACAACACATATTCGGACGTTACGCAGCAGGCGTACACCAAGGGAGTGCTGCAGACCATTGGCTATAAGGAATTCGTGCCGTACCTCATGAAATACAATGAGCAACAAGATGCCCGCGTGGATGCATATCTGAGTGAGCATCAGTATCAACTGCCGACAAAGGAGCAATTGGAGCAACTGCAGGCAGCACAGAACGAGGGGGATGACGAAGGGAAGCTGTGTGAATGCCTCGCACTGCTTGGCAGCTGCTGCGAGGAGCTAAAGCTAGTGACGCGTCGCTACTCGAAGAAACAATTGAAATGGATTAACAATCGTTTCTTGGCCAGCAAAGATCGTCAGGTGCCGGCTCTGTATGAGCTGGACACAAGCAATGTCAGTGCCTGGCATGAGGGAGTATTCAAGCGAGCCGAGTGCATCATCGAAAGCTACCGCAATGGCGAAACCTGTGAGATTGAACCAATGCCAAAGCGGCTGCATCCCGGTGCAGATCTCAACGAGGAGACGAGCAACTTTTGTGGCATCTGTGAGCGTCACTTTATCGGCGAATATCAATGGCAATTGCATCTCAAATCGAACAAACACAAGAGACGCCGCGAGTCGCAGCGACGCAAGCAGCGAGAGGCGGCCGAGACCCCAGCAACGACTGCAACGACAACAACAAATACAGAATCGTCTGATAAGGCGCTGTAAAGGCGGACACCCCTAGACAAACCACGAGTAATAAATACATTTTTATTTACGTACAACAACCTGAGTAGATTTGTTTTTACATACATACATATACCCTTGGTGAGGGTATATACATTTTTAGACAGACAGTTGGCATCTTCAATACTATAAAGTATATGTATTCATGATCAGAAGAGTCGAACTATTCATGACTGTCTCTCAGTAGTTTAAGAGACATCTTTGCTCGCATAGATACTATTGTTGTACATAAGTCGGATCGAAGCAATATATGGTATAGTTACAGTACATACTATCGGCGGATTAAACTTTCTACTGTTATATATAAGTAGTATAGGAAAAATCCGAGATAATTGATAGAGTATTAAACTCTCAGTATGCCGAATGACGCCTTTTATTCTTGTTTATAACGTACAACAACCTGAGTATATTTGTTTTTGATTTCAAGCTGATGCAAGCCAATACATTGATCCCCATTTCCATTCCCATGCCCACCCCCCTTGCCCCTTCCACTCGTTAGCTATCAGTGCCACCGCAGCCCACAGAGGTCGCGAAAAAAGCGAAAACATGTTTGTGCAATCGAAGCCCACGTCTGATTATTAGTGATCTCGTTTGGTCTTTCATTTACATTTCAGTTGCCAAGTGAAGCAGACGCAGACACAGCAAGCAACCTCAAGGATTAACAAAGATGGCAACCAAGAAAATAGGTGGGCAGACCGGCAGATATAGAGCATCATTATAGGATTACCAACATCTCAACTTCATTTTTGGTTTCTCTCTTCTAGCACTTTTGAGCGTGTCGGACAAGACTGGCCTGCTGGAACTGGGCAAGAGTCTGGTGGCATTGGGCTTCGAGCTGGTGGCCAGCGGTGGCACGGCGACATCACTGCGTGCAGCTGGACTCACTGTCAAGGATGTGTCCGACATAACTGGAGCTCCAGAAATGTTGGGAGGACGTGTCAAGACGCTGCATCCGGCTGTACATGCCGGCATCTTGTCGCGCACCACACCCAGCGATCTGGCGGACATGAAGCAACAGCACTATGATCTTATTCAATTGGTCGTCTGTAATCTGTATCCATTTGCCAGCACCATAGCCAAGCCGGACGTGACGCTGGCCGATGCTGTGGAGAATATTGATATTGGAGGCGTCACTTTGTTGCGTGCAGCAGCCAAGAATCATCAGCGTGTCACTGTCATCTGTGAGGCTGTGGACTATGCACGAGTGTTGGCCGAGATTAGTGCCAAGGGTGACACTACGCCGGAAACACGACAGGCGCTGGCACTCAAGGCCTTTACCCACACGGCCAGCTATGATGATGCCATCTCTGATTACTTTAGGAAGCAATATGGTGCTGGTGCATCACAGTTGACGCTGCGCTATGGCATGAATCCGCACCAGAAGCCGGCACAGCTCTACACACATTTGGCCCAGCTGCCGTTGCGCGTGCTGAACGCCTCGCCGGGATTTATTAACTTGTGCGACGCCCTCAACGGTTGGCAATTGGTGCGTGAACTCAAGCAGGCATTGAAGCTGCCAGCGGCGACGAGTTTTAAGCATGTCTCGCCTGCCGGCGCAGCTGTGGGCGTGCCACTCAGTCCGGAGCAGGCCAAGCTCTGCATGGTCGATGATCTCTATGAACAGCTGACACCACTGGCTACGGCATACGCGCGAGCACGTGGCGCCGATCGCATGAGCTCCTTTGGTGACTTTGTGGCACTCTCCGATGTCTGCGATGTCTTGACTGCCAAGATCATCTCGCGTGAGGTCTCTGACGGCATCATTGCTGCTGGCTATGAGCCCGAGGCATTGGAGATTCTCAAGAAGAAGAAGAATGGCAGCTATTGCATTCTGCAGGTCAGTATTGGTAGAGAGAGAGGGAGAGAGAGAGAGAGTAGATTCTTCAACTTATTCACTTGTAATTTGCAGATGGATCCCAATTATGAACCCAGCGCTGTTGAGCGCAAAACCATCTTTGGCCTGACGCTGGAGCAGAAGCGCAACGATGCCGTCATCGATGCCAATCTATTCTCCAAGGTGGTCAGCAAGCGTGGCCCATTGCCCGAGGCTGCAGTGCGTGATCTGATCGTGGCCACAATTGCGTTGAAATACACGCAAAGTAACTCGGTGTGCTATGCCCGCGATGGTCAGGTGATTGGCATTGGTGCCGGCCAGCAATCGCGCATCCATTGCACACGTCTGGCCGGCGAGAAGGCAGACAACTGGTGGCTCCGTCAGCATCCCAATGTGGCCGGCATGAAGTTCAAGGCGGGCGTCAAGCGTGCCGAGATCTCCAATGCCATTGATAACTATGTGAACGGCACCGTCGGAAAGGATATGCCGCTGTCCCAGTTCACCAGCATGTAAGTGACAGTGTGGGAGTGTCTGTCCATAGAAGACATGTGTATTCATCACAAGCTTCTTCTGCAGGTTCGATAAAGCGCCAGAGCAGTTGACGACACAGCAGAAGCTCGACTGGCTGAAGCAGCTCAGTGGTGTGGCACTCGGCTCGGATGCCTTCTTCCCCTTCCGCGACAACATCGATCGTGCTCGCTTGAGCGGCGTCTCGTACATTGCCAGTCCAGCTGGCTCGACCAACGATGCGGGCGTCATTGCTGCCTGCGATGAGCACGACATCATAATGGCGCACACCAATCTGCGTCTATTCCATCACTAGAGTAACCTTTTTATATACCATTTGTGGCCTTTATTCCCATGTCCAACTGCCTGCCCAGCATTCCCTTTAAGCACAATAAAAGACACCTCTTGTAAGTTAGTTAAACGATCGCTGCCTCGACTATGAACTATTTATTAAGAGAAATTAGTTGCTAACTAATGTACAGTGGGCACTCGCTGGCCCAGAGCCTAGTATCGCCGGCTGCGTCGCTTGCTGAAGGCGCCGCGGCAATTGCACACAAATATAAAGAATGTCAGACAGAAAATTAGCACCGAGGCCAGGACGAGGGCCAGCGATGTGGTCTGATCGTAGCTGGCGGTGGGATCGAGCACATGCTGCTCCGGCAGCAGCTGGAAATCCAGCAGCACTTGGGTGCCATTGGGCGGCGGACAAGGTTGCTGTACAATGATCTCCTGGTGCTGCACCTGTGGAGCAAGATGAAGTAAATGAATGGATGTTGATATTGCCTCCTCCTTCTCCTTCTCTTTACCTGTTTGTTGCGGCACAGCTGCAGACCCGCCGAATTGGCCAGAGTATCCGCGCTGTACTCGTCCTGCACCAGCACGGGCAGCAGCCAGCGTTGCGGCGAGGCTGTCTGCAACCAGAGCCAGAACTTCGACAGATTACGCGGATGCACCAGATAACCGCCCACAGCGGCGAGTGCCAGGCTGAGCAAGGCATTGACCAGACTGGCAGAAGCCTTGCAGGGCAGCAGATGGGCACAGAAGAGAGCCAAGGTCTGGATGAGTGTCAGATAGAGCAGCATGTAGCCTGTGGGAAGAGGGAAGAGTTAGTTGTTTACTCATCCACTGACAGCAACTCCCACCACTTACCCATATACAGATAGATGCCTGTGTCGCTGCTGTTCGAGTAGGTGTAGAGGCCGGCCATGCTATGCGCCGGCAGCAGATAGGCCAGCCAGATGCACAAGCTGGGAAAGAGGCCGAAGAGGCTCTGCGGAGAGAGAGATGGCATCAAGTAGAGATCACAGAGCGTGGGTGCACACTTACCTGCACCACTATGTAGAGACTGCGCGAGTAGAGGCCCAGCCGTATGTCGCGCTCGGCATGTCGTCGATCCTCCTGCGTGTCGCGTATGGTCAACATGACCAGTGGCCAATAGGCCAGCACCATGACGCAATGATGATAGCCAAAGCGATCGTTGTACGACAGCTGCGCATCGGAGGCGGGCACATCCCAGAAGATGCAACCAATGCAGAGGGAGAGCACCGCTGCCGAAATCAGTTTGCTTATCCAGGTGAGCAGCGAGCCGGGCTGCTTGTAGCCGGCAAAGCGCTTCACCAGCGCCTTGGCCTGGCCAAAGAAGCCCGCCTTCATGGTGAAGTTGGGCAGCGAGGCAGGCGGCGCAGCTAGCGGGGGCTCAGAGTTGATTTGGTCCCACGCATTGGCCAGCGATTCAATGCGGGCCGACGACTCCAGCATGGCAGCTGCCGACAGATCATCCAAGGTGACCAGATCAACTGTGGAGCAGAGACAAAATGAATCATTAGCCAATGAATTGAAGCATCACTGAGATTACTTACGATAATAGTCTGCCGGATTCTTGAAGGGTGGACACGGATAGCCCAGTTCGCCCATGTGCCTGGGCAGATCCGCTCGACTGCCAGAGAACACTGTGCGTCCGCCGGACAACAAGAGTACGCCGGAGCACATGGACAGTATTTCGAAGGTGGGCGGCTGCAGAGTCATGATGACAATACGACCACCACTGCACCATTGTCGCAGATACTCGACCAGGAAGAAGGTGTCAAAGATGTCCATGTTGCTGGTCACCTGATCGAGTATCAGCAGCGATGACTGCGCCAGCAGCTGGCAGGCAACACTGAGGCGCTGCTTCTCCGAGTGCGTCAGCGTCGACACGTTCGAGGCACGCACCGTATTCAGGCCCAGATCCTCGATGAGCACATCCATGCGCTCCTTCAGATCGCTGCGATCCAGTGGCCCACGCAGTGCAGCATGGAAATTCAGTGTGCACTGCACACTCATGCGAGGATCCAGCGAGGACACCTCCAGTGCCGGCACATAGCTGCACAGCTCGCGCAGACCACGTCGATTCACCTGCTGCCCATTGATCAAGATCTCGCCACCAAGACGCTCACGCAGCCCCGCCAGACATTCGGCCAGGGCGCTGCCCTCGCGCTGTGACGTTGCCATAATGGCGAACAGATCGCCCGCCTTGGCCTGCAGCGAGACGCCGTGCAGGCATGGACTGACGTCCAGGCAGTGCACCTGTATGTTGGGGTAGATCAGTCCCAGGCTGGACTGCTTGCGCCCGTACTGCTGGACATGGCGCGAGCTGCCATAGATGCGCGATTCCCCATAGTCACCATAGCCCATGTCGCCACCGCCACCAACCATGCCGGCGCCCAGCAGATCTGCCTCGCTATGTGAGCGATGCCCGTAGTGCTTGCCATTGCTCATGTATTGCTGCTGCTGCTGATGATGTTGCTGCTGCTGTTGCTGCTGCAGATGATGATGATGCTGGCCCACCGCAATGCTGGCGCGACTGTTGGCCTGTCGCAACGCAGCCGAGGGCACACCACCACCACCGCCGCCGCCCACCTGGGCACGTGACTCGGGACGGGAGTGCGCCATGGCCATGCCCATGCCGCTGATGGCACGGAAGTCAGATTCGCTGCGATATTTGCGCAAATTTGGAGGCACGCGACTGCGCGTTGTCTCGTTGTCGCTGCTGTCGTAGCCACTGGATCCAGCACCCGCTGGTGCACCCGAGCTATCCCTAAAGCCCCGATTCACTCGGCCACGCACGCCACCCAGTGCACTGGAGCCACCTGCGCCGCCGGGTCCCGGTCCGGGACGATGTGAACGCTGTGAGCCCGCATTTGGCGGAAACACGCGCGGCAGTCCAAACTTGAGATATGTGTACATGTTGGAGCCAAGTGGGGATCTACAAAGGAAGAAGATGTGTTAGCAAGGGGGAATCAAAGACATTCTCGATTTGTTGAAAGTAAATTAAAGTGGATTTTATATAGTTTAAAAATATATAATAATAAAAGACTATTATAAATAAAGAATATTATATATTATATAAAATATTACAATATATAGGAGTATATATATTGTATTCTATCTTATCATTTAACAATATATAGTAAATCTTCAGTTATTTAAATCTATCTTAAGTGAATATGTGTGTGGAGATCAACACTCTCAATTTCCCCATCACATTTATTTGAATGGCCACTTTCAACAGATATTAATCTGTTTAATTTATCCTTCCCTTGCGATCCCTAACTATCAAGCACACAACACGTGCCGTTTTTACTATTGTTCACCACATGTGTATTATTTAATTAGGATTTTCTATCATTTAACAATCTATGACTATGACTGACATTTAATAATCTATGACTAATCTACATATTTCTTCAGCTTGGCATATCAATTAACTACATAGTATATCTAATTTAAATCTTTCCTAGCCCAGACTGATCTTTTTGTACTTTATCTATAGTTGTTTTCGTCTTCTTTTCAACACTCTTTCTTCGTCATTTCTAACTTGTTTCGTTTGATGATCATTTTTATCAAATTTTTTCCAGTTTCTCTTTGATTCTTTGTCAGCTTCGTCGAATCGACAGCTCAAAGGAATGTTGTTAATTGATTATACGAGGTGAGTAACAGCATGAATGTATGTTAGTGTGTAATAGAATAGACATAGCACACACACCTGACTTGCGTAGTTTTTATACCCAACAACGAAGTTTTTTTTTGGTATTGAATTTCATTTTGCTTAATCATTCATACTGATTAATAAGTTGTCAGTAAAAAATGTTTTCACATATCGAAGAATCCTTTTGCCAGTTTTTTTATACATAGCTAGAATATTATTATAATAACTTATTAAACTCCAACACTCATTATTTAAAGAATAATCAATAAAGAAACGAAGTATTCTACTTTGGAATGTCTTTTCCACGATGTTGTAGCAAGATAGGTTAGAATAGGATAGGATCAACAGGTCAACATGTATGGTATGCACTACACATCACTAACAATATAGTAATAATAATAATAATAATAATATGATATAAATAATAAATTAGAGCTATGTTTTTGTTTTTAACAGACAATTTAATCCACATTTATTGTTTGTTTTGAATTTACATAAACGAAAAATAAATTGTTATAATATAAATATAATACTATATATATATTGATATAATAATGAATAAATAATTTAGTTAATTGCTTGTACTTTAAAAAACATAAGTTTCAAATACTTTGCAGGGTATATATTAGTAGAGTTCAAGTTGCTTGTTGTTGTTTTTCACTCACTTTGGTCCGTAGCGCGGATGATTTAATATTGATTGCACTGTAGTGTCGCGTAGCTGGAAATTTCCATATGGCAGCGGTGATTTATCTGACGATCCCAGAGCCGAATCGGTGAAGTCAGAGTTTAGATTTTGCCTGCGGGAGATACCAGACAGAGACAGTCAGCCAGGCAGGCAAAGAGAGCGGGCAAGGGGAGGCGGGGGGAGAGACGCAGGAGGGGGCATTGCATTAACCTGTTGCGGTTAATTGGTCATATCATTGAGCAGGCAAGACAAGGCGGGCGCGGGCAGTGGCAGTGGCAGAGGCGTGGCCAATTAAAGTTATGGCATTTGAACTTCCGCTGCGCTGCGGTTTAATCAAGCGTCAAAACTGTCAAGCAGGTGCAGTACCGGATGCTCCAAGGGCACGCCCACACACACACACACACACAAACAAACACAGTTTCCGTACTCACCTGTAAATGGACCAGGCATGCAGATCTTCTGATGCCGCTGGCGGCAACGGCGTATTTGGACCATGTGGCACCGAATACCGACGCTCCTCGCGTGACATTTTCTTGTTGGAAAACTGGCTCAGTTCCATGATCTGTAAGTGAGAGAGAGAGAGAGAGAGAGAGGGAGACAATATTAGAGCGGTGTTGTCAAAAAACGTAAGTTAACTTCAAGTCAAAGTGGGTCAAGAATGCCAGCCAACGTGGCTATTATTACTCATAATTTGCGGGAATTAGTTTAATGAAAGGCGCAAACACAAGCCACAACGGCATTGTCAGCGTAGCTCATATTACTAATGACAACTATGATATACCCTGTAGTGTTAGAGACGGGGGTAATCGAAGTTATATTCTACAAACTTTCTTTATAATGATACTTTATTTAGGCTATATCAATGCAAAAAAAGTGGCTTATATTTATAGATATCTTGATGAAACTTAGTGCACATTACTAAGTAGATTAAACCTATATTTATATAGCTATATATATCCTATATTTGCCTATATAGATTTATATATATAAATAATTTCACAATAATTTCACAACCAAACACAATGCATTTCTCTTTGACCTTGATTTTAATACACTGTCATAATTTCGTAGTATTTAGAACTCTACCCAGGATTTACATTGAAAATTAACGCATTTAATCATGAAGAAAATAATTAAATTAAGCAAGATTTTCAGAACTGCAGAGTTTAAAATTGATTGTTGAAATGCAAACTAGTCTCTAAATTTTATGAATATCTTGATAAACTCAAATTATAGTTTTTGGATTAGTTATCATTACCTGATTAAAAATAAATTATATTTTATAAAGTAAAGTTAACAAACGACTTTTTAAATTATATTTTAATAGGTAATAATAAATTTTTAACTATAGCCTATACTCTATAGCCTTCTACTCTGCCGTCATGCCACGAACTACCCTTCAATCTCGTACACATCGAGGGTATCTGATTGTCGGCTCGAGATTGTTATCTGTGTGTGTTTTCACGTTCATTTTCTTGACTTGGGCACATCGAAATTGCTTTGACGAGCAGAACAAAGCCAAAATCGCTGCGAATTTCGACACGGCAGCTGCGTTTTTAATTGCTAATGCGAAAAACAAAAACGCCAAAATGCAAATGAGCCGCAAAAGGCGCCAGTGTGAGTGCAGGTTATGCAATTGTAGGCGCTGCACCAAGTGCAACATCAAGTGCAACTGCTGTGCAACGTCTGCTGGTGCAACGAGGCGTATGCTCTGCAGCATTTCCGCCGGAGAGAGCACTCACTGCAGCTGCAGCTTGAGCTGGAGCTGGAAGTGGGAGTGCGTTGTTATGTAGTCAAGTGTTCTACACAGTCCACTCGGACTGGACTGTGACTGAGTCTCCTTTCCGTTTCACCTCGTTCATCTCAGTTCAGTTTAGTTATTTTTTTGGCGAAAGTGAATGGCGAGTTGCAAGTTTGCCAACCTGCCTCATAATTAGTGGCAAGACGAGCTGAGACGCCTCTCTCTCGCTCTCTCTCTTTCTCTAGTGGGAGCTGAAAGTGAAGCTGGGAAAACGCATCAAACCGACAGTTGATTACCGCATTTTTTGACGGCTTTTCGGCCAGTTTTAAGTTGGTATTATGATTACGACTGTGATTATTATTATTATTATTGTTGCTGTTGTTGCTATTATTAACTAGGCTCTTGCGTTTGTAGTATAAACTCTGTTAATTGCGTGTTGAATTCGCTTTAATTAAAATCACTTTTGATATAGTCAGATATAACTCGAGTATCTTCAAGTTCGCATCATTTCCCCTTCCCCTCTTGGCAAGAGTTCAGCGTTCAGTTTAGTTGATTTTGTTTTTTGTTATTGTTATTGTTTTTCTTATGTCTTTTTTTGATCTGCTTCACACTTTTGATTCGCTTATTGCTGTTGTTGTTGTTGCTGAGGCATTTAGTAGGAGTGAAAGTGGAAGTTTGGAAAAGGTTTTTAATACCCGCGCTCGATGATAATGTAAATACGACTTGAGAGGCTGTTACAGCTGCAGCTACGTAAGTGTGTGTGTGTGTATATGTATGTGTATATATGTATGTGTGTGTGTGTGTGTATGTATATGTGTGTGTCGCTACCCACATACCTAGTGTGCCGTCTCGCGTCAAAAGGGAAAAACTTGGCGGCATTTTTAAGCCGCTTTACTGCCGCGTCAACATGTAATGAATGTCGGAATGAATGCATGAATGAATGAGTGAATACACGAACAAACAAACGAATGGATGGCCGAATCAATGACAACTCTGGCAAGTAACGGGGGCAATGATACGCCGGCTGCAACATCATCAGCATTGATTTATGTGATCGTTGTCGCTATATCGATTATATCTATCTCTCTCTCCCTCACCCTCTCTCTCTCTTTATATAGATATCGTACATGTGTACAACATGTATCACACATACATACATAACCTGCTTGCAAGTGCGTAACGCAAAAAGCGGCTTGGAGAGTGAAAGATGCTCTCTTTTTTAGCTTGGCGGCAAGTAGAACGAAGAAAGAAAGGCTGAAGTGCGTCTGCGATGAAAGTTCAACGGCAATTTGCAGTATAGAGTATAAAGTAAATAATATAATAATATATGTTCATGTATTTATATAAAAATATATGTAATGTATATGATATATATTATATATTGTATATAGTAATAATAAAATAAGCTATAAGCTTATCAATGTCTATTGAAATGGAAACACAGACAATATGCTGGGCAACATTTTTAAAATATATTCAAATTATAATATGAATGATGATATTTTATGATAATATATGTTATATTCTTGATAGTTATTTGAACAGTGTAATGGTCTTTAATGGTCTTTACTTAAAATATGATCATAATCATATCATATTATATCATTACATTTAACATATCATATTATCACTCATATATAGAATGTTATCCACTTTTTGTATTTTACTGCATAAGATAATAATATTTCTAATAATTAAGAAAGCTACAGAGACTTTAATATGAAACTTTTGTGTTTAGCGTATTTTGTATAGAATACTTGCGTGCGGCGCAAATCTGTACATCCACTTAAATTGTTTCATTAATAACTTATATTGTAATTATCCGTTTGCAACCAAATGATTTGAATGATATGGTTTTTTGTGCTCATCAAAAATTAACATTCTAGCATTTATATCACGCTGCCAATTCGCTCTTTAATGATTTATTGCGGGCGTGGCCAAATTCTTAAGTACACTTGATCTGCGCACATTGGTAGCCTTTACTACTGAGATCAGACAGACAGACATGGCTGTATGTGCTGATCAAGAAGATGTATACCTAGTGGTGTTTGTATTCATGCATTCTTCTATCTGTTGTTGGTTTAAAAAGAAACAGAAGAAAGAAAATTCATGTATTTTTTCACTAGTGGTCATATATAAATATATCTATCTATCATACATACAATATATAGTATGTACCATATATATGAATGATCCCGAATGAATAAGTCAAAGAACTTTAAAATAGAATACAAAAAGAGCTAACAGATTTCACTTAGTGTCACAAAATCGATAAGTTTCACACAATTGATCACTTGGAAATGGATTTTAAACAGGTTACTTAATATCTCACAGTACTGGGGATCACATGAATTGTTCCAGTGCCACTAAATTACATGCCGAATTACTTGAAGGAGTTGCACAAACTCTGAGCAGTTGAAGTGTGTTTGAAATTACTCGATATGAATGCACTTTTGTATCTGTATCTAGTGCGAACACAGCAAAGTTGCAGATACAAATTTAGCTGATTGTATCGCAGCTTGAAATGCCAAAATACCAGTGCGGCACAGCAGCTGCAGCTGCAGCAGAAACCAGAATTCGAACTGGGAGGGGGAACGGACTGTGAGACAGACAGACAGACAGAGAGCGGAACAGACGCGGCTGCGAATGTGGCACAGTTATAGTTGCAGCAGAGTGGCAACAGCCTGGCCAGACTTATGTCATAGTCAGAGGCGATTAGCAGCGGCCATGTGGCAATGTGGCAAGAGAAGAGTAGCCGATTTGCATGATGAGAGTGTGTGGCCAGCAGCGGATGCGTCTTTGTCAACTGCACCGCTGCCAGGCCAAAGCACAATTAATTGGCCAACGGTTATTGGCAATGTTAGCGCAGCGTGGCAATGATTATTGCCAATTGGCATCGAGTTAGCGCCCAGGAGAATGTTGTCAATGGGAACGGGAATGGCAATGGGAGCTGAGGAGCTGCGGAGCTGTGGAGCAACCCGTTGCATGTTCCCGTTGCTTGTGCTGCATTCAAGTTGACAACTGGACAAGTGGACGACCGTTGCGTGTGTGTGTGTGTGTCTGGGCACAGTGTCCATTGATGCAAAAATGCTGTTAGACGCAAGTGGACTGTGGATGAGTAGGCAGTTTACTCGGAACCCCCTTGGCTTGATTTAATGGAGCGTGGCGCACCCAAGTGGTTCCATGTGACCAAGTGCTTTGACCATATACCAATTTGTCAAGTCCAGGCCCGTAGCTAGGCGTGTGCAGGGTGTTGCGGTGATAGCGAAATAAACCATTGCAAAAAGTTAACTAACTTATGTTTATTACGGTTTGAAATTCGTCAGATGAATGGATATAGTATTCATGTATTTATCATGTCGAAGCAGAAAATTACCGCTTGGCGTGGGTGGTGGGCGTGTCGTCCTAAATTTAAAATTAACATTAACTGCGCGTAGGTTATAGGAACCTGCATGCCAAATTTAGTGTATCCAGCTTTAATAACAGTTGAGATATCGATGTTCAAACAGACAGACTGACACACAGACAGGCAGACGAACAGACAGACAGATGCTCAATCGAATTGCGTCCTTCTGCCTAAGATTCTTCGAACCTATTGCCAAGTATAAAAGATCAAGAATAATGGAATGGATTAACAATCAATTATTAATCCAGTATAAGAAGGTCCTAAATATAGATTTCTGATAAACCATTAATGATTTTGCTAATATATAATCCTCAATAAAGGAAGGTTTAATAAGTTGTGCACTAAATGCATACAATATTTCAGAGCAATACAATTGCAATAGAGTACACAAGGTTCCCCTTAAGCCTCGCTACGGCTCTGGTCAAGTCAGCACTTTAACTGCCTTCACTTCAGTGCTGCTCTGTTTGATCTATTCGGTCTAGGGCAGGCCGGACTACAGATCAGGTATTCCCACGCAAAAGCCACAAAATCAATTGGGTTAACCAGCGTCGTCGACGTCGTCGTCGTTTCCCTTATGCCAATGATCGCTGCCGCTGGCATTGGACACGATTTCATTTCACTCGCCCGAAAGTTGTTGGCATGTAAACCAGGCAATCAGGCAACCGGGCAACAGGTAACCAGGCAAACAGTCAACTGTGCAACAGGTACATGCAACAACAGCAGCAGCAGTAACTGGCTGGCCACCCAAATCAAAAGCCGCTCTCTGATTGCCGCTGAGTGACAGTGTGTCCTCCATGACGCAGATTCGACTCGATGAGAAAGTGAAATTTCGTTGCTGTTGCTGGCATCTGCCACAGGCACACGGGGCGTATGATAAAGAGTCGCAAAGTGGGTCGCAGTTGCAATTTGCAATTAATAACAACAACAACAACAATTGCCATTAAATATATGTGGGCGTGGCTGGGAACTGGGCGTATGACTAATACTAATCGTATATTGCCAGCATGCAAATTGATAATGATAATAAACGAGAGAGGAAGAAGAGAGGCAAAGAGCAGAGCATCGAAAGATGCGATTACCTGTTTGTGTTGCCAACAACATTCCGGACAAGAAACGGGCTGTTGAACTTGTCCGGCTAAATGAAATTGTCGATAAACTCGAGCGCCCAAAAACCCAAAGAAAACAGAACAAAAAAAAAGCGCCGAAAATATTTCAGCGTTAATTGAGCACTCGCAGCTTCCCGTTTGTCTTCGATTTTAGCAGCGAGCGAGGGGCGAGTATGCAAATTTGTATCTCATAGATACTTTTTTAGATACTTGGCTGCTGCTGCTCAGATAAACGACAGACACGCAAACTGTCCAAGCGATTCACAAAAACAAAAATTGTGAAAGTTTCTGCTGCGTACTCGTAAATTGATTATGAACAGATTGTCTGAGTGTGTCTTGAGTATCTTGTGAATGCTGTGAAAATTTGCGAACAATAAAATGTGAATTAAACGATTTCGTTGACTTAAACGAAACTTTCCCAGCATATTATTATTAATATAGGGTATCTATAACTGGGCCATAAATGCGCTGCACAATTTGCTCAGGCTGGCAGGCAGGCAATTGTTATTGAATTGGGCAATCTCGAGCTGGCGAAACTACAAAAGCATAACGACAAAAGCTGCGAGCTGAGCCAAAGAATGCGCCAACTTAGCCAACTACTACAGTGCTGACATCGTCAATCCACAAGCTCCGACTAGTCGCGACTGTGACCCCAAAAGAGACCAAGTTAATGTCATGCTGTCGACAAATACTCGTCATGGCTGCATAGCCAGCCCTGCCAACTGCCGACTGCCGACTGCTGCCAACCACCAACCACCAAGCACCTCAACTGACTCAGTTTTTTGGCTCTGTCGTTTTTAGACTTTTTATACCCGCTATTCATAGGGTAGAAGGGTATTATAGCTTTTCATACATATACAATTGACAGTACAAGTATGAATGCCTGCAGACGGAGGCGTGGCAGATACCTCAAATCGTATATATTCTTGATTAGCATCATCAAGTCACTCGATCTAGCCTTATGTCACTCATTGTCTGTTCTCATACACTCTAAGCTAGATTAATAACTATTTATTGATAATATGCCTTATTATTGCACGCAGATCAAGTTAATATGTGACCACGGCTACTTAAATTGAAAAAAAAATCGAATTGAAAGCTCAACTTTTAGGTAAGCTTGTAAGTTTATAGAGTGCACAAAAATAAAAACCATTCGATTAAATTCTGTAAATTTGGTTAATATCGGGTAAGTAACATAAAAGTTATTTAAGAAATACTTTTAGTAGGCACAAAAAAAAGCGCCGTCTGCTAGTATGCAATGAAAAATGTTTGTTATCCATTTCCTTGATGTCAGCTTTGGTATTACAAAAAAGTATAATAATAATACAAAATAATATACATATAATAAATAAAAGTAAGCAATGAATAGAATTATATAAAAGTACATTCTAAAACTATTTCATAGGTTTACAAATGAATATTATAAATAAATATATTATATGTATTATATTTTATTAGTTTTTAACTTGGATTGGTAAGAGATCAATAAAACCCAATTAGAACGGCATATGTACTATATGCATATTTGTTGTAAGATAAACAATAGACAGTTTGATAAAATTAAGAGAGGACTCTGAGTTCAACACTTTAACTTATGTTTTGAGAAAGTAGGGGAATCTATATCTATATCATGATAAAATTATAACAGATGATCTCGTCGGCTGCCGAAGTGTGTATGTAATTCTCTTATGCTTCGTATACACTTCATATAATTGAAGTTTTAGTCACACTCAACTAAACATATCCCAACATACAATAAGGAAAAGCTTTTCACGTCGAGACCACCTATTATAATTTTTTCATGATCTATATCATATTTGATTAGTTGCGCGCTCAATATAATACAAATTAAATATTTAACAAAATCGGGTATACATCAGTCGAGCAAACACTCTTCTATGTCTTTCTTTGTTGTTTGGTTTTCGGTTTTTCGTTTTCGACTTTGGAAAATTGTAGCAGCAGCAAGGTCAGTTTTATTAATTGCCCGACCCGAGCGCTTTTCCATGCTTTAGTTTCGAGCATCTTTACAGGCAATTAACGCTGGGCCGGCTAACAAAACACTTTCCTATGTTGCAACTGCTGTCAGCGGCAGCTTGCGGCTTGTGAAAGTCGACGCACAGTGGGCCCAGCAAAATTTGCATGCCAAATGTCTGTCGATAGAGACAATCAACGGCAGCAGCCGCAACAGCAACCACAATGACAACAACAGCAGCAGCAGCATACCCGCCCCTCGACTCACGTGCCCCACGCTAATTGACACAAATTCCATGACAAACGAAATTTCGAATTTTCGCATAAAAATGCGAGAGACATGCTTAGTCGGACATATCCCGGGACAGCTAACGCACCCACCCAGACGGCGTACATGGCGCCGTGCCTGCCACAGTGGGTCGAGATGTGACGAAAGCATATGTGGGTTGGGGCAACCTTTTGGCACACACGCTTGGCAAATTGGTTTACGACGAGAGGAAAGTTGAGCTATTTCAAAATAACTTTACGATAAAGTTCATGTGTGAAGACCTTATGGAACATCTTATTTATTGAATGTAAATTAAGTTATTAAACGAATGATGAAATGATTAAGAGAAATATATAGCAACTTGAGAATAATCATTCAGTGATTAATTTTATGGAAACAAACACATTTTTTCAAGTGAGAAAAGGGTGATATTGAAAGCTAAATGAATACTCTTTATAAATCCTAGATTATTATTATTATTGTTTAGTATTTAATATAATAAAATACTAAATAATAAAAGCTTATATTCTAAAATATTCTTCATATCTTTATCATGTTATATTATTCTATTCCAATTCTTTCTATTTTTATACTCTTCAAGCAATTATTTATATAACAGGCAGCAGGAGGCGTAGTAGATGCTATAAAGTATATATATTCCTGCTCAGGATCAATATCCGCAATATTGAGCCTTATCCGTCTGTGCGTCCCTTAGAGTGTAGAGATCTCAGCAATTATA
Source organism: Zaprionus davidi (assembly GCA_018903715.1). Lineage (NCBI taxonomy): Eukaryota > Metazoa > Arthropoda > Insecta > Diptera > Drosophilidae > Zaprionus > Zaprionus davidi. Next base: position 6,807,586 of record JAEIGL010000003.1, read on the forward strand.
CAACTCAGAGACACTAAATTTGGCAATAAGGTTCCTGTATTTTATTGACAGATCAAGTTTATTTTAAATGTTGAGTGCCACGCCAAATTATACATACATATATATAATTTGAAGTGTCAAAATTGCCATAAAACAGTAGAAAGATTGAGATGGATCCAGGTTGTTTATAAACTATCAGTTATTTTATATGAAATCGAATTAAGCCTGTTTATAAACTCTTAACTACTTTATATGAAATCAAATCACATTTTTTTCTAACTGATTTTCTGTTTTTAACACTCTTGTTGCACTGTGCCTAGTTGTTATTCAGACCTATTGTAGATCAAGCCAAACTCACGACGTCTTTCCAGTTTTGAATGACATAAATCCATGGTTCAATTTATTCCCAGCACGTTTGGGTGTGTGTGCGCCAGTACAGGAGAATGTGTACGTGTGTGAGTGCGTGTGCATGTCGCAGTGTTTGGCAAGTTACTTTCCTAGTCGACACATTCATAAAATAGCTGCCTGATTCTGCCAGATTCTGATCCACTGCGATTCTGTGTCAGTCGTCGCTGAGAACTCTGACAGACACACGCGCTGCAAGTTGAGCTGAAGTGAAATGGAGTCTAGTTCCAGTTTTACGAGCGTGAAAATCACAAACTGTGTAGCATCGCTGACAGTTCCTCTCTTCCCCTTCCCACCCATCACTTCCTCGTTCCGTATTCCTCGTACTGGCACTCGCACTTGATACTTTCTTCTTCTAATTATGCAGCTGTTCTGTGCTGCTCTTTTATGTGTTAATTTAATTACAATAAGAGCCAAATTAACTTGGCCCCTACTTATCAATGCTGACGTACCTCATATACAATTTTCACCGACTCTTTTGGTTTTTTTTCATTTGCAGCGGTTCGTTAAGTTTCTACATGATTCTCTGCCAGAGGGCAAGCGGAAAGTAGCTGGATAGCAAAGGGGGGAGAGGGAGTAGTTCCTCATGCTGCGCATAGTCATCATCTAGGGGGATTTTACTGATGCTGGCGACGACGAGCTGGCGTCATCGCGCAGCCCCGCACCGGTCCGACTTTGACTAACTCAAGTAAAAGATTTGTATGGCAAGTTTGTATGCAATATCTTAAACAATATCTGACGATAGTTTATAGCTTAGCAGACGATATATAAATCGCTTCCCGATTGTATACTAATATTTAGCATGTGTGCCAAATTTCTAAGCGTTATCTCAATTGGAGAGAATATACATATGTATTCAATGTATTCAAGGAGTTTGCAACATAGTTAGTTAAGAGGTATCTTAGGTCATCTCTGACCCTATGAAGTATATATAATATATAAAACCAGCATCAACAGAAGCGTCTGTCTGTTGCAATGCAAACTAGTCTTATTTTTGCATCACGCTGTTAATAATGTTAGTTAGTCGTATCGGATCGATGTATCGTGTAGCTACCATACAACCTATGTATAAGCAGATTTGTCTTATTTTTCTAAATATTGCAACCAAACCTTCTATATCAAAGTTTTTCTATATAAATAATATGCTTACATAATTACATCTAAATCTGAACACTATAACATATAGCTGTGATGGGAATAATCGCATAATTCCATAGTTTTTATAGGTACAATCAGTTAAAATATGTATAAATGCTGATCTATATATAGAAAGTGCTTTTAATGATGACAGGTAGCCTTTCATTCTGGGTTTATTTCAGTTCTTTCATACACTCCTGACTACAGTGAGTTAATTTTGTCCTGCACTCGTTGAGAATTCCAAACAGAATGAGTATTAAATCTATTCCTATTCGTTCACTCTGTGATTTATATATATAGCGATAAGCATTAAAACCTCAATAAATGACGCATTAAGAGAGTATATAACTAGCCCCTATATCATTGTTATTTCTATGAAGTTCTCCAGTCACTGTGTGATTGTCGCGATGAAAGCATTTCTTGCAGCACTGTGCCTAGTCTCGCTGATACTACAGATAAGAATGTGGGATTATACAATCTGTGAAGATTTTTCTACTAATATTTCCAGAACTTGCTGCCAAAGTAAAATCAGAAGTATCTTTGAAGAAAAGGATGCAAGATTCGTTGAGTGTATCAACTCGCAACAACCAGAGGATGAAGAAATGTGTGAGGAACCGTTTCCCCTAATGATTCAAATGAATTGTGGGCAACCTTGTGAAATTGACTTTAGACATTCTCTTGGAGCCAAATGCATTCGGGATGCAAATGGAAAGTGCGTGCCACTAAAATTCCAAAAAAGCATTGCGCAAAAAAAGAACATTGCGCAAAACAAATGCTAAGTTATTATGTATTATGTATAATACAATACTGAATAAAATCTATAAAGAAATGATATATCTATATATAATTGCCAGCTGCATTGAGTCATGCCAGATACTAAGTGTTAAGACAAAGTCAATACAATCCAAAGTGACTTAAGTTGATCCGAAGCTGAAAGCAGCCGAATAATAATCAAGAACACGTTCTCCGACTGTAGCCACACCTAGTAAACAATTGTTGGCCAGTGTTGCCAACATATAAATATAGCTAGACTAAATTAAATAAATAAAAAACAAATATACATTTAGCTAAAAATATATCTATGAGTATTGAAAGAAATTTCTTTGTTTAGTTCATCGCTTTAAGCTTGATACAACTGAAGATTGCACCGCAAGAGCTTGAAATGAAATGGAATTTATAACGAAAAGCTGTTTATATGAATTCTCGAAACTAGTCAGGTTGGCAACACTGAAAAAGACACCAACACAAGGCATAATAGCTGACAATCAATTCGACTTAAGACGCCATCGCCATCGCAATCGACTTTGACTTTGTCTCGAATTCAAGTTTGTGTCTTAAGTCTTTCGTTGGGGAATTGAATCTGTTCGAATTGAATTACAACGAATATAGTATAGAACCCCAGAGAACTTCATTCTCTGAGCTGTTTGTCGCCTCGGCCTGCTTTTCAACAAATCATTAGCGCTGTTCGCGACCGTTAATAGCTAAAATAATACTGTTAACTAATTTACGACACAGCATAAAAAAGAAGAAGAAAATGAGCAAGAACAAAACAAAGTAAATAGTCACCAAGTTCAAGTCTGCAAAGAAGAATAGGAAATCTTTGGACTGATAGCAAAGGTTTTCAATGAACGGCATTATAACGGTTTGTCAGTGTGGCGGTGTAATTAGGTGTGAGTAGAACTGAGAAGATGAACTGACAAGAAGAGAAACATTTGCATAGCTACTACGCGGGGATCAGCCAATGATTTATGATGACTCTCTACTGTTGATGAGTCTGTGAACTGTGCTAAATACAAGTTTATCCCAGGGAACACTACGAAATTGGGTACACAAATTCAGTTTTGAAAGTGATAAACAAGAAAATTGGCAAAATGAATGTGAAAGTTGTGCAGTTCGAGGCAACGAGTACACACACAGGCACAGTCAGACTAAGATTCGATGTTGGGTAGAGCAAATAATGATGGCATCTTTATGGGCACTTAGAAGTTATCAAGAACCAGCCACACACAGGCTGCCACATCTGTATTTGCATATGCGGGAACGTCAATAAGCAGATACCACAAATATGCAGCAGCAGACAAAGCAACAAGAGGAACAGCAGGAGGAACAAGAGGAAGCAGGGCGAAGAGGAAATGCCAAGACGCAGCGGAGAAAACAAACAAGAGGCGCATTGGCTACGCAGCAAGAACTTTGCGAGTCAGCGAGCGAAACAAACAAACAGCAACAGAAACAGAAACTTGTATCTGCAAGATACAAACATACACAGACACACACACACACAGATATAGACACAGTTGTAGAGAGCCAGACACAAAGCTTGGCTTGCAGAGCGCCCTAAGCGCGCAGAACTTTGCAGCATAATGGAAACCGAAGTAGAAGTAGAAGTGGAAGGAGAAGCAGCAGAAGACGAGAAGAGCAACGAGTGGAAATGTGGTGGAAGCAGCGATAGACCGATAGTTGGCTAAGAACGGCCAACAACAATGCTAGACAAAACTCGCTTGTGGGATCTTTGACCTGCGATGGCGACGACCGGAGACGGAGATAGAGACGGAGACGTAGCGGCCAAGAAATCAACAACGTGGAGCAGGAGCGCGCGCTGCGCCCGTCAACGCCTCAGCTATGCCGTATAGATACACACACACACACAGAGAGGCGATCGTTTGTCTGTTCTTTGTGTGTGTGTGAGTTGCTTTGAGGTGGCAAGTGATGGTCGCTTGACTGCGCCGTTGCTTGTGCTCGTATTTAATAAAATTAACAGTTAATACCAGTTGTACAAACTTTAATTAGCCGCCCGAATGGACAACTAACCTGACCAAGAGGGGACCCCTTGGTAAGTACATGTCATACATGAACCGTTGAAACGTAACAAAACCCAAGGAAAAGTAACAGCAAAGACACATAAGGGAAAGAGTATCACGAGCAACACTTACCAAACTGTAGTTTAATTTTCTTTAAATTGTTGTTGCTGTTCTCCTTCTTTTTATTGCTGTTCTTCTTGTTGCTGTTGTTTTTGCTTTTGTGTTAAATATCAGTGCATATTCCATAAATACGCACACGCACACGCACATACACACACACACTGTCTCACTCGCACTCGCACTGCGTCACTTTTCGGCCAGCGACGATCGCTGCCCCCACTCTGCTTATGGGACTCTTATTGGACAATTCTACCTATAGAGGGAATGCCGCTAATTGCAATATCATTTGTCACACACAGCAGCAACACATTTGCATGCACTGCATTATTAATCAATTCACTATTTATACTCAATATCGATTGTTTTTTTTATTTGTTTGCTACGCCGACAACATTTCAATTCGATTTCGTTTTTTATTCTGTTTTATTTTTTTGTTGTCTCCCTTTTTTCTTATTCCACTCCGTGTGCAGAGGAAGCAAATTATTATTTTATTTTTTTTTATGAACAATTCGAGTCCGTTAGCTCGACTCTCTCAGTGCTCCGCTCAAATCGTACTGAACTGAACTTGGCCTCGGTCGCCATCTTAGCCAGTTGCTCGCCGCTGGAATGTCGCGTCGGCAGCGCTGGAAGCCCAAGAGAGCGCGGCTCTCAATTCCCGTCTGCGCGCTTCCAATTGGAAGTGCTTAACATGGATAGATCAGCAGGCCGCCGAGTTCAGTTGGAACTCTGCGCTCAGTTGAGTCGGACGTGTTGACGGCAACAGATTTTAATTTGTATTTTCGGTATGTTAAGTTTAATTAAACTACAAAAAGTTTAACTAAAATGCAACGCATTAAATAAATAAACAATTATTTTAGTTCTATTGCAAGAATAACATTAAAGTTAATCATAAAATAAGTTAGCATAGCTATACCACGCACTCTCTCTCTTTTTTCATGACTGGCAACTCTCTCTCTCTCGAACTCTCTGAGCCTCTTTTTTTTCATGTCTCACAACTCTCTCTCTCTCTCTGTTCTGCTCTCTTATTCCATTGTTTATTTGCAGAGCCGCTCTTGGACGGCGTACAGCGTGTAAGGCGTAGACCAAAAGAACAACAAACAAAGCTGTTCTCATTGTTGTTGCTGCTGTTGTTGCAGAGAGTTTGGCTATGAAAATGATTGGCAGCGATTACGTACTGGAAGCACACAACATATTCCACACCACCGAGGCAAGTGCAATGGAATTCTCTTTAGTTACTCTTTGGTGGTTGCAAACTTCTAATTTTGATCTTGTTGCAGGTGGATGGAGGTGGCTGCTTCAACGGTGCTGGTAACTCGGCGCTGGTTCTGAAGGGCGTCAACTTGACCGTGCACAGTGGCGAAGTGATGGCCATACTGGGCTCCAAGGGTGAGTGCCTTACTACTCCTCTTCTTCCTTATAGTCGTATTTATTATTCCACATTCCTCTCTCGATTGCAGGCAGCGGCAAGCGCGCCTTGCTGGATGTGATTGCCAGACGTGCCGATGGCGCCACTCGTGGCCAGGTGCTGCTCAATGGTTCGCCATTGAGCAAGGCACTGTTCCAGCAACGCTGTGGTTATGTGACACAATCCTGCACCTTTGTGCCCGGCCTGACGGTGGCCCAAACCCTACACTATACCCCGACCATAGTAAGTTACGGGGAACTGGGCTAAGCTCTGGCTCAACTTTATTCTAAACTTGGTTTTCTACTACAGCTGGGTGGATATTTGAAGAGCTCCAAGGTGCGTCAGGTGTTGGCCGATCTGGCACTCTCGCAGGTGGCGCACAAGCGTGTGGAGTATCTGAACATTAGCGAGGCCAGGCGCCTGGCCATTGGCATACAGCTGGTCAGAGATCCGGGTTAGTTAGTGCCAGCAAACAGCAAAAGAAATGATGATGACATATATTGTATATATATATATGACTTATTCTAGTTATGCTGCTGCTGGATGAGCCAACTCAAGGTCTGGATCCATTGAGTGCCTATTTGCTCATCTCCATACTCTCCAACACGGCCAAGAAGACTGGCTGTGGCATTCTACTCTCGCTAGAGAAACCTCGCTCTGATGTCTTTCCCTTTTTGGATCGTGCACTCTTTCTATGCTTGGGCGGCGTTGTCTACTCTGGCGGCACTCGCGCCATGCTGGAGTACTTCCATGCAATTGGTTTTCCATGTCCACAGCTCGAGAACCCATTGATGTATTACCTCTGCTTATCGACCGTGGATCGTCGCAGTCGCGATCGCTTCCTCGAGTCGAGTCAACAGATTGAAGCTCTCGTCGAGCGTTTCTCAAGGGAGACACCAATTTCGGATGCGCCGCTAAATAACATGGGATCAGGAAAAGTGCCACTGGCATATGGCAAACCTGGAGAGCTTAAAGTGTGGGTTATGCTCTATCTGTAAGTCGACGCAGTGCAGCACTGATCGTAGGACACTGATCTTCATATTGTCTTTGTGTTTCAGAAAACTATTGGCATCCACATTTTCCTGTGGTGTGGTGGGAATGAAAACCCTTTTCCTGCGCCTGCTGCTGCTTCCCATTGCCATGAGTATTTTGTGGGCTTTCTACGCAAACGTCGGAGTGAGTAACTTAAGTGATTTCCAGCGAATCATTGTTAAATATTCTCTTCTTGTCAGGATGATGCCAGCGGATTTTTCACCAAAAATGGCATGATATTAAACATACTTGGACTGTCCTATGGTTGCGGCATATTAACCACCATATCGCTGTGTAAGTTCAAGTATTTATTTGCAGTAATTTGGTAATTTATACCACTGTGCTACTGCAGTTCCAATTTGGCGCAAGAAGTTCTCGCAGGACACTCCCGAGGGTCTATACTCAGGCACCACCCTGCTGGTCGCCTACAACGCGGTGTCTATACCCTTCTCAGCAGTATCTGCAGTCCTGGCCAGCTGTGTCATCTACCCGTATGTGATTTTATATACATATATCATATATATATTCATCTACATCATGTTGATTTATTCAATTTCCAGCCTGCTATTGGACAACAAGTACAACAATGGTACAGTCTTTGCTTATCTCCTGGTGGCTCTTTGGTCCAGCTATGTTCTGGCCGAGCAGCTGTCCATAGCCTTTCTGCTGGTGGTCAAGGTGCCCTTCAATGCAGCCATTGCCGTGACCTATGTTCTGGTCATTAGCATCGCCTTGGCCAGCGGCACAGTGAGGTATGAGGAATTAACAGTTTCTAATTTTCAGGGCTTTAACTGTCTTTCCATAGATCTTTTAAGGGCTTGCAACCGTGGCTACAGGATAACACTAAGGGCACACACACACGCTATGCCTCCTCCTTGTTGCACAGCATCGCTTTTCAGTCGCGGAAATTGAACTGCACCCCCACCGCTTCCGTTATTTGCCCCAAGCCCGCAGACTTTTTGCACGAGCGTCTTGGTTTGCCGGATCCAGACGTAAGTAAATGTTAAATATTTATAATGGTATTTAAAACTATCATTCCTGTATTATTTATAGGAAACTATTGATGTGGCCGCTTCTTGCGCCTTTGCTGTGGGTCTGGCCGCCTTTAACATGCTGCTCTATTTGTTTCCAATGCCGCGTTGCGTGCGACAGAAATTCAAAGACTGAGCAAGACATTAATAATATATACACTGCACAGACTTAATTATCCTAACTATATTTAAATGTAATACAGTTTATTTACATAATTACAATAAAATCTCATTTTATTAACTTTTAAAATAACCAGTTAAATACTTCACAGGCTTGCTACGTGCTATTTTGCTATCGATAATTGTTCGCTCGAATGAAGCAAATACCTGTTGAATACTTTACAGGGCTGCAAAGTGTATTTATGCTATCGATAACTGTTCAAGCACTGCTTAGTAATTTAAAGCAGTAAATTATCGATAATTTAAATTGTTTAATTTTAGGCGCGCTTTCAAAACGCTATGCCCACCATTCAAACTTGCCTTGAAATATTTTTTATCATTTTATTTACAAGAAAACTTAAAGTAAATATATATTTCGGAATGAGTATGTTCGAAAACCATTACAAATAATTATGATTTTTATATTATACTTGTTCAAATGTCGATTCATCTTTTTGTAATATTTTTCAGCTTTTGTGATTCGCTTCGCTTTAGTTTAACAATTGTCTAACGACTAAAAATATATTTCTTTTATTTAAATAACTAGATACACGCATGGAAATTCATTAGAACGCATCTGATTGAATGAATTGAATGTACGCGAGTGTTAATGGGAAAATGCGAGCAATTTCTAAACAGAAAACGGCAGTTATGCATCGTATGTATGTATGTATGTATGTATATAAAATACTGTGGCACCTATATAGTTGCTGCTGCTGAAGATAATTGGAGTATATAGAATGTGTATTTTAAGTGCTATGAGCGATGATGAAGGGCTGTTTAAGTACGAGTAGTATGGTAGTTATGCTATAGTTCAAGGGCTGTGCTACTGGGATCTGCTCTCTCTCTCTCGCTTGCTCTCTGTCTGATCTGCTGCTCAGTCCGTATCATAGTAGGCATAGTCATAGCTGGTATCCTCGTCAGCATGCGGTGGCCTTTTGTTGTTCTTGCTCTTGTTGCTCTTGACTGATTTCTTTTGTTCCCCCTTTGTTGTTGTTGCTGCTTTAGTTGTTGTGGTCGTCGGGCGTCTTGTTGTTATTGTTGTGGTGCTATAGGCGGTGGTTGGGCGTCGCGTGGTGCTAGTCGTTGTCGTCGTGCTGGTTAGATAAGTGCTGCTGCTGCTGCTGCTGCTATAGGTCGTTGGCCTGCTGCTGGTCGTCTGCTGGGTGGCGATGGTCTTCGGACTAGATGACACTGATGCCTGTGGACTGTACTGCGAGTTGTACTGCTGCGAGGTCTTCTCGGCCTTGTAGATGTCAGCGCGCAACTTATTGATACTGGCGGCGCCAAAGTTCAGAGACTGTGCCGTCTTGAAGAGCTCATCCTCGTCACTCAGATCGGACTGCTCCTGTTCGCGTTCCTTCTGGTACGATGACTGTTGCTGGCTCTTCAGATGTGTGTGCGCCTGCTGGAAGTTGTGGCTGAAGCCGTGCGGCTGTCGACTCGATGCCGGAGCACTTGTCGTGCTTGTTGTCGAGCTGGAGCTGGTCGAACGATTGCGCAGAAACTTGAAACGATTGCGTGGGAAATCATTCTCATACAGCTCCGGATGATATTGGCCATCATCCTCGTCGACATTGTAATACGGATTGGCTGTGGTGGGTGCCAAGGCAGGTGTCACAGGCGACGTCTTCTTGGGCACACTCTGCGCCTGGCTGGGACGCAGTGTCTGCTGCGTCTGCTGTTGATAGAAGCTCTGCTCGTAGGGCTTCTTATAGGTTGTCGGCTTGAAGGTGGTGGGTGTAAATGAATCTCGCGCGGCAAGTGTTGACTGCTTCTTAGCAGCAGTTGGAATCAGCGTGGTGGTGGTGGTGGTCGGATAAAAGAACTCGTCGTCGGCATAACGTTGCGTGGTGGCCTTGTAGGTGATACTGCCGCGGCTAGTGAAGCTGCGTGACTTGGCCGCACTGGAGCCGGCACTGGCCTTGAAAGGTGCTGGCTCTTGGTTGCCCACACGCGACAACTGACCCGCTCTGGGGCGCTGATATTGCGGTTCTAATTGGGCTGCCTTTTGTGGCTGCTGCTGCTGCTGGTTCGCCTGGAAGGGCTGCGGCTGCTGCAGTCGCACCTTGGACACATCAGCGAACTCATTGTGATTGATGTAGTTCGATTCCTGTGGACCCAACTTCTGCTTGCGCACAGCCACCGTTGGCTTGTTGCGTCTCGTGGTCTCCTTGTCGTAGTCCAGCGAATTCTTGCCCGTCACCTTAGTGGAACTGGAAGGCAGCTCAGTGCTCTTGAATCGTTGATAGGCGCCATTCGGATTGAAAGTTGTGGGCTGAATGCGCTCCTGGGTCTGATAGTCATTAAGCCCGAAGCTAAAACGGCTAGTGATGGTGTTGCCCAATCTCGGCGTGGTTGCCGCTGTGGGTGGTGTCGCTGTGCTGGTGGGCGTGGTCGATTTGTAGGCATTCTGTGGTGTGTAATCCTGTTTGTATTCGGTGCTGTACGAGGCATGCAATGTGATCTTCTTCAGCTGCTGCGCCTTGGTGGTGGGTGCGGCTGTCGTTGTCGATATGGATGTTGTCGAACTGCTTATGCGTTGTCCACGTGTGGGCGTGGCACGAGACTTACTGCCCGTCGCTGCCGCCTCAGTGGTCTTGCGATTGTAATCGCTGAAATCGTTTGGCCTGGGACGCGATGCAGGAGGCTCCTCATCGAATTCGCGACCGCCGTGTCGGTTAGAAAAGAAGTGCGAGCTGTGGGAACCCTTGAAGATATCATCGCTATCTTCTGTGGAATGGGGAGAGAAGGGGGAAGAAAGGGGGGAAGAAACGCGTTATTAATTTGTGTAATAAATTTTAAGTTGCCATTGTTTTCTTTGCTTACGCTTTGAGTCGTCGTTGTTGTTGTAGTTGCTGTTGTAATTGTTGTTGTAGTAGCTGCGCTCGGTGCTTGTTGTTATTGTCGTTGTGGTGCCGCTGCTAGTCGTGGGCGTGTAATAGCTCGTGATGGGCCTCTTTGACGTCTGCGTATTGTCCGCATTCAAATTGGAATTTGAATTGGAACCGGACTGAGCGTAATTATGTCTGGGTCGCGAGTTTTGATCGCCGCGATTCTCCTTGGTGCGACGCACATCAGCTGCAATTAGACCACAAGATAGCTGTATAATTGGATCATTATTCATTATTCCATTACTGACCACTCTCGGCCCGCTGCAAGTGAAAGGTGCCCTCATCCTCCTGCTGCTGCTGTTGCTGCTGCTTGGTGCCCTTACCATCGTCTCCCGCACGATATAAATCGTTCAAGTGGTTGCTGTCATACAGCGCCGTCGCCTTGTCACAGTCCACGTCCGCCCAGTTGGCGCAGATCTGCAGCTCCTGGTCGAAAGCAGTACTGTTGGGGCAGAGGAAGCGATAGTCTTGCACCTGCGGGACAAACGAATTAACTCTTCGATGTGAGAGCTGCACAGAAGCACAGTAGAAGGATGAAGCAGATAACGCATAACCAGATCAACGATCAACATGCAAGATTCCAATGTTATATAATTTCGAATTAGTTAAAAAGCGTTAAGGTTAATTTACGGTGACAACAACATCAACAACAAATAGCAGCAATAGCAAGATATACGTATACGCTATGTAAATGAGACTTATAAAATAATTGAACCACAATGCTGTAAGGATTTATTGTTCTGCATCTGTTGAGAAACAGAGGCAACTCTGTCATTTAATTTAATATTTCCCATCTCTATGATTTCAAATGCATTTTCTGTACACAACATAAACATTAGCATTAACATTAACATTTCTCTGCTAACGCCGCTGCGTCGGCACACAACAACTATGTATAGTATACCCGCAGGGGCGGGCAGCGCAGCTTTGGGCACTAAGGTGACTTGTATAACCTCTGTATTAATTGCCCATTCGGATTGAAATTTTGAGAAGAGATCAGAGCGTTATATACAATATTTAAAATGTTGTTTCTAAGTCGAAATGATAAATTTAATAATGAATTTGAATAAATTTAATAATGCGTTCAAACTGACCGACAAACATGCAGATAGACGGACATGGCAACATCTACCACTGAGCAGGAAAATATAATATATGTATATATGCTATTATGGAGTCTGCCACGCCTGCTACTGTCTGCTTTCTGACCATTATCAATGAACGAAGATTATAATAAAGAAGGTTTCAACTAAGTTTTCATTTCAGTTATTCACACACTTTCAATACTCATTTAATTAAAATTTTGCACTTCGTACCCGTGTTTTTTTTCTTGGGTATTCAATTCCCTAAACACGTTCTCAAAGATGTCTCTGTAGAAATATCGTGACAACATTACAATAGCCTCGGCAAGGCTTTGACTTTAACAAGCCAAAGGCCGCAACAAACTTTGGCATTTCGTTTGGCACTTGACATTTGTGGTACCCGATATGCGAATGTGCTCGGCACTCACTGCTCGGTAGTCGGTCGGTTCTTGCGCTTGCTGCAGTAGAACTCATCGTTCATCGTTCGTTAATTAAAGTGAACGTTCTCGATCTTGTTTTGGTTCTGTTCGTATGCAACTGTGAGGCTAATTGAAGAATCGCAATTGGAATCTACAAGAGTTCGATTCGACATGAGACAAACTCAATTTGATATAGTACATTCTTTAGCTTGTTCCAATTCCTTCTTAGGTGATAAATGTGAAACGGTCATTGAAAACGTAGTCAGATAGTTGGGGGTTACATAGAAGACATAACAAACCGGATGTACGTGTATGCAATGTTAGTGAGATATCTCGATAACTCGGCACATTCTCTGGTAATTATGTGTCGAATTCATTTGAGAATTAAGCTCCTCAATGGTTTACCAAGCTCACGAGCCACATAAGTTGGCTACAATATAAACAGCAAACTGTTTCGAAGCGAATCTGGGATCTAGATATGAGAAGACAGATAAAATGCCGACCATGAAGACAAAACAAAAGGGGTTTGCCTTGCTCAACAGGAATCTGGTATTGTCTCGTGAACCAAATTCAAAAGGTTCTGGTAGCAACAATTGAAGATATTTCGAAGATATTTCCTTCCTCAGCTCAGTCAGGATTGCGGCCTTTTTGGATAGAATCGAACGTTAGCCAAGCCGTAGCACATATATACAATTAAGAGGCTAATTCAAAAGCCGCATTTAAAGGTCAACGATCCGCCAACAACTGTTGCACACTCACTCTCATCTCCTTTGCTGTGATGCCAGGCCAGATTTCCAGTCACGAAGTCTCATCACACATTTCCATTTGGTTTGGGGTAATGTGCAACTTTGCCATTTAGCTGACAGCGCCAGCGAAGACGACGACGACGACGACGACGTGGAAGCGATAGCTTACAATGGGCGCGTGCAAGTTCCTTGCCTAAGTCATTCAAGCAAGTTCCTTGCCTAAGTCATTCGATTAATGCAGAAACCATAAAAACACACACACTCAGACCGCAATACAATTTACCGCACAAATTTGATCAACTCTCATTATACTCGTGTGTGTCTTTGTAATAATCTCGACAAGGCTAAACATGTCTAAGCATGTCAGATGCCTGCATGTAACTCGTTAATTGTTGTCGTTATCGTTGTTGTTGTTGTCTGTACCATCTCTTGCTAGACCAGCTGGAACACTTACCCCCACTCCTGGCAACTTGACGCACACATGAAACATCTGACACTGCGTCTCGGGATCCGCATAGTAGCCGCCAAGTATCTTGTCGCGGCATGTGAACTGTGTCTTCGGCATGTTCTGCAGACTGTACGTGGGCCACGGCGTGCCAAAGATGTCCTCATCCTCGTCCAGCAGTTGCGCATCACCGAGGCACAGCAAGTGGCAGCCGAGTAGCGTCGCTGAAAGAAACAGACACAGAGATGAGAAACGTGATGGCAACTCAAGTGGCAAACACTCAAGTGGAATAGACTGAAGTCGATGCTGAAGCTGATGCTGAAGCTGGTGCTGGTGCTGACCATTGGCCTGCTGCCCGGGTGACCTTCAGCTTTATGTGGATCGCGCGCGAACACTTTCGCTTGCACTGCGCAAGACGCACAAGACGTGAGACGAGCTCATGATTTATATCTTCGTGTGTGTGTCGCAGTACTTTATGCGGCTCAAGGCTACATACCCCCCATCAAGTTCTCTCAGCCAGTGCGTGCGTGCGTGCGCGTGTTTGTTTCTTTTTTTCACATATTTATCTTCATTTTTTGACAATTAATTGATGTTGGATATAAAAAGACATCATTAACATTTTAAGGCGAATTCCCACAGCGATCTCTCTCTGGTTCAGCTGTGTCAATTGAACTGCCAGCGTAGAGACAATTAAAATGCCATGTCAATCAAAGTTATGGATTACCAATATATATCCCATAGCAAACAAACACTTGGACAGACAGCCCAGACTATACGAGGCTAATTACCATGACGCTCTCCGGTGTTGTTGCCCCGTTGTGGTTTGCAGTACTTGCAAAACTCGAGCGGAAGAAGCGCTTGCTGCAATTAGTGCGATTGCAGTTGCAGAACCAATCTGTCTGTCTGTCTCTCTGTCTGTCCCTCTGCCTCCCATCTATCTCTCTATGTGTCTGTCTGTATATATCTCTGTCTGTCTGTTTCTCCGTCTATCTGTATCCCTGTCTCTGTCTATCTCTCAATTCTTTTATCTCTCTCTGTAATTCTACCTCTCTGTCAGTATTTTTGTCTGTCTGTATCTGTCGGTCTCTCTGTCCGTATGTATCTCTGTCTGTCTGTCTATCTGCATCTCTTTCTATCTGTCTCTCTATGCATCTTTGCCTTTCTGTCTATATCTCTGTCTGTCTCTCTGTCTATATCTATTTCTCTGTCTATATGTCGCTCTATATATCCTTGCCTCTCTGTCTGTATCTCTGTCTGTCGGTCTCTCTGTCTGTATGTTTCTCTGTATGTCTGCCGCTCTCTCTGTATCTTTGTTTGTCTGTCTCTATGTCTGTCCAACTCTTTGTCTCTCTGTCTGTCTCCCTATTTGTTTATCTATATCTTTGTCTCTCTGTCTATCCCTCTGTCTTTGTCTCTCTGTCTGTCCTTCTATCTCACTGTCTTAGTCTCTCTGTCTGTCTGTTTTTCTCTTTGCATCTATGTTTCTCTCTTTATCTTTCTGTTCTTCTGTCTTCTTGTCTGTCTTTCTATCTCTTTGTCTGTTTCGATGTCTGTCCATCTCTCTTTCTATCCGACTGTCCGTCACTTTGTCTGCTGTCCATCTGTCTGTCCGTCTAGTCGGGCACAAATTGCAGTCAAATTTTCTGGCTGGCTGGCATTATGCAATCGAGTACCTCATTCATCATTCAACGAATAAAAGCCAAAGAGAAAAGCCAAACAAAATGAAAGAAGGACGTAGACGATGCTGTTGTTGTTGTTGTTATTGTTGCTGCAGTTAAAGATTCGCATTTAATTCAAATGAATTTCATTTTCAATTCCGACTTTTCCCTCTCTTGCTTTGTTCGTCTGTCTGTGAACTATGACTGAGCAGAAGATGATGCCCAACAGATTGCCGTTTGTTGTGCAGATCCCGCCCCTATCTACCCCCATCTCCTTGCCAACTCTCCTACCACTGTTTTGTGCGCTCTTTTGTTTCCCGATTCCCAACTTTAGTTTAGGGAACCAACAAGTGAGTCTCACGCAGTCACTCACTTACTCACTCAGTCAGTCCGTCTGTCTGTCGCGCTTCCGTAAGGCGTCGTCTTGGGCTTAATGAGCATTCAAGCGGCAGTTTACAATAAACTTTTATAACTCTGCATATCGCATAATTATCATCGTGTGGATGACCCAATATCGCAGTAGTTGAGTAAACAATTGTTCATGTTGTTTCTCTATCTTTTTATTTCTATTTATCATTTGTTTTTTCCCTTATTTGTCTTTCTTGTTAATTCCGTATTTGAGGCTCGAGGCATTTTTGAGAGAGAAATCCATAACTAATTGCACATATTTTTTATTTCTCTTTACGGCACCGATATCCATCGTAATAACAACTTGTTTCTTAATGTGCAGACCTTGAGCCACTGCATAATTCCCTATAATGAAAGATCTAAGAGGCAGACGCCAACTAATGATCATGCGAATTAGTTATCGACGATGAGCTTATAGTCTTGCGCGCTTGTACCTACATTAATGTGCGATTGTTCACATTCATAAACTCAATTTGTAGCAGGTGGGAAGGTCAGACATGAAGCCCAAGTATCGATAGATGAATGCAAAGATCTTCAGTTCTAGTTTTTTCCATATACCAAAGTTCGTTTCGTCTTTCCCACTTCTCGCATGGATGCAGTGATCATTAGTTATGGTTTTTTTTTTCATAAATCTTAATTCTTTTTACTCATTTTGAAGTTAAAGTAGAGATGTATGGATGCAGGGATCTACAGTTCTAGTTTTTTCTATAAACCAATAATCTTCAGTTCCTGCATCTTTTTGTTATGTTTATCTACATTTTCTGTGCATGAAATATTCCTAGAATACGAATTGAAATAACTGACAAAGAGAATATTTATGTCTGCTATTCTACTGTTCCGAACATATACAAATTTAAAGATGCTGTAAAAGGCATATAATGAATCCTTGACGAGTGAAACAATCGAGTGCAAACGGGGCACAGCAGACCTCAGTTCTTTTTTTTTCATTTTGTATGGATGCAGAGAACCTCAATTATAATTTTATATTATAATACCAAAGATCTTATAGTCTTCCCCCTCTCGTAGTACTAATGATCTAGTTATAGTGTATTTTTACCAAATAACTCGTTTCATTACATTTTCTTCTCTCGAATGACTCCAGAGATCTTAAGTTTAAGGTTCTTAACGCCGCTTTCCCGAGCTCCGTCATTAGATATAAATCTTGCTCTTTTTTAATAATATTTAAATTTAACCTGATACTGAAGTTAGTAGAAAACTGATTTAAAGAAAAACACATTTTTTACCAAGTTTATACAATAATAATTTTATAATTTGCCTTATTTCCCCCTCTAAAATGATTGCAGAGATTTTGAATTTCAGTTTTTTTCGCCCTAGTTTCCTGCCTCAATCGATTCTAATTTTTAATTCCTTGTATAACTGGAGAAACTCTATGTTTGCTGAGGTTTTTTATATTAAACAGCGATCTTTCGCCAGCTCTAAGACCTTCCTTATTCCTTACGAACAATTCTCCCTTTCCTTCCACACACTTACCCAGAAGAAATGCAAACAGATTGTAGTCAATAGTCGACATGGCGCTGTTTAATCCAAAGTCGTTTTGTAATTTGTAATATATCCAAAGGGTTATCCAAAGTGATGCTTGATGGTTGATGGTTGATTAAAGTGGATATTCACATGGAAAGCACTGCAAACAGACACAACACCCAAAAATCTTATAAGTACGAAGGGTTACAAGATGTTTTACTTATATATTTTTTCGTGTTTCGTTTATGTTTTCATTATATATTTTTTTGTTTTTTCAGCTAACACGGAATCAGCGAGCGATTCATTTTCATTATACGAAACTGTTTGTCATGCCATGGAAGACGGCACTCAACTAGAAAATGGCCAGAAAAAACACAAAAAATGCAAACAGTTTTTGTTGTTGTTTCTTTCGAACTTCAACCGTATTCACGTATGTAAATGCGTACGAATGTGTTTCGCAAGGTGCGAAAACTACGGAAAAGCATTTAGAATGTGCAGCGAAACGTTGAAGACGTTGCCACCTGTCCCTGTGTCTCTCTGTCTTCCTGCCCCCACTTGAGTGGGGCAAATGGCAAAAGAAGAAGAAACTGAGGAAACTGAAGAAACTGAACTACGAACCGCACGAGACGAGCCAGCGAGGCGCAGTGATGCGCGATTTGCGACTTTATCGTTAACGTTGTCGAAGCGAAATGATTTCTGAAAGCGAAAGGAAAAACCACTTGGGCCCCATCAACAGTAGAAGCTGCCACAGCAGCGGCAGCGACAGCAACTGCGACTGCGACTGCGGCGTCGACAGAGGTCGGCTTGCTTAGCTTGCTCGGCACACGAGACGATGCTGAGATGATGAGATCGTGTGGCGTTCGGCGTTGCGGCTTCTTTGCAACTCAACGCAGGGTGGACGCATGCTTAACGCACATTACGCATACGCAGCGTGTGACACTTGTGCCTGCCTGACTGTCTGCCTGGCATCGTTTGTCACTCGTCACTTACGTCAGTTGTGCCCGAACCGAACTGCAGTCTGCAGTCCAGACCGCACTCCCACCGCAAGTCGCCAACTGCACTCGGTATGTGTGGAGTCACTTGGCGTCGCGTCGGTTGCATCTTCCGCTGGTATTATGTCATAGTTAGTCATGGCGCGGCGGCATTGTCATTTACTGTCTGTGCCGCAGCCCCAGCCTCAGCCTCAGCTGCTGCTGCTGCTGCCGTTGTGTCGGGCCAAAAGTCGCGATGCTGCTGCTGCTGCCTCTGCCACTGCCGACGGCAATCTGGTTCTCGTATATGGGTGAGTAGTGTGTTGCAGTGTGGGGAATGCGCGGCATTTGTTGCAGTGTGGGAATTTGCACGCCCGCCGTCGCGCCATCGGCAACAGCATCTGCATCTGCAGATATTGGGCGTTTCTTTTGGCGAGATATCTCTTTCTGTTTGCCGTTTGATTTGGCAGGGCGGCAACTGACTGTGTCCATCATCCCAAAACAGCCAGCGACCATCAACTGACTGCTTGGCATTTGCCTGCCGGACGACAAAGAAAAAATGTCAACTGCTGCGCGCGATAAACAAGCAACAAGCTGAAGACGAGCCTGCGCTGTGCGACTTTGTGACTTTCAACCCGAGCCCAAGCACGAACACAAGCACGAAGGGAACCAAGGGGCAGATGTCCCACTTGGCATATGGCAAAGTTGTTGTTGCTGTTGCTGCAGCTCTGGCTGACTGTGGCTGCTTTGCCATCGTCATTTTTCTAATTTCTCGGCTTATGCAGTCAGCTGCAAGCGATTGTGTAAGAGCCGAGCTGGCGTTGCCTTCCGTCAGTCCGTTCGTCTTCTCTCTTGGCGACTGCTTAGCCAAAACATAATAAATGTTCAATTTATTTTTGGGCTACGTTTGTGTCATCCCCATGGCAAAGAAATGCTGCTATGACTCACGCGATCTGCAGCCGATCTGCGTGGGAAAGGCCACTACAACAATAACAAAAATAAACAAGGAAGTGTCCAGTGCAAGAGGAAATGAATTGTCAAGACCTTAGGCGCAATGCTGGGCAGCCAAACAAAAGACTTAGAACACAAACTACATTTCAAACTTACACAAGATATAAACATGCACAGCGACAGCATTCTACAGCAGCTCATTGGGGAAGCAGAAGACAAACATGATGTGTAGACTTCCTAAACAAAAGACTTAGGACACAAACATGACATTAGAATTAAGAGTATGAATAATAGAAATGCTTGCACAGCGATTCATCTGTACAGCAACTTGCATTGGCTTTGGACATGAACTTAAGTCAACAGACTCACTCAGCGACAGTTACTCAGACAGCAGTTTAGCTGAATACAGAGAAATAATCACACAAAAGACTTAGGACACAAACTTGCATGCGTGTTTTTTTTTGTCTAAAAGACTTAGGACACGAACTCACGCAGCATCAACTAAAAGCTACTTTGTTGGCCATCATTACACAGCAAGAAATTGTGGCATGATTCTAATTAGCGCCCGCCTTCAATTAAATAGACATCAATATTCGAATGGCCTCCCAATTTCTGACATTGATTAATGCGCCACAAGACAAAGACACGACTCGAAGAGGCAGCAAGCAGCGTAATAGCGTAACAGCCAAGTACCGTCTCTCATCTGCACTTACGTATTGGCAGGCAGGCAGGCTGGCAGTCAGGTACGTTAAGACTCGTTAAGAATTCGTATACATTTTCGTTTCGAAAATTATTTAATTTTTGCGATTATATAATCGCCGTTGTATCTATCGCCAGTTAAGCTGGCTGGTAAAAGTGCCGAAAGCATTTGCACAATGTGTGGGAGCCAAAGCCAATGGAAAATGCATGCAGACATTCACCAGCAACCGCAGCAGCAGCAACAGCAACAGCAGCAGCAAAAGTAAATTTCAATTAAGCTGAAGATGCGCGGAGCAGGCAGGCGAGCGTCTCCGTGCGACAAGCGACAAGCGGCGCGCCAAAAAATGCCAAAAACTTAGCAGCAGCAGTAGGCCAGGCCGACTAACAAGTCGAGGATCTGGTCTGGCTTGCAGCGTTGCAAGCTGGCGGCGCTGGGATGGTTGGGGCTGGGACTGGAGATGAAGCTGGTGCTGGTGCTGGTGTTGGTGCTGGTATTGGTGCTGGCGCTGTGTTTCCAACTGCAGTTGGGCATTGCAATTGGATTCGCTGTCTGGGCCATTGAGTAATTGTGCGACTGCCAGCAGATTTCCCGCTGATAAAGTGCAGCTCTTGGAAAAGCTCATAATAAGAAATTACACAGATGTGTATACACCCTTGTTTAAAATAATAGATACACCTTGAAACTTTAAGCTTTGAATTTATTTATAATTAAATATAATTATAATTTAATTAAAGAATTGTATATTTGATTTTTTCATATTTTGTATTATTAATATGTTACATAATGTTATTATTAAATAGTTAAAGCAACAGTCGAGTGTCCACCACTACGCCATTTATATTTTTAGTGTATTTTGTGTTGCATACTTAAGTGAACTGTTTGGAAATCAGTAGCTCTTAAAATTATTTCTTAAATAACTTCTATGTTAATTAGTCGATTGCAACCAAATTTGCAGAAATCATTTAAGTGTTGATATGTTTACCAATAATATAATAATATAATAGAATATAATGCAAAATAAACTGAGGCATCTACAGTGACAATGGAGTGACACAATAACCACTGATATGCTTGCAAGTGATCGTAACCAAACGTACTTTCCTTTCACTATCATTCACAAAAATATCAATAATAATTGTGTTATTCCATTTCAAAGTGTACCTATTAATATAATCAGGGGTGTATATATCAAGACATATGTATGGTGTGTGTGTGTGTGTAGCCCACTCGAACACATACATGCACTCGCATTTGGGACGCCTGCCTGCACGTGGCAAGGCAGTCGCCGTCGCCGTCGCCATTGCATTTGCAGTTGCAGCTGTGCAATTTACAGTTTATGATGCGACGGCAAAGCTTGCGAAATGTGCAAACGCAACGCAGACGACGACGACGACGCGGGATTGGGTCAGCCAGTTGGCCAGTCAGTCAGTGGGCTAATTTGACGTTTGGCAAACGCACTTCGCCATGATGCGGCACTTTCATGCCAAAAGACTTAGGCAACGAACCTGCGTCTGTCATATTAATTTGCACTCATAAAACAGTGAAGCGCTCGCAGTGTGCTGCAGCAGCCTATAAGTCTGCCGACTGAGGGCTGCATTTGCAGTCTGAATTTGCATAAAACGCGCATTAGGCTCTCCCCCGCGTAGGCATTGCCCCCACCACCGCCATCACCATCAGCATCGCCAGCGCAATTCGCCAGCGACAAGGCGCAACTTGTGCCGAAATATTCACGACGAAACGTGAGAAAATGTTATAGACACACACACACACACATATATACGCAGGTAGTGTCTATACTTGCACAGATCTGGGCGAGCTTAGAGGCGCAAACAAAATAAATAAAAATATTTGCAAATTATGGGAATGGCAACGGCAGCAGCAACGGCGCACAGTGGACCAGTGTATAAAACTTAAAAGAAACTTTAGATTTACGTATATGCCCACATACATATTCAGTTCGATTTCTAACTGAGAAGACTATATCCGGTACCTCGCATAGTAAGTCTCTTTTTCTTAATTAAACCTATAATCTATAAATTAAATTATCTACAGAATGAGAAAAATCAAAGATTATAAGCAAGGGAGGCAAGGGAATACATTAAACTTTAAAGTGAATCAAACTAAACTTAACAGAACTCACATCAGTCTTAAAGCTATTAAATTTCAAAGGTGGTATTAAATTCATGATCAGTTTTGAGCAAATGAACTCACTTTCAAGCCTTACATCTCCAAAAAACCATAAAAAAACATAAAAAACCAAACAAAGTGTGTTTCCAATATCAGTAGAGTGTTTTCTTTAGATTCTCTTTTAAATTTTGAAGACAATTTGAAAAATAAATGAATTTAATTACTCTAGATCGGTCCCACTGTGCGGCGGCGGCGGCTCTTAAGTCGTTGATTTCGCCAAGAATCCGGCGCAGCAAGTTGCAGATGCATCAAAAGTTGTTGTTATTGTTGATGTTGTTGTTGTGGTCGCCGTATCTGTGACTAATTGCATGCCCATACAAATGCACTTTTCGTAATTATTTGCAACAATGTTGGAATATGTGCGGAATTATTCATTGTAATCATGTTAATGAGCCTCGTCTTTGTTCGTCGCCTCTCTCTCTGTCTCTCTCTCTGTGGCCTCACTGTGTGGCACTGGTGAAGGTACACATTGATTCTGTAGATGCAGCGCTTAAAACATCGTCATTTCCTACCAGCTTCAAAGTTGGCTAAATGCCAGCAAGTTGGCCGCTCGGACCAGGATGCACTGCATCCGAAATTATGCGCATTTTTTAGCAGCAACGACTTTTTATGTTAATTCAATTAGACGCCATTTGCAACGACACTGACTGCAGTTGCCAGTTGCCAGTCGCCTCCTCGTCGAGCTGAACTCTGTTCCCATTCGACGGTGTCTTCTTCAATTGCCGCTGCCGCTGCCGTTGTTGACTTCGCCGGCGGCGGGAGCAATCGAGCAAACGGAGAAGAAAACATTTTTTAGCAGCAAACGTTTTTTAGGTGCGCCACTTGCTGATCGTTTGTTTGGCTAAAACACGACAAAAACAACAACAACAACAACAACGGCAACACCAGCACAACAACAATATTTTTGCGGCTGATTTATGCGTTTTTCAGCATTTAAATTGGCATTTATGTCAAACGGCGGTAAGTTATATTTTTCTTTAATACATTTCGCTTTATTTGTTTTATAAGCATCGTCCTTGAGCACGTTCATAAAGCGACGCGACTTCGACACTTTTCCCGCAATCAGAAACAGCATCCACAGCATCTCAGTTTCCCATGGCTGCCACTCAGCGACATGACTTTATAGATCCGCATTTAATTGTTCGCTCAGTCTCCGCTTTGATAATTAAGTTTATGCTTAGCTGTGAAGCATTTGATCCGCACAAATTAACACAGAAAACTTTAAGCCAATCTTTATGCATATTTCAAGCATGGAGTAACTAACGTAACGTATACGACATGTGTTGCAACCGCGCATCTGTGCGCGCATCTTAGCGTGCATTTTGGCCCGCAGCTAACTCGGATCTCAATTAGATTGAAGAAGTAGAGTAACTGCATTAGACAGACTCACTTACAGATTGAATGGCTCAAGATTTATGTACATATTCTATAAACTGAATTACTGAAGACTTTTATAGGAAACAGATTGAAAAACTAATGAATAACTTGAATCGATTATTTTCCACTTTTATATCAAATGATTAGATAAAGATGGAATCCTGTAGGATTCTATAGAATTAGTATTATAAGTACCACTGTACATACGTTTACATAGCAGCTTACAGTTTAAATTAAACAGAAGGGTTATCGAAGGACAATCATAAATGTAAACTAGCGGAATGCAGTAAGTTAGGTTTCTTTCTCTTACAGCAGAAAGTCGACTGTTATAATCTCGCATGTGCAAACGATTGAGCTTTTAAAATATTCCTGATGAAAATTAAAAATATTTCCTAAATATATAATAGTATTTGCAAAATAAGTTGCAAAATAAGTTAAGTTAAGTTAAGTTTGTAAAATAAGTTAACAGAAAGTGTAAGTTTAACAGAAAAAGCGAATATAAGACAGTTTTAAAGAAAGTTATTGAAGGACATTAATATATCGAAATTCACAGAATACATTTAATTAACACAAAGTAAAATTTAACAGAAGAAGTGAACAGCATGAAGTCGATTGTTATAGTTTGTGGAGTCGTATGTGCAGACGATCGAGATCCTGATAAAAATTAATAATATATAAAACCCAGGCATATATGGTCATATGTGTGTAACAAACATTATAAGCATGCCGTCATAGCCTTAATGGAAATACTCTATCTTAAATATCAAATACAAAATGCAGTTTGCCTCTCACAAGAGACAAGCGACAAGAGACGCTGCAAAATGTTGCACTGCGTCAATAACTGTTGAACTTCCAGATGCGATTCTCGGCTCGGATGGCGGATGGTCTATGAAGTCACAGATCCAATACGTGCACACACACGAACACACGTATGCGCCACAAAATGCCACTGGCCTTGGCGCCCGCTGAGAATGTTGCTGACGGGTAGCAGCAGCAGCAGCAGCAACTGCAACAGCAACACAAGTAACAACAACAACTGCCAGTCGACTGCTGGCTGCATCTTTCGAAAGCTGGCAAATCTGTTTGGCTTTCGGCGCTTGTTACAGTTTTGTTTGTGGACCGATGTGAAAAATCACATTGACTGTTGCCCAATACGAGTTGGCAAAATGTGTTGGCGTAATTAATTAAACAAATTATGTGCATTGCGCAGACGCATTGACGTTTTTGGTGCAGCATCGTCGCTTCGATCCAACTTGAGTGCCAGCTTTATTAATTTCACTTAGTGCTATCGATGGGAATGTTGCTTCAAGTTACAGTTGGAAAAGGAAAAAAAACTAGAAGAGAAAAAAAGTCAGAAACAAGAAACCCAACCAGACTTCAGTGCTGGCTGCACTTATGGTCAATAATGATTACAATTGCAGTCGGGCATAGATTTTGCAATGCGTACAGATGCCTGCCATATAAGCCGAGCGTCTTTGGGCGCACCTGGGTCGCCAGACCGTGTGGATATGTACTTTGTGCCATTTGCGGGCCAAATTCCTTTTGATTCCCCTTCTAACGTGTCCCTCGGCCGCATCGAGTGCTTTGTCATCGATTGTTTGCCTGCATTCAATCAATTATTAATTACACGCCTTGTTGGTGCTGTTGTCTGCTACCATTGTTGTTGGCCGTGCTGTTGTTGTTGCCGCAATTGCACTTAAGTGTCCGACGGACAATACTGCAACATCTTCATCAAAACATTTTTCTACAAAATTGTTTTTTTATTTTTCGGTTTCACTCCGTTTTCCGGCCAAGTCATTTTTCTCTTGAAATCTTTGGAAATACTTAACAACCGCATCAAAATTAGTTTCGTTATTGTGTTAGCCTTCGACTTGCCCAACTCCGAGTCCAAGTCGGACAGAAGATCGGCCAAGTGAATTGATTTTGTACGTGCGTGTGCGGTTAGTTGCGACTAAACATCGATTCGAACCGAGGGGAGAGTGCTGCGTGTGGGAAAAACGTTTTTGTGGCTAGTCAAATGCTTTGCGGGGCTGATAATTCGATTAGAGATCAGGCCCGGAAATGCAGACGACCCTTCGTCTAGCATATGTATGATGTCTGGCAACAACAATAACAACAGCAATAACAGGCATAGCAGAAAGTTGGTAATGCCGTGACACAAAGCCACTTGGCAAACTGACGGCATTTGGCGATGGTTAAAAGTCACATTGTTGACCTTTTGGCGATCTGAGGCTGCCGCATTGGAGAAAAGGTATTTTTTTTTTTTTTTGCTGCCTCCTTCTTCTTCTGCCTTTGCAGTCCCACTCAGCTCAGCTCATTAAAATAATATTTAACCTTTGAATACGAGACAAATACTTGTTGAATACACTCATAGCAGTCGTATATTTTGGCGCTTTTGTCTGCCCGTGTCTGCAGAGCCAACGAGCCGTGCGCAATTAAAAATTAACTATTTAGTTTTAATGCGCCGATGCTGCCTCCACCTTCAAGAGTCATCCGCTCGTCTCCCTGCCCGACTCCCACTCCCCGTCCCTGCCTTGACGAGACGGCCAATTCAATATTTAACGAGTTTTGACAGTCTCGCATTTTGTTTTGTCTTCTGTTTAGGTATTTGCATGCAATGCGATTGCCCTAACCAGGAAGAAGGTAGCTCGACTTGGCTAAAGCTTTGGGGTATACATTTTTTAAATTTATTATAATAGTATATGTTAATATGCTTGTATATGCATGTATGATTAATTTTCAAAGAACAGTAAGTTAACAGAAAATGTAAGTTTAACAGAAGAAGCGAATATAAGAAAGTTTTAAGGAAAGTTATCAAGGGACATTCACAGAATGCATTCAATAACAAATGTACAGTGCCCGCCAAAATTCTAAATGCAATCTATATTCTTGCTACCTGGGAAAAACCAGATGACCTTTTAAACGACGTAATAATTTAGTTTTATTGCTTGCCACTTTTATAAGAAGGAACAAATATCATTAAATTTTAAATATTGTAATATATTTAAATCTTTAAATAAAACTGTTACCAAAAAATCTCTTGAATTTTCTTCAGTTTCTATTATTTTCAATTAGTTTCGTAAGTGTATTCAAGTTTTAGTTTTCCCAAATCAACAAATTATTGCGATTTTTTTTAAATTTTATACCTGACCTATGTGAGTTTCACACGCCGAGAGATTGCCCTCAAGGGGTGCGTGGCAATTTTCAGCCCTGACATCAAATTGCGCCCTGATATGGCACTTACAATACAATAAGTGCTTTGAAGAGATTGCAATTTGTTGACACAGTTAAAGTGCTTTGATTTAGTGATCAAAATTCAATCCAGATATAAATATATAAATTTGTGTTTAAATACTTTTTGAAATATATTTTTTATTTTAAGAATCTTAAGCTTCTGTTAACACAATGAAAGCGCGTTTTACTCTTATCGTCGTATTATGGTTTTTCATAAAAGAATTTTTAAAAAACATTTATGGCGAATAAACACGTTTAGCCTGGAGCAGAGAATCTTACACTAACAGATAGTCTCAGGAGGCAGATACCTAGTCCATTTTCAGATTGGTAACCTCCTCGTTATTGAGCAAGAGAGACTTAAGTATGACAATTCCGTGCTTTGGTAGAACTCGCAGAAGTCTATATGCTTCCGCAACCAGTGAATCTTATAAATAATTTATTGTACAAGAGCTTATTTAATTGTTTATTTGAAACTAAAAATTAATAATTAAAAAGTAAAGAAAAGTTATAAAACTATAATATAAACCGAGCACACACACAGCTTTATTAATCTTACTTAAGTCTGCAGACCAAACAGATACCAAGATCATTAACAAAGAAAATTCTTTCCAAGGCACAACCACAAAAAGAGTATAATACGTCCTACGGACAGGCTCTAGAGAATGTCATCAGCTTGCATTTGAAGTAAGTTTCGCTAGCAGAATCCTTTAATTTCCATAAATTTGTGCCCAGTTTCCTTTTTGATCTCTGTTAGATCTTTTAGTCATACATGAGTAGCAAAGTGCTTTGATGTAGTCATCAAAATTCATTCTATATTCAAGTACAGTTGGTAAATTTATTTTCATTTCAAGAATCAAAATTTCGAATATTACAAAATGTGGGCGCGTGTTTTGATTAGCTACTTAATGTTCGCAGCCGTCTATACTCTGGCCTGGAAAAAAGATTAAAACAATAGCAATGTACAACCAATAAATACGCCAAACTCCTTGAAAATGTTCTTAATGATTTGATTTAAGTGCTATATCATTTATATTTGGTTTAGCTCGTCTCGGCTCGTTTAATGCTGCTTCTCCTTCCGCCTCTGCAGCAGCTTGCGTAGCATATTGAAAGAGCTCAGCACCGGCACCATGACGGGCAGGAAGAGCGGTATGTAGATGGCATATTTCTGCTCGTCGGGAAAGTATAGTTGCGCCAATAAGCTGGCATCAAAGAAGCCGCGCTCCGAGGCCACAAACGCACGTTTGGCCAGTGCCGAAGCATCCGCTAGACGATGCTCGAGTAGAGCGACCTTGGTAGCCAAGATGTCAACATATGAATTGGTTATGGCCGTGCCCACTTTATCGTCAATCACAATGTAGCTGATTTCATCTGAAAAACCATTAAAGCTTAAAATTGCGTGCAAATTAGTTGAGTTTAATGGACCTGCGTACCCAGCAATTTAATGAGGCTCTGCAGTGTGCTACTGGCCGTGGCAATGTGTCGTATGGCGCTGCGTCGCATGTACGCCTCGTATTCCCAGCGTCGTGGAGCAAGCTGCTCGATGTCCACTGTCTTCACACCGGCCACTTCCACTTCGCTGCTGATGTCAAGTAGCTTGTGCAACTGATCCAGCATCACCTGCATGTTATCGTTGGTGCTGACATAGTACGTCGGTGGTGGTTCATTGTTCAAGTGCGCCAGACACACATGCTCCGGCGGATTGGCAATAATGAAGCCTCCCCATGGTGGTGAAATGAAGCCATCGACGCCATTGCGTGTAAGCATCTCGTTGCCACTATAGATATGCAGCGGCGCAGTATTGCAGGGAGGAATGTACACAACCAGATTGATGACTGGTTTCTCCGTAATACTTGCGCTCAGGTTCTGTGCAATGGATGTGAGTAAATGCGGCAGAGCGGACTCTTGCAGCGAATAGTGTCGACCCAGTTTAGTGTGATCCCGAATCTGCTTAAGATCGGCTTCAATTGATACGCGATACTTCCATTGCGTGCGTACTGTGTAGTTGGATATATCAGAAATCTGTGCTAGGAATGGCTCGATATAAGCTAAAATACAATTGAATTAGTCAAGGCCAAGGTTAGAAGTTATTGCCGTGTCTCTTACTCTGTGCTGCCAATACCACATTCCACTGGGCATGTGTCAGTCTTGGTTTGGGGTTTAATACAGACACAACCACATCGTAGGCGGGCTGTGGCGCCTCTGCCTTGACCCCATGTCGCTCGTCCTTTGTCAGTATCTGATTGATACGATAGGTTTGCAATATCTTAGTGTGTAACACTTGTGCTATCTTATTTGAAGCTACAAAGGAGGAGCATTAGTCATAGCCCATAAAGTATTGATGATGTACTTACTAACATCGCTGCGCATAAGCGCCGAGCGTTCTGTGGTAAGTAAAATTTCATCCTCCAGCTTAGGCCATTCAATGAACAGAAAATCACCCACACTTAAGGGGTGTGCCTGTAATAGCAGCTTCTCCAAGCCCGCCGGAGTATGTGCTTCCGAAGCCTTGGCCGGGGTTGCTAGCTGCTTGAATTCAACGATCCAAATATCTAAAATATAAAGTCATTAACAATAAATTGACTTAATGTTTAATGTGTTTACTTACCAGTCTCGTTGAATGCGGCAACCAACTCGGAAATGAGCAGCTTACCGCGACTCGACTGCTGTGTGTAGATGGCCACCTGCACCTTTGTTCTAATAGGCTGATCACTGAGGCGCAGAATAGATGAAGATGGCAAGTGAACTCTGTGAAAATAAAATATTTAAATCAATGAAGTGTTGAGAATCTGTATAGGATGCTCACTTACCTGTACACCGTGGTTGTTTGCCACCACATGGGCACGCCAATCACAACAATAACCACAATGAATGCAATTGTCGCAGCGATACGATACCACTCTGAAAAGGGAGAATTTATAATTAATAAGAACTTTTATATATGATAAGGCAATTTCGAAGTTCAGTTAAGTTTGCAATTGTTTCATTTTACATCACTTTATTGTGCGCTTCTTTTTGCATATTATTGTTTGTTTACAATCAACATTTACAAATTTATAAGTGTAATAATCAATCATTACACTACGCGTATAAGTTAGCAATGCTACAAATCTAGTTTGTGCCTTGCAAGAGAATAATAACAAATAGTGGCTTGTACGTGTGGCGGCGTGTGGAATATAAATCGTTGTTTATTTATTCCTTGTAGCTGCATGATATTACGAAGACAGGCCCCTTGTCCAGTGGTGTGTTGCGTGATACATATTTTGTGAACTTTGTAGTTCCCTCGCATCGATAGACAATGTTAAGGGCATTATCTACAGGTGTTATAGTAAGCAATACCGAATCATCATTGCACTCTTCGTCTTCCTCGTCAATGGCATTATCTTCTTCGCTGGCATCGAGTAGACCATTTGGCTCTGGAATGCGTTGTTCTACTTCAGGCGAAAGATATGTGATCACCGCAGCACCCTCTGCTGCATTTAGATAGTACACAAGATCCAGTGTGTTCTCCTCACTAACCAGTCCATCACCCAATACCGTATAGTTTCCGTGAGACCAGCGCTGCAGTTCCACACTGCCCGTTGGCGTAATTGCATCCGAGCCATACAGATCCAGATCAGTGAAGTCGCGTAGCAAATGAAACATTGCATTACTGTGAAACAGTTGCAACAGTTCATGCACTGTGCCCGTGGCGGTACTCAGGTCGAGTACTTCGTAGTTGTGCGCATTAGCCGGACCCTGTCGTCGCCAAGTCAGCGAATCATCCGTCAATAGTTGTGATCGTGCCAATTCATACTTTTCACGTTTGAAGAACTCGTATAGGCAAATTTCAGAATTCTCTTCAATTCGCTTTTGTATACTGCGTCGGGTGGCCCCTTTAAGGTAGACCTCGTTCAACAAGAGTCCTAACTTGGGCTTACTAATCACATCTGGTTGCTGGTAGTTAAGAGGTGGGAAAGCACGCGAAGAA
Organism: Zaprionus davidi; assembly: GCA_018903715.1. NCBI lineage: Eukaryota > Metazoa > Arthropoda > Insecta > Diptera > Drosophilidae > Zaprionus > Zaprionus davidi. The sequence continues at coordinate 6,838,173 of JAEIGL010000003.1, forward strand.
TCTCCGATAAAGGATTCGTTTGTGGCGCCATGGAACCAGCCGTTAATAGTTAGACGTGGGTAATCAAACGTGGTCACCTCACCCACTTGGTGAAAGGAACGCGAGCCGACTTTAAAGAATGCAAACTGATTGTTCTTGGGTGCAATCTTATGCTGCACGGGAAATTGTGGAAAGCATTGATCATCGCTGGAAAATATCTCTAAGCATCCGCCTTGTTTCTCATCCCACTCTTCGGCTCCCTTCCAGGGAGACATATAATAGATGAATGCTATTTGCCGATCCTTCAGCAAATCGTCGTGCACTAACAGATAGTCTCCGCAGGTGTACATGCTGCATGAGGCAGACACATAGTCCAGTTTCAGATTGGTAACCTCCTCGAGCCAGGGCCGAACTTGTTTACGCAGAAACTGCAGGAAGTTACTAAGTAAGCGACACTCAGGCATGTTCGACAGATCCGTGCTTTGGTAGAACTCATAAAGATCCATTTGCTTGCGCGACCAGTGAACCTTATCGATAATTTCCTGTACAAGAGCTTGGCTACCGCCATCCTTCAATAGTCCAGGCAGCAAACAAATTTGAAACGGATCCCCGTAGATTTGTGCACCGGTTGTTTCCTCTTTTGTGCTCTGTGCTTCCTTCGTCCATGCCGTCTGTAGCCATTTTGTTATGTCTTTTTGTAGGTAGGTAGCATTCAAAGTCAACTGGACATCCTTGTCTCCCGCACCGGCATCAACATTGGCAGAGGCTTCAAGTTCCAACGATTCGCTGAGTCGCGCCAATTTCCTATGGGGGGCTTCGCTATTTGCATCCAGCTTGGAGTCCTCGTGTTTTTCTGCAAGGGCAACACAATGAATGACATTGCATTAAGCATTCAAACACAGTGGCATACCTTAAATTTTAATGTATGGCCGCGCAATGTATTGACGCACACTTAATACACACGCACACACACGGTTAGCCTCTTTGGACTCGTTGTGCCGGCACATTTAACATTTAACGCTACTCAATTTGCAGCTACTTATTCTGATACACATTCTTCCACTCACCTTCTATTTTATCTTTTCGTTTGGGCTTCAATGGACTAGTCTGTTCCATGTTGCGATTTCAATTAAAATTCTATTATTTTTTAAAGAACGAAATGAAAATCATGTACATTAGGCGTCTGGAGCAAGAACATCGATAAGTGTCACTCTTGTGTTATCGATATTTCGTATGTGACGCAAAAATGCGCTGATGAAGGCAATGTTAACATCAGCTGAACATTTTCTGTAAACAGATCGTTTCACTTCCAGTAGATTCCAGTTGTTAGTTTAGATATTTAGACTGGTGAGGTGGTTCTACTTTTATACGCACAAAAGTATCATGTTAAACATTTAGACATTAATAAGTAGAGTCAATAATGGTTAACAACCCATGTGTGCTCAACGTTAAGCTGTAAGCTACCTAATCTACATCAAATCAAATAGATTTAAATCTTATTTGGATATCGAATACGGTAAGTGAATATAAATCAATCAGAATGTTGAACTGTTCTGGGTGAACTAATTGGGTGGCAATGCCGTGCGACGACCTTGGAAGAGTAGGCCCTAAAAACAACACGCTTATAAAAACAAACATTCCTACTGCATGTGTATGCGTGTGTGTGCTATCGGAATGTGTATATTTAGCGTACGTGCATATGTTCAATCTGAACTTTCAGAGCATAAACCGTTGGGGCAAACAGCTGATTGCCACCTGCTGCGGATTCATGCACAATGAATGCAAGAAAGGGCGTGGGCGAAGCGGGTCGGGCTGTAGTATGTGCGGAGTATGATCTCATTCTTTTAAAATTAGAATTTAAAATCAATCTCTTAAACAATAGATTTAAATATCATTTCAATGGGAAAGGATCAACATTTACTCGAAGCAGCGCGTAATGGCGATATTAAGACAGTTGGAAAACTTTTGGAATTGACTGCCAAGCGACATGGTCCTTTGTCCAGGTAAATGAAAGTGCATTTTCTTAATCCCCAATGCGTCATTCATGTTCTCATTTATAGTTTTCGGCGCAGTCCTAACATTAATTGCCAAGATGTTAACGGGTACACGGCATTACATCACGCCTGTCTTAACGGTCACAGTACCATTGTTCGCCTCCTACTGGCCCACAATGCCCAGATTGATATGCCCGACATACGTGGCTCGACGCCCTTGTTTTTGGCCTCCTGGGCTGGCCACCAGGATATTGTGAAAATGTTACTCTTTCATAGCCCGATTCCAGCAAATCCCAATGCTCAGACCATTGAGAATGAGACACCGTTGCACTCGGGTGCCCAACATGGACACAACTCGGTGGTTGCCATCCTTCTATCATTTGGCGCAGATCCGAGCATACGCAACAACAGCTTTCAAACAGCTCTCGACTTGGCCGCCCAATTTGGACGCCTGCAAGTGGTGCAGACCTTGCTACGCATCGAACCCAATCTAATAGCCAACTATCGTCGCTTTGACGAGGATGATATACGTGAGATCCTTGGCTATTCGACGCAGTACGCTTCAACGCCCACCAAACACATTTTCACACACACTTGCCTGCATTTGGCCAGTCGCAATGGACACAAGAAAGTGGTTGAAACTCTTCTGGCAACCGGCGTTGATGTCAACATACTCACCCACGCAGGCAGTGCGCTGCACGAAGCCGCACTGTGCGGCAAGAAGTCGGTGGTGGTTACACTACTAAAGGCTGGTATTGATGTAGATGCCACCGATGGAAATGGACGTACTGCACTTGAAATTCTCTCCGATTATCCGCCTCATGTCACATACGAAATTGTGGCCGTCATCAACGGTTCGTATGGGAGTGATTTATATCGATCTTTTGTGATTCTAACGCCCACACTTGATTCCAGAATTTAAAAATTCGGCGGAGGCGCAGCTGTTGCGCTCAAACCAGGCTATGGAGAATGGTGGTGGTATACATACACTGCCAAAGCGATTGTTTGAAAAGAACTCACAGCGCCAGAAGCAATCCAAGCTGACTGACAATCAATCGAAGCTGAGGAAGTAAGCCCTGCACACTAACCACGACATCTGATTGTGTGACACGCCCACATGCTTGTTGTGCTTAATTGTGACCTCAATTAACTGATACCAAACCGAATTAAACACTAATTTGTCATATGTGTGCTCAGCTCAACTCAGATCAGATCAACTCATGCCCATGCCCATCATCGGAAAACATAGCACTCACCCCAAGCATTACGCACACACACATACACGCACAGTTGCATTCAAACACTCGCACTCATCAGAATTGGTTGGTACTTCTTTCAGTTATAGCTCCTTGATATAACGGGTTTTGGTCTTATTTTTGCTCTCTTCCACATAACTTTCCAACCACCAACTACTACCACACAAATAACAACTCCCAACTCTAGAAAGCAAGACCAACCAATTGGACTTTCGCACTCTTTAAGCTCATTGGATAATTATACAAGACCGCCGGAGAATTACTTGGAAATGAAACCGATAAAGCTACAAAAGTCTGTGAATGATGTGAGCACCATTGATGCTGGGAATGAGGTTTGTTGGATCACCTATAAACCAGTCTACAAGCAGGCTTACCAAAGTGCTCTACTCCAGTCCACCAATAACTTCTCAAACGGCTCGATACCCTCGCGTTCCTATGAGTACATCAACCTATTAAAAACGGGCTCCAGCAGTGAGGAGCACAGTGCCTGCAACAGCAGTTGTAAGTCGTCATGAGTCATCATCATCACCATGAAGAGTGATTAAATTCGTTATTAATCATTTGATTTAACAGCTGTACCGTCCAGTCGCCCTGTCCCGCAGTACGTGGAGATGTCGCTGCAAGCCCCAGTTCCAATGCCTCGCAAGTATGTGAACACAGACTATGCGAACTTGATATCCATGGAATGCGATAGTAACAACAACCCCAGCAATAAGTGCAGACGACGACATTCACCCACACCTGATTATCCGCCACCCACAGTAGTCGAGGCGGAGACCACAATATTGAACTACATGCAACCTTTATGTTCACGCATAGATATTCAACCAGACACCGAATCGACACGCACCACAAATTCGTATTGCTCCGATCAAGTTGAGGAATTTGTAGGTGATATACCATTTGCAGGTCTCTTCAAGGGTTCAACATTGAATTTAACGAACGACATGGTGGATGGACGTGGATGTCCGGTTGCTCGCGAAGGATTGCGTTCGCCCAGCATGGTAAGATCTGTAAATGCGATCAATAATCAGCGACGCAGTCTGTCCAAGCAACGTTTCTCCGCAAGTGGAGAGGATTTCAGTGCCTCCCGTGTCTGGGCAGAGATCGATACTATATTCGAGCACATTGGCAACGAAGTTCTCACAGTGGAGCAGGAGGTAGATGCCAATGCATGCGACAAACAGGAGAAGCAACAGCAAGCCGAGTATAATCACAGGCAATCTCTACACATACGTAATCCAGCTGAGCTACTACTGGGAAAATCAGAGAGTCCTGCATCTCAGTGGTGTCATTCCCCTTACACGCTTGTCTATGGAGAGATACGTTACTCTGTGTTTGTATGTACACCTGATAGGATATGGACCTCAGTTGTTCCCGACTTAACTTTGCAATCTTTCAGTATCTGGGATCGACTGTCATCCGGCATCTGCAGGGTACAATTTCGGCACGAAAGTCCATTCAAAAACTGAAAATAGAAGAGAACATGAACTCAACAGCGAGTGTAACTGATATTAGTCTGCTTGAAAACTGCAACACATCCACAAAGTATCTCAAAGCAGCCAATCTGCAAACCCGTCTAAAGGTGGACATTGCAGCATCCTGTGTAGGAGTCAAATTCATAGATCACGAGACAAAGGTTAGTAATGAATATATAAGTAGATTAAGTATTAATGAAAAGTCTCCCAACAGACTGCCATCTGCTCGCATAATATTGAGAACATAAATTGTGTCTGTCAGGACGCTGAAGATTTGCGTTATTTTGCCTATTTAACCAAAGAGCAGGATCTCCATTATTGTCATGTATTTATGGTTGATAGTTTGGTAAGTGTGTGCATTTATATACATGGTCTTATACTAACGGTTTACGCATTACAGAAGCTGGCCAATGAAATTATTTTGACCCTGGGTCAAGCCTTTGAAGTTGCATATCAACTGGCTCTAAGTGGACAAAATACACCCCTTTTACAAAATGAGGAACAATGAATTTGAGTGCTCATTCGTGTGCCACAAATAATGCTATGCAATTGTGTAGTAAAATATTAATGCCATTTATTTTTCATTTGAATGACTCACTAGTCGCCGACGCCATCAAGTAATTAAGTCCGAAACATCTATAATATATATTATATGATATTTTAATAAAATTCCTATTTCGAAACCCACTAAACTGTTCTCTTTATTACATTTGAAAAAAACAACTGTTTATGGAATGCAAACAAAATGGAATGGAACAGTCAAGAATTACTACTAATAATTCACAGTGAACACAGAAATTAACGATAACAGTTCACGCTGATGTTAAGTTTAAACGATAACTGTTCGCAGGTAAGTTTGAACCGATAACAGTTCACTCTGATGGTAGGTTTATTCTTTAATCGAGTCGATACAACCCTGTCTAGTCATCTGTTGTCTAAAGCATTTTTAAGTGAAAATTCATTCAATTTGTTTTGATTAATAATTTATTGATTTCTGAGCAAAAGCTTGCGCCTTTGCAATGGGCACAAAACGTCGTAACATTGAAGACGAGCTCTCTCGCTTCGAAGCGGAGATCTCGAAGCCACCATCACGGAATCTCTTTGTACCCAATCAAGTGCGCCCGATAATCGCAGCAAATACGTATACCAATGTGCAGCAGAAACTACAACAGCATCAGCCTCGCTTAACGGTCCCGCCACCGCCAATTCCACCGCCACCGACATTTATGTCAACCTTTGTGCCGACAGGCAGCAACGGCAGCAGCAGCTCCTCCTCTGCCCCAGCAAAGACCATTTCCGCCACGCCGGTTGTGCTCAGCAGTGCACCAAAACTCTATCAGTGTCGTCAGTCGGTTCATGTGCCTACGGTGGCCACAGCACCGGCACTTGATATGAATATAAATTCCATACAATTTGATGTCACGCAGAAACTGAAAAAACTCAAGGCGGAAAAGTCTGGACCCAATCCCATAGCCGAAGAAGCTATCAAGGCGGCGCGTGCATCGTCAGCATTGCAATCTTTTCAGACGACAGAGCGCAAGAAGAAAGATCGCAAGACCGTGCGCATTGCCGGTGGCACTGTGTGGGAGGATTCCTCGCTGGCCGACTGGCCGGACGATGATTTTCGTATATTCTGCGGCGATCTAGGCAACGATGTTAACGACGAGGTTCTCACCCGCACGTTCAACAAGTTCCCATCGTTTCAGCGAGCCCGAGTTGTGCGCGACAAGCGGACGGGCAAGAGCAAAGGATTCGGATTTGTTAGTTTCCGCGAACCGGCGGACTTCATACGTGCCATGAAGGAAATGGACGGACGGTATGTGGGCAGCAGGCCCATTAAGCTGCGCAAGAGTACCTGGCGGCAGCGCAGTCTGGATGTTGTTAAGAAAAAGGAGCGGGAAAAGCAGGTGTTGCTGCAGGCCTTCAATTCGATGAGTTAGGAGCACCTCGCTGAGTCAACGCTGAACGACCCAACAACTTTAGGCTAGTTTCGGCGACATTTCGATATAGCAAATTTCTATTTACTAAGTTTGGATGTTGCTGCGGCAGAATAAGTACGAAAAATATACATAACAAATCTACTTTTTAGCAAAATAATTCGGTTGTATTATTGGAATCTTTTTTACATTATATTGAACTATGAATACTATGCTATGAATCTATAAACCTTTACGATTACTGGACAATACTTAAAATAATCTGTTCGACTATATACTTATATATATCGTATATGTATGTACGGATTCGTAATTTCTGACAGTTAATTAGCCTTCATCATGGTCCACTTTGAACACTTTATCTAGAGGAAACACACATGTTATTAACTGCCCACCTACACTATAGCTAGCATACGATTATTACGGATGAGTAACTGCTAATCTGACCAGAGAGACGGCACAGCTGTGCATTAAAGCCCACATTGATTGATAGATAGGGGGAGTACCTTTGGGAATACAGCTTCGAATTCAGGGTCAATCAGGGATAGTAAGGAGTAACAAAAATGAACAAGTGACATCATCTTCAATATACTATAACAATACTTATGTAAAGCTAACGTTTCCTGCCTCATCTAGTACCACTTGTTCGGCTGCTTGTGGCCGAGCAGTGGTCTTCTCACTGAATCAACGCCTGCATCATCGTTGGTTTCGCTAGTCTCGAAACACTTGTGCCTCGGCCAGCGAATGAAAGGCCTGCCTGCCTCTGTTGAAAATATAGAGGGATAGTACTGCCTGTAGCTGTAGTACCCGCTGAATAAACCTATTAGCGCTCCCACTGTAATGTCCTGCCAATGATGATGATAGTCGCAGGTGCGACTAACAGCCACCAAGGCGGCAAAGATTAGAGGAAGTATAGACACGCATGGACGCCAAGTTTGTCCGCGTCCGCGTGCATCGAAAGCCTTCAATTTGGCACCCACATAGAAGGCAACAAATCCAAAGCTGGCAAAAGCAACTGCAAAGGATTTATACAAAAAACAATTAGTATCATAATTTAATTTGTTAAATCGTTTAGTTTACTCACACGACGAATGACCGCTGGGAAAGCTTTTGCGTCCCTCGTTTATGTCACTTGGATTTCCAGTGCAATTGAAATCAAGAAGGGAACTGCCCATTGTGTTGCTGGTTTCGTTTAACACCATGACACCATCGGGAAAGCAACGATAAAAGAAATCTGGGCGCGGTCTTCCCACTGTAATCTTCAAGAGACTTGTCGGTATGCTGTTCATGCAAACCGCAAGTGTCCACGCCCAGCTGGCAGCTCGAAAGTCGCGACGATCCTTGGTGAAGGCATAGAAAATCGCTGTAATAAATAGTGGCACAGCAATGACCAGCAACAACAGGTCACTGCCGCGCACAATATCAGGTTTGCGTGGATTCTTGTAAAGCCACAGTTCCTCAGCGTGTATTTCCCGCTTAAACGAAGACATCGTTTCGAGTTTGCTGCAAAAATAAACAAAGATATATTTGTTTTGTTTTATTATATTGCTAGATTCTTCACTTACATAAACACCACCACAATTGCAATGCGTATAACCACATCAACCAGGTCGCTAAATCTCTTGAAACTGCTGGCGACAGGCAACTCCTTTTGCTGTTCCTGTTCCTGGTCGTGGTCCTGGTCCGGGTCCGTATCTTTACCCAGCGACAGTTCGTTACGCCACATTTCGTTGTTCTGGGACATATCCTCGGCAGTACTTTCGCCAAGGCTACTGCGATGCGAGCTTGATTTGTTCGGCGTTGTTGACATTTTGGTCACTTGGGTATTGTCAATGGTTTTACTCTGTTCGGTACTTCTTGATTTCCCAGATGTCTAAATAATTGATAAGATAATAATTGGAACAGTCATAATGAGTAGAGGTTTATGTGTCTGTTATCTTTACAAGCTTTAAATATGTGTGTGATTGCCGCGATTAGCCTCCGCATATATACATACATACTATATGTCTGTATAATATCTAAATGTATTTCCACAAGTTAATTATTCTGCTATTCGTAGGTACTATATCCATGTATAATTTCCGTGCCCACGTTAATGTCTCGGTTCACATTATAATGTGATTTTTTATTATTTTGCAATGCAATTATGAGGTTGACACACACACACACAAGGATTTGCAGTTTCTCTGGCTTTAGATTTCACTTTAGCGAACACACACTGTACTATAATTATCTTTGATATTTAGCCAAGGAGCAGCTCAGTTTGCTATTAATATTGGATAAGTTAAGTTGCAAGCACAACAAGCACACCTAATATCAAATATCAATAAATTTGCAGCACCTGCGCTTCAGTCGACCAAGTCTGTTGAGTTTCGTCACCGTTGTCGTTGCCGGGTTTGTTGCTATTGTTTTCGTTGTTGTTGTTGTTCAAATTGTTTCCGCATTTTCGGCTACGTAAATCCGAGTCGGAGCTATGATGACTATTTCGCATTATCAAATGCTTTGCAAATAGAACTTCAACTTTGGAACTGTTCACAGTTTTGATTTAGAGCCACGTTACGGAATTTGGTTTGTATCTCGACTTTTATACACTCAAACTGTGTTTCATAGTAGTGTTTTTCAAACTAACTACTAGTTGCTAATTACTCCGGGTTTTTATAAACTTTCTCTAATCTGCAATGTAAGTGCTCATCTTAGAATTCAGCACCGAAACCTCTATACCCTTTGTGCAAATTTTGTTGCGTTTTAATAATATCTTTTTATTATAAAATAATAAATACACATAAAATATAACTACACGTATTAAGAGTAATTAATTTTCGTATATATAAATGTTACATATTTCGAATGACGTCGTAAATACCCAAAGGGCTTTTGAAGGGGACAATCACTTGCATCTGTTTACCAAAATATGTGTTAACAGTAGTGCTGGCAATTTTAGTTCACTTGAGCCACTCGACTTTTGTCGAACTATTACTAAAACTATATTAAATTTTGTAATGATGGCATTGAAAAAATTTGTTTAAATTATCATAAATAGTTTCATACAAACTCTTTACTGTTTGTATTTGATCGTTGCATAAGTATACGTACAAATATTATCGTTGGAAATAGGTTCGTAAGCCATTAAGATTTTATTTCATCGATTTAATTTTATTAAACAGCCACGCAGCTAAATAAAATGTGGCTAAACAAATAAAACACCTGCGATTGTCGACAACAGTTCCAAATGGAACTACACATCCCTAACAGCCGCTTAACAGTTTTATCAATTTTAAACTTATCAATGTAACTTAACAGAAATGATACAACGCGTTGCCAACCATTTAGTGGTAGCGAACAGGGTTGTTATTAATCATATGATATAAATATTGTTTTCATTTGCAAAACACTAATTCTAAAAACGTTAAAAATGACTGTCGAAAAAACGAAAGTTGAAAGGAACGCTGCTGGAGAATTATTGGATTCCCTGTATTTGGATATGTTTCATCTAATTGAAGCACACACCCAATCTCGCATCGACATCGAGCGTACGACTTCAAGTGGTGCCATACTCCTGGCGCGGACTAAGTTCCAGCAAGGTGGTCAGTCCTTATCTACAGCACAGATACCGACGGAAAACAGTGCAGAATTTAATGCTCTGTGCCGAGTTGTTTATGCCGAAGGTACAGAAAATAAAATCATCACAGACGTCACTGCTAAAAGACATCCTGTAGACAAGGAGAACGGCTACGTAGACCCTTTGCAATGGTTTAGCGTACTGCCCCCTATGAGTTTGCGGAACGCTGTTGAAAAATTTAAAAAATCCATTGAATTAATTGCCGAGAGTACAAATCTACAACGGGAGCTCAACAAAGTATTGAACAGCATTAACAGGCTACGGAGATCTGAAGTCTTGAAGGCATAACTGACAATTGTACTGCATATTTAACAAATGTATAAGAATAAATAAGCATAAAGTTGGGAATAAACAAAGTTAATAAATATGTTCAAAATTAGCATCGTTTGCTTATCGATTTTTACAATTACTTATAATCGATAACTTAATTGGTTAGAACATTGAAAATAACAAGTGGACAGTTCTGTCAGATGTTTTCACCTTATTTTCACTTAATTCTCAATAAGTGGACAGCCCAGTGGCTCATCATATTCTATCTGGCAAAAGAATCGATATATATATATATGTGCGTATATATATGTATATATAACCTTTAGAGTAAGTAATCAATAATTGCTACAAAGCAAATGCGCAGAATAAGTATCAAAAGAGCATAGGAATCAAACTGCAGATTAAATTATAGAACATGCAAATTATGAATAATAGAGGCGTACCGCCCAATAGATAACAGTGTTCACGTTCGCTCATAAAGTCGCAGCAGACAGCTAGCTGGGCCCAACAACGACAACAACGCGCGCCTTTGTTGCTGTTGTGATTGCTGCCAGTTGAGGGAGACATTCCCCGTTACCCTGCCCAAAATAACACGCAACCATACGTGTCCCTCCTCATCTGAAGCTAAGCCATGAACAACGCTCAGCCAAACGGGAGTACATTGCAGCAGCCATTGCTACAGCTAGAGGATGAGGTGGATCTCATTGGCGACTTTGTCAAGCAGCAGCCACAACAAACTGCAACCGCAACGAATAACAATCAACAGCTGTCCCCGCTATTGAATGGCTTCGAAGTGAACGGCATTAACCAGTTGACAACTCAGGTTGAGGTGAGTCTTGTGCAGCAGAAAACAAGCATCAATCCCCATGAATCTTTGTGTACTCTCTTCTGTCCACAGATAAATACCATAGGCGTTCATGGCAAGCCTGGAAAACGCAGATCAAAACGAAAAGTGAAGCGAAATAGAGATCAGAATTTACTATCAATGGACGATGAAGATGATGATGATGATAATATTGCTGCTGCTGCTATTGCCGATGTTAGTGCTGGTGGCGACGACGGAGAAACAGTTGATCTATTTGTGGCGCCTAAAAAGCAACCGCAAGAGAAGCAATTGTTAATGCTGCACGACGGTGACGATGACAATGACGATGAAGATGGGGACGACGAAGAAGAAGTCTTACTGCAGAAAAATCCGCCTGTCCTCCGCAATGGCAATACAAAGTCCAAACACTCTGAGGAGAGCAGTGAGAGCATGAGCGGCAGATCGAGCAGAACGTCACAGCAACCGCCGCTAGTGATTAGTCACATTGCAGCAACTACACCAACACGTCGCGCAGCAACAGCATCGTCATCAACATCGCCACTGAAAGCATCTACACGATTGCCACACGAGGACGCCGACGATATTTGTCTGGTGCCAGAAATCGATTTCGAGGGCATGTCCACGGACGCCGGGAGTGATAATCGAGAGTCGCAGCCTCTTTTAGGCGGTGGCGGCGGCGGAAGCCACAGTCGGATTAGTGATCTGCTGGGCGGCCTAGGACGCGGACATGATCATGTTGACCTCGTGTCAAACACATTTGGTGGTAAGTTTGAACATTTGCACATTACAAACTTCCCAAGTTGTACAACAGCTTATGTAGGGCTTCCCAAGATAGCGATGTGTATGTGCATGTCTCTGTGTGTGTGTCTCTGTGTTTTAGAGGAGGTATATATATGTATGTACATGTCTTGATAAGCTCTTTTATTTCTCTTATTTGCAAAGACTTTTCCAGTTTTGTATTTAATCGTTTTATGACATCGTTGTATCAACGTTGTTATCAAACTGGGTTAGGTTGTTTAATAGATATAACCACTAGATACCCCTTAGATGGCACACTACAATATCTGCAGTATTTTATAGGCTATGTCAGAGTGCACACGTACTCATGAGAGCATTATACTTGCAGAGAGAGAGTGTAAATAAAATTATGTCGACAATGAATGTAAGTTTTCGCATTCATAAGAAGATACTTATATAAACTTATAGATACTTACATATATATCAAAGTAGTGGGAATTTTCCTCGATTTAAACTGAAGGCACATTGAATCATAGTTTGTTCAAATCATCACACTCAAAGCTGATTCAATTTCCGTTTGAAGTTTAGAAATATATTCGTAATTGTGGGTACATATAAACCTAATTACAATGTGTATTATAAACAAATATACATATACATACATGCACATAGCAGAGAACTACATGAATGTATTCAAACCGGCAAATGAATCAAAATGCGTTCCCCGTTTTACGTACAGTGTGGCCTGTGTTGTCAGCCAGTGTACTCATTCATTTCAATAGTGTACAGTAAAAAATGAGTACAGAATTCTATACATACATAAGTATAGAATAGAGTCATCAGAGCGGAACGTGCTTGTTTATTATCGCATCTGAGATTCCCTTCAAAATTATTCTCGTAGTAGGAACAATATTTCCAATTATTTTTAAAATTTAATGTGCCTTGTGGATCACATTCCATTCACTATCATTCATTATCTAAATTTATGTAAACATGGGAGTGGAAAGTGTTCTGCAATTGATGTTTACCTAAGGGACTCTCGAATAAAATCGAATCGTGAATCACATAAAATGTGCAACAATGGTGAAGAATAAGCATATCAAACATGCAGAACAGCGGACCGTCCACACTAAAGTTTCTCCAGAGAGTTCAGACTGGGATTGTAAAATTATACCTCTTCGAGAACCAATCAAGGAAATTGTATCGGAATCCGATGACTCGGCGGACTATGAACCATATCATTGTCATTGCTGTAGCAAGAACTGTCATGATAAAAAAAGAGATTTCCTTACACCTCCAGGAGAGGAAGAGGATCCACCTATAATCTACCAGCCCAAAATCACGTCGGTTGAATCGATCGAGTCAGAAGTACAATTTGCTGCGCCAAAATGCCAATGTGCCAATTGTGCGTTGAAGAACTTGTGTAAGTCGCGGCAATGTTGGCAATAAGTGGGTCGTTGCAGCATATCAAAACACTTTAGATATGCAAATTTGGCTTTTATTGTGTCTAACCTCTAGAAAGTCACATCACTTTTAATCGAAATGCCGCACTCGTGGGGGGCAAGTCGCGACAACTTTATACAGCACATTTTTACCATTAACCAGGACCAGGACCAGGGCGACTTCAATGATCACTTTGAGTTCACAGGTAGTGGAAAGTGCAGTGAGAGGTGTCTTTGGTTAAGAGTCCTTGAATCTGTATCGATATCTGGGTAATCAATACGTTGTTTGCCACGTTCAAGCACGTTTCGATTCTTGTGTATCTATGTATGTATATGTGGCATATCAATGTGTATTGCCAGCTATTTTTATCAACAGCTGTCACGTCAGGCCTGAGACCTCATTGGGACTCAGACTCGTCGTGTTTTCTTCGTTGTTCTTTGCATCAATTATTCAAAGATTTTCATTTTGATTTCCTTCCGAATTGATAGAACAATTTGCAGTTTGATTTTAGGCATTACACAGGGCATGCGCATTTTTGTGTTACGCACAAATTTCATTAGTAAATCATTCAAAAGTAAAGATAAACATAATGTTCTAACTTGTTCACTCCTTATTACAGATGATCCCCTCTTCTCAGAGATTGTGGCACAAGCAGAGTATGCCATCGAGCAGGGTATACTACCCGAGAGGATTTATCAGGGCAGCAGTGGCTCCTACTTTGTCAAAGATATAACGAATGTAAGTTCATTAAATATATATACTTAAATTTAATCTGCACTGCGCATAGTCCTGGGTATCATAAGTCTATACCCGCGATTGTATTATTATCAAACTGTGCATAAAACAAAGATTTAAGTAAACGGGGAAGTCTTGTAATTAAGTTTGTATTTGCAAGACTTTTGGTTTAACTTGAAACAGTATTTAATTTAAACTAACTTGAACTGTTAAAAGAAAAAAACAGAATTTGACTGCACAATTTTGAATTCTCTACGTAGAAACGGTGTATTGCGGTCTTTAAGCCCAAAGATGAGGAGCCCTATGGCAGACTGAATCCCAAGTGGACCAAATGGATGCACAAACTATGCTGTCCCTGTTGTTTCGGACGAGCCTGTTTAATACCAAACCAAGGGTAAGTCGACAAATATATAATATATATGTATGTAAATATAAAATATATCTTATAGCTATCTGTCCGAAGCTGGGGCCAGCTTGGTTGATCGAAAGCTGAACTTGAATGTGGTACCAAAGACGCGTGTAGTACGACTGGTGGCTGAGAGTTTCAATTATGCGCGCATTGATCGTCAGAAGGCAAAGTTCAAGAAGCGTATCAAGGAGCATATTCCATCGGCGCACTTTAATCGCATGAGCCTGCCGCTAAAGGTGAGATGACATTCCACAGAAATTGATTTATTCATATTAACATTATTGTTTTCAGACCGGATCCTTTCAGTTGTTTGTTGAAGGCTACAAAGATGCTGATTACTGGTTGCGTCGTTTTGACCACGAGCCCTTGTCTCCAGCACTATCGAAATCATTTCAGTTGCAATTCGAACGGCTTGTTGTCTTGGATTACATTATTCGCAATACAGACCGGGGCAACGATAACTGGCTGATCAAATATGTAGCTCCAAAAGTGATAGGCGAAGTGGGTGGAACCGGTGGCAAGAGCATGTCTCTAGGGGTTAAACATCTAGTTAATCCAATTGCTGAATTGAATGAGCCGACCGTATCGATAGTAAATGAACGTGCAGTTGCCGGTGGTCAACCTTCGCCCACTTCAATGGGCATTATCGAAACTGGCAGAACACCAAGCAGTCTATCCAGTGATGAAGAGGAAACAACTAAAAAACAGTCGGACCCTAGTTGGAAAGTAATAGATTCATCAACAATTAAGATCGCCGCCATTGATAATGGGCTGGCATTTCCTTTTAAGCATCCGGACTCGTGGCGAGCCTATCCTTATCACTGGGCTTGGCTGCCACAGGCCAAGCTACCGTTCAGTGATGACATCAAGGATCAGGTTCTGCCACAGCTGTCGGATATGAATTTCGTTGAGGAAATATGTACAGACTTGCTGTATTTGTTTCAACAGGATCGCGGTTTCGATAAGCGACTCTTCGAAAGACAAATGTCCGTTATGCGTGGCCAGATTTTAAATTTAACCCAAGCGCTACGGGACGGCAAATCCCCTGTACAGTTGGTTCAGATGCCAGCCGTTGTTGTTGAACGGTAAGCACGAAGAGTTTTACTAATTGAATATTATAATGTTCTATGCTTTCCATTTTATTTCCATTTATAGTTCTAGCGGCAGTCGGTTTTTCTCTTTTACGCAGCGCTTCCAAAACAAGAGTCCCTTCTTTTCTTGGTGGTATGTATTTAACACTATGATACATGCTATTTACATCTCTTACTCTAATTTAACTCTTTCAGTTAATTGGCTATTGCATTCTGCGCTCTCACATTACCCACCAAATCTCGTGGTTCTGGTCCCAAGTCATTCGTCGGCTACCTATACGCATTGTTGTTACATATACTACATAAATCAGCAAATAGCTTTTAGTGTAATCCCCCAAAATGAAATGGATTTTTGTTAAATTTGTTGTTTTTGGCAAACAAGTCGTTGAAATCGCTTGATATTTATTTACTTACATTCACACATCATGTACGTGTTTATAGTTAATCAGGTTACATACACCATATACATATATATATACAAATGCTTATATATTATATGTATACACATTTTGATTTTGTCAATTGTTGAATAGTCAATTGTTTAAATTCAGATATACGAGCGAAAATCGAAACATTCATTCCAAAATTCGAAGTTCTCATGCTCTTTCATTATTTTGTTCACATTTGTATTATTTATACCTAAACATATCAGTGTGAAATGTTTAAGAGCAGCTTTAAATCAAAGCTGAATTCGTATTGCTGCAGGCGCTGGGGCTCAGTGATTATAATTATCTTACCTCCTCCTCTCCTCACAACATATTCATTGTGAATACCATTAACAAATACTATTTATCAGTGAACACTCCTATTAATGTTAAGCGTAAGCTAAAAAGCGAGTGTAACTATGTCAACTAGTGGAAACAAAAATATATATGAAATAGATATGAAATTAGATAAAAATATATACATATATATGATTGGATGTGCATAAACGAGAAACAATAAAAATCAAATATGCCTTGTATTTAATGTTGAAACAATGTAGTACTATACGCATTTGATATATGCTTTTTTATTGGGAATGTCACTGGACATTTAGCCATAACAACTTATAAACTTAAGAAACTATAGAATAGTATAAAAGCTATATGAATGAAAGCAAATCATCTGAAGCATCGGATGTCAATCTGCTTACAGGCTTCATGGCAGGAGATTTGAGGCATATTTTTTCAGTCTTTATATCTGTATTTTGTATATTGCTTGGTTCTTTAGTCGGGGTCTCGCAGTTTTCCACATCAACTGCGCTGATAGTGACATCCTCTTGTAAGGGGCTCAATATCATATCGGCAGTTGCGCCTTCGAGTGAAGGCAACTTCCGTTGGGGTGTTGTTAAAAACGTTGTTATTGATGGTTGATAATTTTTGCTTAGCATGCCCAGGTTTCCCTTATACTGATACCACTTGACTGGTACTTTGGGCGTCACACAGAGATCCCGGCCAATAGGAACTGTGCTGATCACATTTTTGGGCTTGAGGAATCGTACAAAACGTTCCAATTCTTTGTAGCTAGAATGCTCCGAATATTCCACACCTATCACACTAATACGTTTGCCATATGAGGGCTTTGAATTTTTCTCCCAGCCACTGGGACGTATTCCAACCAACATATCATACTGGTCCTCAAACGGTTTGAAGTATTGATCAAGTTGCTGTGCAGAAAAACATTAGATTCTATTATTTAAAAGAATTATATTAGGAATTGCAATTCACATACCTGATAACTTAGCTTTCCCATGTTTATCAAATGCAGATTAGCATCCTGTGGATTATCGCAGATTCTGACTTGTACCTCTGGCCAGTTAAGACAATCAATAACCTTGCGACGATGTGGCTCTGTCCATATGCGAAGATCAAATCTCTCGGCGACTGCTAACCACAACTTTTCCTTACCGACCAAATAGGTGCCGCATACGTGGAGAATCCGCTTGCTAATGTTCTTTTCGTGAAACTGTTGCAGCAGGTAGCATATGCTATCAATGCTATCGCTCTGATGACAAAAATCATAATTTTCCGATAGGTACGTTGTGTCCAGGTAAAGTATATCAATATTCGGATGATTCCAGAACACCGGAAGCGACTCCATTTCAAAGCTAGCACGAAAATCGCCAACGTGCAATATGCACTTTCCAGTGTTGAACTTGAAAAGCAGCATAATTGCACCGGGACAGCTTTAAATTTCAATAAGACATTAATGAATTGTTTTTGATTAGATTAGCCGTCACACTTACTGATTAGCGTCTATCGCTGTAATTTCAATGTCATTCACTGTAATGGTTTCATCCACATCTATTTCATGCAGATACTGTTCATCAATGGGTATAAAAGTGCGCACCAGACTCGCTGTTATTGGGCTCATGTATAGAGGATGGGCAAACTTCCGGGTTAGGCCAATATAGTGATCGGCATGATAATGACTTAAAAAGTAATGTGTCGCATTTGGAATATCGCCGAACTGGAACCCATCCACAACGAACGTCGTATCCTGCACAACCTTGTAAGCTGGACATATTTTGCGTTTTCTTTGTTTTGGTACATTTTCCTTCGACGGAGTTTCTGTGGATGCTTTAGTGCGCAGATTATGACGAGGCGTTGTTTCCACACTTTTCGATTCCGGTTGACTTTGTGTTAATATACCCAGTACAGACGAGTCAGACTCGACAAAGGGTTTTTCCCTTTTTACTTCCGCTTCATCTTCGGAGCATAGATCAATGACATCATCGACAACTGGGCTGCACTTCTCCTTGGCATTGCGCTTAGGTTGTATTCGACTTCGAGTGGGCTTCGTAATTTTTTCATCGAATCTAGAAGTTGTTGTTGTTGTGGTGGTTTCTGATGCTTCTTCAAACAATCTCTTGCGTCCTTTACGAGGCGTCCTGCGCGTTTTTGTCTTATTGTGAACACTTTTTTCGATTGTCTCCACTTTATAACTTTTGGTGCCACTTTTGAAGAAGGAATCAATGCGAAGTTGTCCCGGCAGTGGTTCTTTTTTACCAGTGCGCTTAACAACTGTGCTACTAATTATAATTTGTTGATCGGACTCTGTTTTAGCATTCTTTCTTTTTGTTGTTGTTGTTGCTGCGCGTGTTCGCGCCAATTTTTTGTTCTCCGGTGTCTTTTTGGTCACTGTGCTCGTTTTTGAAATCACACTTTCTTCATCATTAGTGTCAATAAGTAAATCAGTTAAACTTCTAAGTTGAATTTTTCCTACATTTGTGGTGGACATATTTGTTTATGAAATATAATACTTTATAACCTGTTGTGCCTTTATTACGATGTTTTAGGAAACTCTTTCTTAGAATAAATCGATATTTACTTAGCGATAGGTTTGGAAATTGTGGTGGTAAGCTGACAATTAAATCGATAATTCAATAGGAATTTTTGAATTTAAATAGAGAAATTATTTTAATACATTTAACATACGGTTAATATAAAGTGATGGACAATTCGAATCAATTAACAATCTAATCCACGGACGCCAACTCTTCCAAAAATTTCTCTTCATCGACCTCTTGAACCACATTACCCTTAATGCGCTCTATAATGACAACATCGCACAAGGATGGTCCGAGAAAACCATAAATTTTTGTATATTCCTCGTGAACATCAGGAGGCTCATGAACGATCCTTAGAATGGGAGCCATCATCTTTAGCAATCTGTGACGTATATATATCGAAGCTTGCCGATCTAAATGCTGATCGGCGTCATTATTGTTTAGAAATGGTTCGATTCGCTCAGATATAGAAGATATGTGGGGCAGGACGCAGCCACGGATTGCATATTTTCCCATTTTGGATAAGCCAATAAGACAGCCATAAATTGTTGTTAAATGTGGCGATGAAAGGCCCTCCTCGTAAACTCTGCAAAGTAATAAACTAGATTATTAAGGAGCGAGGAAGGAATTTTCTACATACAAACCTAATAATTCTTGGTAAAATACTGTCATCTCGGATATTGAAATTATTTACCAATTTCTGTATAATACTGCTTGTGTATTCTCGCAATGCCCAATGATTCTGAGCTGCTGGAAAGGAGCATAGTTGGCGAGTAACCGTGCATGACATAATCGCTGGTATCAAAAGATGCATCTGAAATTCGTGCATTAACAAACATACATACTTCAGTTTATATATTGAGATATAGTATTATTATTTATATTATTGTATTTATATTATATACGAATAAGCTTTATCACAGTTAAGGCAATCGTTATCGAAGATCGGAGTACATTGAATAAGAGAAGCGCTCGTAAAATGGAACGACGCATTAAGAGAAAGATAATTTAAGATGGAAATAAAGGTATTGAACTATTGAAAACAAATAAGAATTTCGTACAACATATTAGTAAAAGGGAGTAAAAATGGTGTGGTACTGTGAGCAGAGCCTTTGACTCCCTCCCTAGCCAGACAAAAGATGTTCTGCTTTGCTAATGAAACAGAGGAGATCAATTAAGAGTTAACTATCTGCGCAGGAACTACGGTCACCATGTGCAGATGTTTCCTCCTCATCCTTCCGCGACTGGACAATCGCAGATAATGTGCTTAGTAGTTTCGGTGTCTTCTTTTCAGAGTCTACACTTGGTATCGGAAGACAGAAGCATCTTAGCTAGCTGATAGTGCAGGCAACTGAAGTTGCCAACGAGAAGATGAGATGGACAAACTAGTTATTCACTTAACCAAAGGATTGGTAAGCTCCTTGGCCTGCCCCATCAATAGTTCAAGTGAAAAGCGATGTGCATACTTACGAAATTTTCAAGTCTTAAGTTAGGGTTGCCCAGCAGACCTTGCACCATGCGCATCAGATAGAGCAGAATGGCGAAGTTATGCTGCGCCACATTCACCTTCACGGACTCGGCAATGAATAGACTCAACTTGGGCAGCATCTGCTGTAGCGATGAGTCTGTGCCAATTCGGTGTAGTGCGTTTCGTCGTAATGCCTCGGATGATCCCATGCAGCTTTCTGTGATCAGCAAATAAAACCTTTGCTGCTCCTTTGACAATGGGAACTTCTTATTTGCCATTAACTGTACCCTCTCGCACTTTTTCCATTGAGATGTGGCGTTTGTTGGTCTTTCCAACTTGTCTTCATGCGGTGATTCTGGTCGCGGAGGCTTCTCATCCAATGTTTGTCGTATTTTCGGTTTAGCGATTTTCTTGCTTGCTACATTTTCAACTTCTTCCTCGGTCTCGGGCCAATCATAGTCCAATTGAAGTATATCCAAACACACATTGTTGGCTTGTGTGGCGAACAGCAGATGCTCTAGCCTAATCACTGAGCATCTGGTGCGTCGGGCATACTTGAAGGCGTCCCCAATAAGATTGGTAATATTTTCACGTATATCATGTGCCAAACTCTTAATTATGGTATCAGTTAAGGTCTGGTTTATGCACTCCTGGGAAATGGCCTGCAATGATGTTCTTGATATACTTCCTTTCGTATCCATAGTTCAATCTATTGCAACTGTCAAACCAACTCGATTCGATGCAAGTGTAAATAATGACTTGAACCAAAATTTGACAGATTATAATAGGAGAGAAGATAATCCTCTTTGACAAATCAAAAGTGACATTGTAAATTAAGCAAGAGTTGTTTGACTTATTGTATTTCATGCGAAATAGAAACTTTTTTAATAAATACTCATAAAATACATCCATTATTTTATTGGTTCTCGTTTAAACTATTATTTACTTGTATGTAATTTGAATAGAAACACTTGAATTTGTAGTATAGGGTAACTTGTTGTCATTAGCAATAAATACAGCTAAGAATAGTAGTATATCCATAATCGGTATATAATAAAACCGAGAATCATTAAAACGACTAGCACCTTCCATAGATAATGCAGTCAAGAGCGCAAATCCGTTAGGGGCACATACATGACTCCCATCAGGCGGGTCATCTCCACTTTGCCGTTGGCATCCTTGTCGTACTGAAATTATTTGGCGATTATTATTATTTTCAATAAATAACTATTAATATTGCACTTATGATTCTTCACCTGCTGCATATACTGGGAACCACCTTCTGGGCCAACGGGTACTATAAGGCGTCCGCCTTTAGCAAGTTGCTTTATTAGCTCGACAGGCTCTGTGGGGGCAGCTGCACCGACGTGTATGGCATCGTAAGGAGCATGATCTGTATGACCTTTGCGACCATCTCCTTCGACAATGTGCATCACTCCCGAGTCGAGCATGTTGCTATCATCGGCATTAAGATTTGCCTTGCTTAGGGCCACCAGCGATGACTGATGCTCAATGCCAATGACCCGAGTGTTGGGATTGTTGCCTTTGGCCTTTATGTATCGATAAAAACAGGCGGTTAGGTAGCCAGAGCCTGAACCTACATCAAGCACATGTGCGCCGGGCTTTAATTGATCCCGCAGATATTCCAAAGCAAAGGCGTGCTAATTCAAAAAGATGAAAATGTCAATAAAATATGTTCCTTGTTATTCGGAAAGTAAAATATTATATACAATACCATGTGTGGTGCACTGATAGTTACGCCGCCGCCAATAGGTTGAGGTGCATCCATATACGGATTACGAGGACAATAGTGACTACGATCTGTAGCTATCATAGCACTTGCCACAGAATCTGTGGCAATGACGCCGTAATCTATTCAAAACACATACATATGCATGTATTCAGGTACTTTAAATAGGTGCACTTGTTGGACTCTCACCTCGTAACTGACGTATGAGATCCGCATTATTGGCACCCACTGATCGCCAGGCCATGCTGTATGCGCGTAGTAGCAGGCCTACTGTTAATACCTTAACAATACTTATATTTTTCAGGTTTGGGTCTTCTTTTGTTTGGATATGCCAAATCTTCTTGTTTTTGCTTGTAGCAGCTGAAAAACAGCTGGATGACAGTGTTACCAGCCTTGACACTTTTAAATTTTTATTTTGAATCTTAAATACCGAAAATGACAAAGTTCGAAAAACAAACCACATGATACTACTAAGTTAAATGTATAGGTGTAATATAAAAATCATAAACCTAATTTAGTTAATTTGGAAAAGTCCTAAAATCCATGGTCCCAAGTTTGGTTTTGGTAGTTTATTCGATTAGGTCTATCGATATTACAGACAGAAACCCACGATACCCAGACAATTATTTGGCACGATTGTAGTTTCCGGGGCGCCAAAATCTGACGATTGATTCTTATAGATCTAGACGAGATAAGACGAAAATACTATGTAAAAATTTTCCATTTTCATTTTCATTTTGAGATGCAATGACCGGGTTTCAAACAGTAAAATCAGCCATATTTTGATGCATGACTATGGTCACACTGTGTTAACTTACAATTGGCATTTTGGTAATTCCGTGTTTATAAATATTACAAAGAACAGTTTTAATTATTATCAGTATTAATTTATAATATATTATCATAATTTAATAAAGTATTATCATTATGGAGGAGGATTATATTTGCCTTGTCATTAGCTCTATGAAATGGGTCCTTGTGGCGATTCGATTAGTTTTGCCATTTGAGCTGCGCTTTAATTGATCTACAATGAGAGCGCCGCCATGCAAATGCTTGTATTGCGCTTTAATCTTCTGCTGAACGTAGTCTACCACATCTTGAGCGCTTATTTCGTAGTCTGACCTCTTCACCACAGCTGCAGCTGCTGCATCGCCATTAAACAGATCAGCGGTACCAAAGACACAGACTTCTGCGACGCCAGGCATTTGGGAAATAACCTCTTCAATCTCGCGTGGTACATACGCCAGGTTCTGATACCAGAGTTGGTCTTTCTTCCTATCTACAATATAGAGAAAGCCATCTTCGTCTACGTAGCCCAAGTCGCCGGTAATAAACCAGTTTCCAGCCTCACGTGCCTTCTGAGTTTCTTCAATATTCTTATAGTATCCAGCCCAATATAAATCCGAGTAAACGTATAGCTCTCCCACCTGGTTAGGTCCTAGAGCTTTACCCTGATCATTAACTACCTTCAATTTATAACCTCTCCGAAGACGACCAACCGAGTTGAGTTTCTCATCATAGTTCCAGTTAGCACACACAAATCCCAACTCAGTAGTGCCATATGAGTGTATCACATATCCCTTTTGAATACGATTGCGCAACTGTTTTTGAATCTTATCGCAGCATGCACTTCCACCGACAATATAGTAGCGGATGCTGTTGAAATTGGTTGTCTCAAATTCGGGGCTGTAGACCATCATCGCCAAGTGCGGAGGTGTTTGTGTTATCCATGTGACTTGGTGTTCCTCGATCATGCTTAGCACTTGAGCCGCATTAAAGGGCTTATCGGTTATAATACGTTTGGTACTGTGCACTCCAGAAATTATAGTCACATTGAGTCCTGTCACATAGTCAATAGAAGCATAGGAGAACTGTACATCCTTGATGGTCAGACACCTAAGGGATATACACAATGATATTTACCAAAGCTCATTTAGTTGACCCTACTTACGATGCGCTTCCCAAAGCACCTCTATGGTTCGAAATTGTAATGGCCTTGGGTGTTCCTGTAGTGCCGGAGGAGCAAAGAATTGCCAACGTATGCTTGTTTCCCTCCTCTAGGGGAAAAGGTTCAAATCTCTCCTCTATAGGGGTTACCAGTACCTTGTCAATAGTAATGGACTCTGCAGGATGGTTGCGCATTGTAACGATAGTTGTATCCAATTCTGACGTTGCTGCCTTTATCTTCTCGTACTCATCGCCATCACAGAATATCAGACGAGGCTTGCTGAGACAGAAGTGCTTTCTAATAACCTCTTCTTCGTTGTGGACGTTCAGTGCATGAAAGGGTATCCCGTTAAAAAAGCAGCCATAGGCAACAGCCGATAGGTGTGTAGTATTCCTCGCCACGATTCCCACATTGTCCGATTGGTGAATATCCAATGATCTCATGTAGCTGGCCACGCGCATAGAGTTCTGCAGCAGTTCTCCTCGTGTAAGTACTGTATTTTCACTGACCGAGACCTGTGAGGGGAATCAGTAAGATGATGATGACGCAATTCGTTCATGGATCTCTGACTTACTTGGGCAATAAGATTTGCATGGCGTCGCATCTCGTGGAATATAATCTCTCCCACTGATAAGTCGACTGCAAAGAGCCCCCGTAATGGCTTGCCACTCCAAATGTGATGCACTGCATCATAGTTCGGTTTCGGCTTGTTAAACATTGTATTTCCAATAAAAAGTTATATAATTACTAAAGTGGAAGCTAGGCCCTTTAGGTTTATAGATTTATTCGAAAGCACTGAGGGAACCAACGAGGAAGTGGGGTAGGTGTTAACTAGCTGGCCAAGCAGCCATACTGCTTTATTTATACCCATATTGGGGTAGGCAATTTTCTTCTGTATTACATACAATTTTAACATTACATTATCGGCAGAAATCTATGGTAACAATCAGATCTTTATTACGGTTTTCAAAATTTGTTATCACATCGATACCCAATGATGCAATACTCTGTTCGCATTTACCCGAATGTATGTAACAGGTAGCAGGAGGTATCTCCGCCCCTGCAAAGCATTAACAAATTAAGACCTTCACTGTCAAAGTCGCTATATTAAATAGGGTATCGCTGCATGCAACAACAACGTATTAGGATTTTCTTAACCAGATTGGTAGTCTCGATTCCACGCCAGAGACCACACAGGCCTTTATGGCCTTGCATAACATATATAAAGATTAAGCCCTAGATACTATCGATAGGGACCTAATGGTAACCTATCGCAGCGTTTAGCCATCAAAGAACCTTCTAACCTTGAGCATACATTGCGTCAGTGCAGTCTATTGATAAATCAGAAAATTATTTCGTTGCGGTAAACCCCAATTGTTATCAGACAAGATTTTCAGCCAAACTTATTCTTCCAACCGAACCCAAGTTACCATCACAGTACCCAAATAACAACCCTACACATTGTACATTTTCGTTTTAAAATATTTAACAAATCCATGCATGCCTTTAAAATTATCAAAAACTAATTTTAAATAATGCATTTTTCCGCCGATTCTATCGATAAACACTAAAACTAAACTATCAAATCGCTCGATTTATTTTAAAAATTATTCTTCTGCATTATATTATTTCTTTCTTTCTTTAAAAATTTCCTTAGGCAGCTCTCCAACTCTAAAGTAAATGCACAAGAAAACAACCATAAAGTGGTTCGTTTTCATAAGCAAACTAAATTCAAATGAAACTGTAAGCAAACACAGTGAGACCATAGTCATGCATCAAAATAATGATAATTTTTCTGTTTGAAACCTGGTCACACCAGTCATTTGAGCTGTAAAATTGTATGAGAAATCAGGACTTATCGGAGGCTATATTCCTTAATCTAAGCCGAGAACGGACAATTTTTACATAATATTTTCGTCTTTTCTCATCAATATCTATAAGAATCAATAGTTAGATCTTGGCGCCACGGAAAATGCGTCTAATGCATTGTCATCTAATCGATATTAAATATTAATTTGATCGGTATCGATAGGTTTAAGTGTTTTCCTTACATACCTAGACACAACTCTGGCAACTGTCGGGCTAAAACGAACGCGACATTAAAAATCGCGGCGTAATAAACAAGAAAACGAAATTAAGTATGCAAATAAATTGCAATTAAAAGAATAACACAAAATTCCCTACGGATAAGAAGAACTTTCAATAGTGTTATTATTTGTGTACTGTGAAGAGGAATTTACTAGCTGTCCATCGTTGCAGCTGCAAGCGCTTAGCACTGCATCCGAGCAGCTGCCTTTTTTCGTGTATTGTGACACAAACACAGACACACATTCGGACATACACACAAACACCTTGTGGCTAGTTTCAAGAGAGCGCGCGGCAAAAACTTTTCGCTACTGTGTGTGTGTGTGTGAAAGAGTGTTAGTCATTTTGGCTTGGCCTGGTCGTTGGTCTTGGGCCTGGTCTTGGCTTTTGTCTGTTAACCCGTAATATTTGGAGCGCATCAGAGGCAATCAGCACAGATACCAACACCATTGCAACGAAAATCAGCGAAAGGTTAGTTACCCGTGTTATCATTGTTGAAAGTATTGTTGCGATCGCTTCAATGGGACATAAATGCTAATAAAAACATAAAACAAAACACAATTAACAGATCAGATTGCCGTAAATTTCGCCAATTGGAAATATTCTCAGTGGCTCTACTTGATTAAACGAGCATCAAGGTCGTTATTGCCAACTACACACATATGTATAAAATAAATAATGATTGTGTGCATGTGTGTATATATATTAAATTAAACATTTATTGTACGGTTTGTTGGCATGTAATATGAGTTAAGGTGTTGTACAACAAAACGTACATTGCATAATTCGTTATGCTATAGTACGTTAGTGCTGTCTATTTACATCGTATAAAAAAATACATATTGCATAATAAAACGGGGTTAGTAATTTATTGTATTTTATAGAAGATCGCAATATTAACTATATCATCTTCAAAAAAAATTGTATAATAATGAAAAACATATTGTATATACGCAATACTATACTACTATGTGATAAAACACAAACCTTGCACAACTGTTTAATGTGCCTAGGATTAAATGAGGTTCCTAATTTATTATACACTGCAATATTTACCATATTTAGTAGTACTCTTTATAAGTAAACGTGCAAGTTATTTTAGAACTTACAATTAATTCGGTTTCATTGAGTCGCTTTTGGCAGCAGCAGGTGTTGCAAATTTGTCCGTCTGTTCATCCTGCTTTATGTCTGATCTACTTACTTTCCCCATTTACTGAGCTTACTAGTCAGTTCTCTCTTAGTCAGAGAACAAGTCTTAGTCAGAAGAGAGAGAGAGAGACTCGACTCGTTTAATGATAAGTTCTTTTTAAGGCACTCTTTGTGTAATTATTAAGCAATTTTTCTCGAGTTGCCATCAAGTTGTGATAGCGAGACTTACAGTGCAAAACAGGAAACCGTATATGTACTACAAATCGAAGAACTTATCAAGAAATTATAAAAGTTTTACACAAACAGCACGTTTTGCATAAAAAGAGCTTTCACTTTTTGGTTTTCGCAGAACTTTAGAGAAACCACAAAATCTTTTATGCATTGAAATCATCACAAACAAATTCCTGAATTGTATTTTTATTATACATTGAGAGTGTTTCTGTGTTCAGTTACATGTAGAGAGAGATATCTGTTCAACTTTGACCTAGATTTCCACAATTTGCGCCTTGCAACGCTAGAGAATGCATCTGTAGCTTGAGAAATGCCCCTCTGTCAACTAACTGACGCATGTACACACTATATATAATATAAAAGGCATATAAAGAGTACCATAGGCATTTGCACATTGCCAAATTGAAGTAGTTTACTGAAATGAACGTGCAATTGAAGCAAACATGTCAGCGTTTATCTCTTTCATTATTATTAACTACCTGTCAAGTCAACTCAATAAAAGGGGGAGAATACATAAAGAGATATACATATGTATATGGGAATCAATAAATATACTATTAGGTATATATAAAACCACAAAAACAAGTTCTTATGTTTCATGTTCCTCATTCGTATCTTCTGTTTTCTTTTGATTTTCGCGTAAGTCACACTGATTATTCCATTTGCTTCACACGCCTTCACATAACGATCTCAAATACGTACGTATATAGACACATACACATGCATAACTATAGTTGTATTTGTTTTTGTCTTTTAACTCGTATTTTTGCCCATTTGACGTACAAAAAAAACGCCAGAGAGTTGAAGAAAACAGCATGGAATGAATAGTATTGTATAGACAGACTCTATAGAGCAAAAGGTGTGACGTGTATGCACGTTTTGAATGTAACCTTTTTACGTGTTGTGCAAATGTTTAAACATTTGTCTTATCTATACGAAATTTGCGTAAAACTTTCAAGTTTTTTATAGACACAGGTGAGTTTCATCACCTTGACAATCAACTGGGAATGGCTTAGAACGGAATCTTTGAACTCTTTTATTTTATATATATATGTATGTATGTATATATGTACATATGTATTTGCCTTATTTTTAGCACATCTGGTATACATATATATAAAGCCTAATACTTTCGTCAAAATCCATTCCCTCATGCGTGACGTACACGCAATATAATTAAAATAACTTTATAAAGACCTCAAGCTCAATGCATGACAAAGAATTTTCACATTGTTTGCGAAGAAGTGGTCAAAGCCTTATATCGTTGCTTCGTTTTATGTAAATTGAATGAACTTTTCGCCTGCCGTAATTATATAAATTGCATTAAGTAATGTGCGTGTTCTCTTGTTGGTTGACACGTTCCAATGCAGTCTCCTTCCTACCCGGAAATTCAGGGAACTCAGCTTAAAATGTTAAGCAGTTTCAAAAGAACTAACAGCAGTGGACTTATATCAAACATGCAATATTTACAAAAGAATTATACATATACATATAATATATGTTGTACATATAAATTTACAGATTTAATATAGATTATATATATTTAGTTAAACTCATAAATGTATTTTATATTTAATTTGATTTAAACTGGAATACTGAAATGCAACTGATCCACAATTTGTTGCAGAGCATGGGAGCAAACACAGTCAAACCTATTTAGATAGGTGCTTTAATATTAATTGTTAAAATGAAGGGTTAATTAATTTAAAATATACAGTTTAATAGATTAAGGAAAGGACTCTGAGTTGCAACCTCTAAATAGTCTTTTGTAATCAGCAAAATTGTCAGAGAACATGGATAGAAATATGCGTGAAAAAAAACCAAAGAGATTGGTAAATAATTATCTGTAACTGTAGATGGTAATATATGGGAGTATATGTGCATCATATTTGAGTTAGTTCTATTAGACAAACGTAACAACTAACATTATGCGACGACTCGTGATGGTTAGTTAAAGAGGGAAGCTTTATTAGGAGGAGTCTACTACAGTAAGGTGGTAAATCTACACTAGAAACGCAGTTAAAACTATGTAAAACAATAAGTAGAAGTCGAAGTTACAAAAGCAATTTTATTAAATCTAAACATATAATAAATTATATAATTATATTTACCTACAGTTAGGTAGTGCACTCAGCAACAACTTTATTCATTTGTTTGTTTCTTTTTTTTTTGGTTTTGTTGCGCCTAACAAACGAAAATAAAAGCTCAAGGTCGTCTCCATTTCTTCTGCATAGTTTCTCAATTTATTTTGGGTTTGCCAATTGAAGAAATGACGAGCAACAAACAAATCAACAAGTGTGTGCCAATTCGTAGACATATAACACATAAAATAGAGCATAGAAAATGTGCGCTGAAAAACACTTTATAGCTAATCAATTATTTAGTTAAAACTGTATTAGTAACAATGTTCATGAACTTTATTGTGAGAGTACATACATATACATACATAGATATATATATATATATAAATATAATAGGTATATATTTAAATGTTGTTGCATGTGTGTCTGTCTTTTTGTTATTGTCCCCACTTTGTATAGCAAGCGACCGATTTGCTCTCACTTTGCTATCATCGTTGAGATGCTTTATAAGTCACATGCACACACACACACACATACACAACTGTGCACACACACGTGTGTGTGGGTAATAAGTCTTCGAGCTGGCTAGAAAAACACTTTCTTTTGTTCACATTGTGATTCGGCTTTATTTTTTATTGTAGTTCGCCTTCGCTTTGACAGCGCGTGGTCTAGTTTATTGGTAAGCTGAGCTGTGCACCCCCTTAGATATATATATATTGTAGAAATCTCTTAAGTTTATCAAGTGAACAAGGTGTTGCCCTACGCAAATTGAAAATTAACATTGTTTTAGTTTTGTTGCCATATGCGAACATTTCTTTTACATTCGCAACATATTATATGTATGTATGTATATAAATGTGCTTTTCTTTTGGGGTCAGCTGTAACCGGTGGCAGGCAGCAACAATTTAGCTTGTGAGAAACGTAGAGATACCCCTTTACTACTCAAGATGCATGACAATAACATTTTAACGAACAGAGCCCTGACCTTAGCAATGCATTAAGCCTAACAACACTACAATTTACAGACAGACAGTTTTACATACTATACTGTATGTGTTATATACACAACTACATGTGCACGACAAGGGCGTTGGTTCTATATTGTATGAGTGTATTGGTTCATTAGACCATTGCGACTCATACAATGCGAACCTAGACTAAGTACTCAGTAACTAATTAAATTCAACAGAAACCTGAAGCAGTTAGCGATATGAATTTAAGTTTGTTAGGTCAATATACATAAACTTATTTACATGATATATAATATATATAGATATATATATATAAAAATATATATATATCTCTTATTTTAACATAATGTTTCTAAGTATAACAATTCACGCCTGTTATAGTAAAGTGCCACTGTAATGTAATAAAAAAACACAGCACATTGTAGATGACATCACAATATATACTAAACAAAATACTATAGAAAAATGAACAATTAGAAGGAAGTTGTAAACATGTTATACTTGAGTAAAGCTTCAGTCGAACGAGCTCTATTGTTAAATATTCATCAGTAGAGGCTGATACTGTGAACGCTTTCTGATACTGCAAATATATTTTAGGTTGCTGCATTTGAATACCACTTCAATGCAGTATGCAGTTATAATATGAAGTTGAAGCACATCAAGTGAATTCGAATGTGCAGCAATCTTTAGGTATCGCATGTTGATATTTAAATCAGATTTTGATTATACCTTACTTCATTTACCAATACAAAACACTATTTGTACAATAATAATCACAATCAAAATTAAAGAAATATAAATCGTTTTTAGTTGAAAGAAATCAACAAATGATAGTGTCTTGAAAAGAAATACACATATTGCAGGCTGAACTATGTATTATAGAAGCACTTATCATGTATACAAACAATACTTATCATATAGTTAAATTCTGTACATTGTGAAAATAATCCTAAAATGTTTTAATTATATATTATGCTCTTTTCAATTTTTACAATGTGCTCTCTTAGCTTTCTTAAACGATATACAATACTATTGTATTTACGATAACTAAATAAACTCACAATAATGTATCGACTAAGCTCACACTTAACATAATAGAGTATAATATAATAGAGTATAACTTAACAACATATATATTTACATACATGTACGTACATATGTATGGTTTGTGCATATTTAAAATCTAATTTAGCTAAGTGCTTCTGTGAAATGATAAAACCTTATCGTTATCTTTCAAATGAATGTCTCTGTTTGTGTATCTTGAAATACAACTAGATATCTTTTAGTCAGATATACTAAGTCAATGTTAAACGAAGGAATTTTTTGTGTGTTTAATTTTTAGCATTTGCAGGTGCAAATGATTTAGATTTAGCAGCAAATCGAGAACAATTGGGATTAGACTGCAAAAATACAGTACATATGTACATATATACTTAGCCACGTCTGTATATAGGGGTATTTATCAACCGGAACACATTAATTTAATTAGCTGAAAAAGCTTGAAATTCAAATGCAACACGAGAATAGTTTGGCACACGTGGAGGGGGCATAGTTTATTCTACCCACTGTTTCAATGACGCCACCCACTGCAAACGCACACTCACATTTTTAGATTACCCTTTCAAAAGGTGACTTTAATTAGACTGTTTCCGTAAGGTGCATGTGCGAATATGTTGTTAGCAAAGGGAAACGTGTCTGCGAATAGTTACATACCTCGTTTTTTAGCTTACAAACTATGCAGTTTCTGTTGCTACATACCCTGTAAAAGCAAAGAATGCAATCTATACTTCAAGCTATTTTGTAGACAACTACAATAGCTTTTCTTTTTGTATTTCGTTCGTGTCCGCTGCCTTTTTGTTTATTGTGCAAAGACAATAATCTTATAAACGGTATTTGGTGAATGGATTTTGGTTCTATTTCTATTTGAAATTAACATGAATTTTGCTTGCAATATTTGAGAGCGAAGAACTTTCGCGATCTCTTTGTTTATGAGTTGAAAGGAAAGTCTTCAATAGCCACGTTTGGCACATCAAAATGGAATAGTTCGTGCTAAATGGAACACACACACATACCCATAGATATATTTAAGTTGAGACTGAAGAGAAATGTATGAAAGTTGTTTTGTTCTAAAAAAGGAAATAATTAATTTAATCAGGCACAGTTTAAAATGCATATATTTAATTATGTTATTCAATATTTCTTACAACAGTTTCTATATTAGTTTGATAGTTTCAATATGAAAATATGAATATTATTGTCAAATCGTTGACAATATCCAAGGAATGCTTTAAACAATCATTGACCGCCATTGGCAAATGTACATCGAACAAATGAAGAGCTGAATGATGATGATTTATTCTATAAGGAAATTTTACAGTTTGACAGGCATTACAATACTTTAATCTTAAATCTAGTCTCAAGCCTGCATACCGCAGTCTCTCTTCCCTCGCCAGACCAACTGATCTGACGCGCCAAGAATAGCTTAATTCTTAGCTGAACCGGTGTGACCAATTAGAACAACGATAAAATCGTATTCAATGAAATACTAAATCTAAGTGCCCTCTATCGCTGACAAATTACTTAACTAACTATCGATAGCCAACTTAACCGTTTCGCGACAATTATATGAATATTGACAATCGTTTGCTTCTTGCAATTCGAATGAGTTTAAACAAGCTGCATACTAAAAATAGTAGAAGCAATTTGCTGTTTGTCAAATGTTTTCTACTTCCTCTTTAGGAGGGCAACGATAACAATGTATTTGCCCGGGTTGCATGTGCTGCGTGGCATGGCATGGAAAATCGAGACATGTGCAGGCAATGTTCGAAACAACAAAGTAAACAACAACAAAAGTGGCACTGTGTACTCGGGAATTCTTCTGTAGCGCCAGATATCTCAGGGGAAGCATGCATACTTAGTATATGACATGCATGCATTATGCAGGAATATATATATTTGTATATAACATACACATACCTATACTATATACTCTACACATTTACGACTGCGCGGAGAATTCGTGCTAAAATTCGTTGGGGAATTCTCTGGCGATAATGACAGACGTAGTTGTTTCACTCTGGAGGTCAATAGACATCATCTGGCATACTTAATATATATATTTAGGCACTCAAATATGTGTTAGGTTTATATGAATGAATGAATCAAATATGCGACGCTATTTACTGGGTAAAATCCTTTGATAAGAGGCCGGTTCTTATCTATACATAGTATAGATGTGTATTTACATACATATTATTGTTGTTGTTATTGTTGTGACTGCGCTATAAGATCGCTTAAACGCCCGTTCCGTTCTAGTTTGTGCCCGTCACCAAAATACTCTCGTAATCGCCAAGTGTTTAAAGAGAAAGAGAATTGCAGTGTCTGTGCTGAATGCCACCCATTTTTTTTGGGGCACTGCACTTGTTTGTTTCCCTTCCCGATTGTTTATTTAATTGTATATAGAGTATATATAGTATCTTTAGTGGGCGTCCGCACTGTGCTGTTCAATACGCAATTCGCAATTCAATGATGACGTAAATACGAGAGAAAATATTTTAATTATTTTATTTTTGTTTGGTTTTAAATAGATCGATAGGTTTTTTACGAAGTGTTGACGAATGATCAGAGAATTGTTGCTCTTCATTTGATATAAATCATATGTCGAGTCGAGTTTAGTTAAGAGTCGGAAGTGTTGACAGTAGAATAATACCGTAAATATCACCTGCATTGACTACTGTACTCTTTATAGTAAGTGTTTTAAGTTTAAAGTGATTTCGAACTGAACAATATGAATCTAAAGTGAATCGTTTTGTTGTGTTTCTGCCCTCAATAATATCTGTATTGGGATATGAATAGAACTCGCTTGTTTATATATTCTTAAAAGTACATTCAATTTCATTTGTACATTTTATTTAGGCAGCAAGTAAATAAAAGATTCAGCTGTTAAGGGATTAGTTAAATTCGCTTTGCACCTGAGAAATATGGAGCTTAAGTATGCGTGTTTGCGTAACTTAGGTACGTCAAATTAGGCGTACATTTTGAGTTAAAATAAAGCTAAAAAAAAAAAACAAAATTCATTTTATATAAGTCACACACACCTTCTAAGAGTCTATTATCAATTGATTACTGATAAGCAATGTTTCTGTCTGCTTGTTTTGCATGGCACAGCAGTTGAAGATACTTGTACTCTGTGTTGTATTTAAATCTTTGTTTCATACTCAATTGCAGGCACATTTGCAGAATGACTATGCCGTCGAGACCGGCGCCAGCACCGCCCGCATCGCGTGGACAAAGTGCTGCGGCAGGAGCAGCAAATGCCAGTCTGGACGCACTGCGTCTGCAGTTGCAGCAACAGCATTTGCAACAGCAGCAGGCAGTAAATGGAGGACTGCAGAAGCTCACCATTAAGTTGCCACCTCCACCCAAGGGAC
The DNA here is from genome assembly GCA_018903715.1 of Zaprionus davidi. Taxonomy (NCBI): domain Eukaryota; kingdom Metazoa; phylum Arthropoda; class Insecta; order Diptera; family Drosophilidae; genus Zaprionus; species Zaprionus davidi. The sequence continues at coordinate 6,873,332 of JAEIGL010000003.1, forward strand.
CAATGCATCAGAATATCACGCACAAGAGATCCAATGTTATCAATAACAATAACAATGGTAACTTCTTTGATATGGATTACAGTGGCGGCGGCGGCACCACCAACACCACTAACGGCTCCAGTATAACACGCAAATTTCCACAAGCGCGTTACACGCCTGCCACCAATTGGAATGATTCGCCCTTCGATGCTGCAGCTGCCTCCTCCAATGGCAATAGTTGCAACAAAAAGATGCCTCCGCCACGACCACCACCGCCTAAAATGCAAATTAATGGTCGTAAATTGGCAAGCCTATCCACGGCAAATGGCGGTAGTGGTGGCGGAGGCAGCATCATTAGCAACATTTTCCATCGCAAGAAGCCACCAACGGCAACGGCTGCTGCTTCAAAGGCTGCAGCGCAGAACCGCGTCTACGGCCTGAGCAGTGGCCATGCCGTGACCACGACGACGACAACAACGACTGTCGATGGCAGCAGCAGCAGTGTTTACGACTGGAATGCAGCGTGGAATACAGCAAGCACGACGACGACGCAGACAGCGAAGATGACATCAATGTCATCGGCATCGTCGACGACGGCAGACGCGCAGCTGATTAGCTTTGATTCGCCGCCATCGTCGCCCACCTTCACACAGAAGTCGAACAGCGATTGCGTCAGTGTCGATAGCTTCAGCTCGGACAGCAATTTCAGTTCGCCCAACAATGGCAGCGTCTCGCAACCGGAGAGCGGCTTCGAGGATGACTATCACAGCCGCTCGCGGCCAGCAACACAGAGTCCCCTGGTCGATCCATGGGAAGCGGTCGACAATAGCATGTACAGTGGTGGTGGTGTGGATACTTTCAGTGCGGCGCCAGTGCGTCAAATACATCCAACATTGGCGTCACGCAGCTCAGATAATCCTCTCTGCAATGGCAAGAGTCTACTGCCACCCACACAGTCACTGACCATGCCCACCATCATTAAGCCGAAGATATCACAGAAACCAAAGGCACCCAAGCCACCGCCATTTATTGGTTATCCTCCATCGTCATCTTCGTTTGCTCTTTATGGCGAAACAACACCACCGTCGCCTCCTATGCCCAAGGGTGCACCACCACTACTTTCGGCTGCTGCTGGAGGGGCTGCAGAGGCTCCGAGAACAGTCTCCTTACTGGACGTGATTGCTGGCAAAGTGGATGCCTTAGCCCTGAGCAATGGCAGCTCGGGTTACGTGGAGGAGACACAGTTGCCATACGCGATTGCACTCTATGATTTCGATGGTGTCGAGGAGGGGGATCTTAGCTTCAGAGTGAGTACTTCGACAGTTCAAGTTCTCCATGAGATTATTTCTTTTGTTTTTGCAGGAGGGTGAGAGAATCTATCTGCTTGAACAACCCACTGCGGAATGGTTTCGTGGACGTACACGATCCGGCTGTGAAGGGCTCTTTCCAGTTAATTATGTGGAGGTTAAGGTGCCATTGGGCAGTGAAGCAGCTGCAGCACAGCCACGTCAACAGCAAGAACAGCAGCAACAACAACAACAACAATTGCAGACTGTGCGATGTTTGTACAATTTCCCAGGCGAAGTTGAAGGAGATCTAACTTTGAGAGTAAGAAGTATACAAATAAATTAGTATATATCAATTCTAATCCAACTTTTTATGTGCAGGAAAACGAATATGTGAACGTACTTTATCGCATCAATGAGGATTGGCTTTATGGCGAAGTAGACGGAAAATCCGGTCAGTTTCCGGCCAATTTCCTAGAGTATGTGCCCGAATATCTACCAACGCTGTGAAGGGAACAATAAAAATTTATATATATATATCAAACATGAAAACGAAGCAGGAATCAGTATATTTAAATACTATTTACAAGGAATACACATATATATTTAAGATCAATAGATGTGAAAGAGCGAATATCATTGGAACTGAACCATATTGTATTTCCCCATACACACAAACAGACAGAAACACAAACGAAACTAATTATATAGAAAAAATCGATATTTGTACAATAAGATTTATTTTAAAACCACAATTATGCGAAGTGTTAAATCATATGCTACCCGGTAGACTGGGTTCCAAAGACTACAAATGCTTCTTTTCCATATTATTGTAAATGTACTTGATGTGTCTTTAGAGCTGAGTTAATAAGTATTCCGCATATGTTCGATGATTTTGCCTGTTTCATAAATGATTTATTTTTTTGTTCTGATTAGTTAGTCACCTTTAGGTAGTTAGGTATATTTACCAATTCCAATTTTTCTATATCAAAATGTATAACAAAAATGTATGTGTGCTATGTCTGAGAGAAGAATGCTTAAAATATAAGATATACGAATTAGTTAGATATCGGGCAACTTATACATATGTCAAGCTTTGATGAACTGAGAATAAATGTAAATTATACAACAAACGCAAACCAGTGAAGAGCAGTAAAATATGTTGGGGAAGGTGCAAAATATACTCCACAGATACATAGAAACGATGATCTCTGATATCTATACAATCGAGCTGGCTCTCTATTTCTTTCGGCTTAGGTCGGCTTTGGATCTAACTTCAAACGGTGTGGAGCTGTATTATTCATAAGTATATCACTAACTGAATAATCATTATTATCCGTATAAACTTCATCGTTGTATGTCCAAACAAAATTTTTATTTCGTTTCTACGGATGTGTTAACAATACAGTAACTATTCTGTAGTCGATGCAAACAAAATTATTTCTATTAACAATTGCCAGTTTTATTTTCTTTGGCTTTCGGTGATCTTGTGCAATTGCATAAGTTCCCTTCCTGCTCGCTTTCAGTTCAACGCAACCAGGTGAGAGCTTTAAAGATTGTTCTTAAGGATTTCTGTGCTCATCCATGATCCACTTGCACAACTGTTTAATAGAATCGAATCGACTAGGAAGGGAAACGGTTTATAACCTTGATTGATGGCGGGCGATTGCGGTCCCTGCCCGAATGCATGCGACCCTTGCCAGGCGCCAGTGGATTATCCACCTTGCCCGGGGGGCGCACCATGTCGGCCGTGTGATTGTGGTGATTATTCCGGCTGCTGCTATCAGCAGCCGGCGCGCACTTTGCCCATTATACCGCAGTCTCATCTGATGCGCTCCAATGCGCCGTTGGACACAAACACCATATATCGTCGCTCTTATTATGGCAACTGCGGCGATAACTTCCGCGCCGTCCCGGTCCGTCCATGTAATCATATTATAGCTAATACTGCACCCATGGAGAAGTGCACTGTACAGAAGTTGTCGTACATGCCGCCCTGTCCGGCTGGACGTACAATGCCCATTCTGCCAGCAGAGAGTGGGCTGCGTTTCGAGGGACCCATCTATGCGATGACCTCACAGAAGCACGACTATGTGCCCAAGGGGAATGTGAGGCGTGCTCCGATCATGCCCCATGTCGCTATCTGCACTTCGACGGCGCCCATGGAACGTTGTACCATACAGAAGTTGAGCTATATGCCTGTAGATGTCTGTCAGAATCCGCCGCCAAGGATCATGCAACAAACATCGGCTCTGTGCAAACCTGTCGGCCCAATGGAACGTTGCACCGTACAGAAGCTATCGTATATGCCAGTCTGTATACCGCCCAAGGAGCCAACACCGTGGGCCGATAAGATACGCTGTGTGCCGCCAAACTATCAGAACGTATGCACCACCTACAATCTAAGCTACATGCCCAACTGCAATGCTGGACGCACTGCACCCACGATGCCGATGACCACGCTGAGATTCCTTGGCAACGACTCCGGTGCCTCCAGTACTGTTTACAAGCTAAGCTACATGCCTGTCGATGCTTCACGCACCAAACCTTTGCCCATCATGCCGAGGGACACCTTCCGCAGGGCTTCAGGACCATTGGAAAGGTGCACCGTACAAAAGGTGAGTACTTCTGTATCTACTCTATTTAATGTGCCTTACCTCTCTCCATACTCGCAGCTTTCGTATCAACCGAATTGCACTGAGCGCACTCCACCCATTCGTCCCATGGAGAATGGGCTGCGCTTCGATGGACCCATGTATGCGATGACCACGCAGAAGCATGACTTTGTGCCCAAACCGCATGTGCGTCGTGCACCCATCATGCCCCTGACGGCGTTCTGTCGTCCCAACAGTGCCATGGAGCGATGCACCATCAACAAGTTGTCGTACATGCCGGTTGATGTCACCTGTTTTCCACGTCCGAATCCAATCAAGCCCTCACAGGGCTTCACTCGCAGCCAGGGTCCCGTGGAGAATTGTACAACCTACAAGCTTAGCTATTTGCCAAATTGTGCACCGCCCAAGGAGCCATTGCCCTGGGCACGATCGACTGCCTATTGTCGTCCCACAGCTCCGATCGAGAAGTGCACTGTACAGAGGCTTAGCTACGGACCCCCTGGTGCCTTTCAGCGTTGTGGAGGTAAGTCTGTTTGAATCAGTCTAATTTAAATTGGGATTAACTCTGCCATACTTCTATATTCAGGTCCTTGCTCTGGCCCCGTTGATAGTGGTTGCTATCCTAAGGCTGGCATTTGTTGAACCGGAAATACGTTTTGCTTGCTCGTCCATTACCGTCCAATCGTCCCTGTGTTTTTACAATGTTTCAAAATTGGCAAGTTCAATTATTGCGATGCGTACGATTTCAACACCCACACAAAGTGTGGGTGGGGCATTCCTTATTATCAGTGACAAACACAAGCATACTTCCGTATCGAGACACAACACAAACAGACTTATAAATGTTCCTTGTTTTGTAACGTATTACATGAGTCACAGTTTTACTGGATCTACGTCATTTAAGACCAAAATTTCAAGTTATCATTAATGCTAAATATTATTTTGGTCAAATTAAAGTTACACAATTAAAGATTGTATATTTTTTTGAAGTTAAGTCGAATGTGGTGCATAAATTTTAACATGCATTCAGGATTAGGTTAAATTATATGTGAAAACTAGATCAATATCTCGTAATTTTAGCAGGCTCTTCGCAGATCTCAAAAAGATGCTCCAGGGAAACAGATTCACCTCCAAAGGAGAGGTGGTCGCTGCCACAGCAGCTCATTGAGTCAAAAAATAAAGAATTTTTTCAACATGGAATCGTAAGGTTAGAGAAACGTTGGAATGATTGTTTAACCTTAGATGATCTCATCAACATATTCACTGTTGATGAATAAATATTAATTTGTCCGGAAATTTCTTGAGTCACCTTTCATATTATATATAATATATATCTGCATCTAGTGACACTTTTTTTCCAGATCATGACACTTTAAACAACTTGTCGTTTAATTAAAATATATAAATTTATTAATAAAGCTAGTACAGGATTCGCTTGTGTTTATGTGTAGAACTGTAACCTAAACCATTTGAATCTGCATTCTTCGTTTAACTGCCTCTTTTCGCTTCTTTTCGTTCTTTTTCCGAGCCTGTGTTGCATCGTAGAAGAGCTGAACTCCTTCACGCTGTTCCACTTCCGTCTGCAGCAGCGAAAGGGCATGCAGATTGTAGCCCATGAGGTCGCGCAATGCGCTGACGTCCTTCTTAAGCAAACCCAGAAGCTTAAGCAGCAGCGGCTTCATGGGCTTAGAGGCAACGATGGGTTTCATGTGAACTTTGAATAGGAAGACCGTGACGCGACAGAGTAACTCCAGCTCGTCGGGTCGTTTGCAGATTAGGGTTGGCAAGCGTTCCAATAGTTCGCAGACATTAGAAAAGGGTAACAAAAGCAATGCCTCTTCCATATCCGAAGATCGTATGCGCTCCAAGGTTGTAACCAAGAAATCAGTTGGATTCTTCACTTGCAACGCAAGCATCAACGGATGCGGCTCTGGTTTCTCATCATCCTCCAGTTCAAATTGCTTTGATATTTCCAGACATTCCAAAATCGATTCAGCAGCCTTTTCGGAACCAACCGTTTTGCGTGAAGGTAATTTCAAGCCCGGCAGCAATGGAACGCTGTTATCCTCGCCCGTGGCCAGTTGCTCGTTCTCTAGCTGTTCGCGCTCCTCCTCTTGTACATCCTTCAGCACGATAGTCTCTTCAGTACGCTCGTACATGCGCAGCGTACGATCTGATCCACAGCTAACCAAATAACGACCATTCGGCGACACAGCCAGGCAGTGAGCCTCCCCAATGTGGCCAGGAAGGGTAAGGATCTTCTCGAAGGAATCACCATCCCACTGCTTGACCTTGCCATCCTTGCCGCAACTGAAGAACATGTGAGTCCTCGGTATGAACTGCAATGACATCACCGAGTCGTCGTGTGCAAATACGGATCGATGGCAGTCACCAAAGTTGAGGCCCCAAATCTTAATGTTACGATCTGCCGAACCGGTTGCAATCAGTTGCGAGTCATACGATATATCCATACAGAGCACTGGCAACTTGTGGCCGTAGAGTGATAAATAAAACTTGAATGTGTCCAAGAAGAATACTTTCACGGTGGCATCTAACAGTCCCACGGCAAGGTACTTCATGTCCGGGCTGACGGCAACGCAAAGCACCGTCTCCTCCAGTTTTAATGTGTTCTTATGCAGCAGAGAGAGAACTTTTGTTTGCGCATTCCCTTCGCCCGCATCGATCAGTTCAAAGCTCCAGATCTTCAATGTCTGATCACTGCTGCCTGTGACACAACCCTTTTGATCCGGCAGCATAGCCAAACTCCAGAGTTCGCTCTCATGTGCTGGAATCTGTTCGACAATATCCGCTGCACCAACATCGACGATCAGCAGCTTTCCGCTCTTCATGCCCAGCAGCACATAACGATCGCCAGGCACGAAGCGTGAGCAGAGTACATAATCTGTGGCCACTGTTCGCAGACATTGCATTGCATCACGGTCCCAGAATTTAAACGAGTCGCCTGCCCCAGAGCCAATGGCCAGAGAATCGTTACTGAAGCACACCGAACGCACCTCCGATTGATGGCCAAGGCGGGTTAGCGATCGCAACACCTTGACACTGCTGTCTTCCGGGGTAGACGCTTTACGGGATTTCAGTGATGCCTCCAGAGAATACAGGCACATGCTGTTGTTGGCCAAACTGACTAGAACGCGCAGCTCTTTGTTCTGACCCAGCAGCACATCGATAGACTTAATCTTCTGTTTCGCTTTGATACTCTCCAGGCGTTTGATTTCATCACTTAGTGACAGTTCTTTGGACATTTGCTCATCGTTCTGTTCCGGTTCAGTGGAGTCCAGTGCCTTCTTGCGAGCCTTTTTAAGGCGCTTGGCCAGACGCTGTTTAGCTTCTTCGGCAGTGCAAATGTAAAAGTTCTCAATCAGATCGTTGGTGCCATGACAACTCAGCACACGTTCATTGGGATCGGCCACCAAGTTGACAGTGCGTCCCTTGCCGGCCCGCTGTATTGTGCCACAGTTACTGACACTTAATGGACTTATCATATCCTCATCATCTATGGACAATCCTTCGACTGCTTGTTCTAGAGGTACACTCTCATCCTTTTTACGTAGACGATACACATTCATGCCGCTCTCTCCGGCACCAGCTACCATCAAATCATTTATAAAGGCCAAAGCCCAGATTTCTGTGCGATTGTCGACAATTGTTTTGAAGCAAAATTGTGTCTCCAAATTCCAGAATTTAATTTGTGTGTCCTTCGAGCAGCTGACCACAATCTCTTGATCAACCAAACGTTGCAGAAAGTGTGCATCCGTAATAGCAGCATTATGTCCACTGAGACGCTGGCGACCCGCCTGCTCAACCACATCCACAACGACCAACTCGGTGTCTAGTCCACCACTAACCAATCGCATGCCTTGCGCATCGTATCGCAATATGCTGACAGCGTTCTTATGAAGCGCCAGCGAACAAATAGCATCGTAGTACGTGCGTGAGCTAAGATCAAAGATCTGAACTACTCCGTCGGCGTAGCCAACAGCAATATGCAAATGATCGGGCGACACACGCAAGGCAGTGACCTCTTGTTTTTCGCGGCGCAGTGTTAGTTTGCGGTCGCCCATTCTGCAATATAGAATGTATCAGATATTTATTTATTTAGTATAGACGGGTTATTTATAACGCGTTCTCACCGTAGATCCCAAATGATGACATTTTCCGCTGCAGGTGCTGCAACATAACGACCCTCGCTTTGATCATAAACGGCGAAATTAACATTTGCGCGACCAGATGCAATTATGTTGAAACTGTCGATGGCACGATATGCCAAATATTGTTTAGTTAATCCCATTTTATAGCATTTAAACGTTAAAACCGAAATACAACGAACAAGAAGCGCGCGACCTGCACGTGTTTATAAATGTTGTTGTGATAATGGGCTAAAAATGCAAAAAAATACCAACTATCAATTCGATTCGATAACTATCGATTTAATAATCAGCTATGCTATGCAGCTCTATCCATGATATTTTGCAACACTGGAAAATTGAATCAATAATTTGCCGCTATGCACATGCGCCTGTTCCTACATTATTTGCAAACACCCTGCTACTGCCAACCCATTTACCTCAAAATAACATTTTTAGAATAATTAATCTAGTTAAATAGTTCATAATCAAATAGAAATGGCTACACAATTAGGCGGTAAGCATAAAAACACGCATTAAATTGTTAAAAAATCCGTTATTACGTGTATAGGTACATCGGATTTGGACACTGAATCCGTGGAAGTACTACGTGAACGTCTAAGCACCATGAAACGTTTGATGGCAGAGCGTACGCAACAGCAACAAAATAATCCAGCATCCACGGAGGAAATCTTCTCCACGAAACGCCATCGCTCTGAGGGCATAATCGATGGCAACTTTCTAAGCTTCGCATTCGGAGGGGCTTTGTTGGTTATAGTGACTGTATCAGTCTATGCATTCTATAGTCTATATCATGCAATTCTCAAGAAGTTCCCCTCACATCACGAAGAGTTGTAATAGCACCGCCGCTTGTGTTTATTGTAGAAACTTTTATATAATCAAATTTTTTGCATTTAATAAAATACGGTACAAATAGAAAGTGACAAAGAGCGAGCGTGAGAAAGAGAGAGAAAATGAAACGCCTTTTCATTTGCTGTTTTGCACTCGGTTAAATTAACTATTTATTGAATTTGTTTCCTGCTTAATTACAATGTTCATCATGCTTTCGTAATTCATATTCTTATCAAATCTTGGGGAGTTTCTTTACTGCGTAATCTACGGGCAACGAACCAAGTACAACAACTGAATGCATTAACAGCGAATCGGAATAAGGACGCATTAGGAAAGGAATATTAAATCAATAACAGATTTGAGAGAACACAAGGAACAAAGGACCACACGGAGTCTGCAATAAGCAGGGCATGCAAAGGTACTATAGAAAAACTGAGAAACACCTAGAAGGGGGGTTGATTTCTTTTCTTTTTAGTTTTTTTTCTTTCTTTTTCGATTTTCTTACTCGCTAGCTACAATTCAAAACGTTCTTCTTAATGTTGCTGTTTTGTTTTTTTCTTTGTTTGTTTTGCTTACATTCGTATATAAACTCTTGTTTAACCATCTATTTGTTTTTTATTCAATTGTATTTCCTTTTGGTTTTTGTTTTGTTTGTTTGAAAAAGTAACTACATAATAGCGTTTAGTTTGTTTTTTTGTTGTTTTTTAATTGAAATAATAACCTTTGTGTTTCGTGATATTGCATTATTATTTTCACTTTACTTTTTATAACAGCTCTAATATTTTTTTGTTTAACTTCAGTTTTCGTAATTAAACAAAGCGAAACATTTCATTTTGGCATCTTCAATAAAAAGTGGAAAATCTGTAGAAAATAACACTAAATTTTTAAAAGGTTTATTTGCTGAATTATAGATATTTTTATCGTTATTGTTATGTCGGTTGTCACTTCCATCATTTCGCATCCGGTTGTCACTATGCCGCACAGGATATTTTGTTATATGTTCTTCTTGTTTTTGTTTGCTCTATATATGATAAGTGTGTGTGTATGTGTGTGGTTCTTTATATTTGTGGAAGGGAGAAGGAGGAGTTGTCGGCTTTCTTTATACAAATTTGTTTAATTCCCTACATCTTGCATTGACTCTTCTGTTGCTGCTGTTTCCTCTGTTGTTGTTGTTTCTGCTGCTGCTGCTGCTTCATCATTTCTTGTTGATCAGATATTATCAACGGAATCAGCATCATCCTCAGAACTAATCTCATCACCGAACTCAATGTCCTCATCGAAGCCATCCTCGACGAATGTGACTGTCTCGTTGATGCGCACCGATTCAGGGAACTCGCCATATGTCTTCAGATTTCGAGCCTCATCGGGTGTATATTTCAAAATGACATCGGCCTTTGAGTCCTGGTAGTCACGCAAACCGACCAATATGATGTCGCCCTGATTGATCCAAACCTGTAGCAAAAGATAAACGATAAACAAATAAATATGAATTGCACTTTTTGTGTGTTATCAGATACTTAAAAAATACATCAAAATGCAGCCTTTCAACATGGTTCAATTTATTTTACAAACACAAATACATGTATGTTTAACAGATACCTCAGCCTGTTCATATGTGAGTCAGATATATACATGTAATTTTTAGATAAGAGATCTTTAAACAAATTTGGCGCCCGAGTTCAGGCTATTTCACAATAGACCGCAATGTTTTCTATTTGTTAACAAATATAGAGCAGAAGCTAAGATACAGAAATAGAGTACAAGTTGAAAACGTGATTTGAACAATGATATTGTGCTTAATTTTGAAAACCTGATAAGTATACAAGTATTGTTCAAACTAAGTTCCAGTATATTCGACCTTGTGAGTGAAATTAAAAGAGGTTCGACTTTTTGTAATCTTCTTGAAGTTTGATGAGAGTTGGCAACGAAGATTAATGGTAGAAAAGGTCATATAGCGTAGGTTATCAAGCTACAAATGAAATGAAATAAGCATACAATACATTCTATGTGTATAATATCTTTAATGTGCACGGTAGATTAATAATCAATTGCTTCATTCTGACATTACTTCTTTCACATATTTGTTGTTCCTTTCTACAACCTTATCTATCCGCTCTTAAATTATAACACCTATCAAAAGAATTATAACATTAATTTCACACCACACTCGACATTCTTATTATACTTAATCTTCTATACATACATATGATATGTACTATATTATGCATGTTATCTGCAAAGCAAGCAATTAGAAACAAATCTAGAGTTCTGATCAGTGGAATTCCTTATGCGGTAGTAGTGGTTGAAGCCTTATACGAATCGCTTGACGTCAACGGAAGTATAAGCTTCTCAAACATTTAGATCATAACTGCTTTACGTGCGATGCCTATTCACACCTAGTTAATGCAGACAATTAGTCAACCGTTTGTTCGGGGCGGATACTACTGACCTGAGACAACTAGCCGCGTGAATTCCCATTCATAAACTCATTTCCTTAGTTACTTCCTGGTCTACTATGATTGCTAGTAAGTGCAATAAATACCAAAAGTATTCCAAATGCATTATTATGACACATATTGTCAGGTAGTATACAATATTTACTACTGAATCTCTGATAACGACGCACTTTGATAACGAATTCGGCTTAAAATTTCATTAGGCATAAAAATAATTCGCGAGTTACGTTATTATATTGAAATAGACATATATAGGGCTGGGCCGATTGAACTTTGGAATATTAATCATTTGAAAAAGGGAAATTGTTGTGAGTGCTTTGAGTGATGGCGTGAGGCAGTGGCTTTCGGCCCCCTAAAATAGATATGTCGTATATGTATATGTCTACAAACATAAGAATAAATCGACGATCAGTTGAGCAGGTAATGTAGATATAAGAATCGTGACTAAAGCTCTTTAAAATCGGCATATTACCCAAGTGAGCGTGAGCCTAGGGAGGGCGCTAGAGATAAGCAGAGACCCAATAGAGACACGCTCGAACTCGCGTCTGGGAAGCACCCAAAGAGAACCCAGAAACGATTCGTTAACTAATTGCTGATTACGTTGCTGCCCCGTGCCACGTTTATTGCCAGAGAGGGGACTGGCTTCAGTTCGTCATCAGTTCGGTATTTAAGGCAGCAGGTGTCATTGCGCCAATATGAACAATGGTACTATAAATATATATACATGTACAAACAGTTTGCAGATACGTGATTTAGACCTTCAGATGATTGAAATTGCGACAATGCGTAGTCATCGATGGGCAAAACCTCGAGGAAGAGAGATTGGACCACGCATTTTGCAGATACTAGCACGAATTGACTGATACCCTGTAGTAATACTAAATGAATACTATTGATTCGTTAGAGCTGAATCACATATCATATCAGAGAGTATCTAAATGCAATTTGTTATAAATTAAATCACACTGATTCATATTTTTCAATGGAAATAATCTATTCGACTTGTAGAGCACATAATATCATCTTCCTTAATCTCATACACGTTCTTTATGTAACTGTCACAAGGCATAATGATGGACAGACCTTTTACATAGACGTAGGGCATATTACTCTGAGAACTGGCAATTAGCAAACGCGAATTTCTTATCAATTGATAAGGAACAACTATTCTCGCGCCCCTATAAGGGTAGGCAACCAATAGCAGAGAGCCTTGCACACTGTCTTTTTACTCTCATTCTCTCCCTCTCTCTGATTGCGACTCTCTCTCTTTGATAAGAAATTTGCTATAAATACGTGCAACTGTGGAGGCGCTACTGCAAATTTGAAAGCAACCTCAAGCAGTAAAGCAAGAAAGAAACGGCGAAATCGCGGCCGATTAAAGTGAATTCCATGCAAAAGTTAAAAGGAATACAAGTGAAGTGTTATCGACACGCCAAAGCAAAAAGTTAAGAGAATACAGAAAATAAAAAGATTTACGATCCAGCAACTGAACCGACAACAACAAAAGAGAAAGAAAGAAAGAAATTCGAGAGCTCGTGGTTTGAAACCCGTCAAAATTACCTTCAATACGAATCTAATTCCGTGCGGGGCGTGCAATCAGAGCGAGGAGATCATAATGCTCATATCCTATAGATGCATCTACTCGGTGTTGCTGTCCACCATAGCCAGCATTATGGTGGTGCTCAGCTCAGCCAGTCACAATGCACAGCTGCCTGTGCGCAAGTGCAGCAGCAGCACAGGAGTCTTTGGCCAGAATGTCAACATGGCCATGAACCTGGCAGCTTATGGGCTATTGGAGAATCGCATTAGCACGCTGGAGGCACCGCAACAGACGCACTGGAGCAAGAAGTTCTTGGCCAAACGTGAGGCGCAACCCCATTCAGCGCCTTATGTCGTCAGCATACAGATGATGACACCAGATCAGGGATTAGTCCACTATTGCGCTGGGACTGTCATCAACGAACACTGGATACTCACAGCAGCCCACTGCCTTAGTTCACCACAATCGGTGGCCAACTCAGTGATTGTTGCTGGCAGCCATGACATACACAACCGTCGTGGCGAGTTAGCTAGTGTCCAGATGCGTTCCATTGACTATTACATACGGCATGAACTCTATTTGGGCGGTGTCAATCCCTACGACATTGCACTAATCTACACCAAAGAGCCTCTCATCTTCGATGAGTATGTGCAGGCGGCAACGTTGCCCGAACAGGATGCTATGCCCGAGGGATATGGCACACTCTACGGCTGGGGCAATGTCTCGATGACGGCTGTGCCCGACTATCCGCACAAGCTGCAGCTGGCCAATATGCCCATTCTGGATATGACACTCTGTGAGCAAATTCTTGCACGCTCCGGACTACAATTGCACGAGACAAACCTCTGCACAGGCCCCCTCACTGGAGGCGTCAGCATCTGCACGGCCGACTCTGGCGGTCCATTGATGCAGGAATGCTGTGAACCGCATTTGGAGAGAAGCAACATTGTCATCGGCATTGTATCGTGGGGCAGAATGCCCTGCGGACAGAAGAATGCACCCTCTGTCTTTGTGCGCGTCTCGGCATTTACCGATTGGATCAATCAGATTATCAGCACAGCCACGCAAATGATGTAAGATGAAGAACAACACCAACAACTGAACTCTGCAATTATACGAAGCTCGAATCTAAAACACAAAAAAAAAACAACAAAAAAACCTCTACAAAAGCCAAAAAATATTAAAGTTAATCTCAGTAGTCGATAAGTAGTAAAGAAATTAGTCTTAAAAATGTACTGCCAAACCAATGCTAACTATAAGATCTAAACAAAAATGTTTAACTAATAAAAAAACAATTATAATTATACATAAAAATTCGTACATATTTTCTTGCTGCCAAATTGTGAAATTGACTCGACAACCACGTTTCTTTCAGTGGGTTCTTTCTATAGATAAGTCGCCGTTGCTCCACCTGCTGGAGGCGGGACTCTATGGCGCATTAGTCACGCAAATGTCGAGCGATTAGCGCTAGAAAAATGGGACAAGACTCTGGATCATAGCGTGTTAGTATGGAAATTTACTTAAAAACCTTGGCCAAGTTTATAGAGAGATCTAATCTGATCAGCTGATCAACTGCACGCCCGTCTGAGAACGCATTTGGCTTCCTTTAATGTGCTATAATGTGTTAGACTTTGGACTCTACGTAGCACTCAGCTGACAGGCGCGTCTACTGATTGATTGTAAAGATTTAGAGTTCAGTCCACTTCCAAGAAACGACAATTTCCGAATGAAAACGACTTTGATAATTATCGATTATAATTATTATAATCTAACATATTATGTGTGCAGTTTATAGGGAAATGGGACACATTCTACCTATCATTTCTGTATTTGGATAAACCTGTGCGAATCGTAGTCCACTCTATATCTTAACATTATCTAAAAATAGAGCTCTTTGTTAAAAATATCTTAGCCCAAAGTATGACTTTGATTTACACATCATAAACTTTCGGTTAAATCGGGTTACTTTATAGTACAGCTGCCATATAAATGTGTTGTTAAGAAATAACTTTTATTCTTTATGAACCTTTTTAGAGGAAGTTCTTCGTTATTAAATATTAATTTCTTTAAATATAAAAAACTAAATATTGTAGTAAGGTCAGCAAAGTACTTTTTAACACACCCCCAAGGGACGCCTGCAAAGAGAGCTCTCCAAGATTAGGTATCAACGACGCCACGCCGATTATATAAACAACAGTTGCCACGCGAATTGCACATAAATACATTAAAATTTCATTCTCTTTGGTAATCGGGGAAAGTCTATAATGGCGCCACAAAAAAAACCTTAAGTCATTATGAGCCAAGAAAACTTATACAGAGATAAGGAATTACCTCTTTTTGAATGCCATTTACATAAACGCGCTTTTATTACTCAAAACTGCGACGCACTTTTTGACCAATGTCTATCATATCTAATCAATGGATGCCTTGCTCTACGTCGATTACGATTACAATTATATTGTCTGGTTAAAAATCGGTAAAGCGACATGCGTTGACTTGTCAGCCAGCTGCTAACTGTATAGATTTTACCTGCATAGAGTGAGAGTACGCAGTATAGACATTTCGTACCTTTTACAGGTAATACCTGGAATTGCAGAGCCTATCTGAGTTTGCATCTGCTTGGGAGTTTTTCTTGCTATCTGCTAATTAAGTCCGGCATGTTTTGGACCTTGAGATAGTATGAAAATTTACATTATTTTGCTTAGTCGTCAAACAAAGTTCCCCACTGTATGTTCTTACAGATTGCCATCATTTTATGTTAGTGACGTAGTTATTGACGACATCAATGCGATGTGCAATAAAACTGACAATTTACAGATTTTACGAATCAAATTTATGGGACAATATGATACAGATAATTGATATTTGTACTTTTTGAAAAATGCCTAAATCGGAGCTATTGTTAGTTATTTAGGTTTTGGGGGTGTGAAGACCCTACACAATGATATACCATATACTGGGTAGAAGAGGGTTAGCACCTGCTAGGTTATGCATATTTGGACACATTGCATTCCCTGAACTTCCCTCTGCCTCTCTCTTAATTCCTTGGCATGCATTTATGTATACATACATATTATATTATTAGTAGTCATACATATGTACGTGCAGATGTTCAAATGCGAATGATACAGCGCAATTTGCCTTTGTTTGCAATTCGTACCCACTAACAGAGCACTGATATATATTTTCATTTGCAGATAACTGTGCATATTAGTAAATACCTATATATTAAAAACTACAAATAAGTATTTGATTTTGTTAAATGTTTTCCAAGGGCGAAATTTTAAAATGAAATTGCAATTCGCTGTGCACGCGTAGCACTCACACAGCTACACTACCAAACAATGCACGCATACTAAACATACACATACAAATGCACACATCCATACATATATACACAGACGAAAGCACCATTACTCCTACACACACACGCACGCACTCACCTTCTTACGAAGTTTCCCCCGAATGTGACACAGACGTTTGACGCCATCAAAGCACATTGCCTCCAAGCGACCATTGCCCAGCATTTTGGTCACCTGTGCGTACTCCTGTTGATCCTCTTTGAAGATCAGCTCACGCTTCTCAAATTCGTTTTCGTTCTTTCCACGACGACGATTTTTGCCACCTTTTCCCTTATTCTTAGGCATTTTGCTTCGTTGTTGTTGGTTTGCTAGTGTCTCTGTCTGATGTGTGTAGCCCTTCGCTTCTCACGTTATTCGAATGATAAATCACAAACTGCACTATAAATTGAAAAGTTTTAAAACATGTTTAGTCTATTTACACTTCAAATTAAATGACAAAACTTACAATTTTGCCAAGGAAATGTGACAAATTTTGCCTCGCTAAAGTGAAAAGGAGAGAGACAAGTTAGAGATGTTGGCTGCTCTCATTTTATCGATAGTTTCTAGCGATATATTGCACGCAAAGTGTGACCCTGCATTGAAAAATACTAAATTTAGCCACTATCCAGCACTGACAGGTGGCAGCACATGTGTTGATCAATAAAGTGGCAACTCCCACAACAATTTGGTTATTATTGTTTACAGTTCAACATGCCACCTAAAAAGGATGCAAAAGGCGGAAAGGATGCTGCAAAAGGTGGCAAAAAACCAGCAGCTGAAGACAAAAGTATAATAGCATATAATACATTTTCGAAACTCTTCATAATACGCATAATAACCCACAGGTGCCGGTAAGGAGAAAAAAGGTGGCAATGCAGTAAAAGTACGTCACATTCTTTGCGAGAAGCAAGGCAAAATTATGGAGGCACTGGAGAAATTGAAGGCTGGCCAAAAATTCCCTGAAGTGGCAGCTGCCTATAGCGAGGACAAGGCTCGCCAGGGCGGCGATCTAGGTTGGCAAATTCGTGGCGCTATGGTCGGACCATTCCAAGACGCCGCCTTCGCACTGCCCATATCCACAGTCAACAGTCCCGTGTACACCGATCCACCGATAAAAACCAAGTTCGGCTACCACATAATCATGGTCGAAGGAAAGAAATAGTGTAATCCGATTTTAGAAATCATTTTTATTGTGAGAACATAATCTTCTCAATAAGAGTATATAAAAGAATTACAACTTTGCATTTACTTTTTGCCCGAATCCTCCTTCAGTCCCACAGTGCGATTGAACACGATGTGCGAGTCAGTTGTGTCGGGATCCACGGAGAAGAAGCCAATGCGCTCGAATTGGAACTTGTCGTACACCTTGACTCCTTTCAGAGATTGGTCAGCGTAGGCACGCACAATGCTTATTGTATTATCGCTTAGGTCGCTCAGGAAACCGCCGGGTACCTCGTTGGGATCCTCCGGATTCTTGTGCTTGAACAGCTGCTCATACAGACGCACCTCCAGTTCAATAGGTTGGGCTACCCACTGCACAAAGGCCTTGGGTTTTTCGGCCTGCTCCGCTGACTGGCTGCTGCACACAAGCTCGACTACTTCACCCGTGCCGGGATCGCGGATAACTTGCTGCACACTAATGACCAGACCAGCGTGACGCAAACCCACAGACTGTTGGGGGGACAGACGTCTGTAGCCCTTCTCTGGTTCCTCCTTAAAGTCGCTGCGTTCTATGTATATCACGCGATCTAGTGTAATCTTATGCGTTCCAAGTGCGGGATTCTGTGGGAAGTTCGGCACTTGTAGCTCCACTGGGCCATTGTGTGGATAGTTGCTGATGGTCACCTTGAGCGGCTCCAGGACAATCAGGCGACGGGGTGCCGTGACGTTAAGAACATCGCGCACTGCAGCCTCCAACATGGCAGGATCGACGGCAATCTGTGCGCCAGTCACGCCCATTTGAGCGCAGAAATTGTTGATTGCCTCGGCGGGATAACCGCGACGACGAAGTGCAGTTAGCGTAAAGAGACGTGGATCATCCCAGTTTTGAACGATGCGTTCTTCGATTAGTTTGGCAATCTTTCGCTTGGAAACCAAGGCATAGTTCATGTTCAGTCTTCCGTATTCCCACTGCACCGGGCAGTAGATGTCCAGCGCATTACAGAGCCAGTAGTAGGAGGAACGACGCGATTGGAACTCTTTGGTGCACAGCGAGTGGGTGATTTGCTCGATGGAGTCGCACAGACAGTGCGTATAGTCGTAGGTGGGATAAATGCACCAGGTAGAGCCCGTGCGATGATGCGGTATGAACTTGATGCGGTATGCAACAGGATCTACTTTTCCCTCCTCCAACGTGAGCTTTAGACGCAGCGTTGCGGCACCCTCATCGATCTTGCCGTGTCGCATATCCTCGAAGAGCTGCAGGGACTCCTCAATGGGACGTTCACGCCACGGACTCGGTGGCGGGTTGAACCCCTTGAGCTCCTCCGCCTTCTGATGGCACACATATGCCAATCCCTTGCGTATGAGCAAGACTGCCCATTCGTACAGCTGCTTGAAGTTGTCAGAGGAGTGGGTAACCTTGTATGGCTTATAGCCAAGCCATTCGACCATGTCGCGTATGCCTACAAAGAATTTCTCTTCCTCCTTCTCGGGATTCGTGTCATCGTAGCGCAAATAACAGACACCGTTATGAGCCGCCGCATAGCCAAAGTTGATGTTAATCGCCTTGGCGTGGCCGATGTGGAGAATGCCATTTGGCTCGGGTGGGAATCGGGTATGCACACGTCCTCCAGTGCGCTGCAAGTGCTCACGCAGTAGCCGCTCCGTATGCTGCGTGACCACATAGCCATCGGTCTTGAAGTTCTCGCCAGGCGCATGGAAATGCACTTTGGTTTTCATTAGTTCCGCAATTGTGTTGGCGCCATCAGATGCCGCCGTTGCTGCAGCAGCAGCATCTGTTGTAAGTTCCGCCTTGGCAGCGGGCTTTGCTTTCTGTTGCTTATCTGTGTTCTGCTTGGGCAATGGTTTCAGATCAGCCTCAGTCTTTGGCCCCAGCAGATCGAAGATTTCCACATCGATGGCAGCTTTCAACGACTTGGCATCGGCCCATTTCAACTCGTTGCGCACTTCCTGCATGATCTTAAATGAGTTGAAGTGATAGCGCTGCTCCAACAGTACCTCTTTGTAGCTGCCCTTAATCTTTTGCTGCACAATACGTTCGATCTCCTCTGGCGTTACGACAACTCCAACGCCGCATTCCTTTTCCAGCTCTGCCACATCGACTTTAGAGTTCATCTTTTGTCCACACTTCAGCAGATATTCTAGGGCGGCATCAACGCGTTGTGTGTTGTCCAGCTTGCGTTCGACAATGTAGCGCGTCAGCAGCGGCAGCTGATCCGCTACTTGTGGCTTCAGCTTGGATGCCATGTGGTATAGCAAAATTCCAACGCCATCGGCCAGCGGCAGCTTTACCTCAGTTAGTGCCTGCTGTAGGTTACGCGTCACATTGGCGTTCTTAAGTGTCTCCCTCGCCTTCTGCTCGCTCATGCCGAGCTGCTGGAACTGGATAATCAAATCTTCACCTGCCATGTCTGCGTAGATACGTCTGCTGATGAAGGTTGTATCGAATTGTGTGAAATAAATAGGACCAAACGATTGAAGAGCTTTGTTATATCGATATATCGATACATAAATAAATTCCGATTATTTATTAAAAGCAGTTTCAAGTATCATCTGTAAAACAGTATATTAATACTTTATATCGAAACTTTTCATCGATCGTATTTAAACTAATTCGAGATAAACGTTTTTTAGTATACTTTGTTATTACATTTTTTGAACTACAATTGTGCAAATAAACTGCTTTAATTTAAACATTAGCTGATGTCCGTTACTTTTAATTTACTTTACTAAATAAATACTTAACGCATCGAAGTTAAGAATGCAAAATACGAATATGCGCCCTGCATAACCTATAAAGACAACATTAAAGTCACAAATTATGATAATAAAATTATTAAATATTAAGATAATTGAACGTTTACCTTCAGAACAGTTGTTAGAGTAACCCGGAAATGTTTTAAGCCCGTCAGATTGAACGGTATTGAGTTCAATTGAATAGATAGCACAATAAGCTTCATGAGTTTAACATTCTCCTGGGTATTTTCTGAACGATTTACGATTTGCTCCCAACCACAGCAGTAGTACATAAGATCCAGCTCATTTGTCTATCATAGATAAGATCGATAGAAACATATGTATACACTTATCGCAATTTTACAAGAAACAAACCGTCTTATGTAGAGTAGACCCCAAATAACCGTATGTGCATTGCTCGAGAAACTTGGCTATGAACCAAAACATGAAAACAAGGTTATTTACTGGATCCTGCGAATGATGAAATCAGTTAATTTAATTTTATATGACCCTATTTACCCAAACTTACTGAATAACATTTAAAGAGTAAAACACAAAGGATTACCGCGCTGAAACCGAACGTAATAAAGATTCGAAATGTAAACTGATTCTCGATTTCTCTGGCGAAACTATTCAAGCTATTGTTGCGACGCAATATTTTGATAAGCTCCTCTCGATAACGCTGAGCAATATCGGGGGCATCATCCCATTCGAGCATCTGAACTGCAGCTAAACGCAAATCCTTGCCAAGTTCCAAATAGCAAGCATTCAAGTGCATCATAAACTCACCAAGCGTGTTCAGTTCTCCAAAGAGCATTGTGTCAATTAGCAATCCCAGCCAGAAGTTCAGGCAAATAAGAGGTATATAAAAGGGCAGCCAGGTGTTGTCAAATGGATAAACTTGTGCAAAGAGCATTTCCCGACGACCATTCAAGTTGTTCCTAGTGAAATCCTCAAAGAAATTTATCAGTGTTGTGGTATAGAAAATAGCGATGACTCGTGACATTATATTTTGTCGAGTTATACGCTTGAAACTCTCCTCATCTGCTTCTTGTGATACATAGATTTCTGAGTAGAAATACTGCTGAAGCTTCTTAAACTGATTCTTACGTATGGCTTGATGAAATATACGTATATCCATTTCAAGTTGAACCAGATTCGTTGGCATGGCCAATGATAAATATTCCAGTTGATCCAAATGAATTAACAAATAATGTATATCCGTCTCGGTGTGCATGAGAAACACGAGAAAAGCGCAGCAAATAATGAATCGATCCAAAAATAGATGTCTTCGGCTTGGTTTATCATCCTCCAGAGGCCAGATTACTGGATTAGCCCGACGATAAAAGGCCAATGGCCAGGTTAGTTTTACCAGTTCTCCGTTCTTCTGGCGCGGTTGGTACCACATCTTAAGTTCGTATGCCAGCAACTTTACCAATCAAGGGTTTATATATCCTAGCTGTATGTACGATACATCCCCCTACACATGTGTGCACCTTGTTTCAATTATGCATATCATTATACTCTTTCAAAGGGTACATTAATTTTGGCCAGAAGTTTGCAACGCACCTAAGGAGACAACTTCGGCACTATAAAGTATATATATTTTGAATCAGAATCAAATCAAACCATTTATCACTTATATCTATTTATAACTCAAAATTATGCAGTTAACAAAATAAAAATATTTTATACGTGCTTTGAAATTATTCTCGATAGATGGCGCTCGCCCGCCTCCCTTGGAATAAACTTGATCTGCGCCTGGTACACAGACACCTTCATGCCCAATTTGGTGTCTCTAGCTCTTATAATAGCAGAGATCTGTGTGTTCATCTGGTCATCCGGACATCCAGACAGACAGACATGGCTCAATCGACTCGGCTAGTGATCCTGAGCAAGAATATATATACTTTGTGGGGTCTGCCACGTCTCCTTCTGCCTGTTACATACATTTACACAAAGTTACTATACCCTTTTTTGACCATTTTCAATCGTCGAAGGGTATAAATATTGGCATGGCGAAGGTAGCCTTTGCTATCTGGTTTTAATTAGTTTAGCCAAGTAGAACTGTTTAACAAGTTCCTTTTGTACATTTGCAACTTATTAAAAAGTCATACGAGTCTAATTATAGTAAACTAAGGTTTTCTGTAATTGTCCTTGTTTAGGTTAAAGGTTTTTCTGTTTATTGCATGATATGTATTCTTTTGAGAGATTTTGAAGTATATTTAAAGTGTTGGTTGTTCCTAAAATGATGAAATTAAAAATCGTTTTTAAATTGTTTTCAAAATCATAGATTTTATTCGTTTTTAGCGTTTTCATGTGTGTTTCCTTTTCGACAATTAATTACACACAAACACGATTAAATTTCCTCCTTTTGTATCTAATAATTTGTAATTTGTTAATTATCGGATTACTTAATATATATATTCTTGTTTACCCTTTTGCTTCTAGTAGTTCATTTTGTTAATTTTAGCTTTAGTGTGATGAATAACATCTTCAAATGAATGTGTTAGTGGGTAGGTGACTCTGTGAATATGTATCTGTGAGAGTGTGTGAGATTGTGGGTTTTTTAATGGAGGAATACATCGAGCATCGAGCAATATATATATATATATACAACTAGCCAAGGTAAGTCCGCAAGTAGCCTAAGCTGATTTTTAAAATTCCTTTGACTCCCCATTGCACATGATAATTATATTTATATAGATAATATACACCTAGGTATGCATAGTAAATAATGTATGTTTTATGTTTTATGACGAAAATGTTGTTTCTCTTCTTGGTGTTATCATCTGTCCTATTGTTTTTATTGTTCTTTTTGATTTGATGTGCTTTCTTTCATTAGGATATCCTATATAATATGGTACTTTTAATTTGTTGCGCTAATTATTATAATATGATCAATTAAATCGTGGTTATTTTGTATCTCATATCACTGTTGGTGGTTTGTTTAATTTTCCTTTCTTATTGCACATACATATAGAGAGCACATACTACAATTATACATACATATGCATGCTATATATATAATCTTTATTTAGTGTTAGATCCAAACTCTATACTCATATACATTTACATTGAATTATACAAAATGTTTCGAATATTTCCCTTTCCCTTCCCTTTCGCTTTCATTTGTTACACATGTTCTATATGGACCGTCGTATGTCATACATTAATCATTATCTTTCTGTAGTGTTCAGTTGTAATTTAATCAATATATCATATGTTAGTAAGTCAATAGGTCGCTAGTTTTATTTCTTACTTGCATGTTAAAAGGAAAATCACACGAGTTTATTCGAATAATATGATCGTTATGTATATACACTCCTATTTATATGTTACTATTTATTTATTATTTATATAGTACTTATTTATATAGTACTATATAGAGAATTGTTCTGCCAGTTCAGCAGTGGCTTAGACATTAACTAGGGCTCTCTCTTTTGTTTCTTTGTTCTGCTGTTAACAATTATTTAAGGACTTTTGTATTTACTTGGTCAAGTTACAAGGCGTGCGCTGAAAGTGCCCCCAAAGTGCTCGAACTCTGTTTCGCTTAGTAAAGCATCAAATGAAAGCAAATTCAATTAAAAATAAAGAGAAATAAAACAATATGTAAGAAATATCACGTAATGCATTTTTATTTAACTTTCCAATTGAAATTTTTACTCTTTTACTCGCCTGCTGCTAAACATATATAGCTTTTGTTTTCTTTTTATATTTATTCGCTTGAATTCATAGTTTACTGCTATACATATACTGTATATATACATCTATATATACGGCATATGGAGTTTTACATAATATATTTTATGTGTGTGTGTGTTTCATAAGATAAACTTTTGTTGTTTGCACGTTTCTCGATGCGTACTTGACTTGCGCAAATAGAATTGTAATCATGTTGTTAGCTTTCGTTTCGTATTTGTTTTTATTTTTATATGGTTTGGTATTACTTATAAACAATTTTCATATTATAGCTACAATTTATTAGCTAGCGTTAATTTTAATGCGTGCTCGCGCCTCACGCCCCTTAACAACTTTACAAACTAATTGAAAATATACATACGATCATCATATATATATGTATGCATAATGCAAAAGTACATTGTAGTTATTTAATGGGGGGGGGGGGTACTTTAATCATACAGTTACAGATACATATACATACTATATATATGTATGTTATTTATATATTAGGCATTTAGTTACATTAGATTTGTGTTTTTTTATTACTGAGAAATACGCAGAGCAATAATGCAAATAATGAACACATAAATATGTTACGACTTGTTGTTGTTATTGATATCGAGGCATAATAAACATGAGAGAGAGAACGATGCTTAAAGCTAGTGTGGGGGGATATACATATATATATTCTCTACGCTGCAATGATCAAAATGTTTTGATGATTTTTGCCTCTTTCTTTTTCTTTTTTTTCAAATGAAATTTACACTTAAACAAATAATGCGTGTAATTTTGGAGTTTTCTATAGTAGAAGTGCTGCTGCTGTTGTTTTTGTTGTTGCAGAGAACTCACTTGCGTTCGATTTTAATTATAGTTTTATGTTTTCTCTTGTTGTTATTAATGCTATGTTCAGTTGAATATATTGTATATCTAAAAGTTAGGGACACTGGCGCGCAATGTGTCCTTTGTTTTGCTTTACACTTAAGCTTATAACGTACATTCAGATTGTTTAATATATTTAAATATTAATTCATATGCCCTTCATTTAATATAAATTTGCCCTTTGTTCAGTTAAGTTGTTGTTGATAAGTTTCTGATTTGCTGTTTTTCTGCTTCTTCTTCTTGCTCTTTCTCTCTCTCAGCTCTTGCTCTCTCGATGTTTTGGAATAAAAACTGTTTGTAAACCAAAATATATATTTCTAATATTCATTTTGTAAATGCAAAATACATAGTTGGAAACGGTAGAGACATGAAAAGAGAGAGACATGAATTCTATATATACTACGAGGAGAGAAGGCAGCTCTTGCTACTTTTCTTGATTCTTTTTTCTTCTTTTCTAATTCCTTGTTCGTCTTCTTGCACACTGTGCACTCTGCCAGATATATAGATATATGTATATATATTGCGTGGCTTTAGTTATTCAGCTTACGCACACAAGATCGCGGTTTAGAGACAACTTGCGTCTGCCCCAAGCGCAGTGCATAGTACTTTCTTTTTGCCGCCGACACGCAGTGGTTTATCAACTAAAATTATAATTTAAATTAGTGTATACTTTTAAATAATAAAGCTCTGCAAACATCAGCAGCTGATAAGAAGCAAGAGAAAGCCAAACGCAAATTTAAGAAATAATAAAAAAAAAAAACAAAAAATATACAAAAGAAAGAAACCGCAGCTACTTTGCTTCTCAATGCGTGGCTCTTAGTGTGTGTGTGTTTCTGTGTGTTGTGTGTGTGTGTGTGTAACTGCAACATATGTATGTTGTCGGCGACCAGGTCGCTGGCGGTACTTTACATATAATGTGTGTGTATTATGTATGCATACATACATATATATATTCTGCACATATATTAATAGTAGAGCGTAAAATACTAAATCTGTTTTTGTATACGTGTACGTGTGTGTATGTGTGTGTGGCTGAGAGGCTGATGCTCCTGCCTGGTGTCCAGCGCGCAGTATTTTAAACAATAAAATATTATTTAGCATTTCGTACATCACCAACAACACCGCCAGCCTGCAGGCCACCGCCTTGACGCATGCGTATCGATGGACGGCGTTCGGGTGTATCGTATGGCTGTCGCGATGAGTTTGTCGCTGCCATTGAGTCATCCATATTGAGTCCACCGTTGCCAATTAGCTGCGCACCACCGGCCAAGCCACCGCCAAGCAACGTTTGTCCACCAGCCGAACTATTCCCAAGCATTTGTTGTGTACTGCCGCCGGCTGTGGCCATTGCTGTGTTAACCTTGTGTTGCTGCTGTTGATGCGATGCAGCTGCAGCTGCGACTGCTGCTGCTGTTGCCGCTGCATCCTGTCCCTGGCCACCACCACCCTGACCATCAGTGCCATCCTGTGCCTGTTGTATAGACTGCGGATTACGCGGCCCGCCAAACTTGAGCAAATTCCAATCGAAGACATAGTCATAGGTGAAGCCCAGGCGATGGAATAGATTGCGGAACAATTTACGCAAATGACAGTAGTCCGGGCGCTGATCGAAGTGCATCTGTCGGCAGAAGTTTAGGTAATTGACAAACTCGCTGGGGAAGCCCTTGCAAAGCACAACAATCGATGTGGACAGTTTCTTCTCCGATATACGTTCGTATTTTTGCCGCTTATTCGCCGCCTTGAGGCCCTGCCATGGCAATGCACCCAGATTGAAGTACATTAGCACATAGCCAAGTGATTCAAGATCATCACGTCGCGACTGCTCAATGCCCAGATGTGTATTGATCGAGGCATAGCGTGCTGTGCCCGTCAGATTCTTATTCTCCCGATATGGTATGTGCTTCAATGTGCGGGGATCACGGAACTTTTTCGCCAGTCCAAAGTCAATGATGTACACCAGATTGCCCTTCTTGCCGAGACCCATCAGAAAGTTATCTGGCTTAATGTCGCGATGTATGAAATCTCGTGAGTGTATATAATCAATACGTGATATCATCTGATCGGCAAGCAATAGCACAGTTTTCAGTGAAAAGCGTCGTGAACAGAAATTGAATAGATCCTCGAGCGATGGCCCCAGCAATTCCATAACCATAACATTGTAATCACCCTCGCTGCCGCACCAGATAATCCGTGGTATTCCAATGCCTCCCTGCATTGTCTTATAGAACTTCGATTCAATGTGCAGCTGTGGATGTTTGGTGCGTATGCATTCTAATTTGATTGCCACCTCCTCGCCAGTGTTGATCGTTGTGCCCAAATAGATGTCGCCAAACGAGCCCGATCCAATTTTACGGCCCAGTCGATATTTGTTCCCAACACGTAACTCCATTTTGTCTGTGTATGATTAACCTAATAAGGTTCCTCTGAGTATATCGTGTATTAATGTGTCTGTGAGTGTATGTAGGGAAAGTGTGTGTGCGTGTGTCCAACGGTGCCTGTCAAAAAAGGAATAAAACATTTTCATTAACAATTTACAATAACTTTTGCACTTGGCAGCGGCATTAAATGATCAAATATAATAAAAACCTTGTGTTGTCCTTTCGTCCTTTATTTTTATCTATGTTAACATGTATATTTCTGTCCTGTTTTCTCTTTCTCTTAATATGATTCGTATTTTAAAGGGCGCACACAGACGTTGTTAGAACTTCAGGCCAATCGCAATAGCTGCGGCTGCTGCAATAAAATCAAATTATTGTTATGGTAAATATATATATTTATGGTATTAAATTATTTATCAAATTATAGTATTCTAATTTTACAGTTAATCCAGGGTATCTGAGTATTTTACTATAAATAATTTTCCCAGTGTCAAAACTGTTTTCAACGATTACAAACTGTGACAAATGATTGTAATCGAAAAATTAATCGATATCATTGCAGCACAAAAACTTGCAGATTGAGAGCAAGCAAAACAACAACAACAACACCGATAACAGGCTCCATGTGAACACTTGCAACGTGCGACCGATGTGTCAAAGAGATAAGAACACTAAACGGAAAGAAAAACAAAACGAAACAGGGAAAAGAAGCGAAACTAAACGTCGCTCACGTTGTCGCTCAAAAAACAAAAACAACACAGAGTCAATTGTGAATGCAAAGCGATGCAGTACTTGGCGCAGTTTTGATAAAACACAGAGAAAAGACAATCGCGAAAACGACAACTACTATCGCTGCCTGTGCCTCCCTACCATAATCTCTGATACGTGCAGAGGTTTTTTTTCAATGCTTTTTATCTTCAGGCGCCAATTCTGCGTAAATACTAACTAAAAATAACAAAAACAGCACATCGAGACATGACGACATTAGCATTAAGCGATGAATCAGCTCAAAACTTGCAATGCGACACAAAAATACCAGAGAGGGACAGAGAGAAAGAGAGAGAAACAACAACGAACCCTAA
The DNA here is from genome assembly GCA_018903715.1 of Zaprionus davidi. Taxonomy (NCBI): domain Eukaryota; kingdom Metazoa; phylum Arthropoda; class Insecta; order Diptera; family Drosophilidae; genus Zaprionus; species Zaprionus davidi. The sequence continues at coordinate 6,901,487 of JAEIGL010000003.1, forward strand.
CAATAATCTGCTGCGGCTGCGGCGGCAGTATGCGTCAATAATCAAGATGTTTTGTGTGTGTAGGTAAACAATTAAAGATGAACGGGCAGAAAAAGAAAAGAAGCAACAAACAAACAGCAACAACAGTGACAACGACAGCAAAACGCCATTTAAATGACACTTTCTGTGGTGAAAAGCACAACAAACGCACAAAATGGAGTCACACACCGGCAGCACAACACTCTAGCAATAATAATTGGATAAATTTGAAATTTTCACTTGCTTTGACTTCCCAAATAAATGACAAAATTATGTTGTTATTTTTGTTATTGTTGAAAAGATTGTGCTTTCTTCAAAAAGATGACAATTATAAATGAGGGGATACCTCTCTCCCTATAATGATTGCTTTGCATTCTTCTATGCTCCTCTCTAGCTCTCTCTTTCTCTACTTCTTGCTCCGTGTCCATTTTATTGCGCTTTCTTTTGATGCTGTTCGTGTGCCTGAGTGGGAAGCCAACACGCACCTACAAAACATAGCTAAAAATGTACATATGGCCATGCATACATACATACATGTGTACGTATTCACATCTATCCCTATGCATGTGTGCTTTTTGACCTATGAAGCTGGGACAATTCTAACCTCAAAAGTGGTCAAGCCTCATACCTGCGTACATGTGTATGTATGTGCATATGGTATGTATGCAAGTATATAAGCAGCTACTTTGTAATTGCTTTCTTCTTTTATGCCTAAATATTAACACTTGACTTGTGTCTCCATCAAAAAAGGTATTATTTACCGTTGCTTTTGCTGCCAATTTTAATGCACGTTCTAGTTTTGTTGGTCTCGTCATTTAGCAGGTGCGCAAGTGAGACAGTGACAGTTCCTTGTATATGTGCGTGTGTGTGTCTATGTGTGCGTGTGGGTGTTTGTTGCTGTGTGAGAGCAACAGCTGATCGTTGTGGGAGTGCAGTCAACGTCTTATTGTTATTCTTTCTCTCCTTCTGGCTCCTTCTTCCGGTCGACGAGTCTTATACAAGTCTCTTATGGAAGTGTGTACACATGTACATACGTAAAATATTTTCTATGCGAAATATGGCAGCACGTTGCGTTGGCGGGCGCCAAAAAGACTTCCGCACAAAACACGAACGAACAAAGGCATTTTGATGAAAAAAAAAGAAGCAAACACAGACATATACCAACACGCACACCAAATAACAGTAGTTTAGAAAAGCATGGCTTATAAAAATGTCTGTGAAATTGATTTCGAAGCCAACTGCAGCAGCTACAGTCAATAGCCTCGCATTCGAGGACGAGGTGACCTAACATTAAATTGCATTCGTTTTGTTTTTGTTATTTTTGTTCCCTCCCCGACGACTCACACATACTAATATACTGATATAACGGCTGTCTGGATCAAGCCCCTGGGTGGTGGAAGGTGCAAGATGGAAGGGTATGAGGGATTTTTCCTACCTTGGCGGTTCGGGTGTCTCTCTGTATAACCAGACTGCTCCGCTGCTGCTACTGCTGCTGCTGCCGTCGCTGCTGCTGCTCTGCTTGCACTTGACTTTCTTAATTTTCCAGCTGAAACATACATAATGTACATTGTACATACATTATATAGAATTTTCAAATGCACTGCGTTTAATTGGATTTCGATTTCACAACAAGAACAATGACGACGACGAGACGAGACGATGACAAAGACGTCACGATAAGAGAAAACAAGAGAATAATTCAATTCCTTTTTTCTTTTCTGTTTAATTATTACACTCACATTTACATTACAGGCAATATATATTGGTTAATGCATTAGTTAACACCTTAAGCCAGGGCCATGTTGGCCATTTGGCAATTATGTATTGTTTTATGATTTTCGTTCGCTTTTCGCTTCGTTTCGTTTGTTTGTCAACCGCGCTTTGTTTAGCCGTACATACGAGATAGCAAGAATGACTTTTTGAGCACTAACCGTGCATCGGTGCACGAACGAACCGCCAAAAGCACAAATTGGAGTTTTGGAAATGTTAAGATTTTGTTGCGACAAACTAAAACAGAGACAACAGTGACGGCGACGACATATAAGAAATACAATCGAGTCGTTTGCCCTGGCTCTCATACATACACACGCACGCACACAGACACACACGCACGCACACGAACGTATGCATATGGTGTAGTATGGTTATCTCGCTTACACTGACATCGGTTTTACAGTGAGCACGTTGCTAGCCTGACTGTTTCAGCGTTTTCACACCCATACTAGTGCAAGCAGAAAGACAATACGAATACGAAACGACTACGACCTACGAAGCACACAAAAGCGAGACGAAAAAAGTAGCCACCACGGCTGGCACTGCTGGGCCAAAGTAGTCTCTTTGCATTTTTGTTACGCACTATTTTCACATTTCTTATCGCGCACGTTGCATATTTTTACGTATTTATCACCAACTTACGTTTTATGCTTCTATATAATATATTCCGTTGCAATTTCACATAAATTGTTCAACTTCTTTTATAAAACTTGAAAGAATAAGTTATTTGAACACAACAACACCAACAACAGGCTCGACCAGGAGTTCCATTTGAGAACTGTTTGAACAATTTGTGGAACTATTAGTTCATGAGTATGTGAACCGGCTTTTGAACGTTGAATCGTTTATGCGTCGGAGAATTTAATACATTTCGTTGTGAATTGAATTATGTTTGAACATTATTCCAATGAGTATTATATTCCAGATAATCTAGCATTCTATTGTTGGTTAAAATATACAGTTGTTTTAATGCTTATACATATGTATATTGTCATGTAAACGTAAAATGCTCAAATTCATTAAAATAATTGGAATGTTGTGGCGGCTGACCGATATAAATCAAATCGAATTAAATTCATAGCAGCTAGCTTGCTAGAGTTAACATTAGCTAAGACACACACCATAGTTGCAAACTGTTATTCTGTTATTATTGAATTTAATTGAATATTGAATTGTATGAATATTTAAAATAAAACAAGAACGAATTTAAATTACTAAATTAATACTTTCTTAAAATATAAGAACAGTACTCACAGTTTGGTATATATATCTTCCAGCAGTTCAAATCTGTGTTGTTTAATAAATAATGACAGTTAAATCAGGTATTTATAATTTATTCATTTATTTATTTATTGTTTATTTTGAATTTATCACGCGCACGCCCTCAGTTCGGATTGGCTGAGTCAAAACAAAGAAAATCAACGGAATACTTGTAAAACAACAACATTGACGATCCATGCACACACGTGCACTTGCTCTCTGTCACACAAACACACACATACATAAATGCAACTAGCGATCGGCGAATGGCAGCTCAAGCCGATGGTCAAGCGAAGCGAAACGAACGAGCCCCGCACGAACGACGAGAATCAGGTGAGAAACAATAAAACAAAATGCCGGCACAGTTGTTGTTGTTTTCTCTTCTATGTCGTATTTCGAGTTTTGTGTCTCATGTTTTTGTTTTCTTGCTCTTTTTATATGCATGCAAATGAGTTGCACCAGAACGAGATGGATATAAAAGTATTTCCTGACGCGCTTGTTTTGCTAAATATTTCCGCAACACATGTCGCACGGCTGGCGCGAGTGAAAGAGAGAGAGAGAGATAGAGAGAGAATGAGGGGATTTTCTAACATCGCCAAAGTAGCGTCATCTGCTGCGTCTCTGTCGCCGTCGTCGTTGCCGAACGCACCATTTGGTTTCGTTTAGTGAGTAGCGTAGAAGTCGAGCTTCCCCCTTCCCCTTTATCCCCCTCTTTACCATTTGGCGGCGGCTTAGATCAAATAATTTGATTTCATGCCAAGTCGCAAATTGTCAAGCGCTCGTCGCATCCGCCGCCGTCGCTGTCGCCTTCTCTGCTGCTGCTGCCGTCGCTGCATTTTTCTGCGACCTTTTTGCGCTCCTGCTGCTCCACATTGATTACGAAACAACAACAAAAACCAAACCAAAGACAAAAAATCTGTGTAAAAACAATTTTCCGATTTGCCGTTTACTATAAAACGCAGCGAAAAAATTATTTTAATTAATTAAACGATTTTTTTTGCAGTTTCTTCATTTTTTTTTTTTTGCATTGCACATTTTGTTTATCAATGTCTTTTGAAGTTTGCCGTCAAGTGAAACTGAGTGCGCTGCGAAGGGAAAGGAGTGGGGATGGGAGGGGGCGTGGTCAGGGCGTTAGGTTACTTGTTTGTTAGATGTTGCCATTAAATTGCTGGACGCGATTCGAATTTCCAATGCAAGCAGGGCGTGAAGAGAAGGGTGAAAGGGAGTGATATAGAGAAAGAGAGGAGGGGGCCTGTATTGAGTATAATTTCCATTTTGATGCCTTTTATGACACTTCAGTTTTGTTTTTATTTCACTTTTTTCTGATCGTTTTTTTTTACCACATAAAACGCTCATCGAACAAACGTGTAGCGATATCTCGATATATACATATAAGTATAGATATGTAACTAGTGGGTATTTATGATTTCGTTTATGCATTTTCGTGTTTTATTGTTTAAATTTTTGATCATTTCGGCGTCTTTTCTTATAGTTTTTTTGTGTGTTGCCGGCGGCGTTTGAGAAAAAAACTTAATTGAGTTGTAAAAATTATAAAGTTGTAAAAAGCGTAGAGGATGAAGATGAAGAGAAGAGTGAAGAAGGATGAAGAAGAAGCAGTAACTAAACTCATATTTGTGTTTTCCAATTACAGCCAGTTGGAACCAGCTATACATATGTGAAAGGAGAAGAAGAAACAAACACACACACACACACGTAAATAACAACAAAACAAAAGCCCAACATAAATACGCATCGATTCGTTTTATGACCGTGAAATGAATAGCGTCTAGTTTCGATTCGGAGTTTTCTTCTTCAGATTCCGATTCCGATTTAATATGTGTCTTTTTACGATGTCAAACTCTCCTGCGCTCGGTCGTATTTCAGTGACTTGCGTCAATATCACTGATTAATCGTTTTCGGGGCAGGGAAGAATCGTTTTGGAGTAGCACTTTGAGGCAAAGTGGACTTGAAATAAATACTAAATAATTAAAATATGTATATATAATATATCTGATAAAAATGGGGTTAAATTTTAGTGCTAACATGATTAAATGATTAGTAAATGAATATTATTTTTATTTATTTGTTAATATTTTATAATTATAATTAGAAAGTATCTTAATTTAGTCAGATTAAAGTTGATAAGGATCTTGAAATCTCTGGAGAAGAGATAATGTTTCCTATTTACTTAGTTTATATTTATTATTTACTTTATTTAATAAAAGTAGAAATTTTTTGCTATTTACATCAATTAATTAACTAATTTATTATTTTTAGAAAATTTTATAAATAGTATAATTAATTTTATATATAGTATAATTTTATTCTGAGTAAATAAATATAACTAAATAATTTAAGCTTAAAATATAAGCTAAATAATAAGTAAATTTATTAATTTAGCTTTGTGTTTGTTTATTACATATTTCTTTATCTGTTGCAAAAAACTATGATATAATGAAGATTATAATATGCTTACAATACTTTATTTAATATACATTTTATTTAACTTTATTACAAACAAATTATTTAATATAAGGTTATAATTACCTAATCTTAAATTCTTTGGATGGGATATGTTTATTTTTATAAGTATTTATTGTTGTTAATCCTCATTGAATTGTAATTGATTATTAATAATTGATAAATGTAAATTTAAGTTAAGTAAAAATAAAAAAGTAAAAACTCCTCAAAGGATTAAAATATTTATGTTATATGCATAAGTAACATAACGATAACAGTAAATGTTATATTGAAAATGTGTATAATATATTTGACTAATTAATAAGTACTTGTAGTATAAGGAACTTGTAAATATTGATAAATATTTGTATTGTATAATAATTATATAAATGAGTATGCAGATCATTAGCTTTATAATCGCTTGAAATATTTTGATAGTCTTTAAGTATTCTTTTATACTATTCTGCCTAACGGTTCACACCCTATTCCAGACAGATTTTCTCCCCTGTCTTTGCAACGTCTAATCGATTGCCGTCAAAGACAGCTGCAACAAGTGGTTGCAACCACCCCCGTTAGCCTGGAGGTGCAATAAATACACATGCTTCGCTTTGGTTTTCTTCTTACGCACTGTCCCTCTCTTTTTCCTCCCACTCTTCTCTCACTTCTTCGATCACCGTCGCAACTGTCACTCGGTCGCCGTCGCCGTCGTCGTTGCCGACCCCGCTGCTGCTGCTGCCCGTTACCCTCGCTTGGGTGCCCCCCAATTTCACATGAACATGTTAATGTTTACACGCGTACCGCGATTTTATGTCTGCACTGCCCCCACCACAACGCGAACCCGTCCCCACCCCCACCCTCGGCGTATAGTCAGCCCCATTTCAAAAGTGATATACGAACTGAGCAGCCGACTAACCGTTCGACCAACCAACGACGTCTTGAGCTTATCTTGCCGACGATCGGCGACAATCCGAGCCGAGCCGAGCCGAGTGCAAGTCGGCAGTGGCAGACCAAGATCAGTCACAGTTCGCCTGTCAGCCTCGTCGCGTCGCCGCGAGATCGTGTACGTCAGCTGCATCTAATCTGTCGTCCATCCAGTGAATCGTGTGTGTGTGTGAGCAAGTGAAGAAGCATAGAAAGAGAGACAGCTAGAGATCGATAGCGAAATGAGCGCGAATTCCAGCACGGAACGCTCCAAGCCTGTGGAGACTTTGGTGCTGGCCAACTATGCCCTGAAGGCCGAGCAGAAGCGAGCCGCCGGTCAGGGAGGCCGCAAGGAGGATGAGCGCATTACCAGCGCTGTGATGAAGGTGCTCGAGGGATACGATTGGAATCTGGTGCAGGCGTCGGCCAAGTAAGTTTAGCTGGAAAAGAGCTAGGTGTATAGAACTGTAAAATGCAGATAGAACTGCACGTACATACATACATGTATAACATACTATTTATGAGGTGCCGACAGCTTAAACAATACGTCCAATACTTATAAGCGATATACGTCTTAAGCGATCTCAACATTATATTCAGAAATCATTTTGACGATGATTACTACTGAACAGACCAAAAATGAATATTCTAGCTTTAAAATTACGTTTGCAATTCGATTATTATTGATTTGAGGGGGCAGTTGGACGCATTAGTTTCTGAGCTCTAGGTAAATAAAATAATAAAATTATTAAAAATTTGTTAGTAAGTGAGAAAAAAAATTTGATCTTGATCTTGATCTTGTGATTTAGATTAAAAGATTCGAAATCAATATTTAATTTTCAAAAATAGTTTCACTAATAATGTAAAAATGAGATAAAATTCGGTTAATTTACTTAATTTGTTTCAAAGCGCTTTATTTCTTTTATAAAAAATGCATTAACTTGAAATAATTGACCTCAAATCGTTTCAGGCATTGATTTGTATATATATCATTTATTTATTTATATAAACAAATACTTAAAATTTGCAATAAGTAAAAATATACTAATATCGAAAAAGAAATCGTTTAAAAGTTTAACTAACTTGTTCTTCAATAGCAAAACGAAACATTTAAACCAGTTGAAAATTGTAATCCTTGGGGAACCGCTTTGGGGTCTCTGTCGTCGTGTCTCTATGAATGACTAAGCGTGGCGCCGGTGCTGCCCCTCTTTCATCTGTTCCGCCCACCTCTTGTTGATTAACACAATTTTATTTTCTTGTGGTTGTTGTTTTATTTAAATGGATAAACAAACTCGGCGAACCACAAAAGAAAAAAAAGAGGCAAAAAAGCCAAAACGAAAAAGAACTTTGGAGTAGAACACATCGATTGGGAATACGGCTGCAGATGTATATATTCCTGTGTCTGTGTGTGTGTATGTGTGGGTGTGTGTAAATGTGAACTGAATTTACACATTTTGACACGTATGAGCAGAAATTTCCATACAAACAGATATACAAGTAGATACATTGGCAGTTGTGTGTATACAACTCTATATGAGAGTCAAAGAAATCGCTAAAAGCGGACGCTGTCGATTGTGAAATACCCTGTAGTACAGTACAATTCAAAATAAATATGAACAATTATCCATAATTCTCCAGTTATGAGATATAAAATAAGACAAATATCCAAATAAAACAATTTATATGTTAACTTATTTCTGCTGTCTATCAGCCAGGAAACTGCCAGAGAACATGAAATTGGACTTTTATCACCTTTAGCTGCTCTAAAAGTCATATTTTCATAATTATCTTAAAGCAATTTATGCTATTTATGTAGAGGTTTAGAAAGTTCCTTATCATTAGGGTTTATATAATAATTTCAAACTCTTCTTCAATTACGTTTTGTGTTTTACGTCTTAGATTCGATTAAGTCTCTCTTATCTATTGACTTACCACAGTTGCGATATATCATTAATTAAACTTATCGTTTAGTGTTGACTAAGTATAAATGTCAGATATGAACAGAGACGCAAACTTGCAAATTAAACAAATTAAACAGATCATTTGCAATTTATGAAATAAATATGCAATAAAGCAGTTATAAACAAAGTTATTCACATGTGAGTATTATAATTTTCTCTCTTATACGCCTAGTATACCCATTAGTTATCATGGAAAAGGGTATTAAAACGCGCGAGGCAACAACAACATGGGATAAGCTACAATAAATGTGCGGCGAAACACGTTCAAAATGAAGACGACAAATCAATTCAGGCATAAAAAGCGAATAAATATGTTTTTAGCATAAAGATGTTAACTGCTAACAAGCTGCACAGCGACACAAATAACACAGAGGGGAGTGGAGAAAGAAGAACTAAGCGAATGAGAGAGAGAGAAAGGCAACTTGATGGTGGGGGGAATTGTGGGGGTGTGGCGCCTTGGGCAAAGAGCAAGTTCATTTGGACCTACTCCATTGACACCTCGTGACAAGTGGCAAGTGCAGTGCTGGCGCCGCTGTTGCATGCAGCATGCGTGAGAAAGACAACGGCGCTTTGATCTCTCCCCCTCTCTCTCTCTCTCTCTCACTCTCTCTGATCCCTGCTGGATCTTAAGGTACATTCCAGCTTTGAGGTCTCATCCCTGCAACCTAAGCCATCCATCCATGGCGACAACGCTTATTTGCCCAACGATTATCGAATCGCAATGCAATCCTTTCCCGCCTCCCTCGTCCCTACCTGCCACAGATGACGTTTGTGACTCATGATAATCTTGTAATTATGCCTGAGTTGCCTTTTGCTTTGGCTTATCAGCAGCGCGCTCAGCTGGCCAACAACAATGACAACAACAGCAAACATCCTTGGAGCGAGTTGCGTATTCTGTTTATTGTTGCAAAAGCGCAATCGCTGTCAAGAACACGTGTGTGTTTGCACAAGGATATGAGCGCCATTTCCTTTATCTGCACACGGTCTAAGGCAGCCAAGACCCTCTATCTCCCCTCCCTCCCCTGCCTACCCTCACGTACTCGTCAAGCAACCCCTTGCTCTGCCCCTGCATACCCCTAACCAGCCTCGACTCTCACGCTTTATACAAACACTAGACCATGTTTACCTAGCGCTTTATGCGCCTGTTTATTGTTGCTTAAATCGCCCCAACCAGAGGGGGAGCTCCTAACTACTCGTGTATAGCTAGCCAACCTCTACTTCTATCGTCTAGGTACATACCTACACACTCATATACATACTATATATGGAGTATCCGGCGAGCATCAAATAGCTTTTCTTTAGTTTTATAAGTCGAGGGACTTCGCTTTGATGAAGCTTTAAAGTGTTCAGTCTGCAGATTGCAGCTACATTTCCAGCTTGATTTTGTATATAATACGATATAGCTGAGATAATAATTTATTCGTATTCACAATAGGAGTGCCTTGCAGGTCCGCATCTAGGCGTGCTCAAGGGCCTCCGCCTTTCAGGGGCTTATGACAACAATATATATATTATATATTCATATACTTTGTGTGGTCGAGCACGTCTCCTAATGGGTGTTACCCTATGGCTAATGGATATAATAATTGCAAAGCATAATAATTCAATAATAATTGTGCAAGACGATAAATACTACTTATGTTAAACCATATCGATAAGTCGCATACGATATATGTTAGTTATGTTAAACCGTATCGATAAGTTTCCAGCGATGAATACTGTTGGTATTGTTTAATAAGAAGTATGTACACTAGTGAATAATAATTCGATTTTATTTCTCAAATATGAATTATTGATTTTGTCAATATGAAATCGAGTAAAAAATTAATGTATTTAATAAAAAGGTTCTTCAATTTGTGAATTGTATTATAAACTCAATACATACTTCATTTTAATGCAAGATAATTTCATTAGGGGCTCCTGAGACCATCGCTACGGCCCTGTTGTCTTATCTTACTAAAAGTTCCCAATCTCATTGGAAACTTTATCTATTTTGAATTATTTATCAAATTGATTGATTCGCTTGCTTGATTGATAAACTCTATGCTACTTACCAAAGTTTTGTATTGATATATATAAGAGATACATTCGATATCTCTTAAGTATTTCGGAACCTTAAGGGATTCGGTTTGATTATGGTATTCCATTTAATTACAAACAAGTTTCGTTTTATGGCAAAAAATATTTACTCAATTTAGACAAATGAATCATGCATATAAGAAATATAAATAATAAAAAAATACTAATAAAAATAAACCACATAGAATTTTTAATAGCTACAAAAAGCACTTGAGAAGCCCTAACCAATTGGCGCTTGCGGTTATCATCCCAATCGAGGCGCAATTTGTGTCCGGTCATCCTCGCTACCCTCGTAGAGACACTCCATACACATATGCTGCATGAAACCCCTTTTCGCTGCTCCAGGGTGTAGCAGGGGTATGCAGTATTTGCTCGGCGATTAGATAGCACATAACTTCGGCGACGTTATAAATAATTTATTACTTATCTGACTCCGGTTCGAGTTCGGTTTCGGGCTCTGGAGCTTATCAAAGCAACCAACCAGGTGGGGTGGCAGCCAGCTCTGATATCACCATCCAAGCTGGCGGACTCATCGCTTGCTTGGGGTGCGCTCTGCGCTCGGGCAGCAGTTGATTTACATGGACTTCATGGACTTCACTTTCCGCCTAATTCAACACTCAGTCGGGGCTGAGTGTGTGACCCAAAAAATGGGCGAGACCAATGCAATTTCATCTGTGTTGAACATTGACACAATTTTGCCTTTACAATGATATTCCAAAATATTATCAATAATGTGAAAAACAAGATTGAGATAATGCACAAAAGTAAAATGTTTTTGCAGAGATAACAATCATATAATTGGTTCAAAAATGTTTTATAAAACTTCCATATGTAGTTCTTAAGATAAAATCGATTTTTAGTAAGAGTTGGGAGATATTAAATGGAATTTTAACAGAGTTGAACTATATAATTTTGCTAAGTAATTTATTCTTTTATTTTCAAGAACTTATAACATTTTTTACCCAATAAATAGATTAAATTGTTTAAAAAAATTATTTGTAAAAGTTTGGAAAACAAATATAATTAACGAGATAAACACATTTTTGATAGTACTATAGTTGTTACTAATAAACTCGATTTGTTTATTTAATTATATATTTATTAATTAATGAGGTTGTGCTTCGTGCACTTCTTTTCTTTTTCACATTCCATGAGCAATAAAATTAAAACTATTATTTGTGAATGCATGTATTTAGCATATATAGAGGCATAATAAAGGATAAACTGATCCAACAATTGTTGAGAAGAATCCAGAAAAAGCCAAGCAGATCAGTATACATCTGCCTATCTGGATATCTATCTATCTGGCCAACTGGATATTTGTCCATATATCCGAGCATATTCTTGGTTTATCAATGTAGATCGAAACGTGGCTTCCTGTTTCCATTTGAATTTTCATTCATTTCTCCCCACTGTGCTCCTGCTGCGGCTGTTTCCTGCCAATGCCGACAAGTCAAGGAACATGTTCATAGTTGTTGCTCAGAGGTTTTCCTTTTGTAAGCCAACAACTACAACAACCTTTTGCACACGTGTGGCTTACAAAACAAATATTGATTTTGTTGCAGTTGTTGTTGTTGTCGTCGTTGTTGCTGCTGCGGCTGCTGCTGTTGTTGTTGCGGTTGTTCATGCTGATGGAGCTGCTGCCGTTGCTGATGGTGTTGCTGTTGTTGGTAGCGCAGCCGCAGCTGATGGTGCTGGGCAACGCTGTGGTGCCTCTAACCGCAGCAGCCGGCCAAAACTTTGCAGCCCACGTTCTCTCGTGTCTGACTAGAATTTGCATACTTTATGCTCGGCCTGTACTCGCTCTCCCTCCCTTGACTAACTCTCTACATCTCCCACACTGCCTCCAGCTTTGCCTGCCGCACTGCCCTTAGCTTTCCCTACTCCCTGCCCTAACGAGTACTGTCAGATAGCCGGAATTGAGCTTGTTTGCAAGTTGCCTGTAAATTTTCAAAAAAGGACACCTCCCTCCTCTCTGCACACAACACCCGCCAACTGTCCTCCTCTGCGCAGTTAACTTGTCATTCGTTGTGTGCGTTGTTGGCTTTGCCTTCCCCTCTGCCTCTTCCTCTACCTCCACCTGCCAAAAATGAACGCCGACGGCGGTTTTACTGGCAAGGACAGGTGCGTGACAACGGCCGCGGCCAAGGCAATAAATGCTGACAACGTATATCCACACACCCAAGCACACACCCCTACCTGTACACCTGTACCATCCACACACACACGCACACGCCCCTCCCACGTTGGCAAACCCCAAGCTTGATTGAGGATTCGCAACTAAATCCAGCCGCGTTGCGAGCGGAAATGAAGTGGAATATCAAGTTGACAAGAAATGTTTTTCCCCTACATTTTTTTGTTGGCCTTTTATACCCTTTACTCAAAGCATAGAACGGTATTATAAGTTTGTGCCACCGGAAAATATATGTGACAGGCGTTAAAAAGTCTATTAAGTATATATTTCTTAACAGCATCAATAGTCGAGCCGATATACGCCAGAAATGTCTGTTTCTTAGTCTCTCTGTTCTTCTTTCCTTCTGTCTAGCCTTTTCTATTAAGCCTAGATTCAGACATTAAAAGAGCTAAAACTACCTAATTTGATGGTCGTATATCTTACTATTGCGCACATATAAAGTTCATATTTAAATCTTTCTATACCCCGTGTTTTTTATGTTTAACACAATAAATATTGCCTGAAAATTAAACTCTGAAAATAAAGAAAAAAAGGAAATTAAACCATTCAATTTAATATTAAAACTGTCGTGTATTTTAGAAAACAACTGTGACTTGAACTTTAAACAGAGAGTTGATATACAAGTTCCACAGAAATTATTCCTGCAAAGTATGCAACACAAAATATGCTAAAAACAATTTGAGAAAACATTTTGGGCAGTTGGGTTACGGGGTATATAACAGTCGAGCTGACTAGCTTTTATTCTTGTTTTATTTAACAAAATTTGCGCATAAAATTGAAGCGCATATTTTGTCGGGCGGGACATAAGCTCTGCATTAAGCACATGCCCCAAAATCCTGTCAATGCGCCATTTGAAAAGGGCAAAGTGCCGGCTGAATGCGGAGAGAAAGGGAAAGAGGGGGAAGTGGGATAAGGTTTGGGATAAAGTGTATATGGCAATGGTTAACATCATCACACAATCCAAGTACAAGTCCAGATACGAAACATGTGAAGGGACAAAACTGAAAAGCAAAGTTCAATTTAAGCCATTTACGCCCCATAGGTTACCAATACATACATATGTATGTACATATGTATATAGTATAAATGTGTGTGTGTACACTAACTGACAAGTAAAGAAGTCAAACATATTGATGGATTTCTCGTTTCCGGCACAAGGCGAGGTATAATGTTCCTTTTCTCAATGATTTCAAATAATTTTTCGACTTGAATCAATTTACAGTTGCTGGATATTGATAAAGACTTCGGTATATTAAAGTTGATGAAGCTGCAACCGGTTCTTTATAGTGATAAAGGGTAATTTTAAAAATATATGTATTAGGCAGAGCACCATCGCCAGCCTTAGCATCTGAAGATCTAGATTTTAAACTAGATTTCAGAAACTAAAAGAACTACTGCTGAGCAATTTTGTAACAACACTTGTATATATTGCAGTAATTTATAATTTGGCCACGCGCTCTTCCGCGCCCGTAAATTAATAATAATCGAATTGCAAGCGTAATTGTAAAGTAAGAATATTCAGTTTTTGGTGTGCATAATAATTATTATTATCAAATTGATTACTAACGATGAAATAGTTAACACTGAAGGTATTGAAGAATAACACAGGCCCACAAAAAAAAAAAAGTGTCATGATCTGGGTATGCGGCATATGCAGTTATATGTATTTTGGGTCGCTGAATCCGAATCCGAAGTCAGAATTTCGCCATCACGTCTGGATTTCGACCTAACCTCAAAAAACTGAAAAACCTTTGGAGAGCCCCCAAAAGATATAGAATCGTGATCTGGACATGCGATATATGTTTTAACATGTACTTTGTCCCTCTAAATCCAAATCCGAAGTCAAAATTTACGTAGCACATCTGAGTTTCGACTTAACCTCAAAAAACTCGAAAAATTCTTAAATCCCCAAAAAATAATGGGGGGTCATGATCGGGTCATGCGATATATCATTTTATATGTAATTAAACCTGCTTAACCTAAATCCGAAGTCAAATCATGACTAGCACCTCTGGTTTTTGAAATAAAAAAACTGAAAAGTAGGGTTATGTTTTCCTAATTCACTTTTTTTGAACTATACCGAGTTCTTTTATCCTCAAATGATCTGTGCAAAGGGTATAAATTTATTTAACGTTGGCTGTTACTTCTGTCTGCAACCAGGGCACCTCCACGTGGTGACGGTGGGCAACGAATCCATACTGGCTAAGTCCCTGGGTAAACGGCGTTCATGCCGTCATGGCAGGCAGAAGTAGGAGTTTTACGATGCAGGGAATCGGATACCCAGTATCGGCGTCTGGTCAGGGTGAGAAAGCGGGCTCGCCGACGTCGTTATCCAGCCACCGCAGCTCTCCATTAATGGGTAACTTGGTTGATGCAGAGTCTAATGCCACAAGAAATGCGCACAATTGTCCAAAAAGTGCAGATTGTTTTTGTTACATTTGCACAAAATATGAATTGAGTTTTTTGAGGAAACCAATAGATGATGAAATTGAAAAGCTTTATGAAAAATGTTTTGGACGAAAAATGTTACACCTAAGATATAAATGGGTACCACATATCATCTGCAATTCGTGCAGACTCATGTTGCATCGTGTTCAAAAGTCAGGAATTGAAAAATATTTAAAATTCTCTACACCAGCTGTGTGGAAGAAACCTTTCCATACAAAAGACTGCTACTTTTGCATGAATGATTTCAAAGGAATTAATACTAAAAATAAGGCTTCCTTATCATACATAAATGTCTCAACATTAACAAGACCAACTGTAAAAGTAGAAAGATTTTTTCCCGAAGTCAAAGTCGAATGGTGACAATGACACGAAAGAAGATAACTATATTCTCAGGAGCAGTTCAAAAGCTCCACAATTGCTCTCGCAGATAGAACTGAATGATTTCATACGTGATCTTGGGTTACCTAAAGATAGCGCAGAGTTCGTTGCTTCTTTCTTGAAAAAAAGAAACTTTTTGAAATCAGACACAAGGGTAGCCTTTTACCGCCACAGAGACAAAGAATTCCGGAAATTTTTCACAAAAGAGAGAGACACAGCTTTGGTATACTGCACTGACGTGAAAGGTCTTATAAATCAATTAAAAAAAAATTGTTATAAAGATGAAGACTGGAGACTTTTTATTGATTCTTCCAAACGTAGTATAAAAGCAGTATTACTGCATAATACGAACACTTACGCACCTGTTCCTATAGCTCATTCCACAGTCATGAAGGAAGAATATAACAATATTAAAATGCTTTTAAATAAAATAAATTATGCTCGTCACAAATGGCTTATATGTGGGGATCTGAAAATTATAAGCATGATACTAGGGCAACAATCAGGATTTATGAGAGAGCCATGTTTTCTATGTCTGTGGAACAGTCGGGATCGAGACAGCCATTACACTAATAAGATATGGCCTGAGAGACAATTTTTTGAAATAGGAGCTCATAACATCATTAATGAAAAATTGGTTGATCCCGAAAAGGTCCTGATTCCACCACTTCACATGAATCTTGGGCTTATGAAGCAATTTGTAAAAGCATTAAACAAGGACGGGAAATGTTTTAACTACATTGGCCGCAAGTTTCCGGCAATTTCTGATGAAAAACTGAAGCAAGGTGTGTTTGACGGTCCCCAGATTCGAACGTTATTCAAGGACAAATACTTTGTATCTGAAATGACCACCGTGGAAAAGAAGGCATGGGAAAGCTTCAGATCAGTAGCAAGCAATTTCTTGGGAAACAGAAGAAGCCGAAACTACAAAAAAATTGTTAGTGATATGGTAAAAAATTTTCAAAAATTGGGCTGCCTAATGAATTTGAAACTTCATTTTCTTCATTCACACATTGATAAGTTCCCTGACAATGTTGGACAATTTAGTGAAGAACAAGGGGAACGGTTTCATCAAGACATCAAAGTCATGGAACAACGGTATCAGGGTAGATGGGATGAAGCTATGATGGCCGATTTTTGCTGGACATTGAAAAGGGAGGCAAGTGTAAAATGCAATATAAAAAAGCGAAACCCTTTGCACGGATCATTTGAGGATAAAAGAACTCGGTATAGTTCAAAAAAAGTGAATTAGGAAAACATAACCCTACTTTTCAGTTTTTTTAGGTTATTTCAAAAACCAGAGGTGCTAGTCATGATTTGACTTCGGATTTAGGTTAAGCAGGTTTAATTACATATAAAATGATATATCGCATGACCCGATCATGACCCCCCATTATTTTTTGGGGATTTAAAAATTTTTCGAGTTTTTTGAGGTTAATCAGAAACTCAGATGTGCTACGTAAATTTTGACTTCGGATTTGGATTTAGAGGGATAAAGTACATGTTAAAACATATATCGCATGTCCAGATCACGATTCTATATCTTTTGGGGGCTCTCCAAAGGTTTTTCAGTTTTTTGAGGTTAGGTCGAAATCCAGACGTGATGGCGAAATTCTGACTTCGGATTCGGATTCAGCGACCCAAAATACATATAACTGCATATGCCGCATACCCAGATCATGACACTTTTTTTTTTTTGTGGGCCTGTGTAATCCAATATGGGCGTATAGTTTTCAAAGCCACGCCTGTAAGTAGGCAACACCAATTGCGCTAAACACTTGTGCCAACTGCGCTGCTGTGTTGGTCAGTGTTGTCCTTGCAGCAGCCAGAACACTTTCAAGAGCTTTCCACGTCGCAGACATATCAGGCCATATCGCATATCGCATTGATTATACTCTGTCGAATGATTGAAGCCACAACAACATTCACATCTACATCCACAACCAAATCCTATACCCCACAACAAGAGCAACAACAACAACAAGAGCAACAAGAGCATTTAACAAGTTTGCTCGGCTTTCGCTCTGAACCCGGGCACTTAAAGTGTCGCTCTTCATTGCGTGGTCGAGAGTGGCACATCAAGAGTGCTTTACAGGTCCCCCCTCCCCGTCCCTCTCATGTGGCACGCCCCTTTCCCTATCTACACACACACACCAATTTGCCGCCCACATGAACCCCAACGACGCCCATTTGGTGCGCTATGTGTGGCCTGGTCAACGATGGCCGCCGCATCCTCTTCAGCCGCAGCTCTCCTGCTGTCCCTTTCCCTCCCCTCTTTCTCTCTCTCATGCTCATGCCCTTCCCCGTCTTGCAGGCTCTTTGCGTTGAGTGCGGCGGCGACTGTAAAAATAAATTGACTTGGAAATTGAAAAAAGCAAAAAAAAATTATAAATATATGTATAGACATTGCATATACATATGTATATGTATCTGTATTGTATGTGTGTGTGTGTACGCAGAACAAGCAGCGAAAAAGCGGGCCTTGAAGTGCGTGTGAAGTGGCGGCGGAGTGGGCAAAGCCGAGTGGGGCTTACTCGAGTATATGAAAAGTAAAAGCTGTTGGAATTAAATTTGAAAAATATATTGGCTTCTAAGTCAATGATATGGAAAGTTCAAGGTCTGCTTTAGAGATTATGAAAATTGCAAAATACTATTGCTGTCAATGCTGTCGATGGTGCGCTGTGAATAATCGATTATCGATATTTTTGAGGCCATTATTGGTTTATGTTTTATGAAAATGTAGTCCAAGGTAACGGAAATGAGGACTAATATTGATTATATTTTTTGGTTTACATTATTATAGTTTATATTTATTTTTTATTATAGTTTATAGTTTACTTTATTACTTTCGATAGTTGAATTTCTAGCTATCGTTTTGCAAGTACTAATACTTTTCGATGTAATTTTTAACTTAAAAATTTTTGTTATTAGTATTGTAAACTTGATTAACACCATTTTGTCTAGCGAATGATATCAAAACTGCTTCAATGATTATATATCGATCATTATATCAATTGCATACATATTTTTATTGATAAATATTCAATTATCAGCTCGTCTTCTATTTAAATTCTCTATTATTATTCGATTTTTTTATATATATGTATATATGTATGTATATGTATAAAAATCGATAACAATAGAGAATTTAAATAGAAGACGAGCTGATAATTGAATATTTATTAGATTAATATATTTTCAATATGATGTTTATATCAGATATTCAAATTTTTACTTAATGTTAAGCTTTAAAACAATTAATAATATTAATGGATACAGATCCGCAGAAACTTCTTACTATTAAAATATTAATTTTTCGGGCTATAAAATACATTGATATCGATAGTTTAAAGACTTGCGAGGGAGATTACAATATATGTTTGAACGGCTCTAGTATTTTATTATAAATAAAATACTTCACGATATCCATCTCTAATACCCATCTCTAATACTCATCTCTAATCTAAATAAACTTCCATTTTCAATTGAAACTGAGGTGAAGTGCAATTTCCCTGGAACACAACATTTCACTTACTGAGTAGTTCTACTTTTCCTTTGAAAATGATGATGCTGCTGCTTCCGCAATTCCTTCCGCAACCTACCCCACAAAACAAAGAGATTTAGTGAGAGGGAGAGAGAGGGAGTGAGAGTGAGTGGACAAACCTTCTGGGAAGCGCGTTCAATGTCAACAGGCACACGAGAAAAGAACAAAAGGCGGCGCTGCCGATGGCGTTTGTTGGATTTGCCGCAACAAAAGCTGAGCAAACCCAAGCCAAGTGCACCTGATCTCTCACCTGCTACTCTCACGGTAGCCGGCAGCTCAAAATGAGCATGTGTTGGTGAGTGCGGGTGTATATGGGCAACTGTTTCCTTATCGGCTTATCAGTGGCTCGCAATGTTTGAGTAACTTTTTTTCGAGCGAAATAAAAGAGCAGCAGAGAAAGCAAATAGGCAGTTGGGCAAGGGGGCAGTCGGTTGGGGGACTAGGGCGGTGCAGATGTGGCCTAAAGTGAGAAATATTCCGACAAAATGAAAAGTGGAATGAAAACTGTCGTAAAGCCATAAAACGGTGTCGACTGCGTGGGAAATATCTGTTGGCAGCAGCAGCAGCGTCGCTGCCTAAGCAAACAAGCGACGCGTCGCAGTGCAATTTGTTTACCCGAGGCGCATCCGTAAGATACATTTGTGATATTTGTGAACTTGTGAAAATCATTGAGACGTTGCCGACGACGACGATGCTGCTAATTGGCTGCATTTGTAGTCAACTTTACATGCGCTTACAAATTGAAAATGGAAAATAGAAAATGGAAATTTGTATTTACGAGCTGAGGAAGGCTGTAAATATTTGGTGTGGCGCAGACGAGGGCGAGGGCGAAGCGCTTCAAAGTTTAATAACAAAAGCGCCAAATGGCCCATTGCTGATAAAAGATGTGCAGCAGCAACAGCAACAACAGCAGTAAGTGCCTGCAATAACATCAACTTTGGCATATGCAAAATGCAAAAAAAAAGAGACACCCTGCTCATTTTTCATACACAAGTCGCAGCTAACGGCCACTTGAAGATATCACTTAATGAGATTTGCGCATCTCCGAATGCAACAAGCACAACAACAACAACAGCAACAACTACAGTAAATAATGAAGACGTGCTCGAGTTGCCAAGTGCGCTCGGCTGTCCCCTTGAGGGAGAGAGAGAGAGAGAGGAAGAGGATGAGAAAGGGAAAGGAAGGGGAAACAGCGAATGCTGCAAACGAACATCACTTGATTCTGATTAGCGGGCTGTCAAGCGTGAGAGCTGACTATAAGCACAAAACAGACACACACAGAGAGACAAACACACACACAAACACAGGGAGACACACACACATACATACACCGAGACACACATACATAGACAGACACTCGTTGCACTTGCTGTATGCGTCATATTTGGCGGATTGGTCGCGCGGAACCTGCCGCAGCACGACGATACCAACGGCAGATAAGCAACTTGCAACTTGCAGCTTGCAACTTGCATCTTGTTGTCCGCCATTTGGCCTCCGGTCGCATTTTTAATCGCTTAATAAGCTTCAACTCGAGCTTCAGTTGTAATTAGGTGCAGGCAGCGCGTGTGTGTGTAGGGTATGGTAAGAATGGTGCTTACGAGGGTAAAGGAGATAGAAAAAAGAGAATGAAGGGGCTCCCTTGCTGGTCTTGCTTTTATCTACCTCCGATTGTTCCTATACTTGTAATTATATATATTGTATTAGTAAAGAATATTTTTTCCAGCAATAAGAACTCTAAACTTCGGGTATATACTTACACTTTTTATACCCTTTGACCATTGAAAATGGTCATAAAAGGGTATACTTACTTTGTGTAAATGTATGTAACAGGCAGGATAAGGTATATATGTACATACATATATTCTTGGATCACTAGCTGAGTCGATTGAGCCATGTCTGTCTGTCTGTGTGAACACACAGATCTCGGCTATTATAAAAGCTAGAGATACCAGGAAGGTTCCCGTATACTATGCGCGGATCAAGTTTATCTCAAATGTTAGGTGCCAATTTAATTTTTTAACTCAATTTGTAAGCGCTGTATAAAAGATACAACTTTATGACTAACATATTTTAAGCTGAATGAAATATCTACGTATTCATCAAATTGCAATCCGATTGGACAATAAACAAAGACATTATTTAAGAATGTATGAACATAAAATCAAGTGCTTGTGGCACCTAACAAAGGAGGTGGGCGAGCGCCATCTGTCGAGAATAATTTCAAAGCATGTGCTTGTCTGTACATACTCGTACATAGAAACATAGGTCGAAGGGTATCCCACTTCTTACTGGTTTATGAATATTTCTATTTCTAACTGATTGCTCCTATAAAGCTGTAGAATATATTTTAATTGTTGGATTTGAAGAAAACGGAGAATCTACACAAAGCTTTTTGTACAATTTTAGTTAGAACTGTTTAGTTGAGTTATGTCGAAAAATAATACTGGTCCTTATCTATTGGTCAATTAAAACGCAATCAAATCATATACCATATACTCGTACTCTTCTCCAGTGAAGTTGGCGTTGATCTAGTCATGTTATGACTAAAGAAAGAGCAAGAAGAACAAGTTTCAAAATTTTCAGAATTTTATTTGTATTTGTTTTTTTATTTTTTATTATTCTTATGTATTCTTTGTCAGTCAAGTCGGGTTGGTGTTCCTTCAAGTAAAACCTTAAAGCTAAATATATGTTTTAAATATTCTTGTTAAAGTATTAAAATCAGGTTGGCAGGACACAATTTAAGACTTCTATAAACGAAAGAACAAAACACAGTAAGAACAGCAAAAAATATCATTTGCTAATTTCCGAATATTATTAAAGAAAGATTTTAAATACTTACATAGATATAGGGTATATCTGTATAGTAAAAATCTATGAAATTGATTTGACTTTCTTTAAGAAAAGTTACAATTCATTACGCTGTATATAATTATTATGCTTATTGTCATATAATACTGTTCTGTTGCTAGTTATAAAAGTTGATGGCCTTGGTATAAGTGCACAACTCTCTGTTTATATGGTACTGCATTACGAGTATGTGCGATGCTGCTTCTTTTACTGTCAGCTTATGTTCACTTGGGCATTTGCCTATTGAATGGCCTTGATTAAAGCCAATTTCCCCGAACCAGAAACAGCTTCTGTAACGTTATTGCCTACAAATTGGCACCTGCAAAGATACACACACTCACACACACACTCGGAAACACATACACAGACACATGGTATGTGACACCAATCTACTTTAACCTGAATCGAAATTCATTGCCTTGGCTGGCAAATCTGTTGGCAGTTCATGTTTATTTAGGATGAATAATTCAATATACAAGACAACGAGTATATAAAAGTAATCCGAATGGAACCTCGACCTTTATCTAAGGCCTGCCCTCGAATTTTCCCCACAGTGCCACGCCTATCTCTTTGATTGAATTTGTGTCTTGAGTGTTTTTTGCACAACATGCTAAATCACAATGAGGATAATGACAGCTCAGTGTGTGGTCGACTGACAGTTACCCTGTGGCCGAAGGAACATTAATTTTTTTGAATATATACCATATTTATAGTTGATAAGTCGTAGAACTTGTGGTAAAATAGTAATAGAAATAGTTAAATTTGTATTGTGAAACAATAGTTCAATCTCCAACTGTAATGCTCTTATCTAGGGTATAACAATAGACCAATATAACTATGCGTTTGTGTGTGTGTGAGGCAATCTGTGTTTGCTTTGGCAAAAGTGAGTTAAGTCTTGTGTTCTCCGTGCACTCTTGTGGCCATGAAGTTATCATACGCCTCGTGTGCTTTATTTGAATTTTAGTCAGATATATATAGCACACAACAGAGAACGATAGAGAGAGTGAGAGGGATAGAGAGAGGGAGAGAGGGAGTCAGATTGTCATTTGATGGTTTTTGCTCTAAAAGCACATGCAAGGACTTGCATTTGTGTAGTGCTTAAATCGACGTCTAATCCAGGTCAAGCTTGCTACACGACTTTGCAATTTCTTTAGGGAATTCTAAGTGAAATGTATTTCAATACTTTTAAGAAGATAGGAAATTAATATTGCTTATATATAATAATATATCATCGAATGCAAATCAATTTCTCCTGATTCTTTTTCTAAAATGTTTCTTTTTCAGCTTTAGTTAGACCGAAATACTTTATCATTGTCACATGCATCTGTATAATTAACAGATACCTATTTACCCACTTACTGGATAAGAGATAAATATAATAGATTATAGATGTTATATATTAGATAATAGATAATAGATACCCACACCTTAATTGGAAATCTATTTCTAGAAAAATATTCGAACTTGCCTTATAAATTCCTCTCAACACTTTAGAGAATCCTCCTGCGGATATTGCAATTAACTGGTTCGCCTTTATGCTGCTCTCCTTGTTGTTGTTTTCGTTCGTTTATTTTGCCGCTAAGGCAATATAAAGTTTTCCGTGCAATCTTGAAGTTTTTTAGCCTACGGCAAAAGCTGCTGTTGCTTTGCGACCCCCCTGACAAATAAAAGTTTTAATTGCAATTTTCAGTTTGACATAATTCGCGAATTTCGCATTGCCGGCGGCTAGCAAAGTGTTCCGACGCCTTTTTTTTGTAATTAATGTCAAGCGAAAAGTGGTCAACGGAAGGATGAGCAAGATCCCGTTGAGTTCACTCTCCTTCGTTCTCTTTCTCTTTGTTTATTTCGTTCAACTGCATATTCAAGTCACTCATTGGCCTTTTGTTTGTGTTTTCGTTTTACAGAGCACCCTCCGATCGGAAGAAGGAGCACATAAAGCGCCCCATGAATGCGTTTATGGTCTGGGCCCAAGCAGCCCGTCGGGTAATGTCAAAACAATATCCACATCTACAGAACTCGGAACTTAGCAAGTCGCTAGGCAAGCTATGGAAGTAAGTATTCAGGGAAGATGGATGCATTTGTATCTAAAGTATTAAAATTACAAAAATCCACAGTAAAAACTCTCCTAATTGGACACCTCCCATCGCTCAACAATTTCATAATATTCTGGTTATTATTTTCCTCTGTAAAAAGTGTCAAATCTTTTACCTTTAACCCATACAGCAACTCAAATTTAGTAAACAATTCGATTTGAAAAATAATTCGCAGTTAAATTATGAAAAATATTAAAAAAAAAATGGGGTGGTGTTGGCCACATTTACTCAAAAAACTTCTATGACTTTCCAAATATAATATAAATTTCAATTGATTTCGTCCAAAATTAAATTGGTATGAAAAATTCCTGTTCTAAAATATATTAAGACTTTTTGACCATTGAAAATGGTTAAAATAGGATATAGTTTACCTTTTAAAAATGTATGTTGCAGGCAGACAGACCCTACAAATTAAATATATTCTTGATGAGCATCAGCCTCGATTGAGCCATGGTCGACTGTCTTTTTGTCCAGATGTCTGTATGAACACACAGATCTCAGCTGATTACAAAAGCTTGAGACACCAAACTTGGCATTTATGTGTACTGTATGCAGATAAAGTTTGTTTCAAAGATTGGATGCCAAGCCTATCGCCCCCGCAAATCAGGAATTTAATTTTTCAATTTTCTTTGTAAGCGACATACTTAAGAGAAATTATTTTAACTATGACATATATTTAGCTGACTATAATATCTAACTATCTTCCAAATCTTAATTCGATTGGACAATAAATATAGATGAAAATCAAGTGAGTTTAGTGCCTCTTGTTCCCAGTATTGTGCTGTAAGAATGCGTAAGCGTGAGCCGGCAGAAGTCTTTGATAATTGTTAATGTATCGTATGTTGCACGAAGGGTATCTTATGTTACTTGTATCTTTATCTGTTTTCATATATAGAACATTTTAATTAGATTAGGAAAATCAAAGCAAATATAATACAAAGATAGATAATATTTTCGCCGAGTTATATAAAGAAGAATAGCAAAAAACTGAAACGAATTTCTCAACTCAGTTGTTGCCCTTCCGCATCGCATTTGAAATACAGAGATGCTCTCCGGCCAGTTGTCACTGTGGTGTCATCTTCGTATTGTTTGTAATAAAATATTGTCAGTTTTGAAATTAAAAATTTACAGTTCAGCGCACGCGATAAGGCACTCGCTGCTTGAATCTCGAATCTCGAGAATGCGCTGATAAGACGCTGATGATGATGACGATGATGCGGCTGCGGAGAAACATTGGGGCATCCGCGTCAGTTAATTAGAAGGCGGCACTTGGCGGCACTTGTCACTCGTCAAGCAATTTGTAGAACTTATTAATGCGACTTGGAAGTGAACAATAAATTAAAGAACTTTTTTGCGTTTTGTTTTCGATTTGTTTCGCAGAAATCTGAAGGATAGCGATAAGAAGCCGTTCATGGAGTTCGCCGAGAAGCTGCGTATGACGCACAAGCAGGAGCATCCCGACTACAAATATCAGCCGCGTCGCAAGAAGGCGCGCATACTGCAGCAGCAACAACCGGAGGCGGGGGCAGCAGCTGAGGCAACATCCACAGCAGCAGCAGCAACAATAACAACAGTGGCAACACAGCGTCGCAGCGGCGGCGGCACACGCAGAGGCCAATCGAGCACGAGCCCCAGCACGAGTACAGCCTGCAGCAGCTCCAGCACCAATCTGTGCTCCACCAGCAGCTCCAGTCCCGATGTCTTCAGCAACGAGGCGTTTATGAAGTCACTGAACAGCGCCTGCGCCGCCAGCCTGCTGGAGCAGGGCATTTCCAGCAGTTGCATGGGCAGCTCCGAGTCGGACGGACGCAACGGACTGCTTGATTCGCCATGCTCCACGGCCAGCTCGCTGTCATCGCTAACGCCACCAGCAACACCGTTTAGTGGCGCTTCCACCTCCAAGCTGCCATCTGTGCCCTTGGCCTCACTGCACCCGTCGAGTCTGCTGCTGCGCCAGCTGAGCGAGCCGAGCAGTGTTGCTGCCAACGACTACGGTTGCGTGCTGCTCGACTCTGGGCGGGAGTACATTGCTTTGGGTGAACTCAACTACAACAATGGACAAGGCAATGGGCAGGCAGGCGCAGGCGTGCAGGCGGATATGGATTTCCTGGAGAACATTAGCGGCTTTGGCTATGTGAATGCTGCTGCTGCTGCCGGTAACACGACAACCACGAGTGGCTTCAATGGCTACAATGGAGCCGCTCCGAGCAGCAGCTACACAGAACACTCGGCTGCTGCTGGTGTTGGTGCTGCGGCTGCTGCTGCTGCGTCACACGCCAATGGAGCGCTAAATTACTTGGGCACGCCGGGCAAGGCGGCCGCCGACATTGATCCCAAGGAAATCGACCAGTATCTTATGGATCAAATGCTGCCCATGCATCCCCATCCCCATCCCCATCCCCATACACATGCCCAACCACAGTCGCATCCTCATGCGCAGCATATGCCCGGCCAGTCTCCGCCGCCGCTGAACTCATCTGCCTCGCTGTCCTCGGCCTGCTCCAGTGCCAGTTCGCAGCCGTTGGAGTGTCTGCCCTCGCCGTATGAGCATTATGAGCACATCAGTTATACGTCGCAGGCACAGAATGGTGCAAGCTATGCACAGCATTATGCGGCAGACCAGCAGCAGCAACAGCAACAGCAGCAGCAGCAGCATCCTCAGCAACAGCTGTCGCAGCAGCAACAGCAGCAACATCATCATCTTTGGAGCACTTATGTGAATCCCTAAGCTACTTAATTTGCGCATTTGTGTCCTCTTGGTCAGCTCAGCTTATGTACGCTATCTTCCTTACTTTTACTTCCCTGTTTCGTCCTGCTTCCCCTTCTATCTCTCTCTCTATCTCTCTTTGCCATCATCCCTCTCTGTTGACCTTTATGGCGTTGTCGATGGCTTTCGTTTATTGGTTTATTGTTTGTGCAATTCGCATGTGGCATCTCCCGCTGTGCGTGCGTATGTGTGTGTCTTTCTGTGTGTGTGTGTGTGTGACTCTGGCTGTGCTTCTGGCTCGAGGGTCACTTGTCGATATTGTGCAATTTAAGCTAATCGCTGCGATTTTCGTTTATGGTCGACTCATCGATGCAGCTTACTCCCCCCTTCTCTCCACCCATACCTCTGTCTTTATCCCTCCCTGCTTCTCTCTCCACCACCCCATCACCCACTGCAATATGCCGCATTCATATGAATTTACGATACGGGTGCCAATACACGAATATGAATCGGAATGCGGGTATTTGTATTGTCTATTCAACTTGCAAATGTGACAGGGAGGGGGCTAAGCTGACAGATTGTGGTATATGGGGGTAGGGAGGGTAGGCGTAGCCTGTCGGGAATGCAATAGCCATAATAATACATATTTGCCGAATGCCGTCAGCTAAACACTTTATTACAACCGATTTCCTAGCTTATCGCAAATCGCAATTCATTTCTAGTAGCGCATTATCATTATTATCAAATAATTTTACTTTAGTCTTTAACGTGTTTAGATAATCAAAGATTAAGTAACTATTTTGTGTAATCGTACAGTTTAATTTTGTTTATAACGATACAAGAATCATATATGCATAGATCTGTTAACTGTATCAAATGTCCGCGCAATATATTTTTGAAATGTGTTTAATAAATTATCAAAAATGCTTGTAAAATAAATATAACTATATTAAATAATACATTTTATTATACAATTCTTGTAAAATAAATATTATAAATAAATAGTATAAATAAATGCATTTTATTGTACAATTCTTGTAAAATAAATATTATAAATAAAAGAAATAAAAGAATTTTTAATTTGTATTTTCTTTCAGTTGTTGGTTATCTTTTCTTCACATTTTCCCACACAAATAGGGTGTACAGTGTGCAAATGCAAAATAAATTCCAATGAAATTAACACTTGCCTACCAAGTGCGCCATTTACAAATATTTTTTTTGGCCTGTATTGTTTTTGCAAAGCCGAAATTCTAAACGAATCATGCATACTCTTTAAGAGTGTGTAGAATATTTTGAATTAGTTAAAATAGTTAACTAAGTTAAAGTTCCTAAATTGAATTTTGATAAGATAAAATTGTATTAATTATAAATATAATATAATTATATATATATATATCATCTACATTATATTAAATACAGTTGTTTATTTTTTAAAATTGATTGAGATATATTCAAGAAATTGTATCACCATTTACACGATTCTATATTATGTTACACACTACATTAAACATATATTACATAACAACATATACAATTCGATGACCGCCCAGAGTATATACATATGTATGTATTTATTTATGCTCACTCTGTTACGTCTCATAGATAGGAAAATCTATATATTAAATGCAATATTTCACTCTTTCTTATATTCTTTATCCATCATTTACCACATTTAGTATACCTATCTACATTACTTATCATATACAGATAGAACACTGAGCTGTATACATATACATTCTTTTAATTCTCACATTTGGGCACTTTTGAGTTAGGCTCTCTTCGAGTTAGGGTATTTAACTAAATCACCAAAATGGAAACCACACGCAGCTGTGGCGTGGGGAGCAACTCGACGGCGACATCGCAGATTGTTGCTTTTCATTTAGCGCTGCGTTATTTATTTATATATACATATATATAAGTGAGTGTGTATGTGTGTGTGTGAGTGTTTGTGCATTTTAAAGCTTAGTTCAGTTTGAGCATGTAACAAGTTGTTGTTAATTGAAGCGCAAACAGGGCAAGAAGACACAGAAATGAAAACGGGAATTAGCAAACCAATGGCACATGGCCAAAAGACAAAATGGCCGTGGCAAAGACAAAGCGATAACCGCTATGTGGGCAAACTCGAAGAGCAGATACCATTGGCAGAAAAAAGGAATCATCAATTAAACAAAAAGAACTAAGAGTCTTATAATCAATGAAATTTTATCGACCCGTCACCGAAGTTGTCACCAGTGTAGGGTATTTGTGTTAGAAAGTTGAACAACAAACTGAACAAAAGCAGTCCTAAGCTAAATTAACACATTTCCGGCCTCCTCTTCTCTTTATTTGCACACATAATTTATGCGCAACCATTTTTTTGTATTGTATTTAAATGATTTGTTTTGCTCGTTTTGTTGTTGCTCTTGCGACATTTGGCGCTTTCTCGTTTATTGGGGAAATTGTTTGGCAAAAAAACCTAATTAAATCACTTAAGAATCTTAATATTTAATTCGTTAAAATTCAATTAAATTGCTGCAGTGTTTGCAGTTTTTGCAGAAGAGCAGGAAAAGCAGCAACAGGAGGCGGCAAATGATTTGCCAAGATTAATTTATGCCCTGACAAAAACACAGTAATACTCAGTGTATATGTAAGCGTGCGTGTGTGTGTGTGTGTGTGTGGGGTGTTTTGTGCAAATGTTATTAAAACTAATGACGTTTAGGGCAAACTTTGCTAGGGTGTCAGCGTGGGAGAAAGAGAGCGAGAGACTCGTGTTCTTTCGGCTGGTCATGCAACGAGGCGTATGCGTAATGAAATTTTGTTTGCCTTGTGCCCTAATAACTGAATTAAAAGCCACAGAGTGTAACACTAACCAAAGCTCTTGGTCGCATATACCATGTATACTACGTATCTACGGGTCTGGTTTTAAATTCATTTAAAAGTTGCTCTTTGCTGCACGTTGCTCATTACCAGGCTGACCAGGAGCTTAGGCTTAGCACCTGCCCCAAAGAAAATTGTTCTCAAATTGGGTCTAGAAGAGCTCCCTAATGGTCATTGAGAATTTCACGAGAGGCGTCGCGTTGCGTCGTCGTTGACCCACAGATAGTGAGGCATGAAAATTCAAATTGAAGACGCAGGCAGCAAGAAGAAGAAGCAGAAGAAGAAGGAATGGCGTGTCAAGTCCTCGCACTCGCACAATGGCGCGGTTGACGGGGTAGAAGGTAATGGAACATTCCGTTTTTGCCTTCCTCTCTCCTCCTTCCCTCTTTTTCTCTCTTTCTCTAGCTTGCCTTTTCTTTGGCACTTTTACGGCAGCAAAGTGAAAACGTCAGACACTCAAGCAACGGCAACTTATCTGTGGGAAAAAAGCATTTGAATAAAATATAAGGCGAGAAAAGTTAAATGTAATGTAAAAGCCACAGCAGCTTCAGCGAGTCTCGAGTAAATTGAAATTTGCTTTTGCTTTTTGTGCATACCCTGGCTCGAGTGTGTAGAGAAATGTAACAGTTGAAACAGGATTGTAAATCAAGGGCCTGAACAATGCTTTCGCTTCGGGACACACATTCAACTTGCCTTCTTTTTGACAGTTTTATTTGTGAACTACAAAATGAAAGGTCAAGCAACTTGAAGTCACATCTTCCCTGCATGCATTTCATAGTTAGGGTATAATTAATTCAATTCTACTCCCAGTGTAAAGATATACTAAGTAATACACTTTATATAGAGCTCACGAAAGGAAACAGCATAAGGCAGCATGGAATTATTTGTGGGAGAGTGCTGAAATGTGTTTCTATTTGAATTTCTTTCGCTTCATTTCAGGTTGATTAAGACGCCTCCAAAACTTGCTGAATATGCAATTCATTAGAGCCTCTCCATAGAAAAATTAGTTACACTTTTATTATAATGCGAAATTGAGGCAGAAAAGTAATTATTGTTAGTATTATGCAAATGGAAGATGCAGTGTTGTCAATCCAGCTTTTTCCACTATATAATCTAGCTTTCTTTTAGAGTTTCTCAGTGTTTGTAGCATACTTCCAGGCGAGCTCGTTTAAGTTATGAGTGTGGCCGTAGTCCATTGTGGAAATGGTGAATGGTGAAGAGTAGACGATTGCAAAATACACCAAGCTGAAGTTGAACTACTGTTTCATCTGAGTACTTATAATTCCCAACAGCAAATTCTGAACAAATTATATTATTTAGCTATTGAATACAAATTGCCAACTGAATTTAATACAGAAATAATTAAAAGCTGCTAATACAATAATAAATCTTATAATTCTTCATTATTCTAAAAATACCTTATAAAAATGAAATCAATATATCATTGAGATATCATATCACAAACTGGCAGCTCAATTTGAGGATATACACTTTTATTTCAATAAAAATCACTTGCAATTTCTTCTCTGTTGTAATTGGCTGCCTTTGCCTTTTCTCATTCATCAGCATCAGTCAGCGTCAAACGTCTGCTCCATTCCATGTTCTTGTATTATATCATATGTTGTAGCTGCTCTGGTTAACCCAAATTGTTGCTTTTTACTTTGCTTTTTCCTTTGCTTCTTTCTGGTTGCCATGGATCAAATTGATAATATTTGTCAATAATTTCGCTGTCATGCGGTAAATGCCAAGCGAAATGACGAAATATGTGATGCGGTTGCTGAATAATGTGCCAATAGCATGCAGAAGATGTCTGATCATTAGAAATGGTAGCGTTGGGTATATAATATAGGAAAATGCCCTACGAGATTTTAAAGATTGTTCAGAAGTTTTTTCGTTTGTTATGATTCTTACTAAAAATACAATACGAGTATGTTGCACAAAAGTATGCGCCGAATTTGCTGTTGGGAATTCCGAACTAGGGCGAATGATATATTTAATTGTCTGGCGCGTTTGACTGTAGCTTTTGGTACTTTTGAAGACTGTCAATATTAGCCTAATCATAATTTAACATTATAAAAGATTTAAGATTGTGTTAAAAAAAGAAAAAAATGTTAAAAGAGGAAAAAAATGTTATTTTTACAGACATTTTCAATTAGCACAAGCCTTAGAGTAGACTTAAAGAGTCTGTTCAACTTGAAGCTTTATACTCGTATGTAATTAAAAAGTTTCCGGTTAACCCAAGCCTAATTAAGATAGGTACTTCAATATCTGTCTTATTAATAGATAGGTACTTCAATATCTGTCTTAATTAATTCCACTGCGAGGGTATGTGAGAAGAGGGAAATGTTTTACAGCAATGGAAGTGAATCCATTAATGTTGCACATTAATCAACGTGAAAAAGGCTTATGAAAGCGACGAAACTATGATTGTTTTACATGCTGTTGTTGGAATTTTAATGAGTGCATGCCAATTAAAAAGTTTACCTGGTTTCCGGAAATTACATAATGAAATATTTAAATGACCACCGCACACCGCACACGAAAGAGCTGTAAAATGCGCCTTTTTTTCTCTTTCAATCCCTACGTCGCGCACTCTACGTGTTTGTACACTGTCCATACATGACCACATGTACATACATTTATATTGACATACATACAATTACATATGTTTGCTCACTTCCTTTCGTTATGGTCAGTTGCATAAGCAATTGCAATTAATTAGCCCAACAAGTAGAATATTAAGTGTAATTAATGGTATAATTGCGATTGAGCATTAATGATATGCCAGGTGTACACTATGCACATACATATATCGAGAAAATGTCAGGCTAATGGCGCAGCATCTTAAAATAGGAGGGAGGGAACTCGGAGAGGGGCTGGGGGGGGGAGGATTCACTGAGGTAGACCTAAATTTATCGAGCTCTGTGCACCCCATCGGCTGTTGAGCTTGAAACGACCTTGTGCAGTTGCTTTGGTACCTTGTTTTCAATTATCTGAGAACTACGCCAAAGCACGCACAACACGTGGATGCGTGTGTGTGGGACTGTTACAGCATTGCATGTGTGTGTGTGTGTATGTGTGCTCATCAATGAACATTGACTAACTTTGGCTGTAATAGCTTTGGGTTAACTCGCCAACCATAAGCTCCGACCCGACATTTAAGGGACGAAACTTTGCTGCACGTTTGCGTTTGACAACCATGCGTGATAGAGAAGGGAGGGGTATGAAAACAATAGAGAGATAGACATAGTAGACTAGTTTATACCCTAGAATAGAAAAGACTAAACTAGATATATAGATAGATAGACACTTAGATAGATAAAAGTTGATCACTGTAATAATAATATGATGATAAGATAAGTATGGTTGCTATATAACCTCCTTCATTTTCCCTATTCACAGTTCATATTGCCTTAAGCACCCGTTAAATCATTGAGTATTTCCACAAAACTGTGCTCAATAATGTGCATATTTGAAAAGTGCCATGCTAAAACAATGAGCACAGCCTGTCAGTAAGTTAGACAATTAGGCTTTTGCAATCCGATTGACAGTGTCAAGAAGCCGAGAAATACAGAAAAAGAGAGTCCCAAAATTCCACAAAATTGGTAAATCCAATGTGATACAAGAGCTTAAATTAAGTTCCATTCAGTGTGCGCAAACTACTTGCATGAACTACTTTGCTGGCACAATTTGCATTCAACTGCTATTTATAATTATATACTATACCATACTCATTAGCATAGATAACATCCTGTGGCTGGCCTTGACATAATGTCACAGTCAGCAGTTTTTTAATTAACTCATTTTTCTTTTTGCGCAATAGAAAATTGAATGAAAGCATTCATTTAAAAGCCTGGTAATTAATATTAAATAACGAAAGAACAATATTAAACGAAGATTAAAAAGATATAAACTAACAATTTGAATAGCTGTCAAATTGCTTGTCACATTTCGAATTTTCAAATATATAAAATAAATCTATTTTAAATTGAGCTTGTGTTTGTTAGATTAAAAGTAATATAATAATAATAAAGCGTGATTTTTTGGCTATTATCTTTTTGGCAACACTAGTTTAAATAGCTGACGCACGTTTCGTGTTTTATATCACTGTCAAACATCTACAAACGAACAACGCTTGAAAATTATTGAATTTTATTATCCAAATGCGTGCTAATCCAAACCTAAATCTATACTATACTATACTACTATATCTATTAGTTTTCTGAGTATACTAATACTCTAAGAAAGTAAGTAAGTGTTAGATTAAAATTTTTATATTTTGTCTAAAATAAAAACAAACTTATGTTGCTTAGATAATTTTGTGATTTAGTAGTAAAGAAACAGAGACATTGACAAACATTGCTGTGTTTGTGTATCTCAAAACCAGCACAATGCACTGTTTGTTTATCTCTTTAAGAAAAGTTACCCAAGTCATTTCGCATTTGCTTTGTTTTCTGGTTGTGATAAGTCCTGCATTGTATAATTTTTTCTTGCAGCTTTGTAACTTTTGGTGACGGCCAAGAGAGTCTTTTCTGTCTGTGGCTGCGATGATGATGATGATGATAGTTGCAGCCTTGGCCGCCTAATTAGTTAATGGGGCTGAGCTAGCACGAAACTGGGAGCTTAGAGCAGGCTCGTTGTCTGTGTGTGGGTGTGTGCGGGTTGTCGGTAAATCAGGAAACTCAATTTTGCTCGCATCGTGCTGACAAATTGGCCTGATTGGCATGCAACGTGCAGCAGGCCAGAATAATGGTAAAGTGGGAGACAGAGGGAGAGACAGAGAGAAAGGCGTGCGTTAATGGCATTTCGAATTACCTGTTTTTTCCATTATCTTCACTTAGCTACCTTTTTAATAATTCAACCTTTGTGCAATCTTAATATGCAATATATTATGCGAAACTGGCAGAAACTGAGCACAGTTTGAACTCAGTTTGATCTCATTTTTGTTTGCCCATATAAAACAATTTTTCACGTAGCAAAAGTTGCACAGTTACCGCAGCATATGTTGGCCAACATACGACAGACACAACAGACAATGGACAATTTAATGGTTTATGTAAATTTGCTTTTGAATTGCTTCCCGAGAGCTGCTTTTAATGCGCAGTCACATAAACAATTCACAGTGTCCTCTCATCGTCGTTGTCTATTGGCTGCTCTTTCCGTTTCGTTTCGTTCCGTTCGTTGAGCTCTTATGCAAATGGGAGCCTGGTCAACGGGGCGTATGATGTGCCACATCAAATGTTTGCCTTTACGAGTACCATAATAAAATCATATCAAAATTTAATGTGGCCTCCCTCCTGACTGACCGTCCGGCAGTTTGTCACTCAACGTTTTTGTGCTTGTTACCGGGTATATCGGTGTATATCGGAGCAGAAGTAGCAGTAGCTTTTATGCGCCTGCATCTATCAAATTGTCAAATGAGCTGTCCGCAGCAGGACACTTCCAGGAAGGTGGTGGGGATGTCCGCTCATGCGTTACTCGTTTTGCATGCTATGCGGGACTGTGTCGGTTCTCTCTACACGCATCAATCAAAAACATGTCGTCGCTGCCTTTTGTGCAATCAGGAAATGAATTACGTGAAATGAATGAATGTCAGTCCTTTGGTTACGGCACAATAACAAAAACAACATCACCAAAACTGTCCCTGTCCCTGATCCTGTTCCTGTTCCTGGCAACAGCTTGCAGTGTGGCCTTGACGATAAAAACGGATGTTTACTTATATAACAAATCGTATACAAGAAATTTGTTTACACAGTAAATAGAAACTGGATGGAGGTAAAAGCATTGACTTCTCCCGCTTCCGGTTGGATACGGAATGGCACAATTAGGCTGAGTATTTTTCTCCTCGATTTTTCCAGCATCTTGTACATTTGTTGAACATTTTCCAGTTTCCTGCGTTTTACTTTATGATTACATTAAAAATATTTTGGGGACAGTCCTTCCACCGGCACGTGCACAAATAATACAATTTTAATTATACCCTTCGAAAATGGTCACAAAATGTAACAGGAAGAAGGAGGCGTGGCGGACTCCACAAAGTATGTATATATACTTGCTCTGTAGGTCTGGCTGTGGGAACACACTGATATCAGTTATTTTAAAAGCTAGAGACACCTAATTTGGCATGCAGTTCACTGTGTATCATCAGTAGATCAAGTTAATTTGAAATGTTGCGTGTAATGCCCACCGCAACCACAAATCCATAATTAAATTTATAAATTGTGTATATAATAAACGTATAAAAGTCCATCTCTGCTCCAAATTTCAATCTGATCGAAACAAAAACATAAGTTATACAAGTCACCAAAGATCTAAGAGGCAGGCTGCCTACCCCTGCTGGTATGCTATAGTTTTTGCTGGCATGCCTGCACATGTACATTTCAATAAGAAAGTATTAGGCGGCAGAATACTTTGTCTTTAGCTATTCTTAGAGTATTTGTAATGGTTTTTCTAGAGTATCTAACTGTCGGCCGTGCCCGAGTGTAGCGTTCATCTGGTTTTCTTTTTAATTTTCTAACGGAAGCCGCGTTTTGCTAATTAAACCCTTGTCAAATTACGAGCAGCTCTCCCAACTGTTTGCAAAAGAAAAATGTGATACACTTCCAGTCGAATGGCAACAATTTATGACTGTGCAAAGACCCTCCATCTTTTTGGGCATACCTGAAACATCAACCATAACTTACCTTGCGCATTTCTGTTTCTTCAAATTGTGATTTTCAGCTAGGCAAATAGAATTCGAAAGACGGTCGCAAATTTGCGTTTGCTCACATAGAAAAATAGCCTGCAGGTTGGATGCGAAAGTTTTCCCTCTGCGACGCTGATTTGCTTTGGCCCCGACAACTTTCTGTAAAGTCAATCAAGTTTTAATGATGGGGACATTTGGCTTTGCATCACGCCCCTCTCTCTTCCCTACCTCAGTGAATAATTTAACAAATGTCCGTGGGGAACTGTCCTCCTGCTCTCTCTTTCGACTGCTTCTGTAAATAGAGGCGCAAATTTCGTAGTCGAAATTCGTATTGAAGTGCGTTGTCTCTCTTCATTTCTGCCTGTCTCCTTGAATTCGTAATTTGTTTTTGATTACACAGTATAATGTTAGAATAAAATATATGCGAGAGAGAGAGAGAGAGAGAGAGAGAAACACATACACACAGTCGTGTACACATCCATATGTATTTATTTGAGTATTAAAAAATACATGTTTTTTCCATTGCGTAAATAGTTTCACTTCTGTTGGTTGTTGTTTCTGTTTCTGTTGTTGTTGTTTGTTGTAGTTGTTGACACATATGCATTGTATGATATGAATTCAGGGGATAGCTCTTTTCACAAATATACACAAATAATTTAGCTATAAACATATGGTATTTGTTTTAAGACCTGTCTAGGGGTCTGTCAGTAGTTAAACTCCTAAAAATACAATACTTTGCCATCATAAACAGCTGGCTCCGTCTCCGGCTCCAGCTCCTGCTCCGGCTCCTTCTCTGTTTCTCTTTCACCCACACAACCGTTATGCCATTGTTGTGAGGACCTTTTGCTTCGCTTGTCATTTGGTTTCATTCATTTTCATTATGGCCACATTCACTCTGTCGGTTCTCTCGGCAATTTCCGGTGCGACGTTTTCCAGCAGTTTTGTCCAATACAATTGACGCCGCACGATGCCGCAAATATGCCACTGCTCCCCAAAGGCTTTGCCTTTGGCTGCTGCAATAAACAATCACAATTGTAAGGGGGAATGGGACCAACAAAAGAGAAAATTATTCGCATTTTTTCTCACTTTCTCTCTGGTAATTGAAAGTCAGCTTTAAATTAATGGAAATTTCAGTGTGCTGCAAACAAAATATGTTCCATTTTGCCCTCATACGCACCATCATCATCACATCACACGCTTTCCCTTTCTCCAGCCTGGTCGTCATCTACAACAAACGTTCGAGGTCCTCACTCTCGGCATCGCTTATGTAGGAGTCTGTGTCCGTGAAGTAATCGTCGTCGCACCGATTGCGACGGCAGCAGACGCGTCTACCGATCTCCTCGTCACTCCAGTGTTCGAACTCCTCCTTGTGATGCTCCAGCAGCATGAGTGAGGGAAACAAACTGTCGCAGCCACTGCAGCTGAGGGGGGTGAGGAGAACGAGGGGAAGTTACATATTTGTGGCTTACAAATTAGGCACTTTTCATTACCCAAAGTGTCGTTTCTTTTGCTGATGCGATGCCAACTGCCGATGGCAATGAAAGGACCGGTCACATACATTGCAGGTTAGTGATTCATCTGCAAAGTTCTTCCATGAGTTTTTCCCGATAGAGAATGATCTTTCTGCTTGTCATACTCACCGTAATCATCGTCGTCGTCGGCCATGGCCAGTGCGTGCAGGCGACTTATCGTGCTCTCGTTAATCTGCTTGGATGTGGACATGGCACTCGCTGACAGCTCCTTTGATGATTTACCTTTGGCCTGTACCTGGCACAGCCCAAGCTCGCATAGAGCATTCTCTACCACAAAGTTGCCCTGGCAATCGGCGTTCGTACACTCCAGCAACTCCAAGTTCTTTCCATTGCCATTGGCCTCGTCATTGGCATTGACGTTGCCATTGCCATTGTTGTTGCTCGTGTTGATGTTGTTGCTGTTGTTGTGGTTGTGGTTGTGGTTGGCATTGCTGCTGTTGCTGCTGCCGGCAGCAGGTGCCAGCATTTCAAAATCGTCTAGCTCATCGAATGGATCATCGATTTTATGGCCCAGTGACACGGCATCATCGGCCTCCGCACTGAGCCTGCCGTACGCCTTGCGTGGTGGTCGCTTTACGTATTTGTCTGTGGTAAAGAGTGTGGGTTAAAAGATAGAGAAATTTCATTAGTATCATCAATTTGACAAAGCATTTTGCCTCATAATTGCTGTACATGGTCCAAAAATTGCTTCCCTGCCCAACCTTTTAAGCGCCCTCTTTTGCCTTCGCCTAGGGAAAACTTTTTACAGCATTGGAATTAAGAAAATGTTTTCCACTGCAGCTGACAATTTATGTCTATCTTTGTCTTGCTATGTCTCCTTGCCACCCCCCTACCCCTCTACCTCCTGTGCCATTGTTTTCCATACATCTCGCTCAGGTTTTGTCTTGTCTCCGGCCTGGACAAAAGTTTTGCAGCTTGTCCTCGAGCCGTGAAGTGATAAAATGAGATTTATTGTGCCCATTGTCAGAATGTGTATGTGTATGTATGTGAGAATGTAAAAGTGCGCTCGCTAAGGATTATAATAAATAGTAGCGGCCTATAGAATACTACAAAGGCGTTATTTACGATCCAAATTTATGGCATTCTACTTTGCCAGTCGACCGCAATTAATTTGACCAACTTTGGCTTTTAACGGCTCATTAGAAAATACCTTAGTAAAGTGGTCTGTTCACCTAATAAAATAAAAACTGATGCTGCAGAATATAAAGATAAATTCTTGATTTCTTGCACGGTTTTAAACTCCGTTTTCACGCAGAAATATGTTAAACACTAACATCTTTCTGATTCCTTCCATGACTTCTTCTACATCACCTTAATATTTGATTATATCATTTATACATTTTGTGTGATTCGCACACATATATTGGTATCTTTAAAGTAAATTCTGATTACTTTGCAAGCTTCAATAACTTATCGATTTGGAGTAATTGGAACACACATATCTTTAACTATTGCCGTCTATAACCTGTCGTTGAACATGCAGGTAATCAGGCTTCGATGTGAGTGCAACGTGTGGGCGAGGCTGGGTGAAATGTCAAAGGTTATGCTGAGTATTTGTTCACTGTTGCAGCTAGGCAAAGCAGAACGAGGCAAATAAAGCCGAGCATGAATATTAAAATCGTGGCATGCGAACAACCAGACACACTCCCACACACACATTCGCGAATATGTAGAAATTGTTTGTGGAGCTGTGAAAATGCGCGCCAGGGCGTAAAGGAAAATAAAACTCAATTTTATCGCTAGAATGTGTGCGTGTCTCAGTCTTTCTCTTGCTCTGTGTGCAGCGCGCCAAAAAGTATGCAACAAGAAGTTTTTCGCCCAAGCATTTAACGTTATATTGTGTAGCAGTGTGTGTGCGTGTGTGCATGGGTGTGCCTTTAGCTAGGCGTGTCTGCTGCCGCTGGCCTTTTTTCCTGTGCTTAGATTGAAATTTATGACAACGCAAGAAGCTTCGCTATGGCTTCGCCTGAGGTTGCAACATCCGCGCAACAATATTTTTAGTTGGCCAAACTCATGATCAAAAACCGACTGGGCCAGATAAAGTTTTCTGTACTTTTCGGATTACAACACAAATTATTACAAATGATGCGCCGGCGGCTGACAACTTGTAGGGGTTTTGCAACATAAATCATGCTTTATTAATACACCAGATAAACGCCCAATAATTTGCCTTTGCACAATTTGCAATGGGAGAAAAGCGTCCCATTATATTATACTATAGTATTATTGCAGTTAGTTCATATTCCCCACAGACTTCCCTAATGACATCCGAATATGGTACAACGAAGTTGGACAACTAATCAAAGAACAAAGAGTCAGAAAGAGCAAAAACTTTTTGAGTTTCCGCAACTAATTGGGCATTGCACACTTACATACACACACACACCCATATGCATGAGTCTGTGTGTGTGTGCGTGAGTGTGTAAATGTGCATTTAATTGCCTTTGTTACTTTACAATTACCAGCATTATCATCAATGACAAATGGCTGTCGTAATTATCGGTTAATGTTGCTGACATATGTTGCATTTGCATAACAAATTGAATCCTTGTGTGTTTACTCATGTGGCTGAAAGGGAAATTCTCTGCAGAATATAATATAATAATATATTCACCTGCAAATACACCTACAAAAGAAAATCAATAACTCTTTTTGCTAGCAGTGCAATTATTATAAATAAACACGAATGATTTTATTCATTTTCAGAAAAGTTTTTTCCGATTTTATAGTTATTTTTGCCCGCTAACCATGGATAGAAGGGTATTATGTGACAACCGAAAATGTAGATACACTACAAAGTACATATATATTCTTAATCAGTATCAACAGCCGAGTCTTTATAGCAATGTTCGTCTGTCCGTATGAATATCTAGATCTCAGAAACGATTAAAGCTAAGACTATTAAACTTTACGATAAGATGTCTTATTATTACGCGCATATTTTGTATATTTTAGCATTAGGCCACGCCTCCTTATTCTTTCTTTTATCGATATTAAACCGAATTGCAAGCGTAACTTTACTGCTAAATCATTCAATCTTGGTTATCACAACATAAATGATTTTTTAATTTGATTGCGTAAGGATAATTAAGTTATTTAAGAAATTATGTTAAAGTTATTTAAGAAATTATGTTAAAGAGTTATTGATTTGCAAGTCGTTCCCTGCAAAGTATGCAACGCCAAGAAGTTATATATTTAGCAATAGTTTTAGTCATGTGGATAGCGGGTATATCCCAATTGAGCACACTCGATTGTAGCTAACGTGCTTATTTTTGCAATTTTGACGTGGGCTAAAAAAGGAATTTATGCCTCAATATATAGTAAAATATTCTGCTTGCAATAAAAATATGCACTATTTAAAAACGTTTTTTTAATGAAACTAATTAATAAACCCATTTAATTTTTTATGCTGGTCGATTGGGTATAGCGCAAGTTAAATGTTATTATACACATACAATGTGTATAAAAGTTTATTAAGTATATGTGGTGTTTATAGTTAAGGACATTCAAAACCAACTTTCGGGCTTGTTTATATGTATCGCCCTATAACTATTCTTACATTCTTAAATATGCAACCTTTAAAGCATTTTATCGTTTGGCATGTGTATTTTAATTGATACAGAACAAAGTGTTTTATCAATCATTGCATGAGTGCTTCTGCTTCACTGAACAGTAGACAATTAAATTAGTAAAATTGAATTAAATTTGTAGTTTAAGTCGACTTTAAAGAATTGCAACTCCCATGCGAATTCTTCTACGCATAGCAATTGTCATCTACAGCAACAAAAACAACTATTGTTGTCATCCTGAGCTCTTTGGCTTCCCACTTTATCACGAGTTCTCGGGCGTCTGAGCTGGCGTGAGACATGGCGCTTAGACAAAAGCATCTTGGGACAACGCCTAAAGTGTTTTTTCGACAGTCACATCCGTGGCACGTTTAAGATACGCGCTCGCACACACACAACACACTTATGGCTGGGCTTATTATTAAGCGATGGGTCTGTATTTGCTTTACTTGAACATTCTCACATTTTTCCACCAGGATCCATCGGCAGTCCGCCATATGCTAGAGGATTTTGTGCAAACAATATGTATAAGTATGTACTTGAGTACAATACTTCTTCTTATGCGAGAATATATGCCCATGTGTGTCTCTTGTATGTGTCCGTGTGTTTGTATATTGTGTAATGCTCAAGTCATTGTGAGAATTTTAATTAACTCACTTTGTTCGCGGCATACAAGTTGAGGCACGGTTAGGCAGGATTATGTGCCCAGAGATTTCGTTATTCGAGTGTTAAAGTTTGTGATTAAATTTCTCGTGTTTCCACATATTTTGATGGAGTTTGGAAATTGGCATCATAGAGGGCTAAATGTTACTTTAATTTTATTATGATATTATATTAAAGGTCATGTAAAGTTTGCTATTAATCCTCATCTAAACATATGCGATTTACTATATGTACATCAAACTAATTTAGAATCAAAGTTTGTGAACAATTGTTTTATGTTCCCTCAATTTCTAATGCACAAATAATTTGAAATTTGAATATTAATTTATTATAATATGTAAAATATAATATTATGCATGAGCTTAAAGGCAGCTAGCTTCTCAGAAATGTAATTTTATAAATTTTCAACAGGATCTTCCAAGAAATTAAGTCAAAGTTCAACAGAGATTATTTACATGTAGATTACTTGGAACTAATTGATTTATTATTTGAAATAACATACCTATTATGATGTTATTAGCAGTATAGAAATAATAAATATTATTAAAACCACTTATATGGATGAATGACTCGATAAAATGCTTGTTGTATTTGGGTTTCCCTTGTGTTCTCTCTCTCTATAACAACCGAGAAAGTTTACGCATTAATTTGAGCATCAGTTTTTAGGCTGAGTCATGTTTCACTAATTAGACAACCTAATCAATTACCGCCTTGCGCCCGAAATACAATAATATAATTGGCACCTGCACAGGCAGCATTGGCCATTGGGAACTTACCCTGGGTGCTGTTGCTGTGGTTGCCATTGCCACCGGCGGCACCGCCGTTGCCATTGCCCTTGCTAAAGTTGCAATTGTTGTTTAAGGAGTTGAAAAAATTCGCGGCTCCTGTGCGACGTAATATC
Organism: Zaprionus davidi; assembly: GCA_018903715.1. Lineage (NCBI taxonomy): Eukaryota > Metazoa > Arthropoda > Insecta > Diptera > Drosophilidae > Zaprionus > Zaprionus davidi. Next base: position 6,944,373 of record JAEIGL010000003.1, read on the forward strand.
CAAAACATGTTGCGACTTGTTGTTGTTGTTGTTGCTGTAGCTGCTGCTGGTGATGATAATGATGCGTGATATGTTTAATGTAGCTCCCTGAACTATGCTACGAACTATGCGAAGCGCAGCGACGGCATTTCAATAAACCCAGCGCTGATAAGCAGGCAACAAAATGCGCGAATAACCGTTACGCGAAGAGCAAACGAGACACACGAAGCGACGGCAAACGCGCGACAAGGATGAAAAGCGATGCACACCAAAAACAAAGGCTGCTGCTGCCGACTTTGTTCCGTTGTGTTGCGTCGTCAGTGGCAAACTGATTGTAGCTGGCATTGGGCTTCATGTTATATAGCCCCGACAGTACACAATGAGAGAGCGTGAAAGAGAGAGAGAAAGTGAGAGAGGGCGCGTAAATGTGAGAGAGAGTTAGTTACTGTGAGAGCAAAAACCTTACGTACGTTACGTTGTTTGCCTTACGTATGCTGTAAAGTGCTTGAATGTTCATTTGAGACTGCTTTTACTTGTTTGCTGCATCTAACTTTGGTATGCTAAACACCAGACTTGACCTTGTCAACAGTTGCATTCTCCTCGAAAAGGGACTTTCCCCTTCACTGTGTATTTTTTTGTGTAATGATTTTTGTATGCGAGTTGTGTTAAAATTGCGGTTAATATCACGCACTAAAACTTCCATCAATCATGGCTCGGAAGAGCGGAAACTGCTGTCAACAGCATTTAAAGCACCGACTCCTCGTCGTTTTACCACAATGACCACATTGGCACGCACCAAGCAACATAATGCCCATGTCTCCAAGGTCGCTCAGTCTCCCGTCTCGTAAAACTTAACCGATTGCAACACGTGAGTCAAAGAATGTTGTAAATTGTAGAGGTTGCGGTCTGAGGTACAGGTTTTTATGTAGTTTCAGTTGCTGGGTCATGCCCTGTAAATTGTCGCTCGGGAAACATTACCCATTTGCGACTTTAATGTAGCAGGACAAATAGGAACTTACCCCCACAAAATTCTGACAACATTTTTCAGTCTAATGACACCGTTTGCCATGCGCGATTTGTTTGTCTTTCCACTCCTACATAGCTGTGTGTAATATAATATTTCCAAATCATGTCTACATTGAGAATTGCACTTCTGGTCGTGCGGTTAATATTTAAGGTATGGTCGACTGAAATATACCCATTACATGTGTAATTTTATAATTTTAAATATTTCTTATTAAAATTATGTCTGAAACCAAAGTTTTAAATCTGTTCAATGATTAAATAACATTTCGATTGTAAATTAAAGTTACCAAGATACCCATTAAGTATTTAGCCTAATTCATTTCAACCTAGCGATTCCAATTACCATAAATCCGAACATTGACATTTTCCATATTAAATATTTATTTAGAACGTGCAAAAGTCATATGCCATTCAATATTGCGTGTTAAATATTTATGCACTAAATTGAGCTCTGAATATTCCGCATCATCTTTATTTTATTATATTGATTTATTACGTTATTTTTGATACTTTAGTTTTAAGCAATCAACATAATCAAATGTATTTAATATAATTAACTGCATATTCAAAACGCAAAAGAAGTGAGAGGCAGACTAACTATAATATTAGTTCCAGATAGAATTATATATTTTAAAAGGCATTTTATACCCTTCGACAATTGAAAATGATCAAAAAAGAGTATACAAACTTTGTGAAAATGTATGTACCATAACAGCCAGAAATAGGAATATATATTCTTGCTCACGATCACTAGCTAAATTGATTGAGCTATGTCTGTCTGTCTGTGTGATCACACAGATCTCAGCTATTATAAAATCTAGAGTTACCAAATTTAACAGGAAGACTCCTGCGCGGATCAAATTTATTTCAAATCAATAATTTAATTTTTAAAGTTGATTTGTAAGCATTGTATAAGAGATACAACTTTCTTACTTACTATATACTTAGCTTATTAAAATATCTACATATCCTCTAAATTTAAATTTGTTCGGACAATAAACACAGAAGTTATTCAAGTAAGTATACGTTAACACCAAGTGCTTGTGTCACCTAACAAGGGAGGCGGCAAGCGCGAAGCTAAAGAGCCATCTGTCGAGAATGATTTAGAAGCATGCACATGTATGAATTTAACAAATTAAACTACTCGGGAACAAAGATCGAAGGGTATCCCACTTTCGCGTGACGCTCGACTGTTGCTTTCGTTAATTTTCAACTCCTCTATTGATAGGTACAATAGTCTCTAATATTTATAACAGTCGGCAAATCGAACTGTTCGCCAGTTGAAAAAGTGAGACGATGAAGAATATGAGTTTCTTCTTCTGGTATTGTTCCAGAGTGGAACTAGTTTTTGAGCTGCCCTATAGATTCATCCTCAAGACGGGTCTGCATATGAGATGGATGCGAATGGGGATGAGAGAGGCAGAGCGCAAAGGCTCCCTACGAACCGCTGTGCCAGGATCCATTAGAATGGGCATAATAATAAATCAAAGTGTAATGCTCTTGCAGTTGGTATATAAGAATTAGGGATTATTCACGATGGAATAACAATGTAATAATAGTTAAAAAGTAATATTCTTAATTAACTTATACCGAAAAGTCATCTTTAAACATCTTAGTAAATAAATATCACATAGTTAGCTTGAGCAACAAAAGAGATTGCGTTTTGGTATGTGAGTAAAAAATCGATAATTTTATAAGATAAAGATCATATTTAGGATGAATTGAGCTTACGTAGCAATATTTTTAATAATATATTTTACTAGCTAAAGCCATTCACATTAATGGTCTGGTAAACTCATAAGGCAGAGTGAGATAAGTGAAAGGTTGTCGCAATGTCCTCTAATAACTGTGCAAACAAAAGGTATTTCCTGTCATCACAGCCGACTAGTTGAACCGACTCGACAGTTGTAAAAGTGCGACGATGAGGTTTGTAAGCTTAATTTTCTGCTGCTGTTCCATTGTGGCCCAGGTTGTTGGACAACTAAGACCCATTTTTCAATTCATTGCGAACGTCAATAATGAAGTGAATTTCAAGTACTTTGTCACTTTTTTTGGTAACTCTGAGTCAACGTCAATTTCCCCGTCGCTTCAACAACAACTAATGGACACCTTCGAACGGACTCTGATTGTTGCTGGACCTTATACTGGATCACTGAAGAAAATTTGTAGTGGTCGAAGTTTGGCATTGGTTTTTACTACTAGAAATCTTAATCATACGCTCGATGTGCTTCTAAAAACGCTGGATGGGCTTAAAATGGTCATTATTTTTGTGTTTAAAATGCCGGTCTTAAATGATCTTAAGGGATCCCTTTTTAACTGGAGTACGAAAAATCAATTCAAAGAACCACTGATTGCTTTTAATCGCAAACACCAGTACGAGCTGTGGGCTTTTAAATCCAAACCAAAATTTATAGCATTTTAAATTTATCAATTGGACTTAAGTTATAAATCCGTTCGTAAATGTTACAATATGGAACAGTACCATGTAGTAAGCAATAGTTTGGCACCGTTCTCTCCGTTGGTGATGTCCACAAGATATTGCATTGTTATTCCCTACGAACGTCGGGTGGAGATACGAGAATTTCTACAATTCTTTTTTGAGAATTGGACAATAAGGGGCATATGGATATTTAACTTTATAGCCATAACTGTCATCAAGCGATTGGACAATCTAAATATGTCTCTGGTAACTGTGCTTTATAGAACTTTTCTGCTTTCGATAGGAGAAACCACAACAAGCAGAGTGTTTCGTAATCTTGGACTTGCTGAAAAGATTATAGTAGTGCGCACCCTAATGTACCATTGTCTGATTAGAAGCATAATATGTAGCGCCTTAACAATGGCCCTAACTATCGGATTACATAACTCCAATATAATAGACGTAGACACATTTTTAGACTCTAACCTACGGATAATGATTCATCGACAAACCATGTACGAAATCTTCAAAAGTAATGAAATGCCAAGTGGCCTAACCGATCGATTAATTATTGTTGACGAAGAAACACGGAATTAGCATTTGTATACTTTAAATGACGGTTATGCATATGTCATGGACAAGCATAATTGGATAAAATTGAACCATATACAACAACGGCTACAAAACCCGAAGTTAAAATTTGCATCAGATAAATTATGTGGCGTATACACTTAAGGATCCTTATTAGCCAAGGTCATCAAAGTATATACATTCTCAAGCACTTTATCGACCAGTCTCTCGAGTCTGGGCTAATTGATAAGTGGATGCGGATGGGCTTAAGACAAGGGGAGAGGGCTGGCCTGATTAAACAAGCTCCCTATGAACCGCCATTCCAACTTCCCTTATCATTGCCTTTCTTTACACTCCTATTTAAACTGTATGGAATGGGCATCTTAATAAGTCTAGGGACTATGCTCTTTGAGTTAGTCTTTATGCACTATTCTAATTACAGTTTAAATATATTATTGGTAATGCATCAAATATTGTAGTTTATACAAAAACACTGCACTTAATAAATCTTACACTGCTTGAGCACTTAAACAAGCATGCGTTTTTGTAATTATAATAAAAACAGTCAGCGGTTTTTATGAAAAACTCCAATATCAACCGGAAAGTAGATTTAAAAAGTACAAAACAAGCACAAAAGCTATAGTAGAGTGTGCTTGATTGTGATATACACGCTACTCATTTGACCAAAACTATTTTACATCTAAAATATATAACGTCAATTTGTGTTGCATACTTTGCAGGGAGCGAATTGGAAATCAGTACATCTGATGCTGTTACAGAACGATTCTGAGGTCTTTCACGCCTCCATCTGCCTGTTACATACATTTTCGGTTGGTACAAAGCTATAATACCCTTCTATCATATGGGTAGCGGGTATAAAAAAGAGATTTTATTCTACAGCCCGGAAAGATTGCTGTAAGGGAGTATCAGCATTAAGTTAATCTAAAAGCTTTAATGATATCTTCACAAAACTTATGATAAACATCTTATCTGGGATGGATCAAACGTACCCTCATCCTAAATTGAAAACATGTGTTTGCTCTCGTAACTATTAATTTATATGACCACAATTACTTTTACGTTTAGCTTGCGTTACGTTTTTGACTATCATTAAGTTGAAGTACTATTGTTATTGTTTTTATTAATTGTGCAAACAGGGTAAGTCACAGCTAAAAACCGGTAGTCCATGAGGTAAGCGGCACAGTGAAGTTTTGATTAGCGAAGTATGAAGTGTATTATTTTCTGCCTTTGGTTCTGGGGTCTTGTGACTTTGGCTAAGCCGCAACTTTTGCCTGTCGATGAACACCATGAGGGAAATCAAAATCTCATTCAATTAATTGCAGCCTGTGATAGAATTCAGGCCTTTCAAAATTTTATCACCTACTGTGAAAATGCGGATTTAGATAGTTCTGGTTCAATTACATCTTCTGTGCAACAACTTCTAATGGAAACTTTTCGTCGGCCAGTAATTGTTGCTGGCAACCATATCGGACCCTTAAATGAAGTAGTCAACAGTAAAACATTGGTTGTTGTTCTTTTTGGTAAGATGCACGAACACATATTTGATATAGTTCGCCAAACATTACTTGGATTCAATTTTGCAATGGTGTTTTTTGACTACCGACCAAAAAATGCTTCATCAAATATTGATGTGGACGAGTTTTTTACATGGTGTTTGCAAAGGAATTTACATGATGTCATCCTAACATTTGAACAAAATAATGAATTCGAGCTTTGGACCTATAAAAATAAACCGACATTAGTCAAGATAAGCTTTGACATTGAAGATATTACTGCCCAAAATCATCTTGAATTTGAAAAAAAAATACATTATCGATTTTCGGTTGGACTTTTTGAAAATCTACCCGAGGTGTTTCTGGTGAGTAAACTTCACTGATGTCCAAGTGTAATGTATATATTGTACATAAATGTTAGTTAATTTTATAACTATTTTATGATTCAGTACAATGGAACTGACCAAAATGATTTGAATGATGGCAATGTAAGCTTGGGTGGTCGAACTGGAATAATGTTGGTCGAATTTTTGCGTTATATGCGATGGCTTATGGATATCATACCCATGTCCAATGATGATGAATATCAACGAGAGACAGCGACTTATGATTTGGGTGCAAATTTGGTATCAAATATTATTTATGCCAAGCATAGTCCATTAATAATATCGACGAGATCGTGTATTGTCTTACCATACGAACGCATGCTGGACTTTCAACTATATTATCGCATCATTATTGGTGATTATTCATTATCTATATTCGCGGCATTCTATGGCTGCGTTATGATTATTATCAACCGATTGGTTCATCCTCATATGCCTTGGCCATCAATATTGTTTAGAGGATATTCTGCCTCCATGGGGGGAACAGTTACAAACCGAACATTTCGTCAAATGCATCTCTCCGAAAAGCTTTTGATTATTTGCATTCAGTTATATAGCGTGGTTATTTCGGGAATATTCAGCAGTGCTTTGGCAACAGCATTAACCACAGGGTTGCGAAACCCAGATATTGTGGATACCAATGGGTTTTTGGCCACCGACTTACGTATCATGATTCATAACCCAGAAATATTGGACATATTTGAACGCAATCAATTGCCGAAAGAGCTGACTGATCGTTTGATAATTGTAGATAGGGATACTCACAATCGTCATTTGTACTCTTTGAATGACAGCTTTGCTTATGTTATAGACGAGCATCAATGGCCGTTGATAAACTATATTCAAGAACGCCTTTACAAACCAAAACTTAAGCTTGGTACTGATGTCTTTTGTGGTAATCATCGTTTTCTTCGCTTACCAATCTGTCAACAACTATCGTATACACAGCTCCTAGCTGGCTTTGTGAGTCATATACAGGGTTCAGGATTGCTTGACTATTGGATCAAAATCGGATTGTACCAAACTAAACAAGCCGGTCTCGTTCACCAGGCACCTCATCAGTCCCTTTCACAGCATCCATTACCATTGCAATACTTTAAAAACTGTTTCATTTTTTATGCTATTGGTTTTTTAATTAGTCTGGTGGCTATGATTTTAGAATTGTTGGTCATGTACTGGCGTTCCCGTCGAAATAACATGTCCAATGTAATCATTATATAACCACAATTATAATTAGAATCTTTGCATAACCACAATTATAATTATAATTATTATATAACCATGACTATATTTATAATCATTATATAACCACTATTATAATTATAATTATTATTATATTTGATGTTAAAGCACATTTGAATCCTCAATAAATATCTTACAAATTGTGCAAGTTCATTGATTATTTTCTATTTCGCATAACGTTATTATAAACAGTGTTAATATTATTTTTAATCACTTTAGGATTTCGGCATAGTGTTGTTTGTGTTTGAGTTTAATGCGTAAGACAAATCTGAAATAATACTTAATTGATAATAAAACTTGACAGGTTTCGGGTAGCGACTTACCCAATCGCTACGAAGGCCACAAAGAAAAGCGAGGCACTGAGAAAATTGAAAATACCCGGAGCGAATGATAGAGTTCGCTGATAAATCAATGTATAAAGCGGTGCAGCAACTAAAAAAAATAGCTTAATATTAGAAAATTTCATAAAACTGAAATTCAAAGTATTCTTACTGAATGGCGCAATCGATTGCAAAACATTTTTGATGGAGAAAATTTTTCCTGCAAATAAATTATGAAATTTTGAATAGTAATAATAAATGTAATATATTGTATATCATTACTAACCTAATTCAGAGGCTGGAACTATATTCGAGGCAATGGTGCGGCACATAGGGCCGCCGATGGAGCGGAAAACTCCTAAAAATACCGAAAGATACATGTGCCAAGGTAATACCGCAAAACCTCTGGCTAAATTACTCAATACTTCCGAGAATAAAGATAGCAGAGCAAGTGTGACCACAGAAAGTCGAAATACCTACGAATATAAGTAAAATATGCTTATAAGATCATTATATATGTCTAAATAATATGCAAATACCTTGCGTAGTATGAGAAATCCAATCATTGCCCCTAACATTGGCACCAGTTGGCTGACAGTCTCGAAAAAAGTAAACTCCCTGACGGACCAGTGGAATTGTTGGCGCACAAACAGATACATGACAGTCATGACACCATCTATAATAGTATATATGATAAAAAGGGAGGTAATAGTGCAATAGTGTTAATGCAGAAACTTACCCACTACGAACATAGTCATGAACATGGTCAGCGTAATAAGCCAAATAATTTCACGTGCATGATATTCACGTGGCTTGCAAAAAGTAACCAGCATATCTTTCAAGTGTTTGGGACTAAAGAGACTAGTCCTTTCCGGTTCTGTATCAGTTTTTTGTAATTCAATGTCTTCTGGCTTAACCTTCTTCTTCTCTTGGTCTGATGGGTTGTCAGATGAGTTTAATCTATTTGCCAACTTTTCGTTTATTTCATTCTTTTCATTCTTTTCATTATTTTCTTTCTTTTCTATACATTCATTGCTTTCCTGCTTCTCATTCTTTTCTTTAACTGTCAGATTGTCAGGACAATCGACAGATACCGACGATATTTGCATATCAAAAGCCGTAATAGGCAGATCTTTATCACTACTGTCGGTTGCATTCTTATCATTCTGTTCTTTTTGGATGTGCAGGCTTTCGGGAAGGTAAAAGATTATAAACAGTGTGACCAACGTAACACAGGAGGCCGAGATTCCCTGGGTTATAGCTGCATTTGTCGCTGCATAAACGTAACTGGACAACAATGAGCCACTGCTCATAGAAATGAACATCAGCATCTCCATAAATATCATTCTGCAAGAGAAATCAAACAATTTTCGTTAGTGCATGTTATATAGTATGACCCACCATTCTCACCTGTATGGTCTTGTTTTCATATCTGTTATATCCGAAATAAAGCAAAAAGCTGCCACGGAGAAGACACACATGCCACCCAGCAGAGAATGAGGTACTGCAGCCAGAGTATACCACCAGGGATTAATCGAACTATAGCTGGATACAGCGCATATAACAGTTGTTATTATGGCCGATCCCGAAAAACCTGAATAACAATATATAGATTATTGTAATACAATCAAAATTGTTCATAAATATATTCAAGCCCACCGATCATTGACGCAATTAGCAATGGCTTGCGGCCATAATGATCCGACCATGATCCAGTGAAGAGACCATAAGGGTTCTCGTGAGAAACATATCGGCAACATATGACTGTATCTCAGTTTCAATGGCCTAGAAATCAATGGAAATTGTAGCATTAATGCCAAAGTTAAGATTACGCAAACATACGTGAATTTCAGCACCGGCTTCCTTGTCATCCAACTGTCTGCAGTCAGTTTCATTGTAGTTAAAAATAACTGTACATGTCTGATATATTATTTGATTTCGCATTACAGTGCCTACAATAAATAATTATTTGCACATCTAACTGGCAGACTGATCTGTTACGAATTGTGAAATCTTACCTGACAGCATGTGCGAAAAGATCAGTGTAAACACAATGGGTTCTATATAAAACATATAGAATAGTTGTCGCCATGGCAAGTTTTGAAGTCGCTCAAGACCCAATGAGAACGTAAATTTATTAACCATTTTAACTGTTTTGTTATTCACTTTTCGCACAAAACGATTGCCAAAGTTGTTATTTCACTTTTACGACCTTGAATGATTTTCATCTGCACAATAATTTCCACTTTGTTATTGTTGTTGTTATTGTGTAATAACATTAATACGGTTGGTGGGTCTAATAATAATATTGTCGCTTCGCTAGGTCGATTAACGTTTTCCGTGTTGAGTAAATTGCCATCGAAATTATTCACTCAGCTGACACGAAACTGGTAGCGGTAGCGCAGATCATCGACTAACCCGATGAAGTTGAATTCACGAAATGATAAACCAGGGTTAGCACTAGCTTCTATTTATAGAAAATTTCGAAGAGTATTATTGTTTATTTTGTTGTATTTTTACTTTTTTTGAGGGGGAATTTTTGCATGGAGTGTAGCAAAAAAAAGCACACAACTCTTCCTCTGTTTGCGCCACAATCAAGTCGCGATCGTCTATAAAGCTCAAATAAAATTCATAAAACGTGTCTGCTATTTGTTTTAATTACGCAGATTTTGTAATTGTTTATAATATGCATAGTAACAGCGAGTTAAATAATGTTTTCAGCTCGATTGTTTGCTCATTGTTAACTTATGTACTTTTAATTTCAATTATTTAAACTCGATAAGCTTTCTAAGTACAAATATACAATTTAAGATGAGCCTCAGCATTATTTTTTTTTTATTTTTAGTTCTTGTAGACTGATTTACAGAGATAAGTAGGGGCCCAGCAATGTGAAGTTTAACTTAATTTCACCACAAGTCCCATAAAATATACATACAAAATACACGGAAGAGTCTACTTGAGACTTTACGGAATGCGCTCATTTGCATTTGTTTATTTAAGTGTTACATATTTTCTTTTACCATGCTGCCAGTGAATTATAAAGAATTCTTTAAAGACCTTAAGTTTATTTTGTAGATAACTTAATTGCCACTTGCACAGTGGTTATAAGCATGCCAAAATAATTTCATAAATATTTTTTAGCCGTTTGCGTGTTTTGGTTTTGCGGCAGTAATACTCTCACGCTGAAATGTGGTTTTAATGAAGTGCTTCGCATAGTTGTAATAATTACTGCAAAGAGAGATGAATAGAAAAAAAACGAGAGAGGAAAAGAGTGAGAGTGAGAGAGATACGCCACGTATACGATTTGCATGCCAGCTAATTGTAAACTCTTCCGCCACGTCTGCTCATTGTATTTTAGTTAACAAAAGAGTCCAACGGCTTGGCGAGCCTTTTAAAGGATATTCTCGGTATTTAAGCAAAGTATGTGATGCAAATATGAAACAAGTTCGTGCAAGCATTGTCCTTAGATTCTGTTGGATAACATGAAAAAGAAATGTTACGAGGCGAGGCTTTTGTGCTGTTGACACAAGCCGACAACAGCAACAGTCGGAATAGCATGAGAAGATTAAACAACAGAGTGAAATAAGAAACAGCACAGAATGCGCTTTGACAGAGTGATAGACTACCAGATACCATAACTTTAGATAGTCAAGTTTAAAGATAGTTGATAAATGATATTTGTAATGACATTAAAAGTAAGCGAGAAGAGTTCAAAACTTCAATTTTCATTGCTCAAATATCAACCTCTTCACCACATTTTGTAGGCAGACTGTAGGCTGAAAAGAGACCAGCAAAACAAAAAAGGTCAAAGACGAGACGAGTCAAGAGTGTTGGAAGCCATGAATACAAAAACGACCAGTAAAAGAAACGCAATTTCTTAAGCGCAGCACGTGCCTAAATCATTTTTGTTGGCCTTAATTATTTCGGCATCCAAATGACGAAAAGGCTACAAGTGCTAAAGTGGGCGACAATTGCTTAGTTTCTTTTTTTGTTATTGTTGAGTTCTCAGTACCTGCTTGAGAATATAAATTAAATCTCCCTCCCTGAATAATCCGATGTGAGTCCATTTGCAGCTATTACACATTTTTGTTATTCTCTCATCCATTAATACTAGTAACACATGGCAGGGGAATTTATTATACCTGTAAAATCAATAATATTACAAAGCTTCAGACGATACATCCAAAGATCTCAAAGTTTTTTGTCCCTTCGCAAATGCGAAAGTACCCAAGTAATTAAATTCAGAATTTAATAAGCCTGCCATAAAGAATCTTAATTCTTTTGTTGTGTACTTGTTTTCTGAATTGAAATTATAAAAAAACGACCCCCTTTGAAGTGGGTTTCCAGCGAAAATTTTGCAATTAGCGCAAAGGGATCAACAGACTTAAAGTTCTTAAGCCTTTTTAAGCCGTTGCAGCTGGTCCGCTTCCATTAAATTACAAACTTGAAAACCCTTGGAATCAATGGCTGCCTTTTTCAATTGGCTCGACCGCGTCCCAAATTTTTTTGTCCGAGTATTTTTCCTATGGGTTTTCGCTGTTGATTTCGTTGGCTAATTGTTGAAATGGACCACAGAGTGTGACCAGTAAGCCTCCATAAATGAAAGCGTCAAATTGGCAGCTGCATTTTGTGGCAGCTTTCGGTTATTGCGCATGCAGGGCCAAAAAACAGAATAGTTATTTTTGTGCATGTAAAGAGTATGTAAAATAATGTGATTAATGATACATTATTAACCTTTACAGAAAGGAAATTAACTAAGGAAAGTGTTATGAAATTAGAAATTAACAACTGTCTGGAAGACAAACATTAAACTCCTTTAGAGAACCTGTTTTTATTACCTTAAATTCACTCAAACTTGCTTCAGATTTGCGGTTAACGACTTTCTACTTATCATCAGCCAGTTGCCAAGGTTATAGTGAGAATCGTGTTATGTATTATGTCTGTAATTCATGCTTTTACCCAGTTATACATTTCTATAGGGCATACAAATTAATTTTGTGGACTCTCTCTAGCTGCTTCGCTTAGCCTGAGAAATTCGCGTACATTTGGCAAATTTGTTATGAGCATTTTCACAATTTTCGGCACATTGCACACGCACAACGCGCGCTGCTTCCCCATTACTCAGGGTAAGAATGGCAAACAAACAAGCATATATGAATGTGTGCTATTGTTGTAATAGCATATCTTGATGTGTTTCGCAGTTCAGATTAATGAACTCATGATGTTGACACGTCTCAGTCTGATGCAGAGCAATCTTTCATCGACTGACGGTTTACATTTCGGAAACTTTTGCAAGTGCTTTTTGCTATTTGCTGCATGCGGTTTGCATGTTTTACTGCAATTTGCCAATTGGTAAACTAAGTTTGCTTGGAGAATTGTGATAAGTATTTTACAAATAACATTCTCACAGTTCACTGAGCTCTGCAATGCGTCGCAAATTGCGGTAAATCCTTCGCATTTGTTTTGCATTTACATATTTGCACACATTTCTGTAGCATTATAAACTTTTTCATAATCATAACTCAGTCGTATTTCCCATTATTTATTTCCATTGTCTGGCATTTCACGCTGTGTTCAATTTCATATGCTTCTTGCTGATATCCCAGCACGTGAAAGCACTTATTGCTGGTGTGTGTGAGTATCTGTATGTGTGTGTGAGTTTATATGGAACATGAAAGAAATTGGCGAATGGAAAATCAATACATATTTATGAGTTCATGTTGTGGACGCACGTTCGGAATATCTGGCAAACGAATACTTACACCTATGAATGTGTGCGGCGAATACTCGTAATACTAACTTTTTGCACGTTTGAAGCTGTAAAATATTTCACCCATAATACAGTACCAATAGCACAGTACGTATGCTCTAGTGGGAAAATAACAGAAAGAAAGAAATAAGAAAAATACTTGCTGAATTTGTTTCGTCTCTACAATATTTTGTATTCAGGACATTTTTATTAGATTTTCCTGCGCGGGAGAATGGGTATTTAAGACCCTTTTCTTTAGCCATATTCTAGCGAAAGAGCGAAACAAAACAATTCTTCAATGATGGTTCAATTTACGCTCGCTTACTCTGTGGAACATAAAATGGCGTGCGCAGGAAAGTGTGCTACGGTTTTTAGCTAGCCCAGTAAGCGGATTAAAAGCTCAACGGAGAGTGCAATTTGCTGCAGCAAATGGATTAGGATTGTCGAGCACCCACTTGCCACTAACTCGCCAGCTGACCAGGGCATCAAACAACATGCAGTACAACAGCTAAGTAATCTCTAGTGCAATTTAATGCAACAGCTCGTCTTGGTTTAAACTTCAATGAAACATTTCAACATGAAATTTGCAAATATTCAGTTAAAATTACCCAAAATCATTCAAGTTACTTTAAGAATGTGCAGCAGCTGCAAGCCACCAGGTGCCCAGCAGTGTGTAGCAGCAAAACTTTGTGCACTTTAGGGGCAGTCAATGTCAATAAAATTTATTGCATCAAGTGCGGCAAAGGAGACGCAACGCAAGACGTCGAAACTCTCAAATTGCATTTTGGCCGCAATTCTCTTACAGCTCTGCTCACTCACCCACTCTCTCTCTCTGAGGATGGAAACTTTTCAGTTGCCAGGACCTAAGTTCTCAAATTTCTGATTGATTGCAATCGAAGTGCTTGTGTAGATGAGGAGAAAAATCAATTAATTTATTTAAACAATGAATTCCATGAGAGTTGCTGTTGTTGTTGCTGCGACTATCGATCGATTTCATGGAAAACAGTTTTTGTTTGTCAGTTTTAAATTTATGCTCTTAACTTATCGTTGAATATGTTCAGCACACTTGACTTAATTGCAAGTCAGCTGAATAATGCGAATGTTGCTACGTTTTCGCTGCAGGCAACGTAATTTAAAAGAGACTGAAATTTCAAATTCGATTCGCATTTGAAATGAGAGAAAAACCTTTGGTCCGTACTCAAACAGCCGGCTTATCCCATAGTGTAACCGAAACTCGCTTTGATATCAAAGAGGCCACTAAGCAGCCTTTCTCTGATGGGATGGCTCGTCTGTCCCTGTACGCTTGTCAACCCAAGAGCGCAATGCGATTCAAAAGGTTTAGGTCTTTAAGTTCGGCCTTATTCCTAATCGATGTGTGCAGTATATAATGGCTGAGCCAAAAAGGTTGTCTTATAACGCAGAATATGTTCCACAATCGGGTCGAACTTTCAACTCTGCTTTACGTCCAAATGCTTGTACAAAGTGCACAGTTAAGGATGTGTATTTTGGTATTGTCATCCTCATGTTGTGGAACACCTAAATGTAAATAAATAAATAAGCCTTTTGCGAGGGCCACATCATCCATTTGCATAATACATTAAATATGCGCAGCGCACAGATTTTGCTCCAACAACAAAGTGAACTACAATAAAATGACCAACGTGAATTCGATAGTCAGCACAAAGCCTTCAGTTGACAGTCGACTGGGCCGCCCAACAAAATGGCAACATCAAATTCGAACAAAGCCTTGCTGTGGGGAGAAGAGAGGGGCAGGGGTGGTGTGCGAGAAAGGCGGAGCAAAGGCAGCTTATCGCCTTGTCGCTTCAGGTACCAGGAGCCAAGTCAGCGCCTTTTGTTTTTGATGAACGACCATGTAAATCTATTTCAGTGCCGCCGCCACACGATATTTGTCATGACTTCGCTTAAGTAGCCCGTTGAGGCTTTAAGACAATTCTGTGGGTGGAATAAAAATAAGGAATAGAATAGAAATAAAGTAACGCTTGAAATAATTGAAATTCTGAACATTATTTGGCTCTTATTCATATATTTTTCTTGCCTGTTTCCATAGCGCTTTGTGCAGACATAAATAATCTGCACTGAGTATCAAGTTACGGACAATTATTCAGTATAATATCAGCTATGTAGCATCAAAGTTTGTTGTATATCTTGAAACTACAAATTTAATTATAAGGACACTTTGAGCTTATCTTAAAGCTCATTTGCATCACATAGTTCGGTGTATATTACATCGATTGCTCGACAAACTCTTTAATTATGCAAAGTTTATTATAAAGTGTAACGAAATTGAAAACTCAAAGCGTTCCTTGGCCAAATAATGTTGGTACCACATATACACCTGAAGATATCCTGTGCAATCCTGATTCCCTCAAAGACATTTGCATATTAATTGGAATTTCCCGCTAGTTGGTCAACAAATTGTTGATTTATTCAGTATGGTAAAATGGAGGCGCAAAAGTTGCCATGTCAAATTAAAAGCCAATTTTTTCCACAGACGTCCAACGTTTGACGATGAGGAAGGAAGACGAAGACTAAAACGCAGAACGAAAAATAAATTATCGACTGAAATATTGATGATGCGACGCAGTGAGATGTGCAAATGATGCTGTCAACAGAGAGCTGCTTCCAAAGAAACATTTTCCAAGTTGATTTTGCTGCCATTCATTTGCTTTCACGCGCTTTTCACGCAACATTTAATGCTCTTTCTCTGTCTCTCTCTCTCCCCCCCAGACACCAAATGCTGCGACAATAAAAGCAGAGAGAAAAGGAAAATTGCAAAATGGAATAAATATAAATAAAAGTGAAAATACCAAAGGCACTGAAAATCGTCAGGCAACAGATTTGTAGCTTACAGCAGGTGTACACTGTGTGTGTGTGTGAGTGGCAGATGTGTGTGGCAGCTGCTGTAATTGACTATTGACCAAACAGCTGAGCAAACGCTTTCGTGACCTGCGACAATTTCGCTAAATACTTCCTATGTGTATGCAAATACGGAAAGACTAACGGAAAGGGGTAGGAACGTACCTTAGGGAGTTAAGTGAACCGATGATGAGGTGTTAATAGAGCAATTAAAAGTTGACAGATCTCGGACACGTGGCGAATAGAATATTGAAATTCTGTTCACATATGCAAAACTGACATTGGCCCAGCCACAAATCTCCAAGCTGTAAGGCGGCGTTTGGTTTGAGGGCAATCGCACTAAGTGTTCACCATTTCCGCTTCCACTGTCGCTTCCGTTGCACACCCCCGTCTCCCGTCTCGGCAGGCACCTGCATGGGTATTGTGTGCTGCATATTGCATATTGCGTCCCTTTCATATTGTGCTTTTGCCATGCTGCCTGTCACTCGCATTGTCAGCAGAGTTCAATTGTGTCCTCTCTGTGTGGGCGGGATGGGAAAGGAGGGGGTGAGGAGGTGGAGGGAGGCAAGCTTCTGACGCCAAGCACAAATGGAAACGAATTGGTTTTACATTGTGCAACTTGGCCTGCCGCAAATCTCATTCAGCTTGTTGGCATTGGTATGCGGCTTAACGGGATTTATCTGTTCAATTGCAGAGCCCCACGAAGCACAAAGCCCTCTCTGCTTAATCATTTTACTCAGAGAGAGAAAGCCAACTTGCACTCAAACTCCAATTGCATCATAGTATGGGAGTATTTCAGCCTGCGGCTGGCATTGTTTGCCTTTTTCGCAAAAACCGGAAAGTAAAATCAATATTTACATGCTGCACTGCACTGCGCTTCGCTTAAATAAGTGAGGAGCTGACTGAACTGAACTGAATTCAATTCCCCCGAAGAGAGCAGAGAAACAGCTGCAGCAGCAAGTCACTGTAAAATGTTTGACAACAATAGCAGCAGCAGCAGCAGCAGCCACAAGAGCTGAGTAAAAAATTGAACCAATGTTATTTGGCTTTTGGGGGCTGAAACAAACACGAGCGAGGGAGGAGAAAGAGAGTGAGCGAGCCAGGCAGAGCTGGACAAACATGTGCATGCATGGCGTATACGTGATATTAGTAGCTGTATAAAATTGAGTAGATTTGACTAAGATATACACTGCAAAGTGGTTGAATGATAGCGAAAACAATGTACAATAGAATAAAGAATGTAATATATATAATAATGTACTGTATATAATAAAATAAAAACATTATCATAGATGTTAGTTATATAATCTTCTTGGAGTATCATGATTTGATTAATAATTTTGCTAATCCATCATTCTGCACTTAATTCGAGTTTGCAGTTTATTTATTTCTTTCACTTCTTCATTTCACATATTTTGTTCATTTCTCTTTTTATCCCCACATCACTTTCTCTGTCTTATTAAATCTCTTTCATCCTGTACTGTTTGCTTGTTCCCTTTCTATTAGTTCCATTTTATTCTTATCTTTCTTTTTGGTTTCCAAACCCGACACCAATTAGGCATTTCTCAATTATCTTTATGGGCATCACAGTCAGCAAATTACCGAGAATTCAAGTCGATTTGCGACCAGATGCCAAAACGTACAAAAGAGTAGGCAAAATGAAATGACAAAGCCTTTTCTGTTTTTACTTTTTTTCTTTTTTGCTTGTACGTTTCTGTTTGAGTTTTTTGCTTTGTGATATGTTGGCATTGCCAAGCCACAAGTCAGAGAGGGCGACAAACAAAAAGAGAGTGCTCAAAAATTAATGAAGCAACTGTTGTTTCGCTTTGGAATGTGCTCGCATACATGAAAAGGATTGACATTTAAAAGTGCTGCCTGTCAGAGCAAAGTGTCTCCTTCTGTCAGTTTCCATTAGCATGCAAAAGTCGAAAATAAATGTACGCATAGCTTGAAAGATACTCAGCAAATGCAAGTTGCGAGTTCATGTTTGTATTATGAACTGCTTGAGTACCCACAGTTTGGCATCAATTATTATTTGTTATCAATAACTTTTGCATAATATATGGCACAAGTAGAACTAGCACAGTTCCTGATATGTATAAGTAACATATATCAGATATCTTTTCTTAGTCCGAGTAACTTTGTTATGTAAGCTCGATCCTCTGGGCTATCTGAATAGTTTATGACATTGGAAACCGGTTTGTAAATTTGTTGCACTTCCAAAACATGCAATTAATTTAAATATCGTTTGCATGTGTGTCTGCTGGCACAAGCCACATAAATTCTATTGAAGCTTAAATATGGAAAACAAACATACGTGCTGCACATGCAGTAAATGCATGCGATGGAGAGAGAGTCCTGCATGAACACATTCATTTCTAATATTATACAGGTGTACACTATACCCATAAATACCAGTTAGAGAACTCATTAAATGAGTTAAAGTTTTTATAAAACAAAGTACACCAAAAATCTACGAGTTTAAAGTTGATATCTATCCAATTTATGTAATGAAATGCTCGCATATATGTTCGCAACTTTATTATATAGCCAAGACTTAAATGTTAAACATAAAAACCACTATTCCTTATTGCATACAGTTAGTTGTAAGATATTGTCTGTTCCAGCAAGTAGTGCAGCATCCAAAATGTCTGCTTCGATAGACTAAAGCCTTAAAACAGAGAATCGTGGCAAATTCAATAAAAATTTATTTACAACATTTAATTCTTTGTTATCTTTTTTCTTTTTTCATTACTTTTCAGTCAAGTTGCCATAAATTCTTTAATAACTCACTGTACAACTATGAAATGAACACTAAAAATATTATACAGTAAATTAACTGCACACAAATGAATTTTTAACAATTTATACTGTACAAAATTGAAATGAATAAGTAAACTAGCTGACAAAACAGGCAAGACTTCAACACTCAGTCATATTAATTGTACCAATTAAAACAGTCCCCTTTTGAATGCATTCATGCAGTACTCTAGGCTAGCCTAGTGCAGCCTGCGTATCTATTTACCTATGTATGTGTATAGACTGCAGTGCTTTCTGTTATAAATTTGCAAATGGCACTTCATTTGATTAAGTAATTGCTGTATGCTGTGGTCCTCTTCCATTTGCTGATGTAATCTAATCTTTCTTTTCGAGCAAAGTCTGCTTGTAGTATGCCAGTAAGTTGGCATAATTGAATGGTGAAGATAATGAGGCAAGCGCTGCATTTAATGCACTTATTACAGTAGGTTCGTTAGCAACTTACAACTTAGTTGCAGTCTCTAATTAGTCAAAGATTCCTTTTACATCATCAACCTGTACTTGCAGCTAATGAGGCAGCAACTGTATAAAGTATATACGGAAACGTAGTCTTCCTTCCTTCAATACGTGGATGATAATGTATGTGTTGTTGTTGCCCAGTTGGGTTTTCCCTTAGTTTATTCTTTGGGTTTCCCTTGCCTTGCATACGTTCGTTCGTTCGTTTTCATTGTATTTAAATGCTCGTAAAATGCAAAGCAAACAAGTGTTAAAACTTACACACACACACACTCATCTCACTCACAGGCAAGCAGAACATCGAAAGTGCTTGTAATCTTTTTACATAAAAAATGCATCAGCTGCTGCTGCCCTTCACTTTTCACTCGAGCAGCGTTTGGTGGCGAATCCTCTTAAGACATTACGAGCACGCTGCTCGCATTTAATTTGGCATTTAATTTTAAAGCTCGACAAGGGAGTCGTATTTATTTAATTTTCGGATTGCGCACACACAAATGGCGACCTTTCCGCCTTAACCGAAAGCATTGACAATTTGCTGTACACAACATGCGAGGCAACTTACAGTATGTCGTGCGCTTTATACTCTATAGTCTATCAGAGTTGCAGTAAACTGCTCTGGCAGGGTGTTCTGTGTCATCCAAGGCAATTAAACTGTCACCAGCAGCAGCAGTAATGTGCTTTATATTTGCGGTTTTCTCGCCAATCTTTTAACTGCAATTTTAAAATCGTTAATCAACAAAAGAAATGTATTGTGTAATTGTGTTTGTCGCATATATCAATGATATTTAATTGGCCATCGACGGCAATAAAAGAGTGATCAAAGGGCTGAATGGCTGCTGAGTGCATGCAACAGGAATCGCGTTGCGTATGCGACATGTATGCCAAGTAGCAGTGTCACTTAAAGTAGCAAAAGGCATGTGCAGCACAACAGCAGAACAAGCAAAACAACATCGTAAAACAACGTCACGTAGGCTTAAGCGACAAATGATTTTGTACAGTGAAAGCTGCTACTCTACGACGAGCTTAGCTCTGTCTTTATTCTAAAACCACAAAACGACTTGCACACTTTTTGCACGACTCACCGTTCGTTTTATGATACCATTTCGATTCATATAAATATATATAGATTTAATGTAGAGCTTCGTGCAGTCCAAGGCTAACACTCTCTGTGTTGGGTGCCCATCAAATTGTAAATCAGGCTACGTGTCCGCACGTATCAATCTCCAGTCGCTCGTTTTACCTATTTTTCCGTCGTTAAACAAGCTACAAAATGCATGTGCAGCCATCAAAGTTTATCCGGGATGTCTCATCCCGTCCCCCAAGTTAAGTTTGCCATTAGAAAGTCGAGCCCTGAACGGCCCAAGTGGAATTCTTTGCACCTCTCAAGTCTAAGTGGTTATACCCGCTACCCATAGGGTGGAAGAGTATTATGACATAGTGTATGAAGGATAGAGAAGGCAGCGTTGCAAACCACACAATGTACATTATACATATATTCCTTATCAGCGATATAGGCATATCCATCTGTCCGTCTGTTTGTCTATATGTCCGTCCATCTGTATCTAAGTGACTATAACACTATGTTGAGGTGGGTAGCGGGTATATTAAATTCGAGAACACTTGAGTGTTGATTTCATGCTTGTTTTTCATCAGAAATGTTTCCTAGCTGCATGTCGAAGTTTTCGCTGATGCGAACTGTATTTGCCCGGAACAAGTACGTAGATTGAATTTGTAATTGCAATCTTTGTGTTATTGTTTCGGCTTACGAGCGTATGTGTTTTTGTATCCGTATCTGTGCTAATCTTACTAGTTGCATAAAGTAATTAGATTTTTGCTAGTCAAGGATTTCAATTCCCAATTCAATCAGTTTTCAGTTGCCAAAGGAATTGCTGCATGTGCAGAACTATGGAACTAGCAATGGATGTCCTTGAATCACACACATACACTATAAGTTGTGTGTCTGTCTATGTATCTGTAAGTAACCTAAGCAGGCTTATAAATCAAAAGCAACATCCAAGTTCATGCAAATGTTGCGGCGTGCTGCGTTTACAGTTGCCATAAACTGGCTAAAGCAGTTAAGACTTTATGCAAACAGCATCATATGTCAGTCGGAGCACGAGGAGCACAGGACCTGCTGCTCTCTTTATCAAATGAAATTAGATTCTGTGTTGTCAGGCAGCTAAGGCAGGCGCGCTGACAGACACTCTAATTAAATTAAACTGTATAAAGTTGGCACAAACACACACACACTCTGCCCATACACACCCCTTACAATGTGTGTCCTACTGTCTATCTGTGTGACTGGCCACATGTGTGCCTTGCTGCTGAGCCTGTGTACCACCTATGGAGCCCCTGGATTTCCTTTTCTCCTGCGTCATGATGCCTCTGTGCCAAAGTTCGCGTTTCTTGTTTGTTGTGGGTGTGTGCAAATACGAGTAATGTCTGTTGCCATGCAAATTACATGAAATTAAGGCAGTTAAAAATCGCAAAAGCCACACGAGCATAATCCGACTCCCATATACAGGGTGGCTGAGTCAACAGAATCCAATTAGGCTCAGCATATGATGCTGCCTGCTGTGTGGTAGCATTATTTCATAGCATCAATCAATTCAAGAAAGAACATATTTTTTTAAATCATTATTCTGGAATATAAACAGCATTTTTCATATAAAGTTTTAACTAACAAAGTCGGACTTGTTTACAATATATGTAACTTGTTTGGTTTTTAATTAAAACACTTAAAAATTCAGTGAGTTCCTCAAAACTTGAATGATTCTTATCTCAAATAGAAGCTACGATTAAATTGTTTTTCGACTACAAACTGTCTGGGCTCTTTCTGTGAATATTTGTTTTATTTACCAATGCGTAACCCTGTAAATAAATCAAGCACAAGCAAATAAACGATAGACAATGCTCGACTGTGATATACCCACGTGACAAAAGAATTTGTAAAATATTTAACTCTTATGTTTGTTGTATTATGCGTTGCATACTTCGCAGGGAACATCTTTGAAATCAACATCCCATTCAAAATATTTCATAATAAACTTCTATAACTTTAGATAACATTTGGAGGGTGAAAGTTAGTATATTATATATAGTGTGATTACCAAAAATGAACTATCTGGCATTAACAACATACACTTGGAATGAGGTTTTTTATTGATTTCCAGGGCGGAAAGGGGCGTTCAAAATTCTAAAATATACTAAATCTGCGCACAATATTGAGACATTTTGTCACAAAGTTTGGTAGTTCTAGCTCTTACAGTCTCTGAAATATAGGTTTTTCGACTGACCGACTGACAAACAGATAAACAGACGGACAGACGGACATGGCTATATAGACTTTTCTGTTGACGCAGATCAATAATATACATATACTTTGTTCCTTCCTGCACAAAGTTGTAATACCCTTCTGCCCTATGAGTAGAGGGTATAAAAAGGAATTTAGAGAAGCAGCTGCTGTTGCTGTTCCTGCTGCCACCGCAAAGATGCCTAATTTCATTAAATTGCCTCAACCTGCTGCTTAGTAAATCCGGCTAAGACGATGCGATGGCAATGAAAGAATTCAATTTAACTGTGCCGCGGGCCGAGGCGAATTCCTTTGCTGCACTTGACACGGGAAGGCCGGGGGAAAGGATGGAACTGTGGATGGTGATAAGTGAGGTTTCTTTTGCTAAACGAAAGTAGGTAAACGACAGTTAAGCACAGGGGGACCAGTTAATGATGAATGGCAGCGTGAAAGCGTGTTCCTTCTTTCCTGAATGCTTCTGCTTAATGCATGCGTCGCTCTGAAAGAGTGTGGCTGTGGGGGGAGAAGGGGAGGGTGCTCAGGTGTGCAGGTGTGTGCTTGTACTGTACCGTTTTGTGTGTCAATAAAAGCAGAGGGACAAAAACATTTCGCACGCAGGCCCATAACGTCTTTATGCCTGACGAAGCATTTAAGTGCTTAAAAGTCAGCGCAACTTTTCCAATTTTTATCGAGCAAACATAATGCGCCAGAGTGGGTGAGTGTGTGTGAGTGTGTGTGTTCTTAATGTGTGTACGCCTGCGAGTCGTTAAAAGTGCTTAAATATCGATACGGCTCATTGAACGTTCGTGTGACAGTTAAATTTTGCGCCGGCGTGCGCAGGCTGCAGAAAACTGACGTTTTGTTTAAGTTTCGGCCTGCTATCGGCACTGGCACTTGCTACACTCTGTAGCAACGAGTAACTTATAGGAAGTCCAACTGAAACTCAACCCTAATCACATTTGCTGACCCATCTAACCGACGCTTTTAACCTTGTCAAGCAGAGGGGGAGAGGGTGCTAGGTACTGCGTACTGCAACAATGCAGCAACAGCGTCTACGTTGTGGTTAAGGACACTGGAAAATTTATTACATTCGTTGGAAGGTCGCCACAGACCCGTTACAGAGCCGAGGCCCAGCTCAACCGCACGACCGCCCACAGCCCACAGCTCCTGCCGGCGCCCTGCAACTGTCGGAGGTTTGTTGAGTGATTTCCTTGGCCGCACAACATCAACTTGTTTGAACAACGCAAATGAGCAGAGAGTTTGTTAGAAGACCCGCCTGAGAATGCCGGAGAAGGCTAGACGACTTGTTGCCCAGGGCACGACCGAGTTTATTTACTTGATGGTTTTGCATTTCGCAATTCTGGGCAATCGTTGCAGCCACTAATTGGCTTTTGGTTAGCGGTTCTGCATTAATTGCAAATTTAACGATTTGACACATTTTGGGTTTGGGAATCTTAACTTACTTATAAGATTATCTACTGCCTCAGTGAAGTCTCTCGGGAGAGGAATCAAATTGATTACACAGGCTTGTGTGTGTCATACCTTTTTCTGCACGCCTCTCACGTGGTCGTTTTCTTCAATGTCAGCAATAAGGCAATAAAGAATAAGGAATAAGAAAAAGTGAAAATGAAAATGCCGAGCTGTGAATGTGACACTTTTGATTGAAGGCAAGCACATGTGAATGGAATGAAGTGAGTGAGGGGAGTGAGTGTTTTGGGCGCAATCAAATTTATGCTCTGAATGAAGCATCCCACACACACACACATGAAGGCAGGTTATATTTGAGTGTATTTGCTGAGAATCCTAGACTATCTTGCATGAGAATTCGTCATTCGGTATTTGACTGATAATTGAAAACGTGTCAACAAGTTAACAAGTTTCGTTGAGAGTCTGCGACGCAGCTTTTACGCTCTTCAAAAAACGTGCCACCAAACGAAGCTATAAAGATTATTGAGCGATTCTGCCTGCGGCACTAAAGTATTTCCGGCGGCGCAAAGTGGATTTTCTTGTCTGCGAAAATGCAAATGATTTATACTTAATACAATATACTGCACTTTAAATTTGTTACGACCTCAAGTCCTCACCTGTCCTTGACAGGTTTATAACTCTACAACCATAAATATTAGATTGATTATAGTCGAATTATCGGAGTATAGATTCTAAAATTGAAAGAAAATCCATCTGTACAGAAACATGAGAAATTGAAAGCTAAGAAAGCTTCAACTACGATAATCAAAAATCAATATTGTTTAGTTTTTGATAAAGTTTTGTGTAGTAAAAAGTTTCTGTACTTTTAATGTATTTTGTGCCATTGACATGTTCTAACTATACGACAAAGTTTTAAACATTCTTGACAGTGATGGGTAAAGTAAATAACAAACTTTACAACTTTATGTATAGAACATATTCGATTTTACTTTAATCAAACATAAGTTTTGGCATTTTAGCATTAACATTTACACAGATCTTATAATTAAAGGGAATTAATTAAATTAGAATGGCTTAGTTAATATTTCTTAACGGTTTTTATAAAGTCTGTCACAGTTTGTTTTGTTTTTGAAAGAGAAAAAACATCTCAGAAGTGACATATAAAAGAAATTTAACTCTAAATAATATATGAGAACGGAACTTATGAGTTTATTTATGAATGAGAGCTAACTGAAGTACCAGAGGCATAAAAAAACATAAAATACTACGTGTGATTCGTCATGTTTGTTTGAATTGTATTGCCAGCCCACCTCGCGCCTCTTTATCTGGTAGTGTTGGTGGCTCTCTTGAACGTGTAAGTCCCAAAGTGTTGGAAATTTGCAGTGCGACGCTAATGACAAATCAAACAAACGATTGAATTCAGTGGAAGTTCTCACCATACGTTATCGGACAGTGATAATACCTACAACTGAGACATTCAGGGTTCGCAAAATCGTACTAGATAGGGATGGGTACGTGTTATATTTGTTTGAGCTCTGGTAACGACAAACTTCGATCAAGTTAGAGCAATTACGCAGGTGGAGCACGAATCGATCGAGCTCAACGCTCACGCTTACAGCGCTGATCACAACACAATGGAAATCTAGATAAGCCTTTGCCCGGCAATTGATAACGAACGGCAGTAACAACAATCTAAATCGATCTGCAGTTTGGTGAGTAAGTTCGCGTTCGTTCGACAGTTTAGCGCGATATTCCAAGCAAGTAAGACGCGTGACATTTTTGTTAGCTTCGACTGAAAATTCCAGACAGTCAGGTCTGACTCACAGACAGACCATGAAATTAGTATTAGCCGTAACGTTGTTGGCCTTGTTGTTTCAAGCACAAGCTGAGGAGAGTGGGGAAGACAGCGACCATACAGAGTTGGATGAGAAGAAGAATCTTGAAGACTGTCCACAGGAGCAGCTGCTTTGCAAGCCACAGGGCCAGCCCAATCAACCCGTGCGTTGTGTGGAGAAACTGAGCAGGAAAGACGTCACGGGTCTGATCTACTGCAATGCCCTGTACTGTGAGCCAGAGGAATTCCAGCATGACTATATCGTGCGTAATCATGACCAGACACCGCACACCAACAAATGGAAACGAGCACGGATTGGTCAGGTGGCCACGCTGCACGATGTCTGTCTGCTGCGCAATGGCCTGCCAGTGGCACGCAAGTGCGGGTCAAAGGGCATGCACGCTCAGTGGGAGCCCATCGACAATTGGGGCCGCGTCGTCTGCATGCGCCGCTTCAGAGAGCATTCAGTCAGCGTCGACCTGAACTCTCTGCACGATGACATCTTGGAGGGCAGGCGACTGACCAACAATACCCAGGGACGACGCAGCACCGCGGCCCTGATGAGGGACATATTTCGTGGGCACAATCGAACTGTGCTGCCTGCCGATGTGCACATGACGGGGCAGGTATTCAATGTGCTGATGGAACAGCCCATGGACGAGGTGGTCAGCACGGACATGGTCAGCATTTGCCGCGAGATCATGTCCAGCGATGCGAGAGTGCTGCGTCTATCCGCACAGCTGAATGCAACCAACTCGGTGCTGAGTCAGTTCGAGGCGTACATGGATGCACTGCCGCAGCAGTATGTGCCCAGCGACAGATGTGGCAAGGCCACTGTCCGTGCTGCGAGTGAGGCAAGCGTAGCTCAAACTGGCGTAGAAATTGCCAATTATGCTGACATCGGAGTCCAGGCCCTGATGGCCATCAATCTGAGTGTGTTCTATGTGAATCCCGTCTGCGAAAACATCACTGGCATCGCCATTTACTCGGCAGCAGCTTCCGATAGGCGACAGGGCAGCGGCTTCTGGTATCGCTTTCTCTATGCGAACGAGAGCGTGGAGCAGCTTAAGGCAGAGTCCAAACTGGAGACTGCAGTCTTAGTGCCGGAACAGTTGTGGCAACAGCTGCACCAAGCCAGAGGCGTCTCTTATCTTGTGCTCAAAGTCTACGGTCACGATGCTCTCTTTGTGGAGGCCACTCAACAGCGCAGTCGACGTCCACGCAGCAAAGTACTTTCCATATCCATACCCGGACTAGAAAGTAAATACTTGCAACTTCTTCTTCTTCTTCTTGTTATTCACACAGTTTTCTTTCAGCTGAGACACTTCCACAACCACTGCCCTTCCTGCTGCGCAACGAGAATCAACTGCAGCCGGATGCGCAAGCAGTGCGCACAGGTAGCGGCTGTGGATACTGGAACTATCAGACCTGGTTGAGTGATGGCATCACGACAGATGCCAAAACGGATATGCTTAAAGATGCGATTATCGTCTGCCAGACGCGTCATCTGACACAGTTCTCCTACCTAGTCGGCGGTAGCTACCGCGTTAATGAGGAGGGCGATGAGGTGCTAGTGACGCCGTTGAACGAGCGCGTCCTGGACATCATATCCATTGTGGGTTGTTGTCTCTCGCTCTTCGGCGTGTTGGGGATCTTTGTGACTGCAGCCGTGTTCAAGAGCTGGCGCAGTCAAGCATCCACCAAGGTGCTGCTGCATCTCTGCCTGGCCATGACACTGCAAATGGTGCTCTTCGTGTTTATCAACACGGATGATTTGTCCGAGCAGCTTGTCTCACATGGCGCCTCTACGCGATGCGTGCTGCTGGGAGCTGTGCTGCAATATTCCATTCTGGTTCTATTCAGCTGGATGCTTATCATTGCCTTTCTGCAGTTCCAGCGCTACGTCACGGTGATTGGCATCCAACGACCGCGTCACTACATTCTGAAGGCGGCACTTGTGGCTTGGCTGTTGCCTCTGTTGCCCACACTGCTGGTGGCATGCATCGATCCAGACTCATATCTACCGACCGAGGCTCAACTGGCCACAGACACTGGGATTTGTTATCCCTCTGGCTATGGCCTCACCTTTGGCGTCTTGCTGCCCATTACGCTCATAACTGTAGCCAATCTGGTGATCTTCGTGTATGTCTTCTACAGTATTTCCCACTCGCTTGGCCAGACTGTGCACAGAGCCGAGCGCCAGTTGGTCTACAAACAGATTCGTCTCTCGATCTTGTTGTTCTTCCTGCTGGGACTCAGCTGGATCTTCGGAATCTTCGCATTCATGGGAGCTGGCATAGCGTTCTCGTATCTCTTTTGCTTGACTGCCACCATGCAGGGCTTTGTGCTCTTCATTTACTTCGTCCTCATCGATGAGGCCAATCGCACGGCTTGGCTGGCAATTATATGTCCAACAAGGATGAAAATGGATGTACAAAAACGCATGACCGAGCTGCAATCGATGACCACGTCGTCGACAAACTACTCGAATGGCAGATCAGAGCATTAGGCAACAGTTCCAATGTTGCTTTACCCCCAGCAGAACGAACAAAGCAAGACCAAAGGAGTATTACTTATAAGCAAATATTGTACCATTTATCTAGAATACACAACATTCCTTATTTTAAACAGTCGAATACTAGAGTCGCGCACGTCCCACAGTGCGGAGGTGGGTGTGGCGTTTAAAATTGTAAATTAACTTGATCAGCGTATGGTATACATTAATGTAGGTTCTATACATTCCAAATTTGGTGGTTCTAGCTATCATAATAGCTGAGAAATCGACGTTCAGATGGTCAGATGGACAGACAGACAGATGGACAGGCAGACGGACAGACAGACAGACAGATGGACCGGCAGTTGGACAGACAGGTGGGTTGACATACGGACAGACAGACCGAATAATAAGACAGACAGATAGACGGGCATACATAATTAATAACAGACGAACAGACAGACAGACAGACGGACACTCAGATGGGCAGACAGACGGCCAAATAGATGAACAAACAGACAGACATATATTTAATAAACATGATCAACGTATGGTGTACAAGAGCTTACATTCTAAATTTAGTGGTTCTACCTTGTATACTAGCTGAGAAACCGACGTTTAAAAAGACAAACACACAGACAGACGACAGACAGACAGACAGACAGACAGACAGACATGGCTCAATTTGACTAGGCTAGTGATCCTGGTCAAGAATATCTGTACTCTGTGCGAGGCCTGTCACGCATTGTTCTGCAATTACATATGAATATGCACATGCAATTATTGAACAACTGGGCAGGGGGTTCTCTAGGGATTCTCTAGGAGGTTCGTTCAGAAGATTTTTCATATTGTTAAAGCCCTAATGACCCGGCCTGTACCCAGTCAAAGTACATAGCTCACAGCTATTTCAATAGATAAATGTCGAGGTACCTTTTGGCTTGCCAGATGTCTCCTTTAGCCAACGATAAAAGATCATTAGACTATGCATTATTGTTTAATCCACGATTTACATATACAGGACATGTGTGAGTGTGCGTGTAAGGTTACTGAATAACACTATTTCATTCGAGAATTAATTATTAAACTATTTAAACTTGTTAGCTGCGTAGTCCCACTTTGAGGAGACGCCCGTGATCGGTCCCATTTCCAATTGTATCATGCGACGCAACTGCGCCTGCTTACGATCCTCATCATAGGTGTCTGGTGTGATGGGACTCAGCGACTTATTGTACAGCATTGAGAATCCAAAACCAAGAGCGACAGCCCATAAGGCAACGCCAAGCGCATGCTTCCATTCGCCGGTGAACTTCTGAAATTCCGCAAACGTCTGACAGAAGCTGTGTCGATACAGTGTTTTTTTCTCTTGACACGAGAGCTTCTTCCAGTCACCTTGCTCCTTCTCGCGCAATGCGCAAATTTCTGGAGTCACCTCGCGGAAGCGTATGGCCGGAAATGGAAAGTCGGGGCAGTCAATGTAAATGGGACTCCCGTTGATCCCATGACCGACAACTTCTCTCTCACCAACCATCTTGCGTGTGGGATCAAAAGTATTGTTGCGTTGTGGTATTTTCCATATCATACCACCGGCGGACTGCCTCCAAAGAGAAGCAGCGCGTGGTCCTGTGCTTCGCAGAGATAACATGTTGATGCGAGTAATTTCTGCATTGCGTAATAATAAACATATAACTTCATGTTTAATTATTGATCACTACCCACCTGGAGCTGCACTTTCGATTGAAAAAATACAAATTTTTAAGTAAATTTTTGTTTTAATAGTTTCAGAATCAATATTTTATTTTCGAGCACATAAATCTTACTTTCGAATGAAAAAAAATTCTAATTTTTAAATAAATTTTAGTTTCAGAATCAATGCCTTTTCTTCGAGCACATAAATCTTACTAACTAGTTTGAGTTTTTTATTAGACATTCCAGTAGTTGACAGCTGACCAGAGTGACCATCTTTAGAAGGGAAAGGGTTGCCAAGCGACCAGTGACTGTAAGATATCTTTACACTTATAATAATTTCCAAAAGCAAATACTTCACTTTGTGAATAGCCTCAGTTCAGATTGTGATTTGGAGGTTGAAGAAAGTATTCAGCAAGTTGCGATTTAACTTGATCTGCGTATGTATACCAAAGAAACATTTAAACTTTTCTGGCACTTATACCTGGACGTTCATGCAGACAGCTGAACGTGGTTAAATTGTCTCGGCTATTGATGTGGAATAGGAATATATAAGTGTTCATACACACAATTATTATTTATTTAAGGGATGGTTTATATAATTCTTTAGCCTAACAATTAATTGAAATTAATAAAACAACACTTTAAAAACTCTTCACTCGACGCGCCTCAATTGTTGTCTCTTTCTTGTTCCTTTTTCTTATTCTCTACTCCTCCTACCACAGTGTTACCCTCTTCTTGGGCTGTCAACTTGAGTGCTGCATTATATCGATATCTTAATACCGAATAATATAAATAATTACAAACATTGTTCAATCAATATACAACTTAAACATATCCCACATATATACCTTGTTAGTAAACCCTTTTATTAACTATTTTGAATGGTTCAGTAGAAGGAAGTACAACTAAAATTATAATATTTGCAATATTAATCACCATTTGATGTAATCGAATAGTCAACTTAAGGTAATTACTGAAATGGGACACGAAGGCATTAAAAGCTTAGTTATGTCTCTCAATTAAGCAAGTGCAGATCTTCAAGAAGCTGTGCTAATGCCAGCCTCGCTGCTCACATAATCCTCGGTATTTATTTACACTTTCACTGGATTTCGCCCGGGGGGAGGTGCCTGATTGAACTGAGGAATGCTTTCTGTTTGATTAGCCGTATGAGAAATGTGCTGTTCGAAGCTGATTGATGGTCGCCTTCACGGTTCAGTCGAGGTCAAAGTTGTGTTGGGTTAGCTTGGGGGGAACAGCAGAAATATTTAATACGCTTGTTCATATATTTATGGAGTAGGGGAAGGAATAAGGGAGAAGCAAGAGCAGAAGGGGAGAAAGTGCTCTGCATCCCGTTAGCATGACATGAGAAGTGCATTTACATTCACTGCACATGGGCAAAGTTTCTTTTGACTAATGTCGCAGCATGTCTATGCATGTCAAAGATGCGCACCTGTCACAACTTTGGATGTGTGCAGGAGTGTACGTGTGTGTGGAGAATTAACCTTTTCTTGGGGATCAACAGCCAAGTGAAATTCTAGTTGAAGTTGGGGTTTTTTAAAGTACAAAATGTCAAAAACCTGCGAATAGCTGAGCCAAGTCAAGCGAAAATTGGCAACAACAAGAACAAGAACATCAGCAAAGAAACAATGTCTTAGAAGAGTCAACGACTCGGCAAATGAATTGCAGGCCAAGCAAATTAAATTTACTCACATAGCAACATCATCAGCAGGGCAAAAGCAAACTTTCCTCGCTCACAATCTTGTGCCATCTAATTATGGACATCGCAGCAGGTTGCGTACGCTGCGTATGAGTTATTTTTGACGACAAGCCTTATTTTATTAACGTCTTACATTTGCTGTATTCGCCTTTGCCACATTAATTCAGCTAATTGTGCGATTTATACGTCATTCTCTGGGCCTGAACTAACAGTTTGATTGAAGCTACGGGCGGGACTAACCTGGCATTTAGTGCCGAGTCGTGCCTCAGCTTAATTAACCAATTAATATACATAAATAATTCCGCTTATACCTTGCTGTTGCTTGTTGCTCAAAATTGATAGTATAACCATAAAGCTGGAGCATAAAAGATTTATGTCTGAGGCGCCTCAGGCGTTTCATTAGAAATCGTCTTGAATTATTCAAGTTCTGTGTCTCGAGTCGAGTTCATAAGGCATTTGAAATTTGAGTTATGAGCGCTCAAGTAGCATTTCTCGTACTTGCAACCATCTGGGATCGAGTTTTGGACATCAATTCCAATTTACTTTGCATGGCATCATGTTCTCACGGCAGGCACCCCGCTCCCAAAGGCAGGCAGCTGGAATTGTAGAGCTCGGCAAGTATCTTAATTGCACCTCGGAGGTTAAGTGTGCCTGCTCACGTATGAAATCCGCATTGGCCTTTAGTCTGATTTAGTCTGTGCGAACCAACTGATTACAATTTCAAATTGCCGCAGAAATTGAAGAGTCTTAAGAGCAGTTAAAGTTACTTTGCGCATGCGTCGCTCTCTCTTTGTCTCTCTCTCAACATTTTTATGCCCCGCCTGCATTTCCTTACGTTAAGCATACGCCACATTACGTATACGACACGTAGCCGGCATAAATGAAGGCCAGTGAACAGTTTGCAACAAGCAACGCATTTGTACGGTACACAAACAGAGCTGGCCACATCGGGAATAGCAGAACAGGCCACAATCTCGGACTGACTTTGCTCTAAGGTCAGCTAATGGCACGACTTAATCGTGCCTTTTATACCAACCTAGATGCAATAATTCTAGCAAGAAAGTCAGGGAAACAAGAAGCAAGCATGCTGCTGCCATGGAACGTGTATTGCGCGTGCCTTTGCTGTCCATATAAATTGCTTTAGACGCGTTTTTAATGTGCTCGCAAATTCAAATTCATAAAAGGGCCATTAAAGCAGCGCATAAAGAAGAAAAGGTACTCTCCAGCCCTGCCGAATTAATTAGAAAAGCAAACCAAACCAAACCAAAACGAACCCAGTTGAGTCGTGCCAAAATAAATGGCCAGCAAGATTTATACAGAAGGTCACACCAGGAATTCCAATAAAAATATTTCAGGTTCACGCGGACGGGGAGA
The DNA here is from genome assembly GCA_018903715.1 of Zaprionus davidi. Classification (NCBI taxonomy): domain Eukaryota; kingdom Metazoa; phylum Arthropoda; class Insecta; order Diptera; family Drosophilidae; genus Zaprionus; species Zaprionus davidi. The sequence goes on from JAEIGL010000003.1 coordinate 6,977,553, forward strand.
CGCGATTGAGATCAGCGGCGTTTCTTTCTGCATACCTTGCGGAGCCTGCAGCCAGTCGCCCTTTTGCTGGTCTGGCCTGCAAAATCGATGACCCGAACACCTGCAGAGTTTCGGCTAAAAATAGCCAACAGCGAGACATCGCAAATAGATTACGGGCAATACATTATTTACCGCCCCATGGTGGCTGAAAGGTCAGCGCGGTTTAATCATTCTCATTCTTGCAGCAAACTCTCCTTCGCTTCGCTATTAATGTGTGGCAGACACGTGAGCTCCTGCCAGCATACACTGAAAGAAAGACCATTGCAGTACGGCACTTTAGCTTAGCATGAATGCGACATTCTTTCAGTTGGTAAAACTCCAATTAAACAATTGAAATTATTCAAACTTTTTGCTATTCTTTCTCTAAAGTTCTCCCACGTGAAAATGCGGTTACAGTTCGTCGTTGCCACTTTGGGTTCTATTCACTTGGAATGTAGAAGTGTGTAGGCAATACACACACAAGCACACACACACTCTCAGACATAGACAACAGCTGAAGGACACTGCTGCTGTGGGTAATTAAGCGTTGTGCTTAAGCCTGATGAGGTTTTCAACGCGAGATAAATACTTATTACAGAAAGAAGAAGCAGCAGAGCAAAGCTAGCCGAGCCCATCTGTCTCTATCTGTCTCTATCTCCCTCCCTCCTTATCACTCTGTCTGACTGTCTGTCTGTCTGGCAGTTTGCATGTATCTCTGTCTGGCTGTCCATTCACTCAAAGTGCTGCTTCATAAGTGCTATAATTTCGAGAGCCCGAGTATATTACACTTATCCGGCGAAGTACGAGTATGATATTAATTTGATTATACTCGTGTCCGCAGCTGGCACACGCTGCCTGCTTAAGCTGCCTACTTATATGCGCCACAGCGACGACGATGATATTCGCCTGGAATTAGACTAGCAGTTGATAATTGCTTGCGTGGGTAGCATAGCTCACCCACTGCCTAACATTTTTAAACTTGGTCTATTTCTATCGTTCCACAAATTACCCTTTGTCATACCCATTGAAAATAGTTAAAATAGGGCATACTAACCTTGTGCAATTGTATGTATGTATGTAATATGCAGTAGGAGGCGTGGTAGACACATTCTTAATCAGCATCAACAGGCTAAAAAAATGGACTAAAAAAAAGAGAACAGAAAAAATGTCTAATCTAGATTTTGTCCACGCTCCTTTGCGCCCTCATTAATTTGATTGCTGGACTGTTTATTTTTGATAAACACAATAAATATCGACCGTAGCTTTCTGAAGCTGAATATATTAGCTACCTCACCTTCAAATTGACCTATATTTATATTATTATAATATCCTGTACCTCTTCTTCAAATTTCCATACGATCAGACAATAAACACAGAAGTATTAAAGTCTGCAAAGTTCCGTTCTTCTGGTTGCTGTTTCCCTCAAAAATCTACTACAAATTGCCTTGAAATGCAGTGCATAGTTCGCCGTTGTAAGCATTATTTGCTTGTTCGCCCGAATGCCGAAGAGTTAATTGGAATGCCGGTCGTGTTGCATACAAGTATAAACTAAAGTTCTCTAAGAAGGCAATTTGCAGTTGTGTGTCCATTAGGAATGCTCGTTATGCTCTTATTGAAATTGAAATGATACAAATACATCAGTTGCCCGATTACCTTGTAATGCACAATGAAATCAAACATATTCTCCGAGTGTAGAAATGTATGCATTGAGTGCAAGTGTGCCAGAGTTATTTGCATTATTTACTTCTAACTACAGATGTTTGCACTTTAAAGATAGAACAGCCGTGCTTACAGCAGCCTAGGTATGTACACATATAGCATACAAGTATATTCCATATACAGCACACACACGCAAGCAATTTTATTACAGTCAGTGCAAAAGTTTTGCAATTTGAGATGGACAAGTTTTGCAGGCAACTAGAACCGAATTCGAACACGGGCTGCGGGCACTCAAGGGGCCCATCAAGGGGGAATGCTAGCTACAAGTGTGCTGTAATAAATTTGCCAAATAGTACAGTATATATATATAGTAGAGTACAGATGATATGGCTGCTATATATGCACAGCACACGTAGCGCAGTGTAAGAACGAGCGGAGAATGCAGATACAGCTACAGATACAGTTACAGAGGTTCTCTTTCTGGTTGAAAGGCAACGAGTATTCGGGATTTGCATATTTCATGTATTTATGCATAAGCCGAGAGAGTCGAGAGTCGCTAAAAGCCAAGCGAGAGCTTTGAGCCCGGGGCAACAAATGCCGCATTAACATGCCCCTTGGGAGCTGCGTCAAAATGAATGAGCACCATTTGCATACATCATCGGAGACAAGCGTAATATGCACGTAAGCGCATACACACATATATATGTATATATATATATATATATAAACATATATACGAGGGTCGTTTGATAAGTCCGTGACTTTTTGTATTTGCCGCGCACCTGCTCTAAATACAACACTGCTCCTGTCAGCAGTTATCGATTAACAGCTGACTGTAAAATTTTGAGAAAGCTGCGTTTTTTGGTTTGCGTTTTATAGGCATTGAAAGCAGACGATCTCGTGAATTTTAACGAAAATGGAAAAAAGTGAATTTCGTGTGCTAATTAAGCATTATTTTTTGCGTAAAAAATCCATCACCGAAACCAAGGAAAGACTTGATAAATATTATGGGGACTCTGCACCATCAATTTCAATGGTTAAGAAATGGTTTACTGAGTTCCGTTGTGGTCGTACCAGTACAAGTGATGCCGAACGTTCAGGTCGCCCAAAAGAGGTCGTCATGCCAGAAATCGTCGACAAAATCCATGGAATGATATTGGATGATCGGAGAATGAAAGTGCGTGAGGTAGCTGAGGCTGTAGGCATCTCAACTGAACGGGTACATCACATTTTACATGAATATTTGGACATGAAAAAGCTTTCCGCGCGATGGGTGCCGCGATTGCTCACACACGACCATAAGCGCAACCGTGTGACCATTTCAAAGGAGTGTTTGGCGATGTTCAACCGCAATCCAAACGAATTTTTGCGCCGTTTCGTTACCGTAGACGAAACATGGATCCACCACACCACACCAGAGACCAAAGAACAATCAAGACAGTGGGTTTCTCCGGGTGAACGTGCACCAAAGAAGGCCAAGGTGGGTCTGTCGGCCAACAAGGTCATGGCCACAGTTTTTTGGGATGCACAAGGTATCATTCACATCGATTACCTTGAAAAGGGTAAAACGATCACCGGCGAATATTATTCAGAGCTTTTGGACAGATTCGATATTGATTTGAAGCAGAAACGACCGCATTTGGCGAAAAAAGTGCTGTTCCATCAGGACAATGCACGGGTGCACACGTGTGTAGTCAGCATGGCAAAATTTCATAAATTGGGCTACGAACTGCTACCCCATCCAGCATATTCTCCAGATTTAGCCCCCTGTGACTATTTTTTGTTTCCAAACATGAAGAAATGGCTCGGCGGTAAGAGATTCGGGTCAAATGAAGAGGTCATCACAGAAACAAACGACTATTTTGAGGGCCTTGAGAAAACCTATTATTTGGAAGGAATAAAAAAATTGGAAAAACGCTGGACTAAATGTATAGAGCTAAAAGGAGATTATGTTGAGAAATAAAACGCTTCTTTGACGAAAAAAATATATTTTATTCAAAAAGTCACGGACTTATCAAACGACCCTCGTATGCATATTCATTTATGATAGGATATATATATTTACAGGGTGCACAAAGCGCATCAGATTATTAAACATGCAAATTTTTAAGTGGCACCCAAACAATGAGTATGAGGTTTCTCCTGCGCATTGTCCAGGTGCAAATGGCAGATGCTCGAGCAAGCTGATGATGAATGATGCGCCACGACAGCATCATTAGTTATGCACAAGCCAAAAGGTCAAAGGTAAGTCAGTTGTCAAAACATATCTCACTTAAACCGATTAAGTTGTTCGAAACTATTTTCATTTTAATTATCCCCCGACGAGTTTGCTGAGTTTATTCACATTCCGGCCAACAGACTGTGTCTGATTGGGATTTCGTGCCTGTGCTATATAAAAATCGATGATCCATTTTGATCGGCCCGATAACTTGAACTTAATGAGGGCAGCAATGGCGTGCCCAGCCTGAAAAAGGCAAACGCAACTTGACCGCGCCCAGTTCGTCAGCCGAGTTATCGTTGCCGGAGTTGTCTGAAGAGTCCGCACGTGAGTACTTGGATGAGTAGTGCGCTTAGTCAATTGGAAAGCAATTCGCCCAGCCCGGCGAGCTGGTCATGCATAAAATATGAGCATGCTGAGACTGCCTGACGGGCATAACTAAATTTGTTGCTCGCCATACCCTGCTGGACGTCCTTGACCACCCTCGCCCTGCCTTTCCCTTTGTCATCCTTGACGTGCTCATCATTTCCATTGGATCCATTGAGAACGAACTGCCGCTTCTCAATTGGGCTTAGTTGAAAAGCCCATTAAACTCATTACATAACGGTCAGCGAGAGCTCAGGAGGATTTACCCTTCACAAGCAGAGGATATAAAGAAGAAATTGCTTTTTCATTGGAATAGGCAGCAGCAGCTTCTATCTGTATATGATATGATATGTAGGATAGCTATGATTGAGTGTGTGTGCAACACATACAGGCGTTGGCATGCTCGACAGCTGTTTAATTAATTGCACAAATAATTTACATAGTAATTAAATGCTTTCGAACGCTTTCATAACAATACATTGCATACTTAGCAGGGGGGCATCACAATCAAAACGATCACAAATTCTAATCACGAGGAGAAACACTTGCTTAAATCAATTCCGAATGCAGCGCCGCGGCGCCTTAATTAAGTGTCATGGCTGACGCTGTTGGCGCTGTTGGTCGCGCATCATTTCCGTTTCCTTTCCACTTTGCTTTCGCTTGTCGCGACTGATTTTCAGCTGTGATGGCGACACTTACAACTCCCCCCTAGGCCCGCTAACCCGCAGTAGTTGTTCGACCATTGGAACGCCAATGTTAATGAGAAGTTGAGCACTGCGAGGCAGTGAACAGAACATGGAACGGAACATGCCAATGATCAAGGGAGAGGGAGGAGCTGGTCGGCTTGTGCTTGGACTGACCTCTCATCGCTTCTGGTGCCGCCACAATGACAATGACGATTATTCTGCGGACACCGATTCCTGTGTCAGCATCAATATTGCCTGCTCGTAAGAGGAGGGAGAGGGAAGAGGAGTGCGAAACAGTGACAACATGCTTCAAGTACAGTTGGACCCCATTAGGTAATTGTATTTTGTTTGTGTGCTGCCAATGGATGCTAAAAACCGATTACACAAAATTCAATTGGAATTTAATTAGATAAAATTTATGCATTCCAAAAGGATAGATAGATACATAGATACAAATGTTAAATGACAAGAACATTATGTTTAATTTAATTTAATAAATGTAATAAATTGATTTATTGTATTAATTGAATTTTTTATGCAAATAAAATTACTTTTGTAAATAGTTTTAGTAAACACTGTAACTATAGATAAGAAACAGACACTCGATGTATTGTAATCGACCGTGCACGATCGAAAAAGTCCGATGAGTCTCTCGAGCAAGGGCCAGACGAATGAATGTGAATGAATTAATAAAGAATATATAAGCATCATACTTTTAATTTTTCCATTGGGGATCACATAGACAGTTTTATCTGTAACCTAATGAGGCTGATTCTCTAAGACTACTTCTCAATAAATAGTTATTCTTATTCTAACTTAAGTGTACGTTCCTATATATAAAATATATAATTTAAGTTTCTACTATAATTTAAGATATTTTAATTAAAACCAGTAAAAAAGCAACAGTCGCGCAGCACGCGACAGTGGGATACCCTTCGACCTATGTTCCCGTGCAGTTTAATTTGTTAAATTCATACACGTATGCATATGCACATGCTTTACAATTATTCCCAACAGATGGCGCTCGCGCTCGCCCGCCTCTCTTGTTAGCTGAGAGAAGTATTTGGTTTTATGCTCATACTTTCTTAAATAACTTCTGTGATTATTGTCCGATCGGATTGCAAATTAGAGAATACGTAGATAATTCATTCAGCTTAGTATATGTTAAAGTCAGAAAATTGTAGCTTACAAATTGAGTTGAAAAATTAAATTTTTGATTTACGGGGGCGGTGGGCGTGGCATCTAACATTTGAAATAAACTTGATCAGCTTATAGTACACAGAAGTCTTCCTGCCAAATTTGGTAACTCAAGCTTTTATAATAGCTGAGATCTGTGCGTTCACACAGACAGACAGACGGACAGACAGACAGACATGGCTCAATCGACTCGACTTGTGATCCTGAGCAAGAATATATATACTTTATGGGGTCTCCCAGTTAGTATACCCTTTTTTGACCATTTTCAATGATCGAAGGGTATAATTATGCCTCAACACAGTATAACTTTATATCATGGTGTCGCGCAAATATAAAACATAAAACTATCAAATTCACAACATCTCGATTGACAATCTTTGTGATCCAATTATCGATTAAAAATGCATATTTCACTTAAGCAGATGTTCGATCTCATTAGGGTGAACAAATGAATGTTTAACAGCCAAAAAAAGAGATACACACAAAGGCAATATCAATAACAATAATAATATCGAATTTCATCATGTTAATAGATCAACAGCGAGTAGATCGGGCCTACTAGGGAGTATAGCCCATCAATGTTGGTAACAAATAAATATCGATTAGCATTAGAAGCCAGTTATGACCAAAATGTTGAATACAATCATATTTTAGTTGAGTTGTCAAGCAGACACAACAACAAGAACAACTTGAACAATGCGCAAAATGCCCCGAATTGAGCTGTGCAGTCTGCCAATCAATTTGTATGGCGACTAATATAAAGAGGCAGCGATTAAAAATCAATATAAAACTACAGGTGTTTGTTCACTGATCGCAGCATTGTGCGGCATACAAAGGGATTGTTAACCAGACAAACCCCAACTAGACAAAAAACTACCAAATATTATGCAAATTAAAAGCTGAGAAATTAATACGTACATGCGCGTCATAAAGGCTCGCAGCCACTAAAATGATATATACCAATATATCATGAGTTATTTGCATAATTATTGTGCCGAGTCCGAGTCCGACTCCAAACTCGTGTCTGGGCCTGAGGCAAACAAAGTCGCCTCGTTGTCTAAGCCAGAAAGAGATTTGTTGATCTGTTGGTCTGTAGATCTGTAGATTACCCGAATCCAAGTGAATCTCAACGCATCAGCTGTGAAATCTTATATGGAGATTGTCATTGTCTTTGAACGTGGGCTGGGAATTAGTTTCGCTCGCGTTGATCGATTAAACTCGATTAAAGCACAGAAACAAGATCAAGCTAAAGTGAGTGGCAAAAAAATAAAACATAACATATATATAACTCTTGAGATGATTTGCATAAATCACGTGATGCGTTGGCAGCACTCGGGCGAAAATAGAATTAGCTGACGGCCACGATCTGAGAGGAAGATGGCCGGAGATGGTCGACAGTCAAGTCTACTGACCAGCTTAGAAATTTATGTAAATGCATCTGGCTCGGCTTGGGACCCCTGAACTTGAAATGCGAAGCGCGATGTGCGAAACGACAAAACGAGTCGGCGTTGGCAGACGGAGCCGATTGTTCAGTTGCCCAACGGCTGTCGAGCTAACAAGTTTGTGACTGGACGAGCATCCATCCATCGAACGTAGCTTGCTGTGCTCCTCAGTTTATCAATCACCACAGAAGGCATCGGCATCGGCATCGGCATTGAGTGAGTCATGGACGTGAGAAGGACGTGCCTCTGTGTAAGTTTGTGTAACCAAACCAACGAACCATTTGTCACTGTTCGAGCCATAATTTGTCTTCCAGTTCGTAACTCTGCTTGGCGTTGCGTGTGCCGCCAATCTGGGCTACTTACCGCGCCAGCAACAGCAGCAGCAGCAGCAACTCCAGCAGCTGTCGAGGCAGTCGACGAGTCAGCAGGCGTACTATTACAATGCGCCCAGTTCCAGTACCATGGCGGCACTGCGTCGCATTGTGTTGGGACACCTGCAGCGCTTCCAGCAGGCGGACAGGGACAGACAGCGTGCTCTGGCTACGGAAGTGCAGCCGGTGGCAGTGCCAGTGTCAGTATCTTATCGGCAGCCCAGCTTGGACTTGCATGCGGTGCCGCCCAATACGCCCACGCCGAAGAACTATGCAATGAACTTCCTGCCGGAGGGCAGGGATGTGGTACCCGGAACTTCGTATATACCGCTGCGTCTGCTACTGATACGACGCTGAGAGGAAGGTGAAGGCGAAGGTGTCACGAGGGCGTCGGCATCGTGTGTTATTCAAATGAGAGTTCGGCTCAGAGGAATGCCGTTCTTGGCAAGCAGTAAATGAGGTTAATTTGTTATAATCCTACTGGTTGTTATATAATTTAATGATATTTTAATTCGATATTATACGCCAACAGAGTCGGTATTCTAATTTAAGTCTAAGCTAATTTGCGACCCGAAATACGACATGAAATTCTCGCAGGGCCGTAACGACGCTCTCGGGGGCAGTGTGCAAAACTTCTCAGGGGCCCTCTATTGTAATTGTCTTGCTCTAAAATATAGTATGTATTTAGTTTATAAAACATTTCATAAAATGAAGAAACCTAATACAAATTACGTCATACTTATTTATCGATTTTATATTGGCAAACTCATCAATAGGTTTTAAGATGATGAAGAGAGCCATCATTTCGCAACTATTTCGCAATTATTGTACCCATTACCCAGGTAGAAGGGTAGGTAGAAGTGTGTTTAATCGGCATAAAAAGGTTACTTGTTCTATTTATTTTTTGTAGCCCCTGTCTAGCGAGGCCCTTGTGCACCCCGCATACGCCTAGCTACGGGCATGGTAGCATAACTGTGATTAACGGCCTTTTTAGTTTTCAGCCTCGAAACATTTGCGGAATGATATCTCGCACCACTCGTAACGATCGGAGAATACAGAAACATACAAAATACAGAAAGATACAGAAACAGAAAAATACATTCACTAAAATTAAGTTAGTCATATCATTTACATAATTTAGAAGCGATAAATTAAAAGGCACGGAAAAAACAGTTGACTCAACCGGACAGGCGGCAAAACAAGCCCAGCATAGAAATGCACCATATTCCATATATGGTGAGTTCGTATTCGGAAGCGTGTGCCAAGAGATAAGCAATAAGAAGGGGCCTGTAAATGAAATTCCGTATTATTATTAATTATTTCGTAACCAGTTATTCCAATTGGAATACAATCACTGGGCCTAGTCTTTGTTATCATCAGGTCTTTAGAGTTCAAGTTTGTTGGTTGTATTTTTTGTGTAAACGTTTTGTGATACGGATATTCAAATGTTTGCTACAATTTTAAAGTAAACATAACTTGCACAGTTTGAGGTTGTGTTAACAGACCTTGTCAAACTGCAAACCGGTTTAAGCCCAAAAGAGTTGTGACATCGGCTAAGTGAGCAAACGGTTTGTGTACTTGCTAATGTGCATTACGTACCACACAAGCAACTATGAACCGTGTGCTTTGGTGGATGGCTTATTTGTACCATCAACGTACATATTTCTACACATTTTTTCAGAAGTAATGGAAATTTCGTTGCCAGATAAAGAATTCGTGCTGTGTCTTGGCTTTACACTGAAATACGTGCAGTTTACTGCTTACCTGCTTCAGTTATCAAAAAAACCGAAGTTCTCTATATTTATTTTCGTTATTAGTAAATCGGAAAACGTTTAACACACGCCCCTTTTTGGCGTCAGGGGGTGGGGCGGCAAAAACACTTTTAAACATATAACGCATAAAACCAAAGAACTTAATGCTTAGCGAAATCATTACGCAGTCATTTAACGAAACTTACTTGCATCTAACAAAACTACTCCACACTGAACGAAGTTCGTTCAACGAACCTTACAATTAAACGAGTTCCACATTTTCGGGTTCTTACCTGGTGAAGGCATGTAAGACATGTAAATGTTATATATCGTATATTTTTAGTCACTGTCAATAGCGCAGTTGATTTTCCCATTTCCATCCGGCTGTCTGTCCGTTTGATTGTCGAAATCTCGGGAACTTTCAGAGCTAGAGACACTAGATTCAGAAAATATAATAAAAATGCATATGTATGTATGCATGTATTTATTATATGTATATAACATAATTATATTTATGTATATTATAGGTGCTATTGATAAGGGATAATAGGCCTTTCGCTCATTGTCACACACCCCAGCCTTTTTTTGTTTTGTTTTTATTCTCAGAATCCTAGTAATTTGTGTGTACTAAATATGACACTCGCTAAAATAATAGAAGACATATGGCGTTCCTTGTTTGGAAGTGATACAGACACAGCGGTGGATCAAGACAATTGTGTAGCATTGACCAGTCTGATCGATAATCAATATTATTTTGTGAGGATCGGCGGCTTAGGCGGCGCTTCAGCAATTCTTATGGCACTTTATGTCAATAGCCAACTGCAGGATGTCCACGATGCCAGGGAACGGCTAAAGGCACATGTTATGGCTAGTCGGGTACATTTTATGCATTCTTTTGCCATGATGTGCATGCCCATGGTACACTATCCACTAATTGTAAGTACCAAGGTTGATATTCTCATTTGTTCAGGGATCTTCAGTTTTATTTACGAACATAAACACGAACTGAATAATCGTTTATCATATATAATATTTTATTCGGGTATCATAAAGCTTTTCTTTTCATTCTTTCTTGTTTGTAAAGTTAAATATCTGAACGGAATTTACAACAACTCGCGTTACTTGAATGAATTAATTTATGCACATTTTTCATTTGATTTGATTTTTAACACTCATGTAGCTATGTATATATATTTTAATATGTAATGTATAGAATTAGTTCAATGTATATTTATGTATGTATGTAAGTAATTGACACTCTCAGGATAAAATTCTAATGAGATGATTGAGGAATTGAGTGTTAAGATTGAGCTTGGAATTTAGCTAAGCATTTTCAAAAGTTCTTCCTCTAAGATGTGAAGATTGTATATGAAAAATATGAAACATTTCCAAAGCTAAAGCTAATGTTCAACAACCACTAATTGCAGCTTAAAAGTAATTTCAATACCACATCACGAAACTTGTATACTACATTTTCTAATATTAACATTCTTTGTCTGTAGGTGATATGAGTTCATAGCTGATATGGGCTTAGGATATGGAAATAATTATTGTCTCCTTAATTGTTTTATTTACTCTTTTGTTAAAAAAATTTACCAAAAGGCAGCTTTAAATAACGCTGCTTACATATTACTTCTTATTTTTGCATTGTTTCTTTGTTTGTTATTATTTCAAAATTTCTGTTTTCAGCCTTATTTGATAAGTAAATTGTAGAGCTTTTCTTTGGTTGTTTTAAAGCCAATAACTAAAGCTAACATCAAAATATGAAGGCTGTATTATTGTCTAGCACACACTTAAATGCAACGCTATGAGTAAATGATTCAGATGCCATATATGTATATTAATCTATTATTTAATTATTTGTCCACAGACTGGCGGAGTTATGATTGTAGGAACCATTCTGTATTCCGGCTCCATGTATTATCAAGCTCTGACCGATGATCATCGCTTCGAGGACTGTAGCACCATGGGTGTATTCTGTTTGATGTTCGGCTGGCTGTCCCTGGTCTTCTAAATGGGGATATACAGTATAATTCGCTTAGCTGCCATAACAATATTCCATAGAAAATGGAATATTCCATATTCAGGCAGTTAAACGAATTATACCGTACTCGTATAGTAATATAAGTAACATTTACATTATAAACAATTACCTATTTATGAATGATATATATAAAACCAACTAAAGCTAAAGCCTAGGTCAAGTTGCGTCTGCAATTGCGCTTTTAAAAAGCGTTTTATCTTAGTTTTATACGTTGTAAGTTTTAGCACTTGAATACGAAATATTCATTGTTTTTTTATGTTTTTAACTTATTATCAGTTGAAGTTTACAGCGAATGGAAGATACTCTTTTGTTAAATGCATAGAATCTCTTTTAAGATGATTTAAATGCAGTAATACGAGTGGATTTAACAAGCTAATACAATATAATATATAATTTAAAAGAGAAGAAGGGAAACTTAAATAAAATCAAAAGGAAAATACAAATAAAAATTGAATAAATTGTTACATTTATTGTGTATACCTGTACATTAATAAATTACTATAAAACACACACATACATTAATACTAGACGCAACAGCTTATTTTCTTGTTTTGTTTATAATTGTTATTGTCGTTACGGAACACATTTTTTTTTACATTTTCAATGCAACCTTTTGAAGGCGATTTAACAGATGTTGACATTGAATTCTTTTTTTTTACTGCACATTTTGATTTAACTCAATCTTCTGGCGTATTGTCATGCATCGTTCTCTAGTTCTAAGTAGTCAAATCATCTAAAAATTAGTTTGTACATGTTTGTTGTAAAAATTCATTGCCGACTTCGTCTTGGTTGCATTTACTGTTTATGCTACCCTAATAATTTCTGCTTGGAGGCCTCCGCAAATAAGAAGGTCTTTTGTATTCGTGCATTGGCCGCCGGGTGGTTCGTAATTGGTTCCAGTATCTTAAGTATGTAGTCTTTGAAAGCCTTCGGCACAGCGAAGTGTCAAGAATCCTTCTTCAGATGATCCTCATGCGCCTGTAAATATACATATATTGCAAATACTTTTCATTTGAACCTTATTTATCATTTGTTTACCTTCTGTGCTACCTTGAGCAGCACATCGAATGTGGCGTCGCCAGTCTGTTTGACCATGCTGTGGAATACCTTTTTCTCGCTGACTGTCAGGAGCTCGAATGGCGATGCAAACTCAACGGCGCGTCCGGCATCCATAACCAAAACCTTATCTGAATCCATGACAGTGTGCAATCGATGGGCAATTGTCAGCACTGTGCAGTCCTTGAACTTATTCCTAATTGTATTCTGAATGAGCGCATCTGTTTGTGGATCTACGTTGGCTGTGGCCTCGTCCATCACCAGAATACGGTTCTCGCGAAGAATGGCACGTGCCAGACATACCAACTGACGCTGACCGACACTGAAGTTGGTACCGCCTTCAGAGATTTTGCTTGATAAGCCGCTTGGCAGATCAGCTACCACTTCCTTCAGCTTAACCTCTTCCAGTGACTCCCAAAGCTTAGCGTCCGAGTACTCATCAAACGGATCCAGATTGTAACGCATGGTGCCCGAGAAGAGCACAGGCTCCTGTGGAATAATCGAAATCTTGCTGCGCAAGTCGTGTAGTCCCAGATCGTTGGTATCGCGGCGATCGATAACGATGGCGCCCTCGTTATATGACAGTCGGAAGAGGGCGTTAATCAGTGACGATTTGCCAGCACCAGTGCGTCCAACAATGCCAACCTTTTCGCATGGCTGGATGTCTAGGGTCAATCCACGTAGCACGTAGTCCGCTTCCTTTTCTGGGAAATAACGCAGGCTCAAGTCGTTAAATACGATCTTGCCCTCATCGGGCCAGTCCTTTGGTGGTTTTTTGTTCGGTTTAGAATCAAAGTCACCCTCAGGTTTCAGATCCTCATACTCCACAACACGTTCAACCGACGTCATGTTGTTTTCCAGTTCAGCCGACTGTCGCATACCCCACTGCACCATACCTGTCAAGCCCATGGCCTGGATAACGTTTTAAGGAGAGAGTTAGATTCGGTACGGTACAAGCTTATGTATAATGCATCATACCTGTGTAATAGCCAGACCAACATCGCCACCATTCTCTGGAGTGAAGAGGAAGAAGCTAAGCGTGACAATCGCAAGGTAAAGCACACAGACCATGTCCAGCCAATAACCAAATGCACGACTGGTTGACAAGAACATGTAGAAACCTGAGCTGTGCATGTCCTGGAAGTTATCAAATTCAGCAATCAATTCCTTCTGAGCGCCAAAGGCGCGAATTGTGGGCAAGCCATTCAGGGATGCACTCAGATGGGAGTAAATGGGCGACCGAGCTACGAATAAAAGAGGATGCCATGAGTTTGAGGTTACTTGGATACCAATTAGTTCACTTACTTATGGCCTCCAGTCGCTTGACATCACGTGAGGTATTCAGATAGAAGGATCGCAGCAGATAGAAGATCAAGGCAAGGATAAATGTGACCAGGAGGTACCAAAGATTTACAATACACAACACAACAACGATGCCGATAATGAGCAATAAGATCTGCAGTACATCCATCATAACCGATGGCAGAATTTCATCCACTTGACCCAGATCCTTTGAGAAACGATTCAGAATACGTCCTGAGGGATTTGTGTTGAAGAAATGCATTGCAGCACGGGTAACACCCTGGAACATCCTGTTGTGCAATGTGGTCGAACTCTTAGCAGCCAAATGGAAGAAGAGCACACTGCGCACCAGTGAGAAGATGATGACCAGCACGTTAATTCCCGTAAACCAGTAAATGTCATTTGGATCCGTATCGCTATTAATTCTCGGCACAAACGAACGACGCAAACGGGACATAAATGACTCCGTTTCTTCATCAGTGTCTCCATTTTTGTTTACCCTATTAAAATGCGTATTTGGTTATTGGATTTACTTAACCGATTCTCAGGCTACTTACCAGTAGGAAAGGAACACGTCAGCTCCAGAGCCCAGCACCTGGGCACCAATGCAGAAGAAGGCAAAGATGATGAACAAAAAGTAACCGTTGGCACCAAAGTATTTCTTGTACAGTCCCATGCCGATGTGTCCTTCGGTGCGGGTCTCCTGGGTCTGCATGGGTGATTCAACGACAATGGATTCAGTGGCCGAGCCTAATGATGAGACACTGTTCTGGCGACTGCGCAGGTTGCTGGCTTGCGAGAGTTTACGCTTGTCCGCTGCATCACCAGCGCCCTCATCCTTATTGCTGGGATCTGTCAACATCTTGGCAAAGTCCAAGCCACTCTTGCACATGGATTCATAGGTTCCCTTCGCACTTATCTTTCCTTTGTCCATTATAACAATTAGGTCGGCTTGTTCCAAGAATTGCAATTGATGCGTGACCAGGAGCACGATATCCTCACGCAAATAACCTCGCATGCACTGATCAAAGAGATGACGACCCACATGAGTGTCCACAGCGCTGAGCGGATCATCCAGTAGATAGATGTCCGCTTTGCGGTAAACGGCACGTGCCAGGGCGATACGCGCCTTCTGTCCACCAGATAGCGAGGCACCACGTTCACCCACAATTGTCTTGTCCCCATAAGGCAGCAGCTCAAAGTCACGTTCCAAAGCACACTTCTTCACCACCTGGCGATAGCGACTTTTATCCATGGGCAGTCCAAACAATATGTTCTGTCTTACGGTACCCGTGAATAGCCAGGGTTCCTGAGAGGCATACGACAAACTACCATTGACCTTCAACGTGCCAGAGTCTGGTGGAAGTTCACCAAGAATTGTCTGAATCAAACTGGATTTGCCAGAGCCGACGGGACCAATGACAGCCACCAATTGCCGTGGCTTAATTTTCAGCGTTATATTATCGAGAGTGTTTTCATTTGACTTCGAGTCCCACTTTGCATTCATCTTATTAATGTTTACTCCAAACTCTGCCTCGCTAGTACGACGACTGTTCGGCTTCAACAGTCCAGTGACTGTGGCAGCAGGCTCCTCTACCAGAGTGGAGGGCTTGATTCCCAGCTTCTGCTCATTAACATCATGCGACTTATCGCGCACCTTGGTCTCCTCGTGCATCATAAACTTTTGAATACGGCCAATGGAAACGAGCAATTCAGCAATCTTTAAATTAAATAAGAACAATGTAAGTAATATTAGGGGCGGTACATAGAGGAGGAAATGTAAGGCGCTGCACAACTATGCACTGCTTCTATCATATCCCGTTGCTTACCTGTGAAATACCCATGGGGAAATAGATGGTCATCGTGTTGCGCAGAATGTTGTAGTAGGCAGTAATCGCAAAGGCCTTCTCTGCAGTCAACAATTGGCCGAGCAGGACATAGCCAACAAGACTGATAAACACCGAAATACGTGTTACATACATTATGAAACTTTGCAGGGTACCGCGAATGTAGTTCACTTTGCGAATCGCTTTCATTTCATTGGCGCGCACTTCCTGAATCATTTTACAGAATGGGTTTTCCCAGGCGTACATCTTGATCACCTGAATGCCCGAAAGAATTTCGTTCATCATGCGCACACGCTCATCTGTCAGCAGAGCTGTTCTCAGACGCAGCACCGAGGTCCTCTTGCCCAGATATGCCTGCAGAGGTACAAACAACAACATCACAGCCACTCCAAAGAAAGCCGAAACGCCAATCTGTAATTGATTAAGGGCAATGTTATAGAATACATTGTCTTGAACTCTAATTGGATTTCATTCAATTTCGTTTACCTCTCTCCACATCAACCAAGTGACTACGCCGATTTCGACAGGGCCAAGCCATAAATAATGCATGTGAATAACTGAGACATCCAGACGGCCCACATCGTTTGATATGAGATTAACCACCTGGCCAATAGTCGTATCGCCCAGAGCTGTTCTGCTGAGTCGCAACGCCTTGCGATAAATCATACTACACATAGCAACGCGCACCTTCATGCCCGTATGGAACATACCCAGCATGTAAGGATGCATGAACATGACGTTAAACAAACTACACAAAATCACGCCTACGGCATACAGATATCCCTCAGTCTGATCGTCGCTGTTCAGTTTCTCCGGGTCCGAATAGAATGAAATCAGGCCGCCCAGACAAAGCGGTTGTGTGACGCTGCAAACAAGAAACAATAATACAATAATAGTAATTGACGTCATAAATAACTCGAGCAGTCGATCGAGTGGGCGTGTCTCGCTTACCGGAAGCCCATTTCAATAATAAACAAAACGAATCCAAGTATACCGAAGTTCCAGCCAAAGACGCTCCACATAACCTTAAACAGGCTGGGAGTCTTCTTCTTCTTGCGCTTAACCTCCAATTCCTTTTCCCAAGCATCGCTGAGTTTCTTGCCAAGTATGTCTTGAATTAAGAATAACAAAATAAATGAAGTATAATTAATTACAGCGATAAACTGCTGAGTAAAGAAGAAAGTGAACTTATATAGATGTTACATATTTATTGAGTATTATCGAAATAATTGCTAATTGAATAAAAATAGAATATGATTAGCTGATCAAGGTGCATATAACAGATAACAGAAACTAGAAGCTTTCAAGTAATATTTCTTTTATCAGTTCTGACACGATTTGAAGTCTTTACGATTTCTTCATAAAAGTTCCTAGCTATGATTTTGTATCGCCTATTAATAGTAGAGTCAAGCGTTTATTGCCTATTGTCTTTGGTTTAGTTATAAGTTATGGACGTAAAAACCCTGGGACAGCTGTTCACTGTATTTGTGATCTTATCAGTGGTCAGACTAATCCCACAAATGAAACTGCATGTGCACATCGAGCCCTCGCAGCACTCGAGTCCAGTCATGGGCACTTCCGCAACGGGTGATCGGAGGCTAAGACAGTTTGAAGTGGCTACAAAATTCCAAATGTATTCATGAATTTGTATAAAGCATGCTATATGCCTATTATTCGACGATTTGCCATTGTTTACCTAAATAAATATTTACTCAAGGCGTATGTCCCTGATAAGATAGTCCACGAATCCCCGAAGCACTTCATGTCAATGCGTTGTGTCTCTATGGGCTCATATATTATAAGTAAATAAGCGGCCGATATTTAATTATATATCTCATATATCATTATTGGTCAAAAAGGAAATTCATTAATTGCGGCAATGGAACTTGTCAAAGTTATCAACTTTTAAACGGTTATCAATGAATAATTGTCAGTTAGCCACATGATTTTACTATTGGTAAATCAAAGGTCGATTTCTCTGTTCTTTTTCCCCCCTTACATCATGACCAGATTGTCTGCAATCCCCACGATAAGCTTGAAATAAACTTGAAGTCTATTGGATATAATAATATTGTGTGTCTTTTATACGGCATTGAAGAGTCAGTTAGTAAATTGATTAGCGGAGAGCTTATCAATGGATGAGGTAGCCAAAATTTATGAAGACCGTAAGAACTGAATGAAGAGATAGTGACAATAATGATAAGCCGTAAAAACTTTAAGCTATTACATATATGTATGTATGTATATACATTGTATATATAATGTATATATGTCTTTCCTTTGAAATCGAATGGGATTTGACAGCGTCTGCAAAATTTCCGGGAGTACAAAATACACTGTCTATCGTATGACAAAAGTTTCGAAACGAGCCCAATACCTACTACATGCTATAGTACCCAAAGCTCAGCCACATGCTCGGCTATATCTAATCATGGAAATCTGTACCTTTAAGTGGTGTCCCAGTGCCGTCGTTCGCGCCACTTCACAGCACACGTAAAATATATGTCTGAAGAGTTGATATTTCCTTAGATTCGAAATGGTATAAAACCCAATGACAACGTAAGGAAGTGGACTTGTTCCACAGATAGCTAAATGACTGATCCAAGACGATGAGCAAAGTTCGGAATACGTTCATTGCTTGAAATTTGCACCTTATTTATATTCTTGCGAATCTTCAGTTATCAGTCACGTAAAATTTATGATTTCATAGGTTTTTCACAGAATCAGCTCTGATGTTATCAATTAATTACAGTTACTTTATAATTCAATTATACCAATTCAACTATATTCGCTTTATTTACGAGTCTACTTCATTTGACATTAACAGCATAGATTTGATCGATTCGACAGAGTTTCTTATTCGCATGACTCATTCGACTTACCCGACTTGTGCTCATTTAGCGCCTTATAGAGATCGCGTTCATCTAGAGTCTTCTTTCGTCCTTTCCAGAATGTAGGCATCGTATAACTTAAGAACAATAAATATAAATTAGATATATCTTATGCATATACATTTCTTTGTACTCACCAAAACATTATCGATGACAAAAAATTGGATTTCTCACGCGGATTAGGCGGAAGTTCATCCGCGTTTACCGATTGCATTTTGAAAGCCTTTTGTTAACTTCTCTTTATCCGGGGGCAATTCAATATCTCAATATCTTGTCATTTGTTGATTGCTTTCTCATTCAACAAGCGCCACTGCAATAAAGATTGATACATACATAAACAGAAGCCCACAAACCTATTGTATATTGACATGAAGTGTGTCCATCTATTGCTACTGATAACAGTTTGCTATGCTGTTGTTGTTGTTGTAATATTTCTTGAAGGGCTTTCCGAAGCTGTCAACGTCATAGAATATAGCAATACATATGTACTATATCTCATTCGCATATCTCGTTTTATAACTAAGAATGAAAGTCTAAGACAGTTAAAACGGAAAAGTTATAATCACGATGAGTTGACTAAATCGTTAAAGATTTGTTTATGTTTGAGACCATGAAGTGACTATTGGACTATTTAGATTGTACGGTGAAATTCGTTAAATAAATCATTTAAAAATAAGTTTTGAACACATTTTTTAAAAAACATGTATCCTCGCGTACAACTGCTAAAATATTGTTGTAATTAAAAATGTAGAAAGCCAACGCTCTGATTTCATTTTGAGAGTTAAATAAAAATTAAAAATATTTATTCTTTAAATTGATTAAACTGTTTTCAGTAATTTAAAACCAATGTGACCTTGCTTAGAATTATTTCACATATTTATTTCGCAACTTGAGATAATTTTCGGCTTGTATTTTTTTATGTATATTTTCACACGCGAAATTGATCAGAAATGAATAATTAAAATTAAAATTTATTTTCTTGTGCACTTCTTATTTTTAGTTTTGGTATCACTTAAACTATTTACTAAGTTATACCATAAGCTTATATACACTGAAGATAAGCGGTATATAGTTTTCAATGGAAGGACAACCGGACTCAGAATATCACGAGAAACTCACAAAAAGGGCACTGGAACCGGCTACCAGCAGCGCGTCGCGTCCAGATCTGTTAACAATCCGCAACTTACCTTTTGCACTGATGCACTGGGCTCTTATATAGGCTCTGTTATCTGACTTCGACTTCGGATTGGTGGCGCGATCAAGAGAGCCGAATCAAATCGTAGTGAAAATAAACGATGACCATAGATACGAACCGCTTAACTCGTGCAACAACCTGTTGGGAGTTACACCAACTAAAGTTATATATTAACTATACATAGATAGGTAAAACATCAGAAGCTCGAGTTGTTGCTGTAAAATTGTCACGTTTTATCCGTTATTGAATTTTCATAATCACCAGCGTTTGTAAATATTTGTAAACATATTGATTTATTTTATCTTCACACACAAATGCATTGCAATCATGTGTGTATATTTTTGGACTTACCAATAACAGAATTGACGTTTTTATTTCCAAAGTCGCAAATAAATCAGCAAAACATAAAATTAAGAACGCTTCAAACAAAATAAAACTTGAATGCAAATCAATTAAGTTTGGTGCCAATTTAAACACGTGCAAATTCTCTTACAAGAAATAGTTATTATTGTCGCTTCAAAAAAAAATGGTGCTCTATGTGTCTGTTTTACATAATTAAATTTAATTGTGCAATAAAAATAAAAACGTTAAACAAGTTTGTGCGAGCTCGAATCTTCGTCTTCTTCTTTACTTTGGGTAGCGCAGGCGCTGTAGTGTCGATAATATTTCGAAAAAGGACGTTTCGGAAATGCACTTAAATCTTAATTCAACTGAACGTAATACATTTTTTCTTCCATATTTTTTATATTTATCTGTTAAACGGCATTTAAAATAAATCTTTTCAATTTTTTCACATTTGTTTTTAAATAACGAGCGCGACTGTCGCATATTAACAGACTGTTAACGCAAATTTTCACTCGAAGTTAAATATCGATTGATGAACTAAAATAATCGATGTGGAGACTTGCTGAACTGGATTTTATTTTAATAATGCACATATTTTTTACTAAGCTCTTTTATTTGAGTGTTTTAGATTTTTATAATATATATAGAATATAGAATGCGAAGGGATTAGCAGTATTTATTTTGAAGTTGTAAGATTTCCCATCCGTTAAAAGTAAATCCAATGAACCAGTCAGTTCATTTTTACCGAACTGAACCACTAGCAGCTATAAGTTATTCATAGCTCATTAAAATAGTCAATCTAAAGTAAATAAAATAAAACATCTAAAGTATTCAATATATTAATAGTCGGCAGTAAAATTAGAATACTGTATTTGAGAAAAAACTGAATATGCAGCCCCTAATTAGAAGCAGTTTGAAAATAGGTATGTATGTTAATTGAAATGTATCTGTTGGACTTTGACTTGTTGATATGTTTTTGATGTTAACTCCTTATCACTTGATCACCTACACAGCCTGCAATGGGGTGCAGATCCGCAAAATAGCATCGATTTCTGCTCTGCCGGACACACATCAGATGCTGCAGAAAACGTGCCGAGATTTTGCAAATTCTGAGCTCTGTGGGCAAAATGCAGCGAAATTCGATCGTGAGCATCTTTATCCCGAACAACAGATCAAAAAGATGGGTGAGCTTGGACTCATGGCTGTGTCCATCCCCGAAGAGATTGGCGGAACCGGGCTGGATTATCTTGCATATGCTATTGCTATGGAGGAGATCTCTCGTGGTTGCGCCTCGGCTGGCGTTATTATGTCGGTAAACAACTCGCTGTATCTGGGCCCATTGAACAGCTTCGGAAATTCGTCCCAAAAAGCCGCATATATCACACCATATGCGACTGGAGAACGTGTCGGTTGTTTTGCACTCTCTGAACCTGGGAACGGTTCGGATGCAGGTGCTGCATCCACAACAGCAACAGAAAAGAGCGATCACTATGTGCTGAACGGGACCAAGGCATGGATTACCAACGCATACGAAGCAGAAGCAGCGATTGTTTTTGCCACAACCAACAAACAGTTGAAGCACAAGGGTATTTCAGCGTTTATTGTGCCCAAAGGTCTCAAGGGATTCTCTTTGGGAAAGAAGGAAGATAAGCTGGGCATTCGTGGCTCCTCAACGTGTCAGCTCATATTCGAAGACTGTGAAATACCCAAGGAGAATCTGCTCGGCAAGCCGGGCCTTGGTTTTAAGATTGCCATGCAGACTCTTGATGCTGGACGCATTGGCATCGCCGGCCAAGCGTTGGGCATTGCTCAAGCTTCTCTAGAAGTTGCTGTCGATTATGCTCAGAAGCGTCAAGCATTTGGAAAGCCCATATCAAAACTTCAATCAATACAACAGAAAATTGCCGATATGTCGATGGCTTTGGAGTCGGCAAGGCTATTGACCTGGCGCGCCGCTTGGCTGAAGGACAACCATCAGCCGTATACCAAAGAAGCCGCAATGGCCAAATTGGCAGCTTCGGAGGCTGCTACACTCTGCTCTCATCAGTGCATTCAAGTGTTGGGAGGCATGGGCTATGTAACCGATGTGTCTGCAGAGCGGCATTATCGTGATGCTCGTATTACGGAGATATATGAAGGCACATCCGAAATTCAACGTTTGGTTATTGCCGGTTCCATTCTCAAGGAATATGCTAACTAACTCAAACTGTGATATTTCATTTATATGTAATATTAAGCTCAAAGTACATACATATATGGTCATACAACATTTGAAGAATTTGAAGATGTCAAACAATTAATGTAAGCTAAAACTCTTTTTTAAATACATTACTGAATCGATTATAAAGAAGTTTGTTACTAATCTCTTTTCAACACCTGACATTTTATAATTATATAAATTTGTTCAATTATGTATGATTTATTGAATTTAATATAAAACTTGTGGTTTTCCCGTCTGTATGATTTATCTTACCACATTTTTCGCGCACTACCGTTGACTTTTTGAAGAATGTCCAGATTTGGGAAACATATGTATATTATATGCACACTGCAGATGATTTAATATAATTACAGTCGTCACCATGTCGCTCTGCTGACTTCAATACTTTTATAAATATTATCAATTAAACAGCTTTTATTAAAAAATACAGAATCAAAACTTAACTAGCTTTCCGCGTTTATTCTTGTGATGGTATTAAACATCGATGTTTTAAGAAAATGCAAATACACGGATATATCGATATATCGATGAATAGAGCCAATGATCTAAATATCGCCACAGACGTGTTAAGACATGTACGGTGGTACCGCATGCATATTTTGCTTAATATCTGAACAATCGATACATTGGGACGGCACACAACGATAGACTTCAGAATGGATTATAAACAAAGATATGAAAAATTAAAGCGTCGTGTAAAATATTTTGTTTTGGTAAGTTAAACTAGTAAGTATAAGTATGGACAAATAAGTATAAGCGCCTATGTATGCACTTATATTTGATCCCATTATATCAATATCTGGTGTAATGAGTTCTTTTTTCAGGAAAATGGATCTCTTGTGGATGAGGTTTGCTTCTTGCAAGCAGAGCTGGTTGCCGCACGTTCAGAAAGGCTTACGTTAATTGAAAAGTTAATGTTTTACGAAGGACTGGACAGAAATCCAAACATAGCTAATTCCGTGTTTAATGAAAGCCGCAATTCTGTAAAGAATAACGTTGGTGAAAGACAGAGCTCTGTGGTGAAAAAAAGTAATGAAAATGAGACGCGAGAAATATCAAAACAAAATCAACGCAGTACTTCGATATTTCCATTGAAATTGAGTAATATCCTTATACACTCAATTGGCGAAATTATACCCACAAATCCAAACTTTCACACGGCCGAATGGATATATCCAGTAGGATACGTCGCTACGAGGATTTACGCACATCCAAAAGATCCATACAAAAAATGTGTTTATACATGCAAGATACTTAACAATGCTGGAGTTCCTCAGTTTCAACTGATCCCCGATAATGACCTGGATGGTGTGTTTTTTGGAGCAACAGCTAACATTTGTCATCAAGAATTGTTAAACGCAATACACGCTTCTATTGGAAAACCTGCGAAAGTGCTTCTGAAAGCTAAGGGAGAAATATTCTTTGGGCTATCTAATCCAAGAGTACAATCTCTTTTAACATTGGATACTAAGTTTAAACTCTGTACTAAGTTTAAGGGATATTTATCCGACAACGGGTCAATGTGCGACACCACTGACCCAACGATATCCTTTGCTGAACTTCAAAACTGCCTTACACGGTAGTCTGTTTCTTAAATAATAAATTATTTTAAGTTCTTTGTATTCCTCTTAATGATAAATCAGAAATGTTTAATTTCATTAGCAGATTTTATATAGCTTTGCATAAGATATTATTTATTTTAGCCAGACACGTGCAGTGCACAATAATGTGACAACTGCGTCCCCATAAAGTATATACATATATATGTATGTTCTCGATCACTACCAACAGAGTTAAATTCTGTGAAGTGCATATATGCATGATACGTAAGTATTATGCTCTCACGATTGAAAGAAGAAGAGCAGTTTGGAATTCTCTCACGATTCAAAGAGCAGCTTAGAATGGGGCTGTCACGATTAAAAGAAGAAGAGTACCGAGTATATATAGAGGTGCCAGTAGACGCTGTGCTTTAGTTGCTTTTTAAGTGTGGTGTATGTCTTATAGTGCTTAATCAGTTGCCTTTGCAGCGGCTGCATAAGGAGCACTGCATCAGTCTCTGGCATGGCTGTCTGTATGGATGAAAAGCATTTCTTTGATGTTTATGCCATACATACACACATACGGTCGGCAACCAAATTGTAGCATTCCAACTTGCTGTTTCCTTTTAAATTGTATAAGTAAATATACATATTATATAGACGTCAATTGAAGTGTTTTTTATAAACTAAATAAAAAGAAAACCCTTTATTTTGTCTTAATAATGAAATTAATAAGCTGATGTTCTGCAATATTACTTTATTTATTTTTAATGATTTTAACAAACTACATACGTATACATACATACATACTATTTTAAAGTTGACAAAATGCAATATTTAAAACAATTACAAATTATGTAAACAGTATACGAACTTACCTTTGCCTTGATTTTAGAATCAAATATCTCTTTTGACATTTGTGTTGCTAACTTAGAAAGCAATGTTTAGAAATAAAAAACGCAGAGTTTATTTTTATAATCATTTAATTTTTTAAAAATATTAATTATATACATTTTATTACATAACATTTTAAAAAAATGTAGCGAATGAAATATGTGTTTATCATATAAGTATATTCAAGTTTGCAGTGTGTCATCTAAATCCTCTTCCTTAACTGGGGGTTGAGCAACGACCCTCTTCAAAACTTTAGCTACTACATCACTTAATGAGTCTCGTGCTCCAGTTTCTAGAATGTCACAGGTCTTGTTAAAGGTTGTCTCGTCAGATCTTAATCTCAGTATGGATATGAGGGCTAACTCTGAATTTGATTTAACATAACCATTCTTCTCTTTAGTACCATTAACAAGAGTTGGAATCAAAGTTTTCAAAACATCAACATGTATTTGATCAGCACTCAAATTTTTCGAAAGATGTATACAACTCTTTGCAACTAGTTGCTTTACATCATTACTGTTATGATTCATAGCTCTTGCTAATGACACTATAACATTATTGGGAGGATCTTCCCCATTGAGAAGTTTGTATTCTAAAAGATATGCAGCAGCTCGAACGGCATTACATGCAACAGGGGCTTTATCTGATGATATATTAACGAGTATATTACCAATTATTTTATCTGCAAAGTTTTCGGTTAAGACTTCTTTAGGGCATTCTTTTAAAGCAACAAATAATATAACAGTATAGCCATGTCTAGTTAATGGATCATCCAAACTTTCATTTACTGTGCAACAATTATTCAATAAATCAGAGACCTGAGCAGCTGGCATGTACTTCAACATTGCGCCCACGCAGCCACCCGCAGCGTTACGTGTTACGTCCTCTTGATGTCCGATCAGAGTCAAAAGTGTTGAAAAGACCTGTTTCTTTATCACATCAGACATTTTGTCGCCAGATGGAGTTATTATGCTACGCAGTGCGTGCAACATTGTTTCTCTAACAGCAGAATCATCTGAAATTTTGATGCCGTTGTGAATTTCATTAAACAGGGGATCCGCCCTTGAGTGAATAGCAACTAACTCCGATAGCGCCTTTCCGGCTTTCATACGCACACTTCGGTTTTGGTCGTGCAATGCTTTCAAGAAGGTTGTCTGAAGTTGGGGCAAAAATTGTTTCAACAAAACACCAACTTTATGAAGCAAAATCGCCAAAGTTTCTAGCACGGCTGCCTTAACACCGGAATTAAAACGATCGCCTAATATCCTAATCAACGGGCCAGTAATATGAACGACAGAGGGTTGCAACGAGGCTGCGCTGGTCAGGAAGATTACCTCACCAAGTCCCTGAGCGGCATTCTCCTTCTCTTCAGGCAGGCCGTTCAAAATAGCTTCACGGAAAACAGGCAACAATGGTGTAATGCCCTTCGGCAGACAAAAGCCTGGCAATTCGGCTTCCTTCAAATCACTTGCAGCAAACCTAACTGCCTGACGCACATCCGTTACGTAGCCAATTTGCTGAGTGGGATTCAGGCCCTTGATAACAGCATTTAGTGCTTCCCATGCCTTTTGAATTATACTCTTATCATTGTCGGCCATCAATCGCAGCAGGCAACGAAGAAGCTGAGGAATATATTGTGAATAGTCTCCGGGAGAGTGAATGCAGAATGCAGAAAGTAAACTAGCTGACGATTTTCGTGTACACACGTTATCTGACTTTGCCGAGACCATAAGAGTGTCCATTATGGTTCGGATGCCAACCTCATCGGTTACAGACAAAATAACAGTCTGACAATATTCCAATTCTAGGTTTTCATTAGCCGTACCATGTGATTCGGACAGAGCATCCAATAATGCTGATAAGATTTTGGGCAGATATTTAGTTAATGCATCTCCGGCAACTGAAACTAAGATTGACAGTGCTTTAGTGTTAACTGGCTGTGCTGTTAACTGTGGAACAAGGTAGGGCAAAACAACCCTAGACTTTATTGACATGACTTGACGTAAGCCATCCAGGGTATTCTCTGCAACTTCGGGATCTGGATTGTTTAGATTTTCAAGCATGTATGGCAGAATGTCGTCTAGTGCTCGAGAACCCACAGTGCTATGTAATGACTCGAAAGTCTTTGCTGCTGCTTCTCGCACCTCTGGCAATGGATCTGCCAGGGCCTTACGCACAGTTGGAACCAAACTGTGTACGAAACTAAGAACCATTTCTTTGGAAGTTGATGCCATTATTTCAGACAATCCAATGCAAACGCCCTGCCTTTGGTCTGACTGCTCTGAATTCAAACCGCTTTCTAGTATAGGAATAATTTCGGGCAAAACTCTTTCGCCAAGTTTTCTCACAAGATCCCCCAAAGTTCGTGCTGCAACTTGACGCTTATCGTAGCTGGTACTTGCCAAACAGCCTAACAAGAGACCAAACAATGTTGGTAGAATCTCTCTCAATGTTCTGGGTGTATTTGTTACAACTATTTTCCAGACATGCAACGCCGATTGACGCACCATCAGCGAGACATCACTTCGTCCCATGTAAAGACCTGACAAAACTCTGTTGCGACGTTCATCGCCCAAGAAACGAATAATGGCTGTATGCGACTGTTCTGTACCGAAGTTATCATCTTCACTTGCTGTTTCCGTTGTCATTTTACCCGACACACCAGAAATGCGATAAAGTAAGTCTCCAAGCAATTGCACTGAGCTGTACCGAATACGCCAGTTCTCATCAAACAATCCTTTCTCTAACTCTGGCAACAAAAGGGCAACGGCAGTCTCTGCATATAAGTTCACAATTCTTTGTCCAGCTCGCAGTGCTGTGTCTCGAACATATTCACTTTCATCTGCCAAGGCTTTAAGTATAGGATTGATAATTTGACCTATATATGGAGTAAACTCATCGGGAAATGCTCCTGGCATATAAATAAACATCATAATGTAACCATCTTTAACGTGCGGAGCAATATCATTGCGTTCGGCAGTTGCAATTATCTCTGGCATAAGTTTGTGCATTTTTTCCACACCTAGTCCGCCAACAACCTCAGAAAGTCCCTGTGCTGCACCACTACGGTCGACGCTACTAGACTCCGATGTAAGAGTTTGCATAAGCCATGGAAGTAGATCTTCGAACGATGTCTCACCCATTCCCTTGACCATGGCACCGAGTGCACGTGCAGATACTGCTCGAACTTCTGGGACAGGGTCGAGCAACGATGACTTCAATCCAGGTATTATACTGGGTAGGTATGGAGTCAAGTCCTTCTGATCAGTAAGCGAATACATATTTCCAATAATTTGTGCAGCCATTTTTCTTGTTTCTGTGGATCGATCCATAAATGCTCTTTGAACAACCGGCATAATTAGCGCCAATGAAGGGGCATCTATGAAATGAATAAACTTCGTTTTCAACAAGCTCTGCAGACAAGCCGCGGTATTGTTAGATGGATCTTCTAACGCCTTCAAAAGAATGGGAACAATAGCCTGAATTTCAGGATTCTTAATAACAGAACCAATTACTTTGAGAGCATCTGCACCAGCTTCCTGCACTTTCGTGTGCGAGTCCCCAAGAACTTCTATTAACTTTGGAACAATGCTGGGTAAACATGATGACAACTGTTTTGGGGCACAGAATGCCATTGCACCGAGCAGTTCAACAGATGCAGTTTTTGTTCGCCACGAATCTTCATCAAGGGCATCGAGCAGAGATGGTAGAACTAATTTAACGCCATGAGCGGAAAGCTTTCCCATTACCACCTTAGCGGTATCGTCAGCAGCTTGACGAACATATTGCGATGAATCGCCAAAGCACTGCAACAAGTGAGGTAATACATGCACAATATACGGCTCAAATAGTCGACCCAAAGTTGTGCATAGGACTTCAAAGGCAAATAGAGCACCTTCACGACTTCTGTAGTTCTTTTTATCTTGTATATAAGTTGTCAGTTTGGACATAATGTCCAATTGTTTAAGAGATAAAATGCCCAGGCCTTTTACTATTCCAGCAATGCCATAAGCGGCGCCACGCCTTTCGCCATATTTATCGGACTTAGCGAGAGAGTGTAAGAGTTTTTTGATCATTGCAGGAACTTCTTCTTTAACGGATGGCATAAGATGTGGCAAGCAATTTGATACAGCCTCCTGTACTTGTTGCGATGGTGTAGAAAGCGCAGTTATTAACCGCTTCACTATCGGATCAATTCTTTTATCGTCCTTTTCCAAATGCCGGGCCAAGGAACCCATTAAAATCACCACAGCCTGTCTTATGTTATCATAACTCTGAGACTTTGGAGCCTTATCGAGAAACTCTTCGAAGACTGGTAGCAGACTGACTATGGTCTCCTTACCATGTAAATCAACTATTTTCAAAGCGGCCGCTAACATTTCCTTATGCACAATCTCCTCTCTGTCACCAAGCCCATTAGATACCATAAATTGCATTAGGTTATTTATATCATCGATGGATAAGAACTGTGCTATTTGTGTTATTGCAATAGCGACACCCCTGCGAGGTTTCCACTGATCAAATGCCGGTTCAATTTCACGATCAAATTTATCCAATTTTGGAGGAATCAACGTAAGTTTTTCATTATAAATTGCCAACAGCTTTTTCAATCCATATTTTGTCAAACTGCTATCGTTTAATATTAACGGTATTAACGATTCTGCAGATGATTTTTGTATACAAAGTTCTGAATGTGTTATATCACAAATGAGATCATCGAACTCCGGAAAGGGGAAATCAGTTGAGTCCCATAGATCAACAGCCAGTTTGCGTATTTCAACAGATGTATCGAATTTAGCTATCCACAATCTTGCATATAATGGTTTCTTCAATTCTTCATGATCCCTGACATACTCAACAATTGCCGGAATCATTATTTGGATTGCGCGTAGTGCAACATCTCTAATGCTTTCGATACTGCTCTGCAAAGCATCTAGAAACAGTTGTATTATCTGTGTATCTGGCATAGCATTCAGTTTACCACCAGACGAAACAGTTGCTACTTCTAACAGTGCATTTACAGCCTGAGTTTGAATGGCTGTACCATTCGTTTTGATCAGATACAGTAATGTATCAAACATACCTAGCCTTGGTAAGTACTTTGGATGATCGCAATCATCAGTGGACTCAGTTTTGTTTTGAACATGAATTTCAATCAATTTAATGCTGGTCAATATAATTTCCTCGCTTGTTCTGTTATCTACGAATGTAATAGCACGCTTTAGGAATTCAAAGGCATATGCAAATGATGGTTTATCCAAGAGGTTCGATTTCAAGAAAACATGATTGTTTAGATTTGATACTATATCCAAAATACTCTCATTCAAATTTTGTGCTGTCCATTCTTCTTTCAATGTGCAAGATGGTTTCTGAAGTCTAATCGTTGCGATAGAAACTGCTCGACCCAAGTCTGTTTGATTTTTGAAACACAATTTGTTTAAATAATAGAACAGATCAGTTAAAGGTTCAGCGCTCAAAGGACTTTGAGTTGCCCGTAAGATATCATCCAGTAGTGTATGAAAATGAAGGCAAATATGCTTTTCATTGCCAGTACAAGATGCTTTGAATAGGCTTATAATGCATATTAGTTTTTCATGCAGGCCCTGAACTCGCAAACGTATTCGCATTTCCTTCTCTGTCTGGTTTTTAATAAGCTCTTGCTGTTTTTGAGTTAACTTAACAGTTTTCGATTTTCCCTCTTTCTGTCGTTTTTCATCAATTTCACGACGAAGTTGAATTTCTTCCAATTGCTCCTTATAGCTGTACACTTTATTCTCACGCTTGACACCAGTAGTTGCGTATTGGGAGTCAACGTGAGGTATTACACTCTTGTCATACAGTTCTCCATCTGGTGTCATGAACGTCAAGAATTCTTCATTATTAACACTGAAATTATTGTCATCATTTAAATAGGTTTTGATTTGCTCTATGATAGCTGGCACTATTATGTCTGGATTAATTCGTACTAATGATGCAATTGTGTTTTCATTGACTGGACAAATCACAAAACCTTTAATATACGTTTCAATAATATGCTCTGCATTTAGAGAAATAAATTGCTTTGGATTTAAAAGAAAGTTTTTCTGAATGGTATTCTCCCAAAAATGGGGACTATTCGAAATTACAGCAGGATAATTGGCAATATCTAAGAGAAGCATAGTTAACTCGAGAGAATCTGCGTGAGAGACATTTTCCAAGCAACATAAAACATCCAACGCTTCAACATATGCCTGGCTGGGCGTACTAGACTGATCAACAGCCCCCTGGTCTATTTCATATTGAATTTTTGCCGAGTTTAAAAGCTTGCGATACTCTTTAAAGACAATTTTAACAAAGTCTACACCATCAGCACTCTTTGTAATTTCAATTACTTGATCTTTTGTAAATCTTCGTACTTTTGGGGAACTATTGCATAAGTTATTAAGTAATGCTCTATGTAAGAGTTCAATAGGTCCCTTAATTTGATCCAAATTCGATTTCAATAAGATCCTAGCCATAAAAGAAATATGACATAACGTCTCTGTTCCTGCTGACATTAAGAATTTCTCATTGAAAAAGTTCTGCTTATTCAGGTCAAAAATTGAATTCCAAAAATTGGAATACAACTCCGATGGCTTCTCTAATATAAGCAAATGACAAGCAATACAGGCAGCTTCAGACATATTAGAGAGTTGTGAAAAGTTTTGCAATGTTTTTGTATACAAGGCATATAAAGTTGGTACTAAAGTGCTTGGGTCTTTGATTGCAGCATTTTGGATTGACGACAGCAACCATTCGAGATAGCTTTGTCGAATGATTTGGTTTGTGTTCTTATGTTCGATGCCAGTTTTAAAAATGTTAATTATTACGTTGGGTAACTCATTTTGAAACTTGCCGGTCCACAAAGCAAACATTTCAAGTGTGCAGCAAATCACCTTTTCCTGTGATTCTGTCTCAAGTGCCTTCCAGAACAGGTCCACAGCCATGTTCAGAATATCGGGTAAACTATCTTTGTCAACTTTGTTGAAACTCAAATAGCCAGCTCCCTGAAATTGATGAAATTAATAAATTATTATAAGGAAAGAGCATCTAAATAATATTAATATAGCATGTGTTTAAATCCGTAAAATATAAAATGATTTCATTAATTACCTGCAACAAGAAAATTCGATATTCCACAACATTTATTTTTCCTTCAGATCCGTTTAGAATGGAAAATATCAGTTTCAACATATCTTTAATCGCATTGCTATCAGAACATTTCTGAGAGAGACTTTTTAATGACTCCAACGACTCGCGACGATCGTCTTCTCCTTTGCTTGACAGTTTTTTAATTAAAACAGTTCCGATTTGCCCAGCATAACGGCTGCAATCAATATTAATGAGTTCAAATATTAAGCCAACACTTTGTAAAGTATTTTCTGGACTTCGTAAGATGGCCTTTTGCAAATCGTTGTAAACATATGAATTGAATTCAGACTCATCAAGCTTTGTTAATAAAGGCCGGCAAGCTGTAATAAAATACTTTTCCGGCTTCGATTTACATAAGATCATACTTTTTACGAAATATTCCACAATTTTAATTTTATGTACGTTTAATATATTATAGCAATTGTGTTCTTCCTCAAATCGTATCATGCTCATCATCATTATTGTTATGTTCGAGGTTGCATCCATTTGAAATAGAGCGGCCAATGTCTCTTCAAAAACTTGGTTATCATCCCAAAGCTCATAAATAAGCTTCGTGGCAGTTTCCGTTACACGAGTATTTTGGCCCAATAAAGTTGTTTGATATAACAACGATTGGTATTCAATTAATCGGTTTTTTTCAGTTTTATAAATATTCGAATCATGATTTGTGTTCTTCAGTAGGAGGCAAATCCAGCCCAAGGCAACAACAGAATATTTACATGATTTCTGAGCAGGTGCTAAGGGTAGTTCCTTCACTAATAAGGTTTTGAAAACAGATAGCATATGTTCTATGGTTAAATCATGATGAGCCGCAATTAAGTCACAAATAAGCTTTCGGACTAGCAGCTGCGATGGAGGATCCTTATATTTGGATATTGTCGTTCCTATTACTTTGCATATGCCTCGAATAATCGCTGAATTTATACCTAGAATAGCAATATGATACAAATAAGTATGATTATGTCCCATTGAGAAGTAACCCTGATTATTGGATTATCCACATAACAATACACATATTTACAACTAGAGTGATTGCAGCGCAGTCGCTCTTCTAAGTATAAAACTTAATCAGATTGCGGGGGCTTTTATAATTTGTAATACTAGGTCTGTGAAGACTCTTTGAAATACATACATATTTACTTATACTTAATTTATATTATGCACAACTGCTACATATATACATCGTTTTAAAGAACTGCACACACGGCCACTTTCATCGATTTTTTTATTATAGTGAGGAAATAATAACACTAGCATTGTGCTGTTGAATTAAGCAATTTAATAACTTGTAAATGTATCTAGAGGGAGTTCAATTAATCAAAACTAAGCATAAATATAAAAGTGCATGTTTAAAGTAGTCAGCAAAATTGATTAGACGGGCGAAAAGCCTGCGATTATGCGACCCAGTTAATCGACGAACTATCAGTTCTCGTTAAAGAACTCTTTATAACTGGACAAATTTCTTTTATCATTTAACATATCAACTGTTTAGAGTTATGTATCTATTAAATTAATAAACTCTTATGAATGTACATAGGTATCGGGTACATACCGGGATTTGTAAGAACCTCACTGACATTTTGAAATAATGACTGTCGCTCTTCCACAGGAACATTAAGCACCCTATTAGGCAAGTCGCGCAGGGCACTAGACAACTGTAAGATGATTATAAGAAGTATTCATTCAAAAATTAAACAAAATATAATCCCATACCTGGGGAACGTCCATATTTTCCTAACGCAAACGTGTGCTTCAAATAAATGATTGATGGCAAAACGAACTTGTAATCGAAATTCGAACCGATATACAGAACGTATCAAACATTTTGGAACTTATGAATGAAACACTGAGTTAGGCAAGTCAAATTTACTGATGATTTTATTTAATTTACTTGTTTATTATTTTAGCTTAATAATTTTATAAAAATATGGTAGAAATTATGCCAAATTGTATAAATTAAATATTTAAAATCACTGGTTTTTCTCAAAATACTAAACAAAATTATTTTTATATACAGGACCCGCCACGTAACTTTTATTTTATAAAACAGTGCGCACAAGATCGATCGTAACATTGGCTGTGTGGCACGGAGCGCCGTCTTGCTGGAAATGTTGTCCAAGTCCTCCTCTTCGATTTCCGGGAAGAACCAATCCGTTAACATGGCGCGGTAGCGTTCGCCATTGACTGTAACGGCGGCTCCTGCCGCATTTTCGCCTCACGCAAACTCTCGGCCACATCACCGATATTACCGGCAGTACGCACTTTTTTGGGTTTCTCACGCGTTGGTTTATCAATAATTGTGCCGGTTTCTCTCAATTTTTTCAAAAGAAAGCGCACATACGGATCGGACGGTACTTTGTTACGGCTCATTTCCGTGCGTAATTTTCGCACACATTCTGCAACATTACCATAATTATATTTTAACGCGTTCCTCAATCGTATACACAACCATTTTCGTGCTGCGGAAGGATAAAACTAACTTCCTGTCAAATCAGATGTAACATCAGTGTTACCACACTCAAAATAACCACTAGTTAAAAAAAAAATGTTACATGGCGGTCCCTGTATATTTATATAAAACGAATATAATTGAGTTTTTTATTTTTCATCTCATGGAACTGTTATATCACTAAGCAATCAAACAGCTCTGACACTGTTTGAGGCTGATTTTTCGGACCTGCTGAAGCCCCAGAGAAGAAGCAGAACAGAAGCAAACTTCGGCTGAACGGTCGACCGGGGCAGCTCGCACTTCGGCTGGGGCAGCTCGTTGTTCGGCTCTCAGTACAAACAGTGCATAGAATCAAAACTGCTTCAGTCGCACAACGCCAGCGGAACGATAAGCCTGCGCGTACTTCTTTGCGCTGTGCGATCGTTCCCATGTGTGCGTGTATGCATGCACGGCCCGCGTATGAATGTATGCGTTGCTTGTGAAGTTTGGCAATAGGCAAATGCTTCGGCCAGCGCGCTAGCAGCCTGAAGTCAATTTTGTGTTTCGGCGTCGAGAGCCTAGAGACAGATACAGTAGGCAAAAATGGTTATCTTGCGGCGAAAATGTTAAAACTTTCGAAAACATGTGGCTAGTTGTATGAGGATAATTTTATTTAGTAATTAAATATTTATGTATTCAGAATTTTTAATTTTAATTCACAAATTTTGTCAATATTGGTAAACTCATATACAAAAAAATTATAATTGTCACAACTTTTTTTTTATAATATAATTTTGCTCTACACAGTATAATATAATTATGAATTTTCAATCCATCTTCTCAAAAATTAAACAGAAATATACATGTTTTCTGATACTAAAATTATTGCCGCAAAATAACCATTTTGGCTCACTGTAATTCGGTCTCTTAGCTCTCGATGACAAAGACAAAAACAAACACACAGTTGATTTCAGTGCGAGGGTGTGCGGCACAGAAGGGCTCTCCACAGTCAGGGGCTCACGGTTACCAAACATAAAAATGTTATTAATGCGAATATATTTGTACAATTTAATTCCTTTGGTAAACACAAATATTTTTATTAATTAAGGTAATTTAAGTAGGATAAGTATTGCACAGGGGCCCCGTAAAACCCTCACTACGGCCTTGTGCCTCAGTCTCTAGGCTCTCGACGCCGAAACACCAAGTTTATTTCAGGCTGCCAGCGCGCTGGCCGAAGCATTTGCCTATTGCCAAACTTCACAAGCAACGCATACATTCATACGCGGGCCGTGCATGCACACATGGAAACGATCGCACAGCGCAAAGAAGTACACGCATGCTTATCGTTCCGCTGTCGTTGTGCGACTGAAGCAGTTTTGATTCTATTCACTGTTTGTACTGAGAGCCGAACAACGAGCTGCCCCAGCCGAAGTGCGAGCTGCCCCGGTCGACCGTTCAGCCGAAGTTTGCTTCTGTTCTGCTTCTTCTCTGGGGCAGCAGGTCCGAAAAATCAGCCTCAAACAGTGTCAGAGCTGTTTGATTGCTTAGTGATATAAAATTTCCATGAGCTGCCCCAGCCGAACAGCGAGCTGCCCCGGTCGAGCGTTCAGCCGAAGTCTGCTTCTGTTCTGCTTCTTCTCTGGTCCGAAAAATCAGCCTCAAACAGTGTCATAGCTGTTTGACGTCTCTATGTGTTCATTGCTTAGTGGTTATATGTTCGTTGTTTTTTTTTTATTAAAATTTATTAAAAAAATAGTATAAAAAAGAGAAGAACGCTCCAATCTCTTCACCCAGTATTGAAAAATCGTAACAAAGGCACCAATTATTCCAAAAGTCTTCTGTCGCTTATTACTTTCTCACTCTGACACACATGTGCAGGTACGCGTATACAGGCTTCTGAAGGCAGCGCTGACGGGAACTTTGGGCACTAAAGTGACTTCGGAAATTTGATATTTGGAAGAATGATAGATAGATAGTACGGAGGCGGTGGGCGTGACACCTAACATTTGAAATAAACTTAATCTGCGCAGAGTATACCGGAACCCAAATTTGGTGTCTCTAGCGTTTAAAACAGCTAAGATCTGTGTGTTCACACAGATAGACAGACAGTCGACTAGTGAGTGACTGAGCCAGAATATACTTTGTGGGGCCTGCCACGCCTTTGATTTATGATAATTCACTTGGCAGATTGTGCCTTAATAGAAATCAAGTTTGTGATAAATTCATTGTGTTTAATGGACCATGGATTTTCGAACACATTTAAATAGTGAATTTCTAAAATGTCATTAGCATCTCTTACTGTATGTACAGAAATATGTAAATATATTTAATTATTTATATATTTTTGATTGTATCTCAATTAAAAATTCAACTTTAATGAGAAGTCAACATTCACTTTTATCCCAGGTTTACGGACGGTGATAACCGAATCGCGGTGATCAACCTCCAACTGTTGAGAAGCTCCGTTTACCAAAATAGTAGCGGAAGTGGGAACACGATCTAGTCCAGCAATGACAATACGCTCAATCCAGGATTCAGACTTATACTTCGGCTTGCCAATAAAACGATTAGTCAACTGATTATCGCCAAAGTCGAAGTTTACATAAATAAACTGTCCATCGCGGTAAGCATAGGATTTCTCATCGTCCAAGTAAAGTGTGCCGGCGGCCTTGCCCTGACGATCCAAACAAATTACCAGTGTGTATGGATCGTTCAACATCAGCTTGGAGGAGCGACGCTGACGTTCCTTCTTGGGCACAATGGTGCCACCACGCTGCCAAACGGGTATCTAGAAAATAGAATAGATGGATGGAATAGATGATATGAATTATCAATAAAAAAGCCAAGATAGACTACCTTATACTCAGTGACTGCGATGCTCTCGAATCCAACACGCTCCTGGCGCTGATATGTTTCCACGTCGTACCAATAATCGCCGTTCTTCTTATCATCAATAGCAGGGAAGTAGACATCAACCTTTTTGACACCCTGTTCCATTACAGGGCGTACAAGAAGACGATCTTGCACAAGTAATTGGTTATCAATGGCAAAAGCTTCATTATCCAGCGGGTAATGGGTTAGAAGTGGGCGAATCACAGGAGCACCTGTCTGTTCCAACTCATAGAAGCTAGTGTACCACAAAGGCAAGTAGCTATATCGCTTAAGCAAAGCATTCTTGATAACAAGCCGCGTGCTCTCCGGATAAAGCCATGGTTCACGACGCCTGGCTTCGATGTGAGCGTGGGCTCGGAAGAATGGTAAAAATATGCCTGTTTGATACCAACGTGCCAAGAGTTCAGTATCTGGGTTGCCAAAGAATCCGCCCACGTCAGCTCCGCAAAATGAGAAACCAGCCACGGCCTCCGTCAAGCACATTTTGACAGAATGTTGCAAATGCGACCAATCGGCCGTGTTATCACCGGTCCAAAGGGCTGCATAACGTTGTGAACCAGCAAAATGGGAGCGCGTTAGAATAAATGGACGTTGGTTAGGATCACGCTGTCGCAGGCCAGCATAGGTGCCCATGATATACACATGGCCAAATAGATTGTGCACATCGCGATGTTCCCAATTGCCATAGTGCACCAGATCTTTAGGTGCAGTCACTTCTGGGCCATTGAATACAGAAGGTTCGTTCATATCGTTCCATATCATAACATCTGACGTAACAGTCTTATATTTAGACAGCTGATATAGGTTGGCATAATAGTCACGCACGACGGGATTAAAGAAATCTGGATAACTAGCGGCGCCCGGCCAACACCAGCCCTCGTAGTCGTTGCCCTCACGAGTTTTCACATAATATCCCTTCTCCGTGCAGTCAGCATGGTAAAAGTAGGAGTTGTCACGTTTGATGTGAGGATCAATAATAAGCACCATATGGCGACCCAAATCAGTAAGGTTTTTGATCATAGTCAAGGGTTCAGGGAACTTATAATTGTCCCAAGTGAAGTATCGTTTTCCATCTGTATGCTCAATATCCAGCCACATGGTATCCATAGGTATATTGTACTCATCGAACTGAGCCGAAACTGTGGTTATATCGCGGTCGTCCTTATAATTCCAATGACTCTGATGATATGCCAGAGAGAACATCTGAGGCAGCTCGTGGGTACCGGTCAATGCTGCGTACTGCTTGAAGACATCCATGGGCTTTGGACCCAGTAAAATAAAAGCATCAACAATTCCTGATTCAGAAATGAAGTGTGCAACGGGTGGTGTTGTTTTTCGCGAACCAGAAACTAAGTTAACCAGGGACGAGACCATATTCGTTTCCGTCGTATAGATATCAACCCAGGTCTCGGCAGCATTCTGCCAATAGACACCGGCAGTGTTTTGAGGGCTGCAAAGTTATTAATTAATAGTAACTAAATACTAAGCAGGGGAAGGAGATTTTTACCCATGGCCGTAGAGAACCGGTATAGAACCATAGAGCGCCATCTTACTATCCACCTCGTGCTCAAACACATCCAAATTATATAGACGATAGGGGTCAGTTCCAGAAGTTGATTTAAGAGCAAAACTATCCGCATGCTCGGGTATGCCAAAGAATACCTCTGAAGCTGGAAATGAGAAATCTAGCGCAACCGCTTCAGGTCCATAAGGTTTTGAGTCATGATGGGATTTAAAATTTTCTTCCCATTCTCCAGAATCCTCTGCCGGTGCTTGTGGCTTCTGACGCAAATGCTCAAAGTACAACCAGTTCTTGGCATTAACCGAAACAACGAGAACATTGTTTTCATAGAAGTCAATGCGGAATGGATCACCGTATACAACCGCCTTCGAATTTTCCGTTGTAATGGTCAACACTCCGTCAGATTCCTCTAATCCACTAATCCTTGCTGTTTCAGGCTGTCCCTTCAGCGCATGCTCAACGCGATATCGTGGGCGCAATGGAGTCTTCTCGTCGATTTGCAGGCGGAACGTGCTGCCCACTAGTGCCTCTAGCTTTAAACTGAACTGATGATCATTTTCCTTGTTGATCAGCTCAGCTGTAACTGAGTCAGAGTCAGTGTTTAGGGAGCCTGGAATAAGAGCATATTTACTGCCTGCACTTTGCACCTTTCGCGAACGTCTGAAATTGGAGATCAGCCAATACTGGTTATATTCGAGGTATATTGTACATCTAAGCTGGACTTATTTGTTGTTGGTAATATAGTAATAATGTATATATTTACATATGTATTTCAGATGAGCATGTGAAAATGAATTTATTAGTGCACACCTTTTTAAATTCTTACCTGCAGAAGCTGCTCTGCTCGCATGTCTTAAAATTGGTATGGTCGACGCCAGTTCCATAATTGAGGAGAGTCCCAATTATGAAGAGAGTACTAATTGTATACCGCATTTTAGCTGCCCCCAGCTTTAAACTTCCGCAGCGATTAAGGTCCGTTTAGTAATACTGTAATCAATCTATAATTTTAAATATTATTTAGTTTATCAAAATACAATTTTAAATTTTTAACTCTGACCGGCCAACAATGGGACACGTCAGGTTTTTAGTTCGAAATCACCTTGTCAACAATTGAGCAGAAAAAAAACGAAACAAAAACGACAAAAGCGGGTGCATCTGCCCTAGTCATGCATGTACCATATTTATATTATACTTTCATTTTTATGTAATATTACATTATATTTCTCTATTCGGCTTCAGTTTACAATTGTTGCCGGTGGAAGAAATTAAACAAAATTTGTTTTTAATAGCAAAAAAGTTATTTTTCATATTTTCTTATATGGCCAACATAGTAAAATTCAATTGAATTGAAAATATATTGTTGAAATGTACAAATATCTTTCATATTTTACCACCAGTAAACAATATACACTTCCTACAACAACATTGTTGATATTACAACTTACCGACAAAGACGATGTTTCAATATTACAGCTTGTGCGATACATTAGTTATCGATATATAAACATATGATGGTAGATTTGGCGAAAACTGAGTCAGCTGAACTGAGCAAATAAGCAAGTTAGCAAGTGAAAAAGTGAGCAAGAGTAAGCAAAAGGGAGAAAAACTGAACAAGTGAGCTACTGAGCAAAAGTGGACAGTGAGTATTGAACGTTGCTCACTTGTTCAGAGCACTGTGCAGCTCACTCTTGTGCCCTCACTCATGAACAACCAAATTCTAATACCAAATAAAGTTTATAGGCAAACATTTTGGGAATCGCGAATTTTGAAAGTTAGAAGTTAAAACCTATTGTCCTGTTTTAATGTCTATTCTTGCTTTTGTCTATCCATCTCAATCCATTTTTTTTTTTGGGTAGCAGGCATCCCTAGTTCACACCAACTTACTAGCTCTTATTCAAAATCTGTATATTTGTTTTGCCTTTTTTTTGCATTGGGTAGCAGGCATACCTAGTTCACACCAACTTACTAGCTCCTATTAATCTGTATATTTGTTTAGCTTAAACATAGTGTTCTATGCCATTATTACTAAAATTACTTTAGTTACACTCATACTGGAAAATTTCCCCTTTTATATTTTTACTGCTGAAAAATGTCGGAACATATTTTGCACCTTTTAGTTCGATTGATTCTTCCCTGTACATTGATATTTGGTAAGTACTTAAAATTCAGCTGTAATTGATGAATAGATATTTTGATAAATTATTATATGCACAGCTTCGTTAGCCCGACCAGTTGGTATATCAATGGTTTATATGTTGCTGTTCTTCATATCGCCATG
Organism: Zaprionus davidi; assembly: GCA_018903715.1. NCBI lineage: Eukaryota > Metazoa > Arthropoda > Insecta > Diptera > Drosophilidae > Zaprionus > Zaprionus davidi. The sequence continues at coordinate 7,018,884 of JAEIGL010000003.1, forward strand.
GTTGTTAACTAAAAAAAAATCACAACGTACGACTCTAAAGTATTTTTCAATTGTGACTAGCATATTGGGAACATTATTTATGGTGGGGCATCTTATAACCCACTTCACAAATGCAATATTTTCTTTTATGAGAAAACAACCATTAAGAGAAATTTTTCGTGAAGTTGGATTTATCAATTTTAAAGGATTACAGTAAGTGTAAATAGAAAATTTAGATACTTTACTAAATCTGTTTTTTGTTTTTATCGAAGGTTTTTTTCATTATTGTATTGGATTTTGCCAGATATTCTAGTCACGCTTGTCTCAGTAATTATTTATGTCATAATTTCTTTGAAAAATCGTAGTAAAAATGAGGAAACCGCAAGTGAAGATATTGACGATGATAAAAAACACATTCGGTATGCAGAATTGAACCGCCTTCTCATTATTTATTATGTTCAATCGGCATTAAAAACATGTAAGGGAAATATATAATATATAATCAAGCGATATTTCTAATGCATATTTATTGCAGCACCGATATTTTCTCTAATTTTCCTCTTTTTATGTGCCATACTTAGACCATCAGTACCAGGATTAGTATACTTTATGGTGTTTATAATGACAGGAACTTACTGGGCTTTGTATAGACAAATGAATTAGTACGTAACAAACTTTATGTACATACAGACAGTCAAGTAACGCTTTATGTACATTACATTAACATGTGCATTTAAGTAGTGTTACTTGACAAACTGTATTTATATTAAAGTTCCTAACTTAAAACTCTTCTGTAGTTTAAATCAAGTACTCGTTGCGCTCGTTATATTGTTGGCATTACAAATTAGTTGCCTTGTTTTATATCAACTGCCGTCAATACATAACTTGTGGAACAGCAAAACAATATATGCGCGGTAAGTTGAATTGTATTAAAAGACAAATCAAATGTACATGTTAATGATATGTACATACATATGTATGTGTAAAGTATTATTTGACAAACTGTATATACAATGTCTGATTCATTCGACAGCATTATGGGAATGGAAGTTTTACTAAAGGCCTGTAAAGAACCCTATAATGAAAAGATATTGGACATTAATAAGAGTTTAGGTTGGGAATCACATCTTAATGCAATTACAATAATGTTGGCCTATTATATTATTCTACTTAACATAATGCATCAGGATCGATTCACTCCACTGATTACAACTGCAAAAGAGCCATTACGACAGGAAATTAGACCCTCAGAAATTCGTGAGCAACCATCTGTGTTGGAACAACTTATTTATGTGATTTATCACTTAACATCGTTTATATATAAAAATAGCTATATATCGCTTATCATAGTCATGATGGTAACTATAACTCTCATCAGTATAGGTTATTCAAATTATCACTATTATCTATATAGCTTATAAAAATAAATTTCATTTAATTTTTCTTTTTTAGTCGTGGTCCATAATTTTTCATAGTTGGTTAACCTTTGTTCTTCTCATTTGGGCTAATATTTTATGGACAATACCCAATCATCGTCAATTCATGATGCGTACAAGTTTTTTGGTGGTAATATATGCAGAATTTCTAATTATTATTGAGTATGTTTATGGAATGCACCTACATCAGTTTAAGGTAATAATAATAATTTTACTAAAATTTATTAATTAGGATACATATTCTTTATCAAGATCAACAGCGCCGAGTCTATCTAATTTAACGACTGAATTCTGTTTATTCCAACCCGATCGAACTATTAAAAGTAGACGCTTATAGTAGCGCTACCTGGGTTTTTGCAAATATTGTTTTTGTTAATTGTTTAAACTTATATTTTGCATTTGATTTGTTTGTTTTGTAGATCTACGGAATTAATCTGGAACAAATTGGATTTGCACAGTCAAGGAATATTCACTTAAAGCCCTACACATCGTTATTACTTATGTCGATGTTTCTTTGCATATTCTGGATAACTTCACATCAATACTTTAAAGAGAAGATTACTAACTTAACAGATAGGGATACATTTCTTACAATTTTTGGACATAAGTCGGCCTCTGAGCATCACATATTAGAGAGATCGCTTATACCACGGCTACTACGTGCTATATTAAAAAGTATTTCAAATTTTATTTCTCGAATTTGGATGTGGATTCTTATTTTCTTAATATTTATGTGTGCCATGGCTGAAAATTCGATGACTGGATTTCGTATTTGCTACATGTCGCTGTTTCTCCTCTTTCTGTTAGTTTTTGAGATGTCGTTAAAATTATGGCTAAAATTTCTATACGGCTATTGGATATTTGTAATATTTTATGCAATGACTATGTTAACAATTATTTATACCTATCAATTTGACTGTTTCAATGACTATTGGGAGCAGTATCTTAATGTTTTACCGACATTGTAAGTGTAGTTATACATATATACTTATAACGATAAGCTGAAAAATAATCTTTCAACTTTGACTTTTATCTAGACAAACTGATATAGGTCTACGTCGTTATCGTACAAAAGACCTTTTCCTACAACTGCTAGTACCAACATTAACTGTTATATTTACCGCTGTACAACTTCATTATTTCCATCATCCCTTTATGGAATCGGTTTGGCACCCCAGACCAGATGATCCAAGAGAAAGTAATTTCCGGAATCCTAAAAAAGAAAGTTTATTTAACAGAATTATCATTCTGGTGAATCATAAATTTAATTCATTGCACCGTCGCTGGTGTCGACCTACAAAAATTATAATTTGGCGATTTCTTGAAGTACATATGATAAAAGCAGTTATATTAGCCGCGTTCATAAGTGGAATATCAGAAATTTGCTGTTTCAATTATATCCTTATTGTTCTGTCATTAACAAGTGTAATTGCAAACCACTTCTTTCAACGCATTCTTATTCGTATAATAACATTTTGGATTTGTTGTCTTATATTGATGAAAATGATATATCAGATAAAGTATTTGGATGAAAGTTATTACAACTACACATGTGTAAGTATGCTCAAAATGTAATATTAATAAGCCATTTACTAAAATCAAAACTTATAGAATAACAAAACAGGAAACTTTGCAGGGTGGCTGGGCTTTCGTAAAACTGATGAATCATGGAGTGGACTATTGCGATATATTGCACCATACATTATATACATGATCATTACAACAGTACATTCTATTGTTAAACTGCGAGATCACTTAATACGTTTTTCAATTGGTAAGATAAAGAATCGGTCAACACTCTTTCCTCAAATAGGACGTAATGAAGCAGAGCTGGATTTTATTGGCCTAGTGAAATATCTTTTCAACTATGGTTTCTTTAAATTTGGAAAAGAAATTACATTAATTGCACTAGTTTCGACAATTGTCCATCGACGGGACTTACTTTCAATAACATATATTTGTTGGCTTATATTGCTTTTGAGCCTTCCACGTAGGCACTGTGCACGCATATGGCTTGTTTTTCAATATTATTTTGTTATTTCTCTTCTGGTGCAATACTTGTTCGAGATTCATACGCCGCCTCATTTATGCTATGATCAGTCGTACACAGAAACGGTCATTGAAACAGACACAACATCAACCTCCAAGTTCACTTACGTGAATAATATCAAGACTATTTTAATGCTAGATTTCATTGTGCTATTTTTCATTTCTTGCCAAAAAAAGGCTTTTAATAAAGAAATGAGAAAAGTTGAGAATTTCCCGTATCCAGGAGGAGACAACTTAAACATTGTTCACATCATTGCCAAGCTGGGACACGTCTATTTCAGGAATCCTACCCATGATTTTTGTTCCTTTGTACGAAATTACTCCGATGTATTGAAGACAATAATATTTTGTAGCTTTCTATGGATTACATTGGCAATTGTCTTTATGGGAGGAATTTGTGGCATGGATATGCTATCATTGGGTTATTTAATATTTGCATTGGTATTTTTAATTCGAGGATCTGAAGTATATCTGCAAAATATTTATTATATTTTGTGGATGTGGAATTCTCTTATTGCATTTAATGTTTTTAACATTGTTATCAAAAGCAGCATAATTGTATTCGGAAATTTGTTAATGGTCAAACACAAGCAGGATTATCAAAGTTTGTTTGCTGTTTTGTACTACGATCGGATCAAACAGGCTGGGATGGATAGATTTTTAAATATAGATGCTAGCTACCATTATGGGCCTGACAGCCTAATCTTCAAAAACTCTTTGCTTTGGCATGCTATTATATTTGCATTCATCATCTTTCAAAAACGTATATTCTGTTCGTACTATTTTTGTCACATTATAATGGATACTAAAGCCAATACAGTTTTGGCCTCACGGTAAGAAGCAATATAAAGAAATTATGTTAAATATAGTAATAGTCGATAAATAGTACTCTGAATTAATGAATTGTTAATTTCATTGAAAATTTTGATAGAACGTAGCTATCAAATGTATTAGTAACTTTACATACTGGTCGACCATTTCTAAATTATCAAAACGGGTAAATGTTACAGGCAGAACAAGGCCTGTAATTAATTAATAACTATAATGTTATGGTGCTTGTTTTATGCTTATAATATTAATATTGATTCTATCGGTCGATGGTTAAGGTATGTCAAAAAATCTTACAAACATTTCACTTGAACTCTATGTATTGTTCAATACCATTTTATTAGATTTTGAATTAATATTAGTGCCCCTGTAGATTATAAAACATAGCATATCTTTTCTTTTCAGTGGTGCTACGATAATTCAGAATTTGCATTATAAGCAAATCTATGACCGACGAGAGTGCGACAAGAAAATTCTTTCAAAGGTTAAGACAAAAATGCAGAAAATTAGAGGTATTAGCCGAAACCATTTAATGTCTTCTTGAGTTATCTTTTAATTTTCAGAGGTGAGTGTGTCGGGAATACCCACCGAGAATGAGCGCAGTGTGCATACAAAGAAGGAACAATCACAATTCAGGGCTTTGAATTGGGGTCAGTCGGTACCACAAAGAAAGAGAGACTTGCGAATACATCAGCACGCAGTCCTGACTGGCGATTACTACATGTTCAATTCGCTAGAAGATCGTGAAGAACCAATTTTGTATGAAGAGTATGATTTTCTGGAAAGGCATGACATAATTACGCATCAACAAAGAGTAAATACTGAAATGTCTTCATAAAAAGTAGTTTAATACTTATTTAATCTAAACACTACACGTTTTTATAGTCGAGAGGCTATAGAGATGGCAATAGAGATCCTACGGTAACAGAGAGTTCTGAATCTGAAATTGATTTTGATGCGAACCCGATTTTTAAATTATCAAAAGACTTTATGCTGCTATTAACATTGCGACTGAACCGACTATCCAGGAATTATCGATTTGTACATAAAGTACTGTCAGCAGAGAAGAAGACCTTACAAGACATAAGTACAATGAATAGGCTCGGTCTAGTAAATACTGCAGCAATGTTTAGTTTCTTAAACCAATCACTTTATGAGTAAGTTTAACTTTAAATTAATCTATAATCTACAATTTGCGATCTTCTTGAAATTCAGACAACAGTTAGATTCAATAAGGGATACGGCAAGAGAATCAGCAATCCACATGTTACATTCGAGTATTAACGAAGATTTTACGACCCAAGAACACAACGATTTTGTGCAAATGTTAATTTCTGTTTGGTATGCAATTATTGCTAACACAGAAGCAGTGTGTTATATGGCAGTATGTATCAATCAGGCGGCAAATTCTTCATTAATCTCATTGCCGATGCCGTTTCTGGTACTTTATTGGGGTGCTCTGACAATACCGCGTCCAACTAAAAAGTTTTGGATTACCCTAATTACCTATACTCTGGCTATGATAATTATCAAATGTATTATACATCAGAAAATTGAGCTAGATTATAAACTTACTAAAATGGCAACTATGATGGATTTTCAATTATTTTTAAAGCATGGCATAGCAGGTTACGACCTGTTTCTTTTGGTTGTGCTTTTTTGGCATCGTTATATGTTAATAAAGCAAGGAATCTGGAATGCACCTAAATCAAGTACTGATCCCTTACTAGGAAATGATGGTAAGCAAAACCGTATAATCTCGTGATATTGTTATGATTATAAATCTTCCAATTAAGATGAAAGCACATATGGAAAAGAAAGGCTGTCTAATATTCTTAAAAAACTAAGGTCAATATACATTCCTTTTTTTTGTACTAAGCTTAATATTAAGCCTAAAAAATTTTATTTTCATTGTGTACACTTTATTTTTGAAGGGAAGAGGCTGGTCGCGACCAAAACACAGATACAAGTGCTTACGATTCTCGTGCAGGAAAATTTGCAAAAGACATAGACGATCTCCTAAGACCTGGAGCACAAAATAAATATGTGTACGAAAACATCGAATCGGAATACTACCGCGTTGAAATGAATCGATTAGCGTAAGTTTTACACATATATGAGTATGTATATATCACAGAATACATTAATACCCTTGTATTACGTATTATCTATGAAGTTGTCATTGCATTTTGATCTATTTACCTCCATATTGCAATATTGTATGGTGTTATACTTTATAAACACTTTTAGATACTAAATTCGTTAACATAAGTAAAATAGTAGTATAACAACCACAGAAGTATTTGGCATGTCGAGGGTAATATATACTTCTTTTCCAAATTACCCACAGACAAAAAGGTGGATTTGTATCTTCCATTAAGAAATTATTTGTGGCATTGCTTTACAAAGCGCGGCTCTCAGCTGACGTATATATACTATTGTTTTTATGTGATTTTTTTAATTTCTTCGTGCTTTTGTTTGGATTCCCTGAGTTTATGGTAAGTTCTATAATACTAACACATGGACCAATATGTCCCGAGACTAACAAATGCAAAATTTTTTTTATTCATCTACATAATCACCTATTAGGGCGATACAATCGTTCAACGCTTTTCCAATTTTTTAATTTTCAATTTTGAATTTTTAATTGACTCGTTCCTGTTTTTGTTCCATCCGAAGCAATCGCGGCACTCACTTGGAAAGAACCTTTTTCATGCTCAATTTTTCATGAAGGATAGTATAAACAATCTTACGGAGCTTCACTTTACGATCTTTCATTAACGGCGCTTCCACAGGTCTACCCGAGCGTTCCGCGTCATTTGAGTCGGTACGACCATGTTTAAGCTCGGCAAACCACCGACAAATTTGATGGAAGAGTCCGGGTAACATTTTTCAACCCATTCTTTCGCTTGCATGGTGTTTTTACCCATTAAAAAACAATATTTTATCAGAACACGAAACTCGGTTTTTTCCAATTTTTAAACAAACTACAAAACGACTTTACTCCAACCTCGATAACTCAGCTAATTTTGGTCCGATCGACTTAAAATTTTGAAACGTTTCAAGCAAAGGTTAGTACTCTAGAAAGACGTGGTTACTGGTTTACTACGATCAACTCATCTCTGGGTTAGTCTCGGGACTTACTGATCCATGTTTACTGTTTATTTCATGCTAATTTGCATTTTTTTTTATTCTTTTTTAGTATCGGAAGAATTATGCCGAAAGTGTTCTTGAAACATTCATAAAAGGCAATAAAGTTCCTTTCGCTTTTCTTTTTTTTCTCGTTGTGCAATTCTTAACTATTGTAATGGAACGTGCATTGTACCTAAGAAAAGCAATGAGGGTGAAAATTTGTTTTCACTTTATAACCGTTTTTGGCATACATATTTGGATGTTCTTCATAGTACCATATTTGACGGATGACAGTTTTGGAGCCACTGCTCCAGTTATATTTTATCTTATTAAATGTCTGCACATGCTATTATCGGCATATCAGATGCGTTGTGGTTACCCGCGTACTTTTGGCACCATATTTATGAAGCGCTTCTCTATGGTTAACTATTTTGCATTTAAAATGTAAAAACTTAAATGCATTAACATATGCAATTTATTAATCAATTTATTCCTCATATAGATATATACAAATACCATTTTTATATATTCTTCGAACCGTGCTGGATTGGCTGTGCATCAACACATCGCTAACGTTGATGGAATGGATCAAAATGGAAGATATATTTCAAGCAGTTTTTGTTGTGCGATGCTATAGGCAAATGGATACCGATTTTCCAGTTTTGCGAGGAATTCCTAAACCGTTTTTTCCAAAGTGTCTTTTGGGTGGAACCATTATATTCATATTGTTCACCCTTATATGGAGCCCGTTTTTTATATTTGCAGTAGTTGGACGAGTTGGAGTGGCAAATGTTCCTCATAGAGCTGATATCTCATTAACAATAGGAGAGTATGAGCCAATCTTTGTTTCACATAGTTATTCGGGCATACATCCTCTGTCTGAAGCAGATTATGAACAGCTGAAAAATACGTTTGCTTACGATAAATTAGCTTCAGATCACATTTCAATATACGATGCCGTGGATATCAGTGCAATTAAATTTGACGCCAACTCAGTAACATTGTGGAACTTGGCTCCGCCGGATAAGAAGCGCTTGATCAATTCCTTACAAAGAGGTATAGGACGTAACTATAATCTAGTAGTGCCCAACGCTTGCCTCAAACAGCACACTTATCAAAGTTTTGTTGTTTCGTTTCGCATGTGCAGTAAAGAATAATCGATGTTTTCAATTTTCTCCGATGCATCGATTTATTTTTTAAGAATAGATTTAATCGAAAATTTGAAAATAGTACTAAATTACGACAACTAAATTTTAGGTATAGTGCGACGTATATGCAATTGTTTTTGTAGAATTTTTAGTTCGTGGTAATTGTTTAAAAACAATATGAGGACTTCATTATATTGTATATATTTTTTATTTAATTTCAAGCCAAAAACACGTTTTCTCCAAAAATTTTAATTTCAATTTAAATCGATTTGAATCGATTTTTTTCTTAAATTTTCGAAAATAAATCAATTCAGTGAACATCGATGTATATCCACATCTATATTATATCCTTTTTGACTATAATAGAAACTAAAGATAAGGTAACACTGTATATATCGATAAGAAACTGGCACTCGTTATATTGTAATCGACCGTTCATTAACGAGAAAGTGCGATCACTCTCCAGGAAGCGCCAATCGAAAAGACGTGAATGAATTAAAATAAAGAAGTTTTAAGTCTGACACTAGTAGACATTATAGGCCTAGTTTTGTATTAATTTTATATTTAAATGTTTTTTTTTTAACATTCAAAAGTTCATTACTCCGTTATCTGTTAACAAATTTTGTATCAGCGAGTTCTCTTCAAATATGTAATTTGCTTTGATGAATCCATACCCGGTGTCAAATTGCATCCAGTGCGTTTAATTCAGTTCATTTCAGTCGTTAATTTGTTTCTGAAATACAGTGTTATATTGTAAAATGATCTTAAATAAATTCTAGTGTAGAGCTGGAAAGAACATCGATGTTTTGTATGATAACCATCGAAACATCGATGTATTTCCTGCTCTTGGCGTTGGGCACCACAGATTTGATAAATCTGTAATTATTACACACGTAAATCTTATTTCAGGGGAGAAAGTTAATATACTCATTAAATTATCCTTTCATTGTGGTGACCCTGGGTCACCTGTAACTAACTATGAATCAAAATACGTGCTGACAAATAATAAAGAAAAGACACGCGAAAAACTTATAAAGACATTATCAAACGATACAATCGATGAAAGCATTATAGTTCCGAATATTTTGCCTAAGTTTATAACGGTTCAACAAAATAAAATTGTTATTCGATTTTTTCAAGATTCGGATGGTTTGTATAATTTAAAAATAGTAAAAAAATGTTTATTTAGCGCTTAAAATTGAACAGGCAAAACTAAACGGCCAATTATATTACAAAAAAAGAATGAGAAGGATAGTACCTGGTGGGAAATTACAGACTACTGTGATGACAAATTTTACAAAGATATATTATGCCATCTTCCTGCAAGTGATTGTGATAACGGTGTTGTTGTTTATGTTTTCTATTACAAGGCACTTCCAACTGCTATGCGTTTTCTTGGACAACAGGGGTAAGACCAAATGTAACATATAATTTTAAATGTATTGTCGCCTTAGTTAAATTAATGTTCTTTATTGTATTTAGCATCGTAGGCCTTTATACAACATTTGTATTTGTTGTGTCGCGTTTAATACGTTCATTAATAGGTTTCTCACACCGAAGAATTATGTACGAAGAATTGCCATATGTAGATCGGATCTTAAAACTTTGTAATGACATTTACTTTGTTCGGGAATCAAAGGAATATCGGTTAGAAGAAGATCTGTATGCGAAGTTAATATTCCTCTATAGGTCACCGGAAACGCTTATAAAGTGGACGCGATATAGAGAAGACCTCTTTGAAAATACAGGGAATGAACCCAATAAGGATCGCCCTAGTGAAAATAATATTAAAATCGGTGCATCAACTCAAACTTAATTTTCTAATTACTTCTAAATTTATTTTACAATTTGTTATATACAACCAAAATTAAATTTAAAAAAATAATGGACATTTCCCATCGTTCCATGATCGCTTTGGATTGTTAACTCATCGATTAAAACAATTGCAACATGGTAATCGCGTAATCGATATTTATCGATATAAGTAATAAGTGCAATTACAAATGTTTACAAATATCGATAAAGCGCATATCAATAATAATATTTCACGTGTTCGGTCGAAGTAAATTTATAAAATTTTACAAAATGCTGCGAAAACAGGCCAGACAAAGGCGAGAATATTTATATACAAAATCAGTAAATGAACGGATTGTCGCAAAGAAGAAAAAAACCCAAGCAATAACTGATAATGTGAAGCAAAACAAATCATTGAGTGCCTTGAAAGGCCCAAAGGGAGCTGCTAACATATATAAATCACTTAAATATTATGGAGGTACGTTTTTATTTCTTTAAACGTGAATACATACTTTAAGAATTAAAATTAAAATTGAGGAATTGTCTAGAATATCGGGCAGTTGAAGCAAAATTATGGATAATTTCATATATATGTATGTATTTTGGTAATAGCTCACAAAATACCCGCCGGCAGCGCACCGATTTGTACGAGTTCAAAACACATGGATTTTTTTAAATTTAGCCAGATTTAATATATTCACTAAATCCGAACTCTAGACAATATTTCAATAAATATATTGTTTCATACATATATACATATGTAGAATATAACATAACATATGTAATAATATAACGTATGTACGTTTTGATTTTTTTAGATGGAAGCACTGAAAGCTCTAACGATTTTGATGAATACCAGTATGCTGGCAGTCAAGATCCCAAAATTATGATGACTACTTCGCACGATCCGTCGTCGCGTCTAAAAATGTTTATGAAGGAATTAAGGTTGATATTTCCGAACGCTCAACAAATGAATAGAGGAAACTATCAGATCAATACACTAATGCAGGCATGCAGATCTAATAGTGTTACAGATTTTATAATCGTTCATGAGCATCGAGGCATTCCAGACAGTCTTATAGTGTGTCATTTGCCCTTTGGCCCAACTGCGTTCTTTAATATTTCCGATGTTGTAATGCGGCATGATATACCTGATATTGGGCCTATGAGTGAACAGAAACCACATCTTATTTTCAGTAATTTCAAAAGCCCAATTGCATTAAGGACCGTAAACATACTGAAGCATTTATTTCCAGTACCGAAAGATAAATCGGAAAGAATTATTACGTTTGTCAATAATGATGACAGAATTGTGTTTCGCCATCATCAGTATAAACATGTGAATAAAGAAATTGTGTTAACAGAAATGGGACCAAGATTTCAACTGAAGTTATATCAAATCAAACTTGGAACGTTAGAGAATATTAAAGCTGTGGACACGGAGTGGGTGCACCGTCCATATTTAAATACAAATTTAAAGAATCTAGTTTTTTCCAATGACGATGTATTCAAAGATAAATAAAGAAGAAATAATTAAAATATTAGTTATATTATAATGTAGTCTTTATTTTATGCAAAATACTTTGGAAATAAAAAAGGATTGACTACAATAGTCTAAATATAATACTTTATTATTTATTTTTATAGCAATACAGACGGTATATATTTATGTTGACTAGAAGTTTCTACATATAAACAATGTTTCTTGATCAGCATCAGTAAACGAGTCGAATCAGAAAAGACAAGAATATCAATTATACAGTATCTTTTGTTAACCGATCTCATGCTTACGATATCTCCCTTCTACACGTCTTGCTCCAAAATTAGATAACTTTTACATTGGGTAGTGTTAAAATTAAATTCAATTGATAGAAATTATGCTAAACATTAATTTAGTCAATTGTGTTGCGGTGGTATGGGTATTTGTATGTTCGTAGGTTCTGCGACTTAGTTCATGTCTCGCGCACCCAATAAAGACTGACGTAAATCAGTTGTCGCAGGGCAACAAATTAATCTCTGTCTTATTCCTACATTCACATGTTCAAAGGCAGCTGCCAAAGCATTCTAGATTTTCTGCACCGCTCACACTTGTCTCACAATTACCGACACACAGATCTATTTATTTATGCTCATTGATTAGTTGAAGAGAGTACTTCGGTATTAACTCGAATAAAAATCACTCTTGTTAGGTCTTAAAAAAGAAAAACATTTTTTTTATATTTCGCATCTAGTTACTCAAGCGTAGCTAACTATTCGAGAAGCTGGAATGGTATGAAATATATATAAAAGACATTTGCTGTTTGTAGGGTATAAAGTCGTCGCCATTAATTTGTAAGACAGTTTTCAATTGGATATTATCATTCATCAAAAAACGACAAAATATTTTTGACTGTTAAGAGGGGTTTTAGTTTAAGTTTTTCTCTCCTCCGAGCTAGTACAGGTAACCGATATAGCTGTATATAGTAAAACTAAGTGCGATTTTTGTTTGTTAATTGGATTATATATTTATACATATATTAGGGTTATACGAACAAGAAAACGTTTTATTTTGTATACAGGTGTACATAAATATTAAAATATTTGTAGTTTATTTGTATAAATCATTTTGATTATTAAATGTAAAAGGTTTAAAAAGTTACGGAACGTGTTATGTGCTTTACAGTTAGCGATCGAAAGAGAAGGATTTAACGATGATTAAAAGGATATCAATAAATTAAACAGAATAATATCTATTGAAAGTGAATATTTAAATAAATGTGATTGGCAAATTGAGAGTGTTGTCAGACCTCCATAGCCCTAATCAAGTGACTGTGTTGTGTCCTTTTGACTAACTGAACTTTGAAACGTATTTTTATTAGCCCCTGAGCACAGCCTGTAAAAGTATTGACCCCACATATTTCGCGTTACTGGATCTAATATAATGAAATATACAAAAATAACGAAACCTTGCATTGTGGCTGTTATACAGAAGAAATATGAAAAGACAATTCCAGCCTTCATTGTCGATAGAATGCCAAAGCACCATGTGAATCCCAAAAGGAAAAATAGAAGTATGGATAGACGTATTTGATGTATTAAAACGGGTTTATCTGTGTGACGAATCGGAATCTTCGAGCTTCCCAATATATTATATATTATCAGGCAGAAAATAATAAAATTTGCTATAATTATAATGGCAATGGGTAAAATAATGCCAAAGTAAAGTGCATATCCTGAGGGATAGCAAATCTCTCCTTTACTAAAGGAATCCTGATCGAGGACTACAACAAGTATAACTGGTATAAGCGGGACACCCCAGCAAAATGCAGTCGACTTCATAAAGAACTTAGTAGGTCGATTGCGACCAAATATTTGAACATATCTCTTAAACTGAAAATAGGCGATAACCAACATCCAGAAAAATTGCACCAGCACCGAATAGTGAAGAAATGCTCCAATTGCCACGCAAGTAGGTAATATATTATTTAGGATTAAATGAAGCGAATACTCCTTGGTACTGACAAAGCACAAAACTATCATCTGAAAAGCGATTGCCAAAGACAGTTGAAGCAAGACCTTAGAGGAGGGTTTTTCGCGCCAGGAATGAAATTTCGCTGCGGTAATAAATATGCCACAAATGCCGAGAAGCGATAGCGAACAACCAGTTAATGTTATAATGTCCAACGCGCGGCCATGAATTTCCCGCACATTAACTTCGATATTCTCATCAACTGTAAAATTAAATCCCACCAGATATGCAAAAGGTGTCAAGTGACTAACTTTACAAAGCACAATTTGCTTACTAGGATCCGATATATTTTCAACGCGAATGCCGTCGGAAACCCAGTTTTCGAAATTCCAATACTTGCATGGATCTTTTGTATTGTGATTGAGAGAAGAATTCGCCAAAGCTCGGAAAACTATCGGCAAATCTTCGGGTAAATGAGTACTATAACCAGGCAAGGATATGGAAACGACGCGACCTAATGCCGCATCATGGCCTGAGTTATTTTTCGGAAGGAAGAGCTTATCGTTTGAGTAAACCTTAATGACAATAACAGTTTTCGTAATTTCCGTGCTATTTAGAGTATTCGCGATGACATTAAGATTACTAAGCAGGTTTTCTGGAAAATATGTGGCAAATTGTAAGTTAGGTTCACCAATGACATCTTCCACTTCGTGTGTTGACTGCAAAAAGCGAAAGGTCTCACTTTTAAAAGCCCCCTTCAATGTATATTGTTCTTCAGCGGAATTGTTATTATTTCGAAGCAGCGCTATTCCTGATATATTAGCTATCGAAGGATCTATGATAAAATATAATAAGTTGGGCGATACTTTTACAGACACTCCGACATCATCAAAATCGAGTACTTCAAAATCAGTATTGAGGCCTAATTCTTCAACATAATTTTCCTGGTCAGGACTGTTCTTATTGAACATGGACTGTATCGACATTGTGTTCATTGCAATCTCAAATACCTCTATCAATTTGTTTGTGGAATTCAACTGAGATGACATTTTGATAGTACTATCCTTGATGTTAATCAAATCATTGTATATACCAATTAGATCCGGAATGGCTTTTTTGATCAATTCGTAGCTGCGAACTTGGTCTGTCGCACTTAAATTTGTTGTAGAACTTATGATCGCCTGATCCAAGTGTTTAACAGAAATTTGTAATATGTTGGCAGCGAAATTAATGTCTACGGGCAAAAAATGATTGGAATATTCGTGAAAAATACTCTTAACTTCCCTTAAGGCCTTTTCAGGGGACTTTCTTAGCATCTTCGATCTCTCCAAATTGTACAGAGTTGTTGTTAGTTTTGTGTTATCATTCTTTGTTTGACACGATATGTTCTCCTCCTCAAGTGTCTCCCAATATGCGCCATGTATAAAATCTCCAATGCATCGACGTGTTAAAGGCATACCGCTCTCTTGAAGACAAATCCTTGACAAGACTCCCAGCTGTCCTCTTTCCACTTGCTGCCACATATAGATATCGCCGTTTTCCAAAGGCATTGGGTCCGGAAAACAGAACTGTGTACTTCTCACCACGGGCTGTAATCTATTAAAACTGTACACCGCAATTAATTTCTTCAGCAACGTCCAAACTTGCATACGTATTGCGGTATCATGTCTTATGCGTCCATCACTCTCTGTGCTGTCGTCTTCTTCGCTGCTCTCTTCATCGCTATTATCTACTGCAGAATTCTTCAGAGAGGCGGTCAAGTGGATCCAACAATCAATATATGGATAAGAAACTCTTTCCACACTCATAATACGAACATTATGAATAACAAGATCCCGCGAGATCTTTCTGCTTTGTTCTCGTAGTACAGACTGCATTTGCCTGGCAAGCACTTTTTCATATCCATAAAGACGATCACACGCGGTCTTAGAAGTGACCTCATCATCAACAATGCTAGTACAAGTCGTGTTTATCCTTATAGCAAAAGCATGACCTCGTTTTTCTTTTGCAGCTACTATTTTGGGCGTGCTCACTAGTTGGAAAGTGTGGAAACTATGTCCTTCACACCAATACTCGCCTGGGTCGTCAGCGACTAGCTTCACTTTAAAAATCGACTTAGTTTTCTCTTTACTTTCCCAAACAAGATCAACTTCAGCATCTCGCAATAGATCATAGTCCGCGTTGGTGAAGCATTTTATACCATAGTCCTCATCATCATCATCGATGTGCCATAGATACTCCCGATTGTAGACGACTAAAAGTAATTCTTCCACAGTGTTATCCACTTTCAATGTCAACTGTGCAGTATACTCTGCTTTAGGGTCTATAGTTTCTTTGTAGAGAATGGGTAATTTTTTTGAACCTTCATTCTGTATTTTTACCATTTCTTTTTGGTTCATGAGAATTACAAAGTTCTCGTTTGAGTTATCGCGAAAATCGTCGACTTGAAAGTATTCGTATTGCTTATCCTTTGGAATCACCTTTTTAAGAACCTCTCTCAGCACTTGATTCTTAAAATATTCTTCAATGCGTATTTTTTGATGTTCTTCCTTTATTCGTTTCCGTTTCCAGTCAATACCATAGCATTCATTTGGATGATAGTTAACAGCCGCAAGTCCTTTGGGGCAACCGATGCGGGTAACGAAATCTGTATGAAAAGCGCAAATGCTCGGAAGTAACACATTGCAATCGGTAATCATGGGTTGGATCTTAGGTTCAGTTATTGGGTTATCGATCTTATCGTATCTGATTGATATGCACTGATGGTTAGAGCTATAATCTAGGATATTACCCACATCATCGTCGATAATGTGGCCCCACTGTTTACCTGGCAACATGATTTGGAACGGCATGAATTTGTTCAGGCGACGTACGGGTAACCAATGTTGGGTTATGTTTTGATCCAAGAGAAATTTTATAAATCTTCCCATATGTTTAGATAGATCTAATGACATTATAGAATTTGAGCCAAAGCAAAATCGTTCGTTATATGTTTGTGGATTAGCGTAGATTTTAAGGCAAATTGGATATTTATCATCAACCTTGAACTCCAAGTGACCTTCTGCGCAATAACTATTTGTCTTCTGCTCTTGCTCTTTACACGCAACATTCTCTGGATACCATTTACCCGTTGTTGTGTTGCACTCCCGTATGAAAAGCTTTCCATTCTCCTTCCAGCAGAGTGTGTCCTCAGATGTTGTGTAACGCACATTCCGATATTTCCAGTAAGCTTCGCCAGCTTTAATTTTTGTAATGTCATCATCGCATTTCTTAACCTAGGAAAAGTGCAAATACAGTTTGTTGAGTTCTTGTATTGAATCAATTTTCCTACCTTGCTAGAATACGTAGAACACAGACACATCCAAAAAACAAGACAAATTGTACCTCTTGCAAACATTATATTTATTACTTATAAAAGAAGCATAAAGACGACTTTTGATCAGTTAGATTCCTAGATGTGAGCAATACTAAAAACTTTATCTTTCGCACAAAAAGCCGAAACGAATAGATACAAAATATTTTCTTTCATTATCTCTTTTGAAAGATAGAGCTTTATCTCGCTTATCAGTTGTGTGTTTTACCCAGTACACCCGTATAACCAGCTCAAATTAAGCATTATAAAATTGAAAATCAAACATTAATAGATAGTTGATAGCATTGCAAGATACAGAAACTAACAAATAGAAATAAATGTTAATTTTAAAACTTAATTATCTGCAAATGAAAAATTTGTATAAAATTAAAACTGTGTGAAAAATAATTCAAACTACCATAGTAAAAAGATTACAGGGTATGCTGTAAAATACAATTGTGACTCATACCTATTCGCAAATTTGCAGCATGGGGAGGCACATCCAGAAATGGATCATAGAACCTGCAAAATGAAGTTTAATTTTTGGCTAAATACACAAAAATCTCGAAATAGATAAGAGAAAACAATCTTGCATACCAAAGTAATGTTTGTAAAATTATATATTTAATTAAGATGATGAAAGATAACATTAAGATTATTTCTAAATAAGCTTCTATGTTTCTTTTACTTCGAATTGTATTCTAGCAAAATGGAGATTCTTAAATCAAACACAACTTGTGTTCTATTTTTGTTTGTGTGCATTTTGAATCTTCAGAGATGTTATGTAAGTAATTACTGCAATAACTATTAAGATCGGTGGATCGATTTAAATTAAATTATTTACAGGAATCGACTCTCGTTAAGCGTAGTATTGATATGGCAGCTGCACATGCACTCACAACTGACGAGCGATTGCCAGAAGATGTAATTCCCTTAAGATACGAACTTTATCTGGAACCTAACTTTGAAGAATGTCGGTTCAGTGGCCTAATGAAGATGAATCTTAGTTGGAAGGCTGATTCAAAGAAAATCTATTTCCATTCTCATTTCGATGTCACTATTGATGATAAAAAAATCAGACTACAAGGAGTCGATGGGGATGCAGAGTAAGAAATTTATAGATATTGAAGAATTTATTATTATTGATATATTTGATTTTTAGTGATTCCATTCCAACGATTGTGCGAGGTAGTCGACTTCCACGAAAGACAGTCTATATAGTTTATCTGAAAGAAGTCGTGAAACAGGGTACCACATTTATTTTGGAAGTACCGTTTGAGGGCAGTGTTTGGGGTAGTGCTGAAGGCCTTTTCACCGGATCTTATGAAAGTTCAAACTATTTTGCAACTAACCTTAAACCAAACAATGCTCGCAGGTTATTTCCATGTTTCGATGAACCGGGATTCAAAGTAAATACAAAGATAATACAATTTTTTACGAATTACAAATAATTGTTTTCTGTCTTCTTTTATTTAGGTTCCTTTTAATGTCAGCATTGCAAGACCTAACAAATTTGTTACCATATTCAATACACCATTGACTGAAACACATAAACAGTTAGTTTGATTTGATTACAACATATACTCGTAAATTAATAGTAAAGTTTATTACTTGTTACCCATTTTAGTTCAGCTTTAAATGATTACGAAGTAGACTACTTTGAAGAAACACCTGCAATGTCGCCATTTACTTTCGGATTTGTTACAACAGATCTTCACAAGTTAAGTGGAGATCACATAGATAACTTAAAGTCTGGAAATTTATCATCTTCGCTCTCCCCCGAAATTCGAATTTGGACCCTCGCTAATCGTACAAATCAATTAGAGGTAAATGGTGCTGATGAACATACAGAATTATAAAAATTGTTTTATTTCTTTAGGCTGCATATGAAAAAGTTTTGAGGACTTACAAAACAATTGAAGAATACTTCGGGATGGCTGTTCCTTTAAAAAAAATCGATGTGGTTTGCATACCCGATTTATCAATATTACAACCCGTAGATAATTGGGGATTTTTACTATTCAAGTAAGTCGAAGTAATAATGTTGACAATAATTAGTATATTTTATATATATTTTTCAATAGGGAGACGAGTTTCTTGAAAAACAACATGTACTATGATCTAGCACAAGAGTTGATTTATCAGTGGTTGGGATCGTGGATTACCCCCGAATGGTGGAGTGAAGCACATTTAAACAAGGCATTAGCCCGCTTTATAGCTTCGGAAATTGTCACAAAGGTAATAATAATGCCCTTTTAGGTACTCATTTTATTGACACTCTCTCTTCTCTTTGCAGATAGTAAACGATTCTGATGGGAGTGAAAAATATCCCATGTCGAATCTATATTCTTTATATTATGAGCTTAGCAAGCGATACCCCCATTCAAAGATTACTGGCATGAAACAAGAAACGGTTTCGTACAAGACTGAGCTAGTTATACGTATGCTCAATTTTACCCTGGGTAGAGACAGCTTCCAGAAAGGGATACGCAATTTTATTGCTGATCATCAGTATAAGACTTTCATAGGAGAAGATCTTTGGGAGTCGTTAGCACTGCAAGCGCACAAGGATGGCACTCTTAGTCCCGAATATAAGGTAGCGAATATAGCAAACACTTGGTTACTGAACAATCGCCTTCCGGTGCTTACAGTTCGTCGCAATTATGCCGAAAAAACTGCGACTATTAAGCAAAATGTGTACCTTAGAGAGAGACCTCATGATGCACCGGAAAAAGACAAAATGCTATGGTGGATTCCAATTATTCTTAATCGTCAAGACAATCTGAACTTTGCCAACAGCACTCCATACTTGTGGATGGAAAAAGTCAAGGAGAAAGAAATTAATAACATGCCGTCAAGTAATCATTTCATTATTGTTAATCAGGAAGAAATTGCTCCATTCCCTGTTAATTATGATGAAGAAAACTGGAATTTACTGGCAAATTTCTTGCAAACAGAGGCGGGACGTACAGGTATTCCAGCGTATACTAGGTAAGCGAACATAATTGTTGTTTGGTAAAGTATAGTATTGAAAAATATATGAAATCACTATCACAGATCAAAGTTACTACATGATGCGTGGAACCTCGCATACGCTGGAGATCTTAGCTTTGCCACTGCTCTAAACATGACCTTATTTATGAAATTCGAACGAGATCATATTGTGTGGAACCCTGTCTTTACGTTCATTGATCAAATCGGTCGACATATCGATGTGTCGGAGGTACACAAGAAGTTCGAGGTAACTCCCTCTTTAGATTATTAAACATATCTCTTTATTTGACTATTTATTGTTTTTTTCTATAGTCGTATGTAAATTATTTATTAACACCATTATACAATGATTTGGGCAACAAAACGGATATTGAGAACAATTGGATTACAGATCTACGTTCCATGACTAAACGGTTTTTGTGCGGTGTTGGCTATCTTCCCTGTATCAAAGAAGCCCAAAACGCATTTAAAGTTTGGAAAGAAGCTGCTGAAACGAACGATACACAGTAAGTATTCAATTCCTAAAATGATTTACCTTTTTAATGAAATTCCTTGTGCTATATATTCAGATTACCCAATGAATACATGTGCCCTACCTTTAAATGGGGCTCTATGGAGGAGTGGGAATTTGGATTACAGCGAGTGATGCAGTTCCCAAGAACGCGTCCACAAAGTGAAAGAACGCATCTGCTTAAGACACTCGCCAGTTGTCCCACACAAACTGACAAGATAAATCGACTATTGCAACTGTCAATTTTGGATGATCATTCCAAGTTTACTGAGAACGACAGGTTTTTAATAATAACCTCATTGACAAGACAGTCTAGTGGTTACTATTGCCTCTTTAATTTCTTGTCTGAAAACTGGATGCTGATTCGACAAAAGTAAACCTCCTTACTATCTAAAATATTTACATAATAAAAAGTATATAATTCATTATTTTTATTTCAGGCTTAAAAACAATACTAATTTGTGGGATCATTTGATTGGTTCCGCCACCGGTTTCTTTTCAACTCAAAGAGGCTATGACATGGTCAAAAAATTATACGAAAAACGATCTGGGGAGTTCGAGAGTGCACAGCATATTATTGAAAAATCGATGCGTAACATTAAGGAAGAAGCTCAATGGAGTGAAGAAAATCTGCCAGTTATTGAAAAATGGCTTAATGAATTTTTATTAAAAAATTAAAGCTAAAACACAAAAATATTTTGTATCGAATATTAATTCTATTAATATTGTAAATAGCCTAATTGATTAATATAAAACTCTTCATACACTTAATATCATCATGGGTCTTCTATACAATATTCTTTTAGCAACCCTCGTCCGCACTTATTTGGAAGCTTCATCAAAAACTTGCCTTTTAGGGAAAATGTCTCGTCTATAAAAGACCAAACAGAGCTTCGCTACAGTTAGTGCGTTTCCAGCTGTGTTTCATTACAAACAAAAGTTTGGAGATCTTCACATAAAGACGTTCTGTTTACTTTTATTAAACAGTTTTTTTAAATTTTCAAATAGTCGAAATTGATCCTTTCTTTGAAAATGGTAAGAGTCTAGTAAATTCCGTTTTTTTATCCTGACTATTTCACTAATTTTCTGTTAGAGAAAAGAATGTGAATTATAATTGACAATCTTTATAGTGTCTGTGTTAAACTGTAGTAAATAAATCATCAGATATTTTATAAAAATTGAGCAACAAATTTGCCGTATATTTATAGAGGGAGTGCATTTCAGTTCACATCGGACAAGCTGGCGTACAGATTGGTAACGCTTGTTGGGAGTTATACTGCTTGGAACATGGAATTCAGCCTGATGGACATATGCCCTCAGATAAAACTATTGGTGGCGGCGATGACTCGTTCAACACGTTTTTTAGTGAGACCAGCGCCGGAAAGCATGTGCCACGTGCTGTTTTCGTTGACCTAGAGCCGACCGTTGTCGACGAGGTTCGTACAGGCACTTACCGTCAATTGTTCCACCCAGAACAGTTGATAACTGGTAAAGAAGATGCCGCCAATAACTATGCGCGTGGTCACTACACTATTGGAAAGGAAATTGTTGATATTGTTCTCGATCGCATACGCAAACTGGCCGATCAGTGCACAGGACTGCAAGGATTTCTGGTATTCCACTCTTTCGGCGGTGGAACTGGTTCAGGGTTCACCTCGTTGCTTATGGAACGTCTATCTGTTGATTATGGCAAGAAATCGAAGCTTGAGTTCTCAATCTATCCTGCACCACAAGTACGTATTATCAGTGATTGAATATTGTGTAATCATAGATCACGTATAAATGATAATACATTTTTCGCATTGCAGGTCTCAACAGCTGTTGTGGAGCCATACAATTCTATATTGACTACCCATACCACTCTCGAACACTCCGACTGTGCATTTATGGTTGACAATGAAGCCATCTATGACATCTGTCGTCGCAATTTAGATATAGAGCGACCAACCTACTTGAACCTTAATCGTTTAATTGGCCAAATAGTTTCCTCAATAACTGCTTCGTTGCGCTTCGATGGAGCGCTCAATGTGGATCTAACTGAGTTCCAAACCAATTTGGTACCCTACCCACGCATTCACTTCCCGTTGGCCACCTATGCCCCCGTCATTTCCGTCGAGAAGGCCTACCACGAGCAGCTCACTGTCGCGGAAATAACGAACGCTTGCTTCGAGCCCGCCAACCAGATGGTGAAATGCGATCCCCGACATGGCAAGTATATGGCGTGCTGTATGCTTTATCGTGGCGATGTAGTGCCCAAAGATGTGAATGCTGCGATTGCCACCATCAAGACGAAACGCTCCATTCAGTTTGTCGACTGGTGTCCAACTGGCTTCAAGGTCGGCATTAACTACCAACCACCCACCGTAGTCCCAGGTGGCGATTTGGCTAAGGTTCAGCGTGCAGTTTGCATGTTATCAAACACAACGGCCATTGCTGAAGCCTGGGCTCGTTTGGATCATAAGTTTGATCTTATGTACGCGAAGCGCGCTTTCGTGCACTGGTATGTCGGTGAAGGTATGGAGGAGGGCGAATTTTCCGAGGCTCGAGAAGATTTGGCTGCACTCGAGAAGGATTACGAAGAGGTGGGCATCGATTCTACTGGCGAAATAGACGAGGGTGACGAATACTAAATCAATTTAAAGCAATCTGGCAAACAAAAGAACAGGCAAACATATTCGACTTTGATCTTATCATATTTAAATATATATCGTAACAGTTTTCAATACACAAATAAAGCTCTTTTCAAAAACACCTTGATTATTTTAACAGATACTTAGTCTGAAATATATAAATGTTTACTTCCCACACTAATCTGGATAATTGTATCGTAGATTTCACAAAATAAGAAAACGAGCCAACTAATTGAATTGAAATTGATTAATTGGTCTAATCGTCTACGCTCTATTGGAGATACAATTGCACTTCATAGAGATTCCCAATCCCTACCCACGCATTTTGTTATTATTGCCTATATATGGATTGGCAATTCCTGCCATAGAATTAAATAAATGCTTCCAGTATGTTGTGAGAAATCGAATCAAATATAGAAACTCAAAAAAAGCAACGAGCATGCAATTAAGATCTCCAAATAATTTCTTGAAATATGTATGTTCAAAGTCATAAAATTGTTAAGGTGTTTATACTTAATACGAACTTATATTACCGTAAACAACCTTTTCAGGAAACGTTCGCCTACGTACGCCTGCGTCCTTTACGCTATGTTTATGTTTGCTTTGTATGAGCTGCTTGCGTATATAGAGGGTTATTTGAAAAAAGTTGCTGGAATGGTAAAACAACAAAATTAGAAAGACTTTCATCAACAGCGCTTGCTGTGAGATACCCATTATCAAGCCCTCACAAACTTTTCTGGGTTAATTATTAAGTATATTAAATTTGAAAAATGTGAAACATTTAATATTTTAAAATGTATCATTATACTACATTTTGTAACCCTAATGTCAATTACTATAATGTTTCGAAAATACCTTCATGAATGCATAAATAGTTTATCTTAAACTAAACTTGAATTGAGTTTTCAAACTAACGTACATTTAATTTTGTTTGGTGTAAACATAATTTTTTGCTAGCAAATATACCCCTTGTCGGACTTATCAGTGGGACAGGGAAGAATAATCAACGCATGCTCGATACAATTCATTGGAACGAACCGAACCACACAACATTGGCGAATTTGTCTTGTTTCTTCCAATCCGCAGTTCGTCAGGTTATTCGTAAAATCCGATGTCACTTCTGCTTTGAATGCCAAGTTCGCCAAACGTAGTGTAGATAAATATTTTGCTCGGGTTAGTGTGAAGCCATATAAATATATATAACTGATTGGACTGAAATATTGTTACAATCCGAGTGCGTTCGTTACTTTCGTAATCATCTTCATTGTAATCATAAGCAAATTAATAGTGCAAGATAATAATGGAAAAGTTACATGAATACCAAGGGCTAACGGGTCGCCTACATCAGCTAAGAGATAATATCAAAGAAAAGTACAGTAATCAAGAAAATCCAAGCAACTTTTTGACAAAAGTCAAAACTACCGCCCTAGATCAACTGAAGGGCAACGCAAGTGCGAATGTGGACTATTCGCATATTTATAGGTGAGAAAATCGTAAAGTTATTTACAGTATAAACAGTAACTTACACAGTATAAACAGTATAAATAAAACGATTTTATGTTTACTAACAGATTATAAAAACTGAAATCTTTGATTTCAAAATGATTTCTTAAGAGTGTCGAACTGCTTGAGACCAATGCGTGCCTGTAGCCAATATTGTCAACGAGGTTGTTCAGAACTAATAAAGCGGTAAAATATAAAACTAGAAAGAGATGCTACCTTCGGCATACCGAAGGTACTAAGCACTCGCTGGTTTTGGCATATTCTCCACTTTTCCATACTTATAATACTATATATAATGGCACAGAATTAATATTGTTTATGTATTCGTTAAGAGCTTTAATAACTTTAATCCCTATAGATATTATTTTAAAAATATTTTAATCTCTGACTTACCACTGATAAGTAATTCTAAATTGACTTATTTCAAAATGAGTATCTGGTCTTAATTCAAAAAACCTCATTTAGGTAGAATGTTTCTATACACAGACACAAAGCCAGACAAATACACGGACTTTGGTAGTTCGAGTCATCTGTTAAACCTGATATAGTATATCTAACTATAATGATACATAGATATACTAAGTATGATTAGTTGTAATATTTACATTATCTTATATGGCAGCTGAACGAATCGTCTTATTCCGGCTAGTATACCATGTCTGATAAGTCATATTCATTGGTTCTTATATTATACACTCCGACTTTGTGAAAGAATCAAACTTATTCTGTTTGACATCTGTAGGGAAACTGAATATAAAATTGTCATTTAAGTACTATGGACAGCCCTTTACGACTAACATAGCAATGAATTAGTGTCATTTATTTTATTTGCGCAAAATCCTACCCTGCCTGCGTAAAGTTCAATACCCAATAAAAGGATTTGCGATAAGCCAATTCAAACTCTTTCCAAGTCAGTGCGAGAGAGTTAATCCAATGCAGACAGCCAGCTGCCCGCTGGGCATTATATCACTGGGTACTAAGTAGATTTTTATTTTCATTTTCATTTTGCAGACATAAGACCCGCGCAGAGCTTGTGCGAGTTTCTGCTGCAGTGATGGGCATTGAGTTCTCGTATGCGGCAGAAACTGCTTTCGTCTCGCCAACTTTACTGAAAATCGGTGTGGAGCATCAGCACATGACTTTAGTATGGGCTCTATCCCCGCTGGTGGGATTCTTTTTGTGTCCCATCTTAGGCTCTTTATCAGATCGCTGCAAATTGAATATCGGACGGCGACGTCCCTTTATAATTCTATTGTCAATCGGAGTGTTTCTTGGTAATTATTACTATTAATTGTATTTATACCCTAACATCTATAATCTACATCCCTTATAGGTTTAATTTTAGTTCCAAACGGAGAGGGATTGGGATATTGGTTTGGCGATACAGACCCGCATTTACAGGCTGCTGCAATGAATTCGACATACAATACGACGTTCAACTATCTCAATGTGGTTCCTCATCGGGCGACAGCCTCGAAATCGGAAAACGAAGTCTCACATAAAACGTCGCATCCTTGGGGTATATTTTTCACTGTGCTGGGAACGGTGCTGCTAGACTTCGATGCAGATGCTTGCCAAAGCCCCTCAAGGGCTTACCTCTTGGACGTTTGCATTCCAGAAGATCACGCTAAGGGTCTGTCCACGTTCACTATTATGGCAGGCCTTGGCGGATTCTTCGGTTATTCTATGGGTGGTTTAAATTGGGACGAAACTGAAATTGGTAATTGATGACTAATAATAATGGTATCGTATGAAATACTAATGTGTATACGCAGGCAGACGGTTGGGAGGTCATGTGAAGGCCGTTTTCTTTATAATCACATTTATTTTCATCGCCTGTGTAACATTTACAATAACGAGCTTCACTGAAATACCTCTTTGGGTACTCGCAACTCCAAAGTTTAAGAAGCCGGAGGAGAAAACTCCCTGTGAAATCAGTTCTACAAATTATGGTTCTATTAATAATGAAGATGATGATTTTATCAAGAATGATTTGCCCAATAAGGTAATCAACCTTTACTAATTTAATCATACAAATATATAAAGATTAATATTATACGACAAATTATATTTTGAAGACATCGCCAACTGGTGTGCCGGAAAACTTACAGCCAAGCCAGGAGAACATTGACGAAACGTCATTCATAGAAAGCGAGAAGCCTGCAATTGATGCTAATGAAGACTTCAATGTTCCTCAGAATATCGAGGAAATTCAATCGTTATCACACTATCTGCTATCTATTGTGTATATGCCATACTCTTTGCGATTGGTTTGTATGACGAATCTCTTCTGCTGGATGGCACATGTGTGCTACTCCTTATACTTTACCGATTTTGTGGGTGAAGCTGTGTTCAACGGAGATCCAAGGGCCATGGAAGGTTCGCTAGCACAGCGAAATTATGAAGAGGGTGTGCGCTTTGGATGCTGGGGCATGGCAATGTACTCGCTCTCCTGCGCCTGCTACTCTCTTGTCATTGACAAGCTAATAAAACGATTTAGGTAATGGACTCTCAACCCATACGATCCTACATTTACTCCTATATTCTCTATTTTATGCAGGGCAAAATCAGTTTATGTTGGGGGACTCCTGTTCTATTGTACTGGTATGACATTAATGGCATTGACTCGCGCCAAAGCGAGTGTCATCATATTCAGTTGGACGGCAGGAGTTATGTACTCTACGCTCTTCACCATGCCGTACTTGTTAGTTGCGCATTATCATTCCGTTGGCACAGTAAGTATATAACATAAATTCGTAATGAATATATCAGACAAGTTTGCCTCACTTTTCAGTTTGAAGTGGATGGCCAGGGCTGTGCAAACTATGGATCTGGTGTACGAGGCTTAGGAACAGATATCGCCATCGTCAGTAGTATGGTTTTCCTAGCCCAATTTATACTTTCGATGTGTATGGGCATGATTGTTAAGATCGCAGGAACCACAACAGCTGTTATCAGCACAGCCAGTTTTCTCAGTTTCTGTGGAGCTTTATCAGCAACAAAGGTTATCTTTCTAGATCTATAAAATTGTTAATGTTCAAAACTGTTTAATGTGGTTAATAAATTATTTGTTAATGTAAATTTAAGCGTTAAACTTGATGGCAAAAATATATGTGAGTATTTTATCCATTATCTCTCTGTGGTAAATAATAGTTTTGGAAGATGCTTAATAAAATTATATGCAATGAATGGTGTTTGATGCTTAAGATATGTACGAGTATATTCTGATTATATGTAAAAGGTTCAAAAAGTTACGGAGCGGCACGTGTTGTGTGCTTGACAGTTAGCGATCGAAAAAGAAAGGACTTAACGATGATTAAAAGGATATCGATAAATTAAACAGATTAATTAAATATGTGTGAATGGCAAATTGAGAGGGTTGCCAGATCTCCATATCTCTACAAAAACACACTCTTAAAATCTTTTGAATTTATTTGCGTATATTGTATAAGCAATAGTAAAAGTAATTAATAGCTAACATGGTCTTATAAAGCAACACTGGGGATTATAATAGGCTGTGGGTTGAAAACTAGAATATGCTGCAGGCGTTGTTGTGGCTTTGCTGGAAATCGCAGATAGATACATGCCGCACTTATATAAGCCCTGTCTTTGAGCCATTTTTAAACGCGACGTAAGTTGTTTCTTCCACTTGGTTCGACGATTCTGGAACCAAGTCTTTATTTGCACCTCGGTCAAGGACAAGGTCTTCGAAAGTTCCATGCGCTTGCCCACACTGAGGTATTTATCCAGTTTGAATTCGTTCTCGAGGCATTCCAATTGCTTGGCAGAGTAAGTTTGTCGAGGTTTCCTGTCGATACCTTGTTTTCTATGGCGTTTACCTATATACATATAATATATATGTACATATTTATTATAATAATCTTTAGATTTGAATGTACCTTGTGCACTAATTAATTGATGAAAATACGGCGACATTGATATTTTCAGAGGATAGTTCAAATGAGTTGCCGCTGATCTCTCAAAGTCTGTTTGAATTAAACTCCGATCAAATTCGGAACCCTTCAAGGACACACTTTGCAGAAAGGGTAACGAATTGGCAAATATTGCGTTCACATTCTTCCAATAAGCTTCCCTTTCATCTGCAAACGAAAAAATTTAATTTGAATTTTGAAATGATATTTAGATATGGCCAGAAAACTCGGTAGTTGAGATCCCGCCTTAAATATAATATAAACTTATTTAGACTAAAAAAATATTTAAATTCACTGAAATAACTAATGTAAAAAGCTTATATGATTTAATTTCAATCTGTAAATCATATATACCGACGGGCTTTTCTACTCACGTTGATCCAACGAGGTGTTTTGTGTATTTATTAAATTTGTTTCATTCTTCGGTGCACTTTCTAATTGAACACTATCTTTGCTGCACAATATATTTTCAATACTAAAGGCAGAGGATCGCACATTATTACGGCTATTGGATTTCGTATCTTTTAACAAAGAATTTGTGGAATTTTCAGTCGCACCGCCTAATAGTTCACTTGGTTTCAAACGATCAATATCTGAATTAGTGTCATATTCACAAACAGTTTTTTTACATGATCTTGAATCTAAAAACGAGCGATTCATTTTTAGCGTTTTGAGAGTCTGAGACGATGTCTACAGGGTAACTACAGCAGAAATACATATTTCAGCTTTTTTCACTTTTCCACACGTTTGGATGTGTTTATGACAAAGATCTTTTTAACTCCGCCCCGATATTAGCACATTGGCTAATGCAAAGCAGTAAAAACGTGTATATACATACAGCGGGCTGTTGAGAACGTCTATACAGATTCCCGTGACAGCCAATCATAATACAAGAAGTCAACTTCTTCTCTATCTCCTTCAGATTTGTATTGATGAAAGTATCGTGCAGCCATAACCTGTTATTCATGCGTGTATATATATGTGACATCGAAGCAACATCTGCCTGGCATGTATATACGCACTCTTGAGCCCAGCCCCACAATTAACATGTCAAATGGGCATTGATTGCCTTACAAATATGAGATGTGCTAATGATATACTACTATTCAAGAAACCCTATATTTACTTGCGCGCTCCGTTTAGGCGATTGAGAGTGTGAATAAATAGGGCATCTGAGGCAATCACATACCCATACATTTAACTTGCTCATGGGTTACAATCAACAGTTAACAGGGTGTTAATTGCCCAAATTGATGTGTTCTTCTGTGTAACTTTAGCGACTAGGTGTAAAACAAGCACGAAAAGAGCGACAAATACCCTTACACTGTGTTGTATGCCTGCTATTCGATTTAAAGTGTATTTCCGTATACATACAACATTGTAATCTTCTGGACTAACCAAAGGTCTGGAAATTGAACTCAGACACTCATTAAAATCAAGAATATATATAATATAAACATATGTTTTAAAAAAGCATGAACAAAAGCGAATTGATACCCTTTCAGGAACTGTATATGTCAGCTATGCGACTAAGAGGCTCCTTCACTTGCCTATAAAATTTACAATTAGGTACGGCATTTTAATTCTACTGACTTACTGAAACTTAGATTCTAGAGCAGATCAACCCCGATAAGGGTATGCAAGTAGTCACATAGATCTACAGCAAAAAACTTAACTCGAGACAGGCATGAAGTGAGTAAACATGCATTAGCTTATGTACATGTATTCTTGCAGGTTTTGGGTACTGCGCCCAGAACTTATACCTTTACAGCTCAATTATGTGTACGGTCTAAGTATGTACCTTCAGTGACAAGTTTGTTACATATTTAACCAAATATAGTTTGTTGATAGCAAGCAGGCGGATCCATATGTATATGACCTTGTACAGCATCAAGATTATTCGAACAGATATTAAGGTATCTAAAAATCAAGATAATAAATAAGTAACTATAGATATAGTCGAGCGTTTTCAACTTTGCAAGACCGTCGGCAATCCACCAAAAAATGGTAACAACGTATTTTTCCGCCTGCTTTCCTCATTGTCACAAACATATTAAAGTACGTGGGCAGAAACTAAAAACATCCTGAAGTCGCAGACAAAAGTAATATGCTTGTTCGATCGGATTTAAAATGAATAGGAAAGAGTTCAATCATCGGCTATTGATGTTCATCTAGAACATATATACACCTAGTTAGGTCTATCACGCCTCCTTCTGTCGCAATTTCAGAAATTTAGCATTCTCTTTTTGTCTATTTTCAATTGTCGAAGGGTATACTATAAAAAACCCGAAGAAGAAATAGTTCTTTAAATTTAGAAGTCTTCACATTAAGACATCAAACTCAGTCATATGCATCGTATGTGCCTTCTCCACTTGAATAATTTTTTATTACTGGAGCAGAACGAGTAACAACAACTGCAGCCTAGTGACAATTTAATGTGTCAGTCGACTTTAAATTGCGAAGAAGAAGTCCCCTTACAATGGTTCGCGGAAGTGATTACTCAGGCCGAAAATTAAAATTAATATTAAAATTAGTTTGTTTCGCTGTAAAATGCCTTACTATTGTGCAGAGCATATCTCTCAGCTTAGATGATATTTTCGATAATCATATGTTGCCTTTAGATGTTTTTTTAATGCGCTATCAACGTGGATTATCGCAAAATAAGACCAAGGGCTTTATACCTGTTTTGCAGACTATGGACTATCACAGGTTAAATACATATATCGTATTTGTGTATAACCAGTTTTATCTAAAAATTGTATTTATTTTATTAATTTTAGAAAAATGATGCAACAATTTAAGGCATCTGATTATCTTATTAGACAAATATTGAATTCTAGCTTAGACATGAACGAGTCACGATTAAATGAAAGTCAAAATCCAATGAAGTCGGCAGATGTGTTACTTTTCGATGATGGCTCCACTAAGTACGCCGAATGGCTAAGGAGGTAAAGAATGTTGGTCTGACTAAGGTTAATATTATGAGTTATGTTCCGCTAATGTTCTTTTAGGATAGCAACTCTAGAAGATATTCAACATCATTTGAACAGCACAGTGAAGAATTCAAAGAGAAATAAGAATTCAGTGCAACGGAGAATTATGAACCCGGCTAGGAAATCGACATTGGTCTCCTATTTAGATGACGATGATAGCGATGATGGTGACATAACCGGATATGCAAATAATGTTAGTCATATGGTACAAGTATCTTTTAGTACCCTACCCCAATAGTATTTGAGATTGTTAAAAACTTTAATTTGTTTTTTACTTATATTTTAATAGTTTTATCATAATAACGAACCGCAAGCACCATCACATTCTTATAATAAAAATACTCATACTGGTGATAATTATAAACAAATCAGTAAAACTGGTAAGACCTAAATATCATTGATAATTTGTTAAGTTTTAGTTTCATTCAACTTCTTCATCAGGTTATGACACTGACCACGATGACTACAGACTTCATCATACACCTCCCGAATCGCCTATCTCATCCTCACCAATTAAGCAAATTAAAGAGATAAGCCTTAAAGATATCGCCGATATCGCTTTGACCACTCTAGCCTTTTTGTCATTTGGAATGTTTGCATTGCAGGTTCTAATGTGCATTACAATGGTAATTAATATGGAAACAAATTAATGGTAGTAATTTAATATTAATATAATTTTTCAGAGCAAAGATGAGAACAGCAATTTAATGATGTTACCCGTCGAAGTAACAGAGACAACAGTTACAAATGATGGCACAGAAGAAATACGACGCAGAAAACGTTCAGTTGCACAGAGTCATGAAGTCTTATTTGAGGTACGTATTATCTACTCTTCATTTTCAAATATTGTTATACTTATACTTGTATTCATGTTTTTTCCAGATGAACAAACTTTCACAAAAACTTATGACCTCAATAGAAAAGTCATACTTTAATCATCAAAAGAATGCAAAGCATTTCTTTCCAGATTTATGTAAATTTACTGCATTTGGAAGGAACAAATCGCTGAACGGTCAAAAAATTTGGGCAACCCTACAAAGGTTTGTTAACTGGAAATGTAGTAAATTTTAGATTTTATATTATTTTTCGATCTACAGCTTTGGTGCGAGCTGGCTAGCGGCACGTTTGTCAGATGACTATCTCTCGATGATTAAACAATTTGCAGTTGTTTTAAAAGCGTGTGGATGATTTTATTTAATAATAATAACAAATGTTAAAAGATCCCTTTATTCCATCCTATCCTAGATGAAAATGCAATGGTTTACAATATTCAATAAAACTTCAAAACAAACATCATCATTTGATAAATTTTTTATGTTCAACTTTATTCAATAACAAATCCATATGAACTTTTAACCAACATTTGGACTTATTAATTATATTATTATAATAATGTTAACTTTCTATTTCACATTTTGTATGCTAATTTCAAGTTGAGAATGCACAACTTATATGCATATTGCATATCATTAGATACTTATTAATGTAACGGATGTTTTCAGATTTTGTTTGGCGGAAATCCTAAGTCTTTAGGTTTTTTATCAATGCTATTGAAAAGTTAATATTCCTTCGTGATGTATATTGTAATAAGTATACTTCTTATAATATACGATTAACCTAATGTTATACAAGGAAGATAAACCTATCTTCAGCGTGATGAAATAAATAAAAAAATAATCAAAATCTGTAAATACTTAAAATTTATTTTTCACTGTTAACTCAATTTACATTTCGGAGGGAAAACCCTTTAAGATGGCTCTTATTTCCTTCTGAAACTTGCAACTTTAACTTTTAAATATATGAATACAACACATCAATGCTAAACTTGAGATTGAGATTTTGTATCCTTTAATGGACCTTATTCTTTTTGGCACAAACAAACTTAACTATATGTAATGCTTTGATGTGTTAAATGAAATATTGTTTTAATTTCCGATGATCTTAATATTGTATATTCCAGCACTCAACGGTAATCGAAATTCACGGACGGAAAACTGCAATGAGTCTGTTTTATTCGACTTTCGCATATGCACTGAAAAGGGGAAAATACAAATTCCACAACGAGGTTTGATAATCTACGGGGTTCTTTGATTATCCCTCTAATATCAAAAACACCGTACTCTTGGATGAAAAACATTTAAATTTTGATATGTACTTTATATTCTGACGACCGTATATCAAAATTGAAATATTTTATGATGCTTTTAGCGGATCAATTTTTAAATAAGTGTATGCCCATTTTAATTTGTGTGAGTGATACGTTTTTGAATAGAACTTACAAAATTATTGTAGCAACACTTAAACTAAAATCAAAACTTGTTTGAATTATCAATCACAAAAAAAGTAGGTAAAAAGCTTAAACAATATTTTAATTGTTACTACCTTTTACGCATAAATAGCACCTACAGACAAAATATTTGATGCTGCCTTAAAGAGATCAAAAAATATAACCTCGGGTGGTAGATATAACAATTATTAAATACTTAAAATAAATTAAAAATAATAATAAAATATGTCATCCCCAAATTGTCATGAAACCATCTATGAAGACTTAAGGACTCACTTGTAATTATTGATAATCTGTTAATAGTTTCAACGCGCTGAAAATAGCAAAATCTTCCCGTTGTTAATTGCTGAAATTATTATTATTAATTGATACATTCGTTCATAAATTTTCAGGGCATCTACTAGTTTCTATTCTGTTACGTTGCGGGATCGGAATTGATGTCTACTTAAAATTCTGTAAAATAGCCGAACCAATTATCTCAATTCTTTTAAAACGCAGTATTCGAGTCTTTTAGCAGAATTCGCAGCTGCAATCAAAACCGATGTCGCAAGTATTGTGAGCAGTGTGAGCCATAAGTATTTGAGCTTATTCAGTTGTTTTTTCAACTCTACCATCATACTAATATCGTTTTCGCGCTAAGTTTCCGATTATTCATTGTTACCATTGTATATTCCTCCATTCCTGTTGGTAGTCAGTTTCGCAAAAGAGATCAGTTTAAACGAAAATAGGTTAAATTCGAATTAAAACGTTATTGTGGAGGTCTACAGCGTCCAGCTGAGGTTCCAGAAAACTCCAAATCCTTCTGCTCAATTATGGGAATTCGATCATCGTACAAAGTTGGCGCCTGTAAAATAATTCCAGCTGTGCCCGCTAGAACAGCTAACGTGAAAATCCACAAAAAGAGTCTATCCAGTACCATAGCAACATATTTCCAATCTTCTTTAACCTATTAGTGATATTCAAAAATTTACTTTGTCTTTTCTTGTAATTATTGTAAGTGAAACAAAATGAAACGTACTTTTGTAGAGTCCTCCTGCATTTTAGTATGTTCTGCTATAAATCGTACACAGAAACAGCTGCGATGTACTTTAGGTGGGCATTTCGAGTGAGAGAAAGCCGGGTTGTTTAATATCGGGCTCTTTAATCCAGTATTTCCAATTTCCAAATCTGGTACAGCTGTCAAATCCTCTGAACTAGAATGCGTAAGTTGCGGTAATGGTCCATGCACTTGACAACTACCTCCAAAAGGTCCTGTGCTTGTAAGACTAATTTTTAAATATATGTTATACTACTTTCAGAGCATTACCTATTTTTATTTATGCTAACATTATATTGCTTCACAATGGAATATTAAATATTTTGAACATGATCAGTTAGTTAATTTACCTTGGCGTTGTTAACTCTTCTTTCGAGGGTGTGTAGGTATAGCCCGTGGAAACAAGACGGTCAATATTAGTCGATGAGTAGTATGGATAGAAACATGCGTGAGCATCCTTTAACAGCATTTTGCTAAGAAACGACACAAATTGCATAATGTGAAATTAGTATAATATATAATTTGATAGCCGAGTAGCCAAAGATACTTAAAGAACGATTGTTCCTCTCAAAGGTATAGAAAATTCTTCATAATTTTCAAAATTATAATAATAGGGTATAAAAATCATAACATTTTCGCAATATAATATATTTATTTCATTGTACCTGGTTTCAAAATTATATGTAGGCCTCTTTATAAAAAGAAATTTGGGCAAAAAGTTGATGAATACCCGCTTAACCCATGGTGCCATTCGATGTGTTTGTGGAGAACGGAAATGAACGTTAAGCACGACAACAGTGACGCAAATGCTACATATAGAAAAAAACAATTATCATAAATAAATAATTAAATTTATTATAACATACCTTATAGAAACTAATATCATCGCAAATATCAGGTATTTACCCAGAAGGGGTACAACCAAAGATGTTGGTGGAATAATTTCAACGACCAGGAGGAAGAACACATGGAGACTGATAAGAATCGATATTGACAAAGTCACCTGAAGTTATATAATTTGTATTAAAATATTACGTATTAGGGGAAGTATAGTAGATATATGGATTTGTTTGTACACATACCTTCTCTCCACTGTCCGATGGCAAGTAAAATGTTAGTACTGTTAGAAATGATATACCCATGCAAGGTATAATTATATTCACAGTGTAAAAGAGAGTCTTTCTTCGCATAGTTATGTTAAAAGTTATATCCAAGTAAGGTTCATCGCAGCAAGTATAAAACTTTTCATTTCTGAAATAAAAAGGCTTCAAATTATTTATGGGTCACGACAATGCCCCCACGTAAAGGCAAATGCTTTTAAATATTCCAATAAAAACACTCTGTAAAAATGAATTATCCTGATATATTACTGATTCATAGATAATATTTGAATAATATAAATGACTTACCTAACAGCAGGCACCTCAAGAATGTCCCATTCGACTGACATGTAAAACTCAGATAAGTCAACGCCGACATCAACAATATTGCTTCCTTGTTGCTCGTCCATATGTCTCAAGTCCACCTAATTAGTCAGAGACAATATATAAAAATAAAATAAATAATAATCAGTTAACATTTTTCGAAATTCTTGAAATATGAGCAGAAAACACATTTAGATGGGTGATTTAATGAACGTGAATTAGTGGTACACAGTCTTATTAATTACATATGTAAGTATGTATGTATGTATATATGTAAGTAAGTACACATAAGTACACACTAATGTATGTTTGCATGTATGTACATAAATGTACTAGAAGGCCAAACATCTTTTGGCGCACAAAAACTCATTACTAATGCATGCTTACTTTTTTTTGTTTTGTATCTTGCCTGTGTACCACTGTTTTAAGCATGTATGTATGTGTGTAAGCTTATGAAGCTTTAAAAAATAAATTGACCAATCAAATATGTATTCAAGTCCAAATAATTGAGATATAGTTTGTATTCGCTAATGAATAAATGTCATGCTTTTCAACTAAAGTTAAATAGTCAATCGAACTTTTCTATCAATAATTTTAATAAATTATAATAACTTTAATCGCATCTATTTTTGTCGTAATGATATAATCCCTTTTAAAACAATGTAATTATACGTTTAAAGAGTAGTTGCAGGAGAGAAGTAATGTAGACTTAGGGCATTCTTCTAAAATTGATTATATAATTTGTGCAGAAAGTATTCATTTTGTGTAAAACAAATATCCATGTTCTGAATAGTCCTCTTCGAAATTTGTATTTATTTGTGTCTCTTTAACCACTCTGTCCACTTCACATAAATACATACATTCATATGTACATATGTATATACAAATGTACATATAAACGAAATAGAATATTTGAACGAAATATTTATATTAATAACCAGTAAGAAAAGCAACAGTCGCGTAGTACGCGACAGTGGGATACCCTTCGACCTATGTATGTATGTTCGTATGTATATACACATATACAGATGGACATGCTTTGAAAATAATTCCGACATATGGCGCTCTCGCTTCGCGCTCGCCCGGCTCCCTTGTTAGCTGACAGAAGCACTTGGTTTTATGTTCATACTTTCTTAAATAACTTCTGTGTTTATTGTCCGATCGGATTGTAATTTGGAGATACTTCACTCAGCTTAGTATACGTTAAAGTCAGAAAGTTGTATCTTTTATACAGCGCTTACAAATTAAGTTCAAAAATTAATTTGTTGGTTTGCGGGGGCGGTGGGCGTGGAACCTACCATTTGAAATTTGGTGTCTCTAGCTCTTATAATAGCTGAGATCTGTGTGTTCATCTGGTCATCCGGACATCCGGACATCCAGGCAGACAGACATGGCTCAATCGACTCGTCTCATGATCCTGAATAAGAATATATATACTTAATGGGGTCTGCTACGCCTCTTTCTGCCTGTTATATACATTTGCACAAAGTTAGTATACCCTTTTTTGACAATTTTCAATGGTCGAAGGGTATAAAAATATGCATACTTTCTCCCCTGACTTTAACAATACTATGTAGTATGTGCCAAATGAATTGAATTCAATTCAAGAGATTTTTACATCCCAGAAAAGAACATGAAAACGACAAGATGTATCTTAGAAGTACAATAGAATATCTTTCTGCAAACCGCTTAAATATTAGCTCGCAAAACCATTTCCGTCACAAGCTGTATAGTCATCCCGATATACTTATATTCTCCAAATAAGTAAGTCCCTATTTTTTCCCTATGAAAATCGCTCAATCATAATAGTTATTCATTTGAATATAAGTTCAACAAAAAATGTTAACAGTGCCTGCGAGAAATATTTAATTGAAAATAACTGGTATAGATTGCATAGTTGACATGCATTAAATTATTAACTGATAACATCCTAATTTTCCAATTCATGCAAGTAATGTGATTGTTATGTACATGCGATATAAATATGAACTCTTAATGGGTTTGCTATATACATAGAAGTTTTTAATTTAGGCATGACTAATTCCGATAAACATAGAAAAAAATTGTTTTTTAACATATTAACCCTTTGAATATATGTATGTGAACAATTAAATTTGTTTGGAATTAATTTTGGACAAATCTATGTATGTATGTAATTTATAAGGTAGACATCTCTGACTTTACAAATTATGTTGTATGTAGTATGTGTATACCATTTATTATTCACAACCAATGGTCACTGTTTAACAATCTTATCGTGTCAAAATTCAAAAGCTGCTAGAGCTGCACAAATGGAAGAATGGAGAATATTCTCCAGCATCTGTTGTCACTGGTATCTATCGTTTCTATGAGTTCATACAGACGGACATGGGTATATTGTCCCGACTGATGTTGCTGGTAAAATTGTCGAAGATGTCTCCTTCAACCTGTTAAATATATAATTACATACATATGCACAAACAAAACAGAAATATACCTCTAATAGTGAGTATAAAAATATTTGATTTAACATAATATATTTGACTTAAAACAAATTAAATGACATATTATTAAATATTATTCCTACACTTATTTAAAAGGATATATGTTATGCACAGTTTTGAGCAGGAGTATTTCTTTGAATCCTTTCAATTTATTAACCGATGCTTTTGCACAACAATGTTGTTTTAGTTACTTAATAATATATATTATATATTTAACTATGTAAATTATGTTTATATTTAAGCTAGTTAAATTATAAAACGTTAACTCTTTTTCTCTTAATTAAGACAATAAAAATTGATGAATAGTTGTTTAATAGTTTCATTTAAGATATATTTTTATTTAATCAAATAATATATTATTTAGCTTATACGTAAAATCTATAAATATTATCAGTGTTAGAGAAAAATTAAAATGTCACTAATGACTATCATTTTAGTTATGTTTTTAAATGTTATATTGTTTTGTCAAGTTTGATGACGATTACTTAATCATAATCTATAAAACCAAATAATTTTATTAAGCACTTGACTAGACTTAGCGTTAAAATACTTGATCATTTTGTCATTTTCTGTACGAAAATATTCTTCGGTGCACCGAAACTTTACACACCTCTTCCAATTCGATTGTAGTATACAACTATTAGATAAGGTGCATAAGGTATTCAAAAGTCTATGTTAATTTATTGAGTTGATAACTTTTTCCCAGTGATTGGGAATGGTAAGTGTAATAAATAGTATCACTTTAGTTTAAATGTTACTGTCTTCAAATTGCGAATGTTTCTCTTTTATTGTCTATACATAAATCATTTATGTTATTTTACATTTCTTTGTTAAATCTACTTTTTTATGTTATTTTATGTTTGAAAAGAGTATTCTATGTTTATCACAGCAGTAAAGTCGAGAGAGATAAAGAAATCAGACAGCAATTTTAAGATAAAATCTTCGTTGTAACTGTTCACAATTCCTGTAAAAAAAAGCATACCCTAGAATTATCAGTTTTAGAGGTTGATAATTGAAAAACAGACAGATTTTCGTTGTATCCTGATTTTACTTGTGCGAAATAGAATTTGAAATTCTGACATTTGTAACTATACTGAGAATTAATTTCTATTCCAGGTCCGGTTGAATAACTCTGTATTAACTGCAGCGTAAACGGTAATATGTTTTATCTAGAAAAAACTGTATTTATGACATTTTTGCAATGAAACAAATAATGGCCAATATAACTCGTTTTATTTATAAATAATGTATCATATAAATGAATTCAATTTAAACCATATGAAATAAAGGAGTATTATATACATAATAAATATTGAACGCATTATTTGAATATTCAATGAATTACCAATTTATTTGATAAATAGTAAAATAGTAATAAATTGTGATGCAATATTATTATAAAACTTTTTTTTCGGAGACTTAAATGCATTATGTATATAAAATGTATAGATATATGTATTTATTTTCATGCAAACTAATGCAAACACACAATGCACAGCTCCCATGTACAGACATTGGAACGTATTTAAATTAAGTAATTTTAAAATCAAATCTTCAAGAGGTAAAACAGTTCCGTTCAGTAAGTAACATGCAATGAAAGACTCATTCTCGTGTTGCATTGAATATTATTTCATGAATGTACTTATGTAATATATAATAATAATATAATAAAGCACGAATTGAATCCGAGCTTAGAAGACGTTAAAATACCCTACACCAAGATTTTGCATGACCTATATTAATTGATACACCTACACGAAGTATCTAATACGAAAGCATAATAACACTACATTATTAAACGTCATTAAAAAATCTAAGACATTATTAAAAGTACACATTCTGTATATTTGTCTATGACATACATCACTGGCACGGACAGACATATCACTTCTTACCTCATCTTATAATAACTGTTGACTAGATATGTACATTTCTCATCAAACATGTTCAATTATTATGATTATTTTAATAAACATTTCAACAATCCATTCTAATGCAAATATTAAAAACCAGCATATTTAAAAAATAAACATGCAAAAATTGTATATGCAATCAATCTAAAAAATATTTTAATACGTTTAAGATCATAACAAAAAAAAAATGTGCATGCATCTAAATTAACTCTAAAAAATATTTTATTCTCAAACTCTAAAGCAGACATGCCTATCTTACTGACTGAGATGTATTTATTCGATCTTTAAGTCTGTAGACCGGAAATGTCTTTAAGAGATCCATGTCTAAAGCACCAAACTGGTCATGAGGAACATGGATCTAGAATTTTTTAATTTAT
This sequence comes from Zaprionus davidi, assembly GCA_018903715.1. Lineage (NCBI taxonomy): Eukaryota > Metazoa > Arthropoda > Insecta > Diptera > Drosophilidae > Zaprionus > Zaprionus davidi. The sequence goes on from JAEIGL010000003.1 coordinate 7,060,133, forward strand.
CAGCATAAATCAAACTATTTTTGTTCTTAAGAAATTTACGATATACCCTTCTCTAGGCAACATGGAATTAACAATAACAATATTGAATTAGATTAGAAAACATAAATGGCATTCATGAACAAAATCTTTATTATAATTAAATGCTTAAATTATCGTTTTAACTATGAAAATAAATCTGCAAACCCATTCTTTTGTCTCCGCATTCTGCAGGCTTTCAATCATAATAACATAAATATGTACATAGTTCAAATTTCACAACACGGACATGCAATTCAATGTTGTTCATGTGTCTCCGCATTCCGCAGGCATTAATTCATTTATTATTATGCAAGTAGTTCATATTTCACTTTATGTACATGCAATATTTTATTCGTGATTCGTCTATAATGCATACTGAACATGCTTTATACATTTATCATTGAATATTCAATTTTAACTACTATATAACATACATAGTTCCCGCACATTTATTTGATGCTTACTCTTCAGCGCGTACACTAAACATCAACGCTACGTCATATATGTTTAACTTTAGAGTTTCACTTGAAATTTAAATGCATTGTCCAATCGAGGAAATCAAAAATTAAAATTAAACTGATTGTTTTTTTTTTGGTCATTCCAATTATTATTAGCTATAACATATGAAAGTATATGCCTTTTTACTGATTTGTGATTACATATTGACGTACAAGTGATGTAGCATAACCAAAATTGTTTGTTCAAATGATTCTGAATTAATAAAGAGATATTTTTAGCACCTTAAAACCATCATAAGTCCAACTTCCTAATTTTAAGATACACGTCTGAACATCATAAGGAAAATATTCAACATCGATTGAACAAGACGATTTATAGACGGCAGGTGGTTGCCAAATCACCAATCCATTACTATAGACTATTGCTTTTGTCATAAGTGTCACTTCATAATGACCATCAGCACTGAAAAAAATATATTTTGAACACAACTCCTGTTACCAATAAATTGTTTTTTGTTTATGTTATACTGCCTTGAAATAGTATTAAATATATATATATATGTATGTTTAAGTGTAGAGTAAGTATACTTAAAATATACCTTATACAACATTTTTTCGATCAACAATTTCTTAACAATTATACATTTCTTAATCTAGAGTGTCATATGTTAATTATTTCATTTATAGCATTAATAGATATAAGGTTTTATTTGTAAAGCCACAAAATGAAATATTTTCAACAATTTCATTTCGATTTGAAAACGAATCCCTTTAACAACGTAGAGATACAGAGACATTTCCCTTAATTTGTTATATGGTTAAGAAACAAATTAAAAAATCAAATAAGTGTTAAACTGTTGAAAGTGTAGTACCCTTTTTTAAGACCCTAGGCTAATTGACCAAATATGTTATAACAATACAACGATTCTTATTTGTATATTGAATTGCTAATATTGTTGACTGTAATCATGTTGTCCTAAGAAATAAATGTAATCATGATATACCTTAGTCTTTGTCAATCAGTGCATATTTGCTGTGATGGAAAATTATACTACAATATATCAACTAAAAAGTACATAACTATTTTTTTAATTGCGCGTTGAAAAAATGGTATTTCTGAAGTATTTGTGTGTATAAAGTATGCCTAAAATTTATGTATTTTCTTTACACTCGTCTCAAGAAACAAATTATTAAAGCGTCCATATGCATACAAAATTAAAATTACAAATTCAAGTCTACTTTAAAATAATTGTAATTTAATTTTCGTAAAAAATAGTTTAATTTGCTAGAATGTTTATGAATGGATAATAAAATAGTTATATACATGTTTAAATTAAACTCAATTGATTTTGTTGTACCTTAAGGAATGCGTGGTGACTATGAATTATACAAAATTAACAATGTTTCATGGTTTTCATATACACAATTTGAAAATTTAAACAGTTTTTTTTAAAGATGACGACTTAAGCATTAATCAAATTAAATGTGTAATATGTAATCTGAGCTAAGAATAATTTGTATGACAGTAATAATGTATCAAAAATGCACCCTTGAATAACACAGTTATTTATTGAAATAGACATAAGTAAAATTAAATAAATTAAACTAATTAACAACTTAACACTATTATAATACAAAGGTAAATAATTATTAATTTTGTTTGTAATTATAATGAGTTTTCTTGCTTTTCTAATTACGTTTTTGTTTGTCAATGACATAGGAATTAGAAAAAAAAATGCTCGGGGGGTTCCCTAAATGTGTACAATCAGTGCGAATCGCAAACCGTGTTATTTAAGGGGTAATTGTGCCGTTTTTAATCATTAATAAATTATAATATGCTATTTAATATTGTTTGTTGTTGGTTTTTAATAACTTTAATCTGTGTGTATATGAAACACAAACAAATAGTATGTATATAATATGTTACACATGACGTTTTGGTGGGGGAAATCAAATAATAAGGATATTTTTATTTAATCGTGCGAGAGTTTAAGAAACCTACCTTAAACCCGTCATAAGTCCAACTGCCAAATTTAAGAACACATGTTTGTTCATCAAATGGGAAATATTCTACATCTATCTCACAGGATGATTTGTATATAGCTGGTGGTTTCCATTCAACTAATCCTTCAGAGTAAATTGTAGCTTTTGTTGCAAGAGTCACTTCGAAGTTACCATCGGCACTACACAATATCATTATTGTTTTCAATAGTTTTCGTATAAATATAATACAATACATTGTTCTTTGTTGTGGACATATTTAAAATATATTTGGCAATGCACTTTTTCTCATTGACGAGAAATAATCTAACTTACGATCTTATGAATACAATTACTGAGTGTGAGATAGTTGTATTTAGGCTAAAAAATTAGTTACATACTTTCCTGATTAACCATATCGTTACTTTGATAATGTAATAACAGATTCTGTTTTATTACAAACTAGGATTTGGCGATTAAATTTCAATTATATCTTCTTTTTCTTATTTAAAAAAATAGGAAAATATTTGTTCTTTTAGTGCTAATAGTCCAATCTTCCATGAAAGTCAAAAAATGGATATGATAACAACAAAATATTGTAGTTTTATAAAAAAAATGATTCATTTTTTAACTCTTTTCTTATTGTCTCCCAAATGTATTTGGTAAAATGAAGTAATGACCTTAATGAAAACCGTCGTCAGGGCTTAGAACATTTGGAACACGTTGTTGAACGCCTTTGACCCGTTTATAAAATTATCCGCGTTATATTAATTATTCATTATTTTAGTTAGTTGTTTAAAATATACAAACATTATTCGCATAAATTAATGTTACTTACTTATTATAAAGTACAATGTCCGGTCTCCAAATATGATCCGAAGGAACATGCAACATATGAACTCCTCCATACTCTTTTGGCTCCCATCTTAACTTGTAGTCGTACCATGACTATAACGATATACATTTTAGTATTAATTCAAATTAAATAGAATTATTAATTAAATATGTGAATAAATGCAGCTACAAAGATCTATAAAAATAAAATTCTTGATAGATGTTGCTTACCTGTTCCACCCAAAGATTTGTGGTCATTATCTGGTTTTTAAGATTCTAAAATATACAGATTGATTAGTCAACATGCCAACGAAAAAACTTAAGAACAAAGAGAATGAGCAGCATTTGGATTTACTTACTACATCTATAAGTTGGGAAAGCTTCAGTTTAATGCAAACTTTGAGGACATCTGTCGTGTTGACAACCGGCCGGACTAATTTGTTATAGTTGCTAAGAAGATCATCATAAAGACGCTTAGCATCAGGATTGCCTGCAACAGCTCCATGGACCATAAGAGCTGATAGTATCCATGCTCGTATGCTTTCTTGAGTTGTTAGCTTCATAGCAAATGCTCGTATAAAATGGATTGCAAATTGCATGGGGACCTTAACGTTCTTTTTTTAGTATTTTCTTTTATAAAATTTGTTGTTTATTTGTTATATGGATTCATTTTCATTTACCTATATATAAAATATAATTTTATGAATATACATACGTAAGTAAGTAATAGTTTTTCAAATAACTGTTTGTTATTTAAGCATTATAAAATGTTATATTTGTTCTTCCCAAAATCTGAAATGCAACCCATTAAAATAAAAATTTTTATAATTATTTGTAATTAAAAAATGAACAAAAAGGAAACATTTCTATTTTATTTTATATTTAAACACTTATAAACATCATAATTTATTCAATGTTCCACCGCGGAGTTTATTTAATGCTCGTCTTACGTCATTAGGAGAAACCAGGAAGAAATTTTAGTTACATGGTTCTATCAATTTTAAGTAAGGAGCGTTGTTGAACACATCTATCGTATACTAGAAATTTATAATACAGCTAACTAAAATGAAATTAGCACAGTGTTGACCTAATAACTGAAACTCTGAACTTATGAACTCTGCAAAGCTGTGCATGAATGTTTTGGTTGAGTAATTCTCGTTGACATGTTTACATCGATACACATTTGTATACATATACAGATGTTATACATTTTTTGTAGCCCTACATATGTATAACTTTATATATATATTTACAATTACTTTGAACTGTTTTGTAAATTCCCTAGAGAAACAGTTTCAAAACTGTATATGAACAATCCTTACATATGTATTTGTACCTACATACATAACAACAATAATAGACAAAGCAGAGGGCAAAGGAGAGAGTGTTATCCCATCAAAAAAGGCGTTGATTGGGCGTATCTTGCCAAACAAAATTTTGTCTGAAGATTTTCGATACAAACTCTCTTTAAAACATCTATATTGAACGCTTTTCTTTAAAATATACTTAATGAAGTGCTATATTTCAGCGCAATTTTCTATTGTAATTTTATGAAACACTCACTATTTTATTAGAAAAATGAACATTTATTTTTTAGGCATATCGTGTTGTTGATGTCAACTTACATTTTAGTAAAAGGTTGAAATGCCACAAATTTTTCAGTTAGTAAAACACCAACAAATATTTTTATTAACACTATTAACATCGGGGTATACAAATAAACCACGCTGATTAATACATTTCAGAAAACGGTATGTCATTGGTAATAAGAAATTGCTCTGCGTTTTTATATCTGTGCAAGACTGAATGAGAAGTCTCATTAAAGCAATGAAACAACCCCTAAATCAGCTGTTTGAGTTTTAGTGATGACAAATATTCACCGTCATGTAATTCGCATTTATCTATAACTTCTACCAATATAAAAAAATAATATAAACTTTTTTATTATGCAAAATTTACATTTCTAAATAAGTTTAATCATGAATTAAAAGATTATTCGAATTTAATTGCATGGTATTTATAATAGCTAAGTTTTTTAAACTTTATACAAAGTTTGAAAAACCTGCAGCCACAGCATTTAGATATTTATTTCATTATGGACTTAGTACAATTAATAACATATATTAATTATACATATTTGAATATGTACTCCATAAAGTATCGATACCATACATTTTAAGAGCCCGAAACAATACACAGTTTGCAATATGTGAATAAACAATTTAATTAATTTTTACACAACTTGAAAAAACCTTATAACTACATTTCTTACTTGAGTTCATAAACAAATGCTGCTTCCAGCTCAGCAACGTACTCATCATCATCAGTGTTCTTTAATTCGGTAGTTTTACTCGCAACATGATTGCTGCTTTCCTTTGATTCGGCTGTGCATCCTTTTAAAGACTTTACATCTTTATTTATATTAGGTCTATTAATCACCACTTGATTGTCATCTTTTATAGGAATAGGCAACTTAGTTGGTTTAGTCAGGAGTTCTTCATTATAATCAATTTTTGAAATAGGCGACTTTTCAGTTTTCTTGAGTCTTTTAAAAAGTTTATTCTCTACTATTGGTAAGGGATTTGGGACTTCAACACTTTCCCTCATCGTGGGGACAGACATTTCAACGTCTTCAGTTATTTTAGCGTTTGTCCTGAATTCTATATGATCGACGATTGTTTCATTCTGTTCAATTTGTTGCGATTCTGCAACTAACGATGCACTTTCAATAATTTGAGGCACCCTTTCGAAAATTAAACCCTCTTTTTGAGGATGTAGTGTTCTTTCAAATGATTCGATCATAATTCTTAAATTCGTACTTATTTCGAAGCATGGATCGTGTTTACAAGACTCTTCCAAAATGTACAGAATTATTTCTGTTGGTGGATGGTAGGGAAAGTTTCTTGTTGATATAAATACAAATAATGTTTTATACAGTTCCAAGCGACAATGCCAGTCGTTGTATGGATTTTGAAATATTTTCTGTTTCTGCAACATTTCAACTCCAATTTCCAAAATTGTGTTAAAGATATCCTGTAAAATATAATGCGAAGTGTCATGTGTATTTTTAAAGGTTCATAATGAAATTCTTTCTTTTTCTTACCTTTACAAGAGAGTTTTGGATCAAATATCCAACTGATGCTAAAAGAACCTGCAGACAACGGAAAGCTTGCGTACATACAGAGCTTTTACTATTATTAATCAACACTTCTTTCCTTCCGACGGCTAATTCCTTGGCTTTACCCAGTGACTATAATGCAAATAATTTGTAATAAAAACATTTTAAAAATGATGGCAATTTTACCATTAAATATATATCCGAACGAGGAATAAGTACATCTTCAAATATATTTTTAACAAGAGTTTCCACAATAAAGCCATTTCCGATCCCTTCACCAAAGGTAGAAATCCACAATGTCGTCACTTTATACAGTTTACTCCTTAAATTACTGAAAATTAAACAACATAAATTTTATTTTGAAATTATAAACGAATTCAAAAGAGAGAGATAGTTACTTGAAGTCAACAGAAGATCCATCGCGTGTTAAAAGATTACTTTTCGTTATTTTAAAAGTTTCAACAAGAAGATCCGATATGAATCGAAAATGCATTCTAAGATGCGTGCTGCATCTATATAAACGTTAAAGAATACAAGTAAAAAAGACTTTAGTTAACATTACATAAATGCACTCAATAAAAATTACTTACATATCAATTACTACTTCTAGTAGATCCAATAATTTGCTATGTATGTGGGGTAAAAAGTGCCCAAAGCACAAATCATCATTAGTTAAACTCAGCCCACGTTGAATAAGATTTAAACTTTTTTTGGGTTCAATTTGTTTTGCTGAAGGATACGGATGGCTTTAAAAAATATAGTAAATTATTTACAAGAATATATGTAAATGTAAAATCGAAGTTTACTTACCTTAAGGCAATTTGAAGGTAATTAACCAGATTGCAAAAACGTTGCGAAACTTGTGTTGCCCTTACAACTGGATCTCCCTCTAAAGTTAACGCAAAGTATTTAAATTTGTTGTTCTCAAGAATATCCTTGGAAATATCTTCGTAGGTTGGGTACGCCTCGTTTAAAAGTATGTTAAGGTTACTTATTAGAGCAATTTGGTATTCGTGCCATTGAGTTTTTTCATTAAAACCTCCAACGTTGTTGGTATTATCCCGTACTTGTTGTAACTGTAACCAACAACAGCCACTTTGATAAACAACATCTTGATCCCTACTGTCCAATAACGTAATTAAGTAATTTGTAACCAAAGGCTTTCCGGATTTACTGGGCCCAGGATAGTACTTCAAGCATTGTGCCAATGTTTTTAGGATTGCAACTGTACAGCGCGTGTTTTTTTGTTTTCCTGAAAGTGACTCATAAAACTTCAGTAGATAAGTAGCTCCAAACCATTTGGATGCATCTGGAATAGCTTGGATCTTTGTGACAAGTAGTCCTGCAACATATTTACAGTTATTTATAATAGGCCATTGAAATATAAATAAATAGTAACATACCCAGAGCCTCAAAAATAAGTTCGCCATATAAACCTATTTCTGTTGTATTACAAGATCTTATTATAATAGTTATCCAAAAGTTAGCCCGTTCTTCAATTACTTTTTGTATGCAATGGTTACAATATTCTATAAGAAAACGTAAACCAATTGCTCGACTTTTAGCTTCAGAAAGCAAAGAGTTTATCGTCCGTACTTGGGATGTTACATCGTTCTGCAGACAAATACATGTTATTGTTTACTTATGATTTACAAATGTATGATAAGTACACTTACAGTTCCTTGGAAACTTAGATCCTCAACATTGAAATATACATTTTGGTGATCTTTGTTTGCTTGGGAAATAACTTGAACAATATTCCAAACGCTAGACATTCTTAACCAGCATGTATTTTAAACATGTGTCTATGGTTTTAATCGATCAACCTCGAAATGTAATTAATCGACTATGCTATCGGGTTATATTTTCTATCAATTAAATATATTACCCTCGAAGTTTATATGTCGAGTTGAAATTTGCAAAACATTTACAAAACGTCAAAGATATTAACTAACATATCAAGCTGTCTTTTTTTATTTTAATATATATATTTTTTAATGATTATTCCATTTCAAGACTATCGGAATTAGTTTTACATGTTTTAATTAGCATACTGGACAGTGATGTGAAGAATAGGGTGCCCATAAGTATTTTTCAGGTTTTGGTAATTTTTAGTGTTTTAATATTATTGACTCGTGACATCTGTCAGCTGACATTTTCCTTTGGGCTTGGATAAAACCATTTTAAGTATTAAGAGTTATTATAAACGCTAAGAATTCAAAATGGCTTTACATTCGGCAATCAAAGGAAAATTAATTTCCGTCATTGGCGATGAGGTAAGTAATATTATAATTATATTTTCCTACCCTTTTATACATATAATTTGTAACGGGTTTGATCCAACTATAAATAGCTAAATATGCATACATTTGTGTAAATAGAATTGTGCTTTTCGTTTTCTACATGGAATATGTAATGATTTGTGCATATCGATATATTACAACTGAAAATACTTTTCTTTTCAAAATACATGAATTTGCTATTATAACATACTGACAAGTAGGTGCGGTATAAGGGGTATTGTAGATGTCGTTACTTGGTTGTAAGAAAGTACGCAGTTGACAGCTTATTTACTTTTTCATTAGTCAAAAATGTAAGCTAAGGTAATTGATATCTTTTCAACGGAATATTTAATTTAACTAGATTCGGGAACAATTTCAAAACATTATGTTGATTTCTTTTAGGACACCTGTGTGGGATTCCTTCTTGGCGGTGTTGGTGAAATAAACAAAAATCGTCATCCAAACTTTATGGTTGTGGACAAAAGTAAGTTGAACTCTTTGAATTGAAGTTTGATTTGATATTAAAATTATTTTAATAACTGACTGATTTATAAATTAACAATATTTAGACACGGCTGTCAGCGAAATTGAGGACTGTTTCAAGAGATTCCTGAAGCGCGACGACATTGATATAATCTTGATCAATCAAACATATGCTGAACTTATTCGCCATGTTATCGACGCCCATACTTCCCCAGTGCCAGCTGTACTGGAAATTCCGTCCAAGGATCATCCGTACGATGCCAGCAAGGATTCTATTTTGAGAAGAGCACGAGTAAGCTTACAGTTAAAACAATCAGTTCAATTCAATTTCCTAATCAATATTCTTTACAGGGCATGTTTAATCCGGAAGATTTGGTGCGTTGATCCTGAAACTTGTTATGTTTGGAAATTAGACAGTGTTCGTCAATGCAAACAAATATATATCATGTTAATTTATGTTGTATTCATTCCAATTTAAATACTAAATAGCTTGATTGATTATATCCTAGCTCCACTACGTTTCTTTGTTTTATTAAAATGTTTACAAAAAAAATAAAAATAATAATTGTGACATGTTTAAATTATTTTGCAAATATTTTAATATCTTTTGGGATGTCACATTTTCTGTTGCCTTAAACAGTAACTTATGCAGACTTCTGCCTCATTACTTGACCCCATACATATATAAAATTGACAGAGCTGTTTTTCTAAGAGGGGCGATTTGCATTGGTTTCAACCTATGAAATACGTTGTATGTTGAGTCGGAGTTTTTTATTCCGTGTCCGGAATCTTTTAGAATATAAAAATACGACCACTTAAAATATAGCATTCATGGGAATAATCAGTTGAAAAATTTGTATATGTCCAGCGATTTAAATTATTAAAGCTTTTATCGAAACTAAGAACAATATTCTAAATATTATTATATATATAATAATATTTAGAATGATAACTCCCGAGTGGATGGCAGACTTTCCTTCAGATCAAACGTTGTGCAGACTTCACCTAGGCAGGGGTATTATGCTGATGGTGAATATATTCAATATAACCTTTCAGTGTATTGTCTTTCAAATTCGTGTTATACTGCTTACAACTACAACGAATACTGAATACTCTGCAGAGATTGGCATGCGGTGGTTTTTTCGCACCACAGACACCGTTCAATATGGTAGTCTAAAGCTATTTATTATTATTTCCTAAAACTATATCTGCGTTTGTAACATACTGATATATCTAATATAATAAAATTGTATAATATTTTTATTAAGTTTCTCGGATTTCATATATTGGAATAATGTTCATCACTTTTGTGGTTATGTCAAAAATTGTTTCATTCCAGTTGTTCCGTTTTCTTGAATTTTTGAAGTTTTTAACTAATTTAAAATTAAATACACATACATGCATAAATTATTTGAACTCCACGTTATCTGAATTGTAGCTCTTTATTGATGACTTAACATTCATCATTTGCAGCTGTAAAAGTCCCCATAGTAAATCAAGAACACCGTGTAAACCCAAGCAACTCTGTTCAGAAGTTCATTTGAACTAGTTCAGTGAACTAATAAATTAATACGATTTACCGACGAAAATAAAGAAATTTTCACGTCATCCACGCTGTCTGATATAAAAATGTAAGTATTTTGTTAAAGTGTTAAATCGAAGTCTGTTTGTTTTTTGTTAGTGCGGAAACAGAATAATGTGTTCCAATATTGAATGATTTGTTCATTTTCAATGGAAATGGCATTTCACGCGGAAAAACCTATCGAATACCAATTTATACTTTAAATTCATAGTGCATTCTTGAATAATATAATTTTGTGATAGTAACGTGGGTATGAAAATGAAATGCAAATAGTTAATTTATTAGAGTAATCGAATTGCCATATTTTTGTTTCATATTTGGACAGTACACGCCACTAAGTGCACGGCATGTACATACAATGTATGTAAATGTGTGCATTTATACATGTATGTAGCATATCTATATGTATCTGTATGAAGGTGTATAAGATTATCGGTATATACATATCTACACATAAATATATGTACACAAGTATGTAAATGAAAATATGAAATTGTGATTTACTTAATTATTTTCCAATTCATCTGTGTATGCGAGCTGCAAATATTATTTGAGCTTGTCATATATAAAAAAGAGTTATGCATACGGCCGACATTAAAATTATTTTCTTTTATATTACATAAATTAGACCAACATTGGAAGTAACGTGCTCGCCGTCCATCGCAATTTTGCTCTGTGTTGCAAATTTTGTCGACTGCCGCTAATAGCATTTCGAACGAGCTGCAGAAATCGAAACTTGATCGACAAACAATCATTTATTGCTAATACCTTAAGGTCCCAAAAAGGAGGACCGACGTCGAAGTGTAGAAATCAAAATTTGACTCAAAGGCAACCTGTTCAGCTCGGGTATGTAATTGTAAAATGTCATATTTTTCGTAATTTGAAATACGCATTTATAATGTTAGATATAACCGATAATTTTCTAAAATCTAACTAGTTTTCAATTTTTTAATTTTAGCCAGTTTTATAACATTGATCTTGCTGTGTGGACACATCCCGTCACATCAACAACTGAGGAATCAACTGAAGAACTTCAATCAAAAGAAATTTCGCCAGAGGAACAGGAAGTGGAGAAAAATCCTCAGGAGATGACATTACCGAGTGCCGCTCGCGTTTACACAGATGTGAACGCTCACAAGCCAGACGAATATTGGGATTATGAAAATTATGTAGTCGACTGGGGAAATCAAGACGATTATCAATTGGTACGCAAGCTGGGGCGTGGCAAGTACTCCGAGGTATTTGAGGCTATCAATATAACGACAACCGAGAAATGTGTCGTTAAAATACTGAAGCCCGTCAAGAAAAAGAAGATTAAGCGTGAAATCAAGATTTTGGAAAACTTGCGTGGGGGCACCAACATCATAACGCTCTTAGCCGTCGTCAAAGACCCAGTGTCCCGTACGCCAGCACTGATTTTTGAACACGTCAATAACACAGATTTCAAACAACTATACCAAACATTAACAGACTATGAGATTCGCTACTATTTGTTCGAGTTATTAAAGGCACTCGATTATTGCCATAGCATGGGAATAATGCATCGTGATGTTAAGCCACATAACGTGATGATTGATCACGAAAACCGCAAGTTGCGACTTATCGATTGGGGTCTTGCCGAATTCTACCATCCGGGTCAAGAGTATAATGTGCGAGTTGCTTCCCGCTACTTCAAAGGTCCCGAACTACTGGTCGATTATCAAATGTACGACTATTCATTGGACATGTGGTCGCTGGGATGCATGCTTGCGTCTATGATATTCCGTAAGGAGCCATTCTTCCATGGCCACGACAATTACGATCAATTAGTTCGAATTGCTAAGGTGCTGGGCACCGAAGAACTATATGGCTACTTGGATAAATACAATATCGATTTGGATCCGCGATTTCATGATATTTTACAGCGTCATTCTCGCAAACGCTGGGAGCGATTCGTTCATTCTGATAACCAACATCTGGTTTCACCTGAAGCATTGGACTTTCTCGATAAACTATTGCGTTACGATCACGTTGATCGTCTCACTGCACGCGAAGCTATGGCGCATCCATATTTTTTGCCAATTGTCAACGGACAGGTGAATCCTAACAGCCAGCAATAAACAAAGATTCACATTGTAAAGTTAACAGAAATATATGTCAAAAACCTAAAAAAAAAAAAACAAAACAGCACTATTAAGTTAAAAAAAAAAACAAGAGGAAAACTTTGTGCTAAAGCTTAAAAATAAGGTCAGATTCAGTAAAATGCAATGACTTATAGTTCGGAATCATTATTTAATGGACATACATGTATACTGATTTCCCACATAAACCACCACACACAAATTAGAGAAATAGTAATGTTATATTGAATGAAAAAATTACTCTGAAATCATATAAACTGACGGTGATTATTACAACTATTAATTTCCATATACACAGGCAAACAAATATTTTAAAACATTTATGATTACATATTCATACATGCACACATGCTTAATACAGAAATACAAGCTACATTATAATAAACATATATATATATATAACGAAAATTATACATATAATCCAATAAATCTCCATTTCTTAAAAAGCGTTCAATCTGATAGATTAGCAGTAACATCAACATCTTCATCATAAAAACAACAGCGCGATGTCCAGTACATTATTAAAAAACCTAATCCGTTGATTGAAATTCTTTATTTTTAGCCTGCTTTAATAAAACACCTATCAAAAAACCCACTAAATATAAAACCAATTGTCGTACGTGACAAGCCAAGCATATAACTTTGATTATAAAACTTTTATTTCCATTACAAAAGTCTGTTTTATCAGTTAAACATACATATAAAGATTAAAACGTTACGTTTAATAATGCAGTAAATGGAAAATATTTATAGAAAGTATAAAATACTTTAAACAAAAACTGCAATGCAATCGTAAATGACATTGGAGAACAAAATTAAAATTTCTAAAAAATAATGTTATGTTTTACTTTGAGGTTTGTCTTTTCATTCATAATTAGATACATGATACATGCTTAAGTCCAGAATGTTTAACCATGTCGATACCGCGGATACACTAAGGGATGATCCATAATCTAACCATGTTCATATCATGTCATACCTATGCTGTGTGACAACTTAATGATCTTTTATTGAAAACATCTTGTTTCTGGCATATGGTTTATCGATTGATGATTGTTATCCAATATGCAGAGGGGTATACATTTACAGAAAGGTATTTTAATTATAGCCTCGCTTTAATTTTTCAAATATATTTATTGGTAAAATCAAGTGTCGTTATAGTACATTATAAAATCAGGTGCCGCATTAACCTATATACTCAATTAAGAGCAGTTACTCTAAAATTATAAATAGTTTTTTTATGATAGATAAAAGAGCGAATATGTAGCTGTATTTAACATTAAACATTTAAGAGCAGTTAAAGTCTTCAAACAACTTTGCTTTAGCTAAAACCATGCCAGCGTTTTCAATCCGAAGACGACTTATTGACGATCGACATTGATCATCATCTAAATCAACAATAATTTTTCTATGTGATCCTAGAGGTTTTATAAAATTTGTATTTGATAATGGCTGACGTTTTGAGCTACATTGCTGATCTCTTTTTCTATAAAACGGAGTTGGGTTATTTTCGAAATATTTTTTTGCTGAAACCCACTGAGGATGTGAATCAATCTCATCTTTAATATAACCGAAAGGTTTTGGAGTTTTTAATTCTGGAAAACAGTTTATAGACTCTTGAGGTTCTGCATTACACAGAGGTGTGTTTTTTTCAATATCTTGATCGTTTTCTTGTTTTACATGCAAAACTTGTTTCTTTTCTGTATGCTGTAAGAAGTCTTTGTTGAAACTTCTCCTTTTTTTGGGAATTATATTAGCTAGTCTGGAATTCGGAGAAGTTGTTAAATGTGGAATATGTGTCTCTAGAGAATCTACTCGATCTGTTTCTGGAATATGTATCTCTACAGAATCTATTGTTTCTGGAATATGTGTTTCTACAGATTCTGCTCGATCTGTTTCTGGAATATGTGTTTGTAGAGATTCTACTCGATCTGTTAGAGCATCATAGCTGTTGGTAGCAGATAAGCAATTTTTTTCAAAGCTAATGGGTTGTTTGGCATCTCCTCCTTCTAAGATATTGCCATCCTCATTTACCATATTTGCTATAGAAATACTACGATTTTGTAATATTTGCTCTTTCTTTTTATACTTTGCCCACCCAGTAGATACAAGACTCCATCTTCGTTCTCTGGTAGATGTAGGATTACGATGATTATTAGTATCAACAATCCTTTTTATCTCTCGAGCGCCACACAAGTTATTGACTGTGTTCTTACTATCACTAAAAGAATACCAAAAATATATTGTTATATTAAAAAGAACTTAGTGAGACATAAAACATGCATATACGGACCTTTTCTTAGAACAAAATGTGTTGATCGGCTCTGCAAACTTGCGAGTCTTCACAGTCGTCTTGGACCGATAATTGGAGTGTTCTGGCAAGATTTTTCTATGGTTTTGTGGAGTTTTTAAAATGTTTTGATACTCATTTTCATTACAATCGAGACGCTCCGTGCTAATATTAGATAATCCAATTTTAGTTTTAATGGCACTGAAAATATCTACAAATATTTATTACGAAACGAATTCATTTATATCGATTGTATTTAAAACTTACGACTTCTGCGATTTTTACATATAATGGCAGATCCCTGTCCATGTTCAATGGTGTTTGATACACTCCGTGTCTCAATAGAACTTGATGATACGCTCCTTTGTGAATACAAAAGTTTCTCTCGAATATTTGCAGGTATTGTTCCAATTATGCTGGCATTTTGAATAAGTAACTCGACTATTTTAATGTGGTTCTTAAACCGTATGCTGTTTATGTCACGGTACGGCATAACACTTGGAGCAATTACAATTGCTAGATTTTCAGCAGACATTTTATTGTATTTAGCTTGCCTAGTTATGGTGTTTAGAAACTGTAGAAAGTATGCCAAAGTGTGAACATTTAACTGCGGCGTTAATAAACATGCCAACTGTATGCAGCGAATTCGGATGGATTCTACTGCAAACAAACATCTAACAAGCGTATCGTGAATATATGAAGGAATCAGCGGTTCGGGTAACTCTCGAAAAAAATAACTTAAAATATTTGCTACATCGATTGCGCGGTGAGTTTTTCCCAAAGGTTGACCATCTTCAAGGCATTTCTAAACAAAAATATATATACTTATTTTACAAACATACTCAATTTAATCTACCACTTACTCGAATCTCACGCTGTTTTGCCACAGAGCCCGCTTTCCGAAACAAGCCTTCTGTTTCACATTGTTCAAGAATGTAGCTGCATGCCTCTGCAACAAATTGCGGCACCTGAACCAAAGTTCCATCCGACAGAAATGCATCTGTCAATTTTAAATAATGCAAATCCTGGCAGAACAACCGCTGGCCAAGTGAGCTCTTCATAGTTGTACAGAGTTACTATTAATTAAATGTTTACATTTAGTTTGTATTGTGTGAGCATACCTTAATGATTTTAGCTTTTTTTTCTTTGTGTTTTATTCCCATCTCTTTTAAGTCATTTATAACTAAAGCAGAAAGTAAGTTTGAAGCAGACATTTCGTCAAACACTTTCAAATTTCAATTTTACATTCCAACTTTAGCAGAAACTATTATTTTAAACACCATGAATGATTGGGATTGCGCCGTTTGCTATCGATAACTTTAAGTTGTGTTGACGTCAAGATAGCAACGATCAGTTGATGTCGATAACAATTAAATTATTGACAAACAAGATGAACTACTAAAAATAATGTCTTGCAGATACTGGAACAAATGTATATATGATTATTATAAATTTGTTTAAGAAATCCAAATATATTAAAATTACATAGTTTATTTGGGAATTCTCTGAAACGCCAACAGCTGAAATAATATACTTAAATGTATTTCCATACATGTAAGAAAAGCATCGTTTACAGATAATTACTAAACAATATAACGCAATTTTAACGATTTAAGAGTGAAATATGTTATGTTCAAAGATAATATTTACAGTCATATGAAATCAATTTTAAATTTGAATCCTTTCCATCGTTCCATAAGTAAAAAGTGGTTAAGCTGTATTATTACAATCGATTATTTAAATACTATAAAGTATCGATAACACTCTTCGGAACCAAGCATCGGGGCTTGTTCATATCTATATTAGGCGTCGTCTTCAGAATCGGGAAAGTGTATTGGTTGATTGATTGTTAAAAAAGAATTTGTTTTACGATGGGTACTCTTTCGGATTTTGGCCAAATAGCATTGAAATGGGATCCAAAAAATTTAGAAATCCGCACGATGTCAGTAGAAAAAACATTGGAGCCTTTGGTATTGCAAGTGACAACTTTGGTAAACACCAAAGGCCCAAGCAAAAAGAAAAAAGGTAAAATTGATTGATTTTGAAAAACACTATGTGTTTTCGTGAATTGAAAAATTATAAAAAGAATCAATACTTTGGTTGTATATCAAAGTTTTAATAAACGGATCAAAAAGAAGAAAAAAAAGTATATCAAAGCTTTCTTGGTAGAAAAATGTATACATACTTACAAATTACATAGATGTAAGTACAATGAAGGCAGTGAGTGCATTTCATTCATACATATATGAGCGCATTTGTATTTGTATTTGTGTATCTGTACATGACGTAGAAAATCATTTACAATTACTTTCTCGACTGTAAAATACATTGTATGCTATTCTCCATGGTAAAGAGAAGTAGAAAATTAGTTTTGATCGAAATAATTTATGTATACAAAACTTGTTTAATTTTGCGCAAATGTATCTTAGAGATAGCACGCAAATGTATCGAAGAGACCCACGAAGTATATTTATTGAGTGTTTCATTTTGTCATGCCTGTCAACAGACTTGTATACAGAAGAAAAAACAATACTAATGTGTTTTGTACAAACAAACAAAAGACGCGAAATTACAACCGTCGTCTACATTTTGAATCCATTCTTTATAGATTTGTGAATACGTATAAGTTCGCAGTGTATACAAAAGAAAAAATATAAACAAATAATATTGCAAACCTACGTTAATCAGTTAAGAAACAAATTTATTTTGTTATATCTCTCCTCATTATATTGCCTAAACTTGATTCTTTTAAGGAAAGTCCAAGCGTGCCAGTGCACTAGTTGCAGCTGTAGAAAAAGCAACTGAAAATTTCATTCAAAAAGGAGAACAAATTGCATATGAGAATCCAGATATTACCCAAGAGATGCTGTCTGCCGTTGATGAAGTAAAGAAAACTGGAGACTCCATGAGTATTGCAGCTAGAGAATTTTCGGAGGATCCATGTAGCTCATTAAAACGAGGAAACATGGTACGAGCAGCCAGAAATCTACTCTCGGCTGTAACGAGGCTACTCATTTTAGCTGACATGGTAGATGTACATTTATTGCTCAAGTCTCTTCACATTGTTGAAGGTGATTTGAATAAATTAAAGAATGCATCAAGCCAGGATGAGCTAATGAACAACATGCGGGTAAGAGCACAAAATTCTTTAATAAACAATCTGAATTTTTAATTATATCGAAATTGAATTCATCATTAGCAATTTGGTCGAAATGCTGGAGAACTAATAAAGCAAGCAGCAAAACGGCAGCAAGAACTTAAGGATCCGCAACTGCGAGACGATTTGGCGGCTGCTCGTGCAATGCTAAAAAAACATTCCACAATGCTTTTGACTGCATCTAAAGTCTATGTGCGTCATCCAGAATTAGATCTGGCAAAAGTAAATCGAGATTTTATTTTAAAACAAGTGTGTGATGCCGTCAACACAATAAGTGATGTTGCCCAGGGCAAATCGTCACAGCCCACTGATGTTTACAGTGGTGCAGGAGAGTTAGCTGCAGCGTTGGATGACTTTGATGTAAGTACTTATACGATAGATTCATAAATGTTATTAACTTGTTTACAAAAAACTTATTTTAATTTTGCAGGAAGGAATTGTAATTGATCCCATGACATACAGTGAAAAACGATCACGCCAGTTGCTAGAAGAACGTTTGGAAAGTATTATTAGCGCTGCTGCGCTAATGGCTGATGCCGACTGCACAAGAGACGAGCGCCGGGAGAGAATCGTTGCTGAATGCAATGCTGTCCGTCAAGCTTTACAAGATCTTTTATCTGAGTATATGTCAAACGTAAGTAAAGTTTTCATTAACTTTGTACAAACAGAATTTCAAAAGTATCTTCAATTACAGATGGGCCAAAAAGACAACAGCCCTGGTCTTGACCGTGCAATTGATCAAATGTGTCGCAAAACAAGAGATCTACGCCGACAGCTTCGAAAGGCGGTTGTTGATCATGTTTCCGATTCGTTTTTGGAAACAACTACTCCTTTAATTGACCTTATCGAAGCGGCAAAGTCGGGAAATGAAAAAAGAGTACGAGAGAAGGCAGACATATTTACAAAGCATGCTGAAAAGCTAGTTGAAGTTGCTAATCTAGTGTGTAGTATGTCGAACAATGAGGACGGCGTTAAGATGGTTCGCTATGCTGCCGCTCAAATTGAAAGCTTATGCCCTCAAGTAATAAACGCTGCATCCATACTTACGGTGAGGCCCAATTCGAAAGTTGCCCAAGAAAATATGGCTGCCTATCGCCAGGCATGGGAAGTTCAAGTTCGAATATTAACTGAAGCTGTGGATGACATTACGACTATTGACGACTTCCTTGCTGTTTCCGAAAATCATATTCTTGAGGATGTCAACAAGTGTGTGATGGCTTTACAAGTTGGCGATGCCAAAGATCTGCGGGGGACAGCTGGATCCATTCAAGGAAGATCATCCCGTGTTTGTAATGTTGTTGAAGCTGAGATGGACAACTATGAACCATGCATTTATACAAAACGTGTATTAGAAGCGGTTAAAGTGCTTCGTGAGCAAGGTAAGATTCAGTTGAAGACAAAAAAAATTGTTTTTAAATTACTTTTTATATGTTTTAGTTATGATCAAATTTGAGCAGCGAGTTGATGCAGCAGTAGATGCACTCTCTTCCAATACAAATAAAGATGTGGACGAAAATGATTTCATTGATGCATCCCGTTTGGTTTACGACGGTGTACGTGAAATTCGCCGTGCAGTATTAATGAACAGAGTTAGTATTCAAAATCTATTACACAAAATGATCTGGTTTCTATCAGAATATTTTAAGTTATAATCTACATACTTCGATTACATTCATTTCTAATCATTTTAGAGCTCAGAGGACCTAGATACAGACACAGAATTTGAACCAGTTGAAGACCTAACATTGGAGACGCGAAGTCGATGTAAGTTACTGATATCATCAAGAAACTAACCCTATTTAAGTAGTTTTTTTGATGTTGCTTATTTAATTGACATATTCTTTAAATTAACATTCTGTCTTTACAGCAAGTGCACATACTGGTGATCAGACTGTCGATGAATATCCGGATATTAGTGGTATATGCACGGCTAGGGTACGCAGCTTGTATAATACTATTATGTTTATGTATTACATTAAATTTTAATAACGTTTGAAATGTAGGAAGCAATGCGCAAAATGACAGAAGAGGATAAGCAAAAAATTGCCCAACAAGTTGAGCTCTTCCGACGTGAGAAACTTACTTTTGATTCAGAGGTTGCAAAATGGGACGATACTGGCAATGATATTATTTTCTTGGCTAAACACATGTGCATGATTATGATGGAGATGACGGATTTCACAAGGTAATTAGTTTAAACTTTTTATTTTAATGGTTTTTTAAAATTTCGTTTTTTTATATATTATTGCTCAGAGGTCGCGGACCATTAAAAACAACAATGGATGTAATCAATGCCGCTAAGAAAATATCAGAAGCTGGAACTAAACTTGACAAGCTAACTCGGGAAATCGCTGAACAGTGTCCTGAAAGCAGCACTAAAAAGGATTTATTAGCATATTTGCAACGAATTGCGCTCTACTGTCACCAAATACAAATTACTTCTAAAGTCAAGGCAGATGTTCAAAATATAAGCGGGGAATTAATAGTTTCTGGGGTAAGTTCGCAATTATATGTAGTTTGCAATATCTATGAATTAATGATATCCGTTTTTAGCTGGACAGCGCAACATCCTTGATACAAGCAGCAAAGAATCTAATGAATGCAGTTGTACTTACAGTCAAGTACTCGTACGTGGCCTCGACGAAGTATACAAGACAGGGAACTGTCACTGTAAGTTATTACATAATATATATACTTTAAAATAACTTCAAATTATAAAAATCTTTCTTTTATTTTATTATATTACAAAGTCTCCTATTGTTGTATGGAAAATGAAAGCGCCAGAAAAAAAGCCATTGGTGCGGCCAGAGAAACCAGAAGAAGTTCGCGCTAAAGTTCGGAAGGGGTCGCAGAAAAAGGTTCAAAACCCAATACATGCGTTGTCGGAATTCCAAAGTCCTGCCGATGCTGTATAAGGAATGTAACTTCGAATAATAATTTTAAGTATACACATATTATGAAAAATTTAATCTGTTTGTTTAAACAAATGCTAAAACATATATCTTTATTTATATCAAATTAAACTTGAGCTGACGTTATTAGCAGATACAATTAATACATAATTCACTTTTTGAGTTAATTACATGAGACATTAAGTTATTTCGAATTTTTAATTTTATTGTAAAACATATTGTCAACATAACAGGTACACCACAGTTATCGTATTTAAACTGGAATATAATTAAAACTCAATAAAAATATTCTCTAGAATGGTCAACAGTTTTCTTTTGTAGCAAGATATAAATAACGAGTTGTGCTCAGGCAACTACAATGTACTTGCAAATGTACAAAGTAACAAATCATTATTCAAATTCAACTCTTAATCCAATTACTACAATTACAATTAATAACAGTCAACAAATTTAATGCAAATCTATGATGTAGGAATTTTATTTGCATCGATAGTTGAATTGACGGACTTTCCTGCAGGACCTCTGAATATTTAATATCTCAAAAAAAAAAAAATAAATACAATTAGATTCAGATAGATTTTAGAAATTAAGAGTAATAAAGAATAATTATTCGATTTACCTTCTTCGATATAGCTGAGATAACGCCAAATTTGATGCAATTCCTTATTTCCATAATTGGTATGGGTATCCATAATTTTCTATTACCAACTCATATCGCATCCTTGATTAAATGCGCTACTATTGGCGGTGTAGAACTGTGCATACCATTTCCGAAACCTTTTAAGCGCTGAGTCTTCCGCCACTAGCGTAGGATTGCTCCGGTATGTCTTATGATTCCAAATATTCACATCGCGTTCAAACTAAATAAAGTTGTGTGTTCAGCCAAGAGTAGCACGGAAAGAGTACACAACATACCATAACACTTTCACCGTATATCAGTACCTTCATAATAGGTCCCATAAATCGAGATGCGTAGAACCTGTGAACTACCTTTTGCAATAAGGGTTCTACAGGAGTTATTGTTTGAAATATTTGAAATTCTCCAAATGTGGGGGAATGTAGACGAAGATGTACGTAGGCGGGTCCAAGCTGTAATCAGTTGATAAATCGTATTATATATTTTAAATTCAAAAGTAAAATTAATAAATACCTGTTCGGCGGTTACTTTCATATTAAAACATTCGAACTTATTGAATATTTTAAAAGTATGGCTCAATTTGATCTCAGCAATATGTTTTTGCCCGGATGGCGTCCAACTGTAAATTTGTAGTTTAAATTTAATTTCATGAAGTTGTTTAAAATTATGCCTTTACCTTGCCTGCCAAAGATGAGAGCCGAGCTTTTCAAAGAACCCGTATTTATTTTCTGATGTTCCAGCAATAAAGCTTTCGTAGTGGATTGCACCAAAGTGAGCTAAATCTGCGCCGTTTTCTGGAATCTCTTGAACATGACAATTTACATAGAATTCATTTCGGCCATGGTAAACTAAATGATTACTCTCAACCTGAGGAGATTTTGGCAACAACCATGGTGTTTCTGATTCTTCCACATTATACCAAATAAAAATGATTCCATTGACTTCACTGGAGATCCATTTCTTAACTTTCACTGAAGGCGGAACTGGGAAGTGGGAATTCGATATTAAAATAAAAGCTTACTTCAACTGTACTTCCCAACGTACTTACCACACGTGCTGTATGGAATGTTTGTACATTTGCCATCGGTACCCCTGAAGCTCCAACGATGAAAGGGGCATTCAATATTATCGCCAACAACATGACCTCCTATACCCAAGTTGGCCCCCAAATGCGGACAGAATGCATCTACAACAAATACCTTATTGCTCTCAGTGCGATAGATCGCAAAATGTTGTCCCAAACATGAAAGATATAGTGATTTTCCGGGCTTAAGGCTTGATGATTCCAAAACTCCATACCAACCATTTGGGTATGGCGGTGGCAAGTCCTTTGTACCGGGTATTCGGTTCTTGCGTAGCCGATTAATCGCAACTCGTTTATCTTTGCTTCGAAGGTTAAGCCCAGCATTACGAATTTCTATATCATGGACGTCATCTAAAGGCTTTATAATATATATGACAATTTAGTGACAAACAGAGTATAATTAAATATTATATTATGTATTGTCTGTCAAGTAACTCTTTACAAATACATATGTACATAAAGTAAAGAAGTCCTCTTTACACATGCATATGTAATTTTATATTATATTATGTATGAATGTATGTGCGCGTACATACCTTTGACCAATCGAAGGGTACCGAAAACAAGTAGTAAATACTGATTGCCAAAGCACAAGCTATTAGTGGAATTTTGATAATATCGAATTTTGATAATATTGTAAGACATTGATCATATTTTAGATCGCCAAAGAGTAACGCACAGATGTTCTGTGAAATATCCATTTTTATTTGAAGAATGTCAAGACTCTCCTTTATCCGGGATTTTTTTTTTTCAGACTCTTTTCCATTCGCTTTGTAAATTTTTCGAAAGCAATACAAGACTGTTCTATCCGTTTTTATACGAAAATAGAGAATCATAAAAAAACAAACGTATTGCAAATATAGCAGTAGACTTTGGATGGATCATCTGAAAGTCTAATTTGAAGTGATTTCGACAAGCGTATCAAACGAAATTGAATATATAAATAAAAACAGCTTAAACAAGCAAATCCTACGTACCCTACATGCGCCTGAAACGGGTGTTCATCGAAAATACATTTGTATGCACATCGATACAGAACACGTAAGACCGAAAAGAAACATAATTTAACCTACTCGACTGCCAAATTCTCTGCAACTCTATAATATAATATGATATGGTATGGATAACTTAATATGATTTTTATTATTATTATTATGTTATTTTATTTGCAACTGCAAATTTTCTTAACATGTTTCTCTCTATATTCACATACGTGTAGTTTTCATGTATGTCTGCTAAATACATTTATAATGCATACTCACTAATATGTATCTGCCTAGGCATTTGTAAGATTATTTCGGCCGGACTGATATGATTACCAAGCAGAGTCTGAATACTTAGCCTTGCATTGAGATATTCACAAAAGTTTATTGTTTATACTCTGTTTCTATACAAAGTAGGTGAAACAGGGCATATTAAACTTTTAAAAATATGTTATATTTAAATCGCAAAAGTTCTTTAGCAGTTAAAGTTGTAAAGTTACTATGACTTTTAGACTGTATGTTGGAATAAACATTTATTGCGCTAGTTGATTTAGAATTGATTCACATTTCAATTACATAATTTTTTAGCTGATAAGTATTAATTTAAATTCGAATAAAATATTATGAACTATAAATCCCAGATACCTTATTGCGTCTGTGGAATACCAATACATTTCAAGGAGTACTAGGTCTCCTGAGTATTATATTTGTAGGGAAAAGTTCAGTCTTTCTTAGTAAAAAATACCTTTTCTTCTATTCAATTCGTCAATTCATCTAAAAAAAAATGTAATAAATTTATTATAAAAATTATTTTTTTAGGATTATTATTTTTTTATTTTTTCAAGTTAACTTAGGGTAAAGCCATATTAAATCTTTTTGATTCAAATCTATTTCATTGAAAATCGCAGCTACTAATATAAGATCCATATTCTCATCAAAATGTTGTTATAAGGATGTTCGGAGAAGGTTAATACGCATGTGCAACAGAAAACAGGATAATACATGACAATGGAATCTTAGATTTATTTTCAAACTAAATAATTTACTTTCAAACTAAATAATATAATGGGAAAGATATTTAAATAACGACTTATTTCAAATGAAACGGTAAAGACAAGAATGAATAAGAATTATAAAAATAATTTAGGGTGTAAAAAAGTTTAAAGTCTTAAGTGTACATGGAACGACATAATTGAATATATGTTGTATATACATACTCGTATGTATGTTGATAATTATTACACGAAAAATACTAGATATATTTTGGTTGAATGTAGTATATTTAACTTCTCTCCAATCTCACGCTTAGTTACATGACGATCCGATTCGATTAAAGCTTTGATAACGTCATCATCAACTGGACTTGGCCGACCTGAATGTGGCTTGTCTTTGAGTGAAAAATCTTATAACGGAATTTTAAAAACTAACTTTGACAATTTTTTTAAGGCTTTGTCACCATATACATCACGTAACTCTTTAGCAACCTGAGCTGCATTTTTCCTTTACGGAAATAATAAAGTAAAATATGACGAAAGTGCTCCTTACAATTGCCGCCAAACAAACAAATATAAACAATATTACACGCGCTTTTTCCAAAGTAAGCTAAAAGTGCCAGCTGATAACTGACAAACAAATTTTAAAAAATTGTATGCAAAATCACCAGTTTTTTTTCGGTCAACTCAATACAATACTAATAAATATTATAATCACATTTGGTAGATCTAGATCATATAATCTCTAAAAACGTTGGTTGTCAAGTTGAAACTGATTAATAATATATACTTTGTTCCTTTTTTTGCCCGTTTTATATAATTTACACTGACACACGTTAATAAAAATCCTATCCATTTCGGGAGATTGTTAAATTGTCATGATCTAGACTCCTTGGACTCCTTTTCAGTATTATATTTATATAAAAAGAAAGCTTTATTTGAAGCCTATAAAGTTTTCTTTTTATATAGATATACTATAATACTGAAAAGGTTGATTATTGTTAATGACTTTAAATATTGGACTTATATTGTATATTTACACACATATGTTATATATTACTGTTTTAAACTATGTTATTTCTTTCATCCTATTTAGGTTTTTGGAACCACTCTAAATCGAGAAGTTTTCGTATTCAGTTGTTCGGATATGTAAACATGTGTTTACATGCATATGTATGTATGCACATTGATTTGTATGCAAGTATAACTGTTTGCATGTGCTCGAAACGAATAAACACCTACACATGTTAAATATGCTGAAGTATATACACATACACATGCATACATATGAATGTATGTAAATATATAATACGTTTGTATGCGTTTTTTCATGAGGATTTTTCAAATTTTTCCGTTAATATGCGAGAACGAGAATAAAATAGTTCAGCTTACTTGCAAAGAAAGCAATATGTTGTTTTGTTAAATACAAAATTTTATTCAATAGTACAAAAATACATTCAAGTCCATATCTATATACATATATATTGTAAGAACATTATATAGACATTTTAATCCATAAGCACATACATTTCTGTTGTCAGTTCTGCATAGATATTTTATTGTATTTTACACATGTCATTTTTATATTGTAGTACTTGGCAATTGCAGGGTATATTACAGTCGATTAAACTCTACTCTAGATTTTTTTACTTGTTATTTTGCGGACATGTGCATACAGAAAATACACATGTACGTATAACAAACTTTGCACATTGGTCCTCACATCAAAAATGCGTCGAAGCGATTGTCTTATATTTTTGTTACCATATAAAAGTCTTACCAGATTTTATTCTTATCCCATTGTAAATAATTTCAGAAATGAACTTTGTAAAAATTGAGAAAACAAAACAATTTTGTTATACGAAAATTGCATACATTTTTATTGATCTTATTATGTATTTAAGCCTTGATATATGTAATTGTCTGATATTTTATCCTACCAAAAAAATGCCAATTATAGGTGCACAATTTAAATATTTTTTGCTTACGCAGACAAATATATTTACTCCAAACAAAAAACAAAAAAAAATATATAAAAAAAAGGTTTATAACGATTTAAAAATGCACAGCGATACTAATACAGTGGCAACTACTATTTTAGGCTCTTTTTCTACCAAGAAAATTATATTGGTATCAGTGTGCATTTCAGAAGCTTTGTGTCCCATTACCATACTGGCTAACGTATACTCGCTTGTGAATATAACTGCGCGGATTTTGAGTTCTGCATTTAAATAAAACGTAGCCGAAGAAAGTTCTTTTAAAATCGAGCAATCTCGCAGAGACCGGAACAAACATTGTCTGTCGATTATCGCGACCATTGGAAAAGAGACATCGATATTCGCTCGCTGTGTTCTCAGTCAATATAATAGTGAAATACGTGTACAATCAGTTGTGTCAATCAATATCTGTTTAAATAAATAATGTTGTTTGTGATATTATTTTCGATTGTCGGAGTCACTCTAGTACTGATTGCCGTATCATATATATCAATTATTTTCAAATGTGATAAAAAAGCGATTGTTCAAATCGGACTACCAAATTCCGAAAAAGAAGATCGGCAATTCGAGCAACCCTTAGGACCACATCCCTGGCCTATTATCGGAAACTTAGATCTCGTTGGCCGATTCAATAATCCCTTTGAAGGATTTGGAGCATTGACTAAGCACTATGGCGATATTTATTCATTAACACTTGGTCATACACGATGTCTGATAGTCAATAATTTAGAGTTGATAAGAGAGGTCCTCAATAAAAATGGAAAATTCTTTGGCGGAAGACCAGATTTTCTACGTTATCACAAACTTTTTGGTGGTGATCGAAATAACTGTAAGTTGAACTAATATACAAACTATTAACATTTTAAACAGTGCGAATTTGACGACTTACTGACTATTATATTATTTTGCTTACATTAAATTCAAGTTAGAAGAATCGTTTAATGGCATTTAAATTTCACAAAAATAGTAACGGTGAATTTTATTATTACTTGTCTAAAGAAAAAGAAAAAGCTAAAGCAATTCTTAATATATTAAATTATATACGTACATATTTGTATACCAAATGAAAGCTTCAATTTCTAAGTTAATATCTATCTTTTTACAGCTCTTGCCCTATGCGATTGGTCACTATTGCAGCAAAAACGCCGCAATTTAGCTCGACGTCACTGCTCTCCGCGTGAATCATCATCATATTTTTCAAAAATGTCCAGTATCGGATGCAACGAGATCGACCATTTAATGGACAAGCTAAAGCAGGTTATAACGCCCGGCACGCCTTTGGATGTAAAGCCTCTTATATTGAGAGGATGCGCCAACATGTTCAGCCAATATATGTGTTCGTTGAGGTTCGATTATGAGGATCCAGAATTTCAACTAGTTGTGCAGTATTTCGATGAAATCTTTTGGGAAATTAATCAAGGATATCCCCTCGATTTTCTGCCATGGCTTTCACCATTTTATAGCAAACACACGAAAAAGATTTGTCATTGGTCGACAACTATCCGTAAATTTATATTAGATAGAGTTATAAACCAACGTGAGCTAAATATCGATTTAGACGAACCTGATAATGACTTCACAGATGCATTGCTGAAAAGTCTAGTAGAAAATAATAACGTATCCCGTAATACAATCATTTTTATGCTCGAGGACTTCATTGGAGGGCACTCGGCTGTTGGAAATTTAGTGATGCTATCCCTAGCTTACATTGCTAGGGATCCCGTTATTGGTAAAACTATACAGTCTGAAGTAGACTATGTATCTAAGAATGGTGAACGAAAAATAACATTACACGATATGGAGGCAATGCCTTATACAATGGCAACTATATTTGAGGTATTACGTTACTCGTCGTCGCCAATTGTGCCACATGTAGCTACGGAAGATACACAAATCGCAGGATATGGCGTTACAAACGGTAGCATTGTTTTTATAAATAATTATATTCTTAATATGAGCCCGAAATACTGGAATAATCCAGACATATTTTGCCCAGAACGATTTCTAGAAGAGAAATCAACCACAGTTTCAATACCATCTAAATTTCATGATAGTCGGAGATGCTCTGAAGAATCTGATTCCGGTGTTGAGTTTGATAAGGATGCAGAAAAGCACTTCGGTATGTCTTTTGATAAATCGCTTATCGAATCGAAAACTTATAATAAGGTAAAAGGAGATTATAAGCTACTCGGATTTCAATTAAGAAAGAATATTCCCCATTTTTTGCCATTCAGTATTGGAAAACGTACTTGTATTGGACAAAATTTGGTGCGTGGATTTGGATTTGTTATGTTAGCTAATATTCTACAGAATTATAATATAAATAGTAACGATCTTTCAACCATTAAGACTACATCAGCTAGCGTAGCTTTACCCGCAATCACCTTTCCCTTAGTTCTTACACCGCGAATTATTTGATCATTTATACGGAATTTCTTAACTTATATATCAATAAGTGGTTGCTATTTACTTATATTAACCTATTTATTCATATTATTCAGTTTTAATTTATATATACGAATTTAGATGGGCAATAAAAAACCACTAACTTGTGCAAGGATTTTTCCTAGTTCCTTTTAGGCTTATTTTATACGTTATTGACATCATATAAAAATTGAAAATTTATTGATTATTTGCTTTACCTTCGCTAATTTATAAATTCACTAAGGGAATGCACAAGAACTTAAAAATTATTCAATAAACAAAGTAATGTAGTCTTAATGCTCATTTACTTTCTAATTTGAAGATATAAGTTAATAGATATTAAATAAATCAAATGTTTTTTATACTGAAAGTCTATACTTTTAAAATTTCATAAAACATGTAAAAAGTTATTAGAAGACTGAAAATGTAGGCATTAAAACAAAATATCATAATAATATACGCTTGAAAATGTTTATCTTTATTACTTCAGCCAGTTAAGCTCTTAACTGCCGGGTTTATTTTGGGTTCTGTTTATAATTGTGCGCATAACAGTATATTTAATTCATGACTACAAACTAAAGCAAGATGTCGAACTTTTTATCCTCTCCCTTATTACTTGTTTCTGCAAATACAGAGATTGCAAAGGCCTCAACAGTTACCTTACTGTTGCACAGTATACAGTACAGTATTGATAAATCATCCACTTTGCGAATTAAAAGCACGATCTGTTTAATTCTGTTAATTGAAAAACCTTCCAAAGTCTTCAGCAATGCGCTGCAGTTCATAATTACGCACGAAAAGAACTGAATAAAAGATTACTGAATATTTACCTTTTTTGAACAAATTAATTTATATAATTTAATATATATGTTGAAACCAAAAATTGTATACAGGCGGACAATGTTTTCATGTAGATTCAATAACCTTACTATTTAACGGGCTTTCTTTTTTTGGTAGCTTACGAAAGTTGTCCTTTGCACCATTGTCACCTGCAAAAATATAAATCATAAAGATTATTTTTTGAACTTAACTAACTTCTTGTATGAATAATAAGTACACATTTAATATACCATAAAGTTTATATTGACACTGAGATATTAATAAAAGCAAAATTTACTTTTAATACGAACCATGATGTAATTATATAAGGTGGTCTCGTCGTGCAAAACAAGTCCCTTATTGTATGCTCGAACATGTATAGTTTAGTATAGACTGTGACTCAAACATCAATTGTAATTCAAGTGTGTACGAACAATAAGGGGTTCAACGAACACTTGGAGTGCCGACGAAACTATCGTATATTTATCATTACACCATGCACTGTATTCCTGATTACTAAGATTATATATTATAGCTATCGGTAATCATATTTTAGTGTTCGACTTACATGTTTCAGGCAACTGAGGTGTTTTTGGAAATTCTTTGCTAGAACTGTTATCAAAGGCGGTGCTATCATCCATTGCACAGTCCTCATCCACACTACACTCAATTTCCCTGAGTTCCGCTTGAAGATCTTCTCGGCGTTGTTTTAATACACCGTCCAATTCGTTTTTACTTTCCAAAACTAGTTTGTCTGTCTGTACCGAGGGCAATCGTGGTTGAAAAAAAATATGAGGCTTTGTTCTTGTCCGAATTTGATTTTGATGGCAAATCATAGATTGTTCCCATGTTTTAAAGTCTTTAAGACGCGCTACTTTTCTTTCTAGATTTCTGATTTCATTTTGCTTGCGTTTTCTATCTAAAAATAATGTCTCACGTTCTTTTTGAATTAACGTTTTCTCTTGAAGTTCTTGCTCTTCCAATTTCTTCTCTATTAGAGCTTTTTTATTCTCTTTTTTTCTTAACCGCGATTCTTCTTGGCAAAACTTCTGCAATGTGCCCAAAAGAGATCCAAACATGCGGCGGTTTCTTGCTCTCGACTCAGAATCAACACCTTGGGCCTCAACAATTTCTTCTCTAGACGGCATTTCACGAATGACTCTTGAATTAATTCGAGGGGTTGGCATCCATAACGCATCCTCCTCTTCCTTTGATAGTCTATTTAATACTATTTTTGAATCATACACACGCCGCTTTTGTTTTAGATAATCGTGGCGTGGATTGTTTCGGTCAAAGTTCTGCTCATTTCTTTTAGCCCCTCCATCTGGGCTATATTTCTCCACTCTGGAAAAAAACAAATATGTACATTTTTTTTTTTTGCTTTAATGATATCAATAGAAACCTGGAATCCTTGAGACCGCGACCAACAAATCTGCGAATATTATCATTTAGACCGATTAATGATTGTCTAGCAGAATTTAGTTTTCTTTCCAAATCGCCAACAGATGTTAAGGCGTCTTCCATTTTTAAATATTTATAAATACTTATATTATGTTAGATTGTAAATTTAGCCAGAGAAGTGAGAAACACCGATACATAATTATTGGTGATGTAAGAATGTATACGATATTTCTTATCGATATGTGAAAAACATTTTCACTAAAGTATCGTGTATAAAAAGCTCGTGCAATTAGGTTCGCACTATATTTCAAAAATAAATAATAATTTACGCGCTATTAACAATAACAGTTACCATAGCAATGGGCTATAGTCAAAATTAAAACTGATTTTCAATCCAAATTTAGTGTCAAAATAATGCAATAGCCTGTGTGTTAAAAAAATAAATTTTAAGTATTTCTTAATTATTCATTTTGTAGTACTTTTTTTTAGTTAGGTCAATAGTCAGACTTGATAATAAAACTTTTCAAAGCTTATATTAATCTGTAAGGCTGTCAAAAATCACGATAGAAATTTTCAAATGTCAACTAAACAATTTCTATATGCATATATATTTAAAATTTAAATAGTATATCGAAAAATCATTGATGTTTCAATAAAGCTGAAATCCGTTATAAATAAATATCAATTACTCGGTCATGTTTTCTGATTTTAAGGATGTTTTTCCAAAATATAATATTTCATGCTATTCATGTATAAAAGGTCCAAATTTTTATTTGTGACATTTCACTGATCTATGAAATAAATGCAAGCATAGTGTTACCATCGCTCTGATCATTTCGGTGTTCCTAATCCCTATTTAACCCCGTCATTAATCTGCACTGCTTTTCATTGCTTTATTAGAAAATGTATTTAATAATAGCCTTCATTTTTAATTGTTGGAACGATAATTTATTTGAATTTAGTAAGTAAAATTTTAACATAATTTTTTTTATTTATACACGAGATGATTTCTATAACATTTTAGAGTGAGCAAAAAACGTTACAAAAATCATCCTGGAATGGGAATGCAAAATTATTTACATTTAATCGTGATGTACATTACAAAAGAGATAATTATAATCAATTAATTCCTTATTACTGTTATTTAAATGGAAAAAACGGTAAATTTCGTTAAATTGATTTATGTTATTAATAAAAATTATTAAGTAAGCTTTTCTCATGCATTCTTTTACAGCCTTTTTATATCCTTACTGATACATTCTATTTACTTATTAAGTGTTATAAGTGTTATAACTTATTCAATTGCTGATTTATTTTCATAATTGTTTTAAAACATATTTTTAGCATTGAAAATAGTTTACCACGAAATAAATGTCTAGGCTAAATCCACTAGCAATGAGATACACAGAGAAGGGTGTTTTAAAAGAACATGACATAATTGATAACAATTATATTGTAATAATAATAATATGAACAATAATAAAAATAAAATATTATCACTATTTACAGTTGTATTTATGTTGCTTATGTTCATTATTTATAATTAACAAATTTTCTGAATTTTAAAAAGTATTTGACCCTACAAATTAATACTAACTTGGAAATAAAATGTTAAAAAATGCTCAAAAATTTGTTGACAACATAAAAAAATTAACTGAAATTATTTCGAAGATATATCTCAAAAGGGTATTGCATGGAAGCATCAAGTATTGCAATATAATTTGACTATTTTCGTACGAGTACACACGATTCTAAATGAGATTCAATCAATGGCACATAGATAAGGATTGGCCATCTACGTTTTTTAAATATATTAAACATCTTTTTGATTTTTTTTTAATATAGTAAAGCTTAAAAATGTTCGAGGTGATATGAGTAAAGGCGATTCAGAAAACTAATGTTTTTGATACTATAGTAATATTTTTTGGCAGATATTACATTAACAAGGAGGCTATAAAGTTTTTTCTTCATGAAATTAAACATGTCCCGATTCGATTAAATACAATTCTTATATTAGTATTATTGCTTCATGGATTAGTGCTTTAAGCGTGAGCATTACATTATTAAAATGTTAAAACAATTTTATATATGTGTGCATTTTAAAATTATGCAGCTTAATTATTTATATGTACTATTGTTGGAGCACAAAACAATTACACGCAATTATAAAATTCTCAAAAAAATAACAATCTGCCATTTACAAATATTTCGATTTTTATGTATAGTAAGTATGACGGTATGTATGTACATTTCATCTTCTTCTAGTGGTCGCTTTATTTTAAAAGCTGGTGGGCCCTTTGATTTGCTACAGCTATTCTTGCTTCGTTCGATTCACCCTGAAAATAAAATCAAAAATGCAAATGTATAATTTATTTATTAAACAAACCATAACTGCACCGAAAGTAATACCTTTCTATTTATTCTGTCTATTTGACGGTTTTGATTTTCAAGTTCTGAGCCCATATCTAATGCCATGTTTCGTAAATTGCCTATCATGGTGTTAACTTGTCCCATATTCTCTTCCATTTCATCTTCTCTGGCATCATTTGTAATTTTGCCAATATAACCAGCTTGCGCCATCATTCCATTTCTATCATCCATTACTCTTTGGGGTTGATTATTAACAACTTTACCATCATCATTACCTTTCCAGGTTCCATCATCCTCCTTAAAAGACTGGCTCCTGCAAAGAACAAATATGAAAAATAATTGTATTAAGGTTTATTGAAAAAAAGAATGTATCACATTTTGTATTCCTTCACATATTTATTGATTATAAATATTGATTAAAAGAATCAAAAATTATTAAAATAAGCACATTTAACTCCATACTTACTTATTGCAGGGAAGAACACAAATTCCGCAACATTTTTCCATTCCACTTAAGTTTTTTTCAGCTTCTCTCATATCGGCATTAATTTGATCCATTCCCTCCTCAATTCTATCCAGTTGCTCTGAAAAGAGATGAAAGTAAAAAACAAGATACTCTTTAGTATGCAAAGTATTTTTCATGAATTTGACTATATTTGGCATTGAGTGTTGTCCATAATAAGGATTTTCTTCTCTCCTATATGGGTTAAAAAGTGTTAATATTTCTTCATAATTTTTTGACCAAGTGCAAATCTATATTTAATAGGCAGAAGACCACAAAATATTAATAAACAAAAAATTAATATTCTGCTGTTTATGGATGAGAATGAGAAAGTGAAACCATTGTTGTGCATTTGTTGGTGTCAGTGTTAGGTGAGTAACGTTCGTATTTTTTTCTAAACGAAGCAATCTTGACAAAAAGTTTGTTTAGAAAAAAGAAAATATTTGAATTTAATAAAGATTATTTCTACTAATATAATTCACTTTTATAAATCTTAATTTGTATTGAATTTTAACAAACAATAAACAGTTAATACAACTTTATCTTTATTATCTCTTCTTTAGGGGAAATGTATTCAAGTTCTTAAGTTTGCGTTATACAAATAATTTGACTGTGATACCTTGAAAAATAACAATATTTCGGTAAATAGTTTCTGTAAAAAGGTATAAAATAAATGAAGAATATTGCTTCAAGTTGACAGACAGACGGCTCGCCTGTTAATTCTGATCAAGAATAAATACATATATTTATGGGATTAGAGATGTCTTTTTCTGTGATTTGCAACATGTGATGTTGAAAGCTAAAAAACTAATAGATTGTATGCTCAAAATTAATGTTAATGTTCCTTTTTCTATTTTCACACAACAAATCACACAAATCAAAATAAAATATTCCCTGATTCCACCAGAGTCGTAAGTTCCTTTTTTAAAATGATACCCTAATGTTATGGCTAAGACAAGCAGTATCATCCGCCATAGAAGTTCGTATTACTCGTATTTGATCTCTTTAGTGTAATTACTAACTTTAATAGTTCATATTTACAATTAGTGTGCTTTCATATACATATGTATGTATGTATGTTTGTATAGCAGAAGTCAATTTAAAGTCAACGTGATGTTGTTAATTGTGCTTTTCACAGTTTTTGTCAAATAGACAAGTATTATCTTCTGTATTGTATTTTTGGTTGGATATTGTCTACGTCCTTTGCCATAAATGTCTTACCTCCTTGCTCGTCCAACATAACAATGCTTCGCATCCCAACTTCCGCGCTCTAAATAAAAATATACGTTTATTTCAAAATTAGTACCATCAAAGGAGAATTTCTAGTTCGACAATATGATAAACAGTTATCTACACCTACGTATGAATATACCAATATTTTAAGAATTGAGCGAATAAAGCACGATATTTTGTTTACAAACTATCGAAATAAGTAATGTCCTCGGTTCTGCACACTTGGTTTTGTTTCTCCGATTACAATAGTTAACCGAATACGAAATGTTTGTAGTATATTAGTTTGTAACTGTTGTAACCCACACATTGAAGGACTTCTTTTTTGATCAGGCAGGAACACTGTTATATTCATATTCTTGCTTGTACTGTGTACAGAACTATGCACACATACATACATATACTAAAACACGCTAAATACACCCAAATTTCAGTTTATGTTTTGATACAAATGGTAAAATCAACGTCTTTTAATCTGTTGTGAGTTGTGTTATAGGGCAGAATTAAACTAACAAAAGATATTCATATATATCGCAAATAATCAAATCAATAAACTTGTCTTTTTGTCTTCTTAAGCTAAAGACATTTCCCATTTCTGTATTCTGAAAAAATCGTAAACTTGAAAAAAAATGATATTAAATGCAAGATATAATACCATTGTGTTTGTATGTAAGGGTATTGTATTTTGGTTATATAAAATAAGATCATTCAATTATAAGCTTATGTAAAAAAGTTAATGTCAACAATGAAGGCAGCGCGACTTGGACGCATCCAGTCTTTCGCTTGCATATTTGTGCGTGTGTTCACGTACAGTGAGTCAAGTAACTTTTGACACATACAGTATGTTAAGTAACTCTTGATATATATGGACTTTACATTAACATGTGCATTTGAGAAAAGAGTAACTCTTTACACATATGTACATTACATTAACATGTGCATTTGAGTAAAAAGTTACTTGACTATCTGTACGTACATGTTAATGATATGTACATACATATGTGTAAAATGTTTCTTGACATACTGTATGTTATGTATGTTAGTGAAAGTGCATTTGAATACTGGTACTTGGTATGGGAAGTTCGATTTTTGTTAATCTGCAAAAACTGTTAGAGAGTAATTATATTTCCATTGATATGTTTGTCATGCCTGCCTCCGCTTATACAATTCCTAATATCTTTTTTCTTTCTTTCTTTATTCCTGAATCTGTTTCCATAAATTTTTTTAATATTTATTGAATATTTGATTTATTTATTTGACTCCCTAATTATTTGAATGGCTAAAAACAAATGTTTCTCTGCTAAAGAGCAACGGAATATCAATTTATTCTTACTTAAAACTTAAAATTGTTCTGAAATTGACTATTTTGCTACTTGGTTTATTTTATTTATTATAAAAAAAATTTAAATATAATGATTTATTACTGTTCCATTTCTAATAAATACAAATTGATAAAACATTTGATTACTTATCTCTCATTCGAAGTTTAGTGGGCAAAGATATATATGCCAAATTGAAATTGTCTGAAAATATTTGATTTTTTCAGCATTGATAGAACTTAAAGCAAATTTTAATGAAATTAATATTCAGGAAAGAGTTATCCTTTCACCTACTAACCGTAATTACGCTGATTAATATGGTATTATATTATCTGTTATATATGTCGTATAAATGTCATGATATAGTATATTTGTGTTAGCAGTGGACTCACCTCCTTGATCATCAAGGGCTACAAGTGTACGTATTCCTGCCTCCTTGCTCTGGTGTGCAGCGAATTGGAATGTAAATATTTTGTAAAAGTGTACAGATAAGTGTTAATATTGTAACAGTATATATATTTAAAATTTTATTTGTATGTTGAAGTCGGTATTTTTATTTTAGTTCAAGAGTATTTCAGAAATAAGGCAGAATGGTTTTAAACATAAATGATAAGTCAATAACTCGTTAAACAATAAAAATTTAAGAAAAAATGTTATATACTGAAAGAGGTATTTCATATGCATGTCTTTCATGTAGCAATTGGCTTCCATCCACAATTTATAATAACTTATGTGCCTTCTTTTGCTCTGTATAGGTTGAAGAATGTAGACGGTTGTAAAATATGTGCCACCATTTTATCAAGTTTGCAGAACCAACACAGAATTAATTGCAGGTTTATTCAACCAATATCATTCGTACACATAACAATAATCTAATACTCTGAATAAAGCTGTCGGACTATAAGCCAGAAATATTTCAAAAAAATTCCGCTTCACTTAGATTAACATATTCTTTAAAGCAGACCGAGAAACGTATAAAAGAACAAACCAACTGTCAAACAAATAAACAATATGTTAAAGCGTAAGCAATGATCTTATTAAGATTTAAGATGAATTATTAGGTAAGTGGTAAAGTATATGAACGGACCATCTGCCTTTGCCATCCATTGAAAGACACTAGTTTAACTTGGGTTTTTTTGACTTTTTTGTTATATTGATATTTAAATATTTAATAAATGTCTAAGCCACTCTTTTATAAACCTTTATTCCAAATTATTCCAAAAGCAATACCATCTACGGACAAGGTGATGGATAGATTCAAACCACACATATCAATTTTTAATTTATTAAAAATTTACACAAGCATAGCTACATTAAATATACCTTAAACTAAAGTATCAGGTATTCAAATGATATTTATCACGGATAGGACTCTAAGCATTGGTAGCGAAACCGCGTTTCTGTATATTTCTGATTAAATCGGTACAGCCTAATCTGAAATAAAACGACATGTCAATCATTTCGACTCTTCCGCATTTTTTTTTTGGTTGTCTTGGTGTTGATAAAATATCCTCGGAGTTGAACCAACTGTGCATCGTACAAATTGGGTTGTTTCCAAAAAGAGTAATAATGTGTAAGGTTTATATTTATAGATCCTGTGGTAATTTCAATGCCAATCAACTGGAAGTAAGTTAGTTATGGTCCTACTATTCTTAGGTTTTTCTTGTTACATTAACTTACATTTATCCTTGACATTTCCATTTAACGTTATCAGACAGGTTTCGTTGAGACTTTAATCTTTAATTATAACACTTATTCTTTAATTTAATAATAGTAAGAACAATTTAAGAAAACACCTTATCACTTTTTCACGTAAATAATTTATCAATATTCATATCACTGAGTTCAGAAAAAAATTCACTGATGTTCCAGTTAAGACAATGTTACTTTTTGATGATTTTCAGAAAATGTTCACGAAGTTTGGAAGGAATCAGTTCAATTAAAATTTGTATAAGAAGAATGTGTATTCGCCTACACCCGAAGTTATAACGAACTTTAATTTTAACTACATCATAAGATTATCAATGTGTCAGTAAAGTAATTCCAGCATAAGAGCAGACAGACTTAAATAATAAAAACAAACAGCTTATCCGGAGCTGTACTTTTATTTTAATATACGTTATTAAGGGTTAAATAATATATAAATGTTAAAATGAAATTATTGTTAATTGTTTCTTACCTCTTCACAGAGAGCAAGCATTCGTCGTGTGCTTTCCAGGGACTTAAATACAGATAAAGTTAATTAGTGATTTATATATAAGTGAACAAGAAACCTTTTTACCTCATCTGCCACGCCTTGAGCCTTGATCTGCAACTCCTCCAACTCTGTTTTTGGAACCTGAGGGCCAGGTGCCTCTTCAGCAGGATCAGCAGGCATTCTGTAAATAAGCAATATTTTAGAAGATTGATTTCAAAAGAACCCTATAATAAAATTATAAATTCATTAATACCAAACACCAATTGTCTATAAAGAAACCAGTTGGTTATGTTTATACAGATAGTCAAGTAACTCTTTACTCAAATGTACATGTGTTAATGTTATGTATATACATATGTGTAAAGTGTTTTTTGACATACTAAATGCAAGAAAAGTACTTTGTTTTGGTATATGGTAATTAGCTGACTCAATATAGCCTTCAATAATACAACTTTCAAAGTAGCTAAAAATTATTAACCAAGGACAAAAATACTTCGGAAAAATACTTTGGTTAAAAAAATACAATCAATACTATATAAAATCTGTAAAACAGTATTATGGTCATACATTTTTATGAACGTACTGACTGATTAATTTTTGAAATTAGATTGTTTTACTTAAATAATATGTAATTAATTGAAT
Source organism: Zaprionus davidi (assembly GCA_018903715.1). Taxonomy (NCBI): domain Eukaryota; kingdom Metazoa; phylum Arthropoda; class Insecta; order Diptera; family Drosophilidae; genus Zaprionus; species Zaprionus davidi. The sequence goes on from JAEIGL010000003.1 coordinate 7,099,964, forward strand.
AGAGTGACATAATTCATCTTATTAAATTTTGGATTCTGCGCATTTTGTCCCGCGTCTGTAAAAATCAATACGCACAAACTGTACTTTTTACGAAACTTTAAATCAAAAATACAGCTTTTATAACAGTAAATAAGAGAAATTTGCAGATCTTTTCATATCTATTTTGAAAAAAACAATTATATCTAATCTATTTAAGCAAATAAAGAAATTATTGTAATAATTATTGTCGTATGTTATCTTTTAATATTTTTTATATATGCAGCTTAAAGAATACATACTTGATTGTTTGTTTTTTTATTTAATGTTAAATAAATTATTTATTAAAATTATTTAAATAAAGATGCTTTTTAGAAGACTGTCTGATATTAGGTCCACGCACGTATAGGTTAACTAGATTTTTATCGTGACTGTTTCGATTGTATTCTACTACCCTGTAGCAAAAAGTCATAGTGTATCTACATAATGTTAGTCAATTGCGCATTGATGTAGAATAATTAAACTTTCAAAAGCTAAGGTGGAATATAAGTAAATATTAGTATGTATAAAACCACACACGTTACACTTATTAAAAAATTTAATTACATAGATATTTAACATAATCACATAGATAAACCCAATCTCTATATGAAGTCCTACATAGACAATTTTTTATGTTTGAAAACATAATTATAATTTGAAAAGGGTATCAGGATGATGATCCTTTTGTAAAATAAAACAAAGGTATGGAAGCTGCTGCGCGCGCATTTCTGGAAAATTACATACAAATTTTCGATAAAATAAAAATGATTTAGAAGCATTATAATGTATAAGGATAACAGTACAGAAAATGAAAGTAATAATATGAGTATTAAATATCAAGTTAAATGAACCCTCATTGATGTTTTATTAAGCAATCCTCTGATTCTGAAATCAACATTATATCGATAAAAAATATAATGGAATCGATTAATAAACCATCGAAATTATCTCATCTCTAACATATAGTGCGTTTCTATTAACTGAGGATTCTTGCGTTGAATAATAAAAAGAGCAAAGTAAGATTCAATTAAGTAGTAATTTAATTGGAAATAAGTTAATTAAAACTTTTTACATTTCAGAATGCAAGGACTTGGATTGCAAAGTTTAAAGAAGAATCCTGCGGTAAGTTTCTAATAGATTTTTTATTTGTTATGCAATCAGTTCTGTGCAAAATTTTACTTTTCGTACATTTTAGCTGATTCCACTGTATGTCTGCGTGGCCGCAGGTGCCATTGGCGCAGTTTACTACATGACTCGTCTGGCTACTAGGAATCCGGATGTTACATGGAACCGTTCATCCAACCCAGAGCCGTGGCAAGAATATAAGGACAAACAATATAAGGTTTGCTACCCTGTAATAATAAAATAGATTGCATTATCTAATACACAAAAAACATTTATTTTTCAGTTTTACTCGCCCGTTAGGGATTATTCCAAAACACAGAGCCCTGCTCCTAAATACGACGAATAATTTACTTAATTAATGGCGTTCAATTAAACTGCATATGTTATCAAAATAAATGAGTAAACATTAACTTTTCGTTAATCAGTGTTTAAAACAGCTTGTTTTCTAATGAAAGCTCGACGGCTTACAATGAAAAGTTGAATATTTGATCTTGGGAAGCGTCATTTAATAAGGGTTAATCTTTTACAGATTAGTCCACTGTTCTGCGTCTTACAAATACACATATATACATGATATTACTTAAGAATGAAACTATTCAAGATATCTACAAGGACGTCCATCCTATAATAACTTTAAACAAGTAACCACATACACCAGCACACCTCTTATATGGGGAATGTTGTCAAAGTATGATTAGAATTAAAATTCAACAAAAAACAAATGGTAATCATACTATATTGCATCGCTTCTGGTTTTCAATGTCAATTTAGCAGTATAACTCACTATAACATCTTATCCCATTAATCATTGCGTGAAATATCATGAAAACAAGGCTTCGCAGCGGTTTATGAATCTATCGCAATAGAAAACAAAATTTTGTACATTTTGAAATTTTATTGTTTATTATGATTTCTTTTTGTATTCGTATCTTTAAAGCTTTTTAATTTAACATATATCATATGTACTTCAAAATGCTTTTAGGAAACAACCAATTTGTGTAACCGTACATTTGATTGATTTCTAAATCTCTCTTTTTTAATTTCATACAGGTTATGACCCTTAGTTCCTACATAAAAGGGCGCTGGCTTTTTCTTTTGGAGTACAATTTTGTTGCCCAAAGTAAATTGCATAAAATCTATAATGGGTTCGTTTTCTTTAAATTTCGATTCAACCTGAGGACTTGATTTTATTTCTGCGAATCCATTTTTCGCCGCTTGACGCTCAACAATATGCAACGTTGATTCATTAGCAATCTCTTGGTATGATTTCTGACGCATTAGACCAATGAAGAACGCCTTTACCACATGTTGAAGATTTGTTGAACCCTCAATTTTTGCATATAAGTCCTTTATTCCAATGGCCTTGCATATAGTCTGTATAGCACGATGACAAACTAAGCCATATCCCTCAGGCTTCTTAAAAACAAAAATTTTTGTTTTTCCAAAAGCAGTAAAGAAATCATGGTTTACTGTCCGGTTTTCATATAGATCAATGCTGATTAACTTCTGTCCTGCACGATTTTTTGACTTTCGGAGAGCAGTGCGGACTTCAGGAGCTTTTGATGTGGAGAATCCAGCCAAACCGTTTTTGTTTCCAGTCACAGACATTACAGAATACCTGCGTTTTCTTCCCATATTACCTTTCATAATAAAAACAATTTTGTTTTCTAATACGAAAGTGTCGAATGATTGAAAGTCATCCTCGCCAACAGCGTCTGGAGGGCCAATGCTGCGTCCGGGCATTTTAGATCCGGACCAACCACGATCTATTGGACTTATTTGCATATGTTTAAAGCTGCCCATGGAGTCTCGGAGTTTATTTATGTTATTTTCCCTATCAACATTTTCCGGCTGCTTCTGTTGATGTATGAGCTCATTTCCTCGTAGAATCGGGGCATTTAAACCAGGCCAAACAACACTTTTTTTACCAAGTCCAATCGTTTGTCCTCTATTCAGATCTTTGGCCACCTTTTTTCCTGCGCCTTTACCACGTCCTCGTTTCTTTCCTGCGTTACTGACAGCCGTTACACCACGCCATATATCCTCAGCAGGTACTGAAAGTGTATTTTGAATAAACATTTAATATGAGAATATTTTGGATTTAAAATAATACTCTTTAAAACTGCAATCAAATACTTTAGTGTGAACTCTCATTCATTATTATTTCATTTTGTTAGCTGAAGTCCCTTGCCTTTTGTTATGATCAGCTGATTCTGTTTGTCGGTGGCAACGTGACTATTGCTACCATGAAAACGTTAATTTGTAGTAGTTATAATACCATTTAATTAAAATACAATACAGGTTAACGAAAGCCAATAAGGCATACATTTTATTATATTTCAGAATAGCCAAAAACAATGTGCAACCTTTTGGTTTTGTTTTTCTAGTGCTTATATAATGAAATAAAACACCGGGCACACAATACAATAACTTACACTTGTTGAAGAAACTTGTGTTGCGCGTGGGTACTAAACTTATGGATGGAGCCACTGCATTTAAGTAATTGGGAATACGCAACGCTGGTGACTTCCAAATTGGTGACAAAAACTGTTTACATATTAAGCTAACCATTTTGACTAAATAACCATTAGTGAAGTGAAAGACACAAAACTATCGATTTATATTCGATTATTTTTTCGATCATAATTTAATTTTTTATCGTAGGAAATCAAGAATGACACTTACCAACAAAAATGGGAAACATGGGTATTTGTTTTAATCCCCAAAAATTCTTGCGAATATGGGCTTTTATTAAAACGAAATTTAAAACTTTTAGGTTTTTAATTTATCGTGTATTTTAATGCAATAATTTATATTCCGATAGCCCGAAATGTTAAACCTACTTTTCACTCATATGTCCATACTCTACATAGTCACACCAAATTTATTCCTTAAATTGGAAAATTTGTTAACCCGTAAACCATTTTATGCTATAAGAAACTCTCCATACTTTTCCTATTTTTCGTTATTAAGTATAAACCACCGAAAATAAATTAATTGATTTATTTAACAAAATATAAAATTGCACCCTTTTATTTAGTAAAATCTTAATTACTATGCTTCCACTTGTCCCTAGCTTCACGTTTAGCTTCAGGAACTAGAGAGCTCTTGGCTCCTCCTAAAATATTAGTTGTTGCTTGAGTTGCCAGCACCGCGGGACACACAACCAATTGAGGAAGTTGTCTTACGACAGCTCCAACCGCTCCACTATACCCTTTTTGATCATGCTCTACAGCGGCAGCTTCCAAAAGTGTATTTGCTGATTCGTTAATTCCCTTTAATATAGTACAAATAAATTATTTGAATTAAGGAGCACAGAAAAGTTGTATCGCGGGTGGCTTACCTCTTTCACTATTGTATAAGCGTTTGCGACACCTTCACGGATGTCCTTGGGTCGATCTTGTCGTTTCTTACCCGGCTTTGATTTTCGTCTTCTGTTTAGGGACGGTCCTACAGACAAAATATCAAATGTGGTTTCCGCAGTAAACTAAAAACAGATAAACAAAATATCGTCAAATTAACAACAAGTACCAATAAAGCTATTAATTTAAATTCATCATTTACCTGAAGTAAATGGATTATCCTTGATGTAATCTCAAGTGCTGCTAACGCTGTTCGGGCACTAAAACTTTGTGCACCCAATTGAAAACCACGCATAATTCTTCCATCCTTGTTATATTGTTGTAAAGGAAGTCTGAATAAATCGAAAAAACCTTGAACTGGTAGAAAATAAAAAAAGAATCAATTAGAAAAAATTTTATAACTAAAAAGAAACAGAACCTTTACCGAATCTGGTTATTATACTTACAAAGTTGCAGCACAGCATTCGTTGGTCCGATGCCACTCAAAATTTTAGGGAGTTGGTTTCTCTTTATGTCTTTTAGCCATTCTTTACACAAATACTCGAACAGCTTATTCCAGCCCAATAGACCACGTCTTAAAATTTTAAAATACAAAATAACCAATAAATAACATGAATGTTATTAATAAATTAAAAATAATCTTACATATTTTTAACCTCACGAAGACGTATTTCCGAACCTTGTAGCTGCGCAAGTCCCATCAATAAACCAGTAATCGGTCCGCGAGATAATTCAATTCTTCGACCATGATAGTCAAAACATATAGGTAATGGAGGGCTAAATACAAACTCCTTGAAGTATATTGGATCATTTGAAGAAGATTCTTCAAACTCCACTGGATTTGTGGTATTTTCCCGCAATGAGTCAGTTTGAAATTGATCTACTTCTTCATTTTGCTGTACATCATGCAGTACAGGCTCATCTCGAGTTGGCACATTTATTTCGGCATCTTTATTGTTTGTTGGGCTCGTGGAATTTTTAATAAGAGCAGAGAAAAATTCTTCTAAAAACAGCAAAGTATCTTGATCAATATTAAGTTTTATGGGCAAAACTGATACTTTTAGGGAACATTCTTCTGCTCTTCTGTTTAGATTTGTTCGTTCACTTAAAGCTTTGATATTAATCATGTGTTCATTACTTTTTTTGCTACTTTTAGAAGGATGATAAAGAAGCTTGTTTATATCGGACATAGCTAAGCGATCTCTTACTTCTATATCCGAAATAATTAGCGCTTGCCGTGAAGAATACTTTGAACTTGCGGGATATATGTCATAAGAAAATCGGATTTTAGAAAATTGTATTTCTACAAGTACGTTCAAGTTTCGATCTGAATTATTTAGTTTATCGAAAGCGGTATTTTTAATTTTGAGTTTACTGTCCTTCGGAACTTGTGATACACCATGCTTATAGGTTTCTGACATCCCAGCTCTCGATGAACCCCTATGAAATTTATAATACAGGTTTAAATAATTTTAAAACAGAAATAATATGTTATACAACAAATACCTGTTTAAATTCCCTTTCGAATTCGAATTCTCTGAATTATCCGGAAAATCTTTTCCTCCAAACAAATGCCAAGTAAACGTCATTTCGCACAAGGTGTAACTTTGATCAGATGTTGGGAAACTACCTGGTGGCCTTAAGATGTCAGTTCTTTCACTTGGTAAGCAAAAATGATTGTCAACTATTTGAAGGGGGTCTTCGGAAACAAATATTTGTTCAACACCAAAATTATCCTATAATTATCAAACAATTTATATATGCTGCGTGTTAGGTAAAATCAGGATTCTTACCATAAAAAATAACTCGTTCTCTTGTATAACATGAAAGTCTTTCTCCTCCTGTGCCGAAGTATTTGTTATTGAAGTAGCTTCCAGATCATCTTGTATTTGGCGCAGGGAATTTTCAGAGCTCGGATGATAATAGGATTGTAGCATAATATTTGACTCATAATCGTACATATTGCTTTTTTCGCAATAGGAAGAAGATGGGCTTGCTGAGTTGAAAGTTTTACATTCATTTTTTTCGTTTAATGAACTTGATAAGACGGGTGTCTCCACATCTTTTACAGCATCGGCCATTAGTTTATTTATTATATCTAATTTATCATCACTATTTTGATCTGATTTTGATACAGAGCTTGGAATAGTTTTGTCGCTGGTATTTTTATCAACTGGCATTAGGTCCTTATCATTAGCTATGTACGCAATGAGCTGAGCTAATACACTTGCAGAATCATAGCAGGTTTTTAAATGTACTTCATGGATTGAAGAGCGCAAATCAATGTTTGGAAACTCTTTGCTATTCTCACCAAGACGTATCGAAATATTTAGTAGTCCAATGTTTAAAACAGGTACGATGCCTGCGTAGTTAATGCTTGTACTGGATTCATTGAAGTCCTGAGTCTGAAATAATAATTTTCAATGAATGTAAAAAAATAGTTGATAAGGTTTAAATACTTACTATCGGACCAATAGAAATAATACAATCTTCCGTTAGCAGCCGTAGAGTATATGCCGTCATTGGATATATTATATTGCTACTAAATGAGCAAGTCCCAATATCAACAAGGGCACGATATGGAAGATATTTAGGTCTACAAATGTAAATTAGAGATTAACAAAAGTCAATTATGCCGTACCGTTCGAAACTTACTTGTATTGAATTGCTGAATTCCACATGTGGCCTTGAATTTCTGAAACCAGTGCGTATGGCTCATACGCTTCGATAGGGTATTCCTAAAATTAAAATTAATGGTGCGAACTTACATCGTGTAACTACTGGAAAGTTGTACAGAAATAACATATAATAAACGTACTGTTATGTCAAAGAAATCCATTAGTTGGTAAATCCAATTATTTGCGGCATACGATGGTTTATGTATTAAAATAGCCCCATTAATTCCAAAGGCGAGTTTGATTCTCTGTTGAACGAACGTTTAATAAGTATTATAAAAATTCAAATCGCTTTCCTTTGCACTAGAAATTTAAATACACGAATAACTTTATATACATATAAATACCTTTAGTCGTATATCGTGTTGCTTTTTTAATTCAGTTACAAGAGATATCATTTCACGGCGATTGTTAACCATTCTCTGTTGTAGGGGAAAACTATATATGATACGTGTAAGATTTGGACTAATTGTATCATTCCAAGCGTCGGTCAAATTTACGAGCATTTCTCCTAAAAAAAAACATTTATTCAAAATAAAAACCGTAGTTACATATCTTATGGCGTAATTATATTTCAACACTTTAATTAATATACTTACCACTGTGAAATACATCCATTTCATTCAATTGCAAACAACAATAGCTTAAGTTCTTATCATAATTAAATCCAGTCACCGAAAATAATCGAAATTCTTTAAGATTCAGTTGCAGTATTGAGTGACTGCTCTGCTGGCAGCCTTTTTCTGCATCTTGAACATCTGTATATATTATAAGAGATCCGTCTTCAAAACATAATTCAAAGGAGCACACATTAAATAACGAATTATCATAATGAATCGGATTCTTAAGTTCTGGAAAAGTGTGACGATGTTTATCTTGATTTATTATTTCATCTTCATTAACCAAGGGAGATCTTGGTTCCCACATTAACAAATCGCCATTAATTCGGTTATAAATTTTCTCATACAAGTCCTTGCATCTAAAAATATACAATTAATTTGTTGTGATTATTGTTAAATTGAATATGCTCATTGAATATTCAAATCAAAGCTGAGTTTATTATAAAATAATTATATTAATATACCAATACGCTTTTAAGCGCTTATCATAGCTAGGGATGCCGTTACTTACTCGAAAACAACTTTAACTATTGGAACAGAAGCGCAAATTTGAATGTCTGATACATTTTTCGAACTTGTACAGAATTCGTTTATTTCTTCAGTTTCGCCGGGCAAAAATATATCATTTTTGTCTAAAAATAAAGAAAACCATTTTTGTTAATTTTTTTCAATGAAAACTTGCAACAAAAAATATACAACCATATTATTAAAAATTGTTTTTAGTGTAAACAGTTCAATCGTATTGATTAAACTTACCTGTGATATCGTTCAGCCCTTCGACATTAGAAGAATATCCATACACACACTTAGAACTGAATGGGGATTTTCGGTTTGGTTTCAGGTTGCTTTTGGAAATCATCCTTTTTTCATCATCACTCATTATTTTGATTTGAACTGTGATTCTGAAAAAATAGGTATTTATTTGTAAAATACTTTGTGTTTAATTTATTAATAATGGCTGTATCCACTTACTTTTCTTTGTCGGTAGTTAATTGTTCATTATTCTTTCGACTTGAACAGCTTATAATATGACTAACAGTTTCATCCTATAAAATGTTGTTCAGTTAAGAAAATCGCTTTAAAATAAAAATATAAGAGTTGTAAAAAAATTACATACACAATAAAATCCATCAAGCTCATCAGCAATAATATTTATACATGATTTCCATATAATCAATATGTTTTTAAAATCGAGTGTCAGGTAGTCTTTCCGTATATTTTTCTTCCAACAGGATATTTTCATTGGGTCTAGAGGCAACCTTCCATCAACTATGGGAAATCTATATAGAATATATATAAATACATCATATAATATTTATCAGGATGAACATTTGTATAAATTGATGTTGCATAAACCAACCTTAATAATAATTTAATTAAACTACATTTAATTTGTATATCTAATGGATTTGAAGATGTCGGAGTTGTTTCTGAACTATCGTATTCTTCTGCGAATGCGGAGACTCCAAAGAGAGTACTTAAGCGATCATAAATGGAAATATCAAAATCAGCGGTACAATCATCAAGAGTACACTCTATCTTGTTGCTGCCTCTATTGCAATTTTGTTTATAAGAATATGAAGATGTGTGAGATAAGCTGACTTCAGGTCGCGTGTGATTTCCCTCGGGGCAATTCTGAAAAGGCGCATATTTTATTAATAAGTTATGACTTTTTATAATTGAATACTAATATTTAATTGCTCACCATATTTCTGTCAAACGTAATTAGTGGATACTCTATGTTCTCAAGGATCTCACTTAAGTCAACAGTAGTTGCCGATAATGAAGTTTTCATTGTTAAATCATTGCAAAATCTTTGTTGGTTGCCATTGATCAATAGACAAGACACCATGAACGAAAGATAGTTTCTGTTTTGTATTCGAATTAAGGAATCATCAGAATTTGTGCTTTGAAAAAATGAGTTCGAAATTTGTAAATAATTCGAAAAGCTTTCATTGTTATACATGTATTCCAAACTCATTTGCTTGGTTTTGTTCTCTAATAGAACATCGTTCTGTAGAAAAGCACCAACAATTTTAAATATTTGAATTTTAAATTTTAATATTTCACCAGATTTTTCGGCGGCTCCTATATTTTTCTGGGCAATGGTATATGATGTTGTCATACTATTTGTCGACGTCAACGATAAAACCGATTCGCAGGTTTGGTTTTTTATATCTGAATACATATACACCGACTTTTGTAAGCCTCCAAGTTGAGAACACCATTCACCATCTCGTTCTATGACTCCAGTCATTTTCGAAGGATGCTGTAAGTTGTGCACCTCAGATTTTATAACTGGATATTGTTTTAATAATTTATCTTGTGGGCGCGTCTTGTTAAATCCTTTTGAAATTCGAATTAAGAGTTGAATTTGGCGAGGAGTGAGCATAAAATGAATATCATCTATTATCATTTCTAAATTGATTTTCGGGCCAACAATATTTTCGGTTTGTTTGACGCAAATATTAAAATTTTGACGTCCTTTAAATTCCATAATTTTGCATAGTTGTTCAATATTCTTCATCTGCACACTGTCGTATTCATTGCCATCGATTTCAGTTGTATATATTGATAATCCATTAGTAACTAAGTTATGTTTAGCAATCATGGGTAATGAAGTCTGGGTTGGTGTTTGGTCTCCGCTTCTGTTATTGATTTCTTCAAATGACGTTGAAGTTTTTTCAGTTCCAGTTTGATTCTTATATTCAACATGATTTGCTTTTATTGATATAATAAGCTTTCTCAAAGACTTGGGCAACGTATATTCAATATTTATCGTTGTATTTTCTAATGTAGCGTGAATTCTATTAAGAACTGTGAAAATAAAAGAGGATTAGTTTATACTCGAAAGAAATATTATTATAAGTATGTATTATGTACAATATATGTGTATCAGCTAGGAGATAAAGAATAATTCATGAGCTTACCATTATCAATTGTTTCCGCAAATTTTTCTAGTCCGATTAAGGTATTGTTGTGATTTAAGAAGGGTATATCATCATCAATTTGTTTCATACATTCTTCTGCCATTTGCATAGAGCTGCTCACGGAAGACCACATAGATTCCAGCATTGTTGTCCCACTTTGACAACGCGTAACAGGTCTAAGTGTAATTGTCATGTCTGTGATACTTAAGGAGCTATCGTTTGTCATAAGAGCATTCCATGGTACCATTACCGTCAAACATCCAATATGTCCCGAAATGACTTCAAAAGCCCATCCCTGTTCCTCGAACAACTCGTTAAGAGCCTAAAACAATAAAAGTATATGTATCAATGCTAATATCTTTAGTTAAAGATTATTTACTTATATATTCAAGCAGTCTGAGTTAAAGGTTTAATAAGTCGTATAGTATTGTATTATCTTTCATTGAATGCAAGTTTATAACTTTTGTTTACTACGCATTTACTACGACGGTGCTATTATCAATGCTATAGTATAGTTTAATATAATAAAAATATAGACTCAACAACCATTATTATATTTTGTATTGACTCAGATAGACATACATATGTACATATGTAAATGGTTTCGTAAATCAACAAAAAGACTTGTATGATCCAATCGTTTCACTTAAATCTGTTTATTTGTTTATATGTATACATATACATTGATTTCTATGCATGCATGTGTGTATGTATGTATATTCATATGTATGTATGTATTTTCCTTTGTACTATGTAAATAGATACTACGACGCTTGCATTAGATCTTTTACAATTTTGGAATACCTATAATACGAGTTTTCTGTCTAGTTTCGAACTTTGTTCTATCAATTTTTATCATAATCATATGAATATCTTCAACTTACATTAACTTTGAGTGAAATATCTTCAACAACAGCTTTCCCATTATACAGGTCAACCTTCAGTTGCTCTAGGTTTAGATTATTTTCAAAGAACTGTCCCAGATATCTCTGTAAAAGATATCTACATGTCTTTGTTTTTAGTCCGTCCCAGAGATTAAACCAAGACATCTTAAACAACTTTTTATATGTTATCAGTGGCAAATAAAATCTTTAACATTTAAGCCTTTGTTATTGTTTTCCTTCTATTAGAGGTGATATTTTGGGTCAGAATGCTATCGATAAGAATTAATCGAATATAGGTAACGGTGATTTTAGGTATTAGAAAATCAATTAAACAACCACTAATTTATTCACATCCAAATTTTATTTGAATGTGATAAATTAAATAAAATGGAAGATATATATACTTATTTACTATTTCTTAAGAAACATTGTGTAGTTATGTTTTTGATTTATTTTAGGAAGATATAAATATATAACTACAGGCCGTCTGTTATGTACATAAGTTTAAAGAGTTTTCTTCTTTTTCCAAAAAATGTTAGTTTTTTTTAAATTGTGAATAGAATTACCTAAATATTTGAATATAAAGAATATTTCACATTCCCAATTTTATTCGTCCCTACGGATAAATACTTGAATACAGTGATCGTGAATAAGTATCTGTGATTTTGTCTTCCATATGGCAAATTTAAATAAGGTCCTACTAACATATCGTTCTTCTCTAGCAAAAAGTGACAATATTTAAATTTCTGAACGCGAGAAAACAACATTAAGTAGTATTATTTATTAAAATGCAGTTTATCTACTATTAAAATAATTGTGTTGTGTGATTATTGTTTTAGTTAGTCCCAAGTTTAATTGTTAACAGAGTGTTTGTAAAATCAAATCAACGTATGTACACATATACACATGTATACAAAATACATATACAAATTTATATACAAATGAGTCCATGCATACATACGTATGCTAAATAGAAAAAGAATGCGCGCGCTGTGTTAATATTTTTAAATACATTGCATACATAAAAAACAATTTAAAAAAATATTTGACAGTCTGAAAGTACCTTGTAAGGAATCAAATATAAAAGAAAACAACAATGTATGTTAATACTAATATTGTGTATATCGAAAACCACACCTTTTAACCATGTTGACTAATAAAGTCAAATCGAATTTATGAAAACAAGTTTATAGAGTATTATTAACTCTTTTATATTGTTTAATTATGTTGGTCGAGGACTATGGCAGGTTAATGCAAATTTTGTTATAAATTTCAAATGAAAGATGTTCCAATATATACTCTAATGAAGTGTGTTCATACAATAATAAAAAACAATAACAATTCCCTGAACATTATTCACGAACATAAGATTAAAGTTAATTTGAATTAATAGGTCTGCTTTTAAACTGTTTGGTATCCGTAAAATGAATGGAGTTCTCTCGTCTATTGTAAAAAAATTGGTCCAGAAATGACCTAAAAATGGGACGAAAAGCAAAGGCTATAATACTGTGCTCCCCAAAACACCCTACACCCACAAATGGATGAAAAAAAGTTGCGCAAATGTATGTAAGGAGCTAAAGAAAGTTTCAAAGAGCATTCATAATACTTATGTATGTACATATCATGTGAATTTAGGTTCGCCCTTGGCTGTGTCTGTTAAAAACAAAATATACTCACGATTTTATGTATTAAAGGACGAAAAAATTAGAAAAATGTTTGACACACCCTTTTTGACCTATTTTAATATTACAACTACTTATCTATCTTAATAAGGCTGTGATGTTCTAAACATCCCTATGTTAAAGTTCGAGATAATTTGGCTCATCCAAATATACTTTATTTAAGTACGTGCAAGGCATCTTAAAGAGTTCATTTCTACAGCAACATTCCCAACTTGTTCTAAAGTTTGTGGAAATGAATCAGCAGGAAATGGATTTACAAATGAATGTATTATTGTAGTTTTATATATTCCATATGAGTCAACTTGTATTCAAATTTGATGAATGTACTCAAAAGGGGAAACTGATAAATGTCAACAAAGAGATGTGGTTTCTCGTTTGTTTGTTTGTTACTACATACATATGTACATATGTATACAAACGGGCAAACACATACATACACATGAGTCAACGTTTACATTTGTGTTATTTGCAAGGAAGAAATTGATAGGGCATTTCAAGTCTTAGTTGTCAATGAATAATGTATTTATTGCGTTCGTATATTCAACTAATTTATTCTTTTATTTTAGAAATATGGCGAATACACCGGATATTGGCGTCGCAGACATGACGTCTATACCTGAAATTGACGAAAATGGAATAAATAGCAACCTGAAACTTCGATATACAAATGACATAATATACGTATCCTTTCAAAACTTGTACTTTACTCAGTTTCCTTCTTAGTTTCTGTTCAAAAATAAAACAACGTCGGTAGGTTCGTTCATGCCTTCGTTTCTAGATTACTCATATCGAGATCTAGTAGTATATAGATTTCGTCATCAAATTGTCTAGTCTATGTCTAAATGTCAATTCATTTTGTTATCCACTCTCATTAATTTCAGTATATAAACTCGCTCAAACATAGATACATAGTTATTGTATTTTATATGAATTGTGAGATCTTAAACTTTCTCAGTTATTTAATCTTTATATTTAAAGGTGGTCCCCAATGTTTGCAAAGTGAGCGCAATGGGTTAAAGATAACATTGGCAAGTAGAGAAGGACACGACGCATCAACTTTCCTCGGTGCAGCTGACTAATCGTGTATTTTTTGTTATAAAACCTGTTTGGCTTAAGTTTGAATTTTTTTAATTTATTCTTGTCAAATAAAAATTGAAGTCTTTTCAATTGGCCACAACCGACACAAACATTTCGAACTTTTTATTTTTATTTGCCTGTCATACTGTATCTAATAATCCACTGCTGATACAATGAACATATATACCTAAAAAAAAACTTATAGAACGATAAGTTTTGATACCAATGCTTTCTTTTAAACCACTGTGGATGATTATGAAAATATGATTGATACCAAAACTTTTAGGAGCTAATCTATATGATGAAATCTTATGCCATGTTGTCATTTTTAATATGTTAAATTATACCTAGCCTGCTTCTAGCCTATCGTTCGAAACGTTCAATCACAGTTAGTTCGAGTAGTAACAATATATTTACCAGGGAATGGAAGCCAATACTATGAAAACTTTCGCTACTGTCCCTTGTTGTCATCTATTGACAACACCCTTTTATTTAGCGCATTCTCCGATTAACATTTTTGAAAGATATTTAGGTTTTACTTTTCTCAATTCTTATACATAATATAAGTATTAGCTGTATTTGCTGAATCGTAACATATTTTAAAATTTAGAGAATTGGTACCTTCCTATGATTAATAAAATAGACATACTGCGGATCAATATTGATAGCTGTAAATCCATATAAATTGGTTAATATATTTAATAAGGTAAGTTGTTTTAAGATCTGTTTCCAATTAATAATCGTTCAATTTTAAATTATAAGAAGAATGGTTAATCAACGATATCTTTCATTCTTTAAGGAACATGTGCAAATATATCATAAGGCAAAATTGGGTTCATTAAGTCCCCATGTATTTGCTTTAGCTGAAGCTGCATATAGAAGCATTGTTGACGATAAAATTAATCAGGTATGCAGAGTAAACAGATTTAAAAAAGTAATAAAATAATAATGAGGTGTTTTTGGACATCTTTATTCTAGTCATGCCTAATATCTGGAGAATCTGGTGCTGGAAAAACAGAATCCACAAAGTTTATTTTACAATATTTATGTGCAGTGACATCCGATGTCTCGACGTGGATACAAGAACAGATCTTGGAAGCGCATACAATTTTAGAGGCCTTCGGTAATTATATTTATTATATGAGTAAACATTTTGCTTATTCATTTTTTTAGCGCAGAGACTAATAAATATTATTTACTTTTAGGTAATGCCAAAACAATTCGAAATGATAATAGTTCACGATTTGGAAAGTTCATGCAAATTTGCTTTGATGACAAGCATTGTATTAAGGGTTGTGTAATTCAAGATTATCTACTTGAACGTTCGCGGATAACATTTCAAAGTCCAGGAGAACGAAACTACCATGTGTTTTATCAGTTGGTTGCCCAAGGACAAATGAACAAAGAATTTGCTGAAACATTATACTTACGGCCGCCTGAGTTCTATAAGTATTTAAATACTGCAACAGATGTCGTAACGGACACCACGTTTGAATCAAACAAATTTAACGAGCTGACTATGGCTTTTACAGTATTACAAATTGCGCAATCCGATATAGACAACATATTTAGAGTCTTAAGTTCCATTCTATGGATTGGAAATATTGAATTTATAGATATTGATGGGGAAGGATGCAATTTATCGAAATCTGATAATGATATTGTTGATATATTATCTAATCTTTTGGGTCTGACGACATCTGAACTAGTAAAGATTCTATTACATCGACAAATAAACGTCCGAGGAAATATAACGGAAATACCGTTAAAATTGCATGAGGTGAGTAATGCCACAATTCATAAATGTTGATGAATATTTTATAAATTGTATCTTAATATTCTATATTCTAATATTAGGCTAGAGAAAACCGACATGCGATGGCAAAAGCTCTATACGCCAAGACTTTTACTTGGCTTGTAAACAAAATAAACAGCTGCACAAATCCAGGGAACGATAGTAAAACTTTCTTGGGAGTTCTCGATATTTTCGGTTTTGAAAATTTCGCGAAAAACTCGTTCGAGCAACTTTGCATAAATTATACCAACGAGAAGTTGCACAAATTTTTCAATCATTACGTTTTTTCGTTAGAACAATCAATTGTAAGTATATTCTATAATCATTCCTATATATTTTAAAACTTGTTCTTTCCTTTCACTTTCAGTACAAGCAAGAGGAAATAAATTATACACACGTGGAGTTTACAGATAATTCATTGTGTCTGGAATTGATTGAAAAACCACCTAGATGTATATTCAAGCTACTTACGGAACAATGTCATATGCCTAAAGGATCAGATTCCGCATACTTAAGTAATCTGCATGCAGAATTCGAATTCAACCCAATGTACATTAAAGGTTCGGATCGACGCCATTGGGAGACAGAATTCGGTATTAGGCACTATGCAGGAAAAGTTATTTATGCAGTAGATGGTTTTGTTGATAAGAATCGGGATGTTCAGCAAGATGTACTATTTGATTTATTGAGCCGAAGTGAACATGCATTTTTGTGCGATCTCTTTAATCACCAGGTATGTAATTGATTTGCTTTAGTTTCCAAATTGTTAATTTCTAAATTAAACTTACAGGACACAATGTCATCTAATTTAATTCAAAATGTTTCAACCGTGCAACGTGGAACGAGCAAAACTAAATCAACAGTCAGCGATCTCTTTCGACAGCAATTGCAATCTCTTATTGACGTACTTCAAAATACAAAACTATGGTAAGTTGAACATAGTTCCCAGGCTTGCCTATAGTCTGATTAAATAATTTTGCATTAATTTCTTACAGGTATGTGCGATGTATCAAGCCGAATTATCTCAAGCAAGCCAACGATTATAATGATGCATGCGTGCTTGATCAACTTCAATATCTTGGAATATTGGATATTATAAGAATACGACGGGAGGGCTTTCCAATTCATTTAAGTTTTGATGAATTTCTGCTGAGATATAAGTGTTTAGTTGATAATAAATCATACTCAAGTTCACGAAATGATATTATGCTGGTACTCAAGGATCTTAAAGTTGTTGAAACGGAATGGCAAGTTGGCAAATCAATCATTTTTCTGCGAAGCTCTGCACACGAACCATTAGAGGATGTACGAAAACACAAAACCAGTGTGAGCTCTATTATTATACAGAAAAACTGGAGACGTTATTGGAGCAGCAAAAACTATATACGAATAAGAAAATCCATATTAGTTATACAACATGCATATAGGGGATGGAAGTTAAGAATTCACTTCTTAAAAGTACGTCGAAGCGTAATTATTATTCAAAGTCAACTTCGTGGTGTGTTTGCAAGAGAGGTAAGCAATTAAACAGTATATTATATATTATTATATGTTGTGATTAAACTGTGTATAACTTTGTAGGTGGCAGCTGCCTTGCGTGAGATGCGTCGAGTGGATGAAGAAATGAAGAGACGAGAAAAGAGTATGATTGAAAGTTCGAAAGAAGATTGTCCATCTATTGAGGACGTCGAACTGTAAGTTTAATTTATTTTATAGCGACCTGCATGCAAAGCTAATCGTTATTTATCATCACAGATTGGTACAACAGGAAATTACGGCTCTATCGCACATGGCAGAACACCTTAATACATCAATGAATAAAACAGTTGTGCGACCAAATGCATCCGAGCCGCTATCACCAGAAGATAAGAATGCTCAAAATTTAGATTCTGTTGATTTGGATAACTTGTTTGCATTCTTAACCGACGGAGCAAACACAACACATAACGCACTGTTTGATGATATCAATGATAAAATGCGAGATTTGGTGCTGGATATCGATAACGAAGTAAGCTGCAATGAATCTATTTAAGAAACTTTTCATACCTACGCCAGTATATAATCTAAACTGCATTTGTATATTTTATTTTATTAGATCGAGATTTATTCGCAAAAGGAACCTGGTCCTATCGTCTCGGATCAGGATAAGCAACCTATTGCAGAAAGTACAGCACCAGAAGACCCGCCTATGTCACCCTTATCACCACCTTCAACTATAGTAAATAACGAAGTCAAGCAAAAAGTGCATCCCGAACCTATATATGAAGCACTAACACATCACAAAATTGAAAAAACCGACGAAGCACAGTCTGAAAAGCCAACAAACATTGAGAAAGAAAGAAACGAAAGTGCAGCAGCTGTAACTGCAACTGTTTTACATAACGATCGAGAACAAAGACGCAAATTTAGAGTGGAGAAGAAACTTCAGGAAATGAACAAAGTGGAATCAAGTAATGATTCATCTTACAATATTTTAGACTTTGCAGAAAACTTTTTCAATTCACACGAGCGTTTAGTGGATGGAACATTAATGTCAACAATAACAAGAAAGGGCAAAAAGGTCGTTGATATAACGCCAATACATGAAATGGTAGTTTTTACAAAGTCCGAAAAAATTCCAACCTCTCACATACATATGTATGATCCTGAAAATATTGCACTTTCTTGCAATATATTTCGTGTAAGTAAAAAGTTGTTTAATCAAAAAATAAGTAATATTTCATTTTAATTTAATATTTTTCAGGAGCTGTGTAAATACATGCGCGGAGACCATAACGCGGAGCGTGAACTTCAAAGCATTCAATATATTATTGGCTTGGGGATTGAAAGAGAAGAATTACGTGACGAAATATTTATCCAATGTGTCAGACAAATGACAAACAATCCCAATCCTGAATGGATTGACCGATTGTGGCTTCTAATGTGCCTCATTATTGTCGCATTTCAACCAAGCAAACTGTTGTTCAGGTAAAGAGATTCATACTGTGTTGCCTCATTTTGTAAGATACTTTCTAAGGCCTAACCTAAAGACTGAATATCGTAACAATAGTTTAATATCAAATATCAAACAATATATTACAGGTTTTATGTATCATTCTTAAAAACAAATTTGGACTGCCTCGAGGGAAAATTGAGACAATACGCTCAGTGGTGTTTCGATAATTGTAAATGTACCAACGTGTCAACAAGACTTCAGCCGCCATCAAGCGTGGAAGTTGCTGTAAGTATAGCACAATATGAGTTTTTTTTATGATTTATACTTTACGCTTATTTCTTATGCTTTTTTTATATATCTTTTTTGCCCACTTGTTGCTATTGATTGATATTGATGATTATTGTGGATTCTCTTATTGATTGATTATAATAGAAATTTTATTTTATATATGTAATTGTAATATGTAATATATAATTGTTGTAATACTAATTTCTTGACTTCCTTCAGGCAATGCGTCGTCTTGGCACCATTGTTTGTAGATTTTTTTTTTTAGACTCTCGTACGAAAGCAATCGATGTTCATCCGACCGATACAGCAACCGATGCTGTACAAAAACTTGCAGACAAACTGAATTTGGCTTCCACCGAGGGTTGGGCGATTTTTCAATCACGTCCCGATGGGGAAGAGCATATCAAGGCTTTTGAATACCTATATGATGTTATATCTGCTTGGGAGTGTAAACAAACCTCATGTTTTAGCTATAAACGTGTTTCGAATGGTTCCACATATGGGGAAAACCGATTTGTGTTCAAAAAACGACTCTTTAAACCAACAAGGGAATTATCTCAGGATCCTGTAGAAGTAGGAATGTTATATGCTCAAGCCGTTTACAGTGTTGTAAAGGTATGAAACAATTATTTAAATTAAATCTAAGAATATTCAGATATATATTTATTATATTTTTTAGTGCGATGAATTCCCTGTCAGTGAAAAAGTTGCACTTCAACTCGCCGGCCTACAAGCTCAAGTGGCACTGGGAGATCCTTCTAATCAACCTAAGCCTGAATATTATTGTGACATAAGTAGCTTTTTACCAAATCGTATTTCTAAGACCCGAGAGCAACAGTTTTGGATCCCAATACTTGCGCAAGCGCATCGACAGTATGGATCGTCTAGGAATGAATTAACTGCCAAAGTCTTATACCTAAGTTGTGTGATGCAATACCCTCTTTATGGAACGACAATGTTTAACGTTATTTACAAGGGGTACTGGAATTATGTTAATAACATTATTTTGGGCATTAATTGTGATGGAATTCTGTTTATTCAACCGGAAGACAAGCTAATCATTTATCAATTTAAGTTTGTAGATATAGAATCAATTATGATACATCCAAGCGATAGTTTTATTACACTATCGCTTAATCGAAACTCTCATCAAATGCCAAAAGCTTTAAGAGAAGGCCATTTATTAGATTTACAAAAGTGTTTTGTGTTTGAAACGGAACAAAAAAATGAAATTGGATCCTTAATAATTTCCTACTATCCATTACTATCGAGCTGGGTGCTAAATAACTTTGATTGCCCAAAGAGCGGAAAAGGAATAACCACTGAAGATCGAACGAGACTTTATCAAAACGTTATTTTGTGCCGAAGGCAATTGGTTGACTTGAATGTTGTACGAAAACCAAATGAACCAGGAGGTTTTCTACGGAATACTTTGCGCCGTCTATCACGGCATCGAATTGAGAAATTACGAGCAGAACAGAGGAGTAGTCCACAAGATCATGGAGAAACATATAAAGGATTTTCCCATTCGTTTTGGGCATTTAGTAAACAACAGATTCCATTTTGCCTAAGTTCACTTCCCGATCAGGATGAAGCTATAATGACGCAAATATTCGACTCAATTCTGCAGTTTTCGGGTTTGGGAGTTTCTGGTAAGTTTAACTTAATATGTCTTCTATACAAATACATATAATTCATATTTGAAAATTCTATTTTAAGGCGAAGCAATAAAACGAGCGGAAGATGAACATATACGAATTGTTCAGTGTATTATGGAGAAATGCATGAGAAAGGACTCTTTGCTTAATGAACTTTATCTACAGTTGATAAAACAAACAACAGACCATCCAGATGCTAATTCAAGAGTAAATATAAGGCATTGGGCCTTACTGTCCGTTGCTTGTAGCGTCATATTACCAACGACGAAAGCCATTCGAAAGTATTTGTTAGCCCATTTAAAGAGATGTGCTAGTGATTCTATAACTGAGGAGGGAAAATATGCAAGATTTGCAGAGAAGGTAAGAAATATAAATAGCTTATTTAAGCTCATTTTATCTAATTTATGTATGCCCCCGCCTATAGTGTTTCTTTAGAACACAAGGAACTAGACGCCGCCAATGGACTCCAAGTTGCGAAGAAATACTCTGTACAACCAATCGTAGACCATGTTATTCAAAGATCTATTTCATGGACGGCCAATATTATTCTTTTGAGTTCCAGCCGAATTCAACCGCCAATGACGTGATTGAGATTATAAAGAAGACCATCGGGCTTCAAGAGAAATCACGGGGATATGCACTGTATGAAGTGCTGGCAAATACAGAAAGAAGTCTATCACCAGAAGAGAAAGTGTGCGATGTAATGGCAAAATGGGAGCGGTATCGTACTGTTTCCAAAAAAGAATACCAAAATCAGGTTAGTTATAACATTGATAATGATGATAATGCATAGATTTAAAACGAGATCTCTTTTTTCTTTTTAGGCTAATTTAGCAAGACTGCAAAATCATATATTCTTATTTAAAAAGCATTTGTTCTGTGATTCCTACATCAATCTAAGCGATGAAATTGAGAAGGAGTTACTTTACCATCAAACATTACATAATCTGAGAAGTGAACGCTATCCTATTACTGAAATGGAGGCAATCATGATAACTGCTCTTCAAGGACAATTGGAGTTGGGAGATTATTCAAAGAGTATTAAAGATTATGAAGCTGTCGCTAGCCATTGTTTGCCGCCACGCTTTGTACCCAATATTCCACACGAAGCCATTGCTATGCATCATCAAAGTCTCAAAGGAATGTTAGCCATAGAAGCGAAGAAATCATTCCTAAACTTAATTCAGAGCTGGCCTCTTCACCGTGCAACAATATTTGATGTTATGGTCAGTACAGATTCTTGTATTTGTATTTGTGTATTACAATATAATCTTTAATTTTTTACATTTTAGCAAACATTTACATCTAATTGGCCAAGGATGTTATGGTTAGCAGTCAATCAAAGGGGTATACACCTTTTGGAGCATCGTTCGCGAAATATTTTATGTTCGCATGAGTATGAGTCATTAATATCTTTCTCGCCCAATATGAACTCTTTAATGATATTTACCGGAACGGAGAAAAAACAGTCTAAAGTTATATTAAGTACATCCCAGGTAATTATGAGCTTATATGTTGCATACCATTATACATTAGTAAACTACATATTCACATCTAATTTCAGGCTTTCCAAATAGCAACGCTTATTAAGGAATACTCCGATATTGCCTTGGAAAAGGTCAACAACTTACCCTAAATGAGGTTGTAATCAAACATACGCACAACCAAGCAAAACTAACTTTTAGTAAAATCATAGAATAAAATCCTGTTTCATTATCGAATAAAGACTTAATGCATTTATCAACAACCGTAATAGTTCCATGTGATGATATTCGGGAATTGTTATTAAAATTTATTTTTAGCTTTCTTTTCGGTCGAACTTGCTATATTTTTTAAAACTGTAAATAGCAATACGATTGGTTTTAAATATAAAAGTTTATTAATTCACACAGGGGCCTAGTGACACATCACTGTAAGTAAAATGTAATGTGAACGTGATTATATGTTAATTGCTCGCATATTGTATGGAATTTTCACACTGTGTGCAGAATACACCCGACTTCAGCTTTCCTCAACTGTTGTTAACTCTTTTTGGTTACCAATAAAGCTATTGGTATAGGAAGCATGCAAGATATAGTTAATTGTATATCACAATATCAATTATATATTTTTTTTAATTTAATTAGAGAATTGTTTTAGCTTTTTCCGGCTTTACACATGCAACCTATTAGCAACAGCTTGAGTATGTGAAGAACGCTAGGATTGCCCTAGTACCAAAAGCGCGTAAGTAGGTAATTAATATGTAAGGTGAATTTTAATGAGCATATACATTGTTGTAAATGGACAGGGAAAGTTAAGCTGAGAAAAGTACGTATGTATATGTCCCTATGTATGTTTTGCTGCACGTAGCACACGTTTTGGGGAACACGTCTGCGGGAAGCAACACTCTTTTTGAATACATAATTTAATCCGAACAGTGGCATTAAGTATGTACGTACGCATAACACCTGTAAGACACCTGCTGAGGGTATTTTGATTATTTTAAGAAGATAGTAGCGTATGTTGTAAGTCATTTATATTTATTATATATATTTTATACTTTATGTTGTACTATAGTATTTTATAGAGCGTATTACTTATGTATACCAAAACCGTCTTAATCTACTAAATGTAGCTACCAGGCTATAACAATGTCAGGTACATAAATAACCTGCAAGGGTATGTAAACTTCGGTATCTGAAACACTATTCGTTCTTTTAAAAGTATATTCAAGTCAGTTCATATATACATATGTATATATATGTTTACCGTTTAAACTCTCGCTATCGAGACTTCAATACATTCGTTGCTGTCGCTAAAATTCATTTCAGTTTCAGTAGTTAAGTAGTTTCAATTGAACACTCGGTTCCGACGGTCGTTTTCGAAAATGAATTCTAATATTGTGATTGTACTTCTATATGGAGGCCTTATGGTAATGTGCGCCGATGCACAGGATACATACTTGGACGCCTTGCAAAGCTCTCACAATAATGAATTTGGTGTGTAATTATAGAAAAGTGATTCGTTTTACTAGTTGGTCAGTTACAAATTGGGTTACATTATCATTAACAATTCACAATCTTAATTTACCCTGCGAAAAGACCAACAATAAGTTATTCAATAAAACTCTTAAAAATGTAAAACATTTCAAGTATAAAATTATAACCGGTTGATCTATTAAATTTCTTTAACCAGGTGCCAGTGATGGAGGTTATCAATTTAGTCCTAGTATCAGTGAAGGTGGCTATCAATATAATCCACCGAAAGACTTAAGCTACTTACCACCTGCGACTTCCCCACCAGTTCCTGTGTATGGACCTCCCCAGACACCAATATATAACGCCCCACCACCTACTTTCTATAAACCCGCGCCTCCGCTCCCCTATCACTCTCACGATTATTTTTGGGAGAAACTGAAATCTAAAATAAGTCTCTTCACAATTGGCAAATTACTTTTAAAGCTTTTAATATTCAAAAAAATAGTTAAATTTATTGGGGTTATATTTTTGTTGATGGTCTTGCCAAAGATAAAAAACTTATTCAACGACAACATGAACACGAGTATGGAAGATGAAGGAATGAGCAGCAAAATTGTAGAAACCGACAAAGGTAAGATTAATACATTTGCGATAAATTAAAAACCAAGTAAGAATACTATTTTTTATTATTTGTAGATAATCTTGAAAAGCAAATAAATGACATTTATGACTTTATAATGAACTCGATACAAGCGTATGATGATGAAAGAAAATAATTGTTATAATTTACGTTTATGTTGTTATATTTATTAATTTTTATTAAAGTATTATTTATTGTTTATTATTTATTTTAATAAAAATAATTTATGTAAATGTATTGTTTTCTAATCGGACAAGTTGCATACATTTCGTATAAAATAAAGACATACTGAATATGGAATCCCATGAGAAAGAATTTCAAAGCGTGTTTATTAGGTTTTTTATTTGGTATAGAAAAAAAATGGCACATTAGACAGTTAACACGGTCTAATGACGATTACAAAAATAGATATATATTTAAGTAAATATTTATTTGTTTGCTTGAAATTGATTGGTTTAAGCAAATGATTGGAAATTAGTATACCTTTTATTTTGACATTTATTTCTTTCAACAATATATATATTGAACATTTACCTGAGCAACATCATACAAAAAAACAACAGGAATGACTTAACACATTCACAAGATTCAAAAAAAGTTATTAATTATGATTCAACATTTTGTATGTAACAAGCTGAATTAATATTTATATTTGAATTCCAGGCGGAACATATACTGGACATTAACCTGAGCAATATCATAAACAATAAACTCATTATACAACAGGGATGACTTAAGACTTTCATTGGTAATGGGCTTTCCAAGTGGAATTTCCACACCATCATCCCGTAAGACAGACTCTTTAGGATCTGGCATCGTACGACCTTTGCCATAACAACTATGTTTACCTTTTGGTAATTTTTCAACATATTTAGCTGCGGTACACTCCATCATATCGCCTAAAGCTACTTCAGACAACAACATCAAACCAGTAGAGTTTTGCATGCTAGTGCAGCAATAGTTGGCCGATTTGGATACCATATCGGCAAAATAAATACCCTTACCGAACATATAGCCGGTGGGTGGGGCTTCGGGTGGCGCAATTTTCAAACCGTGCGATAATATTCCAACAAAATTTGTAAGACGCGAACCGTGCCATAACAATTTACGATTATGCAGCTTTTTGAATGGCTTATAGCGACGGGCTTCACCTTGACGCGATACCTTAAAAACGTCGATTATCTCAAGCTCGTAAGAACTATGTGTAGCTGCATGTGTGTTCTGCACATATTTGCTGAGAAGTTCAAATTCTTCGCTGTTCTTATCAACAGGTGTAAGGTTTGTTTTAAGCTGTTCATAGTGTTTATCCAAAGGATTCATGTTATCAACAGTATTCTCATTCTTTATCAAATTATATGCAATTTCAATTTCTGACAATGAGTCCAGCATTTGGCGTAAATTCTCAACTTGCTCACTTGTGGTAATCAAAGGTGGTGCCTGGACTCCGAAGCTATGCGGAATTAAAGTGTAAAAGCGATTACTAGCATCAATGAAGCGTGTATTCGACGCGTTGCTCTGAATCAACTCATAGATTTCAGTAACAACAAGGTATGCAGCCTGAAGTTGTTTCAAGCTAAGTTTACCCAAGGGCATTTTCTCCATATCAATATTGAATTCTTTCATAGTTTTCTTCATGGAATCGACATCGAATATAAGTTTAATTAAGCTCTGGACAGATGGTTCTAGTTTAGAATCAATCACATCGTCGGCAGCAACCTCTGATTTCTTTTCATCTTCATATTGAACATCAATTGGGTACATGAGGCCAGACATTTTAACAAAATCATGATCACTATCAAATTTATTTCCTGTTTTTTCTAAATAAACTGTCTTGAAACAGTCGATAGCATCCACAACTGTATGAAAATCCTCAACCTTTGAACCTCCAATAGTAGTACCAATACGACCCCAAGATCGGAAAATCCAAAATCTAAGCAATTAGGTGAAATGATAAAAAGTAATTATTAGATTTCGTACAATTTAAAATTATTAAGATTTTGAATACTTACTTATTTTTATTATCAGCCTCCAATAGCTGTAACTTGTAATATGAATTTTTGTTGCGTTGTATATCTGTTAAACCAAGAACACTATTATATGTAGTTTTGCCTTTGACATACACATGTGCAATGTCCTCCAAACCACTGTCTGGATCAACGGCAAGTCCATTTTTCAGTTTAAGCGTCACTGAACTTGGTACAGACTTAGTGTAAATACTTTTGGACTTTGAACTTTTGGTTTCTTCCTGGGGAATTCGCGTTGATGGGTCTGTTCCCCAGTCGCAAAGAGTGAGGCTGCTTATGTAATTGAGAGCACCAGGCCCGTCTGACTCAACACTTTCTAGATACTTTATTGGAACAACATGTATGCCAAGTTCCTTTGCTTTTTTCATACGAGAACTAAGCTTCTTAACTTCTTTTTCTGTAGATATTATGGCAACAGTATCATCGTGTATTTTAGAATCATATTTGCCACCCAATTTTGCAATACGTTTCTTTAATTCGTCTTCATCTTCTTTAATACCAATTGAAGAAAATTTAAAATTGTACAATGATGGTCGTTCTCGTTTTACTCTGGGACTGAAATTGGGGAGTTGAAAAAAGCAATATATATCGAAATATATTATAGCCTATTTTAAAATTATTGGTTTTTATGATTACTTACCCATCAAGATCATCGGGATTCTTCTTGATAGCAATATTCTTTGCAATAGTTGCCGTGCTGGGGGGTACATATTGAATAGCACGGGTTTCCGGTTTATTTTTGTACTTGTTCAAAAATTGATAAGATGACTGAAAATCACTTGGAACTTTGCAAGCAGAACGTTTGGGTTCCTTTAAAACTGTTGTACATTTAGTCCACTCGGATATACTTCCATTACAAAAATAACCAGATTTATTAAAAATAAACTGACGACCCTTGCATTCTGGACAAGACTGAATAGCACCAAACGTTAATAGATCTGCTGTCTGGTCCAATAGTTTTTCTGAATCTCCTGCTATCGGCTCTTGCTTGTTATATCTCAAAAGTGTTTCCATATTTGGTTTTGTCATTTCTTGTTTTAAATTATCCCGATATTTAAACAATTTGTCGTTCTGAGATTTTAGAGTCTTTGCCAATTGTTTGCTATCTTCATCCTCTGGCTCCAACTTTGGTTTTTTGGCATCTGGCTGATCTTCAGACTTGATGATACTGAAATTTATAAATTATGATATAAATTACATGAATTATTTAAGACCCATTTATTTACTAACGGGAGCAGTTCCTTGACTTTATTTTTCTCTTCAGCTTTTAACTTCTTATAGCCAGGTAAGTTTTCCCCGGTATCAAGCCATCCAAGATCATTTCGAATTTGGGCAAAACACTCCAAATGATGCCACAACTTTTGACCACCGTACTTCATGCCAACTTCGGTATCGTAAACGGTTTTACAAACTCGAACCTCATCTTTATTTATCTTCAGTTCGCAACCACGGCAAGCTGCACGACCCGATTTGGCGTATTCAATTTCAAAATCTTTTACTGCCGCCAGGTCTCCCTTTGATCGTTTTTTTCCTGTCGTAGCCTCCACAGTCACTTTAACAGATGCTAAATACGTTTAAACATATAAATTAATTTATATTTCAATTACGACAACGGTTAATACTTACCAACAAGCTCTGATAATTCAGTTTGATCAGCGAACCTTAAATTTTCATAGTTTTTAATATCTCCAACAGATGCCGGCTTTTGTTTTTTAAAAAAACAGCTCTTGTGAAACCAGTTTGGCACTTTTCCATCATGAAAAGGTGACTAAAACCAATATAGCAAAACTGTTATTGTATACTTATTTTGTATTAAAAGCTAATATTATTATAAATTAACCTTTTTTTGAACTATTTAATTGTGAAGTACAATCAACCAATAAGTATCACATTTTGTAGGGTAAAAATTGATAATTCAAGACTATAGCACAGTCTCATAAAGATGATCTCATTGTTTTAATCAATATGTTTACAATTTGTAATACAGTAGGATACAAATACGATCGAACCGGTTAAAAGAACGATATAAGAACAAACCAGCATTTTCAATTTATAATTTTAGACAGTCTTTTTGAGTTACCAGATTAAATTGTATACTTTGTATAAGTACGTAGTATGTATGTATATTGTTACCTCTTATGGTGAAATTATAGAACCATCGACATGCAACTTATACCTAATGCACACAAATTGAAGTAAGGACTAATTGGTGCACTTGATAATTAGTACATGTCTAAATAACGCACAATCCTTTGGCATTTTGCAAGGATCTATACGCACCTGAACCATTGCAGCCAAACGTAGTGCATCCTTAGGAATTGGCGTCTTGCAACCTTTACAATTGGCTCTTCCCGATTTTGCATACTCAGCCGCATATGGCAATTCCACATCACCAACATCCATTATGAAATAAACTTAGTTAAACACAAAAGTCTACCAAATAAATTATAACACACAGCGTCGTTTGTCAAAAAGCCGCAAACTGACTCCGATATTCAAACTTTTTACGATAAGTCTAAAGAATTGTTATCGATAGTTTAGATATTTGGTTCACGATACAAATAATTTGGTTCAAGCACATAAATAAAACTCAGCGTCGATCTGAAACGTTGAAAGTGAACCACTCACCATATATTTATATAGTTACCTATTATATTAAATCAAATATATACACTTGGTAGAAGAAGAAATTTTACAAATTTTAGTAACTAGAAAGAAAATGTATTTGGGAGCTATTAACTAAAATATATTAACTAACATAACTACATTTAATTTATTTGCAGCAGCAAATGAGTTATGGAAAATTCGGCAGAATTATATTATCTCCATCGATTACTAGGTCTGCAAATTGTCATAGCTCCGTTCTTCTATTATTACTTCTTCTATTATTACTTCTTATTTTTTATTACTTCTATTAATTTCTTAATCGCTTAGTTTAATTATATCAGAAAATTGTTCTAGCTTATAAGAGGAGTTACTTTTGTAAAAGATTAAAGGGAAAATTATTATTAATGGTAAAATCAATATATAATAAAATTAAAAATGCACAAATATAAAATATACCACTGAAAATACTCGACTGTTATATACCCGATACGCAGCAGTAGAAAATAAGCAAAGTTAAAATGAACCAGTTGCTTTCGAATGAACTTGTAGCGATTGTTAAAGACAACCCTCATTCGGCATACTTAATCACGGCGCCGTAAAAAAATACCGGCTTCGGACTTGCTGATACTTGCCGATGAATTTGAATGTATGTGTGTGTTTTACATGTTCATGTGTAAAGAGTGTAGGTCTATATGTCGATAATACATACTATAAGCTAAAACGTTTTTAACTGCAAATTTTACATCCGTTGTGTTAATTTATTATTTTTTTGGTAAGGTATATTTTCAATTTCTTACAAACAGCTGCCTTAAAAATTCATTTCTGTTGCTAGTGCACAAAGTTAGCTGAATTATACAGCAAATGTCAGGCGTGGATCAGGTAAATGCATTTTTTGTGTACATATGTATATATACATTATTAATTGAAGATATGCATAAGCAAATAAATATTTATATGTGCCAATTGTGTGCACACATGTATTTAATTGCATTTTAGAAGATATGCACACTTCACTTGTGTATACTTTTCGTCAATTTCTTGTATAAATATTAAATAATAATTATTACTTTTTCTTATTTTCAGAAGGCATCAGGAACTGCAGGTACATGTATAATTTTATTGTCTGCGTCTTGTAAGAATCTTAAATTCACATACATATATGTATGTGTATGTGCACTAATCAATATACATAGATACCTAAATATATGTACATATATATGCGCCTATGCTTGTGTACTCCATTATAACTGTATAGAAATGATTAATATGTCTATATACTCATAAACACACAATATAGTAAAAATAAATGTATCTAAGTAGTGTTTATTTTGATTACTGCTTGTATTTGCTATGATTCTTGCCGGAAACAATACATTCATAAAATTATATGTATCACATTATGTTTGTTTACTTATATTTTCTATAACTTGCTCTTAAAACCATTTCAATAGTCAAATCAGTTGAGGAGCGCAATATACCATGGAGCCAACAAGTTGATGAGGCCTCATATGAAAACTTATCTTCCCCGGCCATTGATGACAATTCTGGTAGTGTTAAATTATTAAATTCGAGCACGAGCGATTCGATACATTCAAATAATTTTCTAGCAGGTACTCAAAGCTCAATGCAATTCCAATTTCCGCCGTTCTATATAAAAGAAAATAATAATTCATCTTCAAATATAACAGGGAAAGGACGCAAAACATCTCACAACAATGGTATGTATATATTAAATATAGTTAATAATTTTCGTAAAAACAGATGTAAAATTTAGAGCTTCGATTTTGATTAAACATCAGAAATCTTATTGAAAACATTCAATATTGAGATTAATGTAAAGGAATAAATTACAAGAAAAATTTTGAAGACACAGGATTGTACTGAGAATAATGTATAATAAGAAAACTTGGACGTATTTATCTTATTGGAACTTTTATATTTTCAAGTTTTCATAAAAACGAAATCTGAAAGCTTTAACTTTAACAAAATGCACTTCCTTTATATGTATATATAAGTTATAGATATATTGTGATATCTTATAAAAAGAGGTTGCCCAAAATGCAAGAGAAACTTTATCTTTTTATGATTATGGACCGCACCTGCAAGCTTTATTTTTTTGTTGTCTATATGTTCTATGGGTTATACTTACATTTCTCTTGGTTTTTATGTCTCATTTAAGTTTAACCAATAATTAATACAAAAAATAGTCAACAAAATATATATTTACAAAAATAGACACAAAGTTTGATATTAGAATACTTGTTCATTCAATACGGTTGGAGAAGTTACTGCAAACCAGAATCTAAAAACAGAATTTCAATTAGTTGATGCATAGGCTTTATTAAATTAAATATAAGCACCTTAGCTTTCAAAATATCTTCATCCCAATCCTCTTTGGATATACGTTCGATGGCATTGATAATTACCTTCTGGATTTTCTCAACTTCTTTTTTGTATGTGTATATTATTTCGTGAGTAGTTGCAATTGGTTGGTTCATACACCAACACTCTTTGTTTGTCACGAAACCTAAGGATGCACACAAAATACCAGATTCCTTAGCTAACACTGCCTCGGGACATAGAGTCATGCTGATTAAGTCAGCTCCCCAATGACGATACAGATTATTTTCAGCGATAGTAGAATACCGGGGGCCTTCTAACGTAATCACGGTACCTTTAGGATGTACATGATACTCTAGCTCATTAGCCGATTTGATCAAAATCGCCCGAGTCCGTTCGCAAAAGACGGGACACATTGGTAAATGACACACACCAAAAGGACTTCCTACAGCACCGTCGTAAAATGTTTGAGCTCGTTTCGTAGTGTGATCAATTAAATCGTATGGAACAACAATATCTCCCGAATTCATATTATCACGCAGCGAACTGACCGTAATCGTACTTAATATATGAGTACATCCTAGCTTACGCATGGCCCAAATATTAGCTCTATAATTAATATTAGACGGCATTATATCATGAAGTCGTCCATTTCGTGAAATAAGACAACAGCTAACGTCTTCAATATATCCTTCAATAATAGTGTCCGATGGCTTGCCAAAAGGCGTACAAACAACGCATTCTTGCCTTTCCGTTAATGTTATTGGTGTGTCTAGACCACATTCACCAATAATGCCTATTTTGACATTATCAGTTTCATTAGTCATCTCTTCTTCCATTTTGAAATACAAATTTTTAAAATTTTCCAAAAAAACAAATTTAGGTAAGAGAAAATTTTTTAGATGGTCTGAATTAAAAATTTTAAACTAAGTGACAAATATCATAAAGCATATATTAGTAAATTAGAAATCAACTGTACAAATCAAACACGTACTGTTGTATATATAGCGATACTAGTTCTGCAAGATGATTTCAACATACCATGCATCTTTAATATTGAATTCCGCCATTTTTAAATATTTCTATACTGGTTTTACATAGTAGTAATAGTACGACGATATAAATAAGAACATTCACTCGGATTCTCTAATATTCCTCTTCATGATTTATCTATTTGCACAATCAATGTAGTCATGTTTACAATTGTTTCGAGTGAAAGTGCCACAAACTTTGTATGGCTATTGCTCGTGCATCATGTTAAGCCATTCAATTTCGTTGTGCATAATAATAATAATTTGATATTTCCTTTTAATTTTAGATACAAAGAAAAAACATGGAAGTACAAGCTCTTACAACAATCCAAAGCGAGATGACCACCACTTAAATGCATGGATCTCAAGACGACCTTTTGCCGAAAGTCCCTCGCCATCAATTAGGGTAGGTTCCGTTTATTTTCTTTTATTTTTTTAAAGATACACTTAATAATATAATTAAACTGTATTTGCGGAGTGGCGTCGTCAAGGAATCTTTCTTATGTTGCAATTTTTAACAAAATGAATTGAATCTTCTTAAAGATAAATCAAAATGCGGATGGGCACTCATCCAAATTGGACAAACGCACAAGTGAACCTATGAATGAAATTAAGACAAATGCAGCAAGCGTTGCACCTAAAAAGACGACATGGGCCTCAATTGCTTCTCAGCCCGCTAAACTGACTTCAAAAGTATGTTTTCAAATGTCGAGCATTATTTTAAGGCAATATTATTATAATTATTTAATATCTATATATTTTGTATACAGACAACATTTACAACTTCCAGCCATAAGAAGAAAGGACCCGGTATGCCCCCGCCACCAATGGTGCCGGGTAAACATAATTTAGATGTTAATGTATGGGATTTGCCCAATAGTAATCCACCGCTTGTACCATCCCCGCCTTTACCAATTGATTTGGCCTGTACGGAACCGTTTTATACTGCAACGACAAACGATGAACCATGCCCATCCCAAGGAAAACGAACTGAAAAGGATGATGGTCACGGATTAGCTAACAAAAATAACAATTTGAATAACTCGAAGCCATCTGCAAATAATCAACCTCGACAAAATTGGAATGCACAGCAGCCGCCAGTAGTTCATCAACAGGAAGCACGCCAGCCAAGCGTAGCTTCTTCTGTGCAACCTATCCGAAGAGTTATACCCAATACTACTCCGATTCGGTACAACGATCGTAGGGGGGATCGTAGTAATTACGTTGGACCACCACGCAACGACTTTGATAAAAATATTAAGCATGACTGTCGAGACGAAAATAATGTTCGAGTTTTGAATAATATATCTACATCTACAACTAAAGAAGTGACGCCCGATCCCCAATTATTATTAGATGAGTTAAAGGACAAGAACAATTACAATCCCACAGAAATAGATTTGGAGAAAGCAGCAACAGCACGGTAACTGATTAAATAATATTCTTATTGGTTGTGTTTCTTATTAAATTATTTTTTGTATTTAGGTTTTTCGTTATAAAATCGTATTCTGAAGATGACATCCATCGAAGCATTAAATATGAGATCTGGTGTTCAACAGATCATGGAAATAAACGCTTGGACGATGCTTTTAAGGAGCGATACAAAGAAGGCGGTAATATTTTCCTTTTCTTTTCGGTTAATGGTTCAGGATATTTCTGTGGCATGGCACAAATGATGACATCTGTGGACTATAACTCAATATCTAGCGTTTGGTCTCAAGATAAATGGAAGGGAAAGTTTAAAGTGAAATGGATATATGTTAAAGATGTGCCCAATGGATTACTTCGACACATCCGGCTTGAAAATAATGACAATAAATCAGTGACAAATTCAAGAGATACACAGGAAATACCGAACACAAAGGGCATCGAAGTATTACAAATATTGCACACCTACGAGCATATAACATCCATTTTCGATGACTTTTCCCACTATGAAAAGAAACAAGAAGAGGAGGTATCGTCAAAACGACCAACGATTCATCCCGGTGCTGATATCGCAAGCCAAACGCAGCTATCCAATAATAATAGACATTATATACGTCAAAACGACGACCGAGATCGAGACCGAGACAGAGATTTGCGTGACAGATCGAGTTTGAACAGTATGCCCCAAAAAAATTTCTTTGGCGGTGGAAATAATTTCCGTGAACGCAACTCTGCAGTTCATAAAAGCGGCTTAGGTTCAGGTGGCAACTATCATGGTGAATATCGACGGGGATTTGATGGTCCGCGAGCAATTTGCAATGATAGAGAAAATCTACAAAGTGACAGGGAGAATCATTTTGGAACCCGTCATAGCTACAACAGTCGAAAGGATGATCACCCACACAGTAACTCTACAAGCAAACCAAGGTTAAATAAACGTGACTTCAGTACAGAACAAATTAAAAACGATGTGCGTTTTCGACCAGGATTGTCATCATCAAAGGATTTGCCAAAAGTATGCATTAACCCTTGAAAAGAAGTTATCTGATTAACAACTCATTTTGTGTTGCAGCAGACTAATGAAAATGAAAGAATGCGAAACAATGACTATTTGTGACTGAGCCGCGGTAAAAATAAGTAACTTAACGACGTTCTAAGTATATCGACGTCACATACAATCCTCACGCCTGTGTGCACGTAAGCATCGCTGATTAAGATTTTCTAAGCTATTGTGTGTTAATGCAGTAAATTAGAAATATAGGATTAAGCTGAAAATAAAAAGCCAACAACCGGTTATTAGGATAAACTACAATAATATAATAAAATTTTAATGTAATTTATTATATTTATACTATAAATCGATTGACGATTGAACGGCTCATTCTATTATTGGATCGATTTGTACACAATTTTAGATCAAGGGCTTACTTTATTCATTCCTTGTAGCTGCACTGTTAATATTTAAATTTAAAAGTGTAAACTTAGAATGTGAAATAATTAAAGTTGCCAGTTTCATTATACACCCATTATTGTTGCCTCAATCTTAAAAGCACTGATATTAATGTATGTATGTGTACCTAAGTAACATGTGTCAGATTGTACTCTAACAATAAATTGACGACCACTGTTCTTAATTCCACAAACAATATTTTTCAAAAATATCAGTGTTTTATAAGTAAAGCCTAAACAAACATAAATGCATATTTAGCAAACATATGTTTATTTAAAAGTTATAATCTGATTTTCAATTAATTTCAACAATTTTTCAAGTGTAAGTGCACTTATTTGGTTCATAAACACAAAAACTGTTATTCAGCTACATACATACTTACATTTTTTAAAAGTATACCCATGAAAACAAATCTAATTAACTTTTCAATTTTCCAAGTCAACTTTATTTTTGATCATTTACATTTCAAGTAGGTAATAGACGCGGGGAGCCTTAAGAATGATAAGTAAGTATTACTGCCTACGGCAAAATGGTTTATAATTTTGAAATGAAATGTGAAGCGCATAAATTTCATTAATTACATACATTTTGCCGGCCTTCTCTGTCGCAAAAATAAGAAACTTATTTTGAGTTCGACCTGTCAGGATAAAATGATTGTACATAGAATCGAAATAAATTTGAAAAATCTTGGCAAATACTGTGTTTTTACTTAAACATTATATACTTTACAAAGTGTTTCAAATTGATACGATAACTTAGCGGTTCTTTGGAAAAAAAATGAATGAATATGAATAAGTCCTATATAAGTTGCTAGGTTTCCTTCTATAGCGTATAACACTGCTGTCTTTTTTTCTGCATAAGAAATCAGTCTTTAAAGGAAATTGTGTTGGTAGTTTTATGTCTTAGATAAGTTAGTCAGTGTGTTTTGTCATCATGTAACTAATTTGTTTACAGCTCTACGTACATATGCTTCACAGGGTGCTCCATGTAAACAATTTTATTCACAACGAGCAATTACTATTTTTGATAAATTAATAAAAATATTTCTAATATGAATAAGTATTTTTATTTTTTTATTTATTAGTACATGAAATTAAATTTTTTGATTGTGTCCGATTTCTTATTATTTTAGACATTCATAAAACTAATTTTGAAAGTTTGTATTTTTCAAAGAAATTAACAACCATTATGAAAATTTAATTTGTTTATTTAATCATGTACAATAGATTTTGAAATTGCAGATTTATGCTTTTTCTTGCTATCAAAACGTAATTGGAATATAAATCTAACGTCAAATTATGTGTGGTAAGATTTATCTAACAATTGATGGAACTATCGATAGAATCGACGGGTTTGAACTGTTAAATATCGATGGAAGTCATCACAAGAAAAGTGAGAAAAGCGAGATGGAAGTATTTCGAACGTTATTTTTCTATCTTATTTTGTTAATTTCGCTATTTTATATAAATTGCAAACATCATAGGTCACAGCATATGTAACAATGTCTCTTCAGATAGACGTCCGAGAAGCCAAGGACTATATCTACTGTCTCGTTAACCCAATTTAAGTGTTCCGGTCTAACTAAATTAATTTATATGTTTATCATTCGTATCCCAAAAAAGAAATTACTCCAAGACCATTGATAGATGGTAATTGTAGATAACTTAGAGCGCCTGTAAATTCTTATTGGAATCTATAAAGATGGATAAAATACAAATAAGAATGAACATCACAGTCTAATCTTGCCTTACAAAAACTAGAGAAGAGTGTAGGGCAGGCACAGGGCATTATTAGGAAATTAAAAATCTTAACAATGTTGTGCACTATGGGACAGGAGCCCTTTAATTTCTCAAGGATAATCCACATCTTCTCCATTAGTTGAAGTCTTGTTATGATAAACTTATCCATGAATCATCCACCGATCTGACTGCTTTAACTTTAAGCACAGCCTTCACTGATTGATACAGTGGTATGGATTTGTCCTCCAATTCCTTAATTATTCAATGGTACTTATTTTTTTTATTTCAAATTGAGTGCATTCTCACACTTTCATTAAAGAGGGCTAGCTCAGATCTCTAACAATGGTATGTTCCTCTCTTTTTTAATTCCAACACACTTTCTCAAAGTGCAGCATATTGGTTTTGTTACTCAATGGTGATGACGAATGTAGATGCTTTTGTAATATTTGGATTTACACTCTCCCTTACCCAAGGAACGGCTAAGCATGTGTCATAAGCTTTATACATATACCCTTACTGAGTGTGAAAATACGTATATGGCAGCAGCGTCATACTTTTCTAATGCGGTCTTGATCGACGGAGATTTCTCTTCAGTCTGTTCTCAGCTGCGTCTCCGATTAGGTGTTTGTTCATTTTTTTTCAGACTGGTTATCAACAAAAACTTGAAAATGGATGAAGAACAAATGTGGAAAGGCTTTTATAATAAAATACAGGAGATTAAAACCAACCCGAAAACAGAACATGAGCAACAGTAAGTTGTTTGCAAAACAGTTAACCTTTTTATATTCATTGCAAACATGATCGCCATATCTATCCATATACGTACGGATGTAAATATGTATATGTACATGATTCACGGTCACAACAAATGATTTCAAGCCTTCTCAACATGTGTAAACCTATACATACATACATATGTACATACAACTATCGTGAACATTTTATAACTCTGCATCAAACTATGACACATTATTTCAACACGCAGGCACATACATACATACAAATGTACATAAAAACATGAGTGCGTATATATTTATACGGGAATATAAAGTCATATATTTTAATATATATGCTTATACAAAATGAGCTTTTTTCGTTCCGGTTTTGGTGTGAAATCAACGATAGGTGTAAGTAGCACACTTTCATCTACAGCGGTATTCCCAAAGTATGTATGTACAAATAAACACATGTATCAACTAGGGATGTAAGAAACTGGTGATGAATCATTAACGTACCGATTGTACGATAGGGGTGTGCACGAATTTACAAATTTTAAACTTATCACAATTAATTTTTCGATAATAAACTTTGCAAATTTCTGTTAGATATACACAGCTGAAAATTTTAATATGTTTGTACTATATACAAAAGTAAATAAATGTTATAAAGATCAAAGCTTATCAAAATTTGTCTTATTGTTATCAACTAAGATAACACTGCCCGGCAATAATTTTGGTGCAATTTTTTGTATTTTTGATGCTGAACTGAAAATTGTTTCAGCCGCTTTCATTGATGCTCACTCAGCCTTTTTCCCGTCAAATCTAGCTTTTATCAAAATTCAACAGCGGGACGAATTCAAAAATACAGTTCCATCTGGCTCTATACATATGTATATAGAATTCAGCTTTTTATCTAATTGGGCTTGTCTTCGCTCAAAAATTTTGGAATACTTGTACGAACCTATGTATACATATACACAAGCTTACATGTGTATGTATGCCATTATGCCTTTTGGGCAATAACTTCTTCTGATCTAATTTTGTTTATATTAGTGACAGAGTGATAAAACATAGATTATAATCGATACGCTGTATATCATAAATCCAAATTTTACACGTTTAAAATTGATAAATACAGCTATAATTATAATGATTGTGATAATGATTAGGATGATTAAGATAAAAATGCATGCATTAATATATACTCATAAATTTGGTAACCAACTCATCATCCAATTAAGAAAACTTTGGCTAAGAAACTATTGGTGTAGAAAACACTTATTAAGTTATACATATAACACTTCCGTTTGAAGAGTGACATGTGTATACAAGTTTTCACCAATTCAGTGCCTAACTGTAATACATGTTGTCTGCACGCATTTGTTAATGTATGCATGTGTGTAGATACAAGCATGCAGCTACAAAAATACGTTCATTCAACATATACATATGTACATACAAATATATGTATATGCATATGCATGGTGTGGGTCAATTTTAAGTTCTGTGTAAAAATTCAAAGTCACGGAACCGTGAAGTCCGGTATACATAAAAAGGTGCATTTACAAACACATACATGCCCACGTTTATAGTTGGTAGCACAAGTATGTTCATGTATTTGGTAACACACATACTCACACACACACCGGAAAATATTTGACTGCCAACGAAAGAAGTTCCACAATGAAACAGTTCACAATAGCCGTGTCAAGAGTTGTTAGTTTTCCCTCTTCAAAGTCGAATAATGTGTATTAATTCAAGAAATCGAATAAGTAATAAATTTTTTGATAAATAAATCAATTTGAAAATGATTTC
Organism: Zaprionus davidi; assembly: GCA_018903715.1. Lineage (NCBI taxonomy): Eukaryota > Metazoa > Arthropoda > Insecta > Diptera > Drosophilidae > Zaprionus > Zaprionus davidi. Next base: position 7,139,763 of record JAEIGL010000003.1, read on the forward strand.
TTGTCAACACTTTTAAAGTTGTACAATTTAATGGTATTCCAAATGAAGTTTTCCGATAGAATTAAGAATATAAAACAACAGTGTGCGCACTTAACACTCTGTGGTGGAAGCAGGTAAAACCATGAATACATGTGTATATGTGTGTATGTGTAAATAGGCTGTGGGTGTTTGAGAAAATTATTTTGTAATGATTAACTGTTTTTCAGACTTATTGCTTTACAAACAGTTAACGTTTTTACGTGTTAAATGCTGAAATGAAAGAAAAAAAGGCAAAATTCAAATGGCTTTTCGTTTTAAGCTTGTTGTAATTAATTGTTGCCTTAAGTGCATTTTATATATGGCTTTATATTGTAATTCTTAAATATCGCAGTGTCATAAATCTGCTTTCTTATTTGTTGATAAAAAAATGTTGTTAACATTTCAAAGAATCGCCATCGAGCACACATCGATTTTGCCAAGAAACCGAATTTACTACGTTTTATCAGTAGCATTGTTGACATTTTTTCCAATAGTTTTTTTTATCTAAACCATTTTTTAAAAAATTTTCTCACTGCAGGCTTCAGGATGCAGATGATGGGTTCTTTGAAAAATTCGGATCTTTGTTGCGACAAAAATCACAACTTGATGAACATGTTTTTAAAACCGCTTTGGCTCCATTCAATGAAGAGGACGAAGAAAAAGAAAGTACATTTGAAAAACCTGAGGATGGATCTTTCACAGATAGTGGATTGGATACGGGATCAAAATCCGATGAGAGCTGTATTGAAATTGAAAGAAGCAGTATAGAAAGTGTTCCAACCTTTGATAACCTAAGAGAAACCGTTTTTAAAACACACGCCATTTGTTCAAACGTAAGTAAATTAATGTATACAATTCAATTTTTAATTCGAAAATGCGTACATCATTAAAATCAAGATTATAACAAAATTTCTAGAGAAATTTCTTTGGAAGTAAGTTCCGGCACTAATCGTACACGTGTGGAGACTTTGAATTTCCTGACCTTCTTATTTTAAGATAAAATTAAAAGCAATTAGAACGCAAAGTGAACAAACAAATGCAAGCTTCTTGGTAGTCTAAACAATTGTTTGAGAGTCTGTATCAATAATGTACATATGTATTAGTGTATTCTTGGCATCATATATATTGTAGATACAAAAAGCACTTATTTTGCATATTCAAAATAGCTTTTTTCAGTACTTTATAGTACGAAATTGTAAATTATCATTGAGCTTTTCCAAAAATAGATTATTTACTCAGAGCGAAACTCTACAAGAAAAACGCTTTGCTCTTTATCTAGTGAGATGTTAAAAACGCCCAAGAAAAAGTATCGAAAGCGAATTGTGTTCATACACAACCCAAATCGCGTCACGGTCAACGATATACTTATAGACGTCGTGTATTGTTTAGTTTTGAAGTGTTCAGCATTGACATTGTTAGGGCCAGTTCTTCTAGCGTTGCATATTCGCATTTTATATACTATATATAAATATATTATTTTTTATTAATAAATCATACTCAGATTTTGCCGAATGTAAATATTATACATTGAGAAAACGGCAAATACTCTTTTTAATTTCTCTATTGACATAATCAAGTTAAAGATTAGGGCTTTCTATTAAGTTTAGTCAACATGAGTTATTTGTCGTTACCTCGCGTGCTGTCAAATTTCAATTCGCGAAATTCGTCAGATAAAAAAGTGAAATCTTTAAGTTTAAATCGTACTGGTTCCGATGCATGCCGTATGAAAAAGGTGTTTTCCACTCTTTCGCTAAACGAAACTTCGGATAGACGCAATCGAATTCTTAACAAAAATGGAAACATATCCAGCCAGCATTTTCGTGGTGTTCACAGGCATTTATTAGATTTTCACGCCAAGACTGTGTGCCAATTAATGACTGTAAGTATGTTGAATAGGAAACACTGTGCGCCAGCAAATTATTTGTCTGCAAAAATTGTATAACGAAATGCTCCAGTTTTCAACCGGCCGAAAACTGTTTATTTATCCTGTATGCATACATCTTAAAATAATTGCCTCAGTTCTACAAAATTGTTTGATTATAACGTTATTCTGTGTTTATTATTTACAGACTGAAGACTTATATGAAGAAATTCTTTTTGAAATTTACAATAATATTGGTTGTGAGAACAATGACGTTTGTACGAGCAAATTGGTTGATTTTGTTCAAGAAGTATTTAAAATACCAAACTCAACACATGAGGAAATTTCCGAAATTGCCAAGAAGAAAGAGCCACCCAAGCTGAGATTGAATGTTGAAATATTAAAAGCGGAAAACCTATGTTCTAAGGACTCAAATGGTTTGTCTGATCCATTTGTAACTTTGTACTTGGAATCGAACAACTCTCATCGTTATAACTCCTCTGTAAAACCATCCACTTTAAACCCCATATGGGAAGAACACTTTTCATTGTAAGTCTCGATTAAAATTACAAAATTGTACCTAGTTTTACTATAGTATATATACATTATCTTGTTTACAGGCCAATAAATGAAGGTCCGCGTGAAGAAGTTTTAGTTATTGAAGTTTGGTAAGTCCCTAACAATTGTGTTTAGCAGCAGGCCTAATTATAGTGTATGTTTATTATATTATATTTACTCATTTTAGGGATTTCGATGCAGCCGAAACCATCAAGGAAAAGTTTAACAAAGTATCGTATATCAAAGGAGTTAAAGGTCTCAGTAAATTTATGAAGGAAATTGCAGTTACTGCCTCATCAGGAAAACATGATAACGAATTAATTGGACGAGCTATGATTACACTAAAGGTAAGACATCAATCCCAATTGATTATTTATGTCAGTATTCATGCATTCTACCTTGGTTTCACACGGGAAATGGTATACATATATATATATATTTATTTCTGTACAGGCAATTTTTAAGTGTTTATTATTTGTTTATCTAACAGACAGTAAACAATTCTTGAATCGGATTACTAAATCATATTTTTGCGGTAACGTATACAATATGTCGAAAATTGAGTTCTTTAATAATCTTGAAGATGTCAGTATCTAGAAAGGTTAATATTGGGATAACATTTGTTGGAAATACACATATTGTAAACATTAATTTATTAAATACTTTCAAAAGTATTTAAGATCTACATTTTTGCTATGTCTTAACTCTGTGATGTCATTAAATATTTGAATAGTCTATTCCAGCTGCTGGACTTACCAATTGGTATAATCTAGAAAAGGGAAGCAAAACCAAAAGTCGTGGATCTGTGCTAGTTAGTATTTCCTTGAGTGCTGAGAAGAACAAAATTGTTGCAGGACAAGAACACAAGCATCTGCTGAAACTGTTGCTTCTTGATGAATTGGAGTCTTCGAATGTTGCCAATTTTTGGTGGAATGGAAAGTTTGGCGCACTAGCTGAGACTATTCGAACTCAACATGCAGTCCAAAGTGGACTTTCGCCCTTTGATTGTGCACTAAGTCAATGGCATGCGTATTGCACGGTGCATGAGACGCATAAACTTAGTTTTGCACTCTTTAATTCCATTGTCGATGTGTTGGTTCCGACAATAAACTGTCTACAAAATGATTCCGAAGAGGTGAAAACATTTTGGGATGGTACAAAACGCCTGTTGCCATCTTGTTTTACGCTATTACGAAATCTACGCTCTAAAAGTATCAGTGACAATAAAATTCTCAAGTCTCTCAATGATGTTTTGGATATTCTGGCTAAATTAAAAACCTTGGAAGTTCCAGATACAGTTGAATTGTTTCCTACAACAGTCTATGGTTGGATAGACAACAGCGATTCAGACTCGGAACCACTCAATATTGATACGGTACTTGTTCAGGCTCTTAATACTGGCGCGAAGGAATGGTTTGAGTACGTCATCGAAGGAAGTAAACCGACAAAGAATCAGGAGAACGATGAAGATAAACTGCAATATGTTATAATGATAATACAAATGGTTCGATCTGATTTACAACGTGCAATGGAATACTTTGATAAGTTATTTTATCAGTAAGTATAAACCTAATAAAAAATGTCCGTTTACATAATCATTGTTTTAATTTCTATTTCAGAAAAATTCGTTTTAATTACTCAACAGCCCTGTTTCAGTTTTATGATTCAAATTTAATGGAAATTTCTAAAGGAATCGTAAAAGGCGTGTGCTCTAACATTAAAATGCTCGATGTGCCGGATGATCAGTTTGAATATTTACCTAATATTGATAATGTAAACATGGGAACAACCTTATTTGAAGTTTACTTGGTTATTAAACGATACAATATTCTAGGTAAAATAGTTTTTTAAATATCAGTATTGTAAATTTAATTTAAATAATTTTTTACTTTCAGGCCGATCTCTGTGCCCTAACAGTAAATTACGCATGAACGACTTTTACCAGTGGTTTGAAAGAGGTGTCACCCACTGGCTGGATATTTCGGTTATTAAAGCCCTGAACCGCATTCAAAAAGCTATAGATTTGGATCAACTTAAGGCGGTTGATGAAACGGTCAAATATAGCTCTTCAGCAGTGGACACGTTGGCCATTTTTTACCAGATTAAAATATTTTGGCAACAATTGGACTGGCCGGAAATAGAAGGATCATACACATTCGTAGCTAAAATTGTGAATGTAAGATAAATTAGTTATTATTCCCTAAACGATTTTTAAAATACTTCCTTAATATTATATTCAAATAGGATATATGCAGATGTTGCGTTTTTTATGCACAGCGCATGTCACGACGTGTAGAGTGCTTTACAAAACTTAGCAAGGATGATGAGAATTTTGGTCAGTTTAAAAACGTTTAAAGAAAAATGTATTATAACGAACATTTTATTTTTGTACAGTTTTATCAGAGGAATGGTGTTTGGCTATTAACAACATGGACTATATTCGCCAGAGTTTGCCTTCCTTTATAAAGGTTTGATATACAACTCGAACATTTTCAAACAAATTAATGTAATTCAATTTTTGATTGTCATTTTAGGAGCTCGGAACTGACGATGTCATAGGACGTCTGGGAGAATTTAGAACAAATCTTGAAGCTGAACGTTGTGCAAACACTATTAAGGCCGTAATTGACAATGCACTTGATACACAACGCAATCAAATTGTAGAGTTAATAGAGCATGTTGCTAAAAAAATGTCTCCACCAATTCGACGATTTCTTACCGAAGGTGCTGAGGTTCTGCACAAGGACTCCAATTCTATGGAAAGGCTAATGATATATTTAGAACGATCATTGGCGACATTATATGAGTGTCTTAATGAAATCAATTTCGGTAGAATTTTAGACGGCATTTGGGAAGAGTTATCTGTAATAATTTATGACCTTGTTCAGTCAAATCTGGAAGTTAGTATATTTACAATACTAAATCTTGTCATTATTTAAAACTTTTAATCATTTTTAGAAACGACGGCCGCCAGCTTTCTTCAAAAACTTAAGAGATACTCTTCACACTCTTGTATCCTGTTTTAAAATGGGTGAAGGTGTAACTTCTGATAATAAAATATTAGAAGAAATAGAAAGCTCATTAGATCTTCATGGCCTTGAAACTGCTGAACTTATTCATCATTATTACCTCGACCGCTTGCAATATCAAAAGGAACAAACTAAAGCAAACTTCGGTCAATTGACCATAAGTGCGCAATTTACAGAATCAAAGTTATTGGTAAGAAGTGAAATTGTCGTTGGCACACACATAAGGTCAACATTTAAATTGTTATTTTTTTATGTTAGCTACAAATATTGAACGGTCGTAATTTGGTTCCTATGGATACGAATGGAACGTGCGATTCATTTGTTAAAGTTTATATGATGCCTACAAGTCGATTCAATGGTTTTACACCAGTGAAAACAACTGTTCATAATAAAAACTGTTTTCCACTTTACGATGAACAGTTTTCATTGTAAGTATTGCGATAAACTTATGATTTTCAACGATTCTAAATATTTCATTTACTTTTTAGTAATTTAAGTGTTGACCAACGATCAAAGGAGGATAGTCTGATTTTATTCAGTGTTAAGGACAAAGACTTATTTGGAATGACAAGTCAATACATTGCTGAATGCTATATAACGTTCGCAGATCTCCTAGCTTCTGAAGGCGAGCAAATTATAATGAATCTATCTAGACCAGAATATACAGGTAAATATTCAAAATCAAATATTCTTCTGAACGAATATAATTATACATACATATTTTTGTTCTAGATTCTTTAGCCTTAAGAGCCTTGGAGTTTCGGCAAGGTGATAAGCAAGCAAGAGATTTCCTCAAAAAATTAAAAAATAAATCATATTCATAATTCGTGATACCTACCGACAATGTCAAAGATTTCTTATTTCCAGAAAAGTTAACGGTATTATTTATATATTATGATATACTCATGATAAGGAACAACCTTGATAAGGCTTAAGATTACATACAAATGTCTAAAACTTTTTATTTGCCTACTTAAAATACGTAATAAAGACAAAATACTATGGTCATTATTAATTATATATTTTTTATTTACTACAATCATTTGATCCATAAATGCGAGACATGCTTTTTTTGAGTTTTTGAAGAATTTAATAAACATGTTCATTTTATAAACAAGTTCATTTGGCCTCATACTGCCTCCAAATCCGGAACAACAAAAAGTATCGGTTTGATATTTCTGTAAAATTGCTTGGTTTTCAGTATTTTTTTTTTTAATTTTATTTTAGGCAGCGAAACAAACTTTTATAACCATCATAAAAAAGCAACCCAAAAATTGAATTTTTAAATTGGTGACTATCAAGCTCTCGCATATTTTCTTCGCTGCTGTTTTAGTAAATTGAATGTACACGATCATTGAAGATAAAAAATATCGATGTTTTCCTGCACTGAATTATCGATGTTAAATCGATGTTGTTCCAGCTCTGGGTGTCATAATGTGTTTCGCGGTAAATAGGAATTCAACAAGTTGTGAACGACTTATTTGTTTTAATTCAAAGAGTAAATGCTTACCGAAATTACTGTTTAATGTATTCAACTTCATTTAGAAATCTCCGTATTTCAGTGTGCGAAAAACGAAAGTCCTGGACAGCGTTTGATGAGACCATATTTCTAAAAATCTGGTATAGCTATTTGGAAGTGTTTAATTCCAGCAACACGCGATCTGAAGTTTATCCCCACTTGGAAACTGAATTAATTAATCAGGGAATTGTTATGTCCCCTGTTGATATTAAGGCGAAAATGGAATCTTTAAAACGGAAATATTTAAAGTAGGTCAAGAGAGATGATTTTTTTATGTCTAAAACTAAAATAACGAATTTTTCTAGCATAAGAAACCAAAACCATTACCCCATCAGGTGGGCTAATTATGACAAAATGGTTGCTATAATGGAATATAGTTACAAAACAAAATCTACAACCGAATCGGAAGATAATTTAAGTATGTTGAAGTTTTATATCATAAAATAACTTGTTTAACGAATATGATTACCACTCAATCTAGTTCATGTAGATGAAGATTCTGAAAATTATTTACATTTTTATGAACGATTGCCTTCTCCAACACCATCTCCGGATTTGTCACCTAATGAACAATCCGCAGATACGACTAATGCTCAGCCTGCAAATTCGGTGGCATTGAGTGACAAACATAATAATGATCAAGAATACACCGAACTATCTAATGAACAATTTGGTTATTTCATTGCGAACGAGCTGAATACCTTGGACGCTGATCTGCAAATAGAGGCAATGAGCAGAATTTATGATGTTATATGCACTATGCAAATGAAACAAGTAATGATCAACAATGAAAAGTCAGTGTAATTAGTATACTATAACATAGTTACGTATAGTTCTACTTTCAACATGATCTGTCTTTAGTATAGATGCATATGGAAGAATCGCCTTGATGGTTAAGTTAAATCAGGGTATTTTGTTTATTTCTTTATTTGAGTTTACGTAAATTACATATCGATAGTGATAATAAAAACATAATACGGTATAGTCATAATAATCATCTTCATAAATGTTGACTTAAGTATTAAATAATTATTTAAGAGATTTTTTCGCATACTTTTTGACGTTTCTTTTGTTTTATCTCGATTATGAAAATCAAATGTTTTAGTTTAAGTATTCACACAAAAACAAATTAATTAAATATGTGAAAATGGCGCACAAACTTTTTCAAGTGGAAAACACTTTGTTTCTTTTTTTTATGTACAAATAACAAAAAATAATAGTCACTTATAATATTGATAAAATTAAAATTAAACAAAGACAATCATGAAGCAAAACACACAAATTTGACCCTGGAAGATACGTTGGTTTCGTTCACAATCAGGCGCCCATATTCGGGAATATGTATGTGAATATATATGGATGATTGTGCGGCATTAGCCTAGACATCGATCTGGAATGGGGAGCCGGGTATATGCTCTTCGCCCCATTTGATTAGGAGCACGTACTGGCCGCGATCGCGCACCAGATACTGAACATTGTAGTTGTTGTGCCCAGCATGCTTGACATGGAACTCCTCACAAGGTCCCTTTGGCCCGTACATGCCCACGTAGAGGATGTTGTTACCTGAGAATACAATGTATATATAAAGCTATTAATCTGCTAGCCAATCTGTGGATTCATCTCTACTCACCTGCATCTGTTGCACAGATACTGAACTGGTTCTGTTTGCCAATGTATGCCTTCTTTAGGCCCATTCCCTTGGAGACAACCTTGTTGGCGTCGGACTTAAAGTTAGGCAGATGGACACCAGTGTTCTTGCCTCCCTTGGCCACCTTCTGGACCGTCTCCACAATTACTGTGGATGTCTCCTGTGCGCCCTCATCAGCCAGTTTGTCGCCGCTGGCGTGTACCCTGAAGGGTGATCCCACGATGTGCATGTTATTGTATTTAACCGTGATGTAGTGCTCACCAGGCAGCAGCGGTGTGTAGCGCACCTTGTAGCCCTCCTCGACTTCAGTGCAATCCATGGCCACCTTCGAGGGACCATCGATGGATACGGCGAGGGTGCCAACGCCCGCGTTGCAGGTGTTGATTATGAAATCGGCCTTGTGTCCAGTCTTGACATCGTCCAAGCCACTTCCACTGGCATGCACTGCAGCCGGATCAGCCACATCCTTGCCGACCTTGATCCTGAATGGCGAATCGGGTATGTGCACGCCGTTGAACTTGACGTGAATGGCATGAATGCCGTTCTCGCGCGGATAGAAGCGTACCGAATACATTTCACCGTCAATCACCTGAATGAAGCAATCATCATCGGTGCCGGATGGTGCAACGATCTTGGCATCCAGCTCACCCTTTGCGCCATTCTTGCGCACCATAAACTGATAGGGCGCATCGGCCTGGATGTTGCCCTGAGGGAACTGCTGCACCTCCAGCTTGTGAGCATCACCAGCATCGGGCGATACGTAAACCTTGAAGGGAGAGTCTGGGATATGGCGATCGTTGAACTTCAGACCGACACGGTACTCTCCTGGCTCAGTCACTTTGTAGGAGACATCACAGCTGCCGTCCTTGCGATCCTTGAACTCAATATCAGCCTTGCTGGGGCCCTCAACCGAAATGGCTAGCGAGCCGCCGCCAGCCTCACGGGTCCACACATTGAATTCGGCTGTCTCGCCGACAACACCGCGTTCCAGACCCGAACCGCCGGCCTTTACCAAGTGGCTGCCCGAATCGCGCAGTGGACCCACTGTGAATTGGAAAGGCGAGCCGGGTATGTGCATCTCCGAGTAGCGCACCGACACGGTGTGCACTCCCAATTCCTTGGGCACAAAGTGCACTGAGTAGAGGCCGTCCTCAACTTCCTGGATCTCGGCGTCCTCGGTAACGTTGCTGGGCGAGGTGACACAAGCGGCCAGATCGAAAGATGTAATGCCAGGCATTTTGAAGGTCAGCTTGCACTGGCTTCCGATCTCAGTGATGGGCACTGCATCGCGCTCCCGCTGAATCTTCTCGCGCTTGCGGTTGCTACCCTCACCGGCTACCTTGACAGTGAAGGGAGAACCCTCCACGTGATGATCGGCAAACTTCAGATTGACAATGTAGTAGCCTGGCTCAGTGGGCTTGTAGGAGATGTTCAGTGTGCCGTCATCCTTGTCGGTGCACTGGATCTCAGCTTTGCTGGGGCCCTCAATGGACACGGACAGACCGCCGAAGCCAGCGTTGCGTGTATCCACAGAGAAGATGTTGTCGCTGTGGGTCTGGCCCTCCTTGAGGCCACTGCCGCTCACCTTCACCTTCTTGGCATCACCCACTTCCCGCTCGCAGACGGTTACCTTGAAGGGAGAGTTGTTGATGTGCTTGCCCAGTCGCTTGACAGACACCAGATGCTCGCCGATCTCACGGGGTGTGAACGAGATACCAATGTTGCCGGTAGGCATGCGCTTAAGGAAACACGGCTCCTCAAGACCACTGGGCGCTTGAATGGAGGCATTGAGGGCGCGCAGATCATCGTCCGTGATGTCGCCAGGCATGGTGACCTCAGAGCAGGAGCCAACAGAAATCTGGTTACGCTTGCGACCCTCTCCGGTGATCTTGGCGAAATAGGGCGAGCCCTTGATGTGTTTGTCGCCGAAGCGCACCGACACCTGGTATTCACCTGGGGCAGTGGGCAGGTACTGCACCGAGACGGTGCCGTCTTTGTTGTCATGGTAGTTGATCTGCAATTGCCATACATTATCCTTACTTAACTGATCTCGTGACAGATCGACAGTTGCTACTTACGTCTGCCTTGCTAGGACCTTCCACAGCCATTGTCAGACCACCTGCGCTGGCTCCCTTAGTTGAGATAGTGAAGTTGGCAGGTTCACCAGTGACACCATGTGTCAGTCCAGGACCATAGGCGGTCACATAGCCAGATGTAATGGAGTCCACGTGGAATTTGAACGGAGATCCTAAAGTGGGGGGAACAATCAATGATGAGCTAAGGAATTTATTCAGAGTTCTCTGCTTACCTTGCACGGGTTCACCGTTGTATTTCACAACCAACTCATGGGAACCCTCCTCGCGGGGATCGTACTTCACAGAGACGGTACCATCACGGTTGTCCTGGATAACGGGTTTGTCTACCTTACCACTTGGCATTTTGACTTCAGCTGAAAGCGAAAGGGGAACTCATTAGTTCTGACTGGCCAACCTTAGCACTTCACATAACCTATAAACACAAAAAGGGGCGTAACCACAGTATGATATGACCACACCCATTTAAAAATTTTATGGCCAGTGGGCAAAATCCAACGGAAATCACTTTTCCCCATACTCTAAAGAAATATCATAATTTCGCTTTTATGTTCGAATTTGCGTGACAATTTTTTATTAAAAGAATCTATTTTTGTTTGCGAATCATGAAATATTTGAAACTTGTGCGGATTGTGAACTTATTATGACAAGCACAGTTAATTATTGGCACCAAATGTTTTGCCCGTTATTTTTGCACTCGGAACTGAATTTTCATAAAGAATTTCTAATAATACGCGGCAGGACAACGAGTTCCAAATAAAATTTAATTTCAACTTGGTAACCTTTCACTTTGTTTTGTTATCTTGATTAACGTACTTATTTATTTACTATATATCTAAATAATTATATTGTGTCCTTTTGATAATCCTTGCTAACTTGTTAAGAACCACTTCTCGACACTGTGAATGCTCTGCACGAACTGAGTCCAAAGTAAGCTCTCGTATTTCTGAAGAAATTTCCCTCAACGCCTACAATTAGTTTTCTACTTTCCCACGCTCGCCTCGGTCCCGGATGTTTTTGAGGTCGAATATAGGACAATCTTTTTTTATTCTATTTACCACCTATGCACAGTATATATCTGGACTCATATATATGTAGATCTATCCAAAAACTTTATGTGTGCAGTGAGATTTGAATTCCCCCCCAATTGCTGGAGAAACTTCTCCTGCCTTCACACAAACATCGGCACGTGCCTATATTTATATTAAATTAGTGGTATATTTATAATCGGGATGCATCATATAGGAAAATCATATATGCATAGGCATCTCTTATACATAATATTCCCGAAAAAACATTTCAAAAAGTAGCACGACCGCCGTATTTACTATGATATATCATTCCGTATTATATACTATGCATACTATATAGCAGCGCCACGAGGGATCATTAATTTTAAGTGTTCCCCACATAAGCGACATGAGACAGAAAGATTCGATGTTGTTGATAGAAAGTCACCTGCATGGAATTTAGTGGGCGTTTAGCAGTAAATAAGAAAACAGTATCAGAAATAGCATAGGCAATCAAAGTGAATCAGAGGCTCCATTAGAAAACAAGACTGATTCCCCAGGGAGTGTTAGTCTAATGGTTACCCTGTAGTTACAGATGATATAAATTAAGTTAGATATTTCATTAACTTATATTATTTAACTGAGTATATTCTATGTTTTCTTCAATCTCCGACAAGAAAGGTGGCTTTGAATAATTCTTAATAATCTCCTGCTTGGCGTCATTAATGTACCCTATTTGGATTACTATAGGGTATTCAAATTGTTGGAATAAATGTCTTGATCTGTAATGTTAATTAGCATAAGAGTATATCAGCTGTTCTGGTAAGACATAATGTAATGTAAAATAACATTATTAAGTTACTTGTTAAATTGCTCATGGAATGCCAAAAAGAAAAGAAGTGCACGACGCACAAGCTCATTAAATAATAAATATATATAATTAAATAAACAAATTAAGTTTATTATTAACACGAAAAACTAATAATTATCCTAAATCCTTACCTCGGATCATTAATCTGACCAATTCAGATAACTACAGGGTATTCCAATAAATAATAAAAATGAATCAGACCGTACTATTTTTGACTTTTTATCATAAATAATATAGGATAAATAAATATCAAATGCTTTTAGTTCTCACTTGTGTCGCTAGACCATTATCATAAATTCATGATTTATATATAAAAATGTTAAGTTAAAAACTATATACATATGTATATATAACATACTGTCGAACATATCATAAATAGCAGGATCAGTATTCCATGACTTATCACTTTGATATGCTCAGTATTTTGCTTAATTAATCACACCAACAATTCGCCTGATTCTGGTTTGCCAAACAGACGCGTTACCAAGTTGGCAAGACAAGCATCGGAGGGGGCGCGGCCACACCTCAAACGGCGCACACAACAGACAGACATAAATCAGAAGAGCGTGTCGCGTGCCTGTCTGTTGTTTAGAAAATGTATAAGAAAAACAATGGAAAATACAACAGATAGAATAGTGACGAGGAGATCGGAGATCTCTCCCGGCGGGCCAAGTGTCTGGTGCCAAGTGGAACGCGTTGGGGGCAATTGAAACAATTTATTGGTTCGCGCTAATGTGGAACAATTAAAGTGGCATTAATTCACAGTTCGCACATTGCAATAAGTAATGAAACATGGAAATAAATCCTTATATAATATATGTAGATTGAAGATGCCGCTTTCAGCTGTTCGATTTCATAAAGCAAATGACATGTAAAATTCAAATAATCCCAAATATTTTTCAAAGAACTTTGCAAATTAACGATCAAAATATGGCGTGCATTGCATAAAAAAAAAATGAAGAGTAGGAGGAGAGGGAAATAGCAAGCGGGAACTGCGGCACATATAAAAAATGCTGCTGGCAAGACAACTCAATAGCATCTTGCGAACAAAATTATGATTATTTATGTCTGAACATTTGTTGCTGTCCGTCGCAATTTCCAGCCCCTTTCGCCCCCCATTCGCCCTGTGCCTTCATCCACCTGCCACCTCTGCCCATTGAAGCATGGGAAGCCTTCGTCGTTGCCGCTGCGATCTTTTGGCAGCTTTTAATGGACGCTGGCAATACAAATGAAAGATTTAATGACTCTCAAGCTGTTCTAGTCAGCGCGATGATCGCTTATATGTTTTCGATATATCAGCGAAAGTTTGCGCCATTTGCGCATAGCAAAGAAATGAAAACACTTGAAAACAAGAAATGCAAATATTTGATACAATCTCTTGGAATATTGATTTCAATTTTATATTAATTATTATTTTTTTTGTCTTCTTTCTTTTTAATAATATATAACAATGTTGAATACTTTGAAAATTGTATCTATTTCAGATAGATTAAATTCAAGAAAGAAACTAGAAATAGAAGACTTCAACCACTTGTAGGGATAATAATATAAACTATGTGATTACCTGCTACCCAAATCAATTTTTTAAAATATTTAACTTATATGTTTAGCGTATTTAGTGTTGCGTATTTAGCATGGGACGTCTTGAATAGCAGTACCCTCATTATATTGTTTCTTTAATAACTTTTGTCGCGGAACGGATAAGATGGCTATCGATAATTAGTTAAGTAATTTGTTACCGATATTGTCGGCGGCTCGAAAACTTCTATGTTAACTATCCATTGGCAGCTTAATTAAAAATTAAAGTTCTAACATTAAAATTACGTAAAAATTCGTTTGTTATCGATTAATAGGGGCAGAAAAGGACCTGCTTGGAGGCCCTGCCTGAAGTTTTCGTGTCACAGCTCTTGTTGGCTAGTGTAAACCATCAGCAGTCCCTCACAGATGGCAAGTGAGCGACTGAGGCCAAGCGAATTTTATGCTTTGTTGCAAACTCTGATAATAAATCATAGAATTTAATTTGCAACTCGTACGCGGCACGGCATATAATGGCTGCATCTGACAAATATGCGTTGCCGAAGGCAGAAGAAGAGACATCTAAAAGACTTTTGGTCATAATTCAAAACTATAGTACATTGGTTCGTCGGTTCGTTGTGTGGCTTGTAGCGCCGCCTTTAATCGGAGGCAGTTGGCTGGTGTGATTTTAGTCATTAACCCAAATGAGCCACATTTCTGTGGGTTTAGTCAGCGCAATTGGAATGGGAATGGGGTTCATTGACGACATCGGTCGTGCACGTCACGATTGTCGTGATTCTCTGGCAAAATGTCAAATCGAAATGCAAAAGAATTTTTGCGCTTTGACAACTCCAAAGAAAATAATTCAATTTTTGTAGAAATTAACGATATATAACGCTGGCGATATTGTGCAGGATCGTGAGATTTACCTTGATGCGTTACAATTGAAAACGATGATTTGAAATTCAATGGCAAAAAATCAGAACCATTTAATCCTTGATTCTCGGGTATGATGGTTTCATTGAAGTAGACGTGTGTGCGCTCGACGTGATCGCGTTCCGAAACGGTCACCTTGTAGTAATAGGGTCGAAAGTAATACGAATGATCAGCCCAGGTCGCTTCCGGCGTTGGCGCTTTCTCAGATAACCAACTGAAGTGCATTTTCGGGTATTTCGATGTTGGGTTTTTTAATTGATTTCGATTCGAACAGTTTTACGGCCCGGATGGATATTGAAATAAAGACACTTAAAATTTAGAACAATTTAATACAATACAACGTAAATTGTTTTCTACTCGTCCATGTCTATCCGGTGTGATCAGTCAGTAAGGATATGTGCTGATCTGGGGGGCCTTTGACAGTCCATATAACAATTTAGTTAGCACATATCCTTGCGAAACTGGTATACCACTGGACATTCAAATAGGAACGAGATAAAAAATGGCACTCACACTTTGGAGGGGGGGAACAAAGTCGATCGAATGGCGCGTTATATAATTTAACAATTTATAAATGTCTTTTATTTTAGTCCTGTAAACATACAGACACACACACACCCGCACGCACGCACACACTGAGAGATAATTGCAAATTAAATTATTTGCTTAGTTAATGTGTCATTTGTTTGCGCACGATTTTAATTGCCAGCGACGTTCTGCAGGTCCACGCGTCTCCACGTCCCGATTTCAAGTGAACATCGACAGTTCCAAATCGAAATTAAGGCCAATATATAAAAGCACGCCAGTTCCTACCACAAAGATGCGTCTCTATCGCAGCAGCAGAGCAGAGCTGTTGGCAGCATAGCACACACACACACATACACACACACACAGCGCACACTCTGAGGAAATCGCAATGGTATGGATCTTCGAAAATATGGCTGCCCATGGTGCGGCCTGTGCTATAAAGGAGGCAGCAGCAGCGGAGCCAATGAACGATATATAAAAGATAAAATATATAGAAAATTGGAAATATTTCATATGACAAATGCGAGTGTGTTTAATATCGAACAGACCTATCTCTATACTTATACAGACATTTATATATACTATATATTCGCATAACTACATAAGTATGTGTATTTTATTGGTCTAACAGTTGTCATTTCGAATTTCGAGCTCGAAAGGTGCAAATATAAAATTAATTCAGCGTTTTTTTGATCTCAGGTCATGCACACTTATGTAGTTTACGATATATATGTATTCATCTATATGCTGCCTATATGTTTTTCAATATGTATGGCAAAGGAAATTAAATTTATTACTGATTGCAACAACGACGACATAAAATTTATTAATATTCGCCCATTAAAAAGGCGCAAAATGTTTAAAAATAAATTCGATCTGTAAGATTTTTTATAGCATGGCGACGCAAATGCTTTAGCTATAAAATTCAATAAATATGTTATCTATGGAATTCCGAAAATGCGTTAAACATTTTGTCAAACTGTTGGCATTAGCTAGAAATTAATCGCAGTATTCCCATATATTTTGCTTCGTTCTTATATAATGTGAATTCGTCTATTGGCTTGAATAAATGTCGATTCATATGAAATGAGTATATGGAGATCTGGCAGCCCTCTTAATTTTCCAATCACACTTATTGACATATATCTGTTTAATTTATTGATATACTTTAGTATTCGATCGCTAACTGTCAAGTACACAACACGTGCCGCACCGTGACCTTTTAAAACTTTATACATTTAATCCAAATAAATCCTAAGCATCAAACACCATCCATTGCATTTGATTCCATAAAGCGTCTACCAAAACTCTTGTTCACCACAAGTATAATTGGCCAGGCTATCGAACATTTTGTAAAGCATTTATGGTCTAGAAAATATGCATCGATAATATTGCAATACTCTGGGAATGAACTGGAAATTATTTTAACGAGCCAAAAGATAAACATCCAAAAGGACGCGGACAATCGAATTAGCACCTATAGGGATTATAGATTCAAAGTTCTCTATTCTTCCTTTTCTTTTCCTCTTTTCCAGCAACCAAAAGTGACTCAAAACTTCCAAAACGTCGCTTCTGTGCTCTGCGATGTCTTAGTTCAGAGAATAGTTTAGTTCATATTTCCTTTATATACCCGAAATACAACTTTGTTTGAGTTTTACGTATGCTCAGGAGGTTGACCGGACGTCACACAATCACAGTCTCTGACGAGCAGTGAAAAATAAGTGCAACAAATGCGCGACAAAAAATGTCATTTGGCCAAAACGAATCATTTACAACAAACCATCTTCAAAGCAAATGGAGCGCGCCACGAAAGCTGCCGCCGCCGCCGACCATTCGATGGTCGATGCTACACAAAAAAAGGGGAGGACACTCGAATGAATCTGTTCGATTCGTACCCTATTCGTTGCCACTTGCGAAGAGTCGCAGCAGACCAAATGGAACGTGGCGCGCTCTGTGATCTTAATGAGGAGCCGAGACCCAGTTTTTCTGGCTGCGCAGCGGCGAAAATGTTTGAAAATTGCATGGAAGCGTGAAAAATCGAACAAATATTTGCATCGCACGAATCAAGTGAATATGCATTATTGATTCGTGTATAAGCAAGAATGACCAATGGCAAAAGAGCCCATCAATCATGCTGAAAATTGAATGAAATTGTGTAGGCAAACGTTTTACAACTCGTAAATGCGTCGGCAAACCAAAACACCAAATTCACATAAATTGCGCTAATTAAGAAACATTCAAATTGGATGAATAGCTAATTACTTTCACGAGTGTTGCAGTCAACGAACCAGAAACAAAAGAAAGTCAATTATGGCGCCCACAAGATGAGTTGAGGACGACTCTGAAAAGACATTGTCTCTCTCTCTTTCTCTATCGCCCCCTCTCTTTCTGTGACACAGTGCAATTAACTTGTCAAGTTGTCGGCAATTGGTCAGATAAGCCACTGCACCTCCAACATGTGTCACTGTGACAGTCTGTCTGTCTCTCTGTCTGTCTCCATCTGCGTGTCTCAATTTGCATCTCGGGTGCGTTGCCTCCGCTTTTTAGCTCTGTTTGTCATGTTTCAACTGACGAACGTATGCATTTCTATAGCATTCACAACTGTGTACATACTATATATACGCTGTCATACGAATATCTCAAATTTACGACTGTGGCGCTGGCTATTTTTGTGATTTTTCCGAGATTTTCACAATGGCTGCGAGGCGTTGCACTAAATTGCAGATACAAAGCGAGACACCGCTTAAATAGCGCATAAATATTTTTTAAATTAAACAAATCAAAATTGTTGTTTTCATTTTAAATTTGTCTGACGATGACAATGTTTTGTTTTCGCAACAGGAGACCACACGAGTTATTATCGTTCAAATCATTTGATCGTTATTTCTTTGCAATAACAAAGGCGACTAAACATACTATAGATATAAATAAGGTATAATATATAAATATAGAATATTTGTTATATTTGGTTATGCAGTTTTAACACACCTGTAACGTTTCCGCCTGTTGTGGGGAGTGGCAACTTCTCAAAGGCAACGCTTCGATATGTAACTTCCGACTTTCCGTTAACAAGTTCGCTCTGCAAAGGAAAGGAAGAAGTTTTATATTTATTTATATAAAAAACAATAAAAAACTCAAATATAATACACACAGTTGAATTACAATAAACTTTTTCACATATACACTGTGTAAAACTCTAAGGATTCACTGAGTAACATAAAACACATCGAATTATTGAAAGATCAAGGGTTTAATATTACTCGGAAACTTTTATAAATTGCCAGATAAAAAAACAACATTTAGAATATTTTATTTTGTATTCTAATTTTCATATTTTTCCTTTCACTTTCTCCATCGTACTCACCTGTGTTGTTGTCTGCTTAACCACCTTGGTCGTATGCTCCTCGACGTATTCACTGTGCGAATATTGTTCGATGCTTTCGACAGCCTGAGAGGTCAATGGAAATAGAATTGAAATTAAAAATGGAAAATGCACAAAATATTGTTTTATATTTCAATAGAAATTCAAATAACAGCAATCAAGCAGTGATTTTGAAATCAAAAAACACACACACACACACAGAAATGGACGTGTGTGTGTGTGATCAGCGATCCGTATACTTTGCACTTGTGAAGAAATTCGCACAAATATTTTACAACTATGGCGTCTGCTTATTATTAAGAGTCGATGCATTGATTGATATGAAAAAACTTGAAAGTGTGAAACTACAAAAGAAGCAAAAAGAGCGAAAAGTACGACGGCATGGCGCACAGCTTATGGGGAATACGAATTGGACAGACATGGACACATACACACACACATAGATACACACAGATACTCATGCTGCAGAAGGAAGTGGCATTGATTGACGCGTTGTAGTTGTAGTCGTAGTTTTGTGTGGTCATGTGCAAAGAATTTCCACACAACGATCAACGATGGGTTATATAAGTACACGAATATAATGAGTGCGAAAATATCGAAATAATTCCGTGCCATATCCGTGGCCAAATCGAAAAGTCAAAGATACAAATCTCAATAAAATATTTCGAGCTATTAATAAGAGTAGTATGTGAATCGATTGGATGGGAAAATAGAATTGCAATTTTCGCCAGCCAAAAGATCGACGATTGACATGGACATGTATTGAGCAGAAGAAACGTCATGAAATCGAATTGAAAGAACAGCAAAAAAACGAAAATAATATTACATAGCCTAGGTATGCCACCACCTTGTACTATACTTCCAGTTCTCGGAACTCTTGACGCGACGAAGATCGGAACGATGACGATGACAGCCACGGGGACAAACTCTGACTAAGAATCGATGTGCGACTAGACAAGGCAACTAGGCGCAGTTGGCTCTTCCTCTAGCCAATCTTAATAGTTTCCACAACCAGAACGCACACTCACACACACACATAACACAGACAGTGAGTGTGAGAGAGAGAGGGAGACACACATGTGTGTAATTTTATTTTCTTATTTTAATTACTTGTGAATTTTAGTTGCATGCACAAAATGAATTTCACATGTATACTAGGCGTATACTTGATATGTGTGTGCACGCTGCCCACGGGATCGCTTGCAGTGGCAAAGGCGACAACAACTATGAATCAGCAGCTTCTTAGCCATGCTCTTAACACCATTTACATGTATACATTGTATATGTATATAAAAATATCAACAAATACAAATATATACATACATATGTGTGTTTGTGTGTGAGTTTTATATAGATGAATATGTATGCATTTTATTACGGCGGTTTCTTTAGTTACGTTTCTAATTTTGTTGTATGCCGCACCAATAAAATTTCGAAATTTTCATATTTACATTTTGCTGCGATGCAACGCGGTCTGCAGTTTATATGTCCGCCATATGTATATATACATATGTATGTATATATGTTGATTATTTAAATAATAATTTAATTAATACTGGCTGCAAACAATGTGTTAATTTATGTTCAATGACATGAAAATGGACTGTAGATATTTTGGTAACTAATTGAGGAAATTTCTAAAAGTTATCATCACTAATAATATATGTGATTTAGCTCTACTAACTATTGTATATAATAAGATAAGAAACTTCAATCGAAAAGTTTACAATGAAAATTTCCCGATCTGTTTCGTATGTTTTCGTTCAATCTCTTTGCCTCAATTCTATATAAGATCATTAAAAATGTATATACAATAAAAAGTTGATGGCCACTTATCCACTCTCAAAAAACAAACATGAAAATGAGGGCCAATGTGCGGCGTGTCACGTAGTCTATGTGTATGTGAAATCCATGTGGATCGATGATAATGAAGTTCTAGAGTTTATGAACCCTGTCAAAAATAGAGACAGTTGCCCTTGCCATGGCACTAGAGAGCCGGCTAATTATACAAATATGTTGGGATTGAGCATAATTAATCTTGGTGTGCCTTATTGCACTTTCAATATTTCGGGCACTCTGCCCGTGAGCATTTCTCAGGTTTAATATTTGAATTGTTTTGACGATGGGACTACTGAGTGATGTGTGCTCTGCAGTACCTGGTTCCTTGTGTCTGTTTTGCCATCAGGTAATTTAATTTCGCCAACATGTCTCTGACAGGCCATTAGTTAGGTTGTCAGCAATTATAACATACTTACAGCATTCGCGAAATCGGGCTGAAATAGAGTCGAGAAGGGTGCAAAGTATACGGATAACAGGTAGAGGGTGCTGTGGGTTAGGAAACTGTTGTTAAATTAGCAATTATTATAAATTATTTGGCAGCGGAGCTGAGCTAAAGCATAGACCAGTTCAAGTATTGCATTGGTTCGAGAGAGTTCTGTATGGTTAGGTGCACTACTATTGAATATACAATCAAATCAAATCGAATCACAATCAAAATACAAACACACACAAACAACTTACGCATATGGTATAGTAGGGTATATAACTAACTAAAACAAAAGCATTAAAACAATTGAATAATAGTGCATAATGTGCATAATGTAAAACAAAGCGCATTGTAATTTAGCGTAGCGTAGCATTTTTTGGTTCAATTCGAATTTCGAAAACGTTATAATGTGCATGCAATTAAATTTGAGTCTTCTTTTTTGTTTTTTCTCTCAAAATTTGTCTTCGAGTATTCTGGTTTTAATGTTTTCCTTTTCTTTTATTTTTTTGTTGTCATGTTTTACAATGTTGCACTTATATTGTATTCCATCTTCTTCTATTGTTTTATTGCTGTGTGAGTCTTCATCGCTTTTACGCTAAATACATATATACAGTATATATATATATATATGTATATATACATATATGATATATGGTATATATATTCATACATATGGTAAATTGTTTGCGTGTTTATTTTGTATTGCAATTGCGGCTGCTTCGAAATGTCTTTCGATAGGGAACATAAACAATTTGAACGGGACGCACACGAGACAAGCCACAAACACGAAATGATCTTGGGGATCTTGGATCTGACTAGAACTTAGTAGGTACAGTAGGTGTATGATCGTAGTATCGATTCTCTCCGCTGCTTAGGTGACTAGATAAAGAGTAAGTTAGGATGGTAATAATAATTGCTAATTCTCAACGAGCTCCCATTTGTGACTCTAGACTTGACTGTTGTTCGCTTTCTTTCTACATGTGTAGTAAATGTCATTCAGGCTACCTTAATGGAGAAGCTACCATTCGGTATGTCCTTGCCACCAAACTTCACATTGATGTCATAATCCCCGGGATCGTTCAAGGCGTACAGGATGTCGAAGAAACCGTCCTTCTCGATCACATCGATGTCAACGATTTCACTGCAGGGCGAAAGAGAAAGGAGATAATTCCAAAAACTGTCCCCAAGCATATCATAGGGATCATTAGCTTTGTCTACTGACCTGCCCTCCTTGTTGGTGATCTTGCAGGTGACGGCGCCATCGCCCGCCTCACGGGCGTCGACCTTCAGATGGGACTGACTGCCAGATGTCTGAATCTTGGGCGCCTGCTCTACCAACTTGCATTTCTTGGCCTCGCCGGTGGGGAATGCTTCGAGCTTGAAGGGCGATCCGTCAATCTCCCTGTCGCCGTACTTGACGCTGCACTGGTATGTACCGCACTCGTCCGGCACAAAGGTCACCACATAGGTGCCGCTGGCAACCTCCTCCAGGCGTGGCTGCAACGGCTTACCCTTGGGATTCTTGATGGCCACATTGATGTCAGCCTGACCAGCATCCTTGGTATCGATCTCGAATTCAGCGGGCAGTGAAGCTGGAGTTTTCTTCTTCTCGTTGACACCCTTCACTCGCACTTTGGTTGCCTCGGATTTCGGGAATACGGTCATCACAAACGGGCTAAGATGATGATGATGATGATGGTTAGGCCAAGCTACATATGATAGTTGCTGGAGAAACTCACCTGCATGGCACCTCGACGTCGGCGAACTTTACCTGGCAGGTCAGCACGGAGCCAGCCTTGGGCGGCACATAGTGCACCGCGTAAATGCAATTGCCTTTGTCCTCCACGCTGAGATTGTCGACGGGGATGCCCTCGGTGTTGGTCAGCTTCACGGCAATGCGACCAGGACCAGCCTCGCCCACATCGACGTTGAACACTGTTGGCACACTCTCGCGCACTTGGCCGTGTTCGATGCCTGGACCGTAAACCTTCACCTTGCTGGGGTCAACGGTTTCCTCGACAAGAACTCGGAAGGGCGAGCCGGGTATGTGCTTGTCGGCAAAGCGAATGGTGATGTCATACTCTCCCGGATCCGTGGCAAGGTAATCAACATCGCAGCTACCATCGCGATTATCTGTGCAAGTCATCTTTGCTTCAGAGGGTCCCTCAATAGCCAGCGACAGGCCGCCATTGCCGGCGCCCTTAGTCTCCACTGTGAACTTGTTCTTCTGGTTGGTCAAGCCCTTTTCCAGACCAGGTCCATAGGCCTTGCAACGCGATGGATCGCAGCCACTCTTCACATTGACCACGAATGGAGAGCCAGGCACGGGAATATTATCGTACATCAGTTCGATTGTGTGACGACCCGCCTCGAAGGGTGTGTACATAATGCGGAAAATATCATCAGTGGGTCCCTGGATGATCTTGCTGGGCAGTACATGGCCCATTGGGTCGAAGATGGCGCACGACAGCTTGCCAGAGTCGATGTTGCTGCCGACTTTGCTCATGTCAACATTAAAGTCCGTTGCCGCGTTCACAATGACACCTGCACGAAGTGGATCGAGGATTAAATAAGGAATTCTCTCGTAGGCGCGACATATCCAACGGACAATAACAACATCGAGATGCGATTAGTGTATCAAATGGCTTAGTCTCAACAACAACATACAAGAAATATATAAAACAACAACAACAACTTAAGGAGGCAGTAAGAGATTAGAGCCCATAGCATAAGTGTCACAATTGTTGGTCAGTAGCTCAGGCGGATTAGGCAGCGGCAGCGGCAACACTGGAACTCGGTACTCGGAGCGGTTAACTGGTGGTAAGTGGCAACTGGCAATTGGCAACAGCAACTCCTTGATAGCCTACCATGCGGCTGGATACCGATGCCACTGACACGAGTGTTCTTCAGGTTCGGCACGGGCACAATCAACGGTTGGAATGGAGATCCATTGATGTGTCGCTCATTGAATGTTATGTTCACACTGTAGTCCCCGGCCTCGGTGGGCAGATAGGCCACATTGCAGGTGCCGTCGCCGTTGTCCCGACAATTGATGGCCGCCTCGCAGGGACCCTCGACGGTCACGCCCAGACCGCCTTGCCCAGCGCCACGTGTGTCGATCATAAACTCTGCAGGCTGCCTGACAATACCACGCTCCAGTCCCGGCCCGAAAGCATGCACCTTATTGGAATCACTGCCCGTGAGGCACTGTAGCCGGAAGGGACGTGGCGTAATTGGTGTGCCGCCAAAGCAAATGCTCAGCAGATACTCGCCCAGCTGCGTGGGCGTAAAGTTCACCAGAAATCCTTCCGCCGTTGGTATGATATGGGCCTTAATACGATTGCCCGAGGGACTGGTGATAGTCACCGCCAGATCCGCCTTGGGCAGGCCGTGTGTGATAATACGAAACTGTTGCAAACTGTTCAGGGGCGCGGCTTATGGATGAATGAAATGACTTTTGAACTTAGACAGACCATGACAGACTTACTAAGAAATTGCTTCTATGTGATTCAATGAGCTTGGCTCGGATCAGTTAATATACAATACTGGGACATTTTGAGGTTACTTACTTGGCTCGAGACCGTCCACCTTGATCTTGGACACATCCACCGTCTGCTCCACGACCACCTTCTGTCCCAGAGGCACCCGCTGTCCGCCATATGTCATAGTGGTGGTGTAGGCTCCCTTCATGGGTGGAATCACTTCGACGGAGTAGGTGCTGTCCTCGTTGTCGATGATGCGACACGGCACCTCGATCTTGGTGTCCTCGTGCACGATCTTAACTTTCAGTTCTGCATCGCCAGCATCGCGGGCATCCACATTGAAGTGAGTGGCCACGTTGGGACGCACTCCAGGCTGTAGCCAGGGTCCGAATGCCTGCACCTTGGCAGCGTCCACGGGCACGCCCACGTAGATACGGTGCGGGGAGTTGGGCGTGGACACGCCACCGTAGTTGACTGCAAAACACGTATGAGATACGGAACAAGACTCAATCTTCTCCATCATATTTACCTTCCACAGTGTGTGGCACTCCAGAGACGGGCGTGTAGGTGACCTTCTTGGTGCCATCGGGATTGCTCTTGATCTGCACGGGCAGCTTGCTGCCATAGACATCCTGAACGACAACATCGAGTGGGGCATTGCCAGCTTTGCTGGTGTCCACATCGAAGCTGGTGGGTTGGTTGATGGTCACTCCGTTCTTCTCCAGACCCGGACCACTGGCCTTCACCAGTTCGGGATGAAAGTCTGTGCGTGGCAATATCTGCGCAATGAACGGCGACTTGGGTATGTCCTCGTTGTCGCAGAGAATATGCACCGCATACTCGCCGACGGCAGTTGGATGATACTTGACCAGAGCGGAGCCATCACCGTTGTCATGGCATTCGATCTCGGCCTGCGAGGGACCGGCCACGGTGAAGCCCAGTGCGCCAGTTTCACCATTGGTCTCCACCACAAAGGCGGCGGGGTATCCAATTACTCCGCTGCTCAGGCCAGGACCATAGGCAACAATGGAGGATTCCTTCTTGGGACCGACCTTCACTTCGAACGGCGACTTGGGCACTTCCTGGCCACTGAAGGTTACCATGACCACATAGCGACCCTCCTTGGCCGGGTAGTAGTGGCATTCATAGGTATTGCCATCCACCTTGGACTGCATGACATTCTGGTTCATGCCACCGGGTCCAATGACGCGCACTTCGGGCACACCCTCGCCGGCACCCTCGGTATGGATCTTAAAGTCGGCATCATCGCCCACACGAATACCAGTCGCCTGCAGGCCACGTCCAGAAACGCGCACCTTGCGGGCGTCCGACAGGGGAGCCACCTTCACAGGGAAGGGACTGTTGGGGATGGGTGTGCCGGCATAGAACACATTGACCGAGTGCAAACCTTGCAGTGCTGTGACATATTCGCAACGCCAAGTATCGTCCTCCAACTGGCGTACCTTGGCCGCCACCGAAGTCTTGTGGTTTGCGGGATCAATGATGATCACCTCCGGCACTCCACGACCTGCATCCTTAGTGAGTATATCGAAGAAAGTTGGCTTCTTGATGGTCACCCCATTGGGCTGTATACCCGGGCCGGTTACCTTAACCTTCGATGCGTCGCCAGCATGTCCCTCGACCTTGACGGGGAACGGCGACTTGGGAATATCACGGCCCGAGTACTTAACGGTCACCTTGTGCACACCCTCAGCCTTGGGTATATACGAAATCGTGTACGTGAGATTCTTGTCGTTGTTGAAACGCACATCGGCCTTCTCGACCTCCCCGTTGGGTCCTTCGATATCCACATCGACCACACCTTTGCCAGCTGAGAATGTTTCAACGGTGAAATTGGCTGGAGCACCAACCACAGGACCGATGGGTTCGATACCAGGACCGTAGGCACGCACTCTGTGGCAGGAAGACGAAAACTCTCAATTAGTATGTTGCTTAATGGGGAATTATGATGAAAACATTTCGAAAATCTAATATGTACACGTATCTCAAACAAAAGCCGGGTCAATCACGGTGTAAAGTACGCGTGCAACAGCAATGCACAAGTGTTGCCAACTCAGCTTTATTACCGTCAAATACATAGCGGGACAAACACGAAAACAGTAGACACTTTAGGGGTGTTCCAGCGGGTGTTTTATTTAGACTCCGCTATAAAAATGTTTGGCTGGTTTGATTTGGCGCCATTGTGGATGGGGATCGTGTCTTGGGTGTCAGTACAAGCAGTCAAAGGAATTCACTGCTTACACAAGTGGGATCGTGTCTTGGGTTCGCTTTTATCGTTTCACTGCACAAAAGTATGCAACATGTTTTTCACTGTACTAAATAAATCAAGCGCCGAAAAGATGCGGGGCCTTTCGATTTAAAAAATGGCTACATTTTCCACAGTTTTCGGATTTGAACCGTTAAAAAGCTGGCTTGGCAACACAGTGCCCGAGTTGAGGAAACATTTCTTCGCTTTCTCAACATGTTCACATTAATAAAAGATATAAAAACAAGTAAATAATAACATAAATTTGCATGAAACTTTGCATTTTCAACATGTACTGCCGGAATTGCAATAGCACGCTAAATTTAGCGAGCGTGTAGTTTCAAATTAAGTTAGTACAAATAGTTGGTAACAAAATGTGCTAATGAAGCCTCACAAAGCGCGCACAAGAACTCGCAGGTATATGTATATGTATACGATCTGGCGAGATCAAAGACCAAAAGAGCTGAAAAAAAGCCAGCCAAAAGCAGCAGGGGCAGCTTGAAGCCAGCGTGTTGAAAAGTATCCATTAGATACGTGCGCTCAAGGCTAGCAGCAACAAGGTAAAGCCGCAGATAACAAAATAACAAGAAACACACAAACAAAACACAAAACTGGTAGAACATTTAAATCATCTGAAGCTGAAGCTGAGGCTGGGCAGCAGCAAAAAAAAGTTAAACGTAGCCATAAAGTAGCCAACAAGTAAGCGAATACATATCAAAAACATAAGCCAGAAGAAGAAACAGCAGCGGCCAAGAAAGAAGAAAAGCATGCCGAACTTACCGCGGCGGAGGAATGCTGAGTTTTGCATTTCAGACATTCGGCATATATATTGGTAGAGGTGGAGGTGGGGGCAGAGGTAGAGGTAGGTTGGCAGGTAGTAGAGCATATATAGAATATATATATACATTTTATTGGGGGGCGGGGTGGAAAACAAAAACAATATTCAATAAATTAATATGTTGCCCAGATATGCATACATAGATATAGTTTATATATGTAGTAGAGAAGGAGAGAAGAAAAGAGAGAGAGAGAGAGAGAGAGAGAGAGAGAAAGAGATTATCAGGTGGAGGGTGTAATCAGTGCCTTACGGTAGAGATTAGCAAAGAGAAACTATATAACTGAATCGGCCTAGAGATTAAGGACTATTACGACAAAGAATTGAAAGGTTACGTGCCTGATTTTAATAAGTTGCAATTGATTCTACACGCTCACCTGTTCGGGTTCGTTTTGGGCCGCAAGGGAGCGCCGCTCTTGAGCTTGGAGTTGGGATACTGTGACAGGTATGTCATCATGGACTGCTCGTCCACATTCGGGTTGACCAGTTCCTCTGGCTTGATCAGCTGTCGCACATTGAGCCAGTCATCTGCCAGGCCCATGGCCTCGGAGGCATTCTGCACAGCATCCTTGGGATCCCACATCTCCCAGTCGGGACACAGGCCTGGCGCACAAGCGTCAACCAGAGCGCCCACAGCCTTGCCCGTTGTCCAGTCATTGGTGAAGTTGTTAATGGGCATATCGGGTATCCTGGTGTGTATCCAATTCAACAGACTGCAACAAAGAAATAAATCAGAAGGCGAACTAAGTGGGATATGAAATTTTACATACCGTTGCTTGGGCGTTGTACCCGAGCCATTCAATTGCTTTTCATCCTCGCCATCCCACATGGGCACCGAGATCGAATAGTGCAGAATGAGCGTCCATATGAGGCCCAAGATAAGCTTCAGCTTACAGTCGACAATGTCCGTAGAATCTGAAAGAAAGAAGCAAATAAATCGTCAGTTAGTGCAATTGTTGTCAAACCGGGATCGAGGCGCACCGTTAGCAGCACTCGAAACCGTCATAAAGTTAATATATCTATTAATTGCTGGCACTTGCAGCCGCAGCCGCAAACACAGTTGCATCTGGGCCGGCAGGCAGCATCAGTCAATGGCAACACCCGATTGCCGATCGCCGTCGCCTTGTTGCAAGTTGCAACAAACTTGTAGCCGGACAAGCTACCAATTATGTGCAAGAAATTTGCTAACTGTTACAACAACTTGCTGCACGCCGAGCCGCACAAAGACGTCTCGAGCTCGACTCGCTTTTGGCCTGGTCAAGTTCAGGGCTGCCGGCTGCACGCGACCAACTTGTCGGGCCGGTTTCGCGATGACGATTTGAGACGACCTCAGAGCTGGGCCAACATAGAAATAGCCAGAGATTTGTCTCTTTTGTTATGGTAATCAAATCGAAGCTGTTCGAGCTGTTTGCTTTGTGGGTTTATTGAACCACGATGGAGTCGGCTTTATGGCCAATTTTGATAAGCATTTTAACGGTCTTTGTTCAAAGTGAAAGGTTCTACAAAAGGCGACGAGAGCTTATCAGTAGTTGGAACTTATTGATTACCCAAATATGTGACTATGTGGAACCTTTGCCGACGAACCAAAGTGAGAACTCTTTTCTTTTCTCTGCTTCCACTGCGAGAGCAGATGTGAAATGCATTTTATTGCAGTGAAAGTTGAGGCGAAACCTGCCTGCAGCTTTGTGGCCTGGTCACCAATGGAAACCAAATACGGTATGCAGTTATATTCTAAATGCCTGTCGTCGTCAGCGCTGTCAAGCACACAGTGACGTACGTCAGTATGTGCATACAAACGAATTGCAGGAGTACGCAGTGCTGTGATACCCTAGACACATTTGAAAACAAGAACGAAAGCTCAGTCTCTAGGCTGATAGGTTGTTGAGCTAACCACAAATTATCATTTTAGCATTTACGGGGCGTGGCCAAGTTATAAACTTGCCTGCAAACATAAGACATACGAGTATAGTGCAATCTCTTACAATCTAGATCTAGGTTTTCATATAGGCAGAGGAGATGTACATGGCTCTATCGACTCGACTGTTGATGCTGATTAAGAATATATATATGTACTTTGTGGAGTCTGCATCGCCTCTTTCAGCCTGTTACATTCATACATTTGGCTTGGCACAAGTTGAAATTCCCATGTACCCTATGTGTAGTGCAGCTTTTAATTTCGTTTACAGGGTATATTCTGTCTCATCAGTTCTCTACAGTTCTTGTGGGTGCTTTCTGGCAGAACGCCGCTTTTGCCGCTGCCTTGACTGCTCAACGAGCCGTTAAACCATTTGCTGATACAGCTCTGTCATACAAATCTATATAGTGCTATATACACACAACATGTCTCCTCTTTATGGCCCGGCGACTGCCCCAGAGCACAGCGAAAACGACATTTGCTAAATTTGCAATTTGCCATTGTTTACTTTGGAGCCACTTGCCTCGAGTGGAGAGTGGCGAGTGGCGAGTGGAGAGTTGCGAGTGGAGAGAAGAAACCGGCTGACCGGTTGGCTGCTTGTCGCTTGTATGTTGCATGCCGTCAAATTGTCAGCCCGTGGCCATTTTAACGCACATCTCAATGGCCATTTAAAATGTTGAACATTTCAGACAAATGTATTAGCCGGCACTTTGGCAATGCTCAGCACAGTCCGTTGACACATATTCAGAGAGACGACGACGACTCCACTCGACGCTCCACTCCCAGCTGCGCGACAGTCGAAAGAAAGAAAGCCGCAATTAAAACGGCGCATTGCGAAAATAACAAGAGATGATTTGGCTAATTAGGCAGCAGCTGGCAGACTAACCTGGCACGGTCTGCCGCTGCCATCCGTAACTGTGATCTCCGCCTGGTCTAGCCAAACGACGCATCCGCCGCCGCGCGAGAATGCCTGTAAACTATGTAGAAATATGCTAATAGATGCCATGCAGTTGCCATAACTGCGATAGGCATCTCTCTCTCTCCTCAGACAGACACCTCACCTTACAGTCCCATGGGAGATGGAGAGTGAGTGAGGAGAAGGCGAAGCAGGGGCCACATGCATATGCATTAGTGCAGCAGAGCAGTTGCAGCCGGTCAGGCAACAAGTTTGGGTAATCCATCTAGCAAATTTGACAGCGATATGTCGCCCTCAGTTGAGGTGCATGCCACATGCCCCATTCGACATGGTGACGTGGCAGAATTATGATGTTAAGTGCGACCGAAGAAAACTACTTAATTCACAGATAAACAACAAGCAGCTAAATTGCCAACACTGAGTCCGACTCGACTCTGCGAGGCCATTGGCAACGGCAACCGGCTAGGTCACAGTCGTCAGACATGTTCTTGCGAGGCACGCGCATACCAGAGCCGCAGACAGAGATGGCAAGAACGCCAGAGAGAGAGAGAGAGAGAGAGATGAGGCTAAGCAAGTCAGTTCTCAACAGCACAGTGATTTTCCGACATTTTTCCAACGGCAGCCTGGGAAACCAGTTTCCAATTTCCACACGACCTGGCCTAATCATGCAGACGCAGATCGGCTTAGCGCTGCTCGAGAAGCGCGCCGCGCGTAGCTAATTAAATTAGAGGCAGGGCGCGCAGAGCTCAAGCGGTGTCAGTGGTTCCATTGGCACGGAATCGTTGGCATTGCATAGAAAGTTGAGCCTGCCAGAGATCCACAGCAATAACCGTCTTCACGGCCATAAGCCGCTCAGCTTGCCTCAAATTGGGCAACTTGCAGCGTGGGTAGCGGCATAAAGTGTTCGCCTTGTGGCCCACTTTTTTTTATTGTGGCATTTCTCCCAAGACTCTCTGTTTGTCTGTGTGTGTGTCTGTGTGTAATTCTTCATTGTCGTCGCGCACTTGTTTCGGGGTTAATTGAACCGGGTCCGCCTCTAATAGTCGCTGACGGACAAAGTTGCTAATTTGAATAAACGACTACAATTGTCAGAGATTCCGTGGAGATAACGAATCACAAAGCGAGTGCAAATCGCGTTAATCTTATCACAATTGTTACAACTATAAAATATACATATATAATACTTATATTGTATATTGACCATAACGATGACGAGGCCCATAGCAATTGCAGAGCCAGCTCGGCTTCGCATCATTACTATTTTCGGTGATCCAATGTCAGTCGGTCATCGCTCAGTCACTGCAACAAGCGTGACGTGTTCGACTTGATGACATCACAATTAACAACAACTTTCCTAGCAAAATAATACAGCAAGGTATGCAACATGATTAATGATTAATAATACGCGACAAAATGCATAAAACCAACCTCATCATCAATAGATTTTAGCCTCAACGTGTCAGCGGAATTCAGCGGAAACCCGCTGATAATGTGGCTCAATTCCCTCTGATTCATCTACGTGACTTTGGCTTAGAGACTCAGAAACTGCCAACGACGGAAGCGACATGGGTTATCTTGTTTTGAGGGCAGAACAACCAGAAGCTTCCACTCAAGAAACTGTATAAACAACATACATATGTAGTATATATGTATTGTACATATATTATGATGTAAATATTTAACTAATATTGTTGTTCATCTGAAGAGTTACTTTGGCTATTTTTTAGAGAGTGCAAATAAACAGATAACAAGGAAAGTAACATATGTCGTATGTCCAGTAGTTGCTCATAGTCATTAAAGTTTTCAGAGAAAGGTTTTTAAATGAGTATGAAGATTAGTATTCTATATATGATGGCTAATGCCGCTGATTGTGAGAGTCGTTAGACATGTTTATGGAAATAACACAGAGAATCTTTTATAAATAAATTCAAGCAACATTAAAATTGGAATTAACATTTGAAGAATCCATCAATTTATTAATAGTTTACAGCTACGATTTTATCAGTATCAATAAAAAAACTTCCTATTGTTAAAGCACAATGTCTAAATGCTATGAATGAATAATAAACGGAGTTCTTAGAATCAAAATGAGCAAAGTTTAAAGTATTTAATGTCAAAAACGTATCTGACAGGAAGCAGATCGCAAGAAAGTAGAATGAATCACCAAGACTTGGGCGACAATCTTTAATAACATCAAAGAATGTAAGTACAGCAAATGAAAACAAATTTTAGACACTACAAATATCTTTATTTATATGCAGAACTAATCAAAATAACAAGAAGCAAAGTAGGAAAATTGTGTCAACTGAAACATAAAGCCTCAATTATATTTTATGTGTTTTTCTGTAAATTGAAAACTCTGGCAATGCCATCTGGGCGTCGGTTCCCATCAATAACAATCAATTGGCTGTGACAAATTGAACTAGAGATCTCATAGAGCTGTGAAGCTAGAGAAGACCTTGCATGAGTCTGTGTGTGCGTATTTCGCTTAAAATCTTCAAAAAGAAAAATTAAAGACAATCCACAAACATTTAATAAAGAAGTTCAAACTTCTCGCTTCGCGCGTAGCCCCCAAAAACCCAACAGAAAGCTGTAGATGATGTCATTGGACAAACTGAGCGACTTTTAAGCAAACACACAGATGTACAAACAGAGCAGTACATATATGTATGTATATATAGTATCATATGTGTGTGTAAGTGTGCTTGATTGTATCCACACACGTATTAGGCTTGTTTCTCTTTGCTTAGCGCGTTTTTTGTTTTTCTACAATTTTATTTTTGCATTTATTGCCTGTGACTGCTTTATCATTTTTCGCTCTTTTTGCGGTTTTTTTTTTGTTTTTTTGTAGATTTCAGCACAAACATTTGGTGATATGCGCGACGTAGG
This sequence comes from Zaprionus davidi, assembly GCA_018903715.1. NCBI lineage: Eukaryota > Metazoa > Arthropoda > Insecta > Diptera > Drosophilidae > Zaprionus > Zaprionus davidi. The sequence continues at coordinate 7,173,300 of JAEIGL010000003.1, forward strand.
GAATTCGACAATAAGCAGCTGGAACAGGCCGCCACAGAATGCCTCAAGACTTGGCGCTAATTCAATTGACAATACATAAAGAAAGAGAGCTCGAAAATACGAGTATAATACGAAATTATCAGATAAATAATTTGTGACAGTGTCTACCAGCAGAATTTGGAAACCAGTTTCACTTGCAGACCCCACAGTTCCCAGGTCCATCTCTCTCTCCCTCTCTATCTTGCTGTATCCGACAGGAAGAGGTGCGTCTTGAGCCGATATGGAATTAATTAACAGTATCTTTTTGCATAATACTTTATATACCTACATATATATCTATGTTTGTTTTGGCATTTTCGCAGAAAACGAAATTTGCTAATTCCGCAAAACAAAAAGTAAAGGAACTAATTAAGAGAGCTTTCAGTTTTGCAACAACAGATCATTTATTTCCCAGAGATAAAACTAAGCTCTTTCTATTTCATTATCATAGTGTTTCAGTTGATGGGCACTAAAATTGCTAGGTAACTAAGTAGGAATGATGACTCGTTTACTGTTAAAATAGCCACCTATGGCACTTGCCAAATTATATTGGCAACTTCGAACTTGGCTAGCTTATCGATCTATTCGATATTCCCGTCGAGACAAAAGCGAAAGTTTTGTGCGCTGATTAGCGCTTTATAAAAATACGTATACAATCAGCTGATGAGACATTTTTGAGTACCTCAAATAATTTACCTGACGCTCTCACTACGCCCCAAATTAAATTATGCTCTCTACATACCCTAAAAATTCGAAATTGAGTTTCATTTGTACATGGTTTCTGTTGATAAAGTTGGCCTTAACTGATCTGAAGTATTTTATACAACAAGGGATACGAAATACTCTTGAAAATAAGACTAAAAACGGTATTTTGGTTGAATAGATACCTTATAAGCTCTAGAACTTACAAGAATGATATTTAAATATCACTTATATTATGTACTTTCGTTTTTAGAAATGTCTTAAGACATTTTTTTATTCTTTTAACAATATGTACGTATGAAATCGAAATACCCTTTGAAGAGTATTAAAACGGTTGAAATACATTGATGTTAACATTATTTACGTAGCTGTCAATTATTGACAAACGGGTTTTTCTGTCCACGTCTCGTACTTATTCGCCTGCACACATATGTATACTGTGTACATACACTTATATGTATGTATATGTGTGTAGGTGTCACCCACTGAACGATCTTCCCCGTTATCTGGTGTGCTCGTAATGGAATTACATTCATTGCATACCCTGCTAGCTGAGCCAACCCGGCTCTGATTGAAAAACAAACTGTCGGCTTATCAATTGCGTCACGGGTGTCCCATAAAAATACAGACGTTAATTACTAGTCATTTAATATGTTAATGTTCCATAGTGTACTTGTAATAGTATACGGTGTATTCGAGTATAGAACGAACACTGACTGAGCGCGACTTTGATTCCTGAGTCATTCAACCTAACATTTACACTATCGCATCACATGCTCTGCTCATAGTTTTAATCAATGCAAATTACGAGGGTCGTTTGATAAGTCCGTGACTTTTTGAATAAAATATATTTTTTTCGTCAAAGAAGCGTTTTATTTCTCAACATAATCTCCTTTTAGCTCTATACATTTAGTCCAGCGTTTTTCCAATTTTTTTATTCCTTCCAAATAATAGGTTTTCTCAAGGCCCTCAAAATAGTCGTTTGTTTCTGTGATGACCTCTTCATTTGACCCGAATCTCTTACCGCCGAGCCATTTCTTCATGTTTGGAAACAAAAAATAGTCACAGGGGGCTAAATCTGGAGAATATGCTGGATGGGGTAGCAGTTCGTAGCCCAATTTATGAAATTTTGCCATGCTGACTACACACGTGTGCACCCGTGCATTGTCCTGATGGAACAGCACTTTTTTTTTCGCCAAATGCGGTCGTTTCTGCTTCAAATCAATATCGAATCTGTCCAAAAGCTCTGAATAATATTCGCCGGTGATCGTTTTACCCTTTTCAAGGTAATCGATGTGAATGATACCTTGTGCATCCCAAAAAACTGTGGCCATGACCTTGTTGGCCGACAGACCCACCTTGGCCTTCTTTGGTGCACGTTCACCCGGAGAAACCCACTGTCTTGATTGTTCTTTGGTCTCTGGTGTGGTGTGGTGGATCCATGTTTCGTCTACGGTAACGAAACGGCGCAAAAATTCGTTTGGATTGCGGTTGAACATCGCCAAACACTCCTTTGAAATGGTCACACGGTTGCGCTTATGGTCGTGTGTGAGCAATCGCGGCACCCATCGCGCGGAAAGCTTTTTCATGTCCAAATATTCATGTAAAATGTGATGTACCCGTTCAGTTGAGATGCCTACAGCCTCAGCTACCTCACGCACTTTCATTCTCCGATCATCCAATATCATTCCATGGATTTTGTCGACGATTTCTGGCATGACGACCTCTTTTGGGCGACCTGAACGTTCGGCATCACTTGTACTGGTACGACCACAACGGAACTCAGTAAACCATTTCTTAACCATTGAAATTGATGGTGCAGAGTCCCCATAATATTTATCAAGTCTTTCCTTGGTTTCGGTGATGGATTTTTTACGCAAAAAATAATGCTTAATTAGCACACGAAATTCACTTTTTTCCATTTTCGTTAAAATTCACGAGATCGTCTGCTTTCAATGCCTATAAAACGCAAACCAAAAAACGCAGCTTTCTCAAAATTTTACAGTCAGCTGTTAATCGATAACTGCTGACAGGAGCAGTGTTGTATTTAGAGCAGGTGCGCGGCAAATACAAAAAGTCACGGACTTATCAAACGACCCTCGTAGCACGCTATTAAACATGAATACAAGTATTGTTCAGATGCCGTTAGATCGCATTGAAAGCAGCTTCTATCGCGCTCGTGATCGTCTCCATGAAGTTATCGATCGTATCGTTGGACCTTTGAAAACGATAACTCTCTTTCAAACTAAAAGCAACCTTCAAAACTCTGTCCACGCTTCGCTGGAGTTCTTTGTGTGTGTGGGAAACAGCCCAGATCAAATTGATCGTTGCTAGTGTGAAGCATTACGAGCTTTACGATCTGTTGTTGAATCTACATATGAGCACATTATCTGACATCATTTGCCAGTGCGAGATAATGCTAGTATGTACTCCACCGGCATACCGACAAACCTGACGCCTCGGAACGTGTTCGCTTGTGCAGGTACTGCAAATTTGTCGAATAGATCTTAAATTATGCATTATAATACAAATGAACAAATGAAAGTAAAAATCGCAATGTAGCCGATGCTATGAATGAGTTAACTGCTGGGCCGCATACCGAATGACATCATTTGTTTTGTAGTCTGGCAACGAGGCAAAACAAAAACGATCTTTTTGAAATGCAATGGAGAAGTCGGTGAGGGACTTTCGCTATCGCGGTTACCCTCTCTCTCTCTCTCAAAGTATACGCAACTATTTGATAATAAAATAATCGCTTATTATGCAATCTGAAATGATTTGTTGCCTTTCCAGTTGCAAATAGAAGTTGACTCACGGTCACATTAGGAAACGTGACTTTCAGCCAGGGTTATGTTAAGGAACATCCACTATAGCTGCGAGGCAAGCAAGCCCAACCCAAACTAATCCCAAATTCCAAGAAACACAATATGACGTCAAAATATGTACATACATATATAGATAATTAAGACTCTCTTCTACTCACCAATGTTAACGATTTTGATGCCCTCATCCTGAAGGAATTTCAGGGCAACCGAGACGTTCTCCAGTTTCTGGCTACGGAATGTTGGACGTTTCGTATACTTTGGCATACGCTTCTGGGACAGCACCTCGACCAAAGCGATCAGTCGCAGGCCATCGGAGAGATCCGTTTCCAGATTGTTTATCGATCGATCGATGGTCTTCAGATGTTCGTTTGCCCAACGTGTGAAGGTGTTCTGCTGGATCTTCTTCCATTGCGCATCCTCGGCAAGATCCCGTTCGGCCTCCATGTCTTCGTCGAAGTTCTCCTCGTACTGTTCCGACTGCTGTAGATATGGTAAAAGTCGTTCGACGGTGGGTTAGCAATTGTGCAGAGCAGACCTGACTGAGTAACAAGTTAGCCAGGATGTGGATGCAAATGGACACACATGAATGACAGCGCCAATGTGGGTGGGTGGACGGCGCAATAACTACGAAAACCACTTAATGCCGAATGGCAATCAACAAATGCCAATGGCGAATGCAAACCATAGAATGCGATGCAAAAATATGTATGTATGCTCGCCTGGAACTGTCAACTTGGGCTGAGCGTGGCGAATTTTATACGCTACGATACGATCGCAGCACACAAGGTGTGGCTGCTGCTGCTGGTGGTGGTGCAGCAGGGCAATGGACAGAGTTACGCCGACTTGTTCCAGTTTACGTCGCACACACGCACACTACTCGAATATCAGTTGGAGTGGACATTCGGTCAACTTTCCACGCCACGCACAACGCGACACTGTGCATAGATCCGCAACGAAGCGTGAATACCCTACCCTCAAAGTTGACTTTCCTTCTTTATGAACTTCAGTTACTACAATAAATACTTCAAACTATAAAATAAAAACTATACTTATAATACAATTACACAGGTCAAACATTACAATATAAACTATACTTATAAAACAATAACACAAGCCAAAAAATCAATGTTTTTATATGTATTGTATGTTTTTCTATTAAGAAAATTACATGAATTAAGTTGTATTATATTGTACTTTAAATAGAATTCTTAAAAATTGGTGGCTGATAGAATTTGATTCTAATTGAAGTAATTTTTAAAAATTGTAAGCTCAAAAACTTCTTTATTAAATGATTTTGCTGTTAATAATCCGATTTCTTTAAGTTTGGTAGACCACATTAAAATATCCTCACACCATTTTTAAAAATTGTTGACTAATTAGAATTTATAAATTTTACTTCATATGGCATTGTAAACAATTTATGGCTGGCATAAAAGCGAATATACAATTTTATAGTAAATATATTCGAAACTGCACTAAATTACATAGGGATTAAAATCGGAATTAATGGTATAACTTTTCTCACTGTTGGCTAGTGTAGCTCGAATGAATGCACAGGTTTATTGTAGGACGACCCAAAGCGCGTGGGAATTCCGAAAAGGCTTTTGGGCTTAAAGGTTATGAAACCGACAAAGAACGCACAAGAAGTCGTTGAGCGACAGCCAGAAGACAAAGAGAGGCACATAAACATATGTATGTATATGTATATATACACATAAATACATATGCATGAGTAGTTGTGTGTGTGAGTGTGATATGTGTTTTGGTCTGGTCTCTTTGCCGGCTAAACTCGTATCAACCAAAATAGAGTAGGCAGTCGCCTGTCTGGGTAAAAGGGCTAGTGAAAAGAAAGAGACACACAAACACACACGACCGATTCACACACACTTATACACATACATAGGTATACATATGTATGTCTGCACGTACATACTTCGCATCGGTGCGCAGCGTGTGAAGTTCATTAACATTTTCATTAATTGCGAAACAGAGTGTAATGTGAAATGTTGCAATTAAAAAACTGTTGCGCCCACAACACCAAGGAAGAGAGAAGGTCACATAAAAAGCAAAAGCCGCAGTTTAGTACGGAATGCAATCTTGGAAGCCAAGGGGGTGGTGGGGGAAAACACACCTGCACTTGTTGATAAAGATCGTAGTTGTGGCTGGAGTTGTTGTTATTCTCGGTGTTGCTGTTGTAATTGCTTGTTGTCGGTTGTTGCGCGTAGAAGCTTAAATTGCTAAAATTATTGCCGTTGTTGTTCGCGTTGCAATTCGTATAAACACACGCGGCGGCGGAGACTGAGACTGGCTGCGGCGCGTTGCTTGTCTGCAAATTTGGCGGGTTCTTTCTTCCACTGTTGTTGTGGCTGAGAAACAATGTTGCCTGTGTTGTCGCTGTGCCGTTTGTGTTATTCGAATAACTCGCGTTTTGCACTAATTCGCCACGTTGTATCTGCTGTTGACTTCTATTGTGGCTACAGTTGTTGCTGTTGTTGTTACTGCGTGTCGTCGTTGGATTCCTGGGGCGCTCGTCGCCGACAGCGTCGTTACTGTTGAGCGTACCACCGTTAACTAACACCAAACGCCGCTGCTGCTGCTGTTGCTGCTGCTGATCGCTGTACATTTTGACGGCCGGTTTGTTGTTCTCACTGTTGTTTTTCTTATTGTTGCTGCTGCTCTTGTTGTTGCTGTCTCTGCGCCGCTATCACGTTTTTTGTTACTTGTTTGTGTTTATCGGCCTCGCTCTCTGGCTTTCTGTGGTTTTCTCTCTTACGTCGCTCTCTCTGGCGTCGTGCTTACAAATTCCTTTGCTATGTGCACTGCTCGTATTCTCCCTTTCTCTCTCTCTATCCCTCTCAGCTGCTTGCTATTTACAGTCTGCGTAAAAAGTTAACAGTCGAGTATTACGTTCATGGTAGTTTTTGTATTACACTATTTATATGTTTACAATTTCGACAATATAATATAATGTCAATATCTCTTTATAAATATAATATTATATCAAAATATCATATTCTATCAAACTGACTATCGACATTAAATAAGTTAAATAAGTTAATTAGTTAAAAAAGAAAGTTTTAATCATTTAATCAAAATTACAGAAGTGCCCCAGTTGCCGCACAATTTCTGACAACGCCTCTGTTGATATTCGAACAAACACACACGCACACAGACAGATCTGCATTTTGATGACCGGTTTGTTATTGTTGCCTTGCTTCATTTACCGGTCTCCCTCTCTCTTTTTCTTTCACTCTCTGGTTCTCTCAATTGTTCGTTTAGTTGTTTTGCGCTCATTCAACTGACTCTTAAAATCGACATTCTCTTCGAGTGCGTTTTCTACACTCGCTACTAGAAGATAATGTACAAGTGGAGATCACTTGTTGATTTTAAGCTTGCGCTTTCTATACAGTGTGTAGATTTGTTTTCAAATATGATTGGACTGCATTTTAATACATTCTAATAGCAATAAATTACTGCTAAGTTGTATTGATACAAAAGAAAATTATTATTATATATTAAACAATTTGATATAAATATGTTTGCCGCTGAAAAGTATACTGAAGTTTTATTGACTGTTTATCTTTATGATCTCACTCAAGACGCCCTCAGGTTATCGTGTATTTATTGACAAACCTATAAATAGCGTGACGAATCAGTTAATAATGAATCGATTGCTTTCCAAACATTGATAAGTCAAGGCCCAAGATAAACAAAGAACTTCAGAAATTGGATTACAAAGTGTAAAAACTGATTAGGTAAGTAAAACAAGAAGAACAGTAAAATATTACTCAGTGGGTTTTTACAAGATTATAAACCCATAATTCTTTTCGATCGATATTATTGTCAATCCAGCGGGTTCTTTTAAGAATTGGCAATATAAAACAACAATATTGTTTGCAATTTACTCATTCAACTTCTACTTATTGGACTACAGTCACTCACAGCGTAAGCTCGTCATATACGATATACATATACATAATTCCTACGTATAGAAATGATTCATTCGCAAAACTTCAGCAAACACAATCAAAATCAAACAAAAATAGTCAAATATTTGGCATTTTTTGCGGATTGCTTTTGGCAATCTTGTTCTCCCCTTCACCCTTTCACCCCCTTCTCTGCTGAGCCAATGTCAGGCGAGCGAGAGAAGCAGCCGCAAATGCAGCGCAGCGACAGTTGAATGAGCGAAACAGATGAGGCTGCCAAACGACCTTCTCAATATGGTTAGAAATTGTTAATTTTAGCCAAATTAGTCAAAAGTTTTGCCAACTGAATGCTGATCAATCTGATCGATGCTCGCAATCAAGTTGAATCCTTCGATGCATTCCACAAGGGAGCCAATGTAGTGACCAACTTGGGAACCCACTGACCTCAAGTAGGCCGACTAACGTCGCCAATCGGTTCTCTCATTCGACTCTCCCGATATGGAAATAATCCGAGGCGTCTAACCAAAAACGGTGCTAGCTAAGCAAAACGTGAGGCGCCACTTGGCTCGCTTGCATTGCCTTCAGATCTCAACGGATCGGCAGAGGGAGGGGGGAGGGTAAGATGGGCATGATTCAGCGCACGTAATGAAATGCTAAATAAATTTGCACTTCCATTTTAATTAATTTGAATTTATTTGCAACTAAAATTACCCCCACAAGAGCTGAGGAAATGGCCTGCATTCTCTAAAAATAAATTGACAACTATTTCGCCTTACGCGAAAAGGTAATGCAAACCACATGTCCTCCATTTGGTCCCAATGTACATGTTTGTATTATATACGATGGAAGATAGTGTATGAAACAGTGCGATTAGGACAGGTGAGGTGAGTGAATCAGCCTCATTGGAATAGTTAGTAAACTCACTTTGCGTGCTGCCATTTTGTAGGAGAATTCTAATTTCCCGTTCACTTGAAATACTTGAATACTGTTGCTGTATTGTACTTTAAACTGATCACACTAATCACCCAATTAATCAAAGAACGCCTCTGCTTTGGGGCTAGCACGTTTTCCGAATACACACAAGACCTCTTAAGTCTTTTCGTATCGTTTCGAAAACAAAACACAAAGTTTTAGAATTTAGAAATTATTTCTTCGCGTTGTCTCTCTGGCATTTGTCAACCAATCTGTTGTGTCCACTTGGGGACCTGACTTTGTTTTTGGGGACTTCTCGTAACGCTTAACGTTCTGTGTTCTGAGTTCTGTTCCGATCGCGGCAATTTCTCAGTTCGACTGACTTGTGTGCGCCTCCTTGCTCAATGTTTTTATGCAGGCGAACGCGCGCAGCTTTTTTGCTCAATTTCTTTATTATTTTTCAGAATGCTACAGCAAAGTGCAGAAAAATAGAGACAGTAACTTTCAAACTTGGGTGTTGACCAATTTTAATACAGTTTACTATCAATATATGAAAGGCAGTTGAAATTGGCAAGCAAATTAAAGAGATTTTTACTTCTTATTAAATAAGGAAACAAGTTCTTGTTACAGTAGTACAGTATCAAAATAATACTGGCTTTACTTATGTTGAAGATATGTTTTGAAAGTGATCACTATGATGAACTTTCGTTTAATGTGATCTTCATGTTGTTTTATGTAATGCGCCTATTTGCTTGTCCACAGGTGTATTTATCATCAATACATAATTTCTTCAATATTTTGTTTTGCTTTATGTTTTGTTTTGCTTTGGTGTTGCTTGTGACGTTGCCGTCAGCTTTGTAGCTTCTGTCGACAACGACGTCGACGTCGACGCTGACCGCACTCTTGAATCTGTTCAACGCCATTTGGCAGCGATTTTCCTCACTATTCAGTGATTTTTTCGCGCAGCTGATTTTGTTGTTCTTTTATTTATAGAACTTTTGTTGTTGCCACAACAATCGGCATCGGAATCGCATAGAATGATGCTTCATTTGTTGCCAATTGCAGGCAAACCCAAGTTCCTTTCGTCATTTTGACATGCCTCCTCCACTCAGACCCCTTTCTAAGCATCCCCATACTCGTGATTCATCACATCATCTTAGCAAAGTTTGCGCTTATGATCCTCAGAGAGAACTGACATCAACTGAACATATGGAGGTACGCGGAATGGTGTATATACCTAACAAAGATAGGCAGCCTTCATAAAATTATGAAATAAATTCTTCATGTTTTGCGGCATGTTCTCACTTAATGGATGACTAAGTCTTCTGGCGATCAGCATTCATAAATTTCTTGATTTTATTTTATTAGGTTCTTAAACTTTGCGAAAATTTCTGCTTGAGTTTTCTCACATAAAACGCGCCGCATTCGCAGTTGATGCGCTCGCATTCGTATTCGGACACAAATCATAAACAACGAGATGAACACGGAAACATGTGATTGAGAAGCTTATTCCAAATTATGATAATTTTGCAGAGAATTAAATAAATGTCAAATCATATTGTTAACCATCTTTCTTTGCAGTTCTGTACACCAAAACATCTAACACTCATAAGCTGCGCGAATATTTTAAACAAATATTATTTAGATTGTTTTCAATATTTCATGCTACATTTTATGACTTTTCAGCAGCTGTTTGGCATTTGATGTTATGCATACGCCGCGTTGGCGTCTTCGTCATATTCACGTGCAAACATTTGCTTCCAAGTGCCCTCTTCCTCAAACAGTTCCTCTCTTCTGTTTTCATTCTAGTTCTTTCGCTCTCGACTCGTTGGAAAATCATGCAACATATCCAAAAATAAAGTCCTCAACATTGTGAAACTTTAAATTTTTCGCAATATCTCAATTTCAAGACCTCCGCTGAACTATTAATTGAACACTTGAACACTATGTCCAATTAACATCTTCGCACTGCTATTAAATTGGAGCTAGTTTCTGTTATACCATTTGAGTGCACACACACACACACAGTAAGTACACAAATTTGATTCTAATTTGGCACTCAGGTGTGTTGGGGCATGCAACTATTTCTATTATAAGATTAACATCTGGCGCTCAAGTTCTGTTGGGACTCCAGAGGGAACACTTTTTAGAATTGCGAAGAATATAGCAAACACATATAAATTTCTTTGAAAATTCTTAGAACGTGAAGAAAACCCGATTTCAAAGACGAAATGTTTCCAAATGCTTGCACAAAAATATTGTACACTTTTATATATATATATAAATACGTATATGTATATTTATGCACATATATAGAGAGAGAGAGATGTAGAGTATATTATTCATCGCATTTGTATATACATATAGTATATCTAGATTTCATGAGGTTTTGTCGCGCAATTGCCTTCAAAAGGCAAACCGTTCACATACTTTGACATTTTCTCGGGAGCTCTATTCGTATATCTCGATTCGTTATGCACTAATTGAGTAATTATTTGGCGCTATATGTATATACACGCGCCTATATAAACACACACACAAACACTAACAGGCACACGCTTTGTTTTGGCACTAGAATATATTGCGTATACGTCGCGTATTCCTTGGGACGACGGCTGAACACGCCAATGCTCAAATACCGCACACTTCGAACTCAATGCAGCAACTGAAAAGTCTTTTCGAAAAGGCTGAGATATGGCCCACACACATGTGCCAGCCAGCCAGCCAATATTGCTGAATTGAGAGTCAAGAAAATTCTTCGAAAACTTTTCTGAATTTCCATGTGGCTGTCGGGGCCAGAGGAAATTTCTTTTTGAGCGATGTCTATGAAAAGTTCTTGTGCGCTGGCACTCTGAGTTTTTCGAAAATGACTAAGAGCTGTCTCGCCTGACGTGAGTATTCGTGTGTTCATATTTGTCTGCTCAGGCGCTGGCTCTACCTGCCTTTAATTAGAGCGGGCTGCGACACGTGTGGCCAGTGAAAAGAGACAACTACTGCGACACTGACATAAATCAAAAATGCCAGCAATACTCGCCATCTGACTCAGCCGATATCTGTCTGCGTCTCTCTATATAATTTGTGGTTATATGTTAAGCTCTTTGTTTGACAGCGCAAGGTAGAAAGTTTTATTGCGAAACCATTTGCAATTAAAGAAAAGCGCATTACTTATTGTTTCAAATTTGAAAATGTTGTATAGAGACTTTTTATTAATTGATTTTATGAAATTTAAAATGATAAAAGTCCATTTTAATGTATGTACACATAAATGTTTGTATGTATATGCATGTATTTCTGTTCTAAAACTGTTATCAACATATAAAATTTTCAATATTTTGTGTGTTTATACACACTACCAATAGATTAAGTTGAAGGATATTATAACTTATTTTCAATGGAATATTTAAATAGACATACAATACTTGTATCAATATTTTAAATTGGTTTCTTATTCCTTAAGCTCAGCTAGTTCTGTTTATTCTTCTACCATTGACCACCATTGAAATGAGATCTCAGCATAGACAAGCGATGAGGATAGCCATGTATCATGGTGCGGTGGATTTGCACATCTTCTACATCTCCATCGAAACTAAGTGCTCGAACAGCACTAAAGGGTATTCGATGCGGGTACGGCGTGAAGTGATGACCATTTATCGATATCAGATAGAATCCATCAGTAACAAGCACTTGGATTGTAAATCGACCACTTCGACTGAGCAAGAATGGTATGGCTGAGGAACCTTCCTCACGACCCCATTTGTTATTGATCTTGGTATTGCGCGCAATAGTCTTCTGCGCGATGCGGGTCACAATGGTCAGGGCAACATCATGTTTCTCATTGTTGAGCAGGAAGTTAATGGAGAAACTGAGAAAAGGAGTGAAGCAGAGGTAAGAGAGAATGCACTTTTATAAGATCTTAGCTTTCTTGTACTTACACATTACAATTAATGGCAATAACTCCACTAAAGATAAAGCTAAGACCTTCATGAAGTTGGCCAACATCGACGTAGTTGTCATTAACAGGCATGGGAAAGTATCCATCTGACAAAGACTAAATATGCATTTAATTACCTTCATTCAAAGCTGTTGATGTTATTTGTATTCTTACCTCCAGTTCGGCTATGCAGTTGGGATAGCCCCTTACCCTGGAACGCTGAATCTGTACTTCTGTTAGGTCTCCGACAACTTCAAGAAGTCGAATCGCCCCGTAGGGTTGGCGATGCATATACTGAGCAAAGTGATGACCATTTATAGCTATCAGATAGCAATCGTCAGTGACTAGTACTCGAATTTCGAACCGATCTCCTGGTCTAAACATAAATGGATGGGAGAGATACAGTTCCTCTCGGCCCCATTTTCCATTTACTAGTGTGTTCCTTACAATTGACTTGGTGCGAAGTCGTGGGTTGATGTGCAGAGCGATGTCCCGTGATTCATTCAAATATTTAAAGTTGATTTCGAAGCTGATTGGATAATTGATTGTAAATGATAGGAAGTCAAATAATCTACAGCACAATTTACCGGTTGCACTTAGCCTCTATTCTTCCGCTGAATGCAAAACACATTCCTTCTTCCAGCTCAGTGATTTCCGCGCCATTGTCGACGAGGGCCAAAGTTATTAACTCATCCTGGGGCTGTTCAGGTGGAATATACTCGGGTTGTTCAGGTGGAATATACACGGGTTGTTCAGGTGTAATGAGCTCGGGCTCTTCAGGTGGAATGTACACGGGTTGTTCAATCTTAAAGACATTCACGTATTATCTATTGGTCATAATAGAATACTACAAATACTTACTACTTCTGCCTCTGCCTCTGGCTCTCCCTCTTCAGGTTCAACTATAACTTCAGAGACAGGGTTCCTGACCATAACGGGAAATACCGAATCGGGTACCATACCTCCAAGGTATCTAATGGTTATCTTGTGCAAACCCACTTCCTTGGGTGTATAAGCAACAGTGTAGGTTAAGTTACTGTCTTCGCTGACATTTACTCCAGGCTTTTCAATTTCCCCGCTTGGCCTCACTATGTCAACGTCTACAAAGCCACTGGCTGAGGAGAAGGTGGCAACGGTAAAGTGCGTAGTTTCCCCAACCAAGAGGCCAATGGGCTCGATTCCAGGTCCAAAGACGCAGACCCTAGCAACAGGGAATATGCAAATATAGTTAGAACCAAGTGCTTACCCTTCTATATCCCCACTTACCTGTTAGGATCGGTCTTGGGACGTAGCGGAGCTCCAGGCTTTAATTTGGCAAAAGGATATTGTGCCAGATATGTCATCATAGACTGCTCATCCACATTTGGGTTAACGAGCTCCTCGGGCCTGATAAGCTGCCGAACATCAAGCCATTCTTCGGCCAGATCCATTGCTTCGGTAGCATTCCGAACCGCCTCGTTAGGATCCCATAAATCCCAATCAGGACAAAGGCCTGACGCACATCCATCCACTAAAGCACCCACAGCCAGTCCTGTAGACCAATCCGAGGTAAAATTGTGGATTTGCAAATCAGGAATCTTGATTTGTATCCAATTTAGGAGACTGCAAACAGAAAGTTAAGCAATAAGTTTAAATATGATAAAAGACTCTTAGATCAGTTGTTTAACTTACCGTTGCTTGGGGGTTAGACCGGCTGTACTCGGTTGCTCTTCTTCTTCCTCTTCCTCCCATTTGGGCATCGATATCGAGTAGTGCAAAATAAGGGTCCATATGAGTCCCAAAATCAGCTTTAGTTTGCAGTCCACAATGTCTGAAGAATCTAAAATACGACGCCAAGAATCAACCTGTTAGCTTCTTATCGCTTATCTCTTTCAGAGTATGAAATTCACATGATAATAAAGTCATAAATTATACCACTTCGAGCTCAAACAAGAGTTAATAAATAGAAATTGACTCATTGCGACCGTAATTGTTTCCCAGTATTTAGGGTGTTGCTCCACCTTATGCATTTATGGATTTTCCAGAGAGTGAATAATACTCACCAATATTCACTATCTTTATGCCCTCGTCCTGTAGAAACTGAAGTGCAACTGAAACATTTTCCAGTTGTTGGCTCCGGAATTTGGGATTTTTATTGTGTCTAGGCATTTCCTTCTGGGACAGCACCTCGATCAATGCAATTAATCGCAGGCCATCCGCCAGATCCGTTTCGAGGTCATCTATGCTACTATCGACACTTTTCAAATGCTCGTTGGTCCATCGAGTAAAGGTATTCTGCTGGATTTTCTTCCATTCGTCTTTGTCGTGCTCTGCCATGATAATTTTATTAAGGATTCGCGAAAAAATTCAGAATATTCTTTGTTCTTGTTCGTTTGATTGGTTCCCCGGTTGTGACTATTTTAAAGCGTCGAGCTCCGCGTTGAGACTATTTGTTACTGTTTGCCTCATTGGCAATTCCAGTTAGACTGAGTAATTTTTACCTCTTATCTAATATTCTCACTTAAGTCTAACAGCACATAAATACCCTTCTTAATAACTATAAAGTTCATTTTAGCAAGTTGAACATTGGACACAGATGTATAATAAACCATTTATGTTTAATCATCTCTACTTATACAACATTGTCATTTACTTAAGGTTAGGTGTAGGATTAATGAAATATGCAGGGTATTTAATAGGCGACAAGATCTTAGCTTAGGCATTGTTATCAGCTTGCCGATAATAAATGTGCGAAAACCCCATGTTTGACGAAGGAAGAGTTCTAGCAAATAATCTAAGGTATTTCTTTATTTTTCTATAGCAAACGTAATTTGTCATCATTTTTATAGCGGCTTTCGACTTTCGATTTTTGGTACAATAAAGATAAGATATACTTTATAGAAAGCATACAAAAGAGATAGTATTTAAAATTCAAAATATAATAGTTTATTTTGAATTTTAAATACTATCTCTTTTGTTTCTTTAATTTATTTTCTAAAAGTATTTATGATAAATCATATTAATGAAGTTTCTTAAATTTCATGTTAATGTAATAATTGATATGCATACTTTATAGAAAGCATACAAAAGAGATAGTAATAAAAATTCAAAATGGACTATTAAATTATAACATCAACATAAAATTTAAGAAACTTCATTAAAAAATAAATTAAATAAATTGTTTCAACTATCTCCATTTGTTGACATTGAGTAAAATTGCATTCAGGGTATTTCAAAGCGATATGCTTTTGCTTTTTAATCTCGAGTATTTATGGTTAAAAGTAATTCAGATATATATGGACACATACAATATTTATGGTACATGGGCAATACTAGTTGCTTAGTTCGCACAATAACTTCCCAATATAATCTAATTGATGATCTGCTGCCGGACATGGCCGCATTTGCCGTTTCCACTGAGAACCTGCCTCATCCAGTCCGTGTAGTAACGCACACTCATGAATACGTCCGGCACACCCTGTGCACAGGGCACTAGGAAGTTGAGAATGCCGATCAACTTGCCGTCATAAACCAGAGGACCACCAGAGTCGCCGTGGCAGGCGCCAATGTTTTGCTGACGGAAGACGCAGACGTGACAAGCCCCCACTACGACGTCATCGTAGCTGGCAAGTCGCGACGCGCATGCCTCAAGTGTTATATGTTGCTGCTGCACGCGCTGTAGCAGTGTGGGCGTGTCACCTGCAGCAGACTGTCTGCCCCAACCGGAGAACACAAGCTGAGATGTGCCACGGGGCCAGGCTTCCGTGGCCAGTGGCACTGCCTGGGTGAGCGCATTGTACACGATGCTCTCGTTCAGTCGCAACAGTGCGATATCGTTGTGGTATTTGGGGCGATCGTAGCTGCAGTGCAGGTAGATCTCGGACGGGTAGTGCAGTGAGCCGGGCTGGGTATAGCGTATGGTGCCTACAGCTACTTGCAGCCGTTCGGCTGGCCAACCACTCACACAGTGTCCTGCCGTCAGAACCCAGTTCTGGGCGACAATGGCTCCGCCACAGAGATGAGTGCCTGTCAGAGTTTGCAGCGAGATCTGATAAGGCGCTTCACCCTCAGCGGCATTTTGACCACCCACGATGGGCTCCACCGGGATGATCAGCAGCAGAAGTACTGATACCGAAAGCAGGACCTTGCAGTAGAGAACTTGTAGTGTCATATTGGATACCCAAGTGCAGACTGACCAAAGTAGTTGGCCCCCGAGAAATTCGCTTGGATATCAAGTGCAAAGGGGCAATCTGGTCTTCAATATTGTACCATAATTTGCCATAAACTGATTTTTATCTCACCCGATAAAAATGGTAAGTGAATGTCGATAAACACGCCCATAATACACTTCCCATTCGCTTGAGGTTTCAACAGAACTTGGTCAGGTCCCGCTATCGTTGGACTTGGCAGTGACTTTACTATATCGGTGTCATAAACTGCCCAAGTTGTGCCATAAACTAAGGTTGATAATGGAACTCATGTTAACGGTAACGACGGAAACCTGCGATAAAACTCCGGACACAATTTTCCATTAGTTTGTGCTAGCCAGTCTAACGGTCAGGATGAAATTGCTCTACCTTTGTTTCATACTTCTTCTGCTCCAGTCGCCTAAGTCGCTGGCAAAGCGCTTCATTGGCGAGCGCAGTAGCAATCGTATTGTCGGTGGACAGACCGCCGAGGTGGGCTTTGCCCCGTACCAGGTCTCGTTGCAGCCTGTTGTGGGCATTCATAACTGCGGAGGTGCTATAGTCGCAGAGCGATGGGTCATTACAGCAGGCCACTGCGTTGTCAACTTTCCACCTGCGTTCATTAACATCGTGACGGGAACCAATCGATATGCGGAGCCCGGTGGCGTCTATTACACCTCCGAGGTGCATGTGCACTGTATGTATGATCAGCCCTATATGCACAATGATATTGCCCTGTTGAAGACGACGGAAAACATAATCTTCAACGAGCTAACCCAACCCATTGCGTTGCCGGTGGCACCAGTGCGCGAGGGAGCAGAGATTGTGTTGACAGGCTGGGGCGCAGAAGTAGCCAACGGAGATGCCAACGTGAACCTACAGAAGCTGTACTTGGGTTTAGTCAACCTTGATGAATGTGCCGATATATTCAACCACACCAGCAACCTCGGGGTGGGTCACATTTGTACCTTCTCCAAGCAGGGCGAAGGCTCCTGTCACGGTGACTCGGGTGGTCCGCTGGCGAGCAATGGTTATCTTGTGGGCCTGGTTAACTGGGGACGGCCATGTGCCCAAGGATTCCCCGATGTACAAGCCAGCGTATACTACTACCTGGACTGGATCAGGAATGTCATCAGCGGCAACTCCAAGTGTGGCACATAAGCTGCATTGGTTTCCCTGTAGCATGAAATAAATATTCAGTTTGTACTTGACGAGAATTTCGAGTTTTATTTCGATCAGACGCCGTAATTGCTAGCGTAGCAGTGGCAGGTCTTGCAGCTGGACTCCGACAAGGTTCTCCTGATCCAGTCGCGGTAGAAATATGTGGAAGCATAGCTGTCCGGGTAACCGATAGCACAGGGATGGCCCCAGTTGACCACGCCGTAGAGTGTGCCATTGTTGACAACTGGGCCGCCCGAGTCGCCGTGACATGCGCCCTGTCCCTGGTCGGTGAGGGTGCAGATGTGGCCGTACCCGTTGTTAGTATCGCCTCCCATTATTGCCTGGCAAGTAGGATAGTCCACATAAGTAAGCGAAGCTTTCTGCAACACGTCAGGTGTATCGCTGCCGAAGGAAGTAGATCCCCAGCCGGTGAGCACCAGCTGAGATCCATTAGCTAACGGGGCATCGGGCAACAGGGCGGGCTTGGTGTACTCGTTCCACACAATCGATTCGTTAAGTCGTATCAGGGCAATATCGTTGTGGTACATGGGGTAGTTGTAGTTGCAGTGCACCCAGTACTCCTCGACGAAGTATTTCGCACCCGGGTTGGCCCATTCCACAGTGCCTGTGACCACACGCAGGTAGGTCGGATTGTAGCCGTACACGCAGTGGGCGGCTGTCATAATGTCACGCTCGCCGATGATGGACCCGCCGCACATGTGATCCCCGTACATGCCCTGCAGCGAGATCTGGTAAGGCGCTAGGCCCAACTCGGCAGGTTCGCCATCTACAACGCGTGTATTGAAGAGCTTTCCCTGCTTAGAAAGCTGCTCGAGCTTCTCTGCACTGATCGGAACTGTCCTTTTTCCACTGACCGAGCTGCTCCAAACGAGCACAAGGAGCAGCTGCAGCAGAAGCAACACTGTAGGACTAGCAAATGGCTTCAACATTCTGATGGCCCAATCTGTTCACGCTTATTAAACGCTTCGCCACGTCGTGATTTTCCTTTTATACTCGCTCCAGAAATCATCAGTGACATATACCCGGTTTTATCGTAAATCGGAATCAATATTGTCCGGCTCTGGTATCGACGCCATAAAATGATATAGACATGTTCTGATTACGATTTTGTGGCCAGGGTAATTAATATCGACGGCAATGGAGTTGGACGATATGACACAACATATCATTATAAGCCTGGTGAGTTGGCAACTATTGCTGGGTAAACTATATGACACCATAGATACTCTATAAAGTATGGATACCATTAATCGTACCGTGTAAAGAATATCAGGGAATGGAGCTAGTTATCTATAGGCTTCCAACATGTTTAACAAGTGGGGACCGTCTGCATAATGTGCGATTACTATAGGTAAATAATACACTATTGAATTCTTTTTACCTTTTTTACTCAACTGCAAAGGAATACCTTAAACTCTTTCAATTTTGAGATTTCTATGGAAACTCTGACATTTGAAAGATATTTTTTTATTTGGAATAATAATTCGAAATAGCGACAGAACTAGCGGGTATAGCGAAATCTTATTATTTGTAATTATTTCAACGGTACGTCCAGTTTTAAAGCACGTGCAGCGTGCCTTGTAGAAGGTTCCAAAGTGTTGCCCTTTTTTTCCAGTTTACTATTTTCCCTCTTTTTTAAGGAAACCCTGTTTGAAAGACGCCCTTCTGTGGTTAGGGCCCACCCAGGTCAAATACTATTTAAAAAGTGCACTGCAGTGCAGCTGCTCTTTATATTCAATTTCATTGCATACTTTCGTGAGCATTAGTTATATAGACTTCCCAGTTCGTGTTCGAGTCTTTGCTATCCAGTAATTCCAACTTCCAATTGGTTTTTAATTCCAATTAAAATGATTTCCTTTGCAGTTTTCAGTTTTAAATTAATTTAGCGCAAAATGAACGAAGAATAGTTGAAGAAAAGTATTGTGTATAAATTATTATTACAATGTGAACGATAAACTGTCAGCAAAGTCTAGAAAATCATTAAATTCATGCGACCCCATGCGATAAAAGCAAAACAAACTGTATAGTGTCTGGACTTCGTATCAGTAGGAACCGTTTCGTAACTTTATTAACTAGTGCTTAATAATACTAAATAATAGCCACTAATTTTCCTATAAAAATAGTGCCATAAAAGTGAGTTGAATGAACAGCGATAAAGAAACAACAAGCGAGCTTCAACTCGATGTAATATTTATTATTATTTGATATTACAGAAAAGATCAGCATATATTTATTATTGTATGTATTTAGAGCCCAGCCAAGATGATCTCTCAGGTGGAGGGACATGATCCGCGTTGCTTGCAGCCGTAAATGGTTCGGCGTATCCAGTCCCTGTAGTAGACGGTACTCGCATGCATGTCGGGCTTGCCCACAGCACAGGGAGCACCCCAGTTGACCACGCCCACCAGTTTGCCCTCCCACATAACGGGTCCACCCGAATCGCCGTTGCAGGCGCCCTCTCCTTCCTTGGTGAAGGTACAAATGTGACCAATGTCGACGCCTTCGTTGCCATCCCAAGCCGCTTTACACTCGGCATGATCGATGATCGTCAGGTTGATAGTCTGTAGACGTTCCATGGTCGGCCAATTGAGTTCGGGTGCACCCCAGCCCGTCATGGTGACATTGGCACCAGTGGGAGGATACTCCGTGCTCAGCTCCACAATTTGCGTGCGCTCATTGAACACAATTGAATCGTTGACATGGAAGAGCCCAATATCATTGGCATATATTGCCGGAATGTCATACATGGAGTGCACGATGGCCTGGTCCGGAAAGAGGATCTGTCCTGGCACAAGTCGCTCATTGGTGCCGACAATGATGCGCAAGTCCTCGAGCGAGAAGTCAAGGGCACAGTGACCGGCCGTGACTATCCAGCGATCGGAAAGGATGGCACCACCACAGATATTGGTTCTCCAGGTTGTTTGTATTGATACCTGATAAGGCGCTGCACCCTCCTCGGCCTCCTGTCCGCCGACAATGCGATTGCTGGCTGGGGCATATTTATGATGTATTCGTTTGGCCCTCGTGACGTCAATGGAACTGCCCAACAGCAATGATAGACACAAAAACAGGAAAAACGCGGACATTGGGGATGGGTACGTGTCGTGTACTTCGAGTTTAAAACTGCAATTAATGGCCAGTCCAAGCTTTTATATGATCCCATCCCATATAAAGCATTTATCGCATATGAAAGCTTTGACCAGCGGCTATCGGCTATCGCAGGGTTATTTTCCAAAATACTGACCAAATCTTTATGAATCTAATCTCTTCTTTTGGACGTGTATCTTTACGGTTCTAAGGATAAAACCCACCCGGTAAATGGTTCCAATTGGAGGGGGCCATAAACTGCTAGTCGATTAGAGCCACGAGGTGCCTGGCCGAGGCAGAAATCTCAGCGGTGCCCACAGCTATAAATGGCCGCTTCGGGCCGTAGCTTTGTACCACAATTCGCTCGCCTGCCTCAGGTGAAGGCGCAATGAATGGCCCCAAACTTATCGTCCCCCAACCATAAAATCGACCATTGGGCAACTAAAACCTGCTCGATAAGCCCCGAACCCGATGTGTAATTCCAGAGTGAATGCCTGTTGGCGTTTTAGTTTCATTTGTACAGTAAAACAATGAGAACATTGCTGAGATCATCGCTAGTGAAGGGGCTTAGCCTCTGCCTCTTGCTGCTCCTCCTGCACTCTGAGTCCGCTGAGGGGTTGCGCATGCGGGGCGATCAGCAGCTGCCGGGTCAGGCGGCTAAGTGGGTTAGACCTTCGGCCAGATTCATGGCCAGTAGCGGGCCTGAGGGGCGTATTGCCGGCGGGAATACCGCTACGATTGGGGATTGGCCTGCGATTGTCTCTATACAGAATCAGTTCGGATATCCCTTCTGCAACGGTGCCATCATCGATGACTTTTGGGTACTGACCGCAGCTAGCTGTGTATCTGGACTACAAGCGAGGAATCTTCTGCTGCTGGCTGGTACCGTGGCCTCGTGGAACAACACTGCTCCAGGCTACTATGTGGATAGGATTCATATTCACTGCAACTTCGATAAGCCCCTCTATCACAATGACATCGCGCTGCTTCATTTGAGCGGAGAGATTGAGTACAACACAGTGACAGCAAACATTTCCATCTCAGAGATCGATGAGCTCGAGGAGGGCGATAAGTTGAGCTTTGCCGGCTGGGGCACAACAAGTACGACCGGCTCCACCCAACTAAATCTGCAACAATCCGAGGGTACCTATCTGCCTGTGGAGAAATGCCGCAGTGCACTGGGAGACACCGAAGACGTCGATCTGGGTCATGTCTGTGTACAAATGGACGTGGGCAAGGGCTTGTGCCACGGCGATGCTGGCGGACCTCTGATCAACGAGCAGGGACAGTTGGTCGGAATCGCCAATTGGGGTGTACCCTGCGGTCTTGGCCGTCCCGATGTCTATGCACGCGTGGCCTTCTACAACGATTGGATTCGCACCATCATCAATGGCTGTGGCATTGTCTAACTTGTAGTCGAGACCATACTGATCGTACTATATAGTACTTAATATGTGGATACGTTAATCATTATCAGCTTTTGATTTCTTGCTGTTACGATAAATGTTATGCGATCTTTATATACCCTCAAATATCTTGTTTTATTGCCATTGGTATTGCCCAACTATATGACCCAACTACGCTAGTCATTAATATCCAAAGACTGGTCATGCTTAGCTCGCTGGCATTGACGACGCCAGTAAATCAGTCCACTTCTGGCAGAGCTTTCGGCATGTCTTACCAAATTGGAGCATTTATTTTCTCATTGCTGCTGGTGTCCTCGGCGACAGCCACGGGACGTCGCGACTTCCCGACAGTGTCTGCATCAAAGTCAAACTCGCGCATCGTCGGAGGCGAGGTGGCAGCTGAAGGAGCAGCACCTTACCAGGTGTCCATACAGAATGGCTTGGGGTAAATGAGAAAAGTGAAATGTGAAATGTATTTAACATAAAATCGCCTGTTGAAATCTGTAGAATCGGTGCTGTAATTATATGAGAGTTATCTTGAATTTCACAAAAAGGACATGCCTATTGCACTCGATTGAACATAAATAATACTCTTGCTTTATGTATAAATGCATATTTACACATGCATATACCTACACGTATATATACATACATACATATACATATGTGTATATCCTCAAGGTTAACTTCCGCTCTTCCATAGAACAATAATGCAGTGAACGATTTCGAGTGATTAAAACGCATAGCTAAATCTCTAGAAATATCTACTTTTTTACTTATGAGTGTACATACATATATGTACATATATACCTCTGCTTTCCGATTACACGTAGTTTGTTTAATTAATTTTACCTTTGATGAAATTATAACACCTGCTCGTAAAGGTATCAAAGGTTTACTCCGTATTATGGCAGCTGTTAAAGATTGTGGTCAGATTTTAATCAAGTTTTATCATGAGCATGATTTAACAAAAAACACATAATACGCTCAGTTAAGATAATAAAAAGAAGCAATGATTGTACATACGAGTATTACTCGAAACCAGTTATCAGGACTGTAAAACTAGACAGACGAGCGATGATTTCGTGGAAAGAACTTGTAGTTAGGAATGACAATTTAGAGTGTAAATACTCAAAGAACTGATAAGAGAGACCATATTGTAAATATTATGAATCCCTCTTTGATCTCCATGCAGCAATCACATGTGCGGTGGAGCTATCATAGCCGATCAGTATATCCTGACGGCAGCCAGCTGCTTGGCCGGCATGCACAAGAGCAACGTGAAGGCGGTGATGAGCACCAACGACTGGACCGGTCTGGCCTGGGAGTACTATGTGGAGGAGATCATATTGCATTGCAAGTTCGACCAGCCTCTGTACCACAACGACATCGCACTGCTCAAGCTGCAAACTCTGGTGGCCTATGATGATGTTACGCAGAACATCACGCTCGCAGCACTGGACGATCTGGTCGAGGGGGACAAGCTTGTGATGACCGGCTGGGGCAGCTCCGAGGCGGGTGGAATGTATGAATATTCCCTCAAGCAGCTTGAGCTCACCTATGTGCCGCTGGAGCTGTGCAATTCCACTTACCAATATACCTCAGATCTGGACATAAGTCATCTGTGCGCTGTGGGCAATGTGGGTGCGGGCGCCTGCACCGGCGATCACGGCGGACCCCTGGTCGATAGCCAAGGCCGTCTGGTTGGCATTGGCAATTGGGGGGTGCCGTGCGGTCGTGGTTTTCCCGATGTCTTTGCCCGCGTCAGCTTCTTCTACGACTGGATTCAGTCCACAATTAATGGCTGTGGCATAGTCTAAGGTTTTTTTTAATCATATCTCCAATCTTTGATGTCTAGACTTCGACTGGCCTTACGATTGCCGGACCTGTATTTACACTTTGCACCCACACAAAGTGCTAGACGAAAATTCCCTACTGTAAACCCATTGATACTTTGGAAAGTTTTCAGCTTGACGATGATATGCCAACAAGTAAATAAATAGTTTCCTCATTTCTATTGCTTACTGACCCACTACATCTACCATATGTGTCAAATATAGCATGTCTTGTTTTATTGACCATCATCTTTAATTGGTAGTTCCGCTTTGAGCTGATGCCAGCGATTACGTCTTTCACTTGAACAGTGTCGTCAACAAGTTGCGCGATCAATGTCCAATCACACGGCGTATGAGTAACGAGTTGTTATGGCGGGCGCTCGAGTACCTTTCATTCGATTACGAAGCGGCCGGCTGCCAATCCCGGTACTATTCCTGTTGACTCCACGACTAACCAATGTTATCGGGGTATTGGCTATGGTAATGTCACTATCGGAACTTCCCCAGAATAGCGATTTCTCGTTATCTCAACGATTCGCGTATTCAAAGAAAGCGTCGTTGGCCTGATAAGCGTCAACTCATGGGCATTATAAAAAGAAAATCGCCCCGAAAAACTTGACAATTCGAAGCCGAAATTCGTGAGAACAACGTGAAACCAACTTATTTTTTTCTTCACTCTCAATATGCAATTTGTCATTTTGCTTACTTCACTGCTGCTGGCAGTACTGGCACCGTGCAGAGGCCGTGAAATTGGATTAGCTCGCCAAGCGAGTCACCAGCTTGACATTGATTTGGTGCGTCCTGAATCGCGCATCGTTGGCGGCACTGACGCCCCTCCCGCCTGGGCACCCTACCAGGTGTCCATCATGAACACCTTTGGCGAACATGTATGCGGCGGTAGCATCATTTCCGACGAGTGGATCCTCACAGCCGCCCACTGCCTGGAATGGCCCATACAGTACCTGAAGATCGTGACGGGCAGCAACGATTATACAAAGCCCGGAGCGGAGTATCTGGTGGATGCAGCTAAGAAGCACTGCGAGCACAATAACCCCACCTACCACAATGATATTGCGCTGATCCACTCGGCCACGCCCATTGTTTTCGATGAGCTCACTCAGCCCATCAAGCTGGCCACTAAGGATTCACTCAAGGCTGGCGATAAGGTTACCCTCACGGGTTGGGGCAGTGTGAAGGCCTGGGGACGCTACGCCACTCAGTTGCAGACCATCGACCTGGCTTACGTGGAGCATTCGACGTGCGAGAAGAGCGTGAAGAATGCCAGTTGGCTGGGCGAGGGACATATCTGTACCTACACCAAGGAGGGCGAAGGCTCCTGTCACGGCGACTCTGGCGGTCCACTCGTCGACGCGCAACACACTCTTGTCGGGGTGGTCAACTGGGGCGAAGCCTGCGCCGTCGGCTATCCAGATGTATTCGCCTCTGTGGGCTACTATTACGACTGGATCACCAAGATGATGACACCAGAGGGAACAGCCTGCTGAGGCAGCTAGAAGTTACCTACACATGAAGAAGAGCTCCTGAATACAAAAGCAGCAAGAACAAAGCCCTACCGAACAAAACCTTATATATATAAGCACTTACAATAATAAATATAATAATGCATATAAACTGTAGTCCATAGGTGCCTAAATTAAAAATTTTATCACACATATATCAGAATCATACATTATTTATGAGCGAACTGCGACTTGGGCCAAAGATCCAGAGTTATCATTTTATGCGCTTATTTTCTGGACATACGGATAGTTGGGTTAGTCATAAAAGTGTCCAATCGAATTTTCAGCCGATATTCGATATCGAAATGAATCCCTGTCTATTTTTAGCCAAGTCGGTGAATTTGTTTGATGACAGACCGATTGATAAGCCGACGAGTTAGTCTATTTACCAATACACGGGTCTGAGTGGAATCAAGTAAAATAAGTCGGCGATAACCCTACGAAAATCTTCCACTAGACTAATTTGCAGAAGAGTAAAAATAGACAACTTCCCTAGAACTCACGAGGCTACACAAACAAACAAGGCAAGTGTCTTATCAATTCTTCCTCATTGCACAACTGGAGTACTTCAACTTATCGTAGCGCAGACCTTGGCAGGCATGTGGAGTATCTACTCCACAGGGGGCGCCTACAAAGCGAGGAAACTACGTGCTCGGCATACAGAAGCGCACTTCACGAGCTCTTAAAAGCCACATCAGTTCTTGGGTGATTCACAGTCGTTGTCTAGCTGGGATCCAAAATGCTGCTGCTCCTACTATCGCTCTCGTTCAGTGGAGTATTTTGTGAGATACTTTACCCACCACAGTTTACGCAGGAGAATCGCATCGTAGGCGGCGAGGATGCACCCGAGGGCATGGCTCCATATCAGATCTCATTGCAGAGCGCGTCAAGTGGGCAGCATTCCTGCGGCGGAGCCATCATCGATGAGCGTTGGATAGTCACGGCAGCACACTGCATCCATCGCAAGACTCCCAATGCCTTGCGCGTGCTCGCGGGCACACAGAACCTACAGCAGAATGTGTCCAGGTACTACTATGTGGACAGAATCGTCGAGCACTGCAACTACGAGCCACGCAAGTACCGCAACGACATCGCCTTGTTGCACCTCAACGAGTCCATTGCCTTTGATAATGCCACACAGCGTGTGGAATTGGGGCATAAGCCCTTAGCACCTGGGGACATGTTGCTACTAACGGGCTGGGGTACCCTCTCGCTGGGCGGAGAAGTGCCCGCCAAGCTACAACGCCTCGAAGTGGAGTACGTGCCCTTCGAGGAGTGTCGCGAGGCACATGGCAACAGCAGCGCCGTGGACATCGGCCACGTCTGCACCTACAACGACAAGGGCAGAGGTGCCTGCCACGGAGACTCCGGCGGACCGCTGGTGCACAACGGCAAACTGGTGGCGCTCGTCAACTGGGGCATGCCTTGTGCCAGAGGCAAGCCCGATGCCAGTGCAAGTGTCGCCTACTATCACGATTTCATACGCACCCATTTAAGTCTACACCAGTCTGAAGCTGCCGAGGGCGAATCCGAAGGCGAATCGGAGGGCGTGAAAGTTCGCGGCAATCAATCCCATTGTAACTGAATCTCAACGAGAAACTCAAGTCTAATTTCACTCTGTTCTCTATTAAATAAAACTGTTCAATTTCTAAACAATTTTGAACCTTTATTGGGTTACTTGATTCAAATTGGCAAAGCAGTTTTTGGTCTTACGCAACTATAAATGCACTTACAAACTTAGACAACAAGGGGTAAGGGGAAAGGGGAAAGATGGTAGGGAAGTGGGACAGCTAACAAACTAAGATTGGAATGGGGTGAGCTATGAAGATATTCTAGAACTGGTTGGCGGGCAAGTATTGGTTGCTAACCAGGCCATTGTTGCCACCATGCGAGTGAGCATCGAAGGAACCATCGCCAGGCTGCTGCTGCTGCTGTTGCTGCTCCTCTTCTTCCTCCTCGGGTGCGTCCAAAGAGCCCACAACAGAGGTAATGGGTGCCACACCCTCGTCGGTGATGGTGGAGGTTCCGCCCAGAGTGTCGTACTGCGACTGGATCTGGCGCTGAGCGTTGAGTGCCTCCTCGGGTGTGCGGTACTTGATGAAGAACACCTCGGGTTTGTTGACGTGTTGTGGCGCCTCGGCGATGGCGTCCTGCAAGTCGGATGCCGTCGTCTTCTTGGCCAGCACATAGACCACTGTCTTCTCCTGCTTCAGTGTCTTGGCCAGGTTGAGGGCAGCTGCGCGGTTGGTCTGGGCGGGTGTCTTCACGAACAGCACGTTGTAGTGGTTGCGGGGCTGTTGCGACAACTGGGTGAGCTCCTCCTGGATTTCATCCTCAGACTCCTCAGGGGCCGAGTGAATGAAGAAGTTCTTGGTCACAATCGGTTTCTTGGGGATGCGAACGCGTGGGCGAGAACGACGATGCTGCTGCAGTGGAGCTGTCTGGAAATGGCCAGGGAATCCCGCAGGCATGGGGAAAGCGGCGCTCTGAGGGCGGACGGCAGCATGCAACTGTGGCTGGTACTGTCCAACGGGAGGCAAATAGGGCAGTGGCACGTTCAGAGGAGGCAGCACTGGATGCGACGAGTGTTGCTGCTGCTGTTGCTGTTGTTGCAGCTGCTGGTTGAGCAAATGTGCCACAACCGTTGGCGTCTGCTGTGCAACCTGTGGAAGCTGCTGCTGCTGCTGAACGCGGTAGTTGTATCCCTGTTGCGTCAGACTGATGTCGGCACGAGCCAGCGCCAATGCGCCCACGAGTAGTGTCTGAAAGATAAGAAAAGCATTCGATGTCACTGATAATCCTCTATCCTTCGCTATCCGATTGGGTAATCCACACAAAACACAAACGCACCACAAATATCTTCATGCTGTTGCCTAGGCTGGAACTTAGTTGCTTCGTTAGCTGAACTGGGAACTGCTTGCTCTCGCTCTGTGTGTCAAGTGTGGTTGTGATGATGGGTCAAGCGCTGACACCGCCTTTTATACCATGATGATCGCGCGTGCTCCCCAACAAGTTTATAATCGGAAACAAATAATGAAAACAACAACAACAACAGCAGCAGCTTCTTCGCTTGCCAACTAACAATGGCCCCAGAGCGTTGCAACAGTCGCGTTTCGTATGCGATGCTTGGTGGCAGCTGGAACTGGAACTGGAAGTGGGCTTTTGTTACGCCTCGAAAGTGTCTTTTGTTGGACACAAATCCAACAAATCAAGCGGCTATTTTGACACGTTCATATACCCTGTAATATTAGTTAATATAGGGTATGTTTTGGTATAAATTTAATGATCCGTTACTTATTACCAAGAAAAAAAGGTATTTTTTTATTTAAGTACAAAATAGTAACAATTATTTACATGAAAGAATTATTTTCAAACCTACATAAAAAAGTTGATTATACGCATTAACCAAACATTCTACATACATTCAATTCAATTCAATTTAATTAATTTCTTTCTATTCACATTTAAGATTTTACTTTTAATTTAAAATTATTCTTAGTTTGATGTTTCAATTTAAAATTTCAATTATAATTATTAATCGTTTCTTTCTTACTTTTAAACAGTCGACTACCATAAATTACATAGATTAGATAAACAAACTTAAGACTGAAAATCTAGAGTGCATTATTGAATATCTTAACCCAAACCCTAATTTGATAACGTACTCACCATATCATACTTATCACTAAACAGTTTTCTAGCTAACTTTCCCAAGAGTCCTAGGATATGTATACGAATTTCAATGAGTTTTAAATATGCTACACCTTACACTAATTTAGACCGAAAATTAATTAACCAACTCCAGCAAAATTCGCAAACAGCACGATATTCGTGCCTATAAAGCACTTGCTATACATCTGACTGCTATAATTAAAATATTAAATCTAAAGAATATGAAAACAAAAGAAAAAGTGTCAACAAACACATAAAAAGACAAAACTTCGCAACGGGGCGAATCGCAGAGCGCTGTCTAAATTTTGCGTCAAGTTGAATGACTCGCGCATTGAGATGCAAATCAGGAGATTGATAATGGATATTGACGAGGTTACAATCGATTACAATCGCCGAGTTTCTATGCACTTTTGTCTGTTTTTGTGTTTTATTGCGAACAACCTGAACCATAAAATGCAAATGGAAATGGACGATGGGCGACGAGCGACAGGCGAGTTGACTGTGGGCAGAGTGGGCCACAGCCTCCGTGGTTGCCTCTGTAAAGAGGAGAAGCCAAGGTCTAGGTCTGTGTCTTGGGCGATTGGTGTAAATATTGTGCGATAGCTACATTTATTTTGTCAACCAAATAGATACACTGAAATATATATACATACATATTTAGCGCAGGTGAGCTATTAGTCAGTTGCGATATACAAAAGTGAAGGTAAATCACTTAGCCAATTTGAAAGCTCTGATTTCGATGCGATTATCAAATCTGGTTCGGGTCTCACTTGGGTCTGTCAGTTGGCGCTAGGGAAATCATTGTCGGACGGAAATTTGTTGTCATAACCAGGCATTTCCATAAGCATATCCAATTTGGAGATGCATATAAAACGAAGCGAGATTTGATTTGAAGCCCATTGGGCTAATTAGATTGGCAGTTAAGGTGCACATCGAAAAGTTTCGGTGAATGTGAATTGTGTCGCAAAGTGAAGCCTACGTCTAATTTATCTGCTATCCAATTATGAAGAGAGTTATAATATCCCACGTAAAAGACGTTTCCCAGTAGTTATCCAAGCATTAAATCGCCCGACTTGGGCAAGAATTGAGTGCAACTTGGCTTGGTATAGGCCGAGTGCATCTCACACACAAATCAACCCGCATTCGGGGGAAATGTTGAGGCGAATCGGTGTTCCACATTTCGGGGTAGTTGTCGGATCTCAACTAGTGGCATAGACGAAGTCGGAGACCAAACAGGTTCCACACTTTCTCACGCTAATTCCACGAGGCGTGACCAAAAAAAAAGAGAAATAGGGAATGGGGCAGAGCACGGTTTCGGTTTCGTCTGCTTCTTTAAGCAGCCAAATTAAATATTAATATATACATATATATATCTGAAAGATCTCTGATCGACTTCCGTTCGAAATGTGAAACCGAAGGGAAGACTTTAATTAATCTTCAACTTTTTATGCGTTTCGCAAATGGCAATAAAAAATGCAATAAGTTTTAACCTTTTTTGTAGCCAAGAAGTTAATACGAAAAGATTTATAAACATTTTGATACGAAATACATTTAAATAGGCGAAAAGTGAATGCAGAGGGGAGACATAAATTTTAGATTTTCGTAACAACTTTTTTAATTTATTAATTTATTGTTTGGCCAACGATTCACACTGTCCGATTTTGACATTGACTCTTGTGTGCTTTGTGGTCGGGAATGGGATTATACGAAAACAGACTACCAGGCAAAGCCAACTTAAGGTTCATGATTGGGTGCTGGAATGACAAATGCATTTCTAATTATTGGCCCCAAATCACAGCAGATTAATTATAGCACACTTTTTATTGACAAACTACATAAAATGCCTGAAGGCGAATCAAAGACATGTATTTTAAAATCAAGCAAAATACGCCGTTTAAGCTGCCCAAACGAGACACAAAAATTACAAACTCAAATTTATTTTGGATTCCACGTAGTATTTAGTGTCTATCGTAGTAAAAATTGATGAATGAATTCGAAACGGTCATCTCGTTAGGGAAGTCTCGGGTAAACTTGTTTGGCATAAGTATAGCTTAATTAATGCATAACTATTAAGAGCGACTTAAGCAGCTTGTTTTCACTCAGTTGACACAATAGATAGAGAAATAAACCATTTTAAATTAGTCTAAATATATAAAATATTCTGTAGATCAATAAAGTTGTTTCCAATTTGAATTAGATCTATTAAAACTATTTTAAAAGAAGCCCAGAAGCTTATTTAACGACTATTTTAATTGTCTTTGCCTGGTATCTCCAACATAACTTTTTTTCCGTCGTCGCTTTTTTCAAAGTTCGAAAACAGCGGACAGCGGGAATTACAGAATTCTGTAATAACGCGTTTGCTTGGTTTAGTTTAAGGAGAGTTCCTGATGTGCCCAAAACAGCGGGAAAGATAGCTAAAGTAACAAAAAATACTCCGCCCCATTTTTGTTTTTGTTGCCCCAGCATGTATTAGCTAATGCAACAACCATATGATCGTGTCATGGGTGTGCACTTCAGTGCAAGCAGTAACAGCAGTTCACTGCTTACTGCATGCTGTCATCCGGAACACAAATGGGATCGTGTCTTGGAAAACGAGCTCTGTTAGCGCAAAACAAGCAGTTTTTCATTTGGAATAACGGCAGTTTTTTTCAATTTTCAATTCAAAATTGCGCCAAAACGAGCGGAGATAGCGACTTGCGGCTTTTTTTATGTGTTCTATTTTTCTTCTTTTAGCCGTAAACGCAGTTTCCAGTTCGCACAACGTTCAGCGCGCCCTGCAGACGGCTCCACAGTTTTGTCCCGTTTTTTCAGTTACCTGCACTTTTTTAAGAAAAAAACCGTTAGAAACCACCAGGGGGGCGGTGAGCGGGTCAAAAAGGAACTAACAGTTTGCTGTTAGGTAATCCAGACATCGTCAATAATGGTAGCATACTTTCGAGCTGCGGCAATATACAAATGAAAATATACTGTAGCATGCTTTCAGGTGGCTTTATTTCATGGTGGCGCCATCTCTTGGTCATTGGCGATGCTGCACATCCATATGCACTCCACAATGTGCTTGATATTCTTAATACTGGATGCTTTAAATCTAAAATTTAATTATTAAACAGACGTGAACGGTGTAAATCAGCTCGAATTGTAAGCCATTATTTTATTCATTCTGAAGTTACTTGTTAGCCATATTTAATATCAGCTGCAACGTGCATTGTGACCCTCATAAACAACATGATGGGAGCCATAAAACCTGAAATGACTATTTAATATCGAAGTATAGATTCGTTCAATCCGACAAATTGCTGACCATTGGGGATCGTAAATTTAGGCACGTCAGATAAGGAATCAATTCGAAATCAGTGTCATAAAGAAATCAAATGCAATGCAGTTGAGAAGTTAACTCTGAAAACAATCTATATATGGTAGATCCCTCCTCCTCTAGTCCGGTTAACGACTGCCCCATTAATATTATTATCGAGAGCCGTTGGTCAGTTGGTCGTCGCTGGTTATCAGTGATTTTTGTATTATATTTAGCAGTACCATAACCATGCAGGTGATATTTTTACGAGCTCACGACTAACGGTACTAAACTCATAAAGCAGACCATCACGAGCGATATTCGAAGAATCAAAATGAGCGAAGAAGGCGTAATGATTTTATAGAGCTGACCAGAGTGTGGCTCATTTGCTATAATTAGCATTACGTATGTAGTTACCCTTAAATATGGGATTCTATAAATGCCCAACACATTACTCGCCATTGAACTTCGAACGCGTGCGGTGCCCTTTCAAGTTGCGCGTACGCAGCATTGCCCCGCAGTTATACGCAGCACGAGTTCTTATAAAATGTTTATTAGATATGATTGTATGTTTATATATATTGTAGAGTTTGGTTGAATGTCACACAAATTGACTAGGTAAATTTCTTTTGAATTTCTCCCCGATTTGAAACATGAGTATATAGTAAATTGTCAGGTTTGTCGTTGCTCTCTCTTTGAATATCTCCTTCCCTCAAATTCGTCATATGCCCGCACAAGGATCCCTGCGCCTTGTGCAGTCTTTGGTTTGATTTAGATTATGGGATTTACTTGAGCAACTTAAAGCAGCAGCTTCTGGGATGCAAATCCAAGCAGTAGTATTAGTCCCAGGCCCAGAGAGGACAGCTGAGCTGCTCCGTCTCCACCACCACCGGCACGTTGTTCCACCAGCACCACAGCGCGATTATTCTCGCTCTGCAGCTCGCGGTAATTGTTGTGCAGCTGCTTGCCCTCCTCGTACTCAATCTCCTTGAACTGATTGATCTGATCTAGCGTGACGGGGAATGTGTGCGTAAGCACAATCCATGTAACAGCCTCGGCACAAGTGGGCGTGGTCAGTGAGCCGGCGTAGGTGAAATAGGTCTCCACATTGGGCACCAGATCATTCACTGCCAAACTGTCGGCAACGTCCGCCGGCTCGTTCAAGTTAGCGTAGCTCTTTATACTGTCCAAGCTCTTAATGATGCTGTCGATGGCCTCGTTGGGAGTGTTGGACACATGGTACAGCACGCCCAGCACCGTGATGCCGTCCTTGAAGTCAGCAGCCATTGTCAGGTTGGGGTAGATTTTGTTGCGATGCACAATGTGCACCTCCAGTGGGTAACGAATGTCGTTGATTGTGTGCTCCGACCACCAATGCATGTGAATCTGCTCCACCACATAGTCATGTCCTAGGGCACCACCGCTCAGCGTGAGGTCGTGTGCGAAGCCCGAGAGCTGAACTGCAGGCGAGATCAGAGAAAGAGAGAGAATTCGTAAAGAATGACGGATGAATATAAATTATATTTGGGACTCACTCGAGTGTCCATTGTTGACCATTTTTAGCGAGCCCTGATGCTCGTCATAGTTCTGGAACTTGAGGGGATCAAATTCGCCCTTGAGCACGCCTTTGGTGTGCAGATTGATGGGGCTCTGCTTCTTGCCGTTGTCACAGAGTCCGCCCCACTTGGGAAATGCTGCAATAAGAAGTGAAGGATAGCAATTTTAAGACATTTCATTGTGATATACAGCCCGACATTCAATATTTCATTCTGTCTTTTTTTTTTGGGGGCGGAACTTTCGTTGATTCCACATGGAAATTTGCATGCGCCGCAATTTGGGGCAATTGAAATAAACTGCGAAACCGCAACCTTATTGTGGCCACTTGTCAGTGATCACCGTGATCAGCTGACACAGCGTAGTCACTGCTCGTGAGCTGTGCTCGGCGTTGATTAACTAATTTTAGCAAATGGACCTTAACGAGTCGGGCAACAAATTGCCTCAGCTTTAAGTGTTTCACTCACTTTTATTCACTTTTTCACTTTTCATTCACTTTTATTGGCTCTACTTACGCTCATCCTGATTATTGTCGAGGTCTGGGTACCTGAAATCGTTACCGGCGCTCAGCGCTACTGTGCAGGCTGCAAACGACACAGAGAAAAATAAAGACATGATAAATTTAAAGGCAAATACAGAAATAAACATAAATATTAAGTATACGCCGCGTGTAGGCAAGTTTAATGTACCCATTCGGCTTTAATGCGTTTCTTTCCACTTGACCATGAAAAAGGCGCAAAATGTGCATTTGACAATGTTCGAAAAGAGTGAGACAGAGAGAGGGAGAGAGAGACAGAGATATAGAGACAGAGCCAAGTTGATGTTTAGTAGGGCAACCGTGTGCAATAAAGACAACTACAAGAACAACAACTGCCAAAACGATCTGTCTGTCCGCTTGTCTGTCTGTCGATCTGTCTGTGTGTTTGGCAGCGTCAACAGCCGCGGCACCTTGCACTTGACTTGGCCGGCAACACGCTAAAAATAAGCATTGAATTTATGATGTCGCGTTGGCCAAGAACCAGAGATGTATGTATAGATCAGATCAGCTGACATGGTACTATATCCGATTAATGGCAAATTGCAATTAAACTCGCATAAAAAACATGAAACATTTCCCATGCTTTTCATTTCCAATTTCCATCTAAGCTAAAAGCCTTCTGACAGCCAAACATCAAACTGTCCGTATACAAAACAAATTTATGTGGGAAAACATGCGGCAACATTTTTACGATCACTTTTGATGGAAAATATTTTGTAGTTTTCAATTAAGAGATCAACATACATAACATAACTCTAAATCTCTGTTTATATGCTCATTAACGGGTTAATAAAAAACCTCGTAAAAGCTAGGAAAATGTGCGGAAAATGCTTTCAGAATGCGCCCGCAAATGCGCCTCTAATTTACTCTTTGCTAAATCTGTGACATATTTATGCTTATGTTTGACTTGTCCGCTACTTATCAAAGATATCGCGACAAAGATCTTAGCGTTTTTAGCGAAATGACGACAGCAGCTGCTGAAAATTGTGCGCACGTTTGATTTATGGCCCCAAAAATGTGAAATGCAAGAAAAATCGCAGGAACGTGTTCTTCTGCTGATTTTCAAGCAAACAGCAAACTCGATGGAAAATATTTCTATTTCTTGCACAGCAAATAGACTAATTGAGTTTTCCGGCGATATACTATGCATATAAATATTTCTTGGTGAAAGTTGTTTGTTTTACGAGAGCTAAGCAAATTATACAATGTTATGCAGATAAGACAGCAAAGCAACATGCTGAGTAGGCGCGTTTACAACCCAATTGATAAGAACAGGGCCTGACGACGAGCTGCCTCTCCTCCCCCCCTTTTCTTTCCCTCCTCCCCGTCCCTCTCTCTCTCTTTCTCGCACTGGCAAACATGTTCGATCTCAGAGATTACTCGCAGTTAGATATTTAAATGGAATCTGGCATCCCGAGCGTGCCCTCGGCGAACAATTAAGTTTCGCACGCAACTGGCTTGAAAGCCGCTAAAAAGGGGGCTGCTGCAATTAGGCTTGGGGTGCAACTAGCAAGGGGTGTCGAACAAAACTGCCAGCTAAACGATAATTGCCGTGTAGAGACAACGATGTGAAAAGTTACACAAAACAAACAACGGCAACAGCACAAACAGCAAACTACTCCGACAAACTGCTGACCAATGTCAGCGATGACAACAATGGCAACAGTAGCAGCTGCAACAACAACAACAACGAGAACAACCAGTGGCAACAAGTGGTGCCGCCGGACATGACAACGGAAGCATATGCAGCATGTCTCGCTTGAGACAGTCTCTTCTGGCATTGCTCCGTTTGTGTTTAGCTTGTTTATCGCCATTCTCGCATTCTGTGCAACGTCAGCCAAAAAATTTCAATTGAAATAAAAAGTTATTCTGTATTCATTGCAAAATGCCCATCATCGAGCTTGTCGCGCTGCTTGTCGAGGCCTTTTTCTGACGAGTCACTGCCGCGGAAGACTACCTACCCTAGCTGAAATTGGCGCAATTTGGTGGTATTCGGTGATTTTCCATATTGAAATTTATTTACATTTTATGATGAGAACAATCACAATCACATCAAAGTTGTGCTCGGGAGTGCGTACGCGAGGTTTTAAGCGATATTATCACTCGGCAATTGTGATAAGATCTACAGCTGTGGCTGCGATTCGGCCACACTGCTGGTCATGTGAATATAGATAGGCGAGTTATTTACGAGCCAAGTTTCAGTGGGGTAAGTGGGCATTACAAGGCAAGTTTTGACGGCTATTCTGGAAACTATTTGCATGCTTAAGGGAAAGTTAACTTTTCTCAACAGTTTGAATGCGTTTATTTTGGAATTATGTGGAACCTTGGACTTGACCTAGTGCTGCAATTTGATCTACTAATCATTCAAAACAGATACTTAAAGTGAGTTGTTTGAATTTGTGAAATAGATCGCTTTGCACCTTGCTCGATTCATGATATCTTGCATGACAGTGTTTCCCCAGACATGTTATGGTTATTGTTATTATTGCTGTGATTGTGGATGATCGATTATGATGGCAATGGGCGAAAACTTTCCATACACCAGATGGAACTCAGTGCCTTTGGGGTTGGGACTTAATAGGGGCCATATCAGCGCATTAAAGTGCAATAATAATAATGCAGACTGTCGATAAGGGAGTTCAGTG
This sequence comes from Zaprionus davidi, assembly GCA_018903715.1. Taxonomy (NCBI): domain Eukaryota; kingdom Metazoa; phylum Arthropoda; class Insecta; order Diptera; family Drosophilidae; genus Zaprionus; species Zaprionus davidi. The sequence goes on from JAEIGL010000003.1 coordinate 7,210,511, forward strand.
CAGAAGGCGCACATGATGAAGTAGTTCATTCACTTAAGGCGTTGATTGTCCCGTCCGTCCGTAATTAAAAGGGGAACGGAAGCACGAATCAGCATGACATTTATACATATGTATAGTATGTATTCTAGCGATAATCTTCTGTGTGGTTCGATGACTTTCAAATGTTCTCTTCCTGTCCTGCTTGCAAATTACAAGTTGTCTGCTAGAAGAAATCTTCATCGGATAGCGAACATACAATACTTTAGTGGGTTTTAATGAAGCCTATCAATGAATAAGTAAGTTATCAGGCACTTGAGAAAAACATTTTAGAAGTAATCAGTTTGTTTCATTCTCAACTATCAATGAAAGCCATCGATCAATTGACGCAGTGTCACACCATGCACACACTCAGTGTCTTTTCTAACTGTTGTTGTTGTTGTTGTACTGTTAATCAGCTACACATGTAGCTGTCATATATCTTTGGGCAAAATCAGTGCTAATCTGCGGTACAAAGACCAGTAGCAAAGCAGAACCCCTCCGTGGTGTTTTTATTGTACCCACGCCCTGTTATTATTGTTTATGACTCCGACAGTACGATTCTCGCCCCTCGCCAAGCTATGCGCAGTAGATACCTTTAATTTCCAAATAATCGTTTTATATGCACTCAGAAATGCCTAGGGCTCTGGGCTTATCGGAGTGTTATCGGCGATTTGTGAAATCGATCTAAACCAGCTAATTGCTTTATTACCCGCCGAAAACGATTACCGATCGTACTAGTTCGGATTGAGTCGGATTGAACGATGCCTTAACTGCTTCTCTGGTAGGTTTACGAGCGCGCCCCCTGGATCGCTGCTTGTTTAACTAAGGCAACCTTTAACGTAGTCGTCATCGTGGTCATGTGGTCAGCAGTCAACGGGTGGGCCCAGGGCGCGGCTGTTTGCTGGATTCAGTGACCCTTTGCCTTTACGATCGATCCCCTATGAGTCAAGGGTCTATAGTAGCAGGTTGTTCACGCACTTGACAGTCTTTGCTTTTGTCTATTGCGAAGCCTTGAGCAATTGGTAATCAGCCCAATTTCAATTGACAAATACACAAGTTGACTTTGACTCCTCAAATTTTATGTGTGCATGAGTCACGGCCGTGGATTGATCGAGGTACTCCAGAAGTTCTGTGAGTCGACACATTTATCAGATGCCCTATGTCTATGGGGTATGTGATAGGGTTTATTTATTAGCCTACGCACATCGCATCATAAATGCTGAGCAAAATCCCCCAGTTTAATGGGATAAGTAACTGATTTGGATTTTTAATGGCAGAGTGAGATATCTCTCAATTGAAGAGGGTAGTTGCTATCGATACCAGAGATCATTTACGAGCTATATACCCAATAGCAACTCTCTGTTGAGCACGTGGACTGTGACGTTTTCAGCGTGGGATCTGCGAACGCAACTCGACAAAGGGCTACCCAAACGTGACTTTGCGTCTTTTGTTAGCTGAAACTGACTTGACCCAAGAATCCTAAGAATTTTTGAGAGAAGATACATGCACACATGTAACTGTACAGTCTGCATATTATGTGTTACGACACTACATAACCATTGTATATAATTTGGTAAAGATGAAATTCAATTCACATTTGGGTTTGAGTTCTTTTCAAGACATTCTTTAGATTATCACTTAAGGCAATTTGATTTTTCTTTTATTTCAAGTATTTACCTAATACTAAGGCGAACAAATGCATCTTTCGTTATTTTGGAATACTATGGAACCACTTTTTGAATCGCGATCACTTTCTCGGGGCACTGTCACTTTGTCTTTCAGAACTATTTTTATTTTAGTAGCCAGCAAGGACTTGCAACTTTCGCATGCTCAATGACAACTCCATAAATCTGAAACGGAACCGTCGTCTTTTATAAGCAACCAGAACCGAACCGAACCATACCGAATCGGTTGACGAAGAACAGAACCCGCAGCCCAAAGCACAGAATGATTACTGAATGCCGTACGGCGGTACGAGCATCAAGCGAATAAGTGCGCGCACACAGATACACAGATAGTTCACACAGACACACATGCATACACACACATGCATACAGAGCACAATGCATGCGAAGAGACTGTAAGAATTGAATTGAGCTGTGGCTACACACGGTAGAATTGTTATTGCTTTTGCTTTTAGTTGTGTCTTTGCTTCTGCATTTGATTCTGCCTTTGCATTTGCTTTTGATTTTGACTTTACCCTCTCGCCAGTTGAATGACAACAAAATGGAGCTGATTAAGTGACAACAACAACAAGAAGAACTACCGAACCCACCGTTAGCCGAAGCAAGCCGAACGCATTGAAACTGTTCGTTGCGCGACGCGACGTCGCTGCCCACACTACCGTCAGAAGCTGCCGACGCAGCTGATTAATTGCGATAAGCGAAAGCGGAAAGTGCAAACAGGCTGGCAGCCCTTGCAGAGAGAGAGAGAGAGAGAGTTGCCGAGAGAGCGCACCTGAGAGTGTGAGAGAGATTGCAAAAATGGCGAGGCGGATATGACGTCGCAACGTTGCAATTGAATTGAAAGATTTAGAAAGATTTGCGCAGGCTGCAAAGCATTCGCAAAGCAAACTAAAATTAAAGACAACCAACGAATTTCCTAATTAAAACCAGACGAAAGCTACAATCGAGTGGACCTGACAGTCAAATACTCTTCGATAAATTTAGCACAATTCTTACGAGTAACCTAGCAATTTGTAAAGTGCTGTATCTATTATTTTATCCATAACTGTATGTATGCAGGGCCACGGAACTTTGGACAGTGAATAGACTTGAATAACTTCTGTGTTGATTGTCAGATCGGATAAAAATTGGTGGAGTTGTACATATATTTTATTTAAATCAGCTAAGTATATGTCAAAGTTGGAAAGTTTAATCTTTTCAAGCAATCAGACAGACAGATGGACAGTCAGACGGACGGACAGACAGCCATGACCCAATCTATATACGAACGTATACGAGGGTCGTTTGATAAGTCCGTGACTTTTTGTATTTGCCGCGCACCTGCTCTAAATACAACACTGCTCCTGTCAGCAGTTATCGATTAACAGCTGACTGTAAAATTTTGAGAAAGCTGCGTTTTTTGGTTTGCGTTTTATAGGCATTGAAAGCAGACGATCTCGTGAATTTTAACGAAAATGGAAAAAAGTGAATTTCGTGTGCTAATTAAGCATTATTTTTTGCGTAAAAAATCCATCACCGAAACCAAGGAAAGACTTGATAAATATTATGGGGACTCTGCACCATCAATTTCAATGGTTAAGAAATGGTTTACTGAGTTCCGTTGTGGTCGTACCAGTACAAGTGATGCCGAACGTTCAGGTCGCCCAAAAGAGGTCGTCATGCCAGAAATCGTCGACAAAATCCATGGAATGATATTGGATGATCGGAGAATGAAAGTGCGTGAGGTAGCTGAGGCTGTAGGCATCTCAACTGAACGGGTACATCACATTTTACATGAATATTTGGACATGAAAAAGCTTTCCGCGCGATGGGTGCCGCGATTGCTCACACACGACCATAAGCGCAACCGTGTGACCATTTCAAAGGAGTGTTTGGCGATGTTCAACCGCAATCCAAACGAATTTTTGCGCCGTTTCGTTACCGTAGACGAAACATGGATCCACCACACCACACCAGAGACCAAAGAACAATCAAGACAGTGGGTTTCTCCGGGTGAACGTGCACCAAAGAAGGCCAAGGTGGGTCTGTCGGCCAACAAGGTCATGGCCACAGTTTTTTGGGATGCACAAGGTATCATTCACATCGATTACCTTGAAAAGGGTAAAACGATCACCGGCGAATATTATTCAGAGCTTTTGGACAGATTCGATATTGATTTGAAGCAGAAACGACCGCATTTGGCGAAAAAAAAGTGCTGTTCCATCAGGACAATGCACGGGTGCACACGTGTGTAGTCAGCATGGCAAAATTTCATAAATTGGGCTACGAACTGCTACCCCATCCAGCATATTCTCCAGATTTAGCCCCCTGTGACTATTTTTTGTTTCCAAACATGAAGAAATGGCTCGGCGGTAAGAGATTCGGGTCAAATGAAGAGGTCATCACAGAAACAAACGACTATTTTGAGGGCCTTGAGAAAACCTATTATTTGGAAGGAATAAAAAAAATTGGAAAAACGCTGGACTAAATGTATAGAGCTAAAAGGAGATTATGTTGAGAAATAAAACGCTTCTTTGACGAAAAAAATATATTTTATTCAAAAAGTCACGGACTTATCAAACGACCATCGTACTTTGTGGTGTCGGACACGATTCCTTCTGCCTGTTAACAAACTCGTACATATGTAAGTCCATTTGCACAAACTGAATATACAGTTTTTTGACAATTTTCAATGTTCTAAGGGTATAATAATGAAATTTGTAAGCATGGGGTCAAGTCACAGTAGCCGTTGCCGCATCATCGTTGACTTTGTGTCGTATTCCAATTTCTGGTCACCCACATCATGCCGGCAGCAGGCAACTAATTGAGCGTCGAGTGAGAAGAAAAGAGAATTAGTGTGGCTTACTCCGACGTAGCGTCGTTAAACTGCAGTTAATGCATAACAAAAGTCAATGTCAACCTGCCAGCGACAACAGCCTAATGAGCATACATATCTGTGAATGTGTATGTATGCATGTGTGACTGTACATGTGCATGTGCGTGTGTAGTGTGTATCTGAGTGAGTTACTACTGAATGGCTGCATGTCCGCCACACATTTGTCGTCATTTGCGCTGGGCCGCAATTTGCAGCTATCGAATTGCGGATCTTGATACTCTATACGTGTGCAATACACCAGCTGGGAATAATGGTGAGAGACAAATGCAAAGCGATATACGAGTATCAGCACTTTCGGCCCAAATCATTCACAATCGCATTGCCTTGGCTGATGAATTAGCATCATGCAAAAAACAGGTGCTGCTGTTTTCAGATTTTTATGCGATATTGAAAAGTTTTTTCATTTAAGTTGATAAGTATGGCAATTTGAAGTGTTTAAATATTGTAGTCTCTCTATTCCTCTCTCTTACGCTCTTTGGCTCTGTTCGAGCAGTAGTTAAGAGAGTATTTAAGATATAATTTAAGAGAGCACAAGAAGTGTAACAATGAAAATCTCTCTCTTGCTGTGCGTCGATCGGCAATTGCCGATGGCAAAATTTGAGAGTGCGTGGCAAAACCATGGTCACCGCTCCTTTGGAGTTTAATTCTCGCTATCGAAAGGGAAGCATATACTAGAGCCTCCAGCAACAATAAATTGTGTTTAAAATTCGAAACCACCGCGTCTCAATTATTTCGTTTATTCTTCGATTCTCTAAAAACGCTTAGAGATTTTTCATTGGCGCCCGAGCAGGGACTTCGGTGTGTTTATAAATTGTTTTTAAATTCTTGAGAATTATTGTGTGCTGGTTGGCTGTTGCTTGCGCGTTCGTGTGTGTGGTGAAACCAAATTAAAGACAATATTAACAAAGTGCCACCTGCCGCTGTCGTCGCCGCTGGAACCAACTGCCAAGCCGTTTTCGTTGTCGCCGCTGGACTTAAATGGAAGCTAGTCGTCGCTCAATGTCTATCGACTCTCTAGACAGCCTACAGGTATTCAGTATCAAAAATTGAGCAAGTCTTGTTGCTTGAAACGACGAAATTGTCGAAATAAATATAGGAGTACATAATCACATGTACTAAGTGCTCAAATTCTGATACTTAACATAGTCGTTAAATATTGCATGCAAGCTGTGTACCTGCATATGTATATACGTGTGTACGTGATTGCTTCTACACACATCGATACATTTGTACTTACATTGAAACATAAATATGTATGTCTACATACGTACATATACATAGATGCACATATGAGCAACTAACCCCAACAACAAAAGAGCATTAAATAAAAAAGGCCATAATACGTTGCATTTGTGTTATGATACTAACCTGCTTGCTTAAATAATAAATACTAAGAAACAAAAACGGCAACATTTACCTTAGTTAAAAACATAAAATTGGTGGCTTATATATTTATTCAATAATTGAGTGTGGGCGTGTAAATGCAAATTGTCGCTGTTCGATCTTCGGTTAGCGTACATATATATTACATATTGACCGCTAACTTGGAACAGCTGTGAATACATACACTGCATATGTACGTGCATGTTAGAGTTTGCATATACACACATACAGTTGTTGTTGCGTTCGTTCACCTCGAACCTTCCTTTGGGCTCACATACTTTCGTTGTTTCGACTTCGCTTGCATTTGGCGCTTCTCGCATTTCGTCACCCCGCACCCCGCATATTCTATTGCTGTCTACAAACGTAGCACAGAAAACGTTTGATTTGATCTTCGTTTTCTCTTGTTTCTCTTTTCGTTTGTTTGATATACACACCACTTAGAGTGCGTGTGCATATATTCTCTTGTTGCATTGCATACCTCGCACCCCGCATTTTACATTGCTGCCTACAAACGTAGTTACAGCAAAAGTTTAGCCTGCTTTATTTCGGATCGCTTGGATCACTTTCGTTTGTTTGCTCACACAACGCATAGTTTGCGCGTGTGTGTGTATAAGCAAGTTAGATTTACATAGTCAGCTGTTGCGAGGGTAGCTCAAAAAGTTAGTGACACTTATTCCTTTTGAAGTGTTCTCTTTATTCAATATGTCTGAGTCCGAAAAGACTAGTGAAAAGCCACAAATCAGCAAGACAAGTGCAAAATTACAAATGTGCTTGCAAAGATTTGACAAGGTTAGTGCTGATATTGCTCGTATGCAAACAGCAATTAAAGCAAAGACCATTTCGTCTGATAAAACAGAGTTAGCGTGCCGATTAGAGCTTTTAGAAGGTTATATACAAAAGGCAATGGATCTACAGACTGATCTGGATAATTTAAGCCCTCTTAATGATTCTAGAGGGCCATTAGAGGACTTGTGTGTCGTCACAAGAGCCTTGTATATTAACGCATCCAAGTCGACTTCAGGGCCAAGACCTGAGCATGATTGCACCATAGTTTCGAGCCAGCGATCTCAGTTGCCGAAAATGCGTTTGCCAAAATTTAGTGGCAAACATTCGGAATACAAAAATTTTATGTGCCTGTTTGAAAGTTTAGTCCATGACGACAATTCCTTGTCAAACGTCGAAAAGTTCAATCATCTAGTTTCTTGTTTGTCAGATGAAGCATTGGGGGTAGTTAAGCCGTATCAATTAACGGATTGTAACTACCCAAAGGCCCTCGCTAGTCTCAAAGCAGTATATGACAATAAATGTCTTATATTCTTTGATACAGTGTCACAATTGTTTGATATACCTAGCATGACAAAACCATCTGCATCGAGTTTAAGATCGATCATAGATACGGTGTCTGCTATTTATTCTTCGTTGTCGTCGTTAGGAAACGACAAAGACATTGCTAATGCAATGATAATTCACATGGTCATGGCAAAGGTAGACCATGTTACCAAATCTCGATTTGAAGAGCAGCTTGACTATGATATGCTGCCATCTTGGGAAGATTGTGCTAGACAATTGAATAAAAGATATCAGTATCTGTCAGCAGAAGAGTCAACTCGGGACAAAACAAGGTCGCGAGTTGACGCTAAGAAGCCCCATCAGTCTAAATCGTCCTTTGCTTGTGCTGATGGAGGGCGTTCATCATCGTCTGTGTGCGTCTTCTGCAAGTCAGAAACGCACAATCTTGATACGTGTCCATCGTTTGCTGCTATATCAGTTATGCAACGTTTTGAATTCGTCAAAACACAGAAGTTGTGCCTAAATTGTTTGATTGTGGGTCATATGGTGTCAAAATGTAAGGCATCAAAATGTCGAATTTGTTCAAAGCCTCACCATGCGTTGCTTCACAGGTACACTACTCCTGCTCAAGGTGAGGTGTCCAGTCTTCAAGCGACTATGTCTGATTCGTATTCAGGGCATGTATCAAACAATGACCAAATTGTTCTCGCCACAGCTGTCGTTAATGTTAAAGACAGATTTGGTCAGTTGCATCCTGCACGGGCCTTACTTGATAGTGGCTCCCAAATCAATTTGATGTCTGAGAGCATGGCCCAGATGTTACGGCTCAAACGGGAGCCAACATCTTTAGCTATCTCGATGGTTGGCGGTGCAACAATAGATAGCAAAAATAAGATATGTGCCTCTGTTCAGTCGCGCATAAACTCTCACAATTTTTCGGCTGAATGTTGGGTATTGAAATCCATTTCGACAACACAGCCTGGACATTCCATGGGTATTTCAAATTGGAAAATACCCAAAAATATAAAACTGGCAGATCCAGAATTCAATAGACCAGCGAAGGTGGACATTCTTTTGGGAGCAGAATTGTTCTACGAATTATTGTGCGTTGGGCAAATAAAATTAGGTTCTGAACTTCCTATAATGCAAAAAACGCTGCTAGGATGGATAGTAGCAGGCAAATGTACTGGACAAGTGCCTAGGCATCAGTTCAGTGGGTGTTTAATGGCCCAAACTAATTGTTCTCTCGATTCGTTAGTTAACCGTTTCTGGGAATTGGATCAATCTCCATTCGAATCGAAGGCTGTTCGCCAAACAGCTGAACAACAGGCTTGTGAACTGTTCTTCGAGAAAACTGTAAAGCAGTTATCTTCTGGTCGTTTCCAAGTGGATCTCCCTTTCAAGACCGATCCAAAGGTTCTTGGCCTGTCCTTTCAAACTGCTGAAAGGCGTTTTTTGCAACTTGAGCGTAAAATATCAAAGGATGCAGTTCTTAAAACTATGTACCATGACTTCATGAACGAGTATTTAGAATTGGGACACATGTCCATTTTGAAGTCAACTCCTCTAGAACAGCATTATTATATTCCTCATCAATGCGTTCTTAGGCCTGAAAGTTCCTCCACCAAGCTTCGTGTAGTTTTCGACGCTTCTAGTAAGACGTCAACAGCTGTTTCACTTAACGAAACACTGATGGTGGGGCCGACAATTCAGAGGGAGCTATATTCAATCCTGATTAATTTTCGGTTGAATAAGTATGCCGTAACTGCTGACATTTCAAAAATGTATAGGCAGATAAATGTCTCTGAAAAAGACAGAAATTTGCAACTTATTTTGTGGAGAGAAAATACCTCACAAAATATTCAGGCATACCGACTTAATACAGTCACATACGGTACAGCTTCTGCACCTTTTCTGGCGATACGCTGCTTGTTTGAGCTAGCCAACATACACGCACAATCACATCCTATTGGATCAGATGTGATTAAGAAGTGCTTTTATGTTGATGATATGTTGGCAGGAGCAGATAGTATACAAGAACTTAACACTATTTGCAACGAAGTTAGAAATATATTGAAATCAGGATGTTTTCCACTTGCCAAGTGGGCAACCAACTGTAATGATCTGTCATTCAAAACAAAAGGTAACGAAGAAGTGACCCTCAAAATCGATGACCAGTGTTCCGTAAAAACTCTTGGGATGCGCTGGGCACCTCAAGAGGATATATTTAAATATCATCTCGATGTGGACAGTTTTGCTTCGGCTAAGCCAACGAAACGCAACATATTGTCTGCAGCCTCGCGTTTGTTTGACCCTCTTGGTTTGCTGTGCCCAATTGTTACCAAGGCCAAAATGTTGCTGCAGGAGTTGTGGAGACTGAAGATAGACTGGGATGAAGCCATTCCAATGAGTCTCCACACAACATGGAACAAGTTTACCATGACGCTACGCGATTTACATAAAATCCGCATCCCTAGGTACGTATGTCTAAATACGTATCAAAGGGTTCAGATACATGGCTTTGCCGATGCATCCAGTCATGCATTTGGTTGTTGCATATACGTTCGAACTTGCAACAACCGAGACGTTGGCATTACATTGCTTACTGCAAAGTCTAGGGTAGCTCCACTAAGCGTGAAAACAATACCCCGACTAGAGCTATGTGCAGCGCTCTTGCTGGCCAAGCTCTGGCACCAAATTGCGCCAACTTTATCAAAATTCAATATAGAAAGTTTGAATTTCTGGTCGGATTCACAGATTGTGCTGTATTGGTTACAACGCGATTCTGGCACATTGGGCACATTTGTGGCAAATAGAACTGCAGAAATTCAGGAGTTGTCGAAAGGTATTGTGTGGCGTCACGTTCCAACAGATGCTAATCCGGCAGATTTAGTATCGAGAGGAACCGACATAGACGAGATTGTTAGCTCGTTATGGTTCGATGGGCCAAGTTTCTTAAAATTGGAGGAAGACCAATGGCCTCAGCTTCATCTGGTTGAAATAGCGTCGGAAATCAAATCTTCCGAAGACAAAAAAAGTGCTGTTGTATGTACTTTGACAGAAGCTGAGCCAAATTGTTTTGTTGACTTAATTAATCGTCACTCCAGCTTTCCAAAATTGATTCGCATAATGGCTTATGTGCTTCGATTCTGTTACAAAGGGCTCAAATCAGACTCTCTCGTGGTGTCGGCATCAGAAAGAAATATTTCATTTCTAAAACTGATCGCCGTAGTACAAAGCACATCGTTCAAAAGCGAATTGAAATCATTGAGACAATCAGTAGTTCTAGGACCAATGTTTCAATCGCTGAATCCATTTATTGATGTATTTGACAAAAATGGAATACAATTTGAGCTCATTCGAGTAGGAGGACGTTTGCTACACGGGCCTCTCTCTTATGACGCTAAATTTCCGCTTTTAATGACAAAGAAGTCAGGATTTATTCAACTCTTTGTCAGTTATTTGCATCGTAGGCACTACCATGCTGGCCCAAAAGTGCTTGTTGGACTTTTGAGGCAGCAAATTTGGGTAGTAAATGCTCGAAGTTTATGCACTGCAGTTGTTCGGAATTGCATACACTGTTTCCGATATAAACCAAAATTGTTGGGGCAACTAATGGGAAATTTGCCTGCTGATCGTCTTCGAGAAGGTCGGCCGTTTCGAGTATGCGGAGTAGACTTCTGTGGGCCGTTCTATGTTAGCTATAGAATCAGGGGTAGACCACCGGTTAAAATGTATGTTGCCGTTTTTGTTTGTTTTGCCTCAAAGGCGGTGCATTTAGATCTGGTAACCGACTTATCCACTGATGCTTTTTTGAACGTTTTTAAAAGGTTCATCGGGAGACGCGGATTACCGGAGACGATATTCAGCGACAACGCGACGAATTTCGTTGGAGCGAGCAACGTGCTGAGGGAACTGCAGACGGCGTTCCACAACCACGAGGAGAGGCTGGTGAACTTCGCAGCGGAGAGAGGAGTACAGTGGAGGTTCATTCCCCCCCGCGCCCCGCACTTCGGAGGACTTTGGGAAGCCGCAGTGAAGTCTGCCAAGCACAGGCTTCTGCGAGGAGCGAGCAACGCCAACCTGACGCAGGACGAGTTGAGCACACATCTGGTGGACGTCGAGGCGCTGCTCAACTCCAGGCCGTTGCTCGTCGACAGCAGCGACCCCAGCGATGGAGAGGTGCTGACGCCAGGCCACCTACTCATCGGTCAGCCTTTGTTGGCGCTGCCGTGCGAATCCGATCCAGACGAGAGCAGCAGGAAACCCGGACGAGGATATTTGAAGCTGTGGCAGCAGTTGTCGGCGCTCAAACTGCACTTTTGGCGCAAGTGGTCCAAGGACTACCTGCTCAGCCTTCAGCAGCGAACGCAATGGGCCAAAGGCGAGGACAACCTCGAGGAAGGGGCGGTCGTGCTAGTGCACGACGACAACACACCCCCTCAGCAGTGGATAACCGGGCGCGTAACGCGCACAATTCGAGGGGAGGACGGCAAGGTCCGAGTAGCCGAAATAAAAACACCAGCAGGCACAATTAAGCGACCAATCCACAAGCTGGCCCGACTCCCGATGTATTAAAGACCGGAGCTCTTCAACGGGGCCGGAATGTTCGAGCAGTAGTTAAGAGAGTATTTAAGATATAATTTAAGAGAGCACAAGAAGTGTAACAATGAAAATCTCTCTCTTGCTGTGCGTCGATCGGCAATTGCCGATGGCAAAATTTGAGAGTGCGTGGCAAAACCATGGTCACCGCTCCTTTGGAGTTTAATTCTCGCTATCGAAAGGGAAGCATATACTAGAGCCTCCAGCAACAATAAATTGTGTTTAAAATTCGAAACCACCGCGTCTCAATTATTTCGTTTATTCTTCGATTCTCTAAAAACGCTTAGAGATTTTTCAGGCTCTCTATTTAAATGTTTTACACATCATTAGCACTGCACCTTATTCTATGTCATCGAGCACCACAGATACATGTTTACATATGTAAACAAATACGTAGAAATGGCACGCCGCTGATTGAAAGTTCAGCATCACGCGACTCAGAGTCGGCTGAGCATAAAAAGTCACGCTAGAAATTGTGCACACAGCAGCTGACCCCAATAACAATTAGAATAACAATTACATTAGACGCTAAAGGTCGGAAGTGTATGTGCCACACAACAATTTGTGGCACATAAAAGTGTGACTCGCCTGCCATATGACTGCCTAAACGAATTTTAATCGAATATAAATCAATTGAAAAGCGATCAAATTCTGAATTGAACTGATTGTTTAGGCGAACGTTCAACTCAATTAATTTGCAAACAACAGGCCAAGTGAGCAACAAACAAAGTTTAATAAACATTAACAATGCAAACATTACTTTAGTCAATTTAAAAATTCAAATTCGTGCGCGCTCAAATGCATCTGTGCGATTTTCTTGCAGCCCTCGTTCGAAAAACAATAGTGTAGCATAGCATAGTGTAGCGAAGCATCGTTTTCAGGACCGTAGCTAGGCGTGCTCAGGTGCACAAAGGGCTTCTTACTTATTCCTGTTGTAGTAATTATCGGCTGACATAAAGTTATAATACCCTTATACATCAAATGAGTATAATTATTGTCAGATACAACGCGGCGCGAATGATTTAACTGGTCAAAACTGTCACTTCGGCACTTAGAATTTCGCTCTCGCGGTTTTACTTATGACGTGAGTCACAATATAGGCCATCGAATCCACAGAGATCGCCGTTAATTTTCATAAGCAAAAAAGTGGATGTGGATAATCGATATGGATAATCACAAAATGGGGTAGATAATGTTTTTTGTTTAATAGTGTATCAGTTTGATGAAATCTGCATTACCCGTTGGTGAACCACACGACAAGCAAAATGAATAACGCCCTCCCGTACTTTGAGGAACTCACAAGGCGGAAGACGTTTTTTTGACATTAGTAGGGTACTCGAATACCTAAACGCCGAAGACATCGATTTTTTTAAAGTTTTGGATAAGTCGAATCAGATCTTATCTTACTTACCAAGCTTTTTCTAAGCTCTTCAGTGAATAGTTTTCCTTGTCCACAGAAACACTTATCTTTAAAGTTTGCAATTATATCTTATCTTACTGTATTCTTGAACACATAAGAGCTGCAAACCATTCAATTGCGATGCAATACCTGGACAGATAGGTCATTTAACAAGTTGAATATTATTGAGTATTTCTTTTATTCAAAAGGGATTTTATTCTTCAAAATTTACTCCATGTCGAATCCACCTAAGAAACATCTAAAAGTCATCGTATTGGGGGACACCGGTGTTGGAAAAACGGCTCTAATTGATCGATATGTCAATCACTACTTCTCTCCTTATACTACACCGACAATTGGTTTAGACTATAAAATTAAAGAGATTTTTGTCAACGACCAGTTAGTCAAATTAATAGTAAGTCAATAATTTAAAAAATTCGCAATAATAACTGGTTTACTTACTGCAGATATGGGACCTGCCTGCACTTGAGAATTTGAAATCTGTAGGAGTCCCCTTTTATCGTGGTGCTGATTGTTGTTTGCTAGTCTACGATGTGACGACGAGTAATTCATTCAAAAATCTTGATTGGTGGCATCAGAGTTTTTTGAAAAATGCAAGTCCAGATAACGCCGAAAATTTTTCTTTTCTTTTAATAGGCAACAAAACGGATATGGAAAATCGTCAGGTGTGTAGTAATGACTAGTCAGTATATAAATGTTGTCAATAACTTTTTTTTAAAACCAGGTATTTAAAGATAGTGCCCTAGAGTGGTGCAAGTCAAAAAACAATATGCCCTACTTCGAAATCTCTGTCAAAGACGGCCGCAATGTGAATGAAGCTTTTGAAGCTCTGGCAAAAAATACAATGGCAATGAGGTAAACCCACTTATGTATAGATTTTCTACTGATTCAATAATATTGAATAGAAAATCTCATAACTAGGAAATGTGATCATGTAAAAGGAATACTAAAATAATATCTAAAGATTAAAACGCTGCTTACATCACCGATTATTCAAATTTATTTAATTTGTAGGGGTCAATTCATCATGAATTTAGGTGAAAGTATTTTTTTAAATTAAATTTTTAAGTATAATAAGATTGTATGTAATTGATGCCTTTCTGTGTAATGTCTGCAACATATTGTGACAGTGTCTCAAAACCCGATTTATTTAAAATAAAAGCTGAGCAGCCATTATTTATCAGTTAATAATTTAACTAGCATGCGAAAAGAAAAGTTGTAGCTCGGAATTGTCTACGCAACACAGCGCACTACAAAATAATAACATACGTGTATGTACACTAGATGGTGTGTATACATACGTCACTTGTTAGATCATTGAATCCGGAGTGATAACAGGTTATTTAAGCAGGATATAAAGTGGATTTGGGTAATCGAAAAGTGGGTTAGCAATTTTTTTTGTATTGTGTACCAGTTTGAAAACCCTACAGAAATTCAGATAACAATGGTTTTTACTGCACTTACGAAGTAAATACTGGTACATACATTTGTATGTATGTAGGGAACGTATACATACATATATCCTACTGGTACAAAGCTTTGCAGTGAAAGGTTTTCTTTGTTGCACAGAAACTCTTATCTTTAAAGTTTACATTTATATCTTATCTTACAGCAATGTAATTAATTTTGTAAATATATTTATAGCTTGTTTAATATACTTAACTAAATCCCATCAATTGCAATGCAATACCTGGACAAATTGGTCACGTATTAAGCGAAAGAAACTATTTTTTTCACATTCGTAGTGGATTTTTAAACTTGAAGACTTATTCCATGTCGAATCAACCGAAGCCAATGCTAAAGATCATCGTTTTGGGGGACTCCAGTGTTGGGAAAACGGCTCTGATTAATCGATATGTCAATCAATACTTTTCGCGTAATTATAAAGCGACAATTGGAACGGACTTGGCGAGTAAAGAGATTTTAATCAACAATCAGTTAGTCACGTTACAGGTAAGATGAAAATTTAGTTGTTTTTTCATTTTTAAATGAGTTTCTTGTGGCAGATTTGGGATACGGCCGGACGTGAGCGTTTCCAATCTTTGGGAGTATCCTTTTATCGAGGTGCTGATTGTGTTGCACTAGTCTATGATGTAACGGCGCGAAATTCATTTAGAAATCTTGAATCGTGGTATGAAGAATTCATAACACACGCATGTCAAGAAAACAACGCAAATTTTCCTTTTGTTTTGATAGGCAACAAATTGGACTTGCAAAATCGTCAGGTATAGCGTAGTGACTAGTCAGGATATATATATTGTTATTAACTATTACTTTCTTTAAATTAAGGTATTTACAGATAATGCTCAGGAGTGGTGCCAGACTAAAAACTATATACCATACTTCGAAACCTCTGCCGTAAACGGATACAATGTGAACGAAGCTTTCGAAACCCTAGCAAGGAATACAATGGCAATGAGGAAACAACCACTCACGTATAGATTTCCTAATGATTCAATAATATTGGATAAAAATACTTTTAATAAGGAAAAGTGCAATTGTTAAGGAGTGTATGGATTACACATATAATATTTGTAATGTATTGCTAAATAGAAAAATAAATAGAGTTTTTACGCACTGTCAAAAACGAGAATACAACCAGTCACGTATTTATTTCCTAATGATTAAATAATATTGGATAAAAATACTCGTAATAAGGAAATGTGCACTTGTTAAGGAGTGTAGGGATAACACATATTTGTAATGTATTGCTGAATAGACAAATAAGACGCACGGTTAAAAACAAGAGGTCAACTTTTTTAAGCAAGTTGGCAGTTCCACACTAGATGACAGTGCTGCCCATAAATTTAAATCAGCTGTTTTGTTGTCTTAATATTTGTATTATACGGGTTGTGCTTTTGTAAAATATGTCTCAAGTTGTGCCCGCTGCACCGCCGCCTCCCCCAACAAAAGGCTTTAAACCCAGCAAAATAGTAGAAAAAAAGGATAGTGCCGTTACCGTTCCCCTAGCAAATGATGAATGTCTCTGGGCGTTGAAACATCCAGATGTTCGGAGGGGTTGTTATTTTAGTCGTGTTTGTCAATATATAAATCCAAAAAATTGTCAATACAATGATGTACCCAGTCTACTTCAGGTAAATATAGTCCACAACCCTTGATGTTTAAAACACAATTTAGTCTTCATTCAGATAGGACCAACCTGCGGACTTACAGCTCTTAGCATGTTGCTAAATGAACAACATACACCAGCAGAGTTGCTTAAAGACGCCATTGATCAAAAATATACCATAAATGGAGAAATGTTTAGTGCGGAATATTTATATCAACTGAGCCGAAAGCATTTTAGAGATGACGGTGCATGCCTTTTGCATATTGGTTTATTAAATTGTGCCAACATAAAGGAACAATTAATTGCCGGAAAATGTTTATTAGTACCGTATCCTTTTTAAAACATAATAAATTCATAAAAAAAGGTAAGTACAATTTAAAATTTAAATTCGATAAGCGTGTTAGTGATATCGATGGGCAGCACTTGTGCCGCGTGTAGGGCATTTAAGTGCACTTCATATTTGGTATTTTTTAGTGCAAAAAGTGAAACCAAGCAAACAAAATATTAACATTGTTTCAATTAGTTGATTATTTATTCTAAAATAAGTTTCTGAGTATTTATAAAATGGCAACCGAAGAGGAACAGGTAAATAAACTACAAATGTTAAGTAAGCAATTCGCTTATGTTCATACTTTTAGCTCAGTCAGGTAATTTTGCCGGTAAAAGAGCCACTGGATCTCATCCGTTTGAGTTTGGATGAAAAGGTGTACGTAAAGATGCGAAACGAAAGAGAATTAAGGGGACGATTACATGCATTTGACCAGCATTTAAATATGGTGCTGGGAGATGCCGAGGAGACGGTGACCACCGTGGAAATTGATGAGGAAACCTACGAGGAGGTGTACAAGACCACCAAGCGTACCATACCCATGTTGTTTGTGCGAGGGGACGGCGTTATATTAGTATCGCCACCTATGCGAGTGGGTTAATAAGTGGGCCGACAATTGATCAATTGCCCCACTGTTTTAATTTAGATGGTCACATTTATACAGATTGTCCTAAGATTCAATATAAATAAAGCGCTGCAACTAGTTCACTACTTTTGGTTATGGTTGTCCTTAAATCCTAAATATGTAGCTACGATGCCGATGTCAATCATGCGCCCTGTCTTAAAACTGGTCATCGCGCCCATTGGGCTCTTGTTGTGGGCTACCTGATTGATGATCACGATGAGGTGAGTAGACGTGGCAGACATAACTCAAACAACATTAAAGAATCTTCATTCTTCTTGTAGTTCTATGTTTTGGCACGACATGGAAAGACGCGTAATCTTGCAGTGTGGTCGCTGACAGCGTTAAGTGAGAGCAATGGCAATCTCAAGGAATTTGCCCAACCCAACGGTTATCCAGACTGCACTTTTCTACTTCCACCCGGAGGAATAGACGGTGATCTCGGATTAAGAGAACGTTCTATTGTAATTAAATCATCATTGCATACAATAATTACTGTATGCTGACCCATCAAATGAAAAGCGCTTTTCAATTGTCTTTAAATGTAATGTGTATATATATTTAATAATACAATTATAAATTACGCGCCTTACATTATTTCTTTCGTTACTTCGCACTTGAATCTCATGCGTTCGACTTGCATATTGCTTGAATCTCCTCCATACATCTTATACATCACACTATGCACGCTTTCGAACTATCATTCTGTCTGCTGCATGCGCGCACATAATGAACATATACATACGATACATATCTTTATACTATGGATATATTCTTTGCTTATACAGTTTTCGCATTGGCTGTTCTATGAAATTTCAAAAATCACAACAATTAGAGTAGAACATACACAGATATAGGCATGTGTATGAGTATTATGTATGTAGATATTAGGTATTCATTTATGTATGTATATAGATAGATGTATGTATAATTGGAATTTATTGTATATATATATTTAGTTACACATCCATTAATATGTCTGATTTTTGTAGGTAGTACATAGACGACGGGTTGGTTAAATATGCAATCGCAATCGCGCACTCGCATTTGTATTGCTAAGTAGTTGTAGTAGATATAGTATGCTGCATATTATATACACATACGTACATACATATAGATACATAACATACATAGATAGATAGATAGATAGTTTAGTAGAGATAATGCCAGAGGATAACACGCTGTCACCTGAGCAACAGGGAGCAGCGTTGAGATCATTGCAAGTCCTGCTGGCAATGCTACCCAATGCATTTCTAGGGGTAACAGCCAGGCCTGGCAGCTGAATCAAAATAGAACACGCTAACAAGTCAGTTGCAGCAAACTGCAACTTGCAAAGTTATATATATAAGATAATGTAAACTCTTGAAACTCGATAACTACGTAGTTGTTGTTGCTATTCCTTATTGAGGATATTTGATACGCGTTAATTTCTTTAACAAGTGTTAAACGTTCGGTTCTATATAATTTCAATATGCGAATAGATTAACTACAAGTATTATTATTACTTAATTTGATGTCGCTTTGTGTTTGCGTATGTATGTGTGTGTGTGTGATGCATGTGGCTCGCAAATCTTTGATAAATTCACAATTATCTCGAATTTCACATTGAAGACTTAAACGAAAATTACAAGCTAAATATTTATTAACTAAAAATTTACAATTATTAATTATAAAATAAATTATCATTCTTCTTAGTTAATTATTTATTGCCGTGCATGTGTCTAGCTCCCCTGTTTGTTATCTGGTATCTTGTCTATAACTCATGACACATGTGGAGAGTGTGTGTGTGTGTGAGAGAGAATGGAGACGCCGCTCTACGCTCTGAATGACTAGGTTAATTCAGCACAGGACATGGGTGTGCACCCGATCAGTGCTATGGGGAAGTTCTTGACATGCGTTTGCCATTGCGACGACAGCTGGAAGAACTTGACGCCAGTCCACTCGGTGCCATCAATATACACTGTAAGAAATGCAAAAATAATCAAGTTAGAATAAGGTCCATAAGTTTATCAACGGGGGCTGCACTCACCACGCAGTGGTACTGGGTGCGACTGTTTAGGTGAGCATATGAGACGCGCCACACCCTCCACACACTGCTCCTTCTCGAGATCCCTTTCCTTGTCCTTCTTCTTTCCCAAGCGCATAACTACAAACGAAAAGGTTTTCTTTAGTTAAATGTCATTAGGGTTAAGGGATTCTCTCTACTTACTTTGCTTTTGTTTCTTCTCCTTGGTGGCAAAACTAACAGTCAGTCCATTGGACATATCACCCAGTTGCTGTGCATGCTGTGGCAGACGCCACACTTGCAGATTCCTAAACGTACTCTTAATGCTATTCTTGCCGCCGCCACCGTCTCCACCGCGTGACTTCTCGCTCTTGGACTCCTTGAGATGCCCGTCGCCGGGTCGCACCAGTGGCCAATAATCCACTTGCAGTTCTACAGCCTCCGCATTGGCGAGTGCGCCGCTAAACGATTGCGAAGATGGTGTGCCTAATGATTCCAAACCGCCACGCTCTCGATTCGATGAGCCCGATGACGGTGGAGTCTGTAGCGGTGGTGATATGCGTCCCATAATCTGGTTCTGAGTCTGGCTGAGGCCACTTTGCTGCTGTTGCGGTGGCGAACCAGAAACGCCGCCATGCACATTCGACGTATTCTGATTGCCACCAATTGGTATGGGCATTGTGGAAGCGTTGCCAGTTCCACTGATGCCTGCATTCAACGCAGCACTCTCCTCCAGATCCAGTGAGGCCTGTGTACAGTCCAAATAACCAATACGTACATCCTGCAGGACAACAGAGTATGGTGTGTTAGTTCGATCTCTATAGAAGATTTCTATTGAATACTTACGCTGACAAACGGCACAAAGATCTGGCAGGATTCCTCATCCTTGTAGTTGACCATTGCCTCGGCAATGGGTATCTGTGTGCAGGGTCCAGCTGCATGTAGATAGCGCTGTATACGCTGCACCAGCTCCGCAATGTCCGACTTGGCTGCAACGGATGAGTCCGCAAGATTGGCTGTCAGGGCTGAGGCATTCACAGTGGTCACAGCGCTGACAGCGGCTGCAGTGGCTGCTGCTCGTTCGCAGAGCTGCGACCAGTTGTCGGAGCCAAACATGGCAGCATAGGTCTGATCCATTTGGCTCAGATGACGTGCCACGCTGCCATTACCGCCTCCAATAGGCACCAAATAGAAACGCAGATGATTCAGCCAGTCTGGTGGACGCACTCCAAGCAGATCGACATAGTGTCGCAGTGTGGCACCTTGTACCCAATCTCCACCGATGAGTAGCACCTTGACCGTGTGCGGCGGCTTGGCATTCGAATTGCAACTGGAAGATGGAATAAATTGGGATAGATTAGTTGGAGAATATTATGAGGTTTTATTCGAGGACACTTACTACTTCTGAATTTTGGCCATGAGTGCTTGTAGCACAGCCTTGACCTCGGCCGTGTTTTGCGGCACAAAGGCTGGCTTGAATGAGTTGCCAAACAGTGTGACCAGCTTGGCCAACAAAGCGCTGCCGCCCAACGCCTCGGGCGGACTAATAATGGTCACCACCTCGGGTATGACATTATCGTCGCCGGCAAAGACTCGACTCAACTGATCGAGCAACATTTTGCGTGGCTCCACATTCGTTGGCGACAGACAAGTTTCCAGCGCTGATCGTGGTTCCGACGAGCTGAGGCTGAGTGTGTGCTTGCGCTTGCCCCCACCACCACCAGCGCCGCCACCACCACCAGCTGCACCGCCACTGTTGCCACCAACGACAGCCACGCCTGCAGTTGGCGTATTGCTGGAGGTGCGAAACAGACGCGAACGCTTCTCGACTTGTGGCTGTGATTGTGTGCCACCAATACTGCTCATGTTGCCTGTGATGGAGCTAACTGGAGTCAGCTGTTGATGCATCTGCTGCTGTCCACGTAGATAATCCTTGTCCCTTGGCGGACTGTTCTGCGGATCAGAGTTCTGACCATCCGTATAACCGAAATTACCCTCGTTGCCGGAGCTATCGTTGCCGCCGCCAATGCGATCTGTAAGATCAAAGTAAGATTTAGTTAAGGTGAAGGTGGAAAAAATCCGAAGCAAGCGAAGGGTTTGGGAATTGAGGGTGCCAAATATACCAAAAAGACATGCAGGAGAGATGAAAGTAAAACTTGAACCTTGCCACACTACACTCCCTTCCCCCACTGCCACTGCCACTTCGCCCGCCCTGCAGGCCATGACGACAATGAGTGTTGTAAATAAATAATAAATGTGCCACATTCGTAAATATAATCAAAAGTTTTCACTACTCGAACATGAAGTGACCTACGCACATGAATATATACTATATATAGAGTCTATATAGCTTCATGTAGTATAGTATAGTATGTGTGCATTGTCGTCAAACACCTTGCGACTTAAGATTTATTTTTACTCATGTCGCGTGTTCCGCTCGAGTTTTCTTGGCAATGTCGCTATTAATCAAAGGAAAGGGCGCTGCGTGCAACCCTACAAAAGTAAAGGGGGCGTGATTTGCGGGGCTGAGAATTGATGTTGTTGTGATTTTGGGGGCTACTTAGAGCATTAATTAGAAAAGAAATGCGTAGGAAATAAGCGTGGTAATCTAAGTAATCTATTTGTGAGTAGAAAGGAGCACAGAAGTATCGCATGCAAGATGGAAAATATGTGTAGAACTTGTGCAGGTTGGGAATTAGGAATAGAACTAGAAGGCGAGTGTCGTGTGCGTGTGTGGAGTGTAGAGCAACTTCTCAGGCTTTGCTCGTTTGACGTCACAACATGTTGCAAGTGAAAGATGTGTGTGTGTGTATATTTGCTTTGCATAGCTGTGTGTGTACAATGTGGGTGTGCGTGCGCATGTAAGCAGGAACTCGTGCTAAAAGGCAGGGCCAGTGAAAACCCCTTAAGGGATTTACAATTTCGAGTACAGTGCAAACTTCGATAAGAATCGCAAAATAAACAAATTTTCAATTTAAACAATTTTTCAATTTAAACTTAACGAGGTTGCACTGTACTGTATTATGTATCAAATATATATATAATAAGCTCTGATTTGACCCTTATGAGATTGGGTTTTAAATGGTGTACAAGAATTTCGGGTGAAGTGTCTTCAAATGTTCATTTTGGAATTTGGAATTTGGATTTGATTGGTTTATGTTCTAGTTTTTGCTGTAATTTACACAGACCTGGTGTTGTAGCCGAATTGTTATTGTTTGTTAAATGAATGCATTTTTGGTTTTTGTTATTTTCAATATTGTAAGATGAATTGGTCAATTGGTCGCTCTTATCCGACGATCGGCGCTCACTGTTGCCTGCAAAAGAAATTTGTTCAAGCCATGCAAAATGTTTCGTTTTTGTTTTTTCTTTTTTGTTTTTGTATTTTGTTTTCATGTTTCTTTGTTGTTTTGTTGTAGTATGTTTAGTATATATATAGTAGTTGTTTTTGGTGTATTTAGTTTATGTACATATAAATAAAATATTGTTTATTGTAATGGGAATACAGAACTAAGAAATTTTGAGTTACTCGAACAAGTTTTTCAATCGGTTATTGTAAAATTGAAAATGCAGAGAACAGAAAATTTGTTGAAGCAAAGCCTTCAAAAGTCACGCCCCCTTTTCAATTTGAAGCACATATAATGTACATGTATTTATGTATATGCACACACACACACACACACAGAGACATACAAACTTGTGTCGCACAATTGGACAAATTGGTCAGCTGAAATTACTCCAAGCGTCTCTCATTCTCTCTCTCTCTCTCTCTCACTATCAATCTGTGTGACCTTGCAGCTCGTTGCGCGTGTCTGTGTGTGTGTGTATGTATATATGTAGAAATTGTGCGACATTTTTCTCGCCTGTAACGAGACAGCCTTGACCGAAAGGCTGCGGAAAATAGCACCCGACTGAGGGCCAAATAGTATAGTCTACTTTTTGGGGCTGGGGGTGGGCAGGCAGACAAGCAGCTGCGAAGCAACGATAAACGGAAACGGAGATGGAGACGAGCACGGAAATAAGTGCCATTTTAGGCAGCAACGCGTAGAGATTCTAGTCTGTCTGACTGAACATGTTTATGCTTGCGCGTACATGTTGCGCAACATGAAATTAAATGAAGCTGAGACGCATATTTAGTATCATCATCATCATCACTATTATCATCAACAACAACAACGAGAACAATAATAATAACAACAACAACAACAAGAGCAACAACAGAGCCATAAGAACAGCAACAACAACAACAACAGCTGCTAGTGCAACTGTCGCTGTCACCAACTCACCTGCTGCACCACCAATGCCACCGCCACCAAGGGCACCTCCACCATTGCCTCCTCCTCCATTCCCAGCTGCCAGACTGTCGTGCAGCATAATCCGTGAATTGGTAAAGAATGGACGCAACGATGGCTTCGGTGTCGAACCAATCGATATGCTATCCATGTCCGGACCCGAATCATCGCCCTCGCAGCATGAGAGTGACTCTAGCTCCTGGAAAAGTGCATCCAAATCGCGTTCGCCGCGCAACGCTGCTGTGCCACTGTGCGTCTCATCCTCCAGTTCCTCGCTGGCCTTGAAGCGCTTCAGTAGCGCGAATATTTTCTGCTTAAAATTGCGTTGCTGCAGTGAAATTGTCTGGAAAATGCAATGAAAAGAAAAGAAGAAGAGAGGAAAGCGATTAAAATTAGCACAACGCAATCAACTGGAAATAACTGGTGTACGGGGGGAGGGGGGAGGTGGGTAATAATCAACGATAATGATGTGCTGCATATATAAACTAAAACTGAATTGAAAGTGTAGTTCGATAAATATATATTTATAGATCTCACACAGTGAAATTATTAATAGCTTACACTATATGAAGTATTCAATGTATTCCGAAATTATGTTCAGATTTTCTGAGATATTTCTTAAAATATATACACAAATTCTTCTCTGTTTGCAGTAACCCCTTTTATATGCTGCTGCTGAATCATTAAGCACCTCTCAGCTTATGATATTTATGCGATGCTCAACAAAAAAGCATTTTAATTGCACCTCTCTCTGTCTTGCTGTCTGTCTGTCTCTTTGTCCCTTTATTTCTCTGTCATTAAGCGACTTTTTATCTATGGCAGACATTTAAATGATCCTGGCCATAAAGGCCAGCGCACATTAATAATCAACAGCAGCAGCAGCAGCAAGAGCAACAGCAATCATAGCAGCAGCAACAACAACAATCATAACACTGTCAGAGCAACGACAACAAAGCCGCAGGCTTATATTACACCTGTCTGTGCGGAAGGACAGCGGAGAAACGACGGAATGGGCTGCATGTGTTGGCAATTGAGCGGGGAGGGAGAGGGTGTACCTTCTCCCCTTTACTCTCCGCTTTTGCTTTGTTCTTTTGCGGCTTATAATTGGCCATGTTGTTAGTTCTTGTTTAAATATTTATACGAATGCTTAGGAAAATTGTCTCTAAATGGTTTGGCTCATTGTGCTGCTTCTGCTGCTGCTGCTTCTTCTTCTTCTAATTCTTTTTTGTTGTTAGACGTGTTCGAAAATAAACCGCGTATAATGTAAAATTGATTTTCTAATTATATTGAAGGTCGCATGTCTGGGGATTTTGATGGCACTGATGATGCACTTCGAATTTAAATGAATATGTAACTCTGAGTTTCTATATTAAGCAAAGACCATTAAGCATATTTCCCCCAACGAGATCCGCCTGAAGGATTACTGCTAAGGCGTCTCGGCTTGGCGTGGGCTGCTCTGCTTGGCAATTCAATTTACTGTTAGTCAGTCAGTCCGTCAGTCACTCAGTTATTTATGCACCCTACACGCCCACAGTTATTTCCGTTTAACGGTATTGAATTGAGTGCAATTCAATTGCATGTTGCATATAACAGGGCGTTGTACAGATGCGTGGGTGACTTTATCAACACTTTGATCGATGCCCCAAACCCCAAGGCTACTACGGCGCAACAGCTACATATAGCACTTGCCACGCCCAACCTCAACCCATTTCTATTCTGGCAGCACACAAAACCTTGGCCCCCTCAACGAACTCGCAAATATATTCGCAAATGCCCAAGGCGAAACCACAACACAATTGTCAACAGCATCGACATGGCATTCCTTGCCTTGCATACTACACAGAACTATGTACAGTCTATAGTAGACCAGGCCAATATACCTACTATATAGTAGACAGACTATGATTTAGTTATTTCATGAATACCAAATACCGAAACGCTTTGGCTTTGGCTTTGACGAGGAAATGTTATTACAGGCAAAAGAGCAATTATTGCGTCACCAACTAAAATTTCGAAAACAACAATAAACAGAATATAGTAACAATAAAAATATATGCCGGGGTATATCTATATGTATGTAGCCACTAATGTAGAGCAGGGCTGCGGCAAACGTTGGCTCTTGTCACACGCCAAAGCCTTTGATAATTGCAGGCATGCGAAATGAGTGATCACAAAAGAATAAATATGGTATATGTTTATACAAACAACATACCAACTATATTATTATGTATTTCACCAAAAGATACTTTTGCTTAATCATAAAAATATATTTTGTAGTGTTGCACGCCTTTCATTATTTTTTCTTTATAAGCTACGCTTTGAAAATACCAAGAAATATAGATAGTTTAAAGTAATGTGAACTCTTTGCCTTCTTGACGTGGAATATACCTAGAATATATACTAAAATATGCTGCATATACTATTTTAAGATATCAACTTATCAAACAAGCCAAAGAACCTGACTAACCTATACATATTAAATGCTGTTATTACAGAAATTAATGCGATTCAAAGGTTTCGATTCACAAATTTAAAACTAATGCAATTGCTTTACCTTCTTCACTTCAAAAATACCAAGAAAATATACTAAAATATACTACTTCACTAAAAAAGAAAGCCAAATGTTTGTTTCAAGATTTAAGCCAAAGAACCTGACTAACCTATACATTTTAAACACTATTATCACATTATTTCACATTTTTCATGAGTTTTACTTCTCAAATTTAAAATTTATTCCATTTCTTGGCCTTCTTCACTTAGAATACACCAAGAAAATATTCTAAAATATACTACTTCACTAAAAAAGAAAGCCAAATGTTCTTATCAAAAAAGCCAAAGAACCTAATTAATCTATAAATTAAAGTGAAATTATAACTATAGTTAATGTGGGGCAGCACAATAAATAAGTTCCATGAGAAACGAATTTGAAATTTATGACAATACTCCCTTAACTTATAGATTATTACCAATAGATTTATAATTTAGCATTATATCATGGATTGTAATTATGCCTGTTTGAAGCCTAGTCATAATTATACCTTATATCACCCACAGACTTTGTTGCCTAGTGTAGAATGCGAAAAAAATGAAAGCCTATATAATCTCCCCATTTCTTTACACTTTTTTTTATCATGTGTATGTGTGAGTGTGTGTGTTTAGATAGCTGAAAACGATATTTGCTTAGTTTGCATAATCAAATAAGGGAAATTCGAACTGTTCTTTATACTAGCACAAGTTGTAGCCGCCCTTGACTGTGGCCATGCCAGAGACAATTATTTAAATTAGTCACAGGAGAAATTAGGGCGCACCTGCTCTGGATTACACAATTTAGTAAGTGCCTTAAAAACAACAATATATGTATCTATCTATGCCTATATCTATATCGATATCTATATATAAATTATATTGTGTATTACTTTGTGACTCACCCGACTGAACTTGGCACGGGACGAGCTTTTGTCCTTCATCTCGAACTCGCTGTCACTGTCCACGGGATGCTGATGCGGATGGTGTCCAACTATGGCTATATCCCCGATGCCCGATCTTTGCAGCTTGTTGCGATACTTGCGCATATCATGCTTGGCCGGGTTATAATCACGCTTCTGATCGTATCCCGTGATGGCCAGCTCGTTGGACTCGTCGTTGAATTCCCCTGAACTGAATTCGGCCTCCTCGTCCTCGTCTGAGTATTCGGCAACGCGATCTGTTGAATATACACACAAATATGGTATATATTTTAAACAGATCTCTTCAACTCTAAGTCTTGTTTACATTTTTAATTAGCACGTTTCAACGGACTGAGGTAAAGGCAGAAACACCTCGCTGGGTGTGTTTGCTCTGACTATTTGGGGGAGTTAACTGAAAGTTGTTTTGCTGTTTTCTTTTCTTTTTACCGTTTTTTGTGGGACGTGACGAACTGCCGGCAGCTTCTTTTTGCGTTGCTGCTTAGCTTTGGTTTATGGTTTATGGTTTATGAAGTTTGCTTTAGAATTCTCTGTTTATTCCACTTGGAACTGCGTACTTGATCACACAAAGTGAACAGCGGAATAAAAACAAACACGCGCACGTTGCCGCGACCCGCCTTTTGTTTTCTTTGCTTTTTATTTTGTTTTGTGCAATCACAAGATATCAGCTCTGAGTTATCGACAATCGGTTGGGCTCATCTCTTTCTCGCACTGTCTCTCTTCTTTCACATTACCCGTTTCGCCACTTGGTTTTCGCTTTGCCTTTGCCGTGCGCTTTGCTGCACGCTCGCCGGCCAAATGACTACGCTGAGCTGACGCTTCACACGTTTTGTGCCAGCGTCGACAGAGACGAGAGACCGCTGCGGCAGCGCTAGAGACAGAGACAGAAGCAGCGATAGCAACGTCGACTGCGAAAGAGCGCCACTTTCTCACCTCGACGCGACGCAGCGCAGTGCAGCGCACGATGAGCTGGCCGCGCAGTGGGGGTAATTGTTGAAAATCATTGCGAGAAATTGTCGGCAAGGTGTACGAGGGCGGTACAACAAGTTGTTGCAAGTGTGAAGGGTTGTCAATATTGCTATTCTATAATAATTGCATATTGTTCAGATCAATATTATGTACAATATCGAACGTAATATTTAAATGATCAGTATAGGGTAATGTTATGTAACTATCTGCAAATTTGTAAAACAGGTAGCAGGAGACGCTATAGATCTTACAAAGTTTATACATACATATAGTTTGTCAAGTAACTCTATACTTTATGTACATGTTAATGTAATGTATGGTACATACATATGTGTAAAGAGTTACTTGACTGTCTATTGTATGTATCAACAGTATGAAAAATGAAATTTAAAAACACAAAACAAAATTTTAGATATAGAAAGGATAGTGAAATGCATATAATAATTTATATGAACGTTTATGTCTCGAAAACATAACATTCCATACCTAGCTTAACAAGTTTCAGAAATAATTGAACATAAAAATATATGAAAATTCTATTCTGGTTGCAGATCAATGAAAATGTTTAAATTTAAACTAATCATTCACCTATACTCCAAATTAAGATTTACATATAATAATAATTGAATACATAGTGCAATTGTTTCAAAAGAATTTGTACAATTAGCTGTAGTTTATTCTACGCTACGTTATTTCTATTCAAGATTAGAGGGCATCGTACAATTATGTACTCTTCACGTTTTAACATAGGTGTACTGTCGAGTGTGCTCGACTGTTGCTCTCGTTTTACATTGTGCAAAGGGTACCTTATTGTCATTACCTAATATTATCATTTAATCTTTTCACTTGACCGTCATAACTTATCGCACAGCCCTCGCACTTTTGTCTGGCCAGATATTAACCACACTCGCCGTTCGATATCGTTAACGTGTCTCTGCATGTGTGTGTGAGTGTGTGGGACAAGGAAAGCGCTTATTAAAGTTATTTTTACGCATCGATTCAGACAATTGACGCCAACTCATCGATGGGCTCAACCAAAACACAAATACAGACAGAAATATATCGTACATATATCATATGTGAGTGTACGACTGTTGCGCACTTGTCAGTGCATTGCACTCTGTCTCTCTCTCTCAACCTTTCTCTCTCTCTTTGTCTGTCTGTCACTCTCTCTTTCTGTCTGTCGCTGGCACTTTAAGCTCGAGGGAAAACTCTGATTAGATTTGTGACGTTGTCTGTCTTCTGTCTACGATTAATGTCTATCGCACTGTCCGCGTCTCTGTCTCTGTCAAGCACACATTACCTCTTTTATTTATTATTATGTTTTATGTTTCTCTATTTATTCGCCTTGCATGTTCTGCTGTCGTTATCATTTACACACATTTTCGTTCAGCGTTTTTACCGGCCGGCGACTAATAGAAACTTTATTTGGTAGTGCCCAATCGCCCACATCGCGTGCCCCGGCAACAAGCGTGTGAGTGAAACGAGAAAATGGAAAATTTACGAGTGTCCCTCTCACTCGCATGCACTCCCCCTCTCTCTCTCTTTCTCCCTAGCTGGGTGTGCGTGGATAAGTGTTACTTTTGACGGCATTAAACAAACAGTTAACTGATTAGAAAAGCCAAATGATTAGAAAACAAACATCTTCTGGCAAAGCAGGCCCCCCTCTAAGAAGTCTTGGCATACCCTGTAGATGGTGTAGAACGTATATTGAAAGAAGGGGTAATTCAACTTTCAAGCCATGTACGAAACACACTATAAAGTTCGATCTTTATATTGTTATGGCAAAGTTTAGTTCGTCAGAGTATACAGGGTATTCGAAAGTCATGTAGCTGTATTTCTCGCGCTTTCTTGCTTGCTTTTCTTTGCGTTTATTGCTTCGTATTGTTATCTTTCACAATTGGCATGTCAACGATCAACCTACAGCAACAACAACGTCGTCAACAACGACGCTTCCACTTGAACTGCCTGCGCCATGTGAAGTGGAGCAGCAACGCCTCTTGGGATCTGCAGTGCAGCAGCAATTATATAGCAGACGTTTTTATGTCCATGGCAATTGTTGCTAATAACAACATAATGTGTACTTCCCTACCCCCTACCCTTCATCTACTCCCCTAGCTTCTTCCTATCTCAAGCATTTTACCAGCTCGTAAGAACATCTTAAAGTGCTTAGCTCGGGGGGGAACTCTCACTAAACAGATGTGTGTGTGTGTGTATGTATTCTACAGATGTTATTATGCATTGTACACATGTATATGTCTATATATTATACAGGCCACACTCTATGCCAATTCAACAACCTCCTCCTGCAGCACTGCATATTAATTAAATTTCCACGAAATGTAGATAATTTTCACCTCAACTCTTTCTAGCTAGAAAGGTGTGTGCAATTTCCACGAAATGCTCTATACACACACAGCACACAGAGCAGACAAAGTGTTGCCACTGGGAGAGCACAGAGCACACAACGTGTCATGGGCAATTCCCCTACGCCAATTTTCAGCCCACAGCACACGCACAGATCGTGCTAAGGAGCAACGCCCACACTGCGTATGAGTAATGAAAAGCGTATTGAGAAAAGCGCGACGAGCGACATTGATTTAATGTTTATAGCTGGACTGGACTGTGGCTATGCGACTGACAAGCGATATATAAACAACATCTCGGAAAAAGTGGCACACACACGAGGGAAAAAAAGTACCCTACATTGTGATGTGACCTTGGCCAAGGCGGCCACATTGGTCCACAAATCAGATGATGCCCAAAGGCAGCAAGAAGAAGAGAGGGATAAGAAGAGGGGTGTGCAGGGGAGAAAAGTGAACAATAATGCTCAACATAATTTACGCATTTTACCATTAAAACACTCAAACGATGAAAATATGAGACGAGTGAGTGCCTTGTATCGTCATGAGGAGGAGGCAGGAGGCGACTCTACACGCGCAGCGCACCTGCTTGTTATACTATACTCTCTCTCCACCCCTCCTCTCTGTCTTCCTCTCTCTTTCTCTTTGTATCTACTCTTTGCACAAGTATTTGTGTGTGCTTATCTCTGGCGCACAAGGACAAATGACTTAATTCCTGTTGTTGTCAGCAACTGCAAATGACAACGGCAACCAAGCAGGAGCAGAAGGAGACGGCGGGGCAGAAGAAGAGGAGGGAGAGAAGCTTGTGTTGCCTGTCGCTGCGTAATACTCAAGGATTCATTGCTGCAGAGCTGCTGATGGATGTACATGCTGCACAGCGCCACAGAGCACCATAATTAACTGTTTAAACTGATGGCTAGGCAACACTAATATACACGTCCATTTCAATTAGTTTCCTCTAGTCTCTCGACTGTAGTTGGATAGAACAGTCCGTTGGTTAAAACCAATTTTAGATATGACTTAAATTTTCATCTCATTCCCATTTCTACTCAATCCTTTCGCAGCTGCTTCCTCAACAGTTTCAGCTCGATTTGCAAAGGGACATAGTATATTCTCTAGATGCTACAGGACTGAGGGGCAACCACACATTGAAGGTTT
The DNA here is from genome assembly GCA_018903715.1 of Zaprionus davidi. Lineage (NCBI taxonomy): Eukaryota > Metazoa > Arthropoda > Insecta > Diptera > Drosophilidae > Zaprionus > Zaprionus davidi. The sequence continues at coordinate 7,242,052 of JAEIGL010000003.1, forward strand.
AGGCAGGTTCAAGGCATATGCAAAGTGAGCACAGTGTGGCCGCAGGAGTGGCCAGCAAATGACACGGCTCCCGTGGGAGGCCAATGCTTGGGGCTGCTACTTGGATCTGGGTGCGGCAGCAGCGGCAGGGTCAGAGCATTCAACAAGCTAGAAGGAGAGGATTTTGCCAGCTGGTTGGCTCGGCCTTTCGCCGGTTCCCCAATGCCCGTAGGCCGGGTCAGAAGCACAGCAGACAGAGCTGAGTGGAGAGGGGAAAATCAATATGGAAAATTGGGTTGGGGTGCTCAGTTTTCTGAGTGTTTCAAGAAGGAGTTTGAGGGTGGGTGGCTGTAAAAAAGGTTTTTCCCGTCTCAATTTCATTTTGCAAATTAGAAAGCGAGCAGCAAAAGTAATTTAAGAGCTGTCACTGCCTCTGTCGGTCTGCCTGTCCGTCTGTCTATCTGTCTCGGGGGGTAATGGAACAGCTGCACTTGAAACTATTCGACGACCCCGTTGGCGATGGCGATGGCGATGACGATGGCGGGTTCAAGTGCCTTTTCCATCGGAATGGCTCACAATGACCCTCAATTTTTTTAGTTAGTTCGTTCGTAATCTTCCAATTGGATACAGTTTTCAGCTTTTCTTTCTTTCTCTCTCTTTCTGTCTCTGCCTCTTTTGGGCGAACTGCCAAGTGGAAAGCGACAAACATTGACCGTTAGCACCGGCGCACCACTTTGCGCAATTGCGATTGCAAGGACGCTGCAACATGCCCCCAGTCGTTTGTCGCGAACATGCGCCCCACATTGCCGAGTCGCGTGCATATTTCATCTAGCAAAGAGCAAGAGCAGAGTAACAAGGACAGGTGCCATCCCTCCCTCCCTCTCTCTCTCTGTGTGTGGCCTTTACCTTGCACATGCATTACTTGCCATGGCCAAGTTCGAGCAGCAAACTCAACAGTTTGACACCTTGCAAAGTTTTTGTCCGTGCCACACACACAAGTTGCAAGTTGCAGCTAACCAAAAAGACGTTGCTGTTGCTGCTGCTACTGCCACCGCATTTGCTGTGTCTATGGACAAGCCTCATGCTAAGTGAATTTCCCAAGCTATTTTCATAATTGAATTTTCTCACAATTCCTTGGTGCGCGTTGTGGTAGCTGTTGGCCGGATTGGGGATGTGGTTTGAGAGCAGCACAACAGCAGCGCACTAGACTTGCAGATACCCTATACTTTACTCTGTGACTTTGGAGAACTGTTTATATAGATTGTCTTCCATTTCTTTTCTAATCTTATACAGTAAAAATAAGGTTATATGCCAGGGAAAGTTGGAGGTATTGCAATTTCGACATTTTAGACATATAACAATGTGATATTTATACAGTCTTGATATCGCACAAGATATTTCTCGATTGCATAAATATTTCGTAAGATATTTTGGCATCTTTTCATGCCTTATGAAACTCAATCATCTTTTAACTTTACAAATCGGATTTAAAACTAACGAAATACTCAATATTAACTCAAATCTAAAACAATCGTAATATTCAACAGGATATTTGGCTGATATATCGTTATTTCGTACGATATTTTTAAATATTTTTATGCGTTCTGAGAGTGCCTCGTCTTTTAACTACACAAATTGGTTATTAACTTACTTAAACTCAAAACTAACTCAAGTCTAAAACAATAGTAATATTTAACAATACTATATTTTGTTGATATATCGATATTTCGTATGATATTTCTGCACATTTCTCTATCTAAGCAGTATGCATCATCTTGAAACTAGACAAATTTCAAAACTTACTCGATATTTAATATTAAACCAAGTGTAGATTGATCTTGATATTCAAAACAACATTGCCCTGATATATCGATATTTCATGCGATATTTCGTCATATTTCTGTGTCTCACAAAAGTCATTGGTCTTTTAGTTTCGAAATCAAATCGGTTGCTATATGTCTATACTCTTCGATATTTTTGTTTTTTCAATAATGATAATCATTCCTTGCACATAAAGATTCGAGCTGCTATTCCATATACCCCACAGCACAAATTTCCGTTGGGTATATAAATAGCAAATAGTATTCTCAATTTAATATCCATTCGAAATGCTGTTGCCATGTGGCTGCTGCTGTTCAAGCGAGATATTTATGGGAGCAACAGAGAGAGAGAGAGAGAGATAGAGCAAGAGGAAACGCGGGGAAATTCTTATTACATGTAAGTGGAACAAAATATATTTGAAATATGCGGCGAGTGTGGGCGCGCGCATCGAATCTGACGTCACAAGTTGAGATAATTCTTCACAAGCAATTAGCATAAACATAAACTTAAATTGGGAACATCTTCTGGTATAACAAACAATGCAAGACCGGCCGGACCCTCCCATGCCAACATCTGCAGACTGCGTCATGAACGCTCAACGCTTGCTCTATGCTCGAGATCTCAGGGATTTGGCAATAAGTTGCTTGGCCGCTGCGTGAGATGTGAAACGTGCATGGAGGAGTGGACCGGGTCGAAGTAGTGCACGATGTGATGACTCACCTGCCAGCAGCACGCTATTGTTGTTCTTATTGTCATGGTCAACTGGAATGGAGGAGACGCGCTCGGCGCGCAGGCAAGCGACCACAGTGCCCGGACGGCCGTTCTTGCCCGATGCGGTCAACTCAATGATCATGTCCATTGACTTTTGCAGTACCGCGTCCATGCGAATGACGCCCTCGGCCAGCGTCTTGTAGCCCAATATGGTGCGAGATTTGTATTTCTTGCGTCTCTGCAACAAAATCACCAGTCTGCTGGAGGGGAAGAGAAGGATCACTATATATACAACTTTAACTCACTCTCTAGCTTACCTATTTCCATCTCTCTTGATAAAGTGCGGATACTGCAGACTGAAGTGCAAGTCCAGCTCGGTCTCGGTTAGTGGCATCGCATTTGTTGTTCCAATTCCCGCATTGCCAACATTTCCTGGTGTTCCGATAAGTCCCGAACCACCGATAACATTGGCCAGCGGCGAATTGCCCTGCATGGAACCCTCTCTTGAGCTGGCAACCGAGGTCAGTGCACTGCCATTAATAGGTATCTCGTGGCTGCGCAGTGTTCGCTTCGAGCTTTGCATCTTCACTGCCAGTGAGAGCGATGTGGTATCTCCTGGCAGCGGCGTCAGTATAGACAGTCGTGTTATTGTCAATGAGCAGAGTCTGCAAAGATTAAGTAGAGATAAAGCATTTAGTATATACTGTTTGATAACTATGTTAGATTTAGTATAGTTTACTACTTTAGACCCAGAGAGACACCTCAGCTCTATTCTTGAAGAAATATGTATATAAAGATATCGAGAATGATACTTTACCAACAGTTATTTTACTTCTAAACTCCTCCCATGCTCTGTATTTAGTATTAGTATGATATTATTAATATGATGTACAATGAAGAGAGTTTACCCAGCTCCATTTTTAAAGAAAAATTTGCTACAGATATCAAAAATGTTTCTCTCTCTTTAAATTGATTACTTGCGTGCTGCTTCTCGATAAAGATATTTATCTGAAGCCGATTAGAAATAATGCAATTGAATAATGACTTAAGTAAAAACTAATCTAATCAATATATTTCTTGCCACGCATTTGATAATATATTGTACATTTATACTGTCCGTGCATTCTTTACAAATTGAGTAATAAATAACTTCAAATTTAAAGTATTTCAAGCCGATTTCATTATCAACGTAACTTTCTAGCTACACACGAAATTCAGCTGCGATTGGAGGTTGAGTTGGTAGCTTCACACGTGACAAATGTCAAATAAAATTACTTAAACTTATGCCATATTTTAAAGAGAAAACCTTACAACCTTAGAGATATACGAAATTAATCCAGCGTCCATTTTATTGTCCAGTTTGCAAAAAAAAAGTAAAAAAAATAATTCCAATGTAGCAGCACATAGAAAGTAAAAGCGAAAATTCAATTACAAGCTAAAATCGTAATTTCATTTTCATTAAAAACAATGAAAAAGTGAAATACAAAAGCGATGAAGCATATCGAGGTTTATTGAATCGAAAATTGACAAAAGACATTAAAGTCGAAGAAATAAAAGTGTGAAAAGCCCCGAGTCTTTCCGGTAAGATATAACAAAAAACAACAACTATGCCAATAGATCATAAAAATATAACTGCGGAAATTGATTTGGGAAATAAACAAAAAAACGCAAAGTCAAAAACTTAACAACTACAAGAGGACAATGGAGCCAGAGGGGAAGAGATGATGACGCTGGTCAGCACTTTGTTGTTGTTGATTACACAAGAGAGTAAAAATAAATTATTTCCTGATTAATTATACCACAAAGAAAGTGGCAAACAATAAAAATATACGCAGAGTTTAAAGATTATGCGCTTTGTTATAAGCTTGTGTACTCTTCTTACAAAGAAAGAGAGAGAGAGAGAGAGGGGGGAGAGAGAAAGATTCGCTGGAAAGCAGCAAGCTCATCTGGGTCAGAGACGATTACGAATTGTCGTAATGCTTATATCCGGCGCTGGAAATGCAAATGGACAGCGAAGATAAAAGTTGAATTCTTGGAGACCTCACGACACCTCTCACCCCTCTATTTCTGTTTCTGTCTGTTGCTCTTTTTCCATTACTTGGGCCTTACTAATTAAATTCCTCCCCAATGAAAGCGCGTGGCCTGGAATGTTGTGGGGCCAAGTTCGGAATGGTCGCACAATTAACTACGTGATTAATAATTCAGACGGTCACCTCTCTTGCTATTTTATGCAAATTGCACACTCAGTGTGATGTGTCCAGACGCCTCACAGGGCAATCCATATAGTGTTCAGTTATTTATTATAGATGCATCTTGAACTGCAAATAGTCAGTCGGTTAGCTACTACTCCCCTTCCCCCTTTAAGCAATGCATTTCAAAGAACAAAACAATGCATGAATAATGATATAGAATAAATAAAGATGAGTGCATTAATTATATTTCATTCAAAGATATTGATGTCATATAGTGTAACTTGAATAACTGATATCAGAACTGCACTAATAAGATGCACAATATAATAATATATGGTATTTTTTCTATAGTATGTGGTAGATTACTGAATCAGTTGTGCATAAAGAAAAATAAATATAATATAGTTAGAATAACTGAATATTATATATAATATGTCACAAAGTGACATCATCCATTATTTAATGCATTACATTCAGTAACATGTTATTAATGATATATAAATATACATTTATCTAAGTTATGATTGCATTTTATTGCTTGTTATTAGGACAGTTTAGTTTTTTGCCAGCTAAAATGCATTAACTTGTTACATCCGTTGCATGATAGATAGTTAAATTATCAGTTCGAATACTCCTACTATATAATACGAGTACCTGCACCAGTTTGATAATCGATATTTAAAATCGCTAGATTATTCAACCTTGTCAACACATCATGTCATAGACCCAGAGAGAGACTGGCAACGTTGTTTGCATGCACTTGATGGCGATTTTGGTTGCATGTTTAGCAACAACAGCAACAACTACAACAACAACAAGTGTTTGTCTGTTATTATTGTTGTGTTTATTTTTGGATTTTATGCAAAGACACGGACACACCCCTTTTTTATAGTTTTGCATTTGTTTTTATTTTTATTTATACACTTTTGTTGTGTCAATGTGAATGACTTGGTCAATGCAAAGCGACGTTGGCTGTTGTCACAGTTGTTGTTGTTACTGTTGTTGTTGTTGTTCTTGTTCGTATGTATCGATTTACTGTGCCTCTTTTCTTTCCCTCCCGTTTCTTTTCAAATATTGTCAATATATTGTCAATTTTAGCGTATTTTTCATGTCACGCGCTGCCGGAAGGAATTTTCCTTATTTTTTTCTTAGCATTCGCAAATTTCTCCGTAGCATAAGAAAAAGGTTCATTGTACCCGGATAAGTCTGGGGCGACTCTGACTAAGAAAGCGATAACACCGCACGCCCCCAATGGCATTGTCTTTCCTTTTTATTCAGTCTCTCACTCTCTTTGTGCGTCTTGTGATTAACGTCGTGCCATGATTGATTAGCTGACCAGGCAAATCCCTCTCTCCCTCTCTCTCTCTCTCTACAGGGGGAAACTCGAGCCCAATCTTAACTTGCTATTACGGTTTAATTGCGCGTAACTAATTAAGATACACGATCGGGAATCGAGATCTTTATGCCCTTCGATTGCTAATTAAGTAATCAACCTGCAATGTTTTGTATTTTCTCGCTATAAATAGAATATATTATCAGCTTCTGCCATCTCTCTCTCTGATATGAAATGATTGCCAAAAGCTGCGCAAAACCAAATTGAAACTGATTAGTGGAAGTTTTTATTGCAAGCAACTGAAACAAAAGAGGAAACAAAAACAGAAATTGAAATGAAAATGCTGCGCATAAATAAATTGAAACCGCGAGCGCGTCAATCAACTAGTAAGTCGGAGACACCCCACTGACCCGCTGCCATTCTTCTATCTCTCCCCGTCACTCCTCCTTCTATTGTCTCTCCCTCTCTTCGGGGCTGACGCACTAGAAACTGTGTCACTGACGCGTTGCCCGGACGCGACCCATCAGTCCAGTCCCCCCTCCCATCGTGATAAGCATCCATTGACCAATGGGAATAAAACGAGGGTATGCCAACACGATCATTGCATTTGACAGGGTTAAAAAAACAACCGACGACGAAACCATATAGTGACTGCAAAATCCGCTACAAGGAATTAAGAAATGGTTTTAAAACAATTTCAAATGAAATTTGTTTCAATTTAATGTGTTTTACTTTTCAAATGAATGTATTCGGGAGCTGTTTGCTAATTTAACATTACTCCCGATATATAGTTTTAAAATACTAGGAATAATTCTGATATAATGTTCAGCATCAATAGTGTTATTACAAACAAAACGAATACTATCGATATTACGCATACGGATAAAGTAACTGTTATCGATTAGAGAACATACACATAAAGGCAGACTGTAGCAACATATTATTGCTATAATTTATAAGAAATATGATATATGATTTATATGAATATATTGATTGATAGAGAAAAACTTATACTATAAAATCAGAGTTCTTTCGATATATTACACATAAATGCAAGCTGTGGCAACAGAATATCGATAATTCCTTTACTTATTATTATTATTACTATCGATACTAATTACATTTATAGGAATTTACAAAGAAATGTATAAGTTGCAATAAAATTGCCATGTATCACAACATTCCTTTAACATTCTACCAGTTAACATGTTGCTCGAAATGAAAAGAGGATTACATATCTCAATTAACAGTAGAGCGTATAGAATACCCTACAATACATGGTCATTTACCCACCCGCCACTTGTGACAATCATTCTATCAGCACCTTTTGACACAATTAAAACAATAAACAACAAGCACCAAAAACAAAAAATGAAAACAGAAAACAGACAAGGAAAAGTGACATTAAAAAATGTGTGTGTTTTTATTTCATATTGCGTGAGATTGTGGCCCACAAATGAAATTAGTCGGGGCACAGTATATACACACACAGACACACACACATATGTACCTGCTAGAGGGTTCACCATAGCTGTTAACTGCCCGTCGGACAGTGGGACAGACAACGAGAGATAACTGGCAATTTTGTTAACATGTTAATTTGCTGTTTGTTGCTATTATTGTTTTCTACTTCTTGCTGTTGTTGTTGTTGTTGTTGTTGTTGTCTCACTTGGCAAATATTCTCCGTAGTTAACGTTTTGTTTGCGTGTCATGCGGATTGCTGCTCGGATTATGACTCACGCAGTGGGGCAAGACAACGAAGGCGGTACTTAAATAGCATTTTGCATTTCCTGCAACGACGACAAGTGGCAGACAACGACAGAGACGAGTAGACAGACAGACAGACAGACGGACAGATAGACAGAAAGACAAACGATGACAAAGAACCTGCCATTGCACTCTCAGCGAGGGCAGTTTAAGCAGCAGAGCAGAAAGTGTATTAATTTGCCAAAAGATACACGATGAAAAGTAAATATATTGATATATTGAACATCAATAGATAGAGAAAGATTTTGTTAAACTTATTGCTAAAATAAATTAATAAATATATCGTTTAATTATTAAAAATATATTGATATATTGAACATCAATAGATAGAGAATGATTTTGTTAGACTACTTGCAGTGATGGATACATAATTATATTGATAAATTATTAAGAATAGATATGTAGACAAAAAAATGAAGACAAAAAAGATAAAGACAAAAAATACATATAGATAAAAACGCATAAGGTTCTTGCCAATATATAGATGGATTAATATATTGTTAAACTTCAAGCTGAGTTTCGTTGAGGTGTCAAATTTGTCATTCTAACTTCAAGTTCAATATTTACAGTTTGAATAAACTCTTATGTTATATGTTTACTATGCCAATTTCAGGCTTGAAGTGCTGTCTATATATTTACTGAGTAATTTTTTGGTTTGTCATATCTGACAGATACATAGAGACATCGACCAACTTGTAGTATCAACCTGAACTGTGGCTTAAATACTCGCTCAACTGAAATACTAACTCAACATTCCGCCCACGAACATATAAGCCTTTGTACAGTCATTATATGTATATACAAATGGTATATATATGTACAGATACTTGTAGATGATATGACAAAGAGTTGACTGTTTAATGCCGCGACCTCAAGGACAACAACAACGGGTTTGAGCACTGCAAAACAGACAAGTCAAGTGTCAATGCTCAGTCGACAACAACAATATAAGCAGCCTGCGTGCTAAGATAAACAAATGTTACCCCCCCCCCCACACACTCCACACACCACACCATACCATACCCTACATTCACTTTGTCAGACCTCATTATGCCAAGAATCCGAGAGTCAGGAAGCCCAAACTATTCGAATTACTCGCAGTTTATGCGATGTCGCGACTTATGGGTTACTTGAAAGGTTTCATTTAAGTTTACCCCCAAAGTAATGAAGAAAACATTTCCACACAGTGCATTCGACTATGGAATACCCTACAGAGCACTTACACATATTGAACATTCATTATTCTGCAGGTAAAAACTTCAGAACAAAGTTGAGTTAAGTTAACAAAAGGATTTGCCCGATTAGGCCATGAGTCATGAATTTATAAAACGCCTCGAAATTGCCTGACTTAGCATTGGGTTGGTGGTCAGGCCTTAAATGCTTAATGAATTTGAGGCACGAAACCGGTTTCAACTAAGTGCAGGTGGTTGTTGTGCTGCTGCTGCTGCTGTGTGGTGGTGGTGGTGGGCGTCTAATTAGGCGGGGCCGTGTACTGGCCATCGTCGCCGACGCCGTCAACGTTATAAAAACTTTTTTTGCTTAATCATAACTTTGCCGACGGCGCCAGTCGGTGTCGCCCAGTCTACACAGAGCGTTCACTTACCCCCATCATACCAAAACAGACCCTTTCCCCCATATCCACCGCCCCCTTCCGACCCTTCTTGGCTGCTCGACTAGGTCATTGCATTATTGATCAAATGCATTTCGTATGCCTTGACATTTTACTTATGCATGCGCGCTCAAGTCGAACCACAACCACAACGAACGCACGGTAGGCCTCTCTTGTAACCCCCATACTCCCCCCTCCCGAGGCTCTATCTGTGTGTCCACTCAATTTATTCGAGAATTACGCATGCCTCGGTAATGCCAGAAAGCCCGGAAACGGCAGACGTTTAACAATGGCAAACGGCTAAAGGGAAATCTACATGAAAATTGAGAATCTGTTTGAATGAAGGCAGGAAGTGCAGGGGGGAGGGCGGTGCGGGGTAGCTTGCGTTACAATTCTCGACGTAGGCTGCTCTAATCGTTTAAATATTTTCTAAATAACTGTCATTACGTTCAATAATAATGACAATGTTTAGCATAAATTGCTTTGCGCTTGTTTCGGCTAAGGAACACCCTGTACGGGCTATGTCATTACGGCTAAATACTGAGCTAGAAATTATGCTCACTGAATGCTTTTAAAAGACTATTATTTAATCGCCTATGGAAATGGACAGGGAAAGGAATGAAATTATTATTTCCAAGTACATTTTCCTAGAATACTTAAAGCTTTATCTTAAGAACCACAAAGGTTTTCTTATTATAAACCTAATAATAGTTAAGTATAACATATATTATAAATATAATAGTCTATAGTATAAGTAGTAGTAGATAATAATAAAAGTAAATAGTATATCATATAATACATCATATTATATATCATATATTATATGATAATATATATCATACCCTTTACTAAATGCTGCACATATTACAAGGCATCAAAAATCGATTTGATTGCCATTTAGCACTGTAATTTGCAACAATTAACAAACAAATTGCAATTGAAGTTTCCAAAGGTTGGCATTTTGCGTCCCCCCTCCCCAAGTGTGGGCGTGGTCAATGGCCGCAGCCGCATGACGTACCAAAAGGTTACTACAGTTCATTCACACAGACTATCAAATGCAACGTCGTAGTGCAGCAAGTGTTGACTCCCAAGGGTTGAGGGAGGTGTCTGAAACACCTTATTGCACTTATCAATAATTGAGATATTTCATTCGAAATGCTGCATATCTCAACAGGTAGCAAAGGCGACTAAAAACAACAATAAATGTAATGGAAACCTCAAACAAGGCAAAAAGTATTATAAATATTCAAAGACCAATTAAAGAGCCCTCGGTCTTGTTAATTGCCCTGTTCAGAAATACGTTAAATTGTTTGAACTTAATTACATTTCACACCTTCCCCAAAGAACTAAGTAAGTAATACGCCCCCTAATTAGAGTGCTAGATAAAATATAAAGTTACCTGTGGCAACCACCTTAGCTAGAGATTGATTAGGGAGTGCAAAGGTTGCCTTCATCATTGAGCAACTTGTTGAAATTCCTAAATCAAGCTAATTTCCGTTGAATCTTTCAATTTCCTTTTGAATTCTTCATTTATTGTTATGGCTTATGAATTCTTTGCAAGCATAAGAAACAAATTTTCATGCAGTTCATTTAATGCTCTCAATAAATCTTTGTTTTTTATTCCCTTCAATTTTCAATTTCAATTTTCTTTTGATGCTAAAACTATTTTGTTTAGTTTAAAATTCGGTGGGGGGGGGCGTGTAAAACTGACTCTTAAATATATGAAAATCAATTTATCTAACAGAACTCATCACATTTTAATAGCCTCAATCAATAACAAGAACTTTATATATAGTATATTTTCATTTTGTTAGTCCTTCATGAGAAGTTCTAAAACTTTTTTGATGGATTATGCGAGGCGTTGAGCAACACTGACAGCTTACCAATAGTAGTAGCTGTTGTTGTTGTTGTTGCTGTGCGAGTTTGTATAACGAATGTTAAATGCAATCAATAAAATGGCATTGGCAAATTGGTTTGGTAACGCCGACGAACGTCGCTTTGGAGGCGAAAAATGAACCGAAGAAACAACTGACAGAAGCCTTAATAATGCTTAATAAAGAGTGAAGCGCTGAGGGCGTAAGTAAGACAAGTCTGTGTTGTTGTTGTGGGCGTGGCGTGCATTGGGTCATATGATATATGGGTCATTAACAAATTGTTCAACGGCATGGATATTAAATACGATTGATGTCTTTGTACATTATGTGGTTTACATACAGTCTCGTCTCTCCTCTTGCCTCTCTTCTGTTCTCTATATAAACAATATATAACTAATAAAACAAATGCCGCATGAATCTGTCAACCGATTACTCATTTGTGAGGGCGGATCAGTCGAATGAGACGAACCAAGCCACAGTTGGTTGACTCTGTAATAGGTTTTTCAACAATACTAAAAATATACAAAATATTAGTCACAACAAAAGCAAAAGATTCTCCCCCAAGTAATCTGTACGGTTCTTATATATCATTTCAGTTGCTGTTGTTGTTTCCTACTCCCTGCTAGACTTCTTTCACGACTCTATAAACAATGATTTTAATTAGCAAAACATGTACAGAGCTAATTGGCCATAAAAGTCGCGCATAATCTTTCTATATTACGTACATCATATTATATTTCAAGCGTAAAGTGCAGACACACAAAAACAAAAGTTATATAAGCCAAAAATTACACATACATATTAAATAAATAATGATGCAAGCGCAGGCGAGTGTGTGTACAGCGACTTTTCGACTGCACTGTCGACTCGAGTACAAGCACTGGGGCGATTATTCATGTCAGGGTTCTCCTGGCAAGAAGAGCCGCAACACGCTTATTAGAAAATCGAACGAAACAAAAAAAATCAGTTCAAGTGACGCAAAAGTTGCTTCTTTTTTTTGTTGCTGTTTGGGAAATTTTGTTGACACTTTAATAAAACATACATAAATAAAATAACAAGTGGGGCAGCGCGTGTGCGCGAGCAGGAGGATTATTACCTTTGCTATAGAGAACATTCAATTTATGTGCTACGCATGACGCCCACAAAAAAAACGTCGAACGGGCACAAGAAAAAACTTGACAGAAATCCATAAAATAAAGAAGGCAAAAATGGGTAACGGAAGGGGGACAGGGCGTGGCAGGGCAAAGCGGTTTTAACACATTTCCCCTCTGCCTATTCGAGAGGACGCCACGTTGAGTTAATAGGTAGACACGCCCATAACCACCGCCCCAGCTTTCAAGTGCTGAAGATTTCACTGCTGGAGAGTGTAAAACAATGCCATTAAATTAACTGGCGCCTGACACTTTGTCTTTAAAGTGTGCACCCGACACAACTTGCTGGACAGCTCCAACTCAGGTCTCTCTCTCTCTTTCTGTGTCTGCGCGTGTTGCCACAGGACACTGCGGGTGGTCCCGGGGCTCAGCAGGATGTGCACACGCCTGGCAATTTCTTGTGCGTTTCATGCTTCACTTTAATTGAGCATTTCCTTGAGCTAATAGCAAATACTACAAAAAATACAAAATTTCTTTATAATTTATCATATTTATATATTACTTAAATTGCAATTCATATATCATTTTTGCTCACGTCCCTCAAGATTCATTTTTTATTTCATTTGTTCAAAATTTCGACACTTTTTTAACGTTTTGTATATAGTAAAGATATAGATCTATTGTGGCGCATAGGAAACGCGATTTATAGCATTTCCTACACAACAGCATTTTGCATCGTTAATTATTTAAGTAGCATTGTTTGTAAAAGAAAACTTGATTTATGTTTCCAACATTTTTATGAGATATCTTGAGTTTTCATGGAAGATTTCACAAATGAATGACTTGCCATTATTTACAATTGTGGCATGCCACAAGCAGCGTAAGCACACACACAACAAGTGAGAGTTTGTTTAGATCTTATGCATTGGAATATTTTCAAGATTTTTGAGATTATTTTCTGTGTTTGATTTGTTAAAAAAAAGGTTTTGGCAAAGGAATTTGCTGAGATACAAACAGATTGAAAATAAATGAGTCCGATGCTGCTAATGTTGCAGGTACATATACATAATATACAGAATGGCACGTTCCTCTATCACTGCACAGCCAGATAAAGGTTAAACACTACAGAGCACAAAGTGAAACTCAAAGAAGTAGATGAAAAAAGTACTTGAAAAATGTATGTCAATAAAACTAAAGTGAAAACTCTCGTTCGCAAACTTGCTCGACTCCTACGCTAAAAAAAAAAGAAATGTGGTCTACCCTTATGACCCCGCGCCTGCTGCCAGCCTCATTGCCACGCCCACGCTTCGGTCTGCTGGCCTGAGCCGCAGAAAAACTGTGCTAAGTGGCAAAGTTGAAGCCTTCTCTCTGTCCCCCCTCTCTTTATCTGTCTCTCTCTCTCCTTTTTATCTGTCTCTCTCTCTCCTTTTTATCTGTCTCTCTCTCTCCTCTTTATCTACCTTCCTCTGTCTCTCTTACGGCACTTTTTATATAGTTTCAAGATTGTTCAAGTTGTGCGTTAATATGCAAAAATGTAAACTACTTTTTGCTCTATTCATCTGTCTCTCTCTCTCTCTCTCTCTCTCTCTCTGTCTCTATCATTCTCTGTCTGTGTTTATCTGGCTATATTATTAATGAACATATGTATGAGCATTATACGTAGTCTCGTAGTCTCGGCAAATGCGTTGAGAATTGATGTCAAGCGGCTTCTTTCACTTTGGCCCGTCTGTTTTTCTGGGCCAACAACTTGGCCGGCATTTCATAATTGCCCCTCAACAACAACAGCTACAAATCATTAACATTTTAGGGGCCCGTTGATCTTCGCATTTGTCTCTCTCTCCTCTCTCTCTTCCTCTCTACCTTTCTCGCCATTTACCTAATGCGATTTGCAATAGGTTCGCTTCACTTTGGCCCAAGTTAACTGCAACAAAAAACAATCTTTGCGAATTGCTGCGCCTTTCACTTTCCATTTTGAGTCTTCCACTTGGCGTCACATGTGCCGCAGCTCTGGCATTAATTCAACTTTTGCCACTTGACGACGACACGGCACGAGACCACGCCGAAAAGAGACAAAGCACACACAAATAGTCAAAGAAAGCTAGTGCACAAGGCAGGCAACTAATAGATACCCTTAAAATTAAAATAAACTGAGGTTTGTGCCGAATTTTATAACTGTAACTCTTGTAGTTCTCAAGATCTACCCGAAGTATTTATTATGATAACAACTTCATGCCAAATTTAATAACTGTAGCCCTTGTAGTTCTCAAGATCTACTCGAATTACTTTACTTCTCTATATAGTATAAAAGCAACATCATTTGATAGCTCTAGCTCTTGTACTTTTTAAGATATACTCACTAGTTTAGTTATATATAATATATAACCAACTTCATTTCAAATTTGATGACTCTTACTTTAGTAGCTCTCAAGATCTGCAGGAAATACGCTTGAATTTAGTATAATAACTTAAAACCATATTTGATATCTGTAACTCTTGTGGTTCTCAAGATCTACTCAATAATTAAGTAATGTATACTATACAAGCAAATACATGTCAAATTTGATGACTCTTACTTTAGAAGCGGTTGTACCAGGCCAGACAGTTGTAAATGACTAAGAAAGTGAATCTTACAGATATACAATCATATATATTATACATGGTATGGTTTTGATACACTACAAAGTTAACTTTAACTGCTTGAGGGCATTCGAAACAGTTCAAACGATGCGAAATGATTCAGCAAGAGTTTCATTTGCCTGTCGCTACTCAATCAAATGCGAGTTGTTTTTGTTTTTCTTTTCTTCTAATTTCACATACTCTTGTGTCTTATGTATGTGCATATTATGCCTATATATACATACATATGTACGCATGTATGTATATGTGAGCTCTGTCTGTCGTCAACCGCAACACGTGCCATGTGTGACTGCCTCACACACTCATGATCAAGCTCGAACTCAGCGCATGTGTCATCGTCATCGTCTTTTAACGCAATCGTCATCATTAGACAAGACAATGAATTAACTCTCCCTTTCTCTCTCTTCCTCTCTCTCCTCCCTCTTTAGACATGCATTAATCATGTGCCATGTGCGAAATAAAATTGGAAATTATAATGGATGCTGAACTTGAACTCTAATTGATGATGTAGCACCCTCACAGCACAGAGAGATGAGAATACTTAAGTTCTCTTATTGGTTTTTCAATTGCAAACTTATTGTTGAATTAGAATGCTTCAATTTACTAATTGTTTTCTTCTTTACGTAAATATAATGTTGAATAAGATTACTTTAATTTACTTATAGTTGTCTGTTTCAAAACTTTATTTTGCCCTTTTTTATGTTGCCAGAGGCCAAAAATAAAATGCCAAATTCAGTGCATATCCCCATGAGTCGCAACCCAATTTCATTGCATTTTTATGGCCAGCAGAGTATGTGTGTGTGTGTGGGTGTGTGTGTGTCGACTATTGTGTGATATTGAGTTTTTATGTGTTTATTTTTCTTAGCTTTATTTTTATACACTGCGCGCATGTAAAATTAGTTGAACTGGCTGTTTTATGATTATGTAAATATACACGAAGAGAAAATCAATGAATCTTACTAAGTTGTTAGACAAATGAAATGCAGGCAATGCATTTTTCGGCTGCCTTCATCAATCTATCAGCTGACAATCAAATGCAGCCTATGCAGCAATTGTTTGTCTATTACAGGGTATATTTTATGGCGAAGCTTTGCTCCTTCAGTTTTTTGGCAGCCAGAGAAGAAGAAACAACCTGCAAGTTGCTTGGCCAAGTCCCTGAGCACACTTTATATGCTAATAAATTGCAGTTTTATGGTCGAACTGACTGTGTAGGGTAGTGTAGAGCAGTGTATGTGTATGCAGTGTGTGTGTGTGTGCAGTGTGTGTATGCAGATGTGAGCGACAGACAGGCAACGATTTATGCAGCTGACATCCGTTGCTCGTTTTCTTTTGGTCGTCGAAGCGGAAGTTTCCTGCGACGGCTCGTAGTCGTACTAGTCGTAGTTCCAGTCAGCAAACCTCGACTTGTTGTTGTGGTATTAGTTGATGTTACTGTCGTTGTTGTTGTTGTGGCTGCATCTGACAGTTTGCGAGCTCCGCTTGAAGCACAGGTTGGTGAACGAACGAGTCAACAAACTTAACGTTGACGTTGCTGCCACTTGCAGTTGCCCATTGGCCGTCGCCGTCTTCCTCTACACTCTGCACTCTCTTTCCTGCTCTCTCTCTCTCTCTGTCCCTCTCTGTTTTTCGCTTGCTTTGCCCGCCTCTGTGTTTGTCTTTGTCTACCTTTGTGTCTCCTTTGTCAAGGGCTTGGCAAACAAAGGAGCATGCAGCTCCTTGCATGATTCAGGCCTTGGCTTTGTGTGTCTTTGGCAACTTCTCCTGCCTGCAATTTATATTTTCCATTGTTGTCCACTCACCCTATCCCCCACACACTCTGTCTCCCTCACTCTATCTGTCTAAGTATTGCCCCCACTAGCGTGCATTTGATTTAATTGACTCTCTTTCTTTCTTTCTTTTTTTCCTGCCTCGCTTTTCCAAACAGTTGCCGGCCCTAATGACCGCTGAGATTTTCCAGCTGGCCAGTGAAAATGCATTAGCATTCAACATAACAAAAACAACAACAACAACAAACCGATAGAGGTGAACGCAGAACGCGGCTAATGCGCTTAGACAAGACCTTTTACCTTTTACCCGCTGCTGGCCCCATTCACGTTTTGGGCTTAGAAATCTAAGCTCGAACCAGGTTCAAATTAGTTGCGCATGAAATATATACTTGGAAGAATTTGGGTCAGCACAATGCAGCAGGAAATCGATTGACTATTTAGAGTATTAAAAATATTTTGCAATTTTCATTTTATCTTTCTGGGAATATATATTTGTTTATGGACTTGAATCAACTTTGATTCGTCTGCCAAGCTTTTAAAAGCCCCAACTGAATCATCAGACAATAGAATCCATTAAAGAGCGTATAAAATCAATATCAACAATGATAGAAAACATGCATACACGACACCTGAATACCCTGCATTTAACAACACTGTATACTGAAGAGGTAAGTTCTGTAAAATACCAATAATTACCAATATTATCAAGAGTTTAACTTGCAAAAGGTATCTTACATATATAATTCTATACTAGTTTTACTAGGCAAATATTAAGTATTTTCAAATTCTTATAGGGAAAAAGATCGAAATGTTTGTAAAATTTTCAATTCATCCTTCACAATGCAGAATCTTTATAAAATCAAACAAAAATCGTTTGATTTGAGGCAAAGAAATAAGCACAATGGGCTTGTACAGAACTTTAAAGAGAGAAACGAGAGCAGCAGTCGAGGGATACCCTTCGAAAATGTTGTACATGCATTATAAACAGTCCTACATCAACTTTGTTTAGCCATATACTGTTCGTTCCATCAATTTAATAAACCCCTTTTCATCTATTTCGATTTCTTGCAGGCTAGAAAAATCCATTTCAGCTGTTTCTGTTGTAGAAACAATAAAAGAACTGCAATAACAGCACAAACTTGTGGTTCATTGGCAACTGAATACCCTGCACATATATGTAGTAAACTGCAAACCTTTGCAAGACTTAACACATATGACTATCATTTCGGGTGCAGGGTATCAAAATGCAACATCGCATGCGATTTTTGTCGATGGGAATTTCCGATTCATTGCAATTTGTCAAATACTGTTTCAGACACGTAGCTATAATCCCCCGTCATGCATATATAGATTCCCTCCTCCTTCCCTCTCTTAAATGTGATGCTGTGCTAGCTATTGTTGTTGTTGTCGTTCTTTTTGTTGTTTTCGTTCTTGTTGTTGTCACGGCTGCAGAGAACACAAAAAGTTCAAGGCTACAATTTCGTGGGCAACATGCGCAGCTAAACAAATTTCAGGAATTAGCAGTGTTTTGTTTGACATGCTCAGCAAATGAATACCCTAGAAATTAGCTGAAGAACAAAGGAATGCAAAAGGAAAACACTATGAATGTTACTGTTGGCACAATTAAAGTTTAAGCAACTCTATTGGGAAAAGAAGTAGAAAAAATTGTGATTCACTTTTATATGCCTTTATGCAGACTACACAAGCTGTAGCTACCCCATTTGATTAGCTAAAGTAAATATACATATGATATAATATGAAAAATCGAAAGTATCTGTATCTGCCTTTCCCATACGATCGTCCAATTAGATAATCCAATTTTAGCGCGTGTCACGATATACAAATGCTGTTTGTAGATACATTTGACTGCGCGATGAGGCCTGTGCTGTGCCAGCCTCCTCCTCGTGCACCTACCCCTATCCCTCTGCCTAGCTATGTACCTGCCAAACAGCTGTCGCACAGTGTGGCAAGAAGCAGAGCAAGAGATGAATGTACAAAGTATGTCACTGCTGAAATTCACCGTTGGCTTTCAATTAAATTCTAGTAAAAACATTATTCCCGCTGTTTACAATAAAACAAACAAATATATATTATCGCTTCGTTGCGCGAGCAGATCTCGTGGTTTATCATAAATGTTGTTGTCGCCATGTGCTTTATTTTTAAACATTTGTCTACGAAAAAAACACACGAAAAGTTGGCAAAAAGCAATATAAATATTTGGCTACCATCTGTACATATAGACACACACATACACACACACACACACACATGTGTATATGGTTTGTTGATTGTTGATCTATCATGTGCTCTCTGTGAACATTGTGTTGTATAGCCCCCACTCACAAATTGTAAATATATTGCGCATAAATATTTGTCAGACGCCATTAAACGCGATACGAGTTAAGGATTCACTTGAGTACACACACACACACACTCTATGGGAAAGAGTAAGACCCTCTCAATATGAATGGCCTGCCTATTTGCCTATAGATTTGTGATAAGACGAGGGGCTTCAAGATAAGCAAGAAATGCTCGAGTGAAAAAGGTTGCGCAAGGATCATAATAACATTCTGTTAGTTCCCCACGATAAGAAAGTGAAAGTTGAACTCTCACCAGTACTTGATAAGTCTCTTGTCTTATCGTATATACTACTACAACAAATTGCTCTAATTAGTGTTCAAAGTTTCATATCAATAAACTCTATTTTTTGCATTAGTTTCGCATTGAAAGCAATTTACACTCTCCCAAATATCGCGCTGTTTATTTTGCAATCAGTTGAAGCAGCAAATTTGATTTGAATTTGATTGCATCCACATCAAACTCATCCAAACAAGTTTTGTACACGGTTAGACGCGTCGCCGGGTCTTCGGCCTCTGCACGTATCTTTGGTCAAGCAAAGCGAAACTAAATGGCACACAATTTCTGGCCCTAACGCAACACCGTATTTGGTACGTGCCCCATTCACATGCGTGTGTGTGTGAGTACACAGATACAATTTAAGGGCACATAAAGATACAATTTGCTTATGGGCCACAAAGAAAATTGGTTAAAATGCCAGCATAATGGAGAAAAGTTAACCCCATCGATGGGAATGAGTGGGGTGGGCAGGGGAGGTGAGGAGAGGGACGGAGGAAGCGAATGTCACTCGCCGAAAAGTCGAGCCTGGCACAAAATCTCTGTTTGCTTCAGAGTTTCTAATTATAAACGATGCAAGCAAGCGCATAATTATAAACAAACAACGCTGAAAATGTATCTGAATGATAAAACAGCTTCGCCTGACGCAACCCCCACCCCCTCCTTCCCACACCCCCTCTCCGACTACCCGGTGCATGACCTTTTTGGGTCTGAGACAAAAGCAAACAAAAAGAAGCAGAGACACGAAAAACCAAAACGGAAAAAGGTTACGACGACGTACGAGAAATAATCTTGCAGATATAGATACTTTTTATACTCTTCGACCATTGAAAATGCTCAAAAAAGGGTATACTAACTTTGTGCAAATGTATATAACAGGCAGAAGAAGGCGTGGCAGACCCCATTATGTATATATATTTTTGCGCGGAAACACTAATCCAGTGTCTGTCTGTGTGAATGCACAGATCTCAGCTATTATAAAAGCTAGAGTTACCAAATTTGGCAGGAAGACTCCTATATACTATACGCTGATCAAGTTTCTTTCAAATGTTAGGTGCCACGCCCACCGCCCCAGCAAATTAACAATATAATTTTTAAGCTCGATTTGTAAGCGGTGTATCAAAGATACAACTTTATAATTTGACATATGACTAAGCTGATTAAAATATCTACGTATCCTCTAAATTTCAATTCGAGCGGACAATCAAAACAGTAGTTATTCAAGAAAGTATGAGCATAACTCTAAGTGCAAGGTAGGCAGGCAAGCGCGCGCGCCTTCTGTTGAGAATAATTTGGAAGTATGTATATGAATATGTTTATGAATTAAACAAATTAAACTACACCGAAACATAGGTCGAAGGGTATCCCACTGTCGTCTGCCGCTCGACTGTTGCTCTCATTTTTATTTTACAAGCTGTTTAGGATCGCGCCCAAAATGTGCTGAGCATTCAATAGAATTATTTATAGCTACTGAAATGTTGCTTATCATATTTGTCCAATCTTCTAAGCATAAACATATATTTATATGTATAAACATATAAAGTTAAATTTAGAAACGAGAGCAAGCCAAAGTTTTTAACTGGTTTATCTCTGGGGAATAAACATGCGCCAAAAATGAACGTATCTTTTGTCTCGCATCTGCTTTGCATGTGACTCACTCACGCAGTAGATTTTGTTATTATAATAAACATTTCCACAATGGGGTCACTGGGACAGTTCAAGTGTGGACAGGTAATTAGAAGTTGATATAAATAAATGCGATAACTGAAAATCTTCTCGGATTTAATTCTCTTTTCAGCAAGTTGTAATTCATTGTCTTTATTGTCTGCATAAAACATGAAAGTGAATGTCAAGTGTAGCAGCAGAAAGACGCCGAGTGGGCGTGTCGAATAGACCAATAACAACAATAAAGGCAACAATATCAACAATAGCGGCAACAATATCAATAAAAATAAACAGTTAACGCTGCAGTTGTTGTGTAACTTTTGTTGTGGTCGCTAAAAATAGAAAAAAGGGGGTAAACAACTACGACAACAATAAAGCGCACAAATCGAACGGAAGAAGGCAAAGCACGCTTGAATTTGCAAACGTAAAACTTCGAACAATTAAAGTAACGGTACATACAAATTTGAATATTGTGCACACACACAATAATAATCCACCACCCAGACAATTTTCATACTTCAATACCCTTTAATATCAATGGGCTTAACTCTAGAAAGAGTTTAGAAAGACTTTTTGTGAATATAAAACAAGATTTTTAGAATAAAGTATGAAATTCCTTACAAAGGGAATGATATTCAAGTGAATTTAACATAAAACTATACCAACATAACAGAATTTAATTAATTAATATAATATAATTAATTAATTAATTAAATATACAAGGTACACCAATTATTATGAGCAACTGAATTTCGTGTCAGCTAGTTATAAAAATAAGTCTAGTTTCTGTATAGAGTCCCTTAATATAAGAGTATTCTTCAATGTTATAACTAAATAATGTTAGTTTATAAAAAAATACAATATTTATGCAGAGCTTTGTTTTAACAATTTTATAGTGCTAGTTCTAAAACGTCATTCTTCACACCTATTTTTCTGAGCATGTGTACATGTATGTACACATACACACATACACATGTATGCCATCTCTCTGTTACTCACCTTGGTATGCAATTGGGCGGCGTTCGATCCACTTCCCAGGCGGCAAAGAGTTTCATAGGCACCGGCTTTTGTCCATTACTAGTTGTCATATTACTGCTGCCTCCGCCTCCCCCACCAATTCCTCCACCAGCACCAAAGCCGCCGCCCCCTTGTGTCGCAGAGGCCGAAGACGACGATGTTGCATTGCCAGCTGCTGATGCTGAGCCACTGCCAGCACCACCGCCTCCTCCTGCACCACCGCCTCCACCTCCACCGCCACCGCCGCTGCTGCTGTTGACAAATTTATCCATTAATTTGGACGATTTGTCGACCATCTTCATGGTTGATTTGTTTTGTTCGCCTCTTTTTGTTGTTTCTGTTTCTGCTGTTGCTGTTGTTGTTGTTACTGCTTCTATTGTTGTTGTTGCTGTTGTATTCTTTTGTTGTTGGTTTGATTTGGTATTGTGTATTGGCTGTTAATTTCTGCACATTATGAATTATTCTAGCAAAAGTTGTTGTTTTTATTTTTATTGTATTATTCAAAGCGAACATTTGTAGCCAAGCAAACTAAAAAATTTTTGTTATTCATTAATTCAGTATGTACTTTTTTTCCCCCTCAATTTTTCTTGCTGCGCTTCTCCCCCCTAAACGGGCGAAAATGTTCGTATTTTTCACAGAATCACGACGACGACGCACCCAAACCGAAATTGAAGGAGACAAAGAGGGGAAAGGGGAGAGAGCGTCGCTGCTGCTGCAACTGCAAAATACATACACACATACACTGATACACTTGCAAACAAACACACACACACGCGAACACACCAAACCAACGCGCGCGCACACAGAATCAATTTTTTTCTCGCACCCAATTTGAATCTGTTACAGAATTTTTACTGATTCTCCGATTCTATTCAGTCGTACGAACTGTAACCCGTAGCGAATATAGTACGCGTTATCTT
The DNA here is from genome assembly GCA_018903715.1 of Zaprionus davidi. Lineage (NCBI taxonomy): Eukaryota > Metazoa > Arthropoda > Insecta > Diptera > Drosophilidae > Zaprionus > Zaprionus davidi. The sequence goes on from JAEIGL010000003.1 coordinate 7,265,068, forward strand.
CTTATTCCGCTGCAAATCCGAGTCGACCGTCATGCTCTAAAGTAGCCGTGCAAATGTCGCGTTATAAATCTCTCACAGTTAGCTAAAGACCGACCGAATGGGACAGATAGAGAGTAAGGGAGAGAGTACTCAGTCAGAGAGAGCAAATCCGTTGCTGGGGCGCGTCAAGAGCACAAATGGCAACAATAACAATGTGTGGACGCTATGTGCGCACTCCCCACTTACACTCACACACAGAGGCACTCTCTCTCACACACACGCACACACTCGCAACACAACATTGGCGCTTTTTGCAAATTTTTCGTCCGTGTTTGGCTTGTTCGTGTGTTTATTCGCGCATTTTATGCTCTCCTACGCGCACATAAACAATAAGAAACAAAAGGCCCACAAAGTATACACATACATGCAAACTAATGTAAGTGGGTTTATGTGTGTGTGTGTGTTGTACACAAAATGTATGTATGGGGGAGCTGCTTGTACCGACACACAATAGCTCAATGGCAGCAATTTACAATTAAAATTTACCAACAACTGAATACACACTGTTTATTGTTTATTACAAAAGATCTCTCTTGTTTTATTTATTAATTTTATCACGTTTTATTGAGCAAAATAACAAAGACCCAACGTCGACGCACAGCTTCCGCCAGCGACGTGCAGCGGTAGACTGCAGGCTATCGATTGTCTGTTTATATCGATAATTGTTTTATCGTAAGCTGATAGGGCTGCATACATTGTTTGAGCAACATACGATAAAATGCATATTTATATAAAGATGCACGTTGCTAAAAGACTTGGTTAAAAATGTTTTTTAAATAATATTTAACTTAAAACAACATATTAACTTTCATTAATATAACTATATACTTAGTACCGTATAGAGATGAAAACAGAAATAAACAAAATCGTACCATGTCTGCGCTCCATGATATGCAAATGGCTCTCAAACAGCTTGAACGTGTCAAGACCCTCTAATTCACGATATTTTGATGTAAACAAAGTTTTACGCATTTTTGGCAGACACAAAGAAAATTCATAAATTATGGCAGATGCGTGGGACATAAAGTCGCTGAAAACAAAACGTAATACGTTACGTGAAAAATTGGAAAAGCGGAAAAAGGAACGCTTTGATATACTTTCAGACAAACAGGAAGATCAGGCGAATCCAAAAAAAGAACTGGGTAAGTGACGATGCCGGTTCGTCCCCGGCAACAAGTTGGTTACAGTCCCTACAATATAAACTAAACTAACTGCAGTGGAAGCCGATATCGAGGTGCAGAAGGCAGTGCTGCAGGCACTTAGTGCTGAAACACTCGTGCTGCCCATTGTGTCCACGCAGGTGGTCGACAAGGTTGCGAATCTCATGGAGACGGCACCAAGCATGGAAATGGTCAACTTAATATTGGGTAAAATAGCTAAACAAGGTGCTATTGTCATCAAAAACGTGACCATTGGCACCGAGGCAGGCTATGAGGTGATCTCCGTGCAGGCCAAGGAGCTGAAGGAAATCTACGATGATGTCAACGACACTTGCCAGCAGCAGCAGCAGCAGTCGGAGACGGATGACAAGCGAAAGTGTAGGTGTAACCATGACTAAATAAGAAATATATATATATTATACTATATTCTACCCATAGTGGATGAGGTGCTATTAATTGAGTCCGACGATGATGAGCCAGTGCACCGCAAGATGCTGAAAGTTGACTCCAGCAGCGGCCGCAAGGAATCCACAAGCCTTGATGCCTCCGATGACATTATGATGCTACTCTCCCTACCCTCGACACGCGAGAAACAAAGCAAACAAGTTGGCGAAGAGATACTTGAGCTGCTCACCAAGCCGACGGCCAAGGAGCGTTCGGTGGCAGAGAAATTCAAATCCCATGGCGGTGCACAGGTCATGGAGTTCTGCTCGCATGGCACCAAAGTCGAGTGCCTCAAAGCGCAGCAGGTGGCCAACGAGATGGCCGCAAAGAAGAAGCAAGAACGTCGCGTTGAGAAGGAACTGCGTGAAGCTGCGAGTGCAGCCGAGGGAAAAACAACGACAAAGAGCAGCAAACTAGATACTGAAGATGGAGAGATCATAGTTGAGACAATTACCAACTGCGAAGGCGAATCACAGGAGTCGACGGATGAATCCTCGGGTGATGTGGACAAGTGCACCAAGCTGCACTTCAAGAAAATCATACAATCCCACACAGATGAGTCGTTAGGCGACTGCAGTTTCCTAAACACCTGCTTCCACATGGCCACCTGTAAGTATGTGCACTACGAGGTGGACACGCTGCCCCACATCAACACTAACAAGCCGACGGATGTGAAGACCAAGCTGAGCCTCAAGCGCAGCGTGGATCCCAGTTGCACTCTCTATCCACCGCAGTGGATACAATGCGATCTGCGCTTCCTGGACATGACTGTGCTGGGCAAGTTTGCTGTCGTCATGGCCGATCCACCATGGGATATTCACATGGAGTTGCCCTATGGTACCATGTCCGACGATGAGATGCGCGCCTTGGGCATTCCAGCATTGCAGGAGGAGGGTCTTATCTTTCTCTGGGTCACTGGACGTGCCATGGAGTTGGGCCGTGATTGCCTCAAGCTTTGGGGCTACGAACGTGTCGATGAATTGATTTGGGTGAAAACGAATCAGCTGCAACGCATCATACGCACGGGCCGCACTGGACACTGGCTCAATCATGGCAAGGAGCATTGTCTGGTGGGCATGAAGGGCAATCCCACCAATCTGAATCGTGGACTCGACTGTGATGTCATTGTGGCCGAGGTGCGTGCCACGAGTCACAAACCGGACGAGATCTACGGCATCATCGAGCGACTCAGTCCGGGCACGCGAAAAATCGAACTCTTTGGACGCCCTCACAATATACAACCCAACTGGATAACTTTGGGCAATCAGCTCGATGGCATTCGCCTTGTTGATCCCGAACTTATCACACAATTCCAGAAACGTTATCCCGACGGCAACTGCATGTCCCCCACTGCAGCGGCTGCCAATGCTATAAAAAACAACTGACATCCGGACGATGATGATGATGATGAAGTTATCATATTTAATGAATTAAGATTAAAGTAAATATTTAAATAGATTTATTGCTCATTGCGGGTGATTTGCGCGTATTTACAAGATTATAATACCACAAACTATACGATTACTCTATATAAGCATGTAATACACATGTCTCTATATGTATATATATATATCTGTTTATATATATGTATATGCTTGTGTTCAGATACAGGATAGTCACAACTTAGCTCGTGTGAGTTCTATATAAACTAATAAGACTTATCAACATCTTTGAGTACAGTTTAAGGTTTACATATGCGTATATGTGTATAGTATATATATATATATGTGTATTTGTATGTAAATTTAAATACATGCGCAATATGTAGAAATGCAAAATGCCAACCTCAAGCCGGCTGCCAATCCTGGTTAATCCTTTAAATAAGTTATAAGGTTCTATATATGTACATGACGTTAATTTTGCATTGAAGATTAATGTAGATGGTCACCTCTTTCTCCCCACGCTTGACTGATATTTTAACAATAAATTTTGAATATCCAATTATCAAGCAACGCATTGAACATGAATTTCTTAACTATGAATACAAATGTATGTGTGGTTTTGTTTGTGGGGCATGGGTTCGTTCTATCGTGTGGCTTCGATTTGCGCGTCTGCATCGGCAGTTGTGTGTCCAAGTGGTCTTCTGCTTAACGTATATGCGATCCTGTCGAGCTTATCGCCTTCAACACAATCAGTCCCAGCACTGTGGCAGCTGCCACGCCCAGGCCAGCCTTAAGCCACACTTTGGGATCCTCAGTCATCATGCCAAACTGCCGCAAATATCTGTGAATGATTAATGCATTAGTCAAGAGCGAATTACATCAAAGGGGCAACAAATGCAGTTAATGTCAAGGGGGTAAAGTGCAGGGCGAGTTAGTCCCACCGCAGTTAGTAAGCGTGTGTGTGAGTGTATATATGTATGTGTGTGTACTCGAGGCGCATGTAAAATATATTAACAGCACAAAGAGAGAGAGAGAGCGACAATATTAGTAACAATTCTGGTTAGATATGCAACACTTACGTTGATTCCCAAAGTTGTACCAACCTGTGCTTGTAGAACAGTATCCAGGCGGCTTGAAATCGCCTATATGATTCCAACCAGATCCAGATCGATATGCAGCAATATTCCAATTAAAGATTCGACAACCACATCAACAAAACAAACAAGAATACCATCAACAAAATGACATAAGGAAGGTGCAGGACACAAGGGCAGACAAGAAAGAAAAGGTTACATTCGGCATGCCGAAGTGTTTTATACCTTTGCAACTTTTGGCTGAAATGGCCTTTGATTGTTCCTATACTTGTTATATAAAATGCTACAGAATTTTATTAAATATTTGATGCATATAAATCTTATTTTCTGTGGTCTGATTCTGATGCAATTTTGTGTTAGTTTGATTGAGATAACTTATAAAATATAAAAATAAAATCAATTGAATGTGTCTATGAAAACTATATTTTATAGTAGTCCGATTTCAATGATATTTTACAAGAACATTATTTAATTTAGTTGCAATATTTTGGTTATATGGCAAACTAAACGATATATCAGTCCAATCTGGCTAGTTCTGACTTATTTACAGCGTACAGCAATAAGCTGTATGTGCGAAAAGTTTCATTAAGATAGACAGACAGACATGGCTAGTATGACTCAACTGTCAATGCTGATTCAGCATATATATACTTTATAGGGTCGTATATCTCTCCTAAGATTGCACACTTCTATACCTTTTGCAAGGGTATAATATAATATATAATATATCTCGATATATGTACAGCCATTAATCCTTGATGTAGCCACGCCCATGCCAAATGTTCCTTAACCCATACCAAATGCAGTTGGTTAGTTGATTCCGCCCTACTACCCCTCATCCATTGATATACTCACGGAAAGGCTGCCATTGTGGCCAACTTTGTGTAGAGTTCCTTTTTGTTAGTCTTCAGGCTGAACAGATGCGGCGGCAGCAGTTTATACTTCTCACAGAACTCGGCCGGCTGCATTAGATAATCCTGGCGTCGCTCATCCAGATCGCATTTGGTCCCCACAATCATGACGGGAATTTTACTCTCCGCATAGTATTTAATGTAGATGCGAGCGATGTACTCAAAGGAACGCGGATTCGAGGCATCATAGACCAGGCAGGCAACATCACAGTTTACCTCCTGCGGCTGCAACGGATCCAGGGCATGTCGCACATCGATGTCACGCAATATTAAATGCTTCTCTTGCCCATACACCTGCACTGAATTGATGCAGTGCACCACATTTGTTTTGAACTCCTTGCCAACTAGTTTACTCATGTCATCAACCAGAAAGCCACGACACAAGCCCGTCTTGCCGCAGCCACTGGGCCCGATGACATGACATTTGTATACGGAACGACTGCTCTGACGCTTGGCCAGATCGATACGTCGCTCGCGTGTCACATGAATGGCCACCAACTGGCTGTCGTTCTCGTGCACATTGAATCCCAAATAGGCCAAATACTCGAGCGTCTTCACCACATCTATGAGCGTCATCAGTGTCCAGCGGCACAGCCAGCCATGCAGCGTTACCCAGCCAGCGTCATTTGTTGGACACGATTTGCGTATGTCTGTCGAATAGGACCACGGAGCCGACGGGCAGGTGCTGAAGAGCATTTTGTGTTCCTCCGGGGAGAGGGCACCGTCCCCATCGCGATCGTAGCGCTCGAAGACGGCAATCAAAAACTGTTGGCCTCGATGCGATAACTCTGTGCTGCTGCCCGGTGGTATTTTCAAGGGCGGACGCAAATACTCCTGGCACATCTCCAATTGATCGTTGTACCCAAAACGACGCAATACCGCCCACGTCGTCTCGTTGCGGCCGCGCTGTATGAACAGGCAGTGTAGAAAGAGGAAGCCCTTCAGCGTCACAGCATCGTTGTAGATGCCATCGGGGACATTCTTCTGTATTACAGCCTTTACTTCGTCCAAGATCTGCGGCTGCAGGGGAGTATTGAAGCACCGACGCTGGAATAGATTCAGCTCGTAATCGTTTAGCAAATTATCGCTATCAATGTCGCATATCTTGAAGATGCGCACGAGCGACTTCTTGCAGGCAGGAGTAAGCTGAAAGCAGGGAAGTATATCGGTAATATATATCTTCTATTTATGTATTGTATATAAAGTGAAACCTACGTCTTGTTCTTCCATTATGTAGAGGGGAGAGGTGGGATGCAGCACCGCCTTTTGTGCGTAATAAAACATTTCGGAAATGTTGTGCAACGTCTTTGCGGAGCACTCTACACAGCTCTCGATCTCTGGATAATCCTCCATAATGGCCAGCACACTGTCGATCGTTGAATATTCGATCAAATCGATTTTGTTGCCCACGAGAACAATTGGTTTGCGCACACCTATGTCGGGTTCATCACCAGGGGCATTGCATGTGGAACGCACCAAAGGCAGCCAGTGCGATGTAATGCGGTCCAGCGAATCGTCATCATCTACGGCGTACACAATGCACACGACATGCGCTTTGTTTATCTCTGCAGCCAATGCGTCACTGGTTTGTTCGACGCTCGAGAAATCGACAATATTTGTGGGCACCTGCTCGGGCGTCACATTGGCCGGTATTGTGATCTCTTCAGCACGTGGCGGCACCTCCTCCGGATACTCTTCACTCACAAGCGACAATATTAATGAGGTTTTACCTACACCCGGATCGCCGACTAGCAAAATTCTCACATTTTTTCGCTGTGACGCCGTATACTGTCCCATTGTTTTGTTTATTTATTAGATATAATACAGTCTTCTATTTTTGTTTATATTATGCACTTCACTTTTTCGCAATCGTTTTTTTTTAATTTAATAATTTTGAATATTATAGTTTATGGGTATTTTAAAAATGATTTTATAGAGATTTTGTTATGCAAAAACCGCAGATACAGCCGAGATGACAGCTGATTTATAAGATACGTTCATCGATATTTATCTATTTACCGATATTTTCGATGGGGCAACAACCCTAGAACAATCCCAGTGGTACTGCCAGACCACTTGCCAAATTTAAATTTTTTAGGTCCAGCTTATTTTTGTCTTGCGTTTTGCGTATTTGATAATCAAACGAGATGTAGCTGTATTTTTGAAAACCTATCGAAAACCTAGTTTTTATTGTCGGTCTAAAAGTGAAAGAAATTCAATAATTATCGTTAGCTAAAAAATTCAAAACCATCTGGCAACTACGACAACGTAGACAGAGAAAACTTGTTTTGTGAGTTAAAACGGCGCTCAATAACTACAAACGTCTCTCTATATATGTAAATATATATACAGATTGAAAAATGAACAACAACAATTAACAAAAAAACGCGCGCGTCGTGTATATATTTAATTTCAGTTTCAGTTTTCTCTTATCAATTTATACGCGTACGTAAAGTTTAAGACTCTGTCTTTGTGTCGAGCTTTTTAGCAAGGAGAACGAACGGGAAAACTTCGTTTTCGTGTATTGGTGTGGGGGTGGCGGTGTGGTGGAGGAGGAGCACGGTGTTCACAGAGAGAAAATAGTGAGTGTCAGTGTGCTGCGAGGCGGCGGAATCAATATCGATGGTACGCACCAAAAACCAATCGTCCTCGTCCAGCGCTAGTAGCAGCACCAAATCGCCGGCCAAGATCAGTGGAGGAGGTGGTGGTGGAGGAGGAGGCGGTGGCGGTGGCAATAATCGTAGTCGCAGCTGTAGTGATGCATTAATCGATGACGGCAAGTCGAGTACCAAATTGTCATCAAATCGTCAACGTTCGTCTGGTACAACAACAACGATAGCATCAACTCCGGGCAGCTCACCGGACGACGATACCACCGATGCCGATCTGACGCCAACGAGTGGCAACGCTCCAAGAAGCAGCAACTCAGTACATAAGCAGAACCTCTACGTTGTTTCATTTCCCATAATATTCCTATTCAACGTACTGCGCTCTCTGATCTATCAGCTGTTCTGCATATTTCGATATTTGTACGGCGCCAGCACAAAGGTGATCTATCGAAGTCCGCATCGCAGGGATTGCAATATTGAAATTGTTGTCCAAAACTCCAAGGAGCAACATCAGCAGGCATTAATCTGTCCATTGGAACGTGGTGAGGACGGTTCACTGATTGAGTCGCAGCGCGCACAGCACATATTGCCACAGCGACGTCTACAGCCATTGGAAATGTCTGGCAATCGAGCTGGAGGAGGTGCAGCTGGTGGTGGTGCCTATTCACCCGGTCCAGGTGATCCGTTATTGGCCAAACAAAAGCATCATCATCGTCGTGCATTCGAGTACATTTCCAAGGCGCTCAAAATTGACGAAGAGAACGAAGGTAAATATAGTAAAAGTACTATGACAAAGGGATGGGGTGCTGAGGGGTAGCGGAGGGAGGGTTGCATTGGTTTCGCTTACGGTTCCATTGTGTAGCGGCTGCTGGAGTGGTGCTTCATGAGTCATCGCACGCAGTTGCTCGCTTTGTTGTTTGTCGTGTCTGTTGTCTGAGAATCGATAGCTTCACACACACACGCACACTTTGAGAGAACAAACATACACAGATAAAAACACTTTTATAGCGTATACCCTGTAACCATAAACAGACGAACGCTATACTCAGATACCCTTCATCAGGTTAATTTGTTACTAACTTCAATGTTTATTATTCGATCGTATTGAAATTTGATGGAGAGCTAGATAGAGATAGATACTGTAGTCAGCTTACTATATGTCAAAGACAGAAAGTTGTATCTTTTATACATCGCTTAGAAATTGAATTGAAAACTTGAATTGTTGATGTGCCAACGCGGTGGGTGTGGCATTTGAAATATGAGATAAACTTCAACTACGTATAATTTATAGGAATTTACAATTCAAATTTGGTGTCACTAGCTTTTATAATATGCGGGATTGCCGCGGTTTATTCAGACAGACAGACGGACAGATAGACGGATAGATGGACCCAGACATATGGACAGACAGACAAATGGACAGACAGACAGATGGACAGACAAACAGAAGGACTGAAAGACATGAAGAAGGACAGACAGACAAACAAATAGACAGACAGAAATATGGACAGACAGACATATAGACAAATGGATAGACAGAGAGATGGACAGATAGCTCAATCGACTTGACTTGTGATCCTAATAAATACACGAATATATCCTATATTGGAAATGCCACGCCTGCTTCTGCCTGTTACATACAGTTGCATAAAGTTATAATACCCTATTTTGTAATCTTCAAATCTGCGTCAAATGAATCACAATGACCACAAATGAAGTGTGCACTTAATGCGCATTTAAAAAAGGTCAATTTGATTTATTACAACTAAAATACAGCGTAACTACTAGTCGAGCGTTATTATTATTATTGAAAAGAGGAATCTGTGCTGCGACCTTTAAGAACTAGTGTATCCCCACTGGGCTCCATTATTAGTTAATAGTTTCTTATGAATTCCAATAATCAAAGTCGAGCAATCTCAAACCAATTTCATTGCTTTGCTTGTCCCCTCCTCTCAGGCCACAAGGAGCTGGCCATCGAGCTGTACCGCAAGGGCATCAAGGAGCTGGAGGATGGTATCGCTGTCGACTGCTGGAGCGGACGCGGAGATGTCTGGGATCGTGCGCAGCGACTGCATGACAAAATGCAAACCAATCTCTCCATGGCACGCGATCGTCTGCACTTTCTAGGTAAGTTAAAGTAGAAGGAAGAGGAGGAGTAGCATTTTTTTTCTGCATCCTTAACGTAGTTTTGCATTTGTTTTGTTTTTTCTTTATTTTCTTATTGCACTTTTGGTTTGTTTCACATTCAACCTTTTTTTTGTTTTGTTTTGTTTGATTTTCTTATCCCATTCGCGTTCATTATACCGCATTGCGTGCGCAGCGTTGCGTGAAGAGGATTTGCAACTGCATCGTTTGTCCCTCAAGGAGCAGCAACAAAAGCAACAACTGCAGCAGCAGCAGCAAAAGCAACAACCTCATAAGCAACCCATGTTAGTTGTGGGGGGCACAAATTCGAGCCGAGCTGAGCCGTCAAAGGTGATGAAACTGCGCAGCAGCGGGTATGGACCCAAGCCCAGCAGCAGCAGCACGCCGAGCACGAGCAGCACTGCGCGAGTAGCCGCCGTGCCAACGGGTAAGTGTCTCATAACAAGTTTTCCAAGACTGCACCCAAGTCCAGCAAAGAGCAGCAACAGCAACAGCAACAACAACTACGGCAAGCGAACAATCAACGTTCTCCTCACGCTCTCTCGCTCTCTCTATCACCCGCTCGCATTTCCACTCGAGGCACTGCATGCGTTTTTTTATTGTTTATTATTCAATTTCAATTATAATTTAATTAGCAACAAGCTTAGTTAATTGATTTATAGTTCGCATTGTAAACTAATCTTGCATTTCTTGTGCAGCCTCTGGACGCAAACTGACCATTGGCAACAAGCGTCCTGGTAATCTGGCCGTGGCCAACAAATCGCAGACGCTGCCGCGTAATCTTGGCTCCAAGACCAGCTCAACATCTGTGGGAGCTGCGCTGCAACGTCAGCCTGGCAAGACGGCAGCAACTCCGCCGGCAGTGCGACGACAATTTGTAAGTGCCACAGTTAAAGCCTTTGGTATTTACTTCTCACACACTCTCTCGATCTTAGTCCTCTGGTCGCAATACTCCCCCGCTGCGCTCACGCACGGCCATCAATAACAATGCGCCCAGTGGCAGCGGAGGCAGTGGCGCCAGCACGCCTGTGGTGACGGTTAAAGGCGTGGAGCAGAAGCTGGTGCAGCTCATACTCGATGAAATTGTCGAGGGCGGTGCCAAGGTCGAGTGGACTGATATTGCCGGTCAGGAGGTGGCCAAGCAGGCACTACAGGAGATGGTCATACTGCCCTCTGTGCGCCCAGAGCTCTTTACAGGTAAGCTGGAGTATATAGAACTGTTTTACGTTTAATACAATACTCTTGCGGCAGGTCTGCGTGCACCCGCTAAGGGTCTGCTGCTATTTGGTCCACCTGGGAATGGAAAGACGCTGCTGGCCCGCGCCGTTGCCACCGAGTGCAGTGCAACGTTCCTAAACATTTCGGCCGCCTCGTTGACCAGCAAATATGTGGGAGATGGTGAGAAACTGGTGCGTGCTCTCTTTGCTGTGGCACGCCACATGCAGCCATCGATCATCTTCATTGACGAGGTGGACTCTCTGCTCTCGGAGCGGAGCAGCAGTGAACATGAGGCATCACGCCGTCTCAAGACCGAATTTCTTGTTGAATTCGATGGACTGCCGGGTAATCCGGAAGGGGATCGCATTGTGGTGCTGGCAGCCACGAATAGACCGCAGGAACTGGACGAGGCAGCACTGCGTCGCTTTACCAAGCGCGTCTATGTCTCCCTGCCCGATGTACAGACCCGGGAACTCCTGCTGAATCGTCTGCTGCAGAAGCAGGGCAGTCCACTAGACACGGAGGCGCTGGGACGTTTGGCAAAGATTACCGATGGTTATTCGGGTTCCGATTTGACAGCACTGGCCAAGGATGCAGCATTGGAGCCGATTCGTGAGCTAAATGTGGAGCAGGTCAAATGTCTGGACATCAGTGCTATGCGTCCCATAACCGAAAAGGATTTCCACAATTCCCTCAAGCGCATTCGCCGTTCGGTGGCGCCACAAAGTCTCAATTCATACGAGAAATGGTCACAGGATTATGGAGATATAACCATTTAGTTTGGTTCCAAAGAACTCTTACTCTCTCTTACCTCTCTATCTCCCAGTCAGTTTATTAAGTTTGATTCCAACCCCACTTGTCCAGGCCAGAAACAGGCTCAGCATCCGCTGATGATAATGATGTGAGTGACGGAATTTCGTTATTAACTTTTCATCTTGCTGTGTTGCAAATCGTGATTAGTTTTCTTTTTCATCTTTGACTCGTATTTTTACAGTTATAATGCAGCGTGTGTTCTTCATAATAAGTGAATTTAGTTATAGTTTTTAACTTTTTCCCTGTAGTATTAATTGTTTCACAAATTTTGTTGATTTATTCTGATTCAGATGTGAATATTTTTGCAATTCATTTCGTTTCATTTGTTATTCCGCTGCCCATCAAAGTTCAGTGTTTTTTAGGATTTACTACTATTATGTATAAGAAAATATCATTGTCATTCTAAGTTTCTTTTTAAAATATGCGCTATATATTAATGTTTAACAAAATACGTGTCCAGATCACACAGTCCATACGAAGCATTATAATAATGATAATAATAATAAGCCATAGGTTCGATCTAAAGAGGAAATATGTATGTAGATTTTTGCAAATTATACTACTCATTATTATTATGTTATAGTATATATATGTATTGTATATCTGTATCACTGTATGAACTGTTTTCAAAGTTTTCGCTAGCTATATTGCTTAAGTAAACTTTCGTAATATTGTAAAAATGTGTGTATTCATTAAATAATATAAATTATTCATATATGAAACTATATCTGAACATTCCGAGTAGTTAAACTTTCTAATTTCGAGTAATGCTTTCATTCTTATACTGTGTCCTCAATAAGCTTCCATAGCTGTATTTCTTTCGAACTGAAAACATTTATAAATGTATCTTAAACATGTTTCTGTTGTACAGTTAATGCCATATATATACACACTAACCATTATCATAATATATCTACTTGCTATTCACGGCAACCGTAACTCGATAACAAATTAACGCAACGTTGTTATCGCCATCAATCTAAGCTCTCGATAACAATCGCGTGATCCTGTCATCGAGTTATTTCACTGTCATGAGTAGCGCAATTGTTTTTAGTGTACTACATCACACACAGACACATCCCAACTATAATTACTCGGTAATCGTAGACATAAGCATAGCCTAAGCCTAAGGTAAAAGCGCCTCGCCCACCACACAGAAACAACTCATACACGATTTACAGATTTAAGTTTTATAGCGAGAGATTAGTTCCTTAATGATGAATGTATTGTACAATAGCTGATGCCCGTTAATTAATGCCGTTTGTTACAATCCAATCACACAAGGCATATTCACATGATGATTATTTATCATTTATAGTATCATTACCAAATTACTGTACCTAGAGCAAACACACTCACACACACATACACATTATTGCTTACGACGCTAGATGAACAACAGCTTTATAAAGCGATACACACTACCATACAATAATTTAGTTTAACCTGCCTGTGTTAACAGGTCCCAAAAGACAACCCAGTAAGACCTACATAAGCTAAAGCGCTGAATAAAAGGATTTCAACTGAATATTACCTGTTATTTATTGGGCTATCAAGGGGTTTCAACTGATGTGTCCTGAGACTTATTTGTTGACTGGATTTATGGAAAATGTAATTATTGAAAGGTAACAACGTTGTATATTATAAAGACATATGTATACATATATTTAAATATACTATACTTCAGAAAAAGAAGATTTTAATGGAATTCAAATGTTTTCAATTAATTTTCAACTAATTTAATAAGTATTCTTGAAATAAAGAATACAAAACCATCACTAATTGATACACGGCTGCTCTTAAATTTGTAAAATTATCATAAAAATGCATTTCATTAAATAATAGAAGTGTTCTTGATAATGCACTTAACCCTTAGGATTAACGAGTAGAATTATGCGTTTTGAAAGTAGTTTAAAGTTAAAATAATAGTGATTCATAGTACACACCCATAAATGAAGATATTGAAAGAAAAAGGAGCAGAACGGACACATAATAATAATAATTAAAAAAAAAATCTAAATGGAGGGACACAAATGATAACAAAGTGAAAATGTTGACTTCATAATTTGAAAAACAGCATACAAATTTAATTAAAATATAAGAAAATCCAAAAAGTAAAAGTAGACTGCGGCGCTATAGACTTCGGTGAAAGGGGCTTTAACTGATGTACCCTGAGACTTTTCTTTTAACTGGATTAATGGAAAAGGTGATTATCATACAATACATATTGCACTTTGTACAGTACAATTATGTATATATAAATAAAGCATTCCAATGCAAATAACTGTTGAAATATTATTAAAGAAAAGATTTTCCTTCATCAATTGAATAACATTTCAAATGTAGTTTTTACATACATATACAGAATTATATAAAATACGCATCTCAAATTGGTAAGTGGGTATTCTGAATGGAAACTCCGTTTTGCTGTTGTTTTATTTTTTTTTTTATATTTTTTTGTTTCTTTATTTTACATTTTACATACATAATTCACATATCTCAATTATGAATATACATATGCATCGCATTTACAATCGCTTAATAACTAAATTTGTTTATGCTTTTCTTTTCTTTCTTTCTCTTTTCGGTCTCTCTTTCTGTTTGTTGTTGTTGTCTATCCGATTTGCGTGTTCTCTTTTTTGTTGAAACTTGTAATTCGCAAACAATTTACAACAAACACAATTACACAATTTGCTTTGTCACGTTTCGATTGTTGTTGTTTCTCTTTTGTTGTTGCTTTCTTTTCTTTTTTGCTGTTGTTTGTTTTTTGTTGTTTTTGTTTTGTTTGTATTCAATTGTTGATGTTCTGCTGTTTTAGCGTTACTTTTGTTTTGTTTTTCGTTCGTGTATACGCCTATATCTGCCTTAAATTACAAATCATTAAATTATTTTAACATGTACTTAGATTGGATTAGATTGTTACAGCTACCCGCCCGTTGCCCGCCGCCCAGATCGATCTACAGAGCCTATTCCGCTGACACTGTGCGCGCGATTCAACTTTTAGTTCAACGCATTCTGCTTCAACTGCCATCAACATCGTCTTCAACTGATTGAACACGCACACACGCAGGCACGCACACGCACACATAGGCACACGCACACCAGCACACTCACACACAGAATAGAGAAGGGACGTAACGCAGACGCACACACACACACACAGATGTCAGTACAGTGTACGCGGTCCACTTGTCGTCAGCGCGTTATCGTTTATCGTAAACACGTACGTTCTAACGCAACGTAACCGCATACGTTGTAATGCATAACGTAAGTAAGAAACGTTTGGTATGAGAACATTTGTTGTTTACTGCGAGAGAGAGTCCAGTTTAAACAGAATTTGAGTTGTTCTAAAGTTGCTCGTTTTTTTTTCGACTAAGTGAAGTTATTGAACACTATCGCCATGTTCGTGCGATAGTTGTTGCTACTCCTGTCGGTGCTGATGATGGGCACAGATTGTGGCACGATTTTGGGCTGATATTGAAAGTGTGTGGCGGCGAAAGCGGCAGCAGTTGCTGCTACTCCTCTTATTGCTGCTGCTGCTGTTGTTCTCGGTATTGTTGTTGTTACTGTTGCTGCTGTTGTTGTTGGTGCTGCATATGGTCTGCAGCGGCTGCCCGGATATTCCAGACGGCGTCGAAGCAGGCGTCACGTCTCTGCTCATTGGGTTTGATATTGTGGCATCGCAGCGCTGTACATCATCTGTGGGGCAAGCGAACCGTTCGCGGCAGCAGCCGCACTAGCAGCGGCCGTAACACCCGGCACCACAGTGGCACCAGGCACACCCCATGCTACATTTGGTGGCATCACACGGTACCCGGCAGCTATAAAAAAATACAAAACAAATTGATGAACCTCTCGAAGGAGCTGCTGATCCTTGCCACAAGTGAATACTTACGCACGCCTCCCGCCTGTTGAGCACTTGTGGTGTAAGCATAAGGATAGTAGCCCTGTTGCATGTACTGCGTCTGCATCTGGGCTGGATAGCTCTGTTAGGGATTACAAAATCAATTATATAAAGATCTTTGCATGCTCCTTCTTGTGGTTACTACTCACCGCTGGTGGATACCAATAGCCCATCTGTTGGTATGCTGTCGCATATGGATATTGCGCCTGCGCCGCTGCTGCAGCGGCTGCAATCTGTTGAGGCGTCATCATTTGGCCTGGTAACGCGGTACCAGTGGCAGCAGCAAGCTGTTGCTGTGTCATCATTTGGCCGGGCATACCGGCAGCACCAGCAGCTGCGGCTGCATTGGCAGCGGCAACAGCTGCCACATTGGCAGAGGCTGCCGCGGCGGCGGCAGCATTTAAATTATTGGCCGAATTATCGCCACCATTTTCCTTGCCCCAGAAGCACTTGACATGATTGCCATGGACTTCGCTGTTGTGCGTATGCTCGATGGCGCGTGCTGCTGCCTCTTTCGTAACGAACTTGATGAACGCAAATCCTTTGTCCTTAAAGACGCGCACATCCTGGATGGGTCCGAATTGCATGAAGTGCTTATGCATTAGCTCATCACTGATGACATTGGGCGGAAAGCCGCCACAATAGACGGTGGTATTTGTGGGGCTTGATTGATTGTACACCTCCTCGAAGGTGTGTCGTTGGTTCGATTTAATGCCATTGCCAGCGCCGCCACCACCGCCGCCCATGCCACCCATACCGCCACCTTGGCCACCAGCTTTCGATGATTCCCGTGGTGGTGGCAGCTTGCGTGTGGACCAATTCGTGCGTATCGAACGTGAACCAATCCATTGGCCATTCATTGCCTGAATTGCATTCTCAGCTTCGGCCTTCTTCACAAACGAGACAAAGGCATAGCCCTTTGACTTCATAGTCTGAGGATCGCGCACAATGCGACAGTTTGATATTTCGCCAAAGGGTGCGAATGCCTCGCGCAGCGTCTCTGTTTCAATCTCCGGACTGAGATCACCCACGAATATGTGATGATGCGAACTGATGTCTGTCTTGGGCGTATTGCCCGGACTAGTGGCCCAATTGACCTGCAGAACATAAAGATATATTTATAATAAATATATATATAAATATAATTGAGACAAACCTTGATCTCTTTATCGAGAAAGACACGTTTGTTCATGGCCGTTAGGGCGGTACTAGCTGCCTGATAGTTGGAATATTCGATGAAGGCATACGGGTCATTGCCTGGCTCTCTGATTATTTTACAGCTTTTGACTGGACCCATTTTGCCAAATAGGGCAACCAACAGATCCTCCGATACTGAGCCATCCAGATTGCCAACGTACAACGTTTTTGGCTGTGACTCATCCATGTTTATCAGCTTTATATATATATATATCGATGACCGACGCAACCCCGATGTGTGTCTGTGTGGTACCTCTCTACCTCTAAGCCTATTTCCTAGTTGGTGTTATCCTTGTTGCTACTGTTAGTTTGGCTCTACTCTACTATACTCGACATCAATACAAAGATTGTTCAATAAAAAGTATTTGCCTTCGATTCCTAACTAATTGCTGATTTGCTGTAAAAATGCAATGCATACAAAATCTTTATATATATATATATGTATATATATGTGTATATATACGTATTCAACTAAAACATCGGTTTAATGGCTAACAAAGATATAAATGTGCTAATATATTCCCGTTTCGAAAAACAAATTTTGAATACTTTTGAATCTTGACTATACAACTAATCAAGATTATCAATTTATATATCTCAGTGTATATAGCTCCTAGATATATATAATGGTAATAGTAAATCTTTTTGCTTAGCGCTGAGGTTCGTCGTTTATTGCTTTCGCTTTCGCTGTTGTTGTTACTGTGTTGTTGTTGTTCTTGTTGTTTTTGTGGCTTTTCCTTATGTGTGTTATCAATAAATTTCTTTAACGTATATATGTATATATCCTAACTATGCGCTAATGGAGTGTTTTGGAATATAATGATTGCTCTCAAAATTGATCGACTTCAGTTGTTATTGTTGTTATTATTGTTGTCTAATGGTTCATACTCCTCTAGAGTGATGATGATGATGATGCTGCTGCAGCAATTTATCGATCGAGCTCAATTCTATCTATATATATATATTAATATATATATAAATATATATCAATAGTTATTGTTTTTAGTTCAGTTTCATTGCTACTTTACTAACTTTTTGTATAACATATACATGTACATATATATCTCAACTGGCTTTCTGTTCATTTCTGGTACAAAAATTGGTTGATTATTATATAAACGTTTAAGTTGAAGTGAAAGTTCGCCAGATTATTGATTGGACTCGTAGCTGAAGACTGGAATCACTGTAACAAGAATGAGAAAGGAACAAATTAATCATTAGATACTTTTCTTTTTGTTGTTTTAATTGCTAATAACGAAAGTGTTGACTGGCTGATCAGTTTGGAAAATTCATTAGGGTTTATTTCAAGAGAACTGCATACAAAGGTACAGAATTCAACCTAACACAGCACATGATCGACTTATTTCTATGTGGAATTAAGCAAGCAAATGATATGGATAATGTTAAACGAAGTGCGAGTATGAAACAAAGGCAGCGGGTAACGCAAAAGCAGTGCAGACACACGCACATACAACACGCACACAAACACATAACACGCACGCACGCAAACACTCTCTTGCTCTCTCTCTCTCTCTCGCTCTCTCCAAAAACGAGAGTGTGAAGCGAGGGCCGCAGCAGTCTGAGTTTTATGACAAACGTTCACCCATTTTATATGCACGGGGGTCGGGGCACAGAGGTTGTGCTTCATAATTATTATTACAAGCATTTCAAAGCAATTGTTTTTCTTTTGCCCAAATTATTTATAATGCATTAATGCATATTAACTCACGTACTCACACACACACACGTACTCAACACACTCGCGCGCGCCTAGGAAAAGAAGGAAAGAATGAAAATCAACTAGGAGATGAATGACCGTCGATAACAAAATACACAATGGCAGAGAATACGGAGAAAGAGGAAAATTTGCAAAAACCGAAACCGGCCAACGAAAACGCACGGTTGCATCAATTCAGAATTATCACCTAGAATAAATAATCGATGTTTAACTATGAAAATTTGAAACTCCGATTATAATTGTTTAAACTACAGAACCGCATAAACCTGATTTTTTCAAAATGTCAGTCAAAGTCAGAGTCAAAATAAAAGGAACGGCGGCGAAACGGGTGGAAAAGGAAGGCGTCGCGTTTGTCTTTTTGTTTGCAATTCGGCTGCTGCTCACATGAGTGTTGCCACTTATTTTGTTTTTGGTAAATGAATGTTCAAACCAATACTAATGCAAATTGAACTGGGGATTTTACATTGGTTTTCATTTTCTTTTCTGCTAAACACAACGCAAATTTTTTTCGTCTTTTCACTGTTTCTTTTCTTTTTTTTTTGTACATTATATTTGAATGTATGCGTGTAAATTTGTAAAATGTACATATTACTATATATATATGTACATATATATATATATATACATATATGATTGTATGTATCTTGTTCACTTTTCCGCTGCCATCTTTTATGCTAAACGCTGTTCGATTTGCCGTGTACCCCTCCTACCCGATACGGAAACGATGCAGAAAGCTAGAATTATCATTAACACATTGCCACCACCGTCCACTGCCCATTGTTCGAGCTGACATCGCTTTCAGCTTAGAATTTGATATTTCGTTCCCAAAATTCACTTATTTTTTGTGAGCTCTGTGACGTGGCTGCGGCTGTAAATTTACCGCATTCGTTTTGACCTGCGCTCTTTCAACACACATAATTCGTCGGCTAATTTCTGCCGCTATCCGATTTTATTTATATTAAACAACTTTCTTTATGTTATCTCGCTAAAATAGTTCGATAAACGCGTCGCCAGTTTTTTACCTTTCGTCGTCTAAAATGCGAACTAATTAAATGAGCACTTTGTGTGCCTGAGAGGTGCTGCCAACTTGCCGCAACTGCCTTGTCACAATGGCGGCAACTACATTTATTTCACAAGTATTGCGCTTTTATGCTAACTCTTTGTTTTAAAATTATTAACACTTATTTATTTGTGAATCACAGTTGTTTTTTTAATTAAATCATAGAAGTTTCATGGAAATCGGCACAATTTTGTTGAACACTAAATAAGGTGGCAACCCTTTGTTGCATGATAAACGCTTGCATTATTGCCTTCTCTTTCTAACGCAAAGGGAATGGGCAAAAGAAGACGCTCAAAGCAGAATTACCGATAAGTAAAACAGTAGAAAGCAAGACGTAAAAATGGTGGTTAATATTTTGATAAACAATAAAGAGTTATTTTCCGTAAATACGCAATATATTAGTTACGCTAAAATATACGCACGTATCGAAGAGGAAACAGTAAGTTAATTAAATTATTGATTTATTTTCGCAGCTAAACTAAATCGACAATTTTCCACAGAATTTGCAGTCCAATGAATTCTACCTTACAAGCAATGGAAAACGTTTAACTGGAAATGATGCTGAAATACTTGATCATGACGAGATCAGAAATGTCAATTGCATTCTGCGTCAATTCGGAGGCAAAGGTGGCTTCGGTTCCATGTTGCGAGCAATCGGCGCCCAAATCGAAAAGACAACTAACAGGGAAGCCTGCCGTGACCTGAGTGGACGACGTCTGCGTGATATTAATGAAGAGAAGCGCCTCAGGGCATGGCTGGACAAGCAGGGCGAACGTGAACGTGAGGCAGAGGAGCGCAAAAAAAGAAAGATCGAGAAGCTATTGGCGGTGCCCAAGCATGACTTCAAAGACGAAAAGTACGAGGAGGCAAGAGCCAAGTTGACAGAGAAGGTAAGCGATGCCTTCGAGGAGGGCCTAAAACAGGCTGAGGAGACAAAACTATCAGCACCAGAGGATACCGAGCCGGCTACGAGCAGCTCTACTGCGAGTGGAACCAAAAGAAAGGCACAAACAGAAAATAAGGATACGAACAAGAAAAAGATAAAAGGATCACTGTGGATTGACGATGATTTATCCGGCAGCGATTACGATACTGATGATAGCGAAGAGGACACTGACACAAATAAGGTGACAATTAAATGTTAAAAGATTTATTAATAATAATATATATATGTAGACAATACACACTAAATAGTTTACTTTAATAAAATGATCGACAGCTTTTTGGGGAGAGCTTCATTGTGTAACGAACTGGGATGACACCCAGGCGAGTCCCCACTTCAGATTCGTTAGCATGAACTTCAGCGCCTTTGTCCACTGTTCCTCCGAATTGAATTGTATTCTGCAAGATCAGTTCGAGGGTTAATTATAAAGAACGTGATTGATAAAAAGTGCACTTACTTAATGGAGTACGAATTGCCATTGGAAGGATCAATTATTTTGCCTTTCTCCATTTTATACGGCAACAGGAATCCGGTGTCGCGCTTCTCTACCTCCCTCTGGAACTGCGTCAAGCAGTCGAGGAAAGCCACCATCGCTGCATCGAATTTGGTATCCCAAAAGAATTTGAATCCACCACTGCCGTATAGTGGCAACTCACGATTGTCGCCCAGCACCTCAACATAGGAATGATTGCCAAAGGGGACAACTTTATAACGCTCAAAGGTCAGATCGATTTTCCGTGCCAGTGCAGACAGGAGCAACACTGTCTGTCCCCAAGCCGCGTTAATCTCTGACCAGTCCACCGAGACAGATGGCAAGCGTCCCAGTCGAAAATTGTTGATTGTGCCAAAGTGTCCGGCATGCCAGATATGAAATGTTATATTGAAGATGTTGGTGTCACGCAGTTTGTCTAGCTGTTGCTTCGAGTATGCGATTTGGCACTCCAGGCTACGCTTGTCGTCTTCGGTGAGGTTCAGTTCGCGTCTATGCTTAGTGTACTCTCGCCAATAGCTTTCCTCCTGCTCGTGCAGCTTCTCTTTCTCCAGCTCTTCCTCGTCTATGGCCTTGTTAAGTATCTTCTCTTCGTCCTTTAAATTCGCCAGTTCGCTTAGTAGCTGCTTCTCACTCTCCTTCAGCTCCTCCAACTCTCTATCCAGGGCTTCCACATTTGGACCCTGCTGCTGTTGTTCTAGTTCATTGAGATAAGTCTTATACACATGCCACTCGTCCTCAGCTATGCGTAGTTCTCTGTCCATGATCTCCAGCATTGAATCTGCGCATTCTTCGCACAACGGATGATCAATTTCCGAATTGGAGGATAGACAATCGAATAGCTCCGCTTTTAGCTTAAACGCGGCGCTCAGCTTCTTATTATCGCGTCCATCGGAAACTAACATAAAGCCTGTGCCATTGATGGAATCAGATAGCCTGAAAGGCGGCACAAAATGGTCGAAACTGTGCGCATCCTGTGGATCGATTGTGTTCACATTGCCGCCATAGATGGGTACTGTATAAGAGGAAGAAAATATAGTAAATATTACCATTAAACATAAAAATATTGAGTTATTTTCTGTGCGTCATACAAGAGAGTTCAGCCATAGCATGCACGCTAATCTTCTCCAGCTGTTCGTCCAGCACAATGGGCTGCAAGCAGCGCTGACAGGCAAACGATGCCGGCTGTTTTTCTGCCTCCGTCATGTTTTGGCCACAAACGTATCTCTTAACACTTCATAAAATTGTATATTTCGGAGTGCAAAAAAAAAAAAACAAACACAAATAAAATCAATCAGCTGTTCAGCTTGCGAGCTGCAGAGTTGCCACCCCGTTGCACACATGACTGTATGGAACTGTAAAAAGTTTGCAATCGAAAACAAATGACAAAAAAGTTGACAGTACAAATATGAGAATGAAATGATGAATGAAATTTGCGTGCAAAAAACAATCAAGCACAAATTAAATCAATCAGCTGTTCAGCTTGCGAGCTGCAGAGCTGCCACCCCGTTGCACTCAAGACTGTATGGCGCAGTTAAACGTCTGCCATGGAAAACAAATGACAAAACATGAAAAAAGCCAAAACAAACAAATAAAAGAAGCTTTACAAAACAAAAACCAGTTTCAACTTGGTCCAATCAACAAATTTCGGTCAACTGCGCGTCAACCTTGAGCAACTATTGTTGTTGACACAAAAAAAAGAAGAAAAGAACCGAAGAAAAATAACCAAGGAGAAGAATTGATAAGGCACAGTGGGAGAGCTTTGCTTGCTTGTTGTTTGTTCGTTCGTTCGTTGTTTGTGGTGAGCAGCAAATCACATGCGACGTAGTCATAATGGCGCCGCCATCCATCACCTCCATACATAATCTCATCTTCTTCAACGCGCTTTCCGCTCATTTCAGCGTTTTAGTCGTCGCCCGACAGTTCACCCAGACGGAAGTGTGCAAATTGGTTCTCTCTTTCTCACTCCCTCCGTACAAGGAAAAAAATATATTTTTTGTCCTGACTGAAAATTATAACAGCAGCAACTGTATGCGCATGTTTCCAGCAACAGATCAATAATTTGCAATTAAAATAGCAATTTTAATTCATCGAAAAATATATAGACATCACCCACACACGTTGTGACAGATCAACGATCTAATACGTAATCGGCGGCGGCGTGCACGCAACAGCAGCAGCAACAACAACAAGAACGAGAACAGCTCGAAAAGAAAAAACGAGAAATAAGAGCAAAACGAAACGAGCATAAGATAAATAATGGTTTCATATTTTGTGCCTCGCGGGCGTTATCTGCTTAAAGCTGGAAATGTACGCAAGGCATTGCAACAGGAGCAGCAATCGAAGCATTCGCAACAGAAAAATGGAAATTGGTCAGTACTGCGACACTTTCGTCAGTTGCCGGCAAACAGTACCGCCTCCAACGCCGAGTCGGCGCTAGCCAAGGCAAAGCCACAACGTGCCAAGCCAGAGACACAATTGCAAGTGCGCCGCAATGTGCTCTCACGCTGGACAGGATTTCTACTGCGCTGGGCACCAATGGGTCTGTGCGTCTTTGGAGCCATTGAATGGCAACTGCATAAGCTACGATGTGACCGTGATGGCATACCAGGAACTGCATCACAATTCCAGTCAATGGTCTACTGTTCACTCCCATTGCGCATCATAAGCCGCTGCTGGGGCTGGCTGGCGTCATGCTACATGCCCGAATCGTTCCGACCTTATATCTATGGCTGGTACTCGAATATGTTTAAAGTTAATATTGAAGAGGCACTATATCCCGATTTGCGACACTACAACAGCCTGGCCGAGTTCTTTACACGTCCCCTTAGGGATGGGGTACGCGTCATAGATCCCACAGCGCCATTGGTATCACCCGCGGATGGAAAGGTGCTGCACTTTGGCAGCGCATCTGAATCACTGATTGAACAGGTCAAAGGTGTCAACTACAGCATTGAGGATTTCTTGGGACCGCTGCAGACGGTCGATGAGGAGCAACAATCGACGCTAAGCTACGCCAAGGCACTCAAGCAGAAGCGTGACGATTCCACAGAGCTCTATCAATGCGTCATCTATCTGGCACCGGGTGATTATCATCGTTTTCATTCCCCTGCTGCCTGGAAACCCACAGTGCGTCGTCACTTCTCTGGTGAACTGTTATCTGTCAGTCCCAAAGTGGCTAGCTGGTTGCCCGGTCTATTCTGTCTGAATGAACGTGTGCTCTACATGGGCAATTGGAAGCATGGCTTCTTTAGCTACACAGCTGTGGGTGCCACCAATGTTGGCTCTGTGGAAATCTTTATAGACTCCGAGCTTAAAACCAATCGCTGGACAGGCTTCCAAGTTGGCGCACATCCTCCTAGCACCTATGAATATGATGAGTTGGTTTTGGATGAAGCCAAACAGCGCAAAGAGCCCGTACCTAAGTTCTCCAAAGGCGATCTAGTCGGTCAGTTCAACATGGGCAGCACAATTGTTCTACTCTTTGAGGCACCAAAGAATTTCAAATTCAACATTGAGGCAGGTCAAAAGATAAGTGTCGGTCAGGCACTGGGACACTTTGTCGATCGCAAATGATCGTGGTACCTAGTGCCCTAGACAGCAACCTATTGTGATCATGTGCATGTGTTTAACCTACGAAAGTCTTTATTCCTCGACAAAATGTTCTCTAAAGCATTACGTAAGACCCTCATTTATACGCCTAGTTAAGCATTCATTAGGAGCATTGTAAACAGTTGTCCTATTTCAGAGCACGTTGTATTTGCCATTTCATTATAAGTAAGAGCCATATATGTATACAAGTTATTGATAAATAAACATAGTTTGCAAAACAATAAAACACAACAACTGTATTATAAATATTGCGTATATATATCACATATATTATATTTATAGAATACTTTGTTTACCAGATATTATGCGTGGGACTTTGTGTCGTCTCCAGTCCAGCGAGATAGATACCCATTTAGAAGGGCTATATTGGTTCGTGAGGTAAGCAACAGGTAAGTATATTATATTATATACTTACGAAATATATAGTAAACAATGGTAATTATTAAAAATACTATTCATATATTTGTGTATTTCCCCTGCACTCGATATGTTTACATAAACTGAAACTGAGAAACGTTTCAAGGATTATATACAGTCTGTCAAGTAACTCTTTACACATATGTACATTACATTAACATGTACATTTGAGTAATGTTAATGTTATTTACATATGTGCACTAAGCATCGAACATGTTCGATGCTTAGTGATATGTGTAAAGTATTTCTTGATATATTGTATGTATGTATAGTATAGAGCAATCTATCGATTACTAAGAAACGATGGGTATACGAAATGCACTACTACTATACGAAATCACTATTAGTCTTCATCATTAGCTGGCGATAAGCATAAAACACTTGGCAGAAAAACAAGCATAATTAATTCCTTATAGTTGAGATGACAAGTTGTTTACCAGTCCAATTCGTATTGGAATTCGTATCGCTGTTCCCATCCTGTCCGGTTCCAATCAACTCTTACGGCACGCGCCGTTTCATGACGTCGGTGACCCCTAGATTGTGAGGAGCGTACGTTATAGTACACATATGTATGCACATACTCTCATATACACACATATGTGTTAACTCATTATCAGTAAGCTAGTAGGCAACGGTCCATGGGAAAAACAATCATCGTAATGCAGATTAAGTGTGTGATCATCGCTAACCTTAATACACCAACACCTTGATGTCGGAAAACATATAAGCGAAAGTATTCTCGTCCAAAAATATTGGAAAGGTTTACAAAAAAGAAACGTTGTAATAGAATACTTATTAGTGCAATAAATAAAATTATATTAATATATTAGATATCTATGTGCATTTACTAAAACTTACTTTTATACTAAATGCAAATTAAATTAAGCTAATTTTTATTTCCTTTAAGTGTTTTATAAATAATAATTAATACACAACTGAAAATAGCACTTAAGGGTGTCGCAATAGAATAACAAATACATAAATAATAAACATTTTTTTGTGCTAAAAGGAGAGAAAGCAATTTCTTTTCACTTATCAAATTTACTGTGCAAAAGTTGATCATACGACAAACGGTCTATATAAAAATACATATGTATATGTTTGGTGCACATTCATACAGTTGTTCTATGTACAATTGAATCCGGGATCGCTATTCCATATACCGATTAATTGAATTAATCAAGCGACGACAGCAGCCACAACTGGAACGGCTTGGGTATTCGTCTGAGTTATCATGCGATGCGAACTTGATCGAGCCATTGCCTTGACACACACACACACGTCACGACGCTGTGGGGTGATAAGGCTCATACTGATTGCCCCTAGTAACAATAAATTTACCCTAACATATGAACATTTAAATGTTTTGCTCTTGTTTATAGTTTTTAATTTAAATCAATTGTATTGCGCGCCATTTTGTTATTTGCAAGTGAATGTAACAGTCTGGCAACGTTGTGCAGCAGTCAAAAACAGCTGATCGCCGGCGAATAAATCAGTTTATGTGGCCACCCCCCACGAACTTTACATAACGTTTGTTTTTAAACCGACTTTAAATAAATACTCATTAATAAATATATTAAGTAGTGCAAAATGCTTGTTAAATACTGTCCACTTATACTGAGAGCAACAAGTTCTGCGCTGCGTACTACCAATCTTCAGGCACAACAAACAGTTCCACTTCGATTTACCACGGTGCGTCTCTTCAGCAACAAACCCATAGGTATTGTGGACTATGCTGCAGTCAAAAAACTACCAAATGAACCACAAAAGTTACTCATCGATGTGCGGGAACCGGAGGAACTAAAAGAGACTGGCCAGATTCCATCCAGCATTAACATTCCCCTGGGCATTGTTAGTCAGGAACTGGAGGTCCCCGATCAGATCTTCAAATCCAAATATGGTCGGGATAAGCCCAAAGCCGACACCGAAATCGTGTTCCACTGCAAGATCGGCAAACGCAGTTTAAAAGCTGCTGAAGCTGCCTCAGCGCTGGGATTCAAAAATGTTAAAAATTACGAAGGTTCCTGGCTGGACTGGGCCGAGCGCGAGGGATTACCCAAGTAAACTCAAGAAGAAAACATAAAATTCAGTTTATAAATAATAAATAGTTTTATTAATATTGAATTCTATTCATATTTAACAGAACTTTGACTAACAATTGCTGAGATCTTATAAATGGAATACTCTTAAAGGAACTAATACTGATTATGAACGCTTTAGTCCACCTCTTCGATGGTGGGTCCACTGCGCTTGCCACTAGCCTTTGCCTGAGGACCATCGCCATGTGCACCTCCGCCGGCAGCCTGCTGGTGCATCTTAGTCATGATGGGGCTGCAGAACTTTGTCAGCTCCTGCAACTTGTACTCGTACTCCTCCTTATCTGCCGTCGTGTTGCCATCGAGCCACTTGATGCACTCGCTGCACTTGTCCAGGACACTGCTTCGCTCCGATTGGCTGATCTTGTCAGTAGCCTGGTCAGCAGCCTCTTTAACGCCAAAGACGTAGCTTTCCAGTTGATTGCGAGCTGCGATCCTCTGGCGATGTTGCTCGTCCTCCGCAGCATATTTCTCTGCCTCGTTCACCATGCGATCAATGTCGGCCTGCGAGAGACGACCCTTGTCGTTCTTAATGGTTATGTTCTTGGCATTGCCCGTGCTTAGCTCCTTGGCCGTCACATTGAGAATGCCATTGGCGTCCAAGTCGAAGGTGACATCCACCTTGGGCACTCCTCGCGGTGCTGGCGGTATTCCGGTCAGATTGAAGGTGCCCAATACGTTGTTGTCCTTGGTCATGGCACGTTCTCCCTCGAATACCTGAACGGTTACAGCGGGTTGGTTATCGGCGTAGGTGGTGAATGTCTTTGACTGTTTGCAGGGTATGCGACTGTTGCGCTCAATCAGTTTGGTCATCACTCCGCCAGCGGTCTCTATGCCCAGTGAGAGTGGCGCAACATCGACCAGTAGCACGTCCTTAATTTCACTACTCTGATCTCCCGACAGAATGGCTGCCTGAATGGCGGCACCATAGGCCACCGCTTCATCCGGATTGATCGACAGGTTGAGACTCTTGCCAGAGAAGAAGTTCTGCAGCAGGCTCTGCACTTTAGGAATACGTGTGGAGCCGCCCACAAGGACGATGTCATGAATTTGGTTCTTATCCATCTTGGCGTCATTCAAAGCTTTCTCTACTGGCTGCAATGTGCTTCGAAATAGATCGGCACAGAGCTCCTCAAAGCGTGCTCGACTGATCTTGGTGTAGAAATCATGACCCTCGAACAGTGCATCGATCTCAATGGTTGCTTCGCTGCTCGAAGACAAGGTGCGCTTGGCACGCTCCGCCGCGGTCCGCAAACGGCGCAATGCACGTGGATTTGTACGCAAATCCTTCTTGAACTTGCGCTTAAACTCGTCCGCAAAATGATTGACCAATCTGTTGTCAAAGTCCTCGCCACCCAGATGAGTGTCTCCGGCCGTGGCCCGCACCTCGAAGAGTGATCCCTCGTCAATGGTCAGAATGGAGACATCGAATGTGCCGCCTCCCAAATCGAAGATGAGCACATTGCGTTCACCCTTGAGATTCTTGTCCAGCCCATAGGCCAGGGCGGCTGCAGTGGGTTCGTTGATAATGCGCAGCACATTCAGCCCGGCAATGGCGCCCGCATCCTTGGTAGCCTGACGTTGTGAGTCGTTGAAGTAGGCGGGCACCGTAATTACAGCATCTTTGATACTGGTGCCCAGAAACGCCTCGGCTGTCTCCTTCATTTTGGTCAGTACCATTGAACTAATCTCCTCCGGTGCAAATCGTTTCTCCGCACCTTTAAACTCCACACTCATCTTTGGTTTGCCACAATCGTTGATCACCTTGAAGGGCCAATGCTTCATGTCCTCCTGAATCTTGGCATCGTCGAACTTGCGTCCAATCAAACGTTTGGCATCAAATACACTGTTCTTGGGATTCATTGCCACTTGGTTCTTGGCCGCATCTCCGATCAATCGCTCCGAGTCTGTGAAGGCGACATAGCTGGGAGTAGTCCGGTTACCCTGGTCGTTGGCTATGATCTCCACCTTGCCGTGCTGGAAGACACCCACGCAGGAGTACGTGGTGCCCAAGTCAATACCAATTGCAGGCATTTTTCTATATTTTTCTCTCCTCTTCTTCTCTGTTAACGGATTTGATTTCAAATGATTGTTTTAAACACTCAGATATTTCACTTGTTTTAACTGTGCTTTTTTAAATTCTTTACTTTTGCACTTTAAAAATGTTTAATACTTTTTTAATTATTTTGTTTAAAACTTTAGCTTATTCAGCTTTTAACTTTCTCTGGCTGCTGCGTTTTCACTTTGCTTGCTTGTTGTGAACTGTGACGGGGTGAAATTGCGCTCTGCTATTTATACTCAACTACAGTGTGGTGGAATATTCGAGGTTTCCCTCATTAGAAGAGTACAGAATGTTCCAGATGCTCTCCCTAGTAATGTGCAGAATATTCGTGATAGCTCCCGAAGGTGAAAGTGAGAGGGAGTGCTACATTGCGTTATCGGGCATAGAGTATAAAATATAAGGAGAGGTGTTGCCGCTCTTGCTTAAAAAACAATATTCTGAGTAGGGGGCTCTCTTAAATTTGAGTTTTAACTTATTAATATTTACTTATTTAATGTGCTCGTTATTAGCACAGTTGAGAGGCAATTTTGAAAAACAACTGTAGACCATGACCAGCACAACATGCATTTCGACGTGGAAGTTGTAATTGCAGAAGGCATATTTATTGAAGTCTTATTATTTACCACAGGTCCGGATGCAGCACGGTAACCTTAGTCAAGGACAAAAGCCAATTACATATCTAAGTTCGATTAGGTTTATGCTGTGGGCGTGGGGACAAACATGAGCTGCATATAGTATGTTGTTTACTAATTATTTGACCATTATACATACTAACTTTGTGCAAATAAATGTAACAGATGGAGGCGTAGGAGATCCATAAAGAATATATATTCTTCCTCAGATTCGCATTTGTAACTGTCATAAGCTGAAGTTTCAGAATGTGCATATCATCAAATTTGTTTCTAATTTGCACTTAAGATAACAAACATACAGATTTTTTTGCCACATAATTTTTAACTTACAATAAATACGTTACTAATTGAAAAAGAGGAAGTTATAAAGTTACTTTTGAAATTAACCGCCCAATAACATTAACAGAAATCCTGAAACAAGTGTATATGTATTTATCTATAGTATTTTTTCAACCGTTTTAGATTTTGTGAATTATACATACAGATAAGGCAATATATAAGAAAAACATTGCCTTGAATGTAAAAGTATCCAAATTAAATAAATGTTATAATCAGCTGATGTACATAAACAACAATTGTAATCGAATCTAGCTTTTGTAATGTTAAATATCGTAACTAATTTTCTATCGATAGTTCGTGTCTCTGCTACGGAATTTCGTGCTTAATCACTCAGCTGTTCGTGTAGCCATGTTTGTTTTCCGCACGGCCCAAAACAAAACAAAAAGTATGTACAAGCGAGTACCTGTTTCATTACAGCTGCTAAAGCCCGCGATGAAACGACAAAATATATAAATTTCTCGAAGTAACAACTAGGTCACAATTCCTGTAAATCAAATAAAAGTGAAACACAAAAACGTAGAACTTGTAAGCACATCTCGAATATATGTAAATCCAGTTACTCAATCTCAGTGCAGATTAGTGGCCGGACATTTTCAGCGTCATCAAAATTGATCGATACTGCGCATTTAGCATATTTCTGCATATTTTGTCTATTAGAAGTGAAAACAAAGAAGTTTACCGCTGCCAAGCGATATAAACTATACAAATTCCCCGTACCGGTGCTATAATTGTAAAACAGAACAAGACAAATCGCCTGCAAACAACAAACTAACGAATAGGTAAGGAAAAAGTGCTGTATAACTAACCTACACCTACAAGTCATATATGCATATACATATATAGCGCACATAAGTTTGAAGTAGTGATAAATCGTCATAGAGAGAGAGAGAGAGAGAGAGAACGCGGCCATATTTGTTATTTTTGCAAACAGCACTACGGGTTTTAAATCTGTACGCTGAAGAATATACGATTCTGATCGAATGGCAATAATCAAAACGATAACGCGACGTCTATGACTATGTCGAACAACAACAACAACAACTAGAGAATGATAAACAGGTTTTTGCAGCAGAGCAACGCGCACAATTGCGACGTTAGAAGTTCACAGAAGCGAGTTCTGCGGACCAAACGGACGATCTATTAACCCTTGGGCTTAATAAATTTCACAATCCTTTGTTATGTCCACCTATATGCATGTAAATATGTAAATGCATGTACATATATACTGTTTGCATGTGTATATATGTATGTATGTAAAACGGAATGCACATATGACTGGTGGACGCCATGTTTCTACTCTCGCTCTCTATTGCTGTATTTCTCTCTCTTCGCACAGCTGATCGGCTCACGCGGTCTCTGCTCTTATCATTTCGTCATTGTGACGTTACAAGTCAAAACGCGACACAACATAATTACATACATTCGTAACTATTTACATACATATGTACATACATTAGTAAAGTTGTATATTGTCAATAACTTAACTACTTGTGTTGCAGGCAAGCACGTTTCGATTGATTGTTCACGTACAGTGTTGCCCCCAACCCCCTTCCCATTGTTTCTTTTACAATATCACTCTCCCTTACTCCCTCTCTCTCTCTCTTTCTCTCTGTCTATTGTGTACTTCACTTGTTGGCAAAGTGCAGCGTGCAAAATAATCTGCGCCATTTGCTTGGCGAGAAATAAAAAAATACACTGAGTCATTACTATAGAACCAACATACTATAGAACCAATAGAGACGACAATTATGTTTTATAACGGCACCACAACGCATCTTTGCCGTCAAATCGAGCAAAGCTGCTGCCGCGATAGGACAGAAGAACTGTGAACAGACTGCGGCGGAGGAGGGCTGTAAAGAGCTTAAAACATAAATTTCCGCATAGGCAACAGCAGCAAACCGTCGTTGTCAGTGTGTGTGAGTGCCAGCAAAGATAAACACAAATACATGTATGTGTATACATATGTATGTATGTATGTATATGTGTCTACACGGATGCCACAAATCAAGTTCAAAGCACCGGCAAGAACGCGCAGCCGGAGGCGGTAATGTCGACGACGCTGAAGCCGGCGGAGCCAACACACTTGTCAATTTCGAGAGGCAAAAATCGCGCTATATGTCAGGCTTTTGTCCTCCATATCTATACGCAGATATACCTGCATGTACATGTACATACAAATATACATGTGTGTGTGTGTATCAGTTCAGCAATTTCTATAATTGAAATGCTATTGTGCTGTACAATCTACTTAGAATGCGTAACTTCTGCAGTGTGTCTCGATCTAAGTCTCGTCTGTGATATCAGAGAGAGAGAAGTAACTATTGTAGCTAACTCTGTACGCGTGTTTTTGTTCAAACGGAATATTTTAGTTAAAAAAAACAAAGAGAAATCAAAAACTGGTATAATCCATGGACGTCAACTTGTACGTACAAGTGTTCCAGCCCACATGTGTTCTATCTAATTGTTTAAATTTAGCATGAAAAGACAATATGGTTATGCCTTAAACATCTGTTACTAGACGAACTAATCTCGAAAAGAAAGTATTCGTATATACAATGTAGTTATTAACGTATTTAATAGACGATCGTGTGTGATACACTACTGATAAGGCAGAGGCAACCGCAACTGATAGTTAATTGTGGGCAGAAAGCAGTGCATTTATTTACCAACAAACAAAACCGCGTCGCGTTAATAGAAATTGTTGCTTGCTACTCCTGCCTTCTCTCTCTCAGTCTCTTTTGTTGATAAGCAAGGCTGATACTGAATCTGTGGCTAACTTGACATTGGTCTACGTATACGTGATATAAAACGAGGCACGACGCGGGTGATCGATCGCAACAGTGGCAACTTTGTTGTTCACGTTTCTCGATATTGATCCACAGTTGACACTTGGAGACTTGGAGACTTAAGCGTTAAGACTAACTATGCTTATATCTTCAACACACTCCCGTTTCGGGCGGTCTATTTATGTATCTTATCGCCAGAATTTGAACAATTTAAGCTGC
This sequence comes from Zaprionus davidi, assembly GCA_018903715.1. Taxonomy (NCBI): domain Eukaryota; kingdom Metazoa; phylum Arthropoda; class Insecta; order Diptera; family Drosophilidae; genus Zaprionus; species Zaprionus davidi. The sequence goes on from JAEIGL010000003.1 coordinate 7,298,378, forward strand.
ATTTTGTGCACATCACAATCACACAATTCACAGTGATTCGCCAAGTGTCGTAAATCAGAGCTGCACAGGGCACCCAAGTGGGTTTCCAAGTACCACATACCATATTCTGACAATTCTTATTCTATCGTTCAGTCTCCATCAGCACGCCAACAGTTTCGGATACGGAATCGGTTTGTGATTGCGATTCACATTCAGATTGTATTTCTTTATTGCCAAAAAGTGTTGTTCCAGAGTTTCCCCACTTATATTTCAAACGTGTGCGTGTGTGATATTTTGCTGGTAACTGGCTATCCTTGAGCGCCTCTATGCGCTCTAGATTGTATTACCAATCTCAGGGCAGTTAACACTCTCGCTCCAGCTCTATCTATCTCGTTCTCACCCACAACAAAGTCTCAACGAGCATTTAAGCGTGTTTGTCAAAGCTTTAAAAATAAGTCTACAAGGCTTAATGGGTATTATACGTGAATTGCATGCATTGGATATTTCATTTGTGAACTCAACGATATCGTAGATTGTTCATAATTGTCATGCCAAATTAAGCTATGAAAATTCGTGATAACCGCAGCGAATCAATTGTTAATCAACAGATCTTAAAAGATGTATTTATAGATTAAATCATGGCGTGATAAAATGAGTAGTATTATATATTTATTTTATGATTTTTAGTTTCTGAAATGCTCATTAAAAATAAAATATCATATTGAAAGAATATAATTTTAATGATTTTTCTTGTGAACGAAATAGTGAAAATGCGTGATAACTTTATCGATTATTAATCGACAGATCTATAAAAAAGAAAGGGGTATACTTTTCATTGTAGATTAAACTTGATTATGATCAAATGAGATGTATAATTTTGATATAATAATAATATATGTAATATTATAGATGAGATCTTAAATTTGTAGCTCTAATTTGCTTATTATAAATAAAATACAAATATGTATTCGACAGTTCTAAACAATATCATTATAGATTCGATTTAAAATGATAAATATAATAAAATATAATATTAAAATTATAAAAAATATATTACAATAGATGACTTTTTAGATTAGTAGTGCCCAAATCTCTTCTATAAGTTAAGAAGATAAATATAAATAAATTTCAAATGGCATTTTCAATGTTTGCACTTGCAAGTGATTCAGAAAATTCAGGGGAACTTAGAAATCTCACACGAGTCGGCAGAACTTAGGCGATACTTTGATAAATTGTCACTCTTCGGTTCTATCAATTATCTAGTCTATCATTAGGTTATGCTACACGAGTTTTCCGCAAGCCTTCTTATCGAGCTTATCGCTCGTGTCACTCTACAGCTCTATCGGCTGTTGCCCGGCGCCCAATGACGTCCATTGCTGGCTGGGAGAGGGATTTGTACATCAATCCGATATCAGAAAAACACTCGTCGGTCAGTTGGTGGTTGCTATGGGGCTTGTACTAGGCTGGGATGTTGTTGAAGAGTTGACGGAGTTGACTTTGCTGAGAATTGTGAGCTTTACCTAGTATATCTTGAAAATCAAATGAAAATTTGTTGAAAAAAATGTGCTAAATTTAATTTGCTTTTGTTTTTTTTTATATTTAATTTACAGTTTATAAACCAAATTCACAGCATTACAGTTGGAAGAGGACATGCCAAGGAGTTGACTAAGCCATATACATAAAACAAATACCAAAGAACCTATATCATCTATAAGAAAGATAATTCTACAACAGCAGAAGAGCTCAAAGAGTGATAAAAATGAACGTGAGCAGCAGCTTCTTCGATGAGCACTTCGGCATGATCTATTCGAGTTTGGTTAATCAGTACGTGCCCGAATATATAAAGAGCATGGAGTACACACCATGGGTATTTTCATTGCTTGGTTCCGTGGTGATTGGACTCAGCGGAATCTTTCCATTGCTCATAATTCCCACAGAGGAGAAACTGGCCAAGGAGGGATACAAAGATCGTAAGTTCATTAACCACTTCTCGGAACTTTTCCAATAATAAACTGTAATCTCTATAATTTCTATTTATAGCCGGTGAGTCCAAGTTTCTACGCGTTCTGCTTAGCTTTGCGGTGGGCGGACTTTTAGGTGATGTTTTCCTACATTTATTGCCCGAGGCCTGGGAGGGCGATAACCAGAGTGAGTCACATTGAGTCTTTGTTATTCCCATGTTCAAATAGATGATAATAATAATAATTCCCCCAACGCATATAGCCGCTGACGGTCATCCATCCCTGCGGTCAGGTCTGTGGGTGCTAGCTGGTATCTTAATCTTTACCATTGTAGAGAAGATATTCTCGGGCTATACCAGTGCAGACGAGGAGAATCCGCAACCCAAGTGCGTAGAGATTGCCAACTGTTTACTGCGTCGTCATGGTGGCAAATTGCCCGAGGGTGAAACAGCGGAATCCTGTGGCACCTGCGACATTGAGGATGTGGATAAGGTGTGTTTCCTACGTGAACGCGAAGAGAAGTCTAAAGTGCAGAAGGAACAACCCAAAAAGGTGGCGGGCTACCTGAATCTGTTAGCCAACTCGATAGATAACTTTACACACGGCCTGGCGGTAGCTGGATCATTTCTGGTCTCGTTCAGGCACGGAGTTCTAGCTACTTTTGCCATACTACGTAAGTAGCAATCGCGCTCCACCTTATGTTCCTCACTTATGCTTCCCTTCTCCACACACAGTTCATGAGATTCCACACGAAGTCGGAGACTTTGCCATACTGTTGAGATCTGGCTTCAGCCGCTGGGATGCGGCGCGTGCACAATTGCTCACGGCTGGCGCAGGCCTATTGGGTGCACTTGTTGCCATTGGTGGTTCGGGTGTAACATCAGCAATGGGTAAGTCATGTGGCACCAACTTGTATGACTGTTGACTGATAACGTTCCTCTTTTCCCCCTCGCAGAGGCACGTACATCTTGGATCATGCCATTTACCGCTGGCGGTTTTCTACACATTTCGTTGGTCACAGTATTACCGGATCTCTTGAAGGAGGACGAGCGAAAGGAGTCTATCAAACAATTGCTGGCACTGATCTTTGGCATTGCATTAATGGCCCTCATGACGATGCTCTTCGAACACTGATCTGCTCATCGATCTGCCCGACAACGGAATTCCAAGTTGTTTTTTACAAATTTTCTGTTATCTTTTCCAGTCAGTGATGCAAAATCGAAACGAAAACGTAATCGAAATTGCCATTGGCGGTACAAATTTGCTAGTTCTTCTGTTGTAATACGACACCATAACTGGCCCTGTTTGTGTTATGTAATTATAGCCAACCTAATACGAATGATATTTTCACTATTGTTATTAATTACGCATATTTTGTATCATATTGTATGAAGTCAAATTGCATAGAAAAAAGCTCTAAATATACAAAATAATTATATTTCTCATTTAAGTATGAATCAAATTGAAGTGTTATTATATATTTATATTGGAACATCGGTGAAGACAAGTGAGTCTAGCACAGTTGTAATATTTCATTCATTATCAGATGGACAAGACTATTGATACTGATCCGTCCAACGGATAAAAAAATGATCATCAGAGTGCTGAAGATTCAACATTTTCCTATTCAAATCTAGGAAATGGAAATGTAATTTCTGTATAATTTAGAAACAAAATTCCCATTTTCTCTCTTAATGTATAATGAGTAGTTCGTAGTTCGTTATTCCCAAAGCCTACAATAGTTTGAACTGTATTAAACACCAGTGCGTGTTAAGGATCATGATTGAACATTTCCGATGGAACTTTTCAAAAATTCATTGTAATTTTGTAGTATACTAAGTACTAATCAAGACTGTCTGTAAGAGTTTTGATTTTAATAAACCTTTTTATAAAACATTAACTAAATTACATAGTTATTTGCAGCATACGTTCTCTGGATAAGTGTAAAAACTCTAGTTTTGTTTTCTTCTGTTTCTTATATAAAAAAACAAGCCGTTTTTATTGTTTTCTGTTTGCAAATCAGTTGGTGTTTTGCATTCTTATCTAGTGCCTTTATTTCTTAGACTTGATCTTCTTAAGGTAGAATTCCAATTCCTTGCCTTCCAGAATGTAGCCATCAGAGCGACCGCACTGTCCGGGGCGGGAAGAAATGCAGGCTGAAGTTGATAGAAAAAAAACTAGATTAGCACTTCATTCTAAAGTTAAATTAATGTAAATGGGATATGAAGATAGATCAGAGTAACTATGACAAGCAGAAATCACGCCCAACAGGCTTGCATCGCACTTAAAACAAGATTGATGCAATAAAATTGAAGGATCGCTAAGGTTTTAACATCATTGGATGAATGTAGCGTGTAATAGGGGTGGGAGAGATACGTACCGAGGATGCGGCCAGAGGTGAACTGATCCTCAAGAGCCTGCTCGACCTTGCCGTACTTTTGGCGCTCCAGGTACTTCTTCATAACCTTGTCGCTGCGCTTCTTGGTCAGCACATCGTTCTCGTCCTCCTTCTGTGCATGCTTGGGGTTACGCTTGCGTCCCAGGGGCAGCACATAGTGTGATTCGTACCATTGACGGAATGGCGTAGCATCGATGACAACAATGCTGTTCTTTACCAGGGTCTTGGTGCGCACCAACTCGTTGTTGGAGGCATTGTAGACAACATCAGCGATACGCGTCTTGCGCGCAACGCCCTCAGAGGCCCACGCAAAGTTGCCAGTCTCCAGGCGCAGAGCGCGCAGTTTGGAGTTGCCACCACGAGTGCGCACAGAGTGCACGCGGGAGGAGCCAAGCTAAAAGAAAGAGTGCAAACAAACATTACTAAAGAGCCTTTGAATACCTGAAAATTTCAACTTTCTGTGATATGTTTAATCAGTAGTCCGAACATAAAGCTTTTTAATCATCAAAGATAGTTGCTCACGAACAAGTCGAGTGCATTTGCAGTTGACACGCATTAACATCATTTTAATAATCACAATGGCGGCAGCAGGTGATGATAATGATGATGAACTTACCTTGGTGTTGGCGGCGGGGCGGCCCAACTCGAACTTACGCTTCTTGCGGAGCGACTTGCGCTTGCCACCAGTGGCGCGACGCTTATGTGCACTATCACGGCTAATACCTTAAATCAAGCAAAGGATATATACCGTAAATTAATAAAATTTGTATCCAACATTCTGTTTAAATATCAAGAAAATCACTGGCTCACAAACACACACACATACACACAACATGGCAACACGCGGTTCTGCTTTGCAGTTTGTCTTTCAAAAGACACAAAATAACATATAAAAATACAATTTTCACATATTTAATATTTGCAATACACTTAGGTAATTGTTACGAACATTTTTATATGTTTTTTAAGTCATTCACAGTTGATTTTCTTGATATTTTTACACAAATTTATCACACCGACGACTCACCCATGTTCGAGTAAAAAGCGAGAAAGAAAGGAAAAGACACGCACAACCTCGTGTCAAAAATTTTTAGGTTATCGACTGGGCACCACTGCGCCCATTTGACAGCAATGGGCAGCACTTTTGCAGTGCTGCATTTACCAAACAAAATACACAGAAATTAAAACGAAAACTTCTTATCGGAACATCGATATGTATCGTAAAACCGACCACCACTCACAAATATCGTCGAACCGATTAAGTCGACTGTACACGAACTGAATAAAAATTTTCGTTCGGTGAAAAAGTGAAGTTGTTCCATCGAACGAAATTCTGAACAAATCTGATTATCGAGTGTATTGCATCCCTACTGTACACGAACTAGAAAATATAACCCAAGCCAACTCTGAATCTAATTGTTGATTTTGTAAATGTAAATAAATAACACGGACAGTAGTGTCAAATGCAAAAATGGTTGGCAGAAACGCCAAGGCATTGTCGCATTTTCACCGTCTAACCGAATACATTGTGCAATGCAAGCACTGCGATAAAACTCTCTCATCAAAACATACCTCCTCGAATCTGACGCGCCACCTAATCCGAAATCACAAGCTATTAGCTCGAGCCATATTCGCCGGCGACGAGGGAAAAATGCTTGCTGAACTTAGAGAGGAACTGAATGCCCCCGATCCGGAACCCGACATGCACATCGAAGCCAACATGGGCGAGCGGGAAACCAAGACTGCGGTCCGCACAATAATTGACAACCAACACCAGCAGCGCCAGCAGGAACAACAGCATCAACATCCGGAGATGCGGAACAAAGTAATCGGGAAGAATAACAAGCTGTGGGCGCACTTTATACGCATATCCGAATTTATGGCCAGATGCAAGCATTGTAGCAAAACGCTGTCCTCCAAGCACTCATCGTCCAATCTGATGCGGCACATTATCAGGCGGCATCATAACTTCTCCAAGAATCTAAGCTACTCTCAGCACAGTCTTATATCACCAAAGAAGGAGATTGGGCACGCAGAGGATAGAAGTCGACAGGTGGATCCACTGGAAAAGGTGGACTTTGACGATGTCGATAGCATAATTGAAAAGGTCACCGACCACATGGAGGATGAGGTAAGGCACACCAAAAGCTTTAGCTTGAGTTTTGCAGGTTCCCCAAAGTGCATATTTTCTGATTTTAGCTTCATTTGATCGAACAACAGGAACCATTCTATGAATATGTCGTAGACAACTCGGACGTAATGATTCCCCGACATTGTGATGATGAGCCATCAAACATGGGCCACTCGATAGATCATCAGGGCGATCTTAATTCTCTCGCTGATGCCACAACACAACTGGATGAGAAGCTTAAAGCGGAAACAATCTACTACAATGAGATGGCCGAACTGGCTAGGGCAAAACGACGACTAATCGATCTGCAAACCAAGAAGCTCTTACTTGACATGAATGCGGTGGAAACTAATTGAAGAAGTCACACAAACACACACACATAATTATTTTGTTATTTATATGATTAAAACAGTAATGATAGTTGGTCTATGTAACAGTTTGAACTTAAAAGAAAATACATTACACTTAATAATTACAATAATAATGATGAGTGACAAAGTAAGAGTGGGGATGATAAGAATAAGGATTAGGATTGATTGCGATCGGCAGTTGATTCGGAGGCAATTGATGTTGCAGCAGCTACTGCTGTTGCTGCTGCTGCTTTATCACTCGCCATGAGCCTTTCGATTTCGAGACGTTCTTTTTTCACCTGTTGCGCAACCAGGAATTTCTGCATCCGGTAGAAACCAGCCTTCTCGCTGAAATACATTGCCTGTTGTCGCAGCAGATCCTCTTTGAGCTCCCGCATTAGGGGCGTGTCGTCCACCTGAATGGTTGTCGTCACCAATTGAGCATCGTTGCTGTCATTGCTGAAGTCGGAGAACATATTCTCAGCCGACGGGGCGGAGAGTGAATTCTCCCCGGTGGGACCTTCGATTAAATGCTCGCCAACCTCCTCAATGACGTTGAGATCTTCTTCGACTTCAATGAGGTCGTTGTAAAGTGCATCGTCTGCGACTACACTGGCCACTTCGACACTCTCGCCGACAAGAGTGGTGTCCTCGTCGGCAACGACTGTGGTATACAGTGTGGCAATCTCATCATCCTCTTCTGCGGGTTCCTAAAACAGAGAATGTGGATTTAGAATGCATTTTATAGTAACATGATATAGTAACCTACCTCGTCTGATTCTTCTCCACGCATGGCAGCGCCGTGATTCTTAATCATATGCCGACTAATCATCGCCTGCATTTCATCATGCTGTTCAAACTGCTCCTCACACATTTGACACTTGAGTATCGATGGATCACTGGTGGATTCGCAAAAATCGAAAAATGAATTATCATGCGAGCCTACTTCTGTTTCCATTTTGATAGGTAAATTTACGTCCTTCCAATTCCAGACAATATTGTGCATGCGATGCAGGTGACGCTGCAGATTGCTTGTGCCCTGATACGACAGAGTCTTAAGACAGACACGGCAATGCACTGTATCCTCGGATATCCGTGTAATGTATTTCCAGACCAAACTGCCGCTGATACTGCGCTGTATTGCACGTGTCGTCGTACTTGTATCATTTGTACTGGACGTGGCTGCATCCTGAACATTGTCCGCGGATTCATTTTTAATACTAGACGTTTCGTCCATAATATTGTGCCTGCGCTGCAGATGTGTGATGACATTGGCCGTTCCATGGAACCGCATGCGTCTATTGCACAGCTTGCAGAGCACTATGTTCTTGGTAACCTTCTCACAGAAATTCCAAACGTAGCTGGAACCTTTACGCTCCTTTTTGATCCCCCATTGCATGTTTTTTGGAAGAATAAGTTTTGCCTGCAGATGGAAATATGATATGGATCTATGATAATTAAGATGGATAGTATTATCACACTTACAACTTCATCTATTTTCTCCGCATGCATTCGTCGCAGATGTTTTGTTATATTGGAAGTATTGCCGCCACCGAAATACAAAACCTTCTTGCAGAGATGGCAAAGTGCTCGCTTATCATCGAGTTTGGTGCAGAAGTTCCACACAATACTGCGATTCGGTCGACCCTTTTTCACAGCGTCCTCGTGGTGCTGCATCGGTGAAGAAGAATACTACATTATTTATATAGACGCGAAATTGTTATTTAAGAGCTACTTACACCGTCGTTGATACCATGCACTGTCGAAAGATGGCGACCTAGATTGGTAGTTTTATTTCCAAATGTTTCATTACAGATCGTACACCTATAGACGTCCAAGTGGTCAGGCACTGGGGTAAAATGTTTCCAGACATAGCTTCGACGCTTATGCTTTGGTAGGGGTATCACGTTTTGACTCTCCATCTGCTCGTCCGGCTCATTCTCTGCTATTGAATCGCTATCCTCCGACATTTCGTCTGTGTATGATTAAATCATTTTAATTATTTGTTTTAAAAAATTCAAAATTTTACTTACATTTCAATTTCATGTTTACCTCGTTCATGATCTGGCAGTAGCGATGCTGAACAATTATCGGTTTGTTTGCTATGTAAAATTCGATAACTAGTTCAATTTATGGTATTCTTAATTCAAAAAAATAATCAATTCAAGGGATTTTCAAAAAAAGTCGATATAATAAATGAACATTATTATAATTATATAGAATATGGAATGTAAAACCAACAGCTATATTTTTATGAAATATATTTTTTGAATTCAATTAACTTCAAAAATTAATTTTGCTTTTATATTAAATCAGCTGTTTCTTGTAAATAAGCAGCTATTTGCCCAGCCTTGATATCGCAAGAGTATCGAAGAAGGACAACAACAAAATCTATCTAATTTTATTATTATTGATAAATTAAGTTGTATAGGGTAAATTAGGGTGGCTTAATTAATTATTATAGACATTAATAGGATATGACAAATGCGGGTTTCCTTATTATTTAGGAATACCCATATTGATAAATCACTAAGAGCAAATAACAATCGATAACTTCGCATCGATAGTGCGTCGAACCACATCTTTAACAAGTAGCATCGCATTTTCAGTCTGTCGTTGTTGAGAAAACTTCCGTTCTGTCGAAGAAAATTTATAAAATGTCTAGTTTCTCGCCGAACCAATTGCGCCAATGCGCACGGTTCACAGGAGCAGCATGTACCCCGGAAAAGGAGCAAAAGCTACGTGAGCAAATCCACAGCGAACTGTCGAAATTAAAGTACTGCAGCAATCCCACATACGAATGTAGCCTGATGCGTCTGGATGGTTACGAATACTGCATTCGTCACATTCTGCGTGATCCGCGCGCCAATTATCGCCAGTGCACGCATGTCTTTCCCAATGGGAGGAAGTGCACCAATGCAGTGCCAAAGCTGGATACCAAAAAGGAGCAAATTCAAACGACTCTCTGCTTCGAGCACAATCGTCAGACACAACTCCAAAAGACGCATCTCTCAGTGGGTCGCCTGCGTAGTCGCGTCGAGACCAATGAGACCTTATTAAACAGTCTATCGCACCATGTCAATGTGGAGGACATTAAGCAGGAGGTTCCACGGCCAGAACCAGATGATGATGAAATTGATGTTGTATCTCCACATGTAACTCCGTTTGGTAAGAGATAATACGTTAATCTAGCACATTGTGTGGATAATAATAGACAATTCCACCAATAGTTAATCAGGATCATACAAATACCATTGGACAAGTTGTTGCAAGTGTGCGCAAGCGTCGCCGCATTCTGGATTATGCCTCAGATAGCTCCAGCAATGACGAGGATCCACCCTGTCTGCGCAATACTGCACGTGATCTTGAGTTCTTTGAGTCCGACTATGAGAGCGTCGACTCCGAGGAAGATGATCCATTGAAGTGAGTTTCAAATGCTTAAAGGAGTTTCTTATATATATATATTTACTTAAATCCCTTTCAGGCACGCAGGCGTTTACACACGCGCTGAGGCAGTGCGTCTGTCTGAAATGAAGCTTATTAAGTTGCAGGGCCTGTACCGGGAACAGATTACACATTTGCAGCACGTGCTGAAGCAGCGTCGTCGCAGCTACTTACACGACATTCGTCGTGAGCGTGAAACATACTGTAATTAATTTTTGATAAACAACTCAAAATGTCTGGGAATGATAACATTTAATCCAATTGCAGGCAGCATACATGATCAACTAAAGGAGACACCGCATGAGCGTAAACTTTATGAGCAACTAAAGGCGCTGAACGGCTACCATCGTCGGCAGGGCATGGAGGCGGTACTCTATAAGAAAATGAAAGAGAAACGGGCACGTGACACAATATTGTCAACCAAATCTTCCAGTCAACCAAAGTGCATCTTTACCGAGGGCGGCGTCAAGTGCGGGGAACGTACTTTGCCCTGTTGCAAGCATTGCCGCAAACATATACTCGAGGATAAACGTCAGGTGCTCTATCGTGCCTGTGGCGTTGAGCGCAGCGGAGTTGTGTGCCAAGAGCCAGTGGCCTGTATACTTGAGGACTCCTCCACTTGTGTCCTCCATTTGAATGCGGCTGTGGCCAAGCGACAGTACATACAAAAGGTGCGTTAAAAAGAGGCTGAGCCTTTCTACTCCTAAACACAAATACCACTACCACTATCGATATCAATATAGCACCTGTTAATTAAGCCTGCCTATTACATATTGTACAAAAAACACACACCTTGGTCACCTACACATAATCATATAAAACACTAAACGGACTTATAACAACATATATACAATACAACATAGCTTAGTATAGTGTAATATACTATATACAATATGAACATAGTCATAGCTAGAGGTACACGCATACGCATAAGTAATTCGTATTTCGTAGCGTTAACTGAACAAGCTTGTGATCAATTTGAAATAAAAGACCGACCTCTCATCCATCCCCCACCTCCTCCTACTCCTCCTGATAGTTGTATGGCGTGCCAAGCACACCGAAGACTGAAAGTATATTTGCAACAGGCCGGAGTGCAGATAATTTTATCGGGAACGATTCAAATGACTCTGAGAATCTATTGGAACTGTCGAATGATATATTAAATTTCGAGAATGATACAACCGAAGACCTGGCAAATTCGATTGATCAGAACTATGCCATGTTGCTTGATATTGACTATAGTGAACTTGGGCTGGGTCTGGACGATCCATATTGGGCCGATAATGTTGTTACTTTTGAAAATCAAGATGAAATACCATCGCCAAGTCCAAATGATCTGCAAAGTGAATCAAATTTCGAATTCCATCAAGTCGAGGCCGAAATAATGAATATTCTTGAAGACATTGAACAGATGCCGTGGTTCGATACATTACTGAACTAATCAATCAATCAATCAATCTGCACTCTAATCCTGCATGTACCTATATATTTATCATATTTTGTAAATCATTTGTCCTTCTTATGTTTTTAACGCTTGCAGAAATGTGAATCTGAGACCGAGGATGACGAACCGTCTTCCGCAGCCATTAAGGAGGAGATCAAGGAAGAGCAGGAGACAGAAGCAAATAGTTCACTCAACATAACAACTGCACATTCCGAGGATAAATAAATCAAGTACATATATTAATAAATATAAACATAAGAGAACCCTTGTAAAATGTCTAGAATAATGCATAGTTTGTAGTTGAACTCGGACACTTATTTGATTTAATGTTTTATGGAATATATATGTAGGTTTGTTCGTACGTGCTTGTCAAAAGAACAAGAGCTTTTTTTGTTATAATTACATATTTTTAATTTATTATTGAATATAACTTGCGACCGCCAATTCAATGTAACACGTAGTTATCGATATCCTGGCCATCTCTAGCCGATAAATAACATGAAGAGTAAAAATAATTAAAAGCGCCCACTGACCAAATGCAGTTTTGTTTATATTTGACTTATTGAATAAAAGACCTTAGAAAAGTAGTAGTTTTTATTTAATTTGGTCTAGAAATAAAAATGAGGCGCCATGTGAAGTTGAACATCAAACAGGTAAGACAAATACACAGATTAAAGGTATTGTTCTTAAAACCTAAATATTTTAGTTAACTGCCGGTTACATCAATGGCCAATTGTCACCGGCGTCGGTGACAGAGCAAGCACTAGAGGATGCCACCAATCTTAAGACTTTAAATGCCTTTGTGCGGCTTACACCTGAACAGGCTCGGCAACAGGCCAGCGAGGCGAGCAAACGTTATGCAGAGAAACGGCCCATTGGTCCCCTAGATGGGGTGACTATTGCAATTAAAGACAACTTTTGCACCAGCAATGTGCCAACTACCTGCGCCTCTCGGTACTTAAATAATGTAAGAGATTATGTAGTTTTGTATTACTAACAAAATGATTTTGTATTTAGCATGCTGAGAGATTTCGTACCCCCCTACGATGCCACAATGAGTGCTCGCCTGCGTCAAGCTGGTGCCACTTTATTGGGCAAAACGAACATGGACCAATTTGCCATGGGTGCCGGCACAGTGGACTCCATTTATGGGCCCACTAAGAACATTTGGAGCGAAGACTTAAGCAAAGATAATTGGAGAATAGCAGGCGGCAGTTCAGGAGGTTCAGCATCAGCTGTTGCCGCTGGTCTGTGTTACGCGTAAGTAGAAATTCCACGATTGTTTACATTTTTCACATTCAATCTAACCTCAAAACGGCACCGTACCAAATATCAAATCACAATAACTTTTGTTTATTTTGCGTAAAGAGCTTCAAAGGCATTTCACCACATAACATGCCGAAATGTTTAATTTTATTTACCAGCAGTACAGGCGACTCTATCGATGTGGTCGTCAGCTTTTTCAATTACATAACATTCGCTTACAAAACATACTAAGGGATAGTTGCACTAATTGTGTTGTTGTTTAAATGATAATATCCGTCGTGCCAAGATCCTCGTCCGAAGGCAGCGGTATGTTAGCTGGATCCACATAATTCGGGCTGATTAAATCAAGACCAGCCTCTTCGCGGCGACGGAGCTCGAGGAAACCTTCGCGCTGTGCCCAATTGCGTAGCTGCGTGTCGGGCAAATATGACCAGTAGAATGTGCCCCAAACCAGGCAGAGAGTGACGGCAACGAAGAATGTGGACTTTGTTGCTTTGCGATCCTCAGATTCGGTCTTGTAGTCAAAACCGTAGCTCATCCAGTTTTTGGGGCTGGGATTGGCAAAGTCTTCGGTTGTGACGCTCGTGGGTGCAGTAACTGTTTCATCCTTCTTGGTCGACGTTTTAATGCCACGACAAACGCTCAGTGTGGACACTTGTTTGAGTGCCGCAGAACGTTGAAGCGCCAGAGCGCTGCTAGTTAGGCGAAAGAGCGCAGACATCGCTTCAGAACGCTAAAATATTCGCAATTTTTCGTAAATGTTTTAGTTTTTCGTTCACTGACGTAGTGTGACCATTCTGCTCACTGCCATCAGCTGTTCGATTTCAGAAACTTCAAAATCGATACTAACACACACGCGTAACACAAAATATCGATATAACGATACTCATACTAAGTTCGATATAAATTTAAATTACTTCAGCACTCAAAATGTATTAATGTTTTTTTGTTTATTAAAGTGCAATTGGCTCCGATACTGGTGGATCTACACGTAACCCCGCATCATATTGTGGTGTGGTCGGTCTAAAACCCACATATGGTCTTTGCTCTCGACATGGCTTGATTCCTCTAGTCAACTCAATGGATGTTCCTGGTATTTTAGCGCGTTCGGTAAGCGACTGCGTTGATGTTTTGAATGCCGTTGCCGGACCAGATTCTCTTGATTCCACAATCATAAGAGAACCGTTTAAAACACTAAAACTACCAGAAGTCGATCAAATTAACTTGCGAAATGTACGCATCGGGATACCAAAAGAATATCACTGCGATGGCCTCTCTGCCGAGGTTCTAGAGACATGGACTAAGGTTGCCGATCTTCTCGAGTGTGCGGGTGCTCGTGTGCAGCAAGTCTCATTACCGTATACAGCAGCAAGCATCTTCGTCTACTCGATATTGAATCAGTGCGAGGTCGCGAGTAATATGGCACGTTACGATGGCATTGAGTATGGACATCGTGCAGCCGACGAGCGCAGCACAGAGCAACTTTATGCTCAGTCAAGAGCCGAAGGTTTCAATCATGTTGTCAAAACGCGCATATTGACGGGGAACTTTTTTCTTCTACGCAAAAACTACGATCATTATTTCGAGAACGCATTGCGTGTTCGTCGCCTAATTGCTGAAGACTTTACCAGGGTATTTAATGGACAATCTACTGATGACAATGTTGACATTCTGTTAACACCTACGACGCTGAGTGATGCCCCACTTTATAAGGACTTTGTGACACAGAGTAATCGCGATCAATGTGCTGTCCAGGACTTTTGTACTCAGCCCGCCAATATGGCGGGTATTCCAGCCGTTTCGATTCCCATTCGATTGTCCAAGGCAGGGTTGCCACTTAGTTTACAACTCATGAGCAACAGCCTGAATGAGCAATTGTTGCTAACAGTTGCTCGGTGGATTGAGGCACAGGTTGAATTCGATCCGTTGGAGAGCTTGCGGAGACGCGAGAGTTCGTAATATGTTTGTTGACATTTTTTGCTTCATATTTTAAATTACTTGCAAAAATAACAACTAAACAAAAAAACGAAGTTTTTTATTCAAAATTTTAGCAAATAAAAACCAATTGGCAGTTGATATGTTGATATTTTTCAAGGGAACTTTCACTGGTGATCCCGTATTATTAAAAAAAAAAAAAAAACTCAAAATATAAGATTTCTTTTCAAAATAAAAAATGTCTGCACAACCACAAACGGCAAAAAATGAACAACATTTAAATTACCAGTAAAAATACCAAACTATTAATAACATAGCAGCACACAGACTGTTATCTAGCCTGTAAACGAAGCAAACTGTTACATTTTGTTTTGTTTACATGTTGGATAACAGTAGCGAATGCGGCTAAAATGCCTTTGGAATCAAAACAAATCCAACGTCCGAGCACATTACGTGGAATCAGGAAATGTACAAGCTGTGGAGCCATCAATGGCAGTCGTGCCCTGTTGTGTCGCAACTCGGCGTGTCCCCAAAACAAGAACAAACTCGATGGAGTGCAGCTGGTGACTCGTCGAGCCGGCTGTGCGGTTTATTCAGTGCAAACAAAGGAACGCGACCAAGATGCCCAGCCACGTAACTTTGTCTGCATTGAGGATGTCACGCTGTCCCTGCAACCAAATGCGGCAGTTGTGTCTAGTAAGGCTATTTGCTATGTGGACACCTGCAAGAGCGATAACAACTGCAGGCACATCAAGGCGTGCCGGGAATGCAGTGAGCAAATGCCCAAGGCGCAAGTGTACACGATATCACGAGAAGTTCTCTGGAATTTGAACATAAGTATAGAGCAAAAACAAACGCTGTGGCAGCAGTACAAATTGGCCGAGGATAAAGATCAGTTGCCGGCGGTGCAGCGCTTAAATGCCACCACATTTGTTGTTAAATGTGAACGTTCCAATTCGTTTCCCGCTGAGCATTTGCATGTTACGGCCGTGGCCAATGGATTGTCCAACAAAAAGGGCATGTATGCGTGCGCATGTCGCAAATTGAAGATCATTGTGGAACCAGACAATTCGCTGGTTATGCAAGATGAAATCTGTGATCATTTGCTGCTTGTTCTTGCTGGGATTCTCAGTTCACCGCACGGAAAAACAGTCTATGGGAACTTTATGAAGAGTCTGCAATCGTTTTGGATGCCAGCCCAGCTGGAGACGCCACTCGGCGAGGTGCAGCACGATGATTTGCGCCTTGGTCTAAGCATCAACATTGGTGGCGGTGGCGATGTAGATACACATGAGGACATCTATATCTTTGACGATGAATGCTGCGAAGCAGTCACAGATGTAATTCGAATATCCTTTTGTATTTCGTATATCTAGTGACATATTCATTATATATCCGTAGCTCTTGCCCCTGCCGGAGGAGCTATCCGATGTTATATACAATGTGCAACCCACGCCTGCTGAGACTAGTAACAACAGCAGCGCCTTAGTGGGATATACCAACGATGCACAGCTCTTATCCGACTATGTGGAGCAACAGAGTCAGCATCTGGAGCTGACTGACTGTAATATAGAGCTAATGGATCAATATCAACTGACAGATCAGATAGATTTGTGCAGTGACGACATTGAGCTGCCACTGGTCAGTGAACCCTTCAATATACTGGCACCGCCACCCATCTTCACCAAGGCAACGCCACCGGCAAGCAATCAGCTGCTGCCCCCTATTGAGCTGCCCACCATTGCTGTGGTAAAGAAGGCGACAATCAAGGCATCCGAAATAGTGGCCGAAGTTAAGACACGAAAGCAGTTACCTTTGCCAGCGAAGCGAACGCTCATTGTCAACGATTCCACTTTGGCTTGCGAAGCTGCAGTTGGCGAGAAAGTGGGCGTGACTGTGGCGCCAGCCTTGTCCTTTGAGGCCTGGTTGGACTATGTGATAGAACTGATAAACGATTCAATTGAACCCGATCCAGCAGCACCTCCGGCAGCAGTAAGCAGTCGCTTGGTGCAGCATAGATTTCATGCGCACAAGGTGAGCTAGTGTATCATTTAATTCCTCCTTCCCTGATTGCAACTTACTTTCAGGAGACGTTCGCACACTTTAGCAAGAGTTTCAGTGCCGGCATTAAGCGTCGCCCTCTTCACAAAGTCTCAGTGATCGAGGCGGGTAAGCACAAGGGACTTAGCAAGTATGTGTGGCACTTTGGCGCTTCGCACACAGTCAAACGCATCTTCACGACTCGCAATGTATGTAGGCAACTTAGTAAAGAACTAAATAAGTTACTAATGAGCCTCTTTGTTTAGCTCTGCGTGCAATTGGAACGTTTCTTTGAACGTCAAACTGATGGGGAATTCCAACCATATGTGCCTCAGAGCCAAAGTGTCTCCCAGTCGAGGCAACGTGTAGTCTATACCAAACTGAAGCTCTACACGGTTAACATGCACTTTGGCGCTGACCAGAAGGTATTGGTATTGGAATTAGCAATATTTATTTTAATAATGTTATTACTCTTGCAGTCGACGAGCGGCTTACTGCTCTCCTGGATTCCGGATGTGCTGGCACGCAGTCAATTTGGACTGATGCAAGTTGAATTCACGTTGCAAACCCGTGCTCCGCCCTAAATGACAACTACATGCTACGGGTACAGCAATTAGATGTTCTTTATTTTTATTTTTGCATTCTCTTTAGTTAAATAAGTTGTGTGATTCTTCTTTTTTGTTTTGCATCCATGTCAACTTTCCATTGGCTTATCAGTAACTTAGATATAGATACATAGATTTATTTCCATTTTTGTATATCAAGATACTACTACATCGGCATATGCTCCTTCTCCTCCTTCCACTCTTCTTCTTCGTGCACACTACTTGAAGCATTCAACTTGGGTTTTTGTTTTCTTTTTCTGTTATCTATTCTCATAATTTCTCACTTTACTTCGGTTCTTCTTGCCACTGTATTTTACTCTGCTTGCTGTTTTTGCTGCTACTCTGTAATTCCCTTTAAAAACTGTGGGCTGCCCTTTGTTTTATGTTTTCTTTTTGTATCCTTTTCGCTGTTTGCTTAGCTCTCTAAAATCGTCTCGGTTATGCTTACTTAACTTTTCGCTACATTCAGCTTTCTTCTTACTAAACTTGTTTTCTTTTTATTTATCTTTCTTTCTTTCATTTTTTTTTAGTTTTAAGTTTTTGTTTAGTTTTATACGCTTAAGTTTGACATTCATCACATTTATAAATTGCATAACACCGTCAATTAGATAATATTTATATATTAATTATGTATATATGATTTGTGAAGGTAGTTAGTCTTGGAAAGGTTTCCTTGCTCGAGAAGTGTGTGCAGTATTTTCTTGGGGGTCTTGTGTGTTCTTCACGGTTTTGCTAAGTTTGTCGTTTGTTTTTCTTTTTATTTTTGGCTGTCATTTACAATAATTTTCATATTCATATTCCATATTCCATATTCATTCCCATTCATTCAATTCGATTTAAGTTAGAGTAATACATATCGTATGTATAACTAGTTGCTACATCGTATTTAATAGTTAAAATGCTTTAGTTATCGTTTAGTTTTGAAATCATATGGTCTATATATTACAGATGAAGCAGCCTAGTTGCCTTTCAGTATGAGAATTTACAAGCCTTCTACAGATATACCATATAAGTACATACACATAATTCACTTAAAGCTAAAAGTGCCTAGAGTTCGTTTTCTTTATAACAAACAAATTGTAAAATTGGTCGTTAGGTTCAAATTGTGGCATTAGTTTATATTTTGAAGGAAATAAACATTAAAACAAAAGTATTACATTCTAAAATGGAAAACAACAAATTAGTTGTAGTAGAACTGACCCCAGAACAAGTCAATATATAACTTTATAGATATATATTTTATTTATTTTCAGATAAACTCAATCTAGTCTTCAATTGGAAAAATAGGAAAGCTTTAGGGTTTAGAAGATACACAGTAATAATATATAAATGTATTCATAATCATAATCAGTATACCTGCTTAAGATAAAGTGTACAAAAAACCAGTCTTTAAAACATTTTGTTTATCCAATAAATACATATTTACTTACAAGTGTATAGATGGATTACTTTTCTAGTTACTTAACTGTTGAGCCCAGTTGCGGGGAAAAGGGTGCGGATACGATGCCTGCGATTGACTCAGGCGAAGGTGTGGCATATTTATAGCACCCTATTCGTATGCAATTAACACTTCATATATATATATATATAGATACAACTGCTTATGGGGAAACTGATGCCTGCACTGATCTTCGTTTATGGTTTCGAATTGAATTCATTTCAATCCGGGGATACTCTGTAATAGATTGAAGTGCTTCTTCATTGTCACACCTATTATCAAAAGAGATCTATAAGTGGATTTTTATAGTTTTATTTCATTTATATTATTTCCACATGCCACAGAGAAAAAAAAATGAATTTTATCAATATATTCCACCTCATTGTGTGATTTGTTTTGTTTTTTTTTTGTTCAGTTTTTCACATGAATTTATATTTTAATAATACTTTGCTTGCAATTTGCTTTACAATTAATTAGTCCTTATACGCTAGACGCTAAGCAGTTTTATCTCTTTATCGTAGTTTACAATATTTATAGCATTTTGAGAGCCACGTCCAGACCGACTAGGCTCGCCTTAAGACTATTTATTTTTCTTATTCTTTCATGCAAAGTAGTGTTTATTATATATACTTTATATTTACAGTTGTGATGTGCCCGAATATATATTCAATTAATATTATTATTTATTTCTTGGATTTACAGTGATGTGCTACCGATTATGGAAAAATATTTCGTATATGTGCCAGGGGAAAAATACCTAATATCTGACAATTATGTATTTTGTAAATTCTTGAATATGTTCATATCGTGTTTCATCTATAAATTCGCATAAATTTCGCTAAGATTTTTGCAGTATTTCGTAACGATCCAAAGAGGTGAACAGGAAACATTGCATTGCACATTATTGATAACAGATCTTAGGACGGACATTGAATCAATTTCGCAATGAAAAACAGACACAGAATATACAAATGATATTTAAAAATTGTAACTGGCATTTTAAAACCTGATTTTAACTAAGAACTAAGTTATATATTATATAGAGCATGGCACAAAACTACAACGAAGGAAGTAAAAAATGGAAAGAAGGTGTGGGGAAATAATCAGTTATACAGTTACTGGAACATGGATGTTCCTTTGTGCGTTAATCTACAGTTGTTATCAATATATTTTGTGTATTTGTGTGTGTGCCTTTTATATAGTTTTCTATTTGCTGACTATTTGTTGTTTCTTATCCACTTGTGACTATATACTTTCTCAATCGTAAACGTAATATTATTAACTTTATGCATAGTTTATTTACGTCGAAAATCAAATTGATTGATCAAAATATTTGTCAATAAATAAATCATAAATAATATTAATAATCATATAATAATAATAATAATAATAATAATAATAGTGTAGGGAGATGGCGCTAAACGCTCGTTCACTCGCTCAAATACATCGAAATGTATATGTAAGTTAATCTAATATATATTTATATTGTATAGTTAGATTATCATTAGAATTATATTTATATTTAGATCGTATCGTAGCTTAGCATACATACATATACATTATAAAATAATCATATCAATTATGCATTTGTTTATCATTTCTTCTGCCAATTTTTAACCTACAATATCTAGATTTTGAGCATCTGTGACTGTTGCATTCAGTTGTTGTTGTTGTTGCAGATGGTTGTTATTGTTGTTATTATTGATGTTGTTGTTCGGATTTGGCAGCAAGCAGTTGACGTTATCCGATAATTGTTGTTGTTGTTGTGCATGATGAGTATTATATTGTTGTTGCAGTTGTGTTTGTTGTTGCATCAGCGCCAGCATTTGTTGTTGTTGATGTTGTTGTTGTTGCGCCATCGCATCGTTGTTGACCAGATTATTGGCAGCATTGTTAGTAACAGTGGTAAGATTAGCATTAGTATGGGTTAGATCAGTTGTTGTTGTTGCTGTTGTTGTGGGTGGTGTTGGTGGTTCTGGTTGTGTTGCTGCTGCAATTGTTGTTGCTGTGGCTGTCGTTAGAGCAATTGGTGTAGTGATTGTTGTTGGTGTTGCTAGTGGTAATGGTGGTGATGTTGGTGTTGTTGGGATTGCTGTTGTATGATTGTTGGGCATGTCGGAGCTGTTCGATGATGATGGTGTGGGTGTGATGGATAATGGAGCAACTGTGGGTGGTAACATGGATGAGATGGGTAAGAAGGAAGAATTAGTATTGCTTGCTGTTGCTGTTGGGCTAGGGGTTGTTGCTGCTGTTGTTGTTATTGTTGTTGTTGGAGGACTGTTTGTGACTGTTTCTGTATCGTTATGACTAATGAGATTTTGCTGTTGTGATTGTGATTGCTGTTGCTGCTGTTTCTCTTGTAGCTGTTGCTGTTGTATCTGTTGCTGTTGTTGTTTCTGTTGTGTTTCGTGTTGCATTTGCAGCTGCAGCAGATGTTGCTGTTGCTGTGCTATCAGCAGCTGTTGCTGTTGTAGAATTTGCTGTTGTTGTTGGTGTGGAACATTACCATTGCTGCATATCTTGCTATAGAGATCCGGCGTGGCCGTTGTCACATCCTCGAATTCGGTGCGAAGCGCAGTGCGCTTCAGTAAATTCAGATTGCCAGGCAAATAGGACAGAATGTTATAGATGAGACGTATATCCTCGCTGGAGGTCCAGACACCGGGACGCTTGTTGTGATACAGTTTGGCATATTGATAGACATTCGCCGTATTGCAGTACTCCATCTCGATGGCCAGCGATGAGATGGCACAGAATGTGCACGCCTGTGCGCCGCCATATCTGAAGGGGGTTACAAAGAGAGACAGAGAGAGGGAGAGGGAGATCAGTTGACTGTGCCAGTAAAGTATTCAACTACTGCTCGACTCACCTGTCCACAATCACAATGGGTCCATTGCGATAGTCATTGCAGCGTTCGTGCACATCGACAATGAAGTCATAGATGCTATTCGGATTGGACATCTCTGGCCAGCTGGGGCAGTGCAGCATCTTAACGCTCAGCTCGTAATCATCCTGTATGGACTGTATGACAAAATCGCGACTCACATAGTCGCTCTTGTTGGTCTTGTTGAGGAATTTGACGCGATAATAATCGCTTTCGATGGGCGTGGCCTCGTCCGGCCAGAACTGGGCAAAGTTCTGCAAAACAAGAGAAGAAGAAGTTGAGTAAGTTGACCAATCCAAAGAGTCTTGTTTTGGTTACTCACAATATCGTCCAGTGAGGAGAGCAACACAATGGTCTGTGCATTGTGATCCCAGACCATTTGCCAGAAATCCTTTATCGTATGCGTCATGGGATGTTGGGTGACAATGAAGTCGCGCAGTCGACGGAAACCGTGTAACCACGAGGCATTGATATAATCACTGCCATCCTCCCCCGGCTTGGGGGTCAAATGGACACGACTGCCCTCGATGGGAAAGATGGCGCCACGATTCTTGATCGAGTTGACCTGCTTCATGGCCGAGGCAATGTGTATGTCTTTTGTCTGGAATTGTATGATATTCTTGTACTGCTGCTCCAGGTAGGGTGTGCAGTTCTTGAGCTCCTCGACCTGTTCGGTCGTCAAATTGGTCTCGCCCGAGGCAATGGCTTCGACGAGGGCATCATGCAGGAAAATGTATTGCTCCTCCGTTTGCACAAGGAAGTTTCGCTGTGCCCTGATGTGACGCAAGAAGCCAAAGACATTGACAATCGATTTCTGTTGAATCTGCTTGAGCATGGCGTCTAGCACAATGTAGGTGCCAGTGCGACCAACACCAGCGCTGCAAAGGATGAGAAAGAATAAGGATTAGCCTGCTATATATTATATTGTACATGCTGTGTGTGCAACTCACCTGCAGTGGACGACAATGGGACCTGCCTCGGCGGGATTGGCGGCTGAGGACTTCTTGATGAAATTCAATACGGGCAACGGATGATCCGGTGTACCATGATCGGGCCAGTTGGTGTAGTGATACTGATAGACGATCTTCTCCATATTACATTGCTTCTTCTTCTTCAACTAAATAGAGAATAGATTGTTAATGAATTGAGTTTAGACATTCATATTTCTATTTAAGTTCACTCACCTTGAGATGCTTGATCTGCAGCGTGCGCACCGTGTAGGTGGACATGACCTCCTCCTCGACCAGCTTGACCTGTATAACGCCATAGGTCTCGACACCATCCTTGGGCCAATACATGTCGCACTTGCGCCTGCCACGCTCCACCAAATTGGTAATCATCACAATGATCGCCACTCGCTGTTCCCAGATCATGCGCCAGAAGCAATCGAAGGTATCGGGCAAAGGTCCTTGGGTGCCAATGAACGCATGCGACTTCTGATAGCCATCGATAAAGTTGGCATTGATGTAGTCCAGATTCTTCTTCTGTCCTGGCGTCGGATGCAAGTGTACGCGGCTGTGATCGTCTGCAGAAATTAAGGAATTATGATTAGTCTGTGCTATAGTTGATCTTTTTCTTCCCTTCCCCACTTACAGGCTGTAATGTTGAGATAGCGATTCTTGCGTTTATTCTCCGGATGCTGCGAATGCTCGCAGGCCAAATCGTCACTGATGCACTCGTTCTGTATGGCCTCGTATTCCCGACTGAATCCAATATCCCCGTCGGCATGCAGCGATGCCACATGCTTGGCAAACTCATTGACTGGCACTGCGGCGCGTATCTCATCGCCAATCTTCACGGGAACCTCCCAATCCACTTGGGGTGCATTGGGATGATGTGGTGGATCGTCCAGGTAGTAATAGGCAGCATGGAAGCACTTTCTGCTGGAAGTAGAGAAGCGATAAGGTTCTTGTGTTAATCAAGATGTAGCTTAAAAAGGGTTTATGTGATTTAGAGGTTGTAAGTTAGACAAAGAGATATCTCTGATTTCCTTTTATTTTAAGCAAAGGCAGCATGTTCTTGTTATAATTCATTATTAGGTTTAAATAGGTCGTACAAAAGCGAATATATAGTATTATTATATAGTATTACTTAATTTATTATTATAGTGTTTCATATGATAGCAGAA
The DNA here is from genome assembly GCA_018903715.1 of Zaprionus davidi. NCBI lineage: Eukaryota > Metazoa > Arthropoda > Insecta > Diptera > Drosophilidae > Zaprionus > Zaprionus davidi. The sequence goes on from JAEIGL010000003.1 coordinate 7,322,381, forward strand.
ATTGAGGATTAGAAACACAATAGACAAATCTGGTGTTGGTCGTATTAAAAGCTGCGAAGTAGCGATGGAAATAGGTTCTTTAGGTCTACATGGTATACATAGGTCTAACTTAGACATTCTACATTGTATACATAAAGTTAGACATATCGAGAGGGACCTAAGTCTCTATTCCAATTAAGCATGAAGTAGGGAAGAGGCTATTGTCGTAGGCTTAAATAGATTGTTGAAATAGGTCGTTCAATAAAGAATTATCGATTCTTGTGTGCATTGAGTATTAAGAGACATAGAGAAAAGGGATTTGACTAATGTTTATCACTGAATTAGAAAGAACCAGAAGGTGCTTTTGCCTATACCATTATCAGCATATTTAGAGACGCACAAAGAAAAGAAACCAGTTCTCAAATTTCAATTTCTATCATATTTCTATGCCAGTTTCCCATTAAAGTCCCATCAAATATGCAAACTTCGTTTGTATTTCTCTTAAGTTCATTTATAATAAGCTTCCTTCTTGTCCACTTTCATTGAAAACTGAAATACTGCCGTAGGTGGCGCCCCCAGCCCCCACTCTAAGCGAACAAAGGACTCGAGTATCAGTTGCTGCCACAAACAGAGGCAGCAATACACAAAAACATACTTATATTTATTTAGAATAAGTAGGAAATGTCGGAAATAACAGAAATTATGAAACAGCAGGTGTCAGGTAAGCTTAAATGGGACAGCACAAGGAGAGAGAGGAAGAGAGGGAAAGAGAAGAAGAAGGACTATAATTCAACGTGCAACGGGCTTTTAACAAATTCAAAATGCATAAATAATAAGCTGCTGTCAGGGCGAATAGAGTGGGGTAGTTCAGGGAAGTAGAAGCTTCTCCCGCTTGACCATTGAAGTACGCCTGCCTGGTCAACATTAACGGTATTTAGCAGCATCGAGGCATAAATAAGAAATTTCTTCATAGCAAATATTTTTGCATAGCTGCAACAAATGAGTGACAGCGACACGACTCAATTCATGCAGCAGAGAGCCGCCTTACCACCTGGCGAAGAGGAAGCGAAGATGCCACCCCCAATTTGAATGGGTGCAGCTGCTGCTGCAGCCCGTGGCAGATGCTTACAAATTGAGGTTAAGTTCTGTAATTGGCTTAAGCGATTACAAGGAGCACAAACTTTTGCGCCAAGTTTCATTTCGAAGAGAGAGAGAGAGTGAAGAGCTTTGCCTACGTAAGTCTTGCGAAAGTTTTGCGAACTTGTTGCCGAAGCTCGCGGCTTGAGTGAGCTGCCTTGCCTTGCCTTGCTGCCACTTGCAACACTTGCTGCGCTACTTTTGCAGTTCGTTGCGGATTTCATTTCGAAAAGATTCCTTTTGTTTCAATTGCACTACTCGAGAGAACAGTGTGGAATGTCTTGATTGGGCTCTTATCAGGGTGATAACAATGCACGCATATCTTGGCATATCAATTGCCTTTAGGGACACCACAATTTGAATAGATATATTGAATAGGTGCTTAGGGAAAAACCTATTTAATATATAATGTGTACATGCATGCATAATTCTAATATTAACTAACTATAATTATTCTTAGTAACATTGCTATTTGTGAATTGAATCAAATGTGATCGTATAAAGCTATATAAAGTCCACTTGAGGTGAGGTTAGGTCTACAAATCCTCGACCTATGCGCATCATAAGGTTATTTTTTAAATTGTAAACTGGTCACATATTTTGATTTGATCATTATATTAGGTATTGTTTCCATAATTCTTAAATTCTTCTTTTTTGTCACTAATAATAAAATATACATAGTTTTAGTCATAACAATCTTTAAATATTCGTATTTTATATATTAATCAGTCACAATATTATGTTTTAACTGCGAATTGGTATATTTAAACTGTATTCAATAAAATAATCAAGTGTATTTTATAGAAAGGGTATGTTTTAGGAAAATAATATACAAGTAATGCATATAGTGAATAAAATAAGTTCTAGTTTCTTGTACATTATGAAGTCTGTATGTATGGTAATAGGATACATGTACATACATCTATTTGTCATTTATTAGAAATGTGTCTGCAATATTTGCTCTAAAAACAAATCTAAATTATCTGTAATTGGAGTTTTTTTTAAAAATAACAACATATTTCGCTTTTATGACACATACGCATGCATATGTATAAATACATATTTATTTACGCATGTAGGCATGTAAACAAGTCGCTTTGGCAAGTGTGTCTGAATGTTGTTATTCAATTCCTTAGTCTCTTATTGTTTACGGGCCGCTATTACGCACCAAATATTTATTATAACAAAATACATTTATTATAAACTTGGTCACGATGTTTCTTAATCATAGAGACAGGCATTTTACAAGCCCGTAAAAGCCCGAAGTGCATTCGCACTTAACATATAGTATATGTTTTTTTATGTAGTAAATAACTCGTTCGTTTTTATAATGAGTTGTTTACTTTTTTTTAAGTCGTCCCGTGACTACTTTTTTCCTGGTAAATAATTGTTTTCTAGTATTTTCTGGTATTTCCACATGGAAAAATCTCTGTAAACTGGAATTTTGATAAATAGGCAAATCGTGTAGGGTATACATCATTTGATCTGTCATGTAAGCTAGACAAGGGGTATCTATGTGGCGACTAATGTCAGCGTTGCGTTGCTCTTTCGTTTGTTTTCTTTGTCAACTTCCGTTTTGTTTATTTATTTCTTTTTTGCATTTGGCAGCGGTTGAAATTCTCTTTCTCGTCTTCATCTTCTTCTTCAAGTTGTGTTGTTGTTGTGCTCATTTGCTATGCATTTTGTTGACGATTGTTTTTGTCATAAAGTTTGATCGGAAGATTCTGTTTACGTTGAGTGGGAGGCGTGATGGGAAAAGGGAGGAGTCAGGGTCGGTTACAAGGGAGGGGGGAGGTGGGTAGACCTTTATGACCCACTTTGCTGGTGGTGGTGGCCCACTTGGCGGCGGCGAAACTTACGTAAACCAATTTCCACGTTGCGATTTGCGGCGTACGAGCGGCGTCGATGCCGACGTCGACGTCGCGCTGTTGCGCCGCTTCTCCCCCTCGGCTGACATGTGCGCGCTTTTCTTCTCTCTCCCTCTCTGTCTCTCCTTCTCTATGATGATCTCTATGTGATGATTGTGTGGGAGTGCCAGGAGGGGGTCGGAGGAAGGTGCAGTGCGGGACAAAGCTCGTCTACAAGTCAAATTGCATTGTACTTGTTGCTGTAGCTGTCGTTGTTGTTGCTTGTACACTTTTATTTACGCAAATTACGTCATGTTGCCAATTGCAGCAGCAGCAGGGGCAGCCGCTCTGTCGCCAGGCACTTGCTAAATTCTGTTGTACGCAATTGACACACACACAAACACACACACAAGACTAACACTAGCACTGACACACACACACGCGATATGAGAGCGATATAAAACGGAGACAATAACAATAACAATTCACGGGCTTATCGTGCCTCGTTATTTCTCCGATTTGATAAGCAATATGTGCGTACTATTCCCTTTTGCGCGTTTCGACGTTTTACTCTCTCTCTCACTAACGCAGCCTTCGCTTATTTGTTGATCACGATTCGATAATCAAAACGAAACTGAAATTCGAATCAGAATAAAAAGCTGTAGACACCCCAACAGCTGCACAATGTTATTCACAGTGCTGTTAATGTTAAATTTAGCATGCGCGTTCTCTCACTATTGCTGTGACGATCAGAGAAGAGCGAGCAAGTTTTACATGCATGTATGGGCGCTGTTAAAACAGCTGAGTGATAACACGCGCTTGGGTTCGTCCCTCTCTGTCTCTGTGACATGCTCTCTCGTTCGATAGTATTTTTAGTATTTTGGCCAAAAATAGTTATTTTTAAAGTGCATTTATTAATAGTCAAACAAAGGACTACAAATATATGTATGTATCTACCAAATATTTGCTGCGCATTTGCAGACACCATATGTGTGAATATACCGTTTATAACTGAATTAGTAATCATGAATCGAACAACTTTCAGCAGTTAGTTACAAAGAACAGACGGCTAAATCGGCTAATTGGCTCTAGGCAAAGAATAACAATAATCGTGCAGACTGAGAAAAGTTTTCAACAACTGCGGATAATACGCATAGTGCCAGAAGAGTCTCGGCTCACAGAGAGGGAGAGAAAGAGGGAGAGAGGGGAAAAGTGAGAGGCAAATCATGTCGGCTCATGTCGATGCTGCTGTTGATATTAAAGTTAAAGTTGGAAAAGTTTTATAGCTGCCAGCAAAAGGAATACGAGGAGAACAGCAACAACAAAAGAAACTGATGAAGTGAAATCTTACACAGACGCATACACACACCAGTATATTCATATGTATGGCGTGCATGTTTTTTCAGGTTCACTTTACCGGCAACCTTCGAATTTTTCTCGCTCGATGCGTCCTGCCAAAGGCTTCGCACACACACACACAGGCACATACGCGCACTTTGACCCGTCACCCCTTATGGACCGTCGCACACACGTGCTTCTAATATTTCTGCCGATACCAGGGCAACAATGGCACGTTGGCAAAAGTTGCGCATACGAAGCCAAAACAATTTCTTGCCAATGTTGTTTTATTTTTGGGCAAAAGGCAAAAGTTGGCAGAGAATTTCTCTGACACGGGCCCCACACACACACACTTGCACATATACAGGGCACACACACATGGGACAAGGCAAACAAACTCATCGCCACAAAACAATGTTGCCAAACTGCAGAAAATATGAAACTACCAGCACAACACAGCCTCATAACAGTCGGGTGAGACAGAGATAGAAATATTATATTCGATATACTCGATATACACATGTATGCTTGCGCCTTGTGCGAAGTTTTTCCATTTTTGTTAGCGGCTTTTTTTACTTGGCGTCAAAATGTAAATAAAAATTGCCGTTATCGTTGACATATTTCGCAAGTATTGCACCCGACAAATTGTTCCAATATAAATTCCTTGAGTATTTTCTGTGACATCAGCTGAAAACTTTTGCCGTTGGCGATTCTTTTTGTTGATAGCACAAATTTAGTTTAATTTGCAAAATAAAGAGACGGAATTCCCAATGGAAGCAAAAAATATGTAACTAGAGGTGTTCCTTTATAATACCATTTTGTGAATCTATTTTATAGACTCCAACTAATATTTTATAGGGTTGTTCAATAGAAATTATGATACCACATGGGTTGTTCTATTATTAGTTTAACTAATGCAAAGAGATACCTAGTATACATAATATAATATAGGTGATATATGTATGTATGTACATGAAAACATTGTGTTGGTAGCCCTAAAGACCCCGAGGTATACAAATGTTTAAATTCACTTTCTTGCTAAACAAAATATACATTTCTTTTTGCTTTGCAACTGTGGCAACTTGAGAAATGGTTGGTTTTGAAAAAAATATCCCCTACCACGCGCCCTATTTCAATTTCACATCTTTCTCTTCCTCCGTGGCGAATGGGGGCCCTTAACTTCGCAGCATATTTGTAAAAAATAAATAAAATGGCATTAATTTGTTAGAAAACACGAGTTGGTAAACGGTCTGCGGGCTGAGAGAAGGGTAGTTAGCGCATTGCGAAGCTGTGTGGGATCTCTGGATCGTGTGGGAGTGGCAACTTTTATTTGACATATTCGCGGGAGCATGAAAAATGGCATACAAAAAATAAAGAGAAATAAAAACAAGTAAAAATTTTTCATTGAAGTTAAAAATGTTTCGCATTTTCTTTATGTCGTGTCGAAGGAGCGAGAATATTTTAGCGGGGGTTGATGGGGGTTCGCGGGCCGGCATTCGGGTCCGTTTAAGGGTCTGCGTACGGGCCTGGGTAAGTTGAAGCCTAAGGGCTTTGTTTTCTTGACGAAGAGATTGGGGTAGCCTGGGCAATGAGTGGGTTAACTCAACTCTAACACATAATAAAGACTTTAAGTAACTTAAAACTGTTTGCTTGTCTCTCGCTCTGGTCCGTTTCGTTTCGTTTCCGTTTATGATTGTGTGATTTGAATTTTAATTAACATTTCAAATGAATGTGCGGGCGGTCTTTGGGGCATTCATTCTAGAATCGGGTCCGGGTCTGGCTCCGGTTCCGGGTCCGCCTACCCTATTTACTAGCACTAGCTCAGTCCAGCATGGTTATTCTGCTCTGCTCTTTTGGGCTTTGTTCTATGGTGTTTGCTCTTTCGTTGCTGCGGGAACTTCTGTTTCAAAGGATCTGAGTTTTTTTCGTTATTACCAAATGGACAACAAAGGCGCATTTTTTCTCTCTCTCTCTCTTCTTATTTCTCTGTCATAAAGTCCACTCGGAAATCAAATCAACTGATTGAATGCTGTGACATGCTTGCAAAATTGTTCATATGCTGATGATATAGCAATGTAGAAATCGAAAAAATAAATCAAAAAGGAATAAACTAATTATGCAACTGGCCATGGAATGCAAAAACGTGCGAGAACTCTTGTCAAAGCATGATTGCAATTCATATTTGCAATGTATTCAAAGTCTTTGACTTTTGTTTGATATGCCATGTAATTAAAACATGTATATGAAGGCAGAAATATTAAATTTACAGTAGTAATAACATTTTGATTGTTTTGTAACAAATTGAATAATCGTACATATTTAGTTAAAGTAACTAAGTTATTTATCAATGTCATATTAGTTCATCATTTAGCAGCTAGTGTGATTGCCGTTTAAATAAATGTTTAAGTCATCGATAGTGATCGATAGGGAAAAGTGGTAAAGAAATATTAATTATATTTTAATAATTGTTGAAGAGCATCCCAACCCTGCATATGATGACATTGTGAGTCATTAATTAACTTAATATGTAACTGATTTAATTCTTTGATTATATTCGATTTTTGTAATAAATATATTTATTCTCTCTACTCGATAGTTGTACCTCTCTCTACACTGGTTGTGAGACAATCGAAGCTTCTTGCCAAGTCGTAAAATATTTACATAGAAAGAATTAAGATTAAACTTATATAAATCTGTTAATTTATAGAAAACAATTAACGCCTAGCAACACATACATACCTTTTTAAATTTTCTTTTTGATTCAAGTACAACAGACAACACATTTATCTGATCTTTCAACAAACTGTGTTAATCCGCTTATTCCCACTTCAGAACTCTTTTTGGCACTTCGTTGTGCATGTTGTGAAGCTATATATAGTATACAATATATATATAAAATACATATGCATTTACACACATATGTATACAAATATTCATATGTTCTTGCTTCTTTACTAGCACTAGCTCAGTTCAGCATGGTTATTCTGCTCTGCTCTTTTGGGCTTTGTTCTATGGTGTTTGCTCTTTCGTTGCTGCGGGAACTTCTGTTTCAAAGGATCTGAGTTTTTTCGTTATTACCAAATGGACAACAAAGGCGCATTTTTTCTCTCTCTCTCTCTTCTTATTTCTCTGTCATAAAGTTCAATTGAATCCACTCGGAAATCAAATCAACTGATTGAATGCTGTGACATGCTTGCAAAATTGTTCATATGCTGATGATATAGCAATGTAGAAATCGAAAAAATAAATCAAAAAGGAATAAACTAATTATGCAACTGGCCATGGAATGCAAAAACGTGCGAGAACTCTTGTCAAAGCATGATTGCAATTCATATTTGCAATGTATTCAAAGTCTTTGACTTTTGTTTGATATGCCATGTAATTAAAACATGTATATGAAGGCAGAAATATTAAATTTACAGTAGTAATAACATTTTGATTGTTTTGTAACAAATTGAATAATCGTACATATTTAGTTAAAGTAACTAAGTTATTTATCAATGTTATATTAGTTCATCATTTAGCAGCTAGTGTGATTGCCGTTTAAATAAATGTTTAAGTCATCGATAGTTGCGTATATAGGACAAAGGGAAAAGTGGTAAAGAAATATTAATTATATTTTAATAATTGTTGAAGAGCATCCCAACCCTGCATATGATGACATTGTGAGTCATTAATTAACTTAATATGTAACTGATTTAATTCTTTGATTATATTCGATTTTTGTAATAAATATATTTATTCTCTCTACTCGATAGTTGTACCTCTCTCTACACTGGTTGTGAGACAATCGAAGCTTCTTGCCAAGTCGTAAAATATTTACATAGAAAGAATTAAGATTAAACTTATATAAATCTGTTAATTTATAGAAAACAATTAACGCCTAGCAACACATACATACCTTTTTAAATTTTCTTTTTGATTCAAGTACAACAGACAACACATTTATCTTATCTTTCAACAAACTGTGATAATCCGCTTATTCCCACTTCAGAACTCTTTTTGGCACTTCGTTGTGCATGTTGTGAAGCTATATATAGTATACAATATATTATATATATAAAATACATATGCATTTACACACATATGTATACAAATATTCATATGTTCTTGCTTCTGGGCAATAAAACACTAGGCAGCCTCTCGAAATAGAACTATGCAACACTTTGGTTAGCTGGAGAGTCGTCGCAAGACCTTCGAGGCAGGCGAGAGGGGCGTATGCGCATTATTTATAGCACATGCAGCTGCACTTGTTCATGTACATACAGTATCTACAAGTATATAGCATAGATCGCCACTTACCTCCACAGGAAGAACGCCATGACGATCAGCACGATGCCAAAGCAGCTGAAGATGATCCCAACCAGCACGGCCAGATTGTAATCGTTGTGCGACTGACGCAGCAGCGGCTGCAGCTTCTCGCAATTGGGTTGCAGTTGTATCTGAAAGCAGGTGAGACAAGTAGGTGAGTTAGGTGCACAGAAAGATATAGTGCGGAGAGAGAGGGAGCGAGAGAGAGTGAGAGGAAGAGAGAAGGAGCGTGTGCTATGTCCTTGGCTTTTGTTATTTAATTTCATTTTAATATTTAATGTAGCTGTTCCTTTCTTTATTGTTCTTGTTGCTATTGTTCTTGCTGTTGTTGTTGTTGCTGTTGTCGTTGTTGTTGTTGTTGCTGCATAAATCACATTTATTTAGAAAGCATTTGTTCCAAGTGCGTCTGAGCGGAAGTCGCAGCGGAAGCGTAGCATGTAAATGCGGCCAAAAGGTGCAGTCACTTGAAATGCAAGCCAAGGCAACAACAATAACAGGAACAACAACAAAAGCAGCAAGCAGCAACAACATCAGCAAGCAGCAAAAACAAGCAGCAACAACAATAATAACTTGGCGAATTTTATGCAAATGTAGAAGAAAATCAACATAAGCACAGGAGAAAGCGAAAACACACACACACTGACACGCACACACACACTGGAACACACACACACAGAGCTGCTCGTCTCGAGCGTTTCAACGAGGTCAACAAAATCGCCATAATTTTGATGTTCTTCTTTTTGTTCCTCGATCCCCGGCCTTGCATTATTTTTTATGCATGCAACAAAGTTCTTTTCAACTTGTGCGTGCGTGTTTGTGCATGCGTGTGCGTGTCGCACAGCATGTTTATTATGACAAGTTGAATGTCTTCCCCGAAATGTCAATAAACGATAAATGACAGCCTGCCTCATGCGGGGCAGGGGCGGGGGCGAGGGCGTGTCAGTTAAGGATGACGCCCTAAGCGGCCATTTCGCATGCATGCATAGACGGACTGCTTATTGCGCATACGCCGCGAGGGCCCCGGCACAACGGACAAAAGCTGAAGTGCGTCTCAATGGAAATTTATTCCTTTCGGAAAATCATATTTCGCCGCGGGCTTATGGCGCTCGATGTGGCCTACAAATTTTGCACCCAAGGCAAATATGCAATAAACTTTTGGATGAGCCAACAAACGGATGGAAAGTAGGAGAGTAAGAGAGAGAGAGACAGAGAGACAGAGAGGTAGGCACGTTATCAGCCCCATTCATTGGCATCTTTATGGCCTGCCACGCCCCGTACTGACACCTGCCTTGTGTCTATGCACATTTGTGCATGTTTATGCATGTCTATACTTACAATTCGCGGCTCCGAAAATTTGCCCAACACTATTTTCTTGGGATTTATCACACTGAACGTTATTGCAGCCACCTTCACCTCGTAGTACGAATTCGTAGTCAGATTTTGCAAGATCATCTAAGGTAGAAAACAAAGCAAATGTATATTATTAATAAATGAATGTATAAACAATTTATATATATATAAAATATATATTTTTTTATATTATATAAAGCGTAAATCATTGACAATTGTAGAACATAAATCCCGGTTTTAATTTGATTGCGCAAAAAGCCTTTTTAATTTTTTTCTATCGAATTCCCTCTAAAAATTATTATAGCTTACTGTTTTTGCCATGTTATTTATTTCCCCCCACACTCTACACTTGCTCCGTGATATTTCAATTCCCCAAAAAACTTCTACAATAACTGCAAAAAGGAACATACAAAGGGAAAGGGGGGAGAACAGAAAGAACAACAATAACAAAATATGATGAAAAACAATATCATATGCGCGCTCTCTATATAAGCTTGGGCACTTTTTACTTGTATTATGCCATTTTATTGTTACGATATTTTTGTCCAAACTTTTATTTATTTATTTTTCTTACTATCTCTACGTGTGGGGCGCGGGGCGTGGCTAAATAAAAACAGCGTAAAAAAATATGCAGACGAAACGGCGCTCACTAAAAAACACCGTAACAAAAAGAAGGAAAAAAGAACAACAACAGAAAGCGCAGCATAAATTTAATTTATTTGCTCTGCAACCCGAACAGGTGTGCCAGATGGGGGACGCATGTGTGTGTGCGTGTGTGTGGGTTTGCGATATTGTTTTGTTCAGGCATTTACAGGCTGCACAAAGCCAAAGCCAAGCCGCGTGTGGGCGTGGCTGCTGCTGCAGATAAACATTTGTAAAATATTTACATGAGTCGCCGCAAAGCGTTGCCACTGTGCTTGCTATTCATAACGGCACTTCATACAGGGTGTTTTAGTTCAGTAAAATGAAAACATATTGACTGAAGATGCACTTCGATGTTGTTTCAATGATATGTAAGTGTGACCATAGTCAATATACTATCGTAAGTTATAAAGACTCAGATATCGATAGACATATCGACAACTCTACCGATAGGGGAAGTGCTGGAAAATACGAGCAGCAAAAACGAGCGTCATTATGTAAATTGCTGAATAATAAAATATAAATAAATAAATAATAATTAGATAAAATAATATAAATAAATAAATACTAAATTCATGCATAATATATGCATAAATATATAATAATGATATCTGTACCATTTCTTGTCAACTTCTGCCTTCTCTGCCAATCAAAACAACCTGCAGGTTGTCGCACCAACTAGAGGGTATTACCACGTTGTGTTGCCGACATTTTATTCGTTATTTATGCTGTTTGTAGCATAAAAATGCAATTATTGTTTGCAGTCTTTTGCCAAATTCTCTCTCTAGTTTCGAGTGGAGTTTTCCTTCCCCTACCCTGTTGCCCGTTCGTTATCTGGTTACCCGTGTAGAATATTTATCAAAGCATACTTTTTGGCGACCAAAGCGCAGCAAAAAATAGAAAAACCCCCACACACATACGCGCACAAAAAAAATATTAAAATACCTATGGCAAAGCTGGCAACAATCAACATTTTGTTTGACCACAGTGAACAAAAAAGGGTATATAGAAAATAGAAGAAGAGCCTGCAAAAGTTTTCACTTGCGAAAAACTGGCAAAAAACATGCGCAACCAAAGCGACAAAGTAACGTGGGAAGAAGTGCACTACAATTGGTGCTTAACTACTTGATACCCTGGCTAAAAATAAAACCATATGCTAATCTATATATATATGTTCATATAATATCATATTTGGCAGAACATTTCGGCTAGATGATAAGCTGCAATGCGAATTTTAAACGAATTTAGGAAATAGGGCGTTCATCCATTTACCCAAATATGTATAATATCTTATATTTATATATATAAATGCATAGGCATATATATGTATTAAACTTTTTTTCTATGCAGCTTAAAGATTGTAAAATATCATTGTATTTTGCTGTTAGCTTGGCATTTATATAGTAAAACTATCTCATTATTTAAAACTTTGTATGATCATTTTAAAAACGATATTTAATAGGAAAGTATACGTTTTGAATATATTCTATTTTAGCCTTACATACAAGAAATCTCTAAGACAAATTGAATGTCGCTTGCTTCGATTATAATTGAGATTGTACAGACAGACAGAAAGCCAGACAGTAAGATGGATAAACAGACAGCTGCATAACTCTTAAGGTCTACTGTTTATAATAATAATTTTACGTATTTATTTAATAATACGTATTTATTTTTTTAAAGGCCTTTTGATAATAGAAATGGAAAATTTAAGTAAACTTATTGTTTCCTCGCATTTACTTATTTTTTATTATCACCCATTATTTATGTATTATGCCCATTAAGCATCTGGAATACTCTGATAACATGCAGGCAATTAAAGAAAGAGTTCACTCAAGTTGCAAGTCTTTCATTATTACGAATATTATTTGTTTTTTTCCATTAAAATTGAAAAGTATTTTTACAGCAATTAGAGATTTCTTATCCCATTTCGTTCATTGCGCAGTGAGATAAGAGTTGTATGAATTAAATTTTAAATTCCCATTCGAAGTCAAAGTAAACGTTGTGGTATTATAATAAAAAATGATTTATGAATCAAAAGTAATATAAACATTGGAAAACAAATAAATAACATACAAATGGTACGCAAAAAGGGCTTATAGATGATAAGAGATGCTGTTCGAAAACAAATTGAGATGTAATTAGGGCATGAATCGTAAATGTTCAGCAAATTAATAACAAATACAATAATGAGTAACTCGAATAATCGAAAAATAATCTTGCAGCAAAATTTCGCCAAGGATTAAAGAGATACTGAGCTATAATCAAGAATACTCTTTTCTGCTGGGATATGTGACAATACTTTTACTGAATACACCCATTTTCACAGGGTTTAGACAACAAAGATGTATCTCGTCGCACACTTTCAGGCAATTCCCTTTAAAAGTTGGCTTGGAAAACTCTTTGATAAATTGTTCCACTAACTGTTCACCCTTTACAACACTGATTGTCGTCTGTCTGCCTTTTCGTTGTGTTCCTCCCCCCATTCACTTACCGCAGTCTCCAACTCCTTGGCGGATGCATTGATGCGTATGTCGCGGTGAGTGTCCTGGCCAGCGAGCCTGGTCTTGATGACATAAAAGTCAATGGTGTTGTAGAACTCGTAGGGTCGCTTCCAGCGTATCGTAATCGAGTCCTGCGAATGACACGTCAGATTCACAATCGCCGGTGCACTGGGGCCGCCCACATCGGTGCGTTGGGCAATCTGATCGGAGGGTTCGCCCTCGTTCTTTGTTGTGAATGCCTTGACAATGACGCGGTAGTCGGTAAAGGGCTCTGCAAAAGGGCGGAGGAGGGTTAAAAACAATTAGATTGCGATGTGTTTGTTTGTTGTTGGCTTTTCATTTTATTAAAATTTATTTATATATATCTGCACCGTAGGGGATTTCAATTTCCGTTCTCTCTCCCCTACTGTTTCCCATATAGGATATTTTATTTATCGAGGAATGCGCACAGTGACAAAATGAAAATTAATTTACCGACTCTATGATTTCATTTTAATTACGGCATCAAGTTTCATGTGCTGACATGTTATGGAGAAATTGCGAAATTTAAATATAGCCACAAGGCACAGAACAGGCAGAAATTACAGAGGGCAAGGGGCAAAGGGCAGTGGGAGTAGAGAGAGAGAGAGAGAGAGAGAGAGAGAGAGAGAGAGAGAGAGAGAGAGAGAGAGGAAAGCTCGCGCATTCCGAAAATCTTGCTAAAATTGCCAGCAACTTTCTGCAGGCAACTGTAACTTTTACCTGCTTCAGCCGCACCTGATGCGCGTAATTAATTAAATAATGTGGGTGCAGTTGCCTCACTCCATCTCCACCCTCTTTCTCTACCATCCTGTGTCGCTTGTTGCCATATGCGGGCTACGTTTCGTATGAGCAAGATGTACAGTCGCGTTGCCTTGTTTTTTGGCAGATGCAGCTTAATTGCAGCGGGTGCAAAGGAGGGTGCTTTACCCCTTATCTCCTGCTGCCTTTGCCTATGATTCACTTTGTACCTTTTTCCCTGTCTTGCCTGCATCTTATAATTCAAGCTGAAACTGGCTGTTTTATTCGAACTGTTCCCACTGAGATCAGTCGTTAAAGTAGGCAGCGCTTGGGGCGTGGCTTTGCCTGGCAAATCTTGTGAGTAGCTAATTATTTTGTATGGCAACTGAAGTAGTTGTTCCTGCTCCTTATTCTGCCTCTTCTGATACTCTGACTCTCGTTCCTCAGGCTCTGAGTGGTCCCACTTCTCCTGCTCTTATTCTTCCAGGTCTGACTGCTCCTGCTCGCATTTCTACTGCTCTCATTTCTACTGCTCCCACTCCCTGATACTCCCGCATCTGTCTTGAGCTGCTGCTCTAGCTGTGACTTCTCTTGCTCACACTGCAACTACTTCTGCTTATCTTGATTCTCTTTCTTCTTCTACCTATCCTGCGTCCGCTTCTCTCAATTCTTCTCCTGCTTCAGCTACTGTGATTACTTCTGCTACTCTCGCTGTTGCTCCTTCTCCAGCTACTCCTCCTTGCTTGACATGGCTCCTGCTTTATCTCTTACTTCAGCTGCTCCTTCTGTTGTTCCTTCTCCTTATCCTACCATCTTCTACCATCTTCTTCTACCACCTTTTAATACTACTTTCTCCATCCGCTGCTAATGCTCTCACTACTCTTGTTGCTTCTGCTTCTCCCGTGGCTCCTCTCAGTTTGCTACTCTCGCCATCAAATTGTTCTCTTGCTACGCCTGCTATGCTTGTTGCTTCTTCCGCACCTGCTACTCCTGTTCCCCTCCCACTCCCCCTTCCCTCCACCCCTTGCTGGCTCATAATTACAGGCGTCAAAGTTGTTAACAACAACAGCAAAAAGTGGCCAGCGCAACGCACTCGAAACTATTTAATTACAAAGCGCCGTGCAAACAATTGACTCGCTCTACAATTACGGCTAATAAGAGTGCGCGGGCGGTAAGCTGAAGGGGGCGTGGCAAGGTAGGGTTAAAGCGCTTAAAGTGAGTGCGGCGCGTGGGTGTCAGGGTTGACAGCTTGACGGCATGACAGCGCTACCTGCTTTAGTTTGGCTTGGCTTGGCTTGTCCCATAAAATGGCCAATTAAAATGGCCACACTCTTGTAAGTGTGACCCTTTTGTATGTGTGTGTGTGTGTTTTGTGCCCAACTGTACTTACTCAGACTCTGCAGTTCAAAGTGTATCAATGTCTCGGCAGCATTGCGGGAATTCTTTACAATTTCAACGCCAGTTTGATTGTCGTGTATGTGGAAAACATGATAGCCAGCGATGGCGCCATTCTGATTCTTTGGCGGATGCCAGGACATGGTGATGCTGGTGGAGGAGACATCCAGTACAGTGAGATTCTGAGGCTTGCTTGGCACTGCAAAGAGAGGGAGAGAGACAGAGAGAGAAAGTTGGTAAAAAGTTTTGCACAAGTTAAATATCTCAAGAAATTTTCAAAGAATTTTTCGCGTTCGTCTTTCGTTGCATACTTTTGGGCTTAGCATACGCGTAGCGAAGTTCAACTTAGACTGACTTTATCAAAGGCGACACAGCTTGGCAGCTGTCCCCCGCCTCCATACGCCCTTCTCTACCCTTCGGTGCCTCGACTTGTGGCATAATGAGCAAGCGCAGCCGGAAGCTGCCGCCAAAGTGAAGCTTACAAAACATATAAATAATTTATTAAATAACAAACAAAAATAAAACCCAAGACAGACAGCGAATGTGCAAGGGGTGGAGAGGGAAGGGGGCTAAGGGGAAATCGAATAAATTGAAATGAATATTTTGCAAGCGAAGGAGACGAAACAATTTATATTCAAATGCCACTCACACGATATGCTAGATTGTCTCTCGCGTGTGTGTGTGTGTGTGTGTGGGAGGTACAATAAAATTATATATTCAATTACGAGAAGTGGGGGAGGTAGCAAGAAAGAGAGAAAGGAGAGAGAGAGAGCAAAACTGGCACAAGCCAAGCGCAAAGTAATCGAAGCGCATAAAGAAACGGAAATGCGATTGCGAGCAATTTATTATTGCTGCAATTGTGAGACGCTCTAAGTAACATACACACAGGCACAGAAACACAGATACACAGACAGGCGCACACAAGCATACACACAAGTACACACTCAAGCATAAGCCAGCAAGTCGAGCAAAGGATGCAAAGCTGCAGCAATAATTTCATTTGGCAGCCAAAGGACAACACACTCTGCTCTGACCATGTGTGACGCTGCCTGTCTGTGTGTGAGTGTGTGCTGTGTGTGTGTGTAAGTGGCAAAAAGCACTAAATGGTAATTTATTTTACTAATACAACAAAAAAGCAAACGGCAAACGGACAAAGGGCAAAGGCAAAAACGTTTTGCGTTTGGCAGCAATCAAAGAGAACAAATGAGTGACCCCAGGGCAGCACTTGACCCCCCCCTCCCTTTCTCTCTTCCCGTGCCATGCAAATACGATAAACCTTAGCAAAACAGAAGACCAAGACAGACACACAGAGAGAGAGTGCGGCGCATGTGTCTGTGTAAATAAACAGTCGCTGTCAATGTGCAGAAATTTATACAATTCAATAAATGGCATTTCTCTATCCCCCCTCTCTCTCGCCCGCACTTCCCTTGCACTCCCACTGCTCTACACTCTTTTCTCCTACTGCCCTCTCTTTCACACTTTTTGCATTGGGTTCTTTGCAATTGAAAACGGAAATGGAAATGGGAAATGGCAAATGGAGGAGGCGAGGCGAGGCGAGGCGAGCGCATTGGCTTGCAACGGGCAGGCAGGCAAAGGAAAAAGCCAATTTATAGACTCCACTAGAGCAGAGGCAGAAGGCCACTAGAGAGAGGGACAAGGGGAGAGGGAGAGCGGGAGGTGGCGAGTTGCTGGCTTCGATTGGTGCTTGGCAAATTGTAGGCTGGCTTCCCCTTGGTGAGCGCGCGTGGCATTAAAATCAATTAAGCAACAAAGTGCTGCATACATTCAGGCGCCAAAGGATAAATGTCCTCGCAGGTGCACACGTGAGGTAGAGCGGGAGGTAGAGAGGGGGTGACAGGCAGAGCGACAGCGCAGTAAAGTTAATAGCATTGACAGATGCCAACTACAGCCAGCGATGCCTGCCTTCTTTGTGCAGCATCTTAAGCTACCCCTGCAGACCCTGCAGTCCCTGCATTCCCCTTTTCCCCTACTCCACTGCTCAGCTCTTAAGTGCTGCTAATTGGTTTTTGCCATATCGTTTACATTCATGTGTGCAGCCTCCCGCTTTGTTTGCCGTTAGTTGGACGAAAAGTGATTTGCATTCATCTCTGCTCATGTTTCCCTCCTCATCTCGAAGTAAATCCTTAAGTGGTTTAACCAAAGATAAACTAGTTGTCCTCGTGCTGCTCATGCCTGTGCCTCCTCTATCGTTAATAATAAGTCAACTGCAAGTTGGGCTAGTCAAAACGAATCAGAGTCAGTTTATCATGAGTGCTGTATATACTCAGAGACTCTACTTATAACTAACTACGACTGCACTTTGTTAAAATATCGATGCATTTGCTATCGATAATATATATTCGAATATCGATTAAGTGCTTTGCAAATATTTTATATATATATTATGTATAATTCAAAGACTTATATGATATCGAAAATAGTCTTTCAGCTATTTAAAAATCGAATAAAACTTTAGATAAAATGTTTTTAAATTTGTATACAACTAACTGGATAAGATATTGTGTAAAACTCATCAAAAGTATTGCATATAATATATATATTATAGTGTCACTATTCCAAAAGGGTCTAATTGTAAATCAGTATAGATAGATAGATAATTTACAGTGCGCCAAACTTTACGGATATGAAATTAATCAATTACTTTTTACACAACCCAATATTTGTTATATAGATCTATCATTTGGAAGGAAATATTAAAACTAACAAACAGAAAGATTCACAACATTTAAGGATTCTCAGTCATCTTTCATTTAATCTATTAAATATGTAGAACAATTATTCATATATTAATATTTTAACATCTTTTCTCTTAGTAGATGGAAAGCATAATTTGAAAGAATGTAGTGAAGAATGTTAAGATAGAAATGATAAGAAATGATGTGATATGAAAAATATAAATGTCTTTCATCGATCAGAGAGGAAGACTATAAAAATAACACAGCAGAAGCTAACAAATGGGGAAAGAGTAACAAATAGAAAGGAGGTCTGTAATGTTCTGGAGATCTAAAGGCAACACTCATATCTTGTATATGACGATCTTTAGATATCTGTTTATCAACAGCTGGGAAAAGCATTACTTGGAAGCATCTACATGAGGAAGGGGAAAGACTTTAAAGATAGAGCTTATATAATTATAAATTGTAACATATAACTTATATCTTTTACATCAGTCAGTTTTTCAGTGACCATTTTAAAACAATGATAAGAGAAATTCTCTCGCTTGCTTCTCATAGGGAACTACAACAATTTGAGCTGCGAGACAGCGATGGAGCACCCTACTCTTTCCCAGTGCTAGTGCCTCGCACCCTTAGGGGCTGCCCTTTCCTGTGCTGGAAGACAGACTTTTCTGGGATTTAGCACGGCACAGACCGAGCGTGCTACAAATTAAAAGAAAACAATAGAGGCTCGTCTGTCCATGTCCGTGCCGTCGTCGTCGTCGTTGTCGTCGAGCGGAAGAAGCCAAGTGTGAAAAAGCAAAAAGGAAAACTGTGTAAAATGAGAGAAGGAAAGTCGAAGTAGAAAAAAATCTCAAAGCTGCGCGTGATTATTTTCACAAAGCGAAGGCAGAAGGCGAGGGGAAAGGCAAAGGCACAAGAAGAAAGCAGGAAGCGAAATCTTTTTTAAAAGAGTTGCTGCGCCCCGAAAACCAATATAGACGACGTGCTTAAGTTGTTAAGAAAGGCAAACAAAGGTAGTGTGAGCCCAGGGCTGAGGGTGCAACTGTCGAAGGTGCACTAGTGTGCGTGTGTAGAGGGTGATTGGGGGAGGGGAGTGTAAAGCAAATAGCATTAAGTTGTCTGAGCCTAAAAGGAAACAACGACTAAAAATAAAGTCAAGAAATATCGCAGATAGAATAGAACTCACTATAATGGCAGCCATATACACAGCACTGTTATGCCATTTATAGTGCACGTTATTACAGGGTATATGGCAAATAAAACGACTCTTTTTGTTGTTGTTGTTATTGTTGCGCGTGTGCTTTATTTATTGTTGTTCTTTGTTGTTGTCGCTTAAGTTTACGAGCTGCTTTAGGACTTAGCCAGACGTAAAAACTAAACAAAAGGCGAGAGAGAGAGGGAGCGAGAGAATGAGAGAGAGGGAGTAAGAGAGAGGAAGATGCCTGTCAGAGACACACACAGAGAGGCAAACAAACAATTAAGGTGTGAGCGTGTGTCGATGTGTTAAGGGCACACACACACACACTCACATAGAAGCACACTCCCACACACTCTACGTTTCACATGCAATTTGACATGTGAACGCCGACGCGCTTGGCTGCCTTTCAATGGCGCAAAAAAAATTATGCGAAAAATAAAGCCGAAAAATAAAAATGAAAAACTTTGTCTCGCACAAAGCAGAGAAAGAGACAGAGAAAAAAAAAACAGAAAATGGCAGCCAAACAAGTAGCGTAGGTGGCGCTGCTGTTCCACCTGTCTGCCTGGCAACCATTTGCAGCCTACGCATGTGTGTGTGTGTCTGTGTGAGTGTGTATAAGTGTCCCCTAAGGGCGTGAAAACTTAAAAATATTCCGCTAAAATATCGACTGATGCATACCCTGCACAGACTATATATTCGCTCTCTCACTCCTTCTCTCGTAGAGGCAATGAGAAACTAAACTGTTGCATTCCCTTCACCAATCGTGTCCTACTCGCAGAAGAAATTATAATAATGATTGCATATTTAACTTAATGCAGTAGTACACAAACCTAACCTAATCTAAACTAACAATTAGGTCCCTTTTGTGACAAATTTAGTATATTCGATTTTCGATTTTCAGTTCGATAAAAGTTACAAACGTTGCCAGTACAGCACCCTGATCAAATAATCAAGTCTAATGCAGTCATTAGACTCATGTCTTGACATGCCCGCTACCTGCCCACCCTGCTCTATCTGCAGCTATTACTCAAGTTAATGTGCCTACCTAGAAAGTCAAATAAAGCCTTCGTCTTTATAAACTGAACTCCTCATGTTTGCACCCGTCGGGCAATTTGTAACTGGCATTTGCACATGTCATTTACTTATTGCTGACTGCAGAGGTGCCTGTCTAACTCTCCATTTTCTTGGTAATTGCTCTTTGACACTGGGACACCCTACATGATAGAAAGCTGAACACAACTTGAGAACAGCCAAGGGGAAATTAGAGTTGAACTGTACAGTGCAGAGTCCTGTTTCTATTTCTATTGTAATTATTCGAAATATTTTGGTATATTACAGAGTCTTTCTTGCTGTCATATTATATGTGTGCAGTGCATCAGGGCCCCCGCCTGCCAAGAGCCCCCTACTACCAATAAAGAAATGGAACAGTGTCTTTAGTTTCTTTAATAGTTGAAATCTTGTTGTTCAAGCGAACGAACTAAGTTGACAGCTATTAATACTGAACAAGAATATATATTTATCAAAATCTATTGATCAATTTGCCAATATGAAATCGAGAATAGAGTCGATGTATTTGGTACAAAGTTTAATCTTTTTGTAAAATGTTTTAGGAATAAACTATCTGCTATATATAATATAACATATTATATATAAGGTAAGGCCATTGAAAGAGGGCCTCCAAAATGTTTTGCACTAGAGCCCCCAGACCACAGCCCTGCAAATTAAGCTGTTCATGTGATAGATACTGCTGTTTCTGATATGTACTTTTATGAAAAATATATTGTACTAAGTTAACATAACAAAATTAATAGACATATAACTCTGGCTATCTTCTATTGTCTTTTTTTGACAATCCTAGAGAGTGGAAGGCATTTATTATCCTAAATAGTATATTTAATATTTACATTGATGCAATTTTTCTACTTAGTTCCAATAGAATATATTGTTTTTATTATAGAATATATAATTAACATAAATATACATGTAATAATGGAATATATTCCAAAGCGTGCATATGCAAAGCCTCTTCAAGTTCCTTCTTTGTCTTCCCATGTGCAACTTATTTCTTTTTCTAAATGTTATATCAACTTTTTGCTATATATCTCGTCCAACTTTAGCTTCGATTTAAAGCCACTTGTGACTCCTTCCAAAATGTGCTGCTAATTAAGCCACGCCCCTTCCCCGAGAGCAACACAAACAAGTGAGCGATAAATCCAACGGCGCCGGCTTGTGTCGCGTAAGGGCGTGGGTTATCAGCACGGGAAGTGCTGCACATGGTAGCAGCAGCAGCATCATGGTGGCCATTAACTTCCGGTTATGCTTGGCTACAGCATGACATGAATCGGCTTGAGAAGGAGGCAAGTGTGGAAGGAGAGGAAGGATGTTGAGGTGCCTCCACTTTGGAGTCTGTTACAAAAGAAGGCATCAATGTCACGTTCAGCGTGCAGCGGCGCACTAACAAGGTGTTTATGACTTTAAGCGTAACACACACACACACACAGATAACACACTCCCACACACACATGCACAGTAGGCAGACAAAAGGCGTCCGCCTTGAAGAGTCATTTTCGAGGGCAAAAGCAGCCTCCTTCTGACTGACGAACGCTGCTCTGCGTTGGTATTTAGGGTTATTGTACCCAGCACCCTCCCCCTCCCACCAACACCTCTCTGCTTGTTGTTGTAGAACAAATAGACACGTTGAAGTGCAGTTAGACGGAAGTTGATGTCGCTGCTGGGATGGGCGTGATAAAAAAAGGGGTAACTGTTGATACTTTGTACGCTTGTTACCAGACAAATCACAGCCAGAGAGAGAGAGAGAGAGAGAGAGGGCAGGTACATAAATTAAACACAGTGGCCAGTTGGAGGGGCGGGGGCGTGGCATAAAAAGTGCCGTCAACATGTCTAGACATGACACGACACGATGCGATACGTTGCGCGTTGTGTTCTTTGGGCTTATCAAAGGCGCCTTGAGCACGTTTTGCGCTGCGCCTGTGGGGTATGCAACACTTTTTGTGCGTCTCACACACTGCGTGCATGTGTGTGCGTGTCGCAAATTAAATTCAAGACAAATGATTGATGGCGACTTTGGCCTGCAAGTGCTATAAGAAAAGTTCAATGATTTATGCTTTTTTGCCTAGTTTCCTCTGGCTACACTAAATGATTGTTTTCTTCTCATGCTGCTGCCGCTTCTTCCACTACTTTGCACTTTTAATGTATTTTTTGACAAGTCATGTTCATAACTCAGTGTCCTGTAAAATTTCCTACACCAGGCACACACACATACATTCCACACACAAACACAGCTGTAAAACTTTTGCTGCAAAGTTAAAGTTGGAAGTTTGCTTAGCCGCTTTTTAGTTATTTTGCTTTTGCAACCGCTGCCTGTGTGTGTGTGTGTTTGTGTTTTTGTTTATTTCATGCAAGGCAAATCATTTGTCAAAAAACGCACCAAAAACTTTGGCTGTTTGCTGTTGACAAGCCAAAAGTTACGTCAATTTGTATTAGCAACTTTTTGCCCAAAACTGGCCAGGGTAGAAAAACTTTGGAGTGGCCAACGCTGAGATTCTCTACATCGAAGATGATATACCGTGAAGATGCTTAAGATCTAAACACACACACACATAGATAAGTTGTGCGGTTTTGAGCTACAAACTTCATCTCTGTCTCCCTTTCCCTCATTCTCCCTCTCGAGTACGCTCAGTTAGCCGAAAAAGACTCTCGAAACACTTTAAAAATAACTGTCAACTATTTATATATACAGTATATATTAAATACATATAGTATAACAGCAGATATGTGTATATGGTATATGGAAATGAGTCTGAAATTAATTAACAAGAAGTTTTGTCAACTGTTGTTAGTCATTTGGCAGGCAGACTGCAGCTGACAGATGCCTCTTAAAGGGATAGAAGAGTACTGAGCACTATTCCAATTTCATATAATTAAGTAATAGCTCTGGTGACACTTATCCCTGCAGCCAGCGATGTGCCAGAGAATGAGGTGTCCCTGATTCTGATGAAGTTTACAGAGGCAAAATTAACTGAGCTGCCTCAGTCAGCAAAATGTGATGCGAAACAATTAATTAAACTAATGACTTGGTGGAAATTTGGTGGGGGGGGGGTTCAAAATAACTCTGGGACAGAGATGAATTGTTATAATCCACAGTGGCTCTATAATAGTTCCTATAACACATTATTGATTATAAACTGTAAATTAAACGCAATGAATTGTAGAACTTCCTTGTATTGATGATAGATCATATAATATTGGGGGAAATGTAATATTATTTCTTAGGCGAGGCAAATATAGTTTCGCTCGATTATAAACTCTATTCAAATCAAGAGTTGGATCTTTCAGCAGCTATAAAATTATCTATCTTATATATATGATACATACTTGATTATTGTCTCTGATGATGTATCTTTTTGTACGTGATGTACGTGATAATAGTATAACTAAATTGAGCAAGAATTTGATTAGAACAGTCATTGCAATTTGTAGAATGACTGACTGAAATAACAATTAATGCGCACAGAATGAATTCGCCGAACTGAGTCGTCGCGTCTCGTCAAGCAATTTGCATTAAATTGTATAGACTATATACATACAATATATACATACTAAATAGAATTTATAGAAATTGCCAGATGAGCAAAGCAAGAGAAAAGAGCGAGATATAGCAGACGAATGATAAACAATAGAACTGAAAGGGAATGAAAACTTATATATGAAGTATTGTGCATATAACTGAAATATGTACATATTCTAGTGATTATAAAATAAAGAAATGTGATAGCTAGAATAATATATATTATATATATTAAAGAAGAAAGTCTGCTTATCACATTTTGATGCTGTGAAGCCAATTAACACCCAACTGTTATTCAG
Organism: Zaprionus davidi; assembly: GCA_018903715.1. NCBI lineage: Eukaryota > Metazoa > Arthropoda > Insecta > Diptera > Drosophilidae > Zaprionus > Zaprionus davidi. The sequence goes on from JAEIGL010000003.1 coordinate 7,346,427, forward strand.
CTCAAGTTCAAGTTGATTTGGGTCAAAGTTCGTGGTTGACTAATGCACGATTGACCCGTCAAAGGGTGGCAAATCTGTTTAGATTTACTCAGGATTAAATATACAATTCTATATTAAAAGAAAAAGTAAAAACTACTGTGCGCTAAATGCAATTTTAATTGAAGTTTTGCGTGTGTCCGCTAAATCAGGCGTGCAACCTTGCGAAGCTGCCCCACCTTACTCCCTCAAGTTGGAGAGGGAGTGGCAGGGGGAGGAAGGTGCGCAAGTGTTGTAGCTTGCACTGCAATTTGCCAGCTGTCAGTCTACATTCAATATCGGGAGCGAACCTGTAAAATGCTGCCCAACACGCAATGGGACGAACATGCAAATTGCAACGACTTCAACGGTGTGGAAGAGGTAGGTGTGAGCGAAGGGAGAGGGGTGGGGAGAGTGGGGAGGAGCCACAATTAAACTTGTCAGCGCGCTTGAAATTTAAAGCCAGTACCAGATAGAAAGAGAGAGAGAGAGAGAGCACAGGCTCGACAATAAATACCAAATAATTGCGGGCCATAAAAGTTAAGTTGTTAATTGTCCCGGATCGAAACGGAACTTGATCGGATCGCACAAGGCATCGCGTGCAACATTTGATGAACTGCCTAGTTGTTGTTTTCCACTTGTTGTTGCTGTTATTGTGGGCCTATGCCAACCAGCACCCCCAAAAAAACTTGTGCCGCAAAAAAACAATGTTAAATAATTCATTTGGCAGGCCAAAAGTTTGTTGCGTGAGAATTTAGCCATATTACACGTTCCACTGCTGTCATTGGCATGGCCAGAGAGAGAGAGAGGGAGGAAAGGCCTTCTTGAGTGTTGCCCCCGACATTTTGCGTGCTAAGCCGGAAATGAAAACTCAGTTAATTGCCCTAAAGTATGCGGAAAATGTCCACAGTTCTCCTTGTTGCTGTTGCTGTTTATCGATACAAGTTGAGCAACAGCTGCGGCGCTTTCCTTGGGGTAGTCTGGGCCGATTCGTGGATCTACCTTTGGGGCAAATTCGCGTCAATGAACTCGCACAGCACATCAGACAGTCAGGCAGTCGGGTAGGCGACTGGGCAGTTGTTTAAGTAGGCGGGGCAGCCCGTCGAAGATAATGGAAAACTCATGTACGGCGCCCATCGAATCAATTTGTTCATTTTTAATGAGCGCAATATATAAATAGGATATATATGTGTATACATATCGGGGCAGATGTTGAATGGAAGCGGGCCGCATGGCAACTGTTTGCATGTTAGTTTACAGTTGGGTATACTCGACTATAGTGATACCCAGTAGAAGTCACTGATCTATAACAATAGAAACAGGTCAACAAAGAAACGATAGTTATTGATAAATAAAATCAATTATAAACGATAAATAAAGACTGCGGCTTAATAAGGCTTACATTTCATAAGCAATCTTACCCTTAACATCGTATACAATCGTTACACAATCGACGGCTATCGATCACAATCGATAATACAACCATTTTGTGAGAAAAAATATAAGCCATCTAAGCTATGTCATAATTTTACACCTCATCGATCAATTATTAATTGATATCGATAAATTATCGATAATAACCCATATATTAATAATTGTTATCGATTAATGTAAATCCCAAAACCTAGTTTTCATTATTTATTACGTTTATATTGGAAAGGGCATCTGCGTCTCAGCTAAATGGTTTACCCAATCGATAACTATCGTTTACCAGATCACAACTTGTTCATGCTATTAAGAACTTTGTTATGTTTTTTATGTAGTGTTGATGTTTTCCCAAATGTAGTTAAGTAATAAAACTCATCATTAACTATCGATTACAATCGATAAGTCAACAGCTTCAGTTAAAGACCTTAGCCCTGCCCGCATGACTCATTGAACTGATTGAACAAAATGCTTGTATATTATTTACCATAACTGTCATCGACGGCAGCATAAGGGGGCGTGGCATCGCTGTGTGCCGAGTCCATTGTATCGCCCGCGACGGCATTGGCAAAGGCCAACGTTGTGGCTGGAATAGCCGGCGGTAATGGCGGTTGATCTTGTTGTTCGATGGAAGTGGGTGCAGTGCTGGCCTCTTTTGGTGGTGAACTGTGCGTGGCGAGGTTAAAGTTCAGGTCCAGGTCAGTCTCTAGATTATCCCAGCCGGAGCCAGCATGCTCGGCGTCAGTCTCAGCGCCCACAGCTTTGACCAGATCCATGATATTGGCATCCGAAGTGCCAGCAGCGGCAGGCGGCAGCTCTGTTGCTTCCCCGCCTGCTCCCCCACCGGTGCTGCTGCTGCTGCTGCTTGGCACAGTGGGCAAACTGCTGCTGTCGGCAACAGCTTTGGCGGCAGCGGCTGCCACATGGAATAGCGATGGCGTTGCTGTGCTGGGCAGTGCTGTGGTCCAATGCTGCTGCACGATGTTGCTGAAGAGCAACAACTGCAACAGGGCGCGCACTGCCAGCGGCAATTGTTGCTGTTGTTGTAGAGGGCGTGGCATTTTGAATGGTTGCTCTCTCTTCTCAGTTCCTTGATTAACTGTGCGTTCCTCTTGTGTGTGCGTGTGCGTCTGTGTGTGTGCGCTTGCAGTCCGTCTACAGTTTGTGCTGATTAATGAGCTCTCTTGTCCCACTGTGCGCTGGAGACTCAAGTCTTGTGTCGTTGTGACTATTGTTCGATCTGCTGCTGCTTGCTTACAACATTCTGTTTGCCTTTGTTGTTGTGCTTGTTGTTGTTGTTGTTGTTGCTACTCCTTCTTTTGTTTATGGAATTGTGCAATTGTTTATAGTCTAATTTATTGCTAGAGTTGCGCGTATTTGCTTAGATGATTTCCATTTTGGCACTGTCACAAAATATTACGAAAATAAATAACCGACTTATAGTAGGGCTCATCTTGTTGTTGTTTTTATTGTTGTTGTTGTTACTCTTGTTGTTGCTGTCACATTTTACCATAATTTATTGCATTTTTCGAATATTCTTTCTCAACACTTTCTTCACAAACAGAGCGAGCGCAGAGTTCAACGCGGTTCAATCTGCAAACCTTCTCTTCATCAGCTTCATTGGCTACACTCGCCCTCTCTCTCGCTCTCTCTCTTTCTCTCAGTCATGTGTGACCACATTAAATACTATATATAAATACATGTGTATATATAGTTGAATAATGGTCCCCATTCGATCTGAAGAGCAGCACAGAAATTTGCTGGGATCGCGCGATGCCGACACGAACTTCCCTCGAGGGAGAATCGCGACTGGCAAGAGTCGACACTGTGCTACAAAGATAAGGCATTTGATTTGGATTTGATTCATATAAACTACGTGAATGACTTGAGGTTTATGATTAATTTGTTGCATTGAAGTAGGATCTATCGAAACAGCTGTAGAATTCTAAGGCATCATGTCATGTAAATAAGAAATAGAAAGATAGATAGAAGAAGAGAGAGAGAGAGAGAATGAAAGATTTATATCGAAAGAAAAAAGAGTCATGTTGAAAGAAAGAGAGAGTTATATCGAAAGGAATAGCAGATTATTGTCATAAGAAAGGGAGAAGAAAACAGAGATCGAGAGCACTTTGCAGTTTTTAAGGTGAACAGTATTCTTTGGCACTATATGATATACTAAAGAGAGAGAGAGAGAGAGAGAGAGAGAAAGAGAGTAATATCGAAAGAGAGAGAGGAACAGTACTATCGAAAGAAACAGAGGGAGTAACATTGAAAGAAAGAAGAGAAGAAAGCAACGAAAGAGCTTTGAAGGGAACCTATGAAAATTGGGTTGACTCAGTCTAAATACGATATATGTGGAACAGTATGAATACAAAAGCCAGCAGACTAAGAGAGAACGAGAGCAACAGTCGCGCAAAACGCGACAGTGGGATACTCTTCGACCTATGTTCCCGTGTAGTTTAATTTGTTAAATTCATACACAAATGCATATACACATGCTTTGAAATTAATCCCGACAGATGGCGCTCGCGCTTCGCGCTCGCCCGCCTCCCTTGTTAGCTGAGAGAAGCACTTGGTTTTGTGCTCATACTTTCTTAAATAACTTCTGTGTTTATTGTTCGATCGGATTGTAATTTTGAGGATACGTATATATTCTATTCAGCTTAGTATATGTTAAAGTCAGAAAGTTGTATCTTTTATACAGCGCTTACAAATTAAGTTCAAAAATTAAACTATTGATTTGTGGGGGCGGTGGGCGTGGCACCTAACATTTGAAATGAACTTGATCTGCTTATAGTACACAGGAGTTTTCCTGCCAAATTTGGTAACTCTAGCTTTTATAATAGCTGAGGTCTGTGCGACAGACAGACAGACAGACAGACAGACATGGCTTAATCGACTCGGCTTGTGATCCTGAGCAAGAATATATATACTTTATGGGGTCTGCCACGCCTCCTTCTGCCTGTTACATACATTTGCACAAAGTTAGTATACCCTTTTTTGACCATTTTCAATGGTCGAAGGGTATAAAAATAAAAAGCACAGCAGAGAATGGAATACACAAAAAAATAGAGAAAGAGAGAGAGAGAGATAGAGTGAGTGAAAAAGAGCGCAGTTGACTTAGTCAGAATATTCATTGAATTTAAATGGATAAGTTATCAAAGTAAAGGTTGATCAAACGAGATAGAAAGAGAGTGACAGTGAAAAGAGAAAGAGACACAGAGAATACTGTAGAGAGTCAAAGCAACAGCAATAGTAACTAAAGTCACCTCACAATTGAGCGCCATTAAGTTTTGCTAATTTTTGTAATTTTTCTGATTTTTAGCCTTTAATTTTTATCCGCTAAATCGCTAAAAGAAGTACATGGCCAACATGGCAATGGTCAATCGTGTTTAAAAGGCAAACCCTGTTGGCTGTCCATCAATGTGCCAATCCAAGCTTACTAATTACCAACAACTAGTCTAATGCAACATCTGCCAATCACGCGGAGAACAGCTGCGCTAACTAATATGCCCCATCAAATGCAGCCAGTGCAGCGCAACCAGCTGCGACAGCAACACGGAGAGGTAAAGAGAGGGTGCAGGGGATGAGAGGGGTGAGTGTGCAAAGTGCAAATTGCAGTTAGCTCGTGCTGATTCATTCAGAATTGCCACGGCAGGCCACGCCATGCCGTTGGCTCACGATTGAAGCGCTGGAGCTGCCTGAGCTGCCCGAGCAGCCTGAGCTAATTAGCAGCTCATCAAACTGCAGCCGCATGCAAACAAAAAAAGAAAGAAGCTAAAGCCAACTACAGCTGGGTCTGGGACTTGCAAGGCATATGGCCAAGTCACCGGGTGCCCCCCTAACTCTTTGGCAGAGGCAATAAAGAAACAACAAAAAAAAAACGACAAGAACAGAGTTTACCTTAGGCATGTCGAAGTTTAAATACCCTTGCTGTTTTTGGAAGTAGTCTAAGGGGACTTGACCTATAGGTATATATGTTATATATATATTGTATATACTATAGAACAGTTTGATAAAACTGAATAAGTTTTGTGGAAAGTAATAAAGTTCTAAGATATGCAAAGTAAATTTGTTTTGAAAATCTTCTATTTACAAAATTTGTTTCCATAAAACTTATAGCATATAGTAGTGATGTGATTCTTATAAAATTTCAGCAATATCTAAAATGCACTATAAATCAAATACTGACTTAGTTTAGCTGCGATAACTTGACAGGTTTCTTATAAAATCTTATATTTCCGCTGGATTGTTTTTTTATTATAATGAAATTTTCACAGGTTGCTTTTGATATAAAAATGTAGAAGTGTGTTGAATTTGGTGTCGAAAAATTGCTCAGAAGATACTAAAACACTTTTTTGAAAGTTCAAACCAAGAGAGCTATTGAAACTTAGAGCCGTATGCCCAACGTAACGCATTGTAACCTTTTTTAACCTAAAGTAACCGAAAGTAAGTTACTTGACTATTTTCAAAGCTTCCTATCAAAGTTAATATACCTTCAATGAAAGGGTATACTAAATATCAAATAGTGACACAGAAAGACGGATAGAACGAGAACAATATATAGAGAACGATATATTGGAAAACGAGTTGACGACGACCAAGTTGAGTTGAGTTGAGTTGAGCCGTCAGTGTAAAATTGGTCAATCAAGCGACAATTGTTGGCCATTTATATGGCCGGGAGAGCGCGTTCTGACGCAGACAGCGGACAGATAAGCAGACGAGGCTCGTAAAAATAAGCCATAACAATAGTCATAAGAGAGGAAGACGGACAGAGAGAGAGAGAGAGAGAGAAAGAGAGACTGTGTGTGTGTGTGCGGAGAGCCTGCGTCAATATTTAATAAACCCAACGGGGTCACCGACTTTGGGGACAGCATTTTGATTAGCCCGGCCGGACAATTTGATTGTAACTGCCCTCTGACATGTGCCCGGACGGCAATTGGCAGTGTAATTGAAAAATTGCCCACTGTTCGCTGTCAAGTGCAGAGCGGACGCAGCGGCAGCAGCCGTATCTATGCATATGCTATATGGTATCTGTATATATGACCCATAAATAGAAGTCAGACACACACACTGACATGTACAATCGTGACGAGTTTTTTATGGTCGATGGCCGCTTGCAACGATAAGCTCCATTATGCTTGTCATATACATAAAATAATAATAATAATACCCGTTTTGCAAGTGTGTGTGTGTGATTGATAAAAAGTGAACAAATTGTCGTTCTGACAGGTAATAACATTTATCGGAAGTAGCTGATACTTTGCCCTAAACTGAGACAAATGAGCATAAGCCGATTTTCTATTCCGTTTCTGTTTCTTCTTCTTATACGTTCTCAACAACTTAAAGTGTGTATGTGTGTGTGGGTAGAACGACGAGCTAAGCATGTGAAAGTGTGTTAAAGTGTCTCAAGTATCAATTGGCATCGTCTAATTGACGCTACTTGAATCTACAAGGGGGTATCGCTATATCAAGAGCTATAAAATAGATGGAGTGAAATATGTGGATTTGATCTATTTTAAAGTGATCTATGGTGTGAAACCTGGATTATAACAGGATTATAGCGTGTTTTGAAAATAAGTTAGTGTAAGGGTTCTTTACTAAGAATTAGCAGTATAACACTATATTGTGCTTTAAAATAGGGTTAAAGTGAAAGATATAATATATACATAGAAAGCGATATCTTTTAATAATCTTCTTGATCTTAACTAAGAATATGCTTTTTATCTTTAACGAAGTAGAATAAATTGATTAATGAAAGTGAACCCATCTGTATAGTACTTTTAAATAATCTGAAATCAAAATATAGTCTTTAGTTTTATATATATTATCTAGCGTGTAACCCTATGACAAGATTATTTACTGAGAATTAGCTGTAGATCATTATCTTGTGCTATAAAATAGCTCAAATGGTAATGCCCTAAGTGACATTAATAGATATATCTGTCTATAGAATATAGAAGTGAGTAATACCTTGATGTTACCTCTAAAAAAGGTGTATAAACTGCTTTTTATGAATCTATATCTATATATATTTTTATATCTATATTTATATCGGTATCTTTATATCATATCGACATATATGTATTTAAATGTTATTTACTGTTATCAAATTGAGGCACTGCATCTAAAGAAATCTAATAAGCGTGAGAAGTTTTGATAACCCACATATGAAATGTACATAAGTATGTATTATAACACTTTCCCAAAAACTGAATAAAAGATATTGTATACACTACGTAGCGTGTGGCGCACTACCCACATGGGTTTGTTTGTTTATTTTCTTTTTGTCAACCCAACAAGCCGTGTTTATGGCCTTTCATGAATGGCCCATATTGTGGCCTCGCACAATGCTCGGTGCAAGTGGAAGTATGGTATATAAAGAGAACGCTGGTGACTCTGTTGCGGAACTGTGTTAATTGGTAGGGAAAACAAAACCGGAATCGAATCGGTAACGAAATCCCGGATTGCCTCTGTGCCATGGCTAAGGTCAGTGCACTGGGAAGTGCGAGAAAGATGCGCATGCACCATGCAAAGGACATTGGCGCCATTGCACAGCACAGACAGGACACTCAGGACACAGCAGGGGAAAAATCAATAGAACCGGGCTGGGTCCGTTGGCCGTGTGCACGTGGTACATCAACGAGAACTGGCTCAAAGTTGTAGAGCTCTCTAGAGCTCTATGTATCTGCATCTCAGCAGTATTTTAATCTGTGTCACTTAACTGTCGCAGCGTGCCTATCATGAGGAATGCTGGGTATCTATTTATATTTATAATGCTGGGTATATATCCATCCATCTTTTTGCTCTTTTGCTAAATATGCTAAATTATTATGATGTTGTTCGCGAAGAAAACAAAGCGAGCCTCTTAACGACTCTATAGAAAACATACGCACAGAATGTCAACAAAACTCGCAACGAGAGCGACGATATAAACCCCAGTAGACTCTCTCAAGCGCGCTCTCACACTCCTTCTCTCTCTCTCTGTCACTCTCTTTTAGACACTCTCTCACGACTCGTTTTGAGCGAATTTGCTTGGCCTTTGGGCTCTGCGTTCTGCTGTTTTTTTTTATTGATTTCTTGAAAGGTACACAAAATGCGAATAACAACAACAACACAACGAACAAAGACAAAAACAACAACAACAACAAGATGAACACCATGAACACATTATAGGGCATTATTATGCAGTTTCTTTTTGTTATTAAACATAATTTTTATTGTTTCTTTCACTCCTCCGTTTTTGCATGGAAATATTTTGAGTTTTTCCACTTTGTTTACACATATTTATGCACGTTTTGACATGTATTCGCTTTGCATGTGTTGCCAGAATATTTATATGTATTTTATTTTCAAAATATTCAAATTAATTCTTATGTTTCATTGTTTATATTGTCCAATTGTACCGTTAGATTTGCTTTATGAATATATTGTAGAATGCTTTTTGTACCAATGATGCCCGATGAGTGGAGACGGTGGAAGAAAAAAAAGGCGGCTGCTGCGCAGAGAATTTTTCAGGCTTACGCACTGCCCAATAAAATAATTGGAAATACTTTTCACTGTTTTTCTCACTGCGCCCAGTCACGAAACGCGTGTTTTTGGTTAATTTTTGTGCTTAACTATGCTCTGCATGCAATTTCATTGACAATTTTTCGAATTTCCACAAAAATTTCGCCTCTTTCTTTTGCCCATGGGCCACAATCAGAATCAGAATCAGAAAAACTACAGCAACGAGAGACGGCAACGGCGACGGCGACGGCGACTGTGATGACAGAGACAGACAAACACACGGGCAGACTGCTGCTGCTACTGTCAGATACATTGGGCAGCATGTTCGCCGCAGTCGCAGCCAACTCGCCGTGTTGTGTGCGGCATATGCGGCAGCTGGCTGTCTGCTGCTGCTGCCGCTGTTACTGAGAGAGTGAGAGCAAGAGAACGTGAGAGCGAGAGTGGCGTGTGCCTATGCATGTGCATGTGTGTGTGTGAGTAACTCGCCGCCAAGCAAAGAAAATGCGAGTGCAAAAGGGAATTTTATGTTGTTGGGGAATTTCGTATTGGGCGCGCATTTGAATTGTGGGATGTTTCACGGACTATCGATAACAGCTGCTGCGCGTGTATTTCTCTTCAAGTGTTGAAGTGTAAAAACAATTATTAGATAACTAAATATTGTTGCTGACACGTGTGTGATTAATTTGACAATCGATGGAGATAAGCACCTGCAAGGGTATAAAACATTCGGCATGCCGTAGGTAGCCTTTCTTCCTCGTTTTTTTTGTTATTAATAAAATATGCCAACGATAAGCAAAGTTCAGTGTGCTATTCTCGTACAATGCAGATAAAAACAAGGGTATATGGTAATAATGACAGCAGTTTTTTTTGTTAATGAAATTTGGCAAGGGCATTGCAAGAGTAAATAGTTTAAAATAAATTAAAATTAAATTTCTAGTTTCTCCAGCAAGTTTATTTTGTTTAAAATGAACTTAAAGTTTATTTTAATTATTAATTCCCTTTTCAAAAACAAATGAATCATTAACTGGGTCAAGTTCTAAGCAGATTTCCCTGTGTTTTCATAACAACGCGTGCAGATTAAAATATGCCATAATTTTTGGGGCACCCTCAGGTACTTTGATCCTAACTGTCTGCTCTCTCATTGTTCGCTCTGCATTTATGGCCTTCACTTGTGTACAAGCGTGTGTGTCTGTGTGGGTGTGTGTGTGTAGGCGAACATTCCCCTTCCCCTGCTGCTGCAACAGCCACAAAAGATACATCATTAGGCATTATGTTAAAATTACCTGCCTATGCATAAAACCACTTGAAAACTCATTACAAAAGCGGTACACCGGGTATAATACACACACACACACACATACATAGGCGCACATAGCCACCTACACTCACACACACACAGACGCACGCACAGGGTGTCAAAGACAAACGTTGAGCGGAAAATGTTGCTGTAACTGGCGAAAAACAGTTTACACCGCTGGCCGCAAGAGTAGGCGCTGCTAAAGTTGCCTCAGGGGCGTAAAAGCACTTAGATTTATGTCGCCCGATACACACGCACATCAGCAGCAGCACACACACACCAGTACACACACAAAATGCACACACACACACACAATATGTAGTCACGACTTTGGCTCGTTTTATGCATTTAATAAAAACTTTCACTCGAGCATTCGCATTGGCTGATGCTCCCCTTCCCCCCTTGCCGCATGTCCCACTCCCCTCCCCCCTTTGGATTGCCCTCTTTTCTGCTGCAGTGGAAAAACTTTTGCGCTGCATTGAAGCGAAGTACTTAAAAAGCAATTTCCATGCGGGCCAACATAAAAAGGGCTACAGCTCGCCAGGCTGCTCCTGATGCTGCTCGTCGGTCTGGTCTTGCTGCTGCTCCTGCGCCTGGTCCAGGCTCGAGATATTAATGAAATGATTCGAGTGGAGTTACGCTTATGCTGCGAATATGCTTAATTTTTTATTCCTTATTATGTGCGTCGTTTCATTTTTTTTCTCTCGCTCTCTCTCTTTTCTTCGTGTTTTTTGTGGCTTATTAAAAAGTTGAGAACACTGCGAGGTGTCGCTACTGCCTGTGGCCTATTTCAGGGTGTGTGTGTGTGTGTGCATTGGTGTGTGGCTGGGTGAGTATGAAAGAATCATAAAACCCATCAAAATAATGTTAATTCATTAAGTGGCAGTAACTTACTCGGGCGCCCAAGTGTAGGCTATAAAAATTTTACGCACAGCAGCAGCGCAGCCAGCAGCGCAGCCAGCAGCGCAGCCACCACATCATTAGAGAAGGGGGAGAGGAGAGGAAGGGAACTGCTATTGCTGCTGCTGCTGCCTTGGGTTAGGTTAGGCGAACTTCGTTTTGAGAATGATTTTTATTTATATTTTATGGCTTCTTGTTTTCGGTGCTGGTAATTAGAGCAGCTTTATGCCCTGGCCCTGGCTCTGCTTGCCAGTCTGCCAGGTGTAGAGAGGAGTATAGTATATCATGCTGTGGCAGCCAACAACAGCAATAGCAACAACAACGTGCCAAGCTCAACAATAAACTCGAAAATTATGTGAATGAGTTTCTTAACTTATTTTCGCTTGTGGAAACACTGTGTGGCATAGGCACTTCCAAAAAAAAAGTTACCCCTGCTACACTCTTGTCCCCCCTCCCTGGCTCTGGTTTAGGCCTCTCAAGATTTATATCTGGCACATGGCAGAGGATGAGCACGAAGTGAAGGCAGGCCGAGGCAGGTCGAACAAACAAAACAAACCAGAAAGTGAAACGAAACGAAACAAACAAGCAAAGTTAAATGAACAACTTTTGTGCATTATTTATCTGCAGCATGAACAAACAGTGCGAGCAGTAAGGAGTCTGACAGCACTGCCAGATACCCTGTATTTTAGAGGAAAGAGAAAGGGAAGACTGAGACTTCTCTAAGACTGCAGAAGTAGAAGTGAAAGGAGGCAAGAAGCTAGTTCCAATCACAGTCAGGCCTGCAAGGCAAGCAAACAGGCTGTTTGCCACACATCACTACAGGGTATTGTGCGATAGATACCCTGTATTTGGAGGAAGCAGTACAATAGACTGCACGCTCAGTCAGTTGCGCAGAAAACCAGAAAGAAAGGCTGCATTCGGCATTGGGAAAGTTTTTTTACTCTTGCAAGTTCAGGTAAAGCATGTGTAGCAAATTTCAGTTGGATTATTTCAGAACTGAGAGACTAATTTGCATTGTAACAAACAGACAGATAGACAAACAGACAGATAGACAGACAGACAGACAGACAGACAGATAGATAGACAGACAGACATACAGGAAGACATGTCTAGTTTGACTCCTCTGTCGATGCTGATTCAGAATATTTATACAATACAATATTGAGAGACTAGTTTGCATTGTAACAAACAGACAGATAGACAGACAAACAGACAGACAGATAGAGAGACAGACGGACATGTCTAGTTTGACTCCTCTGTCGATGCTGATTCAGAATATTTATACAATACTTTATGGGGTCCAATATGTCTTATAAGATGCGTTGCAAACTTCTAGCCAAAATGAATATACCCTCTGCCACATAGAAGCTACAGGGTATATGGCAAATCATAACCGCAACAAGGCTGCAGACTGTGGCAGGCAGCGGCATGAGGCAAGCAGCTTGCCAGCAGCAGATGAAACCGCTTGGACTGATTATAGCGCTGTGTGAGTGTGTGTGTGTGTGTGTCAGAGTATGCCTCTTTATATTTGTGTGTGTGTGTGGTAGCCACTCATTTAATATTTTATGACTTATCTCTTTTCTATTAAGATATTTTAATGCACAATGCCAAAAACAGCAAACCGCACAAGGCTGAGCACCATAAAATCTAATAAACATAAGTCAGTGTCTGTCAGCTGTGTGTGTGTGTGTGTGTGTGCGCTGTATATGCCTGTGGTTTCGTGGCATTTTATGAGTCTGCTTTATTGATACGTTCGCTCGAAGAAGAAGTTTACAGCTGCAAGAGGAGGCGAACTTCAGTTAGGAACCGGCGCTGGAGCAGACCCCGAGGCAGCCGCAGCAGCAGCAGCAGTCAGTCTGGAGCAGGCAGCAATTTTTAATATGCATTAAAATTAATAAGAACACGTGTCTTGCTCACGCCAAGTCCTCCCCTCTCCTGCCCCTCGGCAGCGTCGTCGTCGTCGTTCATAATTCCATTTTATCGCGCACAAATTTTTATAGCAGCACCGCAGGCGTCGATTTTAAATAATGTCTCGTTCCCTCTCTTACCCTCTCCCGCTGCTGATTTTGACGCCATTTTGTTGGGTTGTTAATTTTATGCTCATGAGATAAGAAAATGTGAGAGGAAAATGCTGGAAAATTGCTTGCAGGTAGCTCGATTTATTGAGCAAATCAAATGACAAACGGATCGTGCTGCGCTCTCTCTGTCTGCAGCTCCTTCTCCTCTCTCCCTCTCTCTCCTCTTCTTCTCGTACAATTCTCGTAAAATTACTTGCCCTAGGCCTTATAGCATTACCTACACATGCTTATATAGCCTGATGTATTTATGTTCAATTGCAAACTTTGATTTGTCATAAATGCAAACCTTGCCTGACCAAAGGCACCCCCCGCCTCTCTCTCTCCCTCTTGCTCGTTTAATAATCACATTTGGGTCAACAGAACTCAGGTCGCAATGCTAATTGCAGTCGCCCTGCCCCCACTCACCCCTGCAGCAAACATATTATTGCAATTGCTAATGCTGTTGGTCATCGTCGTCGTTGACGTCGACTTTGATCTGGTTATGAGCGCCGTGAGGCTTTTGCTGCGCACTGTGGCTGCCTGTGCTGTCAATTGCCGGCAATGTTATTGAATTGCCAGCAAGTAGAATACATCGAATACATTTCTCACATTTATTGCCCAGCTTAATCTGCTCTATGAATTTCCAATCCGTTGAGCGCTAAAACAAAATTCGTTGCATTTTTGCATTGCGCAGCAGGCGCGAGTAACGGTTACATTAGCAGTGGCAGAGGCAGTGGTAGAGGCAGTGGCAGTGGCAGTTACAATAAAAGCATCAGAGGAGATCCTTGCACTTTCCTTGCCCCTTTGCTCTTACTTCCCTGCCCTTTCCCTGCTGCTAATCTGCCACATACCTAAACCATTCCTAATATATTTCTGCCCCTTGCTTTGCTTCCTTTCTGCCCCTAACCTGCCTCTACCCTAACCCATTCTCTGGCCATTCCCTTGCCCGCTTTTCTTGCCCATTTCCCTAGCCCCTTCCTTACCTTTACCCTGTTGCTTCCCCGCCCTTTCCATTGCCTCTTTCCTTGTCATTTCCCTGATATATTCTCGCCTCTACTCTGACCCATTCCCTTGCCCCTTCTCTTGCTCCTACCCTGTCTCTACCCTGCACCTACCCTATACCCTATACCTACCCTTACCCCCTGCCTTACCTCTTTCCAGCCCTCTACCTCACTTCAAACCATTCCAATATGCGTTGCTCTGAGCAAACATTACTCATACGCAGCGTTTGCTCGCCGCGCGCTTGCTAAAATAGCCAACAGTTACAGGTGGGCGTAATACACTTGCCACGCCCCACACACACACACACACACAGACACAGACACACAGCCATACACATTGTGCATGATATTTACACCGTGGGCGCTGCTGTTTAACCAACGAACAATAAAACGAAATTGAATTTTGCGCTTTTAATGGCAAACGCACAAAGGCCATAAGCAAGCAAGCAGAGAGGGGACGGAGCGGTGAACAGGGCTTGGTGTGGCATGGATAATGGCGCCGTGGCAGGTGTGTATCAGACACGAACACACACACACAAAGAGAGTCGCGCGGTTGCACGCACATTAAATGCAGTTTTTAGCCTTTTGCAACTCCCGCGGGGGTCACAGCAGCAACACAAGCAATAACAACAAACAGAGCAGCAACAACAAACAGCAATAACAACAAACAGCACAACAGCAACAACAACAGTGAGAACAACAACAACAGCTACAACAATGGGTAGCCAATTATTTGCTGCACTTTCGACATTAAATTCATTTCGCCCTTTTTGGCTGCTCGACAGTTGGTTTATTGTTTATGACATGGAATTTAATTTAAGGCTAACACACACACACGCACATCCACATACATACATGCACAGTATATACTGGCACATGCACACAAAGAGAAAGAGAGCACACACATCGAGGGAACACACAGTCAAAGACAGAACACACGCAGTTGCAGTAGTTAACAATCGCTCGTGGCGCCATTGTCTTTGCGAAGAATCATAAAAGAGAAGAGAAAGCGTGAGGAAAGGAGATATGAAGTTATGCTTTATTGAGAAATAAGTCAAAGGAGAAACCCTACGAACTATTTTAACTGATTGAATGGAAGATATGTTGTAATTAAGCGCGAGTTAAACGAAAATCTTTTAAGAGTTTACTTTATAAAGTTACTTTAAATAAAAGGTGCAGGCTTAATGATACATATATCAAAAGATATATACATATTATGCATACAATGCTACATATACAAAGATTTGAAATACATATTCATAATGTAGGGTACAACTAAGCATATTTTGAGTTGCTTTAATTAGGCATGAGGCAAATTAATAGATCTCTGTAAAGAATTATCTATTGAATCAAACTTAGGGCCGTGGCGACGGTTTGGTGGCCCTTATGCATAACCTCTCACCTGCACTATTGTAATTATCTTGCTTTAGGTTTTTTTATCAAACATTTTTAAAAATTAAGAAACTTACTACAACGACATTGACATTTTCTTTCTGTTATAATAAAGTAGTTTTTGATAAATACTATATATATTCTTGTGCAGTATTAATAGCGGACAATTTAACTATTTCCGTCGGTTTGAACGTCAAGATCTCAGCTTTTGCAGAATCAAAAGTACAACAAATTTGTCTGGAAGCTTTCTGTACACAATAACTTCAGCTGCATGTTCAATTTTTTCCAATAGCACTACTCCACTGCTTGGTAGTCAGGGGATCCTTATGCACTGCACACCCCTCAATACGGGCCTGATCAAACTTATCATAGTTGCAAGTGAATAGATACATACGTTATGGATAAATATACATAGGTATGAGAAAGTTGAAATATATAATATCATATATTATATAATATATAAATAACTTCATAGTAGTATTAACTAACTGTCTCTTCAATGGAAATCCCTTTTAATATTCAAATATTGAAACATTTTAAACATATTCCACATAATGCTTAATTTCTTCATTACTATCCATACCCTGTACTTTTTATCAATAGAAATTCGCACGTTTGTTAAATAAATAAAATGAAATTTAACAAAGCCTTTGGGCAATCGTTGAAATTGCATTTTCCGCGAAGGGAAATACTGAAAAACGTTTTCCTGTTTTTTTGTATGCTCATAAAGAAATACGAGTAAATCTGGATACTAATTTTGCAGTTGATTTACTGCTGTTTGTATAATAAATTTGACTATCGATAGAGAGAGAGAAGCAGCGGGAGAGAGAGCGAGAAACGGAGTGAGATAGAGCGAGGAAGAAAGAGCACGCATGAGAGTGAGAGAGACAGTTAAAGTCGAATAGAGAAGCAGCAAATTTCCTTGCCAGATCTACTTCAGCTTGAGCTTGAATTTTTCGATCAAGCAGTGGTTCTATTCATATACCCATGTCTGTCGTATACCGCCTCGGGTCAGGGGGAAAAAAACAACTTGGGGAATGAAAAATTTATGTTTTCTATTATGCAAAGCAACAAACAAACTGTCTGCACATTTTCATGTGTCACTCTTTGCATTCTTGTTTTGAGTTGCATTTGTAGTTGTTGCTGTCGTTGTTGTTGTTGTTGTTGTCGTTGTTGCTGTTGTCGTTGACTTAATGGCAGACAACATTGTGAACATAATGCTGACATAATAATATTTTTGTTGTTGTCATGATCTGCATGCCATTCGCTAGTCTCCTTCGCCCTTCCCCCTTTTCTCTTCTCTCCCTTTGCCCTCTGCTAAATCACTCGCAGCTAACAGGACAAACGAGCGGGTGGAGATAGATGCAGTGGGAAGAGGGGAAGCGGGAGAGGGAGAGAGAGAGGGGAAATACTCTGGTTTAGACGGACTGACTGCGGGATTGCGGCTGCCGCCAACTGCCTTGGCATTTCTCTGTCCCATTACTCACAGCAGCAATGCAAAGCTCTTTTTTTTCTCTGCCTCTCTCCCTCTCTCTGTTCTCTCTTTCTGCCTCCCTCTCTCCGTCACTTCCGCTGCCTCTCTTCCCACCTCTTCTTATGTGTCATTTGTGCTTTTGCCATTTGCTGCAGCCTCAATAAATTTTATGGAAAATGCATTTTTATTGAAAAATATTTTCTGCTATTTTGCCGTTGAATAGCGCAAAATCAGCGTGCGTAGGGGAAAAACTGCTGCCGGGAAAGCTGCCATGCACACACACATAAAGCACACACACACACAAACACAATGACACAAAGCTAAAGTGAACATTTTCCTTTAATTATAGAATAACTCTTTGAGAGTATTTTCTTAGCAAAAGCCATGAAGAGGAGGAGGAGAAAGTGAATATTCCATGCATGACTTAGCTGACTGTTAAAACCTTGGGGTATTTATTGATATACTATATACATATAGAACTCTTGATATGACTTGAAAAGACTCTACTGAAGTGAAAGGGCGCATTGATTTTCAATTATACACATAGAAAGCTCTGCTGTCTGTTAAACTACATGAAGAGAGTATCAGACTGTCAGTATTATTTCTGTAAAATACTCCAAGAAGAGTATAGAGAGCAAGAAACCATATTATATACGTATATTAATTATATGTATATTAATTAATATTATAAGAACAATCCTGACTTCCGCTTGTTCCCTTCTTATTTTTAATTATATAAATAAAAACAAAACTAACAAAATCTATAGTCAAAGGCACCCACAAAACTCACTTATAATTCCCAGCATTGTTGCGTATAATTTGCACGAAGCTTTCTGCGAAGTTTCTTATGTCTAGTTGCTGAGATCACAACATTCATACAGACAGACAAATGAAGAGAATATATAGAGAATATAGCAAAGTACACGATGGTGTTCGATGCTGACCAACAAATTATACTGATCAACAAATTTCTGCCACGCCTTTTTCTGCCTTTTATATACATATTTACAAAGTTAGTTAAGTGATTGAAGGGTATAAACAGACATCAATATGTCAATGAATTAATTTGACGATAAATATATCGAATTATAATTTTATATATTTAATTTGTATAATTTAACTAATGTTAATCAGACATATGCAATTAGATGCATACATCATGTTGATGGAATCAATTAACAAACCCTATTGCAATTTATATAATTGTGTAAAAGATTGTTATTTACGAGTATAATATTTTTTTGATTTTTTTAAGTTAATATTTTGTAAATTGGTTTTCCTTGCAATGTGCCAATTTCATTCCGTTCATATTGAAAACAAAATGAATAAATGAAATATGCGTGAAGAATCTATGGAACATATTTCAGTCATGCAGTAGATGGGAAAATATTCGATTAGGGAGTCAGGAAGCCAAAACCGATGGCTAAGCCCCCAAAGAGTGTGTGCCTGGGCAGATACTGTGGACAAGTGTTGAGCTCATTGCGCGCTTGTGTGTGTGTGTGTGTGTCGTGATATGCTTGTGATTGGAGCATGAAACCGAGACGTATGATGATGTTGATGACGACAACGACGACGAGGACGAGGATAAGCACAAGGATGGGGCACAGATACACGCAGCATTGTGGGCTATGTGAGACGGTAGGGAGGAGGGATTAGGTGGCGGGTGTCATAAACAACAGACAAGTTGCACATGCACTCGAGCATAACTACCCGTTAGAGCAGCATGTACAAGTTTGTGTGTGTGTCTGTGTGTTGGTGAGCAAAAAAGTCAGCTAGAAAGGGGTCTGCAGGAGGGAAGGGGAGGGGACGGTACATGGCATCGCTGCGACATGGAGTCAGGCAGTCTGTGCATATTTTAACTCCCACAGGAAAAATTTCACAAGACAGTTTAGAAGCTATGACGTACATGCGACGGGGACGATGGGGCGTGGCACTACTGGGAGCTTTTGTGTGTGTGTGTGTGTGTGTGCTGTGGATTGGCAGCGTAGCCAACAACTGTGACCAAACAATGTTGAAGCTTTGATGAACCTTAAAAGGCAGCAACAATAGCAGCAACACCAACAACAGCAACAATGCCAATAGCAGACAGCAACAACAGCAACAACAACAACAGATACATGAGAAATATGACAAAATACTGCAGAGAATTGTGGAGAATGACGAGAGGGGGTGGTGGAGGGGCGCCTGTGAGTGCGCTGTGCATTGCAAAGTGTTTCTATCTCTGGCTGCTCTAGCCAGTGCACGCCAACGGGGCGTATGAGTGTTAAAAATTGTGCACCATGGATGAATTGAAGTTCCAGGGGGCCAGGCCAGAGTTGCAGCTGTATGGGTGTGTAGGTATACGTGTCTGGGTGTGTGTGTGTGTGTGAGTGTTTGTGAGTGTGACTCGTCACTTTAAGCAAATGGAGATGAATGCGGCTGCTGGGAGCACAATGTAGAAAATACATTGGCATATTTTATGCAAGCTTTTACCACAAAGGGCACACACACACACACACATACACACATTAAAACACGTACACACAGTCACCCCCTCTCGAGGGATTGCCTGCCTGGGCTGCCTTGACCGTTGTCAAATTTTCCAATTAATTGTTTATAGAATTTACGCAACTAATGGGAAAATTTGTATACCCGCTAGCCATGAGGACGGAAGGGTATTATAACTTTCTATGTAACAGGCAGATGGAGGCGTGGCAGACTCCACAAACTATATATATTCTTAATCTGCATCAACAGGTGAATCGATAAAGTCATGTCCATCTGTTCTCTCTGTCTGTTTGAAAACCTGGATCTCAGCGACTATAATAGCCAAGACTAAGATTAAGAGAGACTAAGAGCAAGTTTATTTTATTTGTATACAGCCCACGCCCCCTTCTGCCTCTGTAAATTTACAAAAACCGACTACAAAGCGTAATTTTAAGGCAGAACACTTCATTTTTCGTAAACACAAGAACAATGAACGCCCAAATGGTGTCTAAAAATCTAGTTGCGATCTGATCATTAACATAGAAGTTATGCAAGAAATCAGTAGTACGAAGACGCTCCCGAATTAGCTCCCCATAGTATGCAACACAAAATAAAAGTTATATATTCCAGATATCATTTTGATCAGCTGCGTAGCGGGTATATCACAGTCAAGTACACTCGACTTTCGAGCTTTAGTGCTTGTTGAAAATGTGAATATGTAAAAATGTGCAAATTTGAATAGTGCGTGCTGTGAATTTACCGTTAGTTCGCTTAGAATATACTGAGCCCGTAATTGTCATTTCATTTAAGCCACAATGCAAGCAGCATGAAATCTCCGACAAACGAGAATCAATTTTGCCTTGTAAAAAATGCCAAAAAACAATTTCAATAATATTTATGAGCATTTTATTTATGCATTTTTCGGTTTTATTTCGTTGCTTGTCGTGCGGCAGCAGCGTAAAGTATGCAACGTGCAATGTGCTGCGTGCATCAATATGCAAATGACACGCTCCAAAAAGTATGCAACACTTTTTGAACTGTGTTAAATCGTTGAAGCATTCTTGACATTTAGATTCATATCCTGCCTGCTGCTGCTGCTGCTGGCCGAGAAGTTGCTATCGTTATAATTGATTAATTAAATCTTGGCCGGGATAGCGATGCACACACACACGCACACACACGCTGCGTTAGACAGTTGCAGATTTGTCGGCAAAGTTGAGCAAAAAGTTGTCGCTGCTAAAAAGTTGCTATAACAAATATTTTGGACGTTTTTGTTGCTGCTGTTTTTGTTGTTGTTGTTGTTGCTGCTGCTGTAGCTACTGTTATTGTTGTTGCTGTGTCTTGTGTTTTTCGCTTTTACTTTGCATATTCTTGTTCGAGTTTGACATACGAGTTGAATTCTCATGTTGCTCACTTGTCAAGCTGTCAATTGGCACAAGACAGTCTCGTGGATGCTTTGCCACCCACACAGGCAGCAACACACACACACACACAGAGATGCACACACGCATGCAGCACTCGACAGATATGTCATTACATATATGGGCACTTGAAAAGTTTCGTATAAAGTGCGCAAAAGTTGAAGGAATCCTTAAAACGCAGCAGCCAACAGATGAAGACAGAGTGGGAGAGAGTTGCCTGTCCTTCCCCCTTCCACTCTCGCACCCTCTCTCTCTCTCTCCCTCTCTTTGCTGTACTCTTTTCTTTCTGCTGCCCTTTGGCAATGCAACTGCTTGGCAAGTTAACTGTAATCAGATTAATAACGGTAAACACTTGAAAAGGTATGCGAACGAACACTTTTGACTTGACTTAGTTGATTGAAAAACTGCAACTGCCACAGCACACACACCCACACACCTGTCACATCCGCAGGTGAGATTAAATTTCATTCCAGAGTTGAATTACTGACAACGGAAATTGATGTCATTGACTCGACGGCAAGTTGAGTTTGCTCTGCGCTCTGGCACTGCTGATTGTGATTAGTCGATAGACGATTGACGATTGCCGTTAGTCGATTGTGCTCTGTGCACTTTGATTGATTTATGTGTGTGCCAGTGCGAGTGTGTGTGTGTGTGTGTAAGTGTACTGGCTCTGACATTGGCATGTGTATGCTTTATGGCAGAGACAGCAATGAGGCAGCGCATTGCAATTGCAAGAATGTTGAGTCTAGACAAGTTGTGCATCGAAGACTTGCTAGAATAATGGTATACGCATATACCCTATAAATAAGGTACATAAGATACATGCCACATAGGCTATATAAAGCACATGCACATAGGATATATGCTGTAAAAGATACTTGCTTGCTTGCTTATTATTAAGTTGGAATCAATGCGGAGGCAGAGCGTATGCTTGTTGTGGGTTTACCTCCTACTCTGCTCTTAATCCCTTCCTTCTCCTGTGCTGACTGACACTGTGACTGACAATCGACCGTGTATGTTGATAAATTTAATTAAGCGCTAATATTTTAATTTATTACGATTATGCCCATGTTCTCATTCATGATGTGTCTGTGAACATGTGACGTATGAGTGATGTGGAGCTTGACAGTCCACGACCACGGCCATTGTTCTCGCACACCCCTTAACGCTGCCTCTACTCTTTTTTTAGCCTCCCTTGCGCAGTTTTAATTTGCTGCCATTTAATTTTATGAATTATTGATGCGTATTCAGTTAAAGTGTGATATACGAGTGTGTGTGTGCTTGTCTGTATGCTTAGGCAATTAGGCCGTGGGCCATATTTATATTGAATCGAGGCAACAACTATATATACAATAGATATATGTATACACTGTTATTTGCGGTTGATTTATGCGGTCGCTCAACTTCGGATTAGTCGCATTTACACACCACACAATGCTTGTTGTGTGCGTGTGTGTGTGTGTGGCACCATTGCACCATAGTTCATTTCAATTAAAAATTACTTTGTGCTGTAACTCACATGTCATAATATTCCGTTTAATTGACTGTACGACTTACCTGGAAAGAGAGAAAAAAGATATGGGAAACATTTTGATTTAGTATAATGGGAAGTATTGCAAGCGTTTGTCAATCATAAATCAGAGAGGGTTATTGGGTGTGATTTAAAATATTTATTATATTTAATGATGAAAGATATGTCATTATTATTAACTGAAATGAACTGCATAAGGGCTCCGTTTGCTGGGGTAGTTTATCTAACTGAAGGTTGAAATGAAAATCATGAAATATATTGAAGAAAAATAAAAGTTTTACATTCTTTGACTTCACTTTATAACTGCTTTATATATATATAAAATTGCCATAAATAATTAAAATAAAAGTCCAAGTAAAGCTGCCCTTAATATACACAGCTGTGGCCATTAATAATGACAAGTTGCTTGAAATTTAATTGCCCCGCTTTGATAAATTGATTTATTGACAATTTGTGATATATTGTTTGATATTTATTACTTATTTTCTTTAAGTTTGCCGATTTGTATTTCATATTATATTTAAATTTAGTTTTTTTTATTCTTTTCTTTGCTTGTTTCCTGCTAGCTTCGTTAGATAAAAAAATATCAATTATCGGCCTGCCGCCACTTTTGATCGAGTTTAACAAGAAGTGTTGAGTAAGTTACAACTATCGGGAATAAATAAATCGACTACAATCAATGACTTCAATAATAAATAAATCAGTTACACACATAGTTAATTAATGGCTTACAAAATATATTATATAAACATAGTTATTTATATATACTATATGTGTGCTACACCCCTTAGCAAGTGGCCTAGTTAATCATTTATGTGCCTCATTTCTAGCCCCCTTGAGCGTTTCACTTGATACACTTTGAAGTAGACAGCTCGCTCTCTCTCTCTTACTCTCCCTCTTTCTCTGTCACTCTGACTGGATTAGCGATAACTTTTCGAATTAGCTGTGAAATCCGAACAATTGATGAAAAGTTTATTTAAAATGTGACCCTTAAAGTTTTAAAACAATATAGAACAAAAAAAAACGAAGCACATTTGAGGCTAAAATTTCGATTTCAATCAGCGTCAGCTTGGACGCGTCCCAGGCGAGTTTCGAGCAGCGAAGTGTCCTTTTTATCCCTGCTGTGTGAAATTTAATATTTGTGTTCCTGGCACACTCACACACACACACAGGCACACATAGCAAATGCGTTGAGTAAATAAGCAGACCAGAAGGCAGGCAAGGCAGAGGAATAGAAAGAGGGACTGTGAGGGCTGGGAAGGGGAATGAGGTGCGAGCCACACGATGATAGCAGGCGAAAGTTGTGAGCCAAGTCCGCTGGCGGCTTAGCGGCAAAATCAATGACACAATAAATATTTGTGCAGCGCTTAAGCGTGGAGTGTTTAAGGTTGTGCGCAACAAGAACTGTTCCCCATACTATATATACATATATACAATAATATATATATATAAACACATACTATACCGGATATAGTGTATGCTCATGCAAGTATATATCTAACATATATCTCTCTATATATGTCTAGCTGTTATTTACTTATGTTGGGGGAATTCCAGTTTAGCAGGCGCTTTAAACGGAGCCTGGCTCTGCCTTTGACTGCTGTATATGTGTATGTGTGTGTGTGTGTGTGCACGTACACACATGTGCATGTGTCAGGCAGTAAGCCATCTTGGAAATGGCGTGCTCGCTTATTTCAAGTTTATTTCTTCTTTAGTCTGCATTTTTATTCGCCAAACTTTTCCTCCGACTGTCTTGCTGAATTTAAGTGTGCCATGACATAGGTATCTGTGTATGTGTATATGTGTGTGTGTGACAGTAGCGCGCATGTTTATTGCACTTTGGGGAATATCACTCGTGACCCAACCCAAGCGAAATCCAACAACGCCAACGCCTCCTCGTCTCCGTCCTTGCCTTGCCTCGGGTTGCTTGTGTAAGGCAAAACGTCGCTTAATGTGGCAGAAAAATGTGTAAATTACGTCGAAGCGAGCGCACTGCCTGCCTCTTTCTCTCTGTGTATGTATTTGTGTGTGTCTGTGCGTGTTGTGGTAGTATGTGTCACAAGTAAATTGAAAAATGTAGCGCATTGCAAAACTGAAGAAGAGTGAAGCAAATTAAATAAAAACGGCGAATGCCAAGAGATAAATGAGTGTGCGAGTGTGTGGGTATGAGAGTGTGCATGTGTGTGTGTGTGTCAGCGTGAGAGTGAGTAAAAGTACCTATATTACTGAGAGCATTCATTCTATTTTCAGTTTCAATTCGAGAACAGTTTCAATGCAAACTGAGCTCCAGATTAGTCGAGACACAAACCACTCAAAGCACTCAGCTGTTTGCAGTTCTTATGTGACTTTATTTTATTAATAATAAAACAATGCTTTAAGGAAATACAACTTTTGAAAAAATCAAAATTGCCAAAAGAATCTCTCTTCACTTTGGTGTATTTGTTTTTGCTTGAAATATTTTTTTTGCATTATGAATCAACTGTGTGCGGAAAACAATGAATCGTTGCAACACTCGTTTGATGGCAGCATAAAAATCACTGCATTGTACAGTGTTGCAAAAGTTGCAATCGATGGCAGAACCCAACAACTGCACAACATATCAGTGCCAGCAAAAGCAGGCGAGTAATAACTCAGAAGGAGTCGTTTTGAGCTTCTCATTGTATTCGCATTTTTATACTCATTTTTTATTGCTCATCATGCGCAGCACTGCGGTCGCGTGAGTGTCTGTCTGTTATATTTTTTAACTTCCTTGTTTTATCTGTTTTATGCGCTTCCGTATTTGAATATATGTATGTTTTTTTGCCCCCTCCCCACCACTCTTTTAGATACCTCTCAAGCCCACAAATCGCCGAGTTGCCCAGAACGGAAGGCACAAATATCATGCGCGAAAAATCAGAATGTTTTCTATGTGATTTATACGCTAGCACAGCGGGGAAAGGTGAAGTGTGGGCAAGGAGGAAGGGGGAAAAGGGGAAGGATGTCGCTCTATAGCTGCCACTGCAGTGCCGCCCCTGTGGGGCCCTCACCCCGATGGCAGTTGAATACATTTATAAAACATGTGAAGAGCACAAGGGGAAGGGGGTGGGACGCACAGTCGATGCAGTGTGTTGCAACAACCAGACACCAGGTGGCGCCAGTGAGAGTTAACTTCTCTCACCCACTGACAGGCTGATGGACAGCTCAATTCAAATCTCACATTACACACACTTTCATAAATAAACACACAATTGATGCACGCGAAAATTGTGGATAGAAAACTAGTAAAAAACTAGGAAAAATAGCGAAAATTCCACAGCGAAGTTAACGAGACTGTTTAACTCGTGGAAGGCGAGAGCAGTGTTTATATATTTTAATTACAACTTTCTGTCAATCACGAATACTGCCGAGGGCCAAGGGCCGGGACGCTGGCGAGGGGAATGGCAAAAGTTTTTCAATTTTGCAGCAACAAATAGCTAACAATGAATGTTTATATATAAAGTAAAGTGGAGTAGAGCCGATTCAATCAATATGCGACACAATTGGTCCATTCACACGCCCATTTTGGCAGCAAAAGCTTCTCTTCTTTCACCATCTCCTCCTCCTTCGTCCCACGACCACCCGCTGAGCAGCTCAGCTCAGTGATGTTCAGTCCGGTTCAGTCCAGTTGAGTTGAGTTTCAGTTCAGTTTGCCCAACTTTTGCTAACAAAAAAATTAATTTAAAAACTTATTTCAATATCAAAGTGGACTCACGGTGCAAAAGGAAGTGGGCCAATGCGGAAGGAGGGGAGGAGGTGTATAGGGTGCGCCCACCGGACAAAACCGGCACAAAGCGTGTAACATTTTAATAAGATTAAAATGAAAATGTCGTAACAGTTTTTTTTTCGCTTTAAAAAAACGAGAAAAACGATGTGCGAAAATTGCTGGCAAAGAGCGTGAGTTATCTTCGTTCTCTTCTTCTACTTTTTCAGTCTCTTCTCTTCCTTTACATTTTATTATTCGTTAGTCAACTGTTGGTCTGGAGTTTTGATTGTCCCACGTAGGAGATTCAAAGAGCCTCAAGAATGTATTGCGCTTTTTTTATTATTTATTACCCAAGAATATACTATAAATATAAAGAAATTTTAAATATATGCAATTGATAACTATGCATGTAACTTATTTAATATTTAAGTTATCGATTGTAATCGATTTTTTTAAATGTTTCTCACTTTGGTTATGTCCGATAGTTGGAAGTTACTCAACACTTATTGCTAGACTTGATCAATGACTTAGCAAATTATAAAGTTAATATCAAATCAATAAACGAGAACTATATTTACAATATGCAAATATAAAATGCAACTTTCATTTAAACAAAATTAAATAGGAAACACCTTGGAATACTTTCACCTCATTGAAATATCTCAAGAGTCTTTATACGTGAAATCATTTATGAATTATTTGAGCCATGCCACGCCAAGTTAACGTTGGTATGTAAATAATTGATAGTTAATTAATATTCCTGGGAATATTTGGCATGCAATAAATTGCGTATAGCATTGCGGTAAATTAATGCATTGCCAAATAAAATTTCAAAAATTCAAAACTTGCAAATAAATTACCGAAATTCGCATCGAAAGAGAATTATTTGTTTAATTTGGATTTAATTGCATTACAATCGAATTATGCAATGCAATTATAAATAATTAAGTGGAGGTTTGCACTGATTGAGAATCTGAGATATTTATGCGGGAATTAAATATACATAAACATATTTAAATATATACGGTTTATATAATATGATGAATATATCACAGTAACAATGAAATTCGGACCGAACATCAATGCAGCAATTACAAAGATAGTGCCCCAGTCTGCGTATCTTTATCAAATGAAACCAAAGATATGAGCTCTTGAATAATAAACATTTATACCATAATTATGTGTTATGGATCGTATCGATTGCACTGACAAGACAAATCGAATAAAACATTAATTAAAATGTCAAACGAGAAGTCACGAGAAAGCGCAGAAGGAACCAGAAAAATAATTACAAGACAAAGAGAAAAGGGGTCAGGGAGAAATGGCAGAGGAAAACAGAAAGAAGAGAGGGACAGAAGAGTGAAGAGAGCAGAGAGGGAAAGCCGCTTGCGGACAATTATTTACAATGTTTAGCAAAACAAACACGAAAAAGCGAACAATAAGATACGCGATGTGCGTG
Organism: Zaprionus davidi; assembly: GCA_018903715.1. NCBI lineage: Eukaryota > Metazoa > Arthropoda > Insecta > Diptera > Drosophilidae > Zaprionus > Zaprionus davidi. The sequence goes on from JAEIGL010000003.1 coordinate 7,374,095, forward strand.
TATGTGCGAGTGTGTGAGAGAGTGTACGTGTGTGTGTGCGAGTGTGTATCTTGAGCCAATAACACTAATTCTCAAGCAAACAAAGACCAAGACGACGACGAGGATGCTGAAAAATTGAAGCACAGCAGCAGCATTGCTGGCACCATTTCTTTTTCAGAGGATCGAAGCGGGCAGGTTGGGGGGGTGGCAACCTGGCGCGAACTTCAGTACATGCGCGCCACATGGCTGCAAAGTATTGCGACATAAAATAGCGAAAGTAATGCAGGCAGCAATGCAATATAGGGGGGCGTGGCACGCCAAAGAAAGCGAAGCAAACAACGAACGAGCTGGCGAACAAAGAATTGCTGGAAATCATTCAACGAGCGGCAACATAAAAGCGCTGAGCGCTTGGGTGGAGCCAGCAGGCGAAACTCTCTACACGAATACCCTTAACTCTTACCCCTTCCATTCTCCTGCCCCCCACTCGCCGTAAACCAAACCAAAACACACGCCATGGCTGCTAATGCGAGCAGTTGTTGCTGTTGTTACTGCTGCTGCTGTTGTTGTTGCTGCTGCTGTTGTTGCTGCACTTTCACCGCACTCGATAGCGTTCACATTTTTGGCACAATACAACAAAATTGATTCGAAACATGCATCATTATCAACAACGTCGACTCTGGCAGCTCCAGTCCTCTCCAGGCACTTACTTAGTGTTGCTGCTGCTACTTGCTGCCGTTGCTGCTGCTGCTGCTGCTACTTTCTGCCGTTGCTACTGTTGCTGCTGCTACTTGCTGCCGTTGCTGCTGCTCCTAGTGTCATTCAATTCGATGGCGCTCATTCATTCATTCATTCAACGTTTTGCAACTCGCACATGAAGCAGCAATTGAAGGATCATTAGCTGCATGCTTTTAGTGCAGTTGCCAGACAACGTTGCGTATGAGTAATGTGTGCATTCCATTAACATTGATTTGCAGCCAGACTGACGTATATTTATCTATGTATATGTATCCACTGAGTATGTGAGAGAAGTTGCCTTGCAGCGCAGTTAGTCTGCTTAATTTCATCTTTAAGCTGCTTAAAGACCAAGAATAGAACAAAGTGAATTGGCAGCTCGCCCGAAATGCCGCCTTTGCCTGTGCTCCCTATTAAGGTGCTTATCACGGAGCTGTTGCTGAGTGCGCTCCAACTCAGCTTCAAGTGCATTAAACACACACACACGTGTTCACTACGAATGTCGCTCGTTTCGTTGTGGTGAACTGTTCCCAACTTGAAAAGTTCTGTTCCCAGTTATGTGAATATAATTATGATATATGTTTTTTAACTGTTACGAGTTCAATTTGTTATAATGAATGTGAAATTGTTTAGATATTTATGTTGCTACGCATTAGCATACCCTGTAAATGTAACTATAAAGGGTATAACGTGCATATCGGTGCTTTAGAATATTCGAAAATATGTCTATAAAACTTGAATATATATTCGTTGCCAATTCAGAGCCTCGAAAGATGTGAAATTCCTAACCTTAATCTCATGAAATCTAACAATGTTATGCGTGCTGGCAATGAAGAAGAAGCCACCCCATCAATTCAAGACCCTATCGCATTGTTTTGTTTGCAAATCTCAAGTCAATTGTGAGCGCATTTGTTTGGCTTGTTCTGCTTACTTTTTACTTTGGTACAGTTTGTTGTTGCTGCTGTTGTTGTAGCTGGTGTTGTTGCTGATGTTGTTGTTGCTGTTATGGCTGCTGTTGTTGCTCGGCTTTATCACGTACGCTAATGCGACAAAAGCGCAACGAGGAGCAAAATGTTTTGGGAATTTACTTAGCTATTGCCGGGCTTGCGTGGCTGTGTGTGGGTGTGCGTGTGTATAGGTGTGTGTACGCGTGTGTGGGTGCGAGCTTTTGTACATTTCCGATGGGTCTTGGCCCTGTTTTATTTGCATGTCGTGTGCCACATCCGCTGGCAACGTTTCCTGGCGTTTTCTTTAAGCGCAAAATATTTTCCGGCAAAGCAGAAAAAAGCCACCAATGGCAGCGGCGGCGGTGGCGGCAACGGCGGGTGTGGCAGCTGAAAATCATATTTGCCGCGCGTGCCTTTTGGCCGCGACACACGTGCGCTCGTCACACGCGTCATATGCGCTGTGCAGCTTCAACATTGGCAAAACAGAGGCCCGGCTCGGACCGATCTAAACCGCAACTCTGCAATGCAGGATGGCCAGGTGGGGAACGGGGGGAGGTGGGTTGCGGCGCAGGCGTCACTGCGGCTGTGGCAACTGCGGCAGCGGGCTGTCAAACACACACGCAGCCTCAATCGGAGTCGACGGCGTCGCCGACGCGGACGCCACCAGCGTCGAGTGATGTGTTTATACATTTCGGGAAATGACACAAATTGAATAAAATTTATGCGCTTGCCACATTCGCCAGCCCCTGCCCCTTACCTGTCCCGCATGTTGTCAACTTTGGGTTCACCCGTCACGAGGCAACATGAACGCGAAACCGCGAACAGGAAACCAAACACTGAGAGAAAGGCACAAGGTTTACGAATGTCAGATGAGAGAATTCCCGAAGCGTCGGTCGTATGTGAAATGGCACATACACATACACACATAGTATATACTTTCATTTTCGCATGAAATGCAGCAGAAACTGCAGGGCAAAAAAAAAACAATTTATTTGGAACAATCCATTTTGGCTAATCCGCGCTTTATTGTTATTTAACAAGCGATTAATGCACTTTTAAAATACATATAAAGTAATTATGTATAAAATGTGAATTATTAATTAACAAATTACTAAATAAACAATAACTATTGGCACTGTTTGTTCAAAATTTGTTTGTTTTGTATTTACCGGCTGACCTATTACTAGAAACTATGTGATTTTCACTCATTTAGCCTTGCTGAAGGCTTTCATTAAAAATTAATAAGCTTCTTTTGTTTTAAAAATAGATTATGTACATACTATTGTATGCTTATAACAAAATAACTTTTAAAATTCATTTATTTAATAAGTTCGATGTGCGTTTGTTTACAAACAAAAGCTGTATTTATTACTACAACTTAACCAACACTTATTGCAGTATTATATCGAAAACTCAATCAATGATTTATCGAAAGTGGCGGCAAGTCGATTGTAAAGTACATGAAATTAAATGCCTAGGCGGTATTTATTGCATACTTATTGTAGTTAATCGAAATCTCGATCAATGGTTTATCAAAAGAGATGGTAAGCAGATTTAATTTGCACAACATGGCGATCAATTGTAATATTAAATGTAATAATAAAAATCTAGCGGTAAGTCACTTTAATAAATGCTTAGCAATATATTTTTAAACGAATTTTAGAAGAATTATCTGTCCTGATTTACCACACAAGCCCAGCAACTTTCAATCTGTGCTTAAAGAGCTTGTTGCACACGTTTTTGCCTCCGCACTTTGCATAAAATGTGTTCCCCGCCCGCACCCTCTTTCGACTTGACACGCCCCCAAATGCCGCACAATGTCACTGCTAGTTTATGGCTTAAAATATGCATTTTAGCGTTGGCTTTTTCCATTTTTGCCATTTTATTTCAAACTTTTTAAAAGGCATCACCAGAGCAGAGGAGAACGACGAACAAAAGGCGTTTTGGTCATGATGTTGCTGCTGCTGCTGCTGCTGGGGCAGTGACATGCTACGGCGACCATGTCATATGGCTGCTCCTAGTATTTGTTGTTGTTGCCGTTGTCGTTGTGGTTGCAGCTGGCGACCTCAGGCCATGCAACGCTTTTGTGTGTGTGCTCTGCTATAAGAGATGTGTGTGTGTGTGTGTGTTTGTGTTTCGTGGTGGCCGCATGCCGCAAATGCTTAAATCAAATTAACGCATCTTAACTGCAACAATAACAGCAACCACAATGACAACAACAACAATAACAGCAACTTGACAAAAACCAAGTTAGCGGTTAATACGCGAAGAGACGCGGCTTATGCGCGTTATGATGAGCAATATCAGCATAAAATGCAACTATGACCTTATCCTTCTATATACTGTATACGTATATGTATCTGTCTGATTATGTGGATATAGTCAAGGGTTTCTCTTGACATGCAGCTGCTGCCTGCTGGCAACATGTGTCGCCTGCGTCGTGTTGCGGATATTGCTAAACAGGATTTTCATGCTACAAGGCATTTAACGAAATATGGCAAAAAGAAATACGTCGGCAGCAGCACTAAACAAATGCAGGCACAAAGCAGGCAGGCAGGCAGCGCACACTCAAACGCAGACGTCTCAGTTGCACAGTGGGTCGACAGTGGGTGGAAACTGCATAGAATAGAACAATAGAAAAGGCGCAAAAAACTGAGTGAAAGTTTTAACTCTCAAGCCTGTTGGTTTTTTATTTATACCTCATCTCTTATTGACTTTGCCCCACTGTGGCATTAGGCAAATGCATGGCAAAGCCTGCGTCTGGTGGGCGTGTCATTGAGACAGTTGTAGTTGTAGCAGCAGAGGCAGAGGCAGAGGCAGCAGCACATTTCAAATGCAAATGTGTTTGTGGTGTAAATGCAGTTTTACAAAATATTTTATATAGCCGAGCGGACACAGACAGACAGACAGGAAAGAGAGAGGAGAGAGAGTGAGGGAGTGGAGACTGTGCATAAAATTTGCTGGATATACATTTTAAAAACCTAAGAGGGCAGGCGCAGGCGGGGAAGGCAGTGAATAAGGAGGGCAACTGTTACAGTGGAATGCGAGTTTTGTTGGTTTGAAAATGCGGTTTTAACGCTTTACGATTGCGACAACGACGATGGCGACGGCGACAGAGGACAGAGGCAGGGACGAGAACGGTGCGAAGACATTGCCAAGCAATGCAATTTGGCTAAGTGCGTTTGGGGCGTGCAGCGGCGGCGGCGGCAGACGACGCGCTGGGGCGAAGTGTGTCGACAAGCAAGTGCTGTAAATGAAAATGAATGCATGCAGCACAGCAGAGAGAGAGATAGAGAGAGGGAGGAGGGAAGGAGGGTATAGAGAGAGGGAGGGAGAGTGCGTGCATGCTTGTGTGTGTGTTTGTCTCTCTGTCTGTCTGCATGTGGGCAATCAGTTCGCTGGCAGCGCAGTCTGGCTTAGGCCTAGGCCAAAATGTGTTGCCTACTTTGCAGCGCAGCTTGCATAACTTGCCTTGGCAACGGGGCAGCAAGGGCAGCGAGGCAGCGGGCAACGGACAGTGGACAGCCAGGCAACTGGCACTTGGCACATGCCTGCATAAATCTACGCTCCATCCCAGCCTCGACTGCTTTTATAACGAGCTTTAGGCATTTAGATAAATTTCAAAGCTGATTTGCTAAAGCCATGAAGTGTGGGGTGGAGAGAGAAGGGAAGGGGATAGGGGCAAGGCACGCCCATTTAGCGTTAAATGTGGCAAGTTTTGCCTGAGAGCCGGCAGAACTAACCACATGAAAGTCGCTTTAGTCGCACAAATAGTACATAGAAATGCACATGTGCAACATGACAAGCTGAAGTTGAGTGGCACACACACACACACGCATGCAGAGAAATACACTCTGGTACCCGCAGCAGGCAGATACTTTGGGGCAATGCCTGCGCCACACACACAGTCAGCTGGGAGAACCTTAACCGAGTTAGGCGAAGGACGGACATGCAACCAGAGAAGAGCATGACAAGTGCCAGAGGAGGGAGGGGGGGGGGGTATGTGACCAAGAGCAAGAAGTGTAAAGAATGCCACTGACAATGTACAAAGTGCAAAACTAATTTTACAGAGTGTAGCTTGCAGCAGCAGCGACAGAGGCAGCAAGTGGAGACAAATGCGCAACAGCCCGAAGAGTCATGCAGTCTCTCTTGCTTGCAACATGCTGCTGCCTGTCCGCCGTATGAAGTACACACTGCTGGCCCATTGCCTGCGGGGCAAGCTTAAAGAGAAATCTATCATACGTCACGTTGTGCAATTGCAACAATGCAACATGCCCCGTCTCTCCCTCAGTCTGCCTCAGTTTGTCAGCCTTGAATTTAGTTGGAAAATCAATTGTATTTCGTATTTTAGGATAACATGTTTATTGTGCTTATAACACAGACTTCAACGATCTTCCTTCCTCTCTCTCTCTCTCCCTCTCTCCCTTCCTCTCTCTCATTGTGCTGCCTCATAATGCAGAGTTGCCAGTTGATTAAGCTTTATTTGGCAACCTAATTGCTTCGATTTGTTTAGTTTAAGCCGATTACCAGTCCGACCACAATTTGTTAAAAGGTTTTGCTTGCGGTCGAACAGGTGTTTGGACAATTTTCCTAATCGCCCGATCAAAATGCATTCGCTCTGCACTCTGCTCCTCTCTCTCCTTCACCCTGTGCTGTCAATCGACAATCAAAAGAACAATGTCGCCTGCAGACATAATACACACACACACACACACTGGGACAGGCGGGCAACCTTAACCTTATTGCTTGCTGGTACTTGTGTAAACCATCAATGGGTGTCGCTCTGTCTGGCTGTCCCCGAAAAAAGGCAAGTGAAAACTTTGGAAAAAATGTAATCAAGCACGTAACTTGCGCAAATTTTCTGCACTTTTGCCAAGCCAAAAACGGCAAAATGGCACAAAACCCGCAGGCAGCAAAAGCGACAAAAACACACGGAGCTGGAGGGAGAAAGAGATAAAGAAAGAGGGGATAGAGGGCATGGAAGGTGATCCAAGTTGGGTTAGTTGGGACTCATAAGCAGGCATCAACGAAGGGACATAGGTGCTGCTGCTCTCTCCTGCACCTTTGCACCCTTCTGCAGCTATGTTCCTTCTCTGCTGTCTCTCTCCTTCCTCTCTCTCTTTCTCCTTCTCCCCCTTTTCTTTACTCCACGCAAGCTGAGCTGGCCTTAAAAGATTTGCCATGTGTGTTTGCCTTCCTACTTGAAAACTCTTCAATCCTTTTGACTATGAACTTTACTTTTTTGCTGCCTGCGAAACACAAGAAGTCAAGAGACAAGTTAAAGACTTTAAAATCCGACTTCGATAAAGTGATTGAGTGCGTGTATGAATGTGCTGGTGTATAGGTGTGTCTGTGTGTATGCCTGAGGGTGAATTTGTCAAAAAAATTTGTTCAATGGATTCTTTGTCTGTTTGTCTCTGGCAACAGACAGACAGACAGGTGGATGAGCTGCAGCGCCATCTCCAGCTCGACTTCGACTTCCACAGAGACGAAATCAAATGAAAGCGATCCTGGCATGGAACGCGGAAAGAGCAAATCAAAAGAAACTCAAAGCGGGAGACATGATATGAAATTATTTGTCAACGCCATTTTCAACAACTTTTCCAACATTTCATTTCGCTCTCGTTTTGGGTTTCCCTTTTCCTTTTTCACTTGCGCCGCATTTCGGATATTGCGGCCGCCGACAACGCGACGGCGGCTTGTCTGGCAGTAAGAGAGGCGAGGACAGGGCAGGGCAGGGCGGGCAGGGAATGGAGAAAGTAGTTTCCCCCCCTAGTTTGCATTTGGTACTCGCCCAATGCTGTTTCAGTTTCGGTTTCAATTCGAGTTCTTTTTCCATGGAATTGCATGCCAAGCGGCGCAGACATGCAATGACAGACATCGACATCGACATCGGCAGCGCGGCAAAAGTTGTGATTGCTTTCAAATGTTTTATTAGCTTGCCATAAGTGAGTAGGGGGCGTGGCGCAGAAAGGTATATCAGCAGTGGAGATATGTGGCATTATTATATTGAAAGATGTGGAGTGCGATAAGCGCACTGCAGGCTTCGATTGCATAGCACATTTCTGCACTCAGGTTAAAGAGATTACTCAAGAGAGATAGAGAGAGAGAGATATATACAAAGATAGTCCCCGTTCCCACTGAGTACTGTCAGCACTGGCTCAAGGCACAACTTATGTTTCGCTAGTTATAAAAACATAAAATTAATGGATTTATTTGGGGACTATCTACACTTTTCCAAGGGGTTTTCTGGCTGCGAACAGTAGCTATAAATAGTTATAGTAAAGCTGCTCAGCTTTAAGTGCTTTCCTTAGGAATATCAGTAGCTATAAATTGTTATGGCAAACCCCTAAGAAGCCCTACAGCTTGCTTTGCCAAAAAGGAAACTGAATTTATGCACATGCTGTATTATTATTATCTTATTATCCAAGTTATTACACACATATATAGTACAGCAATATGTGCTAACTAGTTTTCTATATAGTTTAAGTAAAGTTCATATGGTGTATAAATCTGAAGTAGCCAATTTCTTGAGCTTGCTTTGCCAAAGTGCTGGGAAACATAAAGCCAATTTATGCTGTTGTATGTCTTATATGGTAACTGTACTATATATAGTATTATACATATATTTGCCATAAATATTCTAGCCATCAAATCAAATATGAAATCAATATGACAGAGTGCTGAGCTTGCTAGCTGTTTCAACTAGTTAACCACGAGCTCGCAAGAGAAGGCACTAGCCTTCATCCTCTCTGCGTCCCCTGCTGCCCCTTTCCTTACCCTTCTTCCAATCTATTTCTCTGCCATATCTCTTTAGTCAGCCACTGTCTACACGAGGTTTCTTTCTCGCAGCCGCACATTAATTTCGTCTATGTATTTGCAGGTAATCTTGGCTTCATTCTGGTTTGTTTGTGCAAGTTTTTCTAAGTGGTTTAAGGTTTATCATTTTCGTAACGAATGAGAAATGCAGCAGGTCACTCCCCTTCCCTACTGCAGCGGCAGTGCCAGCCTGCTCTCCCTCTCTATCTCTTTCTCTCTCTCTGTGGAGGTAGCTTCAAACAAAACTGTGCGCAAACAGGAAATAACGGTAACGCTGCTTCATTTCCGCTTTTATTAAAACATACTTTTCGCGTTGTATCTCATCCGCCCCGTAGTCCTTCTCATCTTCCACCTTGTCGTCTTGTTTTCCTTCAACTGCAGCCATCTTTTTATCTGGCGCCGTCGCTGGCTGCGCTGCTCTGCGCTGAGTTCCCCCTTTGTGTGTTGTTGTCGTTGTTCTTCTCGTTCTTCTTGTTGTTTTTGTTGTTGTTGTTGTTGTTTTGTCACTTCCGTTAGCCGCCCGCAGTTTTTCGCCGCTAAAACTTCGCTTCGTTTCGCTCTTTGGCGGTTTTCTCTTCTTTTTTCCCGCTCTCTCACTCCTTGCGGCTTGCGCTTTAAAAGCAGTCAACGGATGTTGAGCCACCTTTTTGGCCGAGCATGCAAACAGCTGCCTGCCACGCCCCCTGCTGTCTCAACCCACAGTCCTTGCTCGACAACTGTGCCGCAACTAGTTGAAAGTAGCCAAAGGTAATTAATTTTGTTGCTGCAAGTTTTATTCGTGGCACGAAACCGCGAAACTCGTCTCGGACCTGGTTCGGTCCTGGCGACGCCAGGTGACCTTCCCACGAGCCTTTGACAAGCCACATTGCAAATGGATTTCAACATTTTCCGCGCTTTCCATTTACTTTAGTTTCCGCGCTTTCTTTTTCGCTGTCGCCGTTTTTCGTCAAACTCGGCAAGAAGTGCTTGAGCAGCTGCAGCAACCAGCACAACCTGCACTGTTTTCCCCCCTCTTTTTGCATGTGTCCATCTGCCACGCCTCGTTGGGCGTTGACAGCACAGTGTGCAGTGTGGAAGGCATTGATAAATGACTGTGGACAGTTTTGCTTAAGCTCAATGCCGAACAAGGCGACTAATGAAGCAATTTCAAATTGAGGGCGCTGATTTTGCATTAGTTTTACGATTATTACACTTCAATATTAATCTTATACAGCAATAGATCATGCACATCACTTCAATAATAATCTTCTAGAGTGAGTGAGAGAGGGAGAGGGGGATTATTGTGTGATGTGGAGATATATCTATACTCGTATTATATTATCTCTATCGGTAGAGACTGAAAGTAAGAGCTTTATGGAGTGTCCTGTATTTATAATCACTCTACATCAAATTAACTATAGTTTCGCAAACTATCGTATAATATGAAAATATAATTTGAAAACCACTGATTAATTTTCTTATAATTGATTTATTAATTATTTTATTAATTAATGGTAACTGATTTGTTTCATTTGTAAGTTAGTGTCTCACTTTATTTATATCCGATATTTGGAACTTACTCAACACTAATTTTTAAATTGAATGAATAAGTTATCGGAAGTGTGGCGGTAAGCCGATAGATAAGCTCGAGGTAATCGAAGGTAATCGAAGCGAAGTAATCAAGGCGGAAACATAAATAATTAGAGTCATTTAAAAATATAAAAGAAACTGAATCTTATTATACTTTATTTTAATACCTAACAAATTATATAACTTATGATTACTGGAGTCAATAATCATAAGACGTGACACCGCAGAAAGTAGCTAAGTCAGCGTAGTTAAGCTCGTGTGGCTTGCACAAACAAAAGGAAAGCCTGTCTGTCTGTATGAACGCGTCCATCTTAGCAACCATTAAGGTCATATGCTACTTGCTATATACCAGAAGATGGCACCGGTAGCAGTTTATGCCACCTTATTCGTACCCATTGAAATTTCTTGCATGCACAAAAGAGTGGAGTCTGCGGCTACAGATCATGCACAGCAATGGAGTCTTCAGCAAACGATCAGACAAAACACCCGAACCGAAGTTTACTTGCCTTACAACAGTGTATAGCACACGCAGATAAGGTTTACTTTAAATTTTTAACACGCCTCGACATATAGATTAATTGACTGTCTGTATATTGTACGCACTCAACTGTAGCTTTCGCTATATGTTCTGTTTATCATAACATCAAAGGGTTTCCTTTACTGTGAACCCACTTCAATTGCAGTTTCTTCAAAACTGTCTACTGATTAGCAAGTTATAATTTGGTATTGCCAAGAGAAACTCATGTCAATAAGAATGTTGTGAATGTCACTTTGTGACTTTGTACACATTATACGATTTATTGGGCAACAGAAAAAGTTGCCTCTGTATCTTTGTCTGATAATCTGCAAACAGAACTCGAGCCTCATTCATGAAATACTTCTGCAAGTAGTTGAAGCAACTAAAAGTCAAGACATTTGGTCGCCTTTTGCACCTGCGCCGACTCTTTCGTGTGACCTCTGGCCGGATGAGATAAGACAACAGTAAAAGCGTAAATCCTTAGGCCATGTCTGAAACAAAATGTAACTGTCTCTTCTCTTGCTGCTGAAACATGACGCGTTAAAGTCAAAAGTTGCACAGCCAACAAAAGAGGCAACAATAAAGAAACGAAGAAAGAAAAGAGTGAGAAGAGGGGAAGAAGAGGGCAGAGAACATCAAGTGCCACAATGTATGACAGGCAGAAAATAAAACTACGCAAGTGAAATGAAAATGAAACGAAGTTATCCCGGCTCAAGGAACACGACTATTATTGCTGTCTCGCTGTCTCTCTGGTATAAGTGTTTCGGGGCAGCAGTTCCGGCTATGGCAGGAGGCGGACAGCAGCAGACGAAGGAGAACACAGAAGGATGGCCACAAGGCACATGCCAAAGGTCCAAATGAAATTCAAGTGCGTGCCGGCTAAAGTGCAAGACGATCCAAAGCCGATCCGTAGCCAGTGTAGGAATCACAGTCAGTGGAGAAGTCGAAGCTGGAGTTGGAGCTGGAGCTGGGCGGAGCTCGGTAGACGTTAAAGGAGTCAGGTCAATGTCAAAAGTTAAAACGCAACGAAGCAACAAAGTAAAAGGCAAGTGGCAAAATTTTAATCAAAGACGGCCCAGTTCAAGTCAAAGTGCAGGCAACTCCACCCACTGCAGCACTCACAGGATTTGCCAGACAATAAGCATAACAACAAACAGCGAGGAAAGAATAGAGAAGAAGAGTGGTTAGTGGAGAGGGGAGTGGGGGGAGGGGTATGCAGCCAGGAGAAGCCACAGAAATTGCTTAGCAATCGCCTTCGCGCACGTGTCTTTATTTGCCTGCAGTATTATCACTTGGCACGCGGCTGGAGTCCTTCAACCCGAGCAGCAGCAGCCGTGGCTAAGCTGGCGCACCTTGCGGGGCTTCATAATGTTCACCACAAGCGGTCGACATACGACGCAGAAGTTGAACTGGAATGTGCCACATGAAGAGGAAGAAGATTCTGTCGAAATGGAAATGAAATGGAAATGAAATTCATAAAGTACGATTTGTGTGTTTCGCAGGCAGCATAACTGTTAATTAATCAAGTCTGTCAAAAGCAGCGCAACATGTTGCCAATTTCATCAGGTCACGCCCCCCTCCCTGCCCAAATTCCTTCTATCAGTTCCATGCACAGCTGTTTAAACTTGTCGACTAAGCCGCTGCAAATCCTCTGAAAGCGCTTGTCTGTCTGCACCTGGCAGCGCCAAGCAGTAAAAGGAATAAAAATGAAATGAAATTACAAAATTATGCCAGATGCGAACTGGCAAGGTAGCTGCAAGGGGGTGGGGAGGGGTTTGTGCAGGTAAACACCCACACACACATGAATCAAAGTACTTCCGATTCCACTTTCTGCATAAATTCAGCGCACAACTTTCCGTTGCTTCTTAAAAGTTGCATCTTTTCTGTCTCTTCTTGGCTCAAATCTTTTTGGCTTGAACTGAGCGGATTTTCCGCTGAATTATATGTTAATTGGCGGCGCTAAGCCGCAGCAAGTTGCCTTCAAAGAAGAGTTACGAAAACTGGAAGAGCTTCAAAATCTGTGTGAGGAACTTGTGCGACGGAATGGGGCGTGGCAGGGCATGCCGGGGCGGATAAACAGCTTAGCGACGAGTTGCGCATATTAAAGCAAGACAAAGCCGAAAGCAATTGCAAGCGCCGATTATTATTTACTTCCAGTGGGGGGAAGAGAGAGAGAGAGAGGAAGAGAGAGAGAGCGTGTCCGGCGTCTGCAGTCTGCGCGCTTCCGTCTAATGGCGGCGTCTGCGTCGTCAGACTGTAACGGCAACGGAAGTCCACGTTAGACCGCAGTAAAGTCCCGTGGAAATGGAAATGGAGCTGGCGACGTGGCGATATATAAAAGATATGCCTGAATGGTTTTTGTTCCCGATTTCGCAGTGTGGCAAAGCATATGGCCAAAAGTTGAAGTAAGCAATTTTTATTTATATTACACAGCACACACACACACAGCACACACACGCGCCGGCAGAGCTGCAGCTGCAGCAAAGAAATATGAGAAATTGTAGCATATTTTCCTGCTGCTGCTGCTGCTGCTGTTGGTCTAACTGAACTTTTATTTGTTTGCTTCATTGCATGGCACCGACATTTTGCGGTCGACTGAGTCAAAGCTAGTGCTTCCCCTTCCCCCCACCCTTCTCTCTCTCTCTCTCTCACCTCTCTGCTTTCTTCCATTTAAATTGAGAAATTGAGAATTGTGCAAAGCAAAAGAAGAGAAACTGCACAGAAAGCCAAAACTGTTTATTGTGGCACGAATCGCTTCCGCTTCCTCTCCCTCTCTCTCTTTTTCTCTCTCCTTACTTGTTGTTCTGCTTCTACTTGTATTGAGCATTGAGTAGAATTCAAGCAGAATGCAGAATCGTCGCACTTTCTGGTCACTTGGCATTTCAATAAGCAGTTGCATTTTGCATATGTGCGAAATAGTTTGCCAGTCATAGATACAAGTATATGGTAGTATGTGATGTGCCTGTTCATGCCTTGCATGCGAGTCCATTTCTCTGTCTGTCTGTCTGTCTGTCTGTCTGTTTCGCCACAAATGTAAAGCAGATAAATTGCATATCACAAAATCAGCTCATGCGTTTATAGATTTTGGGCATAATATTGCAACAACTGCAAGAGAATTTTTTGATGTTTTGCAAAAATCTTTATAAAGTTCTCTCAGCCAGTTTGTTTTTCGTAGAAGAACTTGATTGCTGGCTTAGCTTGCTTTGCCCTCTTTGTTGTAAAACAAACAACATGTTATTTCAGCAAAGGGTTCTCTGTGCTTTAATAACTTCGAGTAATGAAGAACTACTCGTATTACGAGTATCATAAAGTTCTCAATACGTGTATTCTTAATTATTTGTGATTGAGCACTTATGCAGAGCTTTAAAGCGATTGGAAATAAGTGAGCTGCTCTATTGTATATTACTTTAAATTATAAACACACATTAACAACTGTTATAGTTAACATTGAACTAGAACATTCATCTCAACCTTATAACGTTACTCTTGTTCACTTTGTCATTTTCACACATACATACAAATAAGTAGACAATTGAATATGGAGAAAAAAGAGACGTGTTCTTTAAGCTATATATTTAATTTTATATTACATTAAATTATAAACACATAAGAACAACTGTTATAGTTAACATTGAACTAGAACATTCATCACAACCTTATAATGTTCATCTCCTCCTTGTTCACTTTGTCATTTTCACACAGACACTAAAGTAAGTACAAAATTGAATATGGAGAAGAAAGAGATGTGCTCTTTAATCTCTACAATGGAGCATAGATGCCACATACTCATTATAACATCATTATCATCCTCAACACCTGCTGATTATGAGCTTAACTAACTGTTCCCTTAAGGTTTTCATGTTTTCCCTGTTCGACACCATTTTGCGGGCATCGATCACTCACCTCCTTCGTCGGTCATCACCAGTATGGTGGTCTCGGGGCCCAGTCCCTCCGGGTTGAACACCTGCACGGTGACTTTATACTGTGTGTATGTTTGCAGGTTTTGTATCTCGTGGCTCTGTAAAAAAAAGGCAGAAAATATATGAAAATGAATGCAAGTGAAATTGCTGGGATTATTTTATAATAAAATGCCGATGCACGATACGTTGTTCTGCAGCACACTGGGTAAACTTAAATGCAGCATGCTTTATGCTACAGACTTCCTGTACCCCCTCCCCACGCTTCCTTTCCTTCGGCGGAAATTGCAAACAACAACAAAAAAAGAAATTGCTGCAGTTAAAAATGTATTTGCTGTGGCCGAAGGTGCTGCGCAAGAGAGAGAGAGAGGGAGAGAGAGACGGGAAATTGAGTTGCGCGGCCAACGGGCAGCGCCTCGTTAATTGTGCGAAAGGCAGCAACAACAACTGTGTGTGTGTGTGTGTGCAAAAGCAATCATTGAAGATGCACTCTCACTTCGCAGCACGAGGCAAAAACTACTCTACATGGGGCAAGGCAGGAGCGGCGTGCGGCTAACGGAGCAAGGGTGGCGGCTTATTAAAATTTAACGAAAGGTCAAAAGCAGTGCGAAACCATAAAACAAGCCGCTGGCTTTGAGCGTGGCAACACACACACACTCACACACACACACACACATGAACAGGCAGACTGTGAGTAAGCCAAAAATGGCTGCTGCTACAGCAAGCACAATTTATGTTGCATACATTAGAGATTCGTTTTCAACTGCCTGCCTAGACTGCTGCCTCCCCTTGTGCTGCTGCTCTTGTTGTTGCTGTTGTTCTCGGTCGCCTTGGCTGACCACAAAGTGGTCTCGGGACGGGGAAAGGAGGCGTGCTTAGAAACGGATTGACTGCCATGCCAAAAGCTTAAGTGTCTGTTTGGGCACAGCCAGGCACTGGCAACTGCCGCTTTGATTTAACAAGCAACCCACACAAACACAGAGAGACATCTCTTAAGCCTGTGTGAGTGTGTGTCTGTGTGTGTGTGTGCTCTCGCTTTATGTAGTTACCCCGGCGACGCTAATGCCGTCCATATAATTTCATTTCATACAGTCGCCATCTAAATGAGCTCACAAATTTACAACTGCTCGTGCTTTTATGGTCACTCCAGGCTGACCATATTCCAGGCACGACGAGCACACTTAATTGATATAGTCGTGCTGGAGAGAGAGTTGCTGGTGATGACAAATTTGCTGTTGCTATATGCAGTATATAAATCTGGTAATTAGCGGCGATTCGAATAGTTGTTGCACACACGGTGCATGCACTGTAAAATTAACACGCAACAAACTATTAACGCAACACCGAAGTCAACTAGTGAAGTCCTTCATACAGCGTACCCAACTCCCCCCTGGCCTTTCCCCCCTCCCTTGGCCATATATGGATATATAACGTATCCTTTGAGCGCGAAAAATGCTATCAGCGTAAAGTTTATGGCGTGCAGTTTTAGTTTTCCGGCTTTTGTGTTGAATTTTCGCCGCGTGAAAAGCGTGCGAAGCGAGGGAAATTTATGCTTTACGGCGCAGAAATTTTAATTAGAAAATTGGCAAATTTAGCGCAGCTCAGAGCAACGTTGAGCCACGCCTTGCCAAGCCACGCCCCGCGGCTCTTTCACACGTGACAGCTCAATGTAGCTAAAGAGAGAGAGAGAGAGAGGGGGAGAGAGGGCAGCTGAGGTCGAGATCGAGCCTGACAGCCTGGTCGTGATATGGGAATACAGAGAAGCCATGCCCTCGAGTTGGCAGAGCGACTTAAAAAATGAAGTCGCACGTTTCTGCCTGCAAGGATAATATTTCAACATGCAACTGACATGCAAAAAGAATGGAAGCTGCAGCTCTGTCTCTGTGTATTTCCCTCTCTATCTCCCTCTCTCTACCCCCCTCTCTCTCTTGACACAGCTCTGTTTTGCCAGCGGGGCCAGCGTCTAGATAACTGCAAAATATGCACTCAAGCACAAAAGCGTGCCATGTCCCTATCAGCGGAACCTTCCTCCCCTCCCCTCCCCCTGCAACCCCTCATGACACCCTCCCCTTGCCACTTATGCGCCCCCTCGGGCTGGCAGCGCATAGTTTTTGGCATTTTAGGCAACTGCGCGGCGAGTGTCGTACGTGAGCATTATCGCTAATAATTTTTGCATATTTTAAGTCCTTTTTCCCCTCTCCCTCTCCCATGCCCCACCCACAACGCATCGCGCATGCATCGCATATACTGAAATTCTCAAAAATGAAAAATTCCATGCACTGCATATTATTGGTTTAAATGGAATGAGGGAGAGAGAGAGAGAGAGAGAGAGAGAGAGAGAGGGAGATGGAGGAGTAGCATCATAATAAGCTTCATGTGCTTCAGCTGGAAATTATCCCAACTTTAAACTTAAATAGTTGCATCAACTAAAAGCTGAAAGAGCTGTTGAAAGTGCTCTCTAGCTCGATATCTGGTCTGCTTAGCGAGTACCTTGTGCATACGCACACTCACCTGCCCTACATGCGTTGCATTCTTGTCTGCCTGCGCTTTGTGGTATTAAATAATTTGTTGTTGTGCATAAAAACAAAAGTTGAACTTTTAAGCTAATGGAGAAACACGTTCTACGCACTCTAAAAAGTTGAATAATCTTGCTAAATTTGCTAAAAGCTGCACAGCGGGAAGAGCCATTGAATATATATATATATATATAAATATATAAAAATATATATGTAGGTCGAAAATATAACTAAAAATATGAAACATATTAAATAGTTTAGCTGTTCACTCATGTCTCAATCTCTACTCAAGTTGCAATGTTTTACCAGACTTCTTTGTGCTCGTCGTAAAGACATATGTATATACAAGACATATCACGGTCACCCTAATTGTATGATATTTTTCTCAACATCGTTTTGTTGTTTAATCTTTTTATTCATGTTTAGCCACTATTCAATGTATCCAATTTTAACAATCTTTTTCGTGTTCGTCATAAATACAAATATACTTATACAGCAGTCCATGGTCACCCTTATTTATGAAATGACTAATCTTCCTTTTCTATTAATATAATTATTTTATCTTAACTATAAAATTCTTTTATCTTGCAAGCTAATAAAATCGCATCATTACAAACTGAGTTTTTAAATGTATTTAAATTACAAACTTTGGTCACCCTAATCATTTGTTTACACTCAATTCCAGCATCTTTAGTATGGCACCAACAGGTTATAAGTGTGCAAATCTGTGTCTTTAAATCCACCTGCGTTGCCCCAATTCATTAGCCACCTACTTGGGCCATACTCGAGGGTCCGCATTTCAAATAGTTTTGGGCACTTTGAATATCGCAGGGCGTACTATAGTAGTTTTTCTTTTCGTTTTTCGAATTCCCTCGGCTATCCGGTGTTGCCATTGCCATTGCCTTTAGCCTACAGTCGGCTGAATGTATTCCCAGGTGGCATTTGGCCGAGCACGTGCCACCTTAGGTTACCCGCATGGTATCATTGCTCACAGACCCCGCACTCGATTAGGAGCATCGCGTGAGGTGGCTGTCGAAAGATAGCAATTCCACACACCTTTCGCACACTCTCACACATACACACACATATGTATATCTGGCCATAAATTGGGCAAATATAAGCCACGCTCTCGACTAATCGTTAACAAATTGCCTGCGATAGCGACCACTACAAGATATGGTAAATGAGCCCCTTGGCAGGAGTAGTACCTGACAGCTTGAGCCATCCCCATCCCCCTGCTCCAACTTGTGTGTGATAGCTGGGCGTGGCTGTGAGAAAAACACCTTTTGGCAGCAGGTGTAAATTACTTTTTAATACGCCGCGACGCGCTGCTGACGCGGCTTAAGACCGACAGAATGACAACACGGAAAACATGAGGAATATTTTAGCATACTTCATGTCCAATGAGGAAAAGGGCATGTGAGCAAGGATGGTTCTGGTAGGGTATACTAGGCAATGATGGAGTATGGTATGGTAAGGTTTAGTATAGTATAGAAGGGAGTGAGGTATGGCAGTACCTTCATAAATAAGGCACAGTAACATAAGGTATGGTATGGAATGCATGAGTGTGATGTGGTATGTCAGCACCTTGGTAAAGTTTCGAATTGTATGGTACGGTATGGAACAGGAGGGCTGCGTACGGTGTAGTGTGGCATCGCAGCACTTCCATTAGTCATGGTAGAGCATGGTTTACTGTATTGTATATTGTTGTGTTAAAAGAGTAAGGTCTGGTGAAGAAGTCTAGGGTATATTAGGGTACAATGCATTAAGAACGTGTATATTGAGGTACCGGTATGGTTAGCCTAAGTAGATGGTAAAGCGGTAGCTGTGGTGGGGTATGTCAGCAACCTTATAATATATGTTAGGGTAAGATGAGGTATGGTAGCACTTAGTCTGTGATATGTCGTGGTATGGCATGTCTTGTTAGGGTATTCATGCCCGGTATGGTGTGGTAAGACAGCATCCTAAATACTTATGGTAGCATGAGCTTTACTGTATGTTATATGTTGGTATGGCAGCACCTTAAAAAGGTATGGCATGGTTAAGAAGAGTATGATGGCGTATACAACATGACGGCACCTTAATAGAGTATGGTAGTTCGCAGTAGGGTTAGGTAATGTGAGGTACAGTAAGTTAAGTCTGGTATATAATATATTAAAAGGTATAATAGCTTACGATAGGGTCGCTACGGTATGCTAGAATACACTCTGGTAGTGCTAGGGTATGTTTTGTTTCGGCATTGCAGCACCTTAATGAAAATCAATTGAAAGCACGATTTGCGGCGCCTGCTGGCGTTCTCAATATGCTCGAGTGTCACAGACAATGTGGAAATTCAATTATTGTAACAGGCAGAGGGCAACTCACCTCGACAGTGTTGTCACGTATATAGATTTCCTTGGTATCGTTTGGACTGCGATCGCGTGGTCGATATGTAATGCGATAGCCGAGAAACTCGCCCAGTATGGTATCCGGCGAGGGGGGCTTCCACGAGATGTACACCGAGGTGGAGGACGTGTTGTGCGCCGTCGTCGGTATCGGTTTGCCTGTGGGCGCTGTAAGTAAAGCCAGCCAGAGAAGTATCTATCAGTAAGAATGTAAGAAGGTAAGGGGTGAGGTGGCCAAAAACTTTGACTGCCAAAAAGTTGGCGGAAACTCAAAAATTGCAAATTAAAAATGCCGCACAAAAAGTTACCGCCGCGTAAAGGTTGCCTGCCTCGCTGACTTGCTGCCTTACTGCCTTGCTGCCATGCCCAGCGTTGTCTGTGGTGGCATTGTCAAGTTGTCACTGTCACGCAACATAAGTTGCCAGTGCCCCGTGCTGGTCATGAGATTTGCCTCCTCTCTCGTTCTCCAGCAGTGTCGCATCAAGTTAAATGGTGCGTGCGTCTCAGCTTTCCATTGGCCAAGGCAACTTGCTGTGGCAGCTTGTCACCTGGCAACCTGAGACTGCGGGACTAGACTCGCCTGCGCCTGGACGCGCACATAAATAAATTAAAAGATGTTTTCCTTTGACTTTGACACCGCATCGAACGGAAATTGAAAGCGCCACGTAAAGCTGCCTTGGCACGCAGTCAAAATTGGCAAAAGCCGCAGCTATGCCCAGGCTACGTGCTCCTAATGAGCTACGGGCCGCAGACTATTGACTAATTTGCAGCCGCATGTGTTGCAGGTAGGGGCGGGGGCAGAGACTGTGGCAGCAACTGTGGCAGGGGCAGGCACAGCCTCTGCTGTCGCTCGGTTTGGGTCGCACATTCCATAAATGGAATTTCACGCCGAGGCAAAGACAAATGTGTTGCTAATAGCTTGTTGGCTGTCGCCCACGGATATATGAGAGCAGCAGCAGCAGCAGGGGGCGTGGCTGCTGAGAGGCAACTGTGCTGCTCCTGCTGCTGCTGCTTATGCTGTGATTAATGCTCAATGCGCACTTTAAGCCTATGGAAAAGTTGTGCGACTTTTTGGGGGTCAGTTTTGGATGGAACTGGACGTGACGATTAATCATTGTCCCGGCCAGCAGGTGTGGAGTGGAGTCAACTCACTCACACACACACACACATGCATAGTTGCAGCTGCAGGAGGCACATGTGTTTGTGGTTTGTCACTCACACACACAGACAGACACACACGAGTGCTTAGTGCCGCCGTCAATATTTATCAATTTGCGGTTTGTTAATTTGAGTTTGGCAGCTTTGGCAGATCGTGCAGATCGTAAACAGACCATTAAGCTGTATATATATGTCTGTGTATATATAGTACTATAGGTGTAGTGCACGTAAAACTAATTAAACGTTTGTGGGCGTGGGGCGAGGGCTTTATGGCGCACTCTAAAAGGCAAACCTGCGCATAAAATTCAAATGAAAAATTAATGCGATTGTAAAAAGTGTCGTGTCGCACAATTAATGTGACTCACTGTCGTAAAATGAGTAAGTATGGCGCAGGCCCGAAACTACTTTACACGTGTCAGATCTTGCTCCTCCCCCTTCCACCTTCCCAGCAATCCTTACTCACCTTCCCGCAGCGTGACAATGTAGTAGGACTCCTTGGAGGGCGGACTGATGCCCAGCTTGTTCACGGCCAGCAGGCGAAAGCTGTAGACGGTGAAGGGTGTCAGGCCGGTCACCTGATATGATGTGGCATTGGTGCGTGTATAGATGCGTGCCACCTGATCCCAGATGCCATCCTCGCCCTCGCTGAAAGCAGAGAAATGAATAAATCAATTAGTAAACAAGATTATTTCCTCCTGCATTTGCAATTAGAAAAGATTTCTAGTTTATGGTCAACTATATAGAATAATGCATATAATATATATAGTAAATACAGTATTTTCCAGCTGAGGCGAAGCTGCGTCAATTAACACCTGAAAATGTCATTGTTTTCTCTTCTCCTTTGCCCGTAGAGAGAAATATTCGAACGAAAATGCATTATGAAAATGCATAAATGATGCCGATGAGCCTCCCACAAAGGCTTTCAAATATTTATACGATTTTTGTCACACACACACGCACACACACGGAAAGCGGCATTTTGTGGCACATAAATCTGTAACAGAAGCAGCGTTGTTTTTCATGACCCACATGAAAATTGCAATAAATTTTATTTAAATTTTGCCCAAAATTTTGGCTGCCTTTGCCATATATCGTTTATATAACACATTATGTTAGGCAGCAGCGTTGCTTTTATGTGTGATTAAAAATGCATTAAATATGAGATGTCGCTAAAGGCGAGAGAGAGGCGGCGAAAGAGAGCGAGGGAGGGAGAGAATGAACCGAAAAAACAAAAAAAAAAAAACATTAAAATTAATAAATGCGCGCGGCCAGCTTGACTGCCTGCCTTTGTGCGGTTGTGTGGGTGTGGCACATGTGAGTGTATTGTCAATGTGCCTTTTGTAAAATGAATACAAGCTGTTTCTGGCAGGTTGGCAGTGTGGCAGAGGGGGCGGGGAGGGGGCGTAAAAAGGGCATGCAGTGCGTGCTGCGTAAAAAAGTCTTGGCGACTTCATGAAAAATGTGAGCGGCGCAAAAAAGAAAAACTTCGGCAAAAATATTGTGCGCCTAAAAACAGCAGGCTGCGACAACAACAACAGCAACAAGCAGCAGCAACAACAACAAGCAGCGGCAACAACAAGAACAACAGCAGCTGCAAAGCACAACAAAAAAAACTGAAAAGTAACCGCAATGGCAAATAAATTTGCGGCCGCCCCCGCCTACTTGACGCCCACACAATGCGCCCCTGACTGCCTGTGTGTGTAAATTGTATGTGCCTGTGTATGAATGTTTGTCTGTGTGTGTGTGTGTGTGTGTGCTTAAATCGGCATAAAATACACACAACATTTTTTGTAAGCCGCTTAAAAATTGCTGCCGATTTTAGCATATGGCTTATGCCTGCGCCTGTATTAGTATGCATGTGTGTATACGATATGTATGGATGTATGCATGTGTTTGCCTGTATATGTGTGTGTGAGTGTATTTGTTCTGGTGTGCGTGTGCTTTGCATAGCAGGGGACAAAGTTCATGCACGAGTTGTTTAAAGAGGCAAATTTATTTGTGGTTGGGCAGCGACTATATCAAATATATATATATATATATATATACATATATAGTGTGTATATGCATATAGTATATATATCAGTGCGTTGCTCAATGTGTGAACAAGGGAGAAGTTGTGTAAATCATGAAAATTACTGCAAAATAGATACCGTTTATGCACAAAGACAAACAGATCTAATGCGCTTACAATGGACAATAGTTTAGTCGCTGTGTACTTAGTGTACTTTAATAGAGAGAGAGGGAGACAGAGTGGGAGAGATAGAGAGAGAGAGAGTAATGCTAATGAAATTTGAATAATATTGTGAAAAAATGAAACACAAATCTATTTATATTTTTTGCCTTTTTTCTGCGCTCATTTCAATTCAATTAAAATGTGGTGCCAATTCAGGCAAAAACTGCTCAGGGCCTCTTGATGCATTTAATTAATTAGTATTAAAAATAAATAAAGACAATATAAAAAATATAACTGAATATAAACGAGAGCAACAGTCGCGCAAAACGCGACAGTGGGATACCCTTCGACCTATGTTCCCGTGTAGTTTAATTTGTTAAATTCATACACATATGCATATGCGCATGCTTTGAAATTAATCCCGACAGATGGCGCTCGCGCTTCGCGCTCGCCCGTCTTCCTTGTTAGCTGACAGAAGCACTTGGTTTTATGCTCATACTTTCTTAAATAACTTCTGTGTTTATTGTTTGATTGGATTGTAATTTGGGGACTACGTAGATATTCCATTTAGCTTAGTATATGTTAAAGTCAGAAAGTTGTATCTTATATACAGCGCTTACAAATTAAGTTCAAAAATTAAATTATTGATTTGTGGGGGCGGTGGGCGTGGCACCTAACATTTGAAATAAACTTCATCTGCTTATAGTACACAGGAGTCTTCCTGCCAAGTTTGGTAACTCTAGCTTTTATAATAGCTGAGATCTGTGCGTTCACACAGACAGACGGACAGACGGACAGACGGACAGACGGACAGACAGACAGACATGGCTCAATCGACTGGGCTTGTGATCCTGAGCAAGAATATATATACTTTATGGGGTCTCCCACGCCTCCTTATGCCTGTTACATACATTTGCACAAAGTTAGTATACCCTTTTTTGACCATTTTCAATGGTCGAAGGGTATAAAAACAAGAAAGAGAAAACAATCCGTAAATATATGCGAGATTTTACGGCGCATAAATCACGCCCAAGGGGTGCACTTAAATTATGATTGATTTTATTATTGTGCTTTGGTAAATATCATTTGTATGTGTGTGTGTGTGAAAGCCACAAGTAAACACAATTGATCAACACAAACAGCAGTACATGGGCAGGTATATAGCAGTGTGGTAGAGGGGGAAGGGAGGAGGGTAAGGGGTGTGTACAAGGCCAGCATAAACGTTTAATGTCAAATCATAATACACACACACAGGCACACACAGGTAGCTGTGCAGGTGTGTGTTCAAGTGTTTGCAGCATATCTGTTGTAAGTATCTACCCCCCACATCCCCTGCCCTGCCCACCCCTTTCCTCCTTCACTGTTCGAAGTTATTTCAATTGCATTTTGCCATTCAGTGCGGGATTTGCGTGGCAAGATTTCAGTTGGAGCATGAAGGAGCTTGTCGTGTTGTCATCGTCTTTCAATTTACACCGCCGCACACAGTGAAAGACATTCTCCATAACCTCACATAAAGGCACACACTCGCACACACACACACACACACAGGCGTGTTATGCATATGCGCAAATAAACCGAATCAAGCGAAAATGTAAATAAGAAGCGTGCCAGCAATAACAACAACAACTGCTCTCGTTGCCGCCCACTTCCTGCCTGCCACACCCCCCTTGCCACCCCTGTTGCTGCTCCACTTCACATCACTTCACATCGATGGGGAATTTACATAAAATGCAGCGCTGGCCTGGCTTCATTTTGTGCATTGGGCGCACGCCCAAAAAAGTATGCTACGCCCGAGCACTCGCGCGTGTCTCTCCCTCTCTCTTTGTCCCTCTCTCTGTCTGTGTGTGTGTGTGTGCATGGTTATTTCTTATTTTGCATAAATGCACCACAGGCTTCGCTCTCTCGCCAACTCGCCTGTCATCGATTGCCGGCCCCGGTGTCTTCTGCAGGTCGCCCCGCTCGACAGCACGCCGTCAACTGCCCCTCCCCCTCTCTCTGTTGCCCCTTACAGCAGTGAAACTGCTGCTGCTGCTGCGGCTGATGTGAATTTATTGAAAAAGTTTCGCTTTCTCGCTTTCTTTTGCATTCTCGCCGACGGCCTCTCTTTGTATTGCGCTGGCGGCAATCGTTTTCATTTCATGCTGAGCATTGAGTTCAAGTTATTCGGAAAATAGCCGCCTCCCAGTGTGCCCCCCCCCTCTCTCACTCTCTGTGCGTGTATGAGTGTGTTTGTGCGTGTGTTAAGCGGGCGTGCGCTGTTTTCTTTTCTATTTAAATGGAGCACAAGTGAAGTGGGAATGCATTCAGCAGCTCGTTGTCCTTTCACATATCAATTAAAGCAGCACGCCTCCAAGGTGCGCGTCTGTGGGCGTGGCATGGCTTGTAGTACTGCCAAATTGAGCCAAAGACAAAGAGCGCTGCTAGGAACCTTTGCAACGGTCAAGCATATTATGCATCCTTATGAGAGGAGGCAGCAAGGAACAAGGCATCTCCAAGGTAACTGGGAGTGCAGTCAATCCCTTCCCCCTCTTCCCGCCCCACACACACACACGCTCATTCACTGGAATTGCATTAACGAACTGTGCGGACTGCACTCGACACTTACCGAGTTTCAATAATGAAATGAGTCACGGGTGCGTTGCGCGGATGCTGGGAATGGGCCCAGGATAAGTTCACCGAGCGTGACGTGAAACTTATTAACAAAGGACGCTCCGGTGGATCGGGCACATCTGAAAGAGACAGAGAGAGAGAGAGAGAGAGTGAGAGAGAGATAAGAAAGACAAAGACAGGCAGGCATAAAGAGGCAGAGTTATCAGTGAAATGCAAATGGAAATCATGACAAGAAAAGGGAATGTGCAAAAAGAATGAGAAGGAAAACAAAACAAAAAACAAAAAACAGGAACACTGCGTGATGAGGATGTGTGTACACGTATGTGCCATGATATACGCTCTCACATACAGACACACGTATCTGGAAATGAAATCAGCAAAGTGGAAGGAAACCGGATAAATCAATAATGTTTCACTCATTTCATTAAACGTGGGCAAGCCAGAGAAGAAATAGAGAGAGTGAGAGAGAGAATGAGAAATGAAAATAATGATGATAATGAGGATATGCCAAATGCGATGGGATACGTTCGTTAATCTCGAACAAAATATGAATTCCAACTCAAATTAAAATGGAAGGAGCAGCAAGTTAAAGAAAGTTTTACTCTCCACACTCACCTTGCACCAGCAGATCCACAATGGCCTCGGGTATGTGGCGATCGTTGACCAGACAGATATACTCCGTGGTATCACTCGCCAAGGCCGGCGCAAACTGCAGCCCAAAGTTGTCCGACAAAAGTTGAATCTGTAATGGAAATGGAAATGGAATAAGGCAGGTCAATTTTGGGCATAATTATTACATCGTTTTACTCGTATCTCCGGCTCTGCTCTGCCATGCACTACTATTACTATTTGCAGGCACTGTGCCCTGGCCTGAAGTCTAATCTATTTTGGGCTGCCATCAGTTAGCATAACAAACAAATTTGCCACAACGTGTGCAAAACAAGTGCAGTCAAACTGGGACAAAAGACAATGAGAAGGCAACAAATGGATACAGAGACAACTGGAGAGGAGAGGAGTGAGATAGAGGGGGGGAGGCAGGCAGGCTACGTTGACAGTGGCTGACAACAATGTGGACAACACGAGTTTCTACTTTAGGCTCCACAAACTTTTTAATACAAAAGACAAATAAGTTGCCAGCACTAAGTTTGCTGCATGACCACACCCAGCTCTCTACCCCCTCTCTTCCTGGCCGTACTCCCCTCCCTTTATGCCAGAGTGGTTGCTCGCATGGTCAGCACTTGAAATGGCCCCAATATATCAGGTCTGGCATTTGACTCTGTGTAGCAACGAATCCGAAAACTTTCTCAATGCAAATGGCAAATTTGTTGTGCACTTTCCTGCACTGCGAATCTTTTCTGCTCATAATTGAGACTGAGACAACTCTCGTAAATGGTTTATGTGCGCCCGCACTCTCTCTCACTCTCTACCTCTCTCTCTCTCTGCTTGACGTTTAATATCCTTGCAGAAATCCGTAGACAGTTAAGTCGGAGCTGTCCAACATATCAGTAGAATGCCTTAAACACTTGTGCATTTTAAACAGACTGGCACAGGCCTTTCTCTCTCTCTCTCTCTCCCCTCTCCCTTTCTCTTTCTATTTCTGTAAGAAAAGTTTGCGAATTTGATAAATTATTTAAAATGTGAGTGGGAGAGACAGAGAGCGCAGGCTGTCCGCATATCAAAAAGCTGCAAGCTGTCTGCAGCAACCTCATGTGAGCAATCTAAGGCAGCTCTCTCTCTTTGTGTGTGTGTGCGTGTGCGTGTATTTGCCACAAAATTTCTAGTAGAGCTGCCTGGCCACCACAGAAATTGCAGCTCGATTGGATTTTGTTATTAAGCAATAACCAAGACCTGCTGGCCGCAAACTATTTTTGGCCAAGGCAGGCAAAGGCAGAGACGAAGGCGGAGGCAGAGGGGGCGCATTTTCAATTTGCATGCCAAGTGAATTTTAATTACATGCCACAAGTTATTGCAACTCGATTACCATTCGGGCAATAGCACTAGTTATATAGGAATAGCAACTGCTTTAGCTGAGTGCCTTCTATGGAGAGGGAAACTATGCGGCAAGTTGTGAATCATTGCTAAGCTGCGATCATAAAACAAAAGTTAATAGCGGCTTAGCGGACTGTGTGTGTGTGTGTGTAATAAAATGGCCGTGGTGAGAAAGTTTTAATACACATTATAGCCGCGCATAAAGCACACACATTCACACACACACAGAGCAGGCACAGCCTGCGCAGAAGGAACATAAGAAATATGAACGAAGTCTAGAGAGTCGCCAGCCGGCACCAGCTCAGGTAAACTGCTGCAGCAACTGCTCTCCACCTCCCCCTCCACCTACCTCTCTCTTTCTTCTACTGCCTCGCGAACTAACTTTGGCTGCAGCTCAAGTGTCCCAGTTTGCCATTTAACACAAGGCGCTGCCAAAGAGCAAAGAGAGCTTACGCCTTACACCGCGCCATTGTTCCACAAGAAACTTCTTCATCATTCTGTTTGCACGCCCATCTCCAGCAAGTTTCCTCTCTCCTCTTTCTCCCCCATCTACACCGTACTTCTATCACTGCACACTGGGCTAAATTCTAAAAAATGTAATCATTTTATCGAACCAAATGTTAAATTTAACTTTATATATTCAAAATACTTTTGTTTTTTTAAGTAAAATCAATAAATATGTGGGAAAGATCTGGCAAGTCTGAGTCAAATGGCCTAAGCTAACAATCGACTGACTGGCAACGATGTAGAAGAAGAAGAAGAAGAAGAAGAAGGAGAAGAAGAAAATTAGAGAGTTCTCATTGATAACGCAAAGAGTGAAGACGTTAAAGAACAAGGCTGATGCTCAATCAATTAACAAGATTTAAGACGAAAGATTTAAGGTAAATTGACAAACATCGCTCTTTCAGATGAAAAAACTCAGCAAATATCGAGCTCTACTAAAGAACTAACTAAATTAAAGATATCTACATATGAAATATTACCAAATAAAACTTAGTTCAATAATAAAACAATCGTATATTTGACACAAAACTATGACTTGCACTTTAGAAAAAACAGTTTAAACACAAATTCCTTCCCTCAAAAGTGCAGCCCTGTATTTAATTTTTAATTGAATTTCAAAGTCAGCTGATTAGTCACACAAAATTAGGCAAGTATGTAGAATGATACAAATATCTTGTGTGGAAATTATTCGTATGTTACTTATGTGTATTGTAAGATGCACAACCAAACCAAACTGTTCGTGTTCTGTGGAGTAGAACCAACATATAACATATTTTATATATTATATTTATCAAATATACCAAGTTTTAGCTCGTTATCTCCAACATTTCGCTTTTATGCCTCCTGTTTTTACGATTAAGCCCAGTGTGCAGTGGCCTCGTGAGTGCGTTTAAAGCAAGTTGCCTGCTTTGGCAGCCACTTAAACCATTTCAGCGTCTTTTTTAACTTTTTTTCAACTATCAAACATTAAAAATATATTGGCCCAGCCCAGGCCAGGCAGGCCAGGCTGGTTGAACTCCCACTGATGGCCACTTAGTTGGCCAGTTCTTTGCGCTGCACCAAACTGGCAATCAATTATTTTAACAGCTACGTCTTTTTTATTTTTTGTTCTGTTATCTAGCAAAATATTTAATGGTCCACAGCGAAGTGGCCAAGTGAGGCAGCCTGGGGCCTAATGAATTCTAATATGACAGCTCTATGGTACTCACCCTCGGACTGTGGAGCAGCGGTATGCGATTGGCGAACTGAGCGATTGTTGTGGACGCTGTCTTCCACACGAGCGTGTCCACCAGCGAATGCTCTGTCACGCCCGGACAGGGAATGCTCACGTTCTTGCCGGCCTCGGCATTTACCTTGACGTAGTCCAGATTCGTCACGTCTGCAAAAGAGAGAGAAAAGTGAGAGAGTGAGTGGGATGCAAAGCAGCTTAAGTTGCGGCAAATGTTGCCAAAATATCTGGAAGGCATTTTAATTACACAACATGCTTGGACAGAGAGAGATTACAAAGCAGCTCGGCCACAACTATTGCAAATTGCCAGGCAAGTCAGGTGTGCGTGAGTGTGTGGGCCTTTGATCCTTTTGAGCAATATTTGTTTAGGAAATTGCAGTAGCTGCAGCCTGCAACTGTAGCCGAGCTTCAATTAAAATTATAAAAACAGCAATTCGATTATGGCTTTATTGCTGGGCAAGCAGGAGGGCTAAGCAGCTTTGCTGGCACCAAGTCGAGCGTTGGCATAAATTTGCAAGTGCTTTGAAGAAGTGTTCGCATTGAGCTCGAGACTTCCTCCGACAATGAATGGCAAAAAGCAGGCAGGCAGAGGCTGAGTAGAGGGGAGGAGGGTTTGCAAAAACAATTGCCCACAATCGTGCAACTGGTTGCAGCTGGTCCCATCAGCAATCAGCTTCCATGCAATTTGCGAGTGGTCACTCCCTGTGCCCAGACACCTTTTCAATGCATGCAGCCAGCCTTGCCTCGCCACGTCTATGACTTGATTTTCGGGGACTGTGGGGGGAACGAATGGGAAGGGGAGGTGCAACAGCAGGGGATGGAGGGGGGTAGAGGGTCTCGGCAGTGACTTAGTGGTTGCATAGTCGAATGCAGTTGCAGCTGCTCTCGTTCTCGCCGGCTGCGCTGCAAAGTATGCAACACAATTTATCGATCACAGCATAGACTGTGTATGTGAGAGGCTGTATGTGCTTGCGTGTGTGTGTGTGTGTGTGCAAGTGCATGTGGCTGTGGGTATTTGGGCACTTGGGTTTGTTGCGAGCTCTCAACGCAAATACTGTTGAATAACAATTGTCTGTGAGGCCATAAAAATCGACACCAATGGTTCTTGTTTTTGATGGGGGCTGGCAGGGGGGAATCCACTTGAACTGTAGCCAAGCACGCTTAATTACTCCCTCCCCCTGCAGCTCCGCTCTGCATATTTTGCATATTATAAGCTGGCCACGCACCCAGCTGGCCACCAGCTGCGTATTCTGTTGCCCCCTTTGCTAGCGCCCGTTCTCAGTTGGACTATTCGGCTGTGCCCATTGCGGGGGGCCAGTTTTGTGTAATTTATGGCCCTCAGCAGCCACATGCGACTGTGTGCGTGTGTGTGTGGAGCCCCTGCAGCTGGCAGAGATTTTGCATACTTATTATGGCAACCGCATGCTGATGAGTGCGCCGAGTGTTGAGGAGGCAGCGGGTTTAATTTCCTGATCATTTTTCGATGCAAAATCGCGTCGCCGGTTTCACCTCCCTCCCCCTTTACTCCCACAGAGCCCGCAGCAATAACTCAGGAAACAATTGCGAGCAATTTATGCGGCTCGGTTTGGACAACTTCAGATTGAATGACATGGAAGTGCCATGAAGGCAACTCTGACAACGCGGGCAACTCGGGCAACTCTGCTATTGTCGTTGGGCAATTAAAAAACAGGTCCCAGATATTATGCAGCCAGGCGAACGTTGAGCAGACTGCGTAAATAAATTATAATTACGCGTATTCACCCAAGGGAGACAAGGGACAAGGGGCAGTTCGAACCCAGAGCGATCAACCCTCTGTGATTGCACTTGGCCTGCGGTTCACTTCAGTGAGTCTGAGTCTGGAGTCGACTCTCGGGCTAATAATCAAATTGAATGCAACCCCCGAGGCTGAAAGCAGACGAAGCGGCAACAATTAATTTTATTTATGTTGATTCTAATCAACGAAAAATGTTTTCACTCAACAATTGCCCCTTGTGGCGTCTGCTGTCATGGCAATCTGTCCAGCTCATGGGCTACTCTCTTTGTGGGTCTATCTGTCTGTCTTTCTATCCTTCTCTTCCTTTGCTTGCTCCGTCTTTGCCTCATTGAATTCATGCATCGCTGCCTCGTCTGCGTGTCGCATCAAAATCATTACCTTTATTAGTATGTCTGTTCGTGTCCGATTAGCTTAGCTCAGCTAAGCTCAGCTCGTGTCGTGTCGCGTCGAGTCGCTGACCAACACTGGCTAACTGCATCGAGCTGCCAAGCACGACTGAACTGGCGACTGGCAATGGCTCTCCAGAGAATCTCCACACTTGCAAGTGTGTCATTAGCGTGGATAAGGAGGGGAAGGGAGGGGGGTGTGTTTGGGTTGCTGTGTGCACTCGTCATGCTTGTTGTGCACACGCCTGCAGCGGGTTGTGGGTCACTGGCTGAGTTCAACTGGTGTCGCCCGTCGAGACTAGCAATAACATTGGCAATTTGCTCGAGGAACATGGACGGAATATACATAGCAAGTACTTATTGTGTTATCGGTGCACACAGAGCTTATGCAGCGCATTTGTTGAACTATCTATCTAATAATATACTAATTGTGAAGGGAGGGAGAGAGCGTAAAATGAGAGATCATTAAAAAGGAGGGGATATACTTTTAAGCTTAGATAAAGATACTGTTAGACATTTTTATTTACTTTTACTAAATCAAAATATTTTATATTTACATTAAATACACTTTTGTTAATTTTGCGTTTTTTCGCTTTGGCCTCTATCGATGATTCAAATTATATCGGCCTACCGCCACTTTTAATAAATCATTAAGTGTTGAATAGGTTATTAGTATCGGGAACAAACAACGTGTGTTTGCGCCTTGTGTGTTTGATATCGGCCCACCGCCACTTTCGATTAATCGTTGATCAGTCTTACAATGAGTGTTGAGTAAGTTATAAATATGAATGTAAACAAAGTGAGACGCCAATAAATACATAATAAGCAAGTATCACAAAGTTGTTAAATGGTTTCCAATATATTTGTAGCAATGCAGCATGTCTTGTAAGGTAAGTATGTTTAGATTGCCTCTGGCTTGAAAGAGTTTGTGCCTGTCTTGGATTCCCAAAATATCACGAGAATATCAAAGACCACAATCGAATGTCCGCAAGTTCAATATACATATATCTAATTGGATGAACTTTTGCAGATTATTTAATTTATAAATCCCATGTATATGTTATGCACACCGAGTTACGCATGGTCATCATAGTCAGTTGCATTCATATCGGAATCCAAAAACCTGAACCGAGTAGTCAATCAAGGGCAAAATGTTTGCAGGCGGTAAATTGGCAGCTAAGTTCGAGGTACCATCAAATTGACATTGCGCATCGAACAAGGAACAAGCTCGTTGCCAAGCTGGGCCAATTGCATTTTAATCCGACTGCGTTGCCTTTTGACCAAAACAACCCCCTCCCAATTGATCTGGCAACGAATTCTCTCTCCTTCCCTTTCATTCTGTCTTCATTTTAAGCCAGCCAAACTGTGCATAGAGTCGATTTATCCCCCTCCCTCACTTCATGCTGCACACTCTCGGCAAAGGCCAACAAGTTGCATCGCTGTTGCTGTCGCTGCTACTGCCCCATGCAATTTGGAAAACGGCCATTTGGAAATCATTGCCATACAATTTGGTGTGCAGCGGACTCTGCGTGAATCGTTTGAATGGGGAGAGAATAGTAGGAGCGGCGTAGCAGGAGGGAGGCGCACTAGGAGCAGTGAGACCAAAAGGCATCGTTGGCAGCCGCATTAAAATGGAATTGCCACACACACAAAGCCAGCTACGCACAACGCGTAAAGTGGCTGCCATTGCTGATGGACTTAGAGTGCTGTCTCTCTATCTCTATCTATCTTTCTTTCTCTAAATCTCTTTGATGTGTTGCACTGTACTGGTTGTCTCTCTTTCTATGTGTCTGTAGGGCAAGTGAAGTTTCTCTTTGTGGGAAGTTTCTTCTCTTTCCCTGTCCACAAAGGTGAAGTATTGTCTCAAGAATTTAAGGTTAGTTCCTTTTATTACTCTTTAATATCTGATGATCATTTTAGATTTAAACTTTAAGTAAAAACTGTAAGACGATAGTCATGCATCGAAATATGGAAAATTGTACGCATATTTTAAAGTTTACACTAGTTTTGACTAATAAGTAAAAGGTAACATAACTTCTTTGTGTGTCCCTGTCTGCTTTGAAAATATCCTGTTTCTCAGTTGAAGATCTTCTCTAAAAATTCGCTTCAGTTCTTCCTTTGTCTCTCCCTGTTTCATTTGTTCTATGTCTTAATCTCTTATTGTCTTTCGATGTCATATCTCTCTTCATTTCTCTCATTTACTCAGCTTTGTCATTTGTTCGCTACAATTGCAATTTTGCACGCCTCAGCACTTGCCACTTGCAACTGCCGCAGTTGCAGTTTCCGTTTTCGCTGCCTTTGTGGATATATGTATGGATATATTTTTTAATGCATTCCATCATTATTGGTGTTGCAATTTCATTAACCGCAGCGACGTCGCGCCGTCGATCCGATCTGATGGTCGGCCTCGATTTTTACGCATTAATTTCAGCTTCGATTGAAGTGGTTGAATAATTATCCAATTAAAACTGGATCTGTCGCCTTGTTTCCCACACATTTGCCTGCGACTTCTGTGCTGTCTGTCTTTTTTTTATACACACACACATACAAATAATATATATGTATATATATAATATTTGCACTTGCTTGAGGCACGTGCCAAGGACAGCAGCTAAAAGGGATGCGTGCTGTGTCTGCCTGCCTCTGTATCTGTCTCTGTGTGTTGTCCCCTGTCTGGCAGTGAGACTGGCTGACTGGCTCGCTGATTGAATAGACAGTCTGTCATTTCTGTGGGCAACTGTCTCGCTCGCACATAAATAAATGCTTAAGCGGACCCGCAGACAGCGGTCCATGACAAGGGCAGCAGCAACAACAGCAACAATAGCAGCAGCAGCAGAGGAGTTGTGGGAGAGGGGGCAGCTTGTTCACATAGCGACAAGATATCCCTTTTTATGCCTGAGCGCTGCAAATAATGAAATTATGCTACCAACACACGCACACACACACACACAAAGAGAGACCCGCATGCATAAGGAGCACAGGCTGAACTGCATGACTGTAAGATACCCTGCAGATAATGTAAATGTTATTCGGCTTCTTAAGTTAAGCAGAACTCTTTGAACTCTCCTACTATATCTAACCTAAGAATAACTTCAAGATACCCTTAACTATATGTGCACATAAGGTATCCGACTGCCAGTTACCTTAGAGCTGCATAAAACATCACAACTGCTCCTTTTGAAGTATAACAGAACTTTAAGATAGCATTTATCATATACATATGCATATATATCGGACTGCTAGCAACCCTGTGGGTTCATTAAACATCACAGCTGCCTGTTCTCTAGTACAGCAGGACTATAATATACCCTTCATAATATATGCATATTAAACATTCAACTGGCAAGTACCAACGTAAACTTCAATTTGATAACAAGTACAGTTGAGCTAGTCGAGCGAAGTCTGTGCTGTAGATACCCTGCACTTGACTAAATAAGATTGTATGTGTGTTGGCGCTGACAAGTGGCATGCGTGGGCGCATGATTGGACAACAGACAGGTGGGTTTTCGGTCCTTGGCCGGGCAATGCGTACTCAAGTGCTTGGCTTATGAAAATGTCTCGGGGCCAGGCTGTAAAGCGCTCTTCGCTGCTGCCATCGCGGATCAGTCACTAATGCTGACAGCGTTTTGAGGGCAAGCTGTCGCTGCTGTCAGTTCGGCATGTGTGCGAGTGAGTTGCCAGCGAGTATAAGTGTGTGTGTGTGTGTGTGCGTGTATAGACGGGTGTATGTGTGGGTTCTGTTGTTATAACTCTGCGTTTTTCAATTTCGCCCAACTTCAACTTCAGCTGAATTGATGTAAATGATTAAATGGACGGGGTGGAAGAGGCTGAAGAGGGTAATTGCTTGACGGCTGCGTCGTAGAGTGCTTCCAGCTCATTGCCCAAATTGGGATTAAGATCAGCACACAGAATACTCCCGTCAATCCTATATTAATATTTAGATTGCCAAGTGCAGCCCTCGCACAGGACGTGAAGTCCTACAAATAATTTGTAATTTGTTTCTCTACTCAATTTACAGTTGCATCTTCAGCAAAATCTGTATCTGTACAGCTGTATCTATAGCTGTTGCTATGTTCCTATGTAGTTGTACGAGTTATTATAGCAGAAGCTGTATCAATATTTGTATCTATAGAGATACTTATCGTTTTATTACTCATTGTACAGTTGTATTGGCAGATATTTCTTGTATCTGTGCCTGTATCTATGAAGCTATATTTGGTTTCCCAATTATGTCGTATATGCAGCTATATTTGTTTCAACGTAGCTATCTATGCAACTGAACCAATATCTGTAAACAAATTGTGGAAGGCAAATTGGTTCACTCACTTTGTAGTACTTCACACGCTAACACAGAATGCTTCTCTTTGTCTTAAAGTTAGTTTTACATTCGTTTAACATAGGCTTAACATAGTTATCGTGTTGTATAACTATCGATTGTACAGTGTGACCCTCTACCAGCCTACTATAGAATGTATTGCTTTATCTGAAGCTGCATATGCATCTGAATGTGCTGCCTTGTCTGTATCTTCATCTACATGTGAAGGATTAGCTAAATTTGTATCTGCATGTGTGGTTAATAGAGCGCTAAATCAATTGCTTAAAGACTTGAATACGAGTATGTACTTGTATTATATCAATCTCTATCTGTGTTTTGTTGTATCTCAATCTAAGTTGTATTTCCAACTAAGTTCTTTCTGCATGTATGCCTGTATCTTTAGTATTAACCTTCAACTGTATCTGCATCTACACACATTTATCTATACTGCACTGTATCCATACTCGTATTTGCATATTGAACTGCATCTGTGCCTGTATTTGCAGCTGTATCTTTATGCATATTAATTAGACTCAAAGAGCCACAAAATTAACCTGACTGCTGTAGCGAGTTTTTTAATGTCATCTCCACATTCCCGCCCATTGTGACCCACTGTGCTGGGTCAGTCCGTCAGTGAGTCAGTTGGCAGCCTCTGCAAACTGGCACAGCATCGCAATGTCGTGTTCCTCTCTCCCCCTTTCCTCTCCCCTTCCTCTATCTCAGCGTGCTGTGCCGCGACGACACTTCAATAGAAAACGTTGCACATTCAAGGGCTGCCTAGACATGAGAAGAGGAAGGGAGGCGTGGGGGGAAGGCAGAGAGGCACTGGGAGCCAGGTAAAAAGTGAAAGGCGCCAAAGTTGGTGTTGCTGCTGCTGTTGTTGTTGTTGTTGTTGTTCCTGTCGCTTTGCCAGGCAAATTTTAGCCCAGGTTTTTGCTGTTAAAACATCGCTTCGAGTGTGCCTAGCCGTGTGTGTGTGTGTGTGAGTGTGAGTGTCTCGTTGTCGCCCTTGTCATGGATGGCGCTTGGCGTAATTAAACCTAAATAGCCGACATAATGAGCAAGTAATTAGCAATGCTTTTGCCACCAGTTTGCCTAGCGTCCTTCGTCCGGCTTCGTTGTCCTGCGCCCGCTGCCATTAGCCAGTCGCGTCCTCCGTCTCTCGTTCTGTGTCGGTGTGTGTGTGTGTCTGCTTCATCCGGCTGCGGATGGCAGGCAAATGCCATGATCGGGCATTTTGTGTAATTTGCATATTTCTTTTATGAATTCAAGCGGATTTCCACAAAGCATAGACAGCAATAGGAATAAGGGGGGAGGTAAGGGGCAGGGACAGGGACAGCTTGAACTGCGGCATAATCTATTGATTGATGGATTCTAATTAATTTGGATAATTAGTTGTCTTTTCTCTTGGGCATTTCTTGGGACATTTGCGGCCGGTTTGAGAAATTAATTGAAAGCGATCATGAAATTGGAAATTATAATTAATAAAAAAATATATTATAAGAATATATTAAAATATATATACTGAAAGATGTATGTTCTTATTTTAATAAATACCTAATTTAAGTTGATATAAAAAACCCAACCTGAGGTGGGTTTGCCGTAGATAATGCTACACTAATTCTATACTTTTCCTTCTATGATAATAGAAATTTAAGATAAGTAATGTTTTAATATAGTATTATATAGAATTGATTAAATCGTAGAGTTATTCTCTGAAGTAAAGTTGAATCTTTACATTTACTTTCCCTTTTCTTAAGCCTTAGTTGAGTTGAAGAATATTGTGCTTATATTTACAATAGTTAAGTTGATTGTAATTTGAGGCAGTATAGCTAATGAAGACAACTGATGTATGTTGTATATTATTCATATACAATTACAGTTATTTATATAATTATATTATATTTACAATTGATTTCTTTTGAAATTTAAATAGAATTAAATTTTTCTTTCTTTCAGTTCCTTCTTTTTTCCTTGTCGCTCCCCAGTTTAATATCTGCTCTTTTCTCCCCGTTAAAATGCAAATTAAACTAATTTCAATTTTGATATTAATATTACTGCAAGTCCTAAGCGAGCATTTGGTTAGGATACGACGAAGGGATACCCTCTGTAAACAATCTGTTTGTGTGCGTGCGTCGGAGCTGCCACAAAGCAAACTCAAATAGTGGAGTAAGTTTCTTTCTCATTAGGCGGCATGTTTACACACACAGGGCGCACGCACTAGCGCATCAACACCCACACGCCACACACACACACACACACACAGACAGACAACACACACCCATACACTGACAAAGGGACAAACACGCAGACTGGCAAAGCAATTTTCACACCAGCAGCTGAAGCTGCTAATGAGTCCAAATCCGGCGGCGCCCGCAACTTTCACCTACAGAACTCATGCTTCAAAGAAAGCACAGAATAAGAGGGGAAGGGATGGAGGGAGAGTGGGAGGAGGGAAATGGAAAGAGGGGCGTGGCTAGAGAAGGCTGGGCAAGCGAAGGCGGGTTGCCAGTAGACAAAAAACTGCTGCTGGTTAAAAGGACGTTGATGGCTCGTTGTTTGTGTAATGTGTTAAAAAGCTGCCATGACAAACTATATAGTATATATATAAATAAATAAACAACTACAACAACAACAATTAAAACAACAACGACAGCGAGGATGGCAATAAAACGTTCATGTTTTAATTAATCATTGGCTGGCTAAACAAAGCTTCAGCTGGCAGAAGTCCGCGTGGGCAGCGCGAAGAGGGAGGGAGGGTGTGGAGAGGGTGCCAAATCGAGTCTAGGCATACGTATTTGGTAAACAGCACCAACAACAACAACAACAACAACAGCAATAACAACGGGCACAACGAGGACGTTGGCAATGTGAACAACAAACGTCTAGATAAATATGTCAACAACGCAATGTGGCCCCGCTTCCAACTGCCCCCATTCCACATGCCACATGCTACAACATGCCACATCCCTCCTGCCGGCCTGACAGCGAACAAGGTCTGTCCCCTCCCGCCTCCTCCCCCCCCTCCCCTAGTGCCTACTTCTAGCATATGCAGCGGACTGTGCGTCAACACTGGCATTACAAATATTTGCAGCTGGGATAATCAAATTTACATTTCGCTGAAGTAGAAAACGAAGCGGCACCCTCAAAGTTGCCCCATCCTGAGGCCACTCGCCGCCACGCAGCCACTTACAGAGGCGACCACTTGACGATGTTATGTAGGAGGGGGAGAGGTGGGCGTGCTCTGGCCTGGCGGCGCTTTAATTGCGTCACAAATACGCAGCCAACTGTGCCACAGTTGCACCTGCAGACACACACGACTTAGTTGCAGCTTCCCTTTTCCGCTGTTTTGCTGTGCCACCTGCAACCTGCTGCAAGTTGCCCTGTTTCTGTCATATTTCTTTCGAATTTCCAGACTGTGTTTGCCTCTCTTTCCCACCCGCCTTTCTCATCTCTTTCCCACTTTCCAAAATGTTTGTTAAGTTCGAGTTCCAAGCTAGGCATAAATCTTTAATTTCAGCTCATTCATTACACTCGACAAGCGACCTACCTCAGTGCCGCGTGCCGTGTGCCTCGTGCTGCCTGCCACGCCCCCACTCCCCTACCCCCCTGGGCATGGCACAACAAATGACATGACATTCGGGTATTTATCTGGTAGAAATACTTGCGGCAAAAGCGAGGAACGCATCCAATAAATTAGGCGCAAGTCGCACGACGACCTGCCATAGATTGGCTGTCACCCTTAACCACTCAGCCCCCCTGCCCCTCCCCACTGCTTTTCCCCCGTTTGTTTGTCTGCCTTGAATTGAGCAGCAAACGACAAGTTGAACTGTAAACAAACGCGACAATTTATCTTACTTTCGTTTAATTGTCAACGGCAAATTGCTGACAAAACGAAACGAAATGAAATGAAACAGGAGCGAAAGCGAAAACGCAAGAGAAAATGAAAGTCAAGTAGCACGAGAAGAGAAACGCAGGGAGAGAGGCACAGGCAGAGAGTAACGTATGTGAGTAAGACAGCTCGATAATAGTCGAAAAATTAGCGCTAACAAATTGACAATGTCGCAAGTAGAATTTCTCTTGGTTGTTTATCGAATTAATTGTCGAATTTTTCACTTATTGTTTGTTGTTGTTGTTTTGCTGTAATTACTCTTGTTTCTTGTGGCACGAGTTAAGCTAATTTAACAAATATTCGCCAAGTAGATGCAAATAGAAAGCCATCACACTAACTTATGTCGCCTGCTCTATACCTGCTCTATTATTTATAAGCCTCAGAAATATAATTATATAAAATTATGCAAGAAAATCAATTATACAGTTTTTTAAAACAGAAAAAATACTTAAAATTAAATACAAATTTCCTATATTTTATTAATAAACAACAAAAAAATCATCAATCATCAAACCGAACGAACTTATTCCTTGACACAATAATTAAAAACTACAGCCAAAAAGTAGGCAACACTTTTTGTGCAGCGTCATAAGCAGCGAGGAAGGTTGCTGTTGCTGTTGTTCTTGTCGTTGCTGCAAGTGTTGTTGTTTGTCTTGCAGATCCTCATCTTGTTGTTATTGATAGACTTGTTGTTGTAGGTCTGCTTGCTGTTGTTGTTGTAGGTCAACGTATTGTTGTTGCTGTTGCTGTGGTTGCTGCTGCTGCTGTTGTTGATGCTGCTGTTGTTGCTGCAGTGTGTGTTGTTATAGCTCTTGTTTTTGTCGCAGGTCCTCATGCTGTACTTGTTGTTGTTGCTGTTAGGTCATGTTGTTGTTGCTGTTTGCTGCTGCTGCTGCTGCTGTTGATGTTGGTGACGTGATGTTTATCCCAAAGTGGGTCAGATGCTCACTGACACCATGACACTTAAGTGCAGGCACAACACACGCACACACATGCAAGCAGAGCGCGACAGTTACAGCTAAAAGTATGCAGCTGATGCAGCGTCGCGTTTGATACACTCAAGCGTCGACAGACGCACTCAGCCACCAGCAGCAGCAACAGCAACAAGCAAAGTGGGAGCAGCAGCAACAACAACAGCCAAGCTGACACAGTTGACGTCTAGATCTGTAATGCAGTCGGTCGGGCACTCAGTCAACCCCAGCAGCAGCAGCAGAGCACCGTGCCCCGTACCCCTATCCCTTCTTCTCCTCTCCCTTAATTTCCCATTTGCTTCTGTAGTCGTTTGTAATTTTTTGTTTTGTTGTTGTGTGTGTGTGTGTGTGAGTGCCGGAAATGCAAGAGTGTCTCTCATTGTGTGAGGCCTGCAGGGCAAGCCTGAGCTCCAGCCAGGCCAGTCTCGCCTGGCCATCAAAATGCTGCTAAGTACTCCGGCCTCAGTGCTCCGGCACTCGACTTGGATGCCGAGGCAAATGCTTAAATGCTGATTGCGGGCAACGCAAATTGCCGCTTGTACTTAGTTGAGGGCAACGGACAGACCAAGCTGGACTCATTTGAATAGAAATGTGCGTTAATATCCATTGAGTGCTCGACAACAGGAGCCGAAGTCAGAGCCACTGCCAGAGTAGGGCAAACTGTAACATCGCCGTGTATCCTGCTGCATATCCTGTGTAATTTGTTTAGTTGATTTGTTGTTGTTGCTTCAAAAGACGATGGTCAATCTTACTTCTGATTCTCACATTTGCAGGAGCTTTGTATGTGCCCACACGTGTGTGTGTTTGTGGGTCAAGTGCGGCACATGCCACAGCAATGGGGCGACCTTTCCTGCTACACCTGCTTCTGCTGCTGTTGCTCCTCACCTGCTGCTGTGTGTGGCCCCAAGTCAGTAATGCACTAAGTGAAACAACCAACACAAATAGCACACGTTTGTCCTACAAACAGACACACACACACATACACATGCACGCACACAGAGTTGCCACATTGACTGTGCAAACAAACATCAAGCGTTGCGTATACGCAGCGTGGCCCATTGTCTAGCCTTTGAGACGCGCTCGCAGCCACGTACATGTGACTGACTGACTACTCTATATGTGTGTGGGAGGGTGTGTAGAAGGGAGGTGTGTTGCTGTAGCAATTGCCAAGCAGCACTCAGGCCACACACTCCACTCAGACTAGAGTCGCTTTGCTTCGCAGTTCTCGGCTAAATTTTCTAATGCATTTTGTGCGTGTTTATTATTTTAATTACAAGCTGGCAAAACTTAAATGTCGTCCAACCAAGGGGAACTAGTGCTCAGTCTGTCTGCTGCTTCTGCCTCTTTCCTTCTCTCTCTCTCTGTTTCTCTTTCTCTTGAGCACATCAAATTAACTATTAAGCGCTCGGTTTACTAATTAAAATGCATCATGATTATTTGCGTATGACGACAGTCAGTTCCCACTGTAGCTGAACTTGTAGTCCCCAATCCCACTCCCCCACACTCTCCACACTCTCTCTCATCTACTCTCTCTCCCTCTCTCTCTAGCAGTTCCCGCATCCTTGTCATCGTGCAGTGGCAAATGTTTTTGCATGTGTCACAACGCTCAACTAATGACAACAATTGGATTCTGGTTTCAGAGTAAAGCTCTGTCTCACCATGATTTTGCATATCCTCTTGTTTTTCAGAGACCCAGCCCAGCCTGGAGTGCTGCCTGACCACGCCCCTCACGCCCCAGCATGCAATGACTGCAATGACTCGGCTCATTTGTCACTTTGCTCTGCTCGTGACGCTTGTCTATAAATAAGGCGACATTATTGGATTAATTTCGAAATGTATTTGTTTTCATTAGTCTAATTTCATCAATGTGCACGTGTGTGTGTGTGTGTGGGAGAGGGAGTACATTGTTAGAGTGTGCGTTAAGCTCAATTTAAACAAAACCTCGAAGTGAATTCAGAGTATCGATTCGTGTTGCACGAGCCCTGAAGCCATTAGGCAGCTTTAAATTTGGTTTACAGTTTCGATGGAGCGAGCACAGAGAACGTGAGCTGATTATGAAGCAAGAGAGACAATTAGTGAATACTCATTGTGTAATCCTTGCCATGATTATGCAAAAGAGTTGAACAGATGAACAGGAGGGAAGAAGAGAAGAAGAGTTCTTAAAATGGAACTAACATATGCAGATAAACTGATGCGAATGGAAGTTAGGTTATAGTGATATTTAAATAGAGAGAAGTATAGTAAGGAATATGTAGTTAGATAAGTAAGAGAGTGATAGAAAAG
The DNA here is from genome assembly GCA_018903715.1 of Zaprionus davidi. Taxonomy (NCBI): domain Eukaryota; kingdom Metazoa; phylum Arthropoda; class Insecta; order Diptera; family Drosophilidae; genus Zaprionus; species Zaprionus davidi. The sequence goes on from JAEIGL010000003.1 coordinate 7,416,758, forward strand.
CGTTGGAAAAATAAATATATTTACCATTCTATCTACAGTATTAAGTGTGTAAACAGAAATAGTAATGTAGATATACATAGATGGAGTTGAGATATGATGGTTATACTTTTTAAGGTATAAGTAGAGATAGAGGTAGAGGTAGAGGTAGAGGTAGAGGTAGAGGTAGAGGTAGAGGTAGAGGTAGAGGTAGAGGTAGAGGTAGAGGTAGAGGTAGAGGTAGAGGTAGAGGTAGAGGTAGAGGTAGAGGTAGAGGTAGAGGTAGAGGTAGAGGTAGAGGTAGAGGTAGAGGTAGAGGTAGGGGGGTAGAGGTAGAGGTAGGGGTAGGGGTAGGGGTAGGGGTGGAGAGGTGGGGTGGGGTGGGGTAGAGGTAGAGGTAGGGGTGGGGTGGGGTGGGGGTAGAGGTAGAGGTAGAGGTAGAGGTAGAGGTAGAGGTAGAGGTAGAGGTAGAGGTAGAGGTAGAGGTAGAGGTAGAGGTAGAGGTAGAGGTAGAGGTAGAGGTAGAGGTAGAGGTAGAGGTAGAGGTAGAGGTAGAGGTAGAGGTAGATGTAGAGGTAGAGGTAGAGGTAGACAGCATGTGATAGAAAGATGTATAAATTGAACGGTAGATGAATAGAGCTTAATGTCAATTGCCGATTTGATTCATGGTTATTATTATGCAACTATTATTATGACTTACTATATAACGATGCTGTTCTGTCTCCAATTAGACTGTTTTGCTTCACAAAAATATAACACTTCTCTTTCTATTAAACACATTATATTTATTGTACTGGCTGCTCAATAAAAGGAGCAAGTTGACACTTCGGTGCAAACGTCTAATCTACCAACAAATCATTGCACCGACTTGGATATATGGCATTCAAATCTGGGGTATTGCAGCAGCAACTCACATAAAAAGAATCCAGAATAATAAGAATAAGAGACTTATTACTGGCTGCGAATGGTACATAAGCAATAGTACACTTCACAGAGATCTCAAACTACGTACGGTGGAGGAGCAGATCTCATTTCAATCAAGCAGATACGACAGACTGACCATGCACTGTAACCGACTTGCCCGACGTTTAAGGCGGACAATTCCAATAAGACGTCTTAAAAGGAGACACTTCCATAGTACATTATAAATAATCATTAACAATTTAATTACACTAGAAACATAAACTTAAATTATTATTAATTTCACAGAAACTACACTAAACTAGTCTTGGAGAAGTAACAAACATAAATACTCATTAGGTTATAGTAACACTTGTATTCTGATCCCTAATGGAACAAATAAATATATTAACTTAAAAAAAAAAAAAAAAAGCTAGTATAAAGTAATAAGTAAGAAATAAGAAAAAGTGGCGTTTACTTTAATGTGTTGCTGCGTGCGAATTATAGCGCAAAGTGTCGCTCTTCATTTCAGTGTTGCACAGCTCACATTTATCGATAATAACTTATGTATTTTAAATGATATTTTCTACACGATATTTTTGGTATGTATTCGTATGCGCCAAATTGAGCATGGAACGGAACTCGAACTCACAACAGATGCATCAAGGCAGAACTGCCCACAGGCAAACTGCTGACACTAAGAACAAAACAAAACTTAAACAAAACTTCAAATCAAGTAAGATAAATAATTAACATGTTTATTATGAACTGAACCCAGTCCCGAATCAAATTCAATTCATTATTCAAGCACTAAGATATACTAACTATATATTCTATAAGCCACTGCACACTCGTCTGCCCACATGCAGTGTGTGTGTGTGTGTGTGTGTGTTGGTCGGACAACTGTGGTGCCTGTGCACTGGTCAACCAGTTTGCGGCCATCAATATGCACAAACATCACAGACATCGCTAGCATACATTGCTACCAAACTGTGCCGATCCGATGCGAAAATGAAATGAACATATGCGCATCCACTTGGAATAACGACGCCAGCAAAATTATGTTTTCAATTCCCTATAGAATTGCCATAAGAACCGTTTATACAAGTGTGTGCATGTGTGTGTGTGTGTGTGGCTAACTGTTGTTATCAGCTTTCATAATAATTGCAGCTGCAAATTGCCTCTATTTATTGTTTAGCTGCACAGCAACAACAGCAGCAGCAGCAGCAACAACCACAACAACAACATCTGTTGTGTCTGCAGTTATTTTAATGATGACAAGTGTTTGCATTGCCCCATAGACAGCAAATGCATTCGGCCACTGGCCAGACCATAGGTGTGCATGTGTGCGTGCGCGTGTGTGTGTGTGTGTGCTTGGGTGAGCATGTAAATTTAAATCATAAACACACGGGACCTCAATAAACTCTGCTCATTACAGCTACTAATAAATTGTCATAGCCACAGAATGATTCCCCAAGCTGCACACACACACACACTCCTACACACACACACATAGACTCAGATACAGCCACATTAATCCAGATGCCTGGCATGGCAGGGTAAATAGCTCACTAGAGCTCTGTGGGCGGTCATTGTGGGTCAATGCCTAACGAACTGCTGAGCCACAGTGAGCTCACGTTGCCAGTCAGCAGTTTGTTGAACCGAATGCTGACGAAGGTACAAGTGTGTGTGTGTGTGTGTGGAAAACAGAAATCAATTATAAGCTAGTGAAAAAGAAAATCAAATAGACATGCCAAACTGGGCAACTAGCAAGAGAAGAGAGAGAGCGCGAAAGGCATCGCCAACACATCGTCGACAACATCATAAATAAAAATCAATTAATATATCATCGCCTCAAGGCGTCAGCTGGGCAGGCAGACAGCAGAGTCAAGTTGGGAGTCGTGTCACTTGAAGAGCTATTTGCCAAAGATAAATAGGCCCAGCCGGGTGGGGGGGAGAGAACCGCTGCCAGGAGTAAAGCGATAGCAGGCTAAAGTCAATAAACTCTATATACGATAACTGAGAGTAAGAAGTCTACTCACAAATCTCTTGAAGTTTGCGGTTCTGTTCAAGTTAAATTATATATATCGTATTATATATTTATATTCACAATATCCCATATATACATAACATAACAAGTATTTCCGAGAAATGCTCATTAAATCAGCCTCAAGGCATCTTTGTTGAAATCTTACGCAATAATATAGACAATTTCTTGGAATTCGGAAGCAGCTCAGCCAGCAATCGATATCTGCTTCAGGTAAATTGCACATTTTATTTTAGAACAATGGAATATGTTTGTTTCAGCTCTGGAATTCGATAGCCACACTTGATACTTGCCTGCTAAGTTCAGTTCTCAATTTAGCTGCGATACTTTGCTGGAAATTCTTTTGGCAAAAGTTGACGAAACTCAAGGCATGTTAACGCGTTAAGCAAAGGAGTCTAATGTGGCAATGCAAATAGCAACAACATGAGCAGCAAGAACAACAAGAACATGAAGAGGGGGCAACAATAAGAGGGGCAACAACAAGAGAAGCCACGCAAATGCCATTATCCTTCTCAAGAGCGACAACTGTTTGCTGGTAGTGAAAAGGCATGTTACGCACACACACGTACACACACTCCCCCATACACACTCGCACACACATACTCCTTCCCACACACTCACTCCCCCTATATACACACACATTATAAATGATCTGCCTTGTTAGGTTGCTCTTCTTTTTCGCGCTGCTTGTTCCACCTTCCGTTTTGGGAGCTGCTCCTACTGCTGCTGCTCCTACTCCTTTGTGCTGCTGCTCCTCTTCATCTGTGCTGCTGCTTTTTGTGCGTGGGCAACAGGCAAGTCGCCGCGTAAGCCGCCAAATGACTTTGTGGCATTAGGCAGGCAGCCAGGCAGGCCACAGAAGCAGCCAAAACACGCACATCCGGTGTGAGCAGGCTTACTCATGCCATCCCACGTATCTCTACACCTGTACAGGTTGCCTATCTTCCGCACTCCCCATCCCCCCCTTTGTGCCATTAGCGAGTGTCGCTTAAATTTAAATTTGCCTGCTGCCACATTTGCTGCCAAGCTTAGGAGGAGGCTGACTCCTTTTGGGCCGTTAATCTTTTGCTTTTTTGCTTGTCGAGCTTCCGCTCCAGCTTGCTGTTTTTGTCTAATGGCTTTTCGATAATAATTCCCAACTTGTACTGGCAACGCTAAGCGAACAGCAACAACAGCAACAACAACAATGTTTGTTTGTTTATTGCCAAGGTCCAAACGCCAATCCGCTATGCGGTTAGTTATTACCAGTGACATGCGTATGGCAGTGGTGTGTGTATGTGTGTGTATATGTGTGTGTGTGTTTGACTCTGTTTGCCTTTGCGTTGCATGACTGACAGACGCACAGGACATGTGCAGCTTGGGGCAGCTATCCGGATTGAGGTTATGCTCGGCTGTCGGTTTGTCACTTCCGTATGGAAAAATGCCTTTGCTGTTTTTATTGTTGTTGTTGTTGTTGTTGTTGTTATGCGTGCATGGCAGCACAAACATTGGTTGGTTTATTTGTTGCTAACACACACACACACGCACACACACACATGCAGCAAGTTGTTAACAAATGTTTGCGTTTAATTTCTGCGGTGCATGGCAACCATCGGCGCCATCGACAGCGTTGAAAATAACAATAATAACTATAATAACTATAATAATAATAATAATAATGATGGACAGGATGATGGCAATAATAACATGCTAAGTATATTGTTTGCCTTTAACGGCTAATTACTCATACAGGGGACGACGCGGCGTATGCGTGATATTGCCACTCGACTCGAACGCAACGTTTGCTGTGCTGCATTATGCAAAGTAAGTGTAGTGCTAGGCATGGTAGGGGAAGGGGTAGACTATGAACAACACGTTGCTATCTAAGCCAAGAAGGGGGTGTGGCACAGCCCCCCTCCCCCCTTGGCAATTCAGCTGTAATAATTGCGTTGTTAGAGCAATGAACAACAATAATGTGCATAATAATTTTTAAATGTGCACAAAGTAAGGTGCTGTGCAGGCAGAAATAAGGGGGGGCTATTTCCGCAAAATCACACACACACACACACAGGGACATGCTTTTAGGGTTAATTAGCACAATTTTGTGCTGCTTTTATGGCCGTAGCGAAAACAAGCGTCTGGCCCTGCGCCACGGCCAAGTGCCAGATTCACATCCAGTTACAGCCTCCTGACTCCTGCTTCCCCTCCTCTTGCCCCCTTTTCCCTTGTACTGTTACTTCTTCTTCTTCATTTGCGGTTGTAGCCTGTAGCCAGAGCAGCCAATTTTCTTTTAACAGTTGTTTGGGGTTTGTTCTCTCCCTCTCTCTCTCTCTCTCTCTGTCGTTGTTTCGCTTCGCTTTGCCTCGCCTGACCTCAATTTGTTCACAGCGCGCGCACCCGCGGGCACAGTCTGCGCTTTTAATTGTTGATTTTTCAAGTGTGCCACGCCCTCGAAATGTACCTTAAATAATAAAAATTACAGCTAAGCGGCAATAAACGCCGATGAGTTGCACTTGCCTGGCGCTGGACTTTCTTTTCTAATCCGTTCGATAGTCGTCTGGAAAGTTTTGCGCCGCATCGAAAAATAATAAAAAAAACCTTCAAGTGCCACCTGGCTGCACTGGCAGTTGAGAGTGAAAGGGGAAGGGGGGGGGGGCTAACTAAAGGTAGCTGACTGAATAAAATATTCGTTAGCAAACAAACAAAACAGAAAGGCGAGCTGTATTTAAATGTTAAGCCAGTTCTCGCTACGTTTTTCTCTGTTGCTCTTGTTATGCAAATTGGGGCACGGCTCGCTGAATGTTTTTGCTTCAATTATTAAAATTGTGTTTTTCCCTCTTATAAAATGCCATTGAAATTGTATTATTCGCACCGATGTAACGGCACTTTGCATACGCACACTCCAAATTCACTTCGCCTACTTATGTATTTATGCAGCTGCTTCCCCCTGCTCCCACCGCCCCTTCACAGCCAGAGAGGCCAGCAGCTAAATAGCTCCAATATATAGGTAAGAGTATTTGTATCTGTGTGTGTGTGTGTGTGTCTGTGTTTGTGAGTGTATTTATTTATCTCACTTATTCATCCTCACTTAGTGGAATTTATTGATTTAATTTCGATTTCAATTCTCGACTTCTGGGAAAATTACGAAATTATCAAGGTGTGCAAAATACGCCAAAGCGGATTAAATTTGTCATCTTAATACTGTTGTTGTTTTTGTTGTTGTGTATAAAGAACGCTATTTTAATGCGACTGTAGTGGAGTGGGCATAATAATATTAAAAGTGTATTTAAGGTATTATCTTTCCACTGAAAACTATAAGAGAGAAGAGTCGAATATCCGATGGCAGCTCAAGCGAGGCTGTGGATTAAGCGTATTCTGATTATGGTATGCAATATATAAATACATAGAGGTATTTCTTTGTGTATATATGTTATATAACTAGCTTATTTGATTGCATGAGGATAGATATATACAGAATATACAGAAACAATATTATTCTTAGTTCTCTTCTTTCTTTGCCTGAAAATGTTTCTTTCTTTCTGCTTTCATTTAAGGAATAAATTTTCAACTATTTTAAAGGCAGCTTTAGGAAATCTGATTTCAGTAGGGATTATATTATAAGTATATATAACAAATATAATAAATATTTCACTGCATATTTCTTAGGTTAAATATAATACTAAAATATATCTTCTTTTATTTTGTGGCATATGCAAAAATACTATCAAAGAACACCTAACAATTAAGCAAACAAAGATAGGGAATCTAGGGGATCTAACAGCAGTACTGCACCAATCGAAGTCATTCTTAGATTTGACAAAGCTAAGTAAGAACTCTCTGGGAATTCGCACAGACCTGCGTACATGCCATTGTAGGCTTAAAAATAGTAAGTTAAGTGACGTGCAGACTCCGTGAAATAGGAACTGAAACGCCAGAGTACATACACACAATATGTCGAGCGTTGTTCCGTATGAAATGTGCAACAGTAGGAAGGTACCTTCTTAGAATAAGAAAAGCAACGGTCGCGCAGCACACGACAGTGAAATACCCGTCGACCTGTGCCCCCGTGTAGTTTAATTTGTTAAATTTATTTAAATATACATATACAATATTCGACAGACGGCGCTCTCCTGCCGTTCTTGTTAGCTGACAGAAGCATTTGGTTTTATGCTCATACTTTCTTAAATAACTTCTGTGATTATTGTCCGATTGGATTGCAATTTGGAGAATACGTAGATAATTCATTCAGCTTAGTATATGTTAAAGTCAGAAAGTTGTAGCTTTTATACAGCGCTTACAAATTGAGTTCAAAAATTAAATTTTTGATTTACGGAGGCGGTGGGCGTGGCACCTAACATTTGAAATAAACTTGATCAGCTTATAGTACACAGGAGTCTTCCTGCTAAATTTGGTAACTCTAGCTTTTTTAATAGCTGAGATCTGTGCGTTCACACAGACAGACAGACGGACAGACAGACAGACATGGCTCAATCGACTCGGCTTATGATCCTAAGGAAGAATATATATACTTTATGGGGTCTCCAACGCCTCCTTCTGCCTGTTACATACATTTGCACAAAGTTAGTAAGCCCTTTTTTGACCATTTTTAATGGTCGAAGGGTATAAAAACTAAGATCATTCAGTTCAGCAAAAGTCATCAGATTGAGAGAAACACTAGTCTGATAATGCTGCTATAAGCTCAGCAGGATTGCAATAGATCTTCTAGTTCCCAGTACACACTCCCTTGGCAATAGTAATAATCATAGTTGTCGTCTATCTCTACTTCATTCCACATTTGTTTCAGCAATTTAACTCTGTCAGGCATATAATGCAAATAGTGCTCTACCCTCGTTAGCATAAGATTAGTGAGTTTGGATATGCATACATGTATTTATATGCTTTCAGGCCTTAATTATCATTTGGAAATGTGGGAACCGCAGCGTAACATTTGTTGGATTATCCATCGATTAACTATCGAGCTGTGGTTTGTGTGTTTGGCCACTCCCAAATTCCAAAATATATATATATACGATATATATAAAGTATTCCATTCTGTAACGCTGTGTGGGTGTTGGCAATTAATTTGTGCATTTTGCAAATGAGCAGAGAAATTCTATGTAAATTTGGCAATGTTTTTGCAACGGCCAAAGGGAGGTGGAGAGTGGAGAGTGGTGAGCGGGTAACGGTAACTGCCAGGTGACAATGTTAAATGGGATATGCCACGTGGTGCCAAAAAGTGCAGTGCACACATCCTGCTAATTGCTTCATCTGCATAATTTATGCGCATTCGATGCAATCCCAATTCAATTTGAGGTGACGCAGGCTGCCAACTGCCAACTGCCAACTGCTGCTGGTGGAAAGTGGGTCGCAAGTGGCTCGCAGGTGGATCGCAGGTGGTTCGCAATTATTGTCACTACACGAGTCGATGCTTAATTAGGCAAAACTAATGATTTAGCGTAAACTCACACAAAATACATGCCAAATGTAATGAATAACTCAATGAATGAATGAATGAATGAATGAATAAGCGATCCATGTGTAATGTCAGTTCGAGTTCAATGCACGCCTGCATTTTTGGGTAATAATTTAATGTCGCAAGTGTGCACAGGCAGCAGGGAAAGAGAGGGGGAGAGAGCGAGTGAGATTCGCGGGCAATTTATCAAAATAAAATGCCAAATGACACAGAAAACGGAAAAAATAGAAGAAGGAAGCAAATAAAACGAGCGAAAAGTGAAAAATATTGCGCTGCTGAATTTGTGTCTGTCATCGAAGAGGGAGACAGAGAGAAGGAGAGAGAGAGGGACAGAGACAGCCTGTCGCGTGAGTGAGTGAGAGCAAAGTCAACTGATTGGCTCACCCGTTACAACACTCAGCAGCGTCGAGTGCAGCAAGAAATAAACAAATGTTGCAACTGCTTGTGCTGCCACTTGCCACCCACAGCCAACACTACCCAACACTGGCAGCGACATCGAGAGTGCGCGAGAGGTTCTTGCAAGGATTGAAGTGGCATTGTCCCCCAGTGCCAGCATTCATTTAGGGCCACTTGCCACAACGTTGTGGCAAGCATTTTTATGCTTTATTGGCCAACACTTTGCCAGTAACTTGGCTGCGTAATTTGAACTTTCTCCTCATTGAATTTCCCACTACCTTGTGCACTTCCTTGCAATGCAATTACATTTTTAATCAATCAAATTGCAGCATCATATGCAAATTTGGCACTGTGCGGCGGCCTGGAGGGGCCCACGTGGCGTATGCTTAACATTAATTAATATAAAATGCCCGAGCTAAGCCAAAAACGACTGCAGCAGCGCCATTTTCATTAGGGCCATAACAATGAAGTCGGCTGCCGTCGCCCCGTCCCCCCTCCACTCCTCTCCCTGCCTGTCCGACTGCCGTCTTGTAATTGCAGAAACTGTAGACACAGCTGGCGTCCTTGGAGCACAGTTCTATACATAATTCCACAGTTATTCCGGGCCACACTGAGGCACACGACTGGGCGCCACTTGCTGGGCTCACTTGCTGGGCTGGGCTGGGCTGCCTTGCTGCCTTGGTTGGCTCATTTTCACCCACTTGCCGTTGGGTTTTGGCCACGTTTTGTTTGCTAAATGCTCCATTTAAATGCCAACTGCAGTGGCCAGCGACGAGAGCAGAGCGTAGCAAAATGAGAAAAAATACTTATAAAAGAAATAAGAGAGAGAGAGAGAGAGAGAAACTCGGCAAAGTGGCAACAGATTCCTTCAACCACAGCAGCAGCAGAGCAACATGGTCGGACAATGACTTTATAAACAGACTTTAATGTCCTTGTAAAACTAACTTCAATTTGATTTCCATGCAGAGACAGAGAGAGAGAGAGACAGAGAGAGAGAGCGAGAGGCAACTGCGAAACTGTTCCCAGCACGATTTGGATTTAAGGCGAGATCTAATTGAGGCCTGTCTAACCATTAATTGCGTCAAACTGATGACAACTGCAGTGCAGCAGCAGCTCGTCAGCTCGTCAGACAATGCAAATTAAGAACGCACAAAAGTTTTGAAGAGAAAGGGAGAGAGAGAGAGATGAGAGAACAAAGAAGAAAAGCTGAAAAGAATTCACAACGAGCGAGTGAGTAATCAAAGGAAATGGCCATGTGAATGCCGGTGCCGGTGCCTGTTGTTGCTTTGATGAGGCCACTTTAGCAAATCGTTGTCCTTGTCGAGCAGATCCTTCTTTCCATGATGTTCTTCTTGTTGTTCTTGACAGGCAAAAGTCAAAGTGAAAGTCGTCGCAAGCAGGCATGAATTGACAACGTCATTGAAGGCTGAACGCTTTGATACATGTTCAGTATTCATTCAAGCACTCGCCGTCTCCCTCACTCCTCATGCACTGCCTCCCTCCCTCACTCATTCATTCATTGACGCTGACAGCGCGTGCAGAGTATTCACATTAATTTGGTCAATTTATGCCAACACCTTACACCCAAAACCAACTTAAATGGGGACATCGCAGGCAGCATACGAAATCGTTGCCTACTTTGCTGCGCATTACGCATACGCAGCGTGTGATACGTGCACTTGAAGCTAATGAAATGCACAAGTGTCGCACACACACTAATTAGTTGCACTTGTGTCTGCCAAGGGCAAGTGGCCTTCTCTCTCTCTCTCTCTCTCGAGAAAGAGAGTAGGAGAGAGTGCGGCATCGATTTGTCATTTGCCCTGACAGAGCGATGCCATTCCGGTCTTTAATTTTGCCTTTGCCCAGAAAGCAATTATAAAATGTTAATTGAAAGAGACGTGAGAGCAGGCACAGGTAACTGAAATTGATTTATGTTTTTCGAAATTGTTGCCAGGCAAGTTGAAGCACAGCTTGAACGGCAGCCAAGTCGCTTATTTGCTGACACTCAGCTGTAGCTGACATACAAGTCTAGTATGCGCATGTGTGTGAGTGTGTTTCTTTGTGTGTATGCGTGTGTGTGTCTGCTGTTTATTTGCTTGCCTGCATGAGAATTTTGGGGTTTTGTTAAGTTTATGCAAATGTCCTTTCGGCAATTAGCAATAAATGTTTGCACTGGCTCAAGCTACTCTCTGTGTGTCTGTGTGTCTGTGACTGTGTGTGTGTGTGGGGTTGCTCGTCCATTTGTGGCCTATTTGTGATACAAATCATGCGGTCTACGCTAACTGCGGGCCACCAGCTGCTTGGACTGCCTTTAAGTAGCTCTTCCTCCTGGTCAGTTGGCCGCCAACTGCGTCGCCAGGAAGTGAAGGGGGGGAGGTAAGGAGTGAGAGGCGTTGGCCAAAGGGGCTGACAGGCTGGTCGACCAGCAAAAGCTGCGGTCAACGTGCAAATTGTGCGCCAAATTGGCTTTGCCTTTTGCATTTGCATAATTTACTGCGGTCGCCTTTTGTTGTGTTTCTTCAGCCATGGCAGCAAACTGGTTCGAGCAACTCAAGCGAAGCACTGCGACCTTTTTGCCATAAATTTATGGACATTTCAAGCAGTTCACACGTATTGAAGGGTGGTGGGGGGTGGTAGGGGGCATATCGAATCCATCGCTGTCGTTTATGGCGTCCTGCCCACATCCGCTTAGCGCTTTGAGGTCAGCTAAATCGGACTCAAGGACAATCGACAGTTGCCCCCAAAGCTCCGACATGTCTGCCTGTGGTTACCCAATGAGTCGTTCAATCAATTCTGATGTACACAGAGGGGGGGGGAATAGATAGGAGGAAGAGAGGCAGCGAGACTCCTCTGATTGTTAGGCAAAGCTATTAATGCGCTAATTGAGTGGAGCCAGGAAGGTGCCTCGGCAAAAGTCAACCCTGTTTGACCCCGTCGATAATGCTGTCGCTAGTCTAGATGCTGTCTTTAGTCTAGATGCTGTCTCTAGTCTAGAATTGACCTTTGCACCACGCACACAGTGGCGGAATATGCAAATTAGTCGAGCTATGCAGATTGGCCTCATCCATGCTCTGCCTCGTATCTTACGATTGATGGATGGATAAGCAACGCGTTTCATTATATGCCCGGAAAAATAGCACGTTGCCAGGGGGTAGTGTGGGGTAATGGGGGAGGGGGTGCACGGCATAATAATACGAGTTTATCTCTGCTTGGTAACCGGTTTCCAACAATTTGATTTATGTATTTTTTGTTTGTGCATGAGAGCGTGTTAGCCAAGTTGCCGTTGCTGTAGCCGTTGTTGTTGTTGTTGCTGTTGCTGTTGCTGTTGCTGTTGTGCTTGTTACTGTTGTTGTTGTTATGGGTTCATGCGCTATACATACGCATGACTTGCTGAGCCAAAATGCTATCATCAAAAGTCCTGATTACATTTGCCGCCGCTGCTTCTCCAATTACCTCGCCCACATTTTCCACTCTTTCTTGCGAGTCCCACCACACACATCACATATAATATACACACAAATATGCTTGTGTGTGTATACATGTATGTGTATTCACTGCTTTATTAGGGGCTCCGTTACTTGGGCCAACCTAATTAGTTCGATACGGCAGCGACGCCAGGCAACGACTGCGTATTGATTTTGACAGTGAATTATGTGAATTGTGGCTATAATAACTGTTGAATAACTAAAACTAATAATATCCACAATTTAACAAGTTCCTAAGCTGTCATTTTATATGCTGCAAAAGGGGAGGTTAGGGGAGGCGTGGCCGGAAGGCAGGCTCTACTCGAAAGATTTACTCTTGGCAAGAGCTTTCGATTTACGCTTGAGAGATTCGATATTAAAGCGGATATAAATTGTTTCGAAACACACACACACACACACATGCACAGGCATAACAAGTGGTTGACAAGCAGCTCACACACACACACATATATACACTCGCTCAGTCAGTCAGTCGTGCATTCATTTAAACGGATGTAAGCCTGTTTATTCAAATCGCATTGCAATCGTGTGTGTGTGTGTGTGTGTGTAAATTCTGCTGTTGTTGTTGCTGTTATTGTTGCTGGCACATTCGTTTTGTTAACAATTTTTAAGCACTCGTAAAACATTCATGGGCTGCAGATAAACATTCTGTTGGCAAAGGCCGTTCGTCTGCCTCGATAAGCCTCCGGCGGGAGTTGGATTTAAAGGCAAATCAATCGCAGCAGAGTTGAAATTGCCGCGCTAAAATTGATGAAATTATTCATTAGAGCAGAGAGTGCAGCACACGTACACATACATACACACAGACACATCCCACGTCATAGACAAGTGCATAAATCTGGCTTGTGGCAAGCAGCAACAGTGACCCATTTCGGACAATGAACCAATGTGAGGCTTGTTTACAAGCACAACAATTTGATTGATCTGAAACATGAGTGAGTGAGTGTGTATGTGTCTGTGTGTGTGTGTGTGTGAGTGTTTGTTTCTATTAATTAACACACGCAACACATTGTCCTTTTGAGCCTTGCTGCTGGTAATTGCCTCAGCCAGACGAGCACATGCTGTGAGCAGCTCTTAAAGCGGGTCAATCACTCACGCACTCACACCCATTAAGGTAGAGGAGGGAGAGAGGGGAGTATATGGTAATACGTGGGGCGGGGCAACCCTTCAGCATCGTTTTATGGCCTGAAAAGTGTATGACAAATGCGCTGTGCGTCGTAAAACCTGCGTTGCCTGGCCGTTAATCTCGACTTACGGATGTGCCGTTTGCCGGCTTTTGTTTTATTGTTGTACTTATTTTTATTGCCACGCACACACACAGATCAAGAGGCAAGCGAAACAAAGAGAGACGCGGAGAGAGAGAGAGAGAAGGAGAGCGAAAGCAGCTTTCAGCTTGATTAAATTATAAAAATCTTATTATATTCACACGCTGCGCAAGTGAAAGCGATGCGTAATCGAATTTTATGCGTGCGCGCAAAAGTGTGCTACACAAATTCAAGCTGTGTGGCGCGCAAAAGTGTGCTACAAAAAATTGAAGGCACAGCGAGGCGCCGCGCGCATCCTTAATTGGCGCAAATGTTGTTCAACAGCAGCAGCTGCAGCCGGTGCTAACCTCTAAGTGAGAGTGACAGCCACACTGCGACACAGCAGAGACAACAGAGAGTGAAAGAGACAGAGAGAGCAGTTGAGAGAGCAGTAGAGAGCGCAGAGCATGCGGCATCTTGTGCATTTTATGTGCGCCTTGCTTTGCCTTGCCTTGCCTTGTTTTGCCTTGCCTTGCTCGGTATGTGGGTCAAAGTTTTGCTTACATTTCTATTTACATTTTCTTGGACTTTTCTCGTACATAAAATTTAATTTAAAACTTTTCCCTCCCAGCATAAATAAATGCGTATTTGAAAGGATCTACTCGTACGAAAGCCAACAATAATGCAGGCTTAGCACATGTGCTGCATTGCGACTCCGCCTCCTGCCCCCTGCCTGCCTTTGTCTCTTATTTATTTACAGTTTGCATTAAAACTCACTTAAATGCGCTTGGCTCGAGCAAATGTCTTTAAGGACTAGAGACAGGCCTGGGGACCCTCGTTAAAGCCAAATGCAAATCGAAGGCCAGCAGAGGAAGACAGAGAGAGCAGGAAGAAGGGGAAGGGAGAGGGAGACTGCTAGCAAAATGAAGCACATAAAGTGAGACGTGTCAAACGCAATGGTTTCACCTCGAGCTCTGCCTTTGCCTCTGCTGCCGCTGCCAGTTGTTATTGATGGATCTGGATACGCATGCTGGCATCCCGGTCAAGCCCTCAGCTCACACAAGAAAGCCCGTTCCGACATGTGCTCGTCCCCTCGAGTTGACGTGCAGGCAACAACAGTGCCAGGTGTTGATGCGCCTGCACAGGTTGCACAGCTTTTTAGGGCTGCCAACTGCGTTGCATGACAGCTCAGTCCTCAGTCCAGTTTCCCTTCTTTCCTTCGCACTACTTTGAGCCAAGGCTGACTTCGACTCTCTGCCCTAAGCAGCTAATCAACCCATTTCAGCCTCCAGCCCTTTCAGCTGCAATGGGCCTAATAAACTAATCGCAACCTTCGGTAATTTTTGAGTCGCCCCAACGCAGTCGAGCGGAAGCGGAAATTGTCTTTGCTCCAAGAAAACACGACAATTTTTTACTGGCTCGAGTGGTTGCTGCTGTTGTTGTTGTTGCTGCTGTTGTTGTTGTTGCTGCTGCTGCTGTTGCCATAGTCCGCCTAAGCCGTTGCTGGCCAGAAATTGGATTTATCTGCTTCGTTAGTAAATTGGTTGTGATAGGCGCAACGTCACGGCACTCCCCGGAAAAACCAACTTGGGCGCGTTGCCAACAACTGCAGGCGCTGCAAGCTCGCAAAGTCCTTGCCACAGTGGGTCAGACGTGCATGAAATGTGGGTCAAAATGGGGCCAGCGAAGCGGCAAGAGTTATGAGTTGTCAGGCTTCATACAAGCCAAATTACAAGCACTTTTTGCACACTGTGCACAGCAGAGTGGAGTGCTATCTCAGCTCGCAGGGAGACTATCTCTGTCACTCTCACTCTTGTTATCTGTCTCTCTCTCTCTCTCTCTCTCGCTCGTCCGGAAGTTGCAGAACTTTTTAAGCAGCTTGCTTTAATTTCTCCTTCTGTCACATGATCTCTCCCTCCCTCCCTCTCCTCACTCCTTCCTTCTCTGGCTCCAGCAACGGCACCGGCACCAGCTCCGGCAGCGGCTCCGGTCCCGGCTCCGTCTCCGACGCCGGCTGCCGCACTGGCTCCGGGCGGACGGCACAAGTTTAGCAACTGTGGCGCGTCTAAAGCCTGTGAAATGTTTTTATGCGAATTTTATTACATTTAGTTGCTGTCGGCTGCTGCTGTTGATTTTACGGGTTTCCCACAGGGAAGGGGGCAGCGAAAGGCAGAGGAGGTGGCCTGCTTAAAGCGCTGTCCAGTTGAAATTTTCATTATTATTGACTTTCGGCGCTGCTGCGTCGCACCTCTCTCTCTCTCTCTCCCTCTGTCCTCCTCTCTTGCATTAATGTTTCAAATCCGCTCGAGGCATTTCAATTTCTTCTCGAGCAAGTTCAAGTTCCGAGCCAGTCGGTTTTTATTACAGTTTCCATTTGCTGTTTATAATTTGCGTAGCAAATTGAGCGACAAAAATTCGGACAGCGAGAAGCAGAAAGAGAAAGGGGGCGGGGCAACTGGGACTAAATTGGCGTCCCAGTTGGCAACTAAGTTGCCGCTGCGAGTACTGATGATGATGATGGGGATGATGGAGATGATGACGATGATTAAGTGCCCTGCGGCAACTGATTTATGTGCGCCTCCGATCGCAGGAGCGAGGGACAAAACAAGGCTGCACAAAGGTTGCGCCACGGCGGCCATTCAACTGCACGGATTAATGAGCCACAGCAGCAGCAACCACATTGGCATTTTTGAGGCCAGTTGGCAGAGGCAGAGGGAGTGAGAGACAGAGAGAGAGAGAAGACATTTGCAGCGCTTTGGCGCGTCGTGCCGGATGGACAAAAACTCAACCAGTGCCACCGCAGGCGCAGGCTACGGCACAGGATGTGTCTGCGTATCTCTAACTGACTGTCCTGGGCCGGTGGTAAAAATTAAATTATGCCTGCAAATGAACAGTCGACTGCGAGAAGCTGCCCAGCTGTCCTGCTGTTCTGCTGTCCAGCCGTAGTCGCAGCTCCAACCGTAGCCGTAGCCGGAAATGCTGAGCCGTTGTCGAGGCCGCTAATAATGAAATACATGAATTTTGTAGACAATAATCACAGCGGCTTAGCTGGGATTATAATGGGGCGGATAATAATGCAGGACAGACAGGTGAGAGCTGTTGTGGTCGCAGTTGAGGTGGAACTTAAAGCGAGTGAATGAAGAGAACTTTAATTTGCAGTACATCACATGGTGCAGGCTATATTCTGTCACTTGAAACTTTAAATAAATGCTTCATAGGTTGCAGTGTATCTTTTCTTGCTAGAATGAAGATGCGAAAGTCGATATGGATCGGCAAAGGGAATAAGCACGGCTGCGATTAATGAATCAAGTACAGGAGAGTCTATCGACGCTTGGAATAAACAATTGAAGAAGATGCGTGAGAATAAGAGGCGCCTGGCGAGAGCTGATGAGGTCGGCAGTAACCCTATGACGGTAATTAAGGCCACCCAAGAAGAAGAGAGAAAGTTCCCTTAATTTAAAACATCAAGCAACCCTCAGATCAACCTTCATTCTACCAAGGATAAGTGACTGAAGAGAACTTTAATTCGGAACACATCGCATGATGCATATTCAACTTTTTAAACATGAAATAAATGTTACATATGATGCTGGGTATATTCCTCCTCTAAACAGTTGGCTCCCTTGATAATTCTATGCCCCTTTCTTTTTATTGAATGGGGTACATATAATTCCACCTCAAATCCACCAACGTACATGCCTCATCATTCTGTAAGAAGTATTGCAGAGTAAATTCTCCCGCTTTAAATGCAAAATCAAAGTTTAAATGAAGGAGTATTTTCCTCCTCCAACATGCAGGCTGAAAGAAGCGAGCAACCTCAGGGCTTATTCCCCCCTTCCTCTCATTCAAATGTAAAACACTCGATATAGGTCTGTATATAATATATTCCCCCTAAAATCAACCCACAATTCACCCACACATCTCTCGCTTTTCAACGTTATTTATTTTTCATCTCTCGTCGCAAATTGAATATAATGAATCAATTTTCGATTGGAAAGCAATTTGTTTTGTTTTCGCATTATTTAAATCTCTGTGGAGTTTTGTCCTCGGCTGAAATTATCAATATTTATTTTATTGTCATAAGTTTCTAATCAATTGCAAAATGTTTGCACAACAAAATTGCACAACAGCAGCAGAAAAAAGAAGAAGAATTGCTAAACTAACATTAGATTCAATTAGAGCGACTAATGACCCACATGTAATGACGATTTATTACTTCTTACAACAAATAATCATAAATAATAACAACAATATCAACAAACTGCGCACAGTTGCAGTTGCAACAATTTCCCACGGGGCTCATTGGCATTTTACTATTTTCCATTCGGGGGGAAAATTGCCTATTTTTCCATAACAAATACACAGATCCATTGCCAGCTTCAGCTCATGCGATGCGTGAATGAATTGGGAAATGCAATTTATGCATTGCAAATCAGGTTGTTTCTAAACCGGAAAAACTTTCACTTTCCATCCAATTTCAATAGATTTATTGACTGCATTTTATATAAACTCATATGGCCTGTAAGGGGTGTACCTGCTCTTACTTACTTTCTGTATAGAAATAGTTAAGAGTTCTGCTTTCTAAATCGACCACAATAACTGACTTGCTAAGAATAAAATGAAATTCATGCATGCCAAATCAGATTGAAGCTAAGCCTGGAAAAACTTTCATTTTCCATTGCATTTTGAATTGCAAAATGGCTTAAAAACACTAGCTGAGGTATAAGCATTTTAATTTGATATGCACTTTGATATTCTATACAATATACATATGTATTTCATGTATTCATGTATGTGAACTTCACATTATTCGCACTGTTCAACCTTGGGAAGTGAAACTTCCTTTCTGTTTTGACAGCAACCACAAGAGCTGAATATAAATACTGTTAGTTCTTTAAACAGCATTAGTTCTGCCTCACAAATATCCCTTGGCCACAGTCAACACTAATTTATGTAATTGTTTTCAGCTTCTTCGGCTGTCTTGCCTTGAGGGGGAGCGACGCATTGAATCTAATAAGGAAATTACGCAAGTTGGCAAATCTGCCAAGTATATTGACTGTCTCTCCGGCTCGAGTTGCTGTTATTGTTATTACTGCTGGCTGTGCTTGTGGCTCTTGTTGTTGTTGTTGTTGATGTTGGCAATTGTTTATGTCTAATGTAATGAGCTGAATATAAAATGCGGCTTACACGCGCTACAAATTCTTTATGACCAAACAAATCAAACTTAGAAAGATTGAAAGTTGGTTGGGCTGGACTTAAAGATACTCTGTAGTAGCAAGGAATAGTTGTAGTTGTAGTTGAGACATTAGAACCTATGGGTAGTTGTGGGTAATAGGTCAAATTTATAGTTGGTAGTTGCTGTGACTTAGTTTGATAAGAACGATAACACGTTGCCTTCTTGCTATGCATACCCTATAGTACTGGCCACTAGTTCGTAGTTGGTGAAATAATTACTTACTAAGGGACTACCCCTACTTACTTTACACACCTTAAGCAATGTATTTTATCATTTCGTTTTTTGTATGAAATGTCCGCAAATAGGGTCAATCGCCACCACATCGTTTACCAGTAAGTATAGAATTGGGTGCCCATGAATGGAGTACTTATGTAGCTACTCGAATTGACTACCCCTGATCAGAGTACTTATGTAGGTACCCATGAATGGTCTAGAGAAAGAAGTACCTACAATAAGAGTAGTACAGAAGTTACCCATGAATAGGTGGGTCAAAAGAGTACTCATGACTAGAGTACTTATCTATATACCCATGATTAGGTAGGTGGGAAAAGTACCCATGGATAAAATGCATTAAAATTATGATATATATTCTAAATTTTTTGTTTATTTAATTTTTTTAATTGTGCAACAAATTGTACACTGCCAACAGATGGCGCTGCCAGATGAGCTGTGTGCTGTTCTGACCGCCATCCAACGTCTGTAAGCAATATAATATATAATCGATTAAGATAGATATATGTTTTATAGAGCATATGTGCATAGTTGGATAATATAAGGGGATATCTAATGTATACAACAATAAAGTATATGTAGTATATACCACATTATACACCATATATCTCCGCTAGCACATACCACATTATATACCAAATATCTCCGTTAGTATATACTTTAAATACCTACAATATATCTCTGTTCCGACCTCTGTAGTTGAGTCGTCTGAGGCGTTTGACTATTATACAGGGGTTCCAGATTCGAATCCTTGGGGAGGGCATGGTTTTTAAAACGGCAAGGCTTGCCAAGACAATTGTTCCTACTTCACTAATTTCGATATACTGTTTTGAAATTCTTAAGAATATTTCCCTGTGATGTTAAGATACGACATTATGATGTATGGATTCTTCACTTCATAAATATAATAATTAAAAAAAAGAAATATATATCTCTGCTATTAGTGCTGCCAGTTATTGCCCCACACTGCCTTCTCTCTCTCTCTCTCTCTCTCTCTCGCTCTCTCTGTCCATCACTTAAATATCTTCAAATAACATTTACCCTTTTACCGTGTGGGCGTGGCAAAAACTATAAAGTACCAAGCACTCCTGTTGAGTGCACTATTCGTTTCGACATTTTGCTGGCGCTGCCGCATTGTTTGCTGTGCAACTTTAATTGTGCAACATTTGGAAAAGTTCTTCATAAATTTGTTCGCACTTAACAGAAATCGCTCGCTTGCAAAAAACTGTGCTACTTATGCGACATATTTTACTGTTGTTGCCCCTCTCTTTCTCTCTCTCTCTCTCTTTCTGTTGCAAAGTTGTGCGTTGAGCGAAAGAAAAAACAAGTGAAGGGCGTCGTGTTTGTGCGCGCACATCAATAAAACGAAAATTTACAGCAATGACTGTGAGAAAGGGGGAGATGTGAGGGGGAGAAAAGGGAAATGAGGTGTTTGCCTGTCAATAGGCGTTGCTGTGTGTGTAGGTGTGCGTCTGTGTGTTTGTGTGGCAACCGCGTTGCAATGAAAACAATCGAAATTATTGCAAACAAGCGCGTAAACTTTACGCTTTCACTGCACTGTCCATGTGTACGTGTGAGTGTGTGTGTGTGTGCGTGTGTGCATACGCGCCTGACTGCAGTTTTATTGCCTTTGCTGTGCTATTGTTGTTGTGGCTAGGGCGGTTGCCTGCTCTGCCTGCGCCATTTAAATTGCTCGACAAAAAGAAGTCCCAACTGACAGTCTAATACCAACAATACACACATGCATACACAGCATTAGGTGTGTGTGTGTGTTTGCTCTTTATACCCTGCGATCATTGAAAATTATCAAAAAAGGGTATGCTAACTTTTTGCAAATGTTTGCAACAGGCAGAAAGAGGCGTGGCAAATCCCACAAATGTATTCCTCATCATCAGTAGCCGAGTCGATTGTCTGCCTGTCTGTGTGAACACACAGATCTCAGCTATTAGAAAAGCTAGAGACCCCAACTGCGGCATGAAGATTCCTCTATACTATGCGCAGATACACTCCATTTAAAATATTTGGTGGCACGCCCATCGCCCCCGCAATTCAATAGTTGAATTTTTCAAGTCGATTTGCAAGCGACGTATAATTAATGCAACGTTCTGGCTTCCAAGCGTACTTAGCTGACTTAAATATCTACCTCTTCTTCAAATTTTATCACGATTGGACAATAAACACAGAAGTTATTTAAGTCACCTTAGTGTCCAAGTTGTGTGTGAGAGTGAGAAAGCAATAAATGACAGAAGACTTTGTCTCTTGAATTGTTAGTGCATACACAAATGTAAAGGGTTTTCAGAAGAGTATCTTATTGTCGAACATGCCCAACTGTAGTGTTTGTCTGGTTTCTGCTGCTGCTGTTGTTTTTGTTTTTCCATGGTGCTTACTGATGATGGCGCGCAAATTTTCTCATTTGCGAGAACATTTTCGTAGCATACTTTTCGGGGCAGCCGCAACAGAATCTGTGTCAACAAAAGTCGAGAGCGCTGCCAGTGTATGCGTGGTAATGTGTGCATGTGAGTGTGTACATGTGTGTGTGTGTGTGCTGCCTATCTGCTCTGCCCGTTAGCTATTCAAATCTAAAGGAACTTTTTGCAGTGCGCCCAGCCGAACAAAAGTGCAATTAGCTGGCGCCGCCCTGCAACCCTTTTTAAACGACATTTAAGCAACCCGTTTCGAGCAGCCATATGTGTGCAATGTGTACTACTGTATGTATACCAGTTTCCTGTTTATAACTGTTTATACATTTATTAATTTTATGGCTAATTAGGAACAGGCCTGAGCAAGGCCCACAACCAGTCGAAAGGGAATCTAATTATTTTTCATTATTGTCGAAAAAATTGAAACAAACACACACACAGACACGCAGAGACATGTTCGTGCATAAACAACAATTGACTTTAACAACAAGATGATGATAAGGCCAAAGGCAAACATATGTATGTGTGTGTGCGTGTGTGTGAGGGGGACCTCATTAAAGCAAATGACGTCAAGAGTCGAGTAAAAAAGAAAACCTTTTGTAATTTGAATTAATACGAAAATGACCTCGCACACCCGCCAGCAATGGAAACCAATAAAAGGGGGGAGCACCAAGTGAGAGAGGGGGGTGGCTGTTCCCCTCCTCCTCCTCCCCCGTCTAAATCACTGTCTTTTACTGCCCCAACCTAAATAAACAAACAACGCGCTCGCGCTGCTGTGCTCATTACAAACTAAACTAATCTACCCCATTGCTCTGTGTGTGTATCCTGGCAAGGGATGCTGCCCGTGCTTCACTTTATTTGCCACTTTGTGTGGAACGTGTCCATGTTGCGTCTTCGTTGCATTAAAAATTCCATTAGCTGCAAACTGTGCGCATTAATTAGCTGCCGCATTAGCTCAACTGGACCTTGGGTAGCACAAAGGGTAAGGGGTAGGAGGAGGGGCAGAGGGACAAGAGGAGAAAGTAGACTCACTTTCACTTAAGAATTTAGGTGGCTGAACTTACCGAAAATGCGACCCGCCTCCATGGACGACGGCAACAGGAGGATGCTGCAGATGATGAGTCCAAGATGATTTCCCGATTTGCTCGATATGCGCGGCGTCATTTTGTTCTCTTTGTTTATTGTTTTTTAGGTTAGGTTGTGGTTGTTGTTGCGATTTGAAAGCAATTGATTTGCGGTGGTTTACGTTACGTTATTTGGTTTAGTTTGATGTGGCTACGGTTTGCTTTTGCTTTGGTTGCGCTTTGGTTTCGTTTCGGTTTAGTTTGGTTTCTTTGCAAGAGGTTCTCCTCCCCCTCTTCTCGCTTTCTTTCTCCCTCTCTCTCTCTGTCTTTATCCTTTGTATTTTTGAGTACTTTCTCGCCAATTATTGTGAAGTTTCTTTCTATCTCAATTTACCTGCCCAATTTCATTTGCATTTTCCCTTTCGTTCATTTGTTCAGGCTGGACCCGAGTCGATTTCGGTTCTGCAAGTAAAATAAATGGGTAAGAAATTAATTATTGTGTATGGGTAATTAAAATGTTTTCAACTTTTAATTACAGGCATGTTTCCCCGTCCCCCCGTGTTGCCTGTCAATAAACATTTCCCTCTAACTGTTCCCATTAAATGTTGCCGCTTTAGAGTTGTGGCTGCAAAATTAACCGAAGATGTCAACGCGAAGCAGCGGGCCACATAAACATAACACACACACACACACATGGTCAGGCACACACACTCACACACACAGTGGCACACTCACACACTCTGGCAGTGGCACTTGCATTTGTGTCTGAGTATAAAAGTTATATGTGCAAAATGAATTTGGCTTTTTTATAACAGCGCGGCGCACTCGGAAGTCTGACAGCATAAAATGAAGTGAAATCTCTGCTGGTGGTGCGCACTGAACTAGCGCTGGGGTGTGTGAGTGCATGGGGCGCCCCAAAGGGGGGCAGCTGTCGGTTGCAAGCGTATAAAAGTGCCGTAGATCCGCCAACATAAAAGTGAAATTCGCCAAGCACAACTGCAGCAGCAGCAACAACAACAACAAGAGCAACATGCACCACAGCTGGGGGTGCACATTTAATGCGGCAACAGTTACAACATGTGGCAACAAATGGCGGTTATTGTTACTCTTGTTGCTGCTGTTTAAGCAACTTGGCGTGTTGCCTTCTGACTATAAAAACTGCCAACTGCGGCAACTGCCAAGTGCCACGCAGTAAGCGCCTTAAAGCTGCCACCTTGCTGCTGCAACAACTTTAACATTAACTACAACAACAACAGCAGCAACGATAACAAACAATTCAAGCTGCCACATGACGTCGCAACGTGTTGCAGGCAGATCCTTTGCAACAAACTTTGCTTAACTAAAATGAAAGTTTCGCGAGCACCTTTTAATGGCATATATGGCACATATAAATATATATATATTCTTGTTCATGATAGGTCGCGGAATGATTGGCAGCGGAAGGTACTTGTATCAAAAGCAGACAAAACTAGAGCGAACTTTTTAATTATTACTGTGTTTTAAGGCCAGAAATGCACTTTCAGCTAAAGCCTTTGGTAGGAAAGTGTTATATTATACTTGCAACTATATTTTAGAGGGAAATTATTGTACATTTGTCTCATATTTATTTAAATAATTAATTAGAGCGAACATGTAAAATGAGAACATGTTTTCTTCAGCATTTTTCCTTAGCAAACTGTGGATATAAACACAGTTGTAAAATATATTATATATATATTATATGTATGTATATATTATCCAAAGAGTTTTTCCTACAAATACCTTATTGCTTAACAGGCAAACAAGACTCTTCTCCCTTCTCCAACTCTCATGTAAGTTCTTTAACATTGCCTTGGCTTCTGTCTAGTGATTTTCTCACATGTTTTCCATGTTTTCTTCATTCTATTGTTGCAAGTTGCAGCTAATGAAAGCTGCTTGCAACATAATGTCCAATTAAAATGTTAACGTAACTCTCAAAATTCTCAGCTGAAAATGGCATACAAATTGATTGTGCCAAGAAAAATGAAAATAAGATAAGAAAACAAAAGGAATCGTCTTCAATTATTGCAGCCTTTAAATGGAAATATCTTACAGATTTTTAGTGCACATTTTTGTTATACATATTTACATTCATTTGCAGAATCAGAAGATGACAACGAACTGTTCTTGTTATGGTTGTAGTTGTTAGTTGCTTTCTGTTATATGAGGTTGGTAATTAAAGTTGTTTTGCGTATTACATGCTCCGCTTTGCCTGCTCTCTTTGCCTCTGTTTCCCTCTTTCTCTCTCTCTGTCTCTGTCTCCCTGTACATGTGTGCAAAAGTCATTGCAATTTCCACCTACACACACACACGCACATATAACTGAGCACATTGTCAGCACACAAACAATTGTTGTTGCTGCATTTTTTTGCCAGGTCTGACTTGACTCTACCACAAGCAGGCAAACAGAAATACAAACACATACAAATATATATGTATATATATATGTATATATATGGTACATATATTTGCATATATGTATGCAGGTTTATAGGTTGAATTAAAAGTGTGAACAGTTTCATATCTGAATCGTTTCGTTGCTGAAAAAGTTTTATCAAAATATTTGTGTTCCTCCCTTGTTGCCTTCAGTTGTAAGAACAGGATGAATGATTTTTCTCTGATTTCCCAATTTGAATGGGACTTTCTTTTTGTAATATTGAAAAAACATACAGTGCATCAGTCGACAAAGTATTTCAGTTGATTTGCCCGAAGAATATTTATGAAATTGAACTTACAAAAGGAGAAAATATCGAAATGTTTGTTAGTTATTAAACATATGAAATGCATAAGGCATTTTGTAAGACATTCCATAGTATATATATTTTTATTTATATATAGTATATATATTTATTGTATAGATATTTATTTGCAAAATTTATTTGTATGTGTATATTTATTTATTTGTATTTTTTTTTTTTCATTTCCAATTTTGCATTTCAGTTTTCTGCATATTTCTCTGACTGGTTTCTTAAATAAAATTTGTTCTTTACTCGTTTCAATCATCTATGTGCTGTATGCATTGCCCTTGGACAGCCTTATTTCTATATAGTTTCCCTTTTTTGATTTATTATTCTTCTCTATTGAAGAAAGGTCGCCTATTTCTCTTTCTAATCACTTTATTGCTGACTCGAATCGGGCACATCGTAAACACCTCGCGGCGCATTTAGCGACGACATTTTCTGCCTAATCCAAGTACTTAAAGACGCCCAGGCCTGCCCCACGAAGCCCTAATAATTGCCACAGTTTCAGCTTGGCCAGTTACACAAAGTGGTAGACGGAGAGAGGGAGGGGTAGAGAGGGGGAGTAGCGACAACGCCTTGTGCTAAGCACCTTAACGACTGCCAGGCAGGCAGGCAGCGCAGGGCAGCCACAACTCATCAACTGGACGCCAACTGGCGACCAACTGTCAAACACTCAAGTAGTACCCACTACTCCCCCCCTCTCATTCCCCTCCTCATAGTAATGACCACTTGTTGTAGTTGTGGCAAGTCAATTAAAGTGATTGCGAAACGGTTCAGTGCGATTCGGTTCGCTGGTTTTACATTTTTCTCCATATAATTTCAGGCCGTTGTCTTGTCTTCTCTAAGCTGCTATGCGTAAGGAAGGAGGGAAAGGAGGTGGAGGGGTGTAGGGGGAGTTAGTAGACAGGTAATGGCTGGCTGAAGCCAATGCACAGTTATGACAAAGCCTCACGGAGCACGGCAGCGGCGACACATAATAAAGAAGCCCTGTCTGAAGTTGCAACAACTTGAAGCAACATTGCAACAGTTGCTAATGAACGGCAGAGAGTGCGGAGGGGTGGGGGGTAGGGAGAGAAGTGAGTGCAAAAATATGGCATTGCTTACTGGACACAGACAAAGGCAGCAGGGGGGCAGCAGCACAAACTAACTATGCACAGGACAAGCAATATGCCGACAGCAGCAGCAACAGCAACAGCAGCAGCAGCAACAGTTGCTGCAGTAATTTACTGCTTATTTACGTTGAAATAAAAAATGAATTAAGCGAGCGAGACAGCAGGAGAACAAGCGAGACAGCAAGCAATTGCAGGAGGACGGCAGCGCATAAATAAATAATGCAGAGAGCAGCGCAGAAATAACTGTAAATAAGGCAAGAGATAAAAATTAAACGCTTTGACATGCAATAAATGCACTCGAATAAAAAATGGGAAACTTTTCATACCTAACACCAGTTGAAAGTCGCTTAATTGCAGCGAGACAGAGAGAGGAAGAGAGAGAGAGAGAGAGAGAGATAGACGGAGATAAGGATAAAGAGAGAGGCAGAGAATATGTGGAGTAGTAAACTCTGACAACAGATGAAAGATTGCAGCTACTTTGCTGCGAAACAAGAGTGCAAAATTAATGTAACAAAGTCCGCAAGAAAAATTCAATATCTTCACATTTTCTTTAAAAAGATTTTCACTCAAGTTTTAAGTTTCAGAAATTTCATCAAGTTAAACGAGAAAGGAATTTTATAAAGACTGTTTTTGGCACTGCTGGGAAGATTTTTGAATATTTTTGCTGCACCTGAACATTTCAGAATTCTCTTTCGGAATCTTAAAACAAAAATACAATTTATTCAACACTAGATCATTGACTCAAGTTTAAATTTATGAGCTATTTATCATAATAAAGTTATTATTATTATTATAATTATTACTTTATTTGCCACTGGTTTAAAAAGAATCAGTATGAAGAAACTTCGGACATTAATTTAAAACCCCTATGGGAGCTATGCCCATATGTCATGTCTTGGAGGCCCTTGTGTTAAATTTCTTTGGGGGCCATAGTGTAATTATCTAATTTAATGTCTGATTATATTTTTAGTTTTACTATAAGGTCTGTCGTTTTGAAATATAGAATATATAAAGTGCATAAATCTTTTCAAAATAAAATATGTTTAATTTTATATTGGCAAAATCTTTAATAGTTTTTCAGAAATCTATAGTGCGGGCCTTCTCAGTCGCTATTTATAGTATAAACCAATCCATGCATTCCTTCTTGCCCTATTATGTTTTTAACAAATTATTATGCCCGTTGTCCACAAGGTAGTAGGGCATCATATCTTTCTGTCAACCGAAAAGGTTTGTATGGAAAGCATAATTATGCTGGTTCAGTATTAATATTAATTAATCAACTTTATTTCACTGTTGGGTAGGCTCGACTGTAGCTGCCGTTACTTTTGTTCTTGTTTTGTTAGCCGGGTCCCTTGGCAGTCGGGGGCCTTTGTTTTATGCACAGGCACGGGCCTGAATATATCACCAAGCTAATCGCATTGAGAATTTTATTTGAAATCATTTAAGATATCGCAATGCAACTGCTTCACATATAGTATTGATCCGAAAGTTAAAGTCTCTACTTCTCTTAATTTTACCAAGTAAATCAAGTACAAATTTTGTTAAAGCTGTTCTCTTCTGTTGTTTTAAATATCACTTCAAGCCACTGAAATTACTAAACTCTTCTTTAACGTCTCATATTCATCACCCACTTAAGAATTCAGTTTCTCAAAATTGCACTAGGAAAATAAAGCTGAGAATTCTAATGAAATTGTATTCGGAATTGTTTTCTAAAGTATTTCATGGCGCTGTAATTTCATAATCGCCTCTCCAAGAGAATCTCCTATTTATTTAGCTTTTTGTTCCAATTTACTAAACAAAATGTGTGGCACATACAAAGGGAAAAGATGTTGCACAGTGGGGATTATAATGCCGCACACAAGATTATAATGCCACACGTGGCACACACAATAGCCCGCCCTCTCCAGGCACTGCCCCCGCAGCTTGCGATAAGAATAACCTCAGTGTCGCGTCTCGCGTGGCGCAGCTTAAGTGCAGCTGCAGCTGCAACACTGTGTTGCAGCTCCTCAAGTGTTTGCACAACACAAAAAACAGGGCAGGGCGAAAGGACACAAGGAGGCACCTGATGTTATGCTGGCCACAAGTGTTGCGTCACGAGGCAGCAGCAGTAGCAACAACAACAATAACAAAGCATCATAAGCAGCAGCAGCCCGAGCAAGATTTGTGGCATGCCACTCACACACTCTAATGGCCGACTAAGCGTTCTGACTGAGCTGGCCAAAAAGGACACCAGCTAATTTGGTTGCCTCCTTTGGCTCTGCTTGTGCTGCAACGCGTCGTGCGGCGGCTTACAATGAATTTATTATTTGCTGATGTTTGCTATTTGGGGCACGTGCCACAAATTTTAAAATACTCATAGTTGGAGCAAGGCACCAGCACCGGACGTGGCACACTTGAGCCCAAATGCCACACACACAACCAGAGAGAGGCACACATATATGTGTGTGTGTCGTCTCGTGTTTTTGTGCCTCGCTGCGTTTGTTGACAAACATTTTTGAGTGGGGCAAACATCAAATGAGGCAATCGAGCTGCCACTGGCCAAGACGGAAGGCAGCAACAACAAAAAATCAGCGCAAATTTAGTGGCAAAGTAAATAAATTTCTTTTAGTTTGCTTTCACTCGCTCACAGTCCTTCTGCTTCCTCCCTCCCCCCGGCTGCCATTTAGGGCCACGAAATGTCTTAAGTCGCTGGCGGCTTTTATTGCTCGAAATGGCCAGAAATGGCCAGAAATGCCAGGGCACAAAGTATGCACAGCAATTGAATGCGAGAAGAAGAAATGCGAGGGAAATTAAGAAAAATGGCCAAACGCAAAAAGCAAAGGGTTCCTCGCAGAGCTCCTCGGCTGCCCTGGACTCGAGCTTAGTGTTTGTTAAATGGCACATGCACAGTTGATCGAAGGGGCTGCTTTATGTGTGTGCCTGCCTGCCTGTCAGTGTGCGTGAGTGTGTGTGTGTTAATGCCCGCTATTAGCAATGGCCTCGCTGCGGCATTGAACTTTGGGTCAGCAATTTGAAACTTTGAAAGTCGTTTACGAAACATGCCAAAACAATTTTTACGCTTAAGCAAAACACAAAACAGGCCCGAGCACTAATTAAACTAATTAATTGGCAGCAAAATGACACGAGCGAATGAACATTCGCATGAACTGATAAGGCGCCATCAGACTGGAATCAGCGTAATTGAGTAGAACAATGCAAAAATGCAAAACACAAGCAGCGCAGTTGCTGACAGTCTGCTTGGTGGTTATATTTTGATTGGAGTTCCTGAAGTTCTTGTGAAAACTGTAAGGAAACTGTGTAGGAGCTAACTGTCTGGCACCTAACTAGAACTAGATTTAGATTTGTACTGAGACCTGGTTAGGACTTGACTGCGCCCTAAATAGAACCTCAATTTCAACTTACTGGGAGCTGACTGGGAAAGGGACTGGGAAGACCTGACTTAAACCCGTTGGGAAACTGTCTCATTACTGGGACCTTCGCTGACTTGAAGATGCCAGTCTCCTGGCTTGAAACTGGCTGGACTACCTAGAACTGGCTGCACTATCCTGGCTAGAAACTGGCTGGACTATCTAGAACATGGCTGAGAACTGTCAAGGACCTAGCTAGTACATCACTAATAGCTGGCTAGTACCTGGAAAATGACTCTCAGCTGCCTAGTAGCTGAGTAACACCAGGTTAGGACGTAGCTAAGACCTTTTGACAAACTGTCACGGTACTGGGAACTTAGCTGGCAAAGACTGATAGCTGCCTAGGACCTAGCTAGTGCCTGGGTTGTAGGGCAGTGACAGAGAACTGTCTAAGAACTGAGTTTCATCTAGTTACAACCTGGCACCTTATCTGACTTGCACCTGGCCGTCTGCTGCCTTGTAGCTGACTGGGACCTGGCTAGCAGCTGGTTAGCCTTTCCTGGCAACTGGCTGGCACCTGAATGAGACTTGGCTTGCTCCGTTCTGGGAACAGCCAAGAAGCTTAAAGGCTAGTTGCTAGCAAGCTAACTTAAAGTTTCTACAAGCTAGCTGGAAACAAGCTTAAAACCCTACAGGTCTAGCTGGGAGTTGCTGGCACCAGGCTAAGCGCAAAATTATTGAGCAACTCCGGCTGCGATTGCGATTCGATTTGCAATTTGCATGCAAGCCGCGGCGCACTTAAGCCAACTGCGGCGGCGACTGCAAGGCAAATTTATGAGGCCTGATTTGCATGCGAGTTGGAAAGTCGACTCGAAGGCGTATGTGGGGGCGAGTCCCAGTTGAGTTTGGAATGGGAGAATGGGAGCTGCCTGTGTGGGTCACTCTAACAACGATATACGAGTATATATAGTAGGAGTACTACTAGGCACCTTTTTGGTAGACTCCCGTTGACAATTGATACGCGACAAGGTGTTGCTTCATTTTTGGCAAACGATTCACAAAATGCATTCACAATTCATTCACTGATTTCTCACTTCTCACTGCACTTCTCTTTAGGTATTTGGCTTGCAACTTCAACTTGCAACTTGCAACTTTGGCTTTGGCTTGATTGCCTTTGTGGCGTTGCCACCGTTGGTGTTACAGCTTACAACTTGCTGCGGAGCTTGCTTCAGCGTCCTGGACGCGCACACACGCGACGCGAACGCACGAGGTCCGTCAGCGGTTGCGGACACATCCTTACGAGCGCACAACAAACACGAAACTGAAGCGCATTCGTTTTTTGCGCTAATAAATTCTCAGCTCATCAGCAACGCCAGCAGCGTCGTCGTCATCATCGTCGTCGTCGTCGCTGTCGCTGTCGTCGTACCCGAGCAGCCCTGAAAGCCGAACGAGCACAGTGGCAACCCACCACGTCCATACGAAGCCAAAGCGAAGTGCGTGGAACAATTCGGGCTGCCTCGTTGCAGGAGCAGCGACACTAAGAGAGAGTACGAGAGAGAGCAGGCCATGCAAAGAGAGGCAGACGAAGCGTGGCTGGTACTCCGAAACTCACCACGAATTCCGAATTTGTCTGCTGATAAGCGAAGCCAACTGATAAGATTGCTCTTTGCTCGCGACCTACACAAACAAACAACTCCCTCTCGCGGTCCAATTGGGAACTGGCACAAACAGAAACTGTAAAATGCGATTGCAATCAATGTTATTTATAAACTCTGAGTATCCAGAATATTTATAAATTTATGTATTCCACTTGCCTTTATCTAATATAAATCTATTCTCGGAATTGAGTTCATCTGTGAAGTCTTCGACGTATTAAGAAATCCCAAAAATAAATTTAGAAACTTATCATTAGTTTATTAAAGCAAACATTTACTTTAAGAATTAAAAAAAGATTGAGTTTTTCTTTATTTTATTTGCTTTAGTTATGTTTACATTTCAATTTCAATTAACAGAAAACTTAATTCCTTAATGGAACACCTGTTGTCGAGGCTAAACAGAGCTCTAACAGTAGCACAAATGACGCGTACAGAACAACCAAATACAGAGTAACCAAATACTCAATATGCAGCACAACAGAACAGAAAAAGGCAAAGCGACAAAATGTTAATATTTTCGAAACCCAATTCGACTTACAGCTCTATCAGAACAATGTTTAGCAGGAAGAATAACAGCTTCCTCCCCGAAATTCGAAAACGCAGCATTAACATGCTAGTCCTGCTGTATTGTTAGCAATAACATCATACTGTTAAAGGCAACGGTGCAATCGAATGTTAACAAGCACCCCTCGCTGTTTTCCTTTGCAACTGTCAGCCACTGTTAACATTCGCAATAGAAAGTGCCCCTGCTTAGCACTAACAGTTTTCGAAACGCATCAGCTCTGCCGAAATCTGTTAGTGGGCTTTACAGCTCGATTACCCCATGTTCGGAATTTAATGCTGCTGTAATGTTGATTTACTTACAACACATTTCGAATTTGGTTAGCATTTTCGACATTTTGGTACAGGTTGGGGTAACGTGAATGTATGTTATTGTATTGTATTGTTATTATAAATGAATGTTGTATTGAATGTTTATAGAAAATGCATGTTCATAATAATATATTTTAAAGCCAATCACAATTCTGAATAATGATTCAATGAGATTTCAAAGTGAATACATTTCCTAACTGTTTTGCCAATAATAATATTAAACTCAATTAATTTTTTTTTCCTGATTTATAAGTTATGAAATGACCGCCTAACCGCAACAGTTCAAAGTTTTCTTAACCGAGTAAAGTAAACCCACATAGAATAAAGAGCAAAATATTCTGTTATTATTTACTTGTAGTTAACAAGCAACGCATAGCTGTTATTTCGTTTGGTTTATTAGAAGCCAACGTACTGTTAATGTAAGAGCCTGTTCTTAACTGATGTTACATACTTACGGTTCATATTATATATGAATGTAAATGATGACGCATGTTCCTAACAGCTCACTGTTACATATGTACGCCCATGCACAACTGTAAGCTAAAGTTAGAACAATGTAAATGATGACGAATGTGCTTAACAGCTCACTGTTACATTCGCCCACCCAAACTGTAGCCTAAAGTAGAAAGCGTATGTTATAAGGAGCCCACTGTTACTGTTACATTCGCCCACGAGCACTGTAATCTAAAGCATAGGCAGTGTAAATGCTGTCGAATGTGCTTTACAGCTCACTGTTACTGTTCACATTCCCCACTTCAACTGTAAGCTAAGGTAATAGTAATGTAAATGATACCAAATGTTCTTAACAGCTCACTGTTACTGTAACCACACGAAACTGTTATCCGTTAAAGCAAGTCATACAAGCATTGCGCACACACCTGCCTCACTCACCCCTCTAGCATTTAACATTTAAACGTTGTTGACGCCCTGCGATAAACCTCCCGCAATTTAATTGCAATGAGCAGCAGCTTAGTTAAATTCAAAATACGACTCCGAAGCACCCCCGGACGCACTCAGTCACCCCCTGCCACAGTTTACTTCATGCCATGCTGTTGGCAGTCATGTTAATCACAGTCTCTGTTGTTGTTGTTGTAGTTGCAGCAGCGACCGCTGTCAACGCCTTTGTCGGAACAGGGAGGCAACCCCTAAACGGAGATGGCCGAGTCAATTATGGCAAAATTTTAAATTGCAAAGAATTGCATACAATGCAATTTTGCCAGGGGAGGGAAGGCAATGAGAGATGGTGATGGAGAGGGGGGAGGGGAGGAAGTTCATCAGGCGTAACCGAAACTAATTCGCAACAAGCGCAATAAAAATTATGAACAATAGCGGAAATTAGGCACGCCAGAGGCCGAGCCAAAGAGATACAGCTCGAGGGAGGGAGGGAGGGGAGGTTGGGAAGGGTACGTAGGAAGAAGGACTGAAGTCACTGGTGGCAGCAAGCAGGACTCACTTGCGGTCGTATGCGGCATTGACAGCGTAGCGAAATGTTAACCAAAGCAGAACGAATGCACGCGTGCAAAGGGAGATGGTGACAGGGGAAAGGGAAAGGAGGAAGGATGAAGGATGAAGGGAAGGCAAGTAAGTTGGGAGCACTCAGCCTGGCATTGGCGACTGGCAGACGGCACATGTAACTGTGTGACTGTTTCAGCCTTACCCCCCCTCCCCCTCCTCTATACCATCCCCCTGCTGCCACAATTTGGTAGCAACACTTTCGCTGCCACGGGAAATGGCGTTGTGCCGGCGGGTGCAAAGTTCATGGCTCCCGCCAAGCACAAAGTTTAATTAGCAACTTTTTTCTGTTGTTGTTGTTGTTGTTGTGCAGCTCGTGTTGAGTGGCTGCACTTGCTTCCCCTGTCCCTACCCCACTACTTCTGCTAGTGCTGCTGCTGGAGCTGCTGCTGCTGCCGTTGCTGTTTCCGGTGATGCACCTTTTGGCTGCCGGGCAAATGCACATGCTGCTCCGATAACCCATGTGTGTGTGGCACAGTTCCTCTCTGTGTGTGTGTGTGTGCTGTGAAAAACTTGCGACGCTGCGCTGTCGAACGAGCAAGGATAAAGGATGCTGCTGCTGCTCCCGTTGCTGCTCCCGTCGACGAGGGCGAATGACACTTGACAGTGATTTATGGCCGAGGCCACTGATAACCCAGCTAAACTGGGCGGCAAGTGCAAATCTGGGTCGCATGCAATGCTCACTCCCCTCTTCAACCCCTCCCCCACCCCTTCCACTCTCTCTATCTCCTTCTCATTGTTAGAAATTTGTTGAGTTTTCTTTGGCTCTTTCATGCCGCAAATGTTGCAATTTTGAGCATGTGCAATCATTTTTTATCGCAAATCTCCCGCTCGATCTCAGCTCAGCTAAGCGACTGCAGCGAATCGCACTCGTCCGGCTGGCCATCGGGGTGTTAAATTGCCGCCACGACCAGAGCTACCCTCCCTCCCCCTCTCTATACTCCCCCTTCCCCTTTGCTGCTATTAACCTTCTGTCGATTTCAATAAGGCAAAGGCAACTGGCCGAGCAAATCTGCTGCAATTGAGCCACAAAACGCATTAGACAACTCGACAGCACATTGTCAAGATGTTGCCGATAAAAAACAGCAGCACAGCAGTCGCTCAACCCTCCGGCTACCCTGCAAATCGGTCAGCTGTACTGAGCCTGTTAGAAATAATATTATCGCAAAGCTGATGCTAAGCAGCCCATGAAGAATATTGTGGGATGAGTCACGCGCACAGATGGACAGTGCAGTTCACTAATTGAACTCATATGTTCTGTGATGTATTCATATTGCGAATATGGCGATGCGGTTAAGGGTATTTAAGAGCAGTCAATATTGAAATGCCAAGAATGGATAGATAGGTCATATCACTTCTAGCATAGAGCTTAGTGGAAAAGGTTTCCTGAATCTTCGTCTGAAATGATATTTGCATTATAATTGTAGAGCCACAGAGCACTTACTTTAAGCTCTCAGCTCTTACAATGTCTACTTGCTTCTGTTTCTGTTTCCCACTCCCTCTCTCTCCCTGTCTGTCTTTTTTCTTATCTCTGCCTCTATTCCTACATAAATTTCTCCGTTTTAGCCTCACTTTCTATATTCCTTCTTATTTGCTTCTTATTTATTGCTGGATGCCTTTAATTTACCTCTGTTTACCTCTCATTGTCTCTTCTTCTCCCTCTCGCTTTGTCTGTTCTTTGTCGTTCTCTTTTGCTGTATAATATAATCTATATGTTTTTTAATATCTCTCTCTTTCTATATTTTTCTACAACTATTTCGCCTTCTATTTTCTTCTCTGTTGTTCTGCCACAATCTACTCAATCTTCTCATTTATATAGAACTTCCACACACTTCATAACTCCTATCTTGCTGTTGTCTTTTTTCTCACCATCTTCTCACAATCTTTCTTCTTTTTGCACTTCTTACTTTCTTCTCTCATATATGTCTCTTTCTTCTCCGCTACTTATTCGCTTTCTCTGTCTTACAATCTTTATGATATAGAAGTCGCTCTGTTCATTCTATAACTCCCACTCTCTCGCCGTCTCTCTCTATCTCTTACTCTATATCTTTCTCACACACACACTTACAACCTTTATCTGTCTCCCCTCCCCCTCTTTACACCCTCTATCAGCCGGCACACGTTGATAGCACACCCGATGCGAGCGCAAAAAGCCTTCAGTCCGCGCAACGCTTGTTGCCATTTCCGTTT
The DNA here is from genome assembly GCA_018903715.1 of Zaprionus davidi. NCBI lineage: Eukaryota > Metazoa > Arthropoda > Insecta > Diptera > Drosophilidae > Zaprionus > Zaprionus davidi. Next base: position 7,452,657 of record JAEIGL010000003.1, read on the forward strand.
CCGCTCGCTACACGCTACTGTCCGCTGTCGACTGCATGTCTACATATTCCGGTGTTCCGCTGCCCTCTTATCCCCCTCCTCCCTCTCCCCACTCCCAGGCTTTGCCAGGTCACAGTCGTCTCGCGCATAAATCGTTTAAAATAAAGTGATAATTGCATTTGTGTTTCATCTGTCACATGGACGACAAACGAAACAGCCAGCCAGGTCGACTCTCTATCTGCCCGAATGTCCTGCTGTCTGCTCCGCCTGCCTGTCTGTCCCACTGTTCCCCCTCCATCCTGCTGTCTGGCCCATCGTGGCACTTGCGCGACATTTTATGAGTGTCGCCGCCATATGAATAATTGCTATAGCAGCCAATTTGAATGCCGTTGCGATACTACACTGCCCCTACCCTCTCCTTCCTCTACTCATGCATTCTGCCTCTATCCCCGTCCCCCCTTGCTATGTTTGCCTGCTTGCCTGTCCTGTCTCCTTTCCCTGCCCCTTTGAAATTTCGGTGGTTGTCGATGTTGCATCGCTGTCGCTGATTGTGTGTTTGCCTGCGTGTGTGTGAGTGTGTTTGTGTGTTAATTTCGCTGTCACTGTGAAGTGGATTAAAGTATTTGCGTCGACTTACACCCTAAAACGAGTGCAACCCTCCCCCTGCCACTGGATAACAGAGTCAGCGACAGATGAAAGATTCATGCAGAGAGTGCAGAGTGCAGAAGGCACTACGCACTTTTTATGCTGCCTGCCCCTCCCCATTTCCCTCTCCCGCTCACCTTGTACCTTTGGCAGTTCTGATTAATATGCGACGCCCCGTTGCCAGGCTGCAGCACATCCTGCGACTGTCTGCGCCTGATCCTGGCGTGCGAGCGCAACCAAGTGTTGCCACCTTAAGCCGCGTCGTGCCTGCACCCTCCTCGTTCAATTGAAACGTTAATCAAATAGCATTAATATTTATATTGTTGCCTGCCAACGGGGTGCAGCAGGAAAGGGGCAAGGGCAGGGGGCGTCTCAAGTTGAATGCAAATAAGAGTGGAAATTGGGAGAAATGAAAATATGCCGCAGCTCAGACGCCGCATGTGGCAAATTAGGTTGCCACCACGAGATGCCTGGCGCAACTGGATAGCAACCACACTCTCAACATATTTAACCAAAATGATGCACAGTTATAATCGATTACTTTATGGGTTATCGTTATCGACAGTCGCTTGCTTGACCCGCTTTGACTCGCTGCTGTTGCTTGCGTGCCTTGGTGCAACGTGGTGTCGATTTGATGTACGAGCAAACACATCGAGCTATTTGCGGCCTAATTGGCGACCATGCATCAACCTGCTGCGCCACTTAAATGGCTTATTACATTTTTACAAGCATTTACAACGCAACAACAACAAAAACTCGGAAAAGAAAACATTGCAAAACGCGGCAAACACCTCAAATAAATTAAGCTAATCGAGCGTAGAAAACTGCAGTGCAAGGCGTTCTACACTATGATACCCTTTATGCAGGCTTAGTAAACCCTTTTGCAACACTTACCATTTGCAATGCTGTAACTTATATCGCTATTTCACTCTAACACACGCGCCGATTAACATAAGAGACTAAAACCACTAAGCAATGAACATTCATTGCTGAGTGCTAAAACGATTCGTGGTATCATTGATATACGATATACGACAAAGTTGTCCAATGGAATTGAAATTTTAAAGATATCTTGATATAATATAATATATATAGTAAAATATATATAGTAAAAAAACATTCATAGTTATAATTAATAATTTTAACTGTGAGAAAAGAAAGAAAAAAGAAATTAATTAAATTGAGTTGCCATCTTAGTGTGTGTCGAAACAGAAACTTTAAACCTTAATACTTCACTAAATGAATTTATAGTCAAAATATCAATTTACACAGTTGGGGATCGTTTCATTTAAGATGTGCAGTAAAGTTAATTTGCGTTAGGTTAACAGGAACCCTCATTACAATTTTGGGACTGCCAGCTTATCTAGTTACTAAGATAGAAGAGTTCATACAGACACAAACAGCTAAATCGAGTCATGCAATACTTTTATATACTCTATATACTTTACTTTATCTGCCATTTCTCCTGCTGTCTGCAATGCATATTTCCACAAACTTGTAATGCCCCATTTTGACCACTTACAATGAGGAAAGTGTATAGAAACAGTCAAAGTCACCGCAGTGAGGAAGGAATTACATGTTTAATTGCCGCCCATTTGCCTAATTTCAGCAGGAAGTCAATTTGACCCCCATAGGTTGGGTGACCCCTTGCAGGTCGTGGCAGGTATGCAGCTCTCTCTCTCTCGTTGAGCAAAACAGGGCAAATAACTGTAAATAACTGCAGCTGTGCGGGCTTTTGAGTACTCGTCAAGGGGAAATGAGTTTCAGTTTTGCATGCAGCACGCGCGCCATTTTTTTCGAGAATTTTCCACATAAATCAACAAGGAAATCAAAGTGGAAAAAAAACACCAGGCTTAAGTACGACGGAGGGGGGTGGGTGGTGCTTGGGGGAAAGCACTTGTTGTGTTCTGTCATTGACAGTGCTCGAAATGCCGTTCTCTCTTCTTTTTTTCAAGCACACTGGGAATTATAAATATTATAGTAAAAAGTTATAAGCACATTGATAGGGATAGCAGTGTCTGTTAATTAAAACTGTGAAAAAGGGTTCACTGAATGGTTAACGATGTGAAAGAGCCTAGCAGTCTCTGAATGATTTGCAAAAACGAAACGAAAGCAACAGAGAAAGAGGAGAAAGAGGAGAGAAAAATGAAAGCTGCAAATGAGTAACAAATTCAGGAGGTATAAGCTTTACTACGCTGATCATCATATATATTATATAAATACACGATTTATAGTATATTTCATATTTAATTTGATTATCTATAATGAACATGGACAAAGGAAATAAAGCCAAATTACTATATAAAGAGAGAAAATAATGAAAAGATATTTAAGTATTTCAATGAAGAGATTCATTATTGGAAAATCTACTGAAACATAACTGGCTTGCAATAATACTAACTATGGTATAACTCATGTACTATATAAGGAAGAAATAAATATAAATATAAACCTGTAAACTCTTTAAATTGAGAGATGATGGGAAGTAGAAAGATATTAATGAGGGCAATGATGAAATTTTAACTTGCTTGACGACTATGTATAAATGTAAAGGCATAAGGGGGCGTGGCTGACCTTACAAAATATATATAAACGTATTCTTGTTCGACGGTCGATTAGCCATGTGCGTCCATTTGAACCTCGAGATTTCGGCTATTATGAAAACTAGTGACACCAAATTTGATATGAAGCTTGTCGCCTACGATAGCTTTGTCAACTTGTTCTTGTTTTTTTCTATCAGAAAACACTAGCAGGCAGGGATCTCTTGTGCACCTGAGACTACTCGCTACAGCCTTAAACATGACTAGATAATGTGATTGAGGTGCTAACTAGCATAAGTAGTTATAAATGTACATTTTATTACTATCTTTCATGAAGATAAGATGCAATTTATTGTTGTATTATAAAGTTGCCTGTGTGTTCATAAAGACTAAATAAAAGCTTTCATTAATCACTGGATTATACACGGCGTCAAGGCATTCATTGTAATATTAAATACAATATATTATCAACATTATAAATAAGAACATAGTAAATCTTTAAACTATGTGCAACATAATTAGATAATGTAAAAGAGATGAGAACTATATCAACTATATATCGATGATATAACTGATTCTTGTGAATAATATAAATATAAAGTACATTCTATTCTCAAACAACATAAACTGTATGCAAGGTATGCTAAGCCTACACAGCCAAACATGTACCGTAGGTACTTAACACCTTCAAATAGCGAAGCAGTACCCTCACCCCGCCCTGCACTCTCCACTCGTTTCTCAGACCTTGTTGAGTATTGTAATGCACTCGTAATTCATAATGCATTATTCACATTTTTAATGCAACTGTTCGCATTATGAGTGAGGCACCACTTAAATGTTGCCAAACAATTCCGACAGAGTTGCTGCGCAGTTCCATAACTACGAGGAGTACCGCTCCACCCCCTCTAGCCCCTCTGCCCTGCCCACGCAGCACTCATAAATTCCACTTTCGGTGTTGTGGAAATCACAAAAATTAAATAAAATCTGCATTATGTAAGCAAAAGTTTAACGAAAAGTGCGCGCTGGGCTGTCATTAGTTGTAGTTGTTGTAAGTAGTTACTGCTGTTGTTGTTGTAGTTACTGTTGCTGTTGTTGTTGCTGCTGCTGTTGCTGTTGTCGCTTCTCGCCAGCTCATTTCTATGCAGGCTTCCCACCCCCACACACGCGCAGCTACAGCGACAGTTACAATAAATACACATGCAGGGACAGTGCTGGCTTCGCCGTCGCCATCGTCGCCGTCGTCGTCGTCGTCGTCGTCGCTGGCATTATAGAAATCCCGTTAAACCCACTTAATTCAATAAAACACCTTTCACACACTTGCCGCTTAAGCCGACAACAAACTATAACATTTAGCGCCCTGCCTTGTGTGTGCGAGTGTGTGTGTGCTACTGTGTGTGTGCGTGTGTTAGTTGCCTGCTTTGGAGTGTGTGTGGCAAAAGCTACTTCATGGCGGCAATTTACGTTTAAAGTTGCTTAAAGTTGCTAACGACAAAAGTTATAATTGCATAGCGTGCTCACGAGCTGGGAGAGTGTAAGCGAGATAGAGAGAGAGCGAGGGAGATAGCTGGCAACTATAGAGAATGCGCTACATGCCTGCCTCCCGCTCCCCATCCCCCTACCTGCCTCTCGCGCGTTGCAACTAACTGGAATTCGCATTCGCATGCGAGGCAGCAGATGGCAACCGGAAATGAAACGTAAATCAAATAAGTAAGAAGCGTAAATGCGCGCAACGCACACACACAAACAGCAACACCAACACACACACGCACAGAGACACACACGCAGGGCAGCACACACAAGTGTATTGTCATTAGCGACAAGGACGAGACATGCCACGCAGACACAGACAGGGACGGAGACAGAGAAAGGGACAGCGACGAATCTCTTTCTGCCGAAATTGAAAAGTTTATGGGAAGTGCATTTTTCGTGAAAAGTGGCAGCACTCATTGTGCTGCTACTGCGCTGCTGGCGCCAGGCAAGGAAATTGTTCATATTATAAATAAAAGCGGAAAATGTTGCCAGCACAAGCGGGGCAATGACAACGATGACGACGACGGCGACGGCGACAGACACGCCCAGACACCCGTTCCGCCTCTGCAGCACGCATGTTCTTCCAACCCTGCCCCCTGCCTCTCTCCCCTCCCCCTCTGCAGCCGGCTACGGTTTGTCTTCGAGTCCGTGCGAAAGTGTCAACGCCATGAAGAGTGGGCGGATGTGGGCGTGGCATGGCATGGTGGCAACGCCCGAGAATTTCTTTTCCCATTTTCATTACTTTCGAATGCGTCGCGCAGAATTAGAAGCATTTCATTTTTACAACTATTTCTCTGACTGTGTCTGCGTCTGCTTTTCTTCTTCTTCTTCTTCTTCTCCTTACACTGTGCCCCTCTCTTTCCCCTCTGCCCACTGCCCTTGCTTCATTCTCTTCTCCCCTGCCTCCGCCTGCCTCCTATCCGTCCAGCAAGGCATCACAAGAAGGTGTTAAAAATGTTTAACGTCTTAATAGCCCTGCCCCGTAGCACCCTCTACCGCCCTCCTTCCCTTTCCCCTCTCTCTCTACTGCTTGCGTGTATTCTCTTCGTTTCTGCTTTGCACATTGTTCGCCTTCACCTTTCGCTGTCTTTGGCACACGCTGCGTTCCGTTTGATGTTGCCATTCTATTTCCGCTTTGCGCCTCTTCCCTCACCCCTTCTCCCCCCCTTTCTCGCTGCCTGACTTTGAGGTTATGTCAGCCATTGCTCGGTTAGGGAGGAGGGGAGGAGGTGGATGATTGAAGGGTTTTCGGGCTGTACGTAGAGAAATCCATTTTAAGTAATGGCCTAACGAGTTCACATTCTTTCTGATTGAGAATTCTTCAATTAACGCAGCGTGGGGCGGACGCTGGTGGTGGGCGTGGCACGGAGTTGCGTAATTTGATTTTTGGGCAACTTTCGTAGAAATTGTTGCAGTTAATTGAGTTTTACATAAACATAAAAACAGTTAAGGGCACCGCCCAAATAATGACATAATTATGACTGAAGAACCCTTTTTAATTTGCGAATTTGAGGTTAGAACTCTAAACAAACAGTTATACCCGTTGAACAAAATATGATCTTATAAGGAAGTCCCCAATTTGTATATTTACTTATCCCAAACTCGCCTTAATTCCTCTCTCTCTCTCTCTCTTATCACTCTCTCTCTCTCTGTCTCTGTTTTTCCTTCTGTAACTCGCTGTTTATTCATCATCTCTCTTTCTTTCTGTCTGTATAATTCTTTTAGCTCACAGACTGTAAGAGTTAGGACTGCCTAAGTTGCTGACACTTTGTCTTGTAATTGCCTGCAGTTAAAGGTTTTTTTATGATTTGCACACGCCTATTTTTTGCCTGCTTTAATCCACAAAAATCGCATTCTAGCTTATAAAATTAATTTTTGGTGTACTCAATAATAATTGCTAATTGATGATTTTTGATAATTTTTTTGTGAACGAATGATTAACTTAGAAGATACTCATGAAATAATTTAAGTATTTTTTTATTAGATATCAGATTTACAATTTTATCTTTGGCCTTATAAGTATCTCGTTTAGTCGCTTCCCCAAGACTACTTCTAAGTAGTGCTAGTGTCTTATTCTAGCAGAGTGTATGTTTATGTCATTTAGTTTATGGTATAAATATATTTACAGTGTGTTTTGTCAAGTATTGGTTAACTAGACTTTGAAAATGGCTTCTTTAAGAACGCCAAGTTTTCTTCGATGAGATAGCATACTGTCATTGTAAGTATATGCTGGAGTGGAATGAGATCTGCTCATCCACAGTTCATATTTTCAGATTCTCGTGCAGTGTCCTGTTGCCGACGCACCATTCACAGCCAGTTATCAGTCAAATACTTGTTTTCTAAAGTCTCAATATTTTTTCCTGTACCTCGCACTTGCAATGCTCCAGTTCTATAGAGCATAGCTCCAATTATAAGTGTATGCATAGATTTCAAGCCCTCGCCTGTAAATATGCAATAAAATACGCCAAACATAGAAGCACACTAGTCTTGGAGTAGTAACAACCATAGATGCTCATTAGGTTATAGAAATATATATATTCTGATCCCAAATGAACTAAATAAGTTTTTTTTTTCAAATTATTATATTTATTAAGTGAAGAATCCATACATCATAAAATTGTATCTTAACATCACAAAGTGGAGAAATATTCTTAAGAATTACCAAACGAAAGAATTATCAAAATGAGTGAAGTAGGGACAATTGTTGTGACAAAGTCTTGCCGTTTTTTTTTAAAAACTATGTCCTCCCCCGGGATTCGAACCCGGAACCCCTGTATAATAATCAAACGCCTCAGGCGACTCATGTACAGGGGTCGGTAATGAAATAAATAAATAAATTAAGTCTATCAGTCTTAAAAAAAAGAGAAAAAAAAGCACACTAAGGTTTAGCTTTCTTATTTGTTCTACCTTACTCTTTCTCTCTGTCTATTATACAGATAATGAATGTATTTTCCTCACTCACATTGTTTATTTCTTTCTCAATCTGCCTTTCTCTTACTCTCTCTCTCTCTCTTTCCCCCTTTCTCTTTCTGTCTGTCTATTCTATTGCCGCTCTTATTCAGCCAAATTATGCGCTAATTTATTGATATAAATTACCGAAAACGTGCATTATAATTTGCGAAATAAATGTATATGCGTGAAACCGATATGACTCGCTATACGATATATATATAAAATATAATATCAATGTCCGATTTAAAGTTCATTTCTTGTTTGGCATTTGAAATGTGAATATATAAAGACGATTTATGTTCGAATTGCTTCGGGGTTGCTTCGGCACAAAGAAACAACTCAATGGCAACGGGGCAAATTGCCGCATTAAATCACATTTATGTGCACATACATGTGCATACGTATGCACACCATATATATATCGGTTTATGCATTTTAATATATGTTAATATGCTAAGGCCAAATCGGCTTATCGTGCCGACATGCCGGGACAGGAATAAGCGAAAGCCTCAGCTCGCCTCAGCTCGGTCCACGCTGCGATTGGCATTCACAATGGCATTAGGTATTCACAACTGCTAAATATTTGGTAATTCAAATGCAATTTCAATGCCCATACGAATGCCAGTGTGTGTGTGTGAGTGTGTGCATGTGAATGTGAATAAAAAGGGGGATTTGCGGCGGTTCTCATTTAATTTACACCCGACGCTGAAATGCGAAATGAGGCCAAGCAAAGCATAATTTCAATTTCCGTTGCACTAACTTGTTGTTGTTGTTGCAGCTGCAGTTGTTGTTGTTGTTGATGTAGCAGCTTAAATAATTGAAATTAAATGTGAAATCATTTCAAACGCAGCGCCAACCTGCCCTCATTATGGTCAGCTTCTAATTCACTTTCTGTCCGCACTGTCAGCAATGATAGCATGCTCCTTACCCCCTCGCCCCCCCCTTCGACACCGCTCCGACTGTCAAAATATTTAAATAATTTATTTGGCTCAAAATATGTGCAATTTTGAGCGCCGTTTTGCAATGCGCCAATGAATTATTCGAGCGTTTTGCAGGGCACCCCACAGCGAATGATTGCGGCCTGTGCATGCGTGTGCATGTGTGTGTGAGTATGTGTGTGTCTAGTAATTACCTGATTTATGGCATTCAATAACATTGGACATTGCCAGCAATCGAATCGGATGCGGGCCGCGAGCTAAATTACTTGGGCGTGGTAACGATATAAAATACGATACAGTTATCAGCAAACATACTGCATATAGTATAGTACATTGCGTATACGCCGGGTAACTGCCTGCTCATCCTGGCTGCCTTTGCAGCTGTCTGATTCCGAGACAGAACTGTCAAGTCAGCGTAGGCTGCGACGCGCGGCTGTCTATCATTTCACTCATCTATCAACTGGAATAGGCCGCACAATAAGATGGCGAACGTGGCGCCGTCGTAGGACACACACACACACACACACACATACACAGACACGCTGTAACTGAGGCAGGCAGAGGCAGGCAGTCAGGCTGTTTGACATCAGGCTGGCAGCCTGAGCAGCGTTTGGTATCTTAATGAAGTATCGATTTCTCGATTTCTCGATTTGCCGAATTCTCGATTTCCTTTGTCCTGCATGCCTGACAGGCTCCCTCTCTCTCTCTCTCTGTGCCCTGTGGCAGAATTCCTGCGAGTCATGTAAATCACTTATTACACCGCATTCGCATTCACATTCGCATCTTCTTTTGCCATGTTTATTGACGCAAATTCCCTTTTCCTTCCTTCTCATGGCGAACTTAATCTGAAATTAGTTTTAAGCTCGTAACTGAGTTTGAGTTTGGCCCCTCAATCGAATTGTCATAATGGCAAATAACAACGGAAATAATGATCTAACGCACAAGCACACAAGTTGAGTGTGTGTGTGTTTGTTGGTCCCCTTGGCGTATACGTGATGACTTTGCAAATGGCATCTCGCAGGGCAATCGCATTGAAAGCTAAGCGCATAAAAACTGTATGAGACTTTCCCTTCTACGCTGCCCCACCTCACTTCACTTTCCTCTTTCTCTCCCTCTCTCTCTCCTCCCTCTCCCCCCCTCTCTTTCTATCTCTCTCTGTTATTTGTATTGAATGACCATAAGGGATACGCCTCATTCCGATAACACAAATGTAATTTCGGTAATTTGTTTCCTGCTAATGTGCTGCCGGATATGATTTGCCTGTGCAAGCGAAAGTGTCAACCTGATGGTCATATCTCTGAGCAACTAACTGAGTTGCCTCCCTCCTATACCCCCTCCCCCCTCTTGATGCACGCCACTGTCTAGCACTTAAACAAATGAAGCTGTCTGCGTCGCGTTATTTATTAGCGGCAACTGCAGCTGAACTGAATTTTCAGCCTCAAATGCTTTTTTATTAATTTGCCCTGTGGCCAGAGAGCAGAGACGCACTCACAGCTAGACACTGGCACACACACACACACTCATACACACACACACACTCGCACACACTCTCGCACACTCACTTAGTCAGCAACCGCGACAATCAGCTTTTCTGCATTGCCTGCAATCTGAGTCGGAGTCTGCCGCTTGGCTTATTTGTCTGGCCAGACGCAGTAGCTGCCTCTCACTTACACTCGCACCATCTCTCTCTCCCACTCTATCCGCCCTCCCACTCTCTTTCTCCCTCCATGTCTTTATCGTATGTTAAAGTCAGCATGCATATAAAATTTCAAGTGCTTTTGTGAAAAGTTTTCGTCTTTGTTTAAATTGTTCCGCTCTCGTAGGTGGGCGTGGCAGACTGCACACACACATACACAGAGTGACACACACACCCAATGCTAATTCGCAGCGGGTGACAAAGTAAATTATGATATTCGTTTCCCGCCTAACAGACTGCGTGCACTTCCTGCCCAGCTTCGTTTCCATTTCTTTTTTTGGCCACAAATGGAAAGAACACGAGCAACTGCAAGGAGAGAGAGAGAGAGAGCTGCGACGCGTGATTTGTTGCATGGCCTGCGTCGCGCCTTTCGCTCTCCTTCCCCCTCTCCCTGCCCCTCGCAGCTCGGCCTAGCCAAGCGGATGAGCACTCGCAAGTTTTGGCGTATCTGTTTGTGAGCTTCTTAATGGAAACTTTCGGTCCACAATTTACTGCCAGTCGCGGCGACCGGCGTCATGTGAAGATAAGCAATCAAGAAGGGAGGGAGGATGGAGAGGGAGTGGGAGATAGGGGATAAAGGTTGCCTCTGTCCACTGGCCAAGACTTTAAGTGAGTCGCAATGAATGAGTTAAAGCGCGCGCCCCAAGGCAAATCTGTTGCTGCAGTTGGACGAACTGCGCTGACAGCGACAGAGCCGTGTCCAAGGCAGTTAACAAGCCCGGCAACAGGCGTGCAACAGGGGTAACTGCACCCTCTGCCCCCCTGGGGATGAGGCAGGCAGAGTAACAAAAGCTGCACGAAAATTCGTGCAAACTTTGTTAACTATTTAAGACATAATTCCGCAAATTATTTTCTTCCACACGGGCGAAAGGGGCAGAAAGAGGGAAGGGGGCAGGGCACGGCAACACGGGCTCACGAGTAAATATTATGCAAATGAGTGCCCGGGGGCAGTGCCACGCCCATCTTGGCAGCGCAAGGCCAGCGGCCAAGGCAGCTGCTTAGTTTCCCCTTTGACAGTTTAGCTGCAGCGAAAGTTTTAGGACTCAAAGGCAGCAGGAGGAGAAGGCGGAGGAGGAGCAGGAGGTGAAGGAGCAGGTGGCAGAACAGGCACAGCAAGTAGGCACAACCAGGGGGAAGGGGAAGGTAGATGTATAAGGGGCAACAGCTGCTTGCGCGCATGTCCTTGCCGCGGCTGTTAGTTTTTTAATCCTTTGCAGTTATTAATTTAATCGCACAGCTGCATTTCACTCCATGTACGTGTGTGTGTGTGTGTGTGGCAAAGTTTATGTCAGACAAGGGAGAAACAGGGGACTGCAGCCAGCGAGTCAGCGTAACAAGCGCGTGACACATTAATCCAATGCGGGCTTTAATAAGCTCATAGTTTCCCTTGCCAAGGGCCACGACCTTGGGCACAGCTTAAATATACTATAAGAAAACTAGAAGGTTGAATTTAAAGGAGTACCTATTATGAACATAGTGTGATTTCATTTCATTTCAAGTGAAATACATTTTAGCAGCCATAAACTTTTAAATGATCATCGTTACTATGTTTCTATTGAATATGTATCTCGAATTTTGTATAATATTATCTTTTATTTATTATCTGAATATTCTTTATACTTAGCAAACTTCTCTATGCACAGATTTCTAAAATTTTAACATTAATTTATGTACAATTATTTATTAATATTTATTTATTAAGTTTGCGTATTCACTGCAATTTTGGTTCGAACTCTTTATTCATTATACATAAACATTTAATTACTTTTAAATATTATACATTTAATAATATTAATTTAAATTACAACTATAGCTTTTTATTTTAATTATTATTGTAATTTAATTATATTTTAATAAGTTGTATCGCAGTTACTGATTAATCGATGTTGGGAGTATGGTTAAGAAGTTCCGATAGTTGTTCACTCATCTTGGAACTATTGTCTAATTAGAATGAGTTAGAACAATAGAACAAAAGTAAGAACAATCGTTATCGAAGATCAGCAGAATACATAACAAGGTTTGTGACATTGCACGTAGTGAAAAAGAAAATTAAAATAAAGCGAATGGACATTAAATAAGATTAAGACACAACAATATTCAATTAAAATAAATAAATCACTTAAAAATGTATATAATTTTTTATACAAATTTTTATTGCTATTCCAAATGCAGAAAAGGGTATTAATTCATCGAGTGTATCGCAGGAAACTGCTTAAAAAGATAAATAAATAAAAAACAGAGAAGAAAACTGAAACAACTCATTCGGGTCTTTGCGCGGAATTCAGCTTTAACTGATTTTCGCATTCGAATGATTTATGCTTCCCGGCAGACTCATTCACCTGAAGCGAGGTGCGGTGGGGAGCAGAGAGTGTGGTGGCATTACCTGTAAAACGTATGCGAATACCTCGGGGAGTTCGCCGCGTCCCTTGCTCTCTCTCTCTGTCTGTCTCTTTTAACGCTCGTTTTTCATAATTTTACACGAGATTTGAGTTGTGTTTCGCTTAATACTTTTCACCTTTCCACGTTGCATGCGGCAAATCGATAATGAACATGTGTGTCTGCCGCAAACTGAAACACATCGAAACATCGCATCAACATTCATCAACAGGTTAACAAGCCCGCCCCGCCCACTTTCGCTGCTCATTCATTTATGGCAGCACGATATATATATATATATTTGTATATATATAGACTATATATTGGCAAAGAATTTTACAAGCTAACAAAATCATTTTCTGCATCATTAACGTTTTTGTGTTTCATATGCAAATTGCCCCGTTGCCAGGCCAAACACAGACATCCTTGCAAAGAAAGTCAAACTTTCCACAGCTCGTCTGCGTGTGTGTGTGTGTGACCGCAACATTAGTGAGGTTGAGTGCACAACGGAGAGACCCTACACATGACTGACTGAATGACGGACAGACTAGAGAACTGAAGCAGCCTGCAGATGCCTAGACTGCCTCCCTGCCTGCTCGGCCTGAAGTAGTTGTCCCTTTTTCCTTTGCCTTTGCCTTTCGCTCTGCCTTTGCCTTTGCCACTGCCCTCTCAAGCATTGGCCACATTATTCGCACGCAATGAGCCTTGAAATTTAGTTTTCGGTTAGTTTTAGGTCCTTGATCCTTCAAGGGTTCGCCCATCGGGCCAGCACTGACCCACACACAGACCCAGACTGGCTCTGCACTTGACGTTAACTTTGCATTTGGCTTTGACAGCGCTTGGATCATTTTTCACGACTTTGTCGCGCCTGCCAGAACTGAATACCCTTTTGCAGTCAATCTATAGACTAATATTGCTGTCTTTCTTCCTCTTTTCCCCTCTCTCTCCTTCTTTTCCACTCTTTCTCCTTAGTCTCTCTTTCAATCCCTCTGTCTCTTCATGAGTTTGTCTGCTCCTTTCATTAAGCGAAATTAATTGCGCCAAAGGTAAGCCAGGTTGCCATACACATCCGCACATACACACACACACACACACTCACTAACATGCAGACAGCCCGTCGGGACATTCCGCAGTGTTCAATGCAACATCGGAACAATGCAATATACCGAACAGTTAAACAGTCATTAATTAATTGTAATTAAAATCATTTTCTGCATTGTGCCTGGCAGATCATCTACCTCCCATCTCTCCCCTCTCTCTCCCTCCCATCTTTCTCTCTCTGTCTACGCGAATTGCATCTTAAATCGCCATTGCGCCTTTGTTCTTAAGCCAAAGGGGGCGTGTCGTTGCCATCGCCGCACAATGCCTGCGGTAATTAACATTAATGCATAATTATATCGAGGCGCGATGAATCGAGGCGAGGCTGCTGGTAATTTCAGCTTACTTTATGCAGTTCCACTGCACAGAAATAAGTATCGCAGATCGCAGCAGCAGCAGAGAATGACAAAGCTATTTAAATTGTCTCTGGGGCAACGGTCAACAAGCTTCGAACTTATCGATAACTCTCTCTCTCTCTCTTTATGGCTTTTGTCTGCCGGATTACACGATTAAACACAATGAAAATTGGTTAAAAAAAGAGGTGTGGGAATTGTTGAGGAATTTTAATGTTGATTCGAGAGTTTAATTCGATATATTTCGATTAAGAAATTTCTCAAATATCTTTTAGTAAAGAAAAGATAAAGTTAACTCCTTGAAAAACACCAAAATCGAATTAGAAATACTATTTAAGGTTAATATTGTTCATTAACAAGCATGAAAGCAACAATTGTGTGCGCTTGACTGTAATTTACTCGTTACGCACCTTACCAAAAACGAATTCTTAAATATATATTTTGCGTATTTTGTGTTGCATACTTGGCGGAGCGGCTTCGAAATAAAGATTTCTTGATTAACTTCTATGATAACACAGGCCCACAAAAAATAAAAAGTTTATATGTATTTTGGGTCACTGAATCCGAATCCGAGGTCAGAATTTCGCCATCACGTCTGGACTTCGACATAACCTCACAAAACTGAAAAACCTTAAAATATCCCCCAAAAGATAAAGAATCCTGATCTGAGCATGCGATATATGTTTTATCATGTATTTTGTCCTTCTTAGTCCGAATCCGAAGTCAAAATTTACGGAGCACGTCTGAGTTTCGACTTAACCTCAAAAAACTCAAAAATTTTGGAACCCCAAAAAATAATGGGGGGTCATGATCGGGTCATGCGATATATGTTTCTATATGTTTTTAGACCTTCCGAATCCGAATCCAATGTTAAAACCAGCCATATGCCGCTTACCCAGATCATGAAACTTTTTATTTTTTGTGGGCCTGTGTAATGATCCGATAGCAACCAAATTTTTACGGGAGCGGGGGCGTGGCCAAAATCTAAACTTCATCTTCGTTCAATATTTACACTTTTTCACTCCTATTCCCTGAGATCTAGTTTTTCATACGGACTGACAGAATGACATGTGGTCTGCAGCTCCTCCTTCTGCCTGATAAATACATAATAAAGTTATAATACCCTTCTCCCCTAAATAACTTATATATTAATTATCCGATCGTTGCCAAATTTCAAGAAATCATTAAAGGGCCAGCGACGGACATACTGTGAGTAGGTCCTCCGGTGTTTTAGCCCCTACTTGTTAAAATCGGCATATCAATTTTCTAACTGTTGCAAGTTTGCTGAAATGAGTATTTACCGTACAGTGGCCTGTGAAAAGGTAAGTAAGAATTCGAAAAAAGTTCTAAAAATTTTATATGAATTCCAATAAACTGTGGCGTATTTTACTCGTTTTAGGTCTTCAACTTCTTGACAGCAGGAATAATATGTCAGTATTATTATTATATTAATATTGATTTCAGTACATCTAAAGTGTCTTCTAAAATGTAAATGTAAATAAAGAAAATTTCAATTAATTCAGTTTCAAAAGCGAACTCTAAGACAAACTTTTGAGTTTGTTTATTTCAAAAAATCAAAGCTAAAAATATATATGGAACTTTTCACATGCCTTTTAAAGACGTCTTGAAGTTGTTGTCTTTTTGTTCTTTCTTCGCTCATTCTTTTATTTCTTGTATATCATATACGCAATATGATAATTGCAGAATTCATTGAGCTGCGACTTGGCTGCGTAACTTTTCAATTGCATAACATTAGCCAAGAATGGCGTGGCGAAATCTGAAGCGTCAAAAACAAACAAACATTTAAGCAAACTCCTCCACACACACACACACAGATGACAGACACACTCTTAGTGGGGCAAACAGATGCTGGCGATGTCTGTCTGTGTCGCTCTGTGTGGCATATTTGTGTGGTGAGGAGAAGGAGACTGTGGAGGGAGGCAAGTGACATTTGAGTGAAAGCTTTAAATATTGAGAGGGAGGGGGGAGTGTATGTGTGTGTGTGTGTGAGGCGAGAATTCAATGGTAAGCCAACAAATATTTATCTATGCCAATGACCATTTTGCCGTTGCCTGCCAATAAAGTTGCTGCTTCTGCTGCCCCAGCTGCTTCTGCTGTCATTGTCAGCTTAGCAGCAAAGTGAACAACAAACGATAGTGTTTGCCATATACGTGTGTGTGTGTGTCTGCCTATGAGTGTGTGTGTGTGTGTGTGATGGAATGCCGTTTGTCACTTAGGCTGTTTGCCATCGTTGCGGCAATTGATTAGATATGCACAGTGTGTGCAATTATGTCAATTAAATGAAAATTACTTCATACAGAGTACTTTAACAAGGCGACACACACAGACACACGCCACCTGCACACATACACTGGCATACCTATACAGTGGCAACTTCTTAAGTGCTTGCCACACCTCAAATAATATCAAAATCAAATATTACACCGAATTCAATTGAATTGGCGTCTTTTGCTCACACACACAAGCTAATTGGTCGCATTGAAAGGACACACACACACACACACACACACGCAGTTGATTTCATATTTCATCAGGCTAATCATAATTAGCATGTGGAATGGCAAATTAATTTATTGCAATCTCAAATTCGCAAATCGCATCAATTGATCCATGAATCGCCAGCCAAGTGAACTGGTGCGATAAAAAGATACAGTTGCAAGTACAGATACAGATACAGCTACTTGAGTGTGCATGTGTGTGTGTGTGTGCGACAATTAAATGTTTAATAATTTAACAGTAATAAACAGCTCGTTGTAGACAAAGTCGCACATTTGATGCACGGCTGCAGATAGAGATACAGATACAGTTATATTCACAGTTACAACAACATGGCATGTCCTTGCCCCCAGTCTGCACCTCCCTCTCTCTCTCGCTCACTTGCTGCCTGCGCGTGTGTTAATGGCAGCAGCGTTTAATGTTTCCAGTCACGTAATAAATCTAAATCTGTGCCCTGTGCTGTGTCCTGCTCTCGGCGCTGCTTTCGCTGCTCTGTTCGCTGTCACTTGCGTTTTATGATTTAATTTGTAATTTACTCGTAGTGCGCTACCCCCTGCCCCCTCTCCATTGTCGCCCTCCTGCCTGCTGCTACTGATTTTTGGCTTTGCTATTTGCGACGAACGATGCCTCGGGGCCTCATGAGCAGCGCCAACGAAATATGCCGCCGCCTTGCTACGCATTTCGATTATGAGAAGTTTCTTTTTTGATTTCAGCATGGGGAACACTTGCCCGGAATTGGAATTGGCATGGTGCCAGACAGAGATAGAGAGAGTGTTATCAGTGATATACGGTAAACACTTTAAAATCGCCACAGACTTGGGCAACTCGAGGCAGCACTGGGAACTGCTTCGCTTATCGAGTGCACAAATTGCATATAGTATGTGAAGTTATAATGCCACATACTGGCAACATTTTGACTAAGACACACACCCATGCACACTATGGCACACATACGGACACACACACAGGGGCACACACACTCTCAGTACTGCCTGCACTGTGCAATTCATTTCGGCTTTGGGCAGGCTCAAAGAGAAATTACCTTTTCAGCAGCTTAGAGCCACAACCCTTTTAGCCGTGCCACGCCCACACCTACGCCCACGCCTCCCTGCCACTGCTGCTTGCTGCCTGCTACTGTCTGCTGTCTGCTGCTGCCTTTTCACGCTCTGCAGTCTAGAAAATGTTCACATTTTTAGGCACGTTTCCCTTCTCTATGCGTTTGTCTGGCTTGTCTGTCTCTCTCTCTATCTCTCTCTCCCTCCCTCTCTGCATGTGTGTGTGTACATTTTTCTAACGCCAATTGCTTTCAACACCTCCAACACACACACAGTCAAACTGGCCACACTCACGCGCGCGTCACTTAAGGCCTTTGTTGCCTCGTCCGGCCTTGTCCGGCATGGCTTGAGCCATGAAGGCTTCCCTCGTGCTCGTGTCTTCGTGCTCTGCCAGACATATTGCATTTGCCTGCTGCGATTATGTGCAGCCCACACACACACACACAGACACACACGTGTTTGGGGCTGGGCAACGCTTCCGTTGGCTTTGCTCTCGAACGGAAGCTAAAAGCACTAAACGATTCGCTTGTTTCGTGTTGTGCTGTGCTGAAATATTTAAGCCGATTGACCCGTTACAGTTCGACTTTAAGAATCAAGAGATCTTTGGCCAGGCCAGAGTAGTGCAAGTTTACTTTGAAATATTGCGCATACGCCACGTGCGCCTTGACTGAAGCAGCAGAACACAAACACACGAGACAGGCAGACAGACAGAGACAATTTGTATGCGCAAGTTTCGCAGTGGGTTATTAATGCCTGCTAGAGGTAGCAGTACCGTTAGAGTTGCCTTGAAGAGCAGCTGGCCGACAGGACTTAGCATTTTATTGCATTGTCAATTTAATGGTGTGGAAATACTTTACTGCAGGGCAAAGGCAAAGGCAGGGGAAGAAGGCGGAAGGGGAACAGTACAGGCAAGACAAACAAGCACACACACACAGAGAGAGAGAGCGAGAGAGAGAGAGACAGACGCAGAGGCAGAGACTCCTCCACATAAACAAGGCAAACACAGAGCTAAGCCCAGTGCTAACTAAGGCAGTTAGAAGATGTTCAATCGCAACGTAGTCGTTGCCGCCTCCATGCCCCGCCCCTGCACACCCGCACACCGGCAGCAGTTGCAAGTAAAATAAGCTAAACGTTTAATGCCTGCACAATATTTATTGCCATGTTTCATATTCGTAGATACTTTTTTGCAACACTCGCTACAAAGTAGCTACAGGCCACGCCCCAGCTCTGCCTCCTTCGCCCTGCCCTCTTCCCCTCTAGCTGTGGCCGTAGCTAGAGCTGCCTGCATTGTTTTGTTTTGTACTTTCACTTGGCATTGTTGCTGCTGTGTCAAGCGATTTATAAAATGCCAAGCTGTAAAGGCAGCGGGGAAGAGAGAAAGAGAGAAGAGAGAGAGAGAGAGGCAGCCGTAGAGGCATGAAAGCAGCCGTAAAAACAACAACAGACTGAGACGTAGACGGAGCAGCAGCAGCAGAAGTTACAAGCTGCAAGTTGCAAGTGTTGCGAGTGTTCGAGATAAACGGAAATTATTAAAGTGCTGCCGGATTTATGAAAATCTATTTGTTCGTCCATTTGTATCTTGTAGCTGCAGTTGGCCACACAGACCGACAGACAGATGTGCAGGCGGGTAGGCGGATGGGCAGACAGATGCACAGACAGACAGAAAGACAAACAGACAGACAGAAGCTCTAGCATTCGTTGTGGCCAAGTGCATTAAAAATATGTTGAAAGCCAAGCGGAATCTGTTTAGTTTTCCCTATTTATCAGAGCTGAGAGGGAAAGCGAGAAAGAGACAGCAGCAGAGATAAACAAAGAAGCCAGAGAGAGAGGGATAAAGGAATGGCAAGTTGTTTTATTGATTGCTTTATATCGAGACCAAACAGAAGCTGGCAAAGATACTGATAGAGAGTAAAACTTACTTAAAGCAGGCCAAGTTCCCTGTCGACTCTACAGTTATTTAGGCTATATACTGACACTTCTGGAAGAAAGTTAGAGAGGTAAACTTGGAACTTGGCCGCCTTTCATTACTGATTAGCTTATGAAGCGGGCACACAAGATACATGTGCATGTAAATGGAGGAATCCTGGCAGAGATTGAGCTACATATATGAAGACCCAAGACTTGGAGGAGGACTGTGCAAGTTTACTGCAGACTAGTTACTGTACAATAAGAATATTATCGTACTAAGTTATCTTCCACTGATCAGGTATAAAAATGTATATTGCAAAAGAAAGAGTTAGCAACACATGAAGAGTGGTAGAGACAGAACGAGAGTAAGTTTGAAATCTGACTAGCTAAATTGATTGATTAATAAAGAGAGAACAAACGAAAGACATCTTGGCAAAGCGAACTTTAAACTGCCCAAGTTGACTGACAATTCTACAGTTATTTAGTCTATGTAACACTTCTGTAAAAAAGTGAGATAGGTAAACCTAGTTACCCGTATTGAATGAGTTATTAAGCTAGCAAACCAGATTTTTAGATAGAAACTTCTTCCTATTTTCTTTTCTTCTCTTATTAATTACTTTATCATACGGGTGAGGACCTCCTTTATAACCTTATCTTCTATCAATTCAGAAAACTAAATGAAAACTTAAAAGTGCCCAATTTCATTGCTATCTCTTCAGTCTGTTCGACTTTATAGTCGCACTCAACCCAGCAGTTGATGAAGTAAAGAGAAGAGGGCATCCTGCCTTGCATTATTGATTGTTAACTACATTTGTTAAAGTGTATTTTGACTTTACTATACTCGTATATTCTTCTCTGAACAGGCATGTATATAAATCGAGGTGGAAGTGAGGGAAAATTCAGAGCAAACCCTAATTAAACCTATTGCTTGCTACCTTTGAACCTAAGCCTGCCCACGTGCGCTGCCGTTGCTGTCTATATAATCGCACTGTGCGAGTTAGTTTTGGTCGACTGTACTTGCAGTCGTAAATCATATTGGCAAATATATAGCTTATTAAGCCCATAGCTCTCAATTGTTTTGCAACGGAAACTCGAGTCGGCGCTATTCATTACGAATGCGCAGCCCTGGTAATTTAATCGAAGGCAATAAATTGGCATTTAAATGTAATAAAGACATGAAAAATAATTACAATTCGCTGAAATTGATGCTTTATTACTGCGTATTATTATTATTGTAATTTCTGCTATTGTTGTTGCTCCTGCTATTGTTGCTATTGTTACTGTTGTTGTTGCATCCGCTTTGTTGCTGCCGTCAGCGGATTTAATACAATTTTTGTATTATGCGCATATTTTGGACTTCATTTGCCGACGCCCCCTTTAGCCTTCGCCTCTGTCGGCTGTCGCTGCCGCTGCTGCTGCTGCTGCTGGTGATGTTGTTGACCAGGCGCATGACAGTTAAGTGACATTTAACGGTTAATAAGCCTGACAGATTTACAACTGTCAGCGATGCTTAAAAATAATGAACAGCAAAGACGAAATACACCAACAACAGCAAAAAAAAAAGCCAAAAAAAGGCGATATAAAAAGGCGCTGGGAATGGCCGAGCGATTTGGCCAAATTGACTGCGTAAAGTGAATTATTAATGTCATGTGAGGAGCGGGGCGGGGGGCGTGTCAGCCTATCGAAATGGCACTCTAAATGTGCGTCTATTTAGTTTAGCCAGCCAGTGTTGGCAAATGCGGGGAAATTTACTGCGAGTATTAGATGAAATGCGATTTCCGGCACGCGTCGCCAAGGATCAGGAACGAACTGAAACAAAGTGGGCAACAAAACGAGAACGAGAATGAGAGCGAGAAAGGAAACGAGAGCGAAACGAACACAAAACTAAAGCAAACGAATTACAGAGAACTGAGACAGAGACACAGAAAGAGACAGAGAGAGAGAGAGGAGAAGAAGAGAAGACACCACGGACAGCGCTCATAAAACATAAATTTAATTTATGTGCAATTTTAGCAAGTCGTATAAATTTTCGCAGGCGAGAGAACAACAACTACAACAACAACAGCAAGTAAAGAGCCGAGACAAAAACAAAACACAGCACAGAGAAACAGAACAAAGCAGGGCAAAAAATAAATAAGAAATGCCAAAGCGGCACTGGCCAGCTGGGCAAGGACCGCTCGAGCTGTTTCTCTCTTATGTTCTTGTTCGAAAATGTCCTTGAAAATGCCATATTTGTTGTAGTCCTTGTTGCTGTTGTTGTTGTTGTTGTTGCTACGCTTATTTATAACCCGAGCAGCAGCAGAGGCAGCGCTGAGCTGAGCTGGGTTGAAAGGGTATAAAAGAAAAGATATATGCTGCTCCAATGTCCTTATTGGTGTTGTTGCTGTTGTTGTTGTTGCTGCTGCCGGCTTATATGAGCAATTTATGCTGCGGGTCTGCTTGAATGTTAATGAATTGCTACAAATTCATTTTGGGGCATCACAAAAAATTTGCTTTAAGATGCTTCCCTGTAGATTCTGCAGACTGCCTCTGCCTGCATGCGACCTTCACACACACACAGAGTTCCGCACACCCGCACAGTAATTTAATTAAAGTGCAACAAAAACAAACATTAGCTGCAATATTTCAATGGTGTCAGTTTAATTTCCATTTAAAGTTTATTTTGTCTTTGTTGCCTGCGCAAGTTGTTAATAAAATAAATTAAATCTCAAGTACTCTTCCCCCATCTGCACTTTGCACCTGCACTTGAGTCAGCTGCGTCACCTGACTGTGCTTTTAATAACTCTGAAATACTTGCAAGGCAGGCAGGCTCCACATGACGCCAGGCTCAGTTCTCCATGTGTGTGCGAAAATTTAAAAGCAATTTATTTAACATTTAATTGCTAGCAAAGTGACACTCACATGTAAACGCACTTCCATACAGTATTTTTTCATAATTACCAGTCTACTGCTAATCATAATTTAACAGAATACTATGCTGCAGTAGTCCAGGCAAGAGTGAGACGACTAGTTGCGATCGTAAGACTGTCAACGAATGTAAGAAAAAAGAACGAGACGAACAGTTGAGATCGTGTAGCGCTTGCAGCAAACTGTTAACTGCAGCCGATTGACACATGTAAATTTTACTTACAAGTGCTTATCGATTTTTACATTACTTGTATTATCGAATGCGATGCAACGCACTTTACTTTGAAGAGGCACCCGCTGTGCAGCAGCTGTTGGTGACATTTCAATAATAACTCACACGATACTGTTAAATAATTTACACAAACACACGCATACATGCAAATGTATATTGTTGTCTGTAAACGGCGATAAGCAGTTTTATTATTTTGTTTCTGGCGTAACGGAGCGAAATATTTAATAAATGAAAAGTCGCAGGCACAAAAAGCGCAGACAAAGATGATGACAACACGTAGTCCGTTTTTTCAATATAATGCATCATTTTGTCAATATTTTTGGCCAAGTTTTTTGTTTCCCTGTGCCGCTCTCGTTGAACGGGACTTATGTACATATGGGAAAATTATTACAACCTTTTAAAAATGCATGTTTAATGAAAGCGCTGAAAATCGACGAGAAAATGAAACGAAAAAATCCTTAAATGGCCACAGGACGAGAACATTTTGTGCGTAAATACAGTATATTAAAAATGTTACACCAGTTGGGATACCCTGTAAAGTTGACAATGAGTGTAATATACATAAAATTCGATATAAACGTTTATTATCTTTAAATACACGTACATACATTATTTTCTTTCACTTGATTATTTCCAGCATATCTGCCAGTCGATCAGTTGTGATTAACTTCCCTTTGGTTTTTATAGATTATAATGGACTCAAAATGTGTGAATGAGCAGCATAAAAGCGTCATCGGATTGCGGTAAGTGCATATGCGATAACAAACATCGAAAAGATTGATATTTTTGCCAGTACAACCGATAAGTTAGCGTAGCCTGCAATTAAAATAGAATACAATACTTTGAATTCCACACACACATTTGAGTTTTCGTTTATCTGCAAATCCAATTAAGAGCGTGTATACTTCTGTGCATTAATATTCGCAGGTAGCAAGAGTCGCTTATCTTGGCAGCTCGCAGTGCTGTTCCCCTCACCCTCTACCCATCCCACAACAGGGCGCCATTCTAGCCGGAACACGTTTCGAAAATCCGCCTTAACGCATCCTTTGTGTGCTTTGTGTTTACATTGCTAGCGGTTTTTGTGCGGTGACAAAACAAACACAGAGAGAGTGAGAGAGAACGAAAGAGAGAGAGAGAGAGAGAGCATGAAATAGATTGCCAGGATACTTGAGTATAGCAAAAGTTCTTTGCACTTAGTCGTAAGCCGCTCAACGTCTTGTCTTGTCTTCTCTTGTCGCATCGCTGTCCCGACAACAGCCGCCGGAATGCCACCTTCCAATTATTTGCCTAGTCTGCAGTTAATTAACATAAATTAAAAATCAAAACCACAGCATTTGAGCTAAGAGCGGCTTGTGTGGGGGCCGAGAGAGTGTGCTTTCTTTTCTAACGATGTGTGCTCTCTCGGTTTTATGATACCCTGGACACGTGTCTTTGAAGTGCCTAATCGTCGCGTCTGCCTGCCACGCACGTTGCAGCCATTAAGCGCAGTACTTTCTCAGCATACACTCTTTTCAGACTGCCCACTAAAGCTTTGCAGACATTAATTAGTTTCTACGGCATTAAACACACAAATAAAGTTTTAAATATATCTTGAATGTATAACAAATTAAAACCCATCATAAAAAATGTATGATATTTGTTCTGAATTACAATTTCGTGCATTTTTCATTCAAATTTGAACGAAAACTTGAAGAGCGTAGAGCAGAAAGAAAAGGGAAAGACTTTTATTATAATGCTTAATACAACTACATACTATATATAAATATTAATAATATTAATAATAATAATGAAACATTATATTTATTAATTAATGAAACATTCTATTTATTAACTATTCATTCTATATAATATAAAAAAACCTTCCAGAATTGTTTTGAAAGTCAATTTAACTTATTTAAAGATAAACTCTAATTAGATTTTCCTATGCTATATATTACGATATATATTATATATAAATCTTATTATAAAACGTTAATCATTAATTATAAATGCACTTTGCACTACACTTATTCAAGAGAAATTAAGTTGAATTCGTTAAACAGAGTGCCGTCTATCTCTTTTTCTTCTTCCCTCTCTCTCGCTGGTCGAACAAAACTTCATCGTGTTGTGTGTGTGTGATTTCATTAACGGATTTTATATATTTTAATTGCATAAGTAAGCGTAGATAGTATATATTATATGCATATATATGTTTTTGATTGGCCGACATTAAACTCTTTTGATCTCTGACTTATTTATGAGTGCGCGCGACGAGTATTGCGACGTGTCATCCAATTAAAACACATTACGGCCATAAATAGCCGCAGGTGAGCTGCTTATTAAAAAGTTAAGAACTTTAAATGGAATATAATGAAATGCACTTCAGATATTTGCATTGTCACTTGACGCTTTTAATTAATTTTCGCGACAATGTGTATATATTGTATGGCGAAGCCTTGAGGCCCCTTCTCAATCTCCAGCGCCATCTCCATGTATAAAGTATACTATAGTATATATCTGCAGCATATGCGACAATGGCCAAATAGTCATGGCTTAATTACAGCCCAGCCAGAGCTGGACTCGTAGCCAGAGTCCGAGTCGGAGGCAGAGGCAGAGCTGCGACCTGTGGTCACATTTAATGACAGCTCAGCTCGATGCAAATGGAAAATCATTGGCGGCGTTGGCTTTAAACAATGTCGCCAACGATGAAGGCAATTGCCTGCCGATTTATTGATGACTTCGCGCCCAGCCTGACCAGACCAGACCAGCCAGGCCAGGTCGGAGACTCATCTATGGATTCAATCAGTGTGTGGCCGCAACCGCAAAATCAACTGCTCAACTGGCCACGCTGCACGATGATGAACCTACAATGCGTGCCGCAGTAATTGTTGAATTATTGTAAATATATTGTTTTTAATTTTGTAATTGCACTGAGGAAGAATCTGGTTAATGATTCTCTATATATGTCACATGGCGAAGCTGCTGCCCATTGAATGTGCTGGCAGTTCATCTGCTGCCTGCGGGTTATGTCTGGTGAAAGTTGACCATGTTTTCGATGTGTTCTCCGACCACTCATTGGCTTAACCCCAGACCAGACCTTTCCCCCTTCTTGAGATAGAAAACAACAACAAATCTTTGCGCTTTTCCATTTTTGCGGGAAAGTATCGTAAAAACAAAAACGAGAAGCGCGTGGGAAAACAGTAAAAACGGTTTGGGAAAAACTGCTTAGGCAATTTTCAAGTGATGTCCTTCTCTCTGCTGGCTGCGATAAGTGTGCTCCATGTTCTCCGTATCTGTGTGTGTGTCAGGCATTCGTGGTGCACACACACACACAAGACAGACCAGACACTTAGCCACACACACACACACAACAAGTCGGCCACACACGCATCACTTCAACAGCGCCAAATCCCTGGACTCTGGTGTGCTGCACAAGCGGGACTCACACACAGCTTCTGCCTGCCCCGTTCACCTCCCCCTACCACTTTCTCAATGGGAGACCCAACTGGACCCGGGTAAGTAACTAAAAACGGAGAAAACAAAAGCAAATGCCCATAAAAATGGACAACAGCAACGCGTTGATAAGCTGCAAATAATTTGTATGTGCTACGGACAGAGACCAAGAGAGACAGGGAGAGTGAAACAGACAGAGAAAGGCGGAGAGACTGAGAGTGAGGTTTGGTTAGCCAAATAGACAATAGCGTCGATTTCAAAGGCGCTTCAAAAACAAAACAACTTTGTGACCAAGTGCTGAGCAAGGCAACGTTTTGTTCCATCTGTCTGCCTATGTGTGTGTGTGTGTGAGAGGGTGTGTGTGTGTGGCAGTTAAGGCTTTATGCATGTGCCACCATATCTGTTTGCTCATAACGGGCCAGACTTTTGTTGCGGCGATGCTGACGAAAAGATTCGCAGGACCAACTGCCTCACTGACTGACTGCCAGCCTGCCTGCCTCACTGACTGATGCATGCCACATACATATGTACATACGTGTAGCAGCTGGCTGTCAAGCACTGTCAATGTCCTTGCCACATATTGCGACAACATAAATCAGCCCCACTAAAGTGCCCTGAGTTTATCATAAGTGCAACATCAGCTCCGCTTCACACTCCACGCACCACGGCGATGGCAGCTAATCCAATTAAGAGGCAATTACCGCAGTGTGCACTGGGCAAAACTCCACAAATACTCTGTCAATATATAATTACCATCTTGTCGACAGCATCTCATCTTAATTAGTCAAATTTGTTATTGTCTGCCAGCGATAATTGCACATTTCTTATGCGCAAGGCACAAAGCAAGGCGTAGGCAATTAATGCACTATAACATAAAGGGTTAAAGGTTAAGTGCTGTCAAGACAAGCAAGAAGGCGCCTGTCAACGGAAAAAGCTAAAAATATTCTTGATATTTATGATATTTATGTGTAATTATAGTTTATATAAAGAAGACTTCAAGGAAAGCTGTTATTTATGAGATTTATTGTGAAACTATAGTTTATATATTAGCGTACAAGGAATACCGAAAATATATGGAATTAAATAAGCAAGTGAATGTTATCACTTCCTGAAGATTAACTTCATAGAGAATAGACTATTAGAAAACTCCTAGATTCTTTACCTCTGCCATAAAATTGTTTACTAAGAGTAGTCTATTCAAAAGAATATTAAATCGAATTTACAAAATCCAAATAATATTCAAACTGTTCAAAATTAACAAAATGTAAATAAATGTAAATCCCAAATACTTCTAGTAGTTCTAAATTTGTGCAAACGTACAAAATAACAGGTAAAAGAAGGCTTAGAAGACCCCGCAGAATAAATATTTTCTTGGACACTATAAATTAGAGTCTTATTAAATCTTCTGTTATTAAGTGTGAGCTTGGTCGATGCACTATCGAAAATTGATTTAGTTAACGATAACCCTGTCGATAATCCTATTGACAGAAGAGTGTTGAAAGTTTGAGAAAGCCAAGTACATATTGATTGAATTTCTGTGAAGCCATTTAGAAATTAAAATAAAACAGTAAAGAATTATCTCTACAGTATAAATTAGTTTGTATTTTCAACTGTGCCATACACATTCATATACACGCATAGATCAATATAAACATCAATTTCCACTTGTGTATCGTAGTTTGACTTCATTCCTTCATCACACATTGCTACAGATTTGGGGCATTGCTTTATCTAACTATTGTGTTGCCATTTCGATTGCTATTGGCGACTTTTGTATCATTTGTAGCTTTAAAATTGTTGCCGCGTTGCAAGCGCGATAAGCTGCCGCAACACGCGCTGCTGTTGTTGCATGCTGCGTGCTGCATGCTGCATGCTGTTGCAAGGCTCGCAATTTTGCAACCAATAAAATTTCGGCTAATGCAAACATTCGGAAAAGCCACTCGTTATATTTGCATACACGTACAGGCAAACACACACACACACACACAGAGAGATGCACACAAACTGTGACCAAAATGCCGAAATGAAATCGGAAACAACCATTAACGACTGCAGTTGTTGTTGTCGCCAACACCCGGCCACCTGCCTGTCCCATGCCACATGCCACCACGCAATCAGGCCGTGATCGGTTAACGGTTTTAAGCGCAAGTTATGTGCGAATTGTTTTCCACTGGCGACGACGATTGCTGCCCGTCTGTTTGTCTGTCTGTCTGACTGCCGAACTGCGGTTTAAATTTCAATAAAAGTAAAATCAAAATATTTCCAATGGGCTGGCAATGGCAATGACGGGAGAGTGAGGAAAACGGCACGTGCGTAATACTTAATGCAGAACGACAGAAAAACAGCGCTACACAAATCGCTGCGACACTCAAAAGGCGAAAGAAAAACAGAAAATAAGATGAAAATGATACATTGCTGAATTGGGAATACCCTAACCAAAGAGAAGTTAAACTCAAGTTGCTGAAATTGGAGGAAAAAGTCAACTGAACTTTGTAAGTTTAAGTTAAGACCTAAAGAATAAAAATTCAATTGCATATCAAATTTATCTGATATAAAGTATCTTAAATATTCAAACAAAATCTATAAAAGTTTACGACAGCTCAAAGAATGCAAAGTATAATACAAATACAAATTAAACTCAATAAATATTGGTATCTCAGGTGTTGAAAAGATGCTCAATATGTAAATATATATACTATATTTGAATGATCCAAAAATTCATCGATGAATTGCAGAAAGGAAAGTTAATCCTTGACTTTATGTGCTGACCAAAAAACTAGTCATACTTGCCACAAAAGCGTATTGCGAGTGCGAGGAAAAGAGCAAAGATACCAGTGGAGTGGGAGAGTATTGAGGCTAAGGCTGCATGGCAGAAAGGGGACGGGAGGAGCGTGGCTTCAACGGCCCCACAACGCATGACATTTATGCCCGACATAATCCGCTTACACAACAGGATAACAAGATGAGCACTCGTACATTTTTAATACGCCCGAGATACAATAATTTATATGCGTGGCACGTAAGCGAGGCAAGGTGACCGGCCAAGGAGCAGCAGCACCAGTAGCAGCAGCAACGGTGGCAGCGACGTCGGCAGAGGCGAAGACAACGTTAAACGTAAACAAAAATAGCTTGGGAGAGGGCAGACTGCGTCTTCTTTGCGTGTGGCATATGCGATGGGGCAGAGAGAGAGAGGGAGAAAGAGAGAGGTAGAGAGAAAGAGAGTGAGAAAAACATAAACACAAATTGTTATTGTTGAATGTGCCACGCCCACAGCAGGGGCGTGTAGTGTCGCAGAGATTGCGATCAATGCTATTTGCCTTGAAGCGCTTCTTATTCAACTACGATTTATCAGTTAATCGAATATGCGATATACATGTATATATAAGACAATTTGATATTTAGTTGCTGCTTTAGACTTAGAACTTCCAGCCATTTTAGGCTTAGTTCGTGCATTTAAGGTTTCATTTACAGGCTGCCCTTAAAAGTAGGCTACGTTTTCTAACTAAACAGAAAAGCCAAAGAAAAAAAAAGAAGAATCAACAATAACATAAGAAATCCAGAGCACGTCAAGCGCAATGTCAAGACCTGGTAACACATACCAATCACACACACACACACGCAAACTGCTGTGTCGATGCCCCTGAAATTTATGCGTTTTTAAATTGCTGCTGGGCTTTTGTGCAGATACCCTAGCCAAAGGGGTAGCTTCAAGATGAGAAACAATGGAAAACTGAAAGTAAAGAAATATTGAATTATTTGTTAATAAAAATAATAGGCACAATTATGGATTTCTTTAAAATAACAAGACTCGACAGGGGTGTGTAATGCCAGCAGGGTGTGCAATAGATCTTACTACGCCGCAGTGTATCTTCCCCACAATAAATAATAATAACAATATAAATTGAGCAAACTATAAATTTGTATATTGGTCAGCAGTAAGTGAACCAATTAAATGTTATATATACATACAAAGGAAAGGATTTTTTAATGACCTCAAAATAAAACACTAAATCTTCTTCAAAGTAATACATTGAATAAAGTAAAATCTGGAGCTCCTCAATACGAAAGAGTCTTATGGTTTACAACAACAATAGTAAGAAACAAGACAGAATTTTCTATTTAACATTAATATTCTGTGAACTCTTAGATCTCTTTTGAGTCCGAAAATCTATAAGATCTTGAGACTGTCAGCAAAAATAGATAGAAATTCGCTAGAAATGCTCAAGTAGAATACAAAGCAAGTATTTTTCTATGGCAATTCCTGGAATCCCTTTCAGCTTAATCAAAGCTACAATCTACTGCAGTCAAGCGTATTTCAGAGTCGGCTTAGCACCTACAACAACCAATACATACGTACGTTACTGTGTATGTTTGTAGAGCGCGCTGTTTACCGTTGCCGTTGCCGTCGCCATTGTCTCCGTCTATGAACGTGCGTAGAACGGCGTTAAATTTGGCACACCCACACGTGCTCGTGTCAATAGTCGAGTCGAGCTTACGTGCGATGCGAGCGTGTGAGTGAGTGAGCGAGAGAGAACTTTATGGCTTAAATAAGTCAACAACACGGCATCGACAACAGCAACAACAACAACAACAGGATAGACAGCAGCAGCAGCCGCAGTCAGGCAGAGTCAGGCAAACAACTTTGCCTGCGTCGCCCGTTGCTCGTCGCTCGTCCTCGCAAAGTTGTGTTTACACTTTCGTGGCTTTTGTTTATGATGTCAAATAAAAGTGCACGACAATACCGAATAAATATTTTATTGCCATGGCGTCTGCTTAAAGTACTCAGGAGCAGACTGACTCCCTGACTGATTCCCTGACTGATTCCCTGCCTACATTCTGACTTGTGACACCGGAAGAAGTTAAAGCCGACTTTGACTCCGGACTTGGACTTCGGCTTTGACTGCTTCTGTCCTTTCCTTGCGTCCCTCTTCGGATAAAGATCTCATCTGGGCGAGCACATAAACAGCTTTTGACAAATGTGCGCCTAATAGAAATAAATGCAAATATAAACTTGTCCATTGTTTAGATGACAACGTCGGGCCCGTCGCCTGTCAGACACGGTCCATTTGTCAGAGAGAGGCAGCGACATCTACAGCTACAGATTCTGATTCAGCTTCGTCCTTGTCCTCGGGCGGGCTTGACGGCACATGGCGACTGTCTTCGCTTTTATTGTCGCACTCACACGATAAACATCTTCGACTATTGCCGACTGTATTTCAACTTGGCCCACTCGCTGCTCACTGCTTACTGCTTGCTGCTTATCATTAAACATTATCGCGCTACGTATTTGACATTCGTTTTGGCTTCAGCGTCTGCGTTTTTATTGTCCCCGTTAACCACAGAGGCGCGACGCGGCTGCGCCTCCTGCATGGAGCTGTTCTTACAGCTCCATTGTCATTGCTTTGTTGCTTTTATGTTGATTAAATTATAAAATATTTACTTACCCACTGCCAACATGCTGGTGCCTTACCCCGCAGTCGCATATAAATGTCGTTTTTAGTGCGGCGACCAAAGCGCCGTATACGTAACTTTCCCAACAATATGTTAAATGGCGCGGAAGTGCCACTAAGTACACTGAAATCGGCGAGACCACGCTGCAACCACATCCCCGGACACCTAACTCATCCAGGTCTGACATGCAGAAGAGCATTCAGGCGCTGAGTGTGATCGACTCGGGCAAATAAATACATATATATTTTGTAGTTTTTAAGTCAGTGTTCGTAGTGAAAGTCACTTATTTATTATGTTTGTAACTAGTTTTTTTGTATAATATATAATTGATGTACTCATTTTATAATCAAATAAAATCAGAATGCAATTTCAATATACGATAGGTATCTGCATTTATTACTTGAACTTATTCAACACTAATTATTCGGCTCGATCAAAAGTGGCGGTAAGCCGATAACAATTTAATCACTTTTGAGCAATCGAAAAGATGTAAACAAAACTAAAAGGGGTTAAATGTGAATTCAAAAACTTAGTAAATTTATTATAAATCATACTTACATTAATTTACTTTACTTAATTATAAATCGACTTAACATAAGTAAATTCAATTGTAAATATAAATTCAACCGTATATAATAATGAAATTGGCGTGTCGTCTAACAGCAAAACAGTTTTGAGCTTGGCAGGCACAAGTATGTCTTGATATCTGAACAATATAATCCGAAATTGTCAAACAAAACTAATGGAAACTTGTTCTTTCCCATTTTGATTTAGTTTTTTTTAATAATTTGAAGATTTTTGCAGAAAAAATGCACTTTCAACCGCTTGCAGAGCTCTGGGAACTGCTGCTGATATCCATCATATTTTTGCTCTTGATTCGTCCATGTGCGGGCGACTGTTGCCGCGGACGGACCATCGAATTCCAACTGAAGGACAAGGATGAGAGTTGCAGCAACTTCGATGCGCGGGAGCACAAGAAAAGTGAATGTCGTGTCGAGATATGCAACGATGGCAGCATCGTCCAGGGGCGCTACTGCGGCCATGGATCATGCAACATCTTTGGCTGTCGCTGCCAAGGCGGTTGTCGAGAGGGCGAGGGCCTGAAAGATTACATCGACTACTATGGTGACCTTCACATCGAGGAGGTGCGTTATGTCTAGCCAGGACACAGGGGAGAGTGCACCGAACTGAGAATTATCTAAAGAATGCAAACAGAAGAAATGAGACAAGCAGAGGAAGAGCTTCAACCTTATCGAAGGCAATTATGCAATAAATAATGAGTGCAATCAGTGTGGCAACTACTTATGTTCAGGAATATATATAGCATATCACTTGCTTAGAGCGGCCACAGCGGCAAATTAAACGTGCTGCCATCCATAAAGTATCACGTCTCCAGCACTTGTGTGTGCTGTAACTAGAGCTGGAGCTGCTGTTGCATCCACTTTATGCTGCCTGCTTGCCAAAACAATCCAGCTGCATAGAGAAGGAGGGTAGGTGGAGTAAGAGCAGTGGCAGTAGGTGCAGGAGGAGGAGGTGCCCTGCCCCGCCCCATAAGCCCTCGCTGGGAGCACCTGCAGCTGGCTGTCCTGATGCTCCGGCATGCTGCAGCTACTCACCTGGCGTGTCGTCTTACAAAGCAGCCAAGCAGCAGCAGAGGGCACAACACCAGCAGCAGCTGCAGCACTCGTTGAGGGAGCTGCAGCTTGGGCAGTTTATCAATTCGTGCCACATAGCAAAAATTGATTGCAACGATTTATACTTTCTACTTCCTTTCACTTTATATTTCGCCCCGAACCGATTTCGAGTACATTTTCTCATCCTTTCGCCGGCACCCTTCCCTCCTCGCCTGCTGCTGCTTGCGCTTTGTCCTCGCTTTCATCTTGTAAATACTTTTACTATAATATCCTTTCATTGCTTGTTTTCACTGCAAGTGCCTGGCATTGTTTGTTGTTGTTGCTGCTGCTGTTTTATACGCTTTCGTTTCGTTTCGTTTGGTCTCGTTTCTCTCGTTCGCTTCTCTCGTTTCGCTTTCGCTGTCTGAATTGGACTGGCTCCAGCGGCTTCCTGGTGTAGGGAGGCAGGCAGGCAGGCGGGAGGGCAGTGCCAATCTTTTGTGGAGCACACAATACAATGTCCTGCGGTTGTAAAACGATTTATTTTGTTATTGATTCGCTGTAAGTGCGCCACTCCCCCTCCTGCCACTCTGCACAACCGCCCCTCTGCGTCCTGCTGCTGATGCTGCTTGTGCCCCGCAGGATATGATGCAAATAATGTAATGGCAGCTCAAGGCACTCGCACGCTCCTTTGCATACCCATCCAGCAGAGCTGCCTCTTCTCTTTCTCTCCCCTCTTCCCTCTCTCTCCCCACACCCCTCTTCCCTATATCTTGCTGTCTGCTCTCTGTTCTCGTGCTAAACATAAATAAACATTTCGCCGAGATTATTGAAGTTTTATAACTCATTTCTGTCGATTGGTGGGCGCGGCCAGCGATGTGTATAAATAAATGGGCGCACATTTGATACGCTCGCGGTTGGAATGGGGGGAGAGGGGACAGCAACTGGGAGCTGCTGCCACTCACCGTGGTGCCACACCGTGGATGCCACAGACAGCTGTCCTCTGGGCGCCTTTCAGTTTTCGTGTTGCTGCACATTTTAATAAATCGCCTACAAGAGCAGCTAACGCAGCCGTAGATGGAGCCGGCACTGGGCAGGGCATGCCAGGCAGCAGGCATACTCAGAGCCAGACCTAGAGTCAGAGCCAGGGCCAGGCCAAGAGCCGAGAGCACAATAAGAAAATTCATGATCATAAATATCCTGCAGGCGTTAAACGTTCGCATCGTTTTCGACGTCGTCTCCCTCTTCCGATGGCTTTAATTCTCTCCACTCAACTTTTGCTCCTTGTGGCTTCCACTTTTGATTTAATATGCTCATTCTCAGCCAGGACTCAGCTCACAACTCGAACTGGCTGCGCAGTTTTTTGTGATTTGTGTCTATATTCGAATGCTTCACTCATCTCCAGCCACCCCTCGGGACTCCCCTCAGTTGCTGTTGTTGTGGCTGGCATTGTTTCTGTGCTTGCTAGTTGCTTTGTTTATTTTCGTATTTTCTTATTCGCTTCTTGTTTTTGTTTCTGCTTTTGCATTTCCAAGCCATTAAGTAGAGAGCGAGCGGAGCCCAACACTCTCCGTACAGACTGCAAGAAATAGAAAAATGTTCCGCATCATGATTTGCGACACATTTATTCGCAATATAAATTAGAGAAAGAGACTTGAGAATGGGCAACACTGACTAACTGGGGCCACAAAAGGACAGTCTCTCTTGGCAATTGCTCAGCCGGCGCGATTATGAGCCAAATTGAAGTGAACTTTAATGTGAACGGGAGAACTTTATTTTATTTATTGTGTGTTCTTCAGATTTGAATATGGGAAGAGAATGTACGAGTAATACGAGGTATCTGGAATTTTATTAACATTAATGGACATTAAGTTTTAATTGTAAATTAGGTTATTAAAGTTAAGCTTACTAGAAATTTAGATTAGGTAAGGCCAGAACTAATAAGGAATATATAAGTACATAATATACATATACATATTTACATAAATAATATACATATACATATGTACATACATAATATACATATACATATGTACATACATAATATACATATACTATATTCATATGCATCTTGGGCGTCATACATATTTAGCTTATATAAAAACTAAATTCTCACAATATATATTTATTGTTCTATATTCTTTTTTCTTATTCATTTATTTAATTGTTTACTTTATTTGTTTTTACTTTTCCCATTATATAGAGTATATATTATTTAGTCTTTATTCTTCATTGTTCTTTATAAGCTAAACATTTTTCTCTCAGTTTATTATAATTTGTATTTTGTGCGATTCTATCTCCATCGATAAATATAAATGTTATTTATAAAGAAGTTTATTAATCTTTCTTTTAATTATTAGTTTTCTCTCTTCCTTTCTCCTTCTTTCTCTCTCTCTCTCTCTCTCTCTCTCTCTCTCTCTCTCTCTCTTTCTAGCTTTGACTGTCGTTGTTTTTCTCTCAACCTGTCCATTTCGCAATTCCACTCGAACTATCTGTCTCTTAATAATTCTATTTTAATCTCTCTATATTTCTTATTAAATTCCTTTTTCTCGCTCATTCTTAATCTCTCTTTACAGTTTCCTTCGTTTCATCTATCATTTCTTAAATCTTTCTCTCTTTCCCAGTCTTTCTCACGTTCTCTCCCAACTGCACTTTAAAGATCACAAGTCTTTAATTTCAAGGCTGATGACTGCACCCGCCTAGGAAACCCTCTTAAAGCACGACTCTGGCATAGAAATTATCTCTTAACTGTTCTTGCTCTCATTGGCTCTGTGATGAGGGAAAAGGGGGTATCTTAACTGGAGTCCGAGTCTGCCAAAATTGGCACATTCGAAACGGAACGGACTCATCGCTTATGCCATCTTTATGATTAGCGAAGCGAGGCAAAGCCAACATTTAGATTAAATAGCATGCCACATGTGCGTCGCGCCACACACCCACACACAGACAAGAGAGGCAGGCAGAGAGGGAGACAGAGGGAGAGAGAGAACAGGAGAGACGCATAAATATATGGATTTATGCACGTCTTAGTCGCTATCTGTGCGTTGCGGTGCATGTGTGTGTGAGTGGGAGTATAAGTGTATGTGTGTGTGGCTGTGTGTGTGGAAACATAAGCTAATCAAAGCTAGTTTAATGCGTGCGCCGCCAAAGTTAATCCTAATTAATTTAATTACGCTTTTGGCATAAATTATTCCACAATGTACGAGAAATAGTTGGCAACCTCTCCCACACACACACCAAACACACAACACACACACACACTACACACAGGCACACACACCACATACACATACATGCACACCCACGCACACACATGGATATTATCCACAATTAGGCTTGGATCGCGGCGCCGCTTCTAATTGTTATTAATTGCTCTGCTGGCAAAAATGTTCAGTGAAGCGAGAAAAGTGGAAAATTCCCCAAAAGAAAAGCTCGACTGAAAATTAAAGTTGAAAGGCACAAAGACAAAGCCTGAAAGAAAACAAATATGCAACTATCGAAACTTGGCTAAATGTATTCTACATACTATTGAAAAATATTCCACTTGACATGGGCGACACTCAGGTGAACTCTCCCCCTTCTAGACACCCCTGCCCTCCCCCTCCCGCACTGCACCCTGATGTGCGCTTGCCAAAAACCGAAAAATACTTCACCTTGCGATGCTCTGCACGTGCAAGAAATTGTCGAGATGGCAAATAGTTTTCCCAACAAGAAAAGGACAGGGGCGAAATGGAAAACTGCAAATGCCCCACTGACTGACTGGCAATGCCAGAGGGGGAAGGGGAGGGGCGAACTGCGATGCCTGGCGACAGATAAAAGACAGTGAGACTCAAGCCAGACTGGACCACATACAAGCAGCTCTATCTCCCTCTCCACCTCTCCGCTTCCTTTCTCTCGCTCTGTCGTCCGAAATAAACTGGAAAATTATTGTTTTTGTTTTCGTTACACTTGAGTTTTCTCCTTGTCGCAAAACTTTTATTAGGTGTCTGCAATTTCTGCCAATATTTCGTCTGCCCTTTTGGAAATTACTTAAGGGAGTAAGGAGTCAGTAAGAGGAGCAGGCAGTAGCAGGGGAGGGAGGGTGTCACCTGTCGTCGTCTGTGGCGATCGAAAGATGAAAGATTTTAATTAAAATATTGCCCAAGCGCCTCCACTGAAAAAGTAATAAATCAACGCTGCACTTTGTGCACTTTCAACAGGTTTCATCAAGTGCCAGGCCATTTATTTGGAGACACTCCTACCCCACTCTACCCCCACCTCCCAACACCACCCACCCCCCACTACCCACTGTCACTCTCGAACGACGCCTGGGCACGCTAGGCCCATTCGAGGCGCCGCCAGCAGAAGACACAGTAAAGTATTTTATGCATGCGACCAAACTGTGCAGGAGACCTACAAGCAGCTCCTTCCCTCCCCCTCCCCACTGCCACACTTCCCTTTTGGCTAGGCAGTGAAACACTTTGGCATTGGCACAGAAACGGATCAGGTCTCTCTCTCTCGCCCACTCACTCTCTGTCAGTTAACATTTAAGAGCGCACAATTGCAGTTAACTGTCTAGTGCGCAGCTGCACTGCTGTTAAGTGCGCAGTTAACAGTGCACTGTTAGCGCCACACTACAGTGCACTGTTAAGAACGTGAAATCAGCACAAAAGTCAACTTGAAGTTGCAATTAAACGAATGCAACATAAATGAATACAAATTGTATCAACTTTTAATTGAGAAAACTCTGTACAATGCACACTCGACTGTTACAGGGCATGACATGTAACGCTGCTCGTATGCTTACATTTATAATGAGCTCAACAAAGTGCAGTTATTTATTTGTAAATTTTGAACTTGAGAGATTTTTAAACTAATTGCGTATCGTTCAAGTGTTGCAGATTAAACGGAAATGGAGCTTAACATTTAATTTTATGATTGTAAACAGAAAAGCATTACTTATCATTATATTCTTATAGAACTGAATACAGAGAGAACATGAAAACATATTTTAAATATTGTTTTTAGTTATAAATTTGATTGCTCACAAATTGAGTTTTATTCAGGTCAAGGCTGCCAGCTTAGCCCTTTTCCGGTCATTTTATTTCTTCGTCTAGCCTGGAAAAATCTCGGAATTCGTTCGTCCTGTTTCGATTGCCCTTTTAAAATGTAGTTTTGATATTTTAAGCCAAATAAGTTTAATGCACAATCAATTTGAAGTAGGTTAACAATATTGTAAAGGGAAAATACAAGAATTTGGAGAGAGTAATATGTGTTGCAAGTATGCTGCTGTGCAGCGATAGGCAAGGATAAAGGTGGAGAAGGGCAAAGCAGACTAGCGGGAGTGCTGGTGGTACGTTGGTGATGGGACTGCCTAGCTTGGATGCTGTTGCGGTTGCCTTAAGTGCTTGATGGGTAACAGTCGCAGGCTGCGTACGTATGCTGAGTGTGTGGACACAGCCGGAGCTGGACGTGGACATGGACGCGGTGGCAGCAAGAGAGACAGTGACAGAAATTGTGACAGAGATAGAGACAGCGAGAGAGACAATGCCTTTGTGGCTTTTGGTTTATTTGGCGTCTGCTGGTGGCAAAGACAAACGGCGAAGCCAACAGTAAACGCGCTAAGATGTTGCAAGC
Source organism: Zaprionus davidi (assembly GCA_018903715.1). NCBI lineage: Eukaryota > Metazoa > Arthropoda > Insecta > Diptera > Drosophilidae > Zaprionus > Zaprionus davidi. The sequence goes on from JAEIGL010000003.1 coordinate 7,491,495, forward strand.
TGGTTCTCAGTTGCAAGCGACCGCAAGGTGCACGCGACACATTAGCGTCGCAGCATGAGAGCAAAGCAACCTCAGCCAAAGAGAAGGAGTGCGAGGGGAGACAAGGAGAAAAGTTCTCCTCACCACGAGCACATTTTAAGGCTTTGATGCAGCTCACTCAATAAGCGGAACGCACGAGCACTTGCACAGAGTTGCAACCCTCCTTCGACCACGCCCCTGCCCCCGCTCCGTCACCGGTCTGGGGCCATTAAGCTGCCTTTCAGCTTATGAATAATGCGCACGATTTGCGAGCGCCATAAATAATACGCAAATCGAAAACTCGCAGCGTCTAATTGAAAATGCTGCTAGAGGGTAGCGCACTCCCAGTACGGCGTGGGGGGACAGCTGGAAGAGCGGTCAGTGAGGAAAGAGAGAGAGAGAGACAGAGAGAGATTCATTCATTCGATTTGCCAATTAGACAACGCAGACACGTGCCTTATGCGTACATATCCGCAACGAGCTATAATTTATAACAGAGACTCAAGGGGGGCGCAGGCGATTGAGGATTTCCGTCAGCTTACAAGGCTTTAGACGTTAACCGATAACCGTTAACCCAGGGGTAAGTGCAGGCCCAGGGGAAGGCAGTCTCGGAAGGAGGAGGGGTAGCAAGAGGAGGGGGAGGGGCCTTCTAAGTGGGCAAGTGCGCACTTGAACTACACACGTTAGCGCCGCGCTTAACGGCATTTTATGGCAATACACTCCGTCTAGCTCCCTCTGTCGTCGCTGCGCTGCAAAGTAGGCTATGAAATTTTAGTGGCTTACATTGTACTGACAGCCACTTAAACTTTTGAACAGCAGCTTAATCAAGCCAACAACAAGAGTCATTCGGCTCAAGGACATTGTGTTCTCCCCCGTGTTCTACAGCTGCATCCAGCATGTGTGTGGGACAGAGAGAGGCAGAGTGAGAGAGAGAGGGATAGGGAAATTTAGAGTAACCTTATTATAGGTGAAATAGACATAAACTTGCTAAATTTAGGTTACACTTGCCTATTGATCTGATTTATTAGTGCATGTTTATGAGGTACATTTGCTCTGACTGACATTTTATGGTGATCTAATGAGAAATACTCTTTAAAATTTAAATTAAAGTGAACTGTTTCTTCTATACTTTGTAATCACAGTATGAGGAATATTTAGTTTGAAAAATATCATTTAAAATGCAGTTCTCTATTGTGTTTTACTATATTATTATTTTGCTAAACGGTGTTATGCTAAATATACTCTGCACGATGCAATACTATGATATTATTTGTTGTATTTTGCTATGGCATCCGTATTTAAAACAAACTGGTAAACAAGAACCTTCATGCCAATTTGTATGTCTCTAGCTCTTATACCAGTTACGAGTTACTGAAGTCGGGGAGTTCCTACAGAAGAACGGGCCAAGGGACAAATTGAATTATAATTGGATATATTCTGCAAACTATGTATAATTCTTGATCATCAATAACAGACGTGTCTGTATGTACTTGCAAATTTGGCGAAATATATTTTTGTATTGCACGCTGATAAAGCTGGGCCAAGTCCTCTTCTGCCTGTTTAAATTGAAAATACCATAATTGAATTGCAAGCGTTTTCATGATGATATGATATGTATAATGAATATTTTTAATATGCCAAATAACTATCACCGTTCAATATAATATTCTAAACAAAAGTTATCATTTAAGGTCGATAACTGTATCATTCTTAGTAATCTATTCTATATTTAGTTTACAGTGTTTTCATATCATACTGTACATAATATTTATATTATTTTGAATAAACTATGGTGAACAATAGTTTTGTTAGATATTTGTGTAATTAAATGAAGTGGATGTTTATTTATACTTCAGATTTATTTCGATTAAGATAAAAGTTTTAAAAAGTCACAAAGCGGCACGTGTGGTGTGCTTGAGAGATAGCGATGGAAAGAGGAAGAATTAGCGATGATTACAAGGATATCGATTACAGATTAATATCTATGAAAAATAAAATTTAAATAAATGTGATTGGCAAATTCAAAGGGTTGCCAGATCTCCATAATCCCATACCATGCAATGCAGTAACACTCAGCACTAATTCATTGCTTAGTGGCAGTAACATACTCCGTACATTTTCACTCTACTTCTTGCCATACCTTTCTTTATTACTCTATTCACGAGGGTCACTTGATGAGTTAGTTGCTCTATTCCCTCTTCCATCACGGCAAAAGCAACTCAAGTCGTTTACTTTTATTATGCAGCGGGCAATTGCGCAAGTGAGTGTGCCCCACATACACACACCCACATGCCCACACATACATGCACACATAAACAGATATCCGCTTCCGTATCCGCAGCCTGTCGAACATGCAGCTTAATGATTTAACTAGCGCCGCGTCCCGAGCGCCGTGCAAACTCACCTGGAAATTGTGCTTGAGAAAAAAAGAAAGCGCTTAACTATTTAATTTCTCGGACGTGACTTGGTCGGGCAAGTGAGCAGAGGAGAGGGGGCAGTAGAGAGAGGGGGGAGAGCTCACTCAGACAGTTGCAGAAGTACACTCACTTTTATGGCTGATGCTGCTTTTGAGCTGGCGCAATGCTTTTTGTGGCTTTGGCGTTGGCCAACTGCAAGTTTGTTGTTGCCATTACAAGTTGCCAACTTTACGACAACAAAGGGGGTAGGGAAGCAGTGCAGGGGAGTGGAGGGGTGGGGATTAAGCAGAGCTCAACAGTCGCTCAGCGCAAGCAAATTAACTGGCGACAAGCACTAATTGGCTACGCCAGGACTAAGTAACGCCTTGCCTTTTGTCCGAGGCGACATGTGTCAGTTGCCACAGTTGCAGCTGCTGCTGATGCTGTGGCAACATGTAAGCTGCAAGGTGGCACTGCCACTGTAGCTGGGCTTGACTTGTGGCAGCAGCAGAAGCTACTTAGATAACGTTTAAAAGCCAACGGCGGCAACTTAAGTCATAACACTTTAAATAACGGCAAACTGACGCAACTGTGGCAACAACGGCCTGAACATGTGGCAACCCTGGCCCGAACTTGCAACTGGTCGTGGTGCGAGCAGTGTAGTGCCGAAAAACAGCAACGAGAAAGAGAAGGAGATAGAGACAGAGACAGAGATGGAGATGGAGATGGAGACGACGCTTCATTGCAGCAATTTGCATTTTAAGTTGCTAATGACAAAAGTTATAATTGCATAACGCTCCAACCTGCACAGGCGACAGGCAGTGCCAGGCAGGGGGAGGGGTAGTAAGGGTGATGAGTGTGGGGGGGGGGTAGTGTAACTGGAGATGAGGCGACGACACATGAGTTGTAGCTGCTCAATGTTGTCGCAGCAGTTGTCGTGGCAGGGCGCAACATGCGTGGCAAGTGCAGAGAGGGGGAAGGGAAGGGATGGGGAGAGGCCTGTGCATAGTGGGAGTTTGCTTGACAGGCAGGCAGAGCAGGCAGCGCAGGCAACGCAGTCTGCGCCACTTGGCAGGCGGAAATGAAAAGTAAATCAAATGAGTTGCTGCTGCTGCTGTTGTTGTTGTTGTTGTTGTTGCTGCCTCTGCTGCTGCACTTGATGAACGTTGTCCGTTTCGCAGTGGAAATTGGCGTCGTTTCGCTGTCAGCGCGTGCCTGAAGGAGGCAACACGGTAGGCATGGAGGGTGAGGGGCGGGCCACAGAGGGAGCTGCCTGCACTGAAACTGGGCCAAGTTGGGATTTTCGCCAGCGACATGATGCGCACAATATGCAGTTGCACGACTCAACAGAACACAACACATTGACATTACTCACTCTACTCCCCCCCCCCCTACCTTACACCTCCCTCCACACTCTGCAAGTGTTTCAAGTCTCTACAGAACTTATCATATCTTTTAAATATTTATATTACAATAAGGTTAATTAAATTCCTGTTGTAAAACCGAAAACATGTTGAGTAATTTGCTAAATATAATAAAGAATGAATGCAAAAACGAATGTGAAACGACCTCGACGTGTTTTGGCCTTAGGCAGTTCATGTTCGCAGTTGCTCATTAGGGCAGACAGAGGAACAGGAGATTGCAAACATATTAACATGCCTTGCAAATGTCTCCTCTCTCCTTTCTCCCCTCTCCTTTCTGCTTGTCTCGCTTGTCTCTTTGCTCATTCTGTTCCAGTGTCACTCAGTCGATCTCTCTTTTCCCCTCTCTTTTCATTCTATCTCCTTCTACTGTATACCTCTCTGTATCTCTTTCTCTCTTCCACTCTCTCTCTTTTCCATTCTTTCATTATCTTATTCTCTCTTCCCGCCTGTCGCCTTCAGTGTCAGTCTCTCTCACCTCATCTCATTTTCGCTTCCTTTCTCATCCTCCTCTTTCTTCTCACTCTCTTCTTCTCCCTACCTCTCCCTGCTGCTCTCTTCCTCCTCCTTCCTCTAGCACCTTCTCCATAACCTTCTTTCACCTTCTCCTTCTTTCAATCACTCTATCTTTTTTTCTGTGACTGTCTCTCCCACATCATGTCTTTTTCTCTCCCTTCATTATCCTTCTTCTCCCTCACTCACTTCATCTCCCTGTCCCACCTTCCTTCTCTATCCGTCTACCACCTGCACCCTCCTGCTTCTGCTACGCACTCCTTCTTCTCTCTTACACCTTCTTCATTCTTACATTCTCTATCAACTTCTCCTACCTTCTCTTTTCTCCAATCTCCTTAACCCTTCTGCTGCCTGCTACTCTCACCTGCTCCCTTACACTCTCCTTCGTTCTCCATCCTGCTACCTTACCATATAACTCAACTTAACCTTCCTTCTCTTTTTCTTCCTCTCCCTCTTTCTCTTCCTCTCCCTCTTTCTCTTCCTCTCTCTCTCTCATCCCCTGTCACCTTGTCTCTCCATCTACCTCATGAGCTCTTTGTACTAAGCCTTTTAGCAAAATGCACATGACATTTAATACCCTGTAGATTGCAAACTGAAGCTTAGGTTACACGATATCCTGCATCAGTTATGCAGTGGAAGCGGAACTAAGGAATAACAATTAAATGAGGGTAATCAATATTACCTTTATATGTGTAACACAAGATTTACAGCTTGTATAAAATAGGAGGAGCAGGAGGAGAGGGAGTAGTTGGGGGAGGATGATAACTAAGAATACAATAATTAACTGCAGGCAATCGAGAATGTTTTCGATATGGAATTTGCATGAATAAACGAGAGGTTCGTAGCCGGAAGATATAACACAAGTAATCCTATTATGGCACAATGCTAATTGGGCATGAGAATGAGAACAATGCGAGGGAAAGCAGATATCTTTTAACATATTCCTAGAGCATTTCGGGCTTCGAGTTGCTCTGCTTGTGCTGCTGCTACTGCTGCTGATGCTACCTGCGCTTATTGTTTTTACTGTGGTTGCTGTGCGCCGCACGCTGCTTTGAGGTCACTTTGACAACTGTTACCACAACTTGCAGCCCCATTTGACGGTAGACGAGGAGCTTATGTAGCAAGGAAAAGAAGGGTGTGGGAAGGGGCGAGCGAGAGGGGAAGCAGACAAACAAATGCCACTTGTGTCGAGTATCATTTGAGAAAAATGTTAAATACACTAAGCGAAAACGAAATGGAAAGGCAGTGAAAGAGGGAAGGGGGAAGAAAGACAAGTGCTGGCAAAGGGGGGGGGAGAGGGACTAGGTTGAAAGTCAAAAATAAAAGCAACAAGAAAGGCAGCAAGGCAGAGGGAGAGCGCAGGCACTGAGGTTGCTAGAGGGAGAGAGAAGAAAAATTAGAAAAACATGAGCACGCAGATGGGAGTGTGTGTGAGTGTGCGAGTGTTAGTCGAGTGTATGCATGTGTGTGTGTGTATGTGGAACTGGTTGCGGGCGTGCGAGCAGATACTGCAATGCAGCTAACCGGCCAAATGCTGTTTGTTTCAGCTTGGAGCGCACAGATACAACTACATATACAAAAAAACAGCTACAAATCTAGCTGCAGAACATGCAGGCACTTATGAATACGCTACACATACATACATACTTAATTTTTTCACTCTTATGCCATTCTACAGAGCGCTGCTTGCTGTTGCTGCTCTTCTTATAGCCTTCGAGCATAGAAAGTGCTCCAAAAAGGGGTCTGCTAACTTTGTGCGAATGTATGTAACAAGCTGAAGCAGGCGTGGCATACTCTACTAACTATATATATTCTTAATCAGCTTTACTTACTATATATATTCTTAATCAGCATCAACAGGCTGCTCGATATGGCTATGTGTATCAGTTTGTCTGTTTGTCTGTCCGTATGAACATTGAGATCTTAGTAACTATAAGAGCTACGACTACCAAACATAAATGAAAATATGTCTAAATGTTGCACGCAGATAAAGTTTGTTTTACAATTTGACCACGCCCCCAAACGCCCACGTAAATCAGTAAAAACAAAATTGCAAGTGTAATTTTAATGCAGAAAAGTTCATTTTTATGATAAACACAATAACTAACAGAGTCCAAATGATTTCAGAAAATTTGGTTGCATTCGGATTATTAGCATAGAAGTTATTTGAGAAACAGTTTTAAGGAGTTACTGATTGCCGTTCCCTGCAAAGCATGCAATACAAAATACGCTAAACATAAAAGTGATATATTTATGAAATGTGTAAAGGGTATATCACAGTCGTGCACACTCGACTGTCACTTTCGTGCTTGTTGCTGTTGCTGCCCTTGTTGTTGTTGCTGTTTGCGGTTTTGTTTTTAATATTAAGCGCTGTAGTTGACGCTGACGCTGCTTGTTTTCTGCTAGTTTCCGCTAGCAGCCAAAAAAGCGAGCCACAACAACAGCAACAACAACAACAACAACATGAGCTAAAGCAAAATCCTATGCACACATTTAGCCCCAACCGAGTGTGATTAGGTGTGCGTGTGTGGGAGTCAAGCCGTGTGAGTTTTGTGTAAGCTAAGCACATTGCCAAATGCGAAAGTGTTTAGCCAGCAGTCCAGCAGGCACCCCCTCTTCCCCCCCTCCCCCATCTCCGTCCTCTACTCCAACTCACGCATAAAAAATGCAAAACTAAATCTTCGAAAGCAGAGCAAAGCAAGAAGCGCAACTCAAATAAAATATAAATAAATGTGCTGTGCAAAAGCAAATCAAAGGGAACACATTATGCATATTGCATGCCCCGTGACCCGTGACCCACCTTCCACATTCTACTCTCCCTCCCCTTTGCACCCTCAGGCCACACAGGTGGCACCCACAGCAGTTGCCAGCTGGAATCTTTATATGCAACAGCAGCCACAGCTGAAACGTGCCCATAAATTATTAATTTCCATGCCACACTCCTCGAACCTGCTTCGCCTTCTTCCCCCTTCCTCCTCTCCCCCTGTGTTGCCAAGTCAACTATATAAATCCAAGAGCAAATTGTCACAACAATTCGTACTTTGTGCTTTCGACTTTGCAATGCCAATGTTCTATATACACCTAGAGAACATATGTACATTCACTAATCTACCAATCGACTGTGCTATATATAACTCTGCCATACACTTCCCTCTCTATATAACGTCTATATATAACCTATTGTGATTTTCTTGTGACACTCTTTTGACTTCGACAGCGAAAGCCAATTTCGGCTAACGACATTAATAGAAACGTGTGAGGTGTGTGTGTGTGTGAATGGTGTGAGTGTATGAAGGTGTTTTTTTGTGTGTGTGTCTAAGTTTTATTCCACTTAGATGGGGAAAAGCAGAACCAATATAAGTGAGCTCTCGAATAGACATCGACGAATTCTATTCAAGTGGAACCAATGAAAACTTAATGAGGGCAATACAGATATAGAACAAGTTTCCCACAGCACTTGGCATTTAATGGAAGTAATGTTACGAAATTATTGAATATGGTATGTCTTCAATTAAGCACATCATCTGTAAAATATTTGCAGTAAATATAACTACTAAATATAACACTGATATCCCGTTAAAAAGGGAACATGAATATATACTTTGTGGGATCTGCCACGGCTCCTAAGCGAAGCACAATGCAGTAAGAATGATTGAATGAATTGTAAATATTTATTAATCGAGAAAAAGAGGATCCGAAATATATATTACCTAAAAACTATTGAAGATTTGGACAATATATAATCTAAATATAATTAAGTTATAAGTATTATTAAGTTACTTTATTTTGTGAAATGTTTCATGCACCTAAAAAAACAGGACTTATTTAAAATCAAGGCAGTTACAATAGTGGCCCCCGATATGTATTGCACAAGGGCACCCGAGAGCGTTGCTACGGCCCTGGCCAGACTGATGTAGGAACTCAAATAATTAGAACTCAGTAAAGCATTAGATCCATAAGTTTTTAAAATTGTAGATTTAAATTCAATACTTTAATATAGTAAGCTTGGCTTGTTGTATAAACGATATGATTTCTATAAACAAACCCATGATTTTTAATTAATTTATATATTTTAGATTTGCACATATATAGAGATATTCTGTCTTTGTTCATAAGAAAGATATCATAAATTGATTTGATGATGATTTTATGACTCTGTGCCTATCTGCATAGTTGTGTTATTCTTTAAATTTCTTGGAATCATGTTTAAACTGACCAATGCTCTGTTCACCACTGTGTATTTGTTGGAGAAGGATTCTCTCAGGGTCAACTGACCTGGTCTGGGCACATGTGCACGACACGGTTGAGCCAGGCAGGCACTGCAGTGTGCCGTTGCCGTATGAGATTATCATATTTCTTCGTCACTCAGTCTCTCTTTCTCTCTCTCTCTATGTCCCTGGCTCTGTCTGTTCACAACAAAGTGCAACTAAATAATATGTATAAAGTGGGTACAAGCAAAGTCGGCAAATTACGAACTATGTGTCCTTAGTCGGCACACTTGGCACACAACTAGCCAGCTGGCAGTGCAACAGCAACAACAACAATTGCAGAGCAGCTGAAGCAAAAACAGAAGAAGCAGCAGCAGGCAGAAGGGAACAAAGTGCCTGAGTAGCTGCCTGCCAAGCAGCAACAACAATAACAACAACAGCAACAGCGACAACAACTACGAAAAAGTCAAATTAAATTTCGCATAATTTTGTCATAGTTATTGTTGTTCTTGTTGTTGTTGGGGAACTGCGCTGGTTGCGTTTACTTTTTGGGCGAAAGTTTTTGTTTCTGCGGCTTGGCGCAACTTTTTTGCCAGCCACATGTCGCATTTGCCTGCATCCGCTCTGTTGTTGCTGTTGCTGTTGTTGTTGCTGCTGGTACTGCTGTTGTTGCTGCTGTTGTTGCTGCCTTGCCGCAGTTTTCTTCTGGCGCATTTCATTTCAACGGAAAAATTGCATGACGAACTTGAACCAAATATGCACAGCATCAGCCCAAGGCGGCCATCCCCCCGCCCTGCTGTCCATCCCCCTCTGCAGCTGGCAGCTGTAAGATAAAAACATTTTGTGGGCCAAAAGTTTTGGCCAGAATGTTTGGCTTGGCTGTTCCCACAAACACAGCGAGAGAGAGAGGGAGAGAGAGAGAGAGGGAGAAACACAAATCAAAAGTGGCCAAATGAGGCGCACGAATCTAATTAGTTTGCCTGCCTTTGCAGCGACAGTTCCCCTTCCCCCCGAGAGCAGCACAGTGTGCCATGCATAATAGCAACGCAAGTTTACCTTCTGTGCTCTTTTGTTTGTGTGCGCCGTCAAGCAATTAGCCAAACACCCATCCGTGTAAGCAGGCAATGCGCGCTTTTCAAGCCTAAATGTCACTAGTCACTATTCACTATTCACTAGCCAGGGCCAACCACGAGTCCAGCTGTCCAAACTGGCTACTCATCTGTCTGTTCCTGCTTACCAGGCTACTACTCTGCTACTGCCTCTGCCCGCCTCACGCAGTCCCAGAGGCAGCAGAGCAGACTCTGCACGCGTTCTGCTGCCCTGCCTCCTGCCTTTTGCCCAGCCCCTCCTCTTGTTCCTGCTTCCCTGCAGACCCTACTCTAATTCTGCCTTTGCCTACCACCTCCCCTGTTCTCCTCCTCATCCTGCCTCTGCCTCCCCTCAGTACCTACTCTACTCCTGCCTCTCATCTCCCCCTATCCCTCCCCACTTTCTGCCCACTCTCTGCAATGCCTCTGCCTTCCTCCTGCCTCTGCCCTTCCTCCACTCCTGCTTTTCACTCCGCCTGCCTGCCCCTCCTGCCACTGCTCCCCCCTGCACCAGCCACTGCTCGAAAACAATGGCACCAAAGCACAAACAAAAGGACACAACGCTAATCTCCACTAAATTGTTGTTTATTTTTTGGCTTTAAACGCTGTGTTTAGTCCCAGCCAGACCCGCGTCGCAGCGCGCTGATTTCGCGTGGCAATCGACCATTCAGCCAGCACGCTAATTAGCCAACGCTTTCCCCCCAACACCCCCTGCCACTGCTCCTGTCTCTTCGCTCCAGCAGGTAGCTTGCCAGCTAGGCAGGCCAACAACTCGGGCATATTAAAAATTAATATGTGAAGTCCTTAGCACAAAGGCGACACGCTAATGCATATTTATGAGCTACTCAAAACGCTTCAGTCAGTCGCCTACCCTCGTCCCCCTGTCCCCTCTCCCCTTCACCCTCTCGGCAACGTCTGCTAGAGCGCTTATTAAGTTCCTTTCGCGCTGTGCTTCTCCGTCTCTCCCTCTCTGTCTTCTGCTTTGCTTAGTTGCTCAGTTTACTGAGGGAGTAAATACTGTTATTATAACCATAAGCTAAATGATTGAACCACGCAGACTGCAATAAGTTCTTGAGAGCACAAGCATAAGGGTAACAGGCGTGCATATTGAGTAATCACAGCTCTGCTAGTATACAGTACTTGCTTATATAGGGTACCATTCTATACACCTAGGTGCTCATAATTTATTGAGAGCCCTAGGAGAGACATTGCTTTGAACGCAAATTGAATATTTGCTTGAAATTAAAGTTTACTTGAATTATATAATGTGCATACTGAACAAGAATATATATAAATATAAATATTATTTAAGTGCAGCTATGTTACACGATCGTAAATTGTGAATTTGTTACTTAAACGAGCCTTAGAACAGCAGAGAGGAGACAGATAGTTAGACAGTACATAGGTTAAACTATTTCCAATAGAATATAGGTAGAAGGCTGACGTTATGTTTGATATAAATATAACATAATATTATATTTGCTAATTTGAACACTTTAACTAACTCAAGGTCAAAATGTCTGTTCGATGCTTATGTACCCGATATTATAACCTACCACTAAATTATTCCAACAAACTAGTTACTTTACTAGTTACTGATCAAGAATATATAAATACAAGTGTAGATATAAATGCATTATCGTAGCTTGCACCTTTATCACTTAAGGAGAGGAAATAGATAGTTATACAGTTCATTAGAGCAGGAGAAACATCGATGTTACATCGATAAACATTGATGTTCCATATGAAAAACCTTAGCAAACCGCGATGTTTCGCGAGATATACAGTACACAATATAAGTTAAGTTTAATAATTTCCATATTATTAGAAAACATTATTGCTTTCAAGTTGAAAGTTTCAACAATGTTATTTTCAGCTAAATTATTCAATATGTTCCTTGCCTTATCTAGTTATGTATTAAAGATCCACTCTTTCAACTGCAGATACAGATCGAGAATATATGAATATTATTTGCATAATTCTTAATTTTATAACGGGCCAACTTATTCTCAAGCTTATTTTGTTTTGTTTACAATTACTTAGAAAATAAGTCATCTTACTCACAGAGACAGATCAAGAATATATAGACAAATACATGTGCATGTAGGTGTAGACGTGTGAAAATCTATTACTGAGTATTCATTTAATTAGAGCACATTCATACATCTTTCTAAATAATAGCAATACTCATTAGTTCAAATACAAAGTATCGTCTGGACAGAACAAGAATATATATATATAAGTTATTCCTGGACAAAACTTGGTTTAAATAAATTTAAACTGATAATTCGCAAAATCCAAAGCCTACATCTATTTCACTGGCCATGAGTGTACACTTCAGGTATTTATAAGTAGCCGAATCTGCTTTATTCCTGTTCCTACACATTGTGCCAAGTCCTGAAACAGTCAACTAAAAATAGAAAGCTTACCATATCACATCATATACCTAAGTGCTGGAGCTCCTGACCCTTCCCTCTCTGCTCTTTGGCGATCATTTGTCATCTGGTTTAGCAAGTTGCTTGCAAAAGTCAAAGGCAACGAAGGCGACGGCAATTTGCCAAATGAGACAAAGCTGCACCTGCATTTGCAAGTGTGGAGGGAGGGAGAGAAGCTGGAATGGGACATGGATATAACCGAAATCAAGGTCTATAAAGGGAACAGAACTCTGGCTCACAGGCAGAAAGGCAGGCAGCCAGTCAAGCAGTCAGGCGGGCGGGCTCAAAGGATGCTACGCTTTGCCGACATTCCAGAGAGGCACAAGGTCCTCGGCGCTGTCGCTGTCGCTGTCAGCTGAGCAAAAATGTAATTAGTTGTAATTGATTTAAGCAGAAGTAATGTTGATTAAATTGGACTGGGGCCCAAGCAGCGGCTCCGCTCGAGTGGCTTGGTTGATATGACAACGCGCAGCCTGCAACATTGTGGTAAGCCCGACAGGAGCAGCGCTACACACACACACACGCACACCCACATATATATATGCATGTGTATGTGTGTGTATCTCGTTGGCCCCTTGTTCATATTTTCCGAGCTTGCTGTCATGTGACGATATGAACAAAGTTTCTTGCAGCGCGCGCTGACAGCACAACAAAACATTCTGACAATGTGACAAAAACACAGCGGCAACCAAAGCGCAAAGTGCAATTGTTGCAGCACGCTTCCTCCCTTACTCTCCCTCTCATCGATCTCGACAGGTCCCCGAGCAGCTCATTTGCCAGTCCGCGCACAGCAGGCAGCCTGAGCCACCTCAGAGATTGAAGATGCTGCTCGCTGGCAACAAGGTTGCACTGGGCCATTGGGCTACTTAGCCAAAAGTCAAACTCAACCTCAAGCTTTGGGTTTGGCTTGCTTCACTCCTCTTCCCTGCCACCCCCTTCTCCTAGTACCAGCTGGCGACGTGGCATTTGGCATTTGGCATTTGTTTGGCTATCTTAGCGTGTTATTTGTACTCGATGTGCGCGCTAATTTGATTGTGTTCGTGCGATAAACAGACATCGGTCTAACGTTCTAACGGACTCAGCTACTGTGACTCGGCCGAGGCCAGACGATTAAACAGGAGTCGAGCGAGACCGACAACATGGCAAATGCGGAACCACAGCACATGACGCCTCCATGCATACATCCGGCGGCAAATAATGTTCGACGACGACGACGACGACCACCACGATGGGGGGTGCTCACTTTGATAGCGTTTTGCGATTTATTTGCCAAGTGTAAAAGACAAAGAGCTAAAAGCAGCGAAGGAGGCGAACCCGTCCAGCCACGAAGTGTAGCCCAAAATGCAGATAAGCCTAGGCAGGCGGGCAGGCAGGCCAAAAGCAATTGAGCCAAGCGAAAGGAACAACTATGTAAAGTAATCAAGGAAACGTAAACGGAAAGCGTCTAGGCACAAGCCAACGATATCTTAATGAAGTATCGATTGCGTCATTGCCCCACAATCCCTCCTCCAGCATGCTTCTTTCATGTTGTTGTTGCTGTTGTTGGTCGGAACAGCTGTAGCCGTAGCCTTTGCTCTCTCTCTCTCTGTGAAGCGAATCGAAAGGCATTTTAAAATGACATTTGCAAAGGCGACACACAGTGGGATGAAAACGTGAATGCAGCAAATTGACAACGAAATTAATTCCAATATCGATATTGTATCGATATCGTGCGATTGCTCTGCTATATCGACATATTACATTCAAATTATTACAATATTTAAGAGTAAGTACAGAATGAGGTAAGACAAAATATTAAATACGATATATAGCAAATGCATCGATATATCTTTCATGTGAGCATATCTCATATGATTCCTCCTCTTAATCGGCAGTATTCCGATATAATAATGCGATATTTTAGTAAAAAATGTTATATGACGACACTTATTACGATATTTTTGGCATGCACTTGTATGAAATATGACATATCGACATATGAATTCATTTTATCTAATTATTTCATTTTATAGATTTTAAATATATACAGCAATTCAATATTGACATAAAGTACGATCAAATACTGAATTAAAACCTTACCAATGCATTGATATTTTTCAATTGCAATGATATTTTATTTAATGTATCGCTATATTTACTCGTCTCAAGTGTTTTCTTTACTACTTATTTTTACAAATCGATATCTAAACTTTAGAATTGCAAAATATTATCAATATTATCAATGTATCTTGCGATATTATCAGTAATCAAAGGTTCCTCGATATTTCCCTTTGAAAATAATGCAAGATGTATATTCGTTATTAACATAGATTACATTCCTTATCATTACCCGCGCCAAGTTAAAATAAGGAACTCCGTCAATTTTATCTTAAGACAAGTTCAGATTGTTGCAGAAGTACCACAACAACAAAGTTGTGTTTTACAATCTCTACCATTGTACTCTGGCAAAGTTGGCTCCGGCCTGGGCCCCGGGCACACTTCGGATTTCATTTGCTTGTTTAGCTCTTATCGGATATTTGGCTCTGTCTGGCCTCCAGGCTTCCAGTCGGCCCTGTCAGTCATCGTTGACGTTGGCCTATCAATGTGAGTAGTCTGTGTGTCAGTGACTGTGTGTGGGTGTGTGAGTGTCGGTGTGAGTGTGTGCGGGAGTGGTGGCAGTGCAACCCGCTCAGTCAACGCTTTGTTTAATTATTTAAAGTGCAAAAAGTTGTGCTTCTAAAACACGCATACGAAATCCCAAATGAGTTCATTTAAAAAGCGACTGCTTCGTTATCTTGCCAGGTATTCAGGCAGGCAGGTGAGGGAGGCAGGTGGGAAGGTGGTATGGCGGTGAGGAAGGCAGCGAGTCAGTGCCGCGGCGCCATCTTGCTAAATATTCAATAAGCGGCAATTTTTGTAGCATACAAATGGGCGCATTAGGGCGTAATTTACAATCGACGGAGCTGGTGGAGCGCAAAAGTCGAGGACGAGTAGTTCCAACTCGACTCAATGTGTGGGGGTGTAAGTATAGATACATGTGTGTGTGTGTGTGTGTGCAGTAGCAATCCTGCATTCAAGTGCCGTGTGCGAGCGTGTCTCTGTCTGCATAACCAAATGAGTCAAAAGGGAAACATTAGTCATGCCAAAAATATGGATGCCACACAGGAAGCAGGAAGCAGCATCAGCATCCATAGCAGCCAGAAAGTTAAGGTCCTGGCCATATACATGTATGTATGGCATAGTGGCACTAGTCTGCCTTCTAAATGCCGCATCGTTGATCGGCTTTAAGCCCTTTTTAGGCAGCCAAATTGCGAATTGCCATCAACACTGTGTTTTAATTAGTGCAGAAAACGACGAGAATTTCTACAAAATTCATTAAAGCTAAAGTCACCGAAGCAGGAAGAAGAGGAACGGGAACGGGAAGGGGAAGGGGATGTGGAAGACAGACTGGTAGCAGCATCTGGTGAAATCGTAATAGAAATGCCAGTGCGATGCCAAGGCAAATGTCTGGCTGGCTGGCTTTGGCTGGCTGGCTCTTGCCACCTGGCTGGCTCAGGCTCAGGCTCAGTCTCCAGCTCGGGCTCGTTCTCGGGCCCAACTTCTGGCGCTTGTTAGTAGGAAACAATGTCAAACTCATTAGTGCTCCCAAAAGGCTTTCTTTTACAGTGTCGCCAAGCAGTTTATACACACACACATAGCGAGAGAGTCTCTCTGCCGCACACACAGGCACACACACACTCTTGTGCAATGGTAGGTGTCCTTGTGTGCGCCACTGTGCAGCGGCAACGGCAGCGACGGCGACAGCGGCAGCATTCGCTTTGAACTTTTTCTTCGCATTTACTTAATGGATTAATGAGATTTTTTGTTTGCCAAAGCCAACATCTTGGAAAGGCGCCTAGGCAAAGGTGGACGCTTGGGAGGGCATAGCAAATGAGAAGGAGAAGAGGTTCTCTTGGTTTTCTCTCGTATTTTCCATCTCTTTTTTTCCTCTTCTCGTTTTTGGGTAAACACATTTTATGTGCAAAGGTGCAAAATGCAAAAGCAAAGACTGTTTTTAGGTTACAAGTTTACGAAACGGGAAATGGGTTTTAAAGTGCCCGAGACATGCACATAGTCGAATTAAGCGGAGACGTCTTTAAACTCACTTTAAAATTGCATGGAGAGAAACATCTTTGCATAGATTGGATAATATGTATATGTTGTTTAGTTATTTAAGTCTTATGTTTTAAAGTATGTTCTTAGTCGATACACTATCGTAAGTTAATCCAGTTAACGATAACCCTGTCTATATCACTATCGATAGAAGAGTGTTGAATAAGGCTGAAGGAGCGGGACAGCGTCACTACCGTTTGAGAAAGCCAAGTGAGAATAGATTGAAATTGTGCAGACATTAAAAAATTAAAATAAAAAATAATGTATAATTATTAATGCTTAGTTATTTGCTTTTTTATTCAATATCTTGCATAACTTTTCCATTTATTTCATGACTTTCCTCGTTGCCTAAATTTCTCTGCCAGCACTCATATTATTTGTCATATCTGACTAACGAACAAATCCTGTAATCTTACCTTGAAAAGCAAACAAAAACTCTGCGCCAAGAATATAAAAATAAGTCGCATTACAAGTGTGAAATCAGAGAGCTCGATTCGCAGATGCCCTGTGATTGTTTTTGATAACATTCCATTTTAAATATTTCAACAAAAGAATAACAAATGTATAATTTATTAATAATACTTATACCTACACAATGTATTACATAGAGGAATTACCAAGTCAATGAATATTTTGCTAAAACTAAGTTTATTATGATAAATACAAAACCATGAGCTTTTTGACTGCTCCCTCAGAGCGCAAAACATTTTATTTTGTAAACACCAAATAGTCACTTAAGGTATAAACCCCACGGGGTATTTTAGCGACAAGCTGCTGCTCCTGCCTAAGCGAATGCGTAAAGCCCTGTGGACACCTTAGCTGGTGAAGAGGGCGCCCCTCTTTAGTGTCATAATCACCCAGATTGCAAAAAAAGGGCGAGAGGGGAAGGCTGACGTTTTTCAACACTTGACATTCCCGGGCGCAACTAAGCTGAGCAGCTGCCCTGCCCGGCCTGGCCCGAGTCACACAAATGACTTTGAATTATTTGTTTACCTGGGCCACGGGCAGCGCTGTTCCTGCTTCTGCTCCTCCTTTTCCTGCTTCTGCTTCTTGCCGGGTTGTTCCTATTTCTGTGTTCGCTTGTTGTTGGCAGAGCTTTTGTGGCTAGCCTGCACAATGGTGCGTAACAAATCGCAGCCATAAACTGTTAAAGGCAACGCGACGACGCCTGCTGCCTACTTACAGTGCGACGGGGGCTTCCTCCTCCTCCGGATTCCTACGGCATCCTCAGGCTGCCATAATAATTCACAATTTTTCACAGTTAAGTGTCAGGGCGACGCAAAAAGAATGCCAACAAAGTGTTGTGCACAATTGTCGGTTACTAAGCGGCGCATTAAATCAAACGATGGCGACCAAAAAAGACGACGCCAGGACTTAACTAGCTCCAGTCCACGCTGCGTATGCGCAACGCGTGTGCCCAGGTGCAGCTGCAGCAGTTGCAGCAAACAGCACAATTACATGATTATGCATTTGCAAAAGCCATTTAAATGTCGTAGCCAGGCAACAATCAAGAGTATAGGATTGCCTTCGTGCTGATGCAGCACCTTAGCTACCCTGGAGCAGACCAGCAACAGTCCTCCTGGCAGCCTGGCAGCCCACTGCATGCTGAGATAATGCTGGCGGCATTTATTCGGCTGCCTGCGCTCTCCATGAGCGCCACTTCAAATGTCACCACAGACGTCAACAGCGGCAGTAAACAACAACAGCAGACAGCGGACAGGCAGCAGTGGAGAAGGGGGAAGAAGGTACCCAGCAGGCAAATGGGTATTCTGCATACATGTGACAACTGAGAGGCGAGAAAGGCGCTTCATGGCGGCGCATATGTTGGCTACAGCAACCAGAATTACTTTCCACATCCACATCCGCATCTGCATCCGTATCCTTGGACCGTTTCATGTGCCTGTGGAAGCGACACTTGTGCGCTTGTCTCATAACCTTGATGTATGTTGTTTGTTATTTCTCTCTCTCTTACTCACACCCTGTCTCTTACTCACTCTCTCGTCTTCCCCCCCCTTCATTCTCTTCTGTTTTGCTGCTGTTTGTCATAGTTTTTCGTTCTCTGAAACGAATTATGTTTTGTCAACAAGTTCAGGCCGAATCGAATGGTATTACTAAAATATATTGAATGGGAGTGGACAAGTTATAAATCTTTGTATTTCTTTCTTTTTCCAAGGCATGTGCAACTATAAGCTAACGATGCTCATATCAAAGATGCAACTAGAACGCACTATGTTTATAAGGTTATTTGATATAAACAGACTATAAGAAAGTTTACGAAGTAGTTATCTTAAAACAAACAAACATATTCCTTTATCCATTCGATATTTGTCCTTTTATTTAAATGCAATTAAAAAACTTTGTTTATAACTGATTTATTATATATTTATGTCATTAATTGTAACAGATTTGTTTTATTTGTAAGTAAGCATCGCACTTTGTTTATATGCGATATTTGCAACTTTCTCAGCACTAATCGTTAAATTTGATCAGTTTATCGAAAGTGTGGCGGTAAGCCGATTGAGAAGAGGAGAATCAATCGAAGACTTTTTTTATATCCAATATGTGAAACTTACTCAACACTAATCCTTAGATTTGATCAATGATTAATCGAAAATGTGGTGGTAAGTCGATGGATAAGAGCAGAATCAATAGAAGCTGAACCGCCAAGGCGAAAACACGAATTATTTTACATCCTGTTTTACAATTTTTCATTTAACTTGTTATTTTTAAAGATGCAGCATGCGTTTTTAATGAAAATGAAATTGAAATTTACCGCGCTCAAATACTTATTACAAAGGAAATTCACATACACTTCAATGTTTAAGCACGTACTCTCATCAATATTTTATTTATGTTTAATAGTTTCCTCTTAGTCAGCTAAATTTAGAAATAGATTTTAAATTTAAAACTTTGCAACAAAAGCTGCTGAAAATTCGATCAGGCCATCATGCTGAAATATTGTCGCACTTCTCATTCACCGAGTTTCTCTCGCATGCTGAGAGTCATTTAAAATTTGTATTCCGGAGTATACTATACTATACTATATAATCGCATTCCGCATTCAAAAGCAACTTTCTTTCGAAGATACCCCTTTCAGAGTGCCGCTCTCTTCCCTCCACTCGACCGATTGAAAGTTTTAGAGCTTGGCTTCTTTTGTTTCAGCTCAGCTCTGGAACAATGCAAGTCAAACAAGTTTGCCATAATTTATTATGAAATTTTCAATGCACTTGCAAGTAATTTACAGGCTGTGTGGTATCAATGGGTGGGGGGAGAGCGGGAGGTAGGGGCAGGAGTGCCCTAAGGGGTGTCGACAGGTGGTGGGGCAGGCATGCAGGTGCTGGCTCAGGTGCTTGGCAAATAAATGTGCCATAAAATTGATTGAAATTGCATTGTGCTTGTTTGTGCAACAGTTTGTGGCAAAACAAATAAGTTTGGCAGGCAGGCGCTTTGTGCGGCGAAAGAGTTTCTCGGGCAACCGGATATCAGCGCCAGTGTGTGACAGAGAAAGGGAGAGAGAGAGGGAGAGGAAGAGGGACAGAGCGTGCATTGTGGTGTTCAGACAATTTTGCTGAGTTGGTCGAGTTCCGAAGTTGCAACAAAAAGAAGACAAACAGCAAAGAGAGAAAGGAAGGGAAAGGGGTAAAAGGACATACTGAGGGAGATAGAGCGAGAGGGAGAGAAAGGGACAGTTACTGAGGGAGGGAGGTTGGTCCAACTCTTGCCCACGACTGAAACTTGCGAGTTTTAAACATTTTCATTAGCGTTAATTAATTTGAAATATGCATTTTTTTCTCACTGCGCACGCAAATTACGCGTCGGACGAGCAGGCGAACAAGTGGACAGGGGTGCAGCGGGCCAGGGGGATGCACGAAGAGACGAATAGACAGACGAATCGGATGAGTTAAAACCTCTTATGCTGCGTCTAAAACTCAAAGCGCATTTGCGCCAGCATCAGCAAAAATGGACCACAGCAAACGCAGTGCCCCGCCCACGCCCCTTTCTTCCAGCCTCGTTCGCCCTCATCTGACAAAGCTGTGAAGTGAAGCGAGTGCCCAGATGGGCGCACAGTTAAGGCAGCGGGAGGGGCAGGAAGGCGGCAATGCTGGCCACACTTTTTAATTACGCGAAAAGCGGCTGAGCCGCGCAGTTTTGGCTTTGAGAGCAAGTTGCGCAAAAAAAAGAGAAGGAATAACAAAAAGAAAAACACGAGAAAAACAACAGGAAGAAAACGCAACTAAACCTGCTGAAAAGCCTCCAGCTCCAGCAGCGTGGCCAAAGTCACGGCCGGAGCTGAAGCTGCAGCAAGAGCAGGAACTGAAGCTGGAGACGGTGCAGAGGCTGAAGCTGTAGCCGCAGCGAGCTGCAAAGATTTGACCGCAGGCAAAACATTTAATAGGGCGAAAGGGAGAGAAAGAGGTAGAGAAGGAGAGGGACAGAGAACAGCCTGGTCAGTGCTGAGCATTCTCGCCGTGCAGATTAAATTCTGCGCTGCCCAAGGCCGCCAACTTGCTGTGACACTATCGAGCGCGCGTGCTGCAGCACTCGCTCAAGATGACGTCCATTATCAACACTCGAGTCTAAATTGATTAACCAACTTTAGCGAGAGAGAGAGAGAGAGAACTCTTAGCCTGCCCCAGCTGAGGGCAGCAACTGCAGCAGGGCAGCAAAGTCAGCTTAGTCAGCTGCCACGTGGCCAGGGGCAATTGCCGTGCCAAGAGTTTTAGCTGCAGCCTCGAAATTATTAACTACTTGGAAAATACAAAGTTGGCCAAGCACTGATTACCTGCTCCCTTCCCTCTCTGCCTTCTCCCTCTCTTCTGCCCCACTCCGGATATGAATTACACAAATGCGCATGTAAAGGAATTTGTTATGATTTTTAGCGTGCTTCGTCTAAATAATTCAAGTGGCAGCTGCAGCTTAATTAAAGCCAAATGCGGTAGAGAGGGGGTGTGGCTGGCAGGGGGGTGGTAGGGGACGTGCTGGAGGGGTTAGTGGTGCATTAATCTGACAAATACTCATGGCACACACACACAAGTCGCTCACTAATGCAGCTGAACCGCACTGGAACGGTCTGTGGTGACCACTTGCCCCAAGCCCTACCCCTCCCACTTCCCCCTGCAGCCACCGCCCACTCAGTACTAAATTATGCTGATAAAAACAAGCGCTATGCAAAAGTCACGCGAGGTCAAGTGCGGCAAGGAGAGTGAGAGAAAGGGGCGTAGGCGTAGGCGGAGACGAGTGAGATATGCACGACTTCCGCTCCTGCATCCGCTCTGAGGCAGCAGCAGACTCGGGGTCTGAGTTGAGTTCGGTTTGGTTGATTTAACTAAATGGCGACAAGTTTAACGAGTGTGTCACAGATGAGATTCCAAGCATGCCAAGTGCCACGTACACAGATTGCCCCCAGACAGGCTGACAGACGGGCAGGGAGGCGGACAGCCTGTTGGCCACTTGAGTGGGCCACTATGGCAGCTGGCATATGTTAAGCTTGGGGCCTAAACAAACACAGACACTTCTAGACACGCACACACGCGCACATACACAGACACGCACACTGGAGATGGGCAAAGTTTTGGCATATAGTAAAACTGCCCACATATTGAAATAAATGCTTTCATATGTGGCAAGCTAACAAATTTTATAGTTTGGCATCGAATTAGCCCAGGCTCGTAAAATGACCGCCAAAAGGGGCGTGCCAAGGCCGAGAATACAATTCAAGCAAATTGCCCGAGCGCAGCTGCCTTGTATTTGTATTTCCTTGTCGTTTTATACCCTCTATCCATTGGGCAAAAGGGTATTAAAGCTTTCTTGTCACACAAAAATGTATGTTAAAGGCAAAAGAAGGCGTGGCAGACTCCACAAACTATATGTATTCTTAATCAGCATCAACAAAGCAGTCGATATAACCATGTCTGTCTGTCTGTCTGTCTGTCTGTCTGTCTGTCTGTCTGTTTGTCTGTCTGTCGGTCTGTATGAACATCTATATCTCAGAGACTATAAGAGCTAAGCCTATGAAAATAGTATGCAATAACTGTGTAAATATTGCATGCATATCAATTCATTTTAGATATTGGCCACACCCTCTTTCACCCCAGTGAATCGATAAATCCAAAATTTCAAGCGTAATACTAATTTCTAAAAGTTAATTTTTGATAAACACAATAAACATCAATGCTTAAATGATATCTGAAAATTTAGTTGCAAGCGAATAAGTAAAATATAAATTATTTATGAAATAATTTTAAAAGTTATCGATTTCTTAGCTTCCTAAAGTATGCAACATAAAATACGCTTAACATAGAGGTTTTGTATATGAGAAATCACTTTATTTAAGTATGTATCGTGTATATCACAGTCGAGTACACTCGACTTCTTCTTGTGGTAATCCCCCATAAACTTTAAGCTGCTTAAGAGTCGAATGTGAATAATTCATTACGAATAGAAAACTCTTTTGTGATTCCGTTCATTGAATAAGTCAAATAAATATGCATACAAAATGGAAAACTGACTATGGAAAATGTCTTGTCTGCCTGAGTCTGTCTGTCTGCCCAGGGTAATTGCGTTTGCCCTTTGATTATCGTTTTTCATTCAACGTGGCGTATGCGCAATGACGCATTATCAACTCAATTTGTTTGCTTCACAATGACCAAGCAAATTACGCTTGATTTGACTGACTGCCTGGCTGCGTCTATTTCGGTATTTTAATTTATTTCATTACAGAAAATTAGCTCGCCTATCGCTCGACTGAGATCTTAGCTTGAATCCGACCCCGAACCCGAACTAAACCCGAATCAAAGCGAAGCGAGGACAACACTTAGGCAAATTAATACGCAGAATACACAACAACAAGACAAACACAACATTGCACACAACACAGAGACAGGGAGAAAGGAATACACAAACAGGAAGAGGAACAAACACTCAGGGAGAGCTAAACGCACACTGGCAGAGGGACACACACACACAAGGGACAGCAGGGGCAGCAGGGGCAGTGTGAATGATGAGGCCAAATCAAAATCAAAAACGAAGTTCAAAATGTCGCCACACAGGCTGGAGCAGCAAAGGAGGGGGAGCATCGCGATAAGCAAAAAGGGACAAAGCAAACGTGGAGATTTCGTTGGCGCGCTACGCCTTTAAAATCTGACTAAAAAGCAGATGAGATACACGAGCAAACAGAGTACGATTGTGGCAGTGTATGTGTGACAGTATATCTATGGCTTGGTGTATGTGTGTGTAGCCATGCTGAAGGCGAGGATGAGCACAAAGCTGAGGTGGCTGAGCCAGCCAAATAGTCGTCGGCGGCACAACTTTTGGCGGCTCTTGCTCTCACTCCCCTCCGGTCTTGCCTTCTCTACCCCACTCCCCTCTTCCCCTTTCCCCTGCTATCTCGCCTCGCTGGCTTTACTTGTCAGTCGGCCGTTTTGAGCCTGTCGTTTCGTTTAGATTTTTGTTTGCTTCGGTTTGCTTTGCCTGTTTTTCTTTTTCTTCTCTCGTTTTCTTTTTTATATTTTGTCAGTTTTCAGTTTTGTGTTTTTTATTTAAGCCAAAGGATTATTTGCCTGGTTTATTCCTTTGAGCACGTCGCGTGCTTTGTATTGCGCTTTGCTTCGGTTTGGGTTTGTTTTGCCGGCGACGCCGTTGGTTTCCTTGCGGTCGCCGGGCGGACCCTTCAGTTTATCAGCGCTGGCGACCTTGGATCGCAATCTCTGTGCTACAATAAGTATGTATGTGAGTGTGTGTGTGTGTGTATTTGTCTTGTTTATTTAGGTCGAATTTGGAAGATTAGAAACGAGGGACACTGGCGCCAGTTAGTTTGGTTTATGGCTTAGCAGCTGTTTTTGGTTTATTAATTTCGCATTAAAGTGAGCAACATATTTCCCTCTCTACCCCCCCCCCCAACAACTTACCCTTTATGGCTTTTGTTGTCATGACACACAACAGGCAAAATGTGAATAGACTGCCCCCTTAAAAGCTGATCTAAAATCTAACTGAAAATCTTTATATGCGCATTAAATCTGTGTGGCAATCTTAAGCATCATCCTGCGTAGCTCTCATTAAATGTCTCAATTCCGGCACAGCCTTAATAAAAATGCAAATAATCCGCAGTCCAGGCGAAGCGTAAAAGCAACTTCCTGAAAAAAGAGAAACAAAAAACAGAAAAGAAGAAAGAAAGCAAAAGGCACATCAAATTGCACGAGAGAATTATGACCTCTATGAGGCGGACGAGGGTGCTCCCGTGGGGCGCTTTGTAGAGTTCCCAGGTTACTTCGACTTTTGGTTTACAGTTTTTTTGTTTTCTGTTTCTTTTGCCACACTCAGCACTTTTTATGCTGCAGATTTATGAGCTGAGACATGGAATGATGACCCTTCTCCCACTCTCTCTCTCTCCTTCTCTGATCTCTTCACCTGCATCTGTAGCTCATTTCGCTGCTTGGGCACTTTTTATGGTCCAGCACCTGCGGTCAGTTGCTCAGCTTCAGGCTGCTGGAAAGGGCTAATAAACTTGGAATCTGCCAGCTGATTTACATAAAGCCAAATGCTGGCGCGTTTTCTAGCCGTTTTCTGGCGAAAAGGTAATTGCTATGCTGGCCCAAAGTGGGCGATGACAGCGCGACGCCAACAATCATTTGATTAAACCTGACCCAGAGTAACCAATAATATTGAAAAAATAACTATATATGTACAGCAGGTGAAACTGTAGCAAAAACATGTGTGCGGTTTTTAATACTCTGTAATTACGTTGCAGTAGAGTTGCCAAGGCTAAAGATAGCAACAGAAATGAACAGAAATGAGCGAGGTAATTTTCCTGCTTTATGTAGCTCATAAAGAATAATGGAAAGCTTTAAACCGTTTTAAAGCACAAACTTTACTTTCATTATAACCTTTTGGCATTACGAGTATTATTTTCGGGGGGTATCTCTCTGGTCGAATACCCTAAACTGGTTGGCAATAAATTTAAAAAGCCACAACAACAACAAATAAAAAAGTATGCGCAGAATGGGAACATGGAATTGGTGGCAATTGTTGGCAGTTGTGGCACGCGATTGTGCCACGCCCACCCCACTGTTGCCCGCCCACACCTGGTTAATGCAACGCTGCCGGCCCCAAAATGGCCGCCGGCTGTTGGTCAATGTGGCCAGGTTGGCGTCGTCGAGCTTTTCATTATTTTTTGTGATACCCCTGCCCTGCCCCTCTGTCCCTTGATTTTTTTGCTTATTTTTTATATTCTCTTTTTTTCTTTACTTTGCGGCTGCTTTGTTTTTGGCTCGTGTCCCTTTTTGCGCTTACGCCATTCTCGTTTATTTATTAGCAATTTTATTAGCTATGAATTTGTTTGTTTTTATCGTAAAACCCGCCGCAGAGTTGCCGCAAAACACAAACAAACAACGGCCCACGTCCGCCGCTGCTGCTCCTCGGCTACCCTATCTGCCCCGCCCTATCTGGCTCTCAAAGGGTGCAGACTGGCCAGGACTGAGCTGCTTGTTGGCTGTGTTTGGCTGTTTTGCAGCCAAATGAATGTGATTTATATTTTCAATAATGAAAGTGACTCGCACCGCACTCGCTTCCGGCTTCCGCCTTCCGCGTCTGTGTTTAAAACATTTAAATTTAAATATATTTTCTATGCTCTGATTTATTGCTCTTTGGTTTTTTCACGTGCCCACATTAATGTGGGTAAAGGGGATGGCTGTGTGGGATGTGGTGGTTTGGTCGAACCGGTTTCATGCCCGAGCAGACAAATGCTCTGACTGGAGCCGTTTCTATTTGTCTTGACTTGTCAGCTGAGGTGATTAAAAGTTTACAGTCACTTGGCTTGGCTCCAATCCCATACAATTCCAGCAAAGGGACTCCTGCGATAAGCACTGTGGGTGCTTTGTGTCAAAGGGCCGCCTAACTTCTTTCTACATAGAAGTCTAACTTCATCACAAAGAGCAGTCTCTTACTCCTTTCAAACGCATTACTAGAAACGAGTCTAACTTTCCCCTAGAGAAAACCCTAACTTCTATAATCAGAGGAGCCTAACCCCTTTACATAGACGAGCCAAACTGCTTTTTAGAGAGGAGTCTAACGCTTTACAAAGAGAAGCCTCTTTCTCTTCCCAGGCGTCAAAAGTCTTTCCAGAGTGCTGCCTAACTGATTCCTAGAGAAGTGCCCAACTTATTGCATTAGAGATTCCATACGCCTTCCCAAAGAGGTGCCTAACTCCTACTAAGAGATAGGGTTATTTCTTCCTAAAGACGAGTCTTCTTCTCTGAGAAAAGCCTTTGCAAAGAGGAGACCATAAACACTTCCCAGAAAAGAACCCATTACCTAATGACTAATGCCTTTCCAGCGAGTAGCCTAACTCGTTTCTAGATAAGGTTCTAAATTATTCCATTAGATATGCCTTACTCCTTCTCAATAATGAATGGGCCTTATTCCTTTACAGGTAGCAGCCTTATACCTTCCAGGTATAAGAGGAGCCTCACCCCTTTTTCATTTCATTTTCTAACTCATCTTAAATCAGTAAAAATATTTATTAAATAACTGTTAATTCACTCGAGTTGGCTCTTAAATTTTATTAGCTTCACCCTCTCGCCACTCGCTTATGGCCACTCATGAGCCTAACCCCTTCTTCCTCCCTCCGTCCACGTCCTCCTTCTCTTCTCCTGCATCTGGGCAACGTTATTCATGGCCCGCAGCAACTCACACATTTTGTGTGTGTGCTTTTATTTTGCTTTAAAACATGCGCTAAATGTTCCCCTTGCGGCAATTTAATAAAAATAAAAGCCCAGCCAACTTCAGTTACCTCCGCGGCAAGCTGCGTCCACCCCTTTTCCTGCCCCTGCCCCTACTCCTACTCCTGCTACCGCTCGACACACGGGGAGCCATTTCAGTTGAATGCGCGCGCGCTGCGTGCATTAAATTTTCACTATTCACTTGGAAAAAACCCTGAACGAAGAAAACTGAAATAAAATACTCACGAAGTGAGAAATAAAGGTAGACGGATGTAGAGGCAGGCAAAGGAATGGGGAGAGGGGCGCTGAGAGTGGGAGTGCGAGTCGGTAGATTGGTGGCAAGGTAGGCCGCGCAACGCCACGCCAAGTGTTGGCCATAAGTCAGCAAACATGAATAACAAATCAATTCAGTTTCAACGTCCGTGTGAAATTCTTAAGCCCCATTCCCCCATTCCCCTACCACACTCACACCTACACCTATACACACACACACGCGAATGCAGGACTCATTTGAAAGGTGCGAAAACGAACTGTTGAAAGGCGTGCAAAGCAAAGTCGCCGACACAGACAGCAACACCAACACACACATACATAGAGAGGCCATAAAGGATGGTGCTTAAGAGGCTGCTGTGTGTGTGTGTGTGTGTTGGGCATAGTTCGGCGTTAATGGCAGGCAGCCTTTGTCCGCTGGGCGTCGGGCATTTTGAATTTTTAATGCATTCCGCCCGCCTGCTTAGGGTTCGCTCTGCCTCCCAGCCCACGTTCCTTGCCCCGCCCACTGCTGCTGCTGCTGCTCCTTGACGTTATGTTGCTCCACTTTTTTTTTAGGCATGTTTGCATACACTTACGCCCAGCAAACTATGCATATGCATATGAATGCTGCCTCTGCCAGTGTCTCTTTTGCGAGTGTATGCGTGTCTGAGTGTTTGTGTGTGTGTGTGTCTGTGTGTGTGAGGCTGTTTGGGGCTACTCGCCGCCCCAGTCCGGGGCTGTCCCTACTTTTTTTTATGCCATGGCAAAATTGTCCGGTAATAAATTTTCAGCGTTTCCTGCCGACAAAGCGCCGCACTTTACAACACTTTTGGCATAAACAAACAAACAGCACACACACACACTCTCATGCGAGCGCACTCACACTCATGCTCTTGCAGCTGGCCATGCGTGTGAATGGGCTGTGCAGGCGCCTGAGTGTGTGTGTGAGTGCGCCATGGCGTCCATGTAACGGAAGTTAAGTACACACTAAGTTGAGCTCGTGCGCTTGTAACGACGCTTCCTTCATATGTTTTTTGATACACGCCTCACACACAAGCACATGGGTTGTGCTGCTCTTGCCCTGCAGGTGAAAATGTTTCACTTCTTTAATGCGTGCATGTGTGTGTGTGTGTGTACAGGGCGCTGTCCAAAGGCTTAAAACAAAACTTTTGCGCTATGGCGTCAAAATTAATGTCGACATCGTTGCCGCTGCTGCTCCTGCGCATTACTTAAGGCTGCTGATGAGCTGCTGCCAATGCAAGTGTGTGTTCATGTGAGTGTCAGTGTGTGTGCACGGCACAGGGCGTTTTGCATATTTATGTTTGCCCTGTGCCCATCGAAAGTGACCTGCAAAGGGGCATATTAGTTAACTGCAAATGGCCAAGGGGAAACTTCACCCTACTTTATAGTTGTATCTTCTTCATAAGTGCTATATATATGTTATATCTTATATGTTCTGTAGTAAACTTAATACCCACTTTATATTTTACAACAGTCTACAGGAAATCACACAGTCGAGTGGCCGCTTGACTACAGTCACTTGTTTTTTTCATGTTTGTCACTTATGTTTTTATGGTGTTAAGTACGTTTTAAAAGAATTGCAGATTTACTTAGCACCATGAGCGAAAATCGCATAAACGGAGTTGGACTTCGGGTATTTAAATTGAAAACCAGGAAGAAATGTTACCTTATACATTTCATACTCTTGCAGCAGTTATTACCGTTAGTCACGCTATGTTTATGTTATAGGAATAATATAAAAAACATGTTTACATATCGTATATGTTGATCCTTACTTCAGGTATCCTCTATCAGTCGATATATGGAGTGAAACGATACAACAGTTCGATTTAAATCATCCCTACTTATTTACAGCGTGCAACCGTGAAATACAAGTAAGCTAACTTTAAAACTTAGGCACACTGTATTCTTGAGAATAAATTTAATCTATTCACGTTGTGCCATTGTTTTCGGTTCCATTAGGCACCCTGTGCTGCTTCGTGTGCAAAAATTGAGCACAAGTGTTTGTGAGCGTCCTGGTTCTTGCTTGAGCTAATAAAACACTTGCCAACACTGACACTTCAGGCTAATTATGCGCAGTTGTGTGTTGTGTAGGTGGCAAGAGGGTGAGTAGGCAGATGCGGATGAAGTGTGCATACATATCTATGTAGGTGTAGTACCGTCATTAACTGTCATTACACAATTTTCATAAACAACAAGTGTGTCTATGTTTCTTCTATGTTAAAGTATGTGTTTAGCAATGCGTGCGTGTGTGTGTGCTTTCAGTCGCGCTGTACAAGGCTGAAAAGAGAGCTGCAATAAAGTTCGCCACGATTGTGCAGGCAAGTGAGTGTCTGAGCCATTGTTTGTCTTTAGAAACTTTTTAAATTGTGTTAAATATTCCATTAAACAGAAAGCTTTTTTGTTTGCAACTGCAACTGCAACTGCGTCAGACACACCGATGGCTGATGGCTGGGCGGATAGATTGAATGGTTAAGAGAGAATAGACGATGAAAGTGGGAGTGGATGGTGATAGTGGGAAAGGGGCCAATTACTCTGTTGTTCCCTCTGCAGGCCCATTCAGTATAAGCTAGCAATTTGTATTATAATTTAATGCTCAAATGCATGGTGTTTTTTGTAAGTATATGGATATTGGAAAGTTTTGCTGTCCCGCTTGACTTTATAATGTGCACTGCCAGCTGCATTAATTAGGCAGTAAAGCTTTTTAAATAATTGAAAAACATGATATTCATCTATTTTGTAAGTGGTGTCTTTAACTCTTTTTGTAGGTCAAAATAAGAAATATATGTATTTTGTGAATTAATTTATATTTGGAGTTGAAAATAAGAATACAATGGTTAATTATCCTATTTTAACAGTTTTTAGAATTCAATAATTTATTATATCTACTATTCTGAATTTTTAGGGTTATAAAATTATTAAAAAAATATTACATTATTGAAAAAAAGAAATAAATTTCATATTCTAATAAATAAGGTAATTCTCACGATACAATTTAGCTAATTTTGCAGTTTATATGAGTGAATAATATGGTGATCGAATCGATAATATTCGATACATATTAAAAATAAATAAACAAAATAATACAAGTTTTAAAAGTATTAAATATTTGTAATGTAATTATTATTTTTATATTATAAATTAATATTTATATTTGTACGTTATGTACGTTATACATTTCAATTCAAATGCTTGGCCACACTGTGACGTCAGCAACATGGCGAACATGCGCACTGCGCAACACTAGTCACACACATGATTTCAGTATTTTTTAGCACCAAACTTTTTAGGGTTGATGCGGAGCTGGAAGAAAATAATAAGCAAAACAGCAAGCAGTAGGCGCAGTGAGAATGTATAATTTAATTTAACTTAATTAAAATTAGTTGGCTGCGCTAGATTTCATTTTTCTCTCTCCCACAGCGGTCGACAGTGACAGTACGCAGTAAACGTTGCAAAGCATCGCAAGCAGGCACACAAAGCGAAAGTGTCAACGTTTTTGTAACACATTTTCCAGTGCAACGGACAACGAAAAGTGGTTGAAAGAAGAAAAACCACACGGAAAATGCAGAGAAAATATAGCCGGGGCTGCCGCACAGCGCTGGCGCTGCTGATGGCGTGCTCTCTGCTGCTGGTTGGCACAGCCGTCGCCGAGGCAGAAGTCGATGATTTTGACGACGGAGTCGTTGAAGATGTGCAGGTGAGCCCATATCCAATTCCCAAAATCAACATGCAGTCATGCCCGCATGTGTATACATACATGTGTGTATGTATGTGCCATACACATGCGTATCTAGGTATGTATGTTGATTGGGGGCCGGTGGTAACCGGCGCACAAAAAAGTACACGTCATTGGAAACATCTGTTCTAGAACGGGGTAGAACGATTTCTGGGAGGGGTTAATAGTGCCAGAGTTAAGCGTGACTATTGTTTATGGCCTACGACCCTCGTGGTCTTCTCACTGATTTTCCAAATTCGACATACATGAGAGGTGTGTGTATAAATTAAGCCAACTTACGCAAGCCCCCGTCGCTTACTCTTACTCTCTTTCACAACTCTCTTACTCGCGAGAAGTGTGTCAGCCGCGTGTTGCTGGTTTTCTTTATCGATATCTATCCCGCTTATCTCTAGTCTTGTGAATTTCAACGTGTCTTTTAGGAGGAGGCTGCCGGAGTTGCCCCAGAGGAGCTGGTCTACGAGAGCCCCGTTATAGAGCCAAAACAATTCCACTTTGCCGACCATTTCGATGATGTTGAAGCATCCCGCAAACAGTGGGTCCATTCGCAAGCCAAGAAGGAGGACATTGCCGAGGAGATTGCCAAATACGATGGCATCTGGAACTGGGAATCACCACAGCGCATTGTCTGGCCAAAGGATAAGGGTCTAGTGCTGAAGTCCAAGGCAAAACATGCCGCCATCTCGTCCCGTCTCAGGAAACCATTTGACTTCAAATCCGAAAAGCCTTTGGTGGTTCAATATGAGGTCACAATGCAGGTGAGTTCTCTCTCTCTCTATCTATCTGTTCCAAATCCCCCACTTTCCGTACTGTCTATTGCAAAGGCTATGCGGATTGCATCAGCCGCGTAGCCCAATTGGCTAATCCAATTAATAGTAACTGTCACTAATCGACCCAATTCCATTTGATACTCTGTCCCACCCACAGGAGGGTCAAGAGTGCGGTGGCTCGTACATTAAACTACTGTCGGCAGGCAAGGAAACCGAGGATCTTACCACGGTAAGTACTGACAGCTGAAGCACTCGAAATCGATATATGGTATATGTTTATTGTTTGTCTGGCGTTGTGTTGTAGTTCAATGACAAGACACCCTACACCATTATGTTTGGACCGGACAAGTGCGGCAACGATGTGAAAATGCACTTTATATTCCGTCACGTAAATCCAATTAACGGCACCATAACGGAGAAGCACTGTAACAAACCAAAGTAAGTGCGTCCCTCCCCCGTTCTCCCAAACCTACCCTGCCCAATGGATTGCCTGCCTGGTGCTATATTTGCTGTTCTCTTCAATAGTCGACATGCACAGATAAGCCGGCGCGCATCTATGGGCATATTTCCATTTACCCCATGCGCAACAGTTGCTGCTGCTGCTGCTGGTGGTGGCAACTGATTGGCGCGCGGTCATTCACTTCTTCGCACTTTCATTTGCTGCGTGTTACGTTCTGTTTTTAGGAACCGCTTGGAAGAGCCCTTCAAGGACAAGCTGCCGCATTTGTATCAACTGGTGGTTCGCCCTGACAACAGCTTCGAGATACGATTGGATCATAAGATCATTAATGAGGGATCTCTCTTGACCGATTTCAAGCCAGCTGTGAATCCACCAGCTGAAATCGATGACCCCACTGATCAGAAGCCAGTTGATTGGGATGAGCGTGAGAAGATTCCAGATCCATCGGCACAGAAACCCGATGACTGGAACGATGATGCCCCATCACAGATACCTGATGTGAGTGCTGTCAAGCCTGAGGATTGGCTGGATGATGAACCCGATATGATATCCGATCCGACTGCGGTTAAGCCAGAGGACTGGGACACTGAAATCGATGGTGAATGGGAGGCACCGCTGGTCGATAATCCCGTGTGCGAAAAGGTTGCTGGCTGCGGCAAATGGCAGTCACCACTCGTGCCCAATCCGGAGTACAAGGGCAAGTGGCGAGCACCGATGATCGAGAATCCCAATTACCAGGGCAAGTGGGCACCACGCAAGATCGTCAATCCTGACTTCTTTGAAGATTTGACACCATTCAAAATGACGCCGATTGTGAGTTTTTCCAAACAGAAAGAAGCTCAAACATTGTGTCTAAACTGTTCTCATTCTCATTTCATTCTTAGAGCGCTGTGGGCATTGAATTGTGGTCAATGTCAAACGAGATTCTGTTCGACAATCTTGTCGTTACCGATGACATCAACGTGGCACGTGAGTTTGCCGCCAACAGCTTTGACATCAAGCGTCGTTACATCGATCGTGAATCGGTAAGTTGGCGGTTAATGCCTTTCCATCCTAAACATATCCAGACAGAAATCAAAAACCAAACAAGCTAACCATGTGAACTGCTCTGCATACGGAAGAAAACACTGTGGCATCGTCTGATGCGGCACATGAACTACAAGCCAGGCTGGTGGGCGTTGTATTTCCTTTACTTGCTGATTCCCGCCAGCTGTTATGTCTTCTATTTATATCGACGTGCCAAAGAGGTTGAGCCTGTCACCCTTATGAGGGACTATTTATACGCTTCTGTGGATTACTTGCACACTTACTCACACATTCGCTCGACTCTCATTGCTATTGCTCTGCACAATGCACACACCCCTTATTGCTATTTGCTTCATTTCATTTCGTAGGACACATTCGTCAATAAGATTCTCGAGCTGGCCAAGACCAATCCCACAATTTCGGGATCCGGCTTGGTCGCTATCCTTGTGCTAACTGTATTCGGCATATATTTAAGATTTGGCAAATCAACTAAACAGGTAATGTTGCTAGATACCCTCGAAATCCTGTTGTGAGTCCATATTAATGTGGCAAATTACAGGACGCTGCTGCCACTGCAGCTGCTGCACAGGCCAAGAAAACGGATGTACCACAGGCCGATGATGAAGAAGGAAACGAGCCTACTGCTAACGAAGATGCAAGCGAGGGAGACGAAGATTCATCAGCAGCAGCACCGGCAGACGCTGATAGCAATAAGACAGACAGCGCCAAGTCTGCCAGTCCCAAGAAGAACAAAAAGTCTGATTTAGATATTAACGAGCAAGTCAGCGATGAGCCCACACAGACTGAGGTAAGGCACACTCTATACAACCGACTCCATACCTTCAATACTGATGCTCTTTCTATTTATCCACACAGGAATCCAACACAAAATCCACCCGGAAGCGTAATGTGCGCAAGGATTAGGGCAGTTGGGGTGCACCAACACTTGCAGCAACATAATCTAATTCCAAAATTCTACAAAAAACAAAAAGAAACTTCAAGCAAACAATGAAAGTGAGACACAACAGCGCGTCACATGTATCATTCATCACCATTAACCCAGACTCAGACTCAGTTCAGCGAGTTGAGAGCAACACCCAGAAGCAGAAGAAGAAGAAGGAGGAAACATGTCTCATATACCAAAATTGTTGTTGGTATTTCCACAGTTGTTTGCGCTGTCATGCATGCAACTGATAATTTAATAAACTAGTTTATGTGGTTTAGATTGGTTTAGTTCTCTATACGTACGGACTATCTGTATTATCACTGTATTTTTGTTGTACAATCTCAATACTACCACACAACTGTCGTACCAATGTTATTTTCCGACACAATTATGATTTGTGCTCAATTCACATTCAATTTTCAACGAAATAATACAAAAACAACACAAAACAAAAAGCAACTAGACAAATGAGGGAAACAAAGAAGATGAAGATGAAGAGAAACCAATAAGCGAAACGTACTCCAGAGAAGAGAAAGGGATAAATCTAGTTTAATATTATGTAATTTAAACGAAATTTATAAATACGCTAGATATACTCGAGAGTTTAAACAATTTTCATTCTTCATTTGTATCAATGAAAATCTACAACGTAAATAAAACTGAATGTCAAAACCGAAAATAATTTAATTCCTATATACATCCGCCGCCAAGCAACCCGGAAGGACTAACCAGGCCTGTCTAGCCCGACTGAATGATGGCCTAGCTCTTTTTCCACCACCGAATGTGCGGGTGCACCCCTTTCCCAATGTGTTAATTTAAATGTCGAACCCTTGTGTAAATGCGATTGAGGGCGGGCCAAATCAGATTCAGATGCGAATGGAATTTATGCCTCGTGGTGCATGCCACCGCAACCAGACGCTGCTGCATGTTGTGCGGTTTTAAGAGTATTTGCAATATTTATACGATATGATTATGTTTTGGTACTTGGGTAATTCACTCTGATGCGATAAAAGGCCTTTTATATAATTGAATTGAGCCTCAGATTAAATGCTGCCTCTCCCTAAATACTTTAAATTCGCCACAATATATCAATATCCTTCACGTTTGTCGCCTTTTCCCATTCAACTCCATTTCCTACAGCCATAAATATGCCAGGCCAGACAGACGCAAGGCGCAATTGTTAATGAAATTGTTATGACAACCCAAACTCATCTGCATACATAGACATATATGAGCATATAGATGATTGGATTGCAAAACACTTTGCATTCAGATTAGATTTATGTGCTTACAACAGATGTGTGTGTTTGTGCTTGACTCCGATTTCGTCTTCTATTACCAATGCGCAGACCTTTTCGCCACAAAAGGTTAAATGGTTTGCTTGGGGTTCCCTGATGTCTGTGCCGATAGCATGGTGTATTGACGCACTTAAAAGGATTAACGTTTTTGTGCTGACTGTGTGTGCGGGAAGGGGGAAGGGAACGTTCGCTGCATATTAAAATAACATGATGGAATCGCAGAGTGGTTTGTGGTCTCTCCATATTTCATAGACAGACCTCAAGGGCGGCAGTCAAACTTGGACTGCAATTATGCCGTCTGATGGCCAGTGAGGATGCCCAAACCGCTGGCTTTCCATGCGTAAGCATTATAATTTTAATAAAAATGTGTTTTTTTGTTGTTTTTGTCATCGCTTTGAACCCTTCAAGCAGACAATAAACATGCAGGATCGGGGCCCAGACCCAGAACGACGTCAGTAAAAACTCGGGGGGTTTCTGAGTGAGTGCTTTAAGTAGAATTAGTTAAACCGTCTAGCTGGGGTCAGCAGTAGCAGCACTTGGGGGAGACTATCTGGGGATGCGAAAAAGGAACTGGAGTTGGAGCCAGTCCGGGACTTATTGAAGTTGCTTGCAGATGGCAATCGATGTGTAAGCGAAAGTACCGCGCCATATGTAATATTATTGCAGAGACTCCCCCCACGGATTGAACCCAAGTTGGGGTTGCTCGCCAGGGTTGTTAAGCCTGCATATTGTGAGCCGGAACTCATTCTACTATTTTGGCAAGTTCCGTACAATTAAATCGTACATCGTGTGATACAATCGCATTGGGAACTACCAGACACCACGAGAGTCCTTCCTGACTGTGAATTAATTGGGGGCATTCAATGCAGGCTCGATTTCACAATAAAGATTATCAGAGAATCAAAAATCATAAAAATAAATTGGTTTTCACTACTTCGCCAAATTTGTGACACTAATAATGCTTCTGGAATATTTATATCCTTCTGATATTGCTATTATTGATTACGTGCTCCGATAAGGAATTACCAATAACCGTTTTCCTATTAATAACTTGTGCTTCAAGTCGAAGGCATTTTTGAAGCAATTTTATTTTGACTGCATTTTTACACGTTCTAAAAAAATGTTTTGAAGGATTAGATTACAAAGTTTTAAAACTTAAAATATGTGCCACCTCGACTTTACTAAATGTAAAACATTATAATTGTTACTATTATTTGAAAAGGGGGTCTTTTGTACACCTACTAGGCATAGCGCTCCATTTAGCATAGACTGTTCGAGAAAGTGGCTTCCTAGTGTTGCACATTTCATATGGGAACGTAACATATTATGTATTTATTTGTGTTACTTCAAAATATCCATGTCGTTAAAGCGGTTTCGGTTAGCCGACTATTCCCTACGTGGGTAGTTACCCTATTCATCCTTCGGTAAGAAAACGCAGAACCACTAAACACTAACGAAGTTGAACGCCTACTTTTCGTAGCCTTTTCGTGTATAATATCTGACTTAATTTCAAAAACAAATGTCATGCTGAAAAAACTGTGCTTTGACCAAATTGTTAATGATAACAGGCCACAATCAATCATTGTCGATGTTCCCGAAACTGTGGAACTTGGTAAAGAGTATGAAGGTATGAAGGTCTTTCGTTAAGTGTGGAGTGCAATTTTAAAAACTCCCAAGGTGGCGTCAGGAAAAACGCCCTCTTGGGAGTTTCTAAAATACTGCTTGAGTAAACTGCTTGAGGGTCCCGAATGACAGCAGTTGTAAGCAGTGCACTGCTTTGCCCTGCTTATTTTTAAGAACAATCCCAAGACACGATCCATGATACATGAAAAAAGTGGCACATGAATCACCCTGTCCTCGAATTTTGCCGCCATTATTATTGAATTTGCCAATAACATAAAATATAAAAAAATTCCAAATTATATTATGAATTTGTGTGATTTTCGTAATTGATGTTGATTTTGTATAAGTAGTTTTTTCAGTTTCAATGCCAGGAGTGAACGGGTGGCGAAAACTGTTTATATTGTACAGTTTTACATCTTTACCGACTTGCTAAGATCTAGGACTAAGAGTTTTGTGGCATTGGCTAAATGAGTTGTGTACTCGCTTATGTACACAACGTGTACCAGACCCAAATTCTCTATCAAGTCGTACATGGACTTGTGTCTTTGCTAAGCTAAATTAAGCTCTACCATAAATAAATTTACCCATTAAGATGTTGAGAAAGGGTATATTAAAACCATAAAGTAATTATATCATACACTTAAATTAATATCATTAAAAATAACATTTTCATAAGAAATGATACGTTTTCTATATAAGTGTGTATTAGTTGGCAAGAAAAGGTGACTTTCTTAACTGGCCTTATATAAAATGCATTAAAAATATATTCAATTAAGTCTCGTTTTGACTAAGCAAGTCTAAGTTGGAATACAAGACAAGATAGATTCTGTTTATATTTTTATATCTTTTATTGATGCATTTACAAAGTGGGCAAACGAATTGAATATAAAAAGAATATCTTTAATTGTACTAGTGCGATATCAAAGTTACAAATCAAAATTACATTTAAAGTTGCGCTTAAGTCTTAGTAAACTAGATTAAAGTTGGAGCTAAGTTCTCTTGGCGATGCTTGTGGAGGACGTTGACATGGAGCGCAGTTCTGTTGTGCGCCTCGGCGCATCCATTCTCATGTGGGCGGGGCAGATGAGCGTCAACCAGGCCCGTCGATTCAGCGTGTTCAGCAGCACAAAGTAGACAAAGAGCACAAATCCCTGCAGTGTGGCCGTGAGGCAAAAGAGATACGAGAACACGATGCCCAGGTGCAAATAGCTGCAAAGGCCAAAGATCCAGGTGAGGCCGAGAAGAAAGAACAAGAGAACAGAGAGTCGCAATTGCTGCACAATGAGCTGGCGACGGGGATTCAAAGCTCGATAGATGCTGTATACGATGCACAGCATCATGCCACAGTTGGCTATGGTTACCACGGCAATTGGCAAGACCACGCCCCAGGCCAGTCCATAACCCGAGGGATAACACAAGGCTGAACGTGTATTCAGCTGATGTTCCGCTGGCTTATACGACTCGGGATTCAGCAGGACAACACTCAAAGTGGGCAGCAGTGGCAGCAGCCAGGCAACTAGTGCGGACAACAGAATATAGTGTTGGGGGCGTGCCACGCCTATGACTGTGACATAGCGCTGGAACTGAAGACAGGCTATGATGAGCATCCAGCTGAAGATGACCAGCACGGAATATTGCAAGGCAGCTCCCGACAGCAAACAACGATTCCAGTTCTCTTGCAGACGGAGCTCCCACTGACTGAGGAACCCAAAGAGCAGCAGCTGCAATGCCAGCGCCAGGCAGAGATGCAGCAGCACCTTAGTGGAGGCCTGATCTCGCCACTTCTTCACCAGCGCCGCAGTCAGAAAGATGCCAAGCAGACCGAACAGCGATAGGCCACAGCCCACAAGAGTGACCACATCCAAGAGCTGCTCATGCGGCGCCAGCTCCTCTGATTGCCATTGGGCATAGCTGCCTCCAATGAGGAAGGAGAACTGTGTCAGGTGCTGCGCCTGGCAGAGCACCACTTGACTGACGTTGCCCGCATTGCTGGTTGTCACTCCAGTATTTAACCAGGTCTCATAGTTCCAGTAGCCACAGCCAGCATCTGCCCGGACGAAGTCAGGCTGGCGCAGCAGAAAGGGAACTGCTGCTGGTAAGTTGCTAGCTGGAAGGGGATCATCAGTAGGAATAGTTGAAGATACACTAGGAACACTCACTGTCAACTCCTGGTATGGTTATGGAAAGCACTGGACCACGAGGTCTTCGGTTGTGCATTGCAGAAGTCTCCACAAAGAGCGCCGCATGTGCATAGATCTTGAGAACCAAATAGGAGGCACCTCTGTGTTGAAGATGTTGCCAAAGATTCTCTGGCACAAAGGAGGCAGTCTCCAAGGTGGACTCCTGCTGCAGTTGCTGCACACTCTCGTTGGCGTGCAAGAGGCGGTACCAGAAGCCGTTGACAGAGTACTGTCTATCTGGAGCTGCTGCTGAGTAGATGGCAATGCCGGATATGTTCTCACACAGAGGATTCACATAGAACACACTCAGATTGTGGCTGATCAGTGCCTGCACTCCCCTGGCTGCCAAGTTGACCCTTTCCACAGCAGTTCCATGGGCAGTTGCCTCACTTATCAGCTTGCCACAGCTTGCTCGGGGCACAAGCTGCTCCGGCAATGCATCCATATACTGCTCGAACTTACTCAGAAGTGAGTTGGTTGCATTCAGTTGCGCCGAGAGCTGCAGCACCTTCACATCCGCGGACATGATCTGCCTGCAAATGACGATCAGTTCAGCACTGAGAGTGGCATTCACCTGCTGCCCTTCCTCTGCGAGTGATGAGACTATCTGTGCCGTGCTGTAGACATCAACAGGTGCCAGCTGGCCATGCCTGCCTGCCTGGGAGAGCAATTGACTGAGCATGGTCAGCACGACCGGTTTGTGGCTCTGCTCCGCCCCGAGCAACTCTTCGCGCAGCCGATTGACACGCTGGCTCAGCTCGTTGCCGGCACGACAAGTTACGCTCTGGAGCTGCGACCAGCTTGCTGTTGTTGCATTGATGACCTTGCACAGTCTGCGCACTGGCAACCCCTTGGGGTCTAAGCAAAGGTCTCGCATAGTGGCAAACTCTCCACCTCTGGTGCGCTCGAATCGATTCACATGCAGTGCGCCACCTTTGACCTCTGCGAAGCTATGCACAAAGTCTTGTGCCTCACAGTAGAGCTCTGCCCTGGTCAGGTTGATCAATTCCAGCTGCATTGTCTGCTCAATTGGTTTTGCTGTGGTCACATTCCTTGCGTGCCATTGTTGTTGCGGATACAGCTGCGAACTCCTCGTAGTGCTGGGCACCTCGGCCAGGCGCACATGTGCCTCGGCATGCAGACAGAGCCGGAAAAGAAGCAGAAGTAGCCAAAACATGCAGTGCATTGTCTGAGTTCAATTAGCACATGTTCTCTCCGGCAAGCTCCGCGCTCGACTGGCTCGGCAAGCATGACTTGTTTATTAAAATCAATAAATGAATTCTTTGGCAAGATGCGCTTTTCGCATTACGTAATTACTCGACTCGGTTCATTCATGAATGAATACAAAATACAAATGAATAATCATCACACTCAGCTCGAGCCCAGCTTGGGTACTTGGGCGCACGCTTAGGCTGCCTCTGTTCAAGTTCGATCGGTAGCTACTCTATGTCAAGCAAATGTCTATGTCTAGTTGGCCACCCAAAGACTGAGGCACCTGCCCCTTAACTATCGGTAATTGTTCGCGCTAAGCATCTGTCTGGCTGTGCTGCATTTGAGCAGCGCTAAGGCGCTGAAGCTGTCGACAACTTTTTGATATTTTCGAAAGCCTCTCGAGATTAAACGCGCTGCCTGGCTGCCAGTTCAGCTCAGTCTTTTGAATGTTGATTTTCGAATTTTGTTTATGTCTTGAAACTTTTGTTTTGTTTTCTATGCGAAGAGCTTCAGCGTTTCTACTTGAATTAAATTACTGATACAATTTTTTAAAGGCTTAAGAGACACCAACAACAGTTGTGGAGCAAATAAGCGATAAAGTAAACAATTAAGCAAAGCCTAAGGGGATTTTGAGCAAGTTTAATGAACACAACTTTAAGATACCTTACAGCATTTGGAATTCAAGTTCAAGATTAATTAATGTTTTTTGCAAATTTCTTAACTTACTATTGAATTTGACACATTATACAGGCACCTAATGTGTACACAGTGTGTGTAAAGTTCCAGCTGTACAACAATATTGGAGTTCAGTTTATAATACCCTTCTAACTTTGTGCAAAGGTATGGAACAGGTAGAAGGTGAATTGGCAGACCCCACATAGTATATACATATATTCTTGCTCAGGTTCAATAATCAAGTTGATTGAGCCATGTCGGTCCATTTGTTTGTATGAGCACGCAGACCTCAGATATTATAAAAGACAGAGACACAAAATTTGGCAGAGCAGATAAAGGTTATTTCAAATATTGGGTGCCACGCCCACCGCCTTCGCAAAATAACAATTTAATTTTTCACCCCCCATTTGTAAGCGACTTATGAAAGATACAACTTTCTGACATTGACTTATACTTAGCTGACTTGAATATCTACCTCTCCACCAAATTTCAATACAATCCGACAATAAACACAGAAATTGTTCAAGTCACTTTAGACTGCCTGTGAGCGCGTGCCTGCACATGTGTGTGAGAGTAAGAAAGCAATAGGTGGCGTTTGACTTTGTCTTTGTAAGTTTATTTGTAATGGATTTTTAAAACTGTGCGAAGAGTATTTTACTATCAAGCGTACCCGCTTGTAGCGTTCGTCTATTTAAAGCTTTTCACGTTAGTTTTAAGTTAGTCTTCAGAGAATTTCAAATCAAGTTATTTTCTTTCACCTTTTCTTGTAAATATGCACTGCATAAAATGTAAGCAATACTAAGACATTCAGTTAAAAAACGCTGTAAATAATATTAAATCAATTTAAAGTGTAAATAAAGCACAAATCGAATCTATTATTATTTAACTGTTTAATCTTAGTCTGATTTCTGTTTAAAGCAAAATCATCTTTGCTTTCCACAGTTGGTCAGCTAACAAGTTGGAGCAACAAACGAAAACTAATGATGCATAATGCTGCTGTTCTTGTACTTCTTCATCTTTATCCAGATGCCTTTTAGCATTTTGTGGTTGTGCGATGGTCAACTGTGACTGTGACTGTCAAAGAGTCGTGCCCCCAAGAGCTTTGCTATCAATACATGTCCTTGGCTCTTGTGAATTTGCAGAAAATTATGCAAAAATGGCAAACAGATTGCAAATTGTGAAAGAGAAGGCAGAACATTGAATGCAGAAATTGTCGTGCACATTAAACAAAATATGTATTTGTAAATATGCGTATTTATTACGGCATTTTCTTGTTTTAAAGTTCATATTTACCTCTGCCCGATTATGCTCACTTATGCTATATAATTGCCAGCTTAAGCGGCAATCAATGAATACGCACAACTTGCTGTTCACTGATTGACTGATTGATTGATTGCGTCAATGATTACGACTCTCCTGCCCCGTCCAGTTCGGATGCTTGATTAAATATTGAAATTACGGGCTACAAACGTCGAGCATCCAAGTGAAAGTTGTGCACATTCTCCCCCATCGATGTAAATAGTTGATCCTGCGCGAGAGTGCGGTCAATGAAAAGTTTTGTACTCAGTTCGAAATGCATTGGCGATGTAATTTGCCCCTCTCTCTTTGAATCTGCTCTTCTCTCCTCCCCTCACCATCTAGATGCTTCTCTGGCTTACAGGCAATATCGCTGCCCTTTAGCTTGTGCTTGTCTGTCAGACAGCTGGCTGGAAGTACTTGGCACTCGGTGCGCTTGGCTGGTTCCACTTCAGGAATTTATTTACTCAAGTGTGATGCGATTATCCCGCTGCACTTGTCTATTGTTTCTATGCGCAAGTTACGCGCACTGCCCACACTCTGAGATTTCATCTCTCTGTGTGTCTGTGTGTGGGTGTGTGTGTGTGGCCTTGTACTCCTCGACAGCACTGTTAATTAAATGCCATCTTTTATTTGCAACCCAAGTGGTTCGTCGTTAGAACACGCCATTTCATTCGCACAATATGCCCAGTCAGGGGTACCTTTTGTATCTATCTGCTGCCTTATCTCTAAGGTAGAGTATCAGCAGGGACAGACTTTATATTCAACAGGGAGAAGGTCTGCTTGCTATCTGCATTTGGCAATGCTCGTTACCTGGTTACCCTGACTCCTTCTATCGCCCTCGGCATCGCCTCGAAGCCATTGCCAGCGTCCATTTCATCAGTGTCAACAGCATTGTCGGGCTGTCAGCAGCAACTCCCGCTGGCCCAGTGCTGACACTTATCAGACAACGCAGGTGTCTTTTGTTGTGCCTGTTTTCAGACTGCACTTTCAGATTTTCCGACTT
The DNA here is from genome assembly GCA_018903715.1 of Zaprionus davidi. Taxonomy (NCBI): domain Eukaryota; kingdom Metazoa; phylum Arthropoda; class Insecta; order Diptera; family Drosophilidae; genus Zaprionus; species Zaprionus davidi. The sequence goes on from JAEIGL010000003.1 coordinate 7,534,918, forward strand.
GCAGACTTTCACCCTTTGACCGTAGCTTGAATAAAAGCTAAATTAACAGCTGAAAACAACAGGCAACAATATGAATATTGTGATGCCATTAAATTGCACAATTGTTTAGATATTTTTGCATGGGGAACGACAATTTTAACTACAAATTTATTATTCCACATTGAATATTAATAAATAAAATGAGATTTAATCCATTCTATTGGTTTTCTAGAATGAAATGGATATCTAGATTGAATATTAATAAATAAAATATAATTTAATCCATTCTAATGATTTTCTAGAAATTGAAAATGTTCCTAATTGAAATTTATAAATATAAACTAATATTTCAGAAACTTTTATTCCTTGCACATGTTTCTTTTATGATTGAATATGGAATCGAAGCACCGGGAATTTGTCATATTTGCTACTCATGCAGATGTCTTATACAAGTAGATGGTTGTACGTCGATTTGGTGAACAATTGCATTAAGATGATAACAATAAATACAGGACAGGGTTTGTCGACAGTAAGACAGAGATTTTTACAGGTCATACTATAAATAAAATAATAACAGGACAAATCTGTCTGACCAAAGTCTGACTTGGCTGCCCTGATATTTATATTATAATACTTTAAATTAAACTTTGCCAATGAATAGTTCCGCTTGATTCCAGCAACCATGCACTGTCGCCATCTGTTGCCCAGTAGCTGCACTTGAGTTGCACCAGTGAGCATGCTTCGGCGAGAGAGAGAGAAAGAGAGAGAGCTTTCACAGAGCTTTCGCAAACAGCTGAGCAGGCCAGGCAAATGGACAAGCGGCAGTCGACAGGCAACTGGCAGTTGGTTGGGAAAGCGCACAAGTGTCCTGGACCGGGCTGCGTTTACTGTGTATGTCCTTTAATACGACTGGCACGAAGCGGCGGCTGCTCAGTCGTCGTTGGCTCTTTCAGACGGACTGTTCTTCTATCGTGTGTGCTCAGACACTCAGAGAAACCGACTAAGCCGAGACACTTAAATAGGCTCGCGCGCGCTTCGCTTATCAAAAGACAGCCGAACACACACACACGATTGTCTCTGTGTGTGTGCGAGTGTCTGTGCGGGTGTTTGTTGCGGTGCAGTGTGTGTGTGTGTGTGTGTGTGTGTGTGCCTTGGGTACCCGGATGTTTGTAGTGAAACTGAAATGAAAGTCAAATCTAAAATACAAAACAAATAAATCACATGCCAAAAGAAATAACACAGAACACGCCAACAACAACACAGCAACAGCAACAACAAAAACAACAAGAAAAAGAGCAACACAAAATAAAATAAAAGACTAAATCGTTCAATAAAAACAAACTTAAAACACACTGTCTCTCGCCTGTCTCTGGAGCAAGGCGTAAAGTGTACAAAGTGTAAGAAACGCGCCAAGCGGTTGGGCTGGACTAGACGGAATGCTTGAGCCAATGCGGCGTATGCGCAACGCGACTTCAAAAAAAATTAAAGCATACTTTCGAGGGCTCTAATTTACGAGTATTTCGCTGAGCATATTTCGCCTCTTTTGTCTCTGCTGCGTGTAATAATTCATGTTTTTCTTTTTCTTATTCATTTCTTTTTCCTTTTTTTTTGTGGCAGCAGAAATATTACAATAACAAGAAGAGGAACTAAACGCAGACCAGCAGCAGCATCAGATAGAAATATTTGCCTCAATATGTCAAAGTTTATTAGACAGTTGGCTTTGCGTGCCCACGGCAATTTGTGGACAGTTGTTCGGTTCAGTTCAGTTTGGTTGTACAGCTCTTTTATGTCCTTGTTCTGGTGTCTCCCCCCTCCCCCCATTGTTTTTTGCCTAGACTATTGTAAATGTCCATTATATTTGATAAATGTGGCACACAGTTGAATACTTTCCCCTTCCCCATGCGAAATTGAAGCGTTTGTCTCTTCCGGCGGCTCATTACGGCCGGGCTCGATGCCGGGCCTAATGACTAGCTCATCATTTACTCAGTTATTGTACGTTTAGTGGCAAATTGACAGACAATTTGTGCGCACATAACGAGTAAATATCATTTAGTTTTGCTCTCTGATATCAGTCGGGGGCTATTGCGAAATTGCGTGTGAACGTGTGGCATGCAACACGCGGCTGGCATTGGCTGGCAAACATTCATTAGGGTTGTGTGCCAACTCAAAACAAATTGTCGTCCGTCTTAAGCCACAACAAACAGTTGCAAAGGCGCCCTTTGACCCGCGACCCTTATTTGCACATTGTTTGCTAAGGGCAAAGGCAAAGGCAGAGGCAGAGGCAAAGACAAAGACAAAGACGGAGGCAGGGGCATTGACAGAGGCAAAGGCGAAAAGCCCCGTTACCAAATGTTGCACGTAATTAAAATTCGCTGAATTGGATGCCACTTCAGAGTGACAGAGAGAGAGAGGGGGAGAAAATGAGTGCGATAGCAAGTTGTGTCTGGCTAAATTCGAGCGATTAATATGCATTTGAATGGTAAATCAGTTGGGGCAAAAGCTCAAGCTCAAGCCAAACAAACGCGATGAAGGTTGACAGCGATAAGCGATAAGTGTGACGGGTCACGGGTCATGGCTGAAGTTAAACAATGCGACACTCGGCATACTTATATAAGCCCCGATAAGTATACGAATTAATGCATATACTTTTATTATGTACTTTGTGATTGTGGACGCTGCCTGAAGCTCGAGCCTTATGCACCTTAACGAGTCCGCAGATATACAGAGAGAGAGGGAGAAAGCGAGAGAAGGAGAGAGTGCGACGTTTATACACAAAAGATGAAAATCAATATTTCATTTCAGGAGGCTCGCGAGAATTTAAAACTTTGCGGCACTTGAGCGCGAAACGCTGCTCTCAAGTAGCAGTTGAATTCTGCACACACTTTTCTTTTGATTCGAAGCGCTTCCAATTTTGCAGCTTTTGTAGCAAGCACTTTTTTCTGCATCCTCTGTGCACTGTGGCACTGAGAACTGAGTGCTAAGCATGCTCCAAAACGTGGCTGCCTGAATTGAGGCTGACGTCAAAATGGCGGCGCCTTAATTGCCGCACACTCGGCGAAGCGCATAAATTTTGAGCCGGTCACAAACACACACACACACACACACACACACAGAGAGGTGCCTGCACACACCAGTATGTGTAATTAACCAGCCTTATGCATCCTTTGTGCCGGTCGTTGTTGCTGCCTTGCCTTGCCCTGCCCTGTCCTGCCTTGCATTGTACCCTGCCTTGCCTTGTGCATACCTTTGTTGTGACCCAGTTGATGGCTGTGCTGTGTGTGTGTGCCTTTGGCTTTGGCACGTGTTGCATGTGGCATGCAACAAACAGGCGAGAATGTAACAACAGCTGCAATAAGCCGCCAGCAAATGGCACAGCAAATAGCAAGCGCTGGGCAAATGCCTTGCAACTTGCTCCTTGAGTCGCTCCGCTTTCATTGGAATATTTGATTAGCAGGCGGCCCTAAAACCAGACTGCACTCCCTGCCCGGGCCTCCCTCCCCTTGCCCTTAAGATATATGCAACGCCTGCTGTCGTTCTCTCTCTCTCTCTCTCTTCCACTCTTTCTCTCTCTCCTTCTGAAACTTTAAAGCGAAACACGAACATGAAGCTGGGAAACAACGTTAAGCCGATTTCAATGTGAAAACTCATGAAATATTCATGTCCTCTGTGGCATTTTTGATGCTCCCCCGAATCGATGGCGTCAGTGAGGCCCCCAAAACTCCAAACAGCTTTGTCATAGTTTTTGTTTATTTAAAAATGTATTTTATTTCATTGTTTGGACTTTCTTCTTTTTAACTTTTTAAACAATCGAATGAGCCGCTAGTCCAGCTACAACAAACTAACTTATCCCTCTACACCAAACGCTCACATGAATAGAGTTTTAAAATGCATCGAAATTAAATATTAAAATCAATTCCAGGGATATATATATATATCTATATATGATCTATGATATGATTTGCATTTGATTTGCACAGTTTTAACAAGTGAATTTAAGCGCCAGTCTAGTTTGGCATATTCAAAAACAACAAGCGCAAGTGAAATAAGCCGGCAGCTAAAATGGTAAGTGGATGCTTCAGTTATTGAATATTTATTATTCTATATAAACTGATTCATCAATACTGAGCTGTATAGCATTTATTATATATCAAAATTCAAATGAAAACTTTATTTGTAGGGCTTTTGTTATTCCCTTGCAGATGATATATTAATTTTGGCCTATAAAAAATATTTATTCTGAATCAGCATCAACTAGAAAGCCTAAATAGCCTTGTCCGTCCATCTGTTTTATTGCAAAACAATCTCTCAGTATTCCAACTATCCTGGTGAAACTCTTGGCAGACAAGTTGCATATTGCTTAACTCAACTTAAGTGCACCAGTTAATTTTATATATTAAGATATTAATTCTTTTTCTATGCTATCTAAATAAGTGAATTATATCTTATAGTTTTCAAAGGAACAATAAATCAAATATTTAAATTTTCAATAAAAAAGTTAATCTGTCTTGCGACTTGACTTATTATAGTTTATAGTTATTGTTTGTAAGAGGGCATCTCCAACAGGAGAACAAGTTGTGGTACTACAAGCTCAGTTGGTCTATTGTAACAGAAAACTCCCTCCTTTGTTTGATAAAATCCGTTAGAGCTGATATTTTGTAGAGGAGATATTGATCTGCGCAGGAACTGAGATATTCATGTGCAGACAGACTGGACAGTGCCAAACAATGTGCTTGGTATTTTCGTTGTCTTCTTGGCAGAGTTTACAAGTTGACTAGGTGGCTATTAAGCTCATGATGACTACATGCAAAATATTATGAAACTCTGTACAATTGCAAACAACTATTATAGAAACAATCGACATGAAGTCTTTGCTTTGTTTCTTGTTTTGGCTTGTGTGCATAATACTAGTAAACTGTTTTAAATAATAAATGAAGAACCCTCCCCAAACTGAATATGAGCTATTTACAGCCATAAATCTAAAAATAGACACCGACAAAGGCAGCACACATTCAACTTAAAGTATAAATATCTTTTTATGCCTGCAACATTCTGTTTCCCTCTGCAAAGTAAATATTTGAATAAATTTAAATTGAGTCTGCACAATATTAAACATTATAAAGGTTTGCATTATGGCGAGAAACACAAAGAATATTTACGAGAATTTCCATTTCTATTTCTATTTAAAAAAACACCCCCAACAAGGCAGTCAGTATTTGGCGGATTACTCGGCTCTATGCCGGGGATAATAGGATAAGCTAAACAAGCGTGCCATATTGACATACCAGCAAAGAGAGAATGCCTATCTAATGATTGCGATTTTCGCATTTCTCAGCGTGTTTTTTCACTTTGAAATTACGGCAGGGTACGGCACACAGACGAACACTTATGGCACACACTGTTAGCTGCTCAATATACAGCTCAATTTTCAGAGCCTGCTCGAGTTGGTGTTCGTATGCGTGTTGTTATTGCAACATTTCGATATGAACAACAAAGGCAATAAACATCAAATATCTGTTAGATACATCTTCATCAGAGAACAGTTGGGGCCCACTAGACGTATGCGTAATGTATGTAAATATATTTCAAGTATTTTGCTTGTTTAGTATTACTTCCGGCGGAAACGATTGATTGTGCGCCATCTTGCTGCCTCTATGGGCATGTGAGTGCCTCTTTCTCTATCTGGCTCGCCTCTGTCTGTCTGTGTGTGTGTGCAAGTGGCTGGGTTTGATTTCGCATAACAAATCAAATTGATTGCTCATAGGATACATTTGAAAGAAATGAAATGCGCAATCGTTATTGATTTCACATTTTTCACATTTACTTAAACAAGAAACAAGCAACGCCAGACAGCAGAGGAAACGAACAAGAAGCAGATGAAAAGCAGCTGAACAGGAGTGTGAGGAGTGTGGAGTGGGGGCTGAGGGGGCGTAACTGTCCGCGCACAGTTGGACCTCATTTTATTATCACTTATTTCGCCTGTAAATGTAATTAAAATGTGCGCGCATTCAATTTTTATGCCTTTTTTATGTTTTTATTTTGAGTGTCCATAAAAATGTTTGAGCTGAACGCAGAATCTGGTAATTGCCACAGTCAGTTGCAAGTTGAAAGAGTGGCTAAAAGACATACGAATACAGATGCACATCTGTATAGAGCACAAATGAATATCATGCTGTTGCCATAAACTAATAATTCCCTTTCCTTGCTTGCTTGCAGTATGGCTTCGTCAACTACGCCCTGGAGCTGCTGGTGCTCAAGCACTTTGGCGACGAGATATGGGAGAAGATCAAGTAAGTAAAGAGTCTGCAAAGCTCTGTCAAGTCAATCGCATTAATGCGCTGAAGATGAAGCAAGCTTGGGGGCAAGTTATGGCAATCTGTACAGTGGCTGTCAAACTGTAATTAAGGTAGTAGCGTATTATAACTTTGTGGCAACTTAAAGTGTATGTAACAGACAGATGGAGGCGTGGCAGATAATACAAACTAAAATATATAAATTCTGTAGGAGCATTAACAGCCGAGTCGATATAAATATGTCCGTCTGTTAGCCTGTCTTTCTGTCGGTATGAACATCTATGTCATGAAAATTATTAGAGCTAAGACTACAAAAAGTATATAAAAATATGTAAAAATAATGAACACAGTAATTTTTATATTATTGCCACGCCCCTTTCCGCCTTCGTAAATCAATAAAAAACCGAATTCCAAGCGTAATTTTAATGCAGTACAGTTCATTTATGGCAAGCACAATAACTATCAACTGCCAAAAGGTTTCTGCAAAATTGCTTGCGTTCGTATAATTAATATATAAGTTATTAGAGAAATAATTTTAAAGATCAACGGATTTCTGCTGCCTGCAAAGAACATAAAATACGCTGAACATGAAAGTTATATATTTAAGAAATCATTTTGTTCAATTGGTTAGTTTGTATATCACAGTAAAGCATAATTTGCAGCTCTGAAACTGTGAGTATGCAACAGGCAGACAGACTGGCAAATGCCGCAGGAGACAAGCAAGAATTGTCCTGTTAATGTCGCACAGCAATTGCGCCAAATCAGATGAGTTGTTGGTCTCGATTTGTGCCTTTTGGCCTTGCTGCCTTGGCGCAATTAATTTATAACTAAAATACATAAATTACTGAGCATTTGTCTGCATGGCTGCCTGGCTGCTTGCCTAGTCTGCCAGCAGCTGCAATTAACTAATTATCCATTTTTCACATTGGCACGCACACACATAAATGCCATGTATGTGCGGGTGTGTGCGTGTGTGTGTTTGCTACTGCTTGTGCCAACAAGCTGAACACGCGTCGCATTAATGTTAACAACGATTTGTGGTTCTATGCTTGCTCCCCGACCAATTGCAGCACACAGACTTAACGGATATCCGGGCAAAAATACCCAAAATGTTCTCCTTCCCTTGCTTGTTTGTTTGCCTTATGTGTGTGTGTATTGTCTGTGTGTGTGTGTGTGTGCGTGTTGTGTTTCTATGACTAAATACAATTCGCATTTATCTTAATTAAGTTATTGATATTGCGTGTGTATTTGCTTAGCCACCATTTGTAGCCTCGTTCCGGCTTCCCCCCTTTTCCTCTCCCTGCTTTGCCTGAGTCATGCATCGAGTTAACTTCTCGACAGAGAAGCTAGAGCCCAACCCGACCCGACCCGGGCTGGCTGCCATGACGTCAGAGAATGGCTGCTGCTGCTGTGGCTGCTTATACACTAATTGCCCGTGATTTATGATTTTTGATTGCCTAACCGCAAGTCAGCTGTGCCTGCGTCTTGGAACCCTTTTAATTAGCTGGCGTGGCAACAACTTTTTGACCATTGTAACAATGGCAACGGGTCGACCAATCGTGGCTGGCACTGACATGACATTTAATTACATTGCAGCTGGCATTGGCAGAGGGCAATCAGTGCAATGCTCAGTCCAGTGCCAGTGCCAGCGCCAGTGCCAAGAGTAACACTCATTATCCTTCCACTTGAGCAGTGCCCTCCTGCTCCTCTCTCTCTCTCCCTCTCTCTCTCTGTCTCTCTATCTCATTGGTTCGCACACAGTCGCACAGACATTGCTCGCAGACGGAGACAGCAATTGTGCCTCGTTATCCTCTCGTTCAGTTGCACTCGAAGGCATTCATTAAAAATAAGCCAAGACCAAAGGCAGAGCTCAAGGCAAGGCAGGGCAGGGCACAAGGCAAGGCAAGGCAAGTCGCATACGTGCGTGCCGTTGCCTTGTCTGCCATTGTCTCGACTGTGTCGCTGTTTGTCTGCCAGACAGTCTGTCTAACTGTCTCTCTGTCTAACTGTTCGTCTGCCTGCCTGCCTGCCTGTCTGTCTGTCTCTCTGTCTATTTCTCTGTTTGTCCTCAATATGAATAGCATTGGCAGTTGCCTTGATTGACGCACTGCCTGACCGCAAATGAATAAATGCGAATGAAAGTGCTGCCTCACACGCTTGGCATCCACTTCGCTCTCCCCCTTCTCCCTTTCTCTCTGCTGCCTTCGTTGATTGTTTTTAAAGCAGCCCTTGCTTAGCTCAGCTTTAAAGCCAACTCGAACTGCTCCCAGTGGTTGTTCCCCCTTTGCCAGTTGCTGCTCGTGCTCAGCTTCACTTAATCAGAATCAGTGCGCTAAGTGTTTTATGGCCCCGTTGTTGTTGTTGTTGTTGTTATTGCAGCTGTTGTTGTTGGTGTCGTCGTTGTTGCCGCATAATTGCAGCACATCAATCTGCAAATGAGCCTCATTAATCTGCCTCCAATGAGAGTGTATTAAAGCTTTAACTCGCCTGCCAAGCAAGAGTTCTTTCGTCTTGACATTGACTTTGATGTGTGCGCCGCGGCAAAGCAAGGCAAGGCAGGGATCAGATCGGGATGTGTAGATGCCTCTAGGAGGCCGAAACACTTGGCATCAATGCTCGAGACACGGTCAATGTGTTAGTTGTTGTTGCTGCTGCTGCTATTGCTGTTGTTGTTGCTATTGTTGTTGCTGCTGCTAATACACAGACCGGAAATGTAGTCTCTCTCTCTCATCATACACACACACACATACAGCCTGGGCCACACTCTGTCGCAGTGTCGCTTTATTGTTATTGTTGCGAAAGTCCTTGTTATTGTTATCGCTCTGCTCCTGCCCCCGCAGCCTTCCTTGCTGCTGCTGCTGCTGCTGTGCGTGTTTGTGGCACTTTAGACAAAAATCGATTTGCCTATAAAATGTTTTACATCACACACACATGCACACATGCACACACGGACAGCCAACACGACCAGAACAACAAAGCGCGCTGCATGTGTCGGCGTATTCGCCCGCAAGCCACTCGCCCACGCCTGCCCGTCTGTCTCTCTGTTCGTCTGTCTCTCTGTCTGCCTGCCTGCATGTCAATATGTCGGTCAACCTTTATATACCTCTATATATAACTGCGCCACAGATGAGCTGCTGCTTTTGCTGCCAAAAATTCACCGTTAATGCTCTGCTCAGGCCCGCAGCTGCACTAGGGCCCCCGCCTGCCAAGGGCCCATCTGATACAAAGGGGAATATGAATGCAAGGCAACAAGATTATATACTTTGTGGGGTGTGCCACGCCTACTATGCAAAGTGTGCACTAATTGGAGTAAGAATGATTGCATGGCTTGGAAATTGTATCAATCGAGAATAAGAGGGCCCTAAAAATAGATTACTCAAAAACTATTGTTGATCTTGACATTATATAATCGAGCAATAAGTAAGATGTAATTAAGTCTTAGATTTTTAAATTTTGTGAAATGTTTAATGAGCAAAAACCGTATTTAAAAACAAGGTAGTCACAAGTGGCAGGCACAAGTGGCCCCAGAGAAGTTCGGCACAAGGGCAGCCGAGTCTGTCGCTACGGTCCTGGCTCTCAGCCGTGCCCATTTAGCTGTCCGTCCACTTCTCGACTGATTATGTGCACATGAAACAATTTCAACTTATTTTTAGCTAAACAAAAATAAACGCAGGAGAAGCCCGAAAAGAATTTACCCAAAATGTAGAGCGGATTATACGCAGTACAGCTTGCAAGTTCAATATTTGGGCCAGCAAGGGATTAGCCTAGCGCTTGCCGCCTGCCGCCAACGTTCGCTTTATTTATTGCGCATACGCCTAGTGGCACACTGCGGGCAAAAAGGGGGAGGGAGGACGGACTCCTCCTGCCACTGTTCGGGCATATTAAATGCAAATTTGTGCGAATTTTGCAGAACACGTTCCATTGTAAACATTTTTGCGACTTATTAACTGCGCACAGACTGCACAGGCAGCTGAGGCAACTGCTGACAAATGCTGAAGCGTCATCAATCTTCATTCCATGGGGCGCAGCTTGCAAAGATGCCAGAACGGGGTGCGTTTTGTCACTCCAGCTAGGCAGAGATTTCATTTGATTACACGTAGTGGGGCAGCCTCTGCACTGGCTGCCATTAAAAACGCATTTCTCGGTCATGTTAATTCCGAAGCCGTTCACTAAGTGCCGCTTAAAAACCGCGTATAACAATTTCGGGTCGCTTTGGGCCATTAGGCAGTGACGGCAACGGCGACAGCGACGTCGGAAATGCTCTCATTCCCCATGCTCGTGTCCAGGCTTCATGTTACTCGGCTTTTATTTTAGCTCACCATTTGTGCTGTGCTCTTGCTACTCTTTAGAAATTCATGCCAATACACACATACAGGCACACACATACTGGCACTGACGCCTTCGCCTGCCACAACTTAGCCCGCAGCATTATGTCGTTTTTTCCTTGTGCCACACACACGAAAATCGATCGCATTTTCATGGCAGACATTATGGAAATTCGAGTCGCTTTTCAAGTGTTTGTCTGTGTGAGTGTCAGAAATGGCATTTCTCAGGCATGTAACGAGTTGAGTGTATGGGTGAGTCTCCCTCCCCCCCTCTCTCTCTCTCTGTCCCTCTCTCTCTCTGTGTGTGTTTGTGTGTGTGCTAATGCGTCAACAAATGTGCGTTGGCGCGTCTAAAGTTTCAATCCCAAGCAAAGGCGTTCGTTCTTCTGCGAAATTCCTCTAGTTTTAAATATAATACATGCAAAGCATCGTCTGCGGTGTGCCGTGTGTGAGCGTGTCGCTTACCAAGCCAAACAAACAAACAAGCCAAGCCAATCCCTTCACTTCCCTCCCCCCCTCCCTCAGGCGAACAAACAAACAGACTCTGCTGTTAGTTTGTTTTCAACTTTTTGCATTTCTGTGTCATATTTTCATATCTTCTCGCAAAGTGTCGCCGGCTGTTTGTCAATTGTTTTGCGCCATCGACAGTGCTCCAGATACATCTGCCTATAGTATATATAATATATTGACTGTCATCTGCAGCCACGCAGGCAACTCCAACTCACTGCCTGCCTACCCATTTGACACGTTTTCGCACTTATCGCCGAGATTACTTTTAGCTTTGATTGCATTTCCTTCTTCGAGTTCTTTCGGCTGCCTTTTGGTTGCCTCATTTATTGTGCCGTGTCTGATTGCTTCATATTCGCGGGCGCATCTCGCGAACCTGGTTCAGCCCACCACATTTGATGCCCTTCTAAGTTCGCGTTTTTATGCTCAGCAGTTTTATCGCTTTATGAATTACGCGCCCTGTGCGTGCGTGCGTGCGTGCCAGCGCCCCAACTGGCAACGCGGCGCATACATAATGCGCCAAATGATGTCTCATCCACTGCGAAAATTATCGCCTTTTATGGCTTCTCAATAGCAGCCATTTGGACTGGAGTGTCCTGCCAATGAAGTGCAATAAAGCACACCAAGATGATAGCAAAGACAGCAGCTATTTATATACCAGAGAGTGTTGTATGTTCTTTGAATGGCCCCGCACAAAAAAAGGTTAGATTAAGGAAAAAAATCGGATAGACTAGATGAAAAAAAGACAGGAAAGAAAACAGAATAGAGATTAGAATAGTTTTGATTAAAAAAAGGCTAAATTTTCATTAAGTTCTCATCTAATTTTATGTAAGTTCTCATGCTCAATCGATAATGTTCTACAATAATTGTGCTTTACTTTGTATATTGAAAAGAGTCCTAAGTGCAATATAAACTAATGACAATATAATTTTATATAATAATTCTGTTATTATGTTCATTGCACATATTTCTTTTATTAATTTAATTTCGAATCAAAACACTGGGATAAAATACAAATCATAATTTTGTACATCGATTTAAAGATTTCATTTAAATTTGTAGTGAACAAATGTTTTGGTAGATGCTTTATAAAATTAAATGCAATGGATGTTGTTTTATGCTTATGATTTATTTGAATAAAAATGTAAAAGGTTTTATAAAGTTACGGAGTGGCGGGTGTTGTGTGCTTGACAGTTAGCGATCGAAAGAGAAGGACTTAACGATGATTAAAAGGATATCGGGATAAAGGATAAATTCAACAGATTAATATCTATTGAAAGTAAATATTTAAATAAGTGTGAATGGCAAATTGAGAGGGTTGCCAGATCTCCATAAATTACATTTTATATGATCAATAAGAACAGGACAGTAAAGTTAAGAGATTTGTACAGACTAGCTAAATCAACAATTGGACAGACCTATTCAGAAAAAGGCTAACCTGGCAGCCCTGGTGCTGTTCTTTCCTTACCTCACTGCCTTTCTGTGTTGAAAGTGAGGGGCCCAGAATAGAGTAATCCCCGCATTTATATCCCTTTCAGATTGTGCATACTTTATGTGACAAATGTGGCTTAAGAGTTCGCACTCTAAAATTGCCGCTCGAGTGATACGGAAGTCATTCAGTATCCTGGCACAATCCAGGCACTAAGCCCACTTCTTTGTTGGGGGGGGGGGGTTGGGGTCTGCCACGGCCTGCGTTTCCATCTCATTTCACGCCAAAAGCTAATTATAAATTTATCGACTTTTGTGCCAAACTAAAGACCACACAAAGCCCATTAATTCATAATAATAACTTGATACAAGCCAAACAGCAAGTTTGCCTGGCCAGGCAGGCGAGGCAGGCAGGCTGTCGGGCACGGTGCCTGCCCCCGCCCTCCTCTGCCTGCGGGCGGGGCAACAAATATTAATTAAATAAGTTAAATATGCTGCCGCTGTTGCTGTCGAGCTGAGGCTGTGGGGGCGTTTGGGCAACGCCTATCATGTTAATCATACGCCGTGTATACGCGAAACTTTCGAATTGTGCGGGGGCAATAAAATTGCGTCTGGGGGCGTTCAAAATGCTGACCCACATTCAGTGCATCGCAGAAATTCGCATTTGGGAATTGCAGCAACAGTAGAGAGAGAGAGAGAGAGAGAGAGAGGGGAGAGAGAGTGAGAGTGAAGCAGGCAACTCACTCTGGGACGGCAGGCTGCGCTTAATGCAATTGATTTTATACGCATATTGTGGGTCAACTGTCTCTGCTGTTGCTATTGTTCTCCTTTTCTTTATCACTCGCAACTAAAACACAGTTGCACATGTTGTTGTTGTTGTTGTTGTTGCAATTCACAAATCGATTTACGAGCAGATGCAGCGGGGCACATCAATTTGACACGCTGCAACAGCAATCGAAACTTGCCGCGCTGCCACTTGACAGCAATGGCAATCGCAGCTGGGCTGGCAGAGAGATATAACTGAAGTGAACTCGACGTGCAAAGCTTCTCGACTTGTTTCCAACAGATTTGTAGACTTAGCCCCCTTCCTGCTGCCCTCTCCTCCCGCTGCCCCCTCTGTGATGTCATGCAAATCGATGGGGCTGACCAACTGCAGCCATTGTTAATCTGTGAAGGAAATTTCCCCTCGATTTGCATAGTCTGCCAGCAAGACATTGCCATATATATCGAGCAGACACACACACACACACACAGACAAGCAACAGCAACAACGACACGAACAAGGATGGAATTTCAAATGCCTGCGGCGCCATTGCAATTGTAAACTGCAGTGGCATGTCAGACCGGAAGTGTTTGCCTTGTCCCACTGTCAATTTGCGACATTTTCTTGCCGGTTTGCCTCGTTTGCGTCACTTCAGATTTTGCATTTGCTTTGAGTGGCCGTTGGGCATCATTAAATCAAACGCCCTGGTAACAAAATAAAACTGAGAATACAGCATAGGCAATGGGACTTGCCCCAGGGCTAAGGAAACTATCGAAAAAAAACTGAAACCAAACTAGAATTCAAGTGTGATATTACTCCAGCAAGAGATACTCAAATACTGCAGGATATCAGTACGTCCGCCACTAGCAGTCATTACAAATGATAGATAGGAAGTGGAGCAGGCACATCCCCGGAATGTATAGTACATGAAAACATCTTTTATCCAATGGAAATGAAATTGTGATAAATTATGTGGTGCAAAAACACAAACACAAACACAGCACAGACATATCGTGTTACTTTTAGAATCTACTTACATATCGAATCCTTGTTGATTTCTGTGCGACATATACTGTGTTTACACGAATCCTCACTTGATGAAAATAAGAGAAGCGCTCCAAGTCTTTTAACTCTGTCGAATAAACCTAGATTGCATATACATATGAACACCTAATTCATGTATTCACTTACACTCGCCAGTTAACTGTGAACTCACTCTCAATGCATTAAAGGGTGAGCCACAACCAACTTAACTCGCTATAAGTAAAATTAGTTGGAATGAAGCAATTGTATTCGACATATTACAAATCATTTTGTTGGTTATAGAAGAATATTACCACGTGTACCCATTGAAAGTGGTCAAAAAGTGTGAACCAACTATGTGCAAATGTATGCAACAGTTAGGAAGGAGGCGTGGCAGATCCCACTAAGTGTATATATTCATGTTCAGTATCACTTGCCAAGTTGATTGAGCCCCTTTTTTGTCTGTCTTTATGAACACGCAGAACTTAGGCTATTATAAAAGCCAGAGACACCCAATTTGGCTTGAATGTTTCTATATATAATATGCATATATGATAAAGTTTATTTCAATATTGGTTGCAAATCAGCAATTTCATTTTTCAACTTTTTTTTTTTTTTTTTTTAAATTATTATATTTTTATTAAGTGAAGAATCCATAGATCATAATATTGTATCTTAACATCACAGGGTGGGAAATATTCTTAAGAATTACCAAACACTATAGCAAAATTAGTGAAGTAGGAACAATTGTATTGGCAAGCCTTGCCGTTTGAAAAACCATGCCCTCCCCCAGGATTCGAACCCGGAACCCCTGTATAATAGTCAAACGCCTCAGACGACCCAACTACAGGGGTCGGTATTTTTTTTCAACTCGATTTGTAAGTGGCGTATTAAAGATCAATATTCTTAAATATCTACTTCATCTTCAAATTTCAATATGATTGAACAATAAATACAAAAGTTTCTAGAGAAAGTGTGCAAAGTTACGCCTCAGACGACTCAACTACAGGGGTTGGCATTTTTTTCAACTCGATTTGTAAGCGGCGTATTAAAGATACAATATTCTGACTTTGACTTAAATATCTACTTCATCTTCAAATTTCAATATGATTGAACAATAAATACAAAAGTTTCTAGAGAAAGTGTGCAAAGTTATGCCATGAATTCGTCTCTCTTGCATAAACAGGAACTTTTGTTACTTTACCTACTTAAAAATGCCTGAAATACACTACAAAAACGAAGTCTATTATATTACTTTTAGAATTATCTAACACACTGAAACTCTGTCGACTTCTTTCATACATAAATGCTACAGAAAGAATTTAAGTCTTAGCTGTACTGTAAATATAAACGTGGCAGGGCCAAGCTCAGGGCTCAGGACATTTACTGGGGGCAGTTGGCCGGCGAAAGGCCGCATTTATCAGCGTCCATCGACAGTTGCTAATGATGTCCTAATTTCGAGATGTCACAGTGCGCGCATAGATAAAACACACAGAGGCGACAAGAAAAAAGTGCAAGCGAAAGGAAAAGTTAAGGAAAACACACAAGACAAGACAGGAAGGGACAGGAATGGACAGGACAGGCCAGTACAGCAGAGGTGAAATTGGGGGAGAGGGGGGAGAAAGTCAATCGATGAGCAGCCACAAAATGGTTGGCATAACAAATGGGCGACTGGATTTCGATTCGCTTGCTTGCTTGAGGCGCGGTACACGCAAAGAGGTGTGTGAAGTGCGCCGAGGGGGGAAGGTGGGAGGGGAGGAAAGTGGAAGTAAGCTGCTGCCAAAGTTGCGCTTGCCACGCATGTGGACAGTTATTAATGAGCTGTCTGCAGTGCCGGACAAAAGTGGAATTCATTAATTTGCTTGGCCTGTCGGGGTAACGCCGACTACCCTGCTTGATTTTTTATCGCCCCCGCCTACTCCACCAGCTCCGCCCACTGCTGCCGACAGATTAAGTTCTGCTGCTGCTGCCGTATACTTGAGGCTGCGTTAAAGGTTAATCATACGCCCCGTGGCCGTGGCAGCTTAGCGACAGTAAAATTACTAAGCCGCAGCTAAATTGACTTGGCTCAGCTAATCGCAACGACAATGCCAATGACAATGACATTGACAACGAAGATGAGGATGACGAGGACGAGGACGACGACGCAGATGAGGATGATGATGAGAACGATAATGATGATAAGGCCCAAGCAGGCTCATGATGATGATGTTAATGATGGCAATGTTGAGGCTGACACGCCGTTCGTTGTATGTAGATGAGTTGCCTCCTTGGTCATTAACGACGTACAGCACGTCTGCGGCAGAATGCGCTCTGCATCGATTTAACGCTAATCACATACAAATGCGACCACACATGGACAACCATGTCGCATGTGGCATGTGGCAAATACGAATGGGCCAGCAGCAGCCAAGTAAGCGCAACGCACGCAGCGTACGTGCAATTGCAGAACGAGGCAAGGCCCTTTTTGAATAACACGCCTCGAGGATTACGGCACTCCGAACACACACACACACACACACGCACACAGAGGCAAGCCATAAGTATGCTCTACTGCAGATTTATCGCCCTGACGATACCCTTCATACCACAGCCAGGCAGGCGACATTAATCAGTCTAGAGAAGCATCAGCACAGCAAATGTGCCTCGAGTGAAGCTGCAAAGCACAAGTCTGGCATGCGGATTAGTAGAGTGTGTGTGAATTACAGTTCAGCTACACATAATTACAGGGTATTTTTTGAGTAACAAGTCTACTTTGTGTGCATGTTAATTTGTTGTTGTAGCTTCATGTTTGGTTTGGCCAGCAGCTTATCGCAGCTTTTGTGCTACCAGACGCTTAAAAATCGTTTTGCAATCTTATGGCAATTGCCTTTTTACTGTCTCAATTGTGGCATGCACATTCGCAGCCCAATTCCATGCAGGACTTTCCGCTCTCACTCTGATTACCAATGCTAATGTATGGCCTGCTCCTGGCCCAGTCTCTGTCTCTGTCTCTGTCTCTGTCTCTGTCTCTGTCTCTGTCTCTGTCTCTGTCTCTGTCTCTGTCTCTGTCTCTGTCTCTGTCTCTGTCTCTGTCTCTGTCTCTGTCTCTGTCTCTGTCTCTGTCTCTGTCTCTGTCTCTGTCTCTGTCTCTGTCTCTGTCTCTGTCTCTGTCTCTGTCTCTGTCTCTGTCTCTATCTCTGTCCCTGGCCATGGCCCAACTTTGTTCGTTGTCGCATGTGTGTGCAATGTTTTCACGTTGTTGCTGCTGCTCCCTCTCTCTCTCTCTCTCTCTCTTTCTCCCCTTCTCTGCCTCCCTCTTTGCACAATAAAATATGTGACTCACTTGAGTTATGTGCCACATTAACTTGCACAAGTCTTAAGTGGCTTTTAACCTTATTTCGTTTCCGTTTCTTGGCTGCAGCTTTGCACTTGCTCCATGGTGGGCTGTAGGTGGGCGTGGCAGGGCTGCTGCTGCTGTTGCAAAGGCAGTTGCCACTTAGAAAACTGCCAGCCAAGTCGAGCATGGCCGAATGTGCAAGCACCTTTAAGTCAGAGCATATGCGAATAGTGCACAAGCTTTGCTCAATTTCCCAAGATAAACAAAGAATTTATAGCAAGAGAAGAAATCTTCTGCTTGCTGTTCAATTTCAATACATTCGTTAACATTTGCTGTGTGTGTAAATAGGTTTCTCTGGCAAATCAAAGTACCTCACAAGTTCTGCGAGTCAAATACTCTCAGCAAAAGCAACTGAATGCGTTTTATATTTAGCCGAGCAGAGCCAGCAGCGCGCGCTCTTTAGCTAAGTGCCCAGCCATTGAATGTGCTAGTTTTCCCCCATAAATATGTGTGTGTGTGTGTGGCACATGTGTGTGTGTGCATGGGCAGATAAAAGCAACATACATCCGAGTCTTAAGTTTTGAGCCGCTCACAATGCGCAGCAAGTTTGTGGCGCCTGTCAAGGAGAAGGCGAAGGCGGGAGAATCAGAGTTCGCAGCCTAAGCTCCATCAAGCAGGGTCGTTTGTTGTCGTTATTGTTGCTGCTGGGGTTGCTGGGGTTGCTGGAGTTGCTGCTGCTGTTGTTAGGTTTAAATCCAAACCGATTTACAGTTTGATTCTATTACCAGAGTAAGCAACAACGGACGAGGCTCATTAAAAATTCGATGTGGAAGACTGAGGCAAAGCCGCAAAGCTCAAATCAAATTAGCTAATTGATTTCTGATATCAATTGCGGTCGCGCTTAGAAGCCTTTGGGAAGACCGAGAGAGAGAGAGAAAACTTGCAAAGCCAACTTAAAGTTTGAGCACCCAAGCCAAAGCCAACAAGTAGTTCATAATAAAGTGATTTAGTGGTTCGCCATTAAACTGCGAGGGAGAGAGAGACAGAGAGAGGGAGAGAAGGACAACGACAGTTGCCTGGTGCGTGTCTGAGGCGCATAAAATCCCCGAGCTGCGCATTTTCACTGCTGCTACCTCCCACACACACACGCACACGTGGGTACATGCGTGAGGGTGTTCTAGTGTGTGTGTGTACTGTGCGGGTGAAATGTTTGCCTTATGGCATATTAAACAATAATATTTGCACGCTGAAGCGTCAATAACAAAATAAAGCTGCCTCGGGTGTTCAGACTGCAAATATCTAATTGCCAAATGGGCAGAGCGAGAGGGTGAGAGAGAGAGAGAGAGGGAGAACAGATAAAGAGAGAGCGCGAGTTGAATCTAAAATGTTGCTGTGTGAAATAAAAACAAGCACAAAAGATACAGTCCAACTCCGATATACCAGCTATCCAACTGACCAAAACGATTTCTTAAAAAGCTACTATGTTTAGCGTATTTTGTGTTGCATACTTTACAGGGAGTGGAAATCAATAAAATTATTTCTTAAACGACTTTTTTGTTAATTAATCGATTGCAACCAAATTTTCAGAAATCATTTGGTGTTCAAAAAATGAACTGTCCTGCATTCAAATTATGCTTGAAATTCGCTTTTTATCGATTTACAGGGCCGAAACATTTAAATTGATCTACTTGCAATATTTACATACGTTTCAATAAATTGTATTTTTCGTAGTCCTCGCGCTTAAAGTCTCTGACATCTAGATGTTCGTACGGTGAGACAGACATGGCTGATTAAGAATGTATATACTTTGTGCAGTCTGCTACGCTTCCTTTTGTCAGTCACATACACTTAGACAAAGTTAGTATACCCCTTTTTGCACATTTGCAGTGGTCGAATGGTATAAATACAGATAAGGAGAGAGAGAGAGCGAGTTGCATCTAAAACGTTGCTAGGTGAAATAAAAATAAACACTATATTATTGCTGGGCCATTGGTCGAGCAAAATGCTTTGCCAGCCAGCGTTGCCATTTGCCAGATTAGGCCACTTAGCTGGCCACACCCACCTCCCTGCCCACGCCCCATGCTCCTGTTTTCATTCACGCAATATTCAAATGAGCGCAAAGAGCGCGAAACGAAAATAAGTATAAGCGGAAATTGAATTTGTAAACAGCTCAGAGATAACATTAGAAGAGACAGAGAGCGAGAGACAGAGAGAGAGATAGAGAGAGGGAAGGCGGATAAGTGAGGGCCAGCTACTAAGTGTCGTCTTGCATTTGTTACGCTCCGCTTACGCGTCGTATACTTAATGTCACAAGGAGCTGCAAATAACAAGGTGATAAATTGCCGGGTGTGTAATTAATTTGTACAGCTTAAATTGGCTTAAATGCGCCAAATTAATGTTTACTTTGCGCACAACATAAAATGTTGATATATTTTTTGTATTTATTTTCTACTGCACGCAAATTTGATTAGAGGCGATAAACGTGTGCCAAAAAATCAAATGGCCAATTTAGTATCTGACTTTGTTGTGTGCGCACGCACACATTAACTTTTTCAATTAAGTAGTCGATCAAACGGAGCCACACACACACTGACAAACACACACACTGACACACAGATAAAAGCACGTTTAAATCAATAAAAATCAATCATACGCAGCGTAGACAGGTGGGATGAAAGTCGACTCTGGGGCAGCCTCAAAGTGTGCGGCCATAATTTAATTTACGCCTTAAATATTTCTTCTTGTTGTTGTTGTCCTTGTTTTTGTTGTTGTTGTTGTTGATAGACACTTGGCTGGCTTCGAGCCTTGGTCTTTAAAGTGAAAAGTATCCAGCAAGAAAGCATACCCATGGCATGCCGAATTTTCTATGCCCTTTGCAGGTTCTTATGTCCCCCGAATTGCATAGGATTGTATGTATCAATATATATCAATGTAACAATATTATTCATAACTTTGATTGATACTGCTAAGTTTCTTCACAGACGGACAAACAGACAGACGAACAGATCGACTCCTCTGTTGATACTAATTCAGCATATATGTATTTACATTAACGTGTAGAAGCTGTCTCCTAAGGAGCGTTGCAAACTCCTGCCCGAATCGAATCTACCCTCTGCAAGAGTATAAAAAGCAGCAAAATATTTTATTTACGATTCACTTTATGGTATAAAATTAAAGAGAGCTTTCCGCAAATTATGAATCATGAATATACAAATATAAAGCATTTCTATGCAACTGGAATTCATTTTAATTTCGAATATCCTACCCGGACACACACCCACACATGCACCACACACACATAGCCACATAAGCATACGAGCAGGTCAAACCACAGGCAATATTTCATGGCATAATAAATTGGAGCTGCAAAAATCAATTTCAATTTTCGTCGGAAATATCCTGGAATTCCGAGTAGCCCCAGCCGCAGCAGCCTCAGTAGTTGGTGGCATAGGAAATTAAGAATCAACCTGTCACCTACACTCGGATGCGAGCAAAACACTCGCAATCGCACTTGCAGCAGTGCAGGCATGTCCATCAGCTGCTGCTGCTGCAGCCGTTGCACACAATTCACAGCTCAGCAATGCAGTCAAAATGAGCAATAACGAATTGTTGTTGTTGCCCCCTTTGCTCCCTTTCCTCCTTCTGAGTCCCCATAAGCCCCTCCGCTATTACCTGTGAGAAGAACAGCCACAGCTGCTACTTGTGGCAGTGAAGTTGGGTCAGGTACGCGCCGGGGCAAATGGAAAAACTTTCGCACGTATTACATCTACTTTTCTATTACATTCTTTTTTCTATCTGATTTCTATTCTGTTACTTTCTACATCTCTCTCGTTCTTTTTCTTTTTGCTCTGTTTTTGCCAAGTTTGTGCGACGTTTGCGTTTTTGCTCTGCGCGGCACGTTGTATTCAATTTGTTTTGGCAACAGCTTGGCACAAGTTCTATTAAATAATAAAGTCGATTTGCACAATGTTCATTCTTTCACATTTGATTTTGTCACTCTTCGTTCCGCATTTGTATTCAATGCAAATGCGGCTTAGTTAGACGACAAATTAACATACACAAAGCAGCTTGGAAACCACTCAAAAAATTGCGAGCAAAGTTTGCTTGAGAAAGTTGCGAAAGTCTTCAAAAATTTGCAAGTGTCTTTGGCCTGCTTAATTATTCTTTGCAACACAAATACAGGTGGCATAACACATACAGCTGCGGATAAAAATATCCAGACACCCATAATAAAAATAAAGATATAATCAAAACATAATAAAGAAGAGACTTACAACAGTGCGAGCAATTAGAGTTGTACCTTTTAGTGCAGACTAAGTTCGTTTTAAAGTATTGAAAATAGAGTCTGCGCCTCTGCTTCAAAATCTTTTACTGAGTGCAGGTTAATCCAATATAGCATTAAATTTTATATTCATAATTCACAAAATATTCAAAATAATAAACTTCGTTTAAGAAGTCGGCATATATTCATAAAAATTATACTTTTGATGTTAATTTGATAGTTTCTTCTTCAAATTAAAATCAAAATGTAATATTTATGAATATTTCCGACTTCTTACACGAAGTTAAATTATTTTGAATATTATGTGAATTATGAATATAAATAAAGAAATATCTAGAACTAAAGAAAGTACTAGGTTTTGAACTGAAAAGATGTTAATTTTTAGTTTCACAAACAATTATTCATTTTGTATAAAATGATGCTTAATCTGTCCAGATTTTTTTGTCCACCACTGTACATGTTGCAGAATTGAAACATGAGTGAAGACATTGGGGGTGGCTTTCTCTCTCTTTCTCGACTCGCGAGCAGCCGAAATTCACTTTACTAAACAAACATACACGACAAACACACACTTCCTCATACACACACTTACATACCCATACACACACACATTCACATGATGCGCTACACCAACACACTCATAAATTGAAGCAATTTAATTAAAATTAATGTATGTATTTTGTGCTCTTCTCCACACGTTCCTTTGCCTCATGATGCTGCATGCAACCCGTCTCCACTGCCACGTTTCGTCTCGTCCACAAAAAACAACATCAACATCCACATCATCAACAAACAGAAAAAAGGCCATGGTCAGCATGGAGGGACAGTTTCTGGTGCGGCAAATTTACGATGACGAAATAACATATAATCTAATTGGAGCAGCTGTCGAGATACTCAGTGAGTAGCTGCCACCTGTAAGTGAGTGTCTGTGTGTGTATACATCCTTCAACTATCCCCAGATATACCTGCTGACGATATACTGGAACTGTTCGGCAAGACGTTCTTCGAGTTCTGCCAGGATTCGGGCTATGATAAGATACTTCAAGTGCTCGGCGCAACGCCACGTGACTTTCTGCAGGTAAACCAAATCGATTGCCATCTTACATATCCTGCAGCGATTTCTGCTGAGCTGACTTTAATTAAAGCACATTTCGCATTTTACACTCATTTCACATGCATCCCATCTGTATCTCATCTCATCAGCCAACTCATCTCCCATCACATCTCATCTCATCTCAGATCGCATTGCCAATTTCGCACAGAGTCATTTTTCATGTTGCCACGTCGAGTCGCTGTTCTCTCGCCGCCGTATTGATAAGCATTATTTTGCTTCAGTGCACACACACTCGCACCCATACACACACCCGCATAGAGACACACCCATTTAATGCGGTTGGGAATACCTCGCCGCCTTTTGTTGCACTCACATTCGATTTATTTTCAATTTTCCACACTTTTCACCACACCATCAACGTCTACAACGACATGAGCAACACACCATCAGCCACACAACACTTTCTTACACACACACACACCCATCTCTATCGAGCTCGACATCAGCATGCGGCAGAGCGAACCGACATCGTCATCCATTCGATACCCATTGCTTGATCATAATGAAAAATGAAATTGAATTTTTGCTGCATTTTCATTGAATACATTTGGAAAACCACAACAAACACAATCACAAACACAAACAGAATCTGGACGCCCTGCACGACCATCTGGGCACCCTGTATCCAGGCATGCGGGCGCCCTCGTTTCGCTGCACGGAAAAGGATGGCGAACTGCTGCTGCACTACTACTCGGAACGGCCGGGCCTGGAGCACATTGTCATCGGCATAGTCAAGGTACATGTTCTCTTCCCCCCTCCCTCTCTCTCCCTCTCTCTTTCACTCTGCTTATCTTTCACAGGCCGTTGCATCGAAGCTGCACGGCGTCGAGGTGGAAATCGAAATAGTAAAGCGCAAAGGCGAGCCCATCGACGAGGCCGAGAAGGAGCGCGCCTTGGCACGCGATGAGCAGCAATTGGACACGACAGACACGACAGCAGCAGCCACACTGGAGGCGGCTGTTTGTCCTGCCTTAGTTTCAGGTATATCAGCAGAATCCGCATCAGCATCCGCCTCTGCAGCTGTAGCTGTAGCTGGCCAGGCAGGCCAGGCTGGGCCGGCGAATGCTGAGCAGAACAATAATCACAATGGCAGCAACAATGGCAATGGCTTGGGCAATAACAATGTCAGCAGCAATAACAACAACAACAACGATGGTCAGCAGATTGCGAGCGAGCTGGGTAAGCAACGGTTGTGGCGCAAACAAATTGCTTTAGGCTCATTACGTTTACAGACAGACAGAGAGACAGAGACACAGACAGACAGACAGACAGAGGAAAACACAGACACCCTATTAGCAAGCAGCATAACGACTTGGTCGTGCAACATGCCACATTTATGACACATTTGCCTGAAGTGGTTTGCTACACCAATGCAAACGAGGCCATTGAATCGGGTAGAAGTCAATGAAACCATCGAACTTGCGTAGCGGGGGCTGAGGAGGGGAAACAAGTCAAGTATTATGTGCACTAAGCTAATCTTGAATTGAAAATCTTCTTGCCTCACAGCTGCCGACCAATTGCCGGCCACATCGAAGGGCAGCGGCACAGTGGGCACACAGGATAGCTTTGATTGCGATGGCAGCGATAAGGAGCAGAAGTGCCTGCGCCTGCTGAAGAACAAGAGCGACGACATCGAGCGCTATGACCATGTGCAGTTTGTGATACGGGAAATCAATGTGGCAGCCAAGTCACAGCAGGACACGAAGAAGGACGAGCAGGCGGCCAACGATGAAATGGAGTTTCTCTGCGAAGGTACTAACCAAGCATGCTCTCTATTAATTTAGCTAATTGCCAGGCTAATCGCTGGCACCCTTCCCCACTGTCCGTCTCTTGCAGCTCCCCTCATCTCGCCGGCCACGTTCTGCAAGGTCTTTCCCTTCCATTTGATGTTCGATAGACAAATGAAAGTCGTGCAGGCCGGCAAGGCCGTTTCCCGCGTTATACCCAGGTAGGTGTAATGAGTGAGGCCCATTGTACTCGCAATTGCTGTTGCTGTTGCTATTGTTGTTGTTCTTGTGTTGACGATTCGCCATTAAGGCTGAGCCATTTTGGCCAACTAATCCCGTTTCATCTCTCCCTCTCTGCAGAGTCGCCGAGGAGAACTGCTCGCTGATAGAGGTGGTGGAGGCGATACGACCACACCTGCAGCTTACATTCGAGAACATCCTGTCGCACATAAACACCATCTATGTGCTCCAGACGAGGCAGGGCGCCATGAGTAGCCGCCACGAACAGCGTTTTCTGAGACTGAAGGTGAATGAGTTTTGTGGTCTCTCTGTCATGTTCTGTGTTCGGTTCGTTTCTGTTCTGTTCTTGTCTTGCGGTCTGACTCTGCAATCAGCCGCATTGATTTCAATATGTGACCGCACACACACATACAGATATATAGAGACACTCGCACAATGGCAGCATAATGAAATGAATAAACAAAATGGCCGCTTACGCACAGCCGCCGCCATTGAGATTGGAATTGAAATTGTGCATAAAATTTAATGTGGCTTGCGGCTTGCAACATAAAACCCAACTTTATTATAATTGTAATGGGACTTGCCGTGCACTCGACTAACTCGATCTTATCCCATCTAACTTGCAGGGCCAAATGATGTACATACCAGAGACAGATCGCATACTGTTTCAGTGCTATCCGAGTGTCATGAATCTGGATGATCTAACCAAGTGAGTGGGAAACAGCAAACAATATTGTACAATGCTATATCAGTTATAATAATATATCTTGGGCAGCAGTATACGATACTATATCAATTACAATAATATATGTATCTCGAGAATAAACACACGATACCATAACTTTAACAATCATATATCTTGGGAAATCAAACTGCAGCTCATGTTTATTATTTAAAAATGATTTATGGCGCACTGGCTGACAGTTTATGGTCGGTTGTTTATTATTTTTGCATTTAAATTGAAAGAAATGGCAAAATACGCTGCAAAATTTATTGGCGACAGTAAACATGCCTTGCCACACCTGGATACAGTCAGAGCTCAGTGTGGCTCAGTGTGTATCCTTCTGCTTTTACATATTTTATTTCATTTTATGCCATTTTCTATGGCAATTTCGCAGAAGCCAAGAGAGAATTCACATAGACTTAAGTTAAATAAAAATGTGTGTCATTTCTCTTCTACTGCAGGAAGGGACTATACATTTCGGATGTGCCGTTGCACGATGCTGCGCGAGATTTGGTGCTGCTGTCCGAGAAGTTCGAGGCGGAATACAAGTTGACCAAGAATCTGGAAATGCTCACGGATAAGCTGCAGCAAACGTTTCGTGACCTCGAGAGTGAGAAGCAGAAAACGGACAGGTGAGAAAAATGATGCAGAGAGTGAAAGCAGAAGCAGAAGCAAATGCGAAAGCGAAAGGAAGGCAAGAAACACATTAAGCTCGGAAGAACGATGAATGAGGAGCAACAAAAATCATTGCATGCTTTCAGGCGCGAAATTAAAATTACTCGAACATTTTCTTTGCATTTGTTTGTCATTCATTTTGGTCGTGCTGCTTCCCTCTCCGCCTTGGACACCCCCCGACAGGCTGCTCTACTCGGTGCTGCCCAAGTCTGTGGCAAATGAGTTACGACACCAGCGTCCCGTGCCGCCAAAACGGTAAGCCATACATAGCCCACCCATCGAGCCCAAGGCCGCTGCTGGCCTCCTCCTCCTTCTCCTCGCATCCCCGTCATAAATATTAACAATTTGCCATTTGCACAATTATTTATTGTACTGTATTTTGACAGCTACGACTCGGTAACGCTTATGTTCTCCGGCATTGTGGGCTTTGGCCAATATTGTGCGGCCAACACGGATCCCGAGGGCGCCATGAAAATTGTGAAAATGCTCAACGAACTCTACACGGTCTTCGATGCCCTGACCGACTCCAAGCGTAACCTCAACGTATACAAAGTGAGTGCAAATACACACCCGTATATAGTGCCTATGTAAAAGTATATGTCCAGTATATAAGCTATATTCGATTAATTTCCAACTGACTTGTGTCACTGCGAGGCTATCAAATTGAACTTAATTACACCTTTTCCGTCCGCAAACATTGCATGTCCAACCAGACCGAACATTTTTGACTATTTGGGTCAACTGACAATTTGGCCCCGCCCACAATTATTCCCCTCACACAAATTTTCAACGTTTTCACATTTTCGCTCCTTTCTCTCTCTCTCTTTCTTTCTCTTCAATTCAGGTGGAAACTGTCGGCGATAAGTACATGGCCGTCTCTGGGCTGCCAGACCATTGTGAGGATCACGCCAAGTGCATGGCTCGTGTTGCTCTGGACATGATGGACATGGCCAAGAACGTTAAAATGGGCTCCAATCCAGTGGTGAGTTTAGTTTCCATAATCATTTTGCACTTCTTTGGTATGAATTTGCTCGGTTGAGGGTTGTGACTGTGAGATACCATATCGTTTCTGAGGATATCAACTGATATTTTAGCCTGCATGAGCCTTTCCGAATTCTCTGCTCTGATTACAACAAACTTTTTGGAGTAATTAACTCGGAGTATTCCTTAATAGATATTAAAACTGCCATCATTAACTCATTAACATTTAACCCTAACAACTAACCTAACTAACCACAACCGATCTGATTGGGTTTTTTTCTGGGTTTCCTCAATCCTCTGCAAAAAATGTTGGTACTGCTAATTTGCTAGTCCCAGTTTTAAAATTTTAAAATTTCAAATTTAATTTTTTAATTTTTTTAACATTTTACTGTTTAACGCGAATTTTAACTTTAATTTTACATATATATTCCTTTGGTTTTTTAACTTGTAATTCATATTTAATTTTAATATAAAAAAATGTAAGATTAATTTTTATATCTAATTTTTTATATTTTTCTTACCTACAGGCGACTGTTCTTAGTTGACTTTAAATAAATAAATAAATATTATATATTGATAGTATACATTTTTGAATGATTTTAGTTGTGTATACATATGAATAGTTACCCCTCGTCCAAAAATAAAACCAATATGGATATACTAAGTTTGTACATGTGTTTCTAAAGACAAAAAGAGCCGCGATTGTCTGTATGAACATACAGATCTCAACTAATATACAATCTAGAGTCATCAAATTTAGCATGAAGATTCCTGTATATCCTACGTAAAAACAGTTTATTATAAAAGTTGAGGTCCACGCCGCTGACGTAAATCATTTTGTAAATTGTTTCATACGATTTGTAAGAGACGTATTATATCTACAACTTTCTACTTTGACATATAGTAATGTGATATTAATATCTAACCATCTACCAAATTTTAATTCAAATGGTTTGTAAATATAAAAGATATTGATGTCAACTTTTTCTTAGTGATGAGCAACTACTTGCGCCTGCACGTATGCAATAGTTTTTGCAACAGATACATATTTGCCTGTAAGAAAGTGTACTTGCAATAGGATTCACGGCAAGGGTACTAGATCTTACTGACGGCTGCCCACGACTGTAGTTTTCATCACGCATTTCACGGCCAACCAATTTTACTCCTTTCTAACATATAAAAATGTCACTAAATGTTTCTAGTTGCTGAATATCTTCATTAAAAATGAAAAACCAGTTAAAAACTCGCCAACTAACTTGTTTAGTTTAAAAATTAATAAAAAACAAGCAGTTAACGCGTCGAGCATTACTTATTCAAGAATTGCAGTTTGAAAATTTCACAAATTTCGTAATTATGAGTCAAAAGTTGTGCGCACTGTCCGTTGCACAATGGCGCACAGTGGCGCGTTGCACGTGCCGCGTGACAATTTTAAGTGAATGCTGCAAATTGTATGCACAACTAATGTATAACTTTTCAAGTGGGTAGGGATAGAGGAGATGGGCGTGGCAGTAGTGCCAGTTGCCTGCTTGCCTCCTAATTGTGCGCAATGAAAGCAGTTGAAAGTTGTCCTAACTGACTGTCTGGTTGTCTGACTGTCTGGCGACAGCGTGCGCATTCGTGTGAAGCTGCAACTTGAACAAGTTCGCGCAATTTGCTTGGCGAATGCCAATGGGGTTTAGGGAAGCGAGTGGCAACATTCGGCTCAATGGTGTGTGAACATCAATGGGGCACAACATCATGGATTGAGTGGCAAGTGCACGTAAAATATTAACAACGGCTTCATGTGATGCTACAGTATCGAAAAGTTTCTACAAAAAAGTTGAGCAAATTTTGTGCAAATTTCTAAAATTAATTCCAAGCAATGTCAAAGAGCAAGGCATCAAGTTCTGCGACAGGCAACCCCACACTGCCTTCCTCTCTCGCCGGATAGACCTTGGCATCCTTGGCACTTGACCGTCAACCGTCAGCTGAGACGTCGAGTCGTGGAAGGTAGGAGGAGGCACAGGGGGGCGGCCTAGCTGTGGTTTTTCTCTTTGGGCTTAAACACTTTTACTTTGAGTGCTTGAGCTTAAAATATACGCCAGCTATATATATGTGTGTGTGTGTGTATCTGTGTGCATATGCTCGATTCAGACGCATTGTGACAAATACACGCACACAGACATGACAGCGGCGGGTTGCCCACTTGATGGCATCCTTCACAATTACAGCAGCCAAGCGGCGTCGACTGAGGCAGCGCTGTCGACGTTGTAGTTCATGTGGACAATGCTTGTGGCTTGTCAGCTGCTTGCTGTGTGCGTGTGTGGGTGTGTGTATGTGCACCTATTTCTTTTGTCTGTGTGTGCAACAAGCCATAACTACATATACAAGCCAAGAGGGAAGGGGAGCAGAGGAGAAACTCGTCCTCGAATGCTCAGCTCATGTCGCTTGGCTTTATTGTCAGAGTTGTTTTTGCTCAAATTGCGTTGCCTTTTCGTCTTTGCCCCGTACAGTACACACCCGCAAACATACACGGCCCAAACTCTTGAGGCAACTCGTGGCAACTGTGTCGTCTTAAGCCATTCATCTGTCTTTCACTCTCTCTCTCTCTCGTTGCATGCCACCAGCGCAGTCAACTACTGCGGCTGCCAGTATTTCATATTTGACTGATTGCTTTTGGTAATGTAACCGGATACACGTACACGTACTGACTGCTCCCACTGTCATCAGACAACCCTCACACACACACTCACGTAGTCTTTGATGCATGTGCGCAGCCTTGCGATGACTTGCAGAAAAAACAGAATATAGAACGAACCGACAGATCCGACTTGCAATCATCCCCTTCCCTATAAACATTTCCTTCCCTTCACATAGAACTCCCCCAATGCAATTAACATGCGGCACAGTTGAACACAGTTTGCTCTACAATTTTGTGCTTCATTAGATTCCGATAGCAAACCAAAAATAGCTGCTCTGCCACTTTTTGCGGCCAATCATGGCACACAGTTTTCCCAAGTTTTTTACTTGTGCCCCTTCCCTACCTTCCTCTTGCCTCCTCGATCGATAAATATTGCCACACTTGTTTGAGCGAACTTTGCTTGCATATTTTGTATTTATTTCATATGCAAACTTTTGGCTATGTTGGCAATGCTGGCGAAGCGAATAAAATATATGAAATAATAATAAATATACATATATGTACATATAAGACTTGCATCAAGAGAGAAAACAGGATAGAAATGCTATATTAGGCACACCTTACACTCTTTCAACCTTTGATTGTATCAACGTTTATTCCTATACCAACTATATATACTAGTAATAATTTTCTAAACTAGTTAAATGTAAAAGAATATGATTGCTTCCGTTACAGCTATATTGCTATAATAGCTGTAAACTCTAGTTTCGATTTTAATGAAATTGGTTGATGTAGCTAGTGTGGCTGCAACATCTTATAAAATAATACAAATCTGGCGATAGTTTCTATGACAACTTTACTATCTATCGGTTCGAATCGACTGAATACCGTGCACGATAACAAACATGAGTGCAACTCTGCACCTCTAAACTTGAATTCAAGCAGCCTATAAATTAATTGCTCAATTTGTTCTATAAATCCTCCCCAAGTCAAGTGCTTTATTCACTGTACCTGCAGATAAAATTCCCATCTTATATGTTAAGCTAACCTAAACAGAAAGGGCAAAACGAACGAGCCAAAGACTTTCTGGACTCACTTATCAAAATTGCATTAGGTGGCCACATGCTCAAAGGTCGAGCATTGATTCGATTTACTTACTTGCAACTATTCATTTTAGTTTCCATTTCAACTGTGAATGTATTCCAGAAATACAAAGCTGATTTTGGCTCAGCCTTGCTCAATAATTAAGCAAAGTTTCCAAGACTTTTTAGACTCGGGACTTTTGTGTGAACTTATCTTATACTTCCTCACGTAATTAGAAGAGCGTAATGCGTGTGTACCCTGTACTAGCAGTGTGTCATGTTAATGGGTAGTTTCAGTCTCGAGCAATCTCATTAGACAGCTTAACTTTCTGCAAGGCGTAACTACAGCAGCGAAAGATTATCCCATTCTAAGTACTAACCCAGCACACATAATAGTTCTGCCTCGCCCGACGTTGGCGTCATCACGCAGGGCTGCCCCACTTCTCCCTCTGCCTCTCCCGCTCTCTGTCTCTAACTACATTCTCGCCTTAGTCGCATTGGCAGCCGCAGCTCATTTCGCTTTAAATTTAATTAAAGAAAAGTTTTGGCCACCGCAGCAGCAGCAGAAACAGCAGCAAGTGCAACTTTTTCAAAGTAATTGTGGCAACTTTTCGTCGGTTTGGCTTGCAACTGAAAAAAGCGAAGGGAAACTGGAAAACTTGAGGCATTTGGCTACACAACTCGAGACCTTCTCATTTTGTTAGCTTTGCTCTGGCCTGGTCTGGTTGGATCTGGCACAGTCCAAGTTCTGTGGCTACCAAAGTTTATTAGCACAATGAAGTGTTGCCACGGCATGTGGCAGCATTTCTTGGGGGGGGGGGGGTTTCTTGTCTTCTTGGTGTGAAGTTACATTTTATTTGGTATTTTATAAATTCGATTAGCAGCTCTAATTGTTATTTATACCTTATGTCTATTTACCATTCTCTTCCCTTTGCAGCAAATCACCATTGGCATCCATTCGGGCGAGGTGGTCACCGGCGTCATCGGGAATCGTGTGCCGCGCTATTGCCTCTTTGGCAACACGGTCAATCTCACCAGCCGCACTGAGACCACCGGGGTGCCCGGTCGCATTAACATCAGCGAGGAGACCTATCGGTGAGTACAGCAACAACAGTAACTAGCTTAGTTCAGCCAGCTCATTCGGTTCATTGGGACTGGTACTGGGAGTGGCAGCGGGAGTGGGAGCGGGAGTGGAACTGGGACTGAGCCTACTGTCCACGCGTGCTTCATTAGCCAGTAGATAGGCAGCGACAGCAGCCCGCTTAGCCTCTTCAGTGATGGCTCCATTGCCGGTGGCCACAAACGCAGCCACAGCTGCCTTTTCAGCATCCGTGACGGGCTCCAGTAGCTGCATTTGATTATCGCTCTCATCCTCACTCTCGTCGTCGCTCTCGGCACTGCTGGGTATGGTGTCCAATCTGGGCACGGCATTTGACAGGCGGCTCTGCATTGGCTTCCCACTCGACTGCGATTGTGACTGCGACTGTGACTGCGAATGCAGCTCCACTCCTGCCACCGCCTCAAGCTCTTCGGTTAGATCAATATAGCGCTGAAGGCGCTTAGGCAGACGCAGAGTATCGATGCCATTCGGTAGCTGATAACGTTCGCGCAGTACATCGCGAATACGGCAGCTGTGGGGCAAGTTAATATATTAGATACACAAGTCTTTAAGCATATTTCCCACATATTACGCGGTATCTTGGCAACTTTGAAATCTTCCCTTCAGTCTGTCAATCTTTGCAACATATTTTATAAATTAATTTAAGTTTCACATAATAAGCTCAGATAGAAAGTAGGTAGAAGAACAGAACAGCACAGCACAGCAAAGTTCATGTGCTTAAAACTTTTGTTGTAAGAAAATTTCTATAAACTTTACTTTTACTCTCGGCAAGTTGCGCTTTCCACGGCGAAGAAGTTCAAGTGCCGGAAATTGTGAGCTTGATTCTCTGCTTTTTTTTCTACTTTCTTTGCTTACTTGCTTCAATCCAGACTTTCGCTCTTGATTGAGGCATAGTGAGAGAGAGAGAGAGCAGTAAACTTTTTAATGCCAACCTTTTGGGCTGACACAACAAGGCAATCGCTTTGCAGACGCACTGTCATCGGGTTCCATATAATGCTAATCTGGCGTTTATGCTGGCCACAAGCAATATGGCGAACTGTTGCACTTGAGGCGAAACTTTTTATGTACTTGTTAATTTGTCTTGTCAACATTATTGAGTTGGTAAATGAAGTGTGCTTTTGTTTTGGCCATTTTACGACACTCTACGCAGTTCGGCAATCAATGAAGTAAGTCCCAAAGCGGAAGCCAGTTCTAAGCGGCCATAAAAGTCCATAAAAGAAGCCCACAGCAGACAACAAACGACAACATGCTGGCCCACTAAGCGTATGCGCAATATGGCAACATGAAGCTTAAATTTGTGAGTGTTGTGGATGAATTTAAATCAAAGCGTAGCGTAGCGAAACGAAATGTTAAGGAAATCGCCACCAATAATTGAAGTTTGCATAAATAAAACGAGGAGAAGCACCCCCAGAAATCGAAGTCAACTGCAAGTGGACCAAGCAAATACTGAATTGACTCTGAGCATGTACTGCTTCAATTTGTATTTACACACGCATGTTGTATGCATGTGTGTGTGTAAACTGTATACCTATCTTACGACGATATACACTCGTCTAGTCGTGTTGCGATATGCAGAAGTACGCGGTTGGCCGTAGAAAAACAAGCTAGCCAAACAGGCAAATAGTAGAGCAGAGAAAACAAGTAAGGATGTGCTTGCTTAAGTATGGAAAGACTAGCACATACCCTTTAGTTCCTTACTATGACTATTCCTATCATTCCTATTGCCTATTTGTCTGTCCTCCTGTCTGTATGAGCACGCAGATCTCAGCTATTATAAAAGCTAGGGACACCAAACTTGGCAAGAAGGTTTCTGTATGCTATAGGCAGATAAAGTTTATTTTAAATATTGAGTTGCAAATCAATAATATAATATTTTGACTCGATTAGTAAACGTCATATAAAAGATATAACTTCTAACTTTCTATCTCTTCTCCGATTTTTAATTCGATAGGACAAAAAATAGAAATTATTCACTTTAGTCTTTTTAGTGTCGAGGTGCCCTACTGTTCTTCTTGTTGCTGCTTGACTTTGGCAGAGCCCTTCGCAAATACTCATCTGTACAAGGTATAAAGCACGCACCAACACTAGTCGGGTGAATGGCGCAAAGTCGTTGCCATTTTTATGTGACACGTGAGTTGGCAAATGGCAAACAAGCAGCAAGGCAAATAGTACAACAAGTTAGGGTCACGATGAAACCCGATCAAAAGGGGGCAACCACAGAAAGTTAGCGCTGACAACTTATCAAATTAGTCGATGGCCTGACAGCCAGATTATCGATTAAATGCGAGTACTAATCAAATTTATAGAGGAAATTCAATTAAAGTTGCCCAACAGCTGCAGCAGCTGACCCGTTGAGTCGCTTAGCCGCTCAGTTGCTTGCCCGCTTGGCCGCTTTCACGCAGCTTTGCGTCAGATATTTTGCGTTAGGCCACAATGAGGACTAGACTTTCGCATAATCCTCACACACATACACACAAAGACAAACCCACATAATAAACAGGCGTCGAGCTAAACAAAAAGGCAGCCAAATTTAAGAGGCATCAAGTTGGAAGTCGACACAGTCGCCTCAGTTGTTCGTTGACGGCGTCAACAAAACGGTTTGTCAAACTGTCTGTCTGTCTGTCTGTCTATCTGATTGACATACAGACAGACATTTGGGCCGTCGTTGCTTCGACTTTTATACTTATTAAATTTGCCGGCTTATCAGAATACTGTGCGAATACTTTGAGACCCGTATAGAAAGTCAAGCAAGCGTTGCGAGCAGCGGCAGCAATCTTGGCCAAAGTAATTGAATAAAAAACTTCCAACTTGTTGGCAACGTCAGCAGCCATGTGCTTGGCCTGCCTGTCAAACGCTGACAGTAAGCCCTATAGTTCTTCCCCTCCCCTCTCTCCACTACTATAGCATACCCCCATCCAGTCCTCTGCAAACCCATCATACCATTGTCCCCAACTTGGACTTCAAAGACAAGTGGACAGTTCTGCTGGCCCTGGCAAAAGTTCGGCTTTTACAGTTTGATAATTACCGACAGAAGTGACGCAGCGTGGGCACGCCGTAAACCTGTTCCCTGCCAATGATTTTGTCCATTAAAAGACGTCCGTAGCGCTCAAAGAACATTTCACGACGCGACGCATACAAAAGGGGCTGAAAAGAGAAGAGCAACAAAAAGAAGCAAGAATTTCATTTGTTAATATAGAATGCCGTATGGAGGCGTTGCCCCGTTGCAGACAGTTCCAGAAAACGTATTAAGCTATAGGTAGAAGACTCTAGATAATATGTTCTTTTATAAGACATTAAGCATCTTTACACAAATTCAAATCATAAACTAGTAAGAAATCTACGGTTGAGTGACTGACCAAAAAAACACTTGACTAAAACGTTATAAATATATAACTTCTATGTTTAGCGTATTTTGTATTGCATACTTTGCAGGGAGTGGAAATCTGTTTTTTTTTTTATCTTTAAACTTAACTTTATTTATTTCATTAGAGATCAGAATACAAATATTTCTATAACCTAATGAGCATCTATGGTTGTTACTTCTCCTAGACTACTTATAAATAGTTTCTGTGAATTAATAAGAATTTAAGTGTATGTTTCTAGTGTAATTAAATTGTTAATGATTGATTATAATATTATGGAAATGTCTCCTTTTAAGTCGTCTTATTGGAATTGTCCGCCTTAAACGTCGGGCATGGTCAGTCTGTCGTTGTATCTGCTTGAGTGAAATGAGATCTGAGTATCTCTTTAAAATTATTTCGCAAATAACTTCCATTATAAATATCTGATCGCAACCAAAATGTTCAGAAAATATTTTGATGTTTATAGTTATTGTGATTAAAACAAAAAAGGCCTGCATTAAAATAGGCTACAAATTCGGCTTCTATCTATTTACGCGGGTGGAAAAGAGCGTGGCCAACATGTAAAATCAGCTTTATCTGCGTGCAATATTTTGACATTCTTTGTAAACTTTTTGTAGTCCTCACTCTTATAGTCTCTGAGATCTCGATGTTCATACAGACCAACAGACAAACGGACAGACGAACATGGCTATATCAACGCGACTGTTGATGCTGCTTAAAAATATTGTATATAGTTTGTGGGGTATCCTTCTGTCTGTTGCATTAGTAGCTTAGGTTTACCTTTTGTTAATTAACTTATCGACGAATTCGTTATGCAGAACATCTCCCCTCATTCGTTTAATGTTCAACTCACCTTAAACGGCATCTCAATCATGGGAATATTTCGCAGCAGTATCTTGAGGCACAGCACCAACTCGTAGCTATAATTGCGTCCATTCTCGATGAGTTTGTCGAGCAATGCAATCGTCACGGAGCTGCCGCCATCGGGTGGCAGCGGCGAGGCGCCATATCTGCAAAGATGATAAGCGGTCACGAGTGCGGCTAACTGCTGGCTACGTGCAACGGGGTGGCAGCTGCCAGTTGCAAGTTGCCCGTTGCTAGTGAGGCACGTAGTTGGTTGGCTTGTGGTTCGGCAAAGAGGTGTGGGCAAATGTTCTCTGTGCGGTTGTTAACTGTAATTTGTAGACGACAATACCGACGGCGAGCCAAGGAGGCCAGGTACAACGGAAAATAAATGTTTGAAATGCTGATAGACACAGTGTGCAAATGAAATAATGAACACGAAGCTGGCGGTCATGTAGTCGACGCCCTTGTCATATGCACACACGGATGGCAGATGGCGACGGCGGCACACGCGGCGTATACATAGAGCGCACATACGCCGCGTTAGCCGTGTGTGCAGTGTGGTAAATTTTGTAAATGAAGTGCAAATGTGGCATGTGGCAAGGTCTGATGGCACATGACGAGCAGCAAAGGGGCAAAGGTAACAGGGTTGTCATATTTCAAACTGTTTGTCAAAAAAAAAGGTTCACTTCTTCATGTATCACGTTGATAAGCAGCGTAATTTATATGTATATGTGAGTGTATATATATATGTGAGTGTATAACTGTACATTTGCAGCATAATTTATAATATTGTCTTTTGGCATTTTAATTTACCAGTGAAAATGTTGCGCAGGTGAGAAGCAACAACAACAATATCAACAACGCGTTATGGCCACAATTTGCATATTTTATGGCCAATTTTAAATGAGAATGCAGCAAAGCGTAAAGCAGAAAGCGAAACTCAAATCAAAATGTAAACAATATCGACAATTTATGGCCACATCAGCAGCGAAATCAATCGAGAAACAGGCAACCAGGCGATGATGCAGAACGCAAAAACAGCCACAGAGAAGAGCTGATAGACCCTTTGCCTCAATGGGAATACATATAACCAGCATTCTCCTGGCTTTGCTCTACCTGAATTACTACCTTCCTCCTGCCAACTTCCCCCTTGCTTTCCATTAGCTCGCCCTTTATCGTGTTCTTAAAATTTGTTGGACCTCTTAGCGAGATCAGGCAATCAAAACTTTTATAGAGATGTATAATACTTCAAGGTGAAATGGGGAAACTTGTTTGTGAAATGCTCAGTGAAAACAGGCTAGAAAACTAAGACGTTGCTTTTCAATATGGTTTGCGATTTTTAAAATTAAGAGAGCAAACTATGCTGTATAAATACTTATTGAAGAAATGCGAAATCTTATATTGAAACAGCTTAGATACACATACAATTATCATAGCTGAAATAAAATAGATGCCTCAAATACATTTTATCATTTCAACTATAATAAGTAAGAACCACAACTGAAACAGATTTAATAGTTACTAATTCCGTTGCTATCATTTTTATTCATTATTTGACATAACATACCCTAAGCTACAGCCCGACCTGAGTATATACTTGTATATTACAGTAAAAAAGAAAGCATTCATGCAGGTCTCTTAATTATATGTAGAAAACTGTATGACATATTAGGTGTCTCTAGCTTTTATTAAGCTTAACTCTTAACTCTTGACAGACAGACGCATGGACTCAGAGACGGACAGACATATGAACCTACAAACAGACAGACAAGGCGGAAATCCACTTAGCTAGTGATGCTGGTCAGCAATATGTATATTCTTCTTCTTTTCCACAAAGAGAAAATGCCATATTTTACTAGGCGAAGGGTGCAAGTAGAAAACAACGCGAAAGTATTGGGAAACTTGACTTAAATAGAGTTTACTGATTTTGTGTGTATCCCAAATCTGGCATACCGCACAGAGTAGAGCAAAACACTTTTGCCAACACTTTACCAAGACAAAAAGAGAAACCGAACAGCAAAGCATAAGGTCGACTAAGTGAGAGGGTATCTGCTGCTTTGGTTCGGCTTGACTGAGTTTATAATTTCGTTTCCTGTTTTGATTTGATTGCCATCGCTATTGCAATCGCCATTGGCATCGCTGGCCATCTTTCTGGCTGGCAATCAATAGTCGCATTTTATGCAAAAGATACTTTTTGGCGCGCCATCAAAAATTGAAAACTTCCCCTGGCTGCCAAAAGCAGTGCAAGCAATGAGGCGAAGCAGCAGCAGCAACAACAACAACAGTTGCAAATGCACAACGGGCAATATCAAGTTATAAAACAATAAATTGCCAACCGCAATGAGTAAGACTGAAACGGAGAGAGAGAGAGAGAGAGAGAGGGCCAGAGAGAGAGGGAGCTAGATCCAAGGACGAAGCAGAGACTGTGAGAGCGTTTACATATAAGTTCTATGCAGTTTAGTTGTTGTTGTTGTTATTGCTCTTCTTCTTCGTCTGCTGTGCCTTGTTGTTGTTGCTGCTGCTGCTGAGTGCACACTCGTAAGATGCGGCAATCTGCTTGCTGCTTGCTGGCGACCATGAGACACTGTGGAGACGCGTCGCCTCGCCTTGTCATGCAAATTCGCTTTGGCAGCGACTTTCATATTTAATGTTAATATTTGCATCTCTCTCAAGAGCTCAGCAGGGGCAGTGGGCGTGGCCCGTCACTCTTGGCATTGTCAGTCGCAGCACTTGATTATGCTAAGCGATGCGCAGAGAGTTTCATGTTGCATATATTGCGGCGTTGCCACGTTGCCACCACCAAGTGGCGCGCTCACTTAACACAGTTTTTCGCGCTAATTGAAGTGCACCAGGCCCGCCCACAGCCCGGCCCGCCCTCTTCTTGGGTGGCACGCAACTTACCTGAGCAGTATTAGCAGCAATTCGGGCGAATTCGCCTGCAGCGCAATGCGCAGCGGAGACGAGCGGCCACACGACTCGATGGGAACATCGATGAATCTGCAAGCAAGAAACAGGCATGGTTAAATATTTAGTTACACTCATAATGTGCTCTCTAAGTGGCCAAGCTCTTTAGGCAATGCGAAAATGGAAAATTGCGTAGACCCTCGGGCCACACATTGTTGCTTTAATGGACGCTCCTATCTCGGCCCATCTGCAATGAGGCGTTGCTTTTAAGCCCCTTCAGTAAGAGCAGAAGCAGCTGCAGAGTACGCACGGTAGAAATTAGATAGTCTGCTTGTTGCTTTGTGGCTCTTAGTGCTTTGCTTTGCTGTTTGGGCATCTCTCGCATAATGCGTATACGCAGCGTAGTCCACTGTGGCATTAGCATGTACACGGTACGCACACTCGCCACGCACGCTCGAGACAATGATACTCATACAACAATGCACGCACACACAAAGAGCACTCGCAATACACGCACACATAAACAGCCATACACATACACACGCATATAACACATACACAGGCATAAAAGCCTCGCATTGTTAGTGCCTCAGTTCGTCTTTATGCCTACGCATAAAGGGCCAAACCACAATAAAGCGAAATTAACGCACATTCAGGTGATTTCCTTGTGCACACACTCACGCACACACACATGCGAGTCTACATCGCAACTTCAGCTCTGGCTGGCTTTGTCGACAAATTAATTTACAGTTTATCTGTCAAGTGCAAGTCCAGTTAAATGCAAGGAAGGCCCGGCCACGCCCAAACTACAATAGTTCCTAAACTAATCTCAACATTATCATTGACATTCAGTGGTAAATTAAATTAAAATTCGCAGCAAGTCTGTTTAAAGGGAATGTTTACAGTTATCACAAGGAATTGTAATCGGAAATTATCAGTTATTAATTGATTAAAGGAAGCATTTCCAATGCCTCTCTAATGGCAAACTATCGATATCAAACCAGTAATAAAAGCAACAGTCGCGCAGCATGCGATAGTGGTAGTTTAATTTGTTAAATTCATACACATATGCATATGCACATGCTTTACAATTATTCCCAACAGAGACAGAAGCATTTGGTTTTATTCTCATACTTTCTTAAATACTTTCATACTTTCTCTAATTAAATCCAAAGAAATTTCTTAAATAAGTTTGATACTTTATTGATAATTCATCGATGTAACAGCGATAAACATCTATCTTTCTTCTGCTATCCATATATAGAAGTCATTAGTTTTTTATAGTACCAGTAAACAGTAATTTCTTGCGAGAGTTATGTCCAAAAGAGACAGACTCGGCCCATTAGTGACATTAAGCGTGGTCAGATT
This sequence comes from Zaprionus davidi, assembly GCA_018903715.1. Taxonomy (NCBI): domain Eukaryota; kingdom Metazoa; phylum Arthropoda; class Insecta; order Diptera; family Drosophilidae; genus Zaprionus; species Zaprionus davidi. The sequence continues at coordinate 7,575,597 of JAEIGL010000003.1, forward strand.
ACTTAAATACTCTAATGTCATATTTGGTAATTTCATAACCTTCATTTAGGGAATATTTTATGTGCATATTTCAGCCTGTTTATTAACCAATTACAGACAAGTTTGCATTTGGATGGAGATAGTTATTGAACACATTAAAAACTTATAAGCATTCTAGAGGCAGAGGAAGGCGTAGCCAAATTTTAAGTAACTTATAGACATTGCAATATAGGTGAGTGTTATCAATAAACTTGCTAGCTCTAGCTCTTATAATCATTGAGATCTACAAAGATCTAATCTTTGACAGACAAAGGAATAGATAGATGGACAAGGCTAGTTCATCAGCTGATGAAGAATATATAATATGAACTAAAGGGATATATGTATAAAAGTATGTTCCTTATGAGGTCGCATATGTCTCATTCTGCCTGTTGTACTCTCCACCTATACACAACAATAATTCTATTGGTATAAGGAGGGATAGTTGTGGCGCTGATTTGCACAACTCTAACTTAGATATCACACACAGAAATACACACACACACATGCTAACACATCCTGCCACAACCACACACACACATACTTAAGGCACATTCATTTGCCTTTCCGTGCCTAAAGACATCAAGTGCGAGGCCAGCATAACCCTCTGTAACATGCTCCTCATGTTTGTCTTATGATGTTTCTGCGCGTGTATGAGTGTATGTGTGTGGTTATGTGTGTGTGCCTGGCAGTTCGCGTGCTCTTGTATCAACGAGCTTGAGTGTTAGCCTGGCAGGCGCTTTGTGCGCTTATTACACGCATTTTTGACTTTAATCCTCCGGAGTGCGCCGGCAAACAAAGCCGAAATAACAAAGGTTTACACTGCTGCTGCTGCCTGTTGGTTGCCCGCTTATCGCAGTACACACACACACGCCCACACACACACACACAGACACACATAAATCTCTGGCTGCTAAAAAATGAGACAGCCGACGAGCTGAGCTCATGTTGGAAGTGAAAATCTTAATTATACATGACACCAAGCAACAAACGACCGAGATTGAAAGCCACAGCGGCCATTGTTTCCCAGCATGCATGTGTGTGAGTGTATGTGTGAGGTGTATGTGCTTGTAAAGTGTCGCCATCTTTTACTCAATTATGTCTGACAAACATGCACGACGAACAAACAATGCCATCTGTATTAATTTAATTAAAATCCTTTCTTGCTCGTGCAATTTCTGTTGCTCTCATAATTTCTCTCACTCAAAACATTTCCCCAGAGAGAGACAGAGAGAGTGGGAATTCTCGTTTGTTGAAATCAAATTAAGCACAGCATTCGCTATTTTGATTTGAAAATCAAAAATGAAAAACACTTTGCAGCAAGCTTGCACTCAATGTTAAAGTTTGTGGGTTCAATTTTTCAATTAGACTCGCGAAAAAACACAACGCCGAAGGCAACAATAACGGGTGGTTCGTGCAACTAACGAAAATAGCAACATGCGAGCACACAGTCTAGTATAACAAGCAACAACAACAAAGAATGAAAGGAGCTATTCAGCATGCCGAAGGGTTAATACACTTGCAACTATAGAGGAGCATAGAAGTTTTGTATGGAGTTGCTTGCAGGGATATTCCTTGTAAAATATAGTGATCTGATCTTGATCAAATTTAGACTGATGTATTGAGTACAAAATTTACGTGCATAGTGTTGGAAAACATTACAGATTCAAGCTATAACGCAATGTATTCCAGGTATGCACTTTGCTGAAAACAGTTCTAGAAACTCTCATCAAGATGGCCTCAAAACTAATAGATGACAGATTAATAGGCAGGCAGCTACTTGCAAATCAAAGTGTGTCTTCTTTAGTCTCCTGCATACCCTTTGCAAGAGTATAACAAGCAGCAATGAACAACCTTGTCACATATGCCACACGTGCACGGACGGAGCGACGGTATCGGGTGCCCTTGTGCAAAACTTCTCGGGGACCACTTGTGTAACTGTCCTGCTTTTAAATACATCATAATACTAAGAACACAATACTAAGAGCAACATTCTTATTTTTCGCTTAGATATTACCGAAATTTTAATTATTTTTGATTAATCTACGTACTATATACCTTGGCCTCGCTTATTTTCGATTGATATTTCCAATCTATTCAAACATTCTTGCTCCAATAATTATACACATTATTTAGAAGGCGTGACAGAGCCCATAAAATATATATTCTTGTTCCCAATTATTCTAATAACAGAGCGCCCTTTAGAGTCGGGAGCCCTTCTGCAGCGCACACCCTGCACACGCTTAAGTGCGACCCTGCACACGTGGCTAAAATGCTTGAGCGCATTTTGGGGCACTCAGCGGCAAAGGCGGCAGCAATGCAACGTTTGGCAACAGCCATAAATTCAGCCGCGTTGTCATCAAACTCACCTGAGCTGGCGCTCCTGTTCGTAGCGCGGTATCCAGACGGGCAGCGTGAGTTGTTCGCGTGTGGCATGCTTCAGAAAGTAGACCATGGCGCGCACATTCTCGTGCTGCAGAACAAACAAGCAGACGTTTCAGTTCATTTCCATTTCCATATTGGTGGCAGAGAGAGAGAGAGAGAGAGAGAGGAATGGGGTTAATCAGCTGACTTACCTGATCCTTGAAATCGCTGCGCCAGCCGGCTATGAAATGTGGAGCATGTGGCCCGAATAAGGCGCCCAGAAAGATGCGCTCGAACGTCTTCTCGCAATCGTAAATGGCAACTGCAAATGAGAAAGGGAGTAAGAGGGTGGGAGGAAGAAAGATAGAAGAAAGAGAGGAAGGAGAGAGTGAAGAGTCTGTGTGCAAGAGAGAAAGACAGAGAAAGGGAGTGCGAGTATGTGTGTGTCTGTGAAGGATGATAGACATAAAGTAGCCAATTAGGAGGCTCGTACTTGTTGCCGTGGCAGGCCGCACGCTCTTTTTGGCAACTCACATGTGGCATCCAGCAGCGAAATGGGAAACGGAAGCTAACAAAATGTCAGCAGGCAAACTTAGGCTGCCAAGGGAGCAGAGCCAGCGAATTTCCGCGCTGTTGCAGTCTCGGCATCAGTTTGTTTAAATTCTCGCGCGATCAAAAGGCAAACAGTTTTATTGCGTGCCCCAACACACACACTCACACACACATACAGTGCTCCCGACAGGCCGTGGCATACCATTAATGCTGTCAGTCTTTGGGGCCGGGCAAATTTACGCAGCATTTTAATTAGAGGCAACACGCACAGCAGACATGGCCCAAATAACTTGCAACACTTTAAGGCACTTTACAAGTTTAACGATGCAACACGGCACAAACAAGCCAAGAGCAAGACAGAGAGAGGGAGACAGTTAGAGAGAGAGAGAGAGAGAGAGAGAGAGAGAGAGAGAGCGAGAGAGAGGGAGAGTAGTTCTCCACTTGGTAACATTAGCAGCACTTTTTGGCTTTGCAATTTCATGCGGCAATTAGCAGAGACACGTGATTAAATGAGATCCTGCCTGGAATCCTGCCATCCTCATTCCCAATCCCGACTGCTTATGGGTGTCATAATCTGATGCGCTGTCATAAAATTCATTAAAATATGCAAAACAAAAGGCCAAGCCCCAAGCAACACACCACGTTCGCAGCACACACGGCAGCACACTTCCCCCTCCCCCCTTGCACATCTGTGGGTATTAAATTATTAAGTTTCTGCCTTTGACTTACCCAACAGTCGAACGACCACCTCGGAGTCGCGCACGCCCCAGTCCCAGCAGGTGCGCAGCGCAATATACAAAATGTTGTGATACTTCCCCATGAGGCAGACCTGTGAGGGAGAGAGGCGAGACAAAGGGGGACCGACGCATACGTTTACAAAGTTTTTGCATAGTATAACGCATTTGAATTTAAATTAAATGCTAGCCAAGGCCTTTTTCACCGGACACATGTGTTCCGAATTTCGAATAGGGATTATGCAGCCAGCTTTGAGATAAAGTAGCAGAAAAGCTTAGCAAAAATGCAAAACCTTCAAGGTGGAATATTTAATACGATATCTTATACAGAAATGAATTATGGAATTAATAATAATAGTTGTAGGGGTACAAATTTAATAGATATACATTTATGAAGGTATGCAAAACAGACCCTACAAATTTCAAAATAAACTATAATGGAAGTTTACCTTTGACTTGCTTTGCAAGCCTTGACTCCATTTGTTTTTAATTAGTTATACAACTTCAAAGTATTGTATACTATTACATATAATATCGTCGAGTGCTTTAAACGTACACAGGTTGCAAGGGTGTGAAAATTTCCGTATGTGGAAGTCAATCTTTCTCTCTTTTTTATTTACATTCAAGCAATATTTGTTATTAAATTAAACACGAATTTACTAATAATAAATTCAATATATTTTCCTTTATTTTGTGTTATTTATCCTAATATATATAAAATATATATGAACCAGAAGGTTTTATTCACTTGCAGGTTCTTATATCTTAAAATCATTGTTATACTAGTTATATAATGGTGCAGAATTGAATAATAATACGTCGATTACTCTTTAACTTTGATTGACACTGACAAATTAAGTTGTGTCGAAAATCTTCATACAAAAACTGATTGTTCCTATGGCAGACCACTATGTTATAGTGGTCCGATTTATTATGAAATTTTATTTTTATATTATGTATATCTAAAAACTAAAATTTGGCTCGTTCCGACTTATTTATAGCATGCAGCAATAAGCAGCTATATGACTTTTGCATTGCAACATACAGACGGATAAACTGATGACTAATTCGACTCCTTTGTTAATGCAAGATCAGATTATATATACTTTATAGAGTCGGAGATGTCTTCTAAAGTGCGTTGCACACTTCTGGCTAAAGTAAATGCAGCCTTTGCAAATAATTGAAGCCATTAAATGAGTAAAAATGTTCATATGAAAAACTTTAAAAATTCAATTCAACTTTTTATAAAATAAAAGAAAACATATACAAAAAGTTGCATAATATATTGCTATAGTATATTATATCATATCACTCTATTAAGCCACCTTCCACCTTTGCACTGACGGTGACTTTGACAACGAACTCATCAGTGAGCATAGAAAATCAATGCGAAAACTACTCGTAATTCCTTTAGTTCACTCACCTTCCCTCCATTGCCTTGCTTGGCCAGTCGATGAAATCGCAGGGCGGCACAGACTGCAATGCTGGCCACCTCATCGGTCTGCACATTCTGCCCCTCACTGCAGCCCTTGATAATGGCGCTGAGGTGATCGAGTACATCACGGCGTGACTGACGATCCTGCAGCCCGTTGCGCGTGATGTGCTCGAAGGTGTCATTGAAGAAGCACTCGAAGATGTAGTCCATGACGAGCTGCCTGCGCGGCGTCCTGCCGCAGCGCTGATAGCTGGCACGGCTCTCGGGGGCCTGCTGTGCTGCGAGCGCTGGCTGGAAGCCGTAGAAGCGGCGCAGTGGCAGCGGCAGCAGCCAAACCGAAATGAATTGGCTTCTTAATTGATTTACCAGCCACTGCAATGCCTCGAACAACTGCAAAAACATGTCACAATTCAATTTAAATGCAGCCAAAGACTAAAAACCGAACAGAAATTAAACGAACAAAACACAAATTGAGTTTGGCTTTCGATTAATTCGATTAAGGCGCAAGTGCACGGAAATAAAAAAAAATACGTTAAACAAAGTTGCGCACACCGAAGCGAATGAATTTTGAACAGGGCGGAAGAGGAACAAGCTCTGGCCAAGGGACGACGTTGAGGGAGATTGCCGGATGAGCGAAAGAACGTAACACAACAAAACACACACTCACACACACCCACACTGACTGCCCGGTCTGAGGTTTTGCTCAGTCTATTGATTTTTTCATGGTGAAAACGATGTGGTAAAAATAAAGTATTGTGAATAAAATATTGTAAACAAACAGAGAAGTTCCAGGGTTGACTTGATGTATAGTATTTGCATTTGCATTCGCAGTTGATTAATTCATTGGGAACGAATGCAATGAATCATATTTATTGCGATTCTTGTAGTTTATTTACTTGCAACAGGTGGCAGCAGTGACAGTGACAATTTGCCGCAAAATATAATATAAAATATATATAGTTGATAATTCACTGAGATGATTAACAAACAATTGCTGCACTTCGTAAACAATTAAACAGAGTCCTCAGTCCACGCAAAGCTATACACAACTCGTACCCCTCAAGTGCCGTCAGCCAACTGGGAAGCCAAAACAATTCAAACTAATTTTCAAGCTGTTTACCTGTATTGTCGTTCTCTTCATCCCCCCATGCGTCCATGCGCTCTCTCTTGATGTTTACCTTGCACCCACTTGTACGCTGCCTCGTCTTGAGCTCTCGCTCTCTCTCCCCCCCTCTCTCTCTTGATATTTTTTAACGTCAACAATTATATTTACTTTGTACGCGCACATGAATTTCTTTTATTTGAAATACGATGAACGCAAAATAAATACAAGTTTTTAATATATTATTTTCAAATTTGTTTGAACAACTTTTAAGTTATTTAGCTCATGAAAATATAAGTTGATATAAGCTGAAAAGAATTCTTTTTATAAGCATTTACAAATATTATATGATTTATAAGGAATATCGTAAAACTGTCGGGTAGTCTAGGGTAGACTAAGGCACTCAGTAATTGTAAAATGCAGTGGAAGCTAGTAGGCAAGGGTAGACCCAATCTCGACGGACTAGGAACAAACAACAACCTTACTCTACGATGGATACTGGGACACAGCTGAGGAGGCTGATAGACTAGCGTAAGCAGGAGCAGAGCGTACAATGATAGGACCAGAGCCGTTTGGAGGCTTAGACAGAAGCACTATCAGGAAGTACCTGTCAGAGCAGGCAAAGATCCGCATCTTAGACTGGGGACGAATACCAGATTTTCGCCAATCGAAGTCCCGCTTAGACTGCTATTTCCTTAAGAGGTTTAAGCAGATGCTAAAGATGAGTACGAAACTATTTACAGGCCACTGTAGGCTAAGATCACACCTTAGCAAACTAGAAATAAAGAGTCGGAGACCGAAACATTGCGTACTGACATTATGTTCTGCATTTTATCTCTAAGCACCTTCTCGAAGTAAACAAGATAAAGTCGAACAGCCCAGGCAAAACTATGGATATTCTTAGAATAACTGGACTGCGTAGAGAGCTCTAAGCTCAGCAGGGGGTACAACAGATCAACAAGGGCACAGTATATAACAAATAAAAATAATATTATTATATAATTTATATTTATTATATTTTAAAAAACCTAAACTGTTTTATTCATCGAACCTATAAAGTTAACCTATACCTAATGTAGCTTTAAATGCAGTGAATCCCAATCCCAATTTGATTGCCCTCCTCCGATTATTAAGCCGCTTAAACGAACAATTATTCAATTAGGCACATTGCAACTGAACAGCTTTATGAGTTGACAAATAATCCCCGAGTTGGCTTTCATTTGTTGATTTAGTATTTTGTTACAAATTTGCATATCGACCGTCAATTAAATATTCATGCACTCTCCGCCCTCCGCCATTTCCCCACAACGTAATATTTACTCAATGTCTTAAACGTTTGCACGGTCAATTACACAATGAAATACATTAAAGTGTGCGATATTATGTATAGAATCTTTCAAGTGGATTCTTTGCTTTAATCTGTTGAACACACACAAATGGCTCCATTTAGGGATGAGTTGATAAAGTTTACCCATGAAAAATGCAACTGTCTGTCTATTGAACAATTCCGTATCATTCAAATTGAATTAAGTGCGAATGCAATCAGTTATTGAGTACAAAAATCGAATTGAATCTGCGTGCTGTGCACATTTCACTTCACATATTGCGCATATACAAAATGGCGTATTTACATAAAATGTTGTAGCACCCGTTCCCGAGGCGGAAACGGAAATGCGACCACAACAAGCGCAACGAATTCATGCAGACAAATTTAACACTATTCACCAGAAAAGAGAAAAAAGTGCAAAAATGTGTGAATGATTTGATTGGAAAATGTATTAAATAAATATTTGCATAAGTTTCACACAGAAAATAATTGCAATAAATGAAATTTGAAAAAGAAATAATACATTTTTATTGAATAGTTGTGTGTGCTCAATTAAAGAACGCAGAAAAAATATTCATGTATTTAAATACTCGCTACCCATAAAGTAAAAGGGTATAAGTGTTAACTTCTGCAACTTCTTCTCTACAATGGCAGATTTATCTGCTAGTAGCCTGTGCCTTTGTTGGAGCTATAGATTACTCAGCATGCTGGTCTTAAATCATCTTTCAAGAGACACTTCACTGATGCAGCGCAATTTCTTTGTTTCTCTCGTTGCAGCCTGCTATGCCAGGAGATCAACCAGGACGATTCATTTCATCTAGAGTACCGCGGCCCGGTCATTATGAAAGGCAAGCCGACGCCCATGGACTGCTGGTTCCTGACACGTGCCACCAGTGTGGCAAATGCCAGCGGCAACGGTAGCCTCGACTCGCCACTGTTGCAGCCTACAACGCCGACAGCACCGCAACGGATGGGCATGGGCATGGCGGGACATGCCAGCGTCTCACGTACCTCCTCGGCAAGTGGCAGCGGCAGTGGAGCGACGGGCAGCGCACCTCCTGCGGCTCCCTCGGATGCATAGAGAGACAGAGAGAGGAGCCATAAGATGATGATGCGTCTGTAAACTGCTAAAATATACTGTAAAGTTGGCGTGTACTCTGCGACTGTGACTCTCTCTCTAACTGTGCGTGTGATTGTGTGCGTGTGTGTGTGTGTGTGTGTGTGCATCTTGGCCACTTAACCAGTTCATTTCTATGGCTTTGTATTTGTCCTATCCCGGCCTGCTGCATTAGTCCTGTGTGCATCTGTGTGTGACTGCTGCGGTCGGAGCGAACATCCTGGGCATCGGCAACGTTGGATCCCTTGCGCAAGGTAATTTATGTTAATGCTCTTCTATCTGTAACCACTCAGCGAGGCACGTCGTCTGCACTTGCGTTAGTTGCCTTACAAATGATTTACATTTCTTCAGATATTACACGCTACGTATACGTAATTTATGGCATATTTACAACAACAACAAGAACACTTATTTGTACTGCATAAATCAAAACAACGGTATCAGTTGAGCGCAAGCAAAGAAAGAAAAGAACAAAATTAGCATTATGTATGTATAGGCAACGCCATTAGGCAAAGTGTTGTGAAACTCAAAAACAAGATTAGATGCGATGCCCCATAAAAGACGTAGAAGGAAAAGAAAAGACATTCTGGTACATGTGGTTCATGTGGTTCATGTGGTTCATGTGGTACATGGTACATGGCACTTGGGCGCGCTCTCTGTTTGCACAAGCGTCGCTTGTCCCATCGAGCCAGTTGACAGTAAACTAGATAAGTCCAAAACAACTCAATATAAAAGCCATAATATGGCAAACAGTTAAATATATATCTTACTCACCACTTCTGGCGCACTACCCGCGCTGCGTCCCCCTTCCCCCTTAGCTGCTGCTGAGGCCGTTGTCTATTTTGTAGCATACTTTGCCGGGCTGCCAAAGGATTGTCAAACAGAGCTGAGCAAAATGTTTGCATTTATTTTGAGTGTATGTGTGTGTTTGTGGTGTTTACCAAACTGGGGCTAGCCGAGGCTGCTGCAAGCAAGCAAAAAACCACAACAAACAGGATAGAAGAAGAGCGGACGAGAGATGGAATTTAACACATATTTCCGTATCAAATATTTGGCATAAACAAACAACCGCAGAAACGGAAAAGGCTTGCAGACAAAAACTGCGAAAGCGCCACACACACACACACACACATACACACAGAGAGAGAACTACGAGGTTCAGTTGAGAAGTAATAAATAAATTAGTTGCACGTGGCAAAGTGTCCAAAGAAAAGTGCAAAACTTTTCGTTACTTGTAAGAATGATTCATTTTTAAGTTCAGAAAACATACTCAACCCAACTCAGCTCTGCACTACTTTCTGTAGTTGGGTCCATTATTTTTTCAAATAGTTACTCAGCCTGCCTTTCATTTGCCGTAACGCAGAACTTTCATGACGAACAATGTGCAAAAGTTTGTTAATTTTGTCGCATAGGAAATGCGCTTTGTTAGGGAAGTTTGGAAACTACCCTCGCATCAATGTAACTCAAGTTTATCTTTAGCCCCAAAAACTTTGTTAATGTCTATGACATTGAGGCAAAGCGAATCGCATTAAACGCCCACAGCAACAGCAAGCACACACACATACATATAGAGTCGAGCCAGCAATAGATACAGATACAAGCAGAGCTCTAGATACAAATTCATGGTATGTCGTAGACTTGCATACAGATTTCATACGCCTCGTTGGCACAGACATTTTATATTGGCTCGCAATGTCTGTTTATGGCCTCGATATGCGCACATTATCGTTAAATGCCAACAATAACAATAACATCAACGACAGCAACAGCAACAACACAAACAACAATGCAATTTGATGACTTGAAAGTTGGAAGGCATTTTGATGATGATGCCATGCGAGTGCACATGTGTGTGTGTGTGTATGTGTGTAGAGCTAACGACAACTCGTTAGAAAGGGATTAACATTGATTAGTTGTCGCATACTCTACCGAGCTTGCCTAGGACGTCAGCAACAATTGCGTTAATTAAAAGGGTTTGACGAGAATTTAAAATAAATCAAATTTACGGTTAGCAGCTCATTTGAATTTCTAACGAAGGCCCCCGAAGATACTCGTATTAAGGTCATTACATAAAAATATTGTTGTCCTGCAGAAGTGAGACAAAATTAAATATGCTTCGCTGCTCGCTCGGTCAACTTTCCGACCGATCCACATCCCCCAAGCTTGCCTACAAAAAATGTTTCCTTCATTTCTTCTATTTATTTCTTTCGCATCCGGCTTATTTGTACAGGATGTTGCCGCAGGTTTGTTGCCTTTTGCTTCTCTTCAAATTTAATCTCTTTCTCTCTCTTTAAGGCAAGCTCGCAATTTGCGTGAAGTTTTTCTCAATTGAAATACGCATTCGCAGGCCCAAGGACACGATGGCTGCCTTTGCAATCAGTTTGCGGGTCTAATTAATGCGAGTGCCAGTGAATGCAGTGCTGAGTCCCTGCTGGTTTCAATCAAAAACCCTTTGTCCTTGCCATATAAAAAGATACTTTAATGAGCTCTTAATTAAGCTGGTTCCGCCAGAGAACTCATTCTGGCGCGCATCAGCATCCGCATTTGCGGGCAGCTCGTCTTCGCCTTGCTCTTGCCTTCGCATTCACCCGGTCATTTATCATATGGCGCCCCATTCAATCATGCTCTGTCTGTATACAGATAAATAATATTTTCTTTTCGCCTGCTTTCTTTACATTTCCATAACCAATGAGGCTGCACCTAATTCAAGCATATCCATCAATGCGAGCAGATACTGTCTGCATGTTTTCTTTTCTTTTCTCTTCTCTTCTCTCATTTCTCTGCTCGCACAATTTCCTCTTCTGTTCGCATCGCTTACATTTCAAATACGCAAATGCAAATCGCAAAACCAATCAAACAAATATTTGCCTAACTAAATACAACATCAACTTGACGCGCCATGTCTGGCCGGGCTTAAGGCATGACCTGGATCCTGCAGTGCCCTGAGCCTGAGCCCCAATCCGTATCTGAGGCCTGGGCATGTCCTTTTCAAGGCCATTGCGTGCCAGTCTTATAAAAAATTTAGTTGAAATTGCAAGTGACAGGCGCTTCTCGTGCTAAGCGGCGGCTTCTCCTGCTCCTGCCCCTGCTCCTTCTTCCTCTCATTTTGCCACTGCTTCTTCCTCTGCTTCTTACCAGTTCGAGTCGGTTTTTTCTCATTAAAAATTCATAAAGATGGAAATTATGATTGCGATGAGCCGTCGACGACAAAATGTCAGAGGCAAAGCCCGCACTCGGTCTCGGCGTCAGCTTCTATTGCTGCTGCTGCTGTTACTGCTAGGCAGGCGTGAAAAAACAACGTAAAAAAACTAAAAGAATTTAGGTCTGCAAGTCGACAATTGAATACTCTATTTATTTTATTTATTTAATTAGTTTATAGTCGGACTAAGGTAAGTGGACTGTTTAAAAGTAAAAAAAAAAAACAATTAATAGTTATAATTAATAATTTTAAATTAAAAGTAAAATCTTAACTGTGAGAAAAGAAAGAAAAAATAAATTAATTGAATTGAATTTTACTCTGGGATAAAAAAAATGAAAGAGCCATCTAACCATGTATAAGGTTAACTAGGTTGGGAGGCATTTAAAGTTATTTAAATTAAGAAAGGAAATCAGATTCAATTGAATAATAATTATTAATAATAATAAGATTAGAGAGATTATATAATATAGTATTTTATTTAACTTATTTTAATTATTCTATTTGTATTTTGTTATATCTTTATTTATATGCATTGTCAACTATTATAAAGCTATTCTTCTATTTCATTTTATAAAAATGCTCCATACTTTACTTGCATTATCAACTGAGCCACATATTCATTGTATCCACTTGCCACTAAATACCTATGACGGATGCTTGGCTCTAGGCAGAAAGTTCAGTGAGATAATAATACGTCTAAGGTTAATGCTGATGACAACGCCATTGCCATTGAAGATGATCATGATGATGATGATAATCACAATGAGCTTTGCCCGCACCGCTAACGGTGCTGCATACTTTCAGGCATGACATGTTATATGTCAACGGGCAACAGAAAAAATTACGCATACGTCGTGTGTGTAATGCAAAATTAGTTACGGGCTTGCTTTGAACAACAGCACACACTCAAAAAAAAAGGGTTCTGCCTGCACAAAGTGGCGACAAACTTCTGTGTGACATGTGTTGCGCATTTTAATAGAAATTACTCGCACGTTGGCACACTTGCAAATGTGACAGGCAAGAAGGGGTCCGAGGTTGACAGCAGCACACACAGGCAGCGCACACGGCCTGCCCCACAGCATGTTGAAGTTGAAGAAGTACAACTTTTCTGATTGAATTATTTCATCTGGGCAAGCAATCCCCAGTAGGCTGCTCAGCTAGTTTCTGTGTCCCTTTTACTTCCTTTGATAAACAGGTTCATTATTTGAAACAACTTTTGCGAAAGTGTGGTGTGGATTTTAAAGTGAACTTTCGTAGACTGCGTAGTCTATTAATAAATTACCTTGGTATAATGTATGGGCTCGTAAAGTGGCCAGTTAATGTTGCCTGAAGGAATGATGTAACTTCAAAGTTGACTCCCTTTACCCCCAAAGCAATTTACAACAGCAGCAGCTCCACAGTTGATGCTGCAAATATTTGCAGCTGACAAACCGAAACGCACGACGAGACTTAATCGAAAACTCAGCACTAATTTCGATTAAACTTGAAGAGCCTGCAAACATAAACACGCAAACTAACAAACACACACACACAGAAACGCATACACAATGCGCAATTTAACAACAACATTAACCTAACGCCCACAACAGCAACGCCTTCACGCCACGCAGCAGGCAGATAGACATATAGAAAGAGTGGGAAAGAGAGAGTGAGAGAGAGAGAGAGAGGGATAGGAGGAAGAGCGGGAGATAGAGAGAGGGACAAACAGACAGATGACAACATTGGCAAACAGACGCCTTTCATTTGCATGCAGCAGCCCATAGCCTTGAGCCTGCCCCCGAGCACCCTTTCGCGCTCCCCTCTACCCCGTCTTTCTGGACTCCTTGCAGCAACCACAGCTGCATTGACTGCGGCAAACAAAGCCAGCTGCTAAAGACTCCAAATACTGCTGCTGCTGCTGCTGCCTACAACAAATCAATTCAAGCATCGGCAGCAGTCAGAGAGAGCATTATAAATTGAGCCCTGATGCAATTTAAGCGTAGTCGGGTAAACTAAGACAATATTTAATTACATCTTGTAGCCAATCGATTGTGTAAACTGCAGTAAATAAATACGAGAGTAATTGTAAATGCAACAGCTGAGCAATTCAACTTCTGTCTCAGCAGATACTTCACAATGCAACAAAATGTTATCTGAACAGGAAAAGAGAAAAATAGTAAGAGAGAGAGGGGGAGCAAGAGAGACCAGAAAAAGCAACGAAAGCTAAAGAACGCCCCCAACATCAGTGCCAACATAGAGGGCAGATTTTGTTGTCCTTTTCACGCTACATTTTGTCACGACATGGCACAGGGCACTTGGCCAACGAAGCGTATGCGCAACATTGCAGCACAGCATGCCCAGGCATGGCACGGCAGGGCACGGCAGGGCAAGGCACGGCGAGAGCTCGTGCAATTGATTTGTGGGCCATAAAGTTCGCGCCCGAATCTAGCTGATATTTACAATTTTAATTCAATCCGTTATAGTATACGAGTATACTAACAATGTTGGTTCACAGGCCACGGCCAGGCCCCTGTCCGCCCTCTCTTATTTTTGCGCATTAAACTAATCGATAGTTTATGTGCGGGCCAAGCCTTAGTTGCAGCATCTACTGCGAGTACATCTAAGCCAATTCAATGGCAGCTCAGCCGAAGGACAGCAGCGACAGCAGTCTGCAAGGAGCCACAAACGGACAACATGTTGTTGTTTAATTGTCTGTAAAATTGCTAAATTGCTTAGCGTGTCACTGTTTGTGTGCCTGTGTGTGTGTAGCTGTGAAAAGAGTGTGTGTGTAAATGTGTCTTGTCGTTGGTTTGTGTCGCCTGTCAACGGCTTAAGCTTTACATGCATGTGCAATTACGTTAAAACCGATCCAGAGCTTCATCCAAACCCAAACCAAGCACATCCCCCTTCGATTTCGGCAATTGTCACACTATCTTGTTGCATTTAAGCTTTAAATATTTTATTTACAACTCGCACACACATGTGTTTCGCATGCCAAATTGAATTTATGTGCAGTTTGTGCCAAAGAGAGAGACAAAAAAGAGAGAGAAAGATTCGAAGCTGCCCCGTAGCATCTTCAACTTGCGTTATAAATAATCGTCTGTTGGCCGAGACCTTTGAGCTTTGTCGGTCGACTAGATATTTACGTGATTGCAATTTTTAATTTTCCACAACCCAAATACAGAGATACCTATTTACCAACACACACACACAGACAGACACAGGCAGATAACGGTACAGTATTTGAGCTGTTTTGGCAATCAAAAGTTGTTTTGCGCCTTTGTAGTTTTGTTCGGGGCCCCAACTCGACTGTGCCACCCACGCAGTTGGCATACGAAACGAGGCAAGAAAAGTTGCCACGTTGCGGCCAGGTTTCAACTTTGACATTGACACTGTTAGCCAGCCAGCCAGCCAGGCTTGGCTCGGCTTGCCAGTGTAATTGGCCGTAAAGGGTTCAAATTGAATTGCATGTGCTGAAAGTAGTAGCCGAAAGCAGGCAGTAAAATAACAAACAAAAGTTGATATACCCTGGATTTTGAACTGCCCAAATAGAGCCCTAAGTACCTAAAAGCTTAACTGATTGTTATGCAATTTGGGAGTCGGTTAAAGTATGAAATGAAAACTGTGATTATCAAGATTAAAGTTCATTAAAATTCAAGAACTAAATCATGATTTTACTTCTGCTAAGTATTTCATATGAGAACACCGTTCTCAGAAACTGATTCGTTGTGCTTGGTAGCATCAGCATCACTTCTTCTCTCGCCTTTATACAAACCTCATCTAATTCTCTAGGGTAGACAAAACAAAAAGGGAATCCAAAAACAAACAATGTCAAATGATGCGTAAACGTGCGACGACGCCTGCTCTGGGCTCTGATTTCATTTTTAACCACATTTTATGGCAGTTTGTGAAAAGTTCATGAGCTTTGCATAATACATAAAACTGAATTCATTTATGCATTATCTATATCAAATCATTTGTGTTTCTCTCTTTTCAGAAATCAGCAACGCAGCCTAGACAAAGGGTCCCAAGTTACGACTACTCGAATGTTGTAATTAGTGAATAGAATGAGTGATAAGATGAGTTATGAATCCAACTATATGTATTAATATTTATTTTTCTACTTTGTGATGGTTTCTTAGGCTGAACTTTTTGTGCTTCGTATTGTACTATAGATGTAATTTATATAGGCACTACACATGTAACTCTAATTATTTACTATGTACCATATGTACGCTATTATTTCGAACAAGAACTGTAAAAATCTCTACGAGCAAACGATGTAAGGCAAATATTCTAATCCACAAAGTTTTTGGGAAACTAATTAAGCAAAACTCGTAAATACTTAAGTATACCACAAGGCACCAAGAACAGTTAGCAGATAACAGATAACTGTAGCATCAGCAGATATATGTATTTAGAATGTATTCAAGAGCAGCTTGGCACAAGAACTTTCAACTAATATACGATACAGGGCAACTGACCACTCTGCAAAGTGTTAGCAAGAAACAACTGCACCACAGCGAATAAATAAATAGATAACCAACTAAACAGATATACAGAAATATCAAAGAAAGATTTACCATATATACATACAGTAAATGTATACCCTGCAATACATATACTTAAAGCTATGGGAGATCAACTATGTTAAGCGAAATGTAATGAGAAAACAAAAGATATCTGTATTATTTGTGAACTTCTATGTACATTTATTGGACTATCGGCAATATACACGTACACATACTTATTCACATAAGTGTTATGATGACAAATCTCTACGAGTACTATACTTATACTGAAAATAGCTTTATAGTTCTTAAGCCATCACATTTCAGAGGGTATTTCCAAGCATTATGAAATGCGATTCCCAAAACAATTTGGAATAACTTAAGCAAAAGCAAATACTACAATAACTGCATCTATTAGTTAACTAAACTGTTCAGCTATGTAAGTCACATGTTTAGCTTAAGATGCAATATATAGTTTGAATATATAACTAGATCGAACATAGAGCCGTTCGTACAGTTGCGTGTTGTTCTCAGAGCTGGGGGGAAGATTGAGAGTTGATGAGCAGTTAAGAGCAAAGTTATTGGAAACGTTAACCACACACACTGTCTCTTTCTCTCTCTCTCTGTCTTTCTGAATCTGTTGCTCTCTGTCTTGCTCTATGTAATGTGTAAATGTTGAAATCGTTAAAAAATTATGATAATATATGAATATAATATATATAACACATAAATATATGTAACCTAAATGTATGAATAAATAAAATATCTTATTGAACCCTGAATTATGATTTTAAAT
Source organism: Zaprionus davidi (assembly GCA_018903715.1). Taxonomy (NCBI): domain Eukaryota; kingdom Metazoa; phylum Arthropoda; class Insecta; order Diptera; family Drosophilidae; genus Zaprionus; species Zaprionus davidi. The sequence goes on from JAEIGL010000003.1 coordinate 7,592,731, forward strand.
TGGTGTTTTCTGACTTAAAAATATGCAGCAAAAGGTAAGATCAAAGTAAAGAAAAGATAATAGTGTAAAATGCTTAAAATCAAATGGTATTATCTCACTGATTCTTGCATCTTTTTCTTCTCTTTAACACATTTAGGCAACTTAAAAAGAAATAATATTAAAGTCCACTAGGAATGTAATAGATTTTTTTGTGCATATTGTATGTGCCCTAACTGCTTAAATTAGATTTAGAATTATAGTCTCTTCGCACGATTTACATTATGCGCTTCATTAACGTGCTAATCAGATCTCTTCCTCGTTCGCAATCGCGTTCTGTTGGCGCAACTGGGGTCGCTTCCACTTGGGTTTGGGCAGCAAGGCCGCAGCAGCCTCGGCCTCTTCGCGGGCAATGCGCTGGCGTATCCAATAATTTGCACCGCAGACAAGAACCAGCAGACAGGGAATAATAATAAGCAGCATCATGCCCAGGGAGATGCTTGCCACACGCGCCGAGTGTTCCTCATGTCCTGCATAGAAAATTATAGAAAGACATAAAAGGTAAAGGTGCAATTGGAATTGACATAGACACAGGAGGGGGAGTGAGAAGTACAATGAAAATGTAAGCACACGTGTGAGGTGTTTTGAAAAATGAAATTTATAAATTAATCAACCAGTCGCATATCCATTTGTAACCCAGTGTCTGCCCAGTGTCATCCATTTCGTCTCTCGGATATACAGTATAGAACTAGTTGCCTCCTATTGAGTATACGAGCCTTTTACGAACCCATCCACCCCGTAAACACACACACTCACACACGCTTGTAGGGATAGTCACAATCTACTAGAAAGTAACGGCAACTTGTCCATCAATTTGCTTAAGATTGATTGACAACACAGCGTAATGCACACAATACACAATACATTTGCTCTACTCCTGCTCTCCCTGGGCGTGTCATGGGTTGTGTGTGTATGTGGATGTTTTACAAAGGGGCGTGCCATTTGGTTTTGGCCAAGGCGGGCATAGTACGTGACAGTTAGTTCAAGATTAATGTTCTTGGCCCTGGCCATGCTGCTGCTTCGTTATACATTTGGTGGCTTATTCTTTGCACTGCAATGCGTACTACACTGTGCAACAAGGTTTGATGCGAACAAATATGTATATTATTTTTGAATTGAGAATGAATATGATTAGTTTTCATTTGTTTCATTTATCCAGAATTATAATCAGTTATATGAATGGATCAAAAGATAAGTTAAAGGCTTCTACAAATCTGTTTTAAGTGAAATTAAAAATTTCTTCAAATGAAAAGTAATTTTACTTGCAGCAATACTTGCAATTTATTTATTATTTATTTATTTATTAAAAAGTTTAAATAGTATCAATGGAATTGAAAACAGAAAATATGATGCCATTTTCTAGAAATTTTCAATACATTTTTATAGCCTTAGACCAAAGAAAACGAGTGAAAAAACAGGTATACCAACTAACTTTGTGCTAATACTTGTATACATAACTAGTAGTAGGAGGAGTGGCACACCCCACAAAGTATATATATTCTTATTCAGTATCACCAGCCAAGACGATTGAGCCATGTCCGTCAGTAAGTCTGTCTGTATGAACACAGAGATCTCAACTATTATAAAAGCCAGAAGTACCAAATTTGGCATGAATGTTTCTATTTAAAATACACAGAAAAAGTTTGCTTCAAATCTTGGTTGCCACGCCCACTGCCTCCGAAAATCAAAAGACTTTCTGACTTTGACATTTACTAAGATGTCTAAAATATCTACCTCTTCTCCTAATTTTGATCCGATCAGACAATAAACACAGAAGTTATTTAAATCACGTTAGACTGTCTCTGTGCGCGTGTCTGCACATGTGTGTAAGAGTGAGAAAACAATAGTCTCCAGAAGACGTTGTCTTATCTTACTGCCGTTTTTCTGGTTATTATTGTAATCATCCTACTCTAAATTTTTCCATTCGTTATTAATTTCAATTGTAATCTACAATAAATATTTGTCTGCACTTTCTTGGCTTATGTTGAATGGTGTAAATGCAATTTATTGTCGCTCGTTATGCAAATTATTACAGAAAATTGACAGGCATTCGCTGGGTATCTTTTAAGGCAGGCAGACTGTCAAAACTTTAAAAATTACTTGGCAAATTGAGGCGAGGTGTCAACTTTCGTGTAACAATTGGCATTATCAGAGCACGCTGAAAATCGCTTAAGATATAGAAAATATATAGAATAAGTATTATTAAACTATTAACAAGATGTTTATTTATATAAAAAGATGATACAATATTGACAAATTGAAATATATGAAGATTGTCTCTGTGTGTGTGTGTCGTAGTTAATTCTGTTTGGGTTGTTGTTTATTCGCATATTTGATTTGATATCATATGAGTTAGTTATGCATAAGTATAAACGATATTGTACATATATTGCTGGGCTATTTGTTAGACGAGAAAGGTCATGGGGGTAAACAACAACACAGCAACAGTGACAGGTGGGGGCAATTAGCAAAGTTAAACAATAGAATAATTATGATTAAAGTAGGTGTGTATGTGTGTGTGTCGTTTATATATTATATATGAAATTAGTTATACAAATTTGAACTTTGTAGCCTGGGCATATTAGGCAAGTGTATGCAGTGTATACGTGTGTGCGTGTGTGTGTTTGTGTGTGAGTGTGCTGTGTCCTAAACCTCTGTAGACTTCTGCACCGATGGCGTTGGCGATGTGGCCAGTGGAGGCGGGGGTGACGGCAGTCCACTATCTTGCGTCAGCTGTGACGCCGGCATTGTGGGTGCAACACGCAAAGGCGTTGCTGCAGCAGCAGTTGTTGCTGGTTGAGGCACGCCCGAGGGTGGCCTATTGTAGAACTGCGTGTTATTAGGCAACACCGGCACGCCTCCAAAGCGATTCTGTACCGCCGCCTGAGGCGTATAGTTGATGGAACTGGCGCCACTAGTGCGACTATCTACCCCACTGAACGTGGGGCTGTACTGCTGCTGATGCAGATGGTCGGCCTCCTCGGGCGACAGCGGATGATGGTAGCCAGCCGGATGCAGTGTGCCCGTATGGACGTCAGCCTCATCGAAATCATCGTCATCATCATGGTCGTGGTCATCGATGGCGGTGCCCTCCTCATGGTCATGCTGATCCAGTTCGGTGCCAGAAGCGGATCGGAGCGAACGACGACCCGTTTGCTTGGGTTTCTCACCTGTTACGTTATTTTTATTAATGTAGGAAATGTCCTTGGCCAATTTTGTACTAGTTCTATTATCACTACCTTCCGATGATGTCACATCCTCGTCATGCTCATCCAGATCCCATTTCTTAGCTGGAAAATCAATTTGCGGTTTGCCCGGTAATGGTTCGTTCGTGCGATATACTTTATCGTAGGACCTACTTTTTTTCAGCGTGCTCGCATCGGTATCGCTATCGTCCTCGGGCCCATAGTTCAAGGTGCGCAAATTGCGAGCCGAACTGGCACGGGAACGTGGCAATACGGGCATCTGCCAGTGTGGATCCTCCTTCAGCTGCTTCTGACGATAGCGATAGACGCCGCAAACGATGCACAGCATCAGGGGGCATATGACGAGTATGATAATGCCAATTGCTATGAAAGCGACCCGACGCGTGTAATACACTTCACCTATATGTGTTCAAAACAACAACAACAAAAACAACAGTAACAGCAAAAGGCTGACAGTCAAAAGATTGGCAAGCAATGGAGGCAATATATAGTACAGATTGATAATACTCACGCAGACACTCTGTATAGCCGTATTCGGGCAGATTCCACAGACCATTTGAGAGACACTCACGACGCTGATCTCCAACCAAAATGAAACCCTCATTGCACTCGAATGCAACCTTTGCACCAGGCATAAAATCAAAGCTAAGTTTGCGACCAAAGCGCGGAGTTTGCAACACACCGCAGGATACCACACGTCTGCAGAGGGGAAGGGAAGGCAAGGGGGAGATGGATTAACTGTGGTTCAAAGATCTCAAGCAACTTGCCACTACTCACTCTGCATTCTGCGCCTGCATGTTGACCAAACTGTCGTAGTAGTTCTTCGTGAAGTGCGCCAAATCTCGATCCAACGTCATCGCATAATCATATTGACACTGTGAACACTCGCCACACAACTCCTCGGCCCGTTCAAGATCATAGCTACGATTGGAGGGCAGGAAGTCGGCTGGATCCATGACAAAGTTCGGCAGGAATGTTGCATTCGAATAGTAACTGGCCATGCGACCAAATTCGCGCGTGAACAGCGCTGCGCCCACATTGGGCACATCGCGATCGGTGAGCATCCATTTGAGGCCAAAGTTATTGTACAAACTGCGCATATCGTTGAGATTGATGGACGCCACTTGGCCATTGGGCAAGGTGAAGTCATCTAGCGGATTAAAGCTCCAATTGCCAAATAGACCGGCAGTTTTATTCTGCAAATGAAAAGAGATGAGTAAGACTAAAGCAACTTGGAGTTGAGCTGCCAACTTACTATGAATTTCCAAGGCAAGAAGACACGACCTGTCATATAGCCCTCGTTCTCGACAACCTCCACACCAATGCCCGCATCGAACTGTACAATGACCTGGGACTGATTGAGCAAATAGGTCGGCGTGTATACGGTAACTCCATCGAAGTGCTGGAACTTCAAGCTCTCGCGATCGAAGTACACCTTGCGTCCATCGGCGAGCACATCCAGGCGATAGCGCCAACGGGCGTGCAGCGGACGCAAACGCACCTCGATGGTGGTAGTCGTGTTGCCACGCATGGCGACTGCGGTCAGCTGAGTGGCCATTACCTGGCCATAGTAATTTGATGGCAACTGCTGGAAACGTCCCTGCACCTCGAAGCGTTCACTCTGATCTGTGCTGCGGGCAAGTACAAATTCTCCCAGACCATTAAAGGTGTAGGCGCTGCCATCGAAGGTAATCAAATGAGGATCACCGAAGACACCAGCAATGCCGGGTGCCTGATAGGCAACACAATCCTGCGAAGGGCGGCGCTCGAAGCGATAGGTCTCGCAGCCCACAGCCTGCTCCTCCTGCCAGTAGCAGCACGAGTAGAAGGGACGCATGTCGTGGAACCACATGGACAACGAAGGCACTTTGCTGGCCTCGTTCCACGGCATCTTGCCCAGGTTGTGAATACGACGCGGACGAGAGCCCCACATCTGATCGTAGGTAAGCATCAGGAAGCCATAACGATCATAGCAACACTGTTGCTCAGCACCCTGGGCACTAGAGAGGAGAGGGAAAGAGATGAAGGATGATTAAAAGAAGAACTTATAGAAGGTCTAGTTCTGCTGCTACTTACACTGGCGTTCCACTGACCACACAATGAATGGCACCACGATGACGCAAGCAACTCGGATTCGAGTCCTTGTCACACTCACGATCAGGTCGGTAGCGACCCTTGTCGAGCACCGCCTGTTCAAGGGTGCAGGGACAGAGCGGCAGGTCGGCAGCAAAGTTTCTAGATTACAAAATAGATAACATTATTATTTTGATTATTACCAATGCCTAAGCACAGCTGCTCCAGCAGGCTGTCCAATTAGGCAACCCAGTCCCCAGAGGATATTCCCCTGACAGTTCTGACAGCATTTTAATTAGCACAAAATGTAAATGCAGTTGTGGTCGCAGTCGAACTGTTTGACCTGTTCAAGGTATTGTCTTACCTGAGGAATCGGTCGGCGCGTATCCAATTATCGCAAAGGGCGCGGGACCAACGTTTGCCGTGCTTCTGCTCCCACTGCGGCGCCATATACCAGGCTAATGGAATGGGTCGAGACCACAGAACGCTGTCGAATTAGCAGAAACGATAGATCAGATTAAACATACGCCAAGTGTAGGAACACACAACAATTGCCAGCTAACTGGATAATAACATGTCAATTGCCACAAATTGAATTACTCCAGTTGCAGCCACAAATACTCGTCTCACACTCGCACAGTTGGTCCCAAAAAAGTTGTGCGCGTGTTTCTCATCAAATGCAAATTAAATACGAAATGAAATATTTTATATTGGCGTTGCGTATATAACGACACCCCAAGGTATCATAAACCCAAATCCCAAACATACTAAGACGACTCTTGGACCAGGGGAACAGCTGCAAATTTGGCTAATTTTCACACACAAAAATTCGCATGTTAAATATGACGAGAAATGTAAATTCAAGTTGGCAACAGGCCTGACAAGGAGTCTATTTCCGTTTGCTGCACAGTCTTAGTCTTCGTCTTAATCCTATTGAAGAACCTTTGCGTTACGAACATAGATTATAATCGAGTAATAGGAGAATTTAATATTTTAAGCTACTACTGCTGCTATTCTTCGTATTTTAATGGCAGTTAGTCCATGGCCCCCAGATAACGCTTTTATTACGCCGAGCATCCTTTATGAGCTTTTAGCTGCTGCAAATACTTCAAGTTTAAGTGCGAAATAATTACAAAGCGTAATAAAAAATAACAAGAATGTTGCTCTGCAGTGTTTGCCCGTTTGCCACATACCCTTTAGAGGGAAGTTAGAATACCAGAGTTGGGATGATTCATTCCCTACTGACAGCTTGCTACAACTACTGGGTAAGTGCCTCGCAAGCGAAGTGGAAGTGGCAAAATAAGAGAAAAGGCTTAAGCCAATCTATGCAAATGAAGTAGACGCTCACAGACAAAGCAACAATTTGAGCTAAGTGCCAAGAAGCTGTGGCCATCGAAAACACATTTCGCTAAGCTATTGATTAGCTATTGCTCGTAATTACAGACTGCCATCTATGAAGCTGGAGCGAATGCCAAACTAATTGCTACCCGGAGGGAACTGAGCACAGAGCAGCAGGGCCACCATGACGCTGACGTCGATGCGGAGGCTGACGATGGCGATGATGATGACGCTGCTACAGGGGCCAGGCAGCACTTTGACTTTGCGAAACTGTGGCAAATTGAATAAAAATATGAACTGCACAAGAAGGAGCAGGAGCTAGTCGGGCGGGTGTGCAGCTGACACAACTAAAAGTCAATTAAAACATAATAAACAGTGGCCCAAGCAACGCCGGGCAACGTGGCGTATGATGATGAATAACTGGCAGCACTTTGTCTACTTACGGGCTAATGGCCAAGTTGGAGTATTGGTCGGGCTGGGTAAGGTTGATCTGCAGGAAGCCAAACTGCATGTCATTGTTGATGTTATGGCGAGTCAGATAGTTCGATGGAGTGATCACATATTGGCCCGTATTGGTGTAGCTAGCCTCGATGACATCGATGTACTCCAGTTGTGGTTCGATTTTCGTCTCACGGTAGCCCCACAACGAGATCATGACATTGGCATTGGAGTTCGAGGTCAAATTGAAGGCATTCCAGGTAATACGAATCTCGCTGGGGTTCTTTTTGTGCACATCATCGGTGGCAAAGAAGATCTTCTCGGTAGCAGCGGCTGGAGTCTCTACAAAATACTTGCCGCGCCACTTAAAACGCTGTGTGCCCACGGAAATCTGGAAACGAATGTAACCCTCGGCCTTGAGGAACGGCTGTACGCATATCACACGATTACGATCCACATAGGTGCCCAACACGGATTCCGTATCGAAGTGACAGGTGACACGAATCAATGGATCAAAACATGGTCCTGTTATGTTAACAACTTGACCGCCCAACATGTTACCCGACTCGGGCGCAAATGTCAGCGGCAGCAGAGCAGCGTCTGTCAAAGTGCAAATAATTTGGTCAGTCACAATGGCAATTGCAAATTCAAAGTCCAAACCGAAGCTCAGTATTTATACGCACCAATATCCTTGTTGCAGGATCCAATTAAAATTTGCTCATCGATGCGGAAGATGTGACGTCCGGGGAAACCGTTGCCCCAGCCCCGATTGGCCAAGTCTCGTATGACCATGTTCTGGCTGTATGGTGTGTACTCATACGCCTGGGTACCGTTGCCAGCGTTGAAACCGACCTACACAATATTAAATACAAATATTGAATATATGTATTATTTTGCTCCATCTCCATCTCTGTCTCTCAAAATATGAACGTCATTCAATTACAATTATGAAGTGAGCAACTTGCTGGCGCTCGTTTTTGCAATTAGAAACTTTTGACCATTAAACGTAAATTCAATTTGTGCAAATTTGACAACTCTTGAAAACATGTAAGCAAAGTTTTCGAACCATGTTTAATTAACACAAGTTGTAATGAGCTGCAAATTCGTAAATGTTGACTGCAAAATACACTTTAAAATAATGTTTTCGTTGTGAAATGCTAAACAGAAAGGAAGACTTGTTATCGATATGCACGCAACTTGATCGATGGACGAGCTGCCACTGTTAACTGGCTGTTTAAATCTAACAGACTGTTGCCTTCTTTATCTCACTGTTAACTGGCAGTTGAAATCTAACAGACTGTTGTCTTAAATCTCTCTCTGCTAACTAACTGTTGAAGTCGCACAGACTGTTATCAGCTATTGTTGTGACACAGGGTGACAAAGGTAGTGTGAAGCTAAGATAAATACACTATTGCATTACATGAAATGTTAAAATATGTTTTAATTGTTAAATGAAAACTAAAAAAATCACTCTTCATCGATAGATAGCAACTATATCGATATTCACGATGACAGCAAGAGCTGCCATCTAGTTATCTCTGCTTGTTAACGGAATCCAACAGACTGTTATCTGTAATTGATCGGCTACAGTGTGACAAAATATAATGTGAGATGGCAAAGCTCAAATAAATACGAAGAGGCTGTCATACCCTCACTTTATTGTATTATACATATTGTAATTAAAGCACAATTTCCAAGAATATCAAGTGTGCTAAGCTGTCAAAATTAATTGGGTCTGCAACAAAGCGAAATTCCAGGAAACTTTTACAAAGTTTCCATAACTATCAGTGTACAAATATGATATATGTTGGTATGAATGTGGCAACCCACACCAGAGCATTCACAATAAAGCATGAAACAAGGATTGCACATTTTGCAGTACAAATTAGAACATCAAATTAATGTTTGAAATGTGAAGTGAATCAAAATCAGCAACAAAGCGAAAGCTAACGAAAACTTTTCCGTTGCTTGGCAACTGTCAATAATGAACGTTGCGGTGTTTACAGGGCGTATATGTGTGCGTGCTAGTGTGTGTGTGCGAGATGTGTAAGTGAATTTCCTTTTGTGTAAAGTGTTTAATTAAGTGCGACCAAAACGGCAGCGAGCGAGAGACGACAGAGAGTTCAGGGTTGCCAAGTGACTTACGTATGCTGGAGTTCCGCCCTCGCCCTTGGTGGTATCACCGCCTGCTTCTGTGTGTGAAAGCCAATTGAGGACCGCATAGTTCCAGATAGCATAAGTATAGACCTCATCGGTGGCGAGCACCATTTGGAAGGTGTTTGTCTGCAGCGGAAAGGTGGAGATAAATATCATTCATTTCTTTTCATCTAGCACATGCACTTACCGTAAAGAGCGAGTTATCGATGCCACCAGCAAAGGAGACGTTCTTCCAGGTTGCGATCACCACGTGCTTGGGCACAAAGGTATCGGCGCCCACAACTCCTGTGCGTATGTCCCACATTGTGCGCTCTCGCACCTCGACGCCAAAGCGGTCCGTGCGTCCCATCAGATCACGTACCACCCTGTGTTAAAATGCGCAATATAGATGGGAATGTATAAGTCAAGAGTTCAAGCATAAGTGTATGTATATGTGTGTGAGTTTGTGTGTGTGTGTGTGAAGATGAAATAATGCGAAATCAAATCAATGGCTGGGAATATGCTAAGGGTAAAGAACTTCGACGCTTTTGGCGTCACGCTGCTCGCGTATATGAAGATAAATGGATGCGATGTTTGGCATATAAATCAACATACGGCCGGAATGCTGATTTTAAAACATGTTGGCCATATTTAAATACAGATTTTTATGTATTTTACGCTCTTGTGCGCACTTTCAAGTAACGTTTCCTTTTGCTTTTTTTCATTTCGACAACGCCGATGGTGGCGACAACGTGTCGTATGATTTATATGCTTTAATTATTCATTGCGCCTGCCACAGTAAATAGGATTTCGTCTTTGTTGTGCTCCGTACTTCGTACTCGACTCGATTTTCCATTTTCGGCTTTTGCATGCATTATAAAGTAATTGAAGGCAGTCGAAGAGAACGAACAACATGCATATAATACGAATCTATAAATATACCATACGGTATATGCACATGTGTGCATGTATGCGTGTATTTATACCACATGTTAGTGCAGGCAATTGTTCTCTAATAGCCTTGTCAACCAATATCCTTGTAATTATTCCAACTGAGACAGGTCGTTTATCAGTCGACAGCAAGTGCTTTTGTTTTAAATTCTTAAATTATTTAATTACTTGCAATAATTGCTTCATTGACACTTGCAAATATGCATATGTACACACACACATGCACGCACACGTACATGTACATAAGTTTGTGTGTTTAATTTAATTTCAGTGCGCTGCGTGTGTTTTCTTTGCGGATAAATGAACGTACATATTTGTAATTAAGTAAAATTGAATATACATATATGTATGTATGTATGTCGTATTCCTGGGTAAAAATCAAAATATTTTTACATGTGTGTCGAATGTTGCAACATTGATAAATGTTGGCAATATTTGCATTTACCCATTCAGGCAACAATTTATTGATTTCATGCTACGTTTCAATTGGAAAGACTGAATCGTAGCAAACACAGCACGTTGCCAGAGCAGGGATACAAACCAAATACAAAACCAACAAAAAGTAGACTCATGAATGTGCATTCGTCATTTACAATACACACACACACACACAACAGCACCACACATGGCGTATGCGCAACATTTCTTTATTTACAATTCAACGCGCCGCACAGAAAAATTGCAAGACTGTTGTGAAGGGAGGAAGTAAATAGCAATAAATGCAGATGTACGAGTATTAAATTATTACAAATTGATATCGTATTATACTGTTTGCTAAGTACGTCGGCCTATTTGCCTATTTAGCCACCGCATAACTCGCTCGTTGCCGTTGCCGTTGCTATTGCCGATGCAATTATGGCCCTCATAAATTATAACGGACAGCAGCTGGCAATCGAAAATAAATTGCATTTCGGGCCTCAGCTGACTGAAAACACATGCTGTCCACATTGTTAGCGCAACCGACAACCAAAAAAGGCCAACGAAAGCCGCAAAAAGTGCCAGCATGATGTAAAAATAGAAGGAACACAGTGCAAGCAAACAAGATGGCTAAGGACTCGATTGTATGCGACTAGAAGTTACCCAATATTGTCTGTCGGTGCAAACAAATATTTGTTTGCAGATAAATGCATAAACTGCCAGTAGATAATGGCAAGAAAATATCAACATTGATATGTGCAAGCTTAAGAAAAATCACCCAAAGGAGGCAAAAGTATATCAATAGCATAGTATGAATAAATATTTCGATATATCAAAAAAATATCAAACGTATTGAAGCCATCTTCAACTTAAATATCGCGTTTTGCTATCGATATTGCAATATTAATGCTCATTTTTAGACTTAACTAGTGATACTAGTTATAATATTACATGATATTAATCAATATTTCGATACATCGAACAAATAAAACGAGGTATTGATATTCCAACATTTATACGCAGACCTATACTCAATCTAATCATATTATCACATGGTATTAATAAATATATTTTAATATATCGAGCAGATATCAACCGTATCTGTAGAAATATGTTTTTTTGTATCTACATCACGTTGACTTTACCCATCCCTAGTCTTAACTCTTCATTCTAATCATATTTACATATGTTATTTAGTAATATTTCGATATATCGAACAAATATCAAACATGTTGCATCTATAACATAAATATCGCATTTTGATATTGTTATCACATTGTCGATAACTATCCCTTGACTTAACAAGTTATTGTAATCATCTTAACAAATGATATTTACAAATATTTCGATAAATCGAACAAATATAAACTCTACTTAAATTTGCCCATTTAAATACCCTTCCGGCTGAACTTCCTTTTTACAGGTCCAAATGTATAAAGAGAAAGGCCAAAAAACCGCACAGTGAAAACCTCATGCCACAAAGAGACAACTCAACCCGCACAAACACCACACACACACACACATTTCCACAGAGGAAACATGCACATGCACTTGCATACTTTATCATTTGTTTTGTCCCCCGCCCCCACGGCGCCCGCATCCGCGCCCGCTTCTTGGTTCTGCTTAGCTCGGCACAGCTGCCTCTGCCATGAAACTTTAAATGTCTGCAATTGACATTCAAGCAAAAATAGACAAAACACATAAAAAAATAGTAACGGAAAAATTGTCACACAGCCTAAAATGCGCGCGCAGCAGCCAAGCCAGGCCAGGCCAACAAGCATGCACGTGTTAGTAAGCCAAAAAGCCATATACATAGATACACATACCAGCTAACACAGACACACACAGATTCACGCAGAGCGCAGGCGAGTAACAAAAGTAATGGAAATTCGCAAGGCTCATATATAACCACGCCGTGCTGCTCGTTTCGCCAGCGTCGTCAGCGTCTCTTTCAGGCGGCTGCCACCTCCACCAACAGCTCCCCTTTCCCCCTCTGCTCACTTGCCACTGCGCCCCCTCCCCCACTCCCCTAACATTTGGCATGCCAGTTCTTGAACTACGCCATTATGTACTTTATTGCATACATTCGGGCGCCGTCGACGACGCCGCTGCCTCTGTCTCTGCCTCTGTTGCTGCTGCTTCTGTTGCCGCCACAGTTTTGTCTGCATTTGGGTTAAAATGCCTTTTTCACAGTTTTGCATGAATCAGTCGACGCTGCTCGCCATCGTCGACGTCTCTGTCTGACTTTCTTTTGCTTTTGCCCCAATTTCAGCTGTGTGTGCGAGAGGTTGTGTGTGTGTAAATGAAAGTGAAACAATGGCCGTACTTAAAGAAAATAGCGAAAATTGCATATACGCTGCACGAATTCTTCGACTCGACGCGAAAAGCAGAGCACATAAAAGGAAATAGTTCAACAAAAAGAGGGCAAGCTACCGCAGTGAGCAACGGGTAAAGTTGATCAACTTGAGGCAACTTCAACGCGCTGCAGTTGCCAGGGCCTTAAAGCCAGATCAACTCCATGACTTTAATGAGCCTGGGCGTGAAGATTGCCTGGCCACGCCCAGCAACATAATATTTTAATTGTGGCCAAACCCGGCGAGGCTGTGCAAGGGGGCAGGGGAAGCAGTCCGGTCAGAACTGCTCGGCAAACTCGTTGCCCTTGGCAAACAACAATTAAATGCTCAACGCCGCCGATTTGCATACTTGAACGCTCAACAAACACTTTTTGAGAAACTTTCACTAACAATGCCTGTCGAGGCAATAATTTTCAGTAAGGGTATAATACACGGCATGTGTGAAGATGTGGGTAACTTGGGGTGTGGAATATATAGTTTATATATGGTTTATACATCAAATATATTCTTTGTGAATTAAAGTCTAAATTTATATAAAGGCAGAGTAAAGCTGAGGCAAAACAACATTAAACAAAATAATAAAAACAGGGAAGAAAGGCTACTTTCGGCATGCGGAAGGTTCTTTTCCCTTGCAGGGAAAATCATTCCAATACTAATCATTCCAATACTAGTACCATACACTGGTACAGAACTGAATGGTATTGTGTATATTCATTATTATGTCTCACATTGATTGGTACTGATTATTTTCGGTATTTCGGCTGATTGTTCCTATGTTTAGTTATATGTTCCGCTTTTGATGAAATTTTATATACATATTATATATATATTGTATATATATTATAGAGTTTTGGCGACCTTTGTTTTTTACACTCATTATAGCTGGCTCGAGGTCTGGGTCTGAGATGTCTTCTAATAAACTCATACTTTGTTACTCCTTTCTATAGTAAAACTATAAATAATAAGCAATATATAAATTGTAAATAATTCTAATCTAAAATTATATTCATTGTGCAGAGTATATCGTCTTTGCCATGCCACAGTTATATCAAATTATTTAACACAACGAGCAACATGTGTATGTGTAATTAATCGCGGACTCATCATGAGTTTAATGTTGGCGGCAGTAAGTAAGCGACGCGGCTTACGTGCCGTATGCGCAACGCATCTACCGACATCACGCTTGCCTCGTCTCTTGGCTAATCCTGCACGCAGTGTTAACTATAACAGCGTAATTTAATTGATGTGTGTGTGTGAGTGGAAGTGGCTGTCTGCGCGTCTGCTGGCATAGCAAATTGCTATCAAGCTTCTGCTCTCCCTTGGTCCTTCCTTCATTCTCCTCGCTCCCTTTCGCAGTTTTTGCTTTTACTCCAAGCGAAGTTATTTAAATTAAATTCCAACCAATGTTCGCCCACACACATCAAAGTTGCGTCCAGCATTTTTGCCAAGACAATTAAATGTCAGAATGTTAACCTCGTACAACCCTTTACCCTTTTACCAGACACCCTTCGCTGCTAGCCTGCCCCGCCTCCCTTTCTACTGCGAACAGCGTGTCCGACGGTGATAGTTTGACATATTGTCCACATCTAACTGAAAACTATGGAAATGAATAGGAGAATAAAAATGCATCGGACGTGCCGTGGCCATTGTCATATTGTCCCTCCCGTTCTGTCGCTGTTTCACTAGATACTTTTCCAACAACAACAGCAACAACAAATGCGCTTTACAGTCCGTTAATTGCTTTGTCGCACCAATTTGTCAGATGTCGCCGCATGAGTGGACACTCTTTTGACAGCGAAGCATGCCGAAAGAGCAAATATGAAAACTATCGGTTAGAGGTGGCCGCGTGAGCTATGCTACAGCACGATTTGCAAGAGCTAGAGATGAGTTCATGAAATACACCACGATAGACTAAAGGTGAAGTACACCATGGTTGACTAGAGATAGTATGTGCCCATCTCATCAAATTTATATTCATTAGAGATGGGCACATGAGATACAGATCATTTGACTTGAGGGGATTGTGTGAGCTAAAACTCATTCGGCTACAGATGAACATCTATTAACAGCATGATTAACTAAAGATGTACACATGAAATACATCACGATTGTTTAGAGATGAGCACGATTGGCTAGAGGTAAACTCGTGAGTCGCGTTTTTCTAGATATAGAAAGGTGAGCAGCAATAAAATGAAGTACAGATGAGCATGCGAGCGAAGGAACAATTGGCTAGAGCTGAGCTCCTGGGTTATAACCTGTATATTACACGTAACCAATTTTTTAAGTATTTTTTCAGCCAGCTAGTTGGCACATCACTCATCACTCGTCTCACATCACTTTAGTGTTATTTTTGCGCGCCTCGTGCTCTTTTTAACCACTTTTTCGATAGGAACACTCATAAATAATAACTACAAAAGGGAAATCGACCTTGTTTTCGTGTGCTACTGAATACTCCATGCAGCACACACAGGGTACCGCAAAAACCTATGCAAATTCCATATACGATATTGTGCTCTACTGTTGACAACGGGTTGGCTAATTATATGCGATGTCTGTTCATTTTATTTTCGCTAATTACAATACAAACCTCGCCCCAGCAGCAGCAAGGACAAAAGTCAAAAGGATTTTTTGGGCAACCATTTTCATTAGCATAAACAGCAAAACAAAAAGATTCCGCATAACTTTGTATGCATGTGCCATGAAAAGTTTCACGCATTCAGAAGTGAATTTAATTATTCGAAAATTGCCGTAGCAAACTGTCTAATAGGCCCCATCTAGATAGAACCATATCGTCTGCGTGCAGTGCGCATCGTATTACCAATTTACTCGTTTCGAGTTTACGTGCATAAAAAATGCAATACCGAACTGGAGAACCAAAGCCCATCGAACCCCCAATGACAACATAATGGAATTGCCTCGCGCACCTACGTGATGGAGCTGGCTTCAGACGACCAACTGTGCTGGCAACAAAATGGATGTTAATTTCCAGAAATCTAGCTGTTTTTAACTAGTTACACTCTACTTTTATTCCTTATGTAAGCTCCATCACGTAGGTGTGCGAGGCATGTGATGTCATGTTAAGCAAAAGAAGATATAGTGAAAATAACATTGTAGAATGATAAATCAAGCTGTCAGTCTAACCTGTAGAAGAAATATCTTATAACTATAAGAGGGTAAACAAGCACGAATGCAACAGTCGAATGTGCTTGACTAAGATATACCCGCTACCCACCTGACGGTATTCATAAATACATAACTTCTATGTTTAACGTATTATTTCTTAAATTATTTACGAAAAAGAGTGAGGCCAAAATCTAAAATAAACTTGATCTGCGTGTAATATTTAGATATTTTTTAAATTTTTTTTCGTAGTCCTAGTTGTTATAGTCTCTCAGATCTCTTTACTCATCGACTCGTATGTTGATGCTAATTAAGAATATATGGTATATCGTTTGTGGAGTCTGCAAAGCCTTCTTCTTCCTTATTATTTCCGTATTAAACCACAATAAAACATAAACTAGGTCATAAGAAGACAAGGTAGCATCATGAACTTTACTATTCATACATTAAGTTAGTTACCTATAGCTTGTTTAGCCATTTTTGTTTTAGTGTGTCAGCTCTATGAGCAGCAGCCTGTGTGTTTGTGTGTGACTGCGTGTGGCCATTTGATATGAATGCACGCATAAAGGCATTTCGCTGATTTCAGCAACCCTGACAGCTCAGTGGGTAACAAATGTGCTGCAGATATCACGGCACGAACACGGAAGGGAACGTGAAACGGGATGAGGCTGGGGATGGGGATAAATGTAACTGAATAGGTAGATGCTGCTGGTCCGACTGCGTGCAAACAATGCAGAATGCAGAAAATGCTGTGGCAATAAATGACAGTAACTAGTCAGAAACAATAACAACGGGCATAACCGTACACAATGTGCAGGCGGAAATGGAGCTCGACCATGGCAAACATAACGAATGCTGCACAACACCAGGCGCACACGTATGCATATACGTAAAAAGAGTAGTGATTTTAAATATGCAAATGCCACAAGAAACTAACTAAATATAATGGTGATTATAAATGCAAACGAAAGAGCGTGTGGTGCGGAAGTGTGCAGAGATTTTATGCTCAGTCTAACGTACCGGTAGTAGACACCCGGTGTGCGCTGGTCCAGATCGGTAGGATAGATGCGCCCAACACGGCATTTGCTGAAGAAGATGCCCATAAATGAGGGATCACGCTTGGCGGGCCAGTCCTTGATGGGAAATACCAGCGGGTATGTTAGATATTCCGGTGGGTCAGAGAACTCCAGATAACCATTAAGCGACAGCTAAATAAACGAGAGAAATATATAGTATGTATAGTACAATATATATGTCGCATGGTAGCCAACTTACGCGTGTGTAGTTGAAACGGAAGCCATAGAAGGGCATCTGGAAGTTAAGATTTTTGTGCAGCTGCGTCATCGAGGCGTGAATGTCCTTCTGATAATCGCCATTGCCACCATATTGGTCTCTGTCATAGAACCAGTACATGAAATTGCTGCGCAGCTCGGCCAAACGGGCGGCGGTAATTGTATAGCCCCCAGCTGCGGTTGAGGGCGTATCGGGAGGCGCCACATTGCTATTGGGATCTAGAGATTGAATGCAGAGAGAGAGAGAGAGAGATATTATATTATACTCAGACTGAATGTCTTTTCGTTCACAATTATTAAGATGTGCACACACAGATTTCAACACTTAATCCCCCAAAGATTACGTATTCACTTTTCCAGCTGACCATGCTGCGCATTATTTCAATTTAGGCCGGATGCACACGATGGGGGCAAAGGCAAAAGGGCGGCACCATAAAGCAACAACTTTGCTCTGGCTCCAGCTGTGGCTTGCAATCTTTGCCCGCGAGTTTTTTTTTTTGCCACTTGCCGCCTATCTTCATTTCTTGCAGCTTCCTGCTGCTGACTCACTTACAAAATGGCTGCCGTGGTGGCGAGAGCAAGCGACTCCTGCCCGCGGCATGCCGTGCACTTAGCCATTAAAGGTCACAGTTAATATTCATTTCAGTTTTGCCAACTTGCCAGCTACAATTTTCCGTGTGTTTCGCTTTACGCTCTCCTTCTTTTTTTCTGCTCTTCTCCTTCTCGAGCTTCCTTCTTTATGCCCGCACATTTTTCTTTCTAATTTCTTTGCCTTTTTTTAAGCAATTTAAACCAAGCTGAGCTCCAACTGAACTGACTAAGTGCTATGCTAAAGATCTGTGGAGACACAAAGCGCTACGTTGCACGTGAAACGTGCCAAGGATTGCAATTGAAGAGTTTAAGTCGAGGGGAAACTATTTTTCTATTTTATCTATGGAATGTGTCCGAGTGTGCTTAGCTATGTGAAGAGCCAAGCACCTCACTATAGTGGAATTTATTGCGATGCTGAGCATCATTTGCAAGTATAAAAGATTATGGCAAAACACTTTAAATGCAATTGTACAGCACTTAAAGGCATTATAACAAACATTGCTATTAGTGAGCCACTTCAGAAGAGTTGAATCAGCCGATTAAAGTGTCTATCTCATTAGCAATATAAGCTTAGCATTTAATAGTGAACGGAGAATTATTAATATATATATCATTCACACAAAACTTAAACATTAAAGTGCAAATCAATTATCGCTTAAACAATACACGAGTACAGGGCCGTATCGGTGGCCTCGGTTGAGATTGTGCATTAATTCTCGGGGGTCACTGGTGTAATTGCCTTGCTTTTTATATATATTAAGTTTTTGGTTTGAAAAACATTTGATAAAATGAAGAAACATTATACTAATTACAACTTACTTATTTCTCTATTATATATTGTCAAAATCATCAATAGTTTTGGATTAATCTATATTTTGTGCCCTCATATTTTCGATGGATAATATTTCCAATCCATTCAATCATTCTTACTCCATTCTTATACGCATTTCGCAGAAAGCATCGCAGACCCCACAAAGTATATATTTTTATTATAATAGCAGCGGCCCCTTTCAGACGGGGCCCTTGTGCAGTGCACAGCCTGCACACGCCTCGCTACGGGCCTGCACGCCCATTTCTCGCCACTTTATCGACTGACAGACAACGACATTTATACTATAGTATTTCATTTTTGCATAGTCTATAATTAATTAAGAAGCACTCGAGCTCGACGGCAATTAATGCATCAATTTGCAACGAGGCATTCATTTTTTATCCATTAAACTCTGCTCTGCTCTCAGGAGCGTCAATTATCGAGCATGCTCGGGAATTATGAGGGCCTTGTAATGCTGGCGATAATTATTGCTGGCAGTTGGCTAATTAATCGACCGTTGAATGCTTTTGTGCCGCATGCCGCATGCCACGACAATTAGTAGGAGTACCATCAACAGCAGGAGGAGTAGAGCAATCTTTGCATTTGATTTTTTTTCGCGCAGCTGTCGCAGAATGGATCAGTTTTTAATCTATTTATGAATCAGTGTCGAGTTGGCAGGTCATAAAACATAATATCATGGCACGCTAATCCTTTTGGGGTAACATTGTAATGTCTGCACAGATGGTGGTATATGGCACTCGATGCTCTAGGTGTGGATTAGCGGCAGCAACAGCAGCAGTTATATTTGCTTGATTTATGGTCCTGCCCTTGAGATTGGGTTTTCAGAGTAAAATTGGTGCGAGGAAAATACGCAAAATTCGCGTGCTCGGGTTGCACTTTCATTGGAATTATTTGCGAGCGTTTTTTCGCGAATTTCCCGGAAAGACAAGGCAAGCGCGAGTCAAGTATACGTTAATCCGGGCAACTTTTTAGGGACCGCACCTCATTGACAACTACCTGCACTACATATATCACAGGTAGGCCGTGCGTGCAGGGCGGACAGCAGCTGCAGCTGTCAGCTATGACAGGTAGAGCCGAGAGTTCGAGAGTCCTATATAAACTGAGTGACTGCCGGGAAGGACATCACATTCGTTTTACAAACGTCGCAAACATCGCAACAATTCAAGATGAGCATCAGCACATTCAACTTTCAGTTCTACAACTACAAACTGCCTGCAGAGGTGCCGCTAATGCCCGTGACAAGTTTCAGTGAGCTTGAAATGGACATCGATGAGGAGGAGATGGCATCAGCTTCACCCCCGATTACCTCGACTCCGTTGGCATTGGGCAAACAGGCACCAGCCCGGCCAGCAACACCCACACCACGCTTCACCAGCGAACTGGCCTTGGCAATTAACGGACCACAAGTGATGGAGGTGAAACCCCCGAAGCCAGTGACTAGGCCATTGCAGGAGCTGCGTCCACAGCTGCAC
Organism: Zaprionus davidi; assembly: GCA_018903715.1. Lineage (NCBI taxonomy): Eukaryota > Metazoa > Arthropoda > Insecta > Diptera > Drosophilidae > Zaprionus > Zaprionus davidi. The sequence goes on from JAEIGL010000003.1 coordinate 7,612,987, forward strand.
AAGCCCCAGAAACGCTGGTCTATGGAACTGCGCGAAAAGATTCTCGAAATGTCGAAGCGCAACAATGCATCCGATAGTGAGGGCTCTGTTGCCGATATGCAGCATCGTTTCATGCAGAATTTGCAGCAAAATGGCAATGACTCAGCCAGCCAGGAGGAGTTGCAGAAGCAGCAGCAGGAAGAGAAGGTGGACGAAGAGGAGGACGACGCACGCAGTGTTAGCGACAAAATCAACTTTTTCAACAAGCTAACCAACGCCTTTCAATCTGCCCGTGGTTCTAACCTTTTGAACAACAACGCGAACTACAACAACAATCGCTTCATATCGCTACTACGGTCCAGTCGGCCACAGGGCATGGCCACCACCACAGCTTCCCAAGCGGCTGCTGGTGGCTATGGCATGCCACCACCAAAGCCCAAACGTGTTGGCGCCGCATCGTCGACCTCGTCATTGTCGTCGTCGTCATCATCGTCGTCGTACAACATCATGAACAGGGACAGCGGGTACTCGTTGCAACATCAGTTTGCCGTGCCAACAGTGCCCCCGGTGCAACGCAAATGCTCGCTGCGCCGCAAGCCATCGATGGACAAATCACGAGCCAGCATCGCGCGTCAGAATTCCAATGTCTCATTGAAGCCACAACGCCATGCCATGATGGAGGATTTGAGCCTGGTCGTGCCCGTAAGGCTGCGCATTGCCGAATACGAGCAGCGCATCTCGATGAGTGCCGTCTAGTGTGAGTGTGTGCATTGGAATGCAATTAATACAGCATTCACTCTACATTCATCCGCACCGAGTGATCCAATTAGCGTAAGCTCCGAAGGATATTCTAATCTTTACCCCTTAATTTTAATACTAATAATTAATACTAGTTCCTATCAAGTGTTCAACATAACCTATAATTAATTTTGTAATATTTTGAAATCAAATAAAGTCAAACAAAAGAAAAAAATGTAAATAGAATTTACTGAGGGAAAAATGGTAAAGAACTTTAATCAATAAAATGATCCTTTGATAATATTGAAATGATTGATTCTATTGATTGCGTCGATTGGTTTCATTCTCCATATCTTAGGCACTTCGTATTTATCATATAAATAAACAAAGTGGATGTATGAATATAATCAATAAATGAATATAATCAATACAAAAATTCATATATCCAAATTTAATATACCTTTTCTTACGATTAAATCTATCGATAGAGACAGATATCGGTAATATTTAACATGAAATCCACAATTTCTATCAATAATTCCTTCGATTGTTACCATTCGCTATAACTTAGATATCTCGTAGATATCATATTAATATAGGAAGAATTCATCGTTTTACTGAAAAATGAGGCAATGTCGGAATCATATAATATATCCAATAACTTTTTATATATATTTATATAATGAAAGTTATTTACAGTGTGACTAATAAATAAACGAGCACCTTTCTTGGTAATGTGTACTCTATAAATTTATATCAACTCCTGATTACACGGCCCTCTGCTTGCCGAGGCTATCAGAATTGTTGTAAACTGAATCATGCATTGAGAGAATATAATAAAACCTGTGGGCTACATTGATACCCAACTATATACCGGATTTCATACGTTCCCATATCTGCCACTAGCTCGGCTCTCTCATGCTTTGTTTGGTTTGTGAAACAAAACAACGAAACAACCGTTACCCTTATGTGTGTGTGTTTTATCTTATCGAGGCGCTTTGCGAGTTAGGGGAACTAACTCACGAAGAGGCAAGTTAACTCCCCACGCATACACCTGTCGGGATTGCGTCGCCAAAAGTCGAACAAGTTATCGAGCAAATATTGGTGATGATAAGATAGCCAGGCAGGTTCAACGCAGCGTATGAGTAATGTGAACTGAATCAGCGCTGGCTACCACATTACACGTCTCTTTACTTACCCCAGTTGACTCCATTGGCATCCACATCGTACAGTTCGGCCATGTAGTAGTCCTCATGTGGCATAATTAGTGCACCGGACTTGGGCTGCGGCTTGAGGCCGGCCACAGTGAGGATATCATCGGTGCCGCGACTGGATGCAACGGGCAGCAGCCTCTGTGATGCCGCCGCGGGTACCACTTTCTGTGCGGGTGCTGGTGCTGCTACTGTCTGCACCGCGGGCACCACTTTTTGTGCTGGCACCACGGGTACAGTGGGCTTCTCGACCTTTTTAACAACAGGAGGCGGTGGTGGCGGCGGGTTTTTGGGCACCTCCAGCAATTCCACTAACTCGGCGGCTTCGTCGATTTTGGGGGATTTGCTTGCGGCTGGCACTTTTTTCACTTGATCTTCCACTTCCGTCGAGACATTCTCATTGGCCAGCACATAGGCCATAAAGCCGCAGGCCAGCGCACAAACCACAAACAGTTTGAAGCGCATATCGCTCTCTCTCTCTGTTTTTTCTTTTCGACTACTTTTGACTTTCTTTTCTATTCGTTTTGTTTCGTTTTCGATTCAATTCGTTACGTATTTCACTGTAAAATAACACAAAAGAGAATTATGCAATTGCAACACTTGTTAAATGGTTTTTTAATTGTATTTTTCTCGAGTTTTTCACTGACAATTTGGTCATTCGTATGGTTTTTCACTTGATGACATCACCATCAATTGCAGGTGAAGCTTATCAACATTTTGAAATCATATTTCTTATCGCACTGGACACTTTTTTGTTACCAACCTTCTTTCTAGAGAAATACGTTCGATACAGCACCACGCTCTAAATGGGACTGGCTAGTCGGGGCGTTGCCAAAACTGCTTCAACCTGTCACCGTTTCTCGATTGTGAAATGTATTGCCGTTATCAGTTCTTATGCTCCACACTCGTATCTTATCTGGCCAAAGCCACGCACTGATAACGCATTCCTTGTTGGATACCCGTAGCATTGTTTTAGACTCTGCTCGACTAGTCTCTTCGTGTGTGTGTGTGTTGTGCAAGTTGCCAGTTTCCAAATTCTGTTGTTTATTTAGTGCTCTTCCTTTTTGCGACTCTCTACCCACCTTATCTTTAGCACTCTCTGCCCGCTCTCTTGTTGATTTAAGCCACATTACGATTTGTGATTCATTTTCATTTGGGAGTTAATCACCGTTTTTCCTTGTCATCAATTCAATGGCACCTCCGACCGCTCTCTGCCCGCCCCGGAACCATTACAATTATAGACAATGAGCCATAACTGTCAACAATCTCGTATTTCCGGCGAGGCTTGCGTTTTATGAATGAAAGGGGAAAGATCTTAAAAATAGCACAAACTTTATTTCAACAGCCCATGAAAGAGTCTATTATATTTGCAGAAAGCCGATTTAACTTAACTGTACATTAATTGCAAGTGCTTTTTTAAATGAGCTAATAAATTATTATAGATATGTTGGCATAACGAAGTTGGCATAGTCAATTGAGTTAGGTGTATTATAAGTTGCGGGTATTCATAGAATTTAGACTCTGTAAATAATAATTTCAAAATGGTAAATAAAAGGCTTGATTTTAAGATTTTTCAACAAATAATAATGCATTTTATTGTCATACATTATTAGTTTGTTAAGAAAAGAAGGAATTAATTTTCTTACGAAAATAAATGAAATTAATTTAGTTATTTTAATTATTTATTTTGCATACATTTATAGTTTGTACATTTCGATAAATTTATCTTGATTTTAGCGGAAAACTTTTATGACTAAAACCGACAAAGAGTTGCTGCTTCTTGCTTAGTTGTTTTTGATAGCCGTTTCACTGATTGTATTATATTTAGTAGGTTAGCAACAAGTTTTAATGAATAGTGCATTGGCCTAGCACATGGTTCGTAAACCCCAAACTGATAGTCGAAAAATGCAAATTAATTACTACATTACTAATTAAGCAAGTATTATAATAATATTAAATACCTAATTATGTTTGATGATAAAGCGAAAATCATTGTTACCGTATTTGACGGGGAAAATGCTGAGTGGCCAACACTAATTTTCATCATAATGGGCTAAACATGTTAAATAACATTAAATTTATCTGTTAAGCAAAAGCGTTTGTGGCCTTTCTGCCACACACTAACCTGAGTATCTTTTAGGCGCTGTCGAACAGTGTTGCCAGACCTTCATAACATGTGTTGATAATTGTGGGTTTGCTATATCGATTTGCTATTTTTTGTAATTTATCTATAGATCGTAAGGTATTTGTTGTAATATAAAGTATCTCAATTGAAAAGTAAAGCAGCAAAAACCAATGATTCTAGTTAAAAAACAGTCCAGGCGAAGGCCTTACGAGAGAGCATTCTCAAACGTCTAACATTGTTTCTATTTCTATTTTTTTTGGAAAAACTGAAACGGCAATCTTAACCTAACCCGTTAATCTGAATAACGAAATAATATTATTAATAATTAATTAATCATTATAAATTCAACATAATACATGAATACATTTTACGATTTCTGTGCAAAAGCATTAAAATAATGTTCTAAAACCTCACACAGCAACTCTAAATAATAGTTACAATACTATAATAATAATGTACACTGTTTCTGTGAAAATAAATTAAATGTAGTTAAAATAATAATAATACTCTAAATAATAGTAATAATAATAATAATAATGTACACTGTTTATGTGAAAATAAATTAAACGTACTTAAAATATTAATAATATGGAAATAAACTAAATTGAAAATAATAATAATAATAATTGATAATAAGTAAATAAAATTAAAAATAAATTATAACAAATGAATGAGAAAGTGCGCAAATGTTTTCAGATTATTTTATACAACTTTAAATAAACCGATCGCGAGCGTGGGCAGCGTAAATGCATCAATACATAAATAAACTAAACGGAATCCGCACACGTTTCAATTGTGCACTCTCTGAGAGAGTCTTCGCTTCGCAGAGAGTGAAACTGATCTCTTATCTTCGTTCTCAGTCTACTGCCGATCAGTTTGCTTATCAGCGAGAACGAAGACCAGGGGGTCCGTTTCCAGGCAAACATATAGTGTGAGTTTAGTTGTGGGTCGAGCGCGAGCAGCTGCGGTTCGTTTGTGGATAAGCAGAGATCTGCTACGGGAATATCTTTAAATATAGTATTAACTATTGCAAATATAATATAAGCAAAATGTTGCGCTGCATTGTAAAGCCAGAGGGAAAAGTCGCCGGCCTACTGCAACGCGGTTATCATAGCAAGCAAGGCGTCTGGGGCTATCGACCGGTTGCCAAGCGTGTCTTTGAAGGTAGGAAATCGGGAACACGGACTATACTGTGCATAAATCATACTATTTATAACTATGTACCCGAAAGGGGAGTGAATCGCGCGTGAATGTGTGTGTACTCATTTAATCGAGAGAGATTACTTCGCATTTAATCTCGTATTATAAACTTTCCTGTCGAGCTGAGATAACAATCATCATGTTAATATAAAAAAACACTTTTGATAAGTCCAGTACGAGTGCGAGAGACAAACAAGAATGGAAGTGTGGAAACTTTAAAGCGAAAACAACAACAAAAACACAACCAAACTTTTCTTCTTGCGGCAAGTGTTGTTGTAAATCATATATATGGTATTGTTGTGCACTTGCTCTCTCTCTCTCTCCCCCCTCTCTCACTCTATGTGTTGTGCTGTCGGTGCCGCTGGGCAGTTTATCAATGCGTGTTTGAGTGAAGCCGCAAACTCTGCTTACCCCCTCCCTCCCTGTGTCACCAACACAACCATAAACAACAAAAAGAACCGGCTGCTGTAACAGCAACAAAACAACAGTTCAAAGCGAATTGCTGTGGGCAACAACAAAACAGCTGGCGAACTCAAACATGTTGACAGCTGCAGTTGTACGCACTTACAACATGTTTGAAAGCAACCTGTTGAAGTGTGTGTAGTGCGTGTTCGAAATGAGAAGTTGTATTGAATAAAATATGTATTTGAAGTTATTTATAACATATATACAGCTAATAACATATAACATAGCTAATTGAACCGGTTTATAAATAAATAAAATTAAAGAGTAATATAAATAAATAAATAAATCAATATATATAATATTCCATTAAAATATTTATAGCACATGCAAATAAGTTATTTAAGATATTTAGAACGCATTCATACATATTTTTAAATTTTAATAAATTAATAATAATAAAAGTATTATATTTATTTACATAACAATTTGAAATACTTTCTGTTAACTATTTTTGAAATTTTTATTATTTATTATTTATATAAATTTATCATAAAATACAACAGATGTTCAAAAAGGGTGCAATGCAAACCACCTTTAAGTAAAACAGAATGCATCCATACGTAAAATCCGGAAGAGCGCAAAAGATGTGAATAGACGGACTCTTGACTAAGTCAACCACACTCACCTTATGCAACATTGGGTAGGCAGAATTTTATCGACGCCAGTTAATCTTCACTGCACAAAGAGAGTGGAATGGAAAGGACTGATGACGGGTAGTGGCAGGGGGAATGAGAGAGTAGAAGAGCTGACCAATATCGTGCACCTTGGCTGCGAGATTGTAGACTGAGCTGGACACACACTTGTTTGCAAGTCCCTTTGAAAGGTGGGGCCATATCCTGGCTTGATTTTTTGTTGACTCGCACACGGTACACGGCATCTAGGGAAGGGAAAAGAGGGGGAAGAGCAGCAGAGTCTGAGTTCCGTTTAATTCACTTGACATACCAATCAAACGGCTGCTGGCCCGACCTCTTTTTTTGCGACTTCTGCCATATCCTTCCTGCGCCCTTCGGTTGCTTGCATTCATTCTGTCCCGTTCTGTCCTGCAGTGCGTATACGGGATATATGTGTGTACAACTGTCAAGTTGCCGATATTCCTTTTCTGTCTCAATAATGTTTACACGCTCAACTTGAAATATTTCCCCACAAATATAATTCATCATTCGCTTTACACGCACACACACACTCAGGCAGATATCCTTTAGCCGGGCTCCAGTTTCGTTTGGGCAGCAAATTGATTTATCACCAGAAATATTGTCAAAAGAAAATTTCATCAATTTTTAAGCAAATTAAGTTTTAATGCATTTACGAAATGCGAAATTCGAATCCTGACTAACAACTGTCGCACACAAATCCTGCCATCCATCGGTCCAATCGGTTATCACACACACACGCTCCGACATCCCCTAAGCGGGATAATACTTTAGCACATAAACACCTAAGTAGCAAGCAGAGCTATCAACGGCTTGGCGAACAATAAAAAAATAAAAGAGGTGGCAGTAACATAAAAAACCAATATAAAACCGACCAGTGCCATAACTCACGTGTGTGTATAGCTTAAAAATCAAAGTTGTCTATTGTATTTCTACGACTTTTGCATACTCTTTGAGGATGATAACCTGCTGGCAAAGAGCTGTAATAAATGATGTACTATGTATGTTACAAGAGAAAAAAGAGGACAACTAAAAAAAAGGATAGAAAACGAATCGATAGGTCAAAAAGGTTAATTAAGCATACCTTTATGTATATTTATTATTATTTTTCATTTTAATTTTTTTAATGTTAATAATTGATAATTAATATAAGCAAATCAAGGAAAATAAAGATTAGTATAAAAATTATGTATTAAATATTATTACATGATTATTCAATTATTATGTTGTACATCTGTTTTGATTTCAATTGAATAAAAATCATACCTTAAGAAACATTTTATTTGGGACAACAAACAGAACAGATTTCCGGACAATAGGAAATCGATAAGAAAAGGGTTACCAGGTTAATCTTTTTTCAGACAGATTCATTACTTTTATCTGTCCGAAAAAGGTTGCTCTGGCAACCCTGGTGATGCTCGATCGACAGCATAGTACAGTAATGTTTATCACGCATACTTAAAAGTATCTTCTGTTTCGTAGACCTGTCACAATGTCCATATGCCCTACCAGCTGAGGTCAAGTACTTTGGGCTTAAACCAAAATATACACATAACATATATGCCATAAAAGCAAAATGCCAATAAATTCAAAAGGCCACACAACATGGCAGCAGAATTCGTATTCGCTTTCGTATTTTTCTTTATTTAATAATTTATAACTGCGCGCAAGGAAATTTATATTGTTTACGCATGTGTTTTTGCAGTGTCCGATGAGACGAGGCTGGCAAGGAACTCGCAGGGCAATGTCTATCGCTGGGTCGAGGCCTTTCGCCAGCACGGTCACAAATTGGCCGCCGTAAATCCTATCAGCATCAAAGAGCCCAACAGCGAAAGGTAAATAATGTGGTGAACAGGTGGGGGGTGGGGAATGTGGGGTAAGAGGTAACCACCTCTCCAACACCAAGTAAGGTTTACATATTATTTATATTTTGCAACCTTCTTCTTTTATTCTTTTGTATTGTCAACTGCGCGTGTACCCTGCGCCATTCCCCCCTCTCCGTACAGCAGCTCGTTGCAGGAATTAAATCCCGCATTTTATGGACTGCAGACACAGCAAACGGTGCGCACCGCTGGCCTCTTGAGTGCTCCTCCCACGCAGACTGGGCAGGCCGAGAACATTGCCCAGCTGGAGCAGCTGCTTCGCGATATTTACTGCGGCAACGCAGTCAGCGCCGAATTCGCCTACGTCGAGGTAAGCAGCGGCCATATAATCTTTTGTATCCCATGTACATAAAAGACACCTTTTGACCGGCACCGGCACAGGATATCGAGGAGCGTGAATGGCTGGCCAGGAATTTCGAGACCCTCCAACAGCAGCAGCGAGACCAGCTGCAATCTGAGGAGCGCTGCGAAATCGCCGAGCTGCTAATTAAGTCGCAGGCATGGGATAATTTCATGGCCCTCAAATTTCCCACAGTCAAGCGCTATAGCGGTGAGGGGGCCGAGTCTATGTTGGCCTTCTTCTGGCAGCTTCTTCGCGACAGTGTGCAAGGTAAGTAGAGCTGGCCGAGTGGGCGTATCGGATGCAGGAGTGCTGGACAAACTGGTGTCCTTAATCTTTAGCCAGATCAGCAGAACGAGAGATGAGACCGTGATTAAAGCACACCATAGTTGCGCGAGGACTAGGACAAGGACAAGGTTCAGAAATTGAAAAGCTTAAACCAGCCCAGTAATAAATTGTATGATTTGCTAAACTAGGGAATCAGATGATATACAGAGAAACTTAAGTAAACATGCCGCCTTAGAAATGGGAAAGTGATAAAGGGCAGTATATATATGTGCGTATGCAAGGTTAATCAGTAGAGTGGGCCTATCGAAAGTAGCACAAGTCTACACATAGAGAAATTTAAGTTAACTGCCTTAGGGATAGGAATTTAATTAAAGCAGGCGATATACGCACAACTATCGCCTGCTCCTATCAATCAAGATGAGTCAGTAGAGTGGACCTATCGAATGCAGGACTATTCCAGATACATTGATCCTTTTGCTGATTAAGGGATGGGGCCGTGAGTAAAGCAGACGATAGTTCTGCGCAGGTATTTGACTCTTTAGAGTGTACCTATTGAACCCAGGACAGATACTTAAGTCAACCTTAAACCTAATCAACAGGGTGTGGCACCTTAGGGATGGGAACGTGATTGAAACTTGTGATTGAAATTTGTTGTGCATTATTAAGGTAAGTCAGTAGAGTGGGCCGAAACAAAACTAGTCAAGTCACGGAGAACCTTCAGTTAACTTTAAGCCAGATCAATAGAGTGTGGTACGACTTGCTGCCTTAGGGATGGCAACTTGATTAAATCGTGTGCGCAAGTTATGGGAAAATATAAAGTTATCTTAATTAAGCATGAATACTTTGAACTTAAAGCATCTCGTTGCACAAGACTAGGCTTTACACTTTTATTCATTTCGTTTGACCCGCATTCCCTTCTACGCCTTCTGCGAACGTTAAAACTTTCACTCGCATAGCTCTTGCGCTTCTCTTAACCCTTGACTGATTTTCCCTAAAAATTCTATTGTCTTGGCATGGCCACCTACCGCGCCAACAACAATAACAACAACAACGACAACAGCAAACGTTGAGCATGTGGTGCTGGCAATGCCCCATCGAGGACGCACCTCGCTGCAGGCGGTGATGTTCAACATGCGGCCAGCAAAAGTTTTCCGCAAACTAAGCGGCACATCGGAGTTTGCTGACGACATTGAAGCCATGTCGGACGTCATAAGTCACTTCCGTAAGTGAAAGTTTTGTGTGTGTGTGTGTGTTGCCATGTCTTGTCTTGTTGCTGCTTGTGGCTTCGCACACGCAGCGTATGCGTAATTTAATCAAAACCTATTTCTCGTCCAGATGTTTCCGAACAGCTGAAAGTGCTGGGCAAGAGTATCAACTTTAGCATGGTGCGCAATCCCTCACATCTGGAGGTAAGTAAGCCCAATCAAGAATCCCCTCATCTCTTCTTAATACTCCTCATTCAACGTGTAGGCAGCGAACCCCGTGTCGATGGGCAAAACACGTTCCAAACAACAAAGTCGAAATGAAGGCGGCTTCAGCTCAGATGTATCCACTCCAGCTCATCCCTTTGGTCAGCATGTGCTCAATGTGATACTCCACGGTGATGCGGCATTACCCGGCCAGGGCATTAACCAGGAGTGCCTCAACATGGCCTATGTGCCGCACTTTGAGGTGGGCGGCAGTCTGCATCTGATTGTCAACAACCAGGTGGGATTCACAACGCCCGCTGCACGTGGACGCTCGACTGCTTATTCCTCCGATCTAGCCAAGTCCATACAGGCGCCGGTCTTTCATGTTAACGGTGATGATCCTGAGGCCTTGGCTCTCATCACCAACTTGGCCTTCCGCTATCAGCGAGAGTTCCGTAAGGACATCTTTATTGATCTCAATTGCTTCCGCCGCTGGGGTCACAATGAAGTGGATGATCCCACCTTCACCAATCCGCTAATCTATGAGATCATCCATCAGCGTCAGTCGGTGCCCGATCTCTATGCTGCTCGACTGGCCGAGGAGAAGGTGCTGAGTGCTGAGCAGGCAAAAGAGGTGCGTGAGAAATACATTGCCTATCTGGGCGAGGAACTAGCTCTGGCACCCAAGTACGAAACACCGGCGTCCTTCTTCGAGCAGCAATGGGCCGGCCTGCAGTTGGCACCCGCCAATGAGTTGACCTACTGGGATACGGGATTGGACTATGGCCTGCTGCACTGGATTGGCCAACAGAGCGTGGCACATCCCGACAGTTTCGTAAGTACAACGAAGTCTCTTTTAATCATAAGGAGAATAAACCTTTAAAACTTTCTTTCTTAGAACATACATCCGCATCTGCAAAAGATGCATGTCCAGGGCAGGCTAAAGAAACTCGCTGAGGGCAACAAAATCGACTGGGCTACGGCAGAGGCGCTGGCCATCGGCAGCCTCATGTACCAAGGGCACAATGTGAGGATTAGTGGCGAGGATGTGGGTCGTGGCACCTTCTCGCATCGTCATGCCATGCTGGTGGATCAGAAGACAAACGAGATGTACGTTCCCCTGAATCACATGGATGGTGGCAATGGCGGCAAACTGGAACTGGCGCACAGCATTTTGTCCGAGGAGGCTGTGCTGGCCTTCGAGTACGGCATGGCCATTGATAATCCAAAGAATCTGATCATATGGGAGGCACAATTTGGTGACTTTGCCAATGGTGCGCAAATCATCATCGATGCCTTTATAGCCTCCGGCGAAAGTGAGTAGCAGTAGTAGTAGTAGTAAGTGGGTAGTATTGATATATTGTCTGCTTCCATGTCAGCCAAGTGGATGGAATCAAATGGTCTGGTTATGCTGTTGCCACATGGCTACGATGGAGTCGCCTCCGAGCACAGTTCTTGCCGCATTGAACGCTATCTGCAGCTGAGCGACTCCAAGGAGACTGCACCCGATGGCGATGGCGTCAACTTGCATGTGGTGAACCCGACTACCCCTGCCCAGTACTACCATGTGCTGCGTCGCCAGCTGGCGCGTAACTTCCGCAAACCTCTGGTGGTGGTGGCACCCAAGACGCTGTTGCGTCTCGCGGCAGCCACCTCGACGCACCAAGACTTCGAGCCAGGCACAATGTTCCACAATGTACTTGGTACGAATTGCTCTGCTTGTTTATTGCGGTTTGCGAGCCTTCCAATTTCATGCAACTTTATTACGCAGGTGATACGACGGTGCAGCCGGAACAGGTGCGCAAGGTCATCATATGCAGTGGCAAACACTATTACAATCTGGCCGAGGAGCGTGCCAAGCGGCAGGCCTACGACACGGCAATTGTTCGCCTCGAGTCCCTTAGCCCCTTCCCCGTGCAGGAGCTGCAGGCACAGTTGGCCCAATATGGCAGCGTGCAGTGTAAGTTGCCTGTCGTAAACTTCCATGAAACCTCCCCCTTACCAACCTGACGTTCCAATCTTCATTTTGCACAGCTTATGTCTGGAGCCAGGAGGAGCATCGCAACATGGGCGCTTGGACTTTTGTGCAGCCACGCTTTGAAAATTTAATTGGCAAGAAGGTACGTTGCAACCCCCTATTCCAAACCCTGCGCTGCTCTACATGGAAAGACATGTTTAATCCCACTCAAAAACCGTAACTTTCCCCACAGCTTGTCTACTGTGGACGCACAGAGGCAGCGACTCCTGCCACGGGCATTGGCAAAGTGCATAAACGGGAAGCTGATGAGGTTGTACAAGCGCCATTTGATGTTTAGTAAGCTTCTTCCGACCGCCCCCTCCCAATCCCCCCACACACACCACTCACTGCCACGCCAAGTACTCTAGCTCAATAAAAGTGCCAAAAAAAGAACTGCAGGAAGGGAAGGGGAAATGCCGTGGACAGGGCGTGGCATGTGGCGCAACAAAATAATTTATCGTATGATGAAAAATGATGGCGAAACTTTCCCTCAAAGTTTTTAATTGTTTCCTGTTTTTGTTGCTCTTGTCGTATCTATATATATAGTATGTGTAGTAAGTTATTTGCTGTTTTGCCCCTGACCCGGTCCGTAATAAAAGCCCAACACAATTCTTGACCGGCAGCAACAGAAGAGAAAAGCCCACTTAACCTACCGTAAATATTTATTATGTTTATGCAACATTATACAGACTTTCAATTGGAAATTGTTTAACTTAAGTGTGTATATAGATATAAATCGGAGGATACACAGTACGATATATGGACTAACATAGCTGGATATACATAGGCGTAGAGTAGAGTATTGAATACAAAAACTAGTTCGAGTACAAATAGATATATAGTGTACTAGTATGGTATGTGTGTGTGTGAGTGTGTGTGCAAACTAATGGGATGAGATGAGGATTCCTACATATAAGGCGTTACCAAGGACTCTAAAGTTTGGGTAGACACAGTGCTACGAAGGGAGAATCGAAATAAGAACAAGGTTAACAAGGTTTGAAAAAGTCTCATCACGCTTAACTTCCAGTTTTGGCCTAGGCAGTTGCTGCTTCATCATTCTAAATGACCTGCCTGCCATAGACTTGCTCTAGAATATCGTAAAAGTCGGAGGACGTCCTATATGCAAAGTACAGAAGTCACATCCAGAACACAAATCCCAGACATACGGCTATTATAATAAAGGCAGTGTCTTTGCAGTTGGCATTATCCCAGCCACATTCCAAATCGAATTTCAGAGCCTGCAAAACAATATGTTAGTACATTGACTTGTAGCAAAATACAGACACTCTTTTGGACTTACCTCCAAGAGCTGTTGTCCGCCCTTGTTATCACAACGTGTCTCGCGAAGATCGTCATCATGATTATCGCAGTTGTGGCGTCCATACACCTGGCACGGTGAGTTCATGAACGTACGGAAAACAGTATCGGTCCAGGTTTGCGAAGAGCAGATATATTGCCGCCGCTTCCGTTGCCAAAATTCCACCCAGCTAAAAAGATCATTATTACATTATATTGATTGTCTTCAAATTTAAATTTAATGCCAAATCGATTACCCCAAATCGCAATCGCAATTTAGATCCGTGTGCGACATCTTAAGATCAGTTAGGAAAACACTATTTGGCAGATACGGCACTGAGCCAGTGTTCGGATTCGGTATCTTCTTCAAGTTGTGATTGTGATAGCGAATGTCCAGCGAAATGTTCCGCACTCTTCCCATGTGCTTGAAGAAGTTTGGTGGCAATGCTTGCAGCGAGGTATTGAAAAGTTGCATGTACAGATAAGGTGATCTCATGCCCTATTAGGATGAGTAAATGGACAATTAATATAGTTAAATAGAGATAGAATGGAGATACGACCACACTTTATTAACAATTAGAACTCACCCGCAGTATGCGTTCATTTAGATTCGTAAATTGTGGTCCGCTGAACGTTAGATTGGTCAACTTGGATGGCAATTGTCCCTCCATTTCACGCATTAGGTCTGTGGGCATGCCCAGCTGAAGCGTCTGCATTTCCTGCGTTGGACCCGACCCCTTTTTGACAATACGTGTAAATGGCTGCGGCGCCTCAATCCAGAGCTCACGTATGTTGTGATGATGCCGCAACAGTTGAGGAATGTTGAAGTGCTCCAAGTGCGAATAGGCAGTTAGTTTGAGGGATCGCAAATGGGGCAGAGAGTCGAGACAGCCGTACTCAAAGTAATGCAAACGGAAATTGGATATGTCCAACATCTCGAGGTCCTCGTTGACGCCATCGAAGCTGTTGTTGTTGAGGGAAGTAATCGGATTGCCAGAAAGCATCAAACGGCTGTAATATTTAAAAATAGTTCTTTAAGCTGTACTTGTTATCTTATTGTTAACCAGCTCACCGCAAATGTGGCAGCGATTGTGTCATCAGGGGCACATTGGTCAAGTCGTTGTTCGACAGATCCAACATACGAAGATTTGTCATATTGTGCGCCAGCTCCTGAGGTATTGACGGTAATTCGTTGTAGCCCAGTCTAAACTCACGCAGATATTTCAAACGAATTTCGGGTACTGTGCTCAGCGACACGTTTTCCAATCCCAATTTAATTAGCGACGTTTCCAGACCCATAAACGATTTGTCCATAACCTTCAGATCGCGATTGTGTGACAGATCCAGTACAGCCAATTTCGGCATTGTGGCAAATACCGCATCGTCTATGCGCAGTAAATAGTTGTACGAGATGTCCAAATACCGAAGGGACTGTGGAATATAGAATGATATCGTAAATGCTTAGTCCCAAGGATTTAAATAGTTCTAATTTACCCTAAACTTGTTGGACAGATCCATGCTGTGTATGGTGGAGATAAAGTTGTTGGACAGGTGCAGTTCGCACAGGGTTAGGGCAGCCAGACTGGACAACGATGATGAGGGTATCTTCAGGAGCATATTGTGCGAGACATCCAATCTGAAGTTGGAAAATACATTTTAAAAAGGTTAATTATTTAATATATAATGAATTACTTTTCCATTCCTCCATTGTAGAATAGATTATCGGGCAAACCGCGAAGTTTATTATGCGAGAAGTCAACGATGCGCAATCCCTGGACAGGCTTGAAAATATCCTGCGGAATATCAGTCAGGTGGTTATGATCGAAGTAGATCAGCTGCAGCTGTTTGGTATTCTTGAAGGCATCAAAGTCCAGTTCGTGTATCCAATTGTAGCTCAAATCCAGCCATTGCAGATGCGGCATGTTGCCAAAGACGTCTCGCGTAGTATTCTATGGAATTATTAAAATATATACTATATATATATAAATATTAAGAAATATCTAGAACAAACCATTAGCGAATTGTAACCGAGGTGCAGATGCGTAAGCGAGATCTCAGCTGGGCGGAAATAGCCGGGATATATAATGGAGATGTTGTTGTGCGAAAGATCCAAAATTTTAATATTCGAATGGTACATTCCGCCTGCAGGAAAATAAATTATATAAACCACTGTCATACATATGTCACAATCATTTACCATGTTCATTGCGGCCACTCCAGGAGGAGTTGTACATAAGTTGTCGAATCTGATTGTGGCTAACGTTGACATTCAAATTGGACAAGGTGCCGACTTGATCAAAATAATCAAAATTAAAATTAGGCAACTGATTAAAGGCCATGTCGAGTATCTCTAGCTTGGGTAGATTTTGGAAAGATTCTTCTGCCAAATTGTTCAATTTGTTTCCGCGCAGACTCAGATATTCCAGCTCATCCAAATTCATGAATGCACGACGTTCCACCTTGTCGATTTTGTTATCATCCAGCTGCAATTTACGCAGTGCCTCCAAGTCAAAGAATGTGTGCTGTGATATCGATGTGAGATGATTGAAGCGCAGCGATATTTCCTCCAGCTTCGAGTGTATATCACCCTGGAATGTGCCCTTTAGTACTTGCTCAATGCGATTGTCGTGCAGTTCCAATAGTCGCAGATTCTTCAAGAAATGGAAGCTAGTGTCACTCATGCTGCTAATGTGATTGTTGCTGAAGTCCAACTCTTGAAGTGAGGTCAGATGCCGCAATGCCTCAGCCGGCAGAGCGCTGCCCGAGTAGCCATGTGACATCTTCAGTGAAATCAGCGAGTGGCCAATCTACAAAGCCAAATAAACATTTAGAGAATAATCAATCATCAATTGGTTAAACCAACCTCATGGAAAGCATCGTTTTCAATGCTCGATATACCGTTCTCACTGAAATCGAGACGCTTCAGACCTCGCACATGCTTGAAGGCGTGCGACTGTATGCCCGAGAGGCTGGCACGCGTTATCTGCAGATCCTCTAGCTCAACTCCAAAGTCCTTAAAGTCCTCGGAGCCCACCGATGAGGAACCCATGCGGGAAATCGACAGCGAGCGCATATTCCGCATTCTGGTCATACTTTTTGAAAATAAATTCAAAACGATATGCACGGGTAAGGGGTATGTGTGTGGGGTGTTTCGGGATATTCATGTGCCAAAGGGGGCATTACTTACTTTCGCAATGTCTGCAGATTAGTCGGATCGTTGCGATCGCCACTCAGATCAAGTTTTAATAGCGTATAGTGCATGGCATTAAACGTTTCAGTTGGCTTGTCGATTTTGATCTTATTGTCCCGCATGCTGATGACCCTACAAAGACAGTTACATTCAGATAGAGAGAGACTGAGGAAAAGAGAAATTAACGAAAGCACAGGGTGGTTAGGTTGGGTTGGGTTATTAGGGTTCGTCTAGCTGATTATTGCCACATTCGCCTCATTCGTCTGCCATTCGTCACGTTTTCGTTTGTATTTCGAAAGCAGGTCACACCGCATGTGGGGAAGCCCCACATGGCGCAGAACAATCCGATTAGGGGCGCACCTACCTCAAGACATCGAAATTATTAAAGAGCTTGTGATGCAGCTTTGTTAAATTGTTGCCAGAGAGATCCAGAATCTGCAGACTGTTCACCAGACTATCAAAGGCCACCGGCGAGATGTTGGTCAGCCCGCAGTATCGCATATAGATCTCACGAATGCGCGCCGGCTTAAATGCATCATCCTAGAGAAAAGAAAGTATAATTCTAGTGTAGTGTATACATTGTTTGGCTCGCGGACTCACCTTCAGCGTATGTATGGGGTTGCCATCGAAGAAGGTACGATTGACCGTATCGAAATACTTAAAGGAATTTGGAGGCAGCACTTCAATGTGGTTGTATTCCAAATGCAGGTTATCCAGATTCAGCTTTGTGTTGGCCTTAATATCATATGTCTCATTGCCGCTCAACGACCATATAACATTGTGAGATATGTCCAGGGTGCGCAAACTCTTCAGGGGGCCCAATGCATCGTAGGGTATCTCCGATAGTATGTTATCTGTGAGCAGCAGCCTCGTTAGCCTGGGCATGCCATCCACAAAGACATTCGGATCGATCTCAAACAGACTATTTCCACTCAGATCTAACGTCTCGAGTATCAATAGACCCGAGAAACTGTGCGACTGCAGCATCGAGATGCAATTCTCACCCAGATCTAGAGTCTGTAGTGAATCCTCTAGGCCGCGAAACGAATCATGGTGTATCATTGTTATGTGATTGTTGGAAAGGTCCAGAATGCGAAGCTTTTGCAAATGACGGAAGGACTTTGAGGGTATCTCGACCAGATCGTTTTGTGGCAATATCAGCTCCCACAAGGACCGCTCAAGTCCCGTAAAGGCATCATCGGGTATTTCGGTCAAATGATTACCCGATATCTTGAGACGATACATGCCAGTCGATTGCAGGAAATAGGGTTCTATTTCTCGCAGTCCCGTATTCTCCATATGCAGCATGAAAACCTAACCAAAAGAATTACATCCTTGCTGTCTGCTTGGACACATCCAAGCTACACTTACCTTAGATTGGTTCACCATGCGCGGCAATGCCGGAAACGGAACATTCTTGCAAAACACAAGACCCAGATCTGTTGAAGATTTGGAGCACGTGCACATCACATTGTACGTACATGGGGGATAACGAGTCTCCTCCATTTCACGACTAAATATCGACGCACGTGCCAAGGACATCCAAATCATGATGATTAATGTGATGGTCAGAAAGGCATAGCCGAATTTGAAGAAAAACTCTAGACCCTGCAAATGTGTTAAAGAAACAAAGATATCCTTAAAGTTGAATAGATTTATGTTGTTGGACGAGATTTATGTCGCACATCTTTAGGGGATTGAAGGGTTTCACATGGTTTTTCTTTGCTTTTCTTTTCCAACCCTTAAGAAATGCACTTTTATGGTTCTAAAATAGTGTATCAAGTGTCCTTGTTAATCTTCATTTATGGAAATTATCATTATCCTGTGAATTTCTTATTTTATTTGTATGACACACACTCACACACACCATTTTGTTAATTCGATTAGCCAGATGCGATAATTGGCATTTATAAGAATTATTTAATTCGATTTATCCGCCTCAGAAGCCTGTGGAACGATGCGTAAGATTTTTGTGGACTTGCACAGGATGTGTGTTAGTGAGGACTTTTTCCTCTGGCTCTGAAAATGTTCCCCGCTCGCCTCGAGTTAGCCAAATGCACCGCCAATACGTCCGAACCGCAGCGCGTTCCACGCACGTCTGAGACTTGAAAATCAATCGGGGTAAGCATTCAGCGACCAGGTTGGCAACTTGGTAACTTGGCAAGTGGCGCACGGTGCTAATTGGATTGGTACATTTTGGGATGTTCGCAATTGGCGACCACCTTCGGGCGGATATACCAACGCCAGCGCCAGCTTGGTTTGTGCGATTTACAAAAATTACTTTACACATGGTTGGCTGCTCATTTCCTCGCTTTGCATTTTGTTTAGAATATGGTAAGCAAAACAGGAGAAAATTGGTCAACGGAACGGAAGGTGCTTACTGTGTGTCTGTGGTTTGTGTGTCGCATTACAAAAACCCAAAAGATTTCAGGCCTTGGGGCCATCGTCGAAGGCGATTCCCGTGCAGTACATGAATGGATTAAAACTTGTAGGCATTCAGCAAGTGAAAAGAGCAGCTTGTACAACATGCATTGAGCTTGTACAATTATTTGAAATACACCTTCTTCATTTTAAGGAAATGCAATTGCTTTATTTCATGCAGACAATTACTGTAGTACAGCGTGTGTGTTCAGGTAAGTGTGCGGATTTTACGATATAACCACGAATGATATGTCCGCTCCTTGGTAAGTTCCTTATCTGCCAAGAACCATACTTTATCATATTATGTATATTATAAAGTAAACACAACTTACCATCGCATTGAAAGCTCTTCGCCAGTTCGGGCGGACAAATGTTCTCAAGATTGAAATAGAATGTGGTTGTCAGCTCTCTAAAGTTATTCTGAGACTTCATTATTATTTGACGTGAATGCGGATCCTTGCCATTCAAATGCTCGCGCACATAGTGACCCGACAATTCAATGTCCACCACATCGCTAAGTTGGTCGTCAATGGATTCCAGCAGACGCGGCTGCTTACTTAGCAGTTGACTACAGACATCGGCATAGACTACCGAAGGAAACATAATATAGCATGGGATATTTCCAATAAATATGCCCGTAACTTACCATTCGGTATATTCAAATTGATGTGAATCATTAGCAGATGCTCCAGCGCACACTGGATTTGGAACAGATGCGATATACGCGTCATGCTCTCTTGCGCATCGAAGCTGCTGTTCTTAAAGCCAGCAGTGTCGTCGCTCTGATACTTGGCACCATTCTGCTTGGTGTCCCCGCTGTGATGCAACAGTGTCTTCCGCAAGCCGCCGCCAGGGGTGGGATCACCTCGCACTGCATTGTGCAGAGATTTGCGCAGCTTGGGTATATCATTCGATGGTTCAGCACTCGTTCCCACCTCGACGGTGCCCTTTAGCAGATTCGTGCTACACAATTTGCTTTCAGTGAATATATACTCATAGTCCTTGTAAACTTTCTCCAGGCCTATTTCTAGCAATAGCTCCAAGGGCTCAGCTCCACTGAGACAAGGCATTGCCAAGCGGCTGTTGGCCAAATTCGAAATAATTTCAGCTAATCGATTTTTATTCGTGGGCATGTTCTATAAAGAGAAATACATTAGTCCTAAGTCAGATTTAAAGGCTAAGTTCAAACCTACCACAATATTGCAGCGCACAGCGCATTGAAAAAGCATGTTGAAGGCTACTTTCAGATCCTTATATGAAGCACAACCTGAAAGGAACAGAAAGTAGTTTAGAATAAGGGGTAAAATCGTAAAATTTTCGAGTCTTACTTTTGAAGAGGTCCCACAACTTGTCCGTAAGGTCGGTAAGTCTGCGCAGTTTGGCCTGTTGGACGACACCTTCAATGTCGAACTCGGCATGACCGTCAACAAAGACATCCGTGAAGCCAGACACCTCAGTCATTGTCTTGTTAATCGACTCCCGCAACTCATCCATATCAATGCCACTGCCACAACGGTAGATGGGATCGCGACTGATGCCCGCCTTAACGTCATTATGATAGCTAACGATATCCTCACGTATGTAGACCAAAATCCTTAGTTGATTCATAAAATCATCGGTCAACGGACTACACGCGCCGACGCGAAAGGTTTGATTCAACACAACATTGCCAGCACTTAGATCGATCAACAGAGGCATCGGAGCAGGCGTGGACCAATTGAAACGCAGCGTCATATTCGGATTCACCTGATAGCAGTTCTCAATAAACGTCTCTCGCAGAGCACCCGCACCAGCCAGACCATGTTGACGTACCAGAGATTGTGATGTTACCAGATAGCAAGGCAGTACCCCAGCATAGGTAACAATGCCGCGCGAGAAGTGGGTGGGATTGAATTCATACTGCAGCAACTGTGTGTGGCAGAAGTCGCTGCCATCGCACAGGAACCAAACGGAGCCTTGACCATCGCCCTTCTGGAACTGTTCGGTGCAGATGATTGCTCGCATTTTGTCAGCCACCTCACCTCGATGATATTCTTCATCAGGCTTCCAGGGATTTCGATTGATTATATGTAGATCCAACGACAAGTCCCCAATGGCATCCACAATACTGTCATCTTTCAGCGGGCTGCCAGTAAGGTCAAGTTCCGAAATGGATGAAGACTTCTTCGTGTTGGTCAACAGTTTGGTCGGAGTAGTAGGTATGCGTTCTTTTGCATTACGATCTTCTTTGTAGAACAAGATTACTTTGTTAGCTGCTTCGCGCGCGCCAACTAACCTGACCAAATAACTGGGCGGCGCACTGTAAGTGATTGTATAGTTATCACCATATTTACGCATCAATTCAGCGTATATATTTGCGAGGTTAGACATTTTATAAAAATAATTACAGACGGCAACGCAAAACTTTACAAAACAGTTTAAAATGACTACTCAAATTAAATATTGCAAACGTTCTTCTTCTGCTAAGCATTCGAAATTTAACATTTTGCTGCACTGTTATTAACAGCAAGCACAACCCAACTCAACTTGCTTTTAAACTAAACAGCTGATGCAGTGTTGTTTTGAAAGAATTCATATTGAAAGAAATAATTTATATTTATTTAACGTCTTGAAGAGGTTTTATTATTTACTTTTATACTAGTCATTCTCTTTATTTCTCATTTTTATTTATTTATTATTTTAGCATATACACCTACAGGACACACACTATAGCAAGAGCTGATTGCTACAAAACCTTATCGACTTAATCACCCTGTTATTTCAAAGAAATTATCGATAACTATTTAAGCGAGTCGCACGTGTTGAAATTGTTTTCTTTTGATCAACATTATTTTTTAAGTTAATTAAAATATGTCCGACTTTGAATTAGAAGCGAGTGGCTCAGAGTTCGAATCAGATGATAATTCTGATGCTGAGGTATGTAAAACAAAGCCATAAGAATTTTCCCAGAAAAGTGTTACATATAAATTGTTTTTCAGCTGCAAGCGGCATTCGAGCGTGGTGATCTGAAGCCCGGTCTCAATGTAGAATTTAGTGGAGATCGTGTTAGAGTTAATGATGTTGTAAGTAAATAGGCATTAGTATGTGTGTTATTTGAATTCGATCACTAATCATTGCACTTACAGCCCAAGCTATTGGCTAAAACACAAGCCATACGTCTAGATCTGCCATGGGTTGAGCGCCTGGACATGGTGAACAATTTGGCACCACTGGCTCCCGAGTTGGCTGTGCAGTTGGAGAAGCACGAACAGAAGCGCGCCAATCAGTTTAAGGGCAACGCCAAAATACCCTATGTACGACCCGATGAGGATCCCGTGTTGAATGACTTCAAGCGTGAAATGCTCTTCCATCGCCAAGCCCAGAGTGCCGTCATAGAAGGCATTGCGCGTCTGCAAGAACAAGGCATCAAGACCCGTCGACCCGATGATTACTTTGCCGAAATGGCCAAGTCCGACGAGCACATGCAGAAGGTGCGCGCCAACCTGATGGCCAAGCAACAGGGTCAAGCCAAATCGGAACGCATCAAACAGATTCGCGAACAGCGTAAAATGGGTAAAATGTTGGCCAAGCAGACGAAGGTGCAGCGCGAGGCAGAGAAGAAGGAGATGCTCGACAAGCTGAAAAAGTTCCGTAAGGGTAAACTCAAGAATTTGGACTTCTTAGAGGACGCCAAGGCACTGGAATCCAAGCAAAAGCAATCGGCAGACAAACGTAAACTGCGCAACAAAAAGTTCGGATTCGGTGGCAAGAAAAAGGGTCTGAAACGCAATACAAAATCCTCTGCCGCGGGACTCGACTCTGAGAAGTCCACACGTCGGCAGCGCGGCGTCAAGGCGGGCGCTTCTGTCAACAAACGTCTGGGCAAATCCCGACGCATGAAGGCCAAGGGCAAAAAGTGATGATTGGATGAAGAACACAGCTTATGATTAAGTGACCTAACTAGATTATAATTTGACACCGCATAGATATATATTATACCTAAATATATGTTGGATTTATTTCAAAATACAATTTTTACTATTATTCCCCCAGTTTGTGCTTTTTCCTCTTTTTCAGCTTGGCAGGTGGTTCCTCAGCCTCATCGCTGCTTACTTTCTTGGACTTCTTCTTTGACTTACTCTCGGATTCATTTGTTGGCTCAGTTTGTTGTTCAGTTTTCTCACTTTTTCGCTTCTTCTTTTTACTTTTCTCGCACACGAATTCGTCGATCATTTGCTGTTCATCCTGTTCAGTTACCTCATCTGTTTGACTTTCGACTTGCTTCTTCTTTCGTTTCTTCTTTTTCCTTTTCTCGGGCTCGGGTTCCGCTACTTCGCTAGTTTCATGGATCTTCTCCGTGTCGGATTCAAGGGTAATTTGTGTTTCGGCCTGATCAAATGCTTCTTCGACTTGCTGCTTCTTTCGTTTCTTCTTTATGCTTTTCTCAGGCTCCGTCTCCTGAGCTTCGTGTCCGTTCCTTGTTGCTTGCAGCTTGGCCAGCATCTCGCGCTCTTGTTGCTCTATGCGTGCTAGCTTTCCGCTTAACTTGAGTCCATGTCGTGCTCCTTTGTGTGCAGTGCGCCCTCCACAGGCTTTGAACAACTCCTCATCTGTCAGCACATTCACCTGCGTTACGGCAATGTCATCCGTCTTAATGCGGTCCGTGTTGTCCACCTCGCCTCCATCTTGGGTTAGCAGCGCACTCTTCAGGAAATGATTGTAAACAATGCCATCACTTTCGTTCTTGTGCTGCTCCTTGGCCTTCTTCAATTTGCGAGCAGAGTAACCCTTTGTGGATATTTCAACAGCTTCTTCGCCAGCTTTACGTGCTGCGCTCACCTCGCCATTCTCCTCCACTTGAACGGTCACGTTTGAGGCAGCCTCGTTGAAACAGCGTTCCCACCAGTGATCGTTGAATTCCTTGGCGCGATCGACGCCCAAGCCGGCATTGTCAAATTTTAAACTGGCTTTTAATGGAACTACAATTCCCGTATTGCTCTTTCCTAATCCATCGCCTTCTTTCCAGCCATATTTGCCTAATATTCTCTTTGCAAAATCCATTAAACAATGTGATTTTATTATTATTCAGTTATCGTTTTTATAACTCAATATATCGATAATACGCCATAATGTGCTAACATGTGTTACACAGGGCGATCCAGACGATATTGCAGGGTTGTATGTTCAACGCTAACTGAAGATTGGTACATGTTGGCAGGTCTGATTTGCAAACAGGGTTGAATTTGCGCGCCTGAAGTTTAAATATTTAAACCCAGATACGGCAGAGAAATTAAATGCACGATATTATCTTATTTCATACATATATATTGGATAGAAATAAAAACACATGCAATTTCTTTAACGCATTCATTTTTCTTTATTTTACAATCCTTCAAACTCAGTTTTCTTCAATAATTCTAGCCAATCATCAAACACATTGTATCAATGAATATTAAGTGGCAAATGAATAATATAAATTGCTTTTAATGTAAAAAAAAAAACAAGAAATGGTATCAGTACGCGCCACATTAACTCAAAATAAGCAGAAAACACTCAAAACCTAACACGCAAAACACTCGGGATGTACAGTGTAACGGAATGTCAGCACGTGCTGCCTGCCGCTTCAGCCGTTGTTGTTGCAAAGCCATCGGGGGGAGAGAGAGAGTGGGCAGCACACGTGACCTTCCTTTCACAGTGTGACAAGAGAGTTGTTCGCAGGGTGGCAGTGAATTTCAGTTGATTGCAGTTTTCGTGTGTCGCTTTCGGGCAGTGTCAACCTAAATTTTGCATCAATTAACATTTTGAATTTCAATCTATACATCGCAAACTTATCGCTTTACACTTTATATGTTCTCTTTTTCGTTAAAATTGTATCGTTCTGTTTCTAACTGTTCTCTATCCACTTAAGTCGAGTGTTTTCCAATATTTTTATTATTTGCATTTTTGTTTCCGTTTTTTAAGCTTAAATCGAAGTCTTTCTTCGATATTGTGTTGATGTTTTTTGCTTCGTCGAGGCGATCACTACAGTTTCGAATGTTTTTTAAAAACAAAATTACATATATTATGTTGTTGTTATTATTTTATAATAAGATAGTACACAGGATGTTGTTGCTATCAATCATTATTTTTATCATTAATAATCGAAAAACGAACGTTGATGTTGGTTGTTTGTTGTTTCTTCATCTTCTATAAATTGCTTTCTCGTTGCCGCTGCTGCAGCAGAATGGGGGCGCGTTTACCTGCCCCCTTTAGTTGAAAGGAGGTGGCTCCCGCACACACACACACATACCGCACACAATTGCACGAAAAAAGGATGAGGAGCGCAGCGAGACGCTTAGAAGGCGAACAGCAGCAGGAAAGCCATCATAAGACAGAACAGACCCATAGCCTCAGACAGGGCGAAACCCAAGATGGCATAGGAGAACAGCTGCTGTTTCAGCGATGGGTTTCTGGCATAACCAATGATGAGGGAACCGAATACTGATCCGATACCAGCACCTGTTGTATTGGTTGGTTGGTTGGTTGTTGTTGCCACGGAAGATATAAAAGAAAAATATATTAGTTAAGTGAATTGAACAGATATAATGAACATATAACTCTGGGGCTGAGCTGTATGCTTTATATGTGAATCGCAAGTGAATGAATCAGTCTCATCCGCAGCCTCTGCCTGCTGGCTTATCATCTTCTTTTGGATCAGTCAGTCACAGATTAGTCTGAATTGAGTTCTACGCATTCGCGCAGCAAGCACATCGCACTAAAATTGCTGGTCACGAAAGATTTCAATGCAACGAAGCGGCGGTCATGGGTTAGACAACGGCAAACGACAACGATGCAGCATTTCTGGTACTTTCGCCTTGTGGTTACACAAGTTTCCTGCTAGGAAATGAAGCTTCACAACAAGAGCTTTGACCAATTCTCAGACCTTCCCGGGGCAATTGTTTTTGGAGTAATCAGATACTCGTTATGTGTGCCCCAGATGCTAGATTGTAACTGACTGTAGACGACGAAGGCGCATAGCGGGCAATGAGACTGTGTTTAATAGACAAGATGATCGATTTGAAGAAACAGTGTGGAAACCAATACGCACCGGAACCAGCGACACCGACTGTTGCAGCACCAGCACCAATGAATTTGGCAGCCGAATCAATGTCACGCGTGACTGGCGAGGTCTGGAATGACCTGATCTGTGGCAGTAATGCTACGGGGGTTGTGTTCTGAGCGGCCAAAGTTTGGCTCTGGCTGATGACGGCGCTGCTCAATGGTCGCAAGTATTGCTTGGAGTTGGCGAGGAGCTGTAAAAGTGCAACGAGTAAAGTTATGTAATATATATAGAAAAACAATGTGCTTGTTGTGCTTTAAGTGAGATAAAAATGCTTGTCCCTCCCCAAAATGTTTCTTTCTCCCTTGACATTTACATAGATACACTTCCCCAGCTAAGTTATGCAATGCATTAACCAATTTGGCTTTAAGTCATTTGGCAGCCCGATTTGTTTTTGTTGTCATTCACGATATCGGAATGCAAGCAACCCCTTCTATATAATGCAATTATGAAATAACTAAGCTATAGTACCTATGTAATATATATAAGTTGTTGAAGTATACACAATTGATTGGAAAGCTTTCACCGGTTCTAACCTCAACCATAGGTAATATGCTACAACTTGTTATACAATGTGAAAACGTTATCAAATTGCCGTTTAGCCGTGTGAAAAGTCATTTTGGTTAAACTTATACACTGATGACTGCTTGCAGCTGTTTATTATTGCTCAGTTCAAATAATTGCAAACTATTCAAGCGAACATAACCTCAATTGGCGCTCTCAACTTATGTAACTGTGTATGTTTTCCATTGGAACTGAAAGTCACCACACTGTATGCTGCTGCAAAGGTTTCTTTTTTAAGCAACGAAAATCGATCCCGCAATGAATATTTATTATGTAACCATTAGGAAACAATCACAATAATATTTATCTCACAAAAAACTACATTTATTATGTACTTACCACGGTCCTGGCAACGGGGGCAATGCGAGAGACTGTCGACACGAACATTTTGAATTGAATTTTAATCGGCGTTTCGCACAAAATTGAAGCAAGCGCACGGAGCTCTGCAAAAGATATAGATGTAGATTTTTGTAAATAAATTGTATTATATGTAGAGGAAGATGTTGCGAATTTGTGTGTTCTAAGTGCCGCTGCCCGCCTGCATGTTGCTGCTGCTGGTTACGTAATTGTGAAAACGTTGCGTGTGTTCAAGTATCCAAAAGAATATTTTAAGCACTTGTTAAATTATAAATTGCAATTACTTTTCACTTAATAAGTTAAAACTAACACCGATTTTCTTGAGTTATTGAAGTTTTTCAGTGACGCAACGAATCTGCTCCCGCACACTAACACTGACAGTTCTCTTGACACGGCCGTGTGACATCTTTCGTACATATGTGTGTGCATGTGCCGCAAGATGGCGACTTTGAACACGTTTAGAAAATTATTTTCACTCATATGTATGTACATTGGTCACTCTTTACACTTTATGTTTATAAAATATATATTCAGTTGAAAAATAATTATAATTTTTTTTATCGGACACTGATTATTCAACCAGCGGCAACTGCAGGCATGGCGGAGGTGGGAGGTGCTCTACATTTTTAATTTCGGCACAAGATCGCCGTTGAACTCACTTCGAACAAACCCTTAACAACAGTGGAACCGTATTAAATGAGAATTTTTGCTTTACCCTATGGTCGCCATGCAAATTTACATTTCGTGGTGAATTGGAAAGGGAGCTGGAAGTACTGCGCGCGCACGAACGCTTGTCGATAACTGTGTGTTAACTTGTTAGCCCTGTATAATAGAGGTATTCCCACTATGTATCATTCATTGATAAGGAACATTTGCGGACTATATTCAAATCAAATAGCTTAAAATGATTAAATTATTGAAATTATATTTGTATTGGGACCTAATACTGATTTTGACATAAACGTAGCATACCACATTAATTACGGTGCACTGTGTTTTAATATATAAATATATATATTGAAATCTATATTACCTGCGAAATATTGCATTTTTATATTTACTTGCAGTTATTTTTCGTTTTTTTTTAAGAAATAGCAGCAAACAGAAAATGGCTGACCAGAACAAAACTTGAACAAAACTATCGTCAATAAATGCAAGCCTGTGCTGTGGTGAAATGGAAAGTGAATTGGAAGTTGATGCCGGCATTTGTTAAAATCATTAAACTTACAAACTTAAGAATTATATAAAGAAATAATTAAAATGTTAAAATATTGTCGGTACGGTCTACTTACGAGAAACAACTTGTCATGACCAAACTGTCTTGCCACAAAATGTCAACTAAGTTGATTCACTAGAGTTCACATCATATCGATTAAAAAAAAACGGGCGCGAAAATTTAAAATCAGTTCAAAAAAATATTAGTGCTATAAATTTATTTGATTTAATAATTGAATTAGGTCAATCGAGTTGATGAAGAATAAATATAATTATTGCTGGAAAAATGCATTTTTAGTGTTTAATATTTGAACCGAGATGCATTCTTATCGATTATAAATCGAGTGTGCATCCAGCCCTGGTCCGCATACAGCCACGCGTCGTCGTGTCTCACATCGTCTGGGAATTTGAGTACTTTTAAACCCAGCAAAGTAAAAACAGCATGTTGTAAGTAATCCAAAGATGTGCATTGTTGCTTGGAATCGGTCTAAAATCAATAATTATTACTAAAGCGTTGCTAATTCGCATATGTGTGTCATTGCAGCCCTCAATTGCATAACAGCAGTTTTGCGTAAGTGTGTGTGTGTGTGTGGACAAGCCAGGGAGGAAACACACTTATACATACTAAGCCGTGGAACGCTTCAAAACAACAGTCGGCGGGTACAATATTAACATTAGCTAATATCGATAAACGCTACTGGAGTCAAATGCAGAAAAAGTAAATTAATTTAAACAAATCAATTTTGAAACAACGCCGCTTAAATTTTGGCTGAAACTTTATATCGATAGTTAACAGTATTCGATTTACATAATCGTAATTGCTATTATTATCACTTATCACTTGACAGATACAGTGATTCGAAGCGTGTTAACAGCGGCTGTTAAATTCAATATTGGAGTATTCCTTAAATTAGTTTCTTGTTTAAAAAACGAATCTTAAAACCGTCACCAACATGAGTTCGCATTAAGCATATTCAATATTGTGCAAAGCAGCAAAGTAGCGGATTGCGTGCGAAATAAATAAATGTTCGCTGTTCCTTACAGTACAGAAAGCTGTTATGCTTAGATGCCAATAACAGAATAATTAACTAACAGCAACACATTACATAAAACTCACAGTAGTCAGTCAGTCGAGTGCGTCGAGTGATATGGCCGTGTTTCTGATCAACATCTGCAAATTCAATGGCTGTTTTAAAACATTTCCAAGTCTAAGCGACTTAATATCGCACATCGAGGACACACACATAGGTAAGTACTAAAAACAACACGAAATTAGCTTGGAATAAGTGTTAAAGTTGAAAATATCAAAGACAAACAACATTAATTGGTCGCGTGATGTCGGGGCGGCTTCGTTGTCGTCGTCGTCGTTGTTGCGGTTGTCATCGGCAGTCTGTGTTTTGTTTATTTTATTTATTTATACATATGTAGACGCACACGCACGTACGTGTGTGAGTTTGTAGACACTAGCCATATAATGTTAATGAGTAGTGTAGGTAAAATTGTGATTGTGAGTGTGTGTATGAAAATGTTTTTAATTGTTATAACGTCCCAGCCCTGAAATAAATATTTAGCCCCAAAGTGCTGCAGTAATCTGCAGTGCAATAATATTAAAGTGTGCCATGGAAAATCAATATGGCCAGGCCTTAAATACGCACGCACGTTTTAATGCGTACGCGTCGTCGCCTTCAATTGAAACAAGCGAACGCATTCACAATAGGCGTCAAGTCAAGCTGAATTACCTGTGCTCGCACACACACAAACGCGCGCTCACACACACACATGGGTCTGTAGCATGTACAGCATTCATTCTACAAAATTACATACATCAAATAAACATACATACATGCTGTTCACTGTAGATTGGCAAACGACATAAGTGCGAGTGAGAGAGCAGCTGCGTGGCAAGCAAAAACAAAAAAGCCGAGTAAAAAGCCGGTGATCCATTAAACAACAACACATACAAAGAGAATGCTTCAAGTGACAGTGTATGTGTGCATGTGTGTGTATGTATGTTTATCTGTGTTTGTGTGCGTGTGTTTGAGCGTGCCTTTTATATGTATTGGTAAGCCGCCAGCGTAGCAGCAGCAGCATCTGTACCCCGGCATCGCCGGCAACAGCAAGTGAGCGCCCTTTTCTTGTTGTTGCTTTTGACCTGTCTTGCGCGTCTTTGGGATTTGAGCGCGTTTCTTGCAGGTGCAGCTGCTGCCTGCTAGAAGAAATGCGCCTTTTTCGTAATCAATTCTTGTCAACAGCTGAACTGCCTCGATACACACGTGTCCGATTACCGATTACCCACATTTCACCGGGCGACCAATTAATCATGTTAGCTTCCCAACACACACACGCAAACATTGGCACACACATAAGTTGGGCTTCCTAAAAAGAATTCTAATATTAGCATCTTTCGCTTTGCTTCAGGTACTTAAGCAGCCTGCATACCCCGCAATGAGGGGGTGAAAAATCAATAAATTTAAGCTCAGTGTTGCCACTTCTTGTTGTTGTTGTTGTTGCTGCAGCCCAATGGTGGTGGTGGTGTTAGAGGTAGTGGTGGTGGGGATGGTGATGTTGAGTAGGGTGGTGGTGGTGGTGGTGGTAAAGTTGATGAGGTGGGTAAGGTGGTGTGTTAGCAGCAGCAGCTGTTGGTTTTTGGCGTTTACGCTGCTGTTGCTGATGTGATAACGGTCAGCACAGTAAATGGCGGCGTTGCACACTGGGCTAGCAGACCGATTTAGTGGAATTAAATTCCAAATTTTGTTATGACTGACATTGAAAACACATTTTCTTTGGTTTTTATGCAATATTTTTGAGTGCGCGCTCATTCGGTCTCGGCATCCAAAATTCTCAAATAAATACTGAAAAATACATCTTAAAACTTCAATAGATACAAGGAGTTATAAAATATAGGCGCTTATTCGGACAAAAATCGAAATGAATATGTATTTTGGCAATTTAACTGTCATCCAAATTCAATCTCATCATTAAATTCCGCTAGATCGGTCTTCTGGCCCACTGTGCATTGGCTGGGCTGACGAGCATTACATAAAGCTGGTACTACTAATGGCTTCTACACCCACGCAGGGCCCCCATGGCAACAACAAACACAGAATGACAGACAGATCAACCACATGTGTACACACACACACAAACACTCGCACACCAATATATTTATAAAGCTTTGCCTAGAGTTTTATTATCTCGAAGGACTTTTGCTGCGTGCGCATTTACTTAGCACATAACATACATACATACATATCTCAATGTATTGTACATATGTACTACGCGTATGTAATTGTTGTATTTGTGTCCCAGTTTCTCATTTTATCTGCGTTGGTTATCACGTCCGCCCACCTTCCCTTTTATGCGTGTTCTCTCCAGCTGCTCAGCCCGGCGGCGGCGGGAGTTAAGCGCCTTTTTTCCCTTCGTTGCTGCCATGGCAACAGTCAGTCAGTCCCAGGGAAAGACCTTCAAATTTGTCCTTTGCACAGTTGCCAGGCACCTGTTGTGCACACGCAGATACATAAACATACATACAACCATACACATATACAGATACAAATACATGCTGTTTAGATTTGTTGTTATCGATAACATGTGCACCGCACTGCGAAATGCAATATGCCCTTTGCAATATGAGTTATGGAATTTGATTAATGCAGTTTGACAATATTTTAGAGCTCTCTGGTATCTTCATCGGACATCGGCAGTCAATGACATTTATCATGGCTCGGCTACGATACATATGTGGAACATTTTTGATTGGAAATTGTTTTGAACGTTGCACTCGCTCGAAAATAAAAACAACATCTGTACTTGCATAAATGTTTGTACTTAATTAAGCTGTGTGCTGTGCGTGTGTGTTCTCTGTACTGTGTGTGTGTGTGTATGAAATTATCTGGTAAAAATTCTGCAACAAGTGAGTGACTCAGTTGACAACGCAAAAGCAATAAGAATAACAGGAATAACGACGACGACGTCGCAGAGAGCTGCGCGTTGTGTTTATTTTGTTTTTAAATTGTAAATGTATTGTACGGCGAGCGATACAGATATAAATATATATATATGTACGCACACACATACGTAAATCTATAAACACAATATGTATAGCTCGCTAGATCAAATTTGTTTAAAAACAAATGCGTTCTGCTTTTACTCGATTTGATAATCAAGTTGCCTGTGAACCGACGCAGCTGAATAGTGTTGTCACCTAACCAGACATTGAGAAAATCAAGAACTGCGAGATACACTGAGGTTATCAACTATTGGAATACATATGCACAGGCTTACTCACATGCACATACGCATATACAAATGAATACATTGGCTTTCGAGCAACGACAATAACAAATCATAACAATATTGAACGTGAAAAATATTATAGACTGATTTGACCGTAGCAAATGACGTCGTCTATGAAAGTTATTGGGTTCGTATAGCGGGGGGGCAAGGGCAATAGTTGCACGACAATTTCATAAGGTTTACGTAGGTAAATATTTCATAAATATCTTGAAATAAGTTGCGCACATGATTGTGTCATCGATTGCTCTATGATAGTTATAACAGCTGATAGATAACGCATTAAGTAAAAATTCCCGATTTGTGCCTTTTAATTTGCCGCATATGTTTCGAATTAAAACAATGAGTATGTTATCGACACAGTTGTGTTATCGTAAGATGAGTAATTTTGTGGGTGGCGTCTGAAAGGATGTTCCTCTTACCTGTTGCGTAGTTATCGCGGTGCATAGGGTGTTTCAAGTGCAAATGAATGTATTGACGATGCTGTGCATGTGCCCCCACAAGGAGGTTAGGTAACGTTTGTATTCAGGTGTGTATTTGTCTGTTGTGGTGCGTGAGTGTGCATGCCATGTGCCTCAGTCAACCAATCACCTGTGCGGCTTTATTATGCACCGCCTGATTAGGCAAGCTTGAAGCTTATGTTTGTCGCACGTCGTACGATAAGATAGTCCCTCGTCATACATGTGCTCTTCCATTAAACAGACCCACATCCCTCCACACCCCTATATAGTGATGTAGATATGTACATATGTATGTTTTGTATATATGTTAAATCGTAAGACCCCTATATAAAATGCGTCAGCAAACGCAGTATAAAAGCTGTAGGCCAGTCGTACGAAAATTAAACATGCGCTCACATTATTTATTTTGTTGTATTTTAACATTTCAATAATAAATACAAGCCGCTGTCGGTGGGACTGTGTCGCCGCCCTCTTGCTGTGTTTGTATAAAGTAGAGATGGGTGTGTGTGTCGTGTATTGCATCGTGCTTATCACAAACACACGTGACAAGGAGGTTCACTTAACACACACACACACACTCACACACATAAAATTCGAGTTTTAATAAATGTCTGGCCCACCTCTAGTAATGGGCTTAACCTGTTATAATTTATTAACCTATTTAAATCGGGAGAGAACAATGTAAGAGAACTTGAAGTAATTTCGGCAGGTTAATTTATACTGCCCGCATATGAACCCAATATGTAATTAGATATTGTAGCGCACTGAACTGATATTGATTCATTTTGTTATTCAATAGACTATGATCCTAAGGTGGTCGAGCAAAAGGAGCTGGCACAGCCCGCATCTCTGCCGCTGAGCTATGTGCTGCGCTTCATCTCCGACGATGCACGCAAAGAGACTTCCACATTTCTGTCCAACACCAGCAACACAACTAATCCCACGACAACCAACACAGGAGGTAGCAGTAATGCGGGCAATGCGGAGCTCAAGCGGAAGCTTGCTATTAAGCATCATAGCTATAGCATGTCATCGTCCAATCGTAGCAATACGCCGACAGGTGAGTGAATTAAGTCTCTAACAGAATATTGCCAAAAACTAATACTCCCTTTAACTTGTTTTGTAGGCAGTGAAATGGACGAGGATGAGATGGTTGTCACCGAATCGGAGGATAGCAATGACTCTTGGACCACTGAGGAGTTTAGCTCGGAGTTCATTATGCGTTATGGCAGCAGGTTAGTTCTACTACGGTCTTCTAGTTAAACTTGATTTGCATTTATTAAGCGTCTGTTTCTGTTATAGACATTCTGGCGGCGGCAGCAATGGCACGCCAGGAAATGAGAAACCCTTCGCGTGTCCAGTGCCAGGTTGCAAGAAGCGGTACAAGAACGTGAATGGCATCAAATACCATTCGAAGAACGGGCACAAAAAGGATGGCAGGTTAGTAGAGAGAGCGCAATGTCTTGCTAACTGAAAAATGAACATACTCAAAACTCATTTCCCATTTACCACGAACCATTTCCACAGAGTGCGTAAGGGATACAAATGTCATTGCGGCAAGAGCTATAAGACAGCTCAGGGCCTGAAAAACCATGCATTGCTCACCCACAATACGCAACCGGAGAGTGTCCTTACCACACAACAGCTGGCCAATCTGGCAGCAGGCGGTGCTCCTGGTGATAACGAGCCAGTACAGAGCCGATGCAAGCCCGCCACCAACAGCGGTCCATTGGGTAGCAACACTGGCGGCAGCAACGGTGGACTGATTCAGCGTAGCAACTCACCATCGCAGTCGCTGGGCTCGCTGAGCCCCTCCAGCAGCAATATGTCGAGTAGCACCAGTACCAGTGGTCATGGTGGTGCCAGCTTGGGGAGCAATAGCTTGTCGAGCAATGTTGCTTCCGCCAGTAACATGCTGCAGCAGTTGAGTAATGGCAACATCGTGACTGTGACAAACGTTCCACAGCAGCAACAGCAACAACAGCAGCTGCAACAAGCAATGCCGCAGCAACAGCAGCAGCAGCAACAGCATCAGACGCAGCAACAGTTGCAGCAAATGAACATCAGCACACAAAGTGCAACACCAACCACAACAACAACAGGTAACAGCAACAACAGTTTAATGCGCAGCACACTCGGTTTAGTATCCATTAAAGCCAACAACCACAACAATAGTAACAATGTTGCCGCTGTTGCTGGCGGCAACAATACCAAGTCCGTTAGCAATTTAATAGCTGCCAATGCAACGGCCAACAAAATACTCAAGCTCGCCACCAATGTGGCAAACGGCGTGGACATTTCACACCAACAACAGCAGCAGCAACAACAACAGCAGCAGCAGCTCAAATTGGTTGAGAACATGTCGAAGGCAAACGAAAGCGGCAACAATGTCGCTAATGTGGTAACCACAACGTCCGTTGGGAACAGCACGCCCACAAAAATCACGCTGCCCAATTTGGTTAACCTTGGCATACTGACGCCGGCCACCTCGCCCACCAAGAACACTCAGACACTGACTTTCACCACCACGGCCGGCAGCCTTCAACAGCAGCACCAACACCAACAACAGCAACAGGCACTTGTGGCCTCGCTCACGACCAACATGTTGCAGCAACAGCAGAAGCTACCCAGTATAACCAAAACGAACATATTGCTGCTGCAGGAACCGAATACGGTTACCACCACACATTTGATACAATCATCGCCGCCGCAGCAACAGCTACAGCAGCACCAACATGTGTTGCCCATCAGTCCCACAAGCAGCATTAGTAGCAGCAAAAGTAGCTCGCCCACACCACCACAACAGCAACAGCATCTGGTCAAGAGCTCAGCGGGCTCTGTGGCATTGAAACAAAAGCAGCATGTTGTGGCACAACAGGCTACAACAAGTGTTGTTGCCGCCGTCGAGCCGATGGAAACGGATGAGGCGCCTGTCGCCACCACCATCGATGCACTCTCAGATAACACTTTGGCCTCGACTGTTGTTGCTACAGTCGATGGCAAGGATATAATGCCCTCTTCCATTGCGGCAGCCGTCACTTCGGGCACCATAACAGTAGCGGCCATTGAAGTTGTCGGCGCTGGCGTTGTCAACACTGAAACGTAGCCTATACTCAAGAAGCTACTGATGCGTCGCAAGTGCGCTCTAGAATCGGCAATGGCATCGGCCATGCCACACTAAAGAAGAAGGAGCAGGCCGATTCTCGTATACGAACAAAAACAAAGAAGAAAACAAAACATTCTAACAATTTATATAACTATATATACTGTAATCTGATCTAGATTTTGTTCTCACACACTGCTTAGTTTATTATTATACTCATATTTAGTTATTTCGTGTAACTTTAAGGGACGCGCCCTCGCCTAGATGAGGTACGAGGCGGCACAGAGTCACTCACCAAAACCCATTGGAAAACATTTCGTAGACTGCTTTTTGCTTATAGACCACAGAGAATCTTTAGTGTTCTCTTGACATTTGTATTATGAAAAAACACTAATCGTATATAGATTGTGCAATATGATTTTGTATACACATTTAGTTAGCGATTAACGGTTGATCTCCTCTTAATTTAATTTTACATTTATATACAACCACATATAGACAAACGATTGGCAAACAAAGAAAGAAAAACAAAAAACAAACAATTGTAATAAAAATGCATAATTTGAATTTAATTTCTATTTGAAACATGAAACAACAACACACACTTTTATTATCAGAGGCAGATAAAAATTGCAAAGGAAAAGTATTATTTATGATTTAAGCGTTAGTAAAGTGAATTACATACATATATATATATATAGTATATACTGGATAAAACATGAATATTTATATATTAAATACATTGACCTTAAGATTAGGCCACAGACCTCTCATTATCTTTAAGTTTACACACACACACAACCCATCGTATTTTTCTGATACTTTTCAAATCCTGTGCAATATTAACTGTTTTTTTTTCTTTTGTGGTATTCTCTCATTTTGAAAATTTAACATATAAATTATTTTGCTATTGTTTGTTTTCGATTTCGGTTTGTTAGAATTTTGGTTTTTATTTTATGATTTCGTTACTTCTTTTCCTTTTCTCTCTACCTATTGCAGAAACCTCTTACTCCTGCTCACCCATCATCAACAGCAGCAGCACGAACAGCAGCGACAATAGCAGCAAACAAGTTGCCACTGCCCCGGCGCCGGCGCTAGCGCTGACAACGCCAGCAACACCGGCTATTGCAGCAGCTAAGTACAACAGGCCCACAGTAACAGCAGCAGCGACGGCAACGTCGACGGTAGCAACGGCAAGTGTTAAGCCGTCGTCGGCAGCAGCAACCACGCCCATGCAGATCTCGCCGACGTTTATTGAGCACAAGTATTCCGCCCTGGCCATCAAAGAGAAGTTCTTTTCGAATCTTCGCGCTTCAAGAACCGCATCAGCAACAGCAAATGGCAGCGGCTCTGGCGGCGGCAACAATCTGACTGCAGTTGCGTCCGCTTCAGCCGGGGTGGAGTCAACGCACAGTGGCAACGCTGCCCCCAATGCCGCCGGCAATATGTTGCGCGCTGTTGCTGTGGGTCAAATGTGCGCGCTGCAGAATGAGCACATACATCAAAATCTGTACAAGAAAACGATCAATTGAATTCAGAGAGAGAGAGAGAGAGATTAAGAAGATCGGATCGCTCAGTGCCGCAAGCACAGAGCTGGCTGTGATGAAGTATGTTCTATATATACAATATATATATATGGGAAGAACTGAAGAAAAGGCGGAGCAAGAGGATTTGTCAGTATGGCAGAGAAAAGGAAATGAAAGAATCGCGCAAGATTGATTATAGGACATTATATAATATTGAAAAACATAAACAAAAACAAAAATAACAAAAAAAAAAAACAAGGAAAGAAACGAAAAAACAAAAACAAATCAAAACACAAACACTTCATGAAAACACACAACAACAAAAATAATAATAATCATAATTACAATTTGTCTATTTAATTGTTAGCCAAACCTCTTTCACACATTTCAGAAGCTATTCAGAATACAAATGAAATCAATTTATATTTTTAATTGGTAGAATTCCCAAAAATATCTAATTTCCTTCAAATCTGCATTGGAAAACTATTCAACACAAATAAAAAGAAGGAAAGAAACAAAAAAATAACTAAAATAAAACCCCTCACAATAATCATTAAATTTAGTAAATAAATTTTGAAGATGTTTCTTCAACTAGTCATTATCGTAGTTAAATTAAATTTTTGATTTACAAGCAAAAGTAGAAATTGCTGCCCCCTCCTCCTTACATTTTGGAGGCACAAAATAGATTCTGAATATCCCCCATATTATATTTTTGTCACTACGTAGTAGTTGCTAAAAAAAAAATTTCCAAAAAAACTCATAAATTGGCAAAAAAAAACACAACAGAAAAAACATACAAATTTTGAACCCGTGTTCTTTACATTAGCTAAATTTTTTCGGTAACCACCAGTTGAAGTTGCCTAGAGAGCTTCGTAGATGGAAGTAAGAGTAGAAAAGATAAAGAATTAATGATAATATCGAATCGAATATGCAAGCAAATGTATTAGCTAGCTACAAATGAAAGAAAATATTACAGAATGTATGAAAATTGATTAAACGAAGCTATTCTGAAAACCTTCAGCTTCAGCTTTTCCGTTTAGAACCCATAACTCTGTAGTAGTTATAGTATTATATGGTATAACAGTTATATATATATATATTGTATGTTTATAGCTATATGTGTACATTTAATTTATACTTGGAAATGATTAGATAATATGGTTTATTTATGTGTGTGTCTGTCAGTGTACGTGTTCGATTATGAAATTAATGTAATGTTTAATTCGAGTTTTGATCGTCCTTAAATGTAATATATATACATACATACATACATATATATATACAAATATTTAACAACTACATAAGTGTATGTTCTATATTTCTATGAAGTGAGTCATATTCAAAGTATTTTATGCATGCATGCAAAATTAACATTAATTATTAGAAATTATTTAAATAAAATACATATATACATATATATATATATATTGATATGGAATACAATGAAACATATTAATTGGGTTCCTTATGTACGAATAATGCATTCAAATGAAAGATTTCACCTTAAACAGAACAAAAGTAATTGAAATTGGTAAATATATAATTTACACTGAATTATGTAAGAATGTAACCGCGTAATGAATATAAACATTGCATAAACATACATACATATAGAGATACATAATGAGTTATATTAGTTAACATAAAGCCGCCAACCGCCAAACAAATTTAAAAGCGCATTTGCAGACGCCCAGCGTCTTAAATTAGAGTACGATGATAACAACTACAAAACATATTTGTGCGCCGAAAATAATGAAAAATAAATCTATATACATACATTTAAGACCTCACGCTTACGACGCATCGTCCGTCATCGTTTGGACTTGTCGACTTTTATATCAACAAACAAAAAACCGAAATGTGAAGTTTCTTCGGTACTCTGAAGATTCCAAACCCACTTGCAGATCACTTACCATCAAGAAGAAATGCTCTATATCTGCTCAATTTGACCCAAGTAAACATGGTTGAATGATATCTGACAGATCTTTAGAGGTTCAAGTCTATAGAACATGCTTCATTCAGTATGCGAAACTTGCGCAAAAAATGAACGTAGAGATAGGAAAAATCAACTCAAACCCTCTAAATGAAAACAATAAATTAAATATATCTATTTCTATATTTA
The DNA here is from genome assembly GCA_018903715.1 of Zaprionus davidi. Lineage (NCBI taxonomy): Eukaryota > Metazoa > Arthropoda > Insecta > Diptera > Drosophilidae > Zaprionus > Zaprionus davidi. The sequence goes on from JAEIGL010000003.1 coordinate 7,652,918, forward strand.
AATGTATTTCATCTTATATAAGACTGCTGTTATGTTCGTAAATATATTTAATATATATTATAATTAACGAAAAACATCTATATAGTATATATAAACTTACTATAATAATAAACAATAAAAAACAAAACAAAAAAAAACGTAAGCTCCATAACTAATTAGTGTATTCATACTCTACCTTAATACTACATCTATGACTATGTACTATACTACATACATAAATAATAATGTACGGTAATTTACTAAAGTTCGTAATTATGTATATGTAGAGAATTAATTGAAGCGTATGTATGTATGTGTATGTAAACATAAATCTTATAACTATACATACACGCATATTGTAAGGGCTAAAGTTGTAGAGACTTGAACTATAACGGGTTTAATATCTTGTAACCTTACTGCATACATATACCTATCTTCCTATCATTATCATCGTCATCATCATCATTCACAAAACAATGTAGTAAATTGTTCACTTTTTCCTTTATGTGATCTATTAAACATACATATACATAACTGCATACATGCATACATAAATGTGTACAATAAAAATTGTCCTCGGAAAATTTAAATGTTGTTTTAACTTCAACAATTTTTATTTAATCAGAATGGAACGCGAACGATACATATTTATTAACTTTGGTTAAATTTGGAACATAGTTCTTTTGTTCAACAATAACGCAGATATTTATACGTATAGATACTTTGCTGAGGAATGTTTATTTAACGTCTTGCTTCAAGTGTCGATATATGGGCACCAAGCTTATCTATTAATACGGGATCCCGAAGCAGTTGTATTTTTGTCTGCAATTCATATAGAGAATGTACGTCCCGCTGCTCGAAAGCACAATCAATTGCCTCCTCGTATAATCTGCAATTAATGATAAAAGATATTGTGTTTATAGAAGGTCCTATGAAAATGTGTCTGGCAACTTACTTAGCTCGCATAAACCAATGCACCTTGCGTTTATCCGGGCAACGTGCAATATATTTTCGGGCCTCTCGTGAATTATCCGCTTGCAGACAGACTTCAACGAAGGGCTCGTAGCCAATGGGACTTTTCTTGCCCTTTGAGAATTTTTCCAGTTCCTCCCAGTTGTGCTGGTCAACAAGGGTTAATATGCGCATCCACCAATATCGTCGGTCGGGTACCTTAAAATCGTTTTTAGTTTTCTCAGCTTCCTTTACATTGCCCTTTCGCAAGAGTTCCATAATGGTATCATGAATGGATAATCCATTAATAGAAGCGTCAATATTACTCTTGGTAGCAAGTGCCTTTTGTAGCTTTAGAATGCGTCCAGTTTCGGCACACAGTTCTGCCTCCACTGTGCATCTGCCCTGGGCATAACTATTTCCAATTAACGACAAATTCGACTCAAGTCCCTCGCTGTCAATGGCATTACAAAAATGAAATTCGGCAATAGACTTGTGATCGTCTTCGGTATTGTAGATTTCATAGAGTGCAGTGCGACTACACTGGTACATAATGTTCTTGTACATATCCAATGCTAATGGATAATCTCGTATTATCATCTGTAAACAAAAGATTCAATAACAATGCATCTAAGAACGAGGGTAACACTCACATGGAAATTGGATAGCATCATTTTCTTTTTGATTTCCAAGAGCACCGATGTAACCAGCTCGGTATCGCCTGATTGTGTGGCACTAGCCACAGCACGATCAAACTTGCCCATCTTAAGCAACAACGGAACGTGCAGGGCAGCCCGCGGCTCCAAATCTAGCAGTTTGATGGCCAGTTCATCGCGTCCATTCTGATGGGCTCTTGCGGCAATGTTGCAGAACGAAATGCCCTCCACTGATGGGTTCTTAAACTTCTCTGTAATCTTACGGGCCACCTCAATATCGTCTAGAAAACAACAAATATAATTTAACGATTATATGAAATAAAAATGTAATACGTCCATCTTACTCGGATCACTCATAACCTTATGATAGGCCCAATGTTCCAGAATCCACGACTCGGGTAATTTCAAATGCTTGGCAACTTGTATGGCAACGCCATAGTGCTTGCGAAAGACCAAGCGACTCAGAATGACGTCGGGATTGAGATGAGTAAACCTGCAAAAATGGATGCCAGTAAGAGAAAATGCCTTAGAAATCTTCTGATGTTATTACTGGTTGTAGGTAAGCGGCATAGCAATTTTCGTGTGTCGCAATGTATTAAGAACTCTCAATATCCTTAAGATACGCATATACTCTTCTGGGTCATGTGCCGGTATGAACCCCTTGCCAAAGTAAGCTGTCTGCAATTATAAATTAGAAACACGTATATTTTAAGATTACTAAAACATACCCGCATTAGACTCTTTTGAGTTTCCGAACAAAATTCAAATGCTGCAGCTTCGATGCACTCCTTGACAGCCAACTCAATGTCTTCGCGGCACATGCTCAGATATTCATCTGATTTGTAGGATTTCTCTTCGAATTTTTTCTGTGCCTCAAAGAGATAACTTGCCGGCTCTTGGCTATTTACGGCAAAGATGTTTTCCACACATTTAGGTAAACGTTGAATCATTTCATGAGAGTTTTGGGTTATAATGCGTACGCCATCCATTTCGGCGACCAAAAACATTACTGGATCATAAGGATATTCACTTCTATCCGCATTACGGTTGACAATCAGCAAATAGGAAGGATATGAAATGACTACAGCGTCTGCATCGGAGTTGTGGGTATTCATGATCCATTCAATTTGCAACGGCATATCTTTACGTCCAGTATCGAATTCGCAATATTTGTTTCGCATATCAACACTCCCAAGCCATAGAAGTCCAGTGTTGGTATAGAGTGCCAAATGTTGATGGTTGTACGATACGGATATCTTGATAATACGGTCGTATGACTTCTCAAATAGGTTGGCTGTCACGGTTCCTACTGTCTGGCCATGCATTAGTTTAATAACTTCGCGATCACGACCAAGCAAACAATAGCTGTTCCGACCTTCAGTAACAATCTCCCAACATGTACAATTCGCATTCGAATCTGAAGTTAAGATCGAGCGTATCAATTACGTGTCGTAGTGGCAAACTTATGTTCTTACTTGGAATATCGGGGAGCTTGCGTTCGGTTTTGTTGCTGTTCTGTTTCAAAAAGATCCGTCCGGATGTTGTCATAACAGCAATCCCAGTACCAGCAGCGGATTGAAATACTTTAGCTTCTACAATTTTGATAACGCTTGCCTCGCCTCCAATGCTATACGATTCCTTTTCATTACCAAACATATCAAAGACAAAGACCTTAGCATTTTCTAGGACGCAAATAAGATCCTCGGTGTCAGACCATCCCATGCTAATAAGTTTGCCATGATTCCACTGAAAGAAACTAGCATTAAATTGTTTATTTTGAATTCTATTCACAGTTGCTTACCAATATATGGCCCATTTCATTGCCACTGGTGTCAAAGATTCGTATCATCGACCTGGATGTGCCCTTTACTGGTACCAGTTTAGTAGCATCTCGTATGGTTGCAATTGGGCCGCCATAGGGTGCAGCTGCAACCTGCATGTACTCCAAGTCAATATCGATTGGCCACTCAGGTGTGGGCAACTCCACTTTTCTGTGGGCGTCAAAATGCAAGATACATACAAATTTTTTTCACACATTCTGCAGGTTTTTCCTGACGTTGTTTGTTGATAGTTACCTGTAGTAGTCAGGACGCACCTTGAACCACTCTCCCGTATTGTACATAATTGGCATTTTTATGGAATTATTTAATAACTAAATTGCCAAAATAAATAAAAGCCGCTGTGCATTTTCCCCCTTCTTTGTTGTTGCACCACTCAATCGCACTATCGATAAGTCAGTAACTGTTACTCTGCGCAAGCTCTCTCCTAAATACAATTATATCGAAGTTATCGAATTGAAATTAGACTCGATAGGTCGTACATGCATCTGTTAATTGTGGCTTATCGGTCTGAGTTTATTGCCTTGAAAGGTGCGCTAATTCAAAGTTGTATTGAAGTTATTTAATAATATATTGTTTTGTGTTGGTGAATAGACTGTGTAGAATTAAACACCAATTTTAGATTAAAAGAAAGACAATCATAATTTTTATTTTGAGATAAACATTATAACAGCTTGAGTTAATAAAATAAGTGAAGCATCAACGACTTTGTTTTCATAATTAAAAGTTTTTTAAAAAAAAAGTTACTTTTGTAAGTGTGCTAATTTCTCGGCGGTAATTTATCTGATTAATAATATCCGGACAGAAACATGATGAAGCAACTTGACATTAAGAATGATATGTATTTAAGTTTACAAAGCAAACAAAAATATGTCCTAATAGGCAAAAGTTGTTGACAAGAATATTTATATTTATATGCATCATAAAAAAACAGTAGCTCTACTTGTTTTGTTTTCACACTTTAAATTGTAAGGTGTTATGGAAGTGATAAAACACACATACTTACATATGCGCGCACACAAACTTTTAAGAATGTGCTTACAAGTTGTATTTGTTTGCCTGAAAATCATCTACGTATAACATGTGTCTCGTTTAAAATTTAAAATTGGATGTAAAAACATTATTAGCATTAACATTATTATAACAGAACAATAAAAACATAACTTCAATCGATCCATTTTACACATATGTCTATCTTTAAATATTCAGAAGAGATACACTCATATACACAGTCTGTTGCTATATGTATGTTGATAACGTTGAAGATTGTGTTTATATAAAACTATCTGCATTCCGTAATATTAACATTATTTACTTTAATGAATTGAAAAATAAAACTGGGTGGCTCCCACTTTTCTTATTATGTATTGTATTTGATAAATCAAACAGATGTCATCTCTAGACTTGTTTATCTTAATTGCGCACTGATAACGGAATGAATGAAAAACCTTCCATAGCAGAGTCGTAGGGCGTCCTCTCATCTCACTTGTAAATGAACTTTTACAAACTCTATATGTTCTCGAGTCGATCGAGCAATCACTTCAGTAGCACTTCGACAGAGCTTTGGTAAAGACAGTTAAGTTCGTCCGTAATAGAAATACTCCACCCACAATGCGTAAGCAACCGGATACGCATGATATCGAATCGAAGACCATCGATGCGGTCGACTCGAACGCGAGTGCTGGTCATGAATATGAGGAAGTTCTCGAGCTAATCGGTACGTCCAGTTGATATAAACTCGGTTATTTATGTGAAAATAAGTTAGTCTAATAACGATAAACTCGTATGTGTGTACAATTAAGGATTCGGACGTGTGCAATGGGCAGTTCTTTTTGCATCCGGATTGTTGCTTATGATGGTCATTAACGAGACAATGGGCATGTCGTATATAACAATTGTATCTCAGTGCGATTTTCAAACCAATTCAATGGATAAAGCCATCATGAGTGCAGCTAGCTTTATCGGTGAGTTAACTAATTTTTTTAGTAATGCATTTAAAAATTCCTTAAAAAAATTAGAAACATCCACTTTTATAATAAGTATATGCTATTAACGATGGAAGTATGGAAATTCCCTACTTAAATCATTAAACTCCTTATTTTAATTTGATTCAAGGATTAATATGCTTAAAGAAACAAAACTAATGAAATAGCTTATAAACTAAATTCTTTTCTTTAAACAGGCATATTTTGTTCTTCATATTTTTGGGGTTATCTCAGTGATTCAATTGGACGTAGACCTGTGCTAATATATACAACATTTTCTGGAAATTTGGTGTCCCTAATTTCTATATTTGTTCCGAATTACTGGATATATGTAGTCCTACGATTCATAGTTGGTTTTTTGTAAGTATCGTGGGTATGATTCTTTCTTATTTGTATCAAATGTTGCATCTTTGTACGTAGATATTGTTTTGTCTAGATTTGTATATATAATGCTTCTGCTTACTATACTATACTTACCTTAGAATTAGTAATAATATTTATTTACAGCATAGCAGGTGCATCCTCTACAACATATGCATATCTTGGCGAGTTCTTTATTCCGCGTCATCGACCCATTGTAATTAACTACGCTAGTCTTTTTGTGGGTATTTCAACGGTTTATGTACCAGGAAAGTATTTTATTTAAGAAGAGTACTTAAATACAAATGTTAAACTTGGATGTATCATATATTAGGTGTTGCCTGGTTAGTTATGTCAATGGATTGGAACTTACAGCTGTTAAACGATTTCTCATTTCGTCCTTGGCGTTTATTGACAATATTCTACCTACTTCCTGGGATAGTGGGAACTCTGATGCTTTGTAGATTACCTGAAAGTCCAAAAATGTTATTATCACTGGGTAAGACCCAGGAAGCCTTTGACGTTGTCAACTGGATTGCATTAAAGAATTCAGGCAAGACACTCCAAGAGTTTAAGGTCGATAAACTGAAATCTGACATTGGTATTCAAAGAGAAAGTGCACCATGCGTTTCGAACTCTCCGTAAGTTATTTTATAATTTACATATGACAATTATTGTTCATTATTTGATTCTTCATAGGATCGTAATCTTCAAAAACATGTGGCGAGATACTGTACCGTTGCTTAAGAAGCCCCATTTGGTGAACTTTTGCATAAGCTGTACGGTTATGTGTGGTCTGTTTTTCAGGTAAGTTGGGTTGAATATTTGGAAAATGCAGTATATATTATTATAATTAATTATTCGTAAACAGCTCATCGGGCATGGGCCTGTGGTATCCAGAAATACTTAATCGCTTGGGATCAACCATGGTTGAAGACTCGGTGACAGTGTGTGAGGTTATTGATGCCTCTATCGATCAATCACATCTGAACGTTACAAGCAGTGTAAGAAAAGAGCTTAATTGTCAACAACACATATTATTGCTTACTTTCCTTTTCTTGTCTTGTGTAGGTTTGCAACGACCAGATAAATACAAAAAGCTACATAGACACTATAACTTACGGTTCAGCACTCATCGTAGGATTTATTGTAATGGGTTTTGTTATCAATCGAATCGGACGTAAGGCATCAATCGTTGGAGGCCTTCTAATTGCAGCAGCTTGTGCCGTGTCATTGATCTGGATTATGGATGAGATTGCCATTATGGTCTGCTTCTGTTTGTACTTGGTACTGCCGGGTCTATGCATATCTGTTCTGAGTGGTGCAGTTGTAGACCTAGTGCCCACACACCTGAGAGGCAAAGCGGTTTGCATTTGCCTGATGCTTGGGCGAACGGGCAGCGTGTTTGGTAGTAACATCATAGGGGTTCTCCTCGAATCCTATTGCACCACAACTTTCGGAGTATTTTCTGGATTTGTTTTCGGTAAGTAGGACTTTCATACTAAATATCTGCTCCTGTACCTAAATTTCACTTTCTTTTAGTTTGTGCACTGCTCACATTGCTCTTGCCAATTTAAGAGGTTGCGTACCATTCGGAAATTCACGCTTGGATAAAGTTTGAAATCGAAGTATGTGAATTCGAAGTACAAATCTTGACGTACATTCAGCCCAACAGTTCCACCGCCTTCGCTATAGAGTTAAACTAAGAAAATAAAAATCAAACTAATATTAAGGTCTTATACCAAAGCACGTACTAAAATAAAATACTTTTTATACAAAAAGAACCTTTGATACTACCACACAACTTTTGTCTGAAATAATTATATGTTGCTATCTATGTTTGTTTTAGCATCCATATCCCTAATTAAATAATTATGGATCGGGGTAATTAGTAGGTAAAAACATTTTGTTGAGCAGTCTATTAAAATAAATAAAATATTTTCTTTAAATTTGCAATGAAGTCCAACATAAATGAATTAACTATTGGGTAATATTCCCAACCTATTGCAGATATTAAAAATTAAGCTTTTACTAATCATATAAAACAACACGTTTAGTTTAATACTCTGGGTTTATAAATTAAAATTTTTATTATAAGCTATCACTTATTTGATTTGACTTGCAACGCTTTCATTAAGAGTGGTTAAAGAGGGAATTCCCAGCTAAAGATCTGAATTACCCGTATTCCGATTGTTACTCATATGTAAACAAATATACAGGTATATAAATATGTAGCTAAACCACCCATAAAAGCGAAACCAAGAGAGTGTTTGCTCGGCTGAGAGTAGCAACTTTAATGAAACACTAACACTTAATAGGTATTTGCTTAGAATTGACGATTCATTTATTTGATGATTAGTTTAGAACTGACGATTAATTTACTTTAAACGTTTATACAGATTATATCTAAGTCGAACGTTTCACTTTTGAATACGAGTACGCCTTAAATACTCGTAGCTCTCTTAAAATGATATTTAGATCTAAAAACTACAAACATGTTTACCGCAGAACGAGTTTTGCTTACTCAACCAGCTAACGTTCCACTCTAGTAGAGGGTACAACAATTTAATCATATAATTTGTAACTTGTTTCGGTCGACGAGGTTTCTGAATCGTTAATAATATTAAGTCCAAAAATGGAACTAAGGTGATAACAATCTGTAAGAGTATTCTTGCTTCCACATACCTAAGATCAGCGATCACAGCTTTGAATACGTCATGAAATTTGTTTGTATTAAGTGCTTCGGACACTGTTTCGTTTTTGTCAAGACAATCAGTTATAAGTTTGCTCTTGGAATGTTAACATGCAACGCCTTAATACAATTCCCATTGCTCCGGCAGAATTGGAATACGATGAAATATTGGAAAAAATCGGTAGGCGATTTCTTTGTTAGAAATAAAATATCTATTAAGGCTTATTCCCTATAGGTTATGGCAAGGTTCAGTGGATATTGCTGATCGTGAGTGGGCTCCTGACCATCACTTCAGTAAGCGCCCAACAAGTAATGAGTATTATAACAATTGCCTCTCAGTGTGAATTCGAAACGACTCAGGCCGATAGAGGTCTCATGATGGCAGCCTGTGTAATGGGTGAGTCTCTGAGTGATTTGCATAGAATTAACGTTGTCTCAATATGCTATATTATCTATTGTTTGCTTCAAGGTATTTTTCTATCCACTTATATATGGGGATATGTCACCGATATTATAGGCCGACGCACAGTTCTGCTCTATGGCATATTTGCTAGTAATATTTTTCATTTCATTCTCATGTTTGTGACCAGCGTTTGGCTCTTCAACATTATAAACCTTCTTTGTGGCATCAGGTAAGGCAACGCTTTTCACATCTATTATATTATAATATATCGCTTCCCACACAATTACAGTATATTTATGCAAAGTACGAGTGTAGTATAGAAACTGTGTAACGGCAAAGCACTTTTCTTTTGTTGAAAAACTTACCAGGTGCAATAGGTTCCTACAGTAAATATTTTTTGATTCCTTTGATTGTTTTGTAGCTTAATAATAGTGTTAATATATTCTTTTCCTATACGTACATATAAGCTTCTTATTCAAATGAAATTTATTGCAGCCTCGGGGGAGTTTCTGCCGCACTTTATGCATATATAAGTGAGTTTAATATACCCCGACATCGGGCAGTTACTATTAACTACTCTACCATGTTCGTCAGCGTGACTGCAATTTATGTCCCAGGTAAATGGAATATGTCCAAATATATCAATCTTTTAGATGCATTTCATGTACGTTTCACTATTTTATAACTTGTTCCCTATATTTATTTTTGTCTTCTCCAGCAACCGCTTGGTTAGTTTTATCTTCGGACTGGTCTATCAATCTGATTGGTGACTTTGTTTTCCGACCTTGGCGATTATTATTGCTGGTTGCTCTGTTGCCTGGCCTTATCGGGGGCCTGATACTTTTGATTTATCCTGAAAGTCCCAAATTGCTGCTTTCACTCAACAAAGAAGAGAAGGCATTAGATGCTGTAGATTGGATAAGTAAATTCAATCGAGGGATTCCACTTAATCGAGTGTTGAATTCAAATGAAATTTCGTTGAAACCCGAGATTCAAGCCGAAGAAAATGTGTTGGCCAATACGAGTGGCTGTGGAATGTTAGCCAATATCGGACGTGCCACACTTCCCCTGTTTCATAAACCACATGGATATAATTTTGTGCTATGCAACTTGGCCGTGTTTGGAATGTTCTTCAGGTTTGGTCTATACAGTATTTTAATAAAATTGTTTTGCTAAAATTTGGTTTACAACCTTTTCAGCTCGAATGGCATGCAATTGTGGTTTCCAGATATTGTGAATCGTATATCCAATGCTGGTAACTCGAGTTCTTCAACAGTTTGTGATATATTAGATAATTCGGAATCGGAAAATTACACGGAAATGGAAACTGCGGTAAATTATTTATTCGTTTGCCTTTTATTTAAACCAAATATTTTATGTTATATATTTATGTATGTATGTATTTTGTTTCAGATGTGCTCCGATCACATATCGAACAAAACATATATCGATAACTTGGTTGTTGGAGTTGCGTTCTTGATAGGATTTTCGATACAAGGATTTCTTCTCAATCCGATTGGTCGCAAGAATGTTCTTTTGGCCGCACTAATATTGTCCACCATTAGCGGAATATTACTGCACTTAGTGTCGAATTCTACTGTAGTACTGATACTATTCTGCCTCTACATACTACTGCCAGGTCTATCAATATCTATAATGCTGGGCGCAATTGTCGACCTGATGCCAACACACTTAAGGTAAGGGTACCATTTAATTTTAACCCAATAAAGACAGGTTAACTTCCGCTTTTCGAATGTTGTAGAACTCTACAGTTGCTTAAGTCTTTACCTTAGCTAAAACTTATTTAATATATTTGCTTGTTGCTTTGTTTAGAGGAAAAGCTGTAAGTTTGACTATGACACTGGGACGTCTAGGAATTATAGCAGCTACCAATCTAATTGGCGTAATGTTGAAACCTTACTGCAATTCAACATTTGCCCTAATGACTGTTATACTTTTTGGTAAGTCGCGCTTTAAATGTGATTTCCAAAGCTTGATTTATTTATTTTTAAATTCCTTATTGCAGTTTGCGTTGGGATTATTTACCGCTTGCCAATCAAGAACTCAACATAGAGTAAAGAGAATACACCATATCTGCACGCTTTTATCAATATTGTTATTAATTAAAACATTTGTAAGTTTGTATACATATATAGTTTTGAAAATTAACAACTTGTACTCGCCTGAGTACCCCAGAAAAACAAATTCAGATTGAAAGTTCAATCAAACATAGATATATTTCTCGAATATATGAATAATTTGATTTGTAATGGTTTCTCGATGTTAGGTTTAACTAATTACTTTGCAAGAAAATGAGTGTCGATACAAAAGGAACTAGATTTTTAAAAAACTAATATTTGTTTATGCAGGTTCGGATTTTCGATGTGTAAAATTATGATAATGAAAATTTTGAACATATTTCTAATATAAGCCGACAATGCTCGATTCATGAACTATTAATACATTATTAATATGTAGAATTCGTTTAGAGTAGAAAATGTCGACCAGAGAGGAGCCAATTTTCTTACTCCTCGTCTTCACCTTCTTCGTCTTCGGTGTAGCTTTCGCCGGCAGTGTTATCCAACTCAACAGCATCGGGAGTGTTGGAGGTCAACTCAATGATTGGCTCTTGAGCATTTTCCTCTACTGGAGTTTGAGGTTCCTCCACAATGGGCTCGGGTTCTTTTTGAATAGATTGCAGCTCCTGGGCAGCGATTTCAGCTTCTTGACGGGCGATTTCGGCCAACTCGGCGGCCTGGCGAGCCAGTTCACCCTCACGCTCTTCTTCAGCTTGCTTCTCGATTTCGGTCAGGCGGTTCAACTCTTGTTCCAGCACACGCTGTTCCTCGGCTAAGCGAGATTCCTCGGCTAAGCGAGATTCCTCGGCCAAGCGCTCCTCCTCAGCTTTAAGAGCAGCAGCTTCTTCAGCAGCACGTGCCTCGGCCTCCTGCTTTGCTGCCTCTTCGGCCAAGCGTGCCTCTTCAGCCAGACGTGCCTCCTCCGCTTGGCGGGCTTCTTCGGCTAATCTCTGCTCTTCAGCTGCTTTAAGTGCTGCAGCAGCTTCTTCTGCAGCGCGAGCTGCGGCCTCCTGCTGTGCGGCTTCTTCAGCCAGACGAGCCTCTTCGGCTTGACGAGCTTCAGCGGCTAATTTCTCCTCTGCGGCCTTGCTTGCGGCAGCTTCTTCTGCAGCACGAGCTTCATCGGCCAAACGGGCCTCTTCAGCAAGGCGAGCTTGCTCAGCAGCACGTGCCAAACGTGCCTGCTCCTCAGCCAAGGCCTGTTTAGCGGCTTCTTCGCGTTTCTTTTCCTCCTCCTTCAGTGCCCTAAAAGTAGTAGAAAGAAACCAAATAGTTTCAATATAAGAATTTAACATCATAAATTTCTACTCTACGTACTTTTCCTCACGACGCTTAGCTTCGTCGGCACGTTGAGCACGCTTCTTCTCAACTTCCAGCTCATCTACGGCCTCTTCGTTTACAGTGAGGAGACGTTCCTGACGCAGACGCTGCTTCTCTTTGGCCTCCACATCGATTTCATCTTCAAGGGGTCGGGGAGCAGAGAATTTTCTCGACGGGCGATTGGGATCCAGATCAGCGTCTGTAAAGCAAAACATGTCATGAACCATTTTTGGGATAGCTCTTCGGTATTTTGTAAACAAATATTAATGTACATATGTATGTGTGTGTATGTAGAAAAGAGAATTTAACAAATACGTGAACACATCGTAGTTAGGAATGAACTAAATACGTGTAGATCAACTTTTGTATGATAAATATTTACAACTCGCAAACCATTATGCTAGAGTACTTACAATTTTCGAATGTAGAGGATTGGGCCTATGCGACGAGAACGGAGACTTGCAGATAAAGAAGACTCCGATAATAGAGTATTGTTTTGTAATGATTGTAGTCTGTTAGTATGTTAAACACATATGCATATCGAGTGTTAGACAAACCCATAGATATGATATTGCTATGAAATTAGTAAGCTAATGAATAAGCTGATATATACAAGAACATAATGAGCATTATCGAATGAATGAACGTATTAGAATACAATATGAGATGAAGACTTTCATTCGTCTTTATCAAAAATGATTAAAAATATTATCGTTATATCAAAAATTTGGATAACGTTGGCACTGGATAAACAGTGATACCAAAAAGTTTTTAATTGAAAATTTAAAAAAAATAATTTCAAAAATTAAAAACGAAAAAAGAGGAAGAACGGCTATCTTCGGCATGCCGAAAGTTTTATACTCTTGCAGGTTCTTATCTTCTCCGATCATTCCAATACTAAATAGTTAATTATATTTTGAATGATATTTTTGAATGATTACGCAGTAGTATACGAAATACTTAGAAAGCAAAATGTAATATAAATTATATATTGCTGCGACAAAATACAAAAACGAAATTGTTGTCACTAAGTTTGGTGGCTTTATCTCTTAAACTCTTATGAGATCTAGACGCTCAAAGAGACGAACAGCCAAACGTACAAACAGACAGGAATATATCGACTCGGCTGTTGATGCTGATTCAGAATATATATCTGTACTCTATGCGATCGCTGATGTCTCCTTCTGTCTATTTCTCACATTTCGACCATCACAAAATATCATGCATTTATTTTAATCGCCAAGACAATCGCCCGCATGTATACTGTGTAACAGATGTAATTTTTAAATAAATATACAAGTATATATGTTACTAATATATGAAATTGTGTAGCGATTGTTTTATATTACTTTTGAATATATAAATTTAGTTCGAAGGCATTCGATCGAACAATCTTAGCAAGTGGAAATTGACGTCATTTGTCATTTGGCAATTAATAAATCATTTACAAATCCTAGATGAGAATCTAAAATATAGGTCAAGGCCATTTAATTTATAAAGAGATATTCCCGTGATTTATCGCACATCGGTTGGGACTCAAAGCGAGAGTGTGTGATAGTAATATCTGTGTAGTCGATATATGCATACATATACTAGTTTTATAGTTGTATATACTAAAGATGGATATATATATGAACATACAAACTAACATAGGTTCGACATGACGCACATATAATACACATTATAGACGTATTTTTGTATAAACTAGAAAACGGCAGATAGACTTCTGAAATTGTATTCGCTCCCATGTTCTTTAGAAATATAACCCCCTAATTAAACACGTTCAATAATTGAAATTAGTCGTACATTTTAAAATCGGTGCTTACATACATATATGTACAATACATTATAGTTTCATTATACATGACATTCGTTATAATATAAATTACACAATCGTAAATATACACATTAAGTAGAATCGATGATTATAATCATTTAAACATTACGTACATTCTGTAAATGCCCAACAACATAAGATTAATGAAAATACAAAAAATTTCGGGCTCATATATGAAATTTTTGTATCATAACTAATACATAAGATAAGTTTTAGATATACACAATTAGGATTAGTCACAGTATGTTTTGGTTTTTGGTTTAGTATTAGGAAAATGTTAATTTTCAAGAAAATATTTTATCTGATCTGATTATTAGTTGATGTGCATGTTAGTCAGGGTATGAAAGCGACTGGGGTTCGGTGATATCGTTTCTTTATATGTATAATTTCGGATATCGGCTCTGTTTGTTTTTTCTACCAGGCAAACACAAGTCTTGCTTGATTAATTTATTGAAAGAAAATAAAGGTAAGTGTATATGTCCATACAATAAAGTCAGGCATGTTATCATTTAGGCCTCAACTTCAACAGCTTCAACTGGAAAGAATCAATCAATCATAAAACGTATTTAGTTAGTCAAAGACAAAGAACAGAACTAATTAGGGGTACGTAGACCAAATGCGTTAGTTACAAAGATGGCAATTAAGTTTTCGCCTTTCACATTCCAGATCAGAATACATTTAGTCTTAAATGAAGGTTCTGTTTTTTTATAATAATTCTCTTAGAAGGCATGATTTTTGTTTTTTTAATATTTTATCTTCTCAATCCGATTGAAAGGCTCAAATATAAATGATTGAGTTAAAGTAGAATGAGTAAGAAATTTCTTTTGCTATTTACAGACAGCTGAACTTTATAAGCACATGAATAATAAGGAAGGAATTTGTTTTTACAGCTACTTACCTTCCTGTTTAGCAGAAGCAGAATTTACTTGCTTCTCACTTTTCCAGGTCGGATGTCTAAGGTACCAGGACAAAAGGTTAATATCGTTTCGAACTTTGTCCGAATCGTACATTTGCCTTCTAACATTATAGGCCTTATCACCACATATCCTTACAGAGGCAAGATGACTTTTACCTTATTGTTTAATATTTAAGAAATATCATTTAATACCAATGTTCAACAACAACGTGGCACGTTGCAACTTACAAGTCAGCACACTTTCGATATCATAATAAGAAAGTTAAATCTAGTGTGACTAGTTTGTCGCTACTTACCAACATATTTTACAGCTGGTCTCGGGTAGTGCGAAATGTTGTGCACTTCCTTGGCAATGTGACGCACCGGGTTCGTAATCCGGGCCACATACGCATCTAAAGCCAATTGCGAAGTAGGACCATTCGAATACCTACAATATTCGGTATGGTGTTAGGATCACCTTAGTGAGTTTTAAGGAAAGAGGTCGACAGAGGTAACATTCCATAGAGATCATAGTCAAAAGCTTGTACATTAGTACCAAATATCCAATATCGGACAAGTTGATGTAATAAAACATATATCTTATCACATCACTTAAAGAGATCTATATTTTAACTTAACGATAGATCCCCCGAATTTTTTTGATTAGATCTACACCCTCTGAAGTTAGCTCCTGTCGATTTCTTAACGGTGACTGCAACTTACCCAGTGACGGGAAATGGAGTGCAACTACGGGCACGACGCACGACGGGGGTGTGCAGATCACGAATCAATGATTGCGCACGATTGCGGATTCTGCCCGTCTCCTCCGAAAAGGTCTACAATTTAATGTGTGTGTATTGGATATAAAATTCAATATATTCTAGTTTACTTTAGACACCACTGCGTTTATGCCATGCTCAACAGTTCATGAATTTTATTGCATAAACGTAGCTTTGTAGCCAATGGAAACTTGTGTTTGCTGTCAAACTGTCAACAACTTACGGTAAAGGGTTCGGTATTGAGGTAATTAGTCAGAGCCCTTGCGCCATATCCTGGGGGCAGTCTCTTCAGATAAGAGGGTGTTACACTTGTTACACGAACCGGTGATGTGGTGATCCTCACCGGGGAAACGGAGCGAGCATAGACCCGTGTAATTGTTGTCGGATTGTAGTGATACGATGGTGTGTAGGTTGTGTACGATGTCGGGATATAGCTCGAAGTGTAGTAGCTCGATGGCAAGTAGGTTGGACTGTAGTATGACGATGGTGTTGAGTAAGTGTACGAAGTTCTCTCCGGGGACGAGATAACACGCGTTGTCGTGCGCACAACACGCACGGGCGACGGCGAGTGTATGACACGTGATACAACTCGGGTGGGGGAGGTAACAACCCGAACTGGAGATGAAATCACACGTGTTCCACTGACAATGCGTCTGGGCACCGAGTAGGTCGAGTAGATCGGATAACTCGTTTTGTATACCTATGTATGTATTCGATATTTTGGTCAATCGGCGTAATAGAGTGCATATATGAAGTGCGACTCGAGATAGATGTTCAAGCATTATAATGATTTTCAGAGAAAATTACATGAGTTTTCTATGAAAAGCAAATAGAAAAATAAGAAAAGCTATGCAAATGAATCGATATGAGTACGTCTAAGACATATTTATACAACGTACACTTGATACGACGTATACTTGATATTTGGATAAGAACTAAAAAGATAAAGTTGTTAATTATGAAGCAGAGTTCTTTAGAGTCTTTTGCTGGTACTAACCACGTATGATTCCAGATTTGTATTACGATGTGATTGAAGTATGATAATGTGCGAAAGGAAAAGTTTCGAAACAGAAAGAATGGATGACAAGCGAACTGTGAAGAACGTTAAAATGATATCAAAATACTTACACGAGTTACTTTTTGAACCGATGGGTACTGAAATAGAATTATACAACAATTGGTTAATTTGCAATCTCACTGTGATATATGCTGGGTAGCTTTATCAGTTGCTATATGAACAATCATTTGACAATGAATTATTCAGAAGTTTTTTAGAATGGAACTCGCCTAGCTATCGTCTCAATTAAGAACCCATATGAATATCGTATTTTCTCTTATATCTATCCAAATTAAATAATACATTTGATTTGTTTTTTGTACATACATATATTTTTGACGAACGCGATTTTCTTTTATTGTATCACAAATACTTTTCAACTGAAAATGATTCTATGGAGAGTAAATACATCATTTAGACTGTTGACTCTAAACATCTATTTAACAATCAACTGTACCATTAGTGAAGTTAGTTAAACTCAAATAGTAGTTTACACAATTCCCATGACAAAGTAATAATATAGTAGATAAAAGTTATGCATACATTGGTCTGCGTATGTTTCCGGATGTGCAAGTCATGTTATTGCAGTTACAAATAACAATATCAACATTTAAGCGGAGAGAGATTAGTGTAAGTAATGGTTAGTCTGCATATGGGATTTATGTCAAACACATCGACCCATTTGATCTAGACATGGTACGAGAAGTGACGGTATTTGGTGCCGCCGGGCAGGTTTCCAGATGTGGTCGACGAGTAGCTGTAGCCACCGGGTCCACCGCCAGTGGTGCTGGTCCTTTCGGTGCTATAATTGTAACCGCCGGGTCCGCTGCGCGACGTTTTTTCGACCGTGGAGGTATATGTTGATCTTTCCGGACGGGCGTAGGGGTTGCTCGAATCGTAGCTGCTCTTCTCAACTTTCGAGGTGTACGAATAGTCCGAGGAGGCACGACTGCGATGCGAGCCAGGTCTATCCGTGCACAGGTCTAAGCGTGGAGTCTATAAATTCCGATTTATGTATTTGAATGAGAATTGTTATGGCAAAATAGACAATCAGCATTAGAATCTTGTTGGGAAACTTAAAAGACAAACTAACTTGCTGTTCCAAGTGCAAGATGCTCTATCATACATATACTACAAACAATCCCAATTCTTGGTTTATTCACATATATTTTATGCTCTAACTAGGAAAACCCGACTTCGTTTCCTGGGATAAAGTATTTAAGTTGAACTTTTCGGTATAAACAGACCAGATTTATTTAGAAATTGAAGTTTAAATTTAATTAGTTTACAAACAAGTTAGATAAGAGCATACTATAATGTGTATGTACGTACTATGGTGCATAAATTACTCAAGAGAGTCGTGAGTCGTAGAAGGAAATTGAAACATGTTCGAATCTTATAAAGTAGAATGCATTGCAGTTGGTTTTGCTTCTTTGGGCTTTCGATAAATAGACTTATGTATATGCAATATACATTTGACTTGCGTACAGAGCAGATTATGGGACGTGATTGGGTAATATTAGATACGCAACGAATAGAATGTCTGAATTGTTTTTATGTATTTGCATGTGTATATACTATGGCTATGTGTTTAATGCATCCTAATTACAATATGGTTATAGTCTCTTCGTTCGTTTAACTTTTACTTTTTCGTATCGGGGTTTCATATATCTGTTACTCCGCATTTCGTATTAATAGGAGTACTTTGTGACAAGGGCACCCGATTTTTCGTTGCGATAGGTCTCCCGTCGCACAGGCAGGCCTTCGGAGACGGCGCGGTGTAGGCGCGGAAGCTGAGCATCGAGAGAGTCGCGCGCGGTGCGGGCTGCCGTATTGCCGCCGGCTTCCACGGTATCAATGTGCTGGCGCACTAAGCTGAATATACGCGTGCGATTCTTGTCACGAGTCGACACATAGGGCTCGATGGGCTCATAGACGATCTTATAGTTCGGTTTGATAGCAGCCCGATTAATGGGATCAAGTATCGATCGCTTACGATACTCATGGTCCGGTCGGCGAACTCCAAAAGCTGTCACCGGTTCGGAGATGAGTGAAGGCCGTGGCACATACGGCACTTTCTCCCAGTCGATTGGAGGTCTGTTTGTTTTCTGCAATGCCCAGAATGTCACATAATATGTGGGTATTTTCTCAGCTCTTGATTTTTGAGCAAGCCAAGTTAGGAAAATTGTAATGCTGTGCAAAGTGCTTGCGTGCTGGCAGATCGATGGCTGGGTTACCATCGGTTATCATCGGATACAAACATATTTACAGGTGGGTCGAGACAATTCCAAACATACATATTTACAGGGTATTATCTCTCGGTGTTAATAAGCCTAGTGTACTAAAATGCTTGACATATGTACAGCTATAATCTGAGGGATATATGTACAGTGGGGTTCTTTGTGTGCTCAAGTGAGCGACTTAACTAGATTACAGATACAGGTACAAACAAATAGTTGAACATATTTACAGGTATAATTAGAATGTAGTGTGGCTGTAAGTGATTCGCAAGCTTGGTCAGGTATGATTGGTATTATTAAGTTAACAATGTATCGAGTAATATTTACAACTGATATCATATAAGATATATGTGTGTACATATTCTGTATAAACAATGTACGAATACTGTTAGTTGTCAGTGTTCAGTTGATTTAATTGTCGAAAGACATATGGAAATTGAAATAAATGGAACTGAAAAATTCATTATCTCTTATAATTTAGCGAATTTTTAAAGGCTATACTTTTCCTAAATTCTCTTTTTTGCCGTTGTTAATATGAATGTGTTTTGGAAATCGACGGATATTTTTAGATCAGCCCGAGCACAAAATGCGCGAGAAGCTTATGTTACACACACTTTTCTATATATTTCGAAAATCATATGTACAGACTGTACATGTATCTGGGTATATATGTGCAGACACACATATGTATTTTATATATATGCATATATGTATGTATGAATGAGTGGGTTTGTTATTAAAGGAATCCACACGAGAATAAATGAAAAACGAAAACATTTTGGATGTTTTTCGGGAAACTATTTTAGCATTGATTCGCATTCTTCATAAATTTCACATTTTCTGATAATGTTAATATGGAAATAATGTCTTTTTATCTGCGTAAATATAATTTCTTTATAGATCGAATATATGTATGTAAATATGGCAAATTGATGACATGTCAGATAATACAAAATTACGAACTTAAGTATACTATAAACATTTACATGCATATCAAGTATACATGTATTTACACGACTATATTTGAAAATCAGAAGCTAATGTGCTCGAATATTTGCTTGCTTTGCCAGAAAAGTCGGCTGAGTTTATGACTTGGCGAACATATTTGTAAAAATTATTATGATAAAGATAACCTTGAGATATTTCTGCTGCATTCACATCAAGGCGATGCGAATGCAAGCGTAAAAAAGGAGAACGAATACTTTTCTTGAATACTCGTACATATTTTGCTATACATTTTGACCCTCCAACTAAACTCTCTCATAAATAAATATTTTTGGGCTCTTACGAATACAGGCTCAATTCCCAAATAGATAAATACACTTATCGTGTGAATATGTATGTATTCGCACATACATAGATAGATAGATATGTATGTGTGTAAGTAGGCCGGATGTTTGTCTAGATCAACGTGAAAGATGATGGCGAAAAACGGCTAAGATTTTGAATGTTCAGTTAGTATTCGAGTGGGTGAACATCTGATTTTATAACTGTACAAAAACACAAATATGTACATACATACATAAACACATAGATACACACATATGTATTCATATGTTTGTATGTATATTAGTTATAGAAATGAGATCTTTACATCTAAACATTTTATTTACTTATGTCACAAAAAAAATAAAATTATTTTTATAAAATTCAGAAGTTTTTTATATTTATGCATATACATACATACGTATTAATACATATGGATGTACCCTTTGGTACTTATGGGTAAACACATATAACTGTAATATAATGCTGATACGATATTCATATGTGAGACATTCACTTTGGCATTAGAACGGAACGTGTTATGTTACTTTGCACTCAAACGTGTTTCAATTTCGTAAAAAGTTTGCACTTTCACTAAATAATGATATTACGGGAGACAGCAAGTGGATAAAGCACCTTATAAGAATTACTATTTCAATGTAGAACTGTTTGCAGTATGGTTAAGAACGATTCCGAATGAAACTCTTTTCATAAAATCTTCAAATACAATTGTATTTTATTTGTACACACAAAGTTCATTATATTCTGAATATTAATAGTTGAGTACTATATTTTTGTAAACTTTTATTTCACTTTTATTTTTAATGCACAAATATTTTGCACAGATTTTATGAAATGAGCACCACACTACTTCTATACGAATGTCCAGAAAATATCTTAGGATTTTACGCGTTAACGCAGTAAAAACTTTGCTGAAACTTACCGTAACTGCGTACGATGTGGTGACAGGTCTGGAGGTGTAGGTTCTACGGGTTGTAAATCCACTTTCGTAAACCATTTTGATATATTAAAATGTAAAAATTAGTAAAAAATCACTAGTCGTTGGTTATCGATTCGAATTTATCGTCTAGACGTGTTCTTCACTTGTCGCCCGTTCGAGTTGTTCTGTTCGAGAACCTAATGGAACGGTTTCTTATAATTTTTGAAAATACACAAATATTGAATAGCCTTCGCTCTTTTTACAGTCTCTTTCTCTGAGGAGAAATACATTTATTTTTGGAATAACAAACATTTTCATCCTACTCTCACGGCATAAAAGAGAGCGCAATTTCTTCTCAGTACATACATACATATTCATATGTACATATAATGTCTACAAGCGTATATAGGTTTGCACATATGTGTAAATCTAATATTTGTTTTTTGCACAATGCTCTATACATACATATATACAAATATTTGTGTATATAGATAAATTTATACAAATTATCGTATGTTGTACCCATTGCTGTTTCAGGGTAATTTTTCGCTTTCGATTAGTCACTTATGACATTTTCAACACAATTGTGAGCAAATAATTTAAAGTAATTAAGATTCCAAGGTTCCAATTTATATAAATTATATAAAATACAAATTAATTATCAAAAAATTAATTTTTTTGGTAATTTATTACTTATTGCAAAGTATGCTTTAGTTATATGAGTTTAATATTTATTTTGCGAGTAACTTTAAAATGCTCATATAAAATATTATAGACATTCAAGAGTTCTTAAAATGTGCTATTAGAATTTGTAAAATATTACTAGTCTTAAGTAAAAAAAATCACAAGTAATGCTGTACTGCTGAACATAGCCACATCAAATTTTATACATATCTACATTCTTATAAAAATAACTACAAGGTGAATAGACAAATTTTTTATGACATTAACCTTAATGAGTGTCCATGAATATAGCAAAACAAGTTCAGACCACGAAATAGTGTGATTTAAATTGTAATTCATTTGTATTTCCTTAAATTAATTTGATTTTTATATTTTCGTTTTGACCTTTAACAATAGTAAAATATCTTTTTTTTTACAAGATATTAGTAGCGTATTTAGAGACATTTATCTAAGGATACCCTTTTAATTTGTAAATGCACTCTCACAGCGTTGGACACCCACACACTAAGAAAGAAAAACAAAGCAAAGCAGAAGCGACACGTCATTGGGGATTAAATGTGTTGAACTGAAATTCAAGGTTATAGAATTTTAAAAATTGTGCTTATTTTACCAACTGGCGACAAGTGATTTCGGCCTATGGACCAAATTCGGTATGTCTGCTGTATAATCTTGAAAATAAATAGGTGATTAAAGTGAAAATTGGATACGAAAAAAATAATTAATAATTTTTGTATCTTCTAAGCCAGTTAAATAATTTGTATTTCAATTTGGTTAACGATGTATAAAAAGTACAATAATAAGACAAAAACTAAAATTTTTGTAGCTACATAAATTCGAGAAAATTCGAGAAACGTTATTAACAAATTATGGGAGAACAAGGCGAGCAGGAATGTTGATCCAGTCTGCATGTGCTATAGGAATACAATACATAAATTGATGTTTGAGGTTAAGATATGCATAGGCATTGCTTACGGTCTAAAACAATCACGGTTTTCCATATTAGCCCGCATGACATCACAAACACGTATTTCATTTCTTAAATAAGGCGTTGTAAACTTCATCACTGTCATTCTATTCTTTCGTTTTATAGACTTTATTTTGCCATTTTTGATAGCTTGACTACGGACGACCGATTTGTTAGACCTTGGACTCGAAGGTGTCTTCTGTGTTTGATTTTTTTCGTCAACCTTTGTACCCTCAGATATCTTTTTAGATTTGTCTCGATCAAGTCTAGAACTTTTTTGCACAATACTTAGATTTCCGGTTTTGGATAAACGCTTTTGTTTACCGGGTTTATCATTGACGTTGTTGGCCTTTCTTTTTACTTTCCACGCTCTTTCAGCATTAGCTTCTGTTGCACTAGAATGTTTCTTACCATGCTTTGTTGAGACATTATAAAGATGTCCAGGATCACTCTTATTGCTCAATCCATATAACTTAAAATCTTTAGCGGCATTATTGTCCTTATAAGATTTATTCTTTCCCGTTTCTCGTTTTTGTGTAGCATCTGAAGTTTGCTGATCCTTTTTACTACATACCTTTTTTTCCTTTTTCTTATCCATCTCAGCTTTAATTGGCGTTTGAATGTGACTCGGTTCGTGTAGTATCTCTTAAACAGGGTATTCTATCATATGCTTAAGAAAACTCACACAATGTTAGATATTTACACACAAATATATTCAATCAAACCGTACTAAAGCGTTACACCTACATACGTTGTAAGTTCAACCAAAACACGAGATTAATAATTTTTTAGTTTTGTGTATATATATTTAACTAGTGTGACAAGAAATTTAAAGATATGATATGTGTAATACGATATGTAGGAATTAATAGGTAAATGATTGAAAATT
The DNA here is from genome assembly GCA_018903715.1 of Zaprionus davidi. Taxonomy (NCBI): domain Eukaryota; kingdom Metazoa; phylum Arthropoda; class Insecta; order Diptera; family Drosophilidae; genus Zaprionus; species Zaprionus davidi. The sequence goes on from JAEIGL010000003.1 coordinate 7,676,731, forward strand.
CAATACAACATAGACCACACAAAAATATGTTACCTGTTTATATTAAAAAGCACAAACTATTGTCTCTTTCCCTAAAAGAGCTAAGGGAAATGCTGTTTTTGTACCCCAAATGGGTAAACGAATACCAGCTGAAAATGTGTATAATAGGCAGATAAAGGTGTGGCAGACCCCATAAATTATATATATTCTTGATAAACATCAACAACCGAGTTGCCACCAAGGTGTGGCAGACCCCATAAATTATATATATTCTTGATAAACATCAACAACCGAGTTGCCACCTATCTTTTTGTGTTTATGTGAACTTAGATATAAAAGACTTAAGAGCTAGCTATCATATCAATTTGCACACAAAAAGTATAATTGTCCAACAATTTTCTGATTTAGTTGAGTGCAGATAATTACATAACTATGTTAGAAAAAGTTTTTATATACGTACTGCCTTCCAAAGAACTATCTGCCAGGCATGCAATATAAAACGAGAGCAACAGTCGCGCAAAACGCGACAGTGGGATACCCTTCGACCAATGTTCCCGTGTAGTTTAATTTGTTAAATTCATACACATATGCATATGCACATGCTTTGAAATTAATCCCGACAGATGGCGCTCGCGCTTCGCGCTCGCCCGTCTCCCTTGTTAGCTGACAGAAGCACTTGGTTTTATGCTCATACTTTCTTAAATAACTTCTGTGTTTATTGTTCGATTGGATTGTAATTTGGGGACTACGTAGATATTTCATTTAGCTTAGTATATGTTTAAGTCAGAAAGTTGTATCTTATATACAGCGCTTACAAATTAAGTTCAAAAATTAAATTATTGATTTGTGGGGGCGGTGGGCGTGGCACCTAACATTTGAAATAAACTTCATCTGCTTATAGTACACAGGAGTCTTTCTGCCAAGTTTGGTAACTCTAGTTTTTATAATAGCTGAGATCTGTGCGTTCACACAGACAGACGGACAGACGGACAGACGGACAGACAGACAGACATGGCTCAATCGACTCGGCTTGTGATCCTGAGCAAGAATATATATACTTTATGGGGTCTCCCACGCCTCCTTATGCCTGTTACATACATTTGCACAAAGTTAGTATACCCTTTTTTGACCATTTTCAATGGTCGAAGGGTATAATAAGCGAAACACAGAAGTTGAATATTTAAATCACTTTGCTGGTGGATAGCGGGTATATAGCAGCCGAGCACGGTTGACTGTATATTCCCTTCTTGTCCAATTCAATTTTATCCGATTGTTCTTATACAAGTTATATATTGTATAATACAACAAGTTAACAGCTTTAATAATTCTAATCGCTGGAGAAACACAATTTTTATATGAAAACTTTGGTCATTAATAGAACTTTGATGAAATGAAATAAGTATACACTTCATTAGTACTGATGAGTTATTTCAGGTTCTATCGCAGCTATACGAGTGGCTATTTTCTACTTATTTACACCATGCAGTAATAACAAGCAGTGTGTTAACAAAAAAGCTTTAAATTTAAGAGACTAGAATGCGTTGCAACAGCCGCCCCTTTGCAAAAGTAAAGGTATGAAATTAAGCACAATTGAGTTAAGTCTCAATGTCAATAATATAATTGTCGGGTTTCAGAAACTATGTCAAGCATTGTTACTTTAAAATTTAAGATAAGTTTTAGTCATATCTGCGAAGATCACGGTTTTCCATTTTTGCACGTAAGAAATCACAAACCCGAACTTCTTCAAAACGACTTGGTTTAAATTCTTTTGTCAAGCTACTTTCATGGTCATGTACATTCCTATTTATTGGATAAAATTTCGATCCAACCTGGGACTTGATAGGCTCTTGACACACTTTACTACGATTTAAAGAGTTTTCATTCGAATTCGTTTGATTTTTTCTTGTGTGTCCCTTCCTCCTAGGTTGCGTTCCAGTTGATTTCTTTATTTCTTGGCCACCTTTTGAACGACCCAATGAACATTTTGGGCGTGTTTTATTACCATTACTTCCAAAAAAAGCTTGTCCTCCAAACTGTTTTTCCATATCTAAAATCATTGTTTCGCATTCTTTGTTTCTTGACTTGTTACAACAGAATCCTTTGAATGCATTAGAGTAACATCCACAGTCACATGGTTCTTTAACAACAAATTAGAAATGTGAATCACAATTCATAAGATCATTTATTGAAATGGTAATTACTTTCAGGGCTTTCATCCGATTGTCCCATATTAATGGTTCCAGGAAAAACAGCATATTTTTCTCGACATTTCTGCCGATTGAAGTCTTTAAATATCTTGTTGCAGGCTTTCTTCAATACACCATAGGTGTGGTCATTCAAAAGCGTCTGTTGGCAGCAGGAATGGCAGCAACACCGGGGACTACATTTTTTTATATCACAAAAAACTTTCGTAGAACTCGTGGAGCTGCTAAAGGGGGAGATATTTGAAAAGTTTTTAGAGGCCAATCTCTGAGAATGTATGGTAGTTACCTTGACATTGCATTACAACAAGATTTATTTAAACCGAAACTCATTTTTTGTAAATAATATACACATGTTCAATTTTAGAACTCTGTTTTAGTCGTTTTTACAATTGTGTCATGTATTTAATAAAAATATTCGAATATGTGACATGCAAAAATGACAGATGCGAATTCACTAAATAATACGTATTTGCAGAGCCTACCTTAGCTACATATGTTGATTGCGTTTGTAGCACGTCAATGGTCTTGTATGAGGGAACTGCCAAATCACGTCACCTATGGTAGACTATAGTGTAAAGGTTCCTAGACCATTAAAAATAAACCAAAAAGAATACACTTACTTTGTGCGAATGTATGCGGCAGACAGGAAACGTGCAGACCCCACAAAGTATATATATATTCTTAATCAGAATCAATAGTCGAGTCAATTCGTTAATTGGGCCAAATCTGTCTGTATATCTGTCTTCTCTCTGTCCGTCTGGATAAACGTACCGATCTTAGCTGGTATAAAAGCTACAGACTTCAAATTTGGCATGACGGTCAATCAATAAATATTGTGTGAAATAGTACCACGTACACCGTGTAAAAACTAGGAGAATAAAGGAATACCTCCGCTAATTAAAGAAAAAAAGTACAATTGACATTTATGAAGTCTCGATAAAAAGCTTTACTTATTTGGATTTCCTATATACTTATACATTGAAACATATAACAATTGTTTAGAAGCCTTCTTTTAAACTTGTGAATATTGACAGCAAGATTTACAGCAATTGCGGATGCTATAGGGAAAACAATAAATCAATCATTAAATTAAATTTTCGAGTCTATGAATGTCACTAACCATCTGCAAAGATCGCGGTATTCCAATTCGACACGCATTACATCACAAATTCGCACTTCATCAAAACGATTAGGCATACGATCTTTCATTAACTTTTTTCCATTCTTTGAAAGTCTGATACTGTTTTTTTTACGAAAGATTCTTTTTGATTTCCCTTCATTATGTTTAAAATTCTCATTCTTTTTGTTAGTGGGATTTTTATTTGACTCGTTTTTCGCATTGGCGTCTTTAGCTCTCTTATTAGTTGTTTTTCCCACAGCAGAAGCACTTGCGAAACCACTTTTACCTTCTTCTTTTCCACCTTTGTTATCTTTATCTCCACTGTTATTCTTGTCGTCCTTCTCACCCGGTTTGCCTTTCTTATTTTTCTTCACACAGGGATCTTCATTAACTGCATTAGGGCCGCACAAACAATTACAAGTTTCCTGATCTATTGATATTCATTTTTTTTAAACTATAAATGTGAATGTGAATTATATTAATTAAGATTGTACTTACTTTTAGGGCTCTTTTCCAATTTAAACAAACTGTTGCCTCCCTCAAAAACTGTGAAATTCTCTCGACATTTTTGGCGATTGTAATTATTAAATATCTTGTTGCAGATTCGTTTTAAAATTTCGTTCGTGTGAGTATCTATCGTGGACTGACTACAGCATAAACTACAACAGCAAGGGGGATTGCATTTGTGATAATCATTGTCACAAAAGATTCTTGCAGAACTTGAAGAGCTAGTAACGGGGCAGACATTTGCACAGTAAATTATGTTTTAGAGAAGGATCTTTGTGAATGTATATGATGTGTTACAGACCTCGACGTTGCATCCCAACAAATTTTTTCTAAATCAAAACTCATTTTTAAATAAAACACATACTGAATTTATAAACTGACATTAAATGCTGAAAAAATACTTTATTTCATAATATTTGCAGAGACATACATATACATTACATGTATGTAGATATTTATATAAGTATATAGAAGGCGTAGGTGATTCGAAATACGCACTTGTGCTATACATATACATATATGTACATACATACAATGCGCACATACCATATTGGTAAGGTGAATTAATAAACAATCATTGACTTAATACCAAAAATTTCTTTTTCTAGTTGTGCTTCGGGACGTTAATTTGATTAATTCCGTTATAGGTACAAATACTTTTACACCTTTCGGTTAGCTATTAGTCAAAGAAAGTTGATTACATTAAGGGATACCTAGCTGACATACTTCTGATATGTAAGCCGACCTGTTTAAAGTCACCCAAAGGGTGTGTTTGTTGCTGCAGCAACAAACATAGAATATGAAATGAATATAGCTAAAAAATAAAATACAATTGATATTTACCAAGTTTCGAAAGAAAGAGTTTTACTTATATTGCACTTCATAAATACTGAGACATTGATACATTGATTGATACATTCAGTGGGCCTTCTAGGAAAACGTGTTTAACAAATATTGCGACAGAAAGGTTGGCAACAGCTAATGCGACAGTTTCGTATGCTGTAGGGAAAACAATATGTCATTTATTTAATGCAATTTACTTCAGTTCTATGATCGTCACTTACCATCTGAATAGATCACGATTTTCCAATTCAACACGCATTGTATCACTGATCCGCACTTCATCAAAACGATTAGGAATACCATTTTTCGTCCACTTTTTTCCCTTCCTCAAACCACTGATAGACTTAGAATTTTTTCTGCTTTTTCGAAATGATTTGCTCCCATTACGCGACCCATTTCGACCTTTTCTACTTTTTGATTTTTCTCCATCCTGTTTCCCGTTTTCTTTCTTTGTCTTTTTATCTTTTTCAGCATTGACGTTTTTACCAGCAGATTTTACGAAACTATTTTTGCCCTTCTTGCCCTTGACGTCGTTATTGTTTTTACTGCTCTTATCAGCCCCTTTTACTGCCTCTTCGATCTTGCCCTTCTTATTCTTATTATCTTTATCGTCCTCTTCGCTCTGTTTGCCCGTATGCGTATTACCTTTATCAATACCACAGGGGTATCCTAAAAATGCATCAGTTTCACATCCACAGTCACATGTTTCTTTAACTATATTTCATTTTCAAATTAATAATGTGAATAACTATTTAAAATCGTATTTATTCGAACTGTAGTTACCTTTAGGGCTCTCATCGAACATTCTGGGCCCAGGGAAAACTGCATATTTTTCTCGACATTTCTGCCGATTGAAGTCTTTAAATATCTTGTGGCAGGCTTTCTTCAATACACCATATGTATGATCACTCAGAATAGATTGTCTACAGCAGGAATAGCAGCAACAACGGGGACTACATTTATTCACATCACAATTGACTTTTGTAGAACTTGAAGAGCTATCAATGAGAGTGGCAATTTCACAGTTAATCTCTGAGAATCACTGAAAACGTGTGGTATTTACCTTGACTCTTCATTACAACATTTTTTTTTTATTTCAAACCTCATTTTTTTTTAATAATAATCTCATCTTCAATTTTGTTGTTTATAATGTCTGTATATTATGAATTTTTAAGTACATAAGTTCGAAAAGCAGCTCCTTTTTTATACCAAGTAGAGGAATTCATGAAATGATATAAGCAGAGCCAACTTTATACCGTGTAACATAAGTTAGTTGCGTCCACCATTTTATTAATATAAGTAGGCATTGAGATAATATCATCCATCCATCCACTAAAACGGGAGCAAGTCTCTAACCCTGGTCTATAATCGAGTAAAGAAAAACAATAATTTTTTAATTTGCGGGGACGGTGGGCGTGGCTTAAAAAATCTGAAATATCTGCGCACAATTTCAATAAACCTTCACGCCAAATTTTGAGTCCTTAGCTCCTATAATAACTAAGATGATGTTCAAACAGACGGTCAGACGTACGGACATGGCTCAATCGATTCGGAGCAAGAATATGTTATATATAATATTATATACGTTATATGTTATATACGTTGCCTTCGGCCTGTAACATATAGTACATTTGAACAAAGTTAATATAACCTTTTATGACAATTTCAAATAGTTGAAGGGTAAAAAAACAGGCCCGTATCTAAGCTTGTACAGGGTGTGCCGGGTCTCCGACTACGTGAGATCTCAGGATAACATATGTAAGCAAACATATATATGTCTCCTATTCGTTTATTGCTGTGGCAAAAAGCATAGACAATAAATGAAATACCCGCCTAATTAAAAAAGAAAACTCGGTGAGAAGAATTTTACTTTTATTGCAATTCATATATATATATATATTTGTACATAGAAATATTTGTCAGTAAGGTTCTTGGTTAAAAACTGTTTAACAAAAGCAACAACAAGGCAAGCGACAGGTATTACAACAGCAAAAGCTATAAAGAAAACAATTAATTAATTATAAAATATAAAATAAATAAATAAATATAAAATAAAATCCTCGCTTACCATCTATTAAGATCACGTTCTTCCAATTTGGCACGCATAATATCACAAGGCCGAATTTCATCCAAACGACTTGGCAAATCAATTTCCGTCGAGACTCTTTTTCTCTTCTTCGATCCAGTGCGCGACCCTTTTCGACTGTCTTTATTGAATGTGTTTTTAGATTTTTCTCCATTATGGATAGAACGCTTTTGTTTTGAGTTTTCATGTTCCGTATTGATGGACCCTTTATTTGCATCTTTACTCTTCCTATCAGATTTGGATTTTTCTCCATCATGGATAGAACGCTTTTGTTTTGAGTTTTCATGTTCCGTATTGATGGACCCTTTATTTGCATCTTTACTCTTCCTATCAGTTTTGGATGATCTTTGCAAAGCAAGAGCTTTTAATGAAAATTTGCCATCTTTATCGTCTTTACCATTTTTATTGCCTTTATTATTTTTATTGCGTTTAGCTCCATTGCCGCTTTTATCCAAGTTACCGCTATTTTTATCGATTTTATTTTTCTTACTGCCTCGATTTGTTTTACCAGCTTTGTCACTCGAACCGCGTTTATCATCATTTCCCTTGTTGTCATTCTTCCCGTCATTTAATTTTTTTGATTTTGATTGGACATCATCAGTATCTTTTTTACCGAGTGCCCCCTTCTGTTTTGATTTACTTTCCGATCCTTTTCCAGATTTAGCGCCTTTACCACCTTTATTATCAGTATCATTATCTTTTCCCAAGGATCCTTTTCCATTATTTTTGTATTGTTTCTGTAAGCTACCGAGTCCTTTATTATTGTCGGTATCTTTTTTACCAAGTGCCACTTTCAGTTGCGATTTATTTTCAGGTCCCCTTTCACTTTTAGCTCCTTCTCTCCTTTTACAATTGCCATTATATTTTCCCGAGGACCTATTTTCATTTGATTGTTTTCTATTCGGTCTATTCGCGTTCCGGTCTAATTCATTTTCATCATAAAACGCATTTCTTTCAGAAACTCCCAAAGATGCTCCGTCCCACAGTCTTAAACATTGCTCCCATTTCTTTTGCAGCAAATCGCGGGGGGATTCTTCTTTAACACAACACCCACAATTGCAGGGATTCTGAACTATATACATAAGCACATTTATCCAAAATAGAATACTTCCTTACGTGCAACTTATTAGGATTGTACTTACTCTTCCTTTTCTGTATTCTAAACATATTGTTACCTCCACCAAAAACATTGTTTTTTTCTCGACATATTTGGCGAACTTGAGGAGCTACCAATAAGATTGCCATTTTTCACAGTAAAAGTACGTTTTAGATGCAAATCTCTGAGAACGTGTGTTAGTTAACTTGACACTTCATTGCAACAATTTTTGTTTATTTAACCTCATTTTTTTTTTAATTATATACTCATGTTAAAATTTTTTTCATTTTTTTTTTAATTATATACTCATGTTAAAATTTTTTTTATTACTGGTGTACATATTTCATGAAATTTAAGTAAATGAGTTCGAAAAGTAGCCCCTTTGTTATACCAAGTAGAGGAATTCATGAAATAATATAAGCAGAGCCAACTTTATACTGGGTTACATAAGTTGGTTTCAATTTAAGTAGGCATTGATTTCACTGCACCCATTGAGACTAAATTAATAATAAATGCAAAAACATTTGTATAAATACGTGAATTTGAGGTTTATGCGTACACTTTTTTCTCTTTTCATAAAATGATTAGACTTTGAATGACATAAGAAAAACGAGAGCAACAGTCGCGCAAAACGCGACAGTGGGATACCCTTCGACCTACCATATGTTCCCGTGTAGTTTAATTTGTTAAATTCATACACATATGCATATGCACATGCTTTGAAATTAATCCAGACAGATGGCGCTTGCGCTTCGCGCTCGCCCGCCTCCCTTATTAGCTGACAGAAGCACTTGGTTTTCTGCTCATACTTTCTTAAAACACTTCTGTGATTATTGTCCGATCGGATTGTAATTTTGAGGATACGTAGATATTTTATTCAGCTTAGTATATGTTAAAGTCAGAAAGTTGTATCTTTTATACAGCGCTTACTAATTGAGTTCAAAAATTAAATTATTGATTTGTGCGGGCAGTGGGCGTGGCACCTAACATTTGAAATAAACTTGATCAGCTTATAGTACACAGGAGTCTTCCTGCCAAATTTGGTTACTCTCTCTTTTATAATAGCTGAGATCTGTGCGTTCACACAGAGAGGCAGACAGACAGACAGACGGACAGACAGACAGACATGGTAAAAAGCAGGCCCGTAGCAAGACGTGTACAGGGTCCCGAATGTAAAAGCCCTAGGATATAAATAAAATGAAAGCAACAGTCGAGCGCACTCGATAGTAGGATACCCTTCGACCTATTTTCCTGTGTAGTTAAATTCATCCACATACACATGTTCATGCTTTCAAATTATGCCTGACAAATTATTCTCTTTGTGTTATGTCTTTTCTTGTTGTTTTTATTGTTGTTGAAGGCTACTTGCTACTTTCCTACTTTACTTTACTTTAATTCAATCAGTTAATGTATAATTATTTTGTTTTTGTGGTCCTCGATTGATCAAGTTAGGAGTGCAAATAGTTCAATGTCTCCCGGTAAAAGAAAGGTCAAAGACCCTTAATGTACATTATAGTCACGAATCTCTGCTTAAAATTTTTAAGTTAAAGTATTGTCAGTTGACATATGCTTAAAACCAATACGAATTCATATGTGGGTGTCCTTTATTATTGCGGAAAAACAATTAGAAAACAAAAAAGAGTAGTTGATGAGAAGAATTTTACCTTCATTCCAGTTCATATGTTTATATATATAAATATATACATTGGTACATTGAAATAATTGTGAGTAAGGTTCTTGCAAAGACAAAATTAACAACGGCGACAACAAGCCCAGCAACAGTTATTACAACAGCAGAAGCTATAGAAAAAACAATACATCAATTATAAAATTATGTTCAGGGCTATAAATGTCGCTTACCATCTTCTAAGATCACGGCCTTCCAATTCGACACGCAAAATATCACAAGGCCGAATTTCATCAAAACGATTAGGTAAATTAACTTCCGTCGAGACTGTTTTTCCCTTCTTCAAACCAGTACGAGACCCTCTTCGACCGTCTTTATTAGAACCTTTTTGTTTGGTGGACCCTCTATTTGCATCTTTACTCGACCTATCAGTTTTGGATGATCTCCCCCCAGCTGGATCTTTTAATGAGCTTTTTTCGTCTTCTTTACCGCCTTTTACTCCTTTGTCATCTTTATCACCTTTACCGTCTTTGTCTTTATTGCCCTTGTCGTCCTTAACGCCTTTATTTCCCTTGTCGTCCTTAACGCCTTTATTTCCCTTGTCGTCCTTAACGCCTTTATTTTCCTTGTCGTCCTTTTCGCTCGGCCTGCCCTTTTTAGCCGTATCGCCCTTAGCGCCTTTATCACTATTGTCGCCCTTATTGCCTTTATTTCGCTTGTCGTCCTTCTCACTCGGTCTGCCCTTCTTATCCTTATCGCTTTTGTCGCCTTTATTTCCCTTGTCGTCCTTTTCGATCAGTCCTCCCTTTTTATCCTTATTTCCTTTATCGCTGTTGTCGCCTTTGTCACCTTTATCTCCTTTATCACCTTTATCACCCTTATCACCTTCACCGTTACCGTTTTTGTTATCGCTTTTATTGGCCTTACTGCCCCGATTGGTTTTACCAGCTTTATCACTCGATCCGCGTTTATCATCTTTTCCCTTGTTGTCGTTCTTCCCGTCATTTAATTTTTTTGATTTTGATGTGACATCATCGGTATCTTTTTTACCGAGTGCCCCCTTGTGTTGTGATTTTTTTTCCGATCCTCTTCCAGATTTAGCGCCTTTATCGCCTTTATTATCAGTATCATTATCTTTTCCCAAGGATCCTTTTCCATTAGATTGTTTTCCAGCTCTATTCGCGTTATCCTCTGCGTTTCGATCCTTATCATTTTCATCATAAAACGCGTGATTTTGATTAACCCCCAAAAAAGCTCCGTCTCCAAACTGTCTTTGCATATCCAACACCAAAGTTTTGCATTCCTCCCTTTTCTTTTTTAGCAAATCGCAGGGTGATCCTTCTTTAACGTAACACCCACAATTACAAGGATCTTCAACTAAATACATAAACACATGCATAAACGTATGCAGTAGAAAATTGTATGACTCTTAACGTGTAACTTATTGGTATTGTACTTACTTTTAGAAATGTTTTGTAATTCAAAAATACTGTTACCTCCACCAAAAACTGTGTATTTTTCTCGACATTTTTGGCGATTGTAGTTGTTAAATATCTTGTTGCAGATGCGCTTTAAAATTTCATACGTGTGATCACTTAAAGTGGACTGTCTGCAGCAGGAATGACAGCAGCAACGGGGATTGCATTTGTTGTAATCATTATCACAAAAGATTCTTGTAGAACTTGAAGAGCTGGTGGATGAAAAAATTTCCACAGTTTACTGTGGTGAAATTTTGGGGAATCGCTTTTATATTGTACCAACCTGGATGCTGCATCACAACAAATTTTTTCTAAGTCAAAACTCATTTTTCCAAAAAATACATGTTCAATTTACTAACTTTTCTAAAACATTTCTGATGTCGAATGCTAAAAAACGTACACCTTAAGGTACAGCTGTTCATGTATGCATTCATATACAAGTATAGCAGGCGTATGTGATAATAATCGAATTACGCACTTATGTTGTACATCTGTATGCCTATGTACAGGTATTGGGAAGTACAATGACAAAACAGTCAGTGACTTAATACCAGAAATTTCTTGGTCTAGTGGTTTATAAGATTGCTCGAGTTACAGGTGCAAATACTTCCACGTCTGCTGGTACTATCTCAGTCAAAAAAACACTCGATGCGCATTATTGTCACAATCCATGCTTAAAAGTGTTGTAAGATACTTTAGTTGACATGTGTAGGTGTACCTGTGTGTTGCGTTTGCGACTGAAGCAACAATTTTCCGAGATAATTGAGTATGGCTTGCGAATGAGTTTAGCAACTGCATATACTATACATACCAACATATATATGTGTGTATACAAAAACACACACTTTTAAAGCTAATGTAACAGGGTTTCGTTGTGCTGGAATAACTTTATGTTCGCCCCCCACACACACGCATATGTACGCAAAAGTATGTACGCTTGCATGAAGCGCATAATGGACTTGTTTGACGATTAATAATTTGTACAAATTGCTTGAATCTTAAGGTAACGCTTGGAACAACGTAAGTTACGTTGGCCACATATAAATATGAGCTTGGATATATTAAATGGAATTAGTTGGGACTTCAAAGTGACAGTGAACTGACACAGTGCTTGCAGTGAAATATATCACAGGAATATTAAGGGTTAATTCAAAAAAAAAAACTGAAAATGGATATTAGAAACGTAACCGTTCTGCAGTTTATTGGTGTGCTCTTCGCCCTTAGCTTGGTAAAAGGCATCCCCAAATATGAGAGCAAGCAAAAGTGAGTGTGATGATGAAAGGAAACATGGAGTAGCTAACGACTTTATTTAACCTGTGCCTATATAGAGCTTACATAGACAAAACACAATGGAGTAGAGCATACCAGAATGAAAACAAGACCAACAACATACAGGAACCGCAGACAGCCTCGACAAAAGACAGACTCGAGCGCCTGGGGTATACGACTGGATATGGGTCTTTGAATGTATGTCTAAGATAATAAATGTTGTTGAAGAAGGATAATCTTGAAAATTTGTTTAGGGTTATCCTGGAGGTACAGGACTTTCTGCATATAATCCCATCAAACTTGATCTAGGTGGAGTTGTGCTCGGTACACTGGTTGGAATTGGAGCCATAATCCTCATTCCAAAGATTTTATCTGCTTTCCACGGAGGTTACGGTGGTTACGGGCGCAGTAAGTCGACAAAACATTTGTATTCATATCTCAAAGTCTTAAGATTAAAACTATATAGGCGAGGACGATAACGACTTGGCGTCATTGAGCAGTATGATCAATAAAATAGATGATGTGCTTGGCCAGAACAACATTGATTCAACGAGCTGCATGCAACGCGCCGTTTGCAGTTATATTCGGTCTACGGAGAACAACATGAAGGTCGGCCAATCGGATCAGATGGACGAATTCATTCACATGTTGTCCGAGTAAGTTTAAGAACGTGATTTTCTCTAGATTTATTTAATAGAAATATGTATGTTTATTTGGCTTTTGCTTACGTATAAGACGGTGATACACATAGCTAAATATAAAATGTTTATAATGCCAGTCGAGTTCAATCGCGCAGAATTAATGTGCGGTCTATTTTTAAATATGTATGAAAATAACAAAGTCGAAAAAATAAAGTGTAAGTGTGTGTGTGTGGGTGTGTCTATAAAAGAACATTTTTTGTATTTTACGTTAATGATTCGAAATGTTTTTAATATTTACAAAATTTCTACGCCTTTGACAAGAATGCATAAGTTTCGTATGCTCGCCTTGAAGATACTCAGTGATTGCATATTATTTTATTGATATTCACAGAAATTCTCTGGTTGACTATTTATTGGACGGCTCTGCCATCAAGGAGGCTTTAGAGCATGGGAAGGAACTAGATAACAAACCCTGTGAAGAACTTTATGCATCCTGTCCATTAGATAGTGCATCTGCCACAAATATTCTAATGAAATTATTGCCTAAGAAAAGTAAAATAGGAAAGTCAAAAGCTTCAAGTGCAAATGCAAATGCATGAGTCGAATTTATTGAACATACCTTAAATGAAAACCTTTTGCACAATTTAATTTGACTTGGTAAGAAAGAAGTTAATTTGTTAGAAACACAAAGATTATTAAATATATTTAACAGTTACTACTTGTACATTAACCTATTTAAAATAGTGGAAAAGTCTAGCGAAAGAAATATTTCGTATCACTGCATAAAATATATGTAAAATTTATAAACAATCTACGCTTTGTTTAATTCATATCCATTAGTTTTTGCAGTTGTAATTCCTGTTCCTCGATTATAGGCACCCAGTACTCGGATGGAAATTTGAAAAACCTTGGCTGAAACTTTCGAATTGTGTCCAAGGTTTCCAAAACATTTTTACGCTGCGTCTTCTTATCTTGTATGATGCTTTCCAGTTTGTCCACCAAATTATTTGACTCATAAACTAGATCATCGATTGACTGCAGTAGAGCATACCAGTCAATCTTCTGTCTGCCAATTAACTCGTTTCCTCTAATGTGGAATGGCAGAGGTATAAAACTGCGCCACGGCTTAAAGGCTTCAATTGTATAGGGTATAAAATGTTGATTTATCTCCATTTCCATAATATCATCATCAAAGTGCCACGACGCTAGCGTAGGACTAAGCTTAACACCCGACATTCCTTCCTCTGATTCATGTGGAATGGAGATCTCCTCATTAAAGTCCAAAAAGGAATGTGTTTTGACTGCTTTTCTGTATTTAACAGTTCATTGTTAATAGAGTGCTTTGGGTCCATGCCATATGAGCTGACTATGCCCTCATTATACGGTTTGGGCAAAAGAATTTGTGTATATGCATCAGCAGTATCGCTCGAATCAGTCATTTGTGAAATCGAATAGGTCAATATATCTGTAAGAAGGATTTTTAACTTAAATACGTCTCATTATAACTATAGTATTTCCCATACATTGCTGAACGCCATCTTTCTTTATTGGAATATTGCCCATCTGTTAAGACTCCAGATTCTCTCAGTAAAATTAAGTCGGTTTGAAGGGCCACATTGGCCTTTCCAGCTCTCAAACGTCTGCATCAAAACAAATAAATTTGTCAATAACCGGTTTATATAATGAACTCAAATAAAATTTAATACAAACCTTTATCGCCTGTATCACCTTTATCTCCGTTTAAGTTTTTGTTATTATCGCTTTTTTGGCCTTACTGCCCCTATTGGTTTTACCAACTTTGTCACTCGAACCGCGTTTATCATCGTTTCCCTTGTTGTCGTTCTTCCTGTCATTTAATTTTTTTGATTTTGATGGGACATCATCGGTATCTTTTTTTACCGAGTGCTCCCTTCTGTTGTGATTTTTTTCCCGATCCTCTTCCAGATTTAGCGCCTTTATCGCCTTTATTATCAGTATCATTATCTTTTCCTAAGGATCCTTTTCCATTAGATTGTTTTCCAGCTCTATTCGCGTTATTCCCTGCGTTTCGATGCTTATCATTTTCATCATAAAACGCGTTATTTTCAGAAACCCTCAAAAAAGCTCCGTCTCCAAACTGTCTGTGCATATCCAATACCAAAGTTTTACACTCCTCCCTTTTCTTTTTCAGCAAATGACAGGGTGATCCTTCTTTAACGTAACACCCACAATTACAAGGATCCTCAACTAAATAAACACATGTATGCACATGTGTGCAAAGTAGAAAATTGTATGACTCTTAACGTGTAACTTACTGGTATTGTACTTACTTTTAGAAATGTTTTTTAATTTAAAAATACTGTTACCTCCATTAAAAACTGTGTATTTTTCTTGACATTTTTGGCGATTGTAGTTGTTAAATATCTTGTTGCAGATGCGTTTTAAAATTGTATACGTGTGATCACTTAAAGTGGACTGTCTGCAGCAGGAATGACAGCAGCAACGGGGATTGCATTTGTTGTAATCATTGTCACAAAAGATTCTTGTAGAACTTGAAGAGCTGGTGGATGAAAAAATTTCCACAGTTTACTGTGGTGAAATTTTGGGGAATCGCTTTTATATTGTACCAACCTGGATGCTGCATCACAACAAATTTTTTTAAAGTCAAAACTCATTGTTCCAAAAAATACATAAAATAAAAATACATATATAATTACTAACTTTTCTAAAACATTTCTGATGTCGAATGCTAAAAAACGTACACCTTAAGGTACAGCTGTTCATGTATGCATTCATATATAGCAGGCGTATGTGATAATAATCGAATTACGCACTTATGTTGTACATCTGTATGCCTATGCGCAGGTATTGGGAAGTACAATGACAAAACAGTCAGTGACTTAATACCAGAAATTTCTTGGTCTAGTGGTTTATAAGATTGCTCGAGTTACAGGTGCAAATACTTCCACGTCTGCTGGTACTATCTCAGTCAAATAAACAATCGATGCGCGTTATTGTCACAATCCATGCTTAAAAGTGTTGTAAGATATTTTAGCTGACATGTGTAGGTGTACCTGTGTGTTGCATTTGCTACTGAGGCATCAATTTTCCGAGATAATTGAATATGGCTGCGAATGAGTTTAGGAACTGCACATACATACCAACATATATATGTGTGTATACAAAAACACTTTTAAGGCTAATGTAACAGGCTTTCGTTCTGCTGGAATGAAAATTATTTCAACGCCTTTGACAAGTAAAGAATGCATAAGTTTCGTATACTCGCCTTGAAGATACTCAGTGATTGCATATTATTTTATTGATATTCAGAGAAATTCTCTGGTTGACTATATATTGGACGGCTCTGCCATCAAGGAGGCCTTAGAGTATGGCTTTAGAGTATGAAATTATTGCCTAAGAAAAGTAAAATAGGAATGTCAAAGGCTTCAAGTGCAAATGCAACTGCATGAGTCGAATTTATTGAACATACCTTAAATGAAAACCATTTGCACAATTTAATTTGACTTGGTAAGAAAGAAGTTAATTTGTTAGAAACACAAAGATTATTAAATATATTTAACATTTACTACTTGTACATTGGTTATACCTATTTGAAATAGTGGAAAAGTCTAGCGAAAGAAATATTTCGTATCACTGCATAAAATATATGTAAATTTTATAAACAATTTAATTTGTTTAATTCATATCCATTAGTTTTTGCAATTGTAATTCCTGTTCTTCGATTATAGGCACCCAGTACTCGGATGGAAATTTGAAAAAGCTTGGCTCAAACTTTCGAATTGTGTCCAAGGTTTCCAAAACATTTTTACGCTGCGTCTTCTTATCTTGTATGATGCTTTCCAGTTTATCCACCAAATTATTTGACTCATAAACTAGATCATCGATTGACTGCAGTAGAGCATACCAGTCAATCTTCTGTCTGCCAATTAACTCGTTTCCTCTAATGTGGAATGGTAGAGGTATAAAACTGCGCCACGGCTTAAAGGCTTCAATTGTATAGGGTATAAAATGTTGATTTGTCTCCATTTCCATAATATCATCATCAAAGTGCCACGACGCTAGCGTAGGACTAAGCTTAACACCCGACATTCCTTCCTCTGATTCAAGTGGAATCGAGATCTCCTCATCAAAATCCAAAAAAGGAATGTGTTTTGACTGCTTTTCTGTATTTAACAGTTCATTGTTAACAGAGTGCTTTGGGTCCATGCCATATGAGCTGACTATGCTCTCATTATACGGTTTGGGCAAAAGAGTTTGTGTATATGCATCAGCAGTATCGATCGAATCAGTCATTTGTGAAATCGAATAGGTCAATATATCTGTAAGAAGGATTTTTAACTTAAATACGTCTCATTATAATTATAGTATTTCCCATACATTGCTGAACGCCATCTTTCTTTATGGAATATTGCCCATCTGTTAAGACTCCAGCATCTCTCAGTAAAATTAAGTCATACTGTGGGCCAATGCTCGCCTCTTTCATTAACTTCGTTGGTACAAAATCGGTTTGAAGGGCCACATTGGCCTTTCCAGCTCTCAAACGTCTGCACATAAATTTGTCAATAACCGATTTATATAATGAAATCAAATAAAATTTAATACAAACCTGGAGGCATCTAGTAATTTTGCTCGCAGTAAGGCGTTTTTGTCCGGCTTGGCCAGGGTGGATACACTAACTGCACGCCAAGGCGGTCGCTTAGCTTCATTCTCCTTCTCTTTTTCGGCGGCCAGATCCTTCATGCGTTTCCAACTGGTTTTCGCTCTACAAATAGTGTTAATAAACTATTTTAATAATTTCATAAATCCAAATAAGTATCAACTGTGCTATTTGCATATCCAACTCACCTAATTAAAGCAGCACTTCGGTTAGTCGACGACAATGCTGTTTGATGTTCCTCTACACTTTGCGTTTCACTATTTTCCGACGATGTTGCACTATTGTTAGAGCCCGGTGGTGCTAGTGTCCGTACCTTACTCATATTACTGACTTTTTTACTTTTTACTCCTTTCAATTTGATTGCAAGTGGCGTTTCAACTACCCGAATAAAAGGGTCGTACTTTTATCGCAACCAATATATTGATGCAAAACAATTTGCCACCCATTCCCACGTTGCTATGGAATCCGTGTCAGTAAATTCCGGTTCCCCTTTAAAACAGCACAGTGCCACGCCACACAAAAATCATATAAAACAAAAACATATATACATACATATATAGACAATATATCAAGATTCGTTGAAAAAGAAGTATTCCAAATACGGCGATAAAGATAACTCAAAAAATTAAAATGATTCTTTCTGAGCGATATTTTTATTTTATTAATAATTGTATGAGTGGTATAATAAAACTCGAACAATTATCAACTAAGCAAAATATCGAAAAATCAATAAAGATCTTATTACATTATGATTTGAATGAAGCTTACGATTCCTGGTTTAAAAAGCTATTGATAGGATGATGATGAATGAATACCTTAAAGGTATTCATTTTGATAGTTGAATTGGTCTGCCCACTTTATGTAACATATAATGCTAAACTTTATTTATGAATATTCAACATTAAGAGTTATTATAAAATGCGTTTAGGATACGAAAAGCTTCGCTATTGTATCCCTCAATATGAGGCTTTCCAGTTACATAGGCACACTCCGAGAAGAGCTCCACACTCGGGCGATGGAACCAATAATTTTTCAAGCTGCTGTTATAATTAAGATTAAGGGTATTCAGTTGGAACACTCCAAAATGAAATACTCGTCCATCGGTTTGAACACATTGTACAACAACCGGCTTTTGCAGGGCATCCTTAATTGAATCACCATACAGCTGTTTGGCGCGGGCCGCAGCTACAACGAAGGCCTTAAGCATTGTACGTCCGTAGAATTGAGTCGAAGATATTTTGGAACCGTGTATGTTGCCGATAACTGTTTTATCAAAGTACGTCA
Organism: Zaprionus davidi; assembly: GCA_018903715.1. Classification (NCBI taxonomy): domain Eukaryota; kingdom Metazoa; phylum Arthropoda; class Insecta; order Diptera; family Drosophilidae; genus Zaprionus; species Zaprionus davidi. The sequence continues at coordinate 7,695,522 of JAEIGL010000003.1, forward strand.
AAACCGTATGTGGATGCGAACTGCTAATTTCCTTGCGGATTGCTAATATATAGAATATTCATTTTCAATTAGAACTCTAGTTCGAAGCATGTTCTGCATTTAACTTACGATAAAAGCTGTTTTCCGTGTAAATGTGTTGTTTTGGCATAGAAATTGTACATTTCATTGGAAAAAGATCTGGCAATTCTCCATCGAATTTCCCCTTTATAGCATCCAGTGCACGGGATGAGCTAATTAGCTTGTCACCAGTTACTTTCAATGAGAGTATGTCATTGTCCTTTTGTAATGTTGTCTGAAATGTAACATTATCAATTAACTTTCGTCGCACGGTCGTAGAACGTCCGGATAACTTTTCGATTTCAAACAATAGCTTGTTTATTAGAAGTCGACTGAAATGAATAAAACGTTGATATACATGAATTATACAGTTTTGATGGGGTTATCATTTTAAACCTACTTGCGTCTTTCATGCGATATACCATAAAGGCGTGGTAAGTTAAAGGCTGGACGATCGTCAAGTTTAACTTTTGGAAGCTTTACTTGTTGTGCATCCAGCAACTGCGAAGAGAATATCGCGTTTTGAACACTTCGATCCACGGTCTTCGGAAGCTGGCCATTTACAAGAGCGTCGTCTATTTGTTTTGGATAGCTATTTATTTCAATTGCGTTCGTTAAAACTTGCGCTTGCGGCAATCCTCCAATCAAAACGTTCTTATCTCCAAAGAAACTACATGCCTTATTATGCCAATTAGGATGGGAGTCATCTTCAAGAATCGGCTTTGGGGTGGCTCCAATAATATTAACTCTGCCGATGAAAACTGTTTTATAGATTTCTGTCAATAAAGTAATTCAATTTTACTTACATTTTCGGTTCAAATTTCGGGTTAAGCACTTCATCAGTTTGCTTTACTTGAATTCCCAATCTTAAGAGTTCCGCAGTGGCACCGGTTTCTCTCGGTACACGCCTGCCTTGAACCTGCCAGTGTTTTTTAAAATGCCACCCAATATGCTGGGCATATAGTTTATTCGTAAGGCGCATTTTTCGTTGATTATTTAAGAAATTAAACCAATATACCACACGTTCAGGTTATGAAATGTTTGTATGTAACTCTTCCAGCTGATTTTGCCGAAATCGATTTTTATATCGAAAAATATTCGATTAGCAATTTTATTTTAATCGGTGGTGATGGTGGAGCACTCCTCGGCCCAAAATACAGATAATAATCGACGTTCGATAGACAGTAATATCAACTATGCGCATCTTAATATCGATATCATATGAATGCATCCTTAACTTTTGGCATTTTTGTTTTTGTGCTTGGTAGAGGTGAAAGACTTCACGAAGTATTTACTTTTATTCAAAGATATATTTTATTGGTAAGTAATTAAGAATAGTTTTTTAATTCAGGAATGCAGGATGATAAATTACAATGTTTAATCGCGAAATGTTTCTATCGTTTGAATGTAATGGCGACATACCTTGCAGCTTGCACGCATACATATATATATATGTATGTATACAGATATGCCATGTGTGAATTAATGTATTAAAGTGTGTATGTTTATTTGTATGCCGATGTGCACATTAGAATGAATGGTATATTGTTATTGTATATATCTATAATTCCTTTTTCCATGGCTATGTTTATCATACGTTCTCACCACTTTCTTTTGTGCTGTAAGTTCAAGGGTAAAATAAGTTTCTACATAGGTATGTATGTATATCTGAATGTACAAATTCACACTGACTATACATTCATATATACATCCATGCATTCATACGTATTTAAGGTTCAGAAAATCCGTTCGCTATTCACTTTACCAGTACAGTTTATTAAAAAAAAGAGTTACAAAATAAAAAATATTTTCAATTCTTACACCAGAAAGACTACAAAAACTTCAGTGAAAATGCCACGCTATCGTGAATGGGACTTGGACTGCAAAGTGTATGTCGGAAACTTGGGATCATCGGCATCAAAGTATGAAATCGAGAATGCCTTCAGTAAATACGGACCTTTGCGAAATGTGTGGGTTGCACGTAATCCTCCTGGTTTTGCATTTGTTGAGTTTGACGATCGTCGCGACGCTGAGGACGCAACAAGAGCACTTGATGGCACCCGTTGCTGTGGCACACGAATCCGTGTAGAGATGTCTTCAGGACGCTCGCGCGATCGAGGCCGCCGTGGCGGACCCGAAGGAAGCGGTAGCAGCCGCGGTGCTGGAAGATTCAGGTAATTGTATGCCAAGAAAAATAGCACTCAATTCAAAAGCATCCGTGTCCGTCCGTTGCGATAGCAGTGTCCTATATATTTCAGTTTTTATTCAACATGCAAGTATTTAACATCAGGTGACAACTTCTAAAATGTTGTCCTTACGAATTTGCTTCTCTCATAAACTTCTTTCAGTTTAATTATTTAACATTGGAATGTTTGATTTAGATAAAAATATACTTGTGAAATCTCAATGAGCTCATTGACTGGCCATTTTCTGTTGCCAAAACTATTAGTTGTTGTAAAACTCTTGTTAAAATCGAAATTTTTACAGGATGAATCCTTTGACAACACATTCTTCTACAACATCCTCCCTCCTCAACAACAAGAACAACAACAACAACAACATCACCTTCACGATTCAAAAGTACTGCTTCTCCACCAAAATCTTCACAACCTCAACCTCGAACAGCAGGGCTCTAAACAACAAGCTTTGCAACTGTAACAAAACAATCCTCGCCGGTCCGGTTCTTCAGATGCCTCGATTTCAAAAAGAACAGAATGTCAACATTACAATCTCAGCACTGCAACCATTGGTCACAACAACAACACATCACATACTTCTGTTTTTCTTACTTTACTTTTCAATTTACCATCGAATCGTCATGCATTTTCAAGCCCTTGTCTCCGATCAACTTTCGCATCGTATACTCTACTTTTGATCAGATTTAGTTTTGAATATAATTATAATGTTATATCACTATCGGAATATATGCTCAATAATGTGATAAACTCATTACACAACTGTGATATAATTTAAAGTACAAATAAAGCGTGAAAACATTCTATACCTCTATAGAAATGAATGAGTGGATAACAATTAAAGTTCAACATTTTAACTGTATTTTAAACTATAAGTGGTAACATGTCAACGTCGGAGACTGCAAAATTTTACCACGATATTTACATAATTATTATTTATTTAGTAACTTGGGATTAGAAATCATTGGAAATAATTCGCTATTATAAAAAGATATCTATTTTTGAAATTATGAAGTACATTTTACTAACAATGCAAGAATACTTTGATACTTAAATATTTTTTTGTATTTTATACAGAATAATTAAAAAGAAGTAGACATTTTTTACACATGTCATGTCTGGCATAACATACCTACATTTAGTTTTTTTTTTTTGACAAACTTTGTAAGGCGGACGCTAAATCTAATATCTTACGGAAACCTCCCCTGCGTAATCAGCGTCGACACAAACTGTCTACATAAGTCTACAATTATTTGTATTAACCAGTCAACCATTTTTATGGGTGACAACGAATTGTTAGATAGATAGATAATATGTGAAATTAATTTATAATTTTTGTTATAATAATTTGGCTTTTGTACACAAACTTTTTCAGATCCCGTTCACCAAAGCGATCCCGCAGCCCACGAAGCTTCTCCCGAGACCGGAGAAGTCGTTCAGATTCTCGCGACCGACATTAATATCTAAAAAAATACTTATAACAGTTCAGTTAAAGCATTCACTACAAATACAATAAGTCCGACAACAATGAAATCCTCTTTTGACTTAACATTTACAAATCTTACAAAAATATTTTTATTTTGTACATATCCGTTTGAAGGAAGACTATGATGTAGTAACTCTACGTTTTAATGTTTTAAATTGAAACCTACATTCAATAACCGTTTACCTAATAAATAAGAACAAATGGACCATGCTCAACGATAATTTTAATGTTTTTGTGTCTAATGAATTTTGTGACTTAAATTTATCTCTATATCAAGACATTTTGAATCCCTGATCGATAAGGGTTCGATACATTTGGATTTTATGGTTTATGTAAGCACAGATTTGCAAGACTGAACGGTCATTAGCAGAACTGAATGATCATTATTGAAGAGTTAGTGCTGAATTGAGGATGATACTTCAATTAACACGCGTAGCAATTCAAGTTTTGCAGAGGTGATCGCTACTAAAATTTTCTGTGCGCGTTCTTCGGCAATTTTGTTATCTTCATAAATACTGACAGTTATGTGCCTGAGTACATGGACACAAAACTAACGCCTCTCTTGGTTTTCCGCGATTTTGTTAACGTACTGCAAGGAAATGGTAAGGCAAAGAAATAAATAAAGACATTCGATTTAGGTGAAATGGTATGTTTGTTACACACTTTATTATGTTTATGAGACTTAATGTGCCACTGTACAATATTCTTAGAGGTATTCTTTGAATAATAATTTAAACAGGCGCACAGTTGTAAAAATATGATGTATACTAAAAAGGTACACTTTTTAAACTTAGTAGAAGACGCAACACAAATTCGTTGCATATTTCGCACTGGATTATATCTTACGTCTAGTCATCGGTTTATTTTCCTCTATGTTAAGAAGGCAGCAGCCTTAAAGCCACGTTGGTGTATGGCATAACCCTAGCGCATGCGGTATGTATTTGATTCTTGAATTTCAGATAACTCGCCCTTGAAATTAATGTCGATGACAAAGTCCAAATCACGATTATTACGCTCGTTGGGCTTCATCTGAAACGTGCCGTTGATTTCCTCGTTCTTTTTGGCAGTCATGTGATCATCTAAATAGAAAACAGTCTGCTTCCAATGTGTGTATGTGGAATCAGGGGACGTACTGAATCCTAGACGCTTGTGGCACTTAGTGAATTCAATATTAAAGTATGTGACCAAAGCCTGAACAAAGTCGTTTCGCTTAATGGTAAGACTAAACTTAGAGGAAAAATTTAGATCTGCCTTTTGCACAGTGTACAAATCGACTTCCTTTACCATGCACGCTGTGGATACCACTTGCTTGGGGTCAACAACATCAACCAGCGGCTCGGTCACAGCTACTTTGCGTATGCAGCTCATATCAAAACCGTATACATCGTCCCACCAGTTGATTTTCTCATCCTTGTACTGTCGATCCTCGATGGCTGTGATATAAAGAGTTCCCCTGTCAGGGAACATCATGCCATTGGGCTTTAGCCATTTGTCGCGCGCATATAATACCGTATCCAGCATGGACTCATAGAATAGACAATACCTACAGTAAATACGCATGTTACAAAATGGAGAAGTTATAACGGAAACACTTTAGATCATACCCCATCCATTCCGAAATGATGATATCGACTTTCTCGACTCCACTTGGCAGTTCAATTTCCTCGATCTTTCCCTTGACAACCGTAATAATGTCCTGCAAGTTGTTGTCAATAATCACTTGCCGGGCGAACTCAATAATATTCGAGCAGTCCACAGCAATAACTTTGGCGGCACCGGCCTTGGCTGCAAACATGGAAAGAATGCCAGTACCACAGCCAACATCTAACACAGTCTGAAGGGTATATGTTAATAACTGGACTACGCATAAATTAAAAACTTCAAAATATCATACCTTGCCCTGAAAGAGATGCTTGTTGTGATACATAGCGTTGCGGTATGTGACAGTCCGCACTTCATCCTTGAGCATTTCCTCGTGGATTCCGAAATGTGCGTACGAGTCAAAGTAGTAATCCCTTGATGTCATGTCCTCGGCATTGGCACTCGCGTCGCCTGCGCCGGGAGATACTGCGCCAGCGCCGCCTGCTTTAGTTTCGGCAAGTTTCTTTATCACATTGTTCGTGGTGGCGTTACCGGTTGGTGTGAGACCGGTCGCAAGCGCACTGTCGTGTTCAATACTCGCATCCATTGCAATAGCTGTAGAAGACTGCACACACACATGCATCAGATTGAGTATAAAAATTCAGAATAAGTCACATACCATATTACTTAGTTTTACTTCGGTGCGCTGAGATTAGTGCAAGAAATTTAGCAATGTGTAAAATTCCGGTCTGCTTCCCTCCCAAACACACGCGAAAAAGTGCTGCCAATCAACTTTCAATCAGGGACAATAAAATAAAATCGATAACCTTAAAGCCACTTATCGATGTCTTAATAGTGTTGGCAATTTGGCGGTAACTGCATCACCCAGTGTTCCGCTGAATTGATTTGTCTATTTAGCTATCCTACGTATACTAACAAATGGGTGTATAATTTTTATTCGAATAACATAAAATAACTACGAAGTGCCCAACTTTTGTGCGCCATCTTTTTTATTGCCTCAACTTTTAAGATATATTAAACAGTTAACAACACTGAAATTGCCTCGCATATCGGCAAAACATCTTGAACTTATCGATAAAATAATGCTTATGCATTTTGGCGGCAAAACCTTGGGTCTCGTTTCAGCCGCAGCATTCTGTTAAAGTTTCTCAAAGACGCATTGTGTTTGTTTGGATTATCTTTTCTGTGAATTAATATTAATAATAATAATAATAATAATGGAAGGCTTTGATGATGCTGGTGTGTTTTTCTCTGATAACTTTGGCGGCGATCAGCAACCGGATGGAGCCCAAATAAATTTACAAGCTGTGAAGAAGAAATACAAGGAATTTATTCGTACTTTCAATGAAGACAATTTCTTTTACAAATATCGGTAAATACTTACTTATATTACATCTATTAAATCTAAATTATAAAGCTCGATATTTATTTAGCGATAATCTAAAGCGTAACTATCTCAATGGACGCTACTTTCTGGAGATTGAAATGGAGGATGTGATGGGTTTTGATGAGACGCTTGCAGACAAACTGAACAAGCAGCCCACAGAACATTTGCAAATTTTCGAAGAGGCTGCTCGGGAAGTTGCCGATGAAATTACAGCTCCTAGACCGGAACATGAGGAACATATGCACGACATTCAAATACTGTTGATGTCCAGTGCGAATCCTACAAATATTCGAGAACTCAAGTCGGACAGTGTCTCCCGTCTGGTTAAGATTGCCGGCATCATAGTGGCTGCTTCGGGTATTCAAGCAAAAGCTACACGCATGTCGATTATGTGTCGATCGTGCAGTACAGTTATACCCAATCTTAAAGTCAACCCGGGTCTCGAGGGGTATGCACTGCCACGTAAGTGCACCACCGAGCAAGCCGGCAGACCCAAATGTCCACTTGATCCCTTCTTCATCATGCCCGATAAATGTAAATGCGTTGACTTCCAAACGCTTAAGCTGCAAGAGCTCCCGGACTTTGTGCCTCAAGGAGAGATTCCACGTCATCTGCAGCTGTTTTGTGATCGTTCGCTGTGCGAACGCGTCGTTCCTGGCAATCGTGTGCTCATCCAGGGCATTTACTCCATTCGCAAGGTGAGCAGACCGTCGCGACAAGATGGTCGCGAAAAGGCAGTACTCGGAGTGCGTGCTCCTTACTTGCGTGTTGTTGGCATCACCGTGGATGCCGAGGGTGCCGGCGCTGTGTCTCGCTATAGTAACATAACCAGTGACGAGGAGGAGAACTTCCGCCGTATGGCAGCTTCAGCTGATATTTATGACCGTCTTTCAAAATCGATGGCACCCAGTATTTTTGGTTCAGGCGACATAAAGAAGGCAATCACTGCCATGCTCTTTGGTGGCTCGAGGAAACGTCTTCCGGATGGGCTTTGCCGTCGTGGCGATATAAATGTCCTGCTGTTGGGTGACCCAGGTACAGCAAAGTCGCAGCTGCTAAAGTTTGTCGAAAAAGTAGCACCCATTGGCGTCTACACGTCTGGAAAGGGATCTAGTGCAGCTGGTCTTACGGCATCTGTCATGAAGGATCCACACACGGTAAGAAAAAAAATCACTAAACTGCAAACTGCAAACATAAACATGTTAATTGCTCTTCTACAATATATAAAAACAAACCAAAAACAGTTGCATCATCATGAAACTTGTTTGTTTATTTGTTTGCAAAACCTATAATTTTCACGAAGGCAAGTTAATAATGATAAATAAATAATTTCTCATAGCGTAACTTTGTTATGGAAGGTGGCGCTATGGTACTTGCTGATGGAGGCGTTGTTTGCATCGATGAATTCGACAAGATGCGCGAAGATGATCGTGTTGCCATTCACGAGGCGATGGAACAGCAAACCATATCTATCGCCAAGGCTGGCATAACCACCACGCTGAATTCTCGCTGCTCCGTTCTTGCGGCAGCCAACTCAATATTTGGACGTTGGGACGATACCAAGGGAGAAGAGAACATTGATTTTATGCCAACAATTTTATCCAGATTTGACATGATTTTCATTGTAAAAGATCTGCACGATGAGACACGAGACATTACATTGGCCAAGCACATTATAAACGTGCATCTCAGTTCAAACAAGTCGGCACCCAGCGAGGTGCCCGAGGGAGAAATATCGCTTTCTACATTCAAAAAATACATTCACTATTGTCGTACCCATTGTGGTCCGCGACTTAGTGAGCCTGCTGGCGAAAAGCTGAAGAGTCGCTACGTTCTCATGCGAAGCGGCGCTGGACAGCAGGAGAAGTCTGCAGACAAGCGGCATTGTATTCCCATTACGGTGAGACAGTTAGAGGCCGTTATTCGAATCTCGGAATCGCTGGCGAAGATGCGTCTACTACCGTTCGCCACGGACGAGCACGTAAACGAAGCTCTTCGCCTGTTCCAAGTTTCCACACTGGATGCAGCCAGTACGGGCAGTCTGGCGGGTGCAGAAGGTTTTACCACCGAGGAGGATCAGGAAACTCTTAATCGCATAGAAAAGCAATTAAAGCGTCGCTTTGCTATCGGATCTCAAGTTTCGGAACAGAATATCTTGCAGGTAAATATCAAACATGTTTTATTTTACTGGTAACCCTTATTTACATATTAAAATTAAATATTTATAGGATTTCTTGCGTCAGAAATATGAAGAGCGCACAGTAATGAAGGTCATTCACACGATGATTCGGCGCGGGGAGCTTCAGCATCGGATGCAGCGTAAAATGTTGTATCGAATTTGCTAAGAAATTGTTATCATTGTTCGTTTTGCGCATTCATGAATCACCTTTCAGAATTTTTATATCTCATACATACTTCATATATTTTTCAATAAACTAAGAATGAAATATTTTTAATAACTCCGATGCCTAATGTAAATTTATTTTAAATTTTATCGAATCGAAATTTTAATTACATTTTTTAGTGTTTCCAGACTTTTGACATTTTTTCCTACATCAGAGGCCATAAATTGTTAGCGAACATGGCTAAATCGAATTGCTGAAAAGAATTTTTATTCTAAGGTCGCAGATGAGATCTCCAAGACGTAGAAAAAACTCTTCTATAGCTTTCGCAGTTTATTTGTTGTTAGAAAGTTCAAATATAAAGTTTATTTTATAGAATCAACTGAAACGTTGAGACATTAAGTTCTTGGGATATCTGAGGCTCATTAGACCAAAACAAATGCATAAAGATATACAAGTATGTAGCGTATGTGTTCATTTATTTATTTCGATTCCATCGCCATCCACTTGAGGCAACCGAACCATCAATTTTGTGGATGCAGATACATATGCGAGTACATACCGATTTCGAATTTTCTTTTGGTGTATCTATACGTTCGTATTCAGTCGAGTTCGCTTATCAATAAGTTCTATTTTCATGGGTTCACTCCTCCTTTCCGACGGAAAGGTAATTAACGCCATTAATTTCCTTCTGACCGCAGATACTCGTCCGTCAACGTAACCATTGTATAGTCACCATTCCTGCGATTCATTGCAGGAAATAAACATAAATTCTCGTTCACACACATGTTTGTATGTCCGAATATATATTTATAAAATTGTTTTGACGATAAAACGATGGAAATGATTATGTCGATTAAGCTGACTCTGCAATACTCTTTCCTATAAATTTGATAAACATCAGATCTTATATAATTATATGATGCCATATTTGATTCTTCTGAGCTTATGTCTAATTATCGAAAGTCAACGCTTCTTGACCCTTTAACTGGAATAGTAATGATCACACTTGGGACTGTTCGTAGTATTAGACACGCTAAAGAATGTAAAGATGACCGAACTTTAAACAATTGTTATTGGTTTTGTTGTTGTTGTTGTTGCTATTTTTCAATTAAATATCATTAACGTCATGAACATCCGCGACTATTTTCAATTTTCAAAGAGAACAAAACACATAGAAATCTAGTTTCAAACAGACGCCGAGACATAGATATAAATACGTAAATTCACACGCACACACACACACGTTCAGGAAGACATATGCGCACAGACACGTGTGTATGTGTGTGAATGTGTACATTGTACACAAATATAAAAGATACAAATACGATTCCGCCCCAGAGGACGGTGAGTATGTGCGAGAGCATAAATGCTGAGTGTGTTGGGGGTCGGGCCTGTGCCGGGAGGGGGGCTTGACTGGTTGCGTCGGAGAGGGGCTTTTGTTTTCTGAATGGAAAAATTAAATGAAAATTCTCGGTGCACAGCAGCCAATTCCGTTATATATTCAGTCAGTACATTTATAGCTCTCGCAAGAGTCAGTTCAGACAGCAGCTCGCCGAGCTCGAACCAAACAGTTCGTTAGTCTTCCCTTCTGTTCGATTGCATTGTAGACTCAAGACATAATACACACGTACATAAGTTCTTGATCAGTTTGCCGCTCGAGATCATGTACATATATCCGAGCTCTCCAGAATCAGCGTCATCTTTGCAGTCCGAGGAAAGTGCAGCCATCAAGATACAGGCGGGATTTCGCGGCTATCGAGTGCGCAAGCAGTTGTATCGCCTCAACAAATCCGGTGCCAACAGCAGCAGCAGTAACCGTTCCAAGGGCCGCCAATCGAGTTCCCGTCCGAGTGCACTGCGACGCCAGCAGCAACAGCAACAGCGAGCAATGGAGGAGAGGCTGCAGCAGAAGGGACAGCAGACGGCAGCAGATGGACAGACGGTGGAGGATCGTTGTGCGACCAAGATACAAGCCGGTTTCCGTGGATTTCTTGTGCGAAAGAAGCAGAAGATCGCAACAGATGCAGCAGTGAAAATACAATCGAGCTTTCGTGGATTTAAGGCTCGCAAGGAGGCGGAAAAGTTAAAACAGACGTAAAGTCACACACACACTCGCAAGACCACAGACACATACATACACACATATGTATGTACGTGTAGACCAGAACTCTGTGCCGTAGTAATAGTAACTCGTAATGTAATTAATGTAAATTACTTTGCATGCATTCTTATTCAGTATGGAGAGACATACGATATCCATCTTGTAAATAGATAACAGTAGATCATAGTGACCGCAGGAACAAAATAAAAAGTAATAAATATATTAACTCACAAATACACTTGCACACACACAGAAACGTGTTAAGTAATCTGCGAATATTTTAAATGATATCGATAAGTTTCAGGACGGTTCATAATTGTTTGGCATCTTACTGCACCAGCTGCAGGCCTCCAAGCTATCGAATTGCCTCTGTCCTGTTCTTCGGGATCTCCCTTCTCGTTCTACCATCAACTTACACAACTGTCTCGACAAATGTACAATTATTATAGCCTTTTTAAACAACAAAATATGAAATCATTGCGTTCGCGTTTTCGGTGATCTAACCATAAATATCTGAAAGTCAGCGCGCCTGAATAAGTATGAATGTCTGACTGTATAACTGTGTATATGTATATGTACTGACGTATGTATGTGCATACTGGTGTGTGTGCCGTGAATATGTCTGTACAAGTACAGTGGGCATACGTGTGTAAGTACAGTTCTATATACTACCGTGCTGTGCGGCATTTATATTTATCTTCTATGCATTTTGAGAATGACGACGATGTTTGTGCAGCGCGTAAGTTGCTTTGTTTTCTATTTCTCTATGATAATTAGGGAGCCGGCCTTAGTGCTACTTGTTTTGGGCGGGAAGGGGGTGCACAACTCACATGTCTGTCTGGCATTCCCACTGTTTAGTGAGCAAATGGGTAAACATCATGGTGCCCTAATTGAACAAACATTTTTTGTATATGTCAAGCGTGCGTGATTTCTGCTGGATAACTTATCTTGACTTAAGATCACGAAGGTAAGTTTTTATCACCTGTAAACGAATTTATAGATTTGGTAATCCACCATAATACAATCTTAAATAACTAGCTGTAAATGATTATTATTCTTTTATGAAAATTGCCTAATTCATAATGATATTATTGCGGACTGCATCAAAAATATTGTGTGAAAACATTGTTTTAATTAATGAAATAATTTGCCTTTAATTGATATCGATATGAACATAATTTTTTTATATTTAGTACGTCATGTAATTGCCCCAACAGATACCATATCATTTCATATCAGTGCATCACAGAGAAGTTGGTTATTTCTGTATATTTTATTGATAAGCTGTGATAAAGATATAAGAAAAAGGTTATATAGATACGAGTAATTTATTTGCGGGCCTTCCGTTTTTCATTCTCTGCACTCTTGATGCGCTTTCTCATGTGCTTGGGGATGGGTCGCATAACCTCGCAGTCTATTTGCACTGGCATAGAGTTTTGTCTCCTTGGCAGCCAACTTAATCCGACACCGGGCTTTTTCTTGTCACGTCCCTCTGCTAAAACACAGTTAGAAGGAATTATTTGAGTTCGAAAACTAAACCTAATTTCATATTCACTCACCAGTTGCTTTGCTTCGCTTTGATTCAGTCACCTTCTGCTGACCATTCGAGGCATTCTCGCTGTTCTCATCCTCCGGCGTCGTGTTCGAATCGTTTCGCAGTGCATCGCCACGTTGCAAAGTCAGCCTCTTGGCTGCCAAACTGCTCTCGAGACTGGCACTTTTAAGTTGGTTCGTCTGTTTCTTTTGCTTTCTACTGTGCAGTCTATATGCCACTTGTATTTTCTTGGCAGCCTCCTCTTCTATAAACCTTTCCAGGGATTCGCTTATGGCATCGTTACCAAAGGAAGCCTTTGTGTCCATTGTTGAGGCATTTGTTCCAGCGCTAGCGCGACGCAACCTTCGCCTGGCTAGGAAACCTCGTGCACCAGCCTGTATTTTTGTAGCTGCCGAAACTATGGTCGACTCTGTTTCCGTGGATGTGTCCATGGCATCTGTCATTGCTGTGTCTATATGAATGTCATCATTGACAACCTTATTGGGATCGAAGTAATCGGAGTCCCCTTCCGATAATGAATATGCCATTATCTTTTTGCGAATGTTCTCAGAGGTTTCGTCGTCCAAGCAGAAGCTGTTATTGCTGTGGATCTCACCCAGAGATTCATCGTTCCCAATGTACTTGACATTTTCATCAATGGTCACCGACCTAAAAATAACATGTGGATCATCCCCGGCGATCGTGTAGTGACGAGCTAACTGTGTTCTGGTTGTTTCCACATCAATCAACTTATCTTCATCCTCAGTTCCGAACACAACAGATTCACTCTGGGCTGAGCTCTCACGGGTATCGTCACGTTGCAGGCGATTGTACACGATTATGTCACCGTCCTCAATGTCGAGCGAGCTCTGCGCTTGCAATGAGCTCATGGGTCTTATGATCGGTTCATCGAAACTTGGTTCCGCCACCACGAAGTCATCTTTGCGTCGCTCTCGTAACTCAGCCGATCGTCGAATCGACATTTTCTCAATTACCTCATCGGGTTTCGATAGTTTCAAAGCTGCCTCTTCCAGTGCATCAGCATCCGTTCTCTGAGTTTCGGAATCGTGTTTATTCTGTTCTTCAACGTTTTGTTCTTCTGTCTTTCCAATGTCGGTTTCCAAATCCTGATCTGTCGTCAGTGAAACAGATTTTTTAATACATTTCTGTTCATCTACTTCTACATCAGTAGTTTGACTCTTTTCCTGCTCAAATATCTTGAATTCTGGTTCTTGTGCTGAGCAGTATTCGATCTCTTTGTTTAAAAATTCGTTCAGCATTTGACGGGTTGATGCGTCGACTAGTTAAGTTAAAGAATTAAATGTAATATATTTCTAATAATACTCCTAAAGTAGTCCACTTACCTTTATAAACTTTACCCAGCTCTGAGGATGACGGAACTGTTAAGTCCTTAGCTAAATCCAACACCTCTTCGCTTGTCGTACCTGCTGAATTATTAGAATCTCCATTATCTTGTTCAACTAATTTTCCGGTATTAAATTCATCAACAATATTGCCAATGTCAGGTATTAATTTGGATTCAAGCAAGCCCATTTGAGTACCTACTATAGGCGATTCGGTTTGTGTATCGTGAGTGTATTCAAGCATGCGTGCATTCGAATCAACATCCGAGTCCACTCCAGGTGAAATGGACCCATCTTCAACTAGTTCGTTGGATTCGAGAGAAATGCGCTGTGAGCCCACAAACCATTCCGGCTTGGTGGAGTTTGGTTCTACTTCTTTTGTAGTTTCGCCGAATATTGATTCTGTTTGATCTAGTAGAGCGTCTAAGGATTTCGATTCGCCAATGTGCTTCGGAATTTCTGTTTTCAACTCATTCTTATTTTCAATCTCTTTCGTAACTTCCTGCTTGCTGTTTGTTTTCTTTTTAAGTTGACTATAATTTCTGAACATATTTTGAATTCTCTTTGCCGCCGAAACTTCTGCAGTTGAATATGTTTTATCTTTAAAATCTGTGTTTTGCTTTTTCTTTTCTGCTGCTCTAAACAGAAATAGTCTCACAGCTTTTTGTATTCTTGAGGCTGCTAAATTTTCAGTTAATTTAGTTTTATATTTTAATGGCGCTGAATCTGTAATGTCGTTCTTTACGGCATCAATGCTTATTTCATTCTCATTGGTTTCTGCTTGAGTTTTAAGCTTGAGATTCATATTTCGTTGTGCTATATAATTTTTATAGGCCCTCTCTATGATTTGCACACTTCTGATGTGTTTTAACAAATCTGGATGATCGGTCTTATTTTCTTTTACTATTTTACTTGTGTCTTCACCCATTGTGAGTTCATTTGAATCGATTTTATCATTATCCTTACTTTGCTCAGCATCAAGATCCACTTCCTGACTTACGTCTTTAGTGGCTTCAATATCCTCTGATCTATCCGCATCAGGTTTAAGCTCATTACTTGATTCGGTTTCATTGAGTTCGTGTATGGTCTGCAGCTTTTGTGGACCGTATTGTGAAGTATACCTTATATCATCGTCGTCTTCTTCTGATATTATTGCATCCATCTCTAATTCCTCCTTTTCGTCCTGAAAATCTATATCTTCATGAATGGCATTCTTTTGTGGGGTATTATCCGCAGATTTTGGGTTTGGGCTTAAAAACTTTTTAGGTATTTTGAAACTTGTTTTTCCATCGTCTCCGTCAAACGAAACAAAGAATGCAATCGATTGTTTAGGTTTAGTTCGTTCTTGCGAAGGTACCTCTTCTCCATACATATAATTTGAAATCCTCTCTTCGTATTTATGAGATGGTGTTAATGGTAAGCTGGGATTATCATCAGTATGTTCATTAGACAGTTTGTTCATATCTTTGCTGTGCTCGTTGTCGGTTTCATCAGATTGTGGTACATTCGACTCATTATATACCTCATACCAAGGACCGGAACCAGCGGTAGATTTGAAAGACTTCAGTTGCAATTCGGCAATCGGTGCATTTACTAATCGACCCGATTGGGAAATTGGTATCTGTTTTTCTTTCGCAATAGGTATTTTTTTAGCTTGTGTTTCAGATAATTCAGTGCTCAAATGCAATGGAGATATTTTCTGCTAAAGTGAAGCACAAATTTTTAGAAAAATAAATTTCATTTAATTCTTACCGATATTTACTTCTTGAATCTTCGTATCCAGTTTAAGGTCATCATTTAAGGACTGCGATGCTAGAAAGATAGTAGGAATGGTAAATTATCTAAAATGTCCAGGTTTGTATTAATAAACATTACTTACATCTTACATCCTCAACGTTTTCAACGTTCGAATTTTCCTCGTCCACTTTTTGCAACGATTCTCCTGAAAAATATTGAGTCTATAGATTTTCTAATTTGCTTTCCCTTGAATATTACCTGTCATAGCAGAAGGTTCTGGTGTTTCGTCTTCTAATTTTATGGGATCCACCGTAATTTGGCTTCTTTTGCCTGTGTTTTCTGGTGTGAGCTCTATATTTTCTGAATTTGTAATATCATCAGCATTGTTGTCTTTATCGCCTTTATCTTTATTGGAATTTAACAGTTTTTCTTCCTCTTCTTTGAATAAAGTTTTTATAATTTCTGTTTCAATTGCGTCCTTTTCTTTGTTTTTTAACTTTTCTGGTTTGGATACTTCTTTAGGACTATAAGTATACTCACCAGTTTCTTCATTTATGTACCGTTTCTTTAAATTACTATTTTCAACAAGGTTTTCTTTTTCTAATGTTTGAACTTCTTCATCGAGAAGTGAATAAGATTCTTGATTTCCGCTTTGACTTTGAGACAGCATTTCAGTACTGTCTTTTACATTGTCAACATCTATTAAATGTTGAAATCTATCCTCGTTTTCTTTGTTTAAATTTGTATCATCAGAACTATCTGTTAAGTTGGTATTCGGAGTCATCGCAATTTGTTCATTTCCCTTTGAACGAACACTTGAATTTTCATCGGGGATTTGACTTAAGGTTTTGTCCGTGGATTTATTTAAAACGTCTTCATTTATTTTTGTATTAACTTCTTCTGATTCCTCAACCTTGTCCGTATTTGAATTCTCTTTCGTTTGTCTATCAGGTATAGATATTTCAGGGTCTAGGTGTTCTGCTAAAGTACTATCATCCAATGGTGCTGGTTCAGTAGCTTCGAAATCTGTATTTAAAATAATTTTATCTGGTTTATTTTCTACATTTTGCGGAGATTGCTCAATGATTTTATCAGAAGAGCTTGGTAGTGTTTTGCTATCCGTGAAAGCCGGTTGATCTTCCTCTTTATTTATCTCCTGATCATTCTTTTGTGTGGCATTGAGAGATGAACCTAATTCCCGTGGGCTATTTAAAGCTATCATATTATCTTGGGTATTGGTCTCCTTTATGATCGGTGCTTCAATAGTTTCTGGAGTTCCCAAAGAGCTCTGCTTGAAATTTAGTGGGATTTCCTTGGTTTCCACGGTTTCTTTGGGCTTATCACTATTGAGTTTAATATCGTAGGTTTTATCGGTCAATACGGCTTCTTTCAAAGTATTTGTTGAAGGTAGTTCTTCATTTATCACAGTTTGACCATCTGGATTTGTTGTAGCATCCGTGGAAATCGGGAGCACATAATCGTCTTCACCAGGAAGTACACTGTGAATGATTATAGACTTTCCTAATTCTTCAAGAGAGATATCTTGCATTGTCGTTTCTTCTTTGGTTTTATGAATTTGCGCTTTAATTATTTCCGGATATTCATACTCTGTTGAGTTATTGCGACTTAGGGCTTCTGCAGTAAAAGAGGAAACTCTTTCCAATTTAGAGGTTTCTTCTTCAGTTGTTGAAATTAATGGTGATTCTGTTAAAACAGAGATATTTATATTTACAAAATGGATAACAAATATTAAAGATTTACATACTTGGTTTCTGTAGGTTCTCCTTATCAAGAACATGATTAGTTTTCAATGTACTCAGTACAGACTGAAGACTATTTACTTCAACTGAGTTTATATTATCTGGTTGAGATATATGACTTCCATCAGCCTCGGAAACTGCTTCTGAATTATCTGAATTGGTTCCTTTTAATCCTTTTATATCTTCATTCAAATTAACATGAGAGATCTTACCTTTATTACTTTCATTAGAATTATTTAATGTAGATCCTTTTTCAGTGGAAGGATTCTCCAATTGCAATTTCTCAAGATCCCCTGTTGATTTTTGAGAATCAAGAACATTCTCGTCGACATCCGAATAAGGCATAGTTTCTGTTTTAGATGATTCATTAATATCATCCAATTTGTCGTGTGAAGTATTGTATTGCATGTGTTTGATAAGAGGTTTGTCTTCCTCCGCATGCAAATTTGAAGCAAGTTCTTGCTCTGGTTTACTGATAGATTTGTCATCCTGTTGTTCTATCTTTACTGATGGCTTTTCAACTGCTTCTAAAAGTCCTTCTCGATCAGTAAGAGACTCTGAGATAGTCTCGTTATGAGGTTTACCGATGAATCCATCGTTCGGTGGCTTTATTTCTTCTGGCGAGCTTTCACTACCGTCCACAGATCCCTTGATCATATCTGAGCTTAATTTTTGTTCCAATACAGTTGGTTTTTCTGTTTCTTGGGGAAGTTCTTCTTGATAAGTTGGGAGTTTTGACATAGGCTCCTTGTCAGGTTTACCAACGAATTCATCATTCAATGGTTTCATTTCCTCTAGAGAGTCAACAGTTGCTTCCACAGATTCCACAGGAGTCTCTGAGCTTAAGATTTTTTCCAATGCAGCTGGTCTTTCAGCTTCTTCGGGAAGTCCTTTTTGACTTATAGTGCATTCTGTGGCGGGTTCCTTACCATGTTGTGATTTAATTTGTTCCGGCGTAATTTCATTTCCTTCTACAGATCTTTTAGAAATATCTGAGCTTAATTCTTTTTCTAAGACATTTAGTCTTTCAGCTTCTTTGGAAAGTCCTTTTTCAGAACTTTTTCGTTCTAAGGCAGGCTCTTTATCAGGTTTACCGAGGAATTCATCATTCAATGGTTTTATTTCTTCTGAAGAACTTTTAGTGGCTTCCACAGATTCTTCACGCATATCTGAGCTTAATATTTTTGCCGCCACAATTGGCTTTTCAGTTGCTTTGGAAAGTCCTTCATGATTAACAATGAGTTCTGAAACGAGCTCCATATCTGGATTATCGACGCTTTCAACATTCAGTGGATTTATTTCTTCTGGAGGGTTTCCAATTGCTTCCAAAGAGCCCTTGACAGTATCTGAGCTTTCAGCTTCTTTTGTAGGTCCTTCTTGATTAGTTATGAGTTGTGAAACAGTCTCCTTATTAGCTTCATCAATGAATTCAAAATTCTGTGGCGTTATTTCATCTGGAGGGTTTTCAATTGCTTCCACAGATCCCTTAGGAGTATCTAAGCTTATTGTTTTTTCAGCTACAGTTAAATTTTCAGTTTCTTTTAGAAGTTCTTCTTGATAAGTTCCAAGTTCTGATACAGTCTCCTTATCAGAATCACCGACGAATCCATCAATCAGTGGCTTTGTTTCTTCTAGAGACTTTTCAATTTGTACTACAGATCCTTCTGAAATATCTGGGCCCAATCTTTTTTCCGACTCAGTTGATGAATTTAAACTTTTTGTATATTCAGTACTCATGCCAGAAACTTCCACTTTTTGATCATTTCCTTGTTTAGAAATTTCTAAAGTTCCTTCTTCAACGTCATTGTTCGACTTTGTTAAAAGACCAGAGCTGGATTCTACTTCAGGAATACTATTGGATTTATCATTTTGGAAATCATTTCCTTGTGTAGATTCCTCTACGGCGTCGTGTTTATCTGCTGAAACAATATCGAAATTCTTTCCATCTGTGGTTGGTAAAGCTGTTTCCAAGCTTGATGCGATGTTTCTTTTATGTATTTTTTCAACAACTTCTTCTTCAGTAGTATTTGTATTCACGGGGTGATTACTTAAAATTGCCAATGATTCAGCTTTTAGAAAGTTATTTATGATATTCTCATTAGAAGTTTCATTCTCTTTGACTTTCACTTCCCCTGAATGTTTTCCAAGGTCAGTGAATATATCCTTCCGAGTTTTTTCTCTATTTAAAATTCCTAGCTTTTCATTATTCGGCTCGTCAATTTGAGAATCGCTTAAAAGATCATCAAATTTTGCATCTAAAAATAAAACATAAAACGAAAATATAAGTTTAATAAATAAAGGAAACTATGAACTGTATTTTTTGCAGTGTACGGGCAACTCTTTGAATGTGCCTAGGGACACATTTAAATGTTGGCCTATACTTAGAAATACGAGTGCGTAATCAATTACCATTACCATTGGAACTTATCGATTTTCCACTCGATTTAATTGCTTTCGTTTTGTATTCGTTTTGTTGGTTTACGTTGTCGTTGTCCACTTCCTCATCTTCTTGAATGGTCTGCTGGTGTACTCCCTCTTCGTAGTTGTTTCCACCGAATTCATTGTGTTCTCCCGTCGATTCCGTTGAAAGGAGAGCCGTCGATGCTGACGTATAGGAGGCTGCCTCGGAGGCATTATCGTTCACATCGTCGTCCGGCTCGGCTTGTATATGTTTTTTTGCCCTGCGAGCCCTGACCATTCTACGAAATGCGCGTTGAATAACAAAGGCTGCAGTTGTCATTGAAACTTTTCTATCCGATTGGATGTTGCCTGTATTCTCTTTTGGTTTCTCTTGGTTTTTCCTGTTCAAATATCTCCGACAATATCTCTGAATAATGCTTACGGCTATTATATATTCCGCTGAATGGTAACTGTCAATTTTGAATTCAGCTTTAGTTTTAGCTCTTTTCTTTTCCAAATATAATCTAAACTGTCTTTGAATAATTACAACCGCATTAAAGTAATCTTGACTTTTATGATGGTCTGCTGTTTTAGAAGGGACCTTCACGGTCTTATCTTTCTTATACTTCAGATATTGTCGAAAGTATTTCTGAATAGTGCAGACTGCTTGCAAATATTTAACACTAAGATTTCCATCCAAAGATTGATTTCCCTTTTGACTGATTTCAGTGTTGTCAGCTATGATTTGCGCATCCAATTCTTCAGCTTTTCCGTTTAGCCGACGTCCACAAACACACGTCTCTTTTCGGGGAGTAGAATTGATGCCACTTTTCTCTACACATTGTTCGTAGGCCGTATACTTATTATACTCTATCTTTGGTGATTTAATTGAACGCAGTTTGTGAAAATATTCTATGGCGAAAACAAGTAAGTTTTCGGGATTTTCCTTGAGAACAGCTTTGATAAACTTCTTGATGAGCTCGGTTAGGTTGTCTGGAATGATGTTGTAAACAGCAGACAAGGGGATTTGCTGTCGCAGCCGGTTTTTCATAATGATTTCATAACTTTGTGGGGGCTCGTACTTGAGCACCTTATAGTGCTTTTTACCAGCAGCAATTCTCTCAAAAAAATTTGAGGAGAATTCATAAAGATTTGTCGGCTTTTCACGTAAAACTTCCTTTGTGTAGGCTTTCATAAGATCTCGAAGACCTTCTGGTACTCTAGGCAGATTAGTAGTTGCCATATTGCCAATTTGCCGCACAATTCACAAAGCATTCACTGCAAAAGTCTAATCAATACTGAACAAGAACCCAACGTTTTTGCCTAGAGACCCCTAAAAAACTTTGTTAAACGTTTCCATGTTAACCATTTGACAGCCACAACAAGAACTCAAAAGGCGTTACACTGTTCTTTCTGAATCACTTCCATAGAAGTAAATAGGCTGTTGATAAAATTGGCTTCCTAGAAAGTAATATTATTTGTGGGCTTTCAAGATAAATTGTTTAGTTTTGTTGACTAAAATATGATTTGTGAGTTTTTGGTTAAGCCATCAATTTGTGACTAATAATTTAAATTTAAATAAATGTACCTTTTGGCTGAGATGAATAATCATAGGTCAATTTAAAAGACATACACTATTATTATTATATTTTTTATTTTGATTTGCACATGTAATTTTATTGTTATTGGCCTTCTTCAATGCGACACAGTATGGGAATATCATCGTCCCTGGCAACATCTTTGCAGTCTACGCGTAATTGCTTTCGAATAAAATCCGATTTAAATTGTTTCCAATTTAAAGTCTTTAGAAAATCTTGAAATAAATCCTCTCTTGAAGGAATTGCACAATCTAAATAGAAAATACGTCGTTGCCATATTTTGCCAGGATTTTGGTTCTCTTCCAATAGAAAAAATCTGGGTATCACCAGACACTGCACGGTATTTTTTGCCATGATCATGCGATGTTCGATTCTTTCGCCTAATCCAAATATTCCCCCAAATGTTAGCGATCCAACATCTATAAAACGGCTCTCATATTTGCCCTTTTTAAATAAAATAAATTTATGTTAATTAAGAAAAATTAGAACAGTGTTCGACTTACAGAATGGGTGCTGATTGATGATCTTGCTGATGTACTATGTGAAAATGACAATATTTCAGATCCGATTGTTGTACTACTTGAATCACTTGTAATTGCAATTGAAATACGCTTCTCTTTGTCTAACAAAGAAGATATAGATGAAGAGTTTGAGGAGAATTCATCATCCCACAGAAATTCCTCCTCGTAGTAAGACTCTCCAAATTTATTATAACTTTCGTTAAAACTGCTTTCTTGTGTCGCTGAACGAAGTGCCAAATGTGACTTGTTGGGTGTTTCTAACATTGCACATCTTATTTGAATATCTTTGAGAGTCTACTGAACAGAGTTAGAATAATTGAAAGGGTATCTCAAAAATATTATGAAATGAGAGTTTATGTTTGTACGGGTAATATTAAGAATAGATCAGGAAGGTTAAAGGAGTTCCCATTTTTTCTTATTATAAATAAAAATGTTAAAAATTGATTTAGTAAACATGCTCCATAGAATTTGCAAATAACAATTACGTTTTGCATTTCTAAATATTGTACTCTCTGACATTCTGAATTTTATTTATATGCTCATGTATCGTGTATCGGGGCAATAAGCGTTAATGAATTGAGAAATCAGCGCTCTTACCATTTTTTCTTGGCTCTCTTTGGTTTTGAAATCTGGAAGTTCTAAATCGGTATTATTTTTTTTCGTTTCAGGATTATTATCGCTTTTCGCAGTAAAATTATCCTCCTCCAAACCATCAACCAGCTCATAATATTTTTTTCCCTTGATTTTATCCACCTTTTAGAAAATGATTTGAAATTAGATTGTAAAAACGATAAGGACATAATAGCCCTGTATTACCCGAAGAAATAGACATTGGAGTATAACGCACTCTCCGCTTAACACAAAATAAACATTAGAAAGTGTACCCTCATCTTGGGAATATATGGTATCCAGAGGCTTGAACTGTTTCAGTGTGGACAGTTTACATGCGGTTAAGAACTTTGAGAAAAAAAAAACTAGTAAACTGGTAAACTAATATAACAAAAAGGTAAGACTAACTCACCTGACTTTCGTTGAGGAAATCGAAATAGTCTAAGGCTCTAATGGCCCGTTTCTTCTCATTCCAAATTTTCCCCATGAATGGTTTCAGAATCGAGATAAAGTCATCGTCGAACACAACGAGGAGCTCGCAAGGCGCTGCGGAACCGTTCCACGTTCAGTGGGCACCAGTTGCGATTGTGAAATGGAAAGGCAGTGCATCAATACGTTTGAAGATTCCCAACAGCCCAAAAGCCGAAAAGAGAAGAAACATGCCGAAAGCAACGAAAGAAAAAAAAAACATAATAAGCCCCATCGTGGCGAAGTGAAAGCAAAATTGAGAATCAGTTTGAAGACTAAAGGGTCTGTTGTTTGTGCCAACCTATATTCGCAATATGTATACGTAAACTGTAGTCGCAAATCCATGCCATGTTCTGGTAGCCCCGCATCGAGAAGAGTGCGGGGTAAGTGGCAAGGGTGGAGGAGCTGTTGTTTGCTATTCATTTTGATTGAATCGAATTAGGACTTAACTTTTTTATTGCTGATTAAATTGGCTGGTGCACCCCTGCTTTGGGTCACGAAACAACGCAAATTTGTTCGTTCCTGCACCGACCTACGAGCTTATGTTGAAGTCAATTGCATGTTGGGCTTTAGTCTAGACCCAGAAGCCATGTACAAGCACACACACACATACACTTGAACATATATTTCACGTCTAGTATTTGACAGGAATTTCTGCACCACAGTTGTATCAATAATCGAATAATGATAATATGTTATATACCTATAAATCAAACGAATATTTACCTAATTTTTCAGAAATAAACTTATACCATGGCGGAAGAAGTTCAGGGCTGAACTTCAAACATTCAAATTAAGCTATAGTACAATACTATAGAGTACATCTGAATATTCTTAATTCTTTAAAATTATCTTGTAGTCATTTATTATCATAATTTGACTCAGGAATAATGAGTCGTGATATGTATTAAAAATTGTGAACATATTTCGATGTTGTAAATATTACGTACTTGTAGTTATAAAAGAGTGACCGCGGCTGCAGTCCTCGAATATCTCTACATCGCCAATGCAATCTCCCGGTCCATAGATTAACTCTCCTCTTGTCTGAAAACAGAAATATTACACCATTATAAATATATATAATATATAAGAATATATATCATTAGGACTTTTTTTGTGGCTTACAGTATTTTCCGATTGAGATATCTCCTCAACCTCTCCGCTAATAATGAAAAATATCGTAATAGGGTGATCGCCCTGTCTGATAATTGTGCGTCCCGCATTAAGAGACATAAATTTGGTAACGGGTACCAAGCAAGCCCGCAATTTCTACAGGAAGGAAAAGGGTTTTAAAAATGAAATTCATTCCGTTCAAATAAATAGAGTACTACAGGAGGCAAGCACGAAAAGCATCTGAGTCCCTCAAACAAAACGCACAATTTCTTTTGATTAGCCACTGTTCGGAGCTCGGGTGGAGTACGTATTAACGATTTATCCTGCAAATACAAATTTGGATTATGGGATTCTTTTATGATCAGCATATAACGCGTTTCGGATTTGTATGGTGCAACAATAAGTTATAGTTATACTTAAATTCTTACCACCGTTGTCAGCATTCCCATTTTTTTCTTCGTTCTCACTAACAGTGCAATATTTCTCTTAGCATTAGCTGATATTTTATGATCGTCGATTCCATCCACATCAAGCCAATTACTGTTTACAATGACTTCACGAACCACCTTTTTAAGCAATGCTTTAAGAGAATTCTTTTTCTTGAGCACTTCTTCATTCTTATGACGTCTCCACATGTCATGCACTACTTAAAATACAACTTAACACAAGAAGAATACTGAAAACAAATAACACGAGTACAGTGAACACAAAAATTAGTTTAATATTATATTTTCATACTTTTTTATCGCTTGACAATAATCTCTAAAAAGAGAAATCAAATCAACCTTGGTATTATTGAATTCAAATATTAGCGGTAAACGAATAGAAATGTATCGATTTTATTATTTCTTCAAAAGAAGTAGAAAAACAATTGTATCGATAAGATTCTGCACTTTTATCGAGTAATTGATAAAAGTGCAGAATACTGGTAATTTACAATTCTAGCCAAAATAAATAAATTCATATAATAAATATAATTTATTAATATGAATATACATGTTTGTTATATATATGTATTTAAATGAGTTATATTTCTTTACAAAGGGTTTCAGAGAAGCAGCATTTAAATTTCGCGCCAATTGATACATCGACATAAAACGAGTGCAAAGAAGAAGATATCAGCTGGCCCGCTGGAAGCGAACGCGTTGTTGTGTGAATGGATTTACGATTTAAATATTTATTGTTTTTCGTTGGTGATCGTCTTTTAAATGTTCAGTTTAAATTAATTAGAGCAAATTTTTATTAAATTGTATTAGCTTCAAAATGGAAGCAAATTTAAATGCTGAAGCTGCTAGAAATAAAAATGATGACTATAAAGTATGAAATAAAATAAGAACAACTATTTCTTGTAGTAGTTGGTAAATTTATTTAGTAGTTCGTTAATTTATGCAAATGTGTTAATATCAACTTTCACTGTTTTAGTTATCAAGTCGCGCCGCAAAGAAGATGATACCTAAAGTGGTTTTGATATCCCTAGCAGTGACAGTTGTCATTGCAATTATAGTGGAGTTTTTACCCGTGTTTAATAAGCAAAATTTTATCAACGAGATAGAGCATCTTCAGGTGCGACGGCCGACTTATGCGATCCATACCAAAACCCATCGGGAAAATCACTTAATGCACATAGTGAATGTCTTAACGAAATTTGGCTATAAACGAGTGGAGTTAGACGAAGGTAAATGGGACTTATTGTGGTCACACCCATATCCATACCGATATCTACAGATTCCCAATGTAAAGAATCTCGGAAGGCATCAATTGGCCAATCATTTTCCCGGCTGTGGATACTTGACAAATAAAAGAGACTTGAGTACGACGGGGCTGCCGTTTATGCCAAGTGCATTCCGCCTGCCAAGTCAGAGGGAAGAATTCCTTGAATATGCTGCGGCACACCCAGATTCACTTTTTGTAGAGAAAAACAATAACCACCGGCACATCCGTATTCGGGAACCCAACGATATTAATCTCTACTCCAATGACTCATTTGTGCAAGAGTTTATCCAGAATCCTTTCCTGGTTGATGGCCATAAGTTTGATATTGGCGTATACGTTGTGATTACTTCTGTTAACCCGCTGCGGGCTTACATCTACATTGGCGACGTTATGTTCCGCTACTGTCCCGAGAAGTATTATCCATTTGATGCCGATAACGTAGATAAGTATGTTGTAGCCGATAACTTTTTGCCCACTTGGAAGATTCCATCGTTGCTTAAATATTTTAACACCTATGGCGGCAGTATGCGTGCTGCCTTCGAAGCGTACGTACGTGATCAATCTATGGATCCCTCAAAAATATGGCCACAAGTCGAAAATATAATACGAACGACTATTTTAGCAAAGCAACAGAATATCATTGACGTATTACATTCGTATAAAACGCATAATTTCTTCGAATTGCTTCGTTTCGACCTGTTCATTGACGAGGACCTCAATGTTTATTTAATGGAAGCCAATCTGTCACCAAATCTCTCTTCAGCACACTTTAAGCGTAACGCTCTGATTTTCGAGCAAGTTATCTATAGCGTCTTTAACCTAGTTGGTATTCTTCCTGTCAGCGAATACGGAAATAGACGTGCCATGTAAGTTTGAGTTGTCAGCTATCCTAGATAAATTCAATCAAACATTATTCAACTTTCTTCTCAGATCTTTCGAAATGATGACGGCTAATAAGAGTCTGGTCACTTCACTGAACAAGTGTGCGACCTTCAACTGTGACAAGTCCTGCAATCGAGACGAATGCGACCTGTGCCTTCCGTGTATGAATGGAACAGATTACGATTGGTTAGTGAGAGCGCACGAGGAGCATCTGCATCGTGTTGATATGAAACGAATCTTTCCGCAGCCAATAGTAAGATTAAAAAGTTTCTTAAGTAAATTAAATATTGATTTAATCGTTACATTCTGTTTTCAGTACGATCTTCAGAGATACGATATCGACTTGGAAACCAAAAACATGTCAAAACGAAATGCTTTGATATCTCGTTGGTTTTACGAAAAATGCAAATACGACAGAAATTGGTGCACATAAACGAAGATTTCGCGAATTGGCAATATAACTTTTTATAAAGGGCAGTGTTGACAAATTTTTGTAATAAGTTTGCCCAGTTGATTAGTTTACTTTTCGTCCTTTCTTAGTTCGGATTGGTAATGATCAATCGTTTATAAGCCTTTAGCTATTCAGTTTTCCGAAGAACAAGAGGCTTGAATACTTATATTATCTTTATATATGTATATGCATTGTATTTTTTTAGGTGATGGTAAATTGATATTCTATTCCGAATTGTTATTAAATAAAATTCAGAAACGAACCTTGGGTAGATTAAAATTATAAAAATACATCAATTTTTAATAAAAATAAGACTTGACAACAACATTTGAACTTCGCGCCAGTTGATGCATGGGCATTGAAAGATTGCAAAGAAGAAGACATCAGCTGGCCCGCTGGAAGTGAAGGCGTTGCTGTGTGAATGGTTTTAGATTTTAGAAATCTATTGCTTTTCGTTGGTGATCGTGTTTTAAATGTTCCGTTTAAATTAGTTAGAGCAGTTTTGTATTTACTAGTTATAACATTAAAATGGAAGCAAATATTAATTCTGAAGCTGCGGAAAACAAAAATGATGAATATAAAGTATGAAATAATATAGGAAAAAACTCTTGTTGGTAATTTATTGAAGTAATAACAACTTTCACCTTTTCAGTTGTCAAGTAGCGCCTCAAAGAAGACGGAACCTAAAGTGGCCACAATTCCACTTCGCTCAGTTATGATATTTCTAGCGGCGACAGTTGTTACTGCCATTATAGTGGAGGTTTTACCACACTACACAAAAGTGTTTAATAAACAAAACATTAGCAACGAGACAGATCATCTTCAGGTGCGTCGACCGACTTATGCGATCTCTACCGAAGGCCCCCAAGAAGATCACTTGGTGCACATTGTGAATGTCCTAACAAAATTTGGCTATAATCGAGTGGAATTAGATGAAGGAAAATGGGACCTATTGTGGTCACACGATTACCCATATCCCCAAATTCCGAGCTTAAAGCATCTCGGAACGCATCAATTGGTCAATCATTTTCCCGGCTGTGGATATTTAACAAATAAAGTAGACTTGTGTACAACGCGTTTGCCGTTTTTGCCACGTGCATTCCGCCTGCCAAGTCAGAGGGAAGAATTCCTGGAATATGCTATGGCGCACCCTGATGCACTTTTTGTAGAGAAACACAATAGGCACCGACACATCCGTGTTCGGGCCCCCAACGATATTAATCTCTACTCCAATGACTCGTTTGTGCAAGAGTTCATCCAGAAACCTTTCCTGGTTGATGGGCATAAGTTCGATATCGGCGTATACGTTGTGATTACTTCTATTAACCCATTGCGGGTATATATCTACATTGGTGACGTTCTCTTCCGTTACTGTCCCGTCAAGTATTATCCATTTGATGCCGATAACCTGGACAAGTATGTTGTAGGCGATAACTATTTGCCCACTTGGGAGGTTCCATCGTTACGTAAATATTATAACACCTATGGAGGCAGTATGCGTGCCGCCTTCGAGGCGTATGTACGTGATCAAAATATGGATCCCTCGAAAATATGGCCACAAGTCGAAAGTATAATAAGAACGACTATTTTAGCAAAGGAACGGGATATTATTGGCGTATTGCATTCGTATAAAACACATAACTTCTTCGAATTACTTCGTTTTGATCTTTTCATTGATGAAGACCTCAATGTTTATTTAATGGAAGCCAACATGTCACCAAATCTCTCTTCAGCACACTTCAAGCCTAACTCTTTACTTTATGAGCAAGTTATCTATAGCGCCTTCAACCTAGTTGGTATTCTTCCTGTAAGTGAATCGGGAAATAGACGTGCCATGTAAGTTGTCAATTATCCACGATGAATTCTTTTAAACATTATTGAACTGTATTTTCAGATCTTCCGAAATGATGACGGCTGATAAGAATCTGGTCACCTCACTGAACAAGTGTGCGACCTACAACTGTGACAAGTCATGCAATAGAGACGAGTGCGACCTGTGCCTTCCCTGTATGAGCGGAACAGAGTACGATTGGTTAGTAAGAGCGCACGAGGAGCATCTGCATCGTGTTGATATGAAACGAATCTTTCCCCAACCAATAGTAAGTTTAAAAGATTTCTCAAGATAATTAAATATTAATTTAATCGTTATCTCCTCTTTCCAGTACGATCTTCAGAGGTACGATATTGACTTGGAAACTAAAAACATGTCAAAACGAAATGCTTTGATATCTCGTTGGTTCTACGGTAAATGTAAATACGACAGAAATTGGTGTACATAAACGAAGATTCCGTGAATTGACATTACAACTTTTTTATAAAGTGGAAAGTGTAAAGTGTTGACAAATTTATGTTTATGTTTATAAGTTTGCCCAGTTGATCAGTTTATTTTTCGTCCTTCCTTAGCTCGGGTTATTTCTATTTGGTCGAACCTTAACCTTTGGGGGAATGTTTTAATTGTTAATCGTGTTTTAGTCTTAGTTATTCCCTTTTGAGTTTTTATAAGAACAAGAGGCTAGAATACTTAAGTTATGTATGTATTAATATATTGTACATTGTAATTTTTGTCGATGGTAAATTGTTATTCTATTACAAATTAATAATAAATAGAGATGTTTAAATTATGTAAATAATCAAAATATTAATTGAACTATAACTTGACAAACTACACATAAATAAAAAACTAATAACAAATAAAAGAAAGTGTTGTGTTTTTTTTATGATCTGATCAACCAAAATTATACTTGTATGAGATGCAATCCTGATCATATCAGAGTCGTAATTTACTTATCTAGTACATACTATATATACCATAAGTATATGGTGTAAATATTCATATAACAAGAACATAAAAATTACATAACTTTGTCTGGACAACCGTTAATTATCAACTGCTCCCCGATGCAGCATCGTATGTACATCAGTTGCATGTGTGTGTGTGTCAGTATGCATTTTTATGTGCCTGCCCATGGTCGACGTTGGGTTAAATGCTTTTACAGATAAAAGATCTGGAATGGCGAATGCGAAAACTTGTTGCACAGCTTGGCGCTGCTGGCCCGTTGACGCTCGTTGACTAACACTTTTCTTAGCCCGCTGGCAATTGCGTTCATGTAGCATAATTTTCAATGGCAATACGTTCTCGCAGTTCTCGGGGTCAGCTAACGGATAACGGAGGCATGGCATTGAAATTGATCTTAGCCATAAAAATCGTAGCGCCGATAATGGGAATAGCCCATTAGTGGGCAAAGCAGTTGATGGTCTCTCCACTCAAAAGGGACGCTACAGACACCAAGATAAGAACTAAATGAGCTTGCCTGTTGTCTGTTAAAGGTCTTGTGAGAATCTTCCGTAAAGAAAACTTTGCTAATTGTATAAAATATTTGAATTTTTAGTAAGAATGCAGGTGTTAAATGCAGGCTAAACGATCATATAATATAACATGAGGCAAAAAAATATATATTGATCATACGTTCTGCAAGCAACCTAACATTCTTCAGTTCGGAAGATTTTTTCGCACAGGATCTTGGAGGCAAACATATTAGGATACTCGTATCTCAAATTACCAAGGTGAATGCACTAATTAAGTATGTGAACGGACGAGAACGAGAGTCACTCAGAGTGATGAATATTGTGATATGCACAGAGTTAACAGGTGCAGGCAGCACAAGGAAGTGCGTAAGTAAACAGGTGCAAATACTTTACACTCTGTGATATTTTGCCATGAGCGATCGCAATTAACGCAAATGATATATAAAACAAGCAAAAGTCCGCTAGTCCAGCTAGACGACGATCGACTAGCAGATAGCCTCGACTGGCCTGTCCTGGACTGCGCAGGGCAGGGCTGGGCTGGACTGGACTGGATGGCAATGCGGATACTTGGTGCGGATTAACATGCAGCTTAATCTGTCTCTGGAGCCAAGTCAACTCAAATGGGCTCATAAACCACTTTATTATTTACTTTTGCCCATTTAACCGGTACAGGGTATAATTAGTGTAGATTTGAGCATGAGAAATGCAGGCACGTACACACATATATCCTATGAACCTATGCTTGAACGGATTTCCCACTAGATACATACATGCACACATAGCATGAACACGTATGCATGTACTTCGTATGTGATGCTTCTTATTCAAAGAGCTCAAAACAAGATTGCGAACAAAATGCAAATGAAATATGCGCCGGCATTAAGAGCGAAATTACAAAATCAGAAGGAGTGCAGCAGGGAGAGCACTGCGTCCGAGTCGAGCCCGGCCTGGCCGGGACGGGCCTGGCTTGCTCGGGCCATTTCCTGGCGTTTGGAACGGGTTTCGTTTGGCGGCGGTTACAATTAGCGGCTATTTAAATTGCCGCACATGAGCCGCTATTAATTACAAAAATGATGGGACCGCGCAGCCGAATCGCAGAAAAAGTTGTTTATTGCGACTTTTCAGAATTGTGCAGCCAAGCCAGGCCAAGTCGGGAGAAGGCCGGGAGACCGTTAAGCGGAAACTTAAATGTCTCTTGCGTAACTTGCGAGAGTGAGCAGAAGCACACAAAATGATTCCCGAAGATACCGATATCATCTAAGTCCAAGTTAACAGAGAGGGAATGAGCGAATGATGAGGGCAGGGCCGTAGCGACGGTCTTGCGGGCCTGTATTGAAAATGAAGAATCCTATTACTAATTACAACTTACTATTTCTCGATTTTATATTGACAAAATCATCAATAAGTTTTTATAAACCTATAAATCGGGTCCTCTTATTGCTGTTTAATATGGTTGATAATATTACCAATCCATTCAATCACTCTATTATGCTTCGTAATTATATTACCCATAGGCTGTATTGGTATAGAGTATATATAATATATTCTTGAACGTGAGATTAACCCATGTCTGTGCGTTAAAATGTCAAGATCTCAGTTATTATAAAAACAACTAGTAACACCCAATTTGGATTAAAGCTTTATATCAAAGCTTTTGCTACTTGTTTAACTTTTGGTAGCAAGGGCCCTTGTCAGACGGGGGCCTTTGTGCGCCGCACACCCTGCACACGCCTAGCTATGGGACTGTATGCGAGCTAAGAGTGAGAAAGAATTAATCGTTTACCTACTTAGACCTTTCTTCGTAGACAACCGAAAATATATTCAAATGCCCGAATCGAGGCCTTCGCTTGTCCGATCGACAGATTGCGCACTACTTTTTCTTTTCCCATGACACTGGACGGATTTTGCGTTTATGGCCAAATCGTACAAATGGCTAAACGGTAGACAGACAGACAGACAGGGACAAACAAACAGCTAATGCACAGAGACAACAGCCTCTAAATGTCGAACAGAGTCAGCGATAAATTCAGCTTCTTGATTAGCTGTTAGGGCAATAAATCCATCGCTTCACACCGCCGCCACAAATAATTGCCGACAAAGCATCTTCCCCTCTCTCTCACTCTCTCTCTTTCTCACTTGCTTCTCTCACTATCTCTCTCGCGGGGGGAGGGAGTCTTAGACTAAAGTCTGTTCGATTCGAGTATTCCACATTTAACATTTAGCAGCAACAACAGCAGCAGCAGCAGCGCGTCGACTTCGCCAACATTGGCGACTTCGCCTGAATAAGAATGTTTTCTAGACAATATTTTATCAAGACTGACATTTCCTCGTGTAGCTCCGATTATGGGTTGGGTAGCTAGCGACGCGTCGCCGGCTGCAGCTCGGCTTCGCTTTGAGTAGGTCCTAATGCTGCCCATGTGTATTCGGATCCATTGGTACATTGATGTTGACGTTGACGTATCTTACCTGATATCGGCTTGCAAAAAGCATACGCTTCTTGACCATGCGATTCCAACGTAAAGACAACGCGACATCGCGACGACGACGACGGCGACGGAGCAACGATGATGACGACGTTTTTATATACACATACATGCACATATTTTAGCTAATTTGGCCAATTGTTGCAGTGTGAACGCAACTTAGGCCAAAGAGCGAGCGACACGAGTCTCAATAGATTTTCATCAAAAAAAGCGAGAATGCTTTCGCGAAGAGACTCTGTCTGTACTCGACGCTGAGATACGCTGTATAGTACATGTATGTGTGTGTGTACAGTGTGCACATATTAACATAAACATTGTGCAAACAGCGCACGCTGTGCGATTAATTGTTGCTCTACCACAGAGAACCTCCTCTCCCCACCCCGGACTCCGTATACAACGAAGAAAATTGTTGCCTAACTACTGTGTTTATTTTCCGATCAGGTTTTTGGGTTAGATAAAGCGTCGGACATGAGGTCGGAAAAGTTCCTGTCTTTTACGACATGGCTTGAGGTTTTGTGGATCTTGACCTAAATACAAATATTGTACTGCGTTCTTAAAGTGAGTAAAGTAAACAAATCTCTTGGCTCTCTAATTGGAATGTTTAAGTAAAAATTAAGCAAAAGAGAGTTTGAGATTGGCAATAAAAATATTGTTTAAACATTGATAAAGTTGTAACTTATTGTTAATATCGATATGCAATTGATATCGTCTGTTGTATCATCTCTTTTATCACTGGGCTTTTTAAAATTAAATAAATAGCACTAAGTGCGCTTCATATAAAGACGGAATGCTGGGATTCATTATTTAATTTTCTGATTTTGAGCCTGAAGAGATTATAGAAGGATGGAGGTTAAGTCAAACTATTGAGACACACCTGGCAACTCTACTGAATGACCTGACTCTCTCTGGTCGGTAGTACTACAAATCCGGATCAGATATGTATATTTATATACATATGACTACAGGTAATTAACAAACTGAGATAATTCATACACATGTAGATACATACGACATACATCATTCAGTTGCTTTCATTTATTATTTGAATAGTTATTTGCAATATATAGATTCCAGAAGATCGATTAAATGCGAAACAAAAGAGAAAGTCAAGAAAAACAAAAACGCTGCACGTGCACTCGCATTCGCATTCGAAAATACTTCCTGGCAGGGAAAGAGAAACAGACTGTGCTGCCTAGCCAACCCAACGTTGCCTTGCTTCCTCCCCTGTGGCACCCACATCCCCCCAGGCACCCCCTGGTAGGGCCACTTGGCACAGCAAACATTTGCCTATTGACAGAATATTGACAGAAGCTATTTCACTTTTCGGGCGCGGCGCCTCGCCGGCTTTGCATGCTGCTTGCCCCATGACAGACATGCTGTCGACGTCGTCGTCAGCGTCGACAGAGGCGTCGTCGTCGGCGTCGCATACAGCGACTTACGCAGCAAAAGGCTGCGGCCATCGTCCGGGGAGAGCCGAACAGGGTTTCCGTCCGTGCCAAAACTTTTGACTGCAATTCAATAAACAAACGGGATCATTAAATATTCCGCTCGCCTCGCAGTGCAGTTCTCAAGACGTCGCTGTCGGCAGGGGCACTGGCAGTGGCAGAAGCAGAGGCAGCGTCAACGAAGTCGGCGGCAGAGGCAAATGCAAATGGATTTTAATAAGCGATAGGAGGCGGCCAAGTTGGCAAATTCGGCAGCGCTCTCAGCCTGCTAAAGCCTGCTCAGCGTGCTCTCTGCCGATGACTCTATAGCGCCGTCTAAGGTGTTTAAATGAATGTTGCCAGGATACAGGTGCCAGGTGAGGCCATTTTGTTATTTTTATTTACTTTGACAGTCAGCACGTGAAACGCAAAGCAAACGCTGCGCCGCGTCGCCGCCATCGCTACGTGTCGCCCCCAAGAGTCGGGTCGGTCGGGTCAGACGGGTCGGTCGTGTCTATATGTGTGGTAAATAAATATTTGCCTATGCACTTGTACTTGGAACTGTTTTACAGTAATATACCCAAAGTTTGCCGAATGCACAACTCATTTTCAGTTGGTCTGAGTCGGTCAACGACAGATGGTTGATGTGGCCAACAACAGCAAGAACAACAGTTGTGCATCCGTTCGTTCGATTGTGAATTGCCAAATCTGGTCATCTCGCATAGCTCTCGACTCTTTTCGACGCCATGAAGCCGTTCACGAATTTCAATTACAACTTCTCGCCGGGACGCGAACGTCGCCCAAGTGCCGCAACAATCGTGAAATATCGTGTCCTGCCTCACTGGTTCATGCACCCGAAATCATAATCCTTATTCTCATTCAGAAGCATACTTCAGCAAGTTGGCAGCAGCAGCGAGGTGAGTTCAAGAAGTTTGTATAATACCTACTTACCTTACATTCCCAACCCAACATATCATCTTATGTTAACTAACTAATATCCTTCATGACTTGACTTGTTTGCAAACAAATCTCCATGTTTGTTGGGGAGTTTTGTTTTGGAATTCATGACAATTTCGGGCACCTGTGCCAGGTTCGTGCCGACTCTTTTGTGACCCAGTCAAATTATCGCCTATGTTAAATAAAGTGAGTGCGGTAATTTAACAACTTTGCCAAGAATTTGCTGAGGATTTCGCGGCACTCGTTCTCATGGCTGGAGATGGAACGCAGCACGCGAGGGAGGTACTTCAAGTCATTCAACTCGTATCTGATAAGCACAACTACAACATATTACATACAGCAATTGTCTATGGGGAAACAGAAGCTTGGCTGGGTTGCTTGTAGAACTGATATACAAACACACATATCATTTATTCTTGGTAATAATTAATAACAGAGTCAATGTCCTTTATAACGTTTTCTTTTCTGTATATCACACGTTGCCAAGTTAAATTTAAATTTCCTCCTCCTTGGCAAATCGAACAAAAAGGAAATACATGCACATGTTTGGAGTAGTGTGGAGGTATATGAGGCATTCTACAAGTTTTCTCGTAAATAGTATAGAGGGTGTTGTGCTTAAGTTTTCACATTGTTTCCCTCTTCGATTCGTTTCGTTTGGTTTTCGTTTCCGTTTCCGGTAAAGGAATTCAATTATTAGTAGCTATGCAGATGCAAGAAAGTATTAGTCAACTTGTATAACATACATACATATATTGTAATATTTCTATATACAATATTTAAGTTAAGAATCCTCGCAACATAACTCATATACGAACCATATAACTCATGCACGAACCATTTCTTGACATGCTGGAAAATATGATTAATTGTATGGCGTATATAATGAAAAGATAATTAAACATGCCAAAATGTGTAACATGTAAAAATGTGGTAAACTTTGAGACCTTGAAAAACAAACATATATACATAAACACATATACAAATACAAGAAGTCTCTATAAAATGGAATACGAATTCTGAAAATGCAAGAAACTAATTCCTTGTGTACAAATATATGAGAATCCAATTACAAAATTAACATTATATCATGTACAAATTGAGAGTTATGCATATTTATACATGTGCATGACCCCGATTTGTGGCAATTGTGGCCTAGTGGCATTTCTTGAAAGCCGCCGCGCACGCAAATCAAAGCGAAAGTACTCATAAATGTCATTAAAGTTGAATTTGAATTTCAACTGTCGGTCACTCGGTCCACTTGCGTGAACAAAGGAATAAAGTTAAGGCAAACAAGTAATAATTAAACATTCCCGCGTGCTCGCACTCTCTCTTTTAGGCGACTCTCCACATCTCTCTCCCTCTCTTTCTCTCTCTTCCGGTCTTAGTCTCTTTGTTAGTTGGAAATAGCCTGGCATGCAAATGAAACCTCAACAAGTCAGCCCCAGCGAAATCCCGGAAACCCAAACACAACGCCAACTTTGCTACCCTGGGAAAACATGTGGAAAACTGTTAAGTTTTTCATCAGCAACTAGAGTCGGATACGAATGAATATGTAGAGCACCCAACGCAATATTTATACTCGGAACCTCGGGGAGCCATGGTCGGCCTTTAGGCCCGAATTCATAAATTTCAGCCAGAATTAATGGAAAGTCCAGCGTCCTGTGTTTTGACCACCAGTGGTAACCATGGTTCCAGACTTGTTGGCGAGCACTAGAGAGGTCACTAAAAGAACTTGCATACGAATGGCGTTAGAAGGTTTCATTCTACAATTCCCGTCAATTTGCATAAATCAAACTGAGAATATTTGAAACCAGAACCTTAACTCTCTCCATGCCTTTTCTTCCCACTTCCTCTATCGTTTCCTTAAGAAGCTCCACCCACAGTTGCAACGATTCAAGTTCCTGCTTGATAATGTCTCACTTGAAGGCCAAGGTATTTAATCATTTCTATTTCAGGCTAATATTTTATTATTTCCAATAAAAAAAGCCAAATGTATACTTGCGAAATATGTAATAAATTCGCGTGAAGCCTCCACAGAACTGTGAGTTGAGGGTATATTAACATTATGGCCATCCTTGGTCAACTTTCGAGCTATTCTTGAGTAAGCGATTAATTTGAATTTCCACCAACTGCGAAAGCCATGGCCATTCCAAGTTCCAGTCTCTGCGATAGCCAGCGCACGCTACCTGTTTATATTCCAAGACTAGAAGTAAGTACTCAACGGACCCAACCAGTTGGTGGCTCGCCAGCTCGGGTCAGTCGTATGCAAATCAAATCGCAGTCCTTTAGACGTGGTCAACACTCTGGGTTAAATAGTGTTTCGTGCGGGTGTGCAACAAAGTTTTTTCAGTCTGTTCTTTGCTTCTGAAAATTATACTACCATTTGCTCTTCCGACGAATAAAAAATATGCAATGAATAAAATAAGTGAATATTGGTATAAATGTTTTTAAATGTTAATCGAAACTCACATAAATTTTAGTGGAATTCCGTGTTGCTAGAAGGCCCTTTCTTTAAATAAAATACTATGCTTGTAGCAAAGTTAAAATATTGCAGTGTGACGAGATATCCAATCAATAAAGTACGTATTATTGTATAGAAACTAATTTTACTCAAACAGAACTGTATTCACAAATATGCGTGGCTCATTATAATAAAGAAAACAATGTGCTGTTCTTATAAGACATAAGTATTAATGAAAAAGACATTTAAGTTAAAGACTTTCAAGTAAAAAGTACTAAGAAGACATTACATTTTGCTAAGTTATAGTTCGCATTGTGGCAATGATATTGGAAACTTGAAGTGCCAAGGATATTCCAATCGCTTCACTCGTTCGCTCACTCGAAACGATTTAAACTCCAATCAACGCAAGATATACTCGTATACTATAGATAGATTGACGACCGGTAATCATGCACATCAACTTTAATTACTTTTAACCAAGTGATGGGGAACTGCTTGAATTCTTTCTTCTGTCAATTGCTTTGTCTCCCGTTTCTCATTCATTACTTGGGCCTTTCTTTTTCTAGCTACAGTCACTTTAGAGTTTTATCGATTACAGTGAAATTAGTTCAAACAAGTTCAGTTGGATATATAAGTTCGTAAGTACATATAAGGTTTAATGCCTTGACAAAGGGGCTTTAAAGGGAGGCACACTGTAATCTACGTATCTATGTACTTCCTGTTAAGTTACTTCGTACTGTATACCCCTTCTATGGAATTGATGAGTACAGGGTATAAGTAGGGAAAGAACTTCCATTAAGCTTAATATGCTCCTGGAGGCATATTGTCTTTACTATCATTCGTGTTTAAATGCTTTATACTAGAAT
The DNA here is from genome assembly GCA_018903715.1 of Zaprionus davidi. NCBI lineage: Eukaryota > Metazoa > Arthropoda > Insecta > Diptera > Drosophilidae > Zaprionus > Zaprionus davidi. Next base: position 7,734,342 of record JAEIGL010000003.1, read on the forward strand.
CCATGAATTGCATCTACCCAAAATTACCCAAGTGTACACATAGGCACATACATGTGCATACACAAACATCGAAGTACTTGCATGTATGTGGTATTCCCAAACAATACGAGTAATTAACCTAAATCTAAATACCATTTGCCTTCGTGTAATTCGGCTAGATAGATAAAGAATGTGGAGCCTGAATGGCCTGGGCTGAATTAGGTGAATAGTTTGCCGGTGTAGAGCAAACTTAGGGAAGTACGCCAATGCAGATATTTATATCTTCAGAAAAGGTGCCAAAATCCAAATTTGTAAATTGAAACCCTTTCGCTGAAATCGCGTGAGCCCTGCACTCTGTGCATTGCATGCCGAAAGTACTCGTATTAACACGACAATGTTCAACATTGAGTCCACAAAGGAAAACCGCAGCCACAGCCCAATAATAAATTTACCCATATAATATATAAACATAGCAAAGTTATTCTAAAGTGTTGGTAAATATTTAAGGCACCCAAGTTTCTCTGATTTGACAAATTGGTTAGAATATAATTATGTAACAATGATTAAATTGAATACCATGAATTGATATATCTATACTGATGTATGTAAAGATAGTTTTGGAATTCCCAGTATGGAAATGATTTCCCTATAGTTAACACAACTAATCGTAGCTTGTTATTCAGATCACTCAATACCCCTTAGGTCCGTCTACCTCATCCGACGATACTTAAATGGTCAGATACACGTAGTAATACTTTGTATAGTTAGTACATGCGTATACATTTGCATACTAATGCACATAAGTATACACATTTTCCACTTTTCACTTCCCATTTTCCTGTTTTCCCAGCCGCTAATTGACTTTTGAATAATTCATACGCGTATTAACAGGAATCGCTGTGAATTATTATTAGAGATTCAGAGATGACATGCCAGTGTTATTACCGCATCAAGTGCTGCAATATGATACACCCCTTGATTAATCAGGCACTATTTTATTATTAAAATATATCCAAGCAATTGTTTATCCTACACCCAATATACTAATACATCTATAGTAGAAAGTATGCATATTAATTGATATCGATAAAATCGAATCGAACTATGTTCAGGGTTTATTTACAGTGAGTCACAAAGGTCACCATGCAACGCGCTTGGTGTGGGTGGGCGGCCACAGCGGGCTTTATCAAGGTCAGGTCGTTAGCAGCGTTAGATTATTGTCACAACTCCTATAGAATCGACGGTCTATTATTCTAGGCCAATGGCAACCATTATGTCGATAGCCGGATAGGTCTGTGTGTATGTGTGTGTATGTATATTAGTAATAGAGCCAGGGTCAAGCAAGAGTCGGCCCTTCGGAGACAGCAAACATTACTTAAGTCGTTCATATTCCCAGCCATAACAATTGCAGGATGTTATGGGTAGATGGGTAGACCTAACATGACATCAACTACGTAGGTTTCCCTTGCTCGGCCCCCAAGACGTGACCAATAAAAAGTGGGAAAGTATGTCACAAAGTGGACCTCCACAGCTCGCGGTCTTCTTCTGGTGTTCTCAACTGCAGCCTGTTTTTATTTTCGCTCTTCGTCTTTTGTTACCTTTTTTTGGACTTGCCTAAAGTGAATTTTCTAGTTGCATTTTGGCTATGCCAATATTTATCTGCTTCGACATCAATTGAAAAGTTTGCTTTTTTTTTATTCCGTATGGAGGTTAATATGAGAAATGAGTTCAACATCTGCGCGTTTTACTGGTTTGCTCGTTTGGGTTTGGGCTTGGGCCTTTGTAAACCCGTTTAGGTTGCCGCCCTCGTTGCATTTTTTCCTGTGTACAAATAATCTGAAGTCAGTTAACAGCGACAACGTAAAAATGTTTCTCTAAATATCGAGGCACTGCATTAGATGCAGGCCACCAGATAAAAGGCGAGAGTACAAAAAGTCGACTATGTGCACGTATGTGGTACATGCATTAAACATGATCGTACAATGATGCGAACCACATACTACTCGTAGTAGTAGATCGCTATAGGGGGCATCCCTATTGAGGTTGAGGTAGTTATCTACTTTGGCAAATACCCAATGCTATATTGTATATAGCTTCAAACGATCCTCCTCTACTGCTTTATTACTCTGGTCGCAGTCAGATCACCTAACTGAGCAAAGAATTACAATTATGAACGACCTTGGCTCCTACAGCTTTTGCCAGTTATGCATATTTATAGATCATATCTAGCACGAGTGACAAATTAAACTAGTACTCTTATACGGTTTTATTTATAGTAGCCGGGTCTGGTAAATATTCACATCTGTGTAAGCGTAAAGACACAATATATTTTTAATGAAAACAATTTCCTTCTGTTTTCGTAAAACTCTCTGCGAGGCTATCGACATGTACCGCACATTGTTGCCGCATGCGCTGTACTCGCATCTACATACACACAAACACACACACACACATATTTATAGATGCAAAATTGCGCTCTTAACGCCAACATCCTGAGACACATTATATGCATATAAAGCACACATAAGTACACATATCGCGGGGGGGGGCAATTGCAGTTGATCGTGCGGCTTAAGGTTGATCGGGCGAACGAAGAGAACGCAGAACGTGGCCGAGTGATACGAGCAAAGAGCGAGAAGGCATTTGAAGAGCGACTTTGCGACGAGGTCTGAGCAACAAAACCGGCTTTTCGCTTCTGTCGACGATCTGCGATCGTTCTCTCTCACGATGGGGCTCGGCTTACCTGGCGCTCCGTCAGCGTCGGCGTCGGCGTCGACCGAGCTCAGCTGCAGCTCCGAATACGTCTTTATGCTCGATTTACTTCCAGTACCATTTCAACAACGACGCGGAACACAACAATCAGATCGATGTCAGGCGCATAGTGAAGACTTGCACACATACACACTCACGTTCACGTTCACGTTCACACATATCTATTTGCCGAGCCTGCTCGGTATCTGACAAGTAATTCAATCTGGTTGCAAATTTACCCGAGTATTATTTCTCTATATACTTGAGCACTTGGTATTTGAATTCATGAATATCTGAAAGTGTTGTGCAGTGAATGAAAGTGAATTTCATATTCCGAAAGTCGCATAGTTATTTCCATAATATGTTTATGTATGTGATGCAAAATGGAGCACATCTCTCTGAACACTGTAATCAGTGTAGATAAGTTTCTTTCCGAGATATACAATTTGCCGTTGTCGGAAGCGAAATTCGCGCGTATCGTACGTGTATATATCGGCTATTGATATTAGAAACCAAAGAACGAACACGCAGTGCTCTGAAGTGATGTGACCGACTCTAATCCGATTTGCTTGATCTGCGAACAAGGTCGATTGGAGTCCGCTGAACCGGTAAACGGACTACCTCAGCTGCTGCTGCTACCTACCTAACTAAGTTGGGGGTACTCGCTATACGCGCAGAAAGATCTATCGAACTTGAATTAATTACCTGCTCCCCTTTTTTTGATACTCGTAAATGCAGTCCCTTTTTTGTGAGTGCCGTTTCCCGATTGAAGCCAAGACTGCAAAGTATTAAGTGAAAAACGAAACACATGAGACAAAGACAAAATACCTATCTAGTGAAGCGAAAATGTTTGTAATTTAGAACAGATTAAGCAGATTACTCGCTTCATCGGTGGTTTTGTGCACTTGACTATAAGAACTCAATACGTGTCTGACGATGTCTGAAACCTGATACGACATACATACAACGGAGGGATGTTGCAGAATGCAGAATAAAGACTCAACGAATCATTGCACAGCCTCCACTTAGGAACAAGCACAGCTGACCTGTTTTTGGATTTCAACACACTTTGTTTTTTTACGCACAAAAGGTACTTACTCCATAAAGAATTTCTATCTTATTTATCTATAAAGAACAATTCAATCTATGTATATCATATGACATTGACAGTTTACCTACTGTACTTGAATTTTCTATAGCATTCCTTATATTTTATATTCCTCATACATTTCTTTTTTATATCATCAGTGCAAAAGTTTGTATAAAATATTTACTCAGGTAAAATGAGAATGTTAAAAAAAGTTCTTAATCAGCAATAAATGCTGACAAATTCTTTACTTAAGTATGAAAGAATTATTTCATTTAAGGTACCATGTGTTTCATCATTGTGTTTAGCACATTTAAACAGTTACAAATGAAAAGATTTAAGACTTTTAAGGTTAAAGAAAGTTTGTGATTTGATCCACACCTTATGGCATAAGTAATCTCAATATGACAGTGCTTATAGGAAGTTGTATTTTGGAATACTTTGCAGAATAAGTATATATACTTAGTGTGTTCACACTTTTCCAATTCGAAGCGCTTATATCAGCATGGGAAAAACTTGCTTTGTCCGTAATTTGCAATTTGTTGTCATTAGTATCGGTCGTAAGGCCCACACAAGCCTAAAATTATACACCGATGTGCCGATGTGGCCATATGGTTGTTAAAAGTCAAAATTGCAGACTATGTCGGTCGACTGACTATATATACAAACACAATGTGTGTATGTAGGTTATGCAACGACTCTTAGAGGCTGGATATACTAAAACCAGATAGGCGGCCAGGCAAGTGGCCAACTGACTAGCGAAAATAGCAGCAGAAACTATAAAAAAACAACACTTACTTTTGCGCATGTTTATATACCTGTGTGTGTGTGTGTGAGTGTAAGAGTGCAGATAGCTGTATGCATCGGGCCTAAAGTAAACAAAAACAACTCGAATTCGACCTTGTCTGACCCACTTTAGACGGCGCAGTGCCAAAACTGACAGCTGTGCGGCATTTTACAATTTATGTACGAAAACGAATACGAAAACGAGTGCGAGTGCGAGTCTTAACTTATAGACTTATTTCACAGTGCTGCAAGTAATTCATTTGAGGCGCCGCATGCGTGTTTCGCGACTTGAAAGTGTTTTGCTTTGGCAACGCAAACAGCGCCGATAGTCCAAGTCCAAGACCAGGCGACCAGGCGAAGCTAGTCGAAGCAGTCAACAACCGTTGGCAACGCACCGCAGCGGCAACAGCTTTGAACGACAACAACGCCAACAACGCCAACAACAACAGCAGCAGCAACAGCAGCAGCAAAAACAAGAAGAACGGCAACAACGACGACAACAATGTGCCGCTTGTGCGGCAGCCTTTCTTGTTGAGAGCGCCTCATTTATAAAATTCGAAACACCGCAGAGGGGCGCAGTCGTCCGCTCGATAATGATTTATGCAACACTCAAATCAAATTGGATCTCAGATACAAATTGTTGTCATAACCCAAGAGATACGGCCCAAGGGTGTTAGCGATTACCCCCGAGATCGACTCCAAGTCTGCGTCGAGCCGATAGCCTGCGTATTAATTGATGGATGTGAACTGCGACAACATCTGCGCCTAAATGACGACCACGACCAGGGCGGCACAGCATAATGGCTGTACTACATGTATGATACATACATACATCTCTCTCTCTCGCTCTCTATATGGATGTACATATGTTATGTATGTAGTATATCGCGTGCTGGCTGATCTAGCCGGCTCTCTGTCCCGGCATGGGCTGCTCGGGCTGTCGGAGCTGCTAGTTGTTTGTCTAGTGGCTACCGACTAATAGGGCTAATTATACTGCTGCATCGCGTAGGCAAAGCATTTCGATCTACGCACCGAGATTAACCATGCCTCCAGACATTTGAACTCAATTAAAAGAGGCCTGCCTTGTGCGTTCGTGCCTTAAGTCTTCTGTTTGGCTCTGCACGCTGCCAACGAACTCGTCCCTCGTCCCTCGACGCTCGTCGCTCGTCGGGTGTGTAATGGAACAGCAAGCAGAAAACTCGTTCTAAGCAGACATGTTGCTGCTGCCACTGCCACTGCTGCTGCTGCTGCTTATGTATTACCCAACAACACTGCGAGCCGTAAAAGTGTCGTTCAACTGAAGTTGAAATTTTGAATTTCGAGTACGAAAAGCAGTCGCTAAATGAAGAACAATAACAGCGCGAGCTCACATAAAGACAATCATTAATGCCTGACGCCCACAATGTCGCGACGTCGCGACGACGCGTTGCCACTTTAACAATATGCCAAACTGGCAGTCCAGGCAGCATTTGGCCAGGCTGCCGGCCTCACCACGGCTCCAACTCCAACTCCAACTCTGACTCCAACTCCGACTGCGGCTTCGGCTGAAGTGGAAATAAATTATTACGTTATTGAGGAGAGTAATTGCGACAGACAACGCTGTGGCAAACCCTTAGCCATGGCTGCAAATAGATTTACAAGTCGCGTCTCGGAAACACCTCCCTCTCCCCTCTCCTTTCGGCCCCTCCTGCTCGGCTTGGCTGCCGCCCATGTATTCATCAGTCACACTCTTTGTTCGACCAGCTCAGCCGCCTCGGTTGCCTTCCCCCGCAGTTGGCAATTTGCGAAACAAGAAACGCGCTTTTCATGTTATTGTTATAGTTTGTCTTCTTCTTCTAGGCTTTCTAGGCTCAAGACATAGGTCGACCCGTATCCTGTTTGGGGATCTCTCTGGATCTCTGCCTTGGCTAGGCATCTCTTAGATTTATGCACTTAACGCAGCAACGCGAAGAACTGTTCATAAATTAGCCCGTATCAAGCAGGCTGGCGGTTGTCTAATGTCGCTTTTTAATTGAACTCATTAAATTGAGTTCCTAACTCCGAGTACATTTGCCTAGCCAGCCAGATCGAGAGAGAGAGAGAGGTGGGGAGAGAGGAGGCAGGGAGAGAGGTGCACATAAATTATGCCAATTATTTTCATGCCTGCAATAACCATGCCAAGTCCTGATACCAATAAAGTCGAGATTCAATTTGAGTACTTCGCCGCCGGCCACTAAGACTCTGAGGAGTAGTGCAGGCAACAAAATGTTGTTGTTGTTGTTGCTGTTGTTGGGGCCTGGGGCTATCCAGCTGCCTCTCAGCGCCGGAACGGTCAGTCCCACGCACATTTTTAAAGGTTGTTGTGGTTGCTGTTGTTGTTGTTGTTGTTGTTATTGCATTCATTTGAGAGTCTTTTATTTACATTTTTATTTTTGCTGCATTTCATTAAAAGTCGACGGTTTGAAGCCCATTACGTATGCCACCTCCGATGCACAGCAACGAATCGTAGAACCCGAAGAACACAGCATAACAATAACAACAACAACAGCAACAGCAACAGCATGATAGACACAAAACTCAGCACCGTGAGGCGGACAACGAAAAGTCCCAGTCGCAGGCAAAGTGGAAGGTAAAGCCGAAGACGAAGACGAAGACAAAGTCGAAGTCGAAGTTGGAGTTGAAGTCGACGGCGACGGCGAAGGCGCAAGCGCAGGCGATGACGGCGTAGATGTTGAAGTCTGTTAATGCTTATCATGACGGCGATGATGAAGCCGACGTCAGCGTTGGCACCGCAACTAATCGAGTGACTTTCTGGCCCTGGTCCAGCCCCCGTGGCTCCAGGTCTGGCTCAGGTCTCTGTGGCAGCATCAGCAGCAACAGAGCAACAGAGCAACAGCAGCGCAGTGCGCATATCTTGTGCATTGTTTGTGCTCTTCATTTACAATCGCCTGTAAATTGCGGCCCAGCTTGCAGCTTGTCTTCTACGTGTACTCCGAACATTGTTAATTATAAAGACCGCTCGGGTACCGCATGGATTTCTCGTAAGGAGAGAAAATTATTTTATCTCTTCGGCTTTGGCTTCAGCTTTGGCATCGCCATCGACGGTGATTAGAAATCGGTGGGAGCAGCCCTCGGATCAGCTAAGCTAGACAAAAAAAAAAATAAAAAAAAAGAAAAAACGAGTGCCGACTCTAATCAAATTCATGCACGAGAGTATCTCCTCAGCATTGCGAAGGTCTTTGGATAACCAAGTTCACAGCAATATTAGTTCCGTTCAATTACGCTTAAGTTTATAGTACGTACTCAACGCAATTATTTATGCTGCTTACTATCCAATGTTAAAGATGGTGAATATACTTGTATATATTGGCAGGTACATATCATCTATATTATATCATGATGATTCTTCAACAAATTGTTCCACATCATACCAAGTTGAAATTGAAAATCGGTTTCATTTTCACACCTCCATAAACAACGTGATATAGAATAGCGCACTTCAGGCGTATATCATTCCTAAGGCATTCAGGAATTGAGATTTCAATTTAAAATTTAGCATCAACTTAATTAAGGGGTGGCCATTGAGACAGTTTGTCCGACATTTTAAAATAATATATCGACAAAGCCTCCATTCATCGGCTGTACACAAATGAGTATCTATGACTTTATTATACCCTTTATGTGCGACATATTTCACATGCTATTTGTATGTTATGTTTTATAGCAGAGTCTGCTATATATATTTTATGGTATATAAACATATTTTGACACCCAATTTGGAGTTTGGCTCAGCCTGAATTAGACATTCAATTTCGCAAGTAACGATTGTATCTGACTGTCATGTAGGATATCTTTTAGTCGTACATTTTTGGCTAGAATCTCTTAACTTGTTTATGCGCCCATATTACCTGAGAGGGCGCACCCAAAACACACCCGCAGCTGCAGCAATAAAAACTCCATACGTATGTATATATGCATATGTATGCACATAAATATGCAGATACACACACAGACACATGCATAGAGATATCTACACTTAAGCAGTAGACGGGCATGCACAATCGAGCAAACCCGCTGACGAGGCACCCAGACGACGCACCGAAAGGCGGATAGTCGAAATGGTATCCAAAGACGGACAGCGCCCAACAATCCAAGCTCTGTAATGGAACTGCAGCAGGAGAGCTCAGACAGGCATCTAGCGTGCTGAAGGACGGTCATGTGATGGCGACGGGGCAACGGCAGAGACAGAGCAGGGGGGCATGAGGTGGGCAACGTGGGGCCGAAGTACGAGTGCGGCCAAATAAAAGTTGATTACGAGTCTGCGTCCCCGGCCCAGCCCGGCTTGACTCGACTTGACTTGACTGCCTGGCAGCCTGCAAGGCATGCCTAGCTCCGGCTGGCTGGCTGGCTGCCTGGCTGGTCCATTGTCGTGAAGCAGATTAGTTTGCCATCGGGTTCAACTTTATTTGCAACACAAATTTTCATTCTAGTTGAGTGCAGGCACAGCCAGACCCCGAGCCAGAGCCAGAGCCAGAGCCAGCCGTGGCCAAGCTGCAAGCCCAACCAAAAAGAGACCAAAGCAGCAGAGCTCACGAAGCTGCTGGATTTTCCGCATGTTGCAGCAGCGACCGCGAAGTCAGCCTAAAAATTGAACAACGCCCAAAATCTTGTTTTGCTTTAGAGTGAACTCACGATTTTTGGCGCGGTCGCAACGCAGCGCGGACCAGACAAGACTCGAATAGACCCGACTATACCGAACTGAGACTATGAACAACAAGGAAGGACATTAATCGTAGTGCAGACAAAGCGCTTAACTTATAGAGACGAACTTTGCACACCCTATTCACTGCCCAATTCTATTAACAATGATATAATAATATTTTATATTAAATTGGTACTTCAGCTTAATGAACTTTCCAGAATCATAATAAATGTGTGCTATCTTAAAATGATGAAATATATTGTTCAATTCATAATTATAGAATAATTGTGACTCTCAAGTATTTCAATAATTTTAACACTTTAGATTCAACATCATTATAAATCTATTCTCTCTTAAGAATTTAAAATATCCTGTTCAATGTATAGTTATAAAATGATTCAGACTTCAATCTTTATACTTGATTTCCAGAATATAAAAATAACATATATTTATATATTCATTATATATTTGTTTTGTCTCAAAAATGAAAGGTTATCATGCCATGTTTTTTGCACTGACACTTATCAGGCCAACATACATCATCAATATGTCAAAGTTCATACATATTTCTGATTAGCCTTAAGGTTTTGCGATCTCTTTATAAAAAGCACAGCTTATAAGCAATTTAACTATGAACAATATCAATATCTACACTAAACTTTAATTTACCTCACGATCAGCAAGGTCATATTTCCTCAAGTTTTCTTCATAACCCAAGTTTGGAAGACTGGAACTTAAAAGCCTCCATTTAAGCCAATGGGAAAACTCATTTCGAATACGAAATGTTCATCATTTGGGCCCTCGCTCTGCTAATGAATTCACGATGTCAATCAAAGCTTTGGGAAAATACAATTTAAGGACTGACCGAAATCTTGCCAAGCGCCTTGCGGCAATCGGCGAAGACCGAAGAGTGCATCACATGGCCATTAATCGTTGCTCAGGCTGCTGGCTGTCTGGCAGTCTGGCAGTCTGGCTGTCTGGCCGTCTGTCTGTCTGCTCGACTGGCTGTCGTATGTGTGTTAAGAGAAATTTAACCAAATGGCACAAATATTGTGTGCTACAATTGTTGCGCAATAATAGGTAGGCAACGCTCAACGTTACAGTACGCTATGGTGCTGCATGGTCTTAAAACCAGTGAATGCGAAAAGTAACAGACGGGGATAGGAGACTGCAACTGGGAATGGGAACGGGCACGGGCACGCGAAGGAGACACGGAGAAGTAGAAGGCAAAGGAGACTGCGAGTGCAACTGGGACTGGCAACTGGCAACTGGCGCTTTACTTACGAATGCGCACTCACACTCGTTTCTATCGAATAGTGGAGCCTGTCTAAGCCAAATGCGGGCAAAACATAATATTGCAACATACTTGGCCGTAAATTCAAACGACGCTGCGCCAACTGCGAGGGTGTGAGGTTGGCCAGAGCCCCAGTCGGAGCCAGAGCCGTGCCTCGTCTCCCCTCCTCTCACCTTGCCTCGCCGCTGTTTCTCGACTGACATAACTGGTCATTCGCTTGTGGAGCTGCTGCTGTGGTTGCTGCAGCTAAGGACACGACGCTGCAGCTGCACAAACTGCAAACTGCAAACTGGAAATTCGCTAGTGGAAACGCGACTCGCGGCCAGACAGTTGGTCCGTCGGCCCGAAACCGGATTGGCAATAAGTTCGAGTTCGCAGAGCGCAGAGCAACAGCCGCAAATGCAGATGCAGCCTCAGCTTCAGCTACAGCTACAGATCGGTCTATTTATCAATAGCTCAGCTCGGCTCAGCTCAGCTCAGCTTGGCTCGCTCCAGTTGAGGGCCAATCTGAGCCAGAGCCATCCCAGCTGGGGCGGCACAGTGGAGGTACTTGTTGTGACTTTGACTTCGGCTACCGTTTTCAGGGGGTATTTCTGGTGTGCTCTATTAATAGACCGAGGGTAACTCAAATGACAGCCCAGGTGGGCCGCGCAATCGTTTAAATTACGCAATTTCTCAAGGCAGTTGCTAATAATTAACATAAAAAGTGTATTACCATAGAACGAAACCCCCTACTGCCCCGCCCAAATGGTTGGACTGGTTGTAACGGGCCTTGGGCCATTTCATTACCATCGCTAATTCCGTTCTGCCATTTGTCTCTGTTCTAAGTGTGTCACCGCAGCGAGGTTCAACCGTACTGTACTGTACTTCTCATTTATTCAGTTTTATGCGACAAATTGCCTTTTAAAGTTGGTCTTGAATAATGATGATCGAGCATTCTCTAGAGAAGTTTCACCTCTGTAGATAGAGGCTTCTCACTTCTCGGCCGACAAATGTAGCGCTTAAATGTTCTAAGCATGTCTTGAGCAATTCCACTCAACTCCACGCGCTGTCCCTCAACAATGGACGATGGCTGCAAAAAAACTAGTTCAACACACAGTGGCTTCCACTCGTACTCACACTCACAGTTCTTACAGCAAACATTACAAAAACATTTCTCTCTGAAATGCGTCTAAAGTACCGCTCGTAATTGTCGCACATGATTCGACGTTGGGAAATTATCGCGCGTTTAGGCAGACACAGACGTGACCACTTAATGTTCTGTGCACAGTGCTCGCAGTAAGTGTGCGTACGTGTGAACGTCTCTGCGAAATCGATGCTCAATCTGTCGACCAACTGCCGAGGCACAAGGTTAAATGAATTTATTAAAAACATACATTTAGTCTCAAGATGATATTCTTAAGATGTATACAATCAATCTGGCTGGGGGCAGGCTTACATATATAATATATATTACCAACAAAAGGAATATACACAAGTCTTTTTATAGTTTTCTTCTTTGAAAATCGGTCAATTGGGCGTTACAACAGCTGCTATTATAGAGGAGGACGTCCTCTTTACCGTTAGCAAGAAACCTGATACACATTTTTGGCCAAAATGGAAGCTGGATGATTAAATTGTTAGCATGTCTGTCTGTCCACATGTACTTGTCTGCAACAATTTATGTGCTCAAATGGCACAGTTTACAGCTTGACCCAATTGCCGGAGCGGAGCAGAGTCTTCGGCACATTGCTGAAACCGGGACGTGAGATCTTATCTGCCTTTTTCGTAGCCGAGTGCGACATACCCCTCCCCCAGCTTACAGCATCTGTAAAATGGAAAGTACAGTGGGAAGTGGACAGAGCAGGAGGAGGAGAAGGAGGAGGGAGGCAAATGATCTTCAGGAAATTATCGGATTGAGGTTCCCAACATTAGTTGCACATTGAAAACGTATTGCGGTAGGCAATTAAACACTGAAGCAAAGGCATTGAAACATACACACACACACACACACACATATACAAAGAGTCATATGTATTCAGGTGTGTGTCGCTTCTGTAGCAAGCTCTGATTTTGTGGTAGATCCAGCTTACGAAACTCTACAAATTTATGTTGAACTCTGTCCAAATCGATTTATCTTAGTGACCGTGTCGCTTCGTTTTTGGTTTCGCCGCCAACTTGGCACAGTGGGGCAAATGCGAATATCAATTAGGAAAATAAAACGATTTTAAATGTATATCAAGCTCAGGTAGTAAAATACCCTTAACATAAAATATGCTTACCTATTTTTGATGTCTAAATTCGTCATCTTTACCCACTGTGCGCATATGCGCTGCGCTTTACTAAAAACAAATTGATAGTCACATCTGTCTCGGCATCTAATATATTTAAGTAGTTCGCCGAATTAAAATGTTTCCCTTCATTAGGTAATTCGTTTAGTCGAAGTGTTTAGTCCCAAAATGAAAGTGTTAGGCCTCGAATTATTCAATATACATAACCAATTTCAATGCGGAGCTCAGCAGCACAGCATGAAGTTGGAAAAACAAATTCAAGTTGCACTGCTGCCACGGGAAGCGACGCAGCATATTGCGGGTCTCAGCATCTGTTTTGTGGTTGTTGTTGCTGTTGTTGTTGTGGTTGCGGCGTCGGCGGTGACCAACCCAAACCCCAACCCAACCCAAGACAGTCTAACACTCTCAGACCGAGACTCTCGAGCTCCAGCTCCGACATCAGCTGCAACAATCTAAAACAAGCTTTCATATTTGTCTTAGGTAACACAATTATGATTCGGTTAAGTTTGAGACTTACCTACATGGCTCTCGGCGTTGCTCAACTGTTTAATTAAGTTCAATTTTGGCTCTACTAGCTAAATATAGCTACATGAAATTGGGGGTATTCTTGATCCAATTGCACTCTTATAAATTGGTGTACTTGAAATTAAATAAGTGCAAGAAGAACTTTGTTTATCAATGTTATCACACAATCAAAATTGTTCAATTGTCAATGCAAAGTAATCTTCACTTTGCATTGACAATTCAACAATTTTGATTGTGTGATAACATCTAATCAAGATTAAGAAACTAATATAAGATGAGAATACAAATCTAAACTATTCAATTCATAAAGATATTAGAGATAGATATAAATGAAATATACAAATGACAGCAAAATTCGGCTCTCTAAAAAGCCCCCTGAATACGTGATTACTATATTGTTTACGATATTGTTTAGTTGAATACGTGAATGTGATATTTCATTCATTCAACTGTTCAGAGTAAATAAATGTGCAATTAAGCAAGGTCGAAAATTCGTATCTGTTGTATGAGTCAACTTTCGTTCGACGCTGTCGAACGTCGAACTTCAAAGATACGTGCCCTTTCAAGACAATAATTCTTTCCGTCTTCTGTGCTTTTTGCAGCAATGGCTTCCAGCAGTAGCAACGATTCCCGCAGACAAAGTAACAGCCCAACACATGTGCCGCAATGCCGCCTGAGAACCTCCAGCACCGACATCGCCATCGCCAACGACACCGACACCGACACGAACTCCAAGACAGACACCGGCATCGGGACTGGGACTGGGACTGGGACCGGGACTGGAACGAAGGCAGATGCGAGCGAGGGCAGCCAGAAAGAATGCTACTATTATCAACCACCTACCTCCCAACAGCAACAGCAACAGCAGCAACAGCAACTGCAGCAGCAACGGCCAAGTTGGCCAAGTCTGCAGTTTGGCCCATGGCTGGGCGCAATGACCGCCTATCGATTGCTGACAATCAGCCTCCTAATTGGAATTCTGTGTCTACATCACGTTCACGGAGTGGATCCCAAATTCGACCCCTCCACGCGCATGAGGCTGGTGCTGGTGCCGGCCGACGCACAGGTCGGCTCTGTAATCTACAGATTGCGTGCAACTGACGAGGAGTTCGACTATCCACTGACCTTTGAGTTTATGGGCGATGCATCGTCGTCGACCGTCAAGGTGGAATCGCTTCCATGCACCAAGTACAATTCGGTCTGTCAGGCAAATGTTGTGCTGCAGCGTCGCCTCGAGCCGGGCCGCTACTACGACTTCCAGGTCTCCGTGAAGGACACAAATGGTGGCATAGCCATGCAATTGTGCTCAATTACAGCGACCAATTTCAGTACACCCCACGACCTCATATTTCCACACAAGCCGGGCATCATTATGATACCCGAGGTGAGTACGCCCCATCGCCCCATCACAGCATCCCGACATCATCATCCCGATAAGTTCTAATCATGCACCTCAAATCTGTTTGTAATAGAAATACCTTTCTGTCAGCCATTATTACATACGTTCACATTATTAATACGTGTCCAAATCCGCTAGAACGAATGTGAACCCAAGCCATAAAGATCATTCTTTCTAACTGTTATTGAACATAATAGCATTCTGCATTGAACAATATTGATTTGAGGCTTTACTTGAGTAAAATTCATGGCGATTCCATATGTTGCTGTAGTGAAGCCACCTTTACTTGCTATCTAGGTTCATTTTAAACTGTTATCGAACTCATAAGTCTGGCAAACATGGTATTATTTTCCTTGGTTACGCTTGGAAAACAGTTGCTCAGTTTGTTGAAAATCAGGAATAAATAATAAAAGCATTCGTCATGGCTTTTCAAATTTGCGCAAACGTACAAACTTCCTAATCGTGACTAGATCATTTAATATATTGACCACCCCGTTTTCACGCTTTTCAACTTTAGTCGAACATTATCTCTAAATCTTTTTATAATCTCTGGAGTGTAAACTAAAAGTGAATTAAGTATTTTCATCGGTCTTTGCTAACGTTTTTCATATAAAACATCGACGTTTTTCGATGCACCTTTTAATTTTCGTACTGATTATTTACAAATTTATGAGATAAATAAAAAATGCATAGGTTTTTATATGTTTTGCCCACTAGATAATAAAACATAAAATATTCGAGTGCAATTAAACATATCTTTATAAACTTAATGTGAAGTAGTAAATAAATTTAGTTTAATATTAAAACTAACTTTACACAATTCTTCTCGTAGGATGCAAAACGAGGCACAGAACTCGACTATGTAATTGCCCGAAAGAATCCGCTTTATCAAAAACCAGTCTACCTCGAGTTATGGGTAAGTGATTAGATGATATATATGATATGTATAGAGCATATAACCAACCAATGTATTTTGTGAACCCTTTAGGGCTCACCATTATTTGCCATAAGACAGAAAATCATATCGCCCGAGACAACAGAGGGTACCGTCTTCCTACTGGGACCCTTAGACTTTGAGAAACAAGCCATGTACCACTTAACGATACTGGCCAATGTACGTCTGTCCATCATGGTAATTTAAATAATTCAGTTAAATAACGTGTTTAACTTTAGGATGCATATGCTGAACCCGGACAGGATGGACGTAATATTGCGGGCATGGAAATTGTTGTCATTGTGCAGGATGTACAAGATCAACCACCCGTGTTTACACTGGCGCCTCCAGTTACGAAATTACCACCTGGTATTCTTCCCGGCGACAAGGTAATTATCGCAAACAGCTACGTGGTAACAAAAGTTCTATTCAAAGTATTCATATTCTTGAAGATATTGCAAGTTCATGCGGAAGATGGCGACAAAGGAAATCCGCGTGAAGTACGCTATGGTTTAGTCTCTGAGAACAATCCGTTTACATCATTTTTTGACATCAACGACACAAGTGGTAAGAAATATATTTCATTTAATAGAATTAACATAAAATTACTAACTTAACTTGGCTGGGCCCGTTACTAAGGTAACGTAGATTGATTCAATGCAAGACCAAAATCTGACATCCTCAAGATGCGGAAATGCTTTCTTCTGTCTGTTACAATTGCATAAAGCGCTGTTCTACCCTTATAACTATTTTTATGGATACGACAACGTCAGAGAGAACGACATATTAACATAACTACAGCGCAAGAACAGTCTTAACAGCAATCGAACGGGCAAACTGCAATCCGGTCGTTCTGACGGTCGGTCGGATGGTCTGACAGTTGGTCCGTCGTTAGACTCGTTAGATAGTGAAGCTCATCTGCAGCGCGATACGTTCGCTGTGACCAAGTTCTGAAACTGCAATTTGGCTCTAGGCTTCGCTTCTCGCTGTCTTCCGACTCTACTCTACCCCTCCCTTCCCTTCCCTTCCTTATCCTACCCTACCCGCACTCCACACGAGTAATGATTGCTCGAGCTCAGCTTCCTTGTTTCGTGCTCGTCTGGTTCATTGCCAGTTTGATGGCAATGACTCTGGCTCTGGCTCTGTCCCTGTCTCTGGTTGTGGCCCAGGCCAGGCTCCCAGGTAGACTGGTGTCTGGTGTCTGCCATCTGAAGTCTGCCTTTTGTTTTGCTTTTCGCTGAAAATTTCGAATCTCTATCGCAACTTCGAATATGTGTGAGTGTGAATGCGTGTCTGTGTGTGCATGGGGCATATTTGTTAGCCCGGTTTTGCGGTCGTCCTCAACCAGAATTGACAGAATTCTACATTTCAAGCAAGCCAGAAGAATTTATCTCTTGTACCTTTTGGTTATATGCAGATATTGAAATTGCCAACTGGCAATCAAAGTTGACGATGCATTTGATTAGACTTGATTAGTGAGTGTCCAAATATATGCAAATACTGATTGCCGCATGAATACTCGTACTTGTGTGACATCTACCCACAGATACATATATATGCAAACTAAAGGTATTGCAAACATTCACAGGAAACTGGAAAAAAAAGTATTCTCGTTCTCATCGCAGCACCTGATTACTTTCTGTTTCCTTTGTCCCCCAGATAATTTAACCAGCTGGCGAGCAAAAAAGTGAAATGAACCCATTAATGATCATAACTCGGCCACTTCGTCCACTCCATAAGTATGAGAACGTTTTCTTTTTGCTTCTTTCTCGCCAAGTGCAGCAGTTCCCATGGATGTCAGCTCAGACTTTTTACAGTCTGCTTCATATAATAATATTTTTTGTCGAATATTTTCTTGGAAAAAAGTGTAATCTTTTTATTGACCGCAAAGATGTTGGGATATGGTTTCGTTTCGATTTTATAGCTACTTAACTTTTTTCTATTTCATCTGAAATAAACAAATTTAAATTGTTTTCAATTCTTGCCATTGTTGCAGGTGAAATCTTCCTAATGCGCCCTCTCGAAGACATTGCTGCCATAACGCATGTGGGCGATCCTGTCCTGCTCACTGTAATTGCGGAAGAAGTTAAGGTTGGTCGTGACGAACCTCCAGCCATGGCCTCCACGGTGCAATTGGCGTTCTTTCTGCCGGATCGTACCAATTCGCCGCCTTACTTCGAGAACGATCAGTAAGTATGCAAGTATGAAACATGTAATAATGCTCCAGTGGTGCCCAGCACTCCGATCGACTAGCAGATACCCAGTCTTACAGCGAATGCTCGAAAATCAATCGAATTTATGATGTTCTAAGTAATTAATGTGCGTATAGATCTATCATAATAATTTCTTATAGAATTGTAAATTAACTTTCACAAACACTTCAAATGGGTGTCACAGAATACTTCAAAAGTATTTGCAGAGTATTCAGTATTCAGTGTTATTCAACTGAACAACTTCTTTGCTACCTACTATACCTGCCCTACCGCAATTCGGTGTACTCGACTTGCCCACGACGACTATATTAAGTCGCATACATAGACCAACTACAACAACAACAGCAACAACAAGATGTGCTGCCACATGCATTTACATAAATTTCGAACAGTCCACAGTGCAGACGATAAGATTACAACCACATCAAGAAGAAAACCAAAAAAAAGTGGAAAAACAACGACTATATCAATTTATGCCAACTTACTTTCAAGCGCAGTTCGTCCCAGCGAATTCCGCCAAACTTGAAATACCTTCAACAAAATTTGAACCACAGCGCGTCGTGGGCTGCTTCCTAGTCGATTGGTCGGTCGTTTGCTTGGTCGACTGCTTGGTTGGTCTGTTGGTCTGTTGGTTCATCGGTCGATTGGTCGATTTGCTGCAGCATTTACATACTCGTAGTTCTTTCTTCCATGCTAATAACTCGCTCACGATTTGTTTCTGCTTCCTCTTTTGTGTTTTCTTCCCCCTTCCCTCCACTCCCCTCCACTTGATTCCTTACTTTTTGCAGCTACGTCTCGAGGGTGGACGAGAATGCGCCGCAGGGTACAGCTCTGACGTTCGTCGATCCATATGTGCCGCGCGTGTACGATGATGATATTGGCAAAAACGGCGTCTTCTCACTGACACTGCTCAACAATAATGGAACTTTCGAGATTTCGCCGAATGTGGCCGAGCGTAGTGTATCGTTTCTTATTCGGGTGCGCGACAACTCTTGGCTGGACTACGAGCAGCGCCATTCGGTGGAGTTCAAGATACTCGCCCAAGAGTTAGGACCGGCCACGAATCTCTCGGCCATCGTTAATGTCACAGTATACATTAACGATGTTAATGACAATCAACCGGTATTCGATCAGCCAACTTATACAGTGGAACTTCCGGAGAACATGACAGTGGGCACAAAGGTTGTGCAGGTACATGCCACAGATCTGGACTCCGGTTTGGGTGGCAAAGTGCGGTACACTGCCATACTGGGGTATCTCAACACGTCGCTTAATCTGGATGCAGAGAACGGTCTGATCTCGGTATCCACGAATACACACGGCTTCGATCGGGAAGTGATGCCTGAGTATCATCTGTATGTGGAGGCACGCGACATGGACGGCAATGGTAATCGGGCCCAGGTGCCGCTGATTATCAAGCTAATCGATGTGAACGATGAGACACCCATCTTCGATAAGGAACTGTACGAGTTCATACTGTCACCCAATCTAGATGGCTTCACTACTAGCGCATATATTCATGCCACAGACAAGGATGCCACAGCACCAAACAATGTGGTGCGCTACGAACTGATCAATGGCAATTATGAGAATAATTTCATATTGGATAAGGTTACGGGCGAGTTGACCGTACGCGAAAAGATACATTTGCGTTCGAAGAAGCAAGTCATCAAGCGTAGTCGACGTGCTGCACCCTCCTCGGTCATTCCCGAGGAGGAGGGAGATCTCTTTATACTGACCGCTCGGGCATACGATCTGGGCGTGCCAGTGCGCTTCTCAATGACAACCATACGCATTTATCCGCCAGAAAGCCGCAAGCGAACTGTGACGTTTGTGGTACCCGGCCTCAATCCGGATAAGCGCAAGACCGAGGAAACTCTGTCGGCCATAACGGGAGGCAAGGTTTTCATACACGATATGCGTGCACTGCAGCCGGAAGAGCCTGGTGCAAAGGAGATATCCAATGGCAATCCCAACATCAAGGAGCGCAGCGTGGTCACTGCCACAGTGCTCTACGATAGCTCGTCCGTGGTAGACATCTCGCAGATTCAACAGCGTCTCTCGCAGTACAACAACTCGTACGCCATAATGCCCCAGGATAGAGCCGACACAGATGTAAGTTATCTGAGAGAGAGAGAATGTTAGAATTGTTGACTAGTTTGCGTTAATAGACTCTCACTCCCGTGCAGACGCAGTACAAAGCCGAGAACAAGGTACTCTTCTGGCTACTCATCCTGTTGGCCACCCTGGTGGCCCTCACCATCTTGATCCTGCTGCTCTGCTGCATCTGTTCTTGGTGTCCACTCTATGGAGCAACCTCGTAAGTACCGCCCCTTCTATAATACATCAACCCCAACGGAATGTTGCAAACTATCCCCTACTTTCATCCCCTGATTATTGACTCGGTAACTTAGTCTCGGTATGCAAGAGATGGTACTGCAATTGGAAAAATACCATACGAAGCTATACGAAAAATGCCACATCATTGTTAATAATTCCACCAACACAATAATACTTGAACGTTATGTGTAGCATAATGACCGTCAATAACAAACTTTTAACAAAGCCCTAACGAGTTTGATAATCAACTATTATGAAATACCTTGGGTCCGCTGCACTACTTGAGCTCTTCACGCAGATCCCGATAAGAAAGAAACAACTAATAAGTAACGAATATTGGTCCGCATGTGTATCATAAGAGTTTCGATTTCACTAACTGAATTTATCAATCGGGAACGATAAACGTATACAAAAGTTTATAGAATCGTACCAAAGACTAAGTACAGAGTTAAGAACCAATAACTTTGCGAAACTCATTGAAATAATTCCCATTCATTCACAACACTTATCTCATCTTTAATTGTTTATTTTTCTCTTGTAGCAAAAGAATAGTTAATATCAGTAAAACTGAAGACGATGTACATCTAGTGCATAGGGAAATGGCAAATGGAAAACAAACAAAATCTGTTCAGGTAGATTTTGATAATTTTCGAATCACACAGTAGAGTTCTTGCAATCAATAAGTAAAACAAAATAAGCTTCAAACACACACTCACAAAATGGCAATTTCGTTAGTTATCTATATTAAGTTTTTCCATTATTAAATTCATTATAAAAACCTAAACGGACACACTCCTTAACAACTTATTTTCCTTGTAACTCACAATGGTCTTGAAGGTTACATTTCTTTTTTTTCTGATTTCTACACTTATAATTTGAAATTACATTTACTTCTGTGTATTCGATTTAAGTTATAATCAAAGTATTATGACATACAAATGTGTATGATTTACTGCACGTTACAGGTCGCAGAGTGGATGGGAAGACGAGAGGCTTGGTCAGCGGAGAAGCCATCCGATACACGAACGAAACCCACACGCTGGGAGTTCCGCGATGGCCGCGAACAGTCTGACGAAAACGTAGAGATGCAACAGCCCGGTGTCCACAATGATGGCGATGCAATGCGCCACAGCCAATCAGCAGAGTATCAGCAAAGACGCGTCCGCATCAAGTACGTTATGAATGGAGGAAATTTCAATAACTGCTCCTGTTAATATTTATATTATGTTTTCAGGAATAACCGCACAACCAAAGAAGATGCTCATCATAGTTTCCATAATTCTAGAACTAATTTAATCAACGATCGTGATGTTTACATTGAAGACGTCATGGATGACCAGAACCTGGTCGAAGTCAAGGAAAACTTTAGCCGTGCCAAGGGGAACAGACATCTGGAACATGCACGTAGCAAAAACTACGACTCTGAAAACCGCCAGATTGACGACGATTCAATGCGAAGACACGAAATCGATCGTGGTAGCGACATCGACCTAAATGCTACGCAAAACAGTCTCAAAAATAAGCGAGAACTCTTCATTAAGGATGGAAATGTTGAGATTCTACAACTAATGACCAGAGACAAGACCCGGGACGGGCCCACACTGGACGATGATAATATTTATGTAAACGTTCCCATGAAAACATCTAACAACCTTTCGCATCCACAGTTGTTAATGGTAGACAATACGGGCAAGGAGATCCTGATGCGAAGATTCATTGAAGAGCAACCTGACGGAAAGCAAATAATCCGTGAACATTATCACATTGTTCCCGGCGCAACCTATATACAATCTATGCCAAACGAAATACAACAAGGATCAACACTCAAAGGCGATACATTTCCCTTTGGAAAATCGGGACCAAATAGCATAGTCTACTCGCAGACAGAGCCCGAGGTAAAGGTAATCCATACACAGTCGGTGCAGGGTGTCGAGGGGGCATCGCAAATGCAAGCAGCCATTTCGAATCAGTCAATTACCCAAGAGCTTGAGCACTCGCTGAAGCAACAGAATGCGCTTCTGCGTCAGATTCTGATGGAGAAGGAGAAACTGGAGTCGCGGTACAGTCAACACGAGGTAGTTTTAGAAACACAAAGTCTTCCAGGCCAGTCGATGGCCATTGGCACGCAGACGGACTGCGACGCGGGCACACAAACCGAACCGGCTGAGAGCTACGTGGAGAGGACTACGGTCAGCTCTCAGGCACAAGTGGGGGGTACCGCGCGACGACGAGCGCGTAGCGAGAACGACGATTCCATGTCGGAGGATGAATACAAATATGTACGGTTCAGTCCACCAAACAGTCCCGAAGGAGTTTACTGGATAAAACGGCGCCGGCCCAAGAAACGATCTAGGATACGAGGCGACCCACACCAGCGTAAAAGAATAGTCATGGTAGAAGATGTCAAGCGAAAGATCAGAACACCCATTAAAGAGGAAGAAGAGGCTTACGAGAAGAAGCGTGTACCACCCAAAAAGCCCTTGCGAGAAACAAAAACTAGCATTCTACGCAAACAATTGAGTGATGAGAGCCGTAAGACAGACCATGCTGAACCGAAAGAATTCAGAGCCAGGCACAAAGCTGAACCCTTAAGTCGAGAGGTTCTAATGGAAATCTCAGATTCCCTAGACGAACATGCTAGTCCGCGACAATACAGAAGCCGCAACGTGCCTGTTCAAGAGTACTATGACAATTCCGAGGGGGAAGTCGATGAAAACGATACCGAATACTCCGTGGACTCAGACGATGATGAGATTGTAATTAGGACGAATACAAACTCTTCATATAGTCATGAACGTTCTAATGTATACGCCAAGAGGTCAAGAGACGCCGAACTAATGGAAGCGCATGTGAAGAACATATCACACCAAAATAAAGGCAAAGGCACAAGGTCGCCATCGTTGACGAGAGAAACCGAGCCAGAGGCCCAGCCAAGGCTGTCGCGACGGGACAGCTCGAGACGTAGTCAAAATACAAGAAAGCAAACATCTTCCGAGCCACCACACAACCGGGTATCCATTTCCAAATATGAAGGTGCCATGAGTGAGAATGGAAGAAACATCACTGCAACTGTTAGTGAGATTGGCGGCACGAAGCGATCCTCAACGGAACGAATCTATCAGAGTGAAACCGAGTTGGCCGGTCACGACGAGGCGGGTGCTCGCAATGTGCCCAAATATATGGAGTGGTATTACAGTAAGAAGAAGCCCTCGCAAAGCGGGCGCACATCCACGGAATCGTCCAAGTCACAGCTGTCGACCAAGAAGAAGGTTGATGTGACTGGAAAACGCGTTTCGAAGACACGAATGTCCCACAAGCCGGAAGATCAAGCCACATATGATGACTCAGGTAAATTTAAACCGGAGCCGGCTCCACGCAAATCTCCGCCAAAAGGCAGCCGCCTGTTGAAAGAAGATCGCGCCCTGAACAAGCAGCACAAGCCCAAAATAGAGACTGACACCAATCATCCGCTGCTGCAGCACTCCGAGCATCGATTCGAACGCGAAAATGCACCCGAAGTGCCACCGCCACCCACCAAGTTGCCACATTACATGTATCCTGAGACACCGCCGCATGCGGACAAGGAACATGCAGCGCAGCGCTCCAAGCCGAAGCCATCGCCCATTAAAGAGAACGAAGTGAAGATATCGAAATCTAAAATAAATCTCAATGCAGACAATCCCGGAAATGCTGCGCCACACACCTCCCACTCGTCGCATGTGCAGAAACAATTGAATGCGTCCACTCTGGAGGATGACCACGATTCGGGCATAGCCATGAACTCCCTGATGAACAGCATGGGACGTCGTAATCCGATTGCAGAGAAGAAGAGCGTATTCTCCATTGCATATGACGATGTTAGTCGCGTCAAGAAGATAGCATCGGGCGGCGAGTCGCCGCAGTATTCATAATAACATTATACGAAGATCGCGGAGCATATGTAAAGAACCCATACCCATATATATGTGATAGCCTCTAAGGCTCGTTATCCTTGAAGCACGAGTCGTTATACGATTCCTTGCGAACCAGTTTGTATACTATGCGTCTGAAGTTGTAGTTAGTTTACTTATCTCGCATGGGCGTGTTGAGGACTTTGCAAATAGTTTTTACGCACCGAAAATGTTTAAGATCTGTTTTCCTAGAAATATCAAATAGTTCTACTCAGTTTTATGATGCCCGTATATGTAGTTTCTTTGAATTTGGTTAAATGTTGTCACAACTTTACTTTGTGTATATTTATGCTTGTGGAACTTGAAGAAGTCCAACAATTTGAGGGTGACTGGAGTTTCTCTATTGTATAGTTTCTATTAAATTCGAGTATTATTTATGGCAAGCCCCAGTTACCTTTAAGACAAGTCATTCAAATGTGCTATTCCTATTACGACTCTTATTTTAATGGTTGATTAGTCTCCAAACTGTCCTCTGTATAGTTAGAATCTTATTTTGTCTCACAGGCAAATCAATATATCTTAAAATATTTAAATAATAACTGCCATATTGACGTAAAATCATCTGCATATTACAATTTAACATACAACTTCGATGTACATACATACATAGAATAGATATAAAGATGTAGGTATAATATCAATATTCTTGCCTATAAATAAGTGTACATAAAGTATACATACATATACATATATGTATTTATATTTAAGAACAAACGCACCTGATTGATGAAAGCAATATATAACATATGTTTGGATTAATCAATTAAATTATATACATATACATATTAGATATACATACATAGTTCACATACAAATGTACGAGTTGAAACAAAATATCATGTATAATGTTTTTATATCAGATTATTGAATATACAAATACAAAACGTATTCATTAAAAAGCAAATATCACTTATTTTATTACTGGGGAACATTATCTTCGTAACTTTTGAAATAATTCAAGGAACATATGGAAATATCTTCTATATACTTATGTACATATCTAACCACAAACACACATTATGTGTATATAAATACATATGTATTAACATAATACAAAAGAGAGAGGGAACAGCAATTTTGTGGAGACTACTATTACAGATAAAATACATACATTCATACATACACACACGTATGTATGTATGTACATAATATGCATAGTTCGTTCCTGCACACTGTATATGCATGCATGCAGAAGCGACTTATCGTTTGCTAGATTCTTAACCCATCGAGACTTACATATACATATGTATTTATGTATACATACAACATCTACATATGTACATATATTGTATGTATATCCCAACAATTTGTATGTACACGAGTAATGGCTCTGCCAAAGCCAGATTTAAAGATGCAGGTGATCAAGAAGCAGTTTCATTTCTTATGGTGAAAAAAGCAATTGCAGTGTGGTGGTTTTTGCGCTCTCAGAGTAATTTTAAAAGAGAGCAAAATTCATGTTTCTCTCCACATCTTGAACTTCAACTTAGAGATCGCACATCACTTTCTGTGTACATATCTCTCTCTCTCGCTTCTCGCCGCACTATTTCTTTTCTGCTCACACAAATGCTAATGTATGTACGCGACTGCCTCACTTAACATTTTCATTTCATCATTCCTGTAATCCCCATGGCCATGCATGCTATGAATGTGTATACCACATACAGTGGTACCAAATTGTATTTGTGCAGAATTTTCTTAATATATGTATAGTAATAATATATATATTAATATATGTATAGAAAAAAATATACTACTGGGCAAATAATGAGAATGATGTATAAATATATACAAGTAGATTAGGTGTCAATTATAATGACCATAAAATAAATAAATAATAATTTACGACAGTTACAAATTAATTGTTTATTTTGTGCTTAGTTGAACGGTTTTTCGAATGTTTTATCTCACCTGCGCGTCACTGTAGCAGTGCACTGTACGCGCAAATTTGTTTACCGACCTCCGTTTCAGTTCATGCTCTCTCCGAACACAGTCTGCTGCCGAGCAGCAGCTGCCGCCAGCTACAATTCGTTTCAGTTTCAGTTTTTCTCCATCTTCTGGCGTGGTAGGTTGTGTTGTATTGTGTCAGACTCCGCATTTACACGACAAGACGCTCATTCAGTTGTTTGAGAAAATAATTTTATTAACAGAAGTTAAATAAACTTTAAAAAATGTAGAAATAATAAGCATCGCCTTCTCGCAATTTTAGCTCTTAAACGTCGTGTAAATGCGGAACAAGTATACAAATTAACTAATTTAACTTTACAATTACTTGGGCAACAATTAAATTTCATACTCACAGTCTGTTTATTCTGTTCTACTTTAGGAAAAGTTGTAATATTAGAGCAAAATGTGCAAATGTCTAGCCGGGAACGTAGCGTGCTGGTAAGTTTAATTCAATTATAGCTGGGTACTTTTATTTGTGTATGTATGTATGTACATACATATGTATGTATGTACATTTGTATATATCTTTACTACAGTAGTAGGCTGAAAGAGAAATGCTACTTTTTTATATTTTTAAGGAGTGTGAATAAATAGAAAAAACATACATGTGAAGATGCACGTATTATTTGTATACCCAATATACAATACTTTTATTCATTTACATATGTACATACAAACATCCACACATAGCAAAAGTGAACAGTGAAAACTATACAAATTGATTGTGCCGGTGTTACTTATTTAAGAACGGAAGCAAACCTATTCACATACGCACATACATATATGTACATATCCATAGACGCATACGTACAAATACATATGCCTACCCATTGTCATGCAATCCGTGTACACAAAGCGCGGTATAATTTTAGTTACAAAGCAAACAAACGCTTGAGCGCGTTAAAGAAGTTTGCATTCTGCGTTCTCTTTAAACAATATCACTCTCTTTAAGATGTACACACAAACATCAACAACAAGTGTGTGTTAAGTCTTGTTTATATATCTTGTGCCATGGCGCGTTTTATTGCTGACATCATGATTGGGGATCCTTGCTAATGACGCATATATAACATATATTCATACGCATTCTCTGGTGGTTTCATGACAAATGCATATTACGTACAATATATATTTAGACATCTAGAAATCCAATTACATGTGTACATGCATAGGGGCAATTCCAGCGTCCCGAAATGTGCACGTACGTTTTTATACTCATGTAGAGGTTATATAAAATTTGCCGTGAAGCATGCAACGCACCTTACGAGACATATTCCAACTCCATTAAGTAAATATACATTGTCAACCAAGATCAAGCCAACTAGTCATGTCTGTCCGTGAAATATAATGTGTTCTATACATTCAATATTGCTAGCAAAGATTAACTATAAATGCCGCAGCAAAATTTTTGGGGTATCGTATCATCATCTTGGTTTTGTAAATACTGTCGAATGTATGTATGTATGTGATATCTTGTGCCATTGCCATTTCCCTCATTTATACAAACTATTTCTCATCGAGCACGCTCAACTAGAGCATTCGTTTGTTTATGTTATGTATTACATACATACAAATGTCTGAATTGAAATTCATACTCCTACATACATATTTGCCAGTCTCCAGGCAGTCCCGGCTCCACTCAGTCGCGACGACTTAACTTTGTTTATCCCACCCTTGAAATAGAGCACCACAAGAATAACTTTCAGATAGCCGCCAGTTGGGCGCCAGTCGTCAAATTGACATTTCTATAAGTATAAGCTGTAACGCAATGACTAAATAAGGGCGTGTGCACAAGGGTTGTAAGAGCATATTATTTATACATATGTATGCATATGTATGTATGTTTACATATATGCAGGATCTAGTTTACATTTAAAGCAATTAACATTCATATGCGTGTAATGATACCATCCATTTCCATTTATTAATTAAGGAATGGTAATGTTATGACTATATTCATTCTTTGAATAATGCATTCCGAACATTAAAAATTGACCTACTTCTCTCAATATAATTTAGCCAATAATTCTTATAGCAATTGATGATAAAAGTTGTTTATCCTTTCTCGTTTTAGCTGCTTCAGCTGCGCACTGAGCATGCTGGTGTCCATAATCAGCGCTTTCTTTGTTGTCTTCGTGATTATCGGATTAGTGGTCTACTTTGTTTACTACCACGATAAGGAGAACGATACTACCAAAATCACAAACGAAATACAGGATGGCCTTAAGAACACGTTTGATAAGATTAAAGATAAACTAAACTAATTTTAACACAGGTAGCTATAAATGAATAAATTAAAATGCATTTTTTGTAACTTTATTATTTCAGTTCCGATAAACTATAATAAAAAAACTCCATAGCAGCCTTTATTGCACTGGCCGATATTGTGGCTTTTGCCTTTCAACGGAACGTCGAAGCCTATACATTTTACAAACCTTATACAACAATAAAGTTATTGCATTTTAAGTCTTCTGTACAAATAAAATAACATAAGTTTTGATAAATATTTATGTGTGAGGTAACATGTCTTATATTGTTCAGCTGAATCTCAAAACTATTTATTCCAATGCATTCAAATACAAAGTTAAAACGTTTATAAGAAAATAAAAAATGTGTTTACTTCAATTGCGTTTCAACAACTAAAAGCCTTTATACAAATACATGCCCTGTTTTTAGTAGCTATTACCAATTTCTAAAATTCAAGGTCACAGGTGTGAGAAAGACAAGGATTTTCTTAAAAATTCGTGAAATATTCCTAATTGACTTCCAGTCTACTATATAATTATACAATAGAAATGGCTCAATTACTGTTTTAATAATTAAACCTTCCAAATTACTACATAGACCTGGTACAATCGGTTATTTCAAAACAAACCCGCAAAAATACCCTTTTATTTAAGGCACATTCAATACAATTGTAAACCATATGGACGTGTAATTGATGAGGGTATTAAATGTTCACTGTGGACCCTGAAGTCGATTGCGAAAATATAACATCTGCTGAGTCAATGCAAATTGAGGCCTGGCCATATTTATTACTAAATCGCGTATATATAAACCTATGTGCACCACAATAGGATTCAAAGTTAAAGAAACAATTCGCAATGTTGGAGAAATTCTTTGGACGCATAAAAGCTGCTCCACTAACGGAAAAGGTCGCAAGCCGTGATGGCTGTATCTATATGTATTGGACAATGAAAGGATTCGGATGGTTGCCACCAAAAGAAGGAATAATACGTTATATCTGTCATTCGTGGACTTTTACATCATTCGCTATTGGAGCAGTCTACCTGCCCCTTGCATTCGCGCTCAGTTTTATAGTGGATTTCAAGAATTTTACAGCAGATGAGTTTTTGACCTCGTTGCAGGTGGGCATCAATGCGTACGGTGGCTCTATTAAAAGTACTATACTCTATCATAATCTTTGGCGCTTGCGGAAAGCCGAGCATATTCTGGACGAACTAGACAAACGTGCTCGGAGCGATGATGAGCGTCAGAAGGTGCACGAGAGAGCTGCCTTCACCAATTATGTTTTTCTCCTATTCGCCATAACCTACAGCTCTTATACGACCTCCACATATCTCACCTACTTGTTCAGTGGCAGATCACCGTATTCTTTATACAATCCGTTTCTAGACTGGCGTGAGAATCTGACTAGCTTGATCGCAGAGTCTACATTTGAGTATTTTGTTATGACCGTTGCGGTGACTCAAGAGCTACTTTCCGACACTTATTTGTTGATATTCATACTTCTTATTCGCGGGCATTTCGATTTGCTAAGGATACGGGTAGAGAAGCTGCGCAGTAATCCCGACTGGACAGAAGAAGAAAACTATGAAGAACTGGTCAACTGCATCAAGGATCATAAGATGATAATTGAGTAGGTCAGGTATATGAAAATAATAGCTTGCATCCACTAAAGATGTGTTACGTTCTTTGCTTCATTGCCAGATGCCGCAACACAATTCACCCAATGATATCGGGCACGATATTTGTTCAGTTCGCACTGATTGGCTGTGTTTTGGGTATAAGTCTGATTAATCTATTCTACTTCTCAAATCTTTGGCGTGGTCTGGCGTCAACGGTGTTTGCCATCGCAATTCTTATGGAAACTTTTCCATTTTGCTACAATTGCAATTTACTAATGGACGAATGTGATGAATTGGCAAACGGAATATTTCATTCAAAATGGGTCGATGCAGAGAAGCGGTATAAACAGACACTAATTTTCTTCATGCACCAAGCCCAAAAGCATATTGTGTTCATAGCTGGCGGTATTATCCCGATAACGATGAATAGTAATATCACAGTAAGTAAACACTTAGTTTAATAAATTAAAATTAAAACTTCCTTCACATCTACTTTAAGGTGGCAAAGTTTGCGTTTAGCATCATCACTATCGTAAATGAAATGAATCTAGTTGAGCAGTTTAAATAAATACTTGTTCAACGAGAATTTTTAGTAGTCACTAAAAACATTTAAAGACAGTAGAGAACGTTATGTAACATTCACCAATAAATACTACAAATATTAAAGCACAGTCATAATAAATTGCTTTCTATTTTACTATTACGCGGAAGAGACTTCTTCAATTTGATCACATAAATAACGAAATGCCGTTAAAATTTGTTTACTCTTATATTAACAAGATTACTTAACATTTACACAGTCTTGCAAATGTTTATTGGGTTATGTCTCTTAACAGTTGAACTGCTCCTTCTTTAACATAAAAACTCCACACTTGTAACATAATTACTCCACACTAGACGTGTTTCTGAATCACTTAACAGGTAAGCTCAATTCCTTTATTGTTTGCCAGTTTCACAACACTTGCTGCAGCTGTTGAGACCACAGACAGCGAATGAGCAGATCGTGTTCCGTTCAGAAAATTAAATTAAATTTGTGCTTATAAATTAATCAAGTGTCTAGTTTTTTCACAAACAACTAAAAATATGTCGAAACTTTTGGCTGTCCCCCTGAAGAAGCCGTCAGAGGTGGACATCGTTAAGCCTTTGAACAACCTCATACAAAGCACCTACAATGGTGCCTCCGCAGAGGAGAAGGCGCAGTACTCGGAGGCAGTAAATGAATTTACGAAGCAACGCAATACGGCGATTTGGAAGTTTTTTGAAAAGTATGAGGCATCGCTGGAAATCGTTTATGCGTAAGTATCTTGTGAAATTAGAAACGAAAGGTTTTCTGGGGGTTTTCATGTAGAATACTCTTGGGCATGACTCATACCGGTTGATGAAAGATTAAATAGCTTCGGTTAATGAAAGCATATATATATCTGTTTATGTGTGCGTACGACTGACCGCGAGAGTGAGTGGGACAAAGAGACTTGCTAGACGTAAACAAGCAATGGGATGATGTAGTCAATAATCGGACGCCTATGGCGTTTGGTTTCGCTTTTATTTATAATTATTTAGCTACTACGATCAGATATGCGCTCTGGAAACAAAGATTTCAGTCAGCGAGCTGCAAATACCCTTCAAATGGAAGGATGCCTTCGACAAAGGTTCCATTTTCGGTGGTAAAATAAGCTTGAGTAAGTCTTGCCTTTGTGTTGAAACAACCGGTTTATTCTTTAATCACTCGACATCTTTTTAGCGCATACCTCGTTAATGTACGAGAAGGTCTGTGTTCTCTTCAACATCGCTGCCTTGCAGAGTAGCGTTGCTTCCAGCCAACATTTGGACACAGATGAGGGTCTCAAACTGGCCATAAAGCTGCTCCAGCAGAGTGCTGGCATATTTCAATATTTGAAGGGCGCAACCCCCGCGGCAGTGCCTTCAGAGCCGACACCAGACTTGAGCCAAGATACTCTTATTGTGTTGCAGGCCTTGATGGTGGCCCAGGCTCAGGAAGTGTTCATACTCAAAGCCATTAAAGGTAAGCAAATTTGAAATCCCTTTTCCATATGCATAACTAAAGATATTGTTTTTAACTTGTCCCAGACAATATGAAGGACCAGATCATAGCCAAACTTTGCTGTCAGGGTGAAGAGTTCTATGCCGATGTGCTACGTGCCATGCAGAAAGAGTCAGTGCGCAGTTTGTGGGAGAAGGAATGGATACCGACAGTGGCTGGTAAACAGGCCGGTTTCCATGCACTCACTCAACTCTATCAGAGTTTGGTCTGTCGTTCGGCAAAGAGGATTGGGGAGGAGATTGCCCGACTACGCAATGCAGTGGAGCTATTCAAGGCAGCACAGTCTCGTGGTGGCAATGAAACCTATCTGGATGAATACTTTAGCCGTGCCAAGCGCAATCTAGCCGAATCCACTAAAGACAATGAGTTTATCTACAATGAAATGATTCCAGAACTAAGCACATTAGCTTCGCCGGGAAAGGCACAGCTGGCCAAGCCACTGCCTATCTCTGCCCCCATGGCAGGCAACTTTAAGGACATTTTCACCAATCTAGTACCCGTTGAATTGCATCGTGCACTCACTGCGTCAGATATGCGCAAAAATGAAATTGTTAATGTGGAAATTATGAAGTTACGCGAATCCACACAAACACTCAATGCCGTCTTGGCCAGCTTGAATCTTCCTGCTGCTGTTGAGACAACCGATGGCAACAGTGGACTCCCACCTTCGCTGCGCGAGAAAGCCAATGAAGTGCGTGAGAAGGGAGGCATTGAGAATTTACAGACAATGCTAAAGGATTTGCCAGAGTTGCTCAACCGCAATCGGGAGATACTCGATGAAACAGAGCGGCTGTTGGACGAAGAACGCGATTCTGATAATCAGCTTCGTGGTCAATTCAAAGAGCGCTGGACACGCATCACCTCAGATAAGCTTACTGAGATGTTTCGCACTAACGCCAAAAAATACCGTGAAGTTATCACCAATGCCATTGAGGCTGATAAGGTTGTGCGACAAAAGTTCGAGGCTAATCAAAAGGGCATCGAGTTGCTCTCCATGTCGCCAGAGCAAATACAGCAAGCGCTACCCTCGGCCAGCGGCAGCGTTGATCCCAACTGCTCCAGTGTGCAACGTCTTAAACACCTAATGGAGGCCGTTGACACAATCAAGGCCGAGCGCGATGCAGTCGAATCAGAGCTTAAGTCGGCCACATTTAACATGAAAGATGAGTTCTTGCTTGCCTTGCAGAAAGACGGTGCCATCGATGAGCCCGCCTTATCATTGGCCCGCATAGGCCAGGTGCTAAATCCATTGCAGGCACAAGTGAAAGAGAGCGTTGAGCGCCAACAAACTTTGGTTTCCGATATTCAGAGCGCCCATGCGGCCTTCGTTTCCGAGACGGGCAACTGCGGCAGCTCGCGTGACAAACTGTACCAGGAGCTGGCCACTGCCTATGATAGCTATGTAGAGCTGTCCGGCAATCTCCAGGAGGGCACTAAGTTCTACAACGACCTCACCCAGCTTCTAGTCGTTTTTCAGAACAAAATAAGCGATTTTGTATTCGCACGCAAAACTGAAAAAGAAGAGTTGCTCAAGGACTTGACCACTGAGTCGAGTCGTCAGGCTCCTCCTGCCACACCGGCCTTGCCATCCCACTATGCATCAACATCGGGCAGCGGTAGTGGTTAGTTGCATTGTATTCTAATCCATTGTTTCCTTACTAATCTGTGTTCTGTAACTTTTAGATATTCCATCGACGCCTGCTGCGGGCGCACCACCAGCTGCAGGTGCTCCGTCACATGTACCATACCCAGCTCAAGTACACATGCCTGTTCCATATGGTGCTTCGGCTAACGTACCATATCCCACTTACGTACCACCTCCCATGCCCCAAAGTTTTAATCCCTATGCAACATTGCCTTATCCGGGCGGTAAGTTTGTAGTAATACAGGAATACGATGAACATTTCTAATGTACGCATATATTTTACAGCCTATCAATATGGTGGATTTCCTCAGGGACCTGCACCGGGCAACTATGGCACATACCCTGGCAGTTACGCCCACCAACAGGGGGGCTTTCCCAACCAAAAGCCACCAGGCTGGTAAACATCAGATACCCTACCATGTATCTTATATATTGCATTGTGTTTAGCCGGCGGCTTCACTGCACATTATGTTATTCGCGACTGTAGATTCTATGGAAACCAATCGGTCAAAGCATTTAATGGTTTTGTTTTTTAAATTTTGTATCATAGAAGGTTGCTTGATTATTGCAATTTAATCTCATATAATACATACGTATCACAATAAACGTTCCGTCTTAGCGCTATAAACTCTGGCCCGATCGGCGGAATAGTTCCCGCTTTATGGTAGCAATACAAGGTGGTGCACACATGCTGTTTATCAACAGCTCCAGAGTGGAGCTAATTATGGCTTCCTCTTTGCTGGTTTCCCTGTTTGCTTTGTGTAATCTGTGGCGCCTCGAGTTCTTTGTCAGCAACTCCATGTACGCATTGTTAGCCATAATTTCCACAGTTTGGATGCACACGTCAACGTTGGTTATAAGTTGACGAACCTCAGTTTCGTTCAGATATTCAGTATCCCAAAGTATTCGCTTGCTCTCGGCACTCTGACTTAGAACTGCCTTCTCGAATTGACTGAACAGTAAGCTGGATTTTTCGACAATTTCGTCGAGCTGATTAGGATTCAAGAGATATCTCTTTAATTGATCGCTCTCCCCTTTAACAAAGCTCTCGATTATGTGCTTGACTAACAGCTCGTCTAGTGTGTAGTCCAGATCTATTTTAAGCGGCACCCAATAGTTTACGCTGAACGAGGTACTGACCGCCTCTACATAGTGCCACCAATGGCGTGGCACAATTAACACATCTCCTGGACACAGTACACAGTTGTAGGCTTGCTCCTTGAGCTTTTCATAGTGGCTTAGTTTATCAGGAGCGGGGGCATAGAAGTTTTCCAAGCAATAAACACTTGACTCCTCGTAAGGAATGCGAGTACTTTGCAAAGGTGTTTCAGGTGGAAAGAGGAGCCACGACTTGTTGCCGTAGATTTGGACAACTATATTTACACCGTAGGTATCATAATGACACGGCGTATTGGCATTCTGTGAACCCAGCCACAGACTAAAGTCTTTTTGGTGCTCGGCAAATCCGAAAAGATTGAAATCAATGCCCTTTATACAACTCTCCGATACCTCGTGCGCACGAACGTATTGATATGCCGCCCACTCTGCGTGCTCGTTCTCTTGCTGTCCCGATTTCGTACAATTTTGTAAAAATTGCTGCATGGTAAGTTTCTTCTGCTTTCTTTTTCGTTCCCATTGAGGCGTTGCGCAGTCCGCAACTTCCATAACTTCAAAAGCAGG
Source organism: Zaprionus davidi (assembly GCA_018903715.1). Classification (NCBI taxonomy): domain Eukaryota; kingdom Metazoa; phylum Arthropoda; class Insecta; order Diptera; family Drosophilidae; genus Zaprionus; species Zaprionus davidi. The sequence continues at coordinate 7,769,751 of JAEIGL010000003.1, forward strand.
CAAGCTGGAGGCATCCTTGTCATATCGGATACACCAGTCGGCCAGCGAGCCGTCGAAACATTCCCAATTGGTGGAAAAATCCTTGAGCACAAGAGGGACGCGTGTGTTCAAGATTATGTCACGAAGCTTGGAGTTCATATAGCAAGCTATTTGTTGACGATTGTTCGGAAATATTGCTTGATTTATTTATAAATTAAAGTCTTGTTTGTTTTGCCGGTTCATAAATCAGCTGCTTACGTTTCGATATAATCGATAACGGAATTGTTTTGTGGCAACTCAAGTTTTATTTTCATTAACAGATGGCAGCACTATGGCACTAGAATTTGAAATTAATCAATTAATCGATAATTCATTATATTTGAGCGACACTGTGGCAACTCCAGTTTTAATATCGCAAACAGATGGCAGCACTATGGCGCCAGAATTCAAAATTCATTTTGAACCAGTTGAGTTTGCTGTACCAACATCAAGTTTCATATTAACTTGAGGTTCTGCTTGAGAAGTTCGCACTATCTGGCCAGTATTTCTTTTAGGCCGGGCTTTCGTGCCACCCATTGACAGTGAATTCCTGCAATAAATTCACGCAAATAACTTACTCAAAGTTATGTAAGCACAATTAAGTGAAATGTTTTTTTAATTAGTTCACATTTCGGAATTACATAATTGCAATCAAGATTGCGTGAAAAACTAGTTCTACAGATCAAGTTAGAGTCATCGAGCGGGCAGCCTCGCACGCAAACTAAAGCCGCCCGTTACTGATTGGTGCTTGTCGTTGTTGTCTTTTTTCTCGGTTGTTGTTGTCGCCTATCGCAGTCATGGCTCTTAGGACTTGGTCTAGGCAACACTTTGAGATAATTATATTGATATGACAGACGGAAATGCAACGGCGTTAGCAAGTTGCAACTTCTGGCAGCGAAGAAGATTTTGTTGTAGTTTGATTATGCTTAGCTCAGTGTGTCATGCCACACTTATCCCAACGTTATGTTATCTGACTGCAATGTGGCATTTGATAGCTAAATACCCCATAGTAATTTGCATTAGAACTCGGATCAAATACTTGTGTCTGCTTTTGAGTTGCGCCGACATTTGTCGTAAACGTGATTTATGTCGCCTTCTTTCCACAAGTCATTAAATGTACTTAAGGTGCCACTCAATACAGACATCCACACATCCACAGTGGGGTGAAAAGTTCAATGTACATGAGTCAGCAGACGAAGGAAAAGCATAAGCCAATTCAAGAAAACAATTATGCGGAAAAGTTGCCAAAAAAAAGGGGAAGAAAAGCAAAAGAAAAAGAGCACAAAATGTGAATCAACAACATTATTTATGTGGCAGTTTTGAGGTGCGCCTACTGCGTTGTCATTATGATTATTGTTTGCTTATTATTCGTGCGACCCGTCGCCGACTTACTTACGGATCGTGTATCTGTATCTGTACATTCAGCGTGAGCTTTTTATCTGAGAAATGAGATATTGCGCATGCGCGCACTCGCGTCGCCTCGCTTCCGTTTCCAGGCGAGTGCCTCCAAGTGCGCTGATCTACAATTCCAGAACAATTCCAGACTTACGCACACACACACACTCTCATTTGTATAATTAGCAAAGATGCTGAACAAAATTGCGGGCGACACGCTTGCTGAGCAGGGTCTGCCAAAAATATTGTGAAGACTCATTTTCCGAGGCGCCAAGCAGACGCGTTCCTTAAGATACTTATCTGTATCTGCATCAGCCTTAAGCTGACATCGGCTTGGCATGTCAATACCCACCCTGCAGGTAAAAAAATCCCAAGACAAAGATGCAATCTCTGAGTCGCGTGTCTTTTAAATCAGTCATCGTATTTATTATTGCAAAACAAATTCGTTCTTGAGCTTAAACATACGAGTAGTTATTCTTTTATGTTAATTTCCCGTTGATTGACAGTCGCCAACGTCGTGCAACGTGCAACGTGCAACGTGATTTGAATTTTGATATATAAAAATACATTTTCTTCCTCTTCCTTGAGAGCTCTCTCTTTCGTATTGTATTCGGATTTCGGACGGAAGTTCTGCGAAAGGGAACTCGAACTCGTCTCTTCTCGTCCCTCTTCTGCTTCAGCTATGCTTCTACTCGCAGTTAGTTTTATTCGGATAGTTAGTTACTTGGAACACGAGAGTGGTACATGCACATAGAATAGAATATATTATAGGTAGATGCCCACACCACCACAGTCTTAAAGATACCTAGAGTTACTAAGCCTAGGTCTCATCTAGATACAAAGAAAGTAAGATGCGCAATGCGCTTATGATATGATATTCTGATAGAATTGCGGCTTCGTCTGGTGCTCCTTGATCACATAGAAGCCCTTCGGTTTGCCATTGCCAGCGAAGTACTTGTGGAAGCTCTGCTTGTTCACCGCCTGCGAGGGGGCATAGTATGTGGGTGATTTGGGCTTCAATGATTTCTTGTATTTCGATTTGCCACCGCTGGCACCGCCTGCCCCACCAAAGGACTTCTCGATGGTCTCATTCTCCCAGGGTTTGCGCCATGTTGGTATATTCTCAATGTCCAGCAGACGATTGCGATCCTCCGCGGAGACATGTGCAAAGTGCGGCTTCTTGTGCAGCGCCTGCTTCAGCACGGGCAGATTCCAATGATAGATACGGCCAGGACGTCCATTCGAGCTGAAGGGAAATGAGACCTGTCCAGTATACTGATTAGTAACTGCTCACTCGATCTCCATTACTGCATTAACAGTAAAAGTAACTCTGGGATTTACATTCGGGTGGGGTGAAGAGGGAACGAGGGGACGAGGGGGCAGGCCTTGGTTGATAGGCGCCCCATAAATTAGTCAACAAGTACATAGTCGCATCTCTCTAACAAATTGCATTTTTAATTAAAGCATCTCGACTTGGTTAATGGCCACGGCTTGCATATTCATTTACGGCCAGAGCCGTGAGAGCGTAATAACTTTTATGCTGGCCACATCCTCCGGCATTGACATTGACACAGCAACAGCGGCAGCAGCCGCAGCAACAGCAGCAGCACTGGCGACAGCAACATCGACTGTGCGTATATAAATAGCTGAAGCTGCAGCTCTGCCTGTCACTGGCAACTGCCACTGTGACTGCCACAGACGGTGGCAACAGTGTCTGCTGGCTGTGCCAAAGTTGGTAACTCGGTCGCCAGTTGGCCGGACATGTTGCTGCTGCAACTGCAGCAGTCTCAGCCCAAATGGGTAATCCATTTTCTGCTCTGCCGCTGTTCGTCCATAGATCTGTGCGTATGTGTGTGTGTCCGAGTGTTTGTCTGTTGGTTTACCACACATACATTTGCTGAGGGTATATTGTTTTTGTCAACTTGCGTGACACTGCTGAGCCAGGAATTATGTGCTTGTAATTAGACTGAAACACTATATATAGTAAGTTATCTAGCTCTTAATCAATTTGGCTGCAATTTGAGCAGACCAAAAACAAATGAGAAAGCTGCTGTTGAATTTGCTCGACTGTTATATACCCACTACACAGAACTAAATAAAGCTTTATCTCTGCACTATATTGAGACACAGTTGATAGCACTAGCTCTTCTAGTCTCTGAGATATTGTGTGTCATACAGTCGATCTTGGCTATATTGACTCCACTGTTGAGTAAGAATATATGTGGATTATGTAGTATACTGTGTAATGTCGGAACTACCTCCTCGTTTGTCACAAACTACAATGATATTCATGATTTGATTGCCATCATCATCTCGGCATATTAAATAACGCTAATCCCGCATTCTGCTAGCGTATTTCAGCTTCGGCCTGCCCAGTCTGATCTCTTGGCTTGTTTTCTTTTGCAATTTGTTTTGTGCACATGCGCGCCCGATGCTTATCATCAGCAGGCCAGTCCAGGCGAGGCCAGAACAGACCAGACCAGGCCAAGCCAAGCCAAGCCAAGCCAGACCAGGCGGGGCAGTCACTGTTGCTGTTGCTTGTCTTGGTGTAACCTAATGGAATCCCGTTTACCTTTTTCCCGTTAGTTTTCAACGCCGACGCCTCAGTCGCCGCTGTTGGCTCAGTTTGCTGCACCGCTTGTTGCGTTGCCTTCGCTTTGGTCACCTTCGCCTCCGTCGCCAAGAAAGAAGCAATTTTCTGTGCGTTGTCGTTGACGCCGTTGATCATTTGATGAGGCTGCTCCTGCTGTTGCTGCTGCTGCTGCTGTTGCACACCGTTGGGGCTGTTGTAATAGTGCAGATTCGGAGGCAACTTGATGATGAACATGTGTGAATCATCCCGCGATGCGTGACGTCGTGACTCAACCGCCAGGCGTTTCCGGTTGTGGCTGTTAGGCGCCTTCACCTTCATGAAGCCCATTTTGCTGCAGTTGGCCAAAACAAAGACGAGCACAACATAACGAGAAAGAAGAAGAGAGAGAGGGAGAGAGAGAGAGAATAGTTGCTTACTTGGTTAGTTCCCATCGGGTGTGCTGCAGTCGAAGGGCGTGGGATGCGCTGTCTGGCGGGGCATCGGTGGCGGCATTTGCCATGAATATTTCATAATATAATTTATGGTCGCTCGGACAGTTTCAGTTTTGTTGTGCTGCCATGTTCTTTGCCACCAGACACGCTGCATTAATTAAGTCCCAAATAAGAGGTGTTTCCTCGCCACTCCCTTCCCCTCACCCCTCACCACTTGCCCCTCTGCACACTCACCTGAGCAGCTTCTTGTTGAGTCCGTGTGCCCCTCTTGCGGCTGTCTTCGGTAGATGCTGAGTCCGCTGCTGGGAGAGCGCCTGCAATTGGTATTTGTCCTGCCTCTTGATTGTATACGTGTGCCCGCGCATATGCTTGACCGTCGACGATAACGGCGAGAACGAGGAGGACGAGGCACCTTGCGTCTGCGCCTGCGCCTGCTCCTGTGCCTGGACAAGTGCCACAGCGAGACAGAGGAAACAGCATAAACTGCAAAGTGAAATAAGCTTTTATGGTCTGTCTTTTTATATGGCCAGTTTCTTGTGATTTTATGCGCGATATTCTATAAGGGATTAGGGCTAGGTTCAGGGTCAATCAGAGCGTTCACTGCCCGTCACCGCCCCAGTCGGCATATGTAACTCAACTCTTGCAATGCATTTCGAGTGGAATTCCACTCCAACAACAAACCGGCGGCTTTGAAATTGTAGAACCATTGAACGGACCAGCAGCGAGTGGCCCAAGGGGGCCCCCACCTAGGCTTATTCTTTTTACGAACTTCCATTGCAGCCCTCTTTGTGGTTCTCTGTTCTGCTTGTAGTTGTTCTTGCTGGCAATAATAAGGAAGAAAGCGCACTGCAAAGCGGCTCAAAATGCAAATGAGCACGTTCACACACACTGCACAGGGAGACAGCCAAAGAGAAAGGGAGTGGGAAAAGTAGAAGAAGCAGAAACGGTCATAAAGAAAAGTCACATGTGCTACGCTTCGATGGAAATACAACTTGGATGACACGTGAGTTTTAGCAAAGTTTTTCTACTGCCCAAAAACTGTTGCAGATCATCAACATCATCAGCGTTCTCGGGGCTTGGGTAATCGATAAGCCAACTCAGAGCCAAAGCAGGCCTAGCGGGCCTGAACTACAAATTATCCTGCACTTGTGCACAAACACACACACACACACAGTATGTATGTATGGATATTGACTTGGCAGTTTGGTGCATCAAATGCAGCGACGGAGCGACGTGCCCGGCATTTGGCAGTGGCTGCCAAGACAAGACTCTGCCTCGAGTCTCACACACATAATTCATGCAACGTTTGTTGCAAGTGAACAAATTTCAAAGAACTCCCAACTGTTTCGCATGCCAAAGACGAGATACCCTTACGAGCAGCGAACGATCTCTTTAATCTTTCGAATTGTGAAGTGTTATTTTAGTTCTAAAGATATTATAAAGTAAACAATAATATTCATCGATTATATTGACATCTTTACATGACTTTTGATTTATTATATCCTTTGAATCCATCGAACTTTATATGCAATAAAACAAAATTGTAGCAAATAAAACTTATTGAGAGCCTTGACGTGCTGAAAGTTTGTTCTGCCTCGGAATCAGCATCTACAAGTACTTAATGATCGATTATATTTTATATTTGACATGCGTCAATTCCATCGATAATTCCATCGGTTTTACTAGTAGTTCCTTAGATTCTATAGATAGTTTTATCAATTCTATCGAAAGTTTCATCAATTCTAATGATAGTTCCATCGATTCTATCCATAGTTCTATTCATTATTTCTAGTACTTAATGATCGATTATATATTATATTTGAAATGCACAGATTCTATCGATGGTGCCATCGGTTCTACTAATAGTTCCTCAGATTAGATAGGTCCATCAATTTCATCGAAAGTTTCATCAATTCTAGTGATAGTTCCATCGATTCTATCCATAGTTCTATTCATTATTTCTATAGTTCCCTCGTTTCTAGCGATTGTTCATCGGCTCTATGATTCTTCTCAATTCCATAGATAGTTTCATCGATTTCATCCATAGCTCTATCGATACTATCAATACTCCAATCAGCGCTATTATTATTATTCTCCATTTTAAGGGCGTACGACTGACTTAGGTTTTTTGGGTTAACAACAATAATACTTCCGTTTTAAATCAATATGATCAGAGCTGATAACTATTCTCTTTCGCTGGACACACCCTTCATAACTAACCTACTCTCTGAACAAGTTGTGGTATCTCTGTCGGGGCAAGGTACTTAAGTACTTTGATGGAAGCTGGCATAAATTGCGAGCAGAGAAACAAAGCCACAGCGCCCCGGGTGGGATTAGAGGCAGCCGGTGAACGGCGTAAGGGGCACGCAAGGCGCGGGGGGGACAAGTGTCGGACGCTAATGTCGTTGACTTGGTGCAATGTGGTGTACATGAAGCGCAGCCAAGTGGCAGGAGGCAAATCAAAAGGCATTTCGATCGACACGTATTTAGCATGGGCCACCAATTGCGTCTGCCACAGACTGTGGCGCACAAACGATTGTCGAATTGATGAATTGATAAATTGCAAAATAATCGAATGGAGACGCCCCTCCCCCTTTTTACTGTGTGCCCTTTCTCCTCCCTTCTTCTCTCTCCTTCTCTCTCTCGTCCTGGCAGTGAACAACATTTGTGGCACTCTTGAATTATTAATGAAAGCAACACAAAGCAGCCCGCGGCGGCAGGAGCAGCAACAGTAACAGCAACAGCAACAACACAAACACAACAGCAGACAGCAGCATCGAACAGACAACAACAACAACAACAGCCCGGCGTTGTTGCGTGTTCACAGAGAAGACAAATTCAAAGGGCTCTGCGTGTCAAAATTGAACAGATTTGCGGCCAGAAGCAGACAAGGGCAGAATTCAACAGATTGGCTTTTTAATGTTCTCAAAACAAAAAACAAGCAAATACACAAGCATATGTAGACGTGTATTTGGCTATGTGTGGGTACACTCAGCAAAAAAGTGCTGATGAAACTTCGTTCAATTTGGCAATTTAAGGTTAAGTTTTGTTGGAATCTGTAGAAGGTGCTTCGCTGCTTATTTGTTTTTTTCGTAATCGGCTAATTATACATTATATCCAGCTAATTATATTTCAAATCATTAAATTCTATCTTCAATATTTCCTTTTTTATATCGAATTGAAACAAGTAACGAAAGCTACCCTGCAAAAACCCTATTGCTTTCTCATTCGATGATTGGTTATCAAATCTAGCATCATTTAATTTTCTACAAATCCCGTGCGAAGCAAAGAAACCCATCCAGAAAACACCCTCTGCACCATTTGCAAAATTTACTTTGTACACTTTTATTCTTGTTAAAAATCATTCGACACCTAACAAAATATATCATGTTGTTTACAGTTAAGATTTTTGAATTAATCCGGCATTAATTAAGCTAATTCAATCAATTAAAATATTAGTAACTTGTCTGTTCATAGAGCAGAAAATCAAAATTAAATTATTTACTGATTGCAATCGTTACAGGGTTGTAGACGGCAACAGCTGTAGCCAGATACTTCAAAACTTTGATAAAAAAAATTTATTTTGTTTTGTACTTTGTTTGAAATATTTGTCGGTATTTCAGCGAATGATTTTATATTTTTGATAAGTCGATTATTTAAGTTGCAACTGTTTTTTATATTTATTGTTATCTAAATTGCATATTGTATTATATAACGAACACACATATAGCCATGTTCGTGTTGGATCTGAAGTCCCTGATGCAGGTGGCCAGTTCGACGGAGAAGCCAATAATAATGCACAAGCGCGTAAGGTGCGGCAGGGTTAGGTGAGTTAGGGTTGCTGAGGATTGAGCTGGAGACGACAAGTTAACTGTTCTCGACCCGCAGCTATATCGTTTGCTACAAACTGCACGATGGACGCCTGACCGTGCAGCGGGTGAGGCGCGTTCGCACTGAGCCATATAAGAGACCCCAGAAGAGATACAGGGCTACCCGAAGCGCCGAATTGATATGTGTAGATCAGGACAGTCAGACGACTAGTGCGGATGATACCGAAGACTGTGACACCCAATGCTGCATGGAGTGTGAAGTACCCGAGGCAGTGCAGCCCAAAAGTGAGCCCGAAAAGCACTTCATGGACGTGGCCACGGAAACGGAGCAATTGGAGTTGGTGGAATGCAGTGTAGAAACAGATAGCCTGGGTGTACCTGTGTCTCGGCATCAGCAAACGGATATAGTCAGTTTGATGACCACATGCAGCCAGACAAGGAAGGTTAAGCTGGAGATACGTTCCACGCAGGTCGAAAGGCATCTCAAGTCAAGATCGACGGAATGTTCGCCCCAACAGCGTCGCACCATCAGTGTACAAACTAAATCGTTGGTGCAACTTCGGCAAAGCTTTGCACAAACAACGCACGAGGGGCAGAACGACATGGCGGAGGAAGAGAACAATGGTCAAAATTCGGTGCTCAATATAATTATGGCCTCCATTGGGCATCAGAGTGAGATGCTCTTCAGCTGCCTGCAGTCGCTGCAACAACTGATTGAGTTCAAGGAGCTGGAGTTGAAGAAGCAGCGCTTGGTGGAGGTGCAAGCAACGGTGGTGACAGTGGCAGTGGCAGTGCAGGTGCCGGAGATGGAGCTGCAGGCCAAGTCAAGCGAGACAAGAATGCAGTTGAAGAAGCCAATAAAGGTCACGCAGCTAACCGTCAAAAGGTAAGAAATAGTGTCCACAACACCTAATGCCTCCTCCTCATCGTCCTCCTCCTACTCCTCCTCTCTCTAGAGCTCAAGCACGTAGCAAGCGTCGCTACTGTCTACACATGCAACGTAAAAGAAAGATCTTGAGCAAGGCCTTGCAGGGCCAGATGAAGCCAAGGAGGAGTGAGGCACAGATGCAGACGCAGACAGAGCCTACGCCCACGGAGTAGGTGTTTGACCAGTCGAAGCGTCATCAATTCTTCTATTTGTTCTCTCTCTCTCTCTCTCTCTCTCTCTCTGTTTATCTCTCTCATGCAGCTTCCAGTGGACGCAAACGGAGAAGGTCATCTGCTTGGTGGCCAGCACGCAGACGGGGCGAGAGAAGAAATTCCTCTGGCTGCGGCACAGGAACTGAACTGAATGCGAATGCGAATCGTAACTTACCAAAGCCAACTCCAGTTGGCAACTCTCATTGTTGCTCCTGTTCTTCTCGTTATTATTTTAGTTGCACTCATTTTGATTAGCATAAATTTCTTGCTTGCTGTTGTTGTTGTTCTTGACACTCTTTGTATGCTTACTGCATCATTTGCTGGCGCCAATTCGCAATTCCCAACTCCGCCAATGGAATATATATTAAAATACTTTGCAATCCGCAGACACGTCCGCACGCGATTAAATCTCGCCAAAGACTGAATGGGCCATCGGTTCGGCCATGCGACCCGAAGTGACTGCATTTTATTTCGGCTTTGGCCGAGGCCGAAGCTTCGACTTCGGTTTTTTGTTTACCTCGCCTCGCATCGTGTCGTCTTGTAGTTGTTGCTGGTATGCAAAGAACCAACAAAGAAAGCAGCAACAACAACAACAATAGAAAAGTCACGCTTAACGACTGTGACTGCGACTTGGTCTAGGCCAAAAAAAAAGAAGCAAACAGAACATGCAACATGCGACCGCGACGATTGTGGCATGTAGGAATAAAGCATGGCCGAAAAGCAGGCACGTCTGTCTATCCGCTTCCCTCTCCCTCCCTCTCTATCACTCACTCTTTGTCACGGGTGGTGGGGGGTGTGAACGCGAGACAACTTTGTGGCAGAGTTTGCATCCCGATTGCAGGCCAGGCTGCAGAGCCAGCCACAGCTGATTGATTGTTTGTATGTCGACGCCCCTGCAAAAAAGGGTTGCACTTTAATTGAGATTTATTTATGGCCACAACAACAACGAGAACAACAAAGACAAAGAGCTCCTCACAATAATGAGCCAAGCGCGCACAACTCTCTTGGCAACTCTGGCAATATTTGGACAGCAGCCGCAGCCAATTGAATATTTCAATTGTGTTGCCATTGTTGTTGCTGTTGTTGTGGCACTTCAGCAGCACAAAGCATAAGGGGCAACGGCAGTTTGGACATGGATTGGGCGGTCGACCGTTCCTTGTCAAATTGTTAGCAGATTCTTTGAACGTGAGTATGTGTGTGTGTGTGGGGTGGGGGGTGCTGCTATTTTCTGACATTGACATGGCAACTAACTGTCTGCTATGCCCGCCCTGGAATGCACTACAGTTGGAGTCGCAGTCGCTTCTGGGGTTAAGTGGCACCTTGGGCCACGCTCCACGCTCGACTCACGGTGCAAATTGGAGCAGCAATCGAATGCACTCGCTGCACTGCGCCACTGGCCAGCGAACCAGAGCCCGACGACGAGGCCAGCTCTGCAGGCAATGCGTTGTTTTGGGCTAGTTAAGCTCAATTATACGGTGCAAATTTCGTGCCATGCAACAGAAAACTTTCACTCGGCAGCAGAACAAAAGCGCAGACATGAACAAAGAGCAAAAACAAAACAAAAAAAAAAACAAACAAAATGGCGACGGGCCACAAATTAACAGGGACAGAGAACAAAAGGAGAAATGACTTTGGTTTCCTTCCGGTCGCGCGAGACGAAAAAATTGGCAAAATATGAAAAATAGAGAGAATGAGTGTGCTATAAAAACAACCACAGCGCAGTAAATAAAATTCAAAAAGAATATCCAATAGAACGCTTGACAATAAAGTTGTGCACGTCTAGAGTTGCCAGCGTGACACGAGAACGTTTCCTCCGAATTTCAGAACATAACGAAATCAAAGTTGAGTAAGATCAGTGTTGCCACAATTTTTAAGAGAAGATAATTTTACTTACAGAAAAAATTACCAGGTTTTAGAATGTTTGCATACAGTTGAGTTTGAAATGTAATAACTTTTTAATTGTTCACTTTTTTTTTGCTTATTTCGTCCATGAATCTGACTTGTTATAAACTGAATTGTTTTCAGCTTTTTGTAAAATAAAAAAGCATGTAAAAGTTAGTCCATTCATTATATTTTAACTTTGAATATTGTTATTGATATTCAAAATTTTAAACCTAGATGAAACAGTCTTCAAACGGGAATCCATATACAAAATCATAAAGTAGAATAAAGAACGAAACATAGCAGACACTCAGAAAAAGTCTATTTTCTTGGGATTTCAAAGAGGGAGCGTCATGTAAGGTCATTAAAGAACTGACCATAAATAAGACATAAAAATGCATGCAGCACGGGATGAGGTTGCAAGTAAAGGTATGGGTATGGATACTGGGTATGGGTATGGGTACTCGTCGTTTAGTTGCAAATTTTAACAAGAGGCTGCAAATGATTAATGTCAATAAAGCGCAAACTCAGCTCCGCCAGTTTCAGTGCCACAGTGAGAAGGCTTAGACAGGCATTTGGGTCGTGAACCTGCGCTTGCATAGAAAGAAAGAAGAAAGAATTGAGGACAGACGTAGACACAGACACACAATCACCAGCTGATCCTCAGAGCGTCGTGTGGGCGCAATGATGGTTCAATTGGTGTCAGGTTGGGTTAACAGGCGGACATGGCCTCGGGCTGGGAAATTCAATAAATCGAAAATGGGAGGGATGCTGAAGTATAAGTTAATGATAATTTTAGCATGCACTCCGTGAGGCAGCACTTTTTCGTGGGCAGGCACACTTTTCTACACTCCTAGAAGTAATTAGCCTCGCTCTAATGAGGCACCTGAAACTACGTTGTACATATGTATGTGTGCAGATACACACATACATACATTAAAACAATGTTTATTCATCGTTTGGCACCAACTGCAGCCCTGTGGCAGGTGATGAATGCCTTTGCAGCATGTCACGCACACGTATGTCAAGTCGCACCGCCAGACGTTGACAATGCGGTGTCTCTTAAGTACATATCCAACATACATACCTGCATAGCTACGTAACCTGCCACATCACTGGGGCTTAGAACGCATGCGCTGCTGCTGCTGCCAGGGGAAACGCCAGACGCTTGACGCCTGACGCACCGACTGGCTGGAAAAACCTTTCGCCGGGAAAAACGTCCACAGCATGCTAAGTGATGCATCTATCTCAAATAGCGCACAATTGTCACACTACTTGGCGATTTAGCACATTCCTAGCCCCCACACGGGGACGGCACCAGCCGCAAAGTGGAACGACTCATTTGGCAATTTAGCTAACGGCAACGCTACATTTAAACCATATTTGGCGGGATTCTTAACTCCGAATATTTTTGCAATGCGGCGCACCGAGTTTGATTGACGCCTGCCTGTCAATCAGTACATTTAATTAAAGTGTTGACGCTTTGTCAAATTGCATTTGGATGTATGAAAGCTGTGCAATTAGCTAAAGAGAAAACTACTAATAGAAGTTAAAGTACACACATCTTTAGATACATTTAGCACTGTGTTGTCAACTTGGCTAATTTCCCGTCAAATCTAGCTCTCTTCAAAGTAACACAGTTAAAACATCGAAAATGTTGCTAAATTAATTTTTAATGCAGAACACTACAAACATATAGCTTATATTTCCGTTGCGACACTTTACATTTCAGTTCTTATTTTAATATAATTTGGCTTTTCTTTGCAAAAATATTCTGGCAACTTAGACATAGCAGCGCAGACATTGCGCTGAATGTCATTGGCGTTGCCAGATTAACGAACATCGAATATCGCAGTGTCCGCGATGCGCTATCGATTATATCGTCGTCTGCGCAGTTTATTCGATATCACAACTCGATGGTAAACAAACGCAAATCATGAAAAGTATCGAAAATTTTTAGAGTAAAGTGAAAATTGTGCGAAAAAAATTACAATTAAATTAGTGAGAATGGCTTCAATAGAACCCACACAAAACAAAACATGGGAATTGTCGCTGTACGAGCTGCAGCGCAAACCACAGGAGATAATTACAGACAACACCGAAATTGCCGTATCGCCACGAAGCCTACACAGCGAACTAATGTGCCCCATCTGCCTAGATATGCTCAAAAAAACGATGACGACCAAAGAGTGTTTACACCGCTTCTGCTCGGACTGCATTGTGACAGCTCTCCGCTCGGGCAACAAAGAGTGCCCCACTTGCCGCAAGAAGCTAGTCTCCAAGCGCTCACTTCGCGCTGATCCCAACTTTGACTTGCTCATATCGAAGATATATCCAAGCCGTGAAGAATACGAGGCTATACAGGAGAAAGTAATGGCCAAATTCAATCAAACACAATCTCAGCAGGCGCTTGTCAACTCGATCAACGAGGGCATCAAACTGCAATCACAGAATCGACCACAACGTTTCCGCACCAACAAGGGCGGCGGTGGTGGTGGTGTTAGTAGTGGAGGCGGCGGCAGTAACAATAGTGGAGGTGGTGTAGGAGGAGCCGGTGGCACACGATCTGGTTCCAATGCAGTTCACGCCCACGACACGGCCTCCAATGATAGTAATAGTAACACAAATGGCACGGATCGAGAGAACCGTGATGCTGTTAGCTCCGGCGGACCACCAGCTATTGCCGGCCCTGTCAATACCGCACCAAACAGCACAACTACAACAGTGCCGCCTTCATCGGCTGGTACTTCGGGCGCGAGCACTTCTTCAAGTCGCATGCAAGTGGATGATGCTTCGAATCCACCATCGGTGCGAAGCACACCCTCGCCGGTGCCATCGAACTCGAGCAGCACGAAACCCAAGCGAGCCATGTCTGTGATGACCTCTGAGCGATCCGAAGAGTCCGAGTCAGACTCGCAAATGGATTGCCGCACAGAAGGCGATTCCAACATAGATACCGAAGGTGAAGGCAATGGTGAGCTGGGTGTCAATGATGAGATAGAGCTTGTCTTCAAGCCACATCCCACAGAGATGTCTGCCGACAACCAGCTAATCCGTGCCCTGAAGGACAACTGCGTACGCTACATCAAGACCACTGCGAATGCAACTGTTGACCATCTTAGCAAATATCTGGCCATGCGGCTTACACTGGATTTGGGTGCCGACTTGCCGGAAGCCTGCAGGATTCTCAACTTTTCCATCTATGTCGCACCGCAACCGCAGCAGTTGGTCATCTTGAACGGCAACCAGACCCTGCACCAGGTAAACGACAAGTTCTGGAAGGTAAGTTAATCACCAGACAGCTTTTTGAACTCGAAACTAATCGTAATCCTCCCGTTTTTGCAGGTAAACAAACCCATGGAAATGTATTACTCATGGAAGAAAACCTAAGGACTCAGTTCGCAAGGCATCAGCATCTTTAAGGCATTTACAGGCGTAGTTACAAGGCAAACATTTATTTCTGCAGTCGAAATACTTATAAACATATGTATAGTTGTATCGTTTCGTGTGCTTAACAAGAATATACATACATATAATATTAAAAAATAAATTGTAACAATACAAAACGGTACTATGCGGGTCTGGAGGATTCATATGGTTGATAAACTCTTAGAATTATTACAGTGTGAGTAAAAACTAACCGTGGGACGGTTTCGATGCACAATTTGACTAAACATTGTGACAGGATTCGAATAATTATATATCTATAAACTGGGAACAAAAATGCATGTGACGAGATTTGGTGCAATGTCAAGCTGAATATTATCTTACTTTAGATGTTAAAGCAGTAGAATCTGAACACACATGAGGCACCTTTTGACTCGACATGAATCACTTGGGCACACGACGCATTTTAGCAAGTATTGCATCGCGGAAATCCTTGAACTCTCTGCTCGCCTCGATCTCATTACGACATCTACCCTGAATGCGATAAAGACCGAGATTAATATCTGAACGCTGCCCCCTCAGTGCTCGTCTTGTTAGATCTTGTTCTTGGTCATACGACAGTCCCAAATCACAGAGCTGGTCAATTTCGTCTTGAGCGAACGTGTGATTTGATTCCTTCAAGAACTCATCGCACTTCTCATATATATCCAGAAACTGTTCGATCTCGCCTTTGTCTCCAGTACGCTGAAGTTCCAGGTAACGATGTAGCAACCTTTTCGCATCACTGTCCAGCAGGGTTTGTTGCACACTGTTCGTTAGGTTATAAATGCGATGCACTTCCTCAACAGTCATGTCCGTGCAGCCGCAGAAGCACTTGATCAGCTGAACCGTCTTGCTCTAACCATATGTATGTAAATAGATGTAAGTATGTATGTGTGGGTTAGTTATTGTTTACTTTATCAGCTCCACGTATATAAGTGGATTTCTATAACAAACCTTGTAGGAAGATGATGCCATGATGAAGCCGTAAACGGTTATAGTTGTTCTGATTTATAACTCCTTTCTGCGTCTTGCTCGACCTTATTGTACAACTCCGGAGCTTAGTAAAATAGCGGTTGGGGCAAAAACAGCATGATGAATGTAGAGTCAGTTCACTTGAACTAGTTCTATCAGCTGTGCTAACAGAATGTTTATTGTGTGTTAAAATAAATGTTAAAAAAATAAAGCTGATTTTTTATAGATAAAACTCAACATTTTTTAATTAAAGTTTTATTCGATTTGTAAAAAACTAATATAGAAATATAATGATATTATTTTCGTTAGCTGCCATCTGCCTCTTTTTTGTAGTTATTTGGCGTTGGTTCTACGAAAGACATATTCACTAAATTCTTGAAGATCGCTCAACATTGCAATCTTGTTGACGGTACTTTGCTGAATTTGTTGGATTACACGATTACTGGACGTTCGATCGGCACCCACAGAGCCGCTTAGTTCTTGTCTCTCCCTGGCACCAATGCCCAAGCTCCGCAAATCGTGAAACTCATCCTCCGTTAAGGGCTGTGTGGACTCACCAAGTAATATTTGACACTTTTGATACATTTGTACATGAGTTACAAATTTACTGTCTCCTGTTTCGCGGTCCTTAACGTATTTGAGAATCTCATCAACGGCTTTCTGGTCTTGGAGCAATTTATGCGGGCTTTTTGTAAGTGTAAAGATTCGTTCGGCTTCTTTTGGATCCATTGTAAAAGGCTTTAAGTTCGTGCTGCAAAAATAAATTTTGGCAATATACAGTGGTGGATCTAGGGGGGGGCTGTAGCCCCCATAAGCCAAGGAAAAAAAATCGCGATTTATCGTAACGAGCTGTTGCTTACCACAATCAATAGAAAAATGCGATATTTGTGCGACAATTTGTGCCTATCTCCGGTAGCTTACTCGTCGCTACCGATAGCTCATCGGTACTCATATAATCACTAAGCAATGAATACATTGTGTTCATTGCTTAGTGATATAATATTGATCGAGGTGTGTTCAAAAAGTATCGCGAATTTTGAATTTTCACAACCAAACAAAAGATGCTATACACTTGAAACTTGGTACAGATTTTCGGGAAGAGTGTACCAACATAACAAAACAAAAAAAATTAAAAACAAAGAAATTCGATTATACGTAACGCGCGATACTTTTTGAACACACCTCGTGCATGGACTTCAGAAAATTGTTTGCTAACGACACCACCCCCCCCCCCATAGCAAATCCTAGATCCACCACTGGGAATGTACAATAATAATGTTAATTACATAGCCCAAATACATACAACCAAAGTTAACAGCAGGTGAATAATACATAAATAGAGATATAATCGAATTATTGACGTAATTTTCTATGATTTAATCATAAAATGAAAAATTCCAATAAAGTTATACATACATACATATGTATGTAATGTGTAATGTGTAATATGTACATATGTCTATAAAAAAACTATCTATCACATTGTTCGGTACTGCTTTAAAAAACTGCAAATATACCTGCTGTAAACTTAACATAAAAAGTATATAAACATGAATCTGTAATATTATAATATATTATTACCTGATTTCACAAGTGCACAAGTCACGCTTGTTAAAAGAAATATATTAGTATGTACACGGTAACCCACATCTGTTACCTTTGATGGATAATATATGACTGAGGCAATATACGATACAAAAATTTCTATCTGTGGGGGCTACTGTCTTATTGCCGTATTAACATAAATACTATACGTATATTTAACATAAGCATCGCCAATTTTTATCCTTGGGGGCTACTTTCTTATCGCCGCATTTCAAATGAAATACATACATATATTACTGTTTACATTTGGGGGTATTATAGATTACCACATAATCTAATGTAAACAGTAATATATGTATGTATTTCATTTGAAATACGGCGATAAGAAAGTAGCCCCCAAGGATAAAAATTGGCGATGCTTATGTTTGGGGGTATTATAGATTACCACATAATCTAATGTAAACAGTAATATATGTATGTATTTCATTTGAAATACGGCGATAAGAAAGTAGCCAATTAAATAATGTAAAATTTTACTTTTAAAGAAAATAATAAGGAAGTCTTTATTTTTCTCAAATTAAATTAAAGTTTATAAATTTATAAATTGACAATAGTATCTACAACTTGGATTTCAGTGCCTTCATGAGTTTCTCCAACTTGAGCGCTTTTTGGAAATCTCCGTTGATCTTAAGCTTGCCGGTCATGTAAGCAGGAGCCGCCTTTAGCTTGCCGGAGAACATGTCGAAAAAGTTGTTGGCATTCATTGAAAGTGTGGCATCTGGAGCAGCAGGTGGGTTACCAGTTCCGCAGGCGCCTGCGCCGTTCTTGAGATCCAGAAACCAAGTGCCTTGCTCGGCCCCGCTGATGTTGAATTGATACACAGCCTGCGTCTTTGAAACTATTTCAGGCGACAGCAAAGATTCGATTTTCTTAAAGAGCTGAGGTATTCTTTCGTCTCCAGATGTGGAAGTAGCTGCTGCCGGTGCTGCATCCTCGGCTGGGGCATCCTTCGCCTCCACAAAGAAATCGACCATCAGTTGATCAGCATTTTCCCGAACGCAGGCATAGTCGGTCAAATCCTTAACTCCCACAGATTCAAGTACCTCATCGTCAATGAAGAACTGTCCCGAGAATTGTTTGGGTTCCCTCGATAATATGGCATATGCTGCATCGGCCATAATCTCAGGCTTACGTGACCAGCTGGCGCTGTCGGGGCCGGTGAGCATCTCAATCGCTGCCGTGTGTATGGCGGTACGGGGCCAAAGTGCGTTCACTGCAATGCCGCGATCCTTGAGCTCTTCGGCCATACCCAACACGCACATAGACATACCGTACTTCGCCATGGTGTAGGCAACATGGGGGCCAAACCATTTCGGCTTCATGCTAAGGGGCGGGGAGATGTTCAGGATGTGCGCGTGATTGCTCTTCTGCAAATAGGGCAGACATTCCTTGGACACCAGGAAAGTGCCACGTGTGTTGATGTGGTGCATAAGGTCGTACCGCTTCATGTCTGTGTCGGGTGTGTTGGTCAAGGAAATGGCACTGGCGTTGTTCACAACAATATCTATGCCACCGAACTTGGCCACTGCATCTTGGATAGCGGTGCGCACTTGCTTTTCATCGCGAACATCCACGATGCACGGATGCGCCCGTCCACCAGCCTTTTCAATCTCTTCTGCGGCCGAGTAGATTGTGCCTGGTAGCTTGGGATGTGGCTCTGCTGTTTTGGCCGCAACCACAATATTCGCTCCATCACGGGCTGCTTTCAGTGCGATTGCCTTACCAATTCCTCTGGAGGCACCGGTAATGAAAAGTGTACGTCCTGCTAATTTACCAGAGTTAATCATTTTGTAATTCAAGTTCCAAACTGGTCGCTTTATAGTGTAGATCTGCACTGAATCAGATTGAATCGCGGACAATCAATGTTGAAATGAGAAAGTCCAAAGTGCAAGCAGATCGCAAACAACAGGTCCAAAGCCTATGTACGTAGTACAAGAGTTCGGCCCAACGCAACTCTGAATGCGCTACACCACACCTTGTACCCCAAGACTTTGAGTGTATTTAAATAAGTACAACGCAAAGTATTTTCTAAATGCATTGGATTGCAAAATTGCATCCTCATAGAATGTACATAATTTCTTATATTTGTATCTAAATATTTAAATTCCTTGTTCATGCCGGCGTTGCCATTCGCCTATTTTGTGTGAATGGTGGTTGCAGTGTGAATGTCAATTGCAGAGTTGCAGTGTGAATTAAGAATTATGAAGAAGACGAAGAGAGCTGCGCTATTTGTTTACAATTAATAAAGAAAAAAAGATTACAAAATTTAAAGTACAAAATAGTAGAATAAAAATATATTCAATAATATTTAATGGCGGCATCACGTTCGCGGCGTCAAAATGCTGGCAACAAAATTGCCAAGCTGCTGGACGAGGAAGAGGACGATTTCTATAAAACATCGTATGGCGGATTTCAGGACGAAGAAGGAGATAACGAATATGTGTAATTATTGCAAGCATGAAAACAAACTTCACCATATAAATAATAAACTTAATATTGTTGTTGGAATAGACAAAAAGACGAAGAAGAGGATGTCGTCGATTCAGATTTCAGTATCGACGAACAAGATGAACCCGTATCTGATCAAGAGGAGGCACCCGAGAAAAAACGAAAACGTGGTGGTGTTAACACTAAAGCGTACAAGGTAAGTTTGCTTATGTGCACAAAATATTACTTTAATTTAACATTCAATTGATTCAAGGAACCTGTAAAGCCCCCTGCTAAGAAGGAAGCAAAGTCCAGTACAGCGCTCCATAAGAAACGCGGTGTTGGCGGCGTCGTCAAACGAAGAGTACGTGCTCGGTTTACTGTACTTGACTCCGGCCGCAAATCCATTCGTACATCCACTGCCATCAAGACACAAGCAACAAAAATACGTCTAAAGGAACTGGACGATGCACGCAAACGCAAGAAGAAGAAGGTGCGTGTGGAGGATTATATGCCAACACAGGAAGAACTCCTAGAGGAGGCGAAAATAACCGAAGAGGAGAACATCAAGTCACTCGGTATGTTCAGTCGATAATAATTAAGCTTTTTAATAATACTATTAAATGATATCTACCCACAGAGAAGTTTCATAAAATGGAGTCGGAAAAGAAGAAGACACGCCCAACCAAACGCGCCTTCGTGGGTCCAACTATACGCTATCATTCGCTGACCATGCCTGTCATGCGTAAGCCCACACGCACTACCACATTGCCACATGATCCCAATGATCCGGCATCAAAGTGCGAGCGCACATTTGTGACCTTTGAAAATGATTTCAATGATAAAGCTTTTAACGCGATTTTCCGACCAAAACGACCTCCAAAGACTTCGAGTGGTATCTGCCCCATTACAAGATTGCCGGCACGTTACTTTGACCCTGTCACTCAGCAGCCCTACTACAGCATTCAAGCGTTCAAGATACTTCGCGAGGCATACTACATGCAGCTGGAGCAACAGGGCACGAACAGCGATCAGCCCGAGTTGGCCAAGTGGATGGAATGGCGAAAACTGGTCAAGGAAAATCGACAAAAGGTGGCGGCCACAGCAAACAACAACAAAACTGCCGAATCTTAACACGTCGTACATATATTTATTTATCATTTTTATAAGATACTAATTTCAAGAAACATATATATGCATTTTACTAAAATTATATGGGTATTTTTGCCTAATCTTAAGAGACCTCTCAAAAGTGCAAACTACAATAATAGTTTATACTTTATCCGACTGTATGGGGTAATATATTTGAACAAGTTAATCACTAGAACGTCTAACAACTACTGGGAAACATACAAAATCGGGCACATATTGAAAACAACTATTCATATTCGTTTATAAAACTTAACATCAACTACGTATTCGATAAGACTAGCTAACATATAGTCGCTTTGCTAATTGAAGTTAGTATGTTATTAAGGCTGACCTAAAGCTCGTAAGCTCGGTCGCCGTTCTGTGATTGTTAAATAAGTGTGTCTTCGTCCTGACCCTCGAAGACCATGAGTAGAGAGTGCTGCGAGGGAGAACGACCCAGAGTGAGGCCGCCAAGCGAACCGTCAGGAGAGAGTAGACCTGTCTGCAGGCTGTTGTTGTCCCGATATCCGGATGTGGACGATGTCTGTGATACCGAGTCCCAGGATATTTCACCAAGTGCCTTGGCCTGATGCTCCTCCTGGGACAACGAAGTTACCTTAAATGAACGAGATTTGTAATAGTTATGGTTGCATCAATTGTTATGAGGTACTCACGATGCTTGGAGGCTCTATTGGAGTTAGGCGACTTCGCTTCAGCCTAAACGTCTTGCGACTTGCTGCCTTGGAGCGCTGCAGACGCGAACGAGTGTGATCCCCCGAACTGTCTTCGGCGGGGCTCTCGGGTGAGAGTGGTGTTGTCGAGGTTTCGCCAGACGAGTGTCGGAACTCGACGGAGGAGACAAAGCGCAACTTCGGCGGCTGTGCCTTAAATGGCGCCTGTTGCAGAGACTGCGAATGAGAGAGTTGAGAGGCAATACCCGGTGGCAATGCGGAGGCTGTTGCCATGCCATGACCCGAGCTGCTGGGCGCCGGACCAACTAGCGTTGGAGCCGAGCCCGCTGCCACCTCGCCGCTGTGACTCTCGCTGGTCGTCGTATGATGTTCGCGACCTGTCGAGCTGCTTGAGAGAGATTCGCGCGGTGGATGCAGTGTTTGCTGGGAGAGCGTATCGCTGGGAGTGCAAATACCACCAGAGCCACTGCGCGAATCAATCGGAACAGCAGAAACGTGCGAGTGTGTGGCCTGGCCAGTTGTGGTGCCTGTGAATATGGAGATCAGGGAGGGTCGCTGTTGGGATTTGTGTGCATCGGCGGCGCTGGTGGCAGCTGGCGTATCGCTTTTCTTCTGCTCCGAGCTCTCGCGATCTGTGGAGACTGAAAGATCTGGATGAATATGCAATTATACTTAATCCTTGTTTGGTTACCATATCGCTTATCTTCCAGTTCGTCACGCAAATCGCGCAGCTCTCGGGCCAACTCCAGCAGCAGGGCACCCTTGGACTTCAGGCCGCCTTGCGGTGGTGTGCCGCGTAGTCTCTCTCTTATGATGAACTGCATATGCCGCTCGTGGTCACCAATCGGAGGCTGAGAGATCTGCGAGTGAATCAGAGTTAGAGTTACCATATACAGAGAATTTTTTTTTTTTTTATCGATTCCCACCTTGTGTAGAATGAAGGGTAGCAGCACAATATACAGCGGCGTGCGGTGGGTTACCACGAATTCCATGAAACTCCAGAGATCGGGGGCAGCCTCATTGCGTCTGCCGAGATCACGCATGACTCGCACTATGCGGGGCCATTCGCTGGACAGACGATTCTCGAAGCAGATGCAGACAATGCGCAGTGCCAGGAAGGCAGCCTGATAGAGAGAGCCAGAGATGCGAGCCGGTCGCTTGGCATCGCGACTTCCGGTGAAGGTCAACGAGCCGGCACGTAGATCACCGGTGACTCTATTGATTTGAGACACTGCTTGGCCGGTTCGTCCAGCCGGCGGACTCATTGCATTCAGTACGGCCGTCAGGAGGAATTGAACATCGGTCATCTTGAGCTCACCGACATCGGAGACACCACGACCGGAGCAAACCTTCAAGCACAGTGGCATGATCAGATGCATTAGAAATCCTTCGGCCTTTTCCTGCGTGGCAAACTCGGCACTTCCGCCGCATATCTGAACCAGAGAGAAACAGTCGACGGGACTGACCACTTGCAGTGCAACCAGACGCACCACGGCCGAGCAGAAAAAGGCCGGCGGATTCTGAGACATGAGCGCTGCACCTGCGCTGGATACGCCCTCGGGTATGCCAGTGCCGGGCTCGTTGACAATCAGATTCTG
Source organism: Zaprionus davidi (assembly GCA_018903715.1). Taxonomy (NCBI): domain Eukaryota; kingdom Metazoa; phylum Arthropoda; class Insecta; order Diptera; family Drosophilidae; genus Zaprionus; species Zaprionus davidi. Next base: position 7,792,893 of record JAEIGL010000003.1, read on the forward strand.
AACGGTGCTGATGAGTGTCTTCATCTGCTGCCAGTGAAGCACATACGGATGTTTAATGATCGTTTCGTGGATGCCCTTAAGCAGTCCGGCTGCTGCCTCCCAATCCGTATTGCGTCGAATCGATGGCTTCTTCGATATCTTGAGGAACACCTTGTCGATGCGGCGCAGTACGGTGACCAGCGCGTTCCGCAGTGTGTCATTTGACCACTCGGCACGTGGCAGCACCGACTGCATGTACCGCTGCAGACCACGGCAAGCCATCGACTCGGGATCATACGGCGATACCTTGAGCAGCGAATGCGCAATATCCGCCAGGCGAATGTGGCACTTGGCGTCAAGGACCTCGGTGGGTTTGTTGTCGTTCGACGGCAACTTTTTAGCCAACTCACCCAGCCGAGTGGTGGACTTGATTAGGAAGTCGGCCACCACAGAGAGCAGGACATCCCTTGGCCGACGGTACTCAGTGCGTATCATTTCTGAATCCTCCGCTGAATCCATCATGTTCTTGTTGCGTGGATCTGTTGCATATTTCGTGTGCGACTCCTCCTCGAAGTCCATGCCAGGGGAGCAGGGCGGGCCGCGGCTACAATTGCGCTGCGAGGATCCCTTGTGCTCCGGACTGTTGCGATAGGGCCCGTTGTAGCTCTTGGCCAGCCCTTCGCAGTTGTGCACCATGGTGCGTATTGCCACGGCCAGTTGGAGTATAATGTCGCGCTCGGATTTGCCCTGCAGCGGAATATAACTGGGCGATTGGATCTGCTGCAGATAACAGGGCAGAATGGCCTCAAGGATAATCTACGAAGGGCATCGATTGAGTTTATTGAGGGGAAGGCACAGTGGGACAGTGGGAAAGGGGGATAGTGATACTTGCCAGCATTTGATAGCCTCGAGTGCTCTCCGCCGAGTAGGAGACCACCATGACGCACAGCGTGATGCAGTCCAGTACCGTGACATCGTCATCCTCGTCGTGGTAACAGAAGTCAATGGCCTTGAGTGGCTTGGGCTCCTTGACCAGCTCGGCAATGTTGAGGGGATCTGGTGAAGGGTCCTCCAGGCTGAGCAGCAGATTGAACAGGCAACTGGACTGCACCTTATGTGCCTCGCCATAGGTGCCATCCTCGTCAGTGTCGAGGATGGCCGAGACCGAGCCAAACATCTGCAGTATGAAGGGTTTCCGATTGAGCAGATAGAATTGCTTCACGGCGTACTCAATGGTGGTGGTGATCAGCTTGTTGGTCTGATGCAGCGAGTACACCTGCAGCAAGGTGGGCATGATCATGAAGTAGCCATTGGTCGAGAAGATGTTCTTGAAGTTGAAGGCCGCGTTGATGAAGGTGGCCATGACGTAACGCATGATACACGAGTCTTCTGCATGCAATATGGAGGCACCGGACAGTACGTTCAGGAAGAGTTGGATATCCGCCGAGTAGGCAAAGTTGCCGGCCATTGCCTCAAACATACGCGCTATGAGGCGCACCCACATGAACTTGTGCAGCACGTCCAGGCCGAGCAGCACCTTGCCGTATTCCCCACCATGGTGTAGATCCAGATCCACTTCAAGCGCCTTGCGCGGAAACGAGGGCAGCTTCATCAGCTCCTCGTGCAAGAAGACCACACGTTGCACCACCATATCCACATTCTTGAGAATGGCCCACGTCAGGTGCACCTTTCCGATCTCGACAAACTTCTTGGTTAGCTCCTGTTTCTGCAGAGCCAGATAGGACTCCTCTGGCCGCATGAGCACCAGGCGCACCTCCGGATACTGGGATCGCTTGAAGAAGTACAGATCGCGTATGTACCAATTCGGGTTGAGTATCTTGTCTGCAATGAGGTACAATGTCAGTTTGAGGTTATGTAGTTGCCCTGGGATTACTCACTGCTCTTGTAGTCCACCAGGCAGTAGTGCGAGATGCATTTCTCGTCGATGGGATAGTAGTCTAAGGCCTCTTTCAACAGCTGGCAGAACAGCGTGTCCTCCTGGACGGGAAACTGGGAGGGAATGTTGTAGTCATCGTCTGCTGGACCGTGCACAACGATCTTCTTGGCCGCTGGCACGTTAGCTGTGAGCAATATGGAGGCATCACACTGCTCCTTGCGCAAGATTTGCTTCAGATCCTTAAACATAATGCCATGCACCGAGTGCACAACCATCCAGAGCACGGACAAGGCTGAGCCCACAAGCTGCAAAGAGATGCCATGAGTAATCCAACCTAATCACGCACTAATCTTGGCACTAACCTCCTGCTTAAGCTCGTTAGACGAGCGCACATAGAACATGATGTAGCCAATGATGGAGTTGTATAGTGCAAAGGCGGCCTGTTGCGGTAGGCGTGGCACAAAGCGTATCAGATGGCGCAGCAGCTTGAACATCTGATCCTGGCGATCGCGGGTCAAGCGCTCGAAGACGTATCGCAGAAACAAGGCTGACTCCTCGACCAGGCACACCCAGATGACCTGATAGGCAACTTCGTAGACGGAATTTCCATCCGATCCGATGGCTGCATCGTCCAGGCAGCCAACAATCTGCATCACGGAGGAGCAGAGCACCGAGGGGAACAAGGAGTGAGCGTGATGCAAATGCGACGATGCTCGTGTGCCGTCCAGATCCTCTTCGATCTCGTGATCCTCATGCTCCATGCCGGGCTCGTGCGAGGCCTGTTGACTAATTGGTATCATGGTAATCAGGAAGCTATGCCGCTCCGCCCTCTGCTTGTCCCTCTGTTGGCGAAGCGCATTTCGTATTGCTTCTGTTTGCTGCATCTTGCGGCTCTTGGTAGCGGTAACCAGGGAGCGCTGTGGGGGAACAATGGAGTTAAAACCAAAGAAAGATTTGATTGATTCTATCCCTTCACTTACGTGTCTATCCTGGTTGAGTGTCATATCCATATCCTTTGTCTGCTGCACTGGCATCCACGGAGGATCCACGACGGGCAAACTCTCAATTCCAATTTTGGGCGAAGGCAGCGTGAACTCAATTCCACCTGGGGGCACCTTGAAGGTGGCATCATGTGCATTATCCTCCATGCGTGGCCAGACATGGAAGCGGCACTTCCACAACACAAGATAACGTTGGATCGCTCCAATGCGTACATCCGGATTCTTGTTCTTCAGCGCACGTTGCATAATGTCGAAGGCAAAGTTCTGTGCCTTCACCGAGCCCATCAGGAAGACGGCGGCACTTGAGGTGGCCGTATCGTGATTTGTCTCCAGCAACAGCTCCCAGGCGGCGGGCATGGCCTCGATGACCAGCTCTTCGGTGAGTACCACAGCTCCCTTCAGCATTGTGGCCAGCGGAAAGTGGAAGAGATTCCTTATGTGGATGCGAATGAACTTGAGAATTGGTGGTTCTTCCAACAGCTTCTTCTCCTTCTCCTGCCGGAACGAACGTGCCAGCTTCTCCGCCATCTCAATGTCAGGATCATCGCTTATGCTATTGGAATTGTTCAAACGATAATTACAGATTGTACTTCGGTTTATCTTCAACTGAAACTTACCGATCCTTGCGGGACAAGCTGTCCTTGCGTTTGGACGGAGAAGTTTGTGTTGAACTCTGCTCGGAGACCTTGCGCGTAGAACGCGGCCTTGTCGAAGGCTTGGGAGCACTTATAACCGTTGGCTCGACCGTTGGGTTATCCACGTCAAAGGTGAAGCCAAATTCCTCGCCATAGACCTAGACAATAGACAAACAGAATTGGGTAGAGCACATTCTGAGTTAGCTGGCGAGTTTGTTTCGTTTCTACCTTGCGAGTGGCCTTTATGAGTCTTGTGCAGGAGCGCATGTGACGTTTGTAGCAGAAGGGATGACAGTAGCCCTTGTGGGTGCAGTAGTAGTTATAGCTGGTGATCAGATCGATCACTGCCTTCAGCCAGGGCATGTTCTTGGCCGTCTCATCGTTCTCGTTGGAATCTGTGGGCGATTCAGGCTGCTGATCGTCACTAAGTATGCCCGGGGATTCCTCACCGCCACTGACCATACCCTGCTCGGAGGTATCACTGCGATCCGATAGGGAGGAGACCTTGCGCCTCGATTGCGTATTGACTGCACAGAATTATAATCGAAATTATTTATTAGAAAGAGATAACAGCAATTGAACTGGCTATACATACAGTCCGTTTCGATTTCCTTGCTGTCCTTGGTGTTGCGACGCAGCTTCAGCGAGCGACGCTTGAAGGAGCCGCCAGTTGTGGTTGCCGTGCCACGCCGTAGCAGGAATGGACGCACGGCCGAGGCGGTGGGTCGTCGAGCTGCAAGGACTTGAAAGATGATGAAACAGTTCTTTGAGGGCGTGCACACTATATGTCTGTCTCTTTTTGCCTACTCTTCTCCCGTCTGTCTCTCTACCTGTGTGTCAATCTGTCTGCCTTTCTCTCTTGATCTGTCGGTCTGCTTGTTTGCCTGTCTGTCTGTATATCTACCTACTTGTCGGTCTCTCTATCTGTCTCTCTGTTTGTTCGTCTCTCTGTATGTCTGTCTGTCTGTTTGTCCGTCTCTCTGTATGTCTGTCTGTATGTCTGTCTGTCTTTCTGTCTCTGTATGTCTTCCTGCCTGTCTGTCTGTCTCTCTGTATTTCTGTCTATATACTCGTCTGTCTGTTTCTCTCTGTCTATGTATGTCATTCTGTCTATCTTTCTCTGTCTGCCTGATTGTCTGTCTGTCTGTATATCTACCTATCTGTATATCTACCTACTTGTATGTCTTTCTATCTGTCTCTTTGTATGTCTGTCTCTCTGTACGTCTGTCTGTCTGTCTGTCTTTCTGTCTCTGTCTGCCTTCCTGCCTGTCTATCTGTCTCTCTGTATTTATGTCTACCTACTTGTCTGTCTGTTTCTTTTTGTATCTGTCTGTCTGTCTATTTGTGTGTCTTTCTGCCTGTCTGTCTGTCTGTCTCACTTGATGTGTATGTCTGTCTATGTATGTCATTCTGTCTATTTTTCTGTCTTTCTTTGTGTCTGCCTGTTTATTTGTCTGCCTGTTTATCTGTCTGTCTTGCTCTGTGTCTGTCTGTATATCTACTTACTTGTATGTATGTATTTCTATCTGTCCCTCTGTATGTATATCTCTCTGTCGGTGTGTCTCTCTGTATGTCTGTCAGTCTTCCATCCTGTATGTAAGTGTCTCTCTATGTATGTCATTCTGTCTATCTTTCTCTGTCTGTCTTTTTGTCTGTCTGTCTGTCTCTTTCTCTCTGTGTCTGTCTGTTTGTTTGTCTGTCTGCCTTTGCTTCTGTATGTCTGTCTGTCTCTCTTTATCTATCTTTCTGCCTGTATGTCTGTTTATCTGTCTGACTCTCCCATTGTCTGTCTGTCTGCCTGTCTGTTTGTGTGTCTCTCTGTCAGTCTTGCTGTCTGTTTGTCCGTCTATCTTACTGCCCATATGTCTGTCAATCGGTCTGTCTGTCGTCAACTGTCTCTTTGTCTGTCTGGGCATTTCGACCTGTGTGGAATGTAGAACAAACTTACCCTCCTCGCCTTCTTTGGTGAGGGTAGTATTGCTGCTGTTCTCCGATTCATTGTCCGGTTCGTGCAGCACGAAGGATATCTTGCGCTCCGTCTGTCCGGCACCATCGTTACCCGCCGCAATGGACTGCAGACTCTGGGCCGAGGTCTGTGAGTGGCCCATGGAACTGAGAGCCATGGACCAGCGACGATTCGCCTCGCGGTACACCTTCTCCCACGGCGCTGGTCTGTCCCTGTGCATCATCTTCGACGTCTTGGGCAGCGTGATGTACGTGTCGCGAAGGAAGGCTGTAATCTCGAAGAGCAACACGCAGGCAATCAGCTTGAGTGCGTGTGGACAATCGTTGCCATGTGGATTCACCGATGACTCGTCCAGGAAGTCCTCCTCCTCATCCTGCTGCAGCAGTTCGCGCTGTTTCTCCGGATCCGTGAGACTGGCATTGAGTGCCTCATACTGCAGGCGCTCGGTAAAGAGAATCTCCTCGAGACGCGCACCCACCATCTCCGCCCACTGATGAAACATTTTCCCAGCAGCACGCAGCAAGATGTGCGTACGTCGAGCACTCGTCTGGCTGGCCTGATGTTTCATCTGGGCGGGGTTGATGTTGGCCCCCGAGGCGCGATACCCACCTACGTTCTGCTTCATCCAAATGGGCCACTGCCCCTTGTTGCACAGATGCACAAAGTGCGCGCACTCCAGCAGAAATGTGGCACGCGACACAAGCGGCGCTTGTGGCTGCAAGAGGCAAACATGGTTAAGTAAAAATCTCTTGAAGATTACTGTGTGCAACCTACCAGGTCCAGTACTGCAGCAATTAGCTGCGCATCAGGAAACGTGCCGGGTGCACATGTCTCCAGCAGGAAGGACAGTCGCAGCATGCCGACACGCACCGGCTCGATGGGCACCAGCTTGCGCTCCTTTAGGATCACCACCTCGGACTCACGTGGGCCGTCGCACATGTCCGACGAACTGCGACGACTGTAGTCCGCTGTCTCTTCGATGCCGCCCACCTTCTTCTTGCCCTTCACAATGCCGCCGAAACGGTTCAGCCGCCGCTCAACGCGTCGCTTGGCGCGCTGTATGGAACGCCCAATGCCGTCGCTGGAACGACCACGCTGAATCTTCAGCGAGGCGTGCCGCATGAATGTGGATGATATCTCGGGATTTAGCGAGCCTATCTCCAGGTCAATCGACGACGCCTCCTTGGGCGTGCCGCGAAACCAGCGCACCAAGCCGCTGAGCCGTCCCAGCGAATTGCGTTCCGAGCTGGACGTGGAATCGGAGAGCAGCGCCCGCTCGCTGTGCCTCGGCGTCAACGTTGGCCTCACCCCCGTGGTGCGACGCCGAAAGTTGCTCAACGGAGACTGGCTGGTCTTGTAGTGCTCCTCGCAGGGTTCCGTTTCCAACAGGCTCTGCAAATGTGAGGGAGATCAGCAAAGTGCTTGAGCACCACAAAGAAGACTCACCACGGCGCAGGCAGAGGATGTGCTGCGTTTCTTGAGCAGCAGACGACGCTGCGAGCGATTATCATCATTCTGTACGCCACCCTGTGAGGCATCCGCCTGTGGTATGTGACTGAGGAGATCGTTGAACGTATGAATTAAAGCTTTAGATTGATCCTTCTGCAGAGCTTACCGTATTACGCGTGTGGTCTGTGAGGTGGGTCCCTTCTTGTGGGGACGCGGAGTGACTGCCAAGATGCCGCTGAGCGCAACCAGACGGAAGGCGCCACCATGAGCACCTTTCACATACGTGATCAACTGCCTTATGTCACCGTAGAGTGCAACATTTTCGGGTGACTTAAGATCCTTGCTTGCCTCCACAAATCTGCTGACCAACTGCTTGAAGACGGCGCCAACCACTTGAGCCTCTCCGCCTCCGCTCATGCCGCCACTAAAATTGGTCGAATAGCCGCCCTGACCTGGTACACCGCCAAGATCGGTGTTAACATTTTTATATCCACTCTGACGTTTATGAGCTATTGCATTGCATCATTATATACATACATATATATACAAGTATACAACGTACGAGTATTTGGTATATATTTTGTGATATCGGGGAAGTTACAAGAGGATACAACTCAAAAGCATTAGCCGAACTCATCGCATGCAGAGAGATACTTAGAGAGATACTTAGATAGATATATAGAGAGACACAGAGAGAGATAGAGAGATGGAAACCACACACAGAGATCACACACACCAAGAGGAACGAAATGACAAGCACGAAAGCAACAGTCGAGTGTGCTCGACTGTGTTATACCCGCTACACAGCTAACCAAATCGATAGCATAAATATGTTTTATGTTATTCGTCTTGGAGAAGTCACAACCGTAGATGCTCATTAGGTTTTAGAAATATTTGTATTCTGATCGCTAATGAAATAAATAAATAAATTAAGTTTAAAGATAAAAAACAAAAAAATGTTATTCGTATTTGTGTTGCATACTTTGCAGGGAGCAACTTGAAAATCAGTGCTTCCTTAAAATTATTTCTGAAATATCTTCGATGATAACTTTCCGATAAAAACCAAATTTTCTAATCTCATTTGGGCGTTGATAGTAGTATTGTTTACCATAAATTGACTGTCTTATATAAAATTACTCTTGGAGTACAGTTTTTATCGATTTACGATATTGACACCAAATTTGGTAGCCTTAGCTAGGAATTTTAAACGGTCGAACAGACAGAGAGACTGACAGACAGACGAACAGACGGACATGGCTAAATCGATTCAGCTGATTAAGAATATATAATATATAATTTGTGGAGTCTGCCACGATTCATTCTCCCTTTTAAATACATTTAGCACAAAGCTATGATACCATTCAACCTCCATGGGTAGCGGGTATACAAAGTCGCAACTGAAAAGCGTAGCCAATGTCAAAATGTGGCAAAATTCGAAACTGAAAAAATAAACTTGCAATTCTGTTGGTAATTTGTGCATTTTGAATTTCATTTCAATATCGAAAGCGAAACATTCGGCAATATATGATAAGGTTTTCTTTTCGTTTGGTTTCTTTTTGTTGATTATCATGGCAGAACTTACTCAGTGGCGACAGCAGTGAGCTGGGATCCACACAGAACGCGAGAAAGGCATGGAAGTAATCAATCAGTTCCGGCAACGGGGATGTCTTTACCATCTCCTGCAGGAAGCGTTTGGTGCGTTGCGATGCCTGACGCAGCATGCGCGACAGAATCTTCTGGCACTGATTACGCAGAAAATCGGCGGGTGGTCCACGAACACCTGCGGGGGTAGCAATATTTGATATATATAATACATATATATATATATATATATATATTATGTATGTATGTATCATCTCTTAGGGATCCTAAGTTTTCTGTTTAGTTCTCACCATCGTTGCAGCCATGTGGGCAGCCCAGCACTTGCAGGGCTCGCCGTGTTATGCCCATAGAGATCTCATGCGCATGCTCGCCCAGCTTCAGCACGCCCATCTCGATGAGCAGCTCACAGATGTTGAGCCCAGCCTCGAGCACGCGCAGCGAACAGACCTGCGATGGATCTCGCTTGAAGACGCAGCTCACGGCCAGCAGCACGATCTCATAGTCAATGCCGCCATCGCGTGTTATGTAGAACGACGAGCCCGGCGCCTCGGACTCATCGACACCAGTGTAGTCTATATGCGAATCTGTGTGGGAACGCAGCATGGGACCACGATAGCGTATGGTGGTGCTGCCACCTCCTGCACTGCCGTTCCCCCCAGCGCCCGCAACACTTCCGCCATTGCTGAGTGCATCCAGTTGCGAGTCAATGGAACCCTGACAAGGGAATTGAGTTCAACCTGATGGGGTTCACTTGCTGTGACGACTTACCTGACGTTTCATATAGTCCGGCGAAGGTGTCGGCGTGTGCTCCGTCACGGTGATGATGGGATTGCGCGGATAAAAGGCCTGGGCACGTGGACCAGTCGTGGTTGTCGTAGTTGACGTAGGCGGTGCCTTTGTGACCTTGGGTGGCTCTACGTATCTGTAAAATCTAGCATTTTGTAGGACACATGCGATGAGCATAATGTGCAGGCATTAGTCAAACAGGAAGTGCGATTAACTCCAGGATTAAAGCAGATTGGGATTGGGGCCAACAAATCAAATTGTCTGGGGAGTGTGTGCTGGGTGTGTGCAGGCAAACTCTTAAGTGAGAATCCAAAGTTCACAGGATATAGAGGAGTAGTTATGTTCGGATATAGTCAGGCATAGAAAGATAGTTGGAGTAAAGCATAGACAGAGTTGTGGATAAACTTTGTGTATGAAGAGGCTTAGGCGTGTAGAAGACATAGACCAAAACTCACCCGCTATCAAGCAGACAGCTGGTTGTTAAGTTCATAGAAGACAGTAAGTAATACAGATTATATATACATACAGACGTAAGGGTAAATATAGTGAAGTCTTCAGTTGAGTTGAGTGTTTGCTTTTCTTGTTTGCGAGACTTTAACGAGAGATTCACTTACCTCAAACTCGGCATGGACTTGCCCTTGATGAGATTACTAGCTGGCTCTCGGGTAATCATGGAAGCCGAACGCGACAACTTCTTCTCGCCCGTGTCGAGGCTGCGATGATATTCCTACGAAATTCAAAGATACAGTTAGCAAATGTTCCAACTGGGCATCTTTAGCTAACAATCAACTTGAACGCAACAACACATGAACAGTTTCGTTATTTATCGGGGTGTAACTAACGGGGAAACACATAATCATAAGCAAAGAACGCGTGCTGTAAACTGATCAATGATAGCTATCGGCTTACTGCATGTTGCAGTGGGATCTTGCCATTGGCAGAGTTTGTATCGAGCCCTACTTTTTCCAGATTCTTTTCCGACTTTGAGAACATCTTTGTTTCCACGAATGCACGCAGGTCGGCCATTTTGACGCGCTTCTTCTTCTCGCTGCCACGACGTTCCGAATTGCTGGGTATGCTTTGGGTTTCCTCTGCAAATGGCAAACGTTCAATGCGTCGTATACGTAACGTACTCAATTTACTTCTGCTAGCTTACCCACAACGTTGACTGTCGCCGTCTGCTCGGGTATTTCAATGTAATCCTTGACCACCGAGCTGCCGGGACTGTCGCGACTATTGCTGCCAGGTCCCTGATACAGCGAGATCTCGATTTGTGGTATTGGCAAAGAGTTGGAACGCTTACGAGGTTGATTTAATGTGATGGCGGCTTCCTCGCCAATTTCGCTGAGTCTACAGAGGCAAAAAGATATAGACTAATATGAAGTGGAACATAAAAGAGTTTGTGGTACCTATTATAGAGATACTGCAGACTCCAGAAGATGCCCTCCTCCTGCCAGTGGGAGATGAAGAGGCACCGCAGCACGGCCACATCGAGGAATGTGGCTGCCGAGACGTCCGCCTTGACGCTCTCGGACTTATCCGACTCGGACTCTTTCTCAATGGATGCGCTGCGTTTCTCCTTCATGGAGGCGCCACGCGTGAGTTCCTGCTGATCGAACTCGAACTTGGTGGACGGTACCTTCTCCTTGTCCCGCGAATTCATTGACTGATGACTGCCACGTCGGCTCTGCGACTGTTGTTGCTGCTGCTGCTGTTGCTGCTGTTGTTGCTGTTGCAGCAAACTGGCGTCGGCCTGCAAAGGGAGACGGAAAGGAAATACTTTTGAAGACTGACTAAGAGGTGCGCAGAGTTACTCGTACTCACTGTAAAGAATGAGTTGTCCATTAGTTGAGGCGCCGAGGGCAGTCGGAAGATGACAACACGTTCATCCTCAATGCTGGAGGCTTCTTCGGGAATGGTTTCTGGAAAGAATTCCTTGGGGGATGACACCCAGGAGCCCTAGAAAAAGGGGCAGCAGTTAGTTAGTTAGTTCAATACAATGTCAGAGCGATCGACTCACCTCCTCGTCCTGCTGTCCATAATCAGTGATGCCACTCTGTGGCGAATCCGCCTTGGGTGACATGGCGTCGGGCCCCAGTGAGTGCTTGCGGAATATATCTGTGGAACCCTTCGGAGTGGGTGCGCAGAGCAGATTACGCGCCTTAGGCTTCACAGGCGCCGTGAAGCAGGGTGCACCGGGCGCACGATTGTCCCACATGCCCTGCCACAACTTGATGCCGTTCTCGAGGCGAAAGTTCTGAAAGTCCGACTCCTTGAGATGATGAATGATGGGTGCGAAGAGATAAACAAAGAGCTGCACGTACAAACAAGGGATTAGTAATCGGAAAAACTAGTGACGAACTAGATCAGAGCTCACAGTAATTGTTGGTACTGAGAACAGATATTGATCCATGGCCTTGGGCGGCTTGGGCTCAGCTGCCTCGGCCAGACCCAGTTCATCGCCGCCCTCATCGTCGGCGCATTCCTCGGCGGCATAGAGCAGTATCCACTGCATGGTGTACAAGAGTTTTGTCTCTACCGGCCCAATGGCCTGCATATCCTTGACGCGACAGTACAGCAGGGCGGCACAGGCGTGCATCACATGTGGCAGTGCGCCCTGCAGCAGACGCCAGCGCGGAATGGCGCCCAGTGCTTTGGTCAGAGGTGGCGACAGACCGAACTGAATGTTCTGCACGAGCACCTTCTCGAAAGACTGCAAGGAGGAAGTGAAAGGATCTCAATGAATAAACTCGATGCCAGAGCAATCAAATTAATCTTCATACCTTGCAGGCCTCTTTGGACTCCTAAGTTATGGTCAAGAAGGTTATGGAGAAGATAATAGTAAATCGAATTAGTTAGGTCTGATATTGTCGGGGTCACTTGAAATGAACTAGCAACTCTAGCAACTATACAGCGAAATAAGAATTGCTTAAGACTAGAAATAGATTATTTTAAAGACAAGACACAAGCTACAACAATAAAAGATAAGTTTACAGAACGTTAAGCATCGTTATTATATAATACAGTAATACGAGTGTTAGTAAGGTATTTATATATATAATATATATATATATGGTATATAGAACTGTACATAGAACATTTATCACTTACATGGTGTCCCGGTGCATGTTGACAAAACTACATTCAGATTCAGACAAATTGCGAGAGATTTTACAATGTACAGTTTATTGTTGTTATTGTTATTGTTATTGTTGTTGTTATGTTTGAAAGCGTATTGAGGGGGCGTGTTAATGAGTTGTAGAAAAGAAATTGAAAATCGTATGCAAAATGAATAGAGAAAACACATCAAACATCAAATCGAATTTATTATCGAATTTCGAGAGAGCATCAAAAAACAAAATGGAAACAATAAACTCAGGATCACATATATAGTTATATATTATAGTTATATATATATATGTCTCGAAATTGTTCCGATAGGTATGTGCCAATGGTACAGGTACACACACACACAGTCCATCCTTACAACAAACACGAATAGCGAATTTACAGCACAAGTCTTTCTCTCGTTTCTTGGCACCGTTTCTTGGCGAGATTTCTGTTTGCCAATTGCCCCTTTCTATTGGGAGTTATCTCTGCTAGACTCTTCTCCGCTCTTCCTCACACTTACCATGCAACTGGCCTCGTGCAGTTTGCCCAATCGGGGCCTGATGAACGGCGCTATTTGACGCCAGAGAAATGTTTGCACGGACACCGGCAAGCCCAGATCCTGCAGTCCATCATCCTGGTCAATGTCAAAGTCATCGTTGTTGTTGTTCGGCGTTTGACTGTTGTTGTTTGCCTGCAGATTGTTGTTGTTCGTTGTTGTTGTTGCCGTTGTTGTTGCTGTTGCATTGGTCACCATGGTGGCCAGCTGTGAAGTGAAAACAAAACACACAACACGAAGGTCAGTCGGCACAACATGCAACAAGTCGAAGCGTGTCGAGTGGAGTCATTCATAAAAAGGGGCATGCCACGCCAAGGGATTAGCATGCCAACAGGCTTAGCAACAGGTATTTGCGTGCGCAGGCTCAATGGGGGCAGACAACACAAGCAAAACACCACCCCCTTCCCCATCCCCCACCCCCACCTCCAACTCGCACTCGCAGCCATCGCGTCTAGGTCAGTGCCACAACAGAGCAAAGCAAAGCAAAGCATCTCCAGCATTCGGCAATCAGTCAGGCGCATCTCGCCGCAGCTGAGCTCCAGCCGAGCCGAGCGAGCCCCAACCAGCTGCTGCTGCTGCTCCTCGCACGCTGCGCAGAACGCAGACTCCGGGCTGACTGAGTTATAGATACAGAATTGGGTTTTCGGTATACATGCAAATTTGGGGCAAAAAATTTTCACACAGTGTCTTATATAACGCATATGACTTTTCACTGGCAAAATTCACGATTTCACTTTGTCAGCTTACAGCGAAATTGTCACAAATTGTCAGGGAATTTAACACGCACTCAAATCAAACGTTGCTTCTAACGACTTTGGCCATAATTGTGACCATTCAGGCCGCACCCAATTGAACAAACAGTTCAGTTGAGAAGGGTTTGGCTTCTGGCTCGATATAGTTCCACTCTCCTGCGAAATACTTGTGCTTTTCTTTTGTTTGCCTTCAATTAGTTTACATATAATGTGTGCACATTTAACACTCTGTAAGCTTTGTCTTTTCTTTTGTCTATTATATTTTTCTCTTACCTCGATTTGCGTGTGGCCAGTTTCGATAACGTTGACGGTTGGAGCGTTCGGATGCAACTGGGACAGCGTCGTTAACTGACGACCGATTCTGAGCGTCGTTATCCTTCTCGTTCTCGTCGTTGCCAGCGGTGCGTATACACACTCATACACACAGACACACACGTAAGCATTGTGCACACAGACATCCTTGTTAAGTATACGCACAGCCACCCCCAAAGGGCTGCCCATGCGATAGAGGGTGCTTAGCTACTAGATGCCGCAGCGTAGCAGCTTCACTTTCGCTGGGTCACCCTATATACTGCTCAGCACACAGTTGCCCATTGATAACAAACGACGTTGCCATTTGCGAGGGTTGAAAATTGCGAATACGCCGTGTGTGTCGCCACTTAAACGTTCTACTTATCATTAAAGCCATTGTCTGGCGCCTAAAGAGAAAGCGAACAAGGCTAGTAATACGAATTAAGTGGAAAAACTAAGTGAAGTTGCCTCAAAGCATGCGATAAACAAAATGTTCTCTCTGAGTTTCACTTCACTTTCATCAATGGGATGCGCAATTTCATCTGCGCAGAATTTTGGGATCCCCGTTAACAGCGGCCTACTTTAAGTGTCAACATGGCCCAATTGCGGCAACAGGTTGTTGCATTGTCTCATGGCAATGAGGCTGCGCGGCACGAAGCTGATGCTGATGCTGCTGCTGCTGCTGCGAGAGAGCCGAGTTCGATGAGTTCGGCTTGGCACACAGCTGAGCCCCAAACTGGGTCATGAAAGGGGCCTGTCTGGATGTCAAGGACAAGGACTGCAGATGCAAAGGTTGTCGGTCTTTGCGCAATTTATGCCTTTTAAAGCAATCATTTCAAACAAAATACGCCATAAAATGCCTTATATACAGAATTATATACGATATTATCTACACCTATGTATAGATATGTGTGTGTTTGTGTGTGTGTGTGTGTTGTGGGTATTTGGGAACAGCCCACACGAAAATGCGTTGTACATTATTGCTCCGAATAGATTCGGTGTATCTGTGTCATAGTTTTTATAAATAGCGCACACATTAAGTTCTCTGTAGAGGCGAATACAATTGGATGCCTGGCGGAGGCTACACTGAGCGCTAGTAATACGCCTTCTATGTATATGCGAGCCTGCTGTGCGCAAGTGAGAGCGCAATACAGGAACAGTAGTATGAAGATTTGGGCAAGGAGAAATGCGGGAGGGAAATGCAAATAAAAATATTACGCATATTGCGAACGTCTTTCAGGTGTTCTCGATGCCCCAAAACATTCAGAATGATAACATGTTCGATAAAAAATGTTCGTGAGAGCTTGCCAAGTAGACGATCAGGGTCGTATAGTAGTATACAGTATATAGTAGCAATATATGCACATATATACATACATACGTACTAGAGAGATATATAATATGTATGCTCAGATTCAAAGATTTATAGTTATTCCTGCGTAGATCTCTGTTGGCCTCTTCTGTTGATCTCTCTGTCGGTCTGTCTGTCTGTCTGTGTGTCCTCTATGAGGGCCCACAAAGAAAAACAATAAGCCGATGTGTTACCCAGCATATTATCGGCCAAATCGTGTGTAACATCAAATGATATTCAACACTATGCGGCGGAGAATGCCACAAGTGATTATTATTTTGCATTCGAGTCGAGGGAAAACAGAAAAAAGAAATAACTTAAAAATAGACCGGAGAGAGAGAGAGAGAGAAAGATAGAGAGAGAGTGTGTGCGCTTCCAAAGAAGACTCTCTTTGCATAGTTCTCGAGGGAGAGAGAGGGAGAAAGGGAGCGAGAGAGAGAGAGAGGGAGAGCAAGAGGGCATATGAAAATACTGCCCAGATGAAAGTAAATTCTTGCCAGCATATGTTTCTATATCTATCTATATGTATCCCCGCGCATACGCATACTTATGTAGGCGAGTGTGTAGCATACAGCCTTGCGCACATCTCGCTATGTGCGAGTGTGCATGTGTGTGTGTGTGCCTCTCGCCTTGGTGTGCGTTGGTTAGAATCGCCGCTGGCTATCACCTCAGAATTACCTTGCCGTGCTGCCACTGACGAATAGCGTTCAGTCGAGACCGAGCTCATCCGCGCTACAGTTGCTTTTCGCATTCAATAGACAAAATGGTGAGTGTGTGAACTGTCGCACATTTTCTTTGAAGGAAAAATTCTTGTGATCGCATTGAAGAAGTCCAAATCCAAATAAAATATGTGAAAATTCTTGTTTGCCTTTTGCATAACTCATCAAATATTACTTTCTTTCTACCATCCCCCAACGACAGGCTGATGTTCCAAAGCGTGAAGTTGAAAGTAAGTTGAACCCGCAACGAGCAAAAAGGATTATTTCGCTAACCTCAAAAAACAGAAAAGAAAACTCCATCAATAAATGAAAAACAACGAATTAACTCAATAAAAGAAACAAACTCAATAAAACTCATGAAAAGCATTAAAGCAATGCAGATGAGGACTAAGACTATATACGATTTGATATATTATATGCACTAAAAATACCGAATACCGAAAATATCGGAAGAAGTGATTGCATAATGTGCGCGTGTGTTATACAGATAAACCCGACATATATATACATACATGCGTATACTCATTTACCGCTAAACTGTTATACAAAAAACAGAAAAGCGTGGGTTATTCTGCCCGTTCAACTACAATATATATCAAAAAACTATATTTCGTAATCGCTTTGAATACACGATGAAACACATAAATCACACTCACACATACATATAGTATATATGTATATGGAATTTGCGGAAAGTTTTCATAAATATCGTATATATATATAACATATGTTACGATCTCATAATCGAATGCGATGATTGTGAAAAACTATAACTAACGAAATACTCTCGCAATGGAAAATTTGTGTGTATGTCTGTTGGAAGGGAGATCGCATTGGAAGTTCCTCTCTCTCTGTCTCACTCTTCCTCTCTCTCTCTCTCTCGCTGTCGTTGAGAGAGCATGATCTAATTTTGGCCAAGTTATTTCTTGGCATTTATTTTGGTTGGAACGCACTGCCAAAGAAAAAACTAGGCGTCCGTCTAACTGTCTGTGTCTGTGTGTGTGTGTGTAGGATAGACGAAGGCGTTCGGGTGTCGGATTACGTATACGTATGCTGTTCGCGCTGGCAATGCTCCCACGCACATATACACACACAAGCACGCAGACAGAGACGTATCCAATGCGCCGCCATGTCATGATTTTCGTGATGACCAAAAATGTGCGTACCCTCGATTTCAGGGTTATTGAGTTGACCTCATTCGATAAGTTGCCCCAAGCAACACAATTGAATTGAAATAATAAATAAACAAAAATGACTATAAAATATAAAATGAATATTAACAAACAATAATTAAATCAAAGTAGTCAATATTTGAAACTAATTTCGATATGTTTTCGTGCAGATGTCGAATTCGTTTTCGAAGTTATGGGCTCTCCCGGTGAGGGCATCGATGCCGTCGATCTAGGCGATGCCCTGCGCGCTCTGAACTTGAACCCCACCTTGGCTCTGATCGAGAAAATGGGTGGCACCAAGAAGCGCAACGAGAAGAAGATCAAGCTGGACGAATTCCTGCCCATCTACTCGCAAGTGAAGAAGGAGAAGGAGCAGGGCTGCTATGAGGATTTCATTGAGTGCTTGAAACTGTACGACAAGGAGGAGAACGGCTCTATGCTGCTCGCTGAATTGCAGCACGCCCTGTTGGCCCTTGGTGAGTAACCCCCCTCCCCACCAATCAATTGATCTCCAATTAACTCATGAATATCATTTGCATTCTTAGGTGAGTCCCTCGATGACGAGCAGGTCGAGACTCTGTTCGCTGACTGCATGGATCCCGAGGATGATGAGGGCATGATCCCATACTCTCGTAAGTATACGTTGACGATCTCCTTCGTGTTGCAGATCTTCTTGATCTATCTGTGATATCCATTTGTAAATGTTAAACATATTGTTATTTGTATTCTTTACATGCACCTTTTGTCTACGCACACTCCACACACACACACACACACCCAATCACACCCTGCCCACCACACTCCTGTGTACTCGAATGTGTTATCTGTGTACTCTTTCGCACACGCAACCCATGCACCACCGCGCACGTGCCGTCTCTGTCGTATGCCACACTGTGTGACCGATCCCATAGAGTTCATCCAGCGCTTGATGAGCGATCCCGTCGTCTTCGACTAAACAGTAAGTTCTCGTCTGGTCTACCCGACTGTCTGTCTCTATCTCTATCTCTCTCTCTCTCTCTCTTTGTCTCTGTCTCTTTCTGTGCTCTATGTCTTTATATATATTTCTCTGGATATTAATAATGTTGTTGATTTCTTCACAAATTTCTAGCATTCCTCGCAAGAATGTGTGACAGGCCAGATCAGCTATAAATATCACCACCAACAACAACAACAACAACACCAAACAAATTTATAGCAACAGCCATTCTCCATAGATGTTATAGTCATCGCTAACTCTCTCTATCTCTCTCTCGTATATTATTTTAATTAAATTCTACTTCTGCTACTACAACTGCAAAATTGAACTTCAAGATAATATTATTTTTTAAAAAATAAAAAAATTTAAATTATAAAAAATAATGAAAAAAAAAAAACTGAAAAACTACGTTTTCGTTCCAATTATTTTGTTGTTCGATAAGTTACTTGAGTTTTGTTTTCTTGTTTTTGGTTACTCTTAAATTCATTATGAAAGACGCAAATAAAATAAGTTGCAAACGCATAGAAAATGTTGGGAAATACTCGTAGTAGGAAAATTCTTTATAATGATATACATATATAAGATGAAGATTAATTTAATTTTTAGATTTGCTTATGGTATACCATTCCACCCAGTCCGGATATGGACAGTTGGACAGTTTTACTGATTGACTGATGACTACCAATATGTATGTGTGTGTTCCATTTTTATTTATTTTACTGACTAGTCTCTGAGATGCACGCATATCAGCTCAAGTTGTTATAGTTTAGTTGAATATCAATTACAAATGGCACGATCGACTTCTGATAAAAATGAAAACTGTTCTAAAATAATTCAGATAAGGATGCTATTAGAGCTTCAAAGTTTTTAGTGAATCAAAGAGATATTTAAGTATATATAAGTAATGAAATGCTTGTAGAGGTCCATCTATAATTACCAGTTGTTGCTCAGCTTAAACGTTTTTAATTCTTGTCTATAAACCTGTTTTCCTTATAATTTTTCATATTTAAATCAATTTAATTTGTGTACAGCCTGCGTCACCGATTTTCAAATTTCTTTTATTGTTAGGACTCGATTTATCATGAATTTGGGGGAAAGAATTATTAGGACGAAGCATCTGTTTGTTTTTAAATGGTTAATTTGTTTTTAAAAATATATTAAATAAAACATGAATATAAATAAAAATTAATAAAATTAAATGATCCGAGACACGAATGGGATCGTGTCCTGGAAAAAATGGGATCGTGTCTTAGTGTTGCACTGCAAAGCAAGCAGGACAAAGTAGTGAACTGCTTATCTACTGCTGTCACCCGGCACACAAATGGGATGTTGTGCTGCGAAACAGAATTCTATTCAACAGATGGCGCTTTAGTGTTAGAAAAGCTGTGCCAACAAAGTTCGCCCACCTTCCCCTTCAGGTGTACTAAAAAAGCTGCGTCGCAGCTTGCGCGTCTGCCGAGCTACGTTAATTAGGAATTTCAACGAACTGAAAATCAGTTGAAAACGAGATAACAAACGCAAAAGTAACCGAGCTCTGCGCCTACGCATAAAGTTGGCAACTTTGAAAATTTCAATTCAATTCAAAATTTAAATCTACTGCAATAGTGCAAAGTGAGTGTAGTGAGAGTGCTGCATAATTATTGTTAAATATACTATATGTGTGCAGATGTAAATAAATATATACATACACATACATATATTTATTTTATTGGCCGATTTGCAAACGTCTCTTTTTCTCTCGCGACAAGTGCATTCGCAGAGCAGCTAAGGCATTCCAAACGAAACAATTGTAAAATACCATAAAATAAATCAAGAAAAAGTGCAAGGTGCGATTGAGGTGAGAGGAGACGTAGGCGAAGGGAAATAAAACCGAGTACACACAAAGTCCTGGCATCGGGAAAAAGTTAATACGCACATAAAAAGTCCTGTTCTGAGTGCAGTGCACACAAATACACAAGAACACTCTCACACACACACACACAGAAACACTTTCAATATGGCGGATGTCATGGAGAAAAGCTCTGTGCTGGAAGCTGCCGGGCCGGGCTCAACGCAGCCTTTGCCAGCGCAACTGCAACAGGAAGCGCAACTGCAACAACAACAGCAGCAACAACAACAACAGCAACAACTCCAACAACATCAGCAACAGAAACCGGAGCCGACACAAGCGGCACGCGCTGGACACGAGCAGAAAGGTAAGAGACCTCATAGCTAATCACGCATACGCCGCGTATGCGCTGCACCTTTCGAAAATCAATTAGACAATGTTACGAGCCAAGACAGCAAGACAGACAGACCGGCATTCAGGCAGGCAGCTATGGCTCAATTATACAAAGTGTGGCATTGACACACCCCCAGGCAGGACATTGGGACATTGATGGTTATGGCTGTGGAACATGCAGCTCCGCTCACGTCATATTTCCAGCTAAGGCTTTTGTTGCTTTGCTTGCTCGGTTGCCTCTGCTCCCTGCTGTCAGCCGTTATGCAAATAGATTTGTGTTGTGTTTTGTTGTCGCTCGTGTTTGCTCAACTGTCGACGAGTTTATTACGACGATCAAGTCTGTCTGAGGAGCTGCGACTAAAGGATATTGTGCGCCTTTGTCTCGTCAGGTCCAACGACCTGCGGAACAGGAGCAGCGCTTTAATTGCGCCTAATGCCCAGCCCTGACATGCATTATGCGATGGTGTGAGCGTGTGTAAGTGTACAGTTGATGGCGACAACGATAAAAGTTATCGGCAACTCGAGCTTGTGCCGCAGCAGCCTCTGGCCCACTGCTTGATGCCCTCGCACTGCTGCCCCTTGCCACTGTTTGTGGTCGCTCTGCATATGACCTCGTTTAAATTAAGCTGAATACACTTTTGCGATGGTATCGCGATTTTGTCATGTGGCTTGTCAAACATGATGCGCTAGGCACACCATCTCATCTACTTGATCAATATGTTTCATCTGCTCTTCTAAATTATTTCACTTCGATTAGGCACCTATCCAAAGTTACATATCGATGCCCTAATAGCTTTTATATATCGATTAACTGGAGTGCATCCCTATTAACATTGCGACCCTTGCTCAATGCTATCTCAAGATTATGGAAGTAAACAATATGAAGTGCGTGTGACTTGTGATAAAAGAAAGTTTCTATAAAATAGATTAGCTGATGAATGTTATCAAACAAGGATAAATATGTACTAAGGTGTTGTCAATATTCTGCACCGATTGTTTCTATACTAGTAATATATAGTTTATAGTTTTTATATGTGTGTAATATGTGTAATATATAATCTGTAATAACTCTAATCGCTGTGCACCTAAACTTTCTTTATGAAAATATTCATTTCGCAAATTGTTGCAAGTGCAACTGTATGTTAAATGGTCCGATTTCGATGTCATTTACAAAGAAAAAGGACGAAATAAACATCTGCAAGGGCATATATAAGTATAGTTGGGATAAGTCAGATTGCACTGTGTAGTTTGTAGAGTCATAATAAAATACCCACTCAGTAATATCTATATAAATACTATATACATTGATAATAGGCTGCCATTGATAAGATTGCAGTTGCAATAGAGTATTTTTACTTCGAAATGACACAAATTCTGAATGAATACGTTTGTTTTGTATGCCACACATTCACACACACTCACACACACACATGCAGATACACCCCTGCCGCTGATTAAAGCAAATGTTTAGCTCAAGTGCAAACCGGCTCTGCTAACTAATCCAAACAGCAGCAACAACAACGTTTGCTATTGTTTTGTTCGCTTTTACCTTAGCGTTAACTATCGCAACAACAAAGTCTAAGAGTAATAAAGAGAGAAATAACAAAACAAAACGGAATAAATATATATTGTAGTTGTTGATTGCTATCAGTGCTCCCATCTCATCTAGCTTGGTTCTGTTGTCATTCTCATGAAGTCATCATCGCACCTCCATCGGGTTTCGTATGATCTATCGTATTTCAATAGTAATATGAAAGTGTTTTCCATATTGTATGTTTGATAACAGGTGTCATGACAGAACGGTAACTGTTTATTTACCTATACTACGAGTACATTTCTCGTACTGTTAATTGCTCAGTGAGAGGGAGATAGAAAGAGAGAGAGAAGGAGAGAAAAAGAGAGTGAGAGAACTGTGGCACTTTAAAAATAGCCAACTTTGGCTGCATTTCTGTCACCTACTTTTGTTTGCCTTTCGCCTTTCAATTAGCACGAAAATTGTGCTGCCAGCTGAGCGACAATTTTTCATTTACATTTTCCATTGATTTTCTATTCAAGTCTCTCTCCCGCTCTCTCACTGCATTCACTCTATCGGGGGCGTGCTAGTTTTTCATTTGGGTTTCTCTTTATTGAAAAGACCATCACATCTGGCAGTTTCAACAAAACTCTGCTAATTGTTACGGTTTCCGCTAAATTTCATCGTAAAGCAATTACCAAACATTTAGCGCCATATTTGTGTTAGCCTCTGACACGCCCTGCTGCCAACCAACTGAAGCACGAAAATCTATCACAGATTTTACTACATTTTCTTAGCTACGCGTGCTTCCATATTTGGAGATAATGTTTAATTAGATGAAACTATTCATTGATTCGGCTATGTCGTCTTGCCTGCCCAAAGGGGTTACGTGTGTCGGTTTAAGATTTGTGTGTTGTTTAAGGTTTGGTAGACTTTTGCGATTTATAGGCGACAGCTGCAACCTTCAACCATGTCGAGAAGCTTGAAGTTAGTTAGTTAAGAAGTTAACTGGACTGAAAAACTTAAAAGTATAAAGTAAAGTGTATGGTGAGCACTTTAGTGAACTGTAAGACTGAAGATTTTAAATGAAATTCTGCAATTTAAATAAAGTTAGGTATTTGTTGTTGTTTTAAATGAAATTCTCCAATTTAAAATTAGGTATTTGTTGTTTTATAGTTGTCTTATCTCTGACTCTATAAAGTAAAGTATTCAGAGTTTGTCTCAACAGCGCAGTTGAACTGTACATATATATGAATAGTAAAATAAAATCTGAACTATATTATATTTTATATAACTATCATTCAAATCGATACAGTCAGAGACCGAAATGTGGAAGAGTATTAAACTTTAGACATGGCGAACGTAAACTTTCTTTCTTGTTAATAATTATGAATTGCATCGAGGTTGTTGAGTTGTTGTTGAATTTTACTATATCCTCTATATTATATCCTCTATAAAGTTGTACTACTCTAGACAAAGAATTAACAAGGGTTTTTGTTAAAAGAACCCACGTATCAAACACTCCAATCTGCACTTGCATTCGTTTTGCCACATACTGGAATTGCATTGGGATAGTCCCAGTTACGCAGTACTCAAACAGATTGATTTGTTGTTGCCTCTCAAAGTGCAATTATGAATTAGTATGGACACTGTGCACAGTGAACATTTGTCAGGCTGCACTGTGAGTATGTCAAGTGAATAATAAGTGCGAATCGCTGCGGAATGCGGCATAGTAGTGCTTTCGCTTGATTAATTAATTAAATTTTCGGAACTGACATTTAAAAGTTTGATCAATAAAGCGTATGCGAGAGATTAATAAAGAAACGATATTATGCAAATGCACAAGTGACACCCCTTAAAGGGGAAAGGAGGCAAGTCTGACAGGGTGTTGGCTTAATTGTTTTCCCTCGACAAAGTGTCGCTTGGCACGCGAATTGCAAACGAGTTGGGCGGCAACCCCCATTCACAGTTAACCCCCCTGCCGCCGCTCCTCGACCACTGAACTAACTCATTGACAGTTCATTAAACTTGGACCAAGCACTGGGATTAGCTTTGATTTTATTTCGATGTTGCACTTTCGCCGGGGGAAGGCGAGAAGCAGAGAGGAGTTGCTGCTGTTGAGTTGGGTGTCTTTGCCGGGGGGAGGCTGATCTGGTGGACCGACTGGTTGCCCAATGGCAACCGCATTTGGTAGCCATCGCATAATTTGTAGTTCTTGTTGTGGCGTGTCCATATTGGGGTGCGCCGTACGTGCGTGCTTCAATTGCCACATTTTGTGGCAATCAATAATCGAAGTGCGTCAAGAGTACAAATGTTAAAGCCAAAACTGGCCTCGACACAGTGCGATTGATGATAAGTTACCCAATACGAGGCGTGTCTTTAATTCCACTTCCATTTTCACTTTAGTTGCATCTCTGATGATTCATCTATTGCGTCGCAGAGCAGCGTAGCGCAGCGCGTCTTTAAGGGCTGCAGTTGCATAAAGCTTGCTGCAGAGCTTTCATTCAACCCTCTAAGAGATTCCTCAAGTGTCATTTGCCTGCTGTGCATCCATTGAAATCTAGACTAAACTTGTCCTGCTTGTTCCAAATTGTACACGGAGAAAATAATCAATGAGTCTGTCAAACGCAGTGAAAGCAAAATGCCCACACACACACACCTACACTCACACATGTATGTATACATAGTCATGTATGTATGTACTTTACTTATGTACACAAGTGTGACCAAAGGGAAGCCAACAAAAAGAGGCATGCCGATAGATACCGAACGTCGCACCCCTGCACCCCCAGCAGCAAGCAAAACAAATGCTCAACAGTGAGCAGGAGAGAGAGCGAGAGAGAAAGGCAGAGGGGAAGAGCGAGTGGAGGCGGCAGCAGCACCAAAACGCCGGCAGAGCACCGTGTCAGTGCGACAGCAGAGCCACCCCCGTTATGTGCGTGGTTACTTTAACCAACATCCGTTAGAACAGTTTCCCCTCACGACAGAGCTTTTTAGCACATCAGCTGTACCCTTAGCAAAGTTTCAAGTCGCAGTCTTATTTGGACAACAACCAAAATACGTGCTGAGGTTTAGTATGCTGTACATCCGCTGTGTGGCTGTGGCGTTTTGTGAAGAAAGGCAAATGAAATCTTCTTATTTGTTTTTTTTTTCTAAATTAGTCTATATTTATTTAATTATTATATTATTTAGTTTTTCATTTATTTAGTTTTTAATTTACTTATTTATTTATTTATTTGTTTGTTTATTATTTTGTTTGTTTATTTAATATTTATTATTTTTATTTATTTTATGATTAGTAAAAGTTGTTGACTCAAAGCTAGATATACTATATATTTTAAATAATTAATTATATTTATATTATAATTAAATAAAAGTAATTTATGTATAGAATTAATTTTAGTTGTAAATAATATGTAATTGTAATAATTGATAAAATAAACAGTTTGAATGAATACAGGGAGATGTATGAGTTCAATCACTCTAAATAATTGCAATCAGCACACAGAACCTGAAAATGATTGTGTTACCTATTTTAATAGCAAACAATTTAACAGGAATAGAGAAATTAATTTGGTTAAGCAAATACACAAATAGATTTGAATAATCATAAATATTTTCTCTTTTTATTTACAGGTAATAACTCTTATGGAATATAATGTAATGATTTTCTTCTAAAATGGCTTCATGGGCATGTAAGTCTTTCTTAGCTAATCAAAGAACTCTTCTATGTAACAGAAAATGTAATTTATATACTGCCTGTGTCAGCGCTTTGTAAGCTGCTCTCTCGACTAACTGTGCAACTAATCCCAGTTGAATACGACGATAGTTGCCTGTCCCTCATCCCCCGTCCCCTGCTGTCGTTGCGCACAGACATAACAACCTTGACAATCGAACGAGATACTAACAAACCCCCGAGACTAACACAACATGCAATAGACGCCTTGCTATAAACGACCCCAATCCCAAGCCATACTCTGCCCCTTGCCCTCCCCCTCCCCCATCACATACTACATATATAACTTTGACTTACTTTCGGGCCTACGCAGTATGAAGTGTCTGTGTCTAAACGGAATATGGGGCTTGCGTGACGCCCGACTCTAAATATACAACAATTAGTTGCAAATCATGGAACCTATGACAACAACACCCGCAATAATAGACAGAGTGTACTAAAAATCAGCCTACTCACTAACCGATGCGTGGCAAGCGGTGCCTGTAGCGCCTTGCTCTGATTTAGATGACTGCGAGGGTCACTTCTGGAGTAATCGACTGCTTATTTCATGATATAGAACACAAAATATACCTTGCAAGTTTAGTTATACACAAATTTTGCACACAACATAAGAATAATAAGTAAGAAATGTACAGTTGAATCTGCTTGAGTGTTATATACGATCAGGTGATCGTCCATCATATAAATATTTGCTAAATATGAATTTTCTATTTTAATCGTGTATTGAATTGCTTTGAAAATACGTATTCCCACTAATTCTAAGATTATTATTTATTCGCAAACAAATTTACAGAAATCTTGCGGACGTTAATAATTTATACTGCAGATTCTTGCTTGCAATTCGGCTTTTATTGATTTACAAGAGTAGAAGACAGCGTGGCACAGTTCTAAAATAAACTTTTTTTAGGGGCAATAATAAGACGAATCTCCAAAAAATTAGGTAGTCCTAGGTCTTATAGTCTCTAAGATTTAGGTGTTCATATAAACAAACCTGGCTATATCACCTCGCTGGTTAGTGCCGATCACGAAGAACCTACTAAATAAATTATCGATTGGCACAATGTGATAATATACTTCCATCCTATGTGTAGTAGGTTTAAATAGAATTATGAACATAATATCAAAATGTTGAATACTTAAAATTCATTGAACGACCCTCGCATATGCACATAATTTGTATTGTATATTCAACATGATATTACCGTTAAGAACAATAAACAGGCCTGGTAAATGCACAAAGGCGCTTCTAATGCGCCCCCTGTGCCCATTAAATTAATCAAGCCAAATGTAATCTGCATAAAAAGCTCTAATTCCGAGTGTGTGCCTGCCTGGTTCCGGATACGGATCGTGGCCCAGAGGGGTGCAGGGTGCAGTGGCAACGGGGTCCCTTGCCCCATTGTTGGCGTGTTGAATTTGCATTTCACTACGGCGCCCAACTAATAAATTTGTATGTCAATAGAATACGTTGAAGACGTGGAGCGGAGCCGCGGCGAAGTCGCTGAATCGCCAGGCAGCCAGGCTGCCACGTAGCCAGGTGAGCGAGCGAGCCTCGAACTGCGCAAGGACATTGCGCTGCGAGAAGTTTACGAGGCACCCCGCCAGCCCGCCCGCCCCGCAGCGAGCCCCTTCTGTGGCTATCAAGACCAAATCTAAGTATTGTAATTCGAAATTTTTCAAAGCAAATAAAAGTAGTCGAGTTTTAACACTCGCGCCAAACGGAACGCAGCGAGCGCGTCAGAGAAAAGCCGAAAAGGAAGAAAACCAAAAAAGAAAAGCAACTGCAAATTGCAGCAGTAAAGGGAAAAGCAAAAAAATAAAAGAAAAGCAACTGCAAAAGAAATAAACAAAATAATTTCAAGAGTATTTTATTTTTTGTAAACAAAATATACGAAATATATATTTAAAGTGCTCGCGAGTGCAAGTAGTGCCAGGCAGGCAGAAGAGGAGTATGTAAAGCAGACCCCCCCTACCCCCTAACCACTGCATTCCCCCTTGCCACATGGCCAAGCATGGCAGCCGAGTGCAAAGTGCATTATCCTGTGCGGGGCCGAGTTATTGCCCTTTGGCTTGTGGGGAAAATCGATAGAATTGCAGCGTTTCAGGGTTCGTTGTGCGTTCGTGTATGTGTGTGAGTGTGTGCGCTTTGCTTTATGGCCAACTGCAACAATTGATAACGTCGAGCGGCCGTGTGGCATGTGGCAAGTGCGCCCATTGTGTGTGATAAAAATCGCAACTGCATTGGAAAACTTTGCAAACAAAAATCAATTGGCAACTTCTCGCAAAGTTTGTTAACATTTGCATTCTAATTGAAATGACGGCTACGAGCTTAGACGCGGCATGCCACCACCACTACAATATGTGGCAGCCAAATGCGCAACGTGTATGCGAACCGTGCGCCGTGCAATTTGTTGATGATGTTCTCGTTCTTGTTCTTGTTCTTGTTCTTGTCGTTGTTATTGTTCTTGTTGATGATAATCAATTTTCTGGCAAGTTTGCTCGTTTTTTAGCCACAAAATGACAGTTGCCACATTCTGTGGCAGTTGACATGAAAGCCAAGCAGCGTGGCTGCAACAACAACAACAACAACAGCTCGTTTTGAGAGCCTAATTTACGGTTAGCAGTGTCTTTGTTGCAGTGCGCCGGAAGTCGCAAGTCGCGTGGCGTTGCTCAGTTGTCGCTCTGCCACAGCAACATTTGCAGCTGCAACTTCGCGGCTCTACTTAGTATAAAATTGTTTAATTTGTATAAAGTTTAAATTTCGCTGCAATTTTATCGATTTTATTGCACGTGGCTCAGCAAACCAAACTAAATGCAAATCTTTTGCCCAAGTTAATTGCCAGGTTCCGCCGTAAACCGCAAACGTAAACCCAAAGCCATAACCGAAAGCAAACCACATTGATATGGGCGATACCGATGCGGTGAGTTTGAGTTCTTCTTACTGAGTATATCTATACCCGCTACCCAAGAATAGAAAAGTAACTATTATAACCCAAAGGCAGAAGAAGATGTGGCAAGCCCCACAAGTGTATATATTCTTGATCAGCATTAACAGTCGACTCGATATTGTTAGGTTCGTTTGTATGAACAGCTAGTTCTTATAGACTAAAGGAGCTAGAATAATAAACTTTGCTGACAATATATAGTTTATTAATCCAAGCAGATTAGGCTCGTTTTAAAACTCGTCGAATTACAAGCGTAATTTAAAAGTTACAATGTTTATTTTTAGGTTGAATAAAATTTATCACTGTCCAAATGTGGTCTGAAAATTGTATTGCAATCGGAAATTTAACAAAGAAGTTATTTAAGAACCAATTTTAGTGGCACCTTCAAAGGCAACGCCTACAAGTATGCAATAAATATATATGGTGTACGATCAGTTAGTTTGCGGGTATATAACAGTCGAGCACACTCGACTGTAGTTTACCTCCTTGTTTTATTTTGTCATAAACGAAAAAAATAGGAGAATTTATGAGCAATTTGTCATGGATTAGCATAAGTCAGTTAGAGTCGAGAGGAGCCTTCGAATATGATTGTTTGTTGTCATTAAACTGTACATACTCGTACTACCAAACGATAACGATACATTATCGTGCTGACCTTGAGCAGCGGCCCAGACATGTCAGAAGAGTTTCCGAATCCCTATTTGTATTCAAATCGTAGCGAGAGAACCCTTTGCAAAAAACAAAATCAAACAGCAATTTGAGGTCTTAGAGCTGTCGAATAGAACTCAACTGAACGGTACTTTTGTTGAATCAATAAGCGACAGTAACAACTATTTGGGTCACATTCCAATCGGCAGCCGCATTTCATGACAAAATTCCCTAATGGTAACCGAAAACCCAAGCCAAATAGTCGAAACTACCAAATAGCAAATAGCAAATACCCAGAAATACCCGCAAATACCAAAACAATAAACTGTAAACAAATGCAGAAGGCAGCCATCAAAATTGAGAGCTCCACTCGATACGTATTGAGACCTGTCTGTGATATATGCACCCCATACACAAGCACAGCACCCCCCCCCCCCCACACACACACACACACATACAGAGACACCTGTGCTTGGCTTTTATGCATGCACGTATGCAAATGATGTGGCACGCCGCCACGCCGCTCCTGGCTGAGCTCGGGCGTGAGGCTACCTCATATTGGATTACCCGACACTTGCACATTTCTGCACCGACACCGCAGGCGTTAGGTTCAGCCAAGCAAGCTCCGATATGTACAGCAGCAGCAGCAGCAGCAGCACAACGGCAATGGCAAGCGAGAAGCCAAGTATGAATCCGGCCAGAGATTACGCAGAGCAGCCACCAAGCATGGACTACAGCCAGCGCTCTATGGTGGAGCAGGTGCCTCCAAACTACACGGAGGCAGAGCGTCCTCAGGCGCAGAGATTGCAGCCGGAGCGTGTCAATGTGCAACGCTCGCAGCCGCCCTCGCTGCAACGCTCTCTGTCCAGAGCCACAATTGAGCAGCAGTTCCAGCCGAGCTATGGCGAATCTCCGCGTGCACAGCCAGTGCACAGTGCCAGCGACTATGCCAGTTTGCGAGCCAAGGAGCGCACCGAGTACACAGCCAAAGAACGCACCCTGAGCACAGCTTACAATCCGAGCAGCACCGACTTTGTGCCCAAGGATCGACCCAATCCGAACTTTGTTTTACCCTCGCAGATGCGTCCAGCTGGCGTCGCTGGCCAACCGCCGCCACCACAGCCGCGTCCCCCGTTTGCTGGTGCACGTCCCATGGTGGGCGTGGGGCCACGTCCGCCCATGCCACCCAATATGGTGGGTCGAGGGATGCCACCGCCTTTGCGGCCCACAGACAGCAAGAGTAACCTGCTGATGGGGCCACCGCCACCGTCGCAGATGCGGCCGGGCATGCCGCCACCGCAGCTCAATATGCAGCAAGCCCAACGCTTGCCCAACTCGGGCGGACCACTGAGTCCACCCGGACAGGGGCCACCAAGGCCGCCGGGTGGCTTTCCCTGGGCACCGGCTGGCGGTGGTGCACGACCACCACCACCACCACAGAACATGACACGTCCGCTGCCGCCGCCGACATTTGCGCGTCCCATGCCAGGACAGCCGCTGCAGGCGCCATTCCGACCGCCGCTCTACAACCAACAGCAGCAGCCACCACCACACCAACAACAGCAACAGCAAGCACAGCAGCAGCAGCAACAGCAACAGTTGCCGCCACAACAGCAGCAGCAACAGCTACGCCCACCTTCAGCCGCCAGTGTGCACAATGAGAACGACGACGATGACGTCATCATGGGTCAGGCAGTCACTCCGCTCAAGACGTTCAACATGCGCAACGATCCCATGGGATCCCCGTTGCTGGAGGAGACAGAGCCACCGTTCGACACGACGAGCCCCTTGACAGATGCCCCCTTTGGCAAGGCGGGCATGCACAGTAAATATTTGCCCCGCCCCCCATTGCGAACTAAGTGTGGGCGTGTGCCCTATGAAGCCATTTCAAGAGAGATTCACGAATTGTTAATTGATTAACTGACTGAATATTTAATGATTCGAATTCGCTTCTCTTTGCAGAAGGTGACAACGACAGCGGCGTGGATGAGTCCACTCAGGAGAAGGTGAGTTCAGTTTCCGGCCCAACTGGCAACCGGTTAAGATCGTTTTTTAATTGAGAGACTGTGAGAGAGAGAGAGGAAATTAACTGGCTGCAAATTAATTGAATTTGCTGTTGACCGTCTTCACAAATCATAAACGTCTGTAAATGGATTGTGCTGGTGGGGAGTGGGTAGATGGGTAGATGGGTAAATGGGTAGCTGTGTAGCTGGGAGTAGGCAGTGGGCAAGCAAGGGGTGCCTCAGCATTGCTCCACGCTTCATTAGACAGCGCCAGTTGCTGCCGAGAGACGAGACAATTTGTGGCGCACATCGTCAAAGTTCAGACCAAATTGTGGCTTGGCAAACGTCAGTTCAAGCAGCGGAATAACCCGAAAGCAACAGCAGTAAGCAGAACAGAGTGTGCCACTGTGTGTGTGTGTGTGTGCCACTGTGTGTGTGTGTGTGCCACTGTGTGTATGTGTGTGTGTGTGTGCGGCTCTTTGCAGGGCCTTACAGGTGCGCCAAATAGCTACAAATTGCCAAAAGAAATGCGATTTCCAAGTCACTCACTGCAAGGAGAAGGGGTAGGCAGGGGAGGGGGGGAGTGCTGTGTAGTTTTGGGGCTGCTGCTCTATAAATACCAACATGTAAATACATGTAAATGCGCACTCACAAACATAGATACATGTGAATCCATTCATTTGCCAAGTTCTGCGGCCCTCGCGGCGACAATCGATAAAACAATGCATAAACTATGAATCCTTCGTGTCGACAAGCACAACAACAACAACAACAACAACAGCGAGTGGACTGGGAGTAGGACTCTGGCGACGCACCTGGCACCGGGCAGATAGCCCCGACGTCGTCGTCGTCGCTGGGGCTTCTCTCGAGGCAATCGTAAATGGCAGAACGCTGACAGCAGCAGCGGATGAGTGTTATTTGGCAACGGAGTCGTAAAACGTTCAGACACACAAAATGCACCTGGTTATCATGGCCGATGCCAGCTATCTCATTGTAATCCTCTCGAGCATAACATATTTTCTACTACTAATGCTCTTCTCTCTTTTGCACACAGGATCGCAACGGACCCAACTCACCCAGCTCGCCTGTAAAGACGCCCACATCGAGCTCCTCGAAGCCAGATAAGTCGGGCATATCGCGTCCGCCGAGTGCCACGCCTTCGAATAAATCAGCCTCCAAATCGCGTAGCGCCTCGAAGAATCGTCTGCTGCTCAAGACACCCGAACCGGAGCCGGCCAAGAAAGGTGAGTGCCAAAAGATGAGCTGAGAACTTCAATCCATGGCAATCCTTTCGTTTCAGTTCCAATGAACAAGGTGCAGGTGGGACATGCGCCGTCGCCGAATCTGAAGGCGGTACGCTCGAAAATCGGCTCGCTGGACAATGCCACCTATAAGCCCGGTGGCGGCAATGTCAAAATCGAGTCCAAGAAGATCGACATCAAGGCAGGTTCGCGCATCGAGGCCAAGAACGATAAATATATGCCCAAAGGTGGCGAGAAGAAGGTAAGTTTAGTGGCAGTTTCAGTTCAGTTCCGCAGTTCCGCAGTTCAGTTCAGCAGGGTTCGAGCCTCTTATCATCTTCTGTGAAATCTTAATGCAGTTGTTCTGCTGCTGCTTCTTCTTCGTCGTCGTCGTCGTTGTCGTTGTCTTCTTTTTGGTAGTGTTCTTTAATTGAGAAAAGAATAAGAAACGTAAAGTATGCGCTAGAAATGCAATTTCACGGTCGATTTGCGATTCGAGATGCACACGAGACATACTCGTACGTATGTGTATCTCTGCTGTATGTTTGTACCATTGCAATATCGTATTCGTATCGTAGGAAATGCAATTACACTTACCAGCATAATTCAGTAGCCTTATTTAGCGATCTCCATTTATAGAGTAACTGGAAGTATCCATCGAGTATTTGCGATCTGAGTGACATTGAAAACTTAGTTTGATTGTTAATCTTTCTTCTTACCTTGTATCTATTTGCAACTACAACAACAACAAACAACTACAACAACTACACCTTCACCACAAATTGCAAACAACAACAATTCCGATCCGAACAATCTTGTAGATAGTTTCAACAAAGTTGCAGTGGAATGCCAAGTCGAAAATCGGCTCGCTGGATAATGCGGCACACAAGCCTGGCGGGGGTGACAAAAAGATCGAGACACTGAAAATGGACTTCAAGGACAAGGCCAAGTCCAAGGTCAACTCCAAGGACAATGTGAAGCATCAGCCCGGCGGTGGCGACATTAAGGTATGTATGCCACAAGCAGAACCATTCCTAGCAACCTCATCATCATCTGCATTCAGCTCTGACCGAGCAGAGACGAGTACGTGTACTCACGTACCACATACGTTTTTATACATACATACATACGGTTTCTTATCAGTTCTTTCCCCACACCCCGATAAATAGTTAAGTATTTTTAGCGGTTATTATTTCGGTTTGTTTTTGAGCCTACTTTTGTTACCGTTACCATTACCGTTACCGTTACCGTGGGCAACGCATGTGGTCGTTCTCGCTCTTTGACCTCAACATGGCATGGGCATGTGCGCCGCTCCAGCTCATCGGCTCATCTGCATGTACTGCAATCGCAATCTTTTAGTACCTACCGCATGCTATCTCTCTCTCTCTCTCTCTCGCTCGCTCGTTATATCTATCTCAACTTATTCATTACGTTGTTCGATACTCACAACAAAAATAAACAACAACTAACACCTCCATGCAAAACGGGTATGATCCACTTGGCAATTTACAGAGGAACCCATTCAGGTTCCCCAGCAGAAAGGTGAACATTATCTACGGCGAGGGTACCAAAGTAGTCAGCCATCGCTTGATGCAATTGAATAACAAGCGGCTGGACGAGAATTTGTACAATCAAGACGATTGATTGATTAGACGATTGATTGATTAGTCGGGTTGCTCGGTACGTAAACACAAGGTCAAGCAACTGGCAACAGTATCCGCAATTCGTGGTGGTAATACAAGTCATTAACTAACCCCTTCAGTTTGAATTCCTCATCAATTTAGTTTGATTCAGTTTCTTTGTAATATAATATGTTACTATATATGGGAATTTCATGCAGTTCGGCTCTTCTCGAACATGCGTAGAACACTTTTCAAATAGTATAAAGATTCATTTGAAATCTGTTTGATTCGTCTCTCTTTTGATTTGAAACATTATTAAACGAAATCTTTCGGAATATGTATTTTGTTTTAACCATCATATGTTTGCCTCTAACCAAAGGATAACAACGCAAAGGATGTAAGTAGTATTCGTTACCTCTTTCTCTCTGTGTACTCTTGATATACTATCATCAAAATAAGCTTGTGTAAAAAACGTTGA
The DNA here is from genome assembly GCA_018903715.1 of Zaprionus davidi. Lineage (NCBI taxonomy): Eukaryota > Metazoa > Arthropoda > Insecta > Diptera > Drosophilidae > Zaprionus > Zaprionus davidi. The sequence goes on from JAEIGL010000003.1 coordinate 7,827,540, forward strand.
GCAATCGTTGTTATTTGGTATTTACTACACACAACTTCACCTTGTTTGGAAATAACCTAGATACACCTATGTACATTGTAGTATTTTGTTTATCTCTAGTATACTTTATATAGTCTGTAGTTTTAGTTTGTCTTTGTCTTTGTCTTAAGTGTTTTCAGTTATTTTTTGAACTGTTTCTGTTTTCATTATGTGTTGTGCGCTAAATGAAAATTCTAAATTCCAGTTATACTCAATCAACGATTGGCATTTATTCCTGTAATATAAACTACCCGTGTTGTCCCGCGTCCCTTAACACACACACACAAAGAAATGTCATGAAAATGAAAATGCAATTTGCTAATCGATTTCCGTGCGTTGCCGGTGCTGCTACTTTTCAGATTCAATCGCAAAAAATAGAAATTAAGGCACAAAGCAAAGTTGGCTCTTTGGATAATGTAAAGCACAAGCCCGGCGGCGGTGAGAAGAAGATTTTCGATGATAAGGATTATTTGAAAAATGTTGAACACTCGGTTGCACTGACAACACCACCAACACAGGTAAACGACGTGTGCCTAAGCCAAGTAGTGCCTAGATGTAATCATATAATTAATCCCTTGATTTGTTGCAATCGCATTTGATTTCATCATCATCATCATCACGAATACAATACACACAATAACACCCATTCATTCATTCATTCATTCATTCATTCAATCAATCCGACATAATGATATCCCATTTTGTGTTGACTTAAAGAAATTCATTTTTCAATTGTAATTGTAATTGCATATTATTGTTGTTGGTATTATTTGATCACGACTATATGGCATATATGCTATATCTTCGAGCCCCTCACCCAATGAACCAACCAGCACCAGTACGAAATGCTAAACCAACCAAAACTCACCACAAAACAGCTCGAACTAACAGTAAATCACAATTTCCAATAAGTTAACAATCGAAAAACCTTTCAATCACAACGAAATCAACTCAAATCGAAGCATATTTCGGCACAATTAAATTAAAGAAATACTTTATTCAGCAGGTGTTACCCATTGTTTGTTCTGATTTCTTTTCATGGATCTTATTTCTCTTTACTTTACTTTACATTTAAAAATGAATTTCTTACAAACTCAAACTGAGATGCATTGGCTACGAACTCGAACTCGAAATCGAATCGAATATCGAATGTCGAATCAAAATTAACGTAAATCGTATACAATATCGTGCTTCATACTCATACCATATGCGTGCGAAAGGAGTGTTAACCATTTTACACACATTCTCTTCTCTTTCTTTCTCTCTCTCTCTCTTCCCCGCTCTCTCTCTCCCATCCGGAAATTATAGTTTGCTGCGCAAGGTCGCTTGGTTGCCACAATCCATCTAGAATTCGGTCTTTGTAATTCAGACTGTGTGTGTAACGATATCTTTGAGTCGCTTTTTAAGTGAAACCCCTAAGAATGAAACAATAATCGATATGAAATCTTAAACTACTTAAACTGTACCTAAAATCTTCAGATCGGGTCAAAATGACAAAATGAAACAACAAAAGTTCATTGATTGATTAGCTCAAATCTTAGTTGAAGCGACGGAAAACTGTAATTGATTTTAAAACGGAAGTCCGTGGAACTTCCTAACAAGAATATCTCGAATGAGTTTGCAAGAGTTTCGATTTTAAATTATATATAATATATACATACTACACAAGTATTATACACTATAAGAAATCTTCGAATTTCGGCAAGCTGAAATTATTTGTACGCTTTCCAAAATACTAAATGATCTTTTAGAAAGTGTATGAACTGCTCGATGATGTTTTGAAACATCTGTTAACCCTTTAAGTCGATAATAATTTTGGAATGAGGACACAAGCAAAATGCCAATTGAGTATTATTTACGACAAAAGTCGCGACTTTTATACTATGTAGACTAGTACAAATTTTTAATAATATTGGTGTGTACCTAGGAACAATACAAGTTACTGACCTAACAATAGAAATGCTCAATATATGTTACGAATATATATGTATTATTAGTGAGGATTGTAAAAGTCTGCCCAGCATTTAAACCTTAAAAGTGCAAAACGCTTTGCTCTCCTTTTCTTTCATTATAACTAAAAAAACAAAACAAAACCTTTCAAATTTGGGCTGGTTTCAACTCATCTACATAAGATGCATATTACATAACTATATACAAACTAAAACAAACCGAAATTGTCATTATTAATTGTTGTTAACGATTCATTGTGCGATTTTATGTGTACTTCATTTTGTGCTAAATGATTTTCTTTTCTTTTCTCGATCATTATAGGAATATATGTATACATTTTATTAGTCTAAGTCATTAGAAACTCCTAAGTGCATTAAATTCGAAAACCGTTTACACATACTTACTGCAAACAACAACTACGTCCATTATTGCATACTGCATACTCTTCTTTCTCTCTACTCTTATTGTGAAACACAATGCGAATTCGAAATACGAAAACTATTCGAACAAGTCCTGTAAGTTTGCGTGCGAGTTGAAAACTCGCGTGTGCGTTGCGTATCTCATAACAGTGCTGTGATAGACTAACCGTACCGAACCGAACCGTACCGAACCGAAATCAGCCGACCCAGACCGAAGCCTAACCGATTTGATCGACCCCAAACTAAACATACTAAGCCCCTTTCTCAAAAATTGCTTGATATGCTCGACTCGTTGTCGCGTCTTATATTTTTCCCATATTCTATTGAGTTCGCCACATTGTCCTGCAGCCCCTTCTGGTTCTTATTTGTACCACTTATATGTTATGTTCAACTTTTGATTTCGCTATGATTAAATGCATTTATACGTATATTTTCTGTATCTTGAACGCAGAGTCCACAACCATCCATGACGGCTTCACCAAGCGGCGCTGATGAGAATTTAAATCAACAATGTTAAATGTCCAAAAATGCATGTTGAGCTGAAATTTTCTTTTTCAAAAGTGAAAACACACACACACAACACACACACATAATACAAATTGAAACAATTGACAAAATCTAAGTTGAAAATTGTATTGCTAGGCAAAGGAAACACAAGTGAAAAGTTTGCAATAAATCCCACAACAATACGAGTATTCACTCAATTTGATAACTACATTGTGCACACACACACACACACACACACCTACACACACACACACACACTAAGGAAACAATAAAGAAATCAAAGTATATGATTAGTTGATCAATGCACTATTTATCAAAACAGATAGCAAGGCGAATGCATAAACTATATATAATCTATACATAAAAATATGCAAATTTCATATACTACAAGCATATATATATACATATACCGAGAACAAACAAGTATCTAAAGAATTAAGGAAATTATACAAACAAAGACAGATACAAGATAGATAATTGCATATGATATCTGTGTGCTTTATGTGTAGTTAAATGTGTTGAACAATTCGTATTTTCACTCTCGACGCGTAAAAAAATGTTAAAATATTAAATTTGCATATATATACACGCAATATACATATATATCATATACGATTGAACGAACCGAATCGAGTCGAACCGATACGAACCTAAGATGAGCCCACACACAAGAGTTAACCACAAATTGAGCATACATAACTATTATATACATACATATTTTATGATTTGTACGAGTATCCTTAATACTTAGGAAAAATGCATCATTCTCACAACTTATTTACACCCCTGTTACGAAATGTAAGAACAAATGCAAATTAAAAAACGTAATAAAAAATCAACTTTTTCATTTATCAAAAACTTTTGGAGATTCTTGCACTTAGTTCCTCTATTTTGACAGCTAATTTGGATACACAGCATACAAATACATTAGCATATACAGTATATACGAAAGACTAATGAGTAGTAAACAACAACAGCAACAAAGCAACGCCCACGACCACGCCCACGCCCGCAAGCGTATCAAAAAGCCACACAAGTGCACAAATCAACCACATTGGATGCATTGGTAAAGGGATCTGAACAAATTTTGATAAATTGAAAGCAAACATTGTAAGTTTCTATCTTAAGTCAGTTGAACATCTTGAAATTATTTCCATAGTAATTATGAACATAATGTTCCACCTAACAGCCATACTATTTGCATAACTATAACTACAGACAACTCATTATAATGTTGATTCTTTACTCGTTCCACAGTACTGGAAAGCTCCGCGCATACAACGTGCCACAACATTGACCTCATCCATGTCCTTGCCAGCCGAGTGTCTCGTTCTCTCTGTCTCCATGCCATCACTTAACTCCGAGCCCAAGCGACCGAAGAGTGCGTGCGCCAAAAAGAAGCCCGGACAGGCCGTACATCCGAAACCCTTCCGTCTGTATTGAGAGGCGAAGAACCTTTCTCTAATATCCTCTCAAAAACTAGTCGCAATATGGTACACTGCACGTTGACACTAACAACTGATGCACCGAGAGATCTCCTATTTACGGAATTGTTAACAAGTTGCAATCGAGGCACGCACTTGAACTTCAACAATGCAAATAAAACAACAACAACAACAAAATAATATCATATGTATATCAAACTGTTAATTGTTTATGACAAAAATAATGAAACGTGGCATTTAAATAAATAAAAAATTTAATAACTAGCAATGTCGAGCACACAAATCGAACAGTTTTCTTTTGATTTTATTAATTACAGAATTGTATATATATTTCTCGTAAGTAGATAATCAGTTTACGGGCGCCGCTCAATCTCAACGCCCTTCGTTTACATTGCATTTACATGAGTTTTTCGTTAGTTTTCTCTCTTGTATATATATATAAATATAAATAATATAAAAAATGGTTGGGGATCTATTCTTAACGTTGCTCTCTCTCGTTCTCTCAATGTATACAAAATTGTGTGCTTTGTTTTGTTTCGTTTTGTATCTTTTCTTTTAGGATTTAGTTTTCTTGTTTTTTTTTTTTTTTTTTGATTCGAGTCAAGTCACATTTAAATGCAGTTTGCCATTCCTTTTCCATTTCTATTCACACTTTTTGCTATACTTAAGCCATAAAGTTGTTTATACATTGCGTTATTAATGTTAGGACAATAAATAAGTTATTATAAAATAATCAAAATAACAATTGTTACAATTTGAAAAGACAATTTCAAATGATTATGCTTCGATGTAAGCTAAGCAAGTACATATAGTTTGAAAAGAGGTTATGCTTAAGTGATGTATAAACTGTTGATTTTCGTTCCTCTATGAGCTCGTCGTCCAGTGATAATTGATTATTATTGATGAAATTAGGAAACGCCTTGGCTACATAATTATAATACATTTGATCAAAGTTAGGATTTGCGTTGTTACTATTAGCACTGATATGCGTTCGAAACCAATTAATGTTTTTATTTCTTCGATCTGCATTCTGCATTCTCATAATTTACTGCGGCTGCGATTAAAGTTAGTACAATACATTCGATTCAATTGACTAGATTTCAATATGTGTAACTTTGTTTTGTTTTTTAGCATTACGGATACTATTCCTGTCTTTAAACTTTAGTTCTAATGGGAGGGAGTCGTAGTGTTTGTGCCATGTGGTTCGAATACGTAAAACAAACATATGCAAATGATATTCAAAACTTATGGAATTAAATTAATGTTAATGATGCTCAATGAATCAAGTTTCGAGAATTGATTTGTTCACGCTTAGGTAAAGATGAGGGCGCTCCATTGGTTTTTATGTTTCTCTCTGTCTGTTTGTGTGTGTGTGTCTCTCTCTCTTTGTCCAGTTGTGAGTGTATTCACTGTCACCTCGCCGGTCGAAAGTAAATATGTTAACATGCTGCCTATTTACATAACTAAACACTTTCGCTGGCGTCGCTTTAATGGCTCCGGCCTCAGCACAGCGCGCACCGCTTCCTCGAATACCTTAAAAGTGAAGAACGCAAAAGAATACGTACATAAGAATCAGAATCAGATAGTATAGTAATGCATCGGGTGTGGGTGTGCCTTGCTTACTTGCTTGAGACCTCGCTGCGTCAAGGCGGAGCACTCCATATATTTCACAGCGCGTATTTTATTCGCCAGCTTCTGACCTTGCTCACGCTTAAGCGGCGTCAAACCCTGTTCGGCCAGGCCGCTTAATGTCTCACGATCGTCACGCAAATCGATTTTGGTGCCTGCAAACGAACACACACATTCAATTCACATCCGATAAGCAGAGAAGCTAGAAGACTTACCGACTAATATAATGGGAGCGTCGGGGCAATGATGTTTTATCTCCGGATACCATTTCGATGTGACATTTTCGAATGACGAGGGGCTCGCAACGCTGTAGCATATCAGGAAAACATCTGTCTGTGGGTAGGAGAGTGGCCGCAAGCGATCGTAGTCCTCCTGACCGGCTGTATCCCATAGGCCTAGCGATACTTGTATTGTGTCCACTTGCATTGGTGCAGAATAATTATCAAAACTGTTTAAAGCGTAAAAGCATTAGCAAATTTAAGAAAGGAAATTGGAGGCGGAATAACACTTACACTGTAGGCACATATTCACCGGGAAAACTGTCTGTTGTGTAGGAGATTAGCATGCAAGTCTTTCCGACAGTACCGTCACCAACGACGACACATTTTATGGGCCTTCCGGTTGACATCGTCGGGTTGTGACTGTGTTTGTTCTGAACGAGCGAAATGGGAATGTGAATGTGTTTATCAGAATGTCTTTTGAGTGGATGCGTGCGCATTTAATTCAATTAATTAAGCTCTACTTGAGGCAATAAACTCTATGGCAAAGTCGGTACATCTTATCTGACGATACAATGAAATGTATCTTGCACTTACGCACACACACACACGACACACAAGCATACATTTTAATTGTCTTTAGGGCCGTGACTAACCAGCAATCAGGCGATTTTACACCCTGTATCTATATATACCTGTAAATATATATGTGTGTGTATCTGTTTTTGTTTGTGCGATCAAAGGCTGTGTCTGTGCCTGCCACCGCAAGGTGTGTCCCAGTCGTAAACATAATAAAACGAAAGTTTTATATTCGCTTTGAGACGTTTTTGCAAATGAAATTTGTAAAAATAGATCGTGATGTGATAGAGACACTGCGACACATATAGTAAATAATAACAAGAGTCTTTATTTTCTGTAAACCGAAACTAATATACCCTCTAAAACCCAGTAATGTGACTTCGATTCGAATTTAACTTTTTAAAACTATAATCAATTCAACTAAAATTTTGTTGTGAAAGTCACAAAATTTCACGAAAGCACATTACACGAATTCACGACATAGTTTTAATACCCTGTTATATATGCACAGACACACACACACGCAAACACACGCACAATAGCAAAATGGCAAAGAGCCCTCGGGGGCGCCAATAGGCACGTTATACAGTCTGTAAAACTGAAAGCGTACATAGAAGAGGAAGAGGTGGTGAGAGGTGGGTAAGCATGAGAAGAAAGATGCGGCAAACAGACAGAATGCGCCCAAATGTTGGGCGGACGTGTATTGTTAAAAATAGACGCAATTAAGTTCTAATAATGCAGGCGGTGGCAGCGAATCGACCCCTCACGATGGAAAGCATCGGGAATATGCCAATTGCACAATTACAGTTCAAGTGAAAACGCATCGACATGGTATCATTGCATCTGGCCACATGCAATGGCCGAAAACAAAGGCGGGATTAGGCTGGACAAGGAATGCCGCGGCGGGGCGGGGCGGTGCGCAATAGGCGCTCTCGTTTAATTGTTATGGTCGAGTGCCGCCAGCCGCTACTGGACATTCGTGTCTTTTGCTCTGTTGTTGTTTTGCGCACTCAATAGGCGGTGCCGCCGTCGCAAATAATTACTTAAAATTGTGTTAAGTGCGTGTGTAAACTTGGTTAATACCGTTTTTGACTATCCTTTGTCTGTAGCGGGATACGACGAGTCGGGAACCGATATCGTGCTGTTTTTTTTTTCTTTTTTTTGTACTTTCTTATATCACGACTGGTATTGTGTACTACACAAATGCACTGCTTTGGCTGGCAAGCACGCCACCGGCAGAACTATATTTTCCAGTATTTAATTAATTATTTCATAAATAAATAAATTATTAATTGGCAGCGCAGCGTTTTACTTTGTATATTCGTTTTATCTCTGTTTTTCTTGTATTTTTTGTTTTACACAAACACACACATACACGCCTCTCCTTTTGACAGCGTCGGTCAATTGACAGATACAGTGCTGCAACGCGCCGCATCAAAATCCCTACTTTTCACGTTGCCCAACACTAACATCTGTTATGCTGTCGGCAATGCATAAACTGTTTGTTGTCACAACTTTGGCAAATGGCAGAAGACTATTTCAAAGTGCACTCGGATCGAATTTAACCAATCGAACATTATGCCTCAGTGCGACGAAGTATACCGATACGGATCTAAAAGACGCAACACCCGCGCCCAGCATACTGGTGGAAAAAGATGTAAACATAACACTGATTGGCATCAACAGGGAGCAACAAAGAAACTCGATTGATGAAGCCACCGCAAAGAAACTCAGTGAGGCCATCAATCAATTTGAGGCGGACGATAGCTCTCCAGTGGGCGTGTTGTACGGTGTGGGTGGCTCTTTTTCGGCCGGCTATGATGTGAAAGAATTGGAAGCGGAGGCGATGCGTGGCAGTCTTAACTTTCTTTTACGTCATGAAGGTTCGGTAGGTCCGACAAGACGTCACCTACGCAAGCCCCTTGTGTGTGGCATCAGCGGTTTCTGTGTGGCCAGCGGCCTAGAATTGGCACTCCTCTGCGATCTACGCGTCATGGAAGACACGGCTGTGCTGGGATTCTTCAATCGTCGCTTGGGCGTGCCAATGAGCGATGGTGGCACTGTAAGATTGGCTGCCGCTGTCGGCTATGCCAATGCCTTAGATATCATAGAGACGGGTCGGCGCGTGTATGCCCAGGAGGCGGTACGAATCGGACTGGTTAATCGTGTCGTAGCCACTGGCACAGCATTGGGCCAAGCGGTCAACTTGGCATTTTCTATTGCCAAGTTTCCAATGGCGTCGCTGCAACACGATCGGAATGCTGTACTAGCTAATTGCAATTTCTACGAACGACATGGTTTCTATACGGCCGTCAACAACGAGATCATGAATGTATCTGCAGCCATGGTCACGGATATGCAGGAGGGTGTCAAGCGCTTTAAGACATGTAAGAAGGCTACGTTAAATACCATGATTTCTTATTGAGTTATTCTCCCTTTAGCTGAAACCAAGGGACCCAAAACTGATGCCTGGCAGGTCAAGGAGAAGAACATACCCGAGTGGGAGAAAGCGGAAATTGCAATCGAGCAGCAAAGAAAGGGAAAATGATCTCGAAATCTCAATTGCATTGTGCTCGATAAGGTCTCGTAATATGTATAATCTGTAAATAGTAATTATTATTCTCTTTTGTTGTTGTCTTTTTGATGTTGTTCTATAAAACACAAGCATTTATTCACATACAATGTTATGTTTATTTAATTAGTTGCACGCCTTAGATCGTTTACGATTCGAGTTTGAGTTTGAGTTTATTTCAATATTCACAACAATTACAATAACGAATTTTCTTTGAAATTAAGCCTAACTACAAAAGATTGAGTAAGAGGAAAAGCACAAAAGCTTGGTGTGTTTGTTGTCTTACAGTATGTGTTCTTTCTTTTCTTTTTTGTGTGTTTGTCTGTCTGTGTGTGTGTGTCATTTAACATTCACAATTAGATTATAATATAAAAATATGCTAGTTGTAAGCACTTGTACAAACATTCAATTACTTAAGTATTAGGCCCAGCGATTTGTTGTTAAGTACATATGAATGTAGGTATATAAATCATGTTTTTTGTTTTCCATTTGCTTATTTTCTAAAATGTATAACGAAAGGAATTATTTATTTATTGCACTAAAGTCGAGAAAAAACAAACGAAGCTCTCATCATATGCAAAAAAAGGCTGCTGTTGTACAAACTAGTTTAAAAAGTCGACTGAATAATCGTTTGCAGACATTTAAATACTCGTACATCGTTAATGCTTAACATTTACAATCGTGTTTACTTAATCCAAAAAGTTTGTCATACAAATATTGCACAAAAAATGGATCGGACTGTGAGTTCTCTTGCACACCAATATCAAATAGCTAAACCTTCAATCAAGTGGTGGTATGTGTTCTGTTCATATCATATCATATCATTATACGTAATACTCCTTCAGAAACCTAAAGACCATAATACGATAAGTACATATTTACAAATGAATATAAAGAGAGCAAGGCGCCTTCAGTATAAAAAATACATATGTTATGCATGTTATAAAGCAATTGCTGCGGCGTTAACTTTCGTGGCGTGTTAAGAGCAACTTGCGTATGCTTTTTGTTAAGTACTATACTTATATAGTATATGTGAGTGTATATACCATACTTATATGATAAACACCAATATCTCTGTTATCCGTCCAAACATTCAATTATTTGAGACGCTGAGTAACATTGGCCAGCGCCACGGCAAAGGCCTGTAGCGCCGAGAAGGGATACTGGAAATCCAAGGTGTACGCGTTGCCATCTATGCGACCGAACTGCATTACCTGAAATGAAATATACATATAATTTATATATATACAATGCATAAGAAGGTATTACTCAAAGTACTTTACCTGCTTGCCGCGAAATTCAATCTGAAAGTTCTTGGCGGACTCCTGCGTCACACGACCCCCAAAGTCAAGTTGATACACTTGACTCATCTCATTCCACATGGGCGCCTTGTTGTGCATGACAAACTCACGACGCACTGGCGCTGGATTGGCACAACTGGCACTGCCATTCGGTTCGATCTTGCCACGTTTAAGCTGTGAATTAATCAATAATCGTTATATGTACCCTGATATTTTGGCACAGATATCGCAAACGAACCTTTTGACGCAGTTGCGCCTTTTGGAATGTCTCCAGATCGCGATACTGCTTGCCATTGCCACCATTTCCATTGCCTGAGCCATTTCCCATTTCCTCGCCTGAGCCATTTGTCTGGTTGCCCTCATCATCGGAGCTCTCAATGATGCTGGGCTTCTTGCGCTGGCGTCGATTCAACAGCGGAGAGTTGAGTATATGCCGTATGGGTGAGTTGCTCTGCTGTCGTTTGTTCTTTTTACTTGCCGCCGGCGATGCGGGCGAGCTGCGTGGCAAGCGCTGCGGCGTCGATGGTGGCGTCAAACGACCTTCGTCAAGATCCCGCAAGCGGCTGATAATGTTCTCCAGTGTGGTGAGTGCCTGCAAAGCAAAAGAGAAGTAATAAGTGACTCTGTGTCGAAGTCTTCCTCTCCCTCACTGAGCTTACCTGAGTGTGCAACGATACCGACGCCTTGGCCTCCACGGGCGTGGCCTCCACAGTGCCGCAAGCCACATTACCCGTGTCCGAATGCTGCCGCTCCAACGTGCTGCCATTGCTGGAGGAGGCCTGCAGTTGGGTCTGACTTGGCGCAGGCTCTTTGCGTCTCCAGCTGAAACTGAAGCTGTTCTCCTGTTTGCGTGGCAAGAGTGGCGTTGAGTTCTCCGTACTGCTGCCAGCTGCCAGCTCCTTGCTGCGTCCGTACCCGAAGCGATGCTTGCGCGTGAAGAGCGGGCTATCCGTGAAGCTAGTGATGACATCGAAGCGTTTCTTAGGCGTCGGTTTGGTTGTTGTAGCAACAGATGTTGCTGCTGCTGCTGCTGTAGGCACCCCAGTCACCTCCCTGATGGGCTCAACCGCAGCTGCAGCTGCTGTGGTAATCTCGTCCAGCGCCGAGTTAGCTGTGTTTGTTGGCTGACAACGTTTGCAGGCGCTTGAGGGATTCATATTGTTGCGACACTTGAAGCACAACGTATTGGCGGCACTGCTGCATGCGCTGCTGTCGGAGATCTCCTGCAGTTTACGCACAACCTGCTCGTGCTCTTTGCTGGACAGTTTGGTTTGCAACGAGAGCAGATCGCAAGAGTCCAGGCTCTTCGACTTGCCCGTCTGTTGCAGCTTGTGGTTGCGTCTCGCATCTGCCTGCTGCTGCTGCTGGCGCTTTCGATTGCGATTCCGTCGCTTGTCCACCAGTATGAGTCGCTTGTTGGGCGCATCCTTCCGCAGTGCCGACAGCGCCTCATCCGAGGGAGTTATGGCCACAGAGTCAAGGTAGCCAACGCTACAGCTGCGTGTAATAGAGTCAGGCAACGCTGGTGCTATGGACACCACAGTGGGAGTACGTTTCATGCTGCTACTGGTGGTGGTGGTGCTGGTGGTCGAAGTTGAGGCTGTGTTGGGCGTCGGTGATTGGGTTTCCTCGTCAATGTACAGCATATCGCGTCGCTTCGTTGTGGACGTCGACGGTGCAGCAGCTGAGCACTTGACAGCCCTTGCATCCATGCGCTCCAGATTCAAATTCAGATTGAGTGGCACCGGATTCACATGACTGTTGGCCGAACGCACTGGCTCCGACATGAGGGCATTCTTCACCTGCACCACATTGTTGGCATAGTCAGCATTGCTGGAGTAGGACATCAATGTGGTTTGCCCTGCGGCCGGCACTGCTGGCCTCTCGAATATGATGTCCGACGGGGCCACGGCATTCTTGGGCGACTGCAGTGTGGGCACTGAGCCGTCGCAGTACAACGGCGAGATGGCGTGGCGCGACTGGCAACTGGAATTGGAGCTGGAACGGCTGTAGCTGTTCTTGAAACTGCTGATCGTCTTGGGGCGTGCTATATTCTTGCTGCAGCTGGCGGCAGCTGTGCTCGTCGAGGGTGCCTGATGCAGCAGCACAGTGGTGCTGGATGTGCTGCCATTGGCATGGGCGTTGGCGTTGGCCAACGCATCCTGAGATTCATTAGATGAGTCATCGTCATAGCTTTCAGCCCGCGCCAATGGGCTGAGACCCAGCGATGATGCAGTGCCTCCTCCTCCTCCTCCACCTCCTCCGTTTACCGTTAGCGAGTGAGAGTTGCGATGGCGGGCCAATATACGATTTGGACGTGGTGACATCGGTGCTATTGGCGGCGAGGATGAGCCATCATTGAGTCGACGCTGTGGCATAATCGGTGGCTTCAACGCCGCCACCGTTTCTAACTGTGCAGCAGGCACTGCATCCTGATTGTGATTGTGATTATGATTATGAGTATGATTGTTGTAATTGTGATGCTCCTCCTCGTCCTCGGAGAAGAGATTCGGATTGAAGCTGGGATCGGGACCGGGTGGAAAATCGTCGCGCAGCTCGGTAATCACCAGCGTCATCTGACGCGGCTGCAAATGCAGTAGGGACGTCTTATAAGTTACTTGGCCTAAATTGGCTGGGACGGTTTTGGCAAGTCCATGGATTTTAAATTTCGTTCCCCAAATATTGGAGGTCACCTCGACCAGCTTGACTTCCTGCTTAGAGAGAGAGAGAAATTTGCACATTGTACCACGATTGCATAAACAGAACAAGAATCAAAGGCAACCCTAAGATTAAAAACCTTAATCTCCACCGATTGTTCCTATACTAGTTGCATATAATGGTACAGCATTATTAAACATTGCTCATCTATATAATAATAACTTTATAATAACTTTTATCTAATATCTTTATATCTGACTGATTGTCACTATGAAAGCTATAGGATATAGCTGCCCGATATTTATGAAATGCAAAAGTCATGTGTAGTTTACTGCATAACTTTAAATTTCTACTGATAAGTTGAGTTATTTCGGAACACAGATAAAGATCTTCAGTCGAATTCCCTAATTTCAGACGATTGTTCCTATGACAGCTTTATGTTATAGTGGTTATATTTTAATGATATTCATTGAATGATACTATTGGTACATAAAAAAAAACTGATATAGTAAGTTTGGCTGCGATATCATGAATATTAACAAAACTAGGCCGATAGTTTCACGATATATCGATCAACTTTGGCTATAATTCGACTTATTTGCAACGTGCAGCAGTAAAGAGCAAGAGTGCCAATACTCAGAGACTAGTTTGCATTTCAAAAGATAGACGGACACCCCCTGTTGATCCTGATGCAGAATATATATGCTTTATATAGTCACTTTGATTAATACTTTACTGCAAGGCTATAAAAATCATGTGACGTCTGTCTTACCTCGGGCAACGTATCCACATAGGCCAACTCATCGAGACTGTCGGGATCAGCATTGCCACTGCCACCGGCTGAGGCACGATCTCCGTTCTGATTGCGCCGTTTGGCGCGCACACAGCGCTTGCGTGGCGTACGAGGCGAGCCGAAGCGTGAGCGCTCCTCGAAATCGCTGTCGGAGGAATCTGTACGTCCGCTGTTGCCCGTCGTGGTAGACTGACTCGAGCCCGAGGAGCTCTTCGCCTCGGCAGCGTATTGGAAATACAGCGAGTTGTCTGCCAAGAAGAGAAACATATATTGAAGTAGAAGAGCAAATAGAGGGAGCGGCACGAGATTCACGACTCACCATTAACCTGCGGATCGAAGATGACAAACTCCGGCCTGATCTTGGAGGTGCGTTTGCCCTTCAGCAGCGGCACCAGACCGCCCAGATACTCCAAGTAGAGTGTGTAGCAGGTGCCCGAGCTAAGATTGGAGTCATCATCATGCCGTATCATGGTGCAGTGCAGCCGCGTGGAGCACAACGGGGGACGCGATACGAACTCGCGCAGCGACTTGAGATCAGGTACACAGCACTAAAGCAAGACATGAGATGCATTTAGATTCATGGCAATCTAGGATACGCACAACTTACTCGTATGGTTTGAGCAAAGAGATTGCCAATAAGCGACTTAATCCTAGAAGGCAATGGCAGCAGAGGCAGCAGCAGCTCAGAGCCAACACTCGCCTGAATCTGCAGCCGGCAGAGCAACTGCAACGAGGCAACACGTCGCGACACCCAGGCAATGTGCACCTGCGTGCCAGTCGCTATAAACAGACGCTTATCGTTGTGGCCCCAGGTGATGGCCGAGACGGTGGCATTGCTGCAGGGTATGTGCGCCTGGTAGAGGCACGTGCCCGACTCCGTGTAGAATTTGACCAAATTGTTATAGCAACTGTTCATGGTCAGATCGTCCAGCTTGCCATCGCCCCCCAGTTGGCCATTGCCATTGCCTGTGCGCAGGGTGCCCGCGACGGCGAGCAGCTCGCGCGAATTGCTCCACTCCATGACCATGCCCAGGGCGCCATTAAGGCAGGTATTGATATGTGCGGGTGAGACGTCGTCAAACGACTTAAGCAAATAGATATATCCGTTCTGGAAACTGACGGCCAAAACAAACGAGCGCTTGGCTAAGAGAGAGAGGGAGAAGAGAGATAAAGATAAAGTAATATATATATAATCTATTGAGATCTTTCCTTACCGGCATTGGTTACACCCGGTTCCGCCTCCTCGCCCTCCTCCATTTTGAATTTCTCACAGGACCAGGCCATCGATGTAATGGGCACATCGTTGGACAGCTGCACCTGCGACACCATCGCACCATGCACATCCATGACAATCACCTGTCCTTGGGTTGTGCCAAAGTAAACCTGCTGATCATCCGGTGTCCAAATGCCACACGTAATGGTCGATTCCAGATTCAACATGGACGACCAATAACGCTGCCCGGCCACAGAGCCGACGAGCACAAAGCCATCCTGGTAGCAGATGAGCGCCATGCGGCCATCGTGTGACCAGGAGAAATGTGTCACAGGCGTATTGCGATCATTGATCAGCTCAATGGACCAACGACCCTCATATTTAATCCATACAAAGATGATGCCCGAACTGTCACAGGAGGCGAGCTTCTGATACGGTTCATTCCACTTGACCAGTATCACCTGCACAAGAGAAAGAGAGAGAGAGAGAGAGAGACAGGGACAGAGTGAGATAGATAGAAAATAATAAGCTCAAGTGCTGCACTTACGTCCGAGCGATGACCCCGTAGATTGTAGTTGGTGCGCAACGGATAGTCCATATTCTTGCGGCAATGCGATGTGGTGAATGTGACGCCCACAATGCCGCGTATATTGCCCGTGGCCAGCCATCCCTCCTGATAGTAGTTGGTGCGATTTAGCTTCCAGCCCTCATCCTGCAATGCGAAAAGAACCAAAAACAGATTGAGAATCTATTCGCAAGTGGCAGTAGCTTGGCAGGTCGCCTAAGCAGCCGCCAATTGACAGACAAATGCGCACACACAGCGGGATGCGAGGGGGGAAGAGGAGAGGGAGAGAGTGCTTCTAAAATGGATTACCCCGTCGGCAATGTCCCACTTTGTGGCACTATGCTCAGCTCCGCTCTGCTCGCAGGCATTTGTTATTACTCAATAAGATTTCTTTCAACTTATGCTCGGCTCCATCTGCCGCCATCTGAGCTGTTTATCTGCAGTTTGCAGTCACTGTAGCTCGCAGAGAGGCATTCAACGGGCTTTCAATTGCATTTTTTATAAAGTGTAGCCTACATTTGGGCGCGTCTGCACACCCTCAACCTAAAACCTTCCCTGCTCAACTTGCCTTCTTTCATTTAATTTTTGAATTATTTCTTTCTGTGGGGGAGGGTCTAATCTTCCCGTTGTTTGGTGGCCATTTGGCTAATCCGCGCTAATCCAAAACGGTCAATATTATTTTTAACGGCAAATCCAATTTACGAGGCACAAATTAAAATGCCAACAACAAATTTTGTAATTTCCGCTTGGCCAGCAGAGGGCACAAGTTTTTATTGATTTCGGTTAGCTCATAGCAGACACACAAACACAAACGCACACACACATATGCATAGATACTCTCCGTACACTCCCACACACACGCGTTAATTGCTTTACTAGCCCGATTGATGCGAGCTGCTGTCAAATGCAATTACGTAATGGACATACGCAGGATCAAAGGGCCCATCAACTCATCAACCCCTCATACGACCCCTGCCCCTGATTGAAACCCTTCCCCACCTCCACGACACTCGACACACAATGTCACTTGGAATTTGCGCATAGTATTACTCGTAATACTTCTCTCACAAATGCTTTCAGCGCCCATTTAGCAGCCTTTTGCAGCACATTTCAACGTGGAAACGTTCAATGACGTCGCCAATTATAAAGCGCATTTCCTTGTGAAGTGTTATTAACCTTTCATTGGGCCACTTGACGAACTGCAACTGGTCATCGGCTATTCTACAATATATACAGAGAAATACAGACAAACATAAATGCCATTTAATGTAAATATGACTGTATATGCCTTTCATTCTGATATAAACACTTGAGAGACTATTGCAATTGAATTTGTTGCTTCAAAAGGGGCATCGTCTGTTTCATTAAGGAATTATGTAGAAATGAAAGGTGAATGAAATAATTGTGTATCTTTATGATACTTTTGTACCTATAGGGTACTCTTTTTGTACATAATTTGTGATCTTTAAGATACCTTGGTAGTGTCAATATAACTACAAGTATATTCTTGGTGCTTTTGTAACTTCGAGATTCTTCTGTCTTATTAGAATGACTTCAACAGACTTCTATACTCTAAGATACTTTTCTATCTTTAATATAAACTTTAACGTTAATTTAGTATCTATCTATGAGATACTTTTATATCTTTAGGATACTTTCGCCTTGATAAGTTACTTAGCTTACTTTTTTATTTAAGATAAAGTTGTAACTTTCGTATTTGTCGCTTTAATTTACCTATTTATGAGATACTTTTATAAATTTGCCTTAAATTTGTATTTTAAAGATACCACTTATCACTTATTATTATTGCAATATACATTTATTTTCACTTGAATCTAAGAAAAAACAATTCAAATTTAAGTTTCGTAAATAAAAGTGTACCCTGTACAGTGAGATGAACGCTTCACAGGCCTCTTCATGGGCCGAGGGAGCCAAGTCAACACTTGAGTGCGCTTTCATATTTTCATTGCGATTTTATGTTTATATTTTTTTCAAAGAGCCAATCGAGCGAGTCTTTCATCAATATTTAATATTGCTAAAATGCACTCGAAAATGAGGCAAAAAACATGAATTCCCAACAATTTGTTTACAATTCAAGCACAAAATTGCTTTAAACAATTAAAATGTTGAACGCTTCAATGGATGTGCATTTAAATGTTGTCGTTGTTGTATTCGGGTTATTGCTTGAAAACTTGGCCAATCACTTAATAGAAACCTGAACTGGCCTTAGCCTGTCGCTTTATTGATTCTGCGTAATGGAATTCGCTTATAGTAAATGCGGTAATTGCATTTCATAAGCACGCAGAACGTGCAGCAGAAGCAGCGCAGCAGCAGCGCAGCCTTTCAACTAGGTTTGAGCATGAGGCCAAGGCGTTGACAGTCTGTCCATTGTCTCAGACTGCTCTAGTTACTTCGTCCGTGGCTGCAAAGTTGCCACTTGCCACTTGTCACTTGCAATACTTGCCACTTGCTGCTTGTTAACTTGTTAAAAGTTGTCAACACGTTGCACAGCATTGACAGGAAATTTTCCATGATTGCAGCAAGCGGCAACAAACTTCCGTTGTCCAGAAAGTAGCAAACAATTTCTGGCCAGCAACAATTAGGTCGACGAAGCAACAATAACAACAACAATAACAATGCAATTGCGATTGTTGCATAGTTGCCTGAACGGCACTGCAGCATCCCAAATACCAGTTCAGTTCAATGCGGCATGTTGCAGCCATAAATTGTTGACGCCATTTGGCGCAATGTGCCACGTTATCAATGTGCGCCCATTTCGGGTGCAGACACACATATACAGAGACTTTTAATTAAATACCTCACACTAAATGGTATTTTGCTTTATATTCCCTCGTTCTCCTCCCATCCCCTGCCTGGCATAAATTCCCAACAGGCAGTTTAAAATTCTCTTTGGGATAATTCACATCGAAACAAAGCCGCATTTAAATAAATTATAGTTAAATATATCAATTAAGCTTTGGTTTACCAAACAAAAAAGTGCACAATGATTGTATACCCTGTAAACTTTTATAACTTTTTTATTGGCGAGTATGTGTTCTTAATATACTAAGTGTATCTTTATAATAATACAAAATGTATTAACTAATTGAAGTTCTTTTTAAATAAAGTAATTAAATGTAAGCATAATAAGAGATATAATATATCAATATATTATATCAATAAACCAATATATCACTATATTAAAATATACTTATCAATATATCATTATATATCGATATATCAATATATCAATTTATCAATATACCAATATATCAATACATCAATATATCACTATATATCAATATACCAATATATCAATATTCAAAATAACAATTAACAATATTTTAATATATCAATATATAAATATATCAACACATCAATGTTCAAAATATCAATTAATAATAAATATACCAATATATCAAAATATATTAGTTATTACAGTATTCTCTATCATACCATCTCTATTATTTGATATAATTAATTAATTCAATTCATTATAAATCCCATTTACCACACTCATTTATTTAGCCTGATGGACAAACAAAGCAAAGTTTTTTCGGCATTTCTGGCTATTTTTGCACACTTGTGTGATAATTTTAAACGCGTGGCGAAGGGTTTTTGCTTTTACGAGGTCTATTATTAGGGTCGGTGCCGGTCAGTGGCGTTGTGGGGGCGTTAGTCGAGGGAAGACTGCGTGTTTCCCAACATCAAAACATATTCGACGCATTTCGGGTCAAGTACACGCAGTTCTGTTGTGAGAACAAACTATAAAACTCGATGACGATCATAACAAAAGATGCACAAAGTGCAGAATAGAACAGCAATATATACCATATCGTATGTATATGTATTTGTCTATGGAACCTGCTCTCCCAAAAATGTCGAAAGGGAAAACATTCTGCGGCACGCAGCTCTCTCGTTGTTATACTCTCTCGCTCTCTCTGCGCATTTTTGCGCGATCTTTCTCTCTCTATCTCTCTTCCTCTCTCTGTCTGCGTGAAAGTGAAATGCCAGACGATCATTCAACACTTTGAACACACTCGAGAAAATTTCGAATCCCCAAATCAGTTGCCAAGATTCGTTTGCCGCGGCACGTTCTCGGGTCGCGTAAGGGAACATGAACCACTATTTTTATAGCCAAGTGAACTGAAATTGGCAAAATAATGAAGAAAATGTCGTCGGCATTTGTTTTTATTTTCTTAATCTTCGGTCAAGTGCTGCTGCAGACCTCCAATGGGGTGCAGGGCAAGCAGTTCTTTGGCATCGGCCAGCGAAAAGAGGGAGATAGTCTGGTGCTTAAAGATATACTGAGTTCACGTCCAGCCGGCATCAGCGAACCGCCTAGAGTTGCGTTCACTTACAACATAACCGAACCGATAACCTACATTGAGTTTACATCTGAGGAAGTAAGTTTGTCAACTCAGAACCCTGTTCGATGCACGATTTTGCCTTTTGGTTTTCGCATATTCAGAGACCCCCGAAATAGAAACAAAAATTTGCTTTTTTCGTCACCACAAGAACAACAACAACAAGCCAGAGATATGCACATACAAATGTACATATGTATTTATTTATTTATATTTAGTACACATGTCTGTGGTATACTCTCTGTCAAATGCTCACTGTAAAGATTGCTTAGATGATTAGCTGCGCAGATTATTGACTTAGAAAAGTATAGAATTATTAGCTGAATTTCTCGTATTTGAAACTAAATAAAGCGACTATACGACACTCCGATAAGAACAAATATATTTATTTACTTAACTGCTAAATAAAAATAAACCAATATAATTTGCCTAAAGCCTATTTTAACGTAATCCCAGCAGTCATTTCAACTACAATAATATCCCACGAAATTGACAAATGTTTTTGAGTAATATTTCTGATTTTTTATAATTGAAAAAATACAAACATACTTCGCTAATTAACAACTTTGCATACAACTACAGCAGAGCAAGCCTTGTAAAAGTTGCTAATGATTTGATGCCATTTTAAGAAAGTGAAAAATCGCAAAAAGAAAAAACATTTAATTTGAATACTAAATAGAAACTTTAAACAACAACCTTTAACTATGAAGACATTGTTGATGTTACATAATGACTTGCAAAAGTCTAAGTTATCAATCTTCTGCATAGTATAACCAAAGTGTAAATGTTTTCTAGGAAAAACATTCAAAACATCAGACAAATATACTGCAAATTTGTCTATTTGGCACGACTTGTGTAAGCATTCGCATGCGGTAGGGGGTGTCGAGAAGGGAAGTGCGATGGTCACATATCAAATATAAATGTATAAATGTTCAATACCGCAATAGGTCGGCTACTTATGACGCGAGATTTCGCAAGAAATAGAAATTTACAAAGCAATACAAAGTACATTTTTGGTATTTGTAAACAGTTTGGTACATTTGTTGTTGTTGTTGCTGTTATTTTTGCAACTGATGATGGATTGTGAGTGCCAGTGAGACGTATCTGACATGCTTGAATAAACTCAACTCTTTTTCAATTGCAGAACATTTCGGCCGAGGTGAAACTTAGCTATTTTGATAGTCTCGTAGTGGGCGAGGTTCGTCTGGTGACTAATAACGAAAGTGATGGGGAAGATTTCGCTATCGAAACTCAATCTGAAGCTCCTGGCATTGAAACACCGAGTGGCTTTGATGTACTCATCATGATGTTTGGCTTTGATGAAAGCATTAAGTTTTATGATCCGGGCCTAGTACTGAACCATGACACACAGTACGAGGGCGATCTCGAGCCCTACGACAATGAGGAAAGCGTGACAAATGCTGAGAATTTCGACATAGTTCAAGCAGGCAACGACGAACCGATTAACGATACCGTGGACCATGAGCTAAAGGATAAGGTCTTTGAAATCGGAGAACGTCAGCCGGGTAGCTAGAAACAAAGGCATTTCATTAAGAGTTGATTTAATTGTGCAACTTTTACAGGTGACGATTTGCTCTTTGAATCATCGTCTTCAACGGCAGGAAGTGAAACGCCAACCAATCAAACCCTTACCTTCTACTACATCGACAGTGTTTACATTACATACATCAAGTTTGTCATCTTCGATCACTTCACCAACAATGCAGTTACCTCCAACGACTACAATCCGCCTGTGGTTGAGTACAGTCATTACACGGCCGGCACGTTCAAGGCTACCATAACTGAATATGATACAATGTTGACGTTTGCCCAAATGTTCGTATACGGCTATGCCGATAATAATGCTCTGCCGAAAGATTATAAACCCTTTCTGCCGCCCCAAGAAAGAACTTTGCCACCTTCGAGCGTGCATCTGACGCCACAACAACGTTTACAATTACTTCTGATGACGCAACAGGCAACAACTCCAACATCACTGAACGACAACGACGACGATGATGATGATGATTCGCAAGAGTCAATTATAAGGCCAGAGGACATGATACCCGATCATACGCCCAGGACCTTACCGAGCATACCGAACTCGGCACTGGAGCAACAGCGAACTGTGGAACAGCGTCTCTTTGCCATGCTGGGCCTCATGCTGTATGCAGTTGCATAGAGGACTGACCGATTAGTTAAACCATTGAACCATTCTTCATATTATATTATGTTAATATTTAACCAAATAAACCCATTAAACCTTTAGACAAATTAACGCTGCCTACAGGGAGTGTTTGTCTGGGCTTGTGAGAGTACGAGTATGTGCACACACGCACACACGCACACACTCGCACTCACACACTCGATGACAAACAAATTGAAAAAGTTGTGGCTAAAGTAGGTCATGGCACTAACTTAGCTCCACCTCGCCCTCCCCACTCTCCACTCCCCTTTGCACTCTCTTGGCAAATTATCTGCGTCGACTGTGGCGGCGGTGGTTGATTTGGCAGCGCAAACAAAAAGAAAAGAAACACTGAAAAGGCTGCTGACGTATGTACACACTAACACACACACACACAGCACTCACACACATACAAACATCCTCCATACATATAGACGTAAAAGTTTTCCGACTTCTCCGTCCAGTTCAGCTCCTGCAACTGTTTACACACCGCCCACCCCAGTTACCCCCGCCGCGTCCACAGATTTAACTTACAGCCAGCAAACTGGCCTGTGCTGAAAGCCATCATGTCCAGAACAAGACACCGACCGAGCATACAAAATGGAAACTGGCCTCTGCAGAACAATAAAATGCCGCCTCTAAACATATTCAGGTCCAAGCCTATTTGTTTCATATCAATTGCAGGCGCCCCAAACTTGAATGGATGACTTGAACCAAACGACTTTGCGATACTCTGCTTGCAACTTTCTACAAAACAATTTAATGCAACTGCTTGACTTTTCTTTAAGTAGAAATACGTAAAGAAAGCGCAGTAGAATTGTTACAGTGGAGTGTGATTGAGTGTTGATTGTCCAACAAAATTACTTCATGTATAGCGTATTTTTATTACATATTCGCAGGCGCATGTATTGTAAATTAGCCTGTTCACTTAAATGATTTCTAAAATAACTTCTACTATATGTTAATTCATCGTTCGCCATAAAATTCAACTATTGTGCACAAAAATTAAAGTCTTAGCATTATTATCGAGTTTTATTGATTTACAGTGTTAAAATTCTATATTAAACTTGATTTGTGTGTAATAATTAGAAATTTATCATCAAATTTGATAGTCCTAGCTCCCATAGTCACTCAAATATAGGTTTTCATACAGATTGACTCAATTATTGATGCTGTTCAAGAATGTAAATACTTTGCGCCTTCAACTGCTTGTTATTTACTTACTTCTTAAACAAATAAAGCAGTTTGTTAATAAATTGTATAACAACATCTAGACTAAATTAATTCTTAATATAATAGAACATCAATCTCCTCCCCCAACCTTTGTTGAATATTAATAACAGCTACAATATAGTATACAGATATAGCTGCGACAAAATATGAATTCCGTTGAGTGCCAGCAAGAATGTACAGTACAAAAATGTTCGGGCCATAAGACAAATGAAAGACGCACACCCCGAGGGCAGGCAACATGAAACGTTGCCCCCCTGACTGCGAAGAAGGAGATACACCTGCAAAGAAGATATACCTGCGCCATGGGAGGTAGCTTATATCCGAATTTATGTTTAATGCACAACTGAAATTTGTTAAATTTGAGAAATTTACCAGCACTGGCCAACAGTTCAGAAAGACAGAGAGAGAGAGTGAGAGAGCGCAATACATTTAAGAGCCGCACACATTGGACTAAAGGCGACTCCGGCGGCAGCTTGGGCCAAATTGAAAATTTCTTTTTATGCGTGCCGCTTACAGTTTTTATGTGCAGATATACAGCATATTATATATGTATTTGTATGAGTGTGCTGTGTAGACGGTTATGGCTGCAGGGCGTGGCATTGGCATTGTAAACAACAACGGATAAGCAGCACACACAAGTGTCATCCATATCCACGCCCTGAGCCTTGCCTGTCGGCCTGGCAACGGCTGTCAGTCATGGGCGTAACACCGCCCCCCCTGCCACCACCCTCAACAGCACCCTCAGCAAGGGGTGACGTGTGCTTTTGTCAATAACTTAATAACTTAAAATATGGTTTAATGCTCACGTAACAACATTTTGCCACTTGTGCCAAGCACGCGCCAAGTGTGAAAGGCTTGGCGAACCAACCAGGCTCGACAGGGCGATACCCAACGTACGAGAAAGGACATGAGACAAGAGCTGAGAACCCTGAAACAAGGGCTAAGGCACGATGACTTAAAGGGTCTGCAGGTGTGAGAAATGAGCATATGGCGAGTGTGTAATGTCGATATTGTATGACTTAAAGAATGTCTGAATAAATAAAATATACGACGGCGGAAAGAACCCAAGAAATAAACATGCATACTAAGTTTGCTATCTATTTGAATCGATGTATATAAAAGATATTCACATATGATTATTATATGTGCAGGAGTCTCAAGCTAACTGAACTAAACATTTGCCTTTCGTACTTTTACCAATATATCATCTTCATATCTTCAAAGTTGAAACAAGTTAACCCCCCCACACACATATGTTGGGCGCAGGTTTGTGTGCTTGTGCCTTGAGGCAGGCTGCACGTGCTCACTCACCTTTTGATCCTTTTTCCAACTTCGTCCCAGAATGTTGGCATTATTGATTTTTGCCCATGTTATTTTCGGGTCTAAGTTGTTTTATTTGCACATTTGCATTTAAAATAATTAAAAGGGAAAGAACATACATAATATATGTAGATATAATATGCATGTGTGTGTGCGCCATTACCGCAATTCGGCGGGTCAGTCGCTTCAGTGCATCCATTTCTGGGGCTGCATAATTCATACAATGCTCATTGTCGTCGCGGCCTTTGTGTGTGTCGCGACGTTCTCGAGGCCCGACGACTCATTAGCGTGCCGGGGGCCTGCTTAGCCGACAATGCGGAGAGAGAGAGAGACAGAGAGAGGGAGAGAGAGAGTGCAGGTAGGAAGTGGGGGAGGCATGTGTCTGTCTGTGTGCCTCACAATTGCATATGTATGTCTGCTTTGCATTTGCATTTTATTAAATTTCAAAAGCCCTTCGCACAATCGCGTCCACCCACTTGTCAGTTCACCTGAGCGCCATTGTCAGCTCGAGGTGAGCAGGCAAAAGGCGGGGGAGGGGGGGTGTTAGGGGCAAAGGGGCAGATGGGGTTGCGCGCATTGCATATTTATGCACTTAATAACGCATTTTAGCATGCTCAAGTGCAACTCATCTTTTGTTACAGCGCACACAAAGTACGCACACATACACACACACATGCAGGATGCATGCATGCATATGAGATGCAGAGAGGGGGGGAGGGGAGATGGAGAGTGATGGCGGCAAAGATAGACAGAGCTGCAAATGGTTTTCACATGTCTTCCCTGGCCGGCGTTGACAAATGGAGCATGAGACATTACAGGCCATGTCAGTTGCCATGCCAGGCATCCTCTTCCCCTCCCCTACCCCCCTCTCACATTGTCCCCCTGTCCCCAATTCCCAATCCAATCCAATTCACATGCTGTGTGTATGTGTGTGTGTGTGTTTGTGTCATGCTTTGCCTGTCAAAGCAAAAACTTTCTGACGTGCACGTGGCGTATGCGTAATGCACAAAAGGGATAGAAATCCTATCCTAAAATGCAAAGTATTAAAGCAATTATGTACCAACGAGCGAACACATAAAACTGTCTGAAGCTGTACAATTTAAGCAGCTTATTGATAGATGCAAAATGCCAAAGAGTGCAGCAAAGGCAGCAGAACACACAGAATGAAATTGCGCACTTGATAGTTCAAATATTATTTCGAATATGTAACTTACACATGCTCGCGCATGATGCATTATTACAATACATTGTTATCCTCAGTTCTCTTATAGATATACAATAGTTAAAATAACATTTCGTATATGAAACGATGCTTTATGCAATAGATATTTATCGTCAGTTCACTTTTGTAATTGATTGATGTGACGTGCAACAATTGATTAGGGGTGTTCGGTGAGTCTTGTGTCTAGTGGCCACTGGCAGCTGGCAACTGGCAAGTGGCAAGTGGCAGGCCCACAATAACCGCACACAATAACAACGAAAACAAGTAACGAAGGCAACACTCAATTGTGCATGACTGTGAAATACCCTACAGCTAAACTTGAACTTGCATCATTTCTGTGTTTGTTAACCGATTGAATTGTCACTTGAATGAAGATTGTATATAGTAGAAAGTGCAGACTTGAATGCTTTGCGTGGGCATTACGCGTGGCATTTAAAATTTAAAGAGCACTTATACTGCGTATTGTATACTAATATCTTCATGCCAAAATTTGTTGCCTCTAAGAAGAAACTTTACTAAAGTGCAGAGATGAAAATTAAAGAATGACTTTTGTTATTTTGCTCACAGTACAACTGTACTTGCTATGCACAAGCTTGGCATACCATCTTCCTGTGGTCGAAGGGTATAACAACAACGACAAGACCGCTGGACCATCAAGTTAGTTCGAACAAACAAAATGCTGGGTAAACCAATCAATGACACAACTGAAAGCCACAATGTCAGCCAAGTGTAAAGAGCGAGTGGCCAGCGCAATGAGCGGGCTAGATTGGACTGCACACTGTGCTAACTTGTGTGTATGTGTGTGTGTGTACTATACATGTGACTATATTCACATGGAATTACAGCTTTTTTCTGAACGAGCACGAGCAAAGGCTTTAGGCAGAGGCAACACTTGAGGCGCGTGCCGACTCTTAATTGAAACTGTCAGCAGCAGCGGGCCAAAGACGTGACCGTAAATCAATGCGGCCTAATCTGGCAACTTAGCCGACTTCATTTTAGGCTAAACAATTAAAAAGTTTTCAATTAACTCGCAGCAGCAGCAGCAGCAGCAGCAGCGGCAGCAAGAGAATTGGCACTTGTAATCGGCACCTGTTCAACAAGCCGAACAAAGCTCGAGCTTCATGCTTAAATCAGCTTATGCGTGCCAGCCTATGAAGGGGTTAATGGCTGCAGGGACGGTGGGGGCTGCAGGACGGTGGGTGTGGGTGGGTTTGTTATGTGTGCCTCGCTCACGTAACACATTTATAACGCGTGAGCTGCTTTGTGTGTGCATGGATAAGTAAGCTAGTATGCGTGTGAACGTGCGGACAGATGAGTTTCGAAACATGCGTTTGTATGCGTGTTGTGCCTGTGTGTGTGCGTGTGTAGAACTTTTCCCAGGGTTGCTTGTTCAACGCATAAAGTTTTGCTTTAAAAGAGAACAGAGCCATAAAGTTGGATATTGCTGAAGTATGTTAACCCGATTCACAGATTCCGCGTGCAAGTGAAAAAGTTTCAAATATCACTTTAGAAATCCTTGGCATATCTAAACTTGGATGGCTTTAAAGTGATTTAAACATTTTTTATAAAATTCTTACTTGTTAATTGAGAAATATATAATAGATATATATATATATTAGTATATATAATAGAACTACACTGCTGCTCAAATTAATAGATGTGAAAATTTACATTTTCAAATTACCAGATTAAATTGGTGAAAACAATGATTTGCCCAGTTATTATTATTATTATTAATATATATTAATATTGTTATTATTATATTATTCTTAATATTATTTTATATTTTGTCCATACACCAATACTATTTAACTATAAATTAGGCGCATAATCATTACATCCACCTCTAGTAAATATTAAATTTCTTCTTTTATTCGCAAACACATAAGCCCCTCTGCCTGTCTAAGCTACAGGGTATGCGCAGCTCATTACGAATATAATAAACGTAGAAACGTAACCAAAGGTAATAACGCAGCCGTAGCCAGAACCATAGCCGTAGCCAGCACCAATGCCGTAACAAAAACAGAAACAACAACAACCGGAGCAGCAACCGGAGCAGCAGCAGCAGGCGCAGCGTCTGTCGCTTGGCATTTTTATAGTCTTTGCAAAATTAAATAAAAACACGCGCAATGAAACAAACATAAATAACGCTGTAGCACCCGCTATGCTTCCCTTAAGGGGTGGTCCCTTGCCCACTGGAAAACTGCCATGAAATATGTGTGCAGAACGAAACGAAACGAAATGAAACAAAATGGAATATAATGAAATGCCGCCAGCATAAGCACACAGTCTAGTGCACATAATTAGCGAAGTAGAGTAGGAAAAATTGACCATAATACACTCTGCCACCCTCTCTCCCCACTCTTCCAGTCTTCCGGGCAGGCGCCGGTCAGCTTTGCTTTGCTCTGGTCACTGACCAGTAGCTTTCTCCTGCAGTGCACTCGGATTGAATGGAACCAAGAACTCAATTATTTTTTACGGTGTGTAATTAAAACAGTGCCGAGAGAGAGGGCGAGAGAGGGAGAAAGGGAGATGGAAAGACACTGCCTGAGACTGAGAGTTGAACAGTCAACGTCAGCAGTAGAACTTATTAATGATGCTCAGGCTTCTCGCTGGCCATTTAGCCAGCTTGGCCAGCTAATGAACCCTACCAGCTAAGCTGGCTAGGCAGGCAGGCAGGCGAAACGATGGCAACCCGGCTTACCCGGTAGACTTCATCAACAGTTGCCAAGTTAATTACGCTAAGCGATGCCAAGTATTCTACCTCATCTTCAGCTTAGTGGACGCTTTCGCAATTTATTTGCTGAATTCAAAATCTGTTGGCGGAAGCACAAAAAGTGTAGCATACTTTTGAGTGCCGCATAAATATGCAAAATTATTTCACGAGTTTCAGGCAGAATATTTAAGCGAAGAAAAATCGGATGCGTATAAAAAAGAAGCTAAAAATAATAATACATACTTATGAACTTAATTCGCTTAATGACAAAGCACTTTTACAAGGGCAAATAACCAATGGCGCATCAAACCTTAAAGAGGGTTCAGAATAGGCGAGAAGAAACGAAGATAAATACTAAGTATGATTCTTGAAAACTCCCCATCTATAAGGGGGCGCTAAAATATATTCATTAAATATTCATTATATGCGAGACAATAACACCCCCTTTTCACAACACCCTCTTTGTGCTACTCTACATAGAAAGCTCTTTTCAAAAATTTCAACATTTGCACATGTCTGTTAATGTGCCACATTCTGCATTTCTCTTTCAAATCAATTCCATTCAAATGTGACATACTCACACACCCCGCTGTGTGTCTCTCTCTCCCCCTCCCCCACCCGTCTCTCTCTCTATTATTTGACTTCAATTGAATTCGCAAACAAATCCGTAATTCCTTTTTCAGTTGAATTCATTCTGACAACTTGCATGATGACCAACGGTACAGGATATGACAATGACGTTTCGAAACATTCGTTTGGATTTTGTTTTGGATTTTGATTTCGGATTTTTAGGCAAACTAGGCACACACCAATCCCACATAAGGTGCATTGAGCACTATCGAATTTCGTTTTACGAAATGCCTTTTTTTGTTTTGTGTCACAGTTGAACCACGCAAGCCTCCCCCACCAAGCAGGGGATGGTGGTAAATTTTGTCAGCGGATTGGGTTGCAATTGGATGGATCAGTATACATACACATTGTGCACTTGACACTTGGCACTTGACTTGACTTGACGCGCTGACACCGCACTGACTTGCAACAGACAGACAGACAGACAGAGAGAGAGAGAGAGTTTTCTATTGTGCAAGAAATTTGATTGCCACATGCCCAAGACAGGGCAAAGTATACGCTAAGGAATGATGTTTTATGATAGCCTCTGACACCGTCGACAGGCAGAAGCAATCAGTCAGCCACGAGGCCAAGTCCAAGCCATCCCAAGTGGCTGTTGAAACATTATGACAGCAAGGAGAGGAGGACCAGACCAGGTCCTGGTCCAGCAAGGAATGTGGCATCAAAATGTACTCCGTCTTCTACTTTGATGTAATGTATGCACAGAGGGAATATTTAAAGAGCCGTGCAATGTTATTGCTCTCACTCTCTCTCCATCCCTTTCTTTCTCTCTCTGTTTCTTTTCCTGGCGAGATGATTTATATGAAAGCAAAGTCGCAACTCCCAGCGGCATCGGGCACGAGCTATTACCGAATTGAAAGCGCCAAGCGACAACTGCTTATCACCAGGCTGAAGACATAGTACTATAGATAAACATGAAAACTGCACGACTTGTGTATACCTTGCAAATACACAATCATCGTAATAACCCTTACAACATCGTTGCTTATTCTATTTTAATTCATTCTCTTTGTTCATGCCATTCTACCCTTTCTTTTAATTTGTATTCGTACAGGGTACAGCAGCTTATCGGTCGTAAATTGTTACAAAGACGTAACGAGTAAAAGAAACCTCCTTGCACTTGGCAATGGCAAATGAAATTGGAAATTGGAATGAGAACGAAATGGAGAATGAGCAGGCGAATAAGAACGGGAATGGAAAGGAGAACCAGAACGAGAACGAGGAAAAGAATCGACAGGCGTAAACCATGACACGTGCCCTTAACCGCACACAAAACACAAACACACGAACAACACACTCACACACACACAGCACACACACAGAGTCGAGTGTTGAAAATGAAATTGAAAACTGTTAAATAAATCGCAAGCAAGTGCGGCTCCTAGAGGGCAAAACAGAGCATTTGCCCAGACGAATGGGCAAAGTGAATGACCAACAGACAGACAGACAGACAGACACTCGAAGACGGTAAAAGCACGGAGGGTAGGATGTAGTGCGAGTAGGGTTACAAAGGGAACCACTTGAGGCACCCACTCCACTTTAATTTGGCGCCACACGATGCAGACGACGCGGACGCATCGAACGTGATTGGATTTTTATATTCAATATAAAAAGGATTATTATGGCCTTGTGTGTTGTGAAAGTTCGTAATAATTGGAAAACTTAAGATCCCAGACGAGGTAGCAGCAGTGCCAGCAGGTAAAAGGCACCCACACAAGACATAGAAAATCAATTTTAAGCCTCAACAGGAGCCACAAATAAACCGTAGCCCTATAAATAGAACCATACACTGGCGTGGGTCTGGAAGGGGTCATGTCACCGGCACTTCCGGTGTGAAGCTACGCGACTCCATTGGGAAATGGTTCAAATTTAGTCATGCGAACAAGAGCCGTTTGATATGGAAGCCCGATCAATACGAAAACGAAACCTGCCACAGAACAATTTTCAACTATGCTAATACCCTGTATTTTATTTGTTTAATTAAAGTCAAAACTCAAGAAAAATCAGATTGGGAATATTGGTAAAGTGATGTTGAAATTTAAATGAGCAGTCAACTATAGAAGGTTTATGCAACTGTTTACTGTAGCTTAACCAATGATATAGAGAACATTAATCGCTTTCATTAATCATTTGCTTAGTTGAAAGGTTTAAACACGAACTTATTCACTGTTTAAAACTCTTTGCAGTTAGTTAATCGTATTCGTTTTGTTTTCCCTTTTCGCCATTAAACTTTAGTACAACCCTTTTGCCAGACGCATTACTTAATCCCTTTCCATTAGACTTTAAGCTCATAAGTTGGCTACCTTCTGCTGGCACAACCCGCCCACCGCCCCCTGAGCTGATCTAATGGCCCTGCCAGTCGTACTTAATAGAGACTGGCCCACAATTTTTAAGTGCACGACAGTTTAATGGACATTGTCAGTGTATTTATTGTATTAATATTGAAACGGATGGCACACACTCTTAAGCAAGGCAAGAAGAGAAGAAGAAGAAGGGAATGGTGGCTTCTAATAGGTTTTCCTGAAAGTTAAATGACTTACCTCGGGTATATCATCTGGCACTTTTCCCATCCAGGATAGCGAGAGTATTGTGCAGTCGCATTTTGTGTTGATGTTGCGTTCAAAGTGTAAATGCATTTTACGAGTTAGCGCCGCTTCCGCTTCCGCTTGGCCACGTGAACAATGTAGCCAACTAGTCACTGTTGTTGTTGTTGTTGTTGTTGTTGCTGTTGTTGTTCCCCTGTACCCTCTATCCTGTAGTTTACTGGCTTAAGTCTCACACATTTTGCTAGATAAGAAAGAGATGATGGTGGGGTAAAGTTTCAATAACGTTTAGTGTAACATAACATAGTCAATAACTAATTTACAATAAAAGCTAATGCCCTGGGAGCTGCTTTATCAGCTAGAACGCAGCACAGCGCAGTATGTAGGTGTCTGTGTGTGTGTGTGAGTGTGCGTGCGTGCGCGTGTGTATTGTGTGCGAGTGCCGGCATATGCTTGCCATCAATTTCTCATAGGGGTTGACAAATTGCAGCACGCAGCACACATAATTTGAAGCATACTTTCCCGGGCACGACCGACACGCTAATTGGATATTAGTGGTAAGTGGACAAACTTGCCTCAAGCAGCAGACTGTGTGTGCAGAAACACAGACACACACACACATAACATACACACATACTATACACACACACACACAGCATACAGCATACACAGACTGCACACAGGCGTCTGCATGTTGTGGCGCATGTCCTATCTAGCTGCTGTCAGAGATAACCCATTCGCACGCACAGCCAGCGACATCACACACCCCACACACACATACGTTCTCGTACAGAATGGCAGCTGCAAGCAAAAACAACAAAGATGAAAGCTGAAAGTTGAAACTTGCGCAATATGAAATTATAAAAATTATAAATTATGAAATGCAAAAAGCTGTTGCTCGTTTTAATATTTTACAAACTTTTCAACAACAAAGACAACAACTCTTTCTTCTCTATCTCTCTCTCTCTGTATCTCCCTCTCTCTCTCTCTGTGTGTGTTTTTATCTTTCTCTTAGGCTGTGCATATTTCAAAATCTGCTTGAATAATTAATAGCATGTTGCTACAGCCATAGTCTGGCTTTTAGTACAATACGCCTAAGTGGCATGTGTGTATAGGCATGTGTGTCTGTGTGCATGTGTGCCTAGATGTGTCTATGTATCTAGGCAGCAAGTCAACATCAACATTTGCCGAAAGCAACGCAATGCCGCAGGCTGTGCCTACATACTTCAATTATGTCGTGTGCTTTGTCTGATTGAATTTGTCATATGATATACAATTTTTGATTGAGTATGCGCCCCGAGGTACGGCATCCCCAACAGACGCACAGCCTCCCCCACAATCAACAATGCCATCAGACAGCAGCTAATGACATTGGGACATCGTTGACAGCAACGAGAGAGACAACAACTCTTGTTTATTGCCTCCCCTAGCAGCCGGTTAAGCCTGGTAAAATATTGATAGAGAGATTCCAACAACAACATAGTTATTGCAGCTCATTTGCTTTTCTGTTCTTGTTGTTGTTGTTGTAGTTGATGTTGTTGCTGTAGTTATTGTTCCATTGAATTTAATTTCAATTTCCAACCAAGGTTCTCTCTCTGAGGTTGTCTGTTCCCCTTGCCACGAATGATTGCACATATGCCACGAGTCAGTTTTCGTACGTGTTCTTTTGGCCACTTTCAAACAAGCACACACACACACACACATACGTAGAGACGCACAGTTGCAAACTCACACACAGCCAGACAGGGAAACGAGCCGTTGTTTGCCGGTTTTAAAGTCGTACAAAGTTCTAACTCACAATACTCTGTCTACCTCTCTTGATGTCTCTCTCTTTCTGTATCTCCCTCTCTCTCTATCTCTCTCTCCAAGCTGCGGTTCAGGGCCTCTATAATGCATAAAATCCAGCAGAATTCATGAACGCTGTCTGAAAACTGTCGAAGTGTCAAGCGGTCTGTTAGACTGTTAGACAGTTGCCACTTGCCACGTTCACTTCGTGCAGGTGTGTTGCGACACAGAATGTGCATTTAATCAATAGCAATAATAGCAACAAAAAAAAACGATAGACTCGATATAGTTAACCTTGTCCTTGGTACTGTGTGCCAAAAAAAGCTGTCTAACTTATGCCAAAAATAGTCGAACAAGTGCCAAATTATTCGCAACGCTTAGAAGTAGGCAATACAATTTGTTCAAGCGACACTCAGAAGTAGGCAACTCTATTTCTTGCCAGGGCCTTGCTATTAAAAGTTAATTATGTGGAAATTGACACACACATACATAACGGGTATACGTGCATAATCCCAAGATTTAAGTCGAGCTAAGTTGAACATTAGTTTTCTATGTCTCTCTTTCTGCCACTCTCTTTTACTCCCTTAAGCATTTCTTCTTCTCTTGTCTTTCGTTCGCCACTGCAATTAAACTGCCAAAATAGGATTCAGCATACGCTCCATTGTACACGGCACGCATTTAAGGCGCTTACTTTGCCGCTGTTGCCTTTTTCTTCGGCAATTTCGTCGTCGTTTGTTGCTGTCACGTGTACCAAACGTCAGAGTTCTTGGCAAAGTCTGTCGACTATACAGACGCTTTTATGGCCGCGAAACATTTAGTGTGATGTGTAGGTTCATGTACAATATACATACAAGTATATATATCCAATTTAAAGCTACACATATTAAAGTCATATTATTTTTTATATATTTTCTTGAGTATTAAAAGAGCAAAACTTCAATTCAATTCAATTCAAGTTCTGTCTGTTTCTAATATTATTCTTTCATTTATTACAGACCCCAGACGAAAGATTCATTTTGTGATTCATTCTGCACTTCCCTGTCCCAAACATAACTTACTTGTTTTAGACAATGGCATTGGCATTTTCCAGACGAATGAGTCAGATTTTATCATTTTACAGACCTCAATTGTTGAATTTATGCATCACGTCTGTATATGAATGAATTAACCAACATAAGGTTTCTTTTCTCGGATACCATCAAGCACATTTTATTTTCTTTGTCTTCCATCAGAATTGTATAAAAATTATTATAATTTCATTTGAAATGCATACATAACATACATCCTTTATGAAAATTCATACAGTTTAAAAGAGTTCTAAAGTAAAACTGACGTGACTGTAACTTTCTTAATGCTTTCTCATCTATTTATGTTACATCCTTAATTAGCACAAAGCTACGATTATTCTGATTTTAATCGTAGCTTTCTGCCAATTCGTATTCGTATTTTTTTTTTCTTGGTATTTTGGAAATTTTCTTTAATTATGTGAGTGTCACTATTGTTTTTCTGCATATGTTGTTGACAGAGAGAATGTCAAGCCAGGCATGTCGAGCCAGCGAGCAAGCGATGTCCTTGAGCCTCTTTAAACTATGTAGCCTCAGCTCTGCGTAATGAAAATGCAGTCATGCATAACATAACATGGGCCAAAAGCAAAGGCGGCCAACACGAGACTACAAGTTTTGAGCCCATTTTGTTGTTGTTGTTGTTGCTGGTTGCATGCTTGCAAGAATCTAAAATGCCTGTTACCACCAAACGACAAGGAACTAAGCACCCGCCTTCACTCCCCCTCACATACTCTCGGTTTGCCTTTTAGCTCTCGAGTTGCGCATAATTATCTTAACTTTGCCTTGTGCTGTTGTTGTTGGTAGAACGTGTGGCGCCACAGCTCAAAGGACTTCAAAGAGAAAACGAAGTGGCTTGAAAATGCGAGCCAAGTGCTAATCGTGCAGTCGAATTATAGTTAGTTTCTGTTCATGTTGAGTTTCCTTCAGGCTTTAATTAGCAACACGCCAGCGCACATGAAACAAAAATCTGCGATAAAAAACATGTAAGTAAACAATGCCACCACAGGCTACGACTTGAAGATACCCATTAGCAGGCTGCGCTGCATCTTGTGCTGTTCAAAGTTTTATTTTTCATTTTAAAAACGTTGCAGCGTTACTTCTAAGATGTCTTGCTCTTTTATCAATAACTACAGGGTATAGCAATGACTTGCATGCCTCTTAATTTGCGTATTCTGCGCTGGACTTGGCCAAATCCCAAGGAGCACACAATACAAGAGAAAGCAATAAAGTTTTGCATAAATGACGAAATAAATGACAGCAAAGAAAAGCAACTCTGACAAATACAACAATAACAGAGAGGGTGAGAGGGAGATAAATGAGAGAAAGAGAGCGAGAAGCGACCGCAAGAGAGGAGCAAAGGGGCAGGGCAAGGCAAGGCTCTTGTGCTGTCTGGAGGAAGGGACACGGATGGGTTCGGATATTTACTGTTGGAGGCGGGGGAAATGGTGTTGGGTGTTCTCTGTTTGTCGGGTAGGTTAAATGTGTTGTGCACTAAGCTTTGCGGACCAAGAGCGCACTGGGAAATATAAAAGCTGGCGGGCTGAACAGTTCCTTTTTTTCTGCTGCTCTTGTTCCTGTTTTTGTTGTTGTTTTTGTCCTTGCCTTTGCCTCTCTTGTTGTTTCTGGCTCTTGTTTATTGACTTTATGCGGGGGTGTGGTGTCGTATAATTTGTTTCTACTTTAACCAACCCCGTCCCCACCAATGCCGCAAGTTGGAAAATTGTGCGCCTCAGTGGCGCTAGACTCACACACACACACACGCACTACGAATGCGTGGTACTGTTGTAGTTGCGTGTTAACGTTTTTATACCCTGCATGCATACGTATATATATAACTGACATACAATGCTATACATATAGTATATATGCAAATTAAACAGGGGAACAAGTTATCTTAATTTTATATTTGATTATTATTTATTTTTGTGTGAAACTTAGAACATTTTTAAGAGACTCAAGGGAAGTTTTACTTGGATTCGAACGTCTTTCACGCAAATTTGAAAAAATATTGTGGAACGATATCGACCTTAAGGTTATGAAGGCTTTATTTGACAGACTTCGGAAATAAAGACACATCTATTATTGTGATCAGTTGAATTACTGTTAGATATGTATAAAAATATATCGTATAAATTGATGGATTATTCTCCTTATTAACATATAGTTAAATGGTATAAGTACATGGAAAAAATAAAAAATTGAAAAAATATAATATTGAAGAATTGTATAATTCGAAAATACAATTTTTGATACCTATTAATCTGACCATGAGTGTACATCTATCTGTACAATACCTTACACGGCATATCACTTAGTCGAGCAATCGCACTTTTGTGAACTCTGCTTGATTCGACAAATACAACAACAAAAGTAAAAAAGCGAAAATAAACAAACATTACTCTGATTGTCTTTGCCTTTCGTATGCATAAATGACAGCAAAGAATAACAACAATAAAAGCAATAAAGGAAAACAACAATATTGCCACGTTGCCAATTGCTATTGGCGAAAATATCGGCAAAACATTTACCGTTAACCACAAGGTGTGTGCGGTGCCATAGGAGAGAAGAAGAAGGGGGTGTGTAGCCATGGTAAGCGCGTCAAGCCCACACATTGCACTTGAACTTGCAACAGAAACCGATAAACGGCGTCGTTGCGCGTCCTCCGCGACGCAACTCAAATTATATAATGCTAAAAAAGAAAAAACAACAACGAAACTAGTAAGAAGTAGAAACAACATACAAAACAAAACGCAACCTACATAGAGAGAAATAAATAAAACAAATGTAATGACCTTGAGAGCAGCCGCAACAGCAGAAGCAGAAGCAACAACGACACATCAAATTTAAAAATAATTTCTCAAAGCGCAACCAGAGAATGAGGAAAGAACCAGATCAAGAGCAAGAAATGGCGGTCATGCGTCAGCGTCGGCGTCAACGCCGGCGGCGCTGTCCACTGTAGGCAGCGTCATTGAAATTATGCAAAGTGAGAAATTGCCGGACGTTATGTGTGTACACAACACACACACACAATGAGATATGCAACTATGTAGATATGCATGTAGGCACACCTACACAAAACAGTTTTTCGGCATGTGTCGCTGTTAACCAACACTTAACGATAACGCCAATCGTCTCTGACCGCACATAATAGATGTTTTAGTTTTCGGCACGCATAAAAACTGCATCTATGGCTATGCGATGTGGGAGTGTACGTGTGTGTGTGTGTTTGGTATGCGTGAATAGCTTTTTATAGACGTGCGTTTATGACTGCTGCGCTTGCAATAGCTGTGTACCCTGTGTACCCCACGGGGTACACCGTTCTTCCCCAGTACTCGATTACGACAACGAAAATGAAAGAAATGCCAATGCCAATCGATTTTCATTGTTATGTTAGGCAGATTAATCGAAAAAACAAACCTTGTCATTGGTTTGTTTAACTGTGGATGTTTATTTTCAGCCACTTAAAATGCCGAACAAAGCCAAGTAAATGCTAGTTAAGTCACATAAATGCTGATAAAAAAGAATGAAAGAATGCAAAAACTTCATTTTTTGGAATGTCGAAAGTGTCTACAGCAGCAGCAACAACAACAACAACAACAACGAAACTCCCACAACGTATGTATAGACATTCCGACGTGTGTTCGTGTGTGTGTCTGTACGGACAGAAATCCACCACCCAAAATCCCAAGGGCCTGACTCTTACGCCGCTACCGCAGCCGTTGGCGCTGCTGCTCTGCAGGCGCTGCTGCATTATAACAGAATTCCGCAACTCACCTGCGCTACGACGGCAACTTCGCTGCTTCGGTGCTGTTATTGCGGCTGTTCTGCTTTGTTTTAACTATTCGTATTGCAATCTATTTAATTTATATTGCAGTAGTTTAGTTTTTGTTGTGTTTTTTTGGAGATTCTTAAAGCTAATGTTCTATCTGTATTTCATTTTCCCACTGATTCACACATTGGCAAACAGACTTGCACACACACTCACACGCATACACACATGCACGCACATGCAGCGGCACAATCGCGAAAATACCGTTAGCAACACAAGCGCCTAGGCACCGCGCACAGCAAGTTCCGAGCGTCGACTGTTTTGGGGCTTTACTCCTTGTGTAAAATGTATGGAAGAAAGTCAGAGCCAGAATATTAAAGAGCGCGCATGCGCCTCAGCCATTGCTGTTTTCTGTTTTCTTATCACTGAAGAAACAGTAACTGTCAAACTGACGGAATTTACGCGCTCTTTATGTTGTTGTTGAATTTGTAACGTATTGATTTTTTGACTTACTGCCAAATGATATGTTAAATAGGCGGGCGCTGGCTGTTGAAGTGCATTGCTGCTGTACATTAAGTAGGCACTTCGCGAATGCATTGAAAAATAATTCTACTTTTATTCAGTAATTACACTAATTGCGTTTAATGATAATGTTGCAGTCTCTCTTGGATGCAAAAATTCGCATGCGTTACAAACGCACGCGAGGGCTGCACTGTTTCCTTCTATGATGCTTATTACTGTTCAGCTAGCACTTCTGTTACTTAACATTTTGGCAATGTGTTAACAATTCTATAAAATGTTATTTTTTACAATAGTCTTTCTATAGAATTAATTCCGTTTTTAGCAATCAAACAATTTCTAAAATAATTACCGAGTTATTATCATTTGAATTGAACAGCTGTTTGCTGGCGCCATAAGCGAACAGCTGTTTTTTGCTGCATACAGGGCTGCAGTATTCTGCTGTAACGAAAATAATCGAATGTGTTCAAATTGTTGCAACAAATGTTTTTATATAACAAATTAAATTACTGTAAATTTGTGAAAGATATTTGCACAAACATATAATTAATTCCTCTATGCTTAGATCTCAAAAACAGTGTTATTATTATTTTTGTTTATGTTATCTCATGTATCGAGTGTGTAATGTCAGTGCTGGAAATCACCAGTATTTTGATTTTTCTTATCGACGCGCCTCCTCATAAAGTATCATCGATAGCTTTTGCAGTTCTATCGACTAGTATATATTGTTTTTGCTCAGAGTAGTTAATACAACTGTTTTCTTTTTCATTATTCGCCATCAGGTTGTGCAATTTGTGAATATATTTTGCGTATTTAAGCTGCTATTACGTGTGTGCATCGAGTGCGGTTCGAATTGTGCCTGTCAGACACAGTTCACAATGCGAGCACTGCGAAAATCGAAGAATTTGCATTCCCTGTCGCATTCGCATTCGTGTATGTGAAAATTCAATACAAATAGTAGGCGACAACAGCAGCAAAGTGAAAAATGTGCTTGGTGGAGCATGCGGAAAAACAGCATAAGCTCTCGACTACTTTCGCAACCAACAATAACAACAAACAAACCTCCTCGCGAACTACGCCAACAACCTGCTCAAATTCTAACGCGAACTACAACAAAAATAGCATCAGCAGCTATAGCACCAACAACAACATTGTCGTTGTTGATATAAACACGCAACAAAGACAAGAACAACAGCAACAACAAAAACATCACCAAAGCCTGCATACTGAGTGTATTACGCCCACATTTAACGCAAAATATAGGCGAAAATGTTTGTTGCTGCTATCACTGCTGCTCTTCCACGGCTGCTTCAGTGGTCTTCATAGCGCCAGTGCCTACAACTGCACCACAAATCCATGCCAAAATGATGGACAGTGCCTTGATGGTCAGTGCATATGTGCCGATGGCTGGCAAGGGCCTGCCTGTCAGTTCTGCGGCGGTAAAGTACGGTAAGTTACGCACGGAACAACCTTCTTCTTCCCCCTTTCTCAAGCCAAATAGGCCATAATTTAGTTATCGTTGTCGCAGTCTATGATTCATAACAAGCAACACGAAAGCAACGTTCGAATTGTATTATTCAATCGGCTCTTTGCACTGTTTTGTGGCCTATTTGTGTCAAGCAACGGTTTAGTTTGAGCTCTGCGCTGCGCCGCGCTGCCTTTTGCTGCTGCTGCTGTTGCCCATTCTCGTTAGACAGGTTCCCATTCTCGTTCCCGTTCCAGTTTCTCTTGTGTTCTCCTTCTTTTTTATTGAGCTTTTTGTTGGTTTTTTAGCGGCTGCTGTTGCCTTCTTCACCTTTCCATTCGATTCTTCTGTCTCAATTGGCTTTCTACGCGCTTACGCCTACTTTGAGCGCGCGTCTTCTCTTCTCCATATCTAATCATAGTCCATGACTTAATTGCCTCGTCTTGCTAAAGCGAAATTAAAACTAAATTGCGATTGGTCTCTCTCTCTCTCTCTGTCTGTCTCTCTTCCTCTTTAATCAGAACATTGCAATTGCTCATAAGCTCTTCAGACAGCATTGTTTATATTTTTATGAATAACGGGTGTTTACTCAGTGTGTAAGTGTTCTCGATAAGGAAATTTCTTTTATCTTGACAATAACGACTTAAAAACTGATGTTCGTTCGGGTGAAAAGGTGCCTGGTGGTGTCGACAGCTGTTGATATGGAAAAAGTTAAATACTTAAGCAATTAAATTGAATTAAATCAAATTTAATTTACAATACATTCGACTTTTAACTTTTTATATATAATATAATTATTATTGTTAGACATCAATATCTTTTAGTCCACTGTCCATAGTCCATAAAACTAATCTTGCATAGCGTCGTTTTGTAGGATATGTCAAGACCTTTCAAATGATGTATAGTATTAACCGATACCAAAATTTTAAAAGGCAAAAAGGAAGGGAAATATTTGACAACCAATCATTTACATATACATACATATAAATATCAGTTCCGTTATATTTATTTTTATTTTTTTATTACTATTTCATGTCAGCATTAGTTTCTATATATGTACATATTTATTTTTATTTTTTTGTCATTACTATTTGCTCATCATTTTAGAAGTAAACAAAGCTTCACTTGCAAGCACCTTATAAATAATAAGGTTATTCGAAAGCTTTTTAGCTTATAATAAATGCTATTACTTTGACAGCTTTTATAAGTGTGTGTGTTAGACAGTTCTTTTTGTTTTGCATTATAGTTGGAAAATTCACATAGAAACCCATTGCTGTACATAGTAGTTAAGTTTTATGATTTCAAATGATAGACTACATAGCCCCCATTCGGGGCTACAGCTTATCAGCAGCGCAAAAGCATTCGCTTATCATGTTAGTCCCGTGTTCCACCCGCACCACTAACTGTCCGGCTACCCACACTAATTTCTCCATTAAGGTGGAACTAACATGACGATAACATGCTTAAGCTATTATCTCTAAAGCATCCAATGCACTGTTAGTACTATCGATAGTATTGGCATATTTTTTCACAATACTAATGAAGATATTTTATTTAAGATATGTAATGTTAAACAGTAATATTTGACAGTGTATCCTGTACCATTTAGTTTAGTTGAGCAATAGGTTATATCTTTTATTTCAATCTTGCAGAGTTTTTTTGTTCTTATCTCTTATGATTTAAATACAGCACTAAACACCACTATAAAAGCTTAAACAAACTGTAAAATTGCTTTATGCATCGTCTTAGTTTTTTGTTTATTGAAACCATTATGGTTTGCTAACTATCTAATATCCACTTGTTGCTGTTTTATAATGTCGCTTCTCACATGATACTTGGTACATGATGATGGTTTATAATACAAACATTTTAAGAGACTTTCACAGTTCTCTAAATAAGCAAGGAGTCCTGTGATTAGTATTTCACTATTGAGATTCCAAAGAAATATAATTGCAGAACAAGGGTTTATTCGTTATCATC
Organism: Zaprionus davidi; assembly: GCA_018903715.1. NCBI lineage: Eukaryota > Metazoa > Arthropoda > Insecta > Diptera > Drosophilidae > Zaprionus > Zaprionus davidi. The sequence goes on from JAEIGL010000003.1 coordinate 7,870,205, forward strand.
TACATCTTTCTTTTAATAACATTAAGTGAATCAGTCAATCGCGATAAGAATTATCGATATTCTATTGTACGTATAAGAGTGTAGTTAAGTATAAACATATAAGGGTTCATTCGCATCTGCAATCAGTTGAAATTTTATATATTTTTTAGATAAAGTACCTTGGCTTGAATGTTTTCTCACCTTATCCGTCAGAGATCTAAAATAAATCGTCAATTTATATTGCAAACACGTAAAGAATTGAATTGTACGATAAAAACGTCTATAGATATTTGTGTATAAGTATTGTTATCAGCTCAAGTATTTGTAGCTATATTTACGCACTTCTACCTAGGGACAGCAGAGGGTAGCCTGGCTATCAGGCAATGATATCTTATGTTAGTATAGGTAATACAGTGTAGTTATGTATATATGAATGTATATACTATATGACGCCGCGACGTCACTGGATTGTTTGAAGTTTAAAAATAAACAACGCTAAGTTAGTTTGCTTTGAGTTATTGTTACGGCTATATTGTATGCACAGCGTGTTATTGTAATTGCAAAAAGAAAGCAGTTATTTATTTTTAAACGGATTTGATCATCATCCCTCATGTCCACTCTAGTATGTTAGCTGTAGCAATAATAACAATAACAAAGACCGTAGTCCGTAGACCCCGCAACTGAGTCGAAAGAGGAGGAGGAATGACGTTACGTACGTCAGTTGCGGTGCTTCTGCAGCTCATTTCGCATTCCGCATTCCTTCAATCATCTCACCTCTGTCTCTCTCTCTCTCTGCCTTTCTTCTCTATCATCTGGGTAAAAGATTCATATAGTCATTGTTGTGTGCATCAATTGAATGAAGCTTGCATTTATGTTGGCTGGTAAATTCAATTATCTTGGCAGCGCAGGCAATAGCGGCAGCGGAGGCATCTGGCCACAATTTACATATGTAATTGCGAGCCTGAATTGAAGCCAAAGGCTGGCGAAATTGATTTATATTCACGAATTTGCTTATTTTTCCTATTGTAGGATGTACCACCCCATGGGCACCATACACGATGGCTGGGGCAACTATTCGGTGAGTGTGAAGTGCAGCTGGTTAATCGATGCCCATCACCCGCATTACGGTCGCCGCCACAGCAGCAATCCTTCACGTGCCGCCAATATACGTATTCACCTCCGCGAATTTGCCACCGAATGCGGCTGGGATCACTTGTATATATACGATGGGGACAGCGTTGATTCCCCCCTGCTTGCAGTATTCAGGTACGTGTTGTGCACTAATTGCTCTTCTAATGGCCCGACTGGACACTCTCTCATGTTAATCCTTAATCATTCTTCTCTTTTTTTTGCAGTGGCCTTATGTATAGAGGCAACTTTTCCATACGCCGTGTGCCGCAGGTCGTTGCAAGGTCGGGCACTGCCTTGTTGCACTTCTTTAGCGACGATGCCTACAACATGTCTGGCTTTAATCTAACGTACAAGATGAATGGCTGTCCCACAGATAGTGATGGTAAGTAGCGGTTGCTAATTTAGCTTTGGTTGAGCAGTGGCAGTTGAGAAAGAATAGTAGTATTGGATGATTTAGTAGGAGTTCTATTAGTAAAAGTAGTAGAAGTGGTAGTAGGTGTACTATAAATTGTTGTAGGGTTAGCAAAAATAGTAAGAGTATTAGTACTGTAGTATTAGTATTAGGAGCAGTAGTAGTGAAGTATTAATTGAACCGACAGTAGGAGTAATTCAAGTGTAGTAGTAGTGTAGAAGTAGTAGAAGTTGTATTAGTATAAATACTAGTAACAAGAATTCTAGTAATAGTAACAGTATTATTAGTTGTAGGAGCATTATGAGAATTATTTCTTATAGAAGTAGAAAGATTATTTGTGCAAATGGAATAAAGGCCTTAAAAAAGTAGTATGAACTGAAGAGTTTTTAGCACAAAAGTAAAAATAGAAGAAAATAGCATTACAAATTCTTAGACAAAAAATATCAATCATATAATAATAATCCCAAATCATGTTGTAGTTATATAAGGGTTATGTAAATTTCCAACGATAAGAAAAATGCGAAATTGTTGAGTGAAAGTCTCTTGAGAAATTGCTGTGAATTGAATTGAATTTTCTCTATTTCCTCCCCCCACAGATGTGGAGTGCTCTGGTCACGGCACGTGTAGCGACGGTGACTGCCTGTGCGATGCCATGTACCGAGGCGAGGCCTGCAATGTTGCTGCCTGTCCCAACAACTGCACGGAGGAGCGAGGGCATGGCATCTGTAAGATAGACAAGGAGCGGTAGGTCAAATGAAATCTCTTTCTAGCAACTAAATGTAATTACAATGAGTCCTCTTCTTTGATTAGCTGCATATGCAATGATGAGTATGGCGGTGATGATTGCAGTCAGCTGCGTGCACACGGCGTCTGGAGCACGGTGCATCCAAAGCACTCGATACCGCCACCGGGCAGTGCATCTCACGGTGCGGCAGTTTGGCGTGATACTCTGCACATCATTGGCGGCGAATCTTACGGACGAGGCGAGCTAATGAGCACTTACGATTTCAATGGCAATGTGTGGGAGACTATGCATCCGGAGGATGGAAGTGCAATGCCCGAGAAACGCTATGGCGCCTCGACAGTGATGTACGGTGATAAGATATTCATGTACGGTGGCGTTGTGAAAACCCAAGGCATCACCAACGAGCTGTGGGCCTTCGATGTGTCGGCCAAAACGTGGGATAACATCACTGTGCGAACAGAGCCATGCCAAAACAGCTCACATGTCATGTGCGGGCCACTCCATGTGGCTGGGCATACGGCGACACTAGTGCCTGGATTCGGGGATAAAAACAATTATCAGTATATGGTCGTGATATTCGGGCATTCGCCACAATATGGATACCTCAATACGGTGCAGGAGTTCAACTTTGCCACTCGCGAGTGGAAAATTGTCGAGACCTTTGGCTATGTGGCCAAAGGTGGCTATGGACACAGTGCTGCCTATGATTTGTTAACCGAGAAGGTTTACATCTACGGTGGCATTGTGTCTGAGAGCGATGCCAGCCAAGTGCTGAGCCCCAAGCTGTTTGCCTACGAGCCAGCGACACGCATCTGGACGCTACTCTCGTCGGCGCCAAGTGCACGTCTCTTGCATACGGCAAACTTTGTTAATCCCGGACTGATGATGGTCTTTGGTGGCAACACACACAACGATACCTCGCAAAGCTATGGCGCCAAGTGCTACAGCCAAGATTTGCTCATCTACGATGTGTACTGTGATTCCTGGCACATGCATCAAATGCCGCCGCATCTACAAGCGGATCTGGCACGTTTTGGCCACAGTTCGGTGGTGTTCGAGGATGCACTGTATATCTATGGTGGCTTCAATGGACAACTGCTGAACGATATATTACGCTACGAGGCTGGACAGTGTGACTACTACAAAAAGCAGGAGAAATGCACCAGCGCCCGGCCAGGAGTCAAGTGTATTTGGGATGTACAAGTGGGCCGATGCATTAATATTATGCGAGTGCAACGCTCGGCAATTTACGGACGGGAGCAATACGATTATGTGGCCTGTCCCTCGAAGAGTCGCATAACAATGACATCAGAGCATCTGCATCATGTGCAGCGCTGTCAGGAGCTGAACAATTGTCATTCGTGTGTGTCGACTGCCTTTGGTTGCACCTATTGTGGCAACGGCGTGTGCAGCAAGGAACGATGCCGTGAGACAACCTCGATGGCATCCATATTCTATGGCGATGCGGCGACCTCAACGCAACATGGCTCGCTGCATCGTTTGCAGCCACCAACGGTGGCGCCTCCGCTCAATGCCAAGCGCCTGGAGAGCTGCCCCGCCATCGAAGATTATCTGGTGCAATCGATATGCGAGCAACTGCACAATTGTCGCGCCTGCATGGCCAATGCGGTCTGCAAATGGGATGTCGAGTCGAATCGTTGTCGTAGTCATATATCCGGTTCCGGTGCACCATTCAATCGGACGTCGCACGATGATACACTGTGTCGGCCAACGTGTTCATCGCAAACGAATTGCCACAATTGCACTGAGGATGAGTGCATCTGGTGCCAGAATGAACAGCGCTGTGTCGATCGGAATGCCTACACGGCTAGCTTTCCGTACGGCCAGTGCCGGGAGTGGACAACATTCACATCCAAGTGCCGATCGGCGCCTTTGAATGCCCTGAGCAGCATTGGCAGCACCACAGCGTTGTCCAGTGCACAGTGCGGCTTCTACAATAGCTGCCAGCAGTGTTTAGATGATCCGGCGTGCGGCTGGTGCGACAACGGCTCCAACACTGGACTGGGCAAGTGTGTTGTTGGGGGCGCCTTGTCGCCGTACGATCAGACAGAGTGCGCGCTGAAGCATTGGTTCTTCACGTCCTGTCCACGCTGCAATTGCAACGGGCATTCCTATTGCAATGATCAGCAGCACTGCGAGCAGCCGTGCAACAATTTAACAATCGGTGCACACTGCGAGAAATGCCGCACTGGGTACTGGGGCAATGCCATCAATGGCGGCGAGTGCCAGCGTTGCGAGTGCAATAATCAGGGAGACTATTGTCATCCGGATACGGGCAAATGTTATTGCAATACAAAGGGTATTGTTGGTGATCATTGCGAGAAATGCGATTCACAAAATCATTATATTGGTGATCCGTTGAGGGGCTCGTGCTACTACGAGCTAACCATTGACTATCAGTTCACGTTCAATTTGTCCAAGAAGGAGGATCGCCATTTTACGCAAATCAATTTTCGCAATTCACCCGTTAAGCCAGAGATCGATGCGGACTTTACCATCACATGCAGTGTGCCAGCCAAAATGGACATCTCGGTGAAGCGTGCCGGTATGCCGGAGAGGCTCATTTTGGTGGGCATCAATTGCTCGACGTTCCGTCATCGTTTCGCCAAAACCGAATATCAATTCGGTCACTCTGCGGATGACAATAGTTCGCTGACAACGTTCTATGTGTTTGTGCACGACTTTCAGCCGCCCATTTGGATACAGATCGCCTTCTCGCAGTATCCCAAACTAAATCTACAACAGTTTTTCATCACCTTCTCGTCGTGTTTTCTGCTGCTGTTGCTTATGGCTGCCGTGTTGTGGAAGATCAAGCAAAAGTACGATATGTTTCGACGACGCCAGCGATTGTTTGTCGAAATGGAGCAAATGGCAAGCCGACCATTCTCACAGGTGAGTGCAATGCTTAAACTGTCCTTTCTGTTCCGACTCTAATGACAATTTTTGTACAGGTTTTGGTTGACATTGAGAGCCGGGATTGCATTGATTTGAGTTTGCCGCTGGAAGGCATCAGTCACATGTCCAAGAAACGTAAAAAGGTTTGTATAACTTGGCAGTCTATTTGAGTGTTTTTAACCTTTTGATCATTGAACATTTTCAAAAAAGGGGTATTCTAACGTGTTGTATCTGTATATAACATGAGGCGTGCTGCACCCGACAAAGTTTTCATATACAATTCTTAATCAGGATATCAAGCTGAGTCCGTCCGGCTGCCCATGTGTCTATGTGAACACACAGATCTCAGTTACTGTAACAACTACACGAAATTTGTTATGTGGATTCATATATATGATAATATAGGCAGTTAAAAGTTATTTTAAATCTTTGATACCACATCCACCGCCATGTATTCAACTAACAACATTCTGCCTACGTACTCGTATATATAAATATTATAATCACCTATCCTGGATGTCAATCCGATCCGACAATAGACACAGAAGTGAGTCGAGTAAACAGGGATGTCTGGGAGTTATAAGTGTGATAATATACTTATTTGCAAAGGTGTTTAAAACTTAGTCAATGCCTATTTAATTGTCGGACACCCCCGACTGTAGCATTTGTTACTTGTTTCTAATTATTTTCTTTTGCTGTCGTAGGAGTGTCCCAGCCCGATTGCCTTAGAACCTTGTAATGGCAATCGAGCCGCAGTGCTTTCGCTTCTAGTCCGGCTGCCCACGGGTAAGTTTGATATTATATACAGATGATATAATTTTATATTCATATTATATTTTATATCATTCTAGGAGGCCTAGCGCAAGCACCTGCCGGTCAGTCGGCAGGACTGGCAGTGGCCAGCGCCTTAGTCACGCTCGGCAATCCACGTCGACCGTCGGTAGAGCAACATCCAAAGGAGCCAAAATCGAAACGCAAGCAGAGCCAACACCCAGACAGTTGTACATAAAAGCGCATAAAGATAATGCATGATAATATTAACAATAATATGAATAATAATAATAATAGTGATAATTATTATAATAATTATGATTATTATAATAACAATAATAATACCAAGATTAATAATAACAATAATGATAATGTGTACAATTAGATAATAGATTCTTAGCATATTTGCTCTGTCCTTCTTTATCTAACACACACACAACACACACACCCTACGCTACAACAACAAACACGCCAATGGCCAGCTAGCAAGATGATAATCCGCAGTTATTATTACTTTAATGCAAATTAGTCTAATACCATAAAGAACACACACGATGCAAATAATAATAATGATAATAATAACTACGATTAAAGTAATATTAATAACAATAATAATAATTTTTAGCAAAAGGACATATTTATATACAAGTTATATACAATTTGATATAGTTGTTAGGTCGTATAGCGTTGCAGAACCATGCATAGATGTAAATGTCTTATTTATTATTTATACCGCAAATATAAACTAATTTTGGCAGCTCCTTCTAAATAGGCACCATACATAACATATATATATATACACAAATGTATGCCGATTTATATATATTATACAAATCAAAAGCGCATTGTTAACATTTATTTATGCAATTGTAATTTATTTTTTGCGTTTTGCTAGGAACAAGAAAAGACATGTAATTCAAAGTGATCTTGTTTATAATTAACAATAAATAAGAAGAAAAACCATAACAAAAAACAACAACAACAACATGATGTGCATGTAGAAATGTTGCAGATTGTACTGTGTTCATTCATAATTGATAGAATTGATAATAAAAGAAAAGAGTATTTTATTTTTGTTTCTGTGCAAATATTTACAACAAATGCAAAGAACAAGACAAAAGTGAGAAAAGGCAACCAATTGATGTGTTTGTAAATATACTAATATATATATTATATATATAAATATGTACGTAAATTATACACAGCTATATATATATATATATATATATATATATATATACATATAGTATTTCTAGGAAAAGAACAACAAAAATGCGCCCAATACAAATCAGATATGTAATTTAGTTTATGAAATGCAACAAATTTAATTAACAACAAAGCGAAGTAACTAATTTCAATCGAATTGAACGAGATCAACACAAACTAAGCGTAAGGTTTCCACTTGGATAACAGATTTGATCGCAATAACAACAACAACAACAACAACAACGTGCACCAACATTGCAACTAGTAACAAAAAACAACAAAGAAACAGAAACAAAATCAAAAGGCACTCAAGTCAATAACTTGTCAACATTTTAAATATACACTATATAGAGAAACAATGCAACAAAGAAAGAATGAGAGAGATAGCGAGAGAATTAACAAATTAACACACTCAATTTCCAGATAATACTATGGGCTATTAGTCAGCTAATTGTAAAGTTCTTTAACACTCACAACGTTTTGAAATCGAATTTCAATTGTAAAATTGCGTTTTTAATTTAATTATCTAATTTATGTCTCCGTAAATACTTGCCAGACCAGAAAAACAACAACAAAAACACAAAACGAAACAGAAGAAAGATAAAAGTTAAACAAATACATGAACAACTCAATGAAAGACTTGTTTGTTGTCCTAGAGTCTTAGTATTCTTTAAAACCACAACGCAAAGCTAAAAGTCATTAACAGATACACAAACACACACACACATACATACACATATATATATTTATATATATAATGAACCCTTATATATATATAAAAACTAGTTTATTATAAACCAATAAAAGGAAAATGAACCACTAAACAACATGGTATTATGCAATGCTTTAGAGCCAATTTTATATTCGTATTGTATTCAAATTTTGGTCTCTTTCATCTGAGTGTGTTTGACTCGTTAGCATCAGTTTGATATTGACCGACAGCGTGGCGCATCTCTCCATACACACTCACAAACACACACACACATACAGACAGAACTTTCACTTTCGCCAGCGCAGACGTCAGACAAGTTGTAAGCCGCAGTCGCAGGCGTGCCTCCCATAGGCCTGGGAATCGAAGTATAGCACTTCGATCAGAGATTTCTAGATCGCAACTTGCAGTGAAAGTACTTTGAAATACTCTTCTGCCAATTACATAATTTATGATTTTATCATAATACACTCTATTCTCGAGGAACCCACCTGGAATACGTGCAAACACACCCAACAATTTCGTACAGTGTCATTAAAAGCGACTCTTTCTTCACTTTTTGAATCTTTGGTGGTCGTCAAGCTGTTTTTTTTAAGAGGCGGAACTACATGAGCTGCACTTTATTTAATGATGGCCAGGGGAGAGCTGCGTTGCTCGACGAAGACGTCGTCGCATTTATTAATGAAATTAACGAAGAAAGTCATTGAAAATGTGGCAAAAGCGTGCGAAACCTCAACCGAAGCGGAAGCTGCAGCAGAGATGAAAATTAAAATTTATTTTATTTTATTTTTGTGTGTTTTGTGAGGCATCAAAAATTTCGAAAAAAAAACTCAACTTAATGTCAAAACATAAATCAATGCCCTTGGCTTGTCTGACGTCGAACTGACTCACTGGAGGTGCAAATAGCAGGGGTGTAGGGGAGGGAGAGTAAGGGGGAACTATACGGATTTATGTACAGATGGTTTTACCCGCGGATAGCGCAGTTAAGCTAATTTGCCGGGGCGAAGGCTGTCACGCACTGGGTTAAGTGGGCTTTTTGCGATCCATTATGAGTATTATGAATCAACAACAATAACAATCTTGGCCGAGAATCATCGTCAAGTACAACTGGAGCATGAATGAAACGAGTAAAATACCCAAAACTATTCAAACTTCAAATGTAAATGAGTTGGCCGACGCGTCGTCGTTGGTTTTTCTCGAACATGTTGCATCGAACATGGGGCCGAGAGCCCAGCGATCCATCGTGTACCGCCAGCGACTACCTCTAGCGACTGTGGCACCGCGGCCGCAGCTCAAATGAGCATCGTCAGCCGTTGAAGTCGCACGCGAATTTTTGAAATTCAACCAACGCAAAATAAATACGTACGTAGTACGTAACGAGAGAGTTTTTTGAGTGCTTCGTGCTTTGTAGAAATTCAAAGTGAAAATCAAATTAAGCAAGTGTGTTTGTGTGTATGTGCCTGTGTGTGTTTGTGTGCGCCCAGTGAAATTGTGAAAATTGCAAATTAAAATCCTCAGCACCAAACGAAAAAAAAAACCAAAAAGAAAAACAAAAAACCTGTGCACCTGGATTAAAGCACACACCCCATTCAAATATTCGAAAAGGGGCTTAATTTCACTTTTTATTGGATTAGCTGACTGCAGTCTGAACAGGTTTGTTGAGCAATATGATCCCCCACTTATTTTATGTGACACACACACGTAAAGCTGTCAGAGCTGCAGCCAAATCTCATAACTTATAGTTTTTTGATCCAAATTGGGGAGTCAAGGCAACTTTTTGACATTTGGCATCAACTATACATATAAACTGTTTAAACTGTTGCAAGAGCTGTTCATGAGCATTGTCAAGCAATTTTTATACCCCCTATCCATACAGTAGAAAGGTATGCTAACTACTTTTGAGCAGCAACATACGTAGAGTCGGTATAGCCATATTTGTCTGTATGAACACCTAGATCTCAGAGATGGTAAAAGCCAGGACCGTCAAATTTACTTACAACATGTCTTATTATTGCATGCAGATATTCTTCCTGTTAGAACTTGACCACGCCCCCTACCTCTGCCGTAAAACAATAAAAACTCTCTTGCAAGCGTATGGACTCTTAGTTACTTAAAGTTTAGATGTGAACAGATAGTTAATTTAGAAGTTATTTAAGAAATAATTTTGGTGAACTTATCGATTTCTTAACTGCTGCCTGCAAGTATGCAATAAATAATACGGAGTATACAACAGTCGAAGACACTCGACTGTAGCTTTCTGTGAAATGTTTTTACACTGATCATTAATTTCTCTCGTTGATTATAAACTCGTTTCGCTTATTACCTAATCGGAGTACAATTATAAATCGAGTAGCGTTGACACTCTCAGCCACATTGGATGCGGTGCCCCAAAATAACTAAGCCCAGAGTACCAGAAAAACAAGCAACTTAACTGCACAAAGGCCCAGCGGACGGACCGTTAGACCCACCGACCAACCGAGTCAAGCCGTAGCTGAAACATTTCGCAAGCGAATGCACACGCAATAACAACTGTAGCAGAAAACTGTGCGAAAAAAAGAGAAGAAAAGAAACCGAAATAGCCGAAAAACACACTCGAAAGACATGAGTCAGCTCGAAGAAGGCGCTAAATTGGAACAGCTCAAATCTGGAGAGATCTTTTGTGGGAGAGCCCAGGAAAATGGACGCCTCAACTGAGGTTCTTTCTCTCAGCCAGACAGATAGACAACCCGTCAGCCCACGCATGTCAATGGATTGGTATCCGTGACATGGCTTGAATGAGTATGACCTCATTTCACCATTCGTTAAACTTTACACTCTACTAACTGTCATACGGTTGCGGGGCAGGCCATGCATGGCAGCTAATGTGACAGGGTCAAGCCCTGCTCACAGGCGCAGTAGAAGAGGTACTTCTTTTGCTTTTTCGGCTTCATTCACAACATATGCAGACAGCTTTAGCCTTTTTTTTTATTTGGTCTTGTTGTTTTTGGCCATGGTGAAATCTGTTTGGCAAGGTTCAAGCTAACTTTGCGGTACTTTGCCAAGTTTCGGCGTGAAATGTCTTCTGCTGTTTTCCCAGTGAAAAGCCGACTGTGCGGACTGGCTCTGACTGGGTCTGGCCTTGTTTGCAGAACCTTGCAATGGCAAAACGAAAACCCCAAATAAATAAAAGGCAAAAAAAAAACCTGAAAATAATTAAAAAGTGCCGCTGCCTCAAAAGTTTGTACAATTTTTTGGGTTTTTTGTGAGTTCCGTGTTTAGATTTTGATTGCTGGCAATGTTTCTTGTCGCTGTGTGTTGTTTATTGTTGTTGTGCGTCACAAATTTTCACCCAAAACAAAAGACTTAGGCAACAAACTTCTGCAGCTTGTCGGCAGCTTCTCTCTCTTTCTCTCTCCCACTCTGTCTGCCTTTTCACTTTGGCAACGCAGGTATTATTAGCCGCGCGATCAGCTGTGTGCGCCCCGTCATAATTAGAGAAAATCACCGCAGGCTGTGTCATTAAAGCTGCTGCTGCTGCTGGCGTCGTTTTCAATGGACCGGAAAACGTACGAAAAAGTGAATTTCAACAGTGATGGCAAAAATGTTGTGCATGCTCTACACTTGGAATTGGTTGTTGTTGCTGTTGCTGTTGCTTGTGGCTGCCGTTGCTTGCCAAAGTGAAAGCGCAGATTAATCACTCGCCTTTAACAACTACGCCAACAACAACAACAACCGCACGAAGAGCAGCAACAGCTGCTAAAAAATATGTTTACACCAGCTGACAAAACGTGAAAACCGCAAGCAGAGCAGTTCATGACCCACTCGACACATAAACGCACCACACCTCCACCCCCCTATCACGTGTTGCATAAGGTTTATCTGGCTTTATTACAATGTGTTCCCCGGCATTCTTTAGCGGGAGTAGAAACGTGTAGATAGTGAAAGTATTTTCTATGCATATTTTGAATTTGAATTTGAATTTCTCATGCCCGGTTTCGGTTCCATGGCTGCGTGTGACGTCAATCGTGACAAAGCGTTGTCGCTCGCACGCTGGCCACTCCGCATAGCTTACACATCTCGCACGCACACACACACAAATGCATACTTCAACTGAATGTGAACTCTCTTTTGCAGCTGCCACAAACAGGAAACTCTTTTTTGGCAACTTTTTGAATGCTTTTACCTCAATATGGCCCACCAATGTGAACAACGCTGGCTAAAGCTGTTTTCATGCCGCCTGCCACTGCTCCTGCTGTTGCTGCTGTCGCTGTCTCTCTTGTTGCAAGTCGCCGAGGCAAAGCGCACCACGGGTGAGTATTCGGTGGAGCTCATTGATTGTCAGGATGAGGGCACGCACAACTCAGAGTGCAATGACTTACTGCGGTACATGAATACCCTGTAAGGAGGTGTTATAAAGGGGGGTATCTTTTCTGTGTAGTACACTCTAAATATACCATACATGTTAGTATTTATTTGCGTGATCAGCCTGACTTATTTATAGCTATGCTCTTCATGTTCCTATGTACGTCTTCATCGATTTCCTTAATGTCTCTTATCTTATCTTCATTCTCGATTAGCTCTATATTTTTAAACCTACGCACATTTAGGTCATTATACGTTGTACGAGTATATATAATGTAGAAAAGTATAAGAATATATCCAACAAATAGAAATAATCGTCTTCAAGCCCACAAAGTATGTACGATATATTCTTGATCAGCATCAACATTCATCTGTCTGTCAGTCCTATGTACGTAGAGCTTTCAAGTTTTGTAATGATATAGATATTATTATTGCACGATTTCAAGATTGTTTCTATATCACATACTTACAAAGTGAACAACTGTCAGTACCACAAAGATCACAGCAGTGATTTAAGTGTAGTACAAGAAACCTTTCAATCTGGTTTTACTTTAAAGGGTACTCTTGTTTAATGCCCTACCTGCTGTTCTTATGTTCTCCTTTCTTGTATTTTTTTGGCAAGTCAATGAACCTCCGACTTGAGGTAATATGTGGAGCAAATTGAGCGCCTTTGCTCGCCATTTGCCTCATTCAGTTGCTACAGTCGCCGCTTGCCGCTCGCTCTGCTCATTAAAAGCCAATTGCAATTGCAAAATGTGCATGGGGCAATTAGCGTGTGGAAATTCGTGTAGAACTCAGGCGCTAAATATAGCACGGCATCATTAAAAAGCGCTTAGCTGTCGAGCACGAACTTGAAAACCGTTACCAATACACACACACACACACACAGAGAGACAAACAGACACTCAGGCAAAGCAAAGAAACTTTGCCACCCAGTGTGTCAGTCGGTCAACTTCGGTTCGTCCGCTTCGGGAAGTGTTGTCTATTTGTCTTTTGTTTTCGTTTTCGTTACGGCTTCGGCTTTAGGCCCACGAAAGACGAAAGACTCAGGCGACAAACTTGATTTCGCCAGAGCACACACGCTTTGCCCAATTTGCCGTTGTTCTTGACGTTGTTGTTGTTGTTGTTGTTCCTGATGATTTGCATTTAATTGCTTATTATTTTGAATTCACAAACGAAAGCGCTGCCATCGATCAGTCTAATCGAGTTAAATCTGGCAAAAAACACTCGAACTTTCCTTTCATTATGAGTGAAAACGTGCCAACAAAAATTAGCAACGTTTTGTATACAAATCACTCAAACTCTTAAGATATACCTATACACAATATGTGAGGGATGAACATTGGCAAGTGCCCAAATTGATATCAACAACAAGTAACGATAGCTGATGCGAAGTACTAAAATACTGTTGGCCCCATTATGGATAAACCTTATAATTCCCAATAGCAAATTCTTTTGCTCTCTAATGTCTTCTTTTTTTGACAATACGTAACAGAATTCCGCCGATGAATAGTATGCAATATCGATTCAATATCATCATGAATATAACAAACATATGGACAGTATGATGAATGGATCAAGTTAAAACCTTGGATCAATATAAAACCTTATAATTCTCAACATCAAATTCTATTACCTATTACCCTGTTTCTTTGACAATATGTGACAGAACTCTGCCAATAGATAGTATGCAATATTGAAGCATTCACAAAATAAATAGAAATATACGTAATATACATACCTATATACCTATATATACCTTGCATTATCGATACACAGTCCTAGATCTAAGAATATATGAATGCCGATCCCACTTTAATCTTAATGTTGATTTCCGCATGTTACTGCTTTTATGCAATTGGTAAACCCCACCACCCCACAAATCTCCTCAACCATTCGATTGGGTCAACAATTGTCCACACTGCAGTCAAATCAGACAATCAGTCAGTCAGTCAATCAGTCAATCAATCGCGTTGCGCGTTGCAGCAAATGTGCATAGCGAATGCATTACGTGGTCTCTCCCTCCACGTCCAAAGTAATGTACAAAGCGCAACGAGCGCGTCGCGGGTTTTACGAAACCCCAAAAAAATCAGCGTTGCGTGTAGTCAAAGAGGCGATAGGTGGAGGGAGGGTATATAGAGGGCTGTAGTTAGTTGTGTTAGGATGATGCATCAGTTACATAAGCAATGAGAAATAGACAATGAGTCTGTCTTATGTTGGCCGAAAAACAAGGCAGAATACACACACACACACATAGACACAACAGTCACAAGTACTGGCGTTAATGGTTCCAAGAGCCATATTGGCAAATTGCTCATACGACGCTTTGACCGCGCAATGCGCGTTATTCGCATACAAAAGCGTTCAATGTTGGCCCTGAGCACAGCAACAACCACAACAATAACAACAACAAGCAAGATAACAACAATTGCAAATGCCGTAGGCAACTAACATTTGTATACCTATTTTAATTTGTTGCTGCTTCTTTTTGTTGTTGTTGTTTGTTTCATATCGATCGCGACACACGTTCGAGCAAAAGTGAAACTGACGACGCTGCTGAGTTTTTCTGCAATTTGTTTGCTTTTTAAGTATGTTATACCCTGTAAGTTGCTCGAATGGGTTGGGTACATTCGATCGGTTTTTGTTCATGCAGTTAGCAGAACTGTGGAAGGTTTGCACGACCCTCTATAGGGTATACTTTACATGTGTATATAGAATTCTTCATTTTCATTCATTACATATATTAAATATTAAATATATTTGTTTGCCAGAGTTCGTACACACCATTTAAAATAGCGTAGCTAATAGTCACATATACCCGCTGCCTTGTTACCTATGCCGTAGTTGAATAACACGAAAGTATGTCAACTCTTTCCCGTCTGCTTCTTCTTCTTCGTCCCCAGGCAACCTGACCGCTTGCCAACATCTGCGACGTGCAGAATCGCGTCGTGCCAAGGCGCTGCAGCCGTTGAGTGGCGGAGTGGCCGCATCTGTGCGCATACCACGTTGCCGCAAGGGCGGCGAATTCGAGCGGGTGCAGTGCAGCAACGAACGTGCTGGCGAGGATTGCTGGTGCATCGATGAGTATGGCGTGGAGCTGCCCGGCACGCGCAATGCCACCAGAGCCGGAGTAGTCTGCAAGGAACCCGAACATTGCGCCGCCTCAGCCTGCCGCATGTTCTGCCCCTCGGGATTTGCTCGCGATGCGCAGACGGGCTGCACTGTCTGTCGCTGTCGTGACCCCTGCGACGGACTGGACTGCCCCAATGGGCAGACATGCCAGCTGCAGGAGGTGCAGTGCAAGTCGGAGCCATGTCCCCCGTTGCCCACGTGCAAGAAATCCCGCTCGCTGGCCAACTACTGCCCCGCTGGACTCCCACTGGCCATCGAGGGCAGCGCTCGACCCTTCCTGTGCGGCCTGGATGCGGGCAAGCCCCAGTGTCCGCCACTGTATCAATGCGCCGTGGACTCGGGCAACGACTATGGCGTCTGCTGTCCCAGCACACTGACCTTCCACAAGCCCGGCATCTGCCCTGCCCCGGAGCAGGCGCAATACACACAGCGCACCGGTTACATGTGCGGCGCACCTTGCAGCCACGATCTGGAGTGCCGCAACATGGAGAAGTGCTGCTTCACCAAGGGCTGCCAGTTCAACTGCCAGCAGCCGAGCAATGTGACGGGCTGCCATCAGGCCAAGGCGCTGGCCGATCTGCTGGCCATCAATGAGCGTGAGGGACGCGGCTATGTGCCCGATTGTACTGGACCCGGTGGGCAATACGCGCCCAGGCAGTGCTCGAGGAATGGTCTGGTCTGCTGGTGTGTGGATCCGCGTACGGGGCACAAGATCAAGGAGTCCATGGGAGCAGCGAACAATGTCAACTGCGATGGCTGGGAGAACATGATCAGTCGATCCTATGCGCGCAGTTTCCAGATGGAGCAGTGCGACACGAACATCTGTGCCGCCGTCTGTGAATACGGATTCAAGGTGAGTGGGAGCACGGTTTAGTAGAAAAGGATATCGATATCGATAGTGGAATTCATCGGTCTATAGATAGATTGAATGCTTTAGTTAATATTTGTTTATACTTGGTCTATCTACAGATAGAGATCGTGTTCAATCGATAATCTGCAATATTTAAATTGCATCGGGTTTATTGATGGTTCCATCGATTGTTTAAAGTCTAGCGGGCGTCTCTTGCTCTCGATAAATTATATTTAACATATGAAATTCGATTCTATCGATAGTTTCCACAATCGATATTATTCTGTAAAGTCTGTTCCCTTTCTTTCATGCTCTAACTTGATCCACTCTCTCTGTCTCAGAACGATCATAATGGCTGCCCCACTTGCGAGTGCTCCGAGCCATGTGAAGGATTTAAATGCGCCATTGGGTCGCACTGCGAGGTTGCCAGCGATCCGCTATGCGAGTCGGGCTCTTCACTGTGTGCCTCGTGGCCCGTCTGCAAACCCGATCTGGCCTACTCCAATCCCTGCGATGTGGGCACGCCTCTCTCGGACACAGTGAGCGGCGAGGTGATGTATTGTTTCGAGGAGGAGGCACGACAGGCACGCAGCTTTCAGGCAGCCGCCTTCTTTGAACCGGACACGGAGACAGTGTCCAAGCAGGGTCGCTCTATGAGCAACCGCATCATGTGCCCGGAGAAGTACAAGTGCACTAAGCTGCATCGCGAGTCGGAGAGTGTCTGTTGCCCATTGCCCGCCGAACCAATTGCAGTTGCTAGCGAGGATCAACAGACGACACGTCAACAGACCAGTAAGTAAGCTTGTCCCTTTCTCCTACTACTCCTACTACTACCTCCTTCCCTACTACCCCCTACCACCTACCTCCTACCTCCTACCTCCTACCTCCTACCTCCTACCTCCTACCTCCTACCTCCTACCTCCTACCTCCTACCTCCTACCTCCTACCTCCTACCTCCTACCTCCTACCTCCTACCTCCTACCTCCTACCTCCTACCTCCTACCTCCTACCTCCTACCTCCTACCTCCTACCTCCTACCTCCTACCTCCTACCTCCCACCTCCCACCTCCCACCTCCCACCTCCTACCTCCCACCTCCCACCTCCTACCTCCTACCTCCCTACCTCCCTACCTCCTACCTCCTACCTCCTACCTCCTACCTCCTACCTCCTACCTCCTACCTCCTACCTCCTACCTCCTACCTCCTACCTCCTACCTCCTACCTCCTACCTCCTACCTCCTACCTCCTACCTCCTACCTCCTCCCTCCTACCTCCTACCTCCTACCTCCTACCTCCTACCTCCTACCTCCTACCTCCTACCTCCTACCTCCTACCTCCTACCTCCTACCTCCTACCTCCTACCTCCTACCTCCTACCTCCTACCTCCTACCTCCCACCTCCCACCTCCTACCTCATTCCTTCTACTGAATCTTTACCTTCTTCTCCTCCTTTCTTCCTGCCTTTAGTGTGCGAATACTTACGTGATTTCTCGGAGCGCATGGAGGGCACCGAGGAGGGCATGCAGCTGGCCATGCCGGCACCGCGCTGCACCGACGAAGGCGACTATGCTGGACGGCAGTGTGAGCTGCGCAAGATACGTGTGACACGCGCGGAACAGCGCAAGATTCTAGAGGAGAATACCATTCGACGCATGCGGATGTTGCTGCAGCGCAGTCGCCGCGACACGGAACGCCTCAAGCTCTACCGCGTGGATGATGCTGCGCTCAAGGTGCGCCTGGCTGCGGGACCCGCTCCAGTGGCGCCGGCAATGGGACGCAGTGCCAAGGTGATCGACATGGGTGCCGAGCTGCGCCAACAGAGTCTGGGAAAACTCTTCGAGACGGAGTACAAGAAGGTGGCATCGGCTGCACCGACCAAGCGAACCACTGGCAGCGAACACGACCTGGACGATCTGGTCGACATGGAGGTAGAGCAATGCTGGTGCGTCGATAGCTTTGGCACTGAGATTCCCCAGTCGCGTGGCTACAATGTCAGCGACGTCAGCTGTCAGCAGCTGCGCGAGGAGCTCGACTGTCTGGATCTCACCTGCCGCATGGGCTGCGAATATGGCTTCGCTTTGGATCCCCACACCCGCTGTCCCGCCTGTCAGTGCCGTGATCCCTGCGACGGCGTGACCTGTGGCCAGGGCAAGGAATGCCGCATTGTCGACGTCAGCTGCGAGGGGGAATACTGTCCCCCGGTGCCCGCGTGCTTACCTCGCAAGCCGGGCCAGTGCCCATACCTAGTGCCTCCTGGTCCCACCGATAACTTGGACGCCAACATCTGCGCCTACGAATGCCGCACAGATGCCCACTGCGAGGGAACGCGTCGCTGCTGCTCCAATGGCTGTGGCACGCAGTGCGTGGAGCCGCAGCTGAAGACCGCCTGCCAGCATCTGCAGAGCATCCAGCTGCATCAGAGCTCCGAGCTGGGCATACCCGCCAGGCAGATGACGGTGGCGCAGTGCGACGTGGCGACGGGCCGCTGGGAGCAGGTGCAATGCTCGCCCGATGGCCACTGTTGGTGTGTGGATGCACAGGGTCAGCAGCTGGCGGGTACTAGGGTGCGCGCACCCGCTGTGCCCGTCTGCCAGGCGAACTCCAGCTTTGCCTGCGCCAAGCGGAGCTGTGATGGTGTCGTCTGCGAGAGTGGCTACCAGATGGATGCGCATGGTTGTCCCACCTGCGAGTGCCGCAACTTCTGCGATGAGGTGAGCTGTGCCAGCGACGAGGAGTGTCAACTGATAAGCGTGGAATGTGTGGACACGCCATGCCCCAAGATGCCCATCTGTGTGCCGCGACGTGCGAGTGTCTGTGCCGAGGGTAATCCCCTGCAGCAGGGTGATCTCGATGTCAGCTGCGGTCCACACAACGAGCACGAGGTCTGCCCCACGACACACACCTGCCAACTCAATCCGGTCAGCAATCGCGGCGTCTGCTGTTCAAAGACACGCGACGTCTGCTTCGAGTCCATGGACAATGTGTGCCTGGCCAGCGTCCATACGGCGCACAATCACACACGCTACCGCTTCAGTCCCAAGGCCAACAAGTGCGTTGCAGTGCATATCGATGCCGATGCAGCTGCCTGCCAGACCAAGAATCTTTTCCACAACGAACTGGCCTGCAACTCAGTGTGTCCAGGTAAGCAGCAGCAGCATCGTTAGCTTTTCTAGTAACTCCTCTCTAACCCTCCTCTTTCCCTCACCCGCAGTGCTCACCCCTTGCGAACGGCTGAAGCTGAAGAACAGCTTGGCTGCACAGCGCACTGGACACTCCTCTGTGTGGTTCCAGCCACGCTGCGATCCCATCACAGGCCACTGGAGTCCCGTGCAGTGTCTGGGCAAGCAGCCAGCACAGCATACACTCCCACATAGCACAGAGATCGTCAGTCGCGCCTTCCGGGCCACTACGAGCAGCAGCCCCTCCGAGGAAGTGCCGCCCAGTCCGTATGGCGTCTGCTGGTGTGCCGATCGCAAGGGTGCGCCCCTCAAGGGCACCTTGACGCGCGACATCGAACCCGTCTGCAACAGCCGCCAGGCGCGCAATCGCAAGAGCTACGACCTGAGCGATCCACTGATGGAACAACTAATTGCACAACTTACCCAACTGAATGACATCGACAATGAGCAACTGGATCTGGATGAAGTGGAACTGAGATTGGGGCCAAAGCCAACGGCAGCTAGCGTCGCTCAGGCTGTCACCGAACGTGTCATGGAACTGTCCAACTCGCTGCTGGACTCACAGTTCTCTGTCCCCGACTCCTCTGCATCTCTGCAGGCGTTGCAATGGAACACGACACGCTGTCGTGCGCTCGCCCAGACCGCCACGTTCCCCGTCAGCTGCGACGAGATCACTGGCGCCTTCCGTCCACTGCAGTGCAACGGACGCAGCTGTTGGTGCGTTGATGCCGCTGGCAATCAGTTGCAATCCTCACATGTCTTTGGCGTTGGAGATCGCCACTGTGATCCGGTGGCCATCGAGGCAGTGTCCATCGAGCTGCACATGACGAACAGCAGCAGTGGCAGCAGTGTACGCAATGTCTACGATTCCATACGCCGTGAACTGCAGCAACTACTCGGCGATGCGGTGGTGGAGAATCTTCGTGTGCAGGAGAACTTTGATGGTTCTGTCATTGTGCGCTTCGAGCTGCACAACGACGACAAGGTGGACATGGCATTTGGCATTGAATCGGCCATTACTGCTGGCAACTTTAATCTTGTTGCCGGACACTTCCACCCCGATTTGACCCGCTCGCACTTTGTCTATCGCACTGCGTTGCCGACATTGGCGCAGGCAGCCACCGGTGCGCCAGATGAGTCCGTTCAACTGGCCATGTTCGTTATGGCCAGTTGCTCGGCATTCCTGGTCAGCATCTTTGTGGTCTATGTGATGCTCAAACGTGGCTGGCACAAGACACTGCACAACAAGTCGCCCTATCTGGACTACAGCAAGGGCGCAGGCGATGCCGGAGGAGTTGCTGCCGAGAAGCCTGTCGATTTTTCACTGCCCATTTTTGTGCTGGACGAGGCGCAACCGGAGAGTATTAAGCGGGTGAAGGCGTAGAGTGTGGAGTGAAGTAGAGTGGCATGCAGTTGTTGTTGTTAAGTCCTAAGTTATAGACATGAATTTGTAAATAAATTTCAAAGATTTATCATATACAACAATGATCAAAATAATAGAAGTGATTGTTAATTTAACAATATAAAAGAAAGATACACAAAATATATAGAAAATCACTCCCATTATATTGGTTATAGTTGTATATATAATAATAATTATAATAAATACCTTTTAGTTCTGTAAGACGACTAATTTATGAATAAAGCTTTAAAAACGAAACAATGTCAGCAAACAGTTTTGATTTTTAATATTCAATAATAATACAATCAAATTACATCGGATCGGGATCACTTCTGATCTCATCATGTATCAATATATAGTACCTGGTACATTCATTAATAACATTCATAAATTTTGGCTTCGATTCTCGGGAATTCAAAGAGAGAGACAGGGTTACCAGATCTGTGTATAGGCATAGGTAGTATATGGTATATGGTATAATGGTATGTTATGTATATTGTAGACTATATACTAACACGGCGCCGGGTCTTCAAAAGGCTGCCCGCTGGCTTACCGTAAATATCTTGAGACATAAAAACTCAATTCAAATAATAATCTTTATAAATATTTATGTATACTCGTATATATATAATTTGTATATATAGTATGAAATATGTAAGTTCTTTAGTGTGTGGCATTTCAGAATTACCTCTTTCGAGTTTTCAGTAGAAAAATGCAATACTTATAAAGTTACGATTGGAAAGGTTTCTTTGATTTTAGCAAATGCATATCGGCTATATAGATATAGTATAGATGAGTGTTTGTGAGTATGTTTTGAAAGTATTTTCGAGTTCGAAGAAGGAGCAAAATATTTTATGATAACTATTCAGCTATTTGGACTATTTCTCTTGTTGTTGGTTTTTGTTTTGACTTAAGCTAGTTACATAATCATCGTACTTGTTTGTGCTTGCATGCAATTAAAACATTAATATCTTTTGTGTGTGATTGGGTGTGTGTAGGGGACATTTAAACATGCTAGAAAACTGTTGTTCGAATATCATATTGTATAACTGTGTGTCTACTACATTGATCGATAGCTAATAACTTGATATACAGAGCTGCAGAGCTGTCGATAGTTCTATTCGATAGTACTGTCGATAGTTGCACAGCTCTATGCATAACTATGCAATCGGTGAGTATGTTAATTGTACAACTATCATCAAAATAATAGAAGTGATTTGATATATATTTCCTCATCATTTTCTGTAGACAGATGATGAAATTGGGGATTGTAATTCAATAAAATGTTTCACTTACGCACTTTTATTACTTTGATAATAGTTGTATATATATATTTGTGTAGAGAATGTGATTTAAATGTTGTCGACTGAATAAGAGAATGATTTAAGAAGTAGCGGGAATGTCTCTTCAGCTTTCGCTTTCGACTAAGTTAAAAAGTTTCTAGATTATAATGGTCAAATTTAGGCATATAGAAGAAATAAGGTAAACCTTTTTTCCAATTTAAAATTGAGCATTTTTGTTGATATATAGTATAATAAAATAGATGTATATAGATCGCCATTTAAAAACTACTCCTTAAATTGAGTTCCCATTTTGCAGGTCGACAACACAACTTTGCGCTATAAAGAAATGAAGCATCAAATGGAAGAATGATGCACAAATGACCCGAAGATGGGTGAAATAATTATGGAGAATTTTTGGTTACTTCTTTTGTTAGATGCCTATAAAACTTAAGTTCATGTATATAATCCTTATAAACAAATGCAGCCAGTTAGTGAACCAAAAGTGGCCCCAATTGTGGCTTGCCAAAATGGCCCAAAATGTACGTATAATAAATGATAAATTGGTAGCAGCAGCAGCAGAGCCTCAACTGTAAGTGGACGTCTATTTGCTAACACCACTGCCAGAACCAGCTGCTCCTCCTCCTCCTCCTCTGCCAGCATTGTTGTTGTTGTTGTTGTTGTTTCGGGCATTTCGAAAGCCACCAAATGGTATCGATGCACGCTGATCTTCCATGCGGCCACTCTGCACTTTCATAATGAGCGAGAAGAAGTCTTCATCAGGCACTGTGGTGCCACGTCCAGATTGGCCGCGTCCTCCCCCTGCACCTCCCGCCGCTGCAACAGCTTCGGGTGCCTGCAATTGTGGTGCCTCAGCATCCATGGTAACATTCGGACGAGGCAGCTCCGATCGTTGTTCTTCCAGTCTCGAGCCCTGACAACGCATCAGCATGTCCAGGAAGGCATCATCTGGTTGCTGTGTGGTTGTGGCACTTCTGGCCAGCGGCGGATGACCAATAGACGGTGGCATGGCAGACGATGGAGATTTGAGACCTGGCAAATTGGTGGGATCCACAAACAGTGAATTCTGCTGCACCAGCGGCTTGCGTGTGGCACCAGTTGCAGCACCTACTCCCGCATTGGTGCTGACAACTCCGCCAGCACTGTTTATCTTAATCGAGCAACGTTGGTCATCCATGCGCTTGGACTGTGATCTCGAGAGCATCTCGAAGAAATCGTCCTCTTTGGCTTTTGTGTTGGCAGCGGAGGCCGCCTTGTTCTTCTCCTCCTGCATGCGCTTGCCATCTGGCGTGATCTTGATCAGATCCAGCTGTTCCATGCTCTGGCGACGCACGCGTACCTAGAGAGGAATGAGAGGATCAGCTGAGAATGAGCTGCAAATACAATGCCATTGACTTACCATGCGTCCCTGTGAGTTCTCTGAGCCATCCGACTGATGTCCACTGGCCGAGTGATCCGAAGCACTTGAGCGCTCCTCCTCCGGTGTGGGTGTATGCTCCGCCTCGGGCATACCGAGCAGCTTGCGCAAATCGGATATATTCACACGCGCTGTGCTCTCGCCGACAGGATCGTGCAGTTCCTTGGCCAGTTGCAGATGCGATTCGGCAAACTGCAAAGCCTTCTCGTTATTCCCGATCGCCGAGTGGGCATTGCCAAGTGACCAACAGGCACGTGCCTCGCCAATTCTATCCCCGAGCTCCTGGGCAATGGCCAGATGTCGATGATGGAACTCTATGGCCGTGGCGAACTCATGCAACAGTGTGTAGGTGTTGCCCAAGCTGTAGCACGATTGCGCCTCCACCTCACGTTCGCCCAGCTCTATGGCCAGGGCTAGGGTGCGCTTGTAGTGATCCGCAGCATCCTCGAACTGACCCAGAAAGATGTGTGAGTTGCCCAGATTGCTGTTGGCGCGCCGTTCTGCCGCCCGATCTCCGAATTCGCGAGCAATGCGCAAGCGTTCCTGATGGTGCTCAATGGCAGACTGCCAAGTGGGAAGACAGTAAGTAACCTTACCCATTGGATTAGTTATATAGACACTTACCTGAAAGTCACCCAGCAGATAGTAGGTGTTGCCCAGATTGCCACAGGCGCGTCCCTGTGCTCCCCGATCTCCCAAATCGCGCATTAGCTGTAGATTCTCCTGATAGAAGTCCACAGCCTTGGCCAGCGCCTCTTTGACATCGTCCCCGAACTTGCCCGGATTACGTTGGCCCAAATGTTTGCCTTTGGCGTGATATACATTTCCCAGATTATAGAGTGCTCGACCCTCGGATAGTCGATCGCCCAGTTGACGTGCCAGCGTCAGATGACGATCGCAGCAGATTGCCGCCTCGTCAAAGCGTCCCATCACTTTCAGCGTGTTTCCCAGATTACCCGAGGATTTGGCCTCGCCCAGTTTGTCGTTCATGGATTTGGCCAGCGTCAGATCATGCTTGTGGTACTGCATGGCCTTGGCATAGTCCCCAAGATAGAAATAGGCGTTGCCCAGCTGCGAGTATATCGCCGATAAGGTACGCAGATCGTCGGTGCCCGCCTGAATGGCTGCCTGGAAAAAGGCAACGCCCGCCCGACAATCGCCCGCCTTGCAGAGACGCTCACCTTCTAGTGCCAGCTCCAGACACATGCTGGAACCACCATCGCCGTTGTGATGCGAATTGGCGTCCTGGCCGGCGCCAATGCCCATGGTGGACACATTTTCCGCTGATGCGGATAACGAAGACATGACTTTGTTTTTGTTGCTTGTTTTCTGTTGTTTCTTGGCCTTTTGTTGCGCTAGAAAACTACTTTCCACTGGCCTCACGTACGCTAGATTTAACTACGACCAGCACACACGCACGCAGAGATAGTTTGCTTCCGATATTTGGATGCTGCTTTGGGGAAATTTACTATAATTAACAGCGAGTTCTTTTTTTTACCGTTTAACAAATCAATTGGGTTTCGTTAATTTCATTCTGAATCACTTTAGTTGTCGATTAATCGTCATCGGCCGATAACTATGCCAGGGAATTGCAGTGTATAGTTGCCAGACTGTTGGTAAAAGATCCGTGTCGATTACCTTTGTGTCAGATTAAATTTAATTATTATTAACGATTTTATAGAAGTATGGCTACACAAATTAAATATTTTTCATTTACGACTTCTATATAATTGCTTTCTATATGTGTAATGTTTGTGCAAGCGTTTCTCAACACTGTTTGCAAGACTGAACGTATTGCGACCCCTTTAAAGATGGCGTCACTTTCTACTGTGTCTGTGTGAACGATTCAAGTAGCCGCTTAACAAAATTTAAGTTTTTTGGCAATAATATAATCACCGGCTGCACTAAATAGTTGCAAAGTGTAAACAAATGTGCCAGGAATGATTTGCAATTGAAATTGTAACAGGTGTGTGCGCCAATTGCAGTGCAAATAACGAACAAAAACCAAACGCACTGTGAAAAAATGCGAATGTCGTCGTCGTCGCTGTCGTCGCCGCTTTGAGTGTACGTGCGCCGCGTTTTGCATGGCAGCTGCGCTGTTACCTATACCACAGCAGCAATTAAAGGTGTGAATTTGTTACTAATTTATTCATGTGCTCTAACATACGTAAATTGATGCTGCTCTAAAGATTTTGCATCTTGCAACTTGCGTTGTCAGGAATGTGCTAAATTATATAAAACAAAAAAAGTAAAATAATAGTGGCCTGTGTTAAAATTCTGCGAGTGGGAGCCGTAGAAGCAGTAAAAAGAGCAAGATAGAAAGAGAGAGAGAGTAATAGAGAGTACGCGCAATAGCACACACACACTCATATAAAACGGTACGGGAGAGCGGAAAACAATCATTTGTGGTGAGTGGTGAGTGTTGTTGTTGTTGGCAGGATGGTATTTAAACATTTTAATTATCGCCCATCAGGCCGGCGAAACTGTAATTATTTACTGCAATCAATATTTTATTGATTTATAATTCGAAAGCAAACAATTAAATTGCCCCTATACAGGCGAAATCTGATTTAATTATTGTTGTTTTTGGTCTGGTTTCAATGAAAGAAGAAAATTGTGTTCTATACATATAAATATGTATTTTCCCTTTTTGAAACTCACCACACCCCATACTGATGAGCACCTTGGGGCTCGCTCAGCACTTCACCGTATGTGTGTGTGTATCTGTATCTTTCTGTCTGTGTGTGCGTGTCAGTGTTAGTGATTCACAAAAGCAACAACCCCAACAAATTATCTCTACTACACATTTTTGCCACTTTTACTATACCCCAACAACAAGAACGCAGTCCTTCCGCTTCTTTCTCCACCTCCACCTGTCGCCAAAGACTTAACGGTGTTGCCGTATAGTTTAAAAAATACTAAAAAAAAAGAAAAAAACACGTAGCAGCCGCTTTTTAAAATCTCTGTCTGTTTTTCCTTCGTTCGTTCTTCGTTTCTTGTGTCTTTGCTTTGGTCCCCACTTCGTCGTGCACTGTCAATATCGCGAGCTTTGGAGGGACTCACTCACACACACGCACATACTCTCACAAATACACAGCAGCTGAGAGCGCCAACCGAAAAAAAAATCGGCTTTCTTTGTGCCGCAGCAGCAGCAGCAGCAGCAGAGCAGCGCAGCGCAGCTTTGTCGCGTCGTCGTTTTAGTTGCCGTACGTCGCTGTCGTCGTCGGTTGGGTGCAAGAGAAATACGGGAGAGAGAATATACGAAAATCACAAAAAAGCAGGAGCTAAAAAACCATTAAAAATCTCTGCTATATCGTCGTCGTCGGGTTAAAGATATTTTGCAAAAAATCATACCTGCAATTAATTAACGACTCCGCTTTCAAGTGCGCAATAAATGTTAAGTGTAAATAAATAAGTGCATATGTATGTATTTGTGTGTACATAATTACAACTACACACACATGCAGCAACAACAAACACACATACACACACACTCAGTGCTACCTACTACTTCTAATACTACTTATGTGTGAATGTATGTACGTACACCGGGCCCGGCAGTCGCTGCTGCTGCTGGCTACAATTGAATTTCGTTTGTGCTTTTATATTTTTTATTTTTCAAAGTATATTATTTTTAGAATATCGATTTTGTTGGCTGCCCGCAGCCTGAGCAGAGTCAGGGCAGCAGAGTAGTCAGCATTAGCAGCAGAAACCGCACACACACACATATCCACACTAGTGTGTTTGTGTGTGAGTATGTGTGTGTGTCTGAGTTTATTTCATGGGTGTGTGTGTGTGTGTGTGTGTGTCGTCAGAGGCAGTAAAGAATGTGTTAAGAATATAAGCATAACTCATATAGAGTAGACAAAATGTTACCTAACTGTGCCGTGCAAAATAAAAGAAGAACAAACAAAAGAAGAGAAACAAAAAAATGAAAAATGGAAATTAAAGTGTCTCTTAGTCTCTCTCAGTAATTACTCTGCGATCAAAACAGCTGCTCCGCTCCTTCTGCTTAGAGTTGAGCTCTCTCATCCACACAAACTCTCTGTTCCTCTCTCTCTCTGACTCTTCTCTTACTGCTGTCAATGCTGCGCAAGCACACGTCGTCATTCTTATTGGCGTTTTCTTTTATTTGATTCTTATATTTCACCTACATTATTACCATATACACACACATATACACTAATACACGGACAGACACATGAGTACAGACACACTCACATACAAATGTGCGCTCACAATTTACTGCTGTGTTTTGCTTTTCGCCTCTTTCCTTTAGCATCGCATTCGTTTTAACAAGATCTTGGCGACGACTGCCCTACGCCCACCCGTCTCCGCCGTCAACGTCTCTGCCCACGTCGCAGTCGCCGCTGTCGTCGCTTGTATTTTACATACGTCTGTATAGGTTGTTGTTGTGATTGTTATTATTATTGTTATTGTAGTAATTCTCTTGATGCAAAAATTGCAATTTTTGAACATTGCCTGGAAATCATTTTGTAAATAATTGAAAAGGGAAATGACAATTATTTATTTATTTAACTACACACACACACACACACAGCACACAATCAATCCACAATATGTCTTAGTTTTGAACGACTTAATCGATTTAAAGCAATTGATTAAGAAAAATTTTTGAAAGAAAACTAAATCAAGATAAAAACTGAACAATATGATAAGGTAGAGGAAAATCGCACGTTTATCACCAATGTTATTGGAGTTGGCAATCAAGAGGCATAAGAAAATGTCATTAAAATGAAATATATATTTCATTTCATCCACCCACATATAGATTGCGAACGGAAGTTGCCGCCTTGTAACCACCTGCCCACAGAGGGCGCTGGCTGCCATTTTTGGATCGTTTGTTCTATTTCCGTTTCGTTTGAATTCCAATTGGACTCTGAGATACGTCAGACAACAAAGAACGGGTTCTAATTGATTGAGTGACGAACCTGCTCGCCCAATTAACAAGTTTCGATTGAGCAGTTACTCGCAAAACAGCCGGCGTTGCCAGACTCGCTTTGAAATTAACACAATTGTGTGAAATGCTTCTGTTATATACGTGCATATTATTATAATATGCACACACACTACATACATAATTTACATATGTAGGTACACACATGTATAGGGAATACAAGCGCATATCACACATAAGGGGCATCGCAATACGCGCATGAATGTAACTTGGAGGAGGCTTTGCGTCGTCGTCTTTCCCTCTCTCTCACACGCTTTATCGGTCGCTCTTTCTCGGCTCTGACAGGTGACAAGGCCACGTTTGGTTATCAAATATTTGCTTAACAAGCAACAGCAATTTATCGATGTCTCTACAACGTTTTATTATAATAAATAATAATTTATAATAGTTTACACTACTATTTGCTTCAGCATCGAGAGCGCAGCAATAAAATCAACAACAATAATGCTAACAACAACAACATCTTAATTTGTCGTAACATTGAACGTGACTTCTGCTCTCTTCGCGCTAATATTAACAACTGCAATACATTTTATTGTTGCCTTTGGGTCGCCTTTGCGCAATCGTTTTTATGTATTTTTTGTTTGCAAATTTTCCATTTGTTAATATTGCGTATTTCAGTGTTATCGATAGTTTCATCTAGTTTATTCGTATTTGTATTGGAGTCAACTGGAACAGATTTCGAACAAGTGTCTCTCTCGGCTCATTTAACAGATGAACAGAACAGCTTATACTTTATAACAATATTAATTTCAATGCTTTGTCAATCGTATGACCTAATCGAGATCAAGTCAAGATTCTTGAAACATTCCTTGATTATGTTAATTTCTATTATAAACTGATAGAAGATTGTTGCAATTATCTGTTGTCGATAATTTGATCTAGTCAATTTGTTAAACCAGACTGAACTGGAATTACTTATACTCTTTAATGACACTCTTTGCTGATCAAAGATTTAATTTTAGTTTAATAATATTGCTAATATGTGTCATGGATATTTTCCTCTAATTGATTGGTATTTATATTGGAATCAACTGAAAATATTCATCTATCTCTGTCGACTCAAATTGTATTCACTAATGGGCAATCTTTAGGCTACTTTAACGGCACTTTGTTTTCTCTTTAAACGGATACCAAAGTGTAGGCCTCAAAAAATGTCATAAAGACCCGTCGGTCGCCTCGAGTTGCTCTACATTTCACAACAATTTCTGGCTCTCTGATGAAGCTCTAATTATCATCAAATTACCGAGCGACCTGCTTTTTTTCTTGTAATCTGTTCACCTGAGCGTTGCACTCTGTGCTCCTCTTCGTTCTTGTCGTTGTCGTTGTTGTTACTGTTGCTGCTTCTATAGTTGTGGCTGCAGCCTTAAACTTTTGCCCGGCTGCAGTTAAAGAGCGTGCTAAAAGTCAATTTTCCCCAAGAGCTGAGTCGTCTTCATATTATTCATACATGTCTGCCATGTGTTACTACATGTGTATAGTACCTTTTCTATGTTTCTCAATTTACATACACACATACATACATACAATGAACACATACGTACAACTTGTATTATCTTCAATGATTTGCTCTACCGCCTCGCATAACTTCTTAATGACACCCCCCACGAATTGTAGTTATAAAACTGGAGAGAAACAGTTGTACTCGCTTCTCGTGTGTGTGTGTTGACATTACTGACCTCAGTTGCATATATATATGTGTATATATACCTTACATTTAGGGCGTGTCTGTCTGGTAGTAAACTAACTAAACAAATTGTTAATTGTCATTTCAACAATCTGTCAGTAAATTGTGCAAGCTTTATTTTGTTATCTATATAAACTATGAATAGTTAAAAAGAAAACAATTGACTTTGATGTCAATACAGAACTTTTGTGGTATATACCGAATCGAGCGAGTTTATAAACCGGCGTAAAAGTGAATCCATTGAACTATTTTGAATATGTATTTGTTTTATTGACGAATGCCTTATAAAATACGAGTTTTACGTTCGGCTTAAGTAAGGCTGTTATGTGAACAAATAAACGAATATATATTATAATCGTATACACATTGTATATGTATATATATTGTCCAATATATGGCGCGTGTAAAAAAAGCATGCAAATTTTCGAGGGGATTTTGTTTCTCTCTTATTTCTCTGATGGATTGTTATTTGTTGTTGTCGTTGTTTTTTAGATTTTGCTGCGGCTCGTTATGCAGCACTTTTTGTTGTTGTACCTGTCAGTGCGCGCCCCCCTCTCATACAAAAGCAACTCCCTAATTTTGTAGACGACCCAATTGACGGCCCAGCAGCCTCGTCTGGTGTTGCTGTTGTTATTGTTGTTGTTATGTTTACATTCATTGGGTTTGCCTCTTTCATTTAACATTGTTGTTGTCGTTGCTGCAGTTGTTGCTGTTGTTTTTTTGGTTGATGATGTTGTGCTCGTAGAACTTGTGCTCGTTTTAAAAATATATGTATAAAGTATACGAATATATATTCGTATGTGTTCAGGTATATATAGCTTAGCGCAGATACATATTTCTTTCAACTCCGTTCGAAAAAGAAAAATTCGATTGAAATGTTTTTCCTTACTCTGCTCTTCTGCAATGTAAACAAAAAATGTGAGAAAGGTGCATTCAGACGCACGGTAAATACCCTTTAATGATTAAGCCACATTTCTATTTAATTATTCCGATTCAGAAATTAGTTCAAAATACTTGTTTTTATGCAATATTAAATCTTTGTTGATTAATTGAAATCATAAAAAAAAACTTTATCTATAGATAAATCGACGATTGGCATTTTTTAAGAAGACTTGACGGTATATCAATGAAGCGTAACAATCGTAAACGTAAACTTAAACCCAGTCAAAAATATATGGTTGTTGGAAGTCCATGAACACGAACATATGTATGTTACGTGCTCTTTACTATGGCTACCACGTTCCACCTAGCCTTCTGCAACCATTTTCATTGGATACACAGCGTATGAATAGAGAAGAAAAATGTGTACTATAAAATGCTGTTACAATAAATCGCATTAAGGCTTTTTCAATGAACAATTTAAATGGAATTTCAATTGGGGTTTTTGCTACTTTTGTAAATAATATAAAATCGCATCAGCGTAAAATCAAATTAGCGAATAGTTAAAATTTATTGTTAGGCTGTGGATTTAATTAGCTATTGTTATTGTTTTTGTTTGTTGTTGTTTTTGCTCTTTCGTTAACCATGTTCACGAAACCCAATCACTTGTCAACTATCAAGCGATTTTTGGCCCAATTGTTGAGATGACGTCATATGCCCCAGACAGGCATCGACAGAGTTCGAGTCGAGAGTTCATTATAATTAGACTATTGCGCTCTTTGTGCGGGTCTATGATGGGGCATGCTGCCAGGCCAGCCCCCAAACAAATTGCCGTAGAATTTCTGGTTTCTGTTCTGTTTTGTTGGTTTTTATTTTTATTTTTGCACAAGGTTTGTGTTTCTTTCATTTTACTGTAAAAAATCAGCTGTCAGAAGCGGGCACAGAAATAATTTGCCGTGAAATGCCATTAAGAATAAAGCGCGCGCATACACACACCACGCTCTCTCTCTCTCTATCCCACTCTCTCTCTCTCTCTCTCTCTTGTGTTACACACTTTGTTTCACTTTTACCGAAAATTGTTCGTTTTCCTTACGTTATACGGCACAATTAATGACGTTTTTCCCCCCATGATGCAGCACAGCTCATGATATAATTTTAGATGGAGCAAATAAATTTGCAATAAACGGGAAATGGTTGTGATCTCGTAAGAGGAGGGGGTGATGTTGCCCAATATTCCATTAAAGCATTTCGATTTCTGTTTTCCTGGCTAGGAACTTTCTCAATTGCAGTTGAGTTAAAAAAATTTCTTAAATTAAATTGCGCTTATTTTTAGCATTTATATTTTGAGTTTCTTTTTATATGCCATCTGGATGAAATCACAAGATGATGGCCTTGAATAAAGATTATTAAAGTCTGAACCACAACGAGAACGAGTGAGAGAAAATTAAAAATGCCAAGTGCGATTGCAAAGTATCTATGTGGGGTTCATGGGGTCGTTGAGTCGCATTGGAATGCGTAATATGTATCTTGTGGAACTGAAACTTTAACGAACCAGTCTTTGCGCTGAATCCTTGGTTGTTCGATTGGTTTTTCATAAATTTTCCATTAATTACTACAAGTGGCGCCTACACAAAGGTGTGCTGGATATATGGATATACCATATGAATATATACATATATATATATATATATATATATATATATATATATATATATATATATATATATATATATAATGGGGAACTTGGTTGGTACGCCCCCATGGCGCTGGCTGGCAGGCATGGCATTGAAACTCTTTATCTAATCTGCATGGCCGTTCGCCTTAGATAAAATTGCCGATGCGACAGCCCTAATTTGGCCACGCCCACCCGCATGGCAGTCAGCGCACACTTGTCTTCTTATCGGAGCTCTCTAATCACATTATTAATTTCAAAGAAGAAATCAGTCAGTCAAGTCTTATACACCCTGTAGGCAGTTGTTGAATGACGTAGACAGCGTACGTGCCTCTACACTGAATATATGTTTGTGGGTTAGCATGCCAGCTCACAGCTGTCTTACAGGGTATACTCTCTGGTTTGTTTTTAAATTAAATTAAGCCTTATGTGTTCACGGCGCATGTTCTTTAGAAATATTTTTTGTTATTTGTTGTTGGTTTTGTTCTTTCTTTATTTATTTTAATTAGTCCAAACAGCACGAGGTGGTCGTGTCTGTGTTTTAAGTATTTAATTAAATTGAAACAAATTTGCAGCTGCTGTCGTTGTTGTTGTTGTCTTTTCTTCTTCTATTTGCCTACGGTTTAATGGTTTCGTCATACGCCATGTTGGTCTAACAATTTGTTAAGCTCTCTTATACCACATGCAGCACACTTGGCTGATGCAATTATGACGCACATAATATTATGTTTGTGCACTTAGTGTGTGTGTGTGTCAGTCCGTGACTGTCCCTGTGTGTGTGCACTTTCTCTTTGCTTTGCGAATGGCCTCTGTTCAGGTGATTTGTGGTTTAAGCTTAACTTGTGATACAATTTGTATTCTATTTCTAAATTTGACACGATATTTCTATAGAAGTTTTTGACATTTATTCTTAGTTGGAATCCTTAGCTCACAATTTGCCTTGTTCAATGGAATCCTTCAAGCTTTTACATTATAATTATAATAGCTTTTTATATGTATGATGTGTGTCCATTCAGGGGGGTAAATAGAAACACATTCTGTATGTGGCACTTCTATTTTTACTTTGTATTAAAATGTTGTTATTATCGTTGTTGTTGGATTATGGGTGGCATAACTGGGCCTTATTGCGTGCGTTTGTCCCATTTTGATGAGAACGTCAGAGGGGTGTGGGGAGGGGGGAGCCCCACTCATACATAATAGAAATTTAGTGAGGCGCTTGCTGTTGCCACACGATAGGAGGCACCTCTTTTAATTGACATTATTCAACCCCGAGTGCGTCAAGAGCTTAGTAACTAAATTTCTGAACTATCAATAAATTGAATCAGCTTTGTTTCCCAAATATCCTTGCAGCTGATGAAATTTCTCCTGTTGTCTTTTCCCTCGCTTTCTCATTCGTTTCGTTTCCGCTTGTGCGCTTATCTTCTTACTCGACCATGTATGCAGAATCAATAGTTTGGGCTTCAGTCAGTCGGTCATGCTTCATGCAACTTTTTTCCAATTGTATTTGCAAAAGTTTTGTCATTTGTTTTCAACTGCAAATTGCATTTTCCCTGCGTTGTATATCACATATCACATTGAAAACTCTTGCTTATCGCTCAATATAGAAATTCCTTTGTTTAAGCGAAATAATATAAAACGTAATAATAGATTTCAATTAATTTCCTTGGCTTTTCAAACAAAAAACTGACCCAATTTCTGGTAATTCGAATACACTGCGCGTACATGTGTGTGTGTATGTATATAATGCATATATATAAACATGAGTTCGTCTATACGAGAAGTGAAACTAAAACAAATAAATAAAATATGCAGGGCCCGCAAATGTGTGGCAACGTGTGACGCGGTCCTCTAAAGAAATGTAAGCAAAACATCCTTAGAGTGTGGAAGACCTCTTGCCCTTCCATTCCCCCCACACGGCGTACGCGTGTATCTCTTTGCGGATCTCTTGCACTCGCCCCCACTAACGGTGTTTACAATGTGTTACTGCTGTTGTCGCTGTCAGCAGCAGCGCCTCGAGGCTGCCGCACTCACATTGTGAAAACTTTCGATTCTTCTACTATTTCTGTTGCACTCTACAATGGCAGGAAGAGGGGCAGAGGCAGAAGAAATCGTATAAAACTTATGGTAGCATTTCCTTTCACTTTATGCAAATTGAACAGCGCATTATTCTGGCATGCGTTGCATATACCAGCTTGCAAACAGATACAGTTGCCAGTTGCACTTACAAATACATTTGCATTATGTCTGCGCTGCAGGATGTAGATTTGATTGATTTAATGATCCCGCTGGCGTTCGCTCGTAAAGCATCTTAATGAACTTAGCCGTTGCCCAGGAGGAGGTCAAGGTTAGCTTAACTTACTATTATTCCTCATATTGCTGCTGCTGCCGCTCGTGGCACAGACCTCACGTTGCAACGAACGGAACAAATGTAGGTACGTTCATGCCATATATGACTGTGATTGTGCCTCCCTTCTCTTGGCCACAACCACACCCGCACCCACTCCTCCACCTCGTCAACTATTTGAATGCGTTTGCACTTGATGCATTTTCTGGTTTTACACGCGCATTTTCTTTGTGCAATTTTCTGACAGATGCGATGCAGCAAGCGTCAAGGCGTTGCCAAGTAACTTG
Source organism: Zaprionus davidi (assembly GCA_018903715.1). Classification (NCBI taxonomy): domain Eukaryota; kingdom Metazoa; phylum Arthropoda; class Insecta; order Diptera; family Drosophilidae; genus Zaprionus; species Zaprionus davidi. The sequence goes on from JAEIGL010000003.1 coordinate 7,905,542, forward strand.
TGTGCGATACTTGTAGAGAGAATACGCCCCTGAACTCTTCTCAGTTTTTGCCATACATGTGCTGTTTCTATGTCTGTATGTGTTTGTTAGCGTGAATACCACATGCGCTTAAACGTGCACAAAACATTACTGCGTAGTTTACAAGCTGCCCTTGCGAGTACGACTGAGTGAGAGTGCGAACCCCCGACCCCCAACCTCAACCCCTTAGGACATACGCCAATACCAATTTCTTGAGACACTTTTCAAGTACGCAGCAAGTCGGAAAAACAGTGCGCAATTTGCCAGGACTTTGTCTAACATCCCTTTCATTTCTAACAACTTATAACTTTACCTAGGGCCCTCGCCAGGATATGAAATAAAATGTTGTTTAGAGGACTCTTACGCAAAACAATTTCGTAAATTACCAGATTCTTTTGACATCAATATCGTCTATATACTTCTGCGGCACGCAAGCTCAATCAGATGACTATTAATATTATTTTGCGAGTCACAAGTTTGCGCATTGATTTATTCTCAAATATGATAGCTCATCCATTGGACATACTATAGTGTGTATACCTTTTTCTTCTCTATAATTTTGTTTACATTCGTTAGAAAATAGCTGTTTTTATACTATTTAAGAGGCTGTTGTTGTTTTAGCCAGAAAGTTTAATTTAAGAAGACTTACGACACAAAAAAGTATATATGTTATTGATCCACAATCTAGAAACACAATCGGTGAAGGTTAATGGCAAAAGATGCAAGAGTAGATAACTCTCGGCCTTTCTTTCTTATTGAAACTTATAATATTGATAACTGCATGGATCAGATTTATTTTAGAAGTTGCTCAATGACCGAGTTACCCGATCTAAACAGAAAATTAATTTAAAGAAAATCAGTTAATAGAAGAAAATTTGATAAGCAATAGGAAAACAACACAGCGTTGATTTTCAATTGACGTTTTTTTACTGTCAACAATCGAATGACAACAACAACTATAGTACAAGTACAAGAAAATATAATAACAACAAGAACAAGAATAACGACGACGCGCAACAGAAAGCGCAATCAAATCAAAATCGGGCAATGAAAAAATTCATTAAATATTTGCACAGTACCTCCTCCCGCCCCATCGACAAGGGATTCTCATGGAATGAAGAAAATGGAAAAGAGCAACAATAGGGAAAGGGAAGAACGAGAATACGAATGGGAGAGTGAAAGAAAATTGAGACTGAAGAAGCTCTATAGCAAACTAAATGGACACTTGAATTGAGGTGTGGACGGGACACGACATGGTGACACAGTGTGGAGGAGGATAGGTGGGCGGTGTAGAGGTGAATAGTGGATTGTGGATAGTGGCTTGTTGGTGTGGACAGTGTGGTAGCAGTATATTGATAGCTAAAGTTGACAGTTGGCAAAAGTTTTAGGCAGTTGCAATATTCTCTCTGTGTATCGATTATGTCGGGAAAATCAATAGGCACGCGTTAACGAAAGAGACAGACAGATAGAGAGGGAGACGGGTGAGAAAGAGAGATAGCGAGAGAGAAAGAGAGGGAATTGAATAGGGAAAGCGAATGGAGGGAATGGGGTGGTGCGTCGTTGTCGTCGCAGTGGGTTAGTCATTAGCGACGCCATCGCAGATGACGGCGTTGAACGGTGACGGCTTTCCAAGCGTTAAAAGAAAATCTTGAAAACGGCTGACACACTCGCCAGCAACAATAAAAACAACAACAAGAGTAACAACAACAACAATAGCAATATTATAGCAGGCTGTCTCATTATTTTGTTGGTTTGTTTTTCTTTTGCTATTCCCTTTTGCCGCTAGCTGTTTTGGCTCCTCTTATTGTTGTTGTTGTTCTTGTTGTTTAGCTAATAAAGTCATAAGGTCAGACGCTCAAATTGAAGAGTGAGAGAGAGAGACAGAAAGAAAAACACTCATGCGACGAACATGTACGTGTACACAGACGACTGACTGACTAACCGACCCAAGGCACTCTCTATCCCATCGGACATGTTTGTGTACCTATAGCACAGTAGGGTATCCTAACTTTGTGCCATTAAAAAATGTATGTAACTGACAAATAGAGGAGTGTCCGAGCCCATAAAATATACACATATATATTCTTGATCAACATCAAGAGCTGAGTCGAAAAAGCCAGTTCCCATTGTTTTTTCGTCTATGTGTCTGTGTAAAAATCTAGATCATTGAGACTAAAAGGGATAGGAGTACAAAATCTGATTAGAATTTATCGTATTATTGTAGGTATTATGTGGCTAGGCCAGTTAGTTGGGGTAATGGGTATATAGCAGTCGTGCAATCTCATTACTTATGACATATTATTGTTGCAAATAAAATCTACCGCAGGGTAGCTGTTAGTCTGTCACTATTTACTTTTTTGACACATTATTATCGTCTTGGGCCTGCCCTCAGGCGAAATAAATGTTCTTTTTTGCCTTTTATATGTGTGTTACATGGGTTTGTATGTACATATATCGCACATAGAGCTGTATGTCGAAAATAACTTAATAATTGTAGCTACATACCGCTTACAGAGTGCTTGTAATTGTGTCCCCAGCTGTTGCCGGTTCCGTTAACTTCGTTGGTTTCCTTTTCATTTAACATTCATTTAAGCCGTATGTGTGTGTATGTAGGTGTGTATGTATGTGGGCGTGGGCGTTGTGTTGGCATTTACCAACACAGAGAGGGCTGCACATGACTGCAAAGGCAACCCCACCCAGCATACGTTCGTATTAAACTTAATTAAATCAGTTCAGTTTAAAGTGCACTCATTGCATCACTTTGTGCCAAATTGCACCTGCAGTTGTTCTTAACGAGGCTTGACTGTATGAAGACTTGTATACACAATATGCTGCATACACATATCATCTTTGAATCCCTCTACAGATACGTCTGCTGCGATTTCACTCAACTTTCTGCTGATAGTTTTATGCAGGATGTGGGAGGAGTATCTCTCGGTCTCTTTGGTTCCGGTGGTCAGCATTGAACGTTGTCGTTTCTCGAATGCGAATCAGCTGCCCACGCGGCTCCACGACATTTCCATTTGCAATCCAAACAGCTGTCAGCAGCCAAGTCACTGCCGTCGCTCATACGCCCTGTGGTCCGTCGACGACGACGACATCAGTCAGGGGCACAAACAACTGTAACTAGTTGGTTGGCTGACTACGCCTGCCTGCCTGCCTGTGTCTGTGTGTGTGTGACATGTTTAACATGTTTTCACTGGCACTGCTGGTTTTTCTTCTCACTTGTATGCAAATTTGTAATGTGGTTGTCTGTGGAAACGGAGTAAAAAAAAGTTCTCGAAAATCGAAATTGGTATCGTTCTGATTGAAATTCTGAGAGCTAAAGTTTTAATCCCCCATGTAGAGAAATGTGACCTAATAGCCAAGCAAATGGTGCATAGTGTATTGAACTTAGCTGTATTTGAAAGGAAATTACCTTGTTGGTTTTTTTTTGTTGTTGTTTGCAACTTTAAATTGTGTGTTTCTTGCGTCCTCAAATGGAATCAACGCAATGACAAATTCAATTTGCAAAACTACAAATTGCAAACGACATGGAAATGGCCTCGTTTGCTGCTGCTGCTGATGATGCTACTATCGGTATCTGCTCTCTCTCTCTCTCTCTCTCTCTTTCTTTGGACTTCTCCCATCTCTCTTTTTACTGCTGCCCAGTCGCAACCATTTGCGGTTATGATGGGGGGCAATCAATCGCAGAAGGGAACATCATTTACATTTATCAATATGCCAAAATGCAGTGCTGTTTTTTTGACAATGAGCGAACCAACATAACCTCATTTGGCGTTGCCAACCAACCTTTTAAAATCACAGCAAAATGCCGCAGTTGTTATCTAGCAAAAGATATATGAATAGGCCGGGAAAGAGGGTAGGGGAAGACGCTGATTAGATAAGCTGCAAAAATAATAACAACATTGAATGCTTTGCGAAAACTCTTTGGTATGAAATCAGTTTTTGGTTGACAAACATGCATAATAAAGGAGTTATATATTTTGTGAATTGTTCTCTATATAAATATTTACAACAACAATAACTAATGTTTCCTTTTCGCCTTCCGTTACATTTCAGTACAGGAATTACCAAATATTCTCAAGCGACCAACACGAAAAGAAGAACCCACACAAACACGAATACCCACACACATTCACATACAGACACATACACAGAGAGAAAAGAAAAGAGTACGCGAGAGCAAGAGCTATACAGTGTGAAACCAAGAGAAAGAGAGAACATTATAGCGAGAGAGAATATGTGAATAAATAAATATTAAAGCAGCTTGAACAGCCGATTCTCTCTACTTATTATACATACAAACATTTGATGTGCCATTGGGACAACAACAATTAGATACGTAGAAGCTAAGCGAGAGTATTAAAACAACAACAACAATAACAACAAATATAATCAGTCGCCTGCAACAATCCCTCCATTAAAACAAAAACGTCAGCAAAGTACATCCATAACAACAACAAAACGAAGCAAACACACAGGTCAATTTCAAAGTAAACATTTTTAAATTTAAACAATTTGCATAAAAAATATTTCTATTGTACTTACAGTGTAACGAATTTACGTCAACACGGGTGCAACAAGTTGCAAAAGGAATAGGACTAGGCAACTAATCCTGAGAGCAGCAAGTAAAGTGTAATTAGCAGAACATTCTCCTTTGGAGTATATACTGATGCCAAGATAAGTCGCTATCGCATCAACAACGCCATCAACATAACACAGCAACTGCAACTGCAACACCAACAGCAGCAACACCAACAGCAGCACCAGCAACGTAAACAAGAGGATCGCACAATACCGCTGTGGGAAACAAGGTCATCGTCGCGTGGCAAGGGTCAAGCGAACAATTGCAAAACGCCAAACTCAACTGCAAAAGTCGCCAACATAACACATAAAATTTTTGGCTGGCTACGCAAGACGCGAAACAAAAAACCAGTCGCGATCCTCAGCAGAGATTTCGACGAAGACGGCGACGAGGGTGTGGGTGTGGGCGTGTGCGTGGGCGTGGTGGGCGCATCTGGTCCAGGTGCTGCAGGTTCAGGTGCCGGTGGGCCGTTGGACGATCAATTTTCTTCACTGGCAACCGTTGGAATAAAAACCGCCAAGCTGAATACCACACAGACAGCCACGGAGACCGCCATCGATTCAAACGAACCCAAATCTGAAAAGATGTCATCGGGCACGTTTGTGGATCGAATCGACCCGTTCGCAAAACGTTCATTAAAAAAGAAAAGTAAAAAGAGTCAAGGTTCCTCGCGCTACAGAAATTCTCAGGATGTTGAACTGCAGCAATTGCCGCCATTGAAAGGTGATGATTTCAATTATATATAAACATATAATATACATATATGTAGCTTTATTAATAATCGATCTTTATATACCTTACAGCCGATTGCTCTAGCTTGGAACAGGAGGAGCTGTTTATACGGAAATTGCGTCAGTGTTGCGTATCATTTGACTTCATGGATCCTGTTACGGACTTAAAAGGCAAGGAAATCAAAAGAGCTGCTCTTAATGATCTATCCACCTATATAACACATGGGCGTGGCGTGCTTACGGAACCGGTATATCCCGAAATAATTCGCATGGTAAGAAAGAAAGAAAGCGGGACAAAAGTTGAGCCATTAAATTAATTATACTTTCACATTTCTTGTATAGATATCTTGCAACTTATTTCGCACATTGCCGCCCAGTGAAAATCCCGATTTTGATCCAGAAGAAGATGATCCAACACTGGAGGCATCATGGCCACACTTGCAATTGGTCTACGAGGTGTTCTTACGCTTTCTGGAATCGCAAGACTTTCAGGCGACCATTGGCAAGCGTGTGATCGATCAAAAGTTTGTTTTGCAGGTAAGTTTATCGATTTATTTCTCTCGGTTTGAAATTAAAATAATGTTTACCACTTTCTGTACAGCTATTGGAACTGTTCGATTCGGAGGATCCACGAGAGCGCGATTTTCTCAAGACGGTCTTGCATCGCATCTATGGGAAATTCTTAGGCTTACGCGCTTTTATACGAAAACAAATCAATAACATATTCTTGAAGTTCATCTATGAAACAGAGCATTTCAATGGCGTTGGAGAGTTGCTGGAAATTCTTGGCAGGTAAGATTCAACAACAATATTAACTTATACATTATAAGGTGTCAGGCTAATCTATTTTGTAAATTTACAGTATCATTAATGGATTTGCATTGCCGTTGAAGGCGGAACATAAACAATTTCTGGTTAAGGTTCTGTTGCCACTGCACAAAGTCAAATGCCTGTCACTCTACCATGCACAGCTGGCATATTGCATTGTACAATTCCTAGAGAAGGATCCATTCCTCACCGAGCCGGTAGTGCGTGGTCTGCTCAAGTTCTGGCCCAAGACTTGCTCCCAAAAGGAGGTCATGTTCTTGGGTGAAATTGAGGAGATCTTGGACGTGATTGATCCGCCGCAGTTTGTCAAAATACAGGAGCCACTATTCCGGCAGGTTGCCAAATGCGTGTCGAGTCCACATTTTCAGGTATTTTTGTGAATAGAAAAACCATCGGATGGAGTCGTGTACATATATTTTTAATCGCAGGTTGCTGAGCGTGCTCTATATCTATGGAACAATGAGTATGCAATGTCGCTCATTGAGGAGAACAATGCGGTCATTATGCCCATTATGTTCCCGGCGCTATATCGCATTAGCAAGGAGCACTGGAATCAGACAATCGTTGCACTTGTCTACAATGTATTGAAAACATTCATGGAAATGAATTCAAAGCTGTTCGATGAGCTGACTTCTAGCTACAAGGCGGAAAGGCAAAAGTATGTGTAGTTTATGTCAATTGTAACCTACATACATATGTATATCTAAATAAAGTGTATTCATCTAATGACTATGTTTCCTTCACATTCTTGCAGGGAAAAGAAACGTGAACGCGATCGCGAGGAGCTGTGGAAGAAACTACACGAACTTGAATCAAATCGTTCCAGCGGGCGTGCCGCAGGCGGCAGCGCTGCGACAGCAACCAGCAGCGGATCTGCTGCTGCGGCGGCGTCGTCATCAACGTCGTCCCTACAGCCGCCAAACATAGCCGCCATGAACTCTCATCAGCAACAGTCGAATAGCAACAGCAGCGGCAGCCTCTCCAGCGGCGGTGGCGGCCCAGGTGGTGACAATAATCCTGCGACAACAAATTTAAAAGTCAAACAGGACAACTAAACAAATGCAACGTAATGCGCGCTTGAAACTAACAATAAATGGCAACAGTTAAATGCAAAATTAACAACAACAAAATAAACATATTTAATGAGAAACAACACGAACAACAACAACAACAACACATGAAACGTCAGCTGGCTCACGCACACCCAAAAACACACACACACACCTTCCCTTCTACCTACCCTAATACACACACACATATATTAAATTGAATCAAAGAAGAATAACTCTTGAGCTGGCAAACAAAACAAAAAGAAAACAAACAGCATACAAAGCTAAAGAAAAAGTTAATGTAAAACAATGCAGAAAACACGAAACTTAATAAATATGGTAATTAAAATGTATACTCGTTTAACAAGACACCAAACTGGAGCTAGAGCTGGAGCTGAAGCTGATCGACGTTGTGAGTTTGAGAGAATTGAGAGCGTGGCTAGAAATGAAATCCATATATGCTTGAGGGGCGTTGCGCACGCAACTGCGTTCTGAATGCAGCTGCATCAAAATTCTATATACTATATAAAACACACACACACACACACACACACACTACACACACATTATAAATATATATATATTACATGAGAAAGAGAAAAAATATTATTAATTAGGTTTAAGATAAAAAAAAAAAAAAACAACAAATTGAATAAAGCGTAAAAGTGTTAGTAAGTGAAATGTAAACAATCCCATAATTGTAGCTGATTGATTGATTGATTGTTTGATGATTGTTGAGTAAACGCGCATTCAAATTATTATTAAACAAAAAACTAGAAGTGTTACTGCTAGAGATCCTAGCCTAGAATCGCTGACCTAAACAGATCCACACACCCTATTTGATTTCGCATAATTTCAATACTACTAAACAATGCATCTGGTGTGTGAGCAAATTTCCATAGAACTTTCATTGCATATACATATATACATTTACATACATACATGGTACATATATATATATATATTATATATATATATATATTATATATATATATGAATAATGTATAGGTGTGTTTGTATATTTATATAGATTATAGACTTATTGAGCGACTATGCTAACTTTGTTACCTATATTTAAGTGTTGCACGTTGCCGTCAAAACTTTCAAAACTATTTCGACAAAACAGAATAGGGAAACGAATACCCCCCACAACCAACTGGTCTATCATGTCTATCATGCCTACATATAAATAAGGATCTAAGAGTGTTAACTTAGTCTACAAACAATTATAATTAGCGTCATTCTGGCAGAGAAATGAGAAAAGGAAGAGCAAGAAAAATGGCTTAAACTGAAACTTTAGCATACATACACATATATACCACATAAATGCTGATCTATATACAAATGCGAAACTATTAAATATATATGTATGTGTATGTATATGTATGTGTGTGCGATATAGAGTCTCTTTCTAAGTTAAAGATAAAAAAACGTTGCGCATGCATTGTAAACAATATTCATGATGATGCTATAAGATGAAATGAAAGTATGGAATTAAAAACGAAAAATAAAACCTAAACCTATATAAAGAATAATATGCACTGTAAAAAAAGTTGTAAGCTAAATACCGAAGTAAAAATTAAAAGTAACGTCGTGTTAGTCTCTAGTAAAACCTAAAGAAACGTTAAGCAAGGCACCGTTTCACACACACAACTCACGATCTGTATCGTATCATCCACTCGAATCATCTTCAGACTTTTCACAGCTCAGCTCGATGATACTACAATACATATGAATATGCCTAGGGAGCGCCACTTTCCACACTCTCTCCAACACATATAGACTCTCACACGTCTTTCAAATACATTTTCTTGAAATTTCTTGAAACTTCTTTTTTTTTCTTTTTAAATGTTCATGAAAATGCGCACAACTTCTAAAGCAATTGAGAATAAAAAAATAAAACCTTTCATTGTAAATATTGTAGGAAAAAATAGAGGTAAAAGATAGTGTCGCTCTGTTATAGTAGATGGTCGTCTTATGGCGATGCAAGAACTCCTCTCACTTAGGCGCACTCACCCCCATACTAACAAATATCATATAATCAACGGAATACTAAATTAAACAAAAGAAAAAAGTAAATGAAAAAAGCAAGTCGACGAATAAAAACCTAAAATATATATATATGTATGTTTGTTCATTCAACTCACATGCGCCCATTTCGAAAGTATCTAAGTATGCATATTATCCACAAGTTAATATAAAACTACAGATACTAGTTTAGACATACAACATACCTACATAAATGCAAGCATACATACATATAAATATACATATGGTTATATATATGAATGGTAAAATTGTGTCTGTGAAACATAAGTTATTATATGCATACATAACATACATATGAACAAGTGAAAAACAAAAGAAATAAAGAAAACAAAAATAAAAAAATGAAAAAAACGAAAATAGTGCGTTATACAAAATACAAAAGAAAATCCACATGCGTTATTATTATTAAATATGTTTGTAAACGTCGAAAATATATATAAAATAAAAATAAAAAAAAACAAATACAAAAGAAAAAGAAAAGTAAAAATAAAGTCAAAACGAGAGATAACCAAACAAACAAACGTGTTAATCATCATCACGCCAACTAAGTAAAACGATCTGACTATATCTGAGTATCTATCTATGGTCTACTATACTAAGTAAACTGTATGTGTGTGTATGAAAGTTTTGCATCTTTATATTAGAGTGTAACCTAAATGGATAATACAGAGAACAACCAAGATCAAGAAAAAGAAAATAAACACAATACGATACGATACAATACGATCGATGATCAAGTGCAACACCAAGAGTAAAAGCAATAGACTCGACTCGACAGGCATCCCGGACAGCCATTAAATCTCATACAAAGAAGTGGAGTTGGATCAGTTCAGTGGGGATAAACTATATAGGACATTTAGCTATGGCTATGGAGTACATAATGAATACGCGCTTTTGGGGGCACTATCTTCGAAGCAATATGAAATATGATAGAGAAACCAGTTCGTAGTTATGCGTCTTCAGCAATAACTCTAGCCATTACTTAGCTATTCCCCCAGCCCCTGCCCACAATACTTATGCCCACTCTATAGATATTGTTGAAATTCACATAGGAAAAGCCAATCAAGTGGGAAAACTTAAAAGAAACACAAAAATATTATTTAAAAACTAAAACTGTAAAAACAAAATGAGCAAAACATGTTGAAATTCATGCCTGATAAATGGGAATACATAAATATATATAGATATATATATATATATAATATATTTACATATTTATAAAAGATGTGGTCTTGTTTATTTGTTTTTTTTTCGTTTGTCTATTTTTTGTGATTTTTTCCGTTGCACCTTGAGTTAACGTCTAGCTCGCTTTTCTCGATTTAAATTTATAACTTTAACTATAGTTTTATGTATTTATATGTATAAATAAATAAAAAAAGAAATCATGTTGAGAAATAGCTGCTTAAAAGCCAGCTAAAAAAAAGTATAAGCAAAACTCGTTAAGTACTTTTAGAGAAAAAAGTGTACTACAAAATAAAGTCGCTCTAACAACATAAAAATGCAAAAAGAAAAATCATCATAAAAAGAAAATACAAACAAAAATAAGGCGCTTTAACAATATTAAACGTATTGCATAATTATAAAATGTGAAATATTTTCTTATGTTCTCTAGACTTGTAAAAAAAAACAGAACAGAACCTATCGTATATGGTATATGTGGCGTGGCGACAGCAAAATGCAAAACAAAAAAAAAAGAAAGAAGAAAACATAAAAGAAAGAGAGAGAGGAAGGAAAACACAACCTTATTCTTGAGTCTTGGTTCGTTGTGCTGCGTTTTCAAATTTGTTTCCTTTGGCACACGAACGCGCATTAGACATTAAAAAACCTAAACAAAATCTTATGCTGAGTATAAAAAGAAAAAGAAAACAAAGAACAACAACATAAATACATTACAATTACACTAAATTATAAAAGAAAACAAAACCGAAACGAAAGAAAATAAAAGAAAATGAATATATATATAGATATATATATATATTATACTGGTATATGAGATGAGAGTAAAAGTTCACAGTTGGTTGCTTTCAGCGGGAGGGAATGAGAGGAAAGAGCGAAAACTTAGAACAGGAAGTCCATCAGTGAGGCATAAAAAACAGTTGAGAAAGTCAGAAACGAAAGAAAGAGGCAAAGAGATCAATCAACAAAATACACAACAACAACTACAACAATAAAAACAACATTTAATAACAAATGTAGCTTGTGCTTTTCATCAACTCCCCCTTCCCATATTTGTAGCAGTCAGCTTTTGCCTATGCAAAAAGCTCAGCTGGCCGTTAGGCTGACTAAGCTTTCCACAGCTGCAGCGTCCCCATCGCACTGCAGTTTCTCCGTTGGCTCTGCCAAATGCGGTCGCAGTCGACTGCGAAGAAAAAGAAGCAAAAAAAAGAAAATCAATAAAATTGTACATAAATTAGAAAAGCCAGAAGACAAAAGGAGGCGGAGAAGAAGGCGGCGCAGCATTTACCAATGAAGTGGGAGAACTATTGTGACTTTGTGGCCGGCTGTGTGGGTGGTGAGTATCGAGTGCGGTGTCTGTGGTGAGCTGTGCTGCATATGGTGAGTTAGAATGACGCAATCTGCCTCCACGAGCCGAGCACAGCGCAGCAGCAGCAACTTGTTGACACAAGGCATCATCATCATCTTCATCATCGTCATCATGATCATCCCAGAACCATTGTCACGGTCAAGTTCACGTGTAGGCGCCCCTGATCCGTGGCGTAAGAGAGTGTCGCGAATTCTTGGCAACGTCATGCGGCAGGCAACATGTGCCCCATAATCATGAGATCGCCTTGTATGAACAGCATTATAATTGCAAATTAAATTGTTTTAATTTTAATTATTATTATTATTTTATGCTGTCTGCAGGTGCCTGTGGGGTACTGGTGGCCCACCCACTCGATACGATCAAGACATGGCAACAGGCCTCAAACACTTCCGTTATGACGGCCGTGCAACAGATCTACAATCGCAACAATGGGGTAAGTGTGCCGGAATATATTCGGGCACACGTGGCTGCAGCAAGCCAGAAAGAGTTCAGTTAACAACGCTTTAAAGATCAACGGCTTTTACAGGGGCATGCTCTTCCCCCTGATGTCAACGGGGGCCATCAATTCCATACTCTTCGGCATCTATGGCAATCATCTGCGGCAACTGCGCAGGGTATGCCACAGCGACTATCAGCGCGAGCAGCTCGAGTATCACAATATGTTCCTGGCCGGATCCGTTGCCGGATTTGTGCAGTCCTTCATTGCCTGCCCCATGGAGCTGATTAAGGTGCGACTGCAGACGCATTGCTGTAAGTATTGAATAGAAAAGCCTGTAAGATAATTTTAGGACCTGCTTTCTTACATTACCACATTTCGAGTAGTCTGTAAAATATCTGGTGAACTAGGTTCGTTATAAACACAGAGGTCTATTAACTTGTTTTCTTATAGATTACAATGAATATATTTACGGGCAGCGACGCACAGCCTTTGGCCACTTTAAGCGCATACTGAAGAACGATGGCATCTCGGGCCTTTATCGTGGTTTGCTTCCTATGATGTGCCGGCAAGTGCCAAACCTTCCCAAAGGTTCTCTATGATGCGACATGTTGAAAATAGTTCTTTCTTCTTACAGTGATGTGCTGCCCTATGGCATCTACATGCTGGTCTATCGCCAAGCAGCCGATTATCTGGACAACACGGAGTTTGTGCGCCGACGTCGTGCCCGTCCGGATGGCTCGAATATCAATCTGATTGTCACCACCTTTGCCGGCGCCTGGGCTGGCATTTTGTCATGGGTCTGCGTCATTCCTTTCGATGTGGTTAAGACGATCATGCAGGCGGATGAGAATCACAAGTTTCGCGGCATCATGCACTGTGTCCGTGTCAACTATCGAGCTTACGGCTGGCGCAGTATTTTTCGTGGTAGCTGGATGTTGCTTGCACGGGCTGTGCCCTTCAATGCAGCCACCTTTGTGGGCTATGAGTATTCCCTGGAGCTGTGTCACACGTACTGAACTATTATTATTTTGCACAATTAAAAGAGGTTTCAACTTTAAAGTAGCTTCTGCTGGCTAGCTTTATCTGTCTGTGCTCAATTCTAAACCATAATCCGTGGACTTGCAGTAGCTTGGAACCTATTCCACATTGTTTAGGTGGTACTCAGACAATACATCATCCTACTTGATCCTTCCTAACCTCATTTAAGAAAACTGAAAAAAAAGAAATTTAAAAAAAAACGGCGACGGTAATGCAGTGGTTAAAGGTCAAGCAAGCAGTCCAAGCAGTTCACAGACCAAATCTTGGACACAAATGGGTTCGTGTCTTGGAAAAAAGAACTCTGTTAGCGAAAAACAAGCAGTTTTTCATTTCGAATAACGGCAGTTTTTTTTCGTTTTCAATTCGAAATTGCGGCCAAACCGAGGGAGCTAGCGACTTGCGGTTTCTTTTAATCTGTTCGTTTTTTTCTCATCTTCACAGTCCTATCGTTTCCCAGTTTATAAAGTGTACTGCTCGGCCTGTAGAGGGCTCCAAAGTTTTAACCGTTTTTTTCAGTTTCTCTGATTTTTTTAAGACGAAAAATGTTTGAAAACCGCCCCTTTTGCGGCCTGGGGGGCGGGGCGTCGAAAAAACGTCGTTTAACATTTCACTGTAAACATATCCATTGCATACGTAAGGGCGCTGTAAAGTTTACATTACATAACATCGCCGGTAATACCGTGGACCGCGTATCATGTTATGGAAAACAAGCATTGCATACTTTCGAGCGAATGGCGCTGTAACAGTAACATTTCTTTTGGCAGTCTGGCAGCGCTTACTGTTAACCCACTGTTCACTAACATAAAATAAAATTCCCAAGAGTATGCAATCCATTGTGTATACGGATTTTTATTTAAAATTAATTTACATTTTCTTTAAACTGATGTGTAAATGTTGTGATTATTATACTTGTTCGATGAAATAAAAATCTGTTGGCATTAAATATCGAGCTGTGCATGTTAACACAACTGGCACACTGCAAACAAAACATTTGGCAACTTTGCAGCACTGAACTGTAATGAATGTTACCCAGCCATCGATAGCAGAGTTTATATCGATAAAACATGGCGTTAAGGTCGGATTACGAGGTGAGCTGAGCGCAATATTTTCAACTAAATTTGTAATAAAACTAAGTTAATTAATTCTAAATAAAAGTGCAAACAATAGTTAACATGTGCTACAAACATTAAGTGCTGAAAGATATGGTGAGACACAGCGAATTAGCTGCTAAAACAGTGTTAGAAGTTTGAGGTGTGTGTGTTTTGCAACGACGTAGCGCAGCGCTCACAACAACAACAGTGCTGAGCGGGCGTTTTTTATTGTGTGCGTGTGTGTGTGGAAAAATCGAAACTCTTATGCTTCTGTGTGTGCGTGTTATTGGTTTTGTTGTTGTTGTATGCGCTGCAAGCCGACGCCCTAGGGCGACGCCAAGCTTATTTAATTTGTTTATGCTTGAAGCTGCCACTGTCTCTGCCTCTGCAACCACCGCTGCCTGCGCCTCTGCTGCTGACTCAGTTAGCTGGGTGGGGACGCGGGCGTTGTGCTAGAGTTGCTCTACAATAGGCCTTTACCGTTTTTGTCTAATCCTATTGGATGGCTTCGATACTTTCCTAACATTGTTGCTGTTGTTGCTGTTGCTGCTGCTAGCCGTGGCAGAGGCGTCGCGTCGACAGAGCTGCTGCTGCTGCAGCATGCGGCAACAAACCATGATCAATAAATAGAAGTTGGCCCAGTAGCTGCTCTGCAGCTAGCAAGCTGGTTTTTTTTTGTGTTAGCTCCCGCTCACTCTCACTTACTCTCTCGCTCTCATAGCTCTTGCTCTCTCTCTCTCTTGGCTTGCAAGAATGAGGTTGCTCAGGTGTTTAGAGTCCTCGTCTACACCTGGCAGCCACTTTCGATTACGTTTGCAGCGCGCGCTCTCTTCTTGGCCGTGTCATGCGCAGAGCTCGATGACTTTCAGCTAGTCTAGTTGAGTCCAGCCCCCTGATTGGCTCTCTCTCTATCACACATTTTGTTTGTCTCTTTCTCTGGTATGGCCTGGAAATGGAAGCTTTTTCTTCGTGCCTGGAAATTTTCCGCTTTACGGCTTACATAACCGGTACATTTCCAGTGTCTGTGGCTCGTTTGTGTACGAGGTCTGTCTGTGTGTGTGTGAGAGTGTATTGGTATGCACTCGAAAGTTTGCCACGCCTACCACGTTGCCTTCTCATCTTTCGCTCAGATTTTCACGTTTCGAAATCACATTTTACTATTGGAATCTCACGCAAAGGCAGAGGAAGAGCCCAAGATGGCCAGAGAAAGAGATAGCTGTCTTCGAAACAACCCTCTGTTGTTCAATTTCTCTTCAGAGTTCTTTTTTTTTTCGTCTTTCCGGAATTGGTGTCATTGGGGCGCGTCGTGTGCTGCTAATTATAAGCAAATCGCCGTACACACTCTGTGCCGTGTACTTGCCTAACGCCAAATACTTTGTTCATTTTCCACGTTTCCTTGCCCTGACGAGCCTTTGATAATTATCTAAACAGGTTTTTTTAGACGTCCTACGGCTTAATTACAGCACAGATGATAATTGGCTGAGCAGCCCAGACATATTATTGCGAATCCATTGTATTATTGTTTCATTTGCCAATTGATTACAATAGATTACACAAGCAAAATACGGTCGAGATTCCCTTATTCCTGGTCATTTAATTCAATACGGGGTGATCAACGTGTGCAAAACTTTGCATACTTTAATGCGTCCCCCCATCGAGGGAAATGAATTCAAAAACTATTCCCAAGTGATTCCTTCTACGGTTTTATATTATGTTTTATGCTCATGGAGAAGAGTTCTGTACATGTTACATGTGTATTTTGGATAGCACGGCACGACACGGTTCCCCCCAAGATCCGTCGCTGTCCCCGCATTCTTTCACATGCTGAGTCATGCGCTTTCAATTGAAGTCAATTTAGAAAAGCACAGACAAATACAATCTGAAATTCTTTTAATGATGTTTTATGTACTAGTTGGTTTAGCTAGCTACCTCCACTAAGTTTGGCCTAAGTGGAAATTAAAGAACAAATTATATAATATCCATTTAAAGAAACTTGTCGACGATAGTGAAAATTAATTTTTTATTTTTTTCGGCACTGGCATATATAATATAAGCAACACTTTTCTAGTGGAAATTAAATAGATAACGTATGTCAATCCACAAAAAATCTTAGAATTTATAAACGGATACCCCTGCCTTACAGGTCGTAGTTTAGCTACCATAACCTAATTATATATAATAATGCTTAATATTCATTTAATATTAATATATATTATTATATTGAGGTCTTAGTAATCTTTTAATAAATAAATTCCTGGAACTCACTGAATAATATAAATAACCCAGTTTGTTGTTTTATCGAATTCTAATTAATTCGAATTAACTGTGATTAATGAATTGATCTTTACTGTCTAAATCATTCAATAATCAATTCACACACACGTATTAAAAACTACATCAGGGGCTGGTCTACAGTGGTATGAAGTTATTGATATGCCGACAATGTTGTTGCTGTAGTCTGTCTATGGTGATCGGCGGCGCTACGTAGCGAGATAATAATGAGCACACACACAGAGCTGCAACTGGAAAATACCAGAAATCGTTTTCTACTTGAAATGTTTGCGCTTGTTTTAGCCGGTGCGACAATCAAAGCGTGCGACAGCAAATTAATAACGCCACTTTTAATTCAATTATATGCCAATAAAAACATTATCAGCAAGGCACTGGCTTCTAAGTTATGCTATACTATATTGTTGTTGGAGGGAGGCCCGTCGCTATATTATTTTCACAAGCAACTGTAAATTATCACTTGGCTGTTTGTTGTCAGTTCATCTAGTTATCTCACAAGGATACTTACACCTGTCTGTCTACCCTCCTACTTATGATTTAAGTGTTAGTTTTCATTATAACTGAGCTGCATTACATTGTTTATATGTATCTCTTTGCTTATCGGAATCATTTGCCACTTTCTGATAAGCGTCCAGTTACTTTTGGTTGAAACTATGGCCCAACACACATAGGAAAACAGACACACACACATGTGTTGCCTATCAGGGCTAATCGATCGGGCTAATGACGCGACTGGGCGACTGTCGCCAGTCCGATGAGGTCGGTCTGACCCTGGTTGGTTGTCTTAGCTTTGTCATTGTGTATAACATTCAATATATATTCTCTATATAGTGTACTTGGTCCAGTTCTTTTATTTGGTATTATGATTCCTGCTTCTTGCAGTCGGACAAGGGCAGTTGTTCTTTTACCGGTTCAAACGAGCTGACTGCCGTTCGATGCAGTTCAAAACTGTCCTCAGTTGAACTGTACGAGCGCACACGCATTGCTGATGGCATCAGACGTGAACAATTACTGCCTTACGCAGCACACACAGATCTTGTGGGAGTCAATCAGCGAGTGGAGGCAAGCTAAGTTGCGCTGAGATTGATGCCAGAAACATTATTGAGTTGATTTGTGGCACGGAAATAAGATGACATAACTGCTTTCATTTCCATTGTTATCATTTATTTATCTTTTAAAGTTAGAACACATTTTTATGACGTTAAATACAACGGTTTTAAAATAGGATCTTAATTATAAAACAACTACAATTACAATTAATATTGTTTTTAATTTAATATAACAGACTAGAAAAGCTATTGTCAGTCTAGAGACTTTTAGGTACAAAAGACCAACTCTGGTCGCAGTACCGTATAATTTTCTCCTAAGGGAGACTTCCTTTAATATTAATATGATGCCCGGTTTATAGATTTATGTACATACTTCATATACTTCATACTTGTACATAGATTAAATTATAAATGGAAGATTATTCCATAATGAAAATAAAGTAAAGTGTTTCTCTTAGAGCAGAGAAGTCTATGACCAAGAAGAATACAAAATAAATGAGGGTGCTTTCAATAGTTTATAGAACAAAACCAACAGAATATTGTTCTTCGCCGACGCCAAGTGAACCCAGTTTTTATTTGCATAATCATGAGTATCTACAAAATTGCCAGATGCGTGTCTATCTATCTATTGTAAAAAGTAAATAAATATTTCGTATTGAAAACGAATAATATAAATATGTATAGCTAAAACTTTCCACATAAACAGACACACACACCCAATCAGCAGTCCAACAATCTGTGCGATATCCGGACTGTGTTCAGCAGTTTGCACTTGTCGAAAAGTGTTTAATGTGAAAACTTTGTAATTGTATACGTGTGTACATGTACGTATCTATATAAGTGCTATACTGTACATACGTACACAAATAATGCGGACAATTGAAATAGTTGATGCGACAAGATGGAAATGTAGCTCAATTGTGCAAAAGACGCCTGCCTGCCTGCCTGGTCAGCTCTCGCACTTGGCATCTTTGCAACAGCTACTTAAATTGTCATATTAAAGTTTTATTTAATTTAATGCCATGCCCATGCAGTGATATCGTTGTATGTGTATATGTATGTATATGCACTCACATATCAACAATTGCCGGCACTTACACCCAGCTACAGATACAGTGCATACAGTTAGAGATAAAGGCACACAAAAGATATGCCTGGCCGCAATTTGTTATAATTTAAATACAATTCAATGCGAGTTGACGCTGAAGCTGACGTTGATGCCTTCTCTTCCCTGGCATTTCCCTCTCGTGGCTATCGCAGCACCCTCAAGCTGAATGCTTTGAGGAAAGTACAGGAAGTTATTAGTTTCAAGAATTGCACGTGTGCTACCTGAGTAGAAGCAAATTGAACCCTAACTAACTTTTTCCAAATGCTCATAATCCAATATCATAAATATACAATATATAACGTATATAGTTATAAGATCAATTAATAAGTGATATATTTATTACTAAATCAAGCAAGAAAGCCACTGTCGAGTGTGCTAGATCGTTATGTACCCCACCTGATCGTTCGTCAAAATTACTTCTTAAATGTGTAGCTTTTATTTTTAGATTGTTTTGTATTGCATACTTGCAGGCAGTGCCTTTGCAATCAGCACGCTCACTTAGATTATTTATTAAATAACTTCTTTTTTAATTATCCGTTCGCAACCAAACTTTCAGTAATCATATAGACGATGTTAATTATTTTAGTGTTCAAATATCACTCCATTTTACAGGTGCCGAAGGGGGCATGGCCGAGTTCTAAAATATAAGACATAGTATTAGATGGATATGCTGATATCCACTCGGCTGCTGATGGTGATCAAGAATATATGTATTTTGTACGGTCACAGAAAGCTTTCTCGAAATTATAATACCCTTCTATCCTATAAGTATCGTGTATTTGTTCTCTATTAACTAGAACTTTAGTTAATGTTGTGAGTACAGGTTTGCAGGCAACACTGAGCAGGATATGTGCAAGGTTGTCTCTCAATTCACAATTTTGTATCTTAATATAGTTTCCCACCGTTAGTTTAATGTGGTGTTCATATGCGTGTCTGTGGGTGTGTGAGCTTCAATTATAATGTGTTAAATTGTGCCGACTTTGGCTTTGAATGTCGACTTCAAAGTGGGTTAACCCACATAGACACAACATCCATCTCAATTTGGATAAATTAGAGGCTTTGTTCCTCCAAAAAAGATTGGCTATTTTAAAGACAAGCTAAAGATAAATGAAATAAAGAGATTTGTCAGGAACTAACCGGTTAAATTTTTAGAAATATAACTAACAATGGTCTTTGTTAATTTGTTTAGTTATACATTGTTGCAACACGCTTATCAAACCTACTGTAATTGGAATCATAAATGCTCCGCTAAAAACCGGTTATCACGCCGAGCTATCTCTAAGCTTTTAGATAAGAGTTGGCTGACTATAATCACTATAATATAGTACAGAATTGGCGAAGAGAGTTTCCATTGAAATTTCTTTCTCTCGCCTGCAGTTTAAGTAAATCTTCCATTCAATAACAGCGAGTAGAAGAAGAGAGCACACGCGCTGAGTGTTTATTGTGTACGTGTATGTGTGAGTGTGTGTGTGTACATATTTTAATTTTGATTAGAATTTATTGCGCCACTCAAAAGGCAACGATGCGAAAAACCTGCCGCCCACCAAGCAGACTGATCTCTGCAGTCGGTTTGTCCAGCTGTCGTCGCTAAGCCTGCCCGTCTGTCCGTCCGTCCGTCTGTTTGGTCTATCCATGCCAGCTTGGCTACAGTACGTTTTCCATTGCCTCCAGTTAGAATATTAAGCCGAGTCTACCAATTGGTTTTTTCCGGGCATTTCATTCAAGCGCTGCCTCGACGATCGCAGAGAAACTTTTCTTCGTCTAAGGTTTTCAGTCGCCGACCTCACCCTCATCCTCTCACCTCGTCCCGTGCTCCGTGCGACAAGCAAATTAAGCGCGAGATACACTCGTAAATCTATTGTCATAACGCCTACGATGAGGAGCGACTAGACGTTGACTGTTGACTTTGTGCCTGCTGCGATCAGCATAGACCCGACCGAGCATATGATAAGTGCATGCGTGTGTGTGTCTGTGTGTATGTATGTGTGCGTGTGGCACACAGTTTGACATCATAGCCCGCTGCAGGGGCACATACATTTTAATCAGTGCTCAAGTACAAAAATCCAAGTCAGCACCGTAGTTCATTCGCTTCATTGCCGGTTGGTCATTTCAGATGATCATATAGGTACATATATTTAATGCCATATACTATAACGCACAGTTATGTTTATTATGCTGCCTGTCTGAATATTTCTTTCTCTCTCTCTCTCTCTCTCTTTCTTACCGTCTCCCTCTACCGTTTGTCATGGTCATGAACACAATTAAAAATGCCTGACGCTTAAGTAATTCCTTTGCTCAAATAGAACAGATTCTGTACTGGAATAGGTTTTAAGATCAGAGAGATTGACAAATAAACTTGAGAATGCTTTTAGTATAAATTTAAATATATTATACATATTTAAAACGATTCTTTACCTAGAACAATTATATATGTATAAATAATATAATACATACAATATTATAATATAATATTATATTATTCAACTTTTATCAAAATAATAGAAGTGATTATTAAATCCTGTATTTCTTCTGTATATTCCTTCAATATACATAGATTATGAAGAAATTTGTGCACTCTCATTATTTTAATAAGAGTTGTATACAATACTTTCCCATCTACCTGTTTTTGCTCTTTCAATGCTGTCCATAACTTTGTTTCATTCACAACTTATGTCCATCGACATTGAGACTGAGATAATGATGATATAAGCAACTGGGAACAGCTTTAATAGAATTGTTCCAATTGTTTGGGCAATTAACGGGTTAGGTTTAGTTTTAGCTGTGCATTGTCAATGCGATTTGCACGGTTTTCGCACGGTAACGCGGCGAATACGTAATGTGTGTGAATACAAACGCTTTGCTACAGTCCGTTTCGACGCTCCCTTTAGCAGCATATGGATTTCTCTGTTTCTGTTTCATTCGGTCGCCCTGAGTTGTAAATTATTTATGCCATCAATTTATTGGTCTGCAACAATGTTGCGCCTCTATTTATACAACTAAAAAGCCATTTAATATAATAAATATATACTAAATGTTGTATAGAAGTTATATACATTTGTCTAGAATGGGCAGCGGCATTTGCTTTGGGTGCTTATTGATTTTCCAAATATTTATTTGGCAAGAGAATACGGTTTGTTAGACTATTCAGGCACTTCTCTAAGTGGCACCGCATTGTGGTGATGGTGGCACAACTCGTTAACCACTCGTGTGCTGCGGCACGTGCTACAGGCGTGGCTCAAATACTTAAATGAAGCTGTCGCCAGGTGATATAAAAATAAACCCCAAGCTTGCCTATCAACACAAAGCACATAGACATAGATATACAAATAGATTACAATAGCAATGCGTTAGGTGATCCAAAAAATATGATGAATCGCAATACACATCGATGGCCAGTTAACGTTCACAGGTGTGCGTATATGTTACGATATCATATATATAAGTTGCAAGAATTGTGACAGACTACGTCAATGTGTAACAAGGAAGGGAATACAATGCCGCGCCTTGTCAGTTGACCATTTGTCAGCTGAATTCATCGCCAGCGGGCATCAAGTCTTTGTCAACTTTCCATGCGTTTTACATAAGCGACCCGAGAGAGGCACGAGTTGTACGATTTTTACTATTGCCACTTATACGATATGTGCTTGAACGTTCTCGTTTTGAGGTCACTGCTGCAACATCGTGCCAAAGTTTATCCACCGAGTAGCAAACAAATACACACACACACACATATCCACAACAGTACACTCAGGCATTTGCGAAGTGGTGTATCGTGTCATTACATAACTTGATATTAGAGAATGGAGGCAAAGACTCTCATTCTCACGCTCTCAGGCTCAGTGCCAGCCCTAAACCTAGCCCAGGGCAGCCCGTTTGGCCCAGAGCGCCGGCAACGCGGCCACTTAAAGTCAGTGCGCCCATTGTTTGTTTATTCGTTCTCGGTCCCTAAGTGAATCGCATTAGGCTTACAGTAATAACTGGCAGGACATCCCAACATACCCATGTTGTAAATATCAAGCTCAAGAGATAAAGGATTAAGTTTATTTGCCTCGCTCTCTGCGCTGAAAGAGGTCAAAAGTACTGTAGATTTTCGCTAAAATGAAATAAATTTGTTGTTAAAATTAAAAAGAATACTAGTTATCAACTGTTAAAGGATTCAGTCTGCATCAACTTTCTGTTTCATAGTTGGAAACATGGATAACTTAACTTTGTAATACTTACAATACGTTATTCTTCTTTGCGCTTTTCTTATTAACAAATCTATCGATAAAGACCATGTTCCATCTTTACTACTTTTATCCATTGATTTTATCGATAGTATTTTCGATTGTTATCATTTTCAATAGACGAACGATTATCCTCATCTCTTCCTCTCTCCACTTCTAAAATCTATCGATAGGGACCGTGTTTCCTCGATAATTTTGTATGTCTATTATGTCGATAGTTTCTTCGATTGTTATCATTCTCTAGTCTATAAAGAATTATTTTCTTATATCGATCAAAAACAGATTTGTTGAGTGCCTAAATTATTATGATTATTATTTCCAATAAAAAGTCATTTTACTGTACCTGAACAGACCCCCCCTTCTTCTCCAGTCGTTCGTGTTCGAATCCCTGTCAGTAACTTTTTTCGCATCTGTTTTTGCTGCTTTTGTCTCTATTGATTTTCTGTTTGGGTTTTGTGTTACTTACCCGTTGTATGTATGTGCGTGTGTGTGAGAGAGCTGCTGACATTTAGCGTAATTAGACTTACTCGTAGTCGAGCTCAAGTATCTAAAATAGAATTGCAGCCAACCCCTGTATCTGTATCCTTATGTGTGTGTATCTGTATTTAGATAAAAGTCCCTGAGATCATATAACGCTCTCATAATATGCATTTGTCCTTTTGCCTTTGGCAAGGGGTGGAGGGATGTCTAACATCTTGACATATATGAATAATTGACATCACTCTAGCAGAAGTGACGTCATTTTTGGGACGCTCGATAAACGATTAAAGCACAGATACGTATGGCGAGTAAATTGTCGAATTTCAAATAGTTTGACGCTTTGTTTTCGTTTTTAAGGCTGCTTATACAATTCATGCAAAACTCGAATCTTGCCTGACTGACACAGATTCCTGCGCACGATTTCCTCGAGAGAGAGACATACAGAGAGAGAGAGAGGAGGAGAATGAGAGGGCAGCACAGCGTCGAAGCGGTTACGAAGTGTCGTCTCTCAGCCTGAAGGAGGGCGCGCGTTGCTCCAGTTTCAAAGCTCTCGCACCACTGTGCATGTGCCCACCATTGCCCATTGCCTGCCTCACTTGTGACACTGCCATACATTCATTCGCGAGAGTTCGAAAGCTTTTCTAATGTAGCGCGAAACAGTAGGGAAGGTAGGAGCGAAACATCTGCTGAACGAAAGCTCAAGAGCGTCGTCGTCGTCGTTGTCGTCGGCAGAACAATATAGAACGAAGCGAATCGAAAGCTTAACCACTCGCGGCATGCTGAGAAATTTTCAGTCGAGCGTTGTTACCGAACTAGGAAGGTCGGTCTAACTGTAGTAGCTACTCTGAGCTCTCGTCTCTCAGTGTGTCTCGGGTGGTACCAGTACAGTGTGTGCCAGTACAGCTAGTACAGCTCTTTGCTCCGCTCTGCCCGCCTGCCCGCCGCCTGCGTTGCGCCTGGTTGCGCTGTGGCCTGCTGCCTGCTTACACAATAACTGTGCATCGATAAACCCAAAGAAGAAGCACACACAGGATACGAATATATATACATAAAAAGCGAACAATCGGCCCTCTTAAAAAACTCTTAAGCTGTCTCTCACACAGCTTAACGAGTAACGTGTGTGTGTTTGTTGTTATTGTTGTTCTAAGCATTTAAGCAAAAAAAAAGAAGAAAAGCGAAAGAAGCAGTGCAAATAAGTTTTAACTCACTCTAAAACGGGGTAGTTTTCTGTGAAATCCCCTCCACAACCCCCTGCTCCGACAGAATCCGAAACCGAGTACGGCTACGCTAAACGGAAGACGGGAAAAATTGTGTAATCTCACTCGACGTCTAAAAGGTAGACAAAAAATGCAAAAATGCAAAAAAAAAAAAAAGAAAAAACATTCAAACAAGACTTTTTGGGTATCTGTTTTTTATGTTGTTGTTCAACTGCAGCAACGAGCGGACCCTATACTCACTTCTTAGGGGGGCCCAACGACAACGTCCTTGTACAAAATCGATTTTCCAAAACTTCATGCCAGCCGTAGTGGATACGTTCTTATGTGGTGTATACATATAATATATGCACTTCTACTATATGTAACATATCTGTATAGGTAAACCGTTTTATGAAGTGTATGACCGATCGAGAGACTTAATGATCGGATGTGTATAAGAATATGTTATTATAAAGATGCTGATCCGTTCACCTTTGATCGTTATGTACTATATTGATTTGATTTGAGGTTTATCTCGGTCCACTTGACTTGTAGAGAAATTAAGATAAATATGTGTGTGTATTTGCATGTGTTTCTGTACCTCCTCTTTGACCATCCTCCTCCTCTTTCTCCAGAGGTCTGTGCACATTAATTTTTGTACCGCTGACGTAGCTTTGTGGCAATGAAATCGTTTAGATTCAATTGCGGAATAGCTGTAATTTTCTGGCCACCCCAACCCACACATAATCCCCCTTGATGAAAAAAGAGAATCATAGGATCCAGAGAGTGTCATAAGAGCGGGTGGCGAGGAGGGTGGTGGTGGTGGTGCAGATGGAGAAGAAGGGTACCTACAATGGAGGAGAGCAGTATCGACCACCCGCCGTTGTTGGCTATTTCATAATTCTGTTCTGTGCTGGCAAAGCGTAGCATAGAAACAGAGATGGACATGCGGAGAAGAAGCACAGAGCCAGAGCCAGAGAAGGAATGGAAACAAAAACACTAAAATTCTTGTACATTTTACATTTCCACATTTGCACATTCTCTCTGTCTCTCTCTCTCTTGAAATTCTCTGAGCGCACTTGCGCTCTCTTGGTGCGTCTAATTTCGAACTGACATTGCATCCGAATTCGAAAATCTCTCTCGCTCTGAGCACTGTAGCTTTTTCTCTTTACTCTCACTCTGGCGTGGTCTCTTTCTATATTTCTCTCTCTGTTTTTTACTGTTGTCGTGTGCCGTTATTTTACATCCTGCCGCCTCTGCAGCTTTTTGGCTGCAGTTTCTATTTCCAGTCTGCTTCCATTTCCAATTTCCATGCCGCCTCTCCGTCTGCTCCATTCCTCTTTCTCTCGTTCTCTTCCTATCTCTCTCTCTCTGCTTTCGTTTCGTTCTGCTTTGCCCTTCCATTGACTGCGGTCCACTTGCTGCTTCGCCGCCTTGCGCTGGCTCCTTTCTCCCTTCCAGGGTCGTTTTCTTGTAATGCCTGCCTGCAGATTGTTGCATAAGCTGAAAATCATTAAATTTTTCTTTTTTGACTTTTTCTATCATTTTTTACTTTTGCTTTTTTATTTTTTATTGCAGTTACGTTGAATGTTTTTAGTCGGTTTTTAGTTAATTCATCATTTTAATTATATTTTAAACGTTTCTCTGTAATTTCAACATTATGAGTGTCCAGGTGGGTAAAAATATCGCACAGCAAATAAAAATCATTATTTTAACAGTTAGTTCCATAAATTAACTTACGTTTATTAGCATTTTAAGGTTACTTTTAAATGTGTGTCCAATTGAACTTAATCATTTTTTAATCTATATCAGTGAGGGAGTCTCCAAAGAGTTCTAAAGTAAACTTTTAAAGTTATTCTAAAAGTTTAGCTTGTTTAATAATTAGAGCATTCTACTGAGAGTTCTACTATGTAGTAGCTGTGTGTGGGTGGCTGCGTGTGTCTGATAACAACTGCAGTTATTGTATACGATGTAATTGACAGAAGAAAAGCTGCAAAAGAAGAGGAAACATGCTAGAAACTGAAAACAATTAGCAGACGAATGTAAAAAGTAAGCATAGAGAAACGTGCCTAAAGCTGAGATCATTAATGTTCAAAATGAAAACGAAAACAGTCTTCACAGAATACCCCGTTTAAGCACAGCTGTGCCTAGAAACGTGTTAAAAACAGGTACTATATATATCGACCTGCATGAACCCAAGCTTAAATGATCTATATATTTTTAAACCTTAACTGGTTTTGGGTTTCAATTTGATTTACTTTTATTTGTGATAAGATCAAGCGGCACCACCTGCAGCAGTTTTGAGTGGTTCTGTTCTGGTTTCAGACTGGATCGAACCAACCAAAAGAGAAGCTCACTCAAATCTGCTGTGATATGCACTTTAGTTCACTGAGAATTGTTTACAATTGTCGTTGCCATTGTGCCCCGTAATTTGCTTACTTTTTGGGTTACGCCCGCAAATTTACACGTATTTCTATATATGCGTGTGTGTGTGTGTTTAAATACTATTGCATTGATTGAACAATTAGAATGCCGTTTTCTGTCAATTCTTTATCTCACTCGCTGTGCATCCGATAGATGCTCTTGCTATTTATTTGTTGTAAATTGATATTCAAGTTCAAAAGGCAAATGGTTTGCGCGACAAAGTGCGCGACACACACACACACACACACAGACGCATACAGCAACAACTAAAACGAAACTAGAGATACATTTGTATCTGAGCGCTTAATTGGCAACGTTATGTAAACTTCTCTGTGTCGCTGGCCATTGTCGCATTTTGATTTATATCCCATCCATCCTGAGTAGCGCCCCGTGACAGCTACAGCTACTGTGTCCACAGTGGCTCGTCCGCACCCCAGTGGACCATCTATCCATCCATGTGACATTCTAATTGTTTGCCCACAGCACAGCTTGGCGATTCACATGCTGTGTTTTGTCTCTATTTTGCAACAATTCGCAACAATTCAAAAGTTTTCAATGGCCGCGTGACGGCGGCAAACTTGCCTTGTCTCTCTTGTGACTTTGTTTCCAAATGAATTGAAGCATGAACATGAACAAACATGAACAACAAAACGAACGTAAGCTTTGGAATTCAATTAATTTGTGTAGGAAAATTAGCGCCATCCACTTATCTGTATTTGTATACATATGTTAACAGTTGTTTGCACTAAGGTTAGTACTAAGCAGTAGTTAAGTTACAGTTAAGCCTTATATAACACTAACGGTATTTATTGCATATTTTCCTTTTCGAATACAGATTGTTTAGCGAACGTTTATCAGCATATAGAAAGTCCTGCTAATAAGTAAAACAAAGCAATACAACAGAGAGAGAGATCAATTGAAATTGATTCAAAACTAATAAAAAGTGCGTAAGCAGAACTCATGACAATAATCTTGAAAATATAGGATAATCGTATACTATGGAGAGCCAACAAACATTACGATTTATTTCATGCCCCCGCTCGCTATCTTAATTACTTGATGCCCCTCCCGGCCTTCCCACTCATTAAACTGATTAAGCAAATATGCAATACTCGATCAAGAAACAAAACAATGCGAACAAATTTGATTTTGTTCTCTCATCTAACGTTCTTGCCGGCGTCCCACTGAGCGCCAAAAACCGATCGCGACGGGTTTGTTTAGAGCACCATTATACACCCATAGTATACATATATACATAAATATATACACATACACATGTAGTACTTATCTGTATACATTTTCAATCGATATATGTATCTGCCGTCCTCGTTCTTATGCGTTCGCTCTCTTTGTTTTGCATGAGTGTTTATTTTCCCCATACCAAATAGAGAGAAAGAGAGAGAGAGTACATACATAGCGTATATCTATCTCTAGATCCGATTATTTGTGTATTATAATTTTGTTTGCCCTTGTGCACCTTGTTTTTGATTGTCAAATGCATTTTAATGAGTTCAAATTGCAGTCTGACTCTGATTCATTAGACCATTTGCTGATAACCGCCGCGATGGTGTGCCCATTTTACATTTACTGACGTCAACGGCGTTAAGTAGGGTATTATTTAATTGTTTCAGGCCACACAAATCAATTCCAATTCCAATATTGTAGTACTATTTTCCAAGCGCCGGCACATGCGCCCTATCGCCCATTGTCGCTTCCAGTGCTTGAGTAAGTTCTGTTCCGTTACTCAAACTCTTTAACAGAGTGCGTGATTCATCGTCCTTTCGTTTGTCCTTATACCATATATATGCATATTGTAGCTATAAGTTTATATATGTTGAATCATGCTCATGTTTCATATATGTTAATTTTAGACGTAGTTATTACAACAATTACTCATGCTATCCCTTAGTATTATGTTAATTTTAATATGTTATGTATTTAGTCATAATGAAATTATTCCATTATCGAAATAAGTTTTCTAGTTTATTCATTCAATTCAATTATGCTTGTCTTTCGTTTTGCCATTGTTTGTTACGTTTTGATTTGTTTTTCTTCCCGTTCATCATCAATCAACATCATCAATCAAACCCACAATCAATACCTATCAAAAGCTTGAGAGGCAGGATTCCTATCGATGCGCCACGGTTATTGCAACCGATGACGACAATCGCACAGCCGATGGACACTACAAGGTAATTTGCAAATTCCCCCCCCCAACTCGATACACTCACATACTCACATATACATATACCCGTACATACATACATACACCCCGTACTTGAAGTTTTCATCGATTTATTCCATTTATACCGATTTGTTTATGCTTTTAATTTTATTACTTTGTGCGCTTATTTCATTCTTATTCTTACTTAAAATTCGCATCGATTTCCGTTTCTCTCTCACTGCATTTATTTTTTATTTATTTATACATAATCTGGGCATGCTTCCAATATTATTTGCCGCTTGACATTTGCAAAAAATAATCGAAAATCTTAATTATAGCACCGCCATATCTGACCAATATTTGGTACATACACAGACTGTATACTAGACAAATCGTATTTCGTATGTGAATGAATCAGTCAGAGAACCAAGTGACTTTGCTTTTAAAACTAGCTTAAACCAGTTTCGGGCTTTTCCAAATTATTTCAACAATGTTGTGACGTCAAACCAAGCTAATTATAGGTAAAACAACAAATATTGTGTACCTCATAGAAATGATATATAGTATGTTGAAGAGAGTCTAGACAAGAGGCAGCTGGCGCGTCTATATGTTTAAAATATACTATATTGATATTATTTATAATCGGCTGCTGAGGAGGACTTCTTTGCCAATTCGATAGTTCTTTGAGGTCAATGTGCGTGATAATACATAGAGAAAATCTGCTATTAGCTTCTTTTATTATTCAGCAACAAATTCAGCTAGTTTTTGATTTCATTTAAATTTTATTTTCAATTTGTATTGTTTTGTTTTCTTTTTGTAAATTAGTCTTTGGCATTTGTTTTGCTTCATGCTCATTTATTTACGTGACATTCACATTGAAAGCGTTTTGCGCGCGACTAATATCGGCACACTTGACGTTTTGCATGCTATCCCTCCCCCCTATTCCTGTGGTCTGCTTATATTAACGAGTAGTGATCAATGCGAATATTCTCACGCTCGCAATTGCAAAACATTCGATAATATATAATATATACATACGAATACAAACATTAACATGTAGAGACTATCGGAATTACAGCGAATAATTAATTGGTGTTTGGTAAGTTGGGTACATTGATAAGAGTGGAGAAACTAAGCTTTAAAATGCACCCTATATTAACTACTTACAATCGGTACACCTTGGGCTTTAAAAACAACGGTTAATGGCATGAAGTAAATCGATTTTTGTGTGTCGGCTTTGGGTTCCCCCTACCAATCTTTGTGCAATCTCATTAATTCTTAAACTAATCAATATATTTTGCTTAAATATAATCAGTCAAGACGCAAGATGCCGGCCAAAGCAGCTAAGAAAGAGAATTTAGATGATCTCAAACAGGAGTTGGATATCGACCATCATAAAATCTCTCCTGAAGATTTGTATCAGCGCTTTCAGACACATCCCGAAAATGTAAGTTAGCTTCGCATTATTATTTTATTATATTTGGTTTTCACAATTGAGTTTTCCTTTTTCGATAATCCGTATAGGGTCTGAGTCACGCTAAGGCCAAGGAGAATTTAGAACGAGATGGTCCCAATGCGCTTACACCGCCCAAGCAGACACCCGAATGGGTGAAGTTCTGTAAGAATCTGTTCGGTGGCTTTGCTATGTTGCTGTGGATCGGTGCTATCCTTTGCTTCGTCGCCTACTCGATTCAGGCAACCACCAGCGAGGAGCCATCCGATGATAACTTGTATCTGGGTATTGTACTTTCCGCTGTCGTCATCGTGACAGGCATCTTCTCATACTATCAGGTGAGGTGGAATTTTCGTTTGTAATTGATATATGTTAAAACTCACGAAAACTCATTACTCATTAAAGGAATCAAAAAGTTCAAAGATCATGGAGTCGTTTAAAAATATGGTGCCCCAATTTGCCACTGTGATTCGTGAAGGCGAGAAACTGACGCTGCGCGCCGAGGATCTTGTGCTGGGCGATGTGGTTGAAGTGAAGTTCGGTGATCGTATTCCCGCCGATATTCGCATCATTGAGGCACGTAGCTTTAAGGTCGATAACTCATCGTTGACTGGCGAATCGGAGCCCCAATCGCGTGGTGCTGAGTTCACACATGAGAATCCTCTCGAAACTAAGAATCTGGCCTTCTTCTCGACCAACGCCGTGGAGGGAACTGCTAAGGGTGTTGTCATCAGTTGCGGCGATCACACTGTTATGGGTCGCATTGCTGGCTTGGCCTCCGGTCTGGATACCGGCGAGACACCAATTGCTAAGGAAATTCACCATTTCATTCATTTGATTACCGGCGTAGCTGTGTTCCTTGGCGTTACCTTCTTCGTTATTGCATTCATTTTGGGCTACCACTGGCTGGATGCTGTTATTTTCCTCATCGGTATTATTGTGGCTAACGTGCCAGAGGGTCTGCTGGCCACTGTCACTGTGTGCCTGACCCTGACCGCCAAGCGTATGGCATCGAAGAATTGTTTGGTAAAGAATTTGGAAGCCGTCGAAACTCTGGGATCCACCTCGACCATCTGCTCTGACAAGACCGGCACACTCACTCAGAACCGTATGACAGTCGCTCATATGTGGTTTGATAATCAAATCATTGAGGCCGACACCACTGAGGATCAGTCGGGTGTTCAATACGATAGAACTAGCCCTGGATTCAAGGCGCTCTCTCGCATTGCCACTCTCTGTAATCGTGCCGAATTCAAAGGTGGCCAGGATGGTGTACCAATTCTTAAGAAGGAAGTCAGCGGTGATGCTTCCGAAGCTGCTCTGCTCAAGTGTATGGAACTTGCTCTCGGTGACGTGATGAACATTCGCAGGCGCAACCGCAAGATTGCTGAGCTGCCATTCAACTCGACCAACAAGTATCAGGTGTCCATCCATGAGACCGAAGACACAAACGATCCACGCTATCTGCTGGTCATGAAGGGTGCTCCCGAACGTATTCTGGAACGTTGCTCAACCATTTTCATCAATGGAAAGGAGAAGGTGCTGGACGAAGAGATGAAGGAGGCTTTCAACAATGCCTACATGGAGCTTGGTGGACTCGGTGAACGTGTGCTTGGCTTCTGTGATTTCATGCTGCCCTCCGACAAATACCCAACCGGCTATAAGTTCAACACTGACGATGTTAACTTCCCAATTGATAATCTTCGTTTCGTTGGTCTCATGTCCATGATTGATCCCCCACGTGCTGCTGTGCCCGACGCTGTGGCCAAGTGCCGTTCGGCTGGTATCAAAGTTATTATGGTTACAGGTGATCATCCAATTACTGCCAAAGCTATTGCCAAATCTGTCGGCATCATTTCGGAGGGTAACGAGACCATTGAAGATATTGCACAGCGACTCAACATCCCCATTTCTGAGGTCAATCCTCGTGAGGCCAAGGCTGCTGTTGTGCACGGCGCCGAGCTGCGTGATGTATCCTCTGATCAACTGGACGAGATCTTGCGCTATCACACTGAGATTGTATTCGCCCGTACATCGCCCCAACAGAAGTTGATCATTGTTGAGGGTTGCCAGCGCATGGGTGCTATTGTGGCTGTCACTGGTGACGGTGTCAACGATTCGCCTGCCTTGAAGAAGGCTGACATTGGTGTCGCTATGGGTATTGCCGGTTCTGATGTATCCAAACAGGTGTGTACAGATGGACACTTTATGAAATTATAAATCACTATTATGTATCTTCTTTTTGGATTTGATAGGCTGCTGACATGATCTTGCTGGATGACAATTTCGCCTCCATTGTTACTGGCGTTGAGGAAGGTCGTTTGATTTTCGACAATCTGAAGAAATCCATTGCCTACACCCTGACCTCGAACATCCCTGAAATCTCGCCATTCTTGGCCTTCATTCTGTGCGATATACCACTGCCATTGGGTACAGTTACAATTCTGTGCATCGATTTGGGTACCGACATGGTAAGTTAGCCTCCATTCCCCTTTGGCTTAATAGAAGTCTTCCCAAAATTTATTGTAACTGTATTTATGTACCTTAGAGATTATTGAGCAAGTTAATTGTAATTCCAATTGTAAAGTCAACTCAGGTCTTGTAGTTTGTTAAGAATTTGAAATAACTTGTATAATTTAAATTGAATTGCGATTGTGCTGCCTGCTTGCCTGTCTGGGGCGCGCGCACACAGATACCAGCCATATCGCTGGCCTACGAGGGACCCGAAGCGGACATTATGAAGCGCCGTCCACGTAATCCAGAAGTGGACAATCTAGTCAACGAGAGGTAAACAGCGTTTGCACCAAAAATGAACGCTGTTAGGATTAGGCTCGCCGCCCAGCCAGGCTATCTTTAGGCTACCATTACTTATACTTTTGTAGTTTAAGTACTTCGAAATAATGTGATACATCTACTCTATAGTGTATACAGCATTTATATTCTTATGTAATTCTTTTGTATTGCAATCGATCGCCCGACCAATCCAATCCAATCAAACTTTTGAAACACACAGACACACACTGACACAGACACACTGTTTCACCCTGTATTCGTACTCGAACCCGAAATTGAATCTGTAAAACGTTTTGCTAATGATACTACCTGCAATAATCCAAAACTAGGTGCCAGCCATATCATTGGCCTACGAACACGCTGAAGCCGATATTATGAAGCGTCCGCCACGTGACCCATTCAACGATAAATTAGTGAACTCAAGGTGCCAATCAAGTCAATTTCTACTCCACCTTAACACCCACACACACACATATACACCTATACAAAACTCATATACAAACATATACTCTCACACACAGACATGAAGTTACACACATACCCATAATACTACTACATATGCACACTAAACGTTGCCACTTAAAGATATAACTAAAAACAAGCGTACAGCGATTAAGCTGCAACATCATAAACTATAACTAATCGATGTCTGTGTATGTGGCTGGATTGTAATTAGCATAAGCGTAAATCAATTCAAAAAAACAAAAGCCATAACAATTTACTTGCTATACGAAAGCAGCGCAAGCAACTAACTAACAAGTCGTTTCGTATTTATGGTTTACAACTATCTATATAAGATTATCATTTAAACCCAATATACATACGTTCGTGCATTACCTCATGCATCGTATCCTCTCAACATTTTGTATAACATGTCAGTAGCATCGCGTCTATCATTGACATTCGCCCCATGCCTCTATCCGCCATACATTTAATACTACTAACTAGTTCGTATACCTTATCGAATAGTTCTGATCATCATCTTCTTTGTACATTTCAATCTCCAACGATTGGTTCACATTTTAAATCTTATGTTTTTCTTTTTCATTCATCAAAACTTATTCAATTTGGCCCACATTCACATACAACAACAAACAACATTCTGCCTTTGTGTAAATTGGCAATTTTCAAATAGAATCGCCTCTATAATTCTAACGCTCTAAATGTTAATTGGTGTGCGTTGTATTTGTTTTATTTATCTCACCTCACCAAAAATTGTTTCAAAAGTTTTTGTTGCTGTTGTATAACCAAATTCTATTAACAAATCAATTCCACCGTTCACTTTCATACTTATTTTGCTGATATATTTGGCATTTTATCATTTTTGTTATGATCCTTTCAGTTTGTATAGACAAAAAAGCAAAACAAAAACAAAACACCCAAAAATAACAGGAAAATTAAACCTAACATTGCAATCGTTCACTTATATATCTATTTGTATTGGCATTTAATCTAGATTCAGCAAATAATACCAAAAATTAACTGCACACAAGTCGTAGCGAACTAGTCCCAGCATACTTACACGCTCAGACCGATCACTTTGAGAGGTCTTGAGCAATTGCAAAATTACCAAAATTTAAGTTAATATTAATTTCTTTTTAAATTATTTAAGTTCTTACACCAGTTCTCCATACTTATAATGTAACAGTATTTTATGTCTATTCGAAACTGACCCAAAACTCAATTCAACTCATATGTCAGCTGATTAAGTTAGTTATAAGTCAGATCTTAAGTCGATGAAGATTTAGTTGATAAGTTCATTAAGTTTTTAACAGTGTCAACGTTGGATTTGCTGTTGTCTATTCCCTGTGTCACTGTTTCTAATCTCAGACAGAGAGAAAGCTGTTTTTCTAGCGAGAATGAAAATGAGAAGAAAAGTGTTATTTTCCATAATTTATCGTATTTATTTTGAATTTATTTTTCCCACTACGGTAAACGCTTGCACGTTTAGGTGCCAGCTATTTCCTTAGCCTATGAGACGGCTGAATCCGATATTATGAAACGCCAGCCCAGGAATCCCTTTCAAGATAAGCTGGTCAACGAAAGGTAAAGTTTTTCTTTGTGCTATCCAAAAACCAATAAACTACATAAAAAAACC
The DNA here is from genome assembly GCA_018903715.1 of Zaprionus davidi. Classification (NCBI taxonomy): domain Eukaryota; kingdom Metazoa; phylum Arthropoda; class Insecta; order Diptera; family Drosophilidae; genus Zaprionus; species Zaprionus davidi. The sequence goes on from JAEIGL010000003.1 coordinate 7,941,198, forward strand.
AATAGAAAATAAAAAAAAAGTGAAAAAATACCAGAGTCAACACAAAACATACAAAGTAAATTTGAGGTGCAAATACATAAACAAAATCCAAGTCGAGAAAAAAAAAGTCAAATATTTTGCTAACAATCTTTTTCTGCAACTTCAGCAAGAATATTATTAAATTTTTTTAATCACTAAGCTCAAAGCAAATGTAATAATTGATAAATCAAATCCAATTTCAAAGTAATTTTTCGGTATACATTTTTCGGTCAAGGACTTTAAAGCAAAGTACGCTTCCTACAACTAAAAATATTTAATTGAACTCTCTTGTCTGTTACTAAACTAAAATCTAAGAACTTTAAAAATTAGCTTCAACTCTTTATTAGCTAATTTCAACTTATATTTTCAGTTTGAGTGTTATTGTTTTATGTTATGCATTTCTTTGATTCTACTTCAGAAATTGCTATTTTTTATAATTTATATAAAATGAACTATTTCTTGTATAATTGGACATCAGGTTGAAATGTGTTTTCTTTTGTTTAAATGTTTTATTTTTTATGTGTTTTATCTATTTTATTCTTTTGTTTTATTTTTTACTGTTAATTTTCTCTTGCCTTTCTGGAAGTTTTGAATTAGTTAAATGTTTAAACTTAAATAACGTAACTTTGGAATTTCTTCATAGAATTATTGTTTAACTCTACTGTCGAATCTCTAGTTAAATTTCGAGTAATTTATTCTTTTCGATTTGAAAGCACTTTCAAGATGATCTAGTCTTTGTTTCCAAGATCTTTCGCTGTCAAGCAATGTCACAGGGCTGTAGGCCCCATTCAAGTATTTACCTAAGTACTTATCTTTCCATTTCTTTTTCAATTATCTTAAATTTAATTAATGTTATTTTTGTACTTTGTTTATTTTTGTCTGTTTGTAATTTGCGCTTTTCATACTATATAAATGCAATGATATAATTCTATGTACAAGTTATATGCGCATAATCGTATTAAATATATACATACATATATAGCAACAATTTAATTATGTAATTTCAATAATTTGTTTTGCAAATTTTCAACTTATTTATAAAGAAAGTGAAACAAACACAAAGAAAAACTACTTATTCTGGTGATACAACTTCAAACAATTGATTCAAATTCAACATTCCTCCCTCTCACAATGAGATTAAAGCACCTGAAAATCCACACTTGGAAATATTTAAACTGAATATCCCTCTATTTTCGAAAGCCGTCCACCTATAGCGATTTTGCAAATCTGCCTTATTCTATTCAAGATATTTAAACACTGAAATCGGTACTTGGCGTGCTCTTTTGCTTACTTTTTGTCTCTCTTATTCTTCTGCTTGAGTACTTTCCTCGGAGATCAAAATCTTTCAACTGGCCTATGATTACTATGCTTTTAACACTAACTTTATTTCTAATTAAACTCCAATTATAAGAAGTGTCTTATCATTTGTGTATCAGAATGAGATTATCCTTTTGTTTTCAACTTTTAAGTCAATTTCTTATTGAAGGTAAGTGAAGTCTACGTTGTTCCGGAAATCATAAAACTGAAGATAAGAGTTTCTAATCTCCAAATGCACTCTGGAGATAATTATTTGCCAAAATTGAACATCTACTAAGATTCAATGACTCAGCTAACTTTCCACTTGAAACCCACGACTTATTTTACGCTAGTGCAGGTTGAATTCTACAATTAGTAAATTTCTCATATGAATTTGTGTATCTCTTTGAATACTTATTTATGCTAAATACTGTATCTTCGCCTTAATACATTTCTAGCTCGAATAAACACACGTCATTTACAGTTTGTCTGTAAGAGTATTATCATCTAATACTTTAACTAGTGAATTCTATTCGACCCCATCAAGCACATTCTATCACTATCATATATGAAGAGATCCTATGATCTTGCTCGAACCAAATTCAAATCAGTCAAAATCAATCGCTGATAAACTTTCATCGAATTTAGTTTTTGATTTGTAGTGAAACCAGTCACATGCCATAAAAAAAACTGGCTATTTAGTCTTAACGATTTAATCTTTATATGTATATATTCTTACATACATATATGAAAAGAAAAATCTAGTGCAAGTTAAGCTCTAAGCAAACTCTATACCATCGTACGTTCTGTTATTTGGGTGCTGATCTTTGGCTCCCGATCTGTAGTCTTAGCTTTTTAAGTACACAGGAGCAACATGCATATATATTTGTGTAACAACTACAAAGACTCTATCTAAACTACCATATATAGATATATCTAAATACCAAAATAATCATCAACCAACAAAACACACACTGAGAACCAATGACACACGCTCTTTAACACTGTGTAACGCTCTACTTATGTACCAAATGCAACTTCCTTCTCTATCTAAGTACTAAATCTACTACTACTATTACTACTTCTATTACATTTAATTTTAACGACTATTTTAGTGGATATATTTCTTAGTATATAACAAGTATTTATTATATACAATATATACCAACAAGAGATTCTTCGTCAACTTTAACCAGTTCTTCCTTTTTCGTATTTTCCCCCACATTTTTTTCAACATTTGTTTTATATCTTTCTTTTGATCAAACTCAATAATTAAAAAAATACAAAAACTTTAACGCACTTCTACAAATAATACTAACAAAATACCAAATAACAAACGCTATTATACCGCAAGATACCGGCCATTTCACTCGCTTACGAGCAAGCCGAGAGCGATATTATGAAGCGTCAGCCGAGAGATCCATACCGCGACAACTTGGTGAACCGCAGGTCAGGAAAAAACTAACAATAAGGTTTACTCCAAAAAGAAAAAACAAAATATTACCAAAAAAAAAAAAAAAAAAACCAAAAAAGTTGTTTACTTTTAGTTGTTTAGTTACAAAATACTAGAAAATGAACAAACATGCAACCATCTTATTACCATTTCCATCTGTTTGAGTTGTGTGTGTATCGCGTACCCTTTTACTCAATTTGGTCAATTTAATTATCAAAAAAAACCAACAAACACACAAATTTTTAGTGCAACCAAAAAAAAAAAATAAAAAAAATTGCGATTGTTTGTTCGTTTGCTGATGCAATCTTTTCGTTTGGGTTCGTTTTCATCTATTCCAATTCTTCCTTCTTCTATACAATGTGAAAGATTCTTCATATTCCCAGTCTAAAAAGAATTTTGAGTTAATATTCGTTTGCATATTTGGAGACAAATTTTCAAGAATTATTATGTATCATTTTAGTTTCAACCCTATAAATATTTGAGCTCTTAATGTGGAATGGAAATTTTTTAATATCAAAATACTCTTCGAATATCGATTGTGTATTTTCAAAATTTAAAGAATCCTTTCTAGTACTCGTTTAATTTTTCGAAAACATTCCAAATTAATATCCTATTGTCATTGTTATCGTTTTGTGTTTATCAAATCTTAAATGTGCCTCAATGTGTTTGTTAGTCGCACAACCAAACTATCGAAAGGATAAACTACACACAAATGTCACCAAACAGTTTGTGTTCCTTGGAACTTTCTTGTCGTTGGGAAAGCTTCTGATCGTCTAATGATGTAGTTACAACGAATAACGCAAACCAATTCAAGCTTTTAGACCATGTTTTGAGGCTTTGCCGCTGGTTAAAAACAGAACATCACACATACACACACACACACACAAACACACATGCATTTATACATATATAAACATAAATATTCACAGACAACAATAGGAGTAGACAAGACTAGCGATAGTCATACTATATACATTTCTAGACAAAACTTTAGATAAACAAACAAAAGACAACAACAATAACAGCTACACAAGCAAGAACAACAACAACCAACAACAATAAAAACAACATTTTGAAGCTTTCTGCAGTTACTTTTAGTCGAGTTTAGTGCGTTCCTTGTAGTTGAGTTTGTTCGAATCGGCAAATCTGCTTCAATTGTGTTCTACGTAGATGATACACTCATAACTATATATCAATCAATACTATACCAATGTCAATATAAATCTCAAGTCTGGTTCCAAGTGTCGAAGTACAAGCCATGCCTCGCAGTAAGTCTCAATGTGGGCTCGGTTCGGTGCAGTTAATCAACAACAAGAACAACAACAATGGATTTTCTCCATATTATGTTATGAAAATAATTATTATTTTTAAGTGAATCAATGTATTTTATATAATTTACGTTGGAAAAGCATTTCGAATGCGTTTCCTTTATGTTTTTATGTATGTTTCTATTTGTTATTTATTGTTATGCCTTAAGTTTATTTACAATATTCTTAACTTTATTAAGCGTAAGTAAATGAAAGAGAAACTGGTATATAAACCAAGCAGAAAAAAAACCGAAAAAGTTTGCTGCATTTGCTTATCCTGTTATGTGCTTTTAGTTTTCTCAACAAATCCAAACACCAATTGCATGTTTATAACAATTCTATGTGTATATATGTATCTGTAGATCATAGCTGCATGTTTGTAATCCGCTACCCCACCCTCAAAACTAACAATAAGAACTTTGCTTTTCACCTCATCTTTAACAAGATGAACAAATAAACGGAACAAAGAAACGTTTCTTTGCTCTTTCACGCTTTCATAAAACGCGCGCTTTTGAAATCAAAAGATATTCGCTCTACAACACAATCCACGCTATATAACGTAAAGATTAACACCTTAATAACTTAAAAAACAAAAAGAAAAACTATATTAATTTGCTAAAAGAAAGAATACATCGATGAGCTTAAAGGTAATGTGGCATCTGTAACTGTAACTAACATATGATAATCTCTCTAAGAACTGCCAAAAGAGCTGCGGTCGGTTTGGTTCAGGGTTTTTGGTCTACTTAATCTTTAATCTTAATTTCCTATTTGTATAGTTTACCTGCAATTAAAACTATCTTTTAATTTGTAACAAAAACCTTGACCAACTGTAGATTTAGTACTGCCTACGCAATCAATGCCCGATCTTTAATGCTCGCAAAGCTGTAACAAAAAAAAAAAAACATCAACAAATACCACACAATTGTTAAAAAAAAAACAACTGCATTGCACTGAACACCCCCATCTAACGTATACGTATGCTTCTCTATTCTCTATTGCTCTTTCGCGAACTGCTCTAAAACAGATTGATTTCGATGGCCTATGGACAAATTGGTATGATTCAAGCTGCTGCCGGTTTCTTTGTATACTTTGTCATTATGGCTGAGAACGGTTTCCTGCCCATGAAACTGTTTGGCATCCGTAAAATGTGGGACTCCAAGGCTGTTAACGATCTAACTGATTCCTATGGTCAAGAATGGGTTAGTAACATATTTTACAGCTAATCGAATGATTCACTAAACAGTTTCATATACAATTATTTAGACCTATCGCGATCGCAAGACATTGGAGTACACCTGCCACACTGCCTTCTTCATCTCGATTGTGGTTGTGCAATGGGCCGATTTGATCATCTGTAAGACGCGTCGTAACTCCATCTTCCACCAGGGCATGCGTAACTGGGCCTTGAACTTTGGCCTTGTGTTCGAAACAGTTCTTGCAGCCTTCCTCTCATACTGTCCGGGCATGGACAAGGGTCTGCGTATGTACCCCCTGAAGTGAGTGCCCAAATGAATACAGTACACTCTCATGATGATGATTAACTAACATATGTTTTTGATTTACTTACTAGACTTGTCTGGTGGTTCCCAGCCATTCCATTTATGTTGGCCATCTTTATCTACGACGAGACGCGTCGTTTCTACTTGCGTCGCAACCCTGGAGGCTGGTTGGAGCAGGAGACATACTATTAAATGCCTACAACTACACCAACACGTACACCTACACCAACACTAACACCCACACAGCCACAGCAACACCCACACACGTGTACGCCCATAATACAACTACTACTACTATTACACTGTATCAGCAAGAACAACAAATAGTAATTGTTTATTTACCACACCAAGGCCACACGACCACACGTGCAACCACAGCAGAGCTCTGTGTGGCTGGCTACAACAATAACAGCAACAACAACAACAGCAACAATAACTGCGGCTGTAATGGCAACCACAACAACTGCAAGAACAGCAACAAGAACAACTTGAGTAACCGCAACAGCAACGACAGCTATAGCATAAAACATACGGCGATATGTTTTAGAGTTTTAATTTAATTATTTAAAGTAAACAAACAAACAAATACAAAACAAAATGCAAGCGATAATTATTTTAAACGTTTAAGTAAATTTAAATTATAAATTAAAGCTATAAATAAGATTTAAATAAAAATAAAGTAAAACATTTCAACAAAAACAAAACAAGAAACAAAATTTCGAAGCAACAAAAACAAGAACAACAACAACCCCACATGCAACTCAGCAACAATAACCTAACATGAAACAATTTTTAGTGAAATTATTTAACAAAAGGCATTAACAACAATATTCAAGTAAATTATGGACACAAATAAATGAAAAATTATAAAAAAAATAAAAAACAACGCAAAGAGCGCAAAGAAACAAAAGCAAAGCTACAGCGCAAGTAACATTAATAAAAATAATTACATACCTATTCAGATACACAAATACATACGCCCACACACACACACACACAAGCATATAGACACAATCACACATACACAACGCATGAAGAGACAAATTATATAAGAGTTTAGAAAAATTTAAAAAAACAAAACTAAAACGAAACTTTTGACAAAAACAAAATGAAGAATAAATTAGCGTAGTTACAAAATAAGCAGAGACGAAGCAAAGATAAACCAAGAAATAAAGAACAAAAGCAAAAAACAAAAGAACGAAGCAACAACAGAAAATGTCGCAAAACTTGTGAGGCGAGCGCAGAAAGAAATAACTAAATAAATGAATAAATAAACAAATTGAAATAAACAACGCAATAATAAAAGAGGCAACACACAATTATGATAATTGTTTATATATATACATACATATATTATATATGGAAAAAACATTGATTATATAAATGGAGCTATACAATACTTACACAAAAACAAAAGAAATTACAAAAGTAATTGTAACGAAACCTACCAAACAAGCGATCAGAGCGGCAAAGAGCCAACTGGGAAAGAGTGAAGAGGCTACCAAGCCAAGCAGAAGCAGGATAACCCGAAGATGTCCCGACGAAGCCGACGATCGACAGGTTTTGGGGATATATATACGGGAAAGAAACAGAAGGACAGAGCATTCTGCAAAGCTGCAGAGTTAACAATTTGTTATATGACGAGTAAAAGTTTATTAAAGCCATAAAACATAACATGTAATATTGTGCTTTATGTGCATTTTAAGCCCAACACACACACACACACATATGCGTCAAGTGCGTGTGTGTGTAGGCCACAAAAAACCACAGCAGCCACGCCCACAAAATAAATGTTTGTAATGTTTTACACGCGGCATAACAACCCCCAAATGTGGGTTAGACAAGCCCAAGGCAGTAGCTAACAGTATTGTGTTTTTGTATAACTTTCGCTTTTCACACACACACAAACACACACACACTCAAGTACAAACTGATCATCCAAGTTACGGTTACGTTTGACTAATTGAAAATCTGTTAAATTGTGAAAAGCGCAATCGAGTAGAGCCAAGCGGTCGATCAGTTTGACACACCCACAACAACAACAACAACCCACTGCCCACACAACAAGAACAACAACAACAGCTTTTCAACCTGTTTTCCAATTCGTTATCTTTTATCCCCTATGATTTATATGATGATCATTGACATTGAAATTAATGATACTGATTGCATTATGGCATGTTAGTTATGACAAACAAAACAAAATTATTATTAGTTGTTAACAAATTATATTGAATAATAATATTAATAATAATAATAACGAGTACGATGATGATGATATTAATGGCGATGTTCATGATCATGAATGTTGTTGATGTGAAAGTGAAACTAAGCTAAACAAAATACAAAAACAAAAAGCAAGACAAAAACGAGAAATATTTATAAAGAAACGCAAACAATTCTATAAATGTTCGAAGCTATAATGAAAACTTGAACAACTTGTCAAGAAATAAGCAGAAAAAAATAAAGAAAAAACTAAACAAAATTTGCATACGATATAATGTGTAACAACAACACAAACAAAAGCAACAACAACAACAAAACCAAAAAGCAAAACAAAACATGAGAGTAAACATTTTTAATTTTTTGTTCTTTCGCCCTCCGCTGTAAATGTATTTGTAGATTTAAACAATGATTAAAATAAAAAACTACATAAATAAAACTTAAAAAAAACAACAAACTGCTTGTTTTAATTTTTGGCGAACAATGTGGAGAATTTCAGCAGGGATTGCGAATACTGAGAACCGAAAAAACTCTTATATGCAGCAACAAGGAAAAATGTGACAATCTTTTGGATGCTTGGAAAAGCTGTTAAATTTAACAGTAAAAGATATTTAGGGAAATTGTATTTCGTGCGGCACAATTTGATTTTATCTTATTCATTTAACAGTACTTTTTCCATGCTATTTTGTTACGTTTTAGGGATTTTATTGCGCACTCTTAATTTCCGGTATGTTCCTTTTATACCCATAGGGTAGAAGGGTAATTTAACTTCGTGGCAGTTGAAACTGTTACAGACTTGGCTACTCTGACAAACTATATTTATTCTTGTTCAGTATCTACAGTTGAGTTGATATTGCCATCTTCGTCTGTATGAACATCTAGATATCAGAGTTGGGATAAAGAAATTTGATGCGTAACTTAAAAGATAGAATGTTAATTTTAGGTGACCATCAAATATATGTCATACATATCATACATAAACACATACATATATATATAATATATATATAATATAATAATAATGGGCGTACTTATTGCCAAAGCGCTGCACATAAGTATGCAATACAAAATGCGCCAAACATGGAAGTTGCATACATATTTATAAATAATTTCTGTGCTCGATCAAGAGGTTAAAGGGTATACAATAGTCGAGCAAACTCCACTCTAGCTTTCTTAAGTGTTTTGATAATATTTATGGCCCCGATTGCGCCGGTTGTCAGTGCGCTGTGCACTGCAAAAATCATCCACAATTCCATTTACCTGCAGATGTTTTTGTAACAACAGGCAGACATTTGTATACCCTTCTATAGGGTGCCTCTAAATACTGTAAACAGTACACATTTGTTCCGAATTTTTTTCAATTTTATCTGTAATTGATGTGCCGTTATGTTGCATGTTTGTGCAGATAAGCCGCAGCTGTGTAGCGCATGAGAACTCGTTTCCAATAGACTTGGCACGGGCGTTAAAGACTTGTGCGCTTGCTTGTCTAAGAAGATGGTGGACGTTGTGTTCCCCCCCTCTCCACTTCTCCTTGCGGCCAACGACACAATGCGCCGTTGAGCCTGCTGCAGTGAGTGCTCCTGGGGAGAGAGAGAGAGAGTGGGAGGGGACAGAGAGAGATAGAGAGAGAAAGAGAGAGAGTGCGAGCGCGCGCAATACTGTTATCGTTGGAACTGTGTTCCATTGCCAGTTCGTTTCTTATCCTGTGTGCACCATTTGAGTTGTTATCTATAGCCGCGTTTCATGCTCATGCGTCCCCAAACACACGAAGTCCGGCTCGGCACGAGCGACAGCAGCGACTCGTCGTGTGTGCGTCCGACCGACTCGGCCAATGGGTTATTCGGTTAAACTGTCGGCACAGCCATTGACAGTCTTTCATTATCCGGCGTACGAGCGTGTTACGTTTTCGCTTGCCACGCGACGAACTACGCAGCTCGCAATAACAATAAAAACAACAACAACAAATGCCACAGCAGCAACAACAACGACAACAACTTTAACCGTTATAACAAGCAGCAATAGAACAAACGAAAAGCCGTTGGCTGCGCTTCGTCTATTTATAGTGCCGAACTTTGCGAGTGGTTTACTATTTTTACTACAATTGGACACAGGCACAGTAAGATAGAAAGAGAAAGAGAAACTCACACACACACACACTCATACAAATGCATCACACACACACCCACACATAGAGAGAGAATTCGAATAAATAACAATAACAATGGAAACAGTTGAGCAATTGTTATTATGAAGTGTTAATTGCGATTTGCTGTTCGAAATAATTGAAACGATTTTTGTGCAGAGTGAAATGCGTTGCACACTAGCAACAACAACAACAAAAAGCGACAAGAACAAGAACAACAACAACCGCAGCAGCAGCAGCAGCTGCAGCAGCCACAGAGCCGCAGCAACTGCGGGCAACCGAAACTAGGCTAAATAGCTTTGCATACTTTTGGGCGCACACAAACAGGAATAGCCCATAGACATACGAACTTTTACACTCACACACACACACACACGTACACACGCATACCCATTCAGTGTACACTCTACGAACACATAGACAGGCTCAGCACAGGTCGCCGACATTTGAACCTGCTGACCGGCAGGCCGTGCTGCTTGTCGTCCCAGCCGGATTTATATATTATTTTTTGGCAACGTGAGATGAAAAATGTGCAATAACACGCCAGCAGCAGTAGCAACAGCAACAACAAGAGCAACCACGGCAGCAACGACAACAGAGACAACAAAGTAAAACAAATTTCGAGAGAAAAGCAGCAAGAACAACAACAAAGGGACACAGCGCGAAAAGAGTTCACTGTTGTTGCTCCAGTTGCAGTTGGAAGCTGCAGCAGCAATTGCTGAAGTCGAAGCAGTCGCCGGGCTGCAGCTCGTAAGCATCGTTCGCATTTGCCTCGTACTGGCTTCGTGTGTGGTTTTGTGTGTGTGTGTGGTACGCGTGCATCGGTATCTGTGTGCTCTGCAGCAGCAGCAGCAGCAGCAGCAGCAAAAATTGTGTCAGCAGCAGCAGCAGCGACAGCAACTTCTGCAGCAGGCCGTCTGGCGCCTCGATGCTCACCAACCGGTAATTTATGCAATGCTATTTACTATATACATATGTATGTGTGTTGTAATTGTGTACGTGTGCTAACTAGTTACAGCTGGCCAAACTTATGCTTCACCTTCGATAACAAAATTACGCATACGTCGTGTGTGGTCTGTACGTGGGGCACGGACTTGGGCGCTCGAGCTTACCTTGACAACCCGCCATCGACATCGCCATTGCCCCCCATAGTGCTGGGCGCGTGACAGTTGACAGTTTGTTGTTTTCTGCTTTCTCGGCTATCGATTAAGCTTAGTCGTTTCTCTAGGTCGCGTTCTGTCTTTGGCTCATTCGCCCTGTCCTTCCGCGTATGTGCACGCTGCAAATTAGTTCACATTGTCAGTGGGAAAGCGAAGTTCTTTGCATACTTTCAGGCCAACTGCTCGAGTTCCGTTTGCCTTTCCGCTGACAGGACGTACAACTTTTCATTATTCTTTAATAATGCTTCTTACTCTCTCCCTCTCTCTCTTCTTCTCTTTTTCTCTTTTGTTTTGTCTCTCTCTCCCGCTCCCTCTCTCTTCCTCTGTTACTGTTTCGTGTCATGAATATCATTCATTTTGTGTACTTTCTAATGCTTCATATTCTGCGTATCGCTCGTCATTCAGTCAACAGCATTTGGCATTCAATGCCTCCCTCCTCATCCCTGTCCTTTCCCGCCTCTCTTCCCTCTGCCTTCGCTTCTTTATTGTACGCGCTTTTGTGTACTGAACTATAAAAACGAGTACTCGCACTTGTACTATATCTACACTTTCATTCATTCAAGTACTTTGTTTGATTCGCACGACATTTAACCTATTCAAATGCCTTATGCCTCGGGACCCCATTGTGACGGGGTAAGGAGGGTTGGAGGGGGGGTGGAGAGAAGCGCGTTATCTGAGAGCGCACGCCTAGCCACGTTCCATGACACCGTTTTGTCTGTGACAATTGGCCAGCAGGAATGCCTCAAAGCGAAGCTGACATTTGCATTGTTCGAATCGATTTCGATTATGGCCATTAACAGTTCAATGACAACGAAAATTGAAGCATTCTCTCAACATTTTGTCTATAAACAACGCTAGCTTTAAGCCGCGTAACTTGCTCGCATTTGAACTAAGCCAATTGCCAGCTGGCTAGCTTTATGATATTTATCTTAATTGGATTGCGATGTGACAGTATTTTATCCTGTTCACATCGAATTGACCTTTAAACTTTGTCAAAAAAAGGTAAGCTTACTGTATAAAAATGTATACAACGGCAGAAGGAAGTGTGGCTGACCACTCAAACTATATATATTCATAATCAATCATCATCAATAACTGAGTATATAATAAAAAAAAATAAAAAAAAAAATAACTGTGAAGATATAACCGTGTGCATTTGTCTGTCCATCTACTTCTCGAAGATTTTAAGAACAAGGACTACATAATATATATAAAAAACTCTCTAAATACGAGGGTCGTTTGATAAGTCCGTGACTTTTTGTATTTGCCGCGCACCTGCTCTAAATACAACACTGCTCCTGTCAGCAGTTATCGATTAACAGCTGACTGTAAAATTTTGAGAAAGCTGCGTTTTTTGGTTTGCGTTTTATAGGCATTGAAAGCAGACGATCTCGTGAATTTTAACGAAAATGGAAAAAAGTGAATTTCGTGTGCTAATTAAGCATTATTTTTTGCGTAAAAAATCCATCACCGAAACCAAGGAAAGACTTGATAAATATTATGGGGACTCTGCACCATCAATTTCAATGGTTAAGAAATGGTTTACTGAGTTCCGTTGTGGTCGTACCAGTACAAGTGATGCCGAACGTTCAGGTCGCCCAAAAGAGGTCGTCATGCCAGAAATCGTCGACAAAATCCATGGAATGATATTGGATGATCGGAGAATGAAAGTGCGTGAGGTAGCTGAGGCTGTAGGCATCTCAACTGAACGGGTACATCACATTTTACATGAATATTTGGACATGAAAAAGCTTTCCGCGCGATGGGTGCCGCGATTGCTCACACACGACCATAAGCGCAACCGTGTGACCATTTCAAAGGAGTGTTTGGCGATGTTCAACCGCAATCCAAACGAATTTTTGCGCCGTTTCGTTACCGTAGACGAAACATGGATCCACCACACCACACCAGAGACCAAAGAACAATCAAGACAGTGGGTTTCTCCGGGTGAACGTGCACCAAAGAAGGCCAAGGTGGGTCTGTCGGCCAACAAGGTCATGGCCACAGTTTTTTGGGATGCACAAGGTATCATTCACATCGATTACCTTGAAAAGGGTAAAACGATCACCGGCGAATATTATTCAGAGCTTTTGGACAGATTCGATATTGATTTGAAGCAGAAACGACCGCATTTGGCGAAAAAAAAGTGCTGTTCCATCAGGACAATGCACGGGTGCACACGTGTGTAGTCAGCATGGCAAAATTTCATAAATTGGGCTACGAACTGCTACCCCATCCAGCATATTCTCCAGATTTAGCCCCCTGTGACTATTTTTTGTTTCCAAACATGAAGAAATGGCTCGGCGGTAAGAGATTCGGGTCAAATGAAGAGGTCATCACAGAAACAAACGACTATTTTGAGGGCCTTGAGAAAACCTATTATTTGGAAGGAATAAAAAAATTGGAAAAACGCTGGACTAAATGTATAGAGCTAAAAGGAGATTATGTTGAGAAATAAAACGCTTCTTTGACGAAAAAAATATATTTTATTCAAAAAGTCACGGACTTATCAAACGACCCTCGTATTGCATGCAGATGAAGTTTATTTTAAATTTTGGCCACGCCTTCTTTCGCCCCCATAAATATACGAAATCTAATTCCAATCGTAACTTTAATGCAGGATAGGTGATTTATTATAAGCACAGTAACTATCAACGCCCAAATTATATCTAAAAATTTGATGGCAATGGGATCATAAACATAGAAGTGAATTAAGAAATCTTTATTTGGGATTTAAGAAATCTTTTAATGGGATCATAAACATAGAAGTGATTTAAGAAATCTTTATTTGAAGGCTCTCCCGAATTAGCTATTCAAAGTATGCAGTATGCAAATTACGCTGAAAATAGAAGTCATATTTTTATTTTTATTTTTTTTTATTTTTTTATTTAAGTAGCATATTAATTTATTAAGGCATACGGGGTAGCTGAGAACCCTTTTGTGACCTTGGTCGCTATTAATTCAACCTGTGCAGGTTTGCCGGCTAACCAAAGGTTGACTGTAACAATAACAATATAACAATAAAATAAAAAAGAACAAAATAAAAAAATACCAATATAACAATGATATAAAAGTAACAATTAAAAGATTTTCATCTCCTCTAGGGGGATCGCAGGATGAGGTCCTTCGGCTGTCTCCTGCGGAGCCTTCTAGGTGGGCGAGCTGTGGTCAGTGCCTTGGCAAGGCGATTTCTATGGCGCTCTAACCTCTTGTGGTACCGGATAGAGTGCATGTTTATTGCCTCGAAGACAGTGGCTAACTTGGGGTCTTTGTGCAGGCTTGTGTTTCTTATAAACCATTCGCAGCCGGTAATCATTCTGGCGATTCTATTTCGGGCAGCCTGAATACTACGGCTTTGTCTGTCGCAAGCCAAGCCCCAGATTTGACAGCCGTACCTCCATATTGGTCCTATGATTTGCTTGTTTTGTTCAATCGTGTATCGGGTAAATTGCAGCGAGCACCCTCGACTATAGCTTTCTTACTAGTTTATCCCTCTTTTAGAGGAAATGTGATTTGCACCTGTAGCTTGATACTCTATCGGGGGATAGGGTGTGCTTTGAGGGCTCAACGCAAAGTGCCTGGCACTTAGGGGCTTGGCATTTGCATATGCGTGCATGCATATCAAATGGACACACGTGGGAGTAACAAAGCACAGCAGCAGCAACAGCAGCAGCAACAGCCACGAGGTAAAATATCCCTATGCAAGCGAGTGGGCGTAACAGCTTCATGGACTTGTTACACCCACATACGGCACGACCACTAGATATCGGCGACCATAACCTGACTCGTGGACTTATGCTGCTGGCATACGTGGCGTGTGAGCAATCAGCAGTAAAGCCACAACACCCACTCAGATACAGAATCAGCTCCAGTTGCAACTGCAGCAGTTGACGATAAACTGCCGCCGGCAATGAAAGAAATGAATTTTTGAAGCGAAAATTTCACAGGAAATGACCGAAAGTTAATTATGAATCTGACAGTGAAAAAATCAACCATGACTCCACTTTACTCACACACACGCACACAAATCGAGTAGTCTGCCCACACACGTGCTGCTTGTAGCCATTTCTATGTTAACTGACTACGTGCGCGTGGGCTGAAATTGCTCATATTTTGCAGGCCACGGATATCTTGCAGGCAATTTGATTAAAGCGCCAGCAGCCATAAAGCGCAGATGAGTTCAGGGTACAAATATACGGACTTGCTTTAAGTTGAGCAGTGAAAAGAGGCAAAGAGGGGCAAAGTTCTAAGATGCCAAGAAAAGTGAATGGTCTTTCAATGCAAATAATATAAGGTTTACTTACATAAGAAACTTAAAATTGTAACTGTGTGGGATTGTATATTGAAGATTTTCATATGATTACAAATGAGACCCTTTGCCCAGGGTATCAAATGAGACGCGCCCATCATCATATCCAATTGCAGTGCATAAAACGCCCACAACATACCCTTTGGGTGGCCATAAAAAGGGACTCGCTTGGCAATTAAATCGACGCGATGATGAAAGCAGCCAGCAGCATGAAAAGGAGCTGAAAGGGCGCGCGAGGCAGGAGCAACACAGAATATAATAATAAAAATTACAAAACATAAAAATTCCACAAAGCAGGCGACAAGAAATCAAGAAATGGCGACGACAGCAAACAAAAGTCAAGGGAACAAAGCGAACGAGCGCGCAAAAGTTTTCGGGCACGGCGTGAAAAGAACACAAGCTATGAAGATATGGAGATTATGGGGAAGATATCTAAATCACCAATGGCACGCAGACCTATTCGCAGTATTCTGTGTGAGTGTGTGTGTGTGTTCGACGAGGCGGCACGGAAACCAAAGGGAAAACCTTTAATTTTCTTGCGTTGCTGCGTAAGGAATCGTGGTGTGCGGGGGGTTGCTCTCCTAAGACCGGAAAATCCATTGACTGAGTGCGCACAAAAGCAAAAGGAAATGATAATTTTCCGCGTGACAGAGACACGCACACACACACACATGGGTAACATGACTGAGGCGCGTCTCAGCTGATGTCAAGTCAAGGCCCGTCGCCCGATGTTCACTTTAATTATCTGTAAATTCAATTGAAATGCTTTTAGCTCGACGCGCGACGCTCTGTTTTAGATTCAGAGCTACATTTGACAGCATAATTCAAATGCGAATAACATACGAGCAATGAGTTGACTTGGCGGACTATTCAATTACTCACTATTCATTTGTCGTAACGAGTTGACAGACTGAATTACAAGTAAGTCTAAGTTATGCTGTGATATGATATGCCTAGTGGCAAACTACGTTTCTTGAAGTCACTGCTGCGTAATGCTTTCCATTTGGTTTTTCCAGGAAAACGTTACAACATTTCACTTGATTTGAATTCACAGGAAATTCGTAATATAATAACTGATAAAAAACTCAATTGACTGGAACACTAGCACACAATCAGGTAGGAAATTCTACAGAAACAGGAATAAACTTGTTATCTTTAGAGATAATCACATCAACTTCTTGGAACAATTGGCAAGCCCAATTTTGATTTATATCAATCAATTGAAATTGAAATGCCAATCTTCATCATCACAAAGTTATTTTTTATCAAGAAATCAGTGTAAGCAGTTGACTTAATGGATTAGTATTTTAGTTAAATATGCAGTACATTAACTTCAACAAATCCATAAGACAATAAAGAAATAATAGCGATGTTGCCGAAGGCTATATACGCTTCTTGCGACAGTTGTTTATTCCCATAGTACCCAATATCGTTATTTCTGACTGATATTTCCTAATAAAATTATAGTCGACTTTTTATGAAATAAAAGAAGTATACACAAAAGTAAAGATTGAAACTGACAGGTTTAATTAAGTCAAACAATGATAGTATTTATACAAGGCCGGGAAAAATAAAAAATCCTTTAACATCTTTATACATTCTCAATGTTTTATTGACAAAATCATTAATATTTTTTGAGAAATCTATATTTCGGTATCTTGTGTGCTTTATTTATAATTATTGCTAATCCATTCAATCATTCTTACCCCATTGTGCATCGAATATTGTAATTTGTTAGCTCTACAATGTATAATATATTCAGCTCAGTCGTGTGAACATCGAGATTTTTTCCTTGTGGGACAGGTGCGTTGCCAAAGCCTGCATAACATAAATATACCCTCTATAAGCCTATAAATCTGTATATAGTTAAAAAAGCCCCGTCAAACGTGTAACCTGTTTGTCTGACTGTTGACCGCGTCACTTAGCGAAATATTTGCCAAGTTGATTGCAGCATCAGCAGCAATTGCTGCAGCGCTGCTGACCGTGTTCGCAAAGGACTGATTGATAGACGCAATGATTGATTGATTGATGGAGCGGAATGTGTAGGCAATAGTTTTGCACTGCTTACTCATAGCTCATAGCTCGGCACAAACAAACAATTGCGACACACCGAGCTGTCCATCATTCATCATCGTACTGGCAGCGCCTGCTACAGACACATTGATGATTAGTACGCGCTGCAAGTCATTTTCGTTTGCCTCCAAGCGAACTCTATCAATAAGGCAGCAGCAGGGAAAGTTGTACGGGAAAAGTTTCGCGAAAATATAAAATAGAACATAACCGCAGGAGGAAGAGGTAGAATAGTTTGCCTGACAGCTGTGCAAGTTTCCGAGCTCCTTAACTATCTTAACTATTGTATTTATGTTTGGCACGTAACTGCCCCTCTCCCGTCACCCGTCTCCTTCGGTTGCCACCCTAATATGACCATGGAAAGGAAAATCAATAGATACTGCGACGGCAACATAAACGAAACCATCATTTACGTGTCTTTCTGCAATGTTCATATGTATCCGTAACCGCAACCGTATCTGTATCTGTATCTGTATCTGCGACTGTATGTGTAGCTGTGTAATTGTGTCTGTGACTGCACACACGTCTATGAATTATGAGGCCCGCAGCGCTGTTCACATGTTGCCAATAAATCATGGCATAACACACCATCCTCCGAAAAGCTGCATTCGCTGACATTTTATCAGCAGCAACTCGGAAATCAAATCAATGTCAGAACTGTCGCTTTCGGCGGCCGTTGTGCACACTCTTCCGACAGTTGTCAATGGCAGCCTTATCGCACTTATCGAGCTGGTCGAGCAGCTCGTGTGTGTTCCATCTGCTGTCCATTCTCTGTCCCCTTCCGCCTCCCTCTCCCTATTGGCCCATTTGGCTATTTGCTATTCCATGTTGTGTTGTGGCAGATGAACTGAAAAATCTAAAAAGATATACAACTCTGTATCTTTGTCCCAATAATGGAATGCTTTTTTAATAAACTACTTTACGTGCACTGTGGAAATTGCCCTCAACTTTGATTGGTTTGTGTTGTTAAATAATGATTGAAAAACTCTGGAGAAGTTATGTTATATATTTGGAAGTATTATTAATACAATAAACTACAACAATACATTTTTATAATTCATTCTTATTCATTGATTGGTTCCTTGTGGCCTTTACTAGTCAATTGATAATATAAAACTGTATGTGAATCTGTAATGACAGCTACAGTTGAGCAGTCGTTGCACAAGTTTGTGATTTGAGTACTTTGCCTTAATTTAAAAAAAAACTTATCTGTGTATAATATACAGTAATCTTTTTGCCAAATTTGGTAAATTTAGCTATCATAAGAGGTGAAATGTGTGTGTTCACACAAACAAACAGACAGAAAAACAAACAGACAGAAAAACAAACAGACTGATGGAGAGATAGACAGACACAACTTAATCGACTTGGCTATTGCTCCCGATCAAGCATACACTACATATATTTATTTTATTTTCTTTTATACATTTTTAACATTTTATATTTAACTTTAAAAGAACTCTCAAATGAAGTGAATCTAGTAAATTCCTTGAAGAAGCCTTCCGCAGTAAAAGTAAGGTTTCCTTTTAGCGTGAACTGCTTTGCTCCAGAAATTTTAAGCAAAAGTATCATATTTTCTCATAATATACAATATTTTGGCGGAAATGTATCGTCTTATCTGCCTTAAGTGTACTCCGGCCATTTTAATTTCACTTAAGTTTCGCGCAAAGTTGCCGCCGCGAGGACACAATCTGTAAGTAAACAGTTAATGTAGCTGATAAACAGTGCAAATGGGTTTTCACACAATCAAGCCGTTCAACCCTCCTTCCTCTCTCCACCCACACACACACATACATTTAGAGAGTTTTGTGCTTAAAAGTGTGAGGGTTCTTGGCGATGACAATGCGTAGCATACTTTTCAGGGAGCGCGCTGCTTAACGGCCTGTTTCCGTTCTGTGGCGCCCTCTGGGGCAAATGCTCACTTACCCCAAGTCGAGTCAACACACACCACACACACACATGTGTGTGTGGAACAACAATTGCAGTTGGTAAGCCTTTGTCTGCATGGCCAACTATTAAAATTTGTAACTGGCATTTGCAGGCGACATAAGCAGCCATAAGCCAAGCCCCAAGCAGGATGTACGGGTGTGTGTGTGTGTGTGTGTGTATTCCCCCGCCATTTTAAAACGGTTTGAAGTACAGTTATAAATAAATAAAAGCTCACATATGTACACAGACAGCAGACAAGCGACAGACACTTTGACACATAGTCATAAAGGGCGATATTGTTAAATAATAAACAGTTTAGCTCCGACAGCAGACAAAGGAGGCGTGAAAATGTTAAGCGGCAAAAGCAGAAGCACACGGCAGAACGGGTGTGGATGGCCGACTTAGCAGCTCGACAGGAGTTGTGTACGCACTCAACTGTCAACAGTAACGATAACCATCTAAGCTTCCAACAAGGGGAGGTAACGGGAACCCAGCCAAATCGACGGGTTCCATAACGACCGTCATCAAAGTTGTTGTAGAGTAGCAACAGCAACAGCAACAGCGACACCGAAACTGTCGCCAATAAATAAGAGGCAACGGCAACGGGAGCGACGAGGAAAATGTGCTGACAACAACAAATGTTACCAAATACCCGAGCTTCAGCAACAGCAACGGCAACGGCAACAGCCTCATCTGCTGCTGCTGCTGCTCCGGCTGGTGTATTAACTGTTTCATCTGCTGTCCCGAAACCCAATCTGTCGAGCTGCCAGTCCCACCTCCACTTTGCCACAACCATAGAGTCGGGCTCGTCTCGCCTTACTACCGGCTCACAATGGAAAATAATCAGAAATTCCGTACTCAAGATTGCGCAGCACGACTGAAATCATGACCTGCAATAGAAAAAATATATGTGAGAAGAATGTCCTTTCATCAAACGGAAATTTTTTCGCTGTATTTGTAATGTGATAGCTACCCAGCGAATTCCCTTGCAAGAATTATAATGAAATCTTTATTACATTTAATCTCAGCAATATTCAATGAAGGGTATTATATATATATATACAATATATATATTCATAATTAGCCTTTAAAGTCAAAGTCATCTGCGCGTATGATCAGCCAAAAGTATCAAGTTTATAGACAGACATATTGTCTAAAAAAACTATCAAGTTTGATAGCTTTGGCTGTAAGATTAAGTTCATCATACGCGCAGATGACTTTGACTTTAAAGGCTAATTATGAATATTATTGTACGCAATTCAAGTTTTTTCTGCAACTTCTTTAAATTAAAATAGTAATTAAACAGATAAAACGGGTACACAACAATTATCACTGTTCAAATGGTTTCTCAAACAGATGGTTAACATGGAAGTTATTCATGAAATAATTTGAGTGGAAGTGTAGATTTGGTCGCCTGTAAGTATGCCACACAATTTACATAGATACACATTAACATAGTAATATGTATAGTGGGTATACAATAGCCGTGCATTTTACGCTTGTTCGTTGTAGCCAAGTCAGACAGTCAGTGGATGTTGGCATTAGGCGAATCAAAGTGGAAACTGTAATGTTATTAACTTGATTTGACACGCTGCTACATAAGGGATTAAATTTGCCTAACAACAATGAGTTCCATTTCTGACATAGGGCGGCGTGTTCCATTCTATCCCCAGCCCTTTTGTGGCTAGGATTACTGAGCATAAGTAGGGGATAGCAATTCTGTATTGTCTGTGTGTGTGCGTCCATCAACGTGCGGACAGCTGTGGCAACTTTTACTTAGGTCCAATTGGCAATGTGAGCATTATCTGCACACTAGCACATAAACCAAAATAGACACACTCACACACACACATGCTGGGCTCGTCACAATCAGGACGAATAGCGACACTTTGGCTTTAGAGCGGCTGCGGTTAACATGGCGTATAATAAATATTTGAAGCGGCCCCAGCAATGCATGTGTGTAGTTGTCTGTGGCCATGTTTGTGGTCATGCATGTGTGTGTGTGTATGTGTAGGTATGTGCCTGGCAACCGACTAAGTGGCTGACTTTAAATCATTTAGGCTCAAGTCTGTTGGGTTTTTGTTTGTTGCCAAAGTGACGCTCAATCAATTATTTAATCTAATTGAGCATGCAAAATTTTTTGGGTCTTGCTTCCCATCCCGGCAAATCCTGAACAAACACAAACACACACACACACGTAAGCACATAGACGTGAACGCGTTAAAGGGCAAGTGTAAGTTGATGTTTACTGATGAGACTACTAAACTGTTAAATTGAATTAACCAAACGGTAGGCCAGGTTGCTATAGGTCTACTGAATAGTTAATCAACAAAGTGGACTGAAGAGTAGACAGCGAATGATACTTGAAGGGCTAATTGAGCAAGCAATAAGTGAAGTAGAAGTAGACGACGAAGTTAAAGTAAAAGTTCATTATTACCTTTATCATCCAAATAGGTTAATATAACCTATATAAGGTTAATTCTATACTCAACATACGAAAGTAGTACTCTGATTTACACTTCACATACATTGAGCACAACGAAGCAGAGAAACTAAATTCGTCGCGAAGCGAAGGAGAACAGACAAGCCAAAGCAGGAAGTGGACAAGGAGGAGGAGAAATAGGAGGAGGAGAAGGAGGAGGACAGAAGATATTTGCAAGACAAGCAACTAACAGTACTGTGACTAAAACCACTTGACACTAGATTGCGTAGGCAGCTGAGTGCCATGAATTATTTACTTTAGACTGAAACTCAACTTGCTTCTAGGCTATAAATCATTCAGGCTACACCCCAACGCAGTCAGTCAGTCTACTGTGCTCACCCCTTTGAGTTTCGGTTATTGAAAAACGAGTTGCCCAAAAGAAGCTGCGCAAATACTTGTCTCGTAGTAGTGTGTGTGTGTGTGTCATAGATCTCTACAAATCCGAAACCAAGAATCCATCAAAGCCCCCCTCCTAAGTAAGCCACGTCGCAAAGAATTTCCAGCTGTGTGAGTACCAGTTAAATATGTAAGCACACATACATACGTGCATAAGTGTGCGTTAGATCAAAGGCAGAGCGTGACATACAGATATATACACATATATATCTGGTGCAGTCATAGTTGGTATTTAGCTATATTTATCATACAATGCAATTTGATTTATATAAGAAAACAAAATGAATATAATAGTGAATGTGCGCTGTGTGTGAGCTCAACAGTTTAAATATAGGCAATATAAATAAATATAGTATTTTACAGAATTTTAGTATTTACGACTCGTTGTTACGAATCGTTGACCTAAACTGCAACATGGGATAGTTTTGGTCTGTGCAATGTAAACCGCACAGCGGCAAAGCCAAACGATAATAATAAACAGAATTCTATAATAAATGAAATGCAGCGTGCAAGAGAAAGCCAGATAAAGAGAGGGCAGGCACTCACAGAGAAAGAGCTTTCTCTATAGATAGATAGAGGGAAAATGAGAGCTTGCAAGAGATATAGAGGGAATGAGAAATACACACTTGAAACCTTTTAAAAACATACTGCATATGCGAGGCAATGTGCCGTGCCAGACGAGTGTAGTGTATGCAAAATAATTATGAGTTCTGTGTAGCGAGAGACGGATAGGTGGAGGTTGGGCGATGCGGACAGGTGACGCGAGGTGCTTGCGATGGGCTGGCGGATTAGTTGTGCTTGGGCTGCCGCACGAACTAACGAACGGATGCACAAGGCGAGGGCAGATGAAATCGTGGCGAATATCGGAAGAAAGTGCAGAAAGCTGCAAGCAACTTGGTCAGTTTGCGGTCGGGAAATGTTTGGCGCGGATACGTTAAACGTTGTGGTTGTGTATGCGATTAAGTTCTCAAGTACGAATAATCAATCAGAGTTTTTAATTGAAGTCAATATACTTGAGGACAACTCGGCCGTGAAGTGATAACCTTTCCAGACATGCAATTTGGACACTATTAAAATATTTAAATGGTCTCACGCTCCACAGCGTTTCGATTAATTTCAGCAATCTCTTTCGGCTCAAATGCATGAAATTTCTCAATAACGCTCGAATGCAATTTGCCAAACGAAATCACAAAGCAGTCGAGGCAAAAACTGAGTGCGTCTATGTGTGTGTATTTGCTGTTTGTATATGTGTGTGTGTACACTTGCCTGGGAATATCTGCATATGTATTTTGTAGTCTTTTAGCTCGCCCGCTTGTTCGCTTCCTGGGGCGTCTGTTTGTCTGTCCGGCAGGCAGCTTGCCTCGTTCTCTCCCTCTCCCTCTCTCTCTCTCTAGTCTGTCTCTCTATCTCCAACGGTTCGTGTCGTTGTAATTGCTAAATTAATGCGCGCACTGGCATGCACAAGAAATTGTGCATATTAGTTTGCCAATGGTACAAATATCACGCATACGCCATGAGTGACAGTGCACCAGCTATTGATATTTGCTAAGTTTTTAAAGTCTCACAAAGTGTGCACCTCAATTGCCTGGCGCTCTCTCCAAAGCATATGCATAAAACATATGTAAATATGTACAGACGTTCCTATGGTCGTGTGGGTGTGTATGAGGTTGTCTGTGTGTGCCAAAACATGCACATAAAGCACATGCATATATCTTAATATAGCATACAATCACCCCTATTCCACCTGTCTATTCTACATCCCTTCTTCTCACCTTATGTGTCCCCTCTTCACGTTCTGATTCTGTGTTTTTTTTTCACTCTGCTCACTTTGTTTGTCCGTTTTGCTTGTCAGTCAGCGTTGAATATTGTTGCTTTGCTTTTGCAATTGCTGCCACCGCCGCCGTTATGCTTGGCTCGCACGGACAGGTGGGCAGCAGACAAGGGGGGGAGCACTCGATTTCCGTTATTGACATTGCCGCATTATGCATTTTATCGATTGCATATCAAAGTCTTGTTTACCATCCAAGCAGTTGACCTGCACTTACCGACTCTGCATCAATTTGTCGGGGAAAGGCATTATAAATAATGACACCCGATAAGTAATGGTGAACAAATGTGTTTGCAAACGATTCTTCAAATCGATTTTAAAAAGTACACACAGAAACTATTTTCGATTTTAATTGGAGTATCATTAAGTTAAAGAATGAAAAGAAGAACGTACAATAGACTACTTTTGAAACTTTTCTGTAAGAGCTTGAACGTTTTTTTGTATATTAATACAGACATACACACGCACATATACACGCACTCACAGATCCACATACACACATCTACAATTTGTGCATTTACGCTTCGTGTGCTTGCAGTTTGTTTGCAACTTTCTGTTTAATTTCTGTTTCGCGTAAATATACAAAAATCTGTATGCAAAACATATGTATATACATTTGTACTTGTGTGTGTGTGTGTGTGTGTGTGTGCCTGCATAAGCTGAAAAACTTTTGCATGTGCCAAGTTTTTATCTATGTTTACATGCTGTGAGATATTCACAATTTTGCGTATAAATACGAACAGCCTCAGAACAACACTGACATCAATTGTATGCCCAGTAGTCAAAGAAATTTTATAAAATTATATCTAGATTTAGGTGCAGTATATGTATATTTATTGTGGTGTGTCATAGAGATCTAATTAGATCTTAATCGAGCATAATTGTAGATTCATCTAGCCAAGTAAAGACAATTTGTATGTCCTGGCAGAGGGTCAGAAGTTTGCAATGCACCTTAGGGAACATCTCCAGCTCTATCGTATTTGAATATTCTTAATAGAAATGTCTATGCGTTTAGACTCTATCTTACATCTAACTATCTATAGCTGTCATAGAATTTATTAGAAGCTTATTGGTATATTGGCCTTTATTATTAGCTTAAAGGTTAACATTAACGGTGTTAAAAATTATGTTACTATATATAACTAGTACTGGTTAAGTAGCCTTTCTTGTTTAAACTAAAACTAATATCTCTCACTTGTTATCTTGCAGACTAAAACTATCGCTTTGGGTTGCCTGAGCTCTGAGCTGAGCGTGCGATTGGAATAATGCCGTGTAGGACGGTCTCATTATCTTAGAGTGCATCCCATTCATGAGCACAAAAGCGAGCACAGCGAGCACTCGCACAGCCAAACGTAGAACGCAACAAAACTTCCAGAACTAAAAGCCAATACACAAAGCACTTCCAGGGGCACTCGTCGAACTTAGAAGATCTGCAATACATAACCATCGCCATGCTGTTGATACGCAAGTCAGTCACACCAGTTGCCCAGCTCGGGATTCTGCTGCTGTTCGTCTGTGCGACAGCCAACAGTGTCAGCCTGGCCGAGTCACTGGAGGAAGAGGAGGATGTGAATGCCAGCGAAGTGTACTTTAAGATGATGAATATAAGCACCGAGATACTTCACAGTCGGCACGTGCGTCAGACACCTGCGAACAACACTGCGAAAGAGAGTACCACATGTTCTGCGGGTCTTGTGCTGCCGTTGTGGATGCCACAGCAGAACATCTCAGTCGGAGATCGCGCACTACGCGGCGTGGTGTACTTCCTTCTCATGGTGTATCTGTTTGTCGGTGTCTCCATTATCTCTGATCGATTTATGGGCGCCATCGAGGCTATTACTTCCATCGAACGAACGGTCATTGTCAAGACATCCGATGGCTTGAAGCAGCCGATGCGCGTTCGTGTGTGGAACGAGACGGTGGCCAATCTAACTCTAATGGCCCTCGGCTCAAGTGCACCCGAAATTCTGTTGTCCGTCATTGAGATCTATGCCAAGGACTTTGAGAGCGGCGACCTTGGACCGGGCACAATTGTCGGCTCGGCTGCCTACAATCTGTTCGTCATCATTGCCCTCTGCATGGTGCTGATCCCCAAGGGCGAGCGGCGTCGCATCAAGCATCTGCGCGTCTTCATTGTCACGGCCATCTTCTCGGTGTTTGCCTACATCTGGCTGTGGATCATCTTGTCTGTCATCTCACCAGGCATCATTGAGGTGTGGGAGAGTCTGATCACGTTGATTATGTTCCCCATTATCGTGCTCTGGGCATACATAGCGGAGCGCCGGCTGCTCGTCTACAAGTTAATTGACAAGAAGTTCAGGGTGAATAAACGTGGAACTGTCATTGGTGGAGAGCACGAGGCGCCATCGGATACAGAAAACACAGGTCCCATCGGATCTGATTTGACCACCTTCGACTATACACGACGCGAGTACGTAGCCGTCCTCACTGAGTTGAGGATCAAGTATCCCGACGCAGATCTCGAGCAGCTGGAAATGATGGCCCAAGAGCAGATGATGGCACGAGGCAGTAAGTCGCGAGCCTTCTATCGCATCCAGGCGACGCGCAAATTGATGGGCACAAGAAATGTGCACCGCAATACACACGATCGTAGTTCCAGCGAAATTCAGGACTCGAGGTTATACAGGGATAGTGAAGATGATACGACCCGCATCTACTTCGAGCCTGGTCACTATACGGTCATGGAAAATTGCGGCGAATTCGAGGTGCGTGTGGTTCGACGTGGCGACATATCCAAATATTCGAGGGTCGACTTTGAAACTCAGGATGGCACAGCAGCTGCTGGCTCCGATTATGTGGGTAAAAAAGGTGTGCTCACCTTTCCCCCCGGTGTCGATGAGCAACGCTTCAAAATCGAAGTCATCGATGACGACATATTCGAGGAGGATGAATGCTTCTACATCCGCCTGGTCTCAGCGGAGAATGCAAGCATTGTGATACCACAAATAGCCACAGTCATGATCCTGGACGATGATCATGCGGGAATATTCGCATTCACAAATGGGGAAATGGAAATCAATGAATCTGTCGGCATATTCGATCTGGTTGTGATGCGATACTCTGGCGCTCGCGGGGTGGTCAAGGTACCCTATTGGACGGAGGATGGTACGGCGATTGCTGGAAAACACTACGAGGCGGTGCAGGGCGAGTTGACGTTCACCAACAATACGACAGAGTAAGTAAAGACAATCTGTAAAGAGTTAAAGATATGTTTATGTTTAACGGAAGGCGATTCTTCATTGGCTGTTCGGCGTGCCACGCGTGCCACATCACGTAGCAGCAACTCCCGAGTGGAGTTCGTCAGCTCGAAATTGTCACTGTGGGAATGCGACAGTGTGGGCAATGCGTGATCCAGAAACCTGAATCGATAAAAGTCCAAATAATTCGCGCTTTTAATTGCTGTCGCAGATGGCAATGGCAACCGGGTTCCAGGTCAAAATACCCGTTCGACCTGAAAGCAGCCGTTGGTCCTGGTATTTTGTCAGCGGCGCCTGCCACCTGCTTCTTGTCGTCGCTTCCAAATAGTGTGAATGTATTGCACACACACACACTCGCACATGTACAGGGCACAGGGCAATACTTTGGCATCCTGCCGCGCCACGTCCCATTACTGAGGCATTAACTGTCGTGTGTTTGTGTCATGCTGCGTGCCACATCGTTATAGTTGTTGTTGAAAACACAAATACATAGACACGCACAAATAAATAGCAGTAGAGACAGAGAGAGAGGGAGAGAGGGAGAGAGAGAGAGAGGGAGACGAGCGCTCATTGCGTGCGCTGCGTTTGTTAAAGGCAAAGTGCAAAATCTAATTAATTTTGTAAAATTAGTTCGTTTGGCGAAATTATTTCGCTGTCATCAGCGAAACTTCGTTACTCAACTTGTTTGCCACATGTACATATGTGTGTATGTGCAATTATGTGAACGGTATGTATAAAAAGTAGTTGGGTAGATCGAAGAGTAGTAGAGGGGATTAAAAAAGGAAGTATCTTTGTTGTTTGATGGTTGCAGCTCAGCTGAAACTTGTTATATCCTTTGACTATTGAAGATGTGCAAAAATAGTGGTAACCTGGCCCAAAATCAATAGTCGAGACGATTCAACCGATTGCCCGTTTGTATGAGCATAGAGATCTCAGTAATTATAAGACCTAGAGACCATAAATTAGACTTGAAGATTCTTGTATATCATACACAGATAAAGCTAAGTTTAAATTCTGACTGCTACGCCCAGCACTCACGTAAATGGGTTATTTGCAATTATTTATATAAAGTAATCAAGTCACAAGTATCTACTTCAGAATGTATAAAGATGGATAATATATGCACCTCTTCTGCAAATTTCAGTTAGGTATTAAACATTGAAGTGATTATAGTTCAGATTTTCTTCCTTTAGTTTCTTATTAAGCTACAAATTCTTGATGTAACCTCAAACTTGTTTACATTTTAGCCAAAGAACGTTTAGCAGATTAGCAGTCGAAATTTGCTTTTATAAATTGCTTATGACAATGTCTCAGTCGCTGCATTCCTTCCTCACCACCTCCCACTTTCTTCACCTTTGTCTCCAATTTGCTGATTTGCAGCTTTGCATAAATTGTTGTTGACACGTCGCGAAGCGCAACACGCGTGAGAGACACGCTACGTTGTATCATTTGCTACTTGCCTCTCTCTGCCTCTCTTTCACTCCCACTACTTTACTTGCTGTCTGCTGGCACTTTACTGCTGTCCCAGCGTGCCACACTGCGTACATTATTTTTTGAGGTTTTGCATTATTTCATAATAAGCAACAAAGCGAAGCAGACAATTAGATGAAGCAACGTTGGCTCCCATCGCCTGTCGCCGAGGGACAACTTCAAAAATTAAGTGCCAACGTTGTGTGCCACATATACATGTGTGTGTGTGTCTGTGTGTGTGTGCTTTCATAATGGTCGTTAAGCTGCTGTTCACAGAGCCACAACTCGGGGCGCTCAATTGCAATGACAGTCGAAATAGTTTTCCAAGTTCATGCCACAATCATGCGGCAATTTCCCCCTCCTGCCTGTTCTGTCCTTCTCTTCTTGCTGTTCATTTGGCATAATTGTAATTATTTGTCCAGTTTTTAAACGTTTCAATGCTGGCTTCTTTGCCGCATTGCTTTATGTTTCCGTCGTGCCTTCGAGCAATTCTCTTGGCAATATCACAGCATTTACAGCCACTCAAGTTGAATGCCTTGCGGTGCCGTGCTCGGTCTCCTTTTCTTTGCTTTTCTTTTTGTTTGCGTTTTATTCCGCATCCTCCTCCTCTTCCAGTCCTACACTGAATGTTGCCAATTGCCGTCAGGCCGAACCAAGACATCTCTTGGGCATATTTGGCTTGTTGGCGGAGCGAACGTGAGTTGCCTTCGCTGATAGCAAATCGAGCAAGTGAATGCAATTAAAGCTGTCCAACCACACTGACAGACAGACAGTTCTGCTGCATATCAATGCAATTTTACAGCTTATTTTGTCGAGCATTCCTTTGAGAAAGGGAGAGAGAGTGAGAGAAATCTATTCAAACAGTTTGCATTAGCGTTCCGGGCCGGCAGCAAACGTTGCTTCAAATTAAATTACTCGCAAATCTACTTTGATGTTGCTGTTGATGCGTGTGGCCAGACACCATTGCTATAGGGAATCTCCTATTGCCTGGCTGGCTCCGTCAGCAACTTTTTCTCCCCACAGAAACAACAACAACAACTGGTTTGCACTACGTTGGTTTTTTTTAATGAAAATCAAATGCTGCTCGGGACAGCCAAAAGCTGTCCATGTGTTGGTGTCCAACTTTCAGTAACCGCTCACTCTCCAGCAGCACTTGGCAGACGGAAATGCGCAACGGCAATAGTCAAAGAGAGAGGGGAGGAACTGCTGGTAAAGCTGCCATGGCGTCAGTTCTCGTAAAAAACAGCAGTCTGTAATGCTATAAAAAACGGTGGTGAATCACCAACATGCAAGGCAGGGCAAAGCGCGAAGAGCGAATGAGGGAAGGGGGGCCCAGCAGAGTGCCAACACTGTTGCATAAATTTGTATAATCTGCGTCAAATGCTGATGATGAGAAGCGTTCCGCTTTTATATTGAGTTATACGAGGGCTTTAAATTTTCCAACTTGCAACTCGCGGGGTCCCGCGTACTGCGCAAATCTCCAATAAATTGCGAGATTATAGCCGAGTAAAGTGAAGTATTCTAATTCAGTATACCGTGAAGAAGTCTGCTTAAACCTGCACAATAATTAATTAAATCGATTGGACTTGCTCACGATAATTAACCAGACACCTCCCGTAAAGTAGGCAACACAGTTTACAGCAACTTTGTAGAGCTCGTCGGGTGAAGCAAAAAGCATTGCCTACTTTTCAGCTGACCGGTGCGCAACTAAGTCGAAGACAGTCTGGGCCTAAGTAAATGTAATAAATACGGTTATTAATTTTGCTGGCGAAAGAGCAACAAAAAGAAACGTAAAAGCTGTTAAGCTTCTGGCTGTGGCATTTGTTAATTGCCCAATTTGCGCTGTCTGTAGAAGTAACTTTAAGGCTGTCCAGCAAGGTTAGTCGACTCTTAAGGTATGTACTATATAAGGACAAGTTATGCTGTGCATATGCTTTGCCATTTTTGTATACAAAAACTCAGCTATTGAAAATATTTCTGAATGTGAGCCATCAAATAAGCTTGCAAGCCACATAAAGAACATGAAAAAATGTTGTATGTGCCGGCTTTGTCTGTGAATTTCATGCTTCAACCACATAAGCAGATAAGAACAAATATTTTATTAAGCTCACATAATCTAAAATTGAAATTTATGCTATATAAAGACAACCACAGGGCAGGCAGCAGGCAGCAGTCAGCCATTCGACTGGGGCATGTCTCACAAATCCAAGCCAACTTACAAGTTATCCTCGCCAAATCAGCATGTTACCAACGCTAAATTTGTATATCAGTGTATGTGTGTGCACGCTGTGTGTGTGTGTGCGATGTATTCGAGGCATGTGCGGCTTTTGCCTAACAAGTAGCATTTCCTGCAGCCTGTGGCAATCCGCTGGGGAATGTGCCAACTGCTTTAACTGACTGACAACGAGGACTCGAGCAATGGAGTCGTTCGACAGGCCACCATTGTATTTGAATGTGACTTTGCATGTCTGCCTCATCTGTTCCGTCTCTGTGCAGAACAACAACATCAACTGTGGGCAACATTCACTAGTCATGCCGGAGACAGGCACCTGGTCCCCATGCAATGCGTTAATTCCGGTTGCGAATCCAAGATTAAAAGACAAACACTCTATCAGTCTCGTGTTACATCTGCTGTTATGGCAGTTAAATCGCTTGGATATGATGCCAGGAAGTGTGCCCCGTTCAAACACATACGCTTAAATGAACAGCTTTAAATCAGCTACATTAGTAAATTCCGCAAATTAGTTAGCACAAATTAACTGCTAATTACCACAAATAATGTTTGCATTCTATTAATATTTCATTGATAGTGCAAAATGGCTTTTGTGGCCTTTCATAATGAAAACAAAACAGTAAAACCAAAGCCGTTTAAAATGCAATCCACATAAAATAACAATAATTCACCGGGAAATCCGTGGGAGCTGAGCGTCACATGTGATGAGGTACAATTCCCATGATTCAGCCATGAACCACATATAAAATATACTTTATATACATATGTTTTAAAATATTTGGTTAGTTTTTCCGCTGCAATCTTGGCAACAGTATTAAATCACAGAAAATAATTAAAATTCTTCTAAAGTAAAAAACATTTTTCGTTAAAATATTTGAATTTTTCATATTGGTAAGTTGTGGAGTGTGCAGCAAAATATAAAAAAAACATATATTTAAAAATGAATTTATACTTCAAAAATCTGAATTAATAAATCATCACTCAACAAGTGAAAAAGGCTATGGACTTTATTCAACTGAGAGTTACTTCGTTGAACGGAATATGGTTTTTCCTATGTTGAGAATTACATATTTTTAATTTGGAGATATTTCTCCAACATTTTACGATATTTTTTAGGGTTATAAAAAGCTGAAAGTTCAATTTGACTTTGTGCAGAGTGAACAAATGTTTAAAAAATACAGAAAAGAACGTGAATATTTACATAAATTAAGGCGCATATCGATTTTTATAGAGCACCTGGTTTTTATTTAGCCAAATTGTGTCCCGGCTGTGGCTTGATTTTTCCCATTTGTATTCCAATTTTCCTGTGATTCGAGCTCCGTTTGGTGTATAAATTACCATCGTGTTCTTCTTTGTCCTGCAACCTTTTCAATGTCAATTGGTTTGTGTTCTTTGCCTCTCCCAGTCCTGCCTTGTCATGTTGAGCCACGATGTGCTCGGCTTGTTGCGGCTTCTGCTGCTGCTTGAGATGCTAATATCGAAGTGCTCCCAACGGAGCGAACGGCGACCACAGCGGAGTGTAGACTCAGAGCCCGCCGGCTTGCGGTTGCGGTTACGATACGAGTATTTTGTCCATCTTTCCATCTTCCTTCTTCCATTTGCTCTCTGCCTTCTGCATGAGCCTTTTCGTTGCCGTTTGTTGTTTGTTGTTTACCTTGCCGTTGCTTGTTATTATTATGACGTAAAGAACAACAAAAGGGGCGACAGCAGTAACCTCAAGAATCATCATCATCATCACAATTATCGTCCTCCTCGTCAACAGAAATGGCCTGGCAACTGTTGCGCCTGCTGTTGTTGTCTTGGGCTGACTGCTTCACAAAGGGGTTTCGGGTTAGGCCAAGAAGGCGAAGGTTATCCGTAGGATACACTCGAATGTTGGGCACGTTAATGAGCACAGAGAACAGTGAAAGCACAGTTTAAAGTACTTTAAAACTTGTTGAACTGACAAAATATTATTTGCCAAGCAATCGTTGCGCGATTCACATAACGAAGTATCCTGCGGCTTAACTCGGACACGAGCGCTTCAGGCTTGGCGCGTGTCCAAGCCGTTAAATTGAAGTGCTCAGTGCACTGTAAATAAAAGTATGTAGTTTATTTATTCGCCTTTCAAATGGAGAATATATGGAAATGCGTTGCCGCTGGCGGTAGCCAGGTGGCCCTGGCAACCCCGACGTATGCGCAATAAATCAAACTCTCGCTTTGTAACGATGCCTGTCTCTGATTTATGCTGCCCTTTGTACATGACTGTGTGCGTGCATGTGTGTCTATGCTGACACATACATACATATATATGTGTGTATGACATACAACTCAATAAACGGCAGTGGGCTGTTTGTCGCTGTGCCAACAAAAAGAAAAATGTCAGCAGCAGCGGCAGATATGAACATGATGAAAAGGCACAAAGTTGTCACACAATGTCAAAGGTCGCATACATATCACCTGCAGCGCGTTTGGTGGCAATATGTTCCCAGCTGGGATTCTGCTTCTTCAGCATCATCTGCTTTGATCTGGCCAGCAAGGACAGCGCGACCTTGGCCATGTGAAGTATAAAACCTAATTAGTTACATACTTTAGCCACGTATGGGAACAATTAAATTGAAATATTGCACTACCCTATTAAATATTCTACTGGAACGCAGAGTATTTAATGCGGGCACCTAAAAGGTTAAGGCTTAATTAACAAACCGCCTGACTGACTGTCCGTCGTGGCTGTGATCCGTGCCGGAAATATGATAAAGAATGCAGAAATGCCAAAGGTTTTTTTTTAATTATCTTGCCCTTTTTCCTTTTTATAAGACGCAGCGCACGCAGCACCACAAGGCTAATTAACTGACAACAAAAGAAAGGGCGCAAAAAAATAATATGAAATCCTTTTGGAACATGGTGCTGTACGTTATTTTAGCTAAGTACATGAGGGATTAAACGCAGTCATAAATCAATTTATTAAGCTTACAAAACTCATTCGTTCCACTTTTCTTTGAAGACAGAAGGAGAAAGGCTGAGCAAGAGAGAGAGAGAGAGAAATGCGACTTTAATTCACACACAAAAGTCAAAACGGAACTTTCACTTAATTTACTAACAACTCCAGTAACTCCTTTTTCATTGCTTGGTATTTTTTTGTGCAAATCATTTGTACCAAGGAGGCTAAGGAGGAGGTGTGTGTGCTTCAGTGGTCGAGTTCCATTTGGCTGACTGGCACTTACTTTATTGTGTTTCCCTCGCATTTGTCGAGAGAGAGACCTACACGTTTTCCACTAAATGTGAAAGTTGGAAACTTCAAATGGCACAAAGGCGAGACGAGCATTCATTACTACCGACTTTATACAATAGAGGAGGCTAAATGATCCTTTGAAATGAGGCGGGCAGGCAGGATGCCGTTTCAGACGCTCGTAAAATGCCGCTGCAATTACTTAAACTTTTGCAATTACAACTCAATAAGTAGCTAATTATGACGGACTCCTCTCTCTCTCTCTCTCAAGTACAAAGCCAACGGCAATTGGCCGGGGCCAAAAGATTTCTATAATTTTCCATAATTATTTCAGCCTGAGTTTTCTTTTCAGCTGCCGTCTGCGTGTTGTTTATTGTGCACTTGAAAATATGTGTATTCATAATTATTCATAGCCTGAGTTGGTTGCTTTGCTTGTGCCTGTGTAAACATTCTCCTTGGGTAAATAAATACTCCGTACAGGAATAATAAACAAATATGAATATGAATGGAAGTTCAATTTAATAAACGATGGCGCTTTTATTATCGAAACTCCGTAAACAGCGTCGAGTATTGGGGTTATTGAAAATGCCGTTAAATGGAGAATAAAATGCACACTCCATGTTCCTATAACAACAGACTAAACCTTCCCCCGGCCCACCTGATATTCATTTTGTGCAGCCCGCATTTATTTTCCCATTTGTTATTCACTCTGTTTGCCAGTTTAGCAGTGTGTGTGTGTGTGTGTGCAACAGACATGGTGCAGAGACCTCGATAATTAGTGTATTTTCACGCTATAGACACAATTGTTTTTGTACCTTATACCACTTGAATGTAGCCAACAGAGCTTTATAATACACAGAGCACATGACATGCATTTAGAATTCTGTTTTATTTACAGGATATTACCAAGTCTGGCAAATACAACTGATTGTCAACATGTTGCCCGTTCAAAGTGCAGTGCGTGTCTGTTTTTCATTCTGCATGTCAATCCACACTAATTTGTTTGACAGGCACATCTATTACCTTATCTGCCCTTAGGTCCTGCCAATGTGATTGTCCAGATTAGATAGACAGAAACACTGCAAATAGATTCAATAAAATCACACGTAAATTAACTAACAGAGCTTAGTTAGAACGAGAGCAACAGTCGCGCAAAACGCGACAGTGGGATACCCTTCGACCTATGTTCCCGTGTAGTTTAATTTGTTAAATTCATACACATATGCATATGCACATGCTTTGAAATTAATACCGACAGATGGCGCTCGGGCTTCGCGCTCGCCCGTCTCCCTTGTTAGCTGACAGAAGCACTTGGTTTTATGCTCATACTTTCTTAAATAACTTCTGTGTTTATTGTTCGATTGGATTGTAATTTGGGGACTACGTAGATATTTCATTTAGCTTAGTATATGTTAAAGTCAGAAAGTTGTATCTTATATACAGCGCTTACAAATTAAGTTCAAAAATTAAATTATTGATTTGTGGGGGCGGTGGGCGTGGCACCTAACATTTGAAATAAACTTCATCTGCTTATAGTACACAGGAGTCTTCCTGCCAAGTTTGGTAACTCTAGCTTTTATAATAGCTGAGATCTGTGCGTTCACACAGACAGACGGACAGACGGACAGACGGACAGACAGACAGACATGGCTCAATCGACTCGGCTTGTGATCCTGAGCAAGAATATATATACTTTATGGGGTCTCCCACGCCTCCTTATGCCTGTTACATACATTTGCACAAAGTTAGTATACCCTTTTTTGACCATTTTCAATGGTCGAAGGGTATAAAAATAAAGAGATTGTAAAGTATTTCCAATTAAGATGCACCATAAAGTAGTAAATATTGTTGACAAGTGATAGAGGATTAACAGTTAATAAGAGTTAGCATCGAAACGAATATAAATATATATAAATATAAACTTACTGATCGTTCAACAATGATGTGCTAGTAACAGCAATGGAACTATAAATGCAGACTAAAACAATTTGTATATTCTTGCAGAGATTGTATTCAATGTGTCTCACAGTTTTCTAGGTACAGAATATTGTAAGCCATTTTCCAAGAGTTTTTTTTAGAATGTCTGTCTGGTATGTCTGTCTGGTATGTCTGTCTGGTACTCGTATGTCTGTGTGTATAAACGAAATCTTTGTAATTTAACCAGGATTTATAGCCAGTAAATCATTGCCAATGTTTCCCTTTTTTGAATACATAAAACTTGATTTAATTGTTACTATAAATATTTAGAATTCCAAAACCTGACCATCAATCAAGTTTTTACACTGAAACTAGAAAATGGCTAGCAATAAATGGCAGATATAGTTCGCATATAGCGTGGGCTGGGCCTGTCAATCCTGCGGATAGACAACTGAATGAATCGAATACAATCCAAAGAGTTGCAACCGGTCGAAAGCAATTCAGCGTGGCCATCGGCTTTGGCAGCTGGTCAATTACGTGAAATTTTCCATGAATTTTCAATGAGTTGCGGCGGGTAAATACGAGGGTCGTTTGATAAGTCCGTGACTTTTTGTATTTGCCGCGCACCTGCTCTAAATACAACACTGCTCCTGTCAGCAGTTATCGATTAACAGCTGACTGTAAAATTTTGAGAAAGCTGCGTTTTTTGGTTTGCGTTTTATAGGCATTGAAAGCAGACGATATCGTGAATTTTAACGAGAATGTAAAAAAGTGAATTTCGTGTGCTAATTAAGCATTATTTTTGCGTAAAAAACCACCAAAAAAAAAGAATTGATAAATATTATGGGGACTCTGCACCATCAATTTCAATGGTTAAGAAATGGTTTACTGAGTTCCGTTGTGGTCGTACCAGTACAAGTGATGCCGAACGTTCAGGTCGCCCAAAAGAGGTCGTCATACAAAAAATCCACCACAAACCCCATAAAATAATATAAAAGAAAAGGAAAAAAAAAGGGGGAGGGAGGGGAGGGTGTAAACACATCTAAAAAACACGACAACACAATTTTTTTACATGAATATTTGGACATGAAAAAGCTTTCCGCGCGATGGGTGCCGCGATTGCTCACACACGACCATAAGCGCAACCGTGTGACCATTTCAAAGGAGTGTTTGGCGATGTTCAACCGCAATCCAAACGAATTTTTGCGCCGTTTCGTTACCGTAGACGAAACATGGATCCACCACACCACACCAGAGACCAAAAAAAAAAAAAAAAAGGGGGTTTTTCCGGGTGAACGTGCACCAAAGAAGGCCAAGGTGGGTCTGTCGGCCAACAAGGTCATGGCCACAGTTTTTTGGGATGCACAAGGTATCATTCACATCGATTACCTTGAAAAGGGTAAAACGATCACCGGCGAATATTATTCAGAGCTTTTGGACAGATTCGATATTGATTTGAAGCAGAAACGACCGCATTTGGCGAAAAAAAGTGCTCTTCCCATCAGGACAATGCACGGGTGCACACGTGTGTAGTCAGCATGGGAAAATTTCATAAATTGGGCTACGAACTGCTACCCCATCCAGCATATTCTCCAGATTTAGCCCCTGTGACTATTTTTTGTTTCCAACCATGAAGAAAAGGCTCGGGGGTAAGAAATTGGGGTAAAAAAAAAGGGAAAAAAAAAAAAAAAAAGACTATTTTGAGGGCCTTGAGAAAACCTATTATTTGGAAGGAAAAAAAAAATGAAAAAAGCGGGGCAAATATGTATAGAGCTAAAAGGAGATTATGTTGAGAAATAAAACGCTTCTTTGACGAAAAAAATATATTTTATTCAAAAAGTCACGGACTTATCAAACGACCCTCGTATATATTTGACACAGCGTCAGTCGGTGCGTTATAATGGGTAGCCTGTCAGTGCGCATTGCTCAGGGATGGGCAAATGACTTGACTGATTGACTTTGGAAAATCAACACAATTAAAGTTTCAATATATTGAATTGAACTCTGATCTTTAATCATAGCAACAGCAGACAGCAACAACAACAGAAGGGCACTTCTTTTTTTCATTTCCTCTCTGATTGCATTTGCAATGCAGTCGAGTGTACTCAATTGGTATTTTTAATGTAATACAAACAGAAATAATTATTTATCAATTTATTGTTGGAACTCATTGTAGAGTGTGACTTGCCATGTTTCCAGGTGCGAATGCCTACTGACACCTGTTGATTGATCGTTGTCGTTGTCTTTGTCGTCTCACTGATTTTAATTTCACCAACTAACAGAAATGGAGAAATCCCTGAACTTGACACTTGGCCCAAAGCCAAGTGGCTCTCGTAATTAATTCACACATCCAATTTGAAGTAACTCACTGATTAGGACACAGCCCAAAGGGCATCTTGGGTCGGGGATGTGCGTAAATCTCTGCACTCTTGACCAGCAAATGAGACTCTACTCAAGTTAATTAGCTGACATGGCAAGTTCCGTTTTATCGATGCCACCCGACAGGCGTAATTTAATTGAATGTCCAGCTCAGGGCAACTCCTTGTCGTGCCTGTCTGTATGCCACGTATCTGGTGAGGCAAAGTGTGCAATTTCCATGGAAGACTGACAAACTTGTCAATTTTAAATACCCTTTTCATTGAGGTAGAAGAAGGCAAGATTGCTTTTAGAAGTAGGTAAAATTATGACATGAACAGTGTTTTGAGATTTTTAATAAGCAAATAATGAAACCAGATTTGAAAAGCCGTTTTTACTCTCACTCGTTGTGTATATATTATAGTCAGAATAATATTTAAGAAACTTTGTATCTTAAATACTTCGTTTACAAATCGAGTTGGAAAACTGAATTATTGATTGACAGGAGCGGTGTGCGTAGCACTGAGCATTTGAAATAAACTTAATCTGAAACTCTCATGCCAACTTTGGTGTCTTAAGCTGAGATCTGTGTGTTCAGATAGACAGACAGACAGACAGACTTGTCCCAGTCGGCTTAGCTAGTGCTTTTGTTAGTGAAAAAAAATATGTATACTTTGTGGGGTCTGCCACGCCACCTTCTGCTTGGTACATACGTGTACATTAAGTATACCCTTTTTTGACAATTTTGAATTGACGAAGGGTATAATTCCCATTTATTTTTTTGTGGGAGTGTCTTACTGGATGTCTCATATCCGAGCAAAAACGCGACCAAAGCTTTTTGTTTCACTTGTTTTATTAATTTATTCTTAATTTAAATTGCTTTTTATTTGCCTGATGACCATTGAGATGGAAAACGCGTTGATTGTCTGAAATATGACAGATGCGTTAAATAAATAACTGAAAATACGGTAAATGCCGAACGAAATGAACTCTCGCTAGAAGTCCAGACAATAGAAAATCGATTCACAGTGTCAAAACCAATCATATTTTCGTTTTGCCAAGTCGAACTGCTGCACATAATACTTCAGCAATCCAATTTCGTAGTCTTTTCCATTTATTTATTCTGATAATAGTATTAGAGCAATGCAACAAAGCAATTGTTTGCAGTTTGTTACCATATCGGAAATTCATACAAACTGCAGGCAGCATTTTACATTGCTGCATTTCAAACTTTTATTAATTCGTCCAGTTTTTCCATTGTGTTGGCAATTTCGCCTTTAATGAAAAAGCCGATTCGATTATTTGATATGTAGGCGTAGCATTCAACATGTAGAAAAAGCACATGTACACATGCCCATAGTGAACACACACTCCTCTATCGATGTATCATAGTAGTCTTAATATATGTACATTTATGCGCAGCTATTCCGATAGCTAAAGAAGAGTTTCAACAACTTTTCAGGCTTAATTAATGTATTTGAGTTTCCTTACCAATCTAGGTTGAAACCAGAAAGAAAGGCTTTGGCTTTTACACCAGTTATGTTTCACATATTGGTACTGAATTTTGTAACAATGTGCATGTATTCGTTAACAGCTAATCTGTTAAGTGCTGGTGCATTGCAAAGTCCCTCTTTAAGGGCATAGAATAGTATAAAGGAACCAGTAAGAAAAGCAACAGTCGCGCAGCAAGCGACCGTGGGATAGCCTTCGAGCTATGTTCCCGTGTAGTTTAATTTGTTAAATTCATACACATATGTATGTATAGGCACATGCTTTACAATTATTCCCAACAGATGGCGCTCGCGCTTCGCGCTCACGCGCCTCTCTTGTTAGCTGACAGAAGTATTTGGTTTTATGCTCATACTTTCTTAAATAACTTCTGTGATTATTGTCCGATCGGATTGCAATTTGGAGAATAAGTAGATATAACTATCAGCTTAGTATATGTTAAAGTTAGAAAGTTTAATATTTTATACAGCGCTTACAAATTGAGTTCAAAAATAAAATTATTGATTTACGGGGGCGATGGGCGTGGCACCTAATATCTGAAATAAACTTGATCAGCTTATAGTACACAGGAGTCTTTCTACCAAATTTGGTAACTCAAGCTTTTATAATAGCTGAGATCTGTGCGTTCACAAAGACAGACGGACAGACAGACAGACAAAAAGATATGGCTCAATCGTGTCGGCTTGTGATCCTGAGCAAGAATATATATACTTTATGGGATCTCCTACGCCTCCTTGCACAAAGTTAGTATACCCTTTTTTGACCATTTTCAATGGTCGAACGGTATAACAATAAAGATCATTGTTGGTGAAGGCCTAAGCAAAGTTTTGGTCAGTCCCTGTAATGAGAGACACGCCTGGGACCTGAACTAGGACGGGCTTCCAATTGTCCGTGTCCTCAGAGCTTATTGTCATGCAAATTGCAGAATTTTCTATAATTCAGTTTTAAATCATTCACAGACTGACTCCCCTGCCTCTGGTCGAGCTGAGCTGAGTTGGCCCATTACGTATGCGTGCCCGTTTTCGTATTGACATGTGGACAATAGTCAGGGGAGCACTTTGTATACGATAAGCTGTGCAGGTAATCGAGGCAGGCAGTTGTTGGGGCATGAGGGAGTGCCTCTCTCAAGGGGGGGATTAAGGGCGAGTGTGCACTGACTGGAATTTGAGATGCTTCAGCATGGAGTGAAGAGTTGATTAAATACCGACGACGAGTCCGAGTCCGAGTCCCTCACAGATAGTTTAGCTTGGTGGCTTTCAAGTAGTTTGCATAATATGCGAAATTTCATTTGTTGCCAATGGGCCAGCCACCACTTTTGTGGCTGCTCAGACCTCAGTTGGGGCATGCTTCTCCGGCGCAAAGCTATGTGTGGCCATGCCAGGTGCACTTGCAACGCTTTGTGGCAGCTTTGACTTTGACTTTGTGTGGCACAAATGCAGCACAAAGTTCGCTTTCTCTGTTTATGTTCATGCGGCTCAAAATCAATAGACGCTTTAAAGCATAAAACTGTTGCCATGTGGTCGGTGCAAATGTGTGTGTGCGTGTGTGAGGGTGTGTGTATATGCTTAATAGCATGTACTCACTGCACTAACAAACTGGTGGCGACGCATTTGCAGCGGCATTGAAATCAAACGGCGGAAGTCGCTGAGTGGCAATAGAACGAAATTAGCTCTTGAATGCCAGAGGGGGCGAGGCTAAAGGGCTTGCGGGCTATCGTTGTTGCTGTTGCTGTTATCGTTGCTTTGCTTGGTCTAATGGCTGTCACATGAAGGAAATGAGGTTTTCACACACCCAGACATACTTTAAGTGCGGCACTGTCTGTGTGTGTGTGTGGGTGTGTGCAGCACGGATATAATTTACCTCTCAATCAAATCGGAAATAGAAACTGCAAAATTGACAAATGCCAGTTAGCCTTTTTCCCCTTTTGCGCGCTGACTTTGCTTATTCTGCTCTGGCAATTTGTTCAGTGATTACTCATTCGCCCGGGGGTCGCACAGGATGACGCATAAGTTGTAATTGTTTTAATTACCGATTGATTCCACATGTAAAATGCAAATAGCTGAGAGTAGTTTTCCACGTTGCATGTTGCAAGTTAAATACACTTTTAGTTGGCAAAAATTGCTTAAGTTTTGCATAAAATTGCGCATAAATGCAAATTCCAAGTTGGCCCAGGTGTGCGTATATAAGTGTGTGTGTATCTGTGTGTGTGTGTGTGCTCACCTTAACCCAAATGTTCGCCAAAACTTTGCCCGCACACGCAAGGGAATAGAAAATGCTTCTAGCACACACACACACAGACTAGAGACCTGCATGAATACATTCATGTTGTGCTTGACAGTAGTTCACTCACTTTCTACTGTACAACATTAAAAGGAATGAGTAGCTATGAAAAAAGATTATTAATTCACATTAATTAAGAACTGTACTCAAATATTAAATTCATTTTATTATTGATTCATTTGCCCTCTTGAATGCATTCATGCAGGTCTCTAACACAGATACACGCACACGCACAGGCACAGAGCGTTAGTACATGTGAATAAAATGGCTGCCGTCGCTGGCGTCGGCCATTAAGTTGATGAGTTTAAAATTAGAAATTACCAGCGAGAGTTGAGTTGAGTTGAGTTGAGCCCGAGCTGTAATGAAAAAGAGCCTCGGCACAATTGTTTGGAGACGACATGCAAAGGGTGGATCAAGTGGCCCAGTTAAGCGCTGTAGAAATTCGCTTTAATTCAATTTACAATTTGCATTAACTAGAGAAAGAGAGGGAGATGGAGATGGAGAGAGAGACGAAGGAGGAGAGTCGAGTCAGGCAAGCTGAGTGCATGCGATGCTGCAGCTGCCGATTTTAATGAGCTGAAAACTTAATTGTCATGAGCGTAGCCTGGACTGAATTCCTGACTGATGATGATTGTCCTTGCTGCTGTCGCTGCTTTAGGTGCTGCACATTGTGAGACCATCGCCGAGACACGCACTGTAGGCCATCAGATGGGGCACAGTGTTCTGCTCGTAGACGCCAGTGAAGAGATGGGACCAGGGACCCGAAGCATAGACCACCACATCGTCGCCACCATGGGAGTCCATGTCCAGTGGCACGCCGGCTGGGAACTCATCGTCGTAGGCACCGGTGATCACAGTGGTCGGATCGATGCGTTCCTTCTTCTCGGCATCATAGAAATGCTCGTAGCTCGGACCGTTGGCATAGCTCAGTACCATGTGAGGTTTGCCATCTTTGCCATTGGACGGCGCCTTGCCAAAGATGTCAGAGCCGCGATACTGCAAGAACGAAGAGAGTGTTGCAATTGGGATGGAAGAATGTTAAGCCTTGACTCCTTACCGCATATCCGGAGTAAGTGAAAACATGAGAATGGTCCGCTGTCACCACCAGCAGCGTGTCCTCCTCGCTGGTCAGCTCACGCGCTGCGGCAATGGCCTTGGAGAACTCGATGGTCTCGTCCAGTGCCATGCGCGCCTTGTTGTCGTGATGGGCCTGATCGATGCGACCGCCTTCGATGAACAGAAAGTATCCCTCCTCACTCTGACTCATGTACTCGATGGCCTTGCGCGTCATCTGCTCCAGTGTGGGCTGTGTGGTGCTCTCGTTGGTCTGCAAATGGTAGAGCATGTGATCGTCCTGGAAGAGACCCAACAATCGCTGAGTCTTCGTCACATCCACAGCCAGCAGTTCCTCCTCAGTGTCCACGTAAACATTCTGTGCATTTTCCTGTTCGAACCCCTCAATTAGATTCAAGCCATCTGTGCGCTTGCCCCAGTCTGCCAGGCTCGAGTCGACAAAGTTCTTCCGGCCACCGCCGAGTATCAACTTCAATTTGCTGCCCACTTCCCCGCGTGCCAATTGATAGGCAATATCCTGGATGCCAGAGTTGCTGCCACAGTCGCTTGTCACCTCAGCGTCGTTCTCCCAATCGCGCTCTGCCACATGCGCATAGACGCCGGCTGGCGAGGCATGGGTAACACGGGTGGTGGTCACCAGTCCGGCCCATTTGCCCGCATCCATGGCCCACTTGGCAATCGAGTCGACGTGTGTTTTCTCGTCCAGCATCACCTTGCAATCGGTGCGCGGCACAGCTCCATTGACACCGATGGTGCCCTCTTGACCCTTGACACCGCACAGATAAGCCGTTGCCGTGCAAGCCGAGTCCGGCACGATCAAGTCCACAGAGTATGTCTTGGCCAGGCCAGTGTAGGGGAACTGCTCGAAGGACAGCGACTTCTCCTCGCCACCCAGCAGGTTACGCGCCGCCGAGGTGGTGGTCACTCCCATGCCGTCGCCCAGGAACATGATCACGTTCTTGGCCTTGCGCTGATTCAGCTGTGCCGCCAGCTTCTCCTTTACGAACTGTGTGCCCAGCTCACGCCAATACTCTGTCGTCTGTTCGCCATCCACCAAGCGCGTCTGCTTTGGTTCCGGCATATCCGGATGCATCATCCGTTCATGACACTCCTCTGCCCTGCGGGAGCACTCGGGTGCCGCGGCGCCGAAGCTGCAGCTGAACAGCAGCTGGAGAGCGATCACGATCGCGACGTTGACGTTGGATTTGGACAACATCTTGTTGAAGACTGTTCTGCCCGTGGCTAACCGTGGCTAGTCCAACTGCTCAA
Organism: Zaprionus davidi; assembly: GCA_018903715.1. Classification (NCBI taxonomy): domain Eukaryota; kingdom Metazoa; phylum Arthropoda; class Insecta; order Diptera; family Drosophilidae; genus Zaprionus; species Zaprionus davidi. The sequence continues at coordinate 7,985,844 of JAEIGL010000003.1, forward strand.
CACGTCCCACGATTAAGATAAGGATAAGATAGCGGGCACGGCAGTGGATCATAAATACGTAAAGCTTCTAGCCAAATAATCGACTCGCAAAATCAAATGCGCTGTGTGTGTACCCCCTTTAGCCATTCCCCCTTTTAGTCCCTTGCCCTCATGCCCTACTCCCTACACGCGTGCTCTTATTTATGACGGGCAGCGACGACAACAAAGTTTATAGGTTTATTATGCTTCGCGGACTGGCGCCATAAAAAAGCACGTGAAATGTTGCATGTGTAAGAAATGAGCTTGGCAAAGAGTGGGCGAAGTCAGGGAAATGCCCAATTGCAGGCAGCACACGTAATCAGCTTCCCTTTCCCCCTTCCTCCCCCATGTTTTCCATTTATTTAACTCGTTAAAATTTGAGGCCATTGCCGAAAAGGTGACCCGCATGAAAACTTGCAGTGCTAAAGTTTTATGTATTCTTTAGAAATGAGAAGATGAGATACAGGGTATCTGCCAGTCTGCCTGCCAAATCGGCTAATGCAAAAGGAGAAAGTCATTCGAAGCAACTCATGCGATTCGCAAATGCCAAAGTTCACACACAGAAATGCCAAAGTGTTTGCCATTGCAAATCAGGGCTGGAGTAATTATAGTATTATCTTTTCCTGGCAATCGGCAAGCGATATGAGCAGAGGCGAATTATATTCTTGCTAAATTTCACTTGAATTGCAGATTTATTATTTAATAAAGTAGCCGCACAACGAAATAATAACAAGAACAACACTTTAATCAGTTTGCAAACTGTTGTTGAAGTCATGTCCAACTTTTGTTTGCCCACCTCCGTCCTCCACCTTTGTATCTTATCGGGCTAACATTTTACGATTTCCAATACACCCCAACATCATTGTGCCCCTCGAGGCAGAAACAAACAACTTGTGGCATACAACAAACAAACCAAACTAAACTTTTTTGGGTTGCGGCTTCTGGCGCTGTGCCAAATTTAATGAAAACAAAATAAAATCGCCTGCTTGAATTATTATGGGTGGAGACCCCTTCGGTCACTTCGGGCGGTCTATTATGCTCTTGACTTGGCCAAATAATTCATTTCGTCGTGCTGAACAATGCGCATATTTACGGGTGCACTGTGCGTATACGTAACGTGCGTTTTGTGTGCGTGCTTTGGCAGCAAACAGCTGTGCACTTTACTATTTTCATTGATTTTGCGCTACTTTATGACCCAGCAGGGGACAAACTCCACACCCCTTACCCCACATTCCACTCCTCCTCCTCCTCCGTCGGCCCCTTGGTTTGGCTGATTGTCACAGCGCACACAGTTAATGCCGCCTAATAAATTCCGAGCGTTATTTCAAGTGTCAAGATTGCGGCCATTTAGTCGAGGCGAGACCATTTATCAATCTCGTCGTTGCTTATGGCAACCATGAAAAAGAAGAAGAAGCAACGGCAGATTGAATAAATAAGTGTGTGTGTGTGTAGGTATTTGAAGCTAATGTCGCGATTGCGAGGGAATAAATTTGATTTAATTTGCATTACAACTCACAAATAGCTGACTGTCTCATCTCTTTAATTACGCTTTAATCCTTTGCAGGCAATATATACCCATACCGATCATTGAGGAGAGCAGCTATGAGAAGAATGTGCATTTCACTGTGCACATAGGCGCACCGGAACTGGCGCCAGGTAAGTTGGCAACACAACAGACACAACATTAAAACTCGATTTGATAGCACAGAAGAGACCCCCTTCTTCCACTCCCTCCCTCTTATCCCGGGCAAGTTGCCCTATGCTACACACTGTGTGTGTGTGTGTGTGAGTGTGTGTGTGGGTGGGTGTGAGCAAACTCAATTTTCCGTTAACCAAATTACACAAACTTACATCAAACTCGGCGCGAGGATGGAAAACAGGCCAAAAAAGGAAAAAATAACCAGAAAGAAAAGTTACATTCGGCATGCCGAAAGTTCTATACCCTTACAGCTGCTTATCTCCTTTGCTCCTGTACTAGTTTTATATAATGGTGCAGAATTAAATAATATTGTGTATATTTAATATTATTTCCAACTTTGATTGACACTGATTGAGTTAAGTTATTTCGAACATCAAGACAAGACTTCATACAAAAAATCCTTCATTTCAGCCGATGGTTCCTATGGCAGCTATATGTTACTCTAGTCCGATTTTGACGAAATTTTGTATGCACTTTATATATATAGAAAAGATTCGATGTAGTAAATTTGGTGGCCATATCTTGGAAAATTACTATAATTGAGACTTGTGTTCGTTGCAACAGACAGACAGACAGACAGGCAGACGGACGGACATACAAACATACACTTTATAGAGTCGGAGATGTTTCCTAAGCTGCGTTGCAAGCTCCTTGCCCTCTTCAAGGGTATAAAAATAAAATAAAACACACCAAGACTGTTGTCAGTTTCTATTATTTTCCTTCCTTTAGCGTTGAAAAGTTGATAGTCTGCTCCAGACAATAACCACAGCGAGGACAAGCACTCACACCCACACACACACACACACACACACACACACACACACCGTCCTGTTTAGATTCTCCAACCCACAAAATCACACGATAAAATGGCGAATTGCAATTTCGAATCGACGAAGACAGTTAGTTAGTAAGCCTTAAATATCTCATCACTTTGTATGGTGGTTTCCTGGTATACTTTTTGGTCTTTTAACTTGTGTTCTTTGTGCTTCTAGATAACGCTACCTACCGTAAGAGTTAAATTGTGCATTAATTAATTCTATTTGAATTGAATACGAAAGCAGAAACGAAAATGAAAAGAGAAAGAAATTTAAAATTGGTTGAGGGAAGTTCGGGTTTCGGTTCCTTAAGTTCTTAGCTCACATTTTATTAATTCCAGAATTAACAGAGTGCGGAAATTGCGAAAGAAAAGTGCAAATTAGTAACAATATTTTTTGAGTCCTTTACCGTAGAAGCAGTAAAACGAACATTCCCAAATTAGTTATATGTTCTCTTTGGTGTTGTGTGGTTTTTCTTTTCCTTTAGAGACCTTTTCTTTTCTTTCTTCTGTTCTCTTTTGTTATCCTTGTTGTTGACTAGGCAACGGCGGGCGCAAAAATCATAATAACATACAAATATTTTATACAAATCGAATAATGAACCTTTTTCTTTGAAGTAATTACTTTGTAAAGAATGTTTTAAGAAGTAATTGAATTTGACATTGATTGGTTTACATCGCACGAAACATGCCCCATACCCCGTAATAGTGGAAATCACAAGTGCATTCCCCCGTTTTATACCTATTTTGAAGTTGATTTATTGAAATTGCTCATCTGACTGACCAACCAGTCTGTACCCCCTTCCATTCCTCATTCCTTCTTCCCCATCAATGCACCATTCGCAAGCGTAATACTTGAAGTTTTGTATTTGATTTGAATTCCACATCATAATTAATCATAATTAATCTCATGTATATGTAATATTTGCAACACAACAACAATAATAATATTATTAACAACAACAACAACAACATGCAATAATCTTAACGCAGACGACACAAATAAGGAATCATTTTTCCATCGATTTTTTGGTAGGTAAAAGTAAATGTATTTTTATGGCATCTCATTTGCAAGTGTTCATGTTCAGTGCATAAGAAAAAGAGAGAAGCGAAAAAGAACACGAAAAGAAAATACAACAAAAAGAAAATGTAAACACAATCAGAGAATTCTCATCAAAAATTTGAAAAGTTGATTTTGATTTCATTCATTGGCGTCGGGGCATCAGCTTCGTCGCAGCTTCCTTGCCGTCTTTCTCCATCTCTTCATCGTAATAATCATGATATCCCGTATGTGTGTATATGCTTGTATGCCTGTGTGTGTGTATGTGTGTGAGTGAGTGTGTAAATAACATATCTCGTATTGGCATGACACTTGTGAGCTGTAAACACATAAACGAATTGCGCTTTTTCGACGCAACAACCGATACACTTGATAAGAAATAATATATCGTATATATCCAAGAGCCGCGATTAGTTGAGAGCAATCTTCGCTGGGTTTCGTCTTCAATTGAAATACAATTAGTACAATTAATGGGATTAATTTTGAATTGAAAAATCGAAAAAAACCAAATATAAAAACACTTTCCCATGCTCGGCGGACATGTACACACGTATTTCGCGCTTGTGCCCGCTTCTGTTGTTCTGTCCCGAACACGATATACATCATCGAATATTGTAACGTACTGGCATAACGTATTGCACATATCGTATATCGGGGCTTATCGCAATAAACTTGCATCTACATCGCCAAAAACTAAATCGATTTGTAAGTAATACGCACTAAAATGTTATTTGAAATGTTTTTAATGGATCAATTTGTGTTTTTGTGTTTTGCAATCAGGGCCCGACAGGCCCTCGATTGCCCTACAACATACCTTTATTGAGTGCCAAAATACTATTCATTTTTGTGAACGATTTTTGATTTTTGTTGAATTATTTTCATTTTGTGTTTTGAGTATTATGGATATCGATGTGTTCTACTGTTCATGTATGTGTGTGTTAGAGCCCCCATCGAACACATTTCCATTGACAACCGGCTAAGTCATTTGAATCGTAACAAAACTGAATGTACTAATAAATAATTATCAAGAAACGTATCTGAATTTGGTCCCATATAAGAAGTAAACTAACTGAACCTAGCAAATGAATTGTTTGTCACAAGCGAAACTCTTTGAGAACTTTAATGAAATAATACAAATGTATTCTGCTTGAATTATCCCAAAAAAAAACCGATAACTCTTGTAACTCTTGTACTACCTCGCAACGTAATCGCTGTCTAGAAAATCACTCCGGAGATCATACTCGTGAGTCATCATTATGTCAGCATTTTATGAACTCAATATGCATTTGCATGTATGTATATGACGTAGCCTTGGGATTATCCTCAGTTCTCTTGGTTCTCTGATATTTAGCTATAAATGTTGCCTGTATATATTTTCTTATTAATCTTCAATTGCTCAAACTGCATATGCAGTAAATCAGTTAAGCCGTCATTCCTCATTGCCCTTTCTCTACTTCTGATATCGTGTAGCTTGTAGTGTAGCTTTAAGTTACTGTCGGTCCCTCTCTCTCATACTATCTTCCAATTTGTATGTGTAATATATAGACTCCATCCCATTCACTGTGTTCCATAAAGATCTGCAAAATCAGCACACGATTGCAACCCTCAATGTTTACGTCCCCCTGCTTGCATTCATACTTACATATACCATATACTAACTACCCTACTTGTTGTTGTACCTAGCGAAGTAAGCGAGAGTTTAAGAGACTGCAGCTTGGGCTGAGGCAAGGAACTTTCCTGCCCACAGACCCGGCACAGTCTTCTGTGCGTTAACAGCGAGATTAATAAGCTTTACCTTAACCCTCCCGCACAGACGATGAACTTATAGAAAAAATCCAGGAACTCGAGCAGCGGCCAATCGAGGAGCTCAACGACTTGGAGCGCATTATGCTGATGAGTAGGCCACGCGCCGGAGAGATAGATTCTATAAATATATTCATACGCGAGAGCGCGGAATTTAAAGTAAGTGTGACAATTAATGAACAACAGATTTAAGGGGCATAGGGGCAAAGACAAGCGTTGCAAACGCTGTAATTACTATGTTGCACCACTGCAACAACAAGTTGCCACAGGGTATCGAGTGTCCGTTTGTTATATGAACTTCGAATGGCCAACTAATTGTCAATGAAGTGATTTCTGTTGCCGGCTGTGGTCAGTTTGCTAGAAATGGTAGTTCTCAAATGTGCACGCTGCGTATACGTAACATATCTTTAAGCTGTGTTTATTTAACATTCAACATTCTGCGTTTAACAGGCTACCGTGGACAAACTAGTGGCCAAGGCAAGAACGTCATCACTGGGCACTTCAAGCTGGAGGGATCAGTTCAAGGGTGCGATTATCCTCTCGGCAGGTAAGTGCACTGACCCCACATCCTCTTCTGTCAATTAACATAGAAATCACTGCAGGAGAATCACAATTCGATAACCTCGAAGCGGACTATGTGCCAACATGTGTAGACTATATTTGCCACTTCCTTTCTCTCTTCTGGAAGATACTCTACGCTTTTGTGCCGCCTACAGGTAACTTTGCTGCTGATCGTGTTGCTGCAACGACACTTGCTACAAAGTATTTCAATAATTTGCAGATATGTGTGGCGGCTATTTAACCTTCGTTATTTCGATATTTGCTATCGGAGTCATTACTGCTGTTATTGGTGATGCAGCCACTTACTTTGGCTGCGCCCTGAACATCAAGGACTCAGTTACGGCCATCTGCTTTGTCGCCCTCGGCACCAGCATACCAGGTAAATGCAGTGAAAGCACTCTATGTACTGTAAGAACCGACCTTAACATACATTTCGTGTACTTCTTAGATACATTTGCCAGCATCATCGCATCCAAGCAAGATGAAACCGCAGACAACTGTGTCGGTAACGTAACGGGCAGCAATGCAGTCAACGTGTTCCTTGGCATTGGCCTGGCGTGGTCCCTGGCCGCGATTTATCACATGGCAAACGGCAGCACCTTTAATGTTGAGCCGGGCACGTAAGTCAAGCAAAGTCCGAGTAATTATCTAATGTTCTATATATCTTGAGATATCTTTACCTTCCCTTAGCATTGGCTTTGCCGTGGCTCTTTTCTGTGGCGAGGCAGTGATCGCCATATTTATCATGATGTACCGACGCTTGAATAAGAAAATCAAAGCCGAGCTGGGCGGACCCTCGCCCTCCAAGTGGATACACGCATCTATTTTGTTCATACTCTGGATCATTTATCTGACCGTCAGCACCATGGAGGCTTACAAAATCATCCGTGTCTAAGCATCGATTAAGAATAAATGAAGTAAAGGCAACTAGGAACAAGCAGAATAACTCGAATCCAGTACTGAATGGAAATTTCAATTTATAATTCAGATATTTCTACGCCGATTGTATACACAAATATGCATATATATATTGTACTATCCCATGCGTCGCGTACGTCTGCTATAACTATTTACAGACATTGATAATTCTGTGAAATTTATGTTAATATTAAAAGAGAAAATCTTATGTTTAATTAACTCATAAGTCGGAATTGTTTAAAAGAAATGTAATTAATGCTTACTGTAAATACAATTGCTGCCTCGGCTCAGCGAACAAGCAACGTGATCATTCATTACCATTACATTACTCCCATTACGATTATTCACATTATTCACATTATTGTTAATATGCATGGTCGATCAATTTACGATATTATCGATTCTCGATGCAATTAATGTGCCCCGCACCCCTCATTATTGTTGTTGTTTGTTATATCAGTACTTAATAAATATATACATATATTACAATATACAACTTATTGATAAATGATCAACTTAAAAAACATTGTTATTAACTTACGTTGAATATGTCTCGCCATTATTTGTCGTTAATTTAATTGATATAATTCTCAAGTAAAGTAAGGAATAATATTTTCAAATACATATATTAAAAGCTTAAGCCTCGAGCAATTTACCTATTACCTAGGAATGCCTAGTAACTATCTCTAGTCAGAACACACACACACACACACATGCAAACTTTTAGGCATTCTCACTCAGCTATTTAGAAATTCAAGAAAAAGGAACTAAACTCACTAAACTTTGCTAAACTAAACTCAACTACACTAAACTTTACTCCGACCAATCGAAATGCGGCACTTTTAGTACGACCATCAGTGTAAAATGCACTGCACTACATGAATCTACTTACTTGAAAGACTTTCATTTACTTTGACACCTATTGGAACGATATAATAACGATAACGATAAACTATAAACTAGTGATTATGATTATGGATAAATGTTATAAGGGCAACACCAACAAATTTGTTAAATGAATGTATTTTTTGTATAATGTTATTCTATTTTTTAATACAACATTTTGAATGGATCGCAACATAGAATACCTAACATGTAGCAAAACGAACATTTACCTAATGAATATTAAATAATCAATAACTAACATACAACAACAACTACAAGGAGAATAATAACTAGGATCCTGGGATCATGGACAGTACGGGAAGTTGAAGGAAAAATGCGCCAAATTTAGGATTATAATACTTAAATTAAATACCAAATAAAATACGATATATCCATCTGATACAAATGTTTACCGTTAAGTTATAAATAGTCGGGAAATGTATTTAATGAAATTATATATCAATGTTCAGTGTAAGCTATGGTATACAAATTAAATTCGATTTTGAAATTATGTTTCCTTATGCTTTTCTTTCGTTTTCCTCCTTTTCTTAATATTTATAATATACCTATAGACAGTGAGAAAGATACTCCAGTTATATAGTGTGTGCGTACTTACGATATATGTATGTATGTAAGTGCACATTAAGCTATTCCTATGAATTCGGTATATTCAGAATAATACTGCAGTTAACAGGCGAATCGGTTGAGTCGATCCAGAATCAGGTTAAAGTTGAAAGAGTCCAAGACACAAAAGGAAAGCAGTAAAATATATATAGAGTATATTACAATAGATTTGGATAATAAACGTAAGATATGTACGAGTACAGATACTAGCATATGATTAATTTGATGGCAAAGGCAAATAAAACGAGTAAAGTGCTTCCGACATAGAATCTAGGTACTAATTCTATATAGAGCTAGTAGCGGCAACTAGGCAATTGACAATGAGCATGAAAGAGTTCAATAATAGGCTTGTGGTATTACCGATAACATAACGATAAATCTTACTTCCCATATTACTTTACTTCTCTTCTGAGTTCGTTATTCGTTTACTATCTTGATTTTTCTTTTTATACAACATTTCCCTTGATATTGGACGTATTAGATAATGCGGTTTTGGTGGGTAAATCGAATATTTATTAGTAGTGTGTATGTATGTGTTATACAGTACTCGATAGTCTATACAACATTTGATGTTTGCTATGGTGTATTTTTGATTCGAAATTTTAATTACATTTTTATTGGTATGCATAAGTATACCAACTATATACATATACCATATATATTGTAGCACATATACAGATGAAAGATATGCATATACACGCATAAGGCAGTACGTTAAAGTATCTCAATAAAATTCCCTTCGAATTAACTAAGATATCCGAAGTATACAGTACTACTCAATACAGCGAACGAGGATATCTTTAATAAAGAAATATGCATACAGAGTTGGAATAATACAAACCGTATATACAAACATACATATGTTATGCTGACCCAATTAACTTTTCTCAAACAAGTAAAGTAATACAAGTACATACATATATCCAATCGAGTTTGGTTCGATCGGTCTAAAGTTAGAAGTTAAGTCTCTCTTTACTCTACATACTCGTATTTATGCACTTACATATAAACGAACTCGGTGTTTACCTACATACTACATACTACCTATACATATTTACTAGAGTATAGGCATAGTCTTAGGGATGTCCCCCAGCATTATTCGAAAAGAAAAGCATGTGTTATGAATGTATTTCCAAGCATGGTAATCCGAAATAAAATAAACTCAAAAAAAAAAACAAACCAAAAACCAAAATAAATACAACGTTTGTATCTGTGATGGGTTCGGCTCAGGGCTTATCTGGGCCGGGAAGGCAGTAATTACTGGGGTGTTATTATGCAACTGGGAGAGAGACAAGAGAGAGAGAGAGAGAGAGAGATCTGAAAGCGCCCACGCCACGATAAGCGAAATCAATGCGAAAGCTGCAGGCGGAAGATGAGCCACAACAGCGAGAACAAAAAGAAGAAGAGACAGAGATAGAGAGAGATAAAGTTGTTTACAGGAATCTGAAAAATTCAAGCAGAAGGCAAACAACAATAAGAAGCACAACAACAGCAACAACAATGAAGCTTTGGCAGCTAATTTAAGTTGAAACAAAGCGAAAAACAGTCGCCAGTTTCACGTTGTCCACAAAGCGTCGCATTCGTTTGCCTGCTCTACGGTTCTTCATCTACAGCACCAGTTTGCCCCTCTGTCTCTACCAGGTCCATCGTCAGCCCCATAGCCAGTGTGAAGTGTTTGCTATTGTCGGCCTCAGACAGACAAAGGGACAAGGCAAATAGACACACAAATATGTCGTGCGATGAGAGAACAGCACTGCTGGCAGCAAAGCAAATGCACCACGAAGGACATCATCAACAGCAACAGACTGTGCAACAGCAGCAGCAGCAGCAGCAGCAGCAGCAGCAGCATCATCATCATCATCATCACATCATTGTTGTGCCGTCGGGCAAGGATCCCAAGGAATATGAACCCATTTTCACAACTGCTGAGTAAACGCTTTACTGTCGCATTTCATTAAAAAATAACTTCATTTGTTTTCGTTTCCCCCACTCTGTTCCCTCGCTGTCTGTCATCCAGCTACTCGTACGGCCTGACGCTGGAGGAGCTGCTGCCCTTCGCTGCAGATCCCTGGTGGCAATTCGTTCGTCGTCTGTGCTTTGCCAGCCTCTGGCTGACATTTCTACTGACCTTGCTGGCCTCCCTTACATTGGCTTATATCCAGCACGATGAGACGCTTACGGCATGTCGGTCTAATCGAGTAATTACCACGACATTGGCGCCCCTTCTGACTGTAGCCCTCTCAGATGCCTTGCCTGGCAATGCCACTGTACAGCTGGCCACCTAATAGAATGGAGCACTCAACTGGAACTGGAACTGGAGCATTTGATAAGGGATGCTGCAATTGCACGCATCGGATTACATCAGCCACAGCTGATGGGCTCTCCCAGCACAGCGGCGATAAGGCGCAATTGTTGAGGAAGCACAAACAGAAATCAAGTGATTAATATTTATGGTATTTATATATAGTGTTTATTTGTTTACGATTTCATATAGTATTTATTTCACTTGGTGATAATAAACTGAAGTATTCATTTCACGTAAGACTTTCTATTCAAAGTGAGTAAAAGAATCATCAGCTCGATTCCCAGCAATAAATAAATTTGGTTTATTTATGTATGTTAGGTAAAGGGCATTCACAGGCTGGATGCCATTGACTCTATTCCATTTTGGAGGGTGTCTTTCTCATGTTTATAAAGATTACGTGTGTACACGGGTATGATTGGGATTGGGAGCTTTCATAACCCGCACCAGCGACATTGGCCGACTGAAAGTGGCCTTATGCAGCTGTGCTGCTTGCCTGCCCTCGGACCAGGGTTCAAAGTTAAACTCAAATCCCTCTAGTTCCACGCAGTCTACGTCACGATTGTCATTCCGTCGTCGTCGTTCCATGACATGTTGACGCACATGGTGAATGCCATCGGAGTTGCGGCAGATGATGGCTGCCAGGCTGCTCTTATAGATTTCCTCAAGTTGTGCTGTGCAAAAGGAGTTGGGATTATAATTAAAGGAATATTAAGTAACTCAAGTTCCGGGACTCACCTCTAGAGAACCTTTGCGGTCCCATTTTGCGCTCATACCAGTGCGCATCACCGAGCTTGAGTCGCATGAACTGATCGGAGACCAGGCAGCTGAGCAATGGACCGAATATGGCGCCCTCTAGCGGCGCTTCACTGAGTGCACCCGTATAGACATCCACATCCTGCGGAGAGCTGAGGGAATGAGGGAACCAAAGTAAGACTGTGTTGGCATGGAGCAATCGATGCATTACCTACTCGTAAATCAGTTTGATCGACTGCAAGGTGGCGTTGTCGACAATGGCCTGGGACATCTGCTCCCAGGTATCGACTGGTGGCAGGAGACAGTGTCGTCGGAACACCGGATAGGCTGGTATGCCATGATCTCGTCCCCTTTGTATGTTCAATGAAACCAGATCCAGACCACATAGGGGCATGTGGTCCTCGGCGGTGCCTTCGAAAAGTTTCTGGGTTATCTCCAGTGAGAAGAATGGATCGACACGCAGCACCGGCGTATTGGAGGCTGTCTGCATGGCATGATCGATGCCATGGGGCATCCAAAGCGAGAACGGATTGAAGAGCATCTTGTGCAGCTCCATGGCCTCTGGCGTGCTATTATCCCGCGACACATTGAACAGACCCGGCAGCAGGGTGTGCGCAAAGCGAAAGGCAGCCGCCGCAAAGCAGTTGGCAATGCTGGGATCCACTAGCGGATCGTATGTGTCCGGTGCATTGATATTATGCCTGGCTGGCAAGAGACCTTTCGCCTCGCTGAGATTGCGACCCAAGAGCACCGGCAGAAACTCATTGTAGGTGATGTGCGCCATTTGGGCACCAAGTATCTTGCGTGCCTCCTGAAAGACGCGCTCATCATCCCAGTCGGGGTTCAGCTGGTGCAGACCACGTGCCAGGTAATTGTGGTGCCTTGCCCACAGCAGATGCATTGAGGTCAGCAAGAGATTCTCATTGGAGCGATCGTCGCCAGACTCAAAGCAGTATTTGCCCTGGCGTGTCATCTGCACTCGATTGCATCCATCCTCCAGATTCGACGAGATGGGCAGCAACTCGCGTCCATCTTCGGTGATGTACATGCGAAGTGTTCCATTCACATAGGTGCGCAACTGGCGCTGTCGCTGCTCCAGATTCCCATACACCACGGAGGCGTCAATGAAAGCGGTTGCCTGATTCAAATGCTGCCGTGGACCGAATCTCCCTGTCGGAGCTGGAGCTGAACGCACGAAGTTCATGCAGCTGATGTTGTATTGCTTGTAGTAGGGATCGTCGGGCAGAATACGCACTGGGAAGCATTCCGGATGCTGTTCTTGCTTGCCAGGTGCACAACAATCAATCGACTCACCCTCCTGTGATGTGGTCAGTGAGGTGGCTGTTATATCATGATCCAGAAACTGCCCGAACACTGCCAACATGACTGTGAAGTTGGAATCCGTATCGTAGCTCGCTCGATGAATGTTCAGCGAGACCTGCCGCGCCGGTGGCAACTGGCCCGTGTGACTCTGCCTCGGGGCTGCAATGCCATCGGCATAGTCCGGCGCCACCATGCGGCGATAGGGCACCATGGAGGCGCCATAGGTACGTGGATGCTCCTTGTTGTTGCACACTCCCGTGCTGCGGCGATAGCGCTCATTGAAGTCACAGTCGAGCCGCAGCACAGTGGGATCAGGCAGCACAATGGACGGACCACGGCCAATGTTACTGCGTCCCGGCAGTTTGCTGTAGTTGAACCTCTGTGCAATGTCCAGTGTTGCATGATTCTCCACATAGCCCCGACGCGCCAGCTTGCGTGCCTCGGGATTTGTGCTCAGCGAACGATAATGCCGAAATTGTGGAGTATTTGTCGCACTCGGCTGCAGTCCCTCCTCGAGTATCTCGCGATCTCCCAGAGCTTTGATGCCCGCACTGACTGCCTGGGCCGCCTCTTTGTTGGCTACCCGCTTGTCCTGCCACAACGCCCAGTCTGCATCCGGTTCATCTGGTATAGGTGTTTTGATGCCAGCCAGTGTCTCCTCCAGTGCCGTCGTTCCATTTGTGGCAAAAAAGAAGCTGGGACCGTCTTCGTCGCTGCCATCGCTGATGTAGCCGCTGCCGCTCAACCACAGCGCCAGTAACAAGGCGGCAATCACAGTCACTCTGGGGGGCAAGAAAGTGAAATTAACTTGCGGTTAATACGCACACACACACTTAAGTGTACGTGTACGTGTTCGTTGCGGCTGAGCGGCACACTAAACGCTAACAACAGCCCATTAAGCGTATCACATGACAAAGCCGCACAGCCGGATAGAATTCGCCTGGAATCAAATTTTATAATCCGTGTAATTTGCTTTAATTGGCAAGGCACTAACGAAGGCAGCTGAATTAAGCTGACCAGGCAATAAATATACTATTACACTATTATCCAGATTATTTCATTTTAACGAGATTAAAGTATCCACGAAAATTCATTTAAGTTTTTGTCAATGTATGACATGCTGCTCTTCCGCGCTTTTTCTTTATTATTTATATTTTAAGTCTTGATTATATTTATTTTAAATCCTTAACATTTTATAGTGCGTTTGGAAGACTTTAACGAATTAAGCCAGCTAAAAGAGGTGATAAAGCAAGAAGATATAGGAACAACTAAATTAAAAAGAATAACCATTTACAAACCTAATCAAGGCAAAAGAAAATAATCGAAAAACTAACGAACAACCTTTGCGGAAAACAATACAAATAGATAAGAGATAAGCTCAAGAGCTGAAAAAGAGACAAAATATAAAACAGAATTGAAAAGTCAAAAGGTAACACGAGTAGTCAATACCTGAAAGATTTAATGTGAAAGTTGGTTTAACAAACACTTTTTATACCCTTCAACCATTGTATGTAACATGCAGAAGGATGCGTGACAGATACCACAGAGTATACATATGTACATATGTATAAGTTTGTTTGGGTAGTGCTAAGTCAATTGACCCAAGTGCATCTGTCTTAATGTGTGAACAAACAGATTTCAGCTATTATAGCAACTATAGACACCAAGTTTGACCATGAAGATTCAGGTATAACATACACAGATCACGTTTATCGGCCATCGATAAGTCCAGGCCCGTAGCAAGGCATGGTGTGCACAAGGGCCCTTGACCTACCAGGGTCCTCAGCATTAAAAAAAAGAGCAAGAAACTGAAAAAGTCAATGTAACTAGTATTATGTTTCTTCAATTCGAAACTTCAAACAAGGGGCAAGGGCTCTGAAACTGTCACTAAGCCCCTGGATATGTTGCAATTACAAAGGAAGTATTTAATCAAAATCTGCTTGGACAAACACATACTTAGATGCAGCCATTCTGCAAATTACAATCCGACCGTACAAGAAAGTTACTCCAGCTATTAATAGCCATTCCAAAATTGGACGCAGGGTATCTCACAGCTTTTTTCGTTACTTCTTTGTACACTTAGCATCCCCACTCACATAAATGTTATTGTTATGCAGCACTGAAACTGTTTCATCCTGGAGCGACGCGCACGCGGAGAGACGCCGCCTGGAAACACATAGGTTGGTCCCTGATAGGGCGGCAGAGCGACATAACCGGAACTGCTGGCGGTCAGCGGCGTTGTTTCGTCCGCCATGATCAAAAGACAACTGATGAACAGCAACTCGGTGTGCAAGCGGCCGCGACACCAGTTAAAGTTGCAACAACACTTGGCGGGCTTCAGCTCCACTCGCCACACTTGAGTCACTTTCGCCGGCAGCGTATGTTGCCCGACAAAGCAACTTAGTTTATAATATTTTATAATGCCGGCGTTTGAGCTGCACACCCAACAAGGCTGACAACTGTCCACAAGCTACACAGACTAAGTTCAGTGTGTGTGTGTTATCTTAAAGTAGGTTTTAATAATTGGCAAATGCATATAATGTTTACAATTCCATATCTTCATGCTGCTTAAACAGATCTCCCACATATTCGTAGGTTAACTTCAGCAAATACTGAAACGACTTTTGCTGTGGCAGATCGCCCAGTTCGGTGCTGTCCAAGAAGTCCTCCATTGGTGGCAGGAAGTTTTCACTCTCTTGACCCATTAGCTGCGAGAGCTCAATGATTTTAAAGAATAACAACTTCTGTATATAGTCGACAGCATTGTTGGGATCATAGTCGTTCCAATTATCTCGACGTATTGCTGCACACCAGATCTTGTGCCTCACATCGTATGGCTGTGTGACATAGTTAAGCAGACCCAAGGCCTTACGGAATTCGATTTCGGTGGCAGCATCGTTCTCCTCCGCAATATAGAGCTGTAGGTAAGATAAGGAAGATCATTATTATATGTTTCTAGCACAAGTTTAGGTATAATACAAACATTTATAATCTCCTCCGGCTTGAGCACGCGCTGATCCGTCGCATCAAAGCCAAAGTTTTGCAACACGTCATGGCCCAAATGCGACTGATATTCGATAACTGTCAGTTCTTGATTGATTTTCTCAACATGTGCGGACATATCAGAGGCAACAGCCAGGGAAGCTAACTTGGCCAATGACAGCATCGACTTTTTACGAGCCACAAATTCCGTCTCACATTGGGCCAGATCAAAGAGCACCTTGGCCGCTCGCTCGAAATCGCCGTTGAACATGAGTTGTATCCAGCCAAGTGACGGATGGTCGCGCATAAATTGCGCCAATGCTGTCTGGTTACCCTTGAAGCGTTCGAAGACCTCGGCATGACGATTCTGCCGCAAGTGCCAGTTGATGGCATATTGCGAGAAATCGTACTCCTCATATTTGCGAGTATACTCGTCTAAACGATCCTTATCGTCCGTCTCATCGCAAATGAGCACCAGGCTCTGAAAGTCTAGATATTTCTCAGCCAACTTGGCTGCGCACTCAAACTGTTGATTCCTGACTAAAGTGGAAAGAATGGAATTAGAAACTGTCCTGAAATATCCTTTATCACTCTCTACTTACTGAGCACAGAAATAAGATCGAAGCGCTGTGCTTCAAACTGTTGTTGCAACACTTGGAACTTTTCGGTGCCCCGAACACTGTCCAGATAGTTCTTGCGCCCCTCCAGCACCATGTCCATCAGCTCCAGTAATTGATGATATAGCACATGTTTCAGCTCTGATTCGCTAACGCATTGGGCGCCATATCGTACACTAATATCGATGAGACGAATCAGTGCATCATGGATACCCGAACAGCCTGACATTGCTGTCCAAGGCTGATTCTCACCCATTTCCGTTTGCATTTTAAAAGTGTTGACATTCTGCTCGCGATACATTAACACCTGGCTTAGAGTACCGAGCACAACTGTGTTAACGTCGGAAATGAATTGAGCTATCGCAACAGTAGTTCGATTTTGATTTGCAACCCGATCTTCAGTCATATCCACCAATGAATCATAGATGCATTGGAACTTGCACAACTTCACGTAGAATATATCATGTGCGGTCAGGCTACCATTTGGTTTTTCATCCCAACGAGCGACTGTCACCTCGATAGCCTCGTCGATTAGCTTGGGCATTTTTGTCTGCAGAGCCCGCAAAGCTGTTGCAGCCACAATCTTTTCGCTGATGTCACTCAAAATGAAGCTGGTCGGTCGGAGCACGTTGCTGCCACAAGGTATAGCATTCAGCTGCAAGTGAAAACGAATTAAGAGAGGGTAGATTGAATAGTTTTAGATGCCACTCACCCTCTCCCAGACACCACAAAAGTGAAGGAAATCAAGAAATTGTTGCATAGCAATGCTCTTATCACGCAACTGGTTGATTATCTGCATGGAACGCGAACTACCCAAGGCATGTCGATTGCCATCGTATTCCTCAATAGCCGATTGCCAGCGCGGATCAGCAATGGGCAAATCTTCAGCCAAGTCCTCGGCAATCGTGATGACAACTCTAAAAAAGTAAACATATTTATGTATTATACAATATGCACATGTAGTTTATACTTAATCAAGTAGATTACCTGTCTAACTTATAGACATCCACTGGACCACCATTGGGGTCTGGCTCGGCAACACTTTCCATTAGATCGGCAATGATTGTGTTGACCATGTTATTGTTGCGCTTAAGACGATACAAAAATGCCGCTTTCAGTTGGCCAATTTCATTATTGAGCTCAGAGTAGACATCATCCGGATCCAGCTGATACATTGGTAAATTATTCATGCTATCGCCAATCATGCTTTGATCGTGGCCACTGAAGCTGGCATTGAATGAGAGGGGTGCAAACAGATCGGGAGTATTGCAGCTGCTAAGATTAAGTAGATCAGTGCCATCAAAGTCGCTTGGAGTGATCGAAACCAGACCATGTGTGCGACTAAAGAACAGTGGCAATTGGTTACAAACAGCGGCGCTAAGGATGCGATCGTCGTGTAAATGAAACTCTATTTTTTCCGCCTCCATTTCGGCTGTTGGCGATGAGTTTGACAATATCAAAGGATAAACCACCTTGGGTGTGTACAGATACATGTGGGAGGTGCCAACAATGATACGCACGCTACGACACTCCTGCACAGTTTTGCTACTAAAGAACTTATTAAGCTTTAAGGGCGTAAAGCATTCCAGGCGCATATGCTCATCTTGTGCATTCGCCACGACTGAAGTGAATATAAAATTAATTAATTAAGTTGCGAAAACAAAACATTAACACACTTACTTATGGCGTAGTACATTTGTGGAGTATGCGACTGATTCACGGCTCCCACAAGTATGTAGGAGAATCCTCTGACTAAGTGGAAGTCAAGGAAGTGCATGTCTAACTCCACATTATCGTTTGGCACTCGTATATTCCAGAACTTAAGTAGCATCATCTCTCGGATTTTACGCAGCAGTTCTGTGTCTTCATATATCAAATGCTCCGTGTTGCCGTTGTTGGACAGACGCCAGCGTTGGTATGCACGGTCCGAGAGAACAGCTACAATAGTCTCGTTGTCGGGTGTATTTTTCTCATATCCCATGCCCACCAGAAACTATAAATGCAACTCAAATCAGTTCAGATCAGCCAAGTTTAATTTGTTGCCAGTACGTACCTGATCCTTGTCGTTGCCATTGTTCATGCCGATCAACATCGAAGCAAACTTCTTGCCAAAACCGCTAAGTAAACTCGTAGCTGGCTTAATGGTCTTGTGATGCAGTGTATATCGACCATTGGTGAGACCAACGCGGAGGAAAACTAATGTGCAGGTTGAGGTGACAGCTAGATAACCCTGCTGTGTAGGTAGATTTAGTAGCTGCACAAACTCCTGGCCAGTTAGAATAGACAAATCCACCGAATTGTTGTCATGCGCTATCGAAGCCCAGTAGCGCACATCGCCGGTGGCTGACACAGCAATGCAGGAGGCCATTTGCTGTCCCTCTGTCTGGAAAACGCTGACAAGTTCGCTTTTGTGTCCGATATCACTGTAGGGCAGTGTCAGTTCACGACATTGCGCCGACGAGGGGGCACGTCTAGGGAGTTTACCGGCTCGAGGTGGTGAGCCTGTTTTAGCAGCATTTGGTAAATCCTTATACTGCCAAATCAACAATCTTCGGCCTTGCACAACCTGTAAGTGATTCCGTGAAATATTGTATAACTTTATTTACCCCCTGTCTTCGCTAATTACCCAGGCCCAGCCACTTTGGGTAATCTTTGCGGAAACTAAGCTTGATTGTGGTCCAGCAAAAGTAAGAGCCTCATTGACAGCCACAGGCAGCGCGTTTCCGTAGCTCTCCACCACATTATAGTCAGACCTAATGCCAGGAATGGACTGTGTGGTTGAGCGTGCTGATAAACTGAGACGACTGAGGATATATGCAAATCAAATTATTCTAATGGCAACTGTATATGGTACATATATCGAAGGTCTCACCTATTGCCCAAGGCTGTCTTCTTCAAGCCTCCTGGCAGTGGAGAATGGTTCGCGTTGCCGCCAAAAAATGATTTGCGTGCGCCCTCTGAGGATACCGGCATACTCATTCGCCTCAGACTCGGCGATGATTCGCGCGTTAGTCCATAGACTTGTTTATGCATTCTAGTATATTCAATTAATAATTAACAAAATTAATAATTAACAAAAAACACATGCACACGGAACAAATTTCGCCGGCAACAAGCGAACAACAGTATTAGCAAGGCTATCGATATCAGTGAGCGGCACAGATGTCATCGATATTTCGACTACATTCGTTAAATAGTGTTGATAAGTGATATTAGAGAACTTTGTTTTTGAATCAAAATTAGTTCGCTCGCAAACGCTTGTTATCGATACAATGAATGAAAATCAATTAGAATGTTCGAAAACAGCATTCTAACGAACAGAGCGGAACCTGTTCGTTCTTTTAGTGAGCTCAGAGTTCTGTCGAACTTATTCCAAATGATTCCAAACGACTTTTAATTGCATATAAAATCGTAAACAATCATCAATTGGTTGCTTACGATGGCCACCTGGACACAAAACGCCCCAACAGGTGTCAGCAAACGCAGACGCTGGAATCTAGAAGGTAACTCTAAACAAAGCAACCTATGAAACAACAGTTATTAATACAAAATGGCACTAATTTTACTCGCCCTAGACCGCGCCTCACTGAACAAATTGAAGGAGCACATTGCCGAAGAAGGATGCCCTCAGGTCCAATACGATTTGGGTAAAAAGCTGCTGGAGAACGCAATTGGTAAGTGGGCACCTACCATTTGGAATGTCACCCTAAAGATTTCTACTACTCCCAAGCAGAACCAAATGTGGCCAACGAGAGTCAGAAGGCTGTGCATTGGTTGGTGAGTGCTGCGCAACAAGGACACGAGGAGGCAGTGCGACTGCTACGCAAATGCTACAACGATGGCAATGGTATTACCTCCGAGAACGCAGACGAAGTGCGTCGTTGCCTGGCGATGACACCGGGCGAGCGTGCAGCACGCAAAGCAGCACGCGAGCTGTTCGCTTGCCTTTCAAATGGCAATGAACATATTACACCTAAGCAGCTGGAACGAAAGATGCGACGAATCTACAATTTGCAGCGCAAGCGTCGTCGTCGTGGAGCCAGCACCGATGATGCTTCGTCTTCCAACACAGACGAGGACGAGAGCAGTGAATGGGAGAGAGAGCCCTTGGAAGATGCTGCGACCATTGGACTTGCGAATGTTGAGAGACGTCGTTTCATAACCGAAGCGCATCTGGTTTCGGCTGCGTCCAATTACAGCGCTGGCCGGATGCCTAGTGTGAACGAGACACTGACACTATCCGTGCCGCATCCACAGAGCTTAGATCATGTGCCCTGTTTCTACCGCATGATCTTCCATCCATTGGTCTTTTTTACGCTGCTCTATCACCGCTTCATCAATTTGGTTATTGCTCTGCCCGCCATGCTGCCCCTGAGCTTGCGCTGCAGCCTGCTGGTCCTTCTCTCCTGGTGGAGCACCATCGAGGATGGCGGTCGTCAAATGCTGCCGATAATCAGTTACTATTTAAGCCTGGGCGTCATGATGTGGGCTACTTGCCGAATGCTAAAGACCAAACAGCAGTTCGTGGACTTTCGCATCTGGTCGGGACTATTCCTCAGCTACGGTGACCACAACATTGAGGCGGAAATCTCCGAGCATCGCTTCTTGCGAAACAATATGAAACCATATTTTTATTACTTTTGTGCCTTCATATGCAACCTCATCGTATATCCCTTGGTCACCGACGTCTGGCTGCCACATTCGGAGCTGACAATCATCTCGGGTGCCTGCACGTTCATCAGTCTGGGAGTATTCATGTACGCTTCTTCGCCTCTCTTGCCCGACTGGCTGGTCATTGTGTCCTTTGGCGTCAATGTGCTGGCCAAATATCCCTACGAACTGGACGAGGTGGTCTCCACACATTGGCGTTTCCTCGACCTGAGAGTGCCCACCTTCTCGTCCTTTGTCATTGGCAATGGCATCGAGTTTTGCCTGAATTGCCGTACTGCTCTCTACCTGCTGATTCCTGTACTACTCGTCCTGCTGGCCAAGCGTTCCCACTGGCATGGCGTCTACACCTATCTGATACCACATTGTGTCACACTGAGCTGGCTGCAAGTTTGCATTGTGACCTCACAAAGTGCAACTGTGTTTGGAGCCATGCGTGCAGCTCTGGGATTGGCCGGCATAGTCCTTTTCCTGCCACTGTTCGGCATTGTTGCTTTGCTAGTGCCGGTTTTCGTGGCCATCGACAGCCTGGGCTTGGCCAGCGAGCACTTGCGATGGGGAACGACAGTCGTTGCCTGCTCCCTGGTGGTGTTGCTCTCCTGCGTGCTGGCACTTAACCGGGCTACTCAGAAATACATCACCATGCTGCAGGTAAATATGATAATAAGATTTGGTAAATTGAATGTACTCTCACACTTTGATTTCCAGCTGCTTGTGGGACTTACCACCGCCTGTCTGCTGGTGTTCCCATACATGACATCAAGCATAAAGGAAACCCCACGCTTCAACCCCATGCCCACAGTCTTGTCGTCAAAACCAAATGTTGCCCGACACCCGTTGCCCGACGTTTTGCATTGGGAACGCTTCTATGAACTCTGCGCCAATCCTGTTCAGGAGCAGCCAAACAAAATCAAGGCACAGCTACGCTGCTCTCATCTCAATGGAATGCACGTGGCTTGGGAGGGAAAGGTTTTGCAGCTTCAAATAGCTCGTG
Organism: Zaprionus davidi; assembly: GCA_018903715.1. Taxonomy (NCBI): domain Eukaryota; kingdom Metazoa; phylum Arthropoda; class Insecta; order Diptera; family Drosophilidae; genus Zaprionus; species Zaprionus davidi. The sequence continues at coordinate 8,007,868 of JAEIGL010000003.1, forward strand.
TGTCCAACATGCTGGAGGATATCGTTGCCAACTATTTGCCCACCTGGCTGGGTAAATTGATGCGGTGTGTGCATGGCGAGAACATTGCCCAGCAGTTCCAATGTGATTCAAAGATGGATGCCCAGTGCGTTGAGTGGCAGCGGGTTATTAAGACTGTGGCTGCCCACACTGGACACTGTACGCTGCAACGATGGAATCGCTATGAGTACGAGCTGCTCGTTCAAGTGTCTGCCAGTGGCAGTCTGCTTGCTCGTTCCACATCGGCTAGCGTCCTGCTGCGTGCCCATCATGACTTCGGTAACTTCACGCAACTGCTGCAGAAAGGCGACCGCGTGCTGTTCTATGGAACTTTGCACAACTCCCGCTTGCTGGCCAACAACATAAGGGAGCACTACGTGCTTGGATCCAGTGCACCGCCGCTGGTGGAGCTGAAGACCATTGAGTGCTTGGACTGCCAGTCTCAGGAACTTGGATCGGCAAGTATTCAAAAAGCAGCGCTCACTTCGCCAGTGGATGCGCGAATGCAGGATCTGATGCGTGGCATCAAATATCTGCTAAACGCCTTGCTCAGTCCGCTGATTACATTCAAATAGATGCCCTGATGATATACCATATGTAGCTTATACTAGATACTAGAATATAAACTGTTTTATTGTTAAATTGATTATTTCAATTACATTGAATCTAATTTACAAAATAGATAGGTTATACGTTTAAGTTCATATGTATGCTTGCTTTATGGTGGGTTAAGAAAAGGATCCCTTTAGGTGAAGTCGTTGTAGTGTATCTCACAAGGATCCGTGCATTTAAAAAACTCTGGACATGCGTTAAGGAGCTGTACGCCGGCGAGTAGAAGCTTACGGTGTGTTGGGTCATCAACGCCCAACATAATTAAATCACTGTTAATTATTTGCTGGCAATGTATTATGTTCACATAGCCACGCTCTTTAAAGTTTTCAGCGTAGTTCTCCAGGGTTAGAAGAACCAGCCACTCAATGACTTTCTTTAGACACATTTTTTTATCTTGTTCTGTGTTGAGTTATTGTTTGTCTTGAATTTTGACAGCCGCGCGCAATTTACAAACACTGCGATGTATCGATACTTATTCGATGTTTACTGGCAAAATCGAGATGTAATGAACTATCGATAAAATGCCATATGTAACCCAGCTAATTCCAGCGATAATTATTTATATGGTTGTTTCATTTCGCCCAGTGTTAAAAAACAGTATTTTAATATATTGGTCACGTGCAGAATAGAAAAAAATCGTCACGTTGTCGATATACAAATAGGGAATTAACAATATTTTTTATGGCTGACTGAGTCATTGTTATCGATGTATTATGACGCACCACTAGAACGAAGCGTATTTAAGTGCCGCAGCGCTCAGTCGTCGGAACAAAATAGCAACACAGACCGACGAGTGCGATTGTCACCCACCTTAGCTCACTGTCACTTATCTACGGGGATTATTACAGAGAAAAATCGTAAGCAGTAACACGGACAGCAGCACAAGCGGAAGTAAGAAGTAAAAGCAACGGCAACAGCAGCAGCAGCCACAAAATGATACCAACAATATCGAAGAAATACCAAAACGTGGTAATCAGCACGGGAAACATCATCAACAACGAAGTGGGACAGCGTAAGTCAAACGAGGAGCTCTATGACGGTCTGAAAATAACACTGCACAGTGACCCGAGCGCAGAGCGCATGGTGGTAGAGATCGACGAGTTGCACGGCCGTGTGCTGTGTGCCACACAGGAGCTGAACAACAAATTAACCGAAAATGGACGCAATGAGATAAGCATTGGTGCTAAGATATTCCTGAACAAGAACTCATCTGAATATATACATCAGGCTGTTGAGGCCCTGCTCAACATACTCAATGTGACGCATGTAGACAACGTGGTGTTGGCCTACCATCCGAATGTGTCGGCTGACGACAACCCGGTTGCGGTTGCCAGTGCGACGCGTGGGACCACAACAGACTCGGAATCAGTATCGACTTCGAGTACGACTTCTACTTCTACTCTCAGAAAGTCACCGTGTTCGGAGGAACGAGTGACTGGAAAAGGCGAAGCGGCCAGTAACTGGAGCCAGCTCAACGGTGACCAGGGCGTTGCCGAACTCAAGTTACTCTACAAGACGCTGGAGCAATATGTTCAGAAGCAACAAATCAAACAGTTGGGCATTGCTGATCTTGACGCCAAGGCATTGGAGGAGCTGCACAACTCGGCCGAAGTGCAGCCAACCATTGCCCAGGTGAATCTGGCCAACTGTTGTGTGGTCCCAGCTGACCTGCAGGAGTTCTGCAAGGAGCACGAGCTGGTGCTGAACACTCACAGCGATCCGGAGCTGCTGCTGCGCGAGGAGCAATTCACTGGCCTTGCACCGGGCTACTCAATCGATTGGGCGTTGCGCTATCAGGTTCATGTACGCTGTCGCGGAGTTCTCACTGCCAAGGGATACATTGTGGGTGCCTCCAAGACGAATGCCTCCAATAAATGAGAAGGGACTGGCACTGGTGCCGGCGCCGGCGACCGCGGCCGCATTCTAATGGCATAGTTAAAGCTAAGGGAATTTTATAGTATATAGCAAGTGCATACACATATATGCATATAGTATCTGTACATACATACATATCTATATATATACATGCTATATATTGGAAGTATATATGTGTGTGTGTGTGTACTACTGTACTTATTGTTTGTTATACAAAACCGAGATGAGAACGGAAAGACACGGCGCGAATTGGCGTGCGCGCTCTTTAATTCATTTGATTGTGAACACATCTGATTTTTGAATATAAACATTTTTCTAAAACAACTAACAACAAATCGTATGTTTATTTATTTAAACTATGTTACGTTGGTTAGAAAGAGAGAGAGGGGGTCTGAACATACATACAGAGTGTAAGCGTTCGTGGAAACCGGTTTGTAACACACTCGTAAATTAAGTATACGGCATGTTGCTGGCTCCATCGACGTAATCGCGGTAATCTCTGAGATTACCAGCTCTGCAATAGGGCCTCTGCGCCTCATACATAGTACATTGCCTCGATCTGACCCCGGTGTGTGCATCGTTTCCAGGTCTGAGTCGTGTCTAGGTCTGTGTCTAGTGACTATCACGTGGTTCGTTGGTTTGTCATTAGTTTAAATTGATATTTGTGTGCGACTATAGCGATCGAGCGATTGTGTGCAGAGCCACAAAACAATCCATCGAGAAGCTATAAGTATTAAAAATATATTGCCGGAGACCCAAAGCCTGTCATAAAATTAAAAAAAAGGAAAACAATATACAGTCCAAAACTAATGGCAATAAGTTAACAATTTATTTGAATCGTAATCGGCTTCCACTTCAGATTTATAGCGGTTATATATGGGGGAGGGTTGGTAGCGCACATTGTCAGTCGTTCTGGCGGGGCAGCTGGTGGAATGCAGCAGCAAAAGGCCTTGTTACGTATCATAAACATGAACGTGTATATGTATTTGTGTACACACTCCATACATAGATACACACACACACACAGATACATTCATTTGGCATTTAATTTCTAATTAAGTGGCAGCAATTGGTATCGTCATCGGCCCATGGAACCAAAGGCTTAATTACACTCACACACACACACACACCCCCGAAAGATGTAACTCTGTATGCGTGGGTGTGTGTGCACTGACCACTCATGGTGAAATTAGAAAAATTGATATTCATATACATACGCACGTGCTTGCATACACAAATATGCACGCCTGGCACATTCTATATATAGTCCAGTACCGAAAACCCATCGGAACTAGTAGCGAAAGCAACAACAAAAGTATCTAATAGTGAATGAAAGTGTACGCTGCCAGCAGTTAGTGCGACGCCGTCATGACTTGCTTCTTTCTTTGCGTGGGCGAGACAGGCATATGATGTGTGAACGAAACAGCAATCATGGTTCCGTGTTAGTTGGTAGAAGAGATAACTAGTTATGGTACGAAGGGCCTGGAAGATTTTAGGAGTATTTCGTCACGGGAGTGGACGATGACGCATGATGACATATACGATATTTCCCACAAAGCTTCTAAATATATATGATGGTAAATGAAAATAATATAAACCGGATAGAATAGGGCTGCGAAATTGGCTTGAGCAGGGCAGGCTATTTGTATTTTAAGTACTATCAGTAAATTGTGATATGATAGAAAGGCCTCGAAAGTTAAGAGCCTGCTATCAGTTTTACTTTGTGCCGGTTATAAACCGTAATTTCAGATTTGAATGCGCATAAAACGAATTCCGTTTGATTCAATGGATGATTGTGTCACTGGCAACTGTACAGTACTATATATACCATATACCATATATGTCCGATTATACATGAGTACATACTCTAGTCAGATATTGTCGGGCGAGTGTGCAAGGCCCGTACTTGAGCAATCTGGTTAAGAGATTCTATTTCTGTGCGCTTTGCATGAATAACTCGTACGCGGGTGATCTTGTTTCATAACTATTGTAATATTGTATATACATATATGGTATATGTAGCTGATTAATCATTCTCAGTCACACCAGTCACATGCAAATCGATCAATCCGATTAATATAATTGAAGACTAACCATCAATTACAGTGCAAAGCCCTCTTAGAGTCCTCCCAGTTGAAACAAAGCGAAGTCCATTTAAATATAGTATATGTATGTATAATATATGTATTGGAAATGACACCATAACAGTTATTAAGTCTTTATTTAAATTAATTGAATAAGTATTCTTGTACTGTACCCGCATGACGCACGTACCATATACATTCATATATCCTTCGATCTACTCTCGTGATTTCTACATTTCTGCATTCTAATTCTAGATAATCCTCACGTTACGGCAACAGTTGTCAATGTTGTAAGATACATATACACATGGTACTTATGTAATGTATTTTGTTGTTGTATTTTACATAGTTAACACACACCAAAGTACACACAGAATCGATTAGGATTGTTTGACATGCAGTTAATTGATAAGAATGCAGCATTCATACGAGTTATCGCTGCATTTGTGTGTGTGTGTGACGGTGTCTACAATCGTACATACACATTTAAATATGCAGATATCGTACAGTTATTATGCCTGGCAACTATTACATTCTTGTGTGTCTTTGTAGGGTATTCTCGTATTCGATCTTTGTTAACATCTTATTTAACTAGTTAATTAGTTACAATTAAATTGCGTTATAATACTATTCTCACCATATCGCAATTGAAAGTAATGTTTCATTCGAAAAGCCAAACGAACTCTTTTCATTGGGGACGGACGGTGACTTCTTTGACTCCTCAACTTTCGAATCGTAACTAAAATTGATTTTGAATCGAATGTTCGTTCATTCGTTGTAATTTTCCATTTTCAATTCAAATCTGAAGGGGTTGGAGTATTGTGTCCTATGTTCATGTACTATATACGAACGCCTAGCTAGTATTCTTTCGTTGCCGATCTTCAAGCCTGGTAGGACTGGTAGAACCCATAAAAAACGTTATCAAAATCATTTTCTTTTTTAAAAAAAATAAAAAAAATACATATTTACAAAAAATTCATATACATCCGTTGTTGTGTAGTTGGTCGACAGTCTCATCTCGTAAGATTCGATAGTTTCAAGTGTGTTTGTTCTTAAGTTTTGGACTCTCTGAGCTTTTTCCGTCTGCGTTTAGTTTTAATAAAGTTAATTTTGAGATTAAACAGAAACTAAGAGGTTTTTGATTTACGTTTTGCAACTACGAATTGTACAGCGAAGACATACAGATAATGAGAAAAGACGGCTAATTTACGTATAGTATTGTATTTGGTTAGTTATAGACATTTACCGTAATAGCGTTACATACAGAAATACCTTTAGGTTCTCTAATTGTAGAGTGTATCAGTGGGTCGAGTGCCCCGAAGAGTGCTCGTAATATCTATCATTACTAGACTCTTCTGGCCCGAAATGAGTATAGTGATGATATTTCAATTACAGCTAAGCGCATGCAGAACTTACACACAGAAAAGCAAAAATATAGAAAGGAAAAACAAATAATAAAGAGGATTGAAGAATATTTCTGGACTAGTTGCAAACTCTACACCCCGATCCGCAGGGCTTTGCTCGTACATACAGATACATACATATGTATATATCATCTATTTCATAAATACAACAATGCATTATCAATGTATCTGTTTTTTATCAACATTAAGTTGTGCCAATATATTTTTAAAAAATAATTGCATTCCATTCTAGTATCCGATACGATAGTTTTCATGCTTTACAGCTTAAAACTGTAATATCGTACTTGATTTCGATATTTGCATATGTTTTTGTGTGGGTTATCCGATAGAAATGCTTGGTTGTATATCTATCGTGAAGAGCACATGTACACATCAAGAACTTACACTTAAAATCATCGTATTTTATTTAAACGTAATACTCAATTTTGGTTGGTAATTTGCTTGCTTGATTTGATTAAACATTTAGATTGGTATTGGTATATTAAAAAATCCGTGCGCCTAAAAATGCCACAAAAATACAATCAAAACATTTTCTTTTTGTTTACTAAACTACAAAAATACATACATATAATACGAAAAATACAATTACGCAGCACTCTATAGTTACATACAGTATATACCATATATTTATGTAAATCTGTGTATATATATATATATACTTGAATATTGGTGTAATTTGTTGCACTTAAACTTAACCGTCCTCTAAAAAAACTAACAACAATCGATTTATGTGTGGGTTGTGCTGTATGTACATACGTATGTGTGAGTGTGTTGGTATGCGTGTCTGTGTGTGTGTGTGAGTGTAAAACTATTCAAAATATAATAATACCATTTCATTACAATTTCATAATGTTTTGTCCTTTAGCATACATATGTAATTAATTCAGTCTAATTCGGGAATTGGTCGTCGAACTTTGCAAGAACCAAATAAAGTATATATGTGGGGATCTGTATCTGTGTTTGTGTCTCTTTGTGTGGCTGTGTGTTTTAGAGAATGATAATAATCGTTGATACTATCGATACTGTCGTTAGAGACAATCGATTCATTGATTGAGTTGAATTATCAATTAAATCAATGGAACTATTGACAGAATCCATTAAACTATCAATAGAATCGGTGGAACTGTCAATAGAACTGTCAATAACTATCGATGGAGTTATCGATAATCGATGGAATGCTGAGAAACCATCGATAGTTACCATTCTCTAGTGTGTTTATCTTACAGAAACTAGTGTCTCATGTCATTCCATGCTCTCTCCCTCCCAAGATGTTTGTTCCCTTAAATATAGTTTACACTGGCCTAGATCAGATGCGATTTGCGATTGGAGTGCTCGATGGCGGCCAACAGCTCGTGCTTCTGCCGCACATAGAGGCGACCCTTCTTCCAAGGACTCTGTAGCTGCAGTGGCTTGAAGTCGTCGCGCAGGCAGCGCTCTCTGGCTCCGATCACGGCGACGAGACAGAAATTGTCCAGCATGTCTGCACTGTAGATGGGTCCCTTGCTGCCCTTCAGTACGGCTGCCATGTTCAGCTGCTTCACCACCAGATTGATGACCTCCCTCGCTGTCGTCTTGGGCGTCACATGCAGTTTTAGACTTGTGCCACTGGCCAGGCCCGTATTGTAGGCCGTGTAGACCTGAATGATGCCGGCACCTGTGGAGCTCTGCTCCGCATTTAGGCTGGAACAGCTGGCTGTATCCTCCTCGCTGCTCTGATGCGTTAGACTCTTCATCGACGAAGCCTTCGATGTGCTGGCAATCGGTGGTTCATCGCTGCCCACCGGCTTCAGCTCCGGTTGCAGTGCAGAGAGAGAACTCTTCAGATAGAGTCCACCCTCGCGCAGATTGGCACTGGAAGCGGCCTTCACTTTGTACTCCGCCGCCGGCTTGAGCGGCTTGTGCTCCAAATCGGTGGCAAAGGCGCCGCTGCCAGTGCGCAGCGATACACTCGATCCGGTTAGATATGGTGCCGAGCTGGAGCTGTGCACTGTGATCAGTGGCGTGGGAATGGGTCCAATGTGGGAGCTGGTGCGCTTACGCTGTGCGGCAGCCGACTGCGAGTGACGCAGTGCATCGGCCAGCGTGTCATCGGAACGTGACGGAGGCAGTGCGAATACGCTGCTGCTGCCCTCAGAGGCGGAGTCCACGGCGGAATAGAAACTGCGTGCAGTGCAAGCGGAGCTCATCGAGTCGCCGCTGTTCTTCCGCAGAGAGACATCCGAGCAGATGGACGCGGCATATTCAGTGCTTGTCACCTGCAGCAGTTGTTGTTGTTGCTGCTGCTGCTGATGTTGCTGATGGCCTTGTTGTTGTTGTGGTTGCTGTTTCTCCACAGCAGCAGCAGCAGCAGCAACCTCGCCGAGACTTGACTGCTCCGAGGATACTGGCGTCAAGGCGCTCAGTCCCAAATTCGTTTCGGATTTCGAGTGCTCCGGCTTACCATGTCGGCCGCCTTCATCATTCGCTCCCGGTCCTGGCCAGCTGCCACGCCCTGTCTTCGTGAACTTGCTCTCCCGCACCGGCAACTGCAGCAGCTGCTGCTTGCCCGTTGCACCTCCTGCCGCAGACTCCTCATTCCGCACATGGGCATAGTCAAGGATCTCTCGCATGCCCATTGCTGGCTGGGCGCTCTTGTTGCGCGCATAGGCCACCACATCCATTAGCCAGCGCACGCTCTTCCACACCAGCGTCAGATTGGCGCTCAGCTCCTGCAGTGTGGCCAGACGCTCCTTGGCCGCCTGCAGTTCGCTGCTGGAGAAGGCCTCGCGATGCGAGTGCGTGGCCAGCGCCGTGTCCAGCTCGAGAATGCACGAGAGTCGGGCGTACTTCTGTACAATGGCGGGCTGATAGGTGCGCAGGTGAATCATCTCGAAGGCCTGAATGCTCAGGCTGGCCAGATCGTCACGCTGCAGCAACAGTTCCGACTGGCCGGGCACCGCGACCGATGACTCCACCGAGGGGCATACAATGAGGAAACTGATGTCGTGACTGTGCTCGATCACCTCCACGTCGTAGAGACGATGTGTGGCCGTCTCCTGGCCGCCCTTGATGCTCATGCTGGCAAAGAGCCTGTGCATGGCATTGCTGAGATCGTACAGAAAGAGGCGTTGCACCTCTGTGGTCTGCCTGCTGCCACTGCCACTGACGTCACTACCCCCAGGAGAACTGAAATCCAGTGGCAGGCGCAACGGATCGGATGCACTGCGGTGCAGCGCCTGCCACTCCTCGGCGGTAATGTGGCTATTCTCGCGCACCTTGCAGTGCGGCAGCACGTTGGGCGTCTTCACCGGCACCACAATTTGGATCTGATCCATGGAGCACTGCATCTTCAGGTAGCCCAGATAGAGGCCCGGTTCGAGCCTCTGCAATGCCGCCTGCTGGTAATACAACTGATCCCCGATGCTGGAGATGAGCAGCTCGTTGATGTTGCAATCCTCATGCAATGCTCCGAGTTTCTTCTGCAATTTGGTCACCGGCAGCCAGCGGGAGTTAAGAATGGAAACCGCCTTCTGGCTCTTCACGGATTGTATGCAGCTCAGCACCACTGTACCCTGGGCATCCTTCAAGGGTTTATAGTACAGCTGGCCGAGATCGGTGATGCCCAGTGCCGACTGCATCTGGCAGACAGCGGACAACAGTTTGGTGCGAAAGTGCACAGGCGATGTCAGGTTGCGTTCCATGTCCGAGCGCAGCGACTTGACATCCTCCCACGTGCAGGCGACCTTCATCAGCCAATAGTAGTCGATGTGCAGGGCACTCGGATAGGATTCATCAACCTCAATCACCGGCGGAAAGTCCTCGCTGGTCACCAGCACCTTGTCGTCGCAGTACACAATGCACGAGAAGTAAATGCCGCTGTGAATGTGAAGGGGAATATATTATATGATATACTAGGATAGTTCGATCTATATCCGATGCTCGCCTACCGTCGTAGTGTCTTCTGGAACTTGGAAGTTACCGAGAACAGCTGCTTAATGGTGGTTTTCTTCTTAGGATTGCGTCGATGCACGCTACCTGGTTCCAGTGTCAGCTCAGACACATCGGCGGGACGCGCCATGCGTACGGCGGTAAACAAATTATCCAGAATGCGCTGTCGGCCAAAGAAGCGATCCTCGCGGTTATCCAGATCACGCCAGGCTATGGCAGAGTAGAAGAGGCATAAGAAAATAAGTATGTGGAAATCTAGCAACACAACATATTCTCCTATCAGCTTTATTTCAATCAATTATTTGCATAAATATTGATATAGTTGTTCAATCAATAAATCATCGCAAACTCAAAATAAATTACAAAATTTAATTTAAATAAGTCTCGAAACTCATAAACCATAAATTGTTTATTATTCAAAAAATCCCCGTCTAAACTCTTGTACATTATGGGAAAGCAGAGATAAGCTCATTTGGTTGTAATTATCGATCTATGTACATATGTGTATTTATAAATTTTAGCAAGTTTAATAAATACGCTTCCTAGTTCTAGATAAGCACTATCACAGTATATATATATTAAACAACTCAAATTGAACTATGCGATTAATAGATTAACTATCAGACCTTAAATTATAATAACCATTCACTGTATATGGCTTTTTACTGTTAAAACTAAAAATAAACCTATGATGGTATGGCTACCTTCGACATGCTGAAGGTTTTATTATACCCCTGCAGATTTTAGCTTTAAACATTACTATTAACTATGTACATACATATATGGAATTTTAGTTATAAATAAAGGTAAAGAAATTTATAACATTGTTAATGTATTCGTTGACAGTTCTAATGGCTCTAACACTCGACAAATACATTTATTTTGTTATGAATATCATAATTTCATACTGATATTTTGAATATGGTTCTCCGATATTGATCAAAAGGGAAGAGTTGACATAGTTTATGTACAGTATTCGTTTTGAGAGACTAGTTTGAAGTGAAAACGGGAGCAACAGTCGCGCAAAACGCGACAGTGGGATACCTTTCGACCTATCTTCCCGTGTAGTTTAATTTGTTGAATTCATACACATATGCATATGCACATGCTTTGAATTTAATCCCGACAGATGGCGCTCGCCCGCCTCTCTTGTTAGCTGACAGAAGCACTTGGTTTTATGCTCATACTTTCTTAAATAACTTCTGTGATTATTGTTCGATCGGATTGTGATTTGGACACTACGTAGGTATTTCATTCAGCTTAGTATATGTTGAAGTCACAAAGTTGTATCTTTTATACAGCGTTTACAAATTGAGTTCAAAAATTAAATTATTGATTTGTGGGGGTGGTGGGCGTGGCACCTAACATTTGAAATAAACTTGATCTGCGCCGAGTATATAGGAACCTTCATTCCAAATTTGGTGTCTCTAGCTCTTATAATAGCTGAGATCAGTGTGCTCATCTGATCAACCGGACATCCGGATATTCGCACATCCGGACATCCAGACAGACCGACACGGCTCAATTGACTCGGCTAGTGATCCTGAGCAAGAATATATATACTTTGTGGGGTCTGCCACGCCTCCTTCTGCCTGTTACATACATTTGCACAAAGTTAGTATACCCTTTGTTGACCATTTTCAATGGTCGAAGGGTATAATGAGGGACTGCTGATCAAGTATATATATACTTTGTGTGGTTAGATATGTCTCCATAAATGAGATGCAATTTCGGGCTAGGGAAATTCCCATTATATTTTAAAGATTGTTGCCATGATTATCTTGAGTTTTAGTAATCTTCCCTATCTAATGAGTAAATCGACCACTTCTTCTTCCTCTGAGAGTACTCACTTGAGGGCACAACGCTGGCAGGCACCGAGTTGCGGTAGCTGCCCCATCCCTTGACGTTGCCACAGGCGGCGCGCAGGAAGTACCGACGTCCCTGGGTGAGTCCCGCAATGTGACACTGGGCGCCCATGGTGCCATGGTAACTTATCCAATCGAGCAGCTCCCGCTCTCCGACCACATTGTTGAAGTCCGCACGCGTTGACCATTGAACTGCGGTTGACAGGGGGTAAAATGTCAAATCAAAGCGAGCAAATCCGCGACTGTGGCTGACCACAGTGCAGGCACAGTTGTTGTTGTTCATGTTGTTGTTGTTGTGGTTTACCTTTGAATTTAGTGCCGATGGCACCTTCGAACGGCTCAAGAATCTGCAAACTGATGGAATTGTCACCGGTGACATCGACCACAACTGAGGCGGGCGCATCTGGTGGTCGTGCCTGGTCCCAGCCAAGTAGCATGCGTCGCAGGCCCTTGACGCGACGTTCCCAGATACCAATCTGTTTGTCCACCTCGTTGCCCGTGCAGCCTGTGACCGAGGAGCCCGTATTGCCTGTATAAACAAGGAGATAAGTAATGATAATCATCCTCGAGAATGTTAGAGAGAACTCACCAATTATAATGCTGGATATGGAGGGGCGCGACGAGAAGACTGGCGGACAGAGTCCCTCTGGTCCACTGAGATCATGTATGCGTGACTCGGCGTCTTTGAGCAGGCCATTCAGCTTTGTTCCAATGTTGTCCACAGAGACTGTAGAGAGCACAGAGTGGGATTAGATAAGAAACAGACTAGTTTCGGTACGACTTACACTGCGAACCCTCCAGGGCGCCGTGCTGCAGGAGCATTTTGGTCATGGAGCGATTATTGCTCAGCACGGCCACATCGAGTGCGGAGAGACCATCCGTATTGATGCTGTGGAAGACAGATTGATGTTAGGTCACTAATAAAGTAGAGGTACATTCGAAGGCAAAGCTTAAATGGTAATTATAGTGGGAAAGAGCTAGACCCACAACATATACAACTATATTTCAACATATGGATATAGTTGAACTTTTCATTTCTATTATAAAAAGAAGATAATATATGTATTGACTTGGGCTAAAATCCCTGTGCTTATCAATGGTTATATACTCTTATATCTACAGATATATAATAGATATAGATATATTCTTAGTTTAATGTTCCAATTTAAAATTTAAATTATAATTATTAATTAATTTTTTTACTTTTAAAAAGTCGACTGACCATAGTTCGACTATAAATAAATTAAATAAATAAATAAATTTATCATTGTTGGATGATCGTTGTGACTGGGAATAATAAAGGGAGACAGTCACGAATAAACAATTTTAAGTGTAGATTCTATAAAAAAATATAGATGAAATAACACATTTCAGCATTTACTTAATTGCTCGTTTCCATTTATCGGCACTAAACGGGAAATGTTATTAAAACTATCGTAGAATCGAGTTGTTTTAGAACCCTAAACATGAAGCGTCACCCTTATGTCGTTTTGTGTAAATTATGTTTTGAAAATGCTACTATAGACACAGATCAGTTTTTGGCCGTAATCTACGAGTATATTCTTCTCCATTTAATATTGCCAATTCGAAGGGTATTTTCACAATAAAACTTAACGAACGTTAACTTGCTAGGATCTGCATTTGGTCAGCTATTTGTAAGTAGTGAGAAATAGTGATATTTAAAGATCTAATGCATATTATTGCTGGCTGGTTAATTCTCATTATCTGAAAGACAATAGTATCGAGCAGCGTCAACATCCTATATAGAACTCGATGAATCCTCACCTGTTCACATCCACATCGGTTGACTCGAGTATGGTGCGCGCCTTCTCCAAATGCCCGTGTTCCACGGCCGAGAAGAGTGCTGAGAATGAAGATAATGAATTGCAGGTTAGTTCTTGAATAACCCCAAAGTGATTAGCAGTAAGGACGCAATCTTAAGCCTGGATGCAGCAGGGGGAGGGGGTGCCCGTGCCTACCATGTAAGTGTATGTTACTTTGGGTCAGTTTGTCCAGCTGCGCCTGGGCGAGCTTCAGCTGTTTCTTGGACATTTTACTGACACGCGGATGCGGCGTATTGCCGGAGATTTTGGAACGTAGCTGCACCGGTTGCCGATGCACCGATAGCTGATGTTGCAGATTGGCCGACGCGTTCTCATCTCCCGGCAGTCGATGGTGCTCCTCGCTGTCCGGCGATTGATCTTCGTCGTCACGTTCGTCGCGCAACTTAGCGCTCTTGGGCTGCGAGTGCCTTGAGATGCAGAGCTGGGGCTGTGGCTGTGGCTGGCGGGCAGTGGCGGACATGTTGTGCTCTGCTGCTGCTCCTGTGCTATGCGGCAGCAGGGATTCTATTTCTCGTAGATCCCTGGCCTGGCATGAAATCGCAGTGCGTAACTTGGCTACCGTCGCATGCTGCGTCAGTTGTTCCGACCAACGATAGGCGGCGTTGCTTGCCGGTGGCGAGAGTAGCGGAGCGGGATAATACGTGGGATAGTTATCCTGGTTATTGTTATCCTGATGATGATGTTGACTCTTGTCGCGTAGCCTAACCGGCTCAAAAATGTTGTCTAACGCAACGACGAAGGAGTAGGGGAGGTAGGAAGAAAGAAATCATAATTGAAAAATTAAAACAAAAAGCAAAAATGAATCGAGTTTAATTAAATGAGAGTTAAATAATATATACAAGTGTAAATAACCAGCAGCCCGATGTCCGAGTATGTATGCGTTATATACTATATATGTATGCATATGTATGTTATGTATTTTTTTGTTTAAATAATGCGCACGATAATTGCGGGCAATTGCAATTAATTAATTATTAAAGACAAATGCTCAACGCTGTTTGCTTTATGCTTCGAATGACCAAGCCAATTACCTAGATTAATAATGCGCGACTATTCAGCACGACTGTATGTGTGTGGGTGTCTGTGGGTGGGTGTAAGTATGTATTATGTGTATGTGTTTGTGTGTGTGTGAGTGTGACATGCATTCAAGCATCGTTAGATTAGACCGCAGGGCAGCAACCATACACCTGGCTACAGCTAGAAGAGCCACCCAACCACTCCATCCCCCACCCCCACCCCAATGGCAACTTTTAATTATTGCCATTTATAGCAATTTATACAGCGACCCCCCCCCCCGTGTCCACAACCCCTAACCCTCTCCACGGCCCTATTGTCCATTCAATTAAGCAACCAATTTCGAGGCCATCAACAATTGGCCCGCATGTGGGTGGGTGACTGAGTGGTGGTTTGCTGATCATCATCATCATCATCGCCGTTGGGTGGCTAACTTGCTTACCATCGACTGTGGCATAGTGTTGCACCAATGGAACAGCCGGAGATGCCGGCGCTCTAGCTGTTGCCGTCGTTGAGGTTGCCCCTCTCAACTGGCAGAATTTGGTGAGCTCGTTGAGCGTGTGAAACGATTTCTGGCGCATGAAAACCGCCGGAGAGCGCAGGCAGCTGCTCATCTGC
This sequence comes from Zaprionus davidi, assembly GCA_018903715.1. NCBI lineage: Eukaryota > Metazoa > Arthropoda > Insecta > Diptera > Drosophilidae > Zaprionus > Zaprionus davidi. The sequence continues at coordinate 8,023,149 of JAEIGL010000003.1, forward strand.
AGCTTCTGCGGCGAATTGCCCTTCGCGTTGCTATCGTTCTGGTAGCATCTGCAACATTACACACACATACAGTTACATATATATATAGTACAAAAACGATACAATACGATACGATACACAAGTGGAAAATCAGATTTGCAGCAATATTTATGTGCACCCCCCTACCCCTCTCCTTCCCCACACCGAGGCGTCTGACTTTGTATGCGAAATAAATCAAATCGTATATATGCATTAATATTTTGTGGCTGCCGGTTCGAATTCAAATTGAATGTTTAATTACGGGTTCGTTATGGCATTTTCGACCGACCATTCGACCTTCGGCCACAGTTGCAAACAATGGCATTAACGGCATTTATTAACCTACTTTGAGGCAGGGCCGCAGGGCGTTAGCTGCCTCTGGCCACAGATTGCATTGGTTTTGATTCAATAAACTACGCAATTCTACAAAATCTATGGAGGTTTATAATGGAAAATCCGCACAAAGGAATATTAAAAGCTTTGTGAAATACAATATATCCCGAAATGTATAAAAAGAGAACTGGAGTGCATATCGGCAATTCCGAGAGGAATTGAGGAATATTAGCGATAGATTAGATGAATGATATGTTTTTTTACTATTTGGCTTTGCTTTTAAGTACCCACAAATCGACTAGACTCCAGAACAATCGGATAGCTGCTCAACAATTAACAAGTTACAATATAAAACTACAAAAACATATCTAAGAATTTCAATGAATCATAACAAAGGATTTATGAAAAGAGAAAGACAAAAGAAACTTAACAAAAAACACTTGTAAAATGTGAGGACGATTAATAGATTATAACAACATGCTAAACATCATAAATGTTCACAAAATGTCATAGATTTAAACTGTCTACTAATAGATATAGTACTACAACTGAACTTTTCCAATAAATTGCACTTTTATGGTTTCGAAGCATCGTTTCTCAAATGGTTTATCCATTCTGAAATGCCATCACAGACGCGTCTTTTGTCCTCGTCAACCCTCAAGGAAGAAAACAGTGGCCAACACTTCAGAACTACTTGAATTGTAGCACAGTTCAATGACCGAGTTGACACCGAAATCACAAGAGACGAAAACAAAAACTGGATAGAAAGCAATAAAAAATTGTCGTTAAAGAAACCGATTCGCAGCACATTAAGTTGAACATTTTCACACACTCAACTGGGTAAATTATGATATAGATATTATATAATCTATATACGTGTATAGTATACATGAGAACACCTACGACTGTTTAAGTAGGGCATGGGTTTCCGTATGGTGGCTGTGCGCATGCGCGTCGTTCCATAGATGCCCTGCGACGCGTGTTGCGTGATGTCTGCCAGCACAGGATCAGCTGCATTGGGCGACTCGGGATTGCTCAGGGTTCGCTCCAGATCCGAGTCCAAACTGGCGTGTGGTGCCTTCTGCGAATATGTTTCGGGTATTTGCAGCAGTTTGCATGCCTTGCGTGGCAGCGTTGCACCCACGGGCAGCGAGGACATCAACTGCTCAATGCCCACCAGCTCGTGATCCTGCATATTCTCCTTAGTTTTCTTGAGCGGCACAAATTCTCCCTTCACTTTGGTTGTCACGACGGCGACTGCATCGATTTCATGCCAGAAACGCAATGCTTTGACGACCTTCGATTTGTCAATGATGCCGCTGCTGTTCTTTCGACTGCGCGAATGCAAATGGGCGCGCAGCTTGAAGGGCGACTGCAGGGGCAGAGCAGGACTGTGAAGTTTGCTCTTCAAGCGTCGCAGGGAGGCGCGCACTGAGTGCGAGCGATGCATTGCCGGCAACTCATCCTCGTTCTCACTGTTGTTTTCCACATCCTCCAACTCACACCCCTCGTCCTTCTCTTGCTTTAGTTGTTTTTTCTGTTGTTGTTGGTCTTTAAGCTTGGCATATGAACTGCAGGCTCTACGACGCTCCATTATTGTTGTTATCGTGATTTGTTTAACTCAATTGATTTATATTATAAATTATTTAACTGCTTGACACTGAACCGAAGCATTTTTGTTCATCGTTTGTTTCTTTGTTTGTTTATTGCAGGATTTTCCGTAGTGCGCGTCGGCCTTACAAAATATAAACTGAGTCAGCATCACGAAGTGATTCCATGCTCAACCATCCATAGGATCCAGACCGTGTGCTCTCTCGATTGCTCTCCTTAACTCCCTCTCTCGCTGTCTTCCTCTTCCTCTGCCACTCTGTTTCTCTCTTTCTAGCTCACTGTCAACCTACAATGTGCTGTGCTGTACACAGAGCACCTTCATGAGGGTTGTATTGTTTAGGTAGATCGCAGACCCTATGCTCTCTTTTACTCTCTCGCGCTCTCTTCCTCTCTCACTCTCACGTCGAGTTGGTCTCTACCTACCCCCTAAACAACTTTAGTCAAGCTGTTCAGGAAATATCATTCGCTCTCTTGAAACGTGCTTGATCCGCCTCGCTCTGAGTACCCTGGGTCTGGGCCCAAGGGATTCTGGGCTCTGTTTTAAATTTAAACAGCAAGTACTCGTACCTGCGTGGACCTTTTCAAAGGAATTCCTGTTAAGTCCTGCGACTGTCGGCCTGGGGAACTCGTTGAACAAATTACGGCAGCATTTCCGAAACAGTAAACCAAACAAATAAGTTTCCCCTGCCCTGTCTTGGTTGTTGTTTTTTTTTCGTGTAGGTGTTGTTGTTGTTGCTGTAGGTGTTGTCGTTGTGTTGAAATTGTGTGCTGATTTATCGAGCGTGCCGCTCTGTCGGTCTGTCAGCAGCTGGATTGGAAAAACAACTGTGAAAATGTACATTGGAATTGTCAAGTGACTTCTTGTCAAGCAAAACGATGCGAATTAGTCCAATGCACAAAAGGGAAAGCTAATTGGAAACCTTTTTGCAATTTTAATGTTCTTTCCCCAGAGTTTTTAGACTCTCTCAAGATGATAACAATCTTCGCCATGCAAGTTATAACGTACATTATAAAAAAGTTATTTAAATTGTTATGCTCAACTCAACTCGAAATCTACTAAACTTCAAACAAACAGGGTATTCCGAGTTATAACCACTTAACATAGTTTGTTTGTGGTTTTGTTTTTGTCACCCAATTACATGTATTGCAATTTTGGGACGCTCCCAAACCGGTTAGCCTCATCCAGTTGGGTCTATTCCCTTGCTTATTTTAGATATTGTCTCATTTCTCGCATGCATAACTTAGCCAACTAACTAATAAACGAATTTGTTTAGGCAACACACACACACAGATACAGACACAGACAAAACAACAATAGGGCGAATCGAAATTCATTTTGATTTTATCTTTGAACACTCTACACAGTTTTGTGCGAGGTCAGTGCCGTGGGCTATGAGTCGAACTCTGACAGAAATTCGAATTGGAATCGTAATTCGATGTGACGCATCTGCTGTATCATGTTAGAGGTCTAATTAGAGGGCAGATTCAACATCTGAATCACGAGATTTACAATGACTGCGTATGAGAATCGCCGAGAGAGGCTGATAAAAAATGAATAGAGCTGTAATTAAGGTTTAGAAAATGACCTTGAAAACGAGTCAAGCAAACAAACAAAGCATAACAGTTGAGTCTAAATTGCGACCATTTTGGAATAACTTTATAATCAAATTTCACAGTATTTTTTCGCCGAAATTCAGTTTGGTTAAGTCAACAGGGGATTTCTAAGCTGACCAAAAATTTATGTTGAGATTGAATCAAATATTTCCTAGAAATGTTATTTGTCATGCATACATTTTTTCAACTTAGTTTCACACACAAAGTAAATTCTCAGCTACAGCACACAACTAATTCAATCAATTAGTTATGCCCGTTTACTGTAACCATATTTCTACCGGCGGTGTCGACGCCCAGGCACGTTCCTAATAAACCCTAAGCTATTCGAGCGATATTATCTCGACTCAACTTGACCCCAAACATGAGAAGCAAGAGCCAAGAGACCTACTAAACTGTCAATTGTAAGCGTGCAATAAATAAAAATTACTGGTCCATAACGTCGAAGAAAGCGCAAGTATAATGCGAAAGAATGCGTCAATGCACGACTATGAGATATGCTGTATGTATACTATACATACTGTATAATATGAATGGGATTATTTAGAAACTTGAGTATGCTTTTGGTAGTTTTCAATGGCATTGTACATTGCCTTATTATTATTTTGTATAGCTACAGGGTATACGCTTTGTAGACAGGGTGTTAGGACATTAAGCTTGCAATTGCATGATAATAAAATTTATGAAGCTTCGCAGAGCTAAATTGCCAATGCCCAACATAAATCAAAGTACACCAACACAGGCTAAGTTAAAGGTCATCTCGGGGAATGGTAGGAAATGAGGGGGTTGAATGAGGTTCAAGTTGCCAGCCTGTAGTTGCCCTCCTCAGCCCAAGTAGTACCAAAACAACTTAATCCACTTAATAGAGGCGACAGCAGACACCGACGTTGATTGCAGGTCCTGCCCGAGCACTCAGGCATAAGAACAGCAAACCGCAGGATGCCATTAAGAGGCAGACAAGAAAGAGAGAGAGAGAGAGAGAGAAGTGGAGAGTGAAAGGGAGTGGTAGCTACCCGCTGTCAAATCGCATTATATTATGCCGATTTTATCTTGCATTTCGTGCTGTCATAATTGTCAAATCTACCACACATTAAACCCACGACGACGACGACGTCGACCACTGCGAAAGCATTTTGACTTCATTTAAATAAATTTGTCGCTTCCTCAATAAAAGCACCGAAAAGGCAAGAACTCTCAAAAGAACCTCGCTTCACTGGCTTTGTCTTCAGCAGAGGGGGCGTTGGGGTACTCTGCGATTCAGTTTAAAGCTGAATAAAAAGCAGCAGCGCAAAAAGCATATTTTATGTCTCTGTAAAATATGAAATCGCATTACGAGTGGGACAAGTAAGGAGAGCAGAGCTGTCGCTGTATCTCCTTCTCTCTCCCCCCTCTCTCTCGCTCTCTCTCTCTCTCTCTCTCTCTCAGTCTTTGGGCTGCCTCGCAGTGCGCGAACTTCAGCGGAAACGCCAATTGAATTTAAGTAACCAGACATTATGGATAGATAAATAGAAGATGCGAGTGGGAATGAGTTGAAGGAGGCACGAGGAAAGGCCACCGAGATAAATCTTGCATTGGCTTGACCTTTGTCTCACAATCAGTCCGAGCATTTAATTTTGTTCTGTTGGTTTATTCCCTCTTCTATTCTATTGGCTTATTGTGCCAAATCAGAAAACTAATGTATTCATATTAATCAGATATGCAAATTGCAGCCGCGTCTCTCTTCGGCACCCAAGTGAGAATGTGCCAGGCAAAAACCGAACGTTGACAGAAAAAAAAGACCCAAAAAAATTTGTCTATTACTGAGTCGAATATCGAATGCTCTTTTAGGTAGTTCGCCAAAGCGAAAGGGGTGACATGACACTTAAGGTGGTTATATCCCTGAACTCATTGTGAATATATTTATATTGTTAAAAGGAAATGCACTGACATATTGACAGGCAGAGGGACAAACTGAAACAGACAAAGAAAGCAACAAATATAGAAAGACAGACAGGGAGACAGACATACAGTGAGACAGACATATATAGAAAGAGACAGACAGACACAGAGGGACAGACAAACAAAAAATAAGCATATAGATTTACAGACGGAGAAGACAGAGAGAAAAAAAGAAAGACAGAGGGACAAACAGACAGATAGAAAGATATAGAGACAATCAGACCGAGAGTCAGACAGACAGACAGAAAAAGAGAGAGCAGTCATGGAATTTAAGACGATTATATCTCTCAACTAAGATATAGTTGTATTATTAAAGGAAGATCGTTGCAGAGCTTGTCTCTCAGTTCATATACCCCTAAGACAAATGACTTGCCAAAAGGCAACAAACGTTTGACCGCTGTCAGGGCGCATTTCCTGCCCGGGGAACCGCCTCTACAATTTCCCACCCACTTTTCCACAGTTCCTTTTTGCGGCGCTGTGGAAAAACAAACACAAACACAAAACCAATAAGCCAACGTTTAAAATTATGCAAATCGCGCCCGATTTGCACAAAGTTTTCTCCATTTTTTTCTCTTCTGCCACTGGTGACGGGTCAAGGCGCAAATCTGGCTTGCATAAAAAGGATTTTCAGTTTGATGTGGACTCTAATTGAAAAGTTGTGTGCGTTGTGTATGTGTGTGTGTGTAAGTAGGGTTGGCTAGCAAACTATTAACGTCGTTACACAAGTACAAAATCTGTTCCAAAGACTGCTCTATATTGAATTCCGGCATGATGTAGCGTAATTCCTGGAAGAATGTTGTGCCACTTTTGTGATAAACTAAATTAAATTCTTAAGAAGGGCAAGAAGTGCAATATTGAAGTAAAGTATAGGAAACTTGCTCATTCTTGAAGCACATTTCATTGACATTAGCTGTCCCCATCATTTCATGTAATTCGTCTGAGTTATACTTACGAAAGTCATGGCGATGGCGTTACGCTCATACCGCAAGTATTTAACTAACTACTCTAACAACCTATTTGGGTCACAGTCACAGCAACAGCCGCAACCGGGCAACATATGGGTATATGGGTTGATCAGCCCTTTGACCTTTGTGGGGCATTAAGTTCAAAAGTCGCACAAGTTTCTTTTTGCTGCGATACCATTTGACATATCTATGACTATTGCTGCCCATTTGCATGTGTGTCTGTGTGTGTGTGTGTGTCTCCGTCTGTTTGTTATGTGTGCTTGGCTGATCCGGATGTATCTCTGTGTGTGTGTGTGTGTGCGGGGTTCGCCATGTGGGCGCTACGTGCTAATGGCGCTCTTTCAGGCTAACCCGGCAACGTGACGAGTTCAAGCTTCAATTCTCTGTACACTGGAATAGGCAAGGAAAACCATCGAAATCAAAGCAACAACAACAAAACACATTTCATTTACATTGTTCGATTTAAAAGATTTTTGATTGATTCGAGGCTGCTGCGCTTATCTGGTTTGTAAAACGATTTCTTTTGGGAACAACCTTTGAAAATACACTCACATATGTATATGTGTACACACAGACACATGAGGTAACCCAAAACCCAAGACGGGTGGAGGCCTCAGGTCAAAAACGATGTCTAACGTTTTTGCTTGCACATGTTTCGCAGACTTTGATTAAAAATTCCAAAGGGAAAGCACACAAGAGATGTGCTGGGTGAAAATTCACGACTAACAAATGAGTGTTTTTTCGAGCCGTACCGAACTGAGACGTAGTTAATTGCCGCCCACAAACATCTCGCACATTACCTGTTACTCCGACTCGGATCGGATCGGATGTGTGTGCCGTGTGTGTGGGGAATGAGACAGGAAGGCAGAGTGAAACTCTAATTAGTCGCTGAACAGTTGAGGAAATTGCAGAGAAATTGCTAGTTGATTTTTCTCTCTCTTTCTTTCACTCTGTTAGTCTCTCTTACTTTCAGCTGAAGTTTTGCATTGCAAGAAGGTGCATTCCTCCTACAAGGTAAGAATTTGCTACCCTCCATTTGAATCATTTTTCAATCTCACCGCGTGCTACCTTTGTTTGCTCGCATTGCATAATATCTTGACAACAACAACAACAAGAATTGGTATCTATTCCAGTGACAACCTGGTAACGGTTTATCATATACAAAAACTTTTGCTTATCAACCAGAAACTAGAAAAAAGTTCTCTCTGTGTTCTACAAAAGTCGCTTTGCTCCGATAAGCACACAGCAACAAAGTGGGGAAGAATAAGAAGAGGAACGGCAATAAATACTAAAAGTGGAGGGAAAACTTGAACATTGTGTTTGCCACAGCGAATTTCTGATGAATTACTTTTTAATCAAACATTTAAAACTTTTTAATAAGCAAAATAAAATCAAAATAAATAAAAGCCAGCGAAGAAAACTTTGCGGGCTGCGGGTCTCGTGGTCTAAGTGCACTTAAGTGCAGGTCATAAGGTGAGGAGGATGAGAAGGAGGTGTGCCATAAGTTGAGCTTTAAGCTGTGTGCTAAAGTTTTTCGTGTTTTTCCTTTGAAGAAAACTAAACGGAAAATCGAATCCAAAGTGTTGCAGTGATTATTTTTAAGAATGCACGCACAGCAGATACTCTAAGTGTACATAAATATATAAGGTGAAGCTTATTACAAAAGATAGTATGGATAGCATCGAACTATCGATAGTATTCATTCCAATTTGTATCCAAAATGTAGAAGTATTTATCTCTGCTCGTAGAGCAGATACTCTATGAAAGGGGTAGCTTATTACTAAAGATCAATATCGACATTATTTATATTAAGTGCATCTATCGAATTATTCGACTTCCTATCGATTGTACCGATTCCTTTAAAAGTAAAAAACGTAGGAGAATTTATCTTTGAGAATGATCGCACTCCAAATACTCATATCAACTGCAGCCCATTAGTGAAGACCGATCAAGAAAGTGACAATGATAGCAGTCTATGTAACCATTGATTTACAAATATGCAGTCTTGGATGTCAAAACGTTTAGTTCGTTACAAATTTGTCATATTTTTGTATCAAGAATTTCTAAAAATATCCACAGTATCTATGGAGTTCTACAACAACTATCAAAAAATCATTGGACCCACCATCGACAGATATCATTCTTTACTTTCCAAGTTACTATCGATAATATGGATTCCTAACTGAATTAACTTTATGTTTATGACGACAATATTTCTTTTTTACAGGGTATCCATCACGAAGATACAAAGTTACGTTTTCAGAACTTTTCGAATTTGCTTTGAGCAACTTCGAAACCTCTGCAATATTAATGGAAATGAAGGGGGTATTTATCTATACTAACTTATACTGTGAATGGTGAAAATCTTAAACAGTCAGTTAGACAGCAACAAAACAACAAATAAATATGAAAACAAAACACACAAAAATAAAATGACAACAACAACATGAAAAGAGAAACAAAACAAAGACCCGTAAGGGGTAACCCTAAGTCAATTCAGATGCGCCTTTCTGGAAATGTGAATAAACTTTTGAAAAGCATCTGGCAAAACGTTGTGTGGCAGTAAAAAAATGTTGCAATAGTTCAAGTTTTTTTCATGGCGTTGCATATTTTAGTCACAAAGTTGCAGACAGCACAATGTCAATGTGTGTGTGTGTGCGTGTCTCTCGTTCACTCTGCTGTGTATCTGTCTGCATGTGTGTGTGTGTATGTTGTGCTTTTGCTTACCTGTTCATTGTGCGGTGTACTTAAAATTGCAACACAAACAACTTTAATGAAAACGACGACGACGACGAAGTTGACGCTGACGACGCGGCGGCTACAAAACTGTGAAGACAACAACAACAACAAAAGGGTAGTGGGAGGGGGGTAAATCAAGTAAGCAAGGCGTAAAGCTTTTTACGAGTGTGTGCGAAAGAGATGCAACTACAACTGAGCTTGCCCTGCTGCAAGTTGCTGTAATTATGCTGCTGCTGCCTCTGCTGCGCTGCTGCTGAGGCTCGAGTCACTTTGATAGACACGTGAGTAAATTAGTTGCAGTCAAGTTGATTTCTCGCACAATAGAGAGAAGACAAGACAAAAGCAAAAGTTCACTTTCGCTGTAGTTGTTGTTGCAGTTGCGCGTGCAAAAAATAACAGCAGTTGGACACGCAATGCAATTACAGTTAGATCTGAAGCCGACGCTGCTTTCTGCTGCTTCTGTCAGCTCTGCTCTGCTGTAAATTGCTCTTTTACTGGCACGTAATATTTAATTAACATTGCAACGGCAGCAAATGCCAGAAACAGAAGCAGCAGAGGCAGACGCAGCAGCAGAGGTAGCAACAGAAGTAGGCAGCCGTAGCAGCAGAGGTTGGGGCAGCCAGACAATTTCTTTTGCCCCACAGCAACTCTGTTGTTGTTGTTGTCGTTGCTTTAACGTTTCTTTTTTAAACGAAAGCGACGCGTTTAGTTTATGACACTGAGACACTTCGTGAGAGAGAGCGGAGAGAGAGAGAGCGGTAAAAACCACAAGCCGATCACTCGTTGAGTTTCACTGCTCTCTCACTCCTCTCTTACGTGCTCTCAGTCAGCGTTGGCGTTGGCGTCGACGCAGGTAGCTCAGTTGTTGTTGTTGTGCTCTCTCTCACTCTCTTTCGGAAACAGGTAGTTGTTGTCACTCACACTAACACAGGCGCAGCGAAGCAGAAACGACGCGTTTATTTCAGTTTGCCTTTTCGTTTCCTTCTTTCTTTGCTATTTTCACAAATTCTCAACTAATCCGCAAAGATCAACAACAAAAGCTTATTTCAAGTATTCATTCACAATTGCACATACTGCACTATTGCGAATTATCGAATCGTTATCGATTATCGTTTCTTATTTGTTATTTCTTGTTTGCGACGCCGACGCGGACGCGCACTACACAGCGCTCTCAACAAAAGTCGCTAGACAACTGAAACTGAAGTTGTTTGAGCGGTTGCAGCGACACTCGGCTGAGAAAGAGAATGGAAGAGAGAGAGAGGTAGAGAGTGAACGTCTTGGAACCGACAGAGCGCAATGTTCGTTAATGGTCAGCGCTTCACAGTTACAGGCACACACACACACAGGCATATTTGTATGTATGTTAGTTTCTCTCATTTCGTGGAATTGAGTAAACGATAACTGAATGCCGACGATCGCTTCCATTCGCTTATTCTTTTATTTCTTTCTTCTTCTTTATCTCAGCTAAAGCTCTACTCCCAAAGGGGCCCGACTGGCCTTCAACGCGGGCTAAGCTCAAACATATTTCTGATAAAACAAAGGAAATAGGAAGCTGGATGTTGGATGTGGATAAAATGGTGGCGCACTTAAGATAAATTTAGCTTTTTTTCTATACCCTCGACAAAGGAAAATGCTTGAGAAGGGTATACTCACTACAGTCGAATTGATGCACTCCTACTGTCTGTCTGTTTAGAGCTGTGGACACTAAAGTTGTCATTAAGTCTTTTGTATATTCTACACAAATAGAGCTTATTTCAAATATTTGTTGCCCACCGTCTACGCAACTTGATAATTACATTAGTTGACCAGAATATTTACATAACCTTCAAATTGCAATCCGATTGGCAATAGTAACATAAGCACAGAAGAAAAGAAAGTAATAGGTGATACAAAGCTTAGTGTGTTTACAACGGATATTCAAAATTGAGGCAAACATTCATTTGTAGCCATGTTTGTCTCTGCTATTATAAAAGCAAGAAGCACCAAATTTGGCATGCATGTTCCTATATACCAACAGTTCAAAAAGTGTATTTTGGATGCCACGCCCATCGCCCACATTATGCAAAAATCAATTTTTTCAATTCGATTTGTGAGTGACATGTGAAAGATACAATGTTCTGTTTTGATATGTTGTAAGCTGACTATATTATCTAGCACTCCTGTAAATTGAAATCCGTTTTGATAATAAACACAAAAATAATGAAGAAGAGAAAGCAATAGGTGGCAGAAAAGTTTGTCGTTGGGAATTCTAAATGTATTTTTAGGGTATCTTAGAGTCGTGTGCACTGTTGCTTGCGTTACTTGTTGTGATTTTCCATCGATGAACTGCTCGGCTTCCTTTGGGAATATGCCAAAGTGACTTTATGCAGCGTCAGCAGCTCCAAAGTATCTTGAGTGCGCATTTGAATATCAATCAGTTCGCTGTTGCAAAATAAATGCCACTACACCCACTGTGCGCTGCGCTGCCGTTGGGACCTTACGTTACTGAGACGTCGCTGTTGCTCCTGCTGGCATCGGGTCCCATTGCGATCTGGCCAGCAGTTTTTAGGCTTATCAATATGGCACACGGAGCACGTTGCGCCCACTGCATCGTAACAAAATGAGGGGGCAGGAATAAAGAAATAACGGTACTCACTATTAATGATTCTAGTCAGCTTATTGCGTCGCGTTGACGACGGACTCAGCATGCTCTCGCGTCGGCTGCTGCTGGCGCTGCCTCCTCCTCCGCCGCCGGCGCCGCTGCCACTGTTGCCAGGATGATGATGAGATCCGGCGGCCAGGTCACCGTAATTGACATTCAACTGGGCATGCACCTGTGCCGATGCTGCCGCGGCTGTTGCGGCGGCAATGCTGCTGCAGGTCGAGTAGAGGCTGCTGGCCGAGGGACGTTTGCTGAATGGAGACGGAGCTGATGGCGCCGCGGCGGTACGTGGTATGTCCAGCGACGGGCGTGGCAAGTCGGAGAAAACAATCTCGGCAAAGGAATCAATGCTAGCCGAACGTTGCAGTGCGCTGCTGTCCTTGCGCCTGCAGGTGAGAAAGAGAGAGAGAGAGAGAGAAGGAGTAAGAAAGAGAGTACAAAGAGTCAGTAGAGTCAAAGACCGCAGCAGCAAGTGGAGGGGGCAGCAGCAGGTTTTGTTGCAAGTGCAAAACAAACTTGGCCAACTAATGCAATTACTTCAACTTCACGCTACCCTGGACATTTTAATGGCCATTAAGTGTCGCCAGTTCGCGTTGTCTTTGCCCCCTCCCCCGTCTTCTTACCGTCTCTGTCACCGTCTTTGTCGCGGTCAGTGGCCGGCCTAGTTACCATTACCATGGCCCATTACCATAATGTAGACGCTTTTTATGGCTGCTCCGTGGCAAAGAGAAAGCCTTGGGGCAAGCAGCAGAGCAGCAGCAGCTCAACCCATCCGTTGCCAGCTGCCAGCCGCCAGCTGGCGCTAATGCCAAGGCTAATGTGGCTATTGCCGACAATGTTGTCATTGACGTGTTCATTGTGCACTTTTTGCTCGGCACGCTTCTAACCCGGCCAACAGGCAACGGGCAGCGGGCATTGGCCAAGAACGGACCACGCAGAACGGTCAACTTTATGACTTGCACATCAAGGTGTGAGTGTGGTGTGCCAGTTCGAGTGTGTGCGAGTGTACGAGTGTGTGAATGTGGCTGAAGATGCCCTCAAACTGCAATTCACGACCTCGTAATGGATTAATGTCGCATCTGGGCAACCGTTATATGAAGATGAAGCGACAATTCTCAATTACAGTGTTAATATCACACGAACGGTGGAACAACAGATGTCTGAGTATGTAAAGGGACTGTGCATGCCCCCGGGTATCATAACTGTGATTATGATCATACAGAATTATTTGACCTGTCACTGACCATCATTATCTAACCCTGGGGTAGAAGGTATTATAACTTTGTGCTATCCGTGACAGACCGCACAAAGTTTATTCTTGATTCTTTTGCATCACAATTAATAGAATATAATGTTTATTTTTTTTGTAAATCATAAATATAACTGTTCGAATGATTTTGAAATTTGATTTGGCTTGGATAGTTAACATAGAAGTTATTTATGAAATAATTTCAATGGGAGCACTGATTTCAAAGACGCAGCCCACAAGTATGCAATACAAAATACACTAAACGTAGAAGTTATATGAGTGTACGAGAGAACACTCAATTGTAGCTTTGTTTCTTGTTGTAGAATGAAGTTTTAACATAGTTCTTGAATATGAATTTACATATTACCAAACAAGAACTACTTTAATAGTTAATTCTAAAACAAGTAAAAAAGCTACAATAGTAGTCAATACATATGTATTAGTTCTGTCTATATTGCTAAAGTCAATTAGGGTAACTTCTAACTAATGTAACTAATGGATTATTTAAATATTATCAATGGGTACAAATGTATTACGATTTAATGCAAAAAATTAAAACTAATAACAGAAATTGATTGAAATGATCTCTAACGGAGTTAAAATTCAAATAGTATCCAATTCTAATCTATCGGTTCTAGTGGATATATTTAGATACAATATATATCGATACAGTTGTGTATCGATATATATTGTATCTACATATATGCACTAGAAACGATAGATTAGAATTGGATACTATTTATAATTATAATTTATAATTCTTGATCATTTCATAGCTTCGTTAACTTTATTATATCATCTCATTCTATCATACTAATATCACATTTAATATCGTTCTAAACCTGTATTTATTCATATAGTTTTTGTTTATAATTTATTGCTTTTCATTGGTATTATCCCTTATCATTTCACACCTAATTTGTTTCATATTTTCATATCATATTAGCTAATTTGACAAGCTGCAATTTATTTAAATTAGTGCAAAATAGACGCGTCATAAAAGCACGTTTCTAACCTGGCCTGTCTGTCATCACAACCAATTCCAATGTTGCATGTGGCATGTTGCACTCAAAGCTAATGAGGGAATTAGCATTATCTGTGTCAGCGAGAAAATATTTGCGATTTGCATAATCAGTTGTCGTTGCTAGGCGAAAAATGGCGGCCATACAGAGCGTTTTATTAAAGGGGGACAGGGAGAGAGTGAGAGAGAGAGAGAGCGTGGGAGAGACGCATTGCCTCATGACCTTGGTGGCGGGCAACAGATTGTGCTCTGGGGGATATGTGCATGTACAGCATGTCGTATGCGCAACATTTTCAATTAAAACCAAAATAAAACCCTGTTTACAAGCTGATTGTGCGCCCTCTCTCCCTCCTTCCCCAACCTAGATTAATAAAGTTAGTGTGCAGATATGTGTGTGTGTGTGTGTGCGCACACACACGCTAATTGCGTTAATTCGAAACCAAAATAAACGCTTAAATCTCATTTCACTTGCTCCTGCAGCGAACTTGAGAGTTTCAGCGCACTTGCTAGCGAGGGAGCAAAAGATGGGGAGAAGGATGTAATCAAGTGACGGGTAGACCGAGAAGCTGCAAAAACAATTAAGTCAATTCTCAATTAGACTCATGCATAATTTGCAGAGAGAGAGAGACAGAGAGAGAGAGAGAGAGAGAGAGAGAGGGTGAGAGAGAGCTAAATACGCTTAATCAACGCAAACTCAATCAAATTACAACACTCTCAAGCAACAACAAACTTCCCCTGCCTCCTGCCCCTGCCGCCCATTGCCCTGCTGCTGCTTGGCGACACAAACTGTGTGAAAAAGTTGTCCTCATCATTGTCATTGTCGTGTTGTGTGTGCCATGTGGAGTGAAAAGGCTGTCTGCCACAGCACTTGCCACATATCAAAGCAAGCGACAGACGGGGGCGCCCTGAAGACGATGGCAAGACTACTACTTGTTGTAGTTGTAGTTGTCAACTTGATGCTGTGTGTGTGTGTGACAGACCAAAAGCCTGCAATGCAGATGACTTGTGGCAGGCAGTGTGGCTGCTACTGCTGCTGCTGCGGCAGTCAGTTGAGCAACAAAGTCAATAATAATCATTGTTATTAACTTATGTGACGCCAGAAAGCACTTTAACTATGCAACGCGCTGTGGCATGCCACACTGAGCAGAAGCAGGAGCTGAGGCTACAACTGGAGAAGAACAACAAAACTCATGAGGTTCATTTGATGCTTAGCCAAAACGTAAACATGCACCTTCTTGTGGCAGGGTTACCTCTCTCTCTCTCTTGTGTTTCTCTTCTTTTCTTGCTATATTTGAGAGGCTTTCTGTGCCTGTTCGCCTGACAACTGTTTTCTCATTTGCACTTTAAGCAAATTTCCATTTCAACTGACAACTTGCAAATGAACTGATTTCTAGGGAGCTCAATTCTAACCATATGTGGCACACATACACACACACACACAGCAGAGCACACGCTGTTGACATTTTCCATGTCTGTACACTTGAGCGTGAAATTTCCAAGAAATGTTTGGCCTCAGCTCCTAGTAGACTCCAGCACACCCCACCCCCCCAACTCTCCTCCTCACCTCTTTGAACTCTGTTTCCCTCCTCCCGCTGGCGATGCTTTTAAAACGATTTCGGGTAACGCTGTCAACTTAGTGTTAGAATTTCGCTGAGTAATGCTTGTAAATGAAATGTGTGGCATGCCCTTTTTGGTTTTGGCAAAATGAGTGCGAAATTGAATAAGAATTGAATGCGCATGCCACTGACGTCTATTCACAAACCGATTCAGTAGAAAGCGAGCGCGCTTCGCATATGGTTCATGATAATTTCCTGAGTTATTTCCGCAGGAATTCGCACAGACTGACGGGGCTGGGCATATATAAGACAGTATTTTGAATATATAGAGTATATATTTACATATATAGAATGTATAGCATTTATAGCATTAAAACGAAGCCATTGTTCACATTTATTCCTATTTAAAGTTGCCTTTAAACTGCTGACCCGCATAGTTGCAAGCAACGCATTTTTGGCAACATGTGGCAACTGGCACTCGCGCGTAATCACATCAACAGAGAGCGGCCCATTGTGACGCCTATCCATTGTGACCTTTTGCGACGTGAAATGACAGTGAATGAATCAAAAATAACAAAATGGCGCACGACACAACACAACGACAACAACGACGACGACGACGACGACGACAACAAATTGTGAGCGACATCTTTTTTGGCTTGCAACAATTTATAAAATTTTACAGTACATAACCCACCCGCAGTACGACGCACTATGTTGGCGGCTAATGAGTTTCGCTGTACAACATGACGTATGCGCGATTTTCGTTTGTGCCTCGTTTAACCCAAGCAACGAGGCAATTGTCGATTCGTTCTACGTTCTGTCTTAGTGCCAGTGCCAAGGCGAACCTCTTGTCCAGTCTAGAACTGAGCTGGGAAGGGGATAGAGACAGAGGGACAGGGACAGGGATAGAGAGAGAGGGATAGGGACAGTGGCAGAGGAGCCGCAGAGTGTTTTATTGGCTGGCTGCGTTTGTCCTTCGGCGCTTTCTTTGCGTCCGTCTTGCCATCTCTCCGTCTGTGCTCATGAATAATGCATTCACAATTAAGCCAGTGAGTGCTGTGCGAATACTCCCAGGTCGGAAAGCGCAGGAGGAGGGGCAGGAGAAGCAGAGTCAAAGCGGGGGCGAAGCAACCCAAACTCGACTTGACTTTTATATCTTTTGCTTTCAGCTCATGCATCTGCCCAGTTGTTGTTCTACTCGTCGTTGTTGTTGTAGTTATTCTTGGTACTCTTGTTGCTGTTGTTGCTGTTGTAGTTATTATTATTCCGATTGTAGCTGCCGTCGTTTTGTGTTGTTTAACTTGCGCCACAGAGAAAGTTCTCTAAATTTAGCAACAAATGCAGCAAAAACAAAATAAACAAAACCCAATCTAACCTCGAGCTTGGAGCACCCAAAAATAATACGTAGTGTCCCTACTGCCTCTCCCGCCGCGCCTGCTGTCCCCCGCTGTCCCATCCCAATTGTGTGTTTGGCTCTGCATTGCGAAAATATCAAAGTTTAAACTCATAAAACGGCGCTCGGAGCGGGGTAAAATGCCACAACAACAACAAGAAAAACAAGAACAACAAGAACAAAGTCAGGCGAGCGAACAACCGACAAACAACAACAAAACAACTCTTTGCTGCAATTAAACTTTTCTGAATTCGCCTGAACTGGCAGCTGCCACTCGTGGCATGGTCACTAGCAGCAGCAGCAGCAGCAACTACGTCATTGTGCGTCGCAGCAGGCGGCGACAGTTTGTTTCAGCTTTGCAACAGCTCCTGCGGCGTGTTTACAAATATTATTTCGTGGCAAGTTGTTTTGACACTTGACATTGGCCGCGCTACGATTGCTCCCGTTCCCTCCTTCCCCTTCCCGTTTATACTCCTTTTTTTTTGCGCCCCCATAATCCAATTACTCTTAAGCCACATTCTATCCAATGCTGAATGAATGAATTATTCAAAAAATCGTAATGGAAATAAAGTTCGCAGAGTGTTTGAAGAGAGCTCTTTAAAAAGTGTCGCCTGTTTAGGTTCTTAAAGAACGTACATTGAAATATACTTTGTTCACAATATTTCACTTCGAAAATAAATGCTTCATTCGGGCGCAACCAACAAGGCAATACCCTTTGCCCGATATTGAATTACCCTGCTACGTACACTAATAATTCCCAACAACAAAGTCTGCAGTCACCTATTGCTTTCTTCTCTTCTTTAGCTTCTTCTTTGGACGTGGCATCAACTATTTAAAATAAAGTTTATTTGAGTTGAATATACATTAACCTTTGTGTCAAAGTTGGTGGCTATAGCTTCTATAATAGCTAACTTAGATCTCTGCATTCAAACAGACAGACAGACTGAATCAATCGACTCGATTATACTGCTTTCTACTGCTTGAACAAAGTTATTTATTTACTTATTTATTTAATGCTAAGTTACAAAGTAAATTTATAACTTAACTTAAAGCTATAGCAGTGGCTGCAAAGGCTTGAACAAAGTTAACTTAACCTTTATTAACCTTTTTAAATGGAATATTGAGAGGTATATAAATACATATGAGTCCAATAGTTTAATAAAACTAACTAAGTTAGAAGTTAAGAAAAACAACTGGCTATTTATGTACTAAAGGGAATGAATGCAGAAATAGGTTAGTGATGTGCTTAGGACAACTTCGTATTAGAGTTGCCAAGTTGTAAATTTTTTAAATTCAATTAATACGACGTAATTAAATAACATCAAACTCATTATAGAAACAAGTCCTGGACATAATGATGATGCACTAATGAAGAGTACTTGATGAGCGCATTTTGGTTTTATTTTACAGAGAGAGGATAATGCAAGTTGAAGCACAGGTAATTACTTAGGGGGAAAGTGGCAGCAGAGGAGTGGGGAGGGGAAGGGGAAGTATTATGTCGCTTGTCCAGCATGAGAATTCTCTCAGGCAACATGTGTCTTCATCTGACCCCGTCGAAATGAAGATAAATGTGGCCACTCGACTGGGCCATGTCATCGGACCCAAAACTTGCACAAGCGCAACGCACCCACACTCTCCTGTCCTGCACTTCCACCTTCAACTCCGGGAGAAGCTTAGTCGCACACACACACACACACACATGGCAACGGCAATTAGATGGACACACACAAGCTGCACACGTTGCACGCGCGTCGCTGTCCGCGTTGCCCGCTGACGAAGATCAACTTGCCGCAAAAATGAAATTAACTAATTGCAAAAGCGCCGCCAGTCAAGGTGAAAGTTGACATCCTGACATGGTCACGAGAAGGAAGCGGTGGGGTGGGGGGGAGGTGGATGAGCTGGTTGAGGGGACGTGCGATTTAGATAGACGCGGATTGCTGGATAGAGACGGCGTCGGTGGCGGTGGCGGAGCGAGCTGTGGCACATAAATTACACATACGCCTTACCTTTCCCAGGACAGACGACGTGGCGCCTCCTCGCCCAGCCCCAGGCCCAGTTCGCAGCGATTGGCCTGGCGAAGTGCGTCGTGCGACGGCATCTGAGGAGGCTGCAGATTGGATCTGCTTGTAATGGCGCTTGATTGATGCAGCAATTTGGCCAGGCGCGTGAAGGTCGTTGTGTGCGACGATCCCGAGGCGCTGGCACTGCCCTCGGCCATGGCGAAGTCGTGCAGCTGCTGGTGCGGATGCTGGTAGTCCCGGGACATTGGCGTCGTTGCCTCCGAGTATGCTGTGGCACGTTTCTTGCCCGTCATGGGGCGGGGCGTATAACCGCGTGCGGCGGCACACGCGGCTTGCGGGGCAGGGATTCTGGTGGTGAAAATGTAAAGTCAAATGATTACACAACACGGCGACAGGCTAACTTGGTTAGCATATGTCACGTACTACACTGAGAGAAATCGGCAATGGGCATGACTGAATGTGGAGCATGAGATGCAAGCGAGTGAGTAATGCAACATACTGAAAGCTACCATTCAAGTAAAACAAGTGACAAATGTAACAAAGGTCGAGTGTACTCGACTGTTATAAAAATTATTATACGTATTTAGGCTTAGCGAATTTTGTATTGCATATTTGCAGGCTTAAAAATCAGCGCGCCCACTAAAATGATTTCCTTAACAACTTCTGTGTTAATTATCCGTTTGCAGCCAAATTTTGAAGTCCTTTTAATGTTGATAATTATTGTGCACACCAGAAATGAACAGTCTAAAACAAAGCAAGCAATTCGCCTATTACAGCACAAAGGGGGCGTGCAATAATTAGATGTATTGTCAACAAATTTGTTAGTCGTAGCTCTTTGATCTAGCTTTTATATAGACGAAAAGACGGACATGACTATATAGACTCAGCTCTTGATGCTGATTAAGAATATATATACTTTGACTGGTCGGAGTTGGCTTCTTCTGCCTGGTACATACAAAGTTATAATACTCTTCTAACAAATAAGTTATAACAGCCAATACTTGACTATTTCATGTTATAAAATTGTTTCATATTTATAGTATTTTTTCTTTGCCAAGTCTTGTCCCCTCTACATTTCTCTCAGTGCACGAAAGCGGCTTAAGTTTTAATCTACAACAGTTGGACGACCTCACTGCGGTACTTACCTAAGCAACAGCGAACCATCCGCATGACACTCGAAATCGTCGGATAGCTGATAGTGCGAGCTGTCCGCAACATGTTGTTGATACAGATGCAAATGTTGTTGTTGCTGCTGTTGATGTTGTTGCTGTTGCTGCTGCAGCGTTGCCGCGGCATGTGCGGCATGCGCCTGCTGATGTGGCGAGCTGCCCGACGATTTGCGGCGGTAAATCAAATTCGAATCATCTTTGGGTAAATTCAACGATTTAACCATTAATGTGTTGTTGTTGTTGTTAGTCAGATTGGTGTTGTTGTTGTTGTGGCCACAGCTGGCAGCTGCTGCCCCAGTGCCACTTCCACTGCCACTGCCACCGCCGCCGCCCGCACAACCGCTGCGCGTAAGCAATGACCAACGATGGCCGCTGGCGCTGCCGCTGCGGCTTTTGCAGCTCAGCAGGCGCTCATCTGCTAAAAGAGTAAAGAGGGGAAATAACGAAAATTACTGGTGACTCGCATTATGGAAAATGCCAAAATGAAAATGCAGCTGTGCATGTCCGTGCATGTCTATGTGTGTGTGTGTGTTTTGCCCGCACTTACGTAATTTAAGAAATGACTTTAATTAAAGATGAAAACTTGTCAAAGAACTTAAATTCGTTTACAGCAACCCGCACACACTTGCACACTCACACCAACACATACGTCTACGCCCACACAGCTGCTGGTTGCACGCCCACGACCTTTCACCCCCTGCCAGCAGCATGCAGCAGCGTCTTGAGGTTTAATTTACTGTGAATTCGCCTCGAATAACTTGCATTTCTTGGCATCGCACACACACAGACACGCACATGCAAACACACACTATGCCAATATATACACTCTAAATACATATACACACTTTGACTTTAATCAACAAATTTATAAAATAGCAGATCTACGCCAAAAAACAGCTGCAGTCAACCACGCCTGATGGTAAACTACATTCACAGCAACATTAATAATTCCCAACAGCAATTTGTGCAATCTGCAGAAATTTAAGCTTAACTTATGAAACTGTAGAAATAGCTAACTTGAACAAATGCTGTCTTTATTGCCTGATGAGATTGTAATACAGAGAATAGATTTATAGTGTACAAGTATATCTACTAAGTGTATGTCGAAAACAAAGAAGATTGTAACTTAAATGGAAACTATACTTCATCAACGTATGGTGTATAGGAGCCTTCATGCCGACTTTTCAGTCTCTAGTTTTTATAATATGTAGCTGAGATCTGAAACAAACAGACTGACATGGAACAAGTACAATCGATTTGGCTACAACTATTACTGTTATAGGTTCCTATACTATGAACTACAAATATGTAATTTGAGGTAGTTAATTATATTGACATATATATTATATTATATTATTATATTATATTAAATTCCTTTATGATCTCTACTAAAAAAATGTTGAAAGAAAAAATAGAATAGAATAAACCAGAAAGATATAAAAGCAAAAATAAATTTGAAGCAAAAAAAAATACCGAAGAAAGAAAGAGTATATACAAAAGTTTATTAAAGTTCGAAGATTAAGAAATTAAAAATCACTCCTATTAAAACTATTATATGTTATACATTTTGGGGTTGCACACGCCTCCTTCTGCACATTAAATTTTCACATTATTGACTAATGTAGTATAGTATATATGAATTCTACATTCACACTATATATGTACATCTCGTCTATAGTCATATTTTCCATTATATTGTATCCTTTATGCACTGCATAAAGAATCCATAAATAACAATCCAGGAATTTCAGCTTAATATACAGCGCGGACAGACGCGTGTTGACAGACGGACAAGCCACGTGCCATGGCACAACAAATGCTCGCAAATTCATCTACACTTGCACCCTGTTATTTTTTATTATTCAGTTCAATTTTCTATGCATCGCTCACTCGGTCTCTGATTTCAAAATGGATGATGTTGCCTGTGTGTGTCCATTCGCACACAGGAGCAAAGCTGATTGTTTATTTTAAAATATTCGCAATTTATTCGTTTCGAAGAACTACCAGAGCAAAGAAAAGAATTTCGATTATGCGCATAGAAAGTGCAGTTGAACTTTGAGAAAATCGAATCGATATAATCGAGTGGGTTCTACGAATTCCACAGACGCTTTCGCAAGTATAAATTGGCAACTATATATAGATAAATGGTGGTCTCGTCGAGAAAAGCATGCCCCGTTCTTGAATTCATGAATCTGTATAAGTAGTTTAGTGTAGTTTTATATCAAGTGTGTACCAACAATAAGCACCTTATATAATTTCATCATGATTCTAACAATGTTATTGAGACTCTTCTTTATAGTATTCTTTTCCTCTCTATACATTAATATATGTACACATTGGTACATATACTTAGCTATAATTGTTAAGGGCATTGTAAGTGTTTGGTTTTTAGTTTTATCACTCTTGTATATTGCTCTGTGCAGCAATAGATTTGCATTCCCCTTTGTGCTGTGTTCCTCTCTCTCTCAATGAAGAGCGAGCACAGCTGCTAAATCTTTATTTGGTCAGTCAGTTACAAATTAAGTGTTGATCACACCGGTACTGCTGTGAGACACTTTTAATTTCAATCGGTTAAAATTATAGCCCTGTGTCGCAAAATATATTGAAGAAAACATAAGTTAAAATATTGACTTGATCGTTTTTATTATTGGTACACAACTTCTTCAAGTCAGTGGAAAAGCTCATTGCCTGAACAGTAAGTTTCCTTTAGACACATTTCATTTTGGTTTCATTTCATACTTTCTGCAATGAATAGAACCCTAAAACCTTAAGCTTCCCCTCAATATCTTTAAAACTATACGTAATTTTCTTGCTTGGGAAATAAACTGTCATAGTTTTCTGTTATTTTTTTCTTGTGCGCCTGTCTGCTTCAATAAAATCCAATTATAGTTGCTGTAAAATAAACAGAAATCGAAACCCTTCAGCGGCTCCCTTGGCTGTTGTGCGTGGATGCTGTGTGTGTGCGTGTGTGTCCGTGCCAGATACTATATATATACAGATATATTACGCTACGCACCCAAATGAAATGTTTGCTTATCCGTGTGCAGCGAGACGGCCGGAAGTCCTGGCAAAATGATGGCGGGCAGCGTGCGCGACCTTAACAATGGCGGCGGCAATTTGCGGCTGCCGCTGCGCGATTGGCCACCACTACCGCCGCCAACGCAGCCAGCCGCAGCGGCGCCACTCTGCTGGGCTCTGCAAGAAAAAAAACACAGAAGAGAATTGAGAGAGAGAGAAAGAGAGAATGAGAGACAAAACAAGGCAAATAATAACTTAATGCAATTATATATGAAATGTGGACAGTGCGCGAGGACTAAGCAAGTAAATGCAATTACTTTACTCCCCTGTCCCACCTCATCTCTTTGAAGCACATGGATTCCCCATACACATACACTTCCGTTTTATTTGCAAAGGGGGGTGGTGGGGCACAGTTTTTCACACGCTGCGAATTACGTTTGATTGTTGTCAGCAAAATGATTTGCTTGCATCCTCCACATCCATGTTGTCGTTGCCTGCATATCAAATGCGCAGCTGTCAGCGACACTAGTTACAGTCTGCCCTCCCCCCCCTCCACCCACTACTACCCCACTCCCTTCCAGCGCCTACCACAGTGTCAGCTCTTTCAGAGCTCGAGTTGACGTATGATTGAATTTCTGGCACTCGACGCTGACAAGTGTCTGCCAGCAATGACGGACAGTCAATGGCAGCAAGGGCTGCTGCCACGCCTACATATTGCATCAACATTTAATAGCCTGACATTTTTCGGAAAAGTTTCCGTTCGCCCCCCCCCCACCGCGACCCTTGTCTCTTATCGAATACGAATACGAATCGAGTGCGCATTATTCATGATAGAGAGAAGACATCACAGAAAGCACTTTTTGCTGCTGTGCGAGTACTTTGGTTGAAAGCAGTGTGCCACTGTTGCAGCATAGTAGCAACTCACACACCTACGCCACCTACCTCAACACTCCCCCCGCAACGCCTTTCAGCCTGTTCTCCCAGTGCAGCAAAGTTGCAGTCGCATTTATTTCTTGAGCAAAAAATCGTGTTAGCAATTTATGTTCGTCCTTGTTGCAGTGGCAGCTTAAACGAAGGGAAATGCCAAAAAGCTGCTGCAACAACTGCACACACACACATACACAGGCACACACACATATCACACGTACATCCTTGCCACACTCACCCTTTCCCCCTACACACACTGTAAGAAATAATAAATAAATTTTTATTGCACAAGCAAAGTGCACAATGAAGCAAGGTGGGCGGCTGTAGGTTAGGCTCTAGGGAAGGGGGCGGGGCGAAAGCGTCGCAAAATTGCTTGAAGTATGTTCTTTTCTTCTTTTCTTTAACGAGGGCGTGGCAAAGACGTAAAGGCTAAGCCATTGAAGTGCGTTAAGCACAGCGCTGAGCCCATTACGCTCAATAAGTCAAACTCGAGGTAGCCTAACCCCACTGCCCCCTTGCCAGCCCCTCCCTCTGCCCAGCACTGCACAGCAGGCACACCACGACGTGGCGGGCATTGCCGTCGCCGTGTCGCCAGCCTCAGTAGGCTCCATGAGCTGGGGACACCCTTAATCGTCCTCTTTCTCTCTGTGTGTGCGCGCTGTTCAACCCACTCACATAACTCAAAGCGGATCTACATAATTGAGACGCAGCCGTAACTTGTATATACCCGGCGACAACAACGACAACAATAACAGCAACAACGAGAACGACAACAACAATAACGAGCACTTGGCACCTTTCTGCTGATGGGAAAGGAAACAAAGTTAACATGAGTCTCGAAATTACCGTAAAATATCTTCAAGAAATGCGCCACATAAAAGTTTATATATTTGATAATGGAACGAACAGTCTAAAGAGTTCCTCAAGCAGCTAAAATATTTAAAGAAGCGGTTCAGCTGTGGATTAAATGTGAAATTCTATTGCATGGCAGCAGCTTTAAAATGTGAACTCGAGCTCAGAATATTGCATTGGGTTTATAAACCAAATATTCTTGTGCAAATAACCAACTGTGAAAATTGGAAAATGGCCAAACGAGCTGAAAATATTATTTGTGAATGTCGAGTTATTTGTCATTTCTCTATTAGAACAGGCGTACAAAGCGGCAGCAGAGAAAAAGAGAAAGACGACACTGAAATTGCAAAATGGTCACAATTTTTAACAGTCAATTTTCCTTTGCTCCCCCTTCCCTCTGTCTCTTCATTTTTCGCACACTCTCTTTCTGCTCTCTATCTTCTCTTCATTCTTTCTCTTCCTGTCTTTCTTACCCATTCTCTGTCACACACATAATGTGGGCTGTCCGCAAAAAGGCGAGCTCAACACGTATGTCAAATTACGCATACGCACTGTGTGCTCTGTAATCTAGCCTCTGCTTCAGTGTGTGTGTGTCCTATACGTTGTTGTGTGCCTGGTTGTGTAATTGCATTTGGCGCTATGTTTACATGTGCGTGCATAATTAGAGCAAATGTTGCCCATGTAATCAAATCATCAGGGGCAGAACCAGGCGCCGGAAGTGCAGAGCACCCTATGCCGCTGCCACTGCCGCTGCCGTCTTTGCTGTTTTTCCGACATTTTTTAACTCTTTACAGTTTCTTTGCTTTTGATTAAACAGTGAGGGGAGTGCATAAAAGGATTGTGCGAAAATTATGTTATGTATCCAAAGCGAGACAGAAAATGAGGGGAAGAGATTTAAAGATATAATACACTATGTACATATAGAAAGATATAATTAACTATATATGTACATAAAATTTAAGATATTATATCCCATCTTAGTCGAGAGAGAGACATGTAAGAATTATGCAAATCGAGATATCTTGCAGTATCTTCCTGCACTATCTATCAATATGTATTCTTGTTCTTATAAGATATATCTCGACATATATAAGCTATATGATATCTTTATGAAATAATAAAAGAAACCTATTTGTTATATATTCCCTTACTAATGAAGATATTATGCTCTAAATAGATACTCGTACATATCTAGTCTTTGAGATACTTTTAAATAATAACAAAAGAACGCTAAACATATCCTTAACCTATGCACATATTATGCATTATCCATACATATGTATATGTATTTTTGCTTAATACGTACATATGTATATAAGATATACAATTTAAAATATTCTTAAGATTCATCATGTATATATTCCCCAACAAATAAAGTCGAGAGTAACTTAAAGTCGGCGATTTGTCATGAGTTGCTTACTTGCGATTTCATTGGGTTTTGCTGGTATAAAGCTCAAGTTTTGTAATGAAATTAGGCGACTGGCTGTGTCTGCTTGGGGATCTGCAGAAGGACTACTTCGTGCCAGGGAGTGCCGCATTAATGACTCGTGTACGAAACTTTAAACATTTTAACACGCGTCGCTAGCAGATATTGCCCCCTAGTTTGCCCCAGCCTTCAATCTCTCTCTCTCTCTCTCGTTTTTGTTGCGCCTAATTGAGTTTGCCTGCCTTACCATATATATCCCATTCACCCCCCCCTTCCCCACGCTGACAATGTCAAAACAAACGTTAAGCATGTGAATGGCCGAGCATGAAAAGCATTTACATTACGACGATGCAACGAGGCAAAATTATTTCAAAAATTTCGCTTTACATGCGAATATAAAGCGCAGAAAGAACAACAAAGGAGAATGATGATGGGGATTGCGAGAAGGAAGGGCAAAGGAAGATATAGAGGAGGGAAGAGAGCAGTCAGCTAAGTGGGCGCGAGGCAGCGAGCACGCGTTGCTTTTTGGAGCGTTTTAAGTTTTCTATCCAAGCCTCAGCTGGCGAACATGTCTGTGCCCTGTGGGCGTGACAGCTAAACCCCCCTCCCTGCGCCTCCTGCCTGCGTTTCACATCATGCTGTGCTGCATGTTGTGGCAGCTTTGTCTTGCACTTCAGTTTACCTTTGGCTGCATTACCGCAAGCAGCTTAGCAGATTTTTTGCTGCCTGCCCGCAGGAAGCTGCTTCTCAGCTGCCATTTGGCAGACGTCCTTCAAGCGCATTGAAGGCACTCGCACTCGCACCCGCACTGGCACCCGCACTCGCAATTTACCTGGCAGGCAGACGAATAAACCGAAAGAGGGGCATGCGGCATGCTGCTGCTTTGGCTGCGGCAATATCCGTTTCCATCCAATAAAGTCAAACAGTGCGGCAAAGTCTGCGATTACCGAATGCCAATGAAGGATGCCATGCAGAAGGACATCATTAAGTAGACAAATCCGCTGAGCAGCTGCAACGTTTTGGCATCGCTTAAGCTGCGCTTGCATTGCACAATCAACGCAACTCAAGGTGAGCTTAAGGGAAGCCGAAACTAAGGCATTTATCTGAACTAATGGCATTAAGTCTTGCGAACTCAAGAGACAAAGCTAAAAATTGATAAGTTTACAGTTTCAATTTCATGCGAAATTACTTCTATTTTTTGCTTTTTTTGTGTTGCATACTGTGGTACAGTTAGCCAAACCTTTATGTCTATAAAGTATATTTCTGAATTTTTATGAATGGAAATTACATTTTTAGAAATTATTTGAGTGAAATGAATTTTCTGAATTTTTAGCCATTGCAATATTAGACAGACAGACAAACAAATATATAGACAGATTGACAGAAAGACAGACAGACAAATCGATAGACAGATTGACAGAGAGATTGACAGATAGATAAGCAGAGAGAAAAAGACAGACATACAGACAGAGTTATAGACAGACAGACAGATATTTAGAAAGATAGAATGACAGACAGAGAGCCAGATAAACAGA
Source organism: Zaprionus davidi (assembly GCA_018903715.1). Lineage (NCBI taxonomy): Eukaryota > Metazoa > Arthropoda > Insecta > Diptera > Drosophilidae > Zaprionus > Zaprionus davidi. The sequence goes on from JAEIGL010000003.1 coordinate 8,051,175, forward strand.
CATACGTACATACATACGTTCATGCATACTGACAGACATGGCTATATCGTTAATGGAGTTGCAGCTTTCTCCATACACTGATACTAATTTTTTTGAAATGCTTCGCCCAAAATGTTCTTGCCAAACCGAATCTTAACGAATATCATATAAAAGTACAATAAACAATTTATAACAAAATATAGTAATTTAATTTCTTTCCTTTAGATGTAAGAAACTAAAGCTTGGCATTAAAGCTGCTAAAGATCAAGCAAGGAAGCTGTAGGCAAATGTTGTTTTGATTTTCTTCGCATTTCATCATTTTTGGTGTTCACGCTATTCTTCAGACTCGTAAAACATAATCCATTTTAATTGCCCGCCTTTTCGCAGATTGCCAAAGCTTTCCTTGAATTCCGTTTTGTGCCGACCAACAGCAGCGCGAAGTAAGGAAAAGTAAGAAAAACCAGGCAAATAAAAGCCAGAAAAACCGCTAGAGAAAATGCGATAAATTCAATATACTTGGATTTTTATGGCTTAATAAGGAAAATCCTTGTAAAATCTCAAGTTGCGAAATAGCAGAAATAAAAAGTAAGAGAGGTCTGGAGGGAGATGGAGAGAGGAAGGGAAGTAGGGAGGGAGGGAAAGAGAGGCAAAAGGGCAAATGCAAGGCAAGCAAAAAAAAAATTCAAGAGCAAAAATTGTTCAACTTGTGAAAAAAGGTAGAGAAAAGTGCGTAGCAAGAAGGGAATGGCGGGAAAGTGGGAGGGCATTGGAAAGTGGGCGTGTTAGTTGTCAACTTACTGTCGCTCCTTGCGCTGTTGTCGCTTCTTCTTGAACGCCTTTTTGACGCGCAGCAAGAGAAATGCCGCCCGATCTACGGAGAGAGTGTTGCCACTTTTCTTGCCACCCGATGTTGCACTGCCATCCTCCATCTTGCTAAAGTTGTTGCAGTTGTTGCTACTGTTGTTGTTGTTGTTGTTGTTGTAGTTGTTGTTGCAGTTGACAGTTAAAGCGTCGCTCGCGCAGTTGTTGTTGTTATTGCTGTTGTATCTGGCTATATCCTGTATTTAAATTGAAATGCCAATGGCTGCTGCCGGCTTATGCCGCTGCCAGCGCACTGACGTCGCAGTCAGCGCCGTTTATGGCAGCAGCGCGCTGCGTCGCTGACATTTGTATGCGCTAAGCGTCGCTCTCGTTTTTGTTCTTGCTGTTGTTGTTGATGGTGTTGCTGATGTTGTTGTCGCTTTGGCTTTTAGCTTGTTTCCGGTGCGTGCTGCTGCCTGTTTTAGTTGCCTAAGTTGTTTTGGCTCTCTCTCTCTGTCTTTCTTGTGCTGTCGGCTTATGCATGCATTGTATTTGCCACACTTTCTTTTTATTATTTGTACTATTATCCTCTGCTTCTTCTTCTTCTGCGTGTGTCGTGTGCGTTGTCTGGTGAAACATAATATACACTCAGATATATAAGCACACGCACTGCCAGCATAAACGCATGTGGCCTTGCCACAACACTCTGTGTGTGTGCGTGTGAGTGTAAGTGAGCTAAGCGGCAAATAATATTTTGTCTGCTTGTCGCATGCGGCAAATACCAAAGACATTCACACACACACACACACACACATACGAATACAATATACAACCAACACCTTCTACTTCTTACTCTCTCTCCATCTCTCTCTTTACACACACTTGCGCACAGTTTTACGGGCGACATGCGACGCCTAAAATGCTGCCGCATATTTTTTAACACTCAGTTACCTCTCTCCATCTCCCTTTCTTGCTCTGCCCCCTGCCTCCTTCTGCACATTTGGCATGTGCTTATATGATATTGTTTTATTTATGATTTCTTATTGCTGTTGTTATTGCCGCCAGGCTCGCTGCAAATTTACGATTTAACGCATTACCATAAGCAAAGCGAACGTTAACCGAAGGACACAGCGAGGCAACGAGGCAACACCAGAGCCAGCACACACTTGTCATGTGGCAGCATTTGATTATGCCCCAGAAATTGAAATTCATGCGCCGCCATCAGCTGTTGTTGCCCTACTCACTTAGCAGTGACAAATTCATGGATTGACTTTGCCCTCTCCATGCTGTCCTCGTATTCCTGCTCCTACTTCTCTTCTTCTCCTCCTCCCTCCTCCTGCGCTCACCTGCCTGTGCAAGGAACGTGACCAAAACTTTAGCCAAGTATGTTCCATTTTGAACAGTGTCTGTCAGCTGTCAGTCCCCGTCTGACGGCCGAATCATCCGCACCACGCACATCACGCACCCCAATTTTGAGTTGGGTATTTCAATTGGATTGTCCAACTTGGTACACTATGAAAAGGGTATTTTCGAGTACTATTTTTAGCACAATTTAGTTAGATCTGCTGTGCAGTAAGGGGAAAACTATAAGCCCGAATAGAGAGGAAAAGTGTACGATAAGATAAAAGAGTTTATACGTAGCCTTTTGCATAAATTGATTTAGTGAATGGGCAAATATTCATGAGCTCACTTTATTTATTAATTTAATGTCAACTAATGACAGTCGAATAAAAAAGAACTTTAAAATTAAATATACTTCAATAAAAGTAGTGAACAAAATTAACAAATGAAGACATTTAACTAATTTATGATATAAGAAATGAATATACACGAAGATCGATTATGAATACAGTCTCTAAGCATGAAATGCTGAGCCACAGCCAACTTAACTTGTTATAAATTAACTGGCAACACCGTATAGTAAAAATACGTTAGATTTCTTTACATATCTGGCATCATTGATTATATTATTGCATCAGTTCGTCTCCATTGAGGCTAATTGTATTTAAAGTGTACCAAAAATGCATGAAATGATTTGTGTATTGTACAAACTACAGGGTATCTCAGCTGCTGTGCATTAAATAAATATCTGTCATTTCTTGTTGGCAGATCAATTACGGATTAACTGTCAATTTCATTTGTGTGCTAAAAGTAATCTATGCCAAGCTTATTGCGAAATTGAAATCCTCCCGCATTGCGGAAGACATCATAGGAAAGGAGCTGGGACTGTCCTCGCCCTCAGTCTTGGTTGGCTTTCCTACTTAACGCAGTGCGAACATGAGGGGATTTTGAAAACATTTTAAGCACTCGAACACACACACACACACCTGACTATCTGTCTCCCTCTGTCTGCTTGAGTGGCAGCGTCGACGATAAGAGATAAGCAATTGCTGCCAGCAGGGGAAGCCCATTAAGCGCCTTAGCTGCTTCTGCTGAGCTCAGCCAGAAATGTCGGCAGTTAACTTAATATTGACTTACGGGCATTTGGTTCACACAATTGAAAACTATTTACGGCTAACAGGGGCAGAGAGCAACCCCAGCTCAATGGCCGGCCATGACCAATTTGTCGCCTATTTCCTTCACTCCTCCCCACAAAAATGAATTGCAACTGCCCCAACGATCAAATTCTATGAAAGCTTCGGGGTCAGCACAAAATCTCACTTAATGCCGAGAGACGAGAGAGAGAGAGAGAGATTCCAAATCCGTGTGGCCTTCGTTAAATGAATGAATGGATGAACGAATGAATGAGTGAACGAATCACTGTATTTGGGTCAGCCAGTGGGCGGCAGTGGGCTCTATTAAGGTAAACATTGATGAGCTAGTTAACTGAAGCTTAATGCGAAGTGATTGTTATTTGCCCTTGGCAGCTGTTGATAAGAGAAACAGCTTTGGGAACGTGGAGTGAAGAGGGGAGGAGAGAGCTGATTAAGAAAGACATTGATTAGAATTGTGCTTAACTTTGCCAATTAGACAACATTAGTTGCAGATTTCAACTAGTTTAGCTATAAAGATATGAAGTGAAACTAATTAAATCTCTATATAAATAAATAAATAAATAAAATAAACATATTTGACAAGAACTATCTAACTTGGCTAAGAGCAAACAGTTTATTTCATTGATAAAAGGAAACTAAAGTACTAAAAAAAACTAAAGTAAACATAAGAATTCCGTATTGGGTATCAAATCAGCTACTAATATGAAAAGGCTTTATTAAGGAAGTCTCTAGTTTCAAGAGAGTTTTCTTCACATCTTATCTACTTTATATTCTTGATCAGCATCAACAACCGAGACGATATATTATACATACATAGTTAGGAATAGAAATATAGTCTTGTATGCCTTAAAAACCCAAAATCGAATAAAGCTTTATATATATTTGTTGTATAGTAGGAATAATCACATTCCTTCCACTGCCGCTGGGCTGTAATGGGATGCCTCAATTAGTGAACGTGCCTGGCGTTCGAACGCAGCGTGTTCAGCGTGTTGACTAATTGCCGCACAAACGGCCGCATGCCGCATGCCTCATGCAGCCAGTAGGAGCAGCAGTCGCAGCAGTGGGTGCTGCGCCTGTGACCCAATTTGCTGCGCCTGCGGCACCTGCGGCAAAAGTACAAAAGCCCCACTAAATGTAATTGACATTTGCTTTATGCTGCTGCCAGTGGAGCCAAAGCTATTGAGTTAATTGAATGCTCGCTCAATTCAGCGTAGTTCAGCAGAGTTCCGGCTCATGTTAGTCACTTGCAAGGGACACGCCCAGCAGAGGGGGAGGGAGAAGGCAACATAAACTGTGCAATTTGACATTAAAGTCCATCATTTTGTGCTCAGCGTGACACCAGGAGGCAGGAGAGAGGAGGTAGAGAAGGGAGGCGGAGGGGAGAGATTGGCAGAAGGAGAGAAGGAGAAGAGAGGGTGGAGAGCAGGGAGGCTTGCAACTTGCAGTTGATTTATTTGCCATTAGGTAGAACAAAGAAAGGATGCCGCAATTAAACAACCATTTTGCCGGCCAGAAACACAAGCTAAACAGACAAGAGAAAGATAGAGGAAGAGAGAGAGAGGGGAGATGAGTGGAAACAGGGGTGGAGTGAAAGGCCGCTTTAAAATCGCTTGACGCTTTGTCTTTTTTGTCTATGAAAATCTGGCAGGCTGGACAGGCATGAAAATTCCAGCTGGGCTTGCGCGAGATGGCGGAAGAACAGGTAAAAATGCTTAGCCATTGTTTTGCATAATTTTCTTTGCACGGCAATTGCTTTTTGCTTCATTCTTTTTACCTCTCTTTTCCTCATTTCCCACAACAACAACAACAAACAACAGTTAGAATAACTGTGGAAAAGCAGCTGCAGGCGGCACAGGCTGGCGGAAAAGTGACCAGGCCGGGGCCAGAGCCGAAAAAAGGAAATGAGTGCAAATTTATGCAGAAAGTAATTAAAAGTACCGTTGTTCTCCTCTGTTATTTTCCCTGTCTTCCTGCTTCTCCTCTCCCTCTGCCTCTTTTTGTCTGCCTTGTCATTCGGTGTCTTGTGCTGCTTTTATGATTTGACGCTGGTCATAAAAGACGAATTTAATGAAGTTGCAACATCGTTGGCAATCTTGCTCAAGTGCCTCGATGCGAATCGTCCCCTCCAGCCAAGTTGATCTGTCTCCGAGCAGTAAACACCTTAAGCCTTAGCCAAATCCAAGCCAAAGCCAAAGAGCGCAATCCATTTTATCGCTGGCCAAAGCTGAGAACCAGAAGAAGCAAGTAGGGCGTGCCTCGTAGGGCGTTGCTCAGCTCTGGCCGCCCGCTTAATTTAAAGACTAATTGTCAACATGCGGTCGGGTGGGTGCAGTGGGCGTGGCTTTGCAGCTAAGCCAACAATTTGTGCGAGCACGCACTGCTTCCCTCTCATTCTTCTGCTCCTTTTGCCCTTTCTCCACTCGATTTATTAAAAATTTAACAACATCTGTGGGTAGACAAGCGCAGTTGAACAAAGGGTTCACATTTTGGTTAATGCGTATTCTCAAAGTGCTTTTCGCTGTTTTAGTTTATAAATTTAAGTGAGGTAAGTCGGCAAAATAATCTAAAAGTGCGGGTTGTCTTTTGGCTACATTGAGACTAGACCTGACTCAACTTTGTGTATAAGAATTGTCTTTGACTTAATTCCTTGAAATCTTATAAATTCAATAAAGAAATTAATGAGCCTTTTCTAACTTGAAGCTACAGTGGGGTATATATATAAATATAATATAATATAATATAAGGTTGTCAAATATCTCCCTTCCGCCTTTTTGTCTTTTGAATTTCGCGGCTATGTACAAAGCGCTACAGAGCTCGTATCTGGCAACACTATACATAATTTGAAAGGTCTTGACATAACCTACAAAACGACGCTACGCATGGTTAGTTTGGATATTTCGTTCAACAGTTATAGACGTGTAAACATGGAGTTCACTAACGCCGAAATTCGCGCTATTTTAAAGTTTTCCTTCGTTAAAGGCAAATCCGCTAGAGAAACGTTCCGTGAGATTAATGGTGTTTTGGGGGATGGTACTCTATCACTTCGAACCGCGGAGGAATGGTTTCGACGATTCAGAGCCGGTGAAAACGACACCATGGATAAGCCAGCCGGCGGAAGACCTGTGACGACAAATACCGATCAAATCATGGAATACATCGAGTTAAACCGGCATGTGGCATCTCGTGACATCGCCCAGGAGATGGGAGTTAGTCACCAAACCATTTTAAACCATCTGCAGAAGGCTGGATACAAAAAAAAGCTTGATGTTTGGGTGCCGCATGATTTGACGCAAAAAAACCTTCTGGACCGAATCAACGCCTGCGATATGCTGCTGAAACGGAACGAACTCGATCCATTCTTGAAGCGGATGGTGACTGGCGACGAAAAATGGATCACATACGACAATATCAAGCGAAAACGGTCGTGGTCGAAGGCCGGTGAATCGTCCCAAACAGTGGCCAAGCCGGGATTGACCGCCAGGAAGGTTTTGCTGTGTGTTTGGTGGGATTGGAAGGGAATCATCCACTATGAGCTGCTCCCATATGGCCAGACGCTTAATTCTACCATCTACTGCGAACAACTGGACCGCTTGAAGCAGGCGATCGACCAGAAGCGTCCAGAATTGGCCAACAGGAAGGGTGTAGTGTTCCACCAGGACAACGCCAGACCACACACTTCGTTGATGACTCGTCAGAAGCTACGGGAGCTCGGATGGGAGGTTTTATCGCATCCACCATATAGCCCGGACATAGCGCCAAGTGATTACCACCTGTTCCTGTCCATGGCGAATGCCCTTGGTGGTGTAAAGTTGAACTCAAAAGAGGCATGTGAGGCATATAATATAATATTACAACAATAACCTTTCCTTCTGTTTCAGCTAGAAATAAATTTAATGAGATCTTGCAAATCCAATGAAGTAGTTTAGTAGAAGCTTTTTTATTTGATGATACAGTTGGACATATGTTTTCAAACTTATTTCCTACACCCTTTTCTTTCTGATATTTCCTATTACCATCCCTTTCTCAATGCCTTGTTACAACTCGTGCGTGTCTGTTATTACTTAACCTCCCCTAATAAACAAGTTCTTAACAAGATATTATGATTATTGCGCTTATCCTTTTGGAATTTCTCAAGTAATTTGTCGGGCTAGATCTGCAACAGTAGCTTCTCTTCTACCCCTTTCCCTTCTCCCTTTGCATAGTTTACAGCAAACAATTCACAATTAACACGAAGCTCATCCGCTCATATTGTGAATGAGTTTTTATCTGGGCTGCTCAGTCAACAGCTAACTCGGGCAAGTAACCTTCCGTCACTGTCTGGCATTTTGTTGTCTTCGGGCATTGTCTGTCCCATATCAACGTGCCGCATGCCACACGCCACATGCCACACGCCACTTGGCGCTTACCACTTGGCAGTTGCCAGTCAACAGAGCGAGAGCAGCCGCCTATTAGCAGCCGGCGGCAATTTCATGCTACTCGTAAGTAAAATGGATGGCCTTATCTCCTGATGCCCGACAATATTAACACTTGACTATAATTCCAAGTGCGCTGCTCCCGCTCCCGATCCTGCTCCTGCCTCGACTCGACTTGACTCGACTTGACTCGAGTCTAGTCGAGTCCTTGCCAGGACAACGGCGCACACAATGACGGCCATTTTCGAGTATAAATAGCCTCACAGCAAAACAAAGCATGCAAAATGCCAGAAAGAAGTCAACGGCAGGGGAAACCCCCAAGAGAGCCGGGTATAGGGGTGGGGGTAGGGGTGTTAGGTGGCATAAATAATGCCTGAATATGCGACGTGTTAACAACGCCTCGAGACGCAATGGACACCGCAAGGGGAATCTAATCTCACGTATTCTTCTTGTATTTATAAACTTAACGGCAACTGGGCAACGAGCCAAGGCAGCCAAGGCAGGAGAACAATAACTAAAAATGGGCAACCAACTGGAATGGCATGTATGTTATGCTCTAAGGGGGTATGCGCAGCTCCACAATATCCTGGACAAGTGAATCAAGCAAGATTTTGTGAAGGATAAGTTATTGAATTGAATTTATCGCTTGCATTGCAGATATCTCGTTCAATATGTTGCAAAATAAAGTTTAATATGATCATAAAGAAGCCCATAAATATGGTCAAATGAAGCTTATCTACTGTAAGATACCATGTAAATTACCATCAACAGTGTGTCGAGTAACTCTTTGCAAAACATGAAATACCATTAATATGTTAATATTAAATACAATAGTTGCTTATGCATACAAATTCATAATATTAACATTATTAACACAGTAAGGTCAACTATGAAAACGGTTTAATTTTTCATTTATAAATTTTTTACATATGTATATAATTAATATACATTATCTACATTTTAAAATTTGCCAGGATTTAGTTGACACACTGTGCCTTAAAGCAAGTCTCTGAACTCTTTTCAATCGTCGTCTGTTTTAAAGAAAATAAGCGCAACTTATCTCTATTTTTCTGCAAGCTAGTTGTTACTATTTGAGGATTGATATTGATTAATTAATATAACAATTATTTGTGGCATTTAATTCAGCATTAATCATAGTTTAACAACTGTATTCTCAGCACTTTTTGCCAGTGTATAGACCTCAAAGCGCAAGAAAATTAAAGTTACGCTGTGACCTGGGCAACTAGGCGAATGACTGTGTGATAGTAGGCATGCCCTGCCAAAAACGCACATACTTTCACTCATACTCACAAACAAATACACACACACACACTTGCACACGGCATTTATGGTTTAAGTTGCCAAGTTTTGTATTTTTTTTCTGTGCAAAGCGCGTCGCACTGGAAATTCTATGCCGCCATTGACTGGTAAACACACAGATGCGCACACACACACTAGCCAGCACAGACTCACACACAGACACAGAAACAGAATAGCACACAGACATACGCAGACTCTCACACACACACACCATTGCATGTATTCAACTATGTGTGCAAAAGTTTGTTTTGCTAGTTGGTCGCTTGTTTTTGCCTCGCTGACTCTGCCTTGGCCGTTTGGCTAATGCCAAATAGCTTTCGGGCAGAAGACAATTGAGACACCCTCAGACACACACCCGGCACACACACACACACACACAAATATGCCATTCAAGCAATATCTGTGACAAGGGCAGGCAGAAAGTGATTCGGCTTGGCTAAAGAAAAAAAGGTTTCAGAGATTTCATGCCCCACTGCATACAGCAGCGCAGGCCACACATACACAATACACACACACACACTCACCCACATATAGAATACATACACATATACAATTATGATGGAATAGAGCAATAAACATACATCACAAGCATCCTCTGGCAATTGGGAATCCGTTTGAAGAAATCCTTGAAAAATTGCAAACTTTTCAATTGAAACATTGAAGAGTGCAACGCAACTTGCCACACGCAACAATAACAGCAACAACAAACCGCATTTGCTGTTTATTATTCGCTGCTCTCTTATTCCGAGGCGCTGGGGGCAATGCAGAGTGCAATGCACACAAAGCGCAGCTAATCAACGATGAAATTCCGTAACAAGTTACATGCTCGCGTTGCGTATACGCCACTTGTGCCAGCAGAGCAGTGCGTGGGTGCATGTGCCAGTGTGTATGTGTGTATGTGAGTGCTCTGTGCAGCTCTACAATTTGGTATAATATAGTAACTCGCCCGCTTTGTATTGATTGCTGTGGCCAGCAGAGAATGTTTGCGATAGAGTAATGAACTTGCTGATACCCTATAGAGAGACTGACTTGACTTCTTCAATATCGGAATATGTTCGTATAATAAATAAAGAAATATAGAAGAAGGGAAATCAAAAGGCAGCAGTGAGCTTTGCCTTTGGGAATTCTAAATGTATTTTTAGCACAGGGTAAAGGGTATCTTTCAATCGTACACATTTCAATAGTAGAATTCGTTACTTGTTTTAAAATCGCAATTTAAATTTGCAACTGAACCACGCCCACACCCACAAACACACTCCCAAACATTGCCACTGATGACAGTTTAATTGAAATTGAGCTGCGATCAATCAAAGCGCTGCTAATCCGCATAGCAGCGCATGCTAAGCGCACAGCATAATGAATATTGAATGAACTTGCCGCAAAGTTATGCCCGGTTGTCTAGTGTTAATTGAAAACTAATTGGATCGAGTCAGTTGTGACTGCCAAGGGGAGAACCAGAGGGGTACAGGGAAAGAAAGAGAGAGAGAGACAGAGATGGATAGCAATTTGAAAATGAAATTTTTGGGTAAACACAATTATTGTTTTCACAAATCAAATATTTCCGAAATGCCAAAAAGCAAAGAGACTGCGTAAACACAGAGCGAGGCGAGGCCGAACGAAAACTTTTGCAACTCGAACTGCTTTCGCTCTACACTGTAGCTGTCTCTCTCACTCTTTCTCCCTGTCTAAACTGCCCACGTCAGCACAGCTAGCAGAGCATGCAGGAATAGTTATCGTGCAAACAACTGCAGTCGCAACGCATCGCTTCGCCCCCAAATCAATCAAACTTCTTCCATTGCAGACAGAATGGAGTGAGAGCTGCTCGACTGGGTAAGGTTGGCAAATTTATAAATTAATTAAATACCCGACTGGGCTAATGTATATTGCATATTTATGCTAAATATATGGACTAACTTTCAGTTAGGGCAAAGGACGTGGGCTGGGCCATAAATTGTCATGTTTGGCAACGACCTTTTGGCCCGATACCAGCTGAATATGTACGAGTACATATATTGCGCATTCTATTTGCTGTGCGCACTTTCGAGTATCTTACATATGTCGAAATGGCGCTAAATCTCATCGCGTGTGCGGTGAAAATACAGCTTGTACACAGCTCGTAAATATATCACGGTGCCACACGGCGTATGCGTGTTGATTGGCATTCGCGCGCGCCTTCCAAACTCGCCTAAGAACACGCAATACACACACAAGCACCCACACACAGGCAAATTGACAGAGCAAAAAGGAGCGAGGAAGAAGCAGAAGCCAAAGCAAAACGAAGAAGAGAAATGACTGAGAATGGATGCGGCCACAGCACGTGTAAAGCGCGGCAAATACACTCGGTAAACATGTCTATTGGCACACAAACACACAGACAAACATAAATACGCTTCGATAAACAAATCCTGGCACAGCCTGAGGGGGAGGGGGCCCAGCGCGTCCAGGCTGACTTACTGAGAGCTGAGCATTAAGCCAGCAGCGCTTTGAGGTCCATTGGTTAACCCGAAGGCAAAGTACTCGAGGCCAGTTGACAAGCTACTGGTAATGGGGTGAGGGGGCTGGCTGCGGAAGAGGGGTACCTTACCCTATTAACAGGCCTGGGATATCTTCAAAAATTGCTTTATTTGCCCTTAGGCACAGAGAGAGAGAGAGCACAGTGAACAGATACACAAATCAAGCGCTGAAAATAAAATAAAATCGACAAACACAAAACAACAAATCAAAGTCCAAAAAAAAAAAATGGACAAACATGCGAAGCTGCAGAGATAGAGAAATAGAAGAATGGAAGTAAAAGTAGAATGCGGGGAAAGAGGGCGACAGAGAGAGAGAGAGAGAGCAGACACCGAGAGGGAGAGGGCAACAAACAATTACGAACAATTTCAACGCCACAAGGACGATTCCTTTGTTTTCTGTGACCAAAACTACAAATACACTGATAGATTGGCACAAACAAACACTCACAAGCACATACATACGTACACATACACCCTCATATACACACACACACAGCCAGCATAAGCAGCCGAGACTGCGCCGCCGAGTGAGACATGAAATTGGGTCTAATTGTAATTTAGATGCAGTCTGTCTGCAAGATCGATATGGCGCGAACGTTAAATTACGACGCGACGCTTTATTACCACGAATAAAAAACAAATACGAGTGTGAATGTCAATGTGAATGTGTGTGTGAATGCTTGCAAAACGAATATAAGTATCGAGTGCTCTGTCAAGCGCCAGGCCGAATCACTTGACTATTTGGCTCGCTGGCATTTTCTAGCATCATTCATATAGTCATCTTCAGCCCACACACACACACACACACGCATACACACTCTCTCTCTCTCTCTCTGATGGTTTTTGTTTGTTTGCTTTCGCCTGCGTTTGCTACGAATGCAAACAACTGCAGAGCGACGACAACATTTGCTGTCGCTTATTAAGCTATTTTAAAACTGTCGCACACACACACTGACCCACCCACATATGCTCTCTGGTACATATGTACACCCACATGCATGCATGTCTGTCTGCCTGCCTGCACAAACACTCATGGGGTACGCCTTATAGTTGTTCAAGGTCAATGCGATGGCGAACAAAAAAAGCGTAGCACGCTTTTTGGGGCAACATTTTTGACACTTCATTAGTTGGCCCCGAATGAATATTTCCGTTATGTATAAATAATGCCAACACGTTAGCGTGATACAGAAACAACTTAGAAAGCAACAGTCAAGTATGCTCAACTGTTATATACCCCGATACACACTGATCTCATATATTTAAGATATTAATATTAAGTTATATTTATACTAAATTTTATAGTTTTAACACTTCTATTCTCCGAATTCTAGGTTTTCATACGGATGAGCAGTCCTGCTGCCTCTGCTGTTGATTCTGATTACAAATATATATACCTGGTAAGCATGCCTTCTTCTATCGGATATCAACAACACGAAAAGCAGCAGCAGAAAAGTTCAAGTAAGAAATGGCAAAGGTAACCTTCGTACGCAAGTCAAAGTGAATACGGAAGTTTTACGATTTGCCTACGATGAGGGGCAGCGTTGGAAATTAGGTAATTCTCCCACTCTTCCAAAACGAAGTCGGAAATGCTTCCAATAACAATCGAAGGTGGAAACTTTTGATGCGAAACAAGAAAAATTATGCCATAAAAACCTGGCGGCTACTGTGCTACATTTGATGGGGAAGGGAATCGACTGTTGGGGTCGAGTATATTACGAGTTTTATATTCATGATTTACGATCCGAGCGAATTTTGCGAACCTCAATTCCCCGGCCAGGTGCACGGTGTGTTTCCGACTCTGGCAACTGCTTCTTCATCTGTTTTTCACTCTGTTTCTCATTCTGCTCCTGCCTTTGTTTCTTCCTCTGCGGAATGGAATGCATCAATCAAGCGAGCAACATTAGCAGCCACGAGTAGACAGACAGCTAATCAGAGCTAGGAGCAGATAAGCCCAGCACAGATTACACTAATTGAACCAAATGGAAAGCATCCTCTTTATCTTCATATTTCCCGTTCATCAAACTATTGACCAAACTATGCCAAACCAGGCCAGAGGGCATGCTGGCATTGAATTGGCCAAAAGAGATAAGAAAATTCGTTTATTATTTTAAATTTTTAAACTCAACTGCAGTGTCTAGCTCTCTCTCTCTCTCTCTCTCTCTCTCTCTCCCTCTCTCTCTCTCTCTCTCTTTGTCTATCTTCTCTCTTTTCTCTGTGCGTGCATGCCTGTGTGTAATTAAAATAAATCAAATCATGCAAATATTCAGCAATAAAATGTCATAATAATTTCACAATGGCAACAATTTGGCTTTTTAATCGACGCATTTCAGCGATAAAAGTCGGAAGACTCATAAAAAATACCATACGCTATGATGAACAGACATGCCAGCAACAGAAAGGATGCAGAAAAGTAAATAAATAAACAAAATAAAAATATAGTCAAATAGTTGACTACTGTGTTGAGTACTGAAAGTACTGTGGTCATTCATGGTACACTGTTCTATAATATATTGAAGATATTCCTAATCGAATTATGCGCAATTTAAGTCATGATACCTCAAACATTTATACCTTTTTAATAGAAATTTATATAATTTGGAACGTATTAAAGCTTCAAAGGCTTATCGATGACAAGAGTTATCGATATGTATACTAATTATGTAATGGTACACAGAGTTGTAGTAGAACACAACTATGGTCACACTCTTATTAAGTTAACCGATTAAAGATAGATTTCAATAGTTCAAGCATGCATCGCTATGTAGCCTTAGATTAATCGATCATTCGATGTACATATATATTTAAAGCGACTCGGACGCAACGTGGTGAAATAAATTGTGTCTTTGACCTTTTCAGATTTACGCAACAATTAAAAAAAAATCATGTCGTTTTAGTTGAGAGAACAAATAAAGGAACAGAATATAGCGCTCAAATCTTCGATCAATATCGAACACACTTTGAGCAAATTTCATCATTAATTTCTTGAATATATATGTCAGAAATTAAGTCTTCTTTTTAGCGAGTTTCCACTGTCTCTAGGCACATTAAACCCATGGAAAGCCCTTGAATGCACTACAAATACTTTGATTTCCATTTTGTGTCTCTTCAAACAAAATTGAAATTTGTGCGCAATGTAATTTAATCAATAAACATTTTTTTAAAAAAATACGTTGGCAATAATTAATGCGATAAGTTGAACTAGTCGCCTGACATTAAAGGATCAATGGGCGTTTACTTGTCTTACTCTTTCTTTCTTCTCTCTATTTTATTGTTTTCTGCAAATTCTTTTTAATTCAAGCAAAATTCTTAATTTATCATCAATGTAAGCGATACTTAAATTGTGATAAATAAAACTTACAGACAACACAAACAGAGAGATGAAGAAACAGAGACAGAGGGAGATATATGTATAGTGCAAGAGGGGATTGAAGTGAACGAAGCTTGGCTATGACATGTGACAGAAAAATGCAGGGTTATGCAGGCGTGCACACAAACTTACACGCACACTCATACGCACACACACACACCCCCAATACATGCACACACATACATGTATATATGCACACTCTTACATGCAACACACATACAGCCTTATCTGTATAGCAGCATTTTACTAAATGAATTTGCGTCGGACTTTGTCGTTGTCGGCGTCGACGTCATTGTCGTGAAATGCACAAATTTATTGAGTGCATGTCGTATACGTAATATTAGAAGAGCGTTCGCGGCATATCCAGTTGCCCCGCCACAATGCAGTTGTTTTAGTTGCTGCTGGCCTTGTTGTTGTTGCTGAGCTTGTTGTGTTGTTGTCATAGTGCGTCTGCGGCATTTTTAGCGTGTCTGACATAATTTCCAAGCCAGAATCTGGCCCCAGAATATTTTTAGTTGCACTTCAAATGGTTGCTAAGCTTCTTGTTGTTGTTGCTCTTTGTTGTTGCTGTTGCTATTGCTTTTGGTTTTGCCGAGTGCTACTAAAAATACCCCAACAGCTCGTTAGCCCCGCGTGGGTGGTGGGCGTAACTGCGCCTTCTGGTGTCTCGGCTTGTGCCCCAAAATAAACGCTTTAACCATAATTCTTTTTCAGTTTTGCTCTTTTGCCAATTTAATTAAATGTAGAAACAACAGCAACAACTACAGTTGCAGCAGCAGCAGGCGAAAGAAAAGCAGGAAGAGTGAGCAATGCGTAGCGTAGCAAATTAATCATACGTCATGTTGTCAGCTCTATGAAAACTGTGCATAAATCTTGCTGCAAAATGCAACCGGGTGTAAAGCCATCTAGTGCGTATGTGTGTGTGTGAGAGAGGGGTGCTTTTGTGTGTGGGTGTGAGCGTGCGTGTATGTGTGACAGCGTGTGTTTGCCGCCGGCAAATTGTTTCAAATATGAGCAATTTGCGCGAAATTGAAAAGCCAAAGCCGAGTACCGTAAAAGGGTTTCTCGCTGCCATTGACAAATTCAACTGGGTGAGCAGAGCAACCTCAAGCAGGGGGGGAAATAGGGAAGAGAAACCCCGAAAGAGGGCATGGGAGAATTAAAAGTAAATAGCGGTGCTTTGTTTCTATTTTGTTTATGGCAAAGTTTGAAATTGTGTCAAGTTTTAACTTTTTCTTTTCGAAACTTTTTTTTTGCATACCACGGCAAAGTAGCCTAAAAGAAGCAAGGCAAGAATGATGTAGAGAGAGAAAGAGAGGAAAGTGTGAGAGATATGTGAAAGGCTTCTATCAGAGCCAAGCTAACTGACCTGACTGACTGAGCTGGAGAAAACCGCAAAAGACTTTCTGAAACAGCGCAAAAAAAAAAGAAGCAGCTCAATCAAAGGATTCTGCGGCGTTGTATTGTGTTTTAATAAGCTGCCCGGCAGACACGCCCCGCACTGCCACACGCCCACTTTTCAGTGACATTGTTTGCATTAAATGTATACTATATATACCATATACACATAGTACAATATATACCACATATAGCCTCATATATCAGCCATTTTGTTTACTGCCATTTTCAATAGCATTTTAAGGGGAATTCCAATAAGGCGCATGGTTGCCAAGTGATTGCATTGAATGTGGGAGGCTCTTTTGATTTCCAATTTCCTTCTCAGAATTTTACTGTGCCTTTTAATTATGGCTGCAATTCGATATAGTGCTATATTCTTCCCATGACTTGACACTTCGGGACACTTCATTAAGCCAAAGAGAGACTGGGGTACTTTGGTAACTTTGATATAATGACTGAGCTATAATTACGCTGCTTAACCTTCGGCAAGTTGAAACATAAATATTATTATTGATTAACGCACAGGTAAATGAGGCAGAGAGAGAGATAGAGGGAGAAAGAGAGAGACACACTCATTGTTTACGAGCCAAGCTAATGAGCTGTCGCCTCTCGAGTTGAAAGCCAAAAACAATTAGAAGACTCGAGAGAAACCAGAGCGACTTTTGGCTTGACAATAAAACTTAGCAGTGGAGGGAAGGGGAAGAGAGAGAGGAAGAGGAAACTATCCCCAAAATATCTATTTGCCTGAAAACTAACATGAACGAACTTGCAGGCCAAAAACCGAACTACGTCGTCTGTCATGTGAAGTTTTCAGCTGACTGAGATGTGTGGGGCAGGAAGAAGGGGCAGAATGGGGGAGTGAAGGGGAAGAATGAGGGGGAGAGACGGCTAAGAGAGGGAGGAGGAAGGAGCAGGAGACAGGCATAGAGCCAAGTCTATACAATAGCAACGACAGTAGTTGACCCAGGATAAACTTCAGTTAGTTCAGTTTGTTTAATTTAGTTTTGGCTTAGTCGAAAAACTTTTCAAGTGACGGATAAAGGAGAGGGAACCAACGGGAACGTGCTACAAATGCAAAGCAATTAGCAAAAGGTCCAATCGAGTTGCTCCAGCTCCCAGCTCCATCTCCTTCGTGGCCCGCTTTAATGAGCGATAAATGAATTAATGCTCGATAAGGCAATTGTCGCTATTAATTATTTAACACGGGCTTTTAATAGTTTTTCGCACATCTTAGTTTACCTACCCCTCAATGCCCAACCCCTCTTAGCCAGCCTGAGGGTAATTAGCTGCAACACGCACAGCGAACTTGCCACTGGAGGACGCAGCCAGAAGTGTCGCTGTCGCTGCTGAAACGTGCTCCAAAATGCTGTCAAGTTTTATGGCAATACCAAAGGGGAGACAGAGAGAGTTGTAGGAGTATAACCAGACGTGGAGGAAGTCTGGGCCATTCATTTTAATGTGCTGCAACAGTTAATGATTTTATTGGCACTTGACTTCGCATCGCAATGACTCCCCACACTCATGAATACTGGATCCGTCTCCGAATCCACCAAAAGCAAAACAAACACACAATGAATGTGTCCATCTCCAGAAATGGACATAAATGCGAATCCTTTAAGTTGTTCGCTCATCTTAAATGCCATTTCAATTTGGCACTTCCGTTTCCGGAAGTTTCCCCACCACTCGTTGCTGCTGGTGTTACTCTTTGTCCGTAATGTCCTTGCCCATTGTAGAGCGTTTCTTCATTACAACACGCACACAAAAACACATCAAACACACAAAGCAGACACACACACACACACACGCACACACACAAATTCATTGACACACTCAAGCAAACAGGCAGGCAGAAAAGCCACACTCAAGTTATTTACATAATTGAATTATATTGAAATTCCTTAATATTTGGCCAATTAAACTTCACATTGCAATCAAAATAATTTGATTTCAAAAATATCCATGGCACTTGATGCTGCTTACGTTGCTTTATTCCGCGCGCGTCCAATGGGTTTGAAAGTTCCGCTGTAACTGAAACAGTTAACGGAATATACCAAACTTATTTATGTTAGGACTTACACAAAAGCTCCGGCAAAGGACTCGGAAAGGACATAAAAGCTTGCTGAAAATTTCAAAATCAATGACTGGCGCCAAAAGTGCTAACGTACAGAAGCTTTGTGCTATAAATCTAACATGTTATCGATAACAAACGCATCAACTCACTGTTAACTTAATATCGCTGTTAACTCCATGAACAGCTGATGCTGTTAAAGAAAACTAAAGTAGAAGAAGACGCACGCACGTCTGAAAGCAAAATAAATAATTGTTTATATTATTTGTTGTTTGTAAAAGGTAATTGTAGTAAATACCATGGCGCACTACAAGGGTGCCGCTAGCGAGGCTGGGCGAGCGGCACAGCTGATGAAGAAGCGCGAAATTCAGCAACAGGAGATTGAGTTTCGCAAAAAGAAAATCGAGGAGGAACTGAAGCTCGACAAGATTGAGAACAAGTTTGCCACACACTACGATGCCGTGGAGCAGCAACTCAAGTCCTCGACCATTGGTCTGGTCACGTTAGATGAGATGAAGGCCAAGCAGGAGGACATAGTGAGAGAACGAGAAAAGAAGCTGGCACAAAAGAAGGACGAGAAGGATCGAGAGAAACAACGCGCCTTGGAGGCCATACAGGCGGAAAAGAATAAACAGAAGCGACAAATTCAGGCGCTATCATTTAATCTGGACGACGAAGAGGAGAATTCAGGTTGTGACGACGATGGCGACGCCGACCACAATGACGATGCTGATAATGAAAAGTTTGCAAAGCCGGCCAAATGGACAGAAATACGTGAACAGGAAACAGTTCCCCTTAAGAAGAAGAAAATCTGCAAAAATCCTGATGTGGACACATCGTTTTTACCGGACCGGGAGAGAGAAGAGCAAGAGAATCGTTTGCGTGAGCAACTGCGACAAGAATGGGTAATGCAACAGGCCGAGCTCAAGGATGAGGATATCTCGATCACCTTCAGTTACTGGGATGGTTCCGGCCATCGTCGCAACGTGCTCATGAAGAAGGGCAATTCCATCTATCAGTTCCTGCAGAAATGTCTGGAGCTGTTGCGCAAAGAATTCATCGAGCTGAAGACCGTCATGGCCGATCAGTTGATGTACGTTAAGGAGGATTTGATATTGCCCCATCATTATTCGTTCTACGACTTCATTGTGACCAAGGCCCGCGGCAAGTCTGGCCCACTCTTTCAGTTTGATGTCCACGATGATGTGCGCATGATCAGCGACGCATCTGTCGAGAAGGAGGAATCCCACGCGGGTAAGGTGCTGCTTCGTTCCTGGTACGAGCGCAACAAACACATTTTCCCCGCCAGCCGCTGGGAGCCATACGATCCCACCAAGTCGTACGACAAGTACACAATTAAGGATAAAGATAAGGACAAGAGCAAGAAATAAAAGTTACACATTCTTAAATAAATATTTTATGCAAATTTGATAGTGCTTTTGGTTTCTATTATAGAATAAAATGAAATATAAAAGTAGATAGAATGAGAGAAGAATATAACTGTACTTTAAGAAATTCAACGATCAGCTTCGTTTAAAATAATACATGATTTGACGATTGAGCACTGGACAGACTTAAGTTTCACTTCAAGAATTAAACTTAATTTTTGAAAATTTTAAATGTGAATAATAAAGCGGAAAAAATAATAGATGTTCTAATTTAATTTAAAACCATTTAAACATTTTTTAGACCACTAAGTGATTTAAACAAATGTACATATATGAGGTGGATTCACATTCGCCACTGGGTACTGTACACTTCCGACTTGCAACACAGAAACGCGAAATATTTATTGCACTGCACAACACTGCATATGCGATTGCACATATGTTTCTCTGTAGCGTACGACAATCTTTAAATAACAATGCTGGCGGATTCAAAACAATATTTTGTGTGCGAGTCTCAACGCGTTCGGACGTGAACCCGAACACTTTCACCAGTAACAACAAAAAGGGTAAATGGTTGCAAACCTAATTTATTACAAATCAAAAAACAATTATCATTAGAATGCGAGTGTGTTTGTTTGTTTTGTGTGTGTGTGTGTCGCGAATGGCTTGCACAAAACAGAATACAATTTAACGGTTTAATTTGTGGTGACGCGTGTGCGAATCGAGCAGACACATCGCTGACTTTCCAAACATTGGAACATACGTGTACTTATTTATTTAAATATTAAATGTAAAACAATAGAAATATATAGTATGCAAATATTTAAAAGTTTAAATATTCGGCAAAAAAGTGAGTGGAATTCATTTTGTAAACTCGTTTCAAAACGGCATCAATCGGTTTCTCACTCTCTCTGCCATTCGCCTAGCTACCTGTTGCTTAACTCTTGTTTACCTGCCGAAATCGAATCGATGAAATTGGCCCAACCCTCTGCAAGACCATTCTTCGAGCGCATGCAACACTTTCGTTTTTTCGCTGAGATCAGCTAGTTCTCGATTGGCGGGGGGCTCAGCTCATATAATGCGCGATAAGATTATGTGGAAGCAAAAAACAACCTGTTGGAATGCGACTAATTAACGATTTAAAGTTTTATTTATTTTTGGAACAGCCTGCACCATATTCTATACACACGGAACCGTCGAGCTTCCCCAACTAAACTAAAGTGCAATGAAATATTTTGGTGGCATTGAAGGGTGAGTAAGATCAATTAAACAGTTTCTATATCGATTGTCTGCCCTGAACTCGCATAGTTGCATATTAAGTGAGCAATTGATTAACAATAAAGCAGTTATATTCGTGCGGGTTATTTGTGCTACAGTACAACCACTTATCAACGGGATCAACGTGGCTCCCAGATAAAAATAGTGACATTTTTTCAAGTATCTTTGGAATGTGTTTGGAGTATTTCCATGATTAAGTGCAATTAAAAATGGAAGTTATATAGGGTTAAAGTTATTAGGAAGTTTTATCTTCATCTTATAATTTTCAGTCCGACTAGAAATTGTTTAGATTTTTATTGTATTCCTAATTAATTTCAAAAAACTCAAACAAAATCATCATTATCCTCACCCTAGAATCTTAAACCACCAGCGACCAGAGATAAAGAAGATTTATTTTGTTTTTCTTATTAATTTCGAATAAACCAAAAGCAAATCAACATTATCGTCATCCCAGAATCTTAAAGATCAGCCCGTCCAGATATAGAAGATTTTAATTATATTTCTAACTCATTTTGAAAAGTCAAGGAAATCATAAAGACCAACATTTTTTTTTCTATTCCTAGACTCTAAAAGTAAAGACAAAAGATCGAGAAGATTTGTATTGCTTTCTCACTTATCATAAAGACCTAAGACGTTTTTTTTAGAATATTTAACTAAAGATCACCTCCACAAGATATAGAAAATATCACTTTTTTATTACTAATTCAATTCATTCATTTTATTCACGTCTTAAACTAAGCAACAAATACTTCAAGTTGATTTAATAAACTTGACCAGCTTCGTCTCTGGAATCTTCTTGTTCTTCGTTATGCTGCGCTGTCCGTTCATAAAGGGTACCAACACCTCAGGTACACTGATGGAGTCTCCGTTCTGGTACGACTCAATGAGAGCAATCAGCAGGCGAGGAATGGCCGTTGCAGTGCCATTCACTGTGTGGGTGTGCAACGAGAGATTATCGTTTGCACGTTGATATTTAATGCCCAGTCGCTTGGCCTGGTAGTCCGTACAGTTGCTGCAACTGGATATTTCACCCCACATCTGGCGACCCGGCATCCAGGCTTCTATGTCGTATTTCTGATAGGCAGGTGCGCCCAGCTCACAGGGCGGCATGTCGAGCAGACGAAAATTGATGCCCAATTCTTTGAACATTGCGATCTCAATTTCCTTGAACTGCTCCAGTGTTGCCTCCGATTGTGCGGGCGTGGTTACTGCAAACATTTCCACCTTGGTGAACTGATGCACCCGATAGATACCCTTCTCCTCGTGCAGACCCGATGTCTCGGCACGATAGCAACGACTGACGGCAGCCACCTTCAGCGGCAGTTGCTTCTCTGGCAGCACCTTCTGGGCAAAGTAACCAGCCAATGCCATCTCAGATGTACCCGATAGACACTCACCCGTGTCCAGCTTATACACCTGGGTACGTTCCCCGTCTGTGCGCATGCCACAGCTCTCGATTATCTCGCGGGGCAGAATGTCGGGCACGGAGATGAGCTTGAACCCGTGGCGGATCACCGATTGCAGTGCATACTGTATGATGGCCTGCTCCAGCATGGCCAGCTGGCCCGTCAAGTAGTAGCTCTTGTGTCCCGTATAGTTCCCCAGGTGATCCATGCGATACAAGTTGAGTGCCCGTGCTAGCTCCGAGAACTCCTTGACGCCCTGTTGGGGCAGTTCGCGGTGCTTGTAGTTGGCCAACTCATAGGGTTGATTATCATAGGCAAGCAGACGTGGATTTGTCGCATTCGGCAACTGCTGCAGTTGCTCCTCCAGCTGTTGGCGTGTTCCCTCCTCCTCCCCCTCACCCAGCTGCAGTGCCTTGAGTAATTTACGTATTTGTGGCACATTGTTTTTGTGGTTCCGCAACTCACAATTCTGCTCGAGTTCGTCCAATTGTGCACTGGTAAATGCTGGTTGCGGTTGCTCCAAAGTGGAGTCATGTGTCGCCGGCTGTCGTGTTGTTTTTGTTGCTGTTGTTGTCATCAGTCGCTCCGCTGGCCTTTGACGGCGCAGCAGCAAATGAAGCTTGCGAGCATTCGCCAGCAGCCTCATATCAATTAAATTGACTTTTTTATAGCACTTTGAATTGTTTTAATTACTTCGAACGTCTGATCCGTCGCCCAATCCACGAGACACGCACTTTCTGACGACAATTAACAATAAAATAAACTTATTGTGCAATCTGACCGGCTGAGCTGAGCAGCGACGGCAATGTGGCAACGCTGTTCTCAATGTGCCAGTGTTGCCAGTGTGTTGCATTTGTTACTGCTGACGTCACTGCTGACGATTCGATTTGAATAGGCGCTGCGTTTGTCGCCAGTATAGCTGGGATTAATTTATCTTTATCACAAAAATGCAAAAACGTTTTGTTAATAATTCTACTGGTGATAACAATAGCTCTTGTTCTTGTTGTTGCAGTTGCCTGTTGCACAATGCACACGACGCGAACATTTATCTCAATTGAGGCGCGTCGTTTGCTGTTCAGGGCGCAGACAGAAAATGGGCAATAACGGCAATTGAATGCGGTACTCGTTGTATATGTATATTGTTTATTTAAGTATACATACGTATGTATGTGTGATATAGGATACACATTCATACTCACATACATACATGTGTTTATTTGCATGCAACTGTTAGAATCTATTCTAGGGCAGTAAGGACAGTCTCAGGGGCCCCATAGTGTAATTTTCTTTCTTTAAAATATAGAATGTATTTAGTACATAAAACATTTAAGATCGACTATTTTTCTCGATTATATATTGACCAAATCATTAATAGTTTCTAAGAAACCTACATATCGGGTTATCTTATTGTGGATTGATAATATTGTCAATCCATTCAATCAATCAATCATTATATGTATGTTTATGTGACCGACGCCACAAAGTACATATCCATACTTATGTATATAATTTTTGATAATAGTAGAAAGGGGGCCTTTGTGCGCCCTGCACACGTCTAGCTAACTGGTCTATTTATTTGATCTGAAAATGTTAATCACCCATTTGAAACCGATAAAATAAGTTCATTTTTCCGATGTATGGCGGATTGATTTAGTACCAACTAAAAATAGTCGATAGCCTGCTATTTATTTATTAATATTTACTTTTTCCAAGTATTACTTCTTATAAATTAACCCTAATTAGCAGTGCAAAAAAACTGTTGCAAACAATGTTGGTTGTGGAATTGAAAAACCCAAAAAAACAACTAAATGTGTCATTATCTGGGTATGATATGATTCATATGCCCATATGTACATACATACATAAATATGTACGTGTCAGATCATTGTAGATGACCAACTAATAGTTTGCAGCACTGTCGTAAATCAAAGCAACAGCAATTGGTTTTTTAGGCAGGCATTGAAATGAGATGGTATAAAAACCGAAATCTGTTAAATAACATTCTAAAGTATTACTTATCCCAAAAACTCTGGCAAAAATGTAATAAACATAGAAACTTTTGTTCCTACTACTATTTTGACTGTCGTAATCATGATAATGGGCGAATAAAGTCAAAAAATAAAACTGTAGCAGCTAAAACTTCAATTCGTCCCAGTTGCTTATGTAAGAGAATTATTTAGATTCTTCAAGGGATTGGGAAAATATCGTGACACAATCTTAAGCTTGAACTGAGGTATGTTACATACACTACATACATATGTTATGTATTCATGTGTATGTATATACTAATGTATGTATTTATATAGGTCAATCTGTGCCGTAGAGCCATTATAGCATCCAATATACGAAAAATAGAGCAAGAATGTATATTTCAAGCGCGTGTGGCAAGTTCAAGCTGTGCACCTTTCCTTTCAATTTGATTAATTGAATGAACGATGCCGAATATAGACAGTCCATTCTTCAATTTCAGTTTAAATTTGTTCAATTGTTATTTAATTCGACTTACACGAACTATTAATAGTATACACATGTACAGCCGGAGGTCTTTAAGTGGACAGCGGATGTGGACACACATAGCTTATAAAGAACTCTCTCTCATTTGTCATTCACTGCAGCGGTGCAACGCACTCCAGATTGGTGATCTGCGATGAGAGCGGGGAGTCGGTGGGCACCACAAGCGGCCTGGGTACAAACCACTGGGGAATCGGCATCCCGGAATGTGCCAGACGCATTGCTGACATGGTGGAGCGATGCAAGGAAGAGTCAAATATACCAAAGGAGACACAATTGGCGAGCTTAGGACTCAGCCTCAGTGGCTGTGAGCAGGTAGAGTATCAATAGGATATACAATAATATAACACTGATGTAACCCCTCCCCTCCTTCACAGGAAGCTACGAATCGGGAGTTGGAGCAGGAGCTACGCAACACCTTTCCCGATTTGGCCAACAGTTATGCCGTGTCAAGCGATACAATGGGCAGCATGTTTACCGCATCGTCCATTGGCGGCATGGTATTAATATCTGGCACTGGCTCCAATTGCTTACTGCGTAATCCAGATGGTTCCACAGGCAATTGCGGTGGCTGGGGAAATTTTCTCGGGGACGAGGGAAGCGGTAGGTTAAGTTGTTTCAGCTGCTCCTTCTCAACAATCAGTGGTAGCTAATCAGTATTGATACTCATTAATTCAATGCAAAAACCTTGATTGGCTTAGCTCAGTTATTGATTAGACTGGTTCGATAACGTAATCGCGGTTTTATTGACATTGCCATGAATCATTATTAGCTTAGATTAACCTATTGTTGTTGTTATTATTGCAGCCTGGTTCATATCCTATCGTGCTGTGAAGGTGGTGTTCGATGATATGGACAACTTCGTGAAGTCGCCGTACCCCATCGAGCAGACATGGGCTTTGATTAAGGAACACTTTAGCATAGAGACGCGATACGATATGCTGACGCATTGCTATGGCAAGTTTGACAAGCCCTTCTTTGCCAATCTCTGCAAGAAGCTGGCGCAGAATGCAGAAAGTGGCGACAAGCTAGCGTTGTCGCTATTCCAAGAGTCTGGCGTCCATTTGGCGCTCATGATTAAATCTCTGCTGCCCAAGGTGCACAAGGACCTGGTCAAATCTGGCGAGTTGAGTGTGGTTTGTGTGGGTTCGGTGTGGAGCAGCTGGAACCTGCTGCAGGAGGCTTTCGTTGAGGAAATGTCCAAGATGAATATCGACTACAATCTCAAGCTGGTGCGCATTACCAAGAGCAGTGCATATGGTGCTTGCTATCTAGGTGCGGATAGTGCCAAATTTGCTTTGCCTCGCAACTACGCGGATAACTTCACCGTGCTGCACACCTATACGGGCAACCGGTCCACAAATGGTGTCACAAAGGCATCCGAAGTTTGTTAGCTGTAACTAGATCCTAGACTCGGACATTCCAGAGTTGACAGTGATTATTTGAATCTATAACATACCATAGACAAATATTCCCCCGTTGCCAGAAAGAAACCCAAAGATTTTTAGGGGTTTGTTAGAAATACGTATGAAAATTTTATTCGATAAAGTTCATTGTATTAAGTTTGTGTCTGTATATCGTATGCGTATTGTTTTCAATTCTGTTGCAATATAAAGATACATGTATGTTTGTGTATATTTCTAGAACTCTCTTTATATGCGCGCAGATTTTAATTGGCAGTTTTTCACTTGCTTTTGTCACTATTATTAATACTTTCGTTTTGTTTTCTGTTTTCTTTTATTGAATGTGTATATCGTATTTAAAGCCAACTTATTCATATTTTGCCCATCTGTCAATTCTTTGGCTAATTTGATTCTCGCATAAATAAGCAAAATAAGTGTTTAATGTTTTGCTATTATAGTTATTAACGCAGATGCAAAGACGCACATATAATAGTTGAAATAGTACATAGAGATAGAATGCAATCGATTGTAGCGTGGAATTAATTTAAATCTATGAATATATATATAATTGCTTGCATAATACAATTTACATAGTTTGTGTATGTAGGGGATATATACCACAAAAGAATTATAATAACAATTTTAATAAAATCGAATGTATTTCTCAGGCAATTTGTTCCAACTTGAATCTTGCCCGCAGATAGAGTGGATAGCTAGTAGTGTGGTTAAATATTAACGCAAGTGTTTAGAGATTAGCTTAAATGCAACAATAAATTGTATCAATTTCAATTGTTCATGCTCTGGCGCAGCTTTTGTGGATCTTGGTAGTGCGATGACGATGAAATAACCGAGGGATGCTGTGGCGGCGGAAAGCAGCGCACATGCTCCACATTTGAGCCTTCACCGTCGCCGCCCTTTAGATACTTGTTCAGTATTGAGAAGATTTGTGAGTTTAATACTTGGAAGCGTCGAATACGGTCTACCATGCGTTTCAGTTGCTGCAAAAAGATGCGAACGGATACATCAGTATTAATTGAACCTAATCAGTTAAGAGTCGAATCACTTACAATGCCTTTGACATCCTCATCCTTGCCGTCGACACGTTGCACCCGCAGAATGTGATAGCAAAAGTCGAGTGCCTCGAAGCGACGCTGTTGACCAAGCAGCACAATCATAACGCAGCCAGCCCAGTTGAGGCCCTCGCCGAACAGCTCCTCGATGGTGTATTCTGTGCCGCGAACGGGTATGCAATAGACAAACTGCAGGGCCGACCAGAGCCGATGGAACTCGGAGCACTCGTCTACATGTATTATACCATTGGCAGGTGGAGGACCACACCACACGGGATCATCCAGATAGCTCTTAACCCGATTCAATATCACCTCGAAGATGCTAAGGCCACAGCATAGCCGTTCGCGTGTCAACAAATCCCCCTCACGCGCTATCATTGCTTGCTAACATGTAGAGAACATGAACATGATATACATCATAATTAGCACTATAAAGTTGATTCTCACCTTGGCTGTGCCGATCTTTTCCACATTGGAAACAATTTGCAGGTTGGCAAATTGAGCTTCGAGACGCTTTTGTTTGGCTTCCGGCTTTTCATTCTCTGCAACACATTAAAGTTGTATTATCACTTTTCGACATTAATTTCCATTTTTTTAGGATTACCTTTGCAGAATGGGCGAGGGAATATGTTTTGGAAGAGAGCTGCATGGAGAAGATCGCACACCTCCTCCTGCGACAGAGCCTGTTCAATGAGCAGGCAAAAGATAATACAGTTGCCAAACTCTCTGAACGATTGGAAGAGTTCCGTTTTTGTGTCCGGATATTGCACAATGTCCGTTAGGTGCGCTTGATAGTAGCTGAGAACACCAGGTGAGCCGTATTCACAGCGTGGTAATTTGCAAGATTTGGGCATGGCAATCATAAGCGTTTTGGTGAACTGCAACAGAGAGCCCTGGATGAGGGGCTTAACGATGTCCTTCAGTATAATGTCCATGACCACAGCAATGCCTTGGTAACCCAACAGGCGGCACATGGCATGGAAGTGCGGTGCTCCCACAAATCCTGTATACTGTCCATACTGTGTGGAGTAAGCAGCGTTCAGTTGTTTTGAGCCCCAGAGATAATAGTGTGACATCTGCGGCGGTTTCTCCCGCTGTATGGGCTGTGACGAAGATAAATTGACCTTGGTGCGTATAAAGCTATGACAGATGAGAAGGAACATTAAAGAGTTGTGCAAACAATGAATGAATCAAAAGGGAAGCTTTACCGATTTGTGGCCGCATTGTAGCAGTAATTAACAAGGAAGTCGTAGTTCAATTCCACAAATACGTGCAAAGTGATGCGACCATACGGTGCCAGGACATTGTGATTAGCCTCTTTCACCATACCGTCAAAGTTGTCCAAAGCCAAATACTTGCTGAGCATTTTGTGACAAATGCGATTAGCCTCCAAAAGCCCTTCAAGTTCCTACAAGAGTCAAGCGCAAAACATAATGAGCCCTTGGTTGCGGTTAAGATTACACAAGTTCCACAAGTTGCTTACCACAATGCCGGTAATGTCATTGCCCTCAAAGCGGCTGATTGCCAATTCGATGCTCTTGTGCATGTTCGCATTAATGCGTTGTGTAATCAGTTTATTGAGGTCAATGGAGCGTCCTAATAGAAAGTATAATCAATAGTTAATCATTGGCAAATCTATAATTAAGCTAACACTTACCCAACAGCTGAACATGTCGTTGTTTTAACAGCGTCTCGTAGCGATTATTGCGTGGGTACGATTGGAAATTGAACCCAAGTACCTCGCACTCCAGGCGGAAACGTTTATCCAAGAATATGCTAACAAAATGATTAATATTTGTTAATTAAAAATAAAAACTGTCAAAATTTGTCGACTCACCTGCCAGCCAATTGTTTATAGTGTGCAAATATCTGCTCACTTAGCTTATAAACGAACTGATCAAAGCATAGGTTGACCTCGGCCTCGACCTCGTCGTAGAGAAATTGCTTGCGGAAGACAGTGAGTGCATAATGTGCCGAATCGTTGTATAAATCCAAGGGATACAAGACAAATCTGCAAGTTAGTTAAGTGGTTAGAATACATTTTACTTATTGGATCGGTTAGAGAAATACTTACTCCATCATTGAGGGTTCCTTTGTTTGCAGTATGTGATCTGTTAGGATCCACGGCATTGACATTTCAATGGGAAATTGTATGCGCTTCTCCATTGTAATCAAATCCTTACATTCCTCGTTGTGCTGATGACGGACCATGCACTTGTTCACCTTGCGACCCATGGTCATTTCCAGATAAAATTCTCGATACCATAGCTGCGATAGGTCGCAACACTTCTGCAAAGTGTCGCTTAGGTTAAGCAAATAGCTCCAATAAAACGATGTCTTGTGGAAAGTATCTATCTGCATTAGACAGTTGCCATCGATGTCTTTGCGAAGTGTTCGCTTGCCACCGCTTTTGTCAGCGATCAACGACTCCAACATGGTGCGTACCATATATAACTGGGTGGAGGAGGGCCCGACATTCAGCCGTGGTACATGTATACGAAAACCGCCGTCGGGATCCTTTTTGCCCTTCGACACTGGATCGTCTGTGGGTTCATAACCCTTTTGCCAATCGGCAGATGTTTCACGCACCGACATAATGATGCTCCGAATCAGATCCTTTTTGTTCTTGACAGCCTTGCGTAGCGGTTCACGTAGTGTTAGCTGCACAAAGTCCTGTAGCTCGGAGTAAATGTTGCGTCTAATTGCCTCACACAACACCGTCTCGATGCGTGCCATAAGGACCTGCAGCCCCTTGATCATAGCGATTACCTCAATCAAGGCAAACTTCTCCTCTGACGTGTAATTGTAACGAGTGGCTCGTTCGTATTCCTCGGCCTCAACGGGACAGTCCTTGTTCTGATGGTGGTCAGTGGGATGCAGCAGCTTCCATGAATATAATTCAGTGACCACACTGGTCCATTCCGAGAGCAGCTGTAGACCCCGTAGTGCAAGATCTGCGGTAATGCGATTTTCAGCATCAGAGGGATTCTCTTTGACCGTGGTGGTCACCTCATTGGTGTAGCGTGCCAGCTCGGATATGTACTTCACATGATCTTCACGGATTTGGGGCAAATGCACCATAAGATCGGCCTGGGGGCTGATGGCGTTCGAGCTGGATAGAGGCCATTTACTGGAGTCAAAGTGTTTGCTTCGCTTGATGTAATTGAAGGGAGCAATTTGCATGTCGCCAAAGAGAGGCACCACCTCTAGGTTCTTGAAGATACGATCAATGCGATCCAATCGGATCTTTTTCTTCTGATCCAATTTGTTGATGTTGCAAGCGTCGCTGTCCATGAGAAACAGACCAAAGCCCATGACTTTGACAAGCATATGCTTTTCCTCGGGCGTCAAGTACATCTTTGTCTCGAACATATGTACACAAATGTTCACAACATCAGATAACAGATCCTCGTAGCCAACAATCTTCTCCAGCGTATCCTTAACAGTGTCACGGATTTTGTTCTGAGTAGCCAAGAACATTGATAGATTCTGAGACTCCTGCAGTGTATGGGAATCGGACATCACCTTCAGGAACTGCGCCGCTCGTCGGTATGTTGAATAGTCGTTTTTCACACTCGACTTCATGTTCTTTAGTTCATCGAGGACGGCAAACATGTTAATGAACTTCCCAAGCGTCAAAAGATATGCCTCCGAAACGAAATCCTTGCGTTTCTCTGCATGACACAGACGCTTCACCTCCCCAGAGAACGCTTCAATTGCTTTCCGTTGGAAGTACATGAAGTTAAGCAACTTTTTCACTTCCGGTGCCAGCACATCCACAGTTTTCTCATAAATCTCCACACGATTAGGTTGCTCGTTGGACTTTGGTTGGGGGATGGCGCGGGAGCAGCATCGCCAGGTGTATAGCATAACGGCATGCTTCTGACCCTCGTCCAGCAGAACGTTCTGCATGGGTAAAGACGGCGACGGCGATGAAGAGGGAGGAAGAGAAATTAATTAGTGATAGTTGAAAGATGTTTATCACTTAGATAAGCTTACCAAGTTGGCATGCGTGGTCGCCTCTTCGATATACTTGGCAATGCCCGTAACAAACCCATTGCGATCCTCAAAGTTTGTATCAAAATTTGCTTTGTAGATAATTGAACAGGGCTGGGCCTCAATACACGGTTGCTCATCGGGCAGCGGAATCTCATCAAGCACTTCCACATTGGACAGAGCATCGGCTAGCGTTATCTTTTCTGTCATGTTGCTTTATTTGTCATCACACTCACAACGACGTCGGAAGTGCAGATAAAATTGCACTATAAGGCGGGGCTAGCAGCTCCGAATCTCAGACGCAAGTTTTTCTTGTCACAAATACACAAACACAGTTTTTTATTTTGCCAATCAGTTGATGACGCAGACAAGCAGTGTTGCATGTAAAGTGTCTGCTGCTCTGGGCGAATGGCATAGAGAGACATTTATATCGATTTCTGTTGTTCGATATGCGATTATGCCAGCAAATTCAAATATTAAATACTTTCAAATTCTTAAAGTGCATTTATAACAATTAAAAATAACTGAATTTATTTCAACAAAAATAAAAATTAGAAGATGCTCATGAATTCATACATATGCATTTACATACATGTGTATGGGTCAATTCCTCCCCGTCACATTACGGAACAATTCAATTAAGTAAACTTAAGATTCTATATTTATTCTGTATTAATCCTTACTTGGTCTTGCTTTATATATAATGTATAAAACTTTGGTTCGTAAATTAATTATCGATTAAGTCGAATGGGAGACAACGATACATCATACATAAGTTGCTTAAGAATATAATTTAAGGTAGATATTTCTTAAACTATTTCAAAAAGTAAACAACTTTCATATCATTTCATGCCAAAAAGTTGCTTGTAATCATTCAAAGTGAGGGCATTCCCGTTTGCACCAGCAGCTGGAGCTGCACCATTATGATCCAACACAAC
Source organism: Zaprionus davidi (assembly GCA_018903715.1). Lineage (NCBI taxonomy): Eukaryota > Metazoa > Arthropoda > Insecta > Diptera > Drosophilidae > Zaprionus > Zaprionus davidi. The sequence continues at coordinate 8,083,518 of JAEIGL010000003.1, forward strand.
ATTGGCGATTTCTACCTTATAGTCCTGCAGTGCCTTAATTCGCTGCTCGATGGTGTCTTTACACATAAATCGATAGATAAACGATGGTTTCAACTGGCCATATCGATAGATACGATCCTGAGCCTGGCGCTCCAATTGTGGATTCCAATGTAAATCGACAAGGAGAAGATGATTGGCTACATTGAGATTGAGTCCAACACCTCCGGCCTTTAAGGAGAGCAACAAAATACGTTTGTTGTTCTTAATATTATTAAATTCACTCAGTGTTTCACTGCGCGCTTTGGCATCCATTGTGCCATTGAAGTCGAGGGATTCGTGACCCAACAATTCCAATTGATCTTTGATTACACGCAAATAACTAGTCCATTCAGAGACTAAAATTATTTTGTCGCTTGTGTCATTCAGAATATTCTCCAGTGTGGCAAATATCAATTGCAGTTTTGCCGAGGGACGTGCAAATTCAAATATAGGATTACTGGGCTGGAGTATCTTCAATGCGGTTTCCACATCAACCGAAGATTTATGAGGCTCTTCTAGTTTAAAAGGTTTACCTGACTTATCAGGGATGTCTATGTCCAGCAGCTCACCAACCTCCTGTTTTACTTTCTCTTCTTCGTCCTCTTCCTCTTCATTGTATGACTCACCGCAAAGCATCTATTGGAAGAAGAAATACAAATAGGCTATTAATATATATTTTAACAATAAGTCTACAGTTACTACCTTGACCATAAGTCCGGGATGACAACAGAACTGTCGCAGCCGAAGCAAAAGAACCAATATCACGATACCCTTGACACGCTCTTTTGGATTGTACCTCAGGGACCGCAAAAAATTCTCATAGATTTCCTGATATTTCTCTTCGATAGATCCTGCAATAAAGCTGGGTGTGATTTCGTTGGAATAATAGTCAAGATCGCTGTTATTTTGTTCTCGCTGGCGTAGATATTGTGCAAATATTCGCAAGGAAATGGCAGAAAGTATTTTATAGACATCCATTTCGGAGTCCGAGAGGTGAACATCGATGAACTTGATCTCCAGTGGTGGCAATCTAGGAATTTCACCAGATTCCTGTAACTGCCACTTAGTGCGACGCATCATCAGTGGCTTTATTAGGAAATTCATACGACGATGTCCGGCTAAGCCTTCGTTGAGGTACTTCCTCCACTTCTGTAGATCCCTGAAGTTTGGAACCTTCAGAAATTTGAGTAGAGCAAAACAATCCAGAGCACAATTTTGTATGGGAGTTCCAGTCAAGGCCCAACAACATTCGCTTTTCAGTTCTGATATGGATTTCCAGGCCGTTGTCTTCGTATTCCGTATATAGTGTGCCTCGTCGAGTATCGAGCGTTCCCAATGTGAAGAAAATAGCCAAGAGTTATTGCCATTGTTCGTATATTCCGAGGAAACAATGCCGTACGATGTGATAATTATATTCATTCTACGGAACTTCGAAAGACCAATCGACCGGCGATCAGGTCCGTGAAAGATATATACTTTCAGTGCATTGGAAGCCACTTTGGAGCTTACTTCTGCGGCCCACTGTGCCATCACGCTCGTAGGACAAATGACCAAAGTACCGGCACTTTTGCTCTGCTGCGGCAGTAAAAACTCATCCATATCATCATCCATGTCCTCTACATAAGGCAACTGTGGAGGAACTTCTCGTTTACATACTCGCTTGGTTAGCAGAAAGTCCTCTATGTCATTATCCAAGTCGTCTGTAGTTGTTTCCCGTTTTAATGGCGACAATTTGACTTCCACCTTTGGTTTACCCACAGCAAATAAGGGTTTCCTAGACGACTGTGGCATATACAATTCCAGCTGTTTTTTCTGGTAGTCGTAGTCGCATTCTTTTTTCACCAAAGGATTCGATAATTTCTTTTGCTCTATGCTGGCCAAGACTAAGGCAATCATGCTCAAGGTTTTACCCAAGCCCATGTCGTCAGCCAATATGCCTCCGCGTATCTTCTGAGTCTCGCGCCACAGCATCCATGTAAGACCCTTCTTCTGATGTTTCAATAATTCCACTAGTAGCGCTTTTGGTTGGTCTTCAGTCTCTTTTTCGCTCGGTGGCGGGCCCACCGATTCGTAAAGAGTCTGCAAACGAAATGTGATGTTAATTAGCTTTTATATGTTTTTAGAATTCTCACATTACCCTCAGACCGGATATAATATTTGATTTATGCTGATAGAACTCAGCAGCAGAGCCCTTAGCTTCGTGGCGATGCCTATTTACGCCGGCGTAAACACGATCCCAGCTGATTGGGGGCTCATTGTTTTTGGGATCAACATTTTTGGTTTCTCCTTCTATTCTGAGATCATTAATGTATTGCGACATAAGCTCTAGACGGTTATTGAGCGCGTTAACTCGACTCCTAGCCTCATCCAAAGCATCCTTATCAACTTGATTAATATCTTGGGGGCTTTCAAGTATCTTCAGTTGCTCCTCAGCACGAAGAACATTTTCAACAAGTGTATCAAAATTAGACTTCTCTCTTGCATAAATTTCTGCGCTGACGTACGTTGCATTGTCATCATCGGATGCGTATTCAGATTTTACCAATTCTATATTGGGTGTTTGCTCCAATAATGCTAAACAATCACTAGTTACGGGCTTATTATCGGTGCTTTCCGTATGTTCAAGCTTTATATCAGGCTTCAGATGATGACGCACTTGTGAATTTCCCACGAATCGAATATCCGACGAATTTGTTGCAGATGAAATAGTCATCCAGCCACTGTGCAAATCTCTGGGTTCGATCTTACAAATTACTCTGGGCTCTGTTGGTTCCATTTTAACGGGAATAACCTGCGTTATTTGGCAGTCTTCGTCAACAGCTTCTTCCTTTACACGAATGGAATTATTGACAATTTGAACATCTTCATCATCGTCTGCTGGAATATGTGAATTGTTTTTATCTGTTTAATGATTAATATCAACATGTATCATCACCTGAAGATATATATAGAATATCTGTAGCAATATCTGTCTCATCATCGTCGCTGATCGTCACCGTATTTATTTGCGATTCTAAAATTGTAATCTTTATTATTATCTTTGTGTTCGCAAAACTATAACTACGTTCGAGTTAATCCACTCTTCATTTATTGGGAGATTTCCTATAAAACAGTGCGTTTATTTTTATAGTGAATTAAATGTTTACCTTCAATTCCTGCCATTTGATGAGCTTCAAACATGCAAGTGAATTTCACAACACTCCGCTTCACTGGGGCTCAACCACTTTTGAAATCATCATACCTCGATGAATTTCGTCTTATAAACACAACATTCAGTGTACCCAAATGTGGATAATAACTTATTCCTACGAAGCCGTTAATAAAAATTCATTTATGTGTGAATTAATTTTATGTTATTACAATAATATAAAAATATAATTAAATACAAAAATAATATGATCTTTCTAAATTAATTATGTTAAGCTATTTATGTATTTGTTATAAATCATAAGAAAAATACTAAACCTGCCAGCCGCTTGGAGATTCAAAAGTAATCGATAAATTTTTAAGCGGGATAAGTAAGGTGGCAACGCCTACATAGTAGCATGGGCTTTAAAATCTTTTACAGTTAGTTTACAATTTTGTATGATATTTGTTCTATATTCTAGTAAAAAAGTAGAAATATAAATATGTCTAGTGATGAGGACTATTCGGACGACGATATCGCTGCAGTCAGCCGCGCATCAGGTAGGCTCATCTGAAAATATGCTCGGAATGTTAAATTAAACCGAAAACGAATTCACACAAAATGACGCTTAGGTCGCAGCAGCACGGGAAGCCGTCAGAGCGGCTCTAGTCGAGCGGGAAAGAGTACCCGTCGCGCTGCTATAATGTATTCCGATAGTGACGAAGAGGACGAACTCGACCAACGGGGCTTGTCGCCGCAAACAATGATGAGTATAACAGGAGTATATCCAAATGCCATGAGCGATGAATCAAGTGAAATTGATTATAGCAGCGAGGACGACGCGGTGCCCGCGAATCCAGTTCATTGGGATAATGATCAAGATAATGCAGAAGATTCGTTGGATGAGGATGTCGACCGCGAGGAATTGGCGGCACAACGATACCTCCAGGCCGCCAATGCTGATGCTGATCATCCACGTTATTCCACAAACTTTGCTACAAACATCGAGGATACGTTGCACTCGACAATATTTCCCAATGCGCGCTCATCGCCCAGGAATGATTCATTTGGCAGCGATGTGCTAATCTTGAGCAACCATGAGACGCCCATAGTTATCTCCAGTAGTAGCACAGATATCGACGACGATAGCTTCAATAAAAACAATAACAAAGAGAATCGAACAAGACGCAAATCTCCTAGTTATTATTCGCCACGCCACAGTGCCGATGCTCCAGTTCCTAAAGTGAAGACCACCAAGCCCCTAGTGCAGCCTACAATTCTGGGTGCAATCAAGAAAGCTGCAGACAAACCGCCGCCACAACGTCGAAGTGTTAAGATGGAAAGTGTCTCGCAAGAATTCTACGATAAGGAAGCGGTCAAGTTGGCCGAATTGCGTACGCAGTTGAACGAGGCCCTCAAACTGTACGATAAAATGTCTCACAAACTGCCCGATAAGGGTATTCAGATAAGGAAACGTATCGAGCGTCTGCAACAGGATATGGCTATCAAAGAGAAATACTTACAAGGCCTCAAGGTGCAAAATGGCCCGCCAAAAATTAAGGTCACGGGGCCACGCTCGTCTAATTCACGCAAAGCTGCAGCAAATGCAAATGATGTTCCCGATTGGGATCAGCTCTCGGCGGGATTGAATCGCATACAGCCCACGCATAGAGGCGCTCAAGGTCTGGCCGCATTCAATGCCAAGAAGGCTCTAACTATCGATGCCCTCAAGGTGCGTTTCCTTCCTTCTTATGTCCCCATTTTCCTTATTGCTATGATGAGTTTCTTTAGAACGGATATCTGAGTTGCGGGTTCTACATTGATGGCATCTGGGCACGAGTTACAGTGCAAAAGCCGTTCAATGGACACGCCTTGATTAGAATTTGCACAACGCCAAACTGAATTGTGCTCCTTTAATCTGTTCATGTGCCTGTAAAAATCAGTTCACTAATCGTTTGCTGTTTTTCAGAACTTGCATAGCTCACTCAAAGGTTGCCCAGGCCCAAATGTGCTGGTCGATGATCCGGCTGGCTTGAAGGTCAAGTTAATGGATCATCAGAAACATGCGCTTGCCTGGATGACCTGGCGTGAGAAACAGCATCCACGTGGCGGCATTTTGGCCGATGACATGGGTCTCGGCAAGACTCTGACAATGATCGCTCTTGCGCTCATGGGAAAATCGCTGAAGAAGGGCGATAGCGATGATGACACCAGAGGCCGCAAGAATGGTGAGAGTTCTCGAAAGAGAAGTTTTTCTATGTATTTAATATATGTATTATATGATTTTGTAGATCTCAATGGTGGCACTCTGGTCGTTTGCCCCGCCAGCTTGATGCGCCAGTGGGAGGGTGAGGTGAATTCCAAAGTGTCCAAGCAGCGGCTCTCCGTGTGCGTTCACCATGGCTCCAATCGGGAAACGAAGGCGAAGAATCTAAGTGCATTCGATATTGTGGTGACCACGTATAATCTGGTGCAGAGAGATGATAAGAATGGTCCCCTTAATTGTGTCAAGTGGCAGCGCGTTATACTGGATGAGGCGCATGTGGTGCGCAATCATAAAGCGCAATGCTCGGTGGCTGTCACTGAATTGCACTCCAAGTATCGTTGGGCTCTGACCGGAACTCCCATTCATAATAAGGAACTCGATGTCTATGCGCTGCTGAAGTTCCTTCGCTGTTCTCCTTTCGATGATCTGAACACATGGAACACGTGGATTGATCAAAAGAGTGGTGGCGGACAGGAGCGTCTAAATCTGTTGATGAAATCTCTAATGCTTCGTCGCACCAAGACGCAACTTCAGTTGGATGGTAAACTGAATAGTTTGCCCAAAAAAGAGATTCGCTTGATTGAAATGAGTTTGGATACAGATGAAATGAATGTCTATCAGCGGGTTATGATCTATTCGCAGACTCTGTTTGCTCAATTCCTTTTCCAGCGAGCTGAAAAGGATTCTGATGCAAACTTCTTGGGAGAGGCGCGCAAACCCACTTACAAACAGATTAAGGACCCCAATGGGGCATATTTTAAAATACATCAGAAGTTTGCCCAGATGGCTGCACAACCAAAGACTGTTCAGTCGCATGAGATCTTGGTGCTGCTCTTGCGTTTACGGCAGATCTGTTGCCATCCCGGGCTCATCGATGCCGTAAGTAGCGTGATGGACCGCAGACTATATCTATATATCTTTATATCTCTTCCCTTTGTAGATGCTTGACGGGGAGGACTCTGGTGAAGGCATCTATAAGAAGGATTCTATGCCAGAAATTGATCTGCTGGCTCAGCTTAAAAAGTTGAATATTAACGATAGCGGCTCCTCGCGTCGCTCTAGCAGCGGCAGCCGTAGAAGCGGTGGAGGCGGCGATGAAGCCCGCCTGGCTAAGGCAGCGCAGAATGTCCTGAAACGCAGTAATCCTGTCTTTAATTTGAAACGTCCCTCATCCAAGATGATTAAAGTTCTCGAGATACTCAAGAAGAATGTGCTAAAGAGTAAAGAAAAGGATAAGGCGATCATTGTGTCGCAATGGACATCTGTTTTGGATATTTTACGTGACATTTTGCATAAAGAAAAGCTGGAGACATTGTCACTGAATGGTGGCGTACTAGTCAAGGATCGTCAGAATATTGTCAATCAGTTTAATGATCCCAACAATTCAAAACGCATCTTGTTGCTCTCTCTGACTGCGGGCGGAGTTGGTCTTAACTTGGTTGGAGCCAATCATTTACTTTTATTGGATATGCATTGGAATCCACAACTAGAGGCACAGGCCCAGGATCGTATCTATCGTGTAGGCCAGAATAAGAATGTGATTATCTATAAGTTTATCTGCATTGACACTGTCGAACAGCGGATCAAGGCACTCCAAGATCGCAAGCTGGAACTTGCCGATGGCGTCCTAACAGGAGGAAAACTCGGTTCTAAACTCAGCATCGATGACCTTAAAGGGCTCTTTGGCATGTAGGTCAAAGGTCACATATACAAATAGTTTTTGTTTTATTCAAACTGCTGTGAATTGATATCGAATATTTTAAGTGTAACTTTAAGTGTCGTTTCATTGTCATTCCTTTTATTTTGTCTTGAAATTCCATATTTTTGTTTGTAATGTATCATAATCTGACATTCTTTATTTATCAATTGATTTAGGTTATGTCATGAATAAATATTTCTTAATTTGTAATTTTTAATTGTGAATTAAAGTTTATTTGTCTATTTAGAATTGTTACAATAAAATAAATCGCTATATTTAAATTTATAACAGCCGACAACTTGCCGCGTTGCCAACTTACCAGTTTTTAGCAGCAGCAACTGTTAACTGTCTGTGAATAAATTGCGCCTTACATTTACACATATATTTTGAACAGACCAAGTTTGTGTTTGTTGTATATAATTAATCGGTAGTGCAAAAATACATATAAAACTATGATCTATTTTTTACAAACTCATCCAGCTTGTTTTCGTTTTCCTTTTGGAACTGTTTTTTAAAGTTGGTAATGTTCTTTCCAATGCTGCTCTTGATAACAGTGCCGAAAATTTGCAGAAATTGTTCGACCTAAAAATGATTTGTTGTTCTGTTCAAATACCTGATTAAATTATTAATTTAAAACTTACAGTCATGTCACTTTCAACGCGGCCTAGCTTCACAAATTCACACTGTGGTGCATGCTTCAGGTGCTCCTTCCAGGGATCGTCCTCCGACTCCCAGCCATCGAGAGTCTTGCCGCATACAAAACAAGTCGCGGTATCGTTTTCTCGTTCTGTTCCTGTCCAGTAGAATCCTGCTTCTGCCATCTAGATAACACAATGTATATACAAATGCGAATTATTTTACAGTCTAAAGAGATCGCGAGATCCGCTTGCCTTTGTTATACTACAAGCTGACTTTTCGGTGAAGGGCCAGGACTTGAAACTCTCTACGCGATGCTTCTCTAGTAAATAATATTTGCGAAACGAATCCAGTTTGGCATCAAAAGTTGGAGGAGAATCCATTGCCATTTTCTATTATTTATTTCTAAAAAAACGTAATTTAACTTTCTCACAACAGAACACAAATCAGGCTTCAGAGTAGCGCCGCGTCGTGTGTCAAATGTGGTAGCCCTGTGTATTTTTTGTTATCGAGTTCCCAATAAATATACTAAATGCAATTCACAGTGAAACGCGGAATGTTGGTGAAGATCAATACAAGTAAAAATTATTTTATAATTTTGTCAAACATTATATATGTAGTCAAAATTTAATAAAAATTAAAAACATATAATTTAATTTGCCAGTTCATTTTAATGCGGAATTATAGATGCTATAAAACTATCGATAAGTCGAAATAAAAAAGATATCTTACGACAGTGTGAACATATTCTATACGGTTTTAAATTCAAACGTTTAAGCCATTTTTTGTTATATTTATTAGGAAAACACACGCTTGAAAGATTATTTGTAAGTGAAGATATCTAACTGTTAACGTAAAACTTTACGTTATCATAAATAAAACTTGAACACAGCATATATAATAGTATGGGACTTAAAAGTTTAAAATAAATATTAAATATGTCACTGCAATTGTGATTTGACCCGCCGCTTTATAAAGGCGCTTAAGTTATTTGTTGGCTTTATTGTCCCTCAATTGGCTTCCATTCCAAAGTTCCTCTGTTTCATGCATTGTCCCTCTTTCTCTTCTCCCCATTCATGACATTTTGCGGTTGTCGGAAGTTGATTTCTATTTTATTAGATTTAAGCGACTATGGTTCAATTTATAGACATCAAATGGTATTTTTTACTGCCCAAGCCATTTCGCATTTTATGCATTTGATTTGGATAAACAGAGAACAAAACACAAGCAAATAAATTGGATTTTATGTTAGCATGCAAATTTGCAAATTTTTTTATACGACAGCTGCTGGCGTACAGTTCTTTGTCTCTCTCTCTCTCTTTGTCTCTCGGACATTGGACTGTTAAAACTTTGACTGTATCTGGCTTGGCCTGGTCTGGCTTTAACCATGTGAATAACTGCAAACTGCACCTCCAGCGGGCAGCGGGTTAATGAAGCTGATTCTGTTAGCAGCTCCCGCTCTGGACAAATCACAAAATCCACAGTTCACAATGGGAGGCGTCTAGACGTGAGAGCATTGCCCACTTCAATGTGACCGCCGGACCGGACGGAGGTGAACTGATGTGGTACAATCGAGTACAATCCTTTTGTATCCTCGATGTCAGCTGCATCAATATTGTTACAGTTCATTTTGTTTGCCCTGCACAAATAAAGCATTTTATGCAGATGCCCCGCAGCATCTCATCCGAACCGTTTGCCCTTAAAGAGTGCGCTCCTCAGGCTTCCACACACACATACACACATGCATATGCATTGGTGTGTTTGTGGCCAATGCCCATTCAATTGGCATTGGCCAAACGGTTGGCGGCCAAACAGGTCGGACTCTACCTCCGCTTCCAACTTCGGCTCCAACTTCAACTTCAGCATCAACTTTGCATTCGATGCGCTACCACGTTCGGTTTGATTCGGAATTTTCAGATTCCTCTGCTGAAATTTAAGTGCTTCGGTTGCATTGATAATTTATGGTGGCAGGGAGGGATGAATCTGCTCAGGCGACAGAGATAAGGTCAGCATCCCTTGGCCCCTCACACACACATACAGACAAACCCGAGATTGCTCGATAAGTTTTGAGTTGATTTTTTTTTCTGCTATTTTTAACTAAGATTCTTGTGGTCTTAGTTTGATTTGAAAAAGTTTCGAATTAGTTGAAATTTAATTAGTAAAAATTTGAAATGAGATAAGTTTGTGCAGAGTAGGAAAAACAAGTAAGGAAAGGAACATCAGATAATGGTTTCAAGTTTGACGGTGTTTGTTGTCTGATTGGATAGAATTGTCATGGGATTTCAATAAAAGAAATAACCTTTGTCAATCTTTTTTATAGTAGAAATTCTATACTTTTGTTTATCTAGTGAAATCTATTTTACATGCATTTTATTGTCTAACTATTTTTTAGGATTATAAAAACAGTAAATAGTCGAGTTTTGTGAGGTTAGCTTCCTTATAGACTTAAGACTTTCCCTCATTTTGACAGCAAATATAAAAGCTTATTAATTTGTTTTACTGAAAATGAAGTTGGAGAAACACGAGTCTGAAAAGGAAGGATAAACTTTGCAACGTAGCACAGACCTAATAAAACTAAAGAAATCTCAGAATGAAGCGCAATAAATTCTTTTGTTTTAACCACCTCCATCTTGGCATCTTGGGATCGTATGGCCTGGTCAAAAACTACAGCTGCAGTGAGTGAAAAGTGGGGAAAACTGAGTGCGGAGTACTGAGGTTAAGTTCAAACCGGGAGGGGCAAGGAGAGTTGGAGATTTGTGCGCGCGAAGCCGTGTGAAAGTTGTTTCTGCTGCCGACGTCGAGTCATAAATAAATAAAATTCTACTTATACAAATGTGTATAGGTATGTGTGTGTGTGTGTCAGGGCATGCCTGTGTGTGGCACACAATTTTTCGAAAAAAATTCTTATTTTTTCGCTTTCATAAAACTTTGAAATGAATTACTTAAGTCGTCGAGGCTTGGCTTCGTTTTGGCCATTTTCTCATTTCCCGTTGCGGGAATACTCTCAAATTAAAGCCAAATATTTATTAAAATATCATATTTCGATCAGAATGCAATATTGTCTTAAAATGTTGATTCTTCTCGAAGGAGACGAAAAACAGGAAAGGGATTTAAACGTGTGTTAGGGTAGTCAATTTTCGTTGTAACTGAAGCTCTGTTCGTTCTGCCATTATTATTATTCTGGTTCCGTTATGTTTTTGTTTTTTTTAGTTGTTAGCCCGGAAAACTTGGCAAGATTTACGTTTGCAATTTGCAGCGGCAAACTGGGGAAAAGGCCAAAAAGGGCAGTCGCACATCAAGTGCAACACGTTGCGCGTTGCCTCGATGAGGGAGGGGAGGCAGGAGCGAGAGTAAGAAAGAGAGAGAGAGAACAATGAATTGCAGTAGTAATTGTCAAGCTATTAATTTATGTAACTAATGCGGCCAGTTTTTGATTAAAGGGCACAAATGCGAAGGACGTTCATAAAGCATAATGATGGTTGCAACTGACGTAGAGGGAGCATAAAGTTGAGTGTTCTAATGGAACATTTAAAGGGAATTCATAATGAAGATTTGTCCAAGTACATATATCATAAGCTCGACTGTAACGTAAAGCAATTCGTCCTATTCGTGCACGAATATTAATTCTTAAATAAAAACTATATTTCCTAAATGATTGCAACTAAATTTGTAGAAATCATTTGAATGGTAAAAAGTATTGAGCAAACAAACATAAAATGTACTCACTTTAAAATTACACCTGCAAATCGATTATTTTCAATTCTAAAAAAAACTTAAACTGCGTGGAATAATAAGATATATTGATATAATTTCGTAACCATAACTTATACTCTATGAAAAAAATATCTATTAATTTACATATATACTTTATGTAGGCAGTGATCTCTTTTCTTGTTCCATATATCCCTCAAATATATGGTCTAACTGTCTACTCTTATAGACAGTAAATAGGCTTACTTGGATGAAGCCTGCATTTGCATATTATAAACAAATAAATTAATAAATATGAAAACAAAACAATTTCAAATATTGAGTTTAAGTTTTCCACTTGATTTTCATATGGAATTTCTTTTCATTTACTCTTATTGCTGTTGTTGATGCATTTCATCTGTATATGTTTTATGTCAGAGATAGTAACTTAACCAAGAGCTCTGTGTGCATTCCCAACCAACTGAAACTAATTGGAATATTTTTGCCTTGACATGCAGCCAGAGCAGGGTGCCTGGAGGATGAGTGTGTGTGAGTCCTTCCTTCTCAGTCTTCTGCTCCGAAGACATATCTGCATATAGTATATCTGTGTATATATGTATATAAACATAATTATACGCGCGGCAAGACTTTACAGCAGCTTCCGCCAATCCCCCAGCAGCCCCTTCGTGGACAACGCAGTTCAATGCACCACGGACAGGAAGTGAGTAGGAAATTATTAAGTCACAATGGGGCAACATCATCAGAGACATTTGTGCAGATATATAAAAATTTATTTGAGCTTCTGCCAGACATCTGAGGGAGTAGGGGCGAGCGGGGACACCTGACTTGACTCGAGCGTTGCTCGACAGGAAATTCATCAATGTCTCCAACGTCTGTTGGCCACATCCGAGGTAGCATTTTTCAACAGAGCCTGAAATTGCCTACAAGGAGCGAAGGGTGGTGCCTGGCGCGGAAGAGATGCAAAAGCGAGCGAGATATGCCAGCAAATGAGGAATAGGGAACACGAAGAAAACGACTAAAGTGACGCGCACTTGAGGAGCGAGGGATGGAGAGGGGTGCATAGAGGGCATAGAACTCCCTGCTTATTTACGGGCTCGGAGACAGCGTGCAAACCACGCAAACGGAAGAACACCATCTGCGGGTTCTTCTTCTTCTTTTATTTGCACCACGTTCTCCTCTTTACTTTTCTACACCATAGACAAGAGGAAATTATGAATTTTGTTGCTGCTTTTCGTCTTTTGCCTACTTCTCTGCACCTTCCACTTTCTACTTTCCCCTTTTTGCGTAGAGTGTAAAGCACATCAGATTTTAACACGATAGCGCCATCTGATGGCCAAGTGGGGAAGGACGGGAGAAAGAGAGTTGCGAATATTAGTTGCAGGTAGCTAAAGGCAGAAAGATGTAATGCTATTAAAAATGCTTGGCATATAATGAGGGACAGGTTGTCACATACCATGTCCAAAAGGGGTGTGTTTGTCTAGGAAATATCCTAAATATACAGAAGGAGAAAATGTTCTTATAACTAGCGCATATATTAGACTGGGATTATTATTTTTCTAATTATGCATGTATGATATATTAACCTTCGTTATCTGAATTTGTGGAAGTGAGGAAATTTACCTATAGGTATCTATAAGTTTTTCAGTTATTCCTGTGTTTAAATAAAACAAAATAATGTTATTTAAATAACATGCAACCAGTTTATATAGCGCAGGTGTAGGTGTAGTTTATTTAAGGTATCCTCAAGAACAATTCATGTTTTCATTCAAAAATATTTATACTCAATACTTAATAAATGAGCTTTATGTTAAATTAAATATCAAAAGCTGTTTACAATCCTAATCAAAGTGTATTGACAAAATGGATAGCTTTCTTTTTATCTAAAAAACCAGCGAATATTTGTTATTCAAATTCCTTATAAGGTCCATAGATATAGATTCCCTTACCTTGCATATTATAAATTGATAAGATCAGTTACTTAGTAAGTACTTACTTACCACATTCATCTAAACGTAGTTATTTCGCTAGAGCCCTCTTCCCCGATAGAACCCTCTCCACGCTAACCGACTATTTGTAACATATATCAACTTGTCAAAAAGTATAAAATTCTGTCGTGTTCGCAGCATTTGAAACTGACATGCTTCACTTTTGTTGTCTTAAAAATCCGCTGTCCATTCCGCTTCAGCCGCTTACTTTGCACTTGTCAGCACCGCTTGTTCTCTTGGTTGACTGCCGAGGAGGGAGGGGTGCAGAGGAGTTGTGGGAGCATAGGAAAATTAACAAGTTGATCCTTTGTCAAATCAGTCAAGCGCACTCAAAAGCGCAAAATCCACAAAAGTGACGGCACAGTGAATGTTGGAGTTACCAACTGAACTGACCCGCGCTCGCTATGCCTGACTAGGGGGCGGGGCTAAGCCGGTGCTGGCTCACAGCTCAACTATATATGCAAATCAACAGATTCTTGGGGTCACAAATGGGCTTAGCCGGGAGAATTCACGTCCAGAGCCAACGATGTGAAACGAAGAAGTTTTCTATGCCTAATATGTTCCTCCTTAATCTGATATTCTTTGTATATAACTTATGTTAGATCACTCAAGATAAAAAGTATTCCTAGTTAATTTCAGCAAGAAAATATATGTAGATGTTAAGCTCGAGAAATAATAATTTGGCATTTCAATTTAGTAACGTTATTTAAACTAAAGCTGTAATTTCTACAGTCAATTACCTAAATAAGCCGCTTTAAAGGTCCATTGAGAGAAAAACTACATTTGCATTTATTTTTTTTACACTTATGCATAGCTAATTATTATTTTATTGATTTTCTGTTTTAATTTTGTTTTTTTTTTTGTTCATTTCGTTTATTATTCGATATTCTTAATTCGAACAATTCATATTACATTTGCGCATTTCGCTGTGCAATTTACATAGATAATTCTTGGAAATGTTTTCGATTCTTTTGAATTTTTTTTGTTTTTGTTTGAATTATAATTATTGTTTTATGTCAAATTAACTTAATCATTACAAATACGTTGCGCATTCACATACATGTGTTCAATGTAGTTTTAATCGAATTCGTTATCGTATTCAAATGCATAATGAGTGTGTGTGTGTGAGTGAGTGTGAGTGTATAATTACATATCAACACACGCACAGTGTAATTTACAATACTGGAATGCACTGCTAGGAAACATCAATCACAATACATAGTATATATATATTATATATATAGTGTATTTGTATATGTATGTGTATATTTATAATTCTATATTATATGTATATTCTGTAAGTATTTGCAACACACTTGCACAAATGCATTTACAATTACATTCGCGATTCCCTTCACGTTTGATTTGCTTTGCTCACTGCTCGACGGGGGCAGTTCAATTGCTGCCATAATCCTCGATAAATGTATCGATAATGTAGCGCTTCACCTCGTTGATCGATGTTCGCTTGTTGCTGCACTGCAACCTCTCCTGGTGCTCGGGCAGTACGAGCAGCTGCTGCAGCTCCCCCTGTGAATGTGAAGGTGTGCAATTATTTGCATATTACGTATTATTCAGCTGGCTAACGAGGCGTATGCGTTATCAGCTGTGCACAGTATTGAATGCGAATAATCAAATAACTGAATAAAACAAGAGTGGAATAACTGAATAAACGAGTAACTGGGAATATAACGCAGCATTACACTTTCCATTTACATTCACCATATTTAATGGTTTTCACAATTTATGCCCTGCACCGCACCGCTCACCGCCCACATACTGTAGTTTGCGCCCCGAATTGAATTCCCAAATGGCTTGTGAAATGTCACACATTGTTTTCAAAGCGCCGCAAGCGGCACCGTGGTTGCAGTGCAATGGAAATATGTCAAATTACATTTAATCGAACTAAATTAAAATTACAATTTATATGAAATTAAATTTCGATAACATTTTAAAATTATTTTGCAGCTGGGCCACAATTATCGATAGTCCATTACCTGGTCTAGCAAGAAATTACGGTATAGGAAAACTAAATAGAAATTAAAATTTGCTTTAATGGAAATCTTAATTAGTTTTCAAAATTAATTTCTCTCGACTTGTGCAGTGAGACCAATTATGCAATTATCGATAGAGCACTGCTATCACTAACAACAACAATGTTATTGCCGCCATATTAAAGACGATAATACTCAGGAAAAGCAAACGAAGTTGAACCCATTTTTCGGTTTGTTTGTCCTGCCTGTCAATTATTTTGAAATTTCTCCCAATACTCACATTAAAGCCGCGTCCAATTTCCACATCCGCGTCCATGGGAAGCGTAAACAGTCGCTTCGAGACAACAAAACTGTTTGTCCACGAGCAATCGACGTAAATCGATATGAAATCGCCATTTTGTATGCTGTGAGCGAGAAAATAAACAAAAACAACAACGAAACATCAGCAACAGTAGCAACGATACAAACACAACGACAGCAGCAGCAGCAACAACGGCAACATGAGAGGTGGCAGGGCGCAAATAATTAAAATACATGTGCGAGCAGAACATAGAGAAATATGTTTGCCACTGGCCGATGACAAATGGCGCCCACTTTAACCAAGTGTCAATTTGCCTGTTGGAGTCGTGTTGCAAATAACCTTGCCCTCCCCCTCTTTCACACTGTATCTCTCTCTATATCTGTGCCCCTCTCTTATGTTATATTCGAACGATCGAAAAAAAGGGCCGCACGTAAACAGTTTGTGTGTGTGTGTGTGGATGCTGTGTGCTCTTTATGTGTAACAGTGCGTGCTATTTGCATGTATGTCAAG
This sequence comes from Zaprionus davidi, assembly GCA_018903715.1. Classification (NCBI taxonomy): domain Eukaryota; kingdom Metazoa; phylum Arthropoda; class Insecta; order Diptera; family Drosophilidae; genus Zaprionus; species Zaprionus davidi. The sequence continues at coordinate 8,099,762 of JAEIGL010000003.1, forward strand.
TGTACATGCCTGTGTGTGTGAGTCTGTATCAAGTGTTTGTTTGTGTGCGTTTCATGACAAGCATTTATGCTAATAAATTGAAAATGCAAATAAAATGAAAGTGTCAACGATTGCGATGGCCATCAAACCGCAGACAAACACGCTCACTTCTCTCATTCTCGCACCTCGCACCCCTCTCACTCTCGCAGAGAGCATTGAGAGCACTGAGCAGCACTCGAAGCACGCACACACAGATTGCCAATCAAGCCAAGACGTAGCAGGAAAACAAAACAGCAACAGCAACACTGGCAACACGTCAACAGCAACACCGGCAACAGCAACAGCTTCAGTGTCAATCTCTTTCACTCACTAACGCACTCACTCTCACAGCATGCCGTCTCCCTCACTCACCTGATGGCCACTTGATGCCAGCGATAATCATATAAATTGAATTTCACCGGCAACATTTCCGTTGTATTGTCGCGTTCCAGATATAAACGCAGCCCATCCTTGCACGCCTCCAGATACATATTGTGTGTGACATTGCGTATGGAGAAAATTGTCGATGTATTTTTCGTATCATTCTGCGTGGCGTGGACAGTTGATAAAGTTAAAAGTTAGCGTAAATTGTTTGAAATTAAATTATGTATGTCACAAAAGTTGAGTATCTTGAACATAAATGTATCGATAAAGTAATTTGAAGCCAAATAATCGATAAGGATAAGTACGGGGTTACAGTTACAATTCAATATTAAAATACTCTGATATATTTATATTTGTATTGTTGATTAGTTGCAGTTTATCGATAAGGTTGTCGAATTGAACAATAACGTTATTGTAAGCCAAACAATCGATAAGGACATATTAATAGTAAACATTGGACCCAACAGATGTAATTGAGTATGGAGAAACATCGATGAATAGTTCTACACAATATTTATCGCTTCAGTTTATCGATACAAAATTAATCAAATATATATTTCTAACATTACCTTTGCTCTCAACGTAATCATCAATGTAAAGTTCAGCATATTACGCCAGTTGCGTATGTAGCCCATATTCGAGGGCGTTGAAGATGTAGGCACGCCCATGGAATTCGCCGTGGTTGTGAGATCAGCAAGCTCAGTGGCCAGTGGTGTGCTCTCATTTATAATGGGCGGCGCATCCTCTGCCAGGGATGTGGGCAGTTTCTTGTAGAACTTCAGCAGATCGCTGATATCATCTACGGTAGTGAAAGTTAAGATTGGTTAGTTGAGGGTAGAGAATGGTAAAGTAAGGTAGAAGGATAGAGCAGGGTCGTGCATGAAACGTGTAGGTAAGAGTAGAGTAGAGTAGAGTGCAGTAGTGTAGTGTAGCGTAGGGTACTCTAGGGTAGGGCAGTGTAATATAGTGTAGGGTAGAGCATTGGTCAGCTAAAGTAGAGTAATGTAGGGTAGAGTAAGATAGTAGTAGTAGTGCATAGTAGGGTAAGGTAGGGTAGAGTAAGTTAGGACAGTGTAGGGAAGAGTAAAGCAGGGTAGTGTAGGGAATTGTAGGGGAGTGTAGGGTAGTGCAGGAAGGCGCAGGTTTGTGCAAGGTAGTATTATGTAGTGTAGGGTTGTGAGGATTGTGCCTGGTAAAACAAAGGTTTGTACGATAGTGTAGGGTTGATTTGGATAGTGCAGGGTAGAGTAAGGTAGTGTATTATTATTTTGAGTGGAAGAGTGATAGGAATTCGTTAACAATCAACCGTTATTTGCATTAAATGGCTCGTTGCACTTACCGCTGCATTCAAAGCTGTTGCAGTTGCGCTGCTCGATGTTGTAGCCCTCGCAGAGAAGCGTCGACAGTGCGAGCCCCTTGGACGATTTGTGTTTTTTGTGCTGATTATTTGCACGTGTCCGTCGATGGCCATTACGTGTAGGTGCCACAAATCTGACACCTGTGTCCGTTACCGCTGCCGCTGTTGCAGTAGCAGCTTCATTACCGTCGCTTGTTAGGCCAACCGTTGCCGTTGCCCCTGCTGCTGCCTTCTTTTTCTGTGGGCGCTTATGCGACAGTCTGGAAACGATATCGCTGGGTTGCATCATCAGCAGCGAGTCCTCATCCTGCTCATGGTCGAGTACTTCGTTATCAGTGTTGAATGTGGCTGCAGTTGTTGTTGCAGCAGCTGTTGCCACGCCGACATCATTATTTGCCTCGTCAGCAAACACTTCTGTCTGCTCCCGTTCTCCTCCTTTCTCTACTTCTCCTTCGTCAACGGCATCGCCGTCGCCATCCTCATCATCGTCGTCATCCTCATCGTCCAGATTGAGATTCATATTCATGTTGATGTCCACCAACGGATTGTCGAGCAGGCAGCGCCGGAAACGCTGCTGCACACCTTTGCCGCAGGTGACACTGCACAGCGTGAAGTCGCTCCAATCGTCCCAGCCTACAATGGATGAATGGGTAACGTATCGATATAAAATCTGCTTGCATCACGCTCGAAAGCTTGCGACAGGTGGCAGAACTAAAAACACTACATCGTATTTATTTCAACGAATTTAAGAGATTGCCGTATGTATTTAAAAGATCTGAATGGAATCTGAGTAGAAAAGGTAGCATAGAGTATTTATTGACAGTTCTTAAAGAAATCTAGTAAGCCAACAGAGTCTTAAGACTTTTTTAAATCTTAAAGATTGCCACAAGACATAAATGAATCCTATTTACAGATTTTCACATATATATACTGAATATATATAATCATAACTATCTAAAACTGTAGCATCATGGCTTGGATTTTATGTTCATATTTTTTTGCTCTGCCGCTAAGGCCTCTTGTAATGTCGCCACAATTTGTGGCCATGTTGGCTGTGTGTGTGTGTATATATATATATATGGTGTGTGTGTGTATTGCGCCATCGTCTCTTGACACAAAAGTCAAGTGTTACTTCCCTCAAGTGCTGCAGTCTGTTTGAAAGCGCCTCGTGCTTGTCCTCCCTCACAGCACTGTAGGATAATCGGACACAAGGACAGCAGACAGATGGACGGAAGGACGGACGGACATCACCTTATCTCGTGCTGTGTCATCGTCATCGAAATATTTTTGAGATTCAACGAGTAAATCCAGTTTTTCCCTCACTATGCACGCGCGCGTGCAGGACAAGTTTGTTGGGTAATTTCAATGGGTTTGCTCAGTTATCAATCTTCATCAGCGAAATGAATGATAGATAATAAAGAACTAGTGGCGTCAAAGGATACGCTTTAAATGACAAGAAAGTTCTTAAGTAAATTGCAAAAGATCAACATTACTAGAAGTAGGGAAACGCTATAGAGAATTGTCTTGGATTGGAAAACATGTAAACATGTCTTTATCCATTAATTTTTTAAGAATCTGTTAAGCTGCTGTTAAGTTAAAGTGACTGGGCAGCACTTATGTTAGGCAACAGTTCAATCTTTCGATAACTAAAGTTAATTGCGCGCATCGATAGGTGATGGAGATACGCCCAATTGATTACTGACTCACATCACAGAGGGAATGTATTAAGTTCTAGCCTAGTCCCATTCTTATGTTATGCATTGCACTGAAATATCTCAGCAAAAGGAAATTTTATTCCACTTCAATCCCCCCCACGTTATGTTACACTTTAATTTATTTTGTACAGTTTTGCGGAATTTTTGTTATTTGAGTTTGTTAATAAAAATAATTTTATAAAATATGCACACACAACAAATGTGATGGCGAAAGTTTGCGAATCGAGAATATAAATGAAAAAGAAACGCCTCGATGTATGCAAAATATTTCAGGTGCAAACAAATTTCCATATGCGCTGCATAGTCAGAACTTTATGTGGCCCCTGAATTTGATACATACAAATTCCGGGGAAGTGGCAATTAACTTTGATGTACATATCTCTTCCCGCACACCGCCCCACAGGACTATACGAAGTTATTGCAGCGGTATTCGAAGCGGGTTGCACGGCAGATTTGTCGGACAATGTGGCCGTACAGCTGCAAAATGCGATTAACTGCCGGAAGTGGCTAGCACAATATCGGTTGAGGGTTGCCAGGGTGTGGGGTATGCGGGGACTTACCCAAATGCTTCCAGATATGATTCTCGAACTGCGGTGTCCAACGATGCAGCCCATTGATGCCGATGTGCAGCACATCCTTTTCGCTGCCCGCTGTCTGCAACTGCATCTGCCTGGAGCCAAGCTGAGCTGCTGCTGAGCTGCCCGTGCGGGCTGCGGCTGCTGCTGTTGAGGCTGAGGCAGGTTGCAATTTGCCAAAAGCAATTAATTCCGTTGGCAGCATTTTCAGCATATTAGCATCGAAGCAGTGCGGCGGCTGCAGAGTCGCATTCAACTGGCTAAAGGAAGGGTACGAGTGGGGGAGAAAGAGAGAGGGAGAGAGAGAGAGAGGGAGAGAGAGAGCGGTAGATAGAGATATATAGTGATAGGGTGGGTAGCTGAGTCAGTGTGTTGCATGTTGCAGCGTTAGCAGAAAATGAAACGACGCACACACACAACCAAGTAGCGTGTGCAGGTGGTCGCATTTTTGCTGAATATGAAGCGGAATGTCTACACATTAGGGGTATGCTGTTAATTAAATAAACCAAGCGAAGGTGCTACTATCTGTGACAGCACAGTTGCATATTTGCATAAATTAAATTATATTTTTATATAATTAATATTAAAATTTTTTTGTTTTGTTTTAAATAAATCCAATAAAAAGTACATTAAGTGTATTTTATTTATATTTAAAGTATTGATTAATTAGCACTCTCAGCACTGTTAATTGCTGTTAGTCTGTTATTTGTTTTCTGTTTCCATACATTCATTTCGAAGGGCACTGTTAACTACTGTTAATCTGTTGTTCGTCTCTGTTACATTGAATTTCGATAAATTCGGTTTGCACTCACCCCTCGTACTGAAAGCTTGACTCTGCTGCAGCCCAGCCACTGCTGCTGCCGCTGCTGAAGCTGGCTGAGCTGCTGCTGCCTAGCGACGCACTGTTGTCTAACGATGCGGCGGCAGCTCCGTTGGCCATTTTGAGCAGCGAGGCGCCCTTGTATATCGTTTCCGGTGTCAGTGTTATTAGAATTGCGGTGGGCTCTGACGTTGCCGTTGACGTCGCGGCTGCAGCGAGTTCGGCGTCTGTGAAAATGTGCGCTGCAAGTGCCTTGACAATAACTGGACTGTTGCGAATTAGCTCCGCGATGCCTTTGTGTGCGCAGCGACGACGATCTGTTGACGTTGACGTCGGCGCTGCCGTCGCTGTTGAAGTGAACAGCGGCAGCAACAACAACAGCAACGGCAACCAGCGCCCCCTGGCGGCTGCAGCTGAAGTGGCCGCCATGGGCAGTGCACTGACTGATGGATGTTAATATATAGTTGTTCTGCTCTTGCCAACGTACTCTGCGTATGGCAAATGTATCTCTTATTGTATCTCTGTCGTTTATATCTTTGATTGCCGCGGCAAATTTTCTGCTCAGGTTGCGCTTTTCATTGCGAAATGTTCCGCCAAAAGTCACGTTCCGTTTTTAATTTCTTTCGTGCTTTCCTCAGCGATTGATGAGTGCGTGCAGGTTCATTTTAGTGCTGTAGAGCTAATAATGAGTAAAGAGAGAGAGAGAGAGAGAAGAAAATAAGTAAAAATCATTTGAATATATTGAATGTTATGCTTAGGTAAACTATAATTAATGAAATGCAGTGAGGACAAGCGAGAGATGATAGTAGCTGGAGAAGGGGAGAGAGAGGTAGAGAAGGAGGTGATAATCTTTGCTGCAGAATGACATGGCAACGCAGTGAGAGGCAGCTTAAGGAAAGGAAGAGAGAGGGAGAGACAGGAAAGGTAATAGAGGGAGAGAAAGGCAGAGACTAGGTAAGATGGTAAGAGCAAAAGAAAGAGAGACAAGACCAAATGAAGTGAAAGAGAAAAAGGAGAGAGAGACAGAGAATGAGAAATGAACAGGACATGAAAGTAAGCATACAAGAAAGGTAAAGACAATAAATCAAGAAGGAAAAAAGAAAGTTTAGAAGAGAATACATAACATCGACCACAAAGCAAATTTGAGAGAAGAACAGAAATCAGAAGCAAGCAGCTTAGTTAATATTGACATAGGAATTATTGAACAAAAGGAAGAGAAGGAAAAGAATTTGCATGTAAAGCGCAGATGAAGAATTCATTGAACAGGCAAAAAAAGAGACAACATGAAACAAAATCAGTCAAAAAAGAGATAAAATAAAATAAAATCAGTATAAGAGGAGACAACATGATACCAAAATTCCTGTTGAGCTGAGAGAATATTTGACGAGGTTAACTCGATACGATTGAGTACGGTTTATTGGAAATTGTACGGTAAGATTTCACTGACCTCCTGCTGCTACACAAATACCGCATCAAAGTGGGATATTTATTTGCATATGTTTCCCAGCTCGATTGGCTCATTTCATATTTAAAATGTTTGCACTCTGCTTTCAGATCGGATTGTACACTTGACCTCGCCATAGGGAGGGGAAGCTTGTAGGGGGACAGGTCAGTGTGGTGGGGCCTGGGGTGTGGTCAGTCTATATGCACTTGTTAAATGTTGCAGTGCGCAATTTATTGGGGCCATTAAAAGAAAAGGAAGGCCATGGCAGCTGAATACCTGCCTTAAGCCCACACCTTCTCCAATCATGACCAGAGAAATAATTAAGCACATTTCTTGCGTGCAATTCGAGTGCAAAGGGGAATGGGGGACAGGATATAGAGTAGCGTAGGGTTGCCTAGAGGTTACTTGAACTGTTGATGCACCAAAGTAAACGCACGTTGCTGCCGCTTCCTCACATCCTGCTGCAGGAAATAAATATTTGCAATAAATATTTCTGCAAGCTCTTCTGCAGTAAGAACTATACTCCCCCTGGTCCCCCTGCACACCCCTTCCTCCCTCCTCGTTCCATAATCAAATAGAATTTTTACGCACATGCTGCACATCCTGCCTGCCTCGCTGCAACAACAATTGTCGAGCAAATGTCCGAGCAAAACATTTTGCCAGATAAAAGCACGCCTCAGGCACAGGAAAGGAAGAAAAGTGAGGAAGAGAGGACGGAGAGTGGAATGGAGGCCAGAAGAGTTACTGCAACTGGCTAACAAAGTTACGACTGAAGCTGAAATCATTGGGAATGTGCATATCCTGCAGGCAGCAGGCGCATCCTCGAGTTATGCAGAGCGAATCCAGCGGCCCGTGCAAAATTGAGCTCTCAATTGTTTTATGGGCAGCAGCAGCAGAAGGAAAATCACACAAAAAAGCGAAACAAGATAAAAAAAACTTGCAGTTACTGCACGATATTGTCACCCCGTCCCTCCCCTTTCTGCACCCATTTCATTGCCATTTTCATATCCATTTCCATTTCGTGCGCATTCGTCAGGTCGCTTGCAACTTTCAGCGCGGAGCATCTCCGGGGGCAGCAATCAGTGTAATTGTTATTGTTTTTCACTTTTTCATTGCCTTCCCTCTCTATATAATTTCTTGTTGTTGTTGTTGTTGTTGTTACTCTGGTTTATCTTGTTCTTTGCTGAACTTTTGCAAATTGCTAAAGTTGATGCCTGTCACAATCGGTGTGAGAGGGGCACCTACAGAGGATTCCCTTCCAATTGAGATTAGTTAAATTTTACAGAAGTAAACGTGAAGTTTATATTTCTAGATAGTTCTAGGTATTACGAGTATCAAAAATGTACCCTTTCGCCATTATAATCAACAGATCTAGTTATTAAGTTATGTCTACCAGGTACGTAGCTAGGCATGTGCAGGGTCATCCCAAATTTGGTGTTTCTGGTGTTGTTATAAAAACTAAGATTGTTGATTATTTTCTCTCTATAAATTTGTTTGCCAAATGAGTTTGTATTATATCAAAAATTAATCAAAATCAAATAGTTACTTATTGGTACAAATGATACTGAATATCCTACATGCCTTAACCTCAAACTAAATGCATTACCCCCATATATTGCACGTCAGCAAGGGTACTACTATAGAATTGATTACCCAAAAAATAACCTACATATACTTTATTCTATCGTCAGAAACCCTCATTTAAATATCTCTCTGAGTGAGTTTGGCAAATATTATAAATTTTATTTGTCGATTGATTCGTTTTGCTTTGTGCCTTCCGAAGTGCCCGCTCGCAAATTGTTTTCTATTTATCAATCAAATGTTATATCTACAAATAAATATAGAGAAAAGTTTTCTCGTTTCTATTGTGTTTTTTTTCTAGCATTCGGTTGCCCCGAATCAAATTGATGTGGGACTCGTCGCATATTTTGGAATCGAAATGAAACCTTAGAAAAGGACACGAAAACACACATTTTCGCATTCGATTGATTAGTAAAAAAGGCGATGAAGGTACTTTACTACTAAATACCCTGGAATCAATTGAATGGGAAGTTGTCTTGAAAACTTCTGTGAACGTAGCTGCTAAATTTAGTGTCGTTATGTCTTAAAATATCATAGTTCAATATCATGGCGACATAACGACTATGAGTAGGCATTGATAAGAGAATATCGATATTAAATTTAACAAAAATACTACAAAGAATATCATCCCGAAAAATTATATAGTTATTTAAATGTACTGAGTGCGGTGTTTAGTAGGAATTATCTTGGTACTCAGAAACTACCGTGTTGAATGTCGCATCGTTCATTTCAATATCATATCGATAGTATAGTTATAATACAGTGATGCTGATCAAGAATATACAACACATACTTAAGTTTATAAACACGTACAAAAATTGCGTATACCCCACTTCAAGCAGCTTCGCACTGGGTATAAAAAAGGCAACATTAAAAAATGGGCGAACATTATTACAAATAAATTGAAGACCGGCCGAATGTCCTCTTCTTTGGGAGTGTCCGTGTGTGCATGTGTGTGTGTGTTTGCGTGTATGTGTGTGTGTGGGTGCGTGTGAGTGACTCGCTTTGTTAGCGATGCTCGACATGATTGAATATCAAAAGCCAGTTGCCAAACGCAAATCTCTGGCATGTTTCGAGCTATTCCCTCCAGGGACATGACCGTCAGGGAGGGAGGTACACAGAGGGTACGATGGAGCGAGAGACTGAACAAGTAAGACTCCTCTCAAAGGACTCGTAAAACTGATAGCACGCCCGGTTCGGCCCGTTCGCTTTGCCTGGATGCGTTAAAAAGCTCGGCACGTTTTTGGGTAAAGTTCCACAAGTGGCGGACCGAGAATTGGTTGGGATGGGACTGCGGCGAATGGGTGGTGAAGAGGGGGAAGGGTACCCAAACGGGCCGGCAGGCAAATTTTCTGCATAAAGCGGCAAATATATATTTTGCGCACAAATTATGCCTTAAATACCACTACGGGCCTGAGAAACTTCCGAGTCCTTCTGTCTCCCAGTCCGACTGTCTGTGTGTCTGTCTCACTGGGGTTTTCTTTTCCTCTCTCTCACTCTCTCTCCCTCTTTCTACTCCCACACGCGCACGCAATTATCCTCGGGGACAACTGTCGCCCTTTATCCGCACGAATGATTAAGGCTACGCAATGTTTTCAAATTAATTTTATAGTGTCACCTCGCAGTCTTCTCCTGTCTAACTGTATGCCTTATCTGCCCCAACATTATGCGGATTAGGGCAAATGATATGTGCCTGCCCCTCTTGCTCTCCCCCACCCTCATGCGCTATAAAAAGGTGCCATAAAACTGGGCAATTGGCAGCGCAGATGCAAAAAATGGACATATGCCGCATAACGAGAGAGAGAGAGGAAGGAAGGAGGGTGGCCTCCCAGTAGTTGATAGGTACGCGTGTGGAATCCTCCTCCAACTTCCCCCTGCTCACTGTTTCGAGTACTTGGGGAGCTCCTTTTTTGTGGTGCTCTTTTTGCCGTGCTGAATATGTAAATTATTTTGCACGCAGTACAGCGATTGGGAGAGGGGCTGGGGGGAGTTGGTGAGTGGGGTCAGTTCGGTTGATAAGCGGGCTTGTCGGTATGTGGGGAAGACGGGGTACATTGCGAGCGTGGAGTGCGATGATTCTCTTGTTTGCGCACGAACTTTATCAATGAACGCTAAAAATTCCTGCATAACATTTTGTTCTGCTGCCTTAATACTCTATCCATAGGGTATATTGGTTTAAACATGCAACTAAAAAGCAGGTGTATATATAAGTATTGAGTAGGTGGAATTCGTTTAAAATGCAAAAAAAAACAATTATGTTTTTTAAATTCTTAGAACAAATGAAATGTTATAAAACATGTAAGTGACATTTGATAATGATCATTCTACAGTAGAGAGTATTTGAAATTCGTACTTAATTTCTCTTTCTGCGTTCTTTTCTTTTTCTTCTCTTTCAGCCACGCATTGTGGCTATATTAAATTCCGATTTTATTGATTTATATCTGAAGCGGGCGCGTCTTTAGCTTTTTATTCACTTAGACAGCAGCAGCAGCTTTTCGCATCAGCCTTCGCATGACAATGATAATATAATCGACAGGAACGAGCAGGAACTTTGCACTGTCTGCAAACTGTAAGTAGAAGAAGCTTAAAGAGGTGCTTCAAAGCTGTCAACGTCAGAAAACTTGAAGAATGAATACGAAAAAAAGAAAAAAAGGATTGCTTTAAATGGTGAACGAATTTAAATGGAGAAAACTTTAATAAAATATATTAAAAAAAAAAATACATTTATCTGTTAAATGATGCACAAGCAGTAAAGTTACTGTTAATTTGAGGTAAACATGTAAAACTAATTCTATTAAACTGCTGTTATTTGGAAATGATTATGCAGCATTAATTACATACATATGTATTTGAGCTGATGTTAATACAAAGTGAACACTAACAATGCAATTGATAATTTAAGATTTCGTGTACATTAAAATATTTAGCTGCTGTTAACTTGAGGCGAGTATGCATTATCGATTACTAAAGTTACTTGTATCGATAGGCAAAAAAAAAAAACTTCCAATTTGATTTTATAGAAAACTGGCGCAGTTATAGTATTTACCAACGAAATAAGTCAAAAGTATAACATTAACAGCTCAACTAAAATGTGCTAAAAACATTTGTGCACGAAATAAAAAAATAATACATTTATTTGAGTACACTCAACTTGTAAGTACACTTTCTGCTGCATTGTGAGTGAGTTCTCTGTTCACTTTAAGCTGTTTACCCTGTTTTTCAAATGTTTGCCAAGACTTAAAAGGTTTACATTTCTTTTTTTATCTGAGGGGTAAGCCACTAACCAACCCCCTCTCTCCCATTTTCCACTTTCCGAGGTAATTTATTGAAATATTTAAGCACAATTCAACCGCAACTCGGGATTAAATATTGAGTGTATTTACAGTTGGCAAACGAACTGGTTGCTGAATCTCATAAATTGTGAAAGGCGTCAATGAGTGTCAGGGCAGGGCAGGTCGAGAGGACCATTTGGTCCTTGTTGTCGGTAAATTGCTTTAGCTAATGACGCCAGGCAAATCCACTTAATAACTAAGCAAATAAAAGCACAAATTGTCGAACGAATGCTGACGGATCTCAAATACGCATGCAAATATACAAACGTAAATACAGAAACAGATACATTGGCAAACACAGATACAGATACATATATACTGTCGGTAGTCGGCATTCAGTATTATGCAAAGTCATTCAGAGACGCAAGTAAATTTATTGCCCATCAACAACAACAAACAAGGCCCGGCCAAAAGGTTGCCCCGGCTCCATTAGGCAAATATCCTCGACTGGCCGCCGTCGGCACCGGAAGAGACTAAAGGATGTGGCGTGTGGCATGTGGCGCCCCCTAGACGGTAAATTTATGCGCACAATTAATTTTAAAATCCTAATCTCAGAGCAAATCAACAGAATGCGTGGGGATTTTTGCCGCTGCAAATAAAATCATAATACACCCGACGTTTGTATTATTGGCAAGAGGGAGTTGCGAAAAGGGGGACGACACAGGGGCAAGGGTGGAGGTTATGAAGGTAGCTAATTAGAAGCCTAGATTATTTGCTAATTGGCGCCGAATCTACATCGACTTACGTAGGAAGCTCTGATTAGACGCCGACTCAAGTCTGATTAGTCAGAGCAGCGAGAGTCGGAGGGAGGGAGAGAGAGAGAGAGGAAGAATGGGGCTGACTAACTGTTAAATGTTAACCAGCGCGACTTAAGTGGCCTGCGTCACGGTTTAATGAGCACATCAAATGCGAAAGTTTATAACATCTACGCTACGGATAACTGTGAATTCTGCTTTCGCTTATCCTTCGCTGCGCTCTTCCTTCCTTTGCTATCTCTTTCTCACTCTCTTTCTCTCTCCCTCTCTCTGTCACTCTCTCTTTGCTCTTCCTTTGCTCTGCATTTAGTGCTGCTCAGCGCAGATGATAATTATAATGCCACTTAATGGCAGCAGAGCTCTGTGCATCGTTATTGTTGTTGTTGCTGTTGCTGTTGCTCTCTGCCATTCACGTCCCCCATTCCCACTTTCCCTCTCCCGTTGCTCAAGTGCCGCGGGCATTACGCGTTCACAGGAGCGCTCGTGCTGTGCTCAGTTGGGCCTTGAAGTGACTAAAGCCTCTTTAGCGCCTGTTTGTGTGTTTCGCTTTAAAGTGAGCATCAAATTAAATTAGTTTCTTACATGAATAAAATACCGTCATATTTTAAAGTTAAGGCAAAGTATACACATATATACAAAACACACATGGTATGGAATAAGAATACTAATAATAGTTGCAAATGCACAATTGTTATGAAAATTTTTATTTACGATAGGATAAAGATAAGCTGCTGAAGTTACTTGTAGTATAATGAAGGTTCCAATCTTTTCTATGGTATATAATAGTTTGATTTTTATGATATTGTGACAGCTTCATTCTTTCAAGATGAAATGTATGTTTAATGTTGACATCTTGCCAAAACAAATACATCGATGCGGTCTGGGTCCTTTCGACTAATATACATGCACATAATGTGTACCAAGATTTATCAAGAATGACCTAATAGTTTTTCGTTATATATTATATATTATTTTTATTATATGTATATCTATCAATATGCGTTGGTTTTAATTGCTTTATATACAGATTTCAATGTATCACAATTCTATTTAATACGCACACTTACATATGTTCTGCCAATTGTTACTATGCTTAACATAGTCATTAATTTACCCTAATCAATGCTCTAATCTATTGCCGACCCGCACGGCCAGTGAATACGCTCCTGTGCAAACTCTGCTCGTAAATTATGAGCATTATCGCTGAGGACATTTAACTTGCAAATTACCATAGATCAGAATGCCACAATGATGCGGGCGCAGCAGAGGCACACACACACACGTACACACACACGCATGCTCGCACATATTGCCGCTTTTCTATATTATCTTTGCATGGCAACATTATTTTTATTGCATTTGCAATGCGACAACAAAAAGAATAACCAAATTGTTCGCATTGTAACAAAAACCGCAGATATTTTGCGCTGTCGCAGCGAAAACTTTAGCACATTACAAAAGAGTCGGCATTAACCAATGAGGAGTATAGTATGTAAATCTCGCATCCATTTGCTTTTTATCTGTTTCTCCCGGCTCTCTCTGTCTCTCTCTTTCTTTCTTTCCATCTTCTTTTGCCTTTTATGGGCCACATTAACCGGAGAGAGCAGCAGGCGACCATTACAGCATTCCCCTTCCTTCTCTCCTCCCCCTTCCCTCTCACTTCACCCCATTGCCATTAACAATGCAATTTGAGGACAATATGAAATTGTTGGAACTAGCATAAAATGACCCTAGGCAGACTAAGTGCGAGTGGACGCTGTGGATTCTATGTGGGAGTTGTGTCGACCCTGTGGAGGTTCGGCGGGGCTGCCTGCCCCGTATTCAATTATGCACAAAGCCATGCCATGTGTTCCTTGTGGATTACTACAACACACATACAGACACACACATAAAAATGCATACGAATTAGATACACACACTTGCATCCGAGGCATAAATCAATCCACAAAGCACACTATAAAAACACAACAAAGACGACAACGAGACACATTCTCTATACATATTTTCGATTATTTTGCTTATATCCTTTTTCTGCTCCTCCTTTATCACTACGTTTGTGACGTTGATATCTTTTTGGGACTACAAAAAGTCGATAAACAGGAAAACTAAAAGAAAAAGTCATGGCAACCTCGGAAATTACTTTAAAATTAAATTGCTAAGCTTTACTGAAGGGCATTTTTATTGAAATATAAAATAAATATTAAAATATGAATAATAATCAAATAAAATAGAAGTGCAATTAAAACAATAAATATATCTTAAGATATGCATATATATGCATATATATATTATTTTGTATTAATTCAAAACTTACGTTTATTTTTGTTTTCTAGAAGATTCCACGCTGGCTGATAATAAATGACGGTTGGTAGTGAGGATCGAATGAGAAACACTAAATTTAAATATTGCTAAAAATGCTCGGTTTTTATAATGCGTAATACAGTTCTCTTTTATTTTCACACACACATATATAAAAAAGATATATAAAAAGAGAGGAGAGACAGAGACATAGAGATATAGAAAATACTGTTACTAAGCAATTTGAAATATGAACTATGACTATTGATGTTAACATGTTTTTCTAATTTTGCTTTTACTGCAGCATTCATTTAAGGTTATAATTAATTGATGTTACAGGGCCTTGATATACGATATTCCATATATAATATGAATATTTGCACTGTCGTTATTTCTGGTTGAATAATTCAAAATTTCTTTTCACTTTTGTGAAGTGTGTGCGCCCAATTAAAATGCGGTTGTCGGAGAAACCCGACTCTTCATTTTCATGGTAATTTTTATTGTAAAAGTGGAGAGAAATAATAAGTTTGGAAACTATTCAAACTACTATCGTTAGTTCACAAATTGAATTAAGTCGATGCTGTGAAAGGAAATAGAGAATTGCATGATTGCAATAGTTTTTGCAAATTATTGTATATTGTAGTTAACCTTGTTTGTAAATAAAATGATTGAATTGTTCCTGAAAGAATCACACAACTTGAATCCAGTTTATCATGAAATTTATGAATAGTTTTATCGTTACAATATTTGATAGTTCATAATAAACTTTCCAATATATTTTAATATAAAATGCATGTTTGGTATCTTCTTTTCGATTCACTTAATCGTAAATATTGATAGACCCCGCTCGCTCCTCTGCTATAGTGTATCTCAGTTTCATGTTACGTTAATATTCTCAACCACAATAAACTAATGAAGCAGATATTTTTTTTCTTCCATTATAATTAAATGTCGGCAAAACCATTACACAGGGCGAATTCTGTTTTTTGTGTGTTTTGTTTTTTTGTTTAATTGCTGGTAAATTAAATTTCACATTGGCCGCAATCGGAAACTAATTACAGTTTGGCAATTAATTCCGGCATTTGGCCGGAAAATTTCGCGCACAAAAATCGTTGAAAGTTTAATTTGTGACTCGTCAATGAAATTTCCATTTCCATTTGCGGTTTAGTTTGAATGTGAATGATGATTCGCAAAGTGGCGAATCGTCGTCAACTTGTTGTCCTGATGACCACACACACACACATAGTCACGCACACTCACAAACTCACAGGAACTAACTCAAAGTCAATGCGATTGTGAAGTCGAAATTTATAACGGATTTTTAGTTGAAACTTGTGAACTTTTCCGATTTTCAATTTTCGACTGTGTTGGTTACGCGTCGCGAGACAACTGCGGCTGGCATGTCCTGGCCAGTTGCATTTATACTGGCTCAGACAAAGACGTGGCTAATGCGACTGCGCGGATAAAGTGAAACAGAGAGAGACAGAGAGAATGTAAGAGGGAGGTAGAGAGAGCATTTGGCATGCCGGCTGCGCTTTTAGCTGCTTTTCTAGCCGAGTTTTGTTTACGTCCAGAAGAAGACTTGGCACTTGGAAATGCATGCAAGAACTGTCAGTGTGTGCTGCTGTTGTGTGTGTGTGTGTGCGGGTATTACATTGAAGTTTTAATTGAATTGCGGCTGCAGCGAGTTCTTAACAGCATTTCTGGCCCCGCCAAAAAGGTGTGAGCAAACTTTGACGAGAAACTTTGCAGCTTTAAAGTTTTATTTCACTTTTGATGCGAGTCTTTTGTTACTGTTCGCAATTGTTCTTGCAGCAGTTGTTTGTTGTTGTTGTGTTGCACTTGCTATTTAAAACGTTGCAGTTGCAGCACAAATATTGCGGCTTAAGTCAACGCATAGCACGCATACGGCGCTTGCAACTTGCGCCTCTAAGTAGGCAACACGAAACGAAGTGGGCGATTGAGCGTTCGTGTGTGACTGTGTATGGTAGTATAAAAAAGCGTGTCGAACACCTGTTGTTATTGTTGTACCATTTGGTGGCCTTTTTATTTGCCGCACTTGTTTGTTCCCCGAGGTTTAACTTGTTCTCTTACACTCTGTAGATTTTCATGGCGCAAAAGTTTTGATTTCGCTTTGTTTCTATCCTTGTTATTGCCAGCCATTGTATTCGTGTCCCAGTCGTTGTTGTTGTTGTTATTGCCCGACTGCTTAAGCACCCTGCCAGGTGTTTTGATTTATTGCGGTTTGGTTAAGTGCAGGCAACGACTTCATTTTAATCCCCTCAGCTGGCAACGTTTTGTGCATTTTTGCCGAGTTCCTTTTGTTCCCCCAAACTCCCGAGGCCAGAGACAGAGAAAAGATTTAAGGGGCTCAGATTGTGGACGATATTTTTGGGGTCAGAGTATGAAAATAGTTCCAGGAGTCGCCCACAGTCCACCTAATGCAGGTTTAAAGACACAAAAGGTGATTGAAGTAGAATACGAAACGATTATAGGGGTATGCAAGCTAAATTTACGACAGTTGGATGGGGTCTTGCCTTTAATTAAAATTTACGATAGTTTGAAATTTGTTATAAATGTTTTTCTAATTAAGATACATTCTTAGTTTGAACTGCATGGGTGTACAAACTTTATTGATGATACAATAATGGAAATAGCTGCCTTTGGATTTCACAACCAATCTTAATAGAGATTTACCTAATTCTGAGTGTAAGCTATATTTTATTTTCAGAACTGTATAATTTTAAAGCGAGAAATCAACATTGAAATTATAATATTTACTTCGTGTTGTCGTTTTCCATTCTTTGTTTCATCTTTGCCAGACAGTTTCGCCTAAGCTATTGTCTATTATTCTCTAAGTAAACCAAAATCTATTGACCATTAGCTTTGTCTACAGGCCGGCAAAATTGAGTTCCAACATTGCGCTATACAATTCCCCCGGCAGTATATCGATAAACCGAATGTCCGCTCTCATTATGTATGCCCTTTATCTACTGTGTTAACCCATTTAGAACAATTTAAGCGCTGTGCCAATTCCACAAACACACCCACATCCACACCCACACACACACACACCAACAGCTGCAGTTGCAGTTGCAGCTACAGATACAGATACATTTCCAGCTGCAGTTGTAGATATGTATTCACCCCTCGCCCTTGGCCTGCCAATTGGAGGACTCTTTGTGCGGTTGATTCGTTTCGACGCTAATTACAATTACGCTTCTATTCGCAACCAATTGCCCGGGGGATAGAACCAGTTGGCAAAGGAGGGTGCAAGTATGGGGGCACGGCACGGAAGTCGCTCGCGACAAAGCAATCGAAACCCCCGAAAACATAGCCATGCATATTTTATTTTCTCTATCTCTCTGTAGTCCCCGACTAAATTTCTGGCAAATTGCCTACACGATTTTCCAGCAACTCGCGGGTTTCCCTTAACCTTTCTACTGCGCTCAGTTTTTTCATTTCCATTTCCTTTTTGCTTGTTGCTCTGACCACGATTCGTTTGGCGTTTTGCAAGTGTAACTTAATTTGTTGGCTCACGCTCCCCTCTCTCTCTCTCTTTCTTCCCACGACTGGCCAAAAAGCATTTGGAACATGCACAATTTTGACACCAGCTACGCCCCAGCAAACCGACCAGCCACGCCCACTTACAAGTACATATGGCCTGGTCTGGCCTGGTCTGGCCTGGCGTTTCATTAGGTCTCAATTAATGGACCATGATCTTAATGGGTTTTCAACAACAGGCCGGGAAAGTCCGCACCGAAAGCCAAACCGAATCAGCCTAACACGGCCAAACACGCCCCCATTATGTAAGACACGGCTGGATCAAGGGGATGGGAATGAAAGAGAGAGAGAGAGAGACAGAGCGAGAGAGAGGGAAGGGGCCTACTCATGGTGCAGAAGCGAGGCGTGCCGTTTAACTAAGTGCGCCAAATCAGCACAACTCTAATTGATGGCACGGAATGAGGCACTTCCTGGCTTCCCATATTGCTGGAGTCGCCTTCGTCTGCGAAAAGTTTATTATGTACGCCCCGAAAAAGCCGCATCTATTGACCAGTCAGTTGGCCAGACGCCGACTAAGCCAAAACAAGTAACTTTTATGATGTTAGATTATCGTTACACCCTGTAAAATCAGCATAGACTTAATTTTATATATAGCTTCACTGCTAATTTTGTTTAAAAAACAGAATAAGGTGTAATAAATACTATCCGTTCATTCAATTAAATCTAACTCAAACTCTATCTCTCACTCTACTTTCATAATGTTTGCAGGGTATTGCCTGATCGTTCACTGTGTACACTCATATTGTTTTTTTGCTGGTGTGCGGTTAACGTTTGCTCCATTATGTGGGCCGAAGCTGTCAATACTGGTACTAAAGTACAGCTCTCCCTCACACAAGGTATTAACCTGCCCCTTATCCCACCCGCCGCTTGATCTGAACTGCCGTAGTCAGTCAGATGTTTGCCCGTTTGAGTCGAGCTGTTGATTGGTTTATGGCTTTGAAGTCTCATTTGGCCCCAAACACTTGATGATTGATGTGGGTGCTCGTCTGGGCGTCTGGGGAAAATGCGCTTAGTTGCCACATCTAATGGCAATTATCAAATATACCTACGATACTCTCATCTCGTGCATGTGGCTTGGGTTCTTGCCGGGTCTTATACTAATTGGTTGAATCAGTCGGAAGTTCGATGAGCAGAGACATTTCTGTCGAAAAAAGAGGATATTTATTCTCGGAATTCAGTACTTTACGTATCAAAAAGCTTTGCTCTGGCTTAATTAGACTGTTCGTAGATGCTTTAGAAGGCAGAGGGAAGATCTCAGTAATTTTCATGCTATAGTGTCTGTTAAACCGTGTTCAATTTGAAGTAATTTTCCATTCTCTTGGAACGGCAATAAGTCCTTCGCATTGATCTGTTTTGTGCCCTTCTCAATTACCCGCTTAAACTTAATCCCAAAGCTTATGCAAGTCTTACGACTGCAGGTAAACACAGCCGGGTAGCAGCATGAATGAAGAATGGCAACTTCTGCTTGGAAATTTAAATATTTATTTTGGCAATTCGTGCGCAAAATTTAGAATACCTCTTTGGGGCACTCAGCACACAGTTCCGGTGCTCCCCACCAGATGTCTGGCCACATTCAATCAGAGTAACTCCGGGGAGGGGAGAATACGGATAACAACTGGTCCTCGTGCTGGTACCAGTCTGTCCACCTTTTTTTTCCTTTCTGCCTGCCTGTCTGGCTCGGGGGCAAACGAGGCTAATATTTCAGCGATTCGAATGGCGTGAAGCAATTGCTTTCCGGTTATTGTGTATATTTACAGGCGTATTTGTTGCCAAGCATCTGCCAGCCGATAAAATACAATTTCCCCAACATGCATTTGCCACAAGCGAATTGTGCCAGTTACCTGTCTCTCTCTTCTTAACTGTATCCCTCTCTCTTTCGTTTTGGTCTGTATGCAAATGTGAAAAAGGCGAAGAAACATCTCGAAAACCTCTTGACTCGGCATACACAAAATATCTCTCCCAAAATACTGTTAACGCTTAACTCGAAAGTGAGAAAAGGGAAGGGACGACGTAAAGAGACCAGGGGTTTCGTATAATTGTGTTGTTTGTTATTTAAAAGCCTGGACTTTAACGTTAATAACGATTAAACTGTCTGTATGGTTTTGCAACATTATAAGTTTTCTATGTATTGGATTTGCATACGAACTTATTCAAATTATATCAGTATTTTATTAATATGATATAATAATATTGTATATTATATATCTAATATTTAAAACCCATCAACTACATTATCCTAATCTCGTATACGAAAACTCTTCTGTTGTTTTCAGTCGGTTGGAAGGCTTACAAAGCTTCCCTGAATCCAATTTATCTTATGAAATCATTTGACTTTTGCCTTTTCGTCAGTTTACGTCAATTGAAGCAAAAATTGAACAGCTCCACTTGAGTTTTGAGTGGCACAAAAGAATCTTCAGCAATTTTTGTGTTTTTGCTTTTCATATTTTCGCTTTCGCTTTCGTTTTCGTTACGTTTTGTCGTATTTTGTGCTGTTTTGTCTGCTGTCTCACGTTAATGAGATTTATTATAACAGATTGTTGCAATAATGTGTCTCACTCGAGAAGAAACATACAGCGAGACAAGCAATTTAATTTTTAATTTTCCAAATGAATGCGTCCAAATTAGGCTCATTACATTGGGGAAGTGTGTGGATTATCCCCGGGAAGAGCGCATGTGAGCGCGTGTTCCCTCGTTTTGGGGATTGGGTCGAGAGGCTCTTTAAAGTCGACTAAATGTCATGCGAAACGTGTTAGTATGCAAGCAAAGAGAAGGAGGAGAACAGCAAGAGGAGTAGGAATTCCCTTTAAGCAGCTGCCCAGCTTGCAGAAGCGGGATGTGAGCCTAAGTAGTTGAATTTTATCGCTTTTCAAGCCGTTGAACAGAGTCTCCATAAGGGACGCAAAAAAAACTCACACTGGCAGGGGCAGCTGTTAGTAAGAACGAGAGTGGGAGTGAGAGTGAGAGCGGTGAGAGCGGTCGAGTGGAGAAAGCAACATATCCCTGTCCAATATCCCAGCAGTCTTTCACACTTGACCAACTTTCAATTACCCTACAAATATGTATAGGCCAACTGGACATTGGCTATACACTTACGAAAGTTGGATGCACTTTAAAAAAGCAGTCGCGTCAATACTATAACAGTTTTCTGTTAATTAACATTTAAATTTTAAATTAATTGAATTTATAAGTGAACACTGGTCTGTTAACTGGTCTGTGGATCTTCATAGACATAACAGAATTAAAAATAAATCGATAAACATTACGCAGAAAAATACTAAATTGCTAAAATACATATCGAAAATGGTTTGTCAGTTATTAAGCGCAATTAAATCGTAATAGAAACTGCTTCAACTTTCCATAAACATTAAAATATGGCTTATTATAAATAATATTTAATAGAGCATTCGTGTAATATTATTCCCAAGTATATTCCCATGTCTTGTTTTTTAGTGGACTCCCCTTGGCCGGGTGTACATTATTTGCCGGCCATTTAAAGCTGTACTGCTGTCACCTTCCCATTTCCGCACTCCCCTCCTTCATTCTCTTTATACTGCTGTCCTGGCCAACAACCTATTGGGCAGTTAGTTGCTGACGTGGCTGTGCGTAAAATGGCATAACAAATGATGTTTAATGCTGTGGCTGATGAAGCTGAAAAGGCTCCTCTCCCTCCAACCTCCTCCTACCCGTTCACCACCTCAGCAGCCTCGTTCGCCCCCGACTGGCATTCCATGTGGCCAAACATGCGTGTGCAAATGGAATGCCTTTCCTCTGGAACTGCCACATCCCCTATCCCCCCCCGTTGTTTCCCACTTCACTTGGCAACAACCTTTTGGGAAGAAAACGCTGCTCATTTGGCTTGATAATTTATTTTCGCATATTAATTCTGGCCCGACTCGGGCAAATGAGAAATGTGTGATAAATGTGCGACGCTTAAATGCTTCGAGGATGTGCAGCATCTCTGCTTCTGCTCCACGCCGCGGGCCAGACAATTATTATCGTGCTGCGCTTAAAGTTATGCGAGCACAAATATCAGATACATATATACTTACGTATATATTCATATATAAATATTCCATATAATATACATCGCCACGCACGGGTTTAATTGCTTTTCCGTTGAGGATTTGCGAAGAATTGTCGGGTATTTCGTCTTGTTTTTGGGTGTCAGTTGACGAAAGTGTTGAATTTATCAGGCTTAGGTCGAGACACATGACGGCCCCGCCCGACTCAACACAGCCTACATAATTAATGGTAACCCGAAATGCGCTAATGGCCGCTTGCGAGTCACTTCAAGTGGGACCCACTTAAGCACTTAAGCACCCTGTTACCAAAGACCTTCCGACTATAACTATCGCATTTCAAAAAGCCTCATTCCAACTTATCACAACAAAAGAAAAGGAAGCTTAGCTCAGGTATATTATGGAAAAATATGTAATACTAAGAAATGCAAAGAGATGCCAAGTTGAAAATGAAAACACTGAAGGTATTCGTTCAGGGAGGTAGCTGAACATACCCTTATGCCTAATAAATGTTGTAATAAATGAGTACAACTGAACAAAAAACTGTATCCAACAGGGTGTGCTGATGCATGACTGCCTCAACTCGAAGGACTCTCCCAATTCTTAGCAATTTCTTTTCTACTCTGTCCCTTTGTCAGTGCTCATCAATTTGCGAAGTCCACCTGCCGAAGAGGCCAAGTCAAAATCGATGTACAGTCAGAAAGCATTTGCTTTGAAATGCGAAACTAGCCAATTATATTGTGCAAAAAGCCATGAATAATACTACGAAGTGGGGGTCGTCTGCCTGTCGCAGCATTTCTGTGGAAACGGAAGGAACGCAATACGAGGTAGAATGAGAGTCGGCATAGGGCACAGAGGAAATGAGAGTGAGGAAACGCTGTAGGGTGCTAGCGGTGTCTTGTAAGCAGTGCAAGTGCTTTAAATGACACTTGCAACGAGCGAGAGCAGCAGCAGCAGCTTCTCCATCTTTCTACTTCCTCCTCCCTTCCACTTCTACTTCTTCTCCTGCTGCTATCCTCTTGCAGCTTGTCCCCGGCACAGATTTTCAAGTGTTTTGTTTATGTACTGCACACACACACATAGAGGAAAACATTTCCTCACACTTGTGACGTTTGCATAATAATTTAACTCATTACGCATACTACCAGCCACCTCCCTTCAGCACTCCCCTCTCCCATTCCAAGCGTTGCCCCTTTGGGTACTCAAACTAAATAAGCATAAGACACATTCATTTGCCTGCTGCCTGCTCTAAAAGGATTTCTGCTCGACATGCTTGGCAATTCTAAAGGCAGTATGAGGTCAAGATGTGGCAACCCCACACACACACACACACTCATATATTAGGCAAAGGGGTCTCTCTCATTATGCAGCAAAACGTTTGTCTCTTGCAATGTTTCTTAAACGTTTTGGGTCGTTTTAATTGTCTGCATGACTGGCACTTTGTGATTTAATTAATCAACTTGATTCTCAATTTGTCGTTAAGTTGAGTTATTTGAAAATTATTCGGCATATGCCACGCTTCGAAATTCCAATTTATTGTTCGCAATTTGCATGCACTTGCCATTTCTATCCCACTGTGCAAACTTTGCGGCTGCTAACGAGCCACATAAAATGTTCCACTTGCTAAGTTCAAAGTGTTGCAGCAAAAGTTTCTGGCCATGTTGTCGCGTTGTTGTTGCTGCGGGACTCAGTGCGCTTTACTTTGTGGAATTCAGCGAATTTTCATTGGCATTTTGGGAGTTCATATTGAGTTCGTTTGCTGATAAATAATGCAAGTCACAAGCTCTCTTTCGTCCCTGGGTGACAATTGCAATAAAAATGCGCTTAAATCTTGTTTATGAAAACTTCAAAAAAGTTTAAAAGCTGCAAAAGTCAATTGATTTTTATCTCAAAAATGCTTATCTGTTGAAAAGCAAATTCGACCTTATGGTGTTGTATATATCTCTCTATCCGCATGCTTGTCTATCTGTCTGTGTGATAACTTATGTTTATCTAAGAGAGCTACGAATATCAACTTTGGTAGCAATATGTCTTGGTACAATATATACTTGCATCAAATTTGTTTTAGAACTCAGTGACACCCCTCTCACCCTCTGTTAATTGATAAATCCGTAATTGCAAGACTAGCTTTAAAGCTATGACGTTTATTTTTGGTTCGCAAAATGAGATTCATCATTTTAATAATTTTAGTAAATTTTGTTGCAAACGTATAAAGAACACAGAAGTTATTTAAGAAACAAATTTAGTGAACGAACTAAATACAATACTAAAGTCGTTAAGCATAGACGTAGCACACTAGCGAGTGGCGGGTATATAACAGTCAACCCCCTTCGGCTACAGCTATTTAACTTGCTTTATCAGAGTCCCGTTTATGATTGACAGTTTTAATAGCTGTTAAGAACGCGAGCTCACAGATATCAGAGACAACATAAGTTGCAAATTTATTCTATTTTACGCTGTCTTCTACCAAACATGTCGATTGTTTTCATCACAATCCCCTATCGTTTCCAAACACAATAATACTACATACAGACATTGTACGTAACTGCAGTGGCAAAGAGAGTCAAACTGTCCAGGTTGTCGGGCATTTGAGCTTCTGCTCGCTTATTTAATAAATAGCAGTGTGTCTCCCTCCATCTACCGTCTGTGTGTTCACTTCCATTTTGTGATTCTAGCTCTTCTTTAGCTACAGCTTCAGCTTCAGTCGTTGAGCTGTTCATGTCCTGTTGCTAAGCTGCCTGAGGATTGCATTTTGCCGTTGTTCCGTTAACGTTGAACGTCATCTACCATTTTTGTGTGCCCTTTCTGTCCTTCCTCTTTCTCTATTCTTCGTCTTGTTTTCCTGTTCAAGTGGGCGCTTTTACGTCTTTAGCCCCGACTCAACCATTCGCTCCATTCGCGCTGCTCTTTAATCTCTGCTCATTGTGATTCCCCTCCCCCTTCTTCTTGGTGCATTTCCTTTGGCTTTCGCTGCAGAAGTTACTCGAGATGCGACGGCAATTCACTTAACTTACTCAAGTCGTTGTCGGCATAACTTCCGTTGCGAAAAAACTACTATGTATGGGTATGTATGGGTGGACTAGTAGACTAGTGAACTTAAATCCTAGCCCCGGATTGTCATCCCACATGCTGTGTGTGTATGTGTGTGTGTGTGAGCTGCGCGCTTAGTGTCTTAATGCCAATCCTCACACATTTTCAACAATTTCCCATATGTAAACATTTCGCAATGCTTTTATTTACCCCGTCGACGAGTCTCGATTCTTTTCATACTTGGAATGTGGCAGAAATATTTACAGTCGATGCTTGGTTGCCGCATGGAGCTGCAAATCTGTGCCAATGATGCGAATGATGTTGGCAAGTGTCTGAATGAGGCGCAAAACCTCTTGAAACTGTCTCAACAGTTTGTTGAGTTGTCTGTCTCTGGACTTAGAAAGTTCTCTGAGTCTTATGTAAATTTAACCAGAAGTGAGCTATAATTTCTAAGCAAATAAAGATAACAAATACTAAATGGTAAATTACGGAAATTTTAATTGGTATTACAAGAAATCAAATGGTTTAGTTATGTACTTGATACATTGAAATGCATATCTTTCCCTGTCAGTTATCACAGTTATCGCTCAGTTATCTTCAACATGTGCAGACGAGTTTAATTGCTATGCATTATCAGAATTTTAACCACTTAAAGTCATCATATATTTGAAACATAAATCTTAACGGGCAATTTGAGTTATCTAGAACCTGTTTATCTTTAACAAGATGAGTGAAAATACTTTCAAGTGGGTACAACAAGATCACGCCCCAATGTTTGCTTAGCATGTTTCGTGCGTATAGAAAGCATTTAATGTATGCACTGTTAACTCTTAAAGAATCGGAATCGTTTAAGACCTTTAGTGAAATTGTTCAAAGTAGATCGGCAAGCTTGAACAAACATATCAAGTATCTGCTAATTGATCCGATTTAACTGCGTCTGACATGCTTCTTTCTCTTTATACCTTTCTATCTCTTTCTAGGAGAAAGTGAGTGTGGACGCAGAAGGTGCGAGAATTCTTGGTGTTCAGTTCTACATTAGATGCACAAGCAGCATGTATACGCATCTTTTGGTCTTCTATTTGACAACTCTGGCGCTAGCCAGTGGAACAGCGAACTCCAGCGATTCACTTCATCGATTCAGTCGATCCCTGATCTTCCCGGCGACATCTCCCACACGGGTACAGTTTATCGGTGGCATCGGTATTCCAGTTGAGGATCTGCATTTCGAGTCGGTTACTTCAGGCTATGTACTGAAGACGGAGTACTTTCTGCCAACTGAAGCCAAGGAGATCACGCATGTTTACCTCAATCCACAGCCCATTACGGCTAGAAAGCAGGAAGAGCAAACAAAAAAGGAAGCTCACTTCGGCTCCGTTTACCGTTGGGTTATCTATCGTGGCATCGAAATGGTGCTGCAGAACATGCATCTGCCTGGACGAAGCTGTCTGCTGCGGGTTATCTGCGATCATGCCACGCATCCTTTGACCCATGAGAGCGGGCTGTTGGGCGAGCTGCTGCACATCGTACTGACACCATCGAGTTCTTCAGATCATTATGCTCTACACACCGATCGGGAGTATCTGACTGCGGAACGCTTTGGCAAACGCGGTGGCAACTGTGCGGCCAGCTATGGTCGCAAGTGTCCGAGATCTCCCATAGATATAATAACTGTCTTGCTATGAGACTCATCGAAGCATAATCTCAGCTCTATATGTGATAAAGTGTATCAAATGAAATCAAATTGTTTTAATTGGAAGAATAAGAAAAAAATACAAAACTGTTCAAGCTTTACATTTTTTTATTTAAGTGTTTCTGTCAATTAATTGAACATTATTTCTTCGATTTCGAGTTGGCCATGAGATTCTCCAACGCTTCGGTCTGTTGTGTAGTAGTCATGCTGAGATCGTTTTCTCTCTTTCGTCTCTCTCGGATCTCCTTGATGAAGTCAAACATTCCTTCTCCTTTGCCAAACTGATCGCCTTCAGCTAGAGAAATTGGTAGTTTCTTTCCCCTCGTCTCTGGCAGGTACAGGCAGAGATATGCCCCAAGAAACATAAATACCGCCACTACTATACGGGGCAGGGCAATGAAGTAAAGTTGCAGGTGCTGTATGTAAGGCGTACTGAATGCTCCCATATTCATTAACACATAACTGGCAGCAAAACCTCGCGATCGCACTGAGGTCGGAATGAGTTCTGTGACAAACAAGCCGATGGATTGATTGGACACCGCACAGAAAAAACGAGTTAACATGGCCAGGAATGCTTTAAGATATATGTTCGCGTTCTGATCCCAGGTCATGATCAAACCCAGGGCGATCGCAAAAACGCCTGTGCTGATCTGTGAGCTAATTGTCGTTGTCTTCCTGCCGTATGCCTGTTGTATCGGTGCCTGTACGATGCCTGATGGCAGTACAGAGATACCAAACAAGCTAAAGACGATGAATGGAGAGATTCCCAGACCATCGAAAGAACGCGCTACAATAGTTCCTGCTGTAAGCGTGAAGAAGCTAGAAGAAAACAGGGGCAAGTTGAAAGGAATGTTGGAATAGAGAACACTTAACTGGCAGCTCACTTGGATGCAACCATAATGCAGTACGTGCGGCGTAAGTGGGGCCAATTGAACAGATCCCTCAGCTTGGGTTTCTCCTCTTCCAAGCTCTTTTGGTAGTTCTTCTCACATGTCCTTCGAAAAGCCTCAAAATCTTCCTCGCTGACTGTGTGTCCATTAAACTTGGCAACTTTTTTCAATCGGAGAATGGCTCCATCGATGTCGTTTCGTGTGATCAACCATTGAGCACTTTCCTGCAGCACAAAGTAACTTAATCCTACCAAGAGTACAGGCAACGTGATACAGATGAGGTATATACGCCAGTGCCCTATCCAGACGGCCAGCCAAGGAGAACAGAATTGGCTAAGTGAGAAAGAGATGCCCAAGGTGGTGCTCAGTCCAATGTTACGAAGTCGCGGCGACACATACTCAATCACTGGGAAAAATAAATCAAGATATAAAATTAAGATAACATATGAGTAAACCTAAGCGATTTCCTACCCAATATTGATGTCATATACCCATTGGCACCGGTTCCTAAGCCAGCAACAAACCGACCAACGCTAAATGTCAAAAGACTTCCGGAGAACACAGTTATTATGTCACCCAGAGAACAAAAGTAATTGGCCAGGATCATAGATTTAAGACGTCCCAAAGTATCGCCGAGTGAGCCGAACAAGAAGCTGCCTACAATTGATCCGAAAAAGTAAAGGGACTGACCCACTCTCGCCTTATAGGCCGTGTCGCAGACCCAGTTGTACTGCAAGCAAAAAATTTAATTTTATATAAAAGATAACATTGACAATTAAATTAATTTTAACCTCGATATTAATGCTCCTAAATCCGAAATCGTATTTATATATCCAACGATCACAGGCCTTGGAACTTATTGTTATATTCCCATTATCATCTATGGTCTGTATGCGTGTGCAAGATGGTCGCTCAAAGTTTTCATAAATCTTCGCTATTTCCTCAAACGTTTTATTCTCCAATTGCTCGTGATAACACCAATGATCGGGAACAGAACCGATTAGATTCTGCGCGTAGAACTGCAACGTTGCTACGAATCCAATGTACCCTAAAAAACCTATCAACATGTACTGATATCGACCATTATTACCGCACTTGGCTAGTATTTCATCGAACTCCATGATGGGACGCGACTTGTTCTTCCACGTGTATTTGATGATCGACTGAAACCGTAATCTTTTATATATACACTGTTAGTTTGCGATACGGGCGCACGCTCTATATCTAGTATAATTGAAGTTAGTTAAAAAGCCGAGTTTTGTACAAAATTCACTCAAGATAAAAACTTCTTTACGACTTTTATTGTACTCAAGTACCGAAAGCTACATTCAACCGTGCCTGATTGTGAAATACTCATCACGTATATAAAACGAGAGCAACAGTCGAGCGGCATCCGATAGTAGTATAGTTTAATTTGTGAAATTCATACACGTATCAATACGTACATGCTTTCAAATTATTCCTAGTAAATGGAGCTCTTTGTAAACTGACACAAGAAGTTATGCTCATACTTTCTTGAATAACTTCTGTGTTTATGGATAGATATTTTAACCAGCTAAGTATTTGTCAAAGTCAGGAAGTTCAACAAACCCTCTTGACCGTTGTTTTACCATTTTCAATGTTATAAAGAATACAAAAGTCGTTGAACGATACTTTGAAACACGTTGAAAGATAGAACGATTAGAAGATAGAAGGTTAAAGTATTCATGGGTAAGTTTAATCAGAAGGTACACATGGTTGCAAATGTATAATATACAAATATATATATATTTATTTAAGAAATAATTTGAGTGGACGTAAAGATTTCGAAGGAGCCCCCGTATGTATGCAATACAAAATACAAGAAACAGAACATATATATATGTCTAGTTAACATAGTTGTCTTAACTTTAAAAATGCTTTTACGATTTCGAGTTGGGCATGAGATTCTCCAACGCTTCAGTCTGTTGTATAGTAGTCATGCTGAGATCTTTTTCTCTCTTTTTTCTCTTTCGGATCTCCTTGATGAAGTCGAACATGCCTTCCCCTTGGCCAAACTGATCGCCCTCAGCTAGTGAAATTGGTAATATCTTTTCCCTTGTTTCGGGCAGGTGCAGGCAAAGATATGCCCCAAGAAACATGAATACCGCCACTACGATACGGGGCAGAGCAATAAAGTAAAGTCCCAGATGCTGTATGTAGGGCGTGATGAATGCTCCCATGTTCATAAACACATAACAGGTAGCAAGACCTCGTGAGCGCACTGAAGTCGGAATAAGTTCGGTGACCAACTGACTGATGGATTGATTGGACACCGTAGAGCAAAAACGAGTTACCATGGCCAGGGATATTTTAAGATAGATGTTCACATTCTGATCCCAGGTCATGATCAGACCTAGAGCGACCGCAAGTACGCCTGTGCTGATCTGTGAGCTAATTGTCGTCGTCTTCCGGCCGTACACCTGTTGCATCGGTCCCTGGACAATGCCTGATGGTAGTACAGAAACACCAAACAAGCTAAATACGATGAATGGAGAGATTCCCAGACCATCGAAAGAACGCGCTACAATAGTTCCTGCTGTTATCGTGAAGAAGCTAGAAGAAAACAGAAGCTAACTTTAGGGAGTGTCGCAACGGTGTCGCAAAGTTAAGAGGTAGCTCACTTGGATGCAACCATGATGCAGTAAGTGCGGCGTAAGTGGGGCCAATTGAACAGATCCCTCAGCTTGGGTTTTTCCTCTTCCAAGCTCTTTTGGTAGTTCTTCTCACATGTCTTTCGAAAAGCCTCAAAATCTTCCTCGCTGACTGTTTGTCCATTAAACTTGGCAACATTTTTCAGTCGGAGAATGGCACCATCGATGTCGTTTCGTGTGATCAACCATTGAGCACTTTCCTGCAGCATAAAGTAAGTGAATCCCACCAAAAGTGCAGGCAGAGATATACAGGTAAGGTATATACGCCACTGTCCTATCCACACGGCCAGCCAAGGAGAACAGAATTGGCTAAGTGAGAAAGAGATGCCCGTGGCGGTGCTCAGCGCAATGTTACGAAGTCGTGGCGACACATACTCAATGACTGAGAAATATAAATTAAGATACAAAATTAAGATATCACGTGAGTAAACCTACCCGATTACCTACCCAAAATTGCAGTCAAATACATATTAGCACCGGTGCCCAAGCCAGCAACAAACCGACCAAAGCTAAATGTCAAAAGACTTCCGGAGTGTGCAGTAACTATGTCACCCAGAGAACAAAGCAAATTGGCCAGGATCATGGCCTTAAGACGTCCCAGAGTATCGCCGAGTGTGCCAAAGCACAAACTGCCTACTACCGCGCCTAAAAAAAAGAGGGACTGACCCACTCTCGCCTTATAGGCCGAGTCACAGACCCAGTTGTACTGCAAGCATGAAATATGTTGCATATTAAAGATAACATTGACAATTAAATTTATTCAAACCTCGATATTCATGCCCCTAAATCCGAAATCGTATTTATATATCCAACGATCACAGGCCTTGGAACTTATTGTTATATTCCCATTATCATCTATGGTCTCTAGGCGTGTGCAAGATGGTCGCTCAAAGTTTTCATAAACCTCCGCAATTTCCGCATAACTTCGGTTCTCCAGCTTCTCATGATAGCACCAATGATCGGGCAGAGAACTGATTACATTTTGTGCGAAGAACTGCAATGTCGATATGAATCCGATGTACCCAAAAAACCCTAATAACATGTACTGATATCGACCATTATTTCCGCACTTGGCCAGTATTTCATCGAACTCCATAATGGAACCCTCCTTGTTCTTCCACCTATGTTCCTCGACAGACTGAAAACATAATCTTTGATACACAGACTACTAGTAACGATTGCGGCGCTCGCATATTATCGGGTGAGAACTGAACTTATAATCCCGCTTATCTATGAACTAAAAATTAGTACTCTATGTTCGCACTTTTATAAAAGCAGTGCGTTATTTTTTTTTGGCTGATAACGGGCACTAGTGTTTGAGCGCCCTAATACTTAGTATGTCTGTCGAGCACAATCTAAGTTGGCAATAAAGCCGAATTTTTTACAAAATTCACTCAAGATAAGAATAACTATGCGACTTTTATTGTACGCAAGTAGCGAGAGGTACATACGACCATTTCTGGCTGCGAAATTCTCTTCGATCAATTTTAAAAAACCATTACAGAAAAAACCAGTCGAACGCTACTATACAGTCAACCTCTGACTGTATATACCCATGAATAAAAAAAAAAATACTCATTTAAAGCGAGTGTTGAAAAAAAAACATTTATAATCGTTTATAGTTTCATTAATAGTTTCTGAGATCTAGGCGGTCATAAAGACAGAATATTACCTTACTAGCTATTTATTATAAGATGAATCAGAAAGTTTAGGCATGGTTGCAAACGTGTAATATATGTATATGTACATATATGTATTTAAGAAATAATAAGTCTGTAAGTATGTTTTACACAATAAACCTAGATAGTTGTCTTTAATTTAAAAATGTTTCTAAGATTTCGAGTTGGGCATGAGATTCTCCAATGCATCGGCCTGTTGTGTAGTAGACATGCTGAGATCTTTTTGTCTCTTTTTTCTTTTTCGGATCTCCTTGATGAAGTCAAACATTCCTTCTCCTTGGCCAAACTGCTCGCCTTCAGCTAGTGAAATTGGTAATACCGTTCCCCTAGTCTCGGGCAGATACAGGCAAAGATATGCCCCAAGAAACATGAATGCTGCCACCACGATGCGGGGCAGGGCAATGTAGTAAAGTCCGAGATGTTGAATGTAGGGCGTTATGAATGCTCCCATATTCACAAACACATATCTTATGGCAAGACCTCGTGAACGTACTGAAGCAGGAATGAGTTCGGTGCCCAATTGACCTATAGATAGGCTGGACACCGTGCAAAAAAAACGAGTTACCATTGCAAGAGATATTTTAAGATAAATGTTCGCATTCCGATCCCAGACCATGATCAGCGCCAGAGTGATCGCACAGATGCCTGTACTCATCTGTGTGCTAATTGATGTTGTCTTCCTGCCATATAACTGTTGCATTGGTCCCTGCACAAAGCCTGACGGAAGCACAGCGAGTCCAAACAAAGAATAGACGATAAACGAAGAGATACCGAGACCATCGAAAGAGCGTATTATAAGGTTTACCGCTGTTTGTGTGAAGAAGCTAGAGGAATACAGGGGACAGTTTAAGATAGCATTCAAACAGACAACAATTAAATGGTAGCTCACTTGGATGCAATCATGATGCAGTACGTGCGACGTAAGTGGGGCCAATTGAACAGATCCCTCAGTTTTGGTTTCTCCTCTTCCAAGCTCTTTTGGTAGTTCTTCTCACAGGTTTTTCGAAAAGCATCAAAATCTTCCTCGCTGACTGTGTGTCCATTAAACTTGGCAACATTTTTTAGTCGGAGAATGGCTCCATCGATGTCGTTTCGTGTGATCAACCATTGAGCACTTTCCTGCAGCACAGAGTAACTTAATCCCACTAAGAGTACAGGCAACGAGATACAGATAAGGTATAAACGCCACTGTCCTACCCACATGGCCAGCCAAGGGGCTATGACCTGGCTAAGAGAGAAAGAGATGCCCGTGGCGGTGCTCAAACCAATGTTACGAAGTCTCGGCGACACGTACTCAATGACTGGTAAAAAATAAATTAAGACACAAATTCAAGATAACACGTAAGTAAACATACCCAATATTGCTATCATGTAATAATTAGCACCGGTGCCCAAGCCAGCGACAGAGCGACCAAAGCTAAATGTCAAAAGACTTCCGGAGAATGCAGTTATTATGTCGCCCAGGGAACAAAAAACATTGGCTAGGATCAGAGACTTTTGGCGTCCCAGCGTATCGCCAAGTGAGCCGAACAACCAGCTGCCTACCACTGATCCGAAAAAGTAAAGGGACTGACCCACTCTCCCCTTATAGGCCGAGTCGCAGACCCAGTTGTGCTGCAAGCAAAATTTGTAAGTTTATTTTAAAGATAACATTGACAATTAAATTTATTCAAACCTCGATATTAATACCCTTAAATCCGAAATCGTATTTATATATCCAGCGATCACAGGCCCTGGAACTTATTGTTATATTCCCATTGTCATCTATGGTCTCTAGGCGTGTGCAAGATGGTCGCTCAAAGTTTTCATAGATCTTCGCTATTTCCAGAAACGTTTTATTCTCCAATTTCTCGTGATAGCACCAATGATCGGGGACAGAACCGATTAGATTCTGCGCGAAGTACTGCCATGTCGATATGAATCCGATGTACCCCAAAAATCCTATTAACATGTACTGATATCGACCATTATTACCGCACTTGGCTAGTATTTCATGGAACTCCATGATGGGACGCGGTTTGTTCTTCCACGTGTATTCCTCGACAGACTGAAAACATATTCTTTGATATAAAAACTGCTAGTTTGCGATTAGGGTGCACGTTCTTTGTCTAGTACAAATATGTTAATCCAGCAATAAAGCCGAGTTTTGTACGAAATTCACTCAAGATAATATCTTCTTCACGACTTTTTACGACACAAGTACCGAAAGCTACCTTCGACCGCGCCCGATTGTTAAATACTCTTCTCCCTACTTAAAAACCATTTCAAAAAGCGCTGAACGAAACTATGAAACACAAACATTCTGTGTACAGTAAGATCAAAATAAAGGGAGTTATAGTATTCAGTAAGTTGAATCAAAAGCTAAGACATATAGTAGTTCCAATCGGAAAATATATTGTTGAGTGTTGAGTGGGCGTCAACATTTTTAAGGTGTCGCCAGTATGTAATACAAAATACACTAAACATAGATAATAGTCTTGTTAACATAACATAGATAGGTAGTTGTTTTTAAATGTTAATTGTTTCTAAAACTTCGAGTTAGGCATGAGATTCTCCAATGCATCGGCCTTCTTTATAGTAGACATGTTGCGATTCTTTTCTCTCTTTCGTCTCTTTCGGATCTCCTTAATGAAGTCAAACATTCCTTCTCCTTGGCCAAACTGCTCGCCTTCAGCTAGTGAAATTGGTAATACCTTTCCCCTAGTCTCGGGCAGGTGCAGGCAAAGATATGCTCCAAGAAACATGAATACCGCCACTGTGATACGTGGCAGGGCAATGTAGTAAAGTTCGAGATGTTGAATGTAGGGCGTTATGAATGCTCCCATATTCACAAGCACATATCTCATGGCAAGACCTCGTGAACGTACCGAGGCTGGAATGAGTTCGGTACCGAACTGACCAATAGATTGGCCTGACACTGTACAACAAAACCGAGTTACCATTGCAATAGATATTTTAAGATAAATGTTCGCATTCCGATCCCAGACCATGATCAGCGCCAGAAAGATCGCACAGATGCCTGTACTCATCTGTGCGCTAATCGATGTTGTCTTCCTGCCATATAACTGTTGCATTGGTCCCTGCACAAAGCCTGACGGCAGCACAGCAAGACCAAACAAAGAAGAGACGATAAACGAAGAGATACCGAGACCATCGTAAGAGCGTGTTATAAGGTTTGTCGCTGTTATCGTAAAAAAACTAGGAAGAACACAAGAATGAGTATCGAAAGAGAGCACATTTAACTAGTAGCTCACTTGGATGCAACCATGATCCAGTACGTGCGACATAAGTGGGGCCAATTGAACAGATCATTCAACTTGGGGTTCTCCTCTTCCAATCTCTTTTGGTAGTTCTTCTCACATGTCTTTCGAAAAGCCTCAAAATCTTCCTCGCTGACTGTGTGTCCATTAAACTTGGCAACATTTTTTAGTCGGAGAATGGCTCCATCGATGTCGTTTCGTGTGATCAACCATTGAGCACTTTCCTGCAGCACAGAGTAACTTAATCCCACTAAGAGTACAGGCAACGAGATACAGATAAGGTATAAACGCCACTGTCCTACCCACATGGCCAGCCAAGGGGCTATGACCTGGCTAAGTGAGAAAGAGATGCCCGTGGCGGTGCTCAAGCCAATGTTACGAAGTCTCGGCGACACGTACTCAATGACTGGTAAAAAATAAATTAAGACACAAATTCAAGATAACACGTAAGTAAACATACCCAATATTGCTATCATGTAATAATTAGCACCGGTGCCCAAGCCAGCGACAGAGCGACCAAAGCTAAATGTCAAAAGACTTCCGGAGAATGCAGTTATTATGTCGCCCAGGGAACAAAAAACATTGGCTAGGATCAGAGACTTTTGGCGTCCCAGCGTATCGCCAAGTGAGCCGAACAACCAGCTGCCTACCACTGATCCGAAAAAGTAAAGGGACTGACCCACTCTCCCCTTATAGGCCGAGTCGCAGACCCAGTTGTGCTGCAAGCAAAATTTATAAGTTTATTTTAAAGATAAGATTGACAATTAAATTTATTCAAACCTCGATATTAATACCCTTAAATCCGAAATCGTATTTATATATCCAGTGATCACAGGCCTTGGAACTTATTGTTATATTCCCATTGTCATCTATGGTCTCTAGGCGTGTGCAAGATGGTCGCTCAAAGTTTTCATAGATCTTCGCTATTTCCAGAAACGTTTTATTCTCCAATTTCTCGTGATAGCACCAATGATCGGGGACAGAACCGATTAGATTCTGCGCGAAGTACTGCCATGTCGATATGAATCCGATGTACCCCAAAAATCCTATTAACATGTACTGATATCGACCATTATTACCGCACTTGGCAAGTATTTCATGGAACTCCATGATGGGACGCGACTTGTTCTTGCACGTGTATTCCTCGACAGACTGAAAACATAATCTTTGATAATCTGAAAACTACTAACACTGAAAACTACTACCTCTTTTTCACACAATTCACTCAAGATAAGAACTTTATGACTTCTATTGTGCACAAGTAACGAAACTTACAGTTGAATATCCCAACCTGTTAAATTCGCTTTCCCATATTTTCTAAATTCTTTTAATAAACATATTACCTCAATAATTATTACTAAAAGCGGCGAAAACTTCAGAGTTTACAGTACGATCAAGTGCTTTTAGTTTATGCATGGCGAAGAACAAAATTTAAACTTATACTCTGCCTGATTATTGCTAATCATCAATTTGAGTAGGCAAGAAACTACACTTTTTATACTCTAGCAGATGGTATACCATATTCATTTTGGCCAGGAGTTTGCAACTTACCTTAGGAGACATGTCCGACCCCATAAAGTAAAAATATGTTGAGTGGGAGTCAAACTAGCCATGTCTATGTATCCGTCTGTCAGTGCAACGAAAACTAGCAAACATTATTCTTTTTGCAGCACGCTGTAAATTGGTCGGAACATGCCGAGTGAACCGATTTTTGTTAATTAAAAGATGTTGCAACTGTTAATATTTGTATATTATTTGATTATATTATATACGAGTAATATTACATTTTTCCGTAATTCAAGCGTTTGCGCCTTGGCGTCTTTGTTTCGAATAATTCTAATCAAGTTAATTATATCGACTTACCGCCATTTCGATAAATCATTGATCTAGTCTAACAATAAGTGTTCAGCAATTTACGAATATCGGCTATAAACAACTGAACTAGAAATATCGGCTATAAATAGATATCGCAAATATAATTAATAAATACGTTATCAATTAAATAAATCAATTATAAACAAAATCAATTTAAAGCTTACACAACTGAACTTACTAGATCGTACTACTTCTATATAATATATTGTGCAATATCGAATATATATAATATGTATGAAGATCAGTTTTAATTTTAAATATAACTTAACTTGTCAATGACAATTAAAGTAAGACAAAATATTTAATACGAGTATGTACAAAGAATCTGCAAGGGTATATAACTTCCGACATGCCGACGGTAGATTCAACATTGAGATTGTATACGTTGCCTTGTAACATGTACTATATTTTCACTGTAGACATATATAGAATTACTCTTATTTACTGGAGTTACTTAATACTTTATTCATTTCTCTCTTTAACCTTTCTCTTTCTAACTTACCGTCACTCTCGTTCTTTACAATAATCACACAAAAGATCTTTTTTTTATCTCACACTATTAAAGGTGTCTTCCGTACTATATTATAAGTATTATATTATAGAGGTGTAAAATCATCGATTGTGCTAATAGAACTCTTTACTCGATATAATGCGGACTCGACAAATCAGAGGAAGAAAAATATCAAGGTAAGAATTTTCACGCTTAGTTCTTCAATAGATCTTCGGTGAGACACACCTGTTGGCCCTAGGTGTTAGGTAGCTCGTGCGTCATGAATATTTTCAGCACCTTCTTGTCTCTGGTAGTCATTGTTCAGGTCAATGGCTCAGCCTGGGCGCAGCGCAGTCGGGCAAGTCGATCGATGATATACCCAGAACTCGCTCCAACTCCCGTAACTTTCTTATGCGCTATTGGAATACCCGTCGAGGACCTTGCGTTCGAGACACTCGTCTCGGGCTACGCTCTACGGATGCAGTACTTCCTGCCCACCAATGCATCGCAGGTGACGCGTATTTACCTGACACCGCAACAGATTACGGACCGCAGATACAGGAAACCGTCGAAGCCCAACCTGGGATCAATATATCGCTGGATTATTTATCGTGCCATTGAAATGATACTGCAAAACATGGGACTGGCGGGACACAGCTGTCTGTTGCGTGTAATCTGCGAACACGCCTCCCATCCGCTGAGCCACGAGAGTGGCCTACTAAGTGAGCTGCTGCACATCGTACTGACCCCATCGAGTTCCAGTGATGCACCGACCATGTACAAAGATCACGCCTATCTCTCGGCGGAGCGCATCGGGCGACGTGGTGTGAGCAGCTGTGAAGCAGCCTATGGACGCAAGTGCAACAGATCTCCCATTGACCTTATAAGCGTGCTGCTCACATTGAATTAGTAGCTGGAAAATGATCTGCAGTATCTGTGTATCGAGTTTAGTATTTAGTTCAAATAATAAAGATACAAATTTAACTACTAATCTCAGTCTGTTTATTTCTACTATGACTTTTGGCCAACAACAATTAAATTATGCAATGTTATTCCTTGCCATTCTTGTTGTTGTTGTTCTTGTTCACCCCCAGAATGACGTGCGTAGGTGTGATAATTACAAAGTTGATAAACATTTTAATTAGTTTTCGCACTGGTTGCCTGATCCGCATGCCAAATCGGCATCAATTGTAATTACGCACACGCTGCGTATGCGTAATGTTCGTGTTAAGAGTACTGCGTGACAGTATGGAAATGTGCATGTATGCGTGTATGTGCGTGTGTGTGACAGTTAATCATGCAGCTGGCAGAGCACTTAATATACTTAAATTTAAATGACAAACACAATTAAGATGAATAATGTGCGCCGACTTGTAATACAAATTTATTTCGCAGATTCGCTCATTAGAACCTCCCAAACACGTTCTGTTATTCCCCCACCCACCCCCTCGCAACAGGCTTAAATACTTTGTCCATGTGTGTCCTTGTCCATGTGCGGAGCTCAGAAGGCCGTAAAATAATTACACACATTGAATAAAGCGCGACATGAAACAGCAACAGAAACAGAAACAGAGAAACAAACAAAGCGATGGGGTTGCCCTGCTCCAGGGGGATGCAGCTTGCGGGGGCTACAAGGGAAATGGAGAGGCAGGCAGCTGCTGGATAGACTCATAGTGTTTGCTGCTGGCATTTCAATGACGCTGACCAAATGAGTTCAATATTAATTAGCTGCCTGCCGACGCGTGAGACAACTAGCGGGGCGAGGTGGGCGAATCCCTTGCAACGCGTTGCGCATACGCCGCGTTGGCTCGAGGCAGTAGTTTCACGCTGTAAATGAAAG
Organism: Zaprionus davidi; assembly: GCA_018903715.1. Classification (NCBI taxonomy): domain Eukaryota; kingdom Metazoa; phylum Arthropoda; class Insecta; order Diptera; family Drosophilidae; genus Zaprionus; species Zaprionus davidi. Next base: position 8,139,050 of record JAEIGL010000003.1, read on the forward strand.
CAAAATATTGCTTAGTAAATAGCAGACACACACGAACACACAGCCACTCGCATACAGAACACACATCAACACACACAGACACTCGCGAGGCAGCAAAATTAGTTGTATTTGAAATGCCCTCAAAGGAAACTTTTTAGGGGCTTTTGCAACATTAAAATAACAATAAAATAATTGAAATTGGGCAACTATGTAGAGCCAGAATCTCTAGCCCTGGCTCTTGCTCTGGCTCGGGTCGGGGGCAGGGTCGGGATCGGGGTCGGTCTGGTCATATGCTAATTTGCCGGGTTTGCTTTGCCGGGCAGCTGTTGCCGTTTGTCTTTCATTTTGAGCGTTGTATCCCGAGGCCAGGCACAACAAGAGGCAACAACAACAGGCTAAACATATTTTCCAAAATAATTTTCTCAAATGTAAATGTGATTTTCTCTTTGCGCTTTGTTCTCCATGCGTAACTTTTGACTTTGCAATTGGAAAGTTCCTTAAATTGGGTTTAGTTTTAAATCGAATTAGTAGACAACAGTTTACAGTGAGGCGCCAGTGTTGGCTGGATGGATGCTCACACACACACATACCCAGCATTCAGTCGTGTTTGAGTCAAACAAAAAGTTGTAGATTTATTACAAAACAAAATAATAACATTTAAATAGCAAATTCCAGAGCGGTGGCCTTGGCATGCTAAATTTGAATTATACAATAGCTGCGCATGGTAAAGATGAACTCGTTTGCTAAACGAGACATGGTTTAATTAAGTTAATTACCTTAGCATATGTTCACTTCGTGTAGTCAACAACAGCTTCAACGAGGTAACTTCTAGCAAGGTACAACCTACAGCGGTTTTAAGCCACCTTCAACTTGCATAAATTTCCCTTCGGCCGAGACTGACAGGCGAGACATTTGTCGAGTTGACCTCACGTCCCGAATATGCCAACTTGCAAAATGGTTGACTAAACTCAAATCCTTTAACGCAAAACAAATTTTTTCGGTGAGCTGAAGAGGTGAAGGGGTGGGGGATGAGTAGGGGAGAGGGCTGTCAAAGATTTGCAATTTTGTAGTGTAAAATTTATGGGCGAACGTTAAGATAAACGTTGTGTCATTGATTAACGAGTCGGTGTCGAGCGAGCTAAGAGAGAGAGAGAGTGTAAGAGAGGGACGGAGGGTTCCGGTTCGACTCGCATGTTTCGGGCTGAGGAAAACGTTTTGACTGGAAATGATTACGCCCAAAACTTAACAGATAAAACCCGGCAAAAAGGAAGCGCCCATAAATCAGTAGGTAAATGTGACTTGCCCGGCCCAGTCCGAGTCGGAGTTGGACATTGTCGAACACTTAACGTGCAACAGGAGCAAGGGGACCAAGCTGCGACTACAGATGAGAAGTAAGCGTTGTGCAGGCCCAGGACTACGGATAAGTGGCGGCAGTTGTTGCAGGACAAAGGACAGTGCCAGCCAGAGAAGGAAGAGGAGGAGTAGGAATGCAGGGGGAGTGGCTGGGAAGAGTGGGGCAAGAGGGACACAGATTGGCAACATTTGATGGCAAAAGTTACGCTCGCATTTATCTTTCGTGCACTTGTGAGTTTCTTGAACCGCAGCCAAGCTGCGACAACTGCAGTTGAAGTGGTGCAAGGAGAGTGTCCTCCCTGAAAAGGTGGAGGGGAGCAAGTGTAGGTAACAACAAAACAAACAGCACGTACACTCCACAAAGAAGAAGGGCGTGCCAAGCAGTTGATGTTATTGAATTTTGTGGCTTAAAACGGCAGCTTAAAGCTGACACTGACGTTGACAAATGAACGAACTATCGAACGAGCGCAGTCACAATAAGCAATTGTTTCTCGTAATACTCGATCTTAATTGTTGCCAATTAAGAACTCGACAGGCCACTCGATCCGGGTAGGGTTAACTGCCGCATAACCGGATGAATGTCGAATCATTAACGCAACACAAGTCCTTCCCGACTCGATTCTTATTTATTGCATTCGCAATTAACCCGCTTGTGGAGTGCAACTGCAATCGATTAATTCCCTGGGATTTATCGAAGCAGTTTGCGGCTTCTGACATCAGCTGAGGTTGCGGTTCCATCACTTACCACTATCACTTATCGATATGTTTACCATACTTATTGAATGCTGTTACTCGTTGTTTTTAAACATACATTATTTATTTAAATACCAGTCTTAATTCTTATTAAGTCTTATTCTTAAACAACTGTTTTGCTCACAGCAACTATCGAGAACCTCATAATTATTACTTATCGTTGTATACACTGTTTACAATATTTAAATTGCATTATTAAAACTATATTGATAAATACAATGTGTATGGGTATTAACTATCGTTAACTATCGTTAACAAAGTTCTGCCGTCTATCGATTATTATCGACAAAGCGTTGCTGTATATCGCTTTTCAATTATCTGCAATATGATTGCAATTTGTCAACTACAGCCGCATCAACAACAACGACAACAACAATTGCTGTCTGCTCGTCGCCCTTCCCCACCTGAATTCACTCACCTGCCAACCACGTCATCAATTTCCGCTTGCCACAATCGAAACTCGTCGCTATCGCTATCGCTATCGCCGTTGCCATTGCCGTTGAATTTTCTTCAACTCGCGACAATTTGCATGCATGACAAGCTAATTTGGAGCCGTTGCAACCCTCCTGCCAGCCTCGTCGTATCCACAGACTGTTGGTAATTGCGCCGCATTGATGTAATGACAGAATGCTACACCTTCAACTCCAGCTGCAACTCCGTTTCCGACCTCAACTTCAACTCCAACTTCATTTCGGTCGCCTACGCGATGTTTGCCATTTTCGCGGTGCGTTGACAAATCGTCTCTTGCTTGGGGCCTGTTGTTGTAGGTGCTTATTGCCATCGTTGTTGTTGTAGCTGCTTATTGCTGTTGTGGTTGTTAGTGTTGACGTTCTTGTTGTTGCTGTTGCTATGCATCAAGGCATGCCAGGCAAAGTGGTCGCTCTGCTCTGCTTTGTTCTGCTCATGTTTATGTTTATGTTGATGTCTAACGTGTTTCTCCCCCTCTACCACACACCCACCATCACATGAACAGCCTTTGTGTGCCTTGATTTATGTGGCGCAAAATAATTTACAATCCATGTTGAATTTCGACAGGGTGGCAACGCTCAAGACAGCCAGACAGACAACGAGAGCCTGCTCAGGGATGTGAAGTCAGCTTAAATTATGGATTTGCATGCAGATTGCCCAAATCACTCGCAGCAAACTTGACATCACCAAATTGGCCAGTTAATCACATTTATCTGCCTCAACTTTAGACAGCTTGATAAACAAGCCGAGGAGCGAGGGGAATTTGTCGAGAGGGGGGTGGGCAAAAGTTACTCTGAATTAAAGTCATGTATATAATATATATTTACTTGATCAGCCTGAGCAAGTGGGTTTGACCTCTTCCCTCTATTTCCAATGATTGTATTGGTATTTATTTAGCTGTAGAAAATGTATTAAAATCTTAATAAAGTATATATAATATAATACAATAATCTCGTATATATACCATATAAATCAACTTATTCTTTGCACAATTAAAAATGTAAATAAAGAAAACATTATTAATTTTTTTATTACTATTCGCTTTAATTGGACTGTAACTTATTAAGATTTGATAAAGTCAATATGATATTATATTATACATATAAAATAAATTTAAAAAAGATTATTATGTAATTAATAATATAATATTCTTTTAGCCCAAGTAGAACTTAAAATGAGTTCAAAAATTAGCTTCTCTAGCCAGAAAAGATTTCTCAAGGGAGACAATGGAAAAGCGCTTTGATAATGAAATGTAAATGAGACTTCCTTAGTTGCGACACTACGTGCTGGCAACACGTCGTATGTGCGATATTAATTATTCAACGGGCAGCTAAAACGAGGCGGGACGAGCCAAGTGCAAGGACACTTGCTCGGCAGATCGAGTCAGAGTGTGCCGAGATGAATTTAAAGTCGCGCCTCACGCGACAAACACGCGATGCGGCAATAAACGTGCAATTTTCGCAAAATTACAAAAATGTGAGCAAACATTTTATTTGCGCTTTTAACTTTGTTGCCAGTTGCCAGTTGCCTCGCTTGCCTCGACTTGCTGCCTCAGCTGGGCTGGCATAAATCTTTGGCTGCCTTCTTTTATTCCCATTTCGTTTTGTCTGTCTCGCTGCTTTGGCTTTTCTCTTCTCTCTCTTCAGTGCGTGTTGCAGTGACAAGAATTTGAATAATTCGCCAAATGTGCCAAGTTGAAATGTTAAAATTCCCAACGACTTTCCAGCCCCCCTCCTCCCCCTTGCTCCCTTTGCCCTGCGTGGCGGAAGTTGGCAAGCGGCGCGCGCTGTTTCCGGTTTGGCGGAACTGAAGTCACGACTGCCAAATGATTGCAAATGAATGGCAGCGAATGACTGCGAATGTTACCCCCGGGTATGTAGATGCCGCCCTTGCCACTGCCACGCCTTGTCCACCTCCTGCAGAGGATGCGACGCGCAAGTTGCCGCTTAGCTTAATGCATCGTTAAATTTATGGGCGCGCACAAAAATTATTTAACGCAATTTCGCTAATGTGTCGCAGCCATAAACAAAGCAAACAACAAAAACAAAAACGAAGGCAGAAAAAGGGAAAAGAATAGAAGAGAAGGGAAAAGAAGCAGAAAGAAGGGAAAAGAAGGCAAAAGAATAAACAAACGTGGAGAAATGGGCTCATTAGGCAAAAGGAATGCGGCACGCGCTATCTCTCCCTCTCTTTCACTCTGCTGTGCTGATGCTGACATGTGATGCAGCTGCAGCAAGAACAACAACAAGGAGGCCTGCTGCAAATTGTTGCTCTCATTTGCCTTGGCGCTGCGCTTTGATCGCTCGAGAATTTTTCAATAAGCGAACCGTGCACAAATATGTCAAAGCAGCCCCACCTCCTTCTTCTGCTGCTTCTGTTCCCATCTCCAGCTGTTGCTTTGTTATTGAGCGAGAATTAATAAGCAGCAGGCGGAGCAGCAGGAGCTGCAGCATATCGACAGTGGGCGTGACTGCGCCTCGAGGCGTGACTGCTGCGTGACTCAACGGATTCGAGCGAAGGAGGCAGGCAGGCCACACGTAGCTCTCCTCGGAATTTTAAAATGTTAAAGCATTTTAGCGTTGCATACTCTTAGGGGCACAACTATTCAGCACATGAAAGAGATGCTCCAAGACAACAGTTATGCGATTGGAATGGGGTTGGTAGTTGGTAGCGGTGGGTGGGGTAAGAGGGGCATTGTCAGGTGTGTTAGGTAGTTGGATAGCTGCATAGCTGCGGCTAAGCAATTAGTCGAGTAGTCCAGACAACAGACAAATGAATTGCTCAGCTGAAGAATTTGTAGTATATCGTGTGAATGCAATTGCAATGCTGTAGCAGGTAAAGAAAGCATCATCGACAAGTTAGATACTCTTCGTCCAATTGTAAAAGGACGTTTTAACAATTGGAAATCGGAACTAAATCTTTGGAAAACGGTTTCTTGAATTACTTTCGGGTATAAAATTAAAAGAATTGTGCATTTGGAAAGATATTTATATTTTTAAGTGGAAAGATATTCATATTACAAATAATGAATAATCATAATGATAATGAACATAGGCACTTTAAAGAGACTGCCATGCCTTCGTTTGTCTGCTGCCAACACTTGCTCAATGTTAATACACCCGGTTTTGATCATTTACAACGCACATGCCATGTCATTAAGTTACAGTGAGAAAGAGAGAGGGAAATTGGGCAAGAGGGAGATAGTGAGTAAAAGTACAGTGAGTGTGTAATTCGTTTAAAATAAACACATCAATTTGATCAACTGCTGAGAAGTTTTCGAATACCTTAAAGAACTTTTCATTTTGTTAAACTTTTCTCTCGTTTTCTTCAAAGAGCAGTCGAGTTTAATGTTTATTGCCCTTTAAACTTAAGGTATCAAGTTATAAACCAAGACGGCAGCTTGTTTATTACTCACACACTGACACGCACACAGTCAGACAATACAGCAGAGACAAGGAGCCAAACGAAATCAATTTGCCGGCACAAATATTTGAGCCATAATAAGGCCCCGAAATGGTCTAATTATGCGTGGTCATATGCGGGTCAGTTCCGCCCGAATCAAAGGCTGAGCTTTATGGCTCACAAAATGGACATTTCCCTCTCCCCCCTTTAAAAAGGGTACACACGTGTGCTGTCTGTCTGACTATATCTCTGTCTCTCTCTCTCTCATGCTCCCTCGCTCACACTTTATGCAAATGAGAGACATGCTAATCGAGAGTCGAGTTCTTGTTGCTCCTCTTGTGGGGTTCTTTTGCATATGTAAATTCACTGTCAATTTTTTAGTTGGCGCCTATCGAAGTAAGCCTCCCCGCTTATCCCGACGAAGTTGAACCATTGCCAGGCAACCCGTCAAGGTACAAAAAACCCGAATAAATAGATGACTAGCGGAAGAGATAAACAAACGCAAAGAAGCTGAACTTAAATTAAATTCGTAGCAGGCTTGGGGGGATGAGCTTAAAGCTGCTTTTAATTAACCGAATACTGTATAAATATATACTCGTATACCCTGTAATGTAACAATTGTGTGTGCAAAGAAGAGGAAAGGCTGCAGACGACAGAGCAGGGCTGCTTTTCGAATGACAGCACAAAAAAAGAAACGGGCAGACAGTTTAAAAATGCTAAATCCGCAGAAAGGCAGCATAAAGGGGTTTACAGCTGACACCGGCACACACACACACACCCACAAATACACACACACACCAGCACTGTGAACAGCTGGTGGACTTATTCGAGGGCGGTTCGGGCAGTTCGTGCCCTGGTTTGCCAGGGATGTACCGTGTTTAATTGAGTTTGAAATAGGTGCCAGTTTTTTGGCCTCTCCGGGTACGACGACGCATGAAATTGGCTTAGTTTTAAGTGCTGCCCATGTGTGTGAAGGCGCTCTCTCACTCTCCCTCTCTCTCTCTTTCTCTCTGCAGGTAATGGTGTTAGTGTTGTTGGGTTTCATCGCTCGGGCAACGCACCTTTTTGGCCAGAACCCAATTAAGTTAACATGGCGGTCCTTTGCGGGCTCTGCCAACTCAAAAATCTGTTTAGTCTGAAATTAATTTACTTTTAATTATAATTTCCCTTGAGAATATATTGTGATATACTCAGAGTTCTCACCAGTAAATCCACCCCTGTACTATACGTTGCACTGGACAATTGAATATAAAAATTGAAATTCTTGCGATGCGGCGCATTGTAATATTCCAATTTATGTGCCCACTTCCTCCAAAATCCTTTTGCCAAATTCATTTATTTCAATTGTTCTCTCGAAGCTCAAACGGGACAGCTCCCCCACCCGCCATAACCTCACAAACTGTAGAAAAAACCCCAACGAGCGTAGTCTACTCTACGGCGTAATAAGCAGTTTTTATGCAGCGCGCACCGCCATTTTTATTGTTTCCGGCCGTATTCGGTTTTGTCGGCTGCGCCGTTTAGAAGACAGTGGGCTGTAGTGCTTAAAAAACTGAAATATATCGTATTATCTTAAGTTATATTAATATTATATATATAACTGATTTAATTATAAAGAATGGGCAGATAAGATACTCCAAAGTACCTGTGCCTTTTAAATTTATAGAAAAAGTCTTTACTTATTATTCCCATGTTATATTAGCTTTGATACGGCCTTCGCTTATATGTATTTTTGTTTGCAGAACATTAAGATACTTATTTTATAATACATTATAAATAATCAAAATATTTTAATGATAATCATAAATTGATACAGTTTATGTAGGAATCTGCACCGTGACTGTTTCCTATGTAATGTTATAAATGTATAGATTATTTATAGTCAGTCTGCTTCCGAGAGTCAAACGGTAACAAGGTAATAAATTTGAAAATATAAAGAGTTCAGTTTATTAAAAAACACTACAAGTTTTCATCCAATGTCTTAAAATTAACAAATCTGACATAAGGAAGATTTAAGACAGAAAAAGCAAACAGCTGTGGAAAATGTAATTTACATATCAAAATCTAAAACTGTTTGCATAACTATAAAATACTTGGGGAAATACTTAAATCCCAGTATAACCACAATTTAAGTTAGATTTTTATACATAATATATATATTTTTATACATATTTTTATATATAATATATTTTTTCAAACTTGTATATTTCACCATTGTATTGCCCACTGTGCTGTCAGTCGCGCACTATAGGTGGGCGGTACGGCGCGTTAATGGGCGTGTCGGGTGAGGCACGGTGAGGCACGGGTATTTGCGGACTTTGCAAACTTTTGTCGACATTCTACATTCGTTTCGTTTCATACCATTTCGTTTCGTTTTTATTTTATTTTATTTTATAACCCCGAAACCGAATAAACGAATAAAACAAAACAAAAGTTTTTCAACTTTTTGCATTGTGCCGCCTTTTGGCCGCCTTTTTGCCGTTTGCATTGTGTTTGGCATCCGAATGGCATCGTTTCGAGGCCTCAAAGTCTCTTGACAGAGAGAGCGAGACTTGGTATGGTATCTCTTTATGAGTGTCTGTCGATGGGCGGACATACCTCCCTCCCTCTATCCCTCTCCCTTGCCAACGGATTTCCTGTCGAACCGGCTAAACTTTTTGCTGCCAAATTACTTACAAAGTACTTATTTGCCTATTTTAAAAGCCATTTCTGTGAATGCCAACAACAAGAGTGGAGAGGGAGGGAGGGAGATAGGGAAGCGAAAGAGGCAGATAGGTGGTAAATAGAGGGAAATAGACTGCGTTGATAGACTGAGGACTTTCCTAAGAATTGTAATAAAATTAGTCTGATTCTGCAGCTGAATAAACAACTACCTGATAAGCATAATCATGTCCGAGCGAGATGGCAAATGTGTGTGCGAGCGAGGCAGCTGACTGAGAACTCGTCGCATAGCCCTTTCTGCACATAATCACTGGAAAGTTTTCACCGATCCTGAAATTGAACCAGTCTGAAAATGCGAGAGATGAGAAATACGAAATGCGGACACAACAATTTGCATAAAATGTTGCAAGTTTCACGCCTCCCTTGCGTCTTTCCTACTCTCTTTCCCTTTCCTTCTCTACCTCTCTGCGAACGTCCCGTCTACCCGGAAATTCACTTGGCATTTTTATTAAATTTTATTATTATGTTTTGCATAATTTGCCTCGTCCCTTTTCTTTTTCCTCTGGGCTGACTAGAGGAAATGCATGAAGGAAGACGCAAAAAGGGAAATTTAAATCAAAACAATCTTTAGCTTTTTTCCGTCGGCTGTGAAAGTGCCCCGACTTGGAAGTCATATGCTAATGCTTTGCATACATTTTGTGAAGATTTATAAAAATAGCCGCCACTTCGTTGGTTAATTGCATGCTTGCGAGAAGGTAAGCTGAAAAGGGTCGAGAGAGCGAAAGAGAAAGACAGGAAAATAGAAAGAGAGAGAGTGAGAGAGAGTGCGAGAGTGAGAGAGTGAGAGTGAGAGTAATAGTGAGAGTGAGAGAGACAGACAGACAGACAGACAGACAGACAGAGAGACAGAGAGACAGAGAGACAGAGAGACAGAGAAACAAAGAGACAAAGAGACAAAGAGACAAAGAGACAAAGACACAAAGACACAAAGACACAAAGACACAAAGACACAAAGACACAAAGATACAGAGACACAAAGACACAGAAAGACAGAGAGACATAGACAAAGACACAGAGAGACAAAAGCAAAAGCAAAAGCAAAAGACAAAGCAAAAGCAAAAACAAAAGCAAAAACAAAAGCAAAAGCCAAGCAAAAGCAAAAACAAAAGCAAATGCCAAGCAAAAGCAAAAGAAAAAGCAAAAGCAAAAGCAAAAGCAAAAGCAAAAGCAAAAGCAAAGACAAAAGCAAAGGGCCAACGGCAAAGAGCAAAGGACAAAGGGCAAAGTCAAACGCAAAAGCAAAAGCAAAAGCAAAAGCAAAAGCAAAAGCAAAAGCAAAGACAAAAGCCGAGGGCCAAGGGCCAAGCGCCAAGGGCCAAGGGTCAAGGCTCAAGGGTCAAGGGCAAAGGGCAATGGTTAATCGTATTATTACCTTCGATTAACTTCGATAACTGTAATAACTAGATTCCTTTTACTTATTTAAAGCTCAGTTTGTTGTCCAAACTAGACTGCCTTTCAGCTTTGAAACTGTGCTTTCTTCTGAAATACGATACGATCTTAGACTATCGTCAGGAATCCTTATACCGTGCGATGCATGAAACAGAGATGAATAATTGAATACATTTTTATTCAGAATGATTTGTTAGAACTCATTACAGGGTATCTTATAGCCGAGTGCAATGTACTATTATAGACTGCAGCACTTAACGTTTTCGTCTTTCAAACTAAACAGTTTTTATTCCAAAAACAAACAACCCTTGCATCCATTATTTGCTGGCAGAACTTATCTAAATACAATTTCCAATCGATTAGTCACATTCGAGTTTCGTTTTTGCATGCCAAGAAAAGTAGAGAAAGCCGATAACATTTGGGGTGCAGGTGATGCCACATGGAACACAAAGAGGAGAAGAATAACGAGACGAGGAGTGTTGTGTGTGGCATGAAATGTAGAAGAGAGGCAACTCTTTAGTTCAACAATGGGCACAACTTGGCGGCGATGGTAAGCGGACTCAATCAATGCCAAAGTCATTTGGCAAACGAACTTTAGAGCAGAGGAGGCAATCACGTCAGCTTGAATGCACAGCAGAAGAGGAGGGGCATAAAGGGAGATGAAGAAAGATTTCTTAATCTATCGCATCAAATTAGGCAGCAGAGAGAGAGAGAGAGAAAGGAAAGGGGCGAGTGGTGAGTGGTGAGTAAATAACTGGAAACTAACCAACTGGCCTTGTCATCGATACGAATTCCCCACGCGGCAGTTTCGCGAGAAATTCCGCAAATAGTTTTGCGCTGCGCAAGGCGCCAAAACAGCCAAAATAGCCAAAAAAGCCAAAATGCGACAATTAATTTCTGTGAATTATGACCGCAAAGCGAAAACGTTGGCGCTAATGCGATGTCCGCCATTGGCAGAGAACATGAACAGCTGTCAGTGTGTGTGCACACACACACACACACACACACACAGTAGCATAACGAGTGCGATTCTTTTGTGTTATGTCCGAAATGTGGTTGGGAAAGTTGTTGGCTAACAGCCTTTTCGGTTAGCCTTTTTGGCCATAATGCAGTATCATGCAGCAGCAGCAGCTCCCCAACGTGTCATTTGCAAATATGAATGTGACAATTTGCTGTTGGACAGTGTAAGGGGGGCCACACGCGGCGTATACGTGATATTTGTATGCAAATACGAGTATGTCGAGGCTTTAAAAAGCAGCCCCAGTTACGAGCACGAACACTTTTGAGCGAGGCATATCTAAGGCTAGACAGGACAGGCACACACACAAATACTGACAAGCACACACACACACGCGCACACTTGCACACAGTGCCAACTGTCGCCACAGTCGCTGTGACATTGCCATTATTTATGGCCAAACAATTGAGGCGGCCCCGAGTTCAAACTATTGTTCGATGCACGTGAAACAGAAAAACAGCACAGCAGAAAAATGACACACACACACACCGAGATACACACACACAAGCACAGCTGGCTGACAAAAAGCTAACAAAATGGCGGCAAAACAACGCGGAAGTCGCGAGCTGAGCGCGGCTAAAAATGCTCGTAAAGTACAATGAACCGCAAGAGTTGCATTCTCTCTGCAGCTCTGTGTGTGTGTGTGAGTGTATTTGAAGTTGAGTGGATTTGAGCGAAAGAAATGACAGAGAATTGTGTTTGTGTGTGGCAGGCAAAAAGCAGGGCGCACTGTTATTGCTGCAGCAGTTGGCATCATTTATTTTTGTGGTGCCCCAAACAAAGCGATAAGTCGGCCGAAAGAGCATAGATACTGCTGGTCTCTCTCTCTCTCTCTCTCTCTCTCTCTCTCTCTCTCTCTCTCTCTCTGTGTGCGTGTGTCTGTGACATTCTGATTTGCAACGAACTCGTACAAGTTTTCACGAAAGAATTTCAACAATTCGAGATCGACTTCATTTCGTTGTGGCAGACAAATAAATTTCTTGATTACCGATGAAACTACAGGAGCCTGAAAGTAGTTTTCAAGCCCCGCAAGCGTCGGCTTATCGCGAAGCAAACTTTTAATTAATTCTCTGTTACACGTGTCGTATACGTGATGCGCTTTGAATATTTGAACAGTACTGCACAGAGAGCGCACTTTTATAGCTGCCGCCAACAATTGTTCTGCCTCTTCTTCATGCGTTTTTTTCTCTCTGTCTCTCGCATTTGTTATATTTATACCCTTCGACCATTGAAAATGGTCAAAAAAGGGTATACTAACTTTGTGCAAATGTATGTAACAGGCATAAGGAGGCGTGGGAGACCCCATAAAGTATATATATTCTTGCTCAGGATCACAAGTCGAGTCGATTGAGCCATGTCTGTCTGTCTGTCCGTCTGTCCGTCTGTCCGTCTGTCTGTGTGAACGCACAGATCTCAGCTATTATAAAAGCTAGAGTTACCAAACTTGGCAGGAAGACTCCTGTGTACTATAAGCAGATGAAGTTTATTTCAAATGTTAGGTGCCACGCCCACCGCCCCCACAAATCAATAATTTAATTTTTGAACTTAATTTGTAAGCGCTGTATATAAGATACAACTTTCTGAGTTTAACATATACTAAGCTAAATGAAATATCTACGTAGTCCCCAAATTACAATCCAATCGAACAATAAACACAGAAGTTATTTAAGAACGTATGAGCATAAAACCAAGTGCTTCTGTCAGCTAACAAGGGAGGCGGGCGAGCGCGAAGCGCGAGCGCCATCTGTCGGGATTAATTTCAAAGCATGTGCATATGCATATGTGTATAAATTTAACAAATTAAACTACACGGGAACATAGGTCGAAGGGTATCCCACTGTCGCGTTTTGCGCGATTGTTGCTCTCGTTTTATGTTGTTGTTGTTGTTGACCTATTGTTGCTTTTGTTGCTGTGGCTACTGTGCTTACAGCCTTATCATTTAAATATTGAATGAAAGCCACAATAGCTGAATGACTGACCAACTGGCTGAATGGCTAAAAGGATGAACACGTAATGCATGTTAATTAAATTGTTGTATTCCTTTTGGCTTAAATCAATTCAATGTATTGTACGATATATGAAATATTTCTCGCTGCATGAGAATTAAATTAAAATCCCGATGCATTTAATGGACTCAATCAAATAATTATTAATGCAAGACAATGCAAGGGGCGGGAGGCGAGAGGTTCAACTGGGGAATAACTAGCATTGCCTTAATTACTTTCGGCTGAATTGGCAATATCTAAAATAGTTTTTCAATATTTCTTACTCATAAATCTAATCACTTAAGTAAGGCAAAGAAGATGAAGAAGTTGAGGAAGTTCTTGCCACAGAGTCGAAGAGCAAACGGCAAACAACCTATGAGGCGATAACCAAATTACGCAATCTACTTAAAGTCGACCCCCAGTCCAGACCGCGATTCACCCGCCTTATGAACCGCATTCTGTTTATAGCACCCGCAGTTCGAAAGTTTTTCATTCAATTCACTTAAGTTTCTTTTGCTTCTTGTTGCAACCTGCAACTGTGTGTGCTCAAGGTGCACGCTCCTCTGCGGGGTTACCAGCCAACCTGCTGGCCTCGATTCTCGTGCAAAAGTTTCGCTGCAAAGTAAAACATGAAAACATGGCCAGGTCAGGTGAGGTGCTTGCAGCCAGCTCCAGCTCCGGCTAATGGTGTTTATTGCATTTACTCTCCTGCTGGCACTTAAATCGGCATCGCAAGGGGCGAGCAGCGAGGGGCGAGCAGCGCATTCGACTGTGACACTGTTACTCCCGACCTGGGAATAGGAATGGGAATGGGAACTGAGAGTGACGGGGAAAGTCAACGATGCCACTGCAGAGGCAACACCTGCAGCTACTACGCAAATAGCCTGAAGACGTTTCCGTATCCGGGTCCGGCTACATCTCCTTCTCTGTCACCGGCCACGTCTCCGCCTCTATCTCCATCTCTGTCTCCATATTCGCCAACAGCTTCGTCTCCATCTCCTGCAAGTCAACAGCTGGCAAAGTCGTCTGTGTGGAAGAAAGTGCTAAGTAAATTCACAACACAAAGTGTACAAAAGCAGCAGGTGGAGCTGTTGGCCAAGTTGGTCAGAGGTGGCTGCTGCGGCTGCAACATTCAACAAAATGCGCAGTCAGCAGCAACCCCTGACCCCGTTGACCCCCTTCTAGCTGCACCCAGCGACGATTACGGACGAGATTTGGCTGCAGCAAACTTTGATTAAATCTCATGACAAACTGAGCCAAGGTTCTCTCGCTTCCTCTGACTTCTCCCTCTCTCGGGACAGACTCAAGTGGTTTGCCACTGAGTCAATTGACTGGCAGCTGCAAAGAGAGAGGGGAGAGAGAAAGAGAGAGAGAGAGAGAGAGGAAGAGAGAAAGAATGAGGACGAGAGCTGCGAGGCTTGGAGCAAATAAATTCATTAAGCGATTAGATGCGCCCTGCAGGCGATGCACAATCTGAGCCTGAGATGTGTTCTCCCTCTCCCCACCTCTCTCACTCTGTCTCTCCGTCTCTCTGCATATCCTTGGGGCCATGGTAAAATATTCAGTAACCCGGATTAAGTGGATTTAATGTCAGCTATTATTGTCTTTGTTTTTGCTCAATTCAGTTCGGCAATAAACAATCTGAATTATTCAAGAGAATCGAGGAAAGGAGCAACAACTGAACATTGTCAAAATTGGGGAGGACAACAAGCTGATAGTCTTTAGGTGCATAAGATAAAATACCTGCCTGGGCACTATGTTGAGTTTTGACCTAACCCAATTGACTGATACAAACAGAACAAAACCCAAAACTGGTCTCATAATAGAAATGTATTTATGCCAAAGGCTTAAAGAAAATAAACATCGAATCTTAATAGAAGGTAACATCGAATTTAAGTTCATATAAAGTATTTTTCTGATCTTTTTCAATCATTATGTCCGTATGAACGCACTGATCTTAGCAACTCATAGTGACAAGCACATCAAATTTGATTTGAAGATTCCAGTAAACCACTTGCAGATAAAGTTCACTTCGCAAAGGCCAAACAAATATCACATAAAACAATATTTCGACATACACTTAATACAACTAACTATAAAGCTTATTTTAAATTGACCCCAAAGGTTTGCTTAGTTCTCTGCTTGTCTAAAAGTTAGGTTACTTAAATATATAAAATAACATTCTAATTTTATTTAAAATATTCAGTGTTGAAGGGTTTTACAATTGGGGTAAAGAATAACTTTTTTAGTTTGTCTTGCAGGATCACAGCTTGGTCTTTAAATGCAACTTTAACTTACCCCTAATTCTTATCTTGTTCCCTCTTCGCTGTTACATTGCTGCAATATGTAAAGCTGTCTTCTGCTCATTAATAGCTCCATTAGACAAGTCAAAGTAACTCTTAACTCCTCTATAAAGTAACCCCTCTGCACTGTAGTGAATACAAGTAATTTATCTCAATTAAACGTGGATTACGAATTATGAATATTGATTTATGAACAATGCGCCTGCTTCCGGCTTTCGAGTGTTGCGATATCTCCTCCTGTGCTAATTCGATTTGGCACAAAGGTATGTGAACTGTCTCTTTGCCTCTCTTCTTCTCCCTCTCTCTCTCTCTCTCTGTCTCTTCCACTTTGTTTCTAGTCTAGGCCCGAATTTAGATAGAGGGAGCGGATTGTGTTTGTGTGCTTTGTGTGCCGACAAATTCATTAGCAGACAAAGCACAAAGGCAAAGCGGGATGATGTGGGCTGCCTTTCTGTGTAGGAGACTACTACACTGTGCAGACTGCACTGGGCCCAATTCCGTCTGGATGCACTTTTGTATTTTCCAATTATAGACGAGTGTCAAACTTTGCCCCGCTTCTTTCCATTTTATGAGACAAAGTACGCAGATAGTGCAAAGTTTATGCGCGGCTTCTTCTTCTGCTGCTGCTTGGGCTTCTTCGTCATCTTGTTTATTTCCGCTCGCAACTTAATGTCGAGTAGTTGATTTATAATTTTGCAATTTGGCGAAGAAGTCGTGATGAGAAGTGAGACAGAGAGAGAGGGAGAAGGGAAAGACTTTATGATGCTTTGACTGTGCAATCTACAGAGTGTCCTGCGACAGGACACGGCTATGGCCACGGGCACGGCATTTAATGGCCAACAATAAAAACAGCACCGACAACAAGCAGCAGAACAACAACAAGCAGCGGGAGCAGAGCGGTTGACCTAATGAGCTTCAGGCCGCAGACAGCAAAAGAAATTGACACGCCGCAGCAGCAGCAGCAGCGACAGCAGCGTCTCATTTAATTGTGCAAACTGGAGTCTTGCTCGGTGCGGGACACTGTGTGTGTTCTGTCTCCTAATGAAGCTGGCTGTCAACGCGGCTAATGTCGATAAGGTCGTCGTGGAGCGTTGGGCGTACGGAGGGGGGCGTGGCTCATAAAGAGGCGCCATAAAAGCGAGCGGCAAACGCCACTTGGCGTTGCCCTGCTGGATGAGGGGGAGGCAGCGCAAGTGGTTGCCGCTTATCAGTGTCGTGTAGCAAGCACTTACAAACACACACACACACACCACTAAACATATTTCATCAGCTCAAACACAGTTTGGCCAGCGAACTTGATGGCACAAAGAACTTTGTCCCTATTTTCGGGGTCGCATTGTTAACTGGGTGGGGGAGAAGGGTGACTGGGTTGGGGTACTGAATTAATGCTCATCTCAGGGAGGTACGCAAGAGGGGCTGGGTACGCCTTGTGGGGTTAATGCGGTTGCTCATTAGTAAAATAATTGCCAACTAATTGGCTTCAACTCCAGCTGCGACAACGGATAAAAGGGGGAGGGGAAGAGAAAACAGCGTTGTTGCTCGGCAACAGGATTAGTCGCAGTCTGATTGAAACACTTGAGATCAGAAATTGAAACTAATTTCAAATGGCATTACATAAATCAAAGATTGCAGATTACAAACATAAGGTTACAAGTATAAACTACAACCATGAGGAAATATCAGGAGAGGAGAAAGGAGTTGACAGTGGAACTGCGGAAGGTTCAGCAGAAGATTCAAATGAGCTAAATTTAGTTTCCATATCAGTAAATTCTGATTGGAGATTGGAAAATGCGGCACGCAACTTCTTCGTAGCTTTTTTTGATTTTTATAACTGCTGCCCACAGGGTAGAACCGTATAATAACTTTGTGCTAGCCGGAAATGTATGTAAACAGTCAGAATGAGGCGTGGAATTCCCCACAAACTATATATCATACTATATATTCTGAATCAGCCGACTCGATATAGCCATATCCGTCTATTCGTTTGTCTGTCTGTCCGTATAAAAACCTAGATCTCACAGACTATAATTGCTTGAGCTACCAAATTTGGTATCAATATGTAGCTAGATTAACTCAATAACTACCAACGCCCAAAAAATTTCTTTAAATTTGATACTGATTTTAAAGCCACTTCCTAAAAGTATGCAACACAAAATATTCAAAAGAAATCTTGAAAAATAATAATTGGCCAGTAGATTGTATTGCCGCTGTACGTTATAAACCCAACCGGCTCGTTTTGACTTATTTACAGAACGCAGCAACACGAAGCATGTCACGATCGATATTTCCTGTACTGGTATCTATACGATATATCCAATATATTTCTTGTAACAATAGCCAGCACGTACAAGTTCTTGCGACTCGACTGTGTGCGATAATCATCGTATACAACTTGAATTCTCTGCTTGTTAATCAGTTTTCTATAGAATATTTATATTTAAAAAATAACAAATGCAGGTCGTAAGCCACGCCATTATTTAAAAATTATATATGGTATAAATTGGCCAATTGATCCTAAGAGTCGTAGATTTAGTGATTCTATGATGACAAACTGCTCGTTGCTTTTCCACCTTTCTCTGGACTGATTCTATAATCGAATCACCCTGTAATGTCGCAGTCCTAGCACTCAGACACTCTGACTGCATCATTGAGAGAGATGATTGTGTGTGCTTTGCTCTTTTATTATTGAGACTTAACGAGGTCTCTCAGCGGCCGCAGGTTGCTTGGACAGCCAACTCTTGGCCATAAAAACGTAATCAAACTTTACTGATTAAAGTGAAAATGCGCAAAAATTATTCACTCAGCGAGCGCAAGAAAAGTGCAAAGTCATCAGTTTAGTGCAGCTTGAAGAATGGAAATTGGAGTATTACCATAAACACTTTTTGAACTTTGAATGGAAAATGAAATGAGAAAGTAGCAATATGATGGAAAGTTAAAGTTGGCTTCAAGTTAATAGTCAAACAAGGCGAGAGACACGAACTAAAACATACATTGAAGTAGGCCTCATTCGTTCTGTTCCTTCACTTCAGTCTTTTGAGAGTTTAACAGTATATTAATTCAGTAGTTTTAAGCATACGATAGGGAACGGTTCGGTCTTATGCAATTCAAAAAACACTTTTTTTTTTGATATTTTTATAAAATAATGGAATATACATCATTTGATTCAATGTGCGAAAATATTTTTTCAGCTCAAAATTTTTTTTCTGTACCCGCGCAGCAGGAGCAAATAGAAAAGCAAAATTCGGCAACGGCCAATTGCTCGCTTTTGGACCTCGATATCCTTCGCTTTGAAGTCGGCGGAGGGGACGCATTCTGTAGCGGCTTCAATGATGATGCCGACCTGTCAAGTAGTAGGGCAGATGACAACATCATGGCAGCGGCTGCAGCTAACGTAGGAGCAGTAGGAGCAGTAGGAGCAGTAGGAGCGACAGCCGAATTTGAGATTGCACCAGCAGTATCAGCATCGGTGTCATCAGTATCACCATCATCGTCGGCGGCTCAAGCAGCAGAACCAGCAACAGCTGCATCGGCCTTCCTGCGATTGGGGACTGACGATATGGAAAACTTGGCCTTGACCAAGAACTATTCCAACTGTAATGGCAATGTCAGTGGCAATGGAAATGGCAATGGCAATGCCAATGGGAATGGGAATGGGAATGCCAATAACAATGGCAATAACAATGGCAACGCTAGTGGCAGTGGAATTAATTGGGCATGGAGTGGCAACAACCTAATCGAGAACCGATCTTCACCGTTTAGCGGCTGTCTCTGGCCGCCGTTCACTCGTCAATCGCTTCCGGTGCCATCCATACAGATCGGAGAGGAGAAGTTCACATTGTGCCGAGACACGACATTCGTGCTCGGCATGCGATTGAATGTTACAAAGAACGACATCATTACGTTCTTTGGCAAGATTGGACACATCAAAGTAGACGAACGCACACTGAAGCCCAAGATCTACGTATACAAGAACAAGCTGACCGGGCGCTCAAGGGGTAAGGCGACAATAACTTACACCAGTGCATATTCAGCCCAGGCTGCCATTCACTTTCTGGATGGATCAAAGTTTCTGGGACAAACGCTGAGTGTATTGCCGGCTTATCGCTCAATACGGCCCGGCCATGGCGTATGCTACGGTTACGCCCAGGATCCGGCCATACAGCAGCCACGCCAGCAAAAGAAATGGAAGCCGGCCATAGATAATTGGGTCTGCCAGCTTTGCCAAAATAGCAACTTTGTTTGGCGTCTCAATTGCAATCGCTGTCGGGTTAGCAAGTCCGAGGCAATTGTCCCATCCACTGATAACTTGGCATCCAGCTGGCGTTCTTATAAATATGATTGGACGTGCGGACACTGTTTCAATATTAACTTCTGGTACCGCGAGGAGTGCAATCGCTGTCATGCAGTTAAGGTAGAGCCAAAATGTAGCTCAGATTCAGATAAGGATAAATGGGAACTAGTAATTAGTGAAGCGTCTATCAAATAGGCCTTTTTCTATTACCGCATATACAGCCAAGTGACAACAGAACCGTGTCAACTTGAACACACGAATTCAACGCAATAGGGCCACATACCCACAACAGTTAGACCACCAAATTTCAAATTCAACGTGAAATTACTCCATTAGATTTTTACAAACCTTTTAATACCATTAATGAATTCGATTTTATTAGATTTTACTTTAAGTCGTCAAAATTTATGGATTCTTGATTGAAATAATGCAAAGTGACGTCTTTATCGTGTTCTTTGGTACAAGTCTTTCTAGTTTTTTGTATCTATTTATAGAAAAAATAGAAACTTTGATGAAAATAAATTCTTCTGAAAATTAATTTGTATGTAAAATAAGGGAAATAAGTTGTGCAAATGTATGTAACGGGCAATAGAAAGGATTGAGCAGTATCTGTTCGTTTGATCGAAATATCTACGCCTCTAAATTTCAATCCAATCGGACAATAAAAAATGAAGTATAACGGGGCTGATTTTATTATATTTAGAGAGTATCATACAGTTTGAAACTTTTTACGGCAACATAGGTTGAAGGGTTATTGCTCAAATACAACGTATTTTGGATATAATTTTAATAAATTTGTTTTTAAAATTGACATACAGCCACGTATTTTGTTCACAAATCGTTGTCCCGAGTTTTCCATTCCATAAAGACCAACAAATATTTGAGAAGTATTTATTTATATTCCCATATTTCGCTTAGATACATTTCGACATACAAGTATATAGAACCATTTGAACATTATCTAAAGACCATTAGAAATTATATAAATTTACAAAATTATATTAATTATAAAATTTTGCTTTTTTTTTCCTTTTTATTGTAAATTTTGCATATTGTATATTTTTTTATTCATCATAATCTATCCCTTTTTGTGAGTGTTAGCTTACAGTCCTGATCCTTACCATACCTAGTGTACTGTAGTGTTATTGTTGTAGTTTGTCGTCGGAATTGAAAACTTGTTCAAGGACAGTTTTTATAGAAAGAAATTAATAAATTTGATTCAAGTAGTACCCTTTGCAGTTTTAGGTTTCAATATCTGATAATATTTATATTTGTATTTTGGAAAATCTATTTATTTCGGGGCACATGAATATAAGATACCTTTATTAAGTATTGTAACACAAATATAATTGCTATTTAAAGTCATTTGATTTATGGATCTCTGACAATGGCGGTTGCTTGGTAGATTGTACGACAAACACTTATATTATTGTGATTGGGATGCGTACGCGTACAGCTGGCGGGCACTGTGTCGCACAGAAGCAATTTACTATTAGCAGATGGCGAATGCCAGGGCAACAAAGGATTTGAATTTAGCAACAGCCCGCGGATGACAACAACAACAGCAACAATAAATACAGCAACAATTGCTGTGACAATTCCAACAACAACAACAACGACAAAGAGAGTAACAAGATGAAACAAAGACGACCCGAGCCATGCCAAAAACATTATCCAGCACTTGGAATTGTTGCTGTTGCTGCTCTTGTTGTTACTGGGTATGTTCTTGGGGCTTTTGGGTCATGTTGTTGCTGTTGCCGTCGCTGTCTCTATATCGTTGTTGCTGGGTTCTTTGTATTAGTGTAGTTTGGGTACGAGTGTTGCAGCAGCTTTTGATGTTACGCACTCTGTGCCAGCTTGTGGTGTGTGTGTGGGTGTGTGTGCGAGTGTGTGTGATACGCACACTGTCGAATGTACATGCAATAAAATATGTACGTGTCTAAATTTTAATATGCCTGCGTGTCTGTTTAGCATTTGCCTCAATCCGCTGCGTGTTTGTATATCTCGGCGGCACTTTCATCTCACTTTGCTCTCTGCTCTCTCACCCCCTTTCCCCTCTACCCCTGTCCCTGCTCTGTTTATTTGACTTGCAACTTATTTACTACATAGCATAATGAAATTTTACGTAATCCTTATTAAGGCGCAACAAACTCAACATGAACGTGGTATTTCCCCCAGTCCACCCATCGCATTCTTGTACTTCTTGCCTTAAGATCCCCTTGATTCTTGGTAGAAAACAATGTAGCAAATGTACAAATTAAAGAGATTCTAAAGAGATACAAAGGAGCAAAAGGCGTGACAAAGATCGAAGTTATTTCGACATCATCGTAAGCCGAAATAAAAAATAAATTCCATTTTAATGTGACATATGATTTAAGTCACAATAGACCAGTCTACTCTGTATTTTTTTGTATTTTAATTTTATTTAATATATATTTAAGATCTAAAACCACTTGGTAATTCCAATATACTACTTTGATTCCTCTATCACGCTATTGTTCTTTATTGATTCAAAGCCCTTAACAGCTGCTGTAACTGAGATTTACCTGTTACCCCAAACACACACACATACACACGGGTGAGAGTCATGGGTGGACAACCCAGACATCGTTCAGCTTAGAGCATGCAACATTTGAAACCGAAAGGGAACCTTCGTTGCGTCGCCCACACGTGCAACACAAATAAATCAGACAAAGGGTCCAAATTGTATCGCATTGTGGCGTACTTTGGCTCACCTTTTGCTTTTGCTATTTTGTTGTCGGTCGCAGTACTTGCTCTGCCATTCCATCCCATTCTATTCCATTCCACTCCATCCCATTCCCGACTCCATTTCCATTTCATGGCGCCACTGCTCACACTCAAGGAATTGCGGCCCTCTGAAATCTGAAACGGAGCTGCTTTTCAACTTAGGATTCTCCACTGCTTACTTCTTTAGGTATGGGGTAAGGTGTACATGAGTGTGTGTGTGTGTGTGTTGGTGTGTATAAAAGGGGTGTCTGTCAGTTCAATTGGCTGCCACGTTGATTTCGCATCGATTCTGACTTTCTACTACCAAGTTGCTTTTGTATGTTATGTTTAAATCCGCTTGTCAGTCCCCCTGTGCCCTTTCCCCACTCCGTCAAGCAAACTCTTTAAGTGTGTGGAGCAGGAGCAGCTCCCCTTCGATGTGCTGACGCGCGCTTATCGTGCTGGCACTACAAATAAATGTCGACTCACTTTAATGCACAGATCTCCCTATGCTGCTCCCACATGGTACATATTGTATGCGCTTCAAACACTTCAATTCAATTTCCTCCTTCAGGCACTTAAATCCGGAATAATTAAGCATGACAGCAAACCCTTGTAAAATATAATATTACTATTATTATCAAATTATCTCTTAATTCTTTGGCAATATTCTGATTCATACATCACAAAACTAAAGCCTTTACCAAAGATATTCAAATTAATTTCGAATACAATATACCCAAAATGTTTAGATATCTTTGCATCATTGTCAATAGACAATTTCCTTTATATTTCAATAATATAAAGGAGTATGCTGCGCAAATGTTTCCTAAAAGGAATGCAGTTTCCTTACAAATCACGTCATAAATAACATGCAGCTGCGTGGAAAATTAGGAGGACGCAAATGACGCTGCATAGAAACACATTTCCTACTGCAGCAGCTTGATATTCTCGCACTTACATGAGTAAATGTATGAAGCGAGAGTCTCCAATGCATCTGTATACGTATGTGTACGTAATACATAAGCTCACACAGTCCACAAAGGAGCATAAATCCTGCAGACGCTAACAAATCGTCTAAGGAATTTATTTATACTTGAATTTTACATTTCCAGGAAACTTCTCTAAAGGGGTTTTCTTGAAGTTCACAAACAATTTCCAGGAACTTCTAACATGAGTTCCATTTAAAATAATGTACACTATTCAAAGTGAGATTTATTTGTATCTAATTGAGTGTTTATCAAAGCATGAAGACGGCTCTATTTTTAGCCTTTGATGTTGGTTATTTTCTGGGCGAGTATCAAACAAACATCATCAATAGTTCACATACAAATCAGGAGTTTTGAGGTATTGAAGGGGTTTCAAAGTGAATTACAAATGGGATGCGAACCAATAGAATTCTAGTTATAATTAAAGAAAGGCAATAAAAATTCTTTAAAACTAAACCAAACTTATTTTCTCTGCTATTGTTGCATCTCGTTCCCTTCCTTCGATAATGAAATATTCAATTGAATTGAATTGCCTGCCTTCAAATCGAGTCAACTTTGAATGTCTAATCAAAGCATATCTCGACTTAATCAAAGTTCTAGTAACCGATTCTCTTCTAATTTCGAAGAGAGGAATGAGACCGGCAACATTATCCGCAGCTGCGCTCTTTATATCTCTTAGTGAGAGAGCAATAATATATAAGAGAATCTTAAATTGAAGTTTTTATAAACAGATGCAACAAGTTTGGGACGTTATTAGGGATGCTCACATGTTTGGAAAAAAATTACCAAAATGTAACATCTTAACTTAACGTTAACAAACGAATGTTCTTTAAAAAGAGTGAGTATTATGATTAAACCACTACTTTACTAATAATTACCAACAACAAATACTTATACTTTTTATTTTTGAACCGTAAAGAATTTGCAACATCGTTTAGAACTATAAAAACGGCAACTTTAAAAACTTCTTTCACCCTATTTAGGTTTATTTATGTAAATATGTACATATTATTTAGAAACAGGATTTACACTATAGTATAAGTTATTAAATATAGTAACAGTACGCTATAAATAAAATTAACCAATTTTATAAAAAAAAAAAAAAAAAAAAAACGAGAGCAACAGTCGCGCAAAACGCGACAGTGGGATACCCTTCGACATATGTTCCCGTGTAGTTTAATTTGTTAAATTCATACACATATGCATATGCACATGCTTTGAAATTAATCCCGACAGATGGCGATCGCGCTTCGCGCTCGCCCGTCTCCCTTGTTAGCTGACAGAAGCACTTGGTTTTATGTTCAGACTTTCTTAAATAACTTCTGTGTTTATTGTTCGATTGGATTGTAATTTGGGGACTACGTAGATATTTCATTTAGCTTAATATATGTTTAAGTCAGAAAGTTGTATCTTATATACAGCGCTTACAAATTAAGTTCAAAAATTAAATTATTGATTTGTGGGGGCGGTGGGCGTGGCACCTAACATTTGAAATAAACTTCATCTGCTTATAGTACACAGGAGTCTTCCTGCCAAGTTTGGTAACTCTAGCTTTTATAATAGCTGAGATCTGTGCGTTCACACAGACAGACAGACAGACATGGCTCAATCGATTCGGCTTGTGATCCTGAGCAAGAATATATATACTTTATGGGGTCTCCCACGCCTCCTTATGCCTGTTACATACATTTGCACAAAGTTAGTATACCCTTTTTTTACCATTTTCAATGGTCGAAGGGTATAAAAAACTTCTATGTTTAACGAGAGCAACAGTCGCGCAAAACGCGGCAGTGGGATACCCTTCGACCTATGTTCCCGTGTAGTTTAATTTGTTAAATTCATACACATATGCATATGCACATGCTTTGAAATTAATCCCGACAGATGGCGCTCGCGCTTCGCGCTCGCCCTTCTCCCTTGTTAGCTGACAGAAGCACTTGGTTTTATGCTCATACTTTCTTAAATAACTTCTATGTTTATTGTTCGATTGGATTGTAATTTGGGGACTACGTAGATATTTCATTTAGCTTAGTATATGTTTAAGTCAGAAAGTTGTATCTTATATACAGCGCTTACAAATTAAGTTCAAAAATTAAATTATTGATTTGTGGGGGCGGTGGGCGTGGCACCTAACATTTGAAATAAACTTCATCTGCTTATAGTACACAGGAGTCTTCCTGCCAAGTTTGGTAACTCTAGCTTTTATAATAGCTGAGATCTGTGCGTTCACACAGACAGACGGACAGACGGACAGACGGACAGACAGACAGACATGGCTCAATCGACTCGGCTTGTGATCCTGAGCAAGAATATATATACTTTATGGGGTCTCCCACGCCTCCTTATGCCTGTTACATACATTTGCACAAAGTTAGTATACCCTTTTTTGACCATTTTCAATGGTCGAAGGGTATAAAAACCAATCGCAATGAAATTTTGAGGATAGGTAGTCGTTGTAACCCAAGAATTAATGGTGTACGGAGAAATCTCTATATTCGAACATACATTCATGGATTATCTCGCTATTGATGCTGATCAATACAATATATATACTCTTCTTGGAAAAACCTTATCCATTTATTTATTTATTTTTAGTCTTTTAAGAATATAATGTACATATTTAAGTCTAAATTGCAGAACTTTTTACCTTCACGCTGCTTTTCATTTGCAAAATATAACAATATATCATACGAATTTATTATTTTACATACTAGAAGTTATACAGTAATTTGAAGAAATTTTATCCTTTAACACACAGAAATCCCAAAGTGACGACATAAATTAAGATAAGCTGAGAGAAATCTTTCATATTTGAACAACAACATATACATTAATGTGAGTATGTCCTTGCACCATGCATATTTGTATGTGTGTGTACCTTAGCACATAAATCTTGCACAGTTCTCGGACGCAGACACAAACAAATTGTCCTTTTCACGTGCATTTTATAATTCTGTGAAATTTCTGTGGATATTCATAAAGTTTGCAAAGAGAATATAGAATGAGGATGATGATTTACTTCACCAAAACACACTTCTGTATAAAATAAACTTAAGAGTTAACTTATATCTAAGACTAAAATCTGAATAGTACTGAATGGTACTTTTTTTTAGCTTTTATATTATATATATATTTATATAAATCAGTTTCATCATAAACAAGATCATATATTATTCAACTAAGCTTATATTGTGCCCGATTTCAAGTGCAAACTAAAATTGAAACTTTTTTAACGAGAAACCGCTTGATTTCTTTGAATCTGGCGTCGGTAAATTGCTTGAGCGTTGGGAACGGATTGCCGAGCATGATGGCGATTATATAATTGATTAATAAAAGCGATCAAAACAGTCAATTTTGGTTTCAATTTTAGTTTCTTTGATTCAATCAATCTGATTCGATAAAAGATTCTCAACCTTCTTAGATTGTAAAAGAAAACACACTACCATATATTTTACGTTTTTGGGGAAACGGAACGGGAGTTGTTTATTTCGCGTTGATTTCAACTTAAATATAGATCACGATATCTTTGACTTTATGTACTAAAGAGATATATAAATACATAACAAGTGATAGACTAATTAAAGTATGACATAACCTAGATTAGTTTTAACTGATCTTTGCGGACATGTAATGGATGTCGTCGAAAGCAACAAGAGTTACGGATAAGATTGGGATCTATTTTCACACGGTCTTGTTGGAGTTCTGTGTATTATTTGTGTCTTGAGTTGATGCTGTTGTCGTACTCGTTGTTGTTGTTGTTGTTGTTGTTATTGTTGGTGCTGTCTCTGTCGACGGCATCGTGAGCTTAACATCGGTGTTATCTATTGATTTAATGTGCTCCATTTCGATGTCGGAACAATTATCCGAATTCGATAGGGCGGAGTCCATAGAAGTGATGGTCATGTCAACGGCCTTGTCGCTGGCACTGGGTGAGAGCAGAGGCTTCTCCACAGTTGGCTTGGCATCGCCGTCGATCTCATCGTCCCGTGGATGAGCCACAAAGCTGTTGCTATTGATGTCCTCGATGGCCTTGCGCAACTGTCAGGGAAAAAAATATAAAGAAATAGTCAGGCAGCAAATTGAGTAAATGTAAAGTGAACAAACCTCTTTGAGGCCCACCACACCGACAAGTCTGCCGATCTTGGTTACGTATGCGTGATTTATGCCCACCATGGAGAACAGCGAGTGCACCTTGAGAATGGAAGTGCGCTCGACCAGCTGGAAGGGCGAGGGATCGATGTGTATCTGCGCCTTCTCCAGATCGATGGGCTTTAGCATTTCCTCCAGTTCCCATTGCTTCTGATCCTCCGGTGACATGTCAATAACACGTTCCCTAGGCTAAAATAGGCAAAAAGAAAATGTTTTAAATTAGTTATGGCTCTAAAGTGTTTTAAAGAACTATCAGAAGAGATTTCTACATACCAATTGCACCGATTTCGCCTTTCTTATGGGAATATACTGTATTCGATGGACATGTATGCATAAGGAAGGAAGGATATACATATAGTAGAAGGACAGATTACTTTTTGGACAGTAGAAAGTTGAGAATGTTAGTCAGGTTCGGTTAGTGCGTGGTACAATAGAATAGAAAGGTGTATTGGAAACGAACACATGGGAAACGAGCACTTACCCCAGCTGGGTTTTCTTCATTGTCAGACGGATCAGCGATCTCTTCTATCGTAAAACCCATTTCAGACCTCAGACTATCGTCGCAAATCTTGTCCAGCGTAAAGCCATGATTTGGTGAATCTTTTACTTTGACATCGTTATTGAAATGAATCTTTTTCTTTTGCCGCTTCGGCTCTTCTATGTGATTCTCATTTATCGCGGGTAGCTCATTTAATTGCGTTTGTCTATTGATATCTGAAACTTTATTTGTTTTACGTTTAATGCTGGGCTTATCGCTATTGACTTCTCTGTTATCTTCTGCAATATCATCTTTGTCATCCTTATCGAGCAGCAAATTTAATTTGAGGAAAACATTTTCACATAAAGATATTAATTTGCACAGTCTAAACTGATAAGATGATCACCTGACAAAGTCAATGGAAATGTTTAACGAGCACAAGTTATCGTTGAATTCTAGCAAACTTTGGCAATTCCAAAGAATCTACGATTAGCTTGAAAAACAACAGATATTCAGTCAAGGGGAGATCGAACTAAAGAAACTACGTTAATATTCAACTACTAACGATCGTTTTATTATTTCTTATAATTTACCGCTTCTTTTGCATTTGCCGCGTCCGTAGAAATGGGATTTACTTGCTTGCAGATATGGAATAGGATTAATGATATGCCACACAGAGATGGAGATTCATTAATAACAGAAACGGATGAGAGCTGTGCGGTTTTTTGGATGAACTACTTACCAGCATGATCTGATCGGTTACGAAATCCCAATTGCTTTGTGCTTGCTTGTAAAGCGAATGTTAGAATTAAGCCCGCAACACAGATAAAGCTTGCCCAGCCCCAGGTTACCCTTTCGAGGAGCAGAGTAGTGCACTTACCAGCTGAACTTTCTTGGAAATGCCGGGAGTGCTGGGCGCACTTGGTGTACGCTGGATCTGCACCTCGTTGTTGCTGGGCACGGGTGATATGGAGCCCATTTCTGGATCGGGATGGACATCTTGCAGCGTGGTGGACTTCTTGAAAATGGCCTCGAATGCGGAACGTATGCGGAACTCCGAGTTGCCGGTGATCGTTGTGTATGGCGTAATGTTGGGACTGTGCGGCGAGGTGGGCGCATAGGTCTTCAGATTGAAGGAGTTTGTCTTCTTCAGAATGGACTTGCGTGGTGTCAACGAGCTGTGCAGGGTCTCAGCCCGTTTCTTGGGCGGCAGCATCTCATCGTTGGCAATCTGCCGCAGACTGAGTATGTCCGGTGCGGGCAGCACCTCGAAGCGGGACGGACGACGCTGCCTCTGCTCCGCCTCTTGCTTCTTTTTCTCCTCTTCCAGGGCACGCTCCTCGGCTTCCTTTTGCCACTTTTGTGCCACCTCCATGCGCTTCTCGCGCCCAATGTGCTTCTCGATGATCTTGATCAGTTCGTAGCGCTGCACCGAACCCAGCAGTATCATATTCTCCGGGCTGTCGACCAGCGGCAGCGATCGCAGGGCCTTGTTCACCTTTAGCACCTCCTTGAGCTTCTGGTAGGAGATGCCATGCCAAATGTACTTGACGTCCCGCACCATGAAATCCTCCACAAAGATGCTGTACATGCCGGAACTGGAGGGCAGCAGATCTGGCAGATACGGCAGCTTCTTGATGAGTATGATGCTGTCGTAGATGGAGGGCTGTAGCAGCGAGGCAACCGCATTGGCCACCAACACGGCTATCATCACGGGCACCACATGCGTTATCTGACCCGTCATCTCGAAGATAATCACGGCCACGGACACGGTGTGCGTTACGGAGCCCGAGAAGGCAGCTGCGCCCACAACGGCATACCCACCCGGCATAATGGGTGACAATCGGCCGCCGTAGCGCACACCATGTGGAAACCAGGAGGCCATCAATTCGCCCACCAGACGCCCGAAGGCGGCGCCAATCTTGAAGACTGGTATAAACATGCCCGAGGGCACGGGTATCGTGGACGCAATGATCGAGAAGAAGAACTGCGGATAAAAAGGGATCATTAGTTTGGAATCTATAGAAACCACTGTCCTTCTTCTTGGTACTCACTGTGAAGATCGTATAGCAGACCAGGTTGCCGAACACGCTGGTGTAGGCGGTCATCCAATGCGTCACCACGGCGGCCTGTTCCACAGTCAGATCGTTGCGTGACCAGGTAAAGTTGCTGAACAGCTGTGTCACCTGTTCGTGCGTGCTCAGCTCTCCCGCCAGGAACTGACCTGTGCCCAAGGGAAATGAAATGCTGGAGACCAACAACGCCAAGAAACCGGGATACAAAAAGCGGCTGCAAGAGCAGAAAGAATTCACGTTAGATAAACAGATGTGAGGAACTATGAAAAACTTAAAGATAACAAATAAATACATCTGAAGAATCTTAACTGATGTCATCATAGAGAACTCTATCGATATTCGCACTTACTTTTTCTGTAGAAACTTGTTCATGCGCTTGTTGGAACGCATGAAGAGCACATAGCGTCGATGGACCCAGACATAGGTGGCGCCACCTAGGCCACAAACGAAGCTGCAGGAGAGAATACACTGAATTATTGCAATACTATAAAGAAGTTGACTGCAAACACTCACCCGATCAATGCAAAAACGAACAACTCCTGCGGATCGAAGGGGAATTCGGTGGTGAAGTTGGTGAGGAACAGTGCTCGCACAGTGTCCGCATTCTGGAACCACACGGCCAGCAGGCGGAAGACTGTTGCACCGCAGACCGCCGCAAAGAAGCCGCGCCAGTAGTTGCGCACCGCAAAGTATGTGGTGGTTACCTCGATGCTGAAGAGGACGCCTGCAGAGGATTCTTGCTGTTTGTCTTGGCTCTTTCTACTTTATGGAGGCAGTGTGGGGTGTAGGGGAAAGGGGGTACTACTCACCACCAACGGGGGCAGCAAAACAGGCGCCCACACCGACGGCGCAGGCAGCAGCCAGCATTTCCGAGTTGCGGGACTCATTCTCATAGATGCCTTGGAATGATGTGACGAGTTTACTTAATAATTGTGCTACAATACTTGCTATATGTACGAAAGGACCCTAGAGACGAGATATAGAGAGTTTTCCAAATTGTATGAGTGCATCTGTGTGTGTGCGTGTGTGTGTGTGTGTGATGGTGGCATCAATTTTTCATACTTACTTCCTTTCCTAATGGCATACCGCTGCCCAGAGTTGCCGTTAAACCAATTACCTTGGCCACTAATGTCTTAAATGTGAGATACTCTTTCAGTGCCACGCCACGCAGTATGGTCTTCATTTCAGGTATACCGGAACCTAGTCGGATATATAGCATGGCACGTGGTGCATGAGTTAGTACAGATTAGACTGGGTAATTCTTTCGAGTATATAACATGTATAGACACAATCGGTATCGGGTGCATATATATTGTAGTTCTATATATATCGGATGTGCCAAGTGTGCTTGGTCAGGCAGCTGCCGGAGTGCAGTGGTAAATGGTGGGAAACACTTGGGAAACTATTCATTGACTGGAAAACTATTAGAACTCTGATCTTCACTTCTTGATATACTTGAAGTACTATCTAACGGAAGTAACTCTATACAAAGTTGTATCACTTGAGAGGCCTAAACAACCATCGAAGTAAGTAAGTAAGTAAAAAAATTAATTTTATATTATGTTCTGGAAATGGTATTGCTTTGGAAAACCCAAGAATGATGATCAGAGACTAGTACTACAATCGGAAAACTACTTTACTAACTAAATCAACCATTACTCGAATACATCACATGTTATATAGTAAGATAGCAAAGTATCTACAGATCTTCATTCGTACTTACCTATACTTTGTGGTGCGATGAGATGGACAAAGCCAGCTGAGAATAATATCAAGCAGACTGGCAATGAGACCCAAGCAATATACTGAATGAAGGGCTGTGAAGTAAGATCGCGATAAAGCCAAATACGAGCTGAAGTAACAAATTAATAGAGAATAGAGAGAGAGAGAGAGAGATAGAGAGAGAGGGAAAGGGAGAGAGAGAGATGATATTACTTCCGAGTGACTTTTGAGAATCTGTGGAAAGTGTTTACCATTTGTACATATCGATATGCCCTTGTCCATGATGAAGGAGAGCAGGGCCATGATGATGCCCAGCAGGGCAAGGAAGACCCAATCCTCGCCCAGACGAGCCAGCGTGTGCTTCCAGACCCATGATGAGATGCGCTTTATTCGCGTCGCTCGCTTGCCCAATAGTTCCTGTAAATATTTCCCAGCACTGCTGCTTTATAAACCGATGCGTTCGACATTATCTTATTCTACTATATGGTACTATATACTCATGACAGTCAACAACAACATGGGGAAGGAATTGGCAGCTATGCCAAGTGTATTGTACAAAATGGCGAGCAAGTGCCATACAATGTGTGTGAGTGTCAGTTCGAATGCGAGCCGAGTACTCGGTTGAGTGAATAGCATTTGATGTCGAGTGAATTTCTTTTGAATTTCAATTCAGTTCTTTACCTTAAATACATTTTGCTCATTACGATTGCATATTTATCAAACATATAGTGTATATAGATCATCGCATGAATATCATTGAGCACTCCATTCCATTGTTATACATACCTTATTCCTTTGTTTATCTTCTTGCTTTCGTCGCTTTTCGAGTAGTTTGAGTTTTCTGGCTTCATCTTTTGCAAATTCTCCTAGATCCTTTGTATAACGACCATACATCTGTAAATGTATTAATTGCATAGATATTTAAGCACAAATTCCACAATATTTATTCGATTTATTACATCAATACTGCCAAAAAGTTCCTCTAAACCCAACATAATAACAAATGTCTATTGTCCACCATCTTCCGATCTAGCCAAACACTTACTGACGCCTCTTTTCTTAGTTCACTTGTTGATCACATGGCAGCAGACAAAAGTCCAATATTTTTTATAAATAACATAGAAAAACTCTCTCTTCTTTTAAAATAAACAGAAGCAAAACACAAAAAGTACTCAAAATAAATAAAAAGAGAACTCATTCTTCCAATGGGGAACAATTTTCACGACAAAGAATTTTCGTCATAATAGCATACGGAAATTCCCAAAAGAATCTATAGATACGTGTGAATAAAAACAACACATCTGTCCACAGCATAGCAACGCATGATGAAGAACTTGAGAATATATGATCAATCATTAGGCGGTTATAGTATATTGTAGTATCGTAAAGTATTCTGCTTAATAAAGTTGACAGAGGAATTCGTGCGTACGAAAGAAAAGCTTTCTTCACACGGAAGTTGAAAGACCTGAAGATAAATAAATGTTTCTGTCTTAATGGAAACTCACAAGAACTATAAATGATTGGGTATATCAAAATAATTTCATTCATTCAGTGCGATTCGCATTGTACATGCAATAGAAAAGTTCCACGGCCAAAACAAAAATAATATATTATATTTGTATATAAATAAATGCGAATTTGAGTGCAGAGAAGCGCAAAAGAAAATGCCACAAATATAAGAAAGACAAGTACCAAGAGCATTGCTAATTTCTCAGAGGTCTTGGCGAAGGTCTGTCCGTGGCCAAGGCGGAAAGGGTGGCGGAGGTATAGGAAGAGAGAGAGAGAGATAGAGTGAGGTGGAAAGAGGGTCACGGGCTTACATAGTAGAAAGCCTCGATTTCGAACTCAATCTGATTCTTGTCATCGCTGGCATTCTCGGTCTGGCTAGCTGTGCGTTTCTGCTGTTCCTTCTGTTTGGCAATCGCCTCATCCCAGCGCAGACGAACTGGCGTCGAGGGCAACTTGCGGGCGCGCTCCTCCTCGCGCAGATACTCCTCGCGATTGATCAGCAACTCCGGCTCGAAGGCGTATTCGCGTATGTACTCATCCTGGTGAGTGCGACTGTTGTTGAACATGAAGCAGACGATTTGCAACTGCGTCGACCGCACTCAACCGCACTCAAAGTCTGATTCACTTGCGATTCAGTTTGTCGATCCGTTAGCGAATTCAGATCGAATTCGATTGTCTTTGACAGATAATAATAATATTGTAGAAACGAATCGCGTGCTCCTTCTGCTTGTCACTCGCATAGTCACTAGGTATTACGGCCTTTGACACGCCTGCGGCTGTTTGGCCCAATTTCTGTCTCGCATTTTGTTGCCAATTATTTTTAGCTTTTGGCTAATTACATGTCGCTGCCCTTGAGACCCGCCGCCGAGGCCCAACAGTTGTAGAATTGCAATTGCAATTTATTTATATCATTTCTATACGGCTGCACGGCCTTTATCATCAAACTTTCGCAATAGATTTCCGAACTTTTCTCTTTTTCAACGATCTCCACTTCACAGCTTTCTGCAACTAATCACAAATATTGCTTATTGTTTTGTAATTTGTAATGATTTTTTCTACGGCCGCTTATTGATTTCTCTTAGAATTCACCCGACATTAACGCAACAACGTTCCAATCTTTGCGAAAACTTTTAGGAAACTAAAACTGACGCTGTCGAAAGCTTTCCGTTTGTGGGAAAAATTATTGAAATTTTCTTTCGCATGGCCTCTGAACGTCTTGCATTTTGCCAGGGTATCCAACTCTGTCGGAATTTCAACGCAATTGGTTTTGTAAACAAAACATTTGTTATTCGAAATTGTTAAGAAAGCTTTTAGAGTTTTTTGGTACTTGGTAAGAAAGCTTAGTTTTTGAAAATTTAAGAGCAATTAAAATGCAATAAACCAGAACGGTATGTGAAGAATTCAGAAATGTGTTGGATAAAGTCTCGTAAGGAAAAGATATTATGGAATCATACATATCTGAATTTATATATTGGTAAAATATTATGAATTTTGTGTTTTGAACCTGGCGACCCTCTTCGTTGCAGCCTACTACCTTCTTGAAAGAAATAATTTCTTAACTTATAATAAATACTAAACATTATTCATTATAATCCGATTAAAAATAGCAATATTTTTTTGCTCGTTTTTGTCGTTTACATTTTGACACTATTTCTCATAGTGCTGGGAAAAGGAAATAGACAACAGAAGAGAGTACAAAGAGAACCAACAAAAACTTATTTTTCTGTAGTTGAAAACTATTTACCCTAACTGTTCATTTTGAAATTACTTATTAAAATATAACAAAATATTCATTGAAATATTATATATTATAATACGAAATAACAATATATAAAGGTAAAGGTCTATTTTGAACAAAATCTTAAACAACGTGTAATTTAGAGCATATATTAAAGATTCTTCTGATATCCAAATTGGGCAAACATCAATCTCAGAGCTGAAAACAAATTTGAATTCATTACTTTATAGATTGCCCAATTTCGATAAGAGACCTATTGAAATGATATGGTGGGAAAGTAAGCGCGTCAACTGTATCGTATAAGTATTATAAACACTAACCAGACATTATAGCTAATAGATTTTGAATGTATTGGCCATTCATGTCTGATATAAAGATAACGCTGTCGCTGAGCGCTAACGCGTTACTAAGTCGCATACAGATGCAGATGGACACATACACATACAGACGTATAGACATGCACATGTACGAGTCAAGAAATCTTATCAATAGGCCGTGCCCATACACAAACCGAATGTCTTTGGGAAGTAGATTACTACCAACGGGGAAAGACAACTAACCTAATTGGGGTACTACGAAAGTGTGTGTTTGTGTGTGTATGTCTGTGTTGTGTTTGTGAGTGAGTAACTTGTTTGGCTATTGAACTCTTCGCTTACAAGTGTATCGATATATCCGAAGGGATCATCCTCGTCGGACGAGTCGGAATCGGGTCCATTCTCCGCTGGTGGTGGGCAGGGATAGAAGGCCTGCGACTTGACTTTCGGATGCCGTTGAACGTGACGAAGTTCCGCCTCCATGGATATGTTGCTGGTGCGTCTCTGGCGCAACTGACGAATGAACTTCTCGAAATCGGCCCACTCGGAGTCGACCAGCTCGACATTCTCTTCGCCAAACTCTTCATCGTGTATGATCCGTTCGACTTGTTGTTTGGCTTTGCCATTGCGATCACGATTATCGCGGCTGGCAAAGTACACCATGTTGGCGAAGTTCTCGGGAGGGGGTACGAGAGGAACGAGTGTGCAGGGCGGGGCGCGACGACAACCGATCAATATCGATATGACTACGAATACGAATACTCGAGCGGGTAATTGGTTGTGTCGCCTTTTGTTTTGCCACTAATCAAACAGTGTCTGCCTTGGATCCGGCCATGGCTAAGAGACTTTTGACTTTTGGGAACGTGAAGCATCTGCGTTATGCAACTGCTGCCTCAATTGGACACTTCCCGACAAACTGAACTGAAGTCAACGCTTCGTAAGGCCCATTTGTATCCACAAGATACTTGTGCCACTGCGTGCGGCTCGCACAAAGTTTCCAACTCGACTGAGAATGCGAGATACTCATATAATGCATAGACCGATTTTGTCTTGTTTAAGCTCAAGATTCCACTGAATTTAGCACACCAATACGAGAGCAGAGCCGACTCTGCGACCCGGTGACAGTCTCAAGTACTTAGATACATATGGGAATGTGTGAATACTTAGTCTAACTTGCATCTGCCACACACACTCACACACACACAGCGACACTCGAGCGGTCAAAGTTTGTGTGTAAAACATCAATAAAATTTCATAAATTTAATAATTTACCGCCTGCTCTAGAGAAAAAGTGAAAATGCTTCTCGCCGAGTTGACGACAAGCGCAGCGCACAGTGGGGCAAGCAACGAAATTACAATTTGCAGTTATAAGGCGCTTAAAAATCTACAGAGTTTTATCCCACTGTGCCGTGTCACTTAATCAACTCAAATTGAGCTTACTTTTGACGACATCATCTCTTTAATATTTTTAAGTGTGTGTGTGAGTTTGTGTGTGTGTGTGTGTGTGCGTGTTTGACAGAGTGTGTGTGGGTGGATGGATTATGCACATGGGTCAGAGTCACATGTTTGTGATTGTCTATGCGGCATTTCTCAGATACAAATGTATCTGTGCGTTACGCTTTGATTGAATTTAAGATTTTGACGCCCGGCCAAATGACGACATTAATGATACACCCAATCCTAAATAGATTGGATACACTGACGCACAAACTTCTACTATCAGCTGTGAATAATCAGATACCCAAGCCAATAAATACAATGAGGTATAGTTGCATTCGTTGTACGATGGCAATAAGGGGTCTTTAGATTAGTAGATCGAACTATGTACCATAGGATTTGAAGTGTTTAAAACAGTCTAAAAGTGTTTAATCTAAGCAATATTTTGTATGAGGTTAGCTTTACCCTAACCTCATTAGTATAATTTACTTGTCTGTGCTTATTCTCGCACGCGACATAAATTTTGATTAAGACTCTCGCAATTGAATAGCCTGTCGTTTCTATTACACGACTAAATCAGTTTGCACACACATAGCATGCATAGTATAACTGTGAAGGATATACTATCTGAATTCTAAAGAGGTCTCAATTAGTATAAAGTTTAATCTAAAACAACCTATAAATATATATTCAAATTCAATCATGATTTATAACGGTTTCTTCCAGTGTTCTTTAAATTAAGTTTACTCAAACATTTATCAAACTAAGAGCGTCGCGCAGAAACCCATTAAGAGCGATATGTTGTAAAATTAGTTGATAACACACTTCAAAGAGTTTACTACAACGATAATCTAGAGTATTTGCACGTTCTTTTCTATCAAATGCGATTGAATCGTATATTGAATTCGAAAAAAAAGAGACGTAGATGAATAACTTGGAGAAACTAGAGTGATTCTCTTAAAAGAGAGAAACACAGTTATATTTAGGTCAAACCTAAAGTGATTCAACTTTAATGATATACTCGTACATATATGTATTAGTAAGTTGACTATGCTATATGCAAGATAAAGGGTCTATGAATCAATCATACATATATTTATTTAGATTGAGTGACGGAACTTTATTAATATTAATCTCTTAAGCTATATTCCACATATATTTTACTCAATCTGTCCTAAGTGCATAGATATTATTAAAATATGGATACAGATATCTGCATTTTATATTTTAGAAAATAAATATACAAATTGCAGAAAATAATGTTGATATGAAGAAAAAGTTACCTTACGATTTCTTTTTCTGAACATTTTTGCAAATTAAACTTTAGACTAATTCAAACTTTTGAAAGGCGTTAATAATTTTGGCGACAAAGCAACGCGAACTTGGCAACAATTCCAGGGCAACTGAGAATTGCAGCATCTGGCTAAGCCCCAGCCCCATCATCATCTTTCACACTCCGAAATCTGGCCAAGATAATGGCGCAAATACTACGACAATAGAAACACCTGTTGCGCACAATTCGCATGGGAACGAAAGAGAGAGAGAGAGAGCAAGAGAAAATTAATTAAATTTCAATGAAATCCGCAAACAAATATCGTATTCATGTAATATTTGCACATATTCTACAGATACGATATGAGTTGAGAGTTATGTAACCCCAAATAACACGCAATTCCACAAATAGACAAATATAATCTCGAGTGAAATCCATTTTTACAGTCCGGCCAACTGGCAATGGGCATCCACACAGAGTAGCGTAGTATGTAGTAGTATTTAGCTGCCGACAGCTTTTAAGACCCACAATAAAACACATTGTTAATTGTATTAAACAATAAAGTGGCAATAAACATTCATAATCAACGAGTGCTACGAATCGGGCCTCCAATTGAAAGAGGCTAGAAATCAAATCGCTGTGGATTTCACGCCAATCGTCGTCACTAAATCAAAGTGATTATCGATAGGGAAACACTTTTGATTGATGATTCTGTTACCCTTCCCCTATCGCCGACAACTCCCCCACAATCGGTATGCGGTATAGGGCTTTCAAGCTTTAGGGGATCACAGGGTCCAATAACCGCAGCCGATTTGAGTGACGACAATGGAACATGACTGACGCTTCGGGTTGAGGCAAGTGGACATATGAATATACTTACATATTACACATATACATGCATACACTTCATATTTAGTTTGTATGTGATTCTCGGCAGGTGCTAATTAATTTTTTCAAGTCAGGTTTATTTCTGTATAGTCACTGTTATATATATGCCAATAAAAGCAATGTAATAAATAAATTATATTTCGCTGTTTTCTGCAGTGAACGAAATTTATCATATAATATTTAAAATTTTGTGAGTACCTATTGAGGTTAGAAGGGAAACAGTGTCTAGCGAAACACGTTTAACAAAAGTGATTTGTTATTAAAACAAATATTCATATATGTAAACAGTATATATCCAATATGTAAACAGAAATTCAATAAATTGCAAAATAACTCAAATGTTTAATTGCTGAACTGCTTTAAACTAAATTATCTTTGTTAAAATAAACAAAGACAGATAATGAACATATATTTTCCTAAACCGATTCATGACTTTTTAACAAGCATCCATCCTATTACCAAACTAACAAACTATTATATATAGTATTATTTTTGGTGTTGAGTATAAAACTTATTAGTGCTGGCCTTTCCAATGTACTACAATATATAATATATAGGTTCAACTTCCATTTCAATTTTCCCTACTGACGCAAAACCTTAAAAAAGTACAATATATTTAAACAGCTTTTTCAAACTAGATCATGAAATAGAAGTTTGCTGCTGTCGGCTATTTGAAAAGCAGTGTAAAATACCCACATATACGATATAAGACCTGGTCGTAAATCCTTAAGTCGGGCAACAATTCAATACCAATTTGGGTATTTGAATAAATTCAATATATACCACGAGTAAGCGAGTTAATGACAAATGAGCAGTTGATGGGCTCGTTATCTTGCGGGCTTCTGAAAAGTAAATACTTATGGTATATAGTATGTGAAAATATTTGTTTATGGCAATTTCTTTATGAGTCTCATTAAGAGTGCAAACATTTTTACGGTAAATTTTTACGTCTCAAGGTTCGAACGCGTTCTACTTCTTTTTCGCTTGTTTCGGCTAATTTTGTTTATAATCGATTGATGCATATGAAATTCCAATGATTTTATTAAATCAATCAATCAATGAGAAATCAATCGGCAAGTTAATAAATAAGTAATCAAGATTAAAACGAATTTATGACCGGAAAAAGTGTGAAAACCATGCGGTGCATTGTGTTGATTAAGATAAAAGTTTGATTTGGTATTTATAGTATATGTATTTTCAGTTTGTAAGTTGTGAACTTGTACAGTAAAATATTTTTCGCGTTATGTAGACTCTTGTCTTAACAAGATGTGCGTATTATTTGTAAAATATATCTATATAAATAACTTTTATCTTTCGCCTTGCGCGTGCCATTTTATCTCACTAAGATGGCAATGAAAACAGCTCAAAATGGCTTTAAAATGCGAATTGGGAACACATTCAGAGCTCTTAAGAACTTGGAAACTGGAATGTGGTAAGATCTGTGCAAATGTTTGCCCAATAAAAGTATTTTTTTCGGCTGTGGGTTATCGCTCAGTTGCTAATTGCCGTTTATCGCAAAGAAGGAGGGGAACGCACTGGATGACCTACTCGCAGCATCCACAAAGAAATGACGCAAAGGTCAGACAACTTCAAAGCGGCGCCACAAAAGAATTTCCAAAGCGAGATGAAATTAATTTTATAATATTTCTATGACGCAAATTGCGTACAAATGGAATGTGCTTGGAAATACCCTGTGAGGTTTATTATATGACACCACAACATGCTCATACCCCTGCAGAACTTTAGATTACAGGGTGTTCAAGTGGTTTGCGTTATTTAAAAATGTAGAACAACAAAAAAGTAATAAATAATTCGATGTTTTTGCCGGCAAAAGTATTTGCATTTCTCATTCAATTTTCTGTAATTGGTTGTTTTGATAAACTCAATTAGGGGGGGAATTCCCTTGTAAGACCAAAAAAAAATACGAATTCCCAATAATTAAATTTAAATAAAAACACACAAGTTTGCCTGCTGCGCATTGAGTTGTTATTAATTCGACGATAAGCCTATCAACAGGTCCAACAGCGAAAACCTGACTGTCGCGATCTGCGATCTGCCCACACCTGTACAGTGAGTTCAGTGAGTGTGCATACAACAAACATCACTAGTGTAGAGCGGCATGCAACATATATAGACTCTCATGACCCAACTGGTTGGGCTGACAATCTGCTGTCGACTGAGCCTGATCATGTGCACAATCTGTGTTGTGGCGCTTAAACATATGATCGTCTGTCATGTGATAGTGATCGCAGAATCGACTGGGTGTAACTTTAAACAACAAAGGCAATTAAAAAACTAATCTCACTTATCCAAATATGTATTGTAATTGAGGTAATTAATTACTTTAAATATAATAAACTAATTGTAAATTGTGAATAAAATTCAGTTCTAAACCTTCAACAACGATGATTTTTTTTACTTTCTACAGCTTGAGAAACTATGGAAATTCTGAACTTTCGATGTACTCGTATATCTAATATAATATAATATAATAAAATAACTGTTTGTCGGGCTATGCCCTATGACTCACCAGTGTGTGCGTATAGCCCAGTCCCTCTTCGGAATCGCCGTTCTTATCGTGATCGTGACCCATATTGAAGCGCAGCGAGGATGCATTCGAGCACGTGCGGATCGGAAACGTGTGGTTCGGCGCGGGCACGAGGAGCAGAGATTCGCGTCCATTTTTGTTGATCTTCATGTTGAGTTTGTTTCTGTTTCAGTTTCTGTTAATTTGTTTAACAAGTTGCAGTTAATATCACAATAAAATGCCTGACGACGTGAATATTTAATGTGTGTTTATAAATTAATTGTATTCTCTCTTCTGTAGTCATTCGCTTATTATGCGTTTTTTCGTTGCTTCTCGTTGTTTATCACTTGCACTTTTTCCGCATTGCCTGCGCCTCTGTGGCTGAGGTACTTCGCATGCGTCACATGTAAAAATGAAATCAAATTCCTTTGGCTGCTGCATTAAATTCAATTAGCTGCACTTTTGTTGCACCAAGTCACAAGACTGACTTCCTTTGCGGCCGCAGTGGACGCAGTCACAACCGCGACGTTGACAGCGACGGCGACAGCGAAAGCAACTTTTGCATCCCAAAGAGAGCCGACTGAAGAGTAGAGAAGGTGAAGTTACCGCAGAGAGAGGAATGAGGTGGCCGGCGACTGAACTGACTGTGCTGAACTCTCGCTGCCGCAGAGCTCTGTTACTGCTGACTGCGACTGTAAAACTTCGCAGATAACGACGCTTGCAGCGCTGCGTATGCTTGAGAAAAGTTCTGCCGCTGTTGCTTCTTCTGCTGCTACCGGTGATTAATTCGTACGACTCTGATCACTGCTATGGTATGTTTGTTGTTGTTCTTTCTCTGCCTCTGCCTCCTCCTATTGCTGCGATAATGGGGGTCGCAGCAGCGGACAGTGGGGCGCTTGTACTACGACCGTGTGTACTATTTCAAGTGGCGGCGCACTTGAGCGTGTGAAGGCTTAATTAACAACAGCGACAACAAAATCGCAAATGTATCACAGTTTCATTATCTCTTCCTCCATCTATGTATGTGTATGTGTGTTTGTGTGTGTGCGTAATATGTGTCTGGATTAGCGGCAAATGCCCAGAAATTAGCACCTGTTTTGCCCTCTGCGATCGCCAGACTAATTAGCTATTCACAATATTTTCGGGCTCCCACAGCGGAAGTTTGTTTATTGCCGATGAAGCCTGAAATGAAGTAGAATTTATAACGCTTGTAAATAATAACAAATGAGTTGCTTTATTAGCTAAGCTAATTAAATTATGCACGATGGCTCACCCACACGACACATACACACACACATATGCATAACTATGAATGGGTGAATGTAAATGCGAGAGAGATGCAAGTTGCCAGGCGAGCAGTTAAGAGAGAGAAAGAGAGCGCAATGTGAGAGAGGATTAGATTCGAGGGCAGCCTCTCTTTGGCCTATTATGCCAAAGAATTCAGCAACTGCCAGGAGGTAAAAGGAGTAAAGGTCTGAGAAAGAGAGAGAAACATTTAAATAGGAATCTTTTAGATAAGGGTCTCTCCTTGGATTTAGTGACAATT
Organism: Zaprionus davidi; assembly: GCA_018903715.1. NCBI lineage: Eukaryota > Metazoa > Arthropoda > Insecta > Diptera > Drosophilidae > Zaprionus > Zaprionus davidi. Next base: position 8,182,081 of record JAEIGL010000003.1, read on the forward strand.
GGAGAAGAACAAGATTTTGATGTTGGCAATGACTTTGACAATCTTTTCATTCAGAAATCTTTAATTGTGCACATCAATTTTATAAGGTATATCTTTAAATAAAAGTATAAATTACATAGTATTCCCTCTTTAATGCTACCTATTATCTTTTCAAACCACAAGACTATGTAACTGTGTGTAGAAACTGTTTATCTCTACACGTTGTTTAGCACTGTTATGCGAGTAGTATCTAGATGCGTATGTGATAATTATCTGTGATATTTCGTTCAGTTTTGGCGGCCATTTCCTAGTAGCCAAGTTCTCTTATCACAACATCAGACAAAGCCAACTTAGCCGAGAAATCCCATAGCCAAGTGCCTTAATACGTTTTGATTTACTGTGTATTATAAACAATTCGCTTGTGCTTTTTAATTTATTAACTTATTTTAATCTTTGGTCGGAATTATTGGCCCGATTTCGAAAGATTTATGAAGGCGATTGCACTTTACTTTCTGCAGAAACTAATAGACTAAAGTATTTACTCGAGATAGTATTGTAGTATTCTCGTATCGGTAAGGGCCTTCCGTCAGCGAAATATTTGCATATGTAATTCCTAGCCGAGTTACAACAACGACAAGCAAGTCGAAAGCGGTTTTAGCGGGTTTTGTTATTATTTTTCAGTTCGTCCACGCGCTGATAATGAGCCGCAACTCGGATTTTGTTCGCGTTTTGTTTTACTTCAGATGTACCGACTATATATTGCATATATTTGCACGAATATACTATATAGCAAATGAAACTGCAATGTCCAAGTGTGTGGCTATATAAACGGGCATATACTGTATACATTTTGTGTGTCTTACGAATTCTCGATGCCATTAAGTTTGTGATATTTGAGTTTATGGGACTGTGAAAGACCTTAATAAACGTCCGAAAATGTGTTGGCTTTCTTCGCAGATTGGTTTCGCTTAACGAGCTGCTAAATTTAGTTAGTATATGCTAAGAAATCTCCGTTAATGGGAACAGAGAATATGTATGAATATATACAATATATAACTGATAATATATGATATATCGGATGCCAAGAAAGTTGGTAACGAGTCGGCATGAAAATAATATTTACGATAGAATGCGATTGGCATATAAATTAGGTTTTATTTTCATTATCTGCCGTAATGCCGAACTGTCCCTCTATAATACTCTTCACATATAGAACATATATAGTATGCGGGATTAGAACACGTCTATCACAGTGGCAAGCTACAGATGGGGCCTGATAAGAGACCTTTTGTGCGATTGTTAACAGCTTGTAAGACTCTTTGCCGCAGTAGCTCATTTTATGAAGAATTGGTTTTCATTTCTTTGCTTCCTCTCACTGCCAAGAGGGTCGATTAGCCAGTACTCAAACTGAAAGCGACAGAAACAAGAAGAGAACACTTCACAATATTCAGTTTCAATTAACTTTTCGAGTGTTAAGCGCGAGACTGTCCGTGAATGTGAATTTGCACTGTATATAGCTTTGGGTGCGGGGGGATACATAAAGAAAAAACAGATTACTAAGCACAAAACACACAAAGCAACAAAGACTGCCAAAAGATATTTTCGAAACGGCCAAAAATTGACTTAATCAAGTATTCTGTATACGTAAATAGAGTATATATAGTACTCTGATCGTTTGTTGCTATAAACTGACTGTATAATTTCGCCGATATTCGAATTCTCCGGCTTTAATTACATTTAATGAGTATAACCAATTTACTCACATTTAAATAGAATTTTAATAACACAATAACAAAACAAATGCGAAACAGAGACAGACAGAGAAACCGAAACACCTTCCCCACCTTTGCCGCGACACCTGTTCACGCTGCGCACTCTCACACTCTGAGCGCATGTGTTTTGATTTCGATTTCGATTCAAATGCGATTGTTGTTATTGTCACTCACAGACACTTGTTGTTGTTGTTGTTATGGCGCATGCTACGCTTGAATGTTCACGCTTGATTGATGTGCGATTGATTGACTTTCTGCGCTTTGATTGATCCCCGCTAGACGCGATCGAGAGAGATGGAGAGACTTGTACTAGGCAGCTTGAGGAGCACGATTCTAGAGCAGCTCCGTTGTCAACGCGGCCGCTTCGCGTTCTGGCATTGACTGCTGCCGCTGCTGCTGCTGCTGCTGGCGCTTTCGTTGTCGCTGCTTCTGTCAGCACTGCCGCCGTCACAGTTGTTGTTACTGCTGCTGCTGTTGTTAGGTGTTTGGCGCTGCGGACCCGGTTATCACCTTCGGTCAGAGCTGGTTGTTCTGTTCCGATTGATGACGTCGAGGGAGCTTTCCGCTCTAGACGATCAGCTGATTTGCATACTACAAACAGTAATATTTGCGAGAGAGCGACAGAGAGAGAGAGAGCGCTAAATTTCTAGTATTACCATTTCGGTTTCCGAATCCGTCGCGAATTTCTGCCGGCATCTACTGAGCGAAACTTGTAGCTTTACTCTGAGCTTATCTATTTATTATAGGCGCCATTATAACTAAAGATTTCGATGTGGTATATTTTCAACTTGCCAAATGCATTATTTATTTATGACATTACAGTTGTTTCTGCGGAATTTTTCAAATAAACTGGGGGATTTTTCTATAACTGGTATTGGGAAAATCTACTAATCTTGCATTGCAGTTAATGAAGCGTTGAATAATTAAATTAAAACATGGGCGTAGCTAGAGGGGATCAGCGAACTCCCCTATTTGCTGTAGAGTTTTTCGGAGTTCAAATACACTTGTTGCAGATCATTAACCAAAGGAACATGCCCTGAACAATCAACCTGCCTTACATAATTCCCATTTCCACCCAACTGCAATATGTAAATTTCAACGTGCATTAAATATTTTCACATCTACAAACTACTTTGCCTTTAACAGACATTCATTCGCTTACGAGTATTACGTAAATAAAGGGCAATTTATTATACTTGGTGGCATCATAAATGAATAATTGTTGTACGTGCATATCATTAGCACATTGCAAATCGGAAATGGGTTGCAATAAAGCAGATTGCTAAAATTAAATATCGCATTACCTTATACTTCAATTTGGGTAAAGGTTTTTAAATTCCTTAAATAAATAAATAAGGAATTTCGATGTATCCACTAAGAAATGCAATAAAGACTTCGCTTATATTTTACTGGATCATTTTGAGAGCTATATACTCACGCTTTTCGGGGACCCAAGCAAACAGATCAATCGTGCTGTCAGTTATTTAAGTAAAATTGCAAAATTCAACACGAAACACGATTTGATTTATAAATTACCAAGCACTTTCATAAATAAACTCCGCACACGCCGACGCAATCAGACGAAATCCAACAAATTACAACAACAACAACAACAGGAAAAAGAGTAACAACGTATAAAATATGACAATTGTTTGTGTTGTGTGTTTCTCATCTGCTGCGTCTTGCCGTTGTTTTCTCACCGTGAAGTGGGTAAATAGCCCGGCAAATAGAAACAACTGATTAGAGCGCGATACAGTTGTTTTCCATTCGTCGTCGGATCATGAGATCCCTTTGCCTACCGCCTCTCCCTCCCCACCTTGGGGTGGCATCTACATCCATCACGTCCTGACAATTCTTAATTTATAGCTCCACAATAAAAATGGCACAACTTTAATGAGGGAGGGCCCCACCCCCTAGACAATTATATACTCAGATTGTAAATTTAATTGGCCTGCCTCAAATCAGATCTTCAGCAATATTCAAAATTTATAGACACCCCCGAGCAGAGCTTTGTAGAGGCCCGTCTATGTTAGAATTATGAAACGTCTCGACGTGCTGGATGGAATGTGACACCATTATCTATTTTGGGCCTGTACTCGCGGTGTGTACGTATTTTATTGGCATAATTAGCGAAAATTATCGCTGTCATTGTCTCTCTCTTTCTCTGTCTCGCACAAATTCACCCCAACAAGTGCCGAACTTATCTTCGAGATACAAAACTGTCGATGAGTTCTTGAAGAAATGTGAAAATGTCAGGCCTGTCAGGGGATTATCTTATAGAATGTCCAGACATGCCTTTAAAAAATCATCAAAATTGACTTTGCTGTTCTAAATTAAGGAATGATACTGATAAACTCTTTTATTTATTTTCGAATCTTAAATTCAGAGTCCGTTCAGAGTTACTACTATATCTCTATAGCTTTCCCTATACTTTCGACTTACCACTGTCATTTAGTATAGATCCATATTCATTATACACGCAATTTATAGCTCATATTTGTTGGGACCCCAGTTAGCACATTTTCACGCCCCGCTTCATCCGGAGAAGGCATAACAAGCGATCGGTATTCGCACATTTTTGAAATCCAAACAATGCAGTAGCAAATATTGCATATTTACAGTAAAATATTCCATTCAACACATAATCGCCCCCCAGTTGTCTGTTGTGTTCACAATTGTTTTCACTTAGACTCGACTGAATTAACTGGATTAACTAAACTACTCCTGCTTCATATAAAGCCAATCGAGATAAAAACAGAGAATTTATATTCGCGGAATGCGCGCGCGGTTTGAGCAAGAACAACAATGCAATTGCTTCGGCGTCTAGCACATATAGTATTGCATATGTGCATATATCTATTGCTGATCTGTTGTATCTAGCATCGAGTATAGCCCTATAATTAGTATAGTCTGGGAAATACTTGCAGCTTCAAGTCGATCGCGGATTGAGAAAGCTGAGAGCCCCAACAGCTGAGCCCATTTTTCCTATTGCATCAATTATGGGAATGGGAGAATCGGGAGAATGCTTTCAGATCATATATCGGGCATACTACATGCACTTGCATCGCGATTGCCATAATTAATAGCTCTGCTCTGCCATAATTTGCAAGTTTGTCAAGATTTTACTGTACGAATTGCAGGCACAATTAACATTTATGAGGCATATCCAATTACTTTGCAATGTTTCCCCATTGTCTTCTCAATTTTGTTGTTTTCTTTTCTTTTCTTTATGTTTGTTTATTAATTTTATTGTATTATATCTGTTTACAATTTGTATTTTGTCATGTTCTGGTTAAGCTTGAAGTAATGAAATTTGAAGCTGGCTTTATGTGGTTTCTATCCTGGGTTATTATGCAATTGCTTTACATTTGCAACTAAATTACAAGTTTAAATCGATTGGATACATTTCTCCTTAGGCTACATAAAATATATTTTTAGTATTTTTCCTTTTCCTGTTTTTGTTTTTCTGGTTTTATACGACAATATGTACTTGTATTTTTATGCGATCGAAATATTTAATTCTATGCAGTACCCCGACCGAGACTGTCGCTCTAATCCTTCTCTGCTGGTAAGGTGTGCTCGACGGATGCGGAAGCTGTCTTATGAAATAGATGCGTTTACTTTAAAGTATTATGTAAGTAGAAGGAATTAATCTGAAGGCAACATCATCTAAATGCGGCGTGAGAAACCTCCACCACCGCCTCCTCCGCCGCCGCCATTGTTCCCATTACCGTTGCCGCCTCCGACACCAATACCGCCTCCGCCGCCACCCATAACGCCTCCGCCATTACCATTGCCGCCACCGCCGCCACCACTGACATTCACGCCGCCACGTGTCTTGCCATCGTAGAAGAGCTCAATGTAACGGGAGCCCATTTGCTCACGATGTCTCTTCATTGCCAGCTGCGAGTCATCGTATGTGTCGAAGTAGGCATCGGCAGTGCCGCTGTGCAGGCCCTTCTTGTTGTAGTTGATGCGCACGTTAGCCGGACGAATGGGATCAAAGAACTAAAGGACGAAAACATGTTAGGATTGTCGGGTACACTGTAGATCTGTATTATCCGGAACGTACCTTGAATACATCATTCTCAAATGAGTTGTAGGGTAGCCCCCGCATGTGGATTGTGTAATACTCGACGTCGTTGTTGCGGCCGCCACCGATTGGGCCAAAATTTCCACCCGCCGATCCGAAATTGCTGCCACCATTGTTGAAGCCGCCACCACTGTTGTTAAAACCGCCGCCGCCTCCACCATTATTGAAGCCACCACCGCCTCCACCATTATTGAAGCCGCCACCGCCTCCGCCATTATTGAAGCCACTGTTAAAGCCGCCGCCTCCGCCGGAGTTGTTGCCAAAGTTTCCAAAGCCGCCACCGCCGCCTCCACTGTTAAAGCCGCCTGAGCTACCGCCATTGTTGAAACCACCGCCGTTTCCGCCGCTATTGAAGCCACCAACACCTCCGCCATTATTGAAGCCGCCTCCACCTCCGCCGGAGTTGTTGCCAAAGTTGCCGAAGCCACCACCTCCCCCGCTTCCACCGCCGTTGTTACCAAAGTTTCCAGGCATATCTAAAAGAGAACAGAGATAATTTTTAATATGAATTCAATCACTTGCCAAATTTTAAGTTCGGTCAGTTAGAATTTTGCCAATTTTCAAGACAATATAAGGACACACTTCCGATCCTATTTGAAAGTTCTAGTTACCCTTACTCTAGTGATAGTGGTCAACAATTGGAGCCACCATGATATGATTCTTGCGGAAATCGGAAATTCTTGAGACGGCACATGATTTGCCACTTACCGAAGTTGTTTCCATTGTTGTTGTTGCGATTATTTCCAAAATTGTTAAAATCGCCAAAATCATTGCCGAAATTGCCAAAATTACCAGAGTTTTGACCAAAATTACCATTGTTGCCGATGCTACCACCACCACCACCACCACTGCCGCCGCCGTTGTTGCTCCCACCGCCGCCGCCTCCGCCAGAGTTATTGCCAAAGTTACCCGAGTTCATTAAGCTGGGTAAGTTATTGAAGCCCAACATATTATTGGCCCCCACACCAAAGTTGCTGTTGTTGCCCCAATCTGCCAAAGAAATGTTTTTAATGGGGAATCTTAATGAATCTTTGTCTACTCATTGCACTCACCATTGCGTCCACCGAAATCGTTGCCTCCACGATTGGCACCACGATCCCGTATATCATATGGTCCTGGGCGTCCTCCACTGCCGCCTCCGCCTGTGGCGCGCTTCATCTCAGCAATTGAGCTGCGGAAGATTTCAATGTACCTGAGAGAACGGAACGAAAAGCAGAAAACAAAAGCCAGAGATCATATTAGATGCGATGCAAATGAACTAGAGATCCTCATATAAAGAATTATAGATGCTATGACCGGCGGCATTTGATTGATTGAGTTAATGACACAATAATTCGATTTAATTAATGTGTATCCTTGGTTAGATGTAAACAAACACTTGGATTGTTAGACTTTTGATAAGAGTGCACATACGCAAAGGTTATTGTCTTTATTTATATGGTATATAAGAATTATCAAAAGGCTGTCTCTGGTTAATTGCGTTTGTATGCGTTTTGTTGCTGGCTCACAATTAGTGAAACACCCAACCAGACCCATCATAGCCTGTGCTATATGTGTGGACAGTTAAATTGTTGCTTAGTTCATAAATTGATTACCGATTACTGAAATTGGAATGTATACAGGTTAGCGCCGAGATGATAATAATCGCAACAATTTAAAAGTTTTTTTTTTTGAATTAAGTATAGTAAAGTAAAGAATTCATATTCGTGTTACCATTGAATGATTGACTCTTATTTTGAAGTTTTGTTGTTGTTTTTGCACTATAGCTATGTTGCTGTAGTATAGCTGTAAATATGATGTGTAAGAAGAACCCACCTGTGCCCAATTTTTTCCCGATTTCGGCCCAAGGCTTGCTCAGTGTCATCCTGGTTTTCGAACTGAACAAAAGCTTCCCCAGTAGCACGACCCCTTCTGTCCATAACAAAAAGTATGCCCTCCCGATCCGTTTTGATTTCCAACCCTGCCCATGACGATAACCAACAAAGATTTATACAAATATATAGAGATATATATATATATATAGAATGCAAGGTATAGGAGATAGAGATACAGAGATAGAGAGAAAGGGCGATTTTATATATATATATATTTATATAGAATATTTAATTGGAGTGTTCGTTTGTCTCAACTCCGCAGAGCTTTCGAAATGACATCCTATTTAAAGGACGATCTTAATGCAATAACGTCCATGAAATAAATTATGTTAGCAATGATTACTCAAATAAAATGTGTGAGTAGACTAGAATTGTCAATGCAAATTAATTAATAGAGTTTTGAAAACAATAAGACAAATATTTCGAGGTTTTCACCTTGATCAAAGAAATATTTCAACAAACTAATACTTTGTACTTTGTTAGACAAAAAAATGTTAGAAATCTGTGTGCATGTGTGTGTATATGTGTATGTGAATGTGTGTAACTTGGGATTGACTGATTGATTGATATGCGTTGGCAGAGATACCGACCCCAGGTCCTTGGATGCAAACACCACTGACTTTGGGTACTCAACTCAACTTATAGAGCCCATGACTAACACTCGATTCGCTTGATCAAAGTGATCACCGCTAATTAAGATAGAGAGACAGAGAGATTGAGGGAGAACAACATGCATTCAAAACAGTACACAATGAATTGTCCTTTGCCCGCTAGTTACATGTTAACTGGAATAGACACACACATACACAGAGTAAGCAAATGAATTTACCGGTAAAGAACTCCTCAATCTGCTGCTCAGTGACGGCGTAGGGCAGACCACGGAGCTTTACAACAAAGGCCTGTCCATGTCCACCAGTTTTTCGCATTGCTTCTTTCGCCTCTTTCGGCGTGGCAGTGAAGACTGTGTGCGGATGCAAGATAGTAAATAATTATTGTTATATTGCGTCAGTTTCACTTACCCTCAATGTAGCGATGACCCATGCTGGCTCTGTTAAGTTTGCGTGCCTCCTCGACATCATCCTGAGTGGCCACCTCCACGTAGGCCTCGCCGGTGTTCTTGCCGTCAACCCGACTGGTTACCAGATGTATTCCCTGAGAACCGTTGATGACTTCCACATTGACCAGAAAGTCGAGAATCTCCTTGTGCGTGGCCGACCAGGGGAGTCCGCGCAATCGTATAAACTTGGGACTCTCACCAACATCACCGATCTTTAAATTGGAATCGTCGTCACCATCGTTCTGATCATTGTCGTACTGATCGTCATCGTCCTGCTGCTGATCGTTGTCGTCATTGTAGTCATCATTGTTGTCCTGCGCCTGGCCGAAGCCCTGATTATATTGCACATCGGCGTTCGACATTGCTGCTGCTGGTCCTAGAAGGCGGTACTTCTAAAGTTTGGAAAAAGTCGAAAAATGTAATGTTTAACGCAAGTCAATCAAAAGTTAATGCACAATTTTTTTATTCGTGTATGTTTCGCTTTTCTATTCTTTCACTCGCTTCGTTTTGCTTATTTTTGCGCCGCTTACGCCATTTTGGTTTTTCGTGTCTGCCGAAGTCTCATTTTCATGCGGCGAATCTTTGTCACATCTTTAAGCACATTTTGCTGGCAGCAAAACTAACTGAGCTATGAAGTGGAAAAAATTATGTACAATTTACCTCTTTTAAATGTTTTATAATTATTCCGAATCTTAAATTTATTTGTCTTTGCACTTTTTGCACGGCTTTCTTACACTTCACGCGTCTGGTGGTATGGTTTTGTTCGGAATAATCGAAATACAACTCGACTACCGATAACACGCGCACCTCTTGTGAACTAGTGAATGAACTGAAAAATAACTCGTGCAGCCCTTGTTGACGAATTCAATCCCTGTCAACAATTGAATCTACTTACTGTATTTGTGGATGGATTTAACATAAAAAGGTTTGTAAGGTACGATTTAAATAATTTATTATCTAGCAACTGATAATTTATTAAATTATGGCAGAAGCAGAATATTTAAAACCAGCGCAGCTATCTTGCAGAATGTGTAGATTAAATGAATTACAAAATATATCGAATAAGGTTTTTGACAATGACATTTGAAAAATGCTTATCGATACATCGATAATATGTATAAATTCGTTGGTGTTGGAAAATGTCACAATTGGTGAAATAAATATTTAAAAGTACTTTTAGCACGCAACAAACTCTTGTTGAAGATTTTATTGAATATTTATGCTATTAGAGGGCGTAAAGCATAGTGATAAGCACAAAATACGCTCAAACAATCATTAATATTTTGAATTTGGCGCCTAATACTGATCGTGGCTGTTGTAATCAATCCCTGGTTGCCTTGGCAACTAGCGCAAATTGGGATTCCTCAGCAAGTTTGTTCGATGAGATTTTCGGTCATTGATTTCTTTCGAACTCAAGTGCAACGTAACACATCGTCTGACAAATCGAATTGCACAGATAGTAAATATATATTTAAATAAGTAACTCTGGTTTTTGCCTTTTAATTGCTGGCACAATGTTCGTACAAAAGAAGAAATTGGTCGAGCATGTGCTGGCAATGCGCGCCAACGGCAGTGGCAGCGAAGAGGAGGAGGAGGAGGAGGACGAGGGCGACATTTTGCAGGTGCCAATTGACTTGCATTTAGCAACTAATTATTTTACCAATTCAACTTGTACCCAGTAACCAGTAACCTGCTCAATGCAAGATTATTATAAATAATTATTGCTTCAGTAAGAAATGTAATATGTAATCCTTTAGCTCCTTGTACTCGTTGCCTGATTATGTAATCCTTCCTTCCGTATGCGTCGTGTAATGTATAAAAACCAAAACCAAATGTGCAACTGTAAAATTGCTAAACATATTTGTTGTAGTTGGATAACAGACAAACAAACCCCAAGACGGAAAACAAATTGAATATAAAACTAATCCAAACTTATATTTTTTGTTTTCTTTTAGCCGAGCAAAATAAATTCACTATAATGCAAGTTTTGGTACTTCACTCTCGTTGCAGCGCAATTAAAATTAAAACTTAAACCAAACAGAGACTCTCAAATCTTGGGACTATTTAGTTGCACACTATATAAAAATTAAATTAATAATATTTATAAAGAAATACTTATGTTTTAGTGCCCTAGAAAACAAACATTTTGTTTTTGAGCCTCCACGACTGTCGTTTTCTAGCTGCACAAATAAACAAAAAGAAATCTCTCCACACTGTAGAGTTGTTGTAGTTGTTGCAATGGCAATTGTTGTTGTAAGTAGTATTGTATTTTGCAAATTTAAAACTTGTATTTTGTTTTTGTGTTTTTGAAAGTTTTTGCCACGCAAGTGCAGCAACAACAAAACCCTTTTTGTCTTTTTGAAACTAATATATTTTTGGTCTTTCCCCGTTTTTGAATTTTGCAATGGCGGAATCACATCAAACATAAAACAAATAATTCACATCAACTGATAATATGATAATGAATCAAATCAAATTTCAATATGCACCTTCTTTTTCGTAACCCCCAACGGTTCACGACGTGTCTGTGTGTCGGTATGTGTGTGTGTGTTCAACAAAATTGAAAATCGAAAACATATTCCACATCTACAATATATGAAATATTGTTGAACTATCAAAATGGACCCGGACGAAGCACAGCGACGACGCGAAGAATGCGAACGCAAGGCACGACGAGGGGAGATGGATCCCCGGCTGGAGTTCACGTTCCAGCTGCTGATAGACGCCACACAGTTGCCCAGGCATCAGCTCATGGACTACATATTCGAAGGGGATATGGTAGCTTACTCACTCACTATGCGATTACCCAATTAAATATGCCCGTTTACACCTATTTTGCTCTGCAGCTGGATGAGATTAATCAGCTCTTCCTGCCGAATATGAAGAACAAACTGCTGTGGTTCTATCAGGAGGTCGATGAGCCCGAGCCGCCGCCAGTGGTGGATGCCAATAAGCCGGGACCATCACGCACGGGCATGGCATCGAGCAGCTCCAAAACGCCGCAGGGTAGGGCCTCTTCATTCTTCATCCAGCTTAGCTGATTCACATCATCGTTTCTCATCATTAGGTGGTGCCTCGCCAAGTGGTTTGCCGCCGCCGAAGCACAAGAAATTGTTCCTCACCGACGGCTGGACTTGTGCCTTCACTGGCGTCTGTATTTACATCTTTCGCGTGAATACATCCAAGCAGCTGCCCGAGGAGGGATTCCAGAAGGATCTGTAAGTTTTGCTCACTTTGTTTACCTTTCATAAGTTTCCTTTGCTTGTTGGTTTTTAAACTATTAACTAAGCGTGGCCAATTTTGGGTTTATTTGTTGGCACGCGGATTATCGCCTGACTGACTGGCAGACAAATCCTCCCAGCGGGGGATTGGTAATTGAATGTCCATCTCTCTTACGCTTCTCCACGCAGATACTGCGGCGTCATCGATGCCAAGAACATTGGCCTAGTCACGTCCATCGAGCGCATTGTGGAGTTTGTGTTTATGCAGGCATTGGCCTTTCCCAGCCTCGAGGGCGACGAGGAGGACGTCAGTTGTGGCCTCATCAAGGGGCAGCTGCTGCCGGGTCTACGCTCCTTTTGCAGCGCTCTGCGTGTCTGCGAACAGGTGTGCGATCATTACAATGTCTTCGCCGATGGCTGCGACATGTTCGACGGTTGCATTGTGGTGGATGAGGTCAAGGACATGGCCAAGAATCAGGAGTTCTGTGGCCAGTTGGAGGAGCGTGTCAACAACTGGACCAAGGGCATACTGAAGATACTCGGCGAGAGTGAGCAGTTGCGCAAGGAAAACGATCACAGTGGTCCACAGGATGAGCTGGAGTACTGGAAGAAGCGTGGTGCTCAGTTCTCCCAACTGCTCGCCCATCTGCAAGACAAGGAGGTGCAGTTCACGCTGCACTGTCTCTTCCTCGCCGGCTCGCGCATTATGCGCCAATGGAAGGAGACAGATCGCAAGATCACCTTCTGCTACAACGAGGCACGTGACAACTCCAAGTTCATTCAGGCCATGGAGAACTGTTGCCATTCCCTCTACTTGGACGATCCTGTTAGCATGAAGGAGTCCATTCTCAGTCTGCTGCAGACAGTGCGATTGATCTACAGCGTCTCGCAGTTCTACAACACTTCAGAGCGCACTTCCGCGCTAATGGTGAAGGTAAGTGATCAGAAGATACTCGTACTTTCTTAGTTGGTATATCAATTGGTTTCTATAGTTCCTTCGCCAGTAGAATCAATTTCTATGTCCCGTGGAAAAAACAACTTTCTCTAGATATTTTAGTAGCTTTAATTTATAGTTACATATTGAAGTTGTAATGGAAACTTTTGTAGATTGGCAACGCTATTCCTACAAGTAATAGTGTTGGAAAATGTATTCATTATAGTGCTGAATTACCCACAAAATGTATATTTGCTTTACTAATTTAACATCTTATAGATTACCAATCAAATGATTGAAACCTGCAAATCGTACATCACCTGTCGCTGCAAGGAGACTATTTGGTCTCAGGACCGCACGCTTATACGCACCAAGCTGAGCAACTGCATCAAGCTGAATCACATCTACCATGAGACATATTACACCGTTAGGGAGCAGCCATTTCTGCCCCATCAGACGCCGTTTGGCTTCTCGGAGAACTTTGTTTTTGGTATGCGAAATAATATAATGTTATACGTATATATTCATATTCCGTTTTACTATCGTATAGGAAAATTCGACACTTTCTGCGAACGTTTGTCGAAAATTATCAACATGTTCAATCTGATTGATGATTATAATCATCTTTTTGAGAGACGCCTGGAGGGTCTGCTGTTGGGTGAGGCACTTGAAGATGCCTCCAATCATTTCGAGGAGGCCAAGAAGGAGATCATCTCAAAGAAATACGATTACTTGGACCATCGCAATGCCGACTTCAATGATGATTTCGATCGGTTCATACATAAAACGGATTCCCTGAAGGACACAATTGCCACACTGATCGAGCGGGACTTTGACACTGTGTGGGAGACGCCTCAGTGCATTCGCTTCCTGGTGCGCTTTGAGAAGGTCAGCGAGAAGATTCCGCTAACACGTATGGATGAGAAATATACACGAATTCTGCGCTATGTAGAGAAGGAGGTGGATCGCATTCTGAAAACCTTCCGCAAGCAACGCGACGATCCTCCGCTTGCCCGCAACTTTCCGCCTATTGCGGGGCGTATTCATTGGTGCCGTGCCCTGAATCTTCACATTACGGAGCTAATGGATGCCGTGATGGATCACAGTGTACTCTGCACTCAGCCACTAGCCAGGGATCTGGATGTGCGCTACAACAATGTGCTGGGCGTGCTGCAAGAGTACGAGGATGAGATTGTCTCCATCTGGTTGGATCAGGACATCAGCGTGGCTGATGCCTGCCTACTGCAGCCTCTGCTCTGCCTGCAGGGCGATCGATTGTTTGTCAATTTGCATCCCACGATCCCACTGCTGATTCGCGAAGCCAAAATGCTGGCGAAGCTGAAGATTGAGTTACCCATTGTGGCTGCCACGCTGATGAGTCGCCATGAATACTTTCTTACCATACAAGACTCGCTTAATGTAAGTAGCAGCAAATAAATCTCTGCAGCATCTTTTATCTCTTCTCTCTTTGCCTTTGCTCTTGCAGAGTCTTATCAAAATGTTTTTGTCCACTGTGAGGGCTGTCAAGCTAGAGGTGCGTCCCTTGTTCCTGCCTCAGCTGGTGCGTCTGACAGCCATGCTCAAGCCTGGACTGCATAGCATCAATGTAAGTTAACCACCTTATCCTCTCCCCCCTTAACTGTTGAAGTCATCTAATCAGCATTACGTTTCCTTTGGCAGTGGACCAACCAGAACTGGACGCAGTTCTATGAGCGTTGCAAGCAGGCCATCGAAACATTTGAGGTGCTGGTGGCCCGCGTGCACGATATCTACTCGAATCGTATACTCAATGTGCTCATGTGGATGCAGGATGTCTCGCTGCAGATACTGCCAGCAGGTGAGTGCTGCCTCCTTCATTTGCCTTTCTTTAATTGCTGCCCCGCCTGGGAATGATGTGTGTGTGTGTGTGTGCTTCATTTAATGCTCTTGAAAACTTTTCACATTTGTTTCTGACGCAGACGATGAAATCTGGACAGTTGATGAATTTCTGGAGCGCAGCGAGGAGGCCTGCAGGTGCGTATCCTTGGGTATCTACGTGTATCTATGTATGTATGTTTGTTATAGCTGTCACCTGGTTGTGTTTGTGATTCTTTTGAACTTTCTGCAGCGGACATGCTGTGAAGAGGGGGACAGGCAGTGGGGGAGTCTTGGTATTTGGGTGATTTATTGGATTTATCAATTCTAATTTATGTATGAGGTTCTGCATTTGCATAGCACAAGTGTGGGTTCACTTTGAGTGTACCAGGTGCCACAATGCTGCTGATTCCCAGAGCAATTTACAAATAGTAAATGGGAAGAAACAGGCAACTGATTTTCATAGGTGGTTTATGAACTGTTTTTAATATCTTGAGGGTGGCTTAAAGTACTTTAAGAACTGAGATGAACTGTTCTACTCAAGTTTACTGGTTATTGGTTCTATCTCAGTTAATACAAAATCATGGCTGTACCTCTATACCAAATGCAAATGAAGTTTACTTTAAATATTGTTTACATTGGCTAACTCCTCCACGAATTGATTATTTTCTAAGTTGTTTCTGTATGAGCTTGATTACTTTGTTGAGCATTTCAAAAGACAGTCTTGTGTTCGCTTCGTCTTTAATTTGCAAGTTGCAATTTCTTGTCCAGTGTATACTTTGCCTCTTAAAGACGTTTTCCGGGCAAGAGAATGGTCAGTTGGAAGTAACTAAAAGCTTTTTGTTTAACCAGCCAACTGTGCAAATATTATTAAAGTTTCCTCTTTTCCCCACACAGAAAAGCAGCCATCGAACTAAACCGCAAAAGTCAAATGGTCTCGGAGGCAGTGGAGGAGGTGCTGAGTCTAGTGGACAAGGCAACGGAGACCTTTAAGGAGATTGCCGGTGACGATGTGGTCACCTTATTCGATGGTAAGCGATTCGATTGTCACGCAGGTAAAGGTAAATTGATGCAAATCTTTGGCATTCAGCGACGCCCAAGGGCGATCAGACTGGTTCTGGAGGACGCAAAGCAGATGAGGGGGGAGCGGCAGGAGCGACGTCTAGCGGAGCAGCGACTGGAGGGGGAGGAGGAGGAGGAGGAGGCGGGCAACAGCAGGACTGGAGTATTCTATGGTCCTGCTTTGAGAATCCGCTGACGTTGCTCTCCACCACGGACAGTCTGCCGAAGGGAATGCAGGTGAGTGAAAGAGTTTAGTTTTCTTGATTGCGCTTGCTAATCTGCTATGTGGCTACCTGCCTGCTGCAGGACATGGTCTGCAATGCCGTTGTCGAGATGCGACGCTACTACAGTCGCAAGGTGATCGATGTGCTGATCAAGGTGATTCGCGCGGCACTGGACACAATGCGGCGTCGGTTCATCGCCGACGAGAACGAGACGGCGTCAAAGAAGGCGCCGATCTTTGCGCTGCACGCGCAGCTGCAGATACCCAATGTGGTCATCAAGCCGAGTCTGGACGAGCTGCAGGATATATTGGTGACGGCTGGCAAGAATATCACGGGCATTGCGAAGGGTGTGGCGCAATGGACCAGCGGCAAGGATCCGCCGGTTCGTACCACACCGCTAAATAGCTTCGCAATGTTCTCAAAAATCTTGTCTTACCAACCGCAGCAAGTTTCGATGACGGTGCAGCCGCGCGTCGGACGCAACCACAACGATGCGGCTGGCGGTGGTCCCGGCGGTGCAAAGAATCGACGCCGCAAGATCTACTGTCTGGCCTCCGAGGAGCGACCCCAGATGCCGCACATGCTCAAGAGTTTCTACTCGGCCATTATGGATAACAAGGAGGTGGCCAAGGCGCTCAATCAGCTCTCCAGCTGCACAAAGAACGTCAAGCCGGAGATACAGGTCTATATCAAGCGTTGGAAGCCCTATCATTTCCTTTGGAAGAATGATCGCACCACGCGGCAGCTGATGGAGTTCGGTCTGCAACAGTTCGAGTCCACATTGCGCTGCCTGGCCGAACTGGATGCGAATCTGCTCATCGAACCCGACATGGAGGTCTTCGGCCAATGTGTGGCTGTCTATAATGAAAGGCTCAAGTATGGTTTGGCCATTGAGATAAAGTGTAAGTGTGTTGATTATATGGGATGGTATTATATTGAAGGTATAGTACACATAGGAAAGGTTTATTATAAAATTAATTGCTTTTCTATTCTGTTTTTGACATTCATTCTAACTTTTCTATATTTTAAACGGTAGACAATATAAGTTATGTTTATTAATAGGTTAGTTAGGTTAGGTGAGGTGAGGTTAGTTAAGGTTAGTTAGGTTAGGTTAGGTCAGGTGAGGTGAGTTTAGGTTATGCTAGGGTAGGTTTAGTCGGTTACTTTAGGTCTTAAAGCAAATTTAGGTTTGTTAGATGTGATTAGGTTAGGTTAATTAGGTAAGGTCAGTTTAGGTTATATAAGTTTATGTTTACTTTGGTTACTTATAGTTAGGTTAGGTTAGGTGAGGTGAGTTAAGGTTATGCTATGTTAGGTTTAGTAGGAAACTTTAGGTCTTAAAGCAATTTTATGGCTGTTAAATGTGATTAGGTTAGGTTAATTAGGTAAGGTCAGTTTAGGTTATGTAAGTTTATTTATTTAAAGTCGGCAATATCAGTCGACTGTTTATGTATTGCAATTAAAATTAAAACTAATAATTAAAAATTTATAATTAAATTAGGGCACATTTTATTTTTACATTAAAATTAATTCAAATTTATGTTAGCTTCGGCTAGGTAAGGTTAGGTTAGGTCTAGTCGCCTAATATTTAACCAATTTAGGTCTTTAGGCAACTTGAGGTTACTTTGTTTTGATATCAGAATGATTTATTGATGTGCTTATTTAATATATAGCAAACCATTTCAAATTTCTTTCATCGATTTCATTTGAACCCAAGAGGAAACCCTCCTTCGATTGTTCTCTTCCTTTGTCTATCTAAATTTGTTTTCTTGACCTATCACCTGTCGTGGCTGCTCTGGGCTCCAATTGGAATATTCATTGGCAACACCTTTAACAGACATATATCAGCTTATCGGCCACAAATTTGACACCCACGCACACACACGTACCCTCACACACATACTCATACTCACACAGTAAAACCCGCTGACTGGGGCTGATAGACAAATACGCGTAAGCGGAGGAAGCTATTCAAATTTATTGGTTTCCAATTAGGTAATCAAATTTATTTAACCGAATTAGCTGCGGCAAAGGAAGCACCAAAAATAAATGCCCAACGCAGACGGCACGGGATATATCTCTTATCTCTGTGCGGGTGTGCGTGTGTGTTTGTGTGTGTCAGTGTACGTGAGTGTGTGTGTGTCTGGGACTGCTGAATGCGAACACGAAAATCAATTAGCCCCTGCCCTTGTCCCTGCCTCCGCTCGGAGCAGACAACGCCATTGACGGCTTGGCACGCATTGATTAATGGGCATCGATGTCCTTGCTGATTCGCATGGATATGTCTTGGGTATTAAACACCTTTGGCTCGGTTTCTATTTTCAGCCTGCAACCACAAAATTGGGCAGGCCATGAAGAAGAAGTACAAGAAGGAAATGGACTATGTCTATGCGGTGATCAATGAAATGGATCGTAAACTGGACAGGCCCATTCGGGATCTTGACGATGTGCGCATGATTATGGAGACACTGGGCAAGATACGTGAGCAAGAGGTGGACATGGAGCTGCGCATTGATCCCATAGAGGTGCGTCGTACGGTTGATATGATGTGTGATGTAGCTTAGCCTAATGCCTTGCCTTGCAGGAAGCCTTCAACGTGCTCACCCGCTACGAGGTGCAGGTGGAGCGGGAGCAATTCGATTTGGTGGACAATCTGCGTGCCACATTCCAGAATCTGCTGGCAGGCGCACTGCAGGCGCAGGTGAAACTGCTGGACATGCAGCCGGCGTTCCAGGGAGACTTGCGCAGCAATCTAGACAACTTTAAGCAGGATAAGATTGCCTATGTGACGGAATATCGCACAGCGGGACCCATGCAGGCGGGTCTGACGCCGCGCGAGGCTTCCGATCGTCTGATATTATTCCAGAATCGTTTCGAGGGCATGTGGCGCCGCCTGCAGACGTACCAAAGCGGCGAGGAACTCTTCGGATTGCCACAAACGGATTATCCAGAGTTGGGCCAGATACGCAAGGAGCTGAATTTGCTGCAGAAGCTATACAAGCTCTATAACGATGTCATCGATAGGGTTAGCAGCTATTATGATATACCCTGGAACGAGGTGGACATTGAGGAGATCAACAACGAGCTGATGGAGTTCCAGAATCGTTGTCGCAAGCTGCCCAAGGGCCTCAAGGAGTGGCCCGCCTTCCATGCCCTGAAAAAGACCATCGATGACTTCAACGACATGTGCCCCTTACTGGAGTTGATGGCGAATAAAGCCATGAAGCCACGCCATTGGCAACGGATCATGGATGTTACTCGCTACATCTTCGAGTTCGACTCGGAGGGTTTCTCGCTCAAGAACATACTGGAGGCGCCGCTGCTCAAGCACAAGGAGGACATCGAGGATATCTGTATCAGCGCCATGAAGGAGAAGGACATTGAGGCAAAGCTCAAGCAGGTGACCAACGAATGGTCTGTCCATGAGCTGCAATTCATGAGCTTCAACAATCGCGGCGAACTGCTGCTCCGAGGCGATACCACAGCTGAGACCATTGGCCAGCTGGAGGATAGTTTGATGGTGCTCGGCTCACTACTATCCAATCGCTATAATGCGCCCTTTCGCAAACAAATCCAGCAATGGGTCTACGATCTGTCCAACTCCAATGAGATACTGGAACGCTGGCTGCTCGTTCAAAACATGTGGGTCTATCTGGAGGCTGTATTCGTTGGCGGCGACATTGCCAAACAGCTGCCCAAGGAGGCCAAGCGATTCTCCAAGATCGATAAGTCCTGGCAGAAGATCATGCAGGTATTCCAATCTTGCTATTTAGTTTCCGAATCAGATTTGCTTCATGCTCTTTTATGTAGCGCGCCCACGAGACACCGGGTAAGTTCTAAGAAAGTGATAAATGTTACAAAGCTACCGAATAATCGTTCTCTTTTATTTATAAACCTAATTTGATATTGTCATTTAAATTTGATATTATTGTAAAATAATCTTAAAATTGCAACAGGCGTTGTGGCCTGTTGTGTGGGCGACGATCTGCTAAAGCAGCTGTTGCCTCATCTTCAGGAGCAGCTAGAAATATGCCAGGTACTATAAAATACTCTCTTTCAGGAACTCTCTCTCTTTTGGCTATGATTATTATCTTGTTATTTGGCAATACAAAAATCTTTCTCATGCTTTTCCAATTTGAATCTCTCTAAAATTCTTAGTCTATAGCGAATCAGTATCAGTTTACAACAAATAATCATATAAAATATATTAAAATCTGCAATTTAATCTTCCATATACATTAGAAATCCCTAAGTGGTTATCTAGAACGCAAACGCATAATGTTTCCGCGTTTCTTCTTCGTATCGGATCCGGCACTGCTGGAGATACTTGGACAAGGATCCGATTCGCACACAATACAAAATCATTTGCTCAACATATTCGATAATACCAAATGCGTCAAGTAAGTCGGGCAAGACATTGTGAATATAGTGCTGTACTTTATATACAATATATGGTTATTCTTAAAGATTCCACGATGTTGAGTACAACAAAATGATGGCGATTATTAGCAGCGAGGGCGAAATGATACAGCTGGATCGTGCCATACGGGCCGAGGGTTCCGTCGAGACATGGCTAACTCAATTGCTGGTCACAGCACAGCAGTCACTGCATTCGATTATTCGCACCGCATATGCGACAATAAACGATCCGAATTTCACCCTGTTGAGCTTCCTCGAGAAGGTGCCGGCGCAAATCGGTTTATTGGGTATACAAATGATATGGACACGAGATGCAGAAATGGCTCTGATGCAGGCCAGACATGAGAGGAAGGTCATGTCCGAGACGAACAACAAGTTCCTAGAGATGCTCAACACGTTAATCGATCAGACCACAAGAAATCTATCGAAGCGGGAGCGAACCAATTTCGAAACACTGATTACCATTCATGTGCATCAGCGTGATATATTCGATATACTGGTGAGGGGATTATCGACAATAAAACAGCTTTTGTTTGTACATTAGCTTTATATCTTATACTAATGATTTACCTTTTTTATTTATCATCTGTTTATTGTATCCTTGTCTTTAACCGAATATATAATCCTTAGTCGTATACCTTTAAATTTTATCTTGTCTTTTTTTATCATTTTTCCTTTATAATTATATTTAAATTTGTATTTATCTTCAATCTTGTATCTTCAGTGTCGCATGAACATCAAATCCTCCAACGACTTTGAATGGCTTAAGCAGTGCCGCTTTTACTTTAAAGAGGATTTGGATAAAACCTGGATATCGGTTACGGATGTCACCTTCACCTATCAGAACGAGTACTTGGGCTGCACAGATCGTCTGGTTATTACACCCCTAACAGATCGGTATGTGAAACTTTACCAAACTTTACACAACAACGTAATGAAATCTGTCGCTGGGAATAGCATCAGATTTAGCCGTGTAGTTGTTTTCAAATCAAATTAGAAAAGTTGCCTGGCAAATTGCATAAAGTCGACAGCTTGGTTAGATGTTGGTTCCAACTTTGGAGCTCTCACCAGTTTGTAACAGGCTACAAAAAACCCAAGGGAGGCAAAGCAGAAGTAACATAATTTATTTATCACATAATTATATTTTATAAATAGAATGTATCTGCAGCGCGTTATTAAAGATGGTGACTTTAGTGAGAGGATTAGACACTGAAGTAGCAAGTTCATAAATATATTCTATGTTATGTTATGTATCTGTTATGCCACTACTAGACTATGTTTAATCAACTCACACATTCGCATTCCCATAAGTTTCTTTGGTATCTCAATTAAAATGCTACTCCATAGTTCGGCTTGATTGTGTGCGCCGAAATAACAGCAACAACAACAACTTGAGATCAATTAATTTATTGTACTATTTACATTCCTCCATGGCACGTGCAAAACTTTCCCATCGAGCAATCGAACATTTTGTGAGTGAGTCTTGGCCACATTCCGTTTGCTGGGCAAACAAAACTTGAGCGTGGTCCAATTGCTCGACCAAGTTCAAAGTCAGCACCAGCAGTGGAATCCTTTTCATGAAGGCGGCAGCAGAACGATGACGTAGACGACGTCGACAGCGAAGCCAACGTTGACATGTTCGCAAAGATAAATTTCACTTAGCGGAAGATAAATAAAGTTTTTGGACAGCAACACGTTGTCGAGTCTTGGAAGAACAAGCCAAGTGACGGCATATTTCGTCATGCCAAATATCCCGAGGCAGTTCTCAATACCCTATAGCCCTAACAGAGGGTTGTATCGATTTTAATTCAAGATATTTATGTATAGTAAATTGTAATATGTTCTTTAAACCCCTCGTTGAACAGTCAAGGCCATGAAAAACACCAAATATTTAGAGGGTATTCATTAGAGGGTATCCGCAAGTCATCCTACTCTCTTGCACCCATACTTCTTGTTCTTATGTTGCTTTTTCTTTGCTTTTGCTCTGCCTCCTAAGCCAAATTTGTTCATTTTCAGCCAGAATCCTTGTGCTCGATTCTGGGCTGAACGTCATTGTAAATTTTGCTCCCGTTTTGTTGTTATCCTTGCGGGAATGCCAAAGGGAATTGCTCAGCAATCTCCATTGCTCCATTGCGGCCGTGGGCGGCTCTTCACCTGTTTTAGTTAAATGGGCGCGAGTGTCTAAAGCGGCGTATGCGTAATATTTCTTTACGCAAACTTCACTTGCCACAGAGGAAAACTTTGGCATTTTATAAATACACTTGCCATATAGGAATATAAGTATATTTACATATACATATACATAATTATATATTCACAGGTTCGCGAGTTCGTAGAATTGTAAATATTCTCAGAAATGGGTCGCTATTAATTTTTGGACTTTTGCATTTTAAATGCAATCATTGAGTCCTTTGTCTTCTGCTCCTGTCTTCTTCTTTCAGCTGCTACATAACACTCGCCCAGGCGCTGACACTGAGCATGGGTGGCGCTCCGTGCGGACCCGCGGGCACTGGCAAAACGGAAACTGTCAAGGATATGGGCAAGACGCTGGCCAAGTATGTTGTCGTTTTTAATTGCTCCGACCAAATGGATTACAGGTACGCCCGCACAAGGCACTTAAAATGCAGCGCACACATTGCAACAAAGAGAGTGAGACACCCCTTACTTATTATAAAAATTTCCGCAGGGGTTTGGGTCGCATCTACAAAGGTCTCGCCCAGTCCGGCAGTTGGGGCTGCTTCGACGAATTCAATCGCATCGAGCTGCCCGTTCTCTCGGTGGCCGCCCAACAGGTGGCGGTGGTGCTGACCGCCAAGAAGGAGAAGAAGAAGACATTCCTATTCACCGACGGCGACACAATCGAAATGAACCCCGAGTTTGGAATTTTCATAACGATGGTAGGAATGCATAATGTTGCCCCATCAATCTATCTGCAACTTTCCTTGCTGCGCCACTTTATGGCACTATTAGAAAGTTAATGAGTCCACTGATTCAACTAGTGCACCTTATCACGTACTCAACTCAGGCGAGCTCAATTGCATTTACTCATTATTCTCGTTCATTTCATTAAATTAGTAGCGTGCGTAAGTGTGTGTGCTTTAGATTGTGTGTTGCACATAGATTTTCTTGTTATTGCAACGAGAACGAAAGCTACCTTCGGCATGCCGAAGCTTCTATGCACTATGAGGTTTTAATATCTATCCCATAATTCCAATACCAGCTTTATTTAATGGTGCAAAACTTATAGGAATTGTGTATTGTTCAATAAGGTGCGTTGCATACTCCTAGCCAAATAAATATACCCTCTGCTAGGGTATAAAGATGGCAAGATAATCTAAAGATTTCAGTCTATGCTGGCAATTGAGCTAAGTATCTTATTCTTTGATTGATCTGCCAACTTTTCCAGTTTAAAGATTATTCTGTAGTCATTTGTACTGCAACTTAAACTCCACTTTAAAGCTGCGTCATAATCAATATTCCGTCTGCTTTCATTAAATACCATCGCACAAACCGGCAACACCACGCAGAAAAAAAAGGCCAAAGCGTCGAGGCTTTCAAGCCAAATTGATATTTATTAAATATCCACATACATTCACGATTCCTTTTATTTTTTGTTTGCAAAATATTTACATTTTACATGAAGATGGGCCTGACACAAAATCAGCTCACCGCGGCCCGTTAATGGGCTGAGCCGAGTCGAGTCTGTGACGTTATTAGTCATGTAAAATTTTGCTCAACTTAAGCGATAATAAAATTGACAGTAACCCATGGGAGCATGTACGCACCCACACACACCCACAACCACACATGCATTGTCACCCACACACACAGAGAGAGATTGTGTGTTCTTTCGGCTGCGATGTGTTAACATTTTATGGGCTTTGTGGCGGCTGCTGTTGTGCCCGACACAGGCCAACCAGCCCGACTGACAGCCTTGTCAAAATGTGATTAGTTCAGGCTTTTACATCCGTAAATGGAAGCTATGCGAATTGCTCTTATCAAACAAGTGGCAACATTTTCGAGCGCCGCATTTTAATTACCGTCGACGCCAACTATCATTGGGTAATGCGATTAGGTTGCATGCAATGCGGCCACTTTCTAATGGGATCCCTGCTGTCTGTTGTGTTCACCATAGACATAACCAATCCCCATTACAAACACACACACACATAGAGAGAGAGAGAGAGACACGAGGATATTCGTACCACCACACGTGCTGCTATCCACTTAGTCAGTTATTCATTGTTATTTGCTGGCACTCAGGGCGTATGCGCAATTTTAATTTGCACATTGAATTATTGGGCTCATTTATGTAACACTTTTCGCCCGCGCTTGCATTTGATTTTAATGAAACATTATGTGACAATCTACCAGAACACACGGCACACTCACACACACACACAGATACTCACACTGGACAGAGGCACCCACACACAGGCGCCAGCCAAGCTGGATTTTGTGCTGTGTCACTGTGTGTGTGCGTTCTAGTTTATTGGCTAAATCCTTTGTTGTGGCTGCCTTGTTTATTTATGTAAAAAGTAGAAAACCAGTAGCAGCACCAGGAGCCGCCCGCAACAACAACAAAAACGCTTGTCACATGCGCTGGCCAAGCCCCATTTCCTGTTCCACTCACACTCTCTCTCTCTCTCTCCCTCTCTGTCTGTTTGCATTTGACTAGGCGAGCAACAAAATCGATTGAATTCTTTTTCCTTTTTTTTTTTTTTGCTAGTTTCTCATATCAAATGTCAGTTCCCGCCACAAATTGACAAATGAGTTTTTACTTTTGGTTAACACGGACACTTTTCCCTGCCGTGGAGGATAACGCTCTGTATGCATGTCTGTGTGTGTGTTTATTATAAACACTTGGTACTAATTTGATGGGATTTGATGGCAATAGAATGGATATTATCAGCATGTCACTTTCCGGGTGGGGACTCTGGTTCAAAGACATTTGAAGAGCCACGCCGAGAGTGTTCACAGTTAAATGGGTTATTAGTAGAGAGAACTGGCAGAGCTTAAGCTGTTGCCAAGACTGTTGCCTCTTGAGAGCTCTAGAAGATTTCGATAGACGCTTCTCTATGTGTTGAGACTATTTTATAATATTATTTATTTATTAGTTTATAGTCGGACTAAGGTCAGTCGATTGTTTAAAAGTAAAAAAAAAAACATTAATAGTTATAATTAATAATTTTAATTTAAAAGTAAAATCTTAACTGTAAAAAAAAATAAATTAATTGAATGAAGTTGACACTGTGATACAAAAATGAAAGAGCCGATCCAACATTTGTTGCAGAGGATTGGGGAAAACGCAGAAAAACCCAATCGCATTAGGAGAGTTAGTGTTAGTAAGCAAAGCCTAATCAAAATAGCGATTAGAATGTTCTAACATGCAGTTAGTTAACAAGTACTACTGTTACTAGAAAGAAGATAAGTAAATATTTAACTAGTTACTAGAAAGGTGGGCGAGGATTTGTGATTTTAAGCAAGATACAGAATTATTGTTGTTGTTAGCTACAATGTAATATAGTTTATTATAGTCATGCAGGGCATAATTCGAGCTACAATTGGAAAGATTTAGAGGAAGATAATTACGGGTGATTCTACCAGGCCCAGAGAAGTGTAGTCGACTAAGCAAGTCGTTACTATCTATGTCCCCTTGTATAAGGTTATTAATAAATACAGCACCAAGACCGACTTTCAGTTCAACTCTTGCTTGAATAGTCATAAAGTAGAACAAGATAAAAAGGATTGAATTCTGGGAATTATTTTATATAAACAAACTTCAGACAGAACTTAACCAGACCTTTTTATGCGAAATTCTTAAAATATTTTGTTTAAATTACAACAAAATTCATCCTTGATATTGAAGTTTAAATATTTTGAACTGTTAAATGCTTTCAGCATGGTGAATTTTTCTTTTTTAACATTTACTTATGAAATATTTACTATCAAATTATGGAATGCTTGGCAGGCAACTTGAAACGTGGGGCAACGCTTCCCCCTCTCGCTGTAGCTCTCGTTCTCGCCTGTCAATCCCTCATCCAACGGACTGACGAGCGCATAAAGTGCGAGTATGATAAATCAATTTGTATTTGATAAACTTATTGATGGCTGCGAGTCATGCGAGTATCCCGCAGATGCATCAAACAGTTTCAGCCAGGTGTCTGTGTTGTCTAGAGAGAGAGAGAGAGAGAGAGATGAGGTTCTATCTTTCCTATGCGCACTATTTGCACATGTTTATTATTTATTTGCTCGCACACATGGAAAGTTTTGCAAAGGGATTTGATATGTTTACCCACTTGGCATTTAGAATCCCGGATATGCTGGCCGCAAAGAGTTGCCAGAGAACTTGAAAATCCAATTCCGAACGGTGGCCATGATGGTGCCGGATAGACAGATTATCATAAGGGTGAAGCTGGCCAGTTGTGGATTCCTGGAGAACATCACGCTGGCCCGAAAGTTCTATACCCTGTACAAGCTGTGCGAAGAGCAGTTGACCAAGCAGGTGCACTACGACTTCGGCCTGAGGAACATACTCTCAGTGCTGCGCACCCTGGGCGCTGCCAAGCGACGGAACTCTAAGGATAGCGAGAGTACGATTGTGATGCGGGTCCTGCGCGACATGAATCTCTCCAAACTGATAGACGACGACGAGCCGCTGTTCATATCGCTGGTGTCGGACTTGTTTCCCAATCAGGTTAGTTCAAGTTCTCTAGAATTTCTATTTATATAAACTAATTGGATGGCACTCGTTGCAGACTCTCGAAAAGACCAACTACCCCGAATTGGAGGCGGCAATACTGCAGCAAACGGAAGAGGCTAGTCTGGTCTACCATCCTCCATGGGTTCTGAAACTGATACAGCTCTACGAGACCCAAAATGTGCGTCACGGCATCATGACGCTGGGTCCGAGTGGAGCAGGCAAGAGCACCTGCATCCACACGCTAATGAAGTCCATGACGCAAATGGGCGACAACCATCGGGAGATGCGCATGAATCCCAAGGCCATAACGGCAGCTCAGATGTTCGGGCGCCTCGATGTGGCCACCAATGACTGGACCGATGGCATCTTTTCGGCCCTGTGGCGAAAGACGCTCAGGCTGAAGCCCGGCGAACATGTCTGGCTGGTGCTCGATGGGCCAGTGGACAGCATTTGGATTGAGAACTTGAACTCTGTGCTCGACGACAACAAGACACTCACCCTGGCCAATGGTGATCGACTGACGATGGCGCCCACAGTGAAGATTATCTTCGAGCCGCACAACATCGACAACGCGTCGCCGGCAACAGTTTCGCGCAATGGAATGGTCTACATGAGCTCATCCGGCTTGGACTCGCGACCAAGTAGGGATGATCCGTTAGTTATTTAGTTCTTGATCTAATCAGGTATTCCTGCCATCCTCAGTTGTCCAGGCCTGGCTGAAGAATCGCGCACCTGGAGAGAAGGCAACGTTCTCGCAACTGTTCGATCAGACATTCGTCGATGTCTACAACTGGGGAGCGCAGAATGTGAAGCTGCAGATGCCGGTGCTGCAGTGCAACATTGTGCAGCAGATGCTGTACATACTGGAGGGATTGATACCCTCGAAGAAGGATGACGAGCAGGCGGTCAGTTTGTCCAGCAAGGAGAGTCAAGATGGTAAGTTGGCATCGAGGGCGTGTTGCCTCCTTCACAGCAGCTGACGTTCCCCAGGGATGGCTAGTGCATGTTTGTGCATGCCGATGCATGTTGCTGCATGTTTGTGCTTGCTTCAATTCAACAACAACAACAACAACAAAATTATTAAAACATTTCAGCGGCAAAGCGTTTAGAGCATCAGAAACAAGTTGACGAAGCTCGTCGGCAATCGATTGGCAGTCAGATTGTCGGTAAAGTATATGAATCTATATCTCTGTGTAGTATTGTATGTAAATGTGGTCGAAAGTAAACCTTCTTCTCGTAGCGCTAACCTAACTCTGCTAATTCTGCTTCTATGTGTGTGTTTGTCTCTGTCTGCTGGCAGTGCGACTTCCGCTGGAGTTGAAAGACCCCAAATAGAACTCTCTTTCTCTCTCTCTCTCTCTCTTTCTCTTTACTTATTGCACCTTCGTAACTGTGCCGTGTCTGTATGGAATGAAACTGAATTTGATTGCATTTCAATTGGGAGACTAAAGGAAATTACATTCTAGCCAATTCAAATTCAGTTTTCATTCCAATCTGTGTCTAGTTGCCGTAGTTCTTGTGTAGGATGTGTCTTCGTCCTCTACTAACAACTCTAGTTTTAGTTCTAGTTACTTCTTAACTTACCTTACTCTTCATATATATGTGTGTGTTTGTGTGCGTGGTGTAACTTAATCCTTAACCATTGCACCATCTGCAGAAGAACTGGCCGAGGAGAGCGGACCGGAGGAGAAGGAGGACACCTGCACGCCGGAACACTTGCACCGCTTGTATGTATTCGCGCTGGCCTGGGGCCTTGGCGGGTACCTCTCCACTAGCGATCGCGTTAAAATGAATCTGTATGTTAAGGAATCGTTTCCGCAATTGGACTACCCCAAGGGTAGTGCCCAAGAGAATACCATATTTGACTTTTTCGTTTCTCCAACGGGTGTGTGGCAGTCGTGGAAGACGCTCGTCACACCCTACATGTATCCGGAGCTTTCCACACCGGACTATCTAAGCATTCTGGTGCCCATTGTGGATAATGTGCGCATCGACTACCTGATCGGCACCATTGCCAATCAGGAGCGCGCCGTGATGGTCATCGGCGAACAGGGCACGGGCAAAACGGTCATCATGAAGAACTTCATGAAGAAAATGAACATTGAGACGTATATGGGACGATCGTTTAACTTCTCATCTGCCACCAGTCCGTATCAGTTCCAGCGCACAATCGAGAGCTACGTGGAGAAGCGAGTTGGTGTCACATTTGGGCCACCCGGTGGCCGCAAGCTGATCGTCTTCATTGACGACATCAATTTGCCAGAGATCAATGAGTGGGGCGATCAGATAACCAACGAGATTGTGCGCCAATCCATGGACATGAAGGGTTTCTATAGCCTGGAGAAGCCGGGCGATTTCACCACCATTGTGGACGTGCAGTATGTGGCGGCCATGGGCCTGCCCGGCGGTGGAAGGAACGATATACCGTCCCGATTGAAGCGTCAGTTTTGTGTATTCAATTGCAATATACCCGACAACGACTCCATCGATAAGATCTTCCGCGTTATCGGTGAGGGTCATTACAATGCCAAGCGCGGCTTTGTGCCCGAGGTTCGCAATCTGGTCAAGAAATTGATTCTGTTGACACGTCATCTGTGGCAGCGCACGCGCGAGAAACTGCTGCCTACGCCGGCGAAATTCCACTACGTATTCAG
The DNA here is from genome assembly GCA_018903715.1 of Zaprionus davidi. NCBI lineage: Eukaryota > Metazoa > Arthropoda > Insecta > Diptera > Drosophilidae > Zaprionus > Zaprionus davidi. The sequence goes on from JAEIGL010000003.1 coordinate 8,211,927, forward strand.
TTTGCGCGACTTGTCGCGGATCTGGCAGGGCATGGTTGGCACTTTATCCACAGTGATCACCGCGGAGAGCGTGCTCATGTCATTGTGGAAGCATGAGTGCACGCGCGTCTTTGCCGATCGTTTTACCACGTTCCAGGACAGGGAGTGGTTCGGCTCAGAGTTGGCCGCGCTAGTGCGCGAGGAACTGGGCGAGTCCCATTCCCAAATGATAATACCGAATCCGGTGTTTGTCGACTTCATGAGGGATGCCCCCGAGCCGACGGGCGAGGAGGGCGAGGACACTGATATGGAATTGCCCAAGGTCTATGAACCGGTGAACTCTCATAACTCGTATGAAGCGCTTCGCGAGCGTCTCGTCATGTTTCTCGCACAATTCAATGAGATGGTGCGAGGCTCCGGAATGGATTTGGTTTTCTTCCCAGATGCCATGCTACATCTGGTGAAGATCTCCCGCATCATTCGGCATCCGAGGGGCAACGTCATGCTTGTCGGGGTCGGGGGTTCTGGAAAACAGTCGCTTACCAAATTGGCATCATTCATTGCCGGCTACAAGACATTCCAAATTGCGTTGACGCGTTCGTACAATGTGGCCAATTTTCTAGAGGACCTAAAGCTGCTCTATCGCACCTGCGGCGTCCAGGGCAAGGGCACAACCTTTCTCTTCACTGACATGGATATCAAGGAGGAAGGTTTCCTCGAGTATCTTAATAATATACTCTCGAGCGGCGTCATATCGAATCTATTCTCGCGCGATGAGCAGGCCGAAATCGTGCAGGAGTTGACGCCGGTCATGAAACGTGAGAATCAACGCAAAACAGCGACCCCGGAAAGTGTGATGGAATTCTTTTTGGCACGCACCTGCACCAATCTGCATGTGGCGTTTTGTTTCTCACCGGTGGGTGAGACATTTCGATCGCGGGTTCAACGCTTTCCCGCCTTGGTCTCCGGCTGCACCATCGATTGGCTGCATCCGTGGCCCAAGGACGCATTGGTCTCGGTTGCCAGACACTTTCTGAGCCACTTCGAGATTGAGTGTACACCGGCCGTCAAGGAAGAGCTGGTTAATGCGCTCGGCTCCATTCAGGACATTGTCGCCGAAACATCGCAGGAATATTTCCAGCGATTCCGTCGCGCCACTCACGTGACACCCAAGTCTTATCTGAACTTCATAGCCGGCTACAAGAACATTTACCAGCTGAAGCAGCAAGAGCTGCGCGATGGTGTGGAGAAGATGGATACGGGTTTGGAGAAACTGAAAGAGGCCTCCGCCTCGGTTGAGATCCTTAAGAAAGATCTAGTTGTCATGGAGGAAGAGCTTGTCGAAGCCTCCAAAAACGCTGAGTCAGTGCTAGTCGAGGTTACCGAGCGTGCTATGCAAGCGGAGATAGTCAAGAATCAGGTGCTCATTGTCAAGGACAAGGCCGAAGCTCTCGTCGCGTGCATTGCCAACGAGAAGGCCCTGGCCGAGGAGAAGCTTGAGGCGGCCAAGCCGGCCCTTGAGGAGGCCGAGAACGCTCTCAATACCATCAAGCCGGCTCACATTGCCACAGTGCGTAAGTTAGGTAGACCGCCGCATCTCATTATGCGCATCATGGACTGCGTGCTCATCCTGTTCAAGCGTAAGCTGCATCCCTGCATACCCGACGCGGGCACACCGTGTCCCAAACCCTCCTGGCAAGAGTCGCTTAAGGTGAGTGGCATTTATTTATTTATTTATTTAAAGTCAACTAAGAACAGTCGACTGTAGCTAAGAAAAATATAAAAAATTAGATATAAAAATTAATATTACATTTTTTTATATTAAAATTAAATATGAATTTAAAGTTAAAAAAACACCAAAGGAATATATATGTAAAATTAAAGTTCAAATTTATGTTAAAAAAAAAAAATTAATAATTAAAATTTTAAAATTAAATTTTAAAATTAAATTTTCAATTTTTAATTTTCAATTTTAAATTTTCAATTTTAAATTTTTAATTTTCAATTTTTAAATTTTAAAACTGGGACTAACAAATTAGCCGAACTAACATTTGTTGCAGAGGATTGGGGAAAACCCAGAAAAAAACCCAATCAGATCGGTAGTGGTTAGTTAGGTTAGTTGTTAGGGTTAAATGTTAATGATGGCAGTTTTAATAGCTATTAGGGAACACTCCGAGTTAATTACTCCATAAAGTTTGTTGTAATCAGAGCAGAGAATTCGGAAAGGCTCATGCAGGCATCCTTGGTTCACTATCGTCTTCCTTCTCTCCCGCTGTGATCCTTCGTCTCCTTTTCTAGATGATGGCCAGTGCAACATTCCTGCTGCAGCTGCAGAACTATCCCAAGGACACCATCAACGACGAGATGATCGATCTGCTGCAGCCTTACTTCCGCATGGAGGACTACAACATGGACATGGCCCGGCGTGTGTGCGGCGATGTGGCCGGCCTGCTCTCCTGGACCAAGGCCATGTCCTTCTTCCACAGCGTCAACAAGGAGGTGCTGCCACTGAAGGCGAATCTCACGTTGCAGGAGGCGCGTCTAAAGGTAAGTTGCATGTTTAGGTCACCCTGCCTCGTAGGTAACCCTGCCTCGCCCTGCCTCACTGCCAGCTTGCCATGGATGATCTGGCTGGTGCCGAGGAGCAGCTGCGCGAGCGTGAGGATGCACTGCAAGCTGTCAAGGATCAGTACGACAAGGCAGTCGGCGAGAAGCAACGCCTGATGGACGCGGCCAACGTGTGTCTGCGCAAGATGACGGCGGCCACAGCGCTGATCAATGGACTGTCCGATGAGAAGCATCGCTGGACCAACCAGAGCAAGGAGTTCAAAATACAACTGGGCAAGCTAGTGGGCGACGTACTGCTGGCCACTGGCTTCCTGTCCTACTGCGGGCCGTACAATCAGGAGTTTCGGGCCAACCTGATCAGGACCTGGATGGGCATACTCAAGCAGAAGAGCATTCCCTTCACCACCGGCCTGAACATCATCAACATGCTGGTGGACTCGTCCACCGTGTCGGAGTGGACGCTGCAGGGGTTGCCCAACGATGATTTGTCTGTGCAGAATGCACTCATTGCGACCAAGTCCAGTAGCTACCCGCTGCTGGTTGATCCGCAGACGCAGGGCAAGATCTGGATCAAGTGCAAGGAGGATCGCAATGAGCTGCAGATAACATCGCTCAATCACAAATACTTTCGCACCCATCTGGAGGACTCACTGTCGCTGGGCAGGCCTCTGTTGATCGAGGACGTGGGCATCGATCTGGATCCGGTGATTGACAATGTGCTCGAGAAGAACTTCATCAAGTCGGGCAGCATTGAGAAGGTGTTGGTGGGCGACAAGGAGTGCGACGTGATGCCCGGATTCATGCTCTACATAACCACAAAGTTGCCCAATCCCGCCTTCAGTCCCGAGGTGAGTGCGAAGACCTCCATTATTGACTTTACAGTGACGATGCGCGGCCTGGAGGATCAGCTGCTGGGACGAGTGATCCTCATGGAGAAGTCCGATCTGGAAGCCGAGCGTGTGGCACTCTTCGAGACTGTGATGCAGAATCAACGCAACATGAAGGAGCTCGAGGCGAATCTCCTGTTGCGCTTGAGCTCATCTCAAGGCTCACTGGTGGACGATGAGGCGCTTATCGAGGTGCTGCGTGTGACCAAAACGACGGCCGAAGAGGTTAACCAGAAGCTCAAAATCTCCGAAGTGACCGAGCGTAAGATAATGAAGGCACGCGAGGAGTTCCGTGCGGTGGCCAAGAGGGGATCGATACTTTACTTTCTGATTGTCGAGATGAGCAACGTGAATGCCATGTACCAGAACTCGCTGAAGCAGTTCCTGGTCATATTCAATAACTCGATCACCAAGTCGACCAAGTCCAGTGTGACCGAGGAGCGCATCAACATCATCTTGCGCTACCTCACCTACGAGGTGTACAAGTTCACCAATCGCAGTCTCTACGAGCGGCACAAACAGCTCTTCACCCTGATGCTGGCCATCAAGATTGACTATCACAATGGGAACATCAGCCACGAGGAGTTCCTCACATTCATCAAGGGCGGCGCGTCGCTGGATCTGAATGCTGTCGCCCCCAAGCCATTCCGTTGGATTCTCGACATTACCTGGTTGAATTTGGTGGAGATTAGCAAGTTGGAAACCTTCTCCACAGTGCTGCAGATCATTGAGCTGAACGAACGCGACTGGCGCAGCTGGTACGAGTGCGAGAAGCCCGAGAACGAGGAGATACCCTGTGGATACAACGCGGTGCTGGACAGTTTCCGTAAGCTGCTGCTCATTCGTTCCTGGTGCCCCGATCGCACCATATCGCAGGCCAAGAAGTATATCGAGGGTGCGTATCAAATGCTGTTCGTCTCCATTTTGGATTCTCTTCACTTTGTTAATTCCACAGAGTCATTGGGTCCCGAGTATAGTGAGATGCAGATCTTAGATCTGGAAGTTACCTGGGCAGAGTCCGAGCCACGCACGCCCTTCGTCTGCCTGCTGTCTATTGGCTCGGATCCTACCACGCAAATCGGTGCATTGGCCAAGCAGAAGGGAATCAGTGAGTGTATTCAGAATTGATTAAGTTTTATTTATTTAATTTAATTTAATTTAAAGTCGTCTAAATACAGTCGACTGAATTAGAAACAAAGAATTATTTAGAAACTCAATTTAAAATAATTAAAAATTAAGTTTAAGTTTACAAAATTAAGGTAATTAAATTTAAAATTAATTGATTTAATATTTTAATTAATTTAATTAAATTTAATTTAAAGTCGACTAAATATAGTCGACTGAATTAGATACAAAGAATTATTTAAAAACTCAATTTAAAATAATTAAGCATTAAGTTTAATTTTACAAAATTAAGGTAATTATTTTTAAAATTAATTGATTTAATTATTAATTAATTTAATTTAATTTAATTTAAAGTCGACTAAATTAGATGGAAAGAACTATTTAAAAACTCAATTTACAATTAAGCATTAAGTTTAAGTTTACAAAATTAAGGTAATTAAAATTAAAATTAATTGAATTTGTTTGAGTTTAACTTAATTTAATTTTATTTAATTCGAATTTATCTATCACTAATATCCTTGTAGACCTGCGCGCAGTGTCGATGGGCCAGGGACAGGAGTACCATGCTCGCAAGATGATCATGGAGTCGATGGCCAATGGTGGTTGGGTGCTCCTACAGAATGTACATCTATCCCTACCCTTCTGCTCGGAAGTAATCGACATGCTCGTGGAAACGGAGCACATTGACAACACGTTCCGCATGTGGGTCACCACTGAGCCACACTCGGAGTTTCCCATTGGTCTGCTGCAGATGGCCATTAAGTTCACCAACGAACCGCCGCAGGGCATACGTGCCAGTCTGAAGCGCAGCTACCAGGTGGGTCAGAGAAAGAGAGAGTGTGTAAATGAGGCTCCTTTCTCACATGTGCTTCCCTTTGTGCGATAGTCTTTCACGCAGGACTTCTTGGACTACACATCGGCCACGCAATGGCCATCGCTGCTGTACACCGTTGCCTTCTTGCACACCATCGTGCAGGAGCGTCGCAAGTTCGGTCCCCTTGGCTGGAATATACCCTACGAATTCAATCAAGCTGACTTCGCGGCAAGCGTGCAGTTCATTCAGAATCATCTGGATGAAATGGATCCCAAGAAGGGTGTCTCCTGGCAGACACTTGTCTACATGATTGGCGAGGTGCAGTACGGCGGACGGGTAACCGATGACTTCGACAAGCGTCTGCTGACGACCTTCACTTCGGTGTGGTTCTGCGAACAGTTGCTCTCGAACTCCTTCGAGTTCTACAAAGGCTACAGGGTGCCCAGCACCAAGAGTCTGCAGGGTTTTATCGATTACATCAACAGTCTGCCGGCATACGACACGCCCGAAGTGTTTGGTTTGCATTCCAATGCCGACATCACGTACCAGATTAACTCGGCCAAAGGTAAGCGCACAAAAAAACCCTTGGACAGGGGTAAGCATATTGCGGGACTAGACTAGGTAGGAAGGGTGTTCCTTCATTTGACTATTATCTACCTTTGCCTTCACTTTCGCTTCTCGATTATTATCATTGCCAATTGAAATTTACGTCCGCAGTCGGGTCAATGACCTTCTATCGGGGTTAACTAGTAGGTGAATTCGGAATTGCTTAATATGAATTTAGTCTGGTCATGGTAAAGGATCTAAATATAGGTTTATTAAAAGAAAACTCTGCTTTGGCTTTAGAAGTGTTTCGGGAATTTTCAATAGATACTAAAAGCAGCCACACTGATAAATAGATCTTATTTTCATTTTAGTACATACAATTTATTCATAATTATAAATCAATTAGTGTCTCTTATTTAGAGTAGGGTTAGGGTTTCTTATTTTCAAAAAGAATTCGTTAAAATATGATTCCCAAACTACTCACATTGCCTTCTATTCATTCTTCTGAAATAAATAAATAAGTCTCAATTGCATATTCAATTCCCTATTTGAGTAAGGTGTGTGTGTGGTCTAGAGTGTGTGAACTCATGAATAATTTGTAAGCATTTTAGTTGCGGCTTTTGTGGCTTTGTCTAACTACGGTTTATTGTTGAAACATCGAACCAAGCGAGGAACCAATTAACCCATTTGCATATCAAAGACGACTTAAGCGACGCTGCTCTCTCCCTTTACAGGCATCCTGGATACTATACTCAGCGTGCAGCCCAAGGAGGGAGGCGGCGGCGGCGGCGAGACGCGTGAGAGCATCGTCTATCAACTGGCTGAGGACATGTTGCGCAAGCTGCCCGTGCAGTATAATGCGTACGAGGTGCGAGAGAATCTGACACGCATGGGCATTCTGCTGCCCATGAACATCTTCCTCAGGTAGGTTCCAGGTTGATACATGCCCCGTGTGGGACTTACACGACTCTCAATCGTTGGCAGGCAGGAGATTGATCGCATGCAGCGAGTCATTAAGCGCGTTCACACGTGTCTCTGTGATCTGAAGCTGGCCATCGATGGCACCATCGTAATGAGTCCGGCCTTGAAGGAATCACTGGATGCCATGTACGATGCCCGCATACCCGAGACCTGGATGAAGGTAACAAAAAAACCCATATACAACTAATTTGCCGTGCTAGAATTAAGCGCAGGCTTTAAGCGTTGCCTCGGCTCAGTTTGCTCCAGCTGCAGTCCGATTTTTATGGTCTCTCTTGGGTGCCTGCCGGTCAACGTGTTCCGCGTCTTATGTACGTGCTGCGTTGACCATACCGGAACGTGGGCCTAAGTAATCTAAATGTGCGATTTACTCCTCGGAGGCGCTGCGTGCTTTTATTGTCTCACGAGATTTTTATCGGCGCGCAAACAAATTTGCCCCAAATTTGCTGCTGCTACCCAAAGAACAGCGAAAATAAAGCAAAGACAAAAAGAAAGGCCAAAGGTTAGCGGCCCCAAGTCGAATGTTTAATACCCTAACAGTTTATGGCATTGTAAACAAAGCGCTCTTTGAAATATAATATAATTTAAAATACAATATAATATAATCTGCTGGATAGGTGGTAAATAATGTTGATAGATGTATTTCCACTGATGCAAATGATCCAAAACTACATGAGCTGTTCCGGTAACAACCCAATAGGCATGGTACATCATATCGAAGAGCAGATTTGGGGTCAGGACTTCTGTCCTTTTAATATGCCGTATGCCATAAAAGCTATAAACTAAAAGAGAAGCCCAAGAGAACACAATTTTAATAGCTAGTTTATCGTATTCCAAATAACTATATATATTTATATACTTCATACGAAACAAAACTATCGTCATTACGAAGTTAAACTGTAATGTTTAGAGTCGGACAATAACATCTATTGAGCAAATCCGAATTATTCTTACCTTTTTATACATATTCTCATGTTTCTCTTGAGGCACAGACTTACGAGTACATATAGATAAAAAATCTATATATAATTAAAGGAATCCGAACTACATCTTTCTGTGCGTTGCACACTTAAAGCTAAAATTGGAATATGCTCTGTTAGAGTATAAACATTATATATACTATATATAAAATAAATAAAGGAAACATCCAGAACCAAAGCACCAACCGGCCAGGTGAGAAATTGCTGGGGCTGTTTTCAATTGCCGCTTATAAAAATTTGATTGATTTTCCCAGCCTTTTTCTAAGCCACCTAGAGAGGAAAGAGTCGGAGGGGAAGGGAGCAGGTGCGGGTGTCCGGCGTGAAATCATTAATATTTATGCGTGTAAACGTTTAACGCCCAAACGCATTCGAAGTTGTGTACCCTTTGCGGGCAGTTACTTCATTAAGTTGAGGTTGCACTTGGCCAACTTACTGGATCAAAGCGAGCAAACAGGGCGAATAACTCGAGCTGCTTGAAGTAATTAGCCAAATTTGTAATCGATTAGATGCTGGAGAAAACCGATTTTAATGAAGGTGCCATTTGAATTTCCAAAAGTGTCAAATGCTAAGCAGGCCTTGGCAAGTCGTAGACAGCAAATTGAATAGAAACCCAGCCAGATATCATTTTCAAACTACTTGGAAAAGCATTAAACAGGCAAAAATATATTTTAAAATATTGTATCTACAAAATAAAAGGATACACAAGTTCAGCAATGCCTGTGAAACAACACTCTCTTAAAAGACCGACTAAGACACTTTTCGATGACCACAACGTTGTACAGACATCTCATATTCCGACCGAAATGCGCGAATATGGTTTCATGAAGGTAACGAGTAAGGGGACACCGTTTCCTAAGAGGGAATCTCTCGATGCGGATTTGCTTCTTGACCGTCTACGAAAACAAAGTCTTTCCAACATAAATTCATCAAAATTTAATATAGTTGAATCATCAAGCTCGTTGGCAAATAATGAACTCATGAGGGAATGCAGTTTGAGGCCACCATCCATAAGTAAATACTCGGCCTTCGAACTGCAGCGTAAAAAGTTTGACGAGGCGGAGTTCACCATAACCAGGGGCAAAAAGACCAGCGAGAATATACATCGGATCCCTGATGCATTTACTGCCAATTCACAAAAAGCTTCGAAAACCGTTGATCATAAGGATTTCGAAAAGGTGTGCCGCATGATGAACTTTAAAATAACATTCGCCACTTATAACTAGGAAGGTCCGACTCAAAGCCTAGACCAGAATCCTGCACTACTGTGTTTTTCTAAACTAGTTACTAAGCTAGCTACTAGTTGCTTGTACCTTAATAAAGATCTTGATATCGCCTGCTGCTATAATAATTGCCTATGTCAATGTAAAATGCCCTTTCAGATATCCTGGGAGTCTACAACGCTTGGCTTCTGGTATACGGAGCTGCTGGAGCGTAATGCACAATTTCGTACCTGGATATCTACGGATCGACCTAAGGTAAGTGCCCATTGAAAAACGAAGAGACAGAAAAAGCGGACGGGGTACAACAAAGAACTCTCGCGCAGGAGGGAACTTCACTAATTGTTTAATACTTTTTGTTTATGCATTTTCTTTCAACTCTTTCTCTTACGCTTTGTCAAACACAACGAAGGTATTCTGGATGACGGGCTTTTTTAATCCGCAGGGTTTTCTGACTGCCATGCGACAAGTGAGTACAAAATGGAGAAGGGGAAGGGAAAGTATTTCCATTTGTTTCCGCCCACGCAAAAGCGGACAGATTAGCTGACCAGTTTGTTATGACAACGGCGGAGTTGGAGTCGAATTAAAGAGGGCTCTCGCTGCCTCTCTCTCTCCCTCTCTTGTTATGGCAAACATTATTCATGTCTGTCGGGGCAGCCCGCATGGAATTGCAAACGGTTCTCTTAGTCGATCTAATCGGCTATCCCAGACTGTATTTAGCCGGCCCGCACAGCAATTATGAGCACGCACGCGAGTGACTCGGGGGAATACGACGAGAATTTCACTTGAAAAGGATCTAGGTTTATAATGGTTTATAGTCCATAAAATGCGTACTCGAATTTGATTTAGATAGTCGCGCAATGGAACTTACAAGAGCTTTTCCTTCTTTCTGCTTATTGATATTGAATATGTTTCGAGTGATTCAATCGTTTGTGCACTTCTCATTTATTTCGCGCTACACAACACACAACACTTTAACCAATTTGCACTGCAACGACATCGACATCGACGTGCATTGCGTATACGCCGTGCTGGCATTACTCAGGAGGTAACCCGAGCGCACAAAGGTTGGGCCCTCGACTCGGTCGTGCTGCAGAATCAAATAACGCGCTACAACAAGGAGGACATAACCGAGTACCCCACGGAGGGAGTCTACGTGAACGGACTATTTCTGGAAGGTGAGTCCCGTTTACCGTTTGCTCCTTGCCGGCAATTCGATTGTTGAGCAACGTTGGAAACGTTGACTGAGTTTTCCGCTATTTCTATTCACGATTTTCTTCTTATTTGCACCACAAGTATTTGCAAATGTCAAACATGGTTTCCGCATTTGCTTTGCATGCGGGCACAAGATGACGACAAATTGTCGTGGGGTCATGCCCTTCTGTTGACCCTGCCAATTGGTCTGCGGGACAGCGGCCTGACTACGCCCCAAAGTGTGATAATCCACAATGCCGACAGCATAATTTCCCCTTACGTCTGTCTGCCAGTCCGCCTGTCCGTCTGTTTGTTTGCTGTCTTCAGCCGGGAACCTTTGTTGTGGCCATCTGTTGATTAGCCAGGGGAAAGAGAAAGAAAGAACTTTGCAGCCTTTGGAATTTATCAACAGATTTTGGGTCACTTTAATTTAAAGAGAATAAAGCTGATTTTCAAATTAGCAAAATGCGCAACAATTAAGGGGGAGTTAAAAGATTTGACATTTTTATTATTGGCCTTACGCAAGTTACGTGTTACGTGACGTAATCAAACCAAATTGAATATTCGAATAATCGTGATTGCTTGCGTTGCTCAAAAGTGATCCGTGACTGTCGCCATTTGCATAAATTCAAGTGCAACTCCGTGTGCAGACGTGGCCATGCCAATTTGCCATGCTGTGCATATGCGAAAATTACATTACGTATACGCTGCGTGGTGCGAATATGCGCATTCTAGAAGACAGAGAGAAAGGGAATGAAGCAGCTTGTTACCTTGACACTACCTCGCAAGTTCTTTGAGGGCACCACCGTCTCGAAGGCTCTGTGGTTCTCTATTAAACATGACAATCTCCTGTTGCCCAGAGCTCTGCGCTAATAAACATTTTCCGGCCTGCTCTCTCTCTCTCTCTATCTGGGCTGGGCAACACGCGTGGGCTGTAACACGTATTCCCCGGGCGTTTGGCCAATTTTACGATGGAAACTTATGAACAACGCAGCAATTAGGGTCAGCCAAATCGGAATGTAGCTTTAAATTGTTTCTGTGTGTGTGTGTGTGTTCTCCGCTTTGCTTTATACTTTAATTGCAGGTGCCTCGCTGGACAGACGCAGTGGGAAGCTGATTGAGTCCAAGATGAAGGTACTGTACGAACAAATGCCCGTCATTTATATCTATGCCATCAACACGACCGCCGGCAAGGATCCAAAGCTCTACGAGTGCCCCATTTATCGCAAGCCGCAGCGCACCGACCTCAAGTACGTCGGCTCCATTGACTTTGAGACCGATTTCAATCCCAAGCACTGGACTCTGCGCGGCGTCGCACTGCTCTGCGACATCAAATAGGCGTCCGGCGAGGCAAACACCAGAACAGCAACAGCAATAGGAGTACAACAAATGGCACCCACTTTCCTCCTCCCTGCTCATTGTTGTTTGTCCGCCTGTCAACAGTTGTTGTTGTACGTGCTGTGCACTCGAAATGTTCCTGTGATAATTATCGTTTTCGGGGGAAGGTCCAACAACTTGTGTCCGTCTTACGCCATTTTGTTGGACTGTCTGTCTGTCAGTTGTCTCGCGTTGTTGTGCGTCAGAGATACAACAAGCTTATTAATTATACTCTCAAGTTGGTCAAGAGGCACAAGGGAAACGCGTGCCTCATGCTACCAGCGCACTACACCACAATTAGCTGTGTTAGCCCGTGTTTAGAATTATGTTTAAGTGTTTTGGGCACCAGCTCCACTTCAAGTGCACTTCCCGAGAGAGAAATAAAGGTTTCATACCCAATTCGTAGACAATATAACGGAAGTCTTAATTATTTGAATTATACAATTAACTGGTGGGTTAACAAGGGTAAGAAACTTTGAATGTTTATACCTTGAATCTCTTCGCATTTTTGACAGCTACTCCCAGTTACTTTCGATGGATGCCCAGTGAAAATCGAAGTTCTTGTGAATTGAATGCCATTTCAATATTTTGTATTTGTCTTTTTATAATTATTTTGTTTTTTTAAAATAAACACATACATATAACATACATATGTACGCACATATACGAGTATAATCCATGATGTAATATATAATTTCGAATTCCAATCAAGTTTTATCATTTTTGGTTTTTTTGTTTTAATCATGCTTGCATTTTGATTTATTCCATTTTATTTATGAGAACATCGTTTATTTACATATTTTCTATTATAATCGATTTTTTTTGTTGTCGCGTAAAATTCATTAATTTACATAAGTGTTTGTCGCTCTGTGTTTGTGTGTGTGTTTGTGTTTAGAATCAACTCGATCCTATATAATAAAGTTGTCACATATAGTTAAGATTCATTTGCACATGCATAAAATGGTGTGGATTGTTAGTAATGTTAGTAAGTTGATTAGCTCGTCTACTTTAAAATCGTTAGTCGTATTTGCATGATTTGTAACCATTTGTCTCATTCGCAATCAGAAAAAATAATGAAAAGTTTTAGGTTAAATACTACAATATATATTCAATAAAATTTCCAACACCGATTTGTCAATTAACGATAGAATTATCGCTTGCTTCACAACACTGAAACGTAGATTAGCACTGCGAATTGTCTTATTTTCATTATTTTAGAAAAGATTTTTAAAATAGTAATTTGGATCTGATTTGAGCTTCATTTAATAAGAACATAATTTAAATAACTCTTTACTTTAGCTGTCTTCCATTAAAACTGAGCTTCAAATGATAATATGAGTAGGAAAATAATATTCTTCGATCCACATTAAAACAAGAGTGAGCTGTAGGTTTAAATAAACTCCGCCCGCGGACTTGCACTATAAATAAACCCCAACAAAAATGGAGAAATGGAGAACTTTGTTAATGTTGGTTTCGGAAATTGAAACAAATATTTATAACTTTGATACTTAAAGCGGAAGCATTTAATTACAAGTAGAAGCACATACGCTAACACATACCATACATACGTGTGTAGTATATACGTATTGCACTGGAATATCTTTATTAAAAACTACATACAGATAGTATATTTCATTTAATTTCTTTTATCAATCAACATCATTTATGCTATTAAACAGATTCATATACACATATATTAATATACTTCATTTTTTTGTGCTTTTTCATCTTTTGTAACTTTTTGCTAGTCAATAAATACAATTTGAATATACTCGATATTACGTAAGACTGGGGCCTTTGCCCCAGCGGAGCGTAAGGGGAACGTTCGCGTCAAGTGTTTAATAGATTAACCGGAGAGCGTCTGAGAAAGAGGTAGCATGAAGTGTTACGTAAACCGAAGTAAACTTTAATTAGCTAGTCGGTTACTTAGGTAGCACAATACAAGTGAGTACATCTAATAACGGGACTTATCGAGGGATCGGGGAACGTATGGGGATAGTATCGGAGGGGTCTCTGCGCGCACACACGATATATGTCTGCCTTAAAGCCAGCCATTAGGAACCGTCAATTTAGCAATTTAGCAACTACTAACGTCTATTTAACCTCTAAACTGTCGCTGTGCGTTTTGTGTTTGTCTGCGTGTGTCGGGTGTATATCTGTGTGTGTGTGTGTGTCTATGTGTATCTGTATCTGCAAGTTCTTCTGCTACTGTGTTTGCTGTCGTCTGTCGTCGATTTAATTAGCATAGTGCGAATTTTTGTGCATGCGGTAGAAGAGACGCCACGGCAATCGCCCATTGGCATTGTTCTGCTCCTCCAGCTCGTCTGGCTGCTCGGTGGCCCAGTGGTAGTAGAGCTCATCCAGCATATCCTCCTGGTCTTTGGCATCGTCATCCACATTATCCTCATCCACATCGCCTGTTGCGCTTTTGCCGATTGCCGACTGCAACTGCGACTTGCGACTGCCGTTTTCATGATTTGTTTCATTTGCAATTTCATTTCCGTTTGACTGCGACTGCTGATGTTTGGCCACGTCTTCCACGCCCAGGCTCAGCCCGAGGGACTTGCTGGCATCGTCGAGCAGCTGTTGTCCTGCAGCCGTCTCCTGCTGCTGGTGTCTTGCCTGCGCTTCTGGCCTTTGCAGAAAATCGAAAAAGCGTGACGAGCCCGTTGATGTGGTTGATAATGATGATGACGATGATGGGGTATACGATTGGGAGCCGGTGGTTTGTGGCCAGCCAATGCTCCACAGTTGACTGGGGAAATGCTGCTGCTGCAACTGCTCGCGACGCAGCTGCTCCCTCAAAGCTGCCTGCTGTCGTTCCAGCTGCTGCTGCTGCTGATGTTCCTGGTAGCGACTGCTGGCCCATGGCCCGTTCACCGGTTCCAGGAACATGCGCTTACCCACGTTCTTCAGTATGGCACGATTCAGCTCGACCTGTGAAGGTGGGGAGTAAAAGTAAAGCGAAATGATTGACATTAAAGCAGGTAGAGAATATAAGGGTGTGTGTGTCTGTGTGTGCCACTCCGAGTCTGTGTCGAGGAATAATTCCCGAGCGAGCACACATTTAGTTAAAATGGCATAAATATTTGATTTTCCCGCTGCAAATTGCATTTACACTCCTATTTAGCAGTTTTTAATTGCCTTTTCCCCTGCAGCAGCAGCGGGTACGTGTTTTATATATGCGAAACTAAACAGTTGCAGACTGAGTTTGCTAATAAGATTTCATATAATATCATTAAAGCTGAGCAAGTTCATGAGTGCCCGAAACTATGCTGCAAATTTGAGACTAGAATCTGGAGTTATTTCAAAACTTTTTTGGATAATTTAAATTGTTTCATGTTGCTCTATATAGTTAATTGAGGTTAGGTTTGCTTTTATGTGAGGTTATCTTGGATTTTGTACGAGTATGTTATAAATATTTAAAAATATAATAAATATATAAAAATATAATAAATGTATATAAATATAATCAACATACATATAACATTGTGATGTTATTTTTATATGAGGTTAGGTTTGCTTTTATATTGTATGAGGTTATCTGGGATTATGCATGTTAATAAATATATAAAAATGTAATAAATAAAATATAATAAATATATAAAAATATAATAAATATATATAAATATAATAAACATACATATTTTGTTGTACGCAGGTATATATAACATTGTGAGGTTATGTAGGGTTAAAGAAGAAAACACTAGAGAATATATTAGGTTATTTATAGGTTATGTACGTCTCTGTTAGGTTATTGAAAGGTTATTTTTGTAAACACTTGGTATATCTAAAGTTTAAGGACAATAAAAACCCAAGATTGATAGTTTTGTTTGTAAACATCGCTAAGTTGAATCACTGAGGTTTTCCCAACTTGTCACTTGAGAAATTCCTTGGACTGATAACGACGGGGCTGCATTATCAATACTGCAATCTGTGCATTTTGCCAGTGGCTAATCGAAATACCCCAAACAACTGATATGGCCCCACGCCATGATGTGATAATGGCATAACTGCATTATCAACATACCTTTGGCAGGTGATCGGAATACCAGGAAACACTCAAAAAAGAAAGAAAAGAAAATTGTATTTCGCTGTGCTATGACAACTTAATTGTAATTATTCAGATAAAGACACGTTTAGTCACTCTTGGGCAATTCCCATGTATGGGTCTGCTATAGTGCGCGATAAGATATGGCTAACAGCCACAATTATGCTCCGAACTGTGTAGACCGCATGGAGAGTTTACGCGGTTTGCGTTAGCGTTATAAAAACCAATTGAGGCAGCCAAATTCAGTCAGTACACAGCAAACAGTTTAACAATGAGGGCATCCGTAGGAATCGCAGTGTTGGCAGTCAGCCTTCTAGTAGTTTTTGTCGCAGCTCATCCTCATCGACAGAACAACAAATGGGGATCTGGATCGAATCAGGGAAATCAACAGCAGAGACCGGGATCCGATTCTAGTGAAGAGCAATGGCCCGTGGGACCTGGATGGGGCAATGCTGAGGATTCGAATGGTAAGTGTAGATGCTTTGGCCTACTCTGGAGACCCAGTCTCAACTGTAGCTTCACTTTAAGGACGACCGGATAGACGTCCATCACATGGACAGCGCCCTCCTCATGGCCATCACCATGGCCACCGTCCTCCCCATGGAGAGCGTCCTCCTCCACCACCATTGAACGAAACTACTACCATTGAGCCAGAGGATTCTACCACAATTGTGCCTGAAGATTCGACTACAATTGTGCCTGAAGATTCGACTACAATTGAGCCAGAAGATTCGACTACAATTGTGCCTGAAGATTCCACTACATTGGAGCCCGAAGATTCCACTACAGTTGAGCCAGAAGACTCAACCACAGCCGAGCCAGAGCAGTCCACCACCTTGCTGCCTGAAGAGTCTACTACCCTACAGCCTGAAGAGTCTTCCTCGGTTGCCCCCGAAGAGTCTACTACCCTGCAGCCCGAAGAGTCTACCACGGAGGCACCCGAAGAGTCCACAGCAGTTTAAAAGTCTAAGCACTTTTGAAATGTAATTAAGAGTTCACACACACACAGATAAATATATATATATTTTTTTTTCGTAAACTCAAATCAATTATTTGAATGCACTCATGGGTCTACTCACTCTGCTGGCCTTTCAAGGGGTCGCATTCATACAGCAATTTATCGTGTCCCTTTGACAAATCAATATACAAACGAACTGACATGTGTAAATGGAGCACACAATTTTGTGCCTCCTGCGCTACCCCTTTACCACCCCCCCCCCCTCTCTACAGCCTCTCTTTTGCCTACCTGTTTTGGCAGCGACTAAGGACCGAGGACCGAGGACCGTTATTCAAGAGGCACCCGAGGGCCAAATCGTTTGAATTCCTCGCATTAAATCGTTTGATTTTCTTGCCAGTTCTCCCTTATCGTCTCTCCCCCCCTTCGACGCCATGGGGTGCATCAACATTTTGGTAACCAAATAAATTTCGCTTTGTTGCCAAGACGAAATATTTGTATTACGCATACGCCACGCTGGTCGCCCCCTTTTTGGGCGCTTACATGATGCGATGCCTAAGCCTTTGGTTTGCCAGCACCAGCTTTAAGCCCTTGAAGCCTTTTCTATACCCTGTAGTTGCTGACATGCAGTAGAAGGGTATATATGGTAGGTTGGCAAGGGGGAGGTTGATTAAGGGGAGGCTTCTCTCTTGCAGCACCTTCTTTATTTCTACTTCCAGGGTATCTCGCAGTCGAGTCGCATTGGCAAACTCCTTGTTATTAGCTTTGTTTTCGGCTTTCTGCCCACCTTTTGATATCAACCTGTGTGCGTGTGTGTGTGTGTGTGTTATTCACATGGCCAGCATGCGGGACTGTCAATACCCGGCGATAAGACGCGCCTTTGGGCCTGTGTGTCTGACAAATGGCAAACGCAAACGCAAAGTGACCTTGTCCACTGGACGTGAATTTATTGTTCTTTCTCTTTATTCTGTTGCTGGAAAATGAAAAAAGTTTTCAGGTTTGGCAAAACTGATTCGTTTATGAGCATTTTTCCAGCTAAATATTTTTCTCATTTGCAGCTCTAATTTTGATTAGCTGTTCCCCCTCACTCCCGCTTTGCCCGCCCCACTTACATCAAATTGCACTCTCAACTTCAATCGCATTGCAGAAAATGCTTTTTGTTTTGTTATTCTTGCGAACTGAAGAGAAAAGTTTTCTTTTGCTCATTTGCGCTTATTAAAAATACCAAAGTGGACCGTGGCAAGGCACTCACTGAACTACCCACGCAGCTACACCACCACCCAGCACCCAACACCCACTTGACCACCCACATCTCTCACCTGTCGCGTGTTCTCCTTCATTTGCCTGCGCGCTATTTCCAGCAGCAGCCGCTGGCGCAGCACATCCAACGGATTGACAATGGACAGCGACGGTTTGTTCCGCTTCGCCAGTGAATACTCGTCCTAAGTAAAGAGAGAGAGGGAGAGACAGAAAGAGGGAGAGAGAGAAAGAGACATTTTAAATGCATTTATTCCCAACTTGTTAAGATCTTAATGTAAAAAGTTTTCACGATTGAAACTGTTTGAGTTGGTTAAACAGTTTCCATCATGAAATTGTCACATTATGGAAACTTTCTCATGCTGCAACAAGGTACAAGCAGATCGAATCTATAAATATAACACAGAGATAACGGCAATATGACTTAAGCGCTCCAAGGTGCTTCAAGTTGTTCCCATTGACCGATTGTTTTCACTACTTGAACTTCAATTAGTGAAGAAAAGCAATGATAATAATGAAAAACAAAAGTTTCTTGATATGAAATCGAAACTGAAAATCTGTAAACAAATTCAGTCCCGACAGTTTATCACATTGTGGGACTTAATTATTTAATTCCTTCGTTTGCTGCAAATGACTTTGAAATTGTGTAATAAATCAAATCTGATGAGCCCGTCTGCCAGTCTGCCAAAACAATTCCACAGAACCGACGCTTCTTTATGGTAGCTAATTAAAAAGATGTTGACAATTATGTTCTGGTTGTGTTCTGCTTCTGCTTCAGCTTCAGGTTCTGGTTCTGGTTGTGGTTTCCCGTCAGACGAATGTACAAAAATAAATATTTACAATAATTTGCAAACTCGGCCGGCAGCAAACTGAGATAGCGCTGTCTACGTGTAAACAAACCCATTGCAGATAACATTGAAGAGGTCTATAAGATCTATGATGGTGAGTAATAGAGAGATGGGGAGCATGCCAACAGTCCGTGGGCGATGTTGGTTAACAATAATTAAATAGACGTGTGAAATTCTGTCTATCTGTCTGTCTTCAAGATCTTTGTGTAGTCTGTCTAGTTTGTCTTATCTCGAGAATCATTCAAGGCCTTGACGACTAAGTCGATTTTCGATTTCATTTGATTACTCACTGCTGTTCGATTATGGGTGTGGGAACTATGGAAAATAACCGAAGGCAATTAATAGATTACGATCGATTGATTTTGATGTGATAAGACGAAGTAGAAGTGAGAAAGGTATCATTGAAAGGCAGCTGGATTCCATCTTGCTCAGTTTAGAGAAGACTCTTCTACGGGGAACTCTCTGTGGCTCGTGGCAGCCAGCTCACGTTTAAACGGATACGGGTACTCAATTAGTTAATGGCAATCTACACGAGTGAAGAGCACGAGAGCACGAACCTATCGATGGGCAGACATTGAATTTTTACTTTTGTTTGCCGCTTATCAAGCACTATAGCTGTGATTGCGATTAGATAATAGCGGGGGGGACGGTCAATGGTAACTTCAGAGCCCATGGCCAGCTGCTTTCTTCATATAAAAGAGAGTCGTGAAGTCGGTAGCAGTTAGTGCATTTACGACAATTCACAATGAAGGTTCTAACAATATTCCTATTCGCGCTTCTATTCGCCGCTGTGGCTTCCATGCCCAAACGCTACAGTCGGCGGCAAACCCTCGAGGAGAGGAGAGCCAACAGAAATCAACTGCAATGGAATCGCAGATACGGCGAAGCGGGTAGAGGCAACGGAAATAGCAATGGATGGCATCGTGATCAGTACGGCTGGCACAAGACCGAAGCGTGGGAACATCGTAATGGATACAAACACGACTGGCGTCCTCTGCCACCATTTGCCGTGGTGCCCGAAGAATCTACTCTGCCCCCTCAAGAGCCCTCTCCTGAGGCTCCTGTAGAACCTACTCCACCACCACCAGAGTCCACATCTGAGGCACCAGAGGAGTCTACCACTGAAGAGTCCACAACTGAGGAATCTACATCCGAGGAATCTACAACTGAGGAACCTACAACTGAGAAGTCTACGACAGAGGAAGCCACAACTGAGAAATCCACAACTGAGGAATCTACAACCGAGGAATCTACAACCGAGTCTACGACAGAGGAACCCACAACTGAGAAATCCACTACTGAGGAGTCCACAACTGAAGCTTCAGAAGAGTCCACAACTGAAGCTTCAGAAGACTCAACAACTGAAGCTCCAGAAGAGTCCACAACTGAAGCTTCAGAAGAGTCCACAACTGAAGTTTCAGAAGAGTCAACAACTGAAGCTCCAGAAGAGTCCACAACTGAAGCTCCAGAAGAGTCCACAACTGAAGCTCCAGAGGAATCTACAACTGAAGTTTCAGAGGAATCCACAACTGAGGGTCCAGAGGAAACAACTGCAGCACCTGAAGAATCGACAACTGAAAATCCAGAGGAGACTACAATAGCACCTGAGGGACCAATCTCTGAACTCGAAGAAACTACCGTTGCACCTGAAGAGCCAACTGAAACGACACAGGAACCTGAAGAATCAACAACGGACGTTTCGGACGAGACTACTGCAGCGCCAGAAGACCCAGAAGCATCTACCGTAGCACCTGAAGAACCCGAAACATCTACCCCTGCTCCAGAAGAACCTGAGAATTCTACAGCTGCTCCAGAAGAACCTGAGACGTCTACCTCGGCACCTGAAGAACCAGAGACATCTACCCCAGCACCAGAAGAGCCTGAGTCGTCTACCCCGGCACCTGAAGAACCAGAGACGTCTACCCCAGTGCCAGAAGAGGCTGAGACGTCTACCCCGGCACCTGAAGAACAAGAGACGTCTACCTCAGCACCAGAAGAGCCTGAGTCGTCTACCCCGGCACCTGAAGAACCAGAGACTTCTACTGCTGCTCCGAAAGAGCCTGAAACATCTACCCCAGCTCCAGAAGAATCCGAAACTTCCACTCCAGCTCCAGAAGAACCAGAGACCACAACGGCTGAAGGTTCCGGCGAGACAACGAAGGAGGCCGTCGAAACAACCACAGAGGCTGAAGAGGGCAGTGGCTCGAGTAGCGCATAGGCTACGCCGTCATTAAAGCGACACGACATTAAAGCATAGAAATCATAATTCCTAGAATTTCATTATTTATTCGTTGTGATAAACATCAGCTAAGAATCGAAATTAAAGTGTTATTATAAGTAGTTGACTTTGCTTTCATTATACGACCAAACAATCAGATTTACAAGTATTATATACCGAATTCTGCTTATTGTTTTGGGGAACGGCGGGAAACAGAAAAAGTACCGTGGCGAAGTAAGCAAAGATTAAGGTCCGAAAAGTGTCTCGAATGTAATTGGGCATGTCAACTTGACATTATCGCAGATATGTCTCTGGGGCACTTCTGACTGAAGCACCCTCAATGGCGAGATAAGAACCATAACGTCATTATAAATTTCTACTGATATTTCTAGTTGCTATTCGAAGTTTAAATTGCTCGTTGATTGTTGCCGACAGATCGTGCGATGCGTCGAATTTGGCTACAATCTGCACTCATAAAACCACCATCGACATGACACACACACACCTGTACAATGGACGTGTAGCTCGTCACGATTAGTCACATTTCTAATCGATATTTCGACAATGAAACTGGGCCCATACAATGGAAACTTTCTGTGAAAGCGATTAGATTGCATCAGAAACAAAATATTTGTTCACTGTTCACAAATTTGCATAACAAAGTCGCAGGTCAGGTGCAATTATTTGCCCTGTATTCGCATCTGTGTAAATATTGCGAGCTGAGGTAGGAAGTTACTGTGGCTATATAAGCCCAAGATCGACCGGAGAACTCAATTGAAAAACAATAATCATGAGAGCTTTAACACTTGTCATCTTCGCAGTCTTGTTGGTCGCCGTGTTCGCTCAGCGCGGACCTGGTGGTCCTCCTGGTGGTGGTCCCCCTGCTGGTCCTCCGGGTGGAGGTCCCCCTGCTGATGGCCAACCTCCTCGTGGTCCCCCTGGTGGTGGTCCCCCTGGTGGACGTCCCGGTGGTCAAGGACAGGGACCACCTCAGGGTGATGATGATCAGTCAAGTGAACAGCCAAGTGAGCAGCCAGATGCGGACCAGGATACTGAAGCACCTTCAGAAGAGGAATAGGAAGTCTCTTTCTCCCAAAAACACAGCATTCAATAAATACTTTTGTTTATCAAACTCTTATCTCTGCTTGGGAATCATTAGGCGTATACGCAATGCGTGCGTTTGATAAGCAAATATTTGAAAGGAGAAATAATGCGAGAGAGAGGGAGAAAGAACACTTTAGCTTAGTCATGAGCATAGCAGAAACTAGTCTGACAATAGTTAAAAAAGGGAAGGGAAAGGAAGGTAGAGAAAAGGATGGAAAGAGAACAATGGAACATGGAACAGCTAAGCTGATCGTATATATATGTTAAGGTGTATAACGAATGTTAGAGAAGACTGAGACTAAAGCAGACAGCAACAAACATAATAATGTTTCCAAATTCAATAGGATTAATTAATGTTACATTTTTGATGTAGCTTTCAGTCTCCTTTCCCCCTTTCAAAGCATTTGCTGTTCGAATATGCCAAGATGAGAATTTTCATACGCTTTCAGCTGAAAATTGTTATAAATTGTTTTAGCAACTTGCTGCATAAGTTTTCATTTGCAGAAAATACTCAGCTGGCAAAAGTTGCACCCACCGCGGGCTGAAACTGAAACAGTAGTTTACGGGGAGGGGTGGGGCAACGCCTTAAACGGCCAACTAACTATATAAATACCCGTCATACATACATAATTGAAAAGTTTCTGATCGCATTTGAAGATAGATTTATTAGAGCGAATGAATAACAAGTGAATTACGAATACGCAGGTGAGTCAAACGAGGAGTGCCTCCGAAAAGTTGGTCCTCTGAAAAGTTATGAATATGATAAGTTAATTTCCCATTCCTAAATATGTGTATATTCTATTGTTCTCTCTTCCTCTCTATCTTTCTTTCTCGGAGGCGTGAAAACGGTAACTTTTGCTGTCGTAGAGCAAAACAAAGGTGCAACTTTTATTTGTCTTCTTGTCGCTGGCAAATAAACAGGCCCAATAATAATACTTCTTGACGCTCTAATGAAGCAGACATATAAATCGTTGTTAACGAACAACAACGACAAAAAATTTCCATTTGTTTTCTGCTGTTTTACAGCTACTACGGGAGCGAATTGATAAAATTGTTCAAAATACTGTAAATCCATTTTTAAACATTGAGTAATTTGTTTGTACGCTTTACTCTGCTGTGTATCTTCGTGTTTGGTCAGTTGGCACGCATCCGATAAGATTAGTTAAGAGTATTACGTATCTGTAGTTTTTATTGACAGCCATAAAATATGCGTCGAAGTTTAATACTGCTTCGACAAATACTTCCCCTAGATTATGTGCTATTGCGTTCTGCGACATTCAATAGGAAGTTCTACTTCAAAGTTGTTTTACTAATTGTATCGATAAGGTGCGGAGATTCTGGGAATCTCTGATGCAGCTTGCAAATCAAATAATTTGAAGCATGCGATAAGATTTCCAATGAAACACGGCTACCGATAGAGTTACCTGACATAACAAGCTACTATATAGTATAGGTCGATGAATACGCAAGTTGTAGACAAATAAAGCTACAATTGTTTTGCGTTGCAATCGGAGGTAGGAGCTGATGAGAATTGAAAGACGTAGATTGGCAATTGACTGGGGAAATCTCTTGATTATTTTCGTGACGCGAGACTGACTGAAATGGAATTTGATACAATTATTTATTTTTTAATTTAATTTTAATTATTTATCAAGTTTTTTTAACAGAATATTCCAGATTTAAATGTTGCTTATTTTGCTTTCATTTGACCTTCTTTTTTGCTGTTTTCTACTCAAATTTCACTAACTATTGTTTTCATTTATGAAGAGATTTGCAGTCAATTGCAAAGTCCTTTATGTGTCTAGTCTTCATTTTTGGGTATTTTAGCGGACCGCAGTTTATTGAGAAATGTGAAAAATTCATTTTATGATTGCAACATCAAAGCCAGCCGCATACAGAGTTGGCTATAAAAAACGGAAATGGCCAATGAAAATTCGAGCACGAAAAACTGTCACAAAAATATGCGACATCTGTTGCCAAACCGCAAAGAGGCGAGAAGAGGCGCGAGAGGGTAAAAGAAGAGGCATTTTGACAGTGTATAAAATACGCACCTGTATGACCTGTGCATCGAGGTAGTCCAGAGGATATCCGTTGGCATAGCCCGCACCACCACCGACTGCTGCGCCAGACACTCCACCTGCCGCTGCTCCAGCTGCTCCTCCTCCGACTGCAACACCCCGCTGTGCCGTACAAACGAGCCTTGTGGCACTGAGCAGAGTCAATAAAAGCGGGCAAAACCACGCTGTGGCTTTCATCATTCTGCAATGGTACAAAAGCAACAACAACAGCATCAGCAAAATATATACAAGTATAGTAGCAAACAAATAATTGCATGAAAAATCAACGAACGCACGAATTGGCCGATTAACGCGGCAAGTTGCAAGTTGCCAGCTGCAATTACCCGTTTGCAAGTTGTGACTTGTTGGGTAAATTGCATAAAACACAAATCGAATTTCAATTCGTGAATAATTGCGTGCTGATCAGAGCGAACAGACATTCATCCATCTATAGTATATATAAATATACATGTAGTCAGTTTGCGAACTGAATGCAATTATTCAGGATGCGTGCGATTAATTGGCTCACTGACTGTCCGATTGAATGACTGATGGGTTGACTGACAGACTGATTGATTAAGGTTTAATTGCTCATGCAGAGAAACGAAGCTAATGAATTTAAAGTGATAAGTTCGCAGAAGTACTTAACTAATCTAAATGAAGAAACATTGCAAATTATATTTGATTACATATCATTCTATACTTTTTCGGTTTTTGTCTTATCAAATTTTGGGTTAAAGCTACTGAATATAAGTAAATTTGATGCAAACTTTCTTACAGTGTACAATAAAGTCTTTCTCATTTGAAACTGTTGTGCAACTTTTTTCTTCCTTTAATCCGCATTCAGTTTTCTTTTCGTTTATCTTTTACAGATTGCAGGATATTATATGAACTATTTATCAAGTGCATGTCAGATTTACTGTTGAAATATGCAAACATGAGTAGTTGTTATTATGTTTATCATTCTTGGCACCGACTGCGGAATCTCACGTGCTTGACGTGCGGCGAGGCAAAGCAACCTTTGTAGATTATAAAGTGTGTGTTCTTATAATTTATGGCACATGCACATGCCTGACCTCTCTGACAATCCCCTCCACCTCACCTGAAAATGCTTCTAAATGAAGTCATGGAATGACTTTGCGGCAACGGAACATAAACGTAATGTGTGGAAATAACATAAATAGACGAGGAGACTTGATAGACACGAGATGAA
Organism: Zaprionus davidi; assembly: GCA_018903715.1. Classification (NCBI taxonomy): domain Eukaryota; kingdom Metazoa; phylum Arthropoda; class Insecta; order Diptera; family Drosophilidae; genus Zaprionus; species Zaprionus davidi. The sequence goes on from JAEIGL010000003.1 coordinate 8,237,295, forward strand.
CACGTTGTTCTCCAGAGAGTGCACTCAGTTTTTCATACTCTCACTCCTTTAACCTTCTTCCAGACCAAAAGAATTTTAGTGTCACAGGGCAATTTGAGCAGCCACAAGCACACAATCTCAAACTATCCGCATCTAAATGGTCAATTGTTCGTTGGCCCAGCGGGCAATGACTCGCGATTGGCTTACAATTTCCGTTAGTCGGCTAAGAGCAGGAAGAGCATAAGTCTCTCAGCTGTGGAAAGTTCTAAGAATAGACCAGATGAGCCGTCCATGTCGGGTTGTGTCTGTGCCCTGAGCCTGAGGTCAGGCATATTTTTTGCTTCTTCAATTTGAATCAATGCAGGGAAATTGATTTGACTCCCTTTTCCCTTTCACTGCTTCCTATTCCCTACTCCTTCTGCTGCTGCCGCTGCTACTGCCAGTGATTGTGTGATTGTGGGTGCTCTCACATCCTGCGACTATATTTTTGGCTCGAAGCATCCTTTATGAAAGCTTCGATTGACGTGCAAATGATTTGCCTCTCTTCTTCTGTGCAAGAAGCGATTTTCACTCGATTCGAATATTCGTATTTATTCACGAGTATTCTCGAGCACCCGCGGCAGAGACCCTAAACACTTGAGACGTCCCTCCATTTACCTCGTCAAATTTAATTGATAAAACTCTTGGAGCACGATTTTCATGAGTTTTCTTTACTTAGTTTTTCAGAGAATAGCTGTAATTGTGGGATTTTGATTGGAAACTACACAGTACTCAGCTCTGTAATCCAAATGAAATATGCATATTTATTATAACAAAAGAGGTTTGTACAACGTAGCGTATGCGCATCGCAGCGTTTGAATAATTTGTGTAGCATAATTTTAGGCACGCCGGGAGAAGCAAATTCAAAAATTTAAATTCTCTCACAGACAATCAACAAGGAATTCAAAATAAATTAAAAAAAAATTTAAAATAAATTCCAAATAAATTCAGAATGAATATTTTTCAACCCCTTGTAAATATGAATATGTATATTATTTATTTAAATGCCACAAAGAAACATTGTATTGAATACAAATTAATAAAAAATACCTTAACTTAATTTAAGAACTGGGTTGAATGTTTGCACAAGACATCTAAGCACAACTGTTTAGTTAATTTCTTTTTGATTAGCACTAAAGTGACACCAACTAAATACAGAAGAGTGCTGGAATCCCAAGTTTACTAAGGATTTCTAACATATAACATGCGTTGGTTGCCCATAACAAGCACGTTACACACTCGTTGAGCTGCCTTTAAGCTGAGCTGTCATCGTAAGCATTAGGCGCAAATCTTGCGAAGTTTAACTAGTTGAAAGCTAGTTTGGAAAGCTGTTGTCACACTCTTGGCAGTAACTGTGTTGCCTGGCATTTGCAGCTGAGGCAGCTGTCATATTTGTGCCATTTCACGCCAAAGGATTTGTGATATTGAAATGCTGACAGCTGCATGTGGCAATGTGCTCTAACAACTCTATAGAAATCAGGTAAGAATAAATCGAATTCCTATTGAAAATGTACATGTTTTTGTCATAATTAAATTGTTAGAATGCCATCAAAAATAAATTCCTGAATTTGATATGAAATTGAGGCTGGGCAGAGGCTGACAATGAAGAGAGAGATATTGAGAGCTGCCCCAACAATGCTGTAGAACAATATTGAAGGGCAATAAAACCTGCCCTGCCCCACTGAGGCCCATCGGAGTGGAGGCGTGATTGCCCAAGGCGATGGCGATTGCGAGGGGACTCTTTTATCTGCGCCTTTAAGACTGCGCAAAGTAAATAAATAAATAAACGCAGTAAATAAAATAAAATAAAATAAGATATGGAATGAAGCGAAAGTCCCGTCGCATATTTGCATTCGCCATACACCATATAACATATGCAAATAGGGAGGAATCGCATACGAACTTTTGCCAGATAAAACGATTTTTACGAGCCAACAATCATCTGATTTGCAATAGAGAATAGAGATGGCATCAAGAGAGAGAGAGAGAGAGAGAGAGAAATGAATGAATGTTTTTCAAATGTGCCAACGAATGTTTTGTTTCGATTGCACATAAACCGTTTATCCGCTCTACCCTGACGTTTTGCGGGCATATTAGGCTAAACGAATGTCACGCCCCACTCGATACTTCCTTTAAAATTCACAGCGGGCACGCAGTTTAGGTCGAAATTGAATCGAAATTGGGCCCCCGCAGTAAAAAGATTGTTTTATGAGTCAGGAAAACGTGACCCGATGGAGATGACGTCGTCATTATCGCCTGCCTTGATGAAAATGACAGGGCACAGGGCGCAAGTTTTCGCAATCACAACTTGAGAGTTTTCCCGACCGTGTTTGCACTCTATTAAATTACGGTCTCCGTCACTTGACACTCTCTCCCTCACACAAAAGGAAACTAATTAGACGTGGGCAGCTTCGTATGGAAAACTCACAAGGCGTGTTGGAATTATCCACTCTTTAATTGGCACTCTTAAACCGTAGTAATTACCTCTGTTTGTTTTTCTGCCCTGAAAAGTCAATGATTGCTCTTGAAAAATCACACTCTTCCCACTCAGCGAATCACCGTTCCGATCATTAGCTAAGCTCGGCTAACTAAGCGCAAAATAAATTAGCTACACGTAATTAAATTCTTGCCCAGCGTTGGCCAATCAATAGACATCTATAAATTATGGAACGAGCGCAATTAATAGCGGGAATCTTAATTAACTCAGGGATAAGCTGCGATTTACTCGACCCCAAGACATTCTTCATGGGAATCCATCAGGCAGTGAGTGCATATTTTCAAGATTGATTACCAATCAGAGGGGGAAAATATTTTAATGAATCACATTATTATTATAAAATTGTAAAAAAAAACCAAAACTATTGTGTAGCTCAACAAAATTCACGAATTTATTTCTATTGAGAAAATATAACATACATATTTATGTTATTTAAAACATATTTAAGTTTCGTACCAAAAAATAAATAATTTAAAATAATGACAGATTTGTCAAGCTAGAACATAAATTAATCTATCAATAATCGTACATGTTTGTATAACATATTTAGTATAACTCTTAATTAAGATTTCTTTAATCAGCAGATTTCACTTAAGAATCTCAGAAAATTTGATAACTTAACAAAAAATATTATTGTAGTTTTTAAAAACTTTCCTTTAGTTTTGCAAATTATTCTTTAATTTTCAATAATTTATAGGTCTCATTGCCCTTACCAGTTGTATTTAAATTAAGAAACTCCACAAAATATAAATTTCACTTTTCAACCAAATGCAAATAAGTCACGTTTTCTAATTTTTTTTTTTTTTTTTGTGGGGGGAGGGGGAATTCGTTCACATAAAACGCATCACGTTATCAATTGGTAATTACCCAGAAAATTCCTTTTGATCTTGTCACTGGGGCAAAAATATTTATGGTTTTCAAGATTTTCGTTTCGTTTTGGCTGTTAAATTGGCCAAATTTTTATGACTTCACGCGCGACGGCAATCAAACGAAATTAGACGAGAAATTTGAATATTTTATTTGGCGCGGCAAGACAAGAGTAATTTGCCTCAGAATCTTGCACACAAAAGATATTGCACGCGGATAGGACACTTTAATCTTGAGTTAGGCTGCTGGGACTTATTGAAGACCTGTGCTCGCTTCGGTTCTGTTTCAGATTAGTCTATCTTGGGCAGGTGGTCCGACTACGAACGCAACAGGCTGACGACGAGCGAAGAACTCAGAGCTCCAAGCGGAGGACTCTTGTTTTTATATTGCGAAGCAAGGACGCTGGACGAACAGGCACGAGCCGAAGGCACGAAGGCAACTAGAGCCGAGCTGAGCCGAGCACGAAGACGACAGGCCACGCGACTAGTTATGAATGAACGCACGCGGCACGCATCCTCGCAGGTGGAACAAGGTGGAGCCGAGGCAGGCCTGGCGGAATGTTGCCACAGGAGTCGTGCGTAGCTGCTGCCACCTGTCTACTCACTCACCTGTTGGCCAGTGTTGAATGTTGCTGCAACATTTGGCCAACACTCTGCGTTGTGTTTTATTGTAATTATCGAACTCAATTAATATTTAATCACTTTTTATTTGCACATTAATTGTTTGCTTAAACACAGTCAAAGCAATTGGGTCAACTAGCATGCGAACGCTGTTGATGAGCCTGCGACTAACGGTACCTGACAGATTCTAACGCCGATCAGGTGTGAAATTGCTATACGTTCATCATCTCATCTGTGGCAAGTGGGAAGGTTAACAAAATATGCATTTTAAATTAGAACTGAGAAGAAAGACTGATTTACATTACGAAACTACAAGATTGAACATAGATTATTTTTATAAAACTGGCGCGACCTCCATGGTTTACCTCCTTAGTTAAATTGAGTAAATTATTAAGGATTATTCCAAGTTGAATAGGATAATAATAAATAATTTAAATGTATTTCTGTATTATATTAAAGAAGTCTAAAACAAATATATTTCTTTATATAGCAGTTATGTAAAATAAACAATAAAATTCTCTTTAAATAGAAATCTTTGACATCTGTTACAGTTGATTCGTTTTCTGAGTCTTATTGCTCCACGCCGAGTGTAGCCAATTAACCTTTTGCCCATTTCAGGCGTCAATGAGTCGTGGCAACAGTGTTGCCCAAGTATACCTTATTCCTAACCACATCCTGCCTGTCCTGACAGCCTTTGGCCTTAAGCCTTCAACCTTCTCACTTTTACCGGTGATCGGCGAACTGTCGCCGCCTGTTGCTCTGCCTCAGCTTGACACGATTTTTAATCGCTGTCAATGCGTGTTCAGGTGTAATTAAACACGTGGGCAGCGTTATATTTCCTGGCTCTGACTGGCGGCAGGCATCAGCGTCAGCATGTGTCCACTTGGGTGTCCTTTGTGTGCTCCGCTTCGCTTGCGGCTGATTGAAATCTGTCAAAAAGTTGCTGACGTCCATCTACGCATCACAAAGTCACGAATACAGCACGTTTGTATGTGTGTGTGTGAGAATGGTTAATGTGCAGTTATCTACGGATATAATGTAATGTCGTAAAACCTAAAAGAACTATCAGCTTATCTTATAATTGGATTATAGAATGAGTTAGGATGAAGATGAGTTTTGCAGACAATTTGGGATACAATAAAAATCTGTATATGTTATTTTAGTTTCGTTTTTAAAATTATAAAATAATTATAAATATTGTTAAGTTTAGAATATTCTTATTAAATATTTATTGTAGTTAATAAAGAAAGCGCTTGTTTTATTCTTCCGTTATTAGCGATGGGACCTCTTCTAAATTAGTGACTGCACTTGTTCTTTTATTGGCGATACTACATCGTCGATTAGTTCACTCGTTACTCAACTAATATTCTGCTAATGATCATGTCGGAGAATAGATATTATTATATTATATTTTATTAAAAACATTCATGAAAATTCATAACATTCCGACTTTTAAAATTGTAAATTTGATTTCCTTTTAGGGCATTTTGCTCCCAACTCGCTAAGCCAAAACCTTAGGCACTCATTAATCTTCGTGGCAACAACTCAACTCGATACGCATTCAATAGCCGCTTCCCTGGTATGCTGATAATGGAATCGTTAACGCTGCATTTAATCCGAAGCCCTCGAAAGGCCACTAGGGAGGGGCAGAAAATAAACTCATTAACATGTTGATTAGAATCACGACAAAGTTCAAATCTGCAATGGAACTCATGGACTACGAGATTGTCTATCTTTTGTTTGATTTGCGCAATAAGTCAATGGTAAATGGAGTGAGGGGACAACAAGAGGGAAGGATGGTAGGGAGGGACAGTCAGTTCGACGGCTGTTTCTAATTGAGCATCGTCAAGTTGACAGGCGACAAAACGGTAGGGCAGCGACGCGACTTAATTATGCATGTTGATGGGAGCACTCCCTCTCCCACGCCCTGCCCATGTCCTCCCCCGACTCCCTCCCATTGTTCCCTCCACTCCCTTCTGGTGACTGTCTCTCATTGCTGCTTGGTGATGTCAAAGAACCTGAGGGATATCTTGGCAGCTGCCGCCGATAAAGCAAACCAATTATTAATTTATGACATTCCAAGCCAACCACCGCCGCGGGCTGGTTCAACGCTTTGCAAATGAGCGCAGCTTAATTGATTAACTGATAAGACTGATAAGAGACCAGACGACTTCAATCAGATCTCTTTGCTGCCTGCAATCATCTCCAGATTAAGGCTGAAACCTTTTTTAGGGATTTCATTTCATTAACGTCGTAATTTTTGAGCGGATTACTGTCAGAAAAGGCAGGCAAAAGTGATGCGAATTACAAGGAAGTTACCACAATACCCCTTGCTCCTCTCTCTCTCCTTCTCACTCCCAGGGCCGTAGTCTTGGGGTGGCCCTGAGTACAAATTCTTGGGGCCCCTATTTTAATTGTTTTTCGATAAAATATTATATGTAGGCTTAGTTTATAAAACACTTGATCGACAGTTTTCTCGATTTTATATTAGCAAAATCATCGACAGTTTCTAGGAATATTATATAATATTTCGGGCCAGTTTTTACTCGACTGATAATATTGCCAGTTCATTCAATCAGTCTTGCTTGGCAATTATTTCATATTATACCCATATATCCTAAGGGTAATGGGTATGATTATATTATAACTTACTGAATGAAAATAAATTTAACCCACGGAACCCACAAAACCCAAATATATTCTTGTACAGTATCAATAGCGGTAAATCAAGATATGTCTGTTCGTTTGAGATCTCGATTCACAGCTATTTTAAAAATTATATACACAAAATTTGACGTTAAGCTATGCTTTTATTACGGTAGTAGGGCGCCCCTGGGCTTTTGTGCACCGCACACCCTGTACATGCCGAGCTACGGGCCTGCTCTGTCTTCCCATCAAGGTGCCCAAAAGTTTGGCCAAAGCAGAGAGAAATACTTGTATTTATTCAACTAAGCGGGGCTGGCAAAACTTTTGTGCCTGGACAGCAATAATTATGTGGCGAACTTTTCTTGGATTGGGCAGTTATCAAAGTGGGTTCTCTTGTTGGGCTAACTCGGCTGATGTTCCCCGTTGCTGATTAAGTCAAATAGTTGAACAGGTGGGCAGGTTGCCACGAATGTCCCGTTATTGTTATTTAATGCATCTTTGTGTGTGAGTGTGTATGTGTATTTTGGGCAAACTATTCGTGTAAATTTATTTGCATTCATCGCGCGGCAGAAGTTGCTGCTCGTGGGAGTGAAATACGACAGCAGCCAGAAGCAGCAGAAGATTGGCAGATGTACATTCAGCCAGCCATATGACAGACAGCCCGACAGACAGCTGACGAATATATTTCTCATGGAGCGCGTGCGATTTGTGCGTTTTGTAAATTTGATATTTTCGCAGCGATTGCAGGCGTTGATTTGCTGTTGTTGTTCTTGTGTTGGCAGCGATTAAAAGCGCGTGCAGCTGTCCATGCCACGCCCAGTGCCTTCCATTTGTCAACGTTTTGTGCCTGCGGCCAGACCAAATATGATTTATGAGCGCAGTGCGAAATATGCAAAGAAAGGAAGGGGATAGAAATCAATATCTATAGACATGGGGTGTAGGATGAGGTGTGGAGTGTGGGGCAAGAGGTCGCAGCGGGTGGGACCCCATTGTGCTAAGCCTAATTGCATTACTCGTGTAATTTTGTGTTGGGTTTGGCAATTTAAGGCTGCGCGCTTAACTTCATTACCCTGCGACACACAAGTAGGTCACATAAAGATGTTATTGTACTCCCAATAATTCAGGACGAGATTCTGTTTTTGGGAATCACTCCAAGAAAGTCGTATTAGAGTTTGCGCGCCAAATGCGTTCGTTCAGTATATCCTTAACAGTTGCGTAACTGTTAGCAGCTCATTAAACTCTACATGTAGATGGCGCTGCTGTGCAAAACGTAAACAGTTTCCCAACAGTGCCGATAGTGTTGTACACAGCAATCGATAACAGGTGCAAGAAATATATAACTATTCGAATTTTTGATGATGCTGAGCTATATAATAAAAAGTAATATTTAAGTTTCACAATATATATTTAAATTTGTATTTATATATAATAAATAAACAAATCACTTCCTTAAGACTTCTTTTCGTTAACTACACGTGACTTGTAACAGTTACAGATGTAGTTACATTCCTAGGCAAGTGTCATCTCTAGAAAAACAAATATGGCGGAACGCAATTGCAAAGAAAAATAAAAAATAACTTTAATTCGCAATTGAAAAAGTATTAAAAATGCTTAAGAAGTTAACTTATTTCGCGTTTTTTTAAGCAAATGAATTTACGTTTGAATGTTTTCCTGCTCGTGTGTTATAACAAATTGCACAGCGTGTACAATTACAAATTGTTATTACGTGACCTCGAGAACGCCGCTAAAATTGAATTGCATAGAACCAGAACGAGCCGTGGCAAAGATTTTTGTGCCCGTAAAACGAACTTTTCACCCGCAGATGCAACTCTGCGAATCATAAATGCGTCACTAAGATGCTAAATTGATTTTAATTGTGACAGCGACGGTAAACAAGAGTAAAACGGTGAATAATAGTGAAAACAACACAAACATGTCTGGGGGACGCGATAGCAGTGCCAGCGCCAGCAGTGGCAGCAACGGAAACAGCGCTGCCAACTCAAACTCAACGTCCACAACACCGCAAACTCCCACACAGCAGCGGGCGCGCGGGCGTCCAGCAAAGAAAGCAACATGTACGTGGTGCGGTGAGGGCAAACTCCCATTGCAGTACGTCCTGCCCACACAGACTGGCAAGAAAGAGTTCTGCTCAGAGACGTGCATCGTTGAGTATCGCAAGGCGTACAGTAAAGGCGCCTGTACGCAGTGCGACAATGTGATACGCGAAGGTGCGCCCAACAAAGAGTTCTGTTCCATGATGTGTATGAACAAGCATCAGAAAAAGAACGGATCCACGCGACAACATAGCGGAGGCGGGGGCACGCCTGGGGGAGCAGATGGTGATCGCAAATTACTAAGCAGTGGAGCACCAGCGGGTCCCTTTCAGTACGAAAGCTTCCATGTCTTTGACTGGGATGCATACCTAGAGGTAAGTAACCCGAATAGTCAGTTTACAGATCAATAGCTAATCTTTATGTGACGTAGGAAACTGGTAGTGATGCAGCTCCCGCTGAGTGCTTCAAGCAAGCGCTGAATCCTCCCAACAACGACTTTAAAATTGGAATGAAACTGGAAGCGCTGGATCCACGTAACGTAACGTCCACCTGTATAGCCACGGTGGTGGGGGTGCTGGGCTCACGGTTACGTCTACGTCTCGACGGCAGCGACTCGCAGAACGACTTCTGGCGTTTGGTGGACTCCACGGAAATTCATGCAATCGGACACTGTGAGAAGAATGGTGGCATGTTGCAGCCCCCGCTTGGGTTTCGTATGAACGCTTCCAGTTGGCCCGGCTATCTGTGCAAGATATTAAACAATGCAATGGTTGCTCCCGAGGAAATATTCCAGCCAGAACCACCAACTCCTGAAGAGAATCTATTCAAGGTGGGCCAGAAGCTGGAGGCGGTAGACAAGAAGAATCCTCAACTGATCTGTTGTGCAACAGTTGATGCCATTAAGGACGACCAAATCCATGTCACTTTCGATGGTTGGCGTGGTGCCTTCGACTATTGGTGTAACTATCGATCACGCGACATCTTTCCCGCCGGTTGGTGCGCCCGCAGTTGCCATCCCATGCAGCCTCCTGGTCACAAGTCGCGTATGGATTCAAGCTCCGGTAAGCAACGTTGCCCGCGTCCCAGATACACCGTTGTCGCTGAGTCAGATGCCATGGTGCCTGCCTCTCCAGTGACGGCTCACTTTCACACCAACTGCAAGGGCGGACCATTCATCAATAGCTCAAAGCTGCCATCGATGGTAACGGGGCCAACGCATCAAACGCTCGCCAAGCTCTGCCTGCAAGAGGTGCTGGCTGCCAGCACGGATACACAACAGCTCTCCAAGTTGCTCTTCGCCCTGGACGGCGATGTGCACATTGTGCCTGCAGCTGGCAAGAATTTCACGGTAAGTCTCCTCATCCCAAACAGAGGAAGTCAAGTCTATAATTGTCTCTGGTTCATTTAGGTCAAAATACCATCGCCATTGCGCATGAAGGATGACGAGAGTTTGGCGCAGTTTATCGAGACATTGTGCACCACATGCAGGGCATGTGCTAATCTAATCTCATTGGTGGCAGAGACGGAGGAGTGCAAGAAATGTGCAAACAGTCGCAAGCGTCAGCTGGTCCACACGGCAACGCCACCGTCATCACCTGTGCTCTCTGAGAAGCGCGGTCGTCAATCTAAATCCGCCACACCCACGCCAACATCGCCTTCAGAGAAGCCACCAGTTATTAAGCAGGAGGCGGGCGTTAAACCGTCGCAGGCTACAGCAACCAAAGCGCTTTTGAATGCCACTAAAGAGGCACTAAACCACAACAACAATAATAACAACAACAACAGCAGTACTAATAGCAATAACGGAAGCAGTGCAAAGCTGACCATCAAAACGGAACCGAACGGCGTTGCACCAACCGTAGCTTCATCAGCTGCAGCGCAGCCTCAAAGTCAAGCGCAGGCGCTGCGTCAGGTTCGTTTCCTTCACAACAGCAACAGCACCAGTGGCAACAACAATGGCACCTGCAATCAGGACGTGAACAGTAGCAACGTGGACTCGTCAGCCAACAGCAACAACACTAGCTCCTCCTCATCATCTTCCTCCTCATCCAGCACCAGCAGCAGTAGCCTGGCTGGTGGCACAGCGAATACGAGCACGATTGGAAAGTATCTTGCGCCTCTGGTAGCCGAAGTGCATCCAGAGCAGCTGACAGCAAAGTCACAAAGCACCTACTACAAGTCACCGACGACACTCTCCTCAAGCGCCTCATTCCCGTCATCGGTATCCACTCCATTCACCGCCTCACAGTCAGCCTGTCCGGCCGCTCCAGCTGCCAGTGCGGCTAAAGCAGCCACAGCGCCAGTTGCGGCTGCTGCATCGACAAGCTATGCGAGCACAGCCATCACCTCACCACGCCATGCCACACCCACGTCAGCGTCCTGTTCGCACCTGCGGTCACAGCCCATCGACTGGTCCATCGAGGAGGTTATCCAGTACATTGAAAGCAATGACAACTCTCTGGCAGTGCACGGGGATCTCTTCCGAAAGCATGTGAGTACTATAATGATTCATCATGGATTTTCATTTTTCTGATGCGTATCTCTTAGGAAATCGATGGCAAAGCTTTACTGTTACTTAACTCAGAGATGATGATGAAATACATGGGCCTCAAGCTAGGACCAGCCTTAAAAATATGCAATTTAGTGAATAAGGTCAACGGACGAAGAAATAATCTTGCTTTGTAAATGGACAAAGAGCGAAAACGGAAATCGGAAATGGAAATGAAAATGGAATTCGGAACAAATAGAGAGCGCACAGACGAGTCATCGATGGGATGACTCCGATTCCGTGTGCGGAAGAAGTGTTAACAAATTATAGTACCTCTAAAAGTAAAAGTAAACAAACAAACAAGGAGAATTTGCATAGATATGTAATGTATTTGGCATTGATGAAGTTAAGGCACATGCAAATAACATTTAATATTTAATTTCACGAAAACATTCTAATGCGAATAATGTCAAACATGCGCGATAAAAAAAACGAAAAAATAAGAAACTAACAAACCAAAACAAACTTTGATCCGTAAACTTCAAATTCCAAAAACTCATATTCGAAATATTAGTTTTTCATCATTGATGAAAAACGGGAAAAACAAAACATAAAAAAAACATTAACTATAATGCATAATATTTATTATACACATACACACACACACGCACATTAGGCACGACAAATAATCAAGAATGGTAAAGAAAAGAGAACACAATTTATATTAAATGAAAATATAAAAGTGAAAACCTTGAAAATAAACTTGTACATATTTTACATATAATTTTGTAATTATGTATGTATTGATTACGTTTCATTAACTTGTATACCTAACTATTACAATGTTTGCTTAATTTTAGCAATATAATTTAAGAGAAAATAAATCAATGATTTATTTTAATTTTATTTCTAGACTCGTAAGTTGCATAGAACCCCCTACACTATATAATGGTCAAGCAAAACACAGCAGAACGCAAATCCAACTAAATTTAATCCATATTTACTCGAAACAAACACACGCAAGTACACTCAATGTGTATACACACACTTGTATGCAATAATTCTCATTACGTTTATTTACACAACCCTCTCGCACATGTACACCCCTAATATTACCGTTCACAAACACACACATACACATATGTATAGCAAACTGTATACTGATTATCATTAAAACTGCAAAAACTGTTCATTTCTTTACTCTATCGCTTTTTGTGTACAATCTGATAAGCAAAGACAAAGGGAAGAACCTTCAAACACTCGGATCTTGAGTTTTATAGAGATTGGCTTTCTCCAATTCCATCTGGGCGCTCTTCCATGATCTATCCACACATATGTTAAATAAATATACACACATAAAAACATAAAAGATAATGGCCTAATACAATTATAGAAACAAAAAATACATAACTTTCGGATGGACACAGGTAAATTATTAAATTAAACGAACCATTGCATATAATCATACGATTAGTCGGAATCTACGTATGTATATTTGGACAACCAAATTATTACCCCGTACTATCCCTTTGGCTAATCCTTAGAATCAAATATAGAAAATTACAAGGCATTTATTAGATGAGAAATACATAGGAGTGCGACTAAAACTAAGACACAATTATACAAGAAACGACACAAACATTATTCCATTTCAGTACCCCGACACACACACATATGTACACACGCTAGATCAAATACACAGACAAAAATTCTAATGTAATCACTTTGTTTTGACATTAATTTTAATTAGATCTAAGTGAATAGTTATTTAATTCATTTCATGTTATGTATGTATAGTGAAGAACGATGAAATTGTATCAGACAATTGAAATCTGAATAAAGGAAAATATATATCTAAAGATGAAGTATATATTCATTTATTGTAAAGCACAAACGTCTCGAAACAACCTGTGCACAATTTTTCAAAACGGTTATACAAAATGAACAAAATTAAAAAAGTTTGCCAACAACAAATTCGTTGGAGAACACCTGGCAACGATTTGTGGATACAAATTAGTGAATCAATTATTGACAGGAGGCCCTACTGTCCGTTGCTGAAGACATGTCCTCCGTTGATGGTGCGCAAGCGTAGAAATGACATTGTAACGCACAAAAACTGTGACTGTCCCCTTGAGAACTGTCCTGATATACCGCGAATCGGATTACTTGACTATCCTGAGACTACTAACAGTCCAGAACACAATGTGGACAAAGTAAAGACACGGTTCCCGTGTTGGGGAATTAAACAAGAAGTCAGGGACTTCAGTAAAAAACCAACCCCAACAAAGCACTGGGGCCGTAACATAATTGAACTCGATAGCTGCTCTTTAATGTCGGAATGTGTAATGAGGTTAACCAAAACATTGGAATATATTTTTTATTCAATCAAAATGTTGCCGTGTCATTTGAATCAACTAAACATAACAATAGTTGATCTCTGCTATTATATTTCGCGTTTTGTTAAGGAGAAAAGAAATTCAAATTGTAAAGTTTTACTTTGTTCAACCAAACAAACACTCTGGCGCTCGAATCAGCATTGAATTTATTTTGTATACCACTTAATAGTCTTATTTACTGAAAATACATTTTTAAATCATTTTTGGTGTTCAATTTGGCAGTTGTAATGATAGTGCGTATAAGTTAATTATTATCGGAATTATCGATATCGGAATTCATGATCACAGCATTAAAATAAAAATACTACAAGAAAAGTGAATTGTAACCAAAGATATTTTCATAACATATGTTAATCGATATTTTAGTTCTTTTCGGTAAACGATAGTTGGCAACTCTATCCGAGGTTAATGTTGAAATTAGCTGGCGCCTGAAATATTGTGTTAGCGTCTCTCTTTTTTGTGTAGTGTTTTTTCGTGCTAAAAAATATGTCAAGTGATAGCCAGGTGTATTACACTGATGAATCGGACGGTGATATTAGTAAGTCTACATCAGGTAAAAGAAGAAAATACATATCATAGATATTATGAATTTAAAGTGTTTTTTTCTAAAGGTCGCCCGAGTGTAAGCAGAGCAGCTTCTGAATGTTGTACAGACTTAACCATAGAGGACTCCGACAATGATTCCCAAGATGACATTGTGCGTAGATCAACAAGAAAAGTGGGCCGTCGTCCAGCTGCCTTAATCATTTCCGATTCGGAAGAAGAAGATGAACTGGACCAACGTGCCTTGTCGCCGCACACGCGTATGAGCATAACGGGCATACGACCTCAGGATATCGATGATGATTCCAGCGAGATCGACTACAGTGATGCAGATCTGCCAAAAACAACTAATGCTCATAGTGAATCACCACGTTATAGCACCCAATTTGCCGGCAGTATCGAGAACTCGTTGCATTCGACTCAATTTCCGATCGACGAAAACCTGAAGGATGAGACACACAATTCCTCAGGTAGTATCGAGAGCTCTTTGCATTCGACTCAATCTTTGATCGAGGAAAACCCTAAGGATAATACACACAATTCCTCGCGCAGTATGGAGAACTCGTTGCATTCGATTCAATCTTTGATCGAGGAAACCACTAAGGATGAGATACACAATTCCTCAGGCAGTATCGAGAACTCGTTGCATTCAATTCAATCTTTGGTCGAGGAGAACCCCAAGGATGAAACACAAAATTCCTCAGGCAGCGACGTGATGATATTGAGCAATAAGGAGGTAACAATTGAAATATCCAGTGGTTCCGATGACAATGATGAAAACGGAGAGAACATACGACCAAAATCGAATCTTACTCCTGCAGCTAAAAGGCAAAGATCAATATTGGAGCTTATCTCAAAAAAAAATGTTGTTAAAAGCCAAAACGATTTATTTATGGAATCCAAGAAGCTTATTGAATTGAACAAGGCACTTAAGGAGACGGAGGAACTGTACATAACTGTTGGGCACAAGCTGCCCGATGGGGGCGCTGAGATCAAGAAGCGCATCGATGGACTTCGTCGTGAAATCTCTGTGGCAACCAAATTACAAGATGGGGGCAATAAGATATTACAAGATAAGCCTCAGAAACCTAATTTTCCATCAAAACCTGTTAATAATGAGCTCGACTGGGATACGTTGTCGGCAGCGGTTAATGACATACAACCAAAGTATACTGGAGCAAGAGGCATGGCCACATTCAACAACCAGAAAACCCTGACCGTCGATTCACTGAAGGTCCCTGCAGCTGTCTAATACAAGCCTGTCCTTTGATAATGTGTTATTGTATCTTTCAGGACCTACACGATTCGTTAAAAGGATGTCCGGCAGAAGATGTTTTAGCCGATAATCCAAAGGGCTTAAAGGTGGACCTAATGGATCATCAAAGGCACGCGTTAGCTTGGATGGCCTGGCGCGAGACACAGCGTCCACGTGGGGGAATCTTGGCCGATGATATGGGTCTGGGCAAGACTCTTACCATGATTTCGCTTGTGCTTGCCTGTAAGAACCGGGAGGACAGCGACGATGGTAATAAAGATGATAGCAGTGACGAAGAGAACGATGCGAAGAATTCAGGTGGTTGGAATTCAAAGGGTCGCAAAGAGAGTGAGTGCAGAGACACTTAAAATCCATTAAAAGTCTATTTATATTTGCATATTTGAATTTACAGCTTATGAAGGCGGCACCCTGGTGGTATGTCCCGCTAGTTTGCTGGGTCAATGGAAAGCAGAAGTTGATTCAAAAGTATCTCGTTATAAGCTTAATGTTTGCTTGCACCACGGAACCAACCGGGAGACAAGGGGCAAACATTTGCGCACCTATGACATCGTCGTCACCACCTATAACATTGTGAGCAGGGAGCATAAGATGTCTGGGGCAATTTTCGGAGTCAAGTGGCGCCGTATAATTCTGGATGAGGCTCACGTGGTGCGCAATTACAAGGGGCAGTCCTCGATAGCCGTCAGTGAGTTGCGTGGCAAGTATCGTTGGGCCTTGACTGGAACACCCATTCAAAACAAGGAGCTTGATATTTATGCCCTGCTCAAGTTCCTTCGTTGCAAACCTTTCGATGATCTGGTCACGTGGAAAAGATGGATTGATAACAAGAGTGCGGGTGGACAGGAGCGTCTTAATTTACTAATTAAATCCATAATGCTCAGGCGCACCAAGGCACAGCTGCAGTTGAAGGGAAAACTAGATAGTTTGCCTAACAAGGAGATTCGCCTGGTGGAAATAAATCTTGATACCGACGAGATGAATGTCTACCAGAGGGTGATGTCCTATTCACGTACACTCTTTGCTCAGTTTCTATTTCAACGAGCCGAAAAGGATTCGGATACAAATTTTATAAACGATGCGCAGAGGCCCACATTTAATCAAATACAGGATCCCAATGGTGCCTACTACAAAATGCATGAGAAGTTTGCGCGCATGGCTGGACACAACACGCAAGTCAAATCACATGAAATTTTAGTTCTATTGCTGCGACTCAGGCAAATTTGTTGCCACCCTGGACTTATAGATGCGGTGAGCATAGACTAGATTGATCGCATAACTTGCGAATTCATTCCTAATCTGCTTTGTCTATTTCATTGTAGATGCTGGAGGAAGAAGGTCCCGATAATAAGAATGAAAGTGACCCCTGTATACCGGAAATAGATCTTCTATCACAGCTAAACAAGTTGAGCATTGATGATGAGGGTCGCCAAGAAGTCAGCGAAGACACACGTTTTGCCAAAGCCTCCAAAAATGTTCTAAAGCGAAGCAATCCGGTATTCAATCTCGCACGTCGTTCCACGAAAATGAATAAAACACTAGAGATACTGCAGACATCCGTTCTGCCCGCTAACGACAAAGCCATTATTGTCTCTCAGTGGAAATCGGTGCTAGACATCGTCGGTGAAATGTTGGCCAATGAAGGAATCAAAACGTTGTCTCTCAACGGCACAATACCCGTACCCAGTCGTCAGGCGATTGTAGATGAGTTTAACAATCCGCAAGGTCGCAAACGGATCCTTCTTCTCTCGCTGACAGCTGGCGGCGTTGGCTTAAATCTGATTGGTGCCAATCACTTGATTCTCTTGGATTTGCATTGGAATCCGCAGTTGGAGGCGCAGGCGCAGGATCGCGTATTTCGCGTTGGCCAAAAGAAGGATGTCATTATATATAAGATCGTCTGCATGGACACAGTGGAGCAGCGCATAAAGGCACTGCAGGATCACAAGCTGGGGCTGGCTGATGGGCTGCTAACGGGCAAGATCAGCACTAAGTTGTCCATTGATGATCTCAAGAGTTTATTCAGTATGTAAAGTAGACTTTAAATGCCTCGACCTTTCTAAGTTTTAAGCTCTTCGGGTACCACAACAAACTACAGCGTGATTTAATTGTTTTAATCAAATTCTTATCGAACAATTGAGTACCAGTTATGTATTAAGAGCATAAGTTTAGTTTAATCAAGTTTTATTTTATTCTGAAGCGTTGTTTTCATTTATTTTTCAATACGATACAATTTGAAGTGATTTACAATGTAAGTTCGTTCTAATTTGAAATGTTTGAGCTAATATTTAATACTTATGTATATTTAATATTTACTTCAAAAAAAAATATATAACTACAATTTGAATAGCATAACGTTTTTGGTTCTCGTCGATCCTAACACTCGGTGTAAACACAATGTTTGAACATAATTAAGAACTAGGATTAAGAAGCCAGTGCTTAATTTTCGCTCGATTTGGACTTTCCACCTCTTATAAAAAACGAACAAAAAATATCATATACATATTATGCACATTATGCAACAAAACCGCATGCTTTCTCGACATGACAGCGCACAGCCCAAGGAAATGTAACTTTAATAGAGAATCAAGAGAGAGAGAGAGAGAGATAGAGTCTAGATTGAGAGAGACAGAGATTAAGTTAAATAATAATTCTAGTTGCAAGCAGTTGTAATCTCAGATTTAAGTATCATACGCATACAATGTGATTGACGGGTTTAATATTATTCTCCAAATGCTGTACAGGTTACTTAAAAGTTTCTCAATGTGAATGGTGCTCTAAGAGGTGCAAGATTAGGACTAGATACCATTAAATGTACGTGTAAGTGTGTGTGTGTGTGTGCAGAACATGTTTAGATTCTAAGGTTCTTAGGACTTCTCGGGGGAAGAGTCGATTGTGGATTGTGCAATTGCATAGATTGATTAATATTGCTTACGGAGCAGAAACGTTCATCTAACTGGTTGTTTATTAATATAGACGTACATATTTATATATATATATATATTAGGTAAATACAATCAGCATCAGATGTGTGTATGTGTGTTTGTGTGTGATTACAGATTCTTTAAATTTAGGTTGAGATCAATTTGAATATGTTTAAGCCCAGCCTGGGAGTAGTTTCAGTGTATGCGTTATGGCTCCGCAGTTATGGTGCATAGCTTGGGTAGAAGTTTGAGAAATCCTTGCGTGATAATCCTTATCCCTATGTAGCATATAACAGAGTGGTTGCCAATCGAAGATACTTCATACATTATAATAGTTGTAGAGTGACATAGCCCAAGAAACAGACTTCGCTATTTGGTGCTGTTTTCCATTTTATTTCAATTATCGCTGTAAGGGATAAAAAGACGATGTAGAATTATTAGTTTCATTGCCAAATGTTAATCGAATTCAATTAAATAAAGGCGGACTATCCTGGGTCTGATTAGCAAGAAACCCAATATGCTATTGGTAATCATCTTAAGCGCAAATGCGGCATAAAACTGTTTTAATGACAACGACCATTGCCATAAGCCCGTCGTGCCCATATGGGTGCTATGTCCCAGTCATAAAAAGCATTAAAATCATTGTAACTTGCCCGTCAAAAGGCACCGAAGACAACGAGACGGCAGAAGCAGCAGAACAGTTCCGCCCTCCACCCTCTCCGAGCCTGCACCTCAAACTAGACTCGGACTTGGAGCTGCCTTTACCTGCCTCGAAAAGGATGAGAGAGCTCTGCGCTCGTAAAACCAAATTTTATAGCAACAGCATCTTGCTATTGTCCAGCCTGAAGGTAGTCTTGGGACCTGGAATTGGTTTCCTGATTCCCCGCTTGGCCCAGGCACAGGCCCAGGCCCAAGCACAGGCCGCAGCTGCATTTGGCTCACATTTTTATAATGCGAAATGTGATTTTTATGATCCAATTCAAGTTGATGCTGCAGCATTTGGGGGGAAGCCTTAGCTGCTTTTCAATTGTCACAGCCGAACTAATTGCAAACAGTCTGCATGAATATTGAAACACACTCTGAGGGAACTATGTAGCAGCCAAGAGAAACTACACATATGTCACATATTCATAAGAACTGTATCTAATTTCATTGTGAGGTAGAAGAACTGAAATCGGGCAAGCAGATTTTGGATAAAGTGGACATGGCATCAAGTTTGTAACGAAATTGAGAACTTACATGCGATTTTGATGGTTTTAGGGTAAAGATATTGCATAATAATCTATATAATATACAAAGCGTATCTTTTCAATTGGATTCCAATTTGAGCTCTTTATTTATAATTCATGAGCGTAAATAAATGGGACGAGTTTCTTATACAATTTGGAGTACTTTTACATACACATACACGCATATGCAAAACATGCATTGATGCCTGTATCTACTTCTATATAGAGTATTATAGACTCAACGCTACGTAGACTCGACTCGATAATCTGCTCTTACTTTGTTTATTTGCTCAACTCCACTTTTTATGATCAACACAAAATTTTCCCCTGAAAAATGAGTTGTTGATAATGTGCTCTGGGGGCTGGGTTTTTGGTTCTCTGTGGCCTCTCTGGAGCCGTATGCACATCGTATACATATTGTTTATTTTTTAATAATGCGTGTCCACTAAAAAAAAACGGCGTAACGCGGCACCATAAAAACCGGAGAACGCTCTCAGCACGCAAACCGAACCGAAAGACGAAAAACAATAATAAACAACCCAAACCGAATTATCGCCGGGCACTGAGCGGGCAGAGGGAAGGGGATCAGGCCGAAGAAGTCGGCGGTCTGCCGCCAGGGATAACGCACTGCCAGAAATTCGAGTAAGCGAGTCAGCTGAAACTTCGGAACTTGGCAAACTATAACATTTCCCTTCCATGTTCCTCTCTCTTGTTCCACGTCTTGTTCTTTATATTTTATTTTATGGCAAGCATTGCATTTATTATGCTTCGCTGCGACCTCGAAGACGACGACGACGACGACGCATATGATGACTGAAGAGCGAACCATTAAAAAACTTCAGGATTTGCTGTTCGTATATTTTTTAATGACGACTCAAAGGAAATTAGAAATCAGCGGAAATTGTGCGACAGAACACAAAAGCACTGAATATATTGTATGTTGTTTATTGTCGGACACACACACATACACACAAATATCTTTATAAACATTTAAGAAGTGGCGATCTATCGAGTGGACAAAGTATAATATTTGTACTCATGAGGGACTCGTGTAGAGTACATTGAGTGGAGTATTAGGGCAATGATTATATATTATCAAAGCATATAAATATAGCTTTCGATAAATCTTATGGACTCTGCCTTGCCTTGGGCGTTGTATAGATTTTAATCTGAATATTGTATTCTAAGTGCCTTTCCCAAAATGTTATTTCTTGAAACCTTAATCCTAAGTATCAAAGATAAGGCAAGTTTGGGAAACATTTTATTTAATA
This sequence comes from Zaprionus davidi, assembly GCA_018903715.1. Classification (NCBI taxonomy): domain Eukaryota; kingdom Metazoa; phylum Arthropoda; class Insecta; order Diptera; family Drosophilidae; genus Zaprionus; species Zaprionus davidi. Next base: position 8,258,121 of record JAEIGL010000003.1, read on the forward strand.
CCATAAAAAGACTTCACAATTTAAGCTGAAGATTAGCTTTGGTACTTGACACACCTTGAAGGGTAAATGGATAACACAGTAAAAGTACAATATCTGCGAGAGAAATTGAGAGGGAGCAGAAAAAAGAGTATTTCTATAAAGGAAGCATTTCTTTTATATTGCCGCCAGAAGGTGTGCGAAATTTTCACGATATTTGCACCAGAAATGCTAACCGAATATCGTTAAATGGAAACTTATGCATTTATTGCCGTTTTGGCCAACAAAAGGGACAACGAGACGGTAAAGTTCGAGAAGGAAACGAAGCAGTCAGGGAGGGGTTGGGCGAAGAGTCCTAAAGGGTACAAGGAATTGAAGTGGCATTCGCAAGTATTGTATAGTTCTCTGTGTGTGCGAAGTGAAACAAATGAAATGCATTTTAGGGAGCTGCTCCTGCTACTGCCACAGGAGCCTGGGAGCCTCGTAAAAGTTTCAACTCTCTCTCGCATTGTTCGAGCACTTTTTATGACCTCAGCTGAATAATTGTTGTTGATTTTTCAGCTCAGTTCGCTGATAAGTTTGATTTCCGACTGACGGAGTTAAATGAACTCTGTGATAGTTTTATTGGCGCCCTCTCCATGCGGCCATCTCCATCTCCAACTCCATCGGAGTCTCCTTACGTTTCCTCTTTGACTTTGTAGTCGCACATTGCAATTTAATTGCAGCCTTGCCTAGGCTTAGAGCGCATCCAGAAATACTCAACCATATACATATAGTATACTATATATATATGTGTCTGTACATAAGTATATAGAAAAAGAATCTGAAATAAATTTTTAGCTCGCGCTCTGCAGGTTTCGTGCGTTCCAGTTTTATGATGCACTCGTAAAAACGCACGACGCGCCTTTGATGCGGAATGCCACAGGAGATGAGACTGAAGTGAGTCGCCTCGCATCGAGTGGAGTCGGGCTGGGCTGAGTTGGTTTGGTTTGGCTCGGGTTGAGTTCAGTTCAGTTGAGGTTTTAATGTGCCGAAAGGGCGCACAAACAATCGAAGGATAGCATGGAAACATCGCGCACAATTCTAGACAAGATTTAGATGCCGTTGGTACCGATGCTGCCGCTGTTGCTGCTTGTTGCAAAATGCGTATATTTTATTACCTTGTGGCAGACAGACGGATTGAAATATGCATTCTGGCGTGTTGTCCGTGCCTCATAAAAGTGTGTGGCAAGCAGGCGAAAGTTTTGATGTACATTTTGGAGGGCAGAGAAAGAGAGAGAGAACATAATGATATTTGTGATATTTGTTGTGGCACAGCATAAATGCCAATGCAATGCCACCAAGACAACCCGCAATCCGACCCCAGCTGCCCCTCTTCAACCTCCCTCTCTCTCTCTGCCTCGCTCCGTGACGCCACTTGAGTTTTTAATTAAAGCAAAGCATCAAACAAAAGGCAACAAAATGTTAAGAGAAGTGAGGGAGGTGGGGGCCAAGAGTGTGAACTAAAATGCCAGCATGGAAATTTAACACTTGCCTCTAAATTAAGCAACGACAGCAACAGCAGAAGCAACAACAACAGCAACAGCAAATGGCCAAGACGAATGCTTCCAGCTCAAATGCTTCAATTGTCAGCACAAAAGCAGCAGAAGAGGGGAAGCAGAATAGTGAGGGGGTGGCGGGGTTGGTGTGGAAAGGAATTGTTTTTCATCTGCTCCTGTTGCAGACGCTGGAGCAGCAGGAGCTGCGTCTGGATGGGAAGCTTTTGTTGCTTTCCACGTTGCAACCATCAGGCCAAATGATGAAAAAGCCATTGCATACTTTCGTGCGCTGCCCGGAAATGCAACGCACAACGCCGTCAGCCGCCGGAAATGGAAATGAAGGAATGAAAACTATTATGCTGCTGCTGCTGCTGCTGCTGCTACTGCTGCAAGTGGCAAGTGGCAGCATTGCTGATGCAAAAGCAGTAGCTGCTGCTGCTGGAGCAGGCAACCAACTTAAATTGTAAACATAAAACTATGCTGCGAAATTGATTTGATTAAAGGCAATGCGCCTGGTGCTGCATGCCAAATAAGTTGAAGTCGAGTTTGGCGGTGGTTGACGTTAAGATACCCTGGGAGTGACACCTTAAGATAACTATTGTCAAACGTCTTATGGTATGTCTTGACTTCGAATATTGCAAATAGTGAATACATTATTTTTGACTTTTTAAAAATATAAAACAGAAACTACTTATAATTATCCTAAGTAGTCTTGGAGAAGTAACTACCATAGATGCTCATTAGAAATATATGCATTCAGATCCCTAATGAAATAAATAATTAAATAAAGCACACAATAAAAGGCACTAAAGACCCCAAAAAGTATACTAAGTATTAAATAACAAAGTATTCAATATTTGTGATCACAATCAGCAGACGAGGCGACCTAATCTAACTTGATTATCTGTTCTTTGCATCTTAAACTAGGCACAGACAGCTTATAACTAACCTCATGAAAACAAAGCATTGTATATCTGCCTAGAAAAAGTCAGTTATTATTTGTAAATTATGAAATTGTAAATTAAGAAATTGTAGTTTTAAAAATTCTCAAACATTCCATTTAAATTTGATACAGATTAAACCGCAAACTCTTTAGCCCAAATGATATGAAATTTACCTTAAAATTAATATTATTGTGGTATGAAAGTCAATGAAATTAAAGTTCTATAATAACTTAAATGTTCTTTTGTTCTGAGAACCGAAACTGATTCAATAATCAAAGTAGAGAAAGAAAACAAAAGGAAACTTGGCTATGGCAAGGGTTTTTAAAGTGTGGGAGGTACCCACGTTCCTAATTCTCTTTTAAAATGACCAATTGTTCGGTTCAAGGGTTGCTGATTGTTACTTACACAAAGAGCACAGCTGCGGCTGCTGCTGCAGCGGCGGCGGCAGCAACATTGCGATACTGCTACGTGGCTGCCGCTGCCGCTGCAACGGCCGCAGCCGATGTGGAGCTGACCAGATGCTGTCCATGGTGATGATGATGATGATGGTAGGCGTTGCTGCTGCTCCCATTGCTGCTGCTGTGCGCCGGCGGTGGAGTTGTTGGCGATGCAGATCTTGAGCGCTGCTGCTGCTGCTGCTGTTGCTGGTGATGGTGACTCGTCGGTGGCGTCGCAATGGTCGCCACACTCTGCGACACCAGGCTGGGTGAGACCGGTGAATGAACGGTCCCGTTGCTGCTGCTGGTGGTGGAGTGCTTCGAGTGCTTCTGCGGGCCATGGTTCCTGTCCACACTGTCTAACAATGCCGCCGGACTGGGCGGGGTGCGGCTAAGGGCGAGCGGCTCGTGCGGATGTGTGGGCGGTCGGATCTGCGTCAGCGGCAGGTGGGTGAAGTGGGTGCCGTAGCGCTCGATGCTGGGGTAGGTCAGGTACATGGGCGCGTGCAGATCGATTGCCATCGGTGTGTAGTAGTTGATATAGATCTGCGCTACAATTCTGTTAATCTCTACATGCGCTGTGGATAACGAAGACGAACGAAATGAATCAGTATCAAAGTTTCATCAAAGAGACCTAAAGAACATTTCGAGTCGCGGTAGGGAGCACAAGCTGTTCTTGTGATCACTGCCGACTTAAGCACACAATAATCTCTATGTATGTAAAAATTTCGCACGTATTCGCCAGTTTATTACTTATATCGCTTAACTGTCGAGCTTCACACCCAACTTATAAACTATTGAGGCCATAATATTAACTATGCCCGACACTAAAAAAGTCTATGTCCCCCCGGCCATGCCCGAGATATGCGCCATTTTGGACAGCCCACGGACGACTCGGTATGCACTTTATGTGCAACCTTCGCATGAGTCCCCTTTCTCCGTTACAGCCCCCCCTGTCTCACTGAACTGAGCCCAACCCGCTATACTATATGCCTTGGCAGAACCTTTGTCTGCCGCTACCGCTGCTGCTCCACGGCTTTGTCCACCCCCAGCTCATGGTCGCCCCTTGGTCTTATCTGCGTGGCAGAAACTTTTCAAAATTTTACTGCTTGGTGCAACATCAAAATGCCAAGTTTTTACGATTACTCTGCCGACGCCACTGCCGCCGTCGCTGCTGCTGCTGACGCTGCTGCTCCTGGTGCTGTTGGTGCAATTTTACTTAATTTTAATGGGATTTTTTCTTCCGCCAACTGCAGAATGCATTAAACAGAGCCAGGCACACGGGAGTATTACGCACGAGTGTGTGCCACAGGCACCTGCAGTATGTGCCTAACTACCCAACTACCTGGCATACACACCCCCAGCCCCAGCCCCATCCCCATCTGCAGGCTCCCAGCCACCTGTAATTGCATAGTGTGTTCCGCCCAGGTACAGTTAATACCAGAAACTAATACTAATGCGCTGTGCCCTGTGCAATTTGACGAAATAAAAAGTCGTAAACTCCGAACGAACCCAACGATAATTTCGGCTTGACTTGGGATCAATTAGCTGAGTGCATCCCTAACAGCTGGTCAAAGTTTATACAGTTAAAGCATCAGCAGCAGCAGCAGAGGCAACAACTGACCCAAACTGGGAAGTGGGAAGGGTATTTCGATGATTTACGCCCCCGATTGTCAAGCTTAGCTGAGTGAATAGTCAAAATGTCGTAAAAAACTTGCCAACTTATGGCATTTTAAGGGTGCATGTGAAACTCAAAACAATATTTCTTACCACTTATTTATGCATTTTCAAAAACACATTTAAACCTTTCGTAAAAAGAGTAAAGTTCTAGAGTGTTCGTAAATTTAAAAATTGTTTCCAGCAATAAATTTTAGGTAAAAATAATGATATGAAAAATCGGAAAATTCTATTTATTTTCAAATTAAATTCAATTAGCTGCTAATTATTTTGCGACACTAAAAATGGTTTTGCAATTAATCAATCCATTACCATAATATTAAAAGAAATAGGCCAAAAAAAATAATTGAATCATTTTAGCAAATTGAATTGTAATTGTTGAAAAAATGTTTCAAAGGAAATAGTTTAGAATATATCAAATAATTATTTTGACAAATTGAATTGTAATTGTTGAAAAATGTTTTAATCTTCGCGTGGGAACACAAAATGGAAACAGAATCAATATTAAATTTGAATTAACATTAGTAAAATAAGTTGTAACAGCAAGCATACAGTAATCTGTTAGTTAACATATTGATAGATGCTGCCAGATCGTACCAATTAAAAGGTACTCGATAAACGTCTTTTCGATACCATTCTGAACTATAAATGTTTGAATTATTGTTTACTTTTAAATTTTATGAATTAAAACTTCTTTAAAAATTGTTGAAATCGAGCTTTAACAAATGTGTCAACACATTCGTTTCCCGTATCCTAAAAACCATTTTAATCAGCACGTTTGCAGGCCACAAAACCTTGGCAATAACTTTACACTCGACTGGGCCAGCAGGCGACGCAGCAGTAGATGCTACAACAACAATGGGCCAATCTGCCGAAGGAGTCGGAGGATGCCATGGCTAGTCCAGGCCACGTACAGGCTACTTTCGGGCGATTGATGACAAACTGGGCTACTTATTATAAGTTCGGCAGGACGGAAGGAAAGAAAGTCGCTGTAGCAAGTAGAACTATCTCTAATACATCATTGCCACATTGCCACACACACACACATGAATACATATACATATATATATTTATATGTACTTGTGCATCAGATGTCTGGAAAAAGTGGCAGCTAGTTCCGGCTTGCATGTTACTTGGCGAGCAGTAAAATGTCAGTAGTATTTGTCGTGCCAGTTGACGCTGCACATTTTTTACGACCCGCCCACAATATGAAGTCGTAAAGTTGAAATTTTTTGCCTCCTGCTGCTGTTGCTGCTGGAAAAGTCGGCAGCGTTTTCCTATAGCACTTGTATTTAATAAGGATTGGCAACTGGCACCGGGCGTTCTCAGTAGTCAGTGCTCGTTTTTCGGAGTTCGAAGAATTTACAGTAGGTCTGAGGTCGAAATAGACTCGTACATCCGCAATGATGATGCGGGCCGCTGTTTTATGTGCTTACAAAGGGGGACGAGAGACTCGACTCGAATATGAATGAAATATGTGCGAGGAATTCGCCATAAAACTCTGCTCTAAGCTGACTCATTTGCTTAAATGGGCGTGAATAGTGGCAGCTCTGTGCCATAAACTGGAAACAATAGCTTTGAGGTTAGCTGAAAATCAGCCCCGAACTTCATATCACTCTACTGTAGATAGTTTAAATATATAGAATACCCATGTATACCGTTATGCCTTGGCTCTTCAAGTGTTCTTTGGCAAAACTTTGCTCTTAATCCCCAACTACTTGAAAGACTTCAAAATGATTCTCACAGCAACTTTAGTTTTAAAAGCGTTTCTCGCAGTTTCCAATCTCTTGTTCCCCTCCCCTGGCTCACCTGACTCAACAATTGAAGCATAAACACTTTTAAGCTTTATAGCGCACACATTTACACGTCGCATTGCCTATCCCGGGTAACCTGCTTTCACACCCACGTATAGCTCCCCTTCCCTTTCCCCTCTCACTCTCCCTCCATTTGCCTGGACGTGTTTAGTGCCGGCAAACGATGCTGGATGTTATTGTAGCCACTACTACCTGTCAGCTTTCTCATGGGTGTGCCCGGGTGCACTGGGTGAATATGGAGCAGCAGCTATAGCCAGAGCTGGAACTGAAGCCAGAACAGGAGGGAGTCGGATGCGAAGCTAAAGCTGGAAGCCTTTCAGCGACGGTGTTGGCAATGTCGTAAATTTTTCGCATGCATTTTTCGGTTTAATGATGCATTTACGATCCCAGCACCGGCGCAGCAGCAGCAGCAGTAGCAGCAACAATCCCTACTCCGATCCCAATTTCAGCTCCAGCTCCAGCTCCAGCTCCATCTTCAGCTGCAGCAGCTCCGCGTTCCCATCTGCTGTCAAGTGAAATGCTGCGACGTGTAACGGTTCTCGAGCAAGCGGCAACAACTTGAGAAAGCAATCGTTACAGTTTACAGTTTTAATGTCAATTACAAAAACAAACAGCAGCTGACACGCAGCTCCATCTCGGCTCTAGCCAATCTACCATTCTCGGTTTCGGATTTTATGTACCCCCCACAATTATGCGCGATTTCCTACTGCCGGGCTCAGCGTTACCACATATCGATTTCGTTGCCTTAACTTTTGTTTAAGGAAAATACTTTATTTTTTTACATTCGATTTAGTTTTTTTTTTGTTTTTTTGTATAGTATTTTCTGCTGTTCTTGTTGCTGTTACTTGGCATATGAATTATGAACTGCTTAATCGATAATCGATAACAATATTTATACATAGTCAATAGGTAATAAGTATCGTTAGGTGTTTAGCAATTTAAGGGGAGTTCCTTAAGTATCGTATCTTTTTCTGTATCTTTATTAGTTATCATAAACATCGATACTATTCCAAATCTAACGCTATACTAGTAAAATTTGCAATGTGCTTCGCTCGTCAAGCAATTCTCAAGTAGAACATTATTTAGGCTTGCTATAAAGATTGAAGAGTTTGGCAATACTTAGTAGTTGAGGTTGTGTGAGCGATAGCTGGTTAGGTCTGTAGTTTTGGTAAAAGTGTGAGATTATCTGTTTTAAGAAATATCCTTAAAGGTAGCTTCAAAGTAATGCGAACTGCACCTTGGCAAACCTCCAGACTGGCAAACTATTTTCTCTATATATTATATAATCTATATACTTACTTAGGGTTACAAATTATCAAAAGTGACTTGAGTGCGACGCGGTGTTAGGTTGTAGAAAACATTGCGACAACTGAGAGATTAAAATAAAGTATGGTAAATACTTAAGAAACCTTAAATATCAATCCTGATAAGGTAACTGGCAATATGAATATTTTGTCGAGTATTTGGCCAACCTAGACACCGCATTCGGAGTCCTAACTTAGCGAACTGAGCTAAACTAAAGCTAGCTTAATGCGACCTTACAATAGTAGGCTACATATAACTAAAGCTAAACAACCGATGGGTACACTTCCAGCACATGGTAATCGAGGCCGTGTTGAAATGATGATAAGATGTTATTATAGTCAAACTAAATATCGTGTTGCGTGCTGATAAACATCGTCTCTGAGGTGTGTGTTGATTGCTGAGTAGATCTTTCATAGAGCTGATCATCATCGTTCGCCTTGGCTGGTTATGTTGATTGAAGTCGGAGCTGATCATCATCATCGTCAGAGGGTATTGTTGATTGAAGAGTAGATTGATTTTTGGTTTGTTGATTGAAGATATATAGTTGATTTCCACGAAGTAGTATGTAGTAAAAGTTGTTGCTTGTTTACGTTAAATTCGAAATATTTACAGAGGTTTATCCAAAAACTTTACTTTACTTTTAAATTGCACGCGCCTTTTTTTTGTTTTTCAAAGCTTTAGCTAGAGTCAAAGTTATCGATATTAAGACTTGGTGTACTTTACGACGTCATTAATCAATAAATACGGTATGTAACTAACTATGCAAAGTTCTTTAGCAATAGATTCGTAGTGCGATTAATAGAAAAATTATCATCCACATTGCCGCGTTGTGTTGCGTAGCTCACCCCCGTCATAGATATTCAAATTGTGTTGACGGGAGTATTCATTCACAACATATTGGCCTAGCGGGATCGGATTAAATAGGTATATTTATATATATATAGACATGATGATATTGCATGTAGATTACAAGGGGAGCATAAAGCATGATTTGTGAGGGTGATTTCATTATTCTGTTTGGCTTACCCTCTTCGATGCGTCGCGTAGCCTCATCAATGTCCGTCCCAGCGTCCTTTAATATCACATACATGAGTGGCATCAGCTCCCACGGATAACGAAATTTCTCTAACAGCTTCTGACAATGTTCTAGAAAACCATCTTGTCCTGCAAATGAACAGAAATCAAGACGAATATGATAAAGTGAATAATAGAAGTTCACGCTTTGTAAGTACTCGAATTCCCATGACATTCACTCGACCCTCCCTGCGGATTCCAAATTTGATTCATTGCTAGCCGCGATAGTTATAAACAAATCACATTCGTGCGCAAATAAATAAAGCTCGAGTGGAGCCAGTGCGATTGGGGCGTATACGCAACCTTCCATTGATATTCTTTATGTTTTTTCAGCTGCCTTCTCATTTTTTTACGCTTCGCCAACGACGGCCATTGAAAAATGCAAGCGAATCGCGTTGCAGACAGACAGTGGGACAGATGGGCATGTGAACAGTGGGGCAGACAATAAACATGACAGTAAACATGACGGCAAACACGTAGGCAGAAAATGTAACTGAATACCAGAGACAACGCAAAGCTGAGATCAGCAAAGCGGAAAAGGTTGTCAGAAATAAGCCGATTTGCAGCTGAACTTGATATATGACCGCATAATAACAATATTGCAAAGCGATATTGAACCAAATCAGTTTGAATTTGGAACTTCCAGATATTGTAATTGATAAATTGGGCACATTGAAACCGAGAGAGTATATTTAAAACGTATATAATATAAATTTAAAACGTATATAATATAAATGTGTAGACGATTCGTCAGTATGACAAAGGAACTGCACCAGTAGGATATATTTAGACGGTCTCGCGGCTCCATGTGCAAAACTTCTGGGGGCTCTATTGTAATTACCTTGCTTTCGTATGAATTTACTTCATAAGACCTTCCACAAAATGAAGTTATCTAATTATTTACAGCTTTCTAAATTTTCGATTTTATATAGACATAATCATCAGTATTTGTTCAGATTTCTATATTTCTGGAATTCATACTCTCAATTAATAATATTTCTTATCCATTCAATCACTCCTGTTATTTAAAACGTGGAAGACCACGCAGAGTATATATATTCATGTTTTTCGTGCAGAGGGCCCTGGATATAGTATAACATTTAACTTTGTTTTACAAATGTGCGAATACTTTTCCGTTTTTTATTCTAAAATATCACTTAATTTTTTTGATGTGATTTAGATATTGCATATAACGACTCTGTTTAAATAATAACTAAAGATAAGCCACTTTATTACCGTCATCTTTAAAAGATCTTTACAGTTTGTTGAGCATGTAAGAGCTCTAACCGTCAAATGGTAAGTAAATAATTCTCCAATATTACACAATTCAGATACAGCGCATAAAAAATTCTATAGCGATCATCAATCTGGATTAGCTTGATAACGCTAATGATGTTCAAAAAATTATGTAGGATAACTCTACACAATCTTAAAAGTTTGTTGAGCATGTAATCGTGGGCAAATCTTTCATTTAATCGTCATTATATCATATTATATTCTAGTAAAGTGAGCAGAACTAACGATCCTCGTTTATCCGATTAACAAATGTATAATAAATATGGTAGATATATGTATGTAGTATAAACCCTCTTTTATCGCCTTTGAAACCCCAGTGAATCTTTTACGATGGAGCAGCTCTCTTTGATCAAAACCATAAGTGCGGCTGGAGAACGTGGAGTATACATTGATGGAGTATGCCGCACTAGATTGCAGATGCGTACTTCAATGTGTTAGACATTCACAGCATTTATTATATCCCCCACCCTATCTCCCATTCTTCTTTATATGTACAATATGTGCATATAGTTCTCTGATGTTTATATAGTAAAGCATTGGGTAGACATAGTCTGTCCCGCACATGCTCTCGTGTGTATCTATAAATGTTCTTCTAAATCGTCGCACAGTCTTCGCTTGCTGTGTCCGCCTTGTCTGTCTCTCTGTCAGTCTGTCCGTTCGCCTTGTGTCTGCCATTTTTCCCTTTTCTACCTACACGAACAAGAACAACAAGGAGAGAAACGAGAACAAATGGCAGCAGCTGCGATGCCGTCGTCATCCGTCGGTAGTTTCCGTAGTAGGCGGAGCTTCATAGTCATTGGCCCGTTTTATTATGTTTCTCTTCTCTGCGCTTCGCTTCTCTCCTGCTCTCCTCTCCTCTCTCGTCTGCTCTTTGCATTGCCTTCGCTGCTGCTGCTGCTATTACTGTTGCTGTTGTTGTGTTGCATGCAACTGCTGCGCTGAATAGTTGGCGCTTTGCTGCTGCTGTTGTTGTTGCTGTGGGGTTTGCAGCGCACGTTTTGCATTGGTGAGCGAGCCAGTGTGTGTGTGTGTGCCACGTTGTGTGTGTGAAACGTGTTTCTGCCTTGCGTGTGAAGCTGTTATATTCGTGTTGTTGCTTCTGCTGTGGTTCTTACTGCTGTTCCTGCTGCTTAGTTTACATAATTTGCGCTCTCTGCATACATATGTATGTAGGTGTGTGTGTGTGTGTGTGTCTGCATATGCTGTGTGCGTATATAAGCCTCTCTGCCCGCTGCACGCACTGCAATTGTTGGATCTATTGTTGTTATTACTCTCCTCCCCCTGCCCACATCGCCCTCCATTTATTGTTGTGGTTCCTTCTTTGCCAATTTTAATTTAGTAATTAAGCCATTAGTCGCTCTATGCAGCGTTTTATTAGCTTGCTGCTGCTTCTTTGCATTTTATGCATAAAAATTATTTTATTAACCGCACATAAATTTAATAAATTGATTTATAGTTACCACAGCCATAGCCAAAAGCAATTTGATTGGCCAATTTGTTTTGGTCAAGCTATCATTGCATTCACAAATGCTCAAAGTGTATGGGGAGTGCACTCTGACAGTTGACAGGTGACTTATTATACACATATTGTATTTGGATAATGATTGTGTTATCAATTGTATCAATTGTTGATTTTTAAAACACTTTTAATCAAAGTTATAAGTAGGAAAGGCTACCACGGCATGTTGAAAGTTTTACACCACAGAATATATATATACTTTATATTGTCAATGTCTCCTAAAGTGCGTTGCAAACTCCTTGCCAAAATTAATATACCTCTGCAAGGGTATAACATAGGCAGAAACGATTTTGAATAATAAAAGGTTTTGCTGTAGATTAAACTGTTTACATTCTCGTATTATTATGTTTCGAATTCACTCGCATGATCTGTTCATTCTCAACTGTGAAGCGAGAAACTCAGCAATAAGATATAAACTCGAACTCACTCGCTTTTATGCAGATTCTCAAAAAGACTATCGTGCATTTATATTGAAGATCAATGGCTTTATTACCTACAATCATAATTTAAGAATGTTGTGTGTTAACTCAGCCATCTATGGACAATTGATTGGATTTGTCTTGCAGAAATGAAATATGAAACCTTTTTAAATTTGTACATTTTAGTAATGCTAATGATTGGTGACAAAAGAATCTTTACAAGTATGTAGATTGTTATTTCTAGATGATTTGACAATACCTCTTTATTAAGTTTGTAGCCAGGAAATGTGTGTTTAATGTGTTGCTTTTATGTTTTTATAATTTCCTGGATATCTACTTTCCATAACAAAGAGGTAAATTCTCGATTGCACGCACAGCTTGGGGCGCAGTCGGGATCGGAAGGCGATAAAGGTAATGATGCTGAATGGGGTATTCGGGGAACAAAAAAAGAAAAAAGAAGCCAGAAATGTGCGCACAAAATGCGGGCTTTGCAGGTTAATGCGAAAATTTCGAAAATATTGGCAACGCCCACCTCATTGGCGGGAAGTGCAACCCATCACGACCCACCGATGATGCCGCATCACATCGCATCGCATGTTGCAGGCAGCAGCAGCTGCAACAGTGAGCGCCACACCCATTTCTGGGAAGGGGAGGTGGGGGGAGAACATTTACAGTTAGCCAGTAAACGATGCCATTAACGCGCATAAACGAGCTCCGGCACTGCGCAGCTCCACAACAAACACATACACACACACACAGTCCTGGGCACATGCATATGTACACAGTGCTGGCTATATGCGATATATATACAAACAATATATATATAATATGTATATATGCACGGCTAGTATATAGTATAAGTCGGATTGGTGTTGCGTTTGCCCTGCATTATTACTTTTATTACTTGGCCAAGTGCAGCTTACTCCGACTCCAACTCGACGCTGGCTCTCTTGGCGCTTGGCTCTCCCGAAACTGTAACTGAATCCGAATCTGAATCCGAAACCGAATCCTTTCGCTAGCCTCAGCATCTCGTCTCGTTTGTTTGCCCGTTTTTTCCGCTTGCTTTGCAGGACTTCGTTCTCGTCGTCGTTTAAGTCGTTAGCAAAGTTTTTCATCGTTTTCCATCGTCGTTTTTTTTGTGTGCCTTTTATGAGTTTGTATGCAGCACGAAGCTGCTCGTGTTGTTGCTGTCGCTGCTCGTGCTGCTGCTGCGGCGACTGCATCTGCTTCTCCAGCACAGAAGAAGGCTCTCTATATACTTCGCTATGTTGGTGTGTGTGCACAACCTTGTGCCAATTGCAGCCAAAGTAATTTGCTCGGCCTTTTCTAGACAACTCTCGCTCGGGTCTGCCTCACTTCGGCCTACTGCCAGGAGCGGATTCAGCGTACGCGGGTTATCATTTCAGATATCTTGGAGCTAAATAATTCTCGCCTCTAAAATATATATACGAATCCAAAGCAAATATCCCTGGCTGCAAGTTGTAAACTTAACTGAGGCAATAAATAATAAAATAAAGCAAAATTCGTCAAATTTTGGAGAAATTTGCACGAGAAACAGCAGCGTAAAGCAGCATAAAGTGGCAATATCTGCAAATATCTGTAGCCGGATGAGAATAGAGAGAGGACCAGAGTCGCACTCCCGAGTCGGAGATGGAGACGGAGTCGGCAAAGTCGTAAAACGTAACAACAATAAAAAATAATAAATCGAAATATCCACGAAATGGCAGCACAAAATGTGCAGCATGCAAAGCGGAGCCAAGACGCAGCTGCACGAGGACGATGCAGCAAGTGCAGGCAGGTGGAAAGGGGGTGGCAAGTTGGCAGAGGATCTCAGAGAATGCTCGGGCAATGTGGCATCGGAATTCGCAGAGGGAAAAGGAGACAGCAATGCGCGAAAAGCTTTTTAATTAGGCAAAGCACAAAGCACTCGAAAGGGGCTTAGGGAACCTTTTGAAAATGATTTCTCGAGAACAAACTTCTCCAGTTTCCATGTCGCAATATGATGCTTAATTAAAACACAAGTTAAACGATAGTTTTTCGATAGTTACAGCATAAGTGGAATGTAGTCAACGGCCTCGCACGCAAACTGGTTTAATTGCCTTTGCCAAATTGGCGAGAAACCCGCTAACTCTTAATTCGGTTTCAGTTGCACCTTTATTTTTGTGAAACACCCTGAATACCCTTACCCATTCGTCAGGAAATGCAGTAAACGCTAATAAAACTGCATGTCGCATGGAACACTTTTACGAGGATAACAATGCGAATGAGAATCGAGCTGGAGATGCAACTGCAGCTGGAGAGAGTCCAGGAGGTTAGCCAGGAGGCGGAAGTTGGCCACGCTTATCCTTTAGCTGCTTTTAGCCAAGTTAAGCTTGTTAAGCTTGGCACGAAAGCAGTTTTAATCTCAAAATTAAAACGTTTGTCATTTACCAGCGACTTTACGACTTATATAGTATAAAGAAGAAGCAGAAGCAGCAGCAGAAGTAGTCTAGCTCCCGCTTGGCTTTTGTCAACCAAGAGACCTTCTCCTTCTCGGCACCATCTCCGTCTCCGTCTCCGTCATTGTCGTTTTCGTAATCGCAGTTGTCGTTGTTACCGTCTTCCTCTTCCTCCTCTTCGTCATCGTCGTCGTCGCCGTAGTCATCTCCTTGTAGTCGTAATTCACTTGAACTTGTGTAATGCTTTTGGGTTAAACTCGTGCCATCCGTATCCACATGGAGTTCCCTATCTCATCCCCGGCCTTCCCTCCCTTGCATTTCATCATGCGTCATTTTTGCATGCATTTATACAGTTTTTTTATATTTATTATGGAAAATAACAAGCTTGCGCTGTCGATTTGTTTTTATAGTCCACAAAATATACATTTCACTATTTTTTTCTGTATTTGAACTTAACATTCGGACTTGAAGTCGTTTTCCTTCATGTTTGCAGTGAATTTCCAGATACAAATTAGTAAAGATTAGAAAAGGTCGAACGGAATGTCGGGCTGATTTGTCGCTGTAGCTGATTAACTTTTGTTAGGGTAGCGAGTGAGTTGCGTTGCGAACTTGGCCATTGTTGCCCTTATCAGTTTCCATATAGTATATATAGCCTATTCCCCAGGCTTATAGCTTATCAACGGCCCGTTACGTACCTTCTCAATATATTGTTTGTGAATGTGTGTCGCATCAACTTTTCATACATTGTAATCTGAGTTATGCAAAACGAGAGTCTACTGCGAAAATTCCCCGATTATAACCGGGGAGGGAGTAGGTTGTAAAATATAGCTGTATGAATTATCTGTATTTATTATCGATAATTGAGATAACTTCATAAGGTTATTAATCAACGTTAGGTCGTGTGGGAAACTTTGACATATTCATATTGAACTTGTTCATAACCTATAATTAGCATCTGTAAATAGGTTATCACAATTTCAAACGTAATACATTATGTATTGTGCATTTATATTGCACTAATCAGATCATAAATCTTATATTTATAATCGATATTCAGTTATTGGCAAATCGAACTTAAATTTATTCAGCTGTTTTGCAAATTCTCTTGACAGGTTCTTCATACCTGCCACTGCACGTGGCAGATATCTTTCAGCATGACTATTCATACGGCAAGTTGCCAAAAGAACCATCCCAAGCATCTCTCGGCTATCCCAAGATAACTGCACCGATTTCGCGTGCGATAAGTATTTTTATGTCGTAAGCTAATTTAGTTGGCATCGCTCGGTCGCGACTTTCACAGTTGGTTGTTGTTGCCATACGGACACTTGAGTGGGATATATGTTTATATGTACATACATATGTATGTATGTATATATAAAACTCAGAGAACTTGCACTTGTCTCTCGGTCTAACAACATTGTAGTGTGAGAATTAATTTTAATAGCTTTTCGAAATCATCGCAATCAAGGGGGTTGGTCGACAATTTTGGCAAACGATTTTACGATATGAATATCTGTTTTCTAGGAATGTGTCATTAAGAAATATTTGAACGATTTCGAAGACGATTTTAATCCCTACATGTAGCAATAATGAGAGTAGAATGATAAATTAAAATAACTTTCAATACTTGCTTATAATTCTGTTGCTAAGGTTGCACCTTTCAATGCAAACCAAACTATGCAAACAAAATTCCGACAAGCTCGCAGAACCCTTTCCCCTCTTAGGAAATGGAAACTAAAGAAGCAGGGCAAACAAAGTGGAAGGCAGAAGCAGCAATTGGTTGAATGTCTCACACCGAGTTTGACCTCGAGAAAGTGTTGCTATAAGAAAGCACGCTTAACTGACAGATACCCTGTAAACTCTCTTAGAGTACCAAGAACACATAGTGTAGAAGCTGTTAAGAAGCGTATACCCTATTTGAACACAATGTTAACTAATAATTAATTCTAATTTATAAACACGCAGTGCCGTTTTAGCATATGTTTACAGGGTGTACGCACCTAAAACAGAGACAGAGAAAAATGCCAAAAATTTATCGTAGTAATAATTAATAAAATGACTTTCAATTGAAAATTTATGTGACAACGCTTTGAGACTTTGGATAAGGATCAAAGCTTTTCTCTCAGTGTAATTGCATTCTTCGCTTCCTTTCGCACTCTTCGCTCTTCATTTCTAATGCAAATGCAATGCAAACCTTGTGCATTTTTTGCAACACTTCCTCAACTGTTTATGGATTACACGTGTCGGGCATGCCAAGTCCCCCTTCCCTGGTTAGGGCGGCGCTTCAGAAGAGATCAAAGACTTGCGATTGGCGCCCGCAGTGACCGAATAATTATTGCACACATTCCTACATTGGTTAACCAAAATGCACCAACTGATTGAGTAATTTGTATTTGCAATAATATTCTCCGGAATATTACGCGGCTACGTGGGACCCATAAACCTTTGCGCTTTATTTGCCGTGCATACGTAACTTCTCCCAGGTGGTATATAGAAAATATATAGTATAAATATTTCTGTATTATTCCGCGAGCAAATTGTGCACAGTTTGTAATTTCATATTGGGTAATTGGTGACGGTTCAAAAGTCGAGCAAACTTGTCATCGTCGTCTCTGGCAAATTGCGCAAGACCCGCTTGACAATGTGCTCAGTTTCTGTTTTTGTTTCTGAGATCTATGTGCGACTGGACTCTCTCTCTCTCTTTCTCTCGCGGGGATCACGCGTTTGAACACACTCGCTGAGACACTTCGGTTCTTGGACTAAATGAAGCATCCAATTCGCTGGCAAGTTCCGCCTATGATTCGCCATAAATAACACCGCAAATTGGACAAAAAACTTGAGAAAAGTCGCGCTGCGACTCTCGACTATTAATAGCAACCCGGGCAGCCCAGCCCGGCCCGGAGTGTGTGGGGGTCTCCTGTCCTGCCCGGCCTCACTTCTCGGCTAGAAAGAAACTATAAATTTAGAAATTAAAACTCAACTTCTTGACACCTCCCCAGCTGGCAAGCGAATTGAATTTACTTGACAACAGTCGAATACGATTTATTTTAGACAGTCCAACTCCGAAATACCAGTATAATAGCCAAGAGATCTTAAGCGATCGAAGCGCAGAAATGTTTCGCCTTATATATTATGTATGTATATGCGTATTCGTATATAGTGCGTATCCTATGTAGGTGTAAGAGCTAAGGAATTTGCAGTTGCTATTTAAATTTGATGCAAGTATTTGCAGTGTATTAAAACTTTAATGATAAAAATTATAATAATATATATTATAGATATATATTAATATATATTATAGATTTTGGAAGTTGACAGAAACTTTTATATAAGATAATAACATAATTGAATTCACTGAATAATCCAAGTTCTTTATTTATATTACATTCAACACAATTAATTTGAATAAAATAAAAAGCATTTCAATATTTTTGAACTCTAAATTGAGAATGAAATAAATCTTATTTATATCCACTAAATGTATTAATAATTTACAGTAATATTAATATACTGTATGTATGTATATATAATTTTCAATAGGATTTAGATCGTTAAACATGTGACGTGAATAAATAAATCACACTTAAACTTAAGGTAAATATTCGAAATTCTCTCAGAAATAATGACTGTAACTAATGCATTGCCCAAATTCCAAGCATTGCTGAAACGTAAGTGATTCTGTTACTTGAATAGTAACGTAATTGCTGGAACAAGTTTAATATTCATGAGGTGCATGGCAAATGCAGTGGAAACACTCGCACAACATCGAAAGACCCCACTCGCGTGTGTCTGTACGTGTGTGTGTGTGCGTGTGTGTGTGTGTGCGTGTGTCACGTTGCTTTCATTTCACTTTCATATGCACATGTGGGGCTTATCACTTATCAGCATTGATAATCAGTTTTTCGCCACTTGCACAAGTCTCTCTGGTTGCCCTTTCACGCGCGATAAGCACGCGGCGCGTTTAGGGCGTGAGTGGAGATGACTCTATAAATGTATGTTCCTATGTGTGTATGTATGTATGTACTGTGCAAGGGTTGTCACCCGTCGTCGCAAACGTGACGAGTCATAAGTGTCATGAGGCATTCTGATATTTCCGAGCAACCTGACAGCGTAATCAGAGCCCGCATGAAGAAGAAGAAGAAGCGCAATTAATAGTTGTAAAATTGTTTGCTGTCTGTCGAGCTCGAGGGAGATGGGGCAAAAAACACAAGACATTATGCTAGGTAGCTCCTTTCACAGCTCCGTCTGTTAGTCAATTGGCAATTGGCCGCGGCTTAAGTGGCCGCCAGCCGCAGATAATGTGGCCTGGCTAACTTCCACAGGCTACTGTGCACTCACTAATTTCATACACGATTTCGATATAGTCGGGTAGGGTCGACCTGCAGATGAAGATGGAGCTAGGAGTTGGGAACTGGGAGCTGTGAGCTGGTCTGCCGCCAGGCTTTAGCGGTAATTCGTCTTATAGACAGACGCCGAATGCTTGCTAGACTGTGGCGTCGTAAAATGTTCCTTTGCGCTTTTTACGAGCTCCCCCAAAAACGTTGACGTTGACGTTCACGATGATGATGACAACGACGACGACGTTCAACTTGTACAAGCAACAGCAACAACAACTAGAGGCACAACCACAAGCATATTTATTTGGCAGAAAGGTTCTGTAACATTTGGGCATCGCATGAGGAGTTTGACGCTCATAAAATTAAGAATAAAAAGCACCCAAAAATATATCGCAACGAGCGTTGATTTCTTGTCTCTTACTCTCTCTCTCTCTCTCTCTCTCGTTCCTCTTTCTATATACTCTATCTCTATTTCTCCCTCTCTCTCTCTATCGCTTTCTTTTATTTTGTACAGTTTGATTCGTTCCTTCCGCTTTTTATTGCCGCCCTTTACATTCGCGTTAATTGCTGCGACTGTGATATAAATCAGTTGATATGACGCCCGTGTCCTTAAAACAGGAAAGCCGTCAATTGATTTTTGAGCGGGAAGGGGGAAGGCGTCGAAGCAACCCTCGCATTAATCGACGCGATTCAATTTCCAATATGTCACCCAGCCGGACTTTGATCTTGGTCAGGGGGGAGAGAGACTCTGCATATATCAACATTGATAGCTCATCGCTTGTTGTGGTTAATGGATTAAGTGCCTCGGGTGTGACACTTTTAATGGGTGTCAAATCTGCATATTAAAATATTTGTCTGAAGTTGAACTGCAAAAGAAAACGAACAGAAATTGCATTCACATGTGCAGGCCCGTGCTTAATGACATTAATCACATTGATTGCACATGAAAATTGTACAAAATACTTGCAGATCTTGATTGAAATGCAGCTAGACAGGAAACCAGATTTGCGCAGCTATAAAATGTCAATTTATGGCAAGTCATATGATAATCAATCGAGATGCTCAATTGAATTGATTGAAATGGAGGCCTAACTGCGGCTAATGCGAGGTAAGTTCCTGACAATTTGCCTGATTATCCAATGAGTTATGGGAAAGAAGAGAAGAAAGAGGTGTAGAGTAAGCGGGGCGCGACAGTTGAGTGCGTAAATCAAGGGGTATGCGCCAAAAGTGGCAGTTGTCGCTGCTGCCGCGGGCCAAGCATAAATAGCCGAAATTGCGACACTTGACAGGATAATTATCGCATATTAAGTAAATTTGCCGCCGCGGGCTTATCGGAACGCGTGCAATAAATTAAGCAAGCAAACACACACATACATTTACATATCACATACACACACATGCAGAGAAAACCTAAGACACAATTTAAGCATTCGTTTAAAGTACCAACTTTGCACAACGCTGCGTATGCGTAATGTGGAAATGAATGTGCCCATGGTTGCCCTCCTTCTCACTCTCTCTCTCTGTCTATCCCATTTACTTCTCACGGGCTCAAACAAGCGTCAGTTGCGCAGTTGCCCGCACTTGTTGCCAGGCCAGGGCAGCGGAACTTAATTGACACAGTGCACTCGAACAAAACTGTTCAATCTCTCTCTCACTCTCTCTCTTTCTCCGTGTGAGAACGAGTAGTGAGACTGTGAGAGTGAGTGACTGCAGTGGGAGCAGTGGCAACGCGAGAGCGCGCAATGCAAATATTGTATTTGTTGTCGATTATAACAGAAAATTGCTTACACGTGCCGAATGTCGTTGAGTGAGGGGGGCGCGGCGGTCGAAAGAGAGGGAGGTGCAATTTGCCCAGACAGCTGTTGTCGGATGGCCCGTGTATGTGTGTGTGTGCCTTAAACAAATGCATGCAATTGCATTTGCCAGAGAGCGCACTTCTACTCTCTTTCTTTCTCTCTTGCAATTTAACGCAAACTTCTGCGTAATAGTTTGAGGAACCCTTTGCCATATGCCGCTTTCCTCTGCGAGATCTTATCTGTTCAGCACATTTAACATTTCAAACAATTATAAAATTAGCTACAATTTATAAAATGCCAACAAGTCTGAGTGTATATAATACTTTTTGTTGGCGCTAGTGCAGAGTGATCATCGATAGTCATAAAGCTAAATCGACCACTAACAAAAGTCATCAACAATTTTTGGCATCGATGCTTTGGTGAATTGATGTTATGCGATGTTGAGCAACGATAATTAAATATGCTAACATAGCTGCTGTTATGTTAATTCAAGACGTTAACAGTGAAATTTACGATGTACGATTATCGATTACATTCCAGTCCGATAGTTGCTTCCGTATGTTTTATTTTCCTTTTTTTCCCAAAGATTTTGTAGAGTTCTAACGGTCATTTATTATCAAATAAAATATTCTTGTATTAAGCATTTAATTTGTTATTGATTAATGATTAACATCTACCTCTCTATTAATTTCTGCCACAATTTCAGGGCACTGGCTTTAAATTTTGAGTGTCTATGAAGCTGGCTAGCAAATTGAGGGAAAAATAAAGTAGCTTTCATATCTTCAGACTGTCGAGTGTGTGAAAATGAATTTCCAATTGGTCAGACGTGTCTGCTGCACTCCCGATAGCCGATGAACTACGGAGTCCTGGCCAGCTGGCCGGAACTAAACCGGGCAACACAGACAGCCGACAGTAGGTACTACGTGCCTTATTGTCTTATAATGCGGCGTGTAATTTGTGTTGCATTGAACGCGCTGGAGGAAAAGTCTTGGGGAATCAAATTGACAAGCTGATAAAAAACTTAGCGAAAAAACAATGCGACGTGCATGTGTGTATGTGAATGTGGGTGTGGGTGTGCGTAAAGGAAAACCACACATATTTTCCCGACAACGTACTGTCACTGTCGAAGTGTGGCAATTATTGTGCACTAAATATTTTGAGAATTTTTCTGGCAAGATCTTTAATTGCCTCGCATAAAAATGACACTGCAATTTGTCTGTGGAATACAAATAAACATATATACAAGTAAACTAAGTGCGTAATATTATTTACACTTCACAGTTCTTGTAAAATCTTTTTGTCTGTATATTTCTTGGCTTGGATCCCATTCACATATTGAGGGGTGTTTTAAGTATCATAAATCTGCCTACAGGTTGATTGGGGATTAAGTGATTCCGCATGCGAGAATATAAAAGTAAATAGAACGTTAGAAATGCAATATGAAAGAAAGCAATAAAGAGAAACAGGCTAAGATCTTAATGAGCTGTTTAAAGACAAAAGATTAAGACTGTATCTTTGTTTCTCGAGAATATTCCGCCTTGCCAATGATAAATAATGTGCAATTATAAATGATTAATAGAACACCTTGTATTTTATTTAAGTGAGCTACATTTCTATGTATAAATTTCCACTCATAGTATCAAATATTTAATCAATTTGTTAAACTGTCTCGTTTCGCAATTGAATGTAAATATTTGTTCTGGTTTCGCTTGTGCAGCTTCGCGGGCCATCCTCCTTAGCGCGCATACGTATTCACATGAGTGTGAATATAAATTACGGCACACTCACCCTCCCACGCAAATGCAGGAGATACGTGCACTGACATATGCATGTATATGCACAGTCATATATAAATATAGATATGGAAAACCAGTGCAATGGCAAACAATTCAAGTTCAAGGTGAGCCACACCATGTCGCACAGTGGGATCACAGTTTGTTTCTAGTTTAAAAATGTTAAACACTGTGACTCATATTGGACCAAAGAAAGAGAACATAATGTGAGAATGATTTTTCAAACCTATTCAGTTGAGGGGCACTGTACATCGATTTAAAGCAATCGATACAATATCGATAACTGCTTTTCATAATTTACGGTGTATGGTGTATTAAATTGTTTTTCTATGTTATTTGTTTTTCTTCTGATCCATATCCGTATATTAGACATATACAGACTTTATGGCAATGCGATAAATTAATTCAGGATATGCTAAGCTGCAAGGATATGTTAAGTTCGATTTATCGGCCTATTTTCTCTTTTCATTTCTATTCCTCCAGATTCTCAAGTTTAACTACGCTAGTAAATTTTATATGGATTACGCGTGTGCTGTGTGCCACTGTGCAATGACGATTCTGTCCTACAACAACAACAGGAACAGCTGGAACAAGACATTGACTTCATAATGAGCATGGTGATGATGATGAGGTCGCCGTTGTATATGTTGGCATTGTTGATATTATGCAATATGCCCGGCTATATGTACGTGCGTTATCTATGTAAATGTGTATTACAAAGTACACACACTGTGTGTGTGTGTGTGTTTGTGCAGTGTGTTTTCACTTCACACTTTCGCTCTCTCTTCTCGACACTTTAGACTGGCCATTTGAATGTTCAACCAGTTGCGGTTCCCTGCTGTGGGATCTTAAATTCATGTTCGAACTGAACGAGTTATGATAATAAAATATGTGTCACCTGCTATACTATAATAATTTCGTGATTTATCTGATATTTCAGGTTGATATAGTATCATGCAGCGTGGCGTCAGTTCCCTTGAGGTTCGCCGGGTGCGTAATGAGATATTGCGTGCAATTAAAGCAGGAGAACTGAGAAGGGACTTACTGCACTGGGTAACCAGTTTGCAATGAATGGCAACACAATTTTGTTGAGGTTTCCGATATTCTCTCTGGCATAATATGGTATTAATTGGTTGGGCAGCAATTAAACTACCTGCTGGCACTTTCGGTACCTTTTTTGCGATTATAAAACGCAAGCATCAAGCCCAACGGGAAGCGCATCGAAATTAAAACGGAACGCCATTTCGCGGGCGCAATCAGAGGAAGCCACAAGCAAAGCTAATTTAATTATTTTCGCCCAGGCGTACAACGAACCCTTTGCGGGGTTCCCGTCCTTCAACCAGGGACGGGAAAGGGACAGGGACAGGGTCATATAGTCGGGCTGGGCTTAGGATCTTCAATCTGCAGGCTCCATCTGCACTTTCAGCTGCGCAGAGGGCGCTGTAAAAATCAACTTAAGAGGACTTCACGTTGTTTTATGTTTTGACAGCGCAACATGAAGCGGGAAGAAGAACAGCGCAGAAAGGGACAAAAACAATGGAAATGCGCAAATAATAAACAAAGTTGTAAATTATAATTTTATGTTTGAAATCCCAAGACAAAATGTGCAACCAAAGAAGGGCCCTCTACTCTATGCGCAGAGCCTAGCTCACCAGCCTCCGAAATGGCCAGGCATAAAGCGGTCGATGATCTTTGACACAGCATATAAAGACGCGTAGATAACAAGTTGGCATAGCGAAACATGAAAATACGCAACACCCGATCGACGTTTACTAATAAAATGCCACACAGTGTGGCCTCAGTATGATGAATCGAAGTCTACAAAACTGTCGCCTTATCTGCTGCATTGCAAAGTGTTAAGTTTGTTTACTTTTGATTTCGCTTTATCGGCAATTATGTTAATTAACATAGCATCGATAACTTTATAGAACTGTTAAATTTTACTACCCAATGTTCTAATCGATAATTATGTAAATTAACATAGCATCGATTGCATTACAATACATTAACATTTACCTAACAGCAGAACAGCGATCAGTGCCGATTTTTCGATTGCTTTACAGTTCGTTGCTGCAAAATTAATATAACTGCAATATCAATCATCTATAGGTAGGCTCGACTGTATCTGTTGTTAAATAAATCGTAAAAATTAAATAAAAATTTGTTGTAGGATTGTGTTTAAATAAACAACAAAACAAAAAAAAAACTCAATTCAAGAAAACTCATAAAAACGCAGCTGAACTCAGCTTAGGCTCTGAACTCAAGCAAACTCAACTTGACTCGACTCGAGTCGCCTCGCCTCGACTGAACTCAGCTCATTAAATGCGTCTGCGCAACGTAATTTGCCTTTGAGGCGCGCACGTTCTCGACTGCGACTGCGACCGCGACCGCAACTGGGACTTCGACTGAGACTGTGACTTCCTCCATGCCCGATGCTTGTAAAAACTGGGCATGTTTCTCGTATCACCGTTTGTCGTTACACACCATATAACCTCAGACACTGCTCACACTAGCCAAGCCATTGAAATTTACGACTCGACGCGACATTTACAACTTTGATGCAAAAGCCAAAGCATCCGAATGTGGCGAGAGTGGCGAATGGAGAGTAAAGAGTGGAGAGTCTGCGAATGGGACTGTGACTGGGGTGCTCTCTGTGCCTAACTGTGGCAACCAAAAGTGTTTTCGAATTGTAAAAATGTTGAAAATAAATTAAAAATGCGCTTAAAATTTCGAGTAGCATTCGCAGAGTCGTTGGATCGCATTTTATGTTCGTATTCTGTGAGCATTTTGGGTCCTAGTTAAAACTGCTGATTTTGTTGCCTGTGTGGGGGCAGACTTCGGAACTTGACAACAACACACACACACACACACAAAGCACAACAAATCGTGGGCACATTAATGATGGCAAGAAAAACAAATAAATTACTCAAGTAGTTATTGCTTAATGGACATGCTCGTTTAACCGCTGGCATTAGCAGGGATTGCCAATATATATAGACGGATTTGCGTATGGGAACGGAAGATATAAGCCATATGGGGTTAAAGAGCAGAGATTAGCGAATAAAGGGATGCGAGGTGAGGAATTAATTGAAGGAGGAGAACAGGCAAATAGACATAGGATTAATAGAGTCCCCATAGTCGACGCTTATCAATAATACTTGCATAAAGTTATGTCATAATTCATTCATATTCATTGTCCCTTAAAATAAGAGATGCACTAACAAGTGCCTCCTGCATTGGCGCATATCTATTCGGGCACTATGTAAATCAATCTAAATCAAATTGTGCGCTTTCAATTATAATTTCGATTTGGAGTTCAATTTAAATTTGGAAATTCAGCAACAATTGGAACAGCTTCAAATGGAAATTGCAACAAGTTTTTAATGAACTGATGTGAATGTAAATGAATGGATTCAGCCACAAATTCAAACCCAATCCCAGCCCCAGCATCGAACCGAAAGGAATCCCTGCATGTGACAGGCCGTCGTTGACCCATCTCGTGCTCTCTCGATTCAGTTCATGTTGTTGTTGTTGTTGCTGTTTTTGTGTCAGTTTGCGCTTCAGGTTGTGTTTTCGGGGCGTATTCGAATGGATTCGCAATTATATGCATTTTATTTTAATGGTCCAGGCACGAGGCGCATTAGTCCAGGCTTTTCGCACAATAACTTGATCTGGCTCGCCGGCAATGAAGGAGCAGGAGCATGACCACGCCGGCAGAGGGGCAGGTCTGGCCAGGCCTTAAATAAAGTCGTTGATAAGGGCCCCCGGAGCAGGGCCCGATTGCCGATTGCCGGGTATTATTCGAATCACTTGCACAGTGCATAAAAAAACAATTTACTTAGTTGCACACAAAATACCGGTTGTCCGTCTAGGCGACTAGCCCCAGTCTTTAACCAGTCCTCAAATATGTGTGTACGATAATATGCGTGTACTTGCACTCCGATGCTGTTTCGGATCGAAATGCCAAACTTAATGAACTTGAACTAGAACACGCGGATGAGATGATTTAATGCCTGTCTACCCCCCTAAAGATTGCAGCTGCTAATACGCTGTCGCACCTGTGCAAACCTGCCAGTCGCAACACATAAATAAGAAAGAGAGAGAGAAAGAGAGAGAGAGAGAGAGAGAGAGAGGATGAAACGTAGTCGGAGAGGCCCGTCTTTCTTTGCCATGTTTGCGTGTTAAGCTGCCCCCGACTTTAGCATGCATATTCATGAACGAACTAAGCTGAACAATTATGCGATACATTCATCAAAATGCATGTTATCACAATAGCCGAGAAACTTATGCAATTTGTTGCCAGCTAATTGCAATTGAAAAACTTGCAAGGATCTCACATATCATTTATTTAATCTCTATAAATATGTAAGACATGCAACAATCTAAATGCGGCAGATAGAAGATTAACACAGACTTTTTAAATACATAATACTCTGCACTCTGCATAAGGTAGTCAGGTTAGTTGTCAACATGTCTAACCTTCCCCAACCTCTGGCAGTACTGGAATTATTCGAATAATCATAACAAATTTAAAGTGCATACGCAGAAAAGAACAAACCAAATAAATGTGAAATCAAATAGAATGATTTGCATATTTTGATGATATTTCTAGCCTTTTACTGGCAGTTTCGCATATTTCGTTATCGAATGGGTCAAACTGCAATTTGCATTTTGACCACACTGAAGTCGAAACAGTTGGGACAACCGGTTGGAGTCTGATGTGGGCTAGACTTGGCCATAAACAGCTGATCTAGCTATGTAACAGTTTTTGCAGCCAGTCTTAGTTGCCGCCAAAACCAGAACCAGTGTCCAGACTGCGACCAGACTCGAAGTGGATGCATTATTTGTCTAAATTATTATCAAGTGTTCTCTTTGGTTTCCCACTTGCTCTCTGCTTGTTGTAATTTAAAACCACATGAATATGTAGTGTGTGTGTGTGTGTGTGTGTGTTTGAGAGTGAAGTGATTGACTTAGAAGAGGAATGCTGCTGGGAGTGCATTAAGCTGCTTTGGTCTTGATTGGGGGCGTGCTTTGGGTTCTAATTAGCACGGAAAGTGAGTAGAGAATTAAAATGCCCTCGTATGATGTCAAAAATAGTTGCCTTGGAATCTAAGACATTCTTATATTATTCCAAATCAAAGAAAATTGAAGAGCACAGAAAGTTGAAAGGAGCTAGACGAGTCAACATTGTACAACATTGGACTTAAGATGGGACCTGAAAACACTTTAGAGAATGAAAGTATACTTGAATAATATACGAGTACCACACATTACTCTATTCTTTATACAACATATTATTGTTGAGTTACCACATCAACATTAAATATCAATAACATATAATTAATATTCTAGACTGCCTGCTAAAATGCAGGGTATCACACAGTCACGTACATCTAACTCTCTTTCTTTAACAATATAATTTTAATGTAATTAAATTTAATTAAATGTAGTCCCCTTTTTTCATTCCTCTTCTTATCTAAATCATCGTTAAGCGCCACCTCAAGCATATAAAGGCAATTATGATCTTCAGGCTGAAAATATTTATGAGCCGCCTCGCAACATGTGCTCAAGGTCTGGCCAACTTGATGTTGCTCTTAAGATTGTTGCATGCCACGCGGTCAGAAGGCGCTGATAGACCTCCCAAAAGATTGATGCATCATTGTTGCCACTCACTTATCGGCACCACGCAGGTGCCCCCACTCAGGCAATCCCCACTCTGGAGACCCCAACCCAGTTGCGAACCCCAACTCCGAACTGAAACTCTCTCTTTCTTTCCTCTCTCTCTCTCTCTGTTTACATTCGAACAGACACGCAATTTATCGTGCTTCGGATAAGGAATTCCTCACCGGCAACTGCAACTGCAACTTCAAGTGCGGCAGTTGTTGCCACTGCCCGCGGCAGATTTATACGATGCATTGTGGCGCAAACAGCCATATTTATGGTGGCATCTGCCACGGAGAGTGCTAAGTGTCTGGTTTATCGCCACGACCAGTTGGGTAAGTTACGAGTTGACTCAGACATTCAACAAATCGCAGCTAATCGGAGGAGAACTAACAAAATTCGCCATCCAATGGGAATCGGAATTGGAATCGGAACTGCGCTGCGCTTTGGGCTCTTCAATCGATTCGAATGGGGGACTAAGCAAACATGTTCTTATCGATTGATCGATCGATCGGTTGTTCGGATCGGTTATTGCCTGGCCGTGACTTAATCAAAACCTGTTCAATTCGCCTTATGCCTTCTACCGTCTCCTGTGGCTCCGTCGCTCGACTTCCGCATTTAGTTGGGGCCATCATCGTCATCATCGTCGTAGTCGCCGTCGTCTTGGGGGCTTTGCGAGTCGCGACGGGCTCTATAATTTCGGACCATTACAAAGCCATTACAATTCTTCGCAGATCCTCAACAGGCAACTATCTGTTGTTTTCACGCCCCAAAAAAAACAAAGCCGGGCGCCAGGTGAGGTGAGTGTAGCCCGCATTTTTGCCACACGATTTAATTCAATTAGGTAGGCAGCTTAAAGATAAAAAAACCCCAGAAGAAACTGAACAGAAGACTTTCCTTACGGTTGGCTTACTTGTAGAACAGTTGCATATCATTACGGGGGCCCATGGAGGTGTAATTTGGTCTGGAGGATATTGAGCTGATTATGCCAGCATTCGTAGTACGAATACTCTCACTGTGTACCCTGTAACCTGGAACGATTTCACCCTGCAGAGGATATCTTTCATATGCAGCTGTTGCTGAATTATCTATAGATACTGCGGATATATAAGCTGATATCGGTATATAGTCGCATTTATGTGACCATTTGCGTGTTGTGCCTGCGACTGCGATCCCCAGAGTCTTCCAGGCTAATTTTCTGCTCGTAAAAGCAACTTTAACTGCAAAAGACATATTATTTTTATAGTTCGGGTTAAATAGGTTCGTCGTTTGTTCGATCTACGCGGTCTTGAGTCGGGCTCTGGCTGGCATCGATAATTAAAGAGCCATCGAGGCGAATAATCCTGGCTACTCAATACTCCTTTGCGGGGAGTATTAAAAAGTAATACCAACATATTAGCTGGAAATCTCGTAAATTATCCAGCGAAATGACCTGTCAAGTCGGACCTGGTCTTCTCTTCTCTAGTCTGGTCTGGTCTGGCCTGGCCTGGCCTGGCTTTGCTGAGCCTTGGACCGCCCCGGAGCGCATTTCCTCAAATGATGTGAAACACAAATAAAAAGGGGAAAAAGAGAAAATACTAAAAGAATGCAAAACTACGGCAGCAACAAAATATGGCTGCCATTTGAAATGAAATCGAAAACGCAACAACCGCAGGAATAAAATAAAAATAACAACAACAAGAGCAACAACAACAACACGCAAAG
The DNA here is from genome assembly GCA_018903715.1 of Zaprionus davidi. NCBI lineage: Eukaryota > Metazoa > Arthropoda > Insecta > Diptera > Drosophilidae > Zaprionus > Zaprionus davidi. Next base: position 8,287,849 of record JAEIGL010000003.1, read on the forward strand.
GGAGCAAGCAAACAGAAATACATTTTACAACTTGATTTTTACGAGCGAGCCAAAGTTTGTTGGAGATTTCTGGCGAAATACGCCATGGGCCTGGGGCCTTGAAGAAGATCTGCCAAAGACAAGCCCTCAGGGCCTCCTGGCTGCCTGTCTTATGAGCCCGAAATTAGCGCAAGCGCATTAAATTAATTAACTGAAACCGAAGTCTATCGGTTCGCCTCAATCCTGGCCAAGACAAACCCCGTTGAACGAACCACTTGACGTTTGCCGTAAGTTCATTTAACGATTCGTCGACGACCCCAGGCCCCAGACCCCTTCCTTAAATCCCATGCAGAATGCACCCAAAGCCAGTCGACTTTTATGACTGCTAAACTACTTAGGCCTCCCTTCCCGACCTTCCTCCTTTCCGACTGTACTTCTCATAATTACACCCGTTCGAGTAGTCGCAGTTGCAGTTACGTGACTGTGAATAGAAGCGACACGACACTCAAGAAGTCCAGACGGGGTGCGTTAGCATCGAGACATACTAGAGACATAATTCTGAAAAAATAGTTTGGAATATTTTGTAATTTACGTATAGACAGAAGGGATTGATTGAGCATACTTAAGGAGAGAAATATTAAAATGTAAAATTCTTGGGAACTAATCATAATTATTGCTTAGGTTTGATTTTCCAAGAAATATCTAATGAAACAGTTTGGAATATATTGAATATTATAATATTAATAACAAGGAAACTATTCATGTTTGTTCTTGGTACTATATAAGTTAAGAAGTTCCCAATTCCTTAGTTATTCTAACAGTTGCAGACATGCCTCCAAATTCACTTGCCTCGCCATTAAGACAGCAACTTAAGCACTCTAATCTTTCAAATTACCATTTGCGATAAGTCTTGCATTGGCCATCTTTACAATTTGCTCTGAATTTCTCCATTTTTAATTTTGTAACGATGAGAAGTATGAACACCATTTTCTTCTTGCTACGCTACGCTCAATTGACTGGCTTTACATAGAGTCTCGTATGTAGAACAGGGAAGGTGTCGGCTTCAGTCCATTTGGGAGTACCAAACAAAACGAGCATGAGCAACAGGTCTTGGAGTGGCAAGCACGGTAATGGCAGCCTCGTCGCATGCCTCATTTAGCTGGGTTTCTCTCTAATTGCAGCGCAACACCAATACACACATCGCATGCAAATTCGAAATTAAATTGCGCACACTACTTCGCCAGTGAGTCCGACTCCGACTCCAACTCCTACTTCGACTACTTGCAGCCTATAGCCGACTGAGTGTGTCTGGACTGTCCGCCGCAAACCATTCATCAAAAACAGACTGAAACAGACATGGAGCAATATCACAGTACATTTTCATTATATGCCAATAATGGGTATGCTGCATATTATTAGCGGCCATGTAGACAAATGGGACAATTCGGACAGTCAAACGGTTGGTAGTTGCGACCGCCAAACAGGCATACGTATACATATTAATGATCATTTAGGCACAGGTGTAAAGACAATGAAAGTACCGCGCAGGGAGGCACCCTGGAGCGAAATCACTTTAAAGAGTCATTAAAAGAGTTTGGAAATACTCAATATATGTACTTATATAATCTATCGGTATTATCGGTTATAGGCAAACAGTAAATTGTGCACGGGGAAGTTTTGAGATGTCGCAAATAAGGAACCTGTTTCATTAAAGTTTAATTTTTACTGCCAATAAATAAAATAATAATCAAATATCCATAAAGTTAAAGTAATATATTATATAACCAGTATCATAAAACTTCTACACACTCTTTTTCAAATCTACAAAATATCCTTAACTATGTGCCAAAACATATACCAAAAAAGTTCCCCCGAATTGTCAACATTATTCCCACTGTGCTGTCGCCGCTTAGCAAGAACATGAGCTTATGCCCCAAGCCGCTTTGCAGGACAATCCATCGAAACGGTAGCTGACAGCTTGCGCCCACTGTAAGCATGCGTAGATACCTCCGATTCCGACTCCGTCTGTCTGTACCTCGTCCCCCAACTAGTTGTATACAAGCTTGTTATATTATTTGCCATTCAACCCGTTCGACTTGTATGCGAGTCCTCCGACTTGCATCGAGCTTGGCTTCGGGTTCGGGTTTTTCATCGATCGCAACTTGGCAACTTTGTTGCAACTCGTGTTGTTGCCGAGCCACATATTGGTGCTGCCCACTCATTTGGCTGTGGCACAATAAAAACCAGAAAGAGAGGGGAGAGAAGGAAAGAAGTAGAGAGCAGAACACCCTCTCTCACTGGTGACTAGTTCTCAAGGTTGTCACACAGAGAGAGGTGATGCTTTTGGCGCCTATGCTCGATTTTCTATCTGCCCCACGAATTCGTTTTATTGTGCATCTAATTTTAGATAGAAGAACGCGTCTTTATAGCCTGTCACATTGAGCACCGGCCTGGCTACACGTGCCGAGGATCTGGCAAAATATTTATTTTTCAATTTTTAAAGTGTTTGCCAAAAAAAGGAACTATATATTTGTTGAATACCCTCGACTGAAAGAAGGTAGAGGTTATACCTACCTCTACCTCCTTTCAGTATAGGCACTTTATAATCAGTGATTTCTACAAGAAGTTACATACTATACACTCTATATACTATACACACTATAGAAAAGGAACTACTTTTGTGAAGAGTACCCTCTATTCTCGGGTAAAGTAATTAAGGAATTTGTATATTGGCCGATTTCTTCAAGAAGATATGTGCTGCATTCTAACAACGCTACTTGTAGGGTATTCCTTCGCCGACCTTCAAACTTCAGTGTACAGCAAATATTATTAATTATGGGGATACCTGATCGAGGGACAGATCTAGAAATATACGGCTAATGCTGCGTAATGAACTTTGATGAATGAAAACATGCCTTGCCAGCTAAATGGGAACCATTTGTCATCCCTTTGATCATACGCAGACCACTGAGTAACTTGCACTCCAAATTGAGCTATTTAATGTTATGAGAAGAGTAAGAGAGAGAGAGAGAGGGAACTCTGCGAATTGCCATCATTATGGGGAACATGAAGGTGCCTACACGATACCATACACGATCTAACTACACGTTTCGTATCGTATTTATGCAAATGCTCCTGGCATCCTGTTGACAATTTTGATGATTCGCTATAATTGATTGTCTTGCGCGTAAACACAGAGTTTGCTCCGCGCACGTTATAAACAATTAGCCCAACAGCAGACCCGTCGGCAATTGGCAAGTGCCCAGACCTGACCCCCCTCCCCCCCACAGGCCCAACTGCCCGAACTGGTGGGACTTCAGCGATAAACAACAGCTTGATTAGGCCCGAATGTCGCAGGCGTTTGCTGTCAAAGTTGTCCTACAACATGCGCGCTACTACGTGCCCAGTGTAAGGCATACCCTGCCTGGGTACCCTGCAGTACCCTCTCTCCAACTCGCATGACAATTATTCAGTTGTCAGACAACGAAATCGCCTGTCACAGAGCTCTGCTGCCCTGTAATCGAAAGGTGCAAGGGGTCTATTAGTCAATTCCAGTCAGTGACGCCCTTGCCATAGTTTATAAGTTCTTGATTAGCCAATGTCTATATCTCCCTAAGATCTTGAAGACTCTCGCTCTAAATCGGCATCCATTTCTTCCTTATCAGATATGCCGCATTATTAACTCTCATTTATCATAGAGTATCTCGAGTGTAGGCCTCTTGCAGCACTTGCTACAGGGCATTTGCTAGACGAACACGCTCCACTAGACGCATCTCATTTGGCTTTCTTTATAATTTTGACGTTGTACGATAAATGACGCATAAAAATCAAATTATATGTGGATGCGTGCACAAAGTTGGCCCCAGGACGGTGCAGACTTATCCACTTGCCCAGTCCCAGTACCGCTGACTAAATCAGTTCGTCTTAGCGACTTAAGTATGCTATGTAAATGTTTTGACGAATTGGCATGAATGAAACGAACATGACAAATGTGCTAGGAATCAGGAAATTAGCATACTAAGTAGTCTGTGTATTTAATTGCGCTACTTTATTTACGTAAGTATCGACAGACGAGTACTACGAGTCCTACGTGCTTCCTGATCTAAAGAAATACGCAGAGATTTGTTTACCTAATACTGAAATTAAACATTGCATTATTATTTCTTATTTATGTTTAAGATATTGCAGACAAGACAAGGCGCAATTCACTATTATTACTATTATGTTGTTAAAATTTCATAGAGATAGGTTTACTTTAACATATTGGAAAATAGGAAATCTACTATCTATTCAATAGCATTCATAGGAATAAATAACTGATGACAAACAGTTTCATTCGTTTTTCTTAATTAAGCATAATTCCCATAACTATTCATGTCTTATATAAACTGGCTGCAAATATATATATTTAATTCGTAATGGGAACAATCTATAAGTAATCAACAACAATCTATAAATTTATGTTATGTGTTTTAAGTTAAGTTTTAAGTTTTGATTAAAAGTTTATCAAAAGAAATATAATATAATTTTTGGGAAATTGCAAAGGTACTTGAAACAGCTTATAAGTAAAAAACTTTAATGATATATCCTCCTCAAACTCTTCTGACCTTCGTCAATTACAAATTAAGGCACCACAGATCTACATAATATAAAGATTGAAAGGTCTTCATTACACATAAAATTATAGTATAGAAGTCAAAACTTTCTATAATCTTACGATTAATCTTTCGCATCTTACACTCGAATCTAAATTCGATCAGAAATTATAAGATTAGGAGAAAAACAAAAGAAAAAATACACCAAAGATTCCGACTAGATGAGTTTCCAAAGTGATCAATTGATTATAGGGCGCGAAAGATGAGGTTCGGGTTCGGCATGGGGATCGGGTTGTGGTGCAGGCTCCCGTCCTGCTGCCTTATCCGAAGGCCAAACGATGCACTCGTTTTAATCATAAGCTTGCAAGTTTGTAACTATATTCCCCAGGTAATAATAATAATGCGCGAGAAACTCGTGAGCCTGGACGAGGAGCTGCCACTCGCCGGCGGGGGAATGGGGAACTGGGGAATCGCTCAACTTAATTTTAATGATGCTAAATTGAAATCTTGATCACTTACCCTGCGGCACCATCTTACGAGTGCTGGACACGGAAATGGGCAAGACGACGTTGCCCGATGTGGACGAGGGCGATGGCGACGATGAGTCACAGGATCCCTCCAGCGACTGTGCGGGCGTTGGCACGGTGGACATGTGTTGCTCGGCGCTGGTTATGACGCTTATGCCACCGCTGCCAGCACCACCACCACCAGCGCCTCCTGCTCCTCCACTAGCACCTGCAACGGGGCCAGTACTGCCTGCTGCGCCATTGCTGCCAGTGCTGCTGCCGGCGCTGCTGCTGGAGGCAGCTGCGACATTAGAATTAGAGCTGGCGCCGCCACCGCCGCCGCCACCAGAGCTGCTAGTGGGTGCTCCAACACTGCCACCGTGATCGCTATGCGATGGAGATCGGAGAGCAGCCTGATGTGGTTGCTGCTGCTGCTGTTGTTGTTGCTGGTGGGTTGAGTGGTGATGATGGTGATGCTGGTGCTGCTGATGCTGCTGCTGCTGTTGCTGTTGCTGCTGTTGGTGGTGCTGCTGCACCACCGATGCTGCTGCAGCAGCAATGTGGGCGTGATGCACGTGGGCGTGTGCGTGGGCGTGGCTGTGCAAACTGCCCACCGAGCCATTGTGAGCCGCGCCGAGATGTGACTGTGGTGGTGCCTGTGGTGGTGGCGCTGCCCCACCTGCGCCTGCCACTGCCGCCGCCGCTGCAGCTGCTGCTGCCTGCTGCTGATGCTGGTGCAGCACATGGGCATGGGAATGGGCGTGGCCAGCGTGGTGCGCATGGGTGTGGGCGGCGTGTGGATGCACGTGATGATGATGGCTGTGATGGCTAAGCAGCGCCGTGGTCGAGCTTGCCGGCGGTGGCACCTCGTGCATGTGCAGCGAACGTTGCTCGTCCTGAGCCTGGGCACGGCGCAGTGCCGTCTGCAGCGCCATCACGCGCTGCCTGTCCGCGGTGAGGCGGCACTTCTCGCAGGTGCAATAGCGGTACTTGCAGTAACGCTTGTGACCCTTCAGCGTGATCTTCAGCCCGTGATTGCGACATCGCGCACAATTTGGAGGCGTGCGCGGCGAAATGGAGCTGCCGCTGGAGCTGGAGGCGCCGCCGCACACATCGTTCTTCGAGTCGATCATGTCCGAGTCGGACATGGTGTCGCTGTTCCAGTTCTCCTCGGAAACCATGCCAGTAATCGCTCTCTTCCTCTCTCTCTCTCACACACTAGCACTCTCCTTCTCTTTCTCTCTCACTCTCTGTTTATCTGTGTAACTGCCCCGCCTTCTCAATAGGTTATTGTGGGCGTAATCTATTTAAGTTTCGCTTCGCAATCCGTTTTTAAATTGTCGACATTTTTGATTAACGTTTTTTAATTCACTTAATAAATTTAGTTTTAATGTTGTTAATTATTTAATTCTGTTAATATTTATTGAATTTACTGAAATAGATTTACAGCTGATTGCAAATTCCTTTTAATTCGTTGTGGTTATTCCCGCGCTGAGTAGATTAGAAGCATTAATTAATTATATCATATCATACTGTTTGCAAGAGTTGTAGTATATGATAATATATAAGTATATATATATATCTGTATGTTGTAGCTTTCGCAGTTAATCAATGTTGATTTTTGCCTAGATATTTCGCGTTGAGCCTTAGGATTATTTATAATTTCGTTGACTGCAAAGAGAAGACAAACATTTGATTTGTTTAAAGTTATTCACACACACACAGATATCGGCTATATATGTATATAATATGTATATCTATTTTTAAATAACAATTAAACAATTGTGATGGCACGCCGCCACGCTCTCTCGCACTTGCTAAGGCCAACCAACATCAGACCCCAAAAGCCCGACAAGTCCCACCCGCATGGCCAGAAGTGCAGCTAGTTTCCCGCTAGATCCAGCCGTAAAGCAAGCTCTCACGCGCTGATGTAATTGCCAGTCGTGGCCTGGGGGCGGAGGCGAGGGCGTGAGGGCGGCAACTCTGGCAAACAATTGGCCATTTGTCGGAATCGGGCGAAATAACTCGGACAACTGTTCGGGACGCTTCGCTGACGTTGGCAAACAAATTGCAATTGTTTATTATGCTTAAGAATTTTTCCTCAATATGTTTCACGCACTTAATTTTCATTTACTTCACAACTACACCCAGTTATATAGTGAGAGAGATCTCAACTTATATCGCATTGCATGCGACGAGGCAATTAGACAAATGTTGCCCATTGCCACGCCTACTTTTTTAGAAAATTACCCAAGGTGCGGAGATGTTTTGTTCGGGATATCGATTACAGGTTAAAGGTGGAGCCAACCATATTGTACAGTTACAAGTGTCACTTATCTAACGTGTCATATAATAATATTTAATTACAGTGCTTAGATAGTTTGCGAATGACATTTCGACTAGGAAACAGATACAAATGTGTGTTATACTTTTATATAATATCTTGATGGGCATGACGATCGGGGTCGATGAATCTGTAAAGGTCTTCACATTAGTTACAGCTCTGGAACAGTTGGAACTAGACTTTGTCTGTTAGGGTTCGTCGACAATGTACACTAATCTACCGTGAATAGATTAAATATAGTAAACGATACTAACTAAACAGGCAATTTGATTTTATGGACCAACACTGTATAACACTGAGGTAAATGTTTCCGAGTAATGTTCTAGTTTTGCCGATCTTTGAATGTAATTAAAGTATATTTCTTTACCTTGTATTGAGAAGTAGAATCGCAAAATGTGAATACGTTTGAATATGTTTGAATATTTAATAGTTTTGCATTCGATTAGAGTGTATACTGTGTGTATATTTATGCTAGATATTATATATATTTTAGATAAGGTATTGCATATTATGTTTAGGTTACACTGAAGCTGAAGATTATAATAAGTATTATTGAAGTTTGGAAAAGTTGAACTATTTTCCTCACTGGATATATTCGGATAAACTGTAACAGTGTATTGAGTTATTAAGGGGGTATTCTTTACTTCATATATTGTTATATATTTTATATATTTTGATCTCTTTCCATAGCACTAATTCTTGATCAAGTTAATATTGTCACACAACAAACAAAAAATCACTTAATTATTTTTCGCACTTCTCGAACGATCGCCGCCGGCAAAATCGCGCACGAAAACGACGAGGAACGAAAACAGCGACGACATCGACGACAACAAGAAGAGTGGGCTACAACAAATCAAGCGGAGAACAGTGAAACGATTGTTGCAAACAAAAATCTATCGAAATCAATCGATGAATAATGCAGCCCGTTCAGTTAAGTTCAGTTTGCTGTCGCCCGAGATCGATCTACATATAAATCGAGGGCCTGAGATAACTTTCTCACTACGCGAGCTGAGCTTTTCTCTGCTGCTGCTGTTGCTGCTGCTGCCTGCGGTTGCTGCGGCTGCTGCTGCTGTTCGATCTGAAATCTTTGGCGTGCGCAAGGCAACTCACGTTGGGTCCCAAGACGCGGATGCAAAGAACTCAAAATCGCCGAGCGCAGCAGGCAGCGAATGTCCGTCCCTCTCACTGCTTCTCTCTCTCTCTCTCTCTCTGTCACTCTCTGGGCGGCTTGCTCTCTCTCACTCTCGCCAGGGAATGCTGTGTGTGTGTGTGTGTGATGTTTGCCTGTGTTTGCTCGGGCACCGACTGAAACCTGCGACTGAATGCAACGGGCGACGAAACGGAACCAAAGCCAAAGCCAAAGAGAGTGGCGAATGACGCTGACGTTGACGTGGACGTCGTGGAACGTCGACGTCGCTGCATTTGGAGAAATGCTTTTGGGGGCTGTACGCTGTACATACACGAAAACACACAAACACACAGGCGCAGAGGGTGCCGGTGCCCCTCTCACAAGCTCGCACGCAGACAAACAGGCGCGCCCTTGTACATAGCCAGCCTCACACACATTGGCTGCTTGCTGCTGCCGCTGTTGTTGTAGTTGCTGTTGTTGCTGCTGCGTCGCAGCGCTTCTGCTTTCGTCGGCGCTGCACTTTGTAGTTGCGTTGCCTTTGTTGCCGTTCGCTGTTGCAGTCCAACTCACATTCATTCACACACAACATGTTCGAGTTCGACGTTGCATTGCGCGGTTTTCTTTTGGTTTTTTCGTTTCGCCGGCAAAATATATTTTTTTCCTTGTTTCTTCTTCTGTTGTTTGCTTCCGCTGCTGCGACTTTTGTGGCATTTGTTTTGGTTATTTGTTCGCGCCACGGGGCGTATGAGCAATGTGCAAATACGTGCACACACTGGCAGAAGCTTTGCGAGGTGCGCACTGCATCACATATGAGTACTTTGTAGCAATTAGAAGAGCCCAATGGCGTCTTCAGCTCTGCATGTGTGTGTACTTATGTAAATATGATTACAGCTCGGCTAAAGTAGAGCCCATTAAGCATCTCCGATTGCATCAATCAAATCGGGAAAGCAGGTTTAAAGGCTACTCAGAGTTATTTCTTCTTTGGGAATATACGGATGGATATGTTTCTTCTGGTTTAATTAAGCAATTATTTAGTTTTATCTTTCTTTTTACAATATATGGGAACTAAATTTCAAGATGAACTAGCTGGAATGCTTGGCGTTGAAGCTGTCTATTTTGCAGTTTCTTGTAGTCGTAGATTAATACAATAATTGAATAAATTTGTATAGTAACAATGAATATATAAACAATATTATATAACTAGAAATACGTTTATTTTCGGATTTAACTCATAATTGTTTGCAAAGAACCTCAACAAAATCAAAGACGCATTTATATACTATAAAGTATTTCACTTTCTATTTGATAAATTTTTAACCTCTTTGCAGTTCTAACAAAGCCTGTAAATTGAATGATTTAAATATTATATTTTGCATATGCATATTCCAGAATGCAGTCTGAATCATATGTGCAATTTTTTTGTATTTCATCTCTCCATGACGCGGCTATTTCTTATCAAACTTGTTAGACACATAGAGTATTTATATGTATTTAAATCAAATAAATGTACATTACATATTTATTATACTAATGTGTGACTGATAAGTGACAATTTCGATTGACAACAGTGTGGGGTAGAAATATTCCTAGTCTGTATACGATCAAAAAGTTAATTGAAGAATTACGAATGGCGCTTCAAAAGAGTTTTTAGAGGGTTTTCAGTTAGGAGAGCGGTAATTGAGCGTGAAAGATCGCAGATAATAAACGCAACCGCTCTTTTTTGCTGCGAAGTACTCCCCTCATCCCGGCCCCTCTTCGACAGAGCCTGTACAGCCCATGTCCCGCCCAATTCCGACCACGGCAAACTGTTGTTCCGACTGCCTCTTTATTTATACAGAACCAAACAGAACCGACGTCCGACCGATCTGCCTTATCTCGCATGTCGCAGCTAATTTGTATTTACACAGAGCGCACTGACTCAAAGCGAGTGAGTGAGTGAATACCCAAAGAGTACCCAGTGAGCACCTGGTGAGTGTGTGGAGAGTACGCAACGAGTAGCCGGCGAGTGCACACACAGTGAGAGGGAGTACCTCAAAGCAATTCTATTTAGTTAATTATGTGTCGAACGACATCAGGGGTGGAACGACTTCTGCAAAATTGTAGAGTGCGTTGTGTGTGCAGAGTGTGTAGGGGGAGCGTGATCTGTCGATCTACGATCCGATCGTGAGCGATCTCATGCCGTGATATGGTGATAAACATGCAAAACTTATTATGTCCGTCGTCATTTCCATGGAAAGAGTGAGGAGAGCAAGTGCATGTCGTAGTCATGGATGCAACTGGTTTCAAAGTGGGCAGGTTTGACAAGATCACAGCTGAAACTGCAGTTGATTACTGCATGATAGCCCAATTTCATGAATACCCAATCTTTATACACTGTTGTATCATTAGAGACGACATAATGTTCAGATCAAACGAAACGTGGCAGGTAAAAAGGGAAAAGAACTAAGAGAATTGTAATCACTTTGGTTATAATTATATTAAAAAAAAAATACAAGAGATTTTATCAAAAATTCCATTTAATTAATTTATTAACTTATTGTGCAAGCTCTTCGGTAATAAAACTTAAAGAGAAATGAAAGGATAAGAAAAGAAACTTGTGTGAATTTCAAGTACTTCTTTAAATAACTGAATCGAATAAGTTCATTTTCATTTATTTCACCAATCATAATAATGATAACTTAAGGTGTATTTAATGATGGTATATAATGGTATAATAATTATTTATAGTATAGTGACATGTTCAATCATAATGCTACTAACTCCCTGCAGGGTATTTCGTAGTCCGCAACCTAGTAGAACCTTACGTACTTGTTAGAGGGGAACTTGTCGGTAATGTCCAATAAATTGCGCCATCACATGGCGCCCTAAGGTAATACCCGCCCTGGGTGAAGGTAGCCAAAGATGCTGCCTTAACTTGGGCGCGTCTTATCTAAATGTATCTCTGGAGAGAACATGCACTTGGAGCTTGTCTTCCCGATGCTTTTCGGCATCATTTATGCTGTCTCGTGCCTAAAGAAGCCTTATGCGGAATTTGCATTTCTCTTGTATGCAAATATGAGTTTTAGGCTGAAGAATACCCCCTTTCTTGTTCTCTTTCGGGTACCATTGATCATGCAGTGCGATCGCCAAGATGACAATTATGAGCACGAGACAATTGTGGGGGGGAATGTAACGCCCAGAGCCAGGTGTGAAGGAGGAATGCAAGGGGTCAGCAGAGCGGAAAGGGGAAGAAGAAGGCAAATAGAGGAAAGGGTTAGCTGAAGTACATATAACTTGAGGTTGACTTACCCGAGAGAGGATCACAGCTCGCTGCTTGCTTTCAGATGAGGCGCGCTTCTCTTGCATAACCAGAGAGAAAGAGAGAGAGAGCGAATGAGAAAGCGACGGTGAGTGCGGGAGAGAGCGAGTGAGTGGCGCATAAAGAGTTGAAGTTGCGTGCCGAGAGAGTGACGCTCTCTGTGAACGTACGAATGCAAAACGTGCCACAGAAGTAGAGGGAGTTGAGACATACATATGTATGTCTGTGCACACACACACACAGGCACATACACAGGCAGACAGTCACACGCACATGCAGATATATCTTGACCACTAGAATTTCGAACGAATCAGCTTCATTTTCGAATCCGACTTGACTGAGATTTGTGAGATTTGTTGGTTCTTTCGCACTTTGTTTACGGCACCAAACGGTCGAAGTGAATCTCTTGGCACATACGCATACTAAGAAATGGAGATCAGGGCGGGGGGAGGCACGTCTGTCTGATTGCTATCACATAACTATTACAAGTATCTCTAAATCACACAGTGAGTTGCGTAGACGATAACGAAAGCGTTTGCGGATGCGAATGCGAATGCGGCACGCTGCGTGCGATGCGAGCGTTAAGGACGATCGTTGCAAGCAAACTGGTCTCGCTCTCGGTCTGCTCTGTTTGCCGCTGGGGACCTGCTGTTGCTGTTGACGAAGCTCTGCCAAGAAGAAGAAGAAGAAGAGGAAGAGATAGCGCAATTCACGACCGGCTATGCACATGTGCGCGCTCTCTCTTTCTCCCTCTGTCTCTCTATCTCCTTCTAACTCATCTGGCCTCTGGCTTCGCTTTTGCAGTATTTGCACTTGGCTGCACTGCAAAAATCATGTTCTAGTCGCCTGCCAAGTGCACTGTAATTGGGGGGAGGCATGAAGACTTAAGCAGATACTTTTAGAAGACTTGAAAGATTTTAAATAAGTGCTTGCTGGACATTTTCAAAATTAGTGAAATAAATAGCAAAAACAAATAATAATTATTATTATTATAAATATTGAATAATTATAATTATTAATAATTATTAATTGATTTCTTTATTTAAACTCAACCAAGAGCATCCGACTCAACTAAATATTAAAATTAAATTACGATTTGCATAAAGTATACTTAAAAATAGATTAATATTATAGATTATTATTATTCATCTTTAATATTATTATTTTTTAATATTTATATACTAATAACATTAATTGTAATTAAGAAATAACTGAGTATTTTTAGTTAACTTGAGGTTTGTGGCAGAATATTGCTAAGCTTTAATGCGGAGTCTAACCAAATGTTTGACCTCGATATATATCATACAAATAAGTCGTTCAGCCATTTAGCATATTTGGAAATATATATTTTATTTTGAATTTAATTTAACCAAAGTGAAGTTTAAGTTCTGTTTACTAATAAGCCAATGAGCTCTCATATTGGGAGTGTAGCGCAAAATCAGCCAAAGAGATGAAAATAGAGCGCGAGAGAGGAAACCTGAGAGAGCGAGCATCAATATGCACATGCATTAAGACATTGCTGTAGACTTCGCTCTCTTGCCGGCAGCCTGACGGGCATCTCTCTCTCTCTCGGGCTGTCTTGGCGACGCGCTCTCTCCAAGTGCTCTCTTTCTTGACTCGCGTAGGGCAGTTAAGTGGAGCAACTTTGTTGCCGTACATTGACGTCTGCATATTTGATCAGACCGAAACGTCGCTCTCCCCACGAACGAACGTTCGTCTGCTCATTTTGCTCTCTCTCTTTCTCTCTCTTCAGTTGCAGACTTTGGCTTCGGTTGGGATCACTCGATCGCCTGCCTGGGGCGCGATGCTGCCTGTAAATATTGCCTGTCGCTGTCGTTGCTGTTGCAAAATGTCCTCACTAATCACATTTTAAGAGCTTCCGTTCCGTTCGTGCATCTCTCGTGCTCTTTCGGCGTCATCACCAAAGCTCGCAACCGCACTCTACCCTCTAATTTCTGTAATCGAAAATATATACAAATTATTGGACCACTAATGGGTGCAAATAAGGCGCGTTGTTGGCCCTTTAAGATACTTGCCGATGCTCCCAGATATGATGCTGTTGTCAAGGTAGCACCTAAAATAAAAATGCAATAAAAATCATAAGTATTACGTTGCCAAAGTAAACCGGTCCCGAAACAGCCCCCATCGCATTGCCCGCTGAGTCCCTGTACGATCTGCTTCAGATCCCCACAGCCGCTCTCGATTATTGATTAACCAAACCTTGAGAAAATTAAAAAATAAATTACAATTGCTTAAGAAAGAGTTGAAACAACATAAATTGCTCGAGTTAATAAATTGACCACATTAAATTGAAATTATTAAATAATTCAAAATTGGATTTAAACAGAAGGGAGACTTGCTGGGATAGCAACTACAATATCATAACTCTGTGTATATAGAACTTACCTTGATAACCTTATCTAATCTTATCCAATTCCCTATTTCAATACATTTCGCAGTTCTAACATTAAGTTCCTTTCACAACATCGTAAATTTGGGGCAGTTCCCGTACTTTTCGAGCTGTTGCTACCTTAAAGGAATTTCGAATTTGGGCTACATTAATCAATTAGAGCCGAAAGCGCTGCACGACGGTAAAGAGAAGGCTGACTGGAACAACATGTATCTTACGGATGCGTTTGCAAAACCCGTTTCCAGTTTGTGCATACACTTTAGAACTGTAGGAAGATGCTGTCGGAGGCAAATATTTACTTATGACTTGCTGTGAGAATTCTCACTTTCTCTCGCTTGGACTAGTGCCCTCTCTTTCCCTCTTTCCCATCCCTACCACATAGCTAGACATGGGTTTTATTTTTATCGTATTCGCCGCAAAACGCAAACGGTGGCAATTGCACACAATAATACAAATTGACGTTTAGCTGTCGCCGTTGTCACTTCAATCCCCAGTGGAACCTAGACGACGATGCTAAAGCGAACTCATCGAGCTCACCGAACGAGTGCCGAACACCCAACCAAAGTAATTTGAGTTACCAACCGCAGATGCAGACGCCGATGCCGATGCCGACTGAGAAGAAGACACCGATAACGACGACAATGTCGACGCCGCGTCGCTGTCGGCATTGACGTAGACGTTGACCCGTTGAATGTTTGTCATGTGCTTTGTACTCACTTCCATTTGAATAACTTGGGATAGCCCCATTAAGTAAGTACTGAACTATTTAAGCCCTAAGAAATACTTCTACATTTGTATTGTACATAAATATTAACTATTATCAATAAAATTATTTAATTGCATTACTAAGTTACTTAAGTTACTTGTTTATTTACCGATCTTGTTAAAATTTAACAGACATTTGAATATGATAGTTTTATACGCGTCTGCAAAATAAAAAACTATTATCTTTAATATGCTAGTAAATGAATAAATATATAAAATTAAGATTTTGGTAGAGCTAAATATTGCACCCGAAATCTGAAATATAAACTACAACCACAGCTATCTGCCAAAATTGATGGTACTACTTTTTTAATTTTTCCTAATTTCAAATATAAACTTATTTTTCGAAGAATCTTCAGGAACATATTTTATATATGTTGAAATTTTCGTTTCTTTAAGCAATTTTCTTTAGATATTTCTTAAATAATTATTATTAGGCTAATTCGAATCACGACACATATTGCTTATAAAACAGGCCAGATAAGTTCCCGGCCTTCCATAACAGGTCAATATATAATAATGATAACCCTACTTATAGTAACCCTAATTGCTTATATTATATACGTATAGTATTACTAGTAATATTCCGATTAAGAACTATGAACCAAAATGAATTCCAAAATACTCAATAATCGAGTTTTTATTTTTATAAACAATATTTTGGAAATTTTGGTATGGAGAAAAACAGGCAGTAAATCCATTCATATTTAACTATGGAATATGCATATATATTAATCTATGTTATGTACATATGTTATATATACATATATAATTATACATATTATAATTATATATACATATATATAATTTGTTTATGCTCTTACGAAGTTCGAGTTCGTTTCATACTGTTTAAGTAGTTGGAACAACTTATGCGATTGATTGTAGAGGATCGACGAAGCTGGCGAAACAGCTTGGCGTCCTTTTGGAACCCAAAGAGGAACTTGCTGCATGCTGCGCAGTGTAATTGCTCGACAATGAATGATTTATTTAAATTTCTCTTGATAACATCTAATTAATCGCTGGCCGCAGAATATTCGCATTAATTTTTTACACTTGGTTTTTCAAGTGAGTTTTTTGCTCACATTCCGAACGGAAGCGGTGATTTCTTTTCCCCTCCCACTCTCGCTCTCCCCCTATCCATCTTTACCTCCCTCCCTCCCTATCTCTCTCTCCCTCTTTCGCTGAGTTACAGGCAGTTATTTAGGATCATTTGCACATAATGGCTGCCAGATCGGCCCAGAGAGCCTAATAACATAGCGAATGCGTATCGAGCGAGAAATAATATTCTTTGTTTTTTATTATTTTTTAATTTTTCTTATTTTTTTGACATCTTTGTCGAGTGATCTGCCAAATATTTATCGCGCTTTTTTTCCGATCCTTTTTTCGCAATTCGAAATTGAGCTTAATGACAAATTGAGTGCCAGAAAACATGCTCCCGGGGCATGAGCCAAGCCGAGCAGTTAAGTAATTTAAAACACACGATCCCAGAGAATCCAAAAAAACTAACACGCACACACACACTCAACATACACCCAGGCAGGTCGAGGCCAAGAAAATCTGCATATAAAAAGCTGCAAAGGACAAAACCTTTTAGCAAGGGAAGCCGAGGCAAGTCAAGAGACCAAGGAGAATGAGAGTGGAGCAAGCAGGAAGGGAGCAGCAACAATATGAGCAGGAAGGGAGCAAGAGGCAGAGAACAGGAACAGGTTGCCCTGCTTGGGCCGAGACAAGGATGATATTAGAGCAGCTACGGTTCGGTGGTGCAGCGGCTTGTGCGGATAATTTGCGCTTGCATGCAAATTGAAAAAGAGTTGAGGGGAGAGAAGGGGAAAGGGAAAAGGGGAAAAGGATATACTGACACTGTCCATGTAGAAGGGAAGCTGTCGATGCCAACTGGAATGAGCTGATTGAGCGCCAGCCAAATTGGCACAGTTTGTGCGCTGTCGCAGTCATAATTGTTGTTGTTGTTGCTACAGTTGTTGCAGTTGTTGTTGTTGCTGTTGTTATAGCTTGTCACTCAATTAGATGCAACTCATTTAGCTCGTCGCGTTTGTTCGTCATTTGTGCGCACAAAATGTTAATCAAAGCCTGATGGCTTTTTTAGGCCAACTAATCAGCACTCCCCCTCTCTCTCTTCCTCCCTCTCTCTCGCTCACACTCATACTCTCTCTCTCCCATACTCTTAACAGACGAGGGTGTTGCATCCTGGCTGGTGGTGTCGATTGCTCTATCGGAAATGGCCAACAGACGCTCCAATTAATATGCAAAATTTATGCATGGGAAAGTTCAAAACAAACAACGGCAACAACAACAACAATAAAAAGCAAGAAAAGCTTAAAAAACAAATGCAAACGCGATAAAAAATCAATACAAATTAGCCGCTTTGTTTCGTTGTTGTTGCTGCTGCTCTTTTTGTGTTGCTGTTGCTCTTTTTGTGTGATGTTGCTCTTTTTGTGTGATGTTGCTGATGTTCTGTTGCTGTTGCTGTCGTGTTGTTTTTGCTGCTGCGGTTGCTTCTCTGGTGTTGACTAGTCGACAGCTTATTTGGATTATACATTTTCGGCACATCCTTTAGCCTTGTCTTGCTTTACGTCTGTTTGCTTAACCCCAGAGTGCACTGCGCTAATTTTAATTATCTTCTAAACCAAAATAATCATAATAAAAACCAGTAAGAAAAGCAAAAGCACGCGACAGTGGGATACCCTTCGAACATAGACATAGACAAATGCACACATTTTTGGTCTTTATTTATAATAATTTTAGTCTATTTAATATTTCTTTGCGCCATTGCGTCCTAGCTTCGATTGCGTCGATCGATCTATCGCCACACTTTCGATAACTCATTTATTAAATCCAAAGATTAGTGTTCAGTAAGTTCTAAATATCGGAAATAAACAAAGTGAGGCGTTAAGTTACAAATAATAATAATAAAATATTGACATAATAATAATAATTAAATAATTATTAAATCGGTTGTAACCAGATCCAGAAGTAGGTTGAAAGTATAGGCAATTACCATTAAAAAATAGGAGGCAACACACTATTATTTCTTAGATTCCAAAAAATTGTTCCAAAACTTTATGAGTGCCATGTTGAGTGTCTTTTATTTTTTCCTTACATTCTTCCTCTTCACGCTTGTAAAAGACATATTTATGTCCAATAATGTATCTTGTCATTATCAGTATCCGAGATTGGCGAAGAGATAGAATGGCTTTTTATGAAACGAGGTTTACGTGCCTTTCTATAGTATATACTCTTGCATTCTTTCTCTACAGTAACCGAGGATTGCGGATAGACGCGATGGCTTTGTATTAAACGAGGATTATGTGCCATTCTATAGTATTTACTTTTGTATTTTTTAATAAAAAAGTATTTCAAAATACTAATTTTTACATTCTTCCTCTTCACGGCAGTAAAGGACATATTAATGTCCAATAATGGACATTCATTTGTCCTTTACTGCCGTGAAGAAGAAGAATGCAAAAATTATTATTTTGAAATACTTTTTTATCAAAAAATACAAAAGTAAATACTATAGAATGGCACGTGATCCACGTCTAATACAAAGCCATCGCGTCTATCAGCAACCCACGGTTTCTGAAGAGGAAGAATGCAAAAGCATATACTATAGAAAGGCAAGAAAACCTCGCTTCATAAAAAGCCATCCCATCTCTTCGCCAACCTCGGTCACTGAAAATGACAAGATACACGATGATACTCACAAACTAAATATACTATCGGAATACATACATATATATATCAAACACATATCTGTATTATAGAAGTTATAGAAGTTTTTTCGAGAATTTGCTACTAAAGTTTTAGCAATAATGGACATTAATATGTCCTTTACAGCCGTGAAGAGGAAGAATGTAAGGATAAAACAAAAGACACTCACCATTCTCAATTCCATTCGGATTTGACTTGGTAGCATCATCATGCATCTTCTTATCATTATCAGTCACCGAGGTTTGCTAAGCGATGGGGTGGCTTTTTATTAAACGAGGTTTACGTATAGAATTTACTTTCGTGTTTTTCGATAAGAAAGTATTTCAAAAAATAATAATATTTACAAAAATAATTTTCTAGTGTGAATGTTCTAACGCCTAAATGAGAACTGATGAATGTTTCGACCTAAGATTTCATCTATAGCTTCAATGTCAAGTGCTACTTGGATCGATTAAAAACTAGAGCAATTGTCGAACGCACTCGACAGTAAGAAGAAATATAGAAAATACGTAAATATTTCAAGAAGCTAAGTAAATGTGAAAATCAGAAAATTGTATTTTTTTATATATATAGAGAATTGCAAAATTAAAGATTTGATTTGCGAGGGCGGTGGGCATTCGAAATAAACTTAATTAGCATAAAGTATACAAAGCCTTCTTGCCAAATTTGGTATCTCTAGCTTTAATAATAACTGAGAGGTGTGTGCTCACACAGACAGACGGACATCGGGACAGACAGTCAACGAATACATGCACAATACTATTCAATGCTGTACCATTATCATATATATAATCAGTAAGAAAAGCAACAGTAGCAAAGCACGCGACAGTGGGATATCCTTCGACCTACGTTCCCGTGTAGTTTAATTTGTTAAATTCATACACATATGCATATGCACATGCTTTTCAATTATTCCCAACAGATCGCCTCACTTGTTAACTGACAGACGCATTTGGTTTTATGCTCATACTTTCTTAAATAACTTTTGCAATTATTGTCCGATCGTATTGCAATTTGGAGAATTCGTAGATAATTCATTCAGCTTAGTATGTGTTAAAGTCATAAAGTTGTATCTTTTATACAGCGCTTACAAATTGAGTTCAAAAATTAAATTATTGATTTGCGGGGGCGGTGGGCATGGCACCTAATATTTGAAATAAACTTGATCAGCGTATAGTACACAGGAGTGTTCCTGCCAAATTTGGTAAATCTAGCTTTTATAATAGCTGAGATCTGTGCGTTCACACAGACAGACGGACAGACAGACAGACAGACACACAGACACACAGACGGACAGACAGACAGACATGGCTCAATCGACTAGGCTTGTGATCCTGATCAAGAAAATATATACTTTATGGGGTCTCCGACTCCTCCTTCTGCCTGTTACATACATTTGCACCATTTTCAATGGTTTTGGACCATTTTCAATAGTCGAAGGGTATAACCAGTTAAGGAATAAGTCTTTCTTAAGCACTTTACCATCTCACATCCAGTTTAAAAAGCGGAAAGAAATTAAGAAAATGATTGTTCATATTATATAATAATATATATTATAACTATAGCGCATGTCTCCCTTCATCAAAGAGTATTCAGTTTTTCGATATCAGTGCATAATTTTATTAAATGTTTACTCTATCTATCTCTCTTTCTCTGCCCCACTCTTCTCTCTATATCTCTCTATCTATCTTTCCCCTTCACATTCTCTCCCTCTCCATATCCTTCTCTTTTTCATATGTAATCTGAAATCACACAAAATGTTTATACCCTTTTCAAAGTAACCGCATTTGCAGGGTACACAAACACGCGTTTCTTGTGCTACTCAATCGGCCACGCCCTAATCGCCTTGACCAAACCGATCACTTTTGCAGCACCCACACTCGAATTCTAACTGGAAATTCCAGGCTTCTTTGGCTAGTGCGATTTATTAAGGCAACTGCCTTCTATTTCTATAAATAAGTGCGGACTGTGCATTGTAGACCAGTCTGCAGGCCTGGGGGCGTATCTTCTCGTTAGGTAGAACAGGCGGGCAAACTGACAGAATATGCAAATGATATGTGAAGGATCATATTGAACAGTTCGCTTTATGTGAGCAGTACATCTACATAAACTATAGCACATCATATGTACATGTATTTAATCTCCTGATCTATTTAAGATCCCCTCAAGCAAAGCATTCCCTTCAAATTGCAACGAATATTTGTTTACACGCAGTAATTAAAGGGTTAAAGGATGTACAGTGGGCATGAGTGGATAACTCTGTGTATGTGTGTGTGTGTGTTGTGGCGGGCCACAGTCGCCGCATGTTGCACGTTGCAATTAAATTAGTGCGCCTTGCCTGGTTGGAGGCCGACGGTGTCTGCGTTTGATGACTTGCTGATGAAAAAGTTGTTGTGACAGCAGCAGCAGCAGTAGCAAGTGCAAGTGACACGTGGGTAACTGTAACTGTATCTTACAGATACTTTCGCAGATACAAATGCTCAGCGGGCTGACCGAAAGTTTTGAAGGTGATGATGACAATGCTGCTGCTTCTGATGATAATGATGATGATGACCTGCGCAACAATAGTTTGCATTTTGCAGATACAAATGTGGAAGTTGTTGTTGTGGAAGTTGCTGTTGCAAACGTGGCTTGGCTGCTCTTGCCGCAATCAACTGCACTTCATGTTGCGGTTGCCTCTAACAACTTTCGCAGCGCAAGCATGTGTGAGTGTGCGTGTGTATCTAATCACATTAGCACGTGCGCACATCCTTTTTGGCCCTGAGTCCGCATCTTGGCCCGGTCTGTCTGTCTGTCTGTCTGCTCCCCAGGCTGCCATTGTCGACTCGACGGACAAAACTAAAAACATTTTGGCCGCTTTGTTTTTGCCTCATTTCGTTTTGTCGATTTTGATTATTTGTCTGTGGTTGCACTCCTTTTGTTTGCCGCTTGCCAACTGCTCTGCCAACTATTTGTATCTGAAAGTTGGCACCTCCCCCAACGACTCCTCCCCCACACATATGCCACATCTCTAATCGTATTCGTGCCACATGCGTTTGCTCATTGCTATTTCTTTCGTGTGGTTCAAAGTTTTGCACAAAGGAAACAAGTGGAAATATTCTAAGGGGAAATGGGAGTCAACAAATTGGCGCGAAATTCAAAATGTGAGTTGGGTTTGTGTCATGGCTAACTGATGTTAATTGACATATCGCAAAAGGGATATATCGATAAGTGTTCAGATTTGCGATAACAGAGAAAGAAGCCCATGCACGTGACATGACAAGTGAAGTGAATGTGACAAATGGTAAAAGTGTATAAATAATAAATTAGGTAAAGGTTAAATATGTGCTTTTCTTTGACTCTTTTTTCTTTAAATCTGGAACCTTGAGCGTTGGGAGTGGATTGACGAACAAGATGGCTTAATAAAATAATGGCTTAATTTCATCAAAAAGTTTCAATTTAAGTTTGCACTTAAAATCGGGCACGAACTTATGCACTATTCCAACTTAGATACAGCATTTTAATGTACTTCAATTTCTTCAAACTGTGATAAAGTAAAAGAGTATCTATTTCAAGTGCTACAACAGCAATTTATAATAAAAAACAAATTGATTAATAAAAGAACTCCTTGGTTATCTTGATGAGTGAGTGAGTTAATTCCAACATTCTTTCAATTCAATTTTAATACCCCTTCTATTGAAACAACATATTTGGAATGCAATTGGGTATTATATATTGGGGGGGATTATAATTTGGTAACGAGTATTTCCAAGAAATATAGTTGAACAATTTTACGTTAATTTGTTGCGTTATTGTCAGCAAGCGTTGTTGTTGTATAGCATTTTCAAAGCAATTTAATACATTTAAATAGTTTTCACTTAGGCATGTGAATATTTATTTGTGCGCTCTATAGCGAAACTCCTTCAGGACTGTCTTAGCCGCTCTGCACCGGCACGTAAGTGAAGATTACTGTTGAGTGCGGAGCAATCTTTAGATCATCATCCTTGGTGACCTTACTGGACTTTGCAAGGCTGGTGGCATTGGCGCTGTTGCCTGCGTAGTCCTCGCTGAGGTAGGAGACAGTCATCTTATCCGGCAGTTTGGCCTGGACGGTGAAGTTGCTTCTCTGTGGGAGCTCGGTGGGATTGTAGATCACAAAGAAGCCGGGGCTGCCAGACTTGAGCCTGTGGGTGGGCAGAAAAAGATGAGTTAGATATAATCAATATAAATGGGAGAAGAATAGGGATTTCATTTAGATAAAGTTAGTTAAACCGTTCGAATACCTTTGCCTTTGAGAGTTAGCAGTAAGAGTAAGCAACACATTGATTAGTAATTATAATACTTATAAAATATGTTTAGCTTTGTTACCTGCTGAAAGCGATAAGATGATTGATCTCGTAAACGTTCACAGAGCCGTGCATGAAGGAAGGCGAGCGACGCATTAGTTCGATCTCTGCGTAGGTTTGCTTGTCGACCTTCTTGTACTCGACGGAGTCCACTGGCACAACGGGTACACCCGGTAGTAGGGACACGAAGAGTGCCAGTGCTGAGGGGTTGGCAGGAGTGTCGTGGTAGACATCGGCCAAGTTCCACTGCAACCAGTTGTGAGTGAAAGTCTCTGCGATAGTTTGCTCCAGCTCCTGCTTGAGACTCTTGCTCGTTTTGGTGGCGCTGAGTGTTTTGATGAAGTCACCATACAAGGGTATCTCGATACCAAGGGATTCGGTCGAGTTGCTTAGCTTATACTTTTCGGGACGGACTGTGTCCTCGGCAACCGAAAGGAATGCGTCAGCCGAGACGTTCTTTACAATGCCCAAGTAGTCATACAGTACATCGCCGAGTCCTTCTTGGAAAGTGGCGTGCGTGTGGGTGTAGAATCCATAATCCACCATGTTGAAGTCTTTGGGTGTTTGCGAGATGTCTTCATCCTTTAAATCATCATTGATCAAGAAGAACTTAGTGTTCTTCAGACGGAAACCACTGACGCCTAGGCCCAACAGATGCTTCAGCACTGAGCCAAACTCTTGTCGCACTAACGTGGAGTTCATTCGCAAATCATAAGTGCCCGGCTGAAACTGTGAGAGCACATAGCTGCTATCCACCTTCTCCCAGGCGCTCGAGTTGCCGCCCACCTTTTTCCAATTATTGGGTAGGTCGGCACCTGCGTTCTTCCAGACGAAGGCAGTTCGTTTCTCCGCATTGATCAATGCTTCCTGCACAAGCTTCGATTCCTTGCTCACGAAATTGGGAGTCAGATCGAGTATAACATTTATCTTGCTTTCCTTGTACAGGTCCACACATTGTTTGATCTGTGCCTCCACGTCGGGCTTTGTCACTTCGTAGGTGTTCAGTGCTGGCAGTTCGTAAATGGCACCAGAGCCTGAAAGTTGCTTGGCCGACAGAACATCTTCAGCTTTGCACTTATCCACACTGTCAAACTTGGCATGAGGTCCACGTTTCCACCAGGACAAGGGCTGGGGTGCAGCACACTTGGGTGCACCGATAATGATCAGAATGGCGCCCACCAACATGCCAACCCAAATGGCCCAGAAGCCAACAAAGCAGATCCAACGCAATCGCACCCAGAATGGATCATTGGCATATTTCATCAGCTCTTCCTTGCTCATTCCGGTGAAGGCCTGTGGAGTATGTTATTGCGTCAGGAGGGGATAGTTCTCAGTAGCCGTATACCCTGGAAACATGATAACCCTTCCAAGCTATCATGTTTCCTAAGGTTTCTTTTTCAAAACTTGCCGGTTTCTCACTGCTAAGGTTTCTTATATCAATCTTGGCCTCGCCGTTCTGATGATCGCCCTTGATGAATTTGACCTCATCGCGTCGTTCTGCCAGCTTGTCTTCGGCTCCTGCAGTTCCGAGCATCTCCTCGTCGGCTCCATCGGGCAAAACTTGCTCTTCCTTCACCATTTCAACTGATAAAGCTAAAGATTAAATTGAATAGTAAAATTGTATTTAATCAGAATCAATTAAGCTCAATGTGGATTGTGTTAGCGCGTGTGTGGATTGCAGTTGTGTGTGGAATCTCATGTGATTTTCCGCTTGTGCCTTTCTCTCTTGTGATGCTGAGTGCATTCGAGGTTATGTTGAGCTACAACTTGTTAAGACAATTCAGATTTTACATGCTTCTCTATAAATAGAGATTAGTCCAATGTAAAATAGTTTTCTATAAATATTTTTAGTACATTCTGATTGTGGATTCGGTGAATTTTTCTCTATCTACATATTTTCGAATTGCTGACGTCATAAAAGCCACGCTTGAGTCTTCATTGTTTTGTGGTTTTCTCAAACAAACATCATATTCGAGGAAAATCAATATATGTTCATAGGCAATACATTTTCTTTATCTGTGTTCATTCCCGATACAAAGACACGCCTAATTTGCCCCACCCACCCATACTACCCACACACACCCAATTTGTATTGTAGTCCAATGGAATTTGTTACATCAGACAATTTATGCATGCTTAGCTTCTAATTTAGTATATTTATGTATACATACCTTCCGGTTTAGTTTCCCTATTTGCTGGGAGTTTATCCTCTACTATAACCTTGTAAATTTCCGGAGGTCCTGATTCCTTTTCACTCGGCTGAACTGCTGCAGTCAAAGATTTTATTAATAATGCTCAATAGAGAATAAAAGTTGAGGCTTCTTGCTGCTAAAATGTTATTTAACATTAACATAACATAAATATCGCATGAATGTGACGCGATACTTATTCACTCGTTACTTGTCACGAGTATTGCATAGTAACAACAAGTATTGCACCTCAGTGTTGAATCACTTACTTTGAACTGTAACAGGCAGCGTGACCGAATTCTGTAAAAATATTCATAAATTATCATTGTGAATTGTTAACGAAGGGCTCTCTGTTAGCATGAGGAGTCTAATGTTATGTGAGGAGTTATTATGTTTAGCATACGTCAGTCTGGCAACGCCAAAGACGGCGCTAAATTAAAAATTCAAAACTGGATCAGAGATTAATGAAGTGCGGGGAACATGATCTTTTGGGGAGTGCAATAACCTATTTAGCATTCTGACCCACCTTGTTAGCGGCGCTAATGCGTTTCAATTGCGAGAACAGCCTCATCGCGATGCTCGTTTTTGCCCGTTTTTATATTAATTATCAACTGAAACAAATAACAAATAAAACTTGTAAGATAATGCAGTTTAAAGATGATGAAAGATCAAGTTTAGAGTCAAAAAGTTGTCCAGGTTGCAATTTCAAATTTCACTTTTTCCAGTTTCACTTGATTTTCTATTCGCCACGGATTAATGCGGTTCTCTCCCGTTGGCGACTGTCCGAATGCGAAGCTAAAGCAGTACTGAAGCTGCTTCGATTGCAATGAAGCTAAGATCGCGACTTCAATCACCTGCTTCCCCTCTTATTGTAGCTGCTGCCGTTGCTGCAGCAGCCGCATTTGATTTAATAATAATATGTGCTCACATCCAGTGGACGAGGCAAACGCACGGGCCGCGTTTAAATTACAAGTTATGTGCCTGCGGCGACTGACAGGTCCCAACTACCTGGTCCGCATCTTACCTGAGTATGCGCAAAGTTGTTGGCCGGCTATGGGTCTGGTCTGCTGTGCGCTCTGCTCTGGGCTGGGCACAAAAACTGCAGTCGTTGGCGAATTCCATGACCAAAAAAAGAAGAAGCAACTGAGAAGAGCAACAAAGAGCTTGACTAGTCTGACAGCGTTTTCAAGTTCGATTTGTTCTCTTGTTCTTGTCGACCTTTTTGACATGGCCAGAACTGTTCAGTTAACGTGACGCCAACGACTGTTAGGCAGTTACAAGTCGCAAGTTTTAATTCGGAATTAAACCACGCAAATTGATCAATTTGGCGACATGCAAAGTCATTTGAGATTGAGGCTCATTAAAACAATGCCCCACCCTAGGTAGTATAAATGCGGCTACCATAAGGGATTGCCACGGATTGAAAGCACGATGGCATTCCATATGGGTCGTCAGCTACTCCTGCTGAGTCTGGGTTTGATTCTGATCCTGCATTTAACTGAGGCCAGGCCGAAGGTAATCACAATTCCTAGTCAGACTGAGGTCCATCATCTTTAACTGTTCCTTGATACAGGGAGACAACAACGGAGACGGGGACGGCGATGGCGACGACGACGATGACTCGTCTTCGGAGGAGACCGTTGAAGATTCCCCGGAGACAGGAAGACGACGCAAACGCGATGTTTCCAGCAATTCAATTGGCGCTGGGCGTGCCGGCATTCCTGGGCTACCAGATCCGGCAACGATCATA
This sequence comes from Zaprionus davidi, assembly GCA_018903715.1. Lineage (NCBI taxonomy): Eukaryota > Metazoa > Arthropoda > Insecta > Diptera > Drosophilidae > Zaprionus > Zaprionus davidi. The sequence continues at coordinate 8,314,871 of JAEIGL010000003.1, forward strand.
AAGATTGCCCAACTCTTTCAATCGGTGGGCGAGCAGATAGTGCCCATTCTGCTGGAGGCTGTGCTGCCCGGCGGAGCAGAGGCGGCTGGCGATCGCATTGCCCGCAAACGAAGTCTGGAGAGCGCCTCGCTTGAGTTGAACAAGATATTTAAGTAGATTCTTCTTCTCTTTATCATTTTGTGAGTATATCAAAAGACACAGTCTATAAAGAGAGTCTGCAAAAGCAGTGTTTATATTTAATTCTGGCAGAATCTTCGCTCTTTTTAAAGAAGCAGATAACGACTCATAAACCCGTTAATTTTCCTGCAATCTCGATCAGCATTGTCATTCACGTAGCTGAGCAACATATCGACTGTGTGCGGCAAATTGATATCACAGTAGAGACCTCCGCCGATAATTTTGGGCACTTTGTTTATGTACTCATCCACAACGCACGCCTTTTGCAGGCGATCCATCACCTTGTCCAAGATACTCTTGATCACCATCGCCACCATGCCTTCTTGCCGAAAGATGTCATAACAATGTCTGAAGAATGCAGGTGCTTCAATTACTTCTGGCTGACTTTGCTGACATAGAAGCAGCAACAGCAGGCTCAGTCCCATCAGTTTTGACACTAGCTGGCGGTGAGGGAATAGTTGATATTATGTTCGAAATAGAATATAACCCCATCTTACCTGCATTATTGAGTTTCGAATACGTTTTGAACTGATTTCAATCCATGAAGTCTTCCATAGTTGGATATTGTTCAATATTTCGCTTAATGTAATTTTCTGGATGTTAGTTGCGTGTCGGTAAATAGTGGATAGAAGAACTGTTTTCATGCATATCAGGTTTGCTTTGTTAAGGTGAGGTTAACTGGTTTTAGCAGTAAATAAGCCAAATTTATTAATAAAACGATAGCGGATTACATATTCCTCTGTGGACGAAACAGGGGTGTACCGATATGAACAGATTTCCAAAGCACTTCGAATGTAGAATGTAGATCAACCCACTTAGGGTCTAGAAAGTATGAATTGTATGCGTTCAAGACGACCCTAGTGGAAAACTATGCATTGAGATATACTTTTGCAACTGAAACACACGATTTTCCAATATTTTCCTGAATTTTAGCAATCTTGGCCCAACGTTGTTGTTGTTGTTAGCCGTGTAACATGCATGTGTCATGGCTTTGCACTTTTAGTGCAAGCAGTCGAAGCGGTGCACTGCTTACTTAAGAGGATTCTGTCAGCGTTAAAATAAGCAGTAATTTATTTGGAGTAACGGCAGTTTTTTTCCATTTTCATTTCGCAATTACGGCAAAACCGTAAAAAATAGAGACATGCGGCTTTCTTCAATTTCTTCCATTTGTGCTGTTTTGCTTCTTTAACAGTACACAAAAATTACAAGATCGTAGCGTGTACAACTCGCCTTGGAGAAGAATCAAAAGATTGGACCAGATATTTCGGATCTCTCACTATTTTAAGAAAAACGCCGTTTTAAAAACGGATCAAAAGATTGGACCAGATATTTCGGATCGCTCACTATTTTAAGAAAAACGCCGTTTTAAAAACGCCCCAAAATCGTCAGGGGGGCGTGGGCGGTCAAAAATCCGTTTTAACATCGCGCTGTACAGAGTTATTCAAGTGCGCGCAAAAGTATGCACTTGTTTTTAAGCAAACTCAAGCGAATGCTGGCAGCGCCTAAAAAATGCAGCATATTACTAAGTACACAACAAAAAATTAATTATTAATAATTATAAATAAACTTAAAATAAACTAAACAAATAATAAAAAGTTAATAAATAATAGATATGCTGGGTCCGTACTTGTTAAACATTTTTCTTCCATCAAAAATTTTGGGAATTCTGACAAACATCAAAACTGCAAAATAAACAAAGTTCATGCTTTTTATACCCTTCGACCATTGAAAATGGTCAAAAAAGGGTATATTAACTTTGTGCAAATGTATGTAACAGGCAGAAGGAGGAGTCGGAGACCCCATAAAGTATATATTTTCTTGCTCAGGATCACAAGCCGAGTCGATTGAGCCATGTCTGTCAGTCTGTCAGTCTGTCCGTCTGTCCGTCTGTCTGTCTGTCTGTCTGTCTGTCTGTCTGTCTGTCTGTGTGTCTGTCTGTCGGTCCGTCTGTCTGTGTGAGCGCACAGATCTCAGCTATTATAAAAGCTAGATTTACCAAATTTGGCAGGGAGACTCCTGTGTACTATACGCTGATCAAGTTTATTTCAAATGTTAGGTGCCATGCCCACCCCCTCCGCAAATCAATAATTTAATTTTTGAACTGAATTTGTAAGCGCTGTATAAAAGATACAACTTTATGACTTCAACACATACTAAGCTGAATGAATTATCTACGAATTCTCCAAATTGCAATACGATCGGACAATAATTGCAAAAGTTATTTAAGAAAGTATGAGCATAAAACCAAATGCGTCTGTCAGTTAACAAGTGAGGCGATCTGTTGGGAATAATTGAAAAGCATGTGCATATGCATATGTGTATGAATTTAACAAATTAAACTACACGGGAACGTAGGTAGAAGGATATCCCACTGTCGCGTGCTGCGCTACTGTTGCTTTTCTTACTGGTTATATATTATATATGATAATGGTACAGCATTGAATAGTATTGTGCATGTATTCGTTGACTGTCTGTCCCGATGTCCGTCTGTCTGTGTGAGCACACAGATCTCAGTTATTATTAAAGCTAGAGATACCAAATTTGGCAAGAAGGCTTTGTATACTTTACGCTAATTAAGTTTATTTCGAATGCCCACCGCCCTCTCAAATGAAATCTTTAATTTTGCAATTCGCTATATATATAAAAAAATACAATTTTCTGATTTTCACATTTACTTAGCTTCTTCAAATATCTACGTATTTTCTATATTTCTTCTTACTGTCGAGTGCGTTCGACAATTGCTCTAGTTTTTTATCGATCCAAGTAGCACTTGACATTGAAGCTATAGATGAAATCTTAGGTCGAAACATTTATCAGTTCTCATTTAGGCGTTAGAACATTCACACTAGAAAATTATTTTTGTAAATATTATTATTTTGAAATACTTTGTTATCGAAAAAAACGAAAGTAAATCCTATACGTAAACCTCGTTTAATAAAAAGCAACCCCATCGCTTCGCAAACCTCGGTGACTGATAATGATAAGATGCATGATGATGCTACCAAGTCAAATCCGAAGCCAAATGGAATTGAGAATGGTGAGTGTCTTTTGTTTTATCCTTACATTCTTCCTCTTCACGGCTGTAAAGGACATATTAATGTCCATTATTGCTAAAGCTTTAGAAGCAAAATCTCGAAAAAACTTCTATACTATAATACAGATATGTGTTTGATATATATATGTATGTATTCCGATAGTATATTTAGTTTGTGAGTATCATCGTGTATCTTGTCATTTTCAGTAACCGAGGTTGGCGAAGAGATGGGATGGCTTTTTATGAAGCGAAGTTTTCTTGCCTTTCTATAGTATATGCTTTTGCATTCTTCCTCTTCAGAAACCGTGGGTTGCTGATAGACGCTATGGCTTTGTATTAGACGTGGATCACGTGCCATTCTATAGTATTTACTTTTGTATTTTTTGATAAAAAAGTATTTCAAAATAATTTTTGCATTCTTCCTCTTCACGGCAGTAAAGGACAAATGAATGTCCATTATTGGACATTAATATGTCCTTTACTGCCGTGAAGAGGAAGAATGTAAAAATTAGTATTTTGAAATACTTTTTTATTAAAAAATACAAAAGTAAATACTATAGAATGGCACATAATCCTCGTTTAATACAAAGCCATCGCGTCTATCCGCAATCCACGGTTACTGTAGAGAAAGAATGCAAGAGTATATACTATAGAAAGGCACGTAAACCTCGTTTCATAAAAAGCCATTCTATCTCTTCGCCAATCTCGGATACTGATAATGACAAGAAGATATATTATTGGACATAAATATGTCCTTTACAAGCGTGAAGAGGAAGAATGTAAGGAAAAAATAAAAGACACTCAACATGGCACTCATAAAGTTTTGGAACAATTTTTTTGGAATCTAAGAAATAATAGTGTGTTGCCTCCTATTTTTTAATGGTAATTGCCTACACTTTCAACCTAGTTCTGGATCTGGTTACAACCGATTTAATAATTATTTAATTATTATTATTATGTCAGTATTTTATTATTATTTGTAACTTAACGCCTCACTTTGTTTATTTCCGATATTTAGATCTTACTCAACACTAATCTTTGGATTTAATAAATGAGTTATCGAAAGTGTGGCGATAGATCGATCGACGCAATCGAAGCTAGGACGCAATGGCGCAACGAAATTTGTTAAGTCAACTTTAAGAAATATTAAATAGACTAAAATTATTATAAATAAAGACCAAAAATGTATGCATTTGTCTATATTCCATTACAAACTTCATACATGTATGTGCATACGTAAATACATGTGTATGTATTTAACAAATTAAACTACACGGGAACATAGGTCGAAGGGTATCCCACTGTCGCGTGCTATGCTACTGTTGCTTTTCTTACTGATTATATATATGATAATGGTACAGCATTGAATAGTATTGTGCATGTATTCGTTGACTGTCTGTCCCGATGTCCGTCTGTCTGTGTGAGCACACACCTCTCAGTTATTATTAAAGCTAGAGATACCAAATTTGGCAAGAAGGCTTTGTATACTTTACGCTAATTAAGTTTATTTCGAATGCCCACCGCCCTCGCAAATCAAATCTTTAATTTTGCAATTCTCTATATATATAAAAAAATACAATTTTCTGATTTTCACATTTACTTAGCTTCTTGAAATATTTACGTATTTTCTATATTTCTTCTTACTGTCGAGTGCGTTCGACAATTGCTCTAGTTTTTAATCGATCCAAGTAGCACTTGACATTGAAGCTATAGATGAAATCTTAGGTCGAAACATTTATCAGTTCTCATTTAGGCGTTAGAACATTCACACTAGAAAATTATTTTTGTAAATATTATTATTTTTTGAAATACTTTCTTATCGAAAAACACGAAAGTAAATTCTATACGTAAACCTCGTTTAATAAAAAGCCACCCCATCGCTTAGCAAACCTCGGTGACTGATAATGATAAGAAGATGCATGATGATGCTACCAAGTCAAATCCGAATGGAATTGAGAATGGTGAGTGTCTTTTGTTTTATCCTTACATTCTTCCTCTTCACGGCTGTAAAGGACATATTAATGTCCATTATTGCTAAAGCTTTAGAAGCAAAATCTCGAAAAAATCTTCTATACTATAATACAGATATGTGTTTGATATATATATGTATGTATTCCGATAGTATATTTAGTTTGTGAGTATCATCGTGTATCTTGTCATTTTTAGTAACCGAGGTTGGCGAAGAGATGGGATGGCTTTTTATGAAGCGAGGTTTTCTTGCCTTTCTATAGTATATGCTTTTGCATTCTTCCTCTTCAGAAACCGTGGGTTGCTGATAGACGCTATGGCTTTGTATTAGACGTGGATCACGTGCCATTCTATAGTATTTACTTTTGTATTTTTTGATAAAAAAGTATTTCAAAATAATAATTTTTGCATTCTTCCTCTTCACGGCAGTAAAGGACAAATGAATGTCCATTATTGGACATTAATATGTCCTTTACTGCCGTGAAGAGGAAGAATGTAAAAATTAGTATTTTGAAATACTTTTTTATTAAAAAATACAAAAGTAAATACTATAGAATGGCACATAATCCTCGTTTAATACAAAGCCATCGCGTCTATCCGCAATCCACGGTTACTGTAGAGAAAGAATGCAAGAGTATATACTATAGAAAGGCACGTAAACCTCGTTTCATAAAAAGCCATTCTATCTCTTCGCCAATCTCGGATACTGATAATGACAAGAAGATATATTATTGGACATAAATATGTCCTTTACAAGCGTGAAGAGGAAGAATGTAAGGAAAAAATAAAAGACACTCAACATGGCACTCATAAAGTTTTGGAACAATTTTTTTGGAATCTAAGAAATAATAGTGTGTTGCCTCCTATTTTTTAATGGTAATTGCCTACACTTTCAACCTAGTTCTGGATCTGGTTACAACCGATTTAATAATTATTTAATTATTATTATTATGTCAGTATTTTATTATTATTTGTAACTTAACGCCTCACTTTGTTTATTTCCGATATTTAGAACTTACTCAACACTAATCTTTGGATTTAATAAATGAGTTATCGAAAGTGTGGCGATAGATCGATCGACGCAATCGAAGCTAGGACGCAATGGCGCAACGAAATTTGTTAAGTCAACTTTAAGAAATATTAAATAGACTAAAATTATTATAAATAAAGACCAAAAATGTATGCATTTGTCTATATTCCATTACAAACTTCATACATGTATGTGCATACGTAAATACATATGTGTATGTATTTAACAAATTAAACTACACGGGAACATAGGTCGAAGGGTACGAGTATCCCACTGTCGCGTGCTGCGCGACTGTTGCTTTTCTTACTGGTTTTGTTTTCCCGAAATGCTTCAGTCCCTGGGTTAATTAAAACTCAATCATTGAATAGTGCTGATACACTGCATTAATGATAATGATGCACTCGATGCAGGGGACTAGTTCCCATCCATAGTCAGTCAGGATCTAGTAATGTCCAGAATACCTGGAGTAGCTAAGAAAGAGCTTTACACTGCCAGATAGATACCCCTCTCTTGATTGCATCTGCACTGATTACGACATGAGTTGGGAAAAGCCTGGCGCCGGCTGCGTGGGATGACGATTATGCTGACGACATGTTCTGCTGCAGCAGCAGCATCGTAGCCGACTGGCGGCAACTGTCAACTGGCAAGCGGCAACTGTCGACTACACTGTGTCTAAGTGAATTGTTGTGTTGACAAAGCAGACTGAGTGAGGCAAAGGCAAAGGCAAAAGTTAATATGCTCGGCTGCTTGGGTCGAGCACTCAAGTATTTAAACATTTGCCCGCTTGTAATTTGAGCTGCATGCTCGAGCATAACGAGTATCTATCCATTTTGACATGCTCACATGGCTGTCTGTGTGTGTGTGTCTTGGGAGCATTCACATCCTGCCCAGTTCAGTTTCCAGTCCAGTCGAGCCAAGTCCAAGTGCAAGGCACTGGCACAGGCCCAGGCCCAAGTCTGTACGGCATGTTCGGCATGCGTGCGCCATGCTGAAATCTTGTTTGTATCTTTAAGATACTTTTGCTGTTCGGTGAGCGCAGCGCGCAGTGCAGACGGCTCTTTATTTATTGTATAAACAATTTCGTGACTTTGTTGTTTATTTTCTTTCTTTCACATTTTGTTTGGCTCGTCGTTCGACATACATAATGGATGGGTTACCCTGCCCAGACACAGGCCCAGTCGGCTGCACTCGCTATCTCTATCTCTGTCTCTGTCTCTGTCTCTCCTCACCCCCCTTTTTGGGAACTAACTTGTGAATGCAGTTTTTGAGTTTTGGTCAAAATGGCTAAGCAAATATGCAAGAAACTTCAGTTTACGTGTTCAGTTCACTTCCCTACTAATTTGTGCCTGCACTGCCTTCTGGAGTGGCCCCCAGTTCCCCCGTTTCCACCTTCCTCACCCCGTTGCCAAAGCTTCCTTGTGTCGTGTCGTGTCTTGCATCGAACCAGCCTAAAATAACACAGCTCGCATCATCGGTTTCTGTAAATACAAAGAAATAAGCTGAACAAGTGAACATGAAAGGAGAAATAATAAAAAGAGAGAAGACTTCGCACTGATGTTCGAGTGTTTTCTTTATAAACAGAAAACTTAATGATGTTGATTTAGTAGAACAGCCAAGCAACCAACCAGCCAAGCAGGCAGTCAGCCAACTGCTACCACTCTGCCTCTGCTTGCCTTGCCCTCCCTCTCTATTCCTCTCCCTCCTGCGTACCCTTTATGGGCCTCAGACACACATTTTCATAATATGTATGGCACAAAGTGTGTGTGTGTGTGTGTGTGCTTTGAACCTTTTGCCCAGACCCCGCAGCAGTCTTAGCCCCCATTCCCATTCTCAACCCCATCCCTATTCCGATTCCTACACCAATCCCAGACATTGCCGCTTTGGATCGTCAGTCAACATGATTTGCAAGTTATACAAATTCATTCAGCAACTACAACTACAACTACAACATCTACAAGAACAACAACTACAGAACAGCTAAGCAGGAAAGAGCGACCACGACTTGGTCTCAGAGTTCTGGCCTGCCCTGGCGTGGCCCGCATGTCTGCTTCATTAACACGTCTTTAGTGGTTGCGCTTCTCTTCTCTTCTCTTCTCTCGATTCTTCTGCACTATGAATCGGGCAGCTGCATGGCCAGTGGCAGCGAACTTGCGACATTCCTTCATAAATTATCACGCCCTTATGAGAATTATGTGTATTATTTGAACTCAGTTTTGCATTCTACTTTTGTCATTAGTTAGTTATCTATGTATAGACTGATTCCATTTCCATGCTATTAATGTATTCCTTCAAAAACATATCCGTAAAACTTCATTTCGTTTATTCCTCTGAACTTTATTTACTTATTTCTTTAGAGAGTGCATTCCAAGGTCGTGGTTAGCGCCTCTGCCTTTTAAGGTTCAGCAAAGTCTTGTGAATTTCACAGTGCCAAGGTGTAAATTGCTCTCCCGTTTGCCGTGTTTGCAGGCACTGTTTGGGCTTACCTGTCAACCAAAAGGGGGGCTCTAACAATCGCATCCACAATTAGTTGGGCTGCACTAAAATATGATTAGAGTCATCGTCATCTTCGTTGTCGGGGTTAAGCGAATGTTACTGCTGTCTGTCTCTGGCTCAGAGTTGGGCTTGTGGTGCAGACACATTCAAAATAAATTGATGGGAGGCATTTGGAATTCCTTTTGGAAGAGAAATTGCGTTAATTAGATTGCCGACAGTTCCCAAAGATATCCCGAAAAGGCGTTGGCTTTGAAAAATAGATGCAATGCGTGAGATAATGCGGCAGGTCTCAGGTCGAGGTGGAGAACAGCAACTGCCTTTGGCCTTTAAATGCTAAATTTCCCGATAATGCCAGGGATTTAAGGGGTAGTAAGTGAGAGCAGAGAGTGGAAAGTAGAGAGAAAGAAGAACGATAAAGTATTTGTAGCTGACAGGAAGAAAAAGCTGCCAAATAAAGACGCCCATTGGGAGCGGCAACACTAAGTTGCTTAGCAAGTTTAGGGTGTCTCGATTGATAGATTTCAGACTACCTCATAATTTGTTTAAGTTGATGAGTAATGTGATGTCGTGTCATAATCAGAGTAATAACTTAGGGAATTGCCAGTTGGAGTTAGTGAATCTAATATTATGTTATTTGTGAAGATACCTTCTTTATGCATTCCATTCTAAACAGGGTATGGAAACTACTTAGGCAAGGCATTGCCTGTGCAATGTCGGCTGCGCCGTCCTTCACTCGGCTAGAAAATAATTTGCGCTTGAATGGAAAACCACAGTCCGTTACCCATTTCCAAGGCACAGTTTCCTCTCCTCCAGTTGCCTCTTCTCTACTGCCCCATTCTGGTTTGCCCCGGCAACCCCCAAAGAATTCCGTCGCTTGCAGTTTGCAGTTTAAAAAGCTTTTTGTGCCAGGAAGTTTGCTACCTTTTGTTGCTCGGTTTGCTTGGGTTGCCCGGACTGCCAAGGAGCCGCCCAGGAAGGCAGCGGCGGAGGCCAGGCAGCCAGTGCAACTGACATTAGTCGTGCAATAAGTAGACAGCCCTCAGTGACACATGTTTCCATGTGCCAGCCAAGTTAACCAGGCAGCAGGCAGAAGCCGTGGCCTCCGTCTTAGACCGAAACCAAGACGGAGACGGGACCAAGCACAGATCCTAGTCCGTGGTGCCTGTCTGCATTTCGTTGCTAAAGTTTTTGCTTGCCATGCAAGACACGTTGACAAAAGACGACAACGACTACAACAACAACAACAAGAACAACAGCATGAACAACAACAACGTTGACAACGTTGCCAGCAACGACATAGACGAATTTATGCTAATCAGTTTGGATGCTTTCCCGAACATTATTATGCGAATACGAATACGAGGGTTGTTTTTGTAATATATAAAACATGCATATTCTGAGCAGTTCCTGTGAAAATAAAATCCTATTTAAATATATATTCCATATCACTAACAGCTGCTCTAAACTTCGAATAGGAATTTAAATATTTCAAATTAAATTCGTTAAACCTAAAAAATGGAAATTCTCTTTCTGAAATTTTTCAGATCTGAGCTTATGAAGAAATCTGCCTAAAAGTAACTTCAATAATGTTCAAACTTAATTATCGGCTTTTTAATTGGAACCTTTGAAGTGTCACCGAATTATGCTAATCCCCATTAATTAAGAGAATTTAATATATACTAAGCTTTGCTTGTCCTTAAGACAATTATAGTATTTATTGGTACTATATAAACAGCTCAAAGGTTGAAGATCTGGAGTTATGTATACATAGTTATAATATAAATATATAAAATATAAGTCAGTTTAAGATCAGCTAAAGTTCCCCTAGTTTGCATCAATTCCTTTTCGTTTATCTGAAGTATTATTTGTTTATAAATACCAGTGATTATCTATGTATTATATAATCTTTCATATTACCATCCATTTAACTGAGCCTCCCTCGCTGCTGGAGTCACGCTGCAACTTAATTGTTGATTGTTGTTGTCTTCAGCTTACCGGCAAATTATAATGAGCTCAGTGCCAAACGCAGGCTTACATATATGTCATACGTATGCCCGGTTCACTGACAAGTTCCCGAACGACAATACCGGAGCATGAGTTTTGTTTGGCGATAGTTGTTGCCTGGCAGCGCGATGAAATCCTCTTCGTACGGCACACTTCACGCACCAATTAAATACAATTTTGTATGGGATAGGAATGGAAAGAAGATAAAAGATGGGTGGGGGCAGTTTCGGCATATCCTCGGGGATGCCTGAGGCATCGAAATTGACATCATTTGCCGTTAAAGAGCCAAAAATTGCGACGAGGGTTGCACTGACAATTACGTGAACGTGTGTGCGCCGAGTCGAATGTGAATTCGAATTGGATTCAAGATTGCGATTGGGAATGGGAATGGGAATGGGAACAGGAATGGTAATAGGAGCGAGAAATTGACGAAAGGGGAAGGGCTGAGGGATTGGGATTGAGGATTGGAAATGGAATTGGGCTCAAGAGCCAGCAGGCGGCATTATAAGCACATTAAATTCTAAAGGCGCAGTCGAAGCATGTCTGAAATGTTGAGCAAGTGCTTTTTATGCGATATTTGAAATGTGCGCATGTATTATTATTGAATATCATTACGAGTAAGTGTAGCATCGCGCACCCCGCTCTCCCCTCCCCCCACCCACACAGTGTGAACAACAGCTGCCCCTGGAAGCGTGAACGTGCGGGCGACCTAAAACAACTAACTGGGGGTCGCTTTATGAACTGCTGCAGTCTTTAAAACACACACATACACATGTATAGAAACATTCACATAAAGAAAACCAAACCATGAAACTCCAAAGTCAAAGTCATTAAAGAAATGCAACGTTTCCAAGAACTGGGAGCGCAATACTCTCTTTTTGAAATTATACCAAATCGAAAAGAATTACATCTGATAAGTAATTTATGGTGTATTAAAGAGGTATAATAGTGTATGTACATATGTAGAATATTACTTATTCTTTAATTAATATCTTATTTAAAATAATCTGGTATTTTTAATACCGCAACTCTTCCCATTTAAAGGTCTTTCTATTAGTTTATCTTCCTGTACGTGTATCGTAGTAACCAAAAAGTCCATACTCAACACAACTCAATTCAACTGTCGTCACCAATTTCGACTTGAATGTATAGTACCCTCTACAAAAAGGGTATGAAAAAGCTGAACCGAACTGAACTGGGCACATTATCAGCGCCCCAAAGCCAGCAATTTTGCTGCGTTTAGTGGTTTAATTTTTATGTTGCAATTTTTATGGCATTTCGCCGAGACCGCCGACTCTTGTGACCCCCCGTTCCCCCTCTCACTTTGTCGGCCCTCTCTCCACCTCTTCCCATCGCTGGCCATATGATATTTGGGAGGTGCCTGGCTGCCGGTTGGCTCGTTTTTAAGTGCGCCTTGGCACAATGTGGTTTTTTATGGGCTTCTCTCTTGGGCTTCGTTTTATGTTCCATCTTTTGAGTGCCCGTCGTTGTTGTTTGTACGCTTTGAGAGCTGGCTGGGTCTGCTCCCAAGCAGCTTCTCTTTATTATAACATTTTACGTTTACATTTTGCATTCTGCATTTACTTTTTACTTTGTACAAGCACTCGCGCCTTTTGTCATTCCCAGCATCTCGCTTAATTGCTGAATTTCGTTGCATTTCACTGCTTGGCATTTGCGTTGACTCATTAAAGGGCATGCACAATGCCAAGATTCTTTAGAATAGCTGCAAAGTCGTCTATTTGTGCGCTATGTGCTACAGATCTCTATTATAGGAAACTAAAAAAACATGCAGTCAATAAAGATGACTCTCAATATATTGTATATGTGTACTTGAGATAGGGTTATATTTTAATAAAGTCACTGATGGATTGTAGGCATATTTGCATGTCCAAAAAAGACATATTCACCAAATTTGGTAGTCCCATCTCTTACCGTTCCTGACTTCAAAGTATTCATACAGACAAAAAAACAGCAGACTTATCTTAATCGACTGTTTACGCTGATCAAGAATATATGTATATATTAATATTCCTTCTTCTGCCTGTTAAATACATTTCTGTTTAGCACAAAAAAGCACATTCATTACTTTATCAATTTTAAATAATGAAAAATATTCTTAAATTACAATAATTTGCAGCGCACTATTCCTTTTTCTCTTTTAACTGTTTTCTCTTTGACAGTATGTAAGCATGTATATAGAAGTTCGTGAACATTGAGAACATAACGCTAGACATAAGGAGCATTATATAGAGTATACCTCGGGGAACTGCACAGTTCTTCTGCTTGAGAGTCCACAAACTGTGCACAAAAATGATAATGAACTGCACCATTTGCAGAATCGTAATATACTTCTTCCACCAGATATTTCGCTTCATCTGTGGCTGATCGATGGAGAGGTAATAGTAACCATACATAATGATATGCACAAACAGATTGAGGAGTCCCATTACTATAGCATGACCTCCGAAACCCAAGAATCGTATAAAAACGTATCCAGATAGGGGCATAAGCAAATGGTGTAGCAAATGCAGTGCAGATATTTGCTTATAACTCTTTCTCAGCACTATGAAGACTGTGTCCAGCAAATCGACATACTTGTTCAGGTAGTACAAATAAGACAGTCTACGTTCTATTACCTTTTCGGGGTTATTCTCGGGCATTATTACCAGACAGCTCACATCGTAAGGTTGATACCTAATAATAAAGCCAATTGACTAAAAAGTAATTTAAAGAACGGTTAGGGAACAAGAGTTTCTTCGTGGGTAACACATGGTTACCTACCACAGCAAGGACCAGACTGTTATAGACGATCTGCACGATATTGTACACCTTGAGAACTCTTTGCAGATTGTATGGCTTACGATTTGCCATGAACTGACGTCCCAGTTTCAGAACAAACAACAAGTATAAAGACACAATGACAATGACAGGCCAGGGACTGCGGCATAGAAATAGATCAGCGGGATCGGCGAAGGGTCTGTCGAATATTTCCAGCATTTCGATACCTCTTTGATTTTACTTAACAATCACTTCACAACATATGTTCCACAAAAGTTGAGTTCAGATCTTCACAATGATTACTGCTGAATATTCATACTTTGTAGGAGATTTAGAAATGCTGGCATAGAGTAAATACAGAAAATTTGATTATTATAAATTCAGTTAGACAGAAATGTAAAAAAAAGTACAATTAATAAAACAGTAAATTTCTGACGTCAAAAGGAAAGTAAAAAGGATGCATCTTTAAAACAACTTTAACTGTGTTCTTTCTCTTTATATGACATAATTTTACCCTGCCACCATTTTCCGTGAGGATGACTTTTTATTTATTTATATATAATAATATTAAATATATATAAATTAAATTAAAAAGTTATAGGAAATGAGAAAAAAAAGTTATTGACAACTGATTGCCAACAACACGCAGCGTTCCTAAGCGGTCCCTCATCTAAGTACCTAACCGAGCCTAACGCAGCTTAATTTCGGTGATCGGACGAGAACCGATGTATTCAACGTGGTATGGTCGTTGGCGCAAGCTGAGCGACTAAAGGCACACTTTGTTCTACCTTTTGCCCGAAGTATTCGTATGCAATGTAGAAAAGATACAACTTTCTGACCTTGACACTAACTTAGCTCACTTAAATATCTTCCCCTTCTCTAAATTTCAATCCATTTGGACACACAGAAATGTTATTCAAATCCCAAGCACCTAAAATTGATAGCAAGCTGGCAATAGTTGCTAAAGGTGACTGTGGAAAGGGTATCTTACTGTCAGTCGTGTCTGACTGTAGCGTTCGTCTGGTTTTACTTTAACTAAATCTAGCATTAACTTTTGCAAATCTTCTAGTTTTATTGCCAGTTTTACAAACCAAGCGCCTTATAAATACATTTATCATAACAATTTGAGAGTTGCAGGACATAGCAAGCTTCCTTTATGCACTCTTCTTCTTCTTTAATAGAACATAGGCGTGTAAGTAAAAGTTGGTGAACATCACAAACAACAAGGATGCCATGAAGAACACCAGGTAGATGATCCAACGCGGTACTGCACAGTCTGGCTGCGCATAAGTCCATGCACTGTAGCCAAAACAGAGTAAAAACTGAGTCAGTTGCACAATGGTGATGTACCTCTTGAACCAAAGGCTCTGCTTCATGCTCGGCCGCTGCGACGAGAGATAGTAGTAGCCATACATGACGACATGCACGAGGGCATTCAGGAACATGCACACTATGAAGTGTCCTCCATATCCGTAAAGACGAATCACAAGGTAATTGGCAAGCACCATCACGACATGGTGGACGAGATGCAGCATCGTTATCTGTTTGTAGCTCTTGCGCAGCACAAAGAAGACCGTGTCTGTCAGATCCACAATCTTGTTGATATAATAGGCGTACCACACAGCGCGATCCAATGATTTCATACTATGATCTATGGGCAGAATGGTTAGACATCTGAAGTCGTACATTCTTTCCTTAGTGAGATTCCAGATGAACTGGCAATTAAATAATATTAATATTATTATATATGAATATAATATTACTCACCCCGATGAGAATAGCACTGTTGAACAAGATTTGCATTAAGTTGTAGACTTTCAGCACTCCTCGCAGCTGAAAGGGCTCCCTGTGGGCCATGAACTTGGGTCCCAGCCATAGGAATATCAAATAAGAGGACAATATGAAAATCACGGGTCCTGGTCCGCCGGCAAACGGCAGCGTCACGGGATCGGCGGCAGGAATATTTAGAAACTCGAACATATTGACCAAAAAAACACAAACTGCAATCTCGCTCTGATCCGTGTTCTTTGTAGTCTCAAGTGCGTCTGTCACTAGACGGGCAAGTCGAGCTTGAACTATAATTAAAAATAATACATTTGTTCCTCAAACGAGGTGTTAACAGTCGAGACTTTGCACTCGCAATTACCTTGAAATTATAATTGGGTGTGTCCACTGACCTATAACGTGAAGATTCAACCTGTACTTAATGTGCATGGAAACAGTGACTCGTAGAGCTATTTCGAATATGAACTGCCTAATGAAAGTGACTGGGTGCACTGACACCAAATATTCGAAGTCTGTTTGTAAATATAGTGACAAAAGATAAAAACATATCGGAGCTGACTAAGAAGATTTTGCATTCTTTCTGACATTGCAATGATTTAATCGAAATAAATGCAGAATATTAAAAATATAATTCAGTATTTGAATATTCAGACTTTAAGAACAAACTCCCCCAGTCTTAAATAAGACTTAACAATATTCTGACATTGGCTTTTTATCCATTCCTCTTTTGTGTTTAATACTTGCTCGAATAGATGATTTCGTGAGATAGCGCAGATTGTGAATTTTAGCGACTGGTTGAAGTGTGCGCACAATTCCCAGAACTGGCTTTCTGGCCCCTGAATAAATGGCTAATTAGGTGGCGCATAAAGAAAACTGTCTAATCGTGATTTTTGCATAATTTTCAAAAGATTCTTCCAGCAAGGGCTTCACTTCCTGCACAACCACAATGGGAGACCCTGAACCCTAAAAAAAACTTGAATGAAAGTGCGCGCTGCCTTTGAAAGGCAAGACACACCCTGCTCACCACCCTCCTGAACCCCCCCTCTTGTGTCGGATGGAATCCTTTGTGGCTCTGCTCCTGTTTGGGCTGTCGCTGTCGCTTTCCTATCGCAGCGACATGGCATAATTATTAATAAGCATCTCTCTAGCCCGATCCGAGCAGAGCTCACCAAAATTAATTTATCACACGGCTCACATTTTCCATTTGCCACAAGGAAAACGTGCAACGATTCCTATCAGTTTTTCCCCTGTTTTCCCTTTACCTTTCGCTTTCCATTTCTCCTTTCGCTCGGCCTGTCTATCAACTCGGTGCGCGTATTATTTTTAATCCATTAAACAAACAGGGCCTGCCTGTTGTGTGTGTGTGAGTGCGTGTCTGTCTGTGTGAGTGCGTGTCTGTCTGTCTGTCCGTTATCAGTAAATGGTCAGAATGGTCTTTGATTTTCCTGCCAGCACAATGTGCCTCGGGTTTTCAAATTCAGTGCCCCGTTTCGGGGTAGATAGCAACGCCTCCGCTTTCTATGTGTGTCTGTGTGTGTGTGTATGTGTGTGTAGCATGCAATCAGAGAGTTATCCCCTGTTCAAATGGCCTGAGGCGAGACAGTTGTGTGTGTTCACGCTGAGTTATCATGCATAAAGAAATTTATCTCTAAGGAAAAATGAAAATAATTTAACGACTCTGACAGCACAGTGTGTGCAATCATTAATATCGGAACGGAAAAATCTATGGAATACCGCGTGACAACTGAGCCATGAACTATGCCCAGGGACAAGTATCGATCAAGCATGTGACATTTCCCCTTGTGATATGTTTCAATTTCAATTTCAATTCCATATTCTGTGGCTCGTTCCAGGTGCCTTCAATTGTCGCGGGGTTTGCTCTTCGTCCAGCTCGTCTAGATGTCATTCGTAGGGCGAAAGGGCGCTGGCCCTGCCGGATCAAAGCCAGTGGCCAGTTGGCCAGTGGAGCTTAAAGCTCATTCGCCGCCATTCACAGCTCAATGAGCAAAGAGCTCTCAAAATAAGTACAAACCCAGCGAAACCCCCGCAGTGCCAAAGCAGAACGAGCAAAAATGGACTCAAGTCGTGGGGGTGCACGACTAGCAGATGTTTGATGACTATAATACCATAATTTAATGGTATCTGCACTACAAATAGATTCACACTGTAGAAGTAAATCGGGCAAGCCTTGTTCCTACCTCACCCATAATCTTAGTCCCCTTCTCTCGTATATTCCCTGCCATAGTATGTCGCATAGTTACAGGGTATAAAAAGCGAACAAAGCAATTTGCTAGAATTACAAAAGCGTCTCTAATTGTTAAGTAAGCATAATGTGTGTAACATATGGCGAGAGAGTTCGCTGGACGTGGAATCCCTGCGCCATAATGCGATACTATATTCTATATATACGGACGAGTACTCGTTCTAGCTCGTAGGATGTGCTTGGGAAATTAAAAGCAACGTGTTTGACAACGACAATGACAGAGTGCAGGGGATTTTGTGGATGGGAAGAGAGAGACGGAGCTGTTGGGGTAGAGGCAAATAAATTGGCAAAATGTTGGAACTAAAAAGAAAATAAAGATATGTTAGCCATAAAAAGTGCTTACAAAAATATTTTATTGTGCATGCGGCAAGTCAACAAACCGGGGATGGATAAGAACCAAGAACACAGATCAGAGCACATAGAACTGGCAACTGGGAACAGAGCACCCAGCAGCGAGAAAACCTCGCGATGGTGTGCGAACAATGGGGGCGCATTCAGCAGCGGAGCTGATGAGTAGCTAATTGTAGCTGAGGGTGGAGGGGGTACACAGTGAATGGAGATTGCCTCTACAAGCATGGGAAACTTTAATGGCTGCTGGTTACGACATTGTACTCCGCTTGAAAGTGAAGAATTGTAAGGGGTTTTTATCGAAAAATCGTTACGAACTGTAGCGAATATATATTTTTACTCTTTACTGTACTTGGTAAGAGTCTCATACAATAAGGCCCTTAAAGACATCCAAGAATTGCAAAGAAGCTCCCAGGTTAAGTGCCATATGTTGAGCCTTACTTTATCAAAATCAGAGCAGTCTATGATATATCTGTCAAAGCTTTTCTCTTTCTACTGAAGATAATCGTGTAGTGAATCGAATAAAAATCAAGTGGCATTCAATTTGAACAGCATGACTGGAGGTATAGAAAACGTAGAGTCGTCAGATAAGGAGACATCCAAAAGAGGCAGTTCCATTACCGATGAGCATGAGCAGTCGAAGTCGCAGAAGATCCACACTAGATATTTCTACAAGCGGAAGGAACAACAATCCTTACCCTGGCAACTACGCCCTGTGCCGATTAGCCCATATGGCTGGTACCGCGTGCTCGTCTACAGTCACTATAGCGGGTACACTGTGGATCAGGTGCTGGACAAGCTGCGCATGGCAGTGGCTCCTCGTAGATTCCGCTATTACTATCTGCATGAGGGTGGCGAGCGGGATGTGCCACGAGACTATCGTGCCACATTCACCTTTTACGTGGACAACTACAAACTCGCAGCAGACCTGCAGCAGCGCGGGCATTGTCCTCCAATCATGGGTTTGCTGGTGAATGACAGAACACCGTACATCAAGGTAGATGACGCCGTCAGATGGAAACTGCGCAAGGTGATCACGTCCCGTTACGATGCCAGCAAACGCTGCCTGAATCTGTCTCGCCTCCACGCGGACGAAGATTGGGGGGAAGAGTTCTGTGCTATGCAGCAGGTCGAGTGCTTTGAGGCGATCGTAGACATAATAGAGCAGGAGATGCCGCAGCTGCGTCGTCTACTGCTGGACAACAATCATCTGTGCTACTTGGGCAGCTTTCGCAACGTGGAACATCGTCTGCCTCGGCTGCAGTGCATCTCGCTGCAGCGCAACCAGTTGAAGTCGCTGCGCACCTTGAGCGTCTTTCAACGCCTGCACCTGACCGAGTTGAAGCTGCGGCGTAATCCGCTGCCACGCAACTATGAGCAGCAGGTGCTGCAAATGTTTCCACTTCTCAAAGTTCTTAACTCTTATGTCGTAAGACCAAGCATCTCCACGCAGAAGAGTAGAGAGATTGTCGTCAGCATCAGCGAGAGCGAGAGTGATAGTGACAACGAGGTGCAGCTTGTGTCCGTCAGCGAGCGCAAACCTGCTGTGATGCCCGAGCCGAGGGTCTCGTATCTGGCGCCGCATGAGCAAACCCCGCAGCTGGGCATAAGGAAGTTTGTGCGTCGCTTCCTGAAGGCATTCGATGGGGAAGACAGGCGCTCGAGTCTGAGGCGCTTCTATTACAGGCATGTGATGGTCTCGCTGACGCTGTCCAAGGAGCGCTCCTTGCTGGCATCTTGGTGAGTGGGAGAAGTCCTTGAGAATCCTATTCAATACAATCCTATACAATTCCTTGCTGCAGGGCGGCGCCATATGTAGAGTTCGGCAAGCAACTTCTGGCAAACCGTCACGTAGTACTGGATATGTATGCCTCCTGGCCAAGAACCCAGCATTTGCCGTCAACCTTGACCATGGATCTGACGCTGGTACAACCTAAAATGCTGTGTCTATCCATAACTGGCAGTTTCCAGGAAGGCATCGGAACGACAGAGCTTCTGCGTCATTACATGCGCTCCTTCATACTCACCCGTTCTAAAGATTCCGATGACTTTCGCATTGCCAATGAACTGATCTATTTGGGCCGCCAGGGTCATGGTCAGCGGCAATTTCAGTCCACTTTCAATCCAGAGCAGCGCCATTTGTTGATCAAATTGTCGGCTGAGACACGCCTCAAATCCCGCTGGAGCAGCAGATTCCTAAAGGACACCAATTGGGACTATCAGCAGGCCTTGCTGGCGTTCCAAAGACAGATGCGTCGTGGTGAGATACCCGCGAAAGCCTTCGAGGGTGGCACGTGACGACGTTAACGACGAAATGTTTTCCCAATGTGGCCAAGGGGAAATTGAAAATTCCACTGATTATGCTGATTACATTTTATTTGAATTTGATGGCAGGGTATATTGCGAGTACAAGGAGTTCTGTGAACTATTATGTTTAATAAATAATATAAACTAAAAGCTATAAACTAAAACCGAAACAATGTAAATATTAATTAGTTATTCTAGCCTTGCCGGATCAGTCGACTATCAATTTTAATAACAGATTCAAACTATGTTAACTTTTGGAGCGCCAACAAAGCGCAGCCTATCGATACTTTTGTGATTTTAAATCATCCTAAACAACAATAATCAAATTTCAGCAACTTGGTAAACTTTTAGGTAAGAGTATTCCAAGTTCGTCGCGTTTGCTTGTGATCAGTCGACTATCAATTTTAATAACAGAATTATGTTAGATTCAAACTATGTTAACGCCAATCAAAACGCAGTCTCTTTAGTATCGATGCTTTTGCGATTTGAAATCATACTAAACAACAACAAACAATCAAATTTCAGCAACTTGGTAAAGAGTATTCCAAGTTCGTCGTGTTCGTGTTATTTAGTTTTCCCCACCCAGGTAGAAGTCAGCGAGCACCCTTCGCTTCGAATTGGGCATTTAACTTGTCGTTAGGGTGAATTTATAAGCAGCTTCTGCGACTGTTGCCGGTCGGGCGTCAGGCATTCGTCGCAGCAGCCTCGATTGCCGCCGGTTCTCGGTCTCCGGTCCCTGTCCCGGTCTCTGCCTACTCTCCTCTCTCCTCACCGTGCCCCCCTGACGCGATGACTTCGGCCTCGGTCCCGGGCACGGCCTCGACATCGGCCCGGCCACGCTTTATTATCATCTGCCCCTTTTTTTGTTGCTCTTGTTTTTGCTCTGCTGTTGCTGTTGTTTGTTGTTTGTCGACGACGTCGACTGCATTTCATTGAGCGTAATTCCGTTGCTAATGATTTTTGGCACACGTAGCGCTACTTTCGAAATTAATGCGCTATAAAACAGCAACAACAGCAGAAACGGCTGCAACGACACTGAGAAATGGCCGCTCTGCGGATAGGAAATTGCCTTGCCTCGGCCATGGGCAACGGGCAGGGGAGGGGGTGAGGGGCTCGTGGCAGAGGGGGGTTTGTATGCGGTGGGTGAGGCAACGATGACGGAGACGGCTGCGCAAATTTAATGAAACTTTCTGTTCGAATTGTTTTTCACAGCTTGACTGTGAATGCGGGCTCACAGGAAGGAGGAGTGGGGGTGGGGGACTGGGCGATGGGCGGAGAGTGTGACCAGGAAGTACGGCACGTTTTCCATGGCCGCTGATAACAGCGAGTCCCCAACTTCATGTGTATTTGTGTATGTATTTTGCGGTTTCCTACGGTTTTCCTACGCGTTTCATCCTCCCCCTCCTGCTGCTGCTTTCCCTCCCCTGCTGCTGCATAAATTTCCATATTAATTCATACAGCCTATGGCTGATTATCGGCGTCGTCATCGTCATTGCCGTCGTCATCGTGGTGCCCCCTCCCCCCGCCTTTACCCACATTGCGGTTTCGCAGCACTTTTTATTCAGAATAATCTAAATCGGCATTATTTATGCATTCAGCTCGCATTCAGCACGCAGACGCCGCATGTCGAGCACTTAAATTCGAATCCGCGGCCAAATCCGCAACCGAATCCGCATCCCAATCCCAGCTGCCACTCCCCCCGTCCCTGTGTGTTCGTGTAACATTTACAGATTCTTTCGGATTCGTATTTGCTTTTCATTTGTATTTTAATGCGCTGCACAAATGCATATTAATTTTGATACGTTGTCTGGTTCAATGCGACATACGTGAACACACCCACATACATATGTATGTATATAGTATATACCATACATATGTTTATGTGTATGTGTGTTATATAAAAAGGGACAACTGCAGTCTGTTTTATGCTCGACTTTCATTTGAGTTTGAATTTCCATTTATCTTGCAACCTTATTGGCAGTATGAAGATATTGTATGGATCGTGTATTCTATTGAATTGAAAATATTATATAAAAGTGTCTTAAAGAATTAAATTTTTAATACTTTTGAAACGTGGATTAAAATAAATTATTGTTTGATTTTTATTTGTCTTCTAAATAACATTTTCAACTTACTTTATATGTCAATTTTATGCCCGACTTTTCTTTAAACTTGTATTCAATTTGCTACCTAAGTTGTTTAGATATCGTTCGGATTATTAAAGTGCCAACTATGATAACATACATATATGGTACAGTCTAATAAAAGTTTAGTCGAATGGTATAGTCTTGAAAGTTTTATCTATTAATAGTTTTTAAATGAATTTCTAAGACAAATAACTATTTTTGCCTAAATCATAAAAAACACCTTGATATAAACCTTATTTCAGAGTCTTCCTAATTACTGATAATACCAAAATAACTCAGTCACTGATACAGATCGGACTCTTACTTTATTTACCTCATTTCAGTCAGCTTCAACGGGTGCCGTTGGTTATAAAAAGAAAGATAAACAAACGTTCTGCTAGGTAGTTTTTAATTTGCCTTAATTTCTTCAGTGACGCAAACATATTTGGATGGTATCGTATGATATGTTGGCGCCAACATTCAAACTAAGCCCCACGCAACGCTTTTATCGCCCAACCCATTCGCTCGGTCTCCCACGAGCCCCATAAAACACGCCACAAACACAGGCGTCAGAGCACAAGTTTCTAATATGGTATAGAACATACAAACTTATATATGTGTGTGTGTATATACGATATGTGCATAGATACGATGTGCTGGAAGAGAACACCCCGTTAATTAGTAACTTTAATATGAAATGATAAAACAGCGACCCATGTCATCGTCATCCTCATCCTCAACGTCGTGTTCGAGTTTTTTCTGGATCTGGTTTTGGTTTTTGGGCCCTGTAGAACCAATTTAATTTTAGTGCCATAGCACAACACAGCTGGCCCTGCAGAAAGGGTGTGGGGTGTGTCTGTCCTGCGTGTAGTGTTGCGAGTGCAAGTAAAAAACTTATCACAACTCATTTATCAGCGGCAATTAATGGCCGCTTTAACATAGCAAATATACGAGCGACCATGTATATTATATGGGAACACACACACACACATGCGTATACATATGAGTACTTTTTATTGCCTACGTCGACAAGAAACTCAAATGACATGTCATTAAGATGTAATGGGAGGGTGGTGTGGTGGGGGAAGTGATTTCGCTGTGGCTCAGTGCGTGTTGGGGGGCGTGTAACATGGTGTCAATGTTAACTACAACAGTATTATGTTAAATGCAATCTAACATAAGTTTAGAATGAAGGACAATCGAAGAGCCGCCACATAAGTATCGATAACACAATATACACAATAATTAGAAAATAAATGAAGTTGACTAAAAGTTGTTGTATATTTAAACATATGTTTTTAAAGGTACACGTATAGGTATAGTTGCTACTGGGCTACTCTACATTTCCAGAAAGTGTATGTCCACGGCATGATGATGAACATCGACGGGCGGATGCATTTGAAGGAATTTCACATAGGCCAAAAACGTAGTCCAGCACATGCTGAAGAACGAGGTGAAGACGACCTGATTCCTCGCTGGGACGAAGGCGAAATTCACCGTCTGCACGCAGGGCCAATAAATAACGCCCACCTTATAGGCATCCAGAAATTTATCGCTAACCTACAATGAAATGAAAGATAGGCGCAGAAAGAGAGGGAACAAGTGAGTATCAGTGAGTGAGGGAGCAACACTTCCCTTTCCCCCATGCAACACAATTTTCAATGGGGCCCCGTGAAAAATGTCTGCGCGGAAAATTGTAATTAAGTGAGACCGAAATCTTTACAAATTTTATTTACGAGCATTGTCAGAGTGTGTGTGTGTGTGCGTGTGTATGTGACGTGGGCGTGGCACTCGCTTGGTTAATGCTGTTAATTAAAAAAGCCTTTTTCCATGGAAATTTTTTCACTTTTTGTAACATGCGTTGCCGGCGGGAAATTGTTGAAATTATATTTATAGTTGGCAACGCGGCCAGGCAAGAGTCAACATTGCGGGCCAAATTGGCCAAAATGCCGTTGGTCTGCTTATTAAGCACAATGCGGAAAGGGCTGGGCAACTGTTTTTATGGCCAACCTCCCCCTGGAGAGCTTTAATGATACGCTTAATGCACTTTTTTACGATCAACCTTAGATGCTTTTAAATTTATTTCTTTTGTTTATTTTTTTAAGTTACTCGGGATTGTAATGAAGTTGTCGGCGAGGCGACATCGCCAAACATCTCCCAACATCTTCATTAGCCGGAGCAGACAGTCAGGACCGGCAAAGTTTGCCAATCACCAAGCTACTCCAGGTCGGAGTCGAGTTAGAGCATGTCATAGATCTCGCAAACGCATGCAAGCCAAATGAGACAACGCCGACTTGACATAAATATATGGTAAAACATTTACATTTATCAAGATAAATGGTTTCTAATGATATAGAAGTTGGCCGGTGTGCGAATCGAAGTAGGAGCTCACAGTACGACGACGACGACGACGACGAGTTGGGCCTGCCAGGCCAACAAATCAATGCTGACAACTCGGCGCGGAGACACCGACAACGACGGAGAGCGGACGGAAGGACGGACAGCGGATATTTATGCACGCTTACGGCTTCAGATACATTTGCAGATACAGATACTGAGATACCGAGCTACTCAGATGCTGAGATACTGGTACGAGGCCGAGATATAAAGCCAGATACTGGGCCAGTCGACGGCAGCTGTCGTGAGAAAATGTGTTTCCGAAAAGCTCACACATACGTGTACCTATCTATGTACACAAGTGTGCCTGTGTGTTGGTGTGTACACATGTGGGCAAGTAATCTGCAGCCGAATCCGAAACCCAATTACAAAGTAAGCAATTTGAGAGCTTTGGAAGATCAATAATGATAACGATAACCAATCGAGCGCTGACCAAGAAACACAATTTCCAGATGCGCTTAAAATCGAAAGCCCCAACGAGAAAGAAGAAACTGTGAAGAGGAAAGCAGATGAAAGACGGCAAACGGAATGGAATCGATCTTTTAGTGACTTAATGCTTTTGTGGGCAGATTTGAACGGAGCAGCAACCGTAATAATAATTCTTATAACAATTGATCGGATTGAGCGGGGATCAGTTAACGTATGTACCTCCTGTCTGGCCTGGGCATACGAGTTGCCCTCCATCAGAGTCATGAAGAAGAGAAAGGAACTGATGGCCATGGGATCATACGCGGTCTGCTCGGTGATCGCCTTGCACAGCGATGACTTGATGTCGGTGCGCGGCCACATGACGCCAGCGAGTCTTATCCAACAGTATATGGTGGGTCCCATAAAGAAGAAACCGAATAAACTGAATCTGCAAGGCGAAAAGATTACCAATTAGCGCCTGCTGTAACAGCCCGAGGAAACCCCTTCATTTTCTGTCCCACCTGAGGCACTTCATCCAGTCGTAGGTGCGGAATGTCTTTTTCTCGATCAGCGTCTGCTCGATGAGGCAGCCGCAGGGCCACAGTGTCCCGTATGATATCATGCCGCGCAGCACTTTGTATTTGTTTGTCAAATTTACAAGGTTACGAAACATTTTCGAGCTGCAATCTGAAAGAGAAATGCAAGAGAAATTTCAATAAATCATTGAAAAAACCCAGAAAGAGATTAGTAGAATATATTTATGTATCCTCTGATCACTTAAGAAATCTTAATGGGATTACGAATACTTTATAGTCTGCGAAATGACTAATTTACACTTCTGCTTATTTTAAGATATTTGTACCCATTAATCCCTTAAACTACTCAACAGATCTTGATGACATTTTGAATACTGTCTGTAAAATTGATTAATAACCTTTGGTTCGTTTAACGATAACTGAACTG
The DNA here is from genome assembly GCA_018903715.1 of Zaprionus davidi. Taxonomy (NCBI): domain Eukaryota; kingdom Metazoa; phylum Arthropoda; class Insecta; order Diptera; family Drosophilidae; genus Zaprionus; species Zaprionus davidi. The sequence goes on from JAEIGL010000003.1 coordinate 8,340,952, forward strand.
CAAAAGTACTGAACCGATTTCGATTAAATTTAAGATACTGCATGTAACATACTTCGTATCTTGTTTAATAATCTCAACAAAGACTGGAAACTGACGGACGTTATCTTTACTTTATTTGTATGTTGGTTTCCACAAAACTCGGGAACTACTCAAGTAATCTTGGTGAAATGTTGAATAATGTTTATGGTAAAGTTTTCATCTTGATTAAAAAGCTTAACATTAATTTATAGCAAACTAAATGTTTATTATGCTACAAGTCGACAAGCATCTCTTGTGGAGTTCGTAATTGCTTTCACGAAATTAGTTTCAGTGATTAGCGTTGAGTACTCGGGACAATCTTCAGGCGACTCAACAATTTGCCAACTCACTTTGACACGCGGCACCTGTCTCACTCTTTGCATACTAACAACAACAACAACAACAACAACCTTCCCTCGTACACTTTGTTTTGTTTATAGAGTAAAGTGCACCTCGAACATTCCCAGCTCATTTAAAATTTAAATGTAAATATAATGCAAATTAATGTTAAGGAAACATTTTGTTATGCCAAGGTGAGGCAAGTGAGGTGAAGCGAGGCGCGTCTGATAAACAAGAATGAGAACGCGGCCTGTTTGGACAGTTGCTCAGCAATTCCACTGGCAGTACTCCCCGACCCCATTTCCTCTCCTCTCTCACGTACACGAACAGGTCCTAGCAAAACGCAAGGACGGCAGCCCGAACGGGACAACGACAACGTGTACATGTTAATTACTTGTGAAAATATGCAACAGACTGCGGACGAGGCAGCTACGGCGAGGCAGCCTGCAATTTGCCATGAGGTATACTTTTTCACACCAACTGAAATTACCAGAGCAAGGGGCAGGGGCAGAGGATGAGAGTACCGAAACCGAGCCTGAACCTGAAGCTGGCAGCGGCAACAACGACGGCATGGCCTATTGTTGTGTGTGCCCTTCAAAGTGAACCTGCCCGCGCGTCCGTCGTCGGTTGTGCCGTGTGTGTGTGCGGGCATACTAATTACAACAGCAACAACAATGCCTGCCACAACAACAGCAGCAACAACAAGCCAGACGTGCCATACGCGTCAGTAGATGAGGCACTTTAATAGCCTCAACAACTGCTGCCTCAACTTACAACTCCCCCACCCCAGTGGGAACATCAACATCAACTCGTAACTCCGAACTCCAACACGGATTCCACTTCCACATCCATTTCCCTTTGCCGCTTTATATCTGCGGCTCATTAGGCGGTCGCCAGTACCCGAAAATACTTGAAATCACAGACGAAACTGTAGATAATATAAAGTCATTTTTGGAATGGTATCAAACAGAGATCTGTGTAGATAAAAGACAAGAATAGTAACACACATGCTGTAAAATTCATCAACTAACTATGCTACCAATTTCATAATGATATATAAACATATATGGGATATATCATCTATCTATATATTCTATTATTTATTACTTCAAACTGTCTGCAGGGTATGTGTTAGTCGATACTGCAGCGAGTCTGGCTTTTTTATTGCATTGTACACTTTGATTTCAGGAACTGCCTGCCCCGTTCGGAGTAGTGCGAGTATCTCCCGCTCTGGCCTAATTGCTTTTTATGACAGTCGAGTGAATATGATAAATCTTTTCGTGTTCTCTCTGTGTTGCTTGTTGCTTGTGTTTGTGCTTGTTGTGCGGCAACTAGAAACATTATGTCGACATTTGTCGGATAGAAACATTCTTCGCAATTAAATTTCGTGCTTCGTCTTTGTCTTTTTCTTTCCCCCATTTCGGGGTATTTCGTGTGTTCCGTCTATTTCGGCATTCCAGTTGCGTGTACACGCAACACACACACACACACACACACACTCTTGACATCTGTTACTTGATGGAACACTGAGCGCACAACGCCCCTGCCACGCCCCGAAGCGATTATGTGTATCTCTTGCCCTCGCCACGCCCTCAGCCACGCTGTCAGCAGCGCAAGTGCCTCGATGTGTGACATTTATTTGCAATTGGCTGCGGATTTCATTAGAGCACGCCGAGTGCCTCGTGGACCACATGAAAAGCCTTCAAAGGGCTGCCGTCAGGGTAAGGGGAGGGATCAGGGCGCAGGGATGCATTGCGGCGGTTGAGGATGCCCTTCAGCAGCAACAGCAGCAGCAGCTGCGGGCACTGCGGCAAATCAAAGTGCGCCAATTGAACTTGACACTTGATACCAGAGAGATGAGGGCGCAAGTGCCACAGAAAGTTGCCGAACCAGCGGAACTCTTTCCCCCTACGGGATACTCAAGAACCTGCGGCAATTTCGTTAGGTGAGGTCGTTGACAACCTCTTTAAATAGTTAATCTGAGCTCAAGTTTTACTATATTGATCTATCATAAGCTTAGTCAGACAGTCTGCAATGTGTGTACACATTTATTAGATTAACGTAATCTTAGGATAGAAAGAACTCAGAAAGGTAACTATAGATTATGTGCTTGTGTCAATGTAGTTGAATGGAGTTTCACAAAGTCTCCACAATAAACAAAGTTGAACCGTTTTCCTTTGTACATTCTCAAGAAATTGCAATAGAATCCAAAGGTAAATTCGTTGACAGTTTCCTTAAATTAGTACACTGAGCTAGCACTGAGATATGTTAGAGATATATCGTACTTAACATTCTTAACAGTAAAAATTAATGAAAATAAGTTCTTCAAACAATTTCAGAAACTATAAATTTAGTTTTGGTACACATTGCAAGAAATTCATCAAAGTATCTTCACTAAACTTAAGATTGGTAAGTACTATATAGACTGACAACAAGTTAGCAAACTTCGAATAATACACGGCAAATGTCAGCGATATTACAACATATTAATGGAAACTTTTCAGATGAACTTCGAGAATAATGACCTGCCATTTGCATCATTTCGTCAGGTACTTGATGCGATTATATCATATCATTTTGCGAGAGAGAGAGAGAGAGAGAGAGAGGCGCATGCAAATGATATATGGTTTCGGGGCAAATTGCCTGGAACAGCTGTCTGCAGTCGGTAACATATTTATTACTGTTACGTTCCGTATACCGTATATCGTATGCCGTATGCCGTACATCGTTTATTGTTCCACTCTCTATAGCAGAGACTATAAATCGCGTGTGGTTAATTGAATATGGAAAATGGAATCTCGTAGCGGTAATTTGCATTTTGTTCATAACTTATTCAGATTTTCTGACAATTTGGCTGCACTTTGTTGCAAGCTGCGAGTGTATCAAGGCCCCTCCTCCCCCTACCCTCTTGACTGGCGTACTTCTCGTATATTTGGGCCACTTTTGTATGCACACCAAACTTATTTGGCTACATGACGATAAATTTCATACAGCTCCCACCTTCCCTGCCTCCCAAAAATCATTTTCGCGCTCACCTACAACAGTAAACTATGGCAAGAGCAACAACAAAAGCAAAGCGAAAGAGGGAGAACATAAATTAAAATTAAAATGTTTATTTACGCTCAGGATGAATCAATAAAGGGAGTGGCAAGAGGGGAGGGATATGTGTGGGAAGGGGTAACAACTGCCAGGGCAGTTTCCTGTGCAACATTTGCATATTGACGCCGTTTTACGCATCATGTGAATAGGAAAGAGACGACTCCCTGGCACTTCCCCCTTGCTTTGCCCTGCCTCGCCCCGCTCGAACTGCTGCGGCGCATTTGCCTTGTGGCTTATCAGGCGAATGGAATCAAACAGCCAGTCGGAACTGCCAACAGGGGATGGGGAAAGGGAGAGAGAGGTAATGTGAAGGGGCGTGTGCAGCGCGTCCAAACCGGAGCCTGCAGCATCTTGCAACATTTTGTTTTAATTTCGCACTTTTGAAAAGTGGCAGCCGCCACTTGGACGCGCTTTTGATGTTGCCCAGCGCGGGCTGCCAAGCAACGTCGCAGTCCAAGTCCAAGTCGAAGTCACAGTCGAAGTTACCGTCACAGTCAACGTCACCGTCGCAGTCGCAGTCGAGACAGGCAGCTGTTGTTTGGCTTCAGCAGCTCATACGACCATCCATTGCGCAATACCCTATAAACTTGTGTAGTGTATAGTGGTGTATGCACTGCAATAATGTTTTAATGTGAGTGTGCCTAAAGTTCTCAGCTTATCGTTTATAATTTAATTGTTTAACTAATATACAAACAATCTCTAAAAAACTTTGAAGTTGACTACACACAAACATTATTGTATTTTTTATTTAAATTTAAACTTACTTAAAATGGAATACGATAAGTAAATAAGGTCTTAAATCTCTTATAGGTTTCATAGTTATCATTTTATATCATTTTTAAAATTTAATCTTTAATTTTTAAGTCATTTCTTTTTTACTACATTCTTTAAAAACTATAAAAATATATTGATCATAAAGTATTATAATTTCTTTTCAGTTTTTCCTAATCACGGATTTTTTTAATTGAATAATTTATTTATTTTATAATTTATTTTAGTATTAGTGTATTTTGTTTATTGATTGTCTATTTAATTTTTATTTGTTTATTCATTTATAAGAAATAAATTCTTGCTTCTTCCTTTCTTTGTTTAATTACTTCTTAATAAATAGATTTATTTATTTGATTATTATTTTTGATCATTATTTAGAAACGAATTAGTTATTTAAATAATCTATATCTTAAAATGTTCATTTTTTAATCTATTGCTGAACTATTTTAATTTGAAAAGAGTCTTTTATCTGTCTGACAGCGTATGGAAAGTGCGACTTGCTCTTGTCGTGTAATTTTCTCCTTTCATGTTTTATTATTTTATTGCGCTTTGCCTTAGGGGCGCTCTGCTGGCAACCATGCCCACCTCCGCTGCTGCCCCGCATCGCTTTCATGCCATGGCGCACTTCCTGTTGGTCGTCGTCAGCGTCGTCGACGGCACTTGCAACATTTCATTTAATTTAATTCTTTACAGTTTGCTTTGGTTTTTTCTGATTAAATTTACAGCCTATTTTCCTGCTGGGGCGGATGAGGAGTGGGAGAGCAGGGGAGGGCTGTCTAAACGAAACACTCGTTTTATTAAATATGATTATTGACTTTGCTGTCCCCTCTTTCTCTCTCCCTCTCTCCCACTCTCTCTCTTTCCCCACTCGCTTGTGCTTTCAACTTTTTCCCCAAATCATTTTCAATTCGATTTCGGCTTCATCACACAACGTTTTCGTCGTTTCACACTTTTTCTGCTGCTGTTCCGCTTTTTCCTCTGCTTCCCCATCTTCCCCTTTTTATACCCTTCGACCATTGAAAATGGTCAAAAAAGGGTATACTAACTTTGTGCAAATGTATGTAACAGGCATAAGGAGGCGTGGGAGACCCCATAAAGTATATATATTCTTGCTCAGGATCACAAGCCGAGTCGATTGAGCCATGTCTGTCTGTCTGTCCGTCTGTCCGTCTGTCCGTCTGTCTGTGTGAACGCACAGATCTCAGCTATTATAAAAGCTAGAGTTACCAAATTTGGCAGGAAGACTCCTGTGTACTATAAGCAGATGAAGTTTATTTCAAATGTTAGGTGCCACGCCCACCGCCCCCACAAATCAATAATTTAATTTTTGAACTTAATTTGTACAACTTTCTGACTTTAACATATACTTAGCTAAATAAAATATCTACGTAGTCCCCAAATTACAATCCAATCGAACAATAAACACAGAAGTTATTTAAGAAAGTATGAGCATAAAACCAAGTGCTTCTGTCAGCTAACAAGGGAGACGGGCGAGCGCGAAGCGCGAGCGCCATCTGTCGGGATTAATTTCAAAGCATGTGCATATGCATATGTGTATGAATTTAACAAATTAAACTACACGGGAACATAGGTCGAAGGGTATCCCACTGTCGCGTTTTGCGCGACTGTTGCTCTCGTTCTTCTTGTTATGATTGTTGTTGCTGTTGTTGTTGTCACAAGTGGCACATCAAAGAGGCAGCAGACGACGACGCTAATTGCAGCCAAGAGTGCCAACGCGATCGGCAAATGTATCTGTATCTGTAGCTGTATCTGTATCTGCAGCCAGTGCTCATATCTGTATCTCGTATCTTTCGTGAGTATCTCAAGGTGTGAACTTGTGATTCAGCCGCCGCCGTCGCCGTCGCCTCCGACGTGTTCCCGATACCGTTTTGTACCTTTGCAGCATGCACAATATTTTATTTGATTTCGAGCCGTGTTGTTTTTTCGGCTTTTGTTTATTGAACTTTGCCTGCTGCCCGATAGCAGCAGCAGCCCCGCCACCAGCAGTTCCAACAGCAGGGGGCCTCGTACGCTGCAGCGCCAGAGGCGGACTGCAGCGGGCTGTGGGGCGAGGCGCGCTAGTTTAAAACATATTGAAACATGTGTATTTCAGTCGATGGGGCTGCATGCGGGCTGTTTGTTCTTCGCTGCGCCATGATTTGATTTATTTGTACACAACTTTATGATATTTACATGTCGCGGCAGCCCAGACGAACCGCAGCGAACCGAACTCAACTGAACTGAACCGAACCGAAACTGGTGCTGCAGCTGGAGCTGGAACTGGCATTGAGCATTGCGGTGTCAGGGTTTGGTTTGGGGTTTCGGGTCATGCAATCTGCATGGCAATTGTAAACAGTGAGTAGTGCGTGTTACGCCCCTTTCCCCTGTTCCTCGTGCCCCTTAACCTGTGTGTGTATTTGCTCAAGTCTGTGTGCAGCGAGAGTCAACACAGGAGTTGGGAAAGCCTATGTGCTTTACAAGTTGCCTTGACTCGCTGAGTTTGATTCAGTTTACAATTGAAATGGGAATAGTGAATTTGCGGGCGTACTTTGAATTTGGACATATGTTTGCAACGCAAAGAAGTTCATGCCTATAGTATATTTATATATATTCATGAACAGGTTAGATTCTCTGTTTTAAAGCTGTGCATCAGTACATTACTTGCTACACAACTTATAAAATCAGCACGCTGCATATATGTGATTATAAATTAACAGATTAGCAAAGATATTTTGTATGAAAATCATGGAAATAGTCGATATATTCTTATGATTTATTAAGATATGACAACTTAACATCCAACATTACAATCTTACTTAGTTAATAATATATACTCAAAATTTCATTAGAATCGAACGACAACAAACAGTTGAAATCAAGGAAGCTAGTCTTACTTTTATGTTTGTCGAGTTTTATTATAGTAATCACTGCGATACTTGACTCCCTTCGTTTGTATTACAGAAAACTATCGATTTTATAACCAACTGTTCTTCAGATTGAAATCTGTATTGTGAAATCGCTTGGAAAATGTTTCCATTTGCAGATACTACGAAACATTCGGCTATCTGGAGGCAATTAATATTAATTCAACTGTTGTGTTTAGTTGAGCGCGATGATCATTAATGGGAATGGGACTGGGATTCTTGGAACACCCTCGTACGAATTATCACAAGCAACTCCTGACCAACACGGGGTTTCCTGCTTATCTAATGTTGTTCATCTGCAGCACTTCGCTTTGGGGTCTAAGCCCCTTGGCCGCTTGCTGCTCTTAATGCTCTTATGTTACTTTGGGCCCGCCATGCCCGATTATCATTATCAATGCATGTCCCGTCATAATTAATAAGGTTCACCCTCCCTGAAAGAGAGAGGGAGACCCTGAGCAACACGCAAGACGGCAATCAGTTGGCATTGTGTGGCTGGGCAGGCAGGCAGGCAGGCAGGCAAGGCAGCCAGGCCTTATCAGCAAACCCGGTAAACCCTGCAAACAGCTGCTGCCTCTGCTTCTGTTGCCTGACCCCGTTTGGCTTGCTCCGTTCGGTGTTTGCTCTTGGCCAATTACAGCCAGTTCCTGTTTTCGCAAAATTCTGTTAATTTTCTCGTTTTCACATTTTTCTTGCACGTTTAACCCTCCGCGGCATGTGCGATAATATTTTGTCTGTCTTTAGTGCCGACGGCAACCACCTACTCGACCCTTTTTTTGCTCGAGAGAAATGAAAACATCACAAACACGCTCGATTTCAAGTGTCGAAACGCCTGACAGCTGTGATAACATGGCGGGCAAACGCAACGGGAAAACAGTAAACAGAGAACGGGAACGGGAAAGGGGAAAGGGAATGGGCACTGGGAACGGGGAAGGGGGAAGGGAAAATGGGAATAGCACTGACAATGGTTGTTGGTGCCGTTACTTCTCTGGGTTCTGCTTCTGGTTCTGCCTTGTTCTCTGTCTCTTCCACTTCCCTGCGGGTAGCTAAAGTTTTAAAATAACATCAACGAGCAAAGACCCCTCACAGAGGGCGTCCTACACCCCCTTCTCCCCTTGTCCTAAACCCCTTTCCCTCCCACGCTTTTGAAATTTATGAAATCATTTTCGCATTAAAAAACAACAAAAAACGAAAGCGAAAACAAACCCAGCCAAGTAGTTGGCAACACATGTTGGAACAAAGTTGCCAACAAGAAGAAGAAGAGGAGGAGGAGGGGTGGGAGGAATACTGCAACAATTGCAGCCACTTCCTCCGCTTGATTCTCGCTTCTTTTATTATAATTCCAACTTGGTTCGCCTCGTTTTTTCCAACTGTATTTTAAATGATGTACCCAGTCCGGGACGGGGCCCGTAAGGGAGAGGACGACGACGACGACGACGACGACGAACAAGAGAATCCAATTTCGTTAGAATTTGATTGTCAACCGAAATAACGAGGCAGCACATAAAAGAGACAGCCCACAGAGAAATGGACAGACAGGGTAGGGCCAGGGCCAAGCCAGGGACGGGCCGGGGACGGAGCTAAAGAAATCGAGCGGGGCGACAGATTGTCAGGGACACGAAGCCGACAAAAGCGAAAACATTGAAATTAGAAACAAAGAAATATACGAGTTTTGGCATGACATAAATACTTGCATTGAAGGAGAAAGAGAATGGGAGAGGGGGGAGAGACAAAGACAGAGAGATATACGAGTTTTGGGTAACCTCTCAGTACGCACAAGTGTCAAAAACAGCAGATGACAGTTTTCGCCGATTTCAGACAGAATACACATACTATATATAACATACACACATCCACATATCTCTCTCCCTCTCTCTCACTCAGCCTCTTTCTCTGTGTGGGCACTTTAGTTTAGTTAGTTTTGTTTGGGGAGGATGGACGACGCAAAATTGACGTTTTGTGTAACCCCAGAGTGAGATTTGATGGGTCACTATGGTAGGTCGTATCTGGCATTGACAACCGAATTGGAACACAGTCGGCAGTCGTTGATGAGGATTCATTAAGTGGGCGGGCAAGGGGCAGAAAGAGACAGGCAGAGAGCAGCGAGGCAAACTTTCCACATATATTTTTAAATTATTCCTTCAGAGTTCCTTTCTTTCCCAACTAACTTTTATTATAATACGCGGATTTTTGAATTTTCATTAAAAGCCTGTAATACTTCAACCCTCTAAGGTATGATTGATCCGACTGACAAGCTGCGTTAATATATATGCAAAGTAGTCTGTAATCCTCGAGCCCTGAGGTTGATTCGTGCTGTCAGTTTTTACCCAGAAAAGAGAATGAAATTTGTAAAACTGAAAAACCTTTATTAAATGTCAATATTACTCAATCGGCTTCCCTGATTGACATAACATTTGTTTGCCCTGTAGCAACAACAACAACAACAACATGAGCAAGAACAGCTATCAATCAGTTGTTCTGTATAGTTTTACTATATGGAGTTCAATGTGCCCCTAAATGGAAATGGATTGCTGCAATCGCTGCTGCTTCACCGGTTACAGGTCTAGAGTGCCCCGTGGGGTTACGTTGAACCCAGTAAAGAGCTGTACCCAAATTTAGACCCCGGTTCAGTGCACTGCTATAGCTCCGTCTCTCTCTCTCTCTCACTCTCTGTGAGCAAATAAATAAAATGCCAACACAACTGTCAATTATGGACGTAGTGCTGGGTCCAATAAACAAGCGTGTGCAGGCGAATATAGTAAATATGTACTATATGTAGATAAAGTAATGAGTCTCTGTGTGTGTGTGTGTGTGTGTGTGAATACTTTATATATGAGTAAACAGCAGCAGCAATTGAATTTGTTGACTGGGCGGCTGCTTGATGGCGTAGGACGTGGACGTGGACGTGAATGTGGACGCAAACGCCGACATGTCTGTCTGTCTGTCTGTCTGGCGGTCCGCCCAATTGACACATGCCACACAAACAGAGACGAAATGCAACGTCAAAGTCATTTGTCACGCGCCGACTACGAGCAACGGTATCGATGGGGATGGGCGAACAATGAACCAGGCCTCGTGGACGATCGCAGCGGGAGAGGGAGAGGTGGCGATGCCGAAGGCCGATACGAGAAGCTTACAGAACTAAATGTTGAGCGTGCACACTAAATCAACAATTATGCTGCAGATAAGCAGAGAGAGAGAGAGAGGGAGACAGATAGAAAATCCCTGCATTTCGGAACATGCCGGCCAAGTGTGGCTCAAATGAACTTCCGCAATTATTTACAATACTCCGTCGCATATCCCATTAAATTGAGCAACATTTCTATGCCACGACCCCTTTTTATCAGTCACCCCTGCCCTACCCCCTGTCAGGGGTTGCCTGACTGACTAACTACATTGACTGAAATTAGTTGCCAGTAGCCGCAGCAGGCAGCAAAGCAAAAGGGTGCAGACACCCTCTTCCCTGCCCTGCCCGTAACCTCGATGAATTCCCTATGAAACCCCGACGAGTCTCCTCCGTATTCCCTCTGCACCCCTGAGTAACCCTGCGTGTAATTTCATGCACTTAAACTCGCATTATATTCGTTTCGATTCGTTTCGTTCGTTCCTTTCTTTTATTATTTCACTCTGTTAATTTTGTTGTTTGTCTGATTTAGTTCTTTTTTTTCTCAATTCGTGTTTTGTTCTGTCCGTGTTTTTTTCGGAACATCATCGTTTCATTCCCGCAAACCTAAGGCGCTCTTCATTTATTTATAATTCCTCCACTACCAGCTGAGCTGAGGTGTGGTCATTATCTCTGGCCGATTCTTCGGCGCGGGGCCGAGTCTGTAATTACATTTATGGCCTGCGCCCGTCTCCGGATCCGTTCAGCTGTCCAACTGTCCAACTGTCCAGCCGGGGGCTGCGTGCCGTGTGTTAAATTATATGGCCAGTCATTGCAGTTATGAGCACAGTTACATGAGCTTGTCTCTCCATCCCGCTCTGCCTCTCTAACATATGTATGTTATATCTGCCTTCTCGGGGCCTTTAGCTGAGGGTCGCTCGTTATTAACTGTTTATCAATCAAGAGCTTTAATGAACTATTCTCTGGGCGAGGCAGGCAGGCAGATAGGCAGACAGTCAAACAGATTTCGAGGGTTCGTAATGCACGAACTGCAGGTGGAACAGCGCAGATAATGTGTATAATGACGATGGTAATGATTATGCATACGAAATGCACATGGAACGGAGGGAATCATTAAATATCCATTAGAAAGAACCTTGCCCAATTACTTCATCAACTTTGTGCACACTCACAGAGATAACAACAACTTTGCAGAGGGCCGCGACTCTTATCAACTTTGCAGAAGGATTTAAAACTCATTTCAGTCAAGAAAGTACAGCGAATGTAGCCCTAATTAACTGGAGCAGTCTCTGAGTTGGGGATTTCAAATGACTCGATATAGTTTTCACTTTTTTTAGAAATTCACTCAGTAGAGCTAAAAGCTCTTATGAGTTTGGGAGGCAGTATAGAGTCGGCACATCAAGGTCCCTACAGCTCTAGAGGTGTTGATTAGCCATACATAAAATACCTACTCGACTACTCCCTACATCCGTAGTTATTCTAGTCAACCTACGGTCAGCGGTCAAGGGATCTCTTTTCAGCCACCCTTTTATTAGTACCGACTTAAATACTCTTGTTGTTTATACTCCATTCTACAGTCCATTCATTGGTACCTACGTAAGTACTCCAATCATGGTTAGCCAATTCTCTACTCACTGATAAAAAATGTGGTAACAATTGATACTATTTTCGGACATTTTATACAAGAAACGAAGCGATAAAACAAATTGCTTAGGGCTTATGAAGTAAGTAGGTGTAGTCCATTAAAAAGTACTTGTGTCACCAGCCTTGAACTTGTGGCCAGTACATTAGGGGTCCTACTAATCAGACAGTATAAAGACTAAAGACTGTATACATATTGTAGTACAATTTATATCTACTTTGTGATTGGTTTCTTATTAATCTATTTTCAGTTTTGATATGAAAGGGCGTTTTTGGGGTACCCTTCTGTAATATTGTATATCAAATACCGTTGAAGAACATTTAACTGCAGTAGTTTTCAGATCTTATAGGAATGATTTAGGAATACTATGATTTAATTATTATAATACACTAAAGAAGAACAAATACAAAACTTAAGCCTCACAAGAGAAAGCAAAAGAAAAGTATAATTCATCACTCAACTTCAAAATCAGAGAACGCTAAGACATACGCAAATGTTAAAGCTCATAATTATGATAGTTATGGATTTATTTATGCACAGTAGTTTCAGTTCTCAATCGGTCGAGACTGTCTACCAGATAATGCGGGATAGCATTGCTGCTGATGGTATAGATGGCATCAGTATTCAAGCCAACCCACCCACAGTCTGCTACTGTGACCCATTTGATATGAAGTAAGCACACACACACATACAAATACTATATAGTCCGTCTGTAGTTCTCTGCAGCATTGTGTGGCAGCTTAACCCCATTTCGAAAGCATTTCGAGCAGCAGCAGCAGCGCAAGAATTACATTTAAAATCGCGCCAAGTGCCAAGCCAAACGCAAAATCAAAGAAAAGAAAATTAACATGAAGTGAATTTCGAAAGGCGCAGCCTGTGCAGATAAGTACACAGAAATGTCAGTGATGAGGAGGGGCAGGGGTGCCGAGGGGAGGATTACGGGTCTGAGGCACAAACGTAAAATTTGGCAAGCATTCGCAATAGCAGAGCAGAGCACGTGTTTATAGCGCAAGAAATGTGGAAACTTTTATTTCCTAAGAGACCCACTGAGACAGCCAGTCGACATGGACGTGATGGACAGACGGACAGACAGAGGGACGGACGGACAGACGGACATGCAAACGGACTACCAGCGAGACAGAGAGAAAGAGAGGTGGACAGACGGACAGGCTGCCGGACGTCAACGTAATCATGAGGCAATTTCTTCTCTTCTCTCGGAACTAGCAACTGCAATTTGTAGTCAGCGATTTCTTAGCCAGCCTTCTCCGCATCCGCCTCTGCCTCAGCCTCCGCCTGACTGGCATTTTTGGGGGCAAATGGGACAGCTGATTTCGAATGCTGTTTTTTGACCCACTACAGCTGCAGAGGGTGCGTATGGGTGTGTGTGTGTGTGTGTTCTTGTCGCAGCTACTTGGGCAGAATTAATCTTTTTTTGGCAAATAAATCATGAGACATGTTGGTTCCGTTCCGTTTATTTTGTTGTATTTGCAATTTGTATGAAAAAGCAAGCAAGAACATTGCACAACAGCATGACCGACTTGCTGATGCTCTGTAGGTTGAGGGAACTATTCAGTAACTGATGCACTGATTTATATTTATCTTTAAGCAAACTTTAAGAAAACTATGACTTCGACTTATAATTTCAATATATAATAAAATACATTTGAACATGAGTATTAATATTATATTATCCAAATACTGAAACAATGTACTTTGTTAGTGATATTAATAATCATTAATAACTTAATATCATCAACAATATATTGATGCTTTATGGTTTTTTAGAGTATATAAAAGAAAGTGCAACTTTCTTTGTTAAATTGAAGTTAAGATTAGAAATATTGAATTACACATAACTAAGTCATAACTATATATGAGAATGAACACTTTAAAAGCACAAGCTAAAGTCACATGGGAAACACAGAATACATATATAAACACAATATACATATATATATCATATACCTATATACAATACCATTACCTACATACCTTATATACTTATGTATACTGCACTTGTCCTTCCACCCAATCATTAGATTTATTACTTGGCACCCTGTGCACTCCCCGAGTACTCCCCAAACTACACTACCACAAGGGCTCTGTACTATATACTATATATATATATATATGCTTGTCGGTCTGTTTGTTTGTATACTTGTTCGTATTTTTCGCCTTCTTTCGCATTGTTTTCATTTTGAAATAAATAATGCTTTGAGCTGTGCAAGCTGCTCGATTAATATAAATCAACGCCCGTTTGTGTCATCCCACTCTACCCCAGGGCAGAGTCGTGGGGAGTGTGCAACGGGAGCTCAGTGCTGCAGGGCGGGCCTGGAGGCGACTCGGGTCTTTTGTCAGAGGGTGTGGGGATCTTTTTGGGGTAGGTTGAAGGGGGCGGGGCAGCGCTGGCTCAACTTTTCCTTTGTGGCTTTAATGAAAGTAATTTATTAAGTAATTTCTAAGCTTTTAGTCGTGACGCTTGTTGTTGAGCGTTTAATTAATTGGTTTTCTTATTAAACGTCAGCTGAATGAATAATGCATAAGGTAGCATTAACCTCCCCCCCCAGCTTCCCTCTTGTGAGATTGTATAACCCTTGTGTGTATGTAAATAAATACAAAAAAACACACACACCTGAACTGATGTTGAATTTCTGATGAGGGGGAGGGAGAGAGAAGTTATTTGCGATCCATCAATTTCAATTATGATAATCAAATTGAAAAGCTATCACAGGGCAGTCTGCTGCAGGACAGACCAGCAGCAGGACTCCTATGCAGTTGGTATATACCGCATTTAATACCCATTAGATACTGCAGCTCTGCCTGCAGCAATTCGCATTCGGACTGCGGAACGTGCTCTTTGGCCAGTCCCAAGTGGCATACGTAAGTATGAATACGAGAGCGAGTGCGACACTGAGTGCGAATGTGAGTGTGCGAGTGTGAGTGTGAGTACTTTCCAAGTATTTGGACAACGGTTGTCGGCGTCGTCGTGTTGCATGTTGTCGTTGTGAATGTTGTCGCCGTGCTTGTTACGAGAGTCTTGTCTTGTAATGAGTAAGCGGCGCTCTGCAAGAGCCCCAGTTACATCTGTCGTAGATGGCTTGTATGTGTGTCTGTATCTGTGTGGTACTTTGTTGCAACTGCTGCTGCTGCTGCTGCTGATGTTGCTGCTGCGAACGGATATGCAGAAGAAGCGAAACGTGCTTTCCCAATAACGTCAGACAGACAATGACAAAATAAAAACGAGAAACGATGCGAACTTTAGTTGTTGCTGTTGTTGTTGTTGTAGCTGCTGCCCTGTGCTAAAAACTGTGGCCAAAAATAAATAAAAATATTTAAAGAAAACTGTCAAGATTTGCATTTATTGCTGCTGCTGTTGTTGTCCCTGTTGTTGTTGTTGTTGGCGTCGGTGTCGTGAGCGTCAAGAAATGCACATGCGATAAAAGGTTTCTTGCCTTCTTCGTCTGTGGTATCTGGTCTCGGGTCTCTGTTATATGGTATGGTACTATCTGCTGCATGGTATCTGGTATCTGGTATCTGGTATCACTACATAGTATCTGGTACCGCCGCACAGTGCCTGCTGTCCGTCTGCGTACCAGCTTAGCTGGCATTTGCATAATTTGCATAGCGAACAAACATTTGCGCACTCTGTGCAAATATGGAGTAAAAAAAGGAAAACAAAAAACAACAAAACAAATTGCAAGTTTTGCGGAAAACAATAATAAATACTGCGATGAATAAAATACTGAATACTGAAATTATTTTGGTTATTTGACAATTTGCACTTGTGTCAACTTTAATTGCAAATTGTAAATTATTTTGTGCTTAGCGATTTTAATTGACTCACCACAGCAGCAATCAACCACCAGGGCCCCCTTCCCTACCAGGCTGCACCCCCCCTCTAGGGGGTACTCGGGTTTCCCCCATCACATTTCTAGTTTGTTTTTCAGTTTGTTTTTTTTCACTTCTGACTGTTTGTATTTCACATTTGTTGCGTATTAATTTAATTAGTTGGCATTTTGTGGTTTCAAGAACCCTCCTCAACTGCCCCTGCCCCTGCCCCTCTCCACCTATCCCCATTGCCTCATTCCAATTACCGATCGGCGCCACAGAACCAACAACATCAACAGAGCCCGTAGGATTCGTGAAACTCTCTCGGGCGATGGTAACAATGAGATTAAATAGAAATGTGGGTTTTATTCAGTTTGCAGATAGCGAAAATGGTTTGCAAATGGAAATTCAAATGCGGGTTGCCTCGTTTGTTTTTTGTCGGCTTTGTGGAATTTTGCCATATGCTAAATAAATTAAAATTGTATTTCATTATCCAGATATGTGTGCACGTGGGTGTGTGTGTCTGTAATAAACACATTTGCATTACGCGCAAGTGGAGAGCAAACAATGCGTGGCAAAATGAAATTCATATTGAAAATTGAACTTGGTAATCGCTTGAAAAGTAACTAAAATTGCAACCAGTTCATTGAACTGACATTCTAGGCAAGGAATAGTTTGAAGAATACTTAAGAGAGAAAGTCTCGTTAACTATTCTAATGCTCTACTAAGCTGTGCTAATTACTCAGGTGATTGCACTCACTCTGTATCATTGCAGAGATTAATCAAGCAAAAGTGAATAATTTCGCATTTAGTTGGCAATGCAAGCCCGAAGACACACACACACACATGGACGCACACACATGTACAGGCAGTAAATATATTTTCATATTCGGTTAACAATTCAATTTAAATGTAATTTCCCGTTTGCGAAATTGCAAATTCCAATAGAAAATGCTTGCAGCAAACGTAATAAAATCACACTGAAATAAGTCAGGCAGTCGGGCAGACAGACGGATAGAGAGACAGACAGACCGAGAGACAGACATCCAGACAGACATACAGAGAGACGTACAGACAGTCGTAGAGTGTCGGCATTCGAAGTCCCCGGTGCAGCTCATGTTGTACGTCATAATTTCGCATTTGGCACGCTGCGCAATCGATTCGCGCTTTCGTCATGAATTGATGAAATAAATACAGTTGGCAACACTTGAGTGGGAGCAAAGTGTTGCCAAATCCCTAACACTCTTTTCCCTTTGAGCAGAAAATTGTAGAAAATGTAAATACTTTTAAGAAGTTCAATTTGGAACTGAATATTCTATATAGTTTCTTCCATTTCATTCATTCCATATAGTGTAGAATTCAGTATTGTACAGGATATTCTTGCTTCGATCAAGCGTATCTTTTTTGCCAATTTTCGACAGCATTTTCGTTTCATTTGGCATGCGGACAATGCGGCGTATGCGCAATGCGAATACATTTTCCACATTTTTTGACTTGTGCTACAAAAAATAATACGAAATGTTTTCGTTGTTGCGTAAAGAAAACAATTCCGTTTTAATATTTATAATTTCATTATGCCTGCCTGCAGGTGGGGGGGGTGGTAGTGGCAAGGGAGGGGAAGGGGTTGACATCGGTTTGCCATTTAAGTGCATTGTCAATTGGATTCGCATAAAAGGCCAAGTCTGGGCAAGTCTGATTGAATTGCGGCCTGCGACATGTGCGTCATGCGTGTGTTTTACTCGATTTCGATTGAAATTTCGATTTATACTTTTTATATGCGTATTTATTTCATCAAGTTGATTGTGATTTGTTTCAATTTCATTTGCAATTACAAAATCGCATTTTAATTGTAATTCGTTTTTGATGTGATGTGATGAATGGCGCGTTCTTTGTAATTGAATTTCCAATGAGCCTCATCACCACACGAGGCGTATTAAATGCGCATTAAGCGTAGTCATAGCGCAGCCCCTTCCTCCCCCTTCCCATGTGCTGCCCCTCCCTTTACTACCCCTTTGGCTTTCACTTCTCTTTTGCCCATTTCCTCTGTGTGGCTTCCTCTGCCCACGGGCAAGTCCACTTATCGACCACATTAGCCTAATGATTTCGTCAAGTTTGCCAGCTCCAACACTGTTGTTGCTTAGTAGTTGTTGCTGTTGTTGTTATTACTATTGTTGTTGCTGTTGCTGCTGCTGCTGCTGTTGCCATTGTCAGCACTTAAATGCAGACTTCATTTGGTTAATTGCATGGCAAACGCTCCAGTGATTAATGTTAATGTTAAGCGACGGCCCTTTGGGACCTACACAGCGCCTTCTTCATCGCAAACCCCTCCTCCCCCCCACCCGTCTATTCCTTTATGGTGCCTCTAAAAGAAACCTGTTCGCTTATGATTCGATTCGATACGATTTTCTTGAATTTTAATTTCCCCTCGTTTGTTTTTATGCGCTGGAAAGGCAAAATCGATTCTCACTATGTGTTTCTCTCTGTTTTTAATGCCAGTCCCATTAATCGGAACTGTGCACTGAGCTGTTGATAATTGATAGGTGAGTCCGCTGATCGATGTCACGTCGTTCACTTGATGGGGAATTTCTGAGTGGAATGTCTGTCCATAATGAATGCTTCCTCGCTAGTTTGTGATTCGAGGAAGTACGTCAATTTGTCAATTAGGCAAACATTTATAGAGAGGAAGATTAAAATTAATGGAACACAATATATACAAGGCAAATTTGACTCAGCTTGTAATACACCAGGCAATGAACTTTGGAAATAAATTTTACATTAATATTCCATGGGAAACTTACGAAAAAATAACAATTAAAATTGTTTACAGAACTTGCGAATAATAAAGAATCCCAAACGATTATTATACCCTTGTTAAGGTATATAATTTTGGACTGGAGTTTGCAACGCAACCTTGGGAGACAACTCATTCCCCACATATATATTCATTATAAATCAACATCAACAGAAGAATCGAACTAGCCCTGTCTGTCCGTCGGTTGAAACTCAAACAAGTCTCTCTGTTTTAGAGCTATCTTAATGAAACTCGATACACATGCTTCTTATTGCTGCATGCTATATATAAGTCGAAACGAGCCGGATAGGACCAATATATCGTATAGCTGCCATACAAACTATCGGCCGATTTTTGTTATTTGTCAAGATTCTGCATCTCAATTTACTATAGCGAATTAATTCTATATATTTAATATGCATATAGAATTTCATCAAAATCGGACAACTATATCATATAGCTGCCATAGGAACAATCGACCGAAATTAATGTTTTTGTATTAAGACTAGTTCTGATTTTAGATATATCAGTGCCAAAGTGAACAAGTATTGAATATACACAATACCATTCAGTTGTGCAGCATTATATAGAACTATTATTGGAACGATCGGAGGGATAAGAACCTGCAATTGAATAGTACTTTCGGCATGCCAAAGGTAACTTCTGTTTTCCTTTTCAATTAATTTTAGCTGCTCTATAAATTTTATAACGTGTATTTTAACTTCAGAAAAATATAGAAACATAGAAAAACATATCTTAATACCAGAGATTACTAATAAATTAAATTTGATTGATATTTCGAGTTGAAAGCAGCTGAAGATTAAATATATATTAAATATATATTGACAAAAGAACTTCATCTAGCTGAATTTACAAGCCCTTCTTCTCCTGATTGGAATCCGAAATAGACTTTAATCTCTGACAATATTCATTCTGATATAAGCTATTAAAAGTGCAGTTTACCTTAAGAGAAGGAATTCGCTTTCAGCGCCAGCAAAGCATTTCAATTATGATGCCCACTTGAGGCATCTTTGCGAAAATTCTAATCATTTCCCTCGGATGTTACCCGGCATGGAACACAATTTTCTTTTCGCTTTTCGAGGCAGAGGCTGAGGCAGAGGCAGAGCGAGATTAGCGGAAGGCGTTCGCCATTTGCCATTTGCCTTTGCTGCGACGCCCATTGCCCCGTAAGTGGAGCAAGGCTTCTCTAGCTCGTTTCGCAATCTTGGCACGATTCCCCCCCTGCCACTACTCCTCCTCCTCGTGGCCAATCGACAACTGCCCATTTGCATGACCCACTTGGGAAGCGAGAGAGAGAGAGAGAGAGAGAAAGAATTAAAAGCGAAGCCGAACGATTCTACTGGCGGTGTCACTGGGGGTTAGCTTTATCAGGCCATTACGTATACGCCGCCTTGGCTGCCTCACATGCCTCAGCACTGACGTTGACGTCGTGCAATTGTCGCCTATTTATAGCCGCCTTTAATGAGCAAATCACTTCCGACAAACGCTCGATTGAACTTTCGATATAAATAATCGCGTCGAGCAATCGACAATTAGCAATTTACGATACACAATCACGTCCCTCCCCGCTCCCCAGGGGCAAATAAGTACTCCATTAAAAATTCCACACTCGATGTCAGGGTGTTATGCAAGGCCCGCATTGAGCACTGTTTCCACACGATTCTAATGAAATATTTACCCAAAATTCAATTTAATTTGATGAAACTTGTTCGTGGGACGCGACGCGACGAGAAACTAACTGCAAATTTGGCCAAATCTGCAACTGAATGTCAATGACAGGGCGGAAGAAAGTGCAGAGCAGAAGCCGAGAGAACTCAGAAGAGAATAGAGATCGTCGACACGAGCATTATATGATCATCATCATCATCGTCATGCAATGAGAACCTGACGGAGAACCCAAATGACGCGCTACCATAAAATGTATCTCAGTATCTGAGTATCTTTGTATCTCTGTGGCGCTGCTGTATCTTGTGGTTGGCAGTCAATATGTTGCATTGTGAATTGCCTTTCATTGTGAGCTGTAATTGTGCGGCAAGTTTTCCTTTTTTATTCATTCATTTATTTTATGTTGCTGCTGCTTCTTTTTCTTGTTTTTTTTTCTTTGCAATTTTCTGTGCATTTTGTTGCCAACTGCCAATAAGTTCGCCATAGGCTATTGGCCATTGCCTCCTCGACCTGACCATCTTCTTCTCTGTGTGCCGCTTCTACACAGCATTTAATTGCACGTTTTGGCCAAGCAACAACAAGGCAAGCGACAACAACAACAACAGCAGAAACAACAATAACGAGATGAACAACAACAATGGCAGACATAAAATAACTAACTAAAGGCAGTTTTTGTGGTTTCGCAGTCGCTCTTTGGTCGCCGGTTTTGTTTAGCTGTTTATTTTGGTCTCTTCTCTCCTCGAGAGACTCCTTCTCCTCTTCCTTCTCCTTCTTCTTCTGCTTCCCCAGCATAGACAATGTCTATATTAAACAAAAACCTGATGCCTCCTCGACACGTAATGAGTTTTGTGGTGAGCAGATGCCAAAGCATAAATATGCGTAATTACACAGGAGAGATGGAGAGAGAGAGAGGGAGAGGGAGGTGGAAAGGGAGAGCACTGAAAGATCGACCTCAAATCATAGGTAGCATTTTTGTGAAATTGATTGAAGTTTTAAGCAATTATTTTAACAACAAAAGAAAGGAAATTGATTGCAAATATTTTAAATCGAAAATATTAATTAATAGGAGCATGTGTTGTAAAATGTATTATATTATATATTATTATATTATAATTAAAACGAGAATGAAGGATTCTTTTTTTATATCTTTGCAGGTTCTTATCCCCTTCGATCGCTCCAACACTAGCTATATATAATACTGCAGAATTAAATAATATTGTGTATATCTAATGTTATGTCTCAGTTTGATTAGTACTGATGAGCTAAGGTATTTCTTAAATGAAAACTGCTCTGCATTCTACCGTTTGTTCCTATGGCAGCGATGTATATGTTGTAGTAGTTTAATTTTGATCAAATTATATACGCATATTACTGATTAATAAAATACAGTAGACTATGTCAAAATACTATATATAACAAACTTATATAATGACATAAGGAACAATAATTAAAGACATTAAAATATTACAAATTGTACAGTATTTCAAAAGATTAATCAAAGAGTATAAAATATAATTATTCAATCATTTTTTGTAGTTATAGAACATCATCTCAATACATCATAATCATTTGCAAGTTACAACTAATTTAGTATGGCTAATGAACAGATATTCACAGCACATACACAGACAATTAATTATTAGCACACTTATTCAGATCTCACACGACAGTCCTTATAGCTCGAGCATAATGGGTGGGTCGAACGGAGCTGATGGCTTTACTTTACTTTCTTTCAATCCATTGCCGGCTAATGCTTGTTTTGGCAATGTTTCTCAGCTGTGGGTTGTCTGCCTGTTGCTAATGTTGTTGTTGTTGTTGCTGCTACTGTTGTTGTTGTTGTTGTTGTTGCTGTTGGCCTACCCGTACTTGTGTTTCACGTCTAACCTTTGCTCTTAATTTCGTTTGCCCTCTTTGGCGCGATATTCGAGACGAGTTTCTTGTTGTCTCCAGTCGCCGTTTTGCCCTCATCTCTCCCTCCCTATTCCCTCTCCACTACCCCCTCTTCCCTCATCACTTGCCTGGCAATTTGCGGTATTTTCTCGGTCTCACTCCTGCCCGCACTGACTCGTACTCAAATCACGCTGCCCCGAAAATATTTGCCACCAAAACAGACCCTATAGGTAAGGTCGCAGCCAGGTACAGCTGACTGTATACCCTGCATGCTAATTAGCCGACGCTGGCAAAGCTTTTGCCTTTATTTCCCATGCGTCCATTATTATAATTTTCTCTCTCTAGCTGTGTCTGTGTGTGTGTGTGTGTGTGTGTAGGTTAGGGTGTCTGTGTGTTTTCGCCAGGTTTAATTAATGATTTCGCTAAGCTGGCTCGTTCGGTTGTCGGTTGTCTCACCCAGCCATTGCCGGGGTTAATTGTGTGTCAGGGGCATTAGAAATTTGGCGAGCATTGGCCTCGTCCCCCTCTCCACTCTCCACTCTCCTCCTTCACCCTGTACCCATTCACCGCTGTTTGGCAAGCGCGTCGCCTCAGTCCTCAGTGCTCAGTGCGCCCCCTGGCAAAGTCCGCATCCAATTGTGGCCATCAAAAGCAGCGAGTGCTGCCACTGTTGCCACTGCTGCCTCTGCTGCTTTTCCCATCTCGCCTGCAGTTGATGTGGCCCGCATGTGTTGCCAACACGTGGCAGCAACAGCAACAACACCAACAAGAGTAACGCTTTGTTGGCTGCCCCGCTGTGCATCCGTTTTGCAACAGATTTCAGCACGAAGTGGAGACGGGAACAAATCATCCCCGTCTCCCTCTGCTCCTCCTGCTAATATGTTGCACATAGAACGCTTGTTTTGCAACAACAAACTTTTGTGGACAGTTACGCAATATTTATTTGTATGCAATACCATGAAATATACCCTAGAATATGTCTGGGGTATACTAAGTAGTATTTATAAATGGAGCGCATCTCTCTCTCTCTCATCTCTCTTTAAATATGTATATAGAGTCATAAGTAATGAAACAATCCATTCCCTTTATCTTTGCTCCTTCCTCTTACAGGGTATTTGCGCGTCGATCAACTGCATTCCAAGCACTGTTGCTGTTGTTGTTCTCCCAAGCAACACTCCCAACTTCCATGTGCATTTGCATGTGACCGATTGAGGTTTATGAATATAAATTGTTTGTTAATTAAATGCAACATCAGCAACATCAACAGCAACAGCTAAAGCGCCAGAACAGCGACAGTAACAAACAACAACAGCAACAACAATATTGAATAATTGTCTACGCTTTAATACCGGAAATTGATTAAAAGCTCATTTCATTTTGCCAGCCTCGCGTCGTCTGCTGCTGTTGCTGCAGTTGTTGGTGTTGTTACTGCTTTGGCCCCAACTCGCTGTCATAATTTGCCATTTGAAATGATTATGGGCCTTACACACACACACACACAAACAGACACACACACATACACACATGCTCGTCTACATAAAGAGACATTCTGTAATTGCATTTTCAGCTGCATCGCTGATGTTGTAAAGGAAATGTGTATACGAGTAACATGGATATAGATAGTTATTGCTATTGCTATAGCTATAATGCTAATGTGCTCGTTGTTGTGTTGTTGTTGCTGTTCTGATTGACAATGTGTGTGTTTGTGTGCCTTGGTTATTGGCCTGGCTTGTTTGGCTTGCTATCTTTGGGGTGTTTAGAGGTTGCCCCGATGAAGAACTCTTGGCTTAGTTGAACTTGGATAAAATGAACTGTATCTTAAAAGATTGTTACAAAGTTAAGGTGCATAGTTGGTGTACAAGCACGATAGTTCATTACTTGTATACCCTACTTTTAGTTCCACAGGGTATGCCATGTTGAATTTCTCACAGTTTTTCTTTACTCACCTTGCATTCAAAGTGTGTGTTCCAAATACTCGATGATTCTAAGCTCAATTCAACTCTTTGACAATGAACTTGTGATACCCATGAAGTTGTGATTTGAAGTAAGCTTAATCTCTTACACAAATTACAGGGTATACACCACCTAAATTGCATTCTATTTGTTCGCAAACATTTATTTCACAAAACCATCGCCAGAATGCTGCCCTGTAATAAGCAACTTGAACTTTAACTGCCTCCGTCAGCTTGCCCAACGTCAGTCGTTATTCTGCCACTCCCCTTCCCCGCCTGCTGCCTGCCGCCCTCTTTTCTCCCCACCTCTCTGGCTCCCCCTTTGCTGTTTGCGTCTGTTACAATTTTCCTCATCTTTCTCTGTCGCTGTTTGCCATAATTTTACTGCCAATTTTAGTCGGCGAGAAAGTTGGCCGACTCCACAGCCACGTCTCTCTCTCCCTCTCCCTCTCCCGGCTCCGTGTTCCCCTCCCGCTGTCCGACTTTGTGTCTGGGTCTCCGGGTCTGATCGGCTCTGGCATTGGCTTTGTTGTCGCATTTTGGGTCTCCTCCTGCACTTACACGTCGCATTTACGTTGCGATTTTTATTTCCTGTAATTTTTACGATATTACTTATTTTTATGCACCGCACGACGCACCACTTGCCAGTGCAGAGTAGGAGTAGCAGTGGAGGGTGGCCAAGGGGTGGCCTCGTCTGGTATGGTGGGTTTTTTTCTGGCGTCGTGGGTCAAGGGGCTGCCAAGCTTCGTTTAGCTTTCATTTTAGAATTTAATGCCATTTTTATGGCCATTTGTTGTGGTTGTTTTCGTTGCTGTTACTGTTGCTGCTGCTGCTGCTGTTGTTGCTCTAGTTGTTCTCGTCGCTGTTGCGCCACATTATTGGTTTTTCAAAATTCAAATTGCGTCATAAAAGAAATTAAAATAAAACGAAAAGGAAGAAAAATGCCCTCGAAATGTTTGCGGGATGTGGGAGGAGGAACCTTTCGATTGAGCTGGAAAAACCTATTGGAAAACACAAACAGCATTCAGTTGGAATTTGTTGGTTGAGTTCGTTATTTACTCAATCTTTGTTGTTGCTGCAGTTGTTGTTGTTGTTGTTATTACGTATTATTTTTACAGTTGGTTGGCTTATTTATTCTCCAGCATTTGTTATTATTTAATTTCAATATTTATGCAGCTTGTCTGGCGTGACTGTGGCGCATTATAATTACCCGCACACACACACACACACAGACGCACGCCACTCACAAAAATGCTAACCACACCCCAACCCCCATATGCCCTCCCCCTGCCACGCCCCAAATGAACGGGCAAGCACAATTTTCAGCCGCATAAGTGTGGCTTGAATAATGCTAAAAGTCTATTTCGAATTTTGTTATGGCTTGCGGCTTGTAAAATTGTTGCTGCTTTCATTGTTTATGGATCCATGCATATAGCATGTACGTCCGCCTGAACGTGCTGCTATGGAGCGACCTCGTTTGCTTGCTGTTGTCATTGATGGACTCGCATAACTGCGATCTATTGCATATCGCTTCGTATCGTATCGTATTCATGTTCAGATCGCTGCATATTCAATTTGTAACGGTACATTTGGGTTACACGACAATTAGTTATGGTACAGCGCAAGTGGGTTATCGATAACACAAGGTAATCAAATTATAAACGCACTAAATAAACAAACAATAAAGTTTAGCGATATTATGACAATGGAAACTATCGTCAATGTTTTTATGGAGCTGAAAGTGGGTTGGAAATTGATGATATAATGAGTCAAGCTTCGCTCACCAGGTTAGTCGTCAATTAATGTACATTGTTATTGTAAATATCTTGCAATCTCAGCATTTGCATATATCGATAATAGGAATTGTCTATCAATATCGTAAGTATCGTATATAGTTAAGTTAAACTAAAAGTGGGCTGGAAATTAATGATATAATAAGTTTAGTGTTAAGTTTACGAGGATATTCATTAGTTGGGAAATAATTATCTTGGAATTTCAGTATTTGCATAAATCGACAATGCGAATTGTATAAGATCGTGCAAGCAGCGCTAAGTATTCCATTTATATGCCCATATATCACTCCGTTATATGCCTCACTAGTGGGGAAACTTCGCTTACACATCTATTTATAATCTGCAATCTTAATAAGGCGCATTGTTTATATGCGAGCTGCCAACTTGAGGCTTACTATCTCATTTCAATTAGCAAGCAATCAGTAATGCAAAATATTCATAGAGTTACGTTAATCTCGTTTAACAATTGAATGACTGTCGCTTGACTGTCTTTGTGGGGCTTAATGCAATTCAAGCTGCAGTTTTTCCAATTATTTTCCCATAACATTGATGACTTTCCCGGGGCCAAAACTGATTACCACTTCAATCAGCTTTCGAACTCGGACGATTGTTTACCAATGTCTGGGACACTATTTGGCTTAGTATATTTTCCCTATAAACACTTGAGCAAGCCATGGGCAGTCGAGAGGACAGTGTAGAAAAGCGGGAGATGGTGGCAAATACTTCGTCATGCAATCGTCTCGTCCGGCATCGAACAGGAGAAGCTTCACTTAATGTTTTTCCAATTTATTTTCATGCCAACTTTGAGTTTCCGTTTGAGTTTTGCTTTGGTTTTGTTGCCATTTTAGTTTCAGTTGCAGTTTCAGTTTTATTCTCCAGTTGCTGTTTTAGTTTTTCGGTCTCGGCAAAAGTTTCATTTCAATTTTGTGCAATTAAATTGAGTTATTTGCCACTGTCTGTCCTTGGTCTCTTTCGTAGTCTGTTCTTGGTGACTTAAATCCGTCTGCCTGCCTGCCTTGTCTGTCCCACTGTCTCTTCGACTCTCTATCTGTCTGTCTGTCTCTCTCTGTTTGTCTGCCCCTCTGTTTGTCAGTCTGTCTGTCTGCCTGTCTGTCTGTCTGGCTGTCAGTCAGCGTTGTGTTTCAAATTAAATTGGCCTTTGTGCAGCGGTTATTGGCAGACTAATGTACGGCGCGGAGCAAAGCACTGAGCACACATGTTCGATGGGTTCCATTCCTCATCGGCTGCCGATTCCTCATCGAGTTGTCCACTTGTCCACCAGTCCATGCCAGTCCATCGGACATGCATACAATAAAAGCCAAATACAACGGCAAACGCTCATTGAATAAATAATCACAATAAAATATACGAGTACTCGCATGTTCAGCCTGCCACTCGCACTCACAGTCGCTCGCCTCGACTCGCTTTATTCGCTTTTCGTTGCAAAAATACAACCAATTTCCAATTTCAAATTCCAATTATATTGCTCTACGCTTTTTATTATTATTATTATTATTATTATTATTGTGGTTGTTGCTGTGAAAAATCAATATTGACGAACGT
Organism: Zaprionus davidi; assembly: GCA_018903715.1. Taxonomy (NCBI): domain Eukaryota; kingdom Metazoa; phylum Arthropoda; class Insecta; order Diptera; family Drosophilidae; genus Zaprionus; species Zaprionus davidi. The sequence continues at coordinate 8,368,369 of JAEIGL010000003.1, forward strand.
TGCAAATGTTGCAAGCAAGTTACACAATGGAGTCGGCTGTCGCTTTGTGCGCTTCAAAAATCATCGCCATCAAATTAAAATTGGCTCAATAAACTTTCATAAAAGCCAGAAAACTAATCAGGAATAAATGAAGAATCATTCAAGTTCCAAGAAAAAATAGATAAATTTATATTTTATGTTGTAAAACGTAAAAAGGTTCATAGAAACTCATTGATATTTAAATTAATGAATTTCTAACCTCAAAACTTTGAGTTATCATTGCAGTTGGTATTATAATAGGAATTTAAGCGGGTTCTGTAGTTATGCAATAGAACAGAAGCTCATCAAACCATTTATCACTTACACATTGGCATTTTCATTGATATTAATGCTCTTTCTAACCTCAAAACGTTGAGGAATCATTGCGCTTTGTTATACTATATATCTTGCAATGGCAAATAGGTTCATCAAAACATTTAACACTGTCAAAAAGTCATTGATATTTCTATTAATTAATATTAATGCTCTTTCTAACCTCAAAACGTTAAGTTATCAATGCAGTTCGTATTGTAGTGGATCTTCCAGCAGGTTCTATAGTTATGCAATGAAATATAGGCTCATCAAACCATTAAACACATACAAAAACACATTGGTAATTTCATTAATTAATATTAATGCTCTTTCTAACCTTAAAACGTTGAAGATTCATTGTTAATCATTATACATATGTTAGATCTTTCAATGCGTTATGTAATAGGAAACTGGCTCATCAAACCATTCAGCAATAACAATTAGTCAAAACGATTCAAAACTGTCGTTAAACTCCGATTAATTCACATTTAGTGACTTTCTAACCTCAAAACGATTAAAAACTATCATTAAATTTCTCAAATTGCAGTTGTAAAAAATTGAACAACTTTACAGAAATTTATTTAATTACTTTGTGGCAATAAATGCGGCGTGCAAATTGATTACTTCAGTTTTCTCTCGACTTATTCTTGCAACTCGTTTCCGGCTGGTTTAGCTCCACTGTGCGTGAGGCTGCAGATGCCGCAGATGAAGCCACAAAGTCGCCAGAAGGACACAAAGCGAGTCAAGTCGAGGGCAAATGGAATCACAAGAATAAGCGACAGTCTGCTATGTATTTGCATATGTATATGTAGGTACATATGGTCTATATAGTTGTATATATATATTATATACCATATGTGACTCTGGTCGAGCATTGCGCATACGCCATGTGTGTTCGTGTGTGCTCTGCTGCCTTGCAAGAAGTTTGTCGCGAACTTTGTGCAAGGGCTCGACAAGTCGACACTAATTGCTGCTGCTGCTGCTGCTGTGGCATGTTGCATGTGGCAAGTGGCAGCAGCGAAAACGGACACATCCGTTACAAGTGCCCAGGCTCCTCCTCAATCAATTTGGCCCAAGCGGAAATGTTGCGATGCCATCCAAACAAATTGCTTAATTACAAAAATATTGCTAGGAAGTTCTGCGAAGTCGACGTCGAATGCGAATCCCAAGCAGAATCTGAATGCCAATGTGAATGTGAGTGTGAGTGCGAGTCACTCATTCAAATAAGCATGAAAAATTGCAGGCCCAATGTGGTTGCTGATGTAGTTGTTGCTGTTGCTATGCTGCTGTTGTAGTTGTACTTCCAGTTGTTGTAGATGTTGCTGCTGCTGTAGTTCTTGTTGCTGTTGTTGCAGCAGCAGTTGCTGATGTAGTTGCTGTTGTTGTGTTTTGTTGTGTACTTGCAGTTGTAGTTGTTGTTGTTGCTGCAGTTGTTGCACTCGCCAGTCAAATGTCTATAATTTAAGCAAAAACAAGCGACAGATACAAACAGCAACAACAACAATTACAGCAGCAACAGCAACAGCAACAGCAGGCAAATCATTTGAAGTTGCAGTTGCCTTTAGTTGTTGCTGTTGTTGTTCTCTTGCCTCTTTTCCATTTCTGTTGTTGTTGTTGTTGCAGCAATGTTGCAAAATTTATGCACGCGGCTGCTGCAAAAAATGTAGCTGCCTCCGCCGTCGCTGCTGCTGCTGCTGTTGCTGTTGCCTGGCTAATTTGCTGCAGCCAGCAGCAAGCAGTGGAAATTGTTGATGTGCAAAAATGTTGTTGTTGTCGTCTTGTAAATGCCATAAATTAGTCGCCGCTGCCCGCAGACGTTAAGCGGAATTCGCAATGCATTTTCAGCCGTTTTTTTATTTAGCTTTTTTTTGTATTTTAATATTATTTTATACATTTTCATTCAGCTTTTTTATTGCTTCTTTTTAATTTAATTTATTGTGTTGGCTTCGTTTGTTGCTGTTGTTGTTGTTGCTGTTGCTGTCGCTGGCATATTTTGGCATTGCCAAGCACACTAAATTAATGCACACACACACACACATAGATATGCATATCAGTGTGTTTCCTGTTGGCGAAGGTCGTATGGGTGTCTGTCTGTGTGTGTGTGTGTGGGCAGTGGATAGACACAGCAAACATTTGCCTGGGGCATAAAATATGCATAAAGCCAAAATCAATGCTAGACTACTCTGTGTGTGTGTGTGTGCGAGTGTGTGTGTGTGTGCAGAGCAGTAAAAGATTGGAAAATTGTGATAAATGCCAGTTGGTAAATGTTTTGTTATGTGCAATGCACAATAAAAGCAAATTGAATTATTCAATCGGGAAAAAGTTATCTTTAATAGTTACGGTGGTGGCGGGGGGGATGAGGAGGGAGGGAGGAGAAAATAGAGAGCAGGCAATACAATATTTTAGCCAACTGCGTCAGAGTTTTGGCAACTTGATATTGCTCAAGAATAGCGACAACTTAGTTGGACCCACAGCACAGACAAAGGCGCTGCCCCAACCACGCCCCCTGCCTCCTGTTCAGCCCCCTTAGCTTGGTTCCACTCGTAGCCAATTTATCAACATTTCCGTTTCCGTTTCCGGTTCCTTTGCTCTGCCAGTCTTGTCAACATTAAATCGAGAAAGACGCAGAGAAATTGCCAGAGCGCGTCGTAAATATAAAAAGTGAGCTCCTAATTGCGAAAGTTTTTAATTTTATGACAAAATTATAGCAATATATTAGGGGCACAGTGGGTGGTGGGTGGCAGAGGGGGGAGGGGAGAGAAGGGTAGATAGAGGGAGAAGAGGGACATGGCAATAGAAATGTTGCTCATGGTCAGAGCGGGACAACAAATCAATGGCAGCAGGGCAATTGCTGTGCCCGCAGCAGCAGCATCAAATGTGGCAGCAACAACAGCAACAACAGCAATGAAAACCTAGAAGAACATCAGCAGCAGAGGCAGCAGCAGTGGCAGCAGCAGTGGCAGCAGCAGAGGCAGCAGCAGAGGCAGCTAAAGGAAATCCCACAATTCCCGCACAACAATGGCAAATAAATTAAATTAGTCACAAGCATATTTCAAAAATATACACATAAAACGTTTCTACACACACTCGCTCCCTCTCTCTCTCTCTCTCATACTTTCTCTTCCTCTCTCCCTAGTGTGTGTGCAGCAGCAGCAGCTGGGCGGGCCAAGGATACAAAACGAGCCGACAATAAAACAGGCAACAGTAAAAAACGAACGACAGACAGACGAACATTTTATATATATTTGATTTTATGAGCGGAGAGGACGCTTACATAAAGCCCGCCCAGGGCAAGGGTTGCACTGCCAACAACGTGGGGAGGGGGGCAAGGGAGCAGCAACGGCCCAGTTTACGACATAGTCTTGGCTTCTGCCACGTTTGCTGTTTGCTGCATGAGTATTTGCCGTGGGTGGCCGCGCTTAACTGCAAGTTGGCCCCCTTCTTCCTCACCCACTTCATGCACAACGACATGCCGAAAGCTGCCAAATTGCCCGCCCCATCAAAAAGGAAGTAAGAAAAAAAAAGCGCACAAAACCGACAAAAATAGATAAAAAAGTTGAAGCAGCAAACTGTAGGAGGATGGCAGGGGGAAGGGGGCATGGCAGGCAGGGGAGTGTCGGCTTTAAAGGCGTCTCCGATGCCGTCTGCGTCTCGCAGCAGACAGGGGGGGCAGACGCTCGAAGGACACTCGCAGTGGCACACCCACACAAAGAGAGAGAAAGAGAGAGGGGAGAAACAGTGAGAGAGTGCAAGAGGGAGAGCAATAGAGAGATACTTCTACACAGGCCAAACGACATAATAAAACCGGCATTTTTATGCATGTCTGAGTAACTTCATGAGCCGCGCCAGAGCCAAAGCCGGAGCCGGAGCCATCAGCAGCGAGAGCCAAACCAGACTGGAGGGGGACCACGGCAGTTTGAGGAGTTTTTCGCACTGCTTCCTCATCGTCGGCGTCGCAGTCGACGTCGCTGCTTCCAGTGCGGCGTTCAGTTTCAGGTTCATTGGAAGCCAACGCTCCCGTGGGAGTCCCGAACCGGGAGCGAAATTCGGAGTCGGAGTCGGCGCACTTGTCCGACATGCTCTTTATTCAGCCAGGGCACTTGCGCACTGGACGGGCGTGTCACAGGAACCCAAGACCGCAGTGAACTGACAACAAAAGGATAACAGCAACAACAACAGCAACAACAACACAGCAACAGCAACAACAGCAGCATTTTGGGAAGGTCGTTGCGAACAGTTGTAAAACGACACAGCGCACAGCTGGACCAAGGCACACACACACAGACACGCATACGCACTCTCACACAGACAGGGGTTGTAGACACACACACACACACCCCCACATACACTCTCAGACACACACTCAGACAGTGAGACTCGTCACATTTATGCAACGAGGCGTCGACCGGCAAAGTAATTAACTTAAGCCCGACCAAATGTCGATATGGATGTCGATGCCGATGACGATGACGATGCCGACGCTGCCGATGACGAGGACGAGGACGAGGACGAGGACGTTGCCGATGCCGATGTTGTTGATGTTTGCCGAGACAAAAGCCGGGCCCATGGCATCGGCATCGGCTGTGGGACGCGAGAATCGTCCTCAGACCGGGCTACTTTTATGTTGCAGTCATTTGAAAAATGCGCCATATATACAAGGATATATTTGTATACATGTATGTATGTGTGTGTGTAGGAGCATTCGTGGGCGTCTGCCTGCATGTGTGTGTGTGGCCGAGGTCGTTTGCCGGCACTTGCTCCTACATGGCTGGGACACTCATGTTATGTTTTCATACACACACACACATACACATACATATGCGTATAACATTTATATGTGCATGTATAGTTGATGCTTCATGCCTTTATGCGGGCCATTCTCGAGAGTACATGGAATATGGCATCGTGTGGCATGTGGCATGTGGCATGGTCTGCTCTGGCTGGGCCTGCCATATGCGAGGCTCCAGTTAACAAAAGATCCAGCACATTTGCTTAATGTAATTGTTGTTGTTGCTGTTGTTGTTGCTGCCACTGTAAGTGCTGTAAGTATAACATATGCTGCATGTGGCATAAATAGATTGCGCAGTAAGTTGAAATAAGTAAAAAGAGAAATTCAAGAAAAATACAGGAAACACTTGCGACAACAAGACTGAAGAGAGAGCACGCGATGGCAGAGAGAGAGAGAGAGGAGGAGCGAAAAAGGGACTGTGAGGTTGACTCAGATAGAAGGTGGCAGGTAAAAAGTAAGACTGGCAGGACTTTGCATACTTAGGAATATAAAAAGTGGCATTCCCAGAGAAAAGCATTTTCTCATATCATATGCAACATTCTCAGCGAGCTGGACAACTGATGCGACAGTTGTGATAAGCTTTATAAACCTATATTTGACTTAGGTTCACTTTGATTATACATAATTGAAAAGAAACTAGAAGAACATTTCTTATGTTATATAATGTTTACTGGTAAAAATAATGAAAGCATATCTTAGGATAATATATAATATCATTCCTACATAATATGAGATATATTATCTCTTTAATTAGTGTACTAACGAGACTATATTTGAAAATACTTAAGGCTCAGCAAACTTGAGTTATAATTATAAACAACCACACATCCATTGATTGATCCTTTAGAAAAACAAAATTTGCATATGCAAATCAAAGAATACAGAAAATAATATCATAAAATCTGTATTAGGTACACGCATGAAGTTCTACCTCAAAATAGTTAAAATCCAACTATCAAGATCTCTATGTATGTCAACGAATGATGTATGCATGAAATATGAATGAATAACTTCGTTATTCTTCGACAGCATGATCAATCTACATATGATATATGGGACACAAGACACTTAAGATCTAGATACCTTTTCGTGCAGTTCTTTATTGTTTCATGCCTTATAAATACCTCCACGAATTCGTTGCCCGTTTGAAATAATTCTCACATCTCTCGGTTTATGGGCAGCTGCAATTTCAAATCAATCAGGCAAGTTGGAAATCTGTTCGACACCGAGAGGGCCACACCTCTTGTGGTGGAGCGTGTGTTTTTAATTGAAAATTGCTGTCATGAAGAAAAGACATAAACAACAATTCTAAGAAATGGCGCAGACAATCAAATCTATTATGCGCCATCCGAGTACAAACTCGTACGACTCGAAACGACTCGACTCGACTCGAAGCGACTCCCGAGTGTCTAAGAGACTCACATAACAATTGTACAATATGCATAACAATGAAGAGCGCTTCAGTCGCCGCCTCGTTCCAGTTTCGATCCTCGAGGGGAGGAGAACGAGAGCGAAAAGCGAAGAGGAGGAGAGAGGGAGAGAGGAAGACAAGTGTTCCGGCTGCCGGAGCTGACAAAATGTCTTAGGAGAATGGAAAAACTATTGTCTGAGCCCCATGCTCAAGAGTCTTCTGTGCACGAAAACTTAAGTATAAATCAAAAAATTTATGAATTTCGTATACGAAATGAAGAGCTGAGCCGAGCCGACCCAAAGCTGAGCTGTGCTGGAGAATTTTGAGTGTCTGTTGGTCTGTTAGTCTGTCTGTCTGTCTGTCTGTCTATCTGTCTGCCTGCCTGGCGGCTGGTTAGCTGCCTGGTTGGCACTTCGGGCCGGTCTCTGGGTCGAGACCTCGACGCATTCAGCTCGCATTCAAACTAAAACAAACAATATAAACTTCAAAACGCTTCGTTGCATATCAAATTAATTACACCGAGGCCCCAAAAGCGGCCAGAGAGAACCCTTCCCGACTCAGCCAGAGGCAGCTCCTCGCTGAGTGAGTCAGTCAGTCACTTGGTGAGTCGCCTGGTCGGCCAGACTTGTTGTCAGACAACCCTTGAAGATTGTTTTCTTGTGCCAAAAAGGGGCTGCAGCCCAAACTTTTTGCACAAAGCTGCCGACTTAAGCCACTCGAAGAGGGGGGGTGAGGAGAGGAGAGACCGGGAGGTAAGGAGGTATTAGGCAGAGCAGGACAGACCAGAACAGAGCAGAGCTGACAGGCAACAAGAACTCATGCACAGTGAAAACTGAAGGCATAATTTATGCCTTCAAAGTGAATTGTTGTTCAAAGAAAACTTGGAACATTTTTCCCCTTGACGGCACCTCTCCTTCTTCCTGGTCTCCGCACTGAGTACAAAAACAGGCGAAGCCAACAGGATGCATAGAACTTCAGGCTGCTACGAACTCAGCATGCCCTGCCAAAGGGGTTAGCCTGAAATTGAAAACTTGTATTGTATCATTGAATGGAAAATATATCTTTTATGTGTTATAATACTGACGAGGGATACTGATTGAGTTTCATGTAAGGATTCGATTTGTCACACGTGAAACTTGCAAGTTATTGAAAGAGACTTAGAACATCAAGAGAAGAAGAACCCTTAGGATATTTTATCGATCACAGACAGCATAAAACCTTGAATCATCAATTATAAATGGGCTGAAAAGAGACAGTTTTCTATAGAATTCGTTAGCAGAGATACTCTGTATCTACGAGTATGGGCTGTATTCTGTTTCTTTTTATCTGTGAATCGACACCTTGCTGCATATGGGACAACACGTAATCACTCAGAATCCCAACAGGCTCAGCCTTTCCCTCTCAGCACAATGCCTGGCCCGAAAATCCTTCGAAAAGTATTTTGTTTTGTTTTCAGATTCATCCTTAGTGCGGTTTTCTCTGTGCCCGTGTTTGTATTTTTCTGTGTGTCTGCTCGGCGATGACAAAGCTGAAACCGAAACTGTGAAACAAAAGTAAAGTCTGAAGGCAGCGGCAGCAGGCAGCAGGCGACTGTTGTGGCCAGTCACAAAAATAGATGGGAAACCTAAGCCCAAAGAGAAGAGAGGAGAACTGGATCCACATGGTGTGGCAGTGAACTGGCAACATAATTGAAATGCACACGACTGGCTGATTCCCTGGAACTGAAGTCCACTCACAGCATGAATGACCAAAACTCACGCACGGACGCAGTTGTAACTTCTCCTCTGACCCCCCCCCAGGAACAGAAGGCAAACCCTAACCTGCTTTCCCTTCCACAAAAGGTTATGTCCTCTGCTATTTTAACTATATTTGTCGTTTTTATGACGACCCCCAATTCTCCATTTCTGTTTTTGTGGGCTTTTTGTTGTTCCTTCTCCTTCTGCTGCTTCCTCTTCTCTTTTTCTCTCTTTTATGCCAAAATTTTGTACATTTATTAATTCGTAATCATCTTTGACGGCAACATGAGAATCGGCCATGTGCATGTCGGCCCCGTCCCGGTCCCGGCGGAAGACTTTCTTGAGTAGAGTTGAAAATAAAGCAGTAAAATTGTAACAGATATGTCTGGCCACATACAAGATATACTCATGGATCTGTGTGCGTGTGTGTGTGTGTGTGTGCAGAACATGAGTTGCAGCCAGAGTAGTGCCCAGCGAGGCTGTGGCCCTCCGTCTTCTCCATTGCTATTGTTGTTCGCTCTGTTCTGCTGATGTTGTTGTTGTTGTTGCTGGACGTGCTATGCGCCGTGTTCTTCAGATAGAGCATTCTAGGAAATCCACACTAGCTAGCAACAGCAACTTGACTGCCCCGAAAATGTTCTCTCTGGTGTTTTTCTTTTCGTTTACGTTTACGTTTCGATTCGGCTTCAGTTTAAGTTGTTGCTCTTTCTGTGTCGGCTCTGTGTTTTTCAGCTGCTTGCTTAGTTGTGCAGAAAGTCAGATAACTTGAAATTTCACGTTGTTTTTGTTATTGTTAAGCAGACCAGCTCATGTTGTTGTTGTTTCTGCTGTTGTTGGTCGGGTTCGAGCCAGGTTTTCTGCGAAATTGTATTCTGCGCTTACTTGATAAATATTTTCATATGAATGATTACGAAATCGTTCTTCTTCTACGTCGGCAATTTGAAACCCAAATTGTGGCTCGTTGTCTTGACACTGTGCTCAAGACAGTTAAGCGAGGGGGAGGAGGTCTATAGAGATGGAGATGAGTGATATGAAATTCCATACTTAACCACAAATGAGAGACCTTTTCAAATTTAGAAAGGGCTTGGGTTTTTTGTTTACCTATCGCAGTTTGCTTACTTAATAACCCAAATTAATGAAATACCAGAGATATCTTAAAACTTGATATAGTATATAGTATATAAAGAATACCCAAAGTCACCTTATTTACAAGTTCTTCGAGTTCCCCCATCTTTGTTCAACTTTTTCTTAATTATTCCAGAAAAGTCTCTTAAGTCTTCTTAATATGCTAATGTGGAATCAGAGTTTCATCCCAGTTTGGCCAAGGTTTTATGCAAATCGGCAATAAATCCAATGCACAGCGGAATCCTAATGAGCTGAAACAGGAAAATTGTCACCCGAAATCGCTTTTCAATTGAAACTGGACCGGACAGTTCATCCATTCATGGCAACAGTAGCAAAGTATTCAGGAATTCGAATGCGAAGTACCTTAATGCGCTGCAGGGGAAACACACAGAGAGTGCGAGAGAAAGAGGGGTGCAGGGGGAAGGGGAAATGTTCCCGTATCGGAGTTGCCTTTCAAATTGATGAGGAATAACAAAAGCCAGTCCGCACACAAAGGAAAATGTTGCATAGAAAGAGACTTGCGATACTTTCAAAGTTTCCACCAGAAATACTCATGTTTCTAAGAGTGTGTTAGTGTAAGTGTGTGTGAGAGTAAGTCGTGTGTGTACTTGTGCCTCGACCCGTGCATGAGTCGAGTATTTCTCTTTCTTTTGCGAAATTAATGAACTATTCAAATGTCAAAGGATCTGTGAAACGCGACGGGGAGATAAAGCGACGGCCACGACAGACGGAAGACGGAGGGACGGACGGACGGACAGACGGACGGACGAACAAAAACGGTTGGTGACAAGAGCAGCAAGAGCAACAAAGCGGGCCAACAATAAAAACGAGTCCAGTAAAGAAATCCATAAAAGATTTTGTAGCTGCAACGCGTCGCTTTATGAGTCGAGACTCGACGACGAGCAGGCAAACTGTGCCTGTGTATGTGTGTGTGTGCCTGTATGTGTGTGTGTGTTTGCTCGCTTTTACAAAATTCAAAAAGCAATTTACAAAAGGCAACGTGAAAGGCGATACGCTTGCACACACATAGAAACACACACACACACACGGAGCCAAGGGCCGGAACCCAGATACCGGCCCAGGGCCAGAGTTGCAGCTCTAAGTGCCACTAAAGGACGACGATGACGAAGACGACATCCGTGTGCTGGTGGTGGTGGTGGGAGGGGGAAGAGGTATGAAAACGAAGGCGCTGAGCCGCAACGAATGCCTTGGCAAGAGCGCGTCGCAGTCAGTTTTCATCTCTTAGAGATGATGAGCAGCAGCGACGACTGCTCCGCTGGGATCACTTGGCAGGCAGACACACAGCTTCCCCCCACTCTCTCACTCCCCCTCCACTCTCTATTCCCCGTGGCAATACGTAAATGAGTCGTCGTCGTCACTGTCGGCCTACAAATTCGACGCTGGCCGACTGATTTTTTTATTATCATTGCATTTTATAGACAGTTTTACGAGCTAACGAAAGTGGTTCTGCCAGGCCCGCCAGAGCTGGAGCTGGGTCGGGGGACTGTCCAGATAATGCTGATACGATATGTTGATGCCGACATACATATTTCGGGTTTACGATGCAGCGTGCCGCCGCCTCAGCCGATGTGAATCGCGTAAATTGTAAATCACACTTGCCGTGCCCACGGACACTGAAACGGAGCAGCCCGGCCTGGACTGGCTTGCACTCAATGGGAGCGAGTACACATGCGATGCCATGTGCTGATCTCCATATAACCCCACTCCCTCTCCCCAACTCCCCCTCTCCCACCATCCTGCAGACAATGCATATTAGCGTAGCTCTCAAATTGTTTTTAGTTGCCGCCGCGTCTGCAAATGACCCATTGTCTGTTTTACGGTTGAAGCGGGACCAACTGGGGAGGGGGAGGTGAGTGTGGGGTGGTGGAAGATGTTAAGTGTTGCCATTAAAGCGTTTAAATTGTTGCTCGGGCGATTGCACTAAGGTTGCATTGCCAAATGTTTCAGATCTACCAAAACAGAAACACAGACAAGAGAGAGTGTGTGTCAGAGAAAGAGAGATAGAGAGAGAGAGAGAGACTGTATGCCGTGCTCATCAATCTTCAGAGCCCGTCGGCCGACATTGCGCGGCACCATGACAAGCCGCTATAGTCTTGATAAAGTGCTAAAAGATTTGCTTTGCCACAGCAAGATCGTAAATAAGCCACAAGGTTCGCCAATGCAGTCTGTCTTTCTTTGTAGCAGCTGCACACTGTACAAGGCAGCTACATAACTCAACATTTGTGCATAGCCTGAAATGCGTAGAGTATCCAGGAACATCTCAACCAAATTTGATGACTTTGGCTCTTACAATAGCTGAGATAAAGTATTTAACGAGATTCTTGCACTTTCACGCTGAATAAATTAGGAAGGAAGGTTAGCATTAAATGCAAATGATATCCAGGAATATCTGTACCCAATTTGATGTCTATAGATTATACCTGAGTTAAGGCATTAAAAGGAATTCTTCTACTTAATCTCTCAATAATCTGAACAGAGCGAATATTCTGCAGTGTGTTTGATGTTATCTATCATATATAGCGATACAAGACTAACCTGAACTCATATTAAACAGGAGTCCAGCACTTAATTACTTTAGCAGAGCGAATATCCAGTTGTGTGTGATGATATTAATTAACAATTCTACCAAATTTGATGGAACTGAACCTTATAAAAACAGAGATCTATCTGTTTATAGAGATGGGAAACTTACTTAGAATAAAATGTAGTGCACTTCTTTTCTAAGCTAGTAATTTCAGTAGGGCAGCTTCTTTTTGATGCACTTCAATCGCTTAATTTCATTGGCATGCCATGCTTTCTTATAAAAAGGCACCACAACATTACTCAACAGTTTTAGTTGCTCGGAGACGTGTTAGGTATAAAGAAACAGCTCCAACAAATTTGATAAATCTAAAACTCTGAATAGCTAAGAGCGATTCCTGTGTTGTCTCTCTAAATGCGTTAAGCGAAACTAATGGCGTGAAATTTGGATACTAGAAAGAAACATTCCTTCCCAATTTGACGAACCTGCACCATATAAAAACTGAGATCTACACACTTCATAAGAAAGGGAATCAACTTGAACTCGGGGAAGGGCAGCTGCTTGATGTGCTACCCTTAGATGCGCATTAAACGGTTTATTTCTTTGATATATCTTCAGCTTGGCCGATTTCTAATTAAAATGCAACTCCTGGTACTGCAGCAGGTGCTTCACTTTCGCAATTAATTGCTGACTGTCTCAGAAAGCGGGGGGTGGGGGGAGTTTTCTGGTCTGACTCATATGCCACTTGGCTCCCACACCTGCTCCCGAGGCATTCAACACTCGACACGTTAATGCAATAAAAATGAAACTCATTACGACGAATTGCAATGCAAACGGGAATGCAAAAGGCAAATATGAATACGAATGTGAATGTGAATGAGAATACGAATGCAAAGCGAGTGCTGCAATAATTCAGATGAAATTCGCGCAAGTCGCTTTCAATTAGGAATCGCCTCGATTGGTCACTTGACTTGAGTTCCCAGCAGAAGTTTAGAGAACTTCAATGGGAATTTCAATTGCGATTCGAATTGCTGCGGTCGTTGCTGCAATTAGGCAAATAAAATACTGAAATACTGATAAAATACTGAATAAGTAAGTCGAATTCGATTCGAGTTCTCTGCAAATTGCAGCGAGTTGGGTCGGGTTCGGGTTCGGGTTTGCAAATGGGCGATAAATTCCCAAGAGTCGGTCGGTCTCCCCTTCCTCTCTCCGTCTCTCCTCCTGCACCCCGTCCGGCTAACTGGCCGACCTTCCGTTCATTATTTGAAACTTTTTCATGTTGTTTGCATAATTTACAATTTATTATTTTGCGTTATTTATTGTACGTGCCGCAATTTATGCATAAAATGCTGAACAAAACGCTCCATTAATCAGAGAGCCCATTCCATGTAGTATTCCCACAGACCCGCACACACACACAGCCAACACACACACAGGCCTCGAACCCCGACCCGAACACGGCCACTGAGATTTAAAAATACTAATTAAGTTTAATGTAATGCACATATGCGATAAGTCGCCGGCTTACTCAAGATTATATCGAAGCAGCTCCTCTCTACCATATAATGCCATACTACGAGTATGCGACCAGCATCGCATACTATCCATACTGGCAGCATAATGTATTTGGGTGCCTGTCAGCCTCTGTCCCTGCCAACCTCCCTCCCTCCCTCTCTGCTTCCTGCACAGACGGTGATTGATGTGGCGGCTTTTGCGTACACACACGTTAACACACACACACTTACACACACAGACTGACACATACAGGTCTATGCCGTATTTGGTGAGCACAAAAAACGAGCTGCGTTAAAGCCGCATGAAGTCGCCAGCCACATCCAAAAACAAAACAAATGAGCTTGCGACAGTCCAAAGTTTATAGACTATGAGATGCCCTATACTAAATAAATATATGTTTCCTTTAGCTAGTAATTTAAACAATCTATCTACTAAACTTCAGCTGAGTAACTTTTACCATAACCAAGATCTGAGCAAAACAAAAATTATTCCAATTAAAGGAACTTTAAAACTTAATCAAATTGCATGTTTAATCAAATTGGCAACGTTTTGAAACTTCCCCTTCATCTACAGGGTATGCAAAGTTAATAAATTGTTGGCCAAACCACGAGGTAGCACCGTGAAAGCGTTGCAAATTGAATCGTTAAATTAAAAAATTAGCAATGAAGTCACTTGAGAGTTGCCCGAAAGTTGATAGGCATGTTATGAGCACATTATCGATCTCCGCAGATCGATTAAAAGACCGAAAACTGTTTTCCTGGCGAGCAGAGATAATCCCAAACAGGATTTACTATCGCACATTGGGTAATTTCGAGGCGCTCCTTATGTAAGCGAGATCTTCCTGCTGATTCTGCAATAAAAATGACATCAAGTCAGGGCAGGATTAACTTAAATAATAAGATGCCTACACTTAATTTGAGGACGCTTTCAGCTCCATCTCTGTCAGGGGAGAATTTTGTTGTTGTTGATGATGATGATGGGGCTGCATTTAACTTGTCTCAACTTCGTGAGATATTCGTCGCGCCGGCAAATCTATCATCGACCCTCATCATAATTTCGGCTCTTAGTTTATTATGATTATTTTTGTTTTCAAAACACACACACAGACACACACACACAGACACAGACAACAACTTTGTATGTGCGATGGGAGATCGAATGTCAAGCTCCACAGCTGAACAATTTTGCGTTGTTTTTCTTCTCGCTTCCTCTTCCTCTTCGTTTTTCTCGTTTTTCATTTCCCCTTGGCAGCAAGAGGCAAATAAACATGGGCGCAAACAAATGCTGCCTGTGCTGAAATATTTACGGAACGATCTATTGGCCAAATGTTTGTGAAAAAAGTTTTTCTTTTGGGTTTTTCATTTTTCCAAGAACTGGGGAATGAACGTGCAGCGAAGTGATTCAATTAAATTTGGAAGCATTCTCGTAGCATGAGACAACGATGATTGGTTTCCCTTGGTCGTCTGCCAGACGTGCCCATTTCTCCCTCTCCCTCTCCCTCTCTGTCTGTATCTCTCTCTCTTTCTCTCTGTCTGTCACTGCCTCTGCCTTTGACTTGTCTGACTTGACAGTCACCTTTGTTGGCCGCACTAGATTTTATCTATTAAAATACACCAAATTTCTTAGTCGAGTGTCTGTGTGTGTGTGAGGGGGAGAGAAGGAAGGGTGTCAGGCAGGCGTCACTCTTGTCACCCTCGTCACTTCACACGCCCGATTGCACGGCACTTGATGCGTAAGAGAGAGAGAGAGAGACAGCAGCTCATCCGCTCCCCCTCTCTCCCACTCCCCCTCGACTATTGCTTGTCCCATGCGTTGTCTTTGACATTTTTAAATTGATTTTTTTGTTGAGAAAGCCACATCAGCGCAGGTGCAGACATTCCCAGGCCGTCTAATTAGAGAGCGCCTATTCTCGGCACAGGCAGACCCACCCCCCCCCCCACTTACACTCGCCCACACAAATTGGCTTAATCAGTGAGTAAATTCGTTCATTTACTTGGAAATAAATTGCGTATAATTTACAGGCGCGCGTAATTAAAAGTTTGCTGTGCATTAATCGATTGATCAATGAAGGTAGAAAGAGGGGGGAAGTAGGGTGCGAGGAGGTAGGCTGTTAGGCATTTCGACTGTTTGTCTATTGGAAAAACTGCGCTAGGTGCGGCGACTGCAAATTGCAAATTGATTTTTATCGATTTCACATAATCAAAATCAAGAACACAAAATATCACTCGACTTCAGCTTGTTCGACCTCTTGTTCTTGTTCTTGTTGTTGTTGTTGTTGTTGTTGCTGTTGTTGTTGTAGCTCACGTTTCTGATTTCCGATTTGAGATTTCTTGTCGTTGGTTCTCTCGGCTCCATGTTCTCCTCATTCTCCATGTTCGCTCCATGTTCGACGACGAGAATTGAAAGTTGATTTTACAATTTGATAAGCATCCGCAAATTACATGAGAGACCTGCCCCGCCCCGGGCCCATAGACTTTGATGTGTTGGCATACGCCCATAAATTTCATGATTATCAGTATTTTATTTTATTAAATAAATTCTGCTGCGCCGGCCACACCCCTTGCTCGAGAGACACGCACGTAACGGCAAACTCAGCCAATTTTACTGAGATAGACCCCAAACAGGCAGATATGGGGTTGGTGGAGGGGGGAGCAGTGAGGAGGGTTGTGTTTTATGTGCAGTTTGCATGTGGGAATTTTCATTAGGCTGAGACTCAAGGCCCCTCAAGGAAGTCCATTAAATGGGGAAAATGTGCGCACATAAACGAGAAAAATAGGCTCGTAAAGTTGTTATTGAAAATTTCGATGCATGTCGTGGAATCGTAAGTCAGTAATTCCCTGCCAAGGAGAATTCGCCTTGTAATCGCGCGCAGTTATCAAAATTGATTATGAAGAGGAAGAGGCAGAAGAAGGAGAAGCAGCAACAGCAACAGCAGCTGAAAGCAATTGAAAGTCTGCTTCGCAATCATCTGCACTGAGGCAGAGGCAGAGCCAAAGGCAGAGGCACACTTGAGTCCAGTATTATAATCCAGCTCGTATTCAAAGAGGCTTTTCTCGCTTGAGTTATTTCTTGGCCAGATCAGAAGCTTTTCGGTTGTCCCTGTTGTTGTTGTTCTTGCAGGGCATCTGGCAATGTCCTTTGTTCGAGCAATGTCATTGAGACCTCACGTACCCACTTTATGAGCAAGTAGTTCATGCTTACTTCCTCTTGACTGCCTCGGGCTGCTTCGCTCTTCTCTGCTGGCCTTTTCACGTAGCCTCTCTCTATGTGTGTGTGTCTCTGTGTCTGTCTGTGTGTATGTGTGTCTGTGTGTCAACCCTCGGCAGGACATGCTCTTAAGTCCCTGCTAATTGCTTGCGTAACCTGAAGCGCTGCAGGGCTGGCTGCCTGGCTGCCTGGCGTGGCCTCTTCCGCTTTGCTTCTCTGTCTGCAGTCGCAGTCGCAGTCGCGTTGGCTCCACTAAAATGTTCATATTTCAAAAATCGTGCTCAATAAATATTTGCAATGTGTCAGGGGCGACCGCAGTTCGTGTTCCCCGGGCACTGTGGGTACTCTGTGTGTGCTGGGGTCCACGGCGAGTCGCCTTTGTGCTTGAAATATTCGCATAAAAAACGTGCTCACCAAAGACATTTGCCAAAGATTTCAGCACAGAAGAAAGAAACCAATTGAAGTGCAAATCAGGAAAGAGGAAACGAGCAGGGGAGGGGGAACAGGCATGGGGGGGGGGGAACAAAGAGCGAGCGACAGAGGAATCGACTTGCTGGAGGGATGTCCCTCATCTGTCTCTGCGTCCGTCGACAATTGTCGTGGAGCGAAATGAATGCATGCCACTTAAAAGTGTGTGTGTGTGTGTATGCGTATGGGTGTGTGTGTGAGTGTCGCCCCATTCATCTGTAGAAGACGCAACTTGAACTTCTTTCTGCGCAAAAGGCGCCAAGATGCATGATTGAGCATGATTGCGGGGTCTGGCCTGGAAATTGCACAAGCAGCAGCAGCACAGCAACAGTAACAGCAGCCACTCTCACACACACACACACAGTACACTCGCACACCCATATTCCATATACCCACATAAACCCACTCAAATGCGCGATTCACAGTTTGCCGCTGAATGGCTTCGTTTATTTTCAACACGTTACTCAAACAATGTTTTTGGTTTATTTAAATTTCTTTCTTATAGCAACAGCAGTAATAACAACAACAGCAGCAACAACAACAACGGCAACTGCACAAGGCAAGCCATGCAAATGCGGCAGCCCGCTGCTTGTATAAGTTACCTCCCCTCCCCGTCCCATTGCCTTGGCCAACAGCCTTGCCCTCCAGTGCGTTGAGGAAGCCCGCGTCGAGAGTAAACATTTGAATTTTACATTAAAGGCGGGCGGCAAAACCGAACGAAACAACAACCACAGAAACAACAAATTAAGAATGCTTCAGACGATCGCCCGACAGTAAAATACCCTTTGCAATAGTTGAAAAAAGAACTTAAGGTTAACAAAGCACAAATCCACGGCCAGCACTGTTCAAAGGCCTGCGCAATGGTTACTTTAAAACTTCTGTGTTTACAGTACGATCGTAATGAAATTTACAGGATAGTTTCATATTATAGCCATCATATACTATGCTGAAAAACTAAGTTGCATCTTTTATATTTCGCTTGATAATCCAAATGTAAAATTAAATAATTGATTAAAAACGACAGTTGACATTGCAACTCACAGTTATTGCATACATTATGTGTGTATGGATTACAAGAATGATTATGTCAAATTTGGTGTGTGTAGTTTTTATAGTTGCAGAGATCTGCGCGTTCATACGAACAGACAAAATGGTCTCGGATGCTTACCAAGAATATTTGTACTTCATGGGTCTCTCCATGGCTGCTTCCGCATGTTACGAAAGTTTGCCTCAAGAAAATGTACCCTTCCTTGTTAGCAGGGTATAAACAAAAAGAAAATATCGCAGTGGCGCAAAAAAATCGCATTTTTCTTATTTAAACAAAACGGCGGCACTGTGCACAACAAACAATTCGCAATCGTAGTCGCCGTCGTCCCAGTTTGTTCGTCTGTTTACTCTTTAAAGCGCCAATGCCAGCATTGAGACTGCCTGCAGGATCAACAGGGGGGGGGGCAGGGTGATGCAGTAGTGGCACATTTAGTGTGTGGGGAGGCAACCGAAGCGAGATAAAGATACAAAAAGCCCGCAATGAAGTTGGCGGTTTGCAGCGAGTTCAAACTGTGTATGCCAAATGCAAACAGTAAAATATTCGAAATTTAAAACTTTATTTCGTCTGGCAGACAAACGAAGGCGGAGCAGCTTTAGCTTTACTGTTATGCACAGTCGACCCACCCCCCATTTGGTTTTATATTTGCGCAACGCAACGAGCAAGAAGAAGCTGAAAAAATAAATGCATCACAGCCCGAGGAGAAGTGGAAAAGGGAAAGCGAATGGCAAAGGGGAAAGGGGACAAGACGTGGGCAAAGCCGAACAAGATTTCACGCTATGCTCAGGTTCTGCCCTTTTCTTGTCTTGTCAAAACGCCTGACAAACGATAAGCGAACGTTCTGTCGGAAACGGAATCGAGAATGGGAATGGGAATGGGAATGGGAATGAAAGCCGGGACTGGGACTGGGAATGGAACTGAATTCAAGCCTGATTCGAGGGCGTTGCCAGACGCAGCTGATTTTGATTTGTATCTAATTGTATGCAAACAGCGCGCCGAATATCCGACAGTGTGCATGGAATATGGATGGATGGTTAGGCAAACACACACAAAAAGAGACCCACAGAGAGACTCACTAACCATACACCGCATACATATGTATGTATGTATGTTGTGTGTGCGCAGTCACATATGCGGGTGATTTGTTCGATTTTTGGCATGAAGTTGATAGATTACTTCAAATTGAACTTAGTCGAAGCAGTTTCGCTTTTTGGGGGTGGATGATGATGATGATGATCATGATGACGAAGATGCCGTCAGACTAAAAAGTTTCCAATGGAACCTGACTAAGTATCGCATCTATTGTTATAAAATTAATTGAGCAAGGTTGGGACAAAGACTTCCGTCCCCGGAGATTGCATCTATCGCAGCTAGAACGGCACCTCGTTACTTGCTTAATTACACACTTTTGTTATAACTATGGGTTGCCCCATTTCGAGCTGAATAATCCTTGAAGCAAAGTATTGTATGTATCGTATCGTATCGAATGACGTGCAGCTGCTTTGTCAGTTCAGTTAGTTAGTTGTAATCGGGTCGCGCTGCACAATGCCGCCCATTATATTAACCCATAATTACAAAAGCCAACAAAGCCCAAGTGCCAGACAATTAGAAGCGAGCCGGCACAGGCGGCACATTCCCAAACCCATTTGGATTTCGATTTCTGCGCTCTTTGCATTATTTATCGCCGCGCTGCCTTCTATTTGCACTCTTTATATAGCGCGGGCATGTAATTTGCACAATCGTTTAACATGCGGCCCGGTTACAAAGTTTAGAGGGCTCCGTAATTAGAGGCACGCTGACTAACCACTTCGCATTTCGAACTTTCGACTTGATGTACTATATATGTATATATAGATGTATATATATTTGCTATATGGCTTCGTGTAGGTTTCTAAATTACAGAGCCCGCGTCATGAGTTGGTAATTAAGTGGTTTACCGGCTCGCAAAGTGACTGACACGTCAGTGTTAGACGACATCCGAGTCCAAGTCCAAGTCCGACAGCCGTTGCTGTTCCCAGTGTGTCCAGGGGCAGTTAACCCTTCCTTATTTTTGGACTCAACTCAGCGCTTACGTGGCCATTTGGAAAGGGGCCAAGCCAAGCCAAGCAGGCAAAACGAGGTCATTAAGCAATTTAATATTTTAACAAACAGATAATAATCGAATTGATCGGCCTAGGGAGACCTGACAGGCTGAGGAAGCAGGAACCCACCCCAGTGTTGCCTTGGGGTCACTCCTCATTGGGTTTCCACTGGGATTGGGTTACGACGCGCTCCAAGTTAAAGTGAATTTTTTATGACAGTTGCACGAAATATTAAGGTGTAATGGGTACAAAGCCGCAGACCGAGAGACGCGACATCTGGGAAAGCTGACAACGGTCATCGCCAGCAACCGCAAATGCGGACGTGTGGGGCCAAATGCGAGTATGGGGGGAGGGGAGAAGGAAAGAGAGAGACAGGCAGAGACAAACCTACAAGTGCGGCTTAGTGACACGTTGCTTGGTATCAGCTGGCGGCCAAGTAATGTCAGTTCTTAAGAGTCTGAGGCGGCAGCCAGCAGCAGTCTCGGCCTAATCTTCAGCGCAGCAAATAGCAGAGAGAGAGAGGGAGAGAGAGAGGCGAGATGGAAAGAGAGAGAGAGAGAGGAGTGGCCTGCACGGGCAGCTACAGGCGATGGTGGCGATAGCAGTACGACCTGCGGTGTAGTGCATTAGCTTTCTTGCTGCATGTATTTTGTGGCACAGTGGGGCAAGGCAGATAAATAACACATTTTATTTCAAATATAAAGTGTCTTAAAATGATAGTTGGATAAGTGTCTTATAATGTTAACAAAATAAATTAAATAATATTTCAGTTTGAAATATAATAAAAACAGAAATTTATATTAAAATAAATTATAATTGAAATAGATAAATTATAATTGAAATATGATATATAAAGAGTTTATTGATTTTATAATATTACTATGGAGTGAAAAAAATATATAGAATTGAAATAATATACATACAACAGGGAGTTATAAGTTTATATCACGATATGCCAATTGTCTCCATTCAAATTGATAACAATTGATAATTATATTTTATTTTATATTATATTAATTATATAATTCTTCATTCGAATTGACAACAACTGTTAAATATACTTTATTTTATATTATATTCATTAAATAATTCTTTCAAATTATATCTGATATTTACGAAATACTTATTGCTTAAATTAAATATTCAGAATGAAAAGACAGATGTGTAGTTGTGTTTATCTTTAAGTTTTATCTCCATCTTCAAGGATTACTTGCAGTCTAAGAGACCAATAAGAAAGACCTAATGGGTTCTTTGTTTGTTATTCGGGGTTTTAAATGTGGTTCATTTCACGCTCAGTTCACGTAATTCCTGTGTGAGTCGCCGTTCTCAAGGGTTCTTGGGATATCTTTTTGCATGCTGGCTATGCCGAAACCCAAAACTACTTGTCTTAATCCGCTTGGGTGCCAACGCAAGCACACACAGACACACACACACGGTCACTAAAGGGGCCGCACAGGTAAACATGAAAATCTTCAGCACTTTTCTCTGTGAATTGTTTTTCCTGCCTTCGCTATCTGGTTTCCTTTGCAATGTGTATTTACTTTCGACAGCCCGATGGGCATTTCCACGACAATGTCACACTGTGACCTCAAAATGTTTGCCAGCCCGCAGTCGTGCGACAAAGAACAGCAGAGAGAGAGAGAGAGTCGGAGAGGGAGATGGAGTAGGAGAGAGGGAGATGGAGGGTGGCAGGCAAATAGTAATGGCGATGGCGCAAACAACATGTGGCCGAGTGTGTGGCATAAGTGTCCTCTATGCAAGTGAGTGTGTGTGTGTATGTGTGTGTTAGTGTGTGTGCGGGTAATTAAAAACAACAACAGCAACACGCAGTCAACCTGTATTTTTATTTTTATATGCCGAGCAAGTTGGTCGCGCACGGCAAACTCTGCAGGCAGAGGCCGCAGTTCTCCTTGGACTTAATTACACGGATTAAATATTATACGGCTTTAGTGCTCAGCGTGTTACTGTTCTTGTGCCGCCCTATTCCTGGCCCCGCCCAGGTCGTAAAATAAAAGTTAAGTTGCGTCTACGTCTGCGTCATCTCTCCGCCTTATCGCACAAATTGCATTTTTATAATGATCCGCCCACGTCCATAACGAACAAACTGGAAAAACATTGCCATAGTCGACACGTTCAGTGTGTTGTGTGTGTTTTCCATGTATTTTCTGTGTTAATTGCCCGTTTATGTTGCCGTATGTTTTCATAGTTGACTTTTTTGGCCATTCGCAAGGAAATCATCGTCTACGGATCGAGCCAGTCCCAGCCCCAGTCCCAGCCCCAGCCCCAGCCCCGGTCCCAACATGTACATCGATAATTGTCGCCGCTTTTGGTGGCAAATCTTTTTGCCAGTCCAAGTGAAAATTACCAGCTACAGCAGCTTGTCACTGTAAGTGTGAGCGTGTGTGTGTGCCTGCTCTTTATAACGCATGTTTTTTTATGGAGCGCGACAACTCAGCCGCCCATTTCCATTTCCATTTGTCGTGTTTGCTTTGAGATAAGCGCCAAATTCATATATAATTAGAGACCCCCGTCATATGTTGCCGCAAATTGCATTAGCAACGCTCGGAAAAACTGGAACTGCAATTGGCAACTGGCAACTGGCAATGGGGTGTTACAGACTACAGACTACAGACTAGAGACTAGACTCGCTGAGCTTTAGACGCCAGCAATGTGAAACATTTTAATGAAGTTTGAATGACTTGGCGAACAACAAGACTGGGAAAATAAAGTGCTTTTGTTGAGAAAAGATCTAGAATGGCTGAAAATCTAGCAGAGAAATCTAAGAGATGTGAAAGAAGAAAAAGAAACGAAGGTTTTTGTATTCTGAATAGCTGAAAATGTTGTGGAGAAATCTGTTTGATTTTGAAACGCAGTTTATGCTGCTTGCAAAGAACTTTCATGTATCATGCGTCCCTGAGTCGTTTACAATTATTACCTGGTTATTATTATGTATTCCCAGTTGCCACGCCCACTTCCGCCTGTGTCGATATGCCCAATTCTCAAGTAATTTTAATGACTTGCAGTCCATAAAAAAAAAACCAACACAAAGCAAACACACGTTGATTATTAAAAGTGCACACACACACACACTCAGCGAGGATTATTTATAGGCATAATTAAACAAACGTTTCCATCACTCAGTCATGATGGAACAGCCCCAAACTAGCCGCCCATGCAAGCGGCTTTAAAGCCATATCACGCATACGCCCCCTTTGCCGCAGCCAAACAACAACAACAACAACGCAGGGCGTGACTGTGACTGAACCATCGAATTTTGGCATTTAATGGATGCTCATTAATCACAACTACACCACGAATCGGCAGGAATAGCACGATAATTTAGAGAGGAGGCCTGTAATTGCCGTCGCTGCTGCTGCGCGTGTGTTGGCGAAAAATCATGACATTTTCCTGTCCACCTCCCCAACTTCCATTGCAGGCAATCAAAGTTTTTCCCTGAACACACACACACACACTCACATATATCTCTGTTTCTTCCTCGTCGTAGTCGGAGCCTTATCGCATCATAACAATCGTTCGCTTTATTGATGTCATTATTACGGCAACTTCTTTTTTTCTTTGTAAATACCAAGTCATTTGTTCGCTGTTCATTGTTGTTGTTGTTGCTGTTGTTGCCCCTCTGGTCGTGCCTCATTTAGTTTTTATTATATTTTTTGTCCTCTTTCCTCTCTCGACGCTTTTATCTGTTGACCCTCGCGTCGCCTCGCTTCGCGTTATCGAGTCAAGTCGCCGCGCATTATTATTATTATTTGTTTTATGTTTCTTGTTTTGTGTTGTGTATTTTTGTTAATATTTATTTGATTTTCACTCGACTTCGTTTGGCGCGAAGGTTGCCGCGGACCGCGAGGAAACACGAATTAAATATTTGTTAATTGTTCAGTTTTTCGTTGGAGCAATTTGTTTTTAGAGGCTGTTCCGCATTCGTCGCACAAGCTGAACAGATTCTACATTTATTATGAGTATGGTATGTAAATCTGTTGGCATTAATTGCTCATCGACTGAGGCTGGGCAAGCCCCGAATTGGATATGCTAATTCCATGATGATCTGGAGAATAAAACGCCAACCTTTGTTAGTGTTTTATGACCGTTATAGATCTCGCTTTCTGTAATGTGATCTCAGCTCGAGATATTCCATTTCCATTTCCCATAAGGGTTGGCGGCAGATGAGATCACTTCGGGATCGTTTCTCTTCACGCGCTTACAAGACGCATTACGTCAACTTCCTCAACTGCGACAAGGGTTTCTCTTTCTCCCCCTCACCCTGTCTCTCTCTCTCTATCTCCCTCTCTTTCTGACCATTTATGTTGCGCCTGCCTAATCGATCTGCCATAATTCAAGCAATGTCATCGCGGGGCATTTATAGCAAACATCTCTGGCGGCACAAGTGACTTGTCAACTTTGCTGTGCGAGTAATTTAAAACTTCCTGCCAACTGATGGAGTAGGGGAGTGGGGGAGTGCTTGCCACATTAAGTTCAGCTGCTGCTGTCTGCGTCAGGCGTTGCCACATCACGCTGCCCATTAATGTTGCATGGCGCAGCACAAAAGCGTCCATTCAATGCACTCACTTGATTATCACAGCCGCAAACAACATCAGCGTCGCCTCGAAACCACAGCCCCACAGTTGCCACTCCCCCCCCCCCGTTCCCCCTTAACTGATGAAACAAAACTGAAACCCATTGAAGAGTAAACCACACATTTGTTAGGGGGATGCTCACATTTCTTGGGCTCTTCAAAACATGTTTTTGCACTTATGCATCCCCCTCACTTTACCTCCCCCCCTCTCTGACTATCAACCTGTACAATTGTCAAATGAAATTAGTTGGATTTCTGTTAGGCATTTCCCTGGTACACAATACGAGCACAAGGCCAGCGGCTCATTGGCTTATTATGTTCTTATTGTGTTGCGGCTTATGGCTTCTGTGTCTTCTGGCCTAGTCTGCCTCAGTCACTGTCTCAGTCTCTGTCTTTGTCTCATTCTCTGTCTCTGTCTCTATTTCCTTCTCTCTGTCTTTATTTCTGCCCCTGTCTTGGCTCTTTGCTCTGCTTCAGTCTCTCGTCTCGTGTCATTTTTTATGTCTTCAGTGCGACAAATGTCAAATGGGGTCGCCTGTTCGGACTTAACTTGGAAAACTATTCGCATTTGTCTACCATATATTCCATATACCACATTCATTGCCAATTCCATTTCCCCAATGCACAGCACAGCACAGTACAGCACGTGCCACTGAGGGGCGTTCTCCGAGATACTTTTGTGCAGCAGATAAAATTAATTGCCAACTCGCATTCGCAGCGAGCTTTATCCGAGAGCGGGCAACTTCTTGAACTGCCCTCAACAGCTGCCGCGGTAATTGCCCAAAAACAAAAAAAATACTAAAACAGAGAAGAGAAATAAATGTGTACCCCCTGCAGCTAACGATTTACCTCCTCCGCCCCTGCACCACACTCCCCTCACTCCCCTGCAGATACTCTTGACTTGGCTTGGCTAGTCGCATCCGCAAGATGCAACTGCTGAGATAACATGACCGGCAAACAAACAACGCCAAACATGCGAGTTCCGAGCTGAGGCCCATAGATAGAGGCAGCACACACACTCACACACACAAATACACACAGAGAGAGAGAGGGAGACAGACTCGCTGGCAATCATTTATTTGAAGCGTCAAACTCGTTTGTCTTATCTGATTATTTTACGTGGACTCTCTCTGTATACCCTATATATACATACAAATACCCTCGTTAGGTTCCCCTGCCGACTTAACATATTAATTATTTCATTATTTTCAGATCAGTTGCGCAATTATATTGGAAAATTGTTCACGATTTTTGCATATAAATGAATTTTACATATCGGGTTTGCTGAGCTGAGCAAAGAGGGGAAATTTATAATACAATTTAAGTGCATTCAATAGTATTACAACAGACAGGCATATGAGATTGTAATTACTACTTACGTGTATATATAGTGTGGTTTTAATTGAATAACATCTGAAATACTTAAAGAATTTGCACACTGGAAACATTTCTAGTTAGTGTGAATATTTACGATAATTGTGTGGCAATTTCAAGATTTGCATTTGTAAATCTGTATTAAACAAGGCGTGTTAAATAAATCAATAAGTTGAAAAGTCGTATACATTCTATGTAAATAAAATGAATTTAAATTGCAAAGTAAACATTCAGAAAACACTAAAGAAACAGAAGAAACAACTTAAATACTTTCAGAAAAATAACTTAATTTAGCAATATTACTAAAGTCGACTAATCAATATTTTAAATAAATGTTTGATTTTGTAATTTAAATTTATTAAAAGTAAATTAAAATTATTTTTGAGGTTAAGGATAAGGATTAAGGCAATTTATAATTTGTTTTTAAATGTATTTTAAATTTAATGCAATATTAAAAAATACATATAATGCTTTTACAGACGAAATAAAATCATATTTAGCCAAACTTTCAATCGCATTGATTTATAGGGTATCAAAAGTGCGAATTGCCGCGCTGCTTATTTGCTGTTCGCTGCACGACGACGACACGACAAGCTGTGCTGATGTTGTTGCTGCTGTTGTTGTTGTTGTTGTTGTGCTTGTTGTTTTGGTTGTTGCTGTTATTGTTGTTGTTGTAGCGCGCCAACGCTGTTAGTCATGCGCCGGGGCCAGCGCTTAACTTGGCTTTTAGCTTGGCCAAACACAGGCGGAGACAGGCAGACAGAGCAGACAGACTCGCAGACTGCCAGCCGGTTAGACAGACGAATCATTCATTGCACGCTGCTGTGTTGTTGATGTTGTTGTGTTGTTGTTGTTGTTGCTATTGCCGGCCCATTCATACAGGTAGTCAGCGTCGCAGTTGGCGTCGCCTTCGTCGTCGTTGTCGTCATTATCATTTTGTCGTCATCAGCGTCGTCGGCGCAAATGAAACATAAAATGAAACGCCCCTTAATAGTCACCGCCGCCGTTGTTGTCCGGCCTTATGCGTATCTTGCAGATACAGATACAAGCAAACACACACACACAGGCACACACACACAGCCTCGCAGAACGGCCCCGACTTGGCATAGTAACCGAATCGCTGCGATATCTTTGCATCTGTATCTGTATCTGTTCGTGGCCGTTGTTGTTTGCATTTTTAGCACAATTTTTCGTTGTTGTTGTTGCTGTTGCTGCTGCTGCTGCTGTCGTGGTTGATGTTGCTGCTGTCCTTTGTGGTTGTATTTTAGTTCGCATTCTCTATGCACACCACAAAAAACGAAACGAGGCACACAAAAAAAAAAGAAAGAAAACAAGAGAAGAAACCGCAACGAGCTAACGTAATCTTCTAGATACGCACAGGCCATATGTGCCTGCGTATCTGCATCTGCGTATCTGTATCTGCGTAGCTGTTGCTGTTGCTGTTGCTGTTGTTGCTTGTATCTGCCAAGCTTGGCGACTTTCATGACCGTTTTGGCTTCGGTTTCAGTCTCAGCTTCAGCTTGCACAACAGAAGCTTTTGGCCTCAGCACAGCTCAGCTCAGATGCTTTTGAACACGAAGCCAGAGAAGAGGGAGGATGGGGGCAGGCAGAAGAAGATGTACTGGCTGAGGTGGAGGCAGATGCAGCGACTGTTACTGCTTTAGAGCTGGAGGCAGAATGGGAGGCAGTTACTGTGCCAGGGAAAAAGGCAGAGAAGTAAGGAGGAACACAGCGATGGGAGACAGTGAGGGGAGAAGAGAAGGCAGACAAGGAGGTAGACAGAGAAGGGAGGCAGTTACAGTGGCAGTTGCAGTTGCAACGTTGCCAGTTGCACTTTCAAATGTCGCTGTCGAGTCATTTTGCTTGGCACTTTTCGCGTTTCGCGTTTCGCCTTAATTAATACGAATTTCCCATTATTTATGCCCGGCATTATAATTTAATTAGACGCCTTAATTGAAACCTAATTAGATTTTAATTGTGCTTGCGCTGCCAGAGTTGCCACAGTTGCGTGTGCTGTCTCGTCTTGCCTGCGTTAGGTTTTTCATTAAATATGAAATCATTTTCTATATGGAAACAAGAGCTCTCTCCCCTCCCGCCTCCCCTGCGCTTCTTCCCACCCTCCACCCCCCTCTTACGTGCGCTAATGCCCATTTTAGTCCTCGGCGTGGACGCCTTTTTGTGGTATTATTTATGGGTTGCTCTTCCCCGGCATTATTTGTCAGTTTTCGAGGGTGGTTCGACGCACTGCGCAGCACACCCTGGCCCTTCCCACATCGCCCTCCCCTCCCTTCACGCGTCTGGCATTGATAATAAATTGTATTATTGGATTTGCTTGTTGCCTTTTGTGCCCTCGACAGTTGGTCAGTGAACGCGCAGCCTGTGCTGCCCTTGGGGGCGTGATGCCGCTGATGGGGTTTTAACTGAACCTCCTGCTCCCTTTGCCCGCCTCTGCCCCCATCCCTGTGGCACCCACTGCAAATGCTGCCAGTCAGTCAGGCGGGGCATAAGTGCAGTTCGCTGTCCGCGCACTAATTGATTAATATTGCAGACGCATTCCGATTAAATATTACTGAGTTCCGACTGTTTATATTTGATTTCACACTGAACAGTTTGTATAATAAAAAGTGGAGTTTTTATAAAAATAATACAGTGGGTTGAGCCATGAAAAATCAAAATATTATACTGCATATTTCAGATTTATTTTCGTATTAATAATTTATAATATAAATCGATAACTCATTCCAGTTTGTAGCTTGTGAGAGTCATCCCTACTGCCAGCCCTTTTTCAATTGCCCGATGATGAGTTGCAGATGAAAACTCTAAAAAAGGAAAGCACAACAAATAACAGTCGGGTGTGTTAGAATGTGTGTGATATATCCGCGCACCACCAGACTTAATCGATTTTCTATTTAACTTCTACGTTTTCTTATTTTATATTGCATACTTTAAGGAGCGGTTTGGAAATTAGTGGCTCTTCAAATTATTTCTTAAATAACTTTTATGTTAATACTTCGATTGCAACCAAATTTTCAGAACATATTTCAACATTTCTAGTTATTGTGCTTATCAAAAATGAAATATTCTGCATTAAAATTACACTTGCAATTCGGTTTTTTATCAATTTACAGGGGCGGAAGGGGGCGTGGTCACATTCTAAAATAATATTGATCTGCGTGCAAAAATAATACATATTAAAATGAAATTTGGTAGCCCTACCTATTATTGTCTCTGAGATTAAGAAGCTTATACTGATGGATAAACAGTTGGCGCAAAGGTTATACTTATATCCTAAGGTTATCAGGTACAGTAATTCCAAAAAAAATAGTGTCGAAATTGATGTTCATTTAACGGCTGTTACAGCTATCGATACCCACCCGATGACAATTTCTAAGGCTGCTTGTAATGTGAGATATGCAGAGGATATTCTGTTTCACACAAGGGTTGGCGTGAGATGAGATTAACTTGTTATCGTTCAGTGCTCTCGCTTGCCAGATGCATTACGCCAACTTCCTTGAATCATAACACATTACAACCGATAATTATCGATTACAGTTACACGTGTTACCAGTTTCCTTTCCCTTCTCCCCCGTATGCGATATCCGACACACTTTTCTTGTCTGATTCGTGCTACTGATGCCAAAGCATGAGCTGCTGTCCACTCTAAGCTCATTCAACAATCACCCAAATATATCGCCCTGTGGATATTCCCCTTTTATTGCCGTTGTTCTGTTGCCCTCGACAACTAACGTACTGCAATGGGAAATGGGAAATGGGAAAATGGGAAATGTGAACTGTAACTGACATGGAAACAGAGGCATCAAATGCTTTTTAGATTGCCCACGCTCTACGATGCTGTTCTACATAACTGTGCAATGGACATCAACAGCAACAGCAACAACACTAGAAACAACAGCAACAACTGCAACGACAACAACAGTAACAGCAACAACAATAACAAGTGTTAGCAGCCCTGACTGCAGTTATCGCCGTTTGAAGTTGTCTCTTTAATTATTTAAAGACCAAAGCGAACTGCAAACCAGAGCGAACTTTAAGCCTCGAAAATGAGTTGAGCATGAAACATGACACGCCCACTAGGCTGCCGCCTCTGCTGCTGTTGTTGCTGTTGCCGTTGCTGTTGCAACTGTCTGCAGCGACCTCAAACAATGTAATTCCATCATTTATACCAATTTCGCCATTTATCCGCAAACAATTCGCAAAAAAGCAACAACAACAACAACAACAAAGACCCAACCCACTGTGCCGTACCCAAATCCAGCACAGATCGGACGACAACAACAGCAACAACAGAGAAAAAGAGACAACAACAACGTCGACAGCAGCGGAAAATCGTCCCTGACTCTGCGGCTTCAGTTCTGCGGCTGCAAGCGACGTCGCATTGTGTGCAGCTCGTTTCCGTCCCACTGTCACCTCGTCCAGTGTCCACTGTACCCTACCATAGAGTCGGGCATAATGCATTCGCCTACGCAGTATGTAACACGCACAGCAGGAGGCAGCACCTTCTGCCAGCCTGACAGGTGGCATTGCAGTCTCTCCTTCATTGTCTATCTGCCTCTGTCTCTGTATATCTTCCTCTCTATCTATCTCCCTCTTCATCTCTGTCTATCTCCCTCTCGAGCTGAGTAGAAGATTAATTATAGCAGTAGAAGCGTGTAGAATTTAGAGGAATTTACCTACGAATTGGAAAGTGAATTGATGGAGAAACTGCAGAAGATTTCTGTAGAATTTACCTACGAATTGGAATGCATAGCAGACTAGGGAAAGTAATCCCAACTATTGGGAATATTAGGCAAAGTAATCCCATTATTCACAGACTACAACAAAGGGTATCTGCTGTGTGGGGTTGGCCGCACCACTCGCCGTGCTGCATTGTTGTATGGGAACGTGCGTTACGTTCTGCTTACAAAACGGATTAAAAGGTTACACAAGAGCGTGCAGAAGCTGCTGGGCAGGGGAGAGGGGATGGGGGCAGAGGCAAACGGTGAAACGGACACGGATGCGAATGCGAATGTGGCACATACATACATACGGCGTGCGGCATGTGGCGTGTGTGGATTGTGAATTGTGCTTGCCATAAAGATAGACACACCAAACCGTACGCAGTCACAGTCAGCATCGCAGTCACTTTATTTGCAACCAGTCTACAACCCCCTTCCCCCCCACCTCATTCCACTCCTCTTCCTTCACACTTTTCTTCAGCATCATCTGGGCATCGGTAACCGAGTCTGAGTCTCGCCTGGCACGCACATGTTGGTCACGTTATGCGCATCGTTGTGTTGGGTTTCGCTATAGGGAGAAGGTGGGAGAGGAAGAGGGGAAGAGAAAGAGAAGACATCACTTCAGTTCGCTCCAGTCGCCTTGCGGTTTTCTTGCTCGTCTGGCACGACATTGCTCCACTTGCGGTCCAACGTTCATGTTTTTCAAGCACCTTCCTGCCCTCTTTCTTTCTCTTATCTCCCTTCTGTTCCCCCCCCTGCCTCTCGCTGTTGCTGCATTATGACATTTACTGTCATTTCTCTTGTCATCTGCAAAGCAAATGCGGCAAATGGCAAAATAATCAACATTAAAATAAAATTATGAAAAGCCAAAAGGTATTAAGGCACGCAATGACCAAGGGGAATCCATTAAGGCCGCCGCACTTGCACTTCATCATCGTCATCGTCGTCGTCGTCGTCAACCTCAGCAGTCTGTCTGTCTCTGTCCCATCTCTGCTCTACGTCTTGCTCTCTGTCTCTATCTCTCCTCAGTGTCTCTCTTTCTCTGTCTCCATCTCCATCTCCATCTCCGTCTTCGTCGTAATTAATTAATTATGCGGCCTGTCGTCGCCTTCCCTTTATTTTATAGCATACCGCAGGGCGCCGTCGGAGGCGAAGGTCAATTAAAAAATGTTGTGCAGCAATTAGTGCCTGACGTCGCCAGTGACGTTGGCATCGTGAGTGGGTAGTCGAGGCGAGTGACTGAGTGTGAGTACGCTGACTACCCACTCACTGCGCGAGATCCCCTTCGCTTCTCACTTTTAATTGATAATACTTGTCGCAGATAAGAGAACTGGGTACGAATACACTTACCCGTCTCGACGACTATCTAACTATTTATAATTGATAGATGCTTGGCCAGCCCAAAAATATCGAACAGCAACTAAGACCGTCTGCATTTCTTATCGCGCACGTCATATATATTTCCAGGCCGCAGAGGATTATGGGCTGGCAACATGCAAGGCGGACTCACTCTGTTATTAGCTCCCTCTACCTGTCTCCCTCTCTCCTGCACCCTCTCTTGCTGTTCCCATTCGAGTTGGTTGCTGTTTCTTTTAATTTCACAGCGCGCATTGTTGCCATTTTTCACCTTGAAGCAATCAATTTTGGCTGTGTTTGCGTGGTTCAGTCGTGTCCGTTGTTCATTGTCCGCTGTCCGTAGTATCTGCTAAGCAGCTTAAGAGTATTTTCAAGTCGCGACAGACAGTTGAAAAGTTACTCGCCAGATTAGAAGCACCAACACACTGCCCCAGCTGTGGCCTCCTTCTTGTTTAAGTTCGCTCGATTGATTCCGTCAACTGTTGCCACATTTTAGCCCCCACTCCCACACACACACACACCCCCACAGACACGCACACAGTGACAGCGGAGCGAAGCCATGCACAAGTAATTTATGCGCTACTTAATTTTGATGAAATAATTCCTATAGATACTATAACAACACTTAATTTCGCACATTAAATATGCCATAATATCGCTGGCGAAATCATTGACGTTCTGCAGAGCCACAGAGAGAGGAAGGCAGAGGGAGGAGGCGGCAGAGAGGGGGACTGCTCTCAATGGGCTGTCATTCATCAGAAGCGCGCAACAAAATGAAAATGAGGCAAACAGCAAAGCACACAAAAAATTTAATGGTTCATGCAAAAATGCTTTAAGCACAACGACCAAACCGACCGAACCGAGGGAACATATCTCTCTGTGTATCTGTGTATCTGTGTATCTGATGGCAAGAATGTCTGTGTGGCTACACTAATGTGCACAGATATAGCGTGTATACCCAGCCCAGTCATGGCATAGATACGATATATAGTAACATCATATAATATACGAATTTTATAGTTATTGCACATTTGTTAGGGGAAAGTTTTGGCCAGACCCGACTAACGATTATTCTTTTCACAAAAACATATTTAACTTTTGTTATTAAAACTTTGACATTGGGTTGGGCGAAAATCTTTAATCTTTAAATATATTTTGACTGCTGTTATTAATTTAAAGCTTTGTTCTCCGAGCTAACAATTTGATATGGCATAGAAAACGCCTCTAACAAGTCTAAAAATAGACAAAGAAACCTCAAGCGAATTCATTAAAATGATTGTGTTATTAACAATAGAATAAAATATACATTTTATAGGAGGTTCGCTCCATGTGCAACTGTATCTAGTCAGCTGATCAGCATTGTGCTGTAACTGCGCCACTGAGGCATATGGCGCAGACTCTCCGGATCTACAGTCATTATAATAAATGCGAATTTAACAAAATTATGCGTGTAACTAAATTGTGCTGCACACACACAAACACATATCTCAAGTATCTATATATAGTTATGATGAGCACACATGCGTGTGTGTGCGTGTGTGTATGTGAGCATATCAGCTGCCTGCTTAATATCTTTATTGTGTTTGCCGACTACGAAGCGAAGCTTATGGAATCAGCAGATGACGCACTCGCTGAGCAACTGTGGAACGTAAAGTAATTTGAATAAGACCAGGCACAATGGGCGCAATTGTCGAGAATCTGAGCTGGAAGTGGAACTGGGAATGGGCAGAGGAAATGGGTAATGGGACGACGGACAAGTTCACAGCTGATTGGCAGTTATTCAAAATATGCTAATGCAGGCAAGGGCAGACAATGAGCGAGAGAGAGAGGGAGAGAGAGAAAGAGAAAGAGAGAGGCAGAGATGTAGAGACCTCCAGTGGCGTGCTTAGCTCAGCTTGTCGCTGCTGAGCTGGAAAATCAGGTAGTTTTCACACGAAAAAGTACGCTATGAAAATTGCAATGTGTCGCGCGTATCTCACAGATGCGCAGATACACGTACTTACAGCAGCAGTGGCACAGCATTGTCTCAGCATTATCAATCACCTGTGTCTGTTTCTGTGTGTGTGTATGTCTGTGTGTGTGTGTTAGCCAGGTAGGATCATGGCTAATGCCCACAGCGAGTTTCCCATTAAATCTGCACAAACTGCTCTTTTTGTCTGGCGACTTTGCACTGTCTCCTCGCCTCCTCCTGCTCCTCCTCCTTCTTCTGCCACTTTTATTTGGCATATTCCTCTATTCTTTTTTGGTTCACTTCCCCGACGGCATTGACGCGCTCTGCCAGCGGCATTTTGATGGCTTTTGCAAATTACTCATGGAAACTTGTTGGCGAAAAGCAAAAAAGAAAAAGGGAAAAAACAAAAAGCGAATGAAAAAGCGTCAGCTGAAAATGTTTGAAATTGTTTCGCTGTGTGAAAACGTGAAAAACTCAAGCTTATCTGCCAGGGAAGATGCTTGGGCAAGCGAGGGAATGCAGACGTGTGATAAATACATCCGCATTACGTTCAAGTATCTGCAAGATACGAATACTGCTGGGGCGCAGTCATGTAAGCATTCTTATATAAAGAATTAAGCAACTCGGACAGGCGGGAGAGCAGAGCGCGTCTATTGCAGAAGGCCAAGAACAGAGAAAAGAAGCCAGCAATGCAGAGATAAGCGGCAACACAAACACGCAGAGGGACAGACAAAGAGGGAGAGAGAGAGAGGGGCAGACAGTCAGCCAGACAGAGAGACAGACAGAGAATGCTTTGCACAACTGCAGAACATGTTGCCCAATAAGTGAGGCGGACGGGCATAAAATATTATAGGAAATTTTGCAGGCACAATCACTCGACAAAGGGGAAAGGGAAGGTGCCGAGCAGGGCCGGGCAGGGTAGGGGAAGGGGCGCAACGGGCGCCGCAGGAAGCCGAAAACTAAACGAAGAACTTTGCAGAGTCAAGTAATTTACTTGCCGTAACTAATTGAGCCGCGCACCAATGCCGGACGCGCATAAATCGAACAGCGAACACACACACACACACAGTTGCAGCTGCAGCTAGTTTAACAGATACAGATACATTTACGAGATACAGATACAGCGAGTGCTGCAGCTATTCACAGTGCGGATGCAGACGGCGCGTCAATAACTGCTAACGGAAAACAAAGGCTGTTGGTTGACTGGCTGACTGGCAATTCATTGAAGCGTTGAAAGTATCTAGCAGATACGCAGATACTGCTGAGCAGGGTGCAGGGTGCAGGGAGCAGGGGGCAGGGGGCAGAGTGCTGAGTGCAGGGCAGCTCAGCAGTCAAAGGCTAATGGCAAATTAAGCGCGCTGCAATTAAAAGCGCCGCTTGCCCACAGCTGAAGCTACTCGATGCTGTAGCTACATCTGTATCTGTATCTGTTTTTGTATCTGCGGCCGCCAATGTATCTCTGTATCTCTATCTGTTACTGCTGCTGCTGGGTGTGGCAGACATTTTAATGAATTGTGCAGCAAAGAAGAGTGAAAAACGCAAAATGTATTTTCGCACGCGGTGGCTGCGACTGCGACTGCGACTGCGAATACCAAAGACAGTCCCCCCTGCCCCTTTCCCTTGCCCCCGTTGGGGAACATATCAGACTACCCACGCGGCTGCCGCTTGACGGCTTCAGCTTATCAGCTGCGCGGCTGGAAGACGCAACGAAATTGTGCTAAACTACAAACAAGATTTGCGACTGGCTGCCGCTGCCTGCGCCACTGTGTGGGCAGCCGGAATGACAACGGCAGCGGGAATCCGCCAGAAAGCAGCCAGAGCCAAGGCGCACGCCCACACGTGGCCGTTCATTGTCCGACTGTGGCCCGCAGCGGTCGATCAGCGGACTCTCTGTCTGACAGTGCCCCCTGTCCCCCCGCTACCCCGCTCCCCTTGGCAGACAGGCAACACAACATTTGCCGCCGCCACAAATCATTTCCAAGTGCCAAAAGAAAAACAAGCCAAAACAAACATGAAAATCAGCAGCAGCAGCAGCAGCAGCGGCGGCAACACGGAGCAGCATTAGAGCAACACGCAACATGCTCCCAGTCAGATAAAAGATATGCGTGCACACACACACACAGACACACGCACACACTCTACACATGCGATGAGTGACTATGCAAAGCAGTTAACAGCTTCCGTTGCAGCTTGGCCAGAATGAGTATGAATCAGTCTAAGAAAAAAGGCTAAAACAAATGAAAGACTTAATTGAATTTAGCAACATTTAAAAAGAAGCTAAGATAATGCACAGCTGAATTCAAGCCAAGAACAGCTAAAGTGTCTTTGAAAACACAGCCATCTTGTGATCGAAAAATGTTTAATATTAAAATAAATCTTGATAGCTAAAATAAACAATATATTTTACTGAACTCAACTTGAATAAATTAGCTTAAAATTTGCATGGCTGTATGCGAGCTACATAGAAGCTAAAGTTCAAGTATTTACTTGGCAGTTTCTAGCTAAAGATTGCTGTCAATATAATACGACATGAAAGAACACAAACACATAACAAAATATAACCATAGTTTAATACAGCTAAGGAAATGCATAGTACATTGAACTTAAGAATGCTTCAGTCTTTTTTATACCCGCTATCCATACGGTAGAAGATCTCAGAGAGAATGATAGCTAATGATACCAAATTTGTTTTCAATATGTGTTATTATTGCACGCAGATCAAGACTGTTTTCAAATCCGAATTCCAAGCGTAATTTCAATGCAAGACAGTTCATACATTCATAAATACATGAACTATAAACACCCATTTCATTTCAGAAAATTTGGTTGCAAACGAATCATTAACATAGAAGCTATTCAAGAAATTATTTTAATAGTTACTGAATATTAAACTGCTCCCTGAAGTATGCAACAAAACAATGCAATTAATTAGTGAAACAATTCGAAGAGCATAATAATTTGTTTATTTAACCGATTTAATGCTTAGTAACTTGCAACTAAAGTGCAGCCAAGTCCAGCCAGTTTTAAGTCAAAAATGGTTTTCAATTTAATAAAACCTTAACAAAACTTTATTGCTAGAGAATTATCAGACACAAAATTCCAAGCACATAATTTAATTAATTACAATTTCAGTTGAAACACTTTCAGACTGGGAGGGACGGACAAATTTCAGATACGGCCAATTAACTTGGCCTGCCATGGGGCAACTTTGTAATGCGCACTTAACATAACCCGACGGCCTCAAGCACCACACCCTCCGCCCCACCCCCCTCATCGTACATTCTGATCGATACGTGCCTGAATATAAGAAACATGTCAATAAGCATAAAAATTCAGCCCAGTCTGGCAGTATTTAAATACTGTCGCATAAATTTCGAAAAACAAAAAATACAAAAATAAAAAATAAAGAAAAAAACACTTTCCAAACGGATATTTGCATATGCATGTGGCGAAAAATTGTATAATAATATCATATTTAAATGCGCTTAAGTCAGCTCATAATGAAATGTAAGCCACACACACACACATACACTCAGGGGGACATAAATACTCACACACACTGGGGGCAATCGATTTGAGTTTCACCTTCGTGGCGCGTGAGACCTTCCAAGAAAAAACAACGATCGCAAATGATTTATAAATTAATATTTTATAATTATCGAGTGGGGAGAAAATAAAAAACCGATGGAAACCAAAAAA
Source organism: Zaprionus davidi (assembly GCA_018903715.1). Lineage (NCBI taxonomy): Eukaryota > Metazoa > Arthropoda > Insecta > Diptera > Drosophilidae > Zaprionus > Zaprionus davidi. The sequence continues at coordinate 8,406,325 of JAEIGL010000003.1, forward strand.
AAAACACAATCGAAGCAATAAAAAGTTAATAATAAAAATCAGCAAACGTTGTTGGAAATTTATGCTGAAACGAGAAACCAAATAATTAAAAAAATAAAAACCCAAAACCAAATGGAATTAAATGATTCAACAAAATTTTCAACGAACTTTGTTTTCGGCCTCGCTTTTGTTGTTGTTGTTGTTGTGTTGATAATTATAAAACACTTAAGCCTGTAATTAGCAAGATCTTTGGGTCGCTTTGGGTGCTAACCAAAAGAATCGACGTCGAGTTGCAGTCGAAGTTGTTAATTAAATTGGGCAACAAAGCTGAAATAAACAATTAATACGAGTGCAGCTCGCAAATAATTTCATTAATTTTGATTAAAGTGTGTGCCCAACAAATTACGAACTCTTAAATATAGCATATATAGCATGGTGTCATATGGAAATCGTGCAACGCAGACACGCTACACTGAACATTGCCATTGATCGTAGCTGACTATATATGCTATATGTGTGGTATATACTCTATGCAGATCCGCCAGTTCGCACAGCACTCTTAATGATGCTAACGGAAAGTGGCATCCATAGATACCCTAGGGACCCCCGTCTATACCCTGCCCCCTTTTGGGTTTACTCATTCCATTATTTGATTTTGAATTTCGTATGCGAGCGTTAATTGGCTTTGCTCATTAGCGCGTTTTCTTCTCCCCTTCTTTAATGCTATTAACTTTATTTGCTGTTTATTTTATTAGTAATATGCCGATGTATTTCCTGAGGCCATAGAGGGCCGCTGCCTGGCTCGACTAATGCGATTATTATGCCTGAAGTCACCTGAAGTTGACTGCCTATGGAACATGCCAATCGCATGATTGATAAACAGCTGCTGCGCTCAAACTCATTTCCAGCCAACACACACACACATACACACACAGTCGTATACCTTTTGGGATATTCGATCTGGGCAGTTGGCAGTACTATCTGGAGTCATTTCCATAAGCATCGAACTGAATCTCAAGTGAGCTGAGCCTGCATTAATCATGGGCCAAAAGGCAGCTCGACAGCTCGGACTCATTACCAAAGTCAAGAGAGTCGTGGCGGGGGCAAGACGGGGAGGGGGACGGCCAAAACGTAACTTCCATTTGAATAGTTTTACGCTCATTTCGAAAAAATGGAAATAAAATGGAAATTTACATTTGCTGGCGATAAATACTCGAGTAGAAACGAAGCCAAAACAGAAGCTTCCCATCGAAGTGGACTGAACGTTTCTTTTTGTTAACAATTCTTCAGCAATTGTTGCTCCATTTTAACGATATTGAATTGGCTTGATTTGGCCTGATTTATTGGCTTCTCTAGTATTCAAGCTGCCTTTTTGGGATCTACTCGTACACAAACTGTTCGAGTTCTTGTTTATTTCTTGGCATCGTCTTCTCATTCAATTGGCGGCATTCAATTTCTGAACAAGAGAGTTCAGTTGAAATGCTCCCATCAATCGACATTGTTTACCCTCCAATCACATGCAGCCATTTCACCTCGAACCAGCTCACTTCCCCTCCCCTCCCCTAGCAAACCCCTTCTCCATGGTTGACCTGCCTGCCCCGTAGCAGTTGCAGTTGCAGCTTTTCCATATCCAATAAACGATTCAAGGCAGCTCTTGCAACTTTCCACTCGCCGACTTGGATGGAATTTTCAGGCGCATGAAGATTTGTCAAGTTGCTGCTCAGGCACAGGAAGGGGGTGAGAAGGAGGGAGCAGGGGAGCAGCGGAGCAGGAAGGGGAGGCAACCGGTGCGCAATGCGGCCTATGTAAGTAAGTAAGCTGCCTCTTCCTGCCCAGAAACGGTTGCACTCAGAGTCGCACTCGCTGTCCATAGTTCGCAGTCCCAACAGTCACTTATGGGGTGTGCGGCAACAACTTGCAACAAGAACAGCAACACAGCAATAACAACAACAACAGTTGCTGTTGTGAATGTTGCTGCTGCTGTTGCTGTTGCCTGCGACTGTGCCCCGGTCGCATGCATGTCGAAAGTAATAATTTTATATATGGCACGACAAACATATCGTACTTCTACTTATCGGCGACGTGCGTGCGTTGTTTCGTCGCACAGTGGAGCGAGACTCTTCAAGACAGTTGCACTCTTGCAAGGTAGGGGAAAGGGTAGACAAGAAGGGAGTGAGGGGTGAAGGGAATTATTAAAATGAAGATCTACACTAACTACTCTTTTAATTCCTCTTCTAGTCACTTTAAACCTTAATTTTCCATTATTTTTTTATTTATTTAATAATATTCCGTATGAACATTCCGTATGAATTTTACTCTAATTTTTACTAGCAATAATATTCATATAAAAGTCTTAGTTTTTCTTTTCTTTATCTTTAAATTTCTAGTCACTTTAAACCTTAATTTTCCATTATTTTCTTATTATTAATAATATTGATCATTAATATATTATTATTATTGCTCTAATTTACATTAACAATAATATTTCAATCGATTTTTATGACAGTTTATAAATATAATAATGTTTGTATTTGTAAAATGTATTCCTTTTCTTAATCATTAAATTTCTAACTGCATTTCCTTATTAGTTCTTAATTTGTAAAATATCCTTTTATTCGAAGGTTTTATTTACTTACAAAGTAAAAATATGAAAAGAGCTTTATTCAAATTTAAATATTGTATAATAATGAAATAAAGACTTCAAAACTTTTAAAAACTCCTCTCTTAGTGTTTTCACTTTTATAATGCAACGATTTGAATGACTTCCCATGCTCGTTAAGGAGGCAAACCCTTATCGCATAACCCACTTAAAAGACCCTTCACTTATTTCAAAGTAATTAGAATCAAGTTGAAGTTTTTCGTGCGAGAAACTCTGCAAGTAACCCCACTGTGCGTCTCCGTCTCCGTCGTCGTCGTCGTGGTCGTCATCGTCGTCTGTGTGTTCCTTTTGAAGTGCACAGCATGTTAAATTCGTAAAATTCATTAAGATTCCGTTGCCGATGCGAGGCAGCGTCGCTGATGTTGAAAAGTGCCAAGAGCAGAGGCAGCAGCAGCAGCAGAGGCAGCAGCGAAGTCAGCAGAGGCAGCAGAGACCCACAGCCAGCACCAGAGGCAGCCAAACAACCCACAGAAAGAGACAGACGGACGACGGACGATGTTGAAGGCGACAATGTTGTTTGCCATTGCCATTGTTGTTGTTGTTGTTGCTGCTGTTGCTTGTGTTGTTGCTGCTTCGCTTGTTGTTGCTGTAGTTTCCACAATTATTGCTGTAGTTGCCTGCCTGCTGCTGGTCGTGCTACATAAAAAGCATTTGAAACAAACTCAATTATGCCCGGTGCAGTGCGCACACACACACACACACATACACTGGGACACACACACACACAGTTGCACTTCCACTTACCACGACTGTCGAGTGTGACTGTGACTAAAATGCGGTCACATTGTTTGCCAGCGCACGTCGTTGTCTCATCCCGCTGGCAAAAACTTCTCTCATCCCCTTCCCCTCGTCACACCTCAACCCCCAGCCCCCCTTCCCGCTCTCGCCCTGCAACACCCTCTGCACCCTCTGCTTGCAACGTCCCTTAAAGTGATACGAATTTTGTGCAATTTCGTTTACCCGCATATGTCACAGTATTTTACGGCAGCTTCGCCATCGGCCACGCCCCCTAAAAAGCATAGAGGGCGTGCTTGAGTATATGTATATATGTATGTGTGTGTGTGTGTGTGTTTGAGTGGGTTGACTAGGCACAGCAACGGCTCTAATGAGGAGTCGCTTCCCACAGCAGACTCGACTTGACTTGGCATAACTTGGGTGTAAGCACACACACACACACAGAGAGACAGACACACACACGCACACACTCTCATGTATTTAGCTTGTAAGTTGCAGCTCTCTAATTCACATTGACAGTCAATTTATCTGCTAACAAGCATTTCCTGGCTCACTCTCAAACATTTCCTGGCCACATTTTCCATGGGCGTAGGCAGCTAAAGGGTGAGGGCTACAGGGGCAGCAGCAGCTGCTGGTTCACATCTTGCATAAATTCCAATTCGCCTGATTTATAAATATGAACAACGCCCCGACAAAAAAAAAAAACACTAACGTAGCTAATAAATATTCATGGGCAGCAAATCGTCGACATCTCCCGATTCCTTGAATATCAGCGAGCACCCGCTCCTGCTCCTTCTCCCTCTTAGCCCGAAACAGAAAAGAAAACCTATTGATTAAGAAACCATCCCGACAGGCAGCGTGATCTGAATCGGATTCGGGTTCGGGTTCGGGCCTTGGGATCTCGGGATCGGGTTCCGGAAAGTGTTTTAGACCTCGACAAAGCAATTTGGGAACAAAGCGCCTTAATGATTTTTTCTTTTCTCGTTTTTTTGAGGCACGACCTGAGAACGTAGCAACAAAAGGAATAATAATAATAATAATAATGCAATTACCATTGGGAAAATTGAGCTGCCCGGGGCCGTGGAGAGCGCACCACGTTGCCAGCGAAGGTGTGACCAGGCACTAATTAGATTGGAATCGAACTCGTCTAGAACAACGTCGCCTAGAACCGCTCGCTGGGTCTTTGCCTGGGTAGACCTGCCTATATATAACATTTGGCCATAAAGCGACTGTAATTAAAGTATTTTAAGGCTTTGCTTTTGGGCTTTAAGTTTATGGCCGAGAATAAACATTGGCAAATAGTGCGCAGAGCGAGGCGGGCGGGCGGGCAGAGAACTCTAACACTATAAATGGGGCCGTCGTTATCAGCGACGATTGCCCGCTTGGGAAAATGCCTCATAAAAAGCGGAAGTACGTGACTGACTGGCAGCACTCGACGCAGTGATACCCTGTTGCGAAGCCAGCAAGAACTGTTACAACCTGCGTAGTGTCTCAAGTCGGTAAACAACTTTATGCTGATGATAAGCAGAACCAAATGAAATTTTAATGCAAATAGGCGTAGCTCAGTTGGTCAATGAGGTGCAGGTTGCTGCTGCTGTTGCATAAATCATTAGGCCAAGCCTTTTGTTCTAATGAAACCTCAATATCCTGCCTGCACAGCACATAGGCCAATTTCGTGACCAAGCCAAGTCCGGGCAGCAGTTCCCGGAGGCGTCGTACGCGTCGTGCTCGTCCCGGCAGGAAACTTTTATTTATGTTCTGGTAATGCGCAGGGCCATTGTCGGATAGTCCGTGAAACGGCCAGACACGCTACGCAGTGAAGGGAACTAGTAAGAGAGGGAGATAGAGAGCAAGGGGAAGGGAAGGGAGGCGCATTAATTTTCATTAAAAGCGCTTAAACGTCGCGCCAACTTATTTGCTTGTTTTATTTTTAATTAACAGTCTCAGTCTCAGTCAGCCGAGCCGTCGTCGAGCCCTGATGATTTATGAAAGGCCCCACAGCCGTAGAGGAAGATGAGGAAGAAGAAGAAGCAGAAGCAGAACAAGAGCTCCTAAAGCGAGCAGGAGACACAAAACTACGCCGAAACCAAACCGAAACCGAACTAGAAGCATAGCCCAGCGAGCACTTTAATTAATAAAACACTCAGCCCAAAGCAAATTGACTGAGCTGAGTGACTGGCAGCGGGGGCTTTATTTCGTGTAGCCCCCTAACCTGCCTGCCTGCCTGACGAAATACAGAAATAAATATGAGAAATAAAAAACCAACACCGAAAAAACAAAAGTCGAAACTGAAAAGTCAAGTCAAGTCGCAGCGCCGCACAATAACTCTCCACACAGAGAGTCTCGAGTGGGCTTTGGCAATCTTTACGATGCCCACTAAATGATATTGACAAAAGTATTCGAGTGGCAAAACAACAACTGCAATTATGGTGCCTCTCTAGGCCCTCTAGGCTCTCGACTCTCGACTCTCGAGTGTCTGCTACAATCATCATCCGTCATGGCATTAACATGAGACACAACATTTATAGATTTCCTCGACGCGATGCGTAATCGTCGGGACTTTGTGACGCTCCATACGATACCATATTTAATGGTATATGTACCTGATATTAGCCCAAATTTACGGCCTTAACTACGCACCTGCCGAATGAGTTGCTTGGCTCCGCTCTTCGGTTTTGGGCACTGCCAATGCACTAAAACTGTTATGGTTATGGCTACGACGCGTGAGAGTCGAAATTTTATGATTATATGGTATGAAGAGAGGCATTTCGGGTATTCGTTGTCGAGGATGTCTTGATGGCCTTGTCGGGTAATTGCAGATTAGTTGGAAAACGTAAAGCGAGCCACCTAAAGCTGCTTGAGTGCCCACTCAAAGGTTTTGTTTTCCATTTATTCGATAGATTCTCCAAGATTATCAATTGAAACGTGTTGAAATTTAGTCGTCAAGGGGGATCCTAAATGGTCTTCCAATTCTGAAAAGAATTGAGCGGGCTTACAAAGGAATACCCTAACGAGAACTCAGATAATAGACAAGCCATGCACGAAGTGATCTTGAATATTCAAAGTCGCAAATGCTTCAATGCAATCGTTGCATGTGTCAGGCTCGGAAAATCCCTCGAGGAATTTCGATAAGCTATCGCCTAATACCGAGAATACTTAATAAACATAAGCTTACAAATTATTGCTTTTCCAACAATTAACTAAGAACTCTGAGATTCTGAGAAGACAATCGAACCAGCAAGCGAGCAATATATTTCGAGACTGTTTTGTACAAAAGAATCGATTGAAAGTAATCCCCCGGTGTGAGGCGTGAGGCATGGAATGGATTGGAATGGAATGGAGTTCGAGAACTTGAGCTACGTTCTAAAGAACTTGTGCTCGATCGGCCCACACCTTGGCTATCAATCGAATCGTGACGAGACAAGTCGATTCAAGTCGGGCCAGTCAGGCAGTCAGGCAGTCGATCGATGCGGTCGGTCGATTGGAGCGGCGTTTCCACTTGACCAGCTATCAGCGTCATAAATCCCCAAACACTCCACTCGAATTCCAAATGCCCCAGCGAACTGTGGCACCCCTGTGGAAACAAATGAGTTGCGCTGGCTTAGATCGTAATACTTGGCCGATAAGGCTGAAGGAGCAGCAGGCACTTGCAGTCATCATCATGGGGAAATAGTATATAACAGAGCAGCGAGCGTCGTGTGGGTGGAAGGAGGAAGGGAAAGAGGCAACGCTGATTAATCAGACCTAATCGGAATTGCGGCTTTTGACCGATATAACAAGGCACTCACTCCACATTCCTCATTCCCCACACTCTCTCTCTCTCTCCTCTGCAGTGATAGCAGGCTGTTTTATTATTATATTTGTTATTGTTGCCTTAATCAGTAATTAATTAAGATACTTTTCATTAGATAAGTTTGGACAGTCGCGACTTTCGAGACTTTGCGTTTGCATTTCGTGTGATTTATATTTAAATTGTCCACAATTTACGAGCCGACTTAATTGTATTTGCTTGTCAGACGTCAATGATTCGGCGGCAATCCCCCGCAGACCAAAGATAATGATAGTGAAATTATTTATAGCAATGCGGGGCCCTACACATTAGTCACGAGAGTGCCCGAAAAACTGGAAACTTGCTTACGCGAAACTAAATCTACGGGAGGTGAAACGAGCATCGGGAGAGGAAGAGGGAAGGGGAAGGGGAAGGGCAAACGACGCCGTTGGGTTTACGTGTGCGCACTCGGATCTTGACTTTAGGGTTCAAGCGTATAGACGGGGCTCTGCGAAAACAACAAGCCATAAATCCAAACAGATTTATTTCTATATATAGTACATGTTTATTGTATATATGGTATATATATGTCATTCGGATTAGCGGCAATTTGCGTTATCTTATCAATACCGGGATGCAAGCATAAGTTCGCGTTTCCCAGCACGTGGAAATTTTAATACAACTAATCTCTCTGGCTACACTAAACAGATTTGGAGCAGCTTGAATAAACACTCCCCGTTCCTCTAATCGAAACAAAAACTAAACTTTGCTAACCGTAAAACCTTTTAACGATTCACGTATTTCGATCGTGAGAATAATTTAATGTTTATAAACAAAGAAAATAAAACGGAAAACCTTTTGAAAAGATTTGATCGCAGCGATATCATTTGGTTTATAAGTCTGTCAAGCTTTCACAACACTGTAAAAAGGCAATTAATTCAATATTTAATTGGGATATACCAACTGATGGAACTTTACTGAAGTACAGTGTACGGCTAGAACAATAATATTATACGACTACTACCTTCACTATGCTGCTTTGTGTTTCCAGAATTGTTTCCACTGTAGCTCAATAGTATTCGTAGATCTCTATCTGTAGGCAAGATTTATAGACACAATAACTCTTCATTGGTTTTAATTAGTCAGAAATATATGTATAGGGTATAATCGCTTATAAAACGAGATCTTTATCTCGCTGCAACAAGCTGCGACGACGGCAGAGGCAGAGGCAACAGCGTTGCAGCAATCGGCCCCATTGATACCGATATCAACGGTGCAGATATGACAAGTCGATCGATATGCACTCACCCGAGCCCAGAGGGCAGGCCGACTACTCCACGCGAACCACAGCAACAACAACAACAACAACAACTGCTGGATACCCAAATCAGCAGCCTTTATGCTTAATCACTCGGGCGCCTTTGATGTGCTGCCTTGCCTTGGGTTAATTGCGGCCAACTCATTGGGTGGCAAATCAATTAAAGACTATACGACTATAAGTATTTTGTCGGGCCCAACCTATTCTCCAGAATATATTCCCTCGGCTTACCAATGCAATTCTCTTTGTCTCTCTCTCTCTCTCTCTTCCTCTCTCCTTCTTTCTCTGTCGCGACGTCGCGTCGGCTGCGCAGACAGCGCCCCATAACAAAAGAACTTAACACCTAACGCATTAATTATCATTAATTTTAAATGCTAAAAGCATAAGTAGCGGACCATAATGCGAACACACCGACTTCGTTATGCACTAACAAGAAGAACAAGTTCACAGAATTTAACCTATGCATGTTTACATTACCTCCACTTCCTTTCGGAATACTTTACAGATAAAACAGAAGCTGAAATATCAAATTTGTATTCCACATCGGCAGTTTATCAATAAATATTTTAGCTTTGTGGCTTTATCAAAAATCTGAATAAACCTAAAAAAGATTACAAAATATGCAAAATTGTGAAATTGGTATTTTAAGTGAAAAAAAAAACTGAACAATTTCTTCTGAAATTAGTTAAAATTTATCGCATATAAAGTATAAATAATTTCATAAGAAATTTCTTTAATTTTTCGTATCGCAGCTAACAACAATATTCGAATTCCCTCGGGATCACATTTTTGGACTCACAGCCCACATTAAATGGTCTTATTAATGATTATGAATACGATTATGAATTTGAATATGTGTGACTGCGCAGCGGCATAGCACTCGTGCTGGGGTCTTACGTTCCCTATAAAAACAAAAACTCTGACTCAGCCCGAACCGAAATCATTGCTGGAATTTGGAATTTGAAGTCGAAATGGAACTCCAAGTGGAGGTTTTGAGTAGGATGAGTAGATCGCTTTGTATGCGGTGCGGCGGGGCGACAAAAAACTTAATTAAAACAAACGTTTGGCCATCTAATTAACATAACAAAGCCACAGACGAATCCAGTTGAGTTCAGTTTTAGTCGAGTTGAGTTGAGTTGAGTTTCGAGTTGATTCATTTAGGCTTCAAATCTGGGCAGAAAAAGGTCGTCGCAGTTGTAGTAGAACCGAATGACTTGAATAATTTTTGCGCTGTTTTGTTTACAATTTGCATGAGATGTAGATTTATTTACGCCTGGCATGCGTAATTTGATTGCCCCATCTACCATGCAACCCAGCCCCCTCCCTCCTCTCTCCACTCCTCCCCTTTCATCCGGAAATTGCAATTAGTTGTTAGAAAAAAATGCCATAAATTAGATTACCCAACGAAATGCGGCGCAAACTTGGCGCGATTATCGCCCCGACTTTGAGTTCCATTGCCATTTGAGTGCCAGTTTCAGATCCCACTCCCCTCTCCCTTCCCCGCCTGCGAGCAACGTAACTGTAGCAGCAAATAGCATGAACAATGAGGCCATAATTTAAGGCATTATGGCCGAAATCAGCCCCAGTCCCAGCCCCAGCCCCGGCCCTGGCAACAGCCCGAGTCGAAGTCCATGTCGAGCGAACAATTCAAAAAACGTTTTTGTAATTCAATAAATTATTTATGTACTCGTTTAATTCGCCTGCCCCGCCCCCGCCCGTGTTGCCCCCCCCCCTCGCATTGTGCTATACAAAGTTTCGTATTTATTATTATTATTTTTAAAGGTAAATTATGAATGTATCTGCAATTTTCATTCAATTCATTAGACTGCGATTGTTGTATGGTGTATCGATTCATTCGTACTCGCACTCACTCGCACACGAACACTCACACGAGCAGATTTCAAATGAAGTATTATTTTTAGGTATTGTTGTTATTCTGAGACGAGAAACGAGTTCCTCTAAGTAGGGTCTGTCGGAGGCCTTTCAAAGAACTCAAAACAAAAGTTGTGTTTTTTATTCGTTTTCTGTTTTTTCTGTGTTTGTTGTGCGCCTTGTCGTTTCTGCAATAAAGCAAACAATAAAGCCGGCCATATAAAGCATTCATAATTTAATTATATAGCCCACTCACCCCCTCCCACCACCCCCTTTTCATTTCACAATTCTTTAGAAAATCTCAGCGTTAATTTTGTGTAATAATAAGTTGAATGCCTCCGCATACATTTTCAAAAGTGTAGTTAATTTGAATGCCATTTATGGCCATAGACACCGTCTTGGAGACCGCCATGGAGAGTGGAGAGTGGAGAGTGAGGCGAAACTGAATCGAGTTGCTTCATTGAATGGATCCGAACAATGGAGGCTTTTCAAAGACGACACACATAGTCACATAACTCCCCTGGATACCGAGACTGACTAACCAAAGACTTATTACGGATAGTGATCTAGCGAACACGATACGATACGACTATCTTGTAAAGAAGAATGAAATTAGTCGCTCCAATTAAGGCAGAATGGAATTTCTCGAGCAGTTGTTGTCGCACTTGTGCTCTGAAACTTTGCACTCGTGATATTATAAGTGGTATCTCGATACACCAGTGCTATCACCCCAGCCCACTCTGTACCCCACACCATACCACACCAAACTATACCATATCATTTTCACGGGGCATTGGGCATACACATCCATATCGTATCGCCGTCACGTCAGCCCCGGTTCGGCGTCCACGTGCTAACAGTGGCCACTTCACGCTTTCAAGACTTCGAATAAAAAAGAGCTAAGGTAAATATTTATGAATTCATTCACTTGGTTCGCTTTATCGTTTATCGGAAGCCACCGCGACATCTGTGCTAATTCCCGACTGGCTCCAGTCCCAGCTAATTAGTTGCTTCGCCTCGCCGTTGTCCCAATTCATTAGGAGCCATTAGATCCAGGCCTGCGATCTGTTGTGTTGTGCGGGGAATGCACTTGAATTGCTTGTGCCAAGGGGTGCCCCATACCACATACCCCATCCCAACGCAGGGGAGAACGTGAGTTGAGTGGATACCGCCTACGTCACGAGATTTTATTATCGCACTTGGGCGATGCCGTTGCGATCCAAATAGCTAAGTTAAGCGGCAACAACAAATCGTGAACGTCAACAGACAACAACGTGAACAACAACAGTGCGACAGACAGACAGACAGACAGACAGACAACGAGAGACAACGCATACGTGCGAATTTTGTTGATTTCGTGAAAGTCACAAACTGGCATTAAAATATTTTTATACACATGACAGCAGCAGCGACGCCAGCGTTGTTGTAAATAACAAAATAATAAAATTCAGCAAATTATACGCGGCTTAAAAGGCCCACAAAATGCGCAGCGGCGTCAGGCGCCGAATTCGAAAATTAAGTAGAAACAAATTCCTTCGAAAGAGCGAAAACAGCAACAACAACAACAACAACAGTAACAGCAGCAACACCGACATCGACAACAACAAGAGCAAATGGCAATCATCGCGTAATATTTGTTCATTGCAAAATCAATTAACAATTTCAGGCAAATTGATATTAACGAGTTCTCGCAATAACCAGAAACTGAAAGCCTCATCGACTTCGTGTGTCTCGGGGTATCGCAATTCTGAATTCCGAATCGAATTCGAATTGAATCGAATTGCCTGAACTGAAAACACTTTGGCGTTAAGTATGCACGAGGGCTGTGAGTGCAATCGACGATAGTATCGATTAATTACAATGGATTTCATTTCAATTTCGTTTGATTTTCCATTTCAATTAATTTGAGAATTTCATTGCAGCTCATTCACTCCACTATCGCATTACTATCGGCAGCTTTGGCAATAATGTTGCATTCTTTGCTGTGCCTTATCTCACTTTAGAAACTTCATTCAATCCCATTTCAATTACTATCGCATTACTATCGTGGAACCATTTTGTAGAATCATCAGTTGGTTCTGCTCCACCTCAACTGTTTCTTATTAAACATGTTGAAAATTATATCAGAATTATATTCAATTCCATTTATTGCACATATTTTAATTGCAATATTTCGCCTTTTATTTGTTGTCTTCTGTTTTGACTTTCTATCTTCAACTTAAGATGATTTCCAACTAATTCCTAATACTATCGCTTTAGTATCGCCTTACTATCGTACAGTGGGTCTCACATTATGCCCTTCTTGTTGTTGTCTTCTGCTTCAGCTTTGGCATTCTGCTTTGAGAGGTTTCAACTGAATACATTTCCCTCGTTTCGTGTCGGAAAGCTTGTACCCAACCCTCGTACGTGCACGCCACATGCAACTGTTACATATCGACACACTTGCATAGATACATTTGTATCTGCATATATATGCAGATACGTATATGGCATGTACGTGTATCTCATGTGAGGCCAGCACGATTTCTTTGCGGTATGTGGAAGCAATCACGCAAATCCATAACCATATCCACATTGAGTGCAACAAATTGTTCGGATTCGAGCGCAAAACGTTAAAGCAAATAATAAAATACAAGAGCAACAACAGCAACAGCAACAGCAACAGCAATAAGAACTACAGACACAACTGCTGTTAATAATAGCTAAAATGTTTTTAATTAAGTGCAAATGCCAGATTAACGATTACAAGAAAAACACGTTCCATTAAAAAACGCCACGACGATTTGGCTCTGTCTCTGTCTATGGCTCAGATTGTCGGATTGTCCGCCAAGTGTGACTTTTCAATCGCTGTCACAGTCACAGCCAGAGTCACATTGTGATCGCGTTGCGATTGTGAGATGCTTCATGAAATCGGAACCGGGCATCGTGTCGTAATTTGTTGACGCCAAATGGAACTACTCGACTCGTCTCGATTTGATTCGATTCGATTCGATTAACTCGCGTACCAAGAAAAGCACATTGAGAAACTTTGCCTCTTGATACCCGATTAGGTCGTGCCCGATTACAGCGAACTATAAACCGAATTCTACGTTAGTTCATAATTATTATTCATTCGAAATAAGTTCTCAAGCTGTTTGCAAAGGAAATAAAATTATTTGTAAGCTAATGAAGTAAAATGGAAAACAAGATTGTCGAAATTACCACTTGACTTTGTACGGTCTGTGCACACACACACACACCATTTTTTTATTGGTTGTCTACTTCTGGGTTTATTTTTCTCTTCTTCTTTATGGGCTTTTCGTGACAAGTTCATACTACAAACTGTTTGCCTACTCTTAAGTTAGCCAAATAAAAGAAATCTAAGTTTAGGCTCAAAAGATTAACGCTTATCTTGGCGTGATGCTCATGACTGACGCTGCTTGTGACTGCTTGTATCTTTCAGATGGTATATGTATCTGTGTTTATAATTGTACATATGTCTGTAAGTATAACATTATTCGTATCACATCATATCAACCATAACCATATATCTACCTATAAAAGCATTAATGTATCGAGATATTATACTGCATCAATTTATCAATCTAAACACGTATCTAACGTAATCCAATCCATCTCTATCTGAATCTTTCAAACTCTCAATGCATCAAAATAACAATATTCAGTAAAGAAACAAACCATACACCATAATTTCAAAGAATTCATCATCTATACAAAGCTGCAACTATGCATTAGTATCTTTATCTTCAGCTCCATATCTCAGGTCATATCTACCCCTCTGGTCATCACCTTTTGCAGTCATTAAGCAGCCTCAATTTCGAGTCTTTTTGTCCGTCTGCAGTGGGGCAAATCGGTGGTTGCTCTATAAGAAGAAAAGAAGTCATTCATAATTGATGAATGTGCCTTGCCAGCGTCAACCTTCAGTCTGGCAATCAGCATTGTGAGTAGTTGTACAGGCAGAGGCAGAGACATTTTTATTTTCATTTCCATTTTCCCATTTTCATGTTCGCCTTATCTGTGCGATTATGAAAACACAAGGAAAATAAAACTCGATGCCAGGCCATAAAAAGAACAGAGAAAAACACACACATAATACTTGTACGGGGGCCCACATGGATTGGCTTCGGGATTGGGTTCTGTTTTTCGAATGAGTGCTCGCTTAATTCGATTACATTTCATTCCAACTTTTTTTTGGTTTTCGTTTTGTTTTTGTCTCTTCAGTTGGTTTCACTGACTGTGTGTGTGTGTGTTTCTGGTATTGTTTGACGCTCGGTAATTACGCTGAAAAACTCATTTGACGGCTCGCACTGTCACGATATGTGTGTGCAATAAATCTTTCGATATGTATAATTTGGTGCCGGCACGGCCAACGCACAGCCCAAATTGTATCTCATAGATACGAGCAGTGTCTGTCTCTCTGACTGTGTGTCCAGCTGCCTGGCGGTGCCTGTCGCCGACCGTAAATGTATCTGTTTGTACTTTGTCTATTTGTATGCCCCTCGCACCGTTGCGGCGCAACAGCTTAGCTGGGGATTGCTCTCGGATCGGATCGCATTGGATCGGGACTCAGTTCGTCTCAGCTCGCTCAGCTCACTCATCTTGCCTGTCTGCCTGTTTTAAGCTGGTGTGCAATACGAGTGCGCCTAGCCCTGCAATCATTACTCATCTGGCATGTTGCATGCTGCATGCTGCAAGTTGCATGCCTCATGCCTCATGCTTCATGCTGCTTTTCGGGCATTGTCAATGGCACAAACAATGAACGACTTGCTCGCTGCAGCCTACTCGATTGCGATTGCCGCTCACAGGGGGGCGGATATAAGATACAAGATACATTTCAGGCACATGTTTAAATACACACACACACACACATGCCTGGCTAGATGTTTTTTGTGGCACAATTTATGGCTTCCCACACGGTCTTAGCCTGAAAATATGACAAGTCATAAATGTCCCACAAATGCTCACTCATTTGCAGCATCTCTCAGATACAGATACAGATACACCGCCAAAGACAGAGACAGAAAGAGAGAGGAGAGCGAGCATAAAAAGCGCTTTTGTTATTCTCGTTGTAAAATCAATAAACGCAACGAAAATTGAATGACATATCGCTCAATAAACATAAATTATAATTTATTAAACCTTTGCCATCGTGTTTTTTATGCTCATTTTCATTTCAAATTCAATTCGAAATTCAAAATAGAATTCCTTCCAATTCAATTCATTTGTTTATTTGTCTACGCAATGCCTCGGGGCAGCTCTCCCTCTTTCCCCCTATCTCTCTCTCTCTCTCCGTTCCTTCTCTCGTCTCAAACCAATTCTATCTTTGTTTAGTTTCAAATCGAGGCAACTTTCAGCGCTGTAATTTTTTTCGCAGTTATTACGAAAAGAAAAGAAACAAAAATACTAAAATACAGAAATGAAGCGGAAAATGAAAAGTGATTCATTTATCATAGTTGTACAGTAGACATGCGATAGAATGCCTGAAATCCAGAGAGATCCATGAACAGATGTTGTAAAATACAAAAAGAAATTGTTTGCCTAAAGCAAGATTGATAAAATACTCAATAAATATTTATAAATATACCAAATATTTGAGTATACAAAATATAATATTTATCATATAGAATTATAATGAAGGGTTTCAGAAAACTCTGGACATTTTATTTTCTGAGGATTTGTAAATAAATTGTAAATAAATTCACCTTGTGCAGATTTGACTGTATTTTATGAAGAACATAAACCAAGAAACTAGTCTCGCTAGAAAATAGAAAATGAGAAAATTAAATGCGATTGTGAATGATGTATGAATGTATTTACGTGTTGAGTTCTGATGCCTCCTCATTAAAAGACGCGCCGGGCAACTATTTTAAATATTTTAATTATTTGCATATTCAAATGTTTATAGCAGTCGTGCTAGCCCCGTCCCCCTCCGCTTGCCCCTCTCTTAGCCTTAGCCTTTTCCCGCTGCGCACTGTGTGTGCCGTGTGGGCGTCGGCCGTTTTAAAGCGTTTTTAATTGCCGACTCAGTCGGTTAATCGCCGCCAGACCAACTGACGTCTGTGTTTCAGGGTCTGCGAATGGGACTGGGAATGGAGAGTGGGATGTGGGAGTGGGACAGGAACTGTGGAACTGTGACTGCGACTGGGTTAGCTGGGCACGAAGAAGGGAGCGCGAGACGGAAGAGCGAAGACCTTTGCAACTTGCAGCATCATTTGGAAGAGGGAACTAAAAAAGAGGAAGAACGAGTACAACATGAATTTCGAGTATGCGCGAGTCATGTGGCATAGTTGTTGTTGTTGTTGCTGTGCGGCGATTGTGAAAACACTTCACATTGCACAGGAAGAGGAGGCGGAACGGAGAACGAAGAACGGAGGCAGTGGAAATGGAAGCCCACATTGAACAACAACAGCAGCAGCAGAGCCAGAAGCGGCAGCAGAGGAACGACGACAGCGTCAACCATTTGAAACATGAGCCTCGTGAGTGCTGATAATACTCGTATTGGTATGTTTGTGAATACGAATGTATTCACAAAGTGTGCGGGCTGCGTTATGGCACGATTTAGGGTGATCGGAGGGAGGGGAGGATGACGGTTGACAAGTGACAGGGCGAAGGTAGCCAAAGGAGCTGAGCACGAACAATGACAAATACAACGTGCGCTGATATTTCACATGATTATTCATCATATTCAGCACTATCATGATCATCATCGTTCTGATTATACTTGAAGCGCATCTAATGTTCTTCCCATAATATATGTACTATATATATAGTCTAAACGATGTCTGGCGAGCCAGCGATGCAGCAAATTTGCTCTTCTTCTGCCTCTGCTCACCCCATTAATAATCAAGTGTGTTTTTTTTTTGGTTCAAATTAATCGTTTTTATTAATTTGCATTATTCATTTTAATTTCCATTTGAATTTCAATTATTTTACTTATATGTTTTATGTTTTCTCGCCTATGCATGCAGCCGAATATATTCGTTAATCGTACAGTAATGTTTCCTTCATATGCTACAGTTCTATAGATCTTTTATACAGCAATCGTAGTTCAAATACGCATTCATATATAGAATATATTCATTGTGTTTTTGTTTTTGTTAAGGTATTTCAGTTGGTTTTTCTAGATCATTTACAATAATTTACCCGCAGCATCAATCGAGACTTTGGCTGAGTTTGAGTCAAGATATAGTACATATGTAATACAAGTATCAGTATATATATATTCAATATATATGTATGTATTTAGTAGATTCATGTACATAGTTAGGCTGCTAAAAGTCGTAATAAATTCAGTAGATTTCGGAAACAGAAATTCCAAAAAAGGAAAAGAAGAAGGCTTCCCCTCTGTGCTCTTGCGATATTTCAATAATACAATGCATAATAATCACGAATAAAACTACTATCACATTTAAATAGATGTACCTACACATACATGCACACATACATGCGTGTATGTATGTTACAGGGTGTGTCTGTCGGCTGCGCAAACTCAAATGCCGCAAGCATTTCTTTGTCTTGAGTCGAAGCAAAATATCGAGATAAAAATCGAAAACAGATGCTGAACAATTTTCGCAAATCGTTTATGAATTCAACACTTTTTGGCAACTTCGTGGTGCCCCCTTTACTGAAGTAATAAATTCCATTTTTCATTTGCATATTCTCCAGTTTTATTTCCTTATCGATGCCAAGAGAGAGACAAAAAAACATGTTGAAATTAATGCATAGTCAAACATTAATTGTTGTTCACAGCAGAAATTCATAATAATTGTAATATGAATATGCACTATATGTATAATTTATATATATATGTATATGTATACTCTATATATCTGGCTTCTTCATGCGAATGTTCTTCGTCTTCGTGCTGTAGTCGTAGGTAAGTCGGGTTTAAGAGGTACCACGGCTCCCCATACATTTGCATATGTGAGTGTGAGCCCCGCACTTATATACTATGTAATTTGTTGATGGCCTAGTTAGTATAAGTTATAAGTATAAGGTTTTCCTCCATGCTTTCTCTAGTTTTTCTTGTTTTATGTGTTCCTCTTCTCCTGCTTCTTTTCTGCATAGGCGTAGTCGGTATATGTATATATACTATATAGTCTAAATGTATATGTAATTAGTTGCATTGTATCGTCGTCATATATGTTTGTTTGTTATACTAGATGTTATGTAGGTATTATATTTCATACCGTTTTGTTGTTGGTGTTGCTCTTGTTGCTTGTTGTTGCTGTAAGTCACAATATGGTTGGCTAATTTATGGGGTATGGAGTATCAATTATCATGAATAAATATGTTTGTCTGTATGTTATGTCTGTGTATGCTTATGTTAGCTATTACTGTTCAGCTGTAGATCTAGCCTCCGATTCGTGTGGCTTGGTTAAGTGTTTTTTGATTATCTAACACACAAAAACACGTCTACACGTCCCCTCCTGTGTGTGTGTGTGTGTGTGTGCGTGAGGCTCTCTATAAGTAAGTATAGGTTAAGCACTATATGCGTACTATATACTGCCTAAATGTATCTGTATCTTTTACACTCTAAACATTTTTTGGCTGCCCTGCGACATACTCTAATTTAGTTTGACATTTGATTCGCTCCTTCTCTCTCTCGCTCTGTTAATTACATGCTCGTCTATATATAGTTGTATATAGATATATATATGTATATTTTATAAGTATTTTGGTATACCCAACTGCACTTAGGCAGCTCTAAGCGTTAATGCTTTTTAATTGTTGTTTTTTTGTTTTTTCTTTTCTTTTTGTTTTTGTTTTTCTTTTGTTAATTTTTCATTTTTATATTTGTTGGTTTTTTTACGCTAGCTAACTAGTTTTACACGTTGTCATGTTTCTCTGATGTTGTTGTTGTTGTTTTTGCTTGTTGCCAAGTCTAAAGTTTGTAGTTCAAGTTTTATTCGTAGGCCTTTTCGAAAGCGTTTTGACCTTCTCGATACCCCAACCCCCAATCCCCCTATCCCTCGGCGAATTGAATCTTTTTCATTTTTTTTTAACTTGGCAGGCAGTTAAGTGCTTTTTGACTTTGCTTGAGCTTTGCAATGAGCTTTAGCTTTAAGACTAAGTATTTCATATTTAATGCGAGTGGGTTTTTTATTTAGCCTTATCTTTTGGGCCAGCCAAAATGCAGCTCTACAAACATAAATTATGCTTCTTTTCAGGGTTTCCAGTTCAAGCAAAGAGTGTCGCAATTTTCGAGGTTAATTGGATATTACAAAACGAGATAATCGTTTCTAAAAACAGAAGGAGAAGGGAAAGCTCTTATCCGAGTCTTTCCCATGTTAACTTGCTGATGATATATGTATAGTGTGTGTGTGTGTGTGTAAAGAGCTTGGCCAAAACTCAATGTTGATTTAGCGGGTTCTGTGACTCAGCTCTGGCCATAATCAAAATTGAAAAGTTTCTATTTTATACACAACTATTTACATACCATATCTCTGCTAAATTTGGGCTTGTCTTTCGTATACATATCATATGGGAATGGGGGTTATATATTGGGGATTTATGGTCACCGTTCGAGAGTCCAATTAGTTGCGTTTTAATTAATAATAAATTTCTTAATTTATTTAAAGCCGCTTTAAATTCCCCCCAGTCCCCAATCTACCCATGCATTCATGCATACAAATTATGTTAATTAGTTACACTGTCCGTCGTTCCTCGGACAATAAATTTCATTTCATTTCACTTCATTTTGTTTTGTTTCTTTTGCTTTTTTGTTACGTTTTTTGTTTGATTTTCATTCTGCTTTGTTGTACAATTTAATTAAAGCTTATTAAAACTGTCGCTGAAAACAAAAAGCAAACAAAAAAGCAGCTCAGCATTTGCCATAAATTGTAATTTGCATTTGCGGTACTTAATTAACGACCTTAATTTCAATTCAAAACTTACAGAAATTATCGTAAAAAACGATAAACGGATGAGCGCATTCGGACATAGAAGAGATATTATAATACAATATAATATTATGTACATATTTTATTTCGGCTTTATAAATGGATCTCTGTTTTAATTAAGTCGCAAATTATGTAGCGCTTGGATTAAGCTGACCCCAAAAAGTGCAAAAAACGGAGAGAAAAGCGCTAAAAAAAGAAGTCAAAATGAGCAGACATAAACGAATCTGAATGAATGAATGGAGGAGGAAAAAAGGCATAAAAACCTAAACTGGTTGCCCAGGCGAGTGTCTGGGAGTGCCTCCCTCTCTCCTTCTTCCTCTACCACATTCCCTCTGTCTCTCTCTCTCTACCACTCTCGTGCGAGTTTTACGACCAACCTCAATGCGAGGTGTCCCTGTATTAGTCGCCCTCGCTGCCTTCTCCCCCCTCTTCTCTCTCTTACTCTCTTCTGCTACTCCCCCATCTGCCGCCTCTCTGAGTTTGTTAGACAGCTTCCGCAGTCGCTGTCGACGCTGACGCTGACGTCGTCGCAGCCGCATTTCTGTCTTTGCTTTTCATTTTGCGCTCTACTTCAGTTTTTATATCGCAATTTTTGTTGTTTTTCTGCTTCTTCTTTGCTGGCGCTTACTTTGACTTTATTATTTCTGCTTTTTTCTCTCATTCTCTCCCTCTTCCTCTTGACTTTGTTTAATGCGCTTTGCGTCATTTCATTTTCAACAATTTTCGTGCTTAAATTTAAAAATAACTAATCATCCGCCTGTGGGTGTGTGTACGTATGTGTGTGTGTTTGATTTTGTGTGCAGGCTTTTTTGGGTGTATTTGCTTTTTATGCCGTTTTATTTGCATTCCTTTTTGTGCTGCCTCGCGCTTTATGTTTTGTGTGTTTTCGCTGTTCCATTATTTAGTTTATTTATCTCTGTTGATGACTTTTAAATGGCACCTGCTCTCAGCGAGGAATGCAGGGAGGAGGGAGGGAGAACAAAGAGAGTGGGCGGCAGCGAGGGGAGAGAGCAATGGCAATCGAAAGGCCACACACACAAGCACACTCACACTCATACATATAATTCAATTAGTCGCGCTTCAAAGTTCGTTGAAAGTTGTTGCCAGGCTACAAATTTGTCGAATTCAATTTGCGAACTTCCCCATTGATGCATCATCATCATCATTATCCAAAAACCCCAAGAAATGACGAAGAAAAGAAAATCTCAATCAAATCAAAATTCACTTTTGGCAACACGAATACACTTCAGGGCTGAGACTGAGCTCATTTCTATTTTCGGGGAAACGAAACGAACCTCTTGAAAACTCGAGTACATCACTTGAGTACTGGGGCCCATTATCTCTGAAGATTTCCCTCAAAAAACACAATCGACAATCGCATCGAGTGCAGCTTATGGGTTCAGTCTGTTTCGAAATTGCAGCTCAAGCACCTGATCAGGATACGGACACAGACACAGATAAAGTAGCTATATACAGCTGTAGTACCTATGCAGATATATGTTGAACCTATAAATATGTTTAGGGCACCTAAACGTAAATAGTAACTATACTAATATAGTATCTAAAAATAAATGGTAGCTTTATATGGTAGATATAGTACCTAAACATACATATAAGTAGTACATGTACAAATATAGTAGCCATACATAAATTGTACCTATACATATGTATATAGTATGTAAACTATGTTTATACTACCTATACATATATAGTACATACACATAAATGGTACCTACATTTGCAGATAAAGTACCTAAACATACATAGTACCTTTACATACAGATAGTAGTACATACCTATGCATACAGTTATAGTGTACCTATACGTATATAGTACCTATGCAGATATAGTACCTAAACATACATATAAGTAGTACTCGTACATGTACAAATATAGTACCCATACATAAAGTACCCATACCTATACATATGTATATTGTATTTAAAATATGTTTATACTACCTTTATAGATATAGTAAATAAACATAAATGGTACCTATACAGATATAGTACCTAAACATTCATAGTACCTTTACATACAGATGTAGTACATACCTATTCATACAGTTATAGTGTACCTATAGGTATATAGTACCTATATATACTACCTATACATTCATATATAGTACCTAAACACTGTCATTGTACCCACAAAGTATATAGTCTATATGTCTGTAGAACATGACGACAACGACCTTACAATGAATGCCAATGAATGGGGACAAAAACAGCTGATTTTCGAGTAACCAATTGACTATAAACAAAACACTCAGATCTGTCGATTCCCCGACACACTCACACACACGTGCATAGATTGTAGTAAATTTTAATTACCGCCAATTGGCATATTTTGAAAAATAAAAGTTCTAATCTTTGAGGGCCACTTTAATATATGAATTGAATAAATGAATAAAAAGTGAATACTGAAGATTGCAATCGCAGTTCTCAGCGTTAAATCAGCATACAAAACGAAGTGGTTCCCTTCCCGTCCCCTTCCCGCACCTTCGCCTTGCCACATCTCTTGCCAGCCCCGTCAGATTAAACAAGATCCGCTGACGTTGCTTTCTACTACATAACATATAGTAGTGCACATGTCTGGGAAGTCTGGCTACTATAAGCGGACTCATGGCTATATAAGCATGTCCCAGTCTGTCTGTCTGTGTGTACGTGTGTGTGTGTGTGGATAGGTTCGCATGTGGTCTACATAAGCTGTCTTGGCCAGTTCCTGTCATGGCGCTGGTTTTGTTGCCTTGTCTTGCCTCCACTTGGACCCGATTGAATTTAGGGCAGCGTCAAAGTGAATCATGTGAATGGATTCGATCTTAACTGACTCACAAATCAAATGGCTAAACGAGAGTCCAGTTTTGGTCAACGGGAAACGGATGTCGACAACTTGTATAATTCATTTTTAATGCGGAGCATTTTATTTATAATTGATGCGATAGTGAATGGCGACTGTGATTCAGAGTGTTGCAGAGCACCCCTATATCTTTTATCCAGCAGGAAACTAAGAACATTTCTGGGGATTATGAAAGTTGAATATCCCATGTGATATTTAGGTTAGCTTGGGTGCACTGGGCCCGTCTTTCTACAGTTAGAAAACTGAGACTGAGACGCAATGCGAGCACGAACTGTGCGAGCGAGAGAGAGGGGGAGAGAGAGGAAGGTAGACAGACAGAGTCTTCCATCAATGACAACAATCAATCACAGTGACTTGCGGGCAATGCGAAGCCAGTGGCGTAGGAAAGGAGGAAAGGGGCCAAAGGGGAAATAACTGCGAAGCTGACACCAAAAGCAAAACAAAGTGCGAGGCGAGCAAGAAATCAAATTTAAGCAGCGCGCACAGTGTGACAGGCGAGTAAAATACTGTAATGCGAGAGGGGAAGAGAAGGAGAGAACGAGAGAGAGAGAGGGGGAGACAACCTGTAAAATAATCCACAGTGAACGAGCGACGGCAAGTGCCGTTAATGTATCGAAATCAATTTTGGAGTGTTTTTCCTTGGCTCACTTCATCTAATTCTCATTCTACTTCTTCTTTTGTTCCTGCTTCTTCTTCTTCGTCTTTCGACTGCATTGAAAACACAATTTGCTTTACATTTTTTGCTTTATCTTTGCGCATATTTTGCCTCAAATTACGTCGCATAATTTGGAATAATTTTATTTTTCATTTTTATGGGGGTGTTCTGTGTGTGTGTGTGAATGGGTGTATGTGTAAGTGTATTTGTGTGTGTTTGTTTATGTATATTTGTGTTTTATTTAGTTGTATTTCCTTTGATTTCCGTAACAATCGGGAGAGATTTATAGGTTATGTCTGCAGTTAATCTTGAGTTAAGATAAAGATCTTCGACTTGTATAGGATGCAATTAAATAAGCAAGTTTCGTTTTAGCATTTTTGTTTTCTCATTTACTTGTTATCTCATTATTATCATCATCATCATCAACAACATTATTGTTGTTGGTTCACACGCATTCTTGTTGTTGTTGGTTTTGTTGTTGTTGTTGTTGTTTAATTTAAATTAAATTAATTACTAAAATTATTTTATAACAAATATCACTACAATAGTTTGCATTTTTTTGTTGTTTGTTTTGTTTTTGTTTTCGTATTTCTTTTCTTTTTTCTTTTCTTTCTTTTTCTTCATCATGTTCATCTTTATCGAATTACTACAAATTACTAAAAGAAAGTGAATTTCAATTGTTTCTTCAATTTCTATTTCTTCAGTTTGTTTTGGCAACAATTTTCGCAGCTAATTTACAATAATTTTGGTTTAAAAATCGAACAAATTTTCAAATATTTTGAAGTCATTTAAAGTTGGGGTTCTCCACGCCCAGTGTTGGAAAAGGGAACACAAACACGACAATATCGCATGGCATTTGCTTAACGGTGGAGGGGAGGGGAGGCCTCTTCTTGAATCGACTGTGTTTATAATATTATTAGATTATTGGATTCGATTTTCATTTCAACAAATTCTCGAAATTCTCAAGATATCACAATGGCAAAATTTCTCTCTCTGCGATTTTCTTTTTGAGTTACGAACAACAAAAACAAAATACGTTGGAGAACGATATAAAAATTAGTTTCGATTCGATTCCGTTTGTTTCTTTTTTTCGAGGGCGATTCACGCGTTTTGTGTTCCACTTTTAGAGGGGTGGGCGTGGCGGGCGGGGTCGTTGCAGCCCTTACAAAATCAATAAAAATCAATTACAAAATTAATCGACAACTAAAAAACAAGACAAATTTGATAATTTTGAAATATTCAAAACTCTAAAAAGCGTTTATGCGCAAGTTTCCTTTGTTGTTGTTGTTGGTTTATCCCATTGACGTTTACTTGGTAAGCGTATGTCTCAGTTGTTGTTGCTGTTGTTGCTGCTGCTGCTTGTTGCTGTTGCCTTTGCAGTTGTTGCTGTTGCAGTTGTTGGATGATCACACATTGTAGCAGGAGATTTGCTGCAGTTGCTGGAATGTTGGCGCTGTCGTTGCTGCCGTCGCCGACGTCGCTGCTGCTGCCGCCGCCGCCGCAGAGCCGAAGGGCACAAACGATGCCGGCCCCAAATTGGCGCCTGCTGCTGCTGCTGCAAGGGATGCAGCTGCCGCTGCTGCCGCATACGGATGCATGCGATGCTGAGTGCGCAAATATTGGCGATATTTGCCGCTCAGTTTGTCAGTCGCTGTGGGCGGTAACCGGTGCATGGGCGTGGCCTCAGGACCGGCCTGATAATTGCTAGGAACTGTTGCCATCGGCGACCGATCGATCAGCAGCGCAGCCGCCGCGGCTGCAGCTGTCGCATCCCACGGTGCCACAGGCGGTGGCAGGCAGTGTTGCTGCTGCTGCTGTTGCTGCTTGGCGTTGCTGGCGTAGCTGCTGCTGCCCGCTATTAACGCATCCCGCTTTCCAGCGGCGGCGTTGGCAGAGGAGTTGGCGGTGGCAGCAGCAGCAGCAGCGGCGGCATTTGAACTCTTCGTGGAGTAAAGCGCTGCCGCATGTTGCATGTGTTGTTGCTGCTGCTGTTGCTGGTGTGCATGTGTGTGTGGGTGGGAGTGTGCATGTGTGTGTGAGTGCTGCAACTGCTCCCATTGTCCCGACGCAGACGTCACTGCGGCTGCTGCGGCGGCTGCTGCTGCTGCTACTGAGGTGGCTGAGTGGTTTTGGCTTTGGCTTTGACGACTTTGGTTGCGCTGCTGTTGTTGCTGCTGCTGTTGTTGCTGCTGTTGGCGCAGCTGTTGCTGCTGCTGTTGTTGTTGCTGCTGCTGCTGCTGCTGCACTGGATACAGCGCCTGCTGCGACATTTGTGACATTTGCTGCTGCTGTTGCTGCTGTCGCAACTGCTGCTGATACGCCGCCTGTCGCTGCTGTTGTTGCTGCTGCTGCTGTTGCTGTTGTTGTTGCTGCTGCTGCTGTTGCAACTGTGTTTTGCGCCTGGCAGCGCTGCTTGGGGCCGCAGCAGCTGTTGCTGCACCGCCGCCACCCAATGCTGCTGCACTGCTGACGGCGCTGCTGACTGCGTTGCGTGCATTCGCCGTCGCTGTCGCCTGCATGTTGTTCACGAACGGACTGCGGCGCTGCGACTCCATTTTGCGGAAGTAGCACGGATGAATCATCAGCAACGGCTCCACACGCTGCCCTGCCGGCGGCTTTGGCTGGTTGGGCAACTCGTACTCGACGCTGCAGTCGACGTGCAATGGAATGCTGTAATCCTTTGTGTTGTTGCTGTTGTTGCCGCTGCTGCTGCTGCTGGTAAGGTTGCTGCTGCTGTTGTTGCTGTTGCTGGAGTTGAGGTTCACATTGCTGGCGTTCACACCGACGACAACACTGCTGCTGGCAGCGCTGCTTAGCGATGCCGCTGAGGCATTGCTGCTGTGGTGTGAACGCTGCTGATTGCTGGCAGCGGCGGCGACGGCGGCGGCCACCTGAGTTTGGGCGACAACCGCCGCCGCCGCAGCAGCGCTGTGACTGTGGCGTGTGTTGCTGTTGTTGTTGGCGGGGGGCTGCTGCTGATGCTGACGTTGTTGCTGCTGTTGCTGTTGTTGCAACAACTGTTGCTGATGTGCAGCAACTGCAGCATGATACATGTGTTGGTGCTGCTGATGTTGCTGCTGCTGCTGTTGTTGGTGATGATGTTGCTGTTGCTGCTGCAACTGTTGTTGCTGCTGCTGTTGTTGCTGTTGCTGCTGCTGCTGCAGTGCTGCCGACATGCTGTGCGAGAGCGAGAGGGATGACATGGACGACATGTCATAGTTGGCATAGCACGCAGCCATCGTCATTGTTGGTTGCTCTCGTTGCGGCTGCAACTGTTGTTGCTTCACTATCTTTAATTGTTGTATGTATAGTTGTTGATGGGTTTGCTCTTTTATTTGTTTAGAATTTCATTTTGTTGAGATTTGCAAACTTTTGTTTTATTCACTTCACTTGAAACTGAATTGAGAAATTGGCACTGGTAATCCAAAAGAGACGATGACAGCGACGGAAATGAGAGAGAGAGAGAGTGTGAGGGGGGCAGCGTGTAACGGTAGTTAACGGCTGCAGTTAATCCGTGTGTATGTATGTGTGTGTGGGTGCGAGGAGGAACCTTAATCCATATGTGTTGTTGTTTCTGCTTTTTTGCTTTTGCTTTTGATTTCGTTTTTGGTTGTGGAATTTGCTTTAGTTATATTTATATATTTCTTTTGTTGTTGCTGCTGCTGTTGTTGTTGTTGTTTGCTTAGTCGCACCCGTAATTCAATTGTTGTTTTGTTTGTTTTTTTTAATTATTGTATTGGTTAATCAGTCTTTGTTTAAATATATATTTTATATTTATATTTTATCGTACTTTGTATTCTATTTTATAGCTGCGAATCGAGTTTGTTGCTCTGTTGTTGTTTGTAGGTTGGTTCAGTCTTTTTATGCAAATACACGACCGTGTGTGATTTACAGTAATTACTACAGTAATTTCCTCATACGACGACAACGTTTGCCCAGGCTAATTCGCTCGAACACGTCCGTTCCCGTTGAGCAGCGCAAGCGAAATGAAGCGACCTCGCTGCCGTTACTCTGCCTCTGCTGCCGTTTCGAACTCAGCTGAGCAACGAGAGAGCGCTGCGCTGAATCGTGAGAGAGACTCAGAGCGACGTGACGTATCGAGAGAGCGACGCGCGACTTGGTAGTGGGAGAGAGAGCGAGAGTTTGTGTTGTTGCTGCGCTGAATCGCGAGAGCGCGTTCGCACAGCTGTTACACGACGCCGACGTCGACGTCAACGTTGACGTGCAATGACTTTGTTTTTATTTTTCGTTGTTCGATAATATTCGCTTGTTCTTTTTGTTGTTGTTGTTGTTCGCGTAATTTGTTGCACTTTTCACTTTGTTGCTGATTCTTCAAAAAAATGTATTGGAACTAGTTCGCATAGTTTGCACTGCGAACTTCAATTATTCAATTCTGCTTTGCTTTCTGTTTTCGTTCTGCGTTGCGTTCTGCGCAGTTCTACGTTCTGCACGCGACAAGCTCTCTCAAGCGACTGTCTCTCTGCGGCGTCGGAGCCCTTTTTTCAGGCCAGCAGCAGCGTCTTACCTGCTGTTTGTGTGGACCGCACAGCTGATTTGCCAGTGCCCTGTGACGTCGCCGTCTATTCAGCAGGCACACACACACACACGCACACTGGCATGGCTGGCTGGCTGATTGTTTTGTTATTGTTGCTGGCTCTGCTGCTGCGAACGCTTAAGCCAATTGCATTCGGTGGCCGAAACGGAGTCAAGACACAGAAGCACATGCCGCATCACATGTTGGCTCTCTCTCTTTCGCTCTCCCTCTCTCTCTCCCACTCTCTTGCTTGCTCTCTCTGTCTGACTGTGTTGGTATCGTTTACAAATTCAGCCATATAATGGCCACGGCGGCCATCTTTACAACTGCTGCTGCGTGTGAGAGAGAGCAACGTCGTTGCTGGTGCTACTGGTGCTGCCTCTGCCGCAGTCGACGTTGCTGCCTTTTTATTTTGTAATCATATTTTTCTGCTGCCGTTCTCGCTCTTTTCAGCGTGTGCAACTAGGTGTGTGTGTGTGTGTGTGTTAAGTGTTGCCCTGCTTTAATTTTTATGATTTCTTTTATGGGCTTCGTCTCCGTCTCAGTCGCAGTCGCAGTCTCTGCGCAGTTTGAGTTTTATGTGTCGCCTTTGATTATTCATACGGCACCAAAAGCTGCTGCTACTGTTGTTGTTGTTGTTGTTGTAATGCAGTGTACCACAGTATCACTGTACTACACACACACAGACACATTAAATACTGTGCTAAAATACTAAATACCAAATACTTAACTAGGCTTTGCTAATCAGCTTTATTTTTAGCCTTTTTTAACCACTTTTTAACTGTATTCGCTTTGCTCCCACTCTTCTCTTTTATTTTCCACTGCATTTCCTCCAATTTTCCCCATTGCTAAGGTGCGGCACTCTCGCATAAAATACCCCCAAAAATACCCTCACACACACACATACAGCAGCTGCAGAGGCAGCAACAACAACTAAAATAAAATAAAATTCAAACTAAGCCACACGGAAACTGCGCAATGAGCACAGCGAGCACTGCCAGCAAATAATACACACCAAAAGAGATTACCCCTCTCACTCCTCCCCACCCGCCGACCATCAACCACTACTAAAACAGACTTTGTTGCAAGCCGAACAAACGAGGCAAAGCATAAGAAGCGTCAACAGCAACAACAATAACGAGGCAACATTAAACTTAAATGTTGCAGACATTTCTGCACTAAAAACTAAGCAATTTAAGTCAGACCACCCCCTTCGTTGCCCCCTCTGCCCGTACCACAGCAAGCAGCTCTGCTCTATCATCATCATTGACAACAACAACAACAGCAGCAGCTGAGGTAGCAGCAGCGCCAGCTTCGTTGTCTGCACATACACGACACTCACACACTTGTAAGGCAGTCGACGATTACACACATTGTAATAAATAAGGAAGGTCGTTGCCATAGCAGCAGCAGCAGCCGACGTCGTCGTCGTCATTGTTGTTGTTGTTCTTTTATTTATTTTTTGCTTTTGCTGCTGAGCGTGAGAATTCAGCACGACGAGTCTAGTGCGCTCTCGCTTGCACCGTCCTGGCATGTGTGCGCTCTCTTTCTCTCCCACATTCACTTGCACGCTCTCTTGCGCTCTCTGCTCTCTCAGCTCATTCAGCGCCGTTGATAACAAATCAGCTGTTCGCCGTTTACGCACACACACACACGCAGACACTCACTCACACACACACAGAGTTGTCGGCGATAATTTACGAGTAGTATTCGAAAATGGGGAGGTGTGTCAGTGTCCATATATCGACACTGTCTAGCTGTGTGTGTGACTATGTCTATGTATGTGTGTGTCTCTGTCTGTGTGTCTGTCTGGTGAGTGAAGCTTTGGACTCGACGTGCCCATTATACCAACAAAGTTGCCACCGTCGTCGTCGCTGCTGTTGTTGTTGTCGGAGCATATGTTTTGTTTGCATGGTTGCCACAGTTGTTGTTGTTGCTGTTGTTGTTGTTGTTGCTGTTTGCTGTTGCCGCTGTTTACCGACTGCCCGCTGCTTGCGTGCTCAACGCCGAGTCGGCCGCATTACAGTTGATTATATAGGGGGGAGCTCCAATTTTTAAATTACCAAACTGCTCAAATTAAAGAAATAGGTACGAAACAGAACAACAACAACAATAGCAACAACTGGCTACTACGCGAAGAATACAAGGTAAAGCGAAACAGGAAATTGCCTAAAGAAAATGAGCTATGGGCAA
The DNA here is from genome assembly GCA_018903715.1 of Zaprionus davidi. Taxonomy (NCBI): domain Eukaryota; kingdom Metazoa; phylum Arthropoda; class Insecta; order Diptera; family Drosophilidae; genus Zaprionus; species Zaprionus davidi. The sequence continues at coordinate 8,436,800 of JAEIGL010000003.1, forward strand.
ATTGAATCAACCATAATTAGCTACATAGGGAAGCGTCGGATATAGTAACAAGTTGTACAATGTATCCACACCTACAATGCAGTGTAGGGTTCGAAAGAATACTTATCATATGAAGGGTATCACAGAGAAGAGCTCTATGTAATGCTATTGCAGTGAGGGACCTTTATGTTAATTACTTTGGAACCTACAATGCATACTATAGAGAAAGGTTTGATATAAAGTTAAGAATAGAGTTTGATAGAATATGTATATACATACATATAGAGGGTATCATAGAGAAGGACGCAATAGATTACTACAAAGTATTGTAGTGAGGGACCTACAATGCAAATTGGGAAAGTGTAATGTAGAGCAGGAGTCGATAGAATATCTGTTATAAAATATATGTATGTATATGAAATAAAGTATTGCAATGAGGGACCTTTATGTTATGAAGGTAGAAGGGTTTATACATATGAAGTGTAGAGTAGGGTAGACCATATACATATAGTATAAAGTGTATCATGGAGAAGGTCTCTATATGGTGCTATAAAGTATTGCAGTGAGGAACCTTTATTTAGATTACAATGCAATGTAAGTATTATTGGGAAAGGTGTAAAGTGTAGAATAGGATTCGATAGAACATATGTTGTATAATATGTATATTATATGTACGATATGTCTATACGAGTATATTATAAATTATTGCAGTGAGGGACCTCAATGTTAATTACTTTGGGACCTACAATGAAGGGAGAAGAGTTTGATATGAAGTGTAGAGTAGGATAGAGTAGAATACATACATATAAAGTGAATAATGGACAAGGTATCTATATAATGCTACAAAGTATTGCAGTAAGGTACCTTTATATTAAACACTTTAAAACCCACATAGTTATTGATATGTGGAGAAATACTCTAAGTAGCTCTGAAAACTTACTTAAAGCACTGGTACTTAAAAGGATTCTCAATTTTGACACATTTAACTTATTTCTAAACGTATAGTAACGTTTATTATTTATTAGTATTATTTATTAACGTTATTATAGTAATCTTCAAATTTAGATAATATAATTTTAAAAACGTTTTAATATGATCTTCAAGTCTCTGAAATTTCTTATTTATAAGATTCATAAGTTTATAGATTAAAATGTGATAGAATTCTAGACAGAACTAGAGAGCTTTTAAAAAGTGCTGTTATTTAACAAGAAGATTCGATTTTAAGCTTTAAATTATAATCTTAAAATCTTGAAATAATGATATTAAAAACTTCTTGTTACAATCTTGAATTCAATTCAAGTAGAAAAAGAGATTGCATCTGGTTTTAACTGGTTTCTCAACAAGTATAGACAGTTTTTAGATTATAATATAATCTTGAAACCTTGACATTATAATCTTAAAACATTTTTATTTTAATCTTGAATTCTTGAGCATTAAATTTATAACTGATTCACAAATATTTTGCAAAATAATCTTTACAATTTATAATAGATTCATAAATAGAATGCAGAAACAAAACCTGTTTACCCTATGCACACCATGCTTGCCATACCGATTAGAACTTTAAGATCTCTCTCAGAATTCTATTGGTAATTTCCAGGGCGACGACAATCTTAGCCTGGTCTCGTGAGATTATCAGATGGATTCTTAAATGTGCCTGAGACAACACAAAGGAAACTCAATACCTTTCAATTATCTATGGAACGTTCGTTGCGTTGCATCCTCTCTCTCTTATGCTTCGTTCATCCATCACACACACACACAGACAGGCACACACACACAATATTAATCTGGCCGCTCTCTCGCTCATTAAATCCAGCCCACATTTTCAGACTTCCTGTGCCTGCTGCTGCCCGCTCTAATCGCGCTTTGTCATCATCGCTTTGATAACAACAACAAAGAAAGAATGAGGAGAGAGGGAGTGAGGAGAGAAAAAGCCAGCGAGTTCGAGTCGCGCAGCCAGCATATCAATATCCATAACTTAGCTCGGGCCTTTCTACTTTGGCTTTGCTTGCTTGGGTTCTTCTCCCTATACAACAATCGCAACATCCTTTGGAGAACCCGAGAGTGAGAAACCTGTTTGCATTATTAAGTAACCGACTGGGTTCGGCTTAGTTCAGCTGAGACTGAGACTGCGACGAACCGGTTCGATCCGACTGGCTTCCTGTAATGCGCATTCTGAAGAAGAACCACAAAGATAGCGAAGAACAAGCAGAGGAGGATGAGGAGGAGGAGCAGTAGAAACAGCACATGAAACTTTCGTTTTTTATTTTCACAACACAACGTGTTGTTCTCTAGTATCTCCTTCTCTCTCCCCCTCTCTCACTCTCTCTCTGTCTCTGTCTCTGTCTCTAACTATGTATCTAGGCATCTGTCCGTCCGTCTGTTTGTCCGTCTGTCTGCCTGTTTGCCTGGGCCGCTTGTTAATTCGAAATAAAAACAGGAAAATTTACTTTACAATCTGTGCTAAAATCGTAAATTTTTAGCTGGCACTGTGACTGGCACTCAGGGGAGCGGCTCAGACTCAGCTCTTGGTCGCTCTGTCTCTGCCTCTACCTCGGGGCAGGTAAACTAATCCGCTTGCCATGGTCATGACGATGACTCGCCTATTTGTTCTCGACTCTCCTCGGCCGTTCATTCTCTGTGCTTCTCTGTTGTTGTTCAGTTTGTTGTTTGTTGCCCGTTCCACGTATTCGTTCCCTGTGCCGATGCCGGGTCCCATCATGTGCCTAGGTTGTTATCTTTTCTTATTTAATTTTTGGCTGCCATTGCGCCGCGTCTAATCTTTCCAGCAATATCATCACGAGTTCGCTCCTCCACTGCAACACTCTGGCCGTTTAATGCGGCTCTCCCTCCTCCCCTTTCGCTCTCTCTCTCTCTCTCCTCTGTCTGATTACTCTTTGCGTGCAGAGCTTTCAGCGATTATTATGCTGCCTTCCCCCTGCTTCTCTTCAGGTTCGTGCTGTGTGTACTGAGCCAAAACCGTTGATTGATGCGTTTCCCATTCGGAATTTATGCCATGGACTATTTGGGCGAGCGAGCGCTAAGCAATTCATTTTTCAGACCAAGAGGAAGGGAGGAAGAGAGAGAGGGATAAAGGAAGACAATCCTCTCGCATCATCCCCTCCAGCTGCGCAATCAGCAGCCAAGATCGAAGCGTGCGATACTCAGGAAAAAAACACAACAGCAGCAACCAACAACAACAACATGATCGGACTTAAGAGGAGGACCTGAAACTGAACACTCTACGTCGAAGAGCTGGGGCTGGAGCTGGAGTCCGTCTCGGACACGACGTCGAATGCATCTAAATTGCTAAATACCTTTTTATGGTTAGCGCTGCGAGTCGCTGCTGCTGCTGCTGCCTGCATCAATTTAACATTTTAAAAATGTATCTTTGTATCTGTATCTCTCTTTCTCTCCCGTCCGGGGTTCGCAGAAGTCGCCTCCTCGTATAATGCATTGTATATTGTATACATTTTGTCTGTGGCTGTGGCTGTGGCTGAGGCTGCTTTTCCTTTCCCAGTCGACAGACAGCTCCTTACTGATTCATCATGGCCATTTTGGTGGCTGATTGCTGGGCACACATTGGCATCTTTTTAATAGCCCCCACAGGCCCATTGGGAATTATTCATTTTCATTGTATTGCACTGCGTACTGCGCACTGTGGACTGTGTACGATCTCCCGATCGAGTCATAAGCTATGCCAGTTATTTCAGTATTTCTACCTTCTCCTTCTCTTGTTTTTGCCGTGTTGGAGCTCAAATTATGCAACTAATTGTCAGGCACGTTAACTATTTAGCTCCCGAAACGAGGTCTCTCAAGACTAAGCCCCTCCCCTTCTTCCTTGCCCTCTGCTTCAGCTGTCAAATGGGTAATTAAGCCGACCTTCGAGAGAGCAATCAAAAGTCGCTTCCTTTCTCCGGCCAGGGAGGAGGAGGAACTCACCCAATGCAGTTATCCACATTGCTGACTGTGCGGTTAGGTTGTCTGTGCGCAGAATACCCTGTTTTTATTTTCCTTTTATTTCTCTTTTTTGGTTTCTGAACCATTTTATTGCAAATGCTATTAAACGAATTCCGTTGAAATACTTTTTGAGAGCGCACAAACCGTTGGCCGACAACAGCCCTGGAGCCCATGGAATGTCGTTGGGTTTGGTTTTTTGAACGTTCGTTCTCTCGTGTGTTATTCGGAATGACCCTGACATGAAATTATAGTTATAGCTTTGGGTATTTGAAGAATTCGTTTCATAATAAATTAAAATGCATATTTCGCTTTGAAAAGAAGTGAAGAACGGAAATAATAATGATGATAAAGGCGAAAAGTAGAAAAAAAGAATGAACAATATAATGATCTCTTTGTTGAAGAGTATGACGAAGTTCCTAGGCTCTACCTACACGAATTTCGTTGTGGAAATTATGGGTTCTTAGTTCTCTTTCTCTGCGTCATAACTCACTCGCAATGTTGGCTTAGAATTCCAAGTTGATGTTATCCAGAAAAAAACACACACATAATAAGAAATGTGTGGTATATGTGCAGGTCTATTGATCGCCCATCGTTTAGTAACCCTTTGTTTACATTCCTCGTAAACACTCCTTCTTCGAGGGAGCCCCAGTGCACGCACAGCTGCACCGCCTTGAAGAGGGTTCCCTCACAGGGGGAGGGGAGCAAGAAAGCTCTGTATGTTTATAATAATTTCAAAATAATAACAGTTCCTCTGGCCCGCCTTCGCCAGACAGTCAGTATGGGGCAATTGCCATAATTTTGCCTGTATTTTACAACAATTACGAGATTCTACGGAGAACGGAGAAGAGCAAAGAGGAACAAAGAACGAAGAAAAAGCAGCAGAAGAAATCGTGTAAATTGCGCCTTAAAGAGGGTAGCACTCGGGTCCCAATTAGTAGACACTTTTTATACACTTTGTTCGCATTTGGCAGGGTGTTCCCAGCCAGCGGTAATGGGTGCCTCAAAATGTAGACAAAAAGTTGCAATCTGATTATGCAAGGCAGGTGTACTTAGGGTTGAAAATTAGGGTAATTTTTCTGTTTTAAAATACTTATGAGGGTCGAAAGTGGCATTTCGAAAGCTGATTAAACTGTTGATAACTTAAGCAATGAGGAGCGCAATTAAAGAATGCATATCCTTACTTATATAACTTAAAGAGAGACATCAAATAGAATATTGACTTTCTTTGCTATATATTGATATATGTATATATATACATCTATATAAAGTTCCTTATTATTTCCCATTCTTCTTTTATAGAACTAAAGAAGTAACAAATATTTCATTCATATAAATCTAAGATATAGTATGATAATCAGAATAATATTCTCGTATTTCTTAAGATTTCAGTAAAGAGGAGTTAATTAAAGTACCCAGATTTTTACTTATATAACAAAAGAAGACACTATATAGTTATATATATTTAGATCTTTTAAAAGTATTTAATTATGTCAAATTGAATTTTTAGAAATTCTTCTTTTATGGAACTAATGAAGTGACAAATGTTCAATCATATAATTTAGTGATAAGGTGTGCTGGAAAATCATGTTTTAGTATTTTTTAAGACGCCAGTAACGAATATTTCTCAAATTCCATTTATTGCAATCATATTTAATGATATTTACAGAAATAAAACTGAAAAATACTGTTAGTATTTCTAATCTTTAGTCTTAATATTCCATAAAAGAGAGAATCTTAAATATATTGGACATTTCTCATTAATATTCAATGACTTTAACTTTGATAACTACAAATATCTTGGGATATTCCGCTCTGTCATCAGTTTGTGTGTTCTTCCTTCAGTTCTTATAGAGTATATTTTTTCCCGGCAACTCTGTCGCGCTGTTGCACGGTGCGTAACGGATTTTCCCGACACTTTGCGCGGGTTTTATCAAGGGAATTGAAATCCCGCATGCGGCGGCAGCTTAACATTTTGATTGCAGTTTCAAATTGCAGTTATTAGGCGCTTACAATGTGCGCAATGAGTACAGAGAGCAACAACAACAACAATAACAACAACTACAGCAACTACTACGAGGGGAACTTTGAACAACTGCAAACTGGGAACTGTCACTTGCACTTGGAAACGGGCTCAGCTAATGGATAAATGGGGCTTTTACTGATAACCGTTTTCTTTTTTCTGCCCCTTTTCGCTGTTGTTGTTGCTGTTGTTGAGCGTTATTTAGAGTCCGCGTTGCTGGTGCGGGCGCAATATTTTATACAAATTGTTGCTCGCCAGCTCGTTATAAGGGTCGCACCTGCCCTGAGGGAGCAGCCAGCTGAGGCAGCAAAGGCTGAGGGCCACACACACACACTCCCATATACAGTGAGGGGATTAAAAGGCGCTGTGCAAATCGTGTGTGTTTGTGTGTGTGGAGGGAAACGTGCATCCAACGCGGCTGTCACGCTATAATTTAGCATAAATTGTCCAGGCTGTCGAGATTAATGTATCTAATGACCTGATTTGCTGATTTACAGTAATTTCCAGCTTATAGACAGACAAACACACACACACACACACATGGACACACACGAGCAGTTTACCTTTTTGTTTGCCCCGTCGCGCTTCCAGGAAGTGTGCACAAGATACACAGAAGATATCTACAACGGCCCAAGACTCAAGACCCACGAGCAGGCAGCGAATCCAGGCGAGGCAGACACACACACACACAGACACACAGGGAGATCTTTATGAGCACCACGGGGCCAGGCAAACTCCGTCGGGCGGAAATGAATTTGCAATCATTAATCATGCGTCCAATAGGATTTTGCACTGGCCAGTGGCCACTCCACATCCCCAGCCACAGTCACAGCCACAGCCCAACATGCAAAGCCTCAGCCCAAGGTCGGCCACATCCACAAGTATTTCTCTATCTAGCTGTTTTTTTTGCACCACTCGACGAATGTGTTTACTGCGCTGTTTTTTGTCTGCAGCACTTACTCGCGGCCGTCCACAGTGCGCGCCCCAGGATTAGATCCAATCCGGCTAACGGCTGTAGGTCTCTGGATATATGTATTTGTGCTATCAAAGACAGCTTTTGTGGTTGCCGATAGAAGAGCATGCTGGGCTGTGGCAGCAAGTGGAGTGGGGTTACTGCATTAGTAAACGGAAGAAGCGACCTTTCTCTTTGTACATAACCTCAAACTACACGAACAAAATTGTATATGCCTCGATAAAACTTTGTTTGTCTTACCTTACCTCACTCTCTTAAGATTTAAACGTCTGTTTTTCTATGCTGTTATTCTCGCTGAGTTATAATGAGAGACATAACCTCACTTCCTACACATAACCTTAATGTGTTGAGGTTAGTTTTGCATTTAGATATTCTATGTATAACTTAACATAACCAAATTCAATTTATTTCCTCTACTTTTTCAGTATATCTACATTTAATCACGTTTTTTTCGTATTTCGATAACCCTATTTGAGTATCAATGTAACACATAACCTATTTTTCTTACATAATCTACATAAATACATTAAGAAAACTATGTTATTCTTGCATTGGGATACCCCAGAACCTAACTCTACACACGTAAACTCGATTTCTTTCAATAGATTCATAAAATAATGTTTTTTTATATAGAAATGTCCCATCACATAGGAAAAGAAGGACATAATCTAATATTTCTTATATAACATCAATTCCCTTCAATATTAAACATGTTCTTTGGTAATGGAATACCCTGTCACACACACTTGCATACATATGTGACGTGACATAACCTAATTAGTTTCACATAACCTCAATATCCTATTGCAAACTAGCACCAATTTTAGTCATATTGGTTATGTTTAGGATATTCTTGCCACTCAAAGCAAAGCTCTGCTCTAATTGTGCATTTCATATTCATTCGTCTGGCTTCGCAATCAGCTTTCACTTCCCGCTTTCCCCATTCACCATTCGACAATTCCACAATTCACAATAGCCGCAAATGATATCTCGGCGGATTTGCTGGGACAGCTTCTTTGTCATAATTAAATCGCACAGTGAGTACTAAAAATTTCATTACACCACAGTTCTCTCTGCTCATTCAGACTCATTCGGATTCAGTTTCCCCCGAGTTTCTCAATGGAGAAGCGTCTCAAAGGGTTCGCTCTGTGCTCGGTCACATGCTAAGCTCATCAGATATATAAATTGGCATTCATTCGCACTCGGACGAGTCCTTTATGCGCTACATATACTTATTATATAAGGGCGAACCCCAATCTCGATACCAAATCGAATTGAATCCGCATTCAACTCTCGCTGCAGATGAAATGAATCGAACCAAACTCGCAACGGAACCGAATTCTCATTGCGCAGCACTTGAGACGTCGCTGCCTCTGCTGCTGCTGTTGCTGCTGGCTCCAATAACAAATCGAATGGCAATGGCAGCGATAATTTCCACACGCAGCTGGCCATAATATCCTGCATCTATTTATCTTGCCATCCAGCAGCAGAAGCAGCCACCCTTGTGCCCGCTGCCTGCTGCCTTGTGTGCTATGCGCACTATAAATTAAACCCTTGAGTGCGATATTGCGGCTCAAGTGCGAAACCGACGGGCCTTAAGCTTTATTTTTATAGTCCTCTCTCCCTCTGCGCTCCTTCATCCTTGTTCTCTCTCCATCTCCATCTCGATTTGCCGAAACGGAAATAAAACATAAAAGCAACTCTTGGATGTTTAATGATAAAGCTGAAGTTCCTCTACGCGTTCATCGGGTGTTTGCACAGCTCCCTGTATACGTGTGTGTGTATGTGTGTGGCTGCCATTGTGCCATGTGCCACGCCCCATGCACAGCCGCCCCTCGGGCCATGGGTTTTTGCGTATTTTTGCACGCTCAGCGCAAAAAATAAAAATCCCAAAACGACTGCGAAAGGAAAACGCATTAATTACGCTTTTCAGCAAAGCGTGCAAGGGAACGGGGAAGGGGGGTAAGTGGGAAAGAGCAGGACAAAGCGTGTAGTATGATATAAAAAATGAAATGGCATAACACATTCGAGAACTGCAATCTGCTGTTAAATGGAGTGAGAGCGAGAGAGAGAGTGGGAAAGGGAGGGATAGATATATTTAGTTAGAAGTCTGTCCGGTTCCGGGTTCTAAAACTATTCGTGCTGGTTTACCGGTTGATTATGCCCGCTTGCCGGGAACTGGAACTAGTTCAGCTCAGCTCTTGGGCAGCTGGCACGCTTCGCTGGCTGAGCAGGAGAAGGGGGAGGAGGGAAAACCGGAAGCGAATAAATGAAAATCGACAGTTTCCAAATTAACCGGTGCAATGATAAAACGAAAACGGGCAACGAGACAAACCAACACAAATTGTCATTAAAAAAGCAAGACAAGAGTGCAAGAGGGAGAGGAAAAGAGAGAGAGGGAGAAAGAGCAGGCAAGACTGAGACGGGCTCAGAGAGAACTCAGTGAAGCGAGGGCAAAAAGCAAATACCACAGAGAAAAGAAGACAAAGAAAAAATAACAAAAATAAAACGAACAACAACAACACGAAGTAGAGTTATGTCCATGCTGCAACTGTCGCTAATTGCCGGGTCAGGGGTGAGGAGGGATCTATCTGGAATGGCAGGGAGCTGGAGGAGGAGGGAGAGGCAAGGGCGACAGGGTTGGATTGTTGCCCAGGAAGTCGTTCAAAATCAAGCGAAACGAAATTACTTGGCCCGGTTTACCCTACCCCTACCCTACCCCTACTAACCACTAGCCCCCTACCCCCTCCCCTTAAGCAGCCCCTGAAGAAATGCTGACAGTTGGTTGTAGACCACAGCGAGACCTACAAGGGAGGGACGAGGACTGAGGGCTGAGGCTCATTAGCATTTTTTTGCTGGCTGTTGCTTTATAATGTGCACTGTTTTTTGTTGCTGTCGCTGTTGTTGTTGTTTTTGTTTTCGAAGTTGTTACTTGTTTTTTATTGATAAATTATGCAGTCGCACTTGCGGGCTGTAAATCGTTTGATAACACGCAACTGGCAACGGCAACAGCAACGGGCAACTAACGGAAAGTGCCAAAAACAGACGAGCGAGTCTGGAGACCCCAACTTGACTTAGCATATCCCCGACTATGTAAATGAAATGTCTGTCGAAAACGAGAAGTTTCTTTTTATTATAAATCGCATGCAGTTTTTATGGCCATCGTGAGGAGGGTTGCCAGATTGGCAGATTGTCAGGGCGACGGTGGCCGGAGTAACGCGCACATGAAACTTTGATATAATCCGCAATGAGTGAAGGGTATTTGGGTACTGATTAGCTGGTGTGAGCTGATCGACGAGTAGATATCTCTTATACAAATAAAAGATAGAGAAACATAAAGAAAGATACATATTAAGAGAGATAGATAGATATATGTACATATATATAGAGAGCAAGAGAGAGAAATAGAGATATACAAGAAGAATGAAAGTGCATCTTTGATTCAGGAAGAAATATAGAAGTATAAGGATATTTTGCAGGAGTTTAGAAAGAAAAGATACTATAAAGAAAGAGAGAGAAGAAAAGAGAAAGGATAAACGAGAGGGTACTTAAGAAAGTATACAGAAGAGCAGAGAGAGATATAATAAAGCAGAACGACTTTTTTAGATATTTATATTGCAAAAGATTGAAAATCATTACAAAGATTGGCAAAAAAGGGAAAACAAACTAAGAGAAACAAACTGCTATAGTATAAGCGATAGATAAAAAGATAGAAGAAAGAAAACCACAAGTTAGGAAAATACAGAGAGAGATAATGATATAAAATAGAGAAGAAATAAACCGAAAATACAAATTATTAATTGCAATACAGGGTATACAATGCCCGCCCTAACCATGCGAAAACACAACGTGAGATGAGTATAAAAATAATGTGAATATACCCTGCATACTATCCACTACAGGGTATATAGAATGCCCGTCTTAAACCATTCAAGAACTGAGGTTACACCCGTCCCAATTGTCCGCCCCTCGTTCTGTTCTAATTATCCTGATGTTCGCCTGCAGCAGCGGAAATCAAAGGGACTGGCGAGAACAAAGGGCGTACCGCGCACGGGTGGGCGTGGCGAGTGGTGGTGGTGCTGCTGCTGAATATGAGTGAACAAAGGCAGCAATGAAATTAGTAAGAGATGAAATGAAAAGAAAGAAATATCGGATGAAAAGCGGCGAATCAAATGAAAAGTTATGCGAGATGCAAAGAAAAATCAAAAGAAAAGCTAAAAAGAATTTTCAAAAATCTTTAATCCAACTGAAAATAATCAAAATGACTTTGCCCCAGATAAAGTCAAGTCAATGAAGTGCCGAACTTCGAGCAGTTCCATCTCATTGCGATTGCAAGCTCACTAGGAGTGCGTGCTCTGCCAGGTTCCTGCCTCCTTTGGCTTCTCATTAGGGCCTCAGCAAACGCCCTTTTGTAATTCCAACCGCTGCCACGTGCCATAAATTTGGCTCTAAATGGAGCATGCCCAAAGTGTATCCTGTTAGCCCGCAGCCCTCCCCTTGACACCCTCAGCCAGGTCCTTCTTGAGCCACGTTATCTTACAATAAATTGCTGTCTTAGTTTGCGGGCAAGCACGAAATAGAGACGGGGGAAGGGAAGGAGGGGGAGGGTGTTCACCACTTTTCACAAGCTCTGCAAAAAGTTTTCCTGTGCCTTGAATTAATATTAATTTTGGATTGTGTATTATTATTTTGACGACGCAGACGTCTTATTAAATATTCACAGAGCCAAATCCAAAGTTTACAACCAGAACCAGCACAGAGTTGCCACAGTTCTGCCAGAGTTGCTTAAGTTGTTGCCTGGATGATTCTTTAACGACTTGCTCCGGCTTCGTCTTGCCATAATAAAATGTAATTAAAATTTAGCCGTCTGCCATTCCCCATTCCAATTCCCATTGCCAGAGTTGTGTGTGCTGCATTTGCCAGGCTGCATTCCTGGGTCTGGGCCTGGGTCTGGGCAAACTGCCAAAATTTGCGGCGATAATAAAACAAAAGGCAAAGGAAATTTTTACACAGCAGGCAACTCGCTAATATCCTTTGAAAGAGTGCCAAAAACAGTCAAGGGTGTACACACTTTGCATTCACTTGGAATTTAATTAATTCTGAAGTTATTCAAATGTAGATCAAACTTGAAAGTATCTTTCGATATTCATATTTATAGCACTACTCTTGTTTTATGCATACGCTTCCCTTCTTATTTTAATTGGTTCTTATTTCAACCCTATCTGTCCAGTAGAACCTGTCGAGGGAACTCTGCAATAACGCAGCACATGCTGCCCTCGCCCCAAATGACCAGGCAAAGCTCATTTAAATATGCCACACTCCCCTCGCTGCGCTACCTTCCTCCTCCTCCTCCACTTCTTTCGCCTCTATGCCCTCACTCCCTTCTCCGTGTAGACCGTAAAATTTTATAAATTTTGGCAACTGGCCGCGTTGGCCATGCTACGTGGTAGCTAACAAAATTTCAGCCACGTAAATATTCTATAAATTTTTATGCACGCCTCCGTCCGGCTATCTAAATGTCTGTCCGACTGTCTGTCTCGCTTGCTCCCCCTCGTTCGCTCTTCCTCCCGCCCTGCCACGTTCAATTGTCTGCCTTCTGTTCAAATACGCCTATGCGATCCGGTAGCTGCTGCTGCAGTTCGCTTGGAGCAGGTACCTGCTCCTGTCTGTCTGTCTCCTACTCTGTCTCTCTCTCTTTATCTCACTCTCTGTCTTCTGTCCGCCCTTTGCCATTGCCGTTGCCTGCCAACTTTCGTTTGCGACCGATGTTTCACGTAGTAATTGCCGCGCTCATGTAGTTTGTATACCCTATAAACTTAAATACACTCTAAAAGGGTTGAATTCCTTTAAGGTATGTTGAGATTTTTGGGCAGTTCTAAAGGTTTTTACTGCACTTGCTAATTGGTAAACGGGGGCAAAGTTCATTTGCACGAAATGGAAACAAATTCATTAACTTCCCTTCGGTTTCAGTTAAGATTTAAATATTAACCAATCATATTACAGTATACAGAAATCTGAAAACTACAATCCGCGCTTCAATTTCTGTAACTAAAGATTCTTATAATCATTAAGTGAATGAATAAAATGATTATAATACGATGAAATAGTTCATGATTTTTAGTTTTTCCTTTCATATTTTAAGAAAACGAACTATACACTAAAAAATTTCAGCGAATTGTTGATATCATACTGAAATACTTTGAAATTCCATATTCTATACAATTTTAAATACAATTCTCATCAATATATAATATATATAAAGTATTATGATTATATTTTAATAACTTTTTAGAATTTTATAAAAAAATAAACAAATTTAAACAGCTAACTAATTTCATTAATAAATAATTAAGACAGAATATCAATTCTAAGAAGATAGTCAAGTAGGATTGTAGAGCAACCTTTTAAGCTACATAACAGTACCGTCTTAGCTCACCATAGATCTGCCTACAGAGCATCTACAGGTCGAGCAAGTTGATCTCTTTCTTTTTCACTAGGTTCCAGTTGTATTTCATGTGCTTTCTTGTAGCCACTGGCAGTTGCCAGGACGTGGCTCCTACTTGCAGGCAGTAACTGCTCATGTGTGTGTGTGTGCGTGTGTGTGTGTAAACACCTTGTCTGGGCTCGGGCAGCCTTGCAAGCGTTTCATTTGCACAAATATTTCGCAATTTGGCTGGGACTTTACTTTGCTTTTCTGCTGCTGCTGCTGTTGTAGTTGTTGTTACTGCTGCTGGCATTGCCTGTAAGTTAGATCTTTTGGCACGCTGCTGTTTAGGGTACACTCGGCCAAATGGTGCACACAGTCCCCCTCCCCCGCTGCCAACTCTGTTGAGGCAATTAGCCATGGACCCGGGGTATAAGTCAGGTTGCCGTTTGTTACTGCCAAACAGATGAAAGGCAGCTCTCGATTGTAGCGGTCAATTGGCCAAAGAGAGAAGAAACAGTTGGAAAGGAGGTAGAGCAAGCGGGTGGGCAGGCAGGAGGGCAGGCAGTAACCCAGCAGCCAAGACAGGCAGCACGCTTTCAGCCTAGAAGTTTGTCAGTTAGTTAGTTGCTGTGATAAAAGGTTCTTTTACTGAGTGAGAGAGAGAGAGAGAGAGACGGAGCAAGGAAGAGAGAGAATCGTGCAGGCAGAGATCAAAGCGATGTCGATTAAAATTCCATTGAAAATGCTCATGAAAATGCGAAATAATTTCAAGTACCTCAACCTGAAACGATGCCAGACAAAAGCATGAATACTTCCACAGAAATATGACCCGTCCCCTTCACCCTCCCCCATCACAACAAAATAAAATACAAAATATTTTCTTGAACATGAAATGTAAAAAACGAAAACTGCAAACTGTAAATACGTGAAGATTCTGTGAATATTTTATAACTATTCACACAGGCAAAAGGGATAGAGAAGATGCCTAGCAAGTGGGAAGAAAGTTAGGATTGGTTGAGGCAATGGTTTTTTACAGATATCAAATTTCTAATGAGAAAAGAATTTGAAAGGAACAGAAACATTTTGATAATCATATTTATATTTATTTATTTATTTTTTAATATTTGATTCCGATTTTCTTATTCAAGAAGTTTTGTAAACTTATCGATTAAGTTGAAATTTGACAGGCAGATGAAATACTATACAATAAACTGTGATATTCTATGAAATAACAACACTATGCTGTATTATAAAATATAAATATAATAACTATACCTTACCATGTTATGTTATTCTGTTTCGTACTATCGATTAAACTGAATTTTAAAATACACTTAAGTATTTTCTACACTATTATATGTGTTGCCATTCTATATTGCATACGTATTTACATATTATGGTCTTTTATTATTTATTGAGACTAAGTTTTGAATACAATATCTATCTCCGAGTATCCTGTCATATGGTGCCTGTTTACAAGCAGGTTTTTTTATGTAAAGCGATATTTAAAATTATCTTGAATCAACGTTTCCAAAACATATTTAAACAAGTTAAACGGTTGTCAAAAGTTCAAGCTATTTAATGCTACATAAGAAATGGGGCACCGTCTATATATACAATACTATGCTGTCATATATGTATATATTATATTTTAGCATGTGTTTAATTACTTTACTATCGTATATGAACCGTATTTCGTTTTATCCTCAGCTCGAGGAAATTTCTTCGCTTGAAAACACTTTTATTCAGACATTTAATTAGCAGAATGCAAACATATAAATACTGTGCATGTTTTACCGTTAAGCACCTGCCCCTTTTCCCAGGAGCAGATAAATAAATAAATAGAAACTCTAATTAAAAGTGGAATTTTTCGTTTTATGGTTTCCTATCACAGACGCGGCAAGTTCGCCATGGCAACTGTTTAACTAATTTGTTTAGGCAAGTCAATTAATTTCGATTCTGCTTTAAGTGCACTCTGAGTTTTCACTGAGACTCGCATGACAGGGTGTGTGTTTGTGTGTGCCAGTGTGTGTGTGTATTTCTAAGGCTACCAAATTGCTTGTCGAGCCGCAGCCCTTGAGTGGGGAATTCAACCCCGAACTACTCGCATAGCCCAGAGCGAGGCCCAGGGAGAGTATCGGGCCAGAAATATCAAAATATCAACTTCACTTAGCAGCAGGTGGCAGGCAGCAGCAGCAGCAGCAACAACAACAAGGGCAGCAGCTGTGGCAGCAGCAGGCAGAGCAAAGTTTTCGCTCGTCCAAATTGAAGTGAAAAGTTAAAAGTTATCTTGGCCCAAAACGAGGGACCCCAACTCCTTCCCCGTCCCCGACTGCGACTCCGAGACTGACTCTGACTGCACGCCTGAGTGGCTAAATTCATTTGGCAGCAAAATGCAAATTATTACAACTGACTTTTCATTTTATTTTTGATCATTTCTTTGGGCTCTGCTCGTTTCTTATTTCTTGCTTATTTTTTGCAAGCCTCTGAAAATTATTTACTTGCCTGCAGGGCACTTTTGCCCACCGCCCAGGCACACCCACACACACAGACACACACGCACACACACAGAGACACCTCCCCCGTGGGGACTTTTCAGGGTTGCTTCCCCCTGGAAGTTTTTGCATAACTTTACTTGGGCATAATTTTCACCGTGCTAGTTAGAGGTGCGCCAGAAAGAGAGAGAGAGAGAAAGAGATAAAGAGAGGGAGGAGGGGGAAAGGGGACAACTTAATGGGGTAGGAAGTTGCAACTTTGACTTCCGTATAAGTATTCGTTTATGATTTGCCTTTGCTCCGATAAACATAAAGATATCAGGCGGGTGCTGTGTGGGGGAGCTGCCTCTTCATAAATTACACACAGCACTCACACACACACTCTCTCATAGTTGACTGCCTGCGAAGGGGTTGCTCAGCTCGGATCAACTCGTCGGAGGGTCGAGCTTGGCCTTGCCTAGCCTGGCGATAAGGTCTGCACTCGTTTCTCTCTTCACGTCGTGCATTTTCTCATGCCTCGCTGCCGCTGCCTCCCGCAATTGTCATGTAAATCAATGCAACTGACTCGCCGTCGTTCCCAAAATTCATTTCCATAATCATTAATGTAGCATTTCAACAACAACAACAACTACAACAATAGCGAAGGTTTCCCCGCCTGCATTTTTGCGCTTAAATGAAACCAATTGAAGCGTAAATCTTGCACGTCGTCATCATCAGCAAGCAGCCCCGATAAAGAAACGAATAATAACAACAGATCGCGACAGGGGCAGCTGAAGCCAGTCCGATATATATTACATATATAGGGAATAATGTTGATGGGTGCAAGAGTCGTGCATACAATTGACCAGTTCTCCTGGTGGGAATTATTTCCATTAAGCTTCTCTAATAGATTTTGAGGAATTCAATGAATTTATAAACAGTGTTTGTAGGCTTATTTATTCAAATGCACTCAGTGTGTTGCATAAAGTAAACGAGAGAACAATGGAAATTAATACATATGTTCCATATTGGGAAATCGAAGGGAATCAATTAAGTTCGAGATGGTGTACCATTCATTTGTTATTTATATCATTTATGAACAGCACTTTTTCACTTAATTATGCATAAAGAAGGTAACGGGAAATAAACTTAGAATAACTTCTTGTACATATGTTCCAAATTGGGAAATTCGTATTTATTTATTCCAAATTGAGAAATGGAAAATAATCAATTGAATATTTCAATATAATTATAATTCATATAATTTATAAACAGCAGTTGTTAGATTGTATGAACTGTATGTGGCACAAAGAAGGTACCTGGAAAGAAACTGAAGCCTAAACTTATTGTTCAAAATTTGTAAATCAAAAGGAATCAATTGAATTTCATAGAATATATAACTCCTTACAAAGTGTAGATCCACTTAAAGGTCTGCTGATACAATTTACCTCCCTTTATTAGCACATACATGTGTTCATATATGTATTCTTATCTGCCTCACTACAATTTAAAGTCGCCGTTCAGTTAGCAATGCTTTGCCTGATCGAATCTGAAGTGAATACTTTCGAATGGATTCAGTGAATGCAGCGGGCAAATTAATCAGATCGATTGCTTTCGCTGTAAGTCGGACGTGACTTAATATTATTTTACCAATTCGTGTCCGTAGTTGAAATTGAATTGCACCCCGATTGGGACTGGGACTGGAACTGGGCCTGGGCTTGGGTTTGGTCTTGTATTTCAATTTAATCGCTTTAAAGTAACCCGAAACGCAGCACAATTTATCGATAGGCCGCGTGCAGGTCCCCATTGAGAGAGCGAGCGTGCAGTGCCAGTTTTCAGCTCAATTCCAGGCGCCTGCCCCTTCCAATCCCTGTCCCTGTCCAGTTTTTCCGGCCGTGTAATTGATGTGCGCGATTTAAACGCAATCGATAAGCGCGTCGAACAACTCAGGGCGAATCTGAGCCCGAAACCCGACAACGCCCATGCTCGCCTGACTGTCAAAGAGCAGCGTCATATGTCAGTACACTCGTTCCCGGTGCCAGTTTCGTCCCAGTCCCAGTCCTGGTCCCTGTCCCAGTTTGTCCATTAAAAAGTCAGCAACTGTAGCTAATTAAAGCAGGCAAAACTCGAATCAAATTTGGCGCATATCAAATTATGAACACAGCTGGCAGCAATTGTTGCTGCCGTCGTTGTTGTTGTTGCTGCTGCTGCTGCTGGGAACCTGACACAAATTGATGGGCTGACAGAGCTCAGCCATGTGCGTCGTAATAACCACCAGGGAATCATCTTGGCGCTCTCTGCCTCTGTCTGTTCTGGACTCATAAACTGTATAATTCAGTTCGCCTCCCTCCCTCTCTATCTCTACCATTCTCTGCGTCTCTTTCTATCACCCTTCACTTCGTTGTCATTTCCTTTTGCCTAATTTCGTAACGTTTCCGTTTTAATTACGAAAATTCGCATGGAAATCAAAACAAATATAAATACGAACATATGCCATATGGAGATGTATTTGCTCAGCATCTGGAATAATCATCTCGCATTCTTTTCTCTGTCTGTCTGAGCTGAGCTGAGCCGATCACTCAGTCGAGCTGCGGGCGATTCGTATTTCCTAGACTGGTCAGGGCAGTGCAAGAATCTCTTGCAGGGGATTGCAGTGAATGAGTGAGTGGCAAAAGGAAGAGGTGGGGGGAACCGGTCGTAAGCCCCGGGACAGATGATACACCACACGGGTATTCGGTTGCATCGCTTGAAATCGTGTCTTAAAATCGAAAGTAAGCCAACTGACACGCATCATGGATGCCGTGGAACTGCAACTTGAGTGGCTTAGAGGCTTCTCTGGAATTATATTATAGTTATTTAGTTGGTAGCCAGCGGGAGAGTATTAAGTTTACTGCAGCACTTACGTTTTAGTCTAAGCCTGTAGATTGTGAGTGGGCAGAAATTGATATAGTTTTTAAAAAGTTGCAAATACACATTTCCCTTTCCTGCTGTTTTTGGGATTTATCGAGCTCGACAGGTTATGCTAAGTTAGTAATTTATGTTAAGTTATCAATTCATGTTAAGTTGCACTGCAGTTTATGCTAAGCTCCAATATTAATTATTGCGCTCGATAATTTTGCATACAGATTATGTTAAGTTAACAATTTATGTTAAGTTTATGCTTAGCAGTTTATGCTAAGCTCTAATATTAATTATCACACCCGATAATTAACTGTACACTGATTATGTTCGGTTAACAATTTATGTAAAGTTGCACTACAGCTTATGCTAGGCTCCAATGTTATTTATCGAACTCGATATTAAACTGCAGACTGATTATGTTAATTTTGCAATTTATGTTAGGTTGCACTACAGTTTATGCTCAGCTACAGTGGGAGGCGGTTAATTGGAGAGCCGCCACGTAATTATCGATGTGTGGCCGATTAAAGGACTTGCAAATAGAGTGTAACTGTTTAGTAATTTAAAAAATTATTAAATAACTGCAATTTATTTGCTTTATTAGTGTAGGTAAATGTTATAATATTGTGTAATACCTACTCGTATTGAATGTAAAAATCTAAATTCTCATTTTATCTGTTTCCCTTTTGTGTGGTCAAAGTTAAACGAAAAAGGCATCGCCCAATAGAAATTAGTTGGACCCGAACTTGCAGCTGACTGAGGTCTTGGGTTGCTGGGCGTTTCGACTGAAACTTTCCCGCAGAGTTGCCAACTATTGTACAGCGTCGGGTTCCGGCTAGGGGTCGTGGTCGGGGTCGGCCATGGGACGAACAACTTCTGCGATGGCTTTTTGTTGGTGTTGCATTACAAGTCGAAATTCTGTGCAGTTTTGCAGCAATTTTGTTTAATTTATTTTTCGGTTGCCGCACGCCCCGAACATAACGAGCGTTGTTAATTGTAACCATATACGACGCCGCACAGCCGATATCCACGGCACGCAGAGAGCTCAAGTACCCCAGCCTGGCCGGCAGCACAGGCAAACAGAGCACAGCACAACAGAGGACCCGACTCGTCCCACCTTCCCTGCCCTGCCCCTTTTGGTTTAGCAGGCAACGCGTGATAGCTGCCCCTCTCTGCCTCTTTTCCATTTTCCACTCCCTGCCTCACTCGACGTGTCTTGTCGGCGTCGGCAGCGCGTTTTGTTCGAGACTGTGGCAAATGTGTCATTAGGCATGTTTCATGACCCTTTGTCATGCACAAATAATTATAATTTAATACACTTTGGCCTGCAGGTTGTCGCCAGGGGAGCGGGACGAGCCGAGGGAGTGGGTTGAGTAGAGGGGGAAGGCGCCGCAGAGAGTCACCCCAGAGTGTAGAGATTTTTCCGAAACAGAAACAGACTCGACACGATTTGAATGCAAGCTGAGTTAACCCCCCATATATATGAATGTATTTGTGTGTGTGTGTATTTGACGTTACTTTGTGCCACATAATTACCGACAATTTGCTGAAGTTGCAGCACACGCCTGGCAATTACCCAGGCACAGGATGTGTTTTACTGCCCAACCCAAGGAAACACAGTTCCCACTCCCACTCTCTCCCTCTCTCTCTCTCTTTCTTTCTCCTCCCTCTCCCCAGCTAGCCACGCCTCGCTGTGTCTGTTGTTGCCTCTCTAATTTCCAGCTCGCGGCAGAATATGAAAACTTTGTCTGGGCTAATTTGCTTTATGGCATTTTAATTGTATTTGCCCAACTTAAACTCGAGACTGAGACTCGCCTCGACTCGGGGAAAGCACGAAAACTCGCAGCGGAAAACTCGAAACGGAAAGCAGAGAACTGCTGTCGTCTGCTGAAAATTTAATGAGCTTATGAATTTCCAACGAACATGCCAAGGAGGCAGGGGATGGGGGCACAGCTGCCCCACAGCAAGTTGCCTGGCTACGCGCCTATCTGCTGCTCGATAGGCATTTGCCCCAATTATCGATAAATTATGAACGCAATTGAAGCGAACTCGACATGCCTGTTCCGCTCGCTGTCTGTTTGTCCGTCTATCTTCGAGTGTGTGTGTGTGAGTGTGCGTGTGTGGAGGCCCCAATGGGTGCAAATATAATTCTTATAAATAGACAACAAAAGCGACCCTTGTCGACAGTTGGCAATCATCATCAGCGTCGGCGGCCAACTAAATAAATAAAAACTCGAACCCAGTCCCGAGTCTTGGCTCCATACTCCCTATTTCCCCTCCCACCCTCTCAGTACCTTCTTCGTTAGTTACGCGTCTTGGGCTCAGTGCCCGCTCCCGTTCCAGTTCCAGCTCCAGTTCCACTCTCGTCTATCAGATCCGAAACGAAAACATGTCAATATTGTCGGGGCAAGGGCGAACAAACGTTGATGTGAAACCAAATAAAAACATTAGAGAGCGAGGAAAGGCAGAAAACATAAAAATAAAATACTCAACTACATGGTATATTTGGTATTTCGTATTTGTGGTATATTCCATTGTCTGGAAAAGTTGTTTCACATACGCTTGAAATGGAAACAAGTCTATCAATATTTGTCGGCACTTATGTTGATACAAATGGTTTGGATTGACGATCGTTTGTTCGATTGATACCGTAACGGGGCTACAAGCTATGAAGATAGAGAGGGAGTGAGGGGAACCCAGTTCGTCAACAAATAGAAACTCGAACAAGAAACAGACTTGACACGTTTCTACAGAATTCTACGCAGCCATAAACAGTCAAAATAAGTGGCAGACATCAGAAGAAACAGTTTTCGAATAGGTTTAAAAAAAATGTGTTTACTTGTGCATAGGGTCTTCAGTGTGTAGAAGATCTAAAAAGTCAGGGAAACGAACTTTATTGTAGTAAAGTCAACTTTATGAAGCGATCTTTATAGCAGGTTATATTGAATGACGTTCTACGCTCTGCTCTCTTAACTATTCATAACATCCAGTTTGATAGTTTGAAAATTGTTGGACCTCTTCTGCTAAGGGTTTCCATAGAAGATTCGTAAAGTTATGGAGCGTTTAATTTAGAGAGTTATAGCAGGTTATATCGAATGCAGTTTCACGCTCCATACTCTCCACTCTTAACCCTTCTCGTAACATCCAGTTCGATCGTTTATTGATAGACCTCTTCGCCTGCTGCCTAATGTATCGACGGGAATAACTTATCTTATCAACTCTGGAGCACCTGTTCGCTTTCCCCCTCCTCTAGCCCTTGCTCCCACTCCACTCTGACGTTGCATATCACTTACCACCTCAATTTTATTTTCCTCTCTCTCATTCGTTTTCCTGAAAACCGAAATGCATACAATAAATAGCGCACAATTAACAAGTTCCTAGTGATTTATGCCGCCGTCGCCGGCTTTGTCGGGGTGCTCGGTCTGCTGGTTGTACTCTGTATACTGTTTCGAAAACACAGAGGCCCCTTGCCCGACCCCGAGCACATTGCGAGATTTTATGGCACCCCAACCGTGCTCCGAAACAATGCCAGAGATAATTTTTACGAGGCACTCGCACTGCGCCATATGCCGTCGCGCCGTCAGGACGGACAAAGGGCTCAGGTAGAGCGCGACTGGACTGGACAGTGCTCGCTCGTAGTTCGCCTTCGCCGCGCAGCAGCAGAGACCCTTTGCCCGTGCCGCAGTCCCTTTTACGATCGTGTGTAATTAAAAGATTGGGAAAAGGCGTTCGGCATGCGCTCAGCCTTGACAGCGCCTCGTCCCGCGTCCCGTGTCCCTTGGCTCATTAGAGCTGCAAAGTCAATAGGGACAAGGTAGGGAAAGGGTTCCTCGCCTGCTCTACGTCGGCTTTGTTCAAGCGAAATTCAATTTTTGATTTGTGACAATAAAGTTTTGGCCCGTCATGGCTATTGATTTTTAATTTCCCTCCCCCCTCTGCATCTCTCCCGCACCCTGTTCCCTAGCCAAACTTTGCCTTCCACTGACAGTTTGGCCGGAACTTTTCTAATTGCTGGCACCAAGTTGCTGTTGCTGCCTTACAACTAAGTCGACACCCGCTGCCACTCCCCCTGCCCCTCTCCTTGCCTCCTTCTAGCTGCGTTGCGTGTGCGTGAGCGTTCATAATTTTGCAGCTGCTTTGGCGCGGAGAGGGAGGGGATACTGGGGGGGAAACTGGGTCTGGACTATTGAACAAAGCAATATTTGCTCAAGTAATTTTGGTCCGAAAACTTCCTCGTCCGCCGCCGTCGCAGCCACGTGACCACTTGAGCCTGCCACTGCTGCTGGCTGCTGCTGCTGCTGCTGATTCCCCCCCACGACAAGCTGAGACTGCAGTTTTTGACTTCTTTTCTCTCCACGCTCAGTTGTATTTTTTCCTCCTTGCTTGCCAGTGATTTCCCAGCCACGTACTTCAGCACGTAGCCAACTTTAATCTCTGCTCTGTTCGAGCTCTAGTACTCCTGCTCCCTCTCCCTGCCCCTCCCCCTTCCCTCTGGTGCAGGCTGCTCCTCTACTAATTTCGCCTTAAAAGCAGAATTTATGTGCGCGCAGCATTTCGCCCTAATACGAAATCAAATAGAACTTTTTGAGCCATGAAAATGGAAATGAAAAAACATCCAAAAAACTGAGGAAGAACACGATGAAGGCAAGTGAGAGAGAGAAGAAGGAGGAGCAACGGGAACGGGAATGGGAGCAAATGGTGGCAACGAGTCGAGAATCGCGCTGCATTTTGTTTGGCCGGGGCTCATCTTGATTTATGGCAGGAAGTTTGCACCATTCGCACCGACATTGGAGACGCCATTACTTGGCGTATTTATACAAATGTTTTCGGAGAGAAGCTCTCGCATGCCACGCCCAGCACAGCCCCCCATGTGTGTGTGTGTCCCTGGCATAGGCATCTATAAATCAATAAATGAAATTTACACGCATATTTTGTGTTACGTGTTGGAAAATTTATTAGATTTCTGGCCACGCAGAGAGAGCGAGAGAGAGAGAGAGAGGGAGATGAGATGGAGAACTTCGTCCCTGCCAAAGAGCGATGTCAGCATTGGGTTGGGGAACAGGCAACTGGGAACTGGGGCGCCACTCGAATGGGTTGTGCGCTGCGGTTGCCACTGCCTGTCGACGACGATGGCAACTGCTCAAGTGATTCTGTGAAAGCTTTTCCCAATACTTTCAGACAAAAGGGCGTTGCATGTGTCGCAAACTTGTATGAAACTTTTCGCAAATTCCAATTTTTCTCATCAAATTTGTTTTTCACAAAATATGTAAACGGAACATGAAGACAGCAAGGGGGTGTAGAGAGGGCACTGCCTGCAAAACTAACTAAAAAGTATTCTTTTTCTGGATTTGGCTTAGTCACCAAAAGATCATTTAAATGCTATCTCTTTAAGTCTTCAATTTCAACAAAAAGATGCCTGTTTTGCAGGCCCGTAGCGAGGCATGTGCAGGGTGAGCGATGGACAAGGACCCCGCATGCCAGGGGCCCCTTGATACCGGAAAATAAATAACTTATTGCTGATTTTGTCCATATATAATCGAGAAATTAGTTTTAAGTTTCTCATTATAAGGCAAGACAATTATATATAATAGGGGCCTTCGATAAATTTGGACAAGGGCCCCCGAGACCGGTGTTACTGATGCTGTTTTGAAAAGGTTTTCGTGGAATATTGTTTGAAATACATATTTGAGATTGCAATTTAAGCCTTGTATCTCAATCTCTATTCCGAATACAATGTTCAACGTTGAATTGATAACAATGTATTAAAAAAACTAAAAACTCGTTAGTTTTCTCAGTTAAAGCATATTATTTATTTATATGGAATCTCTTGACATCTTTAATATTTCAGCTTTCAATATGTTATTGAGAAATATTACTGAGAATATATGGTATATAATAGAAATGGGAGTTTGTTGCTTTTCAATCATTGTTCAGTTTGAAGATGGCAATCGAAGTATTGCATGGACCTCCGCTCAAATAACTTTATAGAGAACGTTCTTGGCTGTAGATAATGAATTCTGAAATTTGCATGATACTTAATATGGAATATCTTGAATTCTTTTAGATGTTTTCATTTTTCAGTGTTTGATTTGCAAGTTCAAAGCTGACATCGATCTCTATGCTAGCATCAGTCAGAAGATGAAAGAGTCTCAAGGGTTAGAGAGGATGCGTTGATTATCCGTAACAGAAAGTGAAGAAGGAGTGGGATCATTACTCGGGTCTCGTTTTCTTTTGATTGTGGGAAGCCAAACAGTTGCACATGCTGGCGACCTGAGAGACCAAAGAGAGTCGTGCCCAAAGGGAAACCCTAGAGCAGCTGGCAACGGACAGCGGACAAGGGGCAGCGCCATCAGCATTTGACACCAAAAGAATTTTTAATTAAGGCCGCGGCAGATTAAAATAAAAATAGAAATAAAAATAAAAAATGAAGAAGAGCGTAAACTGCTAAACTGGAAGCTGCTTCTGGCAGTTGTTGTTGTCTCTGCTGCTTCTGCTGCTGCTGCGGCAACGTCAGCAAATGGCAATGAAACGATAACAATAAAAAAATGCAGCTACGGCCATAGAGATATGTGAGATACGCGAACTGACGATGGCAAGGGGGGGGGGAAGTGCACAGTAGAGTGGAAGGGGAGGGGAGGGAAGAGAAAGATATATGGGCCTACAATGAATGCGACTGCAAATATGAGTGTGAGTATGAGTGCCGAGTCGAATATGGGCATGGGGCATGCAGCAGCAGCAGCAGCAGCAACGGCAACGGCAGCAGGCCCAGAATGCACATAAAACTTGTCGGCATTGTCGGCGCGCTCTGCTTCTTCTTCTTCTACTGCTGCTGCTCATTGTTGTTGCTGCTGCGGCAGAAGGAAACGGCAGCAACAGCAGCAGCGATGGCAGCGACACTGGCGACATAAACAACAATGTCATCAACATAATTGTATGTCAAGTGAGCGCAGTGAGAAAAACTGTGGAAGAGCAGCATAAAAAGTAAAATGACACGAGAGAGACAGATAGAGTGAGTAGTGGAGAGAGAGAGAAGAGAGAGTGAGAGAGAGGGAGAGATAGGGGCGGTCGTCAGGAACCACTCGAGACCATGACGAGACAATGCAATCAAAGGAGCCACAGCCAGAAACGAAGAACCAAAGGCATCCAAGGGGGAGGGGGGAGGTTAGGGAATTGGCGAGGGGATGCCGAGTGGGCACAATCGAGCAATGAATGAATGACGAGCTGTGCATACGCAATATTAAGCCATCGAGCGGTGCATTTCTTTCCCTCTCTCTTCCTATTCCTCTCTCTGTCTCTCTCTCCCTCTTTGATAGGGTATATCGGGTTCTATAGAGTGTTAGCAACTCTGAAGGGCAAGTACTTTTTCCCTGTTTATCTTAATTACGTTTTAAAGTGCTTTCTGGGGAACTCTTTTTGAATAAGAAAAATGTTATTTTGCTTGAAGTGGATTCGGTAATTGGAGATATGTATATAGTAAATATGTTTATGTATATGCACGATAAGTAAAGCTAAAGAGTTAACATATAGCAATACAATTTGTACTTCTTTTCAAGGCAAGTTTCGTATTTAAAGAGATATATGATACTATAATAAAGTACATATTAATATCAAAGAGAATTTATTTTGAATTGCTTTCTTAATTTTCATAAAATATTTATTATCCATGGAGTTGCTATTTAGAGAGATATAGCAGATCTGTGTATTAAAGATTAAAGACATCCAGTTCGGGATATTGATCGACCTATAGTGACTTAAGGACAGTTCGGTATTTAGAAATATATTTTAGCTAAACAAAAGATGGATAGTTATATAGATATAATGTTAAATAGAGGCATTTATCATACATCACATATGTATACGTCAGTATATAACTTATATATATGAATGGCAGGTATAACAATTAAACTATTGCGCTTAAATTGGACTTCCTCCTGAATACCAATAATAGTGCAGATAGATCTCTAATACTTTCCCCTTTGAAAGAGCATACGCTAGTTGCCTTGCCGGCTTAAGCCTTCCCTGGTATTCAGAGCTTCCATAGAGCAGGCATATCGGCTCATGTGCCTGGCTTAGGCAATGCGGGTCGCATTTGCTTTGCCGATGACAACAGCCGGTGCCACTGACAGGGGCACTGCCAATGGGATTGAAAAGAAAGGGAAGGGCTGCGACTGGCATTGTGACTGGGGGACTGTTCAGAAGAGAGGAGGAAGGGGCAGGGACAGGCGCTGCACCTACCATTTGTAGTAGTCATCATCATCATCGCCGTCGCCCGGATGGCAACCTCATCGCTGCAGTTGGCGTCACGGGTTTGTGTGTCATTGAAATGAAACGCCGGGCGACGCCTCTTGAGCGGAATTATTATTACCACTTATGTGTGTACGAGTATGTTGTGTGTACTTGCCATAACCATCAGAAGCCGCAGTCGCAGTCGCAGTCGCACCGTAGCCGGAGCGGAGCAAAAGCCAGGCCAGCCGGGGCCATCAGCCATCAGCCATTGCCATTGTTTTCCCACTGTGCGCGGCGTGGCGCGGCTTGGTTTGGTTTTGTTTTTTGCCTCTTGTTTTTTATTCCTCTCCTTATGTTGTATGCAACTTTGTGTGCTGTGCTGGCTGCACTCATTTCCACATGAATGCGCCACAGACTTGGCACACACCGCGAAGGGGTGGGAAGTGCTCTGTGCCGGTGGTGAGGGGGGAAAGAGAAATGACAAAAACCGCAAAGCGTCGTTAAAAAATATATTTGAAAATGGTAAAGACGACGGCAAATATTTGTTAGATAGTTAGATAATTACAAATGGAGAGCATTGGCCAGGAAATTTCCTATTATAAGCGGCTTTATCAGTGGGTGAGCTGCCATACTCAGCTCTGTCCACTTAAGAAACATAAACTCAACTCAACTGAAGCGACAACCCGGCGAGCTCTGGCTATTTACAGCGTAAAAATTCAAGACGATTCTTTGCATTTCTCTTCTGGCGGAGAATGGCAAGTGGGTCTGCCAAGACGCTCTGCTGATCTATATAAGGTCACACATGTGTGCCTCCACAGAATGCCCCTAATGTCCACTTAGCAGCCTACTTAAATACATGCCATGCATATGAAACTGGACGGCAAAACGACAAGCGACTGCCAGAGCAAATTGTGGCAGAGTTGCTAATGAAATACCCTGTAATTGCTTGAGGAAATTGAAATACTAATTCCACTTTTACAGCAGATTACAGAGCAAAGAAGTTACTCAGTTCAGAGAGTCAGGAATGCATCAAGGAATCGTCATCGTCAACCTTTAGATATTTTAGTAACTTTATATCCTAGTTGAAGTGTGCTTGATTAAACTAAATGCTCTGCAAAGTTAGTTACTTAGATCTGTAATATCTATGGTTTTATAAAGTGCCATATTTTACATCTGCTTCGACAAGCTGCAACTCAATCAAGCTTAACATCATAAACCTTAATCTGAGGTAACTTGATAAATATTGTGTTGCAATGAGGAATGCATACTCTGCTTTCATATCTGTAACGCATTCTCAGTGGTTGAGCCTCTAGCAAAGCAACTCCCTTCCATGCATTCACAGGGTATTGCAGAAACGTCAACAGCTCATCAATAGCAGAACCGAGAATAGAGAATCGACAACGACAACGACAATGTCGACAAAGAGGCACATTAAATGCCAACTACTCGAACATGGCGTTAGACCAGTGCGAGAATGGTCGAACAGAACAATGCGCCGGCAGTAAATGCTGATGATGATGATGACGATAACGATGCCATGCTATTCTCCAGCTCAGTCTGGCCAGGGGCCAGAGAAGACTCGTGCTTGGAAATTGTCGTCAACGTCGTCGTCGTCGTCGTCGTCGTGGTCTCTGTCTGAGTGGGCCGAGTGAGCCAATCGACAATTGTCCATCTAACTGTCTGTCTGTCTCACTGTCCCCCCTCTGTCCCACTGTCCGTCTGTCTGTCTCTTCTCGCAGCCATCGACCCGTTTCGAATTCAAATCGCAATTGCTGGTCATGCGAACTTTAATTACACAACGGATCACTTGGGTCGCCATGGAGACGAGGTCACTGCTCACCATAGCCCAGTACGTGCCTCTGCTGCTGCTGCTGTTGCTGTTGCTCCTCATCACCATCGCCGCCCACTGTGTGGCACAGTGTGTCTCTCTTCGCTTTGGCTGCTTGTGACGTGTCTGGTCCAATCATAGACCCGCGCGCTGGACATGTGGGCCGGACTAAATGCGGCTCATTAAAGTAAATTACAATTTATGCTTTTGCCTTCTTGGTTTGCATGTCGCATGTGGGCGTGGCATGACCGTGCCTGTCTTTACAATGCCGTTGGGGGAGGGAGTCGGGTGTCTCTGTCTGTGTGTGTGTGTGTGTCTGTAATTAATTTTGATTAACGAGCAAAAAGTTTGTCGAGGTAACTTGCCACGCATTACCAGTGGCCTATTCAAAATTTTCGAGCACTGCCAACGGCGTCTCTAACATTTCGAGGGTGGCTTAAGTGTCAGGGGAGGGTGGAGGGTAGGTTAGTAAGGGGTGCAAAAGTTCACTTCTCATGTGTCAAGGTTCGCCTTGGCTTAAGCCAAGCTGAAAGTCCTTCGCGGTTAAGCTTGATAAATGTGCGAATTAGTGCAAAGCACACACGCACAGTGTAGCAGGCCGATAGCAAGAATCAGTATATCGATAGTTATGTATCGCTTACGCAGTTAGCATAATGTGTTATGGATAACGTTAATAAGAGGCCCCTTACAGTAACATAAATACACTTTACTCATTCGATAGTATTTTTTGTAGTATAGTATTTATTGTTTATTTAAATTATGTTAAGTTAAATTGAGTTAACATTTTATCAGACAACATAAAGGATAACATAAAGGAGTAAAGCTTAGGCAATTATTGAGTTAACATAACATACACGTTAAGGATAAGAATAACATCAATGCAATTGAA
The DNA here is from genome assembly GCA_018903715.1 of Zaprionus davidi. Classification (NCBI taxonomy): domain Eukaryota; kingdom Metazoa; phylum Arthropoda; class Insecta; order Diptera; family Drosophilidae; genus Zaprionus; species Zaprionus davidi. The sequence continues at coordinate 8,466,477 of JAEIGL010000003.1, forward strand.
TTAAAGAAATAGACGTATTAAGTTCAAGGATCCGTCTATCGATATTCATTATGTTAAGATAAATTGACTTAACATCTTAATATACATAGGGATAGTATAAAGATGTAAAGCTTAGACAATGATTGACTTAACATAACATAAACGTTACATAAGGATAACATCAATGCAGTTTAATTAAATTACGCTACCTAAAGCAGAATTCAAGTCTGGAATGCATCCTTGAGCTCTGTCTAACATTTCTTGGCATTTCCTTTGCTAATTCCACTCTTTGTCTTGGTCATTCCGCGCTGAAGGAGCCTACTCCATAGCTGAACAGCTCAGTAAGTCGGCACTAATTGATTACCGACTCGATGCTGCTGCCGATCTGTCGACAGTACTCGAGATTAATTAGTCCGCCCACAATGCAAACTGCGCAGTCGACAGTCTCTTAATCTCACAGCTGGATAGTTACCCAGCTCCCAAGGGGGAGGGAGGTAGGCAGAATGCAGTGTCTGAAAATGATTGCCTACTTCGGTGTCATAAATTAAAATCTAACAAAATAAATCAATAAAGATTAAATCTTACGTGCGGCACACACACACACAGACAGTGGGAGACAAAGCGACACCGACATGGCACACACTCAGTCGAGTAGGCATAATCCAGCGCGCTTGGCAGCCGTATCTGTATCTGTATCTGTGTGTGTGTATCGGTATGTGTAATCTCTGGCCGAGTCTCTATTTGTATCTGTAAGTAACAAAACGTGTGGCCGCATATATGAAAGCGCCGCCATGTGGCATATTATTCCTCTCTGTCTCTGTCTGCGCCAGTCTTAGTCTAAATTCGTACCTATAGCTCTAGCTGTAGCTGTTGCTGTAGCTGTATCTCTGTACGTGTATCTGTGTCTGTATCTGTAGTTGTAGCTGTAGCCGTAGCTGTATCTGCATCTGTGGCTGGCAGCCCCTCAAAAACTACTTAAGTATTTAGGTCTCTGTGCGGCTGTCGCTTCGCATTTTGAATGCTGAATGGGTATTTAAATTTCATACAAATTCTATGCGCTGCCACGGTGCCAGGGACAGACAACCTGGTGGGGGGGAGGGGGAGCCTCGTTTGCCTCTCGACTTGGGCCCTGTCTTTATAGGCCTGTGCGGAAAAAACAAATACATAACTACAACAGCAACAACAACAACAAAAAAACGGAAAAAAGCAGGGCGAATGGCAGTTGAAAAATGCAAAAGGCGGCAGTTCAATTCATTCACTCGCACACACACACACACACACTCACACTCACACAGAGGGAGACTCGCACACAGCTAAACGGAAAGCCGCTTTAAGCTCACTGCGCCATTCGCAGCGGCCACAACGCATCCGTATCCGTCGCATCCGCCATCGGCAGCGGCAACAACAACAACAACAGTCCGATATAGAAGTTGATAAAGAAATGCAGGCGCTTTAATAATACGCATAATAATAACAAGCAACAAGAAAAACAACAGCAACAACAAAAACAACAACAAAAAGATGCAACAGCGGAGGCAGAAACAATCAACCCAAGCTCAGACAATGAAAGGTTTAGAACAACTTTTTTCTATGCATAAAACACGCACAGATACAGAAAGAGAGAAAGAGGGAGAGATGGGAAACATGAGGAATGAAAGATGGCAGGGAAGGAGGAGGGAACGAGGTAGGCTGTTGCTTATAAAGGTGCCCCATTGTTGCTGTTGCTGCCTCGCAATATGCAGTTGTTGTGCATGACATGCTCGTAACTTGGCTTTATACCCGATAATCCTTAACGGTGTCTGGAAGCTTAAAGCGCAGCCGGGATTATGCTTGCAGCCAGAGACAGCTGCACACAACCAATGGGTGGTCCTATTGGCCGCGAGGTATTGTTAAGGGTCTTAGCAGGGAATAAGAACAAGCGATCTCTGCTGAACGGATCGCTTAGAGGTTAAGCAAGTAAACTATACAAGAGAAGGCAATAGACAATATGTTTTATAAATATGTTTTCTTAAGCAGGAGGGCTGCACATTAATGCACTAACAATAATATTTAGTTTTAATCAGAAATGGGTATTTTTAGTGGGAAAATGTAAGAACTGAGATCGATATCAATGAACTTTAATGTTCCAAAATCAAATGAATAAACTGCATTGTATACTGATGTATTATATCATGGCATATTCCCAAGTACCTGAAGTTCTTTCACTCGATTGCAATAACCCAATGTCACCGCATTGGCCTGTCATCGTGACCAACTGGGATCCGGCTCCATTCAGCCACGACTGAGCAGATAAACCAAAGCTGAATACCGAACACCGAATAGGGGAATACTGTGAATGGCAAGCACTTATTATTATTAATAAGTGCACGATAATGTTTGCTTGATTAAGCGCTCAATCAAATGAAATTCTATACGCATGACAAGCCGAAAAAAGAGCCGCGCAATGAATGCGCAGGCAGGCACCAGAAAAAACACCAAGTAGAGTAAGCTGTAGTCGAGCGAACTCGACTGTTAGATACCCTCATGCAGTGCAAAATTCACAGCAACTTGGTGAAATAAATTCCAGTTCGTACTCGTTATATATAAATACATACATAGGAGCATCCTTCTGCTTTGATCCGTAGAAATCAAATTAAAGTTTTATTAGTTAGCTACAAATTGAAAATTGAATATTATTACAAATAAGAAAATTGAATATTTCAATCTTATCACAATTCTCTAAAGAACTCATCTTCCTACAGGATTGCTCTCTAATTTGAAACATCTTTAATCTGCGTACATGGTACTCTACAGAGACATAAGGCTTCATTTCTAATAGGGTTACCATAACTCGTATTATAACGAAGGTCTGGTGTCACAGAAGGTTGTGCGTGGCATGCGAAATATGAAACAAATTAGACCTGCTAAAATCTATTCAACCATACACAACATTGCCACGCCTCGTTCTGCCTGTTCCACACAACCAATATACCCTCTCTGTTCATTATCTATGAGCGCTGGTAGTATGGGAAAAACGGGAGAAAAACGAATCCTTTTCGCAAACACAAAAACCCTGCGGACCCGCTGCGTACATCCACTAATTTTGAGTGCGCTCGTTGCATGCCTCATTTAAGTGGAAAGCGTCGCTTCCCTCGCCGCATCGCACCGCACCGCGCCACGCCTCGTGTTGCCTCGTGCGCGTACAAAACAAGTAAATATAATTCATAATTTTCGCTCTATTCAGACAACGATCCACACGCCGCCAGCGGAACCGACGTCAGTCGGACAGACAGACTGAAAGACGAGTGACAGACCCATGGTCATGTTGGCTTTGGACTCGGCGACTCGGTTTGGTTACCAAAGACGGATTTCTAGTTGTAGTTGTGGCTTAAGTTCTCGTTGGCTTAAATACCCTGTACAGTAATAAAAATAAATGGGTGTGCTAGGTTGTGCAATGAAGCCCTAGCTTTTTCTTAAGTCATTTGCATTTGCATAATTTTATTGTTTTCATTGACTTGTTCTGTTTACCTTAGCGTTCTTATGTTAAGTCCGATAGACAGCTTATGTTAAGCTGAACTGTTAATTAACATAAGTCGCCTATCGCAGAGCCGCCACACAACTACTTACTTATCGCAGTGTGTGGCCGAAGGAAATCTTTTGATTGCCTATCGAAAGAACTTAAATTTAAATCGCTTGCCTATAATTGTTGATTATGGTAATGTTTAGTTAGGATATCGACAACATCTGGCCTGGATTTAAGCCGAGGTATCTGCTCGAAAGTCACACCCCTCTGCACTCTCCATGTTGTTTTTTCAGTTTCCTCTCTGCTGCCCATCAATCATAATAAAACTGCAGAGAACATCAAAAGGAAGAGCCAAGGACAGAGATTGAAAGAGAAGCAGCAGTAGAGCGTGCAACAGCAACAGCAGGAGCAGAAAAAGGAGAAGGAGGAGGGAAATCAGCAGCGGGAATCAGCTTTGCGTTTTATTTTCGACACTTGAGTGCCGGCATCTGCATCTGTCGCAGTGTGCGTGTCTGTCCGTGTAACTGTGTCTGTTGCATGTCCCTGTATCTGTGTGTGTGTGTGTAACTGTGTGCAACTATCTGCCGAGCATCGCCTGGGCGTGCGTAAGTGCCAGGACGAGGACAACAGACTGCACCTTGCTCGCCTGAGCTGGAATCCACCCCCGCCTGCGCCTGCCTCTGCATCGCTGTCTGCATCGCAGTCTGCTGCGCTGTCTGTTGCTCTGTCTGTCTGTCTATCTGTCTGCGTGGCAGTTTAATTGTTTGCACAGCAGTTGCTGCTGGTTTTTATCTGGCTTTGCATTTACCGTTGCCCGGCTAAAGTTGCCCATTCCCATTGTCTTGTGGCCCGAAAGGACGCGCTTCAATCGAGCAGGATTCGTGTGAATTTCTTGGGATTTGCTGTCGTTGCTGGCTCTGCCTGCCTTGCGATTTTTTGCATTCTTCTCTTTCTCCTTCTTCCTCTCAGACAGGATGTTTGCACCTTTCACAGTTAGCTGCGCCTCGGCTGCTGCTGGCGGGAAACGAGATCTGATTGCTTAATGACAGGTTCTTTGACGAGGGACGAGGGAGGGGGACTTCCTCGGGTTATTAATGCCATTCGAAAGCAATTTAATATATCTGCGCCTCACCTAAGCAAACCCTGCTTTCGCTATCTGCCTGCAACCCCTAATGGCACAAAAGGAAACCCCTTTTCCAACTTGTTAACACTCCCATGTGTGTGCGTGTGTGTGTGTGAATGAAAAGTCAAAGCCAGGCCGCATTTACTTGAGAGATCCGCAACGAAACGACTCTCGGCCGACTCTCGGGCACGGCAATGGGGCATAAATTCATAGAACAAGTATCCCAAGCATCGCTTCGCCTCGTATCGCATCGCATCGTAAAGGCGAATGCAAATGCAAATACAAATACAAACAGAAACACAAAAGTATCTCAAGTATTAAGCATTTCTCATGGCAAGGCTGACGAGGGCTGCGTTTTAAGTGCTTACGAACTGAATTTAAATGCGCTGTTCACGTCTCTCAAGTGCCAAATTCGAGTGCTCGACAAAGGCGAAACCCGAACGAGATGGAACCGTTATCTAAGGCCTGACGAATACGAAATGCCCTCATCGATAGACCACGATAGACTGAAACTAAAGACCTTGTGAGGTGTATTAGGATATCAAGTAAGAACTAATTCACTTTGCTTCTTTGCTGTCTACTACAAAATATATGCACTTTATATCAAAACTAACTCGAAATGGATATCTTAAATATGATTTAAGCCTTCTCCTCTGTGATCTGAAGATCTTTTTGGGCACACAAATCTAAATATTCCTCATCAATAGACGATAGTAAAAGAGGTTTATTTATAAAGTATTAATCATTAAAATAACTTCAAAAATAAATAGATCCCATTGAACCCTTCGTTAGTTCTGACTTTTACTTTCGACAGCATCAAACAGAGTTACCTTTATGAAATACCCATTAAATTGTAATACCCTTCGTAAGTCTTTTGAATCAAATGAGTTTCGTACACGATGAAAATATATCAACAGCAATTGCTGTAAATCAAATAAAGTATAGACGACGCTTTGGCGTTTCCTGCATTTGCATATGAATTATGGAACATTTTAGGCACTTCGTACAATGACCTAAGCTCGATCGATGGGAATAAATTGTGAACATATATAAAATATATTTCGTGTATTGCTGTCAAAGAAAAAGATGAGTAAATGCGTCGTAAATTTAGAGATTGCCTTGGAGAACAATCGAATCGTAAGTAGAGAGAGAAATAAAGATTGAGCAAGACACAACATGTTCGACCCGATCGATTTGTATGCAAATAATGCTGGGGCATTGAGTCAGCTGATTTATGGCTAATAAAGAATACAATTATGCAAAGTGCATTCGCAAATTAAGCTCAAATCGTGCAAGTTTTCTATATAAAGCCGATAATTGACTAAGATGATCGATAAGCTGCAGATGGAAATGCGCAAAACCAAAAGGAAATTCTACAAATTCCCCACTTTGTTCATGCTACAGACATATATACAATACGATATATACAATGTATGTCTATATGCATAGACCGTTATATTTGCATATATAAGCACTGCGGGGCTCGATTCAATTATGAACGTTATGCAAATGCGAATGATTCAATTCAATAAAAGGCAAGTTATTTCTGCTGCTTCTGCCCTTCTTGTCCTCCTCCTTCTCTGCTTCTTCTTCTGCTTGCATTGAATTAACCAAAAACCGAAAACATGCAAATTTCAAATGTCATTTTACAGTGCGACGGCGACGCCATTCCCTGCCGGATTGGACCGCCGGGAAGGGCGACTAAGGATGGACCTGGAAGAGCCCGGGACTGGGACTGGGACCTGGGACTGGATGGCAGCCAAGACAGGCGAAGCCATAATTGTTGTTGCTGTTATTGCTATTATTGTTGTTGTTGTTGCTGTGTGTTTATTTAAGCGTTCGGTGTCGCTCTTTTGTGCCCTTTTCAATGTTGCACGTTCGACGAGCGCACATACGTTGCCGCCTAGATGAGACCAGACCCAGGGCCAGGCCCAGGCACAGGCACAGTCCCGGGCACAGGCACAGTACCGGCTCAGTCTCAGTCTCAGTCCCAGTCACAGTCTAGGGTGAGGCAGCGCAGCGCACTTAATCATATTCGATACAGATAAGCTTCAGTGCCGGTACGTGCATAGAATTTAAGCATACATAATAATCATCGACAGGCAGTCGTCCAACAACAACAGCAGCAACAACAATGCCGACTGAGTGACGTAGAATAACTAAAAAAACGACTGAAAACTGCGAGAGGGTGAGAGGGAGACAGGGAAAGGGGGAAGGGGGAGGGAGAAGGGGACAAGACATTATCATAAAGCAAACACAGCAAGCGGAAAACAGTTGAAGAACAACAGGAACAAAGGAGACCCTTTGACCAGCAGCACAGCGAGTGTGACAGAGAGAGAGAGATGGAGAGTGGGCAGGGAGAGGGGCAGCTACAATAGCCTGGCCAAGGCATTGATAATTTCATATTATTATTATTATTCTTGAGGTTCGCAGTAGAAATTGCTGAATACAAAAGGCCAAAAGGCTCCGCGCCCCCGTCAACTGTGTGTGCCCCGGCTACCCCCCTTCATTCCCCTTTCCCTCACCTCTTCTAAGTTAAAATTATGTTCGTCTACCGTTCCGAAAGTTCCAATGTGCAATTCAATTTGAACTTGGCTGCCGCTGGGCGACCCTTGCTGCGGTTGCCACAACCAACCACGAACGACGACGACGACGACGAAGACCACGACCACGACGAACAAGTCAAGCAAGCATCCATTGGACCAGTCATCCGAGCAGGCAACCAGGCAGTCCAACTAACCGCAGTCTCGTGTATCTGCGTATCTGGGAGATTTGCGCTGGCGACGCTGCCAACATTTGATCTTTGCCTGGCGGCAAGCTATTTTATCGTTTTTTTCGCATTTCGCTTTTTGGTTTTCTCTTGTCTTTAATACCCGTTACCTATAGGTTAGATGGGTATTATAACTCTGTATCAATCATGTTGGGAACAGGCAGTAGTAGAAGAGGCATCTGCAACCCCAGAAAGTGCCTTTAGTTCGTATGAACACATAGATCTGAGTTTGTTAGAGCTAGAGCTATACAATTCTGTGACAATACGTGTGATTGTTGCGTGCAGATACAGCATGTTTTGGAAATCAGCCACGCCCACTTGTGCACTCCTAAACCAGTAAAAAACTAATTGCAAACGTACTTTAAAACAACAGTTTATTTTTTTATTTATTTATTTAATTAGTTTATAGTCGGACTAAGGTCAGTCAACTGTTTAAAAGTAATAAAAAAACAATAGATAGTTATAATTAAATAATTTTAAATTTAAAGTAAAATCTTAACTGTGAGAAGAGAAAGAAAAAGAAATGAATTGAATTGAATTTGAATTAGACTGAATTTGAATTTGAATTTATGGTCTCTGCAGTGAGTTCTACCATCTAAATGATATCTGAAAGTTTAGTTGCAATGGGATAATAAACGTGGAAGTTATTTAAGAAATGATTTTCATAGAGAACAGATCATGGCGCCGCTTGAAAGTATGCAACAGATTTGGCATATATATTTAAGTAGAATAGAAGTTATAATGGGAACATACGTAAAGCTTTTCATAGTGAGTATTTCGCAGTGCAACACACTCGACTGTAGCTTTCTTACGTACTTCTCCCGTTCCCCTCTTTATATGGTATTTCTGGCCTGGAACAGGCTTTGTCTCATGTTTCAGCATATGCCACTGGAAACCACGATAAAGTGGGAATTTGTGATTGGGAATGGCGCGACGACCCTGGACGATGATGACATTCATCCAAGCAGATGCGATGCCTGCAACCAAGCAGGGAAATTTAAGAGTGTGTGTGTGTGTGTGTGCAGGGGAAATTAATGAACGATTTCCTTGACAACTGGGGCTGCCTAATCCCCTGCAGAAATTCGAGCGAGGCCTGGACAGACACAATTGACAACTTCAAGTGGGCGCGTCCTCGTTTCCAATTTAAAGGACAAACATGAAGCGGGCCAGGATTAAAAATAATAATAAAAACGCCAATGGATTGCGAAATATCGAAAGCGAAATGTAAATAGAAAGAGAGGAGGCAGAGCAGGCAGAGAAGTGAGGGGAGGAAGGCTTAAAGCAATGCCGGTGCCGGGTGACGCTGGGCAAACGCTTAATTGGCATTAAGCACATAAAGATGACGGCTGTGCTCCGTGGTAAGGGGACCAGAGAGAGAGAGGGGGAAGGGGGTTGCACGGCTGTTGCTTGCTCTGTTGACGGATAAAGTGTTGTTGTCAGAGCCAGTCAGGCGTTTGCAATTGTAATTAGGATGAGCGAGCGAGAGAGAGAGAGAGAGAGAGAGAGAGAGAGGGAGCGTGTTGGGCAGAGGGATGAGTACAGCAGGGAAGGGGAGCGGGGACTGTATGTCGATTTAAAGCGTCGACCAGTTTTGCCAGTCAAAGAACAACAGCAACATTTGGTCCTTTTGCTGCTGCTTCTGCTGCTGCTGCGCCCGTGTCCTTCCATTGGCATTCGCATATTTATTTAGGCGCACTATGTGCCACACCCTTTCCCCGGCCTGCCCCGTCTTTGCTTGCCACGTCCCGGCCAAAGCCTTTAATGCCTCGGGCAAACAAAGATGCGATTTGAGGCGCTTACGCACGCACAGTTGCTGCCCCAGACGACAGCAATGATGAGGGCAGCGACTGAGGCGTCAACTGAGGCAGCGCACAGTTGCTGCTGTTGTTGTTGTTGCTGGGTAGATCGCACCCCTCGTCAAGTTGCTGCATGTCATCAGCAACGAGTTGCTGCTGCTGCCGTTGCTCTTATTGCTGCTGCTGCTGCTGTTGCTGCTGTTGTTGTTATTATAGCAATTATTATAATTGCGCGCACAAATCGACAGTTACACGCAAACAACTTTTGTGGCACTCGTCCTGCGCAGCCAACAGCAGCAACGTCCTTGCCAAGTTGCCCCGCAGGCAGGAGAAAGAAAGAGAGAGGGGTGCATGTAAAGGAGGAGCGCAGGGGGAAAGCTGTAGAAAATTGCACAAAACTAATTCAGTTCTTGTGTGCGCGCTTCCTGTGCTTTGCGTCCTGCTGTCCTGCTGTCGTTGTCGTCGTCAGCAGCAGCAGGAGAAGCATCAGCAACTACAGCAGCATCAGCAGCAGATTTGCATAACTTTTTCAATTTCAAAGCTCAAGCTGTGGCCGTTGCCCGGACATATGTGTCAGCAGCATAGACACAGCCCCGCCCCCTACCGCCCACACAACCCTTCTCCATAACAGCAGCAGCAGCAACTTGGCTCCATCTACAGTTACAGCCGCGTCATCGCTGCGTGCTCGATGTCGTTGTCGATGCGGCTGCCAGGCAGAGGAGGCAGTCAAGGCAGCCCTGGCAAGCCCTGGCAACTCTGGCAGCTTCTTACTTGCGTCAATTGCTTGCGCACTCGCCATGGCACCACGGAGTCCTTTGGCGATGACGGCAATGTTGGCATCTAAATCGCTGACTGCTGCTGCTGTTGTTGCTGTTGCTGTTGCTGTTGCTGCTGCTGCGTGGGCATTCGGTGTCAATTTACAGCAATTGCCGTAGAATGTCGGGGTACTTGGTGGGTTGCCCTGTCTATAGACAAAACTGCTGCAGTGCCTTCCCTCTGCCCCCTCTCCATACCTCGCTGCGTTACCTGTTTTCTTATACGTCACATGCCCATATGGGAGATTTGTCACGTACTTCTGCTGTGGGAAGCAGGAGAAGGAGACGTGGGAGGGGGGGACTGTAAACAGCGCAAATGTCGCCGCGAAATGTCTGGAGAATTTCGCAAAACTTTTATGAAGTCGCCAACTAAGTTAACGCTTTGCTTCGCATGTCGCTTTCAGATGTCACGAACGTGAGCACCAAACTTGCACTTCCAACACCTTAAATATTTAATCTAGATAGGAGAGAACATCTGCTACCACAAATGATTGTATTATTGCAGGCACACTATGCGAATTTGATGGCACAACTTGCCAAATGACAAACAAATTTACTAACTATAAGTATACAGTATTATTATTATTATTTTGTGAGAAAAAGGAGATAAAGGTGCTGTAATGCTACTAGAAGTGGTCTTTTGTACCTAATGATCCCTGCCAAGCCTGACAAAAGTTGTTATGTTTCCCTAATGAAACAGAGCAGATCTTTCATCGAAGAGTTAGCAATCTGTGCAAGAAACGCAATTGCCTCCTTGTCCATACCAAGACTCAGCAGTAATAGAGAATGTGCTTGGTAGTTTGCTCATCTTCTTTGCAGAGTCTACACTCTATATAGTATACTCGTACATATATCAGTATCATTGGCAGCACCTTACCTGGACTACATGTATACAATAGAACAGTAGCTTGGAGTGGGCTCTCTCTACATCTATTTTATACCAAATCCTACATGGCATAAACTTAGTTAAGCCCTATGTCAATCTGGTATATATGTAACAGACAGTAGAAGGCAGCTGTGACCCTACCAAGTGTATTTATCTATTTCTGTGTTCGTATGAACACGTATATCTCAAAACCCATAAGAGCTAGGACTACAAAATGCAGTTAAAATATGTTATATAACTGTGCAAAGAATAAGTTACTGTTAGAATTTTGCAATGCACCTGTTTGCCAAGGTAAATCGTTAAAAATCAAATACCAAGTGTAATTTTTAGGTTAAAACATTGATTATTAGAGTGTACAATTAGTATAACTATTCCAATAATTTCTGCAAATTGAATTACAATCAGAAAAACCAACAGAAGAGTTATTTAAGAACAAATATCATTGGGAATACAGAGGAAGCCATAAAACGGGTGTCTATTTCAGGCGAGCACCCTCGACAGTAGCACTCGTACTTCTTTTCATCTGTCTTGAATTGTTAAACGAACTTTAAAGCGCTCTCCTTTTAAAGGCTTTGCCTAAGTGCGTCACGATATGATTTTAATGTCTCTTTCCGGGTAAATCGCTTAAGTTTGGCAAAGTATTTCAACTACCCCTAGAAATGCTTCAATTTGAGCTCGTCTTAAGTTCTTTGAAAATCCTAAAATTGATATTAGCCACGTTTGTTGCTTGTTTACCCGTCTGCGGATCAACTGTCACCCTCCCCTGAGCCTGATGTCGTACATCCATCCGCCCCTGTGCGACCTTCACTCTACTCTAAATCGCCAGCCTTTTGTCAGTGTGTGTTGTGTCATAAAAATAAAAATCCCGCTTCATTTCGTTTTCATGGTTTTTGTTACTCCAATTACCTCTGCAGAGTTCCCATCTCCCTCTCTCTGTCTGTCTGTTTCTGTCTCTGTCAGCTTCATCAGCTTAGCCCACATAACGGGGCCGCGTTATGTGATATACGAGCTATGCCAACGTGGACAGTTTGCACCTAAGCTGCCTGTCCTGGCTTTGTGTTGTTGTTAGCCTTAAAAATGCCAGACTCGTGTTCTGCCACGCCCACGCGCACGCCCTACTCCCCTGACCTGTTACCAAGATTAACGTGCAGCATCACCAGCAGCAGCAGCTGAGCAGAGCAGCAGCAGCAGCGCCAGGACGAGCAGCGAAATCAGTCATAATATTTCAAATTTCATAAATTGATGCGTATCACATTAGACGGCGACAACAACAACAGCAACTCCGTTTACCGTTAGCTCGTTGTTGTTGCGGCTCTGCAACCCTCGGGAACTGGCTTTGATAAACGCGCCCAGGGGCCATTGAAAGTAAGTATTTGCGAGGGGGGGACGAGGCTGGAACTGAAGCCGGAGACGAGAAGGGAAACGGAGACGGGCGCGTTAGCAAGGCGCGTTGCCACGCCTTCATTTCAACGCGCCGCAGCTAAATTTGATGTTAAATAAAACGAGGGAGCGCACACACACACACACACACACACACAGAGGAACATTCGTTTTTTATACGAAAATATCCTCTTTGATTTTGCAGAGCGCGATTGATTTTCTCGTTCCAAAGTCGAAGGCGCTGTCGGCAATCGTGTCCTTCATTCGCACCTGCTGCTGCTGACGCCGACGTCGCTGCCTGCTCCTGCTGCTGCTGCTGCCTCGAATCACTCCCCAGACGAATTGAAGTTGATGTCCTCGTTTCCCGTTTGTCTTTGCCCGTTTCTCGTCCTTTGTCTTGGTGCCGCCGCCTCCGTTTATGGGCGTCTTCTGTGTGCGACTTCTATCCCATTTTTATTGCTGCTTCGGCCATAAAACAATAAAAATTTTCTCGCATTTGCGCTGAAGTTCGATTGGTTGGCGACCACCCCGCGGGAAATGCTTTTCTAATTAAATTTTATGACCTCTTCTATGAAGTTTTCGTGATTAAATTGAGAAAATATATCGATTGGAGAAGTGTGATAACATTCTAAATAAGGAAACTTTAGTGTAGAGTTCAATGTCGTGAATAGCTTGAACTTAGCAAAGAAGAAGAAGAACAGAACAGAACAGAAACACGCTTGAATTGTGCTGAACTTTCTTTAAATGTAACTAAAGTATAATATGATATTAAATGACTATTATTTTGTGCAATGATTCATTTACAGTTGATAAATATAAACAAATACAACTACAATTTTCATTTCTTCATTGCTCGTTTAAGTTTAATGTCTTTTGCAGCACCATCTATTGCTCACTTACTATACAAACAAGACGACTTTTGTGCATAGCAGCCAGCTTTTGCGCTACATAATAACAGTTTTGTTGGTGCTAGCAAGCGCAAGATGGCGCCATATTTAACATACTGCAAAGTATTCGATCAATTTGCAATTAAAAACAAACTGATTTTATTACGTGTATTTACTGTATATGCTTCCTAAGCTGTTTTTTAAATTTATTGTATGTGAATTGTTCAAATTCCTTCTGAGTTTACTTATCCAACAGCTCCGCTTGAACAGCTAGTTACATCGCTGTTAAGTGAACTGCTGGTAAATGTTATGGCTTCTGTTAATGCAGAAAACAGCTGATTTGTGGCTGAGGTGTTGACTGGGAGTACGCAAATTAAGCGTATAGTCGAGGAAATAATTGTTAAATACATAAATATAATAAAAAATGCACGGACGGGTCAAGGTGCGCACTACGGAGGAGGAGCGGGAGCGCAAGAAGAAGGAGCAGGTGCTCAAGATGCGCGCCTATCGCGCTGCCATGACACGTATTCAGAAAAAACGCAGTGCCGGCGAACTCGATGACGAATTACTCAGTCTGACTGTGCAAATTCTACAGCGTAATCCGGACATCAGCACACTATGGAACATACGACGCGAGTGTGTGCTGAAGAGAATAGCAGAGATAGAAAAGGAGGCAGAGAAGCAAGAGGCAGTTCCAGCTGAGGCAGTAGAAGGAGCCGAGGAAGACAAGGAGGTAAACAAGAGTCCCACCAAGGAGCAGCAACTGCAGGCTGTGTATGCCACAGAGCTGGACCTTACCGAACAGTGCCTTATGGTCAATCCAAAGTCCTACAACAGTTGGCACCATCGTTGCTGGACCCTCGAACAGAATCCCCAGGCAGACTGGCAGCGAGAGCTGCAGCTGTGCAACAAGTACTTAAAGTACGACGAACGCAACTTCCACACCTGGGACTACAGGCGCTATGTGAGTGCCAAGGCGGCGGTGCCTGCCGAGCAAGAGTTGGACTTTTGCACGGACAAAATCAAGGTGAACTTCTCCAACTACTCCAGCTGGCATCATCGGAGTCTGCTGCTGCCCGTACTGTATCCCAACGAGCAGCAGGACCGACCTATGAGCGAGCACAAACTGAAGCAGGAACTGGAAATGGTGCTGACCGCAGCCTTCACTGATCCCAACGATAGCAGTGCCTGGTTCTACCAGCGTTGGCTTTTGGGCAGCGGTGTCCATGTGGATCAACCAGCGAAGGTGGCTGCCTTTCGCTGTTGGCCCCACAAGTCGGAGCTGTCGTTAAAGAAACCTTGTCCGGAGTTGGCAAAGCTGCAGGCGCAACTGGTGGGCGGGGAAGAGACATGGCCACTGGACTTCTGGACACCCGTTAATGCTGATAAAACCCACTGGCAATGCACTCACAGCGTTGACATTAAACCAGGCCAGGATTATGTGCTGGAATTGGCGGGGCAGCAGCACCAGCTGTCTTTACATCCCACTGATCAATCCCTTTACTGTTTTGAGCCACCACAGGCTGCCTCAAGTTGCAGCAAGGAGTTGCTTACGGAGCTGCAGACCCAGCTGCAATCGTGTCTGGATCTGCTTGAGTATGAACCAGACAGCAAGTGGACTCTGCTGACTAGTGCGCTCCTGATGCGCGCCATTGATGCCACCTCATACCACGAACAGAGTCTCGCGCACTTGGTCAAACTGGAGCAGGTTGACGCACTGCGACGGGGATACTATAAAGACTTGGCGCAACGCTGGACTATGGAACTGGCGCTGGCAAAGTGGCCGCAATCCTCTGACTTTCCTCAGCTCTTCGAGCTGCCCATTAAAGCGGCAAAGTATCCCTATTCCCACTATCTTATTGTGGCCGACAAGGTTGCTGCAGCTGAGCAGTAGAGCAGGAACTACATATATGAACTCAAGGGTACGTTGATTTAAAAATAATGATAATGATAATGATAATCTTACTAATTCTTTTTTTCTTATAGATTTTCGGTGTCTGCAGTTGCAGTTCTAGGTTTAATTCACTTCAGGCTGTTGTGGTCTATACTAATTTACAAGAACAGCCTTAATTTATGCATATATTTGTTTTACTAGCTCTGTAGTTGTATTCCCATTAAGCGAAACGTGCATTGTACATGCTTGTAAATACTTTATACCCCATATATGTACTTTATATAATCAATGCTAACTGCTGAACACACATACTATTTGATAAACTACTTTACATGGTAATAAAGAAATGAAGTACGTTAAATATCCGCTGTATGATATACAATATTATGCAGTAAGTGTTTATAGTCTCCTGTTGCATTATATTTTATTGTAGAGGTAAGGCTGCTAGGGCGAGACTACCAGGCTGGATAGGCTGCTGTGGAGTATATGGAGCGGCTACTTAGTCGAGGCTACTATAAGCAATCTGCTGTGGAGAGTGTACTCGAGGGTGTCAGGCGGCACCATTAAAGAGGCTGTAAGAAAAGTTTGCTTCGGAAAGCAAGTTTTAGAAATACTGCAAGGATGGTTCGGCTTAAGAAAGGTTTCTAGCAGAGGAGACTTAGTTTAGCAGTGAAGGTTTAAGAAACTGCTAGGAAAAGACTGTAAAAGAGTCTTTAGAGAAACTGAATAAGAAATTATGGCGAGATAGAGCAGCAAAGGATCACATAGAAGGGTTAAATGCTGTTTGGGAGACGATACTTACCAAGACTGTTCAGAACAACTAAACAAAATTTTTAGTGTTTTTACTCTTCTTTCCCGATTCAGAAACTTTACCCCGTAGGTTTATCAAAATTTATTGTTCTATACGTATTATAAAAAGTCAACTAATTTTATTTTATGTGTAATAATTATAATATTTAAATACAATTTCAAAAATGTTTATGCATTAATTTTCTTATTATTGCTCTCTTGCGTCTACGATTACAGTAGAGATCTCAATAGTTATATCGTATATTGAAACGAAAACGTCTCCTAAACGAACCTTCTCCCACCTGACAATGTGAGTAAAGTCAGTAAACCTCAACGTTATTCTCAAGCTGGAGGTTCTGTTGTGGCTGAGCTGAGTTAACCAGGCTTACTGGGCTAATCGGCACCAAGATGCCACATGGGGGAAGAGGAGCAGGAGCAGGAGCAGGCGTCAGTGCGGCGCAACGGGAAGTTTAAGTTTCTGCACAGCTCGCTGCTGCAGTTGCTGCGGGTGCTGCGCATCGAAGCGCTGCGAGATTTGTGGTTTTTTGGCGGCTCGGGTTGCATAAATTATTGTGGCAGCGATGCCGTAGCTGTGGCGCGTAGCTGGTTGATGCTGAGAGACGGAGATGGAGATGGGGCAACTGAGTCCGTCCGCAACATTGGCAGCCGCATGTCATTACGTGCCACATGAAGTGACAGCGACAATGTGGCAGTGAGTAAGTGTGCCAGGTCGGTCAGAAGGGGAGTGGGAAGCTGAAAGGGGAGGGGCTCTAAGAGGAAGCTCTTTACATTCTGCGAAGCATGTGAAAGGGTCCCCAAACGTGCAAGACGTGGAAAGCCCGAGATGCCTTGGCATTGAGGTGTTAATGCAGCTACAATGAGGTACAGCATAGTGTGGAGTATATTTACACAGTGAGTGAGAGAGGGAAAGAGAGAGAGAGAAGGTAGGAATGCCTGGACTGCTGCCTGATGCAGCTGTCACCTGGCTGCACCTGCCGTACCTGCCGTATGCGTAATGTGCGAGTGCATTGAAATTCCAGCCAGCTGCAAGTGTAGCCAACATATGGAAATAAACGAGATAGAAGTCTGCTCCTTAGTGTGGCCATATCACACACGTATCATCATCATATCCACATCAGCAGCAACGTCTTGGCATTTGAATTTCCGCAGCAGCACCAGCCTTCCTGTCCCCCACTCCCCTGCCCTGTTGCCACCTTCACTTACTGCTCCTCATTGCGCTTGACTTAATGTTAATTATTCCGCTTCCATTTCTTGCAAATATTTTGAGACGCCGCTCATGTTTGTCAGCCTGCCAGGCTCGCCTGCAACACTCCCCCTCTCCCCATGGCCGCCTCTTCCGCCTGCCGGGAAAACGTGACATTGACACGGCGACGCTCATTAAAATGTTTGTTGCCAATTATTTGAGAAGTGGGCGTGGCAGGAGCATTAGAAACTGCAACTTATCTCTCGCCCAGATAAACACAAACTTAATTAATAGGAGGGAGTCAGTCAAGAGGACGCGCGGCAAACATACGTGCCTCGTGCCTCGCGCCTCGTTCCTTCTGCCTTATGCCTCGACGCACAGCTGCGCCTTCTAATGCAATTTCGGGCACATTGCAGCTAACTGCATCGGCATCAGTTGGCGCCGAGCGGGAGAAGAATTTATTGACTTTTCATCAGCTGCAACTTGCAACTTGCAGCAGCACAACTCTTGGGGCACGCAGTTTGCTGTCAACAAGCACAATGAAGCAAGGAGTGTAAGTCGAATTGCACATACTCTTATAGAGCTGAACCAGTATGGAAGAAAAGACGAAAGAAAGGTTTAAGAAGAAAGCTTTATATGCAATCATTAATTACAATATACATACATAATTATGATGAAAATAATCTCAATTTTTGTATTATTCCTCTACTTAGTACATATTTAAATACTGCAAGCTGGGGCATTTTGTTCAGAGAATTGTATACTGACAATTCGAAAACTCTATGAAACAATCCTATTATTCTGGCCATGACTGTCCCTGGAATATATGCAGTGAACTATTCTAGAGAATTACTATTCACACTTTATAAACGTCATGCTAATTATAAAATTTAGTAAAACTAATACTAACTAAAGGATAATTGTATTGTAAATTAAGAAAATAATGTAAAGAAGAGAACTAAGGAGAAACCAAGAATGAGAAGAATATATGAAGAGAAAGAAAGATAAAGAAAACGCTAATTCCTTTAGTTAAAAACTCTACTCCAAAGATATTTTATATATTTATAAAGCCACTCGACACTCTTTTGCAAAGCGCTGTTGGCAGAAAGTGTTGCAATGCAGCAAAACTGATTTAATTAATTGCAATTGGCAATTACTTTGCAACACTTTCGGCTGTTTATCTTGTAATACTTTAATAACCGGCTCTGCTGGCCGACTTGTCCAGCTGTGGCTTCAATGGACACGCCCACTTCGTTAAAGCATTTCTTGTTGATGTTTTTGATTTTATTGTTGTTGTTCTGGAAGTCCTTGTTGTTGTTATTGTAGCTGTTGTCATTGCAGGCAGTGCCAAAAACTTTAATTGCCTTTTGGCCAAAAACTTTGGGAAATCTGCACAGTGCATTTTGTTAACATTTCCTGTGACTTTTGGCGACCAACTCCAGAGCTGCCATGAGGAAACTCCACGCACTGCACACCTCCTGCCACCTCTTTCCCCCCCCCCTCTCTGTTGGTCTACCACAGCGCATCGTCACCAAGTGTTTTGCAGCTCTTAGTTTCCAAAGACTCGACTTGTCTCGCTTCAGCTCAGTCTCGTCTTGCCTCGTCCATTTCCCTTCACTTCCATCTCCTTCGTTGTTGTCCCCGTTGTTTTGTATGCCCTTTTAATTGCCCATTGAAAGTTGTTCACTTGTTAAAATGAACTTTTGCCTTTGGCGCCAATTGCAGCCGCCCTCCTACCGTTAACCTCTTCACCCTTGTGCAGACCCTTCTCCCCCAATGAACTCCAGTGAAGTGTAAGCAACAAGCAGCGTGGAGAAGTACGTGTGTTATGCAATTAAAAAGTGCAGGCACCAAGATGCTTTAATCGAATCGGTGCCACTGCATTTTGCCACCGACAACAGTAAGCAATTTTCCTCGAGTTTTCCTGGCAGAAGGTGGCAACCAGCACATCATGTAGTGACTGCTTTTGCTAATGAGTTTCTCGGCAATTTTGCTACGACGGAACAACACAAGCAACAAATATGAATTGTGTCCTTCAGCCAGCCAGGGGGGCGTGGCATACAGCGAATTTCAGTTGGAGAGAATTATGTGACAGTTGCATTCTCATTCTTCTTCTTCTTCTAAATTGTGCCAGCTTCTTCATCTCCTTCATCTTGTTCTCTCTGCTCCTCCTCAAGCATATCACACGTCCGCCTACTGCAATTTACATTTGCCACAAAAGGGAAATGACACTAGACAACTAGAAATATCCTGAAGTCAATATACTCTCCATGAAAAGGATACTTAAGAGTTCCTTTGTATTAATTACTTCCAGTCATTTTCTTGTCTTCTCTTATTAAATTTGCAATTTCATTTTAATATTCCACATCAAAGATTATCAAACCTCACACCAGCGCCCACTTACAGGGTATACATACAGTATGTGGCCCAGTTACGGACGTCTGCCTGTCTGTTTATCTAAATTTCATCTTTTGTTTGCCGACTTTGCTTTTCATTTTGTATATTTTTCATGCTTATTTTTCTTCCGTCTGCTGTTGACTTGGCCACAATTTAAGCGCAACTAAACAAGTACAAATACATATAGATATGTTACGTATACGTATACGTGGGCAAGTGTCTGTGCCGTAAGACTGTATGAGCTTCCACATGCATTATCATGTCTAAAAACTGTCTGGCGTTAAGTCATGTTTATTGTGTTTGGTCGAGAGTGCAATTCTGTCTGTCTAGCAAGTGGCAAGCGTGCGTGGGAAGGACCATACATGAAAGATATTTCAGGAACTGCCAGCAACTTATGTATATATATAAACTCACAGAGTTTAACGAGTGTGAGACAGCCAACAATCGTAATGAACTTGTAAGTTATGCCAACAAAGTTCATAGTTGTGGCAAGAAATTCTTGATTCTGTCAGTCGAACCAACCACAGAAATCATTGTAGCCCATTTTGGCTATTTTAATTAAAGAAATACTTAAAACTGTCCGCAAATAGTAAAGAAGTATACAACACAGTCTTCAAAAAAACGAAAACAGCTCCAGTTCTTAACAAATATCGATAATTGACGTAACATAAGCTCGTAACAGAAGTCGTCTCTGCTAATTAACATAACAATTAGTTGATGGAACTTCCAATATCAAAGTATCGGAATGAAAATTTATTAAATTAAATGTATTTTTAAAAGTTGAATACAAAACTAAAGAGTCAGCAAATAACCTAAGCATCATAAATATTTAATTTATTTCGATAGGCACGACACAGAAGCCTTCCTTAGTCAGCTCTGCTAATTATCATTACACTAAGCAGTGCGACCAGATAAACTGCAGCTTACAACTTACACAATTATCGAAAGTATCGATGTTTAAGCTGCAACATTTTCAATGGCAATTACATTTTATGAATAACTCATTAAAATGTTTATTCGGCGCAATAAAAGCGCTGTAAAACGCAACTTAAACCAACAATGGCGTCATAATGCTGACGCCTACTGCACAAGCGAGGGCACACACACGCACGTATACGTATATGTAATAACGATGCGCATATAAAATGCATATTTATGCACTATAAACATTAATTTACTTGCCATTTTAGCTAGACGCACAGTTAATTGAAAACAACAACATCAAAGGGGGCCGCAACCCACCCAGCCAAACTGGCCAGACCAGTCGGTTCGGGCCCTTAACCCCTGCTTCTGCGCCCTGCCCCCTAAGAGCAGACACTGCATCTTTGGCAGCAAGCAAAAGCAAACAATTTAAATTATGCAAGAAGTGGCAAATGCAGCGCAACAAAAACTGCAGTGAGCGTTAAATGTGCGTCGGTGGTGGGGGGAGGGGGTAAGAGGCAGGGAGTGGGGGTGGTGGCAGGTTGTCCGGTTGTGGGAGGCGTCTGTAATGCCAAATTTAATTGCAATTAATGTGCAGCTAAGCGGATGCGCCACAGCAGCAGTGCCGCTTGCACTTCCGGCGCCGATGCTAAAGCGAAATATAATTTGACGCCACTTGCAGCGAATTGAGCCAAAAACAGAATTTGCGCATTGCCTGCAAAACCGAAAAACAGAAAACAGAAAACTAATAAAAACGGGGGGAAAACAGTAAACTGAAGTGTGGCAAACACGCAGAAGAACTGCGGGTGTGCCAAGCCCCAAAATCGCCACATTGTCCACGTACGTCCCTCACCTGCAGCAGTTAACTGCGAACGTCGAACGTCGGTAAATGGTAAACAGGGGGTGGGGGTGTGGGGAACGGGGAGTAAAGGTAAATGGCAAACGCTTGGTCAGTTCCAGTTGTTGGTCTCCATTTCAGCAGGCGATCCAGACGAGAGCCGGAATTCAATTACTCGTGCACCATAAACCGATTAACTTATATAAATATTTATATCGGTGAAATGCAGTCCATACGCCCTCCCGGCTTTATGACTGGGCGTGGTCTCCACTCCTGTGTGCCTTTGCATATGCAAACACGCTTGCAAAGAACCCCCAGCTATCCTACTTTTTCCCCATTCTTTTCCCCTCTCCTTCGCCCACGACTCGAGCACATTGTGAACGCTGCGTCGACTGTGGCAATAATTCCATTCTGGCCTCTCTGCATTTGCATTTGTTGGCATTTATGGTCCACTTAAGTGTTGTCATTCGCATCCTTGTACAGGCAAAGGATTTAATGATAACACGCTAGGTGTCATTTACAGGCGACATGAATGTGCCTGTCCCTGTGGCAGCAACTGAGTGCGGAAGGGGGAGTCCGGGCCAAGGCTGGCGTCGCATGGCTGAAAACATTCGGTGGCTGCTGCTTCCCACACCGTAAATAGTGGACTAACACCCAAGAGGGGCGTGCAGGGAGAAAGAGGGGTTGGGGGGAGCGGTGGCAAAGATTGCGATGTCTTCTGTCATGGTTCGCTTCAGTGCAGCTCGCTTATGTCCGAGTGGGGTCAACTTGTGGCTAGACAGTGCTCAGATTTATAGCGCTATATTGCAGCAATGTCAAGCGATGACCTTTTGTTTGGGGATTAACTTGTTAATGTGGGCGCATTAGCCTGCTCAGAGGCGTGGCTGGGGTTATGTGTGATTACGCAAATTACATTAATTGCTGGAGAGGTGCGTAAAACATGTGATACACAGTAGATAAGACTGAGGTTGCCAAGGTTAAAGACGCTTTTATGCACACTTTGCAGATACTTAACTCTATATTATATTTTATGTAGAGTGTATACCTTAAATATGTATAAGATATACGTTACATACACTTTGATATATAGTATAGTATATACATAAATAAATACAAGTCTACTTGATTGTAATTAATTTCATCTAAAAACGGTTTAATTAGCTAAACATCTTATTAACAGAGCTTGTAGTAAGTTCTCTTGATCATGGGAATTATATTACTTTGCAATCTATTTATGAAGATGTTATAAATTCAATACTCAAAAATGTCAAGAATTTAATAGAAATATTTCTTGATTCTTATTTAATGATTTGTAATTTATATTAATATATACATAACATATACATAACATATACATAACATATACATAACATATACATAACATATACATAACATATACATAACATATACATAACATATACATAACATATATATAACATATACATAACATATACATAACATATACATAACATATACATAACATATACATAACATATACATAATATATATGTACATAACATGCAGCTAACATTCGAACATGGGCTAGAAATACTCTCAATTTTAAGTTTTTGGGGTTACTTTAATTTAATATGCGTAACAATTTGAGAATCACTTTAACTACAGCAAACTTAATTAGTTCGGGTCCACATCGCCACTTGAGCTGCCCTACCTAGTCTGGCATTTCAGAGTCCCCAGTGTCGATGGTATTTGTGCTGCAGCTGACGCAGCTTGGTCTCCAAGGCGACGCAGCTCTCGAAGACTCGCCGCTGCTGCAGTAGGCGGCGAGTGAAGGTACAGCGTAGCAGCTGTTGCAGCTGCTGCTGCATCCACAGATGATTATCTTGCAGTTGGCGGAGCTGCACGAAGACGTCCTCATCAGCGGGGGAGATGGTGGGGGCGTGGCCAACATCATTCTGGCAGAGATCCACGGCTGTTGAATGCGCTCGCATTGAATGGCAGCTGCTGCTGTCGAAGGCACAACTCGAGAAGCTTTCCATAATTTATACGTGTAGACGGACCGGGATGCGGATGGGGATGCGGATACGAATACGGATGTGGTTGCGGATGTGGCGGCTGTGGCTGCCTTAGAGGGGGTAAAAGTTAAGTTAGCAGTCAAAAGTTTGGCCTAATCGCTGGAAAAGTTTTTGTTCTTCAAATTACGCATACGCAACGAGAGCCGAGAGAATTTTGATTTCGAATATTCGACATTTTTTGTTAGCTAGTTTTCTAGCTGATTGAGTTAAAAATTGAAAATTTGCCAGAGCATTTGGGGCAAGTTTTTAGCTGCTGCTGCTGCTTAATGTGTTGCTCGCCTTGCTGAGCAATATTCACTGATGCGTTCACCGAATTTGCCTGCCTTGCCTGTCTCCGGCGTCAGCTACTTGAGGTGGCATAGACAAAATTGCCTTTACGCTTCCAAGCTTCACTCGAGCATAAAAATGTCTGCTCGACTGGTACCCTCCTTCTACTCCCCCTGCCTCCTGCCCCCTGTCGTCCTGCTCTATTTGACTATTCCTGCTGATGTTCGATTTGCCAGCTATCGATTGGCTTTGCATTCATTTTCTTTGTGCGCACACACACACACGTCATTGTGTTTTTCCACTATTCTTTGCTGCTCTGTTTGCTCTGCCCAAATTGCCCCCTAATGTTGTGTTTCTTTTGTGTGCGACAGCGTGTGCAATGGCTGCAGCTGCAGCTGCAGTTGCAACAAAATGAATCAACGTTAAAGTCTCATTATTGCAGCCTTACTCGGTCAGTCAGTCAGTCAGTCGGACATTCAGCCAGCTTGGACCTGCCCCAGTTATATAGTATGATACGAACGTGTAGAAAAGGCAACTAATACGCAGTCGCTGCTGTTGCATGCTACATGCTGGCACCGCAACAGCAAAAACTGTGGTTCTGCCTTGCAGAACTTGCTGCGAATGCAGCGACATGTTGTGGTTGCGGGCGCAACTCGTGCGTATACGTAATACGAATATTCCAGCACACATTCGCTAGCATGTAAGTGCTCTCTAGCTGTTCGACATGCTGCAGAGCTTGGAGAAGAAGCAGAAGAAGCGACTCCTGGCAGCTTGTCACACATCTGGCGGTGTCTCTAAGCTGCTGCAAGTTTCATTTGTCTGCGTGTTTGTGCGTTGCACAGTTCAGGCATCAAATGTGTAATTATTGTTCGTGTTCAATTTGATTGCACAATGAATTATACCACAATTGAATCGCATTATCAGCTGGGAACGTATAAGTTTTCAGCTTTTGGTGCAATTTCACACGCGCAACAGCACGCGGCATGTGGCAGGTGAGAAGGCAGCGCAATCAACGTGAACAAACTAATAAGGATGATGATTGCGCATCGAGCATAATGTTGCGGTGGAGATGGAGTACGAGAGAGGGAGTGGAACGCAGAGAGAAAGAGAGAGAGTAAGAGAGAGGGAGAGGTGTGGAAAACAGTGACAGAGAGGGAAGGAGAGACAGAATGAACGACTGCGACTCGCATGCAACCTCATCGATCATGCAGCTGTCAGAGAGTGTGTGCTTACGAGTGTGGCAAGTGTGCATGTGTGTGTGAGTGGAAGAGTGTGTGTGCACTTGGCTAAAGGCTAAAAGCATTTACCGGCTAAAATATGCAGCTCTGCAGCTGCAGCAACTCACCTTCAGCTCGAATGCAGTCGATAAATATTTACGGAATTTGGCCCGGGATTTTCCAGAGCGAAAGTGCAAAGAAGAAGCTCGTCTCCTGCTCGCCGTCGTCGTCGTTGTTGTCGTGGACTGATATTGAAAAGTTTAAACTCATTGCCAGCTGTGTCTAATTGAGAATCTATGCTGCTAAACTCTAAGCCTGCTACGGCTCTAGCTGCCACCAGCTGCAGCCACTGTGCCTCATCCAGTTCACATGGGCAACTTAATTATTTCAGCGTCACGTCGCGGGCAAAACTCACGACAGCTGCTGGAGAAGAGTAAATAAAGAAGATAGTAGAGAAATAAAATAAAATACAGAAAAAATAGAGATGTGAAGCAGATACAGAGAGGGAGAGAGAGAGAGAGAAGGTGGCACAGCAGAGAAAAAAATACTCTGCAAGTGGCAAAGTGAAATAAACAAAAGTTTTCGCTGCAGTTGCAATGGCAGAGAGAGACAGAGACAGAGGCAGAAACAGAGGCAGAGGCAGCTGCTATTGAAAATCTGTGCTGAAAGATAAAGTTGCCAGGCAAACGGATTTAACTGCAACATGAGTGGGAGGGGCAGGGGGGAGGAACAGGCACACGCACACTTCCACAAGGGCACGGACAGTAGCTGAAGTATTTCTCTCTCTCTCTCTCTCTCTGTGTGTGTGTGACCCCATTAGCTCTGCCCACTTGCAGCACCTTCTACCACCTCCCAGCTACCTTCCCCTGTCCTTCCATGCCTCACCACATGTGCTTGCAACTATTGCCGTTGTGTCTCTCGAGGCACATTGCACCTCCTACCTTCCACCTGCTCCTGCCACTGCCTGTTTCATTAGCCAACTTTCCCGTGCAGTTTGGCATTTTAGCATTTTTACACGTTTTAATAACGTTTATAGAATGTCAGCTCCAAGTTTGCAAACTTATATTGCCGCTGCAGCAGCTAATTAATTTTTGGCAAATTAAAGTATCCCAAAAAGGCAGAAAAATGAGAAAAAAAGGCAACGACAGGCGACACAATTAGCGCAGGCAACTTTAAGTGCGTTTAAATGTGCCCGCAGCTGGAAAAGCATTCATCCAACCCCGCCGCCAACCAAACGGATTCTTTTGTGGCCGCCAGTAGTGCAAGGGGAGTGTGCCACGCCCCCCTCCTCCCCTTCAATGTGACATGCCAACCACAGGCGGCAGCGGTGGCGGTGGCGGCGGTGGATCAAAGGCGTAGCGAGCTTTTTACCGCGCAGGAGCAACGTGACACGCTGCATACACCAACACAGGCACACGTATGAGGCACACACACATGCACACATATATGAAAAGCCTGGCTGAGGCAGAGTACGGCACAAACACACACACACACAGACACACGAGTGCTTAAGTGCCTGCCTCAAAAGCGGCTTAACAAACGCACTCAAACACAGAGACACACACGCACACACATGCAGACACTTGCAGACATATGCACACACACGCACTCACACACACACAGAAACAATCTCGACAAAGGGACTGAGCAGCAGTGATCCCTGCACAGACACAAGCACGGGACAAGCCTAGGCCAACTATTTACATGTCTCCCCTTATTATGTCCAAGCACGGACACGGCAACCACTTCCTCCCTACCCCCTCCAACTGTCCCTCCCCCTCGCTGTGGTGCTTACAAACCTCACGCCAAGTGACAACCCTAAGCCATTGCTGCGGCTTTTGTGCTGTCGCTCTCTAAGTGA
The DNA here is from genome assembly GCA_018903715.1 of Zaprionus davidi. Lineage (NCBI taxonomy): Eukaryota > Metazoa > Arthropoda > Insecta > Diptera > Drosophilidae > Zaprionus > Zaprionus davidi. Next base: position 8,493,036 of record JAEIGL010000003.1, read on the forward strand.
CGCAATTTAAATTTTCATGTCCTTTGAAATTTTCAACGCAGACAACACGGTGACGTCAGCGTTGATGCTTCCGGCGTACAAATCACGTAATCACGTAATCTGCCCCAGTTGTGTGTCTGTGCGTATGTGTGTATGTGTGTGTGTTTGTAGGGTCAAGCATTCCCACACCACATGCAGTGCTTGAATGTTCCCGCACATAAACATTCACAGAACACAAAAACAACAATAACAAGCTGAGTAGACACAGCTGGAGCTGCTGTTGCTGCAACATTCACCACGACTACAGCGAATAAGTTGAGTACTCATTCACCTTCTTGTTCGACATGGCTCGAGAACATAACACGAAACTGGGCATCGTAAAAGCCAAGTTCAGGTTGTGGCTTGCAGGCACTGCGAAGTCTTCATGTGTTGTGGCAAATGTAATTGGCAGAAGTAACTGAAGGAGTTGAGCCCCTATAACTCATTCCAGTTACTTGCATAGTTAAGGAATCTTTGAACAAAGAAGTTTCTTTATAATGAATATACATACATTGATTGAATGATTATAAAATAAAAACATTAAGTTTGTCAAACTGTTGATTGATGCAACTCGTTTTTTCTTTTTATTTTCAAAATATTTAATACCATATTAAAATATTATTGCTGATGTTTGACTTAGGCTTAGTGATCCTCTAGCAGTTACTACATATTTTATCTAATAAATAGACACGAGTTGAACATGTATTTCTTTCACTTAATTTATCTTCAGAAAATTCCTTCCTTCTGTTTATTGCATTAAAACTTATTGAATTTGTTTCTAAGTTATGAAATACTGATGAGAAGCCGGAACTAAAGTTATTTTCTCAATATGCAATATTATAGTGCAAGATTATAGCTGAACATATAGCCATTGACAAGCTGGATATATATCTAGTAATTGGTAAATGTTTTTTCCATTAAATTGAATCAAACTTAACTTATTCCTTTCTCTAAATGATTTTCCATAAATTCCATAATTTGTGTTGGGTAAGTTTAAGCATTAACTGTGAATTAAACTCTTGAAACTTACCTCAGATACGACGGTTGCATTAATTCATCTTATAGTATGTTATGTCTGCTTTCGTTTATCCCATTTCAGTCTGTAGTCTTTCGTCAGTTTCAGCCTCAGCCTCAGCAAATAAGTCAAGCTTTTTAATTGTTTAATTTCCATTTAATTTTAATGCGTTTGCTCGTCCGCTCGGCCTTGTTGACCCCAAAAAAGAACTCGCGAGGTGAAGGGGGGAATAATGAAAAAGGATACTGAGAAAAAAAGGAAATCTGTAAGGAAAGCTGGGAATGGGAATGGAGAGAAATGTGTGTCATTTGGGTGAGCTGATAGCGAAGGCTGCTACTCCTCCTCGAGGGGGCTTACAGTAATGAGAATGGCATTCATAAGGCCATAAATAAATGCGGGGGGTGGGGAGGGAGAGTGTGTGGGCAGGGGGTCGCGACTGTTATCGGGGCAAGTGGGCATCATTAACCTGGCGGCGTCCCATGTAATTATGTTAACTGCTAATTGGGCAAGGGGTCGTCGTCGGTGCGGGTGAAGGAGAAGGGGGCATCTGGATTGGAATTGGGACTCCGAGTGGGCCAATTCGATGCAAAACGGAAAGCATAAAGATAACGATGATTGGAGCAGAGAGTGAGGGCAGGGGAGAAGGGGAGGGGAAAGCAACAACAACAGTTTCTGATTTTTTTCTGCTCTTTCAAGTGCAGCACTTAAAACAAACATGGGAAAAACAACAACAAGCAACAAACGACAGAGCCCGCTTCAAGTGAAGTGGGTAGGCTGAAGAGGCAGGGCACAGAGGCGGGCGGGTGAGTGGGTGGCATGAGGGATAATGGCACATGATCCTGGTCGTGGTCACACATGGCCTGCGGGTCGCATTCGTTAAAAATTGAAAGTGTGGTTCACTTTGCCTCAACTCGACTCATTCAGCTCTTGCTGTTGTTGTTGTTGCTGTTGTGTCTGCTGTTTTTGCTGTTTCCTTTTCGCTTTTCTGTTGGATTTTAATTGCAATTTTTTAAGGTTCTCTCCTCCCCCCTCAACACACTCATTGATTGTTTGAGAAATCGTATTAAGCATTTATAGCGACAGCACTTTAAATATTCATTGAAATCTCATTTTATTTTCGCTATTTTATTTGTTTGTCTTTTAGTTTTCGATCAATTCGAAATGCTTTCGACATGTTTCGACATATTTCAGCATGTTTGTTGTTGTTGAAACTCCACAATCGACAAATTGCAGCAATTACAACACGTAACTGCACAGTTTGAGATCCTTTACAGCAGAGAAAATAACAAAAGAAAAGTTTCAATCACTTTCAACAAGTTGAGAAAGCTACAAAGGTAGTGCACTCGACTTTTGTATACCCTAGCAATTGCAGCATTCTATACTAGCAGATTGAACTCTACTATTTTGAATTATATCATTTTAACTCTACTTTATAATAGGAAAAAGTGTTTTTCGAAAGAGTTACGATTGAAAACGAAAGTCTAGAAAACACATATGCTGCATACATTCAATATGCATCAGTCTGCTTAATTTCATATTTCTACTTCTTACAACAGCTGAGATATCTTATTTTTTGTAGTTTGCGCAATATATGTGTGTGGCTTATCAAATTTCAGACAAACAACAGCTAAATATAGCAAACAATAATCCGAATATCAAATTTGATGGCTCTAGCACTAGTGATAGTCAAGATTTGCCCATTATAAAATTGATATATCATTTTTCAGGGTATCAAAGAACAAAACAACCTACAGACAGCTAAGCTAAGTAAGAGTGCACTGTGAATGTTGCCTGGGCAAAGTGTTATTTCAACAAGCAGCACTACAGGAAAAAAAGGCATAATTCATTTTCTGATTTACGGCAGCTTCTCTGCGCGTCCGCCCAACTGTCCTGCCAACTGTGTGTGTTGTGTTGGCCTGTGTAATGTTTATTTGCATACAATTGGCGTTGTCTTTGCCAATGGGACAATTTATCATTGGCCAACGAAAAAGTGACAACTACAAATTTTGGTCGCATTTAATGTGGGCCACAAACAACGGGCAAGAGGATGTTCCCACAGACAAACAAACACATATATAGGGGAGATTTATATTATATATGTTATGTTATGTTTGTATGTGATGCTACTTGTGCATATAACCCTAGGGCATAGTGTAGGTAAATACAATTAATTTAACTACGCACATTATAGTCACTCCATATACGATATATATACCATATAATACATATACATATATATGTTTGTGTGTCTGCCTCCTCCACATGCGACCCGTCGTTAAATGTTGAACACATTTCGCTGTATTTATAATTCGCGACTCTCGCGCATTGTTTACAATTCATTTATGCAAATTTTTCGGGCTTGGCAAAAAATGGCGCAGCATAAATATGCCGAAATCAAAACTAGTGCAATTTTCATATAATTAATTGCAATTGACCCGATATGTAATTTATTTATTTAACCAATATGCGCATTTCCATTGGGGACAAAAAACTGCGTTGTCGAACAATTCAATAATTTGTACGGGCAAACACTTTAAATCATTTGGTCTTTAAAAAGCTTCCCTCATCCTTCCCACAGGCAGATAGCTATTCTAGTTCCAGGCCCGTAGTGAGGCGTGTACACAAGGGTCCGCGCCTTGCAGAGGCCCCCGCTAGCGAAAAAATGGAACAATTATGTGAAGTAGACAAACCAATTGTATACAGAAAACTTAATGTCAAATTTAGTGTCTTTAGTTTTAAGAATATTTGCATTACTGTAGGGGGATCTGCCACGCCTTCTAATGCCTGTTATAAGTTATAATATACTTTTTCCTTTTGGGTTATGGGTATTATATATATTAATAGACCATCACTATAGAGCAAGAATGATTGAATCGCTTACTTATATAATGAATTGTTTAAAAGAGGGCTCGAACTATAGATTTCTTATTAAATATTGAACACTTTGCTAATATAAAATCAACAAAAAAGTCGATTAAATTAGTATTAAGTTTCTCTTCAAATGGTTTAAGAACCAACCTAACAAACATACGATACTCTATTTGCTTAACCAATGCATTTACAAGGGCACCCGCAACCGTCGCTACGACCCTGGCTAGTTTCATAAGCCCACATAACACACTGTACTATAAAATATACTATATATGGTATCTACATGTAAATCTACTACTCTCTATGACTAATTGTCGTATCGCATATTTTCACTGGGGCCTAATTAATTATTTGGTGAGCCATAGGAAAAAAGGGGGAAGCTTGAAATAAAAGACTTTTACATGCTATAAAATTGCTGAAATTGTTGAATATAGAAAATCATGGGGAATGAATTCCTTTGAAAATAGTTCAAATGCCGCAGAAGCGAGAGGGGGACAACCCGTAATGTGCTTTGGCAAGCTAATTAGCAGTTCACATGCACAAGGTCTCTATAGCAACAGGAACAATAGTCGGGGATATAACTCAAGCTGTGTGCTATGCTTATGTTAATACCTCTTAGCGCTTTAATTTGCATAAAGATCTCTTGTGGCTCAAGTGACCATTGCGAGCAGATGGCGATAGAGCTGGAGCTGCCTTTAAAGTCGGCAGAATCAATGTAATCTCTCACTCTCTCAGTCAAGGACGAAAGTGTTGTACATATTGTAAATGTGTGTACACTGTGTGTGTGTGTGTAGGTGTGTGTGTATGATTTAGCAAGTTAACTCTCGGCACAACTTGGCCACAACTCACTTTGGAGTGTGCCCTGCCACAAATGGCCCTAATACCCAGACGAGGCTGGAGGCGCCCAAGCCAAGACATATTTATGGCAACTCTTGGTTCAGTCTCAGCTCAGTTCGACTGTTTCTGTGTGCCTCTGTGTGAATGTGTCTCTGTGTGCGTGTGTCTGTGCGATTGGCTCTCAATGGCGCTGGCACACAAAGCAACCCAATCAGCAGCTTAAATCAGTAGCAACAAAAGCTTGCCACAATTTCCGCAACTTCAGCATTTGATTGGCACGTGGGGGGAAGGGGCTGTGGGGCTGTTTTAAATTTCAAATGTACCGCACACACCTTTAATCAGTTTTGTATCAGTCGGGAGGCATCTGCAGCTTGCCACCTACCACTGCCACTTGGCACCTGCTGTTGCCCACCTGCCTGCTTCACCTTTAAGTGTGTCATAAAAGACCAAAACAAATACAAAATGTTCGCACAATTCAATTTATAAAGCCAGAAGGCTCTCAGTGCCGAATTCCTCCTGACACTTTCTCCTTCTGCCTGCCCCTTTTGCCAGCCCCTCCCACATGCCCGCTGTGCTCCATTGTGCTTCATTGTCTACTCATTTTACCACTTGATTGTGTTTGCACAACATCTCGGCGCGGCACGGATCTCTTCCTATTGTTGCTGCTTCTGTTTTGGGATTTCGCTGGAAAATTGGAGATGCTCTCCTGCTACGTAGGCTTTACGGAAACATCTCACGTGAACTGCGCTTTGACTTCTCTTCTCTGCCTAGCGAAAACTTAAGCATTCAACCGTAGATCGCGTTTCAACAGCAGCAGAGTCACAGCCAGGCAATGCTAAGCATGACTTTTTAAAGAGCTCCAAAAACTTTTTATCAAACTGTCCAACTTGGAAAAACATTGCCGACACTTGAATGTCGTTTTCCTTTTGCAGTTGGCCAAACACAAACAGAATGAAACTCTGGGCGAGACAAGTGACCTTCTTCTCTCTCAGCTCTCTTTGCTGAGTTTGAGGCATTGCTAGAAATTCATATATGTTTATAAAGTGCCATACAAACAAAACTCCTTCTAATTAAACTAGCTCAACAGGCGACAGGCAATGAAGACCTCCGTTTCAATGAGCTCAAGGCATTTTCTATCTATAATCTTGCAACTTGTAAATAGAAATCCTTGAATGCATTTCATAAGTTCTTTAGTTTCAAGTTTTCTATTAAGTTTACATTTTTAATTATCTTTTTATAGCCATTCTTTCACTTTGTGCCCATCAAGATTGTATGCAACAGACAGAAGTGTTCATCTCCAACACAACAAAGTTTGTTTATTATTCTGTCTGTCCGTATAAACATCCGATTCTCTAAGACTGCAAGAATTAGGGCTACCAAATTTGGTGGTAATACATCCTATTGCACGCAGATAAAGTTGGTGTTAGAAATTTGGGACGCCTCTTCCGCCTCCGTTAATCAAATTGCAATATAAAGCAGTCGAGAACAGTTGCTTATAGCTTTCTTAAAATTGTTGCCAGTGCCCCCTTAAGCGAGAAAGAGAGTTACACAGAGAGAGGGAGGGGAAAGGGGAAGACAGAAGCCAAGAGATTTTTATTGTTTTGAACATTTTTGGGGTTTAATTCGGTTTCCACTTGAGCTCACTCTTGTGATTGTGATTGCATTGTGCATTTCTCCAGTAAATATTTTGCAAAGTAATCAACGATAAATGAATTCGATTCAAATTGCCCCAAGGCGGGCGGAGCGGGGAGGCCCTTGGCCTTTGCTAAACAAAGGTGCTTGAATTCTTTAATTAAATTTGCATACAACATTCGAAGTGCGTCAAAGGTGATGGCAAATGCAAATAAAACTGCAACTGTTGCTGCAGCGCTGCAGTTGCTCATAAAACGAACGTTACGTATACGCAGCGTAGTGCAACGGCAGCTATTTAAACTCATTTTAATGACATTGAAGAGGGCAAAGAACTGCGTGGAGGGAGCACATGCTCTTTTCAATTCGCTACTGACAACAAGACACCATCAAACTACCCCCACCCGCCGCTACCCTCAACTCCTCAACTCTCCTCTTGGCAAGCATTTCATTTTTTAGTGGCCAATTGAGTCAGTTTGCTAACGTACCTTGGAGCACTTCTTGACTCGCTGCCTAAGCGGGCTTATTATGAACTACATTATTAAAATGTTAGCTATACAAATACAAATCAACTCATCAAGAGAGTTGAGATGAGAATTTGCAAATAGTTAACAGGAATTTATTCGTTCTTAAGGCATTCGCAAGTGGAAACAATTTCCCTGACAGTTTACAGTTTCCGCTATTGCTGCTGCTGTCTTTACATCAACGACACATGCAGCTCAGCCGTCGCCCCCGGTCCATTCCCGGTTCCCCTTCTCTTCTCCAACGTGCCTTAACGACCCAGCAGCCGTCATCGTGAGGTGGATCCTTTGTACGCACAGCGCACTCAATTATTTGGGCGTTACTCGTTTCACTACTTTGTGCCAGGTACTCCCCCACTCCCTGCACTCACACTCTCATTCGTATGCGTATTCATATTCGTATACCCGCTTGTAGTCTTATAGCTATTATAAAATAACTGCCACACAAATGGAATGAATGAATGGAAGAAGGTAAGTTGCTTTTGTTTTGTTTGCTTCTGTTCTGTTTTGCCATTGCCAGCGCAATTGAGTTTTTTTATGGAATTGTGGAAATAAATGCGCAATTCATGTGTACTTAAGAGTCGATGGAGTGGGGAAGGGGGTAACGAAGTAACGAAGTAACTTCAATAGTTCCCAGCAAGCTTTTAAGGTTTCAAGTTGATGTGCTTCCTACTGTAAGATATCGATAAGTTTGAACATAGTAAGATCTTTTAGGTAAAATATCGATAAATAACAGGTTGATAAATGAAGTTGATGTATTTCGCAAGGCAAATGACAGCAATTTAAATTAATATTATTCATGACTCCAATTATATTGTTGCCACATCCACTTTAAATTTCAAAAGGAATTCATTTATATAATTGTTCAATTAATTTCAACAGTCTTTGTTGTTTGTTTGCATATTAATTAAATGCAAGTTGCATTTGCGAGAAAACAACTTTGAAATGTATATTGCTCACTGTTATTTACTGCTATTTATGTTTGTCGTTAAATAATATATTTTTGATTTATTTTATTTATTTGTATTTAATGTTTATTTTGTCCACTTAATATTAATACAGCTGTGAAATGTAAATATTTTTAATAATAACTGTTATTTTTTCGTTTTTATAATTGAACTTGTTTTATATTCTTAATTATTTGATGTGTACTTAACTTACAAAATATTGATACAAATTATTTTATCTGATTTATTTGCATATCATTTTAATTTTATGTTTTAAGAGCGTTAACAGCGTATAATCATAACAGCCTCCCAACAGAGCTACACACCAGAAATACTGGTATCAATGGTCTGTTAAGCTGAAACGGTTAACATTGCCGGCTTTAAATATGCTGCAGCATAACAGAGAACAGACATGCGTGCAGCATCTCACGCATATGAAACAGAATGAATGGAATATGGGAAAGGCACACGGCGAGGAGAAGCCTGCGAGGAGATGCTGTGAGATATGAGAAACAGTAGATGGAACGAACATAATACAGTGGAGGGATACGAAGAACGACGTCGAGGAATATTGTGGAATGGCACACAGCAAGGGGAAGACGAGAAATGGCACAGGAGATGCTGCAATACGCGTGAAATGGCACAGGGGAAAGCAGGCACAGTGTGATGAAACGGACAAGAAACAGCAAAGCAGCACGAAGAACGACGACGAAGAATGTGAGAATGGCACATAGTAAGGGGAATGCAGTGAAACGAGCAATGGGACAGGAGATGCTGCAATTCACAAGGAATGACACAGGAAATACAAGAAGGAGATGAAACGAAAAAGAAACATCAGAGGGAGACGAGGAACGACAACGAAGAATATGAGAATAGCACATAAAGAGGGGTAAACAGTGAAACGGAGCTGTGAGGAGAAACTGTGATGCACGAGGAATGACACAGGAGACAAGAGAAACAGGCAGATGAAACGAACTAAACACAGCTGGCCACGGTGAGGAGCACGAGGACCGCCGACGATGCCGACGCCGAAGCCTCTGTTGCTGCCTCTGCCGACGATGAGGACGACGAGGAGAAACATCAGAAATCAAATGAAACTTTAAATTGGCAAAGGGCTGTGGCATTGGCACGCTTCGAGTCGCTTTTGGCCGAGTCCTCACCGTGTTGGCCGTGTGGCAACTTAGTTGGAAATTTGCATGGCTCGGTGGCGGACGCGTGGGCGGACAAACCACCAAAGCCAAAGCGAAAGCAAAAGCAGAACGCAGACCGACAGCGACGTTGGGGGGCGCCAAATTCAAAGTTGGCAACGCAACGCGCGAAATTTACGCGAAAGTTGCCAAAGTGTTTGCGGATGTGTTGAATGAACAACGGGAACAAAGTTGTTGTTGTTGTTTGCTGCTGTAGCTCAATGTGGTTGTTGTTGCTGCACTTTGTTAACGGCAGTGGGCGTTGGGCGTGGCAGAGCTGCACTAGCAGCTGTAATAAATGAATGGCACAACGAATGCGAATCTGAATGTGAATGTGAATACAAATGTGAATGCGATTGCGAATGCGGGTGCGAGTGCGGATGCTCGTGTGTTCAACGACGAGGCAAAAGTCGCGCGCAAGTGTCTTTTGTGTGTGTGAATTCAAATCAGAAACCAAACTCGAATGTGAAGCTGAATCTGAATCTGAATCCGCATTCGACTCCAACTCGTAATGTGAATTGCAATGTGTCCTTTATAAATCAACAAAAATCACATTTCCAATTGCTGCGCATTAGAACGGATACAGTCAAGCCAGCAACAGCAACAACAACAGCAACAAGGAGCACAACAAGAGTTCTGAACAACATCTGCCATAGATCTAAAGTCAAAGACGTCAAAGACGACACGTCAAACGTTGATTGCGTCGTTGTAAACTCGTAAAAAACAGCGCAGAAAAACGTAAGGCTCAACTGGATAGAAATCGTGAGAACGTGAAAAATCATTTGAGGAACCTTTACTCTGACCCCGCCCCCTGGCCCATGTCCCCTTTTGAACTGCCACACACGTGTGGCACGTCCACGTAGGCGTTGTGGGGATAGAAAGTTGTACTCTGAGTACATTTTATATTATATTATGCAATATATTGAAATATAATCTGATTCAAGCTCAGAGCATCCAACTCTGGCTAAGCTCGGGCTCAGCTCTGACTCCGATTTGCCCTCTCTCCCGATCTCCCTCTTTAGAACAACGAGGCACAAACAGAAAAGCACAACAACAACAGCAACAATAGATTTAAAACTCATTAATGCGTCCTTGAGCTGCTGCCAAGAGACGCACGAAAAAAAAAATAAGAAAGTAATGAAAAAAGGCTAGAGCGAGAAGTCCCAAGAAGTTGGTAATGAGACTGAGGAAAGAAGACTGGGGACTGGGGAGTGAAGACTGAGACGGGTAAATCAATAAGCCGCTTAGCACGCGCAGGTACAAATAGTGAAGTAATGAGAAATTTCTTACGACAAGCTGCTTTTGTTGGCGCAATTTTCAATTTATTAATATCGACGAAACGATTGCAGAAAATAATAAATGAAACATTCGCACTCGACTCGAGTAAGAAGCAACTTAAGGTGGCATTTGAAAGCAACTTAAAAACAAGGGCGAAAGCTAATAGTCGAGTGGACTCGACTGTGATATACCCGCTATCCACCTGACCACAACGATTTCTTAATAAAAATATATAACTTTTTCTGCATATTTTATGTTGCATACTCTATGGAAATCAGCAACACAGAAAATTATTTTTTAAATAACTTCTAGATTAATTATCCAATCGCAAACAAATTATCAGACTTCATTTAAATGTCGATAGTTATTGTGTTTATAAAAAGTTGCCTGTCTTGGATTAAAATAACACTTGGAAAACGGTTTTATCGATTTGCCGGGTAGAGATGGGGGTGTTAAGATTCTAAAAAGAAATTTCTTCTGAGTGCAATTTTATAACATATTGACACCAAAGCCCTAGTTTTAAGAGTCTTAGAGAACTAGTTAATACAGACAGACAGACAGACAGATGGGCATATCGACTCTGATTAAGAATATATATATAGTTTGTGGGGTCTACCACGCCGCCTTCTGTCTGTTATATCCAAATTCGGTTGGCACAAAGTTATAATACCCCGTGGGTAGCGGGTATAAAACTACGAGAGATAAACAATTACGCAGTCAACTGAGACGGGGACAGCTTAGCAATAGCTTCTAGGGGAAGTCTGTTCTGTGAAGACCCTTCAGGTCGAAAGTGCTCTGCGTAGTGTTAACGTGTAAGCTGTCATCATTTTACTTTTTATGCGTGTCTTTCGTTCTCATCTTTTTACTGCTCTATTCTTCTACCCGTTTTGCTCGTTGCCTGGCTACGATAAGGCCAAATAAATTGCCCCATTTTGATTCTATTGTGCTGTTGTTGTTATTGTTGTTGTTGTTCTTTTTAGCAACTCGCCACTATATGATAATTTCTGCAAGCACAAATTGGGTCTATAAATTGTTTATGTTTTCGCATTTATCTTGAGTTGTCAACTGGATTTGGTTTCCCTTTTATGAATTGTGTTTTTTGCATTTGGTTATTAAAGTATTTGCTATAAATTAATATATATTTTCTTAATTGAAATTTTTATATAGAATAGAAAAATCAGAGAAAAGGAATTTATATGAAAAACTGTAAAATATAACCCTGAATGCTTATAAAAATTTATTGTAGATCGATTTTAGTGCAGACACTAAGATACTTTTGAGTTTATGTTCCATGAGATTTATGATATTTATCTTTTTAAGAGATTTATGATATTTATCTTCTTAAGAGAACAACATTAAAGTATACTTAGTTTAAAAGTATACTTAAATTTAAAGTATAGATTCCAAATACGAACTAAGGCATTTTCATCCACTTTGCTCTCAGTCAAACCAATTCATTTCGCCATTTCGCCAGCTCAGCATCTATTTGATTGTAGTTGAAAATGCAAAGCAGCCTTTTTACTCCCACTCAATGAGATTAGTTAGGTTTACACACATCACAGAAGATGGCTATCGATTTCAATTGATATTGTACTTGGTATCGTTAGCTAACGGCAGATCTGTCATTCATTAACTTATTGACTCACAATCAGAGTCAATGGAGAGAAAAAGGGAAATGCCCCAGGGCCAAGTTCAGCCAGAAAAGGGCAACAGGCAATGCTTGGATGGATGGTGCTCCACCCATCCAACTAGTTAGCTGCGCCAGCCCCCACCACACTATCCCCGCCTAGCACTACCCCAAGGCGCACTCTGCGGTTTTGCTTTACCTCTCTCGTTTTGTTCTCGTTTTTGGGGTTTCCTTCTGCGGTTGTGGCCATGCCAAATAAGGCACGACAACACGACAAAAGTTAAAGCCACGTTTCGGGCCTGTGGTTAGGCCGCATTCGGGCCTGAAGTCACACAGAGCAAGACACAGACAGAGAGAGTCACGTAGCCGAGCACGAGTCGAGTGCGCCATGCAAATGCAGGCAAAGGAACTCGAGAGATGCATTCAAAATAATTAAATAGCAGTGCCAGAAACAGCAACAGCAACAAAGATAGAAACATTAGCAAAGCCAGAGGCCCAAGCAGGCGTTGCAGGCAGAGGATACGGAGACACAGTCGTAGACATAAAAACAGCTGAAGCCGAAGCTGGAACCGTAGTCGGAGCCGGAGCCGGATCTAGAGCCGCAGCACAAACAAACAAGTCAAATGAATACATATTCATGTGCAGCTTGTAGAGCTTGACAAGCTATTTAAGCTGGCGCAACTCGGATAAAAACAAGCTTAAAACAACACAAGCAACAACAATAGCAACAAGAACAACACACAAACCCACACATAGTCAAGGTGTGACACGAAGCAGCCACCAATCCTCGCACGCAATAAAATGCGCTGTCGACGAGCAGCGCAAGAAGCGACAGCACCAGCAGGAGAAGGAGGCAGAGGAAGAGGAGGAACAGGAGACAGAGGAGGAGGAGGAGGAAGAACAGGAGCAGGAGGAGGAGCAGCAGCTGATAGAGGAAAGGCTTCAGCGAAAGTTGTTGCCAGGAGAGACAACGGATTTGCCGCTGGATCTGGAGGAGTCAAGGGAGCTGCTGCCCGTATACTGCTGGCATTTCTGGCAGCTGTCAGCTTTCGCGGCATGCCAGGCGCCTGTGAGTATAAACATCTTTTACTTTATATAGCGCTAAGAAAGTCTTTCGTTCCCGTTCCGACAAGTGCATTCAACTGAAATTTGACAACATTTCGCAGTCGTTGCTAATTAACACATTTATCTACTTTCTCTAGAGTACTTTAGTTAATTAATAAGTAAAGAACTTATAATGAGACATTAATCAGATGCGGAAGCTTTATTTAAATGGAGCCTAATCTATTCAATATATTTTGAAGAAAGCTATAACAATTTCGACAAGGAAAGCTCCCCTTTAAAATTAAAGAAACAATTTGTTTTACAGATTGAAAAATATATCAATATAAGCTGTATGAAGCTAGAGTTAAATCAAATTAATATATAAATATTATTAGTGATATTATTAAAAATATGATGATAATATCTAATTTGAAACCTCTTTATAATATTGAAAAAAAACAGATATTTACTCTAGTTTACATATTGTACAATTAAGAAAGCAACTTTCAAGCAGGCACGAAAAAGAGATACGCCTTAATCAATTTCAAAAAAACTTATAATTCCCAACAGCAAATTCTGCGCACAACTTTTTTGTCAACTACTGCTTTATCGCTCTCACACAGTTAAACTAAAATTCCATAAAGAAACAGTTGTAGATTGAAGAAGAGATCAAGAACTTCGGTGTTTTAAGAAGATCAAATTAAAGCGGATAAAGCAATAATAATAACAATACTCAATATTATATAAATATAAATATACATATACATATTATAGTATATTTATATTTATATTAATATTTATATAATATTGAGTATTATTATCCACTTAATCGAAAACACTGATCAAAACAGAGTTAAGTTTATTAGTTATATCTTAAAGATAAGTTAAAGCCACTCATGCCAAGCTGCTTTGTCATGTCATTCTACCTTTAATATTGTCTTTAACGCTGAATTCCATTACCTAGATTAGGTTAGGTTGGCGAAAGTGCTTTTGGGAACGCAAATGATTGGCAAACAAATGGCACACATACATACTATGTACACTTATGTATGTGTATGTGTTCATATGTATTCCCCCACACATGCTCCAAAGTTTTTGGCTACGTGCTTTCGTTTTGCATTTTGCTGTTTTGTTGTGTTTTTTGTTGTTTTTGCATACATATTTAATTCAATTTCGCACATTTTTGTGCAAGTGTCGGAAGCGTTTGCCAAATTTAATTTGCATGATGAGATTTGCTTGACTGCACTGTTGTTGTTGCTTCTATTATTATTGTTGTTCTTGCTGTTGTTGTTCTAGCATTGCGTATGTAGTTGGCAACTCGTTGGCACGACTTCTATGAAGCTTGTCGAGTTCATTTAATCGGGCTAAGCAAATTTTCACTTGTTCCGCAAGGCAAACAAACAGACACACACAGGCGGAAGTGCGAGCGAAAGACAGAGAGAGAGATATATTTCTGATATTTCCTAAAACCTGTCACAAGGCAACGACTCATAGTGACAGCAAAAATTCATTACACATACGCAACGTGTGCCGACCAGATTGGACTCTTTTTCCCTATGAGTAGCTTATCAAAATTGACTCAGAGCACACCCCCTACTGCCTCTCCTCCCTTCAGCATTCCCTCCTGTTCTAATTGAAACCCAAAACTAGACCAGTTTCAATATCCATCTGCGTCACCCGAGCTGAGCTGATTGGGTTTCTGCCAGTTCAACAGGTCGTATGTGCAACTTTCTTTCTTTAGGCAAACTAGTGCGGACGTGTTGAGAAAACAATTCACTGAAAATGAACAGGCCGAGCAGGCATATTGAATGGCATAGTGGGCAAGTCTCTTCGACAGTATTGCTCACTCAGAGTTCGGTGTATAATGCAGAATGAACATCGAAACATGTCTGCTAATTAATTGCTTTGTTGCAGGCAGAATGAAATTGCATTCCTTGCAGATAAATCCAAGTTGATCGAACATAAATCTTTAGTTTGTAAGTAATTCGCATCGTTTTGGATTTAGTTGTTAGTCTCGCAATCGAAATCTATCGAATCATTTAGCAAAGTCATGTGAATTAATAATTACAATCATATCTGTCTATCATTCACTCGATTCACTCGCTACAATGCTAACTGCCCGCACTAATCAATCTCGGTTGAACTCGAGGCGGACCAAGGCTAAGCAGATATCATTAATAACACATGTGTCCATCTGGTCAGGCCTGCCTGGGACTCTCCTCGAGCGCCTCCATGTGATACATAATTAAATAAAGACCATGCAAAAAAAAGGAAGTCAAAGTGTGGGAAAGCTACGTAATGGAAGAGAACAAAGACAGTCAGAGAGAAAGTGAGTGGCGAGAAAAGAAATGGCATAAAGGGAGGAAAAATAAAAACATAAATAGACACTCAAATAACACTTAAGCCATCAATCAACGCAACTTGCAAGGTCAGAGGCGGTCCTCTGTTCTCTATCTCTCTCAAGAGCCCAAGGGACCTCTGTTAATTACATCATGAGAGTGCACAGCATATAAAGCAAAGGGACACTGAATAACCCAACTATGCCTTATACTTTATTCGTAATTCGCTGGCAGAGCAAGAGATACAAGAATTTCGCTATGGTCCACAGTCCAAGACAAATGGCGGTCAAATGTCACATTTAATTTATTTATGGGCGCATCCACCACACTCAGAAGGCGGAGTGGGGGCGTGGCTGCTGGGGGAGAAGCTTTAATTAAATAACTGCGCTAAGTGAAGCCAAAGAGTTGACGTCGCTAATACAACCATTAGCTGAACTCGTGCTAAGCTTGTAAATTTCAATTTTCCAAGAGCAAAATCATGTTTTATAATCCGCGAGCTAAGTCCCCAAACAACACAAAGAGGGCTACACCCGTGTGCGTATATCACGCGATATTAAGAAGTGTCAAAGTAAATGCAAAACAAATTTCAGTATGAATTGAAATTCAACTTGTTCATGTTTTGGAAAGAAACAAACCAAACAGAAGAAGAAGATGGTTCCTAAACGGATCTTAACATTTGGAAACATCTCTTCTCTTCTGTATTCTTAGTAAGCAGAATGTTTACTGTACTTTAAGGCATCTTAACCAGCAACAAAAAGAGAGTTCCCTATGAAATAGCCCACTGATTATTCCTCAGACACATTCAATCGAAATGAATCTAAAGAAATCTGAATTTTACTCCTTATCGCCTCAAAATGACTTGAAATTGAAGTGGCAATGACTCAACTTTATTCAACCGATTAGCTGACTAAAGCAGCCTTATAAATCATTTTGTCATTGCGCTTTTCTTTTGGTAACGTGTCTCAAGCGAACAAAATAATGCGCAAATAATCGTCGCGTTTTTTTTTGTGTTGTTGTCATCACTTTGCTGGCGAGCAACAATTCAGTCTGGCATATTTGTTAACTCATGTGTGCAAATTACAAACACAACAACAAAAGTAACTGTAACAGGCTCTACAACAACATAATCAACTCTCGGCAGGCGGCCAATCATCGTTCACTCATCGCCTGCCGAAGTGAGCGCACAAAAGTAGGCAACACAATTTTTTGTTCGCGTTTAAAAGCAATCAAAGCGAGTCAAGAGTAACAATCACGTTCTTCTTGCTGTTTCTCTCACCTCTCACCCCTCCCCACCTCCAGCTCCAAAAGCTAAACGACGAAATGCCCGTTCTACGCAGCACTCGTCGTGTAATTGCCGTGTACAACACGAAAACAAACGAAACGAAAACAGCGCGAAAAATTGGCAATCGACGTGGGAAATTCCTCTTCATTTGCTAAAGCAATGGAAAAAAAGAGAAAGAATTTGTAATATGAATAACAAACACCTTTGAATATCGTATAAACTACATTTGATTTGTTTATCAAAGTGTTTTAAGAGTATTATATTTTATTATTTTAAATTTATGGGGAATATATTTTGGAAAAAATGGTAAATTCCTCTTCATTTGCTGAAACGGAAAAAAACGAGAAAGAATTTGTAATATGAATAACAAATACCTTTAAAATTGGTAAAAACTACTTTTGATTTGTTTGATCAGCGTTTAATATATTGTATTCTATTTAATTTATATTAAATTCTTAGATGTATTTTGGAATCTCCTATTTCGTTATCTAAATACTTTTGATTTGCCAAGTGGAACATTAAAAACCACAGTATTATGAGCTAAGCTTGATCTTCAAATTGCCCTTTTATTATGTTATTGATTCCATTTATTCTTCTTAGATTATTCTTCTGCGCTACATGTTACTTCTTACTGGATTTGCATCTTAAAGAGGACGCACAATCTACATAGATTTCAACTGTCTGGCTCATATACACACAATATATGCATAAGGGGAATATTTTAAAATGTTTTTTACCTACACCTATCTGAGACATGCAGCATGACTTGCAACCCAATCACCTGGCCCCGTTTCGGCAGGGCAAGAGCAATAAAATCGTGTGCGAGCGGTGATAAAATGTGCCACGTTGTTGATGCAGGTCGGCTGTCTGTGTGTGTGTGTACGTGTGGGATGAGGGGAATGGGTCAGCCAGTCAATTTATGATTTTATTCTTGGCAGTCTGCTTTTGTTTTTTCTTCAGCTGTTTGTTGTTGCTTTTGTTTTTCTTCTGCTTCTACTGCTGATGTGCTGATGTGATGTGTGTGTTTGCTTATTTGGTTTACAAGCCAAACCGCCTGTGGCCAGATGGTAACATTGGCAGCTAGGAATGGCGGAAGCGGGGGCAGGAAAGTGAGCATATGTATTGCCTCTTGACTTTCTCTCAGTGTACGCTGTGCGTGAGTGTGGGTGCGAAAGTCATTTGGACTGTTCGATTATGCATAGACCTATTTATGTATGTGTGCGTGCCTGTTTGCCAGTCTGCTTAAGAGCGACAGCAAGTGCGTGAGGGCTGTCCAATATGAGTATTTGCCTGTGTGCATGTGTGTGTGTGTCCGTGTGTTATGAACCAATAAATGACGAGTTATGCCCCCTAATTAATGTGCTAAAATATGCGATTGCCGACGTCTGTGGCTACAACATTGATTACGACCCACGCAATGCTGATGGAACAGCAGATGGAAATGGAGCTGAAGACGGGGTTGGTTCTGCTCTTGAGTCGTGTTTAATTTCGACACATGCTCGTAAATACCGTTGCCGCCTTTGGGGCGCATTGCTATGGCGACGCCACCGCCGACTGCGATCCGTTTTTGCGGCCACGTCATGTGGTTAGTCAACGGAAGCGTCAACGTCGACGACGGCGGCGGGTTTTCTCATTTTATTCTGTTCCAATTTTTTTGTGTTTGGGTCTCGCACGCTCCATTCAAAGTCACTTTCTGATATCTACAGCAGCCGTCCCCCTCTCCAGCATGCGGGGTCAAAGCGCACGACCCGAGGGGCGTGAATAGCGCACACCGAAATTAAAATAGCATTAAGCCAAGCGACCGTGAAAAGGCCCCGCCGGCGGCTAATGTCTCCTACAGCATTTATGAAAAATGGCACAAAGTAAATTCCCTGATATATAGTCAGAGTTTTATCTCAACTGGGCAGTCTGTCTGGCGTACCCAGCCCTGAGAACTGCACAAAAAGTTGACAGTCCGTTAGGAGAATAAAACGAGTTAGATTAAATCTGCGAGAGAAAAAAAGACGAGCAGGCAAGGCCACGTGCAGGAGCAGTTTTAAAATGCAGACATACGATGGAATAATGTAGTATATATGCTACATATGTATATATTATCTACTTTATCTTTCGCCCTTTTGATAGCAGAGCATAAATTTAATAAGAAAGAACAACTAAATCAAAGGAAACCTGCCAGACCAATCGTTTTTGGCAATTATATATATGATATATTGATCCAATTTGCAGGTAGTAAGTAGAGCGAAGCGCACTGAACTGTTAGATAGCCTACAATTAACACAAAGAACAAGAAGAGTAAAGTAGAACGAACTGTCTTCACTTTGCTGCCAATCACTATCTGTAAAACTGCTGCATCAAACAAACTTCAGCAGGAACCTAATTATCCAAGACAAACAGAGAGCAAACAAAATTTGCAGCACTACAAGAATTTATATACCTAGCAAAAAGTGTAACTGAAACCCACAAACTAGTTTCGATTAAAACCAACCGTGACGCTGTTAATAATTAATAGAGGAAATTACAGGCACCAAAATGGCAAAAGGTATAAGCCTGGTGAGCACGTTAGACGGGTAATTAGGTCAGCACTGCGTGGCCATTTAGCTGGGCCAACTCAATTAGCCAACGAACGGGCAAACCCGACTGGCCCAACTGTGAAACAGCGAAACAGTGAACTGTGAACTGCCAATTGGCCACACATGGAACCCCTTTGGCCCATTCACGCTTGCCTCACCTGCCTCAGCTGCCACCAATTGCGTTAGTCGGGCTATTGGATGAAGCCCAGCGAGCGATACAATTTCATATAAACACAGGTATTAAATGCTTTCGATATAACACGATAAATTTGATAGAATATAATTTAGAAAATGCACTCTGCCAGAATAAATTGAAATCGTCATAAAGATACAAAGATAAATGATAAAGATAATGATTTTTGGGAAGGCAAAAATAAAGAGAAGGAATTTATTTAGCGACCATTTGTTATTGCAAATCGCAAAGCATTTGTTGTTTGGTAGTTTTTAATATTTTAGCGCATTTGCTATATATCATTCCATATTAAAGCAGGCAATATATTCACGATTCATGGGCGGATCCAACGCGAAACGATGCTCCCTTTCGAATTTGCACTTCGCTGAATGCGAAATGCGACTAAACACAGCAGGCAGAGGCGCCAGCCCGCCCCCTTTGTCCCCCTCTCTCTCTGTCAAATTTGTGTACGCTCTAACAAATCAGCCAGAAACAAGCTGAATTAATGTTGTACCTCTCACTCTTTCTCTCTCTGTCTCTCAGTGGGGATCCTTTTCCGACTAATCATTTGCTCAATGATTGCAAAGGAATTTTAAATTTACGACCCAGCAAAACTGGCCAACTACGGCACATTAAGCAAATTATATAGAGCAGCTCTTTAAAGCCATAATATAGTTAGCTATATATATGTGTATACTATTTATTTATACGTATATTCCTGGCCACTACAAAAGTATTTTATTTAAATTTTAATAGCCCAGAAAACCGGCAAACCCGAAATCAGTTTGTGTGGTTTACGGAATTGTTCTACTAATTACCACAGCGAGTGTTGTTGAAGCTTTTGCTATTGTTGTTGTTTTTGCTGTTGTTGTTGTTGCTGTTGCTTTTGTTGCTCTTATTTATTTTTATAAACTTTTGCCAGCAAATAGTTTTTAATTGCGACGACTAACAATGAGTGCGACAACTGCAAAATAAAGTTAAAAAGGGACCACAAAACAAATGTTGCCATGAAAGTTGCAAATTTGTAAAAAAAATAGAAAGTGAGTAGCACGCTGCCCCTCCCCTCCTTCCTCCTCAGTTTCGTTTCCCTTTCCCTTTCCGACTTATCACAATTTCATTAGCAGTTTTCCATTGGCCAACTGACAATTTCAAGTTAGGAACTTCTGTTTAAAGTTACATTTCAAACAATTCTCCAGCAATAATTGTAATTGGAAACTGCTTCAAGCTGGCAAACTATTCCAGCACGGGTATTTTCATAAAAATATTAGCTTTACCCGATGTGTGTGTGTGTGTGAGTGTGTTGGCAGTTGGCATTACATTATTTACATAATAAATACTTGGCCATAATTTGTTATGCTGTGCGTAAATTCAAAGCCCCCCAAGCAAAACTCAGCGAATTCCGCCAAAATACAAGACATAACTGAACACAGAATGACTGCCTAATACTCTGTCTGATATTATAAGTATTCGTGTGTAGCATAGTGTAACATACCTCACGTATAAATTGCTTTACCCTACACACGGCAGTGAAAGTCGAGCAGAGCTGGGATTAAACTGCACCCAACCCCCACACAGTCCCACAGCTAGTTCACTCGACTGGGAACAGACTCAAGTAATGACCAAGTTTTTTATGGTATGAGTGGGCGTGGCAGACAGCCCACTGCGGAATATTGAAGGCGGAAGCCATCTGTGGGATTTCATACGCCATTGCAAAGTGGCCTCGAGCCGCGAACTTGATTTGACGATGATAAAGCAGCGGCCTGAAGACGCGAAGGCCACGCCATGGCATTCCGGAAATGTACCAAGTGGCAGTGGCTATTGCATATTTGTGGCCTGGATTATGACTGATGAGAGGCAGTTCAGAATGGGATCAATTACTTAATTCAACCCAAGCCAGAAAAGAAGAGTCTGCTAAGAATTTATACAAATATTGCAGGAATTACTGGAGACAGTTTAAAGAATGACGCCATTAAAATGGGAATATATACAACTTTAAAAAGGGATCGAGAATAGATAAGACTTTAAAGAGAAAGTCTGTTTATTATGAATCGAGAATTTATTATCACATGTTGCGAATATCAAGGCTACCAGTGCTTCTTGTACTGCTCCAGGGATACCTTGCCGGGTCCGAGTACCACGACCATCAGCAGGCCTCCAATTACAGAGAGAGTGTGGAAGTGATTGTACTTGGACAAGTCCCTGCTGGCATCATGGACAAACCACCAGGCATTCGCATAGAGATTCCACAGCATCAAGATGAGAGCAAGTAGCAGAGCTGCCGGCCTGGTGCGGAAGCCCAAGACGATGAGTGCCATCAGCAGCAGGCCGAGACCATTTAGGATCAGTGCCAGGAGATTCAACTCCAGCCGCAGCAAGGTGAGGTACATGCAGGCCAGCAGCACTCGCCCCGTAAGGCGCATCAGGTGCTGAGGTTTACGATTGATTAGGCGTGGCAAACCCGCACCAGCTAAAAGAACTCGTGCAGCAGCATTTGTTTCCTGAGTCTCTACGTGCAGCAGCAACAGGCCGCCGAGGAGGGCAAAGTTGCGTAGTAGTAACTGCAGCTGCCAAGGAACTAAATGTATATGCACCTGAAGCACCACTACGCCGGCAAGGAGGGTGACGGCGATATTGACCCACACACGCAGCAGAATTAAGACAGACCCAACCAACTGACCCACCAGTTGCAGCACCACAAGGAACACAGCGAACATCTCGGGAAGGTTGAGCACAATTTGCAGATATTGCAATTGCTCGAAGAACTGCAACCACATGCGCAGTGCATCCTCCAGGAAGGTAGCCGTGAGGCAGAGTCTTGCCACAGTGGGCAGCACTCGACGGCAGCGTCGGCTGATCGTGTCCGTGAGGTCTTCAGACTGCGAGAGCATTCGCAACCACAGAGCATCCATTTCCATGCTCGCCAAGGAGATTACTAAGGTTCTTTTTAGGCCGAAGGGAATATACTCCTCCTTCTGATGGTCCTTCTCCTCTTGCTCCTTTTGGTTATTCCAATCAATACGAGGTCAATGTTCTTTAGTTACCCTGTGGATATGTCTGCGGTATACGTATATTTCGTGCTGTTCGCTTTAATTAGAAATCAAATTTTTTTTGACGTCTCTTTATCGGGTTTCTGTGCTCCCAGAGTTTTTTAATTTATTTCACAATTCAATTTCAAACGTACGTAAATATTATCATACTATTGTATATATTTATTATATATATTTTAAGCTAAATTGCCTCTCGTATTTGTATTTGCAAGCCACAACTCGCCACAAAATATTTACCAACAAGGCGCAAATATTGTTTCAAATCACTAAATAAATAACTTCTGATGCTTTTGGTTTAAGCCGTTTGTCATTTTGTAGTTTCGTTAGTGCATCAAATTGATAAGGCTTTTTGTTTATTTAGGTAAGAGAGCCGAAAAATTGATAAATGCACTATATAAATAATTTAAGACAGTAAATTTATTATTCTTTCGTTAGTGCTTTTCAAGAGTATACATTTATTACTTTTAAGCATTGCCACGCATCGTTTCTAAATATCAAATGTAAGCTTTAAATTCGTGTTAAAATCGATTTCTTTGTCGGAATTCGACACTATTTTAATTTTTATATATTTTGTTATTCTTTCAATGAAAACAAATCACTTATCCGAGAAGATTTTTAGTGTCAAACACAACATACTGGCTACTTTATGTTATTGAAAGTTTTTACTGATTGAAATAATCCGATAAGTTTGTTTATAGAAAGGATAAGGGCAGCAGAGTTGGCCCTGCTGCTGGTTGGCTACAATCCCTTCTTGGCAATCAAGTTATTTGCTTTATAAAAAGGAGAAACGAATTTACACAATGACTTTTGCTTCAAACTATTTGGTGTTTTTGCAACTTTTTAGTCCAATGCAATGCAGTGCAAAATAAGCAAAAAAAGAAACTCAATATACTAGAACAACTATGTGTGAACAATTCTTTGTATACGGATTTTAATACTTTATTTCGGCAAGTTTAAATATTTAAAACTATTTTTTTCTGTACTCAGACGAAAAGTGAACGCCAAGTTAATTATAGAGCGAGAGGCAAATAGCTGCAGGAGCAAGGGAAATACTGAAATTGCCTTCGATAGATAGCTTACGTCAAACAGCAATGTTAATAACATAGTTGATCGATGCTCCGCCACAACTATCGATGATTGGTGCTGATCAAAGGCGTTTCGATTGCTTATTGAAACTAATTCAATTTAAATCACATGCAAGTTATCAGATCATTTTAAAATATACCTCTAACGCACTAGTAGGCACTGGTTTGACCTATTAGGGCAAAGGGAGTGCGATAAATATTCCATTCAAAGTACATATTCAAGCGTATAAATAATTACAGATGCCCTCATTCCTAACATATTTTGCAGCCCTTTCAGCGAGTGCGGGATTCATCGAGAACTCGACGCTAATTGCAGTGACGAATGGGGCGGCAGGAGCGGTCACAACGCCGGAAGTTGATGTGACCATTGAAGAGAGCACCACGGTAGAACAGGTTGCGGACATTTGGAGTGCGCTACCCGATACGGCGACACTGACAAAAGGCTTCTCGATACCCACGTATTTGCCACCCTTTCCGGATTTCATTGCTGCTGATTTGCCAGAGACAACGCGCACCACAACAGGATTGACAATGAGGCAAGGCACAGTGCCGATGGGCAATGACGCTGACACTGTTTCCATGCCAGAGTTTGCTAATAAGGAGGAGCAACCGCAAGTCCCATCACAAACTCAATCCCATCCCAACATGCGACTACATGCATACGATAGTGAAAAAAAGGAGCAACAACTACGACGCGAGAAGCAGCTGGCACGGGAACGGCAGCTTCTGCCACGGCGCCAGCTAAGCCTGCCTCCTCGTAATGTCACCGTGCAGGCGGGCCAGCATGCCTATCTGCCGTGTCAGGTGAGTGAAGGCGGTTGCGGGAGACACAGCATGATTGAAAGGCAGCAAATCAAACAACTAGCCAAACTCGGTCTGTCTGTGCTTTTCCATTGCAGCTGCACCAGCACTCGAGCAAACCGCTCTCCTGGGTCCGTTTGCGAGATGAACATATCATAGCCGTGGACCACACCACCTTCATCAATGATGCCCGTTTTGCGGCTCTGCTGCAGTCCACGTCAAATGTCAGTGGCAATCTGCTAGACACCGGAAACGGAAGCAGCAGCCTCAGCTGGACGCTGCTAATCAAATACGTGCAACTGCAGGACAAAGGCTGGTACGAATGCCAACTGGCCACAGAGCCAAAGATGAGTGCCAAAGTGCAGCTGCTGGTGATAAGTAAGTCAAAGCGGACAATCCTCTATCATTTATTCATGATCAATTTTCCCCACATATCGAATGTTTTTCAATTCTCAATCAAATATTTTAATTTACATATTAAATTTCACATCTGTTGCTTGAATTCCTTAGAACACAATATAATATATTTCTTTCGCTTTCTCTCTCTCTCTCTCTAATCTCAATTTGCTGCTTGCTGAATCCATAATTGATTTGCCCCTTTGGCTTCCTTTGTTCAGCTCCAAAAACGGAACTAATTGGCGACAAGCAGCGCTTTGTTAAGGCCGGCAGCAGAGTGGAACTGCATTGTATTGTGCGCGGCACATTGGAGCCCCCCAAATATATAGTCTGGTATCGCGGCGAGCAGCAGGTGGTGTCCGAGAACGAGGCCAGTGGCCATGAGAACGGTTGGTACACTCAAATCGACCGCAATATATTCGGTAGCACAGAGCACAGTCGAAATACGGTAGGAACATTAAATACTGTAATGTTTTCTATAGAACTGATCCTTAAATCCTCCTCAGATTGGCACCTTGGTTATTCCTGTGGTGCGCAAGACTCACTCAGGGAACTACACATGCGAGCCGGAGAATAGTCAAGCAGTTTCCTTGCAGCTTCATGTGCTAAGTGGTGAGACAACTTCCACGGTTATACATATACAATAATACATATCTATAACTGTTCTTATTACAGGAGACTATTCCGCCTCAGCAATTATGTCGAGGGCTGCACCGAAACAGGGCTACAACATGCTGCATCTATGGCTAATCTTTCTGCTGGTCGCACTGACCAAAACATGAATAAGCATCTCGCATAGGATATGGCTGTAGATAAATCTATAGATAAATTACACACATTACGTACGTTCTCAATATTATTGCTGCAGCTGGCACCTGCCACGCATTGCGCATCCAGTGTGAAACAGCGTTGGCAGCAAAGGTTTTTCTCGTTCACCTCATTCCATGCAACATATTTTATATACCATTCTCCTCTAGTTGTAATCCCATGTCCTTTGTTCTACCTACTACTACTATTACAGTTAGATTGCTAAGCATACGTAAATTTAAGCATTCAATTGTGTTAGACAGACTTAAGGTATTTGCGTAATAAATAAAGCCAAAGGCGAATAATATAAGAAATTTTCAGCTGACGCATGTACCGTAAAATTACATTTATTTATCTTCAATTTGGAATGAAAGGAATAAAGACGTGTTGAAGAAGGTTGTGTGCAAAAGCTTTGGTGTTAAGAAAATAAAATCTTGTTTACATTTACTCTACTATTGATCTTTAGTAGTTCATCTTTTAAGCGAAATCAAGGAAATATAATAGGCAGCAGTGTTGTACAAACAGAAGTCTTTAGTTAAATAATCTATTTCGATTTTATGTGAAAGGTTTTTAAATAAATAATTATGTTTTGTATATTCATTAGTAGTATCCACATTTTCATCTAGGTTTTTAAATAAGTAGCCCTTCTTCAATTGTTTCCATTTAAGACACCCAAGTTTATTAATTATGTTACTTTTTTTAACCACAGCCTGTGACAGCTCTTTGTATCTCATAAAACGATCTGTTCCCTTAACCTCAATTGAAACTCATTAAATAGCTGTTACTTGCAGTCATCTATAATCAAGAAAACAATCTACGTATACCAGTGAATACTATATATAGTACTTAGGTACCCAGCTCTGCAGAGTCATAATTGAGGATGCAAATAAAAAAAGATGCCATAATTCAGGGGAGAAAGAAGGACCAAGTTTCAAGACTGTGTGGCGAGCGTGTTGACGCCTTTTGTTTTGCTTTTCTCTGCCACAGTTTGTTGCACTTTTCAGTTGGCCATTTTTGTTTTACGGCGTGGCAACTATAATTTTCCGCGATTTTCTTGATTGCCCCGCTGCACGCGCTGCTCATTTATCAACACGGCTGACCAAAGCCAAACGAAGCCGCAGCAGGAGAGGGGGCTCATGCTGGAGTTAAAGACGTGGCCAAAGTTTTATGGCCAACTTTGAGTTTCCTTGGCCACAGAACTTGGCCCACATTTTCATCTTCTGCGCACACCTTGCGCTTTTCTTTTTTCCTTTTAGCCACAGCCAAAGCGCCATAGCCACTCAACAGACAATTTACAGCTGGACATTTGCAGAGTAGGACACCAAGAGAGAGCGAGAGATAGAGAGAGAGAGAAAGCGGGAACAGATAGAACAGTGCAATTCTGCATGAGATTCGGTTGGAGGGCAGCTGCCCGTTCTAATCACTTTTTGATTTATTTGCCACAGTCGGATGGAAAGTTTTGCAGCAGTTCATATTTTTGCTGCTCTTGTTGATTCCACGCTTTCCGCTATACTTTGCTTTACTCCGCTTCTCCCCTGTTGCTTTTGTGCTGCGGTGCGGAATCTTAGAGATGAAAGAGAAGCCAAGGCCCGCAAAGCTTGCGATGAATCAAAAATGCGACCAGGCATTAAGGCGGGCGTATTGCACGTGGCGCGTGCAAAGAATTGAACTTTTTCTCCAGCTGTGGCTGCGAATACCTTTGGGCAGCAACTTGGCAACAACTGTCAGCCAATCTTAAAGTGTCCTTACGCCAAACACATTACGCTGAAATCCCCAAACAGTCGCCGCATATCAAAGGAACTTTTCATTTTAATAATTTAGCTAGGGAAAGCATGGAATGAAAAAGAAAAACAATGCATATCGCGCGGGCGCGAAAATGGCCTGCTCCGAAGCCTCCTCATCCACCTCCACTTAGTGTCACCGGCATAGGCAATTCGTGATGATACTGAACAAGTCTTTTCGCCCTGTTACGGCAACTTTCTTGTGGCTACAAGTGCTTAAACTTTGCCCTTCACTGAGTTTCAAATTGGACCCGGCGACAGAAACTTGTGCTGTGAGAACTAACCTCACTTTGTGTACGGAAATTACATGAAATCTCTAGTGACGTGGGCGACAGCCAATTCCGGCAACTAATTTAATCGTGCGAAATAGAAATAAATGCTCGACATTTATGTGAAATAGTTTTCCACACTTTGCGAACTTAAATTGAGTGCAAAAATGAATAATTAAATGGTTTAAAAGTTTCGTATGAACTGAAAGTTTCATAAACTACTTGCTAAAAATATATTTTACTAGTAGTTTTGCCTGCCTCATTAAAGATGCGTTCAGGTAGGTCAATACCACCAGCACCTGTTGCTTCTGCTGGGAACAGTTTACATTGCGCATGCCCTTGGGAACAGTATTTAAATTGCTTGTGCGCGCCAAACTACGTAAGTGTTCCCACAAATCAGCTGACATTCGTAGCGAGACAAAGTAACGAATTGACACATAGGACAATAAGTTTATATACCAGATACTCGTATGCGGCACCTTAATCATTCATTTATGTTTTCGCATGCCGGCCTGTGCAAAATACACAATAATATAAAACCCCGCCTCCCCAAATAAATACAATATATTTTATATTTTATATAATTAATTTAATAACCATTTATTTGCATAAACATGCACAATACGTTACTCGTTCTTGTTTATAATTCTGATTGATATAGTATGCATATAGTTAATTTTGTAAAACTAAACGCGCTTAAAGTTGAACTAAAAAGCAATTTATCATCTCATGTTGTAAATTTCTTTATACATGACGATTAATTTTGTTATATTTTAAATATTTGGAATGCACAAAAATAATTTGTTGCTTTTTAAATCGTTTCGAATAAACTTTATGCTATAACAAAGAGCTCAATACACATTATACAAGTACTTATATAGTGTGTGTGTGTGTATATATATGTTTTGTTTAAAGCCATTAGGTTCTTGTGTAGTGAAATCCTATTTGATTTTTAAATTGGTACATTTCGTCTATGCATATTAAAGAGTCATCTCGTTTCTCATATTCGTAATCGTTTCGATTTGTAGTTGCTTTTAAAAGGTTTACGAAAAATGTTGTAATTAAAATATATAAATATATTTATAAATATATATATATATAGATTTGCGAATCTTTCGTTTTTGTGTGTAAATATAAATTTTCTTTTTTCGTTTTCCTTGTTAATAATTGAATAATTGGACCATTTGTTTTATGACATCGTGGCTTAGAATTCTCCTATAATAATAAACATATATTTCTTGTTGTTGTTCCGCACAATTCCCAGGTAAATATCTCTCTAGAGTCTAGACTAACGCACATATCATTTTATACATGTTAAATACTAAATATATTTCTGAATCGAATGCAACAGGTTTATTTTTTTATAATATTCAGATATACCTCTGCATTGGGGTAAAGAGAGAGTTATGTTTAAAACGTTTTACAAATGTGGCTCGCCCAACTTTCGTTGCCCTTTTCCAGGCTTACATATATAGTATATATAATTATATATATATAGAGTACTCTACATATGTATATATTAGGTTGGCAAATATCTCCCTTCCGCTGAAGGGAGATATTTGACAACCTAATATATTGTGTAAATGTTAGAAAAATCTTTAGTAAACATTCTTGGTATATACATGTTAGCGTCAATAAAAATAATATTATATATATACTATATTATTAATAATATTATATATATATATAAGGTTGTCAAATATCTCCCTTCAGCGGAAGGGAGATATTTGCCAACCTAATATATATGGTCGAATATGCTAATTTTGCTTTTCACTAATTGATTCCAGTTAACGTTGGTTTTCCGTCTCATTCTAATCAAACTACTCGCTATATAAATCGGTACGCGATTACTATGGATTGTTTATTGCCTTGCTTAGCAAATTCGTTAGGTTTGTCATATATGTGCTATGTGTGTGTGTGTTTGTGTGTATGTGTGTACGGATAAATATATACTTAGTTATGTAGCGCTATTTATCGTAACAACTTGGCCCCCAATTCAACTGAGTACGCGGTTAGGTCTAACTATCTGTAACTGTATCTGTATCTGTATCTTATATGTTTATCTCTATGTGGGTGTGTGTGTGAGTGTATGTACATAGCATGCTGAATCGGCTGAATTTCTCTCAGTGCACTGCATCGATGTCCCGTTGTGCCCGCGATATTTTCAGCTTATCCTTGGGCGTATTATCCTCTCCCGATTCCAGAGCAAACATCTTCATCTTCTCCTTGAACGACAACTTCTCTGGCACCGCATCTCCAGCCCGTTGCTGCTGTTGTTGTTGTTGCTTCTCAGCCAGGCGACGTTGTCGTGGATCCCTTAATAAGTAGTAGAAATATGTGAGCACAAGTTGAACCCTTAGTTGGGGAGATCTGCTGCTTACCTGTAGACTTCCTGGGCGCCGATGACGCCGGGTGTCGATTGTACGCTGGTGTTCCAGAGCGCAGTATCCGGTGTGGCAGGCATTGAGGGCAGCATGGAGGCATCCAGATTGTGTTGCAAGTACTAAGCATAAATACAAAGGGATTAGTTCACTTTAAAAGGCAACGCAGATTCATTGTTGCAACTCACACTTGCATCCTCACGAATGGTGTCCAAGTCCTGATGCTCCAGCGTGTAATTATCCAACAGATACTGCTGCTGCTGCTGCTGCTGCACCAGCAGATTGTTCTCCTCGTCGTGGAAACTGACACGTTTGTTGTCCCGCTGCAGCAGTGGCGGCGGCGTGCCCAATCCTCCCATGCCCATGCCTAATCCTCCCATGCCGCCGCCTGTGGCTGACACATAGGCAGCATTCAGCTCCATCGCACTGAGCGGCGACGCTTGCATTGTGTTATTATTAAGGCTGCCACTCAAGTTGTTGTTGTTGTTGTTGTTGCTCGTGGCTTTCTTAATCTCGACAGCAGCAGCAGCTGCTGCAGCGGCTGCCTGATTGCTCGTTGCCGTCTTGAGCAGACCCATCGATGAGCTGCCAGTGGAGCCACTGCCACCCACACTACTGCGTATCTTCTGCTGCGACATAATCAAGTAGGAGCTGTTGCGCTCTGGTGGTGGCGGTGGCGGCACTGCACCTCCTCCTCCTCCTCCATCCAACGCAGTCGTCTCGTTGTTGTTGTCCTTGTCCAGCATGCTGAGTTGGGTCAGCTCTTTGGCCAGACTCGAAATGGGATGCTCGGTCTGCAGGTGACGTTCGTCCGCAAAGCTTGCCGACTTCTGCGATTTCGAGGGAGACGAGGGTGCGCCGGCAGAGCTGCCAGCAGCACCACTTTCCGAGTAACGATTGTGCTTCAAAATACTCTTCGGCTGCTGTTGCTGCGTTGTCCCTGCTGCTGCTGCTGCTGTTGACGTCGATGCTGCTGCTGCGGATGCGGGTGGCGGTGCCACCACAGACTCAACGGGGCTGCTCTCACTGATTTCAGCAAGCTTAATGTCCGTCTGACGGTAACTGGTGATGGGTGTTTGTATGGCACTGACTCCCACTGGCATTCCACTAGCGGACAGCCTGAACAGCTCCTGCACATTGTCCTTGTCGTAGGGCTGCTCCTGATCATCCTCCTGCTCCTGCAACTCCTGCGCACGTCGCTCAAAGTCCCGCTCCAGTATGAGAGTCTTCAGTTGCTCCTCCTGCTGCGGTGTGCGCTGCATTGTCGATGATAATTCACCAATTTGCTGCTCCCGCCATTGTCGTATGTGCTCGCGTCGCATCTCCAGATCCTTCTCGCGCTCCTCGCGTTCCCACGGATTGCTGCCGCTGTGCAAGGGACGTGCCGAGGCAGTAGATTGATTCGACGGCAGATAGCTACCCTTGGGTGGATCCAGTGTGCTGGCAACATAGTTCATGCCCGGCGCCAACTGTTGCGTCGCCTTGAACAGTGGATGCGTTGCAGTTGGCGGCAGTGGAGGCTTATCCTCGCCCATCACATGGCTAGGCAGATAGCCCGCCTGTTGCTGCTGCTGCTGAAGACGCTGCTGCAGTTGTTGTTGCTGCTGCAGTTGTTGTTGTTGTTGTTGCTGGAGCTGCTGTTGTTGCTGCAATTGCTGCTGCTGTTGCTGTTGTGGCTTGGGTGCGGTGCTGGGTGGTGCTGCTGGCTTGCTGGGCGACTGTAAGCTGCCCATCGGTTTGGGTGGCAACGTTATAAAGTTGGGCGACGCCTGCTGCTGTTGCTGCTGCAGTTCGTAGAGTGTTGCTGCCTCGTGCAACTGACTGCGTCGCGCATGTTGCTGATAGTCGAGTCCACCATTTTGAT
Source organism: Zaprionus davidi (assembly GCA_018903715.1). Lineage (NCBI taxonomy): Eukaryota > Metazoa > Arthropoda > Insecta > Diptera > Drosophilidae > Zaprionus > Zaprionus davidi. Next base: position 8,524,801 of record JAEIGL010000003.1, read on the forward strand.
AGGCACCCGGCACAAATTCATTCACATTCTGCATGCTTTGGCTGCTGCTCATGAGCGGTTGCTGTTGCGGTTGCTGATGCTGTTGTTGCTGTGGATGTTGCTGCTGCTGCTGCTGTTGTTGCTGGTACATGTTGCTGATGTTGGGCATGGATGGTGCCATCATTTGTTGCATGCGCAATGTGTGCTGGAAGTTTTGTTGACTCTTCGCGCGATTGTTCAATGTAAGTTGTTGCTGTTGTTGCTGCCCGTTTAGGTTGCTGCTGCTATGCGCAAATTGCTGATGTTGCAGCGCATGCTGCTGCTGCTGCTGTTGTTGTTGCTGCTGCTGCAGTTGCTGTTGTGCACTCTGCTGGCTATGATAATAAGCGGAAACGGGTCGACTGGGCAAATGTTGTTGGTAAGGCGACCCCTGTTGCTGCTGCTGCTGTTGATGTTGCTGTTGTAGTGAGACAGCATGCGGGGAATTGCCATTGTAGGCGTTCATGGCGGCATGTGCGGATATGCTCGGTCTGTAAAGAAATAAACAAAAGAGTTGATTAGCTAAGTGTGTCAGCAACGGTTGCTGTTAATGATGACAAAGACAGGGATGTGTTGCTGTTGCAGCTGCAATAGTTGTTGATGATGTTGCTGGATTGTTACAGCAATAAATGTTCATATATATGTGTGTCTGTGTGTGTGTTTGTAGGAGATGTGGATGTGGTTGTTGCGCTTTTGAACTTTATGTGCAGGTTGCAGGTGCCTGTTGCAGACAGCAACATGGAGGTAAACAACAAAAAGAACAACAACAACAATACGCTATCTACTCACGTACATGAGACATTTCGTATAGCTGATATTCCCGCTGAATGGGAATGATGCCATAAAGTGATTTCTTTAAGCGCATTGTCATCCTAGAAATACGAACACGTTTTAAAACCAACAGCAACAACAACAGCAAATTGGTAAGCACACAAGCAACACACTCCAGCAAGACCAACAATAACCGCAGCAACAATTTGCTTTAAATTATTAATTGCCCGCTGGCAGGTTGAATTTGTGGCGAGTAGGGAAGGGAAGGGAAGGGATGGGATACTGTGTCCAATGTATTCTATTGTGACTCGTTTGGGATCCCTTTTCTTGTTTGGTTTCCCCGCACAATGGCGAATTTTCGCCAGCGAGGGTTGCCATGTTATTAATAGGGGCCGGAACTGTCAGCTAGTATAATCAATTGCCACGCCCCAAATTAATTATATGTGTTCAACGAATGTTATTAATTTGCTCATTTTGAGACTATCAATTTATAAGGCCTGATTGCATTACAAGAACCATGGAGGGCAATCAGTTTAAACACTTTAAACTATTTTCAAATTTGATAAGGTTTTGAAAAAGTTAAGTAGTAAAAGTAATATAGGTTTAACTTGAATTGTTTTACGTTTTTCAACACTGAAAACTACTTTAAAAGATTTTTTTTATTTGTGTTAGATTGTAAACTATGAAAATTATCTTAAAGCCTTTTCCAACACTGAAAACTACTTTAAAAGATTTATTTATTTTGTATAGTTATAGGTTTTAATTGTTTAAGATTGTAATCATCTTTATGTAATTTGTATACCTAATACTATTATATTTAAGTTGTTATGTGAATTAAACTGAATACAAAACAAATGTAAACTATAAAAAGTATTTTAACAAAAATATTAAATGTAATACTTGAATTTTTAACTGTTTTCCAACACAAAAAACTAATTTTAAAGATTTGCATAATTATAAAACTTTAATATACCCGTTTTTTTGTTAATCTCCTTTTTTTCAACCTAAACCCAAACTTTTTGCCAATTTTGAACATTTAAACAAAACACAGAATTTAAATATCAATCGCGTATCATGAAAACTCTCTAATTAAATTTGCAAATTTAAAAGTTTTCATTTGTTATCCCACAAAACATAATATGTCTGACATTTATCAGGCCATGGCATAACTAATTGATATTTTAATTTAGATTTATTGCGCATTAGATGGAAAATGTTGACCTAATTCGAGCTACATTTTTAATATTTAACGCATAGATAGTGCATAAAATATGTGTATGTATTTGTTATTTGGTATATAGCAAATATATATTGCTAACCATTTTAAGTACTTGACCTACCTTTCATTCAATATCGGTTGGCTTTGATTCTGGGCACGATACACGCTTAGATTCTGGTAGAAGCCCTGCTCGTTGCCATTGACATTTCCATTTGCATTTGCATTCGGATTATTGAGACTGTTGTTAGCCAGCTGACCTCCAATGCCAGCACCTCCACCTCCTGGACCTCCTCCTCCAGCACCTCCTGCATTGTTATGCAAACTGTGCGTGCTGCGTGATTTGGAATTGGCCAGCGCTGAGTGAGAAGAAGGGAGAGAAATCAATTAGGGCCAGATACTGTTAGGGATATGTCTACAGATTGTTACTGGGTGCAAGGTGGAGTAGGAAATGGAAGTGTGTGTGTGTTGGGGAGGTCGTAGTTAACCCAGTCACTTACATATGTTGCCAGATCCCGTGTGATGATGCAGGGCCGGCACCGATTTGCTATTGGGCAGGTGTGCAGCTAGGGGATTCATAATGATGCTACTGTTGTTATTGCTGTTGCTGTTGTTGTTGTTGTTGTTGTGACTGTGACTGAGTGTATGGCTACTGTTGATGTTGCTATTGCTCAGATTCAGATGCTGATTGAGGCTGTGACTCGTGTGGCTGTTCGCAATGAGCGATTTCGACGACTCGGCACCGCCCATGCGACTCAAATCGCGCTCGGACATGCGGCGATTACCTGTGCCAGATACCCATCATATCCAGAGAGAGAGTGCAGCAAGTAGAGATGGTTGGGGAAGAGTAACGGTGCAATAATATATAGGCGAAAGGGAGTGCGCGGGCGTGGGGGAAACGGAAAAAGAGACAGATTCGTATTGGTTTTAGTAATCGACATCATCGTAATCCCAGTTTAATTATTTGTGTTTATATTTTATTGCCGCAAATGTGTGTGCATGCATGTGTGTGTGTGTTTGTGAGTGTGTATGTGTGTGCGGCGAATGTAATCAATTTTAATTAATTATGCATACAAAATGTAATTAGCATGTGTAAATACAACAAAAAAAATCTACAGATACATTTACAGATACAACTACAACTACAGTTTAAAAGTACATATACATACATACGATATATAGTATAGATATGTACAATATGGTATATACAAACACACAGAACAAAAGCTGGCACCGAGACTGCCGATTTAAATGCAGCATACGATGAAACAAGAACAAAAGCAAATAACGAAGGCCGAAGGAACAAAACATAAATGAGTCATGAACATACCAGCATATATACGGCATATGAAATAATGTATATGGTGTATAGTATGGTACACTCTATATGGTAAATATATAATTCAATTGAATTTCAATAAGCTGCAGCTGCGATTACAAAGCAAAACTTGTGGAGCACAACGACAACGACATGCATAGATAAAATTTATAGAAAACAAATAACTGAACATAAACGACACAAAACAAAGGTCAAAAGTCTCGACTTCAATACAAATCAATAACACAAAACACAATAGAATACCTATTTTAAATGAACAAACATTTGAGAGAGAAACAAAGGAAATAAGCCAAGACCTACGATGATAGCTAAGACTATCTAGTTGATTTTTGGCAGATTTAATTTGTTTAATTACAATAAATACTCAATAAATAGTCAATTAATGAAAATCTAAACCAAATTCAGAAATAGTTTGAAAGAATTTAAGTATAAAAGGCATTAAAATTAAGAAATATTTTGAAGAAACAGGAAGTCAAAGTCTCGTAAATCAGAAATACTTTGAAAGAGTTTTTGGTCTATTATGCATAAGACAAATATCATCTTAAATTGTGTCGAAAGATCTGTATGCTTATTGTATTTCTTATAACTGAAAATACAAAAGCAAAACTTTTTCAAAAATCAAATCAAATCGAAAATGTTTCTAACAAAAAATAGACAAAGAAAAACCAAATTCACAATAGAAAATCAAAGAAAAGCTACTCAACAAAACTAAGAGAGAGGAAAAAGAACATATCTAATGAGAACGCATTGCAAAAGGAGTTTATATCGTAAAATGACAACAACAAGAACCTCGGTGCATTGCGATTAGGTTGTCATCTTGTTGGCGTGGAGCACGTTGTCAAGGTTGCAGCATTAGGTTCGCCTTGCTGTCCTGCAGCAACATCATGAACATCGGCAACAACATAATCAACACGACCAGCATCATGATCATGTTCATAGTCATCATCATCATCGTCACCATCATCTAACATATCGTCATCCTCTTCTTCGCTTGCCAGCACTTTGACTGGCAGTTTGTGCGTCTCACAGCAAACACAATCCGCGCAAGAGGAGGAGGTGGAGGAGCAGGAACATGCGTCATCCTCCCCCTCATCGCTGCAACTGCAATTGTTGCTGCTGCTGCTGCGTCGCTTGGCCAAAGACAGCAGCAATTTGGCCGTGGAGGGCGGTGAGGCTGGTACCGATGCCCGATGCTGGCGATGACCACGATGATAATGATGATGATGATGTGGATGCGAAACATGATGATGATGACGATGATGCTGCACTTGTTGTTGTTGCTCATGCAGCTGCTGCTGTTGATTGCGTTGCTTCTGCCTGTGCTGCTGCTGCTGCTTCTGTTTGCTGCGTTTCAGTTGTCGCACGCTGTGCGCCTGGCGATTGTTGCACATGACGCTGCGTCGACAAGGCAAATGACGTGACAGAGCCGAGGATTGGGATTGAGGCTGAGCTGCTGCTGCTAGTGCTGCTGTTGTTGCAAGTGGCTCCTTAGCTGCCTCCTGGCAACTGTCATAGCACTTGAAAGTGGATGTCACATTATTGTTGTCGTTGTGTCGGTTGATTTTGCTGCTGCTGCTGCTGCTACTCTTGTTGTCCACTGTGGGCTCATTGCTGCTGCTGTTGTTGTCACCACGACGACAATGTGCGCAGCATGGACAATCGCAGCCCTGTTGCTGTTGCTTTTCCTGCTGCTTGGGCTGCTCCTTTGACAACTTGACATCATAGTCCTTGCCAGCGCTGCCAAAGAGACTCCACTCCTTGAGTTGTTTGATTATATCTCCCTGCTCGCACTGCGACAACTGTACGCGACAACTGTTGCTGCTAGTGCTGCTGCTGCTATTGCCGGCTGCAGGAGCCAGCGCTGATGTGGACTTCGATTTGGTCTTGTTGGGCGCAAAGTCCTGATGCGCATTGAAATACGCAGCCATTTCGCGTACCTTGCCTTGGCCGAAGGGTAGCAGGAAACTGGGACTCAAATTCGTGTGACTCGAGGCACGCCGAGTAATGTTGCTGTTGGGAATTGCTGTGGTGCTTGGCTTAAGAGTTGAGGTGCTGGCACAATATTGATTGCTTGTATGTACATTTGGTGTGCGGGGACAAGCACAGGAACTGTCACTAGGAACTTGTATGCTGATTAAAGGAGGAGCAGGTGCAACAGCAGCACCAGCTGTTGCTGCTGCTGCTGCTGCTGTCGGATTGATCGCTGACCTTTTGTGCGAACGTTGCGCGTTCAGTTGCCGCCGACAAGGCGAAGGTAGTTGCTGTTGCTGAAGAGGATGTTGTCGCAGCAACGGCATGCGCTCAATGGACTCGGTCGAGGAGCGTTGACTATTCGAGCCTGATCCACCAGAGCTATAGTCAACGGCTGAGCAATTGGTGGCACGTTTCGTGTTGAGCTCGCGTCTTATTTTCTGTATCAGCGGAATCCGTTCGGCCAACGATTGCTGCTGCTGCTGCTGCTGTTGGTGTTGCTGCTCTGCCGACAGCAGCGACTCAGTAGAGGAGTTGCTGATGGCAAAATTGCTGATGGCATCGTGTGTGTGATACTTGCGATCAATGCCCACACTCGATGAAGGTTGCTCCAGATCAAAGCTGACTGTCTTTCGATAACCAGCAGCAGGATTACGCTTCACTGTGGATGCCACTGAGCTTGTAGAGTTGCTGGCAATGCAGGGACGTTGCTGCTGCTGCTGCAATTGTTGCTGTTGTTGCTCGTCCTCGTCATCGATAAAGGGAATGTCACCAGAGTCCGCCATGGAGGCGATGCCTTCCTCGTTCAGTGGCTGATGTGCATCGCTGTAGCAGGTAAAGTTACTAAAGGATTCTTGCGAGGCGCGCGTCTCCTGCTGCTGCTGCTGCTGCTGTTGCTGCTCCGTCTGTGGCAGCGGATCATCGTGATATTCCTCAATGTAAATAGAGGGCGGGGGAGTGCGACGCAGCGGACGCATCGGACTGAAATGCGTCACCTGGGGAGGCTGATAGTAAACTGACGTGGACGCTGTCGCAGGCTCATTGGACAGATAGAGGCTACTCGCGGAGCGAGCAATGGGACGCGTGTCCCGATAGCGCGGATCAATGTGCAGCTGATGACCCAAGGCGCATAGCTCCTCCTGCAGACAGGAGGCGCTCAGGCGACGAACTGGGGGCGAGACGGAGCGCATGCAGGCAAAGGATTCGCGGCGACTGCGATTCAAACTATCGTCCGAGATGGAATTGTTGTAAATCCTCGCCTGCTGCTGGTACGATGAATGGCGACGTTGTTGCTGGTTATACTGTTGCTGTTGTTGTGGCTGTTGTAGAAAATTGTTGTCTACACACATTGGCAGCATGTTCAGAGATTAAGAGAGAGAGAGAAGGGGAGAGCGGAAAAGAACAAGAGAACGAGAGAGACGAGCACACGAATTGTTCGTTTCGGGGAAGAGGGCAGAGCTGTCAGTTACTGCGGCTTAGCTTACACAACGTTCGACGAATACGTATGTGTATGGGTGTGTGTGAGTGAGTGACTCTGTATGTGTGTGTGTGTGTGTTTGTTTGTTTATTTGTTGTAGTTGTATTTGGTGAGTTTCGTGTTTTTTAATGTTAGCAGCTACCCAGCACCATGTAAGTGTCTCTAGTTGTGTGTACAGAGGTGTGTTTATATTTATATATATATATATATGTGTATGTGTGTGTGTGAGTCTGGCTGGGAGTCGCATGAGATCAACTACTCACCACGCTGTATAACGGGACTGGGCTGCTGCAACAGCGTCGCCAGTCCGTGATAAATGGCGCCCTGCTTGGCCACCTCCAAGCTGACCACAGGCCCCGTGCGTACCAAGTAATCGGCGGCACTAGAAGCAAAAGGAGAAGAGTAGAACATGTTTAAAACAAGTCAAGTTAATCCAACTTTAGATTGGTTCCTCACCGCTCCTGTGTGATGCCAATAAGGCTCTGGCCATCGACACGCAATAGCTGATCACCAGCCTGCAGACGTCCGTCAGCATCGGCAGCTCCACCTGGCACAACACTCTTGATGTAAATGCCCAGACGCTCCTGTCCGGCACCCTTGGCGGCCACAATTGAAAGCCCCATGCCGTTGCTGTTCTTGTGCAGCTTAATCAACTGCACCTCGGGCTGGGGTAGCTTATTGGACATGGAACTTGAGCTACGAGCCTGAAAGGGGAACAAAGAGAAAGATTAATGACAATTAAGAAAGCTACAATCAAGTTTGATTGATTGATTCCAGACCTAATCATATTGTCATTGTAACATTTGTAACTTCTATATTTAGCGTATTTTGTGTTGCATACTTATAGGCCACGTCTGCACTTTCAAAATAACTTCTTTGGTTACTATTTAATCATAATGAAATGTTCACAATTTATTTAAAGTAAAAAAGTAAACGTTCTAGCTTTAAAATAACAATTGAAATTCGATTTATATCAATTTAGTTGGTCTAAAAAGGGTGTGGCAAAGTTGTAAAACAAAATGTACCTACGTGCAATGACAAGAGACATTGTGACCAAACTTAGTAGCTGTAGCTTGTCCCCAAGATATAAGTGTTCATACAGACAAACTAAACGAAAGATGCCTATCTCTGCCTTTTGCGTACATTTTCTGTTAGCAAAAAGTTATAATACCCTTCAACCCGAATATGAACAAACAGTTCTCACTGAAACCACGACTGCTACTCACATTGAACTGATGCATGTAGACTGTCCACAGTCCAATCGATGTGGGCTGCGCAGCCAGACGACACATGCCCTGCTGTTGCAGTGGGTTCAAGAAATCCACCAGGCCAGTGGGAATGCCACGCACAACATCACAGCTGAAACCATCGTCTGGTAGCAGCAATGCCAAATGCAGCTCAGGCGACTCCTCCAGACGCACTTCACGACCATCGGCACGGGTAAGCTCATCGGCCACAGACTCAGCCATACGTATCGCTGTATCCACCAGATTGCGTGGAATCTTCTCCTGCTGCAGCAGTGCACTCATTTGCAGTGAATTCAGACGGAAACAGGAGCAGGCCAATTGCTGAATTTCCTCTACGGATGATTTGGGTGCCTGCAGAAATTGCGCACATTGATTGATCTTTGCCAGGTGGCAATCTGCTGCCAGCTCCAATCCCTGGCGCTCTGCCCACAACTCCAAGAGCTGCAAACGTTCCGTCATCACTTTGCCCCAATCCGAGGTACACATGTGCGAATTGGCAACGATCTGTAAAAGAGAGAATCATAATAAATCAGTTAGAGATTGCAGAGACAACATGATAACACGATAAGTTGGTTAATCCTCAACCTGTCAACGCCGCTCACCGTATTGAAACAGATGACATTGATGTAGTGAAAGAGCTGCGAGAACAACTGAATGGTCAATGCGGCATTCACACGACAGCGACGCAACAACGCCATGGCCGAACCGAGCACGGTGAGCACGAGCCCCGCGGCCGAGTCATGATCGATGGTCTCCGAGAGAAATTGATTGAGTGTCTGCGACAATTCGAGGCGAAAGCAATTGACCAGATTACGAAACGCTGTCTGCACCGCCTCGGCGAGCACCTCCTGCGCCTGCACACTGAATGCGCTAATGTGACGATCCGATTTGAGGAAATGCAAGAACTCAGAACTGTTTGCCATCCAGAACGCGAGTATCCTGGGATCTGTGTACTGTTCCTGCACAACACCATACACCAGATTCGCCACATGATGCAGGAAGATGGTCAATTTGTGAGCGCGCTCTGTGGGCTGCAGCTCTGGACGGTAGTGTGTGGATGCGCGGTATCTGTAAGTAAAACAATTGGAAGAAGAAACGATTATCATCTGAGCAGGTTCTGCTGTGTGAGAGGTAGAAAGCTGTAACAAGTGGTACTCTTTGAATGACTGTATAATAGTCACTACATCATTTCTATGCTTTTCATTATTGATAATCCCTTTGAGTAGTTCTAAGTTACTATAAGACCTTAACACTTTTCCATTTCAGGAATGTTTATAGCGATAAGCTTTATGTGATTACGCTTCAATGTTAACTATACCATTACTTATTTGTCCGATTTGTCCTAAGTTAACCCGAGACATTCTAAGGCAAGGCATCTTCTATTCTCAGAAACATAAAATACATGACATGAAATATGCTAAAATATATTGTTGTTTCAATTCTTAATCTTGCAATCCCTTCTTTATCTTCTTTATTAGCATTATGTGCTATATATATGTTGGATTCTAGTTAACTATATAAGTTAGTAACCTATGTCATTACTAGTCTCTTCAGCTAGTCCCTAGTTACTTCAAGACCTACTTGCAGCGCATCTTCGAGTCTCATCTCGTTTAGCCTGTCAACCGTCGTTCTATTTGTGCTACGACCTTGACAAGTGTCAAAAATAAACTCTGCACCATCTGTTGCTGTTGCGATTTCCTGTTGGCATCCCCCACATCATTTTCTTATTCTCTCTATCTTTGCCCAATCACTTCGCTACCCCACAGAGCTTCCACATTAATATTAATAGCGCACAAATTGGGTCAGCAGTCAAGATAAATCATCATAATTGATAATGAATTGTTGATACTATTGGCCACGACACAGTTGGGAATTGCTGAGTTCGTGTCGAGCTAAGTGAAGGGCAGAGTGGAGACCTCTCACAGTGAAATCCGCTTTAAGGACGTACATTTGTCAGTTAAGCTCTCAACGTTGTGAGGAACAGCCTCTCTTTCCCTACTCTTTTCTTTTCCTTCGATTCTCAGCTGATCTGAACCATAAGGGAATCCCAAATTAAGGCAATATATTTCAGAACACAACGTTTAATGCTAAATATTGATATAGATTATGTATTTAAGTTATATTTCACATATATTAAATTAGAAATTACCCATTTTGCTTGCAGGGATTGAAACATTAAGAAAACCCCAAACAGGGCCCTAAGCAAGACCCTAAACAGCTCCACTAATTAGTTGAAGGGGGTAAAGGGCAACCCTTGTTGCTTCTCAAGTTTCTTAATTTCTTAATTTTGCGAGCTTAATAGCTTTAATTAAAACTAGTTGGGGTAAGCACACACATATTGTAGGGAACATACAAGCCAGGCAGGCAGACAGGCAGACAGACAACACTCAGTTAAAAAGCCAAGCTGAGTCTTGGGGTTAAGTGACTTACCTGGCACACAGATAAAGCGAATAGACGGGGGCCAATTTAAAGTGTGGGACATTCACGTCCAACTCGCTGATGATGTGACGCAGAAAAAGCTCCTGATGTGTTTCGGGAAACTCTAGAACGGCAGGTAAAATTGGTTCCTGTCCTTGATTATCACCAGATCCGCTGCCACCGGCGCCAGACAAAAGGCCTCCAGAGCCGGGCAGTTTTGGAGACCTAAAGGGAAGGGGCGGAGCACGTTGGTTAATAAGTGTTAACAGCAAAAACAATAGCAAAGAAATGAAGTTATATTTATTAATCAAAGAAACACAAAATATAAAAGCGCACACAGAAACAAACGAAATGCACTTGTGAAGTGAGTGTATAGATGTGTGTGTGTTTGTGTGAAGGTGTTGCTGTTAAATTTGATTTCATTTTGCTGCACAGAGAGAAATTGTAATTTATTTTATAAAAACCTGCAGAAGATTGGCCTGGGTAGATATTGTATATAGATTTATAGATACATTTATGAGCAGCACTTCTTCTTACCTCTCCTGACTGTTGGAGCCACCAGATTTCATACTCGATATAGATTTAATTTCATTCTCCAGATTACCCTCGAGACTTTGACCATCATAGTTGCTCGTTGCTCCCGGCATCACCTGCTGTTGCTGCTGCTGTTGTTGTTGATGTTGTTGTTGTTGTTGCTGCTGCTGCTGTTGCTCCTGACCACCGTGTTTGCTGTCCACAACGTCACGGAGAGTGTGCAGTGCCTGTGTCTCTGTTGTGTTGTTGTTGCTGAGAAATCCCGCCGAGGATTGATTCAATTGCTGATGCTGCTCATACTCGCTCTTGTGCGTCTGCATGGATTGAAACAATTACGTGGTATGCTGACTATCTATCTATCTCCTTCCCTATCTATCTTTCTTACTCTCACATATATCTATATAAATAACTCACCGAACTAAGCGCTCCATCCTCATCGTTCCATGATCCTGGCGACGTTGGCGACCGACTAAAAGTTCCGATTGTTGTTCCGGTTTGATTGTTGTTGTGTTTGTTATTGTTGTGGGTGGTTGTGTGTGTGTGTGTGTAGGTGTGAGATTTGTGGTGTATGTGGCGTAAAATGTTTTGCATATTTCAGTGTGTATGTGTGTGTGTGTTGGCGAGTGCATGGACGAGCGTGGCGCATAAATGTACCGAGCACAAACAAACAATAAAAACAAACAACACGTACGCACATAAAGGAGGAGGCACACAAAGCGTGAACATAAAAGTAAATAAATATGTTAAAATTAAAATGCAAAATGTATTCGCATAAATACGCATGACATTAAAGAAACATATGCATAAAAAAACAATTTAAATGTCTCCACTGAAAATGGTTGTAACAAATTATTTGCCTAGCATCAGTTATATAAAATACGAGTTATAGTAAGATTGCAGTTTATGTAATAATATAATTGAATTGTTATATTTAATATTTTTCATCCATAAAGTAACCTTTCGATTAGAAGGATGTTTCTTTATCAATAGGTCTGCAGAGTATTCTAAATAACCAACTCAAAATTTAATCTGATAATCTCCTGAGTATTCTCGACTTTAAAGAGACTAATTTTAGTTGAAAACGCGAAAGACGACTAATTAGGCATGCCGATGATTCAATACTCTTGCAGTTTTTTATATCTTTCGATCGTTCCAATACCAGTGATATATAATGGTGCAGAATATAATGTCTCTCTTTGATTGGCACTGATAAGTTTAGTTATTTCTAAAATCAGAACATATCTTCATACAAAAATATCAATTAAAGTGTTATCTCGATTAATATAAAAGCAATTATTTTAAGTACATATGTCTAGTATTTCAAGTATTATATTATTCTTATTCATATTATTCTTTACAAAATCTCGCTATAAAAAACAATCCGTATTTATATTTAATGTGCAGATTAATTTGTTTTTCTCAGTAAATCACTATGAAACATTTAGCAATGTGTTTTTTTACACATTTATGAATTTTTGATTTAAAATGTAATGCGCTTGCACACAATAAAAGTGATTAAAACAACACAAAGAGAACTTTCAACTGCAATTAAAGTTTACAGGAAAAATATTATAAAACGTTTGCTCACCTCTCGTAGAGACATGCCGAGTCTAGCTGGGATTGTGACAGAGCCAAATTGTATCGTCCATCTGTGGGTGAGTCCAGAAATCTGTACGAGGCCACGCGCCCGAACATGACAACCGAACCGTTCTGTAAAGCACAAAATGAATTACGAATTAAACGAATTACTCACACAGACTCTCGTATATAAATAATATTAATGCTCTTAATGTTATTACAAGAGATTTAATTAAAGCACTTATGAAATTACACAATTTAAAACATGTCGAAGATTAATAAATTAATTAGGGAAATAATTAAATGAATGTACAATTTACATATTTTAAAGCGACGACGACAGAACAACTCAAACGAAATGAAACCAACCGAAATAAAGTGAAACGTGCGAACGCACTGAAAGATTCTGGGGCACTGTGGGAGATTAGAAAATGTGGGGCGTTTCGAAATTAGTTAGAGCTCCATCGATAGCGACGCCCCCCTTTTCACAACTGTGAAAATTTGTTGACTATCTACCCTGGCATGGCGCAATAGTTGACAAGTTGTGTAGAGTTTTGAAGCTCTTAGTAAATAAAATAATAAACGTAATAAAATGTGTAAAGATCGTTTCATATGATTATCATATCAATAGAAATAATTATAGGGTATAGATTAGTCGTTTTCATTACTCTTACAACATTTGATGATGTGATGTTTTCTTTATCACTGCATATTGTGTTTAACATTTCCAACTGATTTTGTTTAGTTACTTTTCAAATTCAACACACACACGTTACTTTTTTTTGTTCTCTACTCTCTGTTTGTTTTTTATTTCGTTTTGGAAGATTTGTGAATATTTGTTGTTCGGATTTATTGAACCGCAGCCAGCCTCAATTTGCCAATTGAAAGGTGAATAATAAAAGAGTGAGAAAGACAAAAAGTTAAACGAAAATGTTCAGTGAATTACGCAAAATGTATCTCGTATATCGGTGGCCTGTGGTAACGTGTCTCTGGAGACAGTTTGATGTTATTGCCGAGTATTTGAGGCTTATCTCTTCGTTAAGGAATCGTAACCAGGTCTCTCCTTTTCTCTCCCTCTCTCTCAAGAGGGTCTTAAGTTTGTTTTTGTTTATTTGGTTTCGAATTCATCAAGCGGAAAGTCAGAAAACTTTTTACAGTGCACGCAGTTAACTTTGTTGTTGTTGCTGCTGTTGTTGTTGTTGTTCTTATTCAGTCTGCCTTTTTCCAATGCGTGAGAACGCAGAGTCAACTTTGTACATTTCACTGTTGTTGTCATTTGTTGTTCTGTTTGTGTTGTCTGTCGAAAAGTTGTCAAAACAAAAGATAAATCAACTGCGCCCCGAAGGTTGCGAGAGCGCATATAAATGTTGCTGCCAAAGAGATAGAGATAGAGAGAGAGAGAGCAAGAGGGAGATAGGGATTGTAGGTGCAACCCTAGCACACAAATCACACTGACTGATGATAATGAACTTGGAAAACAAACGACGAAGAACCCAAAGCATTCACGTATGAAAAGCAACTGAACAATGAATCAATTTTATTCATTTACCAACACTGTCACTACTCGATTCACAGTTATTTTCTTCTGCTAATTGAGTTAAAGTTCAACTTGACACAGAACAAGTGTCGCAAGTGCATTGAAATTAAATAAATCTTTGAAATGTGACGAAGAAAGAAGCATAATTAAATTACAGAAGAATCTTTAACGATTCTAGATTCTGTTGAATGTCAAAACATGTATAAATATTTAAAATTTAATAAGTATTCCTTTAAATTAGTTAGAGGAAAGACTTTTCGCACTACTTAACTCTTCTTTACCGAAATTTTGCTTTTAGTTAAACTTTCTTCCGGCACTTAGCAAAAAGGAAACCTTGAGAAATTCATAATTGGCGCGCACTCAAGTGACCACTTTACTCATGCTTGGATGACAATTGCTCTCGCATATAATATATATAGTGGCATATAATATTGTACATAGTGCTTCTTGGGCAATAAAATCCAAAAGGCTCTCTCACAAAATCCCACAAATATGAAATAAAATTGCGTGACAAATGGCCACAGCGCAGAGGAAGACAACAACAATTGGCAAATTCCTTGGGTCAAGGTTGATAGAACTGAGTGCAGCAAACGTAAATTACGTATACGCCGCATGTGACATTTGGTAAATACAAGTCGAGCATGGCTAATGAAGTCGTAACACCAAAAAGACACGCACAGTAAACGTCAACACAAACAGAAATGTCTTTCGTAAATTAAACTATCAACAACATGAATTATGATATAATATAAACAATAATAAAATATATAAAAGAGTATAATATAATAGTATAATATAGTAATTAACTATATAGTATTGTATAATATAGTTTATAACCACATAAGTCTATTCTACATCAACTAAGGGGTATATTGAATTTTAATAAGCCTTCTTCACACTCTATCCAAATTGTACACGGTGCTTAAGGTCAGAGAGATGGAAACGTGAAATGGGAAAAAAAGGTCAACTCACATGCAGAATGGTTGGCTGGCTAATGTGGTGTCCATTGACGAAGGTCAGTGCATCCGTGTGCAACGGCGTCACTGTACAGACACCTTCCAGCAGCGAAATGAGACAATGCCTTGGCTGTATCGAGGGTCCAAACAGTTGCAGGCAATTCGTATTCGCTGAGCCGACCTCGACGGGATCGCTGCCCAGCTTAATGCGCCGTCCGCCATCGCCACTGTGTGTCACCTCGACCAGGACGGGTCCTTCGCGATCCCCAGACATGTGATTCGCACCATTCGCAGCGCCTAGCGGTTTTTTCTTTCGTCGACGTGGCTGCGAATCTGCTGGACGACGTCGCACGTGGAACATGATGGAACCTGCAAAGCATAAAAACGATTTTATAGTTAAGTTATTATAGTAAAAGTTTAATTTAAATTCATCCAAATTTACTTGCTATATTCATATTACAACTTCGATTTTAATTCTATTTTAATCCACAAATATCAGACGGGATTATACAGTTTCTTTTGCGGCTTTTGTGCTGTAAATCTCGGCGAGAAATGCTGTTTGGGCAAGTCGCCGCGACGCGCTGCAGAGCAGAACCGAGTCGAACAGAGCAGCAACGCGTTGCCGCTATGCAAATATAGTTTACAATGGGTGCAGCAGGTCATAGGTACAGTGGTGGCAACGCATATTGAGTAGGGTTAATGTAGGAGAAATGCTAATCCAAGTTTGAATACGAATACTTCACCTAAAACTTTCATCTGATGTTAATGATCAGATCAGATTAAATGATCAGACAAATTAACTAAAGAACTTGTCTTGATAAGTTCAACTATTGAATCTGTCTAAAAATATGCATGCAAATATACTATACTATATGTAACTGCTACTCTCACTTAATAATATATATTATCTTTGATTTAACTGCCAAAGAGCAAAGAATTGATTGTGAATCGATATTTAATATGGTATCTACTTATTTACCCTAATTTGCACATTTGGCTTTTATTATCTACACCTACAACATAATTACAGGCCAGCACTGTCGACACACAACACACTGCAATTGCCTACATCGTTGTCTCTCATCATTTTGCTCTGTATCCAAAAAGCGAAATCAAATTGAGTTCTTGCCTCATCAATTTCCGATTAGTTAGGTGAAACAGGAGAGACAAGAATCAATGAGAGAAGCAATCGCATGAAAGTCGATACTAAACACCCAAGAAGTCTATTTAATAGCACAAGGCAGCAACAGACAGATAGCGAAACTGGCAGACAGACGAACAGGCAGACAGACGAACAGACAGACAGACGGGCAGACAGAGCGAGGGAGCTGGCAAGTTTTGTTAGTTTTCAGCTTTGTAGATATGAAATTCTCAAAGTTGACAGCTGCAACAACAACTGAGCAGAGCAACACCCACACACACACCTACACACACATATACATGCACAATATACATATGCATATGCGAGTTGTTAGTTTGCTTTGTATTCTTGGGCTGCTTGTTGTGCATTGTACAGAATGTTAAACGAACCATGCAAAATATGATGCCAGAAATACGCCTCTACCTCCTCGCCGTACCTCCCTCTATCCCTCTATCATAGTTTTGGGCTAACAAACGATGCAGCATGCAACATTGTGATATGCAACGGGACTAAGGGAATGAAGAAGAAGTAGAAGGAAACTGGTCCAGGGGTATTTGCTGGCATGTTGGGCATGTCAAGTTGGAAAACTTATTAAAAACTAAACTGAACTGAACTAAAGGGAGAAGAGAGTGAGAGACACAGAGAGAGAGAGAGACAGAGAGAGAGAAAGGGGGTGAAGGAGAGACGTGCAATACGTGCAGAACGTGCATGGGAAAACGTATGCGCAATGTGGAAATTGGCTTTTTGCCGCTGGGGAGGGCGAAAGAAAAAAACTAGCAACGCTTTCAATTTTCACAATAACCAAAAAAAAAAGGAAAATGAAAAAACGTGGCAAACACGCTGCCACGCCACCAATAACAACAACAACACTAACACGAACAACTACTACAACAACTCTTGTGTGAAATACCTCTTTTTCGCAACCAAAAGAACCACATTTGACAGATGTATTGGATGGGAGAGAAATTTGCCCCTTCTCTCTCTAGCTCAGCTCATTGCTTGCGGTTTGTTCTTGTTGGTTTCGTGTGTGTGTATTATCAGCAGTAATATAATCTCTGTGTGTGTGTCTGTGTGGGAGTATATATATTTTGTGGCATGTTTTATTTACTTTTTTGATTTAGTAACTGTAAAGGCAGCAGCAGCAACAGCTGAGAAACTTTTTCAATAACTTTCAAGTTGCAAACAATAAGAAAGAAGAACTTAAGCATCATCAAAATTCAGTAAGGTGAAAAAACCATATAAGAAATTATAGGGAACAAAAAAGCAAAGAAATTGAAGAAGTGGCAAGTATCAACATTTGATTTACTACTGTTGTCTAGTTAACCGTAACTAACTAGCTGTAGTGCCAGCATTAGAACTCTCTCCCTCCCTCACTCTCTCTCTCTAATCAACTAAAAGGATTACCTGCCAATTTACCTTAGCATTCATTGATTTTGCGCCCTCGTCAATTATCTTTGGCTGACCTAATGAAATGTCCCTGAGTGTAATTTACGTGGGATGTCTACAACACTGTAAATTGTAAATCAATCAACAAACGGACATGAAGATACACACAGACAGTCGGCCGACAAGGCACACGGAATAATAAGCAATGCGAGGGGAGTGGCGCTCAAAGGTGACTTTGATGTGTCCACACAAGCTCATTTTGCATGCATGAGCGAGTGCAGCGTGCCCCACACGAAACGATGACTAGGACAACGAAACAGTTTAGCTTCCTAACCAACCTACAAGTTTCCCTGCTCACAAACCCCATTGAAACCAGGCATAGATAAACATTCCTGACATTGCAACTTTGTTTTGCACTTTATAAAATAGTAAGTAGTCAAATTTACTCTATTCATCTATAAACGAGAACGAAAGGCATGCCGAAGGTTTTATACTATAGAATACTCCTTTTATATCTACTCTGATCGTTCCTATACAAGGTTATAGAATATAGCTGTTTGATTTTAATGAAAAGAAGAGGTATACGTCGATTACTGTGTTACTTTGCTTGGCACTTATTTCAAAACCCATACTGGTCTTAATACAAAAGCCTTCAAATTGACCAATTGTTTCTATGGCAGCTATATGTTATAGTAGTCCGATTTATATACAATGTTACATGCATATTAAATATATAGAGAAAAGACGATGTAGTAAATTAGGATGTGCTATCTTGACAAATAACAAAAATCAGCCGATAATTTGTATGGCAGCTATACGACATATCGTTCCGATTATGCTCCTGCCGACTTATTTACAGCGCGCAGCAATTAGAAGCATGTGTGCCAAGTTTCATCGTGGTTTTAAAACTATGAGACAAGTTTGCGTTGCAATAGACGGACGGACGGACGGCCAGACATGGCTAGATTGACTTCCCCAATGATGTTGATTAATAATATATTATATATACTTTATGGGGTCTGACAAACTCTTGTTCAAAACTAATGCAAACTCTTGTTCAAAACTAATATAAACTCTGCAAGGATATAAATAACATTATAGTATATTCAACATGTGAAACCTTTCTCTTTCACTCAAAACTCTTCATATTACTCTACTAATATATTATTAAATTCTATTATTACTCTTCTATAAATAAATTCTCAAGTTAAGCCTTTTTTGATTTGTTTTGTGGGAACTTCTTATGGATTTGATTTCAAGGTGGGCTGCACAACTCTCTGGCTTCCTCGCTGGCAAATAAAGTGTCTTTCATGAAGTGTTCCTCAGTCAGGCTGCTTTTGTCCGTGTACGTTCTCGTATCCTTGGCAGTTGACATTTGAAAAGCCAAAAGCAACGTACAAGACGTTGAGGGAGCCAGAAGGGGGTGAAGAGAACGAGACCAAGGGGGAGAGAGAATGAGCACGAGAGAGAGCCTAAGCGAGGGTGGGCAATAAAAGAAATAAAACGTAAAAAAAAGAATTTTAATTGTTCAGACCTGGTCAACAGCTTGCCGGCAGCAGGTAACACAACACTAGGACACCCACAGCGGGTCTCATTTTCACAGAGACACACTCACACACACTCACACATACACATAGAAAACACACACAGAGAGCAGAGGGCAAAAATGCCTGCGAGCCATGAAATTGATTTGGTCAACAGAGCGTCAGAATCATGTGTAAAAGCTCCCACACATAGACAGACATCCACCTGCATTTACGTATGTGTGTGTGTGTGTGGTAGTGGCACGCTGTGGGCACGTGCATAAGTGCGCATAAATTGGCAACAGAGGAAAAAGCGTCAAAAATGTGTGTGCAATGCCAACGGGACAAAAACAATGTAGAGCCAAAAGGAGACGCTGCGAGAAAATTGCATAACAAGTTGAGTGAGTTAACTGCTCTGACACGCCCACACCCACACCGCCCCGCAGCCATCACAACAGGCATTGCCACGCCCTTAGTGAGTGAATCGCCGCTAGGTATGCCACATGTATGTGGCCAACCTGATGAGCGCAATCCTTTCATTCTGCATGTGCAACTGACTGTGTGTGTATGTATGTGTGTGTCATGGTTGTGCCTGACTTTGTGCATGTGTGTGTGTGTGGCCGACAGGCGAGGCATGCGGCAAGCTAACGTTGGTCACATTAATTTTGATTAGCGCCGCTTTTCCCCCCTAATGACCAAAGCAATTTGTTGGGTTTACGCAAATGAAGCGACAAGGCTGGCAACGACTATGTAATACCCTGTAAATAATATTAATGCGTGTGTGAATGTTTAATAAATTGACAAATTGGAGTGCCAGTTTAAATCATTCAGTATATTACGAAGTTTAATTTCATTCCCCATAAGATTCTTAATAATAGTACAACTTCTGCCAATGTTGTCCTGATTGAACTCTGTCTCTTTTCTTAGTCCCACATTATTCTCTTGCATTATTCCATTATGCATTCCATTCCTTATGGATCAAAGCAACGTTTTTTAATTGCACGACAAAGAATTTAATTAAAAGAAAATGTTCAGAGAAAGTTTTCACAGCTTGGTTTTTTGTATTTTCTAATTGACTGAGATTGATATTCAGCGCAGGCTTGGACTAGACTGGGCGTGTTTTTGGACGGAGCGGGGGCGTGTGGCAGCCTTGTGCCTTCTGTAGTCAAATTAGCCAAATTAGTCGTGAAACGTGGCAAAGTTTTTGACTTTGCTAAGAAAGCAAAGCGTCCAACAACTTGAATTGCTTTGCCCGCAGTCTGAGAATGTTTGTTATTCAATTTCACATGCCAGGCACAGCACACCAACACACACACACACACAGCGACCCATACCGAACCACATCTTGCCCTGCCACTCAAACACCTTCACCTTCACACACACACACACATACACATATACACACACAAGTTGCTCTTCCAAATTAAAACAATGAAAATTTAATGAGTCCAGTAGATTCCTGCTGCCCTCTTCCTGGTTAAGGCACCCAGCGATAGCTTTGTAAGAAATGAACAACTGTGGGTCAGCCTGTGTGTGTGTGTGTGTTGATATGGGGTCAAAAGTTAGTTAAAAGTTGGGGCTAATTAGAAACTACATATTTGATGGGGTTGATGGGGTTGGGACTAGTTTGAATAGTTTACTGCTTAACCAACTGTAATTAGAAAGGGAATTTAATGAGTAACTGGAAACAATTATCCTCCTCGTCAGCTTTGTGTAATATCTTCAGCTGATATTTTGTTATTTTCTATACTGATATCTTCCCCTGTTATTCCATTCTACTTTATTTCATTCTACTATCTTCACCTGTCATTCTTTCTCATCTCTCTAATTACTTTTAATCACTTTTATTCTCTCAAACTTCATTCAATTTCCAGCTTATTTCTTATCAGACTTGCACGCTTATCTAGCTACTTACTACTTGAACTATCTTCATAAAAACATAAGCATATTATAAGCCCAGCAGGCTAGATAGTCTTTTCATTAATCTTATTCCAATATTGACCAAGAGATGCGCATAACAAGAGCACAAACACGAGTAATCGATGCATGAAATCGAATTACACGCAATTCAAAAGATTCCTTCTCTAACATTCCTTTGGCTCTCCGCTTCTCCTCTCAGCCTCAGACAATATTCTTGCTTTAACACGCTTTTTGTGGCACCCCAGGCGACTATCAACAATTTTGCTAGACAATTTGGCAACAGAAACAATAAAAATATAATTGCCACACTCAAAGCGAAGCACGAAGAAGCAATGTGGAAGCAACAGCCCAAAGGAAATTGTGAAAAAAGCCACAGAAAATATAAAAATGAATGGAGACGAAAGCAGAGCGAAAGTTGGAGGCGACAGGACAAGTCTTTAATAGTGTGGAATAAGTGAAATATGATTGAATTTTCATGCTTCTCTGAGTTTTTCGATTATTAAAGGTATGGAAACAGATCAGCTTAGGAACCCCCACATACACAGAGAGAAATTGATGAGCTTCGATTTGTCGCCTGTCACATTTAGCGGTCACTCGGAATGGAAAAAGCCAAAGTGTTTAAAGCTTAATTCCCTGTCGTTATCTCTGCCCCGCCTCCCCTCTCTCTCTCACTCTCTCTCTTCCCCTATATTTCCTCCTTTCTTTCTCTGTGTTCTTTTCGACATATTTCGAGTTGTTCCTCACGAAATTTATTGATTTTTGTCTGTTTGTTTTGGCAGGGCTGAATTGTACAGGAACAGGTTCGGTACTGTTCCATTAAATTCTCATCTCTTGCCCTCCCTTTCTCTCGCGCAATAATAAAAAATTATATACATATATATATTTTTTTTATATGACTCTCTGGAAAATTAATGGTTCGGCTTTTCCCTCATCTCACTGCACCATTTGCTCAGGCTTTATGAAGCGTGACACGGTCAGAAATATATATACATATATAGTATAGCTATATAGAAGCGAGTAAAAATGAAAGGCAAAAAGCATGCGGCAAATCCAATTTAATCTCAAAGGAATGCAACTGAAACAAAAACGAATTCAACATTTTAAATTGAAATCAAAATAAAGCTGACGGCGCATAAAAACCGTAGGAGATTAAACGAAATAAATTGCAATCGAATTGGGGCGAAGATTTGAAAACACAAACTGGACACACACACACACACACACAGAGAGAGGGAGAGAGGGACGCACAGAAAAAACTGTGTGCAACACTTTGTCGCGTAAAAAGAAATGAACTTTGCAACTTTTCGATGAATATTTTTTTTTGTTTTCAAGTTTTTTACTTGGTCGTGGTGACTAACCGTCCTCTGTCTGAGAGCTGAGCTAAGCTGCGCTGTGCTCTGGCGAATGCCGGTTGGCCACAACAATGCGTTGACACAGCACAAGGATAACTGAGCAGCAAGCACCAAGTAGCAAGCACCAAGTAGCATTTAGCAAGTAGCGAGGCACCAGCGTCGAGCTCAATGTACTCAGAGCACTGAGCGTGCTGCGGCGCTAGCACACGGAGCGTATGAGCAACGCGAAGGCAAAGGCGCTTACCGACCGACTGACTGAATGACTCTGTCACTGACTGAGTCACTTACCAACTCGCTAGCAGGACTGACTGACTGACAGACAGACAGACACTCATTCTCAGAGTGAATGAATGAATGAATGAATGAAATAACGAGAAAGTGTATAGCACATACTATATGCAAGCACAGTTAACAGTGTGCCTGTGTGTGTGAATGAGTGTGTGTGTGTGTTAAACAACATTTAGTTTACACTGCTCTCAATGGGTGTCTGTTGTGGGTTTCTGTGTGTCTTTGCCCCACACTTTGTGTCAGAGTGTGTGTGTGCTTAAGTGCGTTACAGCAAATGCCTCAATGTATGCGTAGCACACTCTCTCACTCACACACACACCATATTCAAATACCCCAAACGGGGCTGACGCAGCCAGTACAACTTAATAAATGCCCTATGTCTAGGGAACGGTCAAGGTTAGATTTTGACCGATGTGATAAACTGTGTGTGGTTTAGCCAGTTTAGAGCTTTGAACCCAAAGCACAAGAGCTTTTATGTAAAGCTTGTTTCAAACGATGGGTAATTCATTGAAATTCACTCTGAATTGGGGAAAGCACACTTCAAGATCTGTTATTTATATAAATATAATATAATAAATATTCAAGTATATTTTGAAGTACTGATAAGGATTTGTTATTTCTCTTAGTATTAAGCACTTTCCTGAATAATGTACTATATATAGATTATATAATTTAATTATTTCAATTGATATCGAAGGTATTGAAAACTATCGATATGTTTCCAAGCATTAACCGATATTCCTTAAAATATGTATCACATTTTTGAAGAATCTTCTATCAAACTGAAACTATTAGCATCTCAATTATTATTGTATTTGTGTTAGTCCATAAATATCACTTACAATCCACAACTATCGTCAACTTTCGCACAGCTATGCTCCTTCATTTGCATTTGCATATTAACTTATTCGCATAGCTCGCTTAATGCGAGGAGCGCATAAATCAACCTAAGCATAGCATCATCATCAACATCATCATAATTTGAAGCACTCACTCACTGGCATACAGACATACAATCGATATACCCAACACGGGAGTGAAGTACGAAAGAAAACAAAGAAAATCCACAAATGCCAACAATAGCAATATACACACCGAGTGTGTGTAAGTGTGTATGATTGTGTGTGTGTGCGTGTATATACACATAAAAACATGAGATATGTATTCTTGAAGCTACTTTTCGGCTAACGAGCATCGCAGAGTGAACGTCTTTATTGTTGGGGGCCAAACTTGCACTCAAGTCTGCTAGATGGATTCGCCATGAATAAGTGGAAGAGGATATTAAAATAAATATATAAGTTATGTGCAATAAATCCGTAAGGTCGTTAAGTTCGCTACCGTAACGATCTTAACTATGATCCTTCTTTTAACTGCTTCCTGTTCTCTCTCTCTCTCTCTCTTTTAATTGCAATAGTTAAAGAGAAACGATAAAATGAATTCATTAGACGACCCCCTATAAAGTAAGGGAGCCATTTTCCAAAAATTCCGAACACTTATCGCACAACACGATTAGTGAACGGGGGTGATATTATATCATTGGTGTCAGCAGCAATATCCTCACTATACGTTCATTGGACATTTCTGCTCCCCAAGACAAGGAAGATAGATTGCTGGATTCAAGCGGCACGTCAAGCATAAAGTGCTAAAACCGTTTGGGAATTGCAAGCGCAAAATTTGCAAAAATAAAAACGCTTTCATGATCATTGATCGAGGAAGTGCATCCTACAAAGAGGATCATAAGAACCGGTTCTAACAGCTTTTGCATGCGCTACAATTAGCTTTCACTCTGAGGGTGGTTCTCAGGGAGTGCCCAGCCAGTCAGACCGGTGCCCAGGCAACTACCCCTCAGTATTGTACTTCACTCTGATTTAGGCAAACATAAATCTGTTTAGTTTGTGCTCATGATGATGCTGCTATGCATTAAATGAATAGCATTGCATTAGTTTATATAATATTATATCGTATCCAACAAACTCATTAATAAGTAAATAGTCAATTTCCCAAAATAAACGGAATCCCAAAGAATAATCACCAAACTACGTGAAAATAATTCTATTTTCAGTCGCAGAAATATATTCTCAGAAGGAAAAGAAAACAAAACAAAACAGAAAGAAAGACAACCTTCAATGTCGTCTCGTTGGAGTCTGTCTTTGGCATTGGCAACGAGCCAAGAGTGACATTTGCATGTTTCCATGTAAATTGACTAGAAGAGACCTGTATTTGGGTCTATATATGTATGTGTGTGTGTGTCTATGTGACAGTCATCAGAATTGCCTTCTGTTTCTGACTGTTTGCCCAGGAGTAGCTGACAACAGTTTTGTTTGGCCCTTTGGCGCTGGTGTCTCTTCTCTCTATCTCTCCCCCACCAACCAAGCTCAACTAACTCTAATCTGACAAGTGTCATACAACAGAAATTTGAAGAGCAATCGAGCAGCATCATGACAATTATGATGAGGCCTGTTCAAAATAGACTTGTCTGACGTTCACACACAATAAACAATGAAATGAGGCGAATCTGTTGACATTAAACTCACCAAATATCGAATATGAGATAAAACCTTATCTCAGAAGCAATTAGGATAAGGGAACTTAAGGGATATAATAACCCGATAATTCGTAGGTAATTATGAATTAAAAATTGTCAACATTAGTCAAATACAAACAAAACCGCCGAAACATACTATTCAATGCCTGTTTCACATAAAAAATACAAATATATTACGCAATTATATTATTTTCCTACAGTATACCATCTCAACATCTCCATATAAACTTGCTAAATACCTTGGCAAATTTAGAACTTCACCACATCAAAGGACGTACACATCGCATCAATCAAATTCAATTATTCTTAAGAGTCGAGCGACTTGTGCAATTTTCTAATGGCATTTGTCTTGCCCTTTTAAAGCTTAAAAGCCCAAAGATGTCGTCGTCGTCAGGGTAACAACAACAACAAGAACAACAACAACGACAATAAAAATAACCAAGAGAACAAGTTGTTAACCCAATTTGCTTTCTTATAGCTTCACATTGCTATCAAATTCCTAAGCGCATTGCAAACGACAGCAGCAACGGGCGCTAGAAAGGAACCTCACACGGCAAGGGGGAATATGAGGCGTGGCAGCGGTAGAACCCAAGAATAGAGACAGAGTCTCTTCTCTCCCAACTCTCTGCCCGACCTTCGGAAGTGCACTGCCTGCACATAAGGCTCACGGAGACAGTACGGCGACACCTAACGGGAAACAGGCAGTGCAAAGTTTAAGAACAGAACAAAAAACAAGAACGACAACGCGCAGTTTCCCCCAGATAGAGGTATGCATTGTGCAAACTTATATTTAGACAAACAAGATGTAGAGCGGCAGTGCTGGGGAAGGTATAATAATTATGTGTAGCCACTTTTAATTTAAATTATACAATTCTAATTTTATTTTCCCATGCTTTTTACTTTTTCCCTTTGTGTACCAAATCAAATGTTGCGTTAATTTTGTTTTTCATGTCCAGTGAAAACGAAATGTCAGCAGCACATTTAGTGTAGTATCATGGTCAGAGCAAGAGACAGAGAGAGAGATATCGACACAGTGAATAATACATGAATGTGTCCTGTAAAGCACACGTCAGTTGTAGCTCGGTAATCAGCCCGGCTATTAAGCTGACTTATCGATAAACTGAGTTAATATGGAGACTCATTAGCTAAGCATTTCTTTTGTTTGATCACAATCAATATGATATAATGACTAATCACAACACAGATAATAAAGTAATCTCAGTTATTTGGACATTTTATGGAACATTATAGAACATCAGGTTAATTACACCAAATTAAGTTCATTAAATTAAAGAGAAAGTGTTCAAATCTATTGAAATAAATAGACATAAAAAAACTTAGTTCTTATATCAAATTTTACTTTGTTTCTTCGACTGTGCATCAATTTAATCAAACTAATTAATTTAATTATTCCATTAAATTAGAGCGCAAATTGTTGAAAAGACTTTAGCAAATTCTTGGAAATTCTTCTACTCGAGCAGAGACAAGAGCAGAGTTGATAGCATAGCGTAATGAAGGAAGGAACAAATTTAAAGCTGGCGCAGTTGTTTGCAACAAATTCCATAGCATACTTTTCAGAGTCAACTCATTAACGAGCCAAGCGAAAATTCCCAAACAGTCCAAATGTGCTGACATAAAACCATCCAAATCCCAGTCGAACTGGGTTTACGTTTCAACCCCCCCCCCCTCCACTCACAGAGGTACTTACGTCTTATGCCCCAATCCATCATTTTGTTCTTGTTGTTGATGTTGTTGCAATTGAAGAGGCAACGGCGACAACGACGAAGGCGGCGCCAGGTGTTGTTTTAGTGTTGCAATCAGACGACGATAAGTAGGCAACATTAGCGCCAGGCGAACACCAAGAGAATGCCGGCCAGTAATGCCGGCGGTGCTACAAAGTCGCGTAGTCCCAACGAGTTTCTACATGGCTACAAAAACACTTAACGATGGCAACTGCGACGGCGACGACAGCAACACGCACAAATTGAATTGAACGGCTTCTAATTTTGACAATTTTGTGTATGCCTCAGGAGGAGGAGGAGGAGAAGGGGAAGGAGACAGGAAGGACAGAGGACAACACACACCGATAGCCTGAATAACAAGAACGCAGCACACACAGCGCAGCGCAAAAACTGTTGCCGCCGCTTGGGCGCTCGCTTTCGTTATCACTAAACACACCGAGCCAGACTGTGACTGCGACTGCGACAGCGACGGCAAAGGAGACTCCGATTCCGAATTTCGAAATTCCGAAATTTCAAATTCCGATTACGTTTGCGACGGGCCCACTGTGCTATGCCGTGCTATGCTGCTTGCCCGAGCAGCATTTGCTTCATGACTGAAAGCGAAGCCGAAAACGAAAGCTGAACCCAGACACAATACGCTGCTGCGACGCTGGCAGCGACGCTGGCGACGATGGCTAAGTGTGACTGTGACGGTACCAAATATACACGGCGCAAATAACTGATGGAGCGAGAGGGGGAGGTGGAGGTGGAGAAACAGGAGCAACGCTGCTTCGGCACTTGAGTCGGACGCCTCGACATTGACGAGGACAGCGACAACAACAAGTGGAGCAAGTGTGGAGACGTGTTCGAAAATATTCAAGGCACAATTCACGTTCGTCTTGTTGTTGTTGTTGTACACAGGTGGCCGACAAGGCAATCGGAAATTTAGCCATAAAAACGCCATTATGCTTAAATATTGTCTGTGCAACATAAAACAATATCCCAGATAAGGCAGTGTGTGTGTGTGTGCGTGTGCCAGGAATGTGAATCATAAAACGTGCCCGGTAAAAAAGGATTTACGCTCTAAACTGCTCAACTTGAATAGAAATCAAAAATTGCACAGCCTAAAAGTAGGCAACCAAACGCGAAATTATTTACAAGCGATTTAGTCAGCAATATAAAGCAACTTGAACCACTGTGCCACAGCCAAAAGTAGCGCAAAGAGAGCGAACACTCTCTCAGTTTTTGTGTGTTTCTCTCTCTCCTTCTCTCTCTCTCTCTGCCTGTGTGTCTCTCACCCCTACCGGCAATAAATATTAAAGGCATATTAAGAGCACAACAGAGAGACAGCAAGTCAGAGCGAGAGGGGAAGAGATGGCGAGGGAGGGAAGTGCAACGCGTAATGACAAGTGACTTGAGCGCACTACGAGCGCATCTTAGATTATAACATCAACAAAAACAACAAATGTCGTGACATCGAAATGCCGTTAGAATGTACTATAGTCAAGGTAAACAGAGACAGCAACACAGAGTGAGAGAGAGAGGGAAACATTCCCGCTCGTTGCCTAAATGGAATTTGTGTGTGAAACGCAATCTTGATGCAGCTGGTGTTGCAATTACTGTGGCTGCTGGTGTCACTTATTGTTGTTTGTTGTTGTTCTTGTTCTTCTTGTTGTTGGTGAGTTTTGTGTGGTAAAGTGTGTCAGATTTGTTTCAGTTTATCTACGTAGATAATTTAAAGTGTCCTCCTACACCAAAGTTAATTAATTTATTAATTAGAAACAAAATGTCTTAAGTTGATAATACGATAACATGTGTAAGTGTTGTAAGGTCTATTAGGTGTTAGAGCATTATTATGCTGTGTGTTGTGTAGAAACTGTGTCAGTCTATCTGTAGGTAGATAAGTTCAACTGTTTGTTGTAAACTAGTCAAAACCTAATTACTTTATGGAAATATCTTTATTTTATAGAAAGTGCAGCGTTGTAAAGCAGTATAACAGCGATAACAGTGTTGTTAGCCAGTTGTGTAGGTGATATTTACACGATGGCATAAAGTAAATAGCATCTTTAATAATTCAAACGTGTTTTTATACTTTCTATATAATATGATATAGAACATCAATTGAATTAAAGAAAATTAGTTCTCTGCGTGTTGTAAAGTCAACTATACAGCATAAGTAGAAGAATTTTTGTGAGGTGCTGTTAAGATTTCTAGAAAAGTTACACTAGGTTTGCTATTTGTAATAACCACATTAATTTCTGGAAATATTTACAGTGTTGTAAAGCCATCTAAGCAGCATGTTGAAGTGTTATTCACATTAAAACTGAAGTTAAACCAAATATGTATTTACTAATGTCAACGCGTCTTCATATATTCTTAAACATACTCTATAAAACTACATTCTAATTAAACCAATTAATCCCCTGAGTAGTGTTGTAAAGTCAATTAGACAGCATTTCCAAGTTGTATTTACATTTACGCATTAGTTAAGCGTTTTGGGGCACTTGACCCAAATTGATTGTTGACGTTCTAAGTGAAATTTATTACAAGTAGCACCCCAAGTGCGCCACACAATTAGGACGAAGGCAACACAAGATAGACAAGGACAGCGATAGGGAGAGCGACAACGACAGCAAGAGAGAGAGACAACTCATAAAATATTTACATAAATGTGGCCGCATTTACATTTTACACCTTTTTGAATTGCACACGCACAATGAAGAGCCTAACTCAAGCAGTGGGAGGGAGGTGAAGTCTCCATCTACGTGTGTGTGGACTGGGGGAAGTATGAGTAATGTAGGGACAGGAGCGGCAACATGTGGCTGCTAAGTGGCTGCCTGCTGCTGCTGCGAGTCTCAACACTTCGTTCGTTGCTTTTGTCTGCTGCTGTTGCTGTGTCAGGTTGCTGCTCTTGTTGCCAACAACATTTCCGGCCACACTTTTTGCTTTTTGCTTTACTTTGCCTTCTCTTCATGTCTTCCTTATTTAAATGTCATTTATGTTTCCCGTTTTACTTTATTGTTTTTGTTGTTGTTGCTGCTGCTGTTGTTGTTATGTGCGACGTTGAATTCCCAGCGGGCTTATTGTGTATTAAGTTTGTCATTGCGCTCAGCTCATTTGTATGTGTTAAATGTAACAGTCTGTGTGTGTGTGTGTGGGTGTGTGTTTAGTCTGTGTGTATGACACCTGTGTGTGTATTCTCTGCTTTTTAGATGCCCCTTTTGTTGCGCCTGCGCTTGCTCGAGCGAGCTTTGTTTGGTTATCACTTTTGTTGCCTACTTTTAGGCATGCGGCGCATTGTCAGACCATGTCCTTGCCCTCACTAAACAGCTGACTGCTCTTATAGGTGTTTGTGACTTGTGACGAATTTAAGGTGTCATTCAAAATTTTAAATATTCAGCAAATTTTTGTATTTGTATTGGAAGGTTAATAATATATAAATCATATAACATATGTTTAAATGAAATCATTCACTGCATAACTAATGCCTGCATTTTCTGTTTTGTTCATTTTTAAAGCACACAGAAATTATTAAATACAATGTCAATTAATATTTTAAATGCGGCAAGTACAAACAGAGCTTTGAGCTTTATACAGTATACATTGAGGCATTGAAGGAAGGACTTAAGTCGCTGTTCTAAAAGCTTTACCGCGAGAAGCTTTTTCTACAATTTTAGCACGTGCAAAGGACAAACCGTTGGTGGTTTGTGTCTTGGCTAAATATATTCTAGTTCACATTGTTGTAGTTACTACTACAAGAAAATGACAGTAACCCGGTTGGAAAGTAAATTGAATACTTTACAAATATATTGTAAATATTATTTTGCCATTTTTGCATCACATGTTCATTTATCCTTAATGGAGTACGTATATTGTTAAATTACTGTAACTTAATTTACACTAAGTATTCAACAGATTTCATAGTTTTTCAACAGAAACTTACGTAGCCTTTCACAAAATTCATCTTTCATATTTACTGCCTATTATTGTATATTATTATTTAATTATTTTTAAATATTATTATTTTATTTTTAAGTAATAAAATTACACTGCCCGCGAGGCAACACTATGAAATGTCCGTAAATAACTGAGAAACTAGTTCGAAAGACATTTCATTACTCAAAATATGAAACAACAAAGTAAAGAAAATAGCAACAGTCAAGACTTATTGTTGTTGTTGTTGCTGTCGGCAAGCAGTAAACATAATTATTGATAAAACAACTCCTAATTTCATGTTAAGGGCATCAATATTTATGAATGACTTGCGTGTCTAACCCTCCCCCTCTCTCCCAAATACCTGCACCCTTCAAGGAGCTGACATACTAAGTGATTTTAAATGGGCCGCAATCAGGCACAAGTTCGATGCGAAAATAGTTTACAGTTAAGGTTTATAGTTGGAGTTTAGCTTACCGCGTGATGTTGGATGATTCATGAGTATCGATAGCGGGCACTCGTCGTCGTCAAGTATGTACTCGGTTCCATCGCTGTTAACCTGCAAAAGAAATCAGAGAAGACATTAGCTAAGACTCCTTTACAACTTTTCAGAACCTTTCTCAAACCTGTACAAGACAATAATGCAATGGATCCGCCTTCTCCAGGCCATACTTGGTGAGCATCTCTCGAACCACGGCCTGAGCACAGTCCCGTATGGACAACAGCAGCGTCTTATAAGGCACATCCTGGCACAGGCTCTCGCCATATATTTTCAACGTGCCACCAGTGTCGGGGCCACCATCACGGGAACGAAACTGTTGCAGCTTCTTCTCCAGCTTCTGCTGTCGCCGTCGCCGCATTACGGCCTCGGGATTTGAGATCGATCGTGTGAACGATGTTTCTGGCAGTTCTGTATACAATTTGCCAGCAACAGCATCGCCACCACCACCAGCATCTGCGCCACTGCCTCCGCCGACGCCGCCTGCATTGCCATTCATGTGAGCCGAAGAGGACCCGCTGCCGCCAATGCCATTGCTACTCAGACCCAACTGGCTGCCATTCGAGAGTGGCACATCCGAGCTGAGTTTGGCCATCTTCTCCTTCTTCTTTTGTTCCTTCTTCTCGCGCTTTGACAATTTGCGTTTGAAATTCAAATCCGATTGCTCAATGGGCTGCAGGGGGGGGGGGAGAGGAAACCATTAATTAGTTGATTTAGCTGCTCAATATCATTGTCAATTTACACTGCAACTCACCGTCGTCTTCTGATCAATATTCTTGAGCAGGAAACGACCCTCGCGATCATCAATGTGCCAATTGAGCTGCACTAGCAGTGGCTTCTCATCCGGATTTAAACGACGCTCCTCGCCGTTTGCATGTACCTCATAGAGCGCATAATTGGGCACCGACAGCATTCGCATATCCGGACGGAACTTTTCAATGAGTGTGTCTACGATATAAAGAATACAAGGTTAATTAAATCAATAATCATTAGATGCAACTTCAACTCACCTATGACATCTGTGACTGTGGCATCGCTGGCAACGCGAATGCATTTGGTGGCCACCTTCTGGCCGGCATCTTGAAAGTAGAAGCGCATAACGCCATGGAAGAGCAGATTCTAGAGGTATATACAGTATTATATATTAGATAAGTCCTGCATAGATATCTATCCCATCATCTACTCACCTCATCCGGTTCGGAGAGCGCAAAGAGATCCAATCGATTGGCATTCCATTGCTGTATCACTGAACGTACTGCCTCGCGATCCAACATTTTCTTATCATGTGACATGCTGCACTTAATCGAAGGTTGGGGGGGGGAAGAGAGGTATTTGGAATTCTTTTTGGAATGTTTTTTTTTTATCGTTTTTGTGACTCCAGTGTGACGTCGTTTATCTGCTGTCTGTTTGCTGTGTGAGATGGCGTGTGTGTGTGTGTCTAGGGAGACCCGGCTAACTGTAAACAACAAACCAGAAAATGTGATAAAATTAGATTTTAGGTTTACAACTTCCACGAAGCATCGTAAAAACAAGAAAAAGCTGAATGCACTTGCAGATGTGCACAAAAATATATTTCACTTCCGGAAGAATATTGTACAAATTTGAAAAAGAAAACATTAACCTGTTGAATTTCATTTTGATAGACAAAATGTTATTGAATATTCTTATAAAATACAAAATAACACTCTTTTATCTTCCACATTCATTCTAAAAATTTTTTAAGCACTTCTTGAGCATTACAAGTTATTCAAAAATACCCCTTAATTGTAGCCAGATTGTTTGAGACAGTGCCATGCAGCACATATGGTACACTCTGCTATTGATGATATGATTTATGTATGTAAAACTTAAGAACAAAGATTCTCCCCTCTATACAAATTGCCTGGCCAATTAGAGGTTCCATTACAAGCAACGGTGCAGAAAATGTTTAGAAATGTTCATTATAAAAGCACAAACAATCAACCTCAAGATGATGTTGTTGCTTTCAGGGCGTGTCTACAAGCGCAAAGTTCATCAAGTTCGCTGCGATGCGATGTCAAACCAAAAGCGGAACTATGCCTGAAACAATTCACTGTCTGTGGACAGCACAACCCCCATACCAACCATACCATCAACTGCTTTATGTCTTGATATATGTTCTTTAGATTTCTTACTTCCTATACATGTGTACAGACTTCTCTGTGTGTGTGCGTATGTGTGTGTATATAGTTTAATAACCGTCAACGGTTACGCTTCAGAGAATTCGTCGTTGTAGAGGGGAGATAGAACCATCAACGCAGAACTACATGTTCTCTTCTGTTCCCTCTTGAAGAGGGAGAGGAAGGGAAAACCTCCGCTTAAGTAGAACAATTTGTATTGGACGCGAGGGCGTGTGTTGTCAGTTGCAATTGTAGTGCAATTTTTATGTTCTCTGTTGCCAAGCAGCTGACTTGTTGTCGTTGTTGCTGTTGCTTTGTTTGCCTTGAAGGCTTCCCCTAATCCCAGGACGAAGGAACTGCAGTCGTGTGTAACCAGAAATGGTTTTCTCTTCAGTTTCAAATAGTTTTTTCCTTCTTTTTTTGTTATTCGTTGTTGTGTTTTGGTATTTATTTTTTGGCTTGCATTTCAATGGAGTTGTTGTTTGACTACTCATCAGTCGGTTGCTGGGCAGGTTCAGGTTTAGGGCAAGGGTTGTTTAGGGTTTTTGTTTGTCGGGGTGCCATGGACAGAGCTGCGAGTTTAGGAATGCAACAATGATTTCTTAAAGGGTTTTCTAATCAGTTTAAAGTTATATACTTTTAAAGTTATATAAGAATTAAATTGGTATTCCATAGTAAACCTTTTTCCACCTTTTGTTATCTTAAGATTGGTCAATTGTAAATAAGTAATTATCGTATCGTAAGTCAACAAACTTGATAAGCATCTGCACATGTTTGAAACAAAGAATATAGAGAAGTTTTCCCAACACGAAATTTTGAAAATTACTTGAAACGCTTCGCTTCAAATAACAACCTCCCCTGCCCGCCCTCAGACAAAATGTGTTTTGTAATTATTTAGGTAATTTTACAACATTATTAAAAAGTCATAAAAGTGACATTTACACCGACAACGAGCAACGAGCAGAGTCAACAATCAAGTTGTTGTCGTTGTATCTGCTGTGTTTATTGTCGGCTGTTGGTTTTCTTCTCTTTGTTGTTGTTGTTGCTTCTCTTTCTTGGGCAAGTGCACTGAGCCCAAAGATTGCGGGTATTGATAAGAAATGTAAAAAGCCGGAAAACCGCAAAGCAAACCAAACACAGCAACAACAACAACAACAACTAGATGAGCATTAACAACAATGAGAAAGAGAGAGGAAGAGAGCGAAACTGTCGCTTGATAAATAGACAGACAGGCAGACAGACAGATAAATAAATGTATGTATAGTATATAGAAATATAAATAAAAGTACCGCAAGACAAGGCCCAGTGAAGACAGCCCCTAAGAAAGACAAAGAAAGAGAGGTGAATGTACCAAAGACAACGATCTCTTTCAATTGGGCGCGCCAAACTGAAAACTGGCAACCTGCAAGAGCAACAACAATCTCAACTGAAACTGGGATATATTGGAAAAAGTGCTAGCCATCCTCCACAATTCCACGGTACATTTGTACCAGTATTGGAATTGTGGGGAGAGAAGAGAGGCAGTTCATGTTACATGTTATAGCAATAGTTCAATAACAAAACCCGTTAGGGCCCCTCAAAACTGGGTAAGCCCTCTGAAAATCCTCTTGAAATTGAACTTCTTCAGCCATCACTTAATTGACTTAGCGCTGCCATTGAGCAATGTTTAATTAAAAGAAAAAAACAAACAATAAAATTTATCGTACAAATGCTCAACTTGAACTACACCAACAGCAGCAACAACAACATCAGTCAATGCGACTTAGTCATGACACAAACCATTCATCAATTTAGCTGTTTTGTTTGTTTTTCTTTTCTTTTCTCTTTATGTTTCCTTCTTCTTCGTTTTGCTTTCTGCAGATTTGCTAGTGCTCTGCTGAGCTGGGTCTTTCTGCTTTCCGCTCTCTTGCTTTGATGTGCTTTTCTTTGGCTTCTTCCCACTGTAGCTGGGCGGCTTTAAAAAGCCTGTGACACTTTTCGCAGCACAGTCAGCACAAAAAAATAAAGAGGTAAACAAACCGTAAAGAACTGTGAACATAGCCGAAATTTGTATACACTTCAGTATATGTGACATGATATATTGGAATATAGCAGAGTCTGTAAACAATTTAATATGATATCTTGAGAAATAACAGAACAAAATACGCTTCATATGTAGATATAAATTGATACTACAAACTTTATCTTTTTTTTATGTCCGCAACGAGTTGAGGTTATAGATTTCACACACTTGGCAATACCCGTTGTACCCGATTTGAAGAGCACTCTCTATGTAATACACATTGTTTTATAATCCAATTTAAGAGGCGTCATTTGCGGTCAACGTTTGTTCAAAATTTCAACTGTCTTCTCTTTTATTTTGTATTTCTATGAAAAGCGCTTTGAATTTTATAATTTTTTTTAAGTTTTTCAACTTTTTGATTTGCTTTTCAGCCGCATAACTGTTGTTAAAGCTATATGGTTGCCTTAGCTTTAGTTATTGTTGTTTTTTGCTTAAAATAAATACAAAGTTTGTGTGAGAAAAGAGCAAAAAAAAAATTAAAAACACAATGAACCGGCAAATGCGAACCGGCGACAAAGAAATACCAAAGTGGTTGTTGACTTTTTTTTGCTTGTTTATCATGTGTTTTTTACTTTTTTTTTGTACTTTTATTACAAGCCCAACACTTTTTTTATTCATGCCTTTTTAGCCAAGGCACCAACAACGAGTTGAGGAGAATGCGAATATGAGTCAAGTTTGCCAGCCTCTGTTGTTGTTGCCAGCTTAATTGGTCTGTCGGAATTGGGTTGAGCGCAAATTGTAATGAGGCCTGAAGTGGTTGAATAGACCAGTAGGAGGAGTATGGAGAAGAGGAGAAGGGAGTCATGAATCAACAAGAAACGCAGACAAAGCCCCGTATGAGTTCTAGATTTGAATTTAAATAGAGGATGCTCAACAGGAAATATCATACTATAATGACGATCATGACTAACTCGGTTAACTCTGTTCAACTCAGTTCTGATCATCGTGAAATTCAACATAGTAACACAATAAGATAGACACAATTACATATGCAGAGCAGCAGACAACACGGATGTAGCTGAATATAAACATTGGGATACGTGTACTTTCTGTTTCGAAAGTTCAATCAAATCAAGAGTCACGATTTGCTACACTTCTTCAATCGTGATCACGACACCTTAAAGTATGACTAAGGTAAGGGAACTACTTCTCTTTAATTACGTATACAATTCGACTTGTTAGCATTATTCCCTTGCCTTACTCGGGCAACAGGAACAACAATTTAACCCAATTGAGCAATTGCAGCAAATTGAGGCACCTACGACGGCCCTGGCCAAGCCCCATCATAATTATGCATGCCGCGCATTGCTGCCGCTCCCCCACACACACACACGCTCCCTCTCCCTGTCTCTCTCTCATTCTATGCATACTTAATTAGCTAATTTCCCATAAACTGCTCGAAACTGTGAGAATATGTGTATAGAAAAAAGGCAAATACATATTCATTTGTGCATAAACAAAGCAAACGTAACGAAAACTTAATTATGCGAACATGCAAAAATGCACAGAGCGAGATAGCAACTACTTTGCATGCCACACATTAACGCATTGCTCATACGCCGCATTATCCCAATAATATATGATTTATCTTTTACATTGCGTGCTGTGCATACGAAAAACTTAAATAAAATACATAAATAAATATGAACAAATATATGCTATGCTTGGGAAGATAAAAAAACACAACAACAACAGCGAGAAAAAATCAAGCGCGACCATAAACGGAAACTATTAATCAACTTTCACTTGTTTGTTATTTTAAAAAAAGCTAGATCCGTTCGATTTTCGATTTATTTATCCAACCTTGTTGGCTTTGTTTATTAATGAAGTTGCCCATTTAAGGCCTCCAAATGTTTATGCTCATTTTTAAGTTTTTCTTTTTCTGTTTTGTTGTTTTTGTTCAACAGGTTATTGACTGATTATATTTAGGTCTTTATCTCTGTGACATTATCTCGATTTTATCTTGATTGCCTGAGCATTCGT
Source organism: Zaprionus davidi (assembly GCA_018903715.1). Taxonomy (NCBI): domain Eukaryota; kingdom Metazoa; phylum Arthropoda; class Insecta; order Diptera; family Drosophilidae; genus Zaprionus; species Zaprionus davidi. Next base: position 8,562,354 of record JAEIGL010000003.1, read on the forward strand.
TCGTTCGTTTGTCTGCTGATTACAGGTGCCATAGCAAAAACTCACACAAATTACTCGAGTTTATGCCTTTTAAATTTGTCATTTAAATGCTAAAGATTCTTGTTTTCATTTTGTGAGCACGTTTTGCCGAGGCTCCCCAGTAAATACTTAAATGACAGTATCATATGTTATTTGCCATTATGACATCGAGAAATTTCAACATGTCATGGAATTTGTTTGGAATTCCTTAACTGATAAACGAACTCCATTGTTGAGGTAGAAACGGTTTCTTGTTGACATAATTTAACGGGTGTTTTCAAGAAGAAGCAGAAGAAGAACCAGTGCTGCCAACTCTTCGGGTTATAAGAAAGCTAAACTGTGCCTTAAAAAAAGCTAGAAATAGCATGTAAAACTTGTTAGTAGCTAAAAAATAAAACGCTGGCACTGCCATTTCGAAATTAGTATTTGTTTATATGATTTGAGCTGCACATGATCATAAAAAACATCAAAATAATAAAGTACATTTTTACTTCGAAGGTGGATAATAAATATGAATATATTTCACAATACACAAAGTTAGTATTGAATTTATGACAGTTTTAATTGCTGTAATTTATGAATAAATTCCAAACCCTTTTTTAAAATATGATAACAAAGCTTGGCTTTGTTATAGACACGTTTATTATTCGCTCTATAAAATGCACAATTCACAGAAATGTGATATCATATAATAATGAAGGTTTACTGAATCGAGACAAATGCTGCTTTACCCTCCCTCCCTCTCTCTCTCTTTCTCTTCCACTACTCTGTGAAACTTACGCAACTATTCGCAATATGCATAATTTAAAAAGTGAATAAAATAAAATTAGTGCAAGAGAGAAAACTTTTCAAATTAAAAATGCCAAGTTTTAAGAAATAAAATATAAATAAGGCGCATGGAAAATCATAATTACAACAAAGCACAGTGCGAAAATCACGTTGCAAAGTTGTTAAATTGTTATAAGTGTTGTTGCTATTGTTGCTATTGTTGTTATTGTTGTTGTTGTTGCTGTTGCGATATTATAATTGTTTTTCCTTTCTGTTTGTTTGCTGTGCTTGCTGTGCAGTCTAATTAGGCCAGGAAGCAATTTAACCGGTTAATAGACCTGGCTGCGCACTGTGTGAGCTGCAACGTTGAGGCGTTTAAATTAATAGAGAGGTGTAAGATGGAAATGCACACACATATATACACACACAGACTCTTATACTACTTAACATGCATGCACTGAGAAGAATTTCTTCAAAAGAATTAAGTTTATTTTATCTGTATAAAAAAACAATCAACATAATCTGTTAAGACAACAGAACTATCTTTGTGTTTAACTTTAACATAATACTTTAATTTTGTTTCAGTGTACTTAGATAGCCAAGTGTTAAACACAGCCTGTCGTACCCCTATTTGAGCTTAACTTTGCTTGCATTTTTAATGTGGGAAAATCATAATGGCAGTTAAGTTGGCCGGAACCCGCTTTGATGTTGATTGCCGCCTCAACCCAAGCAGACAGCAGCCAAATGGCCATGGCACTTACTATATCTAATGGCAAACTATCTATCTATGTATATACAATATGTATGTATGTATATATGGTATATATCTACAAGATATGGGACCAGTATGAAATATATCTCGGCGCACTTCTTGGAAATGCGCAACTTTCACTGCGACAAGCAACGCCCATAAAAAGACCCCAGCGAGACTATGCGAAGATAAACAGACTGATAGAGTAGACAGAAAGTGCGACAAACACGCACAGAGAGAGACAAACATACAGATAGAGAAAGGAAGAGGGAAAACCGACAGACAATGTGACAATTGACAATTGGCAATAAAATTTCAATTAACGTGAAAATGTCAAATGGTAAGGAAAAAAGAAATGAAGACAGAAAACACATTGAAGAAACTGGCGAGTGAGTGAAAAGCGAATGAAAAGCGGGTGGAAAGTGGAAACCAAGAAAAAAGGGGGCCAATATTTGAAATTTTACAATAAAATTTAGCTGAGCATAGCTACATTTTCAAGAGGCGCTATAAATACAGTAATCAACAGTCATCAAAATGTGACTAAAGATTGAATTTGATAATCCTTATACAACGAGGAAGAAAGGCTAACTTCGGCCTGCCGAAAGTTTTATAACCTTGCAGGCTTTTATCTCCTCCGAGTGATTGTTTCGGTGGTAGTTATATGTTATCGCGGTCCAATTTTAATTAAATTTAAAATGCATATTATATGGAAAAAGTCCGATGCAGTAAATTTTGTTGCACTATCTTGACAAATATCAAATAGTTTGTATGCCAACTATACGATGTGTCAGTCCCTCTTCGGCTCGTTCCGTTCATATTTACAAGCATGTGTGCCAAGTTTTATGAAGTTAGTTCTAAAACTGAAATATTAGTTTGAGTTGCAACAGACAGATGGACGAACAGACAGAAATGGCTAGATTAATTTCCCTGATGATGCTGATTGAGAATTTATATACTTTTTAGGGTATCTAAACTGAGTTGCAAACTCCTGGCCACAATTAATATATCCTCTGCAAAGGTATAATGAAAGAATTTCATTACTTATAGATATGTAAATCAATTTAAATATACATATATTGTCAAATAATGTCTATATAGAATCAATTCCCAACAGATATGTAAATTTAATTGAATATCGTGTACTGTAATTAACCGGTTTGGGTGGCTATGATTTTCCCCTACGGTTGGCCAATATCTTACGGATTGCCCAATGTTTTTAAGATTGACGTTTAGCTAATTTCCTGCCGGCTGGTCTCGGATTATATTGCCTTAATCGAATGCCATAAGCAATTTGCAGTTTGTTTGTTTATTTGCCAAATCGCAATTGGACACGTGCGTCGTCTTGTCACTCAGCAGAGATCATAATGCAGTCAAGAGAGAGAGAGAGAGAGAGAGAGAGAAGAACGAGTGAGAGATACAAACAGAGATAGTATATGGCACATCCATCCATACAGACATAATATGAAAATCACAGCGTAACCGGTTAGACAGCCACATGTGTACATACGTGTGTGTGTGTTTGTGAAGTATTGCTGTGGAATGTGGAACGGGCTTTGGCATCTGTTAATGCCTCCCCGATGTGCACATTGGGGCATGTTTATTTTGTTTTTCATATATGCAACTGCGTCATTGCGCAGCCGCAACTGTCAACTTTGCGAAATACACTGCAAAAAAAAGAACATACCTGGGAACCACACACACAGTGAAATCTTAAATGTTTTTCACAGTTATCGTTGTCATTAGGCAATTGATAAACGCCCCATTGCCGCAAAGGTCACGCCCCTCTCACGCCTAATGAGTATTTTTTGAAATTTTAAAAGATTTTGAAATTTTCTCTTGGTTGTAAACATTATTAACAATTATCGTTTAATTTATTGTGTGTAGTTTTTTAATTGCAGCTGCAACACATTGAGTCAAGGTTTAGCATTATAAAAGTGATTTGATTAGCTTTACAAATTGCCTTCACTCTCAATAGTTCAGGAACAACTATCCCAAATAGTTAATGTAATATATAATAATATGATAAAGTGAGCATTAGTTAAGTTTGAAGCATATTGAAGCATAAAGTCATTTCTTTTGATTCCATCAGCAAATTATGACACAGTTTTGAGCAACAATATCAGCGCCTTCTTGTAGTTAGTAGAGATAAATCTAAGAGTCTTGAAAAACTTTCGACTATTTCACACAAAGTGCAGCATAATGTAGTCAACATTTTCAACAGCTGCTGACCCAGAAAATCTGCTGTGGATAAGATCTTTGTAATTACCTGTAAAATAGTGTTTTTCTCTCTCTCTTCTTTTTTGCTTCTGCAGATAAGTGAAGATGCCAAGCGTGAAAATTGCAGCTGTTAAAAACTCGAGCAACAAACGGGAATTAAGGAGAACAACAACAAATACAACTACAATTGGGGGGTTACGAGGTGCAACAACATCGAAAGATTTGTAAAACAGATGCGGCTTACAAACCAAAAAGCAAACAGCCAAAGGTAAATCAGCTGGCGCGATGCCGCAAAGACAAACAGAAGACTGCCAGACAGACAGAGAGACAGTAAGACGGACAGACAGACAGTCAGTCAGACAGAGAGACATTCAGTCAGAAGGACAGACAAAATAATTAGTTTCAATGAGCTGCAGCTCTTGAAAGAGCATCAACAAAAAAACACACATTACTTGTATAATAGAGATACATTTGCCGGCACAGAGAGACAGACAGACGCGCATTAAGCCCACATTATGCATTCATTTGAGTGCCGAGACAGACACTCAGACACCCAGACAGACACTCGTTGCGCATTCACAAACACAGCAGGCAAAAGATTTCGGCAAACACGAAACCAAAGCTGAACCAGAAGTATCTTTATAAATACCGCGCAAGCGCATCAACAACCCAATAGAGTTGTTTGGTATTAAATCATCAGAAATGCATTAAGGAATCCGCTTATAGAATATGATTAATATGAATATATTTCTGATAAGATTAAATATCTTTTAATACGGTATATAATATTTTTACACAGTATTTAAGCTCTTTCATTTTAAAAGTATTAAATCTCTTTGATTTTTCTAATCTTTCATAGAAGCAACAGTTCCTTTCAGTTCAGAAAATAGCTCGAATTCCTTTGGACTCCATCTTCGTTGCCCTGGTAACTGTCAACTGTCTCTCTCTCTCCCTTACTCTCTCTTCCTCACTCTAGCCGCATTCTGTTTACGTTAGGGGTGGAAATATAACAAAAAGTCGAGTAGGGGCCCAGGTACAACAGCAGCAAAATCAAGATCATCATTATCATCATCAGGCAGGTAGCAGGCCAGGATCGATCGTACAGTGCACGAGAGAAAGAGAGAGATAGGGAGAGAGAGAGGGAGAGAGCAACAGAGCAAGAGGTTAGCAGGGTTCGGTGCACTGGCGCAGAACGTGGTTGGAAAAACCGTTTTTCAGTTTTATGAATTATACCAATTGACAATTTTAGAGCAACACAAAACCAAAACCAAAAAAAAAGTACAGTCATTTAAGACGTTCCTTAGTTCTCTTGCCCCTGTTGCATGTGTCTCTGCCTGTGCCACCTTTTGTCGCACTTCTGTCCCTCAATCAATGTTAATGCCGCTTGTCAATCAGCCCCTTTTCGTCTCGGGTCTCTAGACTGCATGAAAAGTCAGCGAATTTCTTGTAAGCAAATGTTTTTTTCATTTCTTTCCCTTCCTTGATAATGGAAGCATTATGAGTCTTGAGTGCCTCTTGACTTGTCCCTCTCACATCGATTGTTTCATGTTGCCTAGGAGTATATTTTTGAACTCATCTAATGGCGATCTGTGAGCTGACATCTAATGGCTTTGCTTGGCGGGAATGACTATATTAATGGGCTGCTTTTGATTTTCCAAATAGAATTCCTAAAATTCTGTGACGCATATCAATATCACATCATGGAATAAATTCGAAATTTATGTAGCTAATTTACAGTGGTAAATTGTATAAATAAGAGAAACTTTATTTCTGTGATGTGATGGAAAAACTTAATACAAATATTAAAAAAAAAACTATGTATTAAAAAAAAGTATTTCTATTCTAACTGAATTTATTGCCAAATACTTTACATTCTTGGCGAATATTTAAGAATACTTCACTTGCCAACAGAAAAGCCCTGCGAACTGCAAAGTGTAGATGTTCCTCAAGTTGAGCCCCTCCTCTTTGCCGACATAACAAAGCATTACGAAGAGATTTAGCAATGCCAAAGTGAAGTTGTTGTCGGTAATGTGAGCCGAGTGTGTGTGTGTGTGTTAAGTGTGTGGAATGTGCGGGAAGAGACACGAATCGACCACAGAGGCGGGCTACGGGTACGAATAGTACTCACTGGGAACAATTTTATGAATTGCATGGACTGCACTGGACGGAGACTGCGACTGCGACTGGGCAGTTGCATGATGAGGTTGCATGAGGGCGTTGTTTCTCCAATTGCTGCAGAGCCCTTCTACTTGTTAGCAGCGTTCGTTCAGCTTCTTGTTCAGCAACTTTCTCACACACAAGATGAATGTGAGGTGAGTATTTTGCAAAATGCATAAAACCGCACATAGCAAATGAAAATAAAGTGGAACGACAACATGCACTGAGAGAAACTTTAAAGATATGAGAAGGCATAGCTTGTACATATTGTAAATGAATATTTCTTATTATTTATTATTATTTTTAATTATTATTAAGAACTTCTTATAGATATTTTATTTGTAATTTCTTGTCTCTACTTTAATGATATATATTTAACTTGCTGCACCTTAATTACCTCATTTCTCTTAGTGTAATTATGCATGTGTGTCGCCAGTTCGAATCGGGACTCGACAATAGCTAACACACACACACTCATACACCGAGATTCACTCGATTCACTCTGGCTGGCAAACAATCAAACACTCACGGGCGCAAACATTCAGCTCAAAATCACGGTCAGGCGGTTGAGGAAAACAAGTTTAGCCGTTGGCGCATTCGATTTGCCAAACCAGTTTCTACATATACTTTTCCAACAACAACAACAAAAGCAAAAAATTGGGCGGCCTGTGGCCAGCGGCTGGGCGTGGCACTGACCGCACTAAATCAACGCAAATGTCTAATCCATTTCGGGTCTTTCTTCCTTCCTCCTCTCGCTGACGATGACGTTTGATGGGGTGAAACTTTTCATTAGATCTTTAAAACATTTCCATTTTCCGTTTCTTAATCCAAATTGTCAACAGAGTCTTTGTACATTTATTCAAATTATGACTCAGTTCCGGAAGTTGTTTGCCAAATAGCTACGAATTATGATTTATCTTTCATCTGACAGCTTCCGGTTTTAAAGAGACTGAGACTGACCAAAGATAGTCTTATCGCACGAGAAATTAGAATAACAATGCAGTATTTTAAAAGTACTATTTGAATCATAATTCTCTTAATATCTGCAAGCTTTAAGTTTCTTTGCATTAACTTGATAACTTTCTATTCAATTGATCAGTGTATTCTTTTATAGCATCGCATTTATTTCGGCTCTTTTGATTTGCTATAAATAATTGCACAAATATTTCATTGTCTGATCAAAAAAACTCGTTTTACCTCTTATAAACTTTTGCAAATGTTTTTTAAAGTTCGATTTCACACGAAATAAACACGACCAAATTCCAAATTTTAAATTGTTTATACGATCAGAAGAGAACAACAACAACAGTTGAGAGCAGCTGCAGAACAAAAAGCTCCTATTTCCAGCTAAAGCATAATAAATAAGACTATAAAACTCGTGCAAGACAAAACAGAGAGAAGCCTTCAGCAGCGCGATAGTGATACCTACTACAAAACGATACCGAATATGATGCCCAAAGGCAGTCGACGAAAACAAAAGTAAACAAAGGCGCAAAGGCGAAAAAGAGACTCGGACTCGGGGCATGCATATGCCAAAAATAAACATTCACTGCACAAGAAACTCTCAGACTCCAATTACGAATTGCAAAATGGGCAAAAAACGAAACTGGCAAAAAGACATAAAGAGATTGCCCCAATGGAGGTGATGAAGGGGTGAAGAGGGGTAGCTACATAAAGTATAAATAAGCTTCAGATATTTCAATGTGTTTAATATTGCAATCAATTGGAGAGTGATCACAGCGAAGGGGAAACCTATGTCCAGGAAAGCTATACAGGCTATTGAAAGCCCCAGTGACCATAGACATTTCTGACATACAATGTTTTAAATTTAGATACTTCTAATGTTGATACATTCATCTAGAGAGGATTCTACAGTAGATACATTTATCTATAACGATACATTTATCTATACATACACCTATCTATAGAGGATTGTACAGTATCTATTAAGAATTAATAAATTTAGATAAACTTATCCATTGACACTTCCATCATATATACTTATACATATAACTACACAAATCTTTGTGTTAGGCTAACAATTTATCATTCACTTGAGTTTTATTTGCAGGGCACGTGCTATTGTTATTGTTGTTGTTGTTGTTGCACTACCTGCGCAACATTAGAAAGTGTGTTACCATTTATTTAGTTCATTATATTCTACAATTTATCAATGAGCAAACAATTGATATGAGACAATGATTAAGTATTGTGTCGTAATTAGATTACCTGGCACCTGTAACTACAAATACAAGCTCACGCCGCCTATGCAAACACACAATGCGTGTGTGTGTATGTGTGGTGGTTTGTGCTAGTTTCGTTCATTCTGCTTCTACGGTTACTTTTTGGGATCGTTTGGCCCACATACTTATGTACATACATACCCCTTCCCCCTACCCCTCTCATTCCTTCTAATTCGCCTACACTTGTGTTTTCTTTTGCTGTTGGGTTTTTGTTTTGGTTTTTGTTGAATTTACTTTTCGACTTCTTTTATTTATTTTGCGCACCTTCTCGGAACTTGGAACTAATTTCATTTCAAGTCTTGTTTACCTTTTTTTTCTTATTTTTTTTTTGGAACACGTTTCTCTTATCACTTGCACTGAATGCAATTGCATTATTGTGTTGTTGTTGCTGTGTTTGTTGTTGCTTATGTTTTATGGGGCAATACATAGACATATTTGGTTTATCTGTCCCCATTTCTGTGGTATTTGATAAGCTAAAATTGTGTGGAATGTGCATATCGATTGAATTTAGTTCAGATAATTGAAACCGCTCTAAGATTACAGCAGAAATGAGCACAAAAAGCAGAGATATCAGCAAAGTTTATAGCAACTTTAACAGGTTATATTTCTTTATAAGGTTTACTAAATATGCCCCTAATTTGTGTAGTAAATTCTTCATATTTCCAATATTTCATTCTTTTCTGTATCTAAATTTGAGCTCAATTCTAGCCAAGCCAAAGTCAAATGAAACTCTTTATCAGTGACTCATGCAGCCAAAACCAAAATACAAAGTACAAAGTTCAGTTTACAATGGGCAAAAAAAGCAAAGCAAACAAAACGCAAGGCAAGGCGCCAAAATGGAGCTGCAAATTAACGTGGAAAATAAATAAGACAACAAAACGAAGGCAGCACAAACAACAAAAATAAAAGGAAAAACGTAAAAAAAACTGGCTGACTGCATAAAGAAGGTGTGTGTGTGTATGTAAAATAGTTTGTACACACGTGTGTTTGTGTGAGGTGTGTTGTGGTAGTGGTAATTGCAGTTGTTCTTGTTGCGGTGGCGGTGGGCAAGACAACAACAGGCAGTACAATGACCGAAAGTAGCTAAAACAAATGCGAAATACTAAAAACCCAGGCCTGTGTCTCTCTCTCTGTCTCTCTTGCTCTCTCTCTCTATCTCTCTTTTTCCTTTTGTGTCTCTCTCTCTCTCTCTGTTTCTATCTCCCTACATGCCATAACACCCGCAGCGTGGCAAAACGTAGTAGAATTAAGTAGTAGTATGTAAAAGCTACTCTACTAAGTAAGTACACACTTATAAACCTGTTGTCAAAGCGAATAGCAAAAGCAGAAACAACAAAAACAGCAGCAGCAGCAACAACAAATCGACGTTGTAGAGCTGCACTAAAAATTCCGATCTTCCAGTCGCCGCTAACGTCAACGTCGCCGTCGCGCCGGCGCTCGGCTCCAATGGAGTGACTCGCGAGTCGCGGCGACTGCGCGCTCAACAAAACAGGTATAACTGTGTTTGTGTTTGTATGCGTGAGGGTGTGTGTGTGTGCTTGTGCGTGTTTCTTTGTATGTGTGTGTGTGTAAGTGGAGAGTTTTGAGAGTTGAGTGTGGAGCACAGCCCCAGCAACATCTTCACGAAACGGTCGAGCAAAATGTACGCTGTGATAACCGTACGCGACCGCGGCGCGTACGAAGAAGAAGGTGAACAGCAAAAAGTAAAGCAGCAAAACACAGAAAAGAAGACAGAGCAAGCAAGAATAACAACAACAACCATGAATGTCGACGCACCCTTTTCTTATTGTATTGTTGTAGAGCTGCCGTTGCTGCAGTCTTGTTGTTGTTGTTTGTGAAGAGATTGAAGCGCAAAACCACATCCGAATTAGTGTAGCGTCTTTTACCTATGCAAGAACGACAACAACAACAACGACGACGAAAGCAACAATGCATGCAAGTATGTGTGTGTGCAAGGGAGAAGCAAAAGCTATAGCGGGTGGCGTTCGACATTCTCCACAGAAAATACGAACAAAAAAGCGGAGGAGAAAAATGTAGGCAAAATGCCGACGCCGTTGGAATGTTACTTTTGTTGTTGTTGTTGTTGTTGCTAAGCCGGACACAGCAATTGTTGCTTGTTTTCTGGGGGAGGCCAACTGCAAATGCATTTTAAATAATCGTCAACTCACAATATATAATTAAGAACAGCAGGCGCGGTTATTGTTGTTGGCATTGTGAATTAAATTATTTTCTTGGCTTACTCACTCACCTATTGGCACGTTTCGCCGCCGTATCCAAATCCCAGAAGAACACGTTTATAATCCGAAAATAGAGTTAACAATTATACACAAAATTTTTGCACAAATATTAATACACATATAAACAAAGCTGCCACGCTTAATTAAATTAACGCAGCAATTAAATATTTTTGTTAACTTTGCCGTAGTTGCTGCACATTTTGACGCACAGATCGCGCAGCAGATCGACGATCGCTGTGCAAAGCAAATAGAAAAAACAGCTTTAAGCACTCGTTTCGCACTAACTTATTTATTTAATTATCAAAATTTGCACAAAACTTTACACTTGTTGCGTCGTTGTTGGTGTTGCAATTATTTTCTTGGAAATTCAACGAATTTGTAAAACGAAAACGAAGCGCGAACCACGCGCGTAGCACATTTGAAAGCGACGACGTCTGAATTGGAACTCAAAGCGGAAAGCGAAACGAAACACCAATGCAAACAAGACGAATCAAAACACAAAATGAAATGACAAGAATCTTATCGATAGTTGAACCATCGGTAATAAAGACACGAAAAATAAAAGTCATCATTGCCGACTGGTTATGAAATGTTATTGGGCTGTTATGTTAAAGACAATTCTGTAAAACAGGTAGCTTTGCCTGGAATGTAAAATTACATTCGTTATGTTATTGGTTTGCAGAGTCAATTAACAGAGACGAATAGAGTCTGCAACAGTGGCTGTTAGCGTTCATCGATATCGATATCACATACACGAAGAATACAACAATAAAGCCGAGCATTAATTAATAATAAACAACTTTATTAAAAATTATACACTTCAAGTAATAAAAGATACATTTCTGAAGAGACGACACTATTTATTTTACACAAAAGTTGTCTTTTATAGTCCTACTAGTGAGGGGCATAAGATTCTCACGACGCAGCCTTGAAGGAGCTCAAATAAACATAAACCAATTGGAAGAAAATGCAATTAAATGATTGAAATCAAAGCAAAACTGGTACGTGCAGACTCGGCAATCTATGCAACGGGCGAGTGCGTTGAATGTTTAATAGAATTCACGCATAAAGTGTTTTCCGAGGAGCAACAAAAGGCGAGTGAGCGAAATGCCAACGCTGCAAGGTAAACAAAAGAAGAAAATTAAAAAGTTTAAGTGAAAATAATGAAAGAACTTATGCATACAGTTTGGAGAACCTTGCCTGGGCGTCGGTGCAGCTACACTGCTATCGCAAAACAAGCTACACCACTTCATTGTCAGACAAAACGGCAGAATTGACTGAGCTTATTGGACGAACTGCACTGGATTCAGTGACTCAGACGCCAGGCGAGGTGATTGTGGCCACTAAGCCAAAGATTCTGTTCTGCGATCTCAAGTTGCAGCCGGGAGAGACTAAGATGTGTACGTGCCGCCCAGCAAAGCCTCAGCTACCTCGAATAATTGCATATTTACTTCACAGATTTCTTCAATGAGTTTGTGCCTCGTGATGGGCCACCCACGTATCGTGGTCATGACATCCGCTACTTTTACAAGATCACCATAGCGACGCAGCGAGTCAAGTCCAAGGTGCAAACACTGACGGTGCCTATACGAGTACTGCCCATACCGCTGATAGCTCGACAGGATGAGCTGCCTGTGACGGTGGAAACCAATGAGGAACTGGCGCCCACGAACCCCTTTCTCGAGAAGCGTGAAATAAGCGAGCTGGAAATCTCCTGGCATCACCTCAAGGTGACAAGCTACCTGCTAATCTCTGTAGGAATCAATTAACCTTTCTCCCACTCCCGCAGAATGTGACCGCACGGCGTGCTCCAAAGTTCTATAGGATATCGAATAAGCGGGGATTCGTTGGTCGATTCTGTCTGTTCAAACCGGCCTATAAGCTGGGCGAGGATATTGTGGGTAGCCTGGACTTCGGTAATTGTCAGGTGCGTTGCGTGCAGTTCTCGGTAAAGCTGCAGCAACAGGAGCTGCCCATACGACCGCAGGCGGAGCAGCAGCAAACATTGGCCGGTGATGATGCCTCCTCTGTCAACTCCTTCGATATGGCAAGCATAGCCAGTGGAATTGCTGTTGATAATATGCATAGATCGGAGACATCTGGCAGCGCTAGGAACAAGGAGGAACCCTCGCCAACGGGCAAATTGACCACCATATCCACATCACATCAGGTTCGATAGATAATTTGTCTAATCTCCGATTAGGAATCTCATTAAATTCTCTATTTAAGGTCTGCTATGCCACACTACAAACGCAGGTGGTTGTGCCCATTCCGTTGCATGTGACGCCCACATTCCACACGGATCTGGTGGATGTCAAGTGGCGTTTGCATTTCGAATTCGTCACCAGCATTATGATGGATTTTGGAACTCCTAATCCCGTTTCTGGGGAGCTGACAGCGCCCGCTGAGCTGCCCGTCGAGACTATGGTGTGGAATTTACCCGTTACCATCTATGCTGCTAATCCGCTGCAGATATATGCTCCCAATCAAACCTATAATCTCTTGATTAAGTAAACATTTAATACATATCGTGGCAATAAATAATCTGTAAATAACACTTGTTGCATTTTCTTTTAAATTTCCGATTAGTGGCAACTCTGTTGCTGCAACTTAACAGATTTAATCGATAGTTTAGCCATTGCAAATGAATATTAATCGCAGTAATTTAAAAAGAAACTGAATTGAAATTTCTTCCCTTATCCGAAATTAAAAATATATATGTCTATTTTGTTTATAGTTGTATTTATTGAATATTATTATTACCATAGTCCATTCGATTACTCGATTACACACTTACGTTATGTTAGCGCTGCTGTTAATTTAACAGTGTTGTCGACAGAACACAAAAACACAAACAAAAGCAATAAAAAACGAATCAAAAACGCAACGAAAAAATATTAGACAAACATGTATCAGGAATATCTAAATCAATTGCAATCCTCGCTGTTCCCAATGAACTCGGATCAGTTGAAGGAGTTGCTCAACAATGACGACAAACTGGATGACAAAGTGGACGAGGTGCTGGAGTCACTGAAATCACAGAAGGTTCGTTTTTTCGAAGAGAATCGCAGCAGAGCCGAAAAGAACATTGAAAAAGAGCCACAAATAATCGAACTACGCAGCAAGCTGGCTGAACTCACCGAGGAGTCACGCACCACCTGCACTGCAGTCCAAGACTTATTGTCACAAATTAAAGAGAAAACGGGCGGAGTGAGTCAGGAGACAGCGCTGGCTCTGCTACAGACCGCGGCCTCAGAAAGCGAAGAAAAGACAGAGGAATGCGCCAAGAAGTTCACAGACAACGAAATCAATGTGGAGACATTTCTCGATGAGTTCATCAACGATCGTCGTACAATGCATCTGCGCAAGCTGAAGGCAGAGAAAATGCAAGAGCTGATACGAAAACAATCTGCAGCTGGACAGCGTCACAGTACACACGGTGGTGGAGGTGGGGGAATACCCGCCTATGGCAATATACATGGCAGTGGCTTCTATCCATCCGCTGGCAATGTGCCCTATCCCATGGGACCCATGATGCCGATGCCACCGCCACCATCACGACCCTACTGAGAGAGAGTCGCACATAGTCTTAGTCTGCGGATGCTGCCATAGCGATCACGTCAGGGGGATGAGTCACCAGCGAGTGCTTTGTTGATCTATCTATCTATCTATAACACCTATAACACACACATAACTCTAAATTCTATATAAAATAAAGAGAATCTTTCGCGCTTCTCGAGTTAAAAACTTTTCGTGTTTATTTTGAAATATTTCCATATTACATTCGGTTTTGTTTACTCCTGTTTTAAGTACATAGGCGGCTCTTCTTCATATAATAAACACTATTCCCTATGATAAACAGTATCAATAATATAATTAAGCAAAATTAATAGTACATTGTGTGTGTGTTAAAAAATAAAATTAAAGTTTTAATTGCAAACAAACTTTGTTTTTAAAATGAAGCCAAAGGCTAAGCGGCATGTTCAACTTGGGCTTAGTATAGTAATGAGTTTACTAATTAGTAAGGATTGGAAGGAGTGTGCAGGTGCAGGTGTAGGTGTATGTGTGTATGTGCAGTTGCAAGTGTGTTTGTGAGTGTTTTTTATTGATTGCTTTAGTTAAATCTTAAGACAAATCAATTGACGTTCGCCTAGCTTAAGTTTCCTCTTTAAGATCTGTTAGTCTTTTGAATTCCAACGCTTCTTCTCGTGCATGCATCGTATATATATTGTAGTATATACACACGTATCTTTCTATATGCATATATGCAAAATGTTATATATAAAATATGTTCAATTTGTTATCTTTGTTCCGGCCGGTTTACACTTTAAAAGCTTGTTAAAACTATGCGCGTGTTTCCTCTTCTTTCTACTTCTCTTGTTATTCTTCAAAAATATATATAAATATGTTAACACGCAAAGAAATACGCTTAAAATTGTTGGAATTGCTGGTGGTGTTGGTGTTGCTGTTGTTGTTGGTGATGGTGTGGGCGGTGATGCTGCTGCTGTTGTTGTAGCGCCATCATGACGAACCAAATTCCTTCATCCATTTCTCGTACTTGTCCAGATCCGCACGGGACACACTCTTGTTGCAGCGACTAATGGCTTCGTTAAAGTCCTTATTGGACACAGGCAGATCCACTTCCTCCGTGGCCAGTTGACGTATTTGCTCGGGGGTAAGTCCAGCTATCTTACGTCTCATGGACATCATGCTAGCCTCCCTGAAAAAGAAGCAACCAATTAGAGATCATGCCAATCTGGTTTGGATTCCCACCCTCCCCATGCACTCACCTGCACACATTAGTTATATCGGCGCCAGAGTAGCCCTCCAGCTGATTGGCCACATAGTTCAGATCGACTGTGTCATCCACCTTGACCTCACGCAAATTGATCTTTAGGAGCGCCTCGCGTCCCTCGTCTGTGGGCAGTGGTATATAGATGCGTTTCTCGAGACGCCTTCGCAGCGCCTCGTCAATATCCCATGGGAAGTTGGTGGCTGCCAGCACCATAACCACCTTTGCCTGCTCTTCACCACCGCCCACGCCATCCATTTGCACCAGCAACTCGGATTTGACGCGCCGCGATGCTTCGTGCTCCGATTCGGAGCCACGTCGTGAGCACAACGAGTCAATCTCATCAATAAAGATTGTGCTGGGCGCATAGAAACGCGCCATTTCGAACAGCAGACGCACCATTTTCTCCGACTCCCCACGGTACTTGGACGTCAGTGTGGCAGAACTAACATTAAAGAATGTCGTGCCGCATTCAGTGGCCACCGCTTTGGCCAACATCGTTTTGCCCGTGCCCGGTGGGCCAACCATTAACACGCCCTTCCAGGGACGGCGAATGCCCTGCAAAATAATATAAGACGTGGATAATATAAGACGTGGATGACATCATAAATTTGGTAAGTAGTAAGTAAAACAACAATTCCCGCTATATGCAACAGTGTTGCCAGCGCAGTAAGTGTTTCCACTACATAATTAATATGCAAATTGTTATCTCGATTTATCGAGTAGCCTATTGAGCATTGATCTATTGTCAATAAATCAATATTTACAGATATGCAGCAGTGTTGCCTAGTCAGCCTTTTATCGGAAAGTTGTCGACGTGCCATCACATAATTGTTATGCAAATCGTTAATTCTGGGAATCGATTTGCCTATCTAGATTTAATAAGTTGCCAACAGGATTAAGAAATGAATTAATATTCGTGATTGCTGGCAACACTACTACAGACCTCACGTTATATACAATAAACAATTTGAGCCCACTGTGGAGCGATAAGAATCAACGTTGACTAATGAATCATCTTGATACACTTGTAAATGACGCACCTTAAAGTAATCAGGCATCAACATAGGCAGCACAACGGCCTCCTCCAGCAGCCGCTTGGCATCGTGCAGATCGGCAATGTCGCTCCAGCGCACCTTGGGATCCTTTTGCAATATATCACGTTCTAAACGAGAAGATTAGGTTAGTCCATAAGGCACACTTAGAGCCCCCTGCCACCGCTACTCACCCAGTATATCCACAAGCTCTGCTTCGATGTGATTGTTTGGTTGAAATTTGCGCTCTTCCTCCCCTGCCTGTTGCTCGCCTCCTTCACCATCTCCTGCGGTGCCATTGCTGCCCGTTGCTGTACCATCCTCGTCTTTACTCTCATTGTTGTTGTTGTTGTTATTGTTGCTGTTCGATGTCGATAGTTTGCGTCCCCCGGCACGACCATTGGCACCGCCTCCTCTTGCAGTGCTCGCTGACGTCGAGCTGCGACTATTACGCGCTGTTCCTGGTCCACCATTGCGTGCAGGAATCTGTGAAATTGTATTGGGTCTGCCTCCTCCGCTGCCGCCTTGCGCAGTGTTCACTGTAGTTCGACGATTGTTAGTTGTGCTTGTGGCACGTCGACCAATTTGCTGTATGGACGGCGGTGGCTTCGGTGGTCCCCAGACATCGGGATCCTTTGGTGGCGGCGTCCATATATCCGGATCAGGTTTGAACCAAGCAGCGGGATCTTTATTCACGTTACTCTCCTCGCTCAATTGCGAGCGCAGCTTGTGGGAGAATTTAGTTGTCTGCAAATCTAACGATATGTCCAGCAGTGTGCGTTGTATGGCCTTTATTTTGGCATGTTCCTGATTGATCTGTTGATTGATCTGCCAATGAGAAGAAAACAAATCAGAAAGAGGTTTTATGTGGAGCTCTACTGTCACTTACCATGCTCCACTTGCCCTTGCGCATGGGATCCACAGTGCTCTTAAGCAGGCGCGCCAGCATGCCCTGTTAATGAGGTTGGAATTAATGAGTATAGATGGAATCCTTTCTAATACTCTACCTGTAATCCCTCATAGTAAATGCAGGCCGAATCATAGTTTCCCGTCAACGCCATGTCTCGCGCTAATTTGGCATTCTCGCATATTTCTTCAATTGTAGTTTTGGCCATTACGGTCATTCCTACGCAAGTGGTTGTCTTTTGCTTGCCACCTCGCAGTAACTGATTCGGAATCGGAACAGGTTGTTGTCATTGTAACCAAAAGAGAAACAAAGATTAGTGCCAATTAAAGGCATAGGCATTCTTCTTCTTCTTCTACTACTTCTTATTGTTGTTCTTGTTATTGTTGTTGCTCAAGTGCGTAAGCTGCTCTCTCATAGGTTCGCTCTCTCTCATACTCCCGCTCTCTCACACTCCCTCTCTTTCTTGCTATCTATCTAGTCATTGTATAGTTTCTCTCACACAATAGAACGGAAGCAACGCAGCGGCTTTGTCACTCAGTCACACACACACAGGCACTCTCTCATATGCACACACACACACACGGACACGGGGACAATCGAACACAATCGCACGCACACTTGCAGGTAAAAATGGAAAGTGCCAGCCTCAAAATAACCGAAAATAATAAAAGAAGATAGCAATGGCAACGACCGAAGACAACTACAAAAAGTACTAAGTGCGCTAATTATAAGCACAATTGCCGCAGCAACCTCAATGCCCTCCCTCCTCCTGTTGCTGTCACCAAATTTAAAATTGAACGTGCAACAACTGCGACGCGCTCCCATTTCCGAGTATACGAATCTCAAATCCGAATCCGATTGGGAAAAATGTAATAAAATTATTATAAACCTTGCGGACGACAAATAAGGCGCTTGACCTTGTTGAGTCGTCGTTGTCGTCGTCGGTTGGGGCTTTTGAATAATTCTTTCAAGTCAACGACGTTTAAAACGTTGTATGCAAAAAATACAAAAAAAACCAACACACGCGCGCTCTCAAACACAAACACACACACACACGCACACTAGCATAAGCAAAGAAAAAACAGAGCTCAAATTTCCGCGGCGTTTAAGTTTCGTCCGACACACAAACACAAGTCAAACACACACACACACATGCACTTGCAATTACTTTCTGTTCGCACATAATATAACATTTGAAATAGAATTCAACTTCAGTTAATGGGCCTGTAATTTACACTGCATTTCCACTTGCATCTTAAAGTGATTTTTATTTTGTATGCGCGACGTGGGGGCGTCGCAACAGAGACGACGACGACGGCGACGTCGATGACGTTTATGTCGATATTGTTTTATTATTATGGCGGCCCATTTACTTACGGTTATGGACATTAGTACTCTGGCTTTGTTACACGGCGTTACAAACTCAAACTATGTTAAAAAACTTTATTTATTTAAATATTAAAGCGATGCGCCAGCTTAAAGAAACGGGTGCTGCGACTTCTGCGGCGATTGTTGTTGCTTAATACTAAGGCTGTGTTAGGGATGGTCACAATACAAGGTAGTTGTTGCATTCCGATAGTTCACGATGCATCAGGTATGGGAGCACAACAAAGTGTACCTTTAGCACAATTCTTAAGTTAATATTTAATTGTGTATAACATAATAGAGTTAGCCAACTGTGCTTAGCTGTTTAACTAAGCAGTCAAATAAAATATTGCTGCTCACTATTCAAAAGCCAAACAAATTTTGAAAGTGTGGCAACTTTATAAAAAGTATTCTGCATCGATATTTAGTGTATGTTATCGAGTTATAAGTCACGGCAAGCAGTCAAACGATTGTTATTTTCTATCGTGCCATTCGACCGTACCTAGGGCCCCACAACAGATAACAAAAAGAGCACACTGCTAAGGCCGCCGTCGACTACTAAGTATTTTGGCTTAAGTTATTTGTTAAATTTAGCGCTTACGTTAAGCGACGGCGCCCAAAATGACAACGCCCACGCAAGAAACACTTGAAAAGGCCTTGAAAAGCGATATCAAGCTGCAAGCGGCGGCCAAACAAATTGCAAATGGTAAGTGTATCGCCTCCCTGAATTTTTAAATCAGCTGTTAATGAGACTTCTTTTGTCTCCCCAACAAAAACACAGAACTCACAGGGGGCATCTATGACATTTCGGAACTGGCCGAACAGTTGGGATTTGCATTAACTTCTCCAGATATCGAACAACGTGTTGCAGGCACAAATCTATTGTCTGCAGTTCTGACAAATCTCCCACGAGATGTCTTGAATGCAAAACAGTTGGAATTTCTTACTAAATTCTATACAGATCGTCTGCGTGACCATCACAATGTGATGCCAGCTATCATAGACGGTCTCAGTGCTTTGGTGCGCATGAAGAATCTGCCAGCTGAAAATGTGCCCCTCATGCTGCACGCGTTCTTCCAGTACAGCACCTGTCAGTCGCAGACTCGGGGCGACCGCACTAAGCTGTTCAACATGTTCAAATTTCTGACGCTGCATTTCGAACCAGGTAAGTCCCCTGAGAGTGCCCTGAGAGAGTTGCCAATAATAATTCTTTAACAATCTTCCAGAGCTTGTAAAGATGTCCGGCGACTTTCTGTACGGTCTCATCAATTCCATAGACGGGGAACGTGATCCCCGCAATCTGGACCTCATCTTTAGTTTTATGCCAGACTTTCTATCACAATATCCACTGCTGCATTTAGCCGAAGAGATATTCGAGATCTTTGCTTGCTACTTTCCCATTGATTTCAATCCCAGCAAACAGGATCCTGAGTCAATAACACGTGATGCACTCGCCGAGAAGTTAAACAGCTGCCTGGTGGCCAACGAAGAGTTTGCCGAGTGGACAGTGGCTCTGGCTGTGGAGAAACTGGACAGCGATTTACAGGTGGCCAAGTTGGATTCCATTGAGTTGCTGGTAAGTTTGCAGAACCTTCTATGGTAGATTAGTTGATTTGAATCTTTTAATGATTTAATTCCCTTTTGTTTTTCTCAGCATCAAGCAGCTCTCAAGTTCCAACCGACTGCTTTGGAGCCGCATTTCACACAAATCTGGCAGGCTCTCAAGGCGGAAACCTTCCCCGGCTCGGACAATGCGGATGTGCTGCGTTGTGCCCTGAAAACGCTGGCGGAGCTGCTGAAAAGTGCCGCCAAGGTGCCCAGCATAAGCCATAACTATCAGAGCACTGTACTCGGTGTGGTGCTCACCCACTTGACCGATGTGCATCAGCGTCTATTCCATCCTGCCGCCTCGATAGCATTGATGTGTGTCTCTGGAGATGCAACCTTTGCAGGGGATAAGATCCTCAACACATTTCTACTAAAGCTAAAGGAGTCGGAGATTGGCATAGACTACGATGAACCGCGCATACGGTACTATCACATCATATCTCAGGTCTATAAGCTTGCGGCTTTGCGTGATGCACTGCAGCAACTGGACAAGTCAATAGTGATGCCACTGCAGGATGATGTCATTGCCGCGCTGCGTCTGTGCGAGCGGGAGGATTTCGATGTTGCCAAGCAGGACATGGAACTGCAACGTGCCGCACTTTCTGTGCTCTGCGAATGCGCTCCGGCACTGGGTGAGGCACAGCGTGCACTCGTGTACAAGGCACTGGTGCAGCTCATCAGTCATCCACATCTCGATCTGAATTTCAAGCCATTAACCATCAGTCTGGGTGCACTGCAGCCCGTGGAACTGCAGTCGAATTTCATCGACATTTGCATGCGAAACTTTGACATATTTTCGGATTTCATCAAGCGAAAGATTTATGAAAATTTATTGCCTCTCATGCCACAGATGGCGTTCACACAGCGCATCCTCGAGTTGATCATGCAGCAGGTGTTCACAGCCCGAACTGGAGCAGAGCCACAGCGTGTGCTCGCCTTGGAGGCGCTGAACTCGCTGCTCAATCAGGAGGATAAACGTTTCATTGTGGAGTTGCAACAGCAATCGAATCTGCTGCACAAACTCATCGAACTGGCACAAAAAAGTGAAAATCTTCCAGAGGAATCACTTGAGCAAATTGCCGCCGCACTCAGTCGAATTATGCAGCAACTGCCGCTGTCCGAGCAGAGCGCCATCGTCAGTGAATACTTGCCTGACCTGCAGCTGCAGCTGGCGGCGCATCTGTTTGTGGCCAAGGGATTGTTGGGCTACTTGCACAAGGATATCACGCTGGACGATCACTTTGAGCGTCTGTTGGATGACCTAACCAATTTATCCCTTAGTTCAGACAATGAGAACCTGCGCGAAACGGCTCATCATTTGCTCTGCAGCCTGGTCAATAAGATGGACAACACCCAAGCGAATCGTGACCAGATCAAACGCATAACCAGGAAACTCAAGGATGCTTTCAAGAAGGGCGATGAGCGTGCCGTCAATTTGCTGGCCTGGATAGGAAAGGGTCTCATGGTAGCCGGCTTCGAGGAGGCAGCCGACATTGTGGGCGATGTAAGTAGTGGATTTGACTATATAGTATCTATAACTGATCTAATGTGGCCTCTCCCTGTTAGCTATCGGATCTACTGGAGCATCCCAAGCTGGCCACCGCGGCCGCGTTGGCTTTTGACATTATTTCAGCTGAATTTCCCGAGTTGGATTTGCCCGTAATCAAGTTCCTGTATAAACAGAAATTCTTCCACACTGTCATGAACAAACTGGGCTCCAAGCTGTCCAGCTACTGTGAGCATCACATGAAGGCCTTCATCTATGTGCTCAAGGAGACACCGTACTCGGTGATTAAGCTCAACATTAAGCAACTGGGCCCGATGCTCTTTAAGACTCTGGACGCGCACAAGGATGCCAGTTCGCTGTGCATTGTGCTGGATATTTGCAAGAGCTTTGTGCAGCAGCACGATGATTATTTCCAGGCGCATCTGGGACACTTGATACCCAGCTGTCTGGAGTTGTCCAAGCCGCAGACGCAGATGAATATGGTAAGTAAAAATAACATCGAGTTCTGTCCAATGACTAAGCTAATCTCTCTCTCCCTCTGCCCCACACAGCAAGTGCGTATTGAAGCCTTGGAGCTGCTCCTGGAAATCACAAAGTATCCCACTTATGTTCTGTTGCCACACAAGGTCGACGTAACGCTGGCACTGGCACCGGCACTGGATGATCCCAAGCGACTTGTGCGTAACATTGCAGTGGATGCACGCAATGCCTGGTACCTGGTGGGCTCACCTGGCGGGGATTAACAAGCGACGATCACATTGTTAACATTGTTAAACCAATTGACAAATAGAGAAAATACTACGCACAAATGTTAATTAGAAATGTAATTTGTTTACTTTTATTCACTTTGATGGAGCTCAGTAGGGATGCTCGCATTGGGATCGCGCCATCAGTGCACATTTCTGGGCACGCTGCACAATGTCGGGACACCGTCGCTTGCGCATGAAGCGGCAGTCCTGGAAGAAGCCCTCGTTTCGTGGAAATCCGTGTGTGAAGTCCTGAAAGGTCAGCAGGCCCAGTCCCCAGATCTTGCCTCCCCTGAACTCGCCCTCATACTTCATGCCATCCGAGCGCCAAAAGATGCCGTTGCCGTGAAACCAGCCCTGATGGAATTCTCCTTCATATCTACAATCATATGACGATATATTCTAATCTATCATATATACCCTGCCTGCCCCGCACTCACTTGGCACCATCGGGAAACCACAGACAACCCAGGCCCTGGCTCAGTCCCTCCTGAAATTGTCCATCGTAACGTGTGCCATCGGCGAACTGCAGATGCCCTATGCCATGCTTCTGTCCACGTTGATTCCACTCGCCTATGTAGCGACTTGCATCCTCGTAACGCCAGCCGCCCACCTTGACGGCACCTGCACTGTACTGCTGGCCCTGTGGACCATGTCCTTGCCCACCCTGTTGATGGTGATGCTGTTGGTTCTCGATGCGTGCCGTGGTTACGCCCACGCTGCTCACTGGAATCACAATGTGGAAGCTACTGATGGAAGATATTCATCTCACTGTCAGCAGCCACTACTTACTGTCGTCATCATAGTCATCCATGGCCATATTTCTCTAGAGGAACGAAGAATTCCCCACGCAGACTGCAGTCGATGCTTCTCTAGCAGCTACTGAGCTTGCATTGTCGCCGCTGCGCTTGCAGTTGCAGACACTTTCTGTGGCTTCCACAGGGGCGCGGCGGCCCTGGTCTAAATCTAATTAGCATATTGAAGGCACAGTGGGGCAAGGCACAAATAAATTGCAAACTGAAAACATCTGCACCTATTTGAATTATAATTTAATTTAAGAATTCAACCAAAAAATAAACTTTATTTATTTATAAAAAATAATTCAAATGATTTAGATTAATTTATTAAGCTTCCTTTTTAAAAAAAGCCATTTGTAAATACAATTTATGGCAACATCTTTCAGCTAAAGTAAATAATAAAATAAAATAGCCAAAATTATTGTTTTTTTCTCTTTATTTGCCCCACTGTGCCGTGAATTCCTTATTTATAAACTCAAATTCCGATTCGAATATTGCCCCACATTGCGCTGTCCAACTGTTGCAGCAGTTTCTGTCTGCCTCGCTGCCTCGTTGTCAAGGCTGCGCTCATGGATAATACCCTCAGTAAGTAACGGTAAGTGGTAACCATGGAGAGGGCCAAAGACGCCACAACAAATCCCGGCGGAAAATTTTCATTTCCTGCAAACGGAAAACAGCAAACAGAAGAAAATGCTGCATCAGGGAATTATTTTGCGAGAGGGACACGTTACACGTACCATCTACAATCTGGTAAGTAACTATCAAAAAAAGCCTATCGATATCGCGATCACAATGACTCCCACCAATTAGATCAAGGACAAACGATACGAGGATGTTATCGAGTGCATTGTCAATTGCGGTGAGGCAGCAAACACCCGCGCAGGGCTCTCGACGTTGGGACACTGCTACTACCACGCCCAGAAATACGAGGAGGCGGCCAGCTGCTACGAGCAGCTCTGCCAGTTGGTGCCTAAGGATGCCAAGTACAGGTGAGCAGCAGCGAGAACTTTTTTGAGGTTATGTTATGGTCATCAATCATCCTTGATAGATTCTACTACGCTCAGTCGCTCTACCAGGCTGGCATCTTTGCAGATGCCCTGCGTGTGCTCAAACAGATTGGGGACAAGGAGACGGAACTGCATGAGCATTGCCTGCAGCTGCAGAGCGCCATACTGTATTCTAGCGAGGATTATGCGGGCGCACAGAGTCTGCTCAATCAGCGCGCTGGCGGAACAACCGAAACGTTGAACGACGAGGGTTGCCTGCTCTACCAGGCTGATCAGCATGAGGTGGCGGTGCAGCGTTTCCAGACCGCACTGCAGGTGGGCGGATTCAATCCACTGGTGGCCTACAATGTGGCACTGGCCCATTTCCAGCGCAAGCAACGTGCCCAGGCGCTGGACTACACCTCGGAGATTGTGGAGCGTGGCATGCGCAATCACCCTGAGCTGGGTATCGGAGCGCAGGTGGACACGGACGGCAGTGCGCGTAGTGTGGGGAATCCCATAACGATGGCCTTGTCGGGCATTACGCAGGCCTTGAATCTGAAGGCGGCACTAGAATATCAAGACGGCAATGTGGAGGCAGCACGGGATGCGCTGCTCGATCTGCCGCCGCGTGCTGAGAGCGAGCTAGATCCGGTGAGTCTGCACAACATGGCACTAACCGATGCCCAAGGACCTGTGGCGGGACTACGTAAGTTGGCCTTCCTCTTGCAACTAGGTGCCCCGGCCTGTCCCAAGGAGACGTTCGCCAACATACTGCTCACCTGCTGCAAGCACGAGCTTTACGAGACCGCCGCAGATATTCTGGCCGAGCACACAGATCTCACCTACAAATACTTGTCGCAATATCTGTACGAGCTGCTTGATGCACTGATCACGGCTCAGACCAGCGGCGAGTTGGCCGAAAAGAAACTGGGCACACTCGCCTCCAGCCTGTCGGGTAAGTTGCGCAGCTTGGCTGCACGTGTGCAGGAGGTGCGTGCCACCAGTGAGCAGCAAGCACTGCGGGATGCCCTCAAGGATTACGAGCAGGCACTTGAACTGTGAGTGGGAGGCTGCTTCTTTTGAGTAACCCTCAGCTAATCTCTGCTCTCCTCCACAGTTATCTGCCTGTGGTAATGGCACGCGCTTGGATCTCTTGGCGTGAGGATGATTTTCTAGGGGCAGAGCGTGAGTTTCGCTCCAGCGCAGAGTTCTGTTCCGAGAATGCCATCTGCTCGGTGTGGCGCCTTAATGCCGGCCACGTGCTCTTCATGCAGGACAAGTACAAGGAAGCTGCTGCCTTCTATGAGCCCATTGTGCGCCAGCACTCGGATGATGTAGGTGGCACAATCAATTTCAACTAGGAGTGCTTCTAACAATCTACCTCTCTCTCTATCTATCACCCTCTGCAGATCATGTCTGTATCGGCTGCGGTGCTGGCCAACCTGTGCGTGTCCTACATCATGACATTCCAGAACGAGGAGGCCGAGGAGCTGATGCGCAAGGTGGAGAACGCGGAGGAGCTGAAGGGCAATCAGGGCAAACAGTATCATCATTTGTGCATTGTCAATCTGGTTGTGGGCACACTGTATTGCGCCAAATCCAACTATGAATTCGGTCTCTCACGCATTGCCCACGCCCTCGAGGGCGGCTCTGGTGCGCGTCTCTATGCGGACACGTGGCTGCATGTGAAGCGTTGTGTGCTCGGCCTGCTCACTGGCATGGCCAAACAGAATATCATATTACCGTATTCTGCTGTGCAGGAGGTGCTTAACTTTCTCAAATCCTGCGAGGCATACGGACTCTTTACACCCGCCAACATTTACACGGCCACCGAGCAAGTGCCCAAGGAACCCTTGACCATTGGCCTAGAGGCCCGTAAGCTGCGACTGCTGCTCATCAAGCTTAGTGAATATGAGAATTATTAAAGGTGTTCTTATTCATTTTCACCTTATACTACGGAAAAAATAAAGATATTTAAATAGTGTAATTGAATTTAGGTATTTCTTAATCCCCCTAAGCAATCCCATTCAAAACGCCGCTCATTCTTTACAATTTTTTATTTATATTAATTTCAATATATGCTGCGTTGTTATACTGCGTTCTGTGTTGTATGATGCTGTGTTGCCTAAATGGATTACAAGATGTATATGAAAGATGATTATATTGGTGCTGGGGAGGTTTCTTTCTCTCCCTCTCTCTCTCTCTCTGATCTGTAGGCGGAACAAAAGTTCCAAACGAACTTCAGAACTTAAATACAAAATACGCAAGCAAGAAGAATTTTGTGCTGCCAAAACATTAACGTAGATACAGATTCATATATGTATATATATATAATATGTATATGTATATGGGTATTGGGGTTAGCTTAGGCCAGCACAGCCGATGTGGCCATCTCGCTGACGCCGCACGTATTGTCGCCACGATAGACACGATAGTAGCCCTGCTCTCCCCAGCGAGGTCCCCACGAGTTCTTAACAATCCAATAGGGCAGGGACTTGTGGAAGTTGGGATAGTCGGAGACGCCATAGCCGACAATCAAGACGCCATGATCGAGATTCTTTTTATTGCACAGTGGTCCCCAGGGATGTGAGACGCCACCACGATAGAACTGCATGGCGTTGGCATTGAGGCCTGTAAGAGAAGACAATTAATAACATTGTATAGTTTTAAAGAAGGAACAAACACTACTTACCAATTGAAATGGGTCCATTGCTGACCAACCACTCCTGCATCGCTGTCTCATTGCCCTTGGGCAGATCAACAAAGCCAGCGACCTGTACATGCGACAAGGTGCGATTGAAATGGCACTGCTTCTTCTTGGCCGCATAGGGGTACTCCGATTCGTATTCCAAGCCACCAATATCCTTAATTGCTCTACAAAATAAAAGGAATGATTAATATTGATTTAATCATTTTATTTTTGAGTAAATGTATCGACTGAGTTCAATTTTAATTACACAATATTGATATTAATTTGAGTTCCATTTACAAATTATTTGATCGATAACTAATACAGGCAATGCACCCATTGAGTATCGTCTCGTCAGCAAGAAACAAATTGAGGACTCAAACAGCGATAGAAATGGTTCGTGTTGCTTTTACGAGTTAACCGCCCCCGAGTATGAAGCATCGAGAGTTGAGACTTCGGTTAATAAACGAAGGAGCGGCTAACACGCTCCGTTATACGCACAAAGAGGCGGCTAACGTTCGTCTCTCAGTACAAACAGCGCATAGCATTAAAACTGCTTTAGTCGCACAACGAT
This sequence comes from Zaprionus davidi, assembly GCA_018903715.1. NCBI lineage: Eukaryota > Metazoa > Arthropoda > Insecta > Diptera > Drosophilidae > Zaprionus > Zaprionus davidi. Next base: position 8,589,753 of record JAEIGL010000003.1, read on the forward strand.
AAGCATGCGTGTACTACTCGTACTTTAACCTGTGCGATCGTTTTAATGTTGACACTCAACATATTGAGATTTAATTGACTTATTGACACTCAACATGTTGCGACTTAACTGTTAAAGCACACAGTATTACATCGAACATCTTCCATGTTGAGACACATGTTGAGACCCAGCATGTTGAGACACATGTTGCACGCAACATGTTCATTGCTTAGTTAAAAACCAGTAAAAAAGAAACAGTCGACCTTTGTTCCCGTGTAGTTTAATTTGTTAAATTCATACACATATACATATGCACATGCTTTACAATTATTCCCTACAGTTGGCGCTCACGCTTCGCGCTCGCCCGCCTCGTTTGTTAGCTGACAAAAGCATTTTATTTTATGCTCATACTTTCTTAAATAACTTCTGTCATTATTGTCCGATCGGATTGCAATTTGGAGAATAAGTAGATATAACTATCAGCTTAGTATATGTTAAAGTTAGAAAGTTGAATCTTTTATACAGCTCTTACAAAGCTCTTACAGGGGCGGTGGGCGTGGCACCTAACATTTGAAATAAACTTGATCAGCTTATAGTACACAGGAGTCTTCCTGTTAAATTTGGTAACTCTAGCTTTTATAAAAGCTGAAATCTGTGCGTTCACACAGACAGACGAACAGACAGACATGGCTCAATCGACTCGGCTTGTGATCCTGAGCAAGAATATATATACTTTATGGGGTCTCTGACGCCTCCTTCTGCCTGTTACATACATTTCAACAAAGTTAACATACCCTTTTTGACCATTTTCAATGGTCGAAGGGTATAAAAATGTATCGAAAGATTTGAATTTGAATTACGGAGTATCGATATGTATATCATTTCGATTTTTAAGGAAGACTCCATTATGTTTTAAAGAAAACTAAGAAAAGAAAAGAGTGAGTATGCTAGAAGTTTGCTTTGCTGTTAAAAGTATTATAAAGTCCATTACAATTAAATGATATAATGTAATTTTACTAACACGGTCACTTACTTGTAGGCATTGTCCATCAATCCACCATTACAGGCGCTATCGGTGGAATCGCAATCGAGTAGTTCCTGCTCGGAGAACTCCTGGAGATCACCAGTCTTGATGGCATACAGTCCCTCAATGTTGCCTGTGACACTGAATGCCCAGCAGGAGCCGCATTGTCCCTGATTCTTGACCTGGGTGACGGCGTTCTTTTGCCGCCAGTCAAAGTCCTTGGGCAACACACCCGCATAAGCGGGCACCGTAGCTGGCGCACCGCCCGTTGGCTGATTCTCGCTGCGTTGCCAGAGACCCGCTCGTTGTGTATACTCTGTGCTGGTCATGTCGGCGAATTCAGTGATGCCATACTTGGCACTGCCCATTTCATTGGCATTCAGCTCCTCGATGGTGCGCAGATTCTGGCGGAAGATGCGCAGGCGCATCTGATGCTCAATACTGTTGGCATAGCGACGCTTGTACTTGATCTGGAACTTGTGGAACAGATGATCGACCTTGTTGAGCGTATGATGTGCGTGTTTCTTGTGTGTCTTCTTCTCGGCCCACTCCACAGAGCGAGAGTGACGCGCATGCACCACAGGCTGATTGCGGCACTTGAACGTGACCTCGTGTCCCTTCTCTAGCCAAGGCTGCGCCCAGATCTCGACAATGCAGCGATGCTGTTCTTCGGTGCTATCGGTCAGATCCGCATCGATGCGGGTCAGAGTGCCCGAGACAACCTGACGCGATGCCGAGTAGACTTTGACAATTCTATGAGAGTTAAAATATTGCTTAGAAATGGCAAATATATAGTAGTAAAAATATGAATAACCTACTTGTAATGGGGTCCCTCGCCCTCCGTCAGCTTGTCCAGTGTTTTCTGCAGCTGGGCCTGGGCCTGTTTCTCGTCGTAGGGTTTGCCGCCGCCAACAAGCTGATGCACATCGTTCAGTCCTCGTTTGCTGCGAGATACCTATAAAAGAGAGAAATAAAAGACGAAGCAACTATAAAAATAAATCCGGTTTAATTTATTTGCCCCCGACATATTTATATAATCAATTATTATTGTATTCAATAGTTAATAATACAAATTCATTTTTTTTTTTTGTTCTTTTCTTTGTTTTGAAACGAAAATTTCGATAACTTTGGTTTAGTTGCAGTTGTTGCTCCACACCCTGCTGTCTCCTTTGCTCTCCGTTGCTCAGAGTCCACACTCTGCTGGCACAATGTAATCGTCCATTACCCGAACGATTCGCAGTTTACCCCGTCCATCGACACCAACTTGTCCCACTTCTGCTTCGATTTTTTGGTCGCCTCCTACACGATCATCCGTCTCCTCGGAGTCCCGATGACGAATCACCATGGCGGCAGCGGCCACAGCCTCGTTGCGTAGCCAACAGGTTGCGATCCATACATTGCGTAGACGTAGCAACGAAGATGGTTTCATATTTGCAAATAATTTCCTTTTGTTTCTATAAAATTTAAATACAATTCGCACAATCCGAAAAGGAATCTTCCAATGTAGAGTAATTGAACTGTACTTGTTTCGCTCGCTCTCGCTGTATGTCTCTCTCTCTCACTTTATCTCTGTCTCTTACGAACTGCTTGCACAATCGTAATCCTCCTTAATTCAAACAGATGATATTCCAAAGAAATAAATGAGAACAGCTAGTAGAAACTAAATTAAAATACCGTTTTTTTTCTATAGTATGACCTGCTTAAGTTTAAATGAAGAACGTAAATGAATTTCGACTTAAATATTTAAAGCTTTGCCTGCTCTATACACACATGAAATATGATAGATTTATAAACAGTATATTAATAAGAAATATCAGGTCTCAGGTCTCAGTTTGAGTTCGAATTGTTTGCAATGCGCTCGAGTTATTCCCAATACTCAAATTGGTTCTAGCATTACTGAAGTAACCCAAACTCATCTGTAGTCTCGTCTTGATTGCACCACCATGATCGACTACAGATGCAAAAATGATGAAATTTTTGCTACTCAAAAAGAGAAAAGGAGAAAAGAGGTGGAGGCAATTCACTTAGCTGGCAATCAGGAGAGCGCACACAGATGCGAGTAATCGCAAGCAATGAAATAACATTTCTAGAGACACATGCGAAGCTACACATGGCATACAATAAACCAAACCAAACCATTCAATGTACCCCGGACCAGAGCCAGCCCCGAAACCAATTAAACCAAACATTTTGCCTGGAAATTCGTTGTCTTTTCGGGGGCCATCGTGACTCGGCCTGGGGGGTGCTGAGCCTGAAGGGGCCTGTTCGATGGGAGCTTAAATGGCTGAACCTTTTCATTGTGTGGGCGTAAAATTGACGTGGCTGACCAGGCGTAGTTCGGAGTCCGGAGCACCATCAACAGCAGCAGGCAGCAGGCAGTGCAGGTGAACAGAGGTCGCAGATGGCAATGGAGAAGAGAGTGCAATGACAACAATACGAAATGAAATGTAATGGCAACGACGTGTGTATAATTAAAATACGTGTGCTGTGGCGCAGGGGGGGAGGAGCAGAAGGAGACGAGGGATGGGGAAACACTCGGAACGAACCAGGGATTGAACTCCGGCTTCTGTTTCCGTCTGACCTGTCGCGACATGAATTCATTAAGCGCCATGTTTTCAGAGCCTGTTCCATTCTGTCATGCTCTGTTTCAATGATAATCCCCCCATTCCCTCTTCGATTTTGTGTCATCCCAAACTGTCGTTTGGTTCGTTCGTTGCGTATTTCAATAAAAATTAAAACGTAAATAATGTCGCCACCCCATGCACCTCCGCCCCACCCTCTCAAACGTCAACCATCGCTCCCGGTCTATGGCAACAAATGGAGCGTAAAATTTATTTCGATATGTTGACAGTCGGATAGGAAGTGCCTCCTCTCCCGTCTCCTCTCGCCTGCCACCTGCAGGCACTTCATAGCGTTTACAGGCCAACGAATTAGGAGTTCCAATCAGCCTAATAAATTTCAAATGGTTTTCACCGAGCGCAATGACAGCATTGCTGGCCTGATTTCACATGCGATTTATGGAGTGTTCTAATCGGGTTAGGGAAGTACAGCAAAGGGAATACACATTATTGCACACATTTAAGGGATTAATTTTATATTTTTTGGTTATTTTTAACATCATTTCTAAGTATGTATCATGGCTGATTCCACAGTATTCGCAATAAGAATATGTTTTTGTACTTTATCTCAACTGAAATTCTACAAGATCTTTTGTTTTTTTACAGACTCCTTGAAGAATTTATAATAAAAACAAATTCTTTTTGTTTTATCTGAACGGGTTTGAAACAATTTAATAGAACGAATCCCGAAAATCCCGAAAAGAACTTATGTTTCTTGTGTATCTTTTTTTTCCTAGAATCTCCTGAGCAAACTCAACAATTTCAATTACAAACTTTTTGGGTATTATAAAATGTTTGAGATAACTCGTTGTTTCTAACGGAAGCGCGGTGAAGTAATTAAAAATGCATAAAGGAAGCTCATCGTGTATGATCCTACAGTTGAACCCATACTTAAGATTTTTGCAGCACTATCTTGGGCAGCAATCTTGTAGCCCCCTTTGTGCGGAGTACATTCACATCCTCCAGCACTGAGAGGTGAGAGGAACATTCCAACGTCAGTCGCTGGGGTGTTAAAAGTAGAGCATCAAGGATAATGAGAGCTCTTTTACAGCACTGGGCGCGCACCACTCTGTACGCTCTGTCGTCGACACCTCCAGCCTCTCTCTCTCTGTCTCCCTCACCCCTTGTCGCATACACTTGTTCCCCTTAAAGGCACTTGAGGTGGCCCCGCTAAGATACGTGTATACGTACGCAGGTGCTGCGCCAAAGGAACGATGGGTAACGGGGTAGGGGGGGGGGAACAGGGCACCTCAGGTTGGCCAGGCAGATGAGGCCAGAGAGACACCGGGCCGGGTTAAACAGATTGCGGCCGTAATTTGAAAGCGGAAACTCATTTGATTATTAAGGTGAAATAAGTGCTGCGCGGGGGAGCACCAAAAGAGGTGGGGGACAGGTAGCAAGGGGGGCGTTTCGGTTGGGTTAACCTGGCCACGCCTCGCCTTGCCACGCTACGCAGGAGTTGCCCAGGTGTGGCATGTGGCGCATTGAGGTGAGTGAGAAAAACGACGAGCTTAAATAAATTCAATTAAATAACATTTTCTTTTTATTGTTCGCATTTGCTTTACGAGTATTTGTATATAAGGCGAGAGAGAGTGTATATATAAGTAACATATATATATAAGACATTAACTGGGAGTGTGTGTGTGTGGGTGTGCGTAAGTGGGTGAGTGTGTGAGGAGAGCATGAGACATGATTTAAAAGGGGGCATGATAATTATTATTATATTCATATTCATAATGATTACGATGATGAAACCTCTGCCTGCTGCGCCTCCTCTTCCCGCACCGGCAACTGCTCCTGTTGCTGTTCCCTTCCCTGTTGCGGCTCCTCCTCCTGCTGCTCTCGCTCCTGTTGCTGCTGCTCCTGCTGCTGCTGTTTCAGCTCAGTGCGCTGCTGCTCGATGGTCTTTTCAAAATTAAACGCACCCACCGATAGGAAATCATCTAACCAACGTTTCTCATTATCATTGAGCTCCGCTGCTGGCGTCGTTGGCTTCGCATCGACCTCGCCAGCCTCGCCAGTGGCGGCTGCCTCATCAACGCTAATTGACGTTGTGGGCTCATTAGTTGGATCAGCCTGTGGGGTGTTCTGGGGTGTGGCTGTCGTGCTACTACTGCTCCTGGTGATGGTGCTGCTTGTGGTGAAGCCACTGTTGCCACTGCCACTCCTACTGTTGCCACTGCTGCTGCTGCTGTACTGTCGCTTGCTTTGAGTTGATGGCAAAATCTGCGCCTCCAGCTGAGCCATTTCGCTGTCACTCAGCTCGTTGCGTCGCCCGCCATTGAAGATGCTATTACTCACGTATTTGTCGTTGAGAGATTTTGCACGCTGCTCTGGATCCAAATCGGTGCCGACATCGGTGTCCAGCGCATTATCGGCAATATCACTGCAATTCGAGTTAACCAGTTCGCGATGCTTGTCACCCCATTGTGTGGTTATCCACGGTTTCTCCAGTATAACGAGGCGACAAATTGTGTCTGCATCCTTTTGTTTGGTATCTACCGCATTCAGGAGTATCTCATAGCGTACCCCATTCACAATTTCACGAAATGCATCAATGATATTGATAAAGTTCATCGAGAGTGGTAAAAAGGTCATCGCTATATTCTGTACACCAATTAAATTGGGCGATAGATACTCCCGTTCGCCGGGATTGAGGACATGGACCAACTTAATGGGAGGTTCGCTGATCGCTGGCTGCTCATCGTTTCGCTCTGCTGTGCTGTCGGTTGTCTGTGAGTGTGTGTGCGTCGTGTGTTCGTAGTTGTGTGTGTGTTTGTGTGTTCGTTTGTGTTGCAAAGAAAGACAAAAACAGAAAGCAAAACACATATGTATAAGGAGGATACACACACTAAGACAGAGAAATAGAGAGTAGGGGATGGGGGAGTGGGGGTGGTTTGACAATAACCCAGACCGAGTACATACTGTAGTTTTCGGGAGCATGGGGGATTAGTGTAAGTTCAGCCAGCAAGCCATGTATGGTTGAGAATGTGGGCTAAATGAAATGAATGTGTGCGTGTGTCTACGAATTTATGCATTTGTGTGTGCCACTCTGTAAGTGTGTGTGTGTGTGTGTTTGCCTTCACCATGGCCCGAAGCAAAGAACAAGCTTGGCAGAGAAAATGTTTAAAACGCTTATCTATAAAGTAAATCAAATTTATACAACAACAAACTACAACAAAAACAAATCAAGCAACAGATTTGCTGATTGGATTGTACACACTTGATTTGGGTTGACATCAATGGGATATCAAAATAATATAATGGTAATGGCACCGTAGATATTATCATTGCACATCTTGAGGAACAGAAGGCAACTCTGTCAGTTAATTTAATATTTCTCAACTCTAGGAATTCACATTACATTTTCTGTTTACAACATTTACATTGCCATTAACATATCTCTGTTAACAGCACTACGTCGTCCCTCAAACCTACTAAACGTATACGAAGTTTAACATTTGATCGGGCAAGATGACAAATTGAATACAGTCCATTAATAAACATATATCGAAATATCGAAACGGCATTCCATTCATCACCAGTAGAAGTCTATTTATTACCTAAGGGATTCTTGCTACGTGCTAAATACGTATAGAAATCTTTTCACTCTTTTCAAAACTTCAATTCTTTTCTCTCTCTTTCATTGGTCCCTGGAAAATCGATCCATGTAATTACAGACCGGAAAAAACCCCTTAAAAAATGTTGAAACTCTATTGACAGCGTTAATGGCGTGATGCTCCATCCAAATGCCACTCCCCCTTATGCACAGCTGCCTTTGCCGCTGCGGCCTAATGAACTCAGCATAATTGCAATTACATTGTGGCATAGAGACAAACAAGCCACACAGCGAAAGAGAGACAGAGACAGAGAGCGAGCGAATGAGATGGAAGACATTTGGCCAATCGAGTCAATCACGGCAACAACGCTTCGCTGAGCTTGTGGCAGGTCACAAAAACTAATTAACCATCGATGCAAAGTGAACCAAACCGCATTACGCCGCATCGCATCACGCCGCACCGCCGCCGCAGCGCACCACAATGCAGTGAACCGGTTTAAGGATTGCAACAAAACTCATCGATAAATGATGAGCCGCAAAATGCAGCAAGCAGCAGACAGTGGAACAGGGGGAGTGGGACGGCGTAAACAGACGGACGATGTCAGCAGACTCTGAATAATTTAAAAATCAAAAGCCCCGCAACGACCGACAGAAGAAACACAACTCACGCAAAAGGTTTCGCCTTTGTAAGCAAACAGAAACATTACACTGGGCGAAAAAAACGTGAGCTTGCCTAATGTGAGTTTAATAGTGAAGAGGGAAGCACAGATTTGTCCACAGAGAGAGAGAGGGAGCATATTAAGTCTGGCAAGAATTTTGCAATGCATAGAAGACATTTCTGATCCTATATATAGTAGTAGTCTAGTATAGTAAATACATCTATACTTTTATCAATGAATGTTTTTTATTTCAATTCCAATTTAACATTTTAAAAGCCGAGAGGATGATATCTCCCTTTACTCTATACTTTATATATATATACTATAATATATGTATACATATACATATATGTATATATATTATAAAACTTAACAGAAATACAGATTTTCATTGAACAATCAATGTAAAATAAAAATGTAAACTAAAATATTTCCCAACTTTTTGAATTCTAATAAATATTCACAATAAATCTACTAAAATTTATATACATACATATAAGAATAAATAAGGTACTTAAGCATCTACAACAGATTCTAAACCCTTGCAGGTTCTTTTATCCTCCGATCGTTCCTATGACAGTGATATATAATGGTGCAAAATATTATGTCTAACTTTGATTGGCACTGATAAGTTAAGTTATTTCTAATATTAGAACTGGTCTTTATAAAAAAATCTTCATTTCGGCCGAATGTTTGATGAAATTTTTATATGTATATTGTTTATATGCATATTATATAGTAAATATGGTTGCCACATCTTGATAAATGACAAAAAAAAAGATTTAAAAACCTTTGGCAATCCGAAGATAACCTTTCTATGTTTTTGCTCTTTAGTTTTGTGTTGATTTTAATATTGCAGAAATGTTTATCAAGAAAATGTTATTCAAAATATATGTATTTGTAGCCATAAAGCTAGTACCCTTAGTATCCTTTGCATCTCAAGTAGCCTTTGCCAATTAAGTTATTTACATATTTACCTTAATAATCTTTATAGTTACTGCTGTTTGCTTTGTCTCTCTGCTCAAAGTCATTAAGGCTAAGCAAATATTTTTTGCCCTGTAACAGCGCAGCGATTAAGCCGAGATTCAAGAGGAAGAGTGAAAGAGAAAGAGAGAGAGCGAGAGATGGGGGAACAAAGGCAATGAGAAGGCAGAAGAGAGAAGACAGTTTTGCTGACGTTTTGGTCGTTCATCCTCCATTCGACTGGCGGCTGACGTCTCTGTCTGCGTCGTGACAAAAAGCCGAAAACTGCATAAAAAACTTTTGACGGCAATTGCGTCATCGAGGCAGTCAACGCCAACAGCAGCAGGCAGTGCCAACAGCAGCAGCGTTCCCAGTGGCAGCTACACTGCTGCTTGGTTGATGCTGCAGCTGATTATGCTGTGTGGGGATGGAGGGGGAAGTTGGGTGATTTGATGGATTCGGTCTTGGCATTGTTTAAGCTTGTTGCTGCTGCTGCTTCAGCTGCCTCTGCTTCTGCTGCTGCTCCTGCAACTTGTTTGCAGCTTGTTTTTCAATTAAACTTTATGGCACTTTAAGCAACACCCCAAAGTTAGCATACGATAACAGGAAAGATGACTGCAGAGATTGAATCTCCTGCTTGGTTGGTTGTCCTGGCAACTGAATGCAAAAGCGCAGCCAACTTCACGCTGCAGAGTGCAGCCTGGCCAGTCGTAAGCTCTTTTGCATAGTTAATGCACTTGTCTGCAGCAAAATGCATCAGGAATTAATAGCGAAAGCTAGGAGAATTTGCTTGCTGCCTGAAAGTCAGCACCAACCTAGCTCAATCCCGGTTAACCTTATCCGTTTAGGTTAATTAGATACAGTTTGGGGAGGGACAAGTTAATAAAGGTAATGTTTAGGAATAGCTTGAGGAATACATACACTTTCTGTTCATATAACATAATTATTGTGTATGTTTTTTTTTAATGTGTTGTAAAATTTTGCAAGAGTTTTAAATAGTAATATATACATATATTTGATTGTAATTCGTGCTACTGCAATAGTTGCCAGATGAAAGAAAAACATTAACAGGTGCTTAACAGCTGCTCAGAATGCAACTTTACAGCTGCTTGGAAAAGTAATTCAACAGCTGATTCTAATTAATATGACTACCTTAACTATCGATATCAAATAATCAAATTTCAAAAGGTATTTATAGTTGTAATAAATACTTACTGTTAATATTCGAGCAATTAAAGGTGTTTAACAGCCGCTTAGAATATTCAATTAACATTTTATTGCATATTCCAACTATCAATAACAACTAATCAATTACAAAATGTATTTAAAATAGTGATCTACCGTGAACAATATTGATGCAAATGCTATTGCGTAATTTTTGCTGGGAAGGTGTTGATTCCACTATTTACTCTGCCAGAGCTGTAGTGCACATTTTTTGCCATCAGCTAAAACTTTATAATTCTCTTTCTATGAATTACCATGGATACTGGATGTCATTATGCCATACCGTACATATAGACGACATAAAGTCATGACTCCCATACAAACTTTTCCCATCTGACAACTGATGCGAAAGTCCTCCTGATGCCGCTGCCTCTGTCTCTGCCTGCCAGCAACTGGCTGTAGTGCTCTGTAAACAGGCTTTTGTGGGCGGAAGGCGACGACGCGTAAGTAGGATGAGAGGAGATGAGATTCCAGGGCGAGGGAGGAGAAGGAAGAACGGGTGTAGCAGCGCTTGGGTATTAACTGATGCAATGTTGAAAAACTTTAATTGCATTGACGTAAATAACAACATCAGGCAAACGAACGCTCTTTGGGAGAAGAGAGAAGCCTCATGGTAGAGCAGAGCTCGGAGCAGAACGCACGGTTCAGTGTTGCACGCTGCACAGAGAGCGCACGGCAAATTGCAAATTGGCAATTTGGTATAAATTGTTGATTTTAATTAAGCTTTAATTAAAACGCTTTACCAACGTATAAATAAATAAACTTACCAAAAAGCCAAAAGTCTACAGCTCTTATTAACATTACGAAATTTATTTATTGCCAGCAGAAACCGACACACAACACACGCACCACGCCCCCGGGGCCTACACCGCCCACAGATCTCAAACCGGTATTATCCAAAGTGTCAACACATCTTTGCCTGGTGTGCGCTCTTTGGGTGATAGTTTCAACGCCCGAGGAGATCCGAATCCGACTCGGAGTGTTGCCTCTGTCTCTGTGTGTGCGTGTGTGTGTGTCTTGTGTAAACTGTAACTTTTATTTCTCGCTCTCAAGGTCAACGCTGGGTGCGCTGCCATGTTGCCAAGACACCAAGTCGCGCTCTTAAATGATGATGGGCGCGTGTTTAGGAGGTTTTTAATGACCACATTTGCCTTGACGGCGCTGGCTTTCTGCTTTCTTTCCTTGCGGAAGATGAGAACCAAGAACAATCCATGCCTAAGCCCCACTCAACGAGTTTTCATTCTCTGTGTTTGTGTGTGTCTGTTGTGTGTGTATTGTCATTGGGTCACGGATAAACAAGCTTCAAAATTTCTTAGAAAATTAGTTGAGTAATCGGCTCTAATGAAGCGATGAGTCGTCTAATACTTTGAAGTTTATATTTAAGTTATGATATACTATAAACTTGTTTAGAAAGGTTCTTCAACCTTAGCAAGAACTAAGAATTTATATAATTTGTATCGTCACAAAGTTGAGTAGTTGTAATTGAAGTGATGAGTCCTCGAAGTTTGTTTATGAACGAGAAAGAAAAAAGCGTGCCGATTTCGAACGATTGTTCCCATGGGAGCTATATGTTATAGCGATTGAAATTTAATGTATGCCATATAGATATACCCTCTGCAAGGGTATAATAATTGTAAAAATACTATGAACATCTTTGATACACTATAATCTGTATAGTATCTTAATAAGAGCTATGAAGGACCTAAAAGAAACTCTATTAAGAATTTATCTCACTTAATTAGTGACAAGTCTAGAATTTCATATGAAAAGTCAGGTTAAATTGAATGAAAGTTCCTAAATGTAGGCTTTATTATATCGTAATGGTTTACTAATTGCCGAGTATTATTTTAAACATTCATTAGACAATAAATATGTAAATATTAAAATGAACCCTCACTTATAAAGCACAACACACTCAGTTATGCTTTAATGTATTCACATATTTATAAGGCACTTGCATGCGGTACACCTCAAACTGATTAATGACTATCAGGACTAATTAATAATGCAATCGAAATTGCCAACTTGTTGTAGGCCCTACAACATGCACATAATTAATGAATATACTTAATAATGACTGCGCCATTGTTATCTTGCGCTGACTGCACTCCCAGCACCCCCAAGTCGTACTCATCGCACACATATGTACATTAATATATGTACATCTACTTACATATTCACATCACTCAACACCCACACCAGCCTTCTCACGAGTGTGTGTGTGTGTCTGTGGGTATGTGTGTGAATTGAGTGAGTTCTAAACAGCTTGAGCTTGTTTAAATTCCCAATCACACACAGGACACAATCTCAATAGCTCGAACCGCTCGACCCTCTCGATTCTATGGCAAGCTCATTATAAACTTTGCCTTCCATATTCCCCTGAGTGCTAATTTGTGCCCTACGTGTGGGTGTGTGTGATTGTGAGTGTTTACTTTCGGTCCTTGGGGAGTGAGAGGAAACGATGTTCTGGATCGTTTAGTGGGTTCAATAGCGTAATTTCCATTGGCATTTGCATTAAGCGGCAAATCATGTTCAAAATTACACAATGACTCAATGCGATTGAGATTGAGATTCGTTCAATGTTTTCTTTATATAGAGAAACGTGAATTGGCATCAGCAAAATTTCAACAAAATAATTTGCATAAGAGCGGAGAAAAATTAAGTGAGAGAGAAAGAGGGGGAGAATGAGATGAAGAAGGAGAGGATTGCTGACAATGTGTAGACTAGATTCAAACATTCGCAAAACAGATGCCATTTGTCTTTGTGAATCATTCGCATGTGATTTCCGAAATGACAAAAACAGTCGGACGAGAGTCATAAAACCGCCTCGAGCAATTCTTCTAATGCCCACCTCTACCCGCCCCAACCGCACTCCGCATGAACTTCGTTGCTTCTAGTTTTGCAATTTGGGAGCAAGTTTTGTCTCCGAAACTGACTGAATGAATATGGATATGGACACGAGTATGAACATTTGCTCATAATATAGACGTATATATGTTTATTTATTCATACATACATATATTTGCACAGTTCCGCATTTTATTCATTTATGTAAATAAATATTTTTATGCAGTGTACGTTTTCAGTTTGTTAGCATATGGAAATCTCTGTCAGTTGTTTTTTGTCTTTCCTTTATTATTGTTTGTTTTTTTTTTTTTTTATTAAATTTTGTTGTTTTAGTTTAAACCATATTAAAATACCCTATATGGTAGCTTAAGTTCTATAAGTATTTAGAATTCAGAATGGACAACTTTTTAAAAAAAGTTTATATCAGTTTAAAACTTTTCAATTCTACAAAGTTTTAGGCAAACTATTGTACAAAGGGTATCTTTGTGTGCAACCTGAAATTCGCAGAAACTTTCAAAATTAAATGATATGAAAATTCATGTTTTTCGGTAGCATTTAATTATTTAAGATTCTCGAACTGCTTAATTAAATTATTATTTTAATTCCTTGATTTATTTATGATGTACGACGAGAGGTTTTTTTTGTGTGCTGCCGAATGAAAGCGAACTAATTGATATTGATGATGCTGTTACCCCCTCGGCTAGCGGCCGCCTTTTAATGGGGAGGCTTTTCCTACAATTTGTTGCTTCGCTTTGTATGCCCCACATTGACCTCGAGTCATCAATCTGATAAATGTATGTACAGTTGTACGTACGTACGTGTTCTGTGTTTGGATTTATGTGTATTTTTTATTGTTGTAGGGGTAGTTTGACTTTAGCACGTGACTATGATATACCACAATCTTTAGATAATAGATTAAAAAACTTTGAACATACTTTACAAATCGAAAGTTCGAAATTATCGATTCAAATGTCTTAATTTGTTGAAATTGTGGAACATTAATGTATTATAATTATATATAAAGATTTATTGAAACTAATTATGCGATAGCAGCAACATCTAAATATATATATATTTATATAAAGATATATTCTATTTTAAAGGATTCTAACGCTTAGAGTAACTTAAACTAGTTGCATCACTTTTTATGCGTCAGAAATAATTAAGACTGTTTCTAGCATGTGCTTTGTTTGCCGGGCATTAGAAATTCAGCACTTCTGTTTCTGATTCATTTCCATTTTTTCTACATTTATGAAAACAGGTTTTTAGCGCAGAATTTGTTTTTGTAGATTGAAACTACAGACGTGGTTATCAGGCAATTGTGAAATAGCTGCAATTATTAAATCAAATATTTCTTTTGTTTTATAAATTATGAGAAGTCTGACACATTTCAGTGAAATATACTCTAGAATAACTCAGATGTGCATTTTTATAAATTTCAACTACAATTTTTTCGCTTTTGCAAATCGTATATTCGAAAATGTACAACAAGGAAACAAACATATTTCTGATGATCAGCTTTGCTTAGCTTCCACAGCTGATGTTACAGTCAAAACGTTCAATTGGACTTAATTTGTACTGACAACAAAGCTAATGCTAAATTCTTTTTTATTTACTCTATTGAAATGCTTAAAGTACAACGCAATTCTTTATTGCATGTAGCGCAATATACAAAACTTAGACGAAAGTTCAAACATAATGTGCGATCGATTAGTTCTATTGCGGTCAGACTGATACAACAGCTGATTGTCGGCTGGAATGGCGTCGTAGGAAATGAAAAAGAGGAGACTAAACAAAACAAAAGAACAACAACAAACTTGCGAATATGATAAGCGAAAAAATACCGTCGGCAGTTTGAATGTATGTGTGTGTGTGAAAATCCAGATGCATTAATTTGTGTCGATGCCATTTCCTTTTATATATATCGATGTATTGCGTTGAATCGTTTTATTTATGCATTTCATTTTCTTTCGCTGACTAAGCAAAGTTAATATGAGAACGGGGAGACAAACAAAAGTAAATAAGTATGGCGTACGCAAGCATGTGTGTGTGAGAGAGTGTTTATGTTGCCTGTGTGTGTGAGTATAGCTGTAATTGTGTGCATGTATTGAATGTTGTTTGTGTGTCGGCATTGTTAACACAGCAAAGCGAACGAGCAGTTACGAGTATAACACAATTTCTTTTAAAGTTAACGCTAAACCTGCGCAGTTACGTTAACGTTATGCCTTCATCCATAAGCCGTAGCATGATATCTCAGTTAGCGTTAAACAGTTGTTCCAAAACATTGGAGGAAATCATAACAAAAACCACAACTCACCTCCTGCTCCTCAGCAGCTGCTGATGGTGTCGTTTGGATAATGGCCAACAGAAGGGCAACTGTTGCTGCTGCTGCGTACAGCTTCATGGTTACTTGTTTATTGCTTTATATTAACGTATCAATTTTACGCAAATTCACACGTACACTGTCGAAACGAGAGTTATGTGGCAATGAATTTACGCCGATTATACTTCTTTATTATTTCGTTTTCACCCGCGCACACACATATCGCGTACACAAAGCGACAAATATTAAAAGATGACTGCTCGGTGTGACCGCATAACATGACTTCAAATATCCACACTTTTATTTCATATCGATTATTCTGTGTGCGGAAATATCGATGACTTATCGAACTTTTGATTCCACTCAATTAAAAGGATTTTTGTGCAAAGGAAATCAAATTGAATAATAATTGAATTAAATGAATCTTACAAATATTTCTATTTAACAAAAACAATTCGATAACAAATCAAGGAAATGTGTATTAAGCCGACAGCCAAAATCAGGACATGGTGCGTAACCGTGCGAATGAGTTGGCCAAAACGGAAATATACCAAAACAATGGAAACCCCTGGCAACAGTGACCCCGTAAAACAGTGTTTTCGAAATATTGATAAAGCGCAATGCATTTATCATTTACACTGGCGAAGCAACTGCAATGGGCACGCACACAGGCCGAGCCTACCTAAATTCCTGCATCAAGGTGCCAATAGATCCATGCAATAATTGTCCAGCGCCTGTTTATAACCGTCCAAAGTTATGCATTGGCAAACAGTCTAAGGCGAAGACCAAAAAGCCAGAGGCTGAAGCTGCAGGCGCGCGAGGTTGGAGTGCCCAACAAACGGGTATTCGGTCACTGGCAAAGTTCTACGATAGCATACCTGGTAAATATTGAATTTAATTTTTTAAACCTTTTCTCTACAAACCTATTTGCTAGACTATTGTGAGGTGAAACATCTGCAGAGGGCAGAATTCTACTCAACGCTGGAAAGCCTGCGAACCACTAGCCGAGAACTTCGCTCTTCAGAGCAGCCAAAGGAACGTTGTGCAAGTGCCAGCAGTAGTTCCCGTAAATCGAAACAACGCGATGTCAAAGGAAAAAAGTTTAAAAAGAAGCCTCCAGCTGCAGCAGCACCAGCTCTGTGTTCCAGTTTGTCAGTACCAGACCTTCCTGCAAATCCAGAATGCACATTCAGCTCCAGCTGCTTGAGCGAAGAGTATGATAAGTGCCTGCGTGACTTGACTCGCATTAAGAGCTTTAAAAATGATTTCGCAATTGAGGTAGCTGACTTTAAACGCTCCCTCAAGGATTTTGAGCTGGAGTTCAAGCGAAAACTCGAACGTCCCAAATCCACCAGCAGCACCACGACCACCACCACCACAGCAACCCAGGCCAATAGCAATACAAGGTGTCTAGCTGCTGCTGTGCAGCCAAAGTTTCCAGCAATGCATACAGCGGAGCGTGCCAAGTGTCGTCGTCAAATGCTACGCAGATCCCTCAGTGTTAACGATTTAGGTGGCTGGGCGACCCCAGCAGCAGACGCAACAGCTGTCAAGCCATCCGTGTCTACGTGTATGAGTAACTATTTTCCGCCCAAGGACGTCATAGTGCCGAAGTTACATATTGAATCGCCGTCGGTGTCATCCAAACGCAGCAGCAATACCAGCGTTGTTTCTGGTTCGAGTCGCCTGCGTAGACGACGGGCACGGAGGACGACGAAAGTTAAATCGGAAACGGAGGCACAGGAGAAACAGCCAACACTGCTGAGCATCTTTGAGCTGGAGCAATTGCCGAAGCGGGTATCAAGCAGCGTGTCACCACAGCATCCCGTGGCACGTCCCAACCTGGCTGCCACCTTGCGTGCCGAGGTGTCTCGCAAAAAGGTGAAGGAGCTTAAGAATAATTGTACCTACCACGACCCCAGGCCGCAATACGACTGGGAGGTGCGCAAGACACCAGCCTGGAAGTCGCTGTCCCTTAAGTGAGTATCCATGAAGCATATTCAATTCCATGCAATAACAGAATAATTATCACTTTAGTGAATCCCATAAGGCGCTGCTCTCGATTCGCCTGGCTACACGCAAGGCGGAACAGGCGCTGCAGGAGCGTCAGTACGATCTTCACATGCAGATGATGCAGCAGCGTGTCAAGTCTGCACCTTTGTTGCTGGAGGGTCCCACTTATTGGGGTCCTGAGGTCGGTAAGCTTAGCCACACGTGTCGCATTGAGGGTATGCGCCATGCCTGCGACAGCAGCCAGTTGCGAGGCAAGCACAAGCCACACAAGAAGGAAAGAAATAACAGCAGCCGCTGCATTACAGCTGCTACAGATCCGGAGACCAAGCTACAACAGCTGCGCAAGATTTACGGCTCTCAGCTCAAGCCAAGCTCTAGGCAATCCCATCGATCCAGTTCGCGCCGTCGCCTGACGGAACAGACACCCGAGCCACACGACAGCGGAGACGATTTATGCAGTGTTGATAGAGCATTTCTGTAAAAGATTCATCTATCATGAATGCAGATCTATATTGTATACTTAAGATGCAACTCAACCAAAACAAATTGTTAGCATTAAAATTTCTTTTGAATATTGTTTGAATATTAAACCAACTTCCGGATAGTTTTGTTTCTAAACTGTTTACATTTAAAGTCTTGTGCGATAGATCGAAGAGGAACAACTATGATTGCTTTCAGGGCAGTTTGAGTGAGCTTAGAGCAGTAAAATCATCGACCAGGACATTCGCTGTTTTCTGTTCTTCGCTTAGCGAAGCGTTGCCTGGACGCTGGAGTATAACGGTGAGCATGCCAGCAGCGCGTGCAGCCGCGGCCTCTGTAAATATTGAGACAATAATAAAGCAACAATAATCGGAAGAGATAAGAGCAAGCAACTCACCGCCTGGCACATCTGTAAGAAAGAGCACGTGCTGTGGATCCACCTCCAGAGATTGGGCAATGTTTGTATAAGACTCCGTCTGCTGTTTGTGACCCACGTGGGTGTCGAAATAAGCACTCAGATACGGCAGCAGATCTCCCTCAATACTGTGTCCAAAGATTAGCTTCTGGGCAGCGATGCTGCCGCTGGAATAGACTGCTATACGAAGTCCAGCCTTACGCCATGTCAGGAATGCTTGAGGTACATCCTTGTAGACACTGAGAAATTAGAGAAATTTAATTTATATTTAATTTTTCAAGAACATCAACTTACTGTCCCTTTAGATCTCCAGATGCATAACCTTTGGCCCAAATAAAACCTTGCAGAGTTTTCAGCGGTGTCACCTTTAGGTCTTTCTCAATGAGATAATTCACAAATTTGCCGATTTGTTGTACATCTCCCTCGGCTGCCTTAGCTCCCAATGATTCTAAATATTCGGTGTATTGCGGCAATTCCTGCAAGTCCCTTACAATTTGAGTTGTTTCTTTCGTTTGCCATGTTTCCTTTAGATAATTCTCTACATTTTCTTTTGCATATGGAAAAAGAACGTCGTGCACAAAACTTATTGAGGTTGTGGTGCCTTCAATATCGACTAGCACCACTTTGGCCGTAAAATCGAGTGAAGCCATGTCTACCAGATTCAAAACACTGATTTTTATGAACAACAACCCGTTGATATTTTGAACAACAACAACTATTCTAAAATCAACAAATCATAACATATTCTGCAATGTTATTAACAGTGCAAAACGTTCTAACGTTGCGATGCTCAATTTAATTTTATTCGAACTAAATTAGTCTACAGTATATTAGGTTACCTTTATCAATTTAAAGAAAATTTCGTTTTCTTCAATTAAGTTTAAATTCAAACTGTGGGTACCATAAAGGCGGATATTGGAAAACTAACTTCGAAATTTATCGATTTCACATAACATTCCGATAAATTTATAACTTAACAGAAGAACTTTCAACTTGAAAAATAATTTCGAATTTTGCAGGTATGCACTTTGGAATAAAACAATCGATAAAATAAATATCGCCTATGTGTTTTACGTCACGTTGTTATCTAAAAATTTGAAAACTCTTTACATCTATTAAAAATCGTGTATATGATTCCCATTTTCTATTTAGAAAATCCCAATAGAATATTTTTTATTTAATTTACCCAAAAACTTTCAGGTTTATAAAACTCTTCTAATAAACAATAAACGTATTTGCATAAATATAAATAGAAGATTATGTTAATAACATTTCAATGAAATGTTAAGTTAACAGTATACGCCATTTTTTTTTCGCTCTTTCCTTCTCTTTTTGCTGTTTCAGCGCGTGGCAGTGTGGTCCCGGTTCGGTGCAGTTATAATTGCAAATTTGCGAGGAATTTGAACTCCATCTTTTAAAACTCCAACGTCAATATGAAGATCTTCAAGGATATCATTACCGGTGACGAGATGTTCTCAGATACCTACAAATTGCAATTAGTCGATGAGGTTATTTACGAAGTATATGGAAAATTGGTGTCGCGCAAGGGTGACGAAATTAAAATTGAAGGATTTAATCCGTCAGCTGAAGAAGCGGACGAAGGCACAGATGAGGCCTCAGAGACTGGTGTCGATGTCGTACTCAACCATCGTCTGCAGGAATGCTTTGCCTTTGGCGACAAAAAGTCATTCACCCTCTACCTCAAGGAATACATGAAGAAGATACTGGCTAAGCTGGAAGAGAGTGCACCAGACCAAGTCCCTGTGTTCAAGAACAACATGAACAAACAAATGAAAGAAATTTTGGGCCGATTCAAGGAGTTGCAGTTCTTCACTGGCGAATCTATGGACCCCGACGGCATGATTGCCCTGTGCGAATACCGTGATGTCAATGGCACTCAGGTTCCAGTTTTCATGTTCTTCAAGCATGGTCTCGAAGAGGAGAAATGCTAAGTCGCTCTCTCCTCCCTTCGTCGTATCATTCGTTTGTGGCGTGCGTCTGCGATACCAATAACAAAAACAACTTTCAACGACCAACTTAGAATACAGGGAGCAGCAACAACACCGCTGCAGCAGCGCAAACGACACCAATGTACATACAGAGAGATACCCAGCAAACGGACTCATACTCACGCAAACGGATTAATTTTTAGTAACAGTTCAGTTTGGTTCATAACTCAAAATTTATGTTTATGTTTAGAAAAAGGTCAAAAATTTCGATATGATTTATTAATGATTGATTTCGATGTATTTTGTAGTAGAAACGAATGAATATAACTGTTAATTGTATAAAGAAAAGAGCAAAGTTTGTAGTTGTAGCAAGAAGGGGTCAACCGGGAAAAAGAAAAGACCTAACTGCGCCACACACACTTACACCTGACCCCAGAACATCAGTAGCTAAACAAGAAATAATTAAATTATGGTCTAAACTATTTGTAATTAATGATGCAAACGGCATAATTTATATTTTTATAGCAACAACGCAATTTTGTATACTTTCGTTTACTACGTTTTGAGATGGAAAGAAAAAATGAAACAGACAAAAAACCAGCGAGAACAAACGGACATTTTGTATGTACTAAAAAAACATTAAACGGAAACCATATACACAAACTGCAATTTTACCTTTCTTTTCTACAAGGGCCGGCAGCTGTTGCTACCTAGAGGGGAGTGGCCGAGACAATGCATTGGGGGTTACTCATACCGGCTTATTTCACTCGTACTCTCTCCATCTGTCTCTTTTTTGATAATGACTCAGCCTAGAGTCTGGATGGTTATGGCAAGCTAAAAGTTGTTGACCTTTGGCAGTGATTTGAAGTTGACATGCGCGACATTCAAAGATTGAACACCCTGTATTACAAAGTTTTGTATACAAAGACAGTTGCCTTCGTTTTTGTTCCACTTTGCTGCATTGAACATAACCTTATTTCGTTGCATACGGATGTTTTTCCTATACAAAAATTGCACAAATCACACATATGCAAAATTGTATACGTGGTGGCATATGTGTGTGAGTGTGTGTTTGCTTGTGTTATCTTTAGCTGTGAATTTTCGAGTCGTCTAGCTGGCAATCACTCATTTTCACTTCCACTCAATAATACCCACACACACACACACACAGTTATAATGCGCTGACGCACGTGTGCGACTATTCGATCGCGTGTATCGGACTGTGCGCAGCACATAAATAGAACCATTGAAAACATGTTATAAAATTATATTAATTGTTTATGTTTTTATAAATACCAAAGTATACACCACCGGTCATCAAAATATAAATAAACTGTTCACCAGCATAGATATGTAAATATATTCAGGCTCATAGCATACGAGTATTCACAAATATACGGGGCTTTCTGAAATTGTTTTAATAATAATGCAATAGTATTTACAATTTGATTAATTTTTCAAAATTAATTATTAATTAAATTATCTCAAAACAATTCTTTGGAAAGGAATCGGCATTAAATAACTTTTTAATATCCTTACCGTTTAGACGATGTTCTCGGATACCAACAAATTTAAATTGATCGATGAAGTTTTCTATGAAGTCTATGATAGAGGATTTGCCACCTCCCGGATAAAGGGCAATCTGAAATTATTCTAAACTGAAAATTTTCAACATCATTTAAGTCAAAAAGCTTCTTAAAAATAAAATCGGAACCCTGCATATATGTAGCTTCCTCATTTGTTAATAATTTCTGTTTCCTAATCGCAACTTTAATATTGAGGAATATATAGAAGATACGTGTAATAAATTCTGGAATTCGAAACGTAATTCAATCATTTAATTGGAAAGGTAAATCGATTGTTTAATGAATGAAATATTTTAGATCACCCTCCTATGTATATATGTATGTACGACATCTGGGAAATCATTCATAGACACATACTTACAATTATCGATCCATCACTCCTAAATTAACCATAATTAATTACTAGGTCATTATGTGTATAAAAAAGGCTTTTAACAAATTCTATTTTATTTCGTTCATAATTTTGTTGCATCGAAACTGTGCCAATTGCAATTTTCATTCTATCTCATTTCCATTTGGAAAATGGAAAAATATAGAAATCGATCAGTCGAATAATATGTTTGTAGTTACGTTTGTGGCTTTGTTCTTTTGTGTGGAACATACAAAAAAGAGAGGAAGCTAAATAATTGTATGCACAGTTTGTTTTGTTTTTCACTTATAAATTACAATTATACTAAGTTTTTTAGTATTACTTTTTATATAGAGGCAGCAGCAGCTGCATTGTTGCACTATGTTCATTTTGCTTTGCTTTTGATAAGTTTGGAATGAATCGCTTTAACAAGTTAGGAAAAATAAATTAACAAAACTTTCAAATGACTCGTTAAACTCTCGATTATAGTTTACAGCACTATTTCTTTTTCTTTCTTTCAGTTTTAACTAAAATTTAGGTAAAAACACATCATTATCATCGTACTTCAACACATACACAAATAAACACACGCTCCTCGTATTACATATGTATGTTATACATGGTAATCATACATCTATATGTATAAATAGGTAGTTTTTGGAGCTACAGCATAGCTGATCATACATAGTCGAGCTGTATATAGATCTGTTTCACGCCCACCGCCTCAAAGATCATCCGCGTGTGCGTTACAACATATGTGGGATCCACGTTCTTGGACACCTCCAGCTTGATGGCACCCACAAAGACATCCGAACAGAGTGTCCAGAAGTGAGGCTCCTGCACCGAATAGACGCCGGCCAGTCCGGTCACCTTCTGGTAACACTGCAGCAGGGATCGATCCAAGGCCGAGGGCTGACGTTGCATTAATATCAGTATGGATTCCTTAATTAGACTAAGGACACTAAGTGCAATAAGTAGCGCTATGAAGATCGAGCATATCGGATCCGCTATCATCCAGCCAAACATTTGCATAAGCACAGCCGATATGATAACGCCCACCGAGCCAAGTGTATCGGCCAGAATGTGAAGGAAGACGCCGCGCATTATCTGCGAATTGCTGCCACTGCCAAAATCATGCGAGTGCCCATGGCTGCCGTGATCGTGCGAATGACCATGACCTGGAGAGAAGAATAAAGGCATTTCTAGATGAAAATTGGACTTGGAGGGAGTTATTATCCTTTACAAACCATTGTCCAGGTTGATGGCCTGATGATTGTGATTGCTTAGCTCTGTATGGCTATGGGAATGTCCATGATTTGATCCGCCGCCACCGTGCGAATGTCCGTGTCCGCCGCCACCACCTCCATGCGAATGACCATGTCCGCCATGATTGAAGGCATAGATGCCAACCAAGTTGACCAGCAGCCCCAGCACGGAGACAACAAAGAGACGCTCGTGCTTCACCTCTGGTGGCTCTATCAGGCGTTCAACACCCTCAGAGAGTATAAAGAAGGCAATGAAGAGCAGAAACAAACTGTTCACAAAGCCCGCCAAGACCTCAGCTCTCACATAGCCATACGAGAACTTATCGTTGGCCTTCCATTTCGTGATAACTGAGGCCGCCAGACCGGCTAACAGACCCGTGCAGTCGAAGAACATGTGAAACGAATCCGAGATTAGACCTACGGATAAAAAGAGATAACAGCTTGAGTAATGATATAATCAGAATAAGAAAAAAAGATAAACTGCATCGGGCGTGTTCATTCTTACGATCAAAGATCCGAAATATAATTTCGAATGAATGAATTCTCATTTAATACCGAATGCAGAACACGCCAGATTATACAAATATTGTTGATAGCACTTAATTAGGCGAACCTAAGCTATTTGTCCAGATGCCATAAAAGAGTTCCACGAAGGCAAAACTTAAGTTGAGCAGCAGAAAGAGAAACAAATTGCGCGAATTGGGATCAGCGAATATAAGACGCTTCCAGCTTTTCAATTTCTCCTTGACCCGATATCCGAAATTGCTGTGATCCTTATGTGTTAACGGTATCATGTTGGCAATCTATTTGAGAACATGCAAAATATGAAAATGGAACCAATTAAAATAACACACATAACTAAGCTTGTTATCAGGCACACTCTTTTATTTGTTTGCATACGTGGTATTATCGTTGTTAGCTGGGTTAGCTCTCTCGCCCTCAACTCCAGCTGATGCTAACACACTCGTATAAAGAATATCACGGTTGCGTCGGCGGCAGCGACGGCGGTAGCGGCAACTTTCTTGCAAAATGTAAACGCAAGCAACGCTTCCTGCTCGGTGAACCTGTGTATGCACAGGGAGCCGTTTATTTGCACAGGTGGAGGCTGCGCAATTGTTGTCGATGGTTTTTGTTACCGTTTTATTAAGCACTTTAAATTTAATTCATATTCAAAATGTATCGAAACACAGAAAACGTAGCACCAATCTGCCGTGTTGTCATCAAAATACATAGACGTCAACGTATCCCAGTAAACATTTTGTGTACATTAAAGGCAACAGGGTTGCACCGCAGCTATTAGAATTGCCATTCACAGTGAACTATCGCAAGACAATGCAATCAAATGGGAAACTAATATTTTGATATATATATAATATTTGCAATGTTTTTTGCATTGTTAATTTGTGCATATACTATTTTAACTGCATTTATTGGTGTTGTAAAAAGTTGCTATTTATTACATTATTTAGTGTTATATTTATCTGCTGAATATTTAAAGCGAAGTATTTTCATATAGAAACCGTGACACGAGCAGTAACACTCATACCTCTTGCATACTACCTTCTCTAATCAAGTGTAACAATTGTTGTAAGTCAAATTTGAATAAAACCTGAATTAAAATAAATGATACACTCGTATTCCTTACATTAAAAAGCAAGTTTATTAAACAATCTACTACACATAGCAGAGTCTTAGTACTTTTCCATACAATTTAAGTTCAATTGTAATATGAGTGCGACACTGAAGATGCGTGGTAAATACGTTTACGCCTCATCACCCTTGGTGGCACGTGTGTAGATGACCTGGGAATGATGTTGCACGACCTGCTTGATCAGACCTGGAATATGTGCAGAAAACAAGAGATTAGAATAACGGTCAGGAACACGTTCCATCAAGAATAGTTCTTGGCGGGGAAAAGAACTTACCCTTTTCGCGCAGCTCAATCAGAGCACGCTTGGCCAAAGAGCCACGGATCTTCAAACGCTCAGACACGACCGAGGGGGTGATCAGCTTGTAGGCGGGCACTTCCTTGTACAATTTCTCGTAGGTGGCCTTATCGAAGAGAACCTGGTTGTTCAGCTTGTCCCTGACTTTGCCTTTGGACCACTTCTTCTTCTTGGCCTTGCCGCCGCCGGAGCCCTCCTTCTTCTTCTGTGTCTTTTGCGGCTGCTTAGCCGACGACTTTGCGTCCTTCTTAGGCGGCTGTACATAAAAAACAAGACGAAATAGGGGTTCTTTAATATTAACATTCACAAAACTTAATAAATAATTGATATGCACAGTTGTTTGTGAGGTTATGACTCCGTTATATTTGTTTGCTGCACGCACTGCGGTTTTTACACAAAATTATGGCAAAAACTTCATGCCATTTTATTGCACAACGATTTGACAGCATTTGTATATTGAAAATCTTTCACTTTATTTCCATTTTTATATTGAAAACCATTTATTTTGAATAAAAACTACAGCAGCCGAACTCACCATCGTGAAAACCCAATGCAGAAAGATGGAGGACGGAAATTGATAGAGTTACCATGCTTCTCGAAAATATTCAGTGTTGCACGTCATCGCTATCGCACTATTGTGTCGTTTTTAATCGATAGTTATTGAAAAGGCGGCAACCCCCAGGCTTGGTCAGCGTGTGTCTGCTTCACAATTTCACCAGGTAAATTTCGCAAAACAAGTCAAACCATTATTGCTAAATTTAAGTTATTTAAAACTAAGCAGCTGGATTGGAAGTAGTCACATTTGATGCACTAAGAAACACAGTTGACACTGCAAATAATAACAATGGAGCGAAGCTACAGTCTTGGTATCAGTTCCCCGCGCCTAACAAATCCCATTGCGGATTCCACATGGATTGAAAGTAAAACAAGGTAAGCTTCTTATCTTATAAATACAATAACGTAGATATAAAAATGTTTGTTTATTTATAGCGGAAGCCGAGCAACTGCGCTCCAGCTAAAGAAGAGTTTAAGTCCGCGACAGAACAACACTTCGATTGTTTCTTTGGTGAATGGCACAAGCCCTCAAAGGACGCTGGATAACACAACCTTAAGCTTGCATCAGGCATCGGTAAACAGTAGCGGCGCAAACAGTTCAAGGATTAGCCGCCAGAAATTGAATCTCAGTCAGCTGGATCCAAAGTATATACTACATGGAAATCATTTGTACTCTTATCGAACTAATCCCAATAATTACATCGGCAGAACCTACGCGGATGTGCACAGCAGTGGCCTGACAGCACGGATTGTGCAGTACCAGCATGAGAGTCGTGGCGGCCTGCAGCGCAGCCTGTCATTCAATAATGTATACAAACCGTTATCACCCTCGCCACGCCGCAGCATTTCGACAACGCCGAGTCGCCTGTCGTCGAAGAAACCTAATCTGCCCTCGCTAGCCATAACACGCATTGCGCCGCCTGAGCAAAGCTTCTACTGCGGCAACACATTACCTAGTCTATTGCGCTCGAACTCGCTGCTGGGCGTGGAAAAGTCCAGTGAGCAAGTGTCCCGGGAGAATCGTCCCATAATGCATCCGCAATCGATGCACCATGAAAGCGAACCGACGCGCAGCGTTCTCGATGAGCTTAAGGAAATCTCCCGCAAGCGTATTAATTCTGGTGTAAGTTGCCCGCTGTCTGAAGCCCAGACTAGTGATTATATTAATCGGGAATGTTTACAGGATATACAACAGCATGATTACACTGGCATTGGCAGTAAGAAGAGCTGCAGTCGCATGACTGACTATGTCGATCATCATCTAACACATCAACAGCTTGCACAGCAACACCATCATGCACAGCAGCAGCAACAACATCATCAGCCACAGCAATCGCATCCGTATTGGCCGACGATTCCAGTGCAAGCCCAATGCTTCAAGCGTCAGCGTGAGCTGAGCGTAGCAGTGCCGCTGCGCTATCATCACCTGCCAGTTGTCAATGTGCCACAGCAACATTCACACCAACACCAACACCAACAACAGCAAAATCAACAACACCAGCAGCAGCTGCTGCTGCAACAAAAGCAACAACAGCTGCAGCAGCTACAGCAACAACACCAGCATCAGCTGCAGCTGCTGCAACAGAAATCGCCAGAGCAGCTGGCAAAGCGTCGCAATTGCAGCTATAGCAACGATATAACTAGCTCCTTGAGCTCTAGCAGATCGCAAGGCAACAAACGCAAGACACTTATCTCACCAGACACTTCACCACCCCAACAAAATGCGGCGAAAATACAGCGTAAGCAGGCAACAAACGATTTGCGTCTTGAGCCATTGACGCAAACGCAGAGCATGCCACCAATAACGCCGTTGCCAGCGACGCCGGCACAGCGCACAGCCTCAGCGCCAACATTATTGGAGGAACCAGTGGCGTCGCCAACCGCGAGTAAGCCTAAGCTGACGCTGTTCAATGCACAGCAGCAGCAGCAGCAACAGCAGCAGAAGGAACAGAAGGAGCAAACGCAGCAGCAGAAACAATTGGATTTGGATAGTCCCGATGTGGAGGCCGGTGAATATGCGGGCATACAGTTTGTGCAACCCAAGCAGGAGTACACCACTAAAGGTGTTCGCAATTCCAATCTGGAGCGTATGCAGAAAACCAAACTGGCCTCATTGTTGAGCAGCTTGAAGGGGGAGATCTATTTGGGTGAGGATGCGGATGAGCCCGATATGACGCTAAAGGAAAAGACATCAACAACAGCAGTCACTGCAGAGGTCACAGCAGCAGCAACAGCAACAGTGGCACCAATTGTTGCAACCCCAACGAAGTTAACGGCGCCAACAACAACGACCGCAACAATTGCAACAGTCACGACAACAACAACAACTACGCCAACAATCTCAACAGCAACAGTAACTACAACAGCAGCAACGACGACCACATCAACTAAAGCTGCAACAACAACAAATAATGCTCTACCCTTGCTGTCATTCAACCAAACAACAACAACAACCTCAGCAGTCACACCGACAACCTCAGCAGGTGGAGTAGGCGGTTTTACGAGCTTCACTCTGCCAACAACATCAAATGTATCTTTTATCACAGCAAATACAACTAAAGCAATAACTACAACAGCTTCACAAATTCCATTGGCCTGTGCAACAAAAACAACAACATCAACAGTAGCGCCTATAACAACAACAGCTTTAGCGACACCAATGTTTACATTTGGCAATGCAACATCAAAGGCTCCACCAGCAGCAGCTGCCACCACTGCACCGACAACAACAGCAGCAAGTGCACCGATGTTCTCTTTCGGAACTGTCACAACAGCAGCAACTCCAGCAGCAACTCCAGCTGCAACTTCAGCTCCAGCAGCTACAACAGCCTCTACGGGAACTCCCTTGTTTTCATTCGGCAGTCCTGCAGCAGCTGCAACTGTAACTGCAACTCCAAGTGTTGCCACAACAACTACAGTCACAATGACAGCAACTACAACAGCCGACAAACTATTCTCATTCGGTAATCCTGCAGCAGTTGGCAGCAACAGCAGCAGTGCAGCAACAACAACAGCACCAACATTTAGCATGAACTGGACGCCTAAACCCATCGAGCTGGGGGGATTCAACAGTGGCAGCAGCAACAATACTCCCAGCTTTGGAGGTGCATTTAAGCCACCGACGACAGCAACACCAGCGCCGACAGCAGCAGAACCACAAAAGCTTTTTAGTTTCGGCGGAGCTAGTGCAGCGACAACTAAAGCAACACCAGCTGCACCAGTTGCCACACCAATGTTCGGATCTGCAACCACAGCAACATCTGTTTTTAGTTTTGGCACGGGAACAACAGCAGCAGCTGATACGGCATCAAAATCAGCAACAGGAGGAGCAACAACAGCACCAGGAACAGCAGCAGCTCCATTGTTCGCATTTGGTGGTGCTGGTGGAGATTCCAATGCGGCAAAGCCCTCGCCATTTACAATGCCCAGCAGTGGCAATAATCTATTCAGTTTCGGTGGATCTGGAGATGGTAAAGCAATAACAACAACAACAACAGCAGCAGCAGCAACAACTGTGCCCACAAACAGTTTTAGCTTTAACGCGACTGCAACACCAGCAGCAGCTGCCCCTCAAGCAGCACCAGCTCCAACAAATGCATTTAGCTTTAGTGCATCTCCCAAACCGACACCCATTTTTGGAGGAAACGCTACCAACAGCAGCAGCACAACAGCAGCGACAAGTAAACCTTTCACATTTGGTGGTCTTGCTGCCGCACAGGAGCAGCAGCAACAGCCATCGGCAGCAGGTCAACAACGTTCTGGCGGTTTCTCATTTGGGGCTGCAGCACAAAAGAACGAGTCATCCAATTTATTTGCCACACCGGCTGCTGTTACAAAGCCAAGTTTCAATTTACGCGGCAGTGCAACAGCAACACCAGTAGCTCCGGCAGTAGCAGCACCTGCTTTTGGTGGCTTTGCAGCACCAGCAGTGCCGGCAAATAAACCCTTCGCATTTGGCGGCAGTGCCACGCCGGCAACAAATGGTTCTGCTGCAGCTGGAACAGGAGCAACATCAGCTCCATCTATGGGCGGCAATCTCTTTGCCAGCGCTGTGGCAGCTGTACAACAACAACAGCCCAAGCCTGCCACATTTAACTTTGGCTCAGCAAACAACAGCAATGCTAGCAACAACAACAACAACAACGGAAGCAGTGCACCATTTTCATTTGGCGGAATCTCTTCGACGCCACAGAGCAGCAACACAGTCAAACCGTTTGCATTCGGTGCTAGTGCCACGCCCAGTGCACAAGCTGCAAACATATTTGGCAGCCCAGCAGCACCACAGGCAACACCAATTCCCTCGACTAACGGAGGCGCTTTTAATTTCACTGGCGCTGCAACAACAGCAGGAGCACCCGCTACACCGCAGCAAATGAATAGCGGCAATCTGTTTGCACCACCAAGCACACCCGAAAATCGACCCATACGTCGTGCCACACGACGACTGCAGAAATAGGCATATATGTATGATGTATATAGGACTATAAGATGACTCGAAATCGCATTAAAGCCACATCGATAGGCAGTTGTAAATTTTAGTGCAAAAGTTCAATTTGAAAATTGCAAGCATGTCTTTAAATTTATTATTGTTGATAGAAATAACAAGAAAAACGTTACAAAAAAATTAATTCTGTTCAAAATGTTTTGTGTAAATAAATGTGCGAAATTAAGTAAATTTTGTAATCTGACACCGACTGCGCTTAACTACATTTGTGAATATGACAATGAAATGAATATCTGATATTATTCTAAATTAAATGTTTATTCAATAAAAAACAACATAAAAAACGATGGAATGGTTTAATTTGGAAAATATTTGAATTGTTGGGTTAGACTTGGTTTGGAGTCAGTGGAATTAGATTCTTTTGAATAATCAATAACCAAATTTTGATTTATTTATAAACATTGTTTATATTGTAGCTGAACTCAAGTTTTAGATACATTGCGACCAGAGCAGTCATTATCTATGTTGCAGAACGCGCCCCGCACACGTACCTCGAATGTGTTCACTTTGTCCGCATAGAAATTCCCGACAAATGAGAAATTATATTGGGGTAGATAGGCAGGCAAATAGTTGGCGTCGAACTTCATGTGATGGAGGGTGTAGGTAAAGTTCTGCAATCAATATAGTATATATTACATATGAAGTAGGTTATATATTTAACAGATGCCATACCCGCTTGAACGGGCACTTGTGCAAATTATTCTCGGTCTTCTGAATGCCTGCGTACAGAAAAGTGACCATGGAGGGCTTTGTTGTGGCACCCAAAACTTTGCAGATCTCCAAACGGAATCCATTAAGACGCATCACATTTTTGCGGCCATAGATGAAGAGATTCAAGTTCGCATTGCCCACTAGGGAGGAGACATCCTCGTTGTTTGTGGTCACTTCAATCGCCAGAGCATCGTCACTTTCCAAATAACAATTAACTTTGGTTACCAGTTTGCCTCTAACGGGGCATTGGATCTGCGTGAAGATCAGGTGCTGTATAGAAGTGCAGACAAGGTTAGCTCTGTAAATGGTATGTGTGCATGTGGAGGTACCTTCTGAGCGTAGCTTAGAACTAGCAAGCAACACAAGGAAAACCAAATCCCGTAAAACTTTTCCGACATTGCTGCACTCGAAGTGTACTTGAAAAACAGACCGACAAACAATTATTTATTATTATTTATACAAAATATTGTCATATGAATTTAGGATATCAAGTATTTAAATGTAATTTCATTGATGTTGCATGAGATAAGTTCTTAAATTGGACTCAACTAGTTCGAACTGTGGCAATTAAGTATTCAAATTATATATTTATGTTTAATTTTAGTAAATGTGATCAGAGTTCCCACACCATATATTGAGCAAAACCGATCATGATCGGTATCAACATGGAATATTTTCCATATTTTTTTCTTAATTACGAAATAAAACCAAGTGTGATTTTGTTTTTGTTTTAATTTTTTCACTTTTATTAAAAGTTTTATATCCTTCTCAACCTCCATCTCCATTCCTTTTAAGTATTACGTGTTCGTGCGATTTTCTTGTGTTGAATTTATATTTTTTGCTAACTTAAAATTTGTTTGACAAAATTGTTGTTTGCTTTTTGTTTTTTTTTTTTTTCATTTAACTTAATTTTCGATTTAAAAATGTAATAACTTTAAAATTAAATTAGATGTAAATCATGTGGACGTGTACGTGTGTCTATAAGTTGATGTATAAATGTTTTGGGTGTGTGTGTGTGTGTGAACATAAAATTAAATATGTGTAAGTGTTAAAGCAAAATTGTACAAGTTTCTTGTGGAAAAAGAAACATAAAACATAAGTTGTTAAGTAAATTATGTGCTGTTATCATAATATGCATAAATAAATTAAAATTTCTCTCATCTCATCTTGTTTCCCTTCTTCGTTAAGCGACACTCTTTAGATATATATATGTAATTATGTAGTATTAGATGGTATATAAAAATTGTGGGGAGTTCCAGGAGATTCCTCGATTAAATAAAGTACGTTATAAACAAACAAGTTGACAGAACAATTGGCTGGGATTATACATACATAGAGACATAGAACGTACATGAAACTTGCGCGCAATAATTTATATTATCATGTGTGTTGTTAATAAAACGTTATTCATGCCACATATGCTAAGTATATTTATATATGTATATTATGTTTATGTTTATTTATACGGTTATGCTTTTTATATGTAATAGTATTTATGTAATGCATATTTTCACAAGTGTTTTTCCCATCAACTTTCATCTTTTAAGGACACGCAGCCTGCAGTGCTGCTTCATTTTCAATTCTTCTCTTTGTTTTTCTCATTTCATTTTTTCCCATTGGTTTCTTTTTTTTTTCTTTTTAATTTACTCTCATTTTGATTAGACATAGAAATGTTTAAGTAAATGTAACTAAATTTAACTAATTTGCTGTTTGCCTTTTTTATTTATTGTTTGTTAATTTATTTAATTGGATTCTTGTTGTTGTTATTCAGCAACTTGTTGTACAAGTTTTTGTTGCTGACTTGTGCTACAAACAGAAATGTTCAACAGAAATCGTACAAAACTCGAGAAAAACAAAACGATCTATAAACAATTTTGTTACGAAATTGCGCCCAGCCTCAGGAATCGGGCGCTCATATGTATGCGTATTCTATAACATAAAACATAGTACAGATTATGTATATATACCATATATATCTATATATAATAGAGAGAAAGAAATGTGTACAATTGGGGAAAGTGGAAGAAGAAGAGGGGAGAAACTATTAATAGCAACTACAGTTAACGCAATAGTATAATAAGATTTTGTTTATAATCGTAATAGTAAACTACACAGTTGTTCTGCCTGTGTGTCTCTGTTGTGGTTGTGTCTGTGTGTGTGTCTGTATATATGTTTGTATTTATCGTTATGTTGTAGTACAGATCGTTAGCTGGCGCAACTCACTAACATTGCTTGATTGTGTTGGGTTTCATTCGCTTAAGCTTACAAAAACTTATTGCATAAACTATATATGTAAATAAATTGTTGTAAATTAGTTGTATGCGTATGTCGTCGTATATATACGATATAGATAATACACAAAGATATATGTATCCATATCTATCTATATAAATTTATTGATACGAAAAATTGTTGCGTTCAGTGTCAAAGTCAGTGTCAGTTTTAAATGAAGCTTTCTCGTATTTTTCTCTTTTCAACGTTTGCGATTCTTCACATCAGTTGTTGTTGCTGCTGCTGCTGCTTCTGTTGTTGTTGTCCATCTCTCACGCCGTTGCGTTGTTCAGTTGCTGCAGCTTCACTTTGAGCTCGGCAAATGTTGGCCGCTTTGCCGGATTCAGTTCCCACGCTTGACGCATCATCTCGTAGATTTCCGCTGGACAACCCTCAGGCGCTTCCATTTTATAGCCAACCTCCACGTGCTTGACCACATCGGCCAGTGGCTAAAGGGGGTGGAAGATATATAATTTAGTTTATGTTCGAATTAAGTCACTTCTTTTCCTCTTACAATTCTGGGGTAAGGCACACGGCCAAAGGAATAGATCTCCCACAGCAGTATACCAAAGCTCCACATGTCCGATTTGTTTGAAAAACGCTTAAGGGGAGAGTGGATAAAGTATGTGAGATTAGAATGCAGGCATTCAATAGGTATATAATGTATTTAACTTACGCCATTTTTAAGCGCCTCGGGCGCCGTCCATTTGATGGGCAGTTTACCCACGTCGAGATTATAGCATTCCTCGCGTGCCAGACCAAAATCAGACACCTTGGCCACACAGTCCTCAGAGATGAGCACATTACGCGCGGCCAGATCGCGATGCACAACCTTTTTGGCCTCCAGATACTCCATGCCGGAGGCAGTATCGCTAAAAATAAGATTCCAATTGATTTCAAGTAAATAGGAAAGAATTTCACTCTTCACTTACAAGGCGAAATTGATTTGATCCTTTTTGGTTATGTGCTGTCGTCCACGCGAACGCAAATAATCAACCAGCGATCCTTTGCTCATGTATTCCGTAACCAAGTACAGATGCTTGCTGGTGAAGACGAGGCCAATAAACTTGACCAGATTCTCGTGCTCCAGCGTACTGCAAAACACAATGAACGATCAATCAGTCAGTTGAGTCAATTTAGGATTGGAAGTATTCAGTTTTACTTACGTCATGACCGACGCTTCGGCAAGAAACTTTTGCACAGCTCCCTCATCTTTGAGCATTTTAACGGCCACCTTCTCATTGCGCAATATGCCCAGCATGACATCACCAAACTCGCCCTTGCCAATGCTCTCGCGCAGCTGCAGCTCCGATTCGGGTATGACCCAACCCTTGTCCACAAACTCTTTGGAGTTGATGCAGAACTCTTGTTTGCCCAACTTAGGCAAACATTTAATGAGCTGCGTGCACAGACCGTCCGCATCGGCCTCATAGTGCTGATGAGATAAAGAGAAAGAGATTTAGAAGTTTATAATGAGAAGAAGTTCAGATAACTTACCGCCACCAATTGTCCCAGATTCTCAAAGTATTCCTCATCGTCGATGGTCAACTTATTCTCCAGATACTTGACACGATAATGCTCTACCTTGCCCTGAAAGCAGACGCACAGCGTGTAATCACCGGGAAAATTTGTTGATTCGCGCACTAGGAACAATCCATCCTCACGTGGCTGCAGCAGGTGCTCCGCCTCGTCGCGCGTTATGCTGCCATGAAACCAGCTGCAAGAGGAGTGAAGAGGGGAAACGATAAATAAAAGGAAGTTCGAGCGAGACTTGCTCGACTTACGGCATTGCATTCAGTTTGACTTCGCACTTGCGCAAGTGTTGCTGCTGCAGTTGATGTTGCTGCGGTGTGCCTGTGGGCGACAGCGATGCATGATTCATGGCCGTTGTGGAGCCACTTGTCCATTTGTCCATGCTGCCGCCATTGATATCGAAACTGTGCAGTGATGTCGACATTCCCGTTGTGCTTGTTGTATTATTGGCGACGCCGCTGCTGCTGTTGTTGTTGCTATTGCAGTTGCTGTTGCTACTGCTGCTACTACTGGCAACTGTTGCCTGTGTGGACTGCAGCAACATGTTGTTGCTGCTATTGCTGGCTAGTGCTAAACTCTTTGGCGGCAATGCGCCCACTGGGGCATGTAGCGTCAGCGAGGAGGACATCAGATTGTTGCTGCCGGCACAGTTGGCCAGCAATTGCATATGTTGTTGCTGCTGCTGCTGTGTGACAGCAGCAACTGCTGCCGCTGTGACGGATGCTGCTGCTGCCTGTTCAGACTGCGCATGTGTTGCTGCCGCTGCCGCTACTGCTGCTGCTGTTGGCGCGGGCGCAAACGTTGACAATATGTTGTGTTGCTGCTGTTGTTGTTGTTGTATTGTCGTCGTCTGCTGTGTCTGATTGGGTGATTTTGGCGAATGATTGTTGATTAAATTATGACTATTTAATGCATGCGAAGACAGATGCAATGCACCTGCACCCGCTGCTGCTGCTGCTGTTGCTGCCGTCTGCTGTGGCTGGTGCTGCAATAGAAAGTGATGCAAGTTCTGTTAGACAAGTTGAATTTATCACACACAGAGAGAGACAGAGATAGAGAGAGAGAGGGAAAGAGACACAGAGAGACCCAATTACATAATTAGTTTATCGTTATCTCTGTGCGATAATTAATTAGTCAATGATACATATCGATTAAGTTCGTAATGATAACTTTGCCAGATAGCACTGATCATAAATAAGACTCATTTTATAAAGAATATCAAGTATAGCAAGTAGATAAATACACTATATTTTTTACTATACAATTACAGGCAGTTTCTTCTGTTTGTTCGGCTTGGTTGAGCTTTAGAGCTTGCAGCAAGCCAGGCATGAAGCTTTAATGTGCTTTCAGTTCTTGGAATATAAGGAATGCGCTGTATATAGTTATTACTATATTATTCACATATACAGCTCTTAATTGAAGTTGTTTATCTAAATAAGTGATGTTAATCTGAAATCTCTTTTAACTCAACTGTCAATCAGTTTCTTTGCTCTTAATTGAAGTTGTTTATCTAAATAAGTGATGTTAATCTGAAATCTCTTTTAACTCAACTGTCAATCAGTTTCTTTGCTCTTAACATGCTTAACCAAAAAATGTTGCCCTCTTACCAAATTATTGTCGCGATGATGGTGATGATGCGGCGGTATGCTTGGCGGCACAATGTGCGGCTGGGATTGGCTCAATTGTTGTTGATGTTGCAGCAGCGAGGCGCTACCTATGCCAACGCCCACACCGACCCCAACACCTACACCCATCGAATTGGGCTGCGGGGCGGGTCGTTTATTGTGTCGCAAGGGTGCCGTTGGTGGCATTTGATGCCCGGTGGCCTGCAGATACCATGGATCACCGCCAGTGCCACCGGACGCGGCAGCTGCGGCAACCGATGGCTGCGAGAAGCCGCGATGATGCCCAACGACTGTTGTTTGTCCGTTTTGTGTGACGGTCGCGTGACTGTTCATATCCTCGACTTTGCAGCTGTTCTCGTTGGCGACAATCGGGTCACCTGTTGTCGACACTGAGCTCTCACTTTGTCTGGCAGCTACTTCCCCTGCAGCTCCTGCTGCTTCTCCGCCTCCTCCTGCTGTAGCTTCTTCTTCTTCTTCTGTTGCTTTTCCGACTGTTATTTCCGCTTTTCCACCTAATTTTCTCGTTTGCAATTGGCCCTGCTTAATTTCAACAGTTATCAGCGAACCGTCTCCCTCTCTCCCAGTTGCCTTTGTCGTTGTCCTTGTGCTCCTGCTTGTTGTCTTAGTCTTTGCCTTTGTTTGCCTTTCCTTGCCCTTTGTTTCCGACGCTGTTGTAGCTTCTTCGTCTGTGGGTGAAAAGTGAAATTGATTTAGTCAATTGCTTAATTGTTAACAAGGCTATGCTAATCTAATCACAACAATACACACACCTTCAGCTTATTATGCTAAATGCTTTTGTATACCGTTTGTGTCTGTGAAATGTTCTTGTTATTGTTCGCTGATCTCATCAATTGTACATAAATCATACAACAAAATAAACATTGAACAACAGCAGCAACCAGTTCAAGTGTTTGTTACTCATTGAATTCGCTAATTGAATTTCAAGTTCAAAGTCAATACGTTATGCAGTTGGAACTTAACAAGTTTGTGAAAGAAAAGTACGTTTAAAATATTTAAATAGAATTTATAGCAATTTGTTATTGTTCTATACAGTACGAGGTATCATGCAGATAGACATTTTCAATGAATTCAACAGTTAACTATTTAGTTTAGTTAACCTTTTGCCTTTCTTTATCGATTTGACAACATTACAGTTGCTCTATCAGAAACAAGTGCAACAAGCACATAAAAACACTAATAATAAAAAACTATATAATAACAATTGCATTGGCATGCAAATAGCTCGTTTATTTAATCCAATGCACGTTTGTTTTTAATCAGAGAATTAACGCGACTCAACGAGCCGGAGACGATTACGCAAACGTTGATATACGACCAGACAAACGATACGCAAATACGTGCACGTACACACACACATAGAGACAGACACATACACACACACACCTATATATTCTATATAAGTTGGGCAGTTATATATGCCGAATTGGTGTAATTGTTGGTCAACTCGCTCGTACCACGATGGCATCTTAATTAACTCTATGTAAAAAACACAACCCGGTGGCAACGCCCACACGGAAGATATAAAAAGAGATAGAAAAGAAGAGACAGAGAGAGAGAGAGAGGGGGAAGAAGATTGTGCGATTTTGGCAAATGTAAAACATTTGCATGTGACATGCATAATTAAAGCTTTTACTGCGCAATTTGTGTGTCGATTGTGGCTACTGTACACGTGATACTCCTTAAACCAGGCTTCAAAGTGGGGTGTTTTAGTTATGTGCAAATATGCGGGTACATATTGTAACCCGCTAACTAAATGCCAAACTAAAAAGTTCTATCTCTAATACATCGCTTGCACATTAAATTGTTAAATTGCATTCTAGATTTACATTTCAAATAATCTTAAGTATCTTATGGTATACAGCAACCTTCATGTCAATATTGCCTTAAAATAGCTGAGATCTGTGCGTTCATACAGACGTGAATGCCAAAATCTACTCGGCAACTGATTGTGATTAGCAATATATTGTATATAGTTTGCAGTTTATAAACAGTCTAAAGAACCAGAACAAAAATACTTAAGACTTAAGTTAAATGAAATCTTTATATCGCTTTATTCTGCAAATTCAATTTACAGCTCAACACAAAGTCGAGCAGAGAATTTGTTGGTTTCAACTTTTTGTAAACTGCTTCAAATTTAATTATGCGCTGATTCATGCGAGGTTTGCCATTAAAATTCTCCGGGCATCTCTGGACTGAATTGAGCTATAAATTCATCGCAACGCGATAAAAATTACTCACTCTTGGTTTCTGTACAGAAGAAACTGCCAAGTTTCCTTCATCTGCTTCTTCTTCTCTCACAATTGTCTTAAAAATTAATTTAGGGAGCGCTTTTTTGTTTCGGTTTTCGAACTTTATGTAAATCTCATTGCGGAAACACCTTTTGCATATTTAAAGTCACGAGAGTTGAATAGTCAAAGCACTGACAAGATTTATCGTGTGACTCTCGAGATTCTTTCTTAGTTAAGTTAGTTTCTGAAGTTTGAGTGAAAGAAGGGGAAGTCTGCCATACAATTACGGGTTAAGGCCTATTAAATAGATACATTATAGATGTCTGTGCAAGTGTTGACCTTGCCCAATTCGAAGTGTGCACCGCCGACACATCCGTTATCCCAACCAAACTCATTGTACAGACCCGTCCAAATGCAATTATTTACCGTCAATATATCATTGTTTTCAATGCTATTTTTGCTTTGTTTGATTTTTGAAAATTAGTTTAAACATGACTCTACAAAAATATCACACGAAATTGGCCTGCAGTCATCGTTAATCGTTATCGCCGCCATCGTCATCATTGTTTGTTTCCTGATTTTAAGTCACGCCACAAATTGAACCTCATCTGGTCTGCTCCAGTTGTATCCAATTGTATGTCTATAATGCATTCCATCGAATGGCGTAACGAATTTTAATTTCCCTTTAACAAGTGATATTTTTTGTTTATTGGAAGAACCACATTTATCGAAAGTGAAGCTATTAAATAGTAATTTAAATAGTATAGTATAGTAAAATATGAATTCTTTAATCACTACCGATCTAGAAACTCTTTGTTGGCTGGCTACCTGGTGAACCTTGAGCTTTTTTATAATTATACTGCAATATGATATCATTTTGTCTCTTGACATTTTCAACTGAAATATATTTTAGCTTAACTATAGAAAGTTTAGATAAGTTTCTAGGAACAATTTACCTTTATAGTATAACTAAAATTCAGTCTACAATAAAATAGCATTAGAAACACGATTACCCCTCGCTAGATACAGTACAGACAGTATCAGTCACAGTGATTCTCAACTTCAGAAACATGCGTCAGGGTTGTCTGTTCAATGTATGTTTGATATATGTTAAATAAATTCCACATTTTACACGCTCAGCGATGGATAAACAGAGGCGACTCACTGTACGTGTAGGAGACAAATGTTGAATGTAATTTTATTTGCATACCAAAAAGAGAACCGTGACGCATGTCAGGCAAGTTCAAGTCCCCGACCAGTCCAGCGATAACTGTCATCATGAAACTGACAACACCCGCCAGCGATACGATTTAACTGGATGACTTCAGTTACAGGCAAAACCTGCTGGCAGACAGGGTATATGCAATTGTACACCTCATACAGAGTATGTATGTATGTCAAATTGTAGGGTATTCACGTTTGGAAACGTATCGACATTTGTTGTTGTTTTCCTAGACTTTTGATTAGTCAGAGCAAATTTGCATCTATTTATTTGTTAGTTTGCATTTCTTATTTGACAACTTGTGCGTCGTTTGCACTTTACTTATGCAAATTTCCTAGGTTTCTCAAGTGCTATCGATCTATTGACGATGACATCAGTTTTGAATGAATAATCGAATTCAAATTTACATTGAAGCTTCTTTCAAGCAATTGAAAAATAGTAAACTACTTGAAGGTCTGTACTTCGATTTTCTGTTATCGGACTATCGTTTTATCATTGCTCTGGCTGAGCTGCTTAACGTTACCACAAAATGTAAACAAAAAGAAAAATATCTCTTGCAAAACCTCGAAAAAAGATTGTGAAAAACGCCAAAGTAATTGCAAAACCAAAAAATGTTGTATTTATAATTCTGTTTGCTGCTGCTGTAGTTGTTGTTGTTGTTATTGTTGTTATTGTTAGCCAAGCGTGTTTATAAAGTGTTAAATAAATAACAGATTCTCCATTTATAACCTCAAACAACAACAAAACAACAGGCGGCGGGCGGGCGTCGCTACAATGCACAAAATTTATTTGCCAAGTAATTAAATCGGTTGAAAAATGATCTTAAATATTTATTAGCCACACGTCGGATCGTTGGATACATATCTGTATTGTTATTTCAGTGAACAGAATAATCATAAATTGCAAAAGCTGTTTAAAAATAACGACAATGATCTGCCGGACATAAAAGTACATGCAAAAACCTCAAGAAAAAAAACAACAAAACAAAACCGAAATAAGTTCGTAATGCATTCATAAACTTCAATGATTCATTGACAATTGCTTTTTTGTTGATATTATGTACTCTGTATACTCAGTCAGTAAGTAAGTAGAAGGCATATGTAATACAAATATCATTCTACATTAATTCTTGACTTGAATAGATGGAACTGTTGAATAACAAGAGCTACAGATTGGAAATTTACATTGTTTGTTCCAATATATTTCACCTTGTCAAGGTTTATTTGTAATTCCGACACATTCTCATCAACACCTTTAAATATTTATAAAATGTAATTAATATTTTGCTATAATGAAAACGCATCAGTTGTGCTAGATTTAGATGTAATGTATCGCTATCTATAGGGTATTTAACAGTCAAGTGCGCTCGACTGTGACATTCCTGGTGTTGTTTTGTTTTCGGTAGACACACATTTCTGTAATGCACTGTAGGAAATGTTGTGGGTGCACACGAGTGTGTGTGTGTGTGTGAGGGACTGTGCAAATGCGCAGTACACATATATGGACATATTATTGGATGCGCCGAATGAGGTAATGCTCATTAGCTTGTGCAAATGGCAAACCGAGCAAAAACCTAATTAAAATGTCTGCTAAATTTCAATGAAGTCTCAACGAATCCAATGTTATTTATTGAGGAAACGTACATTACAAACTACGATGCTTTACTGATAAATAATAATTATTTCAATTTATATTAATGTTAAGTGTGAAGAAACTGCGAAAAACTTATGAATCATTTATCAAATCTGTGAATTGTAGTTGCATATTAAATCAGAGAGTTTATTTTGCTATAAATTATTAAAGTAAAGAAATCTCTGCACTATGAAGACATTTACTAAATGATAAAGCTCTTCAAACTATGCTAACAGTCCCCCTATTATTATGCTTTCTTCTGACTATTCTACCTGGAAACAAATAAGAGAAACCCTGACATAAAGTTCGACTCGAGGCGCGCTGTGGCTCTGCCCACCTGACACAGACAGTTGGTAATTAGTATTTGTATATAGTACAAAGATATGTGTGTTGATGTTTTGTGTAGGTAAGTACACTACATGAGGCATGTTGCCCTGGCTTCCTTCTTCCTGCTGTCCGTCTGTTCGTATTCTCTCCCTCTCTCTCTTTTTTCTGCCTGTTTGTTTGCGGTTTTCCTGCGCCTCATCTCATTGCATGCCATATGCAAATTGTTGGCCAAAAAGCCAACGGAGCAGGTCTCTCCAGCACGCCATCATCAACTACATCTATGTCGTCATCATCATCATCATCATCATCGTCATCCAGTGTACGCCTCTCGTTTCATTCATGTCTTTTGTTATGCCCACCTCTCTCTCTCACTGTTGACTAAAGTTACCTCTTTTATCTTGCGTCTCTTTCTTCACTCTTTGGTTATTATTATTTTACACTTTCCAGCTCGAAACTACACGATATAATTGTGCATGTCTCTTGTATTTACATGTCTTTTTCCCTTCCTATTCCTATTCTTCTCTCTCTCTCTCTCTCTCTCTTAGCACATGCCCCCCTCCCTCTCTCTCCTTTTTAGTGTGTTTGTTCCTTCCTCAACTCATGCACAATGAGGAAGCAATACAAAAGATTCTCACGTACTTGTTACCTCTATAGGTGTTGAACTGTATTTTCCTTTAGTCTCCCCTCTCTCCCTCTCTTTCTTGCTCCTCTTCTGCTCGGCTTCCTGCTACCAACTGTAGCATATAGAATTTGTTCTCTTGCCGTGACGTGACGTTGCCTCAGGGGCAGCCTGTCTGTCTCTCTCTCTCTCTCTCTTCAGCTGTCAGTTAGTTAGTTAGTCGGTTTACAGCTTGTTGGCCACACATCGTAGAGAACTTCTGTATACATAATGACCGGGAAATTGTATTGTCTAAATTGTATAGCATGAGCAATGCTCATCCATTGCAAAAGAGCCGAGTTAAGGGTCGATAAATTTGAACTAAAGTGAGCTTGCTTATTTATAGGGTAAATCTCTAGTAACTAATTCATTATCATACAATCAATCAGTACACACGATTAGCTTAAGTTTTTGCTTGAAAAAGAGTTAAAAGAGAAATAGTAGAAATCAATCAGACGATCGATCAAAAAACCCTTCATTGAATATATAATAACTTTATAATTTATATTGTATTTATATTATCTACCCTTGTATTTGTGTCATAATTATCTGCGATTTGCGTGTTCCTTTTTCCAAAATCCAATTTTGGTTTTCGTGTTTGCGACCGCAAAAATGAAACGATGTTATAGATAGACGACGAAAAAAGCAAAAAAAAATAAACCCCATGCAGCCCTGTGCCCAATGTCGCAAGTGCTTTGCTGTGTGCTGCATATAAAAACAACAAAAAAAATGAAAAAAAGAAAAAGATAAAGTTACCGACGCGTTGCGCTTGGCAAATTATCCAACAAGAGGAGGCGCAACAAACGAAACCAGACAAGAAGCCCACCGTGGGTTGACATTGATGTTGCGTTTTGGGTTTTGCGTGAGTTTCGGTGTGACTTTTGAGTTTAATATAACAGAGCACCCCTTGTCCACTCCCCCCAAAACAATTGCAGTAAGCTTTGCGTAAAGCAATCGAAGCATCCGCAGTAAAAAAGGCGTATATCAAAGTGCCAAATAAAAAACGAGTTCATTGAGATTCTTAATCAACATAAAGTATATAATAACATATTGTATATAAGGTTATATAGTATGCATGACTAAAAGTGAATGGAGTTGCCATTAGTCATACGATACGTTGAATGTGTTTGATATGCGATGACTGACTCTCGTGTTATAATTGAATTGAGAACAAAGCGTAATAAAGTAAGGAACATTTTTGAAGATTTGACAGCTTTCATGGAATGAAAAGTAAGTCTTAACAAATTTAAAAGCTGTTTGCAAAACTTAAGTAGCTCAGCTGTTAGGCATATCGAATATAATATGCTTTTTGATCGACTATGAATTAAGCTGATCCATAA
The DNA here is from genome assembly GCA_018903715.1 of Zaprionus davidi. Classification (NCBI taxonomy): domain Eukaryota; kingdom Metazoa; phylum Arthropoda; class Insecta; order Diptera; family Drosophilidae; genus Zaprionus; species Zaprionus davidi. The sequence goes on from JAEIGL010000003.1 coordinate 8,633,579, forward strand.
CTATCTTCACTTAAGATAAAGCAAATATTGATAACAGATGAATCAATTATTAGCTACACAGGTCTATCATGGATGAAATACTTAAGAATTGATCAATTAAGCAACGTTCAGTTTTATCAAAGATCGAATGTATATTATAATCGATAGTTTGCAATAATAGTTAAACGTTAAACATCTTTGATTATGAATAGAATTTGATATGTTTAATATACTGTGAGCAACATTTAACTGAACTTAAGATAATTTATCTTTTTTTCAGCATTATAATAGATTGAACATAATGTAATTGATAGTTTGCTGGAATAACTAAGCTGCATAGAATACTTAAACCATCTCTCAGTTGAAAGTCAATAAATCATAAATCAAATCAAATTTAATTGATTAACTGTGAGCAAATTTCTTGCAGCTTATATCACTGATCAGGTTCTGATGTAGAATTCAAATTGATTTAGGGGCACCTCTTAGAGAGGAGTTTCCCTGCTGCATACTAACCAAACCAATCGTCTGTGCTGATGATGGGCGGCAGTGAGCTACTGTGGTTGTTATTGTTGCTGCTTCTGCTGATCTTGTTGTTGTTGCTTCTGTTTCTTGTTGCTGTTATTGTTGTTGAGCGCTCTTTGGTGTTGCTTCTGCTGTTTTCAAACTTTGCTTTGGCTGTTTCAGTTGTTGGTGTTGTAGCTGCTGCCGATTGAAATCTGCGCTGTGCGCTGCGTAGAAAGTTCAACAATCGCACATCGATGGGTTGCGGAGTTGCCGCCGTTGCTGCTGCCACTTTGTGATTGCTCTGTCTGGCACTGGTGGCGCCACTTGAAGCGACTGTAGTGGCAGCATATTTATCACAAAAGTAAAACTCCTTTCGCTTTGGCGGCGCATATGCGGCACTGAGGCTGCTGCTGCACAACTGCAACGGACGTCGACGCGCTTTGGAGATCAGTTGATTCCCTCCAGCACCACCAGCATGTGGCACTGTGGCCTGCTGCAGCTGTCCCTCGCGATGATGATGACCCAAACTGCTGGCACTGCGATTGAGACTGTTGGCCAAACTCTGCTTGCACCAATAGACGTCCTTGCTGCCAAAATAATAGTAACGCCTGCGCGAATCCTGTGTGGCATGCGACGTTGCAGTGCCTCCGCCCGTGCCACGATGTCGATTGCAGTTGGTGCGTGTAGATCTCTTCGGATTAGCGCTGCTGATCGTATCGGTTCGGCTGCCTGCGGTTTGACTGCCACTGCTTGTCTGCGAGTTATCGCTCTCGTTGCTTAGGCTGCTGTTGCCAACAGTTGCTGCTGCTGCCGCTGCAGCTTCAGCTGATTTACCTACTGTTGCTGCCACGCCCCTATTGGCCGCGCTGTTTGCTTGCGTGGGCGTAAGATATGAATTGGATTGTATGAAAACGCCATCGCAGGTTATTTTAATTGTTGTCACCATGTTCCATGTTCGTCAGGGGCGGCATATCGCGTCTGCCTTGGCCCGAACTTTCAGATTCAATTGAATGCACTTTAAAGTAATTGTATCTTTAGCACTTTAACTGTATCTTTAACACGTTTAGTTGCTTAAACTGTATCTGCATCTGCATATGTATTAAGTTTATTATCTGTTGGCGCAAGTAGTTGCAATTTTGATTCTTTAGAGATAGAACTAGCTTAGTTTGATTACAGATTTAATAGAGATCCCCTAGAAATCTTCTTAGTTCTCATCGACTATAGTTTCTATATATAATATAACATCATGACTTGCAATAGTCTCTGTAAGGCAAAATATCTATTCAACTCGTTCCCATTCAACCTTTTAAACTAAGCTCAGCCCATCTCTCTCGCAGTATAGTGAAAATTCCATAGAAATGCTGCTGACAATTCAGTGTTCATCCCCACAATGGTAAACTCTGTACCTCTGTTGCCTCTCCCACCTCCTCCCCTAAACAACTCTTCCCAGAGTCTCTGGCCCAGTTGGGAGAGAGAAAAGAATCGAGGCTAATGCCGTGTGCAAACAATGTGCACTGCAAAATTGTTTTCTTTTGTAATAATACTAATTAAAGTTGCTTGCTTTTTTTTTTCGTTTTTCAAGCACTTCGATTGGGTTCCGCCGACAATAAAAGATGGAAAAAAACAAACCATACAAAATCAATGGAAAAGCAAAACAATAAAGAGGAACTACAACTAATGATAATGCCAGAGAGACCGACAAAAAGCACAAATGTTGAATATCTATGGAGAAAATCCGAACGAAAAAAAAGTGAAACAAAAACAAGCTTGGAATTGTTGTCTTGATGTCGCATGGAGGCATGCTCCATATTTGTCAACTGGCGGTAAGGGGAGAGTAGCAAGGGGTCCCCCTCTTTACTGAGCCGTAATAATAGTAATTGTGTTTTTGCCAAAGTCAATTTGCCACATTAACTGTAAGCGAGTTAAGAGTCGAATCGAGCGAGCATCCAGTCGTAAACAAGAGAGCACATACATACATATAATAAATAAATAGAAATACAAGATACAATGCTCAAATCTATGCTGTTTTTATATCTGTTTGTTTTGGCTTTTCTTTAGCTAAAATGTCTGTCAAAAGAGGGTATATATACTTCACGGAATAAGGTAAAGTTAAGACAAGTTGCCATTTAGGACACATTCGCAAAACGAATCTGCATAATATACTCTTTTTTATAGGATATATTCTATACTACAGTATTCAGTATATACTCTTAATATATAAACTTTCATTGTATGCAAAATGGGAATTTGAAAAGTTCTCCAATATTTTAGGGTATCTGCTAGTTGCACTACTTTCCAACATTCCTTCTACATTATATATCCAATTTTCATTTGGGTTGGGAAAACACGAACTTAGTTGTTTGAATTGAATTGGAATTTACTGGAAATATACGTACACATATATAGGCTAGTGTATATATAGTTTTTGGGCGTGGGAACAACGGGCAGACAACGCCCATTGTTATAGTTTTTATACATACAGCGTCTATATTTTATTCAAGGCAGGTAAAGGCTGCCAGATGTACGTGTGTAAATGTATCTGTACCTTTGGGCTGGGAAAGTGCGCGAATAAGCAGGTGAAATGTTACAGATGCGACGATGTCGCCACAATGCACAAGATGCCAAGTTGTAAACAGTAGATACTATGCATATGAACTTATATGGTGTTAATTGAGTGTGAATTGTTGATAGTGAATTGTCTGTTTGCAACACAGACAACATGAGATACACGTTTGGTGAAAAAGAAGTTCAAAGAGTTGACAGTTAACAACTTATTCTCATTAGCAAATTCCTGTTTGAATTTGGGTTTTCTGCTACTGTCCTCGCGAAAGTTTTGGCATGTCTGGGACTAACTGTGAATTCGTGATGCTTTACATGCATTTCTTAAGTAGCTTCTGTCCAAAGCAAACCAGTTGAAAATGGGCAAATAACTCACGAGGCCAATCTATATGGAACTGTAGTATCAATTAAGTATTTTATTAGAACAACAACTCAAACAAGAACCAGTTAACTAATAAGCTTGAACTTGTAAGACTTTCTGCAATTTCTCTGCACGGTTTGATTGAAGTTTGGCATCAAATTCAATGGAAGTACACGAAAAAATGGAACTAATATTGTTAACTAGTCTATCGGTAAACAAGTTAACTTGTTCATTATAATTGTAATGCCAAAAATTGATTTGAACTTTAATAGATACGAGTTCCACACCTGAAGTTAGTTTAATTATGAACCATTTAAAATTGTATAACATTTCCATCGCTAAATGAACTAGTTTATTTAAAATATGAATCTAACAAAACTTAATTTAATTACAATATATACAGTCTCAACACATGGGCAATTCCAAGGCTTTTGGTTCAAGTTAATTTTTGATTGAACTAACTTAAAGAATAGTCTAAAAATGTATGATTTGTTTGTCGTTAATCAAGTGAACCAATTCATTTCAATTGAAATCCCATAAAATATCTTTGAACTTCATTAGACACGAGTTCAACACGTGTAACCAGTTCAAAAATTCAATTGAAATGCCTAAAATACTTCTCATTATATCTGTCTGCTGGTCTTAAACAATTACTACGAGGTTCAGTTTAGTTGAAAGCAGCTCCAGTTTCATTTTCTGATGAACTTGATCTTCTCTCTTAAGCGATCTTTGAGTTTTGCAAACATCTTTTAATGCACGTTTTATGGCCACCTGTTGCGTTTAATTAGTGATTTCACAAGCTATATAAAATCCCCAAGAGGTTTTTCACTTTCTTCATTACTTTCGAACAAAGACAGACAGAGACAGAGAAAGAGAGGGAGAGACGATCAGAACTTTTCCTGCACAAATGTCAGAGCTATAAAGATACCGAAAATTAACTATGGAAATGAGTCGCAGTCGCAGACGGAGTCGAGAATTGGGCACGTGGAAAGTGATTGCTTATCGAGGGAGACCCAAATTTGAATTCTTCTAAACGGAAAACGTGTGCGAGACGTAAGTTGAATAAATAAATATTTTGGAAAGAAGATAGAGAGAGAGGGAAGAAACAAAACTCAATTTAAAAAAACGACAACAATAACAAAACAACAACGAAAATACAAAGACACGAGAGAGAGAAATATGACACAACAAGTTTTTGTTTTTGTGTAGACAAAATGCAAAATGAAAAGCGAAATCAAAATAAAAGTAAAAAACAAAAAAGAAAAAACCTGATCTTGAGTAAAAACAAAGTGGGCAATAATATGAAACAATAAGACCATAAAAAAACAACAACAAATACAATGAAAAATGCGTGAGGCGCCGCGGCGGATATCCTCAGGCTCGGCGAGGTTTGCTTCTGTATTATTTTGCTTTTTGTTTTTTGGTAACCCGCGGCGTTACCTGTTGCATGCTCTATAGATATGTCTGTCGACAGATACAACGTGCATACACAGTCATACAAACATACACTGTTTATATGTCTAGTTTTTGCAGTGAAAGTTGCGCATTTCGCTTAGTTTTCATGGACTCTTTGTAGGGCGTTGCACACTCAGTCCACAGTCCGACATGCAGTTAAGATTAATTATTAATTGAAAATTGTACGATTAATTTTCAGTTGCGGCACGCATAAATTCAAAACTAAATGTGGCGCCCAGTCAAGACCTAGCAAGTCTTACCACGCATCTTTAATACACTTTGTGTTCGCGCTCGTTTGGTCAAGGTGAAAGATAATTTATCAACTTGATAAATTGTTGGTAGCTTGATAATAATTTTGTTTGCGTCAAGCTCTTTTTACGTTATCTTTGGTGGGGAAAACTCGCTTTGCCAGACAGGCAAAGAGAAAAGTTGTTATCTTTTATTACATGTATTCAATTTGATATTATTTGCTATCGTTTAAACAGGTATTCGAGGAGAGCTTATGAAACAGATAAATATAGATGTTTATTTGCCAATTAGCTTTTATGACATGCTCTAACAATTCTTTGGTAATAGAACATATCTATAGATAAAAGTATCGATAAGTAATCAACTTTAATCATTCATTTAACGAGACAAGCTTTAATATATGAGCTAACATGAGCTTAACTTATTCTGATAATACTCACAGATAACACAGAATATTCTGCAGTTGTTCTAATTGGAATCTGAATGGAATTATACGTTTTGTATGATATATATGGGATATAGATATCGTATTCTTATGAAGTTTAAACAGTACTTGAACTAAAAGAATCTACTTAAAGTATTTGAATAAACAATAAACATTTTCAGATAAAAACTTTAGTCATTATAATGTAATTTCGATCAAATTTAGACAGTCTGCAGTCTGTAGCATAGCTATAATGACTTTACCCCTCCGCAAGGGTATTAGAAAGAGAGAAACACATGGGGCAACAACAACAACAGCTACAACAATAAATTAAACTTTGCGCATGCGCAATTGAAAAATAATGAAATGCGCCATTGGCTCTTCGCTTTTGGCCGTTTTCGAATTCGACTTTGGGACGTCGCGAAGTTGGGTTTGGTTATTTATTATTTGCTGTAACGTAATTGGATTTTTCGTCTGCTTCTTCTTCGTCTTACTGTCGGTCGGTCGTGTGCAGTGAATGGCAAATTGACTAAGTAGATGGAAAATATGTACATGCATAAAAAATAGTAAAAATGGTAAAAGATCTATGCACAACCGTTAGGAAAACATAAAAAATTAATTCACGCGTCTGCAGTTGAAGCTTTACTCTGCTGTTGTCGTTGTTGTAGAGAGTAGTTGTAATAGTTGTTGTAATGTAAGTTGTAGTTGCTGCTGTTGTGTTTTAGAGACGGGCGCATTGTCCACTTTCACTTGGCTCTCGGCAGAAAGTCTCTCAGGATGATGACGTTTTATGTGGATTAGCCGCAAAAATTGGCGAGACGACGTAGGCAGAGGAAGAGGGAGAGGCGGGGCTTGAGGCAGAGAGGCTTTACTAAGACAGAGGCACAGTCCGAAGCAGGCAGAGACTCAGGCAGGGACAGTGTCTGAGGCACAGACTTAAGTCGAGTCTAAGCCATAGTCAGAGGCAGCAACAGCGACAGAGGCGAAAACTAGTTACAATTTAAGAGGCCCAAAACCGTAGCGACGATGACTAATGCGCTGGAAAATTGAAAATGGCTTTTCTTGCGCGCACAGCAACTTCTCTATCTCTCTGTCTCTCTCTATCTGCCCACAAGAGCTTTTTGTCAAAGTCATGTCTGGAAAATGCCTGCACGTTGCCGAAATTAGCGTGGAAATCAATTGCAAGACTTAATGATTCATGCAATTGCATTAAGTTGCAGTTAACTGGGAGACGGCGGCATCGGAGACGATGGATAAATCAACAAATTATAGAGGGGGCGAAAAAAGGAGAGAGAAGCGAACACTTACAAGCCCCACATCAAGAGCGCAGCGGAACAGATGAAAGATACATTACCAATCGGAAATGTGCAAGATTAAATAAATAATACCAATTCTTTATCTTTTGTTTTTCTTAGGCTTTACAGTTGCAAACTTTCAGTCACAAAAGCGAGTTTTATATAAGATATTCGCAGATTTCACCCCATTCAAACAATTTGCCAGTCTATACGCCGTTGATTACTGAACACCTTCGACCCGAAACTAATAATTAAACTGTCAGATGAAAACGAAATAAAATAAAGAGAAATACAAATACAAATACACAAAGGTCATTGCGCCATCACAGATAAGTAAGATATAACTTCAAGTTCACAAAATATGATATATCATCGCAGCTTAAATATCATATATGTACAATATTTCTGCTTGCTTTTACATGTTAATTAACTGAAGAATTAGCATATTGAAAGAGCATAGCTTCCTCAACCGAAATTTCGCATACATTTCGCATGTATTGTAAAGATTAGCGAAGATTTTTTTTACACAAAAAAAGATGATTACACAATTTTCCGGTGTGTTTCTTATTAATTTGTATACGAATGTTATTGTGTGCACACTGTTATTGCCTATTTATGCCTTCAATTATGGCATATTAGTTATTGCCAATTGCAATTGACGATTATTGGCAATAGGTTTGAACACGCGAGGCAATGTTGCGCATGTGCAGAGAATGCCTGCGCGACACGGTGAGCTGCTGCACGAACCACACACAACAACAGCGCGTTTTCAACTGACTGAGCAGCGGCGCTTCAACACCGGCAAAAGGTTGAGAAAAAGAGCAGACTCAAAAGAGACGTGAGACGGAGAGAGAAACACACAAGTCGAGCTTTCTTTGCAAGTGTGCGATGAGTGTGAGTTTTGCTCTCTCAGTTGCAGCACACTGCGTGCAGTGCGTGTGTGTGTAATACGTTGTCTTCACGATGTTTGAGTCGGCACTCACATGGGAAATGCAACTCTCTCTTACACTCACAAGCTCTCTCACTTGCAGTGGGATGCGTGTGTTTGTGTAATGCGTGTACCTCTTTGAGCCTACTCTCGCATGCGATACTGTGCAAGTAAGGTGCGAGAGTGCAGAGTGTTGTGTTCACTCTCGCATGCGATATTTGGGGAATGCACTTACGGTCTCCCACACTCTCCAGCTCTCTTAGTTACAGTGCATATGTGTGTAAGGCGTTAACGTCTTCACTAAGCTGCATTGAGCGTACTGGCATGTGACAGAGTGCACTGTGTATGTTTACTCTCTCGCATGCGATTGTGTGATGAAGTCTTGCCATCACTAACGTGTGCACTTATCGCATGCTAGTTTTCGTTAACTTCCCTCCTTCTCTTTTCGATGGCGTCTAAATTAATTGCCAAAGCATAATTACCAATAGCAACAAATGTTGCTCAATTTACAGTGATTCTTTTTGGCAATTCAAGTTTTTTGCGGCTTCTGACCAAATTTGCTGGGCAACAAAACGTAAGTAAGCCACAGTTTTGTTTGTTGATTGTATTTCATAAAAGCTATCGAGATTTGTTGTTAAATTTTTTTGTAATTTACTGACATTTATCCAGGTTTCAAACAGATGGAGAGTGGCCAGTCCAAATTTGACCTTTTTTAATTGTTTCTTGAGATAAATTATTAAATTATGTTAATCATCAAAGTGTGTGGTAAGGCAATAATGTTTGGAAATACTACAAAAGACTGTTGAAAATTGTATACCCATTGAATTGTATGAATTTAATACTTTTCAATTTAAAATACAACAGAAAATATCAATAAACTATTAAATTCGTTAGATATTTATTTTAAAAATATAATAAACTAAAATCAACAAAGTTAATAATAAACCTACAATCTCAACGTATAGTATTTTTTATCATTTCCTCCTTTTTTCGATTATTCTTATCAAAATTCCAAATTCAATTTCGTTTAAATCGTTTTTTCCGCTCGTTCTTTACTGTCAATTGATTCCCTTTTTGCCGTTTGTCTTTGTGCAAACGTTCTAATTGTGTTTCCTGTTACTGTTGTTGTTGTTGATTTTAATTAAAATTTCAACTCGTTGTTTCTCTTTGGAAATTGTTCTTGTTGTTGTTATAGTTGTTTCGCTGCGCAAAGTCTCGTATGACAATTTTTGCCCTGTTTTGTTTTGCATGTTTACATTTTTCACAGTAATTTGCTGGCAAATTAAAAAGGCAACAGCAAGCACATGAGTGTACTGCACTAAACGATACCCTGTAATGACTACTACGTACCCAAAAGTATTCTAAACAACATTTTTATAACCCTCCGCTTGCTATAAGTATTTACAGGGTAAAGAGTTATGCATGTTACTGTTGCTGTCTCGTTTGGAGTCGCGCACAGTTCGTGATATTTTGTCGATTTTTGCTTCTGGCATTTCACTTCTTTATGTGCATATTTCAAGCACATATGCAATTAACACTTGGCTTGGCTTCCCCTACCCAACCCCTATACCACCCACCTCCCGCCCACTCTTACAATTCAAGAGATTTGCATTTCAAACTGTATACGAGATTAGCAGTCAAATGCGAATGGAGAAACTGCATAGGAAGAAGGGAGGAGAGAGAGAGGTAGCTTATGTTGATGTCATGTGAACATATGCTAAATGGATCCACGAAATGGGACGTAGGGAAGCTGAAGATGACGTCAGCTGAACGCATGCAGCAGGATGCAATCCACAAACTTCCATACGTTTCGATATGCAATCCTCAAGTGAACCCTTTACAGACCCACACACTTACTCTCACACGCACGCATGCACACTGACACTCATACATATAGACAGCTCGAAGAGCGTGCTAAAAATAGAAATGTGTGCAAATTTGTGCAAAAAGCAACGTAAACAAACAAAAGCTCAGGTCAAATATGCAGCGAGCGAGATGAGGAAAAGCAAAAAACAACAGCAACAACAACACTTACATATACATTTTCTTCGTGTCGCATATGTGCTGCTATTTCGTTCGCTCTCTTAACAGACTTGCAAAAACAAGTGCCAAAGGTGCGATAACGATAACGCCACATCGATAACAGGTGGTACATGGTATTTAATACCAATAAGCCTCCCACACGTCATTCGATTTTAACTCGTGAATGACTGTTTATATATTATTAAATGTGAACATGTGTATTTGTGTATTTGCCGAATTCCGATAACGATAAGCTCTCACTTTTCTCGAAAACGAATCAGACTTAATTTCAGCATTCTATAAGAGTAATTTCGATATAATTCGATAAGCTCTTCAGGCGTATTAAATTCTACAGAACCTGATCACAATATCCCATACTAGAGGAAAGAAATAATGCATAAATTTATATTTTTCTCTGAAATGAACTAACGTTTACAATTTTAAGAATTCTTAACTTAATTCAATACCTTTTAGTACTCAACTTTGTATTAGAAATGTTTTTAATTTCGCTAAAACTTCCAATGAGAAGAAAATCAGAAATTCCAATTGGCCTTTTCCCCTCTTATTGCATGTAATTAGAGCAAACGAAAAAAGAGAAACAAAAAGGAGTGGGAGAGAGAGATAAACAAATGACAGCAGAACACAAAATCCACAACAAAGCAATCGTTTCACTTGACCAAGCTGTGGAGATCAGCGGGTAAATATACAGAACAAAATTCACGCAATTCTGAACTTCGACACACACACACAGACACCCACACACACAGCGCAATAGAGACGCAGACAGGAGCTTGAGAGTACAACGCCCACGCGTGTATTGCAATACACAAACAAACCAAAAAAAGAGCTTTGGCGCCGACGCTGCCACTGCAACAATAACAACAACAACATCAGCAGCTACCGACATCAATGCGTGACGTCAGCGCACGAAAATTTTGCCGAAGCCGACAAAACGACGCAACGCAACTGACCAGCAAGACCAACAACAACAACATTGAGACTAAATTACGCACATACACACATACTACTACAACGGAAACTACGATGCGCTACGCTTCGGTTATTGCCGTTAATTATTGTTGTTGTTGCTGCTCCACTCACTGTTGTTGCTGTAGGTGTGTATTGTATATTGAATTTGGTCATTCATGGTGCTGCTGCTCGTTTGGCATGTGTGTGTGACTGTATGATTGCTTGCTTATGTGTGTGTGAGTATGGAGCCTCGTTTGCTATTCACAATGAGCCTAAAAGGCAACAAAAGCAACAAAATTGCGCGCCATTGGAGCGAGCAGAGTTGTAAAACGTGTTTTTGTTTTGTTGTTGTTGTTTCTGCCTTAAAAATGCGTAGTTTGTTTTTGTTGCCCGTTGTTATTTTGCTTTCGTTTTTTAACTCTAATATATCTAGTATATATTATACGATTTCTTAACACTTGACTATAGTTTGACCTCAGACAACATATTTGTTCATCAATGGAACAAAAACAACAAACATAAGAGGACCCTCTTCTCCACCTCTCTCTCGCTCTTTTTCTCTTGGTTTTTAGCCAATTTTTGTTGCTGTTTCTCTTTTTGTTTGCATGCAATTTTGACATAATCATCGCTAATATTTACGCAATAGTTTTAAAAGTTGAAAAATTATGCAAAGACACACACACAAGCAGTGAGACAAAGTTACAACCACACACACACACACATACATAAATAGAACTAGAGACAGGGACATGGACAGGCAGCAGCCAAGGCGCGCCCACAAGAGGAGATAAAAGAAAGCAGAAAACGCATCATCAATTCCCTTATCCTTTTTGCGCAAACTTTCGTCACTTTCACCCACACACACACACATACATATACACACACTCACCCAACTGTGAGGCAGACAGCGCGACGCTTCAAAAGGGCGTTGGGTAGTCCTTACGTCAAAACAACAACACACACAGTGACAGTCTCGCAGTCCACACACACACACACACATACATGCACTCACACATATACTACTGTTACACCTTACCTGATTCCTATTGCTTTGCTTCTGCTGCGGCGGCTGATGCTGCTGCTGCTTCTGATGCTGCTGCTGCTGCTGCCGTCTGGCATTCCACTACGTCTCCAATTTTGCTCCGTTGCTGCTGCTCCGGTGCTGCTGCTGACGACAACGACGACAACATCGATGTTCGTCGACCATCAAGCAGCGATCGTCGTACACATGCACATTTTGATTTTCGAATATTATAAATTATTTATAAACATTTGCACGCACACACACACAAACACTCCCGCACACACAAACACTTTGGATTTTTTTATATGTGGCCCAACTTTGCTGCTGGTTTTTTTTTGTAGTGTGGAATTTTCTACACTTTTCTTACTAACTGTAACACATTTGATATGCCCTTTTAGCATTCGCTTTTATTTAGCTGTTAGTACAATACACGTATGCACACAACGATAATGTTTTAACGCAGAGAACGTACTAATTTTACAGCAACAAAAAATTCCATGAAAAATAAAGCAGCCATCTTTGCCCAGTATTAGGATTGTTGATATTATATCGGTCTATCGATGTTAACAAGCTACACGATGTATCGATTAACATTTGGGACACACTTACAAGCAATTGCACATAACTAAATCGCGCCACGCGCACTTATCGATAGCCGTTATCAAATTTGTGCCGTCAGCATGGGCCAAAATGCAAAAACGACAATTTAAATAAAGTATATAGCAAGCATTACACTATTATCAGTAAATCAGCTCAATTGATTAAAAATGATTTAACGTATTCGTAAAGCCCTTAATATGCTTGACGGCAATTTCAAATAATAATTAATAATAATTGTGGAATTCCTATCCACTGAATAATTATTTGATAAAAGTATTTCTTAAGTTTAATTTTATATGGCTTCTGTTTTGAGGATCAGAACGTATTAATTGAATAAGAGGCAACTATTTTAATAGTAATTATTTAAATTATTTAAAACCTATAATAAATCGTTTAATGCAGGCAAGAATCGATAGACATTGTTCGATACTTAGGTATTTTTGTGCGTATTTTTATTTAGTATATTGTTGGGCGCACGTTGTTGTCTTTGGATGACAATAATTTAGTTAACAATGCGTAATCTAAAGCTACAATATTGCAAAGAGCAGTCAACAGGTATTCAGAATGCGAAGCAACTGTTACTGCAACCGGATATCGAACGGAATGACAGTGAAACCACATATTTTGTAACCGATAGCGCAATCCTTGCCGTTCTCGATGGCTGCGATGAGCCGAAAGTTGTTGCTGATCTGCCGGACATAGTTGGCGCCGAGTTTCTGCAGCTGGAGAATGCAATCTGTGTGGCCACCGGGGCCGGTGAGGTGCTGCTCATTAATCCGGACACATTGGCCACCAGCGAGGGCACCTATTGTGATGTGGGCATCGAGTGCATGGCTTGGTCACCAAATCAAGAAGTAGTTGCGTTTGTAACCAAGACAAAGAACGTCGTGGTCATGACATGCACCTATGACGTCATTGGTGAGCAACCGCTTGATACGGAGCTCGCCAGCGATCAGCAATTCGTTAACGTCGGATGGGGCAAGAAGGAGACACAGTTCCATGGAACAGCCGGTAAACAGGCGGCCAAGCAATCTCCCGATTTTGAGGCACCCCAGGATGTGCACCAGCTGCCGCAGGTGAGTTGGAGCCGCGCACAAATATCCAACTCAATCCTTAGTAAATCCTTTATCTTTTTCACAGGATGTACAAATTGCCTGGCGTGGTGATGGGGCCTACTTTGCCGTCTCCTATGTGGCCAGCAGTGTGGGACGCACCTTCAGTGTCTACGATTGCGAGGGTAAGCTGCAGTATACAGCAGAGAAGTGGAATGGACTACAGCCGGCGCTGGCCTGGCGTCCAAGTGGAAATTGGATTGCCTTGCCGCAGCATTTTGCCAAATCCAAGAAGTCAACCGTGGGGCTTTTCGAGAAGAATGGATTGCATCATCGGGAGTTTGAGCTGCCATTCGATCTGCTGCAAGAGTCCATTGTGCAGCTACGTTGGTCAGCTGACTCGGATATCCTTGCACTGCATACCAGCAGCTCAGATGCACAGCGCATTTATCTGTACACGATCGGGAACTATCATTGGTATCTGAAGCAAGTGTTGGAGTACAGGCAGTCCGATCAATTGGCCTTCTTTCACTGGGACAATCGCATCGAAGCCGAGCATACGCTGCATGTTGTGCTGCAGAATGGCACGCGTTATACACATCGTTGGAATTCCCTGACTGATTGCTATCAGGACACCGCAATTGCTTGTGTCATTGATGGCAAACGCTTGCTACTGACAGACTTCTCTGTGGCCGTTATACCGCCGCCGATGTGCCAGCGTGTGATACAACTGAAGAGCTACATAAATGCGGTCAGCTCGACTGCATCTCATTTGTGTTTGTACACCAGCGATCGGGAGCTGTATTTCTTTGACAAGCCCACATTGTCCTTGGCACCACAATTGCTTGGCAAGTCACTGCCCCCCAAGGAGTTCTCACAAATTCTATTGGCTAATTTGAGCTGCTTGGGAGAGCACAATCTACTGGCCACACACAGCGTGGGCAATTCAACGCGTATTCTCTTGCTGCACATGATTGACACAGAATCGGATAAGGCGGAAGCTAATTATGCCTTGGCAAGCTCACAGTCTATCAGTGGCACCGTTAATGCACTCAGCATTGGCTCCCATTCCACATCCGATTTCTATGTGCAAACAAATCGTGGACACGTCTATGAGATTGCCATACGCCAGCAACAGTTGCAGACGCCGCGCAGTTTCCTGCAGCTTAGCCAAACTGCAGATCAGATAAGCAAATCAACAGGTAAGAAGGTTACACAAGGATACAATTAGTAGATCAAATTAAAGCCTCATCTTCTCTCTCCTCTTCAAGATGGCTTGGTGACGCTGCGTTCACAGCAATTGCTGCAGATCGATGGCCAACGCATTGCGGAGGATGTCACCTCGTTCTGCCTGGTGGATGAGTTCGTTGCCTTCACCCAACTGAACACATTGCACTTCGTGCGCCTGCGAGATCGTCGCAATATCTCGACGCGCAACATCGAACGTGGTGGCAAGCTGGTGACCTATGCCAGTCAAGATGCAAGGCTGGTGTTGCAACTGCCACGCGGCAATCTGGAAGTGATCAGTCCACGTGTGCTGGTACTGAAATTGATTGGAGCACTCTTGGATCGAGATGATTATCTGCGTGCCATGGAAATGGTGCGTAAACATCGCATCAATCTGAACATCATCTGTGATCACAATCTGGAGAGTTTCTTTGGTGGATTGCAAGAGCACGTGGCTCAAATTGCCCATAATAAGGAAGGACAATGGCTGTGCCAGTTTATCAGTGAGCTGCAGAACGAGGATTACACACGGGGCATGTATGCGAGTAACTACGAGACAACGCAAAGGGAATATCCTGAAAAATTCAGTGTGGAGCGTAAGGTGGAATATATCTGTGAATGCCTGTGCCGCGTCATGGAACAGACCACAGATCCTAAGTTGCAGGCCCAGTACCGATTGCCCATTCTTACGGCCTATGTAAAGCTGGGCAAACTGGAGCAGGCACTGCAAGTGATCTGGCAACAGAAGGCCAACTCAGCTCAGTTGGCAGAGCAAATGCTGAAGTATCTTTTGTATCTGGTGGATGTGAATGTGTTGTACAACATTGCATTGGGTACCTATGATTTTGGGCTGGTGCTCTTTGTTGCCCAACATTCGCAAAAGGATCCCAAGGAGTTTTTGCCCTATCTCAATGAATTGAAGTCTCTGCCGCAGGAATATTGCCGCTTCAAGATCGATGCTAATCTGAAGCGCAATGAACGTGCGCTGGAACATTTGATTGCCTGTGGTGTGGCACATGAGGATGAGGCAATGGAGTTCATCAGGCAACACACTCTCTATGGCAAAGCGCTGGTTAGTTGCCCTGCTCAGTCGGAGTTTCATTGTCGCGTCTGCATCGCCTATGCGGATCATTTACGTTCCAACGCACAACTGGAGACGGCTAGTCTGATGTACGAGCGTGGTGGGGATGTGGAGCAGGCACTGCTTACGGCTCGTCACACCCTGGACTGGCAGCGTGTCCTGTTGCTGGCAAAACGTGCAGGTAAATCTCTGCCTCAGGTTGCACAATCTCTGGCGCTCTCGCTGCAGCAAAAGGATCGACACTTGGAGGCCTATGAGCTGCTGAAGCAGTTCGGAGATCCCAACGACAAGGCACCTTTGGAGGCGCTGCTCAAGGGGCATCTCTATGCGCGTGCCATCTACGAGGCAGGCCTGCTCACAGCTGATGGCACGGAGGACCTTCTAGGTAAGTAATATCTAATTTTGAAAGGGCTTTATTTGTACAATATTTTACACAATCATTGCTGTTTTATTAACTTTTTTAAACAATTGGAATTTATTACTCTGCTTATAAACATTTTATAATGTTTTCTATGTACACGTAGTATGGTATGTATGATGATCTTCATGAAACTGAGGCTAAACCTTACACGGTGTTACTGCACCATTATTCAATGAACAGTCTTACGTTCTTCTTTGTACAAATATCACTTCCGGCGACATAATAGAGTGTCCCATGCACTTTGAGAGATAGCGCTAATAGACTAGATAAGCTCGAAATACTTAAGGTACCTGCAACACAAAAATGGAAAAAGTTCTAGGCAGCAATAAATTGTAGGAAATGTCTTAGCAGAATTGATTTAAATTGAGTTGGGTCCTTACCTTAGATATATAAGAACTTGCGATACTGAAAAGCCTGCTCAATGTCGGACCAATCATGGGTTCGATAACATTGCTGTACTTCACTATTATCCTACTGCTTTTGCTTTCGGCACAAATTGGAGACGGTCGAGGGCAAACTAAGAAATCAAAGGAGCACTCGCTTCGGGAAACACTGGAGACACTTGAAATATTGAATGACTTACTAAACAAGAAAGACTATTCATGGACCGATAACTTAGATGTGGATGAAAAAGAGGAGTTACTTGATTATGTTGATTATACAGATTATGAAGATGATACAACGATATTTAACAATGAAGAGGAAGATACAACAATCACTACAGAGAAAGAAGATGATACTACAACGTCCACTGATAAAGTTGATGAAACTACGAACTCTACAGATGAAGGTTTTGAAACTACGAGCTCTACAGATGAAGAACACGAAACCACGATCTTTGTAGATAATGAAGAAGATACTACTTCAAATTCTACAGATGTTGAAGAAGATACAACTTCAGTTACAACAGATAATGATTCAGATAATACAACAATAGCAACAGATGAAACCGATAATAACATAATTACTACAGATGATGCAGATAATACTACTGATTCTACAGATACTGAAGATAATACTACAATATCTACTGACGCTGAAGAAGATACAACTGGCAATTTTAAAAAAGAAGGGTATAATACTAGAGACTCTACAGATTATGATACAAGTGCAGAAGATTTAAGTGATGAAAATAATCATGATGATGATGAGGACGATGATGATGATGATGACGATGATGATGATGATGACGATAATGATGATGATGACGATAATGACGATGATGATGAGGATGATGATGGGGATTTTATAGATAGTAATGATAAAGATTATATATTTATTGATGGAGATGAAGGTGAGGACGAAATTGATTAACGAAATGGCGTCGATGAAGACGCCGATGAGGATCTAGATGATAATGATGGCTTTTTAAATGCGGTTTTTATTATAAGAATATATAAATAATATGTTATATCCTAGTTGATAATAAATAGTGTAAGACTCTGGTAATTTTAAGAAATACAAATTTATTAAAACTTCTTAATCTTTTTCTTGTGCGTAACGAGCTAATCTGAAAGTTCTCCTCTTACTTTGCAGAGATTTTGGTAAAGCCATCGTTGCTGGAATTCGTTGCTCAGTTAGAGGCTTCACTGTGCGCAGACCGTGAACTGTTTGCCGAGCACAAGCGTCGCCTGCTGGAGCTGCGAAAGCGGCAGGCAGCAGCGGCAGCCGATGGATTTGGCGACGGAGTCGGGGAGCACGAAGTGGACATTGACGAAGTGGATCTGTTGTCGGATACGAGCAGCATGCGCTCTTCGCGTTTCAGCAGCAGCTCACGGGGCACGGGGTAAGTTCAGCTGAAGGTATACCCTGTAGGGTATTTTTCACAATTGAGTCTGTGCAACTTTTCCCGTTGCTCTGCTTGTTTTTCTTCCATTTCACTTTTAACATTTTCTTTCTGTTGTTGCAGCAAAACCTTTCGCTCGAGCAAAAATCGACGCAAACACGAACGCAAACTGCTCAGCCTAAAGCCGGGTAACCCGTTCGAAGACATTGCGCTCATCGATGCGCTGCACAACCACGTCACGAAGGTAGCCCAGCCGCAGCAGCAGCAACAGGTGCGTGACACATGCAAAGCCCTGTTGCAACTGCAAACGGAGGATGCCCAAGCTGCCTCACTGCAGAGTCTCTATGCTCGCCTCTTGGACGAGGTGCAGTCGGCGCTGAATGAGATCTGGATACCCGAACTGATGGCCGGCACAGCGCAACACCTCACTGGACCCAATGTGGATTACGTGGCTCTGCGCAATGAACAGCGTTATGCTCTGATAAGTGCGTTTCTATTGTAATCTAAAAATATTGATAGAAGTATAAGAATTTCTTAAAGAGGTTGTCAACAATGAAATTCTATTTGTTTGTTTATAGTAGATGACATATTTATCCTTATAGGACTATGAATTCAAACATAATTTCAGCTCAGATCATGAGATGTATTAAAAAATTTGACATATTGTATATTTTTCTGTAAGACTGTCTTATATCATTTTATATTTAAAAGGATAACACAGTTTTTAGAATGAGTTTTTAAAGAAAAAATACATTAGATAATTGTTTGATTATTATACAAATTATACATAAGTTATGGATATTCTTAGAGAGTAGTGGTTGCAGTATAAGAAATATTTCAATAGATGCTTCTTATATTTCAACAATCTCTTCTGATTTATCTCTCTTTTATAATCAACAGTTATTAAGCATTTAATTTGAAAGAGTTGTTAGTATAACCAACATATAATATAATATCAGTATTAAGATAAATCAGAAGAGATTGTTGAGATTAGTATATATGTATAAGAGCTGTTCAATTAGGTTTTAAGTTCTGTATAATATTATATGTTAATAATCCTCATTTCCCATTTTTACTTTCAGGTCCTCTGAAGCGCTTCAAGCCGCAGCTGAGCCTAATCGATTGGCAACACGGCATACTGCAGTAGATAGTAGATGGTGTTTCGTTATCGACTATCGATCATTGCTGCTGCACTGCACACTAAACCTTTCCATAGACAATTTGCGTGCAATATGCGCGAAAATGGATTTTCACTTTTCATGCAAATGTTTTCGAACTATATCCCGTGTCCGCCTCCCATTTACTTTCTCTGGGTCTTGCAGTCGAAATAAATGTTGCATTGCAAAAATATTAATTGAAGTGCATTTTTCATTTTGTTCATTATTAAATTATCGACACGAATGTGCTTGCGTGATGCAGCTGATGTTGTTGTTGTTAGTTAAGCTGTGAAAAGTGGGTGGGTTGCTTGGTAATGGGGAATTTCATTTATTAATGTTGGTAATTGGTACGGAGTATTATTTGAGAGGCGTTTACTCTTTACTTATCGCCGCGCAACGCCCTTCAAAGCATTTCCGATGATTTCCTGCTGTTGATGCCGAAGCCGGCGTAGGCGTTGGCGCCGACGTCGCTGCAGCTGCAGCGAAGTCTTTTTATTTGACAAACAACAACAATTAAGTTGGAAAAGTGAAGGAAAGGTTGCCTGAAACAGGTTTCTGTGATTTGTTGTAGGTGCGCGTAGTGTTGCCAAGCAGCGACGGAGTGTGCACAGTGGGCACAAAATGCAACCACAAATTTAAATTTATATTGTAACTAAATTAATTCAATAAACATAATACATATTGAATACTTTGAGAATTAACTTAATTTGTATTTGTTTTTAATAGGTTTCGTAATTAATTTACATTTGGTAAATAAACTAAACTCACATCATGCACCACCCTAATGGTTGCTGGACATGCGCAGCGCAGCATATGCTGTCGTTGTGAGCGCCGACGCCGATGCCGCTGTTGGCGTCGCAACTCCACACGATTCCATTGCGCTCTCTGGCGCTCTCAGTTTCATTTTCGCCGCTGAGCTGTGCGGTTCGCCTTCGCTTTGCTGCTCTGATGCTGTCGCCGTCGCCGCGCGCCGCTCTTTGTTTTTCGTTCTATTTGGCGCCCGAAAAAAAGAAATTTGTTAATAAACAAATATGAAATATTTTGTTTGATCTACGAATTCGAGTGTATATGTATATATCGAGCGAGTATATTTAGTCTGGAAAATAGCAACGGGAAATCTTTCTCAGTAAAGCAACAAGTGGGAAAACTCATCGAAAACGAAAACAAAGTGAGAAAGAAAATGAAATATTTCGTTTGCAAGTGTGTGTGTGAAATAAATTACTAATTAATGGAAATTTCGCACTATTATTATTGATAGCTCATAATAAAAATTTAATTTTATTGCGTTCATTTATAAAGAAAGTGTGAAATATAAAAAAAAAATCAAAAACGACAAAAGAAATAAATAAATACAAATAACTGTTGTCGCACCGCAGCAAGCAGAGCCGAACGCGGAAGCGGCGCAGTCGCAGTCGCAGCTGCTGCGAGCAGAAAAGTAAATAAATTCGCATTGTTTCTTAAGTGCTGAAATATCATTAACAAAAGTGCTGAGTTTGTTTGTTTAAAACATTTGGAGTTGCAGCAGCAAAAACAACAACTACAACGACAGCACTAGCAGCAACAACAACTGTAGCAACATATTCCGGTAAGTCTCTCTTCCCATGCTGTTCTACCAGGCAGCGCAGTCGGCGCAGTCTAATGAAGCTTTGGCTGCTGCTGCTGCTGCTACTGCTGCTACTGTCAATCTCATTCGCTCTCTGGCTCTGGCACACTCACTGTCCAGTCTAAAGCTCCGCTCAAACTGGCAAAACGACTTTCAACATCGTTTGTTGTTGTTTTTATTGTAATTTTTCTAGTTTTTGTTGTTGTTGGTTTTACTGGTGTTTATTTAATTACACCTTCTTTTTCCCAGTGCTTTTTGTTATAGTAATTTGGATTTTGGGGTATTGTGCGTGTTTCTTTGTAGTTGTTGTTTTTAGCACTTTTTGCGCCATATTTTCGCACATGTTGAAATATGCGTCCGTGTACAAATTGTTGTTGTCGTTGTTGTTTCCATGTGCTGTAGATCACATAAGGCAATTATTTATTTATAAACTTAATGCCATAATAATCTTAGTCTATTGTGCATTTGTTGCCTGGCAAAACGTGAAAAATGTTTTCTATTTTTTTACCAATGCGAGTGCTAAAATTGAAATAATTTGGAATTTTCATGTATTTTTGTCATGTCTTGACATTGCCTTGACTGCTTGTAAAGTCGTTTGCTGAAAAACCTTCTGTTTTTATAGCGCGTGAAGCATTAAAAGAACTTAAAAACCAACTTTAAATTGAACATATTTTGGTAGACTTTCAAACAAGATGATTTCTGCTTAGTATTCCGTCTGAAGTGCAAGAGATACTTATGACATACGATCTGAATTCTTCTTCTACATTAGTAGATACAAAATACTGCATTTACAGTGCAGTCATAAACCACTGTGCAAGTCTCGTAAACTAAATCGTAAACTAAAAAATGCATACAAGTTTCTACACTCGATTGACGAACTGCTTGACTGACTGACTGAATGCCTGATTGACTGCCTGATTGACTGCCTGGCTGACTGACAAAGCTTGACTGTGTTAACGAGCGGGAAGGTCGTTAAACAAAAGCCTTAACGTATATTAAGAGCTGCATTTAATGCCGTCTACGTCGTCTACGACTCCAACTCCAACCGACTTTGTCTTCGCCTTTGCTAGCGTAGCGAATGCATTGGCAAAATCTATGCAAAATCGAAATAGCCGAGCGAAGGTTGCGAGACGAGAAGATACCTGCAGTACCTCTCCAGTGCCACCTCATGATGCCCTCCTCATGATGCAGTTAACTTCTTTTTTTTTTAATTAGAGGCAGAAAAACCTCAACCTCAGCCACAGCAACTACAACAACAATTACAACTGTGTGCAAATGCATAATGCATTTGCAACTACACGTAAATCGTTGATAATGGATAATGCCGCCCGGGCCCAATAAAGATTCGCTTTGAATGCCAAATGAGCTGCCGCCAACGGAGACGATGATGATGAAATGCAATCAGATACACGGCAAGAAAAAGTTGGCCTTCTAGTTGCCTGAACTTTGCACTTCATGAAGAAGAAAATTCTAAAGAAATCCACAAAATTCCGCCTCGATAAATATCTTAATGTAACAAAGTTTTGTCCACGGTTTAGCTCCATGGTTATCTAATTGCTTTTAATAGTGTACGAAAGCCGAAAATCAAAAACCCAAGCCCAGCTCAAGCCCAAACCCAAACCCAAACCCCAAAGGCAATGTTGACTTCCATGGAATGTTGTCGAGAACGCGTTGCGAACAGACAAACCGGTTCCAAGTTCCGAGCTTCGAAAGAGACAATCTGAGCATATTAGATGGAAGCTATTGGCATATGATTACTACTTATGAGTGCTTTTTATTCGCTGGTCAGTTCGGGTCAGATTCGTAGAGCTAAAGGCCAGAGACGAAGTGAGATAAGAGCCGCCAGCGTCCGTCTCTGAGTCACGTTCAACGTTTGGGGATTTGTTGTTCTACAGAACAACAGACGTGCCCCGAGATTAAGTAACATTGGGCATAGACGAGGAAAAGCCAAACCAAACAGTTGAATGAAAAAGAACAATGAACAACGGCGAAATTCGCATTATGAGATAATCAAAGAATATATATATATAGTATATAATATAGACATAAGTCTTGCAGATACGCTACGAATACAAATACTCATAATTTATGTGCATAGGTTTTTGGCTTTTAATTGTTTCCATTGTTTCTCTCAGCACTTATCACTAGATTTACTGTGTTTTGGAGAATTGATTAATATAAATAAAAAGGTTAAACATTTGTTTTTCAAGTTTAAAGATTGTAAAGAATAACTTCAAGTTTAATGGAATCTTAAACTGTGTAAAGAAAAGAGGAACCCTTTTGTCAAATTTCCTCTTGTAGTTTCAAAGTTCCAAAGATAAACGTGATCAATGAAGCATATACATATATATGTATCTTTTCTTTTTATTCGTGTTTAATAAGAAACCTTCTACAGTTCCCCAAATGAAGTTGACTCTTAAATAACTCACGAAACTGCTCCGAACCAGTTGGTGACTCAATCCCATCCTGCAGTTGGTCTCTCCAACATCATCTTTGCAGTAAAAAAACAGCTGATGTCGCACCGAATTAAGGTCACCCTGCAGACAGACCCAGAGACCTGACCTATGGCGTATTTTCTTTTTCTTTTTTGCCTTTTTTTGTTCAAGTTTTTCTGGTTCTTCGTCTTCGTCATCATCTTCTTTGTTGTTTATTCTTCTCAATTTCTGATAATTTCCATTTCTTTGTGGCTGCAGCAATTGCTTCTTCAGCTTGTTTTGCTTTCTGCCTCATTTTGCATTCGGTTTCTTGCAAAACGTTTGCGGTTTTTGTGCATTTCGTTTTTGCATTTCGCAATTTCTGAATAGTGGCAAGCACAAAGGGGTTTCATTAAGTTTACGTAGCGGAAGCACTTGAACTTTTGTCTGTCCCAAGCAGGTCCTAATTGGGACTCTCTGAGTGTCTTTCAGCTTAATTGGAAGTCGAAGTCGATGTCCAACTTAAGCCTATTCAATTAAGCCGCAAACTTCTTTACACTTTCTGTCTCTCTTTCACTCTCTCTCTGTCTCTCTCTCTCTCTCACTCTTGTTGTTCCCTTTATAGTGTGTTTTCATTGTTGGCTTATACTTCCCACACACTCTTCTCGGCAACTTAATTCAATTAGAACTTTAATTATTTTGTTGACAAGCACGGCGAGAAAATGTCAATGAACGTTTAACTTGTACTATAATAATATCTAGGAAGTGACTTGTGGATGTTGTGCAGGGAGAATGAGGTGATAAAGATGGGTGTGTGAACGAGATAACGTCTAACTCTTAAAAGAATTCAATATGTTTTCTGTTCATATTATTCATGAGATGAAAATCACTCAAAGCAATGTACAATTTCAAAAACAGATATGATTTCATACATATATACGCTATACATTCTATAGCAACTCTCTCTTGCTCTAATGTGAAAAATAGTAAAACTTCTCTTATAAAAATACAATTTTTATTTCATTTAGACATTATCAATTTTCTGGTTAATCTTTTTCCGTACTGTCATGCCTTAAACCTGTCGTGCTACTCTCGTAACAGGGTGTTTTTCCCCCTGGCATTTACATATACCTGACATTGCACACACACACTCATACATACATATCTATACTTACATCCACTTGTTCACTAAACTATTCCATTGTACTATGCTTGAGCTTAATTCAATTCTGGAAGCATTCGTTCATTCGACACATCTTCGGGCACTGATTGAGCCTAATTGAATTACGTTCACGTTGTGTGCAGCTGCGCGATGGCGATGTAACATCTTCGGAGCGACCCGATTGTCCCTGAACTATGACCTGTACTGACTGTAGCTTACTGACGCAGTGTCCCTGGCCCACTAGTGAAGGAAGTGAACTAGTTCATTTGTGTTTGGCCTAAAAGCTATTTGAGTTCAGTTCACTTTCAGTTCACTTTGGTTTAGTTCGGTTGGGTTTAGTTGGGGTGTTCTTTGTTATGGTTTGGTTTGCTATTCTGTTTACACACATGTCGCTTGAGTTTGCTGTGTATTTGAGTGTACACGTGTATGTGTGTGTGTGGCTGAGTGTGTGTTTAGCCACAGCTGCTGCTGGTGCTGCTGGGCGTAAATGCATTTACCATAAAACTGTTGCTGTTTACCTTTCACATGGGGCCCATTGAGGGCAGGGCCCACACAACCAGAACACTTTGCGGAGCATTTGTTTATGCGCTACTCGACTGGCGTGAAATATGTACATGCTGATGTGCTCGTCTTTCTCTCTCTCTCTCTCTTTCCATCTGTATCTCTCTCGTTCGCCCTGTTCTTTTGTTAAACACGCCACGTATCTGCAAGATACACAAACAGTTTCATTGGGGCAGTGCAATATGCTGGCAATTTTATTCAGACATCGCACAAACAAACAATATTTGTAAACAACCCATGTAAGCCGAGGCTTACACTGGCAGAAATCGAGGAGTATATCAGTATGCAGAGTATTGTGTGGCATAAGTTCCTTTTATTCTACAAAAGAACCAAAGAAAATCTGTTAAACATGTTTTTATACTTATACTTATTATAGCCTCCTCTTTCTCTCAGTGCATACACTCGTAAGACGACCGTGACTGGTCCTCAGCACGTGCAGCTATTTTGCATTAACAATCGCATTGGAACCTTTGCTGTAACTCATGAAATCCATAATAAATTGCGTAAATCTCGCAGATTCTCAAGTTTTGTTCTCTCTGTCTCTCTTTTTCTCATTTAACGTTTAGTTTATTGTTTGTTAGTGCCCTTTGGGCAGCAGAATTCCACGAATCTCATATATTTTAACACTTAGCGTTTAGAATTCTCTTGAAATTCCCACTCTCTCCTTCTCTCTCCATACGTTTGCCTCTCTTTCTTATTAATTTCCCAAGTAAAACTAGTTTTGCGAGCCTGAAAAAAAAAGAGGCAAGCCTCGAGTCCAGTCTCAGAGCCAAAGGGGCAAAACCCACAGAATTTATTATGCATATGCGATTATTGCTTGTACACACACACATATATATATATCGTATATATATGAAGTATATATCGTACGTATGCGATATATAATGTATTGTATGTGAAACTTATCACATTTATAAAACTTTTTGTGCGCAACTTTTATTGGCAATTAGCTCTTCCAACAATTACGCTGAGAATCGAACCGATGCCTGAAGTAGCCAGATGTCTATAATATCTACGTATGTCTATGTTTATAGTAAATACGGATTATTCCGTAGCTTAATCAAACAAAATGTTAATTAAATTATTGATTAATTGATGTGCTGTTTATTTTACTGCGCATTTTTTAATGAATTTGAGGGGAATCATGAAGATATATGCAATTATAAGGATTTATAAATGTGTAAATTCTAGATTTGAATGCAAGTATAAAGATTTATAAATGTGTATAATCTAGATATGAATACAATTGTTTAAGATTTGAAGACAAACTCAAGTTTTAAAGAATATATCACAGAGATTCATATAAAACCTTTCTTATAATCCTTGATATCTTATAGCTTTAGCTCTCTTTAGCTCCACAAATTGGATTTGAAAGCAACGTCAAGTTTTAATGAATAAATCATAGAGATTCACATAAAACCTTTGATATCCATTAAAATAAAAATCAGAGACTATCTCAAACCCCTTAATATCTTATAGCTTTACCTCTCTTTAGCTCCACAAACTGGCAACCTACTTAGTGTGCCTAATGTAGCATATCCCAAGGGTTATTTGAGCTGAAAGTTAACACCCTTTTGCTAATGAAATACTTGCATAAACCTTGAACTCTCTATATCTGCCATAAAAGATATGTCCATAAATATTATTTCTTTGCTTAATTAAGAGTTGCCAATGACAAATTTGCGTGTGCAGAAACAGAAAGAAGAAAAATAAAAAGAAGAAAACAGCGGAAAACAGCGACAGCGTTGACCCAAAAAAATAAAACCAAGAAGAAAACTTAAAGAAACGAAAGCAAAAAGAAACGAAAAGAAACGTTTTAAGCCACTAAAGATATTCGATAAGTCATTGGCAAAGAGTGGGAAAATATTTAGTGAATTTCTAATTGATCAACATTTATTTAAATATTTATGGAAATGAGACAGAGAGAGAGGGGTGTCTGTAGAAGCTTTTATTTCTCTTGTGGGAGAAATCGTCCAATTGAGCGACACGCAAATGAAAGTCAACAGGGTATTAAATTGTGTAATGCCGCCCACATAATCAACCAGCTGCTCTTACTTCTTTTGCCACTTCCCCTCCTCTCTTCCCACTCCCCTGTCATTCAATCATTAACACATTTAAATGGTAGCTAAGTTGGAGGGGAAAACTCGCCGTCGTCGTCATCGTTGTCTGTCGAGCGGTCGCTGTGAAAATTAGCCATGAAAAAAAAGTATCTATAAGATGCGGCAGCG
The DNA here is from genome assembly GCA_018903715.1 of Zaprionus davidi. NCBI lineage: Eukaryota > Metazoa > Arthropoda > Insecta > Diptera > Drosophilidae > Zaprionus > Zaprionus davidi. The sequence goes on from JAEIGL010000003.1 coordinate 8,660,640, forward strand.
CATTCAGGTGAAAAGTAAAACTGCTGTAGTGCCGTAGGCGCCTGCTTTTGCTTTCATTTACAACTACAACTACAACAGCAGATCTTATGCTGTGTTTACTTTCAATTAGAGTGCAATTTAACTTGAGTTGTTTTCAAATATTCGAAAAGTTGTTGAACAGTTTCAAGAATGTCGGTTCATTTACCTCATGTGCAAAGATGCGCATCATATAAAGTATGTTTAAATATTTTACAGGGTATTTCAATTGGTTAAATTTTGAATTAAAATAGTCTTTACAGATGGTTGAACATATTTGAATCTTATCCTAGCTAAACTATCGAATCTAACAAGGTATTGAATATTTTATTGAGCAACCTTAAGCAGACTAGACATAATAATTTGTAGATATATTTGTAGATATATTATTAAGATGACAAATGAAATGATATATGAATTATAGAAAAATATATGTTCATTTGCAGTGCTCTAATTACAATTCAAAATATAATAAAGAGCAAGTCGAGATCTTTTGAAAGTTAATGACAAACAAGTCGAGATCTTTTGAAAGGTAATGTGAAATACTCGTACATCAAAGTTAAAAACTTCAAACAACATATGTATGTTATGTTAAGCAGAACTTAAGATGATATAAGGGTGCTTGGCATTATGTTAAAGAGTCCCCCCAATTTAGTTTCTTCCCCATCACGCATTACTTAACTCGCAATTTGCAGCTCATTTCTATGCTGTGAACTATGCGAGACTTGCGACTGCGCCCAAGCTACGAATGAATGAACGAGCCACTCACATGAGTCACAGCTCTAATGCAGATACACACACACACTCGCTCGCATACATGCTTGAAATGTTAACTCATCTGGTTGTCTGGCTGTGGTTGTGGAATAACCTCAATTCGGTTCACACTGCGGATTGCGACTGCGTCATGGCTGTAACTCTTTTTTTCATGCTCGTAACGAAAAGCGAAAAACCCAAAAATAAAAAACAACATACAAAAAACAGAAGCAACAACAACAGCAATAAAAAACGAGTACATGTGCAATTGTGTGTCCGATCGCAATGGAAATTTGTACTGGGGCCCCAAACACGACAGTAGTCCCAATTTTGTGAGCACTTTTCAATTTCGTGACACTCGAATTGGCCGAGTTTGAACATAATGAAAAGGGCAGAGATTTTCGAATTAGTCGACCGTCCCACAACAATAACAACAAGTGCCCGGGTGTAGGTGTGTGTAAGTGATTGTTGTTTGACTGATTGACTGTCTGAATCGTGTCCTTCAGTTGATTGAATGTGTCAAGTCGCGCAGACACAAGGCTGTGCCGAGTGCACTTCTTGAGTGTATTATGTAGAGCAGAGCTTCAAACTTCTTTTAAAAGCGCATGCCACAAAAGCTGTTGGATTCGAACAGCTTTTCGGATTAGAAAGAGTTGCTAACGAAAGCTCATAAGTCAAGCTAAAGTACGCTGTGGAATTAGAGATAAAGCTAGTCCTCCTAGCAGGCCCGTATCTAGGCGTGTGCAGGGGGTGCGGTACACAAGGGCCCCGCCTCCCAAGGGGCCACTGTTATTGAAAATAAGAGAGAAGAAAATAAGTTATAATACGTTAGGGTTGCCAGATTTTTGTGTTGTGTGAAATCAGTAGTACAAATAGCAAACCTATATAATTAGTATAAAATATCTTTTTTTTGTGATTTGTTTTATGAACTGCATAGATAATATATTTTTAAACAAAGTAAGTACAAAGGAGTCCTGGAAAGTTTTTCACAAAAACCCCCGAGATCATCCAGCCAATAGTACGAGTATTCTATAATTGAGTCTCGATCTTATACACAAACAAATCATGTTTGTGTTAAGTTTCATATATATGAAATCAAGTCTTAGATCTTTTATTGACATTACAAGCACCTAGACCAATAAATTTGAAATTTAATGTCTTAAAAAAGTTAAAGCAAAGTCGAAGAATTTCATTAAAACTAGTTCCGATGGGAATCTTTTTGAATATTGCATTATTTATTTAAAATAATCGATAAACCGGTATAAGTATAAAATGCAGCTAAAATAATACTATCTTTCTTAGATAATTGATTGAAGTATTCAATATACAATCAAAGACAATTACGAATCTTAATTATAATATGTTAAAAACTTAATTTTCTTTATTATTATGAGAAGTTTTGCTTTAGTATTGAGTACATTTTCTGTAGAACATAACGTAGCTTTATCTCTTCTGTCTCGTGTCATATGACAGTCATAAATGTTTCTACATAGATATTAGAGATACTAGCAACATTAGCTCCATTTGATTACTTTGGCGCAACCCTACCCTGCAGATAAGGCCAAAACTACCCTCTATGTTATTCATAAATGCTGGAATTGGGCAACATAGATCAAAATCTTGACCACAACTGCATGGAGAGGCATAGACTCGTGCCATGAGCGTATTATGTGTGGTATATGGTAGCATTAATGACTGAACATTTAAGGCGGACAAGTCGCGTGGCCAAACTGGAGCCAAAGCAGCGGCAGTAAATCAACATAAGCATTGCCCCAAATGCATTCGAATTTGTATCTTTATTGTGTATATGTGTGTGTTGGGTTGTTGTTGCAATTATTTTAATGACAAGCGCTATGAAATCGGCGGAGATATGGGAGCGAGATAGACAACACGAGACACTAATTCATTTATTTGTTAGCTGCATAATTGCTTCAGCTGCAGTTGAACAATTAGTGAAAAACAGTGGGGCCCATTTGCTTCTGTCTCTCTCTCTCTCTCTCTATATATATATTTCTCTGTTTCTCTCTGTCTCTTTCTGTCTTATTTTGCATGTGGTAATTGCGTCTCATTTGTGGGTCACTTGCCATTCACAACGAACGTGCACGCAGTGTTTTTTTTCCCGAGTACAGTCTCGTCGCACACTTGTCAAGTTTGGACCTAAGGCTTGTCCCATTATCTGTCTGTTATTTCTATATAGTTAGATACATATATATATGTATATACATATATCTTGCACGAATCAGACAAATTTGCTGTTTGGTTCACTTTTGATTCGCTCGCCTTTTGTACACCATTTGACGCTAACTAAGCTGCTTATGAATCCACTTTGTGTAGCTCGATTTCAACATGGGCTTTATAAGCTTTATAATTGGAACTAGAGTGCTCTATGCCAATAAATCATCATCGTGTTGCAAATTCAATTAACGTTACATATATTGCTTTCTTTGCTCAGCAGATTGGTCAAGATTTATAAGCTCGTTAAAGCTATTGCTATTTTTATATCTCTCTTTGATCAGCTTACACATTGAGGTTTCCTAACTTTTGATGACAATTGATATGGGTTTCTTCAGAGAATTTGTTTCGCCAAACTCTTTAATCATAATCTAGCAAATTACAGACTTCACTTTTTCATCATCATTAATCATAATTAGTTTATTCTATTATTTAGAAGTTCCATTCTCTACTTCCGTCAGTTCAGCTTTCTCTTTCGAAAGCACGAAAATGCTAAAGAACTTTCATTCTCAGGCTTCAATTACAAAACCAAAGCAGATCTAGTACAATTATTCTAAGTTTGTTTTAATCATTAACATGTTTGCATATTCTGTTGTTGTTCTTCGTCTTAAAATTGTTGAATAAAATTGATGATTAAATTGATGATTTGCAAAAATTTGGCAAATGAGACGGACATAATAAATAATAATATTTTTATGTTTTCGAATACAATTTCAAGTGCACGACGTCATAATTAAAGCAAACTCCGATACAAAATATTCCGAAGTAAACAACATATATAATTAGATATATGTATACTATATATGCTTGAATTTGAAGCATGCTTATTAGTGTATTCGATAGCCGCACGCACATTATAACAACAAAATAGTAAACCCAACAAAAAGTAAGAAGCAAAAGTTGACTTTGAGATGCCCTGTAACCAAGTTAGAGATGAAACCAAGGTTTAACTACTAAGATAATGGTGCAATCTTTATGAAATTTGAAATATAAATTGAAATATTTCCCATTTCTGCTTAAGTTAAATCTTCAGCAGATAAAGTCTTTTTTGATTGTCTATGCAGAAAATGAATGTTTAGTAAGGTAAAATGTCATAGAAAATGGAATTATTTATTTATTTCAAATCTATTCTATAGTAAACCTTACTTTAAGTTCCTACAGGGTATTGCAAAAGCTGACCGCTTCAGCTCTATCGCTGCCTGGTTCAATAAACGGGCAACAAGGTCAAAATTGATGTATTTCGATTTGGAAGATTTGTTTTGCGTTATTTAGTATGTTTTCTGCACAGCAACTGGATTTTGATTTCTATTTTAATAACGTTGAATGTGGAGCCGCAGGGCCTGATATATGATTCGAGTTTGGGCGTTTGATATCGCTCCCAAATCATAATATTATTATTATATACCTTGTGGATACAAGCAAACGGCATGCAAATGAGTCATTCGAATAAAGTCAAATGAAAGAAGAGCTATTTTGAGGTCAGAAAGAGTTGAACAAAACATGCGAGTTATGAATACAAAATTGGTAGAAAGAGTAAAGAAAAGAGGAAGAAGAGGAAGAATAATCACATTATAAATGAGAGAGGTGAAAGATGAATTTGATTTCGTTGGCATGAGATGGTCAAAATTTTGGAAAGAAGGTTAACTAATCAAATTTCTCTGCTCAGGCATTATATAATTATAGAGAAAGGTAAAGGTATTTGAATCGATTACTAACTAACTAACTTATTAACCATTTATAAGCATTCCCGAAACGCTTCTGATCTTCAGTTCTTCGCCTACACACTAAACAGCTAAACTGTCGACAATTAATTTCGCATTTCGACATAGATAATTGCGAACAACAGTTATAAAAATGCGTACTTACCAAGCGAGAGCATACTGTAAATTACAAACCCAAACAAACATGGCCTCTCCTGCCTTACACAATACAATAATTAACACCCGGGTGTATCCGCTATAACGCGTCATTCCCCTACACGTCCTCCTCCCTATTACAGTTGGTTGATTCTTTTGCCAGAGAAACAATTGCGCCGGCACAAGTTTTGCTATTTATTATCATTTTGACTATGTCTGGAACTGAATGAAATACAACGTGAAGCCGCGACGCAGATCTATGATTAACTGGCCTAACTGTTTGCATTCTCTTTCAGTTATAGTGTTCGTATATGATGTATATATGTTTTTTTTAGATTTGGGTTAGCAAAAAAGTGATTTGGTTCCGTGAATTGTGGTGATTAGTCGCGCAATTGTAGAATGCAACTGGGTAGAAAGAAACCACCAACCACTACAGCCTCAATTGAGGCTAAAGCTTCGAAATAATACTAATAATTGTATTGTAGATCGTTGAGTCTGTAGATGATCTTTTTCGTTGAACAACATTTCACAAGAGAGTTTTCCACGATCGCGTACAATCATAATTTACGTTCTGTGTTCATCAATCAAGCTGGCGTGCTTTGATTACCATGATTATCTAAGTTACAGGGGTCTCTCTGATCGTAGAGATCATTAGGCGATCAACAACAAATTAGCCCCTCCCTTGCTTCCCATCCCTTCCCTTTCATTATGTTGTGTGTTGCAATGCAAGTGAAATCATCTTAATTGCAAATCGATTTGAAAATCAAACGCAGACGATCTCCTTCTGTCAGCTTTATTGGGCCGCAAAAACTGGTTTAACATTCCGCACGATCCGAAACGATCTGAAACGATCTGGCAAAGAATTTTGCAGATTCTAAGCCATTCGTTCATCTTCAGCGCCTTCAATCGCTGAGGCGGAAATGAAAACGTCTCGAAAACTTGGTTTATATTTCTGCTGTTGCTTCTTCTATATTTCTTCTTCAGCTTCTTCTTGTTGCATGATCGTTTTTCTTGGAGCTGCTGCAGCGCGTCACGTTTCAGCAACAGCAAATAGAGCCGGCGTCCAGTACCCAGTACTCAAGTACTTGTTTTCATTTGGGTTAAGTGCAGGGTTCAAATTGTAAGCAGAGGGGGAAAGTCCTCATCTCCCCTTCCCACTATCTATCACTCTTGCCTGCCTTTAACAGTCTTTACGTTTTGGCTATAATTCATCACTGCTGCGGTTCATATTGCATAACGATTCTTTGGCTGTGATTGTAAGAGAACTAAGTATTATATCGGGCTCTATTGTGCTTACTCACTTTGCAGTTATTCAAATCTTACCAAGCTACTTTGTTCAATTGCAGTCAGTGCTGACAAGTTTTGGGAAAAAAGGCTAACTTCATCTCTAAAATAGCCAGAATTGCGCAATTCCTAAATGTTCTCGTTAGTCGGAGATCAAAAATAGCCAGATTTGACGGGAAAAAAGCTGAATCGGCAACACTGGTTACGGTTACTGGAGCGATACGATTGTTTCATTATTGCGCAGCCAAAAAGTATGCAACGTTTTATTGTTCCCTGACGATATTTATCGTGCGCGCTGCGCTGGCGGCAATTCATCGCATAACCCAGTAAACAAATTTGTGGAGTTATAAATTTGAGTGCGAATTAATTCAATTAAACTGAAGTTTGTTTTGATAAATTTTATTGCTTTAAATAAACTTTTGGCTATTTTTCTGTTATTTGTTTTATTTTATAATTATTTTCTTTATTAGTTTATTTATTTATTTATTTCTATAATAATGTGTTTTTATTGTTGTAAGAGCCAAACCAAGGTCAATGTTTAAATATACACAAGTTTTTTCTCTTTTGGTAAATAATATTGCAGAAGTAGTAGTTAGTATCCTTAATACCATGATGTTTGTACATACTTAATATATATAAATAATAATACAATTGACGTTTAACTCACAGTCTATACTAGACTATATAGTACATATTCCGAGCATACAATAAGGGGCTAGCTTTTCACGACCTTGTATAATTACATCAGGCTTAACACTATCCGATTTCTAAAAATTCTTAGACACTTTTCTAACACGAGTTGATTTTAAATAATTCTTAGATAAGAATGAGAACTCAACTACTTCTTAAGCCTAAAACATTTAATTATATCTTTTGAAACACCTTTGCTTTAGATACGCATTTTTACCTACGTTGTCATGGGAATTTGGAATCACCTACCTTAACATAACTTGAGCAATAAGTATGCACATCCAAAACTCAGTTACATTTCTTTTCTTTATAATTTATCACACCTCACGCATTCTTGCCCTTTGCTATGGAAGTTGAGGGCTGTAAGGTAATCACTTTACACATTCACAATCTGTTCACCTTGTCCAGCTACTGGACAGGTAGGCGGCAGATAAGGAGACTACGACAGAGTACGAGGAACGGGGTGGGAATGGGTGTAAGGAAGGTAAAGTGTGCGCAGTGCAGAGCTTCATTGAAAACGATTTACCTTTGCGTACATTCTTATCAGCAGAAACGTTGACATTCAGAAAGCCGTAGAAACAGCAACAAATGTTACAAAATAGCTGTTTGCTGTTGTTGTTGACGTTGTTGTTCTTTTTGTTGTTGTTGTTGTTACTCAAACAAATCTTATCACAAAGTAGTTTTTTTTGCTCTTTTGCTCTTTTACAGTTGAGTCACAGCCAGCACATTTTCAGTATTATGGCAAATTGTTCTATATATGAACTACATTTTTATGCACAGCTGGCCAGGCGGGAATTTATGAGGTTTTCCCTTTTAATCTTAAACAAAAATGTTATGGCATGCGCCACACAACTGTACCGAAAGTGCAGGCCGATTGCCCGAGCGAGCTGAGTCCCAATTGAGGCCAGTAAACTTCCCTAAAAGGCAAACTTCCCTTGTCACACCTTCCACCAAAAAAATAACCTTCACACACCTCACCTGACCCAGGCACACTGTCACGTAGTCCGCGAAATTGTTACAAGGAATTTGTTTTGTTAACATATTACAACTAATATGAAAGCATATTTAAATATAAATTATAAAATATGGAATAGCTAAGAGCCTCAGAATTTAATAAATTGTAAATAAATTGTTGTCTGAACTTTGAAAGGGATTCAAAAGATTTTCTCGTGGGTTTTGCCTTCATTTCCGGTTACTTTATATATAGTAAGTAGTTATCGGTGCTTTATAAAATATGTGTGATACATATACAATATCAATATGATATGTTTATTTTACATATCCTCTTTTAACGTAATATATAATATGATAGACAATCTTATTCAATGTTTTTTAAATTTCAGTTTAGTTTTAAATATTATATTTAAAAATATATTTCTCATCTCTTAACGTCACATGAAGACCTTAAAATGGTATTCAACCTTTCAATATCTTGCACCACTATGCAGAAGGGGATTTTAACATTAATTGTCCTCCGGCTAGGCCATTTGGGACGAAGCTTGTGTGACCCATGACGCCCCCAGAGGCAACTCCTCCCTAGCGAGGCGTTGCATGCATTATAGACATGACATCGGGGTGAATCGGTAGATAACAAAGTCACGATAACCATGGTGAATGTTATGGTAAATCAAGCGCAAGTCCCACTATAAATGGAAGGGTTTGCAACCAATGGAATAGTTATGATTGCTCCACATGAAACTTTGATGAACTCTGTGTGGGTTGAAGGAGTGTGGGGGAGTGGGGTTTGGGCAATTTCAATTGAAATGGCGTGTGCTGCAGTTGAATGAACTCTGCACTCGGTTCAATTCATTCAACTACAACTCAGTTCATCAATAGTCCAATTCGTATTAGGCTTCCATTGTGAACTTTGTTTGTACCTCCCGCACCTTGTCGAGGTGCAATGAACTTTCTCATTGTTCGTTTCATGGCGTGTGCTAAGATCTTGTCTTTAATATATGCCCATTTGAGATACATAGTTCTCTGCGGGATTCACTGGCAGGGAAAGTATTACGAAAATGTTGAATGAGAATTAACCCAGAGAAAGGTGTACGATTATGTTGGCAGATATAGTACAAGAATAGAGACGCGCTAATTAGCTACGATTGAGCATGAGATAATGTTCTATTTAAAGGTAATTGTCGTTTTACTGTAAGTGTTTCTAATTAGCATGACAATTTCTACTAGTGTTGATAATTCCTGGAATGAGAAAATGAGAAAATAAAGTTGATAACACGTTGAACTACGCTTGTGGATCGTTATAAGTGCATCAGAATCTTTCCTTATCATTATATGATATTGATATTTGAGAATTCCTGCAAAATTAGAATGTATTTCTTAAGTATACTCGTATACCTCTTAAATGATGCTAAGTATAGTTCCATGACTATATATTAAAAATTGTTGTAGAAAATGAAAAGAAGAACGTGAATAATGACTTACTAATTATTCAAACGATTGTCCTCCTAAGAAAAGCTTTAATTAAAGTTCCCGAATAATTATATATAAAATATTATACATATTTAAGTATTCCTCGCACATTATAGTGAAATTTACAATTATATATTTAATGAAATATCAAGAAATTTAACAATAAAATTGGAATAATAACTTACTAAGTATCACAATGATTTTGACAGCTTTAAGTAATTGGATTCCTGAAATAATAGAACATATGTATGCTAAAATATGATATATAACATTAAAGCGACTCTAAGTATAGATATATAATTATAAAGATCTAAGTATATTTATTTTGCATACTTTTAAAATGATGTTAAGTTATGAAATATGATTATATACTCGTATTTAATGAAATATCAAGAAAGTTAAAAGTAGAATAATAATAATGACTTACTAAGTATTCACGCGATTCTCCATTAATTTAGAGCTTCAATTAACATTCCCAAATCTGTATTATTCCCTCGAAAAACAAGTTCAACCTCGTCGTGTTTACTTCTCTCTCTCCCTCTTGTTATTGTGACTTTCCTTTTCTCGCTTGCCCGATTCGGGTCTTTTTGTTAAGAACCTCTTAACCTTGAACTGCGGGAGGGTAATTAAAGCGTCATTTCAGGCGCCTTGTGGAACGTGTCTTTATGACATTCTTAACTTGATTGCGTTTGTATGGAAATTACGAAAGTGTGGGTGGGAAGAAGGGGGAAGGAATTTCATATTTGATTTCTTGTTGTGCGCTTTCTATGAAATATTTGAACGTTCCTTCTGATGCCCAACGGGGCCTAACCTTATGCCGATTATAGTTTACCGCAATTTGCAGCCATATAAAATTGTTAGACAACTTAGACAAATTGTTAATTCTGTTTTGTTTTTCTTCTCTTTGCAGGTCGCGTTCGTATTGCAAAATGGCAATGTGAAGAAACGTGTAACGAAAACAAAATACGCTAAAATATTAAAATAAATTGAGCAACAACAACAAGGCAACAAGCTTAAAATGGGCACATAACTAGCAACAACAACAACAGCAAGAACAACTATTACAACAACAACAGCAACAAGTGCAGTCTAAAGAAGGAGAACAACAACAACAACAACAGTAACAGAAACAACAACAACAACAATTACAGTGTAACAGCGAAACGAAGAATTTGTTCAAGCAAAAGACAGAGAGAGAGAGAGCAAATCGGCACCATGCGCCTCTCTCTGTTCCTCCACTGGGCCCTGGGTGTCGGCCTAGGTGTGCTGCTGCTGCTGTTAAGTGCAGCGACGCCAACGCAGTCACGTTTTATTGCAAAAAGAGAAACCCTCAATGTGGATGTGGGTGCGTTGGATGCCTTCACAGCTGACCCTGACATTGTTAATGCGAGCAGTGAAAGCTCTGGTCTAGTCCGGAAGCCTAGCTCGGCGCTGGAAGAGCAACTGGAGTTGACAACAACAACAACAACGTCGACGCCAACAGAGGCAGCAATGCTTACAGCGACAGCTGCTAATGCAAGTCAGGAGTTAAGCCAGGAAACTGTAAAGCAACAGCTAAAGAGTACTGAGCAGCAACGGGAGCCAGAAGAGCATCTGCAGCTTAAGAGCGAACAAGTAGCAGAGCCGCAAAAGGAGCTTAACAGCGACAACACTGTGGAAAGTGTGCAGAATAAGACACTGTTAATAGACGAGCTCAAAGTGAATGAACTGCAAAGCACAACGACAACAACAGCAGCAACAGCTGTTAAGCCAGTCGATCTGGAAAGTCTACAGAATAAGACACGGTTAACAGAGCAGCTCAAAGAGAACGAACTGCAGGACACAACAACAACTACAGCAGCAGCATCAGATATTAAGACAGCAGAGCAGCAGCAGAGGCAGGAAACAGAGCAAGTGATGGAGCTAACAACAGCTACAAAAATAACAACTACAACTCAGGCATCCACAACTACCACAGAACGTGCTGAATCCACTCAACGTTCCGAGGATCATGCACGCTCCATGCACTACGCCAGCAGCACAGAGAGTGCGTCCTTTCCTGCAGCCGTGACGCCCATGAAGCTGTTTGCTCTGCCAATGCATTCAACAAAATCGTCAACAGTGACGTCGACGTCGACGACACCACCTCAGCTGTTGGCAGCGCTGCTGCACGCAGGCGTCACTGTTGCACCCAGTGCATCGCATGAGAATGTCATCGAGGAGGGGGAGGGGGAGCAACTGCATCCACAGCCTGAGAAGAGAGGAAAGTTCATCAGTGACAACTCAACCAACGCACAGCAACTGCTGCTGCCCAATGCGGCAGAGGTGTGGAGTCTCGCTGCCATGAAAATGATACCAACAACAACAACAAGTGCCACAACTAGCAGCACATTCTCGAATAATGTAGAACCGCGTCATAATCAAACTGAAGAGCAGCACAAAGAGAAGAATCTCTTGGACTGGCAGCAAATCATGTTGATGCATGAGAATCACACGGAGCACTCCATGATGAGCACCACACTGGATGCGACTGAGGCAGCCACGCAGCCGACAACACTGCGCTTAGATGCCGCAGCACTAAGTAAGAGTGAAATGGAAACATCTGCTAGCAGTTCTGTCAACAGCAATAGCGAAGAGAGCAATTCCAATATGGCGATTACAGCACAAGAACAGAATGCAAAAGCTAAGCCAAAGGATGAGTATGCAATAACAGAAGTCTTAGCAGCAGATGTTAATGCTAAGCCAGTGAACGAAACAGTTAAACCGGTTGAGTTAACAGAGTTGGCAAAGCAGACAGACGCAGTCACTGTAACAACAACAACAACAACCACAGAGACAGCTGCAACAGCTGAGCCAGAGCTGACAACAACAACAACCAGTACTACAACAGAAACAACATCAGCAGCACCGTCAAGTGCGTTGAACGGCACCCCCCATACGAATGAAATGGCAATGAAAGCAACGAAGGAGGAGGAGAAAGAGGAGGAGGAGGCACATGAAAATAATGAAAACGGCGATAAAACCAACGACGTCGACAGCGACGACGTCCTCAACGTCTCCGTTTCGGTCTCAGTTCCAACGAGCGAAACGACAACGACGGCGACGACGACGACGACGCTAGCGGCAACTGAGCGAGCGCCAATAACAGTTAGTACGCGAACAGCTGGCGAGCTGAGCACAACTACCGAGGCAGAGCTAGAAACGACGCCGCCGTCGACGCCAACGCCAACGCCATCGTTAACATTATCGCATACGCCGCCGACGCCGCGGACAGTGCACGCAAAGGTTGATGAACAATTAGCAACAACAACAATAACAACATCAATAATAAATACAACAACACCAGAAACTGTTCAAATTAGCAATGAAGTGAATTTAGACACAATTACAGTTAAGAATGTGACAAAAAACAATAACGAAAATAATTTGTTATTACCGGAATCAACAACAACCACTACAACAACAACACCCCCACCAACAACAACGATAAGAACTGAAGAGATCAATAACAGTGAGACTCTGCAAATCAATAATAACAGTAGTGAATATATAACAGAAACAGGAACAACAACAGAGACAGCAGCAGCAACAACAACAACAAGTACTACTACTACTACGCCCCCTACAGTGCTGTTAACGGATGCAAAGGCTAACAGTGAATTGACAGAGCATGAAAATTCCCTGGAAACGAATAACATAGGTGAAGTAATTTCAGCAATAACAACAACAACATCAAGCACAACAACAACAACAGCAGCAGCAAGAACAACAACGGAAGCGTCAGCTGCCGCAGGTGCTGCCAATGAGCTGGAAGAAAGCACAGTGACACCAACAAGTACAACAACAACAGCAGCAACAGCAGCAGCAACAAGCAGGACAGCAATAAAGCCTGGAGAATTAGAAGAGTACGACGAGGATGAAGATGAGCAGCAACAGCAGCAACAGATTGACAGTGAGCGAGTAACAGTAAACAAAATGGCGGACATAACAACAACAACTACAACGACTACTGAGGCGACTACAACAAGTAGTACAACAACAACAACAACAACAACTACAGCAAAACCAACAACAACAACGACTGAGGAGCCTCTTATTAGTTTGCTGGATGATAGCAGCACAACAACAACAACAACGACAACAACAGCCACACCTATACCAATAACAACGACACCAACACCAACAACAACAACTGCAACTCCCACAACCACACCAACAACAACGGCAACAGCAGCAGCAGCAGCTACCGAGCCCATTTACAGCTCTACCAACAACAACAACAAAATGCTGCCCATAGGAGAAACAACCACACCCCTTACTCCTGTTGACTCCACTACGCCCTTCTTCATGCCCAGCCCCACCGAGTTGGATCACAGCTCCAGCAATGCCAGTGGCGGAGGCAACGGGGGCACCGATGTGAATGTTATAATCGCCATAACAGTTAGCATTGTGGGTGTCATTGCGCTCATTCTGCTTGTTGCCTTCCTCTACCTGATGCGCAAGCGACAGAAGCAAACCTCGTATGGCCAGCGCTGTCGTCCTGTCAGCCTGGATGCCTATTCCCTGGACAATGTCTCTGTGCTGGGCAGTGTGCGGCGCAAGGGGGGACGCGATGCAACGCGTGCCTCGAAGAGAACCTACGGCAATGCCGCATTCGATGATCCCTCGCTGCGACACAATCTGCTCAGCGCCTCCGAACTGGGCAAGTTCGTGGAGCGTCGCTCGAGCATCTTTGAGGAGTTCCGCGATGTGCCACAGATCATTGCAAGGGCGGACGAGGTGCCCACAGGATGTGAAGATAAGAATCGGTGAGTAGGATGGAGGTTCAAATTGATGTTGACAAAAAATAGGAAGCAATTAAGAAAAGACAATGGTGGGTGATAATACTGTAGATATTAATAAGCTAGCAGGTTCTAAGATATATAAGAATTGCAGAGCGAGACGAGAGGCATTCCAAATTTAAAATAATGCTGATCCTCATATGGTATATTGGAACCTTCATGGAAAACTTAGTGTCTCTAGCTTTCATAGTTACGGAGATCTTGATTGCAAGAGGCACATTCTATAGAATTTTTCAAATATCATTAGGAAAATGTAAATTGACAGAATATAGATAAGATTCGATGAATTACCCAGCTTAGATTAGATGGGATTCAGACGCTGTATAGACTTGAACATGATCAAACAAAATGTTTATACTATCTATACTATTTCTATACTATCTCTTAAAATACATAACAAAGAATTCAAGCCCAAGCTGCAAAATATACCTAGAAAACAAATAGAAAACATCTTCAATGAGATCACTTCAATGGACCTCGGCATTGGGATTAATAAACATGAAATGAACCCGAGTAATTGGGGTTATGACACTTACTATATACGATACTATACTTTGTACAGACAGCGATGAAAGATGAAGATAATGAAAAGGCGTGTGTGCACTGAAAGTGAGAAACGTTTGGGATCTTCAATAGTATTAAATCAAGTACTTTAGCAGTGTCAAGATACTTATCTTATCGAGTTTCCTCAAGTTTAAAATTAGACTTGACTGGCACAGAAATCATATATCAAATACTACAATTATATTGTATGATCATATATTGAATAGAATTATTCAATATTGAATAGAATTATTCAATATAAAGAAGAGATCATATGATTTATTTAAATATAATATATAAATATATATATATATATATATATATATATATATATATATATATATATATTTATATATTATATTTAAATAAATCATATGATCTCTTCTTTAAACAAAACAATAGATAATTCTATTCAATATATGATCATACAATATAATTGTAGTATTTGATATATGATTTCTGTGCCAGTCAAGTCTAATTTTAAACTTGAGGAAACTCGATAAGATAAGTATCTTGACACTATATATATATATATATATATAACAATCAATTGACAAGCGAAAATGTGAAAGTATATTGTATTATATAAAGGATAAAGATACAAAGGAATATCTATAAGAAAGATCGTTTAACCTATCCAATGCTTGAGGGAAAGTTGAGGTGTTGAAGTGTTATCTAATACACGAGCCTACAAATATTACGCATCGTTAATTGAATACGTACATTATTTAATACTTTTCTGCCTTTTCTCTTTCTTTCGATTTCTGTTTCCTGATTAATTCAACTTTGTCTTGATATGAATGAATAAATCTGCCATCTGCGATCACTGAACGTAACCTCAAACTTGAAACCGCAGCTACGCGAACGTGATTCCGCTTCCTGAGACGCGTGTGGTGCTGCAACGTCAGGGAGATGATGACAAAACGGAATACATTAATGCCAATTATGTGCGGGTAAGTCAGAGAACTGTGAAGCAAAACAAACAACAGAAAAACAGCAACAAAAACAATTAAAATCTGCCCCCGCAGCAGCTTTCACACATGACT
The DNA here is from genome assembly GCA_018903715.1 of Zaprionus davidi. Taxonomy (NCBI): domain Eukaryota; kingdom Metazoa; phylum Arthropoda; class Insecta; order Diptera; family Drosophilidae; genus Zaprionus; species Zaprionus davidi. The sequence continues at coordinate 8,676,306 of JAEIGL010000003.1, forward strand.
GTGTGTGTGTGGGAGGTAAACCTCTCTCTCTGTGTGTGTGTGCTTATCTTACTATACAACGGTACAAACACAAAGTTGCCTCTTCGTCTAGCCTTGCATGACGTGTGTGTGTGCAGCAGGCGAGGCGCCTCCGCGTAGGGGGTGGTGTGGGGTCATAATTATATGGCTCATGAGATTGGCGAATTGCCAAGAAAAAAAAAAAACCGTCTTTCAACCTCTTTGTTACATCGCCTGTTGTAAGCAAATGAGTTTTGTGCGAATATATCGCAGTAATAACAATAATCGCACAAGACACTGAAACACAAAGTCATAAACTGGCAGGGGAAAGTTTGTCTAGGCCCCGACGAAGTGCGAATACCCTAAGGAAATTAGTGTTTTCGTATTTCTATTCTTTCCAATTAACTTAAACTGTTTGCCAGCTGAGTTGCAGTTTAATTCAATAGCAGAGTTAACTTTGAGTCAAGTTTAAGGGCAATTAAGTAAACATTTATCTTGTCACACCTCAAGCACGATTCACTTGAATCATCGCAATTTACACTGAATCATCTGCTCTTTGTTAAGCTACAAATTAATTGAACTCGAAAATCACAACATTAACAAATTTAAATAATATACATGAATTTGGAGATATTCCAATAAATATTATAGAATTTTGAATCTTATGAATTCATGAAATATTTATGGAACACAGTTGCCAATACTAGGAACAAGAATAGATATAAAGGAATATGATTATATTAACAACAATTCAGTAGAATATGATTGATCTTAAACGTATTTATTGAAAACATTATATACAATATATACAACAAGATTAAATAGAAATAAAGAAGTAGAAGAATATGATTTATCTTATATGAATTTATTAAAAATATTATAGAGTGTGAAACCATTTTAATTCAGCATTTACTTAAATACCTTCCTTACTTGTGATGTCGCCTATATCTATGCTATATAATAGATTATATAATTTATTAGCTCTATAACAAAACGTGTTTAACATTTCAATTGTTTCTCTGGGTAAATCACAAACGCAAAGCCAACAAAAACAACTGTGAGTCACCTCGCAATTGATGGATCACAAATATATCACGGCGCATGTCATTGGCATTAGGTCGATATCGATAGCCAAGTTAAGGGTATTCACGAATCAATTAAGCCGAGTGTGTGTAAGTGGCAACTGGCGCGACAGCATCGACGCGTGACACGCTGCAACGAAGCGCATTCCCGATGCCAAATGATTCTCAAGTGCATTCAAGCGAAACTGAGAGTGGGAAAGAGGATAGAGAGAGAGAGCCAAAACTGTGAGAGAGAAGAAGGCGATGCTTAGTAAGAGTGAAGAGAACGAGAGAGAGAGACACTGTATACTACGTACTGTTATTGTTGTTGTTGGTGTGCACCTGCTGATAATCTAAGCACACTGTGATTTAACTTTATGTGCATAGTTATGTATATCTGTGTGTGTGCAAATACACATACAACAATTCACTTGATGTGTTGTTTATCAAAAGCGCGCGCAGCTCAATGGCAGCCATTAAATGACGCACACAGCAACAAACAAAACACACATACGCACACACAGGCATGCATGTGCACACATGAGAGAGCGAGAGTGATAGTAAACAGTGTTGCCAACTGCTGTATGGCAAACAAAGCCATAAAATGGCTAGATAATGGCTAGATAGGGAAAGCCAAGTTACGCATCTATTTATTTTGGCATTAATGCAAATTTAAATTCATTTATTTTGGCTGTAAAATAGCTAGATTCAAAGTGCATAGTGTTGCCAACTTATAGTAGGGATGTTGGGATTTATATAAGGCAAATATAGCTCCAAATAACCTAGATATAAGCTAGAAAGGGCGAACAAACATATGCAATCGTTTATTTTGGCAATAAAATTGGTACCCACTAGCTGAAAAATAGCTAGAAAGTTAGGGAGTAGTGTTGGGAGTTTATGTTAGACAAATGAAGCTATAAAGCTACAAAGAGGCAATAAACATACGCAACTGTTTATTTTGGCATTAGCTGAAATTTAAGTTCAATTATTGCGCCCAAAAAATATTCAGATTGATAAAGAATAGCGAAATAAAGCTATTTTGGTATTAATTGAAATTCATTTAAGCACTTTAGCTGTTTTTCTTAGACTGAAAAATTGCCAAATCCGCAGCACACAGCGCAAAGCAGTCGAAGCGTTTACTCAGTTGTGACTTTTGCATGTGCTTCAATTTAATTGCCTGTTATATCATTTTCTACATGTGTGTGTGTGTGTGTACTAACTGTTTACCTCTGTTTACCCCACCCACGACAGGGCCCGCGTGATGCACCCAACTATTACATAGCCTGTCAGGCACCACTGGAGAGCACAACGGGAGACTTCTGGCGCATGATCTGGGAGCAGCAGTCGCGCGTTATTGTGCAGGCAACGGATCTGAATGAGAACGGCATCGAGAGATGTGCAGAGTATTTGCCGCCATCGGTGACGCTGGATAATCACAGTAACTATGGCGACTATCAGGTGACACTGAAGCATCGCGAGGTTAAGGACAAATATGCGATCTCAACGCTGATGTTGAAGCGCGTCGATGGTGATGAGTGTCGCGAGCTGACGCACTATTGGTACAAGTGGCCTGAGACGGGTGTGCCGCTCGAGGAGGCACCCATTATAGCCATGCTACTGGAGGCGCGTTCATCGCTCAAGTCATACGCCCTTGAGCAGGCCAATGAGCTTAAGGAGAAGTCGTCGACTTTGACGCTTAAATCTCTAGATCCCGCAATGGATGATGGCAAGAAGTTGCCCGCCGAGGAGGCCGTGAGCACGTCGAGTGGTGCCAGCAATGAGATTAACGGCAACGTGACCAATGGAAAGGCGGCGACACGCAGTCAACAGGGGTGAGTAGAGACAGAGAGAGAGAGAGAGAGTGGAGTCCGTTCTGCATGCAATTGTTAAATGTTTCTTTGTCTTCTTCCTCGTTCGTCTTCCCCCTCCAGACCGCTAACCATTCACTGCTCCCCAGGCACGGGCCGTACCGGTACCATTATTGCCTGTGACATGGCCATACGAAGTCTGGAGACGCCGAAGCGTTCTGTCGACATTCCGCAGCTGGTTTACTATGTGCGTCGTGGTCGTGCCAGCGCCGTGCAGACAAAGGAGCAATACGAATTTATCTATAAGGTGGCCAATATGTATGCGACCAAAATAACAAATTTGTCAAATGATAATTGAGACTAATTATTGTCCAGTTGAAAGAGTTTTATAAATCAAGTCCTTATTTACACGCTGTATACATATTATAGTCATAGTCCATATAGCAATCGTATAAATTTCTGTATATGTTAAATGTAACTTTGTATTAAACATTAGATTGTTAATATTATTATTATTATTATTAATAGTATGTATTAATTATTTACCATGCAATCGCAATTGAATTTTTTGCACTTGCACATTTTGTGTCGTGCTTGAAATATCATTTAAAATGTATGTATTCCTTTATTATTGTGATATATTCGTACATTTGTAAATCTCTTAATAATCTGTTGCATATTTATAATAAGCATTTGTTTTTTTTTTGTCTTTTGCTATTTGATTTGTTTGAACTTTAAAGTAACATGTTGTGTAAATTTTGATATAAATATTAATTATACAAGCAAGAAAAGAAAAGAAGAAACACTTATTGTCTATCTGCGTATTTTAAAAGAGCTTTAATGTATGTAACTTGTTTAATAAATAGCATATATAAAATGTGTATTCAATCAAAAGTAGGAAATTTGTATTTTTATTCAATAAACGACTGCGGAGTATCTGGGAATGGCAATCAATGCGATGGTTTTTTAGTATTTGTTATCGATACATCAATTATTAGTACTTCAACACAAGCCCGACTTGCGCAGCACTAGTTAAAAACGCGCGCATTCGCTGTGAATGGCAAAAAGCAACATTGGAAGTGCTATCGATAAAGCGATAACAGTGTATTTTTAGCAGAGCCCAGATTTATAACCAAGATGAAAGTTTGCAATTTATTATTAGTTTGTGCACTTTTTGGTGCAGCCATTGCAAATGATACGCCTAAAGTGAAAATTGGCGTTAAGAAACGTGTGGAGAACTGCACAAGAAAGGCAAAGGGTGGTGATTTGATACACGTACACTACAGGGTAAGCTCTTCAATGACTTCCCATTTTTGCCGGTCTGTCTGACGTTATCTCGTTATCACAGGGGTCACTGCAAGATGGCACTGAGTTCGACAGTAGCCACAATCGCGGAAAACCTTTCTCGTTCACCCTTGGCGCCCGCCAAGTAATCAAGGGATGGGATCAGGGTCTTCTGGGCATGTGCGAGGGAGAGCGACGCACACTGACCATTCCGCCAGAGCTGGGCTATGGAGCCAGCGGTGCAGGTGGTGGAAAAATACCACCGAACTCTGTGCTTATCTTCGATGTGGAAATGACAAAGATCGAACCGCGTGGACCCGACGAGCTGTAGCCATAGAGCTTGAGAGCCCCCGCCGTCATTGCATAAAGACCAAATATATATTTCAATAATTGATTCATTCAAAATAAAACAACTTTAAACTAAATGGCTGCCAATAGTTCATGCGCTCAACGTGGTCGTGGTGCGTTCCTCCACTTCGTCAAAATGGCGTCGCATCATGCGATGCTTCTCCAGTGCCTTGCCCTGTATGAAGCGTTCCCCGCAGGTGCCGCATATGAAAGGACACTCCCCGGTGTGCTGCTGTAAATGCAGCTTCAGATCCTTGGCCTGACGGTAACTCTTGTCGCAGTACGTACACTTGTGCGGCTTTAGGCCACTGTGCGTCAGCATGTGCCGCTTCAGCTTGTCGGATCGGGCGAAATCCTTGCCGCAAACTGTACAATGGAATGGCTTCTCTCCCGTGTGCATCCGGCGATGCGATATCATTTCCGAGTGCCGAGGGAAGGCCATTTCACAGAGATCGCATTTGAAGGGCTTTTCGCCCGTGTGGCGACGCATGTGGGTGACAAGGGTTGCCGCCGATTGTGTTTCCAGGCCACATAGCGAGCATAGGAACTTCTTGATCGCCTCCTTGCGCTTGCGATCCCCATTGATGTGCACGTCTCGTATATGATTGTTGAGACGCGCCTTCATCTGATAGGTGCGATCACAGTGTGGGCACTGGAGCAGCTGCACATCCTCAGCTGCTGTTGGCACGGCCGCCGACGCCGCAGTTGCTGCTTCATTGGGATCAGTAGGTATCCGATTCCCGCTGGCTGTTGCTTCACTTGGCGCAGCCAATGCACTCGAACTCCCAGCATGCTGCACTTGCATGTGTTGCTCCAGATTCTCAGGCCACATAAACTTATAGCTGCAGCGACTGCACGTATACTTTTTGTCCACACTGTGGCACTGCGACTGCCTGTGCTGATCCATAATACTCTGCAATGGTTAAACATAGATGATCGACTTGCTACTCCAACTACAATATATTCACTCTCTGCTCACCTTGCAGACGCACTTGAAGATGCACAGCTCGCACTCGTAGGGCATCTTGTCGAACTGATGCATGGCACGCTGATGTTGAATCATCTCGTACTTGCGCTTGCACTGCACCCGGCACAGCTCGCAGACGTAGACGAAACGTGCTCCCGTCGATCCTCCCGTTGGATGCATTTGCATTTGCATTTCGTCCTCCGTCTCCGAGTCGTTAATCTGCAACTCGTAGCCCGATTCGTTTGTTATGGAATAATTGTGCGGCGAATCGTAGTTCTGGTGCAGCGACAATGATAGCTTCAGTTCCAGCTGAATATGGGCACGCAGATCGATGATGCGATCGAATTGCATATTGCATATTTTACAAGTAATCCGTTTGTCGCCATTCGGCTTGGATGTGGCAGCTATGAGTGTCTCTGCCAGCGGTATATCCGGCTCCCTAATGCCGTGTCGCTTGAGGTGCTTCACTAGATAATCGCGTCGATAGAACTTGCGACTGCACCATTGACACGGTATCAGCTTAGACTCCTCGGCATGCACACTCAGCAGATGCACCGTCAGCGATTTCTTCTTATCAAAGACGCGCTTGCAGTCTACGCACTCGAATGTTTGGTTCTGCAAGGCAAATGAATAATATGAGTGGTGGAAGGGATTGTCTAGGAGATGTACTTACTGTTATCCTGTGCTCACGTATGTGCAGCTTTAGGTTATGCCGCCAGCGGAAACGTAGTGGACACTTGTGGCAAAGAAAACGTTTTTGGGCATTCTTGCACTGTAGCTCGTTGTGATGCCGCAGCAGTTGTTGACTAACAAAGCGTGCATCACAGCGCCCACAGACATGAGGTGCATCCAGCCAGGCATGCGATTGTCGCTGATGGTCGTACAGTTGATACTTGCGCTGACAACGCACCTGACATAGTTCACAGCTGTACTTTGCCTTGGGTATGCGTCGATTTTGCCTGGTCAGATCACCATCGCCATCGCAATCAACTTCGCTTTCCGTCTCCGAGCTGTCCAGATCCATTTCGTAGCCTGACTGATCCGTTATAGAGTAGAATCGTTGATAGATTCCCGCTGCCAAATCTTTGCGTATAAGCATCTTTAACTGCTCCTCACTGACATCCTTGGCATCGGGATAGAAGAGCTCAGCCAACTCGCTTGTAGGCATCGTTGAGCGATTGCCGAAATTAATATCCGGATGATGTTTTAGATGGCAACGCAAGAGCGCAACCTTATCGTATTGGTTTTGACAGATCATGCACTCGATAAGTTTGTAGCCATGTGGCTTGCACACATTCACATCCACTTCCTTGGCCTTCTTGCTGTCGCATAGGTTGGCCGAACGCTTCGAATCGCCGTGGATCCTGAGATGCGTCTGCAGCGCTTCATTGTGACTGAACTTTCGTATGCAGAACGAACAGGAGAACCAATCGGCTTTGGGTTTGTGGACACGCGAGTGCTGTTTCAGATAACGAGGACGCTTAAAACTCTTTGGGCATTCCTGGCACTTGAAAAGCTGTCTTCTTATCGCGCGCATTCTATCCGACTGTTTCCATTTGTTGACCCGCAGCTGCAGAGGTAAATCGTCAAGGGAACTGTAAGAAACAATGCCGTTAAAATAGAATACCATATGACAAGTTATGCTCTTACTCATCCTCATCGAAATCAGCCTTATACTCTTCCTCTTGGGCGCAAATCACTCTTGCTCCATCCGCATCCAATTCCTTCTTCACAGACTCCAGCGTTGTCAACGGGTCAGTGGACTTTTTGTTATCAATGCTACAGAGTGTCGCAGTATCAACATCATTGGCATTTTGTACTGTCGTGAACTCGGGCAGCTCTGTGCATGTTATATCGTTTTCCAGGTCCTCATCTTCTGTTTCCAGTTTAACCTGCGTTCGAAAAGGTATTGATCTGATTAGTTGTTTATTTATTGAACCGCCATGCAAACCTCCACATGCTGCTCTGCACATAGTTCCATGGGAACCTCCTGCAGGCAATCGTTAGCCGCTGCTTTGCCGTTGTCCTGGACATGATTCATTAGTAACTCATTGGCAGCTAGCGCTTGCTTCACAAAGTAATAGGCGCCAATAAGTTTCCTTGCACAGGCACCGCACAAGCATTGTGGCAGCTGCCGGCCCAGTGATTCGTCCACCTGTTCGACAAATACGATTTATAAGCATGATACCAAAATAGATTTACACAAACATCACCTCGATATGTGTCAATTCCGTTAAAATCTCAGAAAGTAGCTTATCTGGAAACCTTTTGGTGGCCGTTGCCAACTTATACAATTTGTCCGTGTCCTTCGTATCACAGGTGCGGCAAATGATAGGCAGCTTCATTTTGCTTTACCTCAATTTCGTTTAAGACAATTAAACATAAAAACACACATATAAAATCAACAAATTGTCATATCCTTGTTTTGTGCTTATTTTACACACATTGCAACTGCGATGGGCGAAGTCAACAGAAACAATCGCAGATATCGATTGCAACGAATTAGCGATATATCGATTGCAGTATATTTGCATGTCATGCAACTAATTTGTTTCTTTCTCATGCAAATCAACATTTTATTTGTGATATTAAGTTTTTAAAAACAAACTTAATTCTATAAAATAAATTTAAAAATCATTTGTATGTTGTTTTAGATAAACTGATTTGGTCGTTCGCTGTTTTTTAAGGCACCTTAACATACACATATGTATTTTCGTCTAACTTCAGTGATAATATATGTATTTTTCCGGTTTTCTGTTTACTTTTATTGTTGTTTGTGTACATGTAAAGTAGATAATATTGGTATATAACTTTTCTTCTTAGACTATAAATTGTTTCGGCATAAAATAATGTGGATAATTCTTAAAGTGGAAATTCAAAACACTTCTGTGGAACATTAAAAAACGGAAACCCTTTGTAGTACCCAAGACATTCGGTTACATGTTCTCTCCTAGTACTTCTTGATGGTTTTCCGTATCAATGCTAAGCGCTGTTTGTGCGCTTCAGTGACAGCAGCACGCTTATACGGACGCAGCTCGTCTGTGCCGAATCCGGGTATCCACATATTATACTTTCGCTCGAAATGCAGCTGTACATCTCGAACTTCGATCTTGTTCGATTTGCGATGCTTGGCAAAGGCGCTCGTCGACTTGACAGTGTCCTCGACAAAATCATCTATTATTTGTAACAGCAACTCCTCGACATCCTCATCCAGTTGTGTCGTTGTGTCCACCTCACGTACCAGCTCAGTCAGACGGGGTTTTGTCAGCATCTGGAAGTAGAGAGATTACCGAGATTATGATTAATTAACGTTTCTCACTCAGGTGTAATTGCTTACAGGTGTGTTCTCAGAGCCAGTGGCTGGACTATGATTTGTGCCTTTGTTACCACCTGAACCACCACCGCCACCACCAGATTGGCTTGTTGTTGTTGTTGCCGTGCCACCGTTTTGTGTGGATGAGTTACTGTTGTTTGTCATTGGACTGTGCTGTGAGGGCGATGCCATTGGTGTATCGTGATGCCCGCTGTTGCTATCAAAAGTGGTAAACAGATCCGACATTGCTTTGGTTTTATAGTCAGAGTTTGGTTTGGTTTGAATTGATATGTACAGTGTGTTTTTGTTTCTCTTTTTTTACTAAAGCAAATGTTGGATTCCACGCAATTGGTGGGTTTTTGATAGGGTATATAGAAGCTACAACTGATAGTTGGGGGATAGTAGATGAATAGAACCAAAGCGTAGCACTTGTGTGTCGTTATAGGTGAAGACAGTGTACTGTAAAAGGTGTGTATTAGTGCGAAGGTGTAATTGTAAGTGCATGATTAATAAAGGTTGCAAATAATAATAACTGTTAGTAACTTTGTGTTTGTATATGAAGATTAATATTTGCGTGCAACTAAAACCTTTAACTGCATACAAATGTATTTGTTAGTTTTATTTATTATTCAGTTGCATATGTCGCACAAGGCGGCTTGCAAAACACTCACAGTGACTGTTGTTGATAGCTTGCAAATTAGTTAAAACAATTAAAATGAAAATTTTTGGTGAAACAACAAAACAACAAGCGCTCTTGGCTTGCGTGTTGTAAAACAGCTTAGCATTGCTAGTGATGTGAGTAATAAAATCGAAATATCGATATTTTAGGAGCATCAAAAATGTATTCTTATAAATTGTTTCATTCTGCGAATCGGCTGTGTTTATTTCGAGTGTCGATATACATATATCGATGAACAACATCTGCTAACGGAGTAAACAGTGCGAGCTTACGCGAGGCCTTGGATAGGCACCTGTTGTTGGAAACAGGGACCTTCTCTGTTAACCGCCAGATCGGTCGGACTCAAAGTTCCCGTTTGAGCAAGCGTTGTTCGAACCGTCGGCAAATGGCCGAATGCCCAGCCCAATGATACCACCTGCATCTCTTTTTCCAGTTAATTTCATTTGAGCGGTCGGTGCAGTCGAACACTTCAAGAAATAAGTGCGTGTTTTAGTATGTATTTTATGTTCATTTTGGTTTGTTTACCTTTTGTCAGTGATGCGTCTTTTGTGTAAATACCGATGACTATCGGTTTTATTGCTGCGGACTGCAGGGCTGGTGGAAAGACCCCTCCCCCTATTTTTTTATCGTTTAGTGGTATTGAACTTAATATAAATACTGTTCGTACGTACACAAAATATATTGATTTCAGCTGTTGAGGTGGTAACTCTTTTAACACAATTCGGATTCGATATATCGAGTCCAGTGTCATCACTGCATTTCAAGCTATCCCTACAAAATTTTTTGGTTTTAACTTTAAATTTACTTAAGTCTATGCGTTTTATTTCCAGTATGTACGTTTTAAGGCTTATATCCAGAAGCTCGAAAATACTATGTACCAGTTCTCTACAAAAACCAAGTTATAAGTTCTTACGTTATTTTGTTTGCTTGCCCGTAATTGAAAGTAAAACGGGTATAAGGAAATTGCACTTACTAAAGCAAAACGCAGACCGATCCGAGAAAAGATATATGAGTGCTATGATAACAATAAAACATGATAACGATTCGTTTTACATTGACATGCAGGACGAGAGGGTTTTTCTAAAGTATAATATTCAGGGCGATGTTATGGAGATAACACAAACTAAAGTTCCTAAAGCTCTTGCCGGTCATGGTCTAGGAAAGCTAGTAGCCAAGGTATTTGTTGGTCAAGTTACGCGATATAAAACTTTGATGAAACTGTTGCCATGTAATTTGGTTGCTATTCAAACAAATGTTTTCTTGCATACTTAATCCCATACATACAAAGTATTTGTTTGTATGTAATACTAATGACTAAAAGATGTTCTTGTTTATGTATGTACGTATCTACGAATGTTTGCATGCATTAGTAAAAACGTGCATACAAACAGTGTATCCTTTGATTTTGTTTTAGTTCGTATCTATTAGTCCGACGCGAAAGAGTTTGAGTTGCGCTACTATACTAATTCATACATAAGCAAAACGAATATTTTATAATATTATTTTTCTATGTGTGTTCGCGGTGCAGTTTTATGAATATTTTTCCCTTGTTTTAGGCGGCTTTGGAACACGGAGTGAAAAACAATCTGAAAATTCGGATCTTGTGCGGATTTGTGAAATATTATGTCAAGAAATATGAACCTGAATATCTAGCATATATATTTTGAGATCTGAAAACTATTGGTGAATATAATAAGGCTGTTTCAAAATCTTATATCAAATTATTTAAATAATTCTTCAAGCTATTTATTTATAATAATAAAAAATAAAAACTATCAGCATGGACTCCAATGATTTTGTTAGCCTGGTACTATACTACGGCAGGTCGTGTTTTTATAATTCAATGCAAAAAACTGCATTGGATGGGTTGGCGAAATTCCCAATGCAGTCAGAGTTTCGATTATTTAATGGGATTGCCCTTGCATTGGGTAACCGCATGCAGGAATGTATACGTGAATTGAATCCGCTGAAAAATGATCTGCAGCTAGGCTTGGCTGCTACAATGACACTCATTTATGCGCATAAACATTGTCGATTAATCGATTACGATGCAGTGAATGCACTAGAAAATAGAACTAGTGAAGATCGCAATGCTGCTGGCAACGCTGGATCCTTTTACTTTACTGCTGTGTTCCTTTACTTTGCTGGCGAATATAGCGATGCACTCGATTACGTTAACAAGTCGATAGCTTTCGATAACAATAGTTCGGACGCCGCGCTAATATTGAAAGTATGGTGCGAGCTCGCTTTAAATGCAGATGCGCAGTCGTTACCCGGAAAAATACAAAGTCAGCTAGAGGGATGTATCGAGCGTAGCAATGGAAAGAACATTGATGCATCGTTGGCACTTGTGCGATTCTATCAAAAATCGCAACAATTCGAAGCTTCACATCAAATTCTCAATAAGCTTAGCATTCGTTGTCCCGAGATAAGCATCCCGCTCGTTGAAAAAATGGAAATGCAATTCGCCGCACTCGATTTGGATCTGTCGCTGGACACCGCAATACGAGTGATTAATATGGAACCGTTCAATATAACTGCTTTACGCACCAAGGCCGCATTGCATATAGTGCGTGAGAGCAATGCCAAGTCTGGGACTGCAACTCTGCAACAACTGTTATCATCTGTAGAGTGTGTTGAGCCTGCAAACTATAAACTTTTGTTGGAAATATGTCGCTTATTCTCCCGAATTTGTACACGACACACTGAGGCGCTCAAATTGACTCAGGGATGCATTGAAAAAGTGAACGAACAAAATCCTGGCAATGTGGATCTTATAACCGAACTGGGATATCAGAAATTACTTCAGGATAAGATAACTGATGCTGAGAGTTCATTTCGGTCGGCTTGCAACATTGATAGTAGTAATTTTAATGCGCTTTGCGGCCTTACGCTCTGTAAACTGAAATCAACCTCAGATGTTGATAGTCGACAGCAGATACGACAGCAGCTGGCTTACCTCTCAAAACTCTCCGACTATAGGCCGGAACCAATGATTGCCTATATGACTGCCCTATTGGCTGATTCAAATGAGCAACATTCGACGTTGGTACAATCGTTAGCAGAGGCTGTCGGAGTGCATATCCGAAAACTTGATCAATTCCCTTACGGCGTTGACTACATATGCCAAATGAATCCTGATCTTATGCTTGATATATGTGCGGTGCTAGTGCGATACACACCTACACCAGATCAAGAGGCTGACTATGAGCTAGACCTTTACCATGATCAATCACAACACGCTACTTTGAAGCATAGTTTGAATATACTGGAAACCATATTACATGTGTGCCCCGGACACAAAGGGGTAAACATACTATATATATATTGCAATGTTTACAGATGCGATAATCTTAGTAATTTATTACAGGCTATGTTTATGCGGGCCAAAGTGGAGTTCCTGCGTGGCGAATACTCAAAAGCTATTTCCAGATTACAGCACATACTGAATATCTTCGGAGAAACTTGCACCGAAGCACATCTTCTTATGGCTCAAATACTTGTTGGAAAAACGCAGTACTCGAATGCATTGGATTATCTAGAACTGGCTTTTACACATGATTTTACAGTGCGTGAACAGCCTATGTACCATCTTTTGAAGGGAATCATACTTAAGCACCAGGGTAACCTACCTGAAGCACATCAAAGTTTGGTGCTAGCATTGCAATTAGTAGGCGGGCCCCTTACAGGTCCCCATAAATCCCAGGATAGTATTATGCAAAGTGATCGCATAATAAATAGCTCAGATAAGATGACATTATACATTGAGCTAATCTATATTTTGCGTGATATGGGCGATTCTCAGGGAATTCACGAAAGTCAACGGATCTTACAATTTGCTATTGAAGAATTTAGTGGTTCAACTGAAATGGGTCGTTTAGTAATTGCTCATTCGCAGCTTATGATAGAAAAATGCAATTTTACTAAAGCGATAAGTTTGCTTTCTACAATAAGTCCTGATCAGTCGTATTATATAATGGTATGTACTTTAAAAAACATAGATTGATAATAATGATCATCGTGTTGCACCTAGTGAAATTAGTAAACTGCACTTAAATAGACATTACAACGTCTTTTTCTCGATTAGAACCATAATATTGTTGGTAATATTTATTTTAAAATGTAATTAAGGCTCGAAAACGTTTGGCAAACATTTATTTGCATCACCAAAAGAATCGCAGTGCATTCTCCGGGTGCTTTAAGGAATTAACTGAAGTCCGGCCGGGAGCTAAAAGCTTTTTGATGTTGGGGGATGCTTACCTATCTATCCAAGGTTGGCCGTAATAATAAAATATGGTCTCTATGGAAACCAGAATTGATTTAAACTTACTTTACAGAAACTGTCTTGGGGATTGGTGCATACCAAAAAGCCATTGATATGTGTCCATCGAATGTGCTGCTGGCCAAGAAGCTTGGTCGAGTCTATGTTAAGAGTCATCATTACGCGACAGCTCTAAAGTACTATCTGGAAATGATACAATCCCCAGAAAGTTCTGCGTTAAAGTTGGATTTGGCTGAACTTTTCTTAAAACTGAAACACTTTCAGAAGGCAATAAACGTATTGACAGAAAGCGATAAAAACAAAACGTAAATTAACGAGCTTACAACTATATACAATATTTATATCTTACATTGAACTCATCAATTGGTTTTTTTCTAGAAATTCAGACAGCATTTCAGATATGCAACTGAAAACAAAACAACTTTTACTATTGGCACGAGTTTATGAAAAATCGGGTAACGTTCTTCAATCGATGAAATCTTTAGAACAAGCGCGGGATAATCAATTGCTTATGCAAAAACTCTTTGCTATTAATCAATCCGAAAATGTTTACGAACAGTCTAAAATGTTATCAAGGTAAGTCAAACAATGTTATCAAATTATTACCTCTACTCTTATGATGTGTTCCTTACAAACGTATTGCTCTTCAATTTATTAATCCTTATGAGTGGTCGAATAAAGCTCAAGATAGATAAGCATTAAGTATCGAAACTATTCCAATATCATGACTTTTTCCTGCACATTTCACAGATTTGTAAATCAGATTTTAGAGAAATATTTAGTTATTTCCAAGGTTTTTTTAAATAAAATAAAGTTTTTCAGGTTATTAAAATTTATTTTTTTATTTACAGACCCTTGCGATATTTTTCGCCAATAGTAAAATCAGTCATACCCTTACCGGCTGTTCCACATGTGCCAATGCCAACTCTTCCACTAACATTATCTGGTGATGCAAATATACTGTTGACTTTCATACCAGGCTTCTTTTGATTTTTTGTTGTGAAATTTAACCATTTATTTTTGTCCGATTCGCGTTCTTCTTCCAAGTCTTTAAAGCGTTGTTGTTTCTTTTGTTTACGCTTTTTAAGATACTCTTTTTGATTTGGTCGATGTCGCCTATTAAAGAATCAAATCTTAGATTTATGTTCAAAAAATTTGATCAATGTGATGCTTACTTATTAGACGGGAATACCTCATTTCTCGCTGTACGTTCTCGCAATTCATTTATTGTAGTTGTGGAACGATTTTGATAGGCATCGAAGATTACACTGACCTCACCCTTACCCGTTATACCTTCGATGGTAGCGTCATAGTACTGACCATCCTCTGTCCATTTCGCTTGACACTTGTCCCCAATTTTCCAGACCTTTGCGGATGTCACCAGTTTTTCAGCCTCTAAAAGAGCAGCTTCAATTTCGTCAAAGTAATTTGACGACGCTGTTTTTGATGATGATGGTTCTACGTACGAGGATTTCCGCTGCTCCTCTAGTTGTGTTTTAATCAAGTCTCGAGTTAATTTGATAACTTCCTGAAGATCATCCTTAAGTTTTAAGAGTTCTTCATTGTTTGGGTCCGTCTGTAATGCTGCTTCTACCTAGAAAAGTAAGAATATCTTCAGATTAACCCATGTATGGCAACCAATACATGTACATAGAAAACACCATAATAAATACATGACAACGATAATATATGCGTGTGTATACACATTGTTTGCTTTGTGATTGATTTCAATAATAATGTTTGGAAACGTTTTAAAAAGGCTTAGGAACAATATTTACAATAATATTGGAGTTACACGACCACGAATATTACTTTTATAATTGTTTTAAACCTTCAACACCAATGCATGGATAATTATTTACATCCATAAGCACATACTAATGTCTGTACCACAGCAAATGTAAACACATTTGTGGGAAACATCTTTAACACAGTCCCCCACAAAACTATCACTGTTAATAAACTTACTTGCTGTAATTGGCATTTATAATTTTGTAAGTCGTCTGCCATCTCAAACGTAAGTCAATCTTAACAAATTTACAAACCAACACTTTTTTTTTTGGTTTTGCTCTTAGTGCTGGCAAAACACTTTCTATCGGTCCCACTTATCGATAAGTCTTGTCGAAATCTGTTTAATTAAAGGTATGTTAACAACGCATAGTTCACAATATGTTTTGAAAGGAACAAAATGGAAATAAAATATTTATTTCATAAATAAATTTATTTATCCAGAAATTTATATAATTTATAATATTTGTAATTTACTTTTTTTAGAATTTACCTACTGATAGCACAACATGCCGTCTACATTAAAAACAACGAAATGGCGATTACCAACTTTAGGGAATGTTTCAAATACACGCCGAATGATCTAGAAATATTAGTTTCCCTTGCGAAACTTCAAATGAAGTCTAAAGAAATGGATATGTGTCGCAATACGTGTTTGCAAATTCTTCAAATTGACAGCAATAATGAAGCAGCTTCTGTGTTGATGGCAGATCTGTCTTTCAGAAAGGTATGAAAGAAAAGAATTACATATTGTAACACTATCTTAATTTTTTTAAAAGTCTTCGATTATGTCAGTTTGTTGTTTATTGTTATAATTATAAATATTTTTCCTCTATTTAGATGGATTTCAAAAATGCCGCATATCACTTTTCCCAGTTATTATTATCTCAGCCTTGTAATTGGACAGCACTGGCTCGATTGATAGAAGTTATGAGGCGTTCTGGAACATTAACCGACAGTGTACCCTACTTACAAAACGCTACCAAAGCATCACTACAATCTAAAAATTCATCAGGACTAAACTATTGCAATGGTTTATTTGAATGGTACAATGGTAACCTCAATAGCGCATTGCGGTACTTTAATTTGTCCCGCAGAGATCATATATGGGGACAGCAGGCTAAACTTAATATGATCGAAATTTGCATCAATCCTGATGGTGAAATACCTAATGCAAATAACATTCTTGAAACAGGAGATGAGCTGGATCTAAGTGAGTCCCGTCTAATCGCTCTTCGGACAGCCGAACGTTTAATTAAAGAGATTTCACCACGACCTGGAGAATTTCATGAGAATTTTGTAACTCGTCGTATTTATTGGAACTTTCTTCAAATGGCTTCGAAACAAAAGTATCAAATGGAAACAGCACTAAAGGATTTTACTGAACTAATGCACACAGACAATGGCACGTTAATGGTGGCAGCGGCATATGGGGCAGCCAATGCATTAGTGCAATTGAAGCAAGTTCAGCGGGCTAAGAATCACCTGAAACGTATAGCCCACATTGACTGGACATATGAAGAAGCCGAGTATTTGGAGCGAAGCTGGCTACTACTGGCCGATATTTATATATCTGTTAACAAGTTGGATGTTGCGGAAAGTTTTGTGGGTCGTGTTCTGAAGTATAACAAATCGTGCACAAAAGCTTACGAATTGGCTGGTTATATAGCAGAAAAATTGCAATCATATAACGCAGCTGCCAAGCACTACGAAGATGCATGGAAAAGCTGCGGTCATTCGAGACCACATATTGGCTATAAAGTAGCATTAAATAATATGAAATTAAAGCAATATACAGATGCTATAAAAGTGAGTCAGGAAGTTTTGAAGTTGCACCCATATTATACAATTATTCGGAATAACATACTAGAAAAATGTCGCTTTAATATAAGAGATTGAAATAATAGATATTTACGACTTCTAACCTATTATTATAAAAGTAAAAAACAAATAAATAATTGCATATACGTATATAGAAGCTTTTCAGTGTCTAAACTTAACCTTTGGGGTTACTGTCCCCTTTCAAATTGTGATATTTTCAAAACAACTTCATTAACTCATGCATTTGACATTACGTTAGGAAAGTAGTATCAAAGTATGTCAGATACGCATACTCACAATACTGTGAGAAAAATAAATGTAAGTATTTCTATACACTTACATATTACATTTAAAGATTGCTAAATGCTATTTTCGATATAAAATAATTTATTTTTTTGAATAACGGTTACCATTAGTTTTATTCCCTGGTTAATATACATGAATTTTATTACATTACCTATATTAAAATGAATGTAATATAAAAGCAAGCGTGTCCTAACATTTACATGTTTATCTTTGCTTTTTCAGTATTTCCCTAGTGTTATATATCCAGATGAATTGTATCGAGGAATGACCTTATACATAACAATTCAAAGATGTTTTCTTAGACAGGATTATCGCCATACTTTTTAAATAAAATCCAAAATTAAGGAATGGATATACATACATATGGTTGTTTGTTGGTTACAAATGTGGAATAGTCATAATTCAAGATTTCTCAAATACAAAATAATTGTAATAAGCACATATATACGTGATTCTTAACTTAATCCAGAAACTATTAGTTCTTTTCTTCAAACGAATCCAAAATTTTTGGATTTAATGGCCATAAGCATTTTACTACGTAAAATCGATTTGCTGGAATATAGGGGTATGTAGAGACGAGATATACAAGTATTTGCGGTAGGAAGATGAGAGTCATCTGCAGGTCTTATTGTGACAGATGGTAAGGGCTGGAACCCTTCCTCCGATGCCGGCAAAGCTGGTGATCCAGTCCAAAAATATACCTACAATAAATTGATTAATTTAATTAGTTATCTTTGGGTTCCATTAAGATAAATATCATTACGTACCAAATCCTGGCGTTCCAATGTATTCATTTTTTCTACAATACTCCAGAACCAGCGTTTAAATTTTAACAGTTTGTCAGGTCCTTCGCTTGACTCATCGTTGAATGTCGTATACGAAATTAATGTCGAAACGTTAATATCACCAACACCATTCAAAAGTAAACGTAAATCTTCGGCCGTAAGGCTGTTCATGCAGTTGTCTGGTAAAACGTCGAATACGCCATCTTTTAAAGCCTGCATAAACAAATATGAATATTTTAATTATCCACATGGGCAAAGTAATTGTAATGGAATTACCTCGAGTGCTTTTTCTTGGGATTTAATAAGCCTATATTCAGTATAACGTCTAACGTAATCGAAAATATTACTTGAGGTTACGGGTACATCGCGTCCGCCTGGGATCAATTCCCGGTTACCACAACCTTCCTCCTTCATCAAATCAATTCTAAAAGGTAACAAATTCATAAATTATATGAAAATAGATTTGGTATTATATGAGCACTTACACAAAGCTGAGCTCCATACGGTTTATACTTTCTTCACCTTCTTTTGTATGCGCATTTTGTATTATTTGACGGAACGATTCGTATAGTGCTGGATCGAAAAAGGCTAAATCATGAAATTTGATTTTGCGACCAAGCACGTATTTCAGCACATGTCTTTGGAGAAACAGCGGAAGCAATTCATTTTGTAACAAACACAGTCCAATAAGTCTAAAGTAATAAATATATTAGAATCCTTCCATATATCAAGAGATCGTTTAAAACCAATATTTACCTGCCAATATTTCTAAATGCATTGATACGTTCAAAAGACGCAAGACCCTGTCGTGGTGTATAAAACCCACGTTTTCCGGGAGAATAAAATAATGGTTCATTATCCCCTTCAATTGGCTCAACAAGTGCTCCCGATGGCGATTTTTTCTGTTGGTTTTGCACATTCAGTTCAAACTTTTGCTTAAAGTTGATTATCTCGACTGCCTCATTCACTTTTTGTCTTAATGTTTCATCAGAGGACAGAACAGATAAAAGCTGTGGTGTTGGTATTTCCAAAAGCATTCCAGTTATTTTTGCTGCATGCGTTGAATTTATTGAATAAATCTAGATAGGACAGATGTAAAAAAAAATAAAATCGAAATTGTCATCTTATTGTAAGTCTTGTACTCACCTTGGGATAAAGTCGTTCGCCAAGTTGTTGAAGGTGCACCGATAAATGATCATTTGAACTGTCCGAGCCAGAATTATCTAAATACACAAATAATAGCATATATCATATATGTATAATGTATATAAGAATCAATTAAATTTTACCTGCGTTACTAGATGGCGTGTATGGTCTGGCATCGACATTTAATGTTTTTCGCTCTCGAGCCGTACGCCACAATATTTTACTTCCGGTGCCGCGTCTTTGTAAAGTTGGAGTATCACGACTGGAACCCGAGACGGTTCTACTGCGTAGAATACTTGAGAACGGCACACCATACTTGCTATGAGTACTACCTGCTTGCACAGAATCAAGGTTAGGCAATTTTGCACTTGCCAATAATGCTTCGGAAATTGATGTGTAGAAGCTTCGAGCTACACCTGATCCCTCGCCTGGTTCATCTTTAAATGTGACCTTAACTCTGTTGAATGTAATAGGTGGCTGAGCTCGGCGATTTTGAGTACCAAATTGAGCATTTAGTTCTTTGAATGTTTGGATAATTAAGCTCTCTCGATTCCGATCAAGTTTACAAAGCACCAAATCACGTTGCTGTCCATTGCGAAGTTTTTCCATATGACGCCTGAAGCGCATCTCCTTAACGGGGAAGCCTCGCAATTCTGGCAAAACAGAGCCATGTTCCATGCCCACATCATCCATAAAAACACGACCGAATAGATCTAGCGACAGTTTCCAGCGACTTAGTAAAAAGTTCCATGAAGGAAGCTCTGAACAACTGCTTTTGAAAAACAGAAAACCACGCGAAGGAATCATCAATGCCTGGGGTGCTGTCTTGTCAGAACTGGTATCACATTTTAGTTGAAGCGTTGACTGCATTGTATTTGTCGACGCATTTCTAGATTCAGCTGATGCTATGTCATCTATATCCATTTTAAGGCCAGATGCTCCAGCGCGGACAATAACGCTACGCACTGCTGAGCTATTTGGTGCGGCTAATTCGTCCCGCAAACCACCGCGAGCTTGATTTTTGGTTGGTGCAATAATAATTTCAGGCCGGGTAGCTATAACATCTGCCGTCCTACTACTTGTCCCTGCAGTATCGTCAGTCATCTGTACATCTTCGCCATCCATATCGTTTTCAAAATATTTTTTTCCTAATTAACAAAAAACTTTGAAATTTTATTGAATTATAAATAGGTAATATAAACTCACCTTCGTCCATCTTGGTATCGTCTAAACACTGTTTCTTCTTCAATTGAACATATATATTTGTATTGGTTGTATCATCATCCTTAGGAGTGCTGTCGTCTTTCGATGATTCTTGTGGTTTTGTAATTATTTCCACAACAGACACGGGGCCTGCTGCTGTATAAATGTCAGCACTTTCTCCGGTTTTCATGAAATTTGAGAATCCCAACCTTGTGGGAGGTTGATCAATTGTGCTCTGATATGAAATGTTGTTTTTGTTGGTGTTGTCTTTTACAGATGGAGGAACTGCATGCAATGGTAGATTTGCAAAAAGCTCTTGTCGTTTGGAATTCGGTTGCAGTAAGTGCGGTTTATCTGCTAACGGCATTGCCATATCCAGTGGCAAATCAAACCCATCGGGTGCCGAACAACCTAAGCTTAGCGTTGATTCAGATCTATTGAAGAATGCATACTTGCGAGTGTTAGCATTTGAATATAAGCTATTAAAGTATTGCTTATCGGTATTTGAATCCTCAATGTTACTCAATTCATCATCAGTATCATCATTTTCAATATAATTTGATAAATTGTTTACACGTCCCGAGACAGAGTCGGTTTTATCGTAAAAACTGGTTTCATTACGCATGTAGTAAACAAATGCATCGAGAACGTATGATATATGTCGCAATGCAGTTATATCTAACACTGGCAACGCATCCCTATGCTCGGATGTATGTGCTCTCATCAGTGAAAGACAATATGTAAAGAAATCTCGTCGAGAACTTGGACCTTTAAAGTAATGTTAATATTATAATAAATATCTTTAATTCTCATATTTTTTTGTCTTACCAATCACATTAACTCCCGTTGTTGTAGACGTTGATGTGGAGGGCTGGCTTGTGGTTGCTTGCGCACTAAGATTAAGTGGATGCAAAGGATGCGTCGGATCAGTGTAGTTGGTCAAATATGCGCCGAATTTCAGTTGTGCCTCTGTTCCGTCCATAACTGTAAACATCCAGTCCCACGTTGGTTTCAAACGTTTCTCAACAAATTCCTGTTATAATAAAATAATTATAAGTATCTATTGATATCTTCTAGATTAAATGTTACTTACATGAACCGCAATTGCTTCGTGCATAGTGACTTTCAATGAAGTTTCCATATCGTTCATCATATTATATGACATAATACTTAAGAGTTCCGACACTTGGCGAATTGTTATACCAAACGCTCTACCCAAATTGCTGGCAGTAGTCGCCATCGTATGAGACTCAGCTGTTGTTGTATTAACTGCAGTCGTAGCTGGTACGGTTGATCGGCGTAATGCCATTGGATCAATGAAAACTAGATTTGAACCCGTTGGCACACGAACTGATGGACGAGCATTGTCGCGGCTTCTAATTGCCCATTGCATTGTTTGGGGCGTGAGATCGTTACGTGCATTCGAATTAATGTTGCGCCGCTCAAGTTGCTGGTCGTTAAAGGAGAATTCATCAGACTGATCATCTGATTCGCCTTCTTCAGATCCATCTTCCTCTTGCGCAGAGGAATCACCAGATTCATCTTCCAGAAAGAGAACTCCAATATCTTTAGCAATGTGATTGAAAAATTTAAATGGTTATTACTCATAAAATAATAGAGAAAAGCTACTTTAAAGTATATAAGTATATCATATCTTAATATTTTTACCTGTCTCGGATCCAACGTTGGCACCCGCTTGAACGCTTCGTTGAACATCTTGATTGCTTTGGTTATCATCCGAGTCTGATTCTGTCTCAGCATCATTAAAGGTGAAATCGTTATCACTCTCGTCATCCTGTAAACCTTCGTCATTCCGTTGGTTTTCTATCATGTCGTCATCATGATTACTCAAATTGTTTTCACGATTGGGAATTTCTTCCGATTCCGAAGGATCTCGTAGGGCTTTAAAAAATAATTTAAAAAAAAACCTTTTATAAAACTGAATTACATTAAAATTCTCATACTTACTATCCATTGAAACTACATCGTAGTTTTGCTGTACACTGAAGCTAGAGCTCTGAACATTCATATTATCATGTATAACAATTTGCTCGGAAGTTGATTCAACATTCGATGGCGCCAGTGGCTCAACGCTGAACAAATCATCAGAGTTCTACAAAAAAAACTTATAATAATGACTCAATTGGTAACATAAAACTAGACTTACATCCAGATTAGATGATGACATTGAAAATGGAGCTGTAGGGCGAACCACGCCGAGTCGAACTGGTGCTATCAGAGCCTCAGATACCTCACAGAGTTCCTCAATTGAAATTTTATGCAATGTTTGAAAGACTTTGATGCAACTCTGCACGTATTTGTTGCACGACGAGTGACTCTTTCGTTTCTCCGGATTCGGTTGTTTTTCCAAATTGAAAATCACAAATACACGTGCAACAGAGCGCACAAATCGTCGGGCAACTTCCTCTGCCTCCTTACAACGATCCGCAACTGAGAAGTTTTGTAGCTCTCGTACCAGGGTAAGTAGCAGCGTGTCCAGATGATCGCTAGTACATTTAACTATAAGGCTATGTGTAAATTTGTCAAGCAATGTAGAGCCGTGCTGAGATTGCATGAAGACGTTGAAACTCTCTGAATTCGAACCTTCATTGGTGTTTCCAGGCATGTTTTGTATATTGGGTTCATTCTTTTCAGCCCCGCTCATTATCATTGAACGCACTGCTTGCCAATCAATGAGAAGACGTTCAAGGGCCTTCCTTGCAAACTTTGGTGGCTCAAGATCGTGATCTGGCATATCACTATCGATGTCAAGAGATGAGGACTTGCGATTGTTTATAACTGTGCTGCTGCCATTCGCACTTCCAGTATTGTTGCCAACATTTCGCACTCTAACGTTAAATCGATATTGACGTTGCTCAACAATTTGCCGGCCTACAGTTTGAATCAAAAATAGCAATATTGATTCGCCTTTCGAGTTGAATTTGGTCACTAGGTCTGTGCACGAGACCAGTTTGCAGAGTAATGCAAAACGTTTGGTGAGATTTCCTGCAATCAGGGCTTTACACTTGCATTTCTCCCAGCAATCGCAGTAGGCTGTTGGCGCTGTGCGTTTGAGTTTACAATCATGGCCCTTATGGCAGACACGGGCACATTCAGTGCAGCAACAGAGTGAACCGGTTAGGCCGCATGTCTTGCATTCAAAAATGTTTTGATTTATGTGATCCGCACCTGTCCAGGTAAACGAACATGTATCGTTATAACAGATAACATGCAAAGGCGATTGGTCAGCTGGTGAGCCACTGGGGAAGATCATAGCATCTTTAAGCTGTGCATCTTGTTCGCAAATCGATAAAATTGTATTCAATATTATTATGCCAGCTTCGTACGCACGACTTGAAACTGCCAGCATGAAGGGCGTCTGGCCCTGAGCATCTTTGGCACTTAGCATTTGATAGAGAAAAGGACGCATAGCTGGACTAGCACACAGGTGTTGAAGAATAACAATAGCGTGTTCACGCCGCTGTTGTAGATCGAATGTATAATTGGAGCTACCAACTTTGCTGCTGCTGCTATTACTCTGTGATGATGTTGATGGTAATATTTTGGAAACATCATCATCGGCACTGTCAGTTGCATTCTGCTGATTTGCCGTGGTACTCAGATTATTCGCTGTTCCCGAATCGGCTGACCAAGGCGATGGTACATATGCGTGATCTTCACCCGCAACATTCGATGCCTGTGTGTTTTGTTCTGAATGTTCAGTGTTAATCAGTCGATGCATCATGTCCCGTAGACTTATTCGATTCTCTCTGCTCAATGATGATGATCCCGAAGATGATGGTGCATTTATACTTGCTGACACTGTGGCAAAACTGGAGTTGTCGTTGTAGCTACCACCAGTAGCGCCAAAAGCGTTACCATATGCCAAAGTAGATCCACTTCCTGTACGTGGCAATGAAATTCCCGAAGTTAATGTTTTCTTTTCTGTACTACCAGCCAGCTCTGAGGTAAGCTGTGAGTCCTTGTTTGATGTTGGGGCACACATAATAACGCATGCATGAAATATGTTTCGGTTACCATCACAGCGCTCTTCAACCACAGATACTGTTTCCTTGCGATCATCTTTCTCAAGGCGCATTAACATTGCAATCGAATTCTTCACATCACAACGCAGTATATGTGGCATTAGTTTTTGCGTTACAAAAAGCAGTGCAGTCATGCATACTTTTGACTTGAGATTAATGCAATTTGAAACCGGCGGAAGCGATATCGTTGCCATTGTTACTGACTTAACCGGTGGCAAATCAAACCACTGTGGATCTTTTATGGAGCCAATACAGTCTTTTGCTAGAGGATAAAGTGCTCCGTTGCCATCTCGCAGCACAATCGTGCTGCTATTTCCATTACAATCATTGTTACAGGCCATTGAAATGTTATTAACGGAGGCGCCCAAGAAAGATGTGCAGTCTGTGGGAAATTGGCAGTTTTGCTCTTGTTTACTGTTGTACAAATTGTACAGGCTGTAATGTATTTTGCCAAACACCTTTTTAATCACATGAATTCCACGTGTATCAACTGATATTGTCAGCAGTTGCGAATTCGATGGATCTGCACCGATATTTATTTTCTTAGGTTGCTTTTGAAGCCAATCGGGGCCACGTGATGAGACTGCAGATCGATAGATTTGAACATCTTCGCGGCGTAATAGACGACACTGCTGCCAGTCATCCTCTTTGCCTTCTTCCTTAGCAGCTGCATTATTGCAACTCAATGGTGGAAAGCGAACTGCCACATAGTCACCGTCGACTTTAAGAACTTTTCCAATCGGTCCAATTTTGTCTTCGACAAATACGATATCCTTCAGCTGCCACAGTTCCTCATCTTTCCTACCCTCTTGGAAGTTGCTGCTCTCCTCTTTAGTTGTCATTCTTTTCGTGCGCTTGTGTGAATTTACACTACCAGTATCACTACAGGTACTAGACGCTGGCGAGGGCGGTGGCGGCATATCGATTCGATCATTGGATTCCTTACTTGTTGAACTAATTTGGGCACTTTTGCTAGAAGTTGATGGTTGTACTGATGCAGCCTTTGAGATTTCCTTTTCGGTGTTCAATGCAACAGTGGCTTGATTCTTTTCTGTTGCCAATGCTGAACCAATGTTCAATATTTTCATACGACAAACATCCGAGAAGTCCCATACGGAATTAATTAATTGTCCAACTTTGGGTATTCCGTTGGTACATGTAAAACCAATTGAGCCTGTTTGGTAAATAGGACATTTTTTCATCACAACCTGGGATCCAACATTTATTTCAGCCGCAACCACTTTAAATGGCTTTTTTGTCTTTGTTCGAAACTTATCCCATAAATATCGACGTTGATCAAATGGTAAAACGCCCCACCAGTATATGTTGTTGCTCTCGGTTCTTACAGCTGTGTATAATGAGCACACATGTACGGTTGTTATGGGATCAATGTTGAACTCATTGAAAGCTGTCGATACATGCTCTAATTTCAATCCTAGGTATCCAAGCTGTTCGTCCATCCAAGTGGCAACACGATTCGATTCCGTTACAACTGAGCATCTTATAAAATTTGCCGACAATAACTCGACTTTTTCGGTAATGTTTAGAGACAATGTCTTAGGATGATACACATTTTCCGTCTAAATCAAAAGATTCCAAAGTTTATGTTCAAAGTTAATAAAGTATTTCATTCCATAAATAAGTATTAATTGTTAAATTAAATTACACAATATTTTAACTGATAGAACAATATACATATATATTTAACTTACATCAGATTTATAGGGTTCCAAGTCTCCCCAACGCCATTGATGCAATTCTCCATTTTCTGAGAGTGCAATAAATTCGGAATATAAAGCACCAATTGTTTTGAAACGAACCGAACCTGGCCATGGCTGCCATTCTTCTGATATCCAAATTGGTGATGGCAATGAAGACGGTTCCTTCTTTTTCGGATCTAAAGATTTTAATTTGATTAATTTAGTTTTCATCGTTATTAGCAAATGTTTTTACCTGTTTCCTTTTCCCAAGTATAATCATCTTTACTTATCCAGCGACGTGGGCCATAATACTGACGATCACGCCAGCGACTAAATGCTTCACGATCAGCATTAGTAGATGACAGCTGTCCCGATAGGTTACCACTTCCAGAAATAACACCGCTGGGAGGTGCAGATGCGCGATTATTATCTGAACCGCTTGAGTTAGCGTTAGTCCGTTCACTGCGTATACGATCGAAAAGCAAACTGAAAAGAGTAAAGGAATAATTATCAGTGTATCAAATATTTATTTTAAAAGGATAAACCCTTTCTAGAACCAATGTAACCTTCTTTTCCTATTGATAACTTCATTTAATTTAAATAATAAACATCTGACTATGATAAATAAGAACCTTTAAGGCAAGTTACCTTCTTTTAAGGTTGTAATAAACTACAGAATAGAATATTTCTATAGTTTAAAATGACTAAAGAGCATTCATAAAATTAAAAAGCATTTCGGAATTTCTTTTTGAACACTTACTTTCTAATGCTCGAATAATTACTGAAAATTTCTTCGGAGAAGAGTCCGTCGGATGGATCGATAATAACACTATTGTTATCTCCTGAAAATCCATTGTCCAGTAATGAAATAAGATCTTCTGGAACATAATTGTCCCCTCCTTCTTCAGTATCTTCCGCCTCCTCGTCATCACGTGAAAGCAAATTGTTTACAGCCAAATTCACATCAAGATTTGTGCGCTACAATTAAAATGATATTTGCAATAAATAATTTGTATTATCAAAAGTTACAGTGTGTGTTACATGCCTGTAATTCTCGAATAATCAGATTTCGACTCTTTCCTTGAAGTACAACTTCTGCTTGAGATATAAGCTCTTCGGGCACATAGGTGGCTGGTACTGTAACAAGAGGTCGGTTTGCAGTGCTACCTCCAATTATTACACCTGTACTCCTTGAACCAGATCCTTGGCCGCTTGTGCTTGTTCTTCCTGTGGCTCGCAAAAGTCGAGCTCTAGAACGAGCCATTGGCCGAGACGATGATGGAGCCTTGGGAGCATTTGTGGCTGCTACTCCGCCAGACGGAGCACTTAAGATGAATCATAGTCGTTATTATTATAATTAATACACATGCATTCTTAATTCAAACATACCATTTATTGTCTGATTTGGTCAAATCCAGTTTTTCGGAGTTGATGGAAAAAGCAACACGGAATGCCTTTCCATCTTCCAGAAGTACTCCAATATGGTTCGGTCCAATAACGACATCCTTAACTGGTATTTTCAATTGCTCGAATATTCGATGAGTACCAGAACCAAAGCGGTTTACTTTATCAGAAATTTCTCGAATTCTATTAAAAAAAGCAAATTTGTAATTTCATTATCATGATAAGGCAAATTAATGATTTAAAAGGAAGGATTTAAAATACATTCGTATGTGTGGATAAGAAATAAATACATTTAATTTATACACGCTAAGCTAAAAAATTAACAACAAATGCAGATATCACAAGATGATCAAAGAGAGAAGTGCTTCTTACGACATACCAAAGGTTTTATACACTTCCTGTTAAGTACACTTATTCAAAAAGGAAAATACTGGTTTTCAAACAAAATATCTTATTTCGGCAAATTGTTATAGCATATTAAATAAAAAAATAACAATTCTATCATAAATATAAATCAAAATAACAAAAATCGGACGATAGGTTTTATGAAGACTGTACGATATATCGATCCGATCCGGATCGTTCCGATTCATTTACATCGTACAACAATAGGAAGCACGTGGGACAAGTTTTATAAAGAAAGAAGAAAACTGTGGGACTAGTTTGCATTATAACAGACTGACACTATATTTAGGGTATCCTAAGGTGCGTTTGGCAGTTCTTTCTAATATTTAGAACACCCTCAAGGGAATAGAAATAAGCGAGATAAAGCTTGGTAATTCATTTGGGGAAATAATGGTGAAATTCAAACTTTGATGAAAAGGATAACGATATTAATGCGGAAATTGTCAAACATAAGATGTATCCTTAGCATATACTGAGAATAATAACAATATATGTTATTTCAGATTTACGAAGACTGTATGTAAAAAATTATAAATTACATTAAAACAAATCAAAGTACAATAATCGGTAAATTTTACAAACATAGGTTATCTATGGATTGCCAATATGGAGCTAATCAACAATGTCAGAAGCCCTTAAGGTTTTATCGTTTCTTTAGACTTGATGTTTCATATAATTTTGAAAGGTAAACATAGTATATAGCTTGGTGATAAGTCATAGTCTGATTTGTAAATACATACAAAGATTAATACATATATGTACGGTACTAATAAAATGTCTAGAATTCTCTTATATTTCATTTAATGAGGGCGTATGTTTTATTGTAAAGCAAATAAATATTTTTACACAATGTAAATTGTTATACATAAGAACTTACATAAATCTGTTCCGCTTTCTTATACACAATGTATTATAGAGATATTAAGATATATATGTGCATATACATATATATATATATATATACATACATATATATTCACATGCTTTTCTATATGTACTTGCATTTCTATCGTCAGACTTAATTTAATGAACTACATTCTTGAATTTTCATTTCAGATTTAATTCGTAGCAGTACATATATTTTAATATTAAATATGTATGCATGTGAATACGAATGCATATAATGTGCATTTATGTATAGCTCAAAATTCAAAGAATCACACACACATATGTATGTGTATACACATGTGTTTAACATGTGCATATGATCAATAATACCAAACAAAAGTACACTCAATTGTGCGTTATTTATAATAATTATATATTTTTACCTTTCAATAAATTGCTCATCAGTTCCCGGAAGAGGTTGCAATACAAATTGCATAGAAACCATTGTTAATTTCTTTAACTATACAGATTACGGCCTTTTCTCAATTTTCATTTCAGCTTGGAAAATATAACTAAAAGTAGGGATGTAACAAAACTTAGTAGATTACGTTAGGGATGGGAAAATATCGAAGCGACAATGTATCGATTTTTTTCAAAAAGTGCTAAAAATTGAATTTCGTTCTGTTGCCAAAAACACGCAGCATTTGGAACAAGTGAAAAAAACAAACAAAATTAATATATCCTTAATTATCTGACTTATTGCAGCGAACTGTAAAACAGACCAAGCCCAGTTGCTATTAATTATAACATTAATATACCCGTGCTTTTAAAAGCTGTTTGCAACTGTCCCTATGAGGAATATCCTTCCCAATATATATCCCAGAATATGTATGTATGTGTACTATATACATACATATTCTAAATCAAATATGCATCGTATCGTCCGTACTTCTGTCTGTTGCAACGGAAATTAGTTTCGCAATTTAAAAACTATGTTAATGAAACCAGGCACGCTTACTTTTGCTTGATGAACGCAATAAATAATTCGGAACGGGCTAGATCGGAACGATACATCGCATAAATATCATAGAGCCTTCCAAATTTTGCAAAAATATTGCTAGCACACATATCGCATCTGAATCTAACTATGTTCATAAAAATGTTATCAAAACTTAAATATGTTGAATTAAATATCTATAATCTAAAGACGTAATGAAAATTATCAGTCGAAAAATGAAGTAAGACTTAGAAACTTTGTACTCTTGAATACAGTCTACCAAGAAGCGCTTTCCAGAAATGTACATTCCATTAACATGTGTAAAGTTTTACATTACATTGTGTAAAGTTTTACATTAATTACATTACATTAACATATGCATTTGAGTGTTACTTGACTTTCTGTACATATAACCCGCATAGGAATTAACGCTAAATATTAAAGCCAAGATAATACACTTAAAACAATTTTCTGAGGAATAGGTATGTTCGTTTTATTATAGATTAACATCTCTGCATAAACCTCATAAGATTTTATATTTTCGTAAGAGTTAAAAAAGGGTATTCTACTTTTTTTTAGAAGGTGCAAATGAAGAAAATTGAGCACCAATTTCCCCATCATTTGCATTTTTGTAATTCTTTGCCTCGAAATTACATTTGTCATTCGAATTAGCTAATTGCCTTCGAAATGTGGCAGCGCTATTTGAAATACGCGCTTGTGGATGTGCCGGAGGTAACCAAGAAACTTTTTGAGATGACGAATTATAGAAATAATAAACACCACAGGCAGTATCGTAGGCTTCTTTCCAGTCTTTACCAAGGGGATATTTACGAAGTAATCGCTTGTATCGTCGGAGATATTTTTCACTTGGCTTAGGTCGGCCTGTTGCCCATCTGTTTACACAATATAGTGTGCAGTTATGCCATATATTATATTTGTTTGGACACAGTTTAAATCCATGATATGATTCTGTAACTCCTATTCGTTTTTTAATTCTTTCTGACCAGAAGTGTTCACTAGGCTCTTTTGATGTCGAACTCGTTGGCTCAATATTTGGAGATTGAATATGTCTGTCCTCTTCGTCATAATTTTCAGCAATGATTTCTTCTTCTATTGGTTCCGCTGCTGGAATTTGAGCTAAAAAGACAATTCAACACATGAAACACATTCAAGCTCGTGTGTATTAACAAACTCCCAACACATTTATATTACGGGAACGAAAACATGTTGATGAGAGAAAAAATAATCTTACCTTTTTTAGCAAATAAGCCGCGAGACGCCAACCGTTGCAGTAGAGTTGGTGGCAGGCTCATCTTAATTATTGTTGATTTTGTTTATGAATTTTACTCGGTAAATTGTAATTAGGGATGAGAGCACACTCAAAACACTAAACTCAAAATATCGATAACATATCGTTCTTTTAAAATTATCGAAATTTGTTTTATTTACTGAAGGTGTGGAAATTGAAAGCATTTCTATTTATTTCTATGTGTAATGAAATTAGTCATTGACCTTGCGTAAAAACTAAATATAATAGTAAAGAAAAAATAAGATTTTACGTTCAACGTACAATCTTTAACATATTATGTGTTTTTATTTCAAATAAATAATTAAACAACTAAGAACACAAACATGTATTTTCTAAATTAGATTTTATCCACGGAATAAATTTACTTATTCGGGTGTACACGCCGGGATAGCCCTCGCGACCGCATCCGACTCCCCATGATACAACACCTACTATAAAATATTTAACACCATTGGATAATAGCAGCGGACCCCCGCTATCACCTTGGCAGGAGTCCATACGTGGTCGTCCAGCACACAACATACTTGTTGTTATACGAGTGCTTTTGTACTTTTGATTTCGACATTCTGCAAGTGACATTATTGGGACCTTGACTTGATTGACAATCGACGGCAGTACTCCTCCTTCTGAGGTACGGCCCCAACCAACGACCGTTCCTATTCTACCTAAAAGCAAATCAAAGAAAAATATAATTAATGATATTTCACTAGGAATATTTCATTTTTTCAATACCAATAGTAGATTGTGCACAGGTATTGAAAAATATCCACCAACAATATCATTACCTGCTGGATCGTAGTTGTATCGTGGAAGACATACAGGCTTTATTATTTTAGAAAATATTATAGGTTTTCTTAGTCTTAATAACGCAATGTCGTTGTTATACGTATCAGGATCAAAGTTCTTATGCTTTATGACAGCAGTTACTGCTCTCTGAATAGCTTGAGATTCAGATGTTATTTCTTGATCGTGATCTCCAAATATTATTCTTATTTTTGATCTTCTTAATTTTTTAATACAATGCGCTGCTGAAAGAACGTAGTCTTTTGTCAACAGAGATCCTCCACAATGAAATTTGCCATCATATATTATTCGAGCCATCCATGGATATTGGTTCACCCCTGTTGGTTTTCCACCAACTATTCTATTCTCTTCATTGGAAAATCCACAATCTGTAAAACATTTCATTTAATTACATAGTTATTACAGATATAAAGTGCCTAAATTACATATAATTTACTATAGTTATCTTAAGGTCGAAAATATGATGTGTTTTGTTCATCATCTGAGTCAATTATAAATGATAACGATATCCATTGGTCAATTTCTAGATTATGTGAAAGCCAAATTTTTGAATGAGGGCAAGATGTCTCCGTCTAGAAGAGTACGAATATAGCTTTCTTTACTTGTTTTCTCTAATTTAAGTAGGCATATTTGTACCAATGGGAACGCGTGGAGAAATTCGACCTTTAGACTGTGTCTAGGAGTGCTTTCTTAGAATAGGTAAATAAACTGCGCTCTTATTTTTCTAATAAGCAATAATTAAATACAAATCTTATATATTTAATGACAAATGTACAAATGGAAACAATCGTTTAATCGGAAATTACACCCAACCGAGACCCCGATATTTTTTATTTAATTATACTTTAGTTTATATCTGTATAGACTTTTTGTTTGCGGCCCTTTGTAAAGAGAAAAACATGTTATTAAGAGCTTTTTACGAACTTACCACAATCACAGGTTGCAACATTATTGTTTTCAATATTTTCTGCTTCATCATCTGTTTCGAAACCGAAAGCATTTGATACACCGGTGCTAATTCGAAAAATTGTATCGAAAAGAAATTTACTTTTCCTATGTGAGCTAACACTGTAGACAGTATTATTGTTTATGGCGATATCAGAACTATTAAATTGATCGAAGCATGTGATACGCCTGTTTAATGTCAACATTAGAATTACTATCCAGCATTTAATATTCATTGTTATGATGCATTAAGCATGTTATCTTGATGATTGATAGCCGTCTGATTTAAATAAATTTAATTATATGTTAAATATGCAAAAGAATTTCAATGTTTTTAAATATAAACAGTGCCATTTAAAATGGGCTACAGAAATATGTTAAAGAAATGTAGAGTACAAACCTCTTTCTAACTAGATTGTTATTGGAGAATTTAAGGAAAAATTTTAAATTTCAGTAAAATAAATTTAAGCCGCTTAATTAAATCTACCAAATACTCTACATTAAATTAAAAAAAATAACAATATAAAAAATAAAAATAAAAGGATAAAACGTTCTTCTTTTTGCGCAATAGGATTAACATTTTTTGCAGTGTAAATCATTAAAGCTCTGTTGGTTAACGAGCTTTCCGAACATGCACGAACACTGGACGTCTCTGCTTTACACTCGTGCATACCCCGGCAGAGATAAAGCCTGGCCCCTGGGCATGAGCTGGCACCAACCACTGGTCAAATGGATTAAAGATAATTAACATACATTTATGTACTGAAACAAATTCGTTAATTAAATTCTGTCTATTATTTATTTATTTTTTTTTTATATATATATATTCCACTTATGTATTTTTTATTTGTTAGTAAGTTTAGCGGTTACACAGAAGATAGCATTCTAATTAATGTTAAAAATTAAATATTGGCTACTTTTGGAGTGCCGAAGACGACATATCGTTGCAGATGCTTGAATGACAGCTATGTATATGATATATTGCTCCGATTTGGTCAGAATATATGAATCATATTTTATCATTACTCTCAAATATCCGTTATTTTCAATAAAATATCATAACATCTTATGGAACTTAAGTATCTGCAAAAAACATGGAATTTGTATTTATTTTTATTTTTAAATAAATATACAAAGTAGAAAATGCAACTAATTGCTTCTCTGGCAGACTTTTGATACTGTGGTCAGATAAGACCATTTCCGACATGTTAAAGTATGTACTAACCAATTTTATATATTTAAAGAGTTTCGAAATGTCATGTCGGACTTTGTTTGACGTGTTTTAAAACAAAAGTAAAGAACATAAAGTGAATTTTTTATTTTTAAACCAATATGGATAGTTATTATTTTACCAGGAATATTCGTATAATATATACTTAATGGTATTAAAATGTATATCTAAAAATTATAAATACATTTAAAAACGACGTTACGTTCAAAAAATCGTCACAGAGTTTAGTCAAAAACCCTGTGAGATTTTTATAGTCAGACAGAACTGTCTCGTTTTAGCATCAATGGAGTTTGGACGGTAGCTTCGTCGTCAGATTGGCTTTGCTCAACAGTATTATTAATCAAATTGTTTTGTGGTGATCCAATGCAGAGCCTGCTGGACTGGGCTTGGTTCATGTGCTGTAGCGCCATGGTTCTGCCACGTGTACCATGCGGAGCATATGGATTAGATGTTGAAATTACTGAACTATTCGATGCAGAGGATGGCGAGCCTGCATACTCTTCCAAAGATTCTTGGTTCAAATGTTGATAGGATTTGTCTGTGGAAATCGATAGTTGATGAAACGTTGAAATGGGTGCTACTTGATTTCGTTCAGCTACATTGCTTGCATATCGGGGCCATTCATTTTGATAAGATTGGCGAGGAAGCGTACATTGAGCAATGGCATTAGAATAAACATGTGGAGGCGTATTCTGCAAATTTAATACAAATATCAAAAGTATACAAATATATTGGGTTTTTTAAAGGTTACTTCAAGTTAAAGCTTTGTTCTGGAAACTATTTTTAATGATTAATACCAAATAACATTGGTTAAGACAGTTTTATCTTACCATTGGCAATGTTGCAAGGGGTTGTTTATCCGGTCTCTGTCTGGCAGTCCGCAATGTGCAATACCCAATATTATGCGCAGCACATAGCGCTGAATTATCGACGTGAAGTTCGGATGCATTAACAAATTTACTGCTTCTGCGATTGCAGTTGGTGGTGTCAATTATTGATATATGCTGTCTTTTTCGGACACATTCGATCTACAATTTAATGCATTTATGAAATCTAAGCAAAAATACGCTTCCCCATATTAACGTGCACTTACTTCTGCATCATAATCAATAGTTTCGGGGACAACATCTGGATTCCTATCATCTGCATCTTCCATATCTTTACTGGCACTATGATCACTGGGACCAGGCGACACGTCTCTGGACTCATTCTCAATAGACACCTCTTTTTGGCGTCTTCTTGTGCTAGCTGTGCATGGAATACGCAACGCAAGAACGATTGCTAAGCTGGCCACAAACACAGCCAATGTTAGTCCAATTGTTAGTGATACCATCGGCGAGAATAACAGTTCTGCTCTTGGTTTATTGCCTAAAATAGTAATAATTAATAACTGAATAGAATATTCATTCTATATGGAATATGGATTTCAATATAAGAACTAAATGGCGATGGTTTCACTCTTACTTTGCTCGAATGTTAACTGTTTCTCAGGCATTCGCAACATTGCAGCATTGACTATTGTGGGATCCGATCGACCTTTAGAGTTATATGCAAAAATTGATAATATATAGACATTTCCAGGAAGAAGATCCGAAACTGTAAATCTTGGCACTGTTGAAGTAATATTTGCTCTTATTTCCTAAATAGAAAATGAAATAATATCATTAGATGCGTAAAAGGATCTTCATAAATAGTTCGATTTTTGAATAATAGAATAAACTTTTCTCTATTGACTATTCTTATAAATACTATGTCATACAGACCTTATTATTGGCGTCTTGAAGTTCTAACAAGAATAATTGTGGTAAACCACCATTAAATCCATCACTACAAGTTGCCGTTAGAGACGTCATTGAAATGTTGAGTAGAGTACAATTATGTACTTGATCTGGGCGACCTTAGTAAGTAAAATTTAAAAATAAATATAAAATTAATTAAATAAACTACCAACTCCTCCTATATTTAATATTCAAATATTTACCTGCAGCAATAATATGAAATACACAAGGTATTCGTTGTCTGCCAATCTTGTTCGTTGCGACACATAAGAGTGTACCATAATCTAGTTCAGTTATCGGTGTATATGTGACTATAGATGTTGTACCTACAACAATAAATTATATTTAAAGACTGTCAGTAATAAAACAATCTTTCAAGAAATTACCTAGTCGAAATATATGATTTGTCGCCACATCAATACTCTCTGCAGAATTATTGAAAGTCCAACTAAAGTCGACGTCTTGAGGATTTGCATCAACAATGCATTTTATTTGAGCTTCTTCCTGTTTGGCTACACCATAAATTTTAGGTTGATTTTGGGCACAAGTGGGAGCATCTGTTAAAATGAAAGTGGAATTTAAGTATTGTTGAAATTAAATGCATTATGATTTTACTTTTACGACTTACATAAAATATTAAGAACGAATGGTTCGCTAATGCCTTCTCCTTCGGCATTAAAACCCACACATGAGTAATTGCCGGCGGTGGACCTTGTAACACCTTGTAATACCAACGAATGGTTACTAATGATAATCCCTTGGGATATATTATGTAGCAAAAGATGATTCTGTAAATAAGGTATTATTATCGATTTAATGGCAAAAGAACAAAATACAACGAATATTCGAGCAAAAATAACAAAAATATTAATTAAATAGCACTTACGTTATGTCTCCATTCTATTCGAAACACCTGTGGATGAGCAACCACTAAACAATCAAAATAAACGTCAGTTCCTTCGCGTAAAGCATGAGCATCAAGAGATGTTCCTAACCGAACGTATGCTTCGGGTATATCTGTAATGAAATAAAAATGTAACAGGATTTAGTCATGAATCTGACCTTATATTTCCAATATAAATACTTACACTGAATGTCCAATTTCCAACCATCTTCCAGTGGAACAGAAGGAACAGCATGATTGTAAGCTTTACATGATAAAAACTTTCCAGAATCTGTTTTGCTAACGTTTATTGAAAGTGTACTTGTTGTTTGATTCCCGTCACTTGATGTCTATAACAAAAACAAAGATATATAAAAAGTAGCTCAACAATTTCTTGAATAAATAAAAATATATTGAGTATATTTAACCTAGAGTTCATATTGAAATGGTGCTCTACTTACGGTTTCCGTGGTCTTCTCCAATCGGATCCCATTTTGCCACCAGGTAATTATAGCTGGAGGTCGAGATCCAGCGCTTTGACAAAGTAAATCATATCTGCGTCCAGCTGATAAGGGCTGATAAGCTCCCAACAGCCTAATATTCAATGGAGCAACTAAAAATATATAAAAATTGTTTTAATTAGTGTCTAAAAATATGTAATACACATTAATTCAACAAAATTTGGATTCATTAACATTTAGCCTAATTATTTATTGCCACTTGTTCTTTTTAGGGCCTTAAGTTTTCTCTGTTATGTTGACATGTTTAGTTTTCTTTATTTCTTATCGCACTTATTCTCTTTTAACTATCAGCTATCGATAATTATCGTCAAGTACAAAGCTAATTTGAATAACCGTTAACCCGATTTTATGTAGCTAAAGATTTCTTATTAAAGGGTTTTGCTCTTTTTTAGGCCAATATCAATATCAAACATCTGCGATAAAAATATTGTATATTTTAAAAGAAACTCACAGTTCATGTCGATCTGAACCACAGCCTCGACAATTGATGACTTTGGATGATTCATTGCCCGACAAACAAGTCTGGAATTTAGATCACTTCGTCCAAGTGGTCCAAGCGTAATTTCACTTTGTTGAATAGTTTTTCCCGATACGAAATTGGTGTTACTTGGAATTTCAACGCCATCCCGGAACCAATTAATTGTTGGAATTGGGTAGCCTATAAATATATAGCGACAACATAGACAGAGATTTCA
This sequence comes from Zaprionus davidi, assembly GCA_018903715.1. Lineage (NCBI taxonomy): Eukaryota > Metazoa > Arthropoda > Insecta > Diptera > Drosophilidae > Zaprionus > Zaprionus davidi. The sequence goes on from JAEIGL010000003.1 coordinate 8,714,640, forward strand.
GTAAAATAAGTTGTATTGAATATAATCTCTAGATTCATAAAAACTATATTTATTTTCTTACCTCCAACAACGTGACATTTCAGCACAACTATGTCGCCCTCGTTGTACGGTCCCACAACTGTTGACCGTTCCACATTGGCACTATCTCGAATAACAACTTGTTTGGGAGGTGCTGAAATTATACGTTTACAATTATAGTTTTTAGTTTTGTGCCGTTTCTGTTACTTAAAAAAGTATCCCAATTATAATATAGAAAATGTTACAGTCAGTCAAGTAACTCTTTACTCATATGTATGTACATACATGTTAATGTTATGTACATAGATATGTATGTGTAAAGTGTTTCTTGACATACTGTGTATTTGTTGTACATACTTAGTGGTAACTTACTAATTATATCCAGCCTTAGGCGTGAATTATATGTTTGTGCTCTCAAAAAATCCACTCGGCATCTATACACTCCTGCATCATTGGCCTGCAGTTTTTCAACAGTAAGTTTGCCAGGCTCATTTTCGAAAACAAAATAAGCTCTTCCTCCAAATACGGCATCGTCAGACCATCGCTTGGGTTTCTCTGACATACCGGCCCGCATGTCCAAACTACAATATTAATGAATAATATTTCATTAAGACAAGTTTGAAATTTAGTGAATTTAATACTATTAATAAAAACCAATAATAGTTGCGTGTTTTTGACTTAATTGTATTGCTTTTTGTTATAAATTACCTGTATATGGGAGTACCAATGTCATCTCTGTACCACAATACTAAGACGGCCTCATCGTCGGCATAGCTTGTTACATTGCATGGAAGGTTAACAGTTTCTCCAACCAAAGATTCAATTTTTTGAACGAATCCTTAAATAAAAGACAGAAACATTGTAATTCAATTTTTCACTGTTTGAAATGTTAACAGCCTGTACCCAACTCAGAAAATAGGGTATATTTATGTTAGAAATATTTTTATTGGCACCATTGTATGTTTACTTATTTTCCTTTATGCACCACAAGTAACGGTGCTTCATTCTCCATTCCCTTGTGCTCTGTTTACATACATAGCTAGCTTGCATGCTGCAAACATGAATTCAGTGTTTAATTAAAGTTAATTCGAATAATTTAAAAAACAGAATTGTCTGTTCAATATTCCTCATTTTATTGTTTATCACATTTTATATATTTCACAAAAATGGAATTGAGTATGTAACAAAGTTCAAATAAATATAAATCAATGTAAAGTAATAATTTCCAACTGTTTTACAGTTCCCTTTTTCAAATAATAATTGTACTTTTAATAAAATTTCAATTAATATAGTTTAATTTATAATTATGTTATTGTTTTTGGCTCCACTCTGTGTTTAGTCGACATAAACACAAGTTTTAATGACAAAATAATTTTAGTTTGGGTACAGGGTATATTCGGTTATCTTTCTCACATTAATGTTACCATCTTTCGTTACTTACCATCTTTGGTTCCAAAAACTATCTTCACAATGCACAAAAGAATCACAAGCATCACAAATGTTTTCATTGTTTTTACGTAATTTGTCCAACGCTTAAACTTTTGTTTATTATGTTGTTAAACGAGCAACGTTGATTTTCGGCATTTATAATAATTTTTGGCGTTTTTTTTCACTTATCGCGAGAAAATGCAATTTATATATGTATGAAGATGTATTTGTAACATATGTATGCCCTTGTATGTAAGGGAATGTGCACACCAATGTAGGGTTTTATGCTGATGCACTTATGCATGCACAATTATCTATGAACTTGTGTACTTTATGTATACCTGTGTATGTAAACGTATGTTTCACAGCTTTTGATTAAAGGTAAAATCTGAGAAATCAGCTTATGGACCAAAACTAACCTACATCAAACATTTGAATTGTATTATAATGTCAAATTGACCCATTAAAGGACATTAAGTATACCGGTAGACACCCGTTATATATATGTACATTTAAATATGTATTCGAGTACCTTTTATATTCTAAATACAATTACACACATACGTATACATATTTTAAATATATTAATTCCTTTGTTATTTTATTATACACACACACACTCGTATCTATCTCTAATTAAGATAGTAAAGGAGATACTATGTAAAAAATGTATACTCGAATACCGATACACATACACACATGAATGTATATAACTGTTTTGCATCCGAAAAATTGCATGCATCTACCAAGGTATATATTCAAAAAATATACGCATATATATTTCTATATACACATATATTGAATTGAAGTCTTGTTTATCTATGCACATTTCTACATAGTTTGTAAATATGCCTTTAAATTGCCAACACGGTATTTCAATTTTCGATTATTTCCGTCCCGAGACTAAGCCTACAGCTTCCAGAGCACTACATCTGTCAAGTTTTGCAGAAAAGGCTTTTAAGCTTGCGCATGCGTTCTTTCTAAGCTTTTCGTGTAAACATTTGCAAATATGACCTCTGTGTAGTTCTGATTTGAATTTTGATAACCACAGACATATAAATATGTATGTACATATGTATGTTTGCAAATACTATATTCATTGAAGGCTTACAAACAATAATGGAAGAAAGGAAAATTATAAAAAATCATAAATCTGCCGTGAATTAAATTTAAAAGAGTGAGAGAAACTTAGATCCTACAGATTATGCCTTCCTTATCACTTTATCTACGTTAAAAAATTGTCTAAAATATAAAAAATAATATATTCAAATAAAATATTATATTTCTTTTTGAGATTCATTATATAAATTGAAAACGTTTAAATATTAGAAAAATTAAATAGACAAATTTGAGATTATACAAATAAACTAATAAAATTTCTTGGGAACCATATTTATGTAGTACATACTTAGTGAAATATTATAAACACATTACAAAATTAATGGATGTAAACAACAACCCAACCTTTAATTAATATTCAATACACACACTTTTTTATTTTCACGTTTATTTAATTTGGAAATTTACATGTCTATAAAGAAACAATAATGAACACAGGCAACACCAATCTTCTCTCTGAAGTCTTGTCTGATCAACAGTCTTACCAGGGGTAATCAAGATTTCTTATATTTATGGGTATTCCCCCATGTCATTTTAAGTAACGCAGCAATTCGGCAATTAAGAAAGTCAAACACAAATTGAAAGCATCCCAATGCATTTCAAATTAGGTAATTAGAAGGAAATAAAAGTACTGGTAGTTATATAAATAGTTATAAATCTTGAGTCTTGATACTTAATCTCTCAATTTAAGAAGCCTTTAAGCATACCATGCTTGCATATTTTTATAAATTCTATATTTGAAAACTTCTATTATAACTCCATCTCAATGTGTTTACATGGATCTTACTTCCCAAGTGCACTTTCTCGTTATAACTTATAATCATCTAATTGTTGAAGTTTACTGTTAAGCATTTAATATAATTTAAGAGTGCTCAAATTATATTTATAATTATTGAAATGCTAATAATAAACTTTTAGAAATACATAATAGAAGTAATTTGACTCAGTTATTGGATTTTATTTTTAAATTGTTAAATGTAGTTATTAATTTTTTCTTTAAATCATTTATTACAAATATAGAAAGATTGTTTACTCAGATGAGTCATAGTCAAGTCCAGAATACTTGTTGGAAGACTGCAAAACCTAAAAATATATATATGGAAGAACAATGAATTATAATATGGTACGATAAATAAATCAACATATTTGTTTATATTAAAGATAGTAACAAGAGTTTTACGTTGTACTTACAGGTTCAGCCTGCTGAGAGGTATTCCTGACTTGACGCTCATTTCGTTTACTTTTATACTCTTCTTTAACTTTCCCCTCATGGTCTTCGTTGTGTTTTGCTTTATTGTTTTCAAATCTGAAATAAACAATACAAACATATAGTCACACAGTTGACCCAATTACCCGTTTGTTGTTGTCAGTATGGCAATAAAACTTGCGGAAATACTGATACAACTCTATATAACCCGAAATTTGTCTTTTCAATTAAACAAATAAATAGATAATTGCAAAGAAATTTCATTTTACATTTGCGGACGAAGTAATATTTGGACCAAAAAGAATCACACCGAGTAAAACATTACCTGTCGTTGCGGTCGCGTGGCTTATTGTGTTTTTTACTTTCTGGATCTTCATCACGCCGTTCGTCTAAAATATACATTATTACAGTTAATACAATAAAATTATAAAAAAAAATATATAAATCTTGCATACCCTTAGTATCCAACACCTGGGTGCGACGCCAACTAATCGTTTCTGCATTGGCATTTTCACTATCATTCTTGTCAATTTTAACTTCGGCGAGTTTATCATTTATAACGTCTTCTTCATGACGTGCTTTCTGCTGACGTCTGGCTTCCGCTAAACGTTCTTCAATCTCAAGTTCTCTCGTGGCTGTATCTACAGGTTTAGCTGAACCAAAGACGTTTGCGGAAGTGGTTCCGCTTGGTTTAGTAGTGACTTTCGTTTCGACACTTTCCTCACCCAGTTCTTCCTCTGGTTTAGTTACTATCTCCGGTAACGGTAGTGTTCGAGGCTTTAAATTTAACTTCGGCCTCTCTTCCGAAGTCGAAGTATCCTCTCTTAAATGAGAATCATTGTTTCTACCTCGATATTTGTCCGATTGATCACGGTCACGATCTCTTCGCGGAGGCGAAAAGTCTGTAGATGGTTGCCGACTGTTTGTACGCCATGAACCGGGAGTGTTATCGTCTTCTCTCTCCGATATGGGTTTACGGTCGCGATTGAAGCCGCCGCGATCAAAATTACGATCAGAATTTCTTTCGAAACCACCTCCATTATTTTGATTATCCCGTCTCCAATTACCAGAATCGCGATTTTCATTTGAATTTCCAAATCCTTCAAAACGGCGATTGCCTTTCTGACGATTTTGTTGGTCATTTTCATTAGAGAGTTCAATTCGAATGCGTCGACCCTTTATCGATGGATCCGGTAAGCTAAGCACATGAATTAAATCCTCCCGATTCTCCAATTCAACGTAACCAAATCCTCTGGAACGTCCAGTTTCACCATCTTCACGAGGTAATCTTAGGGATGCCAAGTTTATAGAACCAAAAAATTCGTATATATCATCTTCATTGGCATCAAATGGTAAATTATTGATGTATGCAATAAACGGCGGCCTGTGAGGGATGGAGTCATCATCAAATATTCTATTTGCCCTTGGTGCGGTAGGCAGTTGATAAACTAAAGGCAGAGCGTGACTTCCATCGTCACTTTCATCACCATCAAAATTTCTGACTTTTTTTGAAACTTGTGTTGTTCCTACGGGCGCATCACCGTTGGAAAGGAACGATTGAAGGGAAATAACCGTTCCTTTATTCTTCTTCCCTTTTTTGCCTAAAACGATATGTAAAACATTTAAGTTAAATTAATGGCAATCAATATAAATTATATGCACACATATAAACTTATGACGGTCGTAAGTATATACACATTTGTATAAGTATGCATGTGAGACCACTTCTACCAACGTGAAAGCGTACACTATTACGTGTCGAAAACGCTAGCCACGAGGAACGCCCAACATGTTTCACTTTACAGAACTTCACAAAACAATACTATACTATTGAGTAATTATAAAGTATACATTGAAAATATATTTAAATCAAACCTGCTGAAGCCATGTTGATGAAAAATCCAAACAAATTAAAATTTTGAATAGAAGTTATATGTGTAGCGATCTACAGTCATATATCAATGAGTTTCCTAGAGATGTGAAACTATCGATAGCATTATTGAAAATGGCTCAACACAACATATCAGTACTGTTGTGGGTTTGATAGGATTTTCTATCACACATTGTTAAACGGTAAACGTTTCGACGATTTTATTGTTTCATTTATTCTTGATTAACAAATATTTATCCATACTTAACATGCAATAATCTTGAATAAGAACGATCATTACAAACATAATTTAAATCTATTTTTAATTGGTCGAAAAGTATTATAAAATATTTTGTTATATAATTTTATGATGAAAAGATGAAAATATTGCCATACATAAGTATGTATATAATTTTCATTTTTATTAAATAATTGCAATTATAAAAAATTATAAATAAATCTGTAATATGGCTGTTAACTTGTATATTTTAGGGTTTCTATTATTACTGTTTTTTTTCATTTTCAAGAATGGTACCTGGATCATAATGGAAAAAAGCCCACAATCATAATGGAAAAAAGCCCACAAAAAAACCTGAATACAACAATTATTCCATTCACATATCCCTTAAAAAATATAAAACAATGGTGCACTAATATTGTAACACTCACCATTGCATGTTTAATTATATTGAAACTTAAAGTAGTATCAGAAATAATTGAACAAATATTAAACGCTAACTTATTCATATGTAAAAAATAGCAATTAAAATATTCTTTATATATCATCGATATAATAAAAACATTGCATGATGGGTTTTTCTTAATTGGAACTCCAGTATAATCAATTAGAGGTCGATAACTAATGAGTGTAAAAATCGTTCCGTGTACATAGCCTTTTTATATCAGTGTGCCCGTTCACTATCGCTCTAGTGTTGGTGCATAACACACTTCCGCTGAACCGAATTTGTCCCTTTCGTTTTGTACCGTTGAGTGGAAGGTACATAGAGTTTTAATATCTGCTATATAAACTGCCATCAGCTTGTTGTTTATTCATTTTAAGTGTTATTCACATATTGTGAGATACTCTCTTGTGATATTAGCTGTATTTAAGTGTTTCTACGTTATTTAATTGACTGTTTTTTCTTTGTATTTTCATTAGGTTCAAGATGGGTCGCCGACCTGCAAGATGGTATGCAAATACATGCCTTAGCTGCACTAGACATACGTAAATTAATTTTGTTTTTATATTTTTATTAAAGTTACCGCTACTGTAAGAACAAGCCTTACCCAAAATCGCGTTTCTGTCGTGGTGTGCCCGATCCCAAGATTCGCATCTTCGATTTGGGAAGAAAGAAGGCAACAGTTGAGGACTTCCCTCTATGTGTTCACTTGGTATCCGATGAATACGAACAACTGAGCAGTGAAGCTCTGGAGGCTGGACGTATTTGCTGCAACAAATACCTGGTGAAGTACTGTGGAAAGGATCAGTTCCACATCCGTATGCGTCTGCATCCATTCCATGTCATTCGCATCAACAAGATGTTGTCGTGCGCCGGAGCTGATAGGCAAGTTATACACAATATATATATTGATCAGTGTAATTTATTTTCTAATGCATTTTATAGGCTCCAGACTGGAATGAGAGGAGCTTTCGGCAAGCCGCAAGGAACAGTTGCCCGTGTGCGTATTGGACAGCCAATTATGTCTGTGCGTTCCAGCGACAGATACAAGGCACAAGTTGTAGAAGCTCTGCGTCGTGCCAAGTTCAAGTTCCCTGGTCGCCAGAAGATCTATGTTTCCAAGAAGTGGGGATTCACCAAATACGATCGGGAGCGTTATGAGGAGCTGCGCGACGATAACCGTCTGGAACAGGATGGTTGCAATGTCAAATACCGCCCCGAGCATGGTCCTATCGCTGCTTGGGAGAAGGCTCAGCGTGACGTTTATGCTTAAAGTAAACCACAAAAGATTGAATGAATAAATTCAAAAAATACAAATTGTTACCCTTCACAACTTGTGAAAGTACATTTCTGGGCCACGAACTTATTGTGTTTCATGTCATGTCATTTTTCTTCGTCATATAATGCAAATGATAAGTAATATAATACGGATAAAAGACAGCTCGTCAGGAGGCTTATTAAGTAAATTTATGATCGAATATTTGGGTCAGATGCTGTCTATTTCTGTATTTGACGACCTGGATCTTGTATGTGATATATAGAATATTAGTTTCCATAATCTAAACATCGAATGAAAGTATGGGGCGACTGTATGTCCTCTGCCTGACCTAGATAGATTTGTGTTATATTAACATAAATTAATGCTTGTTAAGGGATCTTCATCTCCCCATGTTTGCAGTATTAAAGGAGAAGTTTCTAGATTATACAGTTGTGAAACTTTAAATCGCATTGTCATGCTACGGTGATTCATCGAATGCATCATTATCAAACATGTTTGATAAGTCAGTTTCGTTTCTGAACTGTTCATGAACGTTCGAAACTAAAATGATTTCGAATGTATACGTCCAACTGTGATGAAATTAATTCGGATGCCGACGAGAACAACTCATTCACTGCTCCATGGGGTCCAACTTGTTTAGTCTCGCAGAAGTATTTACAGAGCTAGTGACGGGCATAAGACACACAAGCAAACAAACATTTGGTTGTGTTAGTTAGCAAGAAACGTAGTTTCGACGAGAAGCAATGCACTGAAAGAAACTTGCAATCAAAAATACCTTAATGTTATGTCGATATTGCTGCAATCTGCAAGAATTTCTATCAATTCACATCAGTTGTGATATTGAATGTGAAGAAGATGTAATGTTTATTTATTAAATAACTATAAATAGTAATAAAGTGAGGAAGGGCACAAGTTATTTCAGTTATAAAATATTTTTTTAAGTGTATTTAGTTGCCTATCTGCATTGCAATTGCAAAGTTGCCTCAGTGAAGTCTGCACAGCAACTGATCTGCACGATAGAGAGAGGGGGAGCTCATTAGTATGAATGAGGCTTTACTCTCTCTTTTATCAGTTTCGGATCCTTCTTTGCATGGTCGGATGAGAGACGAGTGCGTTTAATTCTCTTTTAATGCGCTTTCTCGGCATCACTCAAGCTTGCTTATGCTATGCGTGGACCGAGAGCACTGACTTATACTCTCTTATGAAGAGAGACGGCACTACATATGTATGTGTGCATGCGTATCATCATATACATACATATATGAGAAAAATATGTACATAACAAATGTTTAATCAACGAGACACCGTAGTCGAATTACACATGTATGCACGTCTATTCATACATATGTATGTAGAAAAGAACATACAAAAGTCACCACATTGCGAATTATTAGCGACTGCTAACATATTCATAGTTGTCCAGAAATACGTGTCATTTCTGCATGTTTTCAACTGCCATGCTGGCTCTGGTGCCTCATAAGCCGCGATTTAATGTCAAATGTCGGCGTCAGTCTGGAATAATCGGAGAAATTCGTGCAAATTCCAGTTCTATATGCAATAAAAAAACAAACCAGTTCGGTATCGATAAAATAAGAATCGATTTGGTTTATTTGTATATTTTTGATCTTTTTTTTGAAGACAAAAATGCAATTGATTTATTAATAATTTAAAGTCTCCCTAATTTTAAATATACATTAATATTGTTACGGAGCATCTCTTAAGTATGCAAGACTTTGTTGTTGTTGTTAGTTAAGTCTTGATTTTGTAGATTCTTTAAATTACAATTCATCGTGTCCGTTCTCATCAGTCTCTTGCTTGGAGTCAATACTGTCATCATCCTCCTCGTCTTCATCTTCGTCTTCCTTATCAGAGTTCTTCTTTGACTCTTCCTCATCCTTTTTCCTCTGCTCCTCATCTTGCTGTTCCTTCACCTTCTTCTCACCAGCCTGTGTGGTCTTAACTGCGCCAGCTGCCTTTGAAGCCAGCTCGAGATCATCAGTGATAAGGACATTGTCGAATATCGTGCCAGACTTGACTTGCCACAGATCGAAGCCCAGTGTGCAGATCTCGTTGCGGAGATAAAGCTGATCATCGGGGCTATATTCAGGGTTATCGATCTCTGGATGCTCCCAGGCGCCCTTGTAGTTGGGATTGTCCAGCTGCTTGGGCTGCCACTCTCCCTTGTATTCTGGGTTATCGACCATGGGTGGCTCCCATTCGCCGTCCATCTCATCATCCCAATCTTCTGGCTTGGTAGCATCGGGATCTGGAATGTGTTCTGGCTTGTCCCAGTCCTCTGGTTTCTTATCATCAGGATCGGGAATGGTAGCCTTATCATCCCAATCCTCTGGTTTCTTTGCATTGGGATCCTTAATCTTCTTGGGCGCCAGGAAATCCCAATCATCCTCCAAGTTACCAGATTCAACCTTCTCGTTATCGATCAATACTTCATAGGTGTTATCGGGCTTAATGATCAGAGTATAGAAGTGAGTGTAGACATCATCCTTGCATCTGATATCCTTGTTGATCAAATGATTTTTGCCCTTGTAGCTGAGAATAACATGAACCTTCTTGGTACCAGGTCCGCAAATATCTGGACCAAACATAATCTCATATGGCGATTCGCCGTGCATGTCTGTCTGATCCAAAGAGCAATCAAAGAGTTTCACATAACCACCCCCACAGTCAATATTCTGCTCGTGTTTCACAGAGAATTGAACAACCAAAGGTTTGTCTTTGTTCGAGAATCCATCGAATTTCTTTGACAGGGCGTAGAATCGGGCATCCTGAGATGTCTGAATACCTATTGAATTGAAATTTTATTATGATTACTATGAGTTGTACATATGTATGTGTGTGTGTATTGTAAGTTTTCATATGTGTGTGTGTACATATACATATACGAGCAAAAACACGTCACAGCTCTGCTCGAATATGTATGTATATGCATGTATGTGTGTATGTATGCATGTGTGTATGTATACATAAGAATGTATGCATGCGTATACATACACATACACATTAATTAAGTCAATTGGGAGCTTACCTTTATCCGCTTCAGCATCGTTGTAGAAGGAACCGGCGGAGAGGACAAACTTGCCAAATTCTTTGCCTGGATGCTTACTGTAAACCCATTCATCTTTCCAATTATCTACAACGTATACAATATTTTAGTGAAAAAACGTTGGTAATCACAAAATGAATAAGCGCTTACCGTTTGGAAAATCTTCCTTTAGGAAAACGTCGGCATTTATTAAGCCGATCGTCAACAATGCAGTGATTGCTTGGAGATACATTATGTTACACGTGGTCTTCCACCAACCTCAATCAATGAACTTACTTTACGGACTGAACAATTTTTATATCAATATGACTTAATGCCGGCTATGTTGAAATGTAAGCAACTGAACTCGTACTAGGGGATAGCTAATGCTGAAAAGAGATAACTATAGGAGTATGCACAAAAACCGGTGGACTTATTTGATTGGACACATGTGGACCAATGAAAATCGTCAACGTATGTTTCAGTGTTGAAAAATTTAAGAATTTCAGTTTTCGATATGCAACGATATATTCGATTTTGAGAGTATAAGCCCGTTACGCCCTTGATGATATCAAAAGTAAAATGTTTAATTACCCTTAATATCATTATAGATAATAATAATAAATTCGTTGATAAGATAAAGGTTAATATTCATAATTTCTGTCTTTTATTACTAGGGATACAATTTTAATTTTCTAATTGAGGCATATGAATTAATCGATAAGTTGTGTGCGTGATGGCAAATGGAAAATTGCTGTTTTCTTATCTATAGTGACCCTAATTTAGATAATTGTATACATTTAGAAGTTATGTTTATCTATACTGACCCTATTTATACAAAGAAGTATTGTTGGTAAAAGTAGCTAAATTCATCTCTATATGCCCTTTACTTTAAAAACATCTTGATCGTTTAAGTACGGTTTTTATAAAAAATCACAAATTTTGTTTATTATTTTCAAATCATGTTTATTTCAAATTTCTGATGTCATATTTAGCAATGTACTTAAGTTATATCTTACTTCTATCGTTTAAGTATATCCACAAACCCTCCCCTCCCCGCAAGTATCAATCCGACCAAATAATAAATACAGCAAATATATAAGGTAACATTTTCTAGGGTTCAGAGCAGTACATCTTGCTATCTATTTGTGCGAGCGAGAACGAGAAAGAAATAGGTGGCTAAAAAATGTTTGCCTTGTTTGAAACTATCGCGAAGGTTAGCTTTACGTAGCCTTACGTCTGGTTTTATCCTTATTACCTGAATCAAAATGCCAGTTGTTTCCTAATCCGCGAAAATATCCCTAAAAGAAACAGTTATTTTTAATGACCATCTGTTACCTATTAAGAACCTAAACTCATTACGGGTCGATTCTAAGAAACATAATACGACGTACCGTAAGCCAGGTCAAAACCCAAGGAAGCTACTGAAAAATCATTTACCTGTTCACTATATAAATCGGCAGACATTTCGACAAACCATATCAATCATCTCATCGCCACTGTACAAGTAACATCAACATTTCCATTTGTTTCAAGTCAACGAAATAAGTTTCTTCACGGCTTTCAAGAAAATAGTATATTAATATCGATAAATTTCATCGATATTCTTTCTGTTGTTTTGCACATCCCTAAAACAATTAATAACATTCGTCAGTCGCGTTTTTACGTTTGTAAACAAAATTATTTGTGAATTTTCAATATGGGAAGGAGAAAATCTAAAAGAAAACCGCCACCAAAAAGAAAAAACATTGAACCACTTGATCAACAGTTTAATTGCCCATTTTGCAATCATGAGAAGTCGTGTGAAGTTAAAATGTAAGAATCACATGAGTGCCTTGAAAATTGTTTTTAATATTTGTTTACCGGTCTACTTTTCAGGGACAAAGGAAGAAACACTGCAAAAATAACATGTCGCGTATGCCTGGAAGATTTTCAAACTGGAATAAACTTTCTATCAGAGCCAATTGATGTTTATAATGATTGGGTTGACGCGTGTGAAACTGCAAACTAAACCAACATCTAAGATTATAATCTTTGTTACGTACTTCATTGTAAATCAATTAAGTAAATTAGTTTAGTTTAAGACGATTATTTAGCTCAGAAATAATATGTAAAGTACACACACACTCATTTACAGAAGACTAAATATGTATGTACGTAATTAATGCTACTTTTTGTGAAAACCTGAAATGAGCAGAATATATATTCTTTACTAGGAGAAAATATGTTTTATTTATTTATAGACTGCACATATTTTATTACATTGCTTGGAACGCTAATGCAACATAGAAAACAAACAAAAGGTACGAAACCGGCGGTTTGCTGTATCCGTAGCGGCATAAATTGACAAATGTTCTATGTGAAACTCGACGATATAAGACGAAAATATTTTCTAAATTTTTTTATTTTATATAATATTAATACTAATATTTTTCAATTTTTGGCTTAGTTTATGAGATATTCCTATAGGAATTGGTCTCAAATGTACATACGGTATACAGCTAAAATGGTTAGTCTGACCAGGATTCGAAAAGGAAAACCAAATGTCGGCTTTACAAAGTTGCATTACATTGGTCTCACTGTGTTGGTTAACAGTTTGCGTTTCAAATTTGATATTATATTATTAGATGTTTTAATATATACGATTAACAGTGTTGTTTATCGGTGCGTATGCCGTTGCCTGTTTCTATATTTGGATGTAAATTATCTTTTATGGTGTTGAATATCGTGTTGTCTTTGGGTTACTGCATTGCCAAATCGTTGTACAATCGATCTTACAATATCGATAACCTCGCCTAATTGAATTGTTTAAATGTTTTTAAGTCTCAAGAGTTTTAAAGCCTTTTTTATTGTGTGTTCAGCAGAGCTGCCTTGGTTTTCGCTACATTCTTAAGACTTATTTATGCTTCTTCAATGTCACTCCCCCCTGCGCCCTTAAGCTCCGAGTCGGCGGTGTTTGCTCAGAAGGGGCACTTCTATGGCGTCTACTTACTGTGCAGCCAGAGCCCGGAGCCGCGTTATCGTGGCAAATGCTACGTGGGATTTACAGTGAATCCCAAGCGAAGAATCAAGCAACATAATCGCGGCTGTGACTTTGGCGGTGCACGCAAGACGAGCAAGAAAGGACCCTGGCAAATGGTGATGATTGTCCATGGATTCCCTAACAATATTGCGGCACTGCAATTCGAATGGGCGTGGCAACAGCCTACACTGTCGACACGATTGAAAATCTTTCCCGAACTGAAGAGAAAACTGCCCAAGGAGTCGCACTTCGAATATAACTTCCGCATATTAACGCGGATGCTTGGCGTAGGTCCTTGGCATCGTCTGCCCCTCATAGTGCGCTGGCTGGAAACTGAGTATGAGCGTGCGTTTGCCACGCCTCCGCCCGATCACATGCTGATCGTAAGCGGACGTGTGGCAATAACATCGTCGCAAAGAAAGCTTGACGAGGAGTTGCCCCTGGAGGTGCCTTGGCAACCCGAGTGTCATCTGTGCATGCAGAGGATTGAGCAGCCGGAACGCTCACGCTTAGGCTGCCTGAATCGCAGCTGCCGCCTCAGCAGCCACATGCTATGCCTGGCCAGCTATTTGCTGGGAGAGCACCCTGGTCAGTATATTCCCATTGCTGGTGTGTGTCCACTTTGCGAGACGCATCTAAGCTGGGCAGCGCTGCTGGAGCGCAAGCGACTTGGACTCGAAGGAGTGCAGCAGCAGGATTCAGATGACGATGATGATGATGCAGCGTTGAGCGATGTGGCGCCCGATGTGGACAGTGATCTCGAGATCGAAGTTTTAGATTAAAAGAAACTTCAACTTTTTTACTTAAAATTTGTTTTTATTCTTAGAGATCCTCGAGCGGCGCGAGCTGCCTGCGTATGTTACTGAGAATGTGTTTGTAGCTGCGGAGCTGCTCCATCAACTGACGCTTCTCCTGCAGATAATAGTCCCGCGACATTTGCACATATTGCTCGCCCTTGATGCGGAATATGGACACTTCGTTGGCATCGATAAGCTGCTCATCCTCAAGTGGTAAAGATTCATCTACATGAAGCTCCACAATATGAGGCGAGGAGTCGGATGTGGCACGTGCACGTTTGCGTGAGGGCGGCACTATGCTGACCTCAACTAGGATTTAATTAAAAAGTGATTAAATAAAGTTATAACTGTCAAAGCAATCTCTGCGTACTTTCATTGTTCTCCAACGTGACTTCTTCATTTTGTGCTCCCTTTTCCTCAGCACTGTTCGACTCGGTTGTGGACTCCACCACGACTACCGTGTCCAGTTCAAGTTGATCGTCCTCTAGCAGATTTATATAGAAACTTTGCTGATTAGTGATGGTGGAGGAGGGCGCGGTTTGCTCCTCGTCAGCAGCAGCAGCATCTTCCACACTTGAATTGATGCAGAAGGTAGGCGAAGAAGATGAAGGCACTGCCACATCTTGCTGCTCCCAATTCTGTTCCTGCTCCAGTTCCTGCACCAGTTTCTGCATCCGTTCCTGCTTCCGTTCCTGTTCGTGCTCTCTTTCCTCCTTCCGCGGCCTTTCCTTCGCCCCCTCCCTTTCCAGTTCCTGCTGTTCCCGCTTCTCCTCGTTTTCCTGTGTATTTGATGTTGTCTTATCCTCATCAATGCCATAGGGTATGGGTACCGCTTCACCCACCAAAATGGTGCGATACTTTGATGTTGATAAATATTTCGAATCGAAATGTTTGGAGCACATGAATAAATGTTTCCCCTGAATTTTTGGATCAACTTGGCCCATCAAGTGCCAAAGTTCTGCACGTTCCCTATCTTTTGGAAAAGCGAACAGGGTGAAGTTGTTGCTGGCGCTTTTATCCTGACGATAATGGAAATTATGGCAATCTTTGTAAACACAGAATCTGATGCTCATTTTGTGATTTATAAATTGTTAATCAAATAATATGGTTTTCCCAAAATTTCTTGTTTTGTAAACAAACAGAAATAATTGCATTCCATTGGTAGAGCAACACTGGTTGCTTGTAATTAACAGCGAGCTTAACATGCTATCTGTTTACTAATGTGTGACCAACTGACCCATTAATCGAGAAATTAATGTTGATTAAATATTTATATACTAGTATATATTAAAATCAATAACATTATTAAAAACATTGCGATCAAAAGCAATTGTTAATTATCAACGATTAGATACAAAATATGTATATTTAAATATATTTAAGTTGAATTTTAAGTCTACCTCTAATATAAACTTATCGAACATTATTATGTCCAGGCAGTTAAATAAAAACGAATACAAAAAGCCGAAGACTTAACTTATCAAACTACTAAGTAATTTTCTAATTTTAGGCAATTCATAGTAAAAAAACTCTTAAGAACTATAATTTATACACCATATCAACGTGTTGTGCGCGCCAAAACTTATCGATTTTTGCAGCATGTTAGGCGTGCTGCTTGCCAGTATTGCCGCAACTTCCGATTTCTATGCATACTTTGAAAGGTTAACATTATGCAGAAATAAGTTCGATATCCCACATTGTTTAAATTAAATATACTTAAAGCAGAAATTAGTTGCTCTTAGGAAAACCTAAGCAACCGGAACAAAATACATTTTACGCGCATGCAACATCAAACAACACGAACACAAAATTAATACATATTTATCGTATTTTGGCAACCCGGCATCGCGTTCCCCATTGTTCTGCTCTTTTTTGAAGCGGCTTCGTCGCGTGAAGATTGTGTGTGAAAATTTGCTGGTTTTTCGGAACGTAAGAAAAACAGGAAATCGAAATGGCTGCAGACCAGGAGCAATTCCAACAGCTTCTGTCGTCCCTCTTGTCCACCGACAATGATGTCCGAAAATTGGCTGAGGTAAGTTCAGAGATAAAATAAAAATAGAAAATAAACAATATGAAAATTGCCTAAAATATTCAACTGATGGAGCAACGCGCAGCAACTGCGCAATATATTCGAGTCTGTTACACATATATGCATTTGTTTGTTCGAATATATATTATAAACACACTCGGGGCAATGCAAAGATATAAAACGTAATATTTTGCCGTAGTATAAATATGAAAATTTCTGCTGCCCTGATTCACTGGTGTGTGAATTGAATTCTATTTCAAAGCGCACACACAAAACGTGTTTTTGCCTTCCCTTTTAGCTACGACATTCGCATGTCGTATGGTCTGTCTGTGCAGGCGTGTGTGAAAGAAAAAGCGACTGTATGTGTGCTTATGGGTGTGTGTGTGTGTGCGAATGCTGCACAAAGCGGAACAGACAAAATTGAACAATTTTTATGGCGCTACTATAATATACATATAAACATACATACATATGCAATGTATATTAATTGTCTGCGATTTTGGGCAGCCAGCGCCTTAAAATGATTGCATATGTTCAAAGACTTACACAGACGCACACACACACACACACATAGCATGCTCACATTCCAAACGGAAACAAAGCGCAGGTGCAAAAATTATTTATTACTAATCATGACGCATAAAAAAATGTAATGCAATCTGTGTTTTATCAGCATGTGGAAATGTATAGATGTTCCCACTTCTACCTTCATTCTTCGCGTATATGAATGCGTAGTATACATGTATTTATATAGAAAATTTGCCGTCTCCACACGCACCGCAACAATTATTGACCTTGGGGGCGCCGCCACCCACGCGATACCACGCGCTGCCTTGTACTGCATTTATTTACAATACACGTAGTTGTGTATATGTGTGTGTGTTTAATTACATTTAGTAGTGTGCAGAGTTCATAACAAACATACACTGCAAAAAAAAGGCTGCAAGGAGTCAAGGGAAAATGAAGAAAATTCATAAAACATTTGTCATTATAATAAGGGGAAACATGATATTAACTGTATTAAAAGAGACTTGATCTATACCATATATTCTCTTTTCCTTTTTTACAGGATACCTATAACAATCTGTCGCGCGAGCTGAAGGTGACACACCTGCTGGGCAACCTGCACAATGGTCAACAATCTGAGGAGGCACGCCAGATGGCAGCCGTGTTGTTGCGTCGTCTCTTCACATCCGAGTTCATGGAATTCTATAAAGATGTAAGCAGAAGATGCGCCATATATGTCATTTGATTATTATAATTCTTTTTTCGTATCTCTTGCAGCTGCCCGCTGACTCGCAGAATCAGCTGTTGCAGCAGATTTTGATGGCCGTGCAGCAGGATGTGACGCCACAGTTGCGTCGCAAGATCTGCGAGGTGATTGCTGAGGTGGCACGAAATCTAATCGACGAGGACGGCACCAATCAATGGCCCGATATACTGCAGTTTCTCTTCCAATGCGCCAATTCACCCACATCGCAGCTGCAGGAGTCGGCGTTGCGCATCTTCAGCAGTGTTCCATCGATTTTTGGTAATCAGGAGACACAATATATGGATTTGATCAAGCAGATGTTGGGCAAGAGCATGGAGAATGCAGGAGATGCTGAAGTACGTGTCCAGGCAGTGCGTGCCATAGGCGCCTTTATACTCTACCACGATAAGGAGAAGGAGGCGACGATTTATAAGCATTTTGGAGATCTATTGCCACGCATGTTGGTCATCACTGGGGAAACGATTGAGGCTCAGGATGATCAATGTCTGTTGAAATTACTCATTGATATGACCGAAAATTGTCCGAAATTCTTGCGTCCTCAGTTGGAATACATTTTCGAGATGTGCATGAAGGTCTTCAGTTCGCAGGACTTCGAGGATAGCTGGCGTCATTTGGTACTCGAAGTGATGGTTTCTCTGGCCGAGAATGCACCCGCTATGGTGCGTAAGCGTGCAGATAAATATATTATCGCTCTGATTCCGTTAGTGCTGCAAATGATGACCGAACTGGATGAAGATGATGATTGGGCCACATCGGATGTTATCAATGAGGATGATCACAGTGATAATAATGTGATCGCTGAATCATCGTTGGATCGTCTTGCTTGTGGTTTGGGTGGCAAAATGGTTTTACCCCATGTGATGAACGCTTTGCCAAGCATGTTGAGCCACGCCGATTGGAAGCAACGTTTTGCCGCTCTTATGGCCATCTCTGCCATTGGTGAGGGTTGCCACAAGCAAATGGAGGCCATGCTCGAGCAGGTCATGTCCGGTGTGTTGAACTATTTGCGTGATCCCAATCCACGCGTGCGTTACGCAGCCTGCAATGCCATCGGACAAATGTCAACGGACTTTGCGCCCATCTTTGAAAAGAAGTTCCATGAACAGGTAATATAAAGGGAATAAGTTGAAAGTAGTAAATATTAATTACATCTCTCTCTCTCTCTCTCTCTCTCTCTCTGTCCTTAGGTGGTTCCTGGTCTGCTCCTGCTGCTCGATGATGAGCAAAACCCTCGCGTGCAGGCACATGCTGGTGCCGCACTGGTTAACTTCAGTGAGGATTGCCCCAAGAACATATTGACACGCTATCTGGATGCAATTATGGCCAAACTGGAGAACATATTGAACTCCAAGTTCAAGGAACTGGTTGAGAAGGGCAACAAACTGGTGCTGGAGCAGGTGGTGACGACAATTGCCTCTGTGGCCGATACATGCGAACATGAATTCGTTGCCTACTACGATCGCCTGATGCCATGCCTCAAGTTCATCATACAGAATGCCAATTCGGAGGAGCTGCGCATGCTGCGTGGCAAGACCATTGAGTGTGTCAGCCTCATCGGTCTCGCTGTGGGCCGCGAGAAGTTCATTGGCGATGCTGGAGAAATTATGGACATGTTGTTGAAAACACACACCGAAGGCGATCTGCCCGATGATGATCCACAGACCTCGTATCTGTTGACTGCCTGGGCACGCATGTGCAAGATTCTGGGCAAGCAATTTGAGCAATATCTGCCACTGGTTATGGGTCCTGTGATGCGCACAGCAGCCATGAAGCCAGAGGTGGCATTGCTGGACAATGATGAAGTGGAGGATATTGAGGGCGATGCCGAATGGTCATTCATTACTTTGGGTGAGCAGCAGAACTTTGCCATACGTACTGCTGGTATGGAGGACAAGGCATCCGCCTGTGAGATGCTCGTCTGCTACGCCCGTGAGCTGAAGGATGGCTTCGCTGAATATGCCGAAGAGGTGGTGCGTCTAATGTTGCCACTACTCAAGTTCTACTTCCACGACGGTGTGCGTTCGGCTGCAGCTGAATCTTTGCCATATTTGTTGGACTGCGCCAAGATCAAGGGACCCACCTATTTGGAGGGCATGTGGCTGTACATTTGCCCCGAACTCTTTAAGGTGATCACAACCGAACCGGAGACAGATGTGCAGTCCGAGTTACTGAATTCGCTGGCCAAATGCATTGAAACATTGGGTCCCAATTGCCTCAACGAGCAGGCTATGAAGCAGGTCCTGGAGATTATCAACAAGTATGTGCTGGAGCATTTTGAGCGTGCCGACAAACGACTTGCTGCACGCGCTGAAGAGGATTACGATGATGGTGTTGAGGAGGAGTTGACCCAACAGGATGATACCGATATCTATATACTATCCAAGGTAGTGGACATCATTCATGCGCTCTTCCTTACCAACAAGGCGCAGTTTTTGCCCGCTTTCGAGCAGGTGGCACCGCATTTCATCAAGCTGCTCGATCCCAATCGTCCCTTCGCCGATCGCCAGTGGGCCGTTTGTGTATTCGATGATCTTATCGGTAAGTTGGACCATATATATATATTGAATAAAGGGGTTATATTATAGAGAGCGAATTTATACGTTAAGTCGGAAGTTTACAATGTTTCTAAAAATGTTTCTCCGACCCTTTATTGTTTATACAATTTATATAATTTAAATAAGCTATAACGAGCCAGATTGGGTAGATATATCGTATATCTGTTATGCAACCTAGTTTCGAGTTAGTATAAGTAGCTTTAATAATGTTATACAATTCTATACCTCTGTATGATTAGTATAGGAACAATTGGGGTTCATTGCATGTATAATACTTACGGCATGTCGAAGATAGTATTTCTTTCTGGTTCAATACTAACTTAACCCAACTATTCTTTATAGAATTCTGTGGCCCGGCTTGTGCTCCATATCAGCAAATCTTCACACCTGCTTTGCTGCAGTATGTGGTCGATAAATCGCCGGATGTGCGTCAGGCTGCTGCCTATGGATGCGGTGTGTTGGGACAATTTGGTGGCGATCAGTTTGCCCATACATGTGCACAGATTATGCCGCTTCTGGTGCAGGTTATCAACGATCCGAAGGCACGTGAAGTGGAGAATATAAATGCAACAGAGAATGCAATTTCGGCATTCTCAAAGATTCTGAAATACAACAAATCTGCGTTGACCAATTTGGATGAGCTGATTGGCATCTGGTTTACATGGTTGCCCACATCTGAAGATCCCGAGGAAGCCACTCATATCTTTGGCTATCTATGCGATTTGATTGAGGGCAATCATCCAGTGATTTTGGGCGCCAACAATTGCAATCTGCCTCGCATTGTATCCATCATTGCGGATACATTCTGCACTCAAGTGCTGGAGCCGAAGACACCAACTGGAACCCGCATGCTGACGATCGTCAAGCAGATCGAGTCCAATCCCGATGTCATGCAGGCTTGTGCGAGCACATTAAGCCCCGAACAGCAGCAGGCATTGCAGGAGGCATACCGGGAGTTGGCTGCGGCGCCGTCGACCTAAAGATGCCACCACACCTCGACTCCAACTCCCCCCACTTTCTCCCTCATGCAGTGTGTAGCTCCCACAGCACAGCTCTAAATGCATTAAATGAAAAACAAACAAGAACACAAGAAAGCAAAAATTGTAGGATTTATATATATACAACACGATATACATTATTAATTTCAACACACATTGGAAATGTAAGCTGAAAAGTGTAGGAGAAGCAGGATAAGGGCTTTCTTCGTTTCGTCGTCGATAGAAACAACAAAAACATTTTACTCTATATATAAGAAATGCCAGCGAGCATACTTATATATATTATATATATACCATATATATATTGTATTTATATATACCAATACATATTGTGATTTCAGTCGAAACTCGTCGTCTCCCGATCCCCCTAGGGGGGTCGCCTTTGGAAGGAAAACCAAGAAAAAAAGTCTGCGTCTCGTTAAAATATTTGACATGTTAAATTGAGAAATTGTTCATCGAAATAACTGACAAAAACAAATTCCAATAGTTTATTTTCGTTGAATGTGTTTTTCATATGTTATATTAGAAATGTATCTATACATATATATATATATATATATATATATATATATATTTAATATATTTACAAAATATATAAATTTATATTATATATTTTGTCCAGGCGCTATCTCCTTTTCGCGCCAGCAGCCCCACTTTTAAAAAGAAAACCTTCTCAACTGGATTTGAAATATAATCCACATCGAACGAACGAATTGTGTAAAATGAACATAAAAACAATACAAAAGTGTATTTTAAATTAATAAAAACTAAACAAAAAAATAAATGGAAAAGTATTTTAATTGGTGTTTATTGTTAAATGAGGAGAGAAGATGACAGTTGAAGTAAAAAGGTTAATTTGAATCATGCGGGACAAAATTCAATTCCACTTCTGTCGTACCGTGCCATCTTGACAAAAGTAACAGCAGTTAACAGCAGAACAGAATGCTGGAACATCAAATAGCTGTAACATGTAATCAAAACAAAACCGAATTGGATACAAATACTAAATTGTATATAGCTGCAATAAAAAAAGCTAAATGTATGTAGCGTTCTATATTAAAACAAAGCCATATACAACAATATTTTCGATTTAATACCGCTATAGAAACCAAAACAAATTAGTTTGACGGAAGAAATCTGAGTTGGCAACTCTGGTCGTTGTCTGTGCTGGAATTCATATATAACAGCTGTTAAGCTCAATAACAATCACAACCAAAACGAAGCTAGCCATACAACATTTTGTAGCAACGTGTGAGGGATGTTAATGTTAAGTTAACAGCAGCACTAGCGCCAGAACAACAACAACAATCAAAACAAAAGCGCACGCTCTGTAAGAAGAAAATTGCTTTCATTTTCTTTGCCAACATAAATCAACAACAAATTGGACGATGTAATTAACAAACGAAAAAAAAACGAAATTGACAAATACAACAGCAGCTGCACGCGACCAAAACGAAAAGGTAAGGAAGAATGTGAAATCAAAGTGTAAAGAGATATGTACGTGTTAGCATATTTATAGCTAGGCGAATCAGAAGATAATCCAAAGGGCAAAAAACAGAGTCAAATTAGTCAGCTTCCGGTAGGGGGAAAGAGAGTGAGTGGAAGCGGGAGAGAGGAGTACAGACTGGAAGGCAGACCAACAAGTGGGTGGGTGAGGTTAGGTGGCGGTTACAGTGGGATGGGTAATGCAATTTCGTGCAGCAACAATGGGATGGCGTCAAATTGGCGGATGACGCACAAATCGAATGCGCAGTGAGGCAGTTTTAGTTGCTCTGTTGGTGCTGCAAGTGCAACATGGAGCTCAATTTTAATGTGGGTTTTAAATTTAAATTAAATTAAATTGAATTAATTAATACGAATTAAATATGTCTTCTTTTACAATTCTATCCACCTTTCTTTCTTCAGTTTCTTAGTGCCATGTCGACGGAAACGGAGTTCCTAGCTGCCTATGAGAGCATCAAGCAGTCTTACAAGACTGCAATGCGGCAGGTGGAGCAGGCAATAGAGCATGAGGAGGCAGAACAGCAGGCGGAGGCAATCAGGAGCTACGTGGAGTCATTGCAACAAATTGAGGCAACATTTGCCATACCTGTTGGTCTGCCCGATGAGATTGACGCCGTGGAGACGCAATGGAACGATGCCTGTGCGCTCATACAGAAGCTAAAGAGCGCCAAGACCGAAGTTAGTTATCGCCTCAAGGTGCTTCAAGCTAAACAGGAGCCGGAGCAAATTGACGGTCAATCCTCTAGCAAGACTGCACGTCCATTGCTCGCCGAGAATCCTTCAACGTTCTATGACATTGCCAACGCGAGTGGAGGTCGCCCAAAGACCTACAGGGAGTTGGCAACGGGAATGCGTGAACTGTTGGCCAACAGAGAAGCTACAGCGCAATTGGATGAACTGTTTCAGGCGCAGATCAAGCTCTACAGGATCCAGGCGAGCGGGCAGGTGCATACAGTGTCGGGCAACACGAAAATGTCGCTGATCATGTGCACAGTGGGCGCACAGTGGAGCTACCTGAATGGCATGTACTTCATACAGTGTGACATGCCACAAACAAAGGAGGAGGAGCAAACAACCGATCCTGGTCAGATGATCTGGCTTTATCCCCTGATCCCAAATGTATCCACCTGCTATCGCACTGAATATGGCGCCTTCATTCTGCCCGACATGGAGTCGCAGCAACCTGGCAATGCTTTCGGTATAATGCTGGTAAAGCCACAACGTCCGCTGAGCACAAGCGCCGGGGAGACCGAGGAGGAGCAATTTGATGATTTGCAGCAATTCTTTCTCGATCTGCTCGAGGCTGTGCTGGCGGATCGCGTGGAGGAGCTACAATCGCCGCGTACACAACGTGCTGCCGGCACCTCCTCCGAGCAAGTGTCCAGACACATTGTGTGCGCAGCGGATTTCATTGCTCGCAATCTTGTCAAGGGTGCGGAGAAAACTGGTGGCCTAATGATGCGTTCAACGCCATACCTGATGTCCAAAATGACACCAGCTGCACCAGATGCGCCTGCCCAGGTGCCAGCTTCGGTGCAGACGGGTGTGGAGGTCGCCCAGAAGGTCACCCATGCGGCAGCCGGTGTAACCGGTTGGATTGCCGGCAAGGTGGGCACAGCTGCCGTCGCTGTCGGCGGTTACCTGGCGCCGCATGTCCAGACACAGGGCTCCAAGCTGCTGCAGCGTGTTGGCTACGACAGCACCCAGGCAGATAGTGCCATGGAGGGTGCTATGACTATCGCTGCCGGCGCCGTGGAGGGATTCACCACCGTCTTTGATGGCTTGGAGACGTCCGCTAAGATTTTGGGCACACATCTCAGCCAGAACTCTGTGAAGATCATTGAGCACAAGTGAGAATATACCAAAGTTTTTGCATCTTTTCTTTTGATTGACTTACCCCCTCCTCTCGCCTTTTTAGGTACGGTGCCCCGGCGGGCAATTTGGCTTGCGGCACATTTGATACAGTGGGAAATGCATTTGTTATCAGCCAAAATGTTAACTATATAACGCCCAAAGGTTTGGCCAAGAAGTTGGTCAAGAAAACTGGCGAAGCCGTTGTCATCGACTATAAACGCGATTTGCGTAAATCCGAATCTCATTATATAAATGCAGGCGCACTTTACCCGGACTTGCGCGCTCTAAAGGATCAATAGACCAACTGAAGAATCTATATATATAATTTGTTGATATTTATCTGATACTCGTATATGATTACTCCACATTTTTGTTGTTAAATTTAGTAAAATACGCATAAATAATAATTAAATTGTATTTTTAAATTTACCGGCAAAGCACAACTGTTACTTAACAGTCAGTTAACAGTAATGAGGTTGGAACTGAGGGTTAACAGTTGAACTAGTTTGGTTTAGCAGCTCGTTTGAGCACTACAGCACTCTGTATGCATTAACAGCATATGTTAGCGTTTAACGCGTGTTTTAAAAGCGTTTTTTATTATATACTTCAGTATAACTTTAAATTTACAAAATATTAAGTTCTTAACGAATATTTTTGTATTGTTAACATTTTTAAAAATGGTCACTAAAGTATTTTTTCGGAAATCACAGAAATAACGGCATTTGCAGAGCTGCTAATAACAGTAACAGTGCAGAGACTACTTTTGTTGCCTCTCACAGCCGCTGCTGCCTCTCGCACGCATTAACAGGCCGCTGTTATTACGTTTTGTTATTGTAAAACTTGTCGTCGAAGCGTGCGGTCGTCGTCGGTTCGTCGGTTGTGTGGTTTGCGAAGTTTCAAATAAAAGTGATGATTTCGAATATGTATTGTTGATATATATACACAAGAAATAATAATGTGTGTCTATACAAATGAATGTAAGAAACAAAAGCATAAATGAATATATAATCTATTTTTAAATTAAATTCGTGCGCCTCTTACTTATTTACCGGGCTAACAAACATTCTGGAATTGTTGTTTATTATTATTATTTTTGCGTTGCATACATATATACATATATACAACGTACATACATTTACTAATAATAATAAAACACACCTGTGCTGCTGTTTCGGCTGCAGAAGAAA
Organism: Zaprionus davidi; assembly: GCA_018903715.1. Lineage (NCBI taxonomy): Eukaryota > Metazoa > Arthropoda > Insecta > Diptera > Drosophilidae > Zaprionus > Zaprionus davidi. The sequence goes on from JAEIGL010000003.1 coordinate 8,740,502, forward strand.
ATTCGTGATTTTAGCGCGCCGTGTTCTTTGTGTGTGTGTTGATTCTGGATGTATGGATGAGTGCGTGCGTGCTTTAAGTTGTGTGTGCGTGTCTGTCTGTGTGCATGCTGTGTGACTGTGTGTGCTTGTTCCGTTTTCTTTTGCCGTACCCCATTTAAAGTGTGAATAATTCAAATGATTATAAATATTTCATTGCAAATGACAAAATGTTACATTTGTTAAGTGTGTGTGCTTCCTCTTCTTCTTGGGTTACATATAACCTCGTTCGCATCTAATACCTGTTTAGAATAGCAACAACAACAACAACAATAACAACAACTCAAGACGACGACAGTAAAGGCAGCAGCCATAGCCATAAACGCCAACAACAAATGCAACAACAACAGTTCTAATCGCGCACACACACACATGCATATATACAGCACAACATTCACACACGCACACACAGTAGTGTTAGAAACGTGTTTATACCTGTATTTGTGTGTGCCTGTTGTACTCTCATCTGCGTGTGTGTGTGTGTTGTGTACGTTTAATTTTCTAATACATCTCAATGAACGTATAGAGCGCGATCAACACAACAACAACAATAATTAGATATTCCAAATTTTAAATTTTACTGACGCTGAACGAGTTCGAATTGGACAAAGCTAAACAGCAATAAAAACAGCAACAACAACCACAACAACAAACTATTGATAGCTTACGAGTTTCACATTTGCATGGTAAGTTTCGTTAAGTTTCCAATTGCTTTTATCCAGCAACTGTTGTGCCAGTGTTGCCAATTTCAGTGCTGCCAATTTCACTTTTTTTCTTGTCAAATCTCTCTGGATTTGTTTGGTTAGGTTTTTAATTCAAATAAGTTCACTTTGAGTTATCCATATAAATTATATATGTACATAAGTATATTGTCATATATGAGTTGATATTTAAAGTTTCAAAGCTTGTACAGTTTTCATTACTCGGTTTTTAACTGAAAACATTTTCACTTTGCGCTTAAATGAATGCCTCCGGTAATACCCTCTAATAACATTTAGGCGGTCGAGCATTTATTTTTGATATCATCATACGACGATCGTCTGCGATGTGAACAGGTTTTTTAGCTAATAAGGTAATCATAAAAAAACACAAAAATTAAACTCCAAATAAACTATACAAAAAATAGCTAAATTATAATCGAAAGACGAAAGTAAACAAAAAGAAAAAACAAAGAGTAAAAAATGCATCATTGGAAAGTTGATTTGATTGCAATTGCGGAATGCAGCTGTGGCCAGGGTTGCCGCCTAGTTGTGCGCCAGGGCGACGCATTTTTGTTGTTTTATTTTTGTTTTTATTTTTCGCTTCGGTTTATTATTACAACAAGTCAAATGCTTCATGCTTGATTTGCTTTTGGAGCTGGCAACTTTCGCAACAGCAAACTGCAAAACTAAAACAACAAAAGCAACAACAGCCCCATCAGGGTGACAATTGTTCAGTGACAACTGACAAAGGGCGTCGATCTGTATAGAGAAAGGCTTAGTCTAGAGTTACAGCCGCACGTAACCTAACACAAAGTTCCGTCTTTGACATGAATCTGTTATTATTATTGTTTATTTTTATTATTTTTACTGTTACTTTGATTTCGATAGATTTGCACAAAGCTACTTAATAATTTGCATTTTTTTCTTCCAAATATGTGCAGTGTACACACTTTTTACGGCCAAACAAAGGCCACTGCTACCAATTCCTTCTTTTTCCGTCAAATTTAGCTTATATTGAAGATATTATTAATTTACTTATTTGTATTTCCTTTACTTCTGTAAGTTTATTCTTAAATTCAGATTCTGGATTCTGATTCGTAAATATATCTGCTTTATTAAATAATAAACCGTTGATGTTAAATTTGTAAGTTTCTTTAGCCTCTATATCCTTTTTTTAAGAACTCTCAAAGTGTTGTCAGCTCTGTCTTACATGACAACCCTGTATATGCTGGAAAAGTAATTTTGTATTGAACTTTTAGTTCTTGCAATTAGTTTTGGGTGTGTATTTTTACCTCTTTACCGAGCTACCATTCCTTTCCACCCACAACAACAACAACAACAACAAGAGCAATAGCAATAGCAAGAACAACAACAATAAATTGCCTGCCGCCTACAGCTGACAGCTGACAGCAGCGTTGGCAACGTTTTTTGCTTTTCTTTTGCTGCCTTTTCAACTCTTAACAATTGCTTAACGTGTGGGAGAAGGGGTCATACTTAGTAGGGGGTGGGGCGAAGGATTGTCGGCACCACATTACACAATTATCCAAAAGTATTTCCCAAAGCAAAACACATTTTTCCGCCACACATGAAAATCAATTCACTTTTCTCCCTCTTTTCTCTCACGCTTCTCTCTCTCAGTTAGTTTTCTTGTGTCTCTTGTTGCTGCGGCACTTTTTAGCTTATTTTTTTTGCTATTTTGCTTATTGTTTGTTTCCCTTCTTCGTCTCCTCCTTTTCCTCCTCTATATGTTTTCTCCCATCTTTATAATTTTGTGCGCTGCAAGGCGGAAGCCGCTTCTTAATGAGACAAATAATACGTCTGCAGTTTTTATGTGTGTGTGTTTGTCGTCCTGCTCTTATGTAGTGCAGTGTAGGCGAAGCTGTAGTTGGAAAACTTAGGGCGGCAGCAGCACCCGCTCCCGGTTTGGCTACCGGAGTTATGCAGCGCGATACGCGAGTTGCAACTACGTGAAATTTGGCGCCGCCTTGCAGCGGTATCTGCTGCAACTTTGCCCTCCCTCTATCACTGCCCCTGCTGCTTGCTGTTGTCACCATGCTTGAAACTTGTTTGCCGCATAATTTCCAAAGTTGAAATTTTCATTTTTTGAGTTGTTGCCCGCCGCTTGTGGCCGAAAGTGTTTGCAATGCCTGTTTGGGGCCATTTGGAGTCGCCTGCTTACTGCTTTTGGCCAACTCGACTAACTGAGGTAATCAGAATTACATACGCTTACATATGCCATTCATATGTGTGTTTGAGTATAATTTGCATGCAGTATATGCCAGCACCAGCAACATTTCATTTTCATTTGCACATTGTACTTGTACATAAACAAAGCATTTCCTGCTGCACATACATACGTGTATGTATATATATGTATAATGTTGTCGAAAGTCTATACATAATTATATATTTAAGTTGTTAATACTCGCCCCCAGGGGGTATTACGCTTCATGTGTACAACTTAATAACTAAACTGTGTATACATTGGGATTGGGCAAAGTTTTCTGTTTGCAAACCTTTCTATTTATATTTTTTTGATAATTATAATGAATTATTTAGTGTATTTAGCTCAGAGTTCTTCTTATATTTTATTAATCTGTTTGTGCTTAACTATTAAATGGTTTACATTAATTGTTTTGTTTTTATTAGGGGTTTTCCTGAAACCTTTGTTTGATCGGTTAAACTTTGATTAACCTAGAATAAATGCAAAATAAATACTCTTAACTTTGGTTAGCTTTTATTGATTTTTAATTCAATTTTATTATATTATTGAATTTACTTGGTTAATTATACATTAGTCAATCATCAAATATAAACTAGTTTATTTAATTATAGCTAATTATTTGTCATTTATCGATATGAAATATATAATTATTCAATTATTATTTGTATTATTCTTTTTATATTATTTTCGATTCTTCTGTTTCTAGTTTACATTGAAAAACAATATACAAATTAAATAAATATAACTAAACAGATTATTTATTTAAACTTGTCTAAGATTTCTGTATAAAAACCTTCTATATATTGTATATCTATTCTTTAGCTGTAGTATCCCAACATACATTTAGTGATAAATCAAGCTAATGTTTTATTGAAAACGTTTGATCTTAAGTTGAAAAATGTAATTGGTTACGCACTCCTTTGTTCTAAACGCTCATGTCATGACAATTTCTCACGCAAATATTTTTTTTGCCTAGTCATAATTCCCATCAATCGATAGTTATATAATACTACAAGCAGGTACTTCAAGTTTCATTCAGTCAGACCTCTCTCCATATACCAAACATAAAACAGCTGCCCAGCTGTGACAATTTGTAATAAAATTACCACCCATAAGTGTATTTCTTTTGCATTCTATCTCTCACTCTCCCTCTCTTACTATATCTTTCTCGCTCTGCCTGACTGTCTGTGTGCGAGGGAACACTTGTGCAATTATTTTAGTACAATATGTTCATAGGAACTCGGACACGGACCCCTCGACAGGTGGTTCGAGTGGGTACTTCTAGCCTGGTTTGGTCTCTGGTCTCTCTGTCTCTGTCTCTCTTGGCCATGAGACAGCGTCGGTAGCGTGAAACGAATTGTATTTTGTTATTGTTGTCTTTGTTTTAGCTGTGTCGCCGACATGGTCACCAGATCCCAACCAGGTACCAAAACAATGCCGACAATTTAGTGAAATGCTTTTGTTTCCCGACGTACTACACAGCGAGAAAAACAAGAGGAACTAATACAAATCTGTAACTTGAAGTACAGTGGGCAGCAATGTGAAGTAATAGCTTAAAATTGCATATTATATCATATATTCTATAACTCTGTTAAAGTAGATTTGCTGTTTTTAAAGGCAACTCGAAGTTTAGCAAAGAAATAGATTAAACTCTCTCTCTCAGATTTGATAAAAGTTTACTATGCTAGTTTTTTTTAGCTGTGTAGTCGGGTTAGGTCTGCTTATTAACTTACCTGTTATTGAGGCATTTTCATTTTTCACACGCACACGCAGACTGTGCAGGAAAATGAAAATGCACTTGCCTGGGATTAGTTTCCAGTCGAGTCGAGTTGAGTCGCGTCGCCCTCACTTGGTGAATGAAACATGAACGGAAATGCCGCAGGGGGTGATTTCTTTTTGAGCTCCGACTCTTAACTGGGCCTAAAAGTAGTGCGAGCGAGAGAGCACATATCTGTGCACTATCTCTGTCTCTGTCACATGGTGGCGGCTGTCATTAGGATTATTTCTTTTGTGTTGATTTAATACGTTAACTATTTGGTTCGAATCTTGTATCTCAGTTTCCTATCGAATCTCTGGGGGCGCTACCGGCGTCTGTTGCGGCATTTAATTTACAAGTTCGTTTTCGTGTTTTATTTTTTTCTGTATAATTAAAATGCAGGGTCTGCTTATCGGTCTGCTTATCATTAAAGCACGATTAGTCTTCTTAAGGCCCTGGGAGCATAAACTATCGCATCTGTTGATTACTAAATCGTTTTTAATCCATATAATTTATGTCTGCTTCATTAATTGTCAGACATTTCCGTTGCACTTCGAAGGAAGATCGTAAATCGAGTCTAACAAAGTTACAAATATATGAAAAACAAGAAAAGTTGTTGTATATTTAATAGATATAACAAGATATTAAAATATACAACAAATGTTTAAGTGGGACAAAGGAAGGCTTCAATATTGTTGGTAATATTTATAAAGTGATATTGTGTACAAACCTTAGACTGGTTGACAAACCTTCGCATCAGCAATATTTATATATTTAATTAGAAAATCCCCAACGTCAGCAAGGACAACATACGCCAAGTGTTGTGTGATTTCAATTTCCCAAAGGATTTCCCGCACACTAATACAAAACTGAAAGCATTCGCAATTTACTTATCAGCTTGGAAACACACAATTTCACATGGTACAAACAGTTGACCCCATGAGAAATTCATTAAATTAATTATGAAAATACATACAATACATACACACATACTTGTACACATACATATCGTATAAATATTTGCAGACACAGGCGTGCAAGAATGTTGACCGATATAAATGTAGGTATAGATACATTTACGTTTACAGATACAGATACATGTGCATTTACAAGAACATTCACAGATATGTACATAATGTGTACCTGCCTCAACAGCGCTGTTAAGAGCACTGTTAAGTGTGCTGCTGCAACAGCTGTTGCCATGGGAGTAGAGCGAGGGTTAGGGAAGTTAGCATGCCGTCGATTTTGGGGTGTGTTTGACTCCCGAAGGATAACGAGTGCAACGAAGTTTTGTTGCAGAGTCGACAGCTTGTGACCCATATAAACAGAACTATACATACAAGACTATATAACCTATGTATGTGTACGTATATATGTAGGCTATATAAACGTTTATATACCCTATACGTTATGTATGAAGCGAGTTGCAATGCTTTATGTGCAGCTCCCTTTAAATTGGGTTAGCCGAAGTTTTGGGCTTGCATCCTTTTGCTATACCCTACCGAGTGTGTGTGTGTGTGTGTGGGAGGCTTATCAGTTGTTGCTCTGCTCCTCTCTACTCTTCTTCCTGTCGTCAGTTTCATTTTCAGTTACAGTTTCTACTTTTTTGGTCCAGTATTGCCAGCCATTTCAAAGCGACAAGAGCTGCCCTGGCAGCTCGTTAAGTTATAGTACATTTTTAATGCACACTGCATAGCTAATATTGAGGTTAAAAGTGGCAAAAAGGAAGCCACATTTAGCGTAAAAAAGCCTGTCAAGATTATGTGTACAACATAAAAGTGCCAAACCGAAAAGGTGTTGTAGGCAAAGTGAGCGTGATTAAGTGGGGGTGAGTTTTTAAAGTGAGCTTAATCTTTAACTGTCATAGATTGTTCTTTGCTTATACTTCAATCTTAAACTTTGTATTAAATCCGTTTATAATGAATGATATCATCTGTTTTCGAAGTGAGCTTAAACTTTAAATGTTATGGATTGGTTTTCCCTATACTTTCTCTACTTGATAGCCTGTTCATAAGTAATCAAAACCTCCTCTTATTAAGATTATGTTTAAGTAGAATCGTTTTTCTTATATTTACTTCAATCTTTAACTTTGTTTTGAATTGAATTCCTGTTTAAAACATTCAAAGCCTTCTGTTCTTAAAGCTTTGTCATCAGTTTACTGTTTCGCCCTATTGATTTATTGTTTACAGTGTGTTATATGTGTGTCTATATTGTATATTCGCAACACTTTGTAGCTGTTACAAAGAAAAAGACCCTTTGTTTCCCTTCACTGTACTATTGTTTACATTGAGTCACAAATTAATTTATTGCCATTCTGCAAGTCTGGAATCCTGTTATAAATTTGCTGCAGCTGTTTGATTTCCGGTAATGCAGTATTTAATACCTTAAGAGCGGGTCCTTATCGGTTGAGATGATGAAACGCTACGTTTCAGCTGGCCCAGTTATGCAAATATAGCTGGGCGGCGTACTCTGATTGTAACTACAGCTGCGCCTCAATTCAATTCAAGTGCCCTGCAACGGTGCACATACTATATGCGAGTGTATTATTTGATTAAAGTCAACAGTTGGCAGCGCAGATAGGCGACACTCATACCTCATACACTACGATACCATACTAGACTATAGCGTTTATCAGTCTTATTTGTTTAGCGGCACATCGCCCTAAGCGCCCTCCATAGAGATAGAGAGTGGGGAGAAGAAGTCTCTGGGTGAACTCTGTTTACCTTTTTGTAGCAATTAAATTTCTTGTTGACTTTTGCTTCAAGTGTTTGTTTGTCCAGTAAACATTGTTCAGACAATTAGAGCGAATGCAAGCAAATGCAACGCTGGGCAACACTGGAAATGCAAACTGTTAAATATAGTGGAAATTAACCCACAATTTCATATGTTAGATGTTTTATTTCAATGCAAATGCAACTGTTAAGTACATTGGAAGTATATTAGACATTTGTTATGTATTTATTTGAAGGTTTAAGATCAATGATCAATTTAAAAATTTAAAATACAGTGCACATAACCTTATGGTAGTCTAAGTATTTTGTCCTCTGTTTAAGATGGAATTACTTGTGTATTTAGTTTAATATGTTGTTTTATCAATTCCATTAATATGTTAAGTGGTAGGGTATATGAAGTGCGAGTTAAAGCTTTAATTACTTATAATTCTGGTTGAAATATACTTTACTTCATACGGTTTCATTCCAATTAGTGTTTTATTTCGAGTATTTTGACAAGGGCTGCGTATTTATAATATATATTGTTTTGTTTATTCGTCAATTGTTGCTTATCTGTTTGTATTGAGAAATGGGGAATTGAATGCAATTTACAATTCACATTCATTGTGATCGATCTGTTTTTTATGTGCCCCCTTATTTTTATGGGATGCCTAATTACAATATTGTTGTTGTTTCTGCTGTTGGCCTTAGCTGCCGCCGCTGTGAAGGTCACACACTGTTTGGGGTCACAAGTCAAAGTCGCTTTATATACGTAAGGCGTATTAAACCAGATCTCCCTCTCTCTTTCCCCCACTCTATCTCTCTCTGTGTGCATGTGCAACCTTCAAGATCTTTCGGCTTCCACGTTAATTAACGCATAATTTTCGAGCCTGTCGCACACTTTTCAGTTCTCTTAACTTGATTATTATTTCGAGCTTTTTTTATTATTATTTATTTTTGATAAATGGGCTCGTGTTACCCACGTCTATGGCACGTATTGACCGATCGCCTGTTAACTGAAAAACCACAGCAATATGACCATAAGCTTTGGTCTCATATTACCCATTATAGTTGACAGTGTATGACACAGGTATAGCTAATTTTGGATTTCTAGTCTTGCTGGCAACTGGAAAGGCGTGTTAAAAGTCTGAAAAATCATGTCCATTGTACCTTTAAGCATTATAAATTGCCTTGAATTTAATTTGTGGTGGAACAGATGCTATAAAATTGATTTCATCTTATATCTTATGTTAGATATAGCAGTTAGTATTATATATACTCGTATATTCTTTTGATTTGGGAATAGTTTTTTTCCATTTCTAGCCATGTATAATTGAGTTAATTTGTCTTCAAGTTTATTAAATTATCATTTGATTTATTTAATTAATTAATTAACAATTAATTTAATGCGATTAATATATTTAAGTTTATATTGTGCCAAGCTAAATACAAAAAGCGTTTGTAGACAGCAAGAAAAACAACTTCGTCGTGATATTTTGCATCATTTTCTCCTGCTGTGAAAATTTCACTTTTATTTCCATGGAAGCCAGTTTTAAAGCGAACACGCAGGCCCGCAACGAGAGGCGCCTTTGCAGTAATAAATAAAATAAATGGCAGTTGAATTGTTTGCCATGTGGATGCGCACTTGGATAATGGAAAACTCAAGACAAACACTCGATGATGATGATGAAGATGATGATGATTTATGGTGTGATGATGATGATAATGATACGGGCCAAAGTCAGCGAGGATCCCCTCAAATCGATAATTTGATTTTGTGATACGATTACTGAGCGTATTTCGTTCTTTTGCATAAAGATTGTTGAATATAATACGAACCTAAGCTTTAAAACTTAATAATATTGGGCTGTTAATACTGGAATTATTCAAGAAACAGACGCCTTTTTTCGAAATAACACATTAAAGACTAAAAGTTGATGATTTACCTTGTGATTATAATGAATATAATGGCATCTGTGCTAAGTCATCAAATATTTTAATGCAATTAGTTTAGTTTGAGTTTTTGTTGTGATTACCAAGCGCAGCCAAGAATCCCTCAGCATATACATTGCTTAAAACAATATGAACCTATTGTTAAAACTTCATTACGATGGGACTATAAATGAAGAAGTAATTGAAGTTTCGACCTGTTTCACGAATTGAGCAAAAGGTATATTACTTTACTTATTCTTTTACTGCTTGGAGGAAAATCTAGAGATGATAAAGGCACCTTGTGCCTTAAGGATATAAAGGTGTATATATTTAGAGATATTTGTGTAGGTGGCGAGTGGTTGAGAAGGTGTTGATTACCAAAAGAAAACCAAAAATAAATTTTCCATTTACAACTCTATGCACAATCTGCTCCGATATCTAATCCCGTCTGAAGTTTACACACACATGTGTGTGTGTGCTCTTTTTGCTGAAATTGGAATTGCAGAAATGTCTTAGGGCATTTGCGGCAGAGAGAAACCTGACAACCCTAAGCCAATGCCACAATCTCTGACACGTCAAACACCTCGAGAGATGCAAAAACATTTCCTTCCTGGAATACATACACACACACACACACTTGACAAACAACAAAACGCAAAGGGCAACGCTTTGGAAAATTTAAATAAAAATCGTGTTGGAGCGGAAAATGCACTCACAGCGGAAGGGGGAGTGTCTAGGGGGGCGTGTAGTGGCCTGGAGGCAGGGTAAGGTAGGCGGCATCGGGGCAAAAGAGTCTAATAAAATGCGCATTATTGTGAATTCGCCATGCACAGCCACAACAAGAGTGTGTGTGGCGTGTGTGGAGTGTGTGGCACCACAGCCAGTTTGCGTTGTCGTTAGTTGTTGCAACTTGCAAGCGAGCGAATGCGATGTGGCGGCCTTCACCTCAAGCGTTGATCGGGGCCAGTGTTGTAAAGTGACGACAGATGCGATTTGCTGACAGCGCAACTACGTGTGTGTGCGAGAGTGTGTGTGTAAGTGGAATTTGCGCAATTTGTGTAGTGACTTATGCTCATGCCCCACAACAACAACTGCAACAACAGCAACAAGTTTTGTATGGAATAACAACAAGCAAATTTTGCTGGCGATCTCTTCTCCTCGTGCTCGCTTACAAAGTAAACAAAAGTCGCCACAGTCTGCGGCGCTCTCTGCGGCATAAAAAGCCGGTTGTTTGTTATTAGTTGAAGCTCCCCCCCGCACTCCCGGCCTCCGCAACCTCCTCAACTGCTCTTCCCCTTTTACCTGCCCCTTTCACTGCGTGTTCTTCAGCACACTGGCATCACCCATTGCTGACCATATGCGGGTCTGTGCTGCTGTTTGTTGCCCCTCTCTCTCTCTCTCTTTTTCTTTGCCACTTTTCTCTTCTCTCTCCCTCTCTCTCTTTCTGTTGCTAGCCATGTTGCGTTTGTTGGCCTCTCTTCGGCTGCAAAAGTTCACTGCACCGCAACGCGGCCTGCATCTGTGGTCAGTCTTCGCGTCTGTCTGTCTGTCCATCTGTCCATTTCAGTCTGTCGATCACAATCAGTTTACGCTTTGCACACTAAATTGAATGAACAGCCATTGATCATCAGCCCCAACTCAGCCCCAAGTTCCCCTTTGCAGAGCCTCAGCCTGTTCGTGTTTGTCTGTCAATTAGTAGTTGATCTCTCTCGACTGCTCTCTCTCTCTCTCTCTCTCTCTCTCTCTGTCACACTAACTCTGTCCCTCTTTTGCAACACTGGTGTTTAGTTCGTTACACTCGGCACATGTCAACAGCTGTAGCCCTTTGCTAATAGCCGATTTCCGTTTTGGACAAGTCTAAACAACACCATCATCAAGTATTTATTATGCGCTTCTACAGAGACAAAAATTTACAACTGTATTGAATGTACATTTTAGAATCTTACTTATTATATATATTTTTTCAATATTAAATAAACTATTTAAAATATAAAAATTTGCGTTACAACAACCTACACATTAATTTGGATGTTTATGACGCATTTTCTACAGTGTACCGCCTTTTATCAGCCATAAACTTTTAGCCGGAACTTGAACTTGTGTTAACTATCAGCGCGATAAGATTGTCTGAGTACCAACAACAACAACAGTAACGATAAGCTATTATTTTATGGCTCAATTTGCAATCCAAGAATGAATTGCATTGTCTTGTACCATATCAAATAAAACTCTGAGCTGATATAAAGGTGTACCGCATGATATGATATATGAATCAGTTGGCAGATTTAATCTAGAAGTGATCAGGTTGGCATCATGATTGTAAATCATATTGGAAGTATGGCATGTTCTGCATTATCTTGTGACTCAGCTGGAGCTAACATATGTTCAATTTAGTTTTCTTCTCATATATTTTTTGGGGTGTCTTCATAAATAACACAAGTCTTATCAGAGAAGCCAAGCCAAGAAGTGCACACGCTAATTGCAACGTGCCATAAAAAAGCTAAATAATAAGTTCCGACAAGTTGGTTTTCGAAGCACTCACTGCACTTGACATCCAATGTTGTTCTTTAGCTTCTTTTTAGGTCTGCAGAGGGTTACTTTGTACAGACGTTGCAAATGGTTTATTTGGTTTTTGACTCTCAGTTCTTTATTTGGTTGCGGTTCGTTTTCTTCTGGCACTGCTGCTTCCTCCTCTTCTACTTCTTTGTAACTTTCAAGCTGTCACATTCTGTTGTTGTTTTTCTGTCTGCTCTGTCTGTGGTTTGTTGTTTTTGTTTACTCAAAGATAATTAGTAATTCTGTCACGCAGTATTCCTATGCCATTCTTTTGAGCTCTGTTGGTTCTCGATTTCTTTACGCGTCTTTGATTAACTTTTCATTTAGCCACACACACACTCACACTACATAGATACGCATTCTATAGTGCACATATTTCTGGTGAAATGTAAGTTTTATATATTTTTTGTAGAAGTAAAGAAAGTGTTGGCCAAGAACGCAATTCCATGATCGACCACACTTACTATAGATAGCTGCCCAAAACGCCATAAAGTATACGCTGCCTTCCTTCTCCACTTCCCTCTCTCTCTCTCTCTAGTTCTCGCTGAAGGTCTAGGCCTCTTAACTGTCATTGAACAATTTAACTGGGTTAGTGCTAGAAAGTTGTCACAATGGGCCTCTCTTTCTGTGTGTGTTTGTGTAAGTGTTCTGGGTAGGGTTTCTGTTCAGCTATTTTTTTGAGATTGTCTACAATATTTATGTCTAAGCGGCTCTCCATTGTCGGCTCTTGTGATAAACGTTCTGCTAAGGTAATAAAGTTTTTACTAACAGAAATTGTAGCTAGCTTTATGTGCATTTATAATAGTTTCAATTGTTGAAAGCGGAAAAGGTTTTGGTTATGTCTTAAGATTAAAGTAAAACTATTTATAATATATTCTATATAAATAGGTATAATATCTGCCTATTTCATGTACCTCTTTCTGCCACTCCTTTCTGCTTCTTTTCTGCATACTCTTCCCCCTCTTTGCTTTCCACTTTCTGGCTTCGTAGGTGGCTTCAGTTTTCTGTCTAGCAAATTGTCGTTCGCGGCACGCTTCATTTATTTTGATGGGCAATTATGCAAATGGTCCAATGGCTTCCATCCCCACAAAGAGAGGCCCTTTGAGTTGCACGTTTGATCTGCTGCTGTTACCCTAAGCAGACTACAATCATCATCATCATTTGATTCGAAGCTCTTCTAACTTTTAATCACTTGTGTCTTCTGCGATGAATGTATTTTTGGTGTCTTAATTGCAAAATTATTAGCATTTATTGTGGCAATGTTTGGCAATTGAAATAAATTGCTTCAACTCGCTAAATCTAGCGAGATATATAAGCTCATCCAATGGCAATTGAGACCGCAAAAGATACGCGTACTAGGCGAGATAGAAAGATACAAGATTTTAAGTGATCCATTCGAACGGATGCGTTTCTGTCGCTGGCGCCATGCGGCCAATAAAATGTTTATTTTTGCACACGACAAAACGAACAAAATGACGAGCAAGTTTCATAATTGAAACAGCAAATGTGCCAGCAGGCCGAAATACTGTATAATGAAATATATTGCTCTCTGCGAGTTGTATATCTGAATATCAAAATGTTATTGAAATCACAATAGATAATACAATAAATACTCTTTTTATACCCTGTAAATATACACAACTTTTTGTTTTCTTTGTCAAGAATTTAGACCTGCGGGCAAGTGATGAATCTTTTGGAAGAATTGAATAGAATCGCATACAACAAAAAAGTTCCCCATAAATTTTAATTGCTGAGAAACGCAAAACGACATTTTCAATCATTCTTAATTTTATTTCTTTGTTTATCACACTTTCAATCGCCTCATTCTTCTATTCTGCCTGCATAATTTCTATATATTTTCTATATTTCAATAAATTCTTATGTTTTGAGTGTTTCTCTTCTCAGGTTTGTTGTTTTTTGAGCTGTCAAAAAAGTACTAGCAAAATTTGCTGACTATTTTTAATGTTTGCCTGCCCTGCCTGGCTGATGCTGAGGAATTTCACTTGCCTGAGTAAAACATCGACTGCATTTTATGTGGGATTTGTCTGCTAAACACTTACATAGGGGTGTATGTAGGGGGCGGTGTTTTTGAACTGGTAATGAGGTTACTTTTGCCATACTTTGGCCATCTTGGCTGTCACTTAATGTGCAAATAGATTTGTCATAAGCAAATTGAATGATTTCATATTTCACTTGCAGTGAAATTAAACAAATAAAATGCTGTTTCTGAGATATATATTCAGTATTGTTGACTTAGTATAAGCAAACTTGTTGATCTTCTAAGAGATTTTTCTGTTCATGCAAATTTGTTGATGTTCTAAGAGATTTTTCTGTTGTGATCTTCAAAATTGAAATGTATATGTTGTGCTATAATCCCATTGTATCTTGTATCTTGTTGAACCTTTTCTGCTGTTTATATTTTTCGACAATTGAAAATAGTCAAAAAAGTGTAAACTAACTTTGTGCAAATGTATGTAACAGGCAGAAGGAGGCGTGGGATACCCCATAAAGTACTCGTATATATATTCGTGCTCAGGATCACTAGCTCAGTCGATTGAGCTATGTCTGCCTGTGTGAAAACACAGATCTCAGCTATTATGAAAGCTAGAGATGTACAATTTGTCAGGAAGATTCCTGTATACTATACGCTGATCAAGTTTATTTAAAGTGTTGGCCACTCCCACAGCCCTCGCAATTCAACAATTTAATTTTTGAAATCAATTTGTAAAATTGATACAACTTTCTCACTTTAACATAAATTAAGCTGAATAAAATATCTACGTATTCTCTTAATTTCAATTATCCGATCAATAAACACAGAAGTTATTTAAAAAGGTATGAGCATAACTTCAAGTGCTTGTGTCAACTAACAAGGAAGGCGAGTGAGCGCGAGCGGCATCTGTTAAGAATAATTAGAAAGCGCGCACATATGTTTACACCGCAACGTGGGTCGAAGGGTATCCCACTGTCGCGTGCCGCTCGACTGTTGCTCTCGTTTATAGTCAATAATGCCATAAAAGAACTTGAACATGTTTTTTGTGTTCCATTGAATATTTTCCTACTCTATAATCGAAATATCTTTTTTTCTTCGTTTCAGGCTTAGCAAAGTTTTCTTACAACGCCTTTTTATGGTAAGTTTTATTTGTAGTACAACGGAATTTCTCCTTTAGGCCGCACCCAGCAATTTTATCGAATTGCCATCGATTTTATGACAATAAAACTGCATTGAATATCAAGTATTATGTGTGTTATATATGATACATACAAATGCACATTTACCATAAGTTAATGCCCAAAGAAAGTTGCAACTACATTGATACGATGGCTTTAAATAACAGTAAGGAAATAACCAATTGGTTTCAGTTCTTTATATACGAGTATTGGAACTCTAGAAAGAGAATATACTGTTTGCATTATTCCCAATTTTCTGCTCTATATAAATATATAGTTTAATTGTTGCTATAAATCAACAGTTTGACTTCTCGACATTAATGCGCTCCAGTTTGATAAACTTTATGGCCAAGCGCCAGTTCAAAGTGCACGAAACGTGCGTAAAATTAACAAAGAGATAGAAACAGACATGAACATATACAGATGCACATTATATAGAAATACATTCATACATATGTACATACATATAATTTATGGCGTCTCGAATCAGCAGCGAAATAGAGCGTAGGATTTAAATTAGTTGTTGTGCTGAAATGAAAATTCTATACCACACACACACACACACACAGAGACACACAATTAGCGTGTGGCCGCAGCGAGAATCAAAATGGGAAAAATAAGAAGAAGTTTTTCACTGTTATGAGTCTGTCTCCTATTTGACCACAAAGAAAACAAAGTCCAAAATGATGTGTCTAAAAATGAAACATTTAAAATTGCTACCAAAAAACTAAAAAATAAGCAAGCAACACTTGACTAACAGATACCCTGCCTGTCTCGTCTGCGTTTTCCCTAAGATCACACAGCAATGTAATATGCCCAGTTATAGGCAGTTTACAGGGTATAAAATGAACACAAATTTCGGTAAGGAGAATAAAAGCCACGACGCGTTGCCAACTGCAATCAAAATTGAGTTATACTGTAACACATACATACACACAGACATATGCTATATACAACACTTGTACATACACACACATGTCTGTAGATATTGTATATACTATGGTATATTCCCTTTTTTTTTGTTGTATTGCATGTAGAACTGTAGAACGCTAAAAATGCGCCACAAAAATAGAGCAAGGCATGTAGAAATGAAAGAAATTAGATGAAAATAGCCGCTATATAAATATATAGAATGCTATACAACACACACACTCACATATACAAACTTGTTGAGGAGATATTTGTGCTAAATTTGTGAGTTTGTGTCGAGGGTTCCATCCTATGGCGCGCGCCTTGGCAGACAGGAATTCTATGGGAATTGAATATCTAGACTAGTGTACAAAATAAAGCTGTTAGGCTAAAGTTGTCTATAGTATTTTCTTAATACTCACTTAATGTTGTTGCTACAAAAAGTGTTGTATAATGAAGTATTAAGAAGCTGCTAAGTAGAACATCTTATCTCTTACATATATTTTCCTACACTGACTTTAGAGCACACATTCTAAAGTAGTTATTAAACAGAATTAGAAATACTATTCTAAAATATTCTTATTACCTTTTTACTATCATTGATACACTTCATTTATACGATATTAACAGCATGTCTATATTGATGGGCAAATTTGTGGTTTACTAGAAGAAAGTCACATTGAGAAGTTATAAAACGCGCAGCATGTGAATTTTCTTTCGTTCCACATTTGTTTCTCTGTCTATATCTCTATAACTTTCTATAAATTTACGAGTTGTGCATTTAAATTGTCAAGGAAAAAGACAGTTTTACCTTATGATTGCGGTGCTATTATGATATGCATAATAAACAAACAAAATATGCTGTTTATCGTAGTATCTGGTAGTTTTGTCTTGCTTTACAGACACGTGTCTGGAAAGTCAACTTGTTGCTTAAAGCTTAACCACAAACAATATAAGCGGAGACCCAAAATTGTGTGTTTAATAAACCCCACAGTTTCTGATTGACAATTAAAGAGGGCCCTCCAACCATACACAGACAGATAGACACACAAACACATATACAGATTTCAACATTTGTTTTGGTCAAAAAGTTCCCAAAAAAGGTTTGAATGTGTTGCTTGGTTCTGGGTCTCTGAATAGCGCTCGTCAACTTGTTAATAATGTCGTCTTCGTCTTCATTTTCGTCTTCGTTTCCTCTTCTTGTTCTGCTTTTTTTTTGAGCAATCTCTATTCCATCTTTGTTGTTTGTTTTTGCGCCTTTTGTCCTCTGGCATTCCTAGCAGTAGAAAAGGTTTTAAAATACCTTTGTGCAAGATATCTGAAGTGTGTTGAAGCTACCCTGCAACTTCATGCGATAACTATAGAACAATATCTACAGTATACTATCTTTTATTATTATACATAGTATATATTCACGAGTATACGAGTTTAGCTATTCAGTTTAGTTACTATTTCAAATTATGAAGTTTTTCTATTTGTACACAGTTCGTTATACACTATCCAACTGGCATTACAGGGTACACAAAGTTATGATTAAATGTAAACGCAAAGCCCTAAAGTAAACGAATCTAACTTTGGAATGTATTTTCCTGGAATTTGTCATAGTCTGTGTGGCTCTTTTCTATTGTGTCGACCTGCTAAACATGCAACGGAAGAGTTTGTAGGACAGTGTACATAGGGATTTACATAAAAGTACCTTTTTGTGTATGTTTTGAAAGTGCTAATTGGCAACAGCTACCAATGACATCATGAGAAAGTAAAGAGAATTGCTGTAACTGAACCTTATTATGCAATATAAACCTAATTGATATTTTAAAAATGCATGAACAATATTTCACGGCCAAGAAAATGAATGGGGAATTGGGATTAAGAAGAGGTCGGAAGAGCACAATAACCGCGCCAGCAATTGTCAATGGGAAGTGGCGGCATGACGAAGAAGTAGGATAATAACAATGACGATGAAGACAAACACGTTGTTGATGATGATGATGACGACCGCAAAATATGTAGGTAGTATGTTCATGACTTTGCTGCCGCCTCTGCCTCTGGGGCACTCACTCTCCTATATAAACTACTTGACAAACAGTAGCAAAATTGTTCAACTTCATTTGCTGCCTCATTTTTTTGGTCGTTGTCGTGTTTTACCCTCATCGCGTCATCTGCTTCTCTCTTCTCGCTTATCTTGCTTCTTTTTATTTTCTATTTTGCGCATAAGTATGGTAAACATTACATTTTTCTCATGTAAATTCCCACGCATCTTTCTTCTTCGTTTTATAATAAAAATAATAATGATTTTCTTCACTTCTTTGCGGTTTGCCTTTGCTCTGTGGAAACCCAGTAGCCCTTCAATCTGGGGGCCTTAATGCTTTTAATGACGTTTCCTATGAGTTCACAGAGCTAACTGATTAGTGCTCGGAAGGGGCTAAGAAGAGAAAGATGGAGAGGCAGAGAGATTGCTTGATAAGTTGAAGTACCAGCTGTGCATGGATTTTATAGGAAAATGTATTTCGAGCCCAACATGAACAACTTTTGTGTATCTTGCGTTTTGCTTTTATTTTTATGATCTTTTGCATTTCACGTGGGCTGTTCTCTCGAGAGAGTGGTGTGATCTAGCTGATAAGAGAAGAAAGGTTCAGTCTACCTAACCTATGTAGTATACTTGTTAATATTTCTTGAAGAGCTGCTCGCTTGGGGCAGACAAAGTTCAGAAAGCGGGTCATTCATTACTCAGTCAGTTCTTTTCTTTTTTTATTCTCTTTTGATTATTTCTTGGCCAAATTTAAATTTATATGCAAGTTGACAAGGCAAGGTTTTAGTGTTTGCAGATTTCTTCTTGTTGTTGTTGTTGTTGTTATGTTTGATTGTGGTTTTAAGTTTGGGTTGCGGTAAAACGTTTATCTCGTCACCTTTTGCTTGGTGACCACAGATGCTTAAATTGCGTTAACTTCTGAGAAAGACCTTAAAAATCGCCGCAAATAATGTCAATCTTTGCATATTGTATGGTATATAAAATGCAAAAAACCTATTGAAAATCAACATTTGTGCGAATGAAACGGAAATGTTTTCGATCTAAAGCTTTAAATTGAAGTCTTTCAGTTCAACTCTTTCCCAATTCTTTCACTCCAGCTCATTAAATGTGAATGCAAGGCTGTGTAACCGCAAATCATCATTGCCTTATTGTTGTAGGTAGAATATACTATATAGATATTGAACAATTTTTGGCATCCAAATTTGTAAAATCGCATGAATGATTCGATTCAATGAATGAACTGAATAATGCGCATGAGTGCGCAAAACAAAAGCAAATGTAGAACCCACAGCTCGAATGAATGGCCTTGGCAACTGTAAGAGACCCCACAAATTACCAAAACTGCAGTGGTGTAGCACTGAACGCGCTGATACCCTACATATTGCGTAGTTTTCTCTACCGTGCGTGATGCGATAGAAATGATTTGAAATGGAATATTTTGAATGAACTTTATCAATGTTAGGTAAACATAAACTTAAATATTTATAACTTTTATTGTTTGCCACGACATCAACTATCTACTGTCTACATACTTGGTATACCCTCTTTGTTCATTTTTCCTGGGCATAAAAACAAAGAAAGAGTAACAGAAATCAAAACTGACAAAAATAAATATTACGAGTGCAATTTAATATTGTAAAAGGCTTTCTGAGTAAGATTATCAAGCCAATTTGCATACCTTTAATACCCCGTACTCAAGGGGTGTTTACTGGTCTATACAAAGTGCAAGTGTATTAAATAAGGCTTTCGATTCGGGTAGAGTTTTTAAGTAAGTCAATCTATCGTTGTGTAACGTTACTGGATATCTTACAGTCGATTGCTTTTGGCTTTAGTAATTTCCACTTGTTCTTTACTTTTTTTTGGGCGTCTCTCTCTGTTTTTGACAAGCTTTTGTGTTGCGTTCTTTGAACGGTTTTGTTTTTTATTTCACTTTTGCCTCGTTGACTTTTGGCGTTTCAATTAAATTATAAAAATAACAATTTGCTAATTTTCATATCTTGTATTGTGTATCTGCCAACAAGATGTTAAGCATTACGTTCTTCTTGCCAACGATGATGATGACGAAGCTGGTGATGATGATGTTGTTGATGATGATAAGCTCGTTCTTTGTGGTTGAAATTAACCGTGGGCGTTTGTTTTTTTGCCTTTACTTGGTATGCAACGTATAGTAAGGTGTATATATCTGTATATATGTATAATATGTATATATTGGGGGATTTTCATATATTATATTTGAGGTTGAGGCAAAATGAAATTACTCGATATTTCAAGAGGTATTTATTGTTTGCCTGGACTGACAGTTGCTGCTTAAGCAAAGTACTTGTAAATAGGCTAAATATAATGGTTCTTTTCTCGGTTATTATACAATGATAAACGTTGCTTGCTTTCTTTCCTTTTGTATGGGCGTGTTTTACCTTTGGGAAATTATCAACTTGAGTACCTTCTGCAGAGTTGCAAAATGCTGATGCCAAATAACCCAAATCTGTCCATCAAATTGTGTAAAACTCTCTGAATTTCTGACAGCCTGACATTCCCTACGGCTACTGATATACTATATATGTATGTAAGTAGGAGATGCTTAATCCACCATAACTTGTACATAATTTACCTGTCAACTCTGTTCGAGCTGAAGTTGGAGGCCAGGCATGAGTCAGAGGCATGAAGAGAGACCTCTCTGTCTCACTGTCTGTCTCTCTGTCTGTCTGTCTGTGTGGAAGGTAATTTTAAAGGATGCGCTGATTAAAATTTACGCACAAGGTCATTGGCGATCTCTCGCCTTGCAACTATCAACCTCTGCCTCCCTCTCTTTCTCTCTCTCCTTCTTGGACATAAAAATTAATGCAGGGCATAAATATTGTGCAGCGAACTGTAGTTGTAGTTGGAGTTGGCAGTTGTTGTTCTTGTTGTTGTTGTTGGTAGTTGGCGCTGTGGCAATACCAGGCCAGGCCAGTCCATTTCCGTGCGCTTAATCAGCAACTTGGTTGAACTTGGTACGCTGCTCTGAGGTTTATGGCAATTGCTTTTGCAGCTGCATCGCCAACGCTTAGAAAAGCATGGAAAGGAAAACACACACGCACACACACACACACACATGGCACACACACGACTCATTTTTGTCATCATCAATAATGCCGACATAGACAAGAGGAGACTTTGCCTGCGGTTTTCCTGCCTGCCTGCCTGCCAGCTTGCATCTTACCTTTTGTTGCAAGCAAATTGGCACAATTTCTCCTTGCGGCCATTGCCGCAAAGCCATCTTATGTTGCAAACACACACACACACACAACGCCATGTGGCAAGAGAGTATCAACAACTGTTGCAGCAACAACAGCTGACACATCTTTCGGCTGCGGCTCAACGTTCAACATGCAACGTTCAATGTGCAACGTTCAACGTGCAATGCTCACAACACACTCACTTTCTGCAGATTTTCTACGATATTTAACATAAATTGCAAACAGCTCGGCGGGGCACAGCTGCTGCTGCGGCTGCTGCTGTTGGGCATAACTATTCGATTGGCGCGTTTGCCATGCATGCAGCAGAAGTGACAGTTGCCAGAGTAATCGATTATGATCGTTGCCACGCCCACTGGATCAATCAGATTCGATACGAAGAGTAGTTCGAATTGGCGCACTTTTTTTTATGGTTTGAGCTGAATATCATAAAGATCGAATGGGGTCACACTCTTTACTAAGTTGAACTGAATATCAATAGCGGGAGAGAGATCTAGTTTGAGGTGAATATTACAAAGATCAACTGGGTATATTCTTTTTTTTGATTGAAGTAAATATACAGAAGATAGAATGAGTATACATTTTTATAGTTTGAAATGAATATCATAAGAATCAAATATGGTTACACTTCTTTACTAAATTGAAGAGATTATTTGAGTGATCGATAAGCAAAGTTTGTGGTGAATATCACAGTGATCGACTGGTCATCTGCACTAGTTTAAAGTAAATTTCTATGAGATCGAGTGGACTTACAGATTGAATTGTCCTTTTGGTTCCACGTTAATTAGATTTTATGCGAAGAGATGAAATAATGGGCACACTCTTTTGATGTTTATGGTGAATATCATAAAACTCGAATGGGGACACACTCTTTACTTAGTTGAAATGAATATCGATATTGAGAGAGATCGTTAGTTGCACAGTTTGAGGTGAATATTACAATGTTCGACTGAAGTAAATATCAAAGAGATCATATAGGCACTCTATTTTAAAGTTTGAAGCGAATATCATAGGAATCCAATAGGATTACACTCTTTTCTTAGCTAAGGTGAATATTATATAGGTATAATATAATATAATATTATATGGTATATATAAGGATCGACTGGATATTCTCTTGCTCAAGTATTGTATGCTAGCTGATCATGTTTAATTATGATCTTGTTGCCCTTAAACAAGACAATTCATTATTCCATAATCAATAACAGTTTATTTAGTTTTCTGTAGGGTATTCACATGTCGTGTTGTTGAACTTCATTTGTTCCGTTTTTGTTTTTGGCAGGCGGGCGTTGCATGATCTTTAATCAAACAGTTAGTGGCGCCGCCGACGCAGATTGGGGTAATTGCAACCTTGATAGGCGTTGTCCCACTGTACTCTCTCTCTCTCTCTCTGGCTACCCTCTGCAACCCCCCCTCTGCTATATGCCCATTTTCCCAGTTGAATTTGAAGTGGGCTTTCTGGAGTGGAGCGCGTGTTGCGCGTTTCTAATGCAGCTGTGTCAAGGCGCTAACAAATTTATGTGGCTCAATATGCGTGTGTGTGTGAGTGTATGTGTGCTCCTATCTGTCTCTCTTGCCATCTTGGCCGCAACCTCTCTCTTTCTCTGTAAGCCAAGCTACTGTCTTGCGGCTTTAATTAACGGTGAACGGAAACTTATGCGCTTTTGTGTGCCATTTCTTCTTCTTCTGCTGCTCTGTGTGGCAACTGCGCTGCTTCTTTTTTGCTTCATTGTCTCTTCGTGTGGCCCCAACTGTTTGTTATACCCTATGCCATTGACAGAAGGGTATTTTAGGCAACCTAACAGTGCAATATAATTTATTTATAGATAATTTCCTAACTCTCTACACAGAGTTCTATCTACATCGATAAGTAGATGACTGGTAATGGGTGTCTGACAGTCGGGTGTGGTAATGTTTATTGTTTATGTTGTCTTAGGTTACTGAAAGCGTTGGTTCCGCTTTCGCATATTGCGCTTTTGCAGTTTTCAACTTTGTTCGTGTATACCCTGTATGTTTGAGAGGTATATTAGTTATTATTATGACTATGCATACTTGGAAATAAGTGCAATTGCACTAAAATATTAACTCTAACAGTGTTTGAAGTAATTTCATGGTTTCTGATCATTTACAGGGCATCCCTTGGCTGTACCTTGATTTGTTATGGTAAATTTGCCGTTAGGGCATAAAAAGGGCCTTCAATTTGTGGTTAGACCTATCGATATGACTTGCCTGCTTTTCTTTCTCTTTCTCTCTCTTTCTGTGTCTCTCTTCCTGTTTCAGTAACCTCTCAGTGGATTCTGTTTGTGGCATATGTCAATGGGTTTAATGCCTGACTGACTGCCTAGCGTCATAAAGAGGAAAGAGAGAGAGAGAGAAGAGAGGATAGTGGAAAAGAGAGTGGAACAAAAACTTGCGTGTATAGAACAATATACGATCGCTGTCAACTTTTGTAAACTTCCGGTTAGAGCGGCCTCTCTCGCTCGGCTTAGGCCATTAATGGATTTTTATGTTTACCCATCGTTCCAAAAAAAGAGCAACCAACCAGAGTCGACTTCCAAAAAAAGTCCACTAATGAAAGGGGCTGAACGAGCAGTTACCCTGTTTTCAGTACCTTAATTAATCATTGTCAAACTTTCGGTATATTAAATAAATATTCCCCTAGGAATAAGAGGAAGTCAGTAAAAATTAAAGTGAATTAAATAACTTTCTTGGGCTTTTGTGTAATAATACCCTTTTTGAACTTTATCATTCATACAGGGTGTCCACAAAGGTTTAAACAATATGCGTAATTCTAGGAATATGTATTTTTTTATTGTATTTTTTGTTTACAGACTCTTTTAAAATCGGTTAGTCTGTTGATTTTGGCTTATGACAGTCTCAGTTCGGGACTCTCTATTAATCATTGATAGCATTTCATTTCGATAAATAAGCAAAAGAAATGAAGAAAGACAGAGAGTCTTCAGTCACGTTTAAACTAGCATCGACATGTGTGTTTCAGTCTGTCAATTAAATTTGACAATTTGTACAAAAAGTCGTTTATCATTTTAGCTGAAATCACTTAAAAAATGCAAAATGCCAAAAATGGGCAATATATTCTAAAGATATATATGCTAAAGATACATTTATATTTGTTTACAACAAGATGGAAGTTTGGAGGATGAGCATATGCCATAATACAAAAGAAATCCATTGAGCTAGGTATCTTGGTCTCCCTCTCTCTCTACTTCTCTCCTTCTCTGCGTTTCATCTTCATTTTTATTTCCATCTTTTAACTTAGTCGGACAATCACTTTCGGCAATGCGCGCGCGGCACAAACTTTAGGTTCAATGTACCCCTCTCTTATTCATATTATAGTTCGTGCAGACGCCGCAAAGTTCATAATGATGATGATCATAATGCTGATGATGATGTGAATGTGTTTGAGTTAAACAAGAAAGAAGCAGAAAATAGAAAACACAAACTATTATGGCGACAATATGCACAGCATTGTCCTCGGAAAAAGCCATCAACAATGTGTACAAAATGATATGGACAATCGGCAGATAGTTGACAAATGGAATGGTCTGATGGGTGTGTGTCTCTGGGCCATAACTATAAACAAATGTAAATTTACTGCTAAGGGTCTTCATAAAGGTCTCTGCAGATGTTTTCACTCGTTAACTATTTCAATTTATATATATAAAATGTTGTTTACGTCAATGGTTTAGCCAATTATATGGAGAAACTTAACTGAATTTGCTTGCTAGATGGTTTCTCAATAGTTTTTCAATTGCAATTCACAAAAAATATTTGTAATCTTTGATGACTCAAGTGTTTTAAGATTCCTAAGATCTTTGTTACTATGTGCAAATTCGCCGCCTTCTAAAAATACAGTTAGCATGTTGTAGATGCGGCCCTGGCACTAATATAGAAGACTACGTTGATATGCTTTGTTATTATTTTCCTCATTGTTTTTGTTGTTGTTGTTGATTTTTGTATTACATTGCAAAATGCAAAACAATGGAACGCCATGAAATCATGTACACTAGACAACAAAGTACATCAAACTACAAGAGTGATGATAATTATAATTGTGTGCAGCGAAAATTGCAAACAATAAGACAAAACAAGTAAAGAAGGCAACTCACGACTCAGAGATACCCAGTAGCAGTAAAAACAAGCAGTAATGTGCATAAATGTATCAGTGTTATCAGAAGAGTACCCCCTAGTGATGTGTGCGGGGTATAACAGCATATTGCATCAGTCTCACGCACATGTTTCCTTTTTGTTCGACTGTTAATTTTCTTTAATTTGTGTTTACACGCGCACTTTTGTTCATTTCCTGCATTTCAATTGAATTAATTGTTTTATTGTGGTTGTTTAATTTTGCTTAGTTTTGAATGCACGCACGAAACTCGATGGGTAATTAAATTTACAGTACAGCCGCAAGTTTTTAACTAGCATTTGAAATGGCAACAGAAAAGGGAAAACCACAGAATGGAATTAATTAAGCATGTAATTACATGATTTGTGTACAAGAAATATCAATATACGTATAAATATACTAGTAGTAGTTCAATATATATGCTTTATATATCCACAATTAAAGGGTCATTGCCAGTTGGCTACTCAGCATAATAATGTTCTAAAAGTTGCAAATTTGTTTTGCAGGGCATTGCAAAGTCCTCTACCGAACCGTTTGAAAATCACAATTTAAATAGGCAGCTTATGTCATCGAATCATTTGCTGTGTGTGTGTGAATGAATAATATGGCTAAATGTGTTTTATTTCAAAAATTCACTAAACCTGCAAACGACATGACGACAAAGCGTAACAATGCGAATCGCAAAACGTTCCCGATCCCGAAATGATCTTGCTGCCATGATATAATGCAGCTGTTGCGATACAAAAGGCATCTGGTGTGGCATATTATTTAGTCGGCAATTGGCAATGATTTAAGCCAATTGAGAAATTCCTTTTGACTGGCTGAAATGATGCATATCTCTTAATTAATTCCTCTCGACCACGGCCAGGCAGGGTGCTCGCTTTGTTTCTATTGTAGTTCCCAGACAGAATAACATAGCTGTTCGAACCTGTTCGTGACATTGACGCAACATTTGGCTTTTAATCTATAGCTAGCAAATTATCAAAATATGCTAATTGTTCACCGCTCTCAAGTTTATTGGACAATAATTGCCTCGGATTAGGTAGGGAGAGACCGAAAGAGAGAGACAAGTATCTCAACAAAGTTCAAGTTCTTCATCTAATTGCTTATGCATGCACATAAATTATATCGAAACTGTAAATAACTTGCCAAAGTAGACGGAAGGCAGTTGGCTTAGGGGTTATCTTCCCTCTCAGATCTCTCAATTTTGCAATCAAATTTCTTCTCAAGGTCTTCTGCAGACGATTCTTTCTTGTAGAAATTAGCTGTTATTGGCTATTTCAGAATTTTATTACAGCATTAGGCTAATAGTTTTGATTACCACTTCACAAGAAACTCAAGATCTTTCACTATGAAATTTGAAAAATTTACCTTTTGATTAGGGTTTTTTATTCTGATTTATTGACTATGCGTCATTTCTATAAAGTTTCTTTAGCTCTTGGTTGGAAAGCATTATAAGCTTATCTTTCTATAAGTTGACGAATTATTAGAGTTGTTTTTCTTAAGAAAAAGCTAATAAATTAGGCAATGAACTGTTGCAGACATTAGCTATTTCGACTAGCAGATACTCTTTATGTACTAATTATTATAAATTAATGAAAATGAATTAGATAAATATATACTCTCACACTTGTTACTAACAGGGTATTAGTAAAAGAAAAGTTGAGTGAAAGAAACATTGGTCACCAATTGCCTTTCACATTTCAAACATTTACAACGAGCCCCAAAAATCAACCAAAAACCGTTGTTGCCCTGCTCCGTAAACCTCATTGCTCGCCCCTGCCGTGGCACACCCCACTTTGGGTTCGACCGGCACAGTTAAAAGTGTGAATTGTTTGTGTGAGTTGTTTATAGAACTTTTGCTGTTACTCTTGTTGTTGTTTATTATTACGATGACGAGGGGAACTGCGACTTGGCATTCCACAATATTCCTGCACGTATATTTATTAAACTCAATGTATTTTGCAAAAAATGTTTACAGAGCTCGATACAAGCGGGGACCAGCTGCAAAAATATTCGATCCAGCAAAACAATACAGTATTTTCTATATACCATATATGGCCATACCCAATATACAAACACAAATATCTAGATACATATTTACTTTTACCCAAATGAGATGCAGAATGCGTAAAAAGAATATATATAAATACTATAACAGGGTATAATGATGTGCTGCTGTTCTTATTCAGGGCCAGTGGGCGTGACATACGTGAATGTGGAACAAATATGTCAAACACAGAACACTTTTATTGTTTATATGTATGTGCGATATATGTATACGCATTTATTTTTAATGCTGATGCTTTTTTTATGGCTGATTTTCCACGGAAAAAATGAATAAACAAAATCAGAAAAATAAAGCGAAAAATCACACACAACTTTCTCATTTCAGGGTCGTCATCGTCATCGCATAAAAATAAACATAAATAAAACAAAATTGCATTTTCATTTTTGTCACACAACAGTTTAAAATCTGAAACAAATTTACTTAAAAGTTCAATGAGAGAACAAAGTGTGATATAAACGGAATTGAAATTGAAAATGTTGCAGAAATAAATTTAAACAACATTTTTGTTTTACGGCGAATTCATAATACCCTCGACGAAGTGTGTAGAAAACAATAGACAACATTAATCGTACATGCATAAATTAGTGGAATCACATAAATTAGCATAATTTTCTATTAAACAAAATTGTTAAATGTTCAAAAGTGTTTAAAACAACAACAAGTTGTAGTTTAATGACTTTTCCAGCTTGTTGAAATGAGACATTGATGAGAGACCCTCACAGCGAGAGCGAACCATTCGCAAATTTGATTGAGCATTTGTCAATTTCGTTTTCGAGACGCAATCAATTTAAATGCTACAACATTTCATAATTTATTTTGTATTTTATGCGCTTTCAGCTCGGCTATAGTCATGTGTATCCATTAAATTGCCAAAATTTTGCCCATAGCTGTAAAATTGCTATACTTAACGGCAGTAGAAGCACATTTTTGCGGTACCCTTTGTATTATATCATCCGCAAAAACCAAAAAGAGACTTAACAAAGTTATGAAATTTTTGTCGATGATTTGTGAGCAAAAAAACTGGAGCGCTTAAATTATCGAACATTA
This sequence comes from Zaprionus davidi, assembly GCA_018903715.1. NCBI lineage: Eukaryota > Metazoa > Arthropoda > Insecta > Diptera > Drosophilidae > Zaprionus > Zaprionus davidi. The sequence goes on from JAEIGL010000003.1 coordinate 8,769,022, forward strand.
TATTATACATATGTATAGTATGGTTTATATGGATACATATATAAAAACGTATTATAGTTTGCTCATTGCAAACTGACAAGTTCAGTTTAGACCCTACAAATCCCTATTGTATTCCCTTGTACTTGTCATAAGATGTCTGCTTAGCTACCCACATTTAATACTCCAGAGGCATCAAAACTATGTCATGGTTAGATCATCTACATAACTGTACAATTTGCACGTACTTATATTAGCACATTTGAGATTGTGAAAAACTTGGGAAAAAAGAAAAGAAAAACGCAAACTTTTTAGCTGAAGACTGAGAAAATCTCAAGATATTTAGACTGTACAAATAGGTCGAAAATTAGCCAACCTTGCTAACTGTAGAACAGATGATCTTGTGTAAATTTAAAGATGATCTTGAATAAAAATTGACTGCGAAAATATTATTGTTTACTTTGCGAAAAATCAACAAAAATCTTCTTTCAAATTTTCTCTTTTTCACGACAACTATAGCTGATTGCTATAATTATCTCGTAAAAGCTGTGCTGTATAGCTTTATTGTTTTGCAATGATTATTGCATGTGGATTGGAGGTTAATGGGTCAAATAAGTTATTGCTTAACTCGAGACATCGCTCTAAGTTTTAGTTTCTGTTTTGATGAGGCGTGAGCAGCTTCTTCCAACTGCTGCGAGGTATTTTTATTTGCGCTTCTAACTAAAAGCTGTAAATTAACGGATTACCAAAATCAATGGCTTCAGGTGGGGTTTATTGGTTAATACATTAAGTTTTAATGGCTTTGCACAACTTAGAGTGGAGTTGGTTGTTTGATTGCGTATAAGTGATAGGCTACCTGAGTTTTAGCTCCGGGTGGTAAAGCCATAGAACAGAAGTTAAGTACTTAAGTACAACACATCGCACTGTGGATGCGCTGCGGGGCTGCGACCACGCCTCTGAATGGAAGAAGCTGCTATTATAATTATCTCACTATTAATATTAAATGCGCGCTCGATAGTACAAAACCATTAACCCAATTTTGAAAGCTGCTTTTAGTACTTTAATCTCTTGAGCTGTTAATGTTTATGAACATAAGAAACAATAATGATTCAAATCTTCAGTTATATTTCAACTAAATCTTGATTTACCAATTCTTCTATTTACAGAGAACCCAACGAATACAATACAACAAACCTCCTAGACCCCTACTCAGCTAGACAATTTCTAATAAAAGGTAACTGAGAATAAAAACTCTACTTGACGGTGGTATACCCACTAGTTAAATACAAAATTGATGTTGATATCAATGAAAATGTTATATCGATAAATATTATATCGTTATAAATATCGCAATTGTCAATTGTGTTAGAAAAATCCATATGTAAAGTAAATAATCGGACATAGAAATAAGATAATAATATACAAAACTTGCAAACGTTACGTAATAATGGAGTTGACTACGTTGGGACTTTAAAATAATAATGTACTGTCATTGTCATATCGATATTTTACGCTCATATCGATATTGTATGCTTGTATCGATATAATATCTATATAATATGCTCGTATCGATGTTATATGCATATTGTGCTCACATCGATATAATATCAATATCATATTTTCAATTACATATGTTAATAGCGATATAATATCGAAATATCATTGTCGTATCGATATAATATCGATATATCATTGTCGTATCAACATAATATCGATATAATATGCTCTTATCGATATTATGTTGTATGCTCATAGCGATATGATACCGATATGTCATTGTCGTGTCGTTACAATATCGACTACCCTTTCTTAATTTCTGGCATCTCTGTTTTAAAAACACCTACTAATTTTTCTTTTTTCCCAAAGGCTTTACACCTTAAAAATAATGAACCGAAATACCCCGTAAAAATATTTGGTTTTGTAGAGGGAAATTGAGAAAAACTTTGACCACAAGGGCCGTTAATCAAAATGCATATATCATAAAAATAAACGCGTAGTTAACACTCGCGCGCACATGGCGCATTGCATCATTAGCGCTAAATCAGTGTGCAGCAGCAGCAGAGCAGCAGCGAGAGGTGGTGTCTCTATGCAGGTACCTGTACCTGCCACAAAGTATCTGGCAGATAGTTGTGCACTTGGATCTCAATAGTCGTGGAACGCAACAAGTGAAACGGCGTCAAATTGCATTTAAATTGAATGAAATTAATTTGACATGCAAGTTGTGTATATGTTGAGTCAGTTTTCTCTGTATGTCTGTCTGTCCCACTGTATGTTTGTCTGTCTGTCTGTCTGCCTGCCTGCGCGATTGTTGTAGCTTTCAACAAAGCGTTATAGTTACACGTGTACACAGTTACATATACAGATGCACAGATAGATACATAGAGATTCATCTGTAAGATACATACAGCCAGATGAAAGCATCGCCTTCTCGTTGCACATGTCGAGCGAAAATCAAAATGACAGCGCAGCCCAGTCGGCGGGACCGGAGAACCCCCGGGACAGAGATAGGCACCAAGATTTGTTTGTGTGTGTGTGGGGAGGAAGGGATAGGAGGAGGTTTGCCTATAAATAGTCCCAGAAATAATCTATGCCTAGCTGCCGGGCTGCTAACCGTACAATTGTATCTAATTCTGCACCGCGTATCTATATATGAAATATTTTTCATCAATTTTCTTCGAAATAGGCTTTCCCCGTTGCATTTTCTATTGCGTAGGCGTAGGCAGCGAAGCTCTCTCGCATTCTTTTTCTTTTTTGCAGTTGATTTACATCATTTATTACACTTTTCTGCCAGCTTTTTCTTGTTTCCTTCGTCTTTCTCGTAATTTCCTAATAAATAATAGAAAAAGTTTTGGCGCCCGAAGTCTTTGAATCGGTTAGGCATCCATTAAAGATGTATCTCAGCTGCAGCCGAGTTTGTTTGCTTGTGGGCTACCAAATGAATGAATTATTGTTTGTCCTACTCGTATGTGTTTTCTTTGGCTTCCTTTCTAGTCTGCAGTCACCCTCCCCCCATTTGTTCTATTTTTTTGGGGGGTAATACTTTGTAATCACAATCAAATAATTTGAACTTCAATGGGGAAACATTTTAATGCATTTCTATTTGGCTTATATCTTTGGCTAACGTTAGAATGATTGGAATCATTTAAGATTATCTTTCTGTGGAGTTTTAATAGATTACAAAGGTTCATTTAACCGTTCCTAGCTCTTTCTCTTATTGAACTGATCAAATTTTATTTAATACTTGAATATGTTCACAATTGTTATGATGCATAGTGTATATAAAGTACTTTGGACCCTTTGGTATTGTTGTAATAAAAAGGTCAGCATGCGTGTAACTAGCGAGCGCCTCTCTCGGCGCTTCTCAACATATGCAAATGTCATGGAAAAATTGTTAAAGATGCAACGAAGCATGCAGGTTTGCCAGCGCAACCTCCTGCAACTCCCATCTTCATCCCATCCCACCTCTCTCTCTGTCTATATCTCTATAAACAATAGCACTCTCGGCGTAGGTTGATTCACACGCATAACGCCCAAAATTGCAAGCAAAGTTAACTTGCAACATTCGCATGACAGCGCCACCTAGCGGCCTGTGAACCGAAAAACGTTGGTCTATTGTTAAGTATTACCTCGTGTCATGAATTACACTTTAGCTGCGGTTTAAATACCCTGTGTTTAGAAGGAAAGTGCATAAAGTTGCCTACCAATTATTTACTACTATATGATAAATTATGTATATACAATATTTGATTATAATCGTATCATAGAAAGTTGATGAAAGTTTAAGCTTAAAAGAATCATTTCAAGTATATAATAATTAAATAACAATTATTTTCCTACTATAGGATACAATATGGTTAATTATATATTTAATTATAATCGTATAATAAGAAGAACAAAATATTCTAGATGTTGAAGAAAGTTTAAGCTTAAAAGAATCACTTCAAATATATAATACATTAACTAGCCGTCTTTTAGGTTCGTTTTATAATATTTTACTGTACGTACATTCTTCATCTTTCATGGTGTTTTTTCTCCATCTCTGTTGCCATGTGCGCGTAATCAGGGTGTAACAATTACGCGTCTTAAGTTGCGAGTAGACTCGCTAGATGGCCAAAAAGATACTATCTATAGCTACATTTATGTATGTACATACATATGTATATGATATATGTATATGTATGATATTTTGATGGTGGGGTTTGTAAGTTGAGTTTGCCGCGCCCCGTCACGTCTCTGTTCTCATTCGAGCTTCAGGCCGAATCGCATCGCATCGCATTGAGTTGCGTTGCATTGTATTTTTTCTGTTTTATTGGAACTTGGCATGTGAGAGTGCAAGAATATGTACAATATATACATAATGTGTGCATAATATGTGTTTGTTTGTGAGATAATTTTGAAATTATAGACAAATCAGCTTGGCAACTCTCCCCCTAAGTCTCCGTCTCCGACTGGCCTTTGTTTCTAGATTCTTACTTAATTTCAACTTGTGGTTGCGCTTTGCATTTGATTCGATTGTGCTTTGCTTCATGCCTAATTAAACGCCATAAACTTAGTTGCAGCAGCGCCATCTGTGGGCTATATTATTTGCGTTTTCACATCAGTTTTTCACGTCGATTTTACTTGCAATTTCAATCAATTTTTGTAGAATGTTCAATGAACCCGCACTTAATGTGGGTGTGCCAAAGAATCACAAAAAAAAAGATATACATATGTATACAAATAGATACGTATGTACAACGACCTCTTACAACATGTACTTATAAGATAAATGAGCAAATGGCATTTGCGACGTGTTTGCGGTAGGCAAATTGTAAACTATTATACAAATTGCCATCAAATGGGCATTATTTTGTACGCGAAAGGAACTGCCTGTCTGTCTGTCTTTCTGTTGCCACTTCGATAAGTTATGGCCAGCGATTTGCAATCGATAACTTGTCTGGAATGCCATATGCAGTTGCTGAAAATGTTAGAAAAACTGGCTTAAGAAGAGGTCAAAAAGGCCAAATTTGAAATTGAAAACCGTATTTAGCTTTTTTATAAACATTACTCACAACTTTAAACTGCTACTCTTTGCTTGCTAGGGATGGGTATCAGTATTGCCATATCGATATAATATTGAGTACACATATCGTACTTTAATGTATAGCATACTCGTAATAACTTGTATCTTTATTTTTCCTTTATTTTAAAATATTTCTGATATTATTCAAAGTATTATATCTCATATTTTTTTTACCTATTTGTGTTATTTTTTGATAGCAATATCGATATTTTCTTGCTGAAACCCATAACTGATTGGGGACTATAGCTAAACTGCTTGTCAAACTGTAGCGCTTGTTAATATGTGCTTTTCCTTTAGCTCTATAGGCTGCAACTGCTGATTTACTTAATTTGCAGCGATTTCCACTTACTTTTGCCAATCACTCGTTGTCGATACGATTTATATTTTTTTTTTTTTTTTTTTTTCTGCTATTCATTTTAATGGATACCTTCTCGTTGGTGCGCATCGTAGATAGCGTTGCCATATTGCCATATAATTTATGGCCATTGCTCAGTTTACATTGCTCTATGAGTGTGTGTGCGTGAGTGTGTGTGTGTAGCTGTGTGTATGACTTGCTTGAACTGTGTGCGCAGTTCCAATTGCAATCAATATGTACTTCATTTCAATTTCATTTGAACTATACGGATTAGCTTAGCCAGCACGAGTGAGATAGTAAGAGAGAGATAGAGAGAGACAGGAGAAGAGAGACAGACAGAGATCGAAATAGAGAGAGAGGTAAAGAGAGAGATAGAGGAACAGAGACGGGCAGAACAAGGTAAACAGAATTCAACGATCAATGATCGCGCAAAAAAACTATTATTTCCCCCTACTTTTGCTTTTGTTAATTTGTTGCTTTTCTTGCTGTTGTTGTTGTTCAACAACAACTGAAATGAAACCGTTTGGGGCAACGTATGTATATTTATATGTATAATAGAATTACATTTGCGAATGGCACTCGATAAGCAAATTGATTGAATATCATTCGTTTTACATGACTAAATAAACAAGGGGCGGATTTCCTCTACTATCTATAAGAGTAAGATATGGTGTCATTCACTTTTAAGTGTATATATATATATATTGTATATTCATTTCAAATTACCTTAAAGAGGCACCTACTATCTTATAGTATTGAAATATTTCATTGGCAATATTATGCAATTGAGGCTTTTGAACTTTGTACGCGAAATTTCTTTTACTCACAACTATTTTTTGCCTCTCTAACGTCATCAATAATCGCATTTCTGTGCTCTTTTTCTTTCTTTCTATTTCTCTCTCTGTTTTGTCTTTGATCATTTGCTGTGCTTGGCCTTCGCCGAGCATGTGTCACGGTCTCGTAAGCAGGAGATAGGCAGTGGGAGAGGGGGGTTGGAGGAAGGTATTCCCCGCTCTTGTTTTGTTCAATGTTCATTGCATGTTGCTATTTTTGGCTCATGTATTTGAATGAGCTTATTAACTAAACAATTGAGCAATTGTTTTATAAATATCTTTTAGTCTTTCTTTAAAATATTTGTCATCTATAGCTAAAAATAAACATGAAGAATTGGCAAAATTATAATGCAAGTCTGCCGTGACTAATGCGCGTAACTTAAGATTGATTATTAATTGGGGGAAATACAACTGCAACTGGTTTTCAATAGGAAAGATTGCTGTATATATGTATGTATGTTTAATAAATATATCTGTATTATCTTTATATCCATCTGTTCTTTGAAATAAAGTAAATATCTTTGATTAAACAAGCAGAAACAAAAGAAAGGTCTTTAGGTAAACAACAAAATATTGTGAGTTAGATCAGATTCAAGTCTAGTTTAAACCAGGAAGCGACAAAAATATGAAAAACAATATAATTTGCAAGCTCTCAAGTGCAAGATACAACAACAAAAACAATAATGATAATAACAACAACAAACCGGGAGGCAACAGCCAAATCAGCATGACAGCAAACAGAAAGAAGAAGCAGAAAACGACGACGGCGGCGGCTTAAGTTGAGGAAAGTCATCAAGCCCAAGGGGAGATGCGGTCACATTAAAGTTATGCCGGCCGGCTGAGGCAGAGAGAGAGAGAGAGAGAGAGGGAGATACACAGGGAGGGGTAGAGTGCAGAACTGAAACCAGAACCAGAATCAGAAGCAAGCAATCCAAATGCTTAGTCATCGAACTTGGCCTAATGCAAAGCACACAGCAGCTCGGCAGCCAACGGCTACTGTGACTCCTCATGGAGATGACTCAGCCCTGGCAAAATGTGCTACCAGTTTAGCACAACAACAACAACAGTAACAGCAGCAGCTACAACAACAACAACTTAGTCTGCGAGAGTCGCATCTGCTGCTGTCCTACTCCACTTCTTCTTCGCGGATCGCAGAGATTTTCAACGCTCTGCGTTTAGAGTATATTTATGCTCCGTCATGGTTTGCCGCAACGCCCTCAACTGGCAATGCCCTCGGGATACATATGTATCTTATGGATACCTACACACATTCCTTGCCAGTACGTGTACTGTGTGTACTGCATTGTGGTGTGCGCTCTCAATTAGTTATTCATATAACGTGTTAACACAAAAAAAAAAAAGATGATGAAGTAGGAAGAGAAGAAGGAGGAGAATGAGGGGAAGAGGGAGGCAGAGAAAGAAATCCTTCTGCTGTTGATTAAGGCCCGCATCCATTGGCTACTCTACTCAACGCTTGTCTGGCCTCCTCAGCCTCAAGCTCGAGCACAAGCTCAGGCTCATCCTTTTGAGACACACACACACACACATATGTGAGTAGAGTGTGTTTGTGTATTGTTTGTCGCTGTCTACCGCTTTGACAAAACTTTTGCATGTCATGTTGTCATTATGGATGCTTCCCTATCCCTGTCCGTCTTTCCCTTCCTCTCTATTCCCATTCCCCTTCAGCTATGTCTGTCCTCGACCATCGCAACTCGAGCCCTGACATTGTTTGTCTACTACTTTGGTCGCCTCATGTGCTCCCGCTCCCCTCCCTCTCTTTTACGGGGTATTTATGGTATGTACATATTGCAGGCATATTCATAGACATTATATGTAAGTACTTATCATCGTATTAGGCTTCACGCCTTTTGTCTCAGCCGGGCTCAGACCTTAATGCCGCCGCTGCATGCCACACTGTGCTGGTGGTTTGGCTCAGCTCATCAGCTCATCAGCTCATGCTCAGTTAAATACACTTTCCCAGTTGGCTTTGTTGCCATATTATGCCTGTCAAATGAGTCTTTTGTGCCGCGTTCCTTCTCCACACTCTTTATCCTCTCTGCTTGCACTGGATATTAGAAAAGTTGCTACGTACTGTAAGTGACTATCCTTGCAGACGGTATATGCAGTTGTTAGAGTAGTTTACACTTCACAGCATGATACCCTTTTAGATATCATAGGATATATAGTTGTTGTAACATATTTTATTGTATTTTAGTTATAACAGACTTTTTATGCATATCAAGAAGAATAATCAGTGGAAAACTTTAAAAATTACTACAGAATTGTAATTGTTGAGCTTAAAGAATTCTTAAAGTTCTTATAACCATTCACAAACATACAGTGAGGTTTGCAAAACTGTAACATACATTGAAACTTCAAACCTTTTACTTGCCTTATGTAACATTACTTTCTTCTACACACACATTTACTGCAGTTTAATCCACATGCTGCTTAGTATCATCCACTCAATTAAATTCAAATCAGATCAGGGCTACTGGATGCTGAACTGTCTAGGCTGCTTACACTATAAATAGCCTGCAAAACTGTAGCTGTGCCTGTCAAACCTGCAGATAAATAAAAATGGTAGAGAAAACACTACGCGACTGCTAATAAAATCCCGTTTCCCGTTTTGTGTCTTGCTCAATCGACTGGCCTGGGCCATCAATTCATCAATTCATCTCCTGGTCATTAGAAGTTCTCTCTCTCTCTCTCTCTCTCTCTCTCTCTCTCTGTGCATATTTCAATGAATCTTATGAGTCAAGTTACCATTTTAAGGCATAAATCGACGACGTTCTCTAAGCCCAAATCGCAAAAACTGGTCGGGCGGGGTGAGGCGGTGTGAGAAGAGCTAGACAGTGGGTCGTATGAGTGATGTCTATGGTCTTGGCTTCGACACAGTATAAGATGTAGAAATAGGAGAGAGGGAGAGAGAGTGAGAGAGCACTGTATAGAAGAGAGAGAGAGTCAGAAAGAGAGAGAGAGAATTCTCGAGGTCAGCCACTTTTGTGTCGCACACGAAACGCCCGCTTGGCCCCTCAAGTTGTTTGGCTACCAGTTGCTGTTGCTGTTGTTGATGGTGCTATTCTCAGGCACTCTTGACCAACATAAGCTTGCATCATTGTACACACACACTCACACACACACGTTCTAGAGCAACAAAATGGGTATGTGAAGCACGGCCCTGGCTTTTGCAACGTTTGACGAAACTTAGAATAATTATAATTGCACTTAAGGGTGTTTCTTGATATTGAAATACAGCTTAGGACTATTTTGAAAAAAGTATTTAAAGTATTTGAAGTTAGATTTAAGAAAGCTTTCTATATTTAGATACAATTATAAGTTTTCAACACTGCTATAAAGTTAAAGCATATATTTAGCTATAGGCAATTAGCTCAGAACTATTTTGAAAGAATTTCAACTATTTTAAGTTGCGTTTAAGAAAGATTTCTATATTTAGATACACACATATGTGAATAGATAGCTCTCAAATAGAGCCTTAATGGCTAGGTAGGTTTGATATGTATATAGATTTATCTGATGGCGAGATCTATTTGAAATATAAAGTTCGGTTCTCTAAGCTTTGTTCTCTCACTCTCTCTCGTTTCATATCTCTCCCTCTCCCTCTCTCTCTTCTCTCTCTCTCTCTCTCTCTCTCTCTCTCTCTAGCTCTAGTTATCTGTTCTGTCTTTGCTATCCGGTTTCGCAAGCATTGCAGTTGCTTTTGCTGCTGCTGTTGCTGCTGCCGTGTGTGGTTTTTACTTAATTTACTTTACTGTTATGTTTTGGCTTTCCGCTTGTTATGCCAGCAGCAGCAGCAGCAGTGGCAATTCATATCCATGTGTGTGTGTGTGTTTGTATCTTTCAGATACTTTTGCAGCGTTGCAGGGAAACGATGCGACAACATCGTCTACACTTGACATTTTCTGGGTGTGTTCAGGCGTGGGCAACTCAAAACACACTGACACACACATACACTTACACAGAAATGTCATAACTGTGGTCCGTCACATAATTCATGTAGTACGCTATAGTATCGTATATATAAGTCGAAAACTCGAAACAAAAATGCCAAAGGTTAATGCCTACAAATTTGTACAAAACCACTTAATTGAGATTTTGTTATTATTGCACGCACACACACACACACACATACGTACGTATACGCACAGTGGGTCAATCTCTTGGTTATGTAATCAATTTATACTTATGTTTTATTTTTCTTTCTTTCTGTCTTTCATTTCTTCATTGCGTTCCGCTCTTGTCGTTTGTCTTTGGTTTCAATTTGCTTTGGTTTGTTTGCTTTTGTAATTATCAGTGCCATAAAAAATTAATACTTACCCAGCTTAATCGAATCGAATTGTTTTTCCTTTTTTACTATTGTTGTTGTTGGTGTGTTGCGTGTTGATTTTATGGCTTTGATTTTTATTAGTGCATCGCATTTTTACACCTTCTGTCGCGTCAAGTAGAAGTGTCGACAAAGAGTTGCTTTATTAGAAGCCTGACACAGATTGTTATTTATCAGATTTTATTTCGTTTATGGTTTATTATGTCATTTAACACACGACCTTAGTCCATATAGTTTCATAGGCCTAGACGTAAATTATGACAACATTTTGTTGCAATATCCAATGAGGTTCATAAATAGTCTGTGTGTAACACCAAACAAGTTGATTTAATAGTTCCTAACTCTATTTTAGCGCAGAGTGTTAAAGAACCAATAGAGTTTTTGCTATTATAAAAGATTTGGCAATGGTATTTTGAAATTGAGGACAGTGTTTTCGACTAATCGACTGCGTTCTATAAAGAGTCTTTGTTTTCTTACGTTATTTTAAGATTAACACTATTTACATATATAGTTTTAGTTTAGTTTCAGTATTAATATATATGTACTATTTTGGTATACTAAATAATCCCAAATGAACTTTAAATATTTAAAATATTTTAATACATAATTTTTCTCTCCCCTTTTTCTTTACAGAATTTTAAATTTTGACAATAATAACATTAGCACAAAACGGTAAGTTGTCACAAGTTTTTCTACATAATCTTCTTCATCATCTATCCCAATTCTCTCTAAACACAATTTGAAATGCTTACAGTGTTGCAAAACAACTCGAATTGTGTCAAATGAAGACAAGCAGAAGTTGCATAAGCATAAACAACGAGTTAATTAACAAAGTTTTTCTGTTTTTCTGATAATTCACGAAAAAATCGAAAGAAAAAACGTACCTCATATAAAAAGTAGTCAACGACTTCCGTTACGAAAAGTGCAGGCAAACAAACTCAACACAATCACAAGGTGTCTTGAGAGTTACTCTACGAGTTTCAGCTAAAGTTGCAATGTGGTTAGGAAAAAAACAACGACAAATTCGGGACGATTTCCGTTTGACAACTTTTTAATTGCATTGGCAACAGCAACAATAACTGTGTGAGGTAACACGGTTATTAAAGTCGAAAAATGAGGGTCCAAGTTATGGTTTTTACCTTATTTAATTGTTTTGTAGGCCTATAACAATAATAGGTGTAAATTGAACAAGTAACGACAGCTAAAGTCCATTGCGGACGCTAGTCAGATTTCCTATGCCTAATTTTACAATAGTTTGCTTATAATTCCCAACAGCAAATTCTACACAAATTTGCTGCCACTTTTTCTGTAATAGTGTTGAACTTTATTCACATATATTCTATAATAATAGTGTATATCAGACAGATGTATAAATAGGCAGACAAACATTCTTATATGTTTTATGGCATTTGCCACGCTTCCAACTGTCTTTTCTATACATTTCTACACCATTTTGTAGGCCCTTTTTTGAACATTTTTAATGTTCTTAGTGTATAATGATTATTAGCCACAGTTATGTACAAACTGCCCATATAAAACAAATAAGATGTGACATTATATTCATTATTCTCAACAGATCTCTCCCAATTGATCAACTTAATTTGATTAATAAAAGGGAAGAACATTGTGGAAACTAGTTCTGCAAAAATTCAAAACAAACTGATAAATCTTTCAAATATTTCTTCCTAAGTTCCCGATCAACAACAAAGTAAACTAATTAAGTTGATAATAAATCTAAGGGGAAGAATAAGAATGGATCTTGCCAATAATCTTTATAGGAACTTTCCAGAGAGTAATAAAATTGTTCGATTAGAAATCGAAAGAGCTGAGCACAACATGAACATGAATCCATCATGACATCAATTTGTGTATTCCGTTGGCCAGGTTTATAAATAGAATATGTACGCGCATTTAATTTATATTCTATTATCATATTGTGCGCGCAATTGCCTGTCTATGCCTGTCTGTGCCTGCCTCTGCCTTGGGTTCTCTGCATTTGGCTGGAAGTGTTGCCCACATGGTGTAGCTCAGTTCAGTTCAGTTCAGTTTGGTTGGGTTCTTAGCCTAATTGGAATTGACGATCGAGTGAATGGCCGTCGGCAATTAGCGTAACGCCTGGACGCGCCCATATTCAATCCGGACACGGGTCCAACATAAAATCATGGCCCCAAACAATGAAAATTTTATGCTTGTGCTGCTGCTGTTGGTTGCATGTTGCTGCTGTTGCTGCTTTTGCTGCTGCTGCTGCACTTGTAGGTTGTTGGTTCTATGAGCGCGGGGCAGCGAAGCGCATTAAAACTAAAGTTTAGTTTAGCGCATCTGTTGCACATGTGCGGGGCAGATTTGGGGCGTGGCATGTGCTAGCCCAAGGGTGGGGGGGGGTGGGGCAGCTAACTATTCCATGCTGTTGCTCACATTAATGGTTCCCCATGATTTTATTCTATTCTATTTTTTCAGACCATGCGTGAAATAGGGTATATTAAGGTTGTGCAAGTGAATGAAGCAGGCAGAAGGGGGCGTGGCGGAATGCAGTAAATGAGTTGATTAACCAAAGGCTACTGCATAGTGTAGGGTATCTAATAGTTGAGTTTTAGTCAACTACAGATTTATTTACATTTGGTTATTTTTTGTTGTTTGGTAGGCTGGCAACATTTGTGAAGTATTTGTACCCCGTAGGCACATAAATATAGACTCTGCTGTTGCTGCCGCTGCTGCTGTGTCGCGTATTTCAGGCACATGCAAACGGCGACATTAACCTCAAAACCTTAACATATAAGCCAGCAAGAAGAAGCAAAAGAGGGAATAAGCAAAGAAAAGCAAGTAAAGAAGAGGAAGCACAGTCGAGCGGATTCGATTGTGAAATACTCTGTAAGGCTTAAATCTTTACGAAACTGTTAACCAACATTTGATTGATACCCCAACATTTGATACCCAGGAAGGAGTTTATATATTACTCTGCACTGACTTTAAATTGTGTGCTGCAGTTATGTTTATGATATAACTCAGCACTGTCTCTGCTAAATATCCAACAGGGAATAATAAATAGCTACAATTTGAGATGTTGCTCAACACGGACTGCTTTGTAGGTAATTTTAATGATTTTATTAATTTATAGAACCAATTTAGTTGATTATTAGACGATGAATGCAAACAGTATATAGAGGCAAGTTTATACTGATATACATCTCCTATATGACTGACTCCCTTTGCAGGCAACCTCTTAACTCAATATCATCGTGTAGGGTGTAGGGTACAACAAACAGCCTACGCATGCGCCGATTAGTTTATTTTCTTTTTCTTTCTTAACCTTTTTATTTGTTCTCTTTGTGTGCAAAAACTTAAGAGGGAGTGGAAAAGTGCAGGCAATGCGCCGAACCGCAAATACTCTTTGAACTCTTTGAAATTCTTTTGTGCAGCATTGAAGGATTGTGAGTGGCATCGATAGGTGTCAAAATGGGCTTTTGTGTATGACAGAGAGAACACCTGGGCCTCAATGAATGGCGAATAAATTGTGTGGAGTTCAATGAGGAACAGATATAATGCATCGATTTCAATGAAAATATACCAAGTTGACTTTGGTTTATTAGAGAGTTTATAGCGCATGTCTAAAGCACTTGCAGAAATTGTTCCCTTTCTTGCATAAACTTCTTCCCTGCGCTGTCATAAAGAGTATTCCGGACATGTACAGTGAAACCTTCCGAACATTCCGACACACACTCACGAAGTGTTCTCTCTCAAGAGGGGCAGGGCGGTACAGGGGCGTGGCTTACCTGGGTGGGTGTGTATGAATTTAAATTTTTAACATGTAACTCATTTTTAATGCAAATAATATAATTTGTTGTTGTTGTTCTCGATGTTGTTGCTGCTGCTGCTGCTGCCCATTTGCCCAGCGTGGCGTGCGCAGCTTGGCACGCGAAATGGGTCAGGCCCCTGGGCGACGGCGACTCTTTTGGAGGCTGAAAAGTGAGCGTGGCCATGCACGGGATTGATTATATAAACCCCAAGAACGGTTAGCTACCATTCCTGTGCTGCCCCTTGCCCCTGCCCCTTTGTTATTAATGAACAAAATTTGACAGAACAGAGCAGGCGTCGTCCGGGGTGGATGGATAATGAAGCAAATTGCTTAAGTTAGTTACTTTTTCCTACAACAGATGCCAGCAATTTGCAGCAGTTGCAACAGTTGGTGCAACGCGATACAGACACCACAAAGAGGCAACGAAATTGAAAACAAATTGCACGAATTGTTTGATTTAGCAGCTTAGAATGCAAATGCAGCAGTTTGACCGAGACAGACAGACAGACAGAAGGAGACACACACAAAGGCAGCTTAATGCATTGTCCAGTTGAGCACTTCCATGTTGAATAAATACCCTGTAAAGCGTGAGACTGTCTATGATAAAAGTGCAAGTGATTAAAGTGTCTTTTAACAGGGTAGCACATAGTCAAGCCCCTCTGCTTCTTGGACTGTGCAAATTGAACTGCTGATTTGGCAAATTCACAAGCCGCCTCTCACTCGATGCCGCCGATTGCCTCGCTTGGCTAGATACAGATGCAGATACACACACACACACACACACACATACAGTTGAAGTAGGCATGCATGTCGCACAAACAGTTACAAATTGCAACAAAGAATGTGCCAGTGATAAGTCAATAACTATGATTAAACAACAACAACAACAAACGTCAACGGTGGCCAAATGCAATCTATGCAATACAAAGATACAATCACTGACTGTATCTACTGCTGCTGTTGCTGTTTCTGAGATTTGTATCTGCTGCCGCGTCGCTGCATCGCGTAAGCGTCTTTGTATCTTTTTTTTTGTATCGGTGCCGACAGTTAGCGAAAGTGCACAAGTGGCCCCAACTGCCTTATCGATGTTGAAATTGAAATGTTAATGAACTGAAAATTTTGCGTGTCGAATTGTCAGCGGCAGATTGTGAGCTCCACAGATACAGATACATAGATACAAACCATACAGTACAAAATGATATTGAGAAAAAAATGAGGAGCAAAAAAACACAACAAAACAAAACTGAAAATAATAGAAATGCTGAAATACCAAGATTGTTGATTGTTCATTTCGAAAGGCAATAACAACAACTACAACAATAGCAGCAACACTAACAACAACAATACCAAAAATGCCCAACATCATTTCACACTTCACTTTCCCATTTTGTTGTTATTGTAAAAGTATTTCAATTAATACAGATCTGGTCGAAAAAAGAAGTAAAGAAAAAAGTTTATAATAATTTTGAATTGATTTAGCACGAATCATATTTCTAATTCAACGTGTAAAGTTTTCATGACTAAGTTTTATTTTATTTTTTGTTTGTTTGGTATTTTTACATTGCTGCTTTTGCTAAAGTTTATTGCACATTGCGTTTGGCACGTTTCACAAATGCACTTGAAAACGATTTTCATTTATTTCTTTTGCCTTCATATTTTGTGTGTGGGAGTGTGAGGTCTTTAACAATGAAAGGAAAATGGAAAAATCACTAAGTCTCTTTGTTGTCTCTCTCTTTCTCTCTCTGACTGGTCATGATAACCGTGAGTGCTATATGCAATATTTCAACACCAATTCAGCATTTGCATATCTCATATGATTTATTTGCGATTTCTATCACGTTTCGAGACAATTCTCATTTTAATACCTGATAAATCTCTAGCTTGTTGGGCATGAAGATGCAAATTGAGTTTAAATTTCGTAATTATGTTTATTTTTAAATACTGCAATTATAATTAACTTATGAACGTTACTAAATTAAAACAAGCACGAAAGCTGCAGTCGAGCGAAGCTTGACTTGAATATACAATTTTTTTAACAATTAGCTTACGTGTTTTTCGTATTTTGTGTTGCATACTTTGCAGGGGCAGCCTTGAAATTGAGTGCTCCTTTGAAATTATATATCAGAAAACTTCTCTGTTAATTAACAAATTCCAAGAAATCGTTTGTACGGTAATAGTTATTATGTTTACTTATAGCATGAAAGTTACACTTGCACATAGGTTTTTTTTCGAATAGGGGGCAAAATAAACTTGTAAATGACTAAATTTTCACCCGGAGGGACACACAGACAGATGGCTTAAAAGCTTCTGTCTTTATACCTATTCTATAACATGTGAATAATTCCAAATCCAGATCATCTTCAGTCTTATTCTTTATAACAATCTCTTTACAGAGTATCTCATGATCGAGTGCACTCGACTGTAGCTCACTTTATTTATTTTATTTCTTTTTCTTTTCATCTTGTTTCCAAGTTATAATTGGCAAGCTCGTTAGACCCATAAAAAAATCTCATTAAAATACTAGATAAGAGTAAATTCAGAACTTTTGACATTTGTCTTTTGTTCTCTTGTCATAAGTAGATGCTAATTTTGGCAAATTAGTTGCAGTTATTTAACGTTCCCAGCGAAATCTAGTTTGACAACAAGTCATTTCAGATTGTCATTAAATTCTATTATTATTTAGTAAATTTCAAAATCATATGCAGAAAAGTGTAAAATTTACAACTTTCCCTATCGAGTCGTAAACTTGCATGGCATATACTTCTAGTATATCTCTTTTGAATCTAGTATCTGAAATGGTAAATGTTACTCGACACTCGTTCAACACGTCGCTGTCTCATATAACCCCCTCTCTCCTTCTCTCCTCTCTTTCTCTCAACGCTTCACTGATCACTTGAAAGCACTTGATTATGACACAACTTTGACAACCGACGGCAACTTGCAGCCTGGCATCAAATGTAATGCAAACAAGGTGGTGGTTAGAAGGAGGGAGTAAGGGGGGTAGAGGGAGGTGCTGGGGCCTTAACTGAATCTTATGTGTATCTGCTAGTTACATATCAAGCTGCCAAATAGCTGAAATTCATTCATGCGCATTGCATGACCATCGCTTCGATTTATGCGCCACGGACATGGACTGTCTTCTCTCCACTGACTTCACTCGGAGTCTCTACACCAAGTGTTGGCTTTCTGAATCTCTTTTCCACTAACTGATGGCTGCACATCAACAACAACCACAACAACAACAACAGCATCAACAACGAGACAAGCGCAACACGACGACGACACTTTCAATTGCACGCCTTCAGTCTTGGTCGCACTTTCTCGTTTGGGGTTTGTCTTTGAGGCTGTTGTGTGTTTGGGGTCTTTCGTCTCGTCGAGCTGCGCTTTAATATTTCTTTTACGGCTTCTTTGGGGCGCTACAATTTGAATGTCATTAGTGTCAGCGGTGGCTGGCGGCTAACGGAGCTTCGAGCTGCCCACAGCAGCGTGACAGACAGCCACGCCTCCCTCTAGCCATTCTACATATATACCCTGTGAACTGAATGAATATGGCGTGATTTATTAGTATTTATAATCAGTAACTAAAAGAAATGTACTAAAGCTGATCTGATATCATTAGATATAAAGTTTTTTACCGAATCCAGCAGCAGAATAGTTCATAAATCGATTTACGAAATAGAAAACCAGAAAATCAAATAAACTGGGCAAATATTTAGATATAACTTAAGAAATATCGATAAAAACTTTAAATACAATGATGATTATATTTTTTGATTTGTCATATTCATATATATATATAGAAATCACAAGATTGTTTGCTGAATAAAAATATATAAAATCAAAAAAATAGAAAATATTTTGATATATCGTAAGAAATATTAATGAAAATAGAAAATATAATATTAAATATAGTCTTTGTCTTGTCATATCCATATAATATAGAAAATATAAGATCGTTTGCAATTGGTTTGCTGAGTAAAAATACATAACGCTTTAAGATGAGAAAATATTTCGATATATCGTAAGAAATATCAATGAAAACGGAAAATATTGTTTATAATATTCTTTTTTTAATATCGAAATCACAAGATTGTTGCCCATTCTAGCTGCTTGCCTATTTTTTAATTACTTATCTTCCCAGTTAATAGGGTATTTCTCTGTCGATCCTACACAATGCCCAAACCACAGAGTTGCTGCCTTTCTTCGGCCCGTTGATCTTGTTCACACTGTGCGCACTGCGCCGTGGTACGTGGTCAATTGTCACTTGGTCACTTGGCTTATTTTGTGTTTCGAATGCAATTTTCAATTTGAAGTCACGTTAAACATTTATTACAATGTCATTTTCACTTCACATTTTCTGTGTGTGTCACGCCAACTCCAGCAGTAACAACAACGGCAACTACAATAGTAAGTAGTAGCTGCAACTGCTGCCCCTTCCATTTTGTTCCACTTTAGCCGTGTTACCGAATCTCAGAAAGTGTCGTCGTTGTCGCTACCATGTTAATTTGGTCGAGCATTAACACCGTCTCGCAGCTTATCTAAGCGACGAACTACGAACTACTCCGTTATTACGATTATGAACAGAGCTAACTGAGTATCTCAGTATCTCCTTAGGGGGTAAACAAACTCGACCCATTGTTCTCGCTGCCAGTGAAAATATAAAATATCTGTGGCCAGAGTAAGTATAGAGACCTATGCCACTTGCGCTTTGATTACACTTGCCCGATAAGCTAATTCGCTTCTTGGCTTCTTTGGCTCTTTCGATTGAAATCATAGATAAATATTTAATTAGGCATTTTGCCATAACAGTACACCAAGTCGTACGTCTGTCTATCTGGCAGTCTGAGTCAGGCCATTTGTTTGTCTACTTTAGGCGCCGTAGGCTTCCATAATGGAGTTATTGTTTGCTTTGAAAGAGAAATATGACAGGGTTGAGAGAATCGTAGAACAAATCTGCAATATCTGTTCGTGGGAGGCTAAATGAATTATCACAGCACATAATGGAAGCCTTGGGGAACAGTGTAGATCTGAGAAGTTAAAGACTTTGAATAGAGCTTTGGTCTAAAGATCTAAAGTGCCGACGGAATAGTGTAGATCGGTGATGTTAAGGAACAACAAACAAATCAATTTATTGGCGATATATAGTAAACAATACATAAGTATTTTATATATTGTGCACATATATACGATATATATTTGCTTTACTAATATGATAAAACAATGAAGTCTTTCAAGTAATTAAGATATCTACAATACCTAAAGTAAGTTATGTCTAGCGAGTCTCTAAACTCGTTTCCAACTCTTAAGACTTTATTATGATTCCCAAAACGTTCTCTGATAATTAAAGCGTTTGCAGATTTGTATAACAGATGTCTTGAATTTGTTTTCCTTATTGCATTTTAAAGCATTCACGATGCAAGTTCAAAGCCTTCGCTTTGTGCTCCGAGTCGGGTCGTCTCTTTGATGTTATCGTAGTTTAGCGGCCGTCACTTTCAACTCGCACTGCCAGCAGCTATAAATGTTGTTAATGCTGTTAATGCTGCTAATTAGCCAAAGGAAAGTACCCTGCAAGCCAGAAAGAAAGAAAGAGAGAGAGAGAGATATATCAGATATACAATTGCTGGGCATTTACTCGGCATAAGAATCAAGTATTTCTTGCCAAGTTGTCGCCAGTATTTGATACCCTGTTTATGCATAAAGCGTGAGATAAAAGGATGTGATGGTCTATTGAATATATGTATAGAATTATAGACAGTAGACTATTGATATTTGTAGCAATGGAACTTTAAAAATCTACATACGTTTTGCAAACATATCTTGTTTGAATCCAGATATAACTCATCTGTCTGATCCCTAAAAATATATAGTGTATGTTTTCTTTTCATTTAATAATACACAAATATTATATAGCAATACAAAATATGTATTCTAATATACAGTATATTCCTTACAGTTCTATGGTATACTCTCCCATCTACAGGGAGTTTGCTAGTCTTCCATACGCATCCAGACCATTCCCGTTTTCTTGTTTCTATCAATTAAGTCAGCGCCAGGCAGACGCACATCTTGATACAATTTGTAGCTAAATGCTTGGCATGTTGAAAAGAGATAGATAGAGGAGAGGGGAGAGGGGAGTGTATCTCCCAGTTGAACTCTTGATGGTTAGTTTTATATATGTCGCCGCCAAAGATCTTTTTTCTTTCACTAAGTTTGGTCTGGCTGACGTTGATCTCTTTGCCAATTGCTGTTTATTTTTCTGCAATTTTCATCTAATTATCATTTTGTGTGCTCTGCACTTAATAATTATGGGTGATACCTCCCCCCTCCCCCCACCTGTCGCGACACACTACTCATTGGAAAGTTGCCGCGTGTCTTATATAAAGTGCCAGTAGTAGTTTCTGTACAATTTAAATTATTGCAATTAGTCTCGACCACTTGATTGGTAACTTGGTTAGTTGGTCTGGTCTCCTCTAGCTGTCTCAATCTCTCGAGAGTTTTGTCGACAAGGCGACAGACAGAAATCGATGCCCCTCTCTCCTCCTCTCCCCCTTCTCTTCATTCATTAATTATTACAATTTTCAAAGTATCTGTTTAATTGTTTAGTTAGTGCAGTTATCTGCATCTCACAGACATCAACAGCTGCATTTTTATATGCAAATTAGTTATATATCAGAGTCAAGTCAAGCCTTGATTATCATCCTCAGCTCAGCTGCTGCTGCTGCTGACTATATTATCATTTCCATCTCTTTTTCTGGCGCTTCCATCCTGTGAGTGTTGAAAAGTTGCAAGTATGTGTTGATAACAACATTGCGCAAGATCGCGATCGTCTGACAGCCGCACAACCTGCCTAGCAAAATATTTAATGAGCGAGAGAGATAGAGAGAGATGGAGTAAGAAGTGCCATCATAATCATCAGCATGATCATCATGAAGGAATGGCATAAGAACTTTTCTAGCCGGAATTCCATTCGCAACTTGGCAGCTCAAATAGATCAAGCGCAAAAAGAATGTGCGCTGCAAAAAAGAAAAGATGATTTGTACAGCTCTCCAGCTTATCCAAGATCTTAAAACCGTTTGGGTTTATAATAGTTGGATAAGAGAAATAATATACGATGGTTAAATAATCTGCAATCTAGATTGTCATACAGAAAAGGGATTTATATGGTTCTTGTTGATTCAGAATCTTTATACGCCCATATAAACTCTATAGAGTAATATCTTTATAAACTATATGTATAATTGTATCTATCCTATACATATATAAGAATTGTTATACCTTTATACAATAGATATTATAACTCAGTGGCCTCTAATAGATCTTAATTGCCTTCTATATATACGCCCACGTTGGCCACGCCTTTTCGACCACTCACTTCTCTTTGAGCAGTCTCGAACCTTTTGAACTCGCCTATTGACCGCATAGACAACTTTCTAAAGGTTACAAACACTGGAGAGTAACAATTATGTTTTACGTGACTAACAGATATCCTATGACTTATTTTAATAAATATCTATTAGTTAAACAGGTTTTTTAGTTTATTATAGTTTAGATCTTTTTATTTGCCTGTTTACAGGGTATACAAGCAAAGCAACGTTACTATGTGATTAATATAAAAACGCTCTCGATTACAAGAGACTCCGCGTTAACAAAGAACTGAGAAAATAATACTTAATTATTAATTAGTAAGAGGGAAGCAGAAAAAGCGTAGCAAAACGATCAAAAAATACCGGGTCACATGCTCGAGAGGGAAAAGACCAGATGGCAAACAAAAAAGTCGTAGGCTGACAAAATGATAATGATGATTATCATCATCATTATGATAGTTGGTGTGTGTGTGTGTGTGCATGTATGATAACTGCGGTAGAATTCTATAAGAGTGACCCGCATACCAGAGTGGGGGCTAGCTCCGTCTGTGAGTCTTCAGTTTGTCAGTTCTTCAGACAGTTGAACAATTAGATAAAACATCCGACAGTTGCACTGTGATGAATGTTAATTGTACTGCAAGAGCTAAAAGAGCTGCAAGAGTTGAAGACTTTGCAGAAGAATCAGTGAAGATCATTGTTTGGTTCAGGAAATCTTTGGCAGGTTTTTATGCATCCTTGACGGATGCTGTGATCGCATTCTTCTAAAAACACCTGCCCACCTGTCGGCAAATGCCTTTTAAATTAGGCATGCAGACTTTGACACGAAATTAATATGCCGTTTCAATGTATTTTGTATATCTTTTATCTTTGCAGTTAATGTAACTTGACACCTCCAACGACAAAAACCACAACAACAACAACTCAAAGTATACCCAAGTTGATGGCCCTGTATGTGTGTGGGTGGCAATAAATTAGAGAGCCGTATCAATTTTATTCTTCGATGACGATCATGATGAGCTTCATGACGATGATGATGATGATGAAATTGACCGATTGACCAGCAGTAAAGCAGCAGTAGCAGCATCAGACGGAGGCGTATGAGCCATGTGAAACGAGAGCTGAAGCAAGAACGATAGACAGAGCAAGAAAACAATAACAAATCAAGAGATAGAGTGCACAGCGAGAGAGGCACTCAAATATTCAGAGATAGAGAGAGTGAAGGGAGAGACAGAGACAGAGAACATCACACCATGGAGTCCGAGTTCATGGAGCAGGATGTTACCCTGGACGGCAACGAAGATCTGATGTCTACATCAAATACATCCACAAATGGCGCTGGTAGCGACACAAATGGTTGCGGCAAGAAAACGGTATGTTATCGAACCATATCGACATAGAATAGACAAGCAGACAGACAGACAGACGGGCAGACAAACACACAGACAGTACAGAGAGAGACAGACAAACAAACAGACAACACAGTCAAGCAGACAGAACAACCAGAGAGACAGACAGACAAGCAAACAGACAGACAAACATTGACCGACAGGCAAGCAGACAGAACGTACAAGCAGATAGACAGACAAGCGGACAGAATGTACAGAGAGACAGACAGACGGACAGACAAGCAGGAAAAAAGGCAGACATACAGACAAGAAGAGAGACAGACGGACAAGCAGAGAGAAGAGACAATCAGACAGACAGAGGAGCAGATAGATAGACAAACATACAGACAGACAAGCTGACAGAATATTCGAATAGACGGACATACAAAACAAACAAACAGACAGACAGCATAGACAGACCAGACAGACAAGCAGACATACAGAAATGCAGACTGACAGACAAGCAGGCAGGCAGTACACACAAGCAGACAGACAGACAGAAAAGCCATCATGGAATCAAACAGACTTCAAATCAGAATTTTCATATAACACGCACTGCAAAAGAAGGTGTCAGTTTTACTTATGATACGTATGACACACTTTTTATTATCTTGCAAGTCAGATATTATCAGGTCCAATCCCATTCTCCTACTCGAAACACTCGTTAAGTCATTCTTTCACTCACTCGACTATTCACTCAGTTATTGTTGAATGCACTTTGCTGCAGCTTCAGCTTTTGCTTTCAAGCGAAACTGCCGTCGACAACACCTAAGAGGTTTCATATGGCCGCTTAGAGGTAACTTTTCAAGTGCTTTGACCCACCCACCCAGACGAGCATGGAAGAGGGAGAAGGAAGGAAGGAGAGAGAAGAGAGGAGGAGGGCAACTGCAATCGCCTCATGGGCGCACTTCCGTCAACAAAAGCGGGGCAATAACTATGTTCAAACCATAAGACGATGGCCACACTTGACTGCCACAGCGAAAGACCAAGAAAGAAAGAGTGAGGGGGGAGTGAGGGGTGATGAGTGCAACAGGGGGAGTGAGTTAAGAGCACATAGCGCACTTAAGATTGGGTAACGCAGGCAGCCTGTTCTATGGAAAAACGTTTAAACAAATGACTCTTCTGCCATGCTTACTTGGCTTTTCCAGCTAATTTTATAGTTTACTACACGTAGACCCGACTCTTCAAGCCATTAGCTAACTCATAAAGGATTTACTAACATGCTAAGCAAACAATTTGAAGAGAAGTCCACTCATTACACAGTTGAATCTTTAAAAGGATCCAATAAAACTAAACGATACTTAACAATCGTATTGTAAAGTTGCAAATGTAAATAAAACATAAGTATAGTAGTTAGTTAGCAGACAAATCATGCATGATGCATTGAAGGTCTTGGAGAGATACTTCAGTGGGAGCTGTCCGACTAGAGGTCAAAACAAATATATTTCATGTGCATAGTCCATATAAGTCCTGGCAATAAATAATAAAGCGAAGAGTCGAGTCTCGAATGCAAGTAAAGGCAGTTCAAGGCGGCGCTCTTGTCAGCTTAATTTCAATTTAAAGCCAGCGAAAAAAAACTACATACATAAGTAAATACTTAATAGGCTTTAAAATCAGTTGCGCTGCCCACACAAGAACCGAGGCAAACAAAACAAAACAAAACATATAGAAACTCTGTGAACAATTGCAGAAAACAACTTTCGACTTTGACACTGCAAGACAACGACGAATGACATTTGCATTTGACTTGAAGTCGGAATTACAAACAATTTATGATAATTACGAGAGACACTTAATTAATTATTTCTTGGTTTTATTACTGTTGTTTTCACAGTCTATAACAACGCCCGATCCGACATCGTATGTGACAAAGGCGCGTGTCACACGTCCCACGCCCCCGCCGCCCTCAAAGAATCCCATGCAATTTGTGCAGATCAAACCATGCAATCTATATCAAACAGCACAGCAACAACTCAAAAAGGCCGAGGAGGTCAAGAAGCTGAAGGAGGTGAAGAAAGAGGAGCCAGAAGAGTGGCAGAACGTAAGTATGGTAAATAAGATAGCACACATTATTATCACTTATCACTAACAGTAGAAATACTATAATATTAATTATCATATTCACAAATACGTATAAAATTCCTACACGCAAAGTTATTTTATATAGAGATCTTGGGAATTACATCAGATCTTGATTGTAGTAGTATATCTTGTATGCAAGAGAGAAACTCAATATGCTTGAAGTTTCCGAAACCAAAGATCGTGACAAATTTCTAAATCGCCTTCGTTTCTTTCGATACGATTTTGGGCTGGGCGGGGCCGAGCAGGGTATCTCTGGCTCGTTATGGCCATATCTGGCTATGTTTGGCTATGGCTAATATGTCTTTTGCAGACCAGGTTCGCTCCAGTTTGCACTGCACGTCGTCGTTTGGAGCGGACAAATGATGTTGCATAATCAGGCATTACTTGTCTTGTATTTTCTTTAGTTTACCTCACTTACTTATCGCTCTCTCTTTATCTATATCTCTGTCTCTTTCGTATGTTTTTACACAATTTTCTGTTACATGCAAATTTTTGTAGTTTGCCATAACCCCAAAACGAAAGTGTCGCCCATTTGACGTGGCTGTACCTCATTATCTAATCAACTGTTCAATGTATAACATTGCGTTGCATTCAGTCAGTCAGTCAGTCTGTCTGTCTATAGTCTGTCTCCCGAGCCCTTCCTTCATTAGGTTTCGTCAAACGTTTCTCCATCGATTTGCCAATCGAGCGAACTTTTCTTGTTCCCAGACATAACTTTTGCTTTATATGCGAAAATCTATTAAAATGCGCCAAGCGTACACTCGAACTGGGTCTTGGGGTTGGGATTTTGGGTTTGTTTTCGGGCCTGGCACTGGCGCCAAATGAGATGGGAAAGGGAAGTTGAAAAATGCCGTTTTAATGGCCATTTAGTGAGCGACAAAAACATCACCGATTGTTTTGGTTTTTTTTTCTTTTCGTTGTGCCGCAAACTTTTCAATCTGTGGAAAGTTCGTTTGCCAAGTTTTGCAATCAAGAGTTATCGATTTAAGTTTGAAAATGAGCTTGGTTAGATTAATGGGAAACTCTTAAATGAGGTAGCTTGAGTTTGGCACAATTAAAGTGCATTTCAGTAAGTTAAATTTAATCTAAATTACCGGTAAATGCCAAAGATTATAGAATGGGCAAGCAGTTCAAGAGAATTCCATTAAGAAGCATTAAGATTAAATGACATTCTTTGAATACTTTCATGATAAGTGAAAATATCGCAATGAATGCGTAGTTCAAGTTCGGCGAGTGCGTTTCTTATTCATAACTGAAAGTCGATCTGCATTGTTGTTGTACTTGTAGTATAATGGTATCATAACAATAATAACAACTTCACGCCCCGCACACATTTCACCTTTGTCACGTCTGTGCCTGTGCTGTGGGATTGTAACTGAAACTGGGGCCCAGACTGACCGATCGTAAACCAAGCAAAACTTTTTAATTGGCCGAAAGAAGAAATGAGATTTCGAGTGCGAAAATAACTATGAGTAGTATATAGTATTTATTTATATATTATATATATAGTAGTGCAGAACAATGTGCCGTATTATTTATGCTAACTTTCGCTACTTTTTCTCTTTCTACACACACAAAAAGAACCTTGACAATTGGAAATCATCACGGCGAAAACGTGTGGAGCACATCATCGATCGTGTTGTCGAAACGAAGAAGCTCGAACTGGAGGAACATGATCGCACGCGACGAAAATCGAAAACATTTACCGAAATGATGGAGGAGAGGTAAGTACTACACACATAACATAGAGCGATCAGCGAACTTGATTCCTTTTCTCGATTACACAAAATATTTATATCGATTTCCGTGTTTTTGCAGAGCTGAACGTGGCGGTTCGCGAGGACGCGCCAAGCTGGCATCCCTGGCAGTTTATAACGAGGATGAGGCAAATGATTTCAGCGATCTGGGCATAGGAACCAGCAGTGCCAGTGGCAAGAGCAGCTTATCGGAGGATTACGATAACAATAGTGTTATGGTGAGTACGAAACAGTTAAAGAATGTGTATATAGGTTAAATGAAAGCTTTGAAACAATTAAAACTCTGAAGTGGTATTAAAAGAAACAACATTCAAAGCTTAAAAAGCGTTTATCATTGTCAACAATATTTCAAAGATTTCGTAAATTGTGAAATATTTTTAATTTGTGAAATATTTCGTTTTATGTGATGAATTCATTGTGGCTTCTTCCATTACTTGACTTGGCTTGACTTTTTGTTGTTTTATGTCTTTCTATTTTGTTATTGTCAAAACGTTTATAAACAATTACAACAAATTAGCAATTAAATTGAGTTTATAAACAATTTGCCGCAGCTGAGGCATTCAATTTGTGGCAGAGTGATGGAAAGTGTTGCGAGCTAATAAACACAAATTGTTTATTAATCAAATGCATTCACAATCCAGCAATCGCTCAAATAAAAAACTATAAGCAAAGGCGACAGAGGACAGAGAGAGAGAGAGGGATGGACAAACTGACACAGAGACAGAGAGAGAATGAAAGAGAGAGAGAGTGAGAGGGGGAGAAACCATTTCAACAGATTGAGCAATTAGACAAGCTTGTCGTATAATCATATCAAACAGTTTATGGCATGTTTGTTTATGGTTCTTTATGGCATCTGGAGTAGAACTGGGCACTTTAGGGTTAAGCAAGCACTGGCTTCCAAGGCAACTTTGTAGGGGTTAAGGAAGAAGGCAATAATCATATAAAGGGCAATTGCAATGAAGGGTGAAAGTGGTAGAAGAGAAAGAGAAGAAGAGAAATGTAAATGTAATGCAATCTATAAAACAATTAAAAACTATTTTATGGCATTTGTAGATAAGCTGAGGCAGCACTTATATAGGGAAAATGTTTAAGGGAATAAGAAATAGAGAGGCATAGGGAACTAAGGTCTGTTTGATTCCTTAATCTGTTTGATTCATTAAATAAATTAAAACCCAATTATATTGAAATAATAAATGCATCTAAAATGTAACTAAACTAATCTCTAACCACATCTGCCTTCCTCTTCTCAGAGCGACAACGCCGTCGAGCTGGACAAGGCCATTGGCACTGCTGCTGCAGCTGCTGCTGCTGCTGGCGGCAATGCAGAGCAACAACAGAATCACATCAACAGGAACAGGCTGGGCAATGGTAACCATCACAGCAACAACCAACAACAAGCACAGCAGCTGCCCAGCAGCTCCACAGCCACATCGGCAAGCGGCAAATTGTCCACACGGGAATACATTTCATCACCTGGCTACGATACATCGTCGAGCACAGCGCCTGCCAGCTCACCCGATCCTTGTGAATACACCTACGAAGGTGCCATACAGGATTACAAGCAACGTGTGCAGCGTGCAAGCAGCAATGGCAAAATCGCTGCAGGCAACAACAATGCAGCCGGCAATGGGGGCGAGACTATTGGGTATCCCACACGTCGTGGCAGCAAGATTGAGGATCGCTTGAGCGGCTTTGAGGTCACCTCGCCCAGTGATACACAAGAGGGTGTGGAGAAGCAGAAAGTGGATGTGCCCAAGGTGGATATATCGAAGCGCAAAGAGATATTCGAGCAGCAGAAGCAGCAGTCTGCTTTGCCCAATGGCGCTGGAGCAGCTGGAGCTGTGCTGCGCGAGCGTCTGTCGAATGGCAATGGGGGGACAGCAGCTGCTGGTGAGGTGAAGCGTCTGTCTGGCGATCTGACCAGCATTAGGGATCGCATGCAGAGCCTGGAGCAACAGCGCAATGCCTTCAATAGCAGCAAGAGTGTGGATGTGCCGGTGGCACCGCTCAAGCAGCGTCTCAATAGCTTGCAACATGCTGTGACCAAAGAGGAGCAGGTGAAGAAGCCGCCACTGGTGGCGCTCATCGATGCGCGACAACTGGAGATAATGCGCAACGAGGAGCAGCGCATGCGACAGCAACAACAACAGCAGCAGCAGCAAAGGGAGCAACAGCAGAAGGAGCAAGTGCAGCAGACGCCGCCGCCGCCGCCGCCACAATTGAGCCTGCCTCCCGCGTTGGTTGTGGAGGAGCCGGCACACGATGACAGTGGCATACAGGTGGACAATAGCCAGGAGGAGCTGCAGCAGCAGCAACAGCAGTTGAACGAGGCCATTGCTGCGCTGCAGCTGGAGGAGCGACAACTGGAGGAGGCTGCACAGGCGGTCAATCAAATTGAGGCGGAATTCGATGAGTTGACCGATTGCCAGCCGGCTGAGTTGCCACAGCAAGTGGCAGCTACAATCTCTGCACCACCAGCAGCAGCTGCTGCAGCTGCAGCGCAGCCAAAGCCGGCACAGTCGACACCAGCACAGCCAGCACCAGCAACAGCTGCAGCGGCACGGGACATGGAATTTAGTGTAAGTTCTACTAACAATTTTATCGCAAACGAAACTAAGTTAAGTCCTCGTAGTACCAATCAAAATGTTGTTGTAGTAGCTTCAGCTTCACATGCGGTGACGGTGCAACCAAACACTTTCTCTACCAATACCAATACCAATACCAATACCAACACCAATCCCCTACCCGATCCCCATCCCTATGCCCCCTCACCCAGCAGTAACTTGCGTAGAAAGCCCTCCAATGAAATGGTTCATGCGCGAAATTTGTTGAAAATGTTCAAGGAAACCTTTCAAAATGATCCCGAGCTAAGCGAAGAGCAGCAGCCGCAGCCTTCGCCGGGTCAGTTTAGCCAGATATTTGACTTTACCAAGGCACCAGCTGCACCACCCACACCCAGTCCGACATCTCCGTCTCCCAGACATAATGTTGTTGTTGCTGCTGCACCACCCAGCACTCCACCAACAGCACCAACACCCACGCAAATACCAAGACCATTGGGCAAACCACCCATGTCACCCAAGGCAATAAGATCGCCACACCACATAATACCAGCAGCAACAACAACAACAACCACAACGACACCACAACAATTTAGCATTAATGGTCGCGTTGAGATCTTCAACTCACGCCAGCAGTTGGCAGCAGCTGAGAAGGTGCCCGCGAAACCACCCACACCACCGCCAAGACGTGCCCTAAGAGCAGAGCCTGAACTGCTGCCCCCTGAGGTGGTTATGTGTGCACCACCAGTGACCATTGTGAATGCCGATGAGCTGCCCAAGCCCAACACTGTGAAGGCTTTGTCCAGCTGCTTTGCAGCCACTGAACCACTGAAACCACCACACGGCAGTAGTCCGACTCCAGCTCGATCAGCGCTGAGAGCAGCCAACTGCAAGTCGCCTACACCAGCAAGTGTGACTTTTGGTGGTGCAACGACACCACCCACACCTCTGCCCAAGCCGTTGCCACGCAGCCGCATTCCACAGATGAGCAGCACGACGCCACCAGCTTCACCCAAGCTTGTGCGGCGTCTGGATGTGGATGAAGTGGATCGCAGTTCAGGTGATTATGCGCCTGTGGTGGGTCTGACCAAAGCTGTGGTGCACTCGCCGCCACCGCCGGCGCTGCCCACCAAGTCGCCAAACTTTGCTAACCCATTGGCGCCCAACGATAGCCTGGCGGTGCATGTCAGCAAACCCTCAGAGATGCCCGCGTTGCGCATTTGTGCGCCCAACGAGTCGAGTCTCTTCAAGCTGGCCAGCTCGGCGCCAACCTCACCCAACTCGGTGGATCAGGAGGTGGCGTTGTGTCAGCAATTTCTGGCACAGGAGGCAGCCAAGCAGGAGGCGCAATTGCAGCTAGCCCCGGAGGATGCGGATCGACTTGAGCTGCTGGCTGTGCAGGAGTTGCCCTGTGATAGAATTGATGCGACCAAGGCACCTAAGCTGCCCAGCACAGGTTGCCAGATCATTAGCCAGCAGAAGCTGCAGAGCTGCGATGGAGTGCAGCAAGAGGAGACAAAAGAAGAACAACTACTGGTGCCCAAGGAGGAGGATGTGGCACTATGCATTGGCCTGTTGGATTGCCTGGCGCCGGCGCAGGAGCCCAGCTGTGACAGCATCGATGTGCGTTTGCAGCCAGCGCCTGCTACAGGATTCAAGGAGGTCAGCGAGGCAGAAGTGACGCGGTGCGATGGCCTGCATGCAGTAGGACCCAAGGACGTGAAGAGCAGCAGCAGCAGCAGCAACGCAAAACCCACAAGCAGCTCACCCATTGGAGATGCACGTGCCGCGCACTCCAAGGCGTTGATGGAAACCTGCGAGCAAATTATTGCCGAGGAGCGTCTGGCCAGCAGCCAGATGATGAGATCATCGCTGCCCGAGGGCACTGGCTCCACGCCGGGCACACCTTCTGCTGCACGCAAGTCCAAGATACCAATACCAAAACCATGTTGCATATCAGCCTCAAACACGGACTCCATAACCCGCACGGGTTATCTGCCCACAGCTGCGACTACAGCTGATGTCGGAGCTGAGCCACAGCCGCTTTTTGCTCGTACACACGTGGTGGAGACGGAATTCAATGTGATGCCACGTAGTCCACCCACTTCACCCAAACCCGAGAAGGTCAAGGACAAGAAAACAAAGAATATATTTGATTTTCTGCGTCGAAATTTCGGACATGGACACGATGAGTATGCCACGCCGCATCCGCAACCACATCCCACGCTCAACGAAACCCTCGAACCGAAGGTGGTGCTAACGAGTACTCGCAGTGGCGTCGAAGTGGTCAATGCGGATCCCTTCGTGAAGGTGGACAACTCCAAGTTTTATGTGGCCGGCGATGCACAACAACCTCCTCCGTTACCCACAACGCCGGCTCCGGTGAATATTGAGATACGCAAGACTATAACAACCGATGAGATTCTAGAGGAGCATAACACAGAGCAGGCCTTGAGCCAGGAGATAAGTGATCTGCTCGACGATGAGCTTAACAAG
The DNA here is from genome assembly GCA_018903715.1 of Zaprionus davidi. NCBI lineage: Eukaryota > Metazoa > Arthropoda > Insecta > Diptera > Drosophilidae > Zaprionus > Zaprionus davidi. The sequence continues at coordinate 8,801,031 of JAEIGL010000003.1, forward strand.
CTGGAGGCAGAAGCGGGCGTGGTGGGTGGCGTGGTGCGTGGTGCGGGACACTGAGACCTTTAGTTAGGACCTTTAGGCAGCTCCCCCTCAAGAGTGGAAATACTCACAAATCCGATCTTACTTATCCGAAAGCTCTTCATAGCTCGGTTCTCAATTAGTACTGTATATTTTAAACGGGATTTATTCAGGAATATAACCAGATATCGAATGGGATTATACGAGTATGTCTGACCTTGCTGAACTCGATATCTTCAGAGTTCGTTGGAACTAAGCTCTCTAACACCTTTTAAAGTTGTGAGAAAATGCATCGAATCGAATCAAAATCAGCATACGAATTTATTTATTTAAATATTAACTCTACTTATCTATATATATCTTCTTATGTGGGATCTGTCTTGTTTTTTTTTTATTTGTTATTCTCTTTTTAAACATTTCTGTTGTGGGGCTCAAGCTACGTAAGCTACTGTTTCTATCTCTCTCGCTCTTTCTTTTGTTTTCTTTTGTTTATCATTATTTCCATTCTCTCTCGTAATTACTAAAACCAATTTTTATGTATAAATACGAAATTTGATTTATATAAAGAAAAATGTGAAACATGTTCTAGATGATATAACAAACATATATATATTTTATATACTGAGCAACGAAGCTTCTAATACACAAAAAAGAAACGAACCTCAAAAAGCCTACCAAAATTATTGAACAAACAAAAACAATAACAATAATCATAATAATAATAGTAATAATATAAAATGTTTTGCTATTTTATGAATAAATAAAAATCACACAACAAAAAGAAATTAATCAAAGTGAAAAAGTTAAATTCGATTCAAACAAACCAGTTCCGAACCACAATGCAGTGCAAGCAGCGTGCAGCAGTTTGTTGTGCACTGCTTGCTACGGCGTGACTGCTTAAACGCGTAAACTGCTTGCGACAGGGAAATTAAATTCCCCTACTAAAAGGGGAACAAATGCTTAGCCGGCTTATTTAATGATATTTAGCGGGAATTTTTACAATGAAGAGAATTAAATATATGAGGAAATACCCAATAATCAGTGCTGTCAATTTAGCCGTTTTCTCGTCAAGTCTGGCTTTTTTCAATGTGCAGTTGCAGGAAAAAAAAAACTAAAATAAACTGCAAACAATTCAGCTTTTTTTAAACTTGAGTCTCGGCATGGCCGACATAAATTGTTCTTTCTTTTTGCGATGAGTTTCCTATATAAAGGTGGAATTGACATAACAAACACTCTATACTACATATCCTGTGCGCCCTGGTCCCTGTTTTGTGTACTGTTTTATCCTATCCAGCTGTTTTAGCGTAAGTAAGGTTATCTTCTTATAAGGCTGCCTCTGTACATATACTACGTATCGTATTCTATATAGTATACACATATATCTACATATTATATCTGTCTATCATAACTGTATGTCTCTCTTACATGCCTTGCGCTCGCATTTGTTGGCTAAAATCTATCAAAATTATATATATAATATATATAAACTGTATGCTACAGTTACATAGTTTACATGCTTACTGCCAGCAAAAGTTGTTGCAAGTTTACAATTTTCGAGGTAAGCGGTTGTCTCTCTCTATCTCTCTCTCTTTCTTCTCACTCTCTCTGTGTCATACTATCTGTCATGTATTGTGTTCTTTATACCTCTTTGGTTCTTTGCTTTTGTGTATTTTGTGCTGTTGTTGTTTTGTTGTGTTATCTCTTAAGTTCTTTCCACTGCATGTTGCGAACTGTCACGACCTCCGCCCTGTCCCCTACATAGGGTTTCAGTTCACGCTGCCTACATCTGGGGGCAACAAATCGTTCCAATATTCGGCACTATATTCTGCCATTGCTTTCTGCTTTCGCAAATTTGCTTTCAGCTTTTTGAGTTCTTTTTATCTGGCGTTGCAACAATTTCGTTTAGTCGCCTTTGGGCTGTCAACTGTTTTGCTTCGTTCCGGGCGAATTGTTTACCTGCCGTTTATCTTTATAGTGCCAGTTATACAAATAGTATATATAGTATACATAGTATATACCTCTAACCCCACATGTAACGCATATGTCTGGCTAAAAATACCAATTAACGTCGCGTCGGGAATGTGCTTATACCTCATTACATAGCAGTGTCAATATGTTCATAAATTTGATCGCAACAAAATGGTAAATGAATTGCTCTGTTTCCTGAATTCCTAGAACACCTCTTGATAAAGTTCAAGTAGGGGGGAACTACTACTACTAACAATCACTCAATACTCGATTAAGAACTTATCAAAATTGGACATGAAAAGTAGATTAGAGCAGACTAGACTGTGGTATTCAAAAGAATGTCAGTAGGTTTATTTCCTTATCTCGTTATCTAGCACGTCATTTGTGCTACAGATCAATAGGGCTTAAGATAATACTGTACACTGGAAGGTTCCATGTCAATCAACTGACTTTCGTCATAGTTTTAAACTTATTCAACTTGTGTGCTCTATAAGTAACTTCCTAGAGTTGTTCTTCCCCCTAATATACATATATTTATTACATGATTCAGGAAATAAAACATTAATAACTGATTATTATCATGATCTGATTGCTTATCAAGTTATTGCAAGCACTTCAGCAACTTCTAAAGAGAAACACAATATCAGAGTCTTGCCATCCTTAGAGCCAACTACAGCGGTTGCTAGCTAAAGTGAATGAAGGACTAAAGAAGCAAAGGATTTGGATAAGTTTAAAAGGCAGCAATAATGAAGGTCTTGAAAATAGAAAACTTTATAAATGGGCTTCCCCCCGCAGAGAATGTGAAAGTATTGATATAGAGTATTCCAGTGGTTCACTCTGAGGAGCACACACTGTACTTGTACATAAAGCTTGCCCTGTTCGCGAGTGCTGTAAATAATGGAACCCTTTGAATGAGTTTCTTTCGCATTTAATAATCTTATTTGTTTATTGTTTTATGGCTTATCGATTATCAATTAATTCCCTTGAATTTGTTTACTATTTGCGTTGATAATGTTGGCTGTCGATTTGTGTTTTTTGTTATTTGTTGTTACGTTTTTTATACCTTTTGCTAGCTCAGCCGACTTGTATTAACTTTATTAAAATATATGTGATGATATCTCTCTCTCTCTCTCTATCTTTAACGCACGCTTATTGCCGCTTCACTCACACGTTCCACGTTCCACAGATCAACGAAGCTCTTGATTTGGCGCTGGAAGCTATTGACAGGGAGGCCAGCAAGCAGGAGGAGAGACAGGAGCAGGTGGAAGTCAAGCAGCAGGAGGTAGAGCAACAAAACAAAGAGAATTTAGTAAAGGAGAAGGAGGAGCTGCAGCTGGAGCTGGAGGAGAAGTTTGATGAGTTGACGATGAAGTGCGATGAGCTGATGCCAAATAAAACCGATGAACAGAAAGAGCAGGAGGTGGAGCAGGAACAGGAATTGGAACAGAAACATAAGCAGAACGAGCAGGAGCAGCAGCAGAAGCAGGAGCTGGAGCTGGAGCTGGAGCTGGAGAATAGAAAGGAACCGATATACGAGAACATCAGCTCGACTATATCTATGCAGCAAGTAGATAGTAGTGAACAGACAGCGATGATTCCGCGCCGAGCAACAGCAACAGGAGGAGAAGGACACAGAAGAAGCATTCCAAATAAAAGCAACATAAACAATAACAACAGCAACAACGAGCATAATCAAACCAACAACAACAACAACAACAAAGAAGTAGAAGTAGAAATAACAACAACAACAGTAGTTGCAACAACTCCAAAAAATGCAGACCTGGAGCCATACTACCAAGTGCCCAAAGCCACAGAGCCCTACTACGATGCACCCAAACATCTGCGCCCCATTCCCGTCTACGAGAACATCGACATCTTCTACACGGGCCTGGAGCTGAGCGGCAACAGCAACAACATCAGCAGTTTGCCATTGGGTCTGCTGTCTGGGCCACTGGAGCCGCCAAAGGAGAAGCCACCGCCGCCTCCCATTGAACAACTTGCAACGACAACGACAACGACAGGAGATGAGGATGAACTGGACACGGGTACCTGGTCATCGGACAACACCTACGAGACCATCTCGAGCAGTACGCGACGTCAGCTGCAGTTGCAGCAACAGCAGGCACCAGGGCAGACGCAGGGCCAGGCCACGCCTCCCATCAAACGCATGAACTCGACAAAGCGCATCAAGAAGGAATTGCGCAATAAACGTTCCAGTTTTCTGGGCATCGAAACCGATGCAGATCTCGACGATGTGGACAGTTATCTGGAGCTGACGGTGGCGCCCCCGCCGGACATGGCGCAACTGTTGCAAGAGGAGCGACGCCTCGAGAAGCAACTGTACATCAAGGCGGGGCTATGCGATAGCTCAGATACAGGTGAGTGCAGCAAGGGGGATGGGGTTACCCCCTTTGGGGCACTAGAGCTGTTAAACGTAAGCTGCAAATTACTAGAGAGAGGGCAGTGAGAGAAGCAAGCGGGCTATGAGCTCTCACTGGAAGCGAACTGTGAGGTTAAGTCTAAATAATCCGTTTAGTGTGCGTGCCACAGGGGCGCAGTCAACATTAGTTTAGAGGGAAAAGCAGTTGCCAAAGATAAATATAAAGTATACTTGAGAAATCTACAATAATTAGTGTGTATGATATACACGATATACACGATAAAATACGATAGTTCAAACGGTAAATGTCAAGTTTTTATAGTCAAATATTTATAGCAAGTTTATTGACATTTCCTACCAGACATATGTAGGTAAAGTATTATAACTGTTCTACCATAGTTTCACTTCATAATACATATATCTTTAATTTATCTAGACATATTAACAATTTTGTGTTACGATAGTTTGCGATAGTTACGTATTTAAAAACTATCCAACTATATCATTGATTGTGGTCCGAAAGTTTATCTTTTTATAATGAATGTTTATGGTTTATAACTTTATTACATTCTACGATACTTTTTCTTCATTAATTCTAAAAAAAATTAAGTTCGACCATTAAAAATAGTGAAAAAAGGGTAAACTAACTTTGCGCAAATGTATGTAACAGGCATAAGGAGGCGTGGGAGATCCCATTAAGTATATATATTCTTGCTCAGGACCACAAGCCGAGTCGATTGATCCATGTCTGCCTGTCTGTCCGTCTGTCTGTCTGTCCGTCTGTCTGTGTGAACGCACAGATCTCAGCTATTATAAAAGCTAGAGTTACCAAATTTGGCAGGAAGACTCCTGTGTACTATAAACTGATCAAGTTTATTTCAAATGTTAGGTGCCACGCCCACCGCCCCCGTAAATCAAAAATTTAATTTTTGAACTCAATTTGTAAGCGCTGAATAAAAGCTACAACTTACTGAGTTTAACATATACTAAGCTGAATGAATTATCTACGTATTCTCCAAATTGCAATTATGATAATTGTTTTGCGATAGTTACACTTCATAAATGTATATGTATATATGTATATGTAAATAAATTCGGGTTTTATAGCATTTTAATAACAAGTTGTATTATATGACAATCCAACCTTAATAAAGTATCCCACATCGATAGTGATTGCGATAGTTTCACCACTAAGCCGTGGTGTAATAGTTCATTACATATAGAAATATTTCTATTGAGTGTGTTACGATGTTCAGTTCATAAATTCTCTATTTGTATGCCAAGTTATATGATACTGCAATCCAAACATAACAAAGGATCCCAAAGCGATAGTTGTTGCGATAGTATCGCCACTAATTTTCACTTTTACTTCTGCTCTACAATAGGTGAAAGTCGCGACTCGGGTGTCTCGGAGAATCACTCGCGGCAGAGCAGCGAACACTACACCAACTCGTCGGAGGAGAACGACACACAGTCAGAGGCAACGCCGCCGCCGCCGGCAATGCTGCCACTGCCACTGCCGCTGCCGCTGCCAACGACGCAGGCGACGCAGCTGGGCGAGGTGATCTACCAGAATGACACGCCGTTGCTGCAGACAGTGAAGGGCAACTCGGCGGAGTCGTGGACAGAGTCGGCAACAGCTGCTGCAGCTGCAACGCAATCGCTGAGCGAGGCGACAGCCACGGCCAATGCGAAGATGTTGTCCATCGAGGAGAAGATACGCGAGCAGGGCGAGGTGCTGCGTGTCGAGCGGGAGTTGCTGCAGTTTTCGGTAAGTAGAAAGGATCTAAATAGAAAGGATCTCTCTCTATTGAATTCTTCTCTGCAATTCTTGCAGCAGGAGGAGCTGAAGCGACAGCGTGAGAATCTGCTGCTGCGCGAGCATGTGGCACAGCGAGAGCTGCAGCATGGCGCCAAGATGCTCATGTCGAACAACCGACGATCGCTGCAGGATCTGCATCATGGCATTGGCAACGGCATGTTGAGCGCCTTCCAGCCACCGCATCTACAACAGCAGCAGCAGTTGCAACAGCTGCCCCAACAGATCTATGCCAATGTGCCACAGCAGCAGCAGCAGCAGTTGCATCCACTTCAGCGTCCAGCGCCAGCGTTGTCACAGTTTCATTACCAGCAGCTGGACACGGATTACCGCAAATCCATGTCGGATCTGAACGAGTTCTCCAAGCGTCTCATGCCGGCGCCGCCACCGACGCCGCCAACGAAGCCACTGCGTGCGGTGCATCTCAATGGCCATGGAGGAGGAGGAGCAGGAGGAGGTGGTGGCCTGGAGCCAGACTATGCAGTCAGTGCGCGGCAACGTGGCGGCGGTTCGCTGGTGAAGATTGCCAGTGCAGCGCCGCCGCCACCGCTGCCACCAGCGCCACGACTGACAGCGAGTCTGGCAGCAGCTTATCATCATCAGTCAGCGCAGAATCTGAGCAACATGTCGCGCAATACGCTGCTCGCTCTGAGTGCCACGCCCAAGCCCAAGTACACAGATGGCTGGGTGCAAGTCCAGCAGCAGCAGCAGCAGCAACAGCAGCAGCAGAGGAATCTACTCAATGATGCCGCCTGGCTGCAGAAGCGCAAGTCCATGCCGGACTACAGTGGCGCCCTCTACAACAATGGCCATGCCAATCATTGGCTACTGCAGGAGGCCGAGCATCGTCGCCTGCTCGAACAGCAGCAGCAACAGTTGCAGCTGAACCGACGCTCTATGCCAGTGCCACAGTCCAATGGAAAGCCCCTGCCCGATTCCATTATACAGACACTCACAGAGCGGGTGCAGAGCAAAGGCATTGGCGAGCGTAAGCGGTGAGTGTGAGAAGGAGAAACTCTTCCTGGAACTTCTCCTGGATTTCCTCCTCCTGCAACTCCTCCTTCAACTCTTTTCTCCCTCTTCTTCTCTTGCAGCTTCGATGGCAATGGCAACTACAGTCAGCTGAATAGCAATGGCCTGGGAATGAAGCCCTTGAGCAATCATAACAGTAACAGCAGCAATATTATCAACAACAACAACAACAACAACGGCAACAGCAGCAGTAACAACATTAACAACAACACTGCCAGCAATCAGGAGAAGGTGCTCAGCGTCAGTGGAAAGAAGAAGTGCTCGCATTGTGGCGACGAATTAGGTAAACTTTGCTACTACGTTGGTTGTGAGTGTGCCTCTTCTTCTTCTTCTACTTCTTCAACTTCTCCTAGTCTTCAACCTTCTCTTCGTATACCACACATTGTATATTCATTGAGTTCTTTAGGCTTGAAGTGCGAGCATCACAAGTGATCATCAGAGCATCATTCAATGGCGTTTGAGGCAGCTCCAAGTTCCCTTTTGGCAGAGCTATAAACAAGAAATCTTCATGTATTTTAACATATATGTATCTATAAGTACTTCAACCTTATATTTCTATACTTCACATTGTATGTACATATATTGAGTTCATTCATTGAGTTCAGAGGATCAGTTTGTTTCTATGTATGGCATAAAAAGCATCTCTAAACCTTTAATGAAGAAACCTCTATGTAATCTGCATATAAAATATTTATTAGTAATCAAACATATATGTAGACTTCTATAGTTTCTTCTGTTTTCATTCATTCTATGGCACAAGGCGCATCTCCAAGTCCTCCCTATTTAAAAGAACTTCAACAAGAAAGATAAATGTATTTCACATATATATTCCATAAGTTATACAACTTCTCGATTTCGACAGTATCTGCTCTACACTAGAAGCTTTCCCCACTTAAGTTCATATCTTTATCTCTTAGGCTTATTCTCTCTTTCTCTCTCTTTATCTTCTATCTTCCATTCTTTGTTCTCTCACATGTCTGTCACAGATTTGGGCTGTACCAACGACAACTGTCGCAAGGTGCACAAAGCGCTCAAGTATATTGTTTGGGTTTAACTAACTAACTAACGCAAACAAGAACAAATAAAAGACTTAAACAAAGACTAAATACAATAACAATAACGAAAAGAACAAAACTAATTAAATACTAATTATAAATACAGCAGCATTTTAAGGCTGAAGGTATTAACAATAAAATGAATGGTCAAGTTCCATGAAGAGTTCCTTTAATTAAACCCAAACTTTCTTCTCTTCTCTTCCAAGGTCGCGGAGCTGCCATGATAATCGAGTCGTTGTTACTGTTCTACCACATCAACTGCTTCAAGTGTTGCGTCTGCCATGTCCAACTCGGCGATGGACTCAATGGAACCGATGTTCGTGTGCGGAATCAGAAGCTTCATTGCCAGAACTGTTATTCCAGCGATGATGGCATCAAGTTCAGCTGCGTGTAGAGAATAGAATAGATCCCCCCATCCCCCATCCTGGATTCATCAATAGTTGTTGTAGTTTTTACTTTCGATCGTTGTTGTTGTTGGCGAAACATACAGAAACATATGTTTAAAGTTAGAACGCAAGCAAAAAGTCAATATCAATTATACAAAAGGAATAAAATACATATATCATATATAAAATACATAACATGTGGACAAGTTTGTCAGCTTATAATGTTAATCATCGAAGAATAATGCAACACGTTCAATTCGCAGTTCGAATAAATGTTTTCAGATTCGTATTTTTAACTTTTTATATATATGGTATATATGCATATTATACGTACGTATACAAGCTCTCGCTTTTTTGTCCGATGTTTTTTGCCAAAATCAAAAGTCAAATTCTATATATATATATATACATATTCATATATATCTATATACTATATGAGAAAGATTTAATGTGTGTTAAAACTATAAGACGAGAAATTTCTATGAATGTTGTTGAATTTTTGGAAGTTGTATATTGCCTACATTTATATAATAAATTATATAGTATACAGACATAAGTTTCAGAAATTAATATTGTATATTAATTGTAAAACACATGCTGAATTATTTATGAATGAAACCCCCTCCCCAAAAAAAAAAAAACAAAACAAACTTAAACAAACACGAATTTTGGAACTTATTTAGAACCTGCATTACACCATGTAAAACCTTCACGACGTACCCATTGTACCTTAAATTATATAGTGCATACACACACACACTGCATACAGACACACACATACATATCTGCATCTCAATAAAGGACGAAGAGGATGAGAGGAAGCACCGTTTTAAATTCTAATTGTCGTTATTATTTGTATAACATGATATAAACATCTGTATTTAATATTCAACCGTACATATTTACACATACATATACATATACGTATTATGTATTTTCTTATTCTTATTTATTGTAATTAAGCATCTGAGTGTTTTCAACTTTGTTGTTGCGCATTCATTTGTGTAACTTTAACCAATCCTAACTTTAATCGGTATGTGAATTATTTCTTTTTTTCTGTAAAAAGACAGCTTGAATTTCGTTTAGTTTTAAATAAAGTATATACATATTTCAACAAAATTGAGTGTTTTATTTTCTTTAATGAAGCCAGTAAAGATCTACGCAGCAAAATTGTTTGAAAATCTTCAGTCAATTCTTCTGCTGTTTTTGTATGAAATCCGATGGGTATAAGTAATGTATTTATAGATAAATGGATAAACAACAATGTTTTAAAACTGTAAAAAAACCAGACGGGTACTAAGTTGACTTGAATAACTTATATGTTTATTGTCCGTGACATTCGAAATTTTATATTAACATGATCAGCTCCTGGTATACTGCAACTTTTATGCCAAATTTGATGTTTTTAGTTTTTTTAATAGACGGTTTAAAACAAATGACAAATGGATGTATCATGTCACCAATTTGGTAGCCCTAGCTCTTAAGTATATTCTTCGAGGTCTACAGGTTGCGACGATGGAGAATAGATGTACATACTTTACTTTATGGGATCGGAGATGACCGATTCAGCTTGTTGCATACATCTTTAGATGTCTTAAAGAAATAACACCCATCCTCCTTAACCGTTAATTATATGGCAAGTAAGTAAGCCAACAAACAAAAATTGTTTTGGGTTGATATCCTTGTCTACAAATATCTTAATGGAAATTGGAAATATATTTTTGTCCGCAATTGTTAAATAGCTAAAGCAGGACGTAATTGGTTTCTGAAAAACTATCACATTGTACTTTGTGAATATAGTTTAATGCTCCAAAATAACGGAAGCCACTAGAGGTTCTTTTATAAGGACAAAAACAAAAGAAACGTTTTTGGTGATCTGAGCACTTTATTACTTAGACGCATCAACGGTAAATACACAATACGTAAATTAAACTTTTGCTCTTAAATCTGACTTAAACCGCAATCCGAACTGATAACTGGACTAAGCTGTGGGCAGGAATGTCAGTTTCTCGTTGAGTTGCAGTTGGGTCTTGATTAATTGTGAGAGTGTGATGACCATCAGCAGATCGCGTACATTGGCGTTGAACATTTGGGTGAACTGTTCGTGGGACATGTGTGGCACGGAGTGAATCAGGTCGAGCAGCTGACGTCCCACAGCGTTGTCCGGAGTCACCTTGTGTGCGATGACATCGTCTACGTACTTCAGAATAAGGTCCAGCAGGGACTGCAGTTTTGTTGAAGCTTCAGAGATCTGAGCCAAGTCAAGCATGGGCGGCACAGTTTTAGGCCTGTGGGCGGGCGACACGCCTATCGTCTTTTGCAGCAGCTTCAGGCCAAAGGTCTCGGGCTCATAGCTTGTCAGCTCCACGGGAATGGGTGTAAACATGCAGCCGGTCTTGCCGCCGGGTACACCCAACTGGATGCAGACATAGGCGCGCAGTCCCATGCGACCGCCTTGCAGTGAAGTGTCGACAGTCAGATGGACAGGATTGTTGCATTCGCGCGCGTAGTATTCGTGTATGACGGAGCTGTGGTTCGTCACCTCATTGCCGGTGGCCCACCAGCCAACAACACTCTCGTTGGCATTAACCTTGCGGTTCAGGTCGTACATATCCAGCGCGTAGCTCAGTTCAGCCTCCACTTGGTCATCGTGCTCCTTGTGCGGCACGCAGAAGCAGTTGGTAACTTCGACGACTCCCTTGTCAACGGAGCCCAGCAGTGTGCCGATAACACGATGAGAGTCAGCATTACGGCGTTCAAACGCGTCCACAACTTGGAAAAGCACTACGGGGTGCACGCGCACGGTTAAATTCAGCGCCGACATTGTTGTTTTTTCGTACGATATGCGCAAAAATATTACTAAAATTTAGCAATCGCCACGCTGGGTGAAAAGGACCTAGAGATGGAAGTATACGTGCGATAGTTTGTGGCGGTCGGTAGATAATTCAGTGCTGCCAACTCGTTTGAAGTTTCATGCAACTGTTGGCAACAACACTGTTGTGCAACTGTTGAGTAGGGCAATTTATCGAGTGGCTTCGATTAGTTTGCATTCCTTTAAGCCGATTAACGATAAAAATTCAAAATATAAATGCATGTAACTGGCAGTAGCTAGAAAAATCCATATAAATATTTAAAATCAATATTTTACTTCACGTAGACTTTTAGAAATTATGTTATATGTATTATAATAACATGTCCGTACTTTATTTAAGTTTCTTTTAATTCATTATTATTTTTTTGTTCATTATTTTCAATGCATATTTTGCTAGTTTTCCCACCTTTCCATTAAATACACATTACTCTTGGGTTTTAGGTAAATAAAAATAAATTTTATTAAATAAATTTCTTATAATGTAGCCATGGAAATTCTACTTGAGACTAGCCCCTAGGTGAGAGACTTGATTCCTAATTCTGTTTTTGCTGCAATTATTTATCTAAACATTACTTCGGCTTTCTACGAAAAGCAACACATACACAATGGACTATGGGTGCGTGGGTGTGTGTGTGTGTGTGTGTGTGTGTTTGTGTTTGTGTGTGTATCTACATACTCAACGGAAATACAATCGTTCTAAATCGCTAATCTCTACCACACTTCACACTTGTGCACAGGATTCATGGGCGAACCCTCGGGGCACTGGAAATCCCTGGCAAAGTCCTTCATATTGCTCAGCGAGCCGAGTACACGGAACTCCGAGGGCGAGTGCACACCTGTGGTGATTCGCATCTTAAGAGATTCTGAAATGAAAAATAAATTGTTTATTTTACATAAGCAGCGGCAGATGAAATTATTCTTGTGTTTTCTCTCCCTTCCATACCTTTTCGGTATTTGGCACACCAGGTCTGGCCGGAAGCGATCCAGAACATTTGCTGTGGTGTATAGTCCAGGCCCGGCAATTTGGGCTCCGGACCGTGCTTCTCCACCCAGCGCTGATAGGCAATGTAGGACTCCTTGACACCGCCATTGTCAGCAATGTTCTCGCCCTGTGTATTGATGCCGTTTAACTTTAAGAAAGGAATAACAATCAGGTAAGAAAAAGAGGCCTAGATATGATAAGAATCCCTTAACCCACATGCAGGCCCGTGGCACGTTCGGTGTAGTTGCCATACTGATCGATGATGCACTGCGCCTTCTTCAGATACGCCTTCTGTGTGTCTGGCTGCCACCAGTCACGCAAGTTACCCTTTACATCGAACTGGCGACCCTGGTCATCGAATCCGTGTGTAATTTCATGTCCAATGACATAACCGATGGCACCGAAGTTCATGTACTTGGGACGCTGGGCATTGAAAAAGTGACCCTGCAGAATGCCAGCAGGGAACTCTGTGTGGAACAAAGAAATGGTAACATGTTAGCATATTTTCAGAGTTGGAAATCAATTCACAAATTTGCATTGGCGACGAACGAGCCCCAACCAAGTCATCCATCAATTTATCCCCAATTACACATTGACAACTCACGTATGCTGTTCTCCAGCGAGGAGTAGAAGGCATTGACAACCGCCGGCCGAGCATGACGTATCCATTCGGTCTTGTTCACAGGCAGTCGCAGCTTGTTGAACGAGTAATCTGTGCCAAAGATGTTCATGCCCAGGAATGACTCGAAATACTTATCCGGATTGATGTCTAGCTTTTCAAAATATTTAGCCAACTTCTCGTTGTCCAGCATCTCGTCGGGATAACCAATGTGGGTGGCCATTCTGTGCAGCTTCTCCTTGGCCTCCTGCTTTGTCTTGTCGTCCATCCAGTGAACCTCGTCAAGGATATCATTGAACACGCTGCGTATCTCGTTTACCATCTCCAGAGCCTTTGCCTTCGACTCCTGGTCGAAATGTTTCCTCACGTACAGCGATCCCACCGAGATGCCCAGGCTGATGATGATGATGACGAATTTAAATTTCATTATTGTTTTCAATTATGTTTCAATAACAATTTCATGTGGTGTTGAGATGCGGTTTTGTGAAACCAATTGTTGTTGTAGTTGTTGTTGGTTGTTGGTCAGTGCATTGAGATGGTGGATCAGACGAGATACGAGCGAGATTGACGTGAAAATGAAACATAAAACACGATAATTTTAATGCATTAGTGACAATAAATAAATAATTCGTGCTTCCTAAATAGATTGATCCGGTTAATCAGTTTTACAAGGAAACTCAACAAAATGTAACTAGAACCAAAGAGAGGCAACTGTTTTAGTCTTGCGGAACTTCTAGTTGGGAGGCTAACTATCGGCAGGCAACAAATATCTTTAAGCAATGCAAGCAATGTCCTCGAACAACAGTACAGCAAATCTTTCCGTGTTTTGAACTGTATAATGCTTGCATATTCATAGCTCGACTCTTTACTTTAGGTAGATTTACTTAGTTCACTCCTAGAGAGTTTTGCTATAGTGCTGTTCAAGTTGGCTAGGTTGAAAATGGTAGAAGCATTGTCGATGGGTTCATTATTTGTTTCCCACACTGTCTCTATCTCTCTGACTCAGACAAGATAATGAAAACGATCCAATTTGGTGGAGTGCCTGTTGTTAGATGTATATATATTCTTGGGGGTGTATATATGTATATGTGGGTGGATGTGTGTTATCTAAACCCTGGAGGAGATGAGGTAGAAATTTAGAATTTGATTTCTCGAAATACCCATCGACTTCTTCGTTCTCGTCATCGTCACTGCAAAATCACAAAGAAATCAATCAGAAGAAGGAAAGAAAAAACAAAGAGGAGGAGGAAGCAAATTGAACTAAGCCAAAAGACTCTGACCGCAATACGCATAATACTCTAACGGTAATGGCCGGGATGGCTGTGTGTGTGTGGGGATGTTAGATACGAACCTGCCAGATGCAATGTCTACGCATTCCTTCCAGCGTGCCTCCTGCTCCTGGCGACCGGACAACGCTGTGGCATACTGCAGCTGCCGCTTGCGGAAATCCTCGGTAAGGAAGCCCACAGAGAAGGCGTGAATGCGCCAGAACATGTAGTTGGCAATCACACGACTCGGTGTCTTGGCCAACAGCTTGCCAAGCTCGGCAAAGAACGAGGGCACAGTTAGATTGATCACCTCGTCATCTTCCACCTTCAAGCCGGTGGGCAGGAGGGCATTCATGTAGTCCACCCAATCCACGTACGGATAGGCGGCTTGCAGTTGCGCCGGGGTGCGGGGATTGAACAGCTCCGAGGAGTTGCGACGCTTCTCATTGGGCCACGAAATCTAGCGAGGAAAGAGGGAGAGAATCGTGTTAAATTTGGATGGGTAACTTCGCAGAGATTCGTGGCATACATTGGCCAAGGCGATTTCGAATTCCAGGGATTGCAGCAGCTGCTCCTTGGCCTGATCCTTGTTAGCACCGAAGAGAACTGAAATGTCCACCATGTAGTCGTAGTATGCGCTAACCAGCGTCTCATTGAATCCCTTCACCAGGTACTCGCGGCTCAGTGCCAGCGCCGATTGATCCAACTACAGTTGGGCGACAGCAGGAAAGATTTCAATGAGCATACGATACCAGGAAGAGAGATGTTCCCCCACTTACATCAATGATTCGCTTTGTGCTGTTTTGCAAATCGACGCCAATGGAGAAATCAAGGATGTAGTCCATGCTGAAGCCAGCAGTGCGGAACTTCTTGACCTGTTCCTGCCAAGTCCAGCTATCATTCGAATTCCAGTCGTCGCCCTCGATAAGCGGCCAGCCACCCAGACTCTTGGCTATCTTTGTGATGGGCTCAGTGCCCAGAGATTCAATTAATGCTGAGAAGGAACTCAATTAGATGGAATACAAAGTAGAGACTCCCTACTGGCTACTCACTCTTATTCATGCAGGCTCTGTACAGCAGATTGGGCAGACGGAAGTGCTTGGGCTCTGTGACTGGTCGATCGGCTGTGATGATCTCCTTCAGCTGCTCCTGTAGCTTGTCCGAAATGACGCTGAATGTGCTGACGGAGACCTTGTCGTCGGGAATGTTCTCCTCCTCGATGTACGATCCGCAGGCGAACTCGTAAAAGTTGTCGCATGGTTCCACCTCGGGCTTGATCTTGCTCAGCACCGTGGAGGCCGTGTGTATGCACTCCTTGCTGAGACAGACACTGTCCGGATCTGTCTTACCCTTGGCACCATCAGTCACGACCTTATTCATGGTGGTGCTGTCGCTATGCAAGGCTGTCGCCTCCGGTGTCATTGCCGTTGGCGGTTGTGGGCCTCCGTTTGCACTTTGCGTGTACAGACCATCGTATAGCCTGAGGCCAAAGAGAGTGCCGGTGGTCAGGATCAGTATGATGACTGCCACAAGCAGCCCTCTTTCCAACTTGGTGCGACGACGCCACCAGTTCGGGTTCCTGCAAAAACAACAACAGAAAGGCGATGGTCAGCACACACATAAATCTCAATTAGACGCAATGTCCCGTGGAGAATGAATAGTCGATGGAGAGGGGAAGGGGAGGGAACTAAGACAGACTTTCACTTCAACCCGTTTTGTGTTTTTTTGTTATTTTTCTGCCGCCTTGTCGCGTCATCTGTTGTCGCCCATAATCAATTCACTTTTTCTCTGCTTCTTCGCTGCTCTGCTTTGCTATGTGCCCCTGACTTTAGCCGAGATGACCATCTCGTTTATCTTGTATTGACTTTCAACTTGTTTTTCAACATTGACCCCCTCTGGCCTAGCTCCGCTGCTTTTCCCTGTTCCCCCCCTTGGCCCAACAATTTATACTGCGCTGCAAATAAATAGGAAGACGTGCCTTGGCTTGAATTAATCTATATACATAGTTTGGATATTGCAGGATAATCATTAATTAAAAACAACAAAATGGCCGTCAACGAATAAGAATTGCGCTAGTGATGACGCTGCTTGTTAGTGATGGTGATCGACTCAACAGAGTGACTATCGATAATTGAAGTTACTAACAGAAGTGACAAATCGATTAGAGCAGGTACACATGTGTGTGTGTCTGCACATATGTACATATGTATACATTTGTAGTCTCATACTTCTGTTTAACTTTAACGGGAGTTCGCATTCACTAAATGCTGCCTAACGAGTCGGAAAGAGAAAACCTGTTGCACAGTGTCACTAATTGGGTGCTTCCTTCCGATTGGCAAATACCCGGCGAGCTTGACAATTTTGCAAGAGTTGTTGCTGCCGTGTTGATGTTGATGTTGTCGACTTAAAATAAATATCGAACGTTATTCAAACTGGTTGCAAATGGATACATTCACGTATTTGCGTCAAATTGCAAAAAAAAAGTCAGCAAGATAAACAGTAAATTGGTGAGGTAGACACCAAATGTCTATACATACATATATAATACATACACACATCAATTTAGATATCGTTGGCCAATATTTTGAGTGGCAAAAAACATTTCCGCCCCCCCTTTTTTTGCGCTGCACGCTTCAATTACTTTTGAAAATTATAAAATAATGATGCGCGCACAAAAGTCAAAGTTACAAGCCAAATCTCTGTGTGTGTGTGTGTGCGCTTAAGTCAGGCTCTATAAATACCATATACTATGTATCTTTGTACATATTTATAGCTGATTACATACATTATCCATTGTACTCTGACCACGTGGCAAAGGTCATCAGCATAACGCACAATTCGCATGTTACGTGCTCATTGTACAGTGCAGATGGGGCAGAGAGGGGGAGATAATGTTAATGCTAGTGGTTTTCAAGATCATCACTTGCCTAATCAATATCCTATTACTCTGGCTAAATGACCCAAATTGCTGCGCATCATAAATTATAGTTTTTTTTATAGTTTATAGTTTTCTATACGAATGTCTTGAAACACTTTTCTCTAGCATCAAAAACATATTTCTTAAACATTTTATAGCCCAAGTCCATAAAGTGAGGACATTAACGCCACAGGCGTAAACCATAAGAGAAAGCGAAAGTTTGAGCGCAAGTGACTATTGAATACCCTACAAATACAGCTCTCAATTCATTTCTCAACACTGATAACTCCTATCTAATTTTCAATGTCATCTGTCGACATATGTATCTATAGGTATTATTTTGTAATAAAAAAGTTGTGCATGAATATCATTGAAATCGGTTCACCTGATTTCCACAATACATGATGATATAGGGTGTGCCATTCGTAACTAGAAGTTAATCCGATCTGCATATGTTTAACATTAATTTGACAATTTGACACGTCTATTGATGCTGATCAGAAGAACATAATGTATATATAAATCTATTAAAACTTGTCTGGCTGGCCCACGCCTCCTTTTGCGTGCGTATAACACATTTTCACCGTTAGAAATCATTAGCCATGCAGATCTTTCAAGAAATCATTTCCATATGGGACAAATACTTCTAATTGAATTACTTTCGGGGTTGACATGCTTGAGGAAATCGTGTAAATGGGCCACACGATGCCAAGCTCAGGCCAATAATCAGATCGCAATCCTCAGTGCTCAAGCTCGAACTCGAACCCAGACAACAATAACAATAACAACAGCTACAACAACATCACACAAAGCAATTATTTTGTTTAATGCGGCTGAACCTTTTGCTTTTGTTAGTGTAACAAATGGAGCAAACGTTAGCGATGGCGAAAAACAACTACAACCACAACAATAACAACAAGAACAACAACATTAACAATGTTCAACAAGTACAACAAAGTCGCATTGAACCAAATGATAATTTCAACACGAAATATTCAACGAGTCACAAACAAAAATACTCACAAATTTTCGACTCGTGCAGAAATATCAGATCAATGGGATAATATACATGTATGTATATAGCCTACAACTCACTATCTGGATTATAGAATGTGCTTAATACCGGTGAACCAAGTTTCAAAAGCCTGAAAATATAGGTAAACGCCTTGAAATGAACCCTACTTTATCAACTTATCAACAGACTGAAAATATGTAAATTATTCGGAGTCAACAATTTACTTAAAAATTTATGACGTTCATGTAGCAGTTCTAATTGAAAATTAAAGCTTTATTTGCCACATTGATTAGCACCATATAAAACAATAACAAAGCCAAAGGGTAAAAACATATTGAATGTACAGCGACGAGAACATCGATTCCTATAATTAATGCCTGATTCAAATGTTATAAAAACGCACTCAACCAGTTTTCAAATTATTTTGCCTGTTTTTTTTCTTCTCCCTCTGATAATGGGGAATATCATTAATATGTGCATTATGTAAATTGGGCGCAAAATACTTGGTCAATTAGTGGTTACGAGGTTGAATGACATTCTCAGACAGACAGATCGATGTATCGTTAAATGCTGCCATTATTTTGAGTGCAGAAAAAGCCAGATCTGATTTTCAAAATAGCTCCAATTTGAACAAAAAGGAAAAGAAAAGCCATAGGTTATTTGAATTAAACACTGAAGTGGCTGATTTCTTCAATCTAACCATTACTTTTATTATAAATATTATTTTTATATTAAGAACAGAATGGCATGTTTAAGAAAAACCTGTACAAAATCTAGATTTATCACACTCTTCTTTATTCAGTTAGGTTTGGCTAATTAACTTTGGAAAAAAGCTAGCTTTAACAGGAAAACAAACAAAAAAAACAGCAAAAAAACAAATAATATCGAAAATATAAATAGTCTGAGCCAAATTGAATATGTACTTGAATTCAGGGATCTGTGTTTGTATTACTCTTCAGACTTTGGAGTGACTTGCTATTCCTAGAAATATAAATTGGGAATCGAAACAAAGTTGAGTAATGAGTGATGAGTAATAGAATATTACAAATATGGGTTTTATAAAATTGTGTCTTTTATAAAACCAATATTTCATTTATAAAGGGACATTGCTTACTGCTCCTAAAGAATCCTCAAAAAAAAGAAAACAATTACTGAGTAAATTCTAAGGTACTAAGATTTCAGCTATCCTACTAAACAAGATATTATAATAACTGATTATTGATTATTATAATACACTTGACAAGAGAAATAGAGCTCATAAAACTAATATATCCGCAAGCTATATAACAACATTGAACGCGTGTACAATGCAAATTGGAAATCAAGATAAATATTTGTATCTTTTTAATTGATTTGTCATTAAGTAATAGTTTGTGTTATGACTTGACTAATTCCCTGAATTGCTCTCTCATTATCGCTCTTCTGGCATTATCCAACACTGCAATTAGTTGGATGCAATTCGTGCCTGACCAACATCAACTTCAGGCACTTCGCAGGCATTTCCGCGCACGAATCTCTTACCAAACCTGTGGAACCTTTGCCATTCTGTGTGTGATGAATCATCACATGGAATCCGTGAACCGTTGCTGAATAATATTGCTGCTGTTGATGTTGTTTCATGTGTGCTGCAATATTCGCCTTCGTGTTCGTTTTCGCATTCATATTCATCACCATCGTGTTTGAAGTACGCCAAGTACTCGAATGAGTTTATGCAACTGTCGTTGATTTTTGCATTGTCACGGACGTGAGAGAGAGAGAGAGTGCGTCTTATCAGCCGTATCAGCTGCTATGACATCTGTAAATGTATCCGCGTATGTTTCGCTTATTGTATCTGCATCTGTATCTGTATCTGTATCTGTATCTGTATCTGCATATGTATCTGCGTCTGTGTTAGTCTGTGAAAAAGGGTGTGTTCTGCTCGGCGCGCGCGAGTTTATTCATGAATATATTGTATATTTGCCCAGGTGCCCAGGCTACAGGCTAGTAGCAAGTTATATAAGTGTCCCTATCGAATGGGGGCTGGCCTGGGCCGGACGGGAGGGGGCGTGTCAATGGGCGGCGGTAGTTTCAAGCTGTGCTTTTGTCTACGAGTTGCCCAATAAATGTGTCAAGTGCAGGCGGCGTTATTGCCATTGACGTGACACTTTGCCGTCACCAACATCATCATCGTCACACACACACGTGTGTGTGAAGTATACAAACATCTGTATTCGTGTGTGTGTGTGTGTGATGGTATGTTTGTTGTGCATGACGTTTGGCAACTTTGCTTACCTTTCTGTAAGTTTTTATTTGTTTTTGTTTTCTGTTCTTATTACCCTAACAAAGTGGGTACTTCCGGCTAGTCAAGTGTCTATGCTGCTGTACACAAATATAATACTATAACTTGGAGACTTTATATACCTTTATAATTGGCTTAATTTGCGTATTTCTTGACAAAGTGCATCAACTGTTCGACTTGTGATACTTCGTTTTCAATTTGTTATTTTAATATGTTTCTGATCGTTTTCGGTGTCACTTGCCTCGTTGTCTTTATTAATATGCAGCGTGTCTATCGACACAAAACACTTTGTGTGTTTCTTTGTGTGTGTGTGTGTGTGTGTGTAAGGTGTTGCCAAAGTCAAAATGGAAAAACGCGTTTGGTATTCGCAACTTCCTAAGTATCTGTGCCAAGCCAAATACGAAAGAAATACAGTTTTTTATTCATATGTTACGAACCATCAATTATATATTGTGCATATACCTCAATATATATCCCATATTTATTTAATATTTTACTAGATATCTAAGGGATCTGACTGGTTACAGTTAAATAGTGTCAAATGCGAGTGTAGTTTTTTCGTATATTACAAAACATCAATTATATTATATATACCTTATACCCAATACTTATAATTAATTTATTGTATTAAATAAATCATTTTGATTTTGATTGCTTGTCTAAGGAACCTGACTGAACAAAATTGGTTAATTGGTTTTGACAGGCTACAGTAAGGTGCTAAAAAATGGTCCATAAACAAAAAAATTATGGGAAAACAGACAATAATAATAAATATTACCTATGAGTAATCCAATATGTGCGATTTACGTGTATGTATGTATGTAAAGTGGGAAACAAGAAAACAAAGAGAAGATGTTATTAAGAGTCAATACGAACTGAAGTTGATGATAAGGAAGGAGCTCAGAGAAAGGAACTCCCACAGCAGAGTTTGACTATTTTATATTATAGCACAGCATCATTAATTATTGCAACACGAGCGAAGCCTGTGATCGTCACAGCCAACTAGCAAATGACTTCCCAGTTTTGTAATAGTAAAGAAAAAAAGATTTGAAGTTGGTTTACTGGTTTTTGAACATGTCTGAAAAATGACAGATCCATTGGTAAAATGGATAGTACGTTGCAGCGCGGTTAACACTCACATGTAAAAAGCAAACACAGATGGGCTCGGCCATCAAACCAAATGGCCTTTGTATGCTAACTCCCGCTTGGAGTCGGACTGTATGACAAACTGTCTGACTTTCTCACTGTGTCTTTGTTACTGTGACGATGATATGTCAGGCCTGCTGAAAAGCAAAAGCAACACGACAAATTGGCTTTCAAGTGTTAATTTGTGCCACAGACACAATTACCTAATACATTTTAATTACGCGCCGACTTCGGCCCGAGATATAAGATGAGACTCACACATTGTTGTTGCTCTTAGTATATGCCTTTTTTTAATTGCTCGAAATATTAGAGCTGACATATCATTTAAGCAACTGCGTGTGTGCGCATTAAAAAGCAGACCGAATGCACGGGAGTATCGTATAAGTCACTTGAATTTCAGCTGATAACAAAACAGTGTCAAAGAAGTCGCACAGAAATTGCATTCAACTTGGACTAGATAATAGTTAATTAGTTCACAAGTGAGCAGGATCGTTAAATTAGTTTTATACCCTTTGATTATTAAAAATATCAAGTTAGGGTGTATTAACTTTGTGCAAATGTATGTAACAGGCAGAAGCAGGCGTGGCAAACTCACAAAGGATGTACATTCTTTCACAGCATTACTAGCCAAGTTGATTGTCGGTTCGTTTAAACTTGGCAAGGAAGCTAATCAAGTTTATTTCAAATTTTGGCCACGTTCCCGTCATTTTTCAATTAGATGTAAAAGACACAAGTTCTTCTTTGACACAAAGTTGAGCTGATTAATCATTGTTCCCAATCCACTACGACAATAAACATAGAAGTTATTTAACTCAGAAGTCATTTGTAAAAACTTTTCAGAACTGACTAAAGAGTATTATTTGGTCGGGCTCGTCTGGTTAAACACAGTTTTCGTTTAAGATAAATAAAATTAAATAGTTAACTATTGTTTGTTATCTATAACTAGCAATAACTTTTTGCTGAAGACAGTTAGTATTATAATAAATAACCGAAGGGTCTCATTTGTTTTAATTTAAAAAAAATGAAATAGTTAACTAGTGTTTGGTATCTTGGTAGCAATAACTTTTTGCTGCAGACAGTTTGTATTATAATAAATAATCTTGTCTTATTTCGAATAAGTTTCACATTTCACACAGATAACGTGACTGAAATTATTATATATTCAAATAGAAAACTGAAGAACCTTTTCGTTTTGTATTGTCTTGGGGTTCATTATTTATTTCAGCTCAAGTTTGCCCTTGTTTTGAGTGGTTTCAACTTTCTCTTGAAGTTTGCATACCTGGCTACGCATCTAATATCATTTTGGTCTTTATTGATCATGGCCCTGGCGGCGACTTGTTACACGAAAGCTTTTTGGCCCGACCGGACTTGGAAATCTATTTAGCAACAGGATGCGCGCAATTTGTGCAAAGGCAATGCAATTGTAGGCGCTAAAGTGGGATGTCACTAGAAGGGGGCCAGCTGGAAGAGGCTGGAGAAGGCGCAGGATGTGCGTGGCAGGAAGTTGTGGCAGTTACTTTGTTACCTTCAAGCAGCAGGCACCCGAGGCGCAGGTAAAGCAGGAAAAGCAGGCGGAAACCAAATGAAAATTGAATGAAAATTGCAGCGAGGCCGCAGCGCATAAATAACGGTAATATTGCATGCTTGCCAAATACTTTAAAAAACAGTTTTGAAATAAAAACAAAACTGAGACGACGCCAAGGTTGTCATATGTCAAAAGTCGCCAGTCAGTTTCAGTTTTTCATTGGGCATTACGAAGTGCGCTTTGCATGTTAACGAAATGGAAATTATTTTTTTTTCTTCTTTTTTTGTTGTATATTGGGTGGGTGCCCACAACTACTTGCGCCATATTATTGGCAATTATCAGACGTAAAAAGTGAGTAGACAATAAACAAAAAAGCAATGGCAAGGCAGGGCATTAAATATGCATTCAGCATTTCAGTCTATAGCATAAGGCCAGCGAAATTATCAAGTTGTACAAAAGACGACCTTAGTAAACGAAACAACATTGTCTAATATCGACTGATATTTGAATGGAAAACAATGAGAAGACAAAGGTAGAGAGTTTATAGAAGTATATAGCAGTAAATAGTTTCAAGATTAAAATCAAACTCCAACTCATTTTAGTAGAATCTCTAATAACTTATGATATATTTCTAATTTTGCATAAAAATGTATCACAAAATGTAGATTCTACCCTCTGTTTCTAGAATGGTATCACAGATCTACATGTTAAGCATTTAGTTTTCAAGAGATTTAAAAGTAAATGAGAGTAATAAAAATTTAATTTCTCCAACTCCAACAGAGGCTGAGTTCAATGAGGTTATTTCACAACATTGTAAACATTTTAATCGCTTTCTCTCAAGTTCAACAAGAGATTGCACTGAAGAGAGAGATATATACAGTCTGAAGAGAGCGTCTCAGCTGAGTTATATAATCGCAAGAGAAGTAATTTGATGATACAATCTCAGTAAAGCTGACTCGTGCTCGAATTAAACTACCTTTTGGGAACACGTAGAACTTATGCATTGCTTGCCGGTTCTTCCTGCTGCTCCTCCTTCTTTGCAGATCGCAATTATTGTGACCAGAAGTCGAGTACACGTAATTCGCTCGCTCAATAAAAGCGTTGCCCGAACCGAGCCTAACATCATCAATCACCCACCTGACTCTTTAGCTCTGGTTTATTATGTGGCAAGTGAATCATAAAGAGTCAAGGACCGCTGGAATTGGCAGACTGCAAGACTGTCATACCAGCAAGTTATCCCCCTGCTATTACATGCGCTACACGCTCCAAAATGTTCTCGCAATTACGCATCAATTTCCTACCATATATACTTTTTGGCCTCGTTACAATACACCGACTTCATAAGGAGGAGCTTATTTAAAGAGGGAAGAAATTACCCAAAATCCACTCCAAATTTATGTGAAATTTGTTTACACTTTAGACAGAAATAATTTGACGGCTTCATCTTCCGTAAACAGAAATTTATCTTATAAATACCTTTTGCGTCTGACGACCTTTTGTGGCGCTTACTGAATACTGGGTATGTAGGGCTCAAATTAACATCTGGCTCTGAATGCTATATTATATATTATCTAACCCTCGACAGAGCTGTAACTAATGCGTTGGTAATACTTTTTGGACAAGATTAATACAAATTATGTGAAGGATTGCTTCAAATTGTTGGCTGAGACAGCCTAGTTTATGAGGTTCAACGTTCTCTACTTGCTAAGACTTTGCAAAGAAGGTCAATAAACTGAAGTATATTGAATATTTACATTCTGCAGCAATTAGTGCAGATATGTGAAGATGAATTGCACATCAGACAGTTCCAACGACAACTTTAATGGCTTTGCTTAATATGTAAGCAAAGCCCTTACAGATGGGATGCTTGATAAGCTATAGGGAGGCAGTTCTTCCACCCCGTTGCTGGTTAAGAGTAAGTCGTGATTATAATATGCCTATAGTAAGTCGCCCCGTCGGCATTAGGCCTTGGGGGCGTGGCTGATTTCAACCACAAACCTCACCTTCGGCTGGCATAGGTCGGTGGCATAGAAAAGAAAAGAAAACGCAGTTGCATGGCCAACTGAAAGACCATAATTGGAGTTGCGGCTACTTCTGCTGTTTGCTGTTGCTTTTGACCACGTTAAGGTCTGCGTGCATTTAATTATGCAATTTGAGCAAATAACCAACAACAATAACAAGCGTACGCAGGCCCAAGAGTTGATACTTTAAGTTCTTGGTGGATTTCTTGTTGATTTTGTTGGCCTAAATACCGCTCCGAAAAGAAACGAATAAAATACACTCAGAATTAGTCAAAGCTGTAAAACCGGTAAGCCGATATCACACATTTTTACACACAAAGAAGGTGTGAATTTGTTCGATGTTTTTAAGAGAGTATCCCACAAAAGCATTTATTGTGCGATTTATATTTACCTACGAGAGTGTCTTCGCAATAAACTTGAAAACAACTAAACTAAACTTGGAAGAACTAGAGGGTCGAGGTACAGACAAAATCTACAAAATGTCAAAAGTCTCAATGAGACGTAGCAGCAAATTTTATGCCAACATGGGCAGAATATTTTGTTGATCTTCAATAAAGATATTTCAGATAAACAAATCAGGTGAGCTCGACGAGAGAATACACTGCAGCGGAGGGTAAGTGTTTTGTTATTTACTCGATTCACATTGTGCAGTAAATTAAACTCAGTCAGAATACTGAAATAAATATCATGGTAAACAAACAAGATCTTAAGTAGATATCTTTATTGCGGAAAGAATCTTGGGAAAAGTGAACAAAACGCATGTGCACAATTAGCCTGACTTACAAGGGAAGAACGTGAGAATCATCTCTAGGCTCCCAGGGCTTTGGCATTGTATAGAAATATTAAATAATAATACCTTATCCAATTGAACATACTGATTGTCTAAATAAATGCAGTTTATAAGAAACACAAAAAATCATTTCCCGCTTATTATTTTTATTGTTAACTATAGTTATAGTATAATAGCACGACAGTTCGAAATACTAACATGAAACACGAAAAGTGTAGGGCCATGTCAAGAACTAACAACAAATATAAAGAACGCAGATTAATTCCACAAATCAGATCACAATTATAAGGGGGGTTTTTCTGTTTACCTTTTTGTTTGTAATTAAACAAATCGAATAAAATTTTCGAAAAACTAACTAATTACGTTAATCTTCCAAACATTAAATGGAAATACGTATTGTTTTTCTTTGCGATTTGTTTAAAATAATAATAAACAGCATTGTGCTGGACTGTGAGATACTCAGCAGCAATCTTTGAGTCCATCCTTGATTGATTAAACGGAGAGAATGCTACCGAGCATCATTTCTTATGCAAAGAAAAAGTTAACCAGACGATAAGACAGCATGAAAAAGCATGTTAAATATCAACAACGCGTCCAGTTTTTAATCCCAAATCGAACTACACGGAACGTGTTTTCAATAAACATGCGCAACTTTCTTTTTTATGACGAGCGCCAACAAATCGTACTGTAAAATCGAATGGGAATGCAAATGGAAATTGGTATGGGAATGGATAGTTGGCTAGGCTGGTGAGTGGGTAGGCCGATAAGTGAAACTGCCGAGGCTGCGATCAAAATACAGGGTATTGAATGATCACACGCACACATCTAAATATGTAGGTTAAATTTCAGGTTGAGTATAGACAACAATAACTTACTTAATGACTGTTTGCATGTTAACCGTCTTTACAATATTGACTTAGGCGTCCGCGGCAAATATATTTCTTCTGTTTTCTGTTGTTATTTTGCTGTTAACGTTTGCGTTGTTAACGTTAACTTGATGCGGTTCAGCTGTTAAAGATAAATTAATTTTACATTTAGTTGATAAAATTAAAACACACTCAATAACACAATAACAACACAAGCTAAATAAACTACACAACGGTCCATGCACACAACTATTTTTTAAATATCACGAGAGAAGCACCCATTCCACTGTACTAACCCCAACGTCAGTATGAACTCGACCACGAGCAACGGTTAACTGAGCCCACAAGCTCAGTCACAGCCGTATTTAAATGGCTATACAACCATGCAGTGCTGCCAATTTAGCTCTTTTGCCACTAAATCTATCGTGTTGCAAATGGCAATGACGGCTTGCGGGCATAATAGCTATTCTTCGTGAAAAACTGGCGTAAACTAAGTTTTATGTGTCTTTATTCCAAATAATTAAATATAATAAATTAAATCAATATTTAGATATCGTTTTGGTATTTATTTTTGGTATTTATTGATAAATTTGATTTCGTGATCGTGTATTAAAAACTGAGGTCTGTTAGCGAAAAAATAAAAATTTTTAAAATTATTAGCCCAATTTTTCAGTTTTTCTTGCATTTTTGCCATTGCTTGCTTGCCATTTTGTTAAATCCCACCAATAGGTCTAATTCAGCTTTTTTAGTCAACAGTCAGCTAGGTTGGCAGCACTGCCACCATATGTTATTAAAAGAGCGAAATTAGGAAATATGTTCTGCAGTTAACAGAGAGTGTACAGTGTGGAGGATCACTGTTATTTAACGAATTGTCGCTTTAAGTTCGTAAAATATTTAAAATGAACTTCGTTATAATAATTAACACTAATTTAACTAAAATCAATTTATTTTGTTTGAAAGTAAAAACATTTCTATTAAAAGCGTAATTTGTATAAATATATATTGAAGATTTGTCGATAATTTTCAGTAGTGCCATTCGATTAATGCACGGAAAAACTCTGTTCACAACTGAACGAACCAAATGAACAGCGTAGGCTCATTCCACTTCAGTTTTGAATTGTTCGATTGAACTTATTCCGAAGAATTTGTGCAACTCCAATCCACGCGACAAACGGGTTTAATTAAAATTAAGGCATTTTATTGTTTTTAAAATAGTAAAAAATAGTTAGTAGACAAAATGATTAAGCTCTAGAGCATAATGTAAGTCAAATATATGCAAGAAACACACTACAATGGACAATAAAAGAAAACGACACACGTTCGGACAGTTGCGTCTGTCGCCCGCGCGCGTATGTGTGTGTGCGTGCATATGCGTGTGTTTTCATAAATTAAGCCAAATGAATAAATTTTCGCAATTCTGCAATTGTAATTTACTCAATTAGCTATTGAAGTATACACATAAAAACAAGCAATTCAAGCATTACTTTCGTTTGCAATTTACTTTCAACTGCAAAGAGGCTAAATAGAAAACATTAAAATTTCGTATTTTAGAAATTGAACAGCGACAACTTGAGAAAATAAGCCAAGAAGAAACCAAATCAAAAAGGGGCAACAACTTATTTTGGTGCAACACCCGCAATGGATTTGTCGCAGCCTCCGCCACAACTGCTGACCGCGCCATCGGCGCTGGCAACGAACTTCACATCAATGCCGCCGCCCTCGATGGGCGGACAGCACTACAGACACTATCATCCGCACCATGGAGCCGGCAAGCAGGGCTACAATCACTTCAAGCCCTTCATGCCCGGCGGCTTCCAGCGTCCCTTCGGCATGTCCCAGGACGACTTTGATGGCAAACGGTTGCGCAAGAGCGTCATGCGAAAGACTGTCGACTATAATGCATCCATTATCAAGGCTCTCGAGGTAAGGGTATTACGAATATTCACTGGATTATATACTGATATTTAGTACTCTTTAGGCTCGTCTATGGCAACGCGACTATCGGGACAGACTGGCCATACAGCCGGACAGCATTTATGTGCCGCAAATGCTGCCTCCCTCTAGTTATCTGGACAATCCAGCGAATGCGATAACAACGCGCTTTGTCAAGACTGCCACAAACAAGATGCGTTGTCCCATCTTCACGCTTGCCTGGACGCCGGAGGGCAGGCGATTGGTCACCGGCGCCAGCTCGGGCGAGTTTACACTATGGAATGGTCTTACCTTCAATTTTGAAACAATTCTGCAGGTGGGTTCCGCTCTACAAACAGAAGCAGACACTTTAATATTATAGCAATCAATCTAATTCCTTCCCCAGGCCCACGATATCTCTGTGCGCACGATGGTCTGGTCGCACAACGACAGCTGGATGGTGACAGGCGATCATGGCGGATATGTAAAGTACTGGCAATCGAACATGAACAACGTGAAGATGTACCAGGCGCACAAGGAGGCGATTAGGGGAATAAGGTATTGCGAAATGTTTGTAATTGTCATTTGTATTTATCCAGCAGCAAGCATGAGGCCACTACCGAACCACCCAGAATTCTTATCGTTATCGTTAGATCTCATAGTTCAGTTAGTTCTGGTTTATCCTGGGTTATATCTTTTGCTCTCATTCTTTATTTACATTATCTCTCTCCTGCGGGGGCTGTTGCTATTTTTGTGTACTCAATAAAGACGTCAACAGGGTGCAACAAGCCAGGTCTCTCTCGATTCCCCCTGAATAGTTGCAGCATTATTTCTCATAGGCATATTCCGCATAAAGTTCCTTAAGCTTAACCAACTACAAACAAACCAAACCAAACCAATCTAAGATTGTATTTTACTACTGTGATAAACTCTCGAATCGATTAAATAAATGACACACAAAGAGAAAAAGAAATAAAGGCAAAACTAAAAAAAACAGATAAAAACAATGCACAATTTTTATTTTTCGCGCCAAACAACAACAAATAAAATGCTAAATGCAACATAATTTTTATGTTCAAATTCGGGGGTTCGAGTGTTTTCTTTGACTTGCTGCAGAGAGAGGAAGATGGACCTAAGATTGGAGCAGGGATTAGATCTACTGGACTCCATTCACTATGCACCACCATCCCTAGACCTTTTTGGAAAGATATTTCCTAACTAAATATACGTAAATTTAATTTTAATCTAACTAACAGTAAATCTTTAGGAATCTTTAAACTCTGCTCTATCTAAAGACATCAAATATGTAGTAACTAGACTTTCTGCACTCCTTTACTATTCTTACCTTTTTGGGAGTGAAATTCCTAATATGAATACTTATTTTAATTAGGTTCGTTAGTTATCAATTAAAGAAAAGACTGTTCAATGGATTTTCCACTCTGTTATACGTTAAGACACCTCAACATGTATAGTATGTAGGGTTTCCCCTTGCGGACTCAACTATTCACTAAACAACACTATCCGCAACCTCTTTGGCAGTGTTATACTTCACTGAATACTTAAATTTAATTAGAAACTGTCTTCCCAATGTCTTTAGTGAATGAAGTTCCACAGAGATGTTAAACTCTGCTCTACCTTAAGAAATCCCTTGTTGGGAATTCGCCTTCCAAACTCTATTCCCTATGGACCACTATCCCTAGCCCTTTGTGGGTGCGATTCCCAATGAATCTAAGAAAGATAATCAAAGTTATCATAAGAATGGAGTTCCCAAAGGATCTTCAACTGTGCTCTATCAATTGACCCTTCCTTAAGATTCCCCCACATGCATTTTTATTTTCTTGTGTTTTCTTTTTATGATATATTTAACTTGTCTCGCTGTCCACGCCTGCAGTTTTAGTCCCACGGACAGCAAATTTGTCAGCGGCAGCGATGATGGAACCTTACGCATATGGGACTTTATGCGCTGCCAAGAGGAGCGTGTACTGCGAGGTAAGTCAATTAACCCACAGACCTTTAAGCACAGCGTAACTTATCTCCCCTTGTTTCTCCTATGCAGGACATGGTGCCGATGTCAAGTGTGTGCACTGGCATCCACAGAAGGCAATGATCGTCAGCGGTAGCAAGGATAATCAGCAACCCATTAAAATCTGGGATCCCAAGAGCGGCATTGCCTTGGCCACACTGTGAGTGGCAACTAGAGAGATAAAAGATTCAGCATAACTAAAGTTTATTACCCTATTAGCCACGCCCACAAATCAACGGTAATGGATCTCAAGTGGAACGATAATGGCAACTGGCTGGTGACAGCATCAAGAGATCATCTGCTGAAGCTCTTCGACATACGCAATTTGCGTGAGGAAGTTCAAGTGTTTCGTGGTCACAAGAAGGAGGCCAGCTCCGTATCTTGGCATCCCATACACGAGGGTCTCTTCTGCTCGGGTGGCTCCGATGGCTCCATTCTGTTCTGGAATGTTGGGTAAGTGAACTTCTCATTCCTTTCTTATTCTTCCTTTTAATTTCTGCTTTCCATTACCACAGCACGGACAAGGAAATCGGTTGCGTGGAGACGGCGCATGACAGCATTGTATGGACACTTGCCTGGCATCCGCTGGGCCACATACTGTGCTCGGGCTCGAATGATCACACGATTAAGTTCTGGACACGCAACAGACCCGGTGATCTAATGAGAGACAAATACAATCTGAATACGCTTCCCGCCAGTTTGGCCGCCTTGGATGAATGCGAATACGGTAAGTGGGAGAGTTGCAGAGATCCATATCCAGTATGAACTTATTTCAATGGGTATCTCTTGATAGACGACGCCGTCATACCTGGTATGGGACCAGAGGATAAGGTGGAGTTCACCGAGAGTCTTACAGCAGACAAGGGCTTCATTCCTGGCCTGGATCTGGATGCCGGCAGCAGGGCGGCCATGGATCGTGACCGAGAGAAGAAGATGCCGTACAGTAAACCAATTCCGCGCAATTTCCAAGTACAATGGGCGGGACCAAGGCGTGCCGATGATCCCAGCGTACTGAGCATACACGATGAGCTGGCGGCGCGAGAGTCAAAGGACTCGAGTAACGGGCTCACGCACCAGCAGATCAGTGAGAACACGCTTGAGGGCATCCTCGCCAGTGGCATGTTGAATGGCCTCGATCCGCAGACAATTGTAGGCGTCTTTGTCTACGGTCGATTCATACGTGTGCATCCGGATTCGCGTCTAATGGTCGCCATTCGACAGGGATCCGAATACCTGAACAAATACATTGATGCCGGCAAGCTGGAGGAGCTGCGCGACGTGGTACCCGTTCGAGAACGAGAAAGGGAGCGTTCACGTTCCCTTTCGCCGCCGATGGAGGTACAACAGCCACGGGGGGAAGTGTCGCCGCCGCTGAAGAAATCACGCTTTGAACCGCGCCAACACAACGCTCAATTGGTTTGTGTGCGTGAGCTGTTGCTGCTGAAGAAGCCCTTCCTACCGTCCCTGCTGACCGTCAAGGCACAACAGCCGAAGACGGAGTTCATCGATGATCCCACGAATTATGGCAGTGGCTCACCCATGGACCAGGCAACGCGCGAGGATGGCGCGAATCGACCCAATCCTTGGGCTAACAACGCACCCTGGTCCAACTATGGCAATGGTAACAACGGCGGTGGCAGTGGGCCATCCAATCAAAATGGCTATGGAAACAACGGAGGAGGTGGTGGTGATAACTACAATGATCGGGATCGGGATCCCTTTCAGAAGGGCGGCGGAGGAAACAACGGCAACAATATTAATAACAGCGGTCAGCAACGACGAAGGCGTGGCAACAATAATAGTGGTGGCGGCGGAGGAGGAGGCGCTGGTGGTGGGGGACGTAATCGTGGACGAAACAGTCGACGGTTTTAGTCTTGACCAACCCCAACCGATGACACATTCTTTAAGCTCATTTTGTAAACAAACAAAAATAGGATTGCAACAGCTTGGCCCGTCAAAGTCAACACCATTTTGTGCTTAACAAGATTTATATTATTTTAGAAATACTGAAACAAAAATGATGTTTATATTATTGGTCAGCCGGACCGGGCAGCAACGATAACAAAGTATATCAATACGATAATTGTGTATGTAAGAGTGAATTCATCGGGTGGCCACCACATTTTATCGATAATTATAACGAATAGAAAACAAATATTTTATTCTGCTTCCTTTTGGGGGATTTTTTAGAAGGAGATTATTACTTTCGAAAAACTCATGTTTTATATATTAACATATTGTTCTATTGTTTTTGAACGCAGTTGAATATAAAAATCAGCGCCATACATTAGTATCGGCACAAGCCGGTCGTTAATCGTCTGGCCACCACACTGTCGGTCGGTTCGTTAAACTTAACGAAACTTAAATATTTTGTATACAGGCTTGTTTGCTTGCAATTTAAAATTTCTGTTTAACATTTTAAGTATTGCTTTTATTTGAACTGAAATGTTTACTTAGAGTTGAGTGTCCTAATGAATTGTTGTTAGTAACAGTGATTACTAATGCTATGCAGCAAGAGAACTGCGTCGACTACTTCGTCTGCTTGTACTCCTCTCTTGTCTTTCTTCTATTCTCTCGTCTCGCTCTTCTGATGTTCGCTTAGCATCCACATTATCATGCACTTTCATGTGGTTATCGGATACCAGGTTGTTGGCAGAGGGAGAGCTCCTTCGACGATGGCGAAAGCTTTCCTTTATTTCCCGCACCTCTTCCCGCATGCGATCCTTTGTATTCTGTTCCACGGTACGTTGAATTTGCTCCGCTGAGGCGACAAGCTTATCGGCCTCAAGGACAACACGTTTGCTGGCTGAATTGCTGCGGCTGCGATTGTGGCTTCGGCTGCGGCTTCGACTGCGACTGCGACGGTCACGACGAGAATTGGAGCGCCTGGTACGCGTACGTGAGGGTGAGCGAGAACGTGAGTAGCTGCGGGATCGTGAGCGTCGTGTGGAAGCTAATTTGCGATTCTTGCGCTGCACTGGTGTTTTGCTGCGACTGCGCGAATGAGAGCGACTGTGACTGCGCCTAAAGAAAGAGGAGGAAGGATTATTAAACATATGTTACACATTATTAGTTTTCTATCCCCCCTCACCTGGAACGCGATGAATACGACGACTTGCGATAGTTAGAACGACTGCGACTGCGACTACGGCTGCGTGAGTGCGAGCGCCTGGAACGGCAAATCAGGCTGAATAGGAAGATGGCGTTAATAAAAATTTTTAACAGCTGTAAAATTCAACAGTGACTTACCGACGGCCGCGTGAGCGACTGCGACTGCGCGAATAGGAGGTTGATCGTGAACGATTTCTGCAAGGAACAGAGGAAACACAAAAATAATCGATAGTACTTAACGAACATTTCGATAAATGCTTACCTGCCCCGTGAGGACTTGTGATAATAGCCATTGCTGCCATCCTCGTCATCATAGCGATCCTTATCATAGTGCTTAGGATTGTAGTACGAATCGTAGCCAGGCCGACCACCTCGCCCCCTGCCACGTCCACGACCACGTGGAAACGGTGCAAAGCCACGATAATTGGCAGAGACTGCAAACGGAGGCGGTCCCGGGGGGCGATAAAGTGCAGCAGTTGCGCCGGGAAAGACACCTGGCATGCCATAGCCAAACATGGACAGCGATTGCATCCACTCGTTGGCCGCCTCAGCCCCATAGGCGGCGGCAGCGGCAGCAGCGGGCACAGCACCCGCAGCCAAGGCAGCTGTAACAGCTTTGAAGGGATTTAGTACCGCATTATCTGTTGCCACTGGCGGCGCAGAACCCGCTGCAGTTGCTGCCGCTGCCAGATTCCCATTCAATTTGGGCTTTTTGCCCGACGACGTCGTCTCGTCCTCATCGCTGCTGGCACCACCAATCTTCTTCGATTTGTTCTTAAGCAGACCCAATAAAGGGGTATTACTCTTGATCTCCTGCACAATCTTGCGCTGATCACAGACCAGCTTCTCTGTGGCTGTCTTGTACTTCTCCACCAGACGACCACGCTGCACATCCTTAACATCCTCGTGATGCCCGCGATGCAACTTCTCCTTCTGCTTGAGCTGGAGAAAAAATAGAGACAGTGAATGAAGTAAGTTCTACTTCATGCATGGGATTATCCTTACCTGTATCCGCTCGAAGACCTGCTCCAGTATTCTTATGCTCTCCAGCTTGCGCTGAGCTATCATCAGTTTGCGCTCCTCCATGCGTATCTTTTGAGATATCTCCACCTGACCGCGCTCCTGTATCTTTTTCAGATGCTTCTCTTTGCGCTTCTCTTCGCGCTCTCGCTGCTTCTCCAATTCGGCGACTTTCAATTGTTCTTCTTTTTGCCTGTAAATTTGTTGCAATGTTGCGCATGTTGTTTTTGTTTTGGTTTTTGTTTGGTATTTTGGCTAAAGACTTTTTAACTGTTTCGTCTAGAAGAGTCAGAGAACTGTGTAACTCACCGCATTTGATCTCATCGAAAGAGTCTGGATTACAGTGGGCAGTCAATGAAACCGAGAGAACAAATGTTGTGATAAAATTGTATCTGTGAGATACTCTTGTATGCGTGAGATACTTTTGTATCCATGATATACTTTTGTATCCATGAGATACTTTTGTATTCGTGAGATACTTTTGTATTCGTGAGATACTTATGTATCTGTGAGATACTTTTGTATATGTGAGATACTTTTTGTATCTTTTAGATATTTTTGTATCTTTAAGATACTTTTGTATCTTTCAGAACGTTTGTATTTTTAGGAAACTTTTGAATCTAAGATACTTTTGTATCTTTAAGATACTTTTGTATCTTTAAGATACTTTTGGATCTTTAAGATACTTTTGTATCTTTAATATACTATTAAACATCAATATTCCGAGCGCAGTGATTTTAGAATAAATTGGTATCTTTAAAGCTTAAAGCTTCCTCTCTTTGCAGCGGTTTCATTGCCTGCCCCCAGTCACACATCGAACTATGTATGTACATATATATGTATATACATAGATATAGATTCATCTACAATTACAACTGCTGTCAAACCTTTCACGTTCCACTTGCTCGAGCTGTCGCTTCTTCTCCTTCTCTCGCTCCTCATCCTCAGCTTGGGCCTTGGCTACACAGCGTTTCCTCATACGCTCGCGTCGCTGCACATGGGAATCGCTGAGATGCTTCTGCTTATCAAAGTTCACATTGATGTTGATTGCCTGCGTCTTGTCCACGAACTTGCGCACCAGCTTAGTGCTCCTGAACTCGTCCATGGCACGCACAAAGCTCGAATATTCCTCAAATTGCACATAACTGGGAGAGAGAGAGAGAAGATTAAACAAGCCTGATCAGGTGTCAAGTCAAGGAGATCTGCACTTACGCCTCGAAGAGCACATCCTGCTCGAAGCTGAAGGTGCGCATGCCTGCAATATCTGCCGGCATGTTCTTGCGATACGGATCACAAATAGGTATATCGACGGCACGCACACGGCCGAACTTCTCGAAGATGCGCTTGAAGATACTCTCGCTCGGCTTAACCTCCTTCTCGTGCTCAACGTGACGCGGACAGAACCAACGTATGGGCAGGTGGGACATGTGTATTGTATCCGGCCGTTCGCCCGCCTTCATCTCATCCATGTTGCGGGCATCTCGGAAGTAAGAGTCCCAATCATGACGCGTGGGAAACTCATCCTTTGCCTCTGTGCAACGAACACGGAAGGCGGCATCACTGAACCCGGACAGACGCAATGAGACGCCATCGAGGCGCTGTATGGCCAGTCGCAAACGTTTGCGCTCCTCCAGCTCAGCCTCGAAGCGAATGTAGTCAACGGTGCTTTTGCAGACCTGAAAGAAGGAGCAGATACATTACTCTAGATACATTTCTCTCTCTCTCGTTCTGCACTCACTTTGAGCACCAGAAACTTATCCGGCTTCAGTTCGGCACTGAGTTTTTCCATTATCTCGAGATTTGATACGGATTTGCCGGTTTTAATTTTAGCCGGCAATGCAACTGTAATTTGCATCTTCGCCAACGGCTTGAGATACAAGCTGTGCGGCAGATAGAGTGGGCTGCAGTCCGCAACATTTTCTATAGTCTGGATGTGGATCATATTTATGATGTTTGATGTTCGTGTTGTTTTTTGTTATTTTTTATAGTTTGTAATAGAATACAATGCAATTAAGGTAAAATACAAATATGTAGTTAGGGTTATAAATTATTAATTTAAAATCTATTTACAACTAAGCTAAAATCTCAGAGTTTGGCTAAATGAAAAATATGTATGTATTTATGTGTGTAAGTGTGTGTGTGTCTGTGCATGTATGTGTGTTGCGCGGGTGTTTGTACATGAAGATGTGTTTGTTCCCCCGCCTGACTTCCGTGTGTGTATGTGTGTATTCAGCCCCCTGCTCTAATTTGCCGTAGATGACGATTTTTGCAGAGTGTATGTGTTTCCGTCTACGTAAATCGCTGTGTATTTGTTTATAGTATTCGACGAAATCGTCACCCCGGTGGTTAATCTACTTAAATCTAAATCTATGCTGTGACTTTTTATGCCAACGTTTCCCTAAAAATAAACACTTTTATAAATTATTTTTCGACTTTTGCTGCACTTTTCTGAACTATCGGCGAAAACGTGTGTACGTTCAGAATACACGCTCACGACACAGCGACGATATTTCGATAACAGTTTTCATTTTATTTTAACAGTGGTTATCGATATGATTGCCTTGAATTTAAATTATTCCTCATGCAACCCAGAAATCTCTTGCGAAATCAATATATTTACTTCACATATCACTTTGTAGAAAGTTTTAATTTTTTTTACTTTGAAATTATAAAATTTTGAACTTATCAATTGTATATAATTGAAAAAATAAATAGTTGAAATAACAAATATTTTGTGTCACTGTTAACATAACAGTCGAACATAGGGTTGAGTTATTGTGGCTGTTATGTTAGCTGTTATTATTAAGTCAGAAGAAGAAGAAGTAGGAACTACGAAAGTGCGTTATTTCATTTTTATACCATTTAATTCAAATAGAAAGTTAAGAAAATCAACAATATGCGTGTGTGAAATTAGTGTAATATTAAAAACTAATGGATGCCCTTTGGCGTAACGTGTAAATGGCATAAAATTGACGCGAAATAAAACTGCCAACAACAACAACCACACACAAAAACACACACACACACAGCAGCAGCGACCAGCACACCAACACAACAACAACAACAGGAACAGCAGCAGCAAAACAGCAGCAACAACAACGCAATTGTGATAGACAAAGAAATAGATTAAGAAGGGGGAGAACGACACAGCAAAAAGGCCCAACAAAATAAAAAAAAAAACAAAAAAAAAAAAAAAACAAATAACGCAAAACAAAAACAAAACGCAACATATTTAAATATTAAGCATATCGCGCGAGTTTTTTGGGCAGCTTTTTACACATTGATCTGATTTTTTTATACGCAACGAAAAAAATACTTGAAATAATAGAAAAACACAACTGCGAAAATACTGACAAAAGAAATGCGATAAAAAATAAATAAGAATATATATACATACATAGATGTGTGATTAAAAGTAAAAGGAAAAACTGGCGCTGGCGTTGACGTCGCCGCGAGAGAAGAAAGTGCAGAAGAAGAAGGTGTGGAAAGAGAAGTCGAAGCTGGGGACCAGCAGCTTTTGTTTTGGACTGCTGGGACGACAACAACAACGTCGCTGCTGCTGCTGTTGCTGCTGACACAACACAAACACACAATACATACATACATACAAATACAGGCACACAGTCACAGCTGATGTCAAATCATTTGCAGCGTTCGTGTTCGTGCGCGTTTACAATTGATTAAAACCAAAACACACTCACACACGGACACACACACACACACACAGAGACACACTTATACGGACTCTCAACACATGCATTATACACACACACACATAGGCTGACCATTGTGAAAATTGATTAAAGATTAAAAGGTAAGCACATTGCTTTAATTAGGCTTTATAGTTTTGTACTATCCAAACATACTCAAAACCATACACACACACATACAACTTCTTGCTGGCACCAACACACATACATTGACAAAGGAATTGACGATGAAGATGACGCCCTTTTTACTGCATAAATTTCGAACGGCCGCCCACAATCTCCTCCCCATTCCCAGTTCTCATCCTGTCTCTCTTTCTCTCTCTTCCTCTCTGTATTCTGGCAAATGCAGCTCTGCACCTGCTGCCATTTTCTTTTTGTATGTCAGGCAACCCTCGTGTGGTTGTGTGTGTATTGTTATTATTGTTGTTGTTGTTATTATTATTGTTGAACGTTGTGTTGTGTGCGCCAAATTACAATTAATTGCAACAATTTACATATTTTAAAAGTGGTATCTAAATTAGTTTCTCGCAGAAATTATAATGTCGATAGAGAAACTGCAGTTTCATTTTGCTCTCTGTCTCTCCCTTTCTCTCATTGCTCGCTGCTGAACTCTCTTTTTCGGCGCGTAGACAAAATGCAACGTAATGGAAAATAACAAAGTGCAGGCCAAAACAACACACAAACACGCACCAACACACACACACATGTACACAAATGCATATGACATGTATATGTGTACACGCACATCACAGTTGGTGGTGCTCGCCAGTGCTGCCAACTGTGCTGACAATTGTATCATATGAACATTAAATGCATTCGCTGTTGTTGTTGTGCTGTTGGTGTTGTTATTATAATGTTAGTGTGGTGTGATCAGTGCGATCAGCTGTTCGTCAGGGGCCTTTAAACAAGACTTAATATTTTCGTTACATCTTAGCAACTAACTGACATATGTCACACCGCATTAATTGCTTATCGCAAATGTTGCCTTGAATATGTGTGACCAACAATATTTACGCTTTATTAACCTACTTTTTGCAACAGCAGGACAGTCAGTTAACCACATATAAAACACAATAAAACAGGGCGACAAAATGGTGGCATTCCTAATTAATGAGTGCGCGTCGTTGTATGCGTCTGCTTGAGATTGGTTATCTTCCTCTTCCTCCTCCTCCTGCCCTTCGTGCTCGTTTAATAAAGTGTTGTTGTTATTTTGGCCTCCTGCAACGCTAGCAGAGAGAGAAAGAGAGATAGTGAGAGAGGGACAGCTGATAAACTCTCTGTTGTGATTAACATTGAAATGTAATCAGTTAGCAGAGTCTGTAAGAGATGCTGCTAAGTGACCCCAAACAGACGAAAGTTCAGAGCAATATCTGCAAAGCCAAATGTCGTTGCCTCGTAAACCTCCCACCACACCCCCCTCTTTTTCGCTTCTGTTTTTATCTGCTGAACCTGATTTGGCTGATTTAATTACATTTTATGTCACAGGTACAGTAAATACACGCATAGACACACAAACATACACGAACATATGTACGGTCTTTGCACTTAATTGCGTTGATAATGAACGCGCTTATCAGCTGCGATCTTACATATTTTCATTGATGATGAGTAATCGAAAGTTAAAGCTGTCAATTCATGTGCAGCTGCTGCACTTGCTTTGCTATTTCGTTGAAATTTGCAAGAATACTCTCTCGTGTTGTCTTGTCTTTCGTCATTATTTTAGTCATTTCTCGGATACATATATAAATTTTCTATACCTTAATTTATTTGTATTACCCCTGTGTTCTGTATATACCACATAAGTTGCTTCGTCATGAATCCGTGTTTTACCAAAAATGATGAAATCTTCCTTATGTTAAGCCTCAGCAGGTACCAAAGGCACAACTCCATCTCTCCCTCTTGCACTTACTCTCTCCTCTACTTCTCTTGCGCTTTTCCTCTCCTCCACCTCACTCGCGCTCTACCTCTCCTCCACCTTTCTCGCACTCACCCTCTTCTATATCTCTTTTGCGCTCACCCTCTTCTCCAACATTCTCACAATCACCCTCTTCTCCAACACTCTCACAATCACCCTCTTCTCCACCTCTCTTACGCTCACCCGCTTCTCCATCTCTCTTCTTCCCACCCTCATTCTCTCCCTCTCTCTATCTCTCTCTTCTCTTTGCCTTGTGGATCGTTAGAGCAAGCCACACGTGTAGCGCTGCTTAACATTTGCGTCGGCGTCGATGGCGACGCTAACTGCGACACCGACGCTAACGTTGACGTCGGCTACGACGACGCCGAGGTACTGGCAGTAGTATTTGTTACGCCCGAATGTCTAGACGTTGTCATTTTGTTTTATTTTGTTTTTGTTTTGGTTTCTATACTTTTAACTAAGGTGCGTTGATAATAATAATCGATGTTATTTTTGTGAGTGTTGTTGTTGTTGCTGTTTGCTGCTGATAGTTGTTGCTGTTTATATGGTGGAGTGCTGTGTGTGCGCGTGTGCAAATTAACATACACAGTTAGACCGGGGGAGGCGCTATTTTTGAATTACCTCGCGACGCCTTATCGATACATCAGCGTTTATACAAGCGCCAAAGCACGCGTTTGCCAGACAAATTGTAAACAATATGTATTATGTACATGTAAAGCCTCAAGATGAGTAAACAGAAACAAGAACAACAACAGCGGGAGTAACAAAACGATAACAACAACTAATTCTTTATTGCGACTTTAAACACGAGCGCAGAGTGCGCAGCAGCAGAGACAATGTCGACGACGCTATAGCTGCGTCAGCGTCAGCGTACTCCGCGTACGGTTTAGTCATTAACATTTGAACCTCTGCTTGTGCCTGCGCTGCCCCCAGCAGCGCCAGTGTGTCTAATCTTGCTCTCTCTCTCTTCCTAGTTGATCGAGTATGTTAAGTGTGTGCCCCACGTGTTGTTTTTGTACGCTGTGTTGTACAGCTGTTAATATGTTGTGCTGTTCGAGCAGCTGATATTTAAAAATGTTTCGTTCAGTTGAAGCTGTTATTTGGTTATAAATATAACGCCATTTTGTATGCTATTTACACACTCACATCATGGTTAACTGTTAACACGTTAGTCGATTGTAAATGATATTTAAATGCTTCGATATATTAACTGACGATTCATCGTGCTACCTCTGTTGTGCAAGCAGCTGATATTCTAAAATGTTTTATTCAGTTACTGAGACTGTTACAACAACAACAGGCCTGCACTGTTAACACACAAAATTGTAGCTGTTATTTGTTATGTTAATTTAGTCAATTTATCGTGTTATCTCTGTTAACTAAAATTAAACACAACATACGATATGCTAAACAACCCCCTTTGCACCATGCCACTGTTATCTAACAGATGTTTTCCATCTTGCTTTGTTTTGTTTTCAGCACCAACACACGCATACACACACACATGCTCCTCTGCAAACGGGAACTCTGAAAGCAAAAACACTGCCAAACGAAAGGAGGAAACAAGGAGTTCTTCGCAAGAAGAAGAAGAAGAAGAGGAAGAGAAGAAGATTTAACAGAAAAGGCGGAAGAACCACAACAGCAGCCACATGATGTTATACGTATTTCATGTGGACGTGGGCCGCATGCTGAGCTTCGACATGAATGTGGCCATGTCCTCAGTGGAGAACCTTAAGGAGACAATCCAGCGACTGCACGGCATACCCGCTGCCAATATTGTGTTGCTTGTGAGCGGCGGCGAGATGTTGACACACTCCACACAAGTATCCTGCTACTCAGCGGGCACGGATACAAATCCAATTTATATGTTTCTAACTGGTGACGAGAGATTGGCACCAACGATATCCAGCGGGGGAAGTGCAAGTGGCCCCGTAGCAGCTATCACCAGTGATGCCAGCGATGCGGAGCTGCGTCGCCAAGTGGAGGAAAGCCACAAGCTGCCCGCAGTACTGGAGACAGTCAGTCAACGTGCCCAGCTGGCGCAGCATATGCGCGAATTGGCACGCAAGGTGGAGCAACTCTGCGAGCGCCTTGTCCACGAACAGCATCTGCAGCAGCAGGGCTGGTGTGCTGTGGTGGCTAACATGGAGGATTTGACAAATGAATTCAATGAGAGATTTCACAACTTCTTCATCGCATTCGATCGACATTTGCAGCAGCGGGATCGATATCTGGAGCTGTTACGCAACTTTGGCGATGATCTCACCCAATTGGAGCGCATCCCAATCTTGCCCGCCCTGATGGCACACGCCGAGGCGGATTTCCATGGCTTCGATGAGCTGCTCGACGATGTGGGCGAGGCGTCGGCAACAGCCAAAGCAAACACAGCAGCCGAGGGGGGTGCGGGAGTGACAGACAGTGTGGAGAAGAGCGGCAGCAGCACATCGCCTACCAAGAAGCTCAAAATGGGACACGAACAGCAGCAGGAGAAGGAACTGACGGAGAAGGCGAAGGAGCACCAAGTGGCGAATCAACATCAATTGAATCTGCTGCAGTGGATCAGCTCGAAGGGTAACCATGCGACACTGCAGCAAATGTGCGATGAGAGTGTGCAGGGATTGGAGACCTTCTCACTGGAGATCTACGAGAAACTCAAGCAGGAGGGACAGAACATTCTCAAGGGCGCCAAACAGGGTGGTGTAAAGGAGATTAAGGGTCTCAGCGATCGTCTCTATAGACTGGATGAGTTCAAGGACAAGATCTTTAAAATGGTGCAAGATCAGCGAGAGCAGGCAACCGCACTGCAACAGAATCAATCGCGTGCACTCAATTTGCGTGACAATTCGGTGCTGCCTGATCTCTGCCTGTCGCATCGCTCCCAGCTGCAGGTGATGCTCGATAATCATCTAAAGATACGTGAATTTTGCCGCTGCATAGCCAATTCCAAGGATGAGCTCGGACGGAACCTTCACATGCGTCTGCGTCACATTGTTTACATTGAGAATGGAATGAGTGAATACGATAATCGATTGTTGTTCTATCTACGCTGTTTGCGTCGTGCGGAACGGCATATTGGGATTATCGAACAGATCCATCGAGCACCCACAACTTATGTGGCCGCTGTGACAGAGGTGGTGCGTCGTAAGATCTTCTCTGATAAGTTTCGTGTGTGGGCAACGCGACTATCAAAGGATTTCAATCGCATTCATGGCGAGGAGCTACAGCGCCGTCGACTCTTCAATGCCGGCTTTGATGGACACTTCTTGAACATCCTCTTCCCCGGCATGGCAGATATGCCACCTACCTTTGCCAATGAGCATGCAGAGCTGAGCTTTGATACGCGTCTGCCACAGTTGAGTAGCTGTGATATTGAGTTGCTATCGACGAAACTGCCGGAGTTGGCTGTGCAGCTGCAGTTGCCCGATATGAAGCCCGTGCTGCAGTTTTTTGTGCAGCATAGCAATAGGTTGGAGGAGTCGGTGGAGGAGGCTGCTGCTCAGGAACAAGATAATGAGAAGGAGCAATTGGAGCTGGAGCAGAAGCAGGAGGAGGAGGAAATGGCTGCACCTGCTAAGCAGCAATCAGTGAGCACATCGACCAGCACCGATAAGTGTGGGCAAATGGAGCGCAGCACTGCGACAGATCAGTTGCAGCTGGTCAACGCCTCCACACTGACAGATGACACAGGTCTGACTGTGGAGAAACTGAGACAGGCACTGATTGATATGTCTCAGCTGGCACTCAAGTGTTTGGCCATGGCCCGTGCCAATTTGAGTGAAGTGCGCGAGGAAGTGCTGCATGCGCATCACGATGAACTACATACTGAGATGCAGGAACTGCAAGAGCAGTGGCAACTGTTGCGCATGCAATGCCAGCAACGGGATCAGGAGGAGCAGCAGCGTGAAGCAGAGTTGGTGGAACTGCGTGAGCAACTGCAAGCAGCGGAACAACAGAAGGTCTCCGCAGTGGCTCAGGCACGGGAGCAGCTTATCCATGAGCACAAAACGGAATTGGAATCGCTGCGCTGTCGCTTCAAGTTGATGACCTCCATGGAGCGTTCCCCCTCGGACAGTAGCCTGGAGAAGCTAGAGCGGCCGACGAGCAGTGCCAGTGTGGCCAGCTGCCTGGATGTGGAGCAGCTGTTGGCACAGCAACGTCAGGATTTGCTTGC
This sequence comes from Zaprionus davidi, assembly GCA_018903715.1. Taxonomy (NCBI): domain Eukaryota; kingdom Metazoa; phylum Arthropoda; class Insecta; order Diptera; family Drosophilidae; genus Zaprionus; species Zaprionus davidi. The sequence goes on from JAEIGL010000003.1 coordinate 8,845,846, forward strand.
CCAACAGGAGCGCGCCATAAGCGAAGCTGTCGAAGCGGAGCGACTGGTGTGGCAATCACGACAAGAAGAGGAGAAGGAAGAGAAGAAGGAGCAGAAGCAGCCGCCATCGAACTCAGAATCAATGATCAATGTTTCCATATTGAAGGCCATGCTGGATGATCGAGAACGCCAGCTGGACATGATGCGCGAACAAAATCGTTTGCTCACCCAGGAAAGCTTTGAACTGAAGTCGCGCCTCGACAAGTTGACCAATGAAGAGGGCAACAGTTGGCAGAAGGACATCATCGATTACCTGAATCGTGACAAGAATCGTCTCGAGGAGGAGCTCAGCATGGAGAAAAGCAGGCGCATCGAAATGGAGTCCAGTGTGGCGGCCATGCGAATGTGAGTTCCCTTGATATATGTACATATATCCCATACTGATTTCCATTTCTTTATGCTATAGTTCCACCAGCGATATAGGCACCCTAACGCGCTCGAAGCCAACGTTCCCGCAATTGAATCATCGCTTACTGACGCTGGAGGGTTGCAACAAGAATGACTTGGTCTTTGTTGTGTGGAACATTCGGCATGGACAGTTTGTGGTCGTGCAGGATTCGAATACATTGTATTTCGTACATGCAGACAGTTTGGCTGGCCTCAACCTTACAGCTCCACCACCACCAGCTCCTTTGCTGTCTGAGGCAAGCAACGAGCCTGCTCCGCTGCCTAATCAAATTCCTGTGCCTTACTATGGCATCGGACGTGTCATTGATAAGGAGTATTGCCAGGCACGGAAGGTAAGTCAAAATGATATATATCCAAATTAGATTGCATCCCAATTCATCTTCTTTCTTTTGCAGGATGAGAACCGTTATCGCGTGGCCAAGGGCTCCAAGTTCTATCGCATCAAATTGGTTCCGATACCATCGCGCGCTGCTGCGCGTCGCGAACGTACTGAATGTAAGTCGACGATCTTGGAAGCGATTAAAGAAAATGATAAAAAATGAATGAATCTGGCGAAGCTTCGACTGATAAATGAACTGATTATTATAACTGATAATTGATCTCTAAATTAAGTAAGATACTTGAAAGCTAACTAGAAGAGGGCTTATTTACCCTAGCGAGCAGGTTTAGCAAGGCAATTATAGCCAGAGTATTGTAACTGTATACTGTATATCGACAACTTAAAGCGATTTGTAATATTTACGCTTCAAAACTATTGTTAGCATAAGAAACACATACATTTATATGTTATTAAGTGATGTCCAGATCTAAGAATCCATTAGCTGAATTAGGAGCAATTTTTTAAAAACAGAGACCATGTATTTTTCTACACTGAGGTATAAGTCGAAAATGTATTAACAATTAAATAGAAGTAAAGTATATGTATATCTAAATAAAACTACAACGAAAAGACTAATATTACTAATCAAACTACAAATTAAATACAACGAAATTCAACATTTTTAGTTGATTTTGATTGGAGTTAGTAGTAAATAAATAATTAACTATTGAAATGAAGTAAAAGTTACAAAGAAAGATTGAGACAAACATACATTTTTAAAATATATAAAACAGATCATTAGAGAAAGAATAGCTAACATGAATATAAATAGAAACGTTATTAACATAAAGAAAATTGATATAAAAATATAAATACAAATTAAAAATAAATAATAAGTGAGTACATAAAGTTACATCTATAGTAACAAGATAAAGCTCATGACGAAGTTATATGATAAATTTAAATTTTAAATCGAATCTAATGTAAGGAGTATATATAACTAACGATTCAAGTTACAGATTGAATAATAGATACAAATTAAAATAGAGTATATATCACGATAAACATAATGATAAATTGTCAATCATCTTGTATGTAGTAGGAAAACGTCGAGCTCTTCCAATTCACCTTGAAACAGTTACAGATTCAATTACAGATACAAAATACAATAATCCATCATGAATACATATCAAGATATAAATGTATATCAAGAGAACCATCAAAGATAACTTCTCAATCCATCTAAAAGTAAATAGCATAAACACATATTTGTTCCAATTAAGAAAACGTAGAACATTTCCAAGTACAATTAATAATATTTACAGAAAAACACAATAAAGATACCAACAGAGCTGCAGACGCAATTAAGGATGTAGATTATTGAAGATATATATAAATGACAGGATAAAGTAGAATATCAAGAATATCAAATGACTTAAGACAATGCAGATCAATTCAGTTGAAGCTTCGCCTGTTACTAACAGCTAACAGCTGTTAATGCACTGTAAACACACTGTGAACTTGGCTCAACTAACAGCACTCTTTTTCTCTCTCTCTCTCTCCTCCCTTAGCTACCGGCTCAACCAGCACCATTAGCCGCTCGCAGCTATCGGCAGCGGTACGAGATGCTGTGGATGGGAGCATGACGAGCATCGGTGCTAACACCAGCGGCAGCAGTGTCTATCAGAGCTTCAAAGAGCGCACGGTGAGCATCAGCAGCGTCAATGAGGAGGAGGATGAGTCCGCGTCGTTGATCAGCGATCGCTGTCGTTACATAAGTGTCAGTGAGGAGGATGAACTGCTGGCGGTTACAACAACAGCAACAACAACAATAACGGCATCAACAATAACATTAACAGATGCGGCAATAGCCTCAACGTCGACAGCAGCAGCAGCAGCGGCGGCGGCGGCTGCAATTCAAGCACAGTCTGTGATAACAGAGCAGCCAACGGCATCAAGAAAACTTAAGCTGGATCTACTGTTGGCCTCTGCTGATATAATAACACAACCCCTAACACAACAACAAATACAAGAAGAGGAAGAGGAAGTTGCAAAAGCAGGCGTTGAAGAAGAAGCAGCTGCAAATTCTGGAAAGCAACGAAAGCAACAGCAAGTGCAAGCTGAGCAAATAAAGGAAACAAAGTCGGATACTGCAGTCGGCAGTGGTGTAGCAAGTGATCCCCCGACCGATCAGCCTGTTAACATATATGTAACAACAACAACAACAACAACAGCAACAACAACAGCAACTGCAGATGGAACAGTCGGAACAGCAGCTGTGAAATCAGTTAGCGAGGATTCGGATGAGTATCGCTCGCTGGAGGGCAGAGATGAGGCAGACTATCCAATTTCCGAATAGTGTCCGACTTTGGCAATAGCAATCATGTATAACTATATAGTGTGCGCTGCTGGATCAACCAAGGATCAAGCTGATGCGTGTTGAGCAAGGCCTGCACTCTCAGAGATCTGCATGATGCGATGAATAAAGTGAAACTGCATCCCAGAAGCTTCCCTTCCCCCCACAAAGCTACAACGGAGCCGACTCACATACACACACACATGGACACAGACACAAACACAGCACATTAAGATGAAAGTTATATACTTAAATACATAGCATATGTAATGTTTACAAATCGGAAAACAACAACAACAACAACAAGAAGATGAAGAAGAAGATGAAGAAAAAACAAAGCAACTAACGGCTAACTAAAGTTCTAATGTAGTTTTCTATAGTGTCTCTACCAAGGTATAATCTACTGTACTATCAGATCTGTAAATGAGTTTGACAAAAGTCCCACACAGACACACACACGCACACACATACACATATACAAACACTCACACACCGACACAAACAATCAAAGATAGAAGAAACTAATAAAAAGTAATTTTTATTATGAATAAAAATGAACACACAAAAGAATACAAAATAATAATCAAAACAAGTAAAACGAGAGAAATTAGTTTGCAAATTTCCTTTAACATTTTTTTTTTAGTGCCAAGAAAATTGTTTGCAATTCTATTCACACTGATTTCTTCTCTCTAGCAAGTATGGTTAAATAATATTACAAAATATACATGTAAATTATATTTTTATAAGAATTTTCACACACACTGACAAACAAAGAAACACACACATACACCCGCCCACCCGCAAACTGAGTGAGTTGCAGTGGCCACGCCTACTCAGCCTCTACACTTTACACATACACTTAACACTACCTACTCTCTTTCTGTCTCTCTCTCTCTGATCTTGATTTCCGTGATTTTCAGTGTAAATACAAAAAACGACGAATATTTTTGCCTTTCTTATATTACGGTATATATGATAACAGAAACAACAACACAACAACAAATTACAAACATTTTATGCGTATAAATAATAAACGTGACTGTACATAGACAACAACAACAACAAGAAAATTAAGTGGAGAAGAAGACGATGATGAAGAAGAAAGTGAAGAAAACAAAGAAACCAACTAAATTTTACTTTAAACAATTTAAAAATCTAAATTTAAACAAAAAAAGAACGAAGATGTAACAAATTGTCAAAGAAAAAGTGTAAAAGCAAAAATCAAATAAAAAAAATTGTAAACAAATTAAAAGGCATCGGTTTTTCTGGGATTATTGTGGTGCACCTTTGTAGATCATCTCGAAGAAGGCAAAACCATCAACAGAGAGTGTTACTCCAATGATTTAATCAATGATCTAAGGCTTCAATTGCTTACCCATCCATCCTCTTATAATGTGTTTCCAAACCTCAAAAGATGGGGTACCTTAACGAATAGATAAATATTATCATGTTATTATTCCTTAGAGGTAAAAGATGGAATTGTTCTTATTAAAAAAAGTATTTGTTTTCAAGATTTTATTTAGATAAATGTTGAATGTATCAAGTGTGGTATATTGCTTGATTATACAAGATCTTTAGCTCTAGAAGTAATTTTATTTAGCAGTAGGTTCCATTCTGCATTATACAATAATTTCAGCTTGTAAGATTATATTTTTAAGCACCAACTTAACGAACAGCTCAAAATTATAAGATCAGCTCAAAATTAAAGACATTGCAGAGAACTAAATTTTGGATGGACTAAAAGTTGGAAAATCGCTGAAATGCTCTAAAAGAGTTGTGCAGACAGGAAAGTTTGTTCGGCATCTTAAGACGTCAAATAGCAATTCTTCAGCTATTGCTTATCCAATGAGTATCAAAGATTAAAAAAGACGTACAAAAATAATTTGCATGTTTAATGTTAAAGAAAATAATTTATTAGTTTACTGAACTTAATATACGAATAATAATGACATGTTTATAGGATAATTAAGTGGTTATACATAGATGTGCCTGTATTATTTGCATATTTTCGGGCAGATCCCCCTTGCATGCCACGACGCAGATTTGCATAGCTCAACTAGATATAGTCAGATGACTACACTTGGGAGCTGCCGCTAATTGCTTGTTTAATAATTATATATGAGTGAGTTGAACCATTAATTAATTGCACATTTGCCTAGGGGGCTAATTGGCAAAGGATTTCACACGAATATCCTCCATCTCTCTCTCTCAAAGAGCTACAGTCGATTAACTTAACTGGAATAGATCTATGAGCTATGATAGCTTAGCATAATAATAAATACATACATAATTACACAAATACATACATACGCATACATATATAGTATATGTATATGGAGAAAAGTGGGCATAATACATGGAAAGTCAGCTATAATTGTAGGCTTATCTATCTATCTAATTGGGCTCCATAAATTATTTATTATTGCAACTGATTCTGCTTCTGTGCGCCTCTGTTTTCGTATACTCTATAGAAGTTCGGAGTCTTGGGACTTCGTAATACAATAGAGCAAAGAAACGTTAAACCATTTTAAGGTTCTTAAGTCTTTTAATTTTGCTCGATTTCAGTACTGAACAAATTTCACAATTTACGTTTATACAATAGTAACAACGATAGTTTTAGTGCTTGAGTATTATAAACCTTGTCGAAACATTGCTAAAATTTGAGAGATTCTCATTGTAAACATGTTGTAAAGTGCAAATTTGCATATCTTTATATTGCAACACACAATTTAATTTACACGATAGTAACAACGATAGTTTTTGAGCTAAAGTTCCGATTGGTTTCACTTATAAAGTTTAATTTCTCTGGGATTGCAATAATAAATTTAGCATGTATTATACGATAGTAATAGCGATAGTTTTGCAGCTCTTAGATCAAATCAGCAACCGAATTAAAGTCTTCGTTATGTTTTCATATTCCCCCCTCTTCGCCTCGACTAGTTAATCTGGCGTTGCGCTCAGACCCAGATAGACTGACTGACCGATTCGTGTGTCCAGCTGCGACTCTCCGAGTGCATCCCATGGTTGGCTGGCCACATGGCCGCAACTTGATTTGGGGGCTCTACAAAATAATTAAGCGTTAAATATGCTCCAGTTATTAATTGCCCAACTGTGCACGCTCCCCCGTCTCCCCCAATCTGTGCTTCTGCCTGCTCCACTCTGCCACCTTCTCTCCATCTCCTGCTGCCTCACAAGATGCCGCACTTCTTGAGCACAATTTTACGCTTTCGCGCTGCACTGGAGCCGCTGCCCTTTTTGGCCGGACGCAGGACAATGGTGCCGCTGCTGGACTTGGTGAAGGTCGGACTGAAGGCGCTAATTGTGGGCGTGCTGCTGTAGGGCGGATGCGTTGCGGACTGTTGCTGTGTGCTGTTGCCGTTGTTGCTCAACGACGGATCGTAACTCTGCGTCATCAGCTGATGGCACTTGGTGGCCAAATAACGGAACACCGATGCGACATTGATATCCTCCTTTACCGATGTCCTTATCAGCCTGCAATTGAGCATCTTTGCCAGTGTTTCCACCTCATCTGCACTGACTACCGCCTGCTCAATGAGATCGATCTTATTCTGCACTATCACTGTGGGTATCTCATTGCATTCGTTCTCCACCTTGCGCTTCCATTCCTTGATCGCATCGAAGGAAGCCCGATCTGTTGTGGAGAATACCAGCACCGATGCCTGTGCGCCGCGATAATACGCCTTCGTTATGCAATCGAATTCCTCCTGACCCGCTGTATCCCACAGCATTATGCGCACATCCTCGCCATCGATCTCGATCTGACGCTCCAGAAAATCCACGCCAATCGTCTTCTTATAGTCCTTGGTGAAGATACCCTTGCAATAGCGTTGGATCATCGATGATTTGCCAACGCCTCCATTGCCCACAATGACCTGAAAGGAGCGGAAAGACAGGAATTAGTCTGTGGGATATGATGAGATTGATGGGATTGATTTGTGGCTGAACTAGAAAAGAGTAAGAGAGATGGTGGTTAAGGCTTTGTGCTTTAAAATGGAACTTATGAAGGTTTTCTACATTAAAGTGAAATATTACTTGAGTGAAACACTCTCGAGATGCATTGTAATGTTACTATTGCAAGAAGCTTAATTAAGTAAAAGAACAGAAGGCAGAGAAATAGGTAAGTATTCCTTCAGATACAGCAAGTTGCTAATATTATGTTTCTGGGTATTTAAAAGTTGAAGAGGATGAACGTAAACACTTTTTGAATACAGAAAGTTCGGCTTAATATGTATGCAAAACTTGACTTGATTTAACGAAAATTTGAGAAGACTTTTTGCACAAGGAAATATATTTCTTTACTAATATAATTCAAGATATCTTAACACTGAGGATACCTCTACTTTATTAGTTAACATAGAGTCCACAGACAAAGAACTGATATTTTCAAGACCTTTTTCTTCTGTTTATTTCGGATAAACTAAGAAATTGAAGATATGTTTTTTTTCTAGATGGGAAAGAGGTTTAAAGAAATTGTAAAGGACTCTCTTCACAGAGTATCTACTCTTTCAGCACTTTATTCTCCAGTTCATTTTCTAAACTATGTTAATTGAGAATATGTTTTTCCCATAACAAAGACTAGAGTTATGCATGTTTTTTCGACCAGACTTTACCTATCGAGTGAACTAACAAGAGATTAGAAAAGACTTGCTGGACAAAGAGACGACTGGTACATGACGTGTTTCCGTTTAATCCTCAGGCCAGACTCTCTTGAGTTGCACCTTGCAGTAACAATTTCGAGGAACTCATCAAGTATGCTGCGAGTACCGTTCTAAATATGACGATCTGATGAGGTAATTGATCCATGATTGTGTCTGCCAAGGTGTTATTATTTATAGCTTATCCACGGCACATCCAAAGTGATTAGCAGACTAGAGGGAGAGGGGAAGGGGAAATTGACTTGTTCACTTACCACTTTAATGGCCAACTCGATGTCGTCCTCACGCATGCTACTGTAGTTGTACTGTGCCTGCAGAGAGTGCGACTGGAGCGCAGCTGCAGCAGCGCCACCCGTTGCCGTTGCCGTTTGGATTAGTAGACGCATCGGCGGTTGCACGAACCGCGCCGCACAACAGGTGAAGCAACTTTATTTGGCTGCCTTTTATTATTTTTCTTTGCAGTCACTCTTATTTTATTTTGGCAATTTCCAGTTGCAGTTTTCACTTTTCCACGGCTCAGTTTGGCTTTTGTCACCGTCCTCACCGTCGTCTTCTTTCTCGAGTGCAATTCACTTTCTACGCATTGATTTCACCAAAATCGAATACTGAAAGTGGAACTCTTCACTCTGTGGAAATGGTAAAGAAAAACCAACACGAACATTAAAGTTTTTCTTTCGTTTTCACACACAGACACACACACTGACGCATTCAGCGAACCGGTTTAGTTTTATTTTTCCTATTTATATATATACAACTATTTTTTGTGTCTTTTTCTTGCGTGTTTTCCTGTTTCGGCATTGGGGCGGGCGATGACTGTCGCTTCTAATAGACGACGCAACTGAAGCCGGTTGCGCTTACAACAGGTGCCTCTCACAGCTCACCTCAGTTCACCTCACACCTCAACTCACCTCGGCTCACCCAAACGCAGCTGGTCTCACCTCAGCTGACAGCGCACGCATCGTCGCACAGTGGTTGATTATGAGAATTGGGAATGTGGCAAGATCAGAGGTGAGCTGATGTACACACACATGCATACACACACACACACACACATGCATAATATATATACATGTATTTTTAATGTGCGTGTCTCCGTCTATTTGTCAGTCGCAGCTTGAATTAGCGCGTGCTTACGAATTCTTTTGAAATTAAGAAAAAAATTGTTGAGGATTAACTGTCTGCAGAGCATTGGTGGGCGAGCATAGCTTTCGTTCTGATTGGGGGGGGGGGTCATAACAAAGAAGGCTAAATATAGCACAGAAAGTGGCTAGAAAGAGGTAAAGCAAAAGCTAAAGCTATGAACTAGCTAACTTTGTAGAAAGAACTGCAAAAAAACGACTGAAAAAAGCTACTTAATCAAGTTCTACATTTACGATGGTGTTATAGTGCAAAAAACAGCAAATTCTATTGAAAGGAGTTGAATAAAAATAGATCAATTTAGTTCAGAAAGTGGCAAGAAAAAGGTAGAACTTTAGCTTTAATATAAATTACTGAATAAGTTAGTAAAAACAACAGCGAAAAATGTTCAGAAAGTGGCTAGAAAAAGGTAGAGCTTTAGCTTTAATATAGATTACTGAATAAGTTAGTAAAAACAACAGCGAAAAATGCTTAAAAAAAACTATTCAATCAAATTATACATAAATGAAGCTTGTTGACTTTGATTGTAGTGCAAAATTGAGTTAAGCATTAAGCTATGCTGGAATTAATATCAATAAAATATATCTTTAAATAAACAAATGCAGAAAATGTCAGAAAACTACCATTGTAATAAATAATTAAGTACTTTTCCAAAGAACAAAGCAATCAGCTAATTTTTAAGTTAAAAATAAATTTCTTTCTATTTACTCCGACTATTCATATTTCTCTCCTATTTCTAAAATATTCATGGCTAGTTCTATATAATTTGATATATTACTGGCAAATGGAATTTTTACCAACAAGGGAAAAACAAATTTGGTTGCTCTATTGTGTTTCGTTTTTCAATCTATTCAAGCTAACAATATTCATATTCAATCATTAATTAATTCAATTTCCCCAGTTTGAAAGAACTTCGAAACTCTTAGATAACAAAAACAAGATACTAATGGAATTTTTTAAAATGTAAATTCATGTAATATATATTCCTATTAACCAATCAGAAGCTCTAATAGATTCTTTCTCTCGTCTCTCTTTTCCTCTTACAGTCTGATCACTTTTGTAGCAACATCAAATTGCTTTGGTCACACTGCAATTTGCATGCAAATTACTGTCGGCGTTTTTAGCTTCTACTGAACACCTTTTGGCCTTTTGTTTTGTTCGTTTCGTTTCGAACCCACTGTGCAACATTACATGAAATGTAAATTCATGTAATATATATTCCTATTAACCAATCAGAAGCTCTAATAGATTCTTTCTCTCGTCTCTCTTTTCCTCTTACAGTCTGATCACTTTTGTAGCAACATCAAATTGCTTTGGTCACACTGCAATTTGCATGCAAATTACTGTCGGCGTTTTTAGCTTCTACTGAACACCTTTTGGCCTTCTGTTTTGTTCGTTTCGTTTCGAACCCACTGTGCAACATTTGACCGCGTCGCGGCGCGCTCTCTTGCGTTGCCTTTCGCTCGTTCTAATTATCTTGTGACTATTTCGCTTTTGGGCCACATTCTTCCACACACACACACTCGCACACATGGTTGCTGCAAAACGCTATCTTGCGCTTCGGGTTATTAGTGTTCTTGTTGTTGTTGCTGTTCTTGGTGCCGCGCTTTATTTTCTTCTTCCACTTCTTTTTGTCCATTGTTATGTTAATTAAGGCCAGCGGTTATAGATTTAACTAGTTCAATAATCATGCAGCAGCAGCACACATGCATATCTCTCTGTGTGTGTGTGTGTGTGTGGGCAAAGGAGAACAATAATCAAAACAGCAACAACAACAAGAACTACAATCGCGACGGTCGTGTCAACGAAGCTTGACATAAAATCCAAATGGAGATTGCGTGTGGGACGCAAAGAATGAAAAGCTGCACGCCGCCGCCGTCGAGGCTGACTGCGCCGCGATGGCCTCGACTGCAGCCTACCTGTGGTTGCTCTGCATGTGTGTGTGTTTTGTGTCTGTACAAATTACAAATAATGCACATCATTGCAGAGAGTTTTCTTCGTCTAGAATGTGCAATTATTTTGAAATTTGCTCACAAACTAATAGATAAGTTGCTGTAGTTGTTGTTGCTGATGCTGCTACTGCTGCAGTTGCCGTTTGCCGTTCTCCATTTGCCATTTCTTGGCCACTTCCTTCTCGCCTTGATTGTATTGTGGTTGTTGTTCTGTGTTTTGTGGAATGTGGATTCTAACTTGTCCATTTAAGTACAGAACAGCAACAACAACAGCGAGTGAGTGCTGCACTTGTGTGTGTGCGAATGCAGGCGAAAAGAAACACACTCCACTTATTGTTGCGAGGCGAATTTAACTCACACACTCAAGTGAGTGCATGTGCATGTACTCGCGTGTGTGTGTGGAGTATTATGCAAATACAAGAGTTTTGCTATTGTTGTTGTTGCGCTACTTAAATCAATTATGAGCGCGAATTCCTCATTATTTAAATTAACTTTAAATACTCCACTGGCGCTCTAACGGTACTCAGTCTTTTTCGTTTTGTCACCTGCTGTTGTTGTTGTACTCTACCCCGTTTATGGCCCTTTTCTCACACACAAAAAATCTGAGACCGCATTGTGTTTTGCGCGGTGAGAAATTAACAAATTTAAGTTGAAATATTAAACAACATATGCGAAAAGGCGAATACGAACGCGAAACAAGCACAAAACTCACAGGAGAGGTAGCGAGAGAGACAGAGAGAGAGGAGGAAAGACAATGACGAAGACTCATAAGGCATCGTCAAGAAGTAACGACAACGCGTGCGAAGCGCATTAATTAATGTCGGATCGGTGTTAACGTTAACGTTAGTTACTGCTCTTGGGCTTTGAACCGTAGTGAAAGTCTCTTCTTCTAGACACGACACCCAAAACACTCAACACGGATCAGATGAAGACGTAGTATACACACACCTGTTGCTCGGCGCGTCGTTCGGCACAAACTGAGAAAAGAAGCACAAAGCTTGGCTTACAACTTGGCCAGAAGAAGCTGATGAAGCTGGCTAAGAAGTACAAGAAGAAGAAGCAGCTGGTGGAGGATTGTAGAGCTTTGCGTGCCATTATCTTTTCTTACATAAATTCCTTGAATCAGCAAATATTTAAATATTTATTAGTATAAATTTAAGTTATAAATATAAATGAAACATTTAAATTCGTATTTAATTTCAGTTCGTAACGTCTGTTTGCCACTTTGCCACACTGTTTATGCGCACACATCTGAATGCCTTGCGTAGCTATCAGCTGTTTGCCAATACAAACGATAACATGTGGCGGTCGATCGATAAATGCAAGCTGTCTGCCCTTTCGGTGGAATGGCAACCATTTGTTTACTTGCTATTTTTGTTATTGTTTGGCGGGCGATCAACTTACTGTAATTAAAAAATAATAACAATAAACGCTACGGTTGAACAATTATTTGTTTGAATAAATTGACAAGTTACAGCAATTGATGATTATTAAAGAGTGCCCGCCGCGTGTGCTTATTGAACACAGCGTACACGAATCGCAACGCATGCGCTCAATAAGAAGGACGAAGGACAACGTCGTCGTCGTCGTCACCGCGCCGATTCGTCATAGGGAAAGGAGCAGAGCCATGGAGCAACTTGCTCAGGCAGTAGCGATTCAGTGTTCTACGTAATTTCACAGAGTTTTGGCCGCGTCCCGCGATATTCGGTTAGTTGCAATTCTCTGCGGCGTGTACAAGTAACATTTGTGTCTGTGTGTGTAAGTGTGTGTGGGTGAGTGTGTGTGTGAGAAGACAAAGTAAACTTAAAAAAGAGAAAGAATAAAAAAAATAGTGTGAAACCATAGTAAAGTTAAATGCAAATGTAAATGTTTATGCAAAAGTAAATTCCAACATTGCCATGTTTAGGGGTGACTCTGCCTCTGCTTCTTTCACAGTCTCAGTCGCTGCCTCAGTCACTGTCGCCGTCGCTGGCTCTCTACCCCCCTCTCTCATACTCCTGGTGGTGGTGGTTGACTGTCGTCCTCCTCTGTTCCTCAGTACATTCCTATTTCTGGCAGTCGCGTGCGAAAAAAAGCAACCCAAGGGAGGAAGAAGAAGAAGTTAAGGAGAAGGAGGAGGAGGAAGAAGGGAGCAAGTGCTCCGCTTTTTGGCTTTGCCTCTGGCGAATCAAGTAAAATAAAGACTTGAGCGGGCAAAGGGGGCCGGGGAGATGGGGTGGAAAAATCAATATTGATAGTAAATTTTTCTGTGCGTCTTTGGCAAAACTAAACTAAAATTATAAATATAAAAATACATGAGAAGCAGCGGGAGAAAAGGGACGCCGTCAGGTGGTCATTGTCCTTGCCGAATGCCGTTAGATACCATGACTCATGGCCGGCACCATAGCCGGGGAAGGGTGGAGAAGGTGGATGTAAAGTGGAACGTCGCATGCTAATTTCGATATTGATTTCGGTTTAATGTTTATTTTTCTCCTTCTCGTTTTACATTGTTCTTGCCGCAGCAGCAACGAAAACCATTAAAAAACATTTTAAATAATAACAACAACGACGACTCATGAAAATCGGTGGAAAGTGAATTGCATAAAAAAAAATAATAGAAAATGCTGAAATGTAATTTGCATGGGAAATTTAACATAAACTGTATTTAATTTCCATATCTAGCGACAAGAGATTTGCGCAAATAACTATCGTGCTCGACTATCGTAAACTATCGATTGCAAAACACACACACAAAATGAAAACGCGCCTCGTTTCGTTGACCTATCGCGGCAGTGCGTCCGTTGATCCCCGCTATTCAGCGACCATGCTACCCTGGACAATAAACGACATACGATCCACCGAGAGTTACACTAAGGTGAGTACACTTTGCAGACAGTTCTATTATATTATATTATACTATTGGATATTTATCGGGTGTATTCATCATTATTATAAATAATTATCAAAGGTATTCAATGTTTTTTCAGCCTTAAAGCTTTGTTTGGTTACTTTCTCTTTTATTCAATTTAATTTGTAGTCGAACTATGGTCAATCGATTGTAAAACATCATAAATTCATCAAAAGTTTCTATAATTTTTAGAAATTATGTATGTCTTAATATATATTTTGTATTACTTTCGGAATAATCTAATAATTCTTGTGCTTATAAATCATACTCATTAAATATTTAAATTCAAAAACTTTAAATTTAATTAATTAAACAATTTTTAAATTCATTTGCTAAAGTTCTTTTCATAAAAAGCAAAGTTTACACAATTTCCTGAGAGCATTTTTCCCTTGAATATTTGTCATTTCTTCTTTCTGTTCGCTGTCTCGTTCTGTGACAATTTCCGTCAACATTCTACAACATTCCCCTTTGGGTTGTTCTCTATCTCATCCTGTACTGTCCTGTCATGGTCTGTCCTGTCTCTCTGTTCCGTCTTAGATGCTGTCATGCCATCTGTTCCATTCTCTTCTGTTTGCTGCGAGCGATTCCATGTTAATCCAATTGCATTTTGTGATATCCGTAACACGCTTTTATCTCTCCACACCCGAAAACAATTAAAAGCAATTTGCAATTATTACGGCTCGATAAATCAATTACTCAGGGCCCCGAGCATGCTTCTAAACGGACCTCAACGGCAGCTTATGCAATGTGAATGAAATTTTATTAATAATTTTGCGCTCCATAAACGTTAATTAGGCTGATTAGCAACCGTTGCCCAAAATACCCGCAGCTCCAGTTACAAGGTCCCATCCCCTAGAAACTGAAATCACAGTTATAGTTGGTGTGATGCGTAGGCAATTAGTCGAATAACGTCATCATGGAGAAGGTGAAAGGTAGACAAAGCCATGAACAAACATGTTATCGTATTATGCGAGGGCTGTTCTTGGTATTTCCTCTAGGTATTATTAAAATATATGATTTATATATTGTATACCGGACATAACGGGCAGTATGTCACTAGAATTTAAAGAGAATAAGGTCCATCAGTGCTGGCAAAATCACAGAACTCTTCAGGAACACTGGTCTGATAATGCAGCTATAAGCTCAGCAGTGGCACAATAGATCTTATAGGTTGCAGTACATATTCCCCTTTTGTATAATAATATGTAAACATATATAATTTTAATATCTTAACAATTTTAGATAACAAGACTATTCTCAAATCAAATTTCAAGTAGTTAATTTAAAAATGGAAACATTTTAATTTATATACGAAATGAACCTATTGTTCTTCTGATTTAATGTTTCAAATTCAAACTCTTTTATACTCTCCGCAAATTTTCACCAGATCATTTAAATATATTGAGGAGCTTAAACCGAAGTAGAAATATAATTTGAAATCGATTGTTCTTCACTGCATAAAGCAAGCACATTGCAAAACCTAACTGCCTTCTTGTTAGAGGTCTATATAGCAAACTGTCTAATCTAATATAATAATGTCAATATAATAAGCTATCAAAAATACGATTTTTCAAACTTATTACTAATTTATTCAAGCTTTAACTTTGTACTATTTTTGGAACTCCCTGTGGCTGAGTTAGCCTAAAATTTATTTATACTTCCTCTATATTAACACCTGCCCAACTGAGGCATTACGCATACGACGCGTATGGCACGTGCGACAGCAAGTTGTCCCTTGTTCTACCTCTCTTTGTTCCAATGTATCTGCTGTACTCCCCCCTCTCTCTTGCATACTCCAGTGTCCCATGGCTAATATTATTTGAAGCTTGAAATTAATTTTGGCAAAGCTTGCAATTAGTCGCCCATCAGCTGCATGTGTGCGTGTGTGAAAGGTGTTTGTGCGTGAGTGTGTGTGGTGTGTGGGTGTGTGTAGTTGGGTGTGCCTGCTAACGATGCTCCTGGGCTTTCTTAGGGCTTCTAAGTCGGGTTCGGTCCAGGCAGGCGCATAATTAAATTCCCTGCAGCTGCCAACAAGTTGCGCTGCCTTTGGTCTGACTGAAAGTTATGTAAAAGTGTAGAGAAAGACCGAGAGTTAGAGGGGGAGAGAGGTGTCTTTTCTTGGCTTGTCCCTAAGCCCCCGTCCCATTTAGCTGCTTGTCCATTTCGGTTTCATGTTCTCTCTCACTCGCCCTACCTCACTTGGTTCAGGTGCCAACTTGAGGCATTAAAATGAATCCTTTTTACGTGCCTGGGCCCACATCCTGAGCAGGGAATGCTTCCCACCACCTGCTCAGCCAACAATTGTTGTTCATGCTCATTGAATAAGAGCTTAGAGGAAGCATAGCAAAGCAGTGGGAGGACACAAAACCCATTTATATAAATGGAATACCCCAAATGCTTCAGCACCACTCACAGTTCATACATTTGCTGTGTGATCTTTTCAGCTTCGCTTTGCGGTCACCTAAATTGCGAATTATGCGTCTTTGGACAGACTTTGATTAACTTCGCTTGAGTGATGCTTGATGTTAACACGAATGGTTGGTGTTTCAGTTAGAAGGTGCTATGTGAAATAGATACAGAGCGAACTTGGTTACGTTTCCCTTTGATTTGCCAGTTAAACTTGGAAACTTTATAGAAATCTTTATAATATATTATAAATATAAGCATCGAGTTAACACTAAAGACTTTCTAAATTGCCTCTGTTTCTCATACTGCTTATCTTCTCTGTAGGATTGGGTATAAATTTGAATATTTTATAATAAAATATATAGATATATACGGAAGCACCGACTTGTATCTTTAACATTCGTTCCTGAATCGAAATCTAGAGTTAAATAACCGATTTGCGGTGTAGATGCGTGTAGCATTGTCAATTTGAAATCAACCCTAAGTGCACAAGGTTTATAAGAACCTGTATGCCATATTTGGTGTTTCTAGCTTGCTTGATTGTTGAGTTCTGCGTGTTCATACAGACAAAAAGTCATCAACTTAATCGACTAGGCTTCTGTATATACTGCGCACCTTTCGTTGCCTTTTCTTAACATTTTTCAAGCTCGAAGGTTATAAGCATTGTGAATATGCCTTCCTTCTGTCTGCATGCTGTCAACAGTGCTTAGCATCTTTGTTAATCTTTGCTTTGCAACTTCATAGCACATTGCCACAGCAGTTTCACTGCTTCAGTTAGTCATCTAGCTAGATCATATCACTAAGTTTCTCTGCACACTGTTTTCCCATGAAATTATGCATGCACAACAAGCATACTCTCTATTTTCTCCGTCTCTTTCTCTCTCTCTACCTCTCTCCCTCTCTTTCACTGCGCCACAGTTCATAATTTGATGCATATTTTCTTGTATAAATATTTACTAAAGCTTGCACTTTTGTTTATTATTTCATATAGTCCTCCGCTCTTCCCTCTCTCTGTAAATTGACACAAGGCAAGCACGCACCCAGGGCAAAAGAGCGTGAGTGTAAGAGCGGGAGGGGGGAGGCATATGTACAATAAAAATGAATTGAAATAGAGACAGAGATAGAGAGAAGAAAATGTTTGCCCAGGCTCTGCGGTTGTCGCCTCTGCTTCTGCTGTGTGTGGCAGCTTATTGCTTTATTATGTTAAATAGCGCATGAAAATTATAACAAGCTGCCTTTTTAGTGTCGCTCAAGTGCGATACATGCCACGCCCATTTAAGAAAGACAACAACAGTGCACTTGCCCTGCAGACACCCCTGGAGAGGGGGCAAAGTTTTATGTCAACTTCTGCGACGCTTCAATAAGCAAACAAACAAACTTCTGTGCCACAGCAGCGGGTGTGTGTGTGTGCCTTTGTAAATATTTGCTTGGCATATTGGTAAGCAATTAGTGCTGCGAAATTGATGGCATTCCTGAATAATGCATGGATCAATAGCTTAAAGCTTTAGCACCTAATCGAAGATGAGTTTGTAAGTTAAACAAAAAGGAAAGCTTACGTATTACGTAGTATTTTGATGGCCTTATTGCAAAAATTATCTTTTGTTGCTATTTCGAATAACAAAGACAAGTAAATTCTGTATGATTTCCTTTCTTTTCGATCAATTGTAACTATGAAAACTATAGAATATATTGCTGTGATTTTGATGAAATTTACACAGCATGTGCAACTAATACGCGTGTAGTTTATCTTACAAAGATATACAGATGTTATTATATTTAACCTTTAAGTCTGCCTGTTATATGAGCCAGACTTTCATGAAATTTGGACAGGATGAATGGATATCCACCCATATAAAGCATAAAAAGTTGTTGCCAACTTATTCCACAATTTCCCCCAATATACGTTAAGGACTTTCTTTCTTTGCTTCCACCTGGTGACTGATATTGAGTCTGCACTCGTTCATCTGTTTGCTCGAACTGCTGCGGAAAGAGGAAACGAAAAATCGATGGTTTGCTTGTTTCATTTGTCAGCAGAAGCAGCAGCAAAAAAAATACAAAAAAAAATACACTTCACTTTGGTCCCGAAGTCACTCAAGTCCCACTGCTAATCCGCTTCTGGTCGCGTCGCCTCGCGTCGAGTCACTTGAGCTGCCTTCCCCGCTGAGCATTCTACAGTCCCATCGCCACTGCCCCTCCTTATCCGGCTCGTAAATGGTTTCACACTTTGCCATCGCCTCGAGTGGAGGAGCAAGTCGCAAGCGTGGGCTAACGCGGCGTATGAGCTACGCGTTTACTCTGCACGTTTTTCTCGCTCTGCTACACGCCCACTCGATTCCATTTGGCTGGCGCTTTGCATTTGATGTGCTGCTGCACAGTTCTGCCTTCCACGCCGCGCTGCGGTCTGTTGATTTCTTTAGCTTCCATGCAGACGCGAGGCACTTTTCAAATCTCTCTGGCGTCGCGGCGGGCGACTCACTTGACATGCTTCCAGTCGCAGCACGATGGTTTCGCAACGAGCTGTTTGCAACGTAGTGGATTGAAAGCTTATAACATGAGATTACGCGATTATCAGATGGTTATGTTCGACTACCAATTATAGTGAAGTATATTATTTTAATTGATGTTCTCATGTGTTTACAGTTTCCATTCACTTCCTTAGTTGCCTTTATATCATTTTCACTTTACGCTATAGACAAGAAAGAAGTTCACTTTGTACTGTGTTTATAATATTTATTAATCTATTTTTATTCAAACTTACTTTGCATTCAATTAACCAAATCGTGTTTTCGGCTTACACTGCGTATGCGTTATTATGACTATTCCCTTTTCCCTTTTTTCTATCAACAACAATTGACATTTTTGACCCGCCTTAATAGCCACCGTAAGGCTCCTTCCCAATATCTTTTGTTATTGACGTAAGTTCTCTTGTTTTCTTTGCTTTAACCTATAATTGATGTCACACACGTTGTCTCACTCACACACATATCTACACACATGAATTGATATGCAGTTAACGCCACGTGAAAGTCAACGCATGCTATTGCTGCTCCATTATTAAAGACATCAATGGAATTACTGCGAATCACAAGGCAGAGATGGAACCGTGACAAAATATATGATTTCTTTTCTTTAAAATTCTTTGCACTTTATAATACTTAAGAGATTTATAACGAAATACCTGTGTACCCTGCATTTTACTTATAATAATATATATTTTATTATACTTAAAGTCTGCAGTTCCAACTCTAAATTTGAGCATTAGTACTTATAACTATATCACTTCAGAATTCATTGCACTTCTATTAGATTTTCTAATCTAGGCTCATATTTATAACTCTTGTAACTACTGTCATCTCCCTCTCTCTCTGTCTCAGTATACGAATCACGAGGCATATCTTATAGATTTTTTCTATCAGAATACTATTTAAACTAATATACACTTATATTTGTAACTATTGTCATCTCTAATTGACGCCTCACGTACGTGTCAGCTGACGGTAGTTGTTATGCCTGAGTTGCTGCTGCTGCTGCCGCTGTTGTTGTTGTTCAATAAATTGTCTACAAATACTCATTATATTGTTGTTGTACCCCCGACTGCAGCGCTATAATTTGCATTAACTGTTACTGCTGCTGGTGCTGCCGAGTTGTTGAGGGTTTCAGCACGAATTCACGTCGAAAGGGGTCGAGCCCTGGTTTAAGCTCTACTTCAGACTTTGCAGTTACTATAAATCTTATAGATGTGCAAATGATCATGTTAGAATTATTGGCTTTCTCTTTAAAAATGCCATGAGGGGTTTTTAACACTTGGTTAGGCTCTGACATGCAATGTTCTATTAAAGACAGCTTCATTGCTTCTATTTAGTTCGCTGAACGTTTTCCAATTAAGTCAATCACTCTCTGTTTTCATCTCTCTCTCTCTGTCTCCCCCTCTCCCTCTCTCTCTCTGGCATGCTAATAGGTCTGCCTTTATTCCAATCTAACGCGCGGTTCGCGTAATGAAAAATCCCAAATCGCTTTGTTCGCCCCGATTGCATTACATAACAGAAGTTTAACGAAATTGGCACTCGGTCGGGGCATAATTGGATTTGCTGTGTCAGTGTCAGAGGGAGACAGAGAGAGAGCGAGAGAGTGAGACAAAAAACAACGGTTAAATCAATCGCAGAGCTCTCTCAGCATTCAATTCTCAGCTGGCAGTGACAGCTCTCTTCGCCTCTCTACGCGCTTCTCACAAGGTACGAAATTGCAAAATAATTGAAAATTGTCAGTGAGGGAAGGTTGCAGTTAAGCTAGAAGAAGAAGAGCCTAAAACCCGCTGGTACCGGAATCATCAGGCAGGTTGAAAATCTTGTTGGAAGCTTGCCATTTGGAAATTAATTTTAAATGCCAAAGGTGAGCTTAGGAGGAGTACAAGGTGATTACCAGGCGGCTGCCAGGCAGAGAAAGGCGGTTACAGCCTCATTAGGCGTTTTTTTTCACCTTGCCAACTTCGTCTTGGCTTCCCTTCTTCCTCCCTCTTTGCTCTCGTCCTTAAACGTTATTAATTGCAAAGTTTTTGCTTTGATGCTGAAAAGTTTTGCACTCTACTTCGACTTTTGTTTTCAGTTTCACGTATTTATTTAATAGTTTACAAGCTAACGCTTCCGTTCATGGGTAACCAGGCGACAATCTTATTTATACTCTTATTTATTCTTATACGAAACATAATTAAAACATGATATGAATTTAGAAATACAAAACAATAAAAAAAACATAAGAGTTTCAACTGAATCCCACAGGAATCTTTATTTTTTTGTCTATTCTGTCACTTAGTCTCATCATTACTTAAGTTCCTCTAGTTGTAATTCCTAAAATCTCCTTAGTTCCCCTTAGATTTCAATTTAATTTTCGTTTGCGTTTTCATTTCGGCTTCAATTAGTGTCCTCAATATAAGAATAGGTTTGTTTGTGTTCTTAATGCTCGTGTTTGTCAACAAATAGGGTGCAAAACCAATTTGCTGATTAAATATATAGTGATTTGCAAGGTTTAACCTTTATTTTATTTGAACTGTGGAAATGAAACGTATTTCAACCACTTTAAGTTACATCTAGTATAACTACATTTATTAGAACCTTTCAATGCCACAAGTTTAGTTTTTCAGGTACCTAGCGCCTGCCTAACTAACTGAATATAAATTTCATTTGCTTCCTTTTTATTTTGATGGCAAAAACAAACCTTTTGATGGCAAAGAATAAAAAACAACCTAATGGCTCGACCTGCTTTCAGAGTGTCAGCCACAACATCGACACACCCATTCAGCAATCCCTCTTTGCTAGTCCCCACCATCCTGCATTGACACTCCCTAACTACCCCCGTTATATCGTACTGTATACAGTATATAACCAGGAAGAAAAGCTGTACTCTAACGCGCTAGACTGTTGGATACCCTCTAACCAGTGGGATAAGTAAAAGTACCTTCACTTTTTCCAATAAATAAGAGATAGACAGAGGGAGAGAGATCAAGAATACTTATATTATAGGTATCTACCTGATAAGTTGTACATATATTTCATGTGCTAGGCTCTATTGATTATAAGATCCTAGTATTCAGCTTTTCATACATTTCTAATGGGTGCATACAGAAGAATTTAAACCCTTACAAGTACAGAAAACAATGCTTTAGATATATGTATAAATATATTATCAATCCCCAGTTGGTGGCAGAAATAGCAATGTTGTATTGGATTTAGTCCCTGTCATAGCCACTGGGTATGAGAAAAGTCTATGAAAGAAAGTGACAAGCATTGAGAATGTCGGCACATGTTGATGACGACGGTGCATGTGATGAGAGCGCCGGAAATGGAGCAGCCGCCATGTTTGCAATGTTTTGTCGGGCTGCTGCTGCTGTCTATCTCTCTCTCCGTCTTTCTCGCTCTCGTTCTCTTTTTGTTCCTCAGTGCGTCTCTTTTTCTCCCTCTGTAAACGAAGCTTTTGTACTTGTGCATGCAAGTAAACTGATTAAAGAATTTAATACTGTTAATCTGCTTCGTCTAGTGGAAAGGTTGCAAATAAAGGCACTGAAATAGACAGGGGATGTTCAGCTGTAATTACTGCAGCTTGTTTACACTGAATAAGAACATTGCTCAACGTAAGATTGCTTATTGTAATATATTTCCATGGTAATTTTTAGGAATTGAACTTTTAAAACTAATACTTGCCTCACAGTCGGCAATCTTTTGAATCATACTATTCATAGTCTCCCTCAGGGCGCACACCTTGGCCTGCATGGTTGAGACATGCTGCACCGTTTCGTCGTAGTCGTGCATCAGTAAAGGCATGGTCAGTAGTCCACCATTATAGACGACATCTGCGAGCTCTTTACGAACTTTATTACGCTCAAGTTTACCTTTGTAGAGAAGTTCGCGTAGATTGCGCTGTTTTAATTTAATTGTTTTGTACTTCTCTTTTGCTTCAGCGAGTCTACACTGTAGCGATAGAGTCTTGTCCCGATTATGTTGAGTTAGATGCAGATCCATGTCGTAGTTGTTCCTTAGTTTCCTCAGATCAAAATTTTTTTCTAAATGGAATATTTACTTTGAAATGTCATTTGAAAATCAAGTCCTCTATATATTTACCCTCAATTTTCTTTTGTAATGCCGCAACCTCGTTTTGAAGGTGTATAAAGTCTTCCATTATACAATTATCACTGATCTTTCCTATTGTTTCTATTTTCTGCAAACATTTTGAATAAGCAGTAATAAAGTAAATCAAACGATTTAAATACTATCTTAAGACTTACTCCGGTGATTCGTGCGAGTGTGTGCTTCCTGGTGATTAAGGCAAGGCGTTCATCGCTTATCTCATCTCTCTTCCTACTCATGTGTCTTATTTCACGGTCTACTACCTTCTGAAGATGTTCGGAATTCTTTCTATTTATTGTTTCCATTATGACATTTTCGAGATGCTCTTCAGTGTCCCTTTCTATGTTATCTACATATGTAAGATCCATTAGAACACTGGCCATCAGATAAGATACCCTCTTCTTAGTTTCTTTAGCCACATTTATAACGTGATCGTATAACTTCAAAGCAGAATTACGTCTATTAAATTCCGCTACTATTATTGACTTTGGCAATTTCTGAAATTGTCTAAAGCTTTTCATGCGTTTGTAATAATCGACCATTCTAGCGTTGAGAAAATTATTTAGTTCTTTTTGGTACAAAAAATCATCCACTTCTTGTTTCAGTCTCAACCACAAGCCCTCGTTGTCCAATTTGGTTTGAAACAATCTGTTTTGTTTATCTATTTCAGATTTTTTGACAACTTTATCAATGAGTTCTTTCAGAAATTCCATTGTCATAGGTAACAGATCCCATGTCTGTCCCGGTTTTTCAGTACTACCGTATTCAAGTTCATGTTTGAATAACACAAGTGGATCTATTTCAACGGACTTTGACTTTTGTTGTTCTGGTATATTTATTTTGGATGCAAAAGCGGAAAGTGGCATATGATCCAAACCGTCCGAGCTCTCAGCCACAGAACTATCCGATAATTCCAAAGTTAGCAAGCTGCTTGGCTTTTTCGTTGAACTTATAAATTCTGTTCCTGTCTTTTTTTTTTTAGGGGATTTCGGTTTTATTTCGTGCTCCTCAGAAATATCTGATAATGACGGTATTTCAAAAAGTTGAAGGAAATTCTCTTTCAGTGTTAATGTATTTATTCCCATAGGTTTTGTCTCCAATTGTGTATCTATATTATCAATTTCATCCACGCGATCTTTTTGTAAAAGTTTCTCAATATCATTGTCATCCATGGTATAAGAATGTACAGAAGGCGAGCGACTTTTTTCAATCAGATCCGTATAAGTAGGTACAGGAGAAATATTAATCTCCTCTTCATCGGATAGAGATTCAGGTTCAAGTTCTTTTTCTAGAGCATCTAGTTCCTGTGAAGCAAAATAACCTTTTCGCATTGCTTTCAATACTGCCCTTCTCACTCTCAGCTCGTCTGATTCGTCATTTTTCGGTACTGCTTTATCGGGCACTGCTTCAACATCAACTACTGAGTCACTGTCGGTACCTTCACCATTTTGAAGTAGAGAATTGTCGGAATTGTTTCCTGCATCAGGATCTTCATCATTCTTTTTATCAGACTCTACATTAGGCTCTGCCACAGGCTCTACCAAAGCCTCTGGCACAGGCTCTGCAACAGGCTCTGCAACAGGCTCTGCAACAGGCTCTGCAACAGGCTCTGCAACAGGCTTTGCAACAGGCTCTGCAACAGGCTCTGCAACAGGCTCTGCCACAGGCTCTGCAAGAGGCTCTGCCACAGGCTCTGGAAGAGCCTCTGGAAGTGTAACTGCAACCTGTGTCGGTTCGGGAGCTATCAATACTTCACTTGGTATCACCGTTGGGTTCTCATCGGCCCCTGCGGATGCCATATTTTTTATTTTTTATTATTATATTATTTTATATTTTATATATTTATATTTTATATATATATATTTTTTTTTTTTTTTTTTTAGTGTGTTTTGTGTTGTGTTGATGTGTGTAGAGTGTGTTGAATACTGAGTGTGTTATAGATAATACAACTTTAAGTGGAAATCTAAATCTAAGCAACATTTGATAACTACAATGAAATGAAATAACTGACATACTGATACCCTGTACTATACGTATAGCTTAATTTATGACATATAAATACCAATTGGTTTTGAATTTATAATGATCATTGTTACCTATGTCTTTCAACTGCAGCTCTCGGTTGGCATCGAGCACGGCATACTCGAGTCATACAACTCGGACTTTGAGCTACAATTTAGCCATCCCCTAAAGCATATCGTGGGCATGTGCCGCATCGTGCACAAACCGCAGGCGAAGAGCATCGGCAACGGTTTCATGCAGCTCAAATCGAATGCTGGACAAGCGAGTGCCTCCAATTGTGGCAGTATCGTATCCACTTCATCATCATCTTCCACAAATTGCGCTGCAGCTGGAGTTGGGGGCGGTGTTGGCAACTCATTGACCGCAAATGGAATGCGTAGCACGCTGACCACATCCACATCCTATGGCTCACTCTCGTCCAGCGCTGCGGCTGCCTATCAGCTGCAACAGCAGCAGCAAACGGCGGCATCAGCGGCCGACACCGAACAGCCGCAAAACTTTATGGAATTCCAGGGACCCATCACTGGACTGGTGTACTTGTTGAAGGATCCCAAGGATCCGCTGTTGCACATCTATCTCTTTGAATGCGAAACCATCGAGGAGGTAAGTTGAAATTTTGCAACAAAAACTTAAATCCATCCGGCTTTTGTGGGAAACTTTTTCATGCAGCTGCATCGATATGAATATATTTTGTTGAAAGTTTTTAAATGGAAGAGTTTAAATGCAGCTACCGATTTATGAGGAAGTGTATAAAGCTTTTGAATTTGTAGACGTAGTTAAAGCTGTGAAACTTTTTGGTTGATTTCTATCAGGTTAGTTGCTTTATCTTTGCCGAATGAAAAAGTTTAGTAAAATAAATTCAATGGGAATTCCATTTTTACATTTATTTGAGTAGAAAAATTGGCAATCTATTTAGAAAACAAGCACGAAAGCTACAGCCGAAAGTGCTCGACTGTGACTGTACCTTGTATGCTTAGCGTATTTTGTGTTGCATACTTTTCAGGGCGGAAATAATTTACATTTATTTCCTAAATAACTCTGTGTGAATTATCCAATCGCATATTAATTTTCAAATTTCCTTTGGATGGTGATTTTTATGGTGTCTACCTAAAATAAACTGTCTAGCATTAAAATTTATTATTATCGATTTAAGGAAGGGGCGTGGCTAAATTCTTAAATAAACTCGATCTGCACGCAATATTAAGACATTTTTTCATATATGTATGGTGTTCCAAGCTCTTGTAGCCTCTGAGATGAAGGTTTTCACACGGATATTTAGACAGACAGACGGTATGTCAGTGTTGATTCTGAGGAATATATATATAGTTTTTGGTTGACACAAAGCTATAATACTCTTCTATTCTATGGGTAGTGGGTATAACAAGCTAACGAAGAAATCTGATTATCCCATAAAACCTTTTTAACGCCTAACTCATTTCCCATCCACAACGATTGACGCACAGCACAGCACGCCATAAAACAACTTCCGATTGTGTGCTCTAATTAAACGCGTTCGAAATAAGTCGAAAATCGGGGCACACAAACCACAAGAAGTCAGAACTGACCTTCGGAAGGGGGAAGAAGGTTTTTCTGTTTACTTTCAAGCGTCGCTTTGGCTACACGCAATATGTTAATTTCAACAGAAACAGCTAAAACCAAAACAAATTTCGCCACGCCCTTTTTTTCAACATAATTGATTGGAACCTTAAATACAGTATGCACTGTAAAAAAGCAAATCCTAATAAAACTGGTAGATACTCTTTAAAACCAACGAAACTTGTTTTGATTTAAGGCCCATAAGGAAAATCTATTTTCTTTCATAACATCTAACCTTCTTTCGTGTTTTATATTTTACTACTCCCTAAATACCCAAAAGGCTTGTGCAAGTTGTAGAAAAGTGTTAAACTGATAAAGATATTATAATATATTTAATAATATGTTATATTATTATGCATTTGTAAAGCTTTCAGTTTTCGGATTTCTCAAGTAATTTATTACACAAATTTGCGCATCTTATTTGTGGCTTTGCTTTATTCCATGTGACCAGTCTACGCTATTGTTAAAAAATACTTGAAATACTAAAGAACAATATGTTCACAGTAATTATCGATAACTTATTACTTATCGTTATATGTACAGTTTACAACATTATGTATATTCCCTTCTGTTAAAACACAACTCATCCTTTATCATTGATAACAGACTGTTTCAATTTCTTTAACATCTGCTAACATATTTCTAGATTGTTTGTTAACAGGTATTTTACAGTCGAGTGAGCATTTCTACATTTTTGCCGTTAGTTATTTTGCTCGTTGTTGCCGTTTTAGATTGCATGTCAAAAGCCATTTTGGCCAACGTCAGTTTGCCACGCCCTCGTCGCTTCATTTACAGACTACCTTACAATGAAGCCCTCCATATTGTGTGTGTGTATGTGTATGTTGTGTGTGGCTTTGCTTTGTTTTGAACAATTGTTAGTACACTTTTTGACATGAGGGTTAGCAGCACAATTCACAGTATTTGGGTCAGTTTGCTGCCATGTTAGGATGCCTTAGAGTACGCTTCATTAAATGCAATCATTTCCAAATCTTAACTGAACTCAATTAAAATGTTGTACACGTTGTAGATTAATTGGAATTAAAGACTGTTGAATCTTTGTTAGATAAGGGGAAATTCAGGTAGTTATCTTATGTATGTGTATACCTTTTAAAATGATGTGAAAATACTTTTTTATGCAGCTTACTTCTAGTCATATTCTTTTTACTGAAGAAAGAAACCGGTTTCAGCTAGTCTAAATATGATTCATACACGAATCTTTCAGCCTTGATTGCACAATTGCTGAAATAATCGTTCTTTAAAACATTTAAAATGCAATCAGTCCTAGCACTCAGGGTGCACTTAGTGTTTCTCCCCTCTCTACACTGAACAAAAATAATAATTACCTGTGCGAGGGACGCGTAATAGGCGTCATTAGGTGGCAAGGGAAAAGGAGAATAAAACAGAGGGGAAACCATTAGAAAAGCCCGTAATAAGCTGGTAAAAATGTACTTAATTGCAAGGCCCAGATAAGCGTAGCATACTTACAGCGGCCACTGTCAGGCCAGGCACTGGCAGCTGCGGTCTCTTTGCGGTACTGAAAACTTCATAAGTTCATAAAATATTTAAATAAAAAATGCTGTGAAACCCACATGTGTCACGAGGCGTATACGTAATGTGTGGCCTGTGATCTGTGCTCTCG
This sequence comes from Zaprionus davidi, assembly GCA_018903715.1. Taxonomy (NCBI): domain Eukaryota; kingdom Metazoa; phylum Arthropoda; class Insecta; order Diptera; family Drosophilidae; genus Zaprionus; species Zaprionus davidi. The sequence goes on from JAEIGL010000003.1 coordinate 8,873,900, forward strand.
CTCTTTCTCTCTCTCCCACTCTTTCTCTCTTTCACTCGCATTGTCATATACTTTGCCTTTAATAAGCTCCACTGGCTCACCTGGCAACAGGCGACCAATTCACGTTGATTGCATGTCCTTGCGGCGAGTCCTTTAACTGTTTTCACTTTGTTGTTGTCGTTGTTGTTGCCGTTGACACAAATGACGCATGACGCTGAGCTGCCATTTGCATGGACCATCATCGCTGTTTAAACATCGCTTTTATTGTGCTGCCAAGTGGCCGCAGTCGCTGGCTGAAGCTGAAGCAGATCCGGGCACCGGCAAGTACCTTCCGAACATGGGAGTAAACCTTTGGCAAATGTCGCTTCCGTTGCCATAGTCCAGACATCATCAGTGTTGTGCTGTTGTCATTCGCAACGCTCGTCTGACTTTTAATGGCCTTAAAGAGGACTTGGCGGCGTTATCTCACAGTCGCTTACTTGTTGTGTTGTTGTGTTTGTTGCTGTTGTTGGTGGCCAACATCATCGAGTCGAGTGGAGGCCACAATACCAGAAGTTGACTCTCTGGAACGTTGTGCTGTAGGTGTACCTAAAGTAGAGATGTGTAACGAAAAGAATATATCGATACTGAAAGCACATATCGATTATAAATATCAGTTATATTGCTTGGAATAAAATCGATAGTAACGTAAAATATCGAACAACTTTTTACTTAAACATACAGATAGTGAAAGCATCACGTGATATGAGAAAAAGGTGAACCTAAATTAGAGATGGGTAACGAAGAAAATATATCGATATCAATATCACATATCGAAAAATATTATATATATATCGTTCATATACATTGCTTTCAATCACATCGATAAATACGTTAGATATGGAATATCTTTCTTCTAAAGCACAGAAAAACGATTGTGCAGAAGCCGATAGCAGATTAGAGATGAGAAAAAAAGGTTTTTATATACTAGTATGTATGTATTGCTCGATAGTCGATGACTTAAATCGATATAATATCGATAACAATTTATTCATATCGACAACTTAAAATACTTAGTTTAGCGGCTTCAAGATATCTCGAATCATCAGCCTTGCGAAACAGCTACTCTCCTGTCAATGTGCTGTGCCTTCTACTTGGTATATGCATATGTAGGTGGCATTTTGTACCTTAACTTTTCCCTGGTTTTCCGCACACTTTTCCTATGAAAGCAGAACGGAAATTTCCCGTGAAGTGCACACATAATGCAATCAAAAGCGCCGTCCGCGTTTCCCCACGTCTCACCACCCCCGTCGTACCCATTTCAACCTGCATTTGTACAGTCACAATAGATGAACTTAAAGCTAAACTTTTATTTTTTTTAGACCGTTTAGTTTCTGATGGAAATTTGCATATGTTCCAGTTTGAGTTTGAGCACGCCATTTTCGGCCTTGGACTGTTGCCCGTTTCCTGGACTGCAAGTTTGCTGTGTCCCCTCCGCTTCTGCTTTCCATGACCCAGTAATATTGTGAAATTGATATTGGGTATTAGAAGGTGCCTCTTTTGCTTCATAATTGGCTTTTAGTTTTCTGCTTCAGCTTCAGCTTCAGCTTTCCTTCCTCTCTTGCTCAGTCGACATCAAAGCCTGCACACAGGACAACAAATTCAATTTGCCGCACACATTTTGGCAACAGGAAACGGAAGAAGAAGATGAAAAACTTCTTCAAATTGATTTGCCTTTGCTTCCGTTTACCTTCACATCGTCGATATCGTTGACAACATTTACATTGCATCATTTGATTTTGTGTATCTTTTATGTTTGCCAAGTTCACATTGCGAATGTCGACGAAGTTTATTGCGTATTCCTCAGTACGTAGAATATTGTGTTTTTATCGATGAGCTTGGCTGCACTCTAAAGTTAAATAAACTTGCAACATCATCATGATTGCACATATTTTACGCTGCTATTAAACTTTGCGCTACTGTTGCGTTCTTTTAGATTCAGTTTTTTTCGCTATATAGATAAATATTTGTATACCCGCTATTCATAGGGTAGAAGGGTATTTTTACTTTGTGCAAACCCAAAATGTATGAAACAGGCAGAAGAAGCTTTCTCCGATCACACAAAGTATATATATTCTTAATCAACATCAGCAGCCGAGTCGTGTCTGTCTGTCTATCTAATTGTCTCTCTGTCAGTTTTTCTGTCTGTCTGTCCTTCCACAAGAAAACCTAGATCTCACAGAGTATAATAGCTACGGCTATGAAATTTGATATCAGTATGTGTTATTATATCACGGAGTTTCTTTTAGATTTTGTTAAAAACAATAAGGTCCAAATGATTTCTAAAGATTTGATTCCGATCTGTTGCAATTTTATCTTACTGTGTTGCGTGATTATAGATCGCACATACGCAACGTTGCCCCACTGCGCTTTGAAGCGCTCTCGCTCTTACTATCCGCCTCTTTCATTCCTTGTTACTCTCTTTCGCTCTCTTTCTCTGCGTCCCTCGCATGCACTCTCTCAGTCAATTCGCTTTCGCATTGCTCACTCAACTCTTTGTATTGTTATATAGTTTCTTCGATTTCGCATGCGCAGGTTGCTCAGCTCTTGCTGTTGTTGCTGTTGTTATTGTTGTTGTTGCTTGTGAGCAGTTGTGAGCGGCCCGTGAATCGGAGGGATTCGATCTGTCGTCAGTTGTCTGGCAGCAATTGAAACGCGTGCGCGCTTAGCTGAGGGCGGCGACAGCTACCAAATCGCAAAAACCAAATGAGAAGTGATCGAAAATAAAAAGTAATAAAAATGTACGATAATCAAAGCATAATTAATAATACATTTAACAACTAAGAGAGTAAATAAAAACAAACTTGTTTACAAACGGGAATGATTGATCAACGAGAAGGTGAAAAAAACAAACCGAAAATAAACACAAAAGCGCAAAAACATCTATAGAAAGTATAAATAAATAAGTTACTTAAAAGCTGCGGCCGAAAAAAACAAATATAAAACATTAATTCCAGATATTTACATAAATCTTGCGAGTATATATGCTATATACTATACATACACGTATATCTATATCGATATAAATTTCTAAATTCATTCTTTCATGAGCGTCAGTTGAACTTTTTTCATATTTTGTGTGCAATTCAGTTAATTAAAACAAATGAATGAAACAAAATTGATTGCTTTGGAAAAGAAACAATGGATAACATAATGTTCTTCGTAGAGTTCTCCCTTGTGTTTCCCTCACCCGATTCTCGTCTGCTTGTCGAACAAACAAGTCTTACATAAAGCATTTGTAAAGCAATCGATTGTGTTTGTGCTTTGTCCCAAATACTTAAAGAAAATACTTGGCTGTGAAGCATCTTGTTTCAAATTAAATAAAGAGAAACAAATGAAAGTACAAATATATACAGATACTCTCTGTATTTATTTATATTTTACTAAATACGTGACTGTTAACCGCAAAGTGATTTAGCTCAACGACTTGGCCTGACTTCGAAATAAAACTCTTGATATTGCAAAGTTATTTTTTCTACGGGTACCCCTATATCTCTGACTGATCTCGAACTATGCTCGAGATTCCTGTAACTCGCGAGTCAAACCAATCCAATCCGATTCAAATTGAACAAACGTTCGTATCGTTTATGCTTTTCGTTTTCTTTTTTTCCTTCTTTCTCTAGATTTATTAATAATCATTTTGTGCCGCGAGACAATAAAATTCCATTTTGTACTTTAAAAAAAAATGCTATGAAAACAAATTGACATTGCAAGGGCAAACAAAGCATAGTGAAAAGTTCGGAATATTCCAAATACAAGTTATATAATCAAGTGAAGTTGAAGATAAATGTTATGGACACATAAAAAAGTATATTGCATAAAGTAAAGACTTTGAAAAGTATTCTAGAAGTGAAATGAATATCATAAATATTCTCTTTAAAATATAATATGATAATTATATTAAAATATACTCAAATAAAATATATATTTATATATATATTTATTGCTATTTCTATATTGCATAAATAAAGTGAATAAGAAAGCAACAAACTCAATCTTTTTTTAAACATTGATTGATTAATAAAGCTATAATCCTATTTCGAATTCCTCAGTAACCGCAAGAAGTACTTAGTATACAATATAAAACACATGTGCTCTATAAAGAATATGTGATATACAACAAAAGAAAAGAAAAGCCAAAATGGAGAATACAATAAACTTGTGATAGTTATTCAAACAGAATCAAAAGTGATAAAAAAATAAATTGCAAACTGCATAAGGCAAGCGGCAATTGCAACAGTAAGTTCCCCTAACCTGTGCTAATATAACAACAACAAAAACATCATCAACAACAACAACACAAAACAGAGCAAGAAGTACAACAACAACAGCAACAACAACAACAACAAGATGTTCACAGTGCCCTTTCATCGGGACACAATTCTGACGGCTTCCGTCAGCGATGCATCTGTGCTGAACAAGAGTCGTGCCGTATGTACCGTGCATGCCACGCCCACCACCGCCTCTCTTGCCTGCCGGGCACTTGGCCCACTTTCAATTGATTTCAATTTCAGTTTCAATTTTTGATTTGATTTGATTTGCTTTGATTGCCAACGATTTGTTGCAATTGCCTTTTGTTTTTGTTTTTCTTTCTTTTTTTCATTCTTTTGTTGTTTTTTATTTGCATTTGTTTACGTTTGCTTTCTTATGTAACGCATGCAGTGTTCTGTTCTCTCTCTCTCTCCCTCTCTCTCTCTCTAATGCCGAGCTGTCTCGTTTTCCACTTCCATTTAACTTTAATTGAACTGCCCTTGAAACAGTCTCTGCTTCGTATCTTCCTGCTGCTTGGAGTGGGGAGGCACATTTCTGCAGCTAGCATTGTATTAAAAAACTGTACAATTTCCTTATTCCACATGCAAATTAATGCATTATCATATAGAGTGCTTTTATTTTTCTTATACTTATTATATTCTGGGGTTTTTCCTGCCTGCTGCTGCCTTCCTCAAATGAAATTTCTCTTGCGCGTGCCAAGTGCCGCGTCAGCTACTTCTTCTTTATCTCTCTACCTCTCTCTTTCCCTCATTGTCCCTATCTCCTTTTCTCTCACTCTCTCCCTCTCTCTCTCTCTCTCTCTCTTTGTTTTGCCTTGTTCTTTCCCCCTTCTTTTTGTGACTTGTCCATAGGCGCCAGCAAAGTTGCTTGGACATATTTCGGTTTTCTCCGCACTTGACCCTGACCATGAGCGTGCCTAAAGGAGCATAACGCTTGGTAAACATTTTTCCGCTAAAAGTTGTTTTTCACTTCTTCTCTTCTCTTCTCTTCTCGTGGAGCACTTGAAGAATTGTCAAAACTGTTGTAAAAGTTCGTTCAAGTTGAGAGTGCGCGCCATAGAAAGTGTTATGATTACAGAAAATCTTTAAGCTAAATCAACTTTTGGAATATGCTATTGATAGTTGCTTAAAGTATATACCATATATTCTATAGTATTTTAATAATACCATTGCTGAGCTTTTGCCTGCATGATGTTGAAATTACAGATGCAAATTAGGTAATGCAGTCAGGTAATACCTCAATTAGGTCTACTGACGTCTCTGTCTCTCTTTCTCTGTCGCTCTGCTAGTAATTGCCTGGCGGTTCAAATAGCATTTTCTAATTGCACTGGCATCGTTAACTATCGCTTGTAACCTGGTTTATTGGGGTCCCGAACCCGGTGCAACTTATAATCTTTTATATAAAATCGAAAGAAAACTAACTTGTATCACATAACTAATGAAATATTATTAACTTACTATACCGTTAAAACTGTCATATTAAATATATAATTATAGTATTCTTTTCACTATCTCCCTCTCTCCTTCCCCTCCTCTGCCATTCCACTGTATTTTCGCATGCCATTGAGTTTATATAATTACTTCGTTTCAAATCGTCTGTGTGAGTGTGAGTTTATTTGTGTAAATATTGCAAATTGGCGTTAAATAAACAATGTTCCATTGCCTGCAAGTGTGTGTGTGAATGTGTGCCTATTTGTTCGTAAACAAATACACACTAAATTATGAACAGGTTGCTTTCAATTTGCGTACGAAGAAATGAAATGCTTGAAACAAATCGCAAAGTATTACAAATTGAAAGAGGAAACAGTCGAAACAAACAAGCAGCGAATAGTAGGAGATAAACGAAAGAATACCCTGTAAAGATATAGAACAGAGCTTGCTAGAACTTATGTAAGTAGAAAGAGGTAATCCAAAATACGTAGTGTAATGCAAGCAGTAGAAGGGTATAAACTAGACCATACCCTTTAAAGTGGAGTAAAGGAGAGAGCATCAATACATTTCTAATTACTTGTTATCATAAAATAAACAATTTCTTATTTAGGTCTATCTAGAAACAGTGTATTGTCAGCTATTCTTTAGATATACAAACTATAGTTCTTCTTTAGGCTTCTTTTTCCTTAAACTTTTCAGCCTTCTTCCTTAAACTTCTCAACATAAATTGCTATAGAGGTTTATTTTTATATTTGAGTATCATTAGTTGTTTTAAGTTTAAGTTTAACTAATTGCACATGCCAGCTGTTGTCTTTTTCACACTTTAATGTTGTTGACATGTTCATTCTCCTAATATATCTGTAGCTCCCTACAGTCGGTTAAACATTTGTTGTGGAGGTTCAATAAACTGTGAGCTGCTCTTTAAAATGCACGCGACGCTTCGTCGCTTTCGTCATCTGTTTGCATCGTTCAGTTTTAAAAGCCATTAAGAGTGAGCCAACAAAAAATGCACACACAGAAAACACAGAAAAAATAAAACAAAAACATAAAAACTGTAGACCAGACAGCATTTTACATTTACAATATTTTTTGTTGTACTTTTTCCGTCTCTAATCTCGCTGAACAAGCAAAAAAGAGGCGTGTTTGTTATCATAAAAATGCTCTGTTAATGGGAGTTTTGATCTCGTTTTACACAGCCATGTTCCCCATCATATATAATACTAATATATTGTGTTGTATTTCTACAAATTTGTACAGGGTATACACTAGTCTAATATTCGGCAAGTTGACTTTTTGTTTTAGTTTCAAATTTAATTACAATTTCCATTTCAGTTCAAGTTCAGTTCTCATTTCGACAATGTGGTAAACAATTTAATAAATTTGAAATACACAGACACATACGCACACACACGCACACACACACATACATATACCACGTATAATGTATGCAAATGTTGCCCTGAAGGACACATGAGGCAGACAATGTTGCCGGCAAATTCCTCTGATGAATCGCGACTTTTTGTTGTCACTGTTTACACTGCTTTCCATACGCGAAGCTCAATGCAAATATCGATGTGAAGTCGTCACGCAAAAAACGTTATTACAATAACAATAATAAAAGAAGAGAAAAGAAAAAAAGAAGAAAAGTCAGCACAATGCAACAGTAAAAGTTGCTGGCACGTAGACGAACATGAGAATTAAAAAAAAATACATCAAAAAAAATAAAAAAGGCACAAAACGCGAGACGAACGTGACGCTGAATTGAATTCCTGCGAAATATGTTTGCAAAAAAAAAGTCAAACAAACATTATATCTATATTTGAAGTAAACAAGTGTTACTATATATGTATGTATGTATTTATATATATTCATGCATATGTATGTGAGTGTATGTAGAAGCAAGTCTCATACACATAACTGAGCAGGGTATTGTGTGGTATTCCACATCATTTACAGAGAATAAGAAGTATATTGCTAAACGAGGAAGAAAGGCTACCTTCGGCAAGAAGAAGGTTTTATACTTTCGCAGTTGCTTATATCCTTCGATCGTTCCGATACTAGTTATATATAATGATGCAGAATTGAATAGAATAATATGTTTGACTTTGATTTTAAGTCTACAATCAAAACTGGTCGACATACAAACACCTTCATTTGATTGTCGACTGTTCGTACTGTAGCTGTTATAGTGGTCCGATTTTAATCAAATTTTATATGCATATTATATGTATAGATAAAATCCGATGTAGTAAATTTGCAATATCTTGACAAATAACAAAAATCGGTTGATAGTTTGTATGACAGCTATGCGACATATCAGTCCGAACCGGTTCGTTCCAAGTTATAATATTTACAGCACGTAGCAGTAAGAACAATGGGTGCAAAGTTTCAGCAAAATAACTATAAAGCTTAGAGACTAGTTTCGTTGCACACGGATACACGGACAGACAGCCACACGGACAGTGCTAATGCAACTTCTCTGCTCATCCTGATTCAGAATATATATACTTTATAGCGTAAAAGATGGCTCCTTAAGTCCGTTGCCAACTTCTGGCTAAAATATTAATATGAATCTTACACATGTACGCATACAGGGTATAAAAAAGTCATATAACTTGTTGCAATCCAATTAGAACTTTACTTTGAGCAAACAGAAATTAGGCAAAGTATACTGACTGATGGATATTTACTCTCTATATACTACATATAACTCTAGTCAAGTATCGCTCTCCATCTAAAACACACACAGAGAGACAGACAGACGAATCGATATGCAAACATGTGGAACAGTCAAAACACAGTCGCGTTCCCACTGTGTCCCTGTTGAGTGCTATACAAAATATATCTGATATATACACATATTATATATAGTTGGTCAACTTGTGCGCAGAGATGACGTCACGATCACTCAGCCAGCGGCTGATCAGCTATAGACAAAAGAAGAGTGAAGCAGAGAGAGAATTCATCTTAATTTAGGTAGAATTTGGAATGATTTCGAATATTCGTGGTCTATTTTTGCCTTTAAGTGCTGATAAATGGCAATTAGTTGTCATTGCAGTTAATGTATCTCACAGATACATAGCATCTTGGCTTCTTGCGGCCAGCTGCCTAATGCATCGACATTGGACTTTGTCATTCTTGTTGTTTTTTGGCAACAATTCAATGTCGCGCAACTGGGCCACAGGGCGTCAAAAAGATCAGAGTGAACAGAGCAAGATACAGAAAGAGACACACAAAGTGAGCAAGGCAGAGCTCTAGAGAGTGCCAGAGAGTAGAAGAGAGTACCAGAGAGAGTGCCAGAGAGCAGAGGAGAGAGGATGAGAGAGTTCCACAGTGCACGCTGCAAACAGCAGAAGCTGTGAGAATCATTTGTGGATGCTGCACGATGATGCATTGTGCGGAAATTCCTGAGAATTGCAGACAAGATGTCTGCCCACGACAACTGAACGTGATTTAATTTGATTCATGAAGAGCCATTTCGTTTAAGTTTAAAGAACTTTCCTTGTTGCTATGGATTCTAATAGACGAGTAATGTGTTAGATGTGTTATGTTAGTAGATATTCAGACAGACATTCAGGAAGATGGATGGACATATGGAAAAAGATACTAAAAATATTATAGACATAAAGATAGGTAGCTTACATAAATATATATTGTCATCTAGATAAATGTATATATCTAAATATATGGATAGATGGAAAAAAAGATTTCTAGATAAATAAGTTTGATGGAGACTTAGAGATAGATATGTAGATAGAAAAATAAATATTTACATAGTTACAGAAGAGATATATTATAACATGAATTAATAGATAGATAGAAAAATAACAAAGATGATAAAGATGATAGATAAAGAGATCGATTGACAGATGGACAAATAAATAAATAGATTGATAGAAAGGTAGATTGTGAAATAGATGAAAAGTTAGTTAGATGGATAGGAATATTGATGGATAGGCAGATATATACATATTTATTAAATAGATAGATAGGTACGTATATAGATATAATGGTATAAAGTTAGCTAGCTATGTATATAGATACCTCTAACTGTATAAGTACATAAATATGAGAGAAGTATCATCGATATACATATTATATATAAGGAATAGTTGTATATTATATAGTTAGATAGGATAGGTTTACTTAGGTAATCGATTTATAGTAAGAAAAAGTAATACCTTGATAGGAAAATATGTAAATATAAAGAAGGATCTTTAAACACACATTTTTGTGATTGGTCCACTTCTCTTTCAGTTTAATACGTTTAACATAAGCACAACATACCCTTCTTTCAACCATTTTCAAGGCTGCATGGCTTACTTAACTAAAAGCTTAAACCTAACTTTATCTTCTAAGATATTTTCATGTCGTTTTCATATAACTTTGCTTAGGCTCATGAATTGCTTTGTGCTTTCTGCTGGCCACTTGTTTCGCAAAGCCCCAAAGCAATTCAAGTTTAAAGCAGTAAATCCTTGAATAATTATGAGCTGCAGGCTCGTAAAAAAGTTCATTCAATGCAGATACACGAGATGAGCAGTTTTTGTCGCCCTTAAAATAACATAATCATAACCAAAGTGAATCAGCTTTGATGTGCGGAAAAGGACACGCAGAGTGAAGGAGAGAGAGAGAGGGGGAGAGCCTAACTCCCTCTAAGTGAGAGAAGCATAAAAAGAGTCATAAACTAAAGACAAAAGTCATAAAACTGAATGAGGAGAGCAAAAACCAGACAGAAAACTGGACACACATAAAAAGGGACAATGAATTGGGGGCGGGGCATGTGCATTTGTAATGGAGTTGGCTAACTGGAACTGTTTGTTGTCGGGTTCTGCAATACCCTGTATTTACTGACTGCATGATGTTTTAGAGTGCAATTGAATGCTTTACTTATCCTTCTTTCCTCTCTTTCTATTACAGATGGCCGAGTTGATGCATCAGATGCGAGATCCGGCGCACACGCTCGGTGGCTCAGTGGGCAGCATCCCGCAGACACTGATCGCGGGCAGCGGCGGCGTTGGTGGCGCCACAAATGGCACATTGAATGGAATACATGCAACGCCTGCAACTAATCTGAAGATGAGCGAGGCATTGCGCAATGCTCAGCACGATGCTAGTCCCAATCCTGTCAGCTCCAAGATGAAGGCCTCGAAGTCGTACACACATGGGCTGAGCAACTCGTCGGGCACCGTCAATATTCCCACATCGACATCGGCCCAGAGTAATCTGTCGCTGCTGGCGGACATCTCGCCCAATCACACGCACTTCTTTGAGGTTATGTATGTGGGCAAGATACGCGTCTCGCAGAAGCGTGTGCCGCACACATTCATCGACGATGCTCTGCCCAAGTTTAAGGCCTACGACGCACAACGTTTGCGTCTCATGCAGAATCGCAAGATGTCGCTGAGCAGCGAAGGAGGCGTTGGCATTGAGGCAAAGAGTTCAGCCAGTTTGCTGAAGGGCGCCGAGCTTAAGGAGGAGGACGAGGAGGAGCACGAACAGAAGGAGCTGGCGGCAGCTGCGCCACAGCCGCAGGTGGAGTTGCAATTGACGGGCACCGAGGCCAATGCGGTGCCACACAAGCTGGAGGAGCACAAGGAGGACAAGGAGAATAAATCGCCAACGAAGCGCGCCTTGCTGCGCGGTCAGAGCCAAATGGAGCTGGGCCAAAAGGAGACGTAAGTATTGATCCCCATTGGGGGAGTTGCGGGGAGTTAGTTCTAGTTCATAACCATCTCTGTGACCACAACAACAACAACAACAATTTGTATACCCCCCTCTCGTGTAACCAAACTGGAGAGCAGCTCGTCGGCGGAGGAGAATCAACAGCTGGAGGCGCCCAATGTGATTGTTAACAAACAACCAACGCCGCCCAGGGAACAGGGCGCAGAGGGCGCTGCAGGGTCAACTGGGCCCACTCAGCTGCATCCACAATATGCGCTGGAGAAGTAAGCAGACCGAGAACCCTTCTCCTCCTCCACAGCACACGCATGCTTAGTTAGACTTCACCCATGTAGCCTAGTGTTGTTCCTTGGCTGATTTCGCTTCGTTTCGTTTCGTTCTGTTTAGTTTATTCTGCTTGGCATGCCACGCCCTCACGGCCACGCTTACGCACAGTTATTCTTGTGGTTTATTGACTGTATAGTAATCCCTGATCTTCTTACCCCCCTTGCAGCATACCCAAGCAGCGGGATCGATCGGCCTCGCAGGGCTGCATTCCGCCATTTGCGGAACAGAATCGCACCATGGTCTTCTTGGTGGGACGCAGTGATCTGCGCCTGATCTCGCCGGATCGCAAGCAGGTGCTGCTCTACAAGGACTTCAAGGACGTGGCCAGTTGTGTGCATGGCCAGAAGTCGTTGGATCACTTTGGCATCATCTGCCGTGAGTTGAATAACGACGGCTACATCGGCTACGTCTTCAAGTGCCAGTCGGAGCATGTGTGCGATGACATTGTGGCCGCGATTGCACAGGCCTTTGACACCTGTGCCGAGCAGAAGAAGAAGCAGGAGACACAGATCTTCAGCTGCGAGCATTGTCCCATGTTGTGGTACCACAAACTCTGCACCGAGGTGGAGGGTCTGTCCGAGAAGAAGACGCAGGCAGCGATCTGGCGCCGCATTGCGACGCTAAGCGATGATGAACAGGAAATGGTCTGGGCCAAGTACTGTGGCTCCGAGAAGACTAACTCGCCCGTGGCCGAGCAGAATCAGTTCCTGATGATGCTGCTGCGTGCGCACTGTGAGTCGCGACAGCAGCGACACGTGCATGACACCGCCGAGAATCGTTCCGAGTTTCTCAATCAGTATTTGGGCGGCAGCACCATCTTCATGAAGGCCAAGCGATCGCTGACCAACTCGTTCGATAATCTATTGAAGCGCAAACCCTCCAAGGATGACATTGCAGTACCGCCGCACAATCTACGTGAGATACGTGAAGGTTCTGCCGAACCCCTTGGCACCGAATCACCGCCCGAAGGCTTCCGTTCGCGATCAAACACGGTGGGCGCCAGCCCCAGCGTCAAGCCCAGCGCCGAGCAGCTCAAGAGCCCCATGATGGACATGTAAGTGAAGTCGAATAGCAACAAACTGACTTCTAATAGGGTAGAAGGGTATTATAAGTTTGTTGTAAATGTGCATAATAGGCAGAACAAGGCAATTTCGATCACATAAAGTGTTTTTTTAATATAGATCTGAGTCGATGTAGCTAAGTCTGTCTGTATGAGCGCCTAGTTCTCAAGGAATATAAGAGTTAGGACTACCAAATTTGGTAACAACATGTTTTATAACTGCATGAAGTAAAGCTTATTTTAGAATTTGACCACGCCCTCTTCCACCTCTAAATAAATCGATAAAAATCAAATTGAAAGAGTAATTGTAAAGTTAGAGTGTTCATTTTTGGTCTGTATAATAAATATCATCTCCTAAATGATATCTACAAATTTTAATACGATAGGACAACTAACATTAAAGTGATTTAAGAAATAATTTTATGGGGGAACAGATTGAGCCGCCTTGAAGTATGCAATACAAAACATACTGAAGTTATTTAAGCAAAAAGCAGTCGAAGCTGGACTGTAGCTGTTCTTACTAATTTTAATTTATCATTTATCAGCTTCATCAAGGTTGGCAACAGTCCAAAGGAGGCGGAAACCCATCAGGGCTCTTGGCGCCAGGCAATACTCAACAGCGTGGTGACACCCTCCAAGGGACTGGACAACGAGGCGCCCGCCGAGTACCTGTCTCCCATGCGCAAGCGTAAGTGTGAAGTCTTCCACATCGATTTACCACTAACTAATTCATTTATCCTACTCTGATAGCGATCAAGCGCGGCAAGCGTGATGCCGCCGAGCTGCGTGAACTGTGGCGCACCGCGATCAGACAGACGATAATGCTGAATCGCATGGAGACGGAGAATGCCATGTTGCAGGCGCGTCAGAATGAGAACGAGCTGAAGAGGATCAAGCTGGACTACGAGGAGATTGTGCCGTGCGATAAGCAACTGATCGAGCGTTGGGAGCAGATCATTGAACGCAACTCTATGCAGATTGGCAACAAGAAGGATCCCAAGGTGTTGCGTCATGCCATACGCACTGGAGTGCCGCGTTCGAAGCGTGGCGATGTCTGGACATTTCTGGCCGAGCAGCATTCGATGAACATGGCACCGGTGGATACGAAACGTTTCCCCAACTACAATACGCCGTATCACACACTGCTCAAGCATCTGACAGAGCATCAGCATGCGATCTTCATTGATCTGGGACGCACCTTCCCCAATCATCAGTTCTACAAGGATCCATTGGGTCTGGGGCAACTGTCGCTGTTCAATCTGCTGAAGGCGTACTCCATACTCGACCCCGAGCTGGGCTATTGTCAGGGTCTGGGCTTCATTTGTGGCGTTCTGCTGTTGCACGTAAGTTACCCTGACGTCATCTGCAGATCCATGATGATCACTTGCTTCTCCTCCTCTTCTTCCAGTGCGACGAGGCGAGCGCCTTCCAGCTGCTAAAGCATCTGATGTTCAGCCGCAATATGCGCACGAAATACCTGCCGGACATGAAGAAGTTCCAGCTGCAGCTGTATCAGCTGTCGCGTCTGGTCAAGGATCATTTGCCCGATCTGTATGTGTGGCTCGATCAGAACGATGTGTCGCCCACCCTGTATGCCGCTCCATGGATACTCACCGTGTTCAGTTCCCAGTTCCCATTGGGATTCGTGGCACGTGTCTTTGATTTGCTGTTCCTCGAGTCTTCGGATGTAATCTTCAAGTTTGCCATTGCTCTGTTGTCGGTGCACAAGCCACAGTTGCTGGCCTGCGATAACTTCGAGGAGATCATGGACTATCTGAAGTCAGTGGTGCCCAAGATGGAGGGCCATTGCATGGAGCAGATCATGAAGCTGGTGTTCACCTTGGACATTGGCAAACAGCTGGCCGAGTACAATGTGGAGTACAATGTGCTGCAGGAGGAGATCACAACGACGAATCATCATCTGGAGATGTTGAATCGCGAGAAGTCACAGAATCAGCATCTGGAACAGCAGCTGCAGGTGAGTAGCAGCTATACTAGATACCCCTACATGACTAATTTCCTCTCTCTCATTCTCTCCTGCTTGGCAGTTTGCACAGTCATCCATTGCGCAGCTGGAGACGACACGCTCATCGCAGCAGTCGCAAATCTCATCGCTGCAATCGCAGGTACAGTCACTGGAGCTAACCATACAGACACTGGGACGCTACATAGGGCAGCTGGTGGAGCACAATCCCGACCTGGAGTTGCCCAGCGAGGTGCGCCGTATGCTGCAGCAGCTGGACGACTTGGAGCGACAGCGACGCAAGCCCGTCTTTGCCGAGCGTAAAATTGGCAAATCCATCTCTGTGAACAGTCACTTGGGGTTTCCACTCAAGGTGCTCGAAGAGCTGAGCGAAAGAGACGAACTTGGTTCGCCACAAAAGCAGAAGAAGGAGAAGACACCTTTTTTTGAGCAACTACGGCAGCAGCAACAGCAGCTCCAGCAGCAGCGCAACAATCATCACAACAACAACAGCAGCAACAACAGCAACAGCCACCATGGCAATGGCAACGCACATCCCATTGAGCCTCCCAATGTGATTCCAGCCACGCCACCGACGCGTCCCAATCGTCTACTGGACAATGCGAGTGCACGCAGTGTGATGCAAACGAAACTGGACGAACTACGCTTGCCCGAGCATGTCGATAAGTTTGTGGCCAACATCAAGAGTCCACTGGAGGTGGACTCCGGTGTCGGCACTCCGCTCAGCCCGCCCAGCACCGCCAGCAATGCGAGCAATGCAAGCAATGCGAGCAGCAACAGCAGCAGCATCACAACTGGCAGCATATTCAGTCGCATGGGCTACAAGACAACGCCGGCATCCTTGTCCCCGCTGGCCACACGACAGCTGAGCATGGCTGCCATAGCACTGGAGGAGCCCAAGCCCGAACCGGAAGTAGAGGTGGCAGCACCTCCGCTCATGCATCCGTTGAGCATGGTGGGTGGCGATGTGAATGTCCGCTTCAAGGGCACAACACAGCTCAAGTCCATACGGCCTGTACATCATATGCGCGCCATCACCTTGCCCAGCACCGAGTCGGAACCGGGAGTGGTGGCCACAGCAGCAGCTGCTGCCGTCGCGTCAGCAACAGCAGCCGCAGCAGCAGCAACGGCAACAGCGGCTACGGCAACTGGACGCAGCTAACGGTTCTGATTCATTGGCAAACTGCTGCGTGGCCTCTATTGGGGTGGGGAGGAACCAATCCTCGAGCAGATGTAGAGCTAACCGCTTAACAGTACAACTCAGTTGCGGCTTAAACAACAACAAAAAAAAAAAAAAAACAAAGACAAAACTTACAAAATTTCATTATGTTGCATGTGTTGCGCACAAATTGTTGCCATATATAAAATTGCATAGTATAATAATATAAATAATATAATAATTCTATAATTATGTAAGGGGAAACCAGGAGAAGTCAGACAAGTTATACGCAATTCCCCCATATATAGATACATATGCTTATAAAAGAGAATTGGATAATGCTTTTGCAACAATTTTATAAATCATTTGTGTGTGTGTGTAACCACGCGCCCCTGACCCCTACCCCCTTCAGGGTCACTGCTTCATAGAGCCTGAAAATCTCAGTCACAGTCTCCATTAAATAGAGAGAAGTTTTTGTTTAAGTTCTTCGAATTGTTCGAATTTAATTAGTTTTACGCGCGTTACAATTTTTACGTTTATGTTTCCTTTTAGTTTTAGTCAATTAGTTTATAATTTGTAACTTAACTATACCAATATATATATACATATATAATTTGTACATTTTCCATTGGTTCGAACACAAAGAAATTCCGATAATATTCGCATGCGAGTGTACATTATATAGTAGCTATATATGCTATAGAAAAACACTTCTCGGACTTGGATTAACTATATAATGATTGTTTAAATATATATATATATATACGTAAAGGTACTTAAATACACACATAAAAACCGAATAAAATGCTTCTTTGTTAAGTACTATATCGCTTAGCTGGACTGTCCAGAGTTCTTGTGTAGCTGATTTGTGTTTAGTCAATGAGTAAAGAATCGTATAAAACCGAAACAGTAATAAATGCAATAACAATTATTTAATCGGAATTCCAAAGATGTCTTTTATTTCAAGTACGAAACAGTCTTATGTATATATATATATATATATATATATATATATATATATATATATGTATATGAGGTATATGAAGGTAAATACTTGCCAAGTTATACTACCATAGAGTTGGTTCCGTCAGCTCGCATCAATTTCAATTTACTCATTCTGTCAATGTTGCGTTTTCTATCTTACATCAGAACCCATTGTTGAAAGAGCTTTGGCAAAGCTTTCAAAGCGGTAGGTGCAAAAATCAGCTAACGAGCTGCTGCTTAGGGTTGCTACGTTTCTCAAGCATATTTGGAAAGACGCTTGAATTTGTTGGCATAGTTTGTTCTTTATTAGAAATTTATTATATATTTAACAAAACTTCATACTTCTTTATACCAAATTACCCCAAGTTCCGCCATTTATAAGTTCTTTCTTCTTTAAAGTATTTGCAGACGTATTTTATTTCGAAATAAACTAAATATATGTAAGTATAACAAAACTAATTTGGGTAGAGAAGATGAGAAAAGTGATTTTGTGAAGGGGGCCCGATCGTTCGACCGATATTTTTGCCAAATATATCACAGTTAGAGATGCAGATGAAGGAAAGGCGTAACAAGACCTAGTCGACTGGTACTAGGACTCGTCCACGTCCTTCATCAGAGCTATAGCTGTGGCTCCGACCAGACCGCAGACTCCCATGACGTTCAGTGGCAGCAGTGGGTCGTAGTGTTCCTAGAAAGTGGAAGATTTGTATGTAGACTTCTAGAGAGTGCATTATTCGAAGCCTTTCTTACCAGCTGCCATAGGGATGGCACCAGAATCAGGGCGATGCCCGACGCCAGGTTGCCCATGCCGACGCCGAAGTTGCGCACGATTGTGGGATACTGCATGGCCGTGTAAGTGGGAATGATGGCGTTGTTGGCTCCAATCAGGCACTTGGCTGCGAGTGAGAAGATAAAGCAGATTGAACACTGGTTGACACAGGACTCCACAATGGTTGCCTACCTATGGTGGCCAGTGCGATGACTCCCGTCTCATTATTCTCTCCCTGCGGCACCAAGTTGATGGCCAGGCAGCTGATGCCGGCGAGGAGCATGTAACCCAGCAGGCTGCGACTGATGCCCGCCTTGAGCACCACCAGAATACTAATGCCGATGGAAATCGACTCGAGGGTGCCCGCCACAGCGCTGTTCACATATATATTGCCACCCAAGTTGCTCAGATGCAGCGTCAGGCCGAAGTAGATGATGATCAGGGTGAACCAAATGAACAGCGTGAGCACTGTGGTGCGCCAGTATTTGCTGCCAAAGACCACCAGAATGGGATTCACATGCACTTCCAATGGCTCATGCGTTCTGGCCTCCTCAACAGCTGTGCTAGTTCTAGTTGCCTCATCCTCTGCTGGTGGCTGAGTTTGCTCCGCCCGTGACTCCTTTTCTAGCTGCAGTTGCTGTTGGGGCGTCATGGGCACTGCTGCCTCCAGAGTCTTCTGATAGTTGCTTGGCAATGTGGTACCATTGATTTTCGCAGCCCTTTCGACCAAACGGCTAAGTTCTTCCAGGCGACCCTGGGCCAGCAACCAGCGAGGGGATTCCGGTAACCAATACCTAGAAGAGAGACAGAGGGCGAGAGGATGACTTGGATTAATGTTCTGCCTTAGTCGGTATGTGCCTCTGCCTTCCCTGTATTTATTGCCAATTGACCATTGTCACATTGGAATTTCTCAATTGATTGCGGCTAATCTCATCGGTTCCTTTAGAGGGTGCAAAACACACTGAGGAATGTACTCAACTTTGCTTTGTCGAACCTTTACCACTCCCCCTTCCTCTGTCCCCTCCCTCCCCGCTGTGCATTTGCAATCTAATTGATCCCACGCATCGAAACGTTGTCAATCGCACTCACAGTGCTTCCCAGGAATTTCCTACACATTCTACAAGTATTTTCACTTTGATGTTCGCACTGCAAACGTGAAAATGGCCGTAAAACGGTTAGCTTAAGTATTTCACTTACGCCCGTTGTCCCTCTCAGTCACATAGTCGTAAATAATACGAGAAACTTAGTTACAAAAAACGCATTAAAAGCGTAGAAAAAACTACAGACGAGTGTGCGCAGCTGTTTTACACCCTGTACTTAGAGGTATATATGCTATAAAAATGTAGGTTGACCTGTGTATCTGTGCCTGGCTCAATGAAATATTATTATTATTATTGATGATATTTTCAAAATAATAGTAGTGCACATAGAATTGCGCAATAAAATAGAAAAAATTAATGTTGCTGGAATTAGATATTTTGAAATTAGTTTTCTTTATAAACACTAATGAAATTATTAACATAAGAAAGTGGAAATGGATGAATGGATGTTCTAAAAACATAATTATGAATTAAATACAATAAAACCTTTAACAAAATATTTAAACAGAGCGTATTAAATTTTAATGCTTCCAATGATGATGAAAGTTTTAAAATATACATTTAATATATACTAGGTATATATCTTTCCTTTCTGTCTGTCATTCATATTTAAAAATGTCCCATTATGCCCTTCACTAATTGCATTTCGCTACAGGGCATAAAATGTTTTTAGCAATTTCATTCATTTAACTTATGAATGACGCGTTTCTGTACGCTATAGCCAATCTAATTTTATGACTTTTTTGTTTTGCACAATTTATATACGCGTAAGTATAGCTAAATATATATTAACAGCTACAAATTTGTTATAGAATCAAAACCCAAACTTGTTACGAAGTAAAGTTTTTAAATAAACTGCGCCTTTGTTTCCTTAGTGAATATAAAGGAGCTAAAATGACATATGATACAAATATATATCTATATATTTGTATACATAAATATATACCGTAACGTAACCTTATCAGAATTAGTACCTGCTGAGTCTAGGGTTTTTCTATTGACCTTCCCGACATGAACCTCAAAATGCAATGAAAGTTTTTCCCTACTTACCAAATGGATAACATGATGAGCCATGGCAAGGAGATGACCAGCTGCAGGGTGCGCCAGTCGCGAATCAGATAGGCAATGCCCGAGGAGATGACATAGGTAATGGCCACCGGGAGTACGTTCAGTATGCCGATTATGGTGCGCCATTTGCCGGACACCAACTCGACGACCAGCACGAAGCTAACAACAGTCACGGTCATCGATGCGAATCCAATTATAACACGTAGCGACATGTACATGGCCACCGATGTTGAGAAGGCCAAAATGCCACCTGTGCACAAAGAGAGACAGAGACAGAGAGAGTGAGACAGAGACAGATGGAGAGAGAATGCCAGGTGCAAGGCCAGGCACGTAAATAAGAATGTAAAGTCAATTAAAATCCTTGCGGCAGACAAATGCATATTCCTGCTACACACACACACACACACACACACCTGCTGCACACATAGAAAGAGCTACTGCAAAGCTGTACATAAGTGACAATTAGAAAGCAAACGCAGTTGCAATTGTCATGGTCATGCAATTTGGCCAAGCGAGATTGCGCCATCAAATATTTATATCGAGCACCCACCGAACACAGTCTGAATAGTGACGAAAGCCATCAGCGTGTGCCGCCGACCAAAACGATCCGAAATCCAGCCAGAGAGCACTGCACCAGCGGCGGCGCCAATGAGGAAGCAAGTTTCCACATAACTGGTTATATTGTTGGCACAAACCAAACCAAATTCCTGCACCAGCGTCTTTGCCTGCCCATCAATGTCGGAGAACTCGAAGAGCTTGCACTGTGTGTAGTCCAGATTAGTAGTATCACTGGGCCAATTAATCAGCTGACCCTGCTCATAGGACACCTGGCTGTAATCGATGTCCAGCAGCTGGCACCCGTCAGTAGTCTGGCTGAGATTGCGCCACAATGCGATGCTCAGTTCCTGTAGATGTGCTGGACGGGCGCACCAGAAGTCCTTCTTGGCAGTCTGTATGAAAGAAAGCAGCGGAGCAGGGGAGGTCAAGTTAATTATAAACTTTAAGTTAATTGCAATTACACAATGCTATAATTTATAACGGTTTGTTGCGTGTTTAACTTTAGATAATTATCCATATTATCAAATAATTTACTCCCCATTAAAAGTGGAGTGAAAACTTTGCTGACTCACGTCAATTAAATTTATTAATATAAATTCCGATTTTGCAATAAGGAAAAGAATCTGCTAACGGATAAAGAAAAAAGCTGAGACTATTTAAAAAAGCTATAGCTATTAAGCTGACATAACTCTGGACGTATATCAATTTCAATCTTTTACAGATCGATGGACGATCTTGACTGTTGGGATTGTGCTACTTAAAATGCAATTAAATTATTTCAATAAAATTAATAGTTTCTCATTATTTAATCGGGTTGAGATAAGGCGCTAATTAGTTATTTTCCTCAACACGTTTCCTGCTTTGGTTTTTGTTATTGAATTCGTGAGCTATAAAATAAAAGTATAATAAAAGTGGAGAACAACTTTTGAGTGTAAACTGAATTCGAAACTATTTCAAATCGAAGTGTAAATATCGTTTGAATATCGTATACTTTGATTTCAATAGTTAGTTTGGTTAGCTAATTAAACTGGGTAGATATAGCCGTAGTATAGTATATATATATATATGTTTATCATAGTATATGCTCTTCAGGCTGCTTCAGTTAATCATGGAGAGTCGATAAACTCCGCAATAGACCCTGCAATTAGCTAATGGCAACAGCCAATTGCCAATTGCCAATTGCCGTTTATGATGGCACTATGAAACTGATTAATTATCGCCGTGCTTTTTATGGTCTGCTTTAGCTGTTTTTTCTAGCTGTACCCAGTAGTCCGTAGAGCTGAAGTGGGGTATGGCAAACGTGGCAAATGCGTAGTTCACTTCTCATTCATTGGCATGCAGTCCTTCACTTTGATGTGAGTGATAGAGAGGTGTGACATACTGCTACTAATTACAGGGTATCGCAGTGTGAAGATGTGCTACTGTTGCCTGTTCACCTTCTCCCAATGGCACAGCATGTAAAGTAGTGCGAATGCAGGTGAATGACTCGTGTGAATGAGCGAGTGACGAGTGAATAAAGTGAACAGGAAATTGCTAAAGTTAGCGACTGCGTTAGACTGATTGACTGATTGATGAACATATCAAAGCATGGCGAAAGAGAGTGAGAGTAAATAAGGGGAGAGGTTATTCACCGACCTCTGCTACTGAGGCGGTGGGGCATACAGTGCGTATGCGTTATGTGTGCGGTCAGGTCTCAACAGGTTGATTTGCGCTGCGGTACGTGCCGTCATAAAATGTTGTTTGTTGTTTGCTCACTCTCTCTCTCTCTCTCTCTGTCTCTCTTGCTCTTTCTGCCTGTTTCAAGTTCAAGTTGAAGTTCACCATGCGAGAAAGTAAAATGTTGTAACGAGTAAAAGTGGAAGCTGAAGCTGACAACGTTAAAGTTGAAGTTCTTGAAATGGCTTAATAGTTATTCCCCTTGCCTGATTAACGACATGCATGAACATGTTAGCTAGTAATTGTTGCCAACTGTCGTCAACGTGCTCTGTAACCATAAAATATCCGTGTCCGTGTTTGTGGTCGTGTTCGTGTTCGCGTCTGTGTCCCTCTGCATGTCCATTTGTCCACTTGTCGGTTGGTGTCTGCGGCTGTAACTAGTCACGTTTCGGTCATTTGCATAGAGAACCAACAATGGAATGGAATGGCGTGGGCTAAAGCTGTCTGATCACCACGGTGCACCACAACATCCTCTCTAACCCCCCTCGAGATTCCAATCTACTTATTCTAATGACGACATCAGCTGCACAGCCACATTGGTCAACAGTCGTAAGACGACAGAACAATGGAAGTTCGGAGTCTGAGCAAGTCTGTTTTAACATATTTCCTTCTAACTTTTCGACAAATTCTGAAATGATTGTTTAGCTAATTGGGTAATTGAAACCTGGGGGAAATTTACAGGGCATTTGATATGCAAATGCCGAAAAAAACGCAACATGGGATTGCAAACTTGTTAAGCTGTAAATTATATACTACCGTTGAGCACATTTAGTTCTGTTTGGATTTTAATATTAATTGAATAATTTGAATATGTTTGTTTATTTTCGATTATATCAATTTAATGACCAATATAATTTGGCTTCTTCCACTATACACATGATAATACTTTATATCTGAATATTATTTACGATAAACCATAAACTGGATTTTATTGGGGAATTTTGACCTACACAATTTGTTTACAAAATACAAATCAACTTTGTTTGGGGCAGCTTGAACAATTAAAATCAATTTCAGCACTTGATCTGTTAATCACTTTGGAGCACGATATTATTTCTATAGTTGATGTGCTATTTATAAAGGGAAATATACACATCGACAATGATACCATTTAGTTTTCTATATTAAATTGGTTTATCTATATATATTCGAAGTTTAAGCAAAAAATTAGCTATATAATTGTGTACAAATAAAGAAAATTATGTTTTAACGTAGAAAATTAAAAAACGTGAGCCAGTAAATTTCCGGAAACATCGTAAACCTGTTGCTGAAACTTATATCTCATAGTTTATTATTAACTTGGAACTGAGCTTGGGTCATTGTATGATAACTAACTCTAACCAGATCTCCTCCTCCCATATAGATATATACTATATAAGGTGCCTAGGTACAAGTTCGAATCGCTTAGATGTGCTGGAACTGCAACCAGTGTGCCCGTCAGTCTGGCCCAGAAATGTTTGTTTGCTTTTATTATTACTGTAAGTTAATTAATATATTTAGACATTTTAGCGGTCACAATTGGCCCGGGGCACGAGAGTAACCTTTCGAAGCTAACCTTGTATCGTATCGACACCGATTGGCTCGACAACGAGCTCAAGTTGAGGCACACCTGATATGGATCAGTGGGAGTGGAGAGTAATTGAAAAATGTCTGCTCAAAGACAGACATGTAATCAGAGGATATATCGGAGTGACAACTGGAGTGATAAAGTATTTGCAATTGTCTCGGACAGGTCGATAGAGTTATATACAAATACATATGAACGCCTCTTGCTCTTATCCAGTTCAGTAATGTGGTCAGACTGGAATGAACATACACAAAAATGTGTGGAGAGTGTGTGGCTCTTTCATTTCGGCGGAGTTCAGCAAACGTGTTTAGTATTAGCAGAGTTAGCTAAATAAACAAATTCATTCACGTTTTAAAATGCGCTTTGATCTGTTTTCAAAAGCAACTTCAAGTCACTGAACTAATTAACCGAGAGCGCTAAAAACAAAACACAAAATAAGACAAGGCCAACACTGAGACGCAAAAACAGAACCAATTATTCTGCTATCTAAGGCAATCAAATGTGACACTATATTTCTTATCAAGCGAATGATAAATGTAGTTGCCCAGTTGTAGGAAAAAAAGAACGTAGAACTTCTCTACTGAACTCTATGCAAACGACCTAACTTCAAACCTGCTCCAATTAAAAACGACCTATTCAGCTGAAAACAACCTAAGCTAACTCAAACCGTTTTAGACCAACTTATCTTGACATATGTCAAAACAAATCGACCTTACACTAAGATCGAAGTCGAAGATAGTCGTTCTTAATCATTTAAGATGATCTAAATAGATCTAACTAGACGCTAATCTACCTACTTAGTGCGATTCATTAATTGATTTCAATGTTAGCATTCTTTTGCCACTGAAGCGTAACAAAACTTGCCGCACAGGTTGGTTTGATTGCCCACTCACCTGGAAAACATAGACGAATATGTGGAAGGTGCAAATGGCCTGTAGAAATGATAAAACTGGACACCAAAAGCGCTGCCAGCGCTCAAAAGATCCCAAAAGCTTCTCCAGTGTCTTTGATTGTAGCTGCTCTAACTCGTTGTCGCTTAGAGGCGTTCCAAGGCGTGGCAACATGGGCGACAGCTCGCCTACAGTTGTCGGCAAAGTTTGCATTTTGTTTCGAGTAACGCGTTACGCACAATTCACAGAAAACAAACACTCTCTCTAAATCACGGGGGAAAAAAGTCAACCGACTGCGACTTGAGACGAAAATCAACTGATCTTAAAAGTTTGCGAAAATAACTTAAGTGGATATATATACATATATTTATAACTCTCCATTTACGAGGCGAACCTAAGCGATCTCCACACACAGAGATTCTTAATCGTATGCAAAACATTTGGTTTGGTGCGTATATTTCAATGATTTACATCTTTAATTGCCCAGAGAGTGAGAGATTCGAACACATTAGCGGACCTCCGAATCGCGCACTTTACACTTACAACTAAGAGAGAGAGCGAGTCGGGCAGGTAAGCAGCTGGGCAGGTGGGCAGGTGGGCAGCTGTTGCACGCTCAGGTGTGGCAACAGCGAAGATTTACGGAGATAAACGTCAAACCCCCGAAATGCCAAAGCGATCAGCTCAGTTTAGGCATAAATTAACCCAGCATACGTTGTAGTGGGAGTGGACGAAAGAGAGAACGAGAAGTAGTTAAGAGAGGAACATAGGATTGTGTGAGTTCGATGTGAAGGTATTCGTGAATATGTCAAACATTTACAAATGTTATTCATATCTCTTTTATCAGTTGAACTTTTTGTTGACTGGGGTAAGGATTGATCTGAAAACGGTTATCCAAGTTCAAAGACAGTTCACAGCTAAGGAATTTGAATGAAGTGTACTTTTGTTAACATGAAATACAATACATAAGTTATTTAACTATCGTATGTCAGAACTAATAATCATCTGGATGAACTGTATTCTATATTATATATTATATTTATTATATCTTTATTGAATCTTTTATTATAATGAATGATAATATGGTTGCTATTAATTGTACATAGTATCAAAAAGTATGTAAAGAATACCATCGAAGGCTGCGACTTAATATTTTGAATATATCTAGTACCAATAAAAATATAGATGTTATTGTGTACTATTATTGCTACATTATGTATTTAAGTTCTAGCCATCAGCCATTAGCCAGTAAACGTGGTAGTGGGAGTTAAGAAAGATTTATAATTAATAATTTGTTTGAAACATTTACAAATGTAAAGATTGATCTGAAAACTGTTATGGGAATTCAATAAAGAAGTTCGAAATATGGAATCTCACGGGTGAACCTAATTATATAAATATTTTTCTAGATGATTTTTTATTTTACTATTTGTTGTTTACTTTCATATGGGTTATATGGGTGCTATAAAAAATATTGAGTCTACATAAAAGGTAAGTAAGTCATTGATGGAAGTAAATAAACTAAGATATCGATGGTATTAAGGATATTTAATATAGTATATGGCTTAAACTCTCCATATCGGATGTATTCGTTATATAGCATATGCCGAGTACAAAAAATGTTGATATTACTATTCTTAACTATTACTATAATATTAAGTATTTCCGAGCCAATTCTACCTATGGTAAATAACATAAATATCAGACTTGGAACATGATGACAAATTGATTGTTCTTACATCATAAAAGTTTTCATTGTCAGACTCATAAATGCTCATGTACTGTACTTGCTCACCCTGCCCAACAATAATAATATTGTCCGTGTGTGTGCTTGTTTACAAAACCTGCAATTATCAGATGGTAGGCAAACTTCGGTACTTGGGCAATTCTTGGGCTTTTGGCATATGATGAGAATGATAAAAGGCGAATATGTCAAGGTACCTTGGGCTTGCAATCGTTCGCTGTGGTTACCTTAACCAATTGCACATTGGCGTGCTAGATGATTATTCTGTGATTATGATCATCGAACAATCGAAGTGCTTAAATCGACGCTTGTTGCAATTGACTGGCACGCAAAAGTTTGTATCTGACAGATACGAGTATCTCTCGCAGTGCAGTGACAAATGATCGAGCACAACCCGATGAAAACTTAGAGGTTCATTAGGTGCGTGTGGAATACGATGCCGGCTTCGATGCCGCGGTGTCGTTGCGATGCAAATTGCGTCAAGGTTGGTTAAAGCGCGACCGAGAAAACGGTTTACGGTTTCTCTGCCGCGAAAATTTGCCAAATTACCGATTTAATATGCAATCTTTTGACACGTTTTCGATTCTGACAAAACACTCGATAAGCCACAATTAACAACACAAACAAATACATGAATAGTATGTCGAGTATTGCCGTCAAATCTCCACGGGGTTTTTTGTTATCACTTTTGCTTTTTTTTAATTTTCATAAGATTACATTTGTCGTACGTTGTCTGCCTGAGAGGTTTGATATGAATGACACTAGTTTACAGGGTATATGGTATTTCCCCTTGATTGCTCAACGTTTGCAAAGTTGATTAGCAAAATATTTTAAAGATAAAAGAACACATTCATTTTCCAATTGCTTATTCAAAATTGAAACAAATTTAGAATACATTTTGGGAACATTTTACCATAATCATTAATTGCAAACATGTTTTGCACAAATTTCGATATATTGTATATTAGTACTTCCTTGACATTTTATATGCAAATTCACAAATAAAACAATATCAAAATTATAAAGTTTTGAGTATTCAAATTTGCATTAAACTTAAGCATTATATACGAGGAAATTCACTCGTTGTAGGCTAGTGTAAATGGATTCATCAGAATCTAGATACTCTAAAAATAGCAGAGTGTAAAAGGTATCTATGCTTGATAATAATGGCTTGTGATTGTTCAGTAAATAGTTAATCACGTTGTGCACCGGGCTTTGGGAATTTACAATTATTATTATTAATGTTATTATTATTATTGTTATTACTATTATTTATAAATATATTACTGTTAATTATATCATTATCACGTTTATTATAATTACAGCATTGCTGAAATAATAATGAGACCAGTTGGACCACTTGGAACTTTCCCCATCCGACCTAACATAATCGAATGCAATTACCAAAGGGCTTCAAGGCAAAAACGCCCCTCGAATACAGAAAATAATAGAGAGAGAGAGGGAGAAAAACTAACTAAAACCAAAACGTAATTTTTGATCTTTGAATGTGTGACGCGGCATCGCAATCAACTGTATCAATATTTGGCGAACAGATGGCGAACAAAAGACGCAGACTTACCTGAAAGGTAAATATGAATATGTGGAATGTTGTGGGCAATTGGAATAGGCAGAGTAGAAATGTCCAGAGGAAGCTCCATTTGCTATAATGGCCCAAGAAATTCGATAGCACATCGCTGTCCACATCCTGGCTAAGATCCCGATCGGCGTGGGGAGTGGTGGCATTAACCGATGGTGTCGGGGCAATGAGGCCGACCTTCTTTAGGTCGTCGGAATGACGGCGAAAATCCATTGCAATTACACTTATTTCCGGAGTGCCAGGTGCTGGCTTTGACTCGCGATATCCGCCATAGAGGTTTGCATCAAGGCTACCCCGCGAGCTGCCAACACAATCGAAATTCAGGGAACCACGACGCAGCACACCACTCATATCGATATCACGAAGGTTCGAGGTTTTTTCGCGAAGTGGAGATACTGATATTTGCTTTATTGTTTGCCGATCGATTGCATTGCTCGAAGTCGCGTCGTTGATTGTTTGCCTCGTTGCTTTGGCGGCGATCTAAATCCGTTAAAAGTTCCGCCAGCGAAAGCTCTATGAAAGCTCTTTGCCACAGAGCGTTGCCAGCTGCAAGAAAAACAACTATCCAAAGTGTTCGAAATTCGCCTAAGTCAACAACTTGACGGTTGTCGTAGGTTACGAAGCTTTTGGTCCGAAGTTCGCCCCCACCCCACACAGTGGAAAAGCTTTGTTGTTTTTCCACATATTTATTTACTCATTATTTGTTATTACTTTATAAATAATTTTCATTTGACACTATAATTGCATTTAGTACGTTGCTTTGGTAATTTTGATATACAACAATTTTATATATATGTATATATGGTAACATTAGTTCTCCTAAGATCCAGTTGAGCATAGTACTATAACATGAGCTTCAAAATACGCGATTGTTGGCTTTAAGATGGAATACATACATAGCTAAGAGTTTACATACATACACATTCATCAAACATAACTTCGATCTTCGATAACAGTTTAACCACAATTGGCGTCGTACTGAACTTAGGCATACATATCTTTCTACGTAGAGTTCTACTTAACGCGTAAGTACAGTAAGAATGAATAATCGTTAACAGAGTAGTAAAAAACAAATCATATGGTAAGCTTAGAGTTAAGAACAATATATTGTATGATATCGTGTAGAATAAGTACAACAAGCATTTTGGCGGCAAGAGGTTTACACGTTACCTCATCGTGTGAACTAACTGAAATTCGCTTTGTTCGTTTTAGCTGGAACCCTTTTTTGGTTTCGACTACAAATACATTCAAATAGTATTAAATGCACAATTATGGGAAAGTTGTAAACAATTTGCAATGTGATGAGCTGCGCAGAAAAACAAGAACAAGAAGCTTCGACTGCTCTCTCTCCCACTCTCGCTTCATATGTATGCACTATATATACAAATACATACACATACTGCACATATGTATGCATAATTGACCGATATTTTAATATATATATATATTGTATATTGTATATGTATGTGTTTATATGCTAAGATTAATTGACTACATTTACCAGAGATTACATTTTTCACTTTCAATTTCAAAATTGTTTACTGAGTTTGATCTTGGAGTTTGATATAAAACCAGTTAGAACATAACCACGACAACGAGACAACGAGATAGTAAAATTAACAACAATAAACACCTCCTCTCCTCTTTCATTCCACATTCCGTTGTCCATAGTGCTGCATTGAAAGAGTTTATAATCTAAATAGAAATACTTTTACATGCATTAACAAGAAAGACCAGAAAGATCTCTAATCTCTATTCCAATTCCAAATGAGTTTTCTTATTGCATATTTTTAGGTAGCACGCGAAAGAAAAGCTCATCCAGTTGCGTGTTCTTCAAGTTTTCTTTACTATTCCAATTCTGCAAAGAGTTCTGCTAACTAAATCGATATTCGGAACACGGCACTGCGAGCGCTCTCTGGAGAATAGAAAGGTCTCTTCTATAGTTTTGCGAAATGTATCGATTTGTATTTTTGTTGTTGTTTTCTGTTTTAGGTTAGGTTTACTTAATTTTAGTATAAGCTAAAAGCCGTTTGATAAATCTCGAGTACCGTTTCTAGCTGTTTTTAGCGGTTTCTTTTCACTACTTGCTACGCATAAAGGCCCTGCCTGACTGCCTGATTTGTGGGGACATTCGATAGGTTGCGATAGGTTGCGATAGGTGGCGATAGGTGCTCCTCGACTGCGACTAGTAGAAGAGGAGGAAGGTGGCTGCTGCGGTGGATATGTCGAAATCGGGGCTGGGCAACGATTTTGGCTGTAAGTTGTTTGGTTATTCTGCTTTCTCCCTTTCTCTCACTCTCTCTCGCTACGCTCTCTCTATTTCTGGCTATTTTGGACCAGCCAAAATATTACCTAGACATCAAAGGGGTGGCCCAATGGCGGGCGGGTATTGGATTGGAGTAGCTGGCGGAAGCTATTACACCTGCTTGGCGGCGGCATTCTGCCGACTGGCGGCAGATGGCGGAGTCTTTCGCACCGCCGTCTCGGGCAGAAAGAGGACAACGAAGCCGCCAAAGATGCTCGCGGCGGTCAACAGTGCCATTAGTAGGTGGCCCTCAAATTTGTTCTGCAATGAATATACAAGAGAGTTGATTAGTATAGTGGCCCACCTGAACTGCAGATCTCCCATACCAATAGCGATATATAGGGCGTCAGAATGAGCGCAATTCCTGCTGCCACATTGCAGGCACCCACGCCCACGTTGCGTATGGCCGTGGGATAGAGTTCCGCCGTGTAGACGGGCATAATGGTGTTGCCGGCACTGATCGTGAATTTGCCCACCATCAGGAATGTGATCTTCAGCCAGAGCATGTCCTCTCTTCCCTCTGTGATCGTGGCGCAGCAGCAGGCGACGCCGGCGCCCAGCAATGTGGCGCAGAAGAGCCACTTTTTGCCCACCTTGGTGATGATGTACATGGCCAACGCAATGGCAGGTATTTCGACTAGGCCAGCTAGCGCCTGCAAGACAGAGAGAGAGAGGGAGAGAACGAGAGTGAGATGGAGGGATGACATGGCATGTCGGCGGGCGGCATTAAATCAGCTTGTCTTCAAAGCTGCGCCATGCGTTGTCAAAATAAATTATGCAATAAATTAGCTAAAACACGCCGTGATTATTGTTCGAGTAGTTTTGCTAGTGATGCGCACTTGGCTCTTTTCAAGCTAGGCTGTTTCAAATTAGAGAGAAAACTTCAACTCACACTAATATCTGTATATTTATACTATATATATATTATATATAAGCAAAACCATCGGAATTTAACCTAAATTACTATTATTGATATATCGTATAAAAACTATTGGCACATTTTTGTTATTTCTTCAGTTATTGCAACCAAACTTAATATATTTTCATTCTGCTATGTTTACAATATTTTTTCCAATTTTATCTAATTCGGTTGACAATATTATAAGCAACAATCGGTCGAAATTTATCGAACCTTTATAGGTATTTGAAATAACCTAACTAAACTTTGTTGATTTATGATTTATAGTCTTTAATATATTATTTTTAGATTATATTTAAATCTGATGACTATATCCAACAGATTTCATAGGAACAGTCAGTCGAAAGTTCTACTTTTTATAAAAAAATGGTATAGGGGCAGCAAAGAAAGTTCCTTAAGCATTCTTGATCTCTTTGAAATCCAAGCAATACTGGCTACTGTGAAATATAACTATATAAAGAAAAAAATAAAAAATGTGTAATGTAAATCGAGAAGTCGTTAAAAATGAGAAATGTTCCTGCTTTATGTGTGTTTTAAAAGTGCGTATATTTGCTTTGAGTATCAGTTTTAGCCCCCTCATAAATTGTGTTATTAGGCAATGGAAATTACTTGCACGGAACGCAAGAGACTTGAAATGCTTTCCACCTCATCATTTTGGTATATTCGGAATTTATTATATTTTGCATTATTAATTTCTTTCGAGCTAAAAAGAAAACTTAAGTTTCTGCCTTGCTGACAATTTTCCCGTGCAGCATTCGTTCTTGTCTTGTCTCGTCTCGTTTTTGGCCCTACGCCAAATTCCGCAGATGAAGCTGTCCAACTGTCTGGCCAGATAGTAGAAGCACTTGTAAGCGACAACAACAACAACAACAACATCGACAACATAATTCGTTAGTAAACACATTTCACTGCTTTTTGTCCATCCCCCCCCTGTCACCCTCTTTAGCTCTGTTTATCTCCCTGCTGACAACGTGGAATGACAAATCCAATTAGCGAACAGATATCGCCTGGACGTCCGTTCATCTGTCCCTCTGCCTGTCTAGGGCCCTTAGCACTTGTTAAATGCTAAATTGCGTATACGCAGCGTGTGTTGTCACTCTCGATGCTTGACGGAAACAAACTCAGACTGCGCTGCGCCCCCAACTAAAAAGTACTTTATGTAAATTGCCAACTTACCGAATTCAAGTAGACATTGCCCCCAAACGAGCTCATGTTCAAGATGATGCCATAGTAGACCAGATTCATGGTGAACCAGATGCAGAAGAAGCAGACGGAGATGCGACGCAAGTAGCCGGAACGAAACAGATATGTAAAGTCCTGCGAGCTGCTCTCCTGCGTTGGCGGCGTCAGCTGATAATCCACCGGCAATTGGCGTCCATTGAAACTGGCCGCCGACTCGATGATGCGACGCACCTCATCGATGCGACCCTTGACCAGCAGCCAGCGCGGCGATTCCGGTACGACAAACCTACAAATCAGAAGGGGAGTAGGAGAGAAAGAGAGAGAGAGAAAGAGACTGGGTGAAGATGAGTTCCATAAATTAGCCACCTCTTCATATCGGATAGATCTGCTCTCGTTGCGTTCTGTTTCGTTTCGTCTAGTCTCGGTGTTTATAATTTGCAACACCCACGCACGTTTCACTATTTATTTGTCGTTTATTGTTCAGCCTACACACACACACACACGCACACACAACTATTTTATTGGCAATTTACACACTTCACGCGCAAACTTTTTGTTTACCTTGCCAGCAAGAGAACTTTTTGATCTTACCAGAGAAAACATAGGAAAATGCCCGGCACGCCAATGCAGAGCTGCAAACGTTGATAGTCCTGCGTGAGATAGGCCAATCCCGATATGATCATATACGATATCGGCAGTGGGAACAGATTGTACATGCCGGCTATGGTTCGCCACTTGCCATCCACGTACTCAATGGCCAGAATGAGGCCCGAGTAGGTCACCGACACGGAGACGAGTCCGAGTAGAGCGCGCAGCGTCAGGTAGAACTCGAAGGAACTGCAGAAATACAGCCAGAGACCTGTGTAGGAGGAAGGTGAGAAATGAGAAGGTTAGCAGGATAAAGTACTGTTGGTGAAATACAAATGAAGAAGAAGAAGTACTGCTAACGAAGACGAAGAGAGCGAGTAGATAATGATGATGGTAACGACTCAGATAGAGACAGACACATTAAGAGTTGGCAGCAATAAAGGAATCTAATTGCTTAGATATACTACCATATATTTATATCTTTATAAATCTCTTTCATCTTGGGAGTCAACTCAATAGGGACATCTAAAAAAATAAGGTACTGACTAAGTCTAAGGCTAACTAAATCTGCAGATTGCTTAGATAAATGAAGAAATATCTCTATGAGGTTCAATTTGTATGTAAGTATATAAGGTTGTCAAATATCTCCCTCCGCTTTTTTGCTCTTTATTCAATGCTTTATAAAAAGTGATACAGTGATCGGATTTAGTTCAAATATGCGCCGTTTTGTTCGATAATCTGTTTCCATCTAGACGGCAACTTCATAATACCTCCCTCGTAGAAGCCCCCCTCCTTATTTGCGAAGAACTCGGACAGCCACTTTTCACATGCCTCTTTTGAGTTCAACTTTACACCACCAAGGGCATTCGCCATGGACAGGAACAGGTGGTAATCACTTGGCGCTATGTCCGGGCTATATGGTGGATGCGATAAAACCTCCCATCCGAGCTCCCGTAGCTTCTGACGAGTCATCAACGAAGTGTGTGGTCTGGCGTTGTCCTGGTGGAACACTACACCCTTCCTGTTGGCCAATTCTGGACGCTTCTGGTCGATCGCCTGCTTCAAGCGGTCCAGTTGTTCGCAGTAGATGGTAGAATTAAGCGTCTGGCCATATGGGAGCAGCTCATAGTGGATGATTCCCTTCCAATCCCACCAAACACACAGCAAAACCTTCCTGGCGGTCAATCCCGGCTTGGCCACTGTTTGGGACGATTCACCGGCCTTCGACCACGACCGTTTTCGCTTGATATTGTCGTATGTGATCCATTTTTCGTCGCCAGTCACCATCCGCTTCAAGAATGGGTCGAGTTCGTTCCGTTTCAGCAGCATATCGCAGGCGTTGATTCGGTCCAGAAGGTTTTTTTGCGTCAAATCATGCGGCACCCAAACATCAAGCTTTTTTTTGTATCCAGCCTTCTGCAGATGGTTTAAAATGGTTTGGTGACTAACTCCCATCTCCTGGGCGATGTCACGAGATGCCACATGCCGGTTTAACTCGATGTATTCCATGATTTGATCGGTATTTGTCGTCACAGGTCTTCCGCCGGCTGGCTTATCCATGGTGTCGTTTTCACCGGCTCTGAATCGTCGAAACCATTCCTCCGCGGTTCGAAGTGATAGAGTACCATCCCCCAAAACACCATTAATCTCACGGAACGTTTCTCTAGCGGATTTGCCTTTAACGAAGGAAAACTTTAAAATAGCGCGAATTTCGGCGTTAGTGAACTCCATGTTTACACGTCTATAACTGTTGAACGAAATATCCAAACTAACCATGCGTAGCGTCGTTTTGTAGGTTATGTCAAGACCTTTCAAATTATGTATAGTGTTGCCAGATACGAGCTCTGTAGCGCTTTGTACATAGCCGCGAAATTCAAAAGACAAAGGGAGATATTTGACAACCTTATATATCGCATCAATCAGGCATAGCCCGTACTATAGTACTCCCATTAAAGACTTCTACAGCAATAATGAGGCAGCTAAAGAACAACGAAGAACAGACTAAGACTGGAGATTAAGGTGTTGAATTTAATTTATCTTGCTACAGTATGCACTTGTATTTTTAAAACATATATT
Organism: Zaprionus davidi; assembly: GCA_018903715.1. Taxonomy (NCBI): domain Eukaryota; kingdom Metazoa; phylum Arthropoda; class Insecta; order Diptera; family Drosophilidae; genus Zaprionus; species Zaprionus davidi. The sequence continues at coordinate 8,908,889 of JAEIGL010000003.1, forward strand.
CTATACTCAGTTTTGATTTCTTTCTATGTTTAATTTAACTAGAAGATTTAGTTAGAAGAAGTGATATTTATATGAAGATTTCTTAGATACATAAACAGATGTGCAAATGTGTCTATAGGGTTCAATTTGTATATACTATATACCATTTATTGCATTCATCAGGGATAGTTATTTTACTTCCAGTAAAGACCTCCATTAAAGACCTCACAAATAATGAGGCAGGTGAAGAACAATTAAGCACAGACTAATAGTAGATAATAATTGTATTAATTTGAATATATATTATAAACATATTATATATATATATTCAATATATATTATATATAATATATATACATATAATAAAATAAATATTCTTCTTCAACTACTAGGTATCTTAACCTTTTGCACCTTCAACTTTAATTAGAAGCAACAGTTAAGAAGTTGCACATGCAGCTCTTGAATTCAATTTAAAGCCCACACACTTTTGCTGCGATAGTTATCGACTTGCAACACATGGCGCTGCATGCCACACCTCGCAGCGCTTGCCGCACTGCACTGCTCATTCCGTCTAGCCATGCCCGAGTGGCTCATTAGTAATGTCCTTTTGAATGCAAATTCCAATTACATTGTACGTGATTTAATCAACAAGGACAACAGAGGCAGAGGATGCAACCAGCAGCCAGCAGGCAACTGGCAACAGGAGGAGGCAGCAGCAGTAGGAGACTGCATGCATTGCCCACTCAACGTTGACCCCGTCTTCAATGCCAAGTTCAAAGTCAAAGGGGACACTGACGGCAGTTGCCAATGCCACTTCCGCATGACTGTCTATGTATTCGTGCGTGTGTGTGTGTGAGCAGTGACAGTAAAGGTCGCAACGATGATGAGGATGAGAATGATGCAGTGCCCCACTTACCGAATATGGTCTGCAGCACGGCCGATATGAAGAGCATTGTTTTGCGGCCGAACTTGTCGGAGAGGTAGCCCGATATGATGCCACCTGTTGCGACGCCCAGCAGAAAGAACATCTCGGCCACGTTCTTCAAGTACTCCTTGTCGCAGACCAGATCCCACTGCGAGGTCCACGTGTTGCCCAGATTGTCGTTCGCATTGTACTCCCAGCTGCTGCAGGCAATCAGTTTGCCACCTTCCGTTGCTGCCTCTGCTGCCTGTTGCTGCGAGTGAAAGAGAGAGGTGAGTAGAAGAGCAGGAGAAGGAGGTGCTGCCACCTACCTCCAGTTGCGCTGGCAGTGACTCGTTGCTCAGCCGCGTCCAATCGATGCCGGCGCGCCAATGACAATTGTTCTTGTCGCCCGTGAGATTGCGCCAGACATCGACGTTAAGCTGCTGCAGATGCGCCGGACGCTGGCACCAGAAATCCTTGTTCGCTGCCTGGTAGATGGACGAGGATATGTGGAAGGTGTTTGGCACCTGGAACAGCGACAGCAGCACCGTCATCAGCAGCTGCCACTTGCCATAGTGGCCCATCAGATCGCCAATCACGTCGGTCTCATCCTCATCTTCATTGCCTTTCCCACTGCCATGTGGATTGGCATCCACTGGCGCCGGCGCCGACGTCTGTGTGGGCGTGGCTATGGGCGATGGCTTGCCCGCTGTGTCGTGCATGGCGCACAAAGGAACTGCAGAGAGAGAGAGAAAGAGAGAGAGAGTGAGATAGGGAGAGGAATGCGATCTCTGCCAGATCATTGTGCCGGGTTGAAGCTCATTAGACGCATACTAAAAGTGAGATTGCGATTAATTTGATGGCGCGTGTCAGGCGCACACAAAGGCGCAATTAACTAAGTGGTCACTGAACTAGAGGGAAGTGGGGCAGGGGTAGGGGGAAGAAGAGGGGAATGTGGCCATAAACCAAGTCAGCCTTTCAGAAACAGAGGCGAACTGTGGCAAATGCAGCCAAGTCGTCGCTATTTCATTTATTACGCGAAATAGTCGACCCCCGCCCCTCTCTGCTGCCCCATCCCTCACCCCTTTGCCGTCCCTGCCCCTTTCAACCTGCGTTCGATGGAATTCAATCACTTCGTGGGCGATTAACTTCAGCCAAAGCGAAAGTCCGATCCGAGCAAAAGTTGTGCACACACACACACACACACGCACACAAAGTAAAAGAATAATAGCTAAGATTTAATGTAATTGCGTTTAGTGGGAGGGGCAGTGGGCAGCAGGCAGCAGGCGCTGGTCATCATGTTCATGTCCTTTGCTCACTTGGCTAGTTCAACTTCTCCCCCCCCGCCCTCTCTCTTGTTTTTTGTTCTTTTGGCTTTCTCTTTGTGGCGCATTTGGCTTTGTTTGGGATTTGCCAGCTCAGCTCAGCTCGAATCCAATGACTGACTAGGTAACAATATCCCACAATCCTGCCTTGCCCCTGCTCCACTGGTCCCCCCCTTTCCTCTTGTTCTACTCCCATGCCTCTTTCGATTGAATACATATATAGCAAGTTTGACTTAAGTCCACATTGAGCTGCTTCCTGTGGGCTGCTGCATTAAATGGTTAATCCTTTTGCCAACTTCCTCCTACTGCCTGTGTGTCTATGTCTGTGTGTGTGTGTGGCCCTAGCTTATGTGTAATTAAACACGTCAAACGGAATTAATTTCCGAATCCGTCAATATCATTAAGTATTTATTTAGTCATGTGCCTCTGACAGGAAGTGCCCAAGAAGTGAGTCTGAGCTCAGCTACAGCATCAGGCAAATGAATAGACACACTTTTATTATAAGTAGAACATTCTCAAGGCAGCTTAAATTATTTTGAATACTGCATTTAGCGTCAATTTCGAAATAACTTAATTTTCTTTAAAGTTTTAATTTTTAGTTTGCAATTCATTAAAAAGTTATTTTTTTCATAAAGTTGTCTTTTCAAATTTAGATTGGTTTATTTCTGTTTATATATGTTATTATATATGTTTTTATGTTTTATTATTAAATACCAAATATTGTATAATTTTAATAAACTATTATTATGTAGTTTAAACAATAATCCAGTTAGAATCATTTTCTAGGATTTACTTAAGTCTTTCATTCATGAATCATTAATTTATTTTTTTAAAAGATTTTGTTCATGGTTAATGAAAAAAAATAAGGAGACACAGTACATATGTATATACATATATATATACTACATATATATATTTATATTAACATACACTTTATATTAATTATCATTATATATTATTTCTTGCTCATCATCAGAAAGACTGCATAACTATATTTTAAGTTTACTTTCTTTAGTTTTCCCATTTGATTGCTTTCAGCTTCTTTCTTGCTTTCACTTTTGCTTACACAGATTAAATACATATGACAATATTTAGGCCTGTGCAAATCGGCTTAGTATCGTATTCATTTGATATTCATAAACCAACTGGAAACTGGTTGATAGAAGGTGTCCAGGAAAAGGGAATTTATGATTTCAGTAATTGACAGCAAGAATTATGAGAGAGAGATAGAGAGAGGAAGAGGGAGGGAGGGATATAGAAAAAGAGTTCTTTAAGCATTGAAGCAAATATCTCTGTATCATAATGGACTCCCCAGCATAGGATCATAGCTCAAATGGGAACAATGTGTGCTCACACGGTCTGCGAGGAGGACGATAAAAACAGTTGACCAACTGCAAAAGGGGCAGCAAAATAAAACTGTAAATATTACGGCGCATTATTATGCGCATTACTTTTACGGCTGCATTCAACTCGGCTTAAATTAGCATATGACATTGTGTGCGTGTGTGTGTGTGTGTGCGCGCGTCTGCTGTCCATATGTGGCCAGTGTTGGCCGCAGTAAAATTCACGCCGCACGCGGCACGTGATAAGCAGTTAAGCGCAAATTTTCACGCACTTGTAAACAGAATAAGCGAAGCGTGTCCGCGAAAAGCCGCAAGCTGCATGCCACATGGGGAGAGCGACAGCGACAGAGAGAGAGAGAGAGAGAGGGACAGAGAATATGTGTGGCAAGTGGGGGCAATATGAAGCGCTGGCTGGCAGGATAATTAATTATCAATTTCATAGACGTCGCACGCTGCAGCAGCTGCCAGTCCCCACTGCATTTTCGGTCAGTGGAGTTGCATTCAACACAGCAGCAGCAACAGCAACAACAACAATAGCTACAACAACAAGGAGCATAGCAGAATGTTTGACATCGCAGTTAGCGTCTGCCTGAAGGTCGTCGCACGCAGCAGCAGCTGCGACAGTTTAGGACTGCGAAAAGGGCATAAACTGTGTCTCTGTGCGCGTGTGTGTATGTGTGTGTGTGTGTTTGTGTGTGTGAGTGTGCGTGTGAGTGTTGGCTACTCAGTCTCTCAATGCTATAAACTACGTCGTCGCCAAGCAGCAGCAGCAACAAGAACAGCAACACCATCGGCATTTTACCTTCAACCCAAGCACGGCGCACATGTCGTATGCGCAATCTTATTGCACAGCACTGCCAACAACGCGCTAATTGCGTTCTGCATTTGTCTCTCTCCCGGGGGCGCCACCAGCCACACCAGCATGTAACCAGCCCATTTGTACGTCAATCGCGCAAGCAGCAGCAGCTGCAGCTGCAGGGTATTATAAAATCGACAGGTTGTCGTTTATCATTTGCATAATAAACTATTGAGATTGTCACTTGGCGTGTGCAGACTGTGAAATACACTAGCTTTGACTGATATAGAATAGGTGGAATAGATATGTGTATGTAGATATCAGTAATGGTATACATTCAAGCCCAATAACTCTTAAGATCCCAAACGCCCATTTGAAAGTATGTGAAAGGGGTATTCAAATTGAAGAAGTGTACTTGGAGTGTTGAGACTGTGAATTATATTGACAAAGAATAGATTTATACATAGTTTGTATATAAAAATAATAAATAAAGTGTGTTTTTTGAAGTCTATTGATCTCCTAACATCCCAGACACCCGTTGAAAAGTAGGTTCCTAATGTGAAGGAGTATTCAAATTGAAGAAGAGCACTTGGAGTGTGCGGACTGTAAAACACACTAGTTAATATTGATCTAGAATTAATACATATATAGTTTTTTGTATTTAGTTAATTTAGACTACACATTCAAGTCTGTATATCACCTTTAACATTCCAAACAGCCTTTGGTAAGTACATAGATTCCTAATGTTAACAAAGTAGTCAAATTGAAGAAGAGTGCAATTTGAAGTCTACTTAAACAGAGATAAGATCATTAAACACATGGTATTATTAACAATAATTAAAAAAAAAGTGCAGTTACTATTACAGATTATATAATTGCATACTAGTTTTCTACCATTTAAAATATATATATATAGGTTAAGTACCCTTGAAGTCAATACACAAGTTGGGAAGTAAGTTCCTCATGAGAACAGGGCATTCAAATCGAAGAAGAGTGTAAGTTGGCATCAAATATTGTTCTACGTAAACAAAGATCTGTTCATTAATCATATATCATTAAAGATATTCGCAACAGTTACATAATGCATGACAAAGTGCAGTTACTTCTCGACACAGTCCCAAATCGATTAAGTTTTTTTCGCTTGACGTAGCTCACACTAATCGTGTGCGATCTACTTTGATCTCGCATTGCTCAAGAACTTGTCTGGGCGTAAAATCGACCCACAGTCACACTCAAAAACACTCGCACACACACACACACACTGCATGCAAATGAAGCTGCAACGCTTGAAGTGAGATCTCTAATTAGTTTCGCATAGGCAAGAAAAACAAATGAAACTATGAGATCGACGTAGAGTCGTAGATCATAACGCGGCATCGAATCGCACACAAAGTCAAGTTCACTGCGATATCCGTGGCGAATGCGTTTGGGGTGCGATCTCTTGACACGCTCCAACAACACGCTCAGCTCAACTCAACTCAACTCAGCTCAGCTCAGCTCAGCTTGAGCTGCTGCTGCCTCATCGCGCGGCCAATTGAAAAAGATGCTCAAATAATAATGATTTGTTTCAATTGAAAAGTCAATGTCGATCCCAGCAGCAGCAGCAGCAGCGGCCACATCATCGTCTGGCGCAGCTTATATGAGATATATACGATATTAATTAGCAGTCACTGTAATAGAGTAACAGCAACAGTACTTGCGAACAAACGGTAAATAACTCAAGCTAACTGGGCGCCGCGCTGACAATGGGTAATCATTTTTAATGGCATTTCTTGCGCGTTAATTTGCATAGTTGAATTATGATTTATATTTGCATAGTTCAGGAAATACATCTCAATTGGTGTGTATAAATCAATTATGTATGTGAGATGTATCTACAATGGAGATAATGTAATTTGAAAAGTATTTACAATCCAGTATGAATCTACTTATCATAGAAGATATGTAGGTGAATACTGTCGATAAGAAAGATCAAAAGTTTAAATAAGAATAAAAAGCAAAAACCCTTTTCAAAAATAGCATCTACAACATATCAGCCTTAATTCCTGCTCTTTGTATGTATAAATATCTTATCTAAACAGTTTCAATAATAGCTACTATTTCTGCTATAAGTACCATAATCAGTAATTATAGGTATATAGATGCTGTTATCTATAAGCAAAGAAACCTATCTTTAAAAAGTATCTACAAATGAGCGTGATTCTATTTTATTCTTTTAATCTCTTTCCATTCCTCAGATTTTTCTCTTTTGCTATTCCCATTACTTAAGCTGTTAATTAAATAAACCTATACCAACTCTCCACCAAATCGTCTGGTATATATATTATTTTATTGATCGGTTTATCTTCCCAACTTGCTGCAATTAGCTGCCATGCCGCAGATACTTTCTCGCAAAACGAATGTAAACAATATGAAAATTTATAAGCGAAAATGTGCTAAATAATTTTCATACAAAAGAAAAGCGTTTAGCTCTGGGGACACTTTGTGAATGGAGAGATGTAAGAGAGCAGGGGCGAGCAGGGGAGGAAGAGGGGAGGGGACTGAGATAGACAAGCTGTCGCTGTAATTAGCGACGATGCATAGAAAAGTGCATTCACTTTCACGCTGTGACTCTGCAAGAGATGTTGATGATAATCACAATGATAATGATGTTGTTGGACACAGAAGGAGCAGCAGCAGGGGGCAAAACGAGAGCGAGCGAGAGAGAGAGAGAGAGAGAGAGAGAGAGAGACGTCAATGACGTTGCCAGGCAATTTGCACATTTATAGGATTTGTTTATTATGCATTCAGCCGGCGGCTGAGGTACTCGCACTCATATTTGAATTGTAGAACGCTGCTAAGTGGGTAATAGTAAGCGTAATCTTCACACACACACACACACAGACAGACAGACGCTCGATCCGTACTATATGCTCTATATGTAGTACTACTATTATATATACTAGTAGTATCTCTCGCCTTCTCGCGTTCTAGTAAGCTCTTGAGCTTCCGGCTAAAATGCCGACATTTAGCCGGATGACAGCTCATCATTCGCACTGGGGCAGCCTGCGCCGCATCCTCTCCTCCCTCTCCTCCCTCTCCTCCTCCATATCTCATCTGTCTGCGGCTACTCGTCACTTGTCAGTCTAATTGCAACTGAATCCCCAAACGCCACAATCCGACAGATTCGGATTCGGATAAGAAAGCAATTTTCACGGCGACAAAATCGGTCTACGCTTCCATTCCGTTTCGCATTCCATGCCGTATTCCGTATTCGTAAAGTTCTTAAATAAATTCAAAAATGTATTTTCGATTTTTGACCAATTTACGCTATAAGCAATTTAGCTTTTTAATCGCCAACGTGTACGTGCTGCATTGTTTATTTCACGCCTTGCGATTAACGATATTGATGTTGGCTCTCGACCCCATAAACAATCCACAGCACCAGCAGCAGCAGCAACAACAACAACTGAAACAGTAATTATTCTGGGATGCCATAAATTGGTGGGGATTTATGGCAAACTATTGCGACTAATCGTTGAGTAAATCAGGCAGCAAATCGCACGATTAATACCAAACAGGCAAATGGCGAATTTTCGCGGTTGGAAAAATCGAATTGAAATAAAACGAAAAACGATTTGCCCAATCAAATTATTTTTATAGCACATCGTACTATAATTCACCTTGTAATTCACACGTTTCTTCTGTTAATCACACATGGATTTGGCACAATTAAATCGACTTCAAAGGGTAATTTACGAGTACACAGCATTTCTAGCCAGATAAAACGGATATATATCGAATGCTATATACTGCATTAGGTTTTCTGTTTTCATTGTTCTTTCTGTTGTTATTTTGAAAATTTATTTCCACATGATGCTTTAATGGATTTCTTATGCTCTAAACAATTTGCGGAAATTCGAAACCAAAAGAAATAAGTTAAATATATATAAATGTTTTATGTTCAATATTCGACAGAATATTCTTTAAACTGAAGTAAATTGACTATTGTATATAGCACAATACATTGTAAGTATCCAATTTCCTTTGACATATTACAATGTCTACATTTTAGGATAAGTTTACTGCATTTGAAAGCTTTTACGAGTCAATGCTCTGTTGTGAATGAACTCATAAGTATCAAATCATTTGATTGCCACAAATTGAAATCAGTTTGACAACTCTCGTAAAAGGAGTACAATATATTGGCAGTTAACAATGGCGAATGATTGAAAAGAAAGCCACACACACTCCCACACACAACACACATCAATTGCTGTGGCATTTGAATTTTCGCTGATTTAATGAGTTGGGCGTATCTTTCTGTGTGTGTGTGTGTGTGTGTGTGTAACCTTTTGGCACTAAACTGCAAAATGTTCAATACATTATGCAAATGTTGCCACTGTGCGGCGTCGTCGTCGCCACCTGCCCGTCTACCACATATAGTAGATATATCTTTTATTTAGCAAATATTAAATTTCGCCCACAATGGCAAAGAGGAAAGAGGCAGAGAAGAGTAGAAGAGGAGAAGGGTGCAGGGAAACAAGTTTTCACCCAGCGAGTACATTGCAGTTCCATTGGCTCAGATTCGTTATGTCCGCATTGCCATTGTCATCCTATGTAAATTGAAGGGTCCTTATGGACTTCCTTCCCGTTCCCAGTCCCCCGTCGTCTGTTCGTCTGTCCGGCTTCATGATTTTCGCATTTGTTGTAAACAAACCAAACCAAACTGAGCGCAGACTGAATTCCCTGCCTGCCTTGGCTAGAATTTATACATTTTTCTACTCTGCCTGTGTGAGTGTGTTTCTTTTTCTAAATGTAGGTCATCGGTACCATAAGCATCCACGGGTATCCACGGGTCCAGCCATGAGTATCCACACGGCTATTTACGAGTATTCACAAGTATCCCTATTTGCGCTCGTTTCTCTTTATTTGCACAGAGTATATTCAATTCGGGCGGAAGCTTATAAAGGAGACATCGGGGATCTTATAAAGCATATATATTCGTGATCAGCGTAGTCCAAAACTAAAACTTTCTTTCGATTTCTGTTTTAAAGGTATTGAAACTAAACACACTGTATCTCATTATTATTATTTATACAAAATGTTGAACCTTTAAGGTTTAAGGTTTTCAAGATATTGCTTGAAAGTTATACTTTTTTTAAGTTTTATATATACAACAACATATATATTCCTGAACAATCAAAGTAAAGATTTCAACTCCAAATATATTTGACAGCACGAATGAAGAATCAAATTATAGAAAAACTCATAACAAATCATAAAAATATATATTATATATGTATATAATTGTATAGGAATAATATGTGGAAATATACTGTATATATACTGTAGAGTATAACACCATCGGCTTGCCTAGTAAAACCGTTCTTGCTTGTTAATATATGTATGAGTCTGTTCATTGTTGAAAACATGAATTCGCAAATCTATTTTCATTTCGATTTATCCATCAGTGTGTGTGTGTGTCTGTGTGTGTGTGCAAGTGTTTGTTGTGTTGTTAATGCTTTTTCGTGGAAGGCAACTCTGCCCTTGCAGCTGTTGTCTTCTTAATCGAATAGCAAATCGTTTGCCAATTTCAAATTTAGCCAGCTAAGCAGCGATAATCCTACAAACATCCCCCCACCACCACCCCCCAATTCCTCTCTATGCATCATGACCTATGCCCTAAGCTCCCCACATGGCCCCATGCCACACTGTGAGGCGCCTCTTGATTACAATTTCAATTTCAAAGTGCGCACTGATTTGCTACTTTTATGCGCTTCCAATCAGTCCGCCTCCAAGCATATTGAGGAGTAGCAGCAGCAACAGCAGAGGCAGCAGAAGAAGGAGAAGGAGGAGGAGGGAGCACATCTTCCGCCATTAGCATAACCCCCTGAAGCCTGAAGCGGCCAGCACCGGAGCCAGGTGATTGCCAGCAATGTTTGTCTCCTCTCGTGTTTGATATTTTCCTCATCCTCCTCTGCTTTTCACTAGATTTTTGCATTGTTAAGATTCGAATGCCAATTCCAATTGGCTGCATGCATAAAAGGGGCGGTAAAGAAGAGGGCGGGGCGGCTTTGAAAATGTCGCATTCAGCGAATTTCTGTTTTTGCAGTTGCCTTTGTGGCAGAGAGAGTCATGTAAGCTCGCCCAATGTTTGCTCTGGCATGTTGATAAGTCTAATATAGAGTCGATATGTTATAGCCGGGACAACATGACAAAACTTTTCTCGTTTGAATCAGTTTGAAGTCTGCTTTGTGCTGCATTCATGTTTTCCTCATATTTTCATATTTTTAAACATTTATGAAAAGGGACAGAGAGAGAGAGAGAGGGGAGACTGTTTGGAGAATGATTTAGTGAATTTAGTCAATATCGAATAGAGCAAAACAATCAACAATAAGAACTGTCACTTAAGTTAGTTGTGGATGCCATAAATTGGTGCAAATTTATAGCAAACTATTACAGATCATGCAAGAATCGTAGCATATATACAGACAAATATAAATACTAAAATTTAATTAAAATGAAAGGAAACAATTTTCCAACTAGTTATTTTATGGCACCTATGCATCTTGAGTAGAATTTGGCATAATTAAATCGAATTATAGCACAAAATATGATCATACAAATTCATATTAATTTATACAGAAATGTTGAATTAATTAAATTTTAGCTTGATATAGCTACAGCCCTTCTACTGCTATAAATGTGCTATTAACTATGTGTAGGTATATCATAAATTGGTGCGATTTTATAGCCAACTATTGCGTCTAATCATAAGGAAAATGAAGTAAGAACTGTATAGTTTATACCAAACAGGCAAATACATAAAACGAAATGAGCATTCCAAAAGAGTTTTTATAGCACATATTCACTATAATCGAATCAAGTAATTATATTCTTTCTCACTGATCAATCTTACTGGGATTCTGCACATTTAAATTGACTAATAAGCTCAAAATACGATAATACAAATTTAAAGATACATAAATAGATTATAATGAAATAAGAAATGTCAAGTTAATTAAACCGTAGCTATAAATAGCTATAGCTGTCCTACTGTCATAATTGTACTATTAAATAAATGTCTGTATTGCCCGAAAATTTCAACTCTTCTTTAGCATTTATGATATTTGACCCATTATAAATATATCTAACGGAACGCGATCTCTAAAATTAGTTAATAAGACTGTTCCCTCTCGCATAAACAACATGTATTGCCATAAGGGGAGGCACTCTGATGGTTAGGGGTACTCGCAACTGCAAATGTGAGTGCCCATAACAATTTGCATATATTTTGACATTTTAGAATTTCGAAATAGAGTCGAGTTGAGGCAGCTGCTTGGCAATCTGTCAAGATAAAGTCATTGTTGCTGTTGTTGCTGTTGCTGCTGTTGCTGCTGCTGCTGCTTGTCATTATTATCCTTATTGTTGTTGTTATTTGCTCAAACGCATACGCAAACAGTCAGACAGAGAGACAGTGAGCGAGAGAGAGAGGGACAGACAAACAGGCAAATAAATAAATAAAGGAAAAGCAAACACCGCGCTGGCGGCACATCCGCAGGCCATGCAGGCAGCAGGAGCTGCTGTTGCTGTTGCGTTCTGGATAGGGCCAGAACACACACATGCGAAGGTTTCTCTATTCATGTTGTTGTTGTTGTTGTTGTCAACATGGCGAGGTTGCCAGCGCACGTAATGAGCTTACCTTATGGAAAGACAATACAAGTTGCTGCTGCTGGCGCCGCTGCTGATGTTGCTGCTGTTGCTGTTGCTGCCGTTGCTGGTGATGCTGCTGCTAGACAAGGGCTAATCCTGCTGCACAATTGGCACCCGCAGGGAAGCTGCTGCTGGCTCCCGCCTGCCCGATTTCCTTAGCTCGTTTCCTGTTGCTGTTGTGCTGCTGCTGCTGCTGTTGCTGCTGTTGCTGCCTTGGCGCGGAAATCCGTTGCACGCTTTGCCACGTTTCGCTTTTGATGAGACGGAAGCTTACACACATATAAAACTAATGCTCTTTCGATTCTTCTCCTATTGTTTTTTTATTGTTATTCAATTTTTGAGTGCGCAAATTGTTCATTACGCATTCGACACGTTGCCGTCGGCTGTGAAAATCTTTGTGCACTTGAATTGTAATAATTGCAACTGCAGTGGCAGCTATAAATTAACTGTAAAACTGTTTGTTCATATTTCGTTAATGAAAAATTATAAGAGTGAGAGAGAGAGGGCGCGCGCGGGAGTGAGAGCAAAATCATTTGGCATTTGTTACTCATACGCCGCGTGGTACGCGACGAGGCATAATAATTTTGCGCGCGTTTTCAGCGCGCCCAACAGACAGCAATTTGGAAGCATCAGCAACAACAACAACAACAAGAACACCAATACAATTGCAATAATAACAACAACAACAACAATTGGTTTTGACTTGCAATAAACTTAATGAGGGAGAAACAAAATGTTTTTCGAAAAACTGTTTCGATGTTTCGCCTGAGCAAAGCAAAAGAAGGAAAATGTTGAAATAAATATCTGCCAATATTATTGCTGTTGTTGTTGTTGTTGTCGGACTGTCGCATATTATGCTCTATTTAACAATACGACATCGCGTCATAGTTGTCCAAACACAAACAACATAAGACTGAGACTGTGGCTACTATAAGTATAGGAGCATATCTATATTGGCACATAACTGTATATCTATTTGATATATGCTGATATATGCTGCTCTTCTTGTTATTGTAGCTGCTGTTGTTGTTGCTGTTGCTGTTTAATTAATTTATTTAATTTTATACTATGCGCACTCACGCACCCACAAAACGTTTTGTCTTTGGCTTCCCACACTGAAAAAACTCTTCCTGCTGTTGCTTCGCACAAGATTTCTTTGCTATGGCGACGACGACGACGACAATGTCTCGTCTCTTCTGCTTCTCTGTGGCACTTTGGCTACTGTGGCTACTGTGGCACTACTGCGGCTCTTTCAGTTTCTGTTGTTCTTGTCGTTGTCGTCGTTGTCGTTGTCGCTGCTGTTGCTGTTGCTGCTGCTGTTGTTGTTGCTGCTGCGCTGTTGTTGCGACTGTGACTGCGACTACTGCTGCTGCTGTTGCTGCGGCTAAAGTTCACACAACCACAACGAATGACCGAGAGCAACTGAGCGCTCGTCCGACGCGCAAAGAACTTTTATAACTTTTGCTCCTGCACGCAACGCCAGCATGCACAGTGGTCCCCACACCCCCAACATAAGCATTAAAGCGGATTATAATGTTAAACTAAGTGAACTTCTAAAACTATTAAAGATGTTTTACTTAATATATTTATTATTTATTTATCAATTATTTATGTTATTAATACTTGAGGATTTTTTACTCTAATCTATCATCGAATTGTAATGTTTGATTTTAACAATAATAATAATAATAATTCCAATACATTATATTATATATTATAAAAAGGTATCCTTGAAATCTTATTATTGTATTCCTTTTCTCAAGACACTCATGTTTTTAATATTTAATTTAATAATTCAAGAACATTTTCCTCTCAAGAAATAAATGAAAATTCATAAAATTTTCTACTACTTTAAATATTTTCAATTTTTATTGTATTTCAAATAATTTTCCGATCTTATAGCAAACAAATAATTATATTGATATCGAAATGTGTTATAATAATTCTACCAGAAATTTTTTCAAACGAAAAATAAAGGAACTGCTACACGTTACAAAAATTATTCAATACTTCAAATCAGTTCAATACAAAACCAACACAATATTTTAACAACATTGCTGCACAAAAAAAATCAACAAACAAAATCAAAACAAACAAAAAGAATCATTCAATAAACATTTTGCCAAACCCAAAGCATAACTGATCCACTGTACAACGCCAGCAGCGCAGCCAGCGCAGACGTCGAACGCCAAACGCTGCTAGGTCTGCTGTGGGGCTGCTGCCGATGCTGTGCTAAGACCATTCTTGCGCTGTCGCAGTCACAGTCGCTGCCTACGTTGACGGCGACGGCGTCGTCAGCTGCTACTGCTGCTGTTAGTATTACTGCACCAGCTGCGCGCTCTCTCTTAGGCCAAAGAGTGCGCTCTCTTCGTTCTCTTCGCTCAGCTCGCTTGGCGCGCAAAACTGTTGCTGTTGTTATTTAATCGCCGGCATCGTTTTCAATTTTACTCGACGCTTTCCCAGGCAGCAGTGACAAGTGGCAAGTGGAAAGTGAGGAAGCAATGCTAGAGAACTTTGCTCTGGTCGTGTGTCATGCGACTTAAACTGTTGATTATCTCGGATCAATTTACCTAACACAATCAACACTTTCAGCACATTGAGACGATGCATAATCTTGCCAGTTGTTTTAGACTGCGTTAATAATGTTTAGAATGGAGGTAAATAAGGGAATTTCTTTTATTTAAAGCACTGTTTTGGTTTAGAAATAGAAATAGGAACCTGAATAACTTAAACCTTCTTTGTTCCTGATAATATTTAATATCTTTAGGAATTTGTATAACTTAAAATTATAAATAAAGTTCTGTAGAAATAGAATTGACACTTTATTACTGTACAAATAAATGCAATTTCTGAAATTACTCTTAATGAATAGAAATATAACTTTTAAAAAAATTAATCTTATTTAATTCTGATAATATTTACAATTATAGCAAATGGATTAGCTTAGTCAGATAAACAAGGCGCTTTAATTATAGTACTTATAACTATATACGATAAGCAACAATATTTATAAACCAAAAGAATGATGAAGTAATATGTAAATATATACATACGTATACATATACATACATACATATATCTGGTATTTAGCCTGCTGCTTTATAAATGGAAAAGAGTCTCTTCAAACTCTAAAACCTTAATTATTTGAGTTATGTTAACTAAGAATTCCGAACGAAATAAATATACCTATAATAAACAAGAAATTTTTTACAGCAACAAACTTTAGATAGTACATTTAGCTTGATTTTGAATATTTAAACCCTATAACCATGTTATATGTATATTGCACATGAACTTAAAAGAGGAATTCCATACGACATAAATATAATTTTAAGCACATATTAATTTATACCATATATAATTACATAAGTATACATATTATACATACATAATAACTTTATATAAAATATTATAATTATAAAAATTCTTTTTAGCAACAAGCCTTATACAATATAAAAGAGTATTAAATGTTCGCATATCACTGTTCGATTTGCCGCAAACGTTTTTACGTTTTGACTTCTACGCAAAAGAACTAATCAATATGCAACGCGGCAGCTGCAGCTGTTCCTCGCTGCGCGTTGCTGTTCGCCCAGTTGCATTGGGCATGGAGCAGAGCGCCAGGTGCAGCATGGACCCTAAAGCTATTGCTATAATGCTATAGATATCGCGGCAGAGGCTGCGTCATTAGTCGCCACGTGCCCACAGTCGCCGATCAACGTCGATGCCGATGCCGACAGCGATGCCGACGGCGACGCGTTGCCGAGAACTGTCAGCGGCAATTTGCATGATCTATCACATCAACGAAAATTCTGACAATTTGTTGACACATATCTATTGTAGTAGTCGTTGTTGTTGTTCCTATCTTTTGGGATGGATGACGGTGCTGATGATGATGATGATGATTGTTTAATGAGCTCTTTTTTTATCGAAAACTATAGCAAATAAAAACACTTTATGGACTCTGGGTACCATTATACAGAATTGACATGATAAAGTCAAAATAATGCCATAGTTCGTTTTTACAATAATATAATAATTTATTTGTGTAGGATATTTTGGGTTCTGTACAGTAGAAAGTTCCCCCTTGAGCATTCGAATGGAAACATTATTAGCAAATTTCGATATATTTATTTATCATTATAAGGTGCGAAAACAAAGAACAAATGCTGTTCTCTGTTCAATACCAAATGAAGTTGCTAATTGACAGGGAGCTAAGTGCGAAAAACAAGTTTCTTATGTTCTTAGTAAATAGTTTAGTCATATAAGGCCAAACCCAACTATCAAATAGTTCAAAAACAGAATTAAATGTGCGGACTTAATAGAATTCATATTTATAAAGGAGAAAGAAAGGATATATTAATCATAGTAAAGGTTCAATGTAGATACGGCAACGATTCTTCACAGATTTTGCAAACTACTATATACAGAGTTTAATGTAGTTAAATATATAATAGTATACAGTATACTAAAATATATATGCGCATATGCTATAAAGTTCTCAGATGTTAATGAAATTAAAACAGATAAGTTTAGATAAATTATTCTTGAACTCAAATTGAAATAGTTTATTTGCAACTTCTTGAAAGACAACACAGATACAATAGCCTTAAAAACATCCGATAGTTCCTTCGATATGTTCAACACTATGCTGAAGTGGTCTGATTTTGTTTCTATTTTGATAGCATATTATAAACCTAGTGAAAGTGGAAGATGTATGAGATTAACTTCTTCAACTTCCGCTCAAAAACGATAATTATTAACCCTTTGCAAACATATAGAAATGTTTAGCTTTCCATTGATAGACATAGAATACTATCGCAGCGATTATCTTTTAGCAAACATTACTCACAGTACATCCTGTTGTGATCGGAAGTGGGGCTGGGGACTATCGCATTAAATACGCATTGATAGCGCGACGGGGAACGGGAACGTGGGGAATGAGTAACCGAAACGAAGGTTTTCTGCGCACGCGAATTTTGAATAGGGAATTGTCGTTTATATATTTTCGCATATTCGCACTAACTCACATTCATGTGAGTGCCAAGAAATTAGGCAAGGGAATTATATGAATAATTATAGAAAACTGTATGAATAAGTATATCGCATGCGAGAGGCAAACAATTTCTTGCATGCGATAAATACACACATGTTCTACCCTCCATTCCCACACAGTTCACAACTGAGTCGTGATTTGCATATTGTTTATACGCAATTTGCAATAAGAAATAAATAACTATTCAGCTCTTGATTTTCAATGTCTTGCATTGTCAATCTTATCAATGGGGCCCCTATTGGCATTTTGATATCTGGTTTGCCAGCAATATAGAAATGTATTTATAAATTATACCCCATATATTCTAATTAGATTTGAGAGTAAATATTTTGGAATTCGCATTTGATTAAAGTAGGGAAGGGAGAGGGGGAGAATGGCCTACTCGTTCTAGCATGCATGGCACAGTGGTGCAAGTGTCACTGATTTATTGGCAAGACTCGTGTGTTGTGTGTGTGTGTTTGAATTTGTTTTTTGTTTGACCAACTTAACTGGTTCCTGGCCAGAAATGCCCCACAAATGGCGCGTGTTGTGCGATGTGTGTGTGTGCTGTACTTACTTTTGGCGCGTTCCTTGTTCGCCGTCTGCAGTAGTGGCAGCTCTAGTTCCCGTTCCAGTTCCAACTCCAGCTCCAGCTCCAGTTCCATATCTTGTCGCTTTGGCATTTCTATTGCGCTTTGTTCCCACTGTTCCTTTGCGTATTAAAATGAGCTCGCATAAATCTTCAGCTAATTATATTATAATTGTATTATTGTTATTGCTCTATTCGCTCGTGTTCTTTCTTCGACTTGGCGCCCCCTGCTTATCAGCTCTGGCCACTGGGCACGCTTATCATCACCGTGCCGTCGTCATTGGACAAGCCACTTGAGCGTGCCTCCAATCTAAGTACTACAGGCTAACTAGTTAGTATTATGTGTATTATTATTGAGCACCCTCGATTCGCTTCGAACTGCAACGGTAACTACTGTAACTGTAACTGTAACTGTTACTGCACCCTACACTTGCCCCACATATATCACGTCTCGTTAAACTGGGCAAACGTGCTGGCATTTCGATTATTCCGTCTAGGGCGTATAGGATCTCTCGGATCGATCAGGGCGTTGTTTTGCAATTGTTTCAGTTACAGTTTGGTTTTTAAGGTTTTGGCTTTAGTTTAAGTTGAGGTTTTACTTTGGGGTTTTACTTTTGTTTTCAGTTTCACTTTGGGATTTACTTTTGTTGTTGTCACCTTTTTACAGCTATTTGGCTTTGATCTTGGCGCGCGAATCGCGACGTGCGAACTGTGCAGCGGACAGCGGACAACTGACTTGGCGTGCACAGCGTGGGCTGGGCTGGCCTGGCCTGCCTTAAAGTCGCCTCGGCTCCCTCTCGTCACCGTGCCCCCGTCTTTGTCCCATCTCTCTGTCCAGTTGCGTCGCACTACAACTACAACTACAAGTGAATTGAGTTGGCAGCCAAAAAATAACAAGTGGGGAGAGTTAAAGGGAAGCGACAACTCGACTGTTGAATACCCTACAGCAGAAACATATGCAGTCTTGTTGTTTGCTTCTAACAAATTGTATTCTAAACTTTGAATCGCTGAACCCAGCCACGCCTCTTAATTTATATTACCCAGACTTACACCAACTTTGTATACCCTATTTGCTAGCAATCTCAAGGAGTACAGGAGAGTAAAGTTCTTGTTTTGAGAGCGTATAGCAAAGATACTCTGTATATGACAACTTAAGAGAAGAGAGAGAAAGAATAAGAAGAGTGGTAGAATTTAAAGGGAAGATGAAGTAATGATAAGGATAAAGCAGATAAGTGATGGAATAAATAGAAATCGAAAGCAAAGGAATAAAAGAGTTTGAGTACAAAAGATAGTCATAGAGAATGAAAAAAAGAAGAAACGGAAGAGAGAGAGAGACAAAGATGCTGAAGAAAGAGCCTGCAAATAAAAGGTTGAGTTGGCACAGCAAAAAGAGCAACATATAAATACCCTAAACTCCATGCTGATTATTCCCACTTCTTCCGCGCCAAAAACTGTTTACAAACCTTCAGTAAACTCCCATGCTGAGCACACCATTTACAGGGTATACAAAACGAAAGAAACAAAACCGAAATATAATGATAAAAATTCGCTATATTGCTGCCGGTTTTTGTCGTGTTTGTTTTGGTCTGCGATTTTTTTCTGATTGCGAGTGGGGATGTTAAGAGCTTTGGCAATGAGAGCCGCAATCGAAATCGGACTCGGACCCGGGCTGGCAATCGGTACGGGAGAATGAGAATGGAAATGAAAATGCAAATGGAAATCGTATGCGATGGTATGGTATGGGATGGGATGGGTTGGGATTGGCCCATTAAAATGTATTTACACGTTCATTGATTGTCTTTAAAGTACTCTTGTTTGTATGAAAAAAAAAAACATGAAAACAAGCGATATATAGAATAAACAGCGTAAAGCATGGCTCGAATTTATTTGACAGCCGAATGGGACACGCCTTGAACTTGAATAACCCGCGTACATTTTAGTTGATAGCATAATGTAAGTAGTATAGTGGTATTCAGTGGCCACAGGCAATGCTGTCACTCTACAGATGTACAGAGTATATTTTGGGTACAATCTCTAGATATTTAAAGGGTGCTGCCCCTTAAATAATTCCCAAGAGTCGAAAAGATTGCAAATATATTGAGCTCTTTTGAATTTAATTGAAGTCTGAAGGTCAAATAAGATCAAAAACAAACAAAGAAGTATTTGGTACTTCTTCAATGGTTAAAATCGATTATATTCATTGATCGAAAGTGACATCTCAAGATTAAAAATTAAAAAAAAAAAAAAATTAAGTTTGCAATCAACTTTAAAGAAACTAAGAATTTTATAACGTATATTGTACTGTTTTTAATATAAATGAAATTATTTAAATTTAACAAAATGTATAAAACATTAAATTTTTTCATTTTTATAACCGATCTACTGAGATTGAAGTACTTTATTGAAAAATTAAACTTCAGCAATAGTAGAGATAAGAAAACCAAAGTAATCAAACCTATATTATACCACACCCAATTAATATAGTATGGTAATCTAGAGTAGTTTTAAAATATATTCATTTCAGTAGACTTGATTAGATTGTGCTCTATCAAACTGGGGTAAAAACCAAACTAAAATAGATGTACAAAAAGCTCAAAAGCTAACGAAATCGTCTCTCTTTTTTACAGAAAGCACAATCAAGTTTGGTTTTGCACCACGATAAAGCTGCGTGGAGCTTTCAAAAATATCCTTGAAGGGAACTCACCAGAAGCGTCCAGGATGTTTACGTTTCCCAGGATATTTAGCATGCGTAACCGCATAAAATGGTCCGGACTTAGCGCGCATTAAGCAACATCAAAACAAACAAACAATTTCGCAGACAATTGCTCAAAGCAGCCGCAGCGAATTGTGGTCGAGCCAAGGGGTGGTGGGGGGTGAGGACAGAGAAGGGGATGGGGTGGGATTATCCTTGCGGAAAAGTGGTCGTGTGGCGGCATTGAGAGAAAAATTTGCTTTGGTTATTTCTGGTGAGGATGCAAAGCGCTAATCGATATGTTCCAGACACAACTGCTTGATCCAGACCGCCACTGAGTTGGGACGAAGGGTGGCTAGGAGTGTGTGCGTGTGTGTATTTTCGTGATGTGCTTGAGTGCAGCACGAAAACTTCTTGACACTATCAATCTGTTTTTTCACAGCGTGTGTCAACCCTTGAATCAAATTATTTGTACATGACTTGGTCTAATTTGGTTTTGAGATTAACTGTTAAGCTTTAATCATTGGTAGGGAAGGCAGTGGACAACTTAATCAGACTAGTACATAAAGTACATTTAATAATAGTAGTACATAAAGTACATTTGATGTTTAATACCTCTCTGGTAACATATAGAATACACCACATGATACAAATAAATAATACTAAATATCCGAGTATAAAAATTGATTTTTATGCAAATTAGGTTAATTTGCAAGCCATATAAAGGTACATCTCAAATTTAATCGTTTTTAAGCTTAATTTCTACAGTTACTTCATTACCTCGATGCCTTTATAGCTTTGACCAATAGAGTTTAATGTATGTTATATGTTATATGGTATATATTCTTGGTCAACATCAACATCTAAATTTATTTAGTCCCATCCATCTATTGCAATGCTAACTAATCTCTCAGTTTCAAGACTAGTTTAATAATATAGTTTAACTCATAAAGAACTTTGAACATTGTATAATATTACAATTAAAATATTTTGTGTGCAATTATTTTATATTAAAATAAGTACCTCAACAAAAATAGACTTTTTTAACTTTAGGAGTGCTTTCACCTCAGTCAAATTAATATATTTTTTATAAGTTCTATCATAGTTGTTTTGCTTCATAAAATAATAACGATACTTAGCAAGTATTTTACAATATAATCGATCAATCTGTGTTAACTACTTACATATATTAAATGCTAGACAATCTTTTTATAACGCCTTTTCTATAAATTTATGATGATTGCTTCTTTTATTCTCCCTAAACTTGTCTTAATAAATTCTTTTGAAATAAATTAGGCGTACTATAATAGTAGAATGCAATAACAGCTTATTATGATAAGCACACAGTGAAAGCAGCTTTAAATATTTATGCAAATCACATAAGATTATATTATTTATATCCGTTTTCCCACAGTCGGTCAAGTTCAGACGGGGAAGTGGAAATGGAAATCGGAATGGAAATGGAAATAGAAGTGTGCATGGGCGATTATCGCCTGGCCTGGTTAAGTTCGAGCGCACTCGTTTGAAATGTGATAATTTAATTGTGGTCCGATGACATATCCGCCGCACCGAACAACGACAACGACAACAACAATGACGGGTAGGGATGCATTGAGGGGTGCAGAGATTGCAAAAGTTAAATTAACAATCGTGTTTACATTGGTTTGTAACAAGATTTCACTTAAGGATGTCGGCTTTGGGTGTGTGGTGTGTACCAGACCCGGTACCCTGCACCCGAACCGGTACCCCTTATCAAAACTGATTACTGTCATCAGCTATAGCCAGCTCTATGTGTGTGAACGTGCGTCGTCTGTATTGGTGGAGTGTGCGCCGGCGCGTGCAGCGACCAATTTGACGGGTAATGAAAAGGTTTGCGCATCCGCGTCCGCCTGTTCCGCCCTGACATATTGTTCGCTCTTTGTGCGACTTCGCGCCTCGGGCTCAGTGGCACGCGTCGTGCTCTCGGGGCGATGCTGGGCGGGGCAGGGCAAAGTGAGGCGCCTGCACTCTGACGTAGCTAATTTGTGCGTAAACCAAAACATCAAATAAACATAATTCAATTTCAACAATTGTCCGACTGTCGCTGGCAATGACAACGACAGCGCTGCGGTTTCAAGTGCTCACTCATTCCATCCCTGAGCTGACCCTATTCTGATCCAGATCCTGATCCCTCGCGGTCTGACTTCGCAGATACTGCGACGAATGTTTAATGAGCTGTTAACTGTAACGGGATGTTATTTGTCCAGATCTAATTGTCATTGCTTGAACTCGTGGCAATATCCATTTACAAAACAGGGATTCATTGCCGCAACAGGTCGCGTTCTGTGATCGTGGAGGCGCCTTCATGTTGCGCTCAGATTACCAACAGACCGGAAGAGAGAGAGAGGGAGAGATACCTCAGCGTAGGGAAGACTCTTTTGCATATGGCAGCAAAGTTGCGACAGAAAGTTTTCAAAGGACAAGCAACCACCCTCTACAACAGCCCCAGCACTCTCTCCTCCACAGCTCATTCCCCTTCTCAAGGAGCTAAAGTTGCGCACGGAACACAAACATGGCGGCTGCCTGCTGTGCGAAATATAATGGCAAAATGTCAAAAACAGGTGAAGCTGCCAGAGAGGAGGAGCAGGATAAGGAGAGCAGCAGGAGCTACTGGGGAGTCGGCTGTGCAGTTTGTCACGATGCGCTACGGTCGAATAGAAAAACAAGAAAACAAATATTAAACTTGTAATAAAAAGAACGAAGGTAAATCTAATTTGGTTTTTTTCTAAAGTTTAAATATAATAACCTAATAAAATAAATATTTGTATAAATACAATAATACGAATAAATATTAAATTAAAATAATAAAGAAAAATTTTATAAATGAATACATAAAAAATTAAATTATTATGTACAAATTATTATGTACATGATTTTTCAGGAATTGAAAGTTCATGTGGAACTGCAATGTTTTATGTTTAAACCAAAAACTTATAAACCTAACATATTAAAGACTCTTGATATAGCTTTATACGATCATACTTGATTCGCTTCACATATATAAAAACAAATAAAATTATCTAATTTTTATGTTTTATAATAATATTATTGTTATGGCTCATTTCATTTTATTAAAATAATTACCCTGAAATGTTATGACAATCTTCACTCTTTTAAAAAACACATAAAACTCCTTAAGTTCAAAAAACAATACTTTAAATATATAATAGCAATCATTCATCATATAATTAACTTCAATTAAAATTCTTAACATTGCAAAGCAATTTGCCCAATTTTCCCCTTGTAGGACTTTCCCACAGCTTCCGCTAGGCAAACACCCTGTAGCACTCGAAACTCAACAAGCTCCGCCCACAGAATTCGAGCGAATAGTTGCGAGGAGATTTTTAAGGGTTGTTCAGGGTAGCTACGGCATTTCCAATTGGACTGAGGATGATATAAAAGGCGTACAAATCCCTGGAGATGTGCTCATTAGACATTTAAACTTATTGGAAAACGGAAGTGCGTTCGGCTACAATCCTTAAATTTAAAATACAAATCAATTAAACAATTAAACAATTATTCAATAAATTATTAATAAAACTCTATATTTGAAAAATCAAAACTTAACAAAAATGTCGCGCAATCAGTTGCCAGATTCATCCTCATCGCCCCCCATTAGGTAAAATATTTAAATAAAAATAGTGAAAAAAAGGGTTTAGTGTATTTTTTATGAGGCAAAAGAAGTGAAACAATTATATAGATATTTTAATATTTAAACTTGTACTATAATAATATTGGAGTTGTCAAGAAGTGCATCTATTTTTTATAAAGCAATTACTTCTCTTTAATCTGCCGTCGGAAAATTTGGTACACAGTTATTTAAAAAAGTATTCTTCCCATTTAGTCATTTGCCGTATCACAACTTTGACGATGATCTGATCAACGAGCTGCCCTCCTGCATCTATGCGGGTCAGCATCAAGGTGGAGTCAGCAATGCCGGTGGCGCAGCAGGAGGCCTCTCCGGTGGAGGCGGCGGCAGTGGAAGTGGCTCTGCTCCTGGTGCTGGACTCCGCTTGAGTTCTAACAATTTACGGCACATACAACAACATTATATGCAGCACAATAACGGTAAGAGACTATATAAGGTTTTCCTCTCTAGGCAGCTCTAATTAGAGACTCCTTCGCAGAGAACATGCTGGACTCCTCCACGAACAACAACTCGCTGGTGGGACTCACCTCAAATGGTGCCACGCCCATGATGTGCAACAGTCCCAGTGCCAGCAGCAGCGGTGGCGGAGGAGGTGGACCATCCAATGCGGGACCAGGACCAAACAGTGGAAACTATGGCGCAGCCGCTGCATCCAGCTACAAGATTCAACGACAACAGGCGAATGTGCGGGAAAGGAAACGCATCCAGAGGTCCGCACCTACTGGGTACACTAAATGGTCTTTTCCATTTCACACTTTACTTTTCATGGCACTCGCATAGCAGTAAACTAATGAGCATTCCCCTCTCTCTCTTTCTCTCTCTCCCGCTTTTCTATGGCGCTTTGCAGTTCCATCAACTCCGCCTTCGATGAGTTGCGTGTTCATGTGCCCACATTCCCGTATGAGAAGCGCCTCAGCAAGATCGACACACTGCGTCTGGCCATCGCCTACATATCCCTGCTGCGAGAGGTTCTGCAGACAGACTACGATCCGCTGACCTATGTGGAGAAGTGTCTGCGGGGCGAGATCAAAGCTGATCGCGCCAATTGGAATACGAGTGACTTGACAGCGCGTCTCTCCTGGATCAACTGGGAGAACCTGGGTGTACATCCAGGACGCCGCACTCTACTCACCTCTCTCGCATTGTCCTCGGAGCCCATGTGCGGTGCCCACTGTGGCATGCCATAAATAGATTTGCAACAATCATTTGCCACCATCCAGCTGAGCTGGAGAAATCATTGTGCAACGTAGGAACCATTCGAAATGAGATTCCCAGTGAGATTCCAATTTGAAATTCATTTAAAGTGAGTGCGATTTATAAAGAACAACTCGAATAATATAGAATAATACTTTATATAGTATATCAATTAATATAACTATATTGACAAGTAGTTCATAATCAAATTATAAACATAATTACAAAATATCATACATAATAATAATATAATATAATTCAAACAAGCTTCATAAAGTATGCTAAGATAATACTACGAAATGGTGAAGAAATTGTTTGCAATTCCAAAACAAAAGTAAAGATCAACAAATATTGCTGTTAAACTAAGCCTCTTCTTAAATCTCCGTCTTCCCTTGATGTTCCACAAATTATAATAAAATATTTAATCCAATGATAAAGACAGTTGAGTGTTTTTTCAAGTTTCTAACAAATAGCAGTATATATTTATTTAAAAAGCAAACGAGGACACATTGTAGCATTGTTCTAAGACTTGTTCTTGTGTGTTTCTGTTTGTTCGCTGGTTCGTTAGGATAGTTTTAGTTAGGTTTCTTAAGCCTTTAGCCTGCAAGGCGTGTTAACAAATCAATTCCTCAAATTATATTTCAGGAAACACGTATATATATAGTGTAGACAGTGAGTATTACTAGCTTCATTGACGAAACAATAAACAGTATATATAGTAAATAGTTACAGTGAATTCTCTCTCTCTCTCTCTCTGTTCTTTGTTGGTTTGTACATATAGCGAGCGAGTAACAGTTATAGGCGTTTGCAACAATATAACAATTAAAAAAGCCTTCTATAAAACTCATACACCCACGTATATATATGTGTATGTATGTATAGTATACATTAGCTAGCGACTATAAAATAAATACTTCATTGATCAACAAGAAAATCGAGAACATAAAGGACATAGATAAAAAACGGAAGATCTAGTCTTTTGTATGCGCATATATATATATATGGTATATATGTGTGTATATGGGTCGTGTATAAGTGTATTTTGGCAACAACTACAACTACTGCACATATAAATATGTTGAATAATTTGGAATTTGACTTTGGTATCATATTAAGTTTGTTTTCTGTCTCGAATAATACTCAAAATGCATTGGCTACAATGAGGCTATACACAATACACACAAATAAATGTTTACATAATATAAATACACAAATACACATATGGTAAATACGTTGCTATAACTATACGCATTGGACACATTTAAGCTACATCTCTAATAATTGAATTTTACGATTGCTTCTTTTCATTTTGTTCTAGTTTCATTTGGGTATTTTATCTCTATCTTCTTCTGCCTCTTGTTCTTTACTTGTTTGTCTTTAATTTGTTTTCTGATCTCCTCTTTCTTTGCTTAGTTCCCATTTAGCGGCAGGGAGACTTTGCGTAAGCTCTCCAGCTCGCTGCGTTTCAAACGCAACGAGAACATGGCCTTTATAAAGCTATGGCAGTCAGTTACAATGCTATCCTGTATCATCGTATCGCGAAACAGATTGGCCAGCGCAGCTATATCCTCGCAGCCCAGAATGCTGTTCTTGTGTGTGGTAAACATGGCCAAGGCAGCACGGAATACAATCTGCAAAAGAAAGATAGAGAGAACACAGATGAGTCTTCAATTCTCTAGGGATATATCATCCACTCACCTTATAGCCCTCGGCGAACACACAATCCCAAATGCGCAGCACTGTTTCTACGGGCAGCACCTCAGCGAATATGCAAATGAACCACTTGCTGGCTATCACCGCATAGGGCAAACCTGCGAAAATCAAATCAATCATGAATAATTAATATCAATTATTAATTACTCTGGCCGTTATCGCTGCTTACCCAAGTTCTCCACATGTCGATTGACCGCGGGCATTCTCCTAATGATCATTTCGCGAAACACGGCCAAGTCTCGCAACAAGTTGGTCATCTGATGCGAATGATACTGCGGCACAATATTCTCCACAATGTGCTTGAGCAACCAAAAGGATTTCTCCTCATCGTCAGTGACAATGAGCAGCAGCCCCGCAATATAGTTGAGGCCCTGACAATAGCCAACGTCCCGATTGTGATGGGCGTAGGCGCACAATATGTTAAACAGTCGATCCTTTTTGGCATCGAAGTGAATATTGTCGGGAAAAGTACGAGGTAGATCGATTGATATGGAATCACTGATTTCCTTGTTGAAATGTTCGATATTCAATAAACTATTATACAGATTGGGATTTTGTTTTCTCGCCAACTCAGCTCCAGTGATTCTCATCCACACATCGCCGCGAAACGGAGCGGGTATACCCTTTCTTATGTATCGCTTCAACTGCGGACTCAGCTGCGTGAGATCTGGATCCTGTTGCAATATAGCCTCCCATTTGATGCGACGTCGCGTCAATGTTCTTAAGTAACCATCCATGAATTTGCCGTAGTTCGTATAGTCGAACTTGTCGCCGCGCTTGAAGCCGTACTCGTCGACATCGCTGCAAGCAAGCGAATTTATATGTAGAGCACACTGTATTAGTATTATAAATAAAGTTATACATAATCTTTCCTTTAGAAATTATGGGGGCAGTGCGGTGCACAAACGATATGAGCTTAAAGAGTACGTCAATAAAAGTGACGACGCCTTCAATGTCAGAGCGAACTTTGAAAGGAAGTGCATGTTTCAACATTTTTGGAATCGGCAGATTTGTTTACTTTATAATAGGACTAACAAACATACAATTGTTTCGAATTGATAGTTGTGTATAAAATAAATGAAGTTTCACTGCCATGGGAATTGTTTAGTGAAGCATTAAGTTCTGCATGAATCACTCAGCTCAGACACGTACTTTCCTACCGAGGGCATTAGCTATGCAGCACATAAATAATATACCCAGTTACTCCTCTTGATGTTACATACCTAAACTTGGAATCTGCGGTCGCTTCCATATGAAATTATGACTAGTATTATTGCTCAGCTTAAAGTTTAAATGTTTCGACGGCCCTTTTATTAATATTAGTTAGTCAGTTATCGTTGTTGTTGCTTCTGTTGCTTGTGTTCGTCGCTTTTGTTGTTGTTGTTTTTGGTTCATGGCCCCCATTAATTGCTTTTTAGTATTTTGTGCACGTCTCGATGCTTCCGTCTCTCAACTTCAACTCCACCTGCAACAGTAGAACGATGAAATATATATGTTATTTAGAATCGAATTTATTTAAAACCCACCTACTTTACGCTGCGTGTGTCCTTGAGAATTGCCTTGTTGCTGCTGTTGCTGGCATTTATGTTGTTGTAGGTGATTTTAGCGCGCCTCGAGGCGCTGATAACATTACAATAAGCAAAGCAAGAGTGGGCGGTGGGTGGTGGTAGGTGATTGTGGAAATCTATTATCAGCCCACACACGCACGAGTCTGCTTTCACTTATTATTTATAAATTATTGCATATATATATTAGATTATAGCACACCGGTATTATTTTTGCTATTCACGTTTTTCATTTGGCTTTATTTACGTTAGTTTTTCATCTCCTTTTGCATTTTTTATCGCCAATGTTAACGTAATGTTAGCACATGTTATTGCTCAATGAATTTAACTTTGTTGATTATTTACAGTTATAAGATGCTGGCTCTTACGTTTTAGCCTTGTGCCGAATACTTTCTCGCCCTTGGTGCCATATTTATATCCTAAGATAGCTGGATTATTTCATTATTTGTCTAATTTAGTTTTCTCGCAAGTCGCGAGAACTGCTAAACCACAACACAACTGTGTCTGCTTCTTCTTGTGAAAGTTGGAATGGTCACCCTAGGAACGATTTTAACATTGAACGCAAATGTTATTTACAGCGTGTGTCAAGATATATACTTCAACTTAAATATTATTTGTATTGTTTTAATTATTTAATTAGTAATTTTAATTATGTTATGCAGTTTACTCCAGCTAAAAGCGAAACAAGTAAACTTATTTTTTGCGCGCAAATTGACATAAATTTAATTTTTGCTATCGATAACTGTGTCACAGCGTTGCCAGATGTGGTCCATTCACAAAACAGCTGGCAGGCTGCCACCGTCAAGCAATCGTCTCGTGCCACTGACACATTATGCAATGTATCAAACAAATTGAGGTATTTAGTAATTATTGTACATTTCAATCTTTTGTACTTAAATTTGTAGTCATTTAACTAACTTGATAAATTTGAAGGCACTTCAAAACGTTTCTACCTAGGATAGCAACATATATAACAAACAGAATGTTACGCCAAGCATCTCTATTGGCTGCAGGAGTCGTGGCAAGCAACCCGGCAGCACCTAAGCCTCAGCTACAAAGCCAGGAAGTGGATGCGTTGGTGTGCAGGCCCAGCGAATTGCCCATCTATGGTTCGATTCGTCCTCCGAAGTAAGTAATTGTCATAGTTATCCTTGCAATATATTGTTAAATGCATCTTACCCATAGACCTAAGGCCCATAAAATTGAGCCATCACAGGAAAATGCCCTGTATGGTAATCTAGAGAAAGGAGTGCGCCAGATGCGTCACGAGTTGAAGCGCGTGGGAAACGAGCTTGCCGATAGAACTAGCATTGTGTCCGAATACTATCAAACGGCCAAGGCGCACACACAACGCTCCATTGACTTCCTGAACGAGCCACAGAACTCGATGCATCGCAGTGGAGCCATTGTAATAGGCGGTTTGGCTGGTCTTATATTTGCTGCACGCGGTGGTGTCATAAAGAAGGTCACTTACACGACAATCGGTGCTGGCACTGTTGCATCACTGTGTTATCCCAGGCAGGCGGAGGAGAATGCACGCATTGTTCTTTACGAGGGTCGCAAGATCTTTGCTGTCGCCTATAACTTTGTTAAGGGGGTCAAGCCCGGCGATGAACAGACCGTGGAACCTTTCAAAAACTTCCCAACAACAGCACAGGACTTGAAGCACATCGCCCTTGATCTCTACGACGAGGCCGTTGAGACGTTGTTTCCAAAAAAGAAGTAGTCACCTAACTTAGCGAACGATATTCGATAAAAAGAATAAAGAGACAAGCAACTTTTAACGATTATCTGACAGTTTTACGCGAAATCAAAACGCTATCCGTGTTTCAACAATGAAACAAGAAACTTGTAAATGTGTTTTGTGGGCTATGTGCAAAATCTAATCAAGATGAGAATACGGCTACCATATATTCTAAAGATGTATAAGGATTGTTACACTTGTATTTGGTTTATATTATATTAGATCTGCATTCTGTGTGAACACTTTACTATGTTAAAATCTCCCGAGATTATTTAAATCTTAATCTGAAGTTTCTTTTTACATCATTCAATTAATTCTGCAACTTGTCACTCGCGGAGCAAGTGAAATCGGCTTCGTCTTAAGACTTTCCATGTCCGCCCGCTTCTCAGTCTCTTTATTGACGTCGGGCCCATCAACTCATCCATCCCCGTGTGTGTGTGCGAATCGATTGTGCCAATCATTCCAATGAGCCCTCAGGCGGAACATGGCGCTGACTAAAAAGTTAATGAATGGAATCGAAAATTGCCGCTGTGGCTGCGACTGCGGCTTCTTCTGCCGTTAGCCAACCCGCTGCAATTGTTCAGCGAGTACATCGTGGGTACATCGTTTACGCACTTGACATGGAAGCTGAAGCCGAAGCCAAGTCAAGTTCGGCTACGCTCCAGTCGATTCAAGCGATTCAACTCAAGATTGTAATAATGATGATGCATAATTGCCGCACAGCGAGGGCAGATCGATTCGTTTTCAGGTGAAGCAAGTGAAAACAGAAAAGGGAAACTGAATTCTTGAAGTTAGGTAATTTAAAAATTGTGTATACATTTTTGTGTGGAAAGGGTACCCCTGTGATGAAGCTTTTCATAGAGACTTTGACTTATTGTAAAATACTAAAGATCAATCGATAATCTGGAAATATTGCGAACTCGTTTGTTTGTTTTCCCACCCACCTTAACTCGATAAACAAAAAATACTTTACTCTGTCAATTTTACAATATTTTCAATAGATTTATTTGAGCTCATCTTTATAAATAAACTTGTTCTTTGGGCAAGATACAACATTGTGATGTTTGTATGCGATTTCTATTTAAATATATGTGTATCATACATACATATAATCGATTTAGTTAATTGTTAAATATGCCTAAACTAAAATTACCAACAACTGCACTATGAAGATGACTTTATGTTCGATTCGCCGATCTATATATGGGGTATATAGATCTATATATCATGAAGTACGATTTGCATAAACTCGAAGAAGAAACTTAAGATCAGCCTACAAACAATTCTCGCTACACTACATATTATCGGGACTTGACTATGTGTGGGCGAAGGAGGGGGCAATGGGGTAGGCGTGGCAATTGCGCAAATTAATAAAATTGAAGCTAACTACGCTTAAGATTCGTTTTAAAGTAAAATCACACAAACTTAAAGAGATAAGCTAATAAATTAAAACAATAACAAGAGTCGAGCACATTCGCGTGCTCCGGTGCTCATTCTATCCGCATCCATATCGGTATCCGAATCCGCGTATCCAGTTCCTGATTATCATCATCATCATGTGGGATAGACCCTCTCATCTGACGTGCTCCAGTATCCAGGGCACGAACTTGGAGATGCGCGTGCACACACCGGGCAGATTGGCCTCGGCGCATCCGATGCCCCACGAGATGATGCCGGCCAGAAAGAAGCGTCCGTCCTGGGACTTGGCCTACAACAAAGTGCATCCAGTTAAGTTACTAAACTGCACCGGGTACTAATCACTGTTTAATTACCTGCAGCGGACCACCTGAGTCACCCTGGCAGGAGTCCTGGCCGCCAGTCTCGTAGCCTGCACAGAGAAAAATGTCCGGTATGAACTCCTGGCGTCCTGCGCGCAGAAACATCGACTTGCAGTTGTCGTTGCTCACAATGGGCACCGACACCTAATTGCAGTCAGAGAGGGGGGGGAAGTGGGTGAGTCATTGTCAGGCTAGTAAGATAGGGGGCACTTACCTCCTGCAGCACTGAGGGCAGAGTACCGCCCTCGCTGAGCCGACCCCAGCCAGTGACCGTGGCATTCATGCCAATCAGCAGACTCTCCGTTTCGGGCAGGCAAATGGGGCTGACATGCGGCGCAAATTCGAGCGGTTGCTCCAGCTTGACCAGTGCCAGATCGTATTCGTATGTGAAGAAGTTGTACTTCGGGTGCACCACCTTCTTGGCCACGCCGCGTTCGATGTATGGCAGCTGCTCCTGCACATGTGAGAAATCGTATTCGCCCACGCGTATGCGTATCTGCGAGATAAGTAAGCTGCAGAGGGAGAGAGAGAGGAGGGAAGAGGAAGATGGCAGGTTATATGGGCAGTTCTATGGCTGCATCGCATTGCTCTGCGCACTACTCACTCGTCCACACAGTGCCCCGCCGTGGCTATCCAGTTCTCGTTAATCAAAGCGCCACCGCAACGATGGGTGCTGGAGAAGCCAAAGAACGAGGTGCGTCGCACAGACACCTGCCAGGGCCAACGACCGAAGGCCGCGCTCTTGCCGCCCACAATACGCGTCTCGGGCCGCGTCAGCATTGGCACACCGCACTCTGCATACAGTGAGCAAAAATGTTGGATTACTTTTGGGAATCAATTAAAGTTGCAATGACCTTAGACCTTAAGAGAGTTTGGGATAGACACCTAACAAAACTAGATAGGGTTAGACCTAATTAACCCCAGCAAATGCAGAGAATCAACAAATCTACTGGGTTAAGGGTTCCG
Organism: Zaprionus davidi; assembly: GCA_018903715.1. Taxonomy (NCBI): domain Eukaryota; kingdom Metazoa; phylum Arthropoda; class Insecta; order Diptera; family Drosophilidae; genus Zaprionus; species Zaprionus davidi. The sequence goes on from JAEIGL010000003.1 coordinate 8,941,892, forward strand.
TTTCGATCTTGGATGGGGAGCCCTAGACCCAAAAAAATGTTTAGCCTGACATTTTATAATTGAAATAACCAATAACCAACTACAATCAACGACTCTACTCTATAGGGTTTAGAATCGATAGAGGTTAGAATAACTCTATCTAAGCAAAAGCACAGATCAATAGGGGTTGAGATAAGTAGCTCTAGGATGTAATGGACTAGCTTTAACGAACAGGTTGGGATACCCTTAGGCTCCCTAATAAACAGGGTTACTCTTAGTTTCTTCTTCTCAGTTATTTAAGAGCAGATAATCAAAATACGTTGGGATAACCTTAAACTATCCTACCACTCAAGTTTGGGATGAAGTTCCCTTGTCAGCAGAATTTCAGAATAAAGCTAGGCTAGACTTTACTGAATGGGGAGTTTCCATAACTATAACACTCGACTGCGTGACCAACAAAATATACAAGGTTGAGGTAGACTCTAAACTTTCTATGTCCAACTATGTTATACTCGTATGTGTGGTTTCTCTAAGTGTACTTGCCACAGGGCGTGGTTGTATTCCGTACTTACCGCTGCGTGCAGCCGAAATAGTCTTCACATGGCCCAGCATCGAGCTGGAGCTCGTGCCTAGACCCGTGCCGGCATCGTGTGTGGAGGAGCCCGTTATCTCATTGGACTCAATGCCCGCCGTGGCCGGCTGTGTGGGCAGTTGGGCGGCCGTTGGACGCGGGCTGGGGAAGCCGGGACTGCCTGGTCGGGACGTTGACATCGATGCTACTGATTCCGATGCCGCTGCCGCTGCCACAGCTGTTGTTGTTGTTGTGCTGCCCGAGGTGGGTTGTTGATAGGGCTTAGTGGGCCTTCTTGTTGTTGTTGTAGTTGTTGTCGTTGTCGTCGTTGTTGTTGTTGTTGACGTTGTCTTCGTAGTCGTTGCTGTTGGCGTTGAAGAGGACGACGACGATGACGACGAGGCGGCTAATGATGTGGCCGGCGACAGCTGCAAGGTAGCCAAAAGTGGTAAACATTATGCTAATAGTTCAGGCCAAGCACAGCTCGAAATATTTCACATGCAAAGAATCAATTTTTCATTCCTGCGCTAAATCTCAGTGGAGCCACAGCACAGAGAGAGAGAGCACAGGTCGCCAAGGCGACGAGCGCACACTCTCCACTCTGCGACGCACTACACATTGGCCTTGCCTGCCTTGTGCCAGCCAGCTGTGGCTTGGCCCATACCCTATAAGATGCCAGCACACACCCCAGAGACGCGACGAGGTCGAACAAATCTTCCATCTTTGTGCAAACAATAAAATGTCCCCCAAGGCAAGGAGTCCGAGACGGAGCTCCGATCGAGGAGTAAATGACCTCGTCGCTGGCTCGTTCGCTCGCTCGTTTGTTTCGCTTTCGACATCAATGGATCACACATAGCGCGAGCATGCGGAATGCTGCAGACTGAGCTGAGCTGAGCTGGGCGGAACGTAACGGGAGGGGAGAATATTTACATACCTGCGGCCTGGTGGGCTTCGGTTTGGGCTTGGGCTTGGGCTGCGGCTGCGGCTGCATCGCTGTCGTTGACGACGACGTCGTCGACGTTGGCGTTGGCGGCGGCGGTGGACGCTCGTAGACAATCGGCTTCTTTGTGGGTTTCGGCGGTTTCGTGGGACGCTGCTGCGGCGCTGGCAAATTGACGATGCCCGGCTTGGTCCAGCCGGTGGGTCGCGGCTTGGTAATGAAGCTGGGCTCGGTGGTCATCTGCCAGTGATGCTGCTGCGCCGCCTGCTGCTGTTGCTGCGTTGATGTATGCCAAATGCTATCTGTAGGCAGAGGGGAAGGTAAAGGTGGATATAGAGGTGGATACAGCGAAAGAGGGAGAGGGGAAGGTAGAGGTTGATGAAGAGATAGAGGTGAGGTAGAGGTGGATAAAGAGATGGAGGTGGATAAAGAGGTAGCGGTAGAGGTAGAGGTAGAGGTAGAAGTAGAGGTAGAGGTAGAGGTAGAGGTAGAGGTAGAGGTAGAGGTAGAGGTAGAGGTAGAGGTAGAGGTAGAGGTAGAGGTAGGGTGGAGGTAGGGGTAGAGGTAGGGGTAGAGGTAGAGGTAGAGGTAGGGGTGGGAGGTAGGGGTGGGGAGGGGGGTAGGGGTAGGGGTAGGGGTAGAGGTAGAGGTAGAGGTAGAGGTAGAGGTAGAGGTAGAGGTAGAGGTAGAGGTAGAGGTAGAGGTAGAGGTAGAGGTAGAGGTAGAGGTAGAGGTAGAGGTAGAGGTAGAGGTAGAGGTAGAGGTAGAGGTAGAGGTAGAGGTAGAGGTAGAGGTAGGGCAAGGGTGAGAAAGGAAGGAGGGAGAATAAGTCAGCAGAACAATGGAGCAGGCGCCAGGCGATATACTCACTGGAGCTGGCCGTGGCCTGACTCGCCGCACTCAGCAGATCCGGGGAGTACGTCGGCTTGGGATGCGGCCGCGACAAGGGACCCTGATGATGTGGCCCGGACGGGCGTATGACCAGGGTGCCTGCACCATGTGGACGCTCAATGGTCGTCATGCCACTGCAAAGCAAAGGGTTGTTAGCAACAATGAATATTCAACTTGGTCTCAGCTCGCAGGCCACCCACCTGATCAGAGGCTTGTGAGGCTGTGCTGGAGGTCGCGGCCTCAGCGTTAGCGGCTTGGTGGGTCGCGTATACGCGAATGCAGTCTGCGGCAGCACAATGTTGTCCGTGTAGTTGTGGGCACAGCAGGAGCCGAACATGAACGAATCGACGCACATGCCCACGTGCTGCCCCTCGGACTTGATGCACTCCCAGACGAACATGCAGGTGCCCTCGACGCGGCCAAAGGAGCAGGGCTTCGGGCTGATCTTGTAGTTGTGACTGCGTTGCAGATCCGCCGTCGTATAGTAACCGTCCAGGCGATGCGGACTGCGATAGAAGTTGGCCAGGGATGTGTCGCCATCGCCATCGCCAGCTCGATTGCTGTCGCCTTCGTTGGAGAACGACGCCGTGTCGTAGTCGAAATTATTGCTACTGCTGCTTCTGCTGGCGATGCCGATATCCGGCGGAGTTATGAGTGCCCCATGGGCTGTGGGCAGCGTGGGCGTGGCCAGGCAATTGACTAAGATTAAGGCTAGTAATACTTCTAGTATTTGGTGTCTCCGGCTGCTGCACGCGGCTATCGCTGCAGTTGCTCGCTTGACTAGCCAACGCTGTTGGGGCCACATCTTCGGCACGGCGAAACTGCAAAGGCAGAGAGAAAGAGAGAGGGAGATTGAGTAAGAGATAGAAAGAGAGAAAGAGGGGAGTAAGAAGTGCAGAGCAATTTGGCATTAGACTCAACTTGTTCGCCTGCCGGAACTGCAGCAGAACTTCATGTTACACTTGTCCACTGCTCCTCCTCCCCTCCCCCCTCTATGTGTTTGTTCTACGCTGTGTGCTCCCTACTAATTAAGTGCACTTGTCGCCATGTTTCGGACCCCAAAAACAAGTGCAACTGTGACTGAGACTAAAAAACGGGCACGTCGCCTCAGCGATTTCTACTCTTTATGAGTTGTTGTTGCTGCTGTTGTGGTTGCTGCTGCAGTCACAGCTGTTGCAGGCAGGCACAAGCAGCGGCAGCGGCAACCAGTGACTGGTTTAATTGCAACTTTTCACTTTTGCCTCATAATCAGTTTTTGTGCAACACAAAAATACAAAAAAAAAAACAAATGAAGAAAAAAATTTATTGTAACCACACGAATATGTTTTACACAGAGCGACGACACATGCTACAATTAATAATGCCGCATGCCCCCAGCCGAAGAGAGTGCCTCAGCTGCCGTCAGCTAGCAGGCACATGCCACATGCCGCATGCCTTATGCAGCCAGGCCTCAAGTCGGACTGCAAGTTGGGGCCACGAGCTCATCAAAGCGGAATCATTTCGAAAATTTAATTAAAGTTTACTTAATTTTACACACAGACACACATACATGCCTATATAACACATATACAATATCTGCACAGATCAAATGAGCTGTTTGCGCTACAAAAGACAGCAACAACAACAGCCACTAGCAACCATATTGCAACCTAAACTGGTAGCACACTAAGCTCACCCCCTCCCTTCCCCCTTTCCCCTGTTGCAGTTCCTCCTCTTACCATGTTGACAACTTACCTGTGTCTGTGTCTGATTAAAGTTGCTTGCTTCATCGGTAACGTGCCAGGCGCATGTCTATGCGGAGAGAAAGAGAGACAAGAATAAGAAGCAGATGAGAAGAAGCAAAAGATTTTCTTGTTGTCGTTGTTGTTGTTGTTGTTAGTCTTAGCCGGGAGAATGCCGAGTGGAATGTTGCAGGGCTACTATAATTAGTGGATAACCATAAGTACATACTCCATATAACTGAGAGTGGTCATGCATGCGACGACGACGACGACGGCACAAGCCGGCCATGTTGCACGTTCTGTGCAGCCCATCTTCCCCTTCCCTCTGCTCCACCATCTCTGCTGACCGTGTCCAGCACTTGCGACCCACTCAATTGCCTGTCTTTATCGCAGACAGATTACGGTAATATAAGTCGCTGAATAATATCATATTATAATCGCTAGGGTTGTCTGACAACCTAAAGAGTTCTTGCCCTAGGGAAGTACTTAAGATCGGAAAGAGATATCGTATGTAGAGAAATATGTATATAAATATATATTTCATTAAATAGAATTCTACCAAGACCAAGATCAAAGATGCTAAAAATAGTATCATAATTGAAGAAACAATTTTATGTTGATTAGATATAAAAGAGAATTCGATGAGTATTATATATATTTCGATAAATACAGATGCATATAACAAGACTAAATGATCGGGTTGTTTACGGAGATATGGTATAAAATAGTCTATTGCATAAAAGTAATATCTACAGAGAAGGAACATTCACACAAGCCACTCAATATAATAAAATATATATTCAAAGAGTAGATAAATCACTCAACAATATAATCTATCAAGTTAATTTAAATTAGCACAGTAATTCTTATAAAGATACTAGTTTAAAGTATAGTTTATTAAGTGACAATATAAAAACTTCTTCAGATAAATGTAGTCATGAAGAAAATCATTGATTTAAATTAAATCATGATGAATAAATGCACTCAATAATGATATTCAATAAACATACCTATCACGATGCCATAATAATGATGTTCTTCATAATAGAAACCCCTGGCACAAGAATGAAATCAATCAACTTGCATACGAATTTAATAATAACTTGAGCTCACACGCAGCTGTTACCCAATCAGTTTCTTTGTCGACCAAACTTGACCCAATTCTGTGGAAGTAACCTCAGATCATTTACAGTTATTCCCACATGCTAGTAGTTATTCTCTTTGGCTCTGATGCGATCTGATGCCAGAGCAAAATGTGTTGAAATCTCAGTGATTAATAACAATTATTGCAAATTATTTACACACTTGCTGGGTGTGCTTATCTCGGCAACTAAGTATAAAACCCGTTTATCGCACAGTCCATAGTCCTCATCAACTAAATGTCCGGCACTTAAGTCGATGGTAATTACAAATCTCAAAGAGAAACAACAAAAATAAGAGACTGAAACTGGATGCCAACTGCGACGATTTGTGCACGTCATCTGGAGGCAGGTAGCGGGCAGCAGAAGCAGTCGGAGGAGATCAAGATCGAATGAGTTTACGAGTAATTCGACTAGCATTCGATTACCTCGCTCTCTCTCTCTCTTCTCTTCTCTCTCAGTCTCTCCCCATCGCACTCTCTATTTATCAATTGACTGGCAAATGGTTCGCACTTCCATTACGATCGCTCAATGGATTTCCCAAACCGCGACCAAAATACACCGTAATTTTCAGTCTAATAACTTTATTTTGTTTCGAGGATAAGAAATACGTGCGGGCAGGGGAGAGGGGAATGTTGGGCAACTCTGCCACACGCCACATTGAGAGGGCCTGAAACCGTTGCAAATTAATTTCGTTACGTTTTCATTTCCTCAACAAAACGATCAGTTTAGCTGCCATTGTGCTTAGTTTTTACTGTTTCTCAGCTTTTTATGCTCTTGCAGAGGGTATATTGATTGTGGTAAGAAGTGGAAGGCATTGTGGTAGACACAGACGACCGTATTATGTATATATATTCTTGATCCGAATTAGCGATATATAATTTTAGTTTGCTCAGTTTTCAATTATGCTTAGTGAAACTTGGCGAACATACTGTTAATGGATACAGGCTTCATATAAGTTCGAAAGAACTGCATAGGACTTAGGACTATTGATCGTATAGTTTAATACGAATTAGTTGCAGTTCAGTTTTTAATGTATAATAACGAAACTTAACACAAATTACTGTTATTATGTCTTTAATAGACTGAATTATTGACTTATTTCTATCAGTTTTCAATGCATACTAACCAAACTTAATACACATCACTGTTATCATGCTTATAATAGATTTCATAGGAAAAATAGGTTAGAATTTAAGATTTTGTATGAAAACATTTACTGCAACTTAACCATAATTTGAGTGATATATGATGCCCTGCAAAACTGTATACTATTAAATTTAATTGACGAAAGGAATCTTTAAAGTTATGCCGTTGAAGGAAAGGGTATAAAACCTTCGGCATGCCGAATCTTGTCTATCTTTCTTGTTACAGCTTCTGTTTCTGCTTTCTTTGGCTTTTATTTTTGGTTTTCGGTTTTCGGACAAAAAGGGTAATTACCCCGTTTAAACGGCCTGAGAACAGAAGCAGCCGCGGCAGCGACTAATGACTGTCTTTGGCAGCTCAAGACCAAGACGAGTAGCCGACGCCGTCGACGACTGACAAACGATGGCAATGGGCGAATGCGGAGGCAGCCTTCGCACTGAGAGAGTGCACGTTGCAAGTGATGGCAAGTGGCAGGTGGCAAGTCGAAGCCAAGCCAAAGGCCAAATCATTTTGTATTACAAAAGTGCCCAAGCTGACAAACTGACGAAGCCAAGACTCAGTCAGCAATAAGCGAACTCGTGCTGCAACAGCAACTGCAGCAACAACTATAGTAGTTGAAGCGTAATTGTAATAACAATTGCGCAATTTGCGTCAGTCAGGCGGCGCTGGCTGTTGCAACAGTTGCAACACTGTGGCAAGTTCGTCGATACGCCGTGTGGCGTGTGATAAAGTGCGGAAAAGTCACAGTCCGTTTGGCTAAATGTAAATGGGGAAAATACAACTAAAATGCTAAAGCACTTTGGCAGCACCAAGCGCAGGTAAGTGGCAAATGGCAAGTTAGTGATGCTGGCCAGTTGGGCGACAGGCGATCGACAAGCGACGGCACAGATGACAGGCCGCCCAGGCTAATGAAAAAGATAAACAACTGGATCACAAGACCAGCTGCAGCAGCACTAGCAACAGCAACAACAACAATCAAATGCAAACAACAACAACAGCAGCAGTAAGCACGCAACTGGGTTTCGGGCAGGGCCGTAGTGACAGTACCGCGGCGGGCCCTTGTGCAAAACTCCTAGGGGGCCCATACTGTAATTTATTTATTTATTTAAAGTCTACTATAGACAGTCGACTAATTAAAATTTAAAATACTTTGACATTTAATTAAAAGTCAATTACAATTTTATTGTTATTTAAGTTTATTATAATATATGGTATATTTAAATTGATATTGGTCCTGCTTCAAAATGTAGAATATATATCGTATGCATTTTGTATGTATGTTAAGAAAACATTTCACAAACGGAAGAAACATAATCTTATCTATTACATCTTACATATAGCTCGATTTTATATTGGCAAAATCATGAATAGTTTTTGAGAAATCTATATTTCGGGCACTCGAGTGAATATATATTCACTCTATATATTTCCAATCCACTCAATCAATCTTGTCGCATTGTACTTCATAATTATTATACCCATAACCCAGCAGACGTGGCAGACGCCATAAAGTACATATATCTCTGTTCTTGTTCCCTTTTTTACGGTAGCAAGTGGCCCCTGGCAGGCGGGGGCACTTAGTCTGCATACCCCTAGCTGCGGGCCTGTCCTCGTCGCCAGCTTCTCTCTAGCTAAGGCCGACATTAGATAGCACATGTCCATTTTACAAGTCTTCCTCCCTACTTCCCCTCCCTTCTTCCCCCTCTCCCCTTATCAACGTCTTTCATGCTCATCTCGGTGTGCCTCTTCGTCGGCATCTTCTGAGCCGCTTGTCGGGCTTGTTATAATCACTGCGCGTAACGTAAACACAATTTTTGAGTGCTTTGTCCATGCGAGAGCAGCAGCACAGTGAGCAATAGAAGTCAATGTACCTATAAATCAACATCGATATTAATTGGCAAGGGGCAAGGGGTGGCTGCAAGGGGGTAACGAGTTTAGCTGTGGAATGCGTACGATAATCTAGAGCAGACCCAAAAGTGGGCGTGGCTAAGGCAAGATTTCTCAAACTGTGTGCAGTAACTGATGGTTGACACTGTTCTGGCGCTAAAGTCACCCGAAACGGGGCACATTAATCACACATACGCAACGTCGGCCGACTTTGAATGCCACAAGCAAAACAAATACTGAGGAGAGGGAGGGAAAGAGAGAGAGAGAGAGGGAGAGGAGTTTGCTTAAGCTGTTTAGGTGTCACAGTGCGGGCCACAAGCATAAATCACTCTGTCTCAGGCTAATGGCCCAGCCCGTGCTATGCAGCTTGCACTTGAACCTTTGACTGCACCAGACCCAGACCCAGAGCCAGAGCTAGACTCAGACCAGGCCAGAGCAAGCCAATGCCCCGAGCTGAGTTGTTATTGTTGTCCCTCTGTTTGTTTATGTTTTTTTCTCTTTTGGTTTTCAGCTACGTTTTTCCTCATTTAGAGCGACCCCGTCGGAACCTTTTGCCTTGTTCCCATTGTCCAAATATTTGCTTTTCCCCGGTGCCGGTGCCGGGGACGGGAGGCAGAGCAGCATGACGCAGCGACTTTTAAGGTCGGCGTTCTCGAGCTCTTTTTCATAATTAATTTGGATTTGGCTCCCAGGCCCAGATTGGCCTAGCGGCCGAGCGCACTACTCTGAATAATTCTAATGCCATTCTCCATATCATAACGGTCGCACCTGTCTCAGTGTAACCCGAAGACAAAGGCGAAAAATGTCTAAATCAATCAAGATCAGCGGGACTGCGGAAGTGCTGGGCGAGCACAACACGTGTTCGAATTCAAAAGAAGAAGAAGACGGAGACGGAGAAGAAATAAAAAGCGATAAATGGGAGCCCAGTGATGTGCCGACCACCACTTGGCAAAGTTGCCAGTTGCCAGTTGGCAGTGGGCAGTTGGCACAGTTGAGTCAAGTCAAGTGAAGTGAAATGAAATGAGAGAAAGAAATAAAAATCAAAAACGTGCGGCAATCACTTTTCATTATTATTGAATGCTCCACAAAGCGGACAAAGTGGGCAGGGAAGGTATCGAACAATGAATCGAACGGATTCGAAACTGAGTCGAGGAGCTCCCATTCGTGAGTGTGACATTTCGACAGATTGAAAGTGAAAATCTTCGAACAAAATAAACGTCTTTAAATGCTTGTAATGGAAGGGTACGAACTGAAGCGATGACAAGAGATTGGGCAAGGGACAGCAGGGGAAGTAGAGGGGAACTTGTCGTTAATTTGCATGAAATGCACGAAGCTCAGTCGCAACGCACACGCCCCAAGCAGTTTCGGTTTCAGCTCCCAGCCCCAACTCCAGTTACAGTGGGTCAATCAGCATTCACTTGTCTCATTTCAGGCACTTCATCTGTCTAACTAACTGCCTGTCTGCCTGTCTGTCTGTCTGTCTGTCTGTCGATCTGCCTGTCTGCCAGGCAATTGAAAAGGGCCTTCAGGGCTAGAGAGCAGCAGCCTCAGACAGAAGCCGCGTACTTTATGTCTTTATAGCTAGACATAAACTGCAGCAGTCCATACCCAACTGGTTATATCTAACTACTGGGGGATAAATCTAATGAATTGATATTTACTTTTAAATACTATTCACTTTTAATCTGAGTGCACTTCTGAATTGCATCTTAATTCATATCATTTGTAGTCGGGGAGGCGTGTTAATAAACCACTCGACTAATGAATGCGAATAATTATTGGTTTCAAGCTAAATGTTTGTCGGAGATACACAGAGTGTATTAGAGTTTGTGTGTGTGCTCGCGAGTATTCATTCATTCATTTATTCATTCATACTGCCAGCGAATAGATGCATAAACGTGGCTTCAACTGCGCTCGCACTGTTGTCATATTAATTATAGTTTCTACACTCTGCTCGACACAATTGTGATGTCATTGCATGTCAATGGCCTGGCTTAGGTAATGACAAAGCAACAAATACAACAGCAACAACTAAAAGAGCTACAACAACAACAGTCAAGACAACAAAAAATGAAGAAAGTTGTTCTCAGTGCACGCTTTACTTTTGGTCTTACTTTAGTCACGAACTGAACCCACAATTTAAAATGCCACAAAATTCTTTAAAAAAAATTAATAGCTTAGAGTTGTATTATTTTATATTATCTCTTGCACTTGTGATAGTTTTCGTTAAGAACTTAATAATTAAAAGCTAAGTCTGTCGACTTGGAGAGACTTTTATTAGAGTCAAATCAAATCAACGAATTTTGCTGCAATTGCATTTTATGATTAGAGATAAAATAGGAGATTGATATAAAAAATATTTGCAGATACATAATTTTGATCTATAGAAGATACTATCCTTCTATACTGTCCTATCTTCAACTTTATCTTTGGATCATTCCCAAGGTTTAAAATGACCAAGAATATTTATATTTAATTAATACTTTGAATACTGTTGAAGGTAAATATTGTATATTTGAATGAAGTATAAGATATATTTAATGTATTTTTAAAGAAAGCAAACTACAAAATATTCATAAGAATTATTTGGAATTCTAAAAATACCCAATATAAGTATGTACGAGGGTCGTTTGATAAGTCCGTGACTTTTTGAATAAAATATATTTTTTTCGTCAAAGAAGCGTTTTATTTCTCAACATAATCTCCTTTTAGCTCTATACATTTAGTCCAGCGTTTTTCCAATTTTTTTATTCCTTCCAAATAATAGGTTTTCTCAAGGCCCTCAAAATAGTCGTTTGTTTCTGTGATGACCTCTTCATTTGACCCGAATCTCTTACCGCCGAGCCATTTCTTCATGTTTGGAAACAAAAAATAGTCACAGGGGCTAAATCTGGAGAATATGCTGGATGGGGTAGCAGTTCGTAGCCCAATTTATGAAATTTTGCCATGCTGACTACACACGTGTGCACCCGTGCATTGTCCTGATGGAACAGCACTTTTTTTTCGCCAAATGCGGTCGTTTCTGCTTCAAATCAATATCGAATCTGTCCAAAAGCTCTGAATAATATTCGCCGGTGATCGTTTTACCCTTTTCAAGGTAATCGATGTGAATGATACCTTGTGCATCCCAAAAAACTGTGGCCATGACCTTGTTGGCCGACAGACCCACCTTGGCCTTCTTTGGTGCACGTTCACCCGGAGAAACCCACTGTCTTGATTGTTCTTTGGTCTCTGGTGTGGTGTGGTGGATCCATGTTTCGTCTACGGTAACGAAACGGCGCAAAAATTCGTTTGGATTGCGGTTGAACATCGCCAAACACTCCTTTGAAATGGTCACACGGTTGCGCTTATGGTCGTGTGTGAGCAATCGCGGCACCCATTGCGCGGAAAGCTTTTTCATGTCCAAATATTCATGTAAAATGTGATGTACCCGTTCAGTTGAGATGCCTACAGCCTCAGCTACCTCACGCACTTTCATTCTCCGATCATCCAATATCATTCCATGGATTTTGTCGACGATTTCTGGCATGACGACCTCTTTTGGGCGACCTGAACGTTCGGCATCACTTGTACTGGTACGACCACAACGGAACTCAATAAACCATTTCTTAACCATTGAAATTGATGGTGCAGAGTCCCCATAATATTTATCAAGTCTTTCCTTGGTTTCGGTGATGGATTTTTTACGCAAAAAATAATGCTTAATTAGCACACGAAATTCACTTTTTTCCATTTTCGTTAAAATTCACGAGATCGTCTGCTTTCAATGCCTATAAAACGCAAACCAAAAAACGCAGCTTTCTCAAAATTTTACAGTCAGCTGTTAATCGATAACTGCTGACAGGAGCAGTGTTGTATTTAGAGCAGGTGCGCGGCAAATACAAAAAGTCACGGACTTATCAAACGACCCTCGTAACTTAGGTTTATTTCTGATAAATATTTTTAACTAGGTCTTAAAACAGATACTCAAATATAAGTGCCTTTTTTAGAAGGGAAACTACAAAATATTTGTAAGAAATGTTTAGAAATATACCTAATATGGGTTAATAGCCATATATAGGTTATTTTACATAGCTCTACGTTAACTAGGTTCTAAAAAAGTCTAACTAGGTCTTTTAGAAAGAAGACAACAAAATATTCCTAAGACATATTTGAAATACTCAAAACTTCGAATAGTTTGTTGATGTAATTTGACATACCTTGTAAGTCTACAAAAAGATACTCAAATAGATCTCTTTTTATATTCTTAAGCAGTATTTGAAATACTTGCCAATATGTGTATTTAATATAGGTTAATTCCACACAAGTCTCTTTTAACTAGGTATTGAGACCGAAACCATTTGATTTGTTTGTACATTTTCGATTCCAGGGGCATCGCATCTGCGAATACTTAACGCGAATTCGGGCAAATAGTTAAGCATTCACTGCGAGTACTTTTTTGACACCCACGCTCAACGCATTCTTCTTACAGCACACCTGTTACACACCTGCCTGGTGATATAACTGTGCAAAGCTGTAGCCAAGGTCTTGAGTAATTTCATAATTATCTCGTCGAAAATGACAGGGAGGAGGCATTTAAATAATTTTGAGCCTGAGCCTTTTTGACAAATGAAATAATGGGAACACAAAATTATATAATAGGCCCCAAGATGGTCACAGTTGTTGCCCGGGCCCGCAATGAGATTCGCCAACACATACAAATCACATATCTCTCTCTCTCTCTCTCTCGTTCCATCTCCATCTGCTTCTCTTGCTGAATTTCGTTGTACGCGCAACTGAATTGGAATTGGAATTGTGTTTTACGATTTTTATGAGGCCCGCGCCTTGATTGCACTCACTGTGTGTGGGGGAGTAATGGCAAAAAGGGTTTGGGAGGAGGGGAGTGGGGAGAGGGAGGAGGGGCGCATTGCAGCAATTATTCTGCTCGATGACTTTCGCTAATAAAACGACAAAGACGAAGCCGGAGCTGGAGCCGGAGCCGGAGACAGTGAAGGCGACACACAGCAAGTCGCAACGACAACGACAACCACGACATCGGGTAAATGTCAGCGATGGCTTCAGGTTTTACTATCGTAATACTGAGATAATCGCGACACACACACACACGCACACACAGTGTGTGTAATTTTATTGCACAATTTTATGGTGCGATCATACAAAGTTATTTGCAAATTAGAATGTCGCGTTGCGTATACGCAGCGTCAGCCACAGCTTTAATTTTATCGAATTATGTTTAAATTTGAAATTACACACTCAGAATGTGCTGGCATTGAAAGGGGGCATTCAACTTGAGTTTTATTAATTTCATTTAAATATTGAATCAATGCCAAAGAAGTTTCACGAAATTTCCCAAGCAGCTTAGTATAATGAGATATAATTTAATAATTTATAATAATGAGATGTAACTTTTGAGTTTGGTATTGAAATTTGACTTGCTGCAGGTATTATGAAGAAGGTTTTCGAAAGAAAGCTGCAAAGGTTTTTAGAAATTATTAAGATGTAAGTGAGAAATGAATGAACTCGTTTGGTTTTTTCAATTGAGACTTAGTTGGGAACTGGGAGAGCCTTCTTCAGCTTCTTCTTCTGGTTATGTGTTTTGCATATTCTATAGATAAATAGTTTGCATTTAAACTTACTAGACTCTGAATTAACGGTAAAGTTGCCAGCCATAAATGGCTGTAATTGGATCGTTGCGTTGCACAGTGAGGTAAAGTTCGCTGCGAATGTCTCTCTCTCTCTCTCTCACTGAACACTTTTTTATTTTTTTCAAACTAGTTTAATGCGATCTGCTGCCGGTTTTCACAGAGTTTAGTTCGGTTTACTTTAGTTATAGTTGGGTTTAGTTTTGAATTGAGTTTCAATGCAATATGCAGAACAATGACCCGTTGCTTTTTAGCGAGCTTATCAAATTAAATTTTCACTGCCTGCCATTTTGGCCGGGAAATTTCTTTAACACGCACTCGCACTTTTCTGGGCCACACACGCACAGTTTACACTCTTTACTCTCCACTCCTCACTCTCCACACTGCGTGCTGTGTTGTTGTTAATTATTTTTCTTCTCGATCGGCACACTTTCCAGCGTTTTCATGGTCGGCCGATAACTGCGTGGATCAAAATCAACTTCAACATAATAATGCCAATCAAATTTTAGTATTTTCTTTCTTTTTTTTACTGCGGTATTTTTAATTTTGTTTGTATTTTCCTTTAATTGATTTTTGAGATATTTGTGGGCGAGTTTATGGGGCGATAACTGCACGCTCACGCCTACAACAACAACAACAGCAATGGAAAGCAACAACAACAGCAGCAACGGACGTTAACAGTGCGTTATAAAAGCACACCAACACTGTTTGGATTTGGGCTCTTAATTAATTTCGTTTATGGATCCCTTTTTTTATGGACTTTGTTTTAATTTTATTGCACAATTTCGAAGATTTTCCAGTAATTCGTTTTCTGTTTTTCTTATTTTGAGTGTTTCTCACTTTGGCACCACAGTGCCGACCAGAAGTTTTGCCTTTCTCTGTCGCATTTCTGAAATAAACAAAAAACGAAAATAAAACAAAGTTATAAACGTTGTAAATTTATGCAAAATAAAAAGAAATAAGACTAATTTAAACTTTTTGGGGTGCAGCCGCGAAATTTAACCCACAAAATCGATGACCCTTTTTTGGTCTTGATACATTTACACCCGATCTCCCAGTTTGGCAATCTTCTGGTAGAAAAAAAATACTTAACTAAAACAAAATTCAAATCGATCGACTAACTAGTTTAGCAGCAGCAGAGGAGCGGGAAGGGGGAGGAAGAAAGGGAGAGGGAACTACTTGAAATACACGAGATGCTTATCGAGACATGCGCGCAACGTTATGGAAATTACGAGGCGAAATTTGGCTAGGTTCAAGCCAAAAAAAGAAATACTAATCGCTGAACGATGATAAGAAAGTGACAGCTAAACATTTTGGCAAACATTAAATCAAATATTGAAATGAACAGTTAGGTTGTTAGGTTTATAAATAGATATCGTATTTCGTTATAATTGGGTATTTATGTGACATTATTGAATTATACACTGAATGAAATGTTAGTAAATGTTACACAGGGTAAAGTTATAAACAATTTCAGGAAATTACCAAATCTAAAATAGAAACTTTAAAAACCGATTGCTCTTTAGAAAACTTCTATGGAGATATGAAAAACTAGACACACTGAAATTGTAACATTGAAACCTTTTATCAACTAATAAATTACTAAATTTCATTCGTTTGATTCATTTGTTTCACATTTTCGTCTAGGTTACTTTTTATAATAATTTTAAATAGTTTGTATGAGTGTATAAGTATGTATAAGTGTATGATTGTCCAAGGTTAAGCGATAAATTAAGTGTATAATAGATAAAGGATTTGAATGGAAAAATATAAAAATTGATTAATTCATTTGTATAAACGTTTTACCGATTAAAACACTTTATAAAATATATGGAAATAAAAAACCACGATTAGATATTCTATTACCAAGACAAAATCAACCAATCGATTGCTAAATTGTATTATCGGAAGAAATTTTTTAAAAAAATACAGAAGATCTTACAGAAGATCTATTCTATGCTACTCGTACAAGACTGAAAAGTCACATGCACAAAGGAATCTGAAGTTCAATAAATTTCTATAATCTAATGCGTATCAAAAGTTGTTACTTCTCCCATACTACTTACAATATTTATAAGAAGTTATTGTCAGTTTTAAATAGGCATAAATTGTGTAATTACGAAACTTTTTCTTAAACAAAATCAAGATAAATGCGCAAACTTTCTGTAAGTGTTTTCTCTTGCTTGATGTGGAAGTTTTCCCTTGACAAACAGAGATTGCTGCCGTTGGCCACAGGCAGCTGTGAGCAGCAAACCACAAGGCACCAAGGCACAGATGGAGGAGCCACAGGGGCCTCTACGGAGCTGCTGCTCATTAAACGTACATTTGCACTTTTTTCGCTTTGCATACGACGTGGAACTTGTCAACAATTAACAATTAACTGGCTCAGTAACTGTTACAGTTAGTAGTATGAGTGTGTAGAGGGGGAGAGGGAAGCGTAGACGAACTGGTTCGTTTCCTAAGTCTTTTGTGCCAAAGTGCTGCCAATTTTTATTGCCAACTTATCGCAACAGAGAGAGAGAAAGAGAGGGCGAGAGAGAGAGCCATGTGCCGTGTGTGGTGGCTGTTCCCACCGAAAAATATCTACGGCATTTTCTCGCTCTTGTTGTTGTTGTTATTGTTGTTGTAGTTCACTTAATGAGTACCGTTAGTCAGGCAACGCATTCAAAGAACAAACAGCAAACGGTTAGTGGCCCCACTGCTGCTGCTGCTGCTGCTGTTGCTACCACTTGCCACTTGCCACAGCCTTCACCTTGTGGCGTCGGCTTGGCCTCAGCTGTTTCAGCTTTAGTTTAGCTGTTAGTTAGCCTTTGTTAGCCTCGCACCACACACTCCCCACACTTGTCGGGTGCTATCAAAACTAATTTATATGCAAATGCAGTTCAAGTGGCCGCAACAAAAGGCGGCAAGAGAACGCGACCGAGTGTTGCCACAGCTGCCACAGTGCGGCTCACTCTCTGCTCGGAATCAGTCTCTCCATTTCTCCCTCTCTCTCTCTCTCTCTCTTTACCTTTCTCCCTCTCCCTCTCGCTCCCTTTATTTTTGTCTCTCTGCAAAATTCTCTCGAATGCGGCATGATTTACCGTAGAGAACAACAAAGAAATTAATTAACTGCTGCAGTGTGTGTGTGTGTTGCACCTAGTCTGTCTGCCTGCCTCTGTGTGCGAGAGAGTGCATTAGCTTTGCAGTTAAATGCTTCACGAGTAACTCGCAGCAGCAGCGGCAGCGGCAGCGGCAGCAGCATCAAGTGACCGCAGCAAGCCTCGCCAAGCCAAGTGCCAAGAGCCAGTCCCGGTCTCAGTTGCAGTTGCAGTTGCAGCGTCGAGTTTGCATTTGACAGCCTGCTGCCTGCGCTGCCTGCTGCATGTGGCAGGCGCAACTTGCTGCAAAAACTGGCTAGCCCGAGACCACAATGCGAGTGTATTAACTCACTTTTGCCTGCCCGCCTGCCTGCCTGCCCTGCTTGTTGTTGTTGCTGCTGCTGCTGCTGTTACTGTTGTTGTTGTGGTGGCAGCGCCCAATGTTAACAAGTGGCAAGTTTGAGTGTGCAACGCGCGCACAGCTGTATGCCACAAATGTGAACTAATTAGTGTGCATGTCGCTGACAGGCTTGCGCCACAGTCACAGTCACCGTGGCAGAGCCAGAGCCAAGCAGGTCATTCGCCTAGCCGGGCGAGAGGTAGCCAGGACTAGCAGGGTAGAGGGGGAGTGGGACAGACAAGCAGGCAGACAAACAGACAGAAAGACAGACAAGCAGACAGGCAAGCAGACAAACAGACAGAAAGACAGACCAGCAGACAGGCAGACAAGTCTCTTAACCTCTCTGTATGCCGATCTGTCTGTCTGTCTCTATCTTTGTCTGTCTGTATCTGCGTCTGTTCGTCCGTCTGTCTGTACTTTCGTCTATGTATCTGTGCTATATGTCTGTCTGTCTGTATGGCTCTCTGTCAGTCACTCTGTCTGTCTGTATGTCTGTCTCCTTGTCTGTCTGTCTGTATTTCTGTCTATCAGTCTGTCAGTCGGTATGTCTGCCTCTTTGTCTATCTCTCTGTCTGTTTCTTGTATGTCTGTCTCTGTATCTATGTCTATCGCTCTGTCTGTCTGCCTGTCTGTCTGTCTCACTCCCTTCGTATGTGTATCTGTCTGTCTCCCTGTCCCTTTGCCTCTCTGTATGTCGATCTGTCTGTCTGTCTGTATTTCTGTCTGCCAGTCTGTCTGTCTGTATGTCTGCCCCTTTGTCTATCTCTCTGTCTGTCTCCCTGTCTGTCTGTCTCTTTATTTATATTTCTGTCTGTCGCTCTGTCTGTCTGCCTGTCTGTCTGTCTCTCTCCCTTCGTACGTCCCTTTGCCTCTCTGTATGTCGATCTGTCTATCTGGCTGTCTCTGCGTCTGTCTATTCATCCGTCTGCACATCTGTTCGTTCTTCAGGGTGTCTGTCTATCTGTCTGTCTTTCTCTCTCTCTGTGTCTGCTGTCTGTCTCCCTGTCTCTTGGTTATCCTTGCTGTCAGCTTTCACGCACAACTCAACTAGTTGCGCCTCCGCTGTTGTTGTTGTTCGGCCGATCAATTTGATTTCTTAATTAGCCGCTGCTCCAGTTGCAGTGTTAATTTCAAAATATCAACGCGTGCCGCCGCCGCCGTTGCCGCCATCATCGTTGCATGCTGCCTCTACTGCTGCCTCTGCGGTGTTGCAATGCGTTGACAGCGAATGCAATTTGAACTTGATGGCCGGCAACGTGACACGCATGTTAAGCAGACACTGCCACAGGCGCAGCACCAAAGCAGGTAACCAGGCAGCCCAGCTAGCACTACTCCCTTTCCCCCCTCTCCCCTTTCCCATTCGATTCCTGACTGCTTCCCCTCACTGCGCAAAGTGAGCTCCGGTTTTGTAACACAGGCGGCACTTTAAATACGCAATTAGTCGTGATTGAGTCGCAAGTTTGTTTAGCCAAACTGGCCAAAAGCAAAAGGTAAAAACGCACACGGCACACACACACACACACGCACACACAACAGCGATAACAGCAAAATTACCTAAAATCGAAGAGAGTGGAAAGAGGAAAACTCTCACTTTTAACAGACTCTAAAAAAATGATTTGATCGTTGATTTTTTCTAAACACAATTTAATATTGAAATTCGATTTGCTTGCTTGCGGATCGATCGATCGATTTCATTTTCAGAAATTTCAGAAATTTATGCGTCTCTTTGATTGATTGCAGTCGCTTCCCCCCAATCTATCTAGCTATCTTTCTATCTAACGTCTATCGCCGCCGGCGGCTTGAAAAAGTGTTACAAAAGTTTAGGCACCTTTTATTTTATAATTTTCTGTGTATTTTTTTTGTTTTTGGGAAACTATTAAGCATCCAGCACGACGCGTTACGTTAGGCGAAAAAATGTTGCTGTTGCTGGGGGTACCGTAAAAACGTTAACGAACGTAAAACGCAAAACGAAGAAACGCAAAACGCCGATCCGATCCGCGATCCGCACTCGTGCGCTGTGTAAAGCAAACTGCGGCCGGCAAAGCCAGAGTCAGCGCATAAAAAAGCCACTTGCCACTTGCCAGATGAAGAGAAGAGCAGGCCAAAGAGAGAAAGAGAGAGAGAGAGAGAGAAGGAGAGAGCTAGAGAGTGGGAGAGCGCGGCAAGCCAAAGAGAGATTTATGATGGACAAGTTTGTGCCTTAAGTCTTTTGTCGAACAGCTGATTGGAACCGCAGCCTGCAGCAGCCTGTGCTCTTAACTTGTGCCATGAATCTGTGCATGTGTGCAACTGTGTGTGTGTGTGTATGTGTAAGGAGTGCTAGTGCTGGGGATGTGTTTACGGTTTGGCGACCTCGACCCCCCAGGCGTGTGATATCTGTGTATATAAATTTTTAGCAACTTTTCTTTCCCAGCTTCACTGCTTGTCGCTGCTTATTTTGCAAGCCACTTGTGGGTGAATCACGCTTGGTCAGCTACACACCACATCGACGGCACTATGAGTCTGCATCACACACAGTCTCGAGAGCCGAGTCCAGTCGAGACTTGTCTCAGTCTCAGTACGATTATTTAATCTGCATATTAACGCATTTGGCCGCCTTAGCGCTGTGCGGTTTCTTTATTGACTCACTTAAGTTTTGTGTCGGCTCTTGGAAGTGGGTCAGTGTTAAAAAGATTTATATATGTTTTGGTTTTCGGTTTTTCGGGGGCTTTCGGCATGAGTTATCAGTGTGTAACGGTTATATAATACAATATTGAGAGTGTGCTGCCCATTGTGCCGTGCAATGAATCACAAACTTGTGTATTGACACCTTGAGATTACGCGGAGATCAATAAGAGTGGGAGGGGAGTAAGGAGGGGATCTCAGCTCAACTATTTCCGCCATTGATAGACGATCGTATTGATACGACATTTGTAAAGCTCGACAATCGATTTGTCGATCGATAAGAGTGGGAGAGTGAAAGAGGGAGAAAGAGATCTCTCTCTCTGTCTCGGTAGGCTGGGATTTTCATGTTAATCATTTGATATTGTGAATAATGGATGCTCAAAGTTTTGTAAATTATTGACTGATCATTGCAGTTCAACGAACCGTTGGCATCGATCACAGATACACTATCTGTGCGAGTATATCTTGCACTTTGGCGAGTTCATTGACAGAACGAGGCGGGCGACGATCATCGTCGTCTATAACTTCTGTGCTACTCTGACATCAGATCGCAATCGACGAGATCATTTGACACTGTCGTCGTCAGAGGCCGATCATAAATCAGATTGTAATTACATATGAGGAGAAGTTGAGAAGTTGTAAATGGATATTTATGTGCGATCGCCTCGAAACGATCTACAACGAATCGTAGTTAGTAATTTGCCCAAAACACAAAACCCAAGCTAACATTCACCTGCACGATTTTTGCCAGAGTGTTTAGCTTTAATTTCGGGGCATCGATGAAAATGAAAGTGTGCGCAAAGTGGCGAAAATTGGCAGAGGGAAAACCTCGCTAAGTGGCAGAGGCAGCGGCAGCAGCAGCGGCAGCATAATGGGTTCTGTCTGGACTTTAAGAATTGATTAATCTCGTGTCGTAAATAACCCAGCTTGCCTTTATATATATATATGTTTATAGTGTATATATAGATAATATTGAAATCTATAAAAAAGGCCATAAATATGCTCATTAAAGTCGCGGCATGGGATTTGTTTTTATATTCACACCAATCAATTTGGCATAAACTTTCGAAGCGAAATGAAGTTCTCGACAACAGATTCCACCTTACTGACCCATAAAACCAAAACGACACAAAGCTCCAGGCGGCTTGAGGGAACTTCGAGGAACGCAGCACGGCGAGAAAAACCGAAACGAAACCGGGGGCCAAACGCAGTTGGCGTCGTCGCGACGCGTCGCTGCTTGAAACTTGATTAATCGTTTACACGTGAATCAAATCGAAGGTAAGAGGAAAACAACAACAGCAACAGCAGCAACAGCAACTGGAAGAAGCGACGTTAATTCAAATTGTAGAAAAAGTCTGGGGTATATTGGCAATTATGCTGCGGCTGATTAGCCATGCCCCATGGCATTAACTGGGCCTGGTCTTGCCACTATCCTGCTGTCAATGTCAACTTGACATTTTGCATAATATGACGGCGAGAGGAAGAGAGAGAGAGAGAGTAGGAAGTGAGGAGCGCGTGCAGTTGGGCCTGGGCCAAAGTGAAAGTCGCATGCAAGATTAATAGGTCGCAATTTGTCATGGGCCTCATCTTGGCCTGCTCTGGCAGCTGTGGCAGCTCTGGCAGATCTTCCGATCTTACCATCTGCAGCTCACACTCATTTTCATTCATTGTAATCGTCGGCTGTCAACAATGCCACAAAAGCGCGTCAAATGACATGTGCGAACTCAATCGATTACCATTTGAGTAGGAAGTGTGCAGAACTTGTCTGCAAGCTGTGGCCGGGGAGAGAAAATCGGAGATGTCTTTAACGTCGTTCGAGTTTCTGTCTCAAGTCTTTTGCGCAAGTTTGTGTCTTAAGTCTTTCGAGTATTTGGTTCCGCCAGCACACGCAGCTAAGGCGACGCGTCGCTTTGGCTTCGTCTTTAGAGTTAGACTTTGGCTGTGCCAAAGGAATGTGGTAATTAATTAAGCCTCGGCAAAGAGCAGCAGCAGCAGCTGTCGAAGAATTTTTCCATTTGTTCCATGTTAACTCGAAGGTTACCGCACACGGTAGCCGGGAAAAGTCGAAGCCATAAAGCCAGGGAGCGTGGTGCGCGGGCGATAGCGATTCACTGGAATCCAAACATTGCATGCATGAAATGAGCGTAATTATTAAGTACGAAGCGAGCGAGAGAGAAGAAGAAGCAGCAGAAGCAGCAGAAGACAAGCAGGAGGAGGAGGCACAGGAGAAGAGTCTCGGGCCACAGGCCGCGGCACTGGCATGTCTTTATTTAATAGTTGTGTAGGTATTTTTCACAGCAATATTGAATTTTCCACACACATATGACATGGGTCAGTAACCCAGAAATGAAAATAACACCTTGCTGCTGCTGCTGCCGGAGCTACTGCTGCCAACTGCCATAAATGCGGACGATCAGCCAGAAGAGGCAGCCAGCCAGCCAGTCAGCCAGCGACTAACCCGATCAAGCAACCATCCAAGCAAGCAAGCAAGCAACTGAGCGACCCCCTCCCGTGCACGTCCATATCTATATATCTCTCTCTAAGCAACTGAGTGCGGAGTAAACGGGAGACAAGAACCTGAACCTGAAACTGAGTTTCTGTTTGAGAGACAAACCTCACTGGCGAAATTTGTTAAACCGCAAAAGAAAATGTTCTTGCAAAAACATAAAACCAAACCAAACTAAAACCTGAAGCGAACTCAGCCCAAAGTGAGCTTAAGGCAACCGCAAAATGTGGCAGACAAAATGTAAATTAAAACAATACTTAAAAATGTAACCCCCATTAGGCAACTGAAGCACCCAAGAACCCCTCAAGACGCCAAAAAGTTGCTGTGGCAAGAACAAACATGATGAACGGGGCGTTGCGTGGGGGGCAACGACTTCCAATTCTCCCAGACATCCATTGTGTTAGACGGTCACAGTCAGTTAACAGTTGGCATTATAATACACATACCGAGCTATATTTTAGAGGTAGTAGACAAGGCAAACAGATTTGAGAACAACTTAGCAAGCATATGAAGAACGAGAGAGATTAGATCGAGCTGAAGTCGCTCGCAGATTAATTTCGAGTGACAAATTACACATAGGAAAAACATAACGGCATAGTCCGATATATTTATGCGAAGATTCCCACCAAGCTGTACCTGTGCCCGGTACTGCTGGGATACTGCCGGGTGCTGCAGGGTACCCAGACGTGCCATGTGCGTGGCACACTACGAGAGTCGCCAGTTGACAGCTTAAATTGAGATTAATTGTGCTAAATTAAGTGAGTGAGAAATTACGAAATTATTGCTGAGTTGCAGTTAGAAACTGCAATCAGTTGCATCAGTTGTAACAGCAGCAGCAGCAACAGCAACCTCAACCTCTGCAGTTCCTTCCTGGAGCTGGTGCTGTCGTTCTCTCGTCTCTCGACCGACAAATTGTCTTGGGCCTCGCTTTTGGCAGCTAATGCTCGCTGCCAGCAGCAAAGGCAGCGCAAATTACAGGTGTGTGTGACTGAGAAGCCAGCACAGGCCCAGATGAGGCCGACGAGGTGTGATAGCATCGCTGAAGGCTGTTGATTTGCTCAAGTGCAGCGGCGCGACTGCGCCAACACCTCACCAGACAGGGCAGACACCAGCCCTACCAGCCCTACCAGGCTACCCAAGCGAAGCTGGCTTGGCTGCAAATGATGTTCAAAAAATAGAAAGTTCCTTAATGTGCCCTATTCGTTATATAATACAAGAAAATCTCTCAGACTCTTTTTCTCTACTCTTTTGAACTATGGAACAAAATGGAAAGTACCTTAATAAAGACGACACTTTATAGAGAAGACAATTAAGTTAATTGAGTTAAAAAGATTTTATTTGTATTAAGATATCAGTAAATGTTCTTTCTTCTTCTGCTCTGTTATTGAGTTATCTTTTCAATAAGTCTTTATTTTATTATAACTGATATTGTTGAAGAGAAGGGAAGAGATTTCTATGTTTTGCAGAATTTGTTTTCTTTCCTTTTACAGTATTGAAATGAAAAAGTTTATTGATAAAGACAACTCTTTCTAGATGTTAATCAATGAAAACTATACTTTACTTATTTTATATTCTCTTTGGACCAAAAACGATGTCAATTTTAAAAGAAATCTTATTTGTAATTATCTTGTTAATAATTTTTTTTAATAAATTTATTTATTATTATAATCATTGAATATTATTGCCTAAGATCTAAGAGATTTATGAGTTTTCAAGATAAGAAATTTGCAATAAACAATCCTAAATAAGCTTTTAAAAGATAACATCTGTGACCAGTTCTTAAATAAAATAGTTTTCGCTTTAGGAAAAATCTTTCTCTTTCTTTCTTGCAATTTTCCCTTTGGAGAAAATCAACTTTGATTTCCACCCAATTTTCAAAGCAAACAAATCGTTAGTGTTAGCGTAGTCGACCTTTGCCACCATCGCGTTACGATTTGTTCAATCAAGTTGCCCCTTTGGCTCGGTTGCGGCATGTTGCATGGTGAGTTTGAAGTGCATCCACCCACAAGGCCTGCGGGTGACACAACAGAAAGCATCCCAGACAGCCTGACTTGGCTTTGAGTTTGGGCTCCATGAGAAGGAGGCGTTTTTCAGCCAGACAGTGGCAGTGGCAAGTTGCAAGTTGCAAGTTTCGAGTTGTAAGGAACGTCAAAAGCTGTTACAAATTGTGCAATTGGTTTGGGCTAATACTAATACTCGACTCGAAGTTGAGCTATACGTGGAGTGTGCGAGAATTTCTGTGCAAGTGTGTGTTTGTATGTGTGTGCGAGTGTTTCCATGTCTGTGTGTGTGTGTGCTCATCAGGCCGCCACCGGCGACGCAGACGTGCCAAAGAGGAAGGCGCTGCAAACTAAAAATGGTATACGAGCAACCTGCAACCTGTTTAGGCTGCACGTCCAAGTTGCTGCCACAGCCTTAGCCTCCGCCTCGACTCCAAGCTGCAGCCACACTTTACAGTTTGATTTCTCACGAGGCAGCAGCAGAGGCAGTATATGCAGCCGCAGGACCGTTACTTAGTTACATCTGGTTCCGCACTTCAAGTTCAACTCAGACATGTGGCTCGAGCGAGAAGCTGAGCCCGAGTACCAGAGCCACAGTCAGGAATGGTACCAGCCTCACTCAGTTGCATGCCCAGTGCCAGTCCCAGTCCCAGTGCCAGTCCCAGTGCCAGTCCCACTCCCAGCTGCAGTCAGGCTGCAAATTTGAATAGGGATTTTGTTTTCACTTCTGTCTGGGTCGCCTTCAAGTGGCACAAGGTCAGTGGAGTCATGGACTTGGGCTCGCTGGACGCTGATTAAGCTGTTCTTCGCTCCTCGACGCTCGTTAGAAAGCGAATTATGCAATGCAAGTAGAGTCGAGTCGAGTCGAGTACCTCGAGTACCTGTGCCGAGCACCTTGCTGCCCAGTACCGCGTACCGCGTATAAATGATGTCTGTACCAAGATTTGCTTCTCTTAACGGTTCAGTTTGTTGCCAAGCTAACCAGTTTTATGGTCAGCGCAATATAATCAATCGAGAAGAGTACACGTACACAGAGGTACACAGAGAGAAATGATTCACTATTTATAATGCTATTTATAACATTGAGGTTAACATAATATTCAAATGAAAACAAAGAGAGAGAGAAGAGCTTAGAGAGCGAAAAAGTAAGGGTAAGTTTCATATTTTCATCAAATGCTTATTTAGCATTCCGTACCCTAAGCTACCTTGTCCTACCCGGCACTATCCTAAATTAATTAATTAAATGCATACCTACGCTATCGCACAATACACTACCTTACCCTTCGTTACTTTATCCTACCCTACCTCAACTTAAATAATATTTTAACCAAATGCTTACTTACGCTACGCTACACTAAACTTCCTTCCCCATGTACCATACCCTACCCTAACAAACTTTGTTCTACCCTGCCCTACCATACTTTATCCTATCGTACCTTAACTTAATTAATATTTCAATCAAATTCTAACCTACGCTAACGTACCCTACAACTGCAACATTCACCACCCTAACTAACCTACCAATCCTAATGTACCCTACACTACCTTAACTGACCCTACCCAGCCCTAACTTACCCAACCCACACAACCTTAACTTACCTTATCCTACCTTTACTAACCACACCTCTTAAAGAATGTAACATATTATCCACACACATTATCTAAGAAATTAAATTAAATGAAATTAACTTAAACTCAAACAAATTAAATTAATTTTAAATTTAATTACCTTAATTTTGTAAACTTTTTTTAAATAATTCGTTGTATATAATTCTGTCGACTGTATTTAGTCGACTTTAAATTAAATTAAATAAATAAATAAATAATTGTATTGAAAGGTGTTTGTTAGAATATTTATCGATAGATTGCTGTATTCCTATTTTGCTATTAATTTATGAAATTTGCTAGCTATATAATTAAATTTAAATTATTATTATTATATATTCAATATCCTACCGCGACAAATGATTGTAACATATTTAAACTAACCGGAAATAATCGAAACGAATCGATAAATGTACAAATTCAACACTTCTTCCGTATTTCCGTAACTTATACATCGATTAGAACTTTTATTTATTTCAAAACTTTTTGTTTCAGTTTCTAAATAGTTTGCAGAGTGTCAAAATGTCGTGTTATTAAAGCTCTTGCTCTCTTTGCTGCTGTTTTCCTGGCGGTACATATGAAAATTTTTGCTAATGCGTTGAAGACGATGACGATTATGATGATGCCGCTGATGATGATGATGACACAATAATGAGTTCTAGTTTCAGCCAGTTTTTTTTGCCGGACGAAGTCGGACTCGTAGCTGGACTCCTCGGCATTGCATTTGTCAAACGTTTTTCCGTCCTGAATAGCTGACGCAGTGCAGCAATTAAAAAGAGTCTTTTGCTTCAGTGCGTGGAGCCCTGGAGCTTGAGCCGAGAATACAGCTGGGGAAACAGCAGCTGGTTAGCTGGGAACTGGGAACAGGGAGCTGGGATCTGGGATCTTGTAGCCGGCTGGGGGATTGACGCTGTGATTGAACTGCACTTTGCCGACCGGCCGAGTCCAGGAGAGCGACCGACCGCAGTGCGTAGAACCTGTTTAGTTGTCTATATTAGATATGAAGCAACGATAAGTGGAGCGCTGCGGAGAACTCTGCAGAGAAGAACCTCAGCAGCAGCTGAGATCGTCGTCAATACAAACATGGCAAAGATATCAGCGACAAGCTGACATTCTCTAATAATTGGCAAGTGACATTCCTTCGCGCTTTGAATTTACAGAATTTATGGACAAAGGCACTCCATGGAGTGGCTACTGTAGGGTTGCATTCCCTCCCCTCCCCTACCCATTTCCATTTATATTTCCTCTGCCCTCTCACTTCAACTGCGACTTCATTATTCTCCAAAATTATGATACCATCATCATATGCAAGTTTACAGCGCAACTTCCATCATCTCTTCCCCCTTGGACTTTCTAGAGCTCCTACCTGGAGACACACTCTTCAATTGTCTCTCCGCTGCCTCGTGTCATCTCGGGCTCGTTTTATGTGGCGCCGCCAGCATAAACATCGTATCTGAAACATCTCTATAGTATAACAAACATATGCCATACTCCATATCCATGTTCGTCTCATCCGCAGCAATTAGCCGGGTGAAATTCAACACTCGCATGTGGGTCCATTGTCCAAATGGAGCACTCACTAGACTCAACTCGACTAGACTCACTCCGCGGCTGCGACGGCGGCATCGTAAAAGCACAATTGGTCAATGCCTGAATAGCTCTTGGAAAAGTTTCTCTTCTTCCTCGCAAATCTCTGGCACTCTGGCACTTGGGGTTTTCATCTCTGCTACTACGTCTTCGCTCGCTTCTTCTTTCCGAACTTCTTTTTCTTGCATTCTCTAAGGAATTTTGGTTTATCTTTTGCAACTTGTAATTAAACCATTTTTTTATACGCTTTCGCGCGGTTTATGCGAATTTTTTATAATATCCATTAATATTAAACAAGTTGGTGTTATTCCCGTTATTTATGAGAAATGGAATTGGTAACCCGAGAAAACCATGTTAAATAAATAAAGTCCAAAAAGCTATTTGGAAATTTTGGGTCAAAAAACATTCTTTATATTGATCATCAAATAATGTGATAGTTTTCCCTTTCTCTGGTGTTTTAGCGGGTGTTTACACCAAGTTAAATATGAGTGTTACATGTAGGGCGCTTTATAATCTAAAAGGCTTATATATTCATGTTCAATAAAAATATCTAAGGGTCACTCTATATAATAACGCCAATACAAACTATTTTTTACAGAGTTTTCTAGCTATATTTAAAGCTATAAGACTTGGTAGATTATATAATATGTTATAGGTATATATACTACCAATTCAGATTTGTAATGTCTTGTCTTGTCTTTCTTTAGCTGTTTCCTTTTCTTACTTTCCCGAAACTTTCTTATATCTTCCATGAAACTAGTAAAAATTGGCAGTAAAGAGATTTATGTTCATATACCTAGAGCTGAAAGAAGGTACCAACAAAATACTTGACTTCAACTAGAAACTACACTAAACCTTGAAGCCTGATAGATGTTGTAAGTTAGAACAAAAAGCAGATGCCTCTGTATTCTTTGCAGTTAGTATCTTACTGGAAATCGATGTTCGGATATGGCACATGTTAATAATGGCATTACTGAGCTGGCAACAGCTGGCAGACACAGCTGGGTAGTGCTAACAGCTTTATTCAAATGAGCTCAAGGTACAGTGCGAATCCCATTGGAGTGTCTGTCTGTCTGTCTGTGCTGTCTGCGTGCGTGGTCCCATTTCGCGCTCCAAATCTAACAACTTCAGTTGACCCAATGCTAACGTGGCTATATAACTTGGACAATGGCCCAAAGCAGTTTAACGGACGGATCCCAGTTGTCGTAGCTGTAGTTCTTGTACCTGCTGTTGTTGTTGTTGTTGCTGTTGCAGTTGTTGCTGTCGCCGTTGTCGTCTTTTGGTGCGCCAGAAAAAAAAGGGTGGAACAAGTCTTGAGACATGTTACTCCATACTATGCCAGGCAGGCCAACCAGCCAGCCAGGCCTGCTGCTGCTGCTGCTGCTGGCCATGTCCAAGTCCACGTCCGCGTCCGAGTCCAGCACACCTGAACTTGTTCCGCGAAACGTGTTTGCCATTTGCCTCCGAATACAACAACCACAACAACAACATCTGCAGCAGCAGCAAAGAGAACAGCGACTGGTTGCGACCAGGTGAACAGGCGACCTGACAGTGGCAGCGGTTCCACTTGTACTTGCCAAACGCTTGTGAATATGATTACCAAAGACACACACAAACACACACACACACACACTCAGGTACTGGCAAGAGTCTTGGGTGTTATAGGAACCCAGCCCCCAGAGTGTGACCACAAATCGAATTGTTGTTAATTAATAACAAAGCAACACCTTCTGATTCTGTCTGCCCACCACGGGCTGCACTGAGAAAAATGATGGGAATATCTTCTCATCGTGTATTACGCAAACCTTGAAGCAACATCTTCAATTTCACTTGAAGACTTACTCAGTGCAGTGGCAACTAAACAAGTTTCAGTTATTAATAAATAGAGTTAGCTATACTATATTACTCGACTACTGGATACCCTGCTTTTGGTTTACATAAACTATGCCATAAGGCTTGCAGAATAAGTTGAAATTGCAATTGATATGCGATGCAGGACCTTATCAATGATTCTTAATATCATAAGTAAGTGTTAGCTTTACCGTTTGAAGGTTTCCCTATATCTGCGTATATTAATCGAGAACCTTTGTGGCATATTGTAGTAGAATTGTAACAATAATAAAGGTAGACTCAGTGTAGCTTAGTTGCGGTACCCTAAATTCGTTTAATGGAGTTTATATGGACACAAAGTCTCGGCTGATCAGTTCCTGGACATTTTTATCGAGATTTAAACGAAAGCCTGTATGTTTGTATGTGGTAATAGATACATTATTTATAAAACAATGATCAGTGTAGCTTAGTTGCGGTACCCTGAAGCCAATTAAAGGAGTTCATACGGACACAAAGTCTCAAATGATCGCTTGCTGCACAATTATATTGAGATTCAGATGCAACCCTTCATGTATGTATGTTATAATACATAATCTCATATAAAACAAGGATAAGTGAAGCTTAGTTACGGTACCCTAAGGCCATTTAAAGGTGTTCATACGGACACATAGTCCCTGCTGATCATGTATTAGACAGTTTTATTGAGATTTCGATGAAACCCTTATAAACTCACTTGATTGAGTTGCATTTTCACATCATTACAAGCTGCAGTTTCCCATTTTCCTGGTTTATTTCGGATCATTGTTGAATCTGCAATAGATTGTCCGCCTCGGTCGTATAATAATCACATGCAATTTGCAACAAATTGCGATTACTTATGCAAATGCCCCCCAACCTGTCGGGGCCACAGGGTGCTACTGCTGGCTGCTGACTGCTGCTGATGCTGGTGCTGCTGCTGGTTGTCCCGGGGCGGCTGCCCCTGCCTACCGATTATCTGTGGCGCAAGTGGCAGCATTCATGGGAAATGCGGCAGCGAATTGATTTGCCAGAGGGTAGGAAATTGCGTGCAATAAAAGATAGATATGTTTGCCTGGCCCGGCTATCAACGCCGGATCATTAGAGAAATATTCGACAGGCCGCAGACAACGGCAGACAACGACACAGTGCAACACGTAGCAGCACGAAGCCGCATAAATATTGCCGCAGTACGTTCGCTTATCTTGGCCAATTTATTGCCACTTTTCCTCAAATGACTCAATACTCTCGCCGCGACTCGGACTCCATGGCAGCCCGAACTGCAGCAGCTTCAACTCCAACTGGAAGTGGGAATCCCGACTCGAACTAGTTCTGCACGCACCTATCGTACGTACTTGCCGCAAAATAAATGTAATTCTCAATTACGAAACAAGTTATGCCACAAATTAAAATTATGCAAATAAACAGAGCGAGACAAAGCCGGAAAGAAACAGGCGCAAGGCTGCGAGAGAGAAAGAGATGCGAGAGAAAGAGAGAGAGAAAGTGTGAAAGAGACACATAGGAGAAAGATAAAGTGTGGACGAGAAAGAGATATGGAGACAGGGCTTAAGAGAGAAAATGTAATACAGATACAGACAGCGAAGAGTAGATAGAAATGTAAAGGAGAAAGAGTTGTAGACAAAGTTACAGAGAGAAAGAGAAGCAAATTAACAGAAAGAGAGAGGGAGGGAGGGAGGTAGGGAGGACGATAGTGACAGGGTAGAGAGAAATAAAGAGAGAAGGACAAGAACTGTAACAAAGAAAGATATAAAGGGGGGATTATTGATATACATAGAAGAGGCACCAGACTTTGTACTTTTAACTACATTTTATAGATAAATGTATGTATGAGTATATGTTTTTATGTCTCTTTATTGTTCTATGAGGATCCAGAAGTTCAGTAAATATCTATAACCTAATGAGTATCTAAAGTTCTCACCTCGCCAAGAATTCTTAAAGTCATTATAAGTTATTGCACAGTTTATATGTTTAACATTGAAAGTGCTGAACAACTTACACAATATGGACTTCTTCCAGAACTAAGAACACAATAAAGTGAACTTAACATACATATGTATAATATAACAGTATAATATAATATATATTAGACTCCATTCCCCTGTCTTATTCTGTCTTTAATTAAATACAAACTTTCTCAAACACAACATTACTTCCCTTTCCCCCAACATATTTCTTTTTACATTCAGTCTTCAATTGTCTTAAATACAGTTTATATCAATTCTACAAAATTCCAATGCGCACTCGATTATTTTCTGATGTATCTCAAGATATCACGCACTTTTAACATAGTTTGCACTAGCGAAACACTTAATACCATATAACATAAATTGATGTGGTTGAGTGTTGAGCCTGATTAGTTGGAAAAACAGAGAGATCTTAACTTGTTGAACTTCCTGTGAAGTGATTGCTTGACTAGTTGGCGCACACACACACACACGCGCGCACACACACACACTCGCATGCTCCTCTTCGCACAACTATTTCGATATGGGCCAATTGATTTCATTGCTAATGATCGTTAACGGTTTCTCAGACACTTGCAGCCTCGGCCTCTGCCTCAGCATCAGCCTCAGCCACAGCCTCTGCCTCTGCCTGGGGCTTTGCCTCCGCCTCTCTGCCACTGCCTCTGCCCGCACCCCTGCGTGAACCGCAATGTTTCTGCCTCTGAATGTGCCGCAGCTGCGGAAATCAGTGGTTACCAGGCAACGCCTGTTTGCCGCAGCTGCAATGCAGCCGCGTTCTTGCCTCAATTGCCACAACCTCAAGTTGCCCCAACTATTGACGCACATTTGCTGCACATGCTTCTCTCTGGCTCTAACTAAGGTAGTTCAAGTACTTGTTACTTGCCACACTCGTCCTCGCTTATCTGTACCAACGATTTGCTGTGCACTGTGCACAATGAAACGAAGCGGGCAAATCTACTATATAAAGGTTAAATAATTGTAAATTATAGATAATCGATAATTATCGACTGATTATTAATTAATATAACTTGGAGATTCAAGTGCAACATTTTGAAAATCAGTTATCATATATTAATAACAACAGTTCATCTCTATATTCCTAGTTATAAAGCTTTATATGTTAGAATGTTCTGATTTTAATGATATTTAATATAACTTAAACACATATTAATAATATATTTATGCGAATCTATTTGCAATATCTTTAATAGTACAATAATATAAATCGACCAATAGCTTTTTTGACAAGAATTATATAGAATTATATAGAATTCAAATATGAATGAAGGAATAGATAACACATATACTATATAAGGTCAGAAATATTACAATAAAATAAATATCGTGACAGAATATACAAATTTCTCAATTGCTAAGAGTTTCTCAATTCTTTTTAATACTTTGTAAATTTATCCTTTTTGTCCCACTGTGCCTGGCTTTGTGTGTGGTAGTTGGCCAGCTTGGCTGATTGATTGTACATTTCGTTTATTGTCTGTGACCAGCTTATCACGGCACTTGCAATTTGCTGGCCACTCTGCCACACTCGGGCACTGGCACCGTCACCGGCACTACGCCTATCGGCCATCAACTGGCAGGAATAGTATCTGGTTGTATAATGCCTGAGCATTGGCGGAACAGACCTCAAATGATGGCCTCGACTTAATGAGCCAAGTGCCTTAATTAAGGCCTAAACTGAGGCACTTTGATTGATTTACATGCACGCCAACAGGCAGCAGGCGACAGACCCGCGAGACTTTCAGGTGCACTCCACAATTAAGAGTTATGTCAGAGAGCCCGGAGAGGTCTTGAGAGTGCCAACAGCAGCAACACAAGCAGCAGCAGCAGCGACTCAAGAGACTCAATTAACTGTAAATTAAAGAAAATACTCGATTACATTATGCCGGCACTTAGAGTCGCGTGCGACAGTGCTTAACAGACGACGACGACAGCGGAGATTTATGTCCGACATCAAGGAGTGAAGAAAACCCAAACAGATATTAAATAATCCATCGAGTTATTATCCAGAAACTAAGACAAACGATTTGCCGATACCCTAGGCGCCATACATATGTAAACTTAAGCACGCTACTCGTATAATATTGACCTATCCTAAATGAGTTGTACACTCCCTTGAAGTTTTCTCTACATGTCTCATCAGTAACAATACTTAAATATCTGTTTGCTTTTCTAGTTTTTCTAAAATTAAATCTTACCAATCTTTACTTATCTTTTTTTTTCATATTTTCTAGGCAATTTATTCTTTTATTCCTTAACAAAATCGAAAATTTATTAAGTATTTTATTCATATATTCCCTAACAAAATCGACTTTCTCATGTTATTCCATAGTAGATTTCATTCCCGAATAGCTAATGTACCTGTACATAAGATCTTTACACTATTAAAACTAATTTTAGTCCAAAAATCTTAATAGTATCAATACTTTATATACTTAACAAGTCACACCTCATTTATCGCTTGGGTTGTCCCCTAATTAAAGCTGCACTACGCCCCTGTCTGTCTGGTAAAAGCATTCTTGCACTCTCTTCTTCTTCAAATTGTACTTCTTCTTCTCGAAGAGCAAGTCGAATTGGAGCGGGAAAATGTACGAAAAAGATAAAAGCCGAGAAAGAATTAAGTAACAAGAAGGCACTTAACGTTTACACTTAACAAGGCGACGATGCTGTCGACGCTGCGCCATAAAGGAAGTCAGTGTGGAGAGTGGAGAGACTGAGACTGGGGACTGGGGACTGGAACAGTGACTGTGACTGCGACTGAGATGCAGATTGAGACAGAGTTCGGGACTAAAATGCCATTAAGTGTCATTGCTCATTCCTGCGAAAGATTGATATCAGAAACTTTAAATATGCGTACACAGAAAGAGAGAGGGAAAGAGAGAACAACAGACAATCTCAATCCTCCCGTAACCCTCCTGTTCCCCGCAGTGTTGTTTACATACCACAACTGATGTTGTGCCTGTTGTTCCTTTTTGGTGAATGTTGCGCGATTTGTTGATGTTGTTGTTGTTGTTGTTGCTGGTGTTGCAGGTGGCGCGACTTGTAATGCGGTCAGTTTGCTGTTTAATCACATTACGAAATGTCGCACCGCACATCCGTTACCGTTACAATTGCCGTTAGACGCGACACGATCGTATCCTGCTAAAAATCGATATCCTTGTTCGGTTCACTATTCTTTTCTCTTCTCTTCTTCTATTCGATTCTTTGCTATTCGTATTCCCTGGTTGCACTTGGCCTAAACGCGATCTTGACAAAACTGACTCGATCAACATTGATCAAACGCATTTCAACTGAGCTGACGCCGGCGCTGCCAGCCGCAGTGCAGCGACGTCAGCAGCAGCAGCAACAGCAACAGAGGGAGCAGCTATCTCAGTTGTTGTGCAGAAATTTATGGCCTAACCGTACCAAGTAATGCTCTACAAGTTGGGCTCAGACAACTAATGAATAGAAAGCCCCAGTTTCCCTGTCCTCTTCCCTGCTCATTCCCCAGCCCTGCCACTCCCCTATGCTAAGTGCTTTTGGGACGCAGATCAATCAGCAATGGCAAAAGAAAGTCAAGTCAGCAACCCACGTGTCTGTTTGGGAACCTGCCTCAAAAAGAGCGTGAATTACTTTTCGTTAATGAGCCCAAAATTAACGTGGGAAATTTTAAGTACCTTGGGAAATATCCCAGCCAAAGTTCGACAGCAAAATATTGATATCGATAACAAGAACAAGAATATACCTATGTACTTTGTGGGGTCTGCCACGCCTCCTTCTGCCTGTAACATACATTTTCACAAAGTTAGTATACCCTTTTTTGACCATTTTCAATGGTCGAAGGGTATAAAAATATATGCATTGCCAAATTTCGTAGGGAATTTGTAGTACTTTGGGAAATGTCCCAGACAAATGTTGTTTATGTGCAAAAAATCATCGGAATCGCTATTCCTTGAATAATATCGTCATCAATTAAAAACAGGGACTTAATCGATAGCGCACTCTTAGGTATGTTATATATTCCTATACTATATTAATATAGAATTAGTAGATTAACTGTGTAGCGTATTGGAAATGTGTAAAATCTTTTTTAAAGCACTTCTCAGCCGGCATCGAAGTCGCGGTCGCAGTCAACGTCGACTGCTGCGCACAGCTCGTTTAGCTGCTTCTCATTTTGTGCTTGGCTGAAGCAACAGTACAATCAAGTTTCCACCAATGTGAATTAAATAGTTATCCCAAAGAGAGGCGACAGCGACGGAGCTGGCCAAAGCCGCAGAAGCAGTTGCAGTTGCAGTCGGCGAACGCAGCCGCAGCAGCAGAGCGCAGCCGCAGTTGCAGTTGCAGTTTCGCAGTCGCAGCAGAACGCAGCAAGAAATCCCAGACGTAGACCACAAAGTAATGGAAATATTGAGAATTCCTTTGGCAAGTAGAGGCGAGAAGGAGCTAGAGGAGAAAGAACCTCTTCTTTCTCCGAGGCGCAGTTACTCAAAACGACCATTAGAAACGAACATTAGCAGAAAGACGACGACGACGAAAAAAAAAACTAACGAACCTTGACAATTAAGTTTGCGCCACACTGCCAAACTCAATTGGAATTCAATGTGCATGCAACGCCGGCAGCGACTGCGGCAGCAGCAGCAGATGATGATGCTGCTGCTCTCCATTCCCATACCTTTTTCCTCTGCTGATCATTAGCTGACAATAATGATAATGAAGTTGGTTAAGATATTGCCATACAAACACACACACTCGCACGCACACTCAGCATGCAGCAGACACAGGTGTCTGCTAGAGCTGTGACTGTGACCGCATCGCTGTGACTGACAAGTATCGAGTGCATGCTGAGCCGCTGTCACAGCTCGATATCGATAGCACGATCGCATACTGTGTGTGAGCAAGTCACAATAGTGTGCATCTCTAGTGCATGCAGGGAGACTTGTCCGCGACTTGCGACGCTGTCGTTTGCTAATTCCCAACAAATGTTTGTTTATATGTAGTTGTTGTTGTTGTTGCAGTCTCTACATGTGTTGGTACAAATCGATGTGACTGCATCGCCCAGCTCAGCCTGCCTGCCTGCGTTGCAGCACGCTCGAAAGTCGCGTGTCAAGTGGAAAATCTCGTTAAAGGTCGCGTCACAAATTCTACCCCAAAAACAAAGGAGGACAATGCCGGAAAGTGCCGAAAAAGCCAAAATCACCAACAACAGCAGCAGCTGTGGCAGTGGCAAGCGAAAAAATGCAAACTCGTGCCGCAGCTAACACAATAAATTTTCTCTATCATCGCAACGAATCTGGCCAAGAGCCACAGCAGCGACTCAGCACAGTCCCCATGCGTAGTTGGGTGGCCAGGATAGCTATCGCAGTTCGGCAGCTTGCAACGATCAGCAGCAGAAGCAGGCAACTTCGGGCAACGTGCAACAGGCACATGCAACTGGTAGCCAGCCGAGGCAATCAAAATAAATTTGTCGCATGAGATTAGGTTTCGCAGGCAGTGCAAGATTTATGAACTTGCAGGTGAAAGGCAATGTTCCGCACGCGCTCCCAATCGCAGCTCAATGGAAGTCAGTCGAACAATCAAACAAATATTTCCAATTGTTTATTATCGGAATGTCGTTCCGATAAGTCCCAACTGTTTGTTGTTGTTGTATACTGATTACATTTCCAACCGCATAAAGGAAATTCCGACTTTTAATTCTACCGACATGTCACTTCGATAAGTTGCAAGAGTATCGGATTAAGCTTCTTTTATTTTCCCTGGTACTTAAGAAATTCCCTTCCAACTGCAAACATTTAATTTCCTTTGGTACTTAATAAATATCCATTCGATGTTGCACTTATAATTATTTATAATCGAAGTAACGTTGCATTAAATCAATAAGACTTCTTTGTTGCTACATTTCTCTAATTGGAAACTTCACTGCAATATTTGATTTGTTGCAATAATGCTCCACTTGGATTGCAATAGTAACTAGAAGTAAACTACTTGGCTGTAATTGGCACTATTGTTATGAAAATGTCAAGACTATCGATTAACATGTCTGGAGTCCTCAGTACACAGTTCACAAGGATCGCATTGAATCCGTACAGAAAAACTTTTTAATATTTGCCTTGCGAGGCCTTAACTGGGACGTAAATTCAAGACTTCCTTCCTATCCTAGTAGACTTTTGTTACTAAATCTGCCTTCCCTAGCCAATCGTAGAACTATGCTTGGTGTTGTATTTATTAATAACCTTATACAAGGGGACATTGATAGTAACGACTTGCTTAGTCGACTACACTTCTCTGTCCCTGGTAGAATCACCCGTAATTATCTTCCTCTAAAACTTTCCTATTGTAGCTCGAATTATGCCCTGCATGAGCCTTTCAGGGTATTATGTTCGGACTATAATAATGTATATTACATTGTATCTAACAACAACAGTAACTCTGTATCTTGCTTAAAATCACTAATCCTCACCCACCTTTCTAGTAGCTAGTTAAATACATACTTACCTTCTTTCTAGTAACAGTAGCACTTTTTAACTAACTGCATGCTTAGAACATTCTAATCGCTATTTTGATTAGGCTTTGGTTACTAACACTAACTCTCCTGATCTGATTGGGTTTTTCTGGGTTTTTCCCAATCCTCTGCAACAAATGTTGGATCGGCTCTTTAATTTTGTTTATCCCAGAGTCAAATTTATTTCAATTAATTTATTTTTTCTTTCATTTCTCAGAGCTAAGATTTTAATTGTAATTTAAAATTATAAATTATAACTATAAATTGTTTTTTTTTACTTTTAAACAGTCGACTGAACTTAGTCGACTATAAACTAATAAAATAAATAAATAAACTTTGCTTGTCATTTCCTTTGGTACTTAAAGAATTCCCTTTGAACTTCAAACCTTTAATTTACATACGTACTTAATGAATTCCCTACAAACTTGAATTTTTACTCGTAATTAACATTCTTATAATCGAAATGTCGCTGCGATAAGTGAACGAAAGTTAATATCGACAAAGTTGCTACAGTTCTCTGATTGGATTTGTCAGGGCGGAAAGAGAATTTCTTTCATCCTTGCAGATTTATTTAATACATTACTTCAATTCGGCCCCAAAAGTAAATATCGATAGGCCATTTTTGTTATTATTGTTCTCTGATTGGATTTGCCATGTCACAAACTTGCAGTTTTCTCTTCTGCGACTGTTTTCCAGTCCCCCACTCAGTCACCAGCTCATTATGTGCAATCAGACGGCAAAAAACGTGCGTTCCTTGGCCACCCCACTATCCCCTGCCACCCTCCTCCAACTGGCCGGCGGCCATACACACGCCTGCATGCGTGACCCCAATATATAAAAAACGAGAGGAGACAAAAAGTGGCACAAGTTGCAAAAGGGCAAAAATGCCGAGAATGAGAATGGGGCCTGGGACTGGGACTGAAGCTGTAGTTTCGACGGGATGCGCATGTGGATTTGTGAGCTGCGATAAGCGATCGTAAAATGAGGGATAACTGGTCAGTTAATTGATGGGTTGGCAATAATTGATGCCACTTTAAACTGGCCAAATGATCGGGGGCTGGCTCAAAAGAAAGTGCGCAAGGGACACGATTCCAGCTGAGACAACATCGGGGTCGTCGGCTGCTGAGGCTGCGGCTGCGGCAGCTGCTGGTGATACCCAAATCTCAGGTGATATTTCAAATCAACCTTTCTCCAGTGCAGCAGTTAGCGACAGGCCAACCTACAAACATATGCATGAACTGATACACTGTGCAAGAAGCAGTGCAAATGGGGAGAGAATATCTTTATGTATAAAGAATGCTTAATCAGTTGCATTCAAAACTATCGTTCACTAATAGAACACTGATAGCGATACTGTTTATTAAAGGCTCTTCACTAGGTTGAGTAGCGTCAATAATATATGGATATTGATATATTCATATATCAGAAAATATTATGTAATTTATATCGGGTACATTGTTTATTTCTGAAACTGATGGATAAATTAGCTAGAAAATGAAAAGAAAACAAATGCTACAATAAATATCATTGATGATATTGATACACTATCGATTAAATAAACTAACGTAACGTTAAATATGCTGTTACAAATATCGGAAATGAAATGAAACAAATCCCAATGTGTTGTTCGTTATATCGATATTATAAATGTCTTTTCGATAACGCAAAATACAATAGCCAACGCTCTACCAGATTACTCCCAATTGTGTTCAGTGCATATGGGGTTACATCTATATATATGTATGTATGCATGTATATGTACATATGTAGGTGTGGATATGTGAGTATATGTGTATATGTGAGACTATAAATTAAATTCCGATGCGCGAACGTGGACTTGGCAACTGCCTTTTAATCAAGCACATTTCAAGCAAGTGATTTTATTACATCTGACTGTTTATTGTTGTTGCTGTTGTAGCGTTGCCTTTTGTGCATTTTTGCTCACTGACCAATTTAACCGCTTGAGCACAAAATTTCACCGCAAGATCATCGCACTTTGCACGCAACCCGCAAACAGTCAAAAAACGAAAAACAGAAAAAAGCCAACTAAAGAAAAACAGCAAAAAGGCAGCGGCAGTTTCAGCCTGAAACTATAAAACAGTTGGACGAAAGATGCTCCAAAGTTGGACATGTTGGAGCATGTTAATGTTTATGTATGAGTCGACGAGAAGGCGCGCACACACATTTGGGGGCCCCCAAAAAAAAAGAGAGCATCAGAAACAGTTAGACTGGACTGGGCTGCGCTGCACTGCGCCTCTGAGTGGCAGCAGCATGCTCCAATTATTTGGGCAATCCTGTCATTGTATTATATCACTCCTCTGTTGCACCCGTCGTCGGGTGGAATGCACCCCAGAGCGCTGCTTCAGCTGTGCAGCGCATAGAGAGAAAGGGCAGCCAGGCAAGCAAATGAAAAGCGTTTTTCATTAGCCTCTGACTCGCGTGAAAATCATCGACTGCGAAATATGTTCATATGTCGTAATGTGTGTGAGTTAGGGATGGGTGTCGATACTACGATATATACATTATATTGATAATATTATGATATATTTAATTTTCCATCTATACGGTATTTAACACGATAACATCTAGATACATACATCGATACCTCATTATATAATGATACATATCTAAGTGTGTGGGATTATGATATATTTAATTTTCCATCTATACGGTATTTAACACGATAACATCTAGATACATACATCGATACCTCATTATATTATGATACATATCTAAGTGTGTGTGATTTAGAGAATTGATCTAACAATTTCGATATTTGAACCCGTAGTGCTATGTTTAATTGGAATACGGTATTCAAAACGATAGTTTCATGATGCATCGATTCCTATCAATATAATGACACATATCTAAGTCTGTGTGTGTGTTTGGAATGGGAATTGATTTAGCAATATGAATATTAACTCAATAATATAATTCCATATGTAATGTAAACACAAGACGTGGCTCAACACGATATTTTCGACATTTAGGTGTGTGGACAACAACATTGCTTTATCGATCTTAATGAACATTCAACTCGATAATCAACACCTAATTTGTCTCTCTGTTGTTAACAAAATATGCAATTTTTAAAACCAACTTTACGTTATTTAAAACGATTTTATTTTCTAATATTCTATGGAATTGTTTTGTAGCTGCCAATATCAATATTCCTTACCCATCCCTAGTGAGTAGTAGAGTGATTGAACGATTGCATGACCATACGGCACACTCCGTTTGAACACACTCACACGAATTCACACTCACTCATGCCACACCTGATCATTCATCTGGTCGCGTCGCTTGCATGAATTTGCGCAAAACTCTAAAATTTAATTAAAAACAATTATTTAAAAATAAAATTTAATTAATTGCAATGTTGCATGAGTAGACAGACACCTCGTGTCTGATGCTGTTGCTGTTATTGTTGTTGCCATTGTAACGGTGGCACTGGCCTCTTCGCGGGGCATCGAGACTTCTCCATTGCCTACAGCTGCAACTCCAGCTTCAGCTCGATCGCCCATCGCAACTCATGGGTGGCAAACGATCATCGTACGAGTATGCATACATTTCTTCCGTCCACCGACCGCTGTCCGATCGTTGGCTTTGGTAATGCGATATGGCTTGGCCTATATAGTAGCTGGTGTGCGAGTGTTGTCTGAGAACAGCTTAGCCACCGCTATTTCTGTTGCTGTCATTACTGCAAGTGTTATTCCGGGAACTACTGCAGCTTAAACTAATAAAACTCCGACTCCAATTACTACGAACTTGGTAGATCCTATTGGACTAATGGTACTTAGAAAACTAATACTACTGATACTTCCTTTACCTATAAAGATAATCACACAAACTGCTTGGATAACTACCACCTCGGTTAGCGATTATTCTCCGAAAACAGCTGGCTAATTATGAGATAGTCATATGTAATAAGGGGATTTTGTTTACAGAGACAGAAGCTATCGATAGTTAAGAATGGAGTACAAAAATCGAATTTCGAAGTACTATCACTAAACAATTAAGCACGACCGCTAGATCGAAAGTAAAATTGATTAATACTTCTACTAGTTATATTTTGATTAAGTAAATTGCACTTCTGCTTCAATTGCTACTTTGTTTTTAAACTCCTACATCCAGTATCACTATAATATTAAATACTTACTATTTCTTTTCTTCCCTCTCCTACTACTAATATTACCTACTTTTTGCCTACTTCGCGCCATGCTTCGTTGCCAGTTGCAGCAGCAGGCTTCAAGCGATTTGCAAGTGTTTTTATAATTTTGCATTTTATAGTCGGATTAGTGCATAATTAACTAACTAATTAGATTGTCTTTAGGCCATGAGCAGTCAGTTTATTGCCAGAGAGCTAGCGAGAAATGTGTGCTTAATATTCACGCTTATTCAATTAGAATGAATAATTAAACCGTTTGCTTAAGCTTAATATATATTTAAGCAAACAATGAATAAAATTAAATGCTTTACAACATGTAATTATGAATATCGAGTGGTTACAGATATAATGTGGGCTACTTAGTATGAGATCATACTATATGTAGATAAATCACGTTACTGCAATAGATTGATAGTTTGGATCTGTGCTCAATA
Source organism: Zaprionus davidi (assembly GCA_018903715.1). Classification (NCBI taxonomy): domain Eukaryota; kingdom Metazoa; phylum Arthropoda; class Insecta; order Diptera; family Drosophilidae; genus Zaprionus; species Zaprionus davidi. The sequence continues at coordinate 8,984,575 of JAEIGL010000003.1, forward strand.
ACTGAAGTCAAGTTTCGGATTATAGAAATATGTTAAGTAATTAGTAATTAATTATAGTTCAGAATACTAAAGAGAATTCCATGATATTCTGTATTAAGATTTTATTTACAAGGCATCGTTAAAAGGACATCGTCACCACCTCTAACAATCGACTTATCACACAAATCGATAAGTTTAGTATTTTTAGTGTTTTCTTTAAATAGAATACAAAAAAAATGTGACTGTATAAAAAAATTGCGTTATTCAGAGCTTAAAGACATACATTATGTTTAATAAACCCAATTTCTGATTCTTGCTCATCGAAGGAAAGCATTTTTTATGTGGTGTATCTTAAGAATGAAGAAATTAACATGTTGCATTCCCTGCAATTGAAATACGAACCGGGAAGCAAAATCACCAAACAACAAAAAAACTGCGAACATCATTGAAAGGAGGAACAGTGGGTCCCAAACATTTGCAAAATGCGCCCCAAAAATATGTTGAGAACAAGGAAATGTTTACTTTGGGCAGTTAACATGCCCCGCTGCGGAATCCGGTACGGGGCATGTGGCCAATAATTGCAGCCCAGTTGGCTGTACGCATAAATTTAGCCTTAATTGGCTTTAATATTATGTTGTCAGTAAAACCGAAATCAGCAAACGCCAATCAAAAGAAGCAACAACAGGGACACGGACAATCAGGATGGGAATTTGTGCACGGCAAGACGAAGAAGGCAAGAGAAAGGAGGGGAAACGAATGAAGAACTCGCCAAATGTGGCACGTTTTCGAATGTGCCGGTGTTGGACTTAATCAGTGGTTTCCACGCAATTGCCAAAAAAAAAACAGTGGAGAAGGAGAGAGAAATATGTGAAAGCAGTGAGCAAGGCCCTTAAAACAGTCCAAGATGATTGTGATTATGGGCGAAGCCAACTGCAACGTGGCTGCCCATCGCAACAAAGAACACACACACTCACATACATACACACACAGAAATGCATCTACATACATACACACGCAAAACATACAAACTTTATTTGTTAGGGCTCTGCCCTTTTGGGACTTTTTGGCGCATTAACGGCTCACCAGGCCCACTGTGGCGGGTTCACTTTCAGGTTCGGGTTCAGCTTAAGGTTCAGTTGAGGTTTCAGGTTCAATGCCACCCAATGCGCAATGCAATAAAAACAAACTACCAAATTTATGTGTGGAAAAGACAAAAACAACCCGGCAAATACGAAACAACAAAACAAAACAAAAAGCGTTTATAAAGCAATTACCAACACTGCTCGTGTTTCAAACCATATGCAAGCTTAGTTTGTGTGTGTATGTGTGTGTGAGTGCTCGTGCTAGAGATGACAGCAGCACAGGCAAATATGGTGATTTGTTACCTACAAATATCGAAGGGAATAGAATATATAGGAGGAAGAGATATTGCGAAAGAAGTCGTAAACATTTAACAATTGTAGAAATGAATAATGGAAATATAAATGTTCCTTCTTAGATATGCTTTTTATTTACATTTTTGTTTTTTGTTTTCAATTGGTTTGTCATCTCTATTTCGCCGTGCTGTGCTACCAGTGTGTGCGGCCCAAGAGCGTCTTGTTGTTGTTGCTGCCGCGGCGGCGTACAAATGAGCTATTTGTATGACCATGACTGTGACTGTGGATCCACCGTTTGTGTGTCTGCCATGGCTCCTCTGATCGGCCCGGCCATGTGGCAGCAGCAACAACATCAAAAGTTCATTATACGCGCCCGCGAATCGTGACATTGCATAATGGACGCTGGCAGTGGACAGTGGGACAGAGAGACGACTGGACAGTGGGACAGCAAGGCGCCGTCTCCAGTGTCAGTCAAAGGTGGTGCATATATTCTGCGGCAGAGCCACACCTACAGTGGATGCGCAGATCGGTTTCGGCCTGTTGTAGGAAAATTGATTCTTTTGGCTAACGGACTCTCTCTGGAAGCTCATCTACGATGGATACGGTGGCTACCTCACATATTGGCCATGGTCACGGTCATACACGTGTATGTGTGTGAATGTATTTACCTTCCAGTTGCCAAAATCCGTCACAGGCGGCTTCAACTCTTAAAGCTGTCCAGTCCGCAATTAGAAACCTGGCAAGTGTTACCCAATCCCCAACCTGCCGCTCTCTTTCTATTCCTCTCTCTCCGTGCACTTTTCAACATTTTTAAGGTGTGTTTATGCCGTTTTCTTCTTTCTAGCACGAACACCTCCAGACCAGCAGAGACCACCAGACCCAAACTCTCCTGCCTCCAAACCCATTCCGTCCCATCCCATCTCATTCCATTCCATGCCTTGTCGGGCAAATGTTTAAGCCACTAAAAAAAGTTAGTACAAGCTTAGTTAGATTTGCTAATAGGAGTGTGAACCAAGGTATATCCTGTAATAAAGATTTGCCTGGTTGCAAATGAAAAGCAAGAGAAAAAATGTCATTCACTTTGAATATTCATTTTCGATTACAAATCATTAATATTCTGTTGGTTACTTAACTATCGATAACTTTACCCATTGCCTTAATTCTAAACAGTGTTACCAACTCAGCCTTTTTCAAATTTCAATAGTACAATAAAATAGTTCAAATTGTTCTATCTAGCTTTTTTAAAGCCGAAAACACCATATACGTATTTAGCTATTTTTTATTGTACTTCTATACAATTCCGATTTTTTATTTAAAGTTGATGTTATCTTCGCTCAAAAAAACTTATTCTATGCCATAACAATTACAAATATTCTTCTGTTCGTTCTTTAAGTCTGGCTTACCCCTTCGACATCGTTTTTCAGGACTGGGCACAACAAAGATGAAGAAAAATGTGTACGAGCATTTTTCTTTTTAGGTTATCGCATGGCACACACACACACAAACCCACGGACTGAGAACTCCTTCGTGGTTATCTTTTTGTCATACTTATAATAAAGGCGTTCCGTTCCTTGCTCAGAAATTGTTCAACGTCTATATTTGGCCAGTTTGTTGCCACCGTTGTTGTTGTTGCTGTTGTGTAGACTGGCCCAAATGGGAGTAGAACTAAGAATTGTTGCAATGCTGACCTGTTTTCCTCGGAACTGGACCACAGTACGAAGCCAAGTGGCATGTGACATGTGTGCAACGAAGCTTATCCGCCTCGTGTAACTCATATCCAAATGTTGCAACAGGCTACTTGCAACAGGCAAGTTGCAACGTGCAACTGTGGTCAAAGTTGAAGCCAAGTGAATGCTGCAGATTATCGGAAAACAGCTACTGAAAAATGCATAAAGTTATAGTTAACATGTCGAGTTATATTCAAAAGTAAAGCCAACTCGGGGCTAATCACCCTGTAGGATAATTGGAAATTTCGATATAAATTTATTATACTTTCAATGATTTTATTTTTACGTGAATTCGATAACAAGTTAACAAGATCTATAAGAATAAGAGAGAATGATAAGGAATTGAAAATGCAAAATGCTCTTGATTTTTTGATGGTTTGATTTATTAAAGATAGATTGATAATTTGTAGGTATATTTACCAAATTTCCCATCCTTAGCACTTTCATAAGTGCACTAAACCATTTTTCATGAATTTAGTAGACCCTTTTTTATGCATTTGCTATAGAGGTAGGGTATAATAAAGAAATCAATTGGGTTATCAACCTGACACAAGTGCAATAACATGTTGAAGTAGAAAGCAAACTTTTAACTTAAAGAATGCGATTAGATTCGGAAGAGAAAGACAGAAAGAGAGGCAAATAAGAGAGGGAGAGAGAGAAAGAGATGGCAGACAATTTAGGCAAGCATTTTATAATAGGCTTAGACCGAATTTTCTATTTAAAGATCACAGATCAGTTATGTTTGCACTCTTTGCAATGTGAAAGATAGTCAAAATTTTGTACATAGAACGTAAGCATACAAAGGCCCAAATCCAGCTATAATTTAAGTTTTAAAATACTTTATAAACAACTAAAGAATACTGAAATCTCTCTCTCTCTCTTTTTGAGGTGTTACCAAGGATCTGAAAACTCTCATGACTTTCCCCCATCACATTATCCAAAAAGCATTTTTGGTAATGTTTGTATTTGTATTTAATTCCCACTGATTGGCAATTGGCAATCGCCAGGCAGTTGGACAACTCAATCAGCGGCGTGTTGCGAACCTTTAAAGCCATAAAAGAAATAAAAAACCAAAGAAAAAAAAATTGCAGCGAAATCTGCCGACAACTAAATACCGCGAGAAACAAATAATAATTGCCTGGAAGTCTTGAGACTACACCAAAAAGGAGTATCGCAGACAACAAACAGACAAGTAGACAGAGAGAGAGAGAGTGAGTGCGAGAGCGAGATAGAGATGCAAACAAATGCAACTGAGCAATGTTTAGACGATGACGATCGGAAAACGCGCAAACAGGCGAGCTCAGCTCGATCAATCAATCAATCATTTTCACTCAAATGCCGCTGTCGATGTCTTGCCCTATAGATTTCATTATGGCCATAAACAGTGGAGAGGCTGAAGGGGCAGACGGATTGTCTATGCTTGGCCTGGCCTGGCCAAGACCTCGTACGACAGACACACTCTTCCTCTCTCCGTCTGGCTGCTGTGCAATTAAATAAACGAAAGTTTTCATTAATTTCGATTGCAGCAACTGCAAGCGACGTGCTTGCGAACTATACACTGAGCGAAAAAGTCACGCCTTGAAATAAGACATAAAATAATTGAAGTCAATTATTAGCAAACAAAAGCAAACAAATTGGAAATGCTTATAATTTAAAAAATATTTTAAAAAGTACGAGTATAGAATATCTAAAAAATTCAACAAATCAAAGGAAATTTAAATTGTCATCACATTAAAATACAACAAAATAAGTTGGCGTAGTTTTAACTTGTGAAGACAAATAGAATCGAATGGAAAAAGTTTATTACTACATACAAATGAGTATAAAATATCCTATAAATAAAAAAAAAAAACACGGAATAAATTAATTGTAATAATCACATAATTAAATAAGTTTAGATAGGTTTGACATACGTATTTCAACAAATTAAATAAAGTAATATAAAGGAAATTTTATCCCACATAAAAGATTTATAATACAGGAGCTAGGTTCAACTATTCGATATATGTTTATTTTTAAGAATTCAATCAAAGAATCTACAAATCTCGATAAATACTAAAGAATTAAACATAAAAGTACTATGAACATTATAACTTTTTTATCTTATAAATATTATTATTATTATTTAAAGTATTAAACTTTAAGTTAGTGAGATAACCTTTAAAGATTTCAAAGATCAACTTTAGTATTAGCAATTCCAATTTCTCTCACTGCAGCTAAGGTAGGAGCCGTAGACCGTCTCTGGCACCGTTTTTGGCGGGCGCTCTTTAAACAATTCCAATTCATTAGCGACGCTTTGGGCCTGGTTGTCAAACACAGAGCGGCAGGCGGGCGGTCGCTCGATCTAGTCTTGGACAGAGAGTCAGTCTGAGACTGAGAGTGAGGTGGAGGCTCTGCCTGGCTCTGTTCGAAGTCTGGTTGGGAGTCTAGCTCGGAGTCGGGGGCTCTTACACCGGGGCGTGCTCTCGTGTTGCTCATAATGTCTGATGGATGTGACGTGCTTTGATGTATTTCACTTTTCAGTCAGCCAGGTGGGCTAAAAGGGGCGAGGGGGCGGAGTGGGGTGCGTCACCAGAGCTGTTAAGTGCCGGCACACAGAGCGTACTCACAACTCGCAACGTCGCTGTCCGCTTCTCTGGCCATTTTCTGGTTTCCCAACATTTTCTTTCAAGCAAACAGCTTGCGCAGAAGAGGTGAAAATAGAAAAATCGTTTGGCAAATGAAAAGCGCGAAAAACGCGTAGCGAACAAAGAAAACAAACCGCGTTTGCGTCGCATCCCTCACGTTAACTTCTTCCACCACAAACTGTTAATACACTGCAAAAATATAGGGTATAACAACTTATTTAGTGCCGCAAAAGAACAGTTAATAATTTAATGTGCTATTAAAATAATTAAAAAACAAATTGTAAATAAAATTTTCAAACAAATTCAAAATAATAAATAGCCATGCTGTATTAATAAAATACGAAAGTGGTCATGGTTATCGATATCATTTCGCCTATCTCTGCAAAGGAATTTAAAGTTTGAATTTGAAATACCACTAAAATACCAATGGGCATATATTACATTGCGCATCCCTATTAAAAAGACACTTACCATAAAATTGAATGTAAAGTTAAAATTTTAAACTGTAGCTTACAAAATGATTGACATGCCGAACTACAGGGTATTCATTCTTCACTATGCTGCTCTCTACAATAGTTTGGCGGTAGCTTATGCTGTTGTTGTTGTCATTCATTGGCCATAAAAGCGAAAGCACCAAATCGCATTTTTCCTAACAATTTTTAAGGGTTTGGCCCAACCTAAGGATGCTCTGCCTCTGCATCATCTCGTCTGGACCCAACCCAAACCCAACCCGGTCCCAACTCTGGCCTCCACCTCGATTCCCCTCGTAGTTCAATTGTTGCTTCACTTTCGCTTTCAATTTGAATTTGAGAAAGAATTAATAGCTTTATGTCACAGATAATATATCCGCCTGCGCCGGCGTCGCGACTCGCGACACACATTCCATAACTGCACACATCGTGTGTAAGTGTGTGTGTGTTTGCACGTTTGGGGAAAGCAGTGGCCTCCCAAGATTGCGTTGCAATTAATCATCAGACAAAACGCATTGTTCGCGAGCGCACACACACAGCGGGAACTATGGACACCATGGACATCAAGGGGAAACGACTTCATAGGAACACCTTGAAAGCGCTGCTTGCTGTCACGCACTCGGACTGCGCTGCCCACCTTTGGGTGCTGCTCCCGAACTTGAATATATCTAGTCGGTCACGTCCGCTCTCTCTCTCTCTCTCTCTTTGGGCTTGGCTGGATCTGCGGCCTGACCCAATTGCACAAATGCCAGATGAAGATTTGGCTGCACTCTATGCGAACTGGAATAGGCAAGTGGAAGAGTAGAGCTCTAACTTGATAATTTATAAAATCTTACGGAAAAGAAATTGTTGAAAGTATTTCAAAGTTGAAATTAATTCTATACTATCATACATACATGGCTATATAGTCAAAACTGAGTATAATATGAACCTATCTTACACATGTAATATTAGAGGTAGGGACGATCAGTTATAGAAATATTATGAAAAAGGAACTCTAGACTGGAAAAGTAACTCTAACAACTCCAGAGGTACAATTGATCTACACATCGATTTATATTGTAGTTCTCCATTTTAATTAACATGTTTGAAAACTCAAAGTAGAAATCAAAAACATAACATACCATTTAATATTGTTGTATTAAAATCAACCCGTAAGGGAATCCAAATAAAAACTCTCATATTCTCTTCATTTTTTATCAAATATCTGTGTTATGTAAATTTTATTTATGTTGTATTTTTAATTATAATTGTTTTTCACATGACTCTACATACGCATATATATGTCTCCATGTGGCATATGTATATATTGTATGTATGTGTGTGTGTAGGTTATGTGTGCATGTCTGTATGCGTAAGCGCGTATAAATTAATCATATAAGTATAACTTATGCAATGCAGATCGTATATTATCTACAGGTTCTTCTTCAGTTGTCGCGATCGTGTTTCATAAACGTATATAATAGATATATACATAATATGTATATGTAAATAGTATATATATTATTCGATTTTATTTGCTTTACTTTAACCTTTTTTACTTTGTTTAAAAATCAGCTTAATCAGTAACTGTATTAAAACTGTGCGAAATATCGTATAGTTTCGCCTTATCAAAACCTAAATCTAAATGATTTTCCTCTCTATTTTCTGTTCACGAAAACAACTTTAGTTGATCTTTGATGTGACAAGATACAATATATATAGTCAAGTTTCAAACCATTGTTAGAACACATCGTAGTTTGCAGTACATCCATCTACAGATCTAAAAAAATACGAAAACAATAAAAGATTTTTCGTTTGCACACGTTGGCATATTGTTTTGTTTTAAAGGGAAACTGTATCGGAAAAACACAACATAAAGAGTTAGCTTGATATAATATATATATAGAGCTAATTATTGATTTCGATTGATTGTTTGGTCAGCTATTATTCACATATATTTCAACTAAAATTTCCTATACAAAATAAAGAAGAGTGACATATTTGATCTAGAAATCGTTGTGTGTAGTCGTTATAAGCTTGGCTTTCGCGAGTGTTTCCTTATCGAACTGAAACTGAAAGATCTTCATATAGTACTTGATATTTGGCTAGCCTAGATAACCGTAAATGAAGCAGGGTGTGTGTTCTATATTTGCGTGTCTAGCGCTTGATCTGATCAGCCAAGTGTTCCTCCCTATAAGCTATGCTCCTCCCGGATTTGCCTAGACTCAACACTCACCTGCTGACTTCAGTTTCTTTAACTTTTATTAACTTCGCCGTTTCTTTGGCATTTTTCCTTATTTCTTCTTCCATCTTTTATTTATTTAATTTTTTTGCAAGCATTTCTGTATTTAAGAAAATATCTTCTATTCCCTTTTGTTGTTAGTTTTAGTTGTGTCAAGAGCTTATACTTTTATTTTAGGTATTGTATATGGTTGTTTTTGTTTAGTTGAAATGCCCGAACATGATTCAATTTTATTTTAATTTTTATTTACAATTTTATTTGAATAATTTATTTCGTTTATAAAAATATCAAAATTTATTTGCTTTTTTTTCTTTTTACTTTAAGTATGTTGTTGTTGTTATTTTTGCTTTTGCTGTTGCCTGATTCAGAACAAAACGCAAATGACAAACATTGTAGGCATTTGATTTTTTTTTTTTTTTTTTAATTTTGTGGATTCTCTTTATATAAATATATACATATATTTTGTGTAAAAAAAAGCATTTGCCGTATATAAATTGGTTTGTTTTTCCCATTTTATTTGTTTATTATCTTTTCTATTTGTTGTGTTCTGTTTTCTTTCTACTCTTCTTCGTCCTTCAGAGGCAACTTGACCATTAAATATAACTCGTAATTGTTTTGTTTTTTGCTTCTTTGGAGTATAAATAATGCGTATGTCTGTGTGTATATTTCGATTTCAATATTATGCCGCACAGTTATATAAACCGTATTGGTGTGTGTGTGTGTGGGTAAACACCCTTGCTTGCTTTAAAAATTAACTAGTCACTTTAAAGTCGATGCTTAAAATGTTATATTTAAATGTTTATATAAGTATATATGTGTGTGTATTATCATAGGTAGTAAACTATTTTTATTTACTTCTTCTTTCATCATCTTCTTTCTATGTTTTTTCAACTGCGCGTTGTTGTTGCCGTGTTGCTGTTGTTGGAGTTATGAAAAATAAGTTACTGTTATTCAATTTTCGTTATTATTGTTGTATAAACTTAATTACAAATGTTTTGTGTGTCTATCTTCTTTTTTTTGTAATTTTCTCATTTTCTTTCTTTTTTTTTGTTATTTTATTGAATTTCTGTTTTGCTCGCATATTTCTCCCATTTCGCTTTCTATATATATATAACTAGCTATGTCATTATGGGTATAGGTGATGAAGCAGAACATGATGTGTGGTTCTCCAGCTGGCAGCTTTCCCCTCCTTCTTTCTCTTGCTTCCCTTCTCCTCCTTCTCCTACTTGTTCACGCCTCTCCTGCTCGCGTTGTTCTATTGCATCGATGTGAGACTTGTGGAAGTACTGATGTGCGACGAGGTGCCCAGTGTGGAGGCCATGTCGCCCTGGTAGCTGAACTGTTGTGGGGGGAAAGAGAATGTTTATTAATTAAGGGAATATGTCATTATCTTCTTCTTCTTCTCTTTCTGTTCTCATACCTGCGGGAAAAGCGGCTCTTCGGCTATGGACCCTAAGGGGCCCGTAGGATCGGGTGGCGTCAGCTCAACACTTTCGCCCGTAAACTCCTCATCAAAGTAACGCGTGTCTGTGTCCGATGTTACCTGCGGCTTAAAAGGCGGCGTTATCTGTAACCAAATATAGAAGATATATTACATATAGATTAATAACAATGTATAGTATATAATAATCATTTATAGATTAACAACAATCTATAGTTGATGCAAAGCCTTAGAGGCAACTGCTGCTTACCTTCTTGAGTACCAAATCTGTCCAGTTAATACTCGCGAAGAAGGGATGCGCTTGTATTTCCCTGACATCATCCTGCCCGCCGCCGAGACGCCTCCTGGGGTCCTTGGCCAGCAGGCCGGATAACAAACTCTTCGCCTCATCTGTTATATTGCGTGGAAACTTAACATCCTCAACTAGGATAAGCGTGAAGAGCACATCATGATCACGATTATAGAAGGGCAAACGACCGCAGATCTGCACAGACATTGAAAATATATGATTTATGATTATATTTTTGACATAAATTCTATATATGTCCTATAGTTTTTCTCTTAGTTTTTTTTTGCTCACCATCTCGTACATAACGACACCGGTGCCCCACCAGTCCACGGCGCGTCCGTAATCATTATCGTCTAATACTTCTGGCGCTAAATATTCCGGTGTGCCACAGAACGTTTTCGTTGTACGGCCGTACGTGATGTCCTCCTTGCACAATCCGAAATCGGCAACCTTTATGTGACCATCTTTGTCCAGCAAAAGATTCTCCAGCTTTAGGTCGCGATAAATGATGCCTTGCGAGTGCAGATACCCCAGAGCCGATATGATTTCGGCACCATAGAAACGGGTACGCTCCTCGGTGAAAATACGATCATGACTCAAATGCCAAAATAATTCTCCGCCGTTAACGTATTGCATTACGAAACAGAGACGATCGTTCGTTTGAAATGAATATTTCAATGACTGCGAGAGAGAGAGAATGAAAGAAATCAATCTTTGGTTATTTTACGAATACAGAAAAGAACTTTAAAAATAAATCTTTAGCAACATTATTTTTATTGAATAAGACCCACATAACTCTGTATGCAGGTTCATATCGTACGCGACTCTATAAACAATGTGGAGATTATCAGGAACTGCTTTATGGGTTTATAATTTCATGAAATTGTGCTCGATAAGTCAGGAATACTTACAATGAGGAACGGATGATTTGTTGACTTGAGGACACGACTCTCGGTCAGTGTGTGTGCGACCTCATCCTTTTGTATGATCACCTCCTTTTTGAGAATTTTAATTGCGTACAATTTGGCATTGGCCTTCTCACGACACAGGATCACTTTGCCGAAGGTGCCCTTGCCCAGCACCTTGAGGAACTCAAAGTTCTCTAGTGTCTGTAAAAGAATAGAAATTAATATATTGTATATATGATATATGATATAAAGGATTGTATTGTTTACTAACCACTTTCTTGACACCGCTGCTGTTGCACGTTGTGCCACGCAATGAGAACTGTTCGTTTAATGTTGTCGACAGCTCATCCTCTGCCATGGCCGCCATTTCCACATCGGTCATATCTGTTTGGGGCGATGGGGATACGGCTGTTTCACCCATTTCGCACAGCCTGCTGGCCACATTGCGTATGGCCTCTGTCCACAATTGACGCTCTGCCTCCGTTTCGACGGCAAATGTGCGCTCAATGACCGTAGTCCATTGCAGGCCACGTATGATAAATGTAAAGGGCTTGGGGCGATCTACGGTCATTATTTGACAGCCACGTACAGTGAAATTGTTGAGCAATTGATCCGTTGGTGTATTCGGTGTATTCTCAGCCGGCTTGCTGCGATATCCCATCAATGTGCCATCGGTGCGTAGGATAAAGTAACGTTGGCGCCATGTCTTTATGTGTTCACCCCGCTTCATTAACCACCCCTCCTTCACAATCGGGCCAATACCGCCTGTGCCTGCCAAGGACATGATTGTTTCTTCTTCCTGGTCGTAAATAAAGTCGCTTATGCTGTGGAGTGTCAGTGCGTCCTTCTGCAATTGCAGCACACTGTTGCTATTATTATTTGGGGGCAATCGATTGCCAGTGGGCGTGGCGTGGGCACTGACAGATCCTGTTGCCACGCTGGCAACCACAGTCGATCGCCTCTGCAGTAGATAATTCGTGTTGAGGCTGTTCCCAGTTCCGTCTCTCAAAGCGAAACAACTTCAATTCCGCTTTTGCAATTTCACTGAACTCTGTGAAAATGAGGACACTTGTTAAAAAACGCAGACAAAAAAAAAAAAAATACAACAACAACAAAAAGGTAACTCGAATAAAGAAACGGTTTCCAGCATTTTAGCGAGTGCATAATGCAAATTTTTATAAATATCAGAGCGGCACACACAGACACACATAGGAGGTATATGTATTTGTGTCTATGTATGAGCTAGCGGTGGGAAAAGGTGTGGAAAGTGTATTTAATGTTTTTTGAAAGTTTCTTGCAATAAATTTGCAATTTAAAATTTAGATTCCTCTATTTAATTCTTATTTGTTTTAGAATTAGCATTTATTTTATTTATAGATATTTATTTTTGTCATTATTACTTATTTTATTTCATTGTTATTCGTTTTAGTTCATTATTATTAAATTGTCTTCATTATAAATTATTTTATTTGATTGTTATTTTATGTACTTTATTCTTTATTTAATTGATTTTTATATTATTTACTTAACTTCACTAATTTTATTTTATTTCCAGTTATTTAATAAACTTTTATTTTATATTAGCACTGTTTTTTTAATATTTATTTATTATTATTATTTTATGGTGTTTCTTGTATTTAATATGTTGTAATTAATATTATTTTTACCGGTTCAAATAGTTTCATTGTTGTTTGGTTTAATTATGTTTTTAGTGTTGTCTAGTTTAATAATGAGTATTTTGTTTGGTATTTATTGAAAGTTCGATTTCATCATTCGTGTCACGCGCCCATCGCTAATATGCAATTGCATACAAATGCACTCTCGCTCTTTCACACACACACACACATATGCAAATATGTGCTTATGCATATTTTGTTATTGTCTTTTAGCGTGTTTATGGCAAATTGCACAGCCCTTTTAGTTGCTGTTGTTTTTGTTATTGTTGTTGGCACTTGCGTCAGCAGCTGCAGCACAGCACCAGCAACAAGCAGCTGCAGAATGTTTTTCAAAAAATAGGATCGATCGTTTCGAAAAAATATATAAAATAAAGTGTGGGGCAACAACAACAACATGGAGAAAAGCCGAGAGCATTTACGGCATTTCCGTTGTGTCAGAAGGGCTGACGACGCGGCGTGTGTGTGTGTGGGGAGAGACACCGACAACGACGGCGGCCTCCCTGCGGTGGTTTAACCATCTCCCCCATCCCCACCTCCACGTTCATTGCTCGCGCGCCATTCACTTAGTCATTGCGCACCCCACATGTAGAGGCGGCGCCAGCGCCAGCGTCGCGCATTGGGGCATCGCGCGGCTGTCGCAGCAATTGTTGCTGCTATTTTGTTGCTGTTGTTGTTTTAGCTTCAAACAAAATTCCCCGCCATGTTACGCAGCCAAAGCGCAAATTTTTTGCGATTGCATTTACCGCGAAATTAAATCAAAACAAGTCGAACGGAGCAGGCGCTTCTGTTCATGAACTTACACGCACACATACACATGAACAGACATACTCTGCATGCATGTGTACCTGTGTGTGAGTGTGTGCTTGCATGTCTTGCTTGCGTGTGTGTGTGTGTGTGGCCCTCTGCTAGTTGAGATCGCAGCAAGCGATAAAGGTGTGAGAGGGACACGTGTACATGTGTGTGTGCGACTGATCGCAGCTGAACAGCAACAAAATAATAATAATAATAACAGCGATAATAGCAATGAAACCGAAAAGAAAAACATATTCATTTGCAATTTGCGAAAATGTCAACGACGTCGCCGTCGCTGCTCACTGCCGGCTGTACAAATTTCGCTATCTAAAACTGTAAACAAAATGTACATATAGACATACACATGTATGTACATATAAAATGAAATCGACAAAATACAAAATAACACACACATGCATATGGATGCACGCACACAGACATATGTTTGCCTGTCTCCGCTGCTACAGACCCTGGCCACAGGGAAGTGTGTGGGCGATGGCCAGAAGAGGAGGGGGCGGGGGCGGCATGTCTGACAGACAAAACATACACACACTCACACAGGCACGCACATGAGCTGCAAGTGATCAGCGACAACGGAAAACCGGTTCGGAACCGATTCGAACCAAAACAAATGGTTGACCAACAAAAAATTACCCAACACTAGCAAAGGGACAATGCATACACACCAAAAACATATTAAAAAAATAACAAAGAAAAGGGAAACAAACTTAACAATTTTATGTTGCTGTTAATTTTTAAGCTGATTATGCGATGAGAAGGAACAGAAGGGGAAAGGAGTCGCAAGAAGGAGGGAGCCCTGCGCACGAGCCCAAACATTAATTCGAACCGGCAACCGAACCACAAGTTTTTAAGTTTGCAGCCTTGTCAGCAACATGTCTAGACACCAATACAGTTATCAAGTCAGCATACATACATGCACACACACACAAACACGCACACCCGACTCACATATACTTATGCCAACATATATATATGCACGTAAACACAGACGTGCACGCACACAAACACACACACACACAAAGATAGATTGCCATCGGGGGCAGACAACGACGACGACGTCGACGGCAACGACAGCGACGATGATGGTGACTCTCTGTGTAAAGCGAGGCAACAATAACAAAGGCCACGGCTGTTTATTGGAATTTGGCATAAGAGAGGAAGAAGAGACTTGCAATTCGTGTTAAACATCTTAAAAACATTTCTAAAAAACCCACCTATATTTATCGGGCAAAAGAATTAACTTTTGCTTTTGATTTGTACTCTCTTTTTGTGGTTTTATTTCGCTTTTTCGTTTCGTTTTTTTTTAATTTCGCAAAAATGTAAAAGGCAGAGCAGTCTGCTGTCCCTGTCTCTGCTGCTGAATGGTGACGGCAGCGACGACGACGACGACGACAACTCACGTATGTTGTTTTTGTTGTTTCTGTTGTTGTGTGTTAAGCGTAAGTGTGTTGTTGTGTGTGTTTGTTTTTTGTGTGTATGTGTATTTGTGTGTGTGGTGTGTAGACACCACCAGGCCACAGACAATTCAATATTAATTTGCGACACAATTGTTGTTGAACTTCTCGTTGAAACGTTGCTTTTGTTTTGTCGCGGCGCATAATATACACTATATTTTATATGCGGATATTCAATTTTTCATAAACACACACGCACTCACACTTATTTTTCATGTACATGTACCGTTTGCTTTTTACGCTTCACTTTTTTGGTCTTGCGATGGACGATGACGGTCTATACATTGTGGCGGTGGGTCGATAACTATGCTGTGCAGCTCTAATATTTCGATTGTGCTAGAATGACACTTAACATTTAATCTGAAATGTGAACAACCTGCTTAACAATGCTTTTGCCGTCAATTCGTGATTTTGTACATTACCAGTAAATATTGATTGGAAAAGTCTACAATATCAATCTGAACAATTTTATTTTTCAAAAATCGTTATGAATTCAATTGAGAAAGTGGACAATTCTGGTCAGCAATTTAATTGTGCGTTGGATAAAATCGAAGAGGAGAAAATGTTATCCAAATACCCGACAGGAAGTCGCTTGCCTAATGCGCATTCATTATTTCTTCAAAAGCGTTGGAGTAAGGGCTCCAAGTTTTTCGATTCGGGAGACTATCAAATGGCCAAACAAAATGCTAGTCAATCTATAAAGACTGATCTTGGACAGGTAATTCCAACACCAGAGACGGTATCTGTGCGAAAATCATATTGTTCAATGATTGAAATACATCATCCACCGTCGATAGCCTCCGCTGAAGAGCAAAACTCCAAATCTCAACTTGCTAACAAAAATCTTGGTTCTTATCGCGCTCTTTAGTTTAATGTAAAATGTTTCATGCTGCCACACCAAAAGATACAAAAAATCAAACAAAAACTAATTATAATGAAATTAAAATAAGTTTTGAAATTAACAGTAGAAAACTCTGTTAAGGAATACGATATTTACACACTTTACAGCACTGCTACTGTCATTATTTTACAGCCACTTACCAGCGAACTGCTATCGTTATGTTGTCTCTTATGCCTATCGACAATATGGCATCACCAGCAAACAGCAGTTGTGTACACACTGGCCGATCGGTCGTGGTGGTCGGCTCAGTGAAATTTTGTATTTTTTATTAGAATTTAAACCGAAAGCATTTGTTTATGCCAATCGCGTAGTGCAGCGCCGTTGCTTGAGTAGCAAAAAAGGTACACGAAGGCCTAAAAAACATGTCAATGTATCCGTAAATATGTGTGTGTGTGCGAATATGTGTGTGTGTGTGTCGAGCTTATCAAAAGAGTGCAAAAACAAAGGTGTTATTGACTTCGCGAGTGGAAGAAGGCAACTTTCTTTTTTACTTCTTGTCTGCAGCTTATTCTCTCTATCTTTCTCTCCCCATCCCGCCCCTTTGCGTCTATTGCCTTTTGTTGAATTGTTTAAGTAATGAGAGCGAGGCAAATTAAGAAACAGAATTGAGAAATGCAACTGAGTCGAGTCTGGGGCAATCAATACGAATGCAACCACAAATACAATAACAAATACGTGTGTATATGTGTGTGTGTGGATGCAAATACAACTGCAATAACAACGGGCTTGCGTGCGTGTGTGTGTGTGTGTGTGAAAACAAAACAAAGCTGTATACAATATTGAAAAAGAAAAAGAAAGCGCATAATTGAATAAATAATAACAAATGAGGGCGCGCGTCTCTCTCGAGTCAATGACAAAAGCCAAAGCGGAATGCAAGTTTAAAACAAAATATTTGCAGTCTGACGCATTGTTTACGTGATTCTGCAATACACACACACACAAGCTCAGCTCAAGAAACAGTTAACTCTTGTCTTGTTGTTGTTGTTGTGCGGGTGCATTGGTTTCAGGGATGAGCAGAACAGCAAAAAGAAAAGAAAAGAAGGCAAAAGAAAACGACAAAGCGAAGGTGGGGGCTGACCAAATCAAATTAGCAAGGGGCAGCAACAACAACAAAAGCAGCAGCAGTAGCGCAGCTGCAGAGGCCACAGCAACAACAACAAAGTGCAAATTTGTTGGGCACGCCCTTGAACTTGCAATGCTCTTTCTCTCTCATCCCTCCTCCTTGTTGCCTGCCTCCCCCTTCCAATCGGTTAACCGGCTTTCGGTTTTTGCTTCGTTTTTTTTGGGGAAATTAATTCCCGATCAATAGTAAAATCCAGACATGTTAAAAATATTAACAAAACGAAGCACGATTTCGCAATTAAATTAAATTTATCTATGGACAATTTTGCTATCAATTCATTATTATTTACGCTATGCAGATAAAAGATAAACATATGTTCAAATATACATAATATGTGTGTATGTGAGTTTTTACCGTTGTGTGTACACTACTGGACACAATTATAGGGACACGCATATGAGTTTTTATTACGTTGTCATACGAATGTTAAATAAATATACAAACATATACATACACATATACAAACACATACACATGCGAGTACAATATAATAACATTGAAAATCTGAGTAGTGTTTTCCTCTTTCTGCTTATCAGCACTCATCCCATAATATGATATTTATTTTAAAAAGCTTTTTATCAAGTAATGTTGACGGGGAATTTTGAATATTTACGATTACTTATAAACGTGTCTGCACATCTGGAGTCTTTCGGAAACACTTCTAAACGTTGCATAATATGCTCTCATACATGTAGTCTTATACAGTTAGAATTGGAATTATGCCTGTATTTGAGAGTATCTCATGGTATTCATTCAGTTTGTCAGACTTTTCCTGAATCACCTACGAGCAATTAAGTTGATTGCACTTTTAAAATGCGTTCACAGCTGTCTTCAATGGGAAGACAGTCAGAGACAGTCTGACAAAATGACTGGTATATTAGTATCGTGCCGTGCACTGAATCAGCATCAGCACAGACAGACTCTACATAAGGTAGAGTCTTTTTCGATTCGATGCCAGTCCAGGCAAGATTCTGTGAGGTTCTTAAACTTTATTTTTAAAGTTACCACAGCAAAATCTTCATATTTTAATCAAAAATAGTTGGATCCATGATAGTTAGTAGATTATGCAGGCTTAAGGAAGTTTTCTGCAAGGATCTTCGACTAATTGGAAAGATTATACAGTAAACTCTTCAAATTTATGTGTTCTCTTAAGGATTTTTCAATTTAAAATGTTAGGTGTAGCTAAATCCTTGTCGGGTTTATATAACTAACTGCCAAATAACTTTGTTTTGATTTTGATTTCTATAGTAATATATTTAGGTTTTAGAGTGTTCTCCAAGATTTTACAACATTTTACATACCCGATGTCGTGTACAAGAATTGCTAAATATGTTAAGGATCCTCACAGGGATCGTTTCTATATGCATATAACTATCTAAATATAACTATATAAATATCTTGTACATTTTTAGATGTATTTAATTTCCTTATTGGGTGCCAATTTGTTAAAACTTAAAAATATCATACAGAAATATCATAACCTATAAATTATTCATTAGAATAAAGAGTTACATGCATATAGGAACGATCCCTGTGAGGATCCTTAACATATTTAGCAATTCTTCTAGCCAAATGCACAGATTTCGTAGTTGCCTTCTTCTTTAGGAAGTATTTATATACAGCCAACTCTATTTCCGGTTAATACTTTATCAAAGTTCTAAGGAATGACCAAACCTAAACGAGATGTCCTTAAGAAAACATCTAAAATTGATAAAGACTTTCTAATCCTCTCATCCTCTTTTGGTTTATTTCATTCCAGTTAGTTTTCTAAGGACACCACACACACACTCAAACAAATAGATAATGTTCAACTTCATGAAGAAAAGCGCTGGGGATGAGGAGAAGGAGCGTCGCAAACGTGAAAAGAAATTGCGCAAAGAGGCTAAAGGTGGAGCTGGTGGCGGAGTAGGCGGCGGAGTAACTGGCAGCATGAGCAGCGACGAGTTGCTGCGACTGGAGGAAGTGCGTCGATCGTTGAAGATACGTGGTAGGCGCAAAGAGAAGGAAAAGTTGCCCAGTGGCATCACAGGCGATTACAGTGCGGATTTCTTTGCCGCACTCAATAATGCGGATGCAGCAGCTGCTGGTGGAGCCAATGATGGAGTGGGAAATGGAAATGGAAGCGCAGCTGGGCCAGAGCAGGATCGTGGCAATGAGGAAATTGTAGCATCTGTGATGACGCACATTGAGAGTCGTGCAGTGGCTTCCAATGGTGCCGGCATTGGAATCAACATAAACTATGGCGAGCTCACGCACAGTCTACTCTCAGGTGGACTCAAGGTGAGGTTGAGCATAGGCCTGACCAGATTTTGTGTAATTAATGCATTCGTTTCAATTTTAGAATCGCTTTCTGCCACCTGTGCCACCAAAGCCGCCCAAGCGTGGCATACTGAAGGGATCGCGCAGCAACATGAGCAACGTGCACGAGGAGATTGTCTTCACCGGCGGCGGCACTCCGGAAATGCTGATGCGCAACAATATGCAAAATGAGCAGCTTTACGAGGGAGCCGGCAGTCGCAGCGGTAGCGCAGCCGGTGGAGGCGTCGGTGGCGGTGGCAGTGTTGGCTCCAATTCCAGCCAGCACGGCACCTCGTTCACCTCCGTCGAGAGTCTGCGCAGCGATGGCGATGCCAATCAACCGCATCAGCGCGCCATGACGCTGCCAGCGAATGCCCGCTACGGTGGGCCAACAGGTCCCTCACAGGCTGCCCATTTGCATGTGCTGACGTCGCCCTCGCCGAGTGCGGACAGTCTCACAGATACCACAAACTCCTCGTTTGCCACGCCGCCATTCTCGCTCAGCCCCGTCGGAGAATCGCAGGGCATCGATCGCTGGTCACGCGTGCATGCGTTCGAGGATGTACAGCTGCCACTGCCGGCGGTGCAGCTGGTGCAGTTACCGCCGCCACGGCAGCTAGTAATCAGGCGCCAGAAGTCGCCGCGTCAGGATTTTGGTTTCAGTTTACGCAAGGCCATCTGCCTGGATCGCACCGAGTCGCTTATGTCGCCCATCTTTCGTCCGGTTATCTTTGCAGAGCCGGGTGCTGGAGGTGGTGCCACTGGTTTGTTACCCGGCGATCGCCTGATAAAGGTCAATGGCACGCCCGTGGTTGACCTATCGCGTGAGGTGATCATCGAGATGATACGCAACAGTGGTGATGCTGTGACCGTTGAGGTAAGCCCAATGTGGCAGCAGATACTTTCAGATTGTCAAGCTAATATTGCCATTCCGTTCTCCTTTGCAGGTGCAACCCGTTGCTGAGCTGGTGGAGCTGAGCAAACGCTGCATGGCACCCAGTACGGCCACCGTTGAGGAGATCGATCATTCCATTAACAACGGCAACTGCAACACGTTGCGTCGCAGCGCTAGCAAACGCTTCAAGCGTCAGGTGAGCCCGAATAAGTCCCCCCGAAGGCCCCCAGAAACCATTAAAAGGTCTTCGCGCGTTGTATGATTGATGAAATGCTCTGATGATGCACTTCCATTCTAGAGGGAATATCTGTGATTATGCTCGAATGTTGCAAACAATTCATTAATTATGCAACTCAATTGAATAATTAATCAATATCTGCGAGAAAATCATCTCCATGCCTACATTACCTCCTTCACATTTTAGTGCATCTTTAATCTTGAGAGAAGTGCAATATTTAGTCTTGTTTTAGTCATAAGGTATAGTAAAGTCAGGTGCAAATGAGTCAAAGGGTGATCTGTGCTTTCGATCATGATTTTATTCAAAATTTATTAGAAAATATTTAATCCCACCAAGTTGTTCCAGCAGTTCACTGCTTTCATTCGGTGCTGACGTATAAATCGTTAACTTGTCCAATTGTTTGGCGTAACGAGGGCCACAGTCGCCCAATACTTGATCAATTGGAATATCATAGAATTCTAAATCAAGCTCTTTTAATTTAGGAAAGTACGGAATTTGTATTGGACTCTCTATGGTTAACAATAATTTCTCTAGTAATGGGCAGAATTGTGGCAGGGCTTGAAAGGAATCTGCATCTTTAATTGTACCCCTGAATTGCAAGACACGAAGATTTTTTAATGTGCCACAGATATACCCGATGTCGTGTTCATCGATATTGATTAGATCCAACTCCTCTAGTTGAGTCAATGTCCTTATGTAAACTACTAAAAGTTCGAAGTAAATTCATTAGAAGTCATAATGTTTGAATGCCAATACTGGAAAATACTTACATGCATCTTCAGGAAAATAACATAACCTTAATTGTCGCAAGTTTGGCAGTTCTTGCATGGATTTCATTATTTTGAAAAGTTCAATGGGTTCTTCTTGGTCATCACCAGGTGTATCGATGCCAACATAATTAAGAGTTTTAAGTTCGCAGAGCCTGCGTGTTATTTCATCTAGATTCTCCCCACAGTCAATTGAAAAATCTATTCTTCGCAACGACTTGCAATGTTTAACTGCACAATTCATAAACAGCAAATTGGTGTTTAAAATATCCGATGAAAGCCACTTCACTAGGGGTCCACAAAGCGAGAGAAGCGAATCCCACATTGCAACGGGGTAATGTTCAAGGTCAATTCCAGTTAATTGACATCTATTGTGGTATAGAAAAGCTTTTCTCAAAATTGGGTGGGCACATGCCAAGTTCACTTGATCCACAAACTTGAGTTTCGACAATATGATGTCGAGTATGTCGAAGTTAAGATTGATGCAATTTAAGCCCGACTCCATGTTCAATTAATTTTTTTAATATTTTTGGAAATATATGTATTATAAACTCGCCCACGTGTTCACTGTGAAGCCGCTGGTGATAAGCACGAATCTGAACTCGCGAATCTTGACGTGTCTTTTATTTGAAACTAAGTTCGTTTTAACTAATCCGATAACTGAACTAACGAACTTCATCCATCGTTTTAGTTCATTAGTGGTTTGGAATAAAACGTCGCCTCGATATTTTTAGTGGACTGTATTCAAAGTGATCTTGCACAATCGAAAGCTCTCTTTATACTAAATTTGTAACATAGGTTTTGTGTGAATGACCGTCGCATCGGTATCGATACATTTAAAAATATTATGTTTTAAGTTTACATGTGAATGATTAAAATTGGCAAATAAAACCGTTCTTCAACATCCCGGCCCGCCCTGAAACATTGTTTCTGAGTAAGGCAATACGGCAACCTTAGTAATAGGTCGAATAAGCTCTCCTGACGCTTTCCTTAGTTTAACAGCTCGTACTAAATTGTGCTTTCCTGGATATCTTTCGATAACTCGGGCTATATGCCACGATGCCGGTGGTGTATTTGCTTCCTTGATAAGCACGACGTTTCCGACTGAAACATTAGGAGTTGGTGTGTTCCATTTGGGACGTTGTTGTAGGGTAGTAAGATACTCCTGATGCCACTGTTTCCAGAATCCTTGATACATGGACTGAATGCTTTGCCAATAGCCCAAACGGTTAATTGCAATGTATTGCGTATCTGCCTCTGGTATTGTTGTGAATGCCCTTCCGATTGCTGGATATAAATAGTTTACCTCGGTGTCCGATGAGTAACAAAGTGGCCGTGAATGAACTACTGCGCTAATTTGGGCAAGTAGCGTCCGCATCTGCTCGTAGAGAAGGGTCGAATTTCCAATGACGCGCCGTAAGTGTAACTTCACTGATCGAACTGCTGATTCCCATTTTCCTCCCCAGTGAGGGGCATGTGGTCGAATAAAGATACACTGAATTCCGTCATCCGCCAGGGTGCGGGTGACTAGGTCCGTATGGTGTTGTGATGCCAAGAGGTTTTGAAGTTCGTCCAGAGCTCGTTTTGCCCCAACAAAATTTGTACCGTGATCACTGTAAATTTTGGAGCACTTGCCACGCAAAGATGTGAAGCGCCGCAATGCAGCCAGAAAGGTGTCCGTGGATAAATTAGTGGCAAGTTCCAAGTGTATTGCCGAGGTGACTAGGCAAACGAATAGGCAAATGTAGCCCTTGTTTATGCGCGGCTTGCGCACCTTTGCATCCTTCAAAATATATGGTCTAGCGTAATCGCAGCCAGTATTGAGGAATGGAAGCGCTTGAGTTATGCGTACTCTGGGCAAATTCGCCATTTTTTGATATGCCTTGTGCTGCCTTTGCCGAAAGCATGCCAAGCAGTCGTGTGTCAGTTTCTGAATAAGATTCCTTGCGCCCAGTATCCAAAAGTTCTGTCGAACTATAACGACAAGTACTGATATTCCGGGGTGTAAATTCCTGCGATGCTCATGCTCCAGAGTGAAATGAGTAATACGATAATGCTTCGATAACAAAATCGGATGTTTTGTCTCTGCTGGCAGCTGCGAGTAACGCAACCGCCCACCGACCCGTAGTAGATTATCCTTGCCGATCATTGGTGAGAGTTTGGCTAGATGAGATCCGCTCTTCAGTGATTGATTGTTGAGAATTGATTGGTAATCCTCCTGAAAACATGTTTGTGCCTGTCGCAAACAAACATTCCGCGCTGCTTGCAATTCCTCATACTTAAGTGAGTTTGAGCCTTCCTTCATGGATGGGTTCTTCATGCGATGGATGAACCTTAGAGCACACGCCATTATGTGCACGAGCCTTGACCAGGATGAACATCGTTGAATGAGTTCATCAATTCGATTCACTGGAGTTTCTCCAGCCACTGTTGTCAAACAATTGATTTTGACTTCGTCTTGTATGCGTTTATTTGGAATAAACGAGCCATGCTGTGAATTGTTCACCTTTTCCAGAAATTGATCCTTGTCCCATAGCCACGATGGTCCGTTCCACCACAATGGGAACTTGATAAGTTCTGCAGTCATCATGCCTCTTGAAGCACAGTCTGCTGGATTGGATTTTGAGTCAACATGTCGCAACTCATGCCTTGGAATGATGTCCAGAATTTGAGAAGTTCGGTTTCCAACGAAGGTTTTTAATTGAGCTGGGACGTACGATCGTAGAGTCGCACCATGCAGACACTGTTATATCCTTGTTTCGAAGTGCGGCCTTGATTGAGCGTATAAGCTGGCTCAAAAGCAGAGCTGCACAGAGCTCTAGGCGCGGCACTGATTGCTGCTTCAGGGGAGCCACCCTTGTCTTTGATGTCATCAACGATACTGAAATGGTACCATCTTTGTGTATTACTCTACTGTACACCACAGCAGCGTATGCCTTGGTAGATGCATCGGAGAATGCATGCAGTTGAATGTTGTCCGCGTCGTTGACAACCAGCCGTGATAGTTTAAAATCCTTTAATGTATCTAGATCAGCACGCCATTTGAGCCAATTGCTGGCTAACTTATTGGGAAGTGGTGAGTCCCAATCCAAATTAAGAAGCCAAAGATTTTGGAACAATATTTTGAATTGAACGATGATAGGAGCCAAAAGTCCAAGAGGGTCGAATATTCGTGCGATATCTGACAGGACTTTCCTCTTTGTGCAATCGGAATTCGCACAAAGTCCAACATTATATGATTATGTATCTTCCCCAGCATGCCATTAGAGGCCGAGTATCTTAACCGGTGACGATTGAACTGGCTGTGAAGAATCGCTATCTTCTGTTTGCATACGGGTTATATTTGACACCCATTTCCCAAGTTCGAGATCAGCGCAGGCCATCAGTTGAAAAAGTTCCTTTTTGTTCCGTAGTAATTCCTTCTCACTGTTTGATCCAGTAAGTACGTCATCGACATAAAAATCCTCCAGCAACAGTTTTGCTGCATTTGGAAATTCATGAATATGATCTTGAGCCAGCTGTTCCAATACACGCACCGCCAGAATTGGTGCGCATGAAGTTCCGTAAGTTACGGTGCAGAGTTTGAAGTGTTTGATTGGACCGGATGGATCCTCTCTCCAGACGATTTTTTGAAAATCCGGATGTTTGTCTGCTACCCAGATTTGGCGAAACATCTTGACAATATCCGCTGAGAATACATACTTGTACATTCGAATGCGAAGGCATACAGCGAATAAGTCGCGCTGTATACTTGGTCCAGTGAATAGTGTGTCGTTTTTTGATTTGCCATTTTCATCGCGAAATGACCCGTCGAAAACCACTCTTAGCTTCCGACCTAGTACCGGGTGGTGTGGTAGATAGAACTGCTGCCTTCCATTGCTGTCGTCTTCTGGCACTTCGCGCATGTGCCCCAAGTTTTTGTATTCGCACATAAAGTTTACGTACTGTTTGCGTAGATTCTCATCCCTTTGTAAGCGTCGTTCCACTGATTTGAAACGGCTTAGCGCTCCTTGAAGTGTATCCCCAAATACAGGATCCGTTGTATTGAATGGAAGTTCCACGATATACTTCCCATTCCCATATCGTGAGTGTGTAGTGAGAAAGTGATTCTCCACCTGTTCATCGTCAGATTCCCTTTTTCTGATGTTACTGACGTTTTCCAGCTCCCAGAACCTCTGAAGCGTTGCATTGATATCCGTTGTTGTAGTGAGCGAAATAGCCTGATTGCTTTGGTTAGCGATGTAATGACCCATCCAAAAACTGATGAAATGGCAATGATATTGCCCCTGTTCTCGTATATCCTTTTCCCTGTGAGTGTACTCCATTCGTGTTCGCTACCAAGTAGTATATCGATTGGTGCAGATGTATTGAAAACCGTGTCTGCCAGTTGAAGATCCTTGAACTTATCAAGTACCGAAGTGTCTAGGTTTTGCCTTTCCATTGATGAAGTAATTTTGCCAAGCACGTGAGCCATGACAACCAATTCGTAGTCCGAGATCCGAGACCTGATTTAAAGTGTGCTGCAACCCCTTGTGGTGTCAGCCGCAACCGAAGAAATTCCCGAGACCAAGATGTGTGATGGTGAACGTGCCAATCCGAGAGCGTGTATGCAGCGTTCCGATATGTATGATAATTCGGACCCGGTGTCCAATAAGAGTCGGCATGTAACGTAATCTCCTCTTGCACTCTTTACATAGGCCACGGCGGTAGGAAATACGCTTCTGTGTCCTCCGTTTGGTTGAGTAGAAGATCCACTCCCTTGCGTACATACTGTTGCACCTGCGTTCTGTATATGTGCCATATGATTAAAGGTCGTTGCTGTGTCCTGTGAAATTTGCTGTTGATTCCAATCGACTTGAAGCTGAGTACCCTGTGGTTGATTACTCTGAACATGGATAAGTGTATGGTGGTGACCTTTACATTGTCTGCACTTGTATGTTTACTTGCACTTGCTGACCCCATGGCCTGGCTTTAAGCAATTATAGCAAAGTGATTTTTCCTTCACGAACGATCTTCGTTGCTCAACTGTCATATCCAGAAATTGTTGACAGCCATATAAAGTGTGTTGTGTCGTCCGACATTTAGTGCACTCGGTGCTTCTAACGCAACCATTGATTGTGTAATCCGTTTCTGTTTTTCCCCTTGCGCTGTAGATTTGCCTCCAGCAGCTGTCTTTCGTTTGCTTAGTTCCAATTCCTCGCATCAAGGATCCAAAAATTTGAAGAACTCCTCCAGAGTAGGTGAGTCTGTGTCCATGCTGCGTTCGATCCATCTACGCCGTGTGTCAGCGTCAAGTTTTTCCAATAAAATATATATAATCCAGCAGTCACGTCCCGTTTGATTTATGGGATCCAGCCCTCGTACAATTTCGTTTGCACCGTCTGATACCTTCCGTAGTATTGACGCATCGATCTTTGTTGTTGTTGGCAAGCTTATAAATTGCTCCAAAAACGAATTCACAATATGCCGTGGACGATTGTACCTTTCCTTAAGGCGTTCCCAAGCCGTGTTATAAGCTGTATCCGTAATATCCGAATGTCGTATCAAGTTTGCAGCCTCATCGCTCAATAGTGTTTTTAAATGATGAAATTTCTGAGTATTCGACAAATGCTGCTTGCTATGAATCGTGCTTTCATATATGCAAACCATACCAGCAAACCGTTTAATTTGAATTTTCGGTAATTCGCTTTGCAACCCTGATGTAGCGTCTGATGCACGTCCCGCCGAAGAATTTGATGTTGCTTGCGCCGCGTTGTCGCCCGTCGCGACGGCGCTGAAATCCGTTGCATTTCTTGCTGTTTGATTTACAGCTAGCCGTTCGAAAAGTTGATGTTGTTGTTGCAACAAATTGATTATTCATCCCCATTGCTTATTATAGATGTAGTTGGATGCGGAGATCCAATTCTTTCCAAAAGCATTGCATATGTCTGCAAATACCTTTCCTCGTAGACTGCATTGTCCTCCTCGGGATCCACATACCCTTCGACCTCGTCGAGAAGAGCTATGAAATTGCCGAGTTCTGTGAATTGCTTCCAAAGAGCTTGTAGTTGCTCCTTCCTTGCTGTAACCTCTGATGATGTTGTTGTTGTATCTGCTCCACGAGCCCATGTCCATATCCGCGTGATGCTTGCCTTAAGCGGACCACGAGATCTCATCAATGCCTTGAGTTGTTGTTCCATAGTTGATTTTCCGTGAGTATAAAACGCAATCAATCCCAATACAAGATATCCCTGGCTCGAATGACCAAACTTATGGTTTGGAATAAAACTTTATTCAAATTGATCTTGCAGAATCGAAAGCTCTCTTTATACTAAATTTGTAACATAGGTTTTGTGTGAATGACCGTCGCAGCGGTATCGATACATTTAAAGATGTTATGTTTTAAGTTTACATGTGAATGATTAAAATTGGCAAATAACAGATTTGCCACCGTTCCTCAACAATTAGTCTTTTGGTATTTTGTTCTTTTGTCTTTTTTTTCTATATAGAATTAAATGTCAGATCTTGGCGCCCTGGAACCAGCACTCTCCCCATTGTTTTTAATTCATTCGTAGACTTGAATAGCTGATTTATGTTTCAAAAAAATACCAAAAACATCGAAATGTATAAGTAGTTGTGTTGCGACAATAAGCACTGCTTAGTTTTTGCGATAAGGGCAGATCGTAAATCAGTTGCTTCCGTGTGTTTGTGTGTATGTGTGTGTTGTCTAGAGATGCCATATATTTTATATTATTAGTAATCGTACTGATTTTTAGAGTATTTAGTGTTTAATGAAGAGATAACTGATTTGAACTTATATATTAAATATGAATGCACATTCTCGCAAGGGAGGTTTTTGTTTTGAAAAAAGGCTAAAATTCTTGATTTTTCTCATGCTCTATCAATTATTTTCTTATGGTTCTTTTTCTTTATACAGTGAAAGTGTGTCTAATTGAAATATAGCAATATAAACTTATGATTCTATAATATTAATTCCTTGAACATGCCTTACTTCTGTTTAAGAATTTGAACAATAGCTTCTGTATTAGCTAATGATTTACTTAAAAAGGTTGGCAATGAAACCTACTTCAGTATGTGTATGTTCGTTTATTTCACTCCATTATATTATAACAAACTTCTTTGTTGCGTTGCGTCGCAGCGCTAGCAAACGCTTCAAGCGTCAGGTGAGCCCGAATAAGTCCCCCCGAAGGCCCCCAGAAACCATTAAAAGGTCTTCGCGCGTTGTATGATTGATGAAATGCTCTGATGATGCACTTCCAGTCTAGAGGGAATATCTGTGATTATGCTCGAATGTTGCAAACAATTCATTAATTATGCAACTCAATTGAATAATTAATCAATATCTGCGAGAAAATCATCTCCATGCCTACATTACCTCCTTCACATTTTAGTGCATCTTTAGTCTTGAGAGAATTGCAATATTTATTCTTGTTTTAGTCATAAGGTATAGTAAAGTCAGGTGCAAATGAGTCAAAGGGTGATCTGTGCTTTCGATCATCATTTTATTCAGTGTTAATCTTTAATATCATTAACGGAATTCATGCAAAATCATCATTTATTAGAAAATACTTAATCCCACCAAGTTGTTCCAGCAGTTCACTGCTTTCATTCGGTGCTGACGTATAAAGCGTTAACTTGTCCAATTGTTTCGCGTAACGATGGCCACAGTCGCCCAATACTTGATCAATTGGAATATCATAGAATTCTAAATCAAGCTCTTTTAATTTAGGAAAGTACGGTATTTGTATTGGACTCTCTATGGTTAACAATAATTTCTCTAGTAATGGGCAGAATTGTGGCAGGGCTTGAAAGGAATCTGCATCTTTAATTGTACCCCTGAATTGCAAGACACGAAGATTTTTTAATGTGCCACAGATATACCCGATGTCGTGTTCATCGATATTGATTAGATCCAACTCCTCTAGTTGAGTCAATGTCCTTATGTAAACTACTAAAAGTTCGAAGTAAATTCATTAGAAGTCATAATGTTAGAATGCCAATACTGGAAAATACTTACATGCATCTTCAGGAAAATGACATAACCTTAATTGTCGCAAGTTTGGCAGTTCTTGCATGGATTCCATTATTTTGAAAAGTTCAATGGGTTCTTCTTGGTCATCAGCAGGTGTATTGATGCCAACATAATTAAGAGTTTTAAGTTCGCAGAGCCTGCGTGTTATTTCATCTAGATTATCCCCACAGTCAATTGAAAAATCTATTCTTCGCAACGACTTGCAATGTTTAACTGCACAATTCATAAACAGCAAATTGGTGTTTAAAATATCCGATGAAAGCCACTTTACTAGAGGTCCACAAAGGGAAAGAACCGAATCCCACATTGCAACTGGGAAATGTTCAAGATCGATTCCAGTTAATTGACATCTATTGTGGTATAGAAAAACTTCTCTCAAAATTGGGTGTGCACATCCCAAGTTGATTTGATCCACAAACTTCAGTTTCGAGAATATGATGGCGAGTAAGTCGAAGTGAAGATTGATGAAATTTAAGCCCGACTCCATATTCAACTAATTTGTTTAATATTGCAAATATTTGTATTATAAACTCGGCCACTTGTGCACTGATTGTGATGCCGCTGAATGATAAGCACGAATCTGAACTCGCTAGCTATGTGTCTATCGCCTAGTACTGTACCTTTTAGTTCAAACTAAGTTCGTTTGAACTAATCCGCAAACTGAACTAACGAACTTCATCCCTCATTTTAGTTCATTAGTCTTTTGGTATTTTGTTCTTTTTTCTTTTTTTTCTATATAGAATTAAATGTCAAATCTTGGCGCCCTGGAACCAGCACTCCCCCCATTGTTTTTAATTCATTCGTAGACTTGAATAGCTGATTTGAGTTTCAAAAAATACCAAAAACATCGAAATGTATAAGTAGTTGTGTTGCGAGAATAACCACTGCTTAGCGTTTACGATAAGGGCAGATCGTAAATCGGTTGCTTCCGGATGTTTGTGTGTATGTGTGTGTTGTCTAGAGATGCCATATATTTTAAATTATTAGTAATCTTACTGATTTTTAGAGTATTTAGTGTTTAATGAAGAGATAACTGATTTGAATTGATATATTAAATATGAATGGGAGTTTTTTGTTTTGAAAAAAGGCTAAAATTCTTGATTTTTCAATTATTTTCTAATGGTTCTTTATACAGTGAAAGTGTGTCTAATTGAAATATAGCAATATAAACTTATGATTCTATAATATTAATTCCTTGAACATGCCTTACTTCTGTTTAAGAATTTGAACAATAGCTTCTGTATTAGCTAATGATTTACTTAAAAAGGTTGGCAATGAAACCTACTTCAGTATGTGTATGTCGTTTATTTCCCTCCATTATATTATAACAAACTTCTTGTTTAATTCTTTACTCAAATATTAAAACAATACAATATTTAAAGCTTACCGCGACTGGCGTTTGTTGTTGAAATTGTGGTAATCCTCTAGTTTGTTTACAGGGTGACTCAGAGTCGTCTGTGCGGGGGATTTGCAATTGAAATTCTTATTGAATTGTTGACTTTACCCACAGCTAGAAACGTGTTTGACATTTTTTTGCAATGTTTATCTCGCTCTCTCTCTCTCTCTCTCCTTCGCTCTCTTTTCATCAACACCTGAGGCGATCAGAGAATTCGCATTCCGGACCCAGCCCAACCCAACTCAAACTGAATATTTTCAAAGACTCTCAAGTTCCAATTAGAGTTATATTCTTGTTTCTTCTTCCCGTTGTTGTTGTTGTTTTTATTGTATGGGTAAGATCAGGAGAGGCGTCGACATGTTTTAACGCCTTAGTAGACGAAAATAAACCGATTTGACAACACTGTGTGGAAAACACACGAACTGCATTTTGGTAAACATCATTGCCGAGGAACCTCGCACAGTGGAGCAAAAAAGAAGGTAAAAAGTAGAAACAATGTGTGCAGTAAAAACAAAGTAGCACAATTATGTAGAAGAGTCTTAAATTGTAATGGGATTTATTTATGGATTTATTAAAAAATTTCTGATACAAAAAATAGGCAGAGAATTTTGGAAATATTTGAATATTTATTTATTGTATTTATTTATTGTATTTGTATTTATACAAATGCTTTAAAATGTTAAGATATTATTAATGCATTAATGATCATTCAAATTAGTTGATTCTTCCAGCATTTTCGAATATTTGAGTAATTACAAGTATTAAAAAAGTTTCAATTTCTTTTGCATTGTGAGAGTAGGAAGAATCTTTTAAAATATTTCAACAATTGAGATTATGCAACAAAATTCAAATGAATGAAACATTAACACACACAACAAACTCACACAGAGTCACACATTTAACTTCAATATAAATATTAATGACGCGTTGCTTGAGCATTCCCAGCCCACTGTGCGCTGGCTACACGAACTCGCAGACGCATTTGCTGTTGCAGTCACGCCGCAACGCCGACGCCAGCAGCGGCGCCAACTGCGACGCGAACAGAAACGACAGCAGCAGCAGCAGCTGCAGCTGTGTGTGCATTTCTCTTACACCCACTGTAGACTGCGGCTGCGTCTGTGGCTGCCTACACAAATAGCATCGCTTTAGCGGCGTCGACGTCGACGACGCCGTCAGCGACGCTCGACGTCGATGTGTGCGAGTTTTTCAATTTTTTCTCCTTTTTCTTTTTTGTTTTTGTTTTTGTCGAGTTGTTTGTTGTTGTTACTAGCTTCGTTGGGCTGCGCGTTGGAGCTGCACAGTCAGTACGCCGCTAACTTTGTCCAAGTTCGGTACGGAAGCACGCGCACCTCGTACTCTGTGCGAGCATTTCTCTCGGGGATTACACGAACAAAAACAACAGCAGCAACAACAACATTTAAGCCATTCTTGTCATTCGAGTTGGTTAACAACAACAACAACATCGCAGTTAATTCATAACTCGCGTTCGTGACTTGAGTCTCTGCATTTTCAATCGATCAATCATTCAATCAATCAATCGTTCGCACGATGATTGCTCGTTTTTGTAGCCATTTCAATTGTCTAATGTCAAAGCGCTAAGTGCCTACGTACATGTATTTGTGTGTGTGTGTGTGAGTTTAGTGTGTGTGTAACTAACGCTCCAAGGTTTTGGGCGCGCTCCAGTTTCGCGCTTATTTCCCCGTCTCACTGAGACGGAGACTGAGACGGAGATCTGCTCTACTCTGCTCTGCTCCGTTGGCTGGCCATGACAATTGTTTGCTTTAGCTTTAACTGAGCCGGAGCGATCACATAACCAACGGACACACACAGAGACACTGAGAGACACCCAGACAGACAGACAGATAGAGAGATACAATCGTCTTCGTCTCGCCATGTTTCTCAAGCCCAAGAGCTTTGAGCAAACGCTGCGTGGTGGCATTGTGCCTGCCGTGCCTGCTGCACCTGGTTCTGGACTGAATCCTTCATTTCATCGCGGCTGCACGGGCAAGGCACATGCATGTGGCACCAACAAATCCTCAGCGAAGCCAGCAACAACTTCAGCAAAGTCACAACGCAAGAACAGTATCAGCTCGGAGACAATTTCGGAGAGCGGTTCAGAGAACTCCAGCAGTTGGCCCATTGCCACACCTCTTCCTCCTACTCCTCCTGCCTCCGTGGCGCCGCCACCCAAGCCGCCACGTTTGTCTGCTACCAGACAGCAGCAGGCAAGGCAGGAATCGATTGCTCCAGTTCTGGTGCGGAATACGACGCGTACGCGAAGTTTACGACAGAATGGCAAAAATCAAAACACAGCAGCAGCAACAACAGCAACTGCAACGACAGCAACTGTTGCAGCAATTGCCACAGCAACGGCAACAGTTGCCGCAACATCAACAACAACAGCAACATCTGTGCGTCCACCGTGGAACAGCTCCGCGGT
Organism: Zaprionus davidi; assembly: GCA_018903715.1. NCBI lineage: Eukaryota > Metazoa > Arthropoda > Insecta > Diptera > Drosophilidae > Zaprionus > Zaprionus davidi. The sequence continues at coordinate 9,017,649 of JAEIGL010000003.1, forward strand.
TGCTGCATCCAAGTACGCTGCGGCAGCAGCAGCAGCGCCGCATTCGCCTCTGCTTGGCATACGCAGCTCGTATCGACGGCGTCGCGATGCCCATAATGCCGCCCAGGCCCAGTGGCCAGCCATCTGGGCCAACGCGTTGGGCTGCAACTACAAAAACTATGATGCAAACGTCAAGCAAAAGGTGCGCAGACTAAATGTTACACTATACTACAAAGAACTCTGAACCAATAAGAGAAAGAGGGTTAAAATTTGGGCAAAGAGTTGAACAGTTGCAGAAATGGTTTCTTACAGTAAATAGCAAGAGATTTGCTTTACACTCGACTAAAGAGGTTATGTCTGAAGTTAGGGTTTGCTAATGTATTTGGAATTTTTTTAATTAAAGTGAATTTAGTGTGATTTAAAAGTGGTTTCGTTGAGTAATATATTTTTAAAGTTATTGAAATCTCTTACAATCTTTAATATATTTTTTTTTAAAGTTTCCCTTAAAAACCATATTTGAAAGAATGAAGTTGGTACTATAAATATATGCTAAGGGTTCCTTAGAATACGATGAGGCAAATTGGGAGTAAGCCTTTACTAATACAATTCTCTGTAAATACAACAATTCACGCTCAAATAACAAAACGATCTGAGTGATGTTATGCTAAAAAATGTCAAAGTTTTCAATGGATTGGATTCAAAGTGAAATTAATTTAACAGTTCAAATAAAATATAGCCATATGCATCATAGAGAATAATTTGATTGAGAATATTGAACCATTTTCCTATTAATTAAATACCATCTTACATTAAAAAACGTAAAAGGGCGTGTTTTCAATATAGGGCAAGAGATGGTTCCTCAGTATGTTAAGCCTACATGATGGGGTGTTAAAGAGGTTGCAGCATTTGCAATGATTTTAGTTAAATACAAACCTTAAATACCATTAAATGAAAAGTTCGATTCCAAAATAGTTGAAATTGGTCATAAATATCGTTAAAAAAGATTATCCTGAAATATCTAGTTTTTAAAATCCCACTAATTTGCCTTACACTTTTTCTTATACCCAATGTATCTAAATACCATATGTTGTATTAATCGCATACTGAGAACATACTTGAAATATACAGAGAGTACATTAGTATTGTTAGCTTACATGCTAGGATCTTTAAGAGAGTGAGTCTTTTGCAATGCTTTCAATTATTGGCAAACCTTAAATATCATTCCAAGTGAGGTTAAATGAAAGTGAAACCTATAAAAGAGTTACAAATTGCACGTTGAATTGATCCAGGAAAACAGGTTAGCTTCTCGCACACCCTTTCTTATTGCCAATTTAGCTAAATAGAATGTTTACAAAGTAAATGTGGGCGTACTTGGAATTGACTCACATAGGTGAAGGGCTCCTAAGTATGTATGTTAAACCTACATGACGAGTCATTGAAGAGGGTGCAGCATTTGCGATCTTTTCCGGGTGTGTTTCAATCAATGGCAAACCTTAAGAGAGAGATTCTTTTGCATATAGTATCGTTTCTTATCTATATCTATTATAATATACCACTTGATGATTTCGGTTTTGTTAACCAGTGTAGAAAGCAAAAACTTTCCAACCCTTTTTTAAGCGATCAATGAATGAATGAATCGATAGATTGTCGAACCTTAAAACTCAATGGGCGATTTAGTTGTTAGCTATTTTACGATTATAACGATAGTCGGGACGTGAGGGGAACCTGAAGAATTGGGGAATGGAGCTGGAGCTGGAGCTGGGATTGGTACGCACTACGCACTCTGCGTGGGCAGAGGGTCGCTTCATAATTTACGATTTGGTCTTGTCGCTGCATTTATGGCTTTATGGCTGAGCGGGTCGGCCCAAGCGGAAGTATTCATTTACGTCGCCTGCTTTGTAGTTGTTGTAGTAGTTGGAGGCAAGCAGAGTGTGGCAGGAGGAGCAGAGAGAGAGAGAGGGAGAGAGAAGCCGCCGAGAATGACACAATATAAACGATAGTTTTAAATATATGAAATCTCTTCTCTCTCGCACAGTGCGTCAAAGTTGCTAGTCAACCTTAGCATGAACTTAATTGCGGGCGGCACTGTCAGCCCTTCCAACCTTTGCCTCTCTCTACTTTTCGCTCTTTCTCTTTGTCTGCCTGCGCTGCTCGTTCTCTGTCTGTTAATTAGTTAGCCCTGTCTGCACATTCTTTATCTAATTTGTGTTTTTCATCAGCTTAAACGGCATCGGGGTCATTGAACTGATCGGCCCGAGCCGAGGCGAGTGCAGCGATTGATTGACGTCTCGTCGGCTCGTTAGTTCCGATTTTTGTTGTTTATAAACTTGTCTAAATCTTCATCATTTGTATACAGAACTTTGTGATTCTTTTGGGGTTTAGACTAAAATTAACTTTGGCATTTTATACATTTTTGGTTTATTATGGAAAATTTGAAACAGTTTTGAGAAGTATTTGCAACTAATGCTGTGGACTACAGACAGTTACTTTTAGCTAATCCCTTAATCTGAATAAGGTATTGTATTGGAATAAAAATATATAGGTACTATATGTTGATATACACAGAAATAAAACATAGAATATTATAATTGAAAGATCTCTAATTGTTTACTGTAAATATCTACGATATTACAAACATTTTAAGATATATAAGAAAATATCGTGTGATTAAGAATATCTATACTCAATTGTCCCATTGACCTATCGATAGTTAAGATATCGCTAATTTCTCATTCCTAAAACAGTTGGATCTTACTCAATCACATAATTTAAGTCTGTACTCTGGAATTTGAACAAACATGAATGAACTCCGACATTTCTTTGAAGACTTCTAGGTGATGTTTACTTTTAATGGGCACTGTGCGCATTAACAGCGAATAACCGAAACTTACGCTAATTGTGGGGCTATTGAACCTTGCACAATATTTTCATAATTACGCCACAAAGTACATGCAACTACAAACTAGTCGATAGAGGAGGGGAGGGGCAGCGGCAAATGTAAACTGGGAACGACAAGGAAAGAGGCCATTTTTAGCTCCAAATGTGAATTGAACGTGTTGACGATGATGTTGTCGGCGAGTTGCATAACGGAACATGTGCTGCGTGCTTCATGTAGCATCATCCACTGAGAGCGAGTCTGCCACAGTAACATTCAATAGACAGGCCAGAAGAGAACAGAAGAAACTCTCGTTCTATCTCGATATTTCGCTCTCTCTGTCTAGGCAACTAATTAGGATTTAGAAACATCATCAAATTTAGAAATGATCCCAAAATAAAATCAGACCAAAAGAAGACAAAAAAACAGGCAATGCATCGCTGCGCGTGGAAGTCAAGAGAACACAGAACTCTACACTGAAAACAACGTTAAGAGAGAGAAGACTTAGATCTTAATGTTAAAAGATCATTGAATAGATTAGTTAATGAATTAAATGATTAAAACATCATCAGAGCATTGGGAAAAAATGTCTGTTACATTCTCACATCCAACTAGCCGAAGGAAATTAAATTTAGTTTAAATTAAAATTAAATTTAATATATTAATGTAGTACTTATAATTTTTAAAGATCATACAAATCTGAGGGAATGAAGGAACATCATTAATGTTTTCTTATGCGATAAGTAAAAGATTCTGTGCGGATTTAAAATATCACAAAAAGAGACTCGTACAATATATCACAGTAGAAAAATGAGTATCATCAATATTTTCGCATGCAATAAGGTCTTTTTCTTCGGCCAGAGCAGTCAATAAAGAGATGATGCAGAGCTGATTTAAAATATAATAGAGTAGATCTAGTACATGTAAAAAGATCATAAATATTAGACTAGAAGAAGTAAACCTAGAAAATCCTTTTGACCGTAACTAGTTGCCTGTTTTTTGCCAGTGTAGGGCCGAAATGCAACGAACTACGTTGATAATAAATGGAATAAATGCGTGAAAATGCGTCTGGCTAAAAATTACTGTAGAAATTCACTTGAAGCCCAACCGCAACAACTGTTGACCCCAATTTCGTTGCCTTTTAATATATACACTATATATACACATATATCAATTCGACTTCTTGTTGGATTTTGCAGAGTCGCCATGAGAACGGAACTGGAGGCGTCGTCATTGGTGGCGGCGGCGGCGGTATCGGTGGTAAATGCGACGGCAGCGACGGCGGGGATGGTGATGTGGATGCAGCCGATGGCACACAACCGGAACGTGTGTGGCTTGTGCATCGTGGTGGCTTTACGGCTGCACTGCGACTACCGCGTCACCAGCAGCTGCAGCAGGAGGAGCACAAACTAAGTGTACGCTTGCTACACAATGGAGAACAGCTCACTGTGGATGAGGATGACATTGAGAAACAGAATAGTCCCGCCTTAGATCTGGCCGAGGATATTTGCGAGCTTAAGTATCTCAATGAGGCCTCCGTGCTGCACTGCCTCCGACAGCGTTATGCCAGCAATCTGATACACACCAAGGCGGGGCCCACGCTGCTCGTGGTCAATCCCATGGCACCGCTGTCGCTCTACTCGGAGAAGGTAAGGCGGAGACAGAGACGGAGTCGGATCGGGCGTCTGGTCTGGTTTGTGGCTTGTCTTGTACTCGTTTTGCATTTGATTTTGATTTGTTTCGTTTCGTTTCGGGTTATTTATCTCGCTGTCTCGTTGTCTGTCTCTATCCGTAGGTTGTTTCCATGTTCCGCGGCTGCAAAACCGAGGATATGCCGCCCCACGTCTACTCGCTGGCACAGACCGCCTACAGGAGTTTGGTTGAAACGCGACGCGATCAAAGTCTCATTTTCATGGGTCGTTCTGGTTCTGGCAAGACGACAAGCTTTAAGCATGCTCTCAACTATCTCGCGTTGGCTGCAGGTATGTCTTGCTTCTTGTTCTTCATCTTCTTCGTCTTCCTCTTTGTCTGCTACCACTCTGCACTGTGGGCTGACCTCGTTTGTGCAATTTGCAATTTGACGTTCGATTAGCTCATTTGCATTTAGCTCATACCAATTTGTCATGCCATTTCTCATTGTTATTCTCGCAATACTCTATTACAAAACTATTGTTTATGACGTAGATCGACAATATATGCACAATTTGATCAATAATTGTTATCAGACGCGATCTCCAGGTGGGCTACAGTTATAGTGACAGCTTCGTTTGTTGTCAATTTGTCAGAATTATTAAGATCAACACTTTATTAGATATTTGCGCTTATTTCCAACTGGTTTTGAATGGTCTAATAGTAATATGAGTAATATATTTTAAAAATAGGATCATTTTCATAGTTTATGCATCGATATAACCTTATTAAACATTGAGCAATATGATTACAAAAGAGTCTACTAACTTTGGGCAAATAAAGCACCTAAAGTAAGGTGATGCAGACTCCATACACTATACATTCTGGTTCAGAACTGTCGATTAACCATGTTCGTCTGTATAAACGCGCTGATCTAAGAAACTATGAGTGTTCTGGTATATCCTACAAAGAATTAAAACTATCGATAACTGTCTTTAAACTGCATTCAATTAATTTATATAATTTCTTATTTATTGACAATTCTCTTCACATTGATCAGGTGCCTACAACAATTTCATAAATGCGGAAAAAGTGGGCGCATTATGCACAATTCTGGAGGCGTTTGGCAACACGCGAACTTGCCTGAACTCCAATGCAACGCGTATGACGCAGTTACTCAGTCTGGACTTTGATCAGACTGGACAAATAGCTTCAGCCTCGTTGCAGGTAAGTCAAAGTCCAGTCATATTTATAGAAGGAAAGAGCTTTTCTCACTCATTCTCTCTCTCTCTCTTTGTCACGTAGGTTCTGCTGCCGGAACGTCAGCGCGCTGGGCGCCGCTTGGCGCAGGAGCATAGCTTCCATATAATGACCAGGCTGTTGGCAGGCGCTGCTGGTTTGCTGCAAAAGGAGCTGCACTTGGAGAACATAACATCGGAGGACAGTCATCCGTTTATATCGCTATCGCAGCGTCTGGAAGATCGTCATCGGGCAGCAAATGATTTTATGCGCACCGTGCAGGCCTTCGAGACGCTGAACATTGATGCGAAGGCAGTGCGTGGAATATGGAGCATCTTGGCAGCCATTTACCATTTGGGCATTGCGGGCATTACCCGCATGGGCTCCGGTTCCACGGCACGCACTCAGTTTGCCAATCCGACAGCTGCACGCAAAGCCGCCAATCTTTTGGGTGTCAATCTAGAGGATTTGTCCTCAGCTGCCTTCGGGCTGACACAACCCAATGCCAGCGCAGGCAGTCTGAGTCCCTCCAAGTCACCCACCTCAGATGGGGGTCAAGAATGGGCCTGGGAATGCCTCGAGGCGCTTGTCATCGGTCTTTATTCAGAGGCATTGGCCGCTGTGGTGGCACTGATCAATCGACAGATTTGTACATCGGCTCACACAATCGCTTCCATCATGTTGATCGATACGCCGGGATTCCAGAATCCAGCCAGCTGTGGCCAACAGCTCGGGGCCACTTTGGCCGATCTGCGTCACAATTATTTGCAGGAGCGGCTGCAAATGCTTTTCCATCATACCACATTGGTGGCGCCACGTGATCGTTATGCTCAGGAGCTGGTCGAGATCGAAATGGATCATCCATCCGATTGTCATCCAGGTCCATTGATATCACTGATCGACAAGGCGCCACAGAATCATGTGGTGCGCTCGTCCCAGCGAGATCTACGCGAGCACGACCGTCGCGGCTTGCTTTGGTGGGTTTCACTATTTATAATATTTGCAATATATTTCATACTAAGGCATTCTTCTCTTGCTTCAGGTTGCTCGACGAGGAAGCCATCTATCCCAATTCGAATGATGACACATTCCTGGAGCGTCTATTCTCGCACTACGGTGATCGCGAGCATCACACGCTGCTGCGTAAGTGCGCCGGACAACGTCAGTTTGTTTTGCATCATCTGCAGGGCACAAATCCTGTGCTCTATGCCGTCGATGGTTGGGTACGACACAGTCGAGAGCATCCTGGCATACGTAATGCCGTGTCGCTGCTGCAGGACAGCAGCCGCGAGGAGATCAATCGTTTGTATATTGGCTCATTGACTCGCGGATCCGGTGCCATGGTCTTTTGCGGCTCCTTTGCCGGCCTCGAGGGCACACAGTCGCTGCGCCGTGTGTCGAGCATACGCCGTTCCTTCACCACGGCTGGCGTTAAGCGTAATTCGATAATGCTACAGGTGAAGTTCACTGTGGACGGCATCATCGATACACTGCGCCGCACTGGCACCCACTTTGTGCACTGCTATCTGCTGCAACACAATGCTGGCAAGCATGCCAAGTTTACTTCCAGCGGATCACCCAACCCAACAGCGACGGGTCTGTCAGCCAGCGAGGAGGATCTGGTCAATGTGCCACTGTTAAGGAGTCAGGTGAGTAGCAGAATGAATGAAGGAGGTTTTGGATAATATGTTAATTATGTTCTGCATTTCCTCTATAGCTACGTGGCTCACAAGTATTGGAGGCAGCTCGTCTGCATCGTCTGGGCTTCCCGGAATCTGTGCCATTGTTGGAGTTCGTGCGTCGCTTTGGTCTCTTGGCTGGCGATCTGGCGAACAGCAAGGATATTAGTGTGGAACAAATACTGGCTGTCAATGAACTGGATGTGGCCAGCTATCGTATCGGACCTAGTCAGGTTAGTTGTTCTTTCTTTTATAGAAGATATTGCATGGATATCTTAAGAGATTTCAAAGTTGCCAGTCTAACTAATTGTTCCTATGGCAATTATATATAATAGTATCTGTACTTACTTTTATACAGACAAACAGAGCAAGCTTCACTTGTCTATAGCCTAGTGTATATAGTATATAATTTATAGGATTGCAGATGTCTATACTTTATAAGGTTGCAGATGTCTCAAATAATATTTAAAATGTTTTCTACAATAGTGCAATGATTTATTTATAGTAACCACAAAATATTCTATATATAATATGATATCACGTCTCACACTCTGCGCTTCTATGCTTAATAATTTATTAAACCATTAGCTGTCAGCTGTCATTAACTGTTAATTACATGTACTTCACATTTGAATAAATCACTAGATCACTCAGTTGTGCCGCAAGGGAAGGAATGCATTCGAATTGTTTATAATCTTATGGTTGTTTATCTTGATTTAAGTTCCTATTTATTACATATTTAATCTTAGTCTAGGAATCACACTTTTGCTCTGTGCTTTGCTTTGGTTTTAGAAGAAGATGAAGTTTCGTCTTCGCGCACTTGTCTCCAGAATGTTTGAGGGAAGGGGTGGCCGCATGTGAACCAGTCCGTCTGCTGTACCAAAGGGCGGCACGTGCCTTGTGCTTAGGTAGTAAATGCCACTTTTGGCTATAGCCGGTTCGCCGCCCATGAAGGCATCGCCAGGACAAATGGCGCTATTCCTGTTGTTGTGGCAACCACAGGTGGCAGTCAATGCGCTTCTCAGCGTGTCACAGCGTAACGCAGCAAAGCTTTGGGGTCGACGCACTGACTCGGCAAAGTAGAAAATCGCTGAGAAGTGATCGCAGGCTAAGTCTAATTCGGTCGCGGTGGCATTGGGGCAATGCGGCTGGCCACGTCCCCAGTTGGCAAAGAACGCCGCCTGGCTGAGTTGATCGGCCTTTGGGTTGCCCAGCAGCCTGAGATCGCTGTGTATCGATTCCACATAGTTGGCATCGTTGGGCGCCAAACGTTCCTCGGGCCCAAGCTCGAGTTGTGTCAATCCAGCTGGATCGAGTGCAATGATCGCACCCAGACGATCAGGCCACAATACCTTACCCGTGAGTCCGGATATGTGACTTCCCGCACTGTGGCCGACCAGATAAACCTGTTCATAGGACATGCCCGTCTGATCGTGCAGAAAGCGTAGAAACTTCATCAAACTTCTGGCAATTGATTTGAGCTGTTTCGAGACGCGATAATACGCTATATCCATTGCCTGATGACTCCAGTCCAGTATGATGACATTGAAGTTGCCACGCGATAGATATGCATCCTTAATTGCCGCATTCGAACAGCTGCTGCTGCTGCCCGTCCAGCCATGTATAGAGATTCTACAAATAGATTATCATATTTATTTTATCAATGGATTATCTATATTGTTTCTGCTACTCACCTAACTGGCCACTTTGCATTGAAGTTGGAGTTCCTTAGCATCTTCTTGTCTCCTGTGCGTAGCAACTGACGCTCTTGTGGATTCAAAGGCGTGTAGAGATCATAGTGCAGTAGACTGGCCTGGGTGACGTGACGTGGTGCTTGACTTAACCTGCGCAGGCTTGCCTTGGCCAGGTTCTCAATAACTTCCGATATGGATATATCGCATTTACCACGCTCGTACGCGAACGGTTTGGCGGCATCAACTGAGCCGAAAACAAAAGAGAGTATTACAAGAGTTTAGTAAGTTGTTTCACTGAAAGAGTTACTCCAAATTCATTGAGTTAAATGATTCCAATTTGGATTCTTATTTCGTAAGAATTTGAAATGTTTTATGTTTAATTCACTTGTTTTAACTAGTGTGTAGGGCACGGAGTTAACTTTATGTCAAATTTAAGTTCTGTAGTGCTAAAAATAACTGAGTTCTTTAGGTTTGAAGCCAAAGGCAGGCAGATAAGATCGAATCATCGTTGATCATTGCTGATAATAAGCATAAACACTTTGCAAACTTTGCCTTCTTTTCTTTTTCACACATTCAACATTTCTAGGGTATGTAAACAGTTCACTCTCTCTCTCTCTCTCTGACATACTCACTTCCAACTGGGCTCAGTAGCAAGAACAAGAACAGGCCGTAAACAGAACTTAACAATAATTGCATATTAAAAACCGACTTCAGTTCGAAAGCGATGTAAATGAAAGATAAAACACGACAATCTCTTTCCAAAAGAGTAGAAGAAGTTCGAGAAAGCACCATTAAAGAACAACCAACACACACACACACTCTCTCCAACGATTTTTCTCACTTGGTTTCGGATTATTTACACCAAAAAAACGATCGCGTACAAATTTCCGAGCCGATCAACTGAGCCGACGGCGGCGACTGCGACTTCGACAGACCTCTCCAACGCGTTACAAGTTCTGAGCTAAATTCTAAACGGACGCTTCGTTAAATACTTCGACTAAAAGTATGAAACATACGCACACACATTCATACACACACACATACTCTGAGAACTGCGTGCGTTGAGGACGAGAAGCATTCGGAATTCGCAATCAATTCTCTTCATTGCAAGGGCGCCAACTGATCTCGTAGTCTCAGCTCCAGCTGCAGCATCCATTTAATACAGAAAACTTGTCATACCCTGTGTGCGTGTAGTGTATGGGTATGTTTGCAAGATAAACATTAGGTTCTTTTAACGAAGTACTCAAATTAAATTAAATTCTTTGATTGATTTTATATTTTTCTTAGAATTCGTAACTTTGTGTTCCCAATATTAATCATTAAAATAGCATATTAGCTAGTCGAGTATTGCACACCATTATAACAGTAGCAACATTGCCTAAAGGTAATATCAATTTCAGATGCAATAAAGTGCATGTAAATATTTGAGGTCTACCTCTCTCAGACTGTTTGATCAGCTTTAGTTGGTTCGATCCTATTAGTTAACCAAGTTTTGATAATGTTCTATTGTTTTAAATATTCCCTAATCCTATCATATTAAAATTTGATTTTAAATTGAATTAGCCTTCAAAATGCATTTACTATTTCTCGATGTTGGCTTTCACTGTCTACAGCCAAGCGAAAATGTTAGTTCATTCGTGATTGCCTAACGTGGAGTGTTATTGATGCGTAAATGCATATATTAAGAGGAGCTTTCTCAACACAGATTTACGGTTGTCTCTTTTTCCTCTACTCTTCTTATGTAATACGGCTTAGTTGCCAATTAAAATTTCTTTACGATGAATTTGCGTGATAAGCAATTATAAAGTGGTTTTTATTGAAATCACTAACTAATAACATAATAATAGAGCGTGACCTAACCTTGCTCAATGTTGTTTATTAGATTACAACTGTTAGTTCTTGAAAAGTATAGTAAGTACGATATGACCCGCTTAATGTATATATATATATTTTCAATATTCCATTTAAAACACCCTCAATACTTTCTTTTGAAATGGAGAGAGAGTAAGATTTTGCTTCTGTTTGTGTCTTTATTTCGTTATATAATCGAAGCAAAGTGTAATTTACTAAGGTCGTAAAAGTAACACGAACAAATTGTTGTGTTTTAGCTGGAGTATATTATCCACGTTCGCTTCACCATATATACAGTTATAGTACATTATATATGTAGATATAAGATGTAGATCACGTTGAAAATGCAACTGGTTATGGTGATTTTGACTGAGTAGCAGCCCAACAAAATATACAATATATTGATAGGTTCTTTCTTTCCCCCATTTCTTTTGTGCAACCTGTTTTGAATTGATCAAATTCTGCCTATAGACATATTTCATACTCCAATTCCAGCCCAGCGAGAGTTGTTAACAGGTTTAACTATATAATAATTAGTATGCATATAGAAATGTCAATGATCTTTCGTCTCATGATGATACTCAAATTTGCCACTGGCTTGGGTGTCCCCGGGCAAAATATGTATATGTAAAGTGAGATTTTGGGAATGTAACGAAGAAAAAAACGACGCCGGTTATTCATCAGCAGCTTAGCACACTCGAAGCAGTTAAGAGACAAACACTCACATACAGGTGTTTGAGTAGGTTCGGGTTCAGCTATAATAATAATATTTCTTATCTCTGTTTTTCAAAGCATTTAGCGGGTCTTCAGTGTCGTAGCATAAAAGTGCGACTTGCCTTTTAATGACGGCGACACTCGAACTCGAATTTGACTTGGACATGTCATTCTTCCTCTTTTTATTTTTTTTATTAGTGTTTGTACATATTTTGAGATACGAAACACAATTAACAGACCGTTCAACTTGTGCGTGCCTATTCGTAGACTTGTTACAAAGTTTACTCACTGAATTTACATTTGAAAGTAAATACTGTTTAAGTTAAGGTCCGATTGGCATTGATCATATACCTATTACTTTATTTAACTTTAGATTAGAAGCAGGGGTAGCTTCGTATGAGAAAGGAAGACCTTATTTTGTTGTAGAGTATATGACTGTCGTTCAAGTTTAGTCGGTCGTGGTTAATGCGATTACACGATGACATTTGTATTTTGCAGCTCAAATGAGTAATGCCCTGTAAATAACACTTCCTGCCTTAGTGAAAGCTAAGTTTTGTCTCTCTTGGTCACATCTTTATTCCTTGTCATCTTAAAAATCTTAAGAATGACCCAAATTGAACAATGCAGTTATATTTTTAGCTTTGGTTCAAGATGTGTCTCAGTAAAGTTCAATTCAACTACTTTTGTAACCTATTACCCACTTATTTTAAACTGTTTACATTGGTTTTTAAAGTTTTAAAATAGTTCAGTTTTGTGTTTTTACAAAACAATTCGAAGTGTAATTTATAGTATTGAGTCAATTTCATTGGAATTCATTGAACAGCACGCGTCACATTTTAAGTGACTCGTCTTTTTTTGCGAGTCCAAAGAACAAGTTTGAGTTTATGAACTGCGGTTTATGTTCTTCACAATGGTTTTAAAGTTCAGCATTAGTAGGCAATTTTTTATAGCCTATCGATAAGAGATTAGAGTTGTTAAAGACATAAATAACCAGTTGAGTCAATAGAAAGCGAGTCTTTTTTATAATATAGAATTCGCAATATGTTAATTGATTTTATGTTATAATCGAAAAAAAAACTTTTTAATTGGACCACTTACCAAGAACTTTGAATTCATTCCGATTCAGATGTTATATACTCTTCTTATATCATCATTAATTGTTTACCATAACTGTCAAAACTGGTAGAAAATAATATTATAAGCGAATTTCGGTTTATTAATTAACATTTTAACACATCTTATGCAAAGTGCGATTAGTCTCTTGTTTATTTTTGTAATTATTTGCCGTAACTTTATGAAAAGTGAATCTCTTCTGCATCAGCTTTTCTATATTCCTCTTTTAATAGCAACTCATAGATCTCAACTTGATTGCAATTCATTTTAGAGTACTCTTTACAGAGTGCTTCTACTCAACTGAACCTGAGTGTGCAGTGTCTTGGTATTTCATGTACTTAATTTGGTATTACTTACAAATGTCTCTCTGGCATGTGCTCGCTTGGTTGCTTGAGCTGGTTTTTGATTTCCTGTTCGCCGGTCTCTGAGAACCGAACGCAGGCAACTGTGAATTCCTACAAAAAAAAAAGAAAACAACAACGATTGTAATAAGACAAATCTTGACGTCACTTGTTGCAATTCTACTTCTCATACCCAGTTTCAAAGAACACCGTTGGGTATTCTAGATTAGCGATCAGTAACAGTTGATCTTCATATTAAAATGATTTGTAGATATTTGCCACGCCTCTTCCACTCTTTACTAAAAGTTTTCAAGACCGATTTGCATTTATATAAGCATCAGCTGTTTATCATTTTGTACTGATCGTGCTTAAGGCTGCTGCGTATCTTTGAGTCGAGCTCATCTTTTTGCCTGCTTCTTCGCAGTTTCGTTGTCGTTGCTGCGATGACGCTGACAACTTTCACGGTCAAGTTCATCTCGCATCTCCCATCTTCCATCTCCCATTGTGGCTATAGAATTTCGAGGCCCGTTGTCCGTTGAGATTTTGTAATAAACTCTGAATAGGTCTGGATGGGGACTCAGCAGCCCAGCCTCTTGGGACCGAGTCTCGGACTCTCTGTCTGCCCGTGACTGTGTGTGGAGTGTGTCGCGCCTTGTCTGCATGTTCAGTTGATTTCTACAAATGGCGAAACGCGCAGCAAAATGTGGCCAAATAAATTTGCCGTGTGTCTATCGTCGTCTGGCAATGATAGTGTTAGATATAGTACCAACAACAACAATAACAACAACAACAGCTGGTTTGCACTCAGCGAACATTTGCTGAACTTCATCGTGCAACAAGTGTCCGGGGCAATGCATCGCAACGCGGCGCATGAGTTGTGGCGTCTCTTTCTGCTGATCTACGCACTGGACAGCATGCTGTGGCTCATCGGGCGCAACGGACGTAGTGTAGGTACCACTCAGAAATCCCCATACCCATTTCCATTTCGAATTCGAATTCACTACCAAATCGAATTGCAACTTCAATTCGAATCTCTTGAGCCAAACCGCAGCGCAGCACAGTGGGGTAAGGTTTAATAAACTAATTTTGAAGCAAGTAAGCTGTTGTACCTGTAGAAGGAATTTGACTATAAGATACCCAGTAATTGGAAGAAAATATCGATAAAACTTATCAACCTAATTTCATGTAGACTATCAATAAATTCAATATTGTTATAATTATCGGTAATAACTCATTGAGCTGATTTTAAAGGAAGTAAGCTGTAGTTGCTGTAGAAGAGAGAAATAATAGGGTTTTGGAATTTATCGGTACTATCAACCATCATTATTAGTTAATGTTATTAATACCTGTAATATTACTTGCAGAATAAGGTTTATAAAATCTTACAATAAGCGAACAAAGAAATGTCAATATCATGTCAATTATGACTATCAATGTATACTATACATATATATCAAAATCGCTTTATTATTTGAATAACACTATATAATATATAATAAATAATAATATAAAACAAATAATAATATATAATAAATGAATAAATAAAATTTCAAATAAATAAATAACTAAAATAATAAAATAAATAACTAAAACTAAAAAGGTAAACAAAGTAAAATATCTATAACAATACTTGCCATGTAAATATCAGGGTATATTTTCCCTTATTCGACTGATTCAAAACATCCCATTTGCAATATTTGGCAGGGTATCATAATCTCTATTTGCGTGTCTCTTTCATTCCACTGTGCATTGCTCGCAGGAGACGCCTTTGACTTTCACCAAAAAATGACGTTGCGTTCGCCGAACTGTGCGACCCGCGTTGCAACCTGCACACACAACACACATACAACACACACATACACGGCACACACACACACGTGCAACGTGACAACAACAGCAACATTTGTCCACTGCACATTAACATTTCTTTCATGCAATGATTTAAAGTGAAATTTCCCCGCATTCGCTTTCATTAGAAATGAGTCAAAATCAAATCGAAGCTCACCTTTTTCCCCTCCCTTCTCTCTCTGTCTCCACGTAACCCCTCGATCTTGCCACCGATAAAGCTTTTAAAGTTGCATAATAGATGATTCAGACAGAGAGGTGTGTTCTGTCATCGGAGCGTATAATAAATCCAGTTAAATATGCGACTGGAAATCGTTTTTTTTTTTTGGTGGGAAACACGAAAATTTCATTAGCCCCAAGGGGCGTGACCATAATCAATTTACGCATTAATCTAAACCCGATGACCGGCCCCCTTAACTCTATGTAAACTAGTTTGCAGTTAATTATGAAACAATAACCAGGAAGAGCTGCATATCGCATCTGCTACAGCTTCATCTTCTGCTTGCCCTGCCTTTTCTTCTTTTTCATCATCTTCTTCTTCTTGTGCTGTTTCACTGAGCCGACTGTAATTCACTTAATTAGTTACAAGACGTGTTTTTTATTGCCTAATTGGAAAATTGGAAGGAAACTACATACGCTCTGCTTAAAGAATCCGTTAAACGTCCCGCTGTGGGAGAGTGAGTCAAGCAAGAAGTATCAAGTGTGATGAGCCCAATGGGCTGATCTGATCCGATAAGTTAACTGTAATTTGAATAATTATGCACCCGAACTTAAGCCGCAACTATAAGGAAGAGGCGTTAAGCTGCGTGTTCTATAAGGCCATAAATCGATGTGGATACTTTTTATGTATTTTTAATAAGATTTGCGATTTTAATGTAGAACCGAAGTGGAAAGATTTACGATATTTTATATTTATTGCACAAGTTAACATCCACGATAACTCTGTTATCGATAGTTTCTGAGTTATGCTGGATATAACCTACACCTGTAACCTCAAGTTTAAAGAAATAAATGCTGATCTATCATGGATGTCTATTGCTTTACATGTTCGATAGTTTTTTCTTTCCTGGAACAGTTTTTTTTTTAGATTTCATAATCAAAAGCAGATAGAAAATTGATATCGATAGCATTTTTTTATCGTTAGTTTTACAATACAACCTTTTTCTTAGCTTAAAGAAAACAGAATAAATATAAACGGGACACTTTTCACACTTATCTATGCGTGCATTGACCTCTGAACCCTTTACATTGTCATAGGTTGTTCTTGAGAGACATGAAAGACGCCCAGACACTTGTCAATATGATCTTGTTGGGGAATGAACTCGCACGACGCACGTCTTTCAACTGCAATTGTTGACAATGAAAAGTTCAAATGGAAACATAAATAATAATAAGCCGGGCTTGTTATTTTTCACTTTTCTTCGTTGCGGACGATGATGATGATGATGGCGACGAAGAGATGGTGATGGTGACGGTGACGCTGATGATGTTGTCTGGCTCCAAGTGTTGCAATGCTGCTAATGAGGCAAATCAACTTTGTTACGAGCATAAATCGAACTGTTTTATTGGTTTTGGTAATTAGCATCGCAGCTCTGCAGTTGCAACTAGGGATGGAACTATCGGCAAGAAAATATGGATACTGATATCATTGATGTGGATAATATTGGCATTGTCGTTGGATGTGATACGTTTTGTTAGAGAAGCGTGCTCCGATATCGATTACTGGAAGCAAACGGCATAAGAAATATAAATATATCTACTAAACAAAAGCATTTAATATCATAGTTTCTTTGGTATTAATCACTTTGTTAAATATTGCGGTGGTGCATCGATATATTATCGAAATCACATTACTGATTTACGTTTTATCGATATATTTATGTACGATATGTTGCATCGAAGCCCATTTTGTTCTCTTCTTATTTCTTTCATTATCTTCCTTTGATATTGTGCTGGAATATCGATACACATACATTATGGATATCTCGTCAACATACGACATGAATTTATTATCGAAATCACAATACCGATACAAGATTTATCGATGTATTTATATGGTATCGAACCCCATTCCGTTTCACTCTTGTTTCCTTTTCTGTGTCCTTTTAATATTGTGTTATAATATCGATACACATACATTATCGATATTTAGTCAACACAATTTATCGATATATAATCGATTCAGTATCTAAACCTCTCTGTCTCTGTTTTTGCCTCCGGTTTTTTCCTTGTCTCTCTCTGTTTCTCTATTTCACCAAGTTCATATTGTGTTATCGATAATATATCGATACCTATCCCTAACTGCAACACGTTGCTATGTTGATCATCTCCTGCTCTTTTTCTCTTATTCTCTGTCTCTGTCTATCTCTCTCCTCTCTCTCTTTCTCTCTAATTCTCTTTATCTCTCTGTCTCCCTCTATCTCTTTCTCTCTGTCTTGCTCCCTGTAACCATGACCGCCACCAATTACAGTGAGCCGTGTCCACGGTCGCATTTGTTTGTGTGTGTTGTTGTTGTTGATAAGCCACTTTCGAATGCACACAGCGCACTTGGCTTGTTGTCGTTTGTTATTGTTGTTGCTGCTGCTGCTGGTGTTGTTGCTGTTGCTGTTTGTTGTTGGCCACTTGGCTATTTGGCCGCTTTGGCTGGTTGACTGTTTGGCCGCGCGCACAAGAAATTCAGTTGCGCCGTCGAGCTCAAAGAGAAAACAACACACAACAAACGCGCCCAGCAGCTGTGAAAGTGTTGGCAGCAGCGTTGGCTCTGGTCAAGATAGACCCCCCTCCATACCGTAGTCTCCTCCAGTCCCCTTACCCGTAGCTGAAACGAAAGGAAAAAGCAGCGTGTTGCATGCACTTTTACTTTCATCATCAACTTGGTCATCTTGGTCAACGTCGACTCCTCGGCTCGTTATCATGTACAAGCACACGGTCAAATCGAAGCTCTCACAGGCTCGCAGCACACCGCCTTTTGCTGCAGCGGCTGCCACGCCCCTGGGCGCAGGCAAGAAGTTCTTCTCGCACATACGTCACAAAATCGAGGATAATCTAACGCCTCGACTGAGTGGCAGGCTCTACTACAAGGGCAGCAAGCACACACGTTCCCTGAGCACACTCAGTCTGGCTGGCGATGGTGCCGATGGTGGTTGTGTGGGCGGCAAGTACACGCCCACCAGGACAGTCGAGGATGTGAAGGCTCCACCAGCAGTGTTGAAAATTGCAGTAAGAGGACCGCCTCTGGTTGGAGATGCAGTCACAATATGCAGCTATGTGGACAGCGATGAGGAGGAGACTCCACTGAGCCTGAGTCTAACGCATCAGTCACTGGAGGATGAGATCTTTGCCGAGCTGGAGAAGGTCGCACATGACGAGAGCAAGCTGAACGAGGTGCTGCAGAGTTTCGATCAGATACTCCAGGAATATCCGCCACCAGAAGAAACAGAAACAGAGCAGGAACAGCAGCCACCAGTGGAGCAGTTTGTGTTGCAGTCAGTGGAGCAACAGTTGCCACCGCCAGCAGAGTTCAGTGATCACATGCCAAAGTTGTCCAAGTCGCACAGCACGCTGGGCAACAGCACTCGACAGCTCTACCAGACACCAGAATTGGTGCATGCCAAGTTGCTGAGACGTTGCTCCAGTGGCTCACGCTACAGTTCGCTCTGTGAGCTCAGTCAGCTAAGCGGCAGTCGCATACCCATTTCAAAGCACTCCAGCCTGCGCAGCCTGGACAGAAACAAGCAGCAGCAGCAACAGCAACAGCAGCAGCAACAAAGTAAACAGCAACAAACACATCCAAGACGACAGCAACAACAACTTCGCACCAGATCCCTGTTGACCCTGAGCACTAATTGCAGCCAGGTCGCTGCTGCTGCGAAAGTGAAGACCACGCCCCGAGCCAATTCGACATTGGAGCGACGACCTTTGTCCCGGCGTGGCAGATCAGCGAATGCGCACAGTGACGAGCTGCTGGTCAAGTGTCTGGCCAAGGGGCACGAACTGTTACGCAAGGTGGAGAATATTAATGGGGGCAAGGCAATGCGGCCAAGTCGCGGTGTTAGCAAGAAGAAGCAGCAGCTGCATAAGCAGCTTCAGTTTGCCAGCGAGGAGAAAGTGGGTAAACCCAAGTTGGAATCGTGCAAAATCATTCCGCCCAAGCTGGGCGAGACATCGGACAAGAATCACGAGCTGCTGGTCAAGGTGGTGCAGCAGAAGCAGCACCAGCAGAAGAAGAACTTGGAACAGTCCGTCTCCGATTCAGATGATTCAGGCCACATTAGCAATGCTGCCATGCACAGCTCTGCCAGCTCCAACGCCAGCTCCTCCGCCTTGAACTCCACAAGCAATTCCACGGGCAGCCTCTGCGAATCGGAGGTGGAGGTGGAAGTGGAAGTGGAGCGGGAACCGGAGGCAGAACATGAGGTGGAGGTGCTTGCCTGTAGACCAAATAAAATAGCCGAGCTGCTGGAGAAGTTCGAGGCGAAATCGAAGAAGGGCCAATTGCGGGTTGTGTCCAAGGTGCAAGCGCAGGTGCAGGCGGTGCGCTGCATACAGACGCAGGTGGAGATTTATCCCACCTACACGAAAGAGGTAACTATGCGGCTGCACTAGAGTCCCCTCCAAGAGTGAAGGCCCCCCACATAGACCTACATCTAATTATAATACTCTCTATATGGTACTATATATTTCTTAACAATAAAATACAATTTAATGAAAACCTATCGCGATCTCTCTCTCTCTCTCTCTCTATCTATCTCTCTCCCGTTCCATATGCAACTTTAACATGGTAAATGGTTTCGGTAGTTTCATAGTTTACCTGCTTGCCCAGCCCTGTCTGCCACGCCCTAAAACAAACACTCACTCACACACACACACATTTCACATTGGTTTACTTTCATTTTTGAACTACGTGCGGTGCATAATTAAAAAACTTTTCGAAATCCAAACTAAAACCATCGCAAAAATGTCGCGTCGTTGGCCACACCTGGAAAAGGTGCGTCCACAGCCAGCCAGGCAGCCAAATCCCGAGACAGGCTAATTTGTAGTCTGCACTTGCATTTAAAGCTTTTCCTCGTCGAGAGAAAGAAAGAGTCGACGCCGCCTCAGTGGATTGGACTTTGTTTATTTGCAATAACATAGTTCCCCCTTTCCTCTTCGTTATTTCCATTTCTATTTCGTGTTTTGCTTTTGTTTTCATTTCGTTTGCAACTCTTATCTCTCTTTCGCTTGACTCTCTGCTTTTTCCACTTCTTTGTGCAGGTGTTACAGCTGCTTCAATCTCTCTGTCGGCACCTTGACCTTCAGTTCCTTGCACTGATTTTGTTTATATCGTAGTTTCGAAATGAACAATGCAGCTGCAGTTCCCATTAGCTTTTCTTTCTTTATAATTAACATTTCATTTATATATTATTTAGTTATTCTTCTTAGTTTCGCAAAATGTACAGCTGTCAAGCTCATTTCAAGCAGATTCCTAAGTATCAACCTCTTTCATTATTTGCAAATGTCAAATCGTTTAGTGCAGACTTTCGTTTTGTATTAAACGTCACGTTTGACGAAATCTTCAGCTGAAGGTGTCTACAGTGTGCAAGAAGAAAGAATTCATCTATCTATAATTATCAGCATAAGTTTAGAAACTACTTTCACAAGCACAAAATTAGGCAATTAATAAGTTATATGCATTACATTCATTAAGCTGTTCATGCTTGGAATCTTTTTTATACATATATGGTATTTGAAGTCTCTATTATTATGCCTCGTAATTGAAATCCGTATTATTACTAACGATTTGTAGTTAGTATCTTTAATAATAAATCTCCGCTGCAATTCGTAGTTGAAATCTCTATAAACAAATTAGATATCAACAACCTTTCGTTGTTGAAATCTCTATTAGGTATAATCGACTATTCGTAGCTTAAATCTTTAGTTTAATACATATATTATTGACCTAAGCCAACGTGCCAAACTGACCGCAGTTCGTTTCTATTTTGCTTTATATTACCAAACCATAAAGTAAGATGGTTCCATTAAGTTTATCTAGTTGCAAAATAGTTTTAACTTTTTTTGCAAATAATCCTAAGATAGTTCTTTGTCATTTAATGAGAACTTACTGATCTCCGAGTGTAGTGTACGAGGTCGTTTGAGTACTTTAAATGCTATAAAACTTTATCTATTTAATTCTAACGATTCCAATTCAATGTTGTGTCTGCTTACAGATACTCTTCCGCTCTGGAGTGCTCAATGAGTTGGAGGCCAAACGCGATGTGCTCCTATCGGATCGCATTATCCAGCTGCAGGCGTTCTGTCGCGGTTATTTGTCACGCAAAAAGATGTCGCAACGGCGCATACAGGTATGTTTAAATTGATTTTGTTTACATATTGTGCATTATTTGGTTTCACTTTCAGGAACTTGCTGTGCGCTGCATACAGCGGAATGTGAAGGCCTTTTTGGCCGTACGCGATTGGCCTTGGTGGCGTCTTCTGGTTCGTGTGACGCCACTGTTGAATGTGCATCGCACCGAGGAACAGTTGAAGATCGCCAATGAGGAGTTGCTCATGCTGCGGGCTAAGCTCGAGAAGATCGAGTATGATCGCAGCGAAGTCAAGAACGAGAATCAAAAGTTGGAAGCCAAGGTAAGAGCATCAAGAATGTAATATATTCAATATATGTTGTTTATATTTATAAGAAACAAGATGGATCAATGCTAATCAAGAACATATACCATATTCCTATGTGCTTTGCAAACATCCGAACCAATTAAATATACTCTTGGCAAGGGTATTCCACATTCGTCAGAAAACCAACCAAATATATTTGGTATAAACAGTAAAGTTTAGATTCGTTGTCATGTCTTTTCTCGGTGTATTTTTGTTTGTTTTAAATTAAAATTACATGACAGTCGCAGATGACACGAGATTTTCCTACCTATGCGTGTCTCAAAAGACACAAGAGTTTCTGGGGCAACAAAATCAGAGCAGTTGTAGATATATAAACATATACATACACGTATATGTGAACAGACAATGTCTTTACAGTTTGCAGAAAGTTTATTGTGATTTCTTTATGCAAACAGAAACGAATACTTCGTGACATGTAACATGCTTAGTAGTAGGATAACACAATTAAATAACCCAATATAAACACACATTCATAAATGTTTAACAGAATATGAATATGTGCATAATGCTGAAGATCTATTAAGAATGTAATACCTTCTATCATAAAAGTTCGAAGCCGTTTCATTTTCATTGCAACACGTATTTGCCATAATTCTCTTTTACCTATGAATATACATACGAGTATACGTACAAATATATGGTAAACCTATGTAAACCTACTAACGAACTATTATTGCACAGTGGGACAGAAGATGTTGTTAACTATCATATTTAAAAAACAATTTAAACATTTTAAAAAAGAGAAATGAAAGTAATGTATGATATTGTACATATTGAGATCGGTCGAAAACTCTTCTATTTATAAGGATTTATGAAACAGAATAATTTTCGAATGAGAACGCAACGGAAAAAGTAACTAGTTCATGTTTATATACATTGCTTGTTTTCCATTTCCGAAGTGATGAATTTTGCAACATATCTTTCTAGATTTATATTGTATATATACAAACGTGTGTGTGTTACTTGTGAGATACTTGATTTACTTGCCAACTGCAAACTCTGCAGAATGGCGATATTTGCGCTTCTTCTTTGGTTTATTGTAAAATAAATATAAATAGCTTCTGGGCAACGCGTGAGTCCATTGAACACTGACTGGGAATGAATACACTCACTCGAACA
This sequence comes from Zaprionus davidi, assembly GCA_018903715.1. Lineage (NCBI taxonomy): Eukaryota > Metazoa > Arthropoda > Insecta > Diptera > Drosophilidae > Zaprionus > Zaprionus davidi. The sequence continues at coordinate 9,040,396 of JAEIGL010000003.1, forward strand.
AGCACATACATATATGAATACATACATGTCTGTATCTGTATCTGTGTCTGTGCACTTAAGGCATAAGAATAGCGAGTTGTATGTGTATTTTTAAATGCTCGCAAAGATCATTAATAATACTTTATTGAGCTGCGACTGTGGCGTATTGTGTTGCAACCATAGAAGTGTGTTGCACGATACTCAAACAATTTTACATAATTTCTTTGATGATCAACAGTTGTCTCTGCTTATTACATACGAGTATATACTATATGTAGAGTCGGTCGAGATTATGTCAATATCGAGGCTGCATATGTTGCAATCTTTTGATGAACTCTTCTCTAGCTGTCTTTCTCTCACTCTCTGCTCTGCTTATTTCGCGCATTTTGGCAAGAGCAGCTAGTCCGCAGGTGTTGTCAACTATCGATTGCCAAAAATAGCTAAAGCAAGCTATAAAACTAAATAGCTAAAGCCAAGAAAGCATAGCTAAATACAGCTAGTTTCTTTGGTTTCAAACTATGACGTTTTCTATAGCAATACTATATATTACATTCTTCTAAGCTAAATATATCGATTAATTCTGTAGGATCAGCTTTTAATTTTTAAACTACACCTTTAAAAACAGTCTCAGATTACCATCTCCAAAACTTCGCTTTGTTTTTCTATCAAAAAATGTGTTCAAAGAGAGCGGTGGGCGTGGTATTCAACATTTTAATTACACTTTGTGTAAGTATAGCACACAGAAACCTGCATACCAAATTTAGTATCTCTAACTCCTATAATAGCTGAGTTCTTTGCGTTCATACAGACAGAAAAAGAGATAAATTCTCTTCTTTTGATAATTTTCAATAATTTAAGAGTTTAAAGTATCTCTAAAATTGCATAAATAAATCTTGTTTGCAATTTAAAAGTTTAAAGTATCTCTAATATTGCATAAATAAATTTTGTCTGCCATTTGTATATTTTCGCTAGAAAACTAGCGTTATTTTGGGCGTGTAATCAGCCAATTTGGCAACACTGACACTGTGAAGCTTTTTCCTGGCCACGCAAGTGGCCGCGGCGGCTAAAGCGAATCACTTAGTTGCGAGGCGAACGCTTGAGGCGCCACATACCGTGCCGTGATCACACCGTGCCATATCGTACCGAGTCCGTATCGTGCGAGATTCGCGTATCCGCATCCGTATCCGAGAAATCGCATTCGTTTTCAGATCTTAAGTGAATCTGAATACGAAACCGATAGCGATACGTGATTGCGTGCGTGTGTGTGTGCGCGCAAATGAGAAACGGTGCCAAAGGCAAAAGCCAAAAGAAAAACAGAAAATAACAAAAAAATAACAAAAAGCTAAAGCAGAAAGCAAATGAAAATTAAAGACGGCATATTGGCAATTTAATGCTTTAAGCCAAAATAAAAAGCAAATTTTTTCAGTTGCGTTCATTTTAAACATATTTCGCAAGTTTTTGACAGCACATTGAAACAAGAACAACAACATATCACACATTATCCCAGATATATTCCGACACGAACCCCGAAAACGAAAACGAAACCAAACGAAATTGGAATTCAAATTGAAATTGAAATTCACGAAAAAGAAAACCCTATAGATCGGCCAACATAGTCCCAAACTAACCTGCACTCTCATTAAACCCCAGCTAAGCTCCCTGTTCGATTACTATATATACTAACTACTCCGTACCATACCCCTTGCCGTAAATGGCACCACTGGCGCCTGCCACGGCAATCCTGGCTGACAATGATGACATTGCAGAGCCAACTTCGATAAGAGATGCATGTGAATTAGTAGAGCCAAGTCTGGCCGATCGAGAGGAGCAGGCAACGTTTATGGCACGCGTCATTGCCGCCATGAACGGTCTAAGCAACAGCGGTGGCAGTGGTGGCTCCGTTTCTGGCAGCGGTTCCTCACTGGGCAGCCACAAGCCACCGAAACCGCCGAGCTGCAGCCAGGCGCGCAAACAGTTGCGCCTTCTACCCAAGCAGCGAGAACAGAGTCCTGTGCTGAGCAATGGACATGGGGGGAGCACAAGCAACACCACTAGCACCACCACAAGCACCACACGCCACACCATACACAAAACCAGCAGCAGCAACAGCAACAGTACGAAGCAGTTCTCGCAGTCGCTTTCAAATGGTAATTGCCAGCAGCACGAGGAGCAGCAGCACAATGAAAGCCACTACGAGATCTCGCTGAAACTGCCTCTCTCGACAGCATCGGCAGCAGCTTCCCCCGTTCCCGAGGCCGCTGCAGATCGACTGCGACTGCTGACACGTTCGCCCAGTCCCGCCTATTCGATATCGTCGCGCTGCTCGTCCACACAATCGTCGCGTTGCTCCGCACGCACCACGTCGCGTTGCCTGGAGACGCCGCCGCGACGCATCTTCCCACAGACCTATACACGCGGCAGTGGCCTGGATGCATACGAGATGCGCCAGTTAGAGAGCTCACCTGTGGTCTTCGATGCGAATCTGTCGTTTGTGCTCGGCTGCAAGCGACAGCCAGTGCATCAATCGGTGCGACCAACTCCCTCCTTCGAGGATCCGCGCACCTCGTCGGCCTATCTCAGCGAGAAGATACAGAACTTCCTTAAGCGCACCGATCACGTGCAGGAGGAGTGGACAGCCATGGGCAGGCGTACGCGACGACACAACAACCACATCAGTGGGGGCAGCACTACCAGCCTGGGTAACAGTCGCTGCAGTACGCCCAGTGGCTATGATGACTACGATACCATCTCGTTGATCGAGCGACAGCGTGAACGCAACAGCATGGAACGTTGCGGTTCGGTGGGACGCACACGATCCTCCCAAAATATATTGACCAAGGCGTTTCAGTTGTCCAAACAGTTGCCACATACGCCCACGTCGCGTGGCAACTCCATGGTCAGGGAATCATCGGTGACCCACTCTGTCACTGCCTCAACATCTGCCATGAATGCGGCCGACGATGACGATGATCGCACCATACGTGAGGAGGATGACAATGAGCTCGATGAGGTGTGTTAGTTGACCTTGAGAACCTTGAGAAATTGTCCATTATTGTATACCCTGCAATGTGGGGAAAGTGTGTAATGCGGCATGCTTAATGTGTTGACGTTTAAGTGAGACAATGTTATATCGCATGTATTGAGCTGACAATTATCGATAAGTTGGCAAGGGTTCGTATAATTTTTAACCAAAGATCAGATGCCTAGTATGGAATATATAAGGTAATATTATCGTCAATATCGTGAGGAATATCATCGTATCACAACGATATACTATCGATATCACAGCTTTATCGCTAGTGGACTGATTCTCTGGAGTAAAACAGTTAGCCAATGTACAAAGTGTAAACAGATATAGAAAAGTCAGATTAATGTAAATTTCAACAATTTAAACGATAGATTTATTTAGTGTAAAACATATACAGGGTATATAAAAGTAACACCATGATTCAAGAAGTCAAATACTATCCAAATATAAGTATAAATAGTCCAATTAGTTCGATTAGAAGCATAAGGACCTTAAGGAATCTCATCATTGAATGCGACACGTTTGGTAGGGTATCCCCCCTTTTTTTGTGGTTGGTTCATGTTCAGCATCCTTGGGAGCCTTTATTGTAATGTTTGCAGTTAATCGTGTTTATGTGAAGTGATATGCAATTTACTTACCGGAAGGGTTTTGACCTGCCGACGATACTTTGCCTTCTGCTTCTCACTCATTCGGACCCAGGCACGCGCCGAACGTTTCATCGTCTCATCAGGTCTTAGCTCTCTATGATTTCTTCGATAGTCACGCAGAAAATTGAGAAAGGCATTATGCAAAACGCGTTTCTGTTCACCGCCCCGACGTTTAAAGGACTGGTCAGCAATATGTTTCTCGATGCTTTGCTTCTTAGCATTGGCCAAACGACGTTTTTGGGCTTGTTTCCTTAGACGACTTTGAAGTCGACTTATTCCATGCAACAATTTCGCCTTGTCTCCCGCCGCATAAGTTTCACAAACCTGTTCCGGTTTTTTTAAATACTTTTTCAATTCGTCTTCGTTACAATGCAGATAATCTCGCAAAAAGTCAGAGTAACCATATCTCGTAGTGGGTACTGTACTATCTGCGTTCATAATAAAAATAAAAAAAATTAAAAACTGAAAATATTACTAGAAAATTTATATATTTTTGTAGTTTATATGTAGTGATTCTTCTGTTAACTAACGCAAAAGGAATTAGATATATTGTTGTTTCATAAATTGACAAACAATGCATAGGTTACTTTTCATTCTATAGGGTATATCTAAGTGAGTATTTGAAGAAGTTTTCTACTGTTGCTTTTGATTTCCAATCGAAATTGTGTGGGTGGTTGACATCATTTCAAATTATCGCCTCTTTCCCCCCTGACAACTCTTTCGTCTTGTTCTTGTCTAGAGTGTGTATATATATATTATTAAGATCTGTAAGATTCTGGTAGAAAATTCCATGCAGTTTCCCTCTGCTGTCGCTGACATTGGCTACGGCATTCTCCGTTTTTCTTTCTTTTTTTAGATTCCAAACCAAAATGAAATAATGCGTGATTCACGCAGCGTGAATTCTCGTCTCGACAGGGCAGAGAATTATTTGCTTTTGGGTTGAAACAATGATGATTTAATGAAATTTAAATGCCGTTTAACACTTCAAAAGAGGGATTAACAAATGTACAATACATGAAACAAATGTATTAAAAATGAAATCACTTCCTTAGTACTGAAAATACTCTTTGTCACTTCTTCTGACTAATAGTAATTGCAAATACGGTATGGAAATGTTACCAATATAATACATATATGCAATATACCCTATACAAGACTATACAAATATGTGTTAATATATTTCTTAAATGATTATGATAATATATATTTATATATATAATAAACACACATATATAAATATTTGCAAGTGAAATGTGATAAACATTTTATAGCAGAGACATATACATTCCATACTCTTATAATTATATTATACTTATAAATTATGTGTAATATATTTGATTATATCAAGCAAAAAATACTGAGAATTCATAAACAAATGAAACAGTTTAATATTCAGATACATATATGCTGAATCTGAAGTGTACTTTAGATGTTCTGTTAGTTGAACGACTCTGCTAATTTTGAAAATCTCTACATTATTTATTTTATCGATGGGATTTCATTGTGAATTATGATTGAATTGTGTCGAATTGTTGCGAATTTTGGGTTGAGGCCAACACGAACATGCGCATATAGATACCTAAACTTAGCATGCCGATAAGATAAACAAACATCTCGTTCATATAATTGTTTATAAAATGTGGCAAAAGCCAAACGAAATCGAAATGAGACCCCGCATACTTAGGCGCATTTTCGATGGAGTCGATGTAAATGCAGCGAAAATTTGCAATATTTTTCATTACCTTGTTTTATTTTGTTTTGTGAATTTATAGTTATCCGAGCTAACGGTGGATCTGGCCGAGGAACGATCGACCGCACATGTTGCCACCGAGAGACTGGAGGCGGAGACAGCGGAACGGCTGAAGCTGGAGAAGGAATTGGCCGAGAATCAGAGCAAGGTAAAAAATCTGCAGGAAGTCAGCGAGAAACTGGAAATGGAACTGATCTGTGCCAAGTCGGACTTGAATGGCATCTCGGAGGATGAGGATGGCGAGCACGACGATGGCACCGCTGGAGGTGTCTACAAGCTGAAATACGAACGAGTTGCCAGGGAGCTGGAGTTCACCAAGCGGCGCCTGCAGACACAGCATGAACACGATCTGGAGCAGCTAGTTGGCCTGAAGAAGCAATTGGAGAAGAAGGTAAGTTCGATGTTGTGTCATAGCTTAAAGAGAATTCATTCATGACAGTGAATCATTCACAGCTTTCCGATGCCTACGAAGAAGTTGAGGAACAACGTCAGGTTGTGGGTCAATGGAAGCGCAAGGCACAGAAGATGACCAACGAGATGAACGATTTGCGCATGCTGCTCGAGGAGCAAAATGCACGTAACAATTTGCTGGAGAAGAAGCAGCGCAAATTCGATGCCGAGTGCCAGTCACTGCAGGATGCCTCAAGACAGGAGCGTCAGGCCAAGGAGCGCTATGGTCGCGAGAAGGATGTGCTACAGTCAGAGAAATTCACGCTCGAACAAACGTTAGCGGTGAGTCAAAGAAAAGGAATAGAAAATTCGATGGGTAGAAAGATAAATGAGAAGTAGAAGGTAGAGGAAGAGGAATATATACGACTTGATCTGATAAGTGTAATAAGTATATTGAAGTAGCAAAAAGCAATTCCACTTTATTTCTCTGCGTGTACCACTCACGCTCTGCTCACTCTGCCATCTCTAAAACGTTGCGCAACATATCAAATGTTGCTGCAGAAAATGTTGCTAGAAATACATGATAATGTTGCTAGAGATAAATCGAAATGCTGTCGCATTGCTGCTGCAACACGCAAATATTGCAAGCAGTGTATTGCAAGCAGTGCAAACAAGCAGTATTTTGTTTTTCGAAGAAAGGAAGTCATATTTTGTTTTTTTACGAAGAAATATCGTATTTTAAAGGATGGTTTGAGTGATGTTGATATTATATTATATAATATACATATGATGATATATGATTCTTTATTTGTTCCTTCATTTCCTTTTATCAATTCACAAGTAGACAGATCAATAGATATGCCTAGGATTGTCAGTTAAGGATAGCATGTAGCGCCAGGCAAACTAATCAGTTTTATAATCAACTCTGTCTGCAACAAGTGGCAAGTGGCTAGTCCCATTGCCACATGCAACCGATACAACTGAACTGTAGAGTTTTGCTTGCTTTGGAAAACTCGTTCGGCTTGTTTACCCACGCTGCTGCAGCGCTAGATGCAAGTCGCGCTGCCTGACTGACTGTCTAACGGACTGACGAACAGACAGACGGAGTGACAGACGAATAGATGGTACACATGGGCAGACAGACTGCTGCAGCTACCTGCCTGCCTGCCAGCCTGCCCACACCATATCCATACATGCGGCATGCGGCCTGCTGCTCTCAATGCTCTAGAGAGTTCTTGTTTTTTTCTGTTGTTGTTTACTGTTGTTCTGTGTGTTCTTCGTGTGTTCCAAAGACGCATTTAGACTAGAAATCTTTAGATGTACAGATAGATAGGTATAGAAGATACTAACTTACTTAGTGTATAAACTGTTGTTAAAGGTTTAGCAGTTTCATTTGCAAATTGTGAAAGATATTGCAAGAAAACTTAGAAAAAACTTTCTGAATTTTATTACATTTTATAAATTTAAAGTAAATGCATAACTGAATAATTCTGCTAACTAGTTATAGTTTATTTGTGGTCTTTATTTACTGTTTGAATTAAATTAAATTGGATAAGTATATTCTAGTCTTGCAAAGTAACAGTCAAAATTTCAGATTATCAAAGTTTCCCTGTCACTTCTTGATTAGAATTTCATATAATATATCATATTATATATTTGTCATAAGATCATTTAATTAATTAGGATCAATTATACACTGTTTCAATTTCATCATAATTGGATATATGTATATATATATATATATAGTGTTTGTACATAATGAGCAACTTAGTTTTTCGTCCAGGTACAAGTGCTGTTTCTATTATTTTTTTCAACACTGTATATTCTTTTATCCATCAAAGGCAAAAACAGTTGAAATTGTAGGTATTCAAACAACAATTCTGTGTTTCATTAGAGTTCTTAGAACCCTTCTTGAACTCCATAATATATATAATACTATCTAATGGTTAAAGAAACAATATCTAACTCTTTCGTCCATAAACTCCTAGTGTATAAATACTTCGTCTTGCCGATTGTAACCTTTTCTTCGTGTTCTAAAGTTAAGCAGCTGATAGCACTTGTTCTCCCTCTGCCTCTCTTTCTGTCTTTCCCTCCCTTCCTCTCTCACTTTTCAGTGTACTAGTCTGAACGCGGCATAAGAAGGTTTTCCCTCAGTTGCGCTCATTTGTTTTCGACTTCTTCTACTTCTTCTTGTTCTTCGCCTCGTTCTTGTTGTTGTTCTCATGTTTTTATCGGCCTGTGTCGCTCTGTGGCTTTCTTCAGGCCGAGAGCAGTCGAAGCGCGATAACTGGAGTATACACAACACATAACATAAACACGCACACACACACAGGCGCGAATAGTTCCACGAATTTTGAAAAGAGAAAAAAAAATAATTAAAAACAAAAAGACAATCAAAAGTTTCAACTGCGGCCGCGCGTGATAACTGGGCAGCCGGACAGAGCGCTGTGCCCCGGATTTAGATATCATTTTCATTCCGATTCCGATTCCCATTCGCATTCCAAGTGCTTACATCCATATGCGCAGAGTCTGCTGCTGAAGTACAGCAATGAGTTTGAGCGCCACATGTGCAACACGATTGCTGCAAGTGCGTGAGAAGATTAGGGAGGGAAAGAGGGGAAGAAATAATTATAGTAGTAAACTAATTCATTCTCTTCAATCCGCAGGATACGCGTCTGGATCTGGAGCTAAAGGAGGAGAAATTGGCATCACTGCAGCGCGAACTGGAGGAGATGACATTCGGTGGCGGCACCGAGGAGGAGTTCGCTCAGCTGCGACGCTCTAAGAACGAGCAAGAACGTCGTGTCAAGGAGCAGGAGGAGGAGCTGGACGAAATGGCTGGACAAATACAGTTGCTGGAGCAGGCAAAGTTGCGGCTTGAGATGACGCTGGAAACGATGCGCAAAGAGGCGCGTCGGGAGACACAGCAGCGTGACGAGGAGCTGGAGGAGGTGCGTGGCAATGGGTACAAAAAGATCAAGGCCCTGGAATGTCAACTAGAGACGGAGCACGAGGAGCGCACGCTGCTGCTGCGCGAGAAACACGAACTAGAGCGACGACTGTCTTCGATGGAGGATCGCGATCGTGTCGATCGTGATGCCGAGGAAGCATTGAATCAGAAACTGCGACGTGACTTGCGCAAGTACAAGGCACTACTGAAGGATGCCCAGACGCAGCTGGAGCGACTCAAGGCAGACACGCCGGGCAAAACGCTAATTCGTCAACTGCGCAATCAGCTCGAGGATGCGGAATCAGCTCGCAGTCTGGCCATGAAGGCGCGTCAAACGGCCGAGGCAGAGTTGGCCGATGTGCAGGCCATGTTCGAGGAGTCGCACAGGGCGCGCAACGATGCCGAGGAGCGTGCGAATGGAGCGCATCGTGATCGAGCCGAACTGCAAGCACAGATCGAGGAGAACGAGGAGGAGCTGAGCGAACTGATGAAGAAATACAGTGCCACAGTGAAGCAACTGAATGCCGAGCAGATCAATGTCTCCGAATCGGAATTCAAGCTCACCGAACTCGAAGCGGAGCGCAATAATCTCAAGGAACAGGTCGCTGAGCTGCAGCACAGACTGGACAACGTGGAGAACTTGGGTGATCCCACCATGGCTGTCATGTCCAAGCGGTAAGTAGTGACTAACTCATCTCTCTCTCGCTCAACAGATTTAATATGATTTGCCTTTTCAGTTTGGAAATGCGCACCAAGGAACTGGAATCACGCCTGGAACTGGAGCAGGCCACACGTGCGCGACTGGAGGTGCAGGTCAGCAGGCATAAGGAGTCACTGGAGAAGCTGCAGAACGAGGTGACGCAGTCGAAGATGCGTGAGATGCAATCCCAGGAAGTTCTCAAGAAGTCACAAAAGAGTCTGCGTGACATGCGCGAAGAGTTCCATGCACTCACGAGTCGTGAACAGGAATCTCTAACACGTCGCAAGGATCTCGAGAAGAAAATGGAAGTCATGGAGTCCGAGGGCGCAGCGCTGAAGAATGATTTGCGTCTGGCGCTGCAGCGCATTGCGGATCTGCAGCAAGCCATGGAGGAGGAGGGCGAAGAGGAGCTAAGCGAAAGGTATAATTGGAGATGGAATTGAGAAAGAAATGAGAAGAAAAGAAAGAAGTTGAATTGGGAGTCAAGAAGAAAGTGCCAAACTAGAGGTTGAAGAAAATAGAAAATTGTAAAGAATTGTGTATGGAATTAGGGAGAGAAAGAAGTCGCATTTTTTAAGAAAAAGTAATGGAAAAAGTGCCAAGATTATGTATATTTTTTAAATATAGAAGAAAGTAGCTTTAAATATTTAGAATTCAAATTCGAAACCCTTTTCTTAGTCTGATATACATGTGAAAAGTCATAATTGAGAAACAAAGGAAGTCATTTTGAATTTAGAAGAAGTCAAGAAAGTTCCGAGGAAAATGTATTTGTATAATATAAAAGAATATAGCTTAAAACAAATCGAGCTCGAATTCGAAACCCTTTGTTAGACTACTAATGAAGAGGTTAAACTGGGAGGGAACCGAATATAGAATAAACATAGGAAAGAAGTCACATGGAGTTTAGATATATTGAAGAAAATAGCCTTATTCATATACGAAATAGTGCTTAGTTAATCAGTAGGTGAAAACAGATGAATGAATTGAGAAAGGCATGCATAAATAAGAGAAAGAAATCTAATTAAATCAAGAATAAGTGAGGATACAAGTGTAAATGAAAATATATATTTATAAAATAGAAAAAAGTGCTAAATAATATTTTTAATCTGGTAATATTGAAAAGTTTGATAATTGTTTTTCACACATTTTGCAGTGACGAAAGCATCAGTTCGGTGGGCTCCATCAGCGATCTGGAGGATCGACTGCGTCCCGTGCATGTGAAGCGGAGTTCGCAACAATCTCTCAATGGCATCGTGCTGCCGACTGTGGCGCCAAGCACCACAAGGACACTGGTGTGCGAGAAGGACGACAACAGCCCGAGGTACGGTCACGATCATGAAGTCAACTCAAATGCCAACTCGAATTCGAAAGCAGGCAGGCAGCACAAGCACTAAAAACCAACAACGTACTGCACCACATACGCAATAATAATATACAAATAATAATAATAATAGCTTCAGCTTAGTTATAATAATCAGATAATACGAATACGATTAATGCTATATGGAATGAATAATACCAATACTTATATCTATATGCATATGTAAACTATCTCTATCTATCTATATATCGGTTAGCTTGTAAGCTCTGCTCTGCTCTATTTGACGGCTTATCTAATTAACCCAATTACTTTATATATATATACATATACATGCTCAACGACATCAACCACAACAACAACAACAACAAATGCAAATGCAAACCATGCCAACCAACCGACTTAAATCCAAAACTGACCCAAAAAAAACTCATAAAACTGAAACCAAAACTGCTTTGTAAATATGACGATGCATATGACTAATGAAATGAACAAAATGCAAACACTTCCCGCCCCATCCAACATGGCGTGCGTGCGTATGCGTATGTGTATGCGTGTGTGTGTGTGTATGCGTGCGCGTGTAAAACATTAGCTTTTTCTTATTGTAGAATAACCGTGACGTCGCCATCGTCGCCGCACATACACAAGCTGGCGAAGGCGGCGAAAGCCATACCGGATCCAAAGCCGGACACTAAGAACGGAACAGCAACAAGAGCAACTGCAGCAGCAGCAGCAGCAACCTTATCGCCAGCAGCAGCAGCAGTAAAACCAACTCTAAACGGACTAACTCCCTAGAGAGAGGCAGAGAGAGAGATAGAGAAAGAGAGTGTGGAGAAGGAGGAGTAGAATGAGGAGATCCTTCGGCAGCTGCGTTCGTTTATTATTATTTTTTGTACTTTCTCGAACTCTGTAATTATTAATTAGTTTGTTTTTATTTTGATTATCGTTTAGTTCAATATGTTTAACTATTTATTATCGAAATATAGCTACATATTATAAACATATAACATAAAATACATACATACATCATGTATACATTTCTATTATAATGAGAACACACATTGGATACTTGTGGATGTTGTGAATGCGTAGTTAATTTAATTTGCGAGACAGTCCCTATATGGAATGGAATGGAAGTGAAAGTGAAACCACAAACTAACTAAATCTTAATCTAAACACCTAACACAACCTATAGCGTATATAGTCCACATTTCCTATAGCCAACTTAGAAATCAAACAAAAAAAGAAAAGAAAACTAGTTAAACGCGTTTCAAAATCATAGAAAACTATTCGAGATAATACTAAGAATAATGAGTAACTAAATTCAATATTTATATATCAATATTTAACATAATGCAAATCGAATATATCGATATATACCATAAATAGACATCTTCAAGCCACACTAAACACTTGCAACATTTTCCTAAAGTATCAGAAAACAAAAAAGAAAACCCACATAAAACTAAAATTATAAATAAAAGAAAGCGACAAATAAATATATTGTTATAAAACCCAAAGAACTGATGCCGCTTTCAATTGTTAAGCCAATTTTAGAGGGAGTATTTTTAAAATACTATGACGATTATCACACTTGCCGTACCTGGCACTTTGACTTGCCATTTGACTGACCCCGTTATAGACTGCGAATCTGGCTCCAAATCTGGCCTAATTGAAGCACTTGCAGTAAACTGATTTGATTTCATTCGGCAAACACGCACGCCCTCCCCCCGAGGAGAGGTCAAGGTCAATGCTTAAAGACTTGCCCAAGTTGTAAGTTGTAAGACGTGCCCCAGGGGCTGCAGAAGTCGCACCCGCCTGCCCGGCCTGAGTGTGGCACGACTTTGAAAGTTGCCGCTCGTTCTACACCTGCGAATGTGTGGCAATCACGCAACTCTCCTCACCAAGCAAGGAGGCACTTGAAACACTTGTTGTATGTCAAAATCAAAGGCTGACATCAATCAGCGCTGGGCTGAGCTGCAGCTGCTGCCAGCTGAAGAGCCAACGCCACAAAATAGTGCAAACCTAAATGGAATGACTTTTCGATCAAAACAGAAGTGCAACAAGTGTTGCCACTAGTTACCAGGCGCTACACTGAGAGAAACAGCACAGTTATTACTTAAATATGCAAATTAAAATTTTTATTGCATACTTAGCTGTGCTGGCGTAATCTGTTCACCAATAGAGTTAATTCTTAATTAATTTCAATGTAACCAAAATTACTGAAATCATTTAAATGTTCAGAATTGTTGTGCATACAAAAAAAATTTCCGACCTTGTCTTAAAATAAAATTAAATTAATTTGCAATTTTTATCATTTTGCAGGGGCAGAAGAAGGCGTGTCCAAATTCTAGATCAAACTTTGTCTGGGCAAAATTATACTACATATTTTCAATAAGTTTACTAGTCCTAGCTCTTATAATCTCTGTGATTTAGGTGTTCATACAGACCAACAGACATACTATAAGGAATATATTTATATACTTTGTAGAATGTGAGACTCTTTCTACCCTATACGTACCGAGTATCATCACTATCTTCCCTTAGGAACTTTCCAGAGCTGATATATTCAGCGTTCTTCTAGTTAACTAACCACATCTCGCTATATCTTTCTCTCAGTGCAGCCCAGTGGTCTCGTCTACTGTGTCGCTGCTGTCGTAGCTGAACTCAAAACAACCCGTCAACTAGGCGACTGTCAAATGCGCCACACAAATCCAAAATATCGACCAAACAGCAGTAACTTTGCTATATCCCTAGTATAAATGTGAACTCAAGTGCAGTTTCTGGGTCCCAGTTTGGCGCAGAAATATATTGGATTTCGGCGGCAGCACAACGTAATCAGCTCGCGTGGGAGCTTAACAGTCCAATGATGGATGACCGCACTATAGATTCCATATTCCTGGGCTCGCTGGAGTCCCTGCCGCCGGTTAGCTCGAAAATCGTGCGCATCTTTACCAGCTCAACGTTTACGGGTGTGTGTTCGAAGAAGTAGAAATACTTTTTCATTTTTTTTTTGAGTTCTTACGTAATCGGGTCACTGCTCACCTTCCTCTAGATACGACCATGGAGCGCAACACTCTGATGGCCAAGTGCTATCCACGCATCAAGGACTATTGTCGCGAGAAACATGGCCTGGAGTTTCAGGTGGTCGACATGCGTTGGGGTGTGCGAGACGAGGCCACAGACGATCACATGACCACAGAGCTGTGCATGCGAGAGATCAAGAATTGTCAGCGACTCTCGATGGGACCGAATTTCATAGTGTTTCTGGGTCAGAAATATGGCTACAGACCCATACCAACCTACATAGTGTCGTCGGAGTTGCAACTGATCTGCGAGGAGCTTACATCGATGGGCGTCGATCGTGCCCTGCTCGATCTGTGGTACAAGAAGGATAGCAACGCTGTGCCACCCATATCTGTGCTGCAGCCCATTTCCTCTATACTGATTAACTTCAACAATAAGGTGAGTAACCTCACTGTGAGGGGGGCATCTCTAGCTTGATTACTCTTCGCAGCGCGTGCCCAAGCTGCAGGCCGAAGATCAGGCTGTCTGGTGGGATACACTGAACAAAATGCAGAAGTTATTGCGCAAAGCGGCTGCCTCGTTGGGCGCCAGCAATAAGATGTCCAAGGACGATGTGCACAACTACTTCATGTCAGGTGGGAAGCCCACAACTAGAACCCCTTAGACCTTTTCAATTACCAACTATTCCTGCACTTTCAGTCACTGAACGAGAAGTGATCAATGGCGTTCTGAATGTGAAGAACACCAAGAATCATTGTCTGGCCTATGTGCGCTATATAAACAACATAAATCTGCAGAATCTGAAGAAGGCTTCGCTCTTTGTGGACATTATCAATCGCAGCTTGGACACCGAATCTGCTAAATTGCTGGGCGATCTCAGGGACACGCGTTTGCCCGCCAAGATCGAGTCGAGCAATGCACAAAAGTGAGTGAGAGAGAGAGAGAGAGAAGAGAGTCAGATCTATGTGATCTACATGGATGTTCTCTTTTCAGATATACCGTCGAATGGATCGGACGCGAGGGATTGGACATTGAGACACACGAGGAGTATCTAAATCATTTCATCTCGCACTTCTATAAGAACGTTGTCAAGCTCGTCGATAGGGCCATGCGCAAAGAAGACTCCAGTGCACAGGGGCAGATAGTAACTGAGATCCTTCAGCATTTGCACGCTTGCAACAATTCGGTCAAGATCTTCTATGGCCGCGAAGAGAGTTGCGATCGTATCAAGCGCTATATGCTGGGGGATTCAGATAAGCCACTTGTCCTTTTTGGCGACGGAGGTTGTGGCAAGACTTCATTGCTGGCCAAGAGTGCCGCGTTGGTCGCCAACGAATGGTTCGCCGACAAGCGGCCCATCAATATCATACGGTTCCTTGGCACTACGCCGGATTCCAGTGCCCTGACAGCGACCCTCATATCGATATGCCAGCAGGTGATAAGCAACCAGCGTAATGCGCATCTAACTCGTACTTCTTTAACCTTCTCCTCTTGTTATTTCTACTCCTGATCCCTTACACTAACATATATACACATTTACTGTATGTGTGTGTGTGTGGGTGTGTGCAGATATCGTACAACTATATGCTACCATTTGAGAATATACCCGATGATCTTGTTCCCCTAACAGCACATTTTAAGCAATTACTAACTTATGCTAGTCCGAATCAGCCGTTAACTCTATACTTAGATTCAGTCGATCAACTGACGGGCACCCAAGACTCGAACAAGGTATCCTGGATACCCACACGTCTGCCGGCCCACTGTAAGGTGAGTGCGAGCAGCACCGAAACCGGCCTGAATCTCTCGTGCATGTACTACTCTACTCTACTACTCTATAACCGATTATACTCTATATATTTTATTCCTGCTCTATTTCTAATGCATCTCCCGTTTGTATATACAATCTCCCGTTAGATCGCACAAAAGAGAATCCATATTTGAATTTTTGCATGACTATTCGATTTACATTTTGATTATGTTGCACAAAAACTAATCCGATATTGAACCCTACAGGACCCTCTTCCCTCGAGCACTGCATGACAAAACTACAGCAACTAAATAAATTCCATGAGGTGTTCCGAAAATCTATACTTAAATCAAGTTGAAAATGTAGAAGATTTTCAGAACACGCCAATAGGAAAATTGTGAATTGCACAAACAAGTATAATAGCTGGAGGATGAATATAAAGTTCTGTTTCTGTTTTAAACCTTTCTTAAGTTCTCAAAATTGCCCCCACTGGAACTACGATCTATATGATCAATGTAAATAAAATAAAGATCGGGAAGATCCTTTCAAGTTCCCAAAATTGCATGCTCCAAGAACGGAACTACGATCTGTGTAAATATAAAATCTGAAGACCCCTGTTAGTTCCCCAAATTGCATGATCCCCACACCGTACCTATATACGATCGATACGTATTTGTAAATACAACAAACCATTGAATTTCCTCTGTAAGTTTTTCGAATTGCTTGACTTGTGCGTGTTAAACAATATCACATGCAAATCACTCAAAACTTTACTCGATCCCTACTCGTGCACCCTCACCCAAAACGACTCTACCAATGCCGTTCTGCATGAGGCAAGCAACAACAGCAACAAGAACAATTTCAGCCGATCTTGAGCTGATCAAGAGTATCATATGCTTCTACCTTATCTGCACTAACTGTATAAAGTACCATGATAAAGTTGCCACCGATTGCAGATCATAATATCGTGCGCCAACGAACCGGCGAATCCGACCGTGTCGCATGAGTATCATGTGCTCTGCAAGATGATCGACGTGGAGGAGAACTTCATCGAGGTGACCGCACTGGGCGAGGAGCTGGCCATGAACGTGATCAAAATGTGGATGAAGACGGCGTGTCGCGATCTAAACAACTACCAGTGGCGTCTGGTGGCGAATGCCATCAGCAAGTGCTCCCTGCCGATCTTTGTGAAACTGGTATTTGCCGAGATTTGCCGATGGCGCAGTTACACGCGTCCCCAGGAGACGCATCTGGCCAACACGGTGATGGACTCGATCATGTTGCTCTTCGAGCGAGTGGAGAAGCAGCATGGTCGTATTCTGGTCTTCCATGCCCTCGCCTATATCACGGCATCCAAGTCGGGCCTCTCGGAGAGTGAGCTCGAGGATTTGATCTCGCTGGATGACAAGGTGCTCGACGATGTCTATCAGTATCATATGCCGCCGGTGCGTCGCATACCGCCGCTTCTCTGGACACGTATTCGCAACGATCTTCCCAACTATTTGAGCGAACGGGAGGCCGATGGGGTCAACGTAATGAACTGGTATCACCGGCAGTTCAAGGACACCGCCAAGGAGCGCTACTTTAAGAACATGAACATGGCCATATATTTTCATTCCATGATTGCAGACTACTACCTCGGCATCTGGGGTGGTGGCATACCGAAACCCTTCAAGTTCACCGAGATACAGCGACATCGCTTCGGACTGGCCGACAAGGAGGGATCCGCGGATCGTAAGGTGCCCATTCAACCGTTGGTCTTCACCAGCAAGGATGGTCTCTCGAAGCGATACAATTTACGCAAGGTAAGGTACCACCTCCATGCAGGCAATCATTAGCATCCAAGTTGTCACTGTGTTTCTTCCAAAACAGTTTGGTGAGCTTCCCTTTCATTTTGTGCGATCGCGTCGCTTTAAGGATCTGTTCGAGCATGTGCTCTTCAACTATGACTGGCTGCACGCCAAGCTCTCCAGCTGCCCGCTGCAGGCAGTGCTGGCTGACTTCGAGGACGCCTCGACCAACACCGACGACAAGGAGGCGAAGCGTGAGCTGATGCTGGTGGCGGATGCGCTGCGCTTGGGTGGCGCCATTCTGGCAATCTACCCCAACATGCTGGCACCGCAGCTCATTGGACGCCTGCTGCCCGAGATTGGTGGCAATCCCAACATCAAGATGCTGTTACGCGCCTGCGATCGTTGTGGCCCCAAGGATTGTGCCCTCATTCCGGTCAATCATTGCCTGCACACACCCGGTGGTCCTCTTAAGGTAATCCTGAAAGGGGAGTTGAAGTAACCTGTTCCTGATATAGTCGTGGTCTTTCCTTCTTCTACAGTACTCTCTGGAGGGTCATCAGTTCGCAGTGTTTGCCTTCTGTCTGACGAGCGACAAGCGTTACATGGTCTCCATATCGACGCACTTCATTACCTTCGACTTGTCCACATCGGATCTAACGAGAGACGTCAATCCTGGCATCGAAGGCATTATGCAGCAGCTGGTACTCAGTCCGGACAACAAGTGGGCCGCCGCCTACTCCAACAACAATCAGACAGTGCTGCTGAACATGCTCTCCAGCGAGTTTGTGGTGATCAACAGTCCCTTCGAGGAGGGTGACGGTCCTGTTAGTGGACTCTATCTACTCAATCAGAAGTAGGTTGGAACGCTGGCACCTGAGGGAGCACTCTATAAACCTTGTTTAATTTCTCTTTAGTCTCTTTTTGATCTGCAAGCTGCGCTGGGCTAAGTTCGACATGCGTGGCAATCTTGTGGAAATCTTTGAGGTGCCGGGCGAGAACACAAGTTGGGAGATACTAAGTGCGTGTAAAGGAAACAATTGAAAGAAGAAATACTGACTTTACCCCCTTGCATTGCAGCCATGGAGTTCTTCAGTCCCCTGGACTACAATGTTATCTTCTGGTCCGGTTGCATTAACGAGATTCGACTGCGCTTGGACTCGGTGCGCTCCTCCAACAGTTCCAACTCGCTGCACTTTTTCAGCGCCTTCGTCATGAACAAGGAACGCACAAGGGCCTATGGTTGCGCCAGTGAGGAGAACTTTCAGGTATCTCTGTACGAATTCACACAGAACGAGGAAACGGGCGAGATTCTGTGGAGCTTTGTGGAGCATTTGCCACGCTATGAGAACGACGACAAGGAAATGTTGCTGCAGTTGCGCCTCGATCAGCATCAGAATGATCGCATGCTGCTGGGCACAGCTGGAAAGGGATTTGTCATCTGGGATTTTGGCAGCAAGGAGAACGCGGAGGTGGAACGCGAACCAATCACCAAGGAAGCCATGTACCTGGCGCTACCTCATGGCGTGCGCAACATCACCACGCGCATCATGCAGTCCAATTCCATCATGATCAGCTCCAAGATGGACTACGCTGTGGCCGGAGTGCGCAAGAATCTCTATGTCTGGTGCCTGAAGTCGGGCCAATTGGCCAAGGTACTGGATGCCCACTTCGGTCGTATCATTCAACTGGAACCGTTGACCATCGGCAATTGGAACAATCTGGTCACTTCATCCATAGATCGTTCGGTCAAGGTGTGGAACATCAACAACATCTTCGAGAAGGTCCACGTCATCGATCGTCATGAGCTGCAGATCGATAACATCAGTCTGTCCGAGGTGGATATGGCTGTCACAGTGACCCGCAGCTGTGTTGGCGTCTGGGACAGTCGATCGGGAAGTTTGATAGCCAAGCTGGCGGACAGTCCGTTGGGCGCCATTGTTACGCACGCTGAGATTACACCAGATGGACGCTATGTAATCTCCTCGGAGACGGGCAAGTTTCTCATTTGGAATCGCGTCTCCGAGCAGGTTGTCTATCGCGACGATCAGCCTGGTATACAACAGATAACTCTCATGGATTATGGTTACAAGGTGCTCACTGTCTCCGTGCCCAATATCAATCAGCGCGATTTGGTCGCGGCAGCTGCAGCTGGTGCAGGTGATGAAACAAATCGTCTGACGGCAATAACCACAGTTCGCACGGTGCCAGGTGAGATACCTTAAAGATATATCTGATATATTACAAGAATACCTTAGCTGCAGTTCACTTTATACCCTGTAACTTTCTTTCTTTTCTCAGAGGGTACTATACTGTTTCGTTTTGATTTTCCCGTACGTATGATAACCGGAATGCCGTTTAGACAATCGGCAATCACAGCCGATAATGCGTATATAGTTGTGGTTACCGTAGACAAATCCAACAAGGATTGCTTGGGCGTCTACAGCACTACGAATGGCGCATTCGTAACCAAAGTCTTGCTCAAGGGTTGTGCCATCAAGGTGAGTTTCCCCCATGACTCTCAGCTACCCTTCATGAACTCACGCTCCCTCTCAAATTGCAGGAGGTGATCTCGCTGGTTCCCATGCCGCACAAGGCTAACCAGATCGCGGTCATCAGCAGCGAAAAGGGCAGCATAATGGACATTAAGAGCAAGAAGCATGTGCGCTCCATTGCCAAATGGGGTGGCAGCCTGACCAGGGATGGCAAATGTGGTCTGTACGCGCCGACACGGGGCGGCCTAGAGCTGCTGGAGCTGCGCAAGGGCACCACAGTGAAGACCTTCATACCCAAGGTGGCCGAGGGCGTGTTCTCTGTGATCTGCATCTTCACCGAGGATGACGAATATGTGGCGTATTATCACAGTGGCCGCAAGACAATTCGCGTCTTTCGCACTGTCGACACCGAGATGATCGCCAACTACAGGCTCCAGGCCGAATTGACGGCCATCAAGAGCAGCAAAGATGGACGGGCCATTGTGCTGGGGACTGTCGATGGTTGTTTGTCTGTGCTGGCCATTGTGGATCCCAAGAAGGAGGAGATGATCGAGTATCTGAATGGTTTACCGTCTCGCGACGAGAACTGGAAGGCAAAGCTGGCCAAGATGAAGGCACGCGTCGGCTTCAAGGCTGCCATCAGGGTGGCCACCATTTCCTCACGCTATGCCAAACAAAAGTCTGGCGAGAACGAAGGCGATGAGGAGGAACTAACCGAAATAACCGAGGATGTTGTGCCGGTGGCCGATTAAGAAATATTAGAAATATAACATTTATTTCAAGTTGCATAAATTACGATATGAGGCATGTTACAAAAATACGTGAGTGTGCATGTGTGTGTGTGTGTGTGTGCGAGTGTTTGTGTAGGAATAGGTGTTGTGTTTGCGTATGCGAACTGGACGAGGCTTAAACTAGACAAATGTTAAAACGTAGCGAATTGTTATTTAACTAGTTACTCATAACAAGATTCATTAATGTTGTTGGGTGAAAAAACAGTTCTCGTTTATTAATAATAGTTACAGAAATCTTTAACAGGCTTTTTTATTATGTACTAAAATTTAACTCAATTGTAAACATTTCTCAATTATGATCGAATCAATTATGAAGGAAACTCGTAACTTAACAAAAACACACGGCAAGCCTAAAAACAAACTTAATCTCAGCTCAGCCAATTGAAATTCGAAAAAATCGCATACCAAATACAAAACTCAGTGCTAATACATATATAGGTGATCAGGTCGAAGTTCCTGATTGATTCCATGTCTTGCTCCAGGACTGCGAACTTGACTTGGGATCGCGAATCGAAACTAGGAATGCGCCTGCATTGTTTCAGTAGTACAATTCGTTAGTAGTAATTAATAGTTGATTGATTGGTATATGTACGTGTGTATTGTAGTGTAGTGTATGTAGTATGCTGTTAGTTATTGTTACTGTTATTATTGTTAACCTGCGCATTATGCCTGCATTATGATTATACCAAGAGTCTATATAAGCATGTGATTTATGTTAAATAATAAATGTTTTCGCGCTGACGCCCCAATAGAGAGCTAATCTCACTGTTGATGCTCATCTCTTTAAGCGGTAATCATATTGTTTGTAATACATTTTCAATATATATATAAATATATATATGGAGTATATATACTATATAGTAATCAGCGCATGTGTCAGCCAACACACTTATTGGGCATGATTCTCCTTTCTTATCTGAGCCAGTTTAGCCTGAATGTGCTGTAGGCGATTCGGAGACATTTCGGGTTTCTGCTGAAAAACAATATTTTAATAAAATATTTAACAACATATTTTCATTTAGTCAACGATTAAAATAACGTTTTTTTTTATATGGCAATCGTACCTCATGTCTGATCAGCGACACCTTCTGTGAGTTCATTGTGTTCAGGCAGAGATTCTCGTCGGCCACTTTATTGTCCAACATGTTGGGACCATCATCGGACGCATCCCGTGTATGCATCATCTTCTGCAAACGATCCATCCAGTAGTCCGGATCGTGCACAGCATTCTGGTAGTTGACATCTGTGAGATAAGAACGTGTAGCAGCTGCAGGATTGGTCCAAGACACATGTTAGTAGGCAAAGGTGCGTGTGGTTAATATGGTACAAAAGTTGTGTGTGTGTTTGTGTGTGTCTTTGGAAGTTTCACTTATTTGTGCATTTACTAACCAGTGCGATTATCCGGAGCCTGTGTTGAGCCAGCATTTTGGTTCCTTTCTATTTCGGCCAATCCTTCCTCAATGTATTTATGGAAAGTTGCGCTTGCCCCCTGCAGGAAAGTACTCAAGTCTATGTCTGGATTTTGTTGCTGCAACAACAAATAATATAAATATTAATTACGAATGAATTCTACTCTAGAAATTCACCTTAAAATCGTAGAGCTTCTGCAGCCCCTGTTGTTTGGTATCCTTGTCAGAGATAAGCTTGAATATCTGCGATACTGTATCATGTGTCTGATGCGATATGCGCTTGTTTCCCATATCCTTAGCTGCAAACTGGCGCTGCCCCGAACTGCCCGTTCCACCCGACAAAGTGCCATCCTTTTGGAAATTCTAAAAGCAAAAGAAAGTTTGTAGCGAACAGGAACTTTAACTTTAATTACCAGCCTGCTTTACCTTGAGAACGCGAATCAAATAAGTGTGCAGCTCCGAGTGTGCGGGTATCTGATTAAGATGCTGCAATATGGCATTGCCCTTCACCTTGGCCATGTTGTGAATAATCGTTTTTATGGTACGTAGTGGTGTGTCTGATGGTCTATTCTGCCACCATGAGGTAGGAAGCTCCAGCAGAAATTCATGCACTTCTAGCATGACTGCATCGTAGTTCAGCTCGTTGGTGCGTTCGGGCAACATTTTAATATTACGCCAAATACATTTCATTAACAAATCCGTAAACTTGGGCAGGCCTGCAGCCGGGCAGGTCTCTCTCAGCAATCGAACGAGGCCGCTATAGGAAGAATGAAAGTTTAAGTATGAATATTATAGTAGAAGTTAATCTATCTATACTGACCAGAATATATATGTAAAATTGACCTTGTCGAGGACTTTAAGGCATATGCCATTGATCACTTTGTTATATTGGCTATCATCGCCGCTGGTCAACTTCTGCTCGGCAAGCAGATGCAGCATCGCAGTCATGAGATTCATAATGCAGGTCATATTCAACGTTTTGCCCAGAATGTTGGCATTGAAGAAGGTATACAAAATTGACAACAAGGGCTGATAGACAACCATCGCCTGTGAAATAGGCAACTGCGAGAGATTCTGCAATGCATATGAATAAAATTATAACCAATATTCCTCCAGTTTCCTTTCTTTCGTCCCTGTGAACTCACCTTTAATTGTGCCAGCACATTTTGTATAAATATTTCCTCGTAGTCACGAAGCACAGCGCGTTTTTCTGGTGATTCAATAATTGCGGTCAACTCATTGATTGCTGCACGTGCCTTAAGAGTGTCCGTGCTGCTGATTGCCTTGATAATCTTCACCAGTTGCGGATCGTGTTTGGGCAGAACATCGGCCAAGCTACATAATAGAGAAACAATTGAGTTAAAATATGATTCTTAAGACAATTCTATTACTTTTTTCTAGTTACTTGGGCATATCATGATTTTCCATATGAATTGGCAGCTGTTGGTGTTGGTGCTGCTGCTGGTGGTGCTGAAGGCGCATGGGACTGCGATAAGGTGATTTGCCACTTGCCAGATGAACCGTTGTATTTGAAGGCGGCGACGATATCAAGTTCTGTTGAATATGCCTGGATTGTGCTAAAAGACGATCGAATTTATCCTGTGGATACTGGAAGCCATCACGTGTTGCCGACACCTTAAGCGGCTCATACAACGACGATATGTCCACTGTAGGCAGCTCTTTGAAGACCATCTGATCGACACGTTCCCAATCTTTTTCAATGTCAGCCATTACCAGTGGATCCAGACCGAAGGGACCAGTTGTTCTCTGCTGATGCGCCTGTTGTTGTTGCAATTGCAGTTGCTGCTGTAGATGTAGTACTTGTGCCGAAGGGGCCTGGTCAAATGTGCTGTAGTAAGAGGAAAATAAAATATATTAAACATATATCTTGGACAATGCTTGAACACAAATAATGCTTATAAAAATAACGTGAAATAATGGGAATTATTGTGGTAACAATTGATAACAATTGTACTAAAAAATAAACGACAAAAACAAATGCAAATGTAACAGCAAATATTACAGCAACAAACACAACAACACACGAACACAACAAGCCACAATGTACAACTGCAACAACACACAGTAACAATGTGCCAGATCTCAGGCCTGTTTCCAATTTTGATACATTTTGTTTTGTTTTCACTTCATTTAAAACAGAACTGAAAATCGCACACACAAATAACTAAACATAAAGCAAAGAAGCTATGAATCAAACAAAGTGCATAAATATGAAAAAAAGAATGACACTTTACGCCTGTCGAGTCAGGGAGTGCATGTTGTTGTCAAGGCCTGTGGCACTCTGATCCAACGTCAGCAGGTTGCTACGGCCACGCGCGTTTAATTGTGGCTGCTGCCAGCTAAGCGCACCATAATTAATAGAAAATAAAATAAACAAAAGTAATACGAAATCAAATAAAATTAACTTAATAATCTAAAAGGAAACGACGTTGGCGAATCAGGAATGGAAACTTGGATTCTTTCGTTTCCATTGCTGAAAAGCAACTGTAAACAGGAATAATAACTCATTAGACTCAAGCTCTAGCAGAAGAACATAGAGTGAGTATGAATATGTGAATCTCATTCAACATTTCACTTACCCCTCCTCATCTGGGGGCGGCAACTCATCGCAGCCATTTCCCATAGCATCCTCAATTTCAATGCTCTCCTGTTGCACCACTTGACTTGGCGCCTTATTGCCTATGGGAGCGACGACAACTGGTGGCACTTCTGCAGTTGGTTTCCTTGTCTTTTTGGCCCGCTTGATACGTTCGTCCAGCATTGAGAGATCCTTTTCGTTTAACTGACCAATCAGCTTGTAGATCTTTTCGCCAGCCAGGAAGAATGTCATCACAATGCAATTGAGTGCAGCATTCCGTACCGAATTGTCACGATCGGAAATCTGACGTGCAATCTCCTTTAGGGCCACCTGTTGGGATGGCTGGCAAATACCCAATCCATAGTTCTCAATGAGATAGGTTAACTCATCGAGGCATTCTGTACGCTGACGTGCATTCTTCGACTTCAGACCTTCCATCACGTATGAAAAGACTTTTGTGAATGGATACAAGAGTGTTATCTGTCGCAGAACACGACGCACGCCATTTCGTACAGCATCCTTTGGGTCACCAATCTATTTGAATATAAACACGATTAGGCATAACTCACATTATATTTCATTATATTATAAACTTGCCTTCAATAGCAAATGCGGCACAAAGCTGCTGCCCTCATTTTCGGCCATCATATACTCCATTTCGACCAGAGTCTGAAACACTTGTCCTAAATACTCGAGACCCTTAATGAGAACAGAAGGGTTCGTATCATAGAAACGCAGTGTTAGCCACTTGAGTATTAAATCAAGATTGGCAATCAGAGCTCGACTGTTGTTCGGCAAATCCTCGCTCAACTGCTCAATGACTTTCAAATGATATCTGCAAATAAGATTATCAGAGTCAAGTGTTGTGATAACAATGCTGAACAACTTTAAATTATATTATAAATAAACATTTGGCAAATAATTAACCCTCTTATGCATTTATTAACTTATACAAATTGATATAAACAAGTTTCATTATCAATTGAAAAATTTTGCAGAGAACAAACTCAGATCAGAGGGATTTTTTTTTTGGTATAACGATAACAATAATCTAAAATTTTGCACAATTTAAAAATGTTTCCCTAGTTTTTGTTATTGGCTGAATTGCTTGATTTTCTTTTAACATACCGAAAGTCATCGTGAAACATGTTGGCCATCAATGCCTTATTCACATTAGCTGTGGTCATTTGATCTCGCAACAGATCGGTGAACTCCTCACGTGGTGTAGTAAATGTCCATTTGAGTACGCGCATCTTCTGCTCATCAATGAGTCGCTGATTCTTTATGCTGTTCACTGCCAGCAGAGGCGATGTGTCCACATCTTCATCCTTTTTACGTGAGCTTGCCGCGGCTGTGGCTTTATCTGCCCCAGCTGCTTTAGCTGCAGCTGGTTTTTGTGCAGCAGCTCCGCCGCCACCGCCGCTCCGTACTACCTTCTTAGTTTCCTCAGGTATGGGAGCCTGTTGTTTGCCCTTTGGCAATGGTTTAACTGGCAAATTGGGACGCGCCTTATCTAGGGCAGCTTGAATATCCTTCTTGGAAGCAGGCTTTTGCTTATCCAGTGCCCGCACCATTGGCTCGAATCCCAGATGAATCATGACACCAAGCACTGCTTCATTAGAATTCTTGCGCACATCTGCATTACGATCGCAGATATGAGCATACAGATGAGGCACCATTGCGGTTAGCTCTTCTTTTGGAATTGTTTTCGGTGGCTGTGCGGGTAACTTTTCTGCCAGCCAAGTCCACAATTCGGACTTGAGAGTCGGCGATCCGCTCTTCAAGGCATCGGCAATCATTTCACCCTCGAAGAATTCTTTGTAGCCGCCTTGCTCACCAAAGCTATTGATACAATTCAATGCTGCTGCACGGACAAAGCTCTTGCTATCGCCGAGGGCATGTAGAAATCCTGGGAAGAGCACACGCACATGACTGCGACAACCGGAGCCCATGGCCGTGGACAATTGTTCACATATAGAAAGCGATGTTTGAGCAATTTTCGCATTGGAATCGACCAGGCGAAGTGCCAACGCTGGCGCAAGATCTCCGATGCTTGGCTTGATCAGCTTGGCCTCTGTGATAATGGCCTGCAGCTTAGTAAGTCCCTCATTGCGGGTCTTCCAGTCTTTGTCGGACATTTCCTTTAACAGAGACTCGGTAATTTGAGATGAAATATCCACCCGAGGCAACAGATCAGCCAAATTAACAGTCTCTGCCTCAGCACCTGTCTCATCTTCATCAGCAGAATCTCCACTAGGTGTCATACTGCTGCGCTGTATGCCACGCGTTGGCCTTGGCGGCTTCTCACCCAAATTCTTAGTAAACTCGGTTTGAATTTGAGATTTTAATGCTGGCTTCTCACTATCGAAGAACATCATGACTGCATCACCCATATACATGGTCATTGTGCCAATCAGCTGTATAGCGGCGCTGCGCACTGTCGGATTTGAGCTTTGAACGGCTTTGCGTACATCCTCGATAAGTGATTTGGGTTGTAATTTAAAGCCAAACTCCAAAATACATTTGTTTGTCCAGTTTAGGGCTTCCGACTGCACTTTGGGGGATTTTTGGTCCAGCGCAAAGCCTAAAACCTTTCCCACTACAAAGTCCAGTCGTGTGGCTTCTGCGAAAGCGGTTAACACATCGGCAGCAAAACTCCCATTCTTGGCATCAGCAAGTTTCTCTGTGATTTCATTAACCACAGCTTCCACAGTAACAGTAGTTGTGGGGTAATTCTCCGCAACGCTGCGAATAATGTCCAGTTTGTGCTTCAGCACCTGAAAGTTCATCTCCTTTAGACCAGGCTTGCGTCCACTGATTGTGCGCACAAGGATTTGAGATATGCCTGGCTGTTTCGAGTCGAAACTGGTTATCTGAGCCAACAGTTGCTCCACAGCGGCTAAGCGATTCTTCCAGTTGCTGTCGACCAAACCACTTAGTATATCAGCGGGCAACAGTTCATCTGCCTTGTCCTGCACCTCGTCGGGCGACATTTCACGTTCTCTTGCCGGCGACTTGGCTGCGACTGATTTCGCAGGTGCGGCCGAAGCAGTGCCTGCTTTTTTGACCGGTTTGCGTGCACCTGTTGTTGCTGGACGAGCCACGGGCTTTGGCTCTGCACTGCCGCCTGTCTTAACTGAAGCTGCACTGGTTTTGCTGCTGGGAGCGGTTGCAGGACGTGATTCCTTTTTAGGTGCTGCCACTTTGACCTTTATTTCGGCTTTGTCGTGACACTCCTTGATCTTGGCCATCTTTAGGGGATCCACGTCGACAAGCAGCTGTGCCAGAGCTTTCTCTCCTACAAGCTTCATAAGTGTTCCCAATGCTTCAGCACTGCTGTCGCGCACAGTTGGATCAGATTCATTCAGCGTCTTGATCAATGTGGTCACTATCAACTTGGTTAGTTTCTTGTTCAATGCCGTGGGCTGAGTACGACTCAATGCACGTGCCAGGAACAGTGCCGTCTCGGACTTAACACTCGGATTCTTATTGGACAGTGCTTCTACAATGGATTCCTGTTGTGCCTCCAGTGTTGTAGATGGATATATGGCATCCATGGCCTCTCGCAGAGCACTGACCACATTGGGTTTCTTCTCTTTAAATTTCTCCAGCAGGGCAGAGATGCAAGCCTTGAATAGAGCAATGATAAAAAAGATTAGCTACAGAGATAATTAATTTCAGCGCTACACTTACTGTTGAGTAGTTTGAGAAGCGCTTGCCGAGACCCTTTGCAAGCATTGCCAAACATTTACCAGCCATGGCAACGAGAACTACATTGGAGTCCTTAGTTATGACCTTCTTCAAGGCGTTGACCAACACTCCATAATCTCCGTTCTCAACTTTTGGATTATCTGTGAGTAGCTTCTCCAGTACCTCGAGCGACTCTTTGCGCAGTGTCCACTTCTTTTCCTCAAGCTTATCATAGAAATCTTTGGGCATCTTGGAGAGTATATCGACGGGATCAATTAAATCCATTGGATCCATTTCTTCGGCACCAACTTCAGCATCTTCATCTATACATGTCATCGGATTAATAAACATACAAGATTGCAGTATTAAATTAGAATTATATGTTTTTCTCAATACATTCAACACAATATTCGCTTCAAATGGGTTATAACCTGAGTAAACAAGATCTTTTTAATGTAGAGAAACTAAGAGGCATCGATATTACCATTGTATGCATCCTCAGTGGCAGCCTCATCCGCAATCTTGGCTTGTTTCTCCTGCTGCGATTTGAGATATCTAAGATAACAAAAACATTAGCTTCGATTATGATTTATGTTTGAACTTGAAAATCACCTAGTCGGCTCAGCTCGTTCGCCCTTCAGTTTATCAAACTCATCCTCTAGCTCCTTGATGGTAACCTGTGGAAGTGAGGAAATGTGCTGTTTCATGGCAGCTCCCACCCAACGGAACATTTCAATTGCCAACTGTTTGGTCTCATCTCGCACGGACTTATCACGATCAGATAAGAGTGGAGCCAACTTCTTGACCAGAGGTTTCACTGCAATGACCTTTGTGCCAAATTCACGCATTGCCTGCGTCGTAGCAGCCACACAAGCGGAAACAATTTTAGGATTCTTATGTTCCATGCCCTTGATCAGTTCCTCCACGACGGCATCGTGCTTTTCAATCTCCACATACATGAGCGTGACCTGCACAGATAGCTCCTTTGTCTTAGTCTTGGGCGCAGCAATACATTTCTGGACAATGCCAGACATTACATCGCCCACAGTGCGTCCAGCCAGCCCACTGTTTTCTACAAATATCAATGCCGCCTCCAGGCCCTTCTCCTGGGCCAGGGCATTCGAGTCGGCAACCATTTTCTTAATAAGCCCTGCATATTTGGGCCACTCCGGAGATTTCTCATCGTCTATTTCACGAAACAGCTTGGCAGCCTCTTCGAATCCATCAACTCGAGCCTTCCACAGCTTGTGAACGCATCTTTCCTCAATGGGCAACTTTTTGTACTCGGTATCCTCAGCCATGTCTTCCTTGTGTTTATTTTACTTGTAATTCTACGAATCAATTATATGCCGAAGGTTCAGTGGCTGAATAAGTATGCGACTGTTTGTGAAAAGCGAAAAAATATTATTCAATTAAATCTTAAAAAAATGTAGAAAACTATTTTTGTTTGTTATTCAAGGTAAAAGTAATGTTAGAAAGATGAAGCAAAACTAACTTAATCGACTAGAACTTTGTGTGTCAATCAAAATCAAATTTAATGTTTTAAAATTGAGCTTAATTACGGATGAAATATTGGAGCCGAGAAATAAGGAATGCATGATGGCCCGCAGTGTCACGCTTGAGAGGTGATGGTGACGACGCTGCTTCCAAGAGGCAAAATACCCAAAAATAGGTCGAATAGCCATATTTAGACGGTGCTTTCATTTGCTGCTAAATTACTTCAACATTTATTTTTAACAATATTTGGGCTTGCGGAATTATATATAATTTCCCGTATTACATACACAACTTTAAATTGTTGAGGAATTCTGATATTTGTGTTTTCATGACGGAAGCCCAATTGAAAACACGCCCGAATCAAATTAAGGATTGGAACACGCACCTATGATGAACTCATAGCGAGCGCATTTGTTCCAAGTGACAAACAATAAATCAGATACCATTGAAACATGCTTTCCGCTACCCCTAAAAATGAATTTAACTCTACTTTAGGGTTAGGCGCGCATTTTCATAAAGGTTTTTCCTTGTTCATGCACGAACTTACGTAGTTTATAGTAAACTTTGAATATCTTTAACTCTTGTTAATGAAAAATGAGACTACAACTTAGTTAACAATCGACGGCTTTTTGCAAGCTAAACCTTAATTTTTTATTGAAAGTCTCTCATTGTTTTGAACTGAAACAAACAACTATTCATCGATTAAACAAAGCAAAACTATCAGTTAAGCATTTATAAAATCAGGGATATGGATTATAAATAATAGATGACAATGATTATAAAGTCAGCTGTATGTTCAGTTGTTAATGTGCATCCGCCCTTAGGTGGCCCGTTTAATATCGTCCATGACGCGTACTCTCTCATTGTT
Organism: Zaprionus davidi; assembly: GCA_018903715.1. Lineage (NCBI taxonomy): Eukaryota > Metazoa > Arthropoda > Insecta > Diptera > Drosophilidae > Zaprionus > Zaprionus davidi. The sequence goes on from JAEIGL010000003.1 coordinate 9,071,074, forward strand.
TTTCCTCTTTTCTCTCTCTCTCTTTCACTGTCCGACTACATCACTCTCTTGTTCTTTTCTTATTGAGAGCGAGGAATGCTTCTCTTACGCTCGCGAATTCGAAAGAACGGATCAATCATAACAACAAATGTATCTTCCAGAAACCCTCGAAACCGAACAAAATGTCGTCCATTACCGTTTCGTCTCTGATAATTAAATTCGTTTATTTAAGTGCAACTTTTGTTTACATTCCTTACACAAATTTTAATTATTGATTGCAATTTTTGTATTCTTTTTACGTCCACGCACTTCCTCAGATAGCGCATTTAACTGTCGTTTAAGTCGCGTTCTCTCAAGCTCACTCATTATTTTCTCTCTCTGTTCATTTTTTCTTATTGAGAGCGCGTCATATTGCTCACTCCCTCGCCCGTTTCGAATTAACGGATCAATCATAACAGCAAATGTTTGTTAAAAACTGTTTACCCGACAACATGTCATCGATTACCGTTGCCCGTCCTGCCTATTGAATTTGTTGTTGATTTTATTTTGAATCAACAATACACAATTCGAAGAAAACAATAACAACTGTGAGGAGAAAACCGCAAATTTCGCTCATGCAAAGAAAATTCGCGTTTTGAGGTATTTCAGTCACATTCCTTTGCATCCGAACTCACCATTAACATCTAAAACCAAATCCCATAGGATAAGGGCGGCTAGCTGGGGCAGCTGTCGCAACGTAATGCAATAACTTCGATTTTTCACAGGCGCAAATACAAAACCAACACACACGCACACAAACACTGACACTAACACGGCTTTGTGGGTAGACGACCGAGAGAAATGACGAATAATAGGCCGTAGCAACGGTAATAAATAATAAAAAATGAATCAGCCGGTGTAGACTTTATGCCACTATCTTATACAATATTTTAATTAATTTGGTGTCTTGCAAATAAATAAATAAAACTGTGCACAACTTTTAAAACAGCGTACAGCGACGCTCGCTGTCTGTGAAATACTTATCAACGTATTGCTGTGAATGGCCAAATGGCGCATTTGCAATTGCAGCGTATATTAGTGTGAGGAGTAGCCCTGTTAAATGAATGTACAATTAACAGAATTCAAATTACCCGCGCATAGTTCCAATTCAAATCTGCAACTTTCTGAAATATTTTAAATATATATAAATTCAATCATTTTAATCTAATTTTATTAGCATTATTTCTAAAGAAATCACACAGAAAATACTTGTTAGAATATTTATTAAAATTGCTAATGATTTGCAGAATCATGTTAGTTAACATACCTGTTGCTGCAACAGAGACATCAAATTTTGGAATGAAAAAAAATGCAACTTAAGTATTTTAATGTATTAATATTTTATTCTAAATTTTCCACTCGCTGCAGCTGATCAATGAGCGTAATCTCGAGCATATGTATCGTATGTCCACCCATGAACTCCAGCAAATCCACTCCCGACTGTTTGCCAATGTCATCCATATTAATGCTGGACGCGTGCAGTTTCCATTTCTTGAGCAACGCCTCAATCGACCAATCTGCGCTTCGTTCCTGATATGTGAATATGAATTTGGCGCCTCGATTACGTTCCAATAGAAACGCCACCGTAACAATAATATCTTCGAAAACGCAAGGATCATAAAAACAATCAGCAGCGATAATAAGGTCCAGCGCGGGCAGTCGGAACACACTATTGAGCAGCAGACCCCAACTTAGACCCACGACATCAATGTCCACACCTGGTTGCAACTGATTTGCCAGGCATGATTTTCGTATGTGCGCCAAAGACTTTGGCAGGATGCAGTTGTCAGTGAGCACCACCTGAGCTCCACATTTAGCGGCCAATATACCAGGCAGCGCAGTTCCTGCTCCCAATTCAAGGATTCGCTTGCATCCGAGTGTTTGACGACGCTCCCACAGAAAGTGGGCGAGCACTGGTGCACTGGGCCATGTATAAAATGAGTATGCACCCTGCAGAATCTAATAAAACAAAAGAAAACAAGTTAACTCAATTGCTTATGGTGTTTAAACTATTATTCACCTCAGGTATTTTGATTTCCAGACGCTCTATAGGTGCCTCGGAGCCACTGCTGAATACAAACTTGCGCATATGTTCAGCGCTAGCTGCGGCAGTCAAGATTTCATTATCATCGCTGCTTCCGTTCATGTGGAAACGCATTTTTACAAAAACATACGGAAAAAGAATTAGTTTTTATTTATAAAACAACACTATTCTACTATGAGGCACCGCTTTTGTTTACAACTTGCTTGTCAGCACTTAGAGATGACACAAAGTCATTTACTAATTCACAATAGATATGCGTGGAGGCAACAAACATTTGTTTTTAAACTGCAGCTGTTAAGAACTTGTTGCTTTCTGCTGCCTAAAAGTGCATTTAATTAAGTTGGAAAGCGAATTAATTATAAATGGACAGCTCATAAAAATATTAATGTGCAATTTTGATGAAATTAAACATTGAATATACGTTTAGCATTGAATCTGTTTTGTTAAACAGCTGTTGTCAGTTAACAGCGTCCGATGACCACGCATCGATTACAATCGATCGATCGATTCCCTTTTACATCTCAAATGTGCGGTATTCGACGGCAGCCAAAGTATTCCAAGAGGAGAGTTTCTGAAGAAAGCGAATTTTGTATAATTCTAAATTTATAAATTAAGTATAAGTATGGGTGCTACTGTGGGCGACTGGCAGCTTAAAAGCAAGCTGGGCCAAGGTGGTTTTGGAGAGGTTCTTTATTGGATAAATGGAGTAACGAAGCAGGAAATAGGTAAGATCCGTAATGTGGTTGGGGGTGTACGTGCAGTTTTTATATATAGTATATATATTCAGGTATATACTATAAATATTTCTAATACCCATGCGCCCTACGATTAACACAGAATTGTATGCCTAATTCCTAGAAACGCTGATTCAACCGATCATGTCGTTTTCTTTTTGTTTATATTTTTTGTGAGGTTTTGCTTGTGTGTGTGTGTGGTCTACTGCGTGCTTGTGTGAGTTCGTGCTGATAAGCGAAGGGAAAACTGCATAGCCCAAAGAGAAGCTGCCTCCGTGCTGAATCAGCACTGAAGATTTTTGTTTCTTGTTTGCATTTGAATTGGAATTCTTTGTTGATACGAACCCTTTGTTTTGTTTATTTACTTATGCCGCATTTGTTTATTTTTATCGTGTACAGCGACAAAACACATCAAAAATGCCGACCGTTTGAGCGTCGATCAACAGCGTAAAGTGAAGGATCGCTGGATACAGGAATACAAATGGACGCAACAGTTTCAGCACTTATCTTTCATTGTTGCCGGCGTGCAGTTAGGCGAGGAATCCCAAGGCTTTATCAATGAGCTAAACAGAAAACATGTCTTGGAACTTCCAGTGATTATACTCGAGTACTGTAATGGAGGCGACGTGCGGAAGCTCCTGCAGCGCCCTCAAAATGCGAACGGTGTGTTTAATTAGGATTTACTATCTCCGTGTAATCTAATCTTTACTTTCATTCTTTTAGGACTTTCGGAACTGGAGGTACGAGACATCATGAGATGCTTGCGGCAAGCTGTACACTTTCTGCACACACAATGTCGCATTTGTCATCGAGACCTCAAGCCGGATAACATTGTCATCCATCGAGTGTCCCACAATCGCAAGCAGTATAAGCTAACGGATTTTGGGCTCGCTCGACCAGCACCGGACAAGACAATAGTGCAGAGTGTGGTGGGCACACGACATTACTATGCACCAGAAGTGGTGGACACTGGAAAATATAACAACAAAGTCGACTACTGGTCAATGGGAGTGATTGTCTACGAGCTGTCTACTGGCTCTTTGCCATTCATTCCGCACCAGAAGGCCTTCAATATCCACGTGAACATCAGCAAGAAGACCCGTAATTGCATTGCCATCACAGAGGATGTAGAGCAGGAGGAGCGTTTCCACTTCCATCAGCAGCTGCCGATCGAGCACCATCTTACCAAGCCGTGGGAAGCTGAGCTAGTCAAATGGTTACCATTGGCACTCGATGCTGATTACTCGAAACGTGGCACTCGTGGCGCAACTGATGAAGTACAATTGGGTGCACTACCCAATGCAGATTGTCCTTTTATATTTAGCGAAGTCGATCGTCTGCTGGGAATGAAAGTGTTGACACTGTTTGCTGCCTTCAGATATAAGCTTATTGAATGCGAGGTGACGCCGAATATGACAATAGACCAACTAGGGGCTTTTATTGCCGAAGAGACTGGGCTACCAATTCCGTCTATTTATTTGGTACTGCCAACGGGTCATCCTCACAAGTGCGTAAGTTCGGCGACTCGCCCCATAGATCTCTTTGTGGATGACTGGTGCGACAATAGCGAGGAGTCCGGCAATCCTCCTGTGATGGTTTATATATTCAGTTGCGCGCAGCAATGCGAATATTCCGCCCCACATCCCTGTATGACTGATATTGTACGACACTTTTGCATGAATCCCAGTGCGAAAGAGCCACCTAGCTGGGTCATGGAACGCTGCATACTGGACATGCATTATATGCTCAGCAAAGAACAGTCGAGTATCCGCACGCTGCTGCTAGGATTTAAGGAATACGCCTTGACCCTGGAGGATGAAATGCTCAACTATCACCTCTGTATAAAGCAGTTGCAGCAGGAAAAAGACAAGTACTGTGGGGCTCTTGAGCAGTTTCAAACATTGCTGGACGCAGCAAAACGACAACAAAGGTTTCAGCTGGTGAGGGAATTCTTAAAAATCCTTAATTTATCTTCTTAATTCTTCTTACTCTCGTACACAGATCAATAACGCAGAATGGGAAACAAATCATACAAAATTAATGGCTGTAAGTGGACAAATTTTGAACTCTTGCGAGAAAACCGTTGAGCATTTCGAATCCTCACTGCGTAATATGCGCGATGTAGTGCTTAAACAAAGCACAGAGATATACAAGAAAACCATGGAGAGCGACATCTACGAGCTGTACGTATGGTCTATAAACTATGTTCCATTGCCAACTGAATTCTTGATTTTTTTGCAGGCTGGAGTTTCGTAAAAAGTATCTGGATCGTGACTACACCATGTCGCGCTCTCATCTTTACGACAAAGTCATTAAATATGCCAAAAAAGTTCGTGAATTTCTCAATGATGGCAACGTCAAGTTCATACAGGAAAATCTTACCCATGTCCATTTTCGATTCATCAAAGTAAGAAACACTCGGGCTATAGCAGCGCAAAAACTCAAGGAGATTCGCGTTCAGTTGCTGCAGCTGCAATTGCAAATGCTGCCCCCCGTTGTGCCTCCTCGACAGCCGCCGATCTTTGAGCTAAATAATGCAATGAGTTGCTTGAGCTTTAATGCCACCCATTGTGATTCGGCGACTGGTAGTTTGGGAGTGTTCGATAGTCTGTCGACAAAGGATATTGTTTCCCAGGCATTGGACATAAGCCAACTGTACGTACATTATATATATATATATATATATATATATAGACTATTTCCATGCCGTATTAATCATTTTCTAATTTACATTTTTAGCATGGAAAGCGAGATAAATATGGAGCAGTCTTAAGATGTGACGACTCTCTAACCAGATTACTCTTGATATTCATTAACTTTACTGTACTACTTGTTTAGGCTTATCAAGTTTACTTTGTTAACATTTTACCTTAATGCAGTATGCAGTTTTGAATAGCTTTATAAGGTTTCAAAGAACCTAATTGCATTTAGTTTTATATCTGTTTGCTGCAATAATTGCACGTTAAAATTTTATCTTTCTATGTGTTTTATCCCGTTTAACGCACACACATTATATTATGATTGTTATAAAATATATATAAACCCCCTCAAGACAATTGTCTCCCCTGTGTGCTCAGTCTAGTTGTGAAATAGGATATTCTACGAGAATGTTAATTGACGGGAAAACAGAAAGTCTGTTTTGTCAGAAGTTCTCTGAACGCTCTACGATATATAGTATGTTATATTCCAATGAGACTTGGCTTGTTGCAAATACGAATTAATTAAATGCTCGATTACTTTGAATTGAAGTCAAGTGCAGTGGCTCATTTGAAGTTGAAGTAGTCAACACAAATAAAGTTGTCGACTAAGAGTAAAACTTAATATATACTTTAAAAGTACTTTATTTACCTTCATTGAAGAAGTTAAGAGCCAGAACGAAACAATAAAACCTTTGTGTGTGAGTGTGTGTGTGTTCTGAAGTTTGTGCTGAGGATTGCAATGTCACCAGAAATTGCAAGTCTGGCAGAATCATCGATGCGTCAGTAAGTCTACTCGCTGAGCTATAAAAGCAATGGCACAGCCGACAGAACTTACAGTTGGAGCTTGAAGCTGCTTGCAAATGGATCGACTCTCGTTAACTATTCTACTTCTGATGGCGATTATGCTGATGCAGGCAATGCACAGCACGCATGGAAAGAAACTACGTGAGTATGGAGTACATGCAATGGATTATCTTATGTGCTTATTCTTTGGGAAATTTGTAGCGAACTTTCTGAAAGTCTGTCATCGCGATGCGCCCAATCTTAATGAATGCGCTCGGGATTCTTTTGAGACGCTGAAGCCTCGTCTCATGGTTGGCATGCCAGAACTGTACATTCCTCCCATGGAACCGTTGACAGTGCCAGAGATCAAAATGGATCAGGATTCGGGTGCGATTTACCTGCACTCCACATATAAGAATGTAAAAATCAAGGGTATATCGAAACATAAACTGAACGATTTGCGCATTGAGCCCAAGCAGCTGAAGTTCACGGTCTCGCTGACGTTTCCCAAGCTGTATTTGGAGTCGGAATACAACATCAAGGGCAAGATTATGATGATGCCACTGCTCGGCGATGGTCACTGCAAACTGGAATTGAGTAAGTCAAGATCTTCAGGTTAAATTTGCTGACACACTAACTATTTCAAACTATTTCCTCTCGCAGCCAATATTACAATGAAAACGGAACTTTTCGGTCAGGAGTATAAGAAGAATGGTGAAAATTATTTGAAGATCATAGACATGAAGATTAAATACGATCTTTCGAATGTGAACATACAACTGAATAATCTATTTAATGGCGACAAGGCTCTGGGCCAGCGCATGAACGATTTCCTTAACGAGAACTGGAAGTCCTTGGCCGAGGAAGTGCGTCCGCTGATGAACAAGGCGCTGGTCGACATCCTGCGTGCCTCCATTGATAAGATTTTCGACTCCTTCAGCTATGACGATCTGCTGCCTAAGGCAAAGAAAAATTAATTCAATTGTTGCAATATAACTTATGGTATATTATTATTGTAGTATAGAATACTTAAACAAATTCAAACTATATGAAATATAGGAAAATATGATAAAATATTATAAATAAAACACTCTTTCATTTTATACGAACTAAATCTTTAATTAACTTGAAGAAACACAAATAAATTACACTTAAGAAATAGAAGGAGGACTGACAAGACTTTTAGATCAGCCACAACTTGGTGGGCATCTTGGAGAAGACATTGTTCCATAGGCCATGGAAAATGTCCGCCAATCCTAGCTCAAGATCAGGCCGTAATTCAGCGATCACCTCGTTACCATTTTGATTGAGGAACGAATTGATTGAGGCACCAAGAATCTCATTGCCATTGAAAAGATTCTTGAGATGAATCCGCATTGCGCCAACCTGGAAATTGACTTTCATCTCATCGATGTGGATAATCTCATCCCCCGTGGATGTCTCGTTCCTCAGCGAGATCTTCGTATAGACAGCGGTGTGGACATTTTTCAAAGCCATGGCCACATCGCCGCTACCGACGAGGGGCAATAATAATATATTACCCTTCAGATTGTATTTGGCCTTGATGCGCAGTCGTGGCAGCTCCAGCTCGAAGTTCAGTTGACGTCGTGCTAGATCGAGGCTGATTAGAGTTGATATATTATTAGGGAATAAGCATCAATTGCTCATCAAGTGATATTACTTGGCACGTCTGACGGTCGCATTCGAGGGTCCACGTATGACAAGGTTCTGAAAGCCTCCCGATAGCACCAGATTTCCACTGCCCTTTGAAACTGACACCTGATCGATGTTCAGCGGTTCAAAGCTCTTCACTCCGATCTCTGGTATGCCAGCGGCCAGTTGTGGAAAACAGCCCTCGAACAGTTGACGGAAGCACTTGTTCTCGTTGGGATTGGCGCGTTTGCAGGTTTGCAGCCATGGTGCTACATGGAAAATAGTGTTGTAGAGATCATAAATAATAATAAATATACAAGAAGCTTTAAAATAATAATGTAATGTATCATTTTCCAATGCAAAGTTTGATGTCTGTTATGATTATGGTCTCTGTGGTTATTCATGTTAAATTAGTAGAACAAGATTATATGTTGCCTTTGAGAAGTGGTCTGTACATTACAGTTATAACTTTAAAACAGTTTTTTCACTAATTTCATATAAAATTTCATGTTAGGGTTCCAATTGTATCTTTTGTGTTCAAATTTCTTAACTTACGTCTTTCATGTAGTGGCGGCTTATCATTTACGATTTCACGTGTATATCCCATTGTGGTTGGTATAAGAAAGATAAACCCAACGAAACCGAAAGCGCAGAGACTGCATTGAAACTTCCACTTGGTTGCATTCAACTTGTTTAACCACTGCATGTCTATCCTTTTTGGGGACACTCAACACTGATTTCAAAGGTTTTTCCACAAGTTTTGACTCCGTAATAAAACACGTCCGCTGGCGATGGCGTTTCAAACCCAATTGCTGTGCCAGCCTTCTGACAGGTTGTACGAAACCATGACATTAGTTGTGGCGGTTGTTGGTTGTGTGTCTTGTCGGTTGTCTGTTGGGTGTTGTCCGGTGTGTGTGTTATGCGGCGGCCACTTTTGGTTTACGTTTTGCGCTCGTGCAGAAAAATTCCACAAGCAGCGGATTCCCGAACCCTCATCCGAAGACGCCTGAAGCCCGAACCGACCACTGACCAAAATGTTGCAAAATTTGGGATGATCTTCATGTAATCTGTCGGGTAGTTCAGTTAAGAAATGCAGTTGGGTAAGTTTGCTTGACTTTGGCTGGAAATTAAAGCTTCGTGTTAGATGATGATTTCTTATATCAGTATTTATAGAGAATATCATCTTTATAATCTTTAAACTTAAAAACTGTATTAAGATTAAAGGACCGAAGAATTCACTGTTGCCTAACGCCCTTGTATATGGTAAGTTCTTAAGAATTCACTACAGGGTATTCAACAGCTGTGCGGATAGTCAATTGTGAAAGCTCTTTACTTGTGTTTTTCTTATTATTTAGTGATTTTGATATTTGGATTGTTTTTGTTTTGTTTTCTTTTGGATTTTACTTTCGTTCATTGCGTATACGCCACCAACTTGTTTTCTTGCCTTCCATTGCGCCACATACACGCACACTCAACATTCCCGATGAACTCCCCCTGCCCCCCTGCCCCTTTCCCCTTTTGACCGTTGCAGCAGCAACAAGTTGGCAAAGTTGTTCACCGGTTGACTCCACTTCTGGTATTACGCAGCCTGCCTCGCCTCACTGTGGCTGGTTGTGTGTGCCGCCGCCTCGCCTCACTGTCATGGGCCGCACTGCGCTGAGGTTTCTTCGGGCTGTCTCGCCTTGTTTCGGTTTGCTTCGCTTTGTTGTGCTTCATTGCCGCTGCTGCTGCGCTGCATAAGCTGGTTGCAAGCGCGTCTTTTGTTATGCAGTCAACTTGAATTAGCTCTGTGACCGATCTTAAGATAATCGGCCGGCGTTTAAAAACCCATTAATATGCGTAATGTGTATTTCTCTCTGTCTCCACACTGTTGCATGTTCAGGCCCCCAGGGGTGCCCAGCCCCCTAGGGCAAGGTTGTTAGCATTGCGACAGTACAGAGGCGGGTGGGTCAATCTTTTTCCCTTTCTTTTCACACAATCCCCATCATTATATCAGCATCTCGTTGCTCGACTCGGTCTTGTCGTCGTCGCGTGCGGAAATTACAAAATTAGCTGACTGTCGCAATGACTTGGTATACCAGATACCAGATATTTCATGTCGCTTCCTCACCAACTGCCCCCAACGAAATAAAAACCAAGAAATCAAAATTGCAACTAGATTTTAATGTCTTTTTTCGGCTATATTTGTTTAGTTTCTTTTACGTAATTTCTGGGCAAAAAATACAAGTGCGAAAGAGCGTGAATAGCATCAGACGAAACTCATAAAACCTCCCCTCGCCGATCACCCCCTCCTTATCGGGTTCAATAGTTTCAGAGCTGAGCTAATTTAATTGTGTATTTTATATGCAGATCGTGTAACTATAGTTTATGTTTAATGTGCCCCATTGTTTGCTGTTTACCGTGGGTGTTTTTTCCGGCGACATTGACCGATAAAACGCGAATCAAAATAAAAGTTGTGAAAGGGCCATCGGCCAAATTGACAGTTGTTATCTGCAATTTGTGGGAAATATTAATAAATGAATGGCAGAGGGTGGCGAAGTTTGCTGGAGCAACTTCAAAGTATTCAAATACACTAATTTTCATCATGTTTTCACTGTTCACTCTCTTTACTGCCTGCCCCGTGCAAATCAAATTATAAAATAAACGGAAAAAACTTTATGAATTTCTAAAAAATACAGAATCCTGGTATCCGTAATATAATAATTATTCCCATAGTCAGCTTTATGTTAAAAATCCAGATTTGACGGGAAAATAGTGTAGCCGGCAACACTAGACAAAGACCGAGTTTTATTTATTATTTGCTGTTGCCTACTTTTTAGATAGGTAAATTATCCAGTAAAATGCATTTCTTTTGCATACTTTTGCGCACACTTGGTTTGTTTTTTCACTAAAAGAACTCGTTTCCCAAGACACCAACCATGCCATTTGTGTCCTGGATGACAACATTAAGCAGTGCAGTGCGTGGCCTGCTTGCTTCGCAGTGCCATTCCACAACATGTTCCCACAATATTGTGGATCCTATGTGGACAGCGGGCCACAAGAAAAAAGCTAGATTTCTTCTGTTTGTACCACAATGAAACTTCAAAAAAAGCTAGATTTAATGGGAAAAAGTTGAATTGGCAACACGGCTAATTAAATTAAATTAAATAATATTATCAATATCGAGCAACTGAGAGTGAATTTTCATTCAATTAAATTTATTTTATTTGTAATTAATTAGGTAATTTTATATTATTTTTAATCGTAATATGCATGAACTTAAAGCTATTCTACTGCAGATAGTCTAGTCGTATGGCTAAAATGAACTACAATGGAGTGTGCGCCTAACTTAGTCTTGGATAATTTACGCTAATTGGAGAAGTAGCTTAGTGAGAAACAACTTATGCAGATTAAAACTAGATCTTACGCTAATTACGGACACTTTACGCGGGGAAGGAGAGGAGTGCAGACAGCTACAGTTACAGACTGAGAAGGAATATAAAGTTAAAGTAAAATTTTGTACAAAGTAATTTACAGTTAATGCTAAACTAATTCAAAAGTCTTTTCGATACCAATCCAAGGTGAACAGGGGGCGGGGGGCGTTAGGAGTGGATGGGTGGGGGTGAGAGATCACAGTGCCTGGCCCGGCCGCACTCAGGATGTGGCCATCAACTTGGCCGCCTGAATGACATTGTGCTGATGATGATACCCGGCCAGTTCGCTGCCCGCTCCGCCCGCCATCGCCGACGTGGCCGACGCAGCGCCTCCCAGGGCCCCGAAGGAGGCACCAAAGTAACAGTTATTCACATAGTCATAGTTGGTGGCACTCGCCTCCGTCTTGACGCCGTAAGCCGCCGCCGCTGCTGCAGCATGCAGATGATGATGATGGCCGTGGGAGCTGCTCACAGCGGCAGCGGCTGCGGCGGCATGCAGATGATGATGATGTGGATGTGGATGCTGTGGATAGTGCGGCGAGGGTGTTCCATTGCTCAGGGTGGGCGTGTCCGCGGCATTGCTGCTGTGCGTCGTGTAGGCGGAGGCCGCAGAGCTGCTGCCGGGTGTGTAGAGCTGCGAGGTGGCTCCATGCAGGCTCTGCCTGGCACTCAGCTGGGATTGGGATTGCGACTGATGATGGGACTGGAGCTGCTGCTGCTGCGTCTGCTGTGCCTGCTGCTGTTGCTGTGCCTGCTGCTGCTGCTGATGTGCGTAGAGTGAGAAGCATTGTTGTTGCTGCTGCTGCTGTTGCTGTTGTTGCTGCTGTTGCTGTTGCTGCTGCTGCTGCTGCTGGACATGATGCTGGCTCATCAGACTGCTCTTCAGATCCGTATGCAGCTTGCTTAAGCTGTGCCGTTCCAGGCTAAGCGTGGGCTTGAGATCTGCAGAGAGAAAGAGAGAAAGACAGAGAGAGGTGAGTAAAAGAAAGATAAAGCATATTCTAGCGGGAATCCCGCTAAGTGACAGGTTTGTTCCACCAATCTAATCTGCCGCTCTCCATTTTATCTTGTGCTCCACTTACCATGCTCCTCCTTGCACTCCTTGCTGGCCTCGCTGCCTGCTGCTGAGCCCGTTCCCGTTGCCGCTCCTCCAGCGGATGCTGCACCTCCCGGCTGCGTCGATCCGCTGCTGCTGCCACCAGTTTTCTTGGGCTTCCGCTTGCGCGTCTGGATGCCATCCTTGCGCATGGCCAATGGCCTATTGACCCCATGCAGCTTGAAGTACAGTCCGCAGGCATTGCACACGGGCTCGCCGTCGTTGTTGCGCCGCCAGAGGGTTGTGGTGCGCGTGCCACAGTTGGTGCAACACAGGCCCATGCGTCGTGTGGCAGTCTGAAAAGGATCAACACTAGATTAGTATGGTAAACTCAGGGTTGGCAGGGATTGCGGCTACTCACTGCACTCACCAGTCGCTTGCTGGGCTTGATCAGCGGCCGATTCATGCCGTTCATCTTGTGATACAGTCCGCAAGCGTTGCACAGATAGTGCCCGGTGCCGTCGCGCCTCCACAACGGCGTCGAGATCGCTCCGCAGTTGACACATTCGCGTCCCTCGCCGAACTGAAAGTCCATTGCACTCTCGTACGGGGAGGAGCGCTGGAATCCCGTCGGATCGTAGGCACTGCGCCATGGGGCGGCCATCATGACCGCATTCTGTGTGTAGAACTGCGCCGGCAGCTGACCATGCGCGGTGCCAAAGCCATCTGTGGTCCATGCCGCATTCTGTGCCGCTGCTGCTGCGGCGCCACCAAACTGCGCTGCCACATGATTGTACTGACGATTCGAGGGCACATACAGTGGCGCCGACTGCTGGTGGTGATAGCCACCGACGCCAGCTGCGCCTCCTCCAACGGCTGCGAGATCCGTATAAGCGGCTGCCGCCGCGGCGCTGCTGCTGTGGTACATCTTGGAGCTGGCGGTGGCGGCGGCAACGGCGGCCACCTGCAGCTGCACGTTATGGTAGTCGCCGCTGAACTGTGGATAATCCCGTGTCGACTGTTGATCCGATGTGGACTGCAAGAGGGAGGGAGGAAAAAATCAAATTAAATGGGGAAAGTTCATCAATGTGCACTGTTAGAGAAATGAATTATAATTTGAGATGAGTTAATATATAATCATAATAATAAAATACCATAATAAAATATTTAACTATTTATGGTATTTAATTTATAATGATTACTATGGCATATTTAGTAGATTGTTGTTAGTTTTATAATCACAAGAAGTTCATTTATCTTTACGATTTATTTTGTACATTCAACTAAATTTAAATACTTTCAATATTTTCTTGCAGTGCAGATGCAACTCTCTACTCCTCTTGCTCCCCCTCTCCTGTCTCCCACTCTCTCCACCTCTCTTGCTCCCTCTCTTGCTCAGTCTCTCTCTCTCTCTCTCCCTCTCTCTCTCTCGCTGCTCTATCTGCTCATCTACCACGCCCCTCTCACTTGGTCTGCCTGTCGTGGATTTTCGCTTTTGCCTGCCACGAGCTGCCATTGGGCGGCACCCCGTGGTGCACAGCCATTTTGGGCTTGCCTTACCCCCCGCCCCATTCCCCGCTCTGCGCTTGCTTTGTCTCCCCACAGAGAACTCGTTTGCTGCACACAGATGCGCCCTTTGGCTGCCTTCTCATCGCAGCTGCATCTCTGCTGACGCGTTTGCATCTGTATCTTTGCATTGCATGTGCGTATCTTATGGTTTCCATGCGTAGGCTGACCACTGTATTTGTGTGTGTGTGCCTGTATGTGTCTGTTTGAGTGTGTCTTGTGTGCTTTTGTACTTGCGCATTGTGTGGGTAGTTGCAAGTGATCAAAATTTATATGTAAGTATACTCGTAATAGCTAATAAAGAACAGAATATCCTTTTGATGAGCTGGTTTTGAATTAAAGGTCATTATAAAAGAAGAACATACATATATGTACATACATATATGTATGTAACATACATAAGTACTATGACATAAATATATTGTAGAAGGTTGTTCAGTGATTATTCAGATTAAAGCGAATTAAAAATTAATTCTTGGGTGAAATCAGGTTCATATTGTCCAATTATAATATTTGTTTGCCTCGTACTAGTTTAATTATTATAATATACCATATATATTTTAATAATTAATAATATTATGTTATGCGCCGTATTATTTTATTTTATGTTAAGACAGCTTTATGTTTCTAGTAAAACAATTGATAGCTTATCACACCATAACATGCTTATTATTTTATTTATTCATTGATTATTTTACATTCATAATTTCTGTTCTATTAATCCGTATTCAATTTTTTTATTTATTTTTTCTTTATACACCTTGGTAATAATACTCCTGGCATATATTTCCCTAAATTATTCCTAAATTTAAAGTTTTATTTACGATTCCCTTTTCATCTGCCACAACAGAATCTTCGATGATCATTCATCAATTTTGCACCACATGAAAATGTTTCAAGTGCTTTTTGCCCACATTTCATGAGGCCTCCCTTCTCCCTTTTTGTTCTGTTTCTGTTCTCAAGGAAGGTTCAATAACCAAAGAGATCGAGGGGAAAAAACAAACAGAAATATCTGTGTTTCATATCAAAATCAATTAAGGCGCCAATTGCATGTTCCGTATTTATTTCGAATATTCAAATTCGAAAATATTATTCTTGAGATACAACAACAGCAATAACAGCAACAACAAGAGAACACACATTTGACGTCTTTATCTTATCCCACAAATTTAATGCGATGATGTATGAACTTTTTAATTTTTTCTGTTTGCTCGTTCGATCTCAGGCAATGGAGGCAAATGAGAAAAACAAAACTAAAATAAAATGCACATGTGCTGCGAGAAGTGGAGAATTCGAAAATAATATAAAATAATGTAGCAACTAGATTTCATTCTATTTTAGGGCATTAGTTTCAGAACGAAATGCCTTAACCGACGGCAACTTAAGTTGACTTTAGCCGACGGAGCAAGGGATGGCAAAATATATAATATATTTATTGCTAATTTAACATTATTTATATTATGCCAAATATTGTATGTGTATTACATATTGCTTATACAATAGTATGTCTGAGAGCTATATTAAATTCTATATTCAAAATCACTTTTAACATGTTCTCAATGTGGCCACAAGATCAATTCGGCATTGGTTTTAACGCAATTCCTGAAATGCCAACGAAATGTGCAGCATAAACAAGAAAATAAGAAGAAGAACAACTACAACAACAACTGGTACAACAATAACTACAAATACGGCAACAGCTAAAGCTGAAACGTGGTAGAGGCAGCAGAGGCAGCGCAGAACTGGAGCCATCAAAGAGTTGACCACGCGTGCATAATGACGTCGCTCCCTTTAGAAGATCAGTCGATCAAAGAGAGCGCCGGCCAAGAAGATGGCCGAGAAGAGAGTGGAGAGCAGAGCAGAGCAGCGCAGAGCACGGCGCGGTGTTGGATCAAAGAAAGAAGCGACCACACGAAAAATTGTCAACATGTTGCAGCATCAAGAAGGGGGAAGGGGCAGGCGAGAGAGAGAGAGAGAGAGAGACAGACAGCTAGCAAGTGAGTAAGAGAGAGAGATCGAAAGGGGGAAACGAGGTTAGTCGAGATGCCGAAAACCGAAACGTGAATCGGTGCCAATGGAATAGAGATCGGGTTGGGATCGGGATCGCGATCGGGATCAAGGTGCTTGCAGAGGCGCTTTGGCGCTTATTAAGAGCACAAGAGGAAGAAGAAGAAGACGTAGACAGGACGGGGGAATTAAAATAAACAGCAATAAAAAATCAATTTAATAAAAGCGACGACTCGCACAGGTCTCAGGCATGAGAGGAGGAGGATCAACTTGCCGATCGAGCAGAACGTTAATAATTTGTCACTGCAGAGATGAAGGAATAAAAACAAACAGAGAAAACCACTTGAGCAGCAAAGCCAACAAAACAAACAAGGCAAACCGAGAAGTCGAACCGAAACTGAAACCGAAACTGAATCGACGAAAAGAACACTTAGGACTTAAGCGGCGCTTTAAGTGTTTTTTTATATGTCCCTCTCCCTCTCCCTCTCCATTTCCATTCCCATCTCCATCTCTCTCTCTTTCTCTTGCTAAACTTGTCCGCATGAGGATCCTGTTTTTGGCATTCACTTCAGTGTCTGCACTCGCAGACACTCACACTAACACGATCACTTGACTCATTCATGAATCGATGCGCCGCCGGGAATTACGGTTCTCTCCCGTACTCCCAATGTAGCTAGCGATGTCAAGAGCTTCTTAGAGAGTTTAGTTGTAGTTTTTCTAACATAACATTCAGTTCATTCAGAACAAGTTGAAGATGAACCAGAGAATCGACTAAGTGAAAGTCTACTACTAATCGCGATATTTGTGACATATCAAACAGTCCGTTAACAGATAATAAATCTACACAATGTTTACTTTAGCACACTATAAACTGGTTACCTTACTTTTATAGAGAAATAGTAAAGTTGCATAGGGGTTAATAGTTATTGTGTAGTTGATATTCTTGTTAACCATCAGCACTAAGATTAACGTCACAGCTAGACATAAATGCCCTTACTGTTTCACCGACTGTTACTATGCAAAATATGTATTATAATACTTTTATAGTTTATTTAACATTCGTAGAATACGATTTGATAGGGGTCTATAAGTTTTTTACGAAAAACTATTTATTTAGCTGAGAATCTTTTGCAAAATCAAACATTAACTGGTACCGACTTCTTGAACAACAATAATGAAAACAATTGGGTTACAACATCTGAAGACGCCTGACCACTAATGTACAATACAATGTACAGTACAATGAATATAACATATAATATATAACATATATAACATATACATATAACCTCAAACTAAGGCTACCTTTGGCATGATGAGTCTTTTATACCCTTGCAGGGTACTATCTCCTCCGATCATTTCTATACTAGTGATATATAATGAATGGTGTAGAATTGAATAATAATGTGTATGTTTAATATTAAGCTAAGTTATTTCTTAAATCAAAACTAGTCTTCATACAAAAACCTGCATTGCGTGCGATTGTTCCTACAGCAACTTTATGTAATGTTGGTTCGATTTTGATAGATATATAGGTCCGATCCGGCTCGTTCTCACATTAATAGCGTGCAGCAATTAGAAGGATGTGTGCCAAGTTTGAGTTTCAACAGACGGTCAGATGGACGGACGGACAGGGTTAGTTCAGAATATATTATACTTAAATGCTTTATACTTTATTGCTGGTCAAAATTAGTATACTCTCTGCACTGGTAAAAAATGTATTTAGCTTTATAGGGTATTATATTTGTCTTTCATATTATAAATAAGGTTTTAAGTAGCGCCCATTCATGTAGGTTATTACTTAAGTTAATATCAACTAATTGCCGATATATTTCCGATTGCTAGGCAGCTTTATTTATTTTTTACACCATCTACAGATCTATATTGTTTATAGTTTCACAAAAATGCCAAATAACTTTAATTTTTTTGCACTCCAAGTAGTTTATAGTTCATGTTTGCACTTACAAAGAATTTTAGATATTTTTTAGATTGGTAATACGATCTATATACACTGAAGTTTATCAAGAAACTTTTTGCATGGTTTGATATAATCAGCAAAGTTCGCAGGTCTTGCAGCCTGTGCACTTACATATGCACATAAATAATACAAAACACATAAATCATAAATTAAATGTTACATAAATCAAACTTACATCGCCATCACTTAGTAAAATTCCCATAATTTATTGCGGTTTTTGATTTTAATTTTGTTTTCCGTTTCGATTTGGCAGTTCGTTTTAGGATTGATTTATGAGCACACGGAATTCAAGTTCAACTCAAGTTTGGGGTAAATCGGATTTGATTACATTTACAGTATTATTTATATCGGGGCAATCGATTTCGCTCACGATCCCATGGGACAATGCTGATTAATGTGGCCAATAAAGCGATTAATTTGCGCATTAATCCATTTGCGAGCACTTAACACATGCGACTTATTGTTGCTGTAGGTCTTTTGTTGTTGTTATTGTTATTGTTGTTGCTTTTGTTATTGTTCTCGTTGTTGTGCTTGCTGCAGATCGAGAGCGAGCACAGCGAACCGACTTCCTTGAGGCGTACAAACAAACTAAAAAACACCTCAAAGTAAACAAAAACTTAATCCCAAAAATCCAGTTCCAGTTCGGCACTGACGCTGACGTCAACGTCGGCATCGACGTCGACAGCGACAGAGACGGCGACGGCAAGCGCAACGGTGCAGCAAGCACCACGCAAAATCGGAAAGAAGTCAACGACGACAACATAAAAAGTCAATTTCATCAATGGGCAGGCAAGGCGGTCGTTCGTTCGATCCCTCCGTCTTTCCCTCCGTCTCTCCGTCCCTCTGTCCGTCTGCCTCTGCCTGGACGGTGTCACTTGCAGGCGTCGCCTTCACACAAACGTGCAGCGCGAGTGAGCGAGACAGCTTGCTGCACAGTTGACAGGTAAAGATTTGTAGGTGCAGCATGCGGCAACGTCGACTGCGCTGCAGCAGAGCCAACGGCGGCGCTTGAACGAAATTAGTCAATTTCATGTAAGACTTGAAAAATTGTGCCTCGCACTTGAGTCCAAAAATGAAACACAAATTGAAGGATGGAAAGAGATGGAGACACAGCAAGAGCGAAGCAGCAAAGGAGCGAGGGAGAGAGAGAGAGAGAGAGAGAGGAAAGAGCAACGTCAACTGAAATTGAAACAGGTTCGAGTGCCCTCGAGAGGAGGCACTTGCCCCTAGAACGGTAGGCACTTAGTCTAATCCCCCCGACCAAAGATCGATTCCACGGTAGGCAGAGACGGTCTCAGCCTATTGTGTCACCACCAAACTAGGCGTGTGTGTGTGTGTGTGTAGTTGGGATCGCAGGATCGCTTGGTCAGATTTAATTAATTGACGCCTGCGTGTTTATGTTGCGCCTAATGAGGGTCAATTCATTAATAAGGAGTAAGCAGCTAAGGCAGTCGCAATGAAATTCACTTCTTGGGTGGAGAATATTCCTTGATATTGTTGAGGGTTTCCAAAATGTGTCGCTTGATTTGTTTGCCTCCTTAAAAAAGGACGACAAACAGAAGAATCGTTACTATCCATGAACAGTTTATATAATTTATAAGAACTCTTCTTGTGGTGCCTTTGAGAGGTTTCTGTATATCGAACTTATTGCAAATCAGTCTACATTCGAATCGAAGCTCTGATGATCTTCTTAAGTAACGGAGTGCCACAACTATATGCACTCTTCTTTCTATATGTGACTCCAGTGTTGTCTCAGCTTGTTTTGATTTTGTCAAGATTCTTAATTTGATGCACTCCAGATCATTAGATTGATTAATGATCATTGGGCTGCACCGGGCAGAAACACATAATTCTCCCATCAGAAAAAGGTTTCACTCCGACAGACTGCAAACAAATTCTTTCCATTAAAATGCAAAAAAATAAAAGGCGAGCAACGATCTGGCATCAAAACGAGAGTGAAAAGTAGAGGCACAACAACGGCAAGAAAGAGCCAGAGAGAAGAGGCAAAGAGGCGTGGAGAGGAGACAAGTTGAGGGTACGAAAGATGTCAAAACAAGAACCGCAAGGCGGACAAGCGCATATTTCAATCGACGCTGACACATCCTGCTGCGCTAATGGACCTTAATTTGTGAACAGCTTTATATATCATGCGCCATGGACCGTTAATGTGATCATCCACACGATCTTCGCTTGACGCGCAGTCGTGCGACTGGGGCCCGAAGAGGGGGAGTACAGGCGTAGGCACTGAAGCCGCCACGGTGATTAAGTTTTATGACTAAGGAAAGGCGCCTCGATATGAATATGGTATGTGGGAAATGCTTGGACTGTGGCACGTGCTTTCCAGGGAATTCACAATGTTTAATTTGGAAATGCAGATGAAAACGTATCGCGGCAAATGAAAATTGTGAATGAAAGTAAATGGAAAGCGCTGTGTGCGCACTGTCTCGATAAGACGCAGACAAATGATAATTGCCTTGGCTCCACTAATCCTGTAAACCCTTTTGAAGAACCAAAAATGTCAACGAAAGATTTCAAAGTGGCGTCACCGCCAACGCAGCCCGAGATCCTAAGTATTCGGGGACTTTCTAAGCCCCTGACAGAGAGAGAGCACTGCATATGATTACACTGTCTATTGATTGTCTCATGATTGTCTCGCACTCGATCGATCGCCCTTTCTCTCTCTCTCTCTCTCACTCTCTTTCAGAGGCTCCTTCGGCACAGATGAAAGAAATCTTTATTGGTTTCTGTAGTGATTTTAAGTGGATTTGTGGTTCGATTCTTAATGGCAAAGTACGCCAGTCGCAGCCCCGCCGCACCTTCGCTAGGGCCCAGCTCCCCTCGCTCCGTTTATATGGTTTTTATTCAAATTTGTATGTTTATTTCTCTTATGCCTAATTATGAGATTCTTCCCCCAGCTGCAGCGCGCAGCTCGCAGCTCGCAGCTCGCAGCTCTCGGCTGAGTGTTTTGGGCAGTTTCAGCTTGTAATTATGGCGTTTTTATGTACAGAACGCATTCAGATCTAGCCCGGCTGGGGATCGAGATGGGGCACAATTTGCATATTGAGATGAATGGAGTGTTAAACGGGGAGTACGACTAAAAGTCGCAGTCGAAATGTGTTGTTCACATTGCGAGTGCAAGGTGGATATTCACGGGGTATTCATATGCGCACTCAGGGCTCAGTATATCTGCTGGTCTTATCATAACGCAATTAGGTCTTTTCTTTGTTTGCAGCTGAGGCAATTACTCATCGCCGTGACACTTGACTGCACAGCGAATGTCACACTCACACATACATGCACCCACACACTCACACACACACTCGTTCTCAAGTACTTGACAACCACATGAAACGCAATTGAAATGCGGCTACTTACACATTCGACAAGAGCTCGAAACTCAATTTGAATATTTCCAGTGATAAGCGAAGCGTGTAGAGGGCTGCAAAGGGGGGAGGGGGAGCAGGTTCGAGATAAAGAGATTCCCCCAGCAACAACTTCCAAGTGATATAGACATTTAACTGATTGTTCCAATAGTTGATTTCGTGAGAAGCTCACAAAACATGCACGAACGAGTACCCGAACAAGTGTTCGAATGAGTACACTCATACACTCACTTGCCTTATCACTTCGCTGGCGGAATGATGGCGGAAATGGTGCCTTATTGTTTGTTATTCTGGAATTGCAGATAAGCCACTTTTCCACTCTTAATTTGGCCCATTTCCATGCGGGCAAAACGAAAGACTTAGGCAACAAACTTGCCCCACTTGGCCTTGGAGCTGGTCTATAAGCAACTGCAGAGCTGCATCCCTTTTTGGGGTCTGTGGCGTCTATATTAAGTCGCCAGGGTTGCTTGATCTTTGCCGGCAACATGCACTGCACCGCACCCCGTCCACTCTCCCTCCCTCTCTCTCTATCTCTCTCTCTCTCTCTCTCCCTCTCTTTCTTTGTGTGCGACCACACTGACAGCAGCTGTGACAAGTTTTCGGCACGCGGGCAGACAAATTCCAATTCCATGCCTCCGTCTGCCCAGGAATTCAAATGTGCCTGCGTCTGTTCCCCCTTCCCACTCCACTCTGTGTCCCTCCCTCCTCCGTGCGCTTGTCCGCCAGTGCGCAAAGCTTTTAAGTGTCTCGGCGTCGTTGCGGCTTATGCCGTCTCCGTCTGCCTTTCTGTTCCCCTTCCCCGTCCTGCCTTCGATGACATTTACATTTGTGAGAGCCAATTAATCGCTGTGGAAAAATCGTCGCTAGTTTTTGGTCTTTCGAGTGGACTGTGAAAAGATGTCGCCTAATTTTCCCTTGTCTTTAATTAATTAATTACGGGCGTAATATTCTACTGTAGAAGGCGTAGAAACCTCTAGGAAAGCCGCAGCACGTATGTGCTACATGCGCCACAGCTCGACGATTTCATTTTTATGAACCTTGGCGCCACAGCTGGCGATACCATTACCGGACCGGATTATGTGCGGGAAATGCTCAGATAAGTTAAAAATATATCTACACAAATAAAACCAAAAAAAAAAAAACAACAATAAAAAACTTGAGCTTAAGATTTGCTTTACTCTGTTATCGGGCTTTGTTATAGGCCAGCAGCTTCCTTTGATTCTGATTTCTGAGTTCCATTTCAGTACGCGATAAGTGCAATACAATCGCTGTGAATAACGCAAGCATATCGCTCTAGAGTCGACTGGATATAAGCTTATACGTATATATTGTTTTGGTATACAGCGAGAATCGCACACAAGGCACAAAACTTGATAAGATGCCGATTGCTTAACTCGGCAAATTCTTTTTCCCGTAACGATAAAAGCTTTGCCATAATGCTCACTATAATGCGATAAAGATAATAGTAAATTATTTTTTAAACAGTTGAAAGAATAAACGACATTGCATTCTACCTGTTAGGAACAGGCATTTAATACACATGTACCTATGTTAATTGCCATAAAATACCATACTTTGCATGTCTAAGATTTGAATTCTTTTTGTGTGAAAGTGATAACTATAGAATAGTAGATTTGTTTGGTTGGATGCAGTGTGAGATAATACATTTTACATTTGGTAGACTATTTGACAGCAAATGTTTTACTGCAATTTTATAACTAAATCAATGTAGTAGAATACCAAAAAGAAAGAAAAGTTACCTTTGGTATCTCTAAGGTTATTTACAAATCTCTCCACCCATCCGTATTTCGATGTGTCTGAATTTTGAATTGCAAACTAATCTCTCAATTGGAGAGCTATGAAACTTGACAGATATAATTTCTATTGCTGCACTCTGCATATAAGTCGGATAGAACCGAAAGCAACCTACATATGTGTGTATACTGCACATTTTCCATAAAACCTATGACTGTGCTGATTATTTATTAAAATATCATTTAAAAATAACCACTTCATCCTTTCTAAGTATTAAATATTTTTATCACATTTTCGACTAAATCGCAGCCACTATAATATTTTTTTCCAATGGAGCAATCATCCTCAATAAGGGTTTGTTTTAACGAAACCACGCAGCTTATCAGTATCAGTTAAAGTTGAATGCTCTCATTCATAAATTGGGTTTACAAATGAACAATAATTCCAACAGCAAGAGACTTTGTGCTCTTAAAATTTATATGTTTAGTACAGAAACCAACAAATGGTTGTAAATCTATTATTAAATATGAACTATATTTGTATACCATATTTACATACATATAAATATATATATTCTACAATTATATATATAAATTAAAGTTGTTGGCCTGTATAATTTAAAGGCAATTAAAACATTTTCGATATTGATCCCCAGGGAGACGGTAATGGAAAGAATGCCGGTTAGGCAAATATAAATATGTGGGTCTCAAAGCCATTAAAAATTAGTTAGGGCACGCTCGTGTATGCGCACATTACGTAACGTTCTTCCCAAGAATTGCAAAGGTACTTTCTAAAATCAGGCATAGAACAGCACAGCAAGCACTCAGACAGGAGACGCCAAGAGTTACGATTAGCTCGGCCCGTGTAGAGGTCGACTCTGGTTCTGTTTCTGTTTCTGTTCCTGTGTCTGAAACCTTTCGGGCAATTAACCAACGCCGCGTAACGCACGACATGACTTCTGTCTGCCCCCGCCTTTGCCCCTTATCCTGCCTGGACTACGGAGTCCTGCTCATAGTTCTGGCCCGAGCTGCTAGTCGGGTCAATGGGTCTCGACCTCGTCCACTGCCCACGTTTGATTGGGCTTCCTATTGGGTTGCCCCGTTGACCTGCTTAATGTGCAATACACACACACACACACACATACACATATATAGAGTGAAGCACACTTGCACTCACACTACTAAATGCCTTCTCGTTCTGTTTGTTATTTATGTTTTTCGACATTTTCGCATTGCGTGCTTCACATTTGTGCTACCTGCATTTGTTGTGTGTGCTGTGTAGGTTGCGAGCGAGTGTTAAAAGTTGCATAATTACGTTTGCTGCACTTTTGCCGAGGGTTGAGCGGCCAGGGTTGCCTGCTAACAGAGCAGAAATGCGGCCAGAGGAAAGGCTCGCCTGAACTTAAAAGTTGATTTATGAAAAACGAAAACAATTTTCAAATTTGAATTTTAAATTTTCAATTAGTTTTGCAAAAAAAGAACAGTCTTCATTTTTCAATGAACGCTGAAAGATATAGATATCCGATATCAATGACATTGAAGCAGACTATATAGAACAGCGTAATACTAAAGATAGAATTGTCTTGAATTGTTTGTGGCTTGCTAAACCTACACAAACTATAAATATATATATAAATATATGTTAAAGCTGTCCGATTTTGGCAACATAACTATATATTTATAGAAAAAGGAATATGTAATACGTATGATTAATATTAATAATATATTCAAAAAGAAGAAAATTATATAATACATTGTATGGCAACTGTACGATATATTGGTCTCATTCCTCTAATCTAGCATATACCCTGTATTAAAAAATGTGCTTTACGCTTGGACTTCGCTGGTCTACCTTGTTCGCAACCCAATGACCTTTTCGGCTGCCCTGTTAAATGATTTTCTGGTCAAGATTTCTGTTTCAATTGCCCAAAAAGGCAACTTTAGCTGCTGTTCTTGTTGTTGCTGCGTTTATTTTGCCTTTTTGTCGAGAGTCAATTTAGTTTTATTGCTCTCTGGTCTCATAAAAGTGTCATAAATTATAAGGCGCTTACACAGGCACGCACACTGCGAGCGGAACAGATACAGATGCAGATACGGATACGGATACAGATGTGAATATGGACACAGATACAACGTGTAACCTGTGCCACTGGTCACACGCGGCGTTTTGGCTGACTCTCAGCACCGTGTCCGAAATACTCACACACACACAGAGACACTGACACACTCGTACAGACACACACTCACACTCGCACACGGTCTTGGCCATTTCGAGCTAATGACTTTATTGGACTCTTTGCAATGCACTTGAAGTGGAAACTGTTGTCATGTTGTGTCATTGTTCGCAATGTTCTGTGCCATTCCTCTCTCTTTCTCTCACTCTATCTCTCTTTCAACTTGTCTGTTCTATTGTCGACTCTCCCTTTGTTTGTTGTCTTGGTGGCGCCAGCAGTTAATTGCCTTATAAACTGGCAATGGCACTGGCACTTGTTGACCCTCGGGCAAGAGTGAAAGTGTAGCAAGGGTTAAGCGCGGGGCGTGTAATTGCGTTAGGGTTAATGTCTATGATAGTTGAAGGTCGCAGATTTCTATCTAATTGGCTTCAGAGCCAAAACATTCAGTCTGCTTAACACAACATAATGAAAGTTGCCTGAGTCGTTGAGTGTGCTCGGCTTATAAATACCCTGTACAAGGTTTAAGTGGATTGGTGTATGTGAAAGAAGATTATAGAGGGAAGAACAATAGGACTAGTATCATTTGTACTCCCTTCCAAATTACGCCTAAAGTCTTCTTTGCTTAAGGTTTCCTTTTCCATACAGGGTATTAAGAGCATCGTAAGTTTACACCTGCAAATGCTCCATTATTTATGAGGCATATTCAAGCACAAGCAGCAGGCTTATCAGCTTCTTACACATTGGCCTAATGTATGTGCATATTGTGAGTGACTGCCTGCTTGATGAATAATCATGTTGTTCTCGCTTTTCCAATGTGCGTTTTCACTGTGCGCTGCTCGCAAGTTCGCTGCCTAAGTCTTTTGTTTGCACTTGAATTGTCTGAGCGAATAATTGCGAGTACAGTGTGTAATGCCCTGCTATCGCAAGACAAGTTCCGCTTTTGCCATGTCCCATCCTCATGCCTCCCTTCATCAGTTCACTTCGGGGTAATTGCTTGTGAGAAAGGGCAAGCCCCAAATGTAATTTTAGCATTTTGTTATCAATGGCACTGAGGCGCAACTGACAATTTACATTCAATTGCTTCTTATTTCAGACAAAATTTATGGCACTCCCCAGTATAATAATCATATGCATATGTATTCAAATTTGCAATTCGGAATGCGATACAAATGTTGTTGCAAGAGTTATAATTGAATTTGATTTAGCCGAAAGTTTAAGGCAGCCTCAACACGATTGACTTATCAGCTCGAAATGCACAATGTTTTGGCCTGTGAATAATGATTTCTGGTTTACAAATCGTTTTGCACTCGGCCTTTAATATGGTGTTAGCAGCCGTTTGCTCGATAGCTAATTGAGTAGATCCATAAACGTAAAGTATTCAATTTGTGAATGACTTGTAAATGACTCAACTGAAATATTCATACATAACCTGCACTAGCTTACTTTGTTGCAAACTGCTCTGGTCATCATCCTATCTTAATCGAATCACTGTAGTATCATTTCAGTTTGTATTAAATGTTATAAGAAGCTAAACTCAGTTGCTCTGCGACTACTTGACGTGTTACCATATAAATACAATAAATATAAGCTAATTGATACTATAGATTCTTAACATAACTGCTGAAAGCTATCAAGTTACTATGCTAAATATTTAGTGATCTGAAACTGTAGATTCATATCAATTCTGATCTGGAACACTTTAATTAACTGCAGTTGAGGTTTCATGTTAATTAATGATAAGGATTCCATTAATGATGGATTGTTAAATGCATTAGAGAAACTGGTTTGCTTCAAAAGCAGCCAAGGCAATGCGATATTGTTCGTGTGTAGGCGACTCTTCAGAAGATTCGATTAAACTGCGACAAACAGTAATCAAATTTTAAATTAAATTTATCATATCTTCTTAGCCAGTGTAGGATTTTTTGAGACTGACATCTTTCCAAGGTATTTATCAACTTTCTTTTAGTTTCTGTTCATAATTTGTTTTTCTTTCGTCTATATCTCTAGCAAATATTGATGAACTGGCTTCAACCTGTATCCAAGCTAGTTTTAAATAAATATGAAAGAGTAACTAGACACAAACTTGTTTTCGAAAAAGAAATCAAAGATATTTTTGAAAAACATTACAACAAGTTTAATAAAGAAATATTATATAATGTAGATTATACATTAAATATATATATATATATAAATATAATATCCATATTATACAATATATATCTACTACACCAACAAACTTCATTCATATCAAATCCTAAATTCCCTTTTATATCAATTTTATCATGCAATGATTATAAAATGTCGTTTACTTACTTTGTTCAACACTCCCGTCTATTGTTCCAATTGTCTCTTGTTGTTGTTGTTGCAGCGTTGCGTTATTATTATGATAATGATGTTGTTTGAAATGAGGCAATCGTACGCGAAGTGGGGTTTATTATTATTATTGTTGTTGTTGTTGTACTGATTGAGTAGCCTTTTTTTGGTGTTTATGTGAATCTTAATTGCTTTTAAAGCGCGTTTATTGCCAGCGACAGCAAACGTTTTGTTTCGATTTGAACATAAATTTAATTAGTTGTTGTTGTTGTTATTATGGTTGTTGCTGCTGCTGCTACTGCTTCTGCCTCTGTTGTTGTTGTTGTTGCTGTAGCAGAGACGACACGACACTTACAGCTACAGACGGTAGATAGCGCTAGATAGATGGCTAGATAGGTAGATACAGCGCGCAGATATACAGATACAAGCGGTATCTTATAGATACATTTGCATATATGGCTGGCGAAAACAAGAGACGAGAGACGAGACACGAATTAGCATGCGACACACACACGCACAGCTCTTAAACACATCATTAACAATGTGGGGAGGCGACACGCAAAACGAACGAGCACCGAATGAATACCGCATGAATATGTGAATATTCAAAGTATACACAAAGTTGCCACTGGAACGAGTACAATAAAAATGCAGAGGCAGTTAACGCAATCCAAATTGGATATTGGTTCACGGTCTGACTTGAAACTTCTGCTGATTCACAATTGGCGACGGCTTTTCACAAGATTTTCACCAGAGATATTTTCACGTTGCACGCGCCGCTCTGCAATTTCGCGTAGAAACGTTCGAAAGTCAACTGAGCGCAAGACTCGCTGCGGGACGCCAAAACGTTTGTTGCCAGTTTGTTGTTGTTGTAAGCCGTTTCTAATTGGAATGGGGAAGCAGACGAGGACGGCGCGAGCACAAGATGGAGCGAGTTAGCGAGCGAGGCAAACGAACGAGCGAGCGAGCGAGCTTCCGGTTGGACGTACGCTGCGAGCGCGACTGTCGCGGCTGGCGCAACGAGCAGGCAAACGAGTTTCACACACAATCAAACTGGCGCACACACACAGACACACACGCTATCGCGCTGTGTGTGGAAGTGGGTGTTGCCTTAGCTGCTTGCGCGCTCTCTCTCTCTCTCTCGCGCTCTCTTTCTCTCTGTCGCACTTGCCGGGGCTCGTAATCGAATTGGAGCCATATTCAAGTTTGCTTGATTTGCTGTTTAGATACTTGTGTGTGTGTACAGCATGCGTGTGTGTGTACGTAGTTGTGTGTGTTCGTATCGCTCTCTTGAGACAGCCCACTTTTGTGCTATGGCTCTCGCGGCGTATGCGCAACATTTTGAATTATGTGCGCTCGCCATAATAATAATCATTAATCAAGACAAGCACACACACACACGCTCTGTCGCACAATCATTAATATAATAAACAATCTGTGAGTTAAGCGTAATGTTTGCATATAAAACAGGCGAATGTCTTCGGCATTTTATGTGCACTTTAATTGGCATTTCATTTACCAATTGCCATTTATCGTCGACTGCCTTCGGCTGCCTTCGCCTGCCTGAAACAAGCGTGTTCGTGTTTCTATTGATTATCGATAACTCGCTGGCACCTTCTTGTGCAATAACCACATGATGATTTAAGGCTCTGTTTAATTGATCGTAAGCATTAAAGCCCATTTTCGATTTCAATTTGTACTTAAATCGACCGCAATTCATTTTGCTAGAACAATTTGTTATCTCAAGAACCTGTCACGGATCAAGAATATCGCAGAGATAAAATGATATATACCAATAGTTTATACAATATTATATGTTTGTTTAGTTTATCTATCAGTTTTCAATTTATTTTAAGCAAGCAATTAAAGCTACAACTTAACAAAGTAAGTCTTAAGTAAGCGTCGCTTATTATGTATAGAAATCTAAGAATGGGAGTTTCAGAATATCATTATACTGTGTGGTATACAGGTACTTCTATGCCAAATTTATTGTTCCTAGCTCTTATAGTTTCAGAGATCGACGCGCTCATACTGATAAACAGATTTGTTAAATAAACACTGCTTTTGATGTTAATAGGAAGTATATACTGTATATACAGTTCACGGCCAGTAAATCATCTTGCTGCAAGTTACACAAAGTATACCATTTATAACTTGACTTAAATTTTTTTAATTAATTGTTACTGTAATATCATTTATATCATACAATAAATATCAACATTTTTTTACTTATTTGTTAGTTAGCATTCGTGTGAGCTCAAAATTTGTATATTACTTATCAAAGTTAAATTTCTTAAATTGTTTTAAGCTAACCTAAACTTGTTTAAGATCTTTCACTTAATCAAAACTTACAAATTCATTCATTCATTTGTAATGTCATTTAATTTGCTACTCCCCTTATGTTTCATACTTTTACTATCAACAAAACTAATATTCCCCAAAGTTGCTTGCAGCACAAGCTAATATTTTATAGTCCAGGCTGATTTATGTGTTCCACATTTGCTCAACATCATAATCATATCTAGGGGCTCCCTTTACCATGTGAGTACACAAAGTAATGAAAATATTTTGATAGGAGACATCGCATTAATACCGTGTGTCATAAAGACTCATATAAATGAGACTTCTACTCTTTTTTGAGTGTTGAAAAATGTTGCAAATTAAACGAAGAATTTCGTTAGAGACAGATTGACAAATGCGCCGCGTACACCGGCTGACAGTGTCTGCAAAAAGTTCAATTACCACAAATTAAATTTATTAAATGCAAAGCGAGCGAGGAGCTGATAAAACTGCAATTATTTATAGACGCGACAAACAGCGAGAAAGAGAGAGAGAGAGAGAGGGAGAAACAAAGAGCGAGAGCCACGAGAAACGAGACAGAAGACAAACGCCAAGAGACACTAGACGAGGTATGTGGCATGTGGCATGTGGAACGAGGCACGAGAGAAAAGCGGCAAGCTAGTCACGCCGCCTCATAGGTATATGGTTTTTATGGGAAAACTATATATAGGAAAAGGCACAGCAAACACGTTGCACGTAGCAAATGAAATGGACTCGAAATGCGTGTGCGATACGCGCCTGGCCATAAAACGTCGCGAACATGCAACAAAATTTATGCGAAACTTTAATGAAACCCAGACGGACGGAGTTGCACACACACACACACACTGAAATAAGCAATAATACAGACAAGCACACTCACACACACTCACACAGGTCTATCCTGGCCAATGAACGTGCCGCACGTTGCATGACTCCACCTTAAAAATGGGGAACACTAAGTTGCAGCGCGCACGCAAACGAGGCAAACACGAAACGAGTTTTCAGTTTCGGATGCTAGGCAGGTCGAGAGGCAGGTCCCGAGTTCAGAGTCAGTTGCAGGGCCAGACAGCAGCAGGCACAGGGCACTGCCGTCCTGCCCGCTTGATTGCCAGGCGCGATAAATGCCGCGAATGCGTGTTACCAAACTTCTGCGCCGCACTGTACTGTGCCCCGTCTCCAACAGCGACTGCGACTGTGACTGCGACTGGGGGGGGGGAGGGGGACGAACCGCTGCAGGAGGGGGATAGTTTATAGTGGGGGGGGGCACAAAAAAACCCCCCCGATGTAAAAACAAGGAAGGAAGTTTTTAATATCCATTCTTTACTTTTGTTAGCATAGACTAAAGACTATATATATATTATATTTATTTTATGGTATTTGCACAAATATTATTGTGCACATATGCATATCGTACTTAACATAAATATTATATTATATATATATACGTATATGTGATAGAATTGAAATTTTACTTATACTATTGAAATTGGAAAGCAAGAACACTATAATCTCTCAAGGCTTAAATAAGATTTTTCTATAACAATCGGTAATATTTTATGGTGTCTATGGAACTTTATTTTGATCGAGTAGGGAGTTTTCAGAATCTATTTCAGAGGCTATCAAAAACAAACCTTAAATGTTGCATAAGAATCTTATTATGTTGTAAACAACTACTAAAACACCTTTCGCATCTTTCCATTTTAAAACTTTTAATTTGAATGACAATCCTAAGAGTCTCCCCTTTTCATAAACCATTTAAAGTTTATTGGAATGTGACAGGAATTAATAGAGACATAATTAATGTTTCAGAAGAAACAATATGAAGTTTACTTTCTCTCTACTTAGTATTCCTATATCTGTCCCCTTTTGAACCCACATCCTTTCATTTGTTCTATTCCAAATCTCATTTAAATATATTTATTAAAACCAGCCCCCTTGTGAATATTTTGGGCACTACTTCCATCCTTCTTTCACGCGGACAAGAGACAAGTCGCCTTTATGGCGCCCAAGAAAATGGGCAGTGCTGGGCGCCGACTGGTTCTGCCGCCTGCCGCTGAGGTTGTCCGTTTCTTGACCCATAGGCGAGTATAGGCAGCATGGCAGTATGGCAGCTCGGCAGGAAGGTAGCTCTCTGGCAGCTCTGGCTGCTTGGAGTCTTGCAGTTTCTTGAAGCTTTATCCATGGCGCTGCCATTGCAATTAATTTTGGCATTTTGACATTTACGCTTTTTGTTTGGGGGCTATCAGCGGCGAATACTTCTCGAATTCTTTTTTTTTTCTTCCAGGTATGCTGGCGCCCGATAAGACATTTTGCATATTGAATTTGCATTGGAATTTTCTCACGTTAAGGGATTTATTCTTATTCATATTATACATGTACATTGTATGTCTGCAGAATTTCGAAAGTCGATCTTTTAATTACACGTAACGAGTCCCCAGAACGAGTTGTCTAACAACTTGGCGGGACATTTGAGAAATTTATGCTGTCGATAAACTAATGAAAAGACCAACGAGATACCTAATTGCCGGGGCCGCCCGAGACAGTATAGTAGATGTGGAAAATCGCAGCTATTTTTCGTGTTTCGTTTGTTCGTGTTTGGCACTGGGCAAAGTGCCCTCTGGAAGAGTCATGATAAGCCGAAGATTTGCCCCGTCAAGTGGGTGCCATATGAGAAGATGTTGCTGCCGAACTTCGAGTGGATTGGCGCCTCAACGCGACAACTTTGTTGCTCGATTTGTTCGTGAGTTCAACTCGTCGACATTAAACTTATCACTGGGGCCAATTTTATGGTCAAAACAAATTTGCGGCAATTGAAAAAGCGGTAGAAAAGCGGTGTGGGGTGAACAAGTAATCAAGCTATCTTTACAACTCTGCTAAGTATTTCTACTAACGATTTGTGGGGGCGTGGCACTTAGCAAGTTGATCTGCGTGGTGTTTGCAGCTCCAGGAACTGAGATCAAATGCGAGATGTATGCAGATTGTATTGCAAACGGTTTCCATGTTGTTCAAGTATATATACTATATATATATATATAGTATCACAATGACTTCAAGACTATATATTCTTGCTACTACCTGCACAATTAGGATAATTCCATTAAAGAGCTGCCATAAAATGTAATTGGTATTCTCTCTTATTCGCTCCATTGCTTTCCTTATTTCTCAAGAATGTATATATTCTATATAATCTACTATTGTATTGAACAAATATAAATTAGTATATAATATAATATTTATAATTATAAGAATAAGATTGGATAACAATTGATGATATTCTGAGGTGTCTATGTAACATTGTTCTGATCTAGAAGAAATTCCAAGAATCTATTTCAGAGACAGTCAGAAACAAGATGTATCAGCCGCAAATTATATATTCCATATATAGAAGTGGGACCTGTCAAGCCGTGCGACTGCACTTAGCCCCTTCCCCTCTTCTCCATCCCATTCCCTTCGCAGCCAAAGTGGTGGTGACATTTAAAAGCTGCAAGTGCATTAGTGTGAAACAAGGAGCGAGGCGCCGTCTAAATTACAGTCACACACACATGCACGCTGATGTAGAGATATGACACACACTCGCACACACACAAACACAGACACCGTCTGGCATCGCGATCGCGATCAAGTACCATTCTGAACGCTTCCTTTGGCGCCACATTTCTGTGGCTGAGTGGAAGTGGTAGGAGCCCTTTGCCCATTCCAAGAGATGCAAACGCGGAGCAAAACAAAAGTCCGCAGTTCCCCGACGATAAGCGAAGACACCGAAACGGAGACAGAGACAGAGACCCAAGTGCCATCCTGCCAGCCAGCTGAACTTCGTTTCGGTTCTTTTTTCTCTCTCTGTCCCTCTCCCTCTCTCTCTCTACCTCTCTCTCTCTCTCGGTTTCGATAAGCGCCGCATCTTCAATCTTGCGGCGTCTGCATTTCGTTGTCGTCGTCGTCGTCGAGCCCATCATCATCATCATCGCCATCGCCATCAGCATGATCATCATTGTGGTCATCATCATCGCCATCAGCATCTGCATCGCCATCCTCATCCTCATCGTCATCATCATTATCATTGATATGCTTTACGCCGCAGCGCCGAGAGTGTCCATTAGTCGAGTCGCCATCGCCATCGCATTGGGCAACTCACAGGGAAGAGATAATGTGATTTCGGCCCAGCCCGGACCGAACGACCGACAGAGAGACCGATCGCCCGAGACCCGTGAACCAAATGGAACGAGACGCGCGTGAGTTGTGATAACGCAGCCGAGACAAGGGAATACCTTGCGATGGGTCTCGCCTCGCCTCGCCTGCCCTTGCCCCGCCTCATCGCGACCAATCTCATTTTGTCTTGCGTGTGAATTCTTGGAATTTTGATATTTTTTCCTAGAACTCGTGCGAGTTGTGCCCGAGCTGGGGCTGCTTAGCCAGCTGTGACGTCATCGTCGTTGTTCTTTGAATTGTGTTGGCCAGGGAAGGTTGACATAGAAAGTTGAAGAGAGTTAGGAAAACGGATAAGGCAGTTAGAGCTAAGGAAAGCTTAAAGAAAAGAAAAACCAAAGTATAGTTTCATAGATATCGGTAATCTATATGTTTCCATATACAATCCCATAAGAAAACGTTTATCATCTATAAAAGAATCACAACTTACATTGAAGATTTGATATTGAAGATTTATATTGAAGAGAATGTTCAATACATTTGATTTGTATTATATTTAAGTCAATAATATGTAAATATATTCAATAATAGGAGTATTGAAGATAATTTATTATATATATTAATCCTTTTTATTCATATATACAATGCATATTACTTATTATATTACACAATATATGTACCTTCCACAGTTCTAGGAAAGTAATTGCACTGCACTCTTTTACGTTCGTATAAGCTATAAATCTTTAAGCTTAACTACAGTTTTGGACTCTCTTTCTAACTATATATATGCATATATCTAACTTTTTCTTTATATATCTCTATCCCTTTCTCTCTCTCTCTCTCTCTCTCTTACTGGCAGGGACATCTCTGGTCTCACTGACGGCGGCGTCTGGCTATCTGCTTTTATCTATTTTAACTGCGCGTTGTTAAAGCGCATTTTCGTGTCGTTTGTCGATTTGTAATGCCAGCTCTCTGACGATGATGATGGTATGAAACCGACGGAGAGATAGATGATGCAGTCAGCAAGAGAAAAAGAAAGAGAGAGAGAGAGCGAGAGACACAGTTCGTTCTCTCTGTGCGGCTTTGCAACTTTGAAGTTGGCTAAGTGGCGCCTCGATACCTTGGCTGGGTTCAAAAGGCCGCCTTACTAGGTGGTCAACTCTCTTCAATTCTCAATCAACTTATAACTTCCCTCAGCCATGCAAGCACTCCCCTTTCCCCCCGCTCTAGTAGGGCTGACATCTTTCACTGTCTAATTAAATGCAGTCTGAGACTTTATGTTGGCTTTTATGCCCAGTCGGGCAGTGCCGTGCCGTGCCGTGCCCTGACCCGTTTCTTGGGCTATCTTAACAATAAACAAATGTATCTACATCTGTGTTTGCTCTCTCAACTATTTATTATTATTATTTAAATGAGTGTGTGCGTGTGTGTGTGTAGTGGATAAATGTTTCCATGCATTGCAATTCAAAAGCAGCTATTACCTCCTAGAGATGGCAGCAGGTTGGACCTGCAGATCGATTAATTTACATTCATATGTGGTTAATACATTTTACATATTTTCCAGTAAAACACGAAAAATATATAGTCATATTTAACAGAAAGACTTTCTTTGTAGTTGTAAATAAAATGTAAATATATAGATTTCTTTTCGAACAATTTACCATGAAGTTAACTATAAATACTCATCTTAAAAGAAGTCCCAACAGGAAATACAAAATATAAGATAATTGTTTATTATTCTATTATTATTTATAGTTTACTTCATGGTATTTTTTTCGAAAATAAATATATATATTTTCATTTTATTTACAACTACAAAAAACAATATATATTTTCTTGTTCAGAATTAATAGAAATAAGATCGACTTCATGGCATAAACCAGAAAGAAAGACTACCTTTGGCATGTCGAAGGATTTAAACTTTTGAATGTTGTTATCTACTCAGACTTTTCCCATACAAGTGTAGAATACTATATCATTCCCACGGCAGCTATATTAATGATTCCGATTTTAATTAAATTTTATATGCATATTATTTATATAGTAAATTGTAGTAAATTTGTTTGCAAAGTCCTTTAAAAATAACAAAAATTCGCCTTGTTTCGAATTATTTACAGCGTTCAGCAATAAGAAGCATTTGTGCCAAGTTTCATCAAGAGAGCTTTAAAATGGAGAGACTAGTTTGCATTGCAAAATACGGACACGCGGATATACGGGGAAATAGATAGACGGATAGGGCTACTTCATCTTCAATGTTAATGCTACTTCAGAATCTATACACAAGCTCTATAAAGTTGCAGATGACTTCTAAGGACCGTTGCAATACTCTGGCCATAATGAAGATACCCTAATATTAAAATATTCTATACCCAAAGATATTTAACTAAGGTATTTATAATCAAGTGGTTCGTGTCACGACAGCCAGCGTTGCCACCTTGCTGTTGGGCTCTAACACTCTTTCCCCTCTCACTCAACCTCACTCAGTGCTGCAACTGGGCCGCCGTCTAACAGTTGTTCGTCTGTCATAATTTTCACGATACTGTCACAGGTGGGGAAGAGGTTAGCTAGTTGCGGCTTAGGTTGTAGCGTGAGGAAAGGAACGATGGGAGGGTGTGTGGGGGGGTGTGTGAAAAATGGCGCCCCGCTGTCGTATCTTGTTGCTTGTCACATTGAATTATTATTTTATGGTCGACTTGCACGTTTTCTTCCACCCCATTCGCGCAATGGCAACGGAACAGGTTCACAAGCCGAGCCGATTTGGAAGGCACAAGTAGCCGCATTACCGCAGCTCGCTAATGATTTAATTTGTTGTGCAGATCCCGAGATTGTAACTAGAGAGAATCGTGAAGAATCGAGATGCCAAGAGACTCACCTTGCCGAAGCGACTGAAAAGCTTTTGATGAAAGTCTAAAGATGAAAGGAAAGTAATTAGACAATCTTTGTGCAAGTGAACAGTGACTTAAGATACTCATATATCTCTAAACAAAGCGTTTTGCTATGCCTCGTATCTTTCTCTACTCTCCCCCTCCGCGTGTCAAGTGCAA
This sequence comes from Zaprionus davidi, assembly GCA_018903715.1. Classification (NCBI taxonomy): domain Eukaryota; kingdom Metazoa; phylum Arthropoda; class Insecta; order Diptera; family Drosophilidae; genus Zaprionus; species Zaprionus davidi. The sequence continues at coordinate 9,108,138 of JAEIGL010000003.1, forward strand.
AACACAACAACAGCATTAGATCCTTCTGCTTATCTTGCTTACATCGCAGATATTGCTGGAGAGATGGAAGTCTTTTGGTTGGAATGATCTGCACTCCCACTCGGTAGCAGTAACAAACAGTCACTTGTGGCATGCCCCTTCCTCTCTTCTTCTCTTACTCCCATTAGAGGCAGCAGCAGCACTTGCAACGCCCGATCGAGCGTATAATTTGTGCGAACACATTCCAAAGCTGCCGCTACTCGTACTACTCGTCGCGCTCTCTCCCTGTCTCCCTGTCTCTCTCTCTCTCCCTCTCTCTGTCTTTCTCTGGAGCTCCTCCTCGCCGCCCCATTACTCATTCAGGCACTCGCTCGGCTCGTTGGTCCGAGCTCCGTACTCAAGCTGGACTCAGTTGGAGCGCCGGGCCAAGCCGCATGCTAATAAAAGCGGTCGTAAAACAAGTTTGCCTAATTGATCGAGCGTACGCCAAAAACAAGAAAATAAGCTAATTCAAGTGGGAGCTGCTCGACGCGCAGATGCTCTGTAAGTAACTTAAAAGAAATGAAGGCGAAACGAAATATGTGGAATGAATGAAGTAACTAAGAAGGAGAAGGAGGAGCATTGATATATCAAGTTTGATTTTGGTATGATAAGATCGTGTATAGTAAGAGATAATGCATGTGTAGTTCTTCTATGATATTCAATGATATAATTAGAGTTAGCCAGTTGTATTTTAATTCGTTAACAACTTGAAAGTGTAGTTATGCTTAGAGCGCACTGGGATTTCATACCAACAGTACTAAATGAAGGTGGAATGAAGGAAGATATACTGTAGATAATTTGTATAATTGTATATATATAGATTTCATTAAGAAATTATACACTTCTTTATGTTCCGTCTGTCATACAGCACCCTACACATTGTACAGGGTATCCAGACGCTGCAGAGCGCAAGAAAATCAGACAAAGGCAGCGCGTCTGGAACTGGATCTGATATTGTTGGACGGCAGCGCGGCAGGGTCTCCAATGCAGGCGTTAATAGTATACCAAGCTTGTGAGCCTCTGCTGCCGTGTTCCTGCGCACCCCCCGGCCCCTGCTTCGCTGCCCTCGTCCTCTGCAGCATTTTTGCCATACCATCGACGACAGATCAAAGGCAGCGCCACGCAGCGGTGGCGTTACTCGGCGGCGGCGGCGTTGTGCGTCGGACAGGCTTTTAAGCGATGACACCAAATCGCTATTTGGACACTGGCCTGGGTTGGCTTTGCCTGGCTTGGCCTGGCTCGGCTCTCGGCTTTCTTCGTTTGGGGCCATCGTCGCCTTTTTACTTACTTGTTAAGATTTTACGGTGTCGTCGCTGCCCCTGCGCTCTGTCCTGCGTCACGGAGGTCATTAAAATTAATTTGGATCAATTTGGTCTGCTGCCAAATTGTTGACAATGAAATATAACAGGCTTGGCCCCCATCTACAGGCGGACGCGGCTTCGCACTTGGTAGAGTCGTCAAAGTCGTCGCAGGAGTGTCTTGTCTTCAGTTTACAACTTATTTATTGTTAAATTTATTTTTATTTTTACTTTGATTTCGCTGTTGTTTTATAAAAAGTTCTTAAACTTACAAAATCGTCGTAGGCTTCTTTATGGTCTTGAGCTAAACTACCACTATAAACGGATTAAACTACTAAGCATATATTATACATGCATATATAAAGTATAGTATACGAAGTTATATAGCTGGCGTAGCATGTGGCACAAATCGTTTCGAACAATATGTGGCAAACAGTTGACTAAGGGAAGGAAGACGTACGTGGTCTAAATGCGACTGCAAATGATGGCGAAACTGCGAAAGGAATGAACTCACTAGGAATAAGTTCGAAGAACCTTTTGTAAACAACTTAAAAAGGACTGAAATTAGTTGAAAGTTCTTCTTAGTTCTTTATGTAAATAATATTGAATGAGCTCAAAGGAACTTTATGAGGCCAGAGTTGGAACTAGTTCCGCATGTTAATAATATTCAATCAGCTCAAAAGAGACTTATGAAATTAGTTGAAACTAGTTCTTCATGTAAATAATATTGAACCAGCTCAAAGGAACCTTATGAGGCCAGAGTTGGAACTAGTTCTGCATGTAAATAATATAAAAAATAAAGTGAATAGTATTACAATGTGCACTGGCTTTAATATGAATTCTTTAGTTTAATAACTAGTTCTTTTCTTTGGATATTGCAATGAAGAAATATAAAAGACGGTACACTCTAAAGTTCTTGAAATTAATTCACTTAAATTTGAATTATGACAAATATGATTTCAGTGTAAGCTAATAGAAATTAATCTTTAATATAATTACTTACAAAAGAAAAGTTTCTAAATTAATTCAAACATATTACAACTTTAATTATAAAAGGAATTCTATCTCAGTGAGAATCAATTATATTACAATTATACACACTCATTCCATGAGAACTAGTTCTTTTCTTCTAATAATTCCTACTAGAGCTCACACTCATTCCACGTTGTTCTTGTTTATCCAACTTTATTCTAGCGCATTTCGGAACTAGTTCATCTCTTTCGATTCTTTCGCAATCTCTTATTTACAGACTTCCATCTTACTGGGGTTTGAAGGGGGAGGGGGGGGCCTCTCTAACTTAACTTACATAGTATATAAATAGTTTGGCAATTTGTATATTTTGGTTGGGCTTACTACTCTATATAGATAGCATAGTTAACGGTACTTTACTTTAGTATAATTTGGTCTGGTTATTCAGTTATTCGAAGTGCGCTCCGGCAGGCCAGTGCGCGTGATGACGCTCGGAGTGAGTTCGCTTTGTGAACTGCGTCCACTCTCGATTGGCGGCACACTGTGAGAAAAAGGGGAGAGGGGAAGAAGGGGTTGTCTGTAAATATAGCATTATATGACTATATATCAACTTACGATTGGGCGATCTGGCGATTCAGTGTGCTCGAGTTGGGCAGATGCGGCGAATGGCTTTGAGCCGGAGGCTGTTGCTGCTGCTGTTGCTGCTGCTGCTGTTGCTGCTGTTGCTGCTGCTGTTGTTGCTGCTGTTGCTGCTGCTGCTGTTGCTGCTGCTGCTGTTGTTGTTGGCTGAAGGGGGAGTGGCTCTCGCTGGTCACATGATGACGCGACATATTAAGCGTGCCATCCGAGCTGGTGGGCACGGTGGGAATCACCGCAATTGTGACCACGCGTGAACCGCCAGCACCCGCTGGGCCTGTGGTGGACATGTCGTGCAGCTCAGGACTCGCGTTATGCTGCTGGCTCTGGAGCAGACCCACTGGCACCTGGGAGGGATACAGCGGGCCGCTGTTCACCATCAGATTGACGCCTTGCGGCATGCCTGCAATGGCATGAGGAGGAGGGAAAGGGAAGATTAGCAAAGGTTGTTCCCCTCTGCCAGGGGGTGACTCCTTCTCTACTCACTTGGCAACGTCCTGTGCGGTGCTCCCATGGGTGCTCCGTTGTTCTTTGGCTTACGCTTGCGCTTCTGGATGCCCTCCTTCTTCATGGACAGCGGCCGATTCATGTTGTGCAGCTTGAAGTACAGTCCGCAGGCATTGCACACGGGGTTGCCCTCGTTGTTGCGCCGCCAGAGAGTTGTCGAAATGGTCTGGCAGTTGGCGCAGGAGACGCCACTGCGGCGATTATTGGGCGCAGCGGCTGCCTTCGGCTTCTGGCGCTGCGGCATGCGCGGCTGCATGACGCGACTGTAGTTGGAGCACACATGGCAGTACCACTCGTTGCCCTTGCGCGTGAACGGTGTCTGGCAGGCCTCACACTTCACCTCGGGCAGGCCATGATGGGGCGTGGGGGTCGTGGTGGCGCTGCTGCCTGTCAGACTGCTGGGATCGTAGCTGCCAATGCTGTTCGCCGGCGCCCAGTGGGCTGTGGTCATGTTGCCCGCGGGATAGTCATCCATGACCTGCGAATGATAGTTGGACTGCAGGTTGGTCAAGCGGATTAGGTGGAAGGGGAGAGAGGCGAGAGCAAGGCGGGGAGATACTTACATATGGGACGTTCTGGTACTCGGCTCCCGCTGTGGTCCACAAGGCCGCATCGTTGGCATTGCCGCCACCGTCCAGGAAGGATATGGTCGGAAATGGCGCACTCTGGCGCAAAGGATTCAGATTGGGATCCGTTTTGGTGATGAACTGCGTCCCTCCTGGCACACTGTATATCGTGTTGCCCTGCTGCAGTGTCGTCGTCGTGTAGCTGTTGCTGCTGAACGTCGAGTTGGGCGGGAAGGGCGCGTACGCGTTGCCCAGATCCGCATAGGTCTTCGACTCGTTTGACGCGTGCACGCTGGCATCCACCACGGGCGCCTCGTAGTACAGACTGGCGCCCGAGGGCGTCTCCGGTTCGCCGCTGACCGTCGCAAAGCGTCCGTCCTCGGTGACGTAGCGCACGGCGTGATTCTGCTGACCGACAGCAGCAGCGGCAGCGGCGGCGGCAGCAGCTGCTGCGGCAACTGCTGCATGTTGCTGTTGCTGCTGTTGCTGCTGCTGCTGTTGATGATGATGCTGCAGTGCAGCCTCGCTGGTGACCACAATGGTATCGCCATAGCTGGCTCCATTGGGCGTAGTGCATTGCTGCTGCTGTTGTTGCTGCTGCTGTTGGTGATGCTGCTGCAACTGTTGCTGCTGCTGCTGAGCTGCCTCGCTTGACACTTCGCTCTTGTCGATGGTCTCGATCTTGATGGCCGCCACATCGTCCCCGCCGCAGATGATCTGCCCCGTGGGGTAGCTGTAGAGTGTGCCCGGCTGGGCATCCACCTCGGCCGCGTTCCTGGGCGCCATCTGTATGTAGTGATGGGGAGAGTGGAGCGCACTGCGCTGGTACTCAACGTGTGAGTCCGGCGCTGAGTTGGAGCTGCCGCCGTTGCTGTTGTTGCCGCTGTGCTCGATGTCGCGTGGTTCACTGGGGGGAAGGAAGGATTAACAAGAGGAGCAGCTAGAAGGGATTCCCTCTCTACTTACAGTGTTCCCGCTGTGGTCAGTATGAGGCGCTTCTGGCCACGTGGCTTCACTGCCACGTACTGTGCCTGCTGCTCATCTGCCTCGCCAATTTGACTCGTCTGGCTGTTTGAATGCACCAGCACACCGACTCCTATTGCCGACTGCTGCTGCTGCTGTTGTTGCTGCTGTTGCTGCTGCTGCTGCTGCTGCTGCTGCTGCTGCTGCTGTTCCTGCTCCTCCAGTCCGCTGTTTGCCTGTGGATCAGTGCCGTTGGTGGACTCAATCTTAATCTTGTCCAGCAATTGCAACTGCTGTTTGCTTAGCACCTGCTGCTGCTGCTGTTGCTGCAATTGTTGCTGTTGCTGCTGCTGCTGCTGCTGCTGTTGTTGCTGCTGCGGCGTCGCCTGCGCTTCCATCTGCAATGGGCAAGACACAATTGTTGAATGAGCAATCCACAATCCACACACAGAGCGAATAACTTGGCCTGTTGTCAAAAGTGTGGCTCCAGTTCCGGCCACACAGTGCGAACCGCGAACCGCCGCCGCCGCCCTGCTGCCTCTATTTCCGCCACACGAAAATGTCAACAAAAGCGCAAAAACCCAAACCCAAGAGAGACTCAGGGCCCCAAACACGGCAACAAGAACAACAACGTCGATCTTCAAAGGCGCCGCTTGGCACAGGTCGCAGCTCAATTTGTCGCCTACAAATCATAAAATACAACTCGAGTTTGAGTTCTGTCGCCACATGCACCCACCCGCCAGCAGCTCCCCTCTCTCTCTCTCTCTCTCTATCGCGGCCTCTCGCTCTCTCTGTCTCTCTCTCCTTCTCTCGGTTCCTGTGTGTGTTTGCCCTCTGCCTCCTTCTCGGCGATCTTGTACCAACAATGTCGCGCACACTTTTCACTTTTCCCGAACACTGAGAAAAACAATGAGTACAATTTGTAGCTCACAATACCCAACATAAAATTGTAGAGTAATCTCGCATTTAAAATATTTGTACATCTTAGATCTCTGACTACATTTTTGTACCCTCATATATATTGCCATTTATCAGACTGGCACAAAAAGGCCCCCACGAATTCTATACCCTCCTCACTTTATAAAGATTTCAAAGAATGTATCTCTTTTTTCTAAGGATTATTCTATAATAATAGTACTTTCAGATTCTCCTTAGAAATCTAAGAAGACTATACAATATAGTATATAAACACTATAATAGTATAATGAAGGTCAAAGGTTCATCTTTAATCTAAAAAGAACATATTACATGTCTTTATTTACCTAATTATTGAGACTTATTAAGAGAATATACTCCACAACTATTATAGAGAAATCTAGAACTATACAAAATTTTATGTTTCTAAATATTCAAATAATAAATTGAAAAACAATTTAAATAACTCTCTTCAATTAATTTCTCTCAGTGCAACAGTTACAACTGTACAAACTATGGCACAATTTCTTGTTTACACGCAGAACTCAGGTTTGGTTTTGGTTTCGGTTTCAGTTTCGTTCAGTTTTCGGGCCGGAAATAAAACTTAACAATTTCGCGTCAGTTTTTCGAAAAAAAAAAATACAAATACCATTAAAACGAAAAGAGACGGAGAGAGAGAAAGAGAGAGTTGTTGTTAGTTCCTACGTCAGTTGTAACTTCCTTTGTCAGTTTCGTTTTATGACCTCATTCGTTGGGGGTGGCAAGGCGCCGCGGCTAAAATAGTATCAATATGCGATCGTCATCGTCGTCATCAGCTTTGTCATGGCCCAACTGTGCTTGGCTCTGAGTCTCTTTACGAGCTCCATAAAATAGCGTTGCTTTTAGGCGGCTTTTTTATACCTCTAGAGGGAAAGCCCCCCACGACCCAAGGTACGCAAAGTACCAAGTTCCGAGTATAACCTATTTCAAGGCTGAGTGCACATAAAATCGCTGAGCAAATACTGATATATAGTAGTATCCCAAACATGTGCTATATCATAAAACTCTCAGGAAAACCTGAGATTATATTATTCATATAAATATAGAATATTGAAATAGTACCCAAGCAAGTGAAACTTATATCGTTTGTAGGAAGAAGACTTAGGATTAAAGACTTAAGATTCAAACGTGTTCACTAACATTCCCTTTGGTAAAGAAATGGGATAAATATACAGCATAATATACTCGTATTAATAGAAATAGTACTCACGCAAACAGTATATAATACATTAACATTAGGTATGTAATACACTAACATTTATTATCATATTAATATATAAAGTTATGATCAAAAACTTTTGATTGAAAACCCAGTCGTTTTTCCATTTAATTAATGTATATATATGATTTATATTTTGTTTGTTGCTGGCGCATCGGGAATGATTGATATAGGAACAAGTAAAGTCCCTTGTTGTCTGCTATATATGAATCATTTCACGTATTCAGACCAAAGTCGAAATGAGTGTACAAAATTCAGCCTTAAATGAAAATGCGTCAGCCACAAAGAACAACTTATGTATATTCTCAAGACTTAAGAAAGAACTATCGTAGATCTAATCTGATATAAATCATTAATCAAGTGCAAAGAAGGAGCTATCAAACTATCGTTGATATTGCCATCTCCAACTATCGAGTGTAAAATTCGCTTTAAACAATCATCGCATCGCCGAGTTCAATGAATGCTCCACAGAGATAATATAATGCAAACGTGATTATTTGTAATCTAGGATGTAGTATGATATGATATGCTTGGGGGGTCTATATACATAGACTTCTGTTCATGCGTGTGTGTATGTGTGTGTGGCACGTGCCAATGTTTGTACATGAAAAGTTTAGTTAAGATACTGACAATATCTTATCCGTTTACTATCAACCTGCACAATCAGCTGCTGCGAGAGAGAGTGAGAAAAAAGAGAGGGGGAAAGAGGGAGAGTGAGAGAGGTCATGCTATTGGCGACGTCATCGATGAACAGATAAAGCCGAGCCGGGCGCAAAATTCTTGGCAAGTTGAGCTTGAGGAAATTGTTTGCTCACCTTAGTCAGGCAACCCGTCATGGGGTGTGGATTCATGGTATTCATGAATGAAATATCCCGAGTCGCACCTACTTGCTGTGCTTTATCTATATAAACAAGCGAGATATTGGCTATATATGTATGCACGATATGCATAAGCGCAGCAAAGTTGCGACGACTTTTCCAATTACAAAATGAAAACACATCAAAGAGGAAAGGAGAGGAAAGGGAAAACTCGATAAGATGCGAAAGCAGCTGTCCAGCTGCAATTACAACTCCATTAAATTGTGCCCTTTGACCCTACTATCAACTATCAACTGTCAACTGGCGTGGGCCGTGCCGTGTCTAATGAAACTATCGGAACTATCTCTCACTCCCATGATAACACAGTATCAATTGCAGCCGCCATTGACCAACTGTTTAGACGACCCTCGATTGCGATTGGCTGCAACTTCCGCTGCAGTTTCGTTGCCAACCCTACAATGCCCTAAGGGTTGCTCGATTCCGATTCCGACTACCCCCACCCCCATCTATGCCTGACTTGGTTCATTCATAAAGCATTCCACTTCCATTTCATGTGCGCATCCCCTGCCCTGGCGAGCATGGCGCGATAAGGTTGACATAAATTTCACATTACGTTAGGTAAAAAGATATATCAGATATATGTTTGTACAATAAAAATTGACCTTTTTTCATGAATGAAAAGAGAAACCCACTGCGCGTGCTGGGCCGCAGTTGGGATTGGAGAGGAACTAGGATACCGCTTACTGTATTCGTCTGGACGGTATTATACCCTGGAGATAGGATATTAAAAGAGCGAGGACTTATGGCATAGAGTCATTGATTTCGCATTTGTTTTTAATATATTTTAAGTACTATATAGTTAAACTACATATTTTCAAAGTAATAAACAAAACACGAAGTGGGCGGCTGGTTTAACAAAGATACCTTAGAAAAAATGTTGGAGGAAGAATAGATTCCTTAATAGTTTGTGACTTTTAATATATTTTAAATATAGTTTAACTTCTTATTCTTCAGTGTAGGAGATTATAGCGTAGACCGGACAGTGTTTCTTTAAATTGATTAGAATTTCCCCCACTAAGTGTCGCTTAATCGAGTTTTATGTTTATCTTTCTATTACAAGTTTGCATTGTTTGTCATCAGCCATCAAGGACATGCAGCCCTTTTACTGGGTATCTCCCAGCCTGGCAATGTGCAATCTTTTTAGTTATAGTTATTCTAGCTGAAGTTGACTCTAACGCCAGCGCCGCAATTTCGCTCACTGGCCTCATAAAGATAAAATATCTTTCCACATCTCTCGCTTCGCTCCGTTTTCGTTCCGTTTTTCGTTTTCCCAAATGCACTTTTCCTATGTCGGCGTGCAGTTTGTTAGCCCGGGATGAGTCATTCATTATAAATCAATTTGTCTTATCTCATTGACAATTGTCGCACTGTCTGACTCTGTCCAACTCTCGGACTCTCTGACTGTTTGTCCATCCACAAAAAGAATCGAGTAAAAAATGAAATGAAAAAATCTGTTAACTGCCGCTGGTTTTGCTGCCGTTTCTGACCTTGTTTCGGGCCAAGCAAAATGGTCGCTTGGCATTCGATTCGAATATGAAACAAAGAGATACAAACAGAGAGAGAGAGAGAGGGAGAGGGAGAGGGAGGTATAATTAATCATCGCGGATATCGATTTAATAAGCTACATACCGAATGCCGAACGATGACGATGGCGCTACCTGAAACATATCTTTAGGACGTACCAGAAATTCTCAGCTCATCAATTCGAAATATATATTTACGGCAATAGTGTCATAAAAAGCCAAAAAAAAAGATATATAAAAATCCTCATGGAGCCGCTTGTCAATTTAATGAACCGGTGTGAGAAGCCAGCGGAGGTTTTCAGCTTTAATGGCGCCCTGCTTCATTCCAATAGCTCACGCTGTCTTGTTAAAGTGTCTCCGTGATGTGAGATAAAGCCTCAACTATCAAATGGGGGCTAAAGTCGCTCAGCGTTTTATGGATGATTCTCTTTTTATATGCAGTTCAGATTTGAATAAAAAATTGCGGCTCTGAATTAAGATAAACGGGCACTAAGAACAGGAAATATATAGTATTTCTAACGGAACAATTTATTTCTTACGTAGGCATTTATTTATTTCTTTGATGAAGAAGAACTGTTTAAAATTTAATTATAATTAAATGCAGTTGAATTTTTTTCAATTTGTATCGATTTTAGTTAGATAAATAAAACTTGTTGCATTAAAATCAACTATATAGAAATCATATTAACATTGTCTTTAATATTGTTATTATATTATTTATATATTTATTGTTATATATTATTTTGTTGCTATATTATTAATTGTTATTTATTATATTATTATTAATATGAGTATTTGGCTAACTCGAGGTAAAAAGTTCGGTTGGATTTCGCATTGTAACAACATGTTCGGCTAGATGTTAAATTATAATGCGCAATCAAAGCAAATTTTGGAACTAAATATTCATATCATATCTGATAAATAGGTCGTTCAGCCATTTACCATTAATATAAATACATATTGTTCTTATTATTTCAACCACAAATGTCTTCAATTCATTAGTTCAATTTTAATGAATTGGTTTTTGAAAATTTGTTTCGAGATTTCAACAGATTTAAAAGAAGTTTCTTTAAATATTTTAAGCAACAATAGTAATTCTACAGTTTTAGATTAAACCTCGCCTTCACTTTAAATATTACTTCAATATTATTATACCCTTCGACCATTGAAAATGGTCAAAAAAGGGTATACTAACTTTGTGCAAATGTACATATGTAACAGGCAAAAGGAGGCGTGGCAGACCCCATAAAGTATATATATTCTTGCTCAGGACCACTAGCCGAATTGAGCCATGTCTGCCTGCCTGGATGTCCGAATGTCCAGACGACAGATGAGCACACAGATCTCAACTATTATAAGAGCTAGAGTCACCAAATTTGACATGAAGATTTCTGTGTACCAGGCGCAGATCAAGTTTATTTCAAATATTAGGTGCCACGCCCACCGCCCCCACAAATCAATAATTTAATTTTTGAACTCAATTTGTAAGCGCTGTATAAAAGATACAACTTTCTGACTTTAACATATGCTAAGCTGAATGAAGTATCTACGTAGTGTCCAAATCACAATCCGATCGAACAATAAACACAGAAGTTATTTAAGAAAGTATGCGCATAAAACCAAGTGATTCTGTCAACTAACAATTTCAAAGCATGTGCATATGAATTCAACAAATTAAACTACACGGGAACATAGGTCGAAGGGTATCCCACTGTCGCGTTTTGCGCGAACTGTTGCTCTCGTTTTTTTTTGCATTTTTTATTGTATATCAAGCTTTCAACTATCTTTACTCCTTAATTTTTGTCCAAAGAACTCTTGCAATTTCTTCGATAATTTTGGAATTTGCGTTCAGCGAGAGGACTCTAGAACTTCCTGCTTTCTGTAATATATTTACGCACCTTCAGCTGCATCTTGATGTCGATATCGATGGCGACGCTATTGCAAACCATCAAAAAGTGCGTTCCTCCTGCGGCTTCTCCGTTTTCGCGCGTTTTGCTATGTTTGGTTTTATCTAAGTTATGTTTCTGTTTTTTATCACTTGATTTCTTTCTTTTTTTTGTTGATTTTGTTGTTGTTTAAAAATTATCACAAACACTGGAAAATGTTATCGTTTCGTTGAGGCAGGGGGGGTGGACGAGGGGAGGGACACCTGTTGAGTGTGAGCGCGCGCGAAAAGCGTGTATTGTGTTGAAGGAAAATCGTGGAAATCAAAGCAGAAGCAGCTTGGAAAATGCACGTAGATATTCAGCGATTGCTTTTGGCATCCGTCGAGCGTTCTCGTCGTTTTCCCGCGCGGCATTTAATAATAATAATAAGTGCTATTTTTTCGTCGAGAACTCGAGCCCGGGCCCCGATGTCGACGACAACGTCGACAACAACACCAACAATAACACCAACAACAACGACAACACGGACGAACAACGACAACACCGACGACACCGACACTGACGACAGAGGCAGCGGCAGCGTTTAGCACCTTTTTGCCGCAGCGCCCAATTATAAAACGCACACAGACGCAGCTCTTGGCAAGGTATATAGCATATAGCACCTTTGTGGTTGGGCCGATTTACCACAGTGTGTGTGCCACTGTGTGTGTGTGTGTGCGTTATGATTTATTTCTATGCTCTTGCAGCGTGTTGCTGCACTGGTATTGGTTATCTTATCGCCAGCAGCGATAACGTATTTCTCTGCGTGTATGTGGGTGAATGTGTCTGTGTGAGTGTATAGCAAACAACAACAAGCAGCGACGTCGACAGCGATAAGTATCTGTTAGATACAAATTGCGCATGCGTGCTCAGCTACAGTCTCTGCTGGCAACACACACACACTCACACACGATGTATATGCTGGTATATATGGTATGTAGCCCAGTTACCTGAGACCCCCCATACCCCACCCCCACTCCAGGTACAGGTCCCAGCTCCCACTTCGATTCTATTGCACGCGTTTAGCTTTTTTTCGATTGTGCAATTTGTGCCTGGCGCATTTTCTAATTGCGGCCGTAAAACACTTTTCTGGCAAACTCATAAACAGCGCCGGGCTTGTCAACATACACATACACTCTTGGGCCGGGCTAAGACGGCGCAGCACCTGTACACCAGGCCAGACCCACACACATAGAACACACATGTGTCTGTGCTGTAGCTCTGAATGGGGCCTCAGGGCACGAATGAACACACTCGCTGTGTGTTCCACTTCATAACTGTCTCAAGTGTTGTAACTAATGAGTATCGACAACAACAACAGCAACAACAACTCAAAGAATTTCTACAACAAACCACACGTGGTCGATGGGGTAGGATACTACCTACTTATATGCAGAGCACTTGTTGCAGACCTGTGAAACAAACGCAACTATTGTGGGGAACTGACGTTGCCAAGGTGAACAAACTAGAACTTTCGTATAACTATTGCCGATTTCATTAGATCATCATAGATCATGTAGTGAGCTTTGACTGAAAATATAGTACTAGCAAACGACGATACTTTGATTATTATCTTCGTAAGTCAATATGCTATATATAAAGTATTATACCTACTAATCTCGACTTAGCCAGTTGACATATTTCAGACTAGAATTCTAATTCTTTCGTCCCTTTTGACATATCTGCAGGGATCCGTTAGGTCGTACTACATTTCCCATTACCAAATAATAATAATAACATATTTGCAGGCTACAATAGCACTCTTTAAAACGCAACTGTCAGATCTTTTTAAATACTAATTGAACTATTAAGAAGTTAGGTTGAACCCCTTGAAGAACACGATCTGTTCCAAAATGATCTTTGAAATTTGATTATTATATGCATATTGTATAATATATTGATAATCATATATCTATTCGAGAATATATTTGGCATATTTAAGTCATTAAGTTATAAGTCAATCGGTAATTCAATAATTTCCTTACAATCTTGTCAAGTTTCCCACCGAAAGCAAGCTTAATGAAAAAGAAAAATAAGAATCCTATCCTAAGTAACAAGCAATATAAAACTAATCGAATATCTATATACTATAAAACTAATCTAATATCTATGGTATATCTCCTGTCTAATCTAATATCTATCTACAAAATCTCTAAGACGCAATTCTGAACATGAAAAGTCAGCAGATTTCAGATAAGAATTCTTCTCTTTGAGCTTCCAATTTGTAACCGATTCTGTAAGTACAGCAACTTGATATACATATGGTATATAGTATGTATATAAGCAATATAGCTGGTTGTATAATAAGTGAAAACAGGTCAACGCAGAAATCATAAATTCTTTATAGTTACAGCCGTAAAGCCAGCCAGATATATGGCGGTCATTAACATACCAACACATAACGGCCCAAGCAGCGCACAAGACACACTAAGGGAAGACCAGAGGAGTGGCAGCAGGCAGAGGAGGGGCAGGAGGAGGAGGAGGCAGACAGAGTAGGAAAATGTACATAAATCAAATTGGATGAAAAATAACCAGAGCTGGTTGTGTACAGATATCGCTGCCATTGCTTGCAACTTTCTTTCAAGTATGTTCACGTCTGTGCACGTCTGTGCATGTTTTAGCATGTTCAAGCACACATGGCATATTCTTTAAGTTAAGGTATCTATGCAACAGTTGATTAATTTAATTGTTCGGCCTTGTGGGCCACATAAATCATGTATGTGGGGGAGCCTAACAAAAGTATCTAATAGTTCGCCTGCTACTGCCTGAGGCGCTCTTGAGATACGCGACTGGAAGGTGTCACAAGCCATCGTCAAGGCGATTAATCACGAATGCAAAATGAAACTCAAAAAGCTGACAGCTGAACTCAGTTAGTGACCAGACAACCCCCGCCCGTCCTGCTCTATCCCCTTGCCTTGATTCAAAGCCTCTGACAGCTCTGACGCGGTTACAAATGGCGCAACATGAATTCAACATTACGATTCAGTACAGTGTGGCCAACTGTTGATCAGCTTAAATCACAATTGCGCACAGCTCTAGATAGCCATTTTATTAATGGTGAGGAGCTAAAAGTTCTTAAGTGTCTCCTATGGCAAGTTGTTTCCTAAATTTGTACTTCATTTGTTGTCCACCTGGACTTACATTTTTAAGGTAGTTTAATGTCAACATGGATATGCAAACTATTAAATATTGTTAGTCTGTATATAATATATAGTGAGTATTAAATGCAATTATATTATCATATATACAAGATTTATATATAAGTTATCAATGGACGTATTTTTCGAACTTCTATTCTTACTATTAATTGTACAACTAATCTTCTCTATTCATTGTTTATTCAAATTAGATTAGTATCATCAAAAGTACTGCTAATAAATTAAGTTGATCTATAGTATCGGTAACAATAGATCATTTAGTTGATATATATCATCATTTAGTTGTTTATATAGTTTTCATTCCATGGCATTCATTAAATTGAGGTTTTTTTTTATTTTGTTTTAAGTTTAGACATGTATTGTGATATGTTTTGAAGTTGAAGCTAAAATCAAGAATAGGTTGGTACTTTATATAATTCTAATTACAACATATGTAATATTTATAGTAAATTAAACAGTATCAATCTCTATATCATTAAAATCGCAAAGCTTGCAATCTAAACTCAAACAAAAACTAAATTCGCAATAATCATTTTCCACAACTTTTCCTAGGCAGCTCTATCTAATTTTGCTTGCTGTGAATCAGACCCAGACCCAGTTCGAGACTCAACCTTCTCTCTTTTTCATGTGCGCAATAAAATCGTGGTCGAATAATACCAAAAGTTGATGACACAAGCCGCCAGGCTTAGGGGACTTCACATTATATGTAGAACCAAAAAAACAGAAGACAAAATTTATGGACATAAGACACAAGACTTAGAGGGGCGGCACAAAACTAAGGAATTTATGGCGTGCCAAACTGGCTGACCAACAGCCCTATAAGTCTATAGACATATACAGATATGGTACATATATATCTTTCCTGGAATCGCACTTGTCTCTATATATGTAGTGTATATATAGTACCCTTCAACTTGTCCATGCAGCTTGAAGTGAAGTGCTTGCGCCACGCAAAATGAAAACGAAACTCGAATGGAAACCGATTCAGAATGGAATCGAGTCGACATCGAATCGGTTATCAGCACTTCTCGCCCATCTGACAGTATCGTCCGATCAGTTCGAAGTTAAAGCAATGACTTTACGAAATTTAATTTATAAATTCCCAATACAGCGGTAGCAATTCGATTTCAGTTTTTGTTTTTGTTTTTATTTCTGTCTTTTTGGCGGTCGTTCGGTCGGCTCGACTGATAAAGAAACCAAACTCGATGAGGGAAAATTAAAACGGCAAAAGGCGCGGCATAGTTTTAATTACTTATAACGGAAAATGGGCACAACAAATGCCGCACTTCGATTCATTAAATCCTCTGTCTACCCTTCCCTTCCATCTCTTCCCCTCTCTCTCTCTGCCTTCCTCCCTGTGTCTCCACCAATAAGAGCCAAAGGCAGCGAGTTCTGGCGTGGTTCAATCAAATTAAAATGAAAATTTTCAAATGGCGTCGTTGCTATTGTTGTTGTTGTTGTCGTTATTGTTGTGGCTGCTTCTTCTTGCTGGCTTCGTTTCGACGAAAGCAAATTGAGTTGAACCCATTTCTATTAACCTGCTGTGCGCCCAGCCCATAAATCATGCGCGGCACGCAATGCCAGCCGCACCACTCCGCAACAAGGCAGCTGCCGAGCTGCCGTTCGAGTCGAGTCGAGTCGCCATTGCACATCTAACCAACCCCACACCCTAACCGATCCTCCCCTTCCTACCTCTACCCCATCATACTCAACGGACGTGAGTTATGACATAGTACACATATTGTATGAGAGTTTATGTATTGTATAGTATATATCTGCTCATACGTAAGCCAAGTGGCATAACTCTGAGTATGTAAAGGTTTTGTTCAAAGTTTTTAAAGAATATAATATGATGTACTATAAAATATGTTTATCATTCAAAGTAGTTCTTAACTATTTGTTGATTTTAAAAGGAATATTTAATAAAGAGCTATACTAGATGAATACAAGAATATTATGCATATGAATCCTATCAAATAATGCTTAACTGCACTAGAATATTATGTTTAATTTGATATATACGTATTTAACTATGATAACTTATCTAGTAGATAATATCTACCAATAAATCATTAAATTTACACTAAACATTTTTCTAAATAAGAATAAAATATTATAGAAGATAGATAAATACATATGAACTAAATTGTAATAAGAAAACGATAAATTGAATAGTTTAAACCTAAAATTAACGTATATCTGTTCAAGAATAATACCTAAATTATATTATACAGGTTGATAAACATGGAAAAATAATCTTCTAACTAAACTAAAATATTGGTTTTATAAGAAACATACAAATCAAATGATTTTAGTCTACTAGAGAGTTTTATAATCGCCGTCATCTCTACAAATATTACTCACACGCAGTGTATACTGTTGCTATATCTAGTCTAGATCATGTCCAAACAACATGAGCTTGCACACCATGTCTGGCGCTGACACTACAAATAGCAAATCTTCAATCTATAAAGCCCGCTATACAGGTAGACAGCCTACGTTATACATACATATCTTAACTGGGAACGTAACGAGTCGCCGTATGTACTCAATGACAACAGTCGAGGCAGACTCGAAACACACACACATATTCATACGTATACTCACCTTTGTTTACCGATATCGCCAGGCATGAGTCATTATAATTACTGGCAATCCATAATAATCCATTGTTGAAGGTTCGAACACCGCGACGCACCATTACCACGAACTGTCGCAGGAGGCTTCCGTTGCGAGGATTGGCCGAGCATTATTGATTATCTTCTCAAGACAAGTTGGGGACAAAAGTATTTTATATATACATATATTGTATATACCATATCGAGATATGTACAGTTATGAGCTGCACTTGCTTGAGTCCGCGGAATACGGGAGTCCGGGTCCAGATCCGACCCCCCCGATGGGGCATTTGCTGCACAACTGATTGTTCCCTATCGACAAAGTGATTTTTCCAATCGTCGTCGCATATAATACACATATATTCGTGTGTATACATACAATATATATAGCAAACATATCGAATATCTGAGAATAGATAGTGGCCTTAGATAAGTTAACGTATCTTAACAGAGATTTCGAGAGGGACGCCCCAGAGAGGGGCGTGAGACAGAGAAGTAAAGGCGGAAGGGTACCAAGCCCCCCAAATACGACATATGTAAGACGTGAGAGAGAGGCAGACAGAGAGAGAGAGAGAGAGAGAGAGAGAGAGAGGGACGACCAACAGCTGCTGCTCCTTAACCTACTCCAATCGGGAGGGAGCGATAACTCGACAATATCTGCGGCCTGGCTGGGCAAACATTACGATCTAGGGCTTACCCAAATGGATCGCACTTCATTTGCTTAACCGATAATGCCGGGACTACCCTGTGACGTTGCCAATTTCTTGACCTAGCTAGATAAAAATATCTAATCTTGGCTTTCACAGAAGATAATGAAGATTTGCTATCAATTTTTCCGTGTTGCCGTGTTGTCGCTAGGATATCGGAACAAGTTTCGGGGTATCTCTGCCTCTCTATCTCTGCCCCCCACACTGAATTCCAGTCGGGGCAGTCGGGCGTGCTTCTGCTTCTGGTACTGCTTCGGTTTCAGTTCAGTTTCTGTTTCTGTTTCTGTTTCAGTTTCAGTTTCAGTTTCTGTTTCAGTTTCTGTATCAGTATATCAGTGTTTGAACTGATAATGTCCCAAGATAATAAGCGATAATAATTTGAATTTTTCAGTAATTCCTTAAGTTTGGACGCACAACGGCATGGAATCTAATCACAGTTGGTGAGTGTAACCGGGATTTTCAACATGGAAACATTGGCATTTTCCGAAACGCGCTTGTAGCATATAAATATATTTTCGAATAATTCGAAAACACTCGAATAACGATTTATAAATCGATAAAAGGTGAAAAATGAGATATAAATTTTGTTGTAATTTATATAACCAGTTCAGGCTGTAGCAAATTTATGGAAACAGTGTTGATAAGTGCGCAAATATCGTAAATATTATAAGATATTTGCATTCAAAGTGAAAATCGGAATTTTAAAAGCTGATCCCTATCTAAATCGACTCGCCTTATTGATGATCCCTGCTTAAGTATATTTATGCGATCGAAGTTCGTTATAAAGTTCAAGTTGCACAAAAACAATTGGCAAAATAAACGTTGTTGTTGTTCTTTTTTTTTCAAGTAGTACTCGAAATTGTTAAAAATAAACGAATCGAAGCGGTATTTTGTTTTTTTCGCCCGTTGAGATTAGATAAAAAAAGGCGTATTAATTAAAACGATTTCGGAGAAAATGTTTCCGTGTGTGGCAAGTGCCTTGTATAGGATACAAATGTGTGTGTGTGTGTGTGTGTGTGTGTGTGTGAGTGTAATCGATCGCAAAATGATATGGAGTATAATAACGGAGAGATTCATAAACAAATTTCAGTGGAGTGAACCCCCAAATCGTTTTAATTAAATGAATTCCGGTTTGTTCCTCAAAATCCATGGCAAGTAAGCTAATCGCAGAGTGTGCTAGTAAAGCTAAAGTAGTAGCCGACTAATAGGTACCCTATAAAAGACGCTTGTTCTATGGGTTGTCAACTTAGTTTATAGCTGGATTTTGGATTATAGAGAGAGTTGTGTTTATTAAATACTATTTAAAGTGCAACTACCTGTTGAGTAGTGCTTACACTTAATCATAATGCTCTGCTTACAGGGTATAAAACGCATATAATATGCTTGTCATTCCTTCATCTGGTCTGCTCATTACTTTAGCAAAAATATGCCCATCCAAAGTATTTTATTGATAGGTATTTATTACAGAATATCAACATTGCATTCTGTTTGCACTACTACGATAGTTAGTCGTAAGTATAATATTACTTCTTACAGAGTATCAAAGGTATACAATATGATTGTATGCTGTCATGCACTATCTACCTATGTACTCTTTACAGGGTATCCCCAGCGTACAATCAACATCTGCATGTCACAAATATTTCTTTATATATGGTAGCAAAACTGATATTTATTATACCTAACGCAAGTACTTATTGACAGGGTAGTTGTGTTGTTCTGCATGTCACGAGAGATTCCTCATACAGAGTATCAAAACTACACCATACAGTACTCTGTCTTCCACTTATTGTGCCACTATCATACCCCACCTAAGTACACCTTTACAGGGTATACAATGTGTACAATTCTTGTGCATGTCGCAAGTCTGTCTTCGCAGAGTTTAAATTGCCGAGTCGAAGGCGAAGACGTTGTTGATGACATGCCCGTGTCGACATATTTTCATTTGCCGCATGATTCCCTTTCTGCCACCCGCTCTCACTCTCCCCCTCTCTCTCTCTTTCTCTGTCTGTCTGTGCTACGTTGTGTTACTCTGACGAAAGTCGACAGTCGCACTGCTGTCGCTGTCGCTGTCTCTGGCTGCCGCTCTTACCGCTCTTCCACCTACTCCTACTACTCTTCCTGCTGCTTCATTTCATTATCTTAAGTACACATTTTGAAGTACAAACGTCAGTTGGCGATAAGGCCCACAGAAACGTAACGTAACGAGGCAAAGAAAGACATCGCAGCACAGCACAGCAACTGTGGCAGGCGAGTCAACAAAAGCGGCAACAAGAACAGCAACAACAACAACAACTATCAGCGCAATGAATCGTTGCTCTAAATGCAAACTGTTTGCCCAAGCAACGAGCAAGTTGAGGAAGTGGGGAAGGGCAGAGGCAGGGTGAGGGGGCAGCGACGAGGACAGGGAGTGTGGAGGGGGCACTTTCCATAGTCCAATTGTTGCACGATCGGAGGCAAGCGGGAAAACCTCATTATTTAATTAGGCAACATTTTCCTGTAACTACACACACACCTACACAAACATACATACAGACCCACACACATACAACTGTACATAGGTATGCTCCTTTCTTTCTTGTACTTTCTGCATATGGTAAATAGCATTATCAAATCATATTATCTTATTTATAAGCATTATCGTGGCGAGGCAGATACAGATTGCCTATCTATGGCAATGGGCATGTAAAAAATGAAAATAATATCTTACTGTGTGTGCGCTTATTTCATCGCTGTGCGGCCACAGTAAGTTTTGCACTTTCCATTTAAACACGCATCGGCATCGCCATCGCCATCGCGCCGTCGTGTTTCGCGTTCAAAAAATAATTATAAACGAGCATGAGTATTATTATTATTATGATCACCACCTCCTCATAAAGCCAGCACAAAAAAAGTGTATCTAAAGCGAACCCGCTTCAAATAAAACGCAAAGGAAAACAAAGTTGTGCCATAAAAATATTGTTGTACGTCAAGCGCAAAATTAACCTATCGTAAATTACGAACTGTGGCTCACACATACACACATCTGTATACGACATGTGTGTGTGTATAGTGCTGACGTGTGTGTAAGTGAAGTAAACGACACTACGTTCAAAAAGTACAGTTTCTACAGTGATTTCTGTTATTACAATTCAGAAAAAATCAAGAGGTATACATTTTTCTAATCGAAAAATACTCTGTAATGTTTTGTGCAACTGTCTATTTAAATTTACTGTAGAGTTGTCATTAAAAAAAGTCAATTATTTGGAATAAAACTAATCAGTTTGTAAAAGCTATAGTTCTGTTAAAACATTGATAAGTTTTCGCCAACTCAGTGTGTGATCAAAGCTTTTCTTGCTAGCTAAGTGTGTGAATTTTATTTTGTTATTGCATAGTTATATTTGTTCTTTATTAATTTTTTAAATTTTAAAATTGATTTCGAGGCAGTCCTCGATAACATCTTCCTTGTGACTTAACATACTCCTAGCAAAGTGCTGCAGCTTAATTTGAATAAAACCCCAAAATGAGAATAAATCCCCGTGCTTACAGTGTGTGTACACACTTACATATATACTTCATACGTTACACATATGTACATTGTGTGTACACACTTGCACACTCGGGCGCACACACAGCGCTGTTGTTGTTGTTGCCGACTAGCGCTGCGCGTGTGCGCCATTTTGAAATGACTGGCAAAGATGGCGACAACGATAAAGCCTTTCAGCCTGCTGTTGTTGTTGCTGTTGCTGCTGCTGCTGCTCTTGTCTTGCATTGTTGTTGTCGCTGTCGCATTTTGCAGTATTTTTTTACACGCGTGTCACTTTTCAAGTGTTTTTTAACCTTTATTGCAGCCTCAACTAACTGATCCCGTAGCCAAAGAGCTACTAAAACGGGCATTAACACAATTGGCAATATCGAACGGCAAGCAGCAGAAATCAGGAATCACAATGAAACTATATCTTATCACGCATAGTATAGCGTATGATATCATGTAAGACGATTTCTGTTTACCCATGAATGGTATTGTACGAGGCATTATCATCCCATTATCTCTCTCTCTCTCTCTCTCCCTCTGTGCAGCGCAAGACCCCAACACAAAACATTGATATCAACCATGACCCAGCCCCAGTTTCAGAACTTTGCAATCTGTAATTCTATTTGTTTCTGTTTTCAGCGAAAGTTAAGCGAAATCTGCGCAATGACCGATTAGCGCTGAATTCAGCAAGGCAGATAGTGCTGGGGGAGCCATAACTATTGTTATTATTAATTAAGATATGTTTGGCACAAGGCGGGGCCAATTTGTTTATCAAACTGGCGATGATTTGTCCTATCTTTATTATTATTTGAACGTTTCGGGGATCGGGGTGATGACATACCGTGGCTCGGGTTATCAGCTATCAATCAAAACTTCCTCCCTCCCGCCTGCAGCGCCTGCAATACACTTCCCCATCACATTCCATGCGGCGGCGGGCCCGCACTTGAACATTGCACGAGCTGTGACAGTTCCCAAAGTCCCCGACATGCGAGACTTTTGTACAGTCACGTAGCCATCGTTATTGCCAGAGTCCCCTGCTGCCTTCTTCCTCTCTCTCTCCTTCTCTCTCTCTCTGTAAACAGCGCCACAATAAACAAAAACTGTTTTGCCACATAAAATGACATTTTGATTTCGCGTGACTCTAATAAAAAGAGCAAATGTACGGAAACTTTAATCACAAAAAATAGAGAACAAATCAAATATAAATAGACAGAGAGCAGTAGAGAGGAAGAGAGAGAGGGCGAAAGCGAGAGCGAGAAAGAGCATAGAGCAAAATGCCTGTAGCCTTATCTTATCACAAGGAGAATGAATGTTGCTTTCGTAAATGGTGGCAAATAAAAATACAAAATACTGTACATTCATGTTTGTATGTATTCCTGTGTGTAACACACATATATTGTATGTATGTTTAATATACATGCATGTGTCTGTGTATCCATTACTCGCATAGGAGCATGTATCGAGCACTTGACAATTGGAACTATGCAGGAATCCAATAATTTCGATGTGCGTACCATGAATTTGAATGAACAACAATTCAGAAAGTTACAATTCAGAAAGTCATTTATAGGCAGTAAGATATGTTGTTACATCACTTTATTTATATAAATAATACATTGATTGTATCTAACATGTCCACAAGTTTTTGTTGCTCCAGAACCTCTAGATAGATGTTTACAGATAAAACTATCGAATAAATGTAGATATATTTATATCTATTGTATTTCGTATTTGAAGTTTAGAATAACTAACCAAGATTTATAATTTAAATAAAAATAAGGATTTAAGTATAGATCCCTTCCGGATCTTTATTTATAACTTCCTACGTCAATTGCTTAACCGCAAGAAGCGTATTTCGAAAGAATAGCTAGAAAAAATACTTCTACCTTACTGAAAATAAAATCAAAATAAAGAAATGGAAACATATTAATTGATTCTAAATAGACTAGAAACAAAATGCCTCAGGGACAGGCAGGGGAAAATTTCTTTGCGATGTCAATCACCATTAACTCAAAAATTATATGCAATAAATATTCAAAACATTATACCTTTAAAACTAATGCAATTTTCGTCTTTTGTCAAACCACCAACTTCAAGTAGGGAAAACTTTCTAAGCCGACTTCTACTATTTTCATTCCATGTGAAAATGAAAATTTCACACTGTGCACTGGCAGCTGTTGGGGGAAAATTGTAAAGCATGTGCATATGAATTTAACAAATTAAACTACACGGGAACATAGGTCGAAGGGTACCCACTGTCGCGTGCTGCGTGACTGTTGCTTTTCTTACTGGTTTTCACCACTGTGCACTGGCGCTATTTTTTCGTTTTTTTTTCTTTTTTTTCTTTTTGGCGCAAGCAGTTCCAGCGACAAACTGCTTACTGAATGCTGTCATCCGAGACACAAATGTGGTTCATGTATTGGAAAACGAGCTCTGTTAGCGAAAAACAAGCAGTTTTTCATTTGGAATAACGGCAGTTTTTTTCAATTTTCAAATCGAAATTGCGCCAAAACCAGGAAAGTTAGCGCCATGCGGTTTTTTTAATCTGTTCGTTTTTTCTTCTTTTGTTAGTGAGCACATTTTCATTTTCGTAAAGTGCACAGAGCGCCCTGGGCGGGGCGTTAAAGTTTTGGCGCCTTTTTTCAGTTCCGGCCGCGTTTTTTAGAAAAAAAAAACTTTTGAAAACGCCCCCATGGCGCCAGGGGGCGGTGGGCGGGGAAAAAACGCTTCTTAACAGAATTCTGTTAGGAATAGATCAAGTGCGCGCAAAAGTATGCATTACATTTTTGTAAAAGGTACGTAGGCATTTTTTTGTTTACAGTCTGTTGCGGCATAACACTGCTGTGGCGGTAAATCGATAACACTTTGTTCGATTAATTTTAATTACGCGCTCTTTAAAAAGAGCAAACATTTTCCAACCAGCCGTAGTAATAACGTAAAAAGCTCAGCTATTAAAATATCTAAAGAATGAATGAATGAATGATGATGAGAAAGCCTTGCGTTTGTGAATTTGAAACTGTTTTTGAAATTAAACAGGTATGAACAGAATATCTTAACAAAATACAATACAAACTCAAATAAAATTCAAACGAAGGTCTTTTTTATATCGGGTACTTGTCATTTATTTGTTCAAAAGTAATAATATTAATATTGCAAAATGAAGTGAAAAGTTGTACGAAACTAAAACTTAATTTGGCTTTTAAATATTTATATAATTAATATTATATATATATTGTATGTGTATATATATGGTATGTATGTATATAAAAAGTATAGATAAATTATTAACTAACATTGCATGAGATTATTTTGTTTTCGTTGTGGTTTGTTTTTGATTTACGCTCGATTTGTATGTGTTACTTTTTTCGATTTTGTAGTGTTTCTCGTTAAAAATAGTACTTAAATATCTAAATGGAATTTGTTGGTTTTTTGTTTTTTGGAAATCTCAAGTGGTATTCGTAGAATAATAACAAAATGTGTAAACTCTTACAAACTATATCTAAATATTTCTCCGGGGCGCAACAAAAATAACAAAATGACAAACCAATTTTGGGTGTGTTTTTCAGACATTTCGCTATAAAATTAAACTAAATTCGTAATAACAAAACTCGAGTAGTTGCATTGCTTATGGAAATGTCGAATGTACAAAACGAGTGTGTGTGTGTGTGTGTGGGTAGGGGTGTGGCAGGAAGGGGAGGGGGTGAGGGTTCTTAGAGAACTCTAGTTTAGTATACGCTTAAAATGGATTCAAGTTTCTTTGGAGCTGTGAGATTTATATTATGATAACAAGAATATCTTTGGTCACGACGATTCTTCTCTGACAATTCTCTGAATTTTCTTCGAGTTTTCTCTCTCTCTGTCTGTCTGTAATTTCCCATATTTTCCTCTCTATTCCATTTTGACAACAGTTTCGCGCTCAATTGCGCCATATTTGCGTCCGAATTCGTGGAGTTGCTGTTGTGCTGCGGCGTGCAGGGCATAGCTGGTGGCAATCTGTTGCTCATGCTGCAGCCGCAACTGTTGCTGCTGCTGTTGCTGCTGCTGTTGCTGCTGGCGATGATACGCCTCCAGTTCGTAGTGCTCATCGATTGAGGTGGAACGGCTGAGCAACATATCGTCGTGTTGCTGTTGCTGCTGCTGATGTTGCTGGTGCTGCTGATGATGCTGCTGCTGCTGCTGTTGCTGCTGCTCCATCTGTTCCAGCTTAATGATGGCCGTGCCCACCTCCTCCTCCTCCTGGGCCAGATGATTGAGATAGTAGGGGGATGAGGGGGCTCGCTTACACAAGGCCATCTCGGTCTGACCAAGCGCCTGTTGTTGCTGCTGCTGCTGTTGTTGTTGCTGCTGCTGTTGATAAGGATTTTGCAGACTGATAATGTTGCTGCTGCTCAGCGAGGATAGTGTGTGCGATGCCGTTGTCTGTGTTGTTGTTGTTGTGATGGATTTGTTGCTGCTGCTGCTGCTGCAGCTGTTGCTGGTGTTGGTGATGGTGTTGCTGCTGCTGCTGTTGCTGGTTGCTTCCGATTTGATTGCCGTGTTGATTGCTGCTGCCGCCGCCGCCGCTGCTGCAGCTGCTGCCGCCGTAATGGAGCTCGGCATCAGTTGTTGCATAAGCTGTTGCTGCTGCGCCAGCAATTGTTGCTGCTCGGAGCTGTTGTTGCTGTTGCTGCTGCTCAACTGTTGAGCTTGCAGATATTTCTGTATAATTTGTTTGTTATTTTCATTGTTGCTGCTGCTAATGTTGTTGTTGTTGTTAAACAATGTGCTATTGTTGTTGTTGTTGCTGTTGTTGTTGTTATTGCTGTGAAGCTGCGTGGGCGATGGCGTTGAGTAAATGGAATGCGACATGACGGAAGTGGGCGTGGTGGGCGATGATTGCTGCATGCTGCACGATTGCTGCTGCTGCTGCTGCATGTTAATGGGCGACATTTGGTATGAGGATGTGGGTGACATGTCCAGGCCAGTGCAGAGCTGCTGCTGCTGCTGCTGCTGATGATGTTGCTGGTGAGGTGACAATGAGGAGGAGGCCATGCTATGCGGCGAGCTTGCCGCCGATGAATGTTGCTGCTGCTGCTGCTGCAACAATTGCTGCTGCTGCTGCTGTGATGCGTATGACATGTATGCGAGTGGTTTCATCTCTGAGCAGAACGAGAGAGAGAGCGCGATAGTGAGGAGGGAGAGAGAAAGCAGACATCACAAATTAGGCATGCGTGCGATACACAAAATGTGAGAAGAGAAATGAATTCCAATTGGAGACAGACTCAACTTACCCTCATCCATTCTGACATCCATCTGCTGCTGCTGCTGCTGCTGTTGCAAGGCCTGCACGCTGTGTCCTGCTGCTGCCACCAAGTTCGCTGCCTGTGAAGCTTTCATTTTCCTCAACTTTTCTCCCTTTGTGCCCTTTGGCTTTCGCTTGCGTTTCTGAAGGGGGAGAGGATTAAGTTAGGCTTGATTCCTTTACACTTGTGACGTCACACTACTCACCTGTATCGTGTCCTTCTTCATGGTCAGCGGCCGCACCACATTGTGCAGCTTGTAGTAGAGACCGCATGCATTGCATACAGACTCACCTGCCGCATTGCGGCGCCACAGCGAGGTGTGGCTCGTCCGGCAGTTCATGCAGACCATTCCGGTGCGCCGCGAGTTGCTCTGCAGGAAGAAGGGGATCGGGGATTAGCGATGCTGTTCAGTGTGGGGGCAGTGTAAGTTGGAAGTTAGTACTGCAGTTTGTTTTGCTTTACATGTGGAACAATATTTCTTGCGGTGTAAGGAGGGGGGATGAGGAAGCAGGGAATACAAAACAAAACTAAATAGCAACCAAAACCAATTGGGCAACCAAGGGTTAAGCAAACTACTCTAATCAATTTCAATAATTACCAAATTATCTTAAGAATGTAAAAGGTTTAAAGAGTCTACAGATTTGTTAGTCGTATTTGTTAATTGAAATTAGTGTGCTACTTTTATCTGGCATATCCCAGCAGAGTATCTATTTATTTTTGCCAGAAGTTCTACTTGACATCGCTACCAAACTCATTGCTTATCAGTCTTACTATATGCACAATATATGGTACAAATTTGATCAAAATCGGACTATATGAACAATTTCTACATTGAGGTTCTGCGGTTGTTTTAAAGAAATCGCAAAGAAACTATACAAATTGCTATTAATCTACTAAATTATAATGATCTATGTATATTGTTAACATTTCATGAAAAATACATTTTTTTCTATTCTATGCTACTGTTCTCAATGAAAAAATAGGTCGAAAATAAAGTTTTCCGTACAAATAGGTCGAATATAAAGTTTTTCTTACAACAATTATATAACCCTTCACAGACCCTCAATAGGTTATTATATGTATGATTCTTTCATAATACCTTAACCATTAATAGGTTATATAATATGTAAGAATACTTTCATAATTGCAATGTAGATGACTACAGAAATCCGAAAGGGTATAAAACATTCGACATGCCGAAGATGAACATTGTTTTTGGTCAATTTGAAATCAGTTAAATAATTTGTGCTCTAAGCTAAATTTGATTTTCTATTTGTTAGTAAATATTAATATTTAAATTAATAAAAAGGGAACTCTTAACTAAACTGAGTATTGCCAAAATAGGTTTGCTATTAGTTAGTTCAAATGAAGTTAGTTTGACTTTTAGTTGGAATATGTTTTGTGGTTTCTCGATTTTCGATTTTGGTTGCGGGATTTTGTTTAGGTTTGTTTTGTTTGGTTTTGGTATTCGGTATTTTGGTTGTTGTTGGTATTCGGTATTTTTTGTTGTTGGTATTTTGACTAACTATTTGCGTAATTAATGGGGAAGACCTACCAAGCGTCTCGAATTGGCGCGACTAACGTGCTCGTCGAGCTGCGTTGCAGTTGACGGTGTTGTGGTTGCTGTGCCAGGAGCGGCGACAGCGCTGCTGGCGTTCGCTGCGGCTGCGGCGGCGGCTACTGCGACAGCGACTGAGGACAGGGCAGAAGAAGAAGAAACCTTGCTGCGCCCCGCGCCTGCGCCCGCTGTCCCGCCGCCGCCCTGCGTCACGTTAAATGGGTAGCTCTTATAGAAATCCCCGCCTGATTCAGCGGCCACTGGAATAATGCAATTTGCAATTAGAATCGGTTTTTGTATTGTAGAATCAATCAAGAAGAAGTAGGAGGAGGTTGCTCAAATTTTATGTAGGTTCTTTAGGGTTGTCAAATGTCATATGGTTTTGTTTTTGTTTTTGTTTTTTGGTTTTACAATTAGAGCTACTGATTAGCGCTATAATAAATTCAATTAATTTCTCTCTTTGTGCATTCTTTATAATATTAATCAATATCAAGTTCAGGCTGGCGGATTTCTATAAGTTCTTCGACCATATATATCTACGAGTATATTAACCCATTGTTGGCAAATAAATGAATATTGTTGTTCTTGTTTTGTTTGTTCCACACGCAAAGCAAATTTGTCAAACTGTTAGTAAAACTTTGTTGATGATTTGTTTTTGGTTTTTGTTTTGAATTGTTTTAAAAATTTACCAATCTTCGGGGCGTTTTGATTAGAGGTCGATTCATGCCGTTCATTTTGTGGTACAAGCCGCAGGCATTGCACAAATAGTGTCCCGTGTTGTCCCTGCGCCACAATGGGGTCGAAATCGCGCCGCAATTCACACACTCGCGACCCTCAGTGAAAAAATCGGCATCGAGAAATGCTTTACATGGATAGATAGATACGGGGTGAGGATTCAGATACAGATTGGTAACAGATTTCAAATACATTGTTTCTTAATATGTCAGGGAAATTTCAATTTGTTTGTTGTTGGGAAAGAGATGTGTGTGGATCGTGTGTGTGTATATTGGTGTGTGACAAACATTATCAAATTTTGATTGATTTATATAACTCTCTCTCTTTCGCTCGTTTGGTTTCTGGTGATAATACTAATATCATTATCATTATTATTATTACTGTTTTTTGTTATTATTTATAATTGTTTTCTTTATTGTTTGTTGTGTTGTTTTGTTTTGTTCTTTTGTTTGGTTTGTTTTGTTCATTTTTCAAGAGTTGATAAAAAATTAATTGAATTTATTATACGTTATGCTTATATAGGTAGGAAAATGTATGTGTGTAGCAAAGACTTAGAACTAACTTAGCCCTGCAGAGTATAGCAAAGTTCCCTGACATTCGCGCTTCCCTAGTTTTAAGAGCTTTATGAGCTTTACGCTTAGCTTCATCCTAACCCTACAAAATGTGTATTTTATGCTTTACTTACAGCTTAAAGTACCTATGCCTATCTCATATAAAGCTTTATATCACTAAGCTAAATTGAATTATTTTCCCATTTAACAGGCTTCTTTCTTTTTTAAAGCCAATAATTCCTATTATACTGTAAAACAGTTCTCTGTAGAGGAAAACTACAGATCATTTAGTTCTTTTGGAATTTAAATACCCCTTTTCTATGATCCGAATTGATCTTAAAAATATCTGAGCTAACTTTAACATTCTAATTAACTTTATAGTCTATTGTCTATAGTTAATATTATACTACAATAAATACCCTCTTCCTTTTCTTTAGACTATAACAAAATTTGTGTAACATTTAGAAGTACTTCCCTATAAAGAAACTCTTAATTTCTTTCAGATATTTGGTATACTTTATACGCCAGTTAAGTACTGCTACCTACTACATCCTTCCGTTGGTCTCTTCGTCTGTCAATTAGCCCAAAACCCAACCAGTTGGCAGCGTGTGCCGTCTACGTCTGCGTCTCCCTCTCCGCCGTTTACACAGGTTGCGCAAATAGCAGCAGCGCAGCTCGAGGATGTTTGGTGTGAAATTCTAGCTAGAAGCGCGAACTCGCTTTGTGGCCACACGGCAGACAAATGTGCCAGGCAGAACCTAAGCCTGTGTCTATATATACTAAAGAGTCTACAGTCTAGCATATAGTATAGGGTATATATGTCATGGAGTATGCTCGCATGTGGATGCCACACTTACATTGTGTTAACGATGCCGATGCGGATAGCTGCAGAACACGGGGATCAACGGGAATGCCGCTGCCGGCTGTGCCAGCAGCATCGCCAGCTGCTTGTGCCGCTGCTGCGGCAACAGCGCGTCCGTTACGTATCACATTGCTCACTGCAGCGACAGCAGCAGCAGCAGCGGAGGAACTGCCTCCGCCACCCACTACTTGCTGCACTTGGCTGCCACCGGCTGAGGCACCGTGCGCGTAGCTAATTGGCTCGTAATGAACCCAGTCGGACTGCAACAATAAGAGAGAGAGAGAGAAAACAACAAGTTGGTCAAGCAGTGCTCGTGAAAAGGGAAGGGGGAAGGGGGAGGAGAAGCGGGTCAGCCTTGACTTACGTGTGTGCGGTAATTGGCCAGCGATGCGTAGCCAGCACCAGCGCTAGCTCCTCGTTCGGCGCCACTGCCAGAGCCATTGGCCACGCCGTAAGCAGCTCCAGCAGTGCCGCTGCCGCTGCCGCCGCCTGTGCTGCCAGCAACAAAGCGTGAAAAGTCTGGCAGAGTGCCGCCTCCAGTTGTGGTTCCATTGCCACTGTGTGAGCTCCTGGGTGAGTTGAAGCCATCGTCGAGGAGAGCTGCTGCTCCAGGTCCTGCTCCCACTGGACCCGGACTGTTGCTGCTGGAATTGTGATGCAGATGATGTTGCTGCTGCTGTTGTTGGTGTTGCTGCTGCTGGTGATGCTGTTGATGCTGTTGATGCTGTTGCTGCAAGTGGGCGGTGGGCGTGGGCGAGTGGGGCATTGTCTGCATGCCATACTGCATGCCGCTGGCGGCGGAGGCAAGCAGAGGAGCTGCATAGACAGAGCTGCAATGAGAAGGAAAGAGAAAGTTAGTTATTATTTTATTCTGAATTTATTTAATTTATTTATTATTATAGTATATATTATATTTATAAATGCCATACCTATAGCAGTAGTTCTTCAAATACATATTATTATAGTTTGAGAAAAACATTTCAATTGTGTTGATTTATATTAATAATGTTGTTTTAACGAGTTTCGCTTATCAGTTTATTGTTGCGCGCGTTTTTCTAGCGTTTTCGTAGCGTTTTTACCTAACAGCGCACTGTTAAAGCGATCGGCGCGACAACGAGGCCAATTGTTGCTGCTATTGTAAAACTGTTAATTAACATTTTGTTGTGTTTTGTTTACATTTACAGCACTGTAATGGCGCTGTTACTGCTGTTGTTGTTGTTGGACCACCAGCATCCGCTTTAGACATGTTTATAAGGAAGTTTGTGAGTGTATGTGTGCGTGTTTTGAGGGTGTGTGTGTGTGTGCACGACATTTGAGTGTGTGTGTGTGCCCATAAAAGTTTTAATTAAAAGTAAAAGATGCGCAGATTTGTTTATGCGACTCGAATTCCCTACGGTAGCCTGGGCAAATATTTTTGCCACACTTGTCGCAAATGGTTTTTCTTCT
This sequence comes from Zaprionus davidi, assembly GCA_018903715.1. NCBI lineage: Eukaryota > Metazoa > Arthropoda > Insecta > Diptera > Drosophilidae > Zaprionus > Zaprionus davidi. The sequence continues at coordinate 9,140,028 of JAEIGL010000003.1, forward strand.
TTTTTTGGCATATAAACAAACGGAGAACACAAACAAAACAAACGAAGGAAACTGCAAGCTTGACAAATGATCACAAGCAGCAAGATGAGAGAGAGCGAGCAAAGAGAGCAAGCTCCCTTGCACTTAATGTCCTACAGAGATAGAGAGAGCTTTTGAACTCGCACACACACATACACAGTGATGGCCAAAATATTCTGTATACAGAAGTCAGCACTGAGAAAAACAATTGAAAATCAGTTAATTAATATTCTCTATTGTCTTTTACAACCCTTTTCGATCGATAGAATACAATTATTTATTTAGGAGCACGCGACTGCAAAAGGAACGAAAGCTTTCACACTGATGTCTCCATATTATTATTATTATTATTATTATTTATATTTCTTTATGTATATTTATTTATATGTTTTTTTTGAATGCCACAAAATATATAGACTCCGTCAGACTTGGTCAGAGACGAGAAACAACAACCGAAACGGGGCACGCGCGTTTGCATAATGACTTGAGTCGGGTTTAGTTTTATGCCAATGCAGTTGACAAGCTCTCTAGCCGACGCGACGTCGCAGCAACAGCGCTGCCGCGTCGCCAGTTAACTGTGCATCGCTACTGCTGCGGCGAAGTTGACGCCAAAAAAAAACCCTAAACAAGATGTGGTTTCAAAGGTAACAGATCACCTCTCGAGTATTATATAAGCAAAAACACACATACTACAGATAAAATATGGGAGAGATAGTCTTCAAACAATCTCCCCTTTTGACCATATACGATTTACAATATACCTCAGTTACTATATTGTTTAATAGTATATAAAAAGCATTGTACTGCAGCTGACCCACTTTGGGAATCCTACGTTTCAGTCTTCAAACAATCTCCCCTTTTGACCATATACGATTTACAATATACCTCAGTTACTATATTGTTTAATAGTATATAAAAAGCATTGTACTGCAGCTGACCCACTTTGGGAATCCTACGTTTCAAATTAATCGATCTCAAATATCAGGGGAAGAACTTAGATATTTATTATGCTTTACTAATTACATATCCAAGTACTTCCCCTTTATTTGATAAATACAAAAAGATTATTGTAATAGATGTACACAAGGAAGAAATCCCCTGTATGAAATTCTTTAAAATTGCAACAAATACAAAAATACAAGAACCGATATAACTGCGATGAGCTTTTCCCTAACTTGAACAACATTATTATCTCAAAGAGCATGACAAATCTACCTCATAATAATTACAACTGTCCCACACTCACACAGCTGTATATATAATGCATACATAGAGATATTCATACATGAGATGTCGCACGCTGTTTGGCAACGTTCTACCTCTCTGTCTATATACTATATAGGAAGTGGCAAGACAATAAAAATGCACGATATTATTTTATCGCTGTTCGGTTAAAATTGTTCTTGTTAACGGTTTTGTTGCTGTTTGTTGCAGGTGAGTATTTCTTTCTGCGCAGAGACTTCTTGTTTTCCCCATGCGGAATATGTGAGTTTACCCTACTCGGTATCTCGTATCTTCTTCTGGTTTATGCCAAAGAGAACTAAGCAAAAGTCACATACGCGCACGCTCGTCACCCAACCGCACTCTGTCCGTTCCGTCCGGCTTGGAAACTAAACAGAACAGAGCAGATTACAAAAGATATCCAAGAGAGAGGGGAAGATCTTTAAGAGAGAGCTTCAAGTGACCTATGTTTGATTATAGAAAGGGTAACTCTGGATAACATCATTACAGTTTATTCTGCAGATCAACGAAGAAAACCATTTGCTCTCTTAAACTTATCATCTTTCAACTTTGACAACCTTTCGAATAGCAAAACATTAGCAACAATCATTGTACAGACAGATGTAACCCCAATGCCATATAATACTATATACCATATAATTTGTTCTGGCTATTTTCCTGTAACTATGCAAAACACGTTTTCCAATTAAAAAACACGAAAACACAAAACAAAAATGCACATGAAACCGATGACGGTAGATCCAGGGAGCTTGTTTTGTTTTGGTGCATAGAGAGAGAGAGAGAGAGAGAGAGAGGCTCGTCGTGTCCGATTCTCAGGGTAGCCACCTTCTTCTTCTGCTGACTCAGTTGGCTACGACAAGGCAGAGCGTAAAGCCAAAGGCTATGCCAGAGAAGCTGAAGCTGTTTCAATTCGTTTAGAGTTTTCTATGTCATGAGATGGATTCGGATTACCTTGGTTGCCCCTCGGGGGCTCTCACTCATAGGTGTAATTCGCACTCGGAGCCCGGCGGAATCCTCAGTTTGCAACCGAATATGCAGAACAAGTTGAAAAAATGCGCTACGCCTGCAATTTGCATTTGTTAACTGAAGTTTTGTTTTCCTTTTTTATTATTTATGCAGTTGCAGTTGCTGTAATTGTAGTTGTAGTTGCTTTCTCTATGCGGGTCATGCCCCCTTTTGGCATATGCCACGTGTGGCACGTGCGAGCTACCTGGACACACGCTACAACCAGCATGAGTTGCTAAGCTCTATGAACTCTTCTTTTAATTTTTGGACACTTTCTGAGGGCTCCCCCGCGTTAGTCAGTGAAGCAGGAAAACTCGGCAATGAGTGCAATGTATTTTCCCCCACACCTCTTTCATGATTCAGTTGGTGGGAGTCATGACTCAGCAGCGACAAAGTTTACCCAAAACCCAAGTCCAAACTCAGAAATAATATCCACAATTAGCACACACTCACACCACACACAGAACATGCTTCTTTCTGCGTTTGTTTATGAAATCGGAGTATTAAGTCCCGATGATATTTCTTGCTTGGCTTGGTCTTTTTCGGAAGAAGGAACTCACAGCTTAGAACTCTCTGAATGACTGCAAAAACAGTGAATAAAACTTTTATTTTCCGCTCTTGAGGAAAGAAGAACCTTCTGAAGAACATTTTATCAATCATTCGAAATTCCATTTCTGTGATTCTTGATTTTCAGTCTTGACGTTGTTTAGTTATTACTTCAATACCTTCAGCCGTTTTCTCATTCCCTTTGTGGCTCTAACCTGCCCCACTAATGGCATATTTACAGATTGGTTCAGATCAGTGTTGTATAAAAACCAACTGTAGAAAAACAAATGTAGAAAACATTCCTCTGGGAGATGGAACAGATTTTTATTTTAGTCTGCGCCACATTGGAATGCATATTTCTATATAGTATATATATATATATATATAGATATATATATATGAGGGGGAACTATACTATAAACCACCTGAGAATTCCATAAGTGAATGTTGAGAGAGAGAGAGAGAGAGTGGAAGCAGTACAGGTGTACCAGGGATGGGGTCTAAAGTCTGGTGCGAAATCGAACAACAAGTGCAACAATTGTGACATTTGTGCCGTTGTTATTCTATTGTTATTCTCAACGGATTATTACCTATGAGTGTGTGACGGAGCTAGTGAAAAACATAACGAACAAATCGAAGAAAGAATATAAGAAAAGTAGAAACAATGCGAAAAGAGTAGCATGAATCAGAGACCGACAACCGACAACCGAGTACCGACAACAATCGCTGATCATGACTTTTGGTTGTGCGAATCGAGCGAGGCGGCGCTGCGTTTTTCATCGAAAGGCACGTGCGAGGCGGGGGTTACAAATGAGCTCACTCACATAAACACATTTGAATAGAGCGGGGGATCGAGCTAGCTTAGTTTAAAGGTTTAAGAACATAATTTTAATAATTTGCATACCAAATAAGATCAGGAAACAGTTTGTTGATCAAAAGCCGTCAGGTCGTCAGCTATTCTTAGCTGTCCTTAGGTTCTTGTTCGCTTGATATTATATCACAGAGACGTACTTGAAACTAACACCTAAAGAGTCTCTATGTCTAGAGTTTCTATTGTCCTAGAAAGTCGAGAAGAGAACTCTTTAACTCTTTTATAGCTTTCAACTATTAAAAGATTTGCTCGCATTGAAGGAAGTTCTTAAGAGTTGCATGTCTAAGACGTCTCTTTCTGTTCTTTCTAGTAAACAAGAGAGAGAAGAGAAAGCAATACAACGAACTTTAGTTAAAAGCTTCAGCTTTCTTTTACTCCTTTCAGTTCTGCTCAGAATAAATCGAACCATTTAACTGAGATAAGGTCTAAGCATAGTTGAACAAGGTACACCATCTAGGGGTTAAGTTTGCTGACAACAATATGAGGACCTTAGCACAGGCTTAAGGCTTTTATTTTCGATAACCAACCTTAAAGTTTTTTAGATTCTTGTTTGTCCTAGCCATAATTGAAGCTCTAGCTCGTCTAGGTTTGAACTCACCTGCTCTGCAGTCCTGGACTGAGCTGTGTTGTGAAGTAGCTGCCGTGCTCCGGCGATAGGCTGCCATAGCTGTCCCTGTGCAGGCCACTGCTGGGCGCCGCTACAGTTAACTGGGTGAAGCTCTGCATACCTTCCACGTCGCTGACATGTGTGGCTTGGGCGGAGAGTGTGTGGGAGGGTGAGGGTGAGTCGCCACCCACCGAACTGGTTGAGTTATTGTGATGCTGCTGCTGTTGCTGCTGTTGATGATGATGATGTTGTGTCAGTTGCTGGTGATGTTGCAGCTGTTGCAAGTGCTGCTGTTGCTGCTGTTGTTGCAGCAACTGCTCGTGTGTCAGGTATATGGCAGCATTCGCCTCTTTCAGCACTTGCAAATCGGGAACGGAGGTGAGCATGTGATAATTGGAACAGGAACCATCGTCGTAGCACTCATCCTTCAACGTGTCGTGTATGACGTCATCGATGCTGGGTGTTGTCGTTGTGTGAGCAATAACCGTGTTGGGATTGGCGGCAGCCTGGGCTGCTGCCACAGCAACAACATGTTGCTGCAACTGATGATGCTGCTCGGCACCCGTCGCTGTGCCACAGCCACCGCCGCCGTAGACGCTGTAAAGCGCGAAATTATTACGCATTATGGGATCCGTACTGCTGCTGCTGCTGTTGACGTTGCTGAGATGTTGCTCGTAGAGATGCTGCGGATGAGTGGGATAGGGGAAATGTGCCAGCAAGTGCTGTGAGGCAGCCAGTGCATACAACTCGCTCTTGTCCTGCTGCGACGGTTGTGCTGCTACTGCTGCCGCTGCTGCTGCTGTTGCTGCTGCTGCGGCGTTGTTGCTGCTGTTGCTGGTTAAATCGTATGCACAATTGTTGTAGGCCAGCCAGCTAGCCTGTTGCTGTTGCTGTTGTTGCTCCTGCTGCTGTTGTAGCTGCTGCTGGAGAAACTGATGTTGCTCGTAGATATGTTGTGGTTGCTCGGCCTGCTGCTGTTGCACGACCTGTTGCTGCTGTTGCTGGTGTTGATAGTTGGGTGTAATCACTGAGTTGTTTAGGCCGCGATAATGTAACGGCAACGTTGTTGTTGTTGCTGCTGTTGTTGTTAGTTCTAATTCATTTGCTTCACTTTTAATTTTGTTGTCAACACTTTCACTCGCATCGCCGCTGCTGCGCTGATTATTATTTATCACTGAAACCGGCAAACTAATGTTTGTTGCTGTTGTTGTTGTGCTTTCATCACTTATCTCACTTTTGCACTTATCAACGGTTTTGTAATATTTATCGCTAGTTGCTGTTGCTGTTGCTGTTTCATTTGCTGTTGCTGTCTCTAGCTTCGTATCGCTCTCTGTTTTGCTCGCTACTTTATCTTGATTGTCTGCAGTGACGTCACAGGGCTGTCCTACAACTACGTTCGCATTGTTATAAACAAAAGCAGTTGCAGTTGTTAATTTTGTTGGTGTTGCTGTTGTTGCTGCTTTCGTTTTTGCTTGCTGTGTTTCGGCAACTGTTGCTGTTGCTGTTGCGCTTGCTTGTGTTTGCTTCGCTGTTTCGCTGGCAACTGATGTCAGAGCCTTCGACTCGAATGTCGACGATAAATTCGCCGCTGTGGCAAGCAGCGACGTCGGCGTCGCTGCCTTACTTCGCTGCTGCTGATCGCCATTCTCCTGCGCCGACGTCGACGTTGCCGACGTTGCTATTGCCATCTCTTTCGTTTCAACGCACACTGTGCTGCTGCCGCTGCTGCTGTTCTGTCCTGTTGATCCTGCAGTTGTTGTTGTTGCTTTTTCTACGCCTGCTGCTCCTTTTGGCACGCTTTGCCTTGTGTTTGCTTTGGCCACATTCGCCTGCGCCGTGGAAGTTTTGAATTTGTTTGCATTTTCCAGTGAGCTCGGCACACTGCTCTTATCCTTTTCCTTGCTTTTGCTGGTCTTCGTCATGTTTGGGCACCACAACAACAGCAACACACAGTGCAGCTTTAAGTTCTCTCTTCCTTCTCCTTCTCTCTCTCTCTCTCTCTCTCTCTCTCTCTCGCTGGCGTAGTGCAAGCTTTAATTAGAATCCGCGCTGATCGACGTACGTGTCCGTGTCCGGCGCGTTTTTCATACCAACTGAGCTGAGCCAACACGCTTAATTTCAAAACGAACAAAATCATAAAAAAAGTGTTTTTAAAACGACACACTACATACACATGTACACACACATGCACACACTGGCACGGAACAAGCACAAAAGCAAAAACAAATTCCAGCATCATCTCTCTCTCTGTCTCACTCTTCTCTCCCCCATTCATACAAATACATTTTGTGTTGTGTTTCGTTGTACTTTGCTTATTGCTTCTCCTGCTCCACATGCCGTTATAATATAATCATAATCATTATGCATGTTGCTTTTGCCTTTGCTTTTGCTTTGTAGCTTCTAACGCCTGCGCCCGAGTACAGCAACAACAACAGCAGAGACAGCATCAGAAACAACAACACGAACTACATTTGGCGCTTGGCTTGACGTTCGTTCACTTCGTTCACTCTCTGAGTTTCGTTCGGCTCTCACTCTCTCTCTCTGTCGCTGTTCGTTGAGCTCTCTCTTCCTGCAACAACAACACACACACTGCCTGCTGGTGTTGCTGCTGCCGTCGCGACGACTGCAAGCAACGCACCTTATCGCACATACGCGCCTTGGCTACGCGGTTACTTGCTCTCTCTCGCTCTCGTGACACTTTTAAGCAACGCCTCTTAAAACGGACTGAGGAAGGCAGGCCAAGCCGGGCCTGTGGTTGGCTGCTGCTCTGTCAGTGTTTATATGCATGAGCATGTGTGTACGTGTGAGCTTGTCCGTGCGTGTGTGCGTCTGTGGCTTGTATAAGCACTTTGAAAATTTAACAACAATTAAAACTAATGTGCCTGGAACAGTTTGAGCACCAGTGCGCAGATAAAGAATATATTATTACACTGAATACATTATTATTATTTACCAAATGTAAACTAAGCTCAAGCCATTAGTTAAGATAAAAAACTATTTATTGAACAACTTGTATTTATTCATTATTATAATTAAAGTATTTCGTTAGAGAGGTTTTAATAATTTTGATTTATTTATTTAATTTCAGCTATAATAATGATATACTACAAATAAAATTGTAATTAAACTTAAATTTAAACTTTATAACAAGTAAACTTAATATTAACTTGAAAGAAAGGAGAATGAAAGGAAATTAAGAAAGAAATGCAATTTTATATCCTTTCAGGTTCTTATCTACCCTGATCGTTCCTATATAAGTTGTACATATGTATGTACAATACATACATCTATAATAGTGCAGAATTGAATAAAACTATTTTGGTTGCTGTTCATTGACTGCTTTCTTTATGAACATCTATCTTTATATATAATTCGTGCAGGCTAATTTGCTTAATATTATTTATTTTACATGAATTCCAAAAGATATTAAACTATCAATTGAAATAACTTTAAAATAAGGTAAATTAGATAATAAATTTGTTATAGAAAACTGAATAATTTGTGGTATGAATTCCTGCATTAATTCGTCTTAGGATCGAAGGCTTCTAGATCAACTCTTTCAAATTGAGCGTAAAATTATAATGTGTGTAACAAGGGCGTGAATTGAAATCAAAAAATTTTTGAAAATCTCAAAGAACATGCGTAGTCGTTCTTCTTTTAACAGGAGGACCCTCCAACAACATTTTCATGCATATCACATAAAATATGTAGGCGAGACACGCGTGTAGAATTACATAGGTCGCGCCAAGGATCTCGGCACGAAGCCGTACGCCGTGAGAAAGCAAAGACGCGACGCCGTTGTCGAGAGTCTTTCTCCCGGTCCTGGAGCCAGTCTGGATCCCTTCGTCATTTGCCAATTCCCGAGACGTCGCGCCAAAAAGAAAAGTCATAAAAATCTCGCGCTCTCTCTCCCGGTTGACGACAATAAGTACATTCAAAGTACTCCAAGTACCGTTCGAATGGCTGATTAAAAGATTGTTATAGTTGAACCAGGACGAAAAGACATAAAAAGATCTACATATGTATTGTATATGCAAGTCTCAATGGATTTTGGACATTTTATGGCATTTTTATCGTTATTTGAAGAGGCGGCACCAATGATCTGTTTGGACATTTCGACAACAGTTTTATGACCTAGCCGAACCTTACCGAAATACCGCATAGTTAATGTACTCAAACATTATAGAACGTAAGCGATCCGCCAAGTGGACCGACGCTCCTCTGATTTCGTTTAACCTCTGTGGCAATTTCAGAATTATGTGTTATTAAAAATCAAAAGTACAAAATACGAAGAAGAAAAAAAAACGAAACAAATTATACGAAATATTTTTTCTATGCCTGATAACGGAGGCACCGTTCGCAAAGTTGATGACAGTCGTCGGCAGATGCGAGAGCCGAGAGACTAGTTCTAGCATCAATGGACAGTCAGACAGACAGACAGGGGCCAGAGGCCGCCGTACGATTTTTGTTTACACATCGAAAGAGCTCCACACATTATATACACGTACACTAAATATATATTACATATACACTATATATGTATTGTATATTTATTTACATATGTACACACTAGGTACAGCGTTAATTTGTTGTGGAGTGTGTTCACTTCATCGTTCTGCCTCATTAACAAATTTTCAATTCGAATTATTAAATTATATTTATATGTACATACATATGTATTTGTATGTACACATGTGTGTGCTTTTCATTTTCAATATTGGGCCGTAGGTTGCATGTGTCGTTGATTTATATAGAACTTTAACCTTAACTTGCATAGACGTCACAGAAATTGAGAAACACGCGTCTCGTGCATGTAGTGAGATCCCATTAGTGTAAGCTAAATCCCGAATCTGAATGAAACGTATAATACAAATCAAAAAAATTAATTTAATTAAGAATAAGTATTAAAATAATTTCAAAAGAAATCATTAATAAAAAGTAAGAAAGGTGTTTCTTAAAAATAAAAAATATTACTTTGTCTTATTATTCCTTTGAAATTTATATCATACGAGTATAAAGATCCAAACCTTTTCAAATTAACCAATATAAAATGAAAGTGGAATAGGCAAGTTGAAGTTGCTAAATAAAAATAACTATAACTGTTCCTATGGTCGCTTGATAGCTTGGAAAAAAGAAAACTGAAAAATATCGGCCGATTTCTTCTATAAGAAGTATTAATACATATTAGGTATATAAAATATATTATTAAATATAATATAATATGATATGTTGTATTTAGTTTATAGAAGGTGCTCAACCTTCACATGATCGTAATTCTCTCACTCCTTTTTACAAAGTAGACCATTACAGTCTTATACAATGACCCACATGACGCTCTCTAAAGGTTCTCACAGTAAACAAAGCTCATGCCGTGAGCTTTTGCGCTTTAATGCAAAAACTTGGCCGGGTGGGTGCGTTATGCGCTGCTAGGCCCGATAAGACCAAGTCTCAGGCTTCGGTTTGGTAGAAATGCAATGGGCACACATGCTAATAACGGTAAATGACCTCAAAAAGTAACGCAGGGTATGTAAATTGTGGGACGAGTCAGGGTTAAAAGCTACAAATGTGTGTGATCGGGCGTGTGCGTGTGTGTGGGGCACGGAGGAATTGAAATTCTTAAAAAAAAACAAAAATGTTTTTGGAGCGAAGAGCGTGTCAGCAATAAGCTGAAACAAAACTGGGGCATAAATCACGATTGGAGCGGGGAAAAATACTCAGGCCCAGGCCAATGGAACAAGTGCGGGATGCTAATGATGTGATTTATTGCAGATCCCTCAAGGATAATGTTCATGGTATGTCCCCATGTGCGTGTGTGTGTGTAGGTGCTGTGTTTCACACTTGAATTGTAATTATAAATGAAGCATACACAAAACTATCGAAACAAACCAGAAATGTAATTAAAACCATAGAAACCTCTAAAAAAAACCTTTAACGAATACCATTAATGAGCAAACTAATCATAAAATCATACAGTACCATGTATATATCCCGAAGGGTTCCAAATTAAGGCAATGAATATTGAACTCTCTGTACACACGATATTTGTAGATCCCACGATGCCTCGAAACAGAAATATTTATGTACTCACTCGCCATCGGCTTAACATTATTTTGACATATTTATGGTGGACCAGTAAAATGGGTAAGGCACACGGACGAACTGACGCCTCCTCACTAACAAGTGTCAACCATACACGAGGAACCCACAAAAAGTATCTCACATATCATTGAGCGCTGATGTATTTATGCATTTTTAATACAATATTTCGAGCATACAAATAGGTTTCTTTTTGCCTGGTTATCGAATATCTTCGGTATTATTTCGCACTTATGGCTTGCCGATAATATCGAAATGAATCGTTATCTGGTAGGCGAATGGTCTTTGATAAAACCAATTAAAGTACCAGTACGAGTACTTGCAGTCAAGTGCCTGCGGTTGCCGTTGCCGTTGCTTACGATGAGGCTGAGTGCCCCAAAAGGTCGCGCACTATCGGGACCACTTGACGGGGTCGAAGTAGAAGTCTTTAACACTCTTTAAATTGCTTTTAATATCGTTTCATTTTGCTCTGATGTGGTCTTGACAATACGCGATAAGGTTAATACTTTTTGAAATACTGTCAAAAAAAAAATGTAACGTGAAAAAGTGGTTTTTATGTTTTTGATTGAGAGATAATGCTATTAGTACATTGTATTAATAAGTAGGCGATTTATTATCTCAAAAATAAGAAACCATTATGCTGTCGTAACTTTTTCCATTTTACGATTTTTCTTAAGATTCTTAAAAAATTTAGTTACAGTAAGATATTCATATTATTGTACTATATATTCTTAATAATATCTTATAAGAATTCAACTTTTACTATATTTATTGTTAAAGGTTCTTCAAACTAAAGATAGCTTATTTTGCTCTCGTATTATTTAATAATAATTCAATTCTCTTTCACTTTTCTCTCACTTCACGATCTGTTTTCCATATGCTCATAAAGTCAACCGTTGAATTAGCTAAGTCAACAAATTTCTACAAATTACCCAATCAATGTAAACACAATTGTCCAAAGTCCACATGCGCCAGAGAGAGAGAGAGAGCTGATCCTCTGCCTGATCCTTTCGGACTATTCAAACAAAAACAGACCGATGGGTCTGATGCATATTGATGCAATATTACTTACATGTTGAAAGCATATTTCCAATTTTTGGATAGAGTTTTCCCACAGATAATGTAAACAGCACTTGAACCTATTTAAATAGACGGACGTCCTTATTAAAACCCGTCGAAAAGCCATGATCAAACCGACTGATCAGCGAGCTAATCGACGGGCGACCGCCATTTGCCCGGCTGGGATGGGTCGGCCATGGGAATTCTATAAGGTACCATCAGGTAGAATGATTGGCCAGGTATGGCCAAAGAAAAAAGGTAAACTGAAAATGGAAACACGCGCCGACAGGATCAAAATTGATCGTGACAAGCATGAGATGGTCCTTTGGCCACGAGCTGCGGTTTACATATGTGTGTGTGTGTCTATCTGTGTGAACAATATATAGATGTGTACGTGTAGAGGTAGAATTGCAGGTCTAGCCAGAAGGTTAGGCTACACTCTGTTCACGTACTCCCTGCCCAGTCCCTGTCTCGTCGTGCCAAAGCAAACAAACAAAACCATCGTAAATTTGTTTTGTCAGCGTCAAGAAAAATAATTGTTGTTCCCTTTGTTCGGTTATATAATTTTCAATATTTTCATACTCTCTTCTCTACCTATTCTTCGTGTTTCTTCTTGTCTCCTGTTGCTGTTTTTGTTGTTATTGTTATTGTTTGTAGAGCTGGCGCTGTCTAATTAGGGCGTCTACCTTAAGCACGCGACTCGTTGTGGTTCTTGTTTTTTACCAAATGCTAATTTGATGATCTTTTAACGGCGACTGCGCGATGGGAGATGGCGGTCAGAAGAATTGGAGAAAATATAGCAAGAAAATTTAAGCATAAATGTTTAGGTGATCAGCATTAATTAATGTAAGCTGGTTTATTGCAGTTTAAATAGGATGCGTAAAGATTTAAGTTTCTTCAGTGCCTAAAAAATTCAATATATCGTAATCGGACACAAAGAACTATAGAAACTATAAAAATTAAGAAAAAGTAGTACATAAATACTCTAAGAGAAAGAGTTTTCATGATGTTACAGTAAGGGTCCTTAGAGCTTTTGCCTTCTTTATTCATTCAAGAAAGTGTCTACGCGAACAGGGAAAATAGAATTTTCCAAATTAGGTACAAGGTGTTAATCAAATAACTTTTTTACGCCTCATAAAATGTGTATTGTATGTATGTTTCAACTCGCGACTTGAATACCCTTTCTCCAGGCAAACCAGATCACTTTCACTGTGACCACGTGTCTGTGGTCGAAATGTTTAACGGGTCTCGCCTTGATTTCTAGAATTTCCGCATTAAAAACCAATTAGTTAAGTGTGAGATGGGAGTAAAACAATACGATTCATTCATCGGTAGTCCGGAATTTCCCGGTCTAGAACTCATGAATGAAAAGCAAAACATTTACATACATACATCGTTTCGGCAGCCGAAACTCATTAATTTTTATGGAAGTGAAAGTAAAGGTTGATTGGGTAATTAAACCTTGTCCCGGTTGGACAGTGGACAGTGGTACTATGGCTGAGGTCTTCCTCTTGGTCTTGCTCATATCCTGTTAAACAGCAAAACAATTACCAAACAGGTAGAATCGAACAGGTACAAGTTCCTCACTTAATGCCGACAGACACGCGCTCCAGCTCCAAAGAGAGCAGCGCGTGTAGGTGCGGTCTGGGTCTGGGTCTGGCAGGGGATCCTAGATATTGGCTCACTTTTGTGTACTTATTAAGTGCTCTAGCCAGAAATGTATCTTTGTATCTTGTTGCATGTAACTTGTATCTCTTGCTGTCTGTCGTTGTTTACTCTCCTGTTTGTCTGTCTTTATTTGCCTTTCGGAATTTAACAAAAATTCCTTTTATACTACGCTCTACAATTAGTGTGTATTTAATGTTTTTCCGTGATTTGGTTTTGGTTTTGTTTCTCTCTCTCTTTTTTCAGTTTTTTGGTTTTTGGTTTTTGTTTTTTGCGGTATTTGTTGTCGCGGTTTCTTCCATTGTTCTTAAGCAAACGATTCTCCCTGTGGCTGCGCTGTTTACCTTTCTGCGTTCGACAAGCAGACAACATACGTGAGTGCACGTATGTCATCCCACTGCACGTGTTCCTATTTGCATAGAGTTCTTCGGCATCAAATCGAGTAGAGACAAAACAAGCGCGAAGCGCACTGAGAAATATTGAGATGCACAAAGCCCAAATGAACTGGATCTTATGTATTTAAGTAGTTTAACTTTATAATATAAGTATGTATTTATAATAATTATATATTCTCCAGAGAAACCTCATCATTGGTTACAAGGGGTTACGAATAAAGCTTCAGTTATTCGTAGAGATTATACTGAATATTCATTTTGGGTATTAAAGAATCATCATCAAAGAACAGGATAACAGTAAATTAGTTCAATATGAGACCAATTGCATTTTTTTTAATGTTCTACAACTTTCATTAATTATTTCATAACTGAATCCTTAAATTTATATTTATAATTTATGTATATATATATATGTATACATATATATATTTATATATATCTTTGTATAACACGAAACGTGTGTCAACTTTTTAAACCAGTGATGCCAAAAAGATAATAGCTAAAAAATCACCATTTAGTAGACTTGCAAAATGTGGTTGAACATATGCATGTACATTTGTGTTATACTATGTATGTATGTATATATCCATTTATATATGTCTGCATATATTATACACTTACATATGTATATATACTTGCCTATATTTCTTTTGTTTTCAAATTCTTTCGAGGCAACACAGCGTAATGCTCTTATTTGTTGCTCGCTACATTTTATTCCCCTATTGATAAGGCCGTGTGCTGCGAGTCGACCGCACATTCACTGACTTACACATAGAAATGCATATACCCAAGTATATATACATACATATTTATACACATATATGTGTATTCATATATGTATGTCGAGGGACCCCGCTTTTGCTATGGTCGCAGCACTTGCCTACACATATTATACTTATGGGACACTTGTTGTGCCCATGCCCCTGCCCCTCTACCTCTGCCACTGCCTCAGTTCAACACCCGCCCCCCTTTGCCCTAGGCATACTCAAACCCCGCGTGCACACACTCTACTCTGTCCCGCACTGCGACTTGGACTTGGACGCGGGCTTGGTCTCCGTCTCCTACTCAGCAGTTGCTTTTGGGTTCGTTGTTCGTCATGCTCGCTTCGTGTGATCGTCATAATTTTTCTTTCTTTTATACATATGTATATATAAAGACTTGACTTGTACATTAACATATTTATATAAATGTGCAATTTCTTGTTAAGTTTTTTCTTGCACATTAGTCAGCTACAGCTTTAGTTTGAAATAAAATAAACCTCTTCAAGAATCTTGTTGTGTTGTTGAGCGGAAAGTCCGTTTGAATGCTACTTACAACCCCTTTATAACACATATAAAAATCTTATTTAATTTTAATTTATATTTTAATTGACGTAATAATATTTCAAAGTTGTAAATATGCAATAAAATGTAAAGCTTTATAAAATTACTGCTAATTTAAAATGTTTTCATTAGTTGTAATAAATAAAATTAAATTTCATTAGGTTTAACAGGTAACAAAAGTCGAGTGCTGGCGACAGTAAAATAGCCTACAAACTGATTTGAAAACCCCTTACGATTCTTACAATTCCCAACAGCAAATTCTGTATACATTGTTCAGCGTCATTTGCTGACTCTCTATCACACACAAGCCAACAACTGCGCAATAGCTTTGAAGACTTAGCCAATCCTTCTTCTACCTATTACATGTGTTTTCACAAAGTTAGTATACCTTTTAATGTCGAAGAGTATGTAGCTCTTGGAATTTAAGAGCTCTATAAAATAAATGCAAAATATTGATAAAGTTTTTGATGGCAAATTGAAAATGTACTACTCACATTCCAAATTAATTGCATACATTTTGGAGTTTCACAGCCCCCATTCGTGCTCTATGTTTTCATATTCATACTTATGCACATTAATATATACATACATATGTATGTACATCAATACATACTTCAATGAATTCATAATGATTCAGCTTCCATGCTACTTTCACATTAGTCATTACATATTATTTAAAGATTATAAAAGACTAAATACTTATAAAATTATATACTATAACTATATAATTTAATACAGATCATAATATAAAATATGAAATATATTTTTCAAGATTTATAGATATATTATATATCTGCCTAGATACTTACCCCCGTGTGTGAGTCAACTGTGACGCGTGCAAGGGTCCGGCGCTCGGGGAATATCTGGATCCATCGAACCCACGGTGAATGTTCGTAATCCATGATCTGTTGCGCTCATTATGAGGGGCGTTTGGCTAGACCAATGCACATGTGGTCTACGTTCGTGCGATGATCCAAGCCCGGGCATCTGGTTCGATGCGAGGCGAGTGTTAAGCAGGCGTTAAATTCATAATTTGTTTGTGTGATCTACACTGTCTGACAGTATGTGTGTGAGTGTGTGTGTATGGGCGTGTGTGTATTCCGGGCATTTCGTAGGCGTTAACCTTGTTGATGCGACCGCATAAATGTGTCTCTGTCGCCGTCAACTCTTTCGGGCTTCCCCTGCCGGGAGGGCGCCCTCCTCCTCGAGCTGTTTGTTAAACTCGCTGGCGTTTGTGGTCACAACACATTGAAAGGATTTCCC
Source organism: Zaprionus davidi (assembly GCA_018903715.1). Taxonomy (NCBI): domain Eukaryota; kingdom Metazoa; phylum Arthropoda; class Insecta; order Diptera; family Drosophilidae; genus Zaprionus; species Zaprionus davidi. The sequence continues at coordinate 9,156,117 of JAEIGL010000003.1, forward strand.
TCTCTCTCTCTCTCTGTCTCTCTGTGTCTCGTTCAGCGATGCATTGCAGGCGTCCGAAAGTTTTTTTCACGTTAACCGCTGTGATTATCATCCGGCACAGCCCACACAGGCGGCAACCCGGAAAAAAGTGGAAAACGGAAAAGCGGAAAACGGAAACTGGGACACGGCGCCCGCATCTGTGCGTCCATCGGTGCGTTCCGAACTGGCAAAGGCGACTTACTACTACAACTTTTCAAATGCTACTCGCGTGAGACTCTCGGTGAGACTCCGCAGTCGCAGCCAACAGGCAATACGAGTACAAATTCTTGATTAAAACTTATCAGAGCACATTTCATATCACCTTTTCGAAAACGCAACAACAGCAACAACAACAGTGAGTAATAACAAACCAGTCGGCGCGGTAGCTACTTTATTATCGGGAGAAACATTCGAACTCGTTCCCCCGCTCCTCCCCCTGGCCACACTCTCTGTAGCCGGTGTAGTTTGGCTGCCACTGCGATTGGACGACCGCAAGATATGGCTATCTGAGTCGGCACCGGCAGCGTCACCAGCCCAGCCCCACAGACGCCAGTGCGAAAGAGACCCTCTCTCATGAGAGAGCAAAGGAGAGAGAGAGATAGCTTGAGCAAGGGAGGGAGGGAGAGGGAGAGGGAGAGAGTGCGATTTGATTAAGTTGCATCACGAGTAGGTCGCGAGACTATACTTATCGGACCAACTGTATGTATTTCTCCCTCTCACTCGCACACTTGTTCGATTATGCTCTGACTGTGTGTGTGTTCACTCTGATATCCTTATCAATTTTTCTATACGTTTGGAAAGGTTTCGTTTCGATGACGAACAGCAACAAACTTGGGAAACACCGCCTGGAGAACTGATTGCGGCCACAGAAGAAGTCTCATTCCGTAAAAGCAGCTTATGGCACAAATATATTACAATAATGGCAACAAAAAGGATAAAGGTTAAGAAGAAAATAACATTTTATAAGAAAATACAGTTGCAGTCTAATTAAAATTCAGATAAAAATTCTGTACCAAAATAATTTCTCTGAAATACAAGATTATATGGAAATTTCTATATCTTAATTATTAAATAGAATTGTTTAAATAAATTGTATCCATAATTTTAAGAACAAGTAAATTTGATGCTTATAAAAATATAAAAATACTTCTTCTCAATAAAAGCTCTCGGAAACACGATAAACATTGCAAATCCCTAAGGAGCATTCTGTCAAGAAATACATATAAAATATGCAATATACAAAATATGGTATACATATACATATATAAATTATGGTACATGTTACCTAACCGATTGCGATGATTTGAAACAATCAATATAAATCAAACTATCGGCTGAATAATGTAAAATATGCGATATGTAGCTTGATTGACAAGCTTTTAGGATTGCTCCGACTTATAAGTTTATATGGATGGAAAGTGCTTAAGACACTCGACTTACACATACACGTATATGTATGTATATTAGTCATACTTCTTTATTAAAATTGATAAAAGAATATAAACAATATAAATCGCCAGCAAGTCTGGAAGAATGTTTGCTGTCGAATATATACGAGTATGTATCTATAAGATACATTTGTTAAGGAATTTCACGACATGGAATAAGATAACAAGCTCTAAATAAAAAACAAAGAATTAAGAGTCAATGCAATACCCTAGGTTTAATGATAACCCAATTTACTCATTTATGAATTGTTTTTCTTTATTATTTATATAAAATTCCATGTAAAACCATTTCCATTGAATTTTAACTTTTCATTTTAAAAATTATTGGAATTATCAAGAAAAAAAATTTGCATAGCACTAGCTTAAGCAGTCTGCCAAATATTTCCCATCAAAGAAGCATGTACAGGAGGGCGCTAACCTGATGACGCGCAGTGTACATATAATATATAAGATACAATTGTTAAGGATTTTCACGACATGGAATGAGATAACAAACTCTAAATGAAAAGCAAAGAACTACGAGTCTATGCAATACCCCAGCTTTAATGGCTAAAGTTTTGTATTGCAATAAAGCAAGACTAAAGTTTTACGAAGAATAAATACTGCAGATAGAAAATATTCCAATAAAATAGTTTGGCAAAAACAAACTAAATAGTAACCCTACCACAATTTCAAAGAGGGTATAAATGACAAACACAAGCGATAGATTGTCAACACTCTAAGTCTCTCTCTCTCTCTCTCTCTCTCTCTCTCTCTCTCTCTTGGTTTCTCTTGCCCGCTCTCCGATAAGAGACAAAGCCGTGACTCTCCCACAGAATGCTACTGTAGAAGTCAGATAAGAAGGTAAACAACCTGCATGAAACGTTCGTAGGAAGAATAAGTTCTTCAAGCAGGCGCCTTCGAAGAGAGAAAAGGGCCCGGATCCTGAAAGGCGATAACCATGAGCAGTGCCGGACTGGCCGAGTGTGGTGTGGTGGGTGTAACCGCCCTATCGATAGGGTACGCGCGCTAGCAGAGGCAGTAAGGCAAAAGCCCGGAAGACGCATGCTGGCAAAAAGATAAAACCACAACGCAGAACGGATCCAGACTCTCGACCGTCGACTGTCGACACTCGGGTAGCATAGAGGTCAAAGCGTATATAATACCATACTGACATGCACATACACACACACATACACGCATATAAATGGCGTTCCGAGCGCCTTATCAGAGTCGCTTTGTTTTCTTGGCTTCTCTCTTTTGTTTTGCATTGTTTTCTTTTTCGGTTGAAAGCGATAATTTAATTTAAATATAAAAATAAATATTAATATATGAGGCATTAATGAGCATTTAAATGGAATCGCCTGCAGCGGCAGGGAGTTACAATAAGCGAAGCGAACAACCCGAAGATAAGCCACAACTACGAGAAAGAAATTGAAAAAATTCTCGTTTGCTCGAGATCGGATCGGGTCGGCTTTGACGACATACATAAATAATCCTCCATATTTAACCGCCGCTCATAATCTTTGGCCGCATCATCGTGACGGTGCCCAGCAGATAACGCAACCAGATCTTACAAATAACAACAAACCCAACAACAACAAGAACATTGAACATTAAAGCTATTTGTACTAAAAAAAAAACAAAAAAGACCGAATGGAAAAAAGAATTGAAAAATATATGTAAAATGTCTCTGGTGCTGGTGTTGGCGAAAGGTCAGTTGTTTCACCAGCTGCGATCCCTAGGTCTTCCAAGATAAGAAGCCTCGAGCATCGCTAACGGCATCAACTAATGTGACAACTCTAATGGATTGAAATAGCATTTTAGACGGCTTTGAGCGGACGAAGACTTGAATAGACTTTGGGAACAAGTTCACTTCCAGAGTGAAATTTAAAAGCAAACTTTGTATAAGGAAAGGCGAAGAAGAATTAGATAGACTTGTGTAATAAGTTCACTTCCAGAACATACTCCTTGGAAGGCTAAGACTTTTCGCAAGAAGTTCTCTTTTAAAACATAGTTTTCTCTTATTCATATTTAAGATGTTGCTGTTATTTTCGGAAGCAATTTCGTGAACTGAACCAGTTCCAGGCGAGCTGCAAAGGTTGCCATTGCGACAGCCCTGATCGCAATCTCTCATTGTGATAAGAAGCTCTTAAATATTTAAGATAAGCTCTAGAATCAACTATACCCGACTAAACAGTTTAACTAGACCCCAATAGGCATCGGAGGTGGAAAATTACATTAACATGGCGAAGCAAGAACTCTATACATTTCGTCAAGCCCAAAAACCCGACATTGTTGTCGTGCGGGAGTTGATACAGGTGCAAGAGAATAATACAAAAATATAACTAATATATTATACCAATATACTTACTTCCCCAGGAGCTCGCTGACTTCCACAACATGAGCAACGGTCCCAAACAAAGTGTGGAAGGTAAGAAAGCAGAATAGAGAGAGAGAGAGATTCCTTTGCTTGATAACATGCCCAAACAATTAAACAGATCTTGTACGCGATGCAGGCCTAGATGGAGGTCAGGAATATTGCCAAATTTATGTGCTCATCGAGAACGCGACAAAGTAAGTGATATAAGGGAAACAGCCATTGCGATAAGAATGAAAGAGATTCGTAATTCTTCCACTACCAGCTCGGTCATCGGCCATGCGATCTGTTTCTACTCGTACTCCACATGGCAAGGACGTTCCTTTTTCCTTGAGGAGCTCTATGTGCGTCCACAACATCGCAAACACGGCGCTGGAGCTCGCATGTTCCGTGAATTAGCTTCCCTGGCAGTTAAGCTTGGCTGTTGTCGTCTGGATTTCCATGTACTTGGCTGGAATTCAGCCAGAGAGTTCTACCAACGTATGGGCGCCATAAACCTTACAGAGTCTGAAGAGTGGCATTTCAATCGTGTCGAACAAAAACAGCTGGAGAAACTGGCCAGTGAGCTGGAGAGTCATTGAACTGTGTGTCTATTGTGGCTAAGTTGATTAACAACTCATCACTTAAACTAATTAATACTTGACTAAATATATATCATTCATAAATCTATATTATTTGGCTCGTCACTGTTCTGCGCTCACGGTGGCAATGACATGAATCTGCAGGCTCTTGGTGGAGTTATAGACCTGTCGAGGTGGAAATGGATTCACCTTGACAATCTTATGCTGGGCATGCGCAGAAAGCCTGTGCTCAACGGCATCACGTCCATCGATATGGAGTGACTGTCCACGTCCTTCTACGATATCCGCTTGAGAGAGAACTTAAAACTTACCCATTGCTGAATATTCATTTAAAGAGTTAAGAGTAATTCGTATGTCACAATTAAATAAAAAAAACGCAGCGTGATCTTTGCATGAGGAGGAAAGTTAAAGCTGCCGCCGGAAACATGCAGATTCACTGGCTGCACAATGCCCACAATGTGGGCTGACTGCAAATGCTCAGAGCTATATAAAAGATACAACTTTCTAGCTTTAATATATACTAAGCTGAATGAAATATCTACGTATTCCCCAAATTGCAATCCGATCGGATAATAAACACAGCAGTTATTTAAGAAAGTATGAGCATAAAACCAAGTGCGTGTGTCAGCTAACTAGGGAGGCGGACGAGCTCGAAGCGCGAGCCCCATCTGTCGAGAATAATTACAAAGCATGTGTATATGTATATGTGTACATACATAGGAACATAGGTCGAAGGGTATCCCACTGTCGCCTGCCGCGCGATTGTTACTTTTCTTACTGGTTAAAACAGAGTTTTCTTTCATTCAGAAACTGTTTAAAATATTGCTGTTATATTTGGAACCAATTTCGCGAGCTGAACCAGTTCCAGGCAAGCTCCAAAGCTTTGCCATATGCGGCAGCCCTGATCGCAATCTCCCACTGCATGTGGTGGTGATAAGAAACTCTTAAATATTTAGATAAGCTCTCGAATCGAACTAAACCCGACTAAACAGTTGAACTAGATTCCCCATAGGCATCGGAGGTGGAAAATTACATTAACATGGCGAAGCAAGAAATCTATACATTTCGTCGAGCCCAAAAACCCGACATTGTTGTCGTGCGGGAGATGATACAGGTGCAAGAGAATAATATAACATACAAATATTTATGGACTAAATAATATATTATACATATATTTATACACCTATACACTTACTTCCCCAGGAGCTCGCTGATTTCGAGAAAATGAGCAACGGTCCCGAACTAAGTGTGGAAGGTAAGCAAGCAGAAGAGAGAGAGATTCCTTTGCTTGATAACATTTCCAAATAATCAAACAGATCTTGTACGCGATGCAGGCCTAGATGGAGGTCAGGAATATTGTCAAATTTATGTGCTCATCGAGAACGCGACAAAGTGAGTGAGATAAGGGCAATAAATCGAAGTGTTTGCTAAGCAAATATTGAACAGCCATTGCGATAAGAATGAAAGAGATTCATAATTATTCCACTACTAGCTCTGCCATCGGCTATGCGATCTGTTTCTACTCGTACTCCACTTGGCAAGGACGTTCCTTTTTCCTTGAGGATCTCTATGTGCGTCCACAACATCGCAAACACGGCGCTGGAGCTCGCATGTTCCGTGAATTAGCTTCCCTGGCAGTTAAGCTTGGCTGTCGTCGTCTGGATTTCCATGTACTTGGCTGGAATCCAGCCAGAGAGTTCTACCAACGTATGGGAGCCATAGACCTTACAGAGTCCGAAGAGTGGCATTTTTATCGCGTCGAACAAAAACAGCTGGAGAAACTGGCCAGTGAGCTGGAGAGTCATTAAAACTGTGTGTCTATTGTCGCTAAGTTGATTAACAATTCATCACTTAAACTAATTAATACTTGACTAAATATATATCATTCATAAATCTATATTATTTGGCTCGTCACTGTTCTCCGCTCACGCTGGCAATGACATGAATCTGCAGGCTCTTGGTGGAGTTATAGACCTGTCCAGGTGGAAATGGATGCACCTTGGAGTGTGCGTCCGTCTTGCTTTTGCCTCCGGCCGTGTACTTTGACAATCTTATGCTGGGCATGGGCAGAAAGCCTGTACTCAACGGCATCACGTCCAGCGATATGGAGTGACTGTCCACGTCCTTCATGGAGACAACGCCTGTAAGACAGAGAGCTCATTTTAATGCAGATATAAAGAAAAAGGTTTTCAAGCAGAAATAAAAGCGAAATTTCGGATAGAACAGAAACTACGTTGATTAGACTAACTAAATGGTTGACGTTACTTTTAGCTGGGATTGGATGCTTCTACGATGTGCGCTTGAGAGAGAACTTAAAACTTACCCATTGCTGAATATTCATTTAAAGAGTTAAGAGTAAATCGTGTGTCACAATTAAATAAAAAAAGAAAGAAGTATAAATGAAGTGGGTGCAGGAATGGGGAACAACTTACCCGCTGAACGACCGCAGACAGCCCAAAGATTCTGATCGTTAAGCACCTCGTACATTAGATCCACATACGGATTCTCGTTGACCTTGGTAATCTTCAGATTTAGATTGCAAACGGTGCGCAGGCGACACAGTTCATTGGGCTCCAGTTGCGCCTGCAGCTTGAAGAGTGTAGAATAGTCGACCAGGTCGAAGGCACAGCCATAATTGCGCCACACTTGGGGCTGCAACAGCGTTGCATATTTAACCACAAAGTGCACCTTGACAATGGGCAGCTCCGTCTCTGCCTTGAGGGGTTCCACCTGAATCTCATAGAGATATGTGACCGTCAGATTTTTGTGTATCTCCTGCAAAGGATTAAGAAGGGAATCAGTTCTGGGTCTGTTTTATATATAATTATGCTTACAATTGCCTGTTGCGGATCGGGATTGAGATCGAGCAGACTGACGCCCGGCACATCACACTTGACTTTGGCATACTGCAACAGCAGATGCGCATCCAGACCCTTCATTATGACCTGCAGAAACTTCTGTGTGTTGCACGTGTGCAGTCTACACGTGGCCTCCATGGCAGGCTGGAATTCAATGGGTATGGGCAACTCGTTTCGTGACCACGGGCAGCTGAGTGTGATGTGATGCTCATGATGCTTGGCCACCTTGCGGCCGGGCATGTCGGTAAGCACCTCCAGGGGAATAGTGCGTTCCTCGAAAGACTTGAACAGTAACAACGGCACCTGCAGTAGATTCTCAAATGTCCCATCATTATTATAACCCTCCGCATCCGGTGCCAGAGATTGTCGTATGCGCAAATTCTTCGAGCAACGCAGCGTGATCTTTGCATCGGGAGGAAAGATAAAACTGCCGCCGGAGACATGCAGATTCATTGGCTGCACAATGCCCACAATGAGTGTCTTGAATTCCAGTGAAGCACTCGCCGGTTTAGTGCAGATCTCAAAACTGTTTGACTGCAGATGCTCAGAGAGAAACTCCAGACTGGACATGCTCAGGCAGAGTTGCTTGAACTGCCAGCGTCCAACACGTGTTGCTTTTCCCTTAAGCTCCACGAAATTCATGCCCGGCTGCAGTGCAATGTTCTCCGCCTGCACCACGTTGCTGAAATCCGCTTGGACACTGGGCGAGAGCTTGCGCTTGGTGCTGCTCGTCCTCCTCACGGGTTGCTTTGTCTTCGGTGTATCACACACCACCGAGGCACAGTTGATGGTGTTGTCCTGCTTGTAGAACAGCTGCAGTGTGACCTTCTGCTCCTTGTGCCCCCTGGCTGAGACAAGAGAGGGTCCGTCGCCCGCCTCCAGTTCAGCTGCCACATGCAGCTCATAGCAGAGCTTGATGGACTCCACAACAATCTCACGTGGATACAAACTCTCCAGCTTAAGCTGCACCAGCAAATGATCATCCTGTATAATGGGATTCGCATTGAGTACCTCCAAGTCTGCAATACGAAAATGATCCTCCAGCACACAGAAGTTGGCATTCTCCAGCGAAGGCTGCGCTGACAATGTGGTGGTCAAGGACTTCAACGACTTGAGGAACTCATCGAAGTAAAAGGTGCGCACCAGTGTCTCCAGTTCGGCACAGCACGATATGGAACTGCAGGTTTTCGTGTAAGCCAACGAATCACCCATTTTCCTATAGCAATTGGCCAACTCCAGCAGGGTCTGTGAGCTCAGCGTGTGCCAGTTCTCCGTCTTCAGTTCGCGCAGCAGATCCGTAAAGAATCCCACTGCCTTGTGTGGCTCGTTGAGGGCACAATAGAACTTTCCCAGATCCAAACCGACCAGGCGAGCGGAGCGTAAACGTGTCACATGCTTGTACGTGCTTATGGCCAACTCTGCCAGCTCAAGATAAAGCTTCTGGAATGCCTGATTCGAGCCGAGTGCCTCCTTCAGCTGCTGCGCGGCTGATAACTTAGGCTTGCGATTGGGTGAACGATCCCTCAGCTGGGGCATAGCCTGCAGGAACTGCGTTTGCGCCGGCGGTGCATCACCAATGCCCGACGACAGCTGCACCACAATGTGCAACTGCTCTGAGCTGGGAGTGCAGCCTGGCAGCAGGCCACACAGTTTGCCCAGCTCGTATAGTTTATCCTTGGCCAGATTCCAAATGGGTGCACAGTGCTGAAAGCAGGTGACTTCATTGGGTTCCATTGCCTGTTCGCACAGCTGCAGCACTTCGAGAGCACACACAAATTCCCAGCAGCTTAGGGCACCGTCCTGGCAGTCCAGCTTAATGTACTCCACCTCACGCAACGTGGAGAACAGAAAACCCAAGAGTCTTTTCGCAATCTCCGGTATCTCATTGCAGGTGAGCAGCAAGTAAGCTTGGCGCTCGAACAAGTAATTGCGGAATTCGAGCAGAGAGACGCCTTCGTTGCGGATCTTTTGTCGCATCTCGAATTTATCCGAGCGACTTAAGCAGATGCCATGAAATGCGGTCAAGGGTCGCTTGAAGTAGGCCAACCATTGCTGCTTCTCATTGAAGCCTGTGTGAGTGATGAACTGCGAGAACATGGCATCGAGTTCATCGTACTGTATCAATGCCTCTGTGGGCAGTTCCAGTTTCTCGAAGATCAGCGCCAAATCCTCTTGCATAAAGAAATACTGACGGAAGTCCCAGTCGTCGTGATTGCGTTTCTCGCGCTTGCTTCGAATCAGCTCCTCGTACTTGGCAATGTTACGATTGTAACTGGTCAGCATGAGGAAGCGTATGCGCTGCACTAGACAGCGAAACGATTCCGTGGATTTTTGCTCAAATTTAGCTGGATTCAGCACGGATATGCAACGATCATCGTTCTTGCTGCCGAAATCAAGGCGGATCTTGTCGAGCACAGTAGTGCGGGGCAATAGATTCTTTGTCTTGCGCATATCCAGTGTCTCCACCAAAAGAATCATCCAATCCGAAATGCCATAGCTGGTCAACAGCTTTAGCCAGGTATCGATTTCCTCACGAATCGTCGCCTTGTACGTGTCAACGTCCTAGAAGAGAAGCCGTTAGTTAACTAATCTCTAATATAAATATATGGTAAGAATAAAGAGGGCGTGTTATCCCCTGCACCCTTTACATTGCATTCCGTGACAAAGATGTGCAGAATTGGATGTTCCAAGATGCTCCAATCACCCTGCTTGTATTTCTCCAACGGATCCACAGAGAACTGCTGCGCCTGAGCTTCGAGACGTACGTGTTTTGTGGGTCTCTGAAAGGTGCGTCGCCATTCGCAGGTGTCAAGAGGAATCGCATTCAGAATCTGCGACTCCAGCGAACGGAATAGGGGGCAGGAGCCGGAATCTGCAAATAATCGTATATCGCATGCAACCCAAATGATGATTATTAATGCTACTTACATGTTATTATTGGTTTAATATGCATCTTTAAAGTTCTATCTTCATTTTTCAGTTCTTGTGCAAAGCAAAAACAATTCCAACTCACAACCTTACAGCTGTTTGTGTTCTCCACCCCTGGTAACATATGTTTCGCAGGCGATTCTTATTGGAACAGAGTAACTTAGAGCTAACAGAATGCTAACAGTCTTATCTTTACGATAATTTCCATCATCGAGGGTTTCCTATGTTGATCCATTGATAATATCGATATTATAGGCGGCAAAATGCATAATTCAAAAAATTTGTTTAAGACAATTTCAAATGCAGGCATGTAATATGTGGACATATTACATATTTGAAATTAAAAACTTAAAATAATTATGAACCGAATATTCTTTTGTAACGAGCTTAGAACAATCAAAATAAAACCTTTTTCTCAGCTGTTTCCAATTCTGCTCTTTTGGTTTTTTTTTACTTCCGCAGTTTAGCTGTTTTCTTGGGATGTTTTATCTTTATATGTAAAGTGGTAAGTCATGCTATGTAATATTGATTTATTATTTATGCAAATTATTTATTTTTGTTTTACCTTTGTTAATTGTTACAAATTTATCCATCGAATTTATTTCTTTTTGCCCTGACTTTGTTTTACATGCCTAGATTTTAATGTTAAATCTAAATAGTGAGGGTTTCCGATAGACGCCTCCCATCGATATTATCGATACTATTGACGATGGTCTTACAGCTCTAATTTCAAAATCTCAAAAAATACCAGCTTAATTATTCATTTTTCTATCTACTAGTCACGGTCACACTGCCTTAGTCCATTTTAAATAAACCGTTCATTGTCAAAGGTGGCGTCGGTTTTCGCAGTGAAAAAATTCCATTAAACCCATACTAAACATCTTGACAAATATCGCTCTAAACACAAAAAGGTATGTAAATGCGAAGATATAGTGCTAGTTTCTTAACAATGAATCAGTGTTAACTTGTTGCATGTGTCTTTCACACAAATCGATAGCGCGTTTCAGAAGAAAACTTAATAATTATCATCATTAGAGCTTTTCACATGTGTAATTTGTGTGTCATGGAATTTTGAGTCTAACCAAATTCTGTCTGTGTATCTGTTTGCGCTCTTTGACAAAGGGCTTGTCTGCCTAAGTGTGTGTGTCTGTATGTGTGAAGTGCAGCTGCTTAAATTTTATTTAGCACAGCTGCTGCTACACACACACAGCCACATAAATATGTACTACATACACTGAAGCATAAAAATAAAACACGAATCTTTCCATTTTCTCCCGGTACACGAATCTCTCCCCCCCTCTTCATCTTCCTCCCCACCTCTGTAACCGCGCCCTGGGCTACCGGCTGGTTTAGTAGCCTAGCCAGCCATGTTTGCATTTTTAGCTCATTTGTGCCTTTTTTTAGTCAGTCGAGACTGCATGCTTGGAACTTAATAATCGCATGCGCTGGCTAAAAACTAGCTACAGGCAGTTTGAACCAAACTTTTCGCACATACATGCACGTATGTACATAAATACACATACATACACTTCACATACTCATGCGTATATAGTTGTTTTTGCGCTGTGCTGTGTGGAAGTGACGCCGGCGTCGCGTCGTCGTCGTTGCGGGTCACTTTTCTGTTCCGCTAATGTTTTGTTCATTTGGTAAATAAATATAGGTTGCTTTGGCTTGGACCACTGGTTAAACTTGATTTGCTTAGAGTTATCCGTAGTCTTCCCATGGCCAATGGCCATTGTCGTATTATATTATTGCCATATGCGATATTTATTTATTTTATCGTCCCCATTTTGCCATTAGGCAATAAGTGGGAAGCCGTAACAAGAGAGTGATTGTGCGGATGGTGGAGAGGGGGAACGGTCGAGCTACCTGCTTTGATTTTAAGTTTTATCCAGATTGCTCATTACTCATAATTTCATTTCTACAACATTTACTTGCACAAACACACACAGACACACATTGTAGATAATTGCATTAGTGTGTGTTGGCTGTGTAAACAGCCTAGGGCTCTAAAGCCGACGTGACCGATACAAAAACAAATGTGAATGAAAGACCATTAGTCAGTTCTGGTTGACGCAGATAGGGTGATATGGATGTCTATGTATTTATTTATTTATTGAGCGTCAACTAAAGCCTGTCGACTCACAGATAATATAAATAATTTGATTGGGATTTAATTAAATAATTAAATTCATGAATCACATTAATTAAGTTACAAATTGGGAATTGTTTAAAGGTTTTTAAGTTAACCACATGCTTATTTATTTAGAGTACTGCATTAATGCACTCAAAAGTGAATCATTTACTGATAAAATAGGTACAATTTGTTGTGTACAGTTTTAAATGAACGTGAGTGAATATTGTACCTTTGCCTGTGTTTTGAAAGATAGTGTACAGCAAGCAATGAGTACAATATTTGTAAGGGGCAGTACACAGTTGTACAGTACTGTCAAGTAGTAGAGTAGAGTGTTTATATTATTATTGATAAATATATAGATTTCTAAAGAGTGTCCCATTTAGTCACATGAAAGTCACAAAGATCTTTGACATTCTGCACTACTCGGTCATTCACTTGCTTTGTTTTAGACTCACACACACAAACATACCTCAACATAATTGTACTTGTGTGTACGTGAGTGTGCGATGGCATCCGTGGGGAGACACTCTCGCCTCCCACAAAGCATGACGCATCATTACTTTACTGTTTTACAACACTTATCACAGATGTCATCGTCGTCGACTACCCCCGTTTCTGACCTTTTTACTGATGTTTCCTAACTCAGCCAAGCACTGTGAAAGTAAAGAGAAATACACTATTGTTATTAATGTTTTTTGTGCAAAATGAGCATATCGAATTGCAAAAGCAACAACAAATGAGAAAGTGTATGGCTGGCAGAGACCTGCAATTATAGTTAACGGGAAAGTGCAGAGAAGAACGCGACGCTCAAAAATAGAGAACAATTTATGTACACACACACACAGATATACATATATATATATATATATATATATATATATAGTCGGCTGTTCAACTCGCCATTGTAGTAGTGTGAGTGTTTCCCATTCTGTGATGTATGTTGTTGTTGTCTGACTCAGATTCTCTGTTCGGCTCGACGGTTCTCCATTCTGCCATTTTAGCTCTTGGCTCAGTCGAGAGTCGCGCGTCTCTGTCTGCACTTCATTGTTGGCCACCTTTGTAAGTGCTGCTGCTGGCTAGCGTGACCATTACCATTACCTACCTATATTATTATAGAGGGAAAACTAGTACACGTTGTTCTTGTTGTTGTTTGTGATATATTGCCATATTGTTTAGAGATGTCGAAATCGTTTTAACCTGAATGAGTTTCTAATGAATTTGTTTCTTTCGGTATTTGCTTGCAGCTTATAAATAACAGCCAGTAAACATGACTTCCACCGAACTGAAAATTGGCCTTAACACCAGCGCACGTCCCTCCAGCCGTGTGCTAAAGCCTCCAGGCGGCGGACACACCAACATCTTCTCCGAGCCCGAAGTTGCTGTGAATGCCCCGCGTCCCAAATACAATCAGCAAAACTCTTCCAATCTTAATGCCTGCATGGGCTCCACCGATGCAAATAAGGTGGTAGAAAAGCTGCGTGATGATGTATCCAATCAAAAGGATGATCATCCACCAGCGTCTGCTGCCAGTCAGACCAAAGAGAGCCCCTCAAATGGAAACAAAGCAGCGTCAGCAGAGGCGCGTGGTCGTGTTCCACCCGGTGGATACTCCTCGGGTGGTTTCTGGTAGGCAGAGAGAGAGGAGAGGAGGGGAGCGTAGGATGGGGGCTGCCACGCATTTAATGACACTCTCACAAACCCACACACACACATAATGTATTCACACACACAAACCAAGACATCCCTAAGCGCATTACATATACATTTATAAATATAAATCGCTTCAAATATAAATATACACATACGATACGCATTTAGCCTATAAATTCTCATTCATATTGCAAATTGGCTAAAGCTATAGAAATTGTTAAAAAACAAAAAAAAAAGTTAATGCGATTTAGTTCCTGCTCTCTCTCTGATTTACTTCGGCTTTAATGTATTTGTTTTGTTCTACTAAGTCTAAACACGTCTAATACACACCATGAAGTGCGATTCCGCCCTGAAGAACTACTTATATATTTACCCTATACACACACATATACATAACTCTACGAATAAAACCCAATTTTGTATCTTTGTATTTAAGTGTCCCAAATGAAATTTGTAATGGTCTGTAAAACTACTTGTCCAAAAATTATTTTCAATTTACACACGTCGTACTATTGCAAAAAATAAATTTAACTATTAATATAAAATGAATACTATGTTTATTTCGATTGGGTTTTATTATGCCAACTATATAGATCCCGAGACTTAGGGAATGTGCATAGAGAAACGAGTTTTTATAGTCTTGTAGTCATTTGTTCATTTTATTATTTCGTTTCGTCACGCCGATCGATATTATTAACTCCTTTCTCTTTGTTCAAGATCCATTTTGATTTACAGCTTTAAGATCATTGATTTCTTTATCATATATCTATAATTGGCAACTCTAAAGATATATGATAACATACATATATATGAAATGTACGATGACGGCATTAACTCTAGAATTGATTACCCGATTTACGAATTATGTTGACAGTCATGTCGTTTGTTATTTAATAAAGTACAATATATAGTTATAATTATGAATAAATACATCATTATGTATTTGTTTTTTTTTTGACATCTTATTAAATATGCATTTTGACATCTTATTAACTATGCATTGTTACATTTAACAAATCATTTAATGCGCAATCCCAAACAGCATTCTGTGTGTATATGTGTGCTTGTGTGTTATAATTTAATATATTGTAAGATTTTTTATTGAAATTATGACTAAAAGCTGTTCTCGCACAAGTTCGGTTTCGTTGAATCCTGTTTGCATCATTAATTGAACCGCGCAATAAGTCCATTTCTGTATTCTTAGGTTAACTTCTGATCTGTCTCTCTATATCCTATAATAGCTAATTAAATTTTCATGTCATTAATGTAAGAATCCAATTCGGCATCCAGTTCTTCAGCGGTTGGTGGAGCCTTGCGTTCGCGACGCCCTCCACCACCTCCGGCACCTCCTGCAGCTGCAGGTTTTCCACCACCAGCAGCACCCCGTCGGAAACTGCCACGTCGTGGTCCGCCACCAGCTTGTCCACCTAAAAGCAACGAATAATTGCGTATTTAGTTTTAATGCCTATAACATATATTGGTTTTAGTTCTGTGCTTACCACCACGTTTGAATTGTGGACCTGCGCCTGGGCCGCCGCCGACGCGACGTTTCACATCATCGGCTGGCACTGGTCGCGTCAGCGCTGATACATCCGATACGGCAAGCTGAATGGTCATGGGGCGACCATCCAGGGGCACACCATGATATTGTTTAATGGCTTTCAGGGCGTCAGAGCGGCGTTCGAAAATTACATCTGCGGTGCCTGTGGTGGGGATTATATTAAAATTCGATTGTTAATATATATATTGTGGAGTTGTGTTGGGGGATTACTTACCCAAAGAGCGACCGGAGCGATCGTAATGTACGGCTGCCTTCTTCATCGGCCCAAAATCATTGAATAGTTCCTTGATGTCCGTATTTGATACTCCATAGTCCAAATTACCAACAATCAATCGTGTTGGTCCCGTACTATTGCCCGCACTGCCGTTCCGCTTGGGACCATCGTACATATCATGCTTCCAAGCGCTGTTCACATCGCCCTAAAGGGGGGTAGTATTATGTATGTAGAAGGTTGGTTGGTTTCGATTCGATCGGAACGCGTGGGGACAAGTTTCTGATCAAATATGTGGGAGATGTAGATGTAGCAGCACAGCAGTTGTTGTATCCTAGCCATATCAAGAGGACGCCATCGAAGAAGTGCAGACAAACACTAAATATGTATGTATGTATATTGATTGATTCATTGATTGCCAGCACTCTCTGTCTGATTTGGCAAGCACAAAAAGAATATTAAACGTGTTACAAACGAGGAATACAAAGAAAAATAGTTCGGAAAAACAACAATCGCGACAGATCCTTTATGAAACATATTCAGGGCTGCAAAAACTTCTAAATTTATATAAATGAGTTTCGATCTCGACGAAGCGTACGTATCGTTGTATATTTGGCTCGGCTGATGTCGCTCAATCCTCAAAACAAACCATTAGGAATTTGTTTTTTTTGTGTTTGAGATTGATTTTGTATAAATTTATAATCTGTTCACTGACAGCCGCCGCCATTTTGCAGCCAGCAATGCCTCAATGTCCACATGGCACAATCAACGGTACATGTACCGTTTATTTTGTATACGGTGGCCATTTTACTTCCGTGTTTGTGTACAGCTGATAAGTAACTTGATATATGTTCACATCTTTGTATCATATTTCGTAAAATTGGCAAAGAATGTTGACGTCTCCAAAATATGGGCAGTCCTTTTGTTTACAATGCTTGTAAGCATTTGCATGGATATATATAGCTGCTATTCGCCTCTACATGACAAATCGTTACGTTTCAATTACCCGTGCGAGTCGAGGCTTCTGTATACCGCCACCACTACCGCCGCCACCGCGGCGACCTTTGAGTACACCACCGGCGCCGCTAGCTGGTGCTGGCTTTCGTGGCGAGCCACCGCTTGGACCACCGCCTCCTCGTCGTGCTCCTCCACTTGCAAAACGTTGTTGGCCACCAGACCGGCGAGCTCCACCTGGTCCTCCACGACCACCCTGTGCCTTCTTTTGTGTGCGCGTCGACTTAATAATATCATCCAAGCTCATTTCAATTTTATCCACCATCTTGGCTATCTTCTTTTAGTTTCCTGCTGTCAGATGTATGAGATTGTGCAAGTTGCTAACAACTTTTCAATTAAATTCGCGATTTAAAAGTATTTTTCAATAACAAACGCGTGCAAATTTCACCAATCGCTGAAAACGACGCACGAGAACGAAAACGTAGAAACAAAATGTAAGATGGCTGACTGTTCATGAAAAAATGTGTTGATCAACGATAACTATTTTACAATTTAGTGCTGTAAAACAACTGACGAGGTGAACGATGAATTGGCTGTCAGTGAACGGCTATCGATGAATTCCTATTCCCTATCGATAGCTATTTATGTGATAACTTCTAAAAGTCGATGTCGTTGAAATACTGTCAGTAATAAATAAAAAACAATTTAAAAAAACATTCCATAAACCTTGGCCTAAAGATGTTCATTGTGGCAATAACTGGTGGTATCGCCACAGGTAAAAGTACTGTTACCAAAGTCTTTGAACGCCACGGCATTCCAGTAATTGATGCAGATAAAATAGCCAGGGAGAGTAAGTAAATTTGTTCGACATTTCTCGTGGATGTTGTAATTGAACCCAATTAACGTACCTAAGCATAGTTTAACAATACGTGACACCCCCGCAGTTGTAGAACCAGGTCAACCATGCTGGCAAAAAATACGTACTATATTTGGGGACGAGATCTTACTGCCGAGCAAGGAGATAAATCGGGCAGTCCTGGGGCAGATTATTTTTGCGAACAAGGAGATGCGGGGAAAACTCAATCAGATTACCCATCCCACAATACATCGAACAATCTTCTGGCGTGTCTTCAAATACTTCATGTCTGGCCATTCTTGGATTGTACTTGACTTGCCACTTCTCTTCGAAACTGGTATCCTTATGGATTTTATACACAAAATCGTAACTGTGTCTTGGTAAGTAATAAGAATAAATATCAATGTATAAATATATAAACAAACTTAATCTTTAGCGAATCGGACAAGCAGATGCAAAGACTGTTAGCTCGCAATGAACTCTCGGAACCGGAGGCTCGTAATCGCATTGATTCCCAAATGCCCCTGGAAACAAAGTGCGAAAAATCTCATTTTGTTATTGACAATAATAGCAGCATCGAAGAAACTGAAGAAGCCGCCATGCGTATCTACAACCTAATGCAGGATAGCAAACAACATTGGTACAATCGTATTACCATTCTGGGCGTTGTATTATTTGTTGCCATGTGCTTATATTTTCTGAATAAGGTATTCGATTTCTGGCCCAAGTCTTTGAGCTTCTAATTCTATCCTTGCATGCGTATCTGTCCTGTTGGCATTTACCAATTATGATATTTATCGTTGGCCATTTACCAATTATGATATTTATGTTTTATGCTATGTAAACCAATTGATACCAAATTTGTTTGTATTTATAACTGTATTATTTACGCACATCCCCCATAATTTGTAGGCAAATAAATAATGGTAATGCAGAGAGATAAAATAAACTTTTCTTTTTTTTAATAATGGATTCTGTTGGAGGGTCTATAACGTAAGATAATTAATTTTCAGAATTCGATGGACAAGTCTAACACAACTTTGAGCAATAAAACTCCTAAGTATTTGTTCTGCTTAGCATAAGGGTTTCAGGGAATAGTCTTCAAGCCGATTTATTAATGCCCAACTGTCGCCAATTCGTTGATGTTAAACATTCCAGCGTATGAGCAGTTTGTGCACAGTAGTCAACGAACGCTTTCAAACCATATTTGGAAACTGCTTTGGTCACGTTGTGATTAAGCTGAATGGGATCCTGCACTACCATAGGTTTTCGAAGCTGAAGAGCCGATTCGGGATTCTGCTTCGCGTACTTCACGTACCTATGAATGAATTAATAAAAATATAATCGTAAAATAATTATAAATAATATAACTAATGAATATATCAATGGATTGTCTTTATAGTTACCGTTTGGGCATTTCTTTTTCGGTACGAAATATTTGCATATTTTTCTTTGCAAAATACGGACATATCATGTAGCTTTCAAAGTTAAATGTGGCATAAAACTGAAAAAATTCTCGCACATTCTCTTTAATCACAGCCAGAGTAACCTCAACCTGCTTGAGTCCCAATTCACTCAGCGATTTCTGTGCAAAGTTCGCTACCCAAGCTGAAGAGACAAAATGAATTTAGGGGAAGTACATTAAAATATAAAATTGCTTGACTCACGTCCAACGTATTGATTGGTAGACTCTGACTCATCTTGTTGAAGCAGCTCAATCGATGGCAGCAATTGTTTCTGCTGTAAGAAGTAAACAACCATCAGGGCCATGCTATACGTATTTATTTGATCTGATAGCTTGCAACGTTCCAGCCAAGTCTTCACATATATGCACATGTATTGTACTATTGTAAGATGTAAGTTAATTAATTTACCTAAAAGGGAAGAGAATCCAAACTCACCCAATGGCTGCAGCTCGAATATATATTTTAGCAAGTTTGTATTACAATAGCCCAAACTATTTAGGCATATATCACACTCGATGCCTGACGCCAAGTGACAGATCTTTATAATGGGTACTCGCGCCTGATCAATTACCTATTTAAGATTACAATCATTAGTCACGTATTCTAAATTTGTTTACAAATAATTGCTTACATTAATAATTCTCCACTCGTTGCTGCGAGAGAACAGTGCGCTGAGTACCCTCAATGTACCAACTGTTGTCTTGGAGGCCCGATGCTCAAACTTGCCGAACTTGTTGTCTGTGTTGTCAATTCTAGATTAGTATAGTTTTTCTGATTAGAACTAGAGGTAGTTCCACTTACCAATGTCTATGAATATATCCAGATCTGAGGAGGCGCTGCCAATGCCCGTGATTCGAGACCCGAATTTGTAGATGCGCACGGGCTGAGTGGGAAACTTAGGTGCAATTAGCTTACACAAATCCTTCTCGATGGTGTCGTACTCTGGCATCACTTTCAGCTTATCCGCCACCTGATATTTATCCTTGAACATGTTCGTTATGTCGCCCTGAACTAAGGCTTTTGCTTCTACAACCAAAAGAGAGAGAGAGAGAACAGTTTACTCAGGGAGCCGTCAAAGAATATCTTCACTATACTTACTCTTGGGCATTGTCATGGTCATCTTGGAACGCGCTTCCACCTCGGCAATCTTCCTTTCCTGCTTTGTCCTAGTCGTCGTCGTGCGTTGGCCATTGTTGCTGATATTGTTGCTATTCAGATTGGGATTGGGGTTGGGATTTGGGTTTGGATGCTGTTCGGCTAAGTGCATCACAGCCTTGGATATTGTTGTGCCCACAATACGATTTGTGCAATCGGAGCAATTGAATGTGCGCTTTATTTTTAGTAACTCCTTGGACTGTACAAAGCTGACACCTTTACTGTCCGTTGCTGATCCTGCAGCAGACTGTTGCTCCTTAACAACCTGTTGGGACTGCTGTTGCGTTGCATTGGGTACTATGAACGTTGGATTCTTGTCCAGATACTTTTCAATGCCAACAACAATACGCTCAAATAACTGCGTTAAATGTGGATCCAACTGAATCTGATTCTGGCGGCTAACTTTTTCCAGTGTATCCAAGAAGAAGGTTGCTTCCAGTGTCAATGGATTTAGCTGGCAACATAAAATTTTCATATATATTATTTTTTTTTTGATTATCAATACATTTGAATACTGAATTTCAAAAGTTACTCACGTATAATAATTTGTCTGGCTGTTGTTGTTGTGATGGTTGTTGTTGTTGTTGTGGAATCTCCGCCATCGCTTTGCGTTTCTTATTCTTTTTGCCAGTTGGCAATGTTAATGGAACAGGCTGAACAACAGTCTAATGTAATTAATTAAACGATTAACATTAATAACAAAATAAAATCAAATATGTTCGCTTTGTTCAAACAAATACAAAAACAAAATTTAAACAAAAGGACGCTTTCTGAGCAGCAGCTGATTAGAACAGGGTAGCCACCTTTAAGAGTTTGCCGGCTGAGATAAACCGAGGTAAACTCTTTGCTTTGTCTGTGTGAACACGAATTTGCATCCATATAATACACACACATAAATATGTATGTACAAAGATATGCATACACGTACTCTCATACGTACACAGAAGTTTACATAAATTGAATTTAAAATTTAACTGAACTCCCGTTTTAATGCAAAGTTAATTTCTTTGAATTCACGATTTCTATTGTGAAATCAATGTGTATTCCGCGCGCTCTCTTTTAGTATATCTACTCTGTGGCGAAAACAAACTCACACTGGTTTCCGCGAAACTTTTCTCGTAGAACAGTCGTTCGGCATTGCTGTAGATCGCTTTATCGAGCCAAAATGTATCGCCCTCTTCTATCCTCATTATTAATTAAACTCGGTTGCAACTTGCAACTTTTAATGCACAAAAGAGACTACAAACACGTATGTGCGACTCACTATGCGCACGAACTTTTGCCAAATGAATGTGTGTGCTGTTGGTGACATTTTCTCACCTGTTACTTGTCAGGTATATCACTAGTAACGAGTTATGATTGCAAACAGATGAATATTCGCCAGTTAATTAATTAATATATTTTAATGTGATCATTGTCTGAATTAGCTCAAATACAGTTCACATTCAAGACTATAATTATTTTATTTCCTTTAATCTGCAACACAAAATATCAAATTCACCCTTTTGTGCTAAATAACAGCTTACAACTCCCATCCCTATTAAAATACAAATATATGTTTCAGTAGGGCTGCCAAGTTTTAAACATAAAAGAAATTAATGTCTGTTACATATTTAAAATACAAAGAAAATGTTATATGAACGAAATAACAAATACAATTGTAAATTATTTTCTTTTTTATATTGTAATAACTTTATTATTATTATTTTTGAATAAATGTTAAAGAAATGTTTATTTAAGGTATCCGTCAGTAGGAATACAAGGAAAACTTAATGAATAGCACAATACTTTCTATACGTATTTCATAGTTCATATATTGGCAAAACTCATTTTTCAAAATTTATCTATCAAGAAATCGTGTAATAAAATGGCAAAAACAAAAAATAAAAACGAAGCCAAAGTGAGTGGCAACGCTTCAACAGTGAATATTTGATTAAGTTATCGATGAATCGATTCTAATTCCGGTTTTTCAAATCGATATTAGACATTTGTACTCACTTACACACCCAAAATTGCGTTCATTTTGAGACTATAAATAGCAGTCGATGCTTGAATTTTCATTATACGTTTGTGAAGCCTCATAGCCGGCAATTCGAACGTAGATTCTCTCAGAGATAGACCTCATACTCAGATTTCTGTGAATTTTTCTTGTGTGTAAAAAAAAACCACTAAAAACTCAATATGGTAAGTTAAACGTATTTTTTTCATAAAATAACATAAACATTTGTTTAAAAATATAAACAAAACAAAATATTGGAACCGAACTTCCAATGTGTGATACATACAAAATGGCGACATCACATTTTTCGTTCAAAATTTGATGACGTCATGTAAAAAAGTTAATGTGGAAACGTCATGCGATCTAAATCTGTTGGCAGAATTGAATATTTGTTAAATTGTACTTGATTATTTCCGGCTTTCCACGTAAATTTCGTATGTATACCAATTTACTTTCTCGTTTGCACACGCACACACTTGCATATGCGAAGCGTGGCATCTTGGGTGCGGCTCTTATCGATTTTTTTTTTCGTGCAACTCTGAGCAATTAATTGAACTTTCGCCGCTTTTCATTTTCTTTTACAGCGTGAATGTATCTCTATCCATGTTGGTCAGGCTGGTGTCCAGATCGGTAATGCCTGCTGGGAGTTGTACTGCCTTGAGCACGGTATCCAGCCTGATGGCCAGATGCCCTCTGACAAGACCGTCGGCGGTGGTGATGACTCGTTCAACACCTTCTTTAGCGAGACCGGCGCTGGCAAGCATGTGCCCCGTGCCGTGTTTGTTGATCTGGAGCCCACTGTGGTCGATGAGGTGCGCACTGGCACATACCGCCAGCTGTTCCACCCCGAGCAGTTGATCACTGGCAAGGAAGATGCCGCCAACAACTACGCTCGTGGCCACTACACCATTGGCAAGGAGATCGTTGATCTGGTGCTGGACCGTATCCGCAAGTTGGCCGATCAGTGCACTGGTCTGCAAGGTTTCCTCATCTTCCACTCCTTCGGTGGCGGTACTGGCTCCGGCTTCACGTCTTTGCTGATGGAGCGTCTGTCTGTCGATTATGGCAAGAAGTCCAAACTGGAATTCGCCATCTACCCCGCACCTCAGGTGTCGACAGCCGTCGTTGAGCCCTACAACTCCATTCTGACCACGCACACAACCCTGGAGCACTCCGACTGTGCCTTCATGGTCGACAATGAGGCTATCTACGATATCTGCCGCCGTAACTTGGACATTGAGCGTCCCACATACACCAATCTGAATCGTCTGATCGGCCAGATTGTGTCCTCGATCACCGCCTCTCTGCGTTTCGATGGTGCCCTGAATGTGGATCTGACTGAATTCCAGACCAACTTGGTGCCCTACCCCCGTATCCATTTCCCTCTGGTCACCTACGCTCCAGTCATCTCAGCCGAGAAGGCCTACCACGAGCAGTTGTCCGTTGCTGAGATCACCAACGCCTGCTTCGAACCAGCCAACCAGATGGTCAAGTGCGATCCCCGTCACGGCAAGTACATGGCCTGCTGCATGTTGTACCGTGGTGATGTTGTGCCCAAGGATGTGAATGCCGCTATTGCCACCATCAAGACCAAGCGTACCATTCAGTTCGTGGACTGGTGTCCTACCGGTTTCAAGGTGGGCATCAACTACCAGCCACCCACTGTTGTGCCTGGTGGCGATCTGGCCAAGGTGCAGCGTGCCGTGTGCATGTTGTCCAACACCACCGCAATTGCCGAGGCCTGGGCCCGTCTGGATCACAAGTTCGACTTGATGTACGCCAAGCGTGCCTTCGTCCATTGGTACGTCGGTGAGGGTATGGAGGAAGGCGAGTTCTCCGAGGCCCGTGAGGATTTGGCTGCTCTCGAGAAGGATTACGAGGAGGTCGGCATGGACTCTGGCGATGGTGAGGGCGAGGGCGCTGAGGAGTACTAAGCATACTTCCCCCTAATGTTGGGCTCAAGCGTCGTTGGTGGGCGTGGCATGCGTCGAAAGCAACGTTTACGCTTGGTGTCCCCATTAAAAAGCAAACAAAAAAGAAAAACAAGAAAATTCATGAAAACACTGAAGTAATATGGCGCAACCTTAAAGTATTTTATTGTTTAAAGAAACGAACACTTGACAAGCGTTAAAGCAGACACAGAAAAGAAGAAAATCCAGTCGGCTCTAAAATTGCGTTAAAACTAAAATAAAATCAGCGAATAGTCGGTGTAGACATCAAATGAAACTCAACTGCATTTTCTTTACTCGTCTTTTGTTCACACATTTTCCAGCCCAGTTCATTGAACTGAACGTTGACTGTAGACGTGGCCAGAGAAAGCGGAGCGATCGCAGCGCTCTATTAATAGCTACTCTCTGTTATCCCCTACTTCATCATACTTTATCTTCATCTAACTTCCCTCTTCACGTTCATCTGTCTTTCCCTTCAGATGTACTTTCCTCACCATCTCTATTTTCCTCGTGCACAAAAGACTGTACTTGCAACGCCCTGCATGTGCATCTAATTTTAGCAGATCCCCTGCGCATGAACTTTCCAGGCTTATCGATTCAACGATGACTCATGCTGCAGCATAATAAATCACAAATGGTGGTGGGGGTAACGCCAACACACACACGCACACAGCAATGGAAAAGATGACTTCATTTCTGAGTGCCGTAATGGGGCCCGAGCCGGCCTGTACCTTGCCTTCTACGTACATGTATGTATGCGTGTGTGGACAAGTCTATCTACATATGCCTACGCGCATGTGTGTCTGTGTGTGTAAGCCATACAATTTAAGGGGTTGTTGTGATTCGCAATGTAAAATTGAAGCCTAGGTAAACCGGCTTGTTGTTGTTATTGGCGACAGTAAAAGCAGCTTGTCGCTTTCCATTGAACGCCTTTTCAAATTTCATGAGTACACAAACAACCGCTTCTAGTGCATTCTCCGAAAAGCAAGGGAATACACAGGAAATGCAGCAAGAACCGCACAGATGGCTTCCTTACACATACAAAGATACATTTTAAACACATATACATGGAGTGCTGCATGCCGAAGCCCAATACAGAAACAAGTTTCAATTGAGGTTATGTGCACTTACTCACGCACAAGTAAATACATATGTATGTACAATACATACATATGTACTTATGACATGTTCTCACATAAGAATTGGCATGAATTAAAACTATTGTAGCTGTCTACTAGATTTAAAACTAGTAAATAACACTTTATTTGGTAGCAAACTGAACATCTGGCATGATGATTAAGCAGAACTCCGTCAAAGAGAGTTAATAGAGGGAAAAAAAATACGCAATGCATACATGCATAAATAAATGATATTCACATTTATATATATTTATACACTATGTACATATATGAGGGTGAATATGAATATATACACATACATAAGTATGTACAGATATAGTATGTACACATACAATGTATTCAAGTTCACCTTAAACAGCAAAAGGAACCGGCTCTACAATCTTATGTAGGCGGCAGAAAAGGTGGGCAGTTAAATGAATTTGGATTCAGTTTGAAAGTATTTACATACACTTGTACATACATACGTTTATGTATAACGTATGTACAAATGTGCAGTTAAATATGCCATTGTTATTTTTACTATTGTTAAATCAATAAATCTAAGTAAACCGCAGCTAAGTAACAAACCAAAATACATACAAATGAAGTATATAATCGGTATATGTAAGTAAAATATATGTGTGTGTAAATACATGCTATCGAAATGAACCACACGTATATGAACATGTACACACACCCATACAAGCATAGTTCGAGTACTTTTTCTATGCGATAAGCATCAAGAATGTTCGATAGTTCGATAGATACTTGTTAAACCAGGTGGCATCGCTATCCATTGCCGCTACTTGAAGAATATTCAAACACGAATTTCAAACTTTGTTTTATCAACAAACACATTTTAATATGTTTTTTTTATTTATGTATTATTATTAAGTACTAATGAGACATTTTAACGTAATAGTATTCTTTAAATGTATTTTAAAAATTACACAGTACTTCTAAATAAGGATCTACCTATGATCACATTATAATTTTCAAATCAGTGTTTAAAGTTAATATTGAAAGTTGCTGTTTAAAAATACAATTTCATTTATCGTTTCATCGCACGGGATTTGAGTCGGATTTGCGATAAGGAGTGAACGAGCCTTAAAAATAGCCCGCTGAGCTTGCGCAATACTGGCAGGAGTTCCAAGAATTTTGCAGCTGACTTGATAGAGTAGAGGAAATAGTATTTTATTGGCTTTCCACCATTCCAAAACATTAAATGCTTCGGAGAGTGTTATCTTTCTGCTCAGATATTCGTTTATTTCTTGATTTATAATATCTATCTTGCTGTCACTGGTTGACTTTTCAATGAAGTCCGAAAAAATACCATCCTCACAGTATTCAGTATCAATCTTCATCTTCTTTCGCGAATTATCTGTCTCAACATAGAATTGTTGCATCATTATCTTACAATCTGATATAGTCTCATTGCGCTCTGCACTATCGAAAAGTAGGAGTTTCTTTGTGGGCGGGAAGAGGAAGAGAGCAATCTTATGATATTTAGTAATATACTTGGATGCAATTAAATCTAAATGTGACTTAAATGCACTTTTCATCGCCTTGACTGTATCATGATCATCGGCAACAATGGCACAAATCTTTTTCAGCTTATGCAGATGTGGTATCGTCATGTGCAGAGTGGGCATATTGTTTTCGTCTAGTGTCTGAGAGGTCTGCTCAAAGTTTAGTAAGATATTAACTATGTTCTCCAGTAGAAAATGCGAAAATTCATTGCAATTATCTTTCACAGTTTTAAGATGATACAAAATTTGACTTCGATGATTGGGATAAACTGTTGTTTGCATCCCGTAATTGTCACTCGACTCCCGATAATTTTGTGCTAGCTCAATACATTTTCCCAATAAATTCTGCAATTCGGAAACATCTTGAAAAACCTTATCAATCGCTTTGCTCAGCAAACTACTGATGCATTGCAAGTGATGGCGGTTTTCAAATGCAATCGTAAGGTTTTCATTACCGTCGGTAACAATAATAGGATCCTCAATATCTATATCGCAATCAAAGTTTTGCAAGCACTTTCCCACCGTTTCTTCGACACTGCCAGCTAATAAAGAAGAATTAATTAATATAGTGAAATGTTTTTTTACATTATTTAAAGCTTACCCGTGTTTGAGCTACTTTCCAGAGAAGATACAGCAAGCAAGCGACTAACCATGGCATTCTGTTTGATATAATGTATAGTGACGGCTATATAGGGTCGCTCCAGATAGTTATCTGTCCATAAATAGGTAGCAATACTGTAGCCATTGCATTTGATCTGACTAAGTTCTTCGGCAACCTTTAGACGCTGTGATTCGTATAGTTCCGAAATATTCCCTTCCACGTTAGTTTGTTTCGGCATTATTGAGTCTACGCTAACGCTCTCACCAAATATGGCGCCGACAGAGAGAAAGATTCGAGCCATGTTTCTTAGCCCGCGATCCTCAAGAATACTCGTTGGTCGACAGTTGGTCACAAGCCACTGGGCAGCAGCATCGATTAGCTTGCCTTTGGTGTCTATATCCACATCTATATTCTGATCGTTTGCACCTCCATTCTCCTTGACGTAGCACTTGTGCTTCACCAGATTCGAGGTGCAATTCACGAACTTATAGACGTTAAAACAATTGCGACAGGCCACAAAGTTCTCAATGTCCCCTCCGTTCTCATCCACCAATGTGGCGAATATGCTCCATACTCGACTCCTTCCACGTTTCTCCTTAAGTCTTATCTGGCCATTCATTATTTTGGATCTATAATCGTATATGCGATTATAGACATTTGAATTTGTGGTGCCATCCAAGGGGGAAGTACATTCAGAGCGCGAGTTCTACAAACAAAAACGAATCATTTTTAATGGTTCACACACACACACACACAAATACATTTTGATGCCGCTATATATGATTATAAACACGCCGGCATCAATTTGTAATTGCAATTGATATTACTCACCTGTTCCTGAAAGCTGCTTTCGCTCTTAATGTCTATCAAGTCCATTGTTCTGTGTTAATATAATAGAATCACTCAAGTGCAATTGGTGAATGCTCAGTGCGCTTGCACCCCCAAATGAGACATTCGTTGTATTCACTGAAAATTGCTTGATGTATCGAATTACTTGTTTCGTTTTGGTTTTGTGATTGCTGACAATCACCACACGCAAGTGATTGCCAATATTGAGTGTATTAATATATTCGAAATTAATTTACAAATTAGTACAGTGGTTTATGTGGATTTTAATTTATTTCTGCGTACAAAATACTTCAAGTATGTTGGTGCTTCGTTTGAGGCGGCAAACCGATTGTCGATAAGCCAGCAGGTATCGATATGTACTCACTTCATTCACACAGTAGCATCGATTCCCCACGTCGACTTTGAAATATTGTTTACAAATAAAAATTAAAAGATATTTAACACATTACAACTAGAAAACTGCAATTGAA
The DNA here is from genome assembly GCA_018903715.1 of Zaprionus davidi. Lineage (NCBI taxonomy): Eukaryota > Metazoa > Arthropoda > Insecta > Diptera > Drosophilidae > Zaprionus > Zaprionus davidi. The sequence goes on from JAEIGL010000003.1 coordinate 9,184,814, forward strand.
CTATGGCAAATTATAAGGAAACTGGCATTGGCACAGAGGATTCCACAGATTTTCCACTGGACGACGTCGATAAGGTGGCATTAAAAGCGATGCTGCAAAAACGCCTCAAGGAGTGCGGCTGGTCCAAGAGTGTTCAGCAGAAGATTCGTAATATTTTGATAGAGCGCGGGGTAAAAAACGTAACACATGCACAGCTTGCCGCAGAGATAATGCCTCAAGTAAGTAGGGTTACCTAGGGTTACCCATGAATAAATAATAAATACTCTTTTTTTTTCCCCCAATAGGCTCGTGCCATGGTGCCTGAGGGTCTACGCAAAGAGATGGTAATACGCATGCGTGAAGCTCTGGAGAACAAAGCTAATTATTAGTTCAAATGGATGCACCGCCCCCACCCCTAGACAAGTTATAGTTTAATTAATTCTAGCACATTGTTTGTCGTTTTTATTAACTCGTTATTAAGTAAATTATGTACAAGTTTAGGCCTTATGCTAGTTATGTGAATTGCGCCATAGTTGTACGAATGTATGTAATAAATAAACAACCTAATGATAATATAATATATTTATATGTATATATATTCGATTACTATTTCATTATAATATATATATCCTGTACGATTGGCTAAACGAAATATACATACACAAGGGACAGTGGATGCTAGGAACGCTGTGGTTTATCTCTGGGTTCTGGCTGGCGATGTTGCTGGGAGGGAATTACACTACAAACGAATATATACTAAATATTCGTAATTTGAGAAAATTGTGTTATGTTTTTCACTTATTCAATAGCGAGTCAATTGAAAAGTCTTTGAATTTGGCGTTGGAATCATCAATATATAACTGTGCTTGCTGCAATTGCTGTTGTTGTTGTTGTTGCTGCAGTTGCTGTTGCTGTTGCTCCTGTGTTACAGTTGCTGCTGTGGTTGTTGTTGTTGCTGTTGCTGTTGTTGGCAACATTTTCATCAGTTTGTTGCGCGGTTTGCGTAGAAATTTTGTATTGATTTGAAACTTTTGAGGTTTGTTGCCGCTGAAATGCGCTGCTTGTGTTGTTGTTGTTACATTACCAGGAACAATTGTTGCTGTGACTGTGGCAACTGTTGCTGTTGAAGTGCGAGGACTTTGACGCCAGTTGCGCAGTTCTGTGCTTGATGACACGCCTGGTTTGGTTGTTGCTGCTGCTGCTGTAACAACTGTTGCTGTCGCAATTGTTGCTGCTGTTGTTGCTTTCCTTATTGTAGTTCCAGCCAAGGCATTTGCCCCAAAGCACTTGAGAAAGTTCTGCACATGCAGCAAACTATCAGTTTCGTCCTTGTGTCGTCGCTGTCGTTGCTTATCCTCGTTTTCATCCTCTGCCTCGTAGTCCACCGACGATTGCTGTTGCGAGGACGACGAGAAGGTGGAGGAGGAGCTGGAGCTGGAGCTACTGATGAGCTGTTAAAAGGAAAACAAAGGCAAACTGTTAAATAACAGACTGAGTGCTTAACACTAAGGCAGAGCTTTAAACAGCAAGGCAAACTGTTAAGCAACAGCCAGGGCAAACTGTTAAGCAATAGACAGAGTTCTTAACAACAAACTAATAAATTATAGACAGACTTAACAGCCAACTGTAAAATAATAGACAGACTTAACAGCATTGTGTGCTGTCCTTTACTTACATCGTCTTCTTCGTTGTCGCGCAGTTGCTGAAAGTTAACGGCAGTTTGCTTCACCTTGTTGTATGTGTGGCCCTGTTGCAACGGTATCTTACGTCTAGCCATGGCAGTGACTTGCTTCTTCTTCTTCTTCACTTGTTGCTGCTGCTCCGGACATGACTTTCAGCTAGTTTTGCTTAGGTTATCGTCGCGCCTTAGTAGAGACTGCAAAAGCCAAGAACATAACAGAATGGAGATAATGTTAATTAACAAGTGCGCAATGTAAGAACGTAATGTTAAGCGAATTAACAGTTAACGGTTAACAGACTCTTATTTTCATATTTCAGCGCTGGCTCACACAAAAACAACAAACAATTTTGCGTATGTATTTTATGTACATATGTTTTATGTATTGATTAATAATATCGATTATTATTATTATCGAATTTGCAATGGCAATGAATAATATTTTTGGATGATAGGCGGTTGCAGTCTTGGAGCAAACGAAAGCACATGATGATGTTGTTGTTGGGAACTATTAGGGATATTTGATGATGTAAAGAAAATGAAAAGAACAACACTGATTGGATAGGGGGGATGTATGTATGTATGTACGTATGTATCGAACGAATTGTTAATGCTCTCTAACTTGCACACACACATACACATGCACCCACACACGCACACACTACCTGGTGATGCGTGTTGAAGAGCGCATGATGCGCTGCATACGCAGACGATGTGGAGGAGGAGCTACTCAAATCGTCGCCACCACCACCAATCGTGCCCCCCCCTCCACCGCCTGCAATCAATTGCAACTGATGCTGTTGGTGGTGGTGGAGTGAGTGGGACGGCACGTGCGGATGCGAATGTGGAATTGGATGCGGCTGGTGCGGCGCCAACTGGTGTGCCACACCATGCTGCAAATTGCCAGTGGTTGTTGTTGTTGTTGTTGTTGTTGTCAAACTTGCTGTTGCTGCTGTTGTTGTTGTTGTTGTTGTTATTAGTGTTGTTGTTGTTGCAGCACACACTGCAACTGCACCTGCTGTTGCTGCTGTTGCTGTTGCTGACCCACCTCGTCCAATAGCAGCCCCGCCAATGCTGCTGCTGCTGCTGCCCACGCCCACGCCTACGCCCATGCTCACGCCCAGCATATGAGCAGCGACTGCGGCGCTTGCGTGATGCGATTGATGCGACAAATGTTGTTGTTGTTGTTGCTGCTGCTGCTGCTGTTGTTGTGTTTGCAAATACGACGTGTGTTGCTGTTGCTGCTGATGTGCAAGCAAGTTGCTGCTGCTACCGCCACTGTTGACGTTAACAGTGCCAATGTTATTGCTGTTACTGCCAGTCACACTGGCACTATTATACGCATGCGATGCACCATGGTGACTGTTAAAGAGCACAAAATATATATAAATTATAAAATATAAATAAATACATCTATAAATTAATTGTATAAAGCATGTTTCATTATAACTAAACATCTTTTATCACTCAAGTTTCACATAACAGTGAATTAACTGTCTGTACTACACCGACACTGTTATACATGTGTAAGGTGACTGTTAAAGAAAAATAATTGTATAAAACATGTTTTATTATAATTAAACATCTTATATCACTCAAGTTTTACATAAAAATCATATAAAACTTACATCAAACATGTTTTATTATGTTTAAACATATTTTATCTTTCTTAAGTTGCTCTTAACACCACTAAGCATCGTACATGTTCGATGCTTAGTGTTAACACTCAATTAAACACTCACCGCAGACCCAAGTTAGCAGCGCTGCCCATTGACAGACTGTTAATTGCTGACATGTTCGCTGTTGTTGAACTGCCTGCATTCGAATTTGAGGTTACAGAGTTGCTGTTGCTGTTGTTACTGTTGCTGCTGTTGGTGTTGTTGCTGTTGCTGCTGCTGCTGTTGGTTCCACGATAATCAAGCACACTGTTGGCACTGCTGGAACGACTATTGGCCATTGTGGGTGTTGTTGTATTAATTGCTGTTGTTGCCAGAGAGACCGCGGCTGCAATTGTTGTTGCAGCATGCAGAGCACTTCCACTACTTAAGCTGTTGTTGCTGCTGTTATTGCTGGAAGCTAATGTGGAGGAAATGACGAGAAGTTGTACAACAAATTCGTTTGCCTTACACACATGCTGCTGTCGATTGTTGTTAGTTTGCAAATGTATGTGTATGTGCGTGTTTACGTTTGTGTTTATGTATGTGTCTCATGCAACGTCAAAACCGCCCAACGAACTAAAGGGGGCATATTTGTTGTTGTTTATTAAATTCACCGCCAACCAAATCAAACACCAAATTAACAGAAACTGCAATTGTAGCAGTGGCACTTACAGTGGCTGAGCTGCAGCAGTAACAGTATGTTAAAGTTAACACTTAACATTAGCAGCCACTGTGAATGCGCTGTGCGAGACAGCGAGAGAGAAACAAAGGGGGGAAATTGAAAGAACACAAAAGAAATGAATTTAGAATTTGTTGTTGTTGTTTTTGGTAGAAAATATACATTTTATTCATTTTTCAAATAAATAAAAGAAGAAAAAATTAACTTAACTTAACTATATAAACGTGTGTTGTTGTTGTTTGAGTGAAAAAACATGAATAATTCATTATCAATTACATGAATTGAAAGAAAATCAAAGTTTGTAATAATATAGCTTATAATTGGTTAAGTACGTATCTTAGTTAGAATAGTGTGTTGTATGTACGATAGTAGTGTAAGCAGGACAGAAAACTGATCGATAATTGAGAAATCGTTTTTGTACATTTGAAATATTCTTAATTCTTGTTTTCTTCTTCTTCTTATGCTCTTTTGTGTTAGTTTTAAACTTAATTGTAAAATTATCGATAATTTATGAAATTAAATGTGTGTGTGTGGCATCTGGCAACGCCAGGCAGCTTAATATAAGCATAGTAGTATCTCTCCCACAATATCCCTCTCCCACTGGAAAGCACAGGAGAGAGAGAGGGAGAGAGTATGTTTGGGAGAGCGCAGAGAGCGTTGGGATGTCCTCTCTCCTTTGCGAGTGTAGGTGGCTGGTATGCAAGTGTATGTATGCGTGTGCGCGTGTGTGATGTGCCGACACCAAGTACAGAGAGAGCGAGAGAGAGAGAGTGCATGTTGTCTGCCTCTACTACTTACCATGCGCTTCGGCTTTGGCATTGCTCATCGCATTGTTAAGGGGAATTTGTAGACGCGCATTAACCGCCAACAGATGATCCCGTCGTGCAATGAGACTGGTCACATGCTCCTCCAGTCGCAGATTCTCGCTCTGCAGCTGATGCAGGCAGTTCAGCAGCGAAGCAACTAATAAGAGAGAATATAGTTTAGTAAATGGATGTCCTTCTTCGTATTTCTCTCTCTCTCTCTATCTAACCATACTCACTGTCAAAATGCTGTGCCTGCTCCATGAGAAACTGCGAGCCCTGTTCCCACTGCCGCTCCAGCAGTTGCTCCAGACTCTGCGGTATGGGCATGTTGCCATTGATGCCACCTCCACCGAACATGGATTGCAGTGGATTTGGCGCAGGCGTGGCATTTGCTGCGGCAGCTGCATTCGCTTGGCGCTAAAGAGAATGAGGAGGGAGGTAAGGATTAGTAAAGGGGTATAGCAGAATGTGGTGAGTGCTTACCTGCTTGCCGGGAAAGGGCACGCCCATAAACTGTGAGTTCATGGCGTCGGAGGTGTATATCGAATGATCTTGCACCTCCATGTGCAGCTGCTCCGATAGCTTCTGTGCCACGCTGCTGTTGGGATTCACATGATTGCCCAGCATGTGTGTGGCAGTGTGGGCAATGATTGAGCTGCTGCTGCTGCTGGTGCTGCTACCCCCAGGAGTACTGCTACTGCTGCTGTTGGCAGGTGTTGCTGGCGGCGTGGGTGCACTTACAGGTGGCTGCTGCTGCTGCTGTTGTGGCATGCCACCATTCTGCAGCAGCCGCACATCCTTGAGATCATGTTGAGTGGACGCAGCAATGGCAGCGGCAGCGGCGGCGGCTGCTGCAGCTGTTGCTGCTGTTGTGGTAGCAACTGTTGTTGCTGCTGCTGCTGTCGCTAATGTTACATCCTTTGCTTTGCGTCCACGTTTACGCACATTGGCACCACCAACCGCTGCAATTGTTGTTGCTGCCGCTGCTGTTGCCAGATTTGTATGCACCGGTGCCGCAATCTCGGAGCCAGGGGAACTGGGCGGGGAATCCTTGATGGCACTGGCAGGCAACATGGGCACATCCAGTTGCGATTCATAGCTAAATTTTAAGCCTCCTGCACTTGTTGTGCTGTTGCTGCTGCTGCCCAAATTGAGGTTCAACAGGTTGCTGCTGCTGCTGCTGGTTGTTGCTGTTGTTGTTGCAGTGTTGTTGTTGCTGTTGCTGCTGGCCACATTGAGATCGGGAGTTCTAATTGTTTTCGTTGTAGTTTTGTTGTTGCCATTGTTGATTGTTGGTGTTGTTGTAGGTGTAGTTGTTGGTGTTGTTGTCGGTGTTGTTGTTGTCATGGAAGAGATATTGTTAACAGAATTAGTAACTGATAATATTTCTAGATCTTCATGCTGATGTTGCTGCTGTTGCTTTAGCTGCTGTTGCTGTTGTTGTTGCTGTAGCGAATGCTGTTGCTGTTGTTGTTGCAGTTGCACAAACTGACTACTGACTGAGCTAAGGTTGCTGGCTAAGGAGTCGCTAACAGTGGTGGGTGCAGTGCCTAATTGAACGTGTTGTTGCTGTTGTTGTTGCTGGTACAACTGTGTCTGCTGTGCACGCAACATTTTCTTATTCAATGGTTTAGCGGCAGCATTGCTGTTGCCTCTGCTGTAACAGGGCACATGTTGCTGCTGCTGCTGCTGTTGCTGCTGTGTGGACATGTTGACGGGGGAGTCGAGCAGACTGACAACAACATTGCTGCTGCCCAACGAAGATAAGGAGGATGTTGAGGAGCACGAAGAGGATGTTGAGCTGCCAGCAACATGTTCGTTGCCAGCAACATTGCTGCTACTGTTGTTGTTGCTGTTACTGTTGCTGTTGTTGCGCGTGGTGCGTGTTGTTGTTGTTGCTGCTGCTGTTGCTGCTGCAACTGGTGGCGAGTCAATGGAGCAGGAGGAAGAGGATAGCGACTGCAACAGCACCACTGGAGACAGTATTGCTGGCGTCAAGCATTGTGCTGGGGGCGGTGTAGGCGTGGCACGATAGTGTGGTGAACTATGACGACTGCCGCTGCTGCTGCTGCGGCTTAGTTTCTCCACTGGATTCGATGTTGCTGATGTGTTTGCTGTTGCTGCTGCTGTTGCACTTGTTGCTGTAGTTGTTGACGCAGCAGCAGCAGCTGCATCGCTTTTACTCATGGCAGCAGCACGTTTTTTACCCGAACGTGATTGTGTTTTGCTTGTGGGCGTCGAAGCAGAGGAGGATGAGGAAGAAGAAGCAGAGGAAGAGGCGGAGGAGGAGGAAAGCAACGATTGCTGCTGCTGTTGCAGGTGATGTTGCTGCTGCTGCTGTTGTTGCTGTGCCGATTGCGACTGTGCTTGTGGAGTTGGCTGATGATTGTGGTGGGTTTGGTGAGTTTGGTGGTGGTGGTGGTGATGCTGGTTACCACTTTCACCAGAGCGCGATCTAAGCTCGCAAAGGTTTTGTGTTGGGTTAAGGTTAGTGTGGTGAATTTGGGGAGATATTAAGCAAATCGAAAGAGAGAGAGAAAGAGAGCAAAATTTAGAGCGCGCATTATGTGTGTTTGTGTGAAGAGGAAAAGGTAACAAAAGGAAGTAACAGAAAATGTTGGTGGTGTGGTGTGTTGGATACATAAGCAGCAATTTGTGGTGGATAATAGGTGTGGTGTGTTGGTGGTGTGCAAATAATTTCATCACATAATTCAACTCATAATAAGAACTCAGCTGTTAAGAAACTCACCACGCGTGGTGTGTATAAATATTATATGAGCAACAAAGCAACGCAACAAAACAACTAAAGACAACAGAATTAATATGAACATATTTTATCAATAATTCCCCACACTCTTCCCTCTCTAAAGTGTGTTGAATTCTATTCCCCCTCTCAAATGTGGTAGCCATATTCACCTGCTACGTCGCGCCGTTGGTGACTCCTGTTCCTGCAACTGTTGCACCCGCGTGGTTTGCTTCTCGTAACTGATCTTCAGGTTGCCACTCTCTGTGGTTGTTGCTGTCAGGTTGCCCGTGCTGGCACCGCTGCTGCCCATGAGAGTGCTCAAAGCAGGTGAGGATTTGCCACTCTGATGCTGTATAACAGAGGAGGAGGAGGAGCCTGCGCTGCCAGCTGCAACTCCTCCATAAGCTGCTGCACCTGTTGTAAGTGCTGACTGCGCTGTCGACTGTGCTTGCGTTTCTGTTGGGGATTAGCAAAGAGTCAACAAGGCATCTTAACATGTTTCAAGTACACAAAACTCACCACTAATGTTGCTGACATTGTTGCTGCTGTTGTTGTTGTTGGGCAAATTAATGCCAGGTACATTGGCTGTGGACAGTGGCACAGAGACAAACAAACTGGGTGCACTGCCTCCGTTGCTTGAGCTGCTGGCAGTTGCTCCAACCGACGTCGTGCTGCCGCTGCTGCTGCTGTCCTTGTTGCTGCTGCTGTTACTATGTTTGCTGCTGCCGCTGCTGCTACTGCTGCTGCTTGTCTTGCTCGACTCTGTTTTCAGGCCAAAGCCAACGTTAACAGCGCCTGCACTCGCTGCTGCTGACGCTGGGTTGCTGCTGTTAATCGAGGTAGTTGCTGTTGATGTTGCTGCTGTGCTCGCTGTTGCTGTTGTCGCTGTGGCTGGTATCGCTGTTCCACTGCTGCTACTGCTGGCTATCGTCGCTGTGCTGACACTTGCCAATGTTGCATTCACCTCAGCGGTGGCAGATGTTTGGTGCGTGGGTGGACTAAGTTCAGTGCGTTGCTGCAAAGAGAGAGATGGAGAGAGAGAACGTTAATTTTATGCAATAAGGAATTATTAATATTATATAACATCTTAATGTATATATTAATTTATTATTGTTGTTATCGATAGTTATATTCAATCAGCTGTTTAATCCCCTGTTAAGTTGCATTCTAAGCAGCTGTTAAGTTGCATTCTAAGCAGCTGTTAAGTTGCATACCAAGCATCTGTTAAGTTGCATTCTAAGCAGCTGTCAAATTGCATTCTAAGCAGCTATTAAGCAACTGTTAATGTTTATCGCTCATCTGGCAGCACAATTCGAATTAGATATATTGCAATTTGAAATCTACAACAACAACAGTTACTAAACGTTATCGTTATCATTTCTAAAGACTTGTGCAACTACCGGAAACAGAAATCTTGTGTGCTTTGTGTGGTATTCCACAGTACATGATAAGTTAAACCACATTTCCCACACAAACAAACAGATGCATAACCATGTACGTACTTACATATATATATATATGTATGTACGTATGTATGTATGTTCGTAAGTATGCATATATGTATGTCTCTTTGCTACATCTGATTTACTTCTCTTCTTCTGTTCTTCTTATGTCTTTGCTCGATAACCTTCGTTCGCTCATGTTACTTATTTATTGTTGTTGTTGCGGTCTTTTGCGGTCATTAAAAATGTTGTAGAGACACTTCCGGCCACAAATGGCGGCATGTAAACACACATGTTTACAGCCATAAAGAGTATACAACAATAATACAACAAAGCATAACATTAACATTATACAATAACAGTGCACTGTTAACGGGCAGCAGCAACGCGTAATCACTGCAAAGCAAAGCTCAGGGCGCATTATTTGTTTTTGTTTTACTCTGTAAGGGGTGAGGGGCGGAGGGCGAGTGGTTGACGCGGCTGCATGTGTTCCATATAGATTATTAAAGCTGCAAGTCAACAGCGCGCAGGCCAGACACACTCAAACACACTCGAGCACACACAATGTGCACATATGTGTGTGTGTGTGTGGGGACATAATGCAACAACTTAAAGCTTATCGGTTGCGTCGACGCCGCTGTCAATGCTGAAGTGAAGGCAGCGCAGCATGTAATAAAATGAGTCACAGCCAGAAGAATGCAGACAGAGAAGCAGCAGAGGCTGAGGCAGAGGCAGAGGCAGCGGCATCGGTAGCAAACAGCCGCTGTCAAAACTCGCCGAGGGCAACAACAAATGCTGCAACAATGGACAAGTTTTTTCATTCTTCTTTTTTTGTGGTTTTCCATCTGCTGCCATATGCAGCGATATGAATGTGAGTGTGTGTTTGTGTGTGTGTTTTTGTGTGTGTTTGTGTGAGAGTGCGTTAGATCGGGAAGCAAATGGTACTTGCAGCTAATGCAGAAAACAACAACAAAGAGCACAAGAGCAACAGACGAGAGGCCTGGGAACAGCTCTACCCACCCGTTCCCACTCTTGTACTCTCGCACTCTTGCTCTCTCCCAGCTTGTTGGTCTCTTCTTCCCTTCCCTGCTGCCACTGACAAACTGTTCCCTTTGGTTCTCGCTCTCTCTCACCACTCTCTGTGTGCGTGAGAGGATTGTTGTGTTGTGTTTATTTGGGTGGTGGGGGGTGGGTTCAGTAGTAGTAGCTGTTATTGTTGTTGCCGTTTGGTCACGTAGACAAAACTATGCACAGCGTTGCCACCTGGTGGTGACAATGTAACATGACGATGATACACTCCAATCAGAAATCGTAAATCACAAATCTGGCACCTACCTGCCAAGGTAGCCAGCCTGTTGATGACCAAGGCGTAAATATGCGATAATAGTGTCGAATTTCTTGCAAAACACCTTCACGCCTCATTAGATATGGGTCATGGGAAGAAGAGGAAGCAACAACTAAATTAAAGCAAAGCAAGGCAAAGATTGTCAAAGGTCTCGTTCGTTCATGGTCAAAAGAGTTCCATGAAATGGCAGCTGGACAGCTAACAATGTCCGCCATTGCTACTTTCTGATTATCCTGTTGCTGCAGCAGTGGACGACGACGACGACGCCAGGCCGAGCCCGGCCCATTAAGCTGGCACTGTAGCAACCCCTTTTCCGATTGCGTGCTTTGCATTTCGAATTTCATATCATTGTTCTCACTGTACTTCCGCACATATTTCAATTTTGGTACAATTTTATTGTTACTTGACACACACACACACTGCAAATTCAATAAGTGCGACAGCCGGAAACAAAATACCAACTATAAATATTATATTAGCGTGTGTCTGCCTGTGGTTCGGCGAAGCTACAAACCCAAGTTCGTCTGTCTGCCAAAACCCTCAACCAGTCTCTCTCTCTCTCCAGATCAGGACAAAGGGTTGTCCCCGGGTTGGCAAATGTGACTGGAATTTCGCGAAAAGTGCCGGAGGACATCGAAATCGAGGCATTATTCAAATTGAAATAAACGACAACTGATTGGGACAACGTGAGAGCTAAGAACTTAGGTCAACAAAAGAAAGGGGCAATTTACGTGTGTGTGTGTGGAAGTAATCAAATTACTTAGTAAGGGAAGTTTTTAGTATAAATTAGGGTAAACTAAAATCTCTTCAAGTACGTGATGTTTGCAAGCCAAGTGATAAAGGGGAGTGATGATATATGTGGGCACAGTTGAGTGAATATATCAGAAGAGACCGATGATAAATGTTAAATCAATGTTAAGTAAACACCCAACATGGATTTATCAATTGTAGCAACTTTAATTACTCGAGCATAATCTATAATTCTTCACAAATCCAAAAAAAAAAATCAATTAGAACATGAAAAGAAACTCAATACACAAAGGTCTTAAGGTACCACACATACCTGAGTCTTAGGACAGCAGGCAGAGGCAGCTGTAACAAGATCGAAAGCAGGATCAATCAGCCGCCAGGAAGCAGCAGCAGCTCACAAAAAGAACTCGGGGTAAATGCACACACACACACACACACACACGGACGAACACGAACACAGTCACATACAGGCCCCGACGGGACTTCATTGAGATGGAGAGGAGTTTTGGCAGCTGTCGTAAACTAGGCGCAAACGTGCCAAGAAACAGGAACAGACACAGGCACAGGATACCAGAGGTACAACAACTACACTGGATTGGAACTTATCCTTGAGAGTGCTGCGCGCGCAAAACGCACAGAGTAAGGAAAAAACTGGAAGGGATAAGGCAGGCAGCAACAGCTGTCGCAGTCTGTCTCTTGCCAAAGAGTTTGACGAGCCCTGCAACCCTGCTGCACAGGTCAAAGGCGGTTCCCCCGGGCAGCTGAACCGCCTTAAATGGCACTTAAACTAATCAATAATCGGCATTGTCTGTACAACTTCAATGATAGATGCAATTGGCCAATTGGATCAGAAGAAGCAGCTACAGCGACAACGACAGGCGGGTACCACAGTCATTATCCCATCGTGTTGCAGGTCCCCCTTCGATAGTTGCAGGTCCGCCTTCGATAAGGAAGCAACTGCGACTGCACCAGTGTAGCAGGTGGTCGCTTTTCCAGCATGTGTGGAGGGCGCAGGTGCAGTTACCATTCGCATGCGAACAGCATGAGTTATGCGGTTAAAATATTGATGGAGTGCCATAGCCCCGTTCGATGTATTTGACAGGCTACAAAAATGTCTATTAATGTGTTAAGAGTCGTAAAAAAACACCTTTAACTACAAAGTAAAGTTGCAGCGGATCGGGGTTACCATAAACGGGGTTACCCCTATGCGAATTATCGAATGAACTAACTAGGGAAGTTTTATGTGCACAAATTACTAAAGTGAGTAATTTATAGAATGTGAGTAACTAAATCTGAAGAAACTTACACAAACTCTCAGAAAGATTCTTAAGGATTAACTCTTCAAAACAATCTATTCCTAAACACATAATAAATCTTTGAAAAAGTAATAATACTACCCCAATTGGCGCTGTCTCCAGAAGTCTACCAATTTACTATCAAATCTAAGTAAAGAGATCTGAGGAAACCTTAACTAATGTTCAGTAAGATTATTAAGGTATCCTTAAGAAAAGTTCTGTTTAACTGACTCTATAATTGTTGTATTATATATTTGGAAAATGCAAAAAAAACCAAGACAAAACTTCATATAACTTTATTACAAAGAATGTGCAAGTCTCCCTTGGACTGTGAAGAATTGCCAGCTGCCGGCTAGTGTCTCCAGAAGCTGACACATCGCAACGACAAACACTCCATAAAAACTACCAAAATAGATCGGCACTTAAATGCAAATCGGCATATGGTATATACATATATATAAATATGCAGATGCGCCAAGTCCATGTAGAAGATCTGTGGCCTTATCTGGGGATCTGTTGCTAGGAGTCTGTTCATTGCTTACCCCGGAAAGCAGGAAACGTATTTTTAGGTTGTGCGGGTATGTAGTTGCTGCAGCACCTCCTCCTCCGGCTACGGCAGCAATGGGTCCTGCGGCACCGCCACTTACACCCAGATAGGATGGTGAGGCAGATGCAGAACCGCCAACGTATTCGATGGTCGCCGATGGCGTTGTCGATGCCGATGAGGGTGATGATGAGGCGGATGTCGAGTGCTGTGAATTGTTTGGATGATTATGCTGCTGATGATGATGTGACGATGATCCTGATTCCCTATCCCGATCACGTTCACGATGCCGACGATGCTCGCGATGTTCACGATGCTTGTGGCGATGTTCCTTATCCTTTTCACGCTTTTCCCGCTTCTTTTTCTTATTCTTGCGATGCTCCTTATACTCGGCCATCTCGATATGATTGTTGTTGTTATTGCTCTCTGCTGTTGCCGCCATGCTCACCATAGTTGCTGTGAAGTCCAGTGTACTGCTGCTAACTGTTGTGGCAGCCACGGCCACAGCAGGCGCCACATCCATGGGCTGTGATGCGTCCAGTGTGTCCATCATCATCATTTTGTTGCTGTTGTTGCTGTTGGTTTGTTCGCTTTGTTCTCCTTTTGGAGATCACAGTTTGGGCTTCTTCTTTGTATGCGTGTGTGTGTTCTCCTTCTTCTTTTGCTTCTCTCTCACTACTTTGTTGGCTGCAAGCCAAGTTTACGTTGTGCTTTGACTGTTCTTTAGCGTCAATTTTGTTTTGTGCACTGTGATTAGCCAAATGGCAGCATAGTCAGTCAGACGGTGTCAATCTCAGTTCCAGGCAAGCTCTCCCTCTATCTCTCTTTCTCTTTCCGTCTCTCTTTGCTCTCTTTCTCTGTAGCTGTTTTCAATTGTTGATTCGTTTTCAATATTATTATTTTGTATTCTCTTTGGGGCTTGTTCTTTTTTGTTGTTTTTCTTTTTTACTTCAAATCACATTCACACGCACACACACATACACACAAATCACGGGCCACATGTGTGAGAGCCAACGGTGTCACGGTGTGCGTAGCTGCTGCTGCTGTCGTTGTTGTTGTTGTTGGGGTGAATAACTTGCGTAGCGGCGACGGCTGGGCTGGCTGGCTCTCCCTCTTTACCTCTCTGAGTTAGCCGTAAAAGACAAGCGCTCTCTTTCTCACTCACTCACACACACACCGTGAGAGACGCGTTGAATCGTTATATTTTCTGCCTCTTCTTCCTCTTCTTCTCTTATGCTCCACACACAAAAACACAAATTGAATTTCTTTTTAGTTGGAAATTAGCTTTTTTTCTCGCACATTTAAAACATGTGCTTAGCTCTGTGGCCACGTGAACACAAGACTGTAATAATATTTTGAGCAGTTTTCATACAAGAAATTCAACTTTTTTTGACAACACTGACGGCCACAATATAATGCATACTCCTCCTCTCTTTACGCGCGCCTTCTTCTTGTTGTTGTTTTTTTCTGTTGCTTGCAGTGTAAATGATTTTCAAATAAATTGCAACGAATTGAAGACAACAATTTTGTACAAAAAGGCCTGGTCTGCAACAACAATGCACACAAAAACAAATGCACAGAGACACAAATACACATGCACTAATGCACTTATGCATACACAAAAACGACAACTTAAAAAACGAAACCAGAACAAGACGACGGCGGCCGCAACAGTGTTGTGGGTTGCTGGCCGTGCGGAGTTGTACTAAACTCTCTCTGCTCTGCTCTCTGTCGACGGTTTTTGTTGCTGCAGTAGCTGTTCACACAAACACGACCCAGTGGGAACACTGCCTGCTGCCTACACACATACACGGCACGCACAATGTGGTTGGTTTGCCTATGCGCTGAGGTGGTTAACAGACAACTTAACATTAACAGCTTTCAAATCTGTTAACTGGTCTGTGAGGTGGTGCATTTTTATGATACATGTAACAGTTGTGAAGTTAATTTAAAAATTATTGCTTTATTATTTATCAATTATTATTATTTGTGTAATTATAACAGTTCTGTTATATAAGTAGAACAGCTATATATATTTGTATATTATTTATTTATTCTCTTCTCTTCCATAAATAGTCTGCACTTTGTAGATGACTTTCCCACTGGGTAACTGAGCATACTGAGAGTATCTGAGAGAGAGAGACATAGGAGAGCGAGCGCTGTGCGCGCAGTTGTTGTTGTTATCTGCAGCCGGTTTTCAGGGGGGATTATTGATGTATGTACGTACATGTGTGTGTGTATGTATTGCATGTTATATGTCTGCACGTAGACCAGACACGCACCAACACCAATGTTAACGCGACAACGACGTGAACAAAAACAAAATGAAGCGCATAAGAACTCGAACTCGGCGACAGCATAAAAATAAACATACACTCACATACACAGTATCATACATCTATACACCCATACAGAGAGAGGTAAGCAAAAGTTTACTGGAAAAACGTCACCCAGTAAGCAGAAGCAGCGATAAGATTCAGTGACGCAGGGGTTTAAATTGTTGATTAGTGTGCAGGGAAAATCTTTGAATATTTACTACAAATATTTTCTAATGCAAAACATTATATGACTCATTCAACTGTGAATTATATGATTGTATTTATAAGATTCATTTCGAGCCAATAACTAAGTCATTGATCAAACTGTTGACTGGGCAGCACTGCCACAAAATAGAACGCATAAAAGTGAATCTTAAACACACACACACACCCATACAGATATGCATACTCAGAGAGATATAAATGCACTCTCACACAGCTGCAAATGCAAGCTCTCTAACATCACATGCAGCGCATGTCGTAATGCTGTTGATGTTGTAATAAATACGGCAACAATAGTGACGACAATGTTATCAATGCAGGCAGAGACTCAAATGACCAGGAAGTGCTTAGCAAAACAAAATGTGAACACAGAGAGAGAGAGAGAGTAAGGGAGATGAAGAATAATAGAAGAAAATCACAGGAAATTGTTTACTCGTTTAATTGTGCTTAATATTTTAAAATATTTACCTAGCTGCGCTCAAACTGTTCACAGTCATTCATATTTTTGGGAACAGTTTGACCTGCGCAAAGAGCAAAAGAGAGAGAGAGAGTGGGAGAGCGCACTCATTGCAACAGACAAACAATAATTGTGCTCTTCTGTTCTCTCTCTCTCGGGCATGTGTGTGTGTATGAGAGTGTTGTGTGCTTTATGCAATGCTGTCAACGGGGGCGGGCGCTGCTGGCTGCATGCAGGTTAATTTTTTTTGTTGCTGTTGTTGTTGTTGCTACGGCTACAGAGCCTCAGCCAGACGGATGCGCCGCTGTCGCTGCCGCCGTCGACGATTGAAGAAGACAAAACAGGAAAATGAAAAATAATTGAATTGTAAGACGATGTTTACAGCAGGATGAGATCGAGAAAGAGAGAGAGAGGAGAGAAACCTGCGACCACCAGACGCTTGCAATTGCTAATAAATAAAAGGAGAGAAGAAAGATTGGAGAGGGGGGAAGGTGGAACAGCGAGAGCCAGCATAATTTGTGATGCAAATAAATGGAAATACAAAGCCCGAAAAATCATGGGGTAGAAAAAATAACGTTAAGTGGCATTTACCTGCAGAAAGGTGGAACGCAAGGAGGAAAGGGCGTGGAGAGAGAGAGAAGGAGAAGGGGCGCCGCCGGTAGACGTGCCTGTTTTACAAAACAAACAACGACAGAAAATGAGAAACGACACACAAACATTGCCGTTGGTTTGTGCATAGTCAACGAAGCAACGCGGAGTTCCTTGGCCGCATTCCTCCTCTCAAGCCTCCTCCTTCTGGTAATCAAATCAAAGAAGGTGGCAAAGAGCAGTTACAAATAATGGCGCCGCGTCTAAAGCTGGAAAATTAATTTTAATATGCAACGACTGGTGTTGTTGTTGTTGATGTCGCTTTGACAACAAAGAATTTCCATTGTTGATGAGCGACATGCTTAATTAACAGACTCTCTAAAAACTTTAGCCATGTAATATGCATTAATTTTGATGTTCCCAACTTTCACAGATCATTTTCCCAGACATCCAGACAGGTGCTTAAGGCTGGTTACGAGACGAGGGAGAAGAGAGAACTGGGGTTCATTCAACTGCAAACATTAACGTCAACTTCAAAAAAGGGCAACAGGCTCAGGCTCCAGGAGTAAACACCACATAATGCGTGCTAAATATTTGCACAGGCCACGTTTCAACTCTGCACTGAATAAACTCATTTAATATATGCATGTATTGGCTCGAAAAGGGGTTATGCTTATGCAAATACATTACAAAGATCAAATTACAATAACAACAAATGTCAAGAGCCAAATAAATATTTACAGCACAAAGAAAACAAACGCAGTTTGTGGGTGCAGTATAACAGGGTTGCTACTATGCACATTGCACTGCAATGTTAATGTTAACAGAGTTCGAACTTGGAGATCAACAGTTAACAGTATACATTATTTGATGGCTGTTAAGTGTTATTTCATGTTAAATTTGCCACTTTATCTTATTTATAAATACCATTTACATATCCAATTTCGTAGTAGGAACTACAGTTAACAGTGCATATCTGTTAATATTAACAGCTAAAAGTGATATGTTAATCCCTACAGAATTTTAAAAATACAGTAAGTGCAATAAATAATGATTTATGATTTTAACAACCAAATTTAACATGCATTTACAACAGCTGAAACTGTGCTCAATAGCAGAGCTCAGAGCTTCAATTACACAGAAAAGCACAAAGCATTATAAAAGATAAATGTATTTCATATACGAGTGAGCATGGAAAAACGTCAAGGTAATAAAATGCAAAGGGGACACGTGTCGCTGTCCAGCCTGGCAGGCCACACGCGATAATGCATGCAGCACACCCACATAAACAGCCTAAAAAGGTGTTGATTTTGTTACCGCCAGTCGTTGCCGGGTGACCTGACTGAAGGTAATTTCCTTTCTTGCTGTGTAGAAAATTTAATTGCAAGCAGCAAAACGTTTTGTCGAACTGCCTTTTGCTTTTATGACTGTTTAGAGGGAATCAGTTAAGCCAACGGTGGCCAACGCCTTTTATGACGAACTGTCATAAAGTGTAACTTACACAAACATACACACAGACACACATATGTATGTACTACACATATATCTAGTGTACGTACATTTTTTGTTGCCGTTTCTTGTCATGGACAATCGACAGTAATTGTTTGCAATAGTTCAACGTCATCTACGACAGGCTCGCACAATTCTCTACAGTCACGGCTGACAAATTCGTAAGTTATCACCCACCACCACTACCCGAGGGAGTACAGTGAAATGTCGCAGCATGAGGTCCCGCCGGTTGATTAACACTCTTTGCTCTTTTTGTCCACCCCGCAGATTGCCCATGTTATGTGGTGAAAATTAAAAGTGTAATTTAAAAATTTTGTACCATAAAGAAACTTCCCTTACCGCATAATACAGTCAAACTTTGGGAATATAGACTCCCTTTGAACTTTGCCAAAACAATAGAAATGAACAAAAAGAAGAAAACAAGTAACAAAAGCTACTGTTGAAGAGGCTCGACATCCTGCACTCAATTCTGTTAAAACTTATAATTCGAATCAGAAAATCCTGCTTACATTTTACTTAAATACCTTCTGCCTTTATTATTCTGATCAAAATGCAATTTGGTAGTGTTAAGTTATATATTATGTTAAGTCTTATGTTGTTAAGTGTGACCGAGTCGATACACTATTGTAAGTTTATTTAGTTATCCTAAGCCCTATCTATAGAATAGTGTTGAATAACACAAGAGCAGCGGGAGAGCCTCACTATCGTTTAAGAGAGCAAAGGAAGCACATTGTAAAATTTAAAAAAAAGCGTAATAAATAATTAACCAATAGAAAATGATCTCCACAGTAGATAGGTTTATAAACATAGTCTTCATCTTTGCTTAAGGGAAATTTAAAAATGAATACTTTGCTTAATATTTGCAAATTATTTTAATTTTAAATTATATTTATTTGTGCAACCTTACTGCCAAATTTGGTATAGCTTGCTTGTGTTACTGCTGAGATGTATCTGTTTACACAGACATGGTTTAATTGATTAAGCTATGGATGATGATTAAGAATAAATACACTTTACATTTGCACAAACTAAGTATACCCCTTTTTTATCATGTTCAATGATGCAAGGATATAAAAAGACTCTAAACAGAAAGGGAATAGAACTAGTTGAGTATGATTTCAGTTGCGTGTGCTGCCATTTGTTATGCTTGTATTTTGCTAGCTCCATAATGCGAAATCAATATTTTGGCTATTAAATGCAATGAAGTCACGTAAAAACTGGCAATATCACAAGGATACTTGATAAATGTGTCTGTTTATTGAACATAACGAACTGCTTTGAACTTGCAAGGAACATAGCATGTGCCATTTTATTAATTCAGTGTAAATCAAATAATATTTTAAGAAATCAGCACAAATCTTTCGCTTTAATGATCGTTCTTGTATATACTACAAATAGTCACATATTTCATCAACGCATAAATCCGTTCGCGCCATTGATCACAAGATATTAAAGATTAATTAAGGCCCAAAAAAAATTAGATATTATGTATACATATGTGCTTGTATATGGACTATATTTAGAGCTCATCATCATCATAGTTGCCTCAAATTTGTTTATCAATTGGAAAACGTTAAGAGTTCTCTCGCATGTGTCATCTGTGCAAAAATTCATTTCAAAATTCACGAATCACTCAAAAATAGATGGTGACTAGGATGATCTAAAAATATGGCATAGCTACGTATCGAGAGCCAACATCGAATGTATAACACACAAACACGCGTTTGAAAACACACCTGGCTGATGCATGCGACCTCAGACAATTTATTTATTTATTATTTTTCTCTTGTTGTTGGTTTTTATTGTGAAAATATTTCGAAAAATAATATATGGCATCGAATGCCATATGCCTGGCATGGCAACGTCAACTATTTTTCGTGGTCAACGTCATTGGAAATTAAGGAAAATAAATACTCAAAGCAAATATCTCAAATACTCGACAATGTGATACTCTATAAACAAAGTGGATTTCATTGCAATTACTATTTAAAGCTGAATCATAGTTTATTCTGTGGGAAATAAGCTTGATACACTTGAAATTTCTTAATTAACAGAAGATCCAATAGATGAAACTTTTTTAAAGTTAACTGGATTACAATACACTATACCAGCACCATTAAAAATGGTCAAAAAAGGGTATACTAACTTTGTGCAAATGTATGTAACAAGCAGCAGGAGGCGTGGGAGACACCATAAAGTATATATATTCTTACTCAGCATCACAAGCCGAGTCGAATGAGCCATGTCTGTCTGTCTCTATGAACACACAGATCTCAGCTATTATAAAAGCTAGAGATACAAACTTTGGCAGAAAGATTCCTATATACTATAAGCTAATCAAGTTTATATCAAATGTTAGGTGCCATGCCCACAGCCCCCGCAAATCAATAATTTGATTTTTAAACTTAATTTGTAAGCGTTGTATAAAAGATACAACTTTCTAGCTTTCACATATACTAAGCTTAATGAAATATCTACGTATTCTTCAAATTGCAATCCGATCGCACAATAAACACAGAAGTTATTTAACAAAGTATGAGCATATAACCAAGTGCTTGTGTCAGCTTACAAGGGAGGCGTGCAAGTGCAAGCGTCACCTGTCGGGAATTATTTTAAAGCATGTCACGCGACTGTTGCTTTTCTTACTGGTTAAAATTATATTATCTATAAACGATACAATTTTTTCATAAGGATGATGACGCTGACATTACGTCAAATCTCAAGTAGTTCTAAGTGTTTTCCTTTCATGTCAAAGTACTAAGATTGACAAGTACAAAGAAAGAGTGAGAGAGAGAGCGAGAGTTAATGTGTACTCTCAGCACGTGGCATACAAATCGATAAACAAATTGATGTACATATATAAATATTTACAATATAGAACATCTGTAATCTGCAATAAACAATTAAATATATACCAAGCGATTCTCTTGAGTGAAATAAGCGTGGAAGAGACTACAAGAGAGAGAGAGAGAGAGAAAGAGAAAGAGTGGGAGAGCGCTTTCTCTCTCTTTTGTTGTCTTCTCTTTTTATTCTCTCTCGTATGCAACATATTAGCATCATATTTATATTTAGAAAATCGGTTATGGAACATTTCGTACGTATTTTCTTGAGCAACTGAGCGCGCTGAATATATTTACATATGCATGCATGTACAATACACACATATACACACCGCTGTGCACACTTATAGAGACCGTAGCGCGTAGTGTGTTGAGCAATTATTCTGTTTTTCACGAAGTCGGTCGATCGGTCGGCAGCTAAATATAGCCCATATGCGGTGGCTCAATCTCAAGAAATCCAAAGGAAAATAGAGAAAAACAACACACCCACTGAAAATTCAATAGATACAGGTATGAAAATACACAGGTATTTGCTCAAGGAGGCAATAAAGAATAATTGCAATTACCGAAAACCGAAACACACAAAAATTCCAAAACAATTTTGTTGTTTTTTTTTGTTGTTTTTTTTTTTCATGGAACCCACTGGGGCATAGTGTTGTATATATATTATTGGATGTTATGTTATGTGTTGTATTTGAAGCGAGTCCGTTTAATCATCGGAACTCTGCTTGTGAATTAGAAAAAAGAAAGAAAGATTCTCGAAAGTACTTATAACATAGAAACTAAATAAGCTAAATATACATACAAATATCATCATCAGTATCATTATAATGATCAACATCGTCATATACATTTTATAATTTATCATATATTCATAGTCGAATCGAGCAATAGCTCTGTTTCTTGTATATTGGAGCATATTACATAGTTTCGCATCGAAATAAATAGAACAACATTAGAAAAACAAACTGCAGCTCTCTCTTCATTTCCTTCCTATGTATCTCTGATAGTCTACACTAGGTACAGTTGCCAATCGAAATCGCTCTCGCTGCACAACTGTACACAAGTTAGCTTCTTCTTCTTTTATAGCTTCTTTTCAGTGTTGTATTATTATTATTATAACTTCTTTGCCTGTATCATTGTCGGATGTTCGTTAGTTCGATAGTTAATTTCGTATTTCGTAAGTTTTCAACTTCAATTCTTTTTTTTTGTGATTATTTCAAGTTTTATTTGTTTTTTTGTTATTTTTTGTTTCTTCATAAAGCTTATTTTCTCACATAACCTAAGACAAAAACGTTGCAGTTTCTGCATTTCGTTCATCAAAAAATCGTTGGCTAAAACCGAAGACTAAGTTAGCTAGTGTGGTGTTGTGGATAAGATATACTTTCTATATGGTTTTCTTTTTTGTAATTAGTTGGATGATTATAAACAAATTCAAAATTCGGAACGATAGCTAGTTTTGCTTTGTGGGTGTTAGTTTTAGTTTGCTTCTCTCCTCTTCTCTTGCATTCCCTTTCCTTCTCTTAGAACGTTGTCAGAGCACCCGCGCCCAGACCATAGCCAACACCCTTGGGTCCAAAGTTACGGCTGTAGCAGGAGCGGCAATAGATATCGCCATCGGGTCCGTCGTTCAGATTCGTCGAGTCCAGAGACTTGCGGCAATCGGAGCAATAGAAGCAACGCTTGTGCCAGATTCGGCTCTTGCTGATCATCTGTTCGGCAGCGAAGACAGCGAAACCGCAACGTGGGCAACCACCCGACGATTTCTGACCGTTCAGTGGACCACCATCGGGAAACTGAATGGTCGACTCACCGCTGGTGGAGACCAATGTGGGGGCATGTCCATAACCGAATCCCTTGGGGCCGTAGCGCTTACCGTAGCAGGCCTTGCAGTAGATATCGCCATCGGGACCATCGCAAGCCAGCACAGAGTCAAGGGGACGATGACAGTCGGTGCAGTTGTAGCACTTTCTGTGCCACATCTTGCCCTTGGACAATTGCTGTTCGGCAGCAAAGACGGCGCCACCGCAGCGGGGGCAACCCTCGCCTTCAGGTGCCTTAATCGATGTGGTGTCCGGGTTGATGAATGGGCGACTGGAGCTAATCTGATCCTCGGTCAGGCCATCGGTTTGCAGGAAACCAGAGCCGCAAGCAAAGCCATAGCCGTGGGGTCCCCACTTCTTGCCATAGCAGGTCCTGCAGTAGACATCACCATCCGGACCATCGCTGGCATTGATCGAGTCCAGGGTCTTGTGGCAGTCTTTGCAATTGAAGCACTTCTTGTGCCACTCACGGCCCTTGGAGAGCTTCTGCTCGGCGGCAAAGACAGCGCCACCGCAACGTGGGCAACCCTCACCGGGACGTGCCTTAATCCTGTCCACCTCGATGGCGGCACGCATCTGCGGTGCACCCTCATCGTTGGCATAGCAATCCGATTGCAGAGCACCACCGCCCTGTCCATAGCCATAGCCCTTGGGTCCGAACTGCTTGGCATAGCAGCCCTTGCAGTAGATGTTCTTGTCAGGTGCCTCGCAGCACAGGATCGAGTCCAGGCCCTTCTTGCAGGTACCGCACTTGAAGCACTCCTTGTGCCAGCTACGTCCACGGGCCAACATCTGTTCGGCAGCGTAAACATAGCCGCCACAACGTGGGCAACCCTCACCCTCCGGGGCCTTGGCAATGGCGCGTGGCTCCATGCGAGCACCGTTCCTCACCGTATCGTGTCCGTTCTGGAACTGTGCACCATTGTCCATCGACAGTGTGCCGGCACCTGTGCCAAAGCCATAACCCTTTGGTCCATATTTACGTCCGTGGCAGACCTTGCAGTACAGATCGCGTTCATGCTCAGCGCAGTTGGTCGAATCCAGAGATTTGTTGCACATCGAGCACTTGAAGCAGTGCTTATGGAATACATAGCCACCTGCCAGACGCTCCTCGGCAGCGTATACGCTCTTGCTGCACTTCGGGCATTTCGGGGATTCGATTGTTTGAAGGGGCATCTTGTGTTGTTTTTAATTTATTTCGCTAGATATACTGGTATTTGATTTATATATATATATATGTCCTCTTGTTTAACCACGCTCTGGAGTACAAATGTTTGTAACTGATTCTATGTATATTATGCTTATTATCTGAAAGTGCAAACAGAGAGCAGAATCATAGGTGAACATCGTCTTCGGGCTGTGAGAGATCTGAACAAGGAGCGAATTGAAGAAGCAAAGCGGTGGCGAGATGTAATTGGTTGGTGATATTTTGGTTGTTTTGGTGAGATGATGATTCAAGCGCGCTGCATGAGATGAAAGAATAATCTAAAGTCTAAAGTCGGTTAAATGTCTCACAAAACAGTTAACAAGAAGGTGTCTATTTAGTTCCATTAACATTCATATAGTATACATAGAATACTGACTGCATGATGATCTATAGAACGATTAAATATCTCACAGTGAACAGTTAACAAGAAGTTTTCTCTTTAGTTCTATTAACATGCACATAGTCATCTGTTTAACATAGAATAAATACTGTCTGCATGTCGCTTAAATGTCTCACAAAACAGTTAACATAGAATAAATACTGTCTGCACGATGTTCTATAGAACGATTAAATATCTCACAGAACAGTTAACACGCAGAGTTCTAATCTCATCTAAATGAACTCGGGCTTTCGAGGGTTTACTAAAATTGTATTCTTAATTTTCAAAACATCAATTAGCTACAGTTCTTATTTAGTTCTTATCCCATAATCCAATTTATCATATCTCTTTTAATCTTTCAAAAATCTGCTATCTATAACTGAGAAAATTACCCATACATACGTAATAAATTAACTCACTCACGCATATACTACGAAAAGAAAATTGTTGCTATAAAATATTTGTTTTTGAACTAAGAAAAATTCATTATTCGAAATGTGTGTGTATATCTCTATATATTCCGTTTAGTTGCTCTGTTCTATCTTCTAACTGTGCTGGCGAGAGAACTTTTATATAAATAACACACAGGTGAACCGCAAATATGATCGCGCTCGTGTATGACAAACACCTCCTCCCATCATCAATCCTCTTTCCCTTGCCCCACCTACACTCCAACTGAGTCACAGTTTAACTTTGCTATACAGATAGAATAGATATATCTATGTATAACTTGGGATTGGATTTGTGATAACTGGGTTAATAGTGTGCAATATCGGTTAAACGTTGTGTGTATATAGAATAGTTATTAATACATATATGTATATATAGATATATAGAGCGAACGGAACCTACATCCTACACACACAAACACCGCACACGACAGAGAACGAGTACTGAACTGGAAGATTGCTCAACGCAAACTAATCTATAGAATTGTGAGTGCACACGGCACACGGTGCTGGTGCTACTGCTGATGATGCTGAGACTTTCAGCTTTTCAGCATTTTCTACAAAATTTTCTTTGAGTTGATTTTTGAGAAACTTTAGATGCGGAACAATTTTCATCTAATATCAAGAGAGAGTGGGATGGAAATATGACAGTGTGTGTGTGTGTGCCAGTGTGTATCAGCGTCTGTGGTTTTTCAACTTGCTCTGCACACTAACGCACACACACACACTTGTTAGAAAAGTTTTTCATTTCACATCATTCCTGTTGTTTTTTATATGCGGTAACAGGGCGAAGAATGTTCGTGCGAGAAGAAAGAATTCTTCTCTACGCTTGTGCAGTTCTAAGATTTCTCGATGAGCACAGAGAGAGAGAGAGAGAAATGCACTATGATGATTAGCTAATTCGAATACTAAGTATCATATCATAGATATTGTTTACAATCTGTTGGAAATTTGCATTTCATAGAGATAATTGAAATATGTTTAACTGTTTTTTTCACACTTTCAAATTGCACTTCCAGTTAATGTTCTTGTTGTTGCTGTTGCTCTGGAAATATTTGACACATATTTTTTTTCAGGAAGTTTTCTCGTTTCAGTTTTCAGCACTAAAAAACAGTTCTATAAATACGAAAGTGTGTGGGAAATGCTTGCCCCAATGGAGTCAACTACATTTTCCTCCTTCTTTCTTTTTGTATTTTTGTCTTTCTTTTTTTTTTTGTTCTCTTTTGCATTCTGCTTTAGTTTTCTGTTTTTTTTTATCTTGTCGTGTTGTGTCAAATCGTGTGCCAAATTTTTATATGGCGCTTCTATAATTAAACTTCATCATATGCAGCCGATTTTAACCGATATTCGATAGAGCACAGCGAGAGCACGAGTTAGCAAAGATATCGTGTATATATAACACTCATTATATTTATTAATATGTGTGGGAAATGTGTGCGATTAATTATTGCAATTATTTATATATACTATATTTACTTTTCGTTCGTAATAATAAAGATTTTCGCAATAAAAATATTCTTTATTTATTTCTTAATTGTACTAGAGCCTTTTGGCTTCGATTAGCAACGATTTTCGACTGAGCGCGCTAGAAAATTGTCAACTTATTGCTGGCCGTGTTTGTGGACTCTGAGAATCGGTTGTGTGTCTGCACACGGCACGACTATATAGACGACGACGACAATGAGACAACGAGATGTTTGTCGCCGTCGTTGCTAGACGATAGGGATGACTATATCTTTGTGAGAATAACACCAACAACACAATGTATGAGCAACAAATTAAATTGATATATATGTATAATACTATAAAGAGGGGGCATAAAACTGAAACAGACATTTAATTTTTATAGAAATTATAATTCGAAAAATCTGTTTCTTATTATTATAACATAATTAACCTTTCTTTGTTTTGCCTGCACGGCCAAGTTGTCAACAAAATCTTCTCACACAACCTCAATTAATTAGTTTGCACATTTGCATTCAATTAAATTCAAATATATACACATTTTTTTCTTTACATTAAATAGAAATTAATGGGCCATGGCACGTCAATGCGCATCAATCAAATCAGCTAACATAAATAGGAAGTACACACATCGCTCTTTATACTATATGCTATACTATATATATATGCCATGTTCGTTTTGCGTCTGATGGAACTAAATTCAGGCCTATGGCATTAAAAATACCCCTTAATACATGTTTACTTAATATCTAGTATACTACATTACTTGTTACAAATATCATTACAATTAATTTAATATTTTATATACTATTTAATATATTAAACATTCTTCAATATATTGCAGATAATACATTTAAATTGATATGATAATACAGTCTTTCTTTCTTTGTACTTATTAAGGTATAATAACAACACATAATTTGCTAATTTGTTAGTAAATCTTAGTAGATTAGATTGAATTCATATATATATGTATATTCAAATTTACTTGTGTCAACCCGATCTGCCATTCATAACATAGGGTATTTATCGAAAAAATATGAAATTCTTGTACATTTTACCTCAGCACACATGTATATATACTTTCATATATAGTATATACACGAGGCACACCTTGAGTTTGTGCATTTTCAAAGATATTTGCAAAAAGGTGTATGCATTAATAATTGTGTATTTCTACTTATAAATATGATACGAAAGTCGGGCAAAGCGCCTGCGTCAAGCAAGTGAAATGGGCATAGAATAGAGAAGACGACGATATTAGCTTATCCTTTCCGATACAAAACAGCAGCAATAGTGTGCACAGTGGCACTTGACAAGTTGTCGACAAGTGTACGAGATTAGGAAGAACATTATTCAAAAAGCAACAAAGAGAGAGAGAGTAGCAAGAGATTTAAATGCCGAAGAGTATTCTTCTGAAAGAGTGCCAAAAATCACTCAAGAGTCTTATATGTTCTTTTGGGAATTGTTTATCCAACTATTTATAGGGCCCCACCAAGCAAATAAACTATAAATTGAAGACTCACCCGCTTGGAGCTTTTTTCGATTTCCTTCTCGAAGTCTGTTAGCGGCGTCAGAGTCACGTGTACATCCTTAATAAGACCACGAAATGAACTACAAACAAAACAAGTATTAATCGTAATCGATAAATCAATGCATACAATCGAATCAATACCTATTGTGATCATCCAAATTGATGGTCGTCTTGGCATTATCAACTTTACGCTTCTTGTTTGTCGATGAGCTTGAGCCTAAGCTGCTCAAGGATTGACTTTGGCTGTTGTTCGATGTAGTTGTTGCTGTGGTAGTGGACGATGCCGAGGACACCAATAGTGATGATGACTTGCCACTGCTACTACCTATGCTGCCGCCGCTTGTGTTAGAGCTGATGCCGCCACTCAGACCAAGCAAATTCATGGAGCTATTTGTGGACGTGCCAGCGCCAGACAAAGTATCCAAGTTGCTTGCAAAGGAGGCGGATGAGTCCTTCAAGATGTTGCTGTCCCCACTGCCACTGCTGCTTGTGGCATGTGGCAGCTCGGTACCAAAGCCGCCGCCAAGATTGCTGGCCAATTGCAGCTTGCCCAATGGCCCGCCAGGCAATGAGCTTGTTGTTGCTGCCGACGTGCTCAGGTTCTGAGCATGATTACTGTGTTCACTCAGCGATGCTGCTGCAGTGACGCCGCTGCTGGAAACATGTGCCACTGTACTGGGATGAGTGCTGGAAGAGCTGCTACTGCTGCTGGCCGGCTGGCTGGAGGAGCCACTGGGTATATTGCTGCTGCTGCTTGTGGCAATGTTGCTACTGTTGTTGTGGTTGTTGTTATTGTTGCCACTATTGCTGCTGCTGCTTGTTGCGACGGCGGCAGAGGCTTCCTTGCTACTTTCCTTGTTCTTTGATGACTTGGAAGATTTCTCACGCGACGATGAGGACGATGAAGATGACGATGAGGCCGAGGAGTGAGAAAAGCTATTACTCGATGAATTGCTACCGCCATCCTTATCCTTATCCTTGCTAGAACTTGAACTGGATTGCTTGCTGGGGTTCTTACTATGCTTATCTTTGTAGCTGCTGCTCGAGCTGCTCGCCGATGACTTGGTAGTCGAATTGCTGTTGCCCATTGCACTTCCTGACACGGCCCCACTGCTGCTGTTGATTGAATTTCCGACACTTGCAGCGCAATTGCCAGAGTTGCTGCTGCTGCTGGTGTGCACAGCACCAGTGTTGCTGTTGGCAGCGCTGCTCAAGCTGCTGCCTATGGCATTATTGTTGTTGTTGTTGCTGTTGCTGTTACTGGAGCTACCCCCAGCGCCTCCTCCGCTGCTGCTGTTCCCGGGTAGAAAACCGCCTGCAGTTGATGTACTACCAGCAACGCCGCCACCGCCGCCTGGATTGGAAGAGGTTGAGGAGGAGCTTGAGGGATTGGGCAAACCTGCTGCCGTTGCACTGGAGCTGCTGCCAGACGAGGATAGCGACGATGAAGATTTTCCCGAGGCATTTGATTTGCGCTGTTTGAATGAGGATGAAACGTTGCTGCCACCACCACCGCTGCCACTTCCACTCCCACTTGCGAGATTAGATAAACCGCCACTGCTGGCACCTAATGTGCTGCTGGTTATCTTGATGCTTGTCGCCGATGTGGAGGCCGAGTTCATGGTCGAATCGATTTCCTTCTCGGGAGACGAGCACGAATCGGAGGAGGTGTCATGTTGTATGGGTTTATATGGTGGTATAGTTTTGACGTTGCCGCCCTTTTTCTGCAATGTAAATGTGAGCAAGGCTTGAGTGGAGGAGGAAACACATGTTATATCAACCTTCCATATACGAACCAATTTACTATAATGATGCTGGCAATATCCACAGTACTTAACGTTGTCCAGATAATTGCCAGCCTCCTCGCAGAGCAGGCCCAGACTCTGGGCGCAGGTAACATGAAATTGCTGCTTGCAATTGGCCTTGTTGCACTGCATGCAGGCACCGACATTAGCGCGATTCGGTTTGCCGATCTCCAGACAAATGTAGCAAGCTAAAGAAACGTGTAATTAGTGATAGGGACAAGTTCCTATTCTCCTATTCGTAACACTCACTTTTCGAGTACCGTTCCTGCGGTATTAGTGTCAATATGATGGGCTCCATGGTGGTCACATTGCCAAACCGAATCTCTGGTATGTAGAGAGCACAGACGACATGCGCCCACCCGCTGGTGTCTGTCTTCTTGAGTGCTCCGTCTCTCGATGGACAGATTGCGCATCGGACACGTGACGTACGCTCCTGCGATTCACATTTACGACAATACCAGGGTCCGGTGGGCACCGTGACAATGCCATAGCATGCCTGATGCACAGCAACCGTACAATTTTGGCCGTCACAATAGACGAGCGGGTTCTCCGGCCACCCCCGCTCGTCCGAACAAACGCAACAGCCGCCCACCATTTCCTTCATGTCGTCCAGCTTGAACTTTTTAATTTTGATCAGTTTTCTATTCAAGTTGGTGGACTGAATGGTGTCGTCGTTGCTGCTGGAGTCTAAGAACTCCAGTTTTGCATTTATTGATGAAGGAATTGCGTCTGCTTACAAACACCCACTGTAAAAAGAAAATAAAACATATTTTTAGTTACAGATCTTTAAACTTTACTTTTCTATTTCATTTACTGCCAATTTTCTTACCAAAAAAAGATTTATTTGCGGTCAATTGACACTTGCCAATAGTCAACTAACCAATTATGCAGCGATTGTGCTGAAATTTAATTAAAAAGAATAAATCACATTAGTGAAATTGTTGAATAGCAACACAAAATTAAAAAAAGAAAAAAACCAAATAAGAATTGTGTCCAATAAGCGAAACAGATTCTAAGCTCGCATAAACGATGTATCGATATTCGTATCGTTATCGATTATAGTTGTACACTGATTGCATTGCCAGGTGCCGAATGCAAGGTCATTACGGCATTCTTGAACAACAAAAACAATAACATGCGGCCGAGCCGACTAGCCCGGCTTATTTATTAAATAATACTCAACGTAAATACACAAAGTGTGAGAAGGGGACAACATGTGCGTACAATTTGCACACACATACATGCGCATGTAGGTTTTGTTTGCAAAACAAAATCATGCACGCACTCACACACACACATACACGGCTCACGCATATGTATGTACACAAGTTCTCAATGTCAAGGTATTTTGTCGTTTCTCTTCGTGTGATTGCTGTTGTTGTATTTGAATTTTATTGAGGACACACAAATTATGGCGATAAACATATCACCACAATCATCGATTCACATAAAAATACCAACAAAATTTCGATTACGTGCGCGCACCGATCACTCACATACACACACACACAAACACACGCACAGAGTCGTCTGAACGGATGGGAGCATTCCACACTGTTTTTGTTGGTTCATTGAACTTATTGGTGGCCACAAAACAAAATGTTGGTTTTCAGTTTTTGGTTTTTCTTTTCTTCTTTTTGTCTCGATGTAAACAAAACCAACGTCGAAATGAAAACTATGCACTATCTGAGAGCAGTAATGAAAGTCGCTGCTGCTGATGCAGTATAACAATTTTGTTTAGATAATTAGCACAGATAATTATGCACATGATGCATATGTGGGTCGTCGCATCTGCAGAGATTTTATGCTTGCACCAACACAATAACACACACACACAGGCATAATGCCGACAGCAGCCGCCGCCTGTCATGCGGGCTTTCATTCATGCTTCATTTGTATGTGTGTGTGTGAGTCTTTGTATGCGGGTGACTCGTTGTACCGTTATTGGGTCAAAGCGTTGCCAACTGCCGAAAACGAAGCGACTGCGACGCGCATGTTGCCAACTGCGAGCGAGAACACCGTTAACAGTGTAAGTGTAAATAAAAGAACTAAACACACACACACACGTACGCACAGCGACACCGACACACACACACATATATACACATAAAACGAGGCCGCACCGCACGCAGCTTTTGTAATGTTTACAATACGAACATGGAGCCGGGAGGGTGGGGTAGAGGCGGCAGAGCAATGCACTTTCGACGAGAACGCCTACATACAGACAGATACATACAAAGATTAGATGTAACCGCACACACACACAGAGGAAAATACATATACAAGTGTATTCATATAAGCAAAATGCCGCATTGGGGGAGGAATGTAGCGGCACTTTATATACACACACAAATACATATACATATTTTCATCACTTGGAAGATGCTTTCAAAGGGGGCTGATGGGCTGGGCAGCAAACGGAGTTGGAGCAGGGGGCAGCCAGGCAGGCAGGGGGCGGCGGAGAGGGTGGTTTGTGTTCCGCTTTCACACTTAAAGCATTGAGTTTTCAACCAGTTTTCCCACAAATATGTGTGTATACCCGAAAGCTTGAAATTATTGATTTTCTTTTCTATTTAATTTGAAATTAACTAGCAACGACGCGACGCTTTAAGACGTCATCACATTTAACTGGCGTAGGGTAAAATGAATTTTAACCCAAGACGAGAACAACAACAACAAAGACAAAACAACAACAGAAAAAACTAGTTTTGGAGAGCAAAAACAACATTAAAATACGCGCGGTCAAAGTGGTCAAGCAACGCAAAGCGGCACACGCACACACACACAACAAACACACACGCATATCACGTACACACGCACACTCACACTGAACCGTAGAAGGAATGAAAGAAATATCTGTTTTGGGAGCGGCGTTGGGCGTCTCTAAAAACTCGAAAGACTTTTCAATTTTCTTTTGATTTACTTTCTTATTGGGAAAAGTCTTGCACAGCTTGAATATATTGATTTTCTTTACCACCAACAACACTTGTCACTTTTCTTTCCAATTTGATATATCGCGCAATGTATATCTCTCGCACAGAGTTGCCAACGATTTGCGTAATTTTTATTATTGTATTGTATTTATTTTTTAGTATTTTTATTATTTTGTTTTGTTGTAACCACAAAAGCCGGACAAGCCGAATAACGATTAAGCCGAATCGCCCACGAGTTACAACGCACGCAAGTCAAATAATCAACACACGAAAAAAGGCGCTGAACATCCACCAGCAGCAGCAGCGGCAACAGCAACAACAACAACAATATTGTATGCACGAGTATTTACCTTGTAACTTGTTTGTTGTTGTTCCACTCGCACATCAACCCAACTGGATAGTACGCCTGAATGAGACAACAACACCTGCGCACACACACACTCACTGACTGACTGACTGCTGCTGTATACAAATGCAGTTTCTCTAAGTGTTTTCAACCTGCGCGACAGACATTAACTAGACTAACAACTTTAATAACGTCGTATCGAGTTAACTTAAACAACCAACAATCGTAACGTTTTCACTAGATTAACAACTTTTACAACTTTTTAGACCACTGCGACAGTGTCTAGCAATGGTATTGTTGCAAGAACAAGAAAAACAATCGATAGTTTTGATTAAATCGATATGTGTAACACAAAACGAGTTGGCAGCACTAACAATTGACGTGCAAAATCCAATTGCACAAATTTGACTGTTGTGCAATTAGAGATGTGCGTAAACTCTGTTTGTACTCGTGACTTGTTTATGACTTAAATGTATTATTCACTGAAATAATGACATGTAATTAATTGTATATAACTTTTATAATTTAAATAAGTACAGTGTTTAATTGGTTTCAATAATAATTTAATTTCTTACCTAACGCTAGTATATAAATCTTTGTAACAGTGATCTTCATAGTTATCGTTTTTGTTAAAGTATTCGCGACAAATAACAGTAGCTGTTTATCGCTCACCTCGAATTGTAACAGCTGTTGGGGAAAAATCAATTTTGCAAGTCCGTCTCTGTCCACATAGACAGATCTGAATTAAAGTAAGCGAAAAATGTCCTCCAACGCCGACTGCTTTATTGTGCTGCCTACTAATTGTGCGTCTGGCTCCTTAATACTTGGCCGTAATGCAGAGGATGCAACTGAAGTGGGCGGCGTAGGCGTGGCAACGGAAGTCTGCTACTATGATGTCAGCGACATTCTGGAGGGGAAGGTAAGACAGACAGTCTAAGACAAAGACAAGCTCAAGACAAGCGAATGACTCATCTCATTTCACATGTACTTGCTACTTGCAACATGTTGTTAGACTGATGGCGGTGCAGCTGTGGAGCCAGCTGGCGATGCCCTGCGTGTTATACTGCAGAAACCCAAGCCAGGCGTCTGGGGCGGTGACTTTGGTGCCAACGAACGCAGTGTCGCTGTCAGTCTTACCTGGAGCGCAGGTGAAGAGGAGGCAAAAGACTCTGATGCTTTGTTGGGCACAGATATTGTGCGGTAGGTTGACCTACTTGGAATACCAACATAAGTGAAGGAAATTAACAACTCCTTTCCCATTCTAGCTTGGCTCTAGCCGAATCTCAAGACGTGGACGCTGCTGTCGATCGTATTGGTGAGCTGGTGGCCAAGTACAGCAGCGACAGCAGCAAATTGAATTTCATCGTATGTGATCCAACTGCCGCCTGGCTACTGAGCAGTGCCGGCAAGGTCTGGGCTGCTGAGAAGGTGCAATCGAGCTGGCTGCGTGTGCCTAGCGGTGGCCTGGCGGTAACCACCACCATTGATAAGTCTAGTGAGGGTCTGGATGCCGAGGCCAGTTTTGCTGCTGCCCACGATGCAGAGGCGCAGCCACCCGAGGCCGATTGGTGCGGCTCCAAGCCCGGCGAGGGTGATGCCAACTATACGCAGCAGGATATGTTCGAAACACTACGGTCGGCATGCGGAGCCGAGTCACGTGCGGCCAGTGTTGCGGTGCTAAGTGCCAAGGGCAGCTCAATTTCGTGCCACTGGTTTACGGGCACCCCCAATGCTGCCGAGTCTGTGTTCAAGCCGTTTGTGTTTGCGCCCAAGCCGCGCATATCGCCACTGACTCAGGTGCAGCCAGAGGCTGAGCAGACGTTGTTGCATAGTCTCCATGCTAATCGCAAGCCGGCTGCACTGGAGCATTTGCGCAGTCTGGAGCGATCTTGTGTCGATGAGCTGAACAATTATTTTTCGCTTCAGGATCATGCCAGCGATGAGCTGGACGAGCTGCTCAAGGATTGCGTTGAAGCTGAGGTTAAATTCTATCGCTAAATCGAGAGATCAGCACAAGAAAAACATATAATGATTATATATACATATATAACTATATATATGAATATTCAACTAGCTTGCAACCACGACGAGACTCTTTTGAGTGCTCCCAATTCGACATGTGCATTTTATATAATGATGATCTATTCTTAAGTACATCGTAGTATTGGATAGGATACTCAAGTTCAGTTCAGTTTCCGTGTTCATTTAGTTCGTGTGAATTTAGCATGTTCATTATCATTATTTTATTGATTTCGTGTGATTAATTTATTTTTCTTTGTACGTGATATTTATATATTTATATCTTTGTCTCCTATATGTGCAATCTCGATCTTGATTTATTAGTATTATTCGTATTATATGCGTGACATTCCAAACCGTTTTGTTTTGGTTGCAGCCTGCAGTTTAGCAATTTATGATTTATCTAATTCTTGCATTCAAATATATATACATACTAAATATACATACATATATATAAATATATATAGCTCTCAAATAAACGCATAAAAGCTGCATTTATACAAATATCTTTAGATCAGTTTATCGTACAATTATGCTAGGCTCCCTTTCGGCCATCAGACGGACTCCACAACCAGATTGGTTTTGAATATTGTGCTGTCATTGTGCAGCGCCTCGAGCTTGGTGATTTCGAAGGCCTGATAGACCTCTCGGAAGTCCATTATATTGCGAGGCGAACTGTCCATCCAGAAGCGATCGAATTCGAAGAACAAATAGCAATATAATCGATGGAAATCCTCAACGGAACTGAAGTTCTGCTTGTGCTGTGCCACCTGATTGTAGAAGTGAGTCTTGGCGGCGCCAGTGCGTAGCAAATTGAATGCGAGGGCAGTCAGATTAATGC
Organism: Zaprionus davidi; assembly: GCA_018903715.1. NCBI lineage: Eukaryota > Metazoa > Arthropoda > Insecta > Diptera > Drosophilidae > Zaprionus > Zaprionus davidi. Next base: position 9,220,470 of record JAEIGL010000003.1, read on the forward strand.
CCACAATGGCATAGGTGTAGCCCAGTGTGGGATGCATCGAATGAAGGAGCACATGCTTGGCCGCATCGTTGTAGGCGGTGGCAAAGTACAATAGATTCTCCAGGCCCAACATACCCATGCCGCGGAAGTCTGTCTTGGGATCATCTCCCTGGAAACCGATGTCCTGCCACTGCTTGGAAATGCGTCCATCCAGCAGAGTGTCAGGCATCAGTAGCTGCCACAGTCGCAGTAGCTTCTGTTCGTGCTCCAAGTTGTCCGAATCGTAGGCCTCCGCTCGTAGTTCCTCCACTTGATGCATGAGGCGTTTGTATCCCCAGATGGTTGTCACGCAATTGCCAAAGAGTCTTCCGAAATCCGGATGTACATTGCTCTTGATGCGCTTCGCACGCGACACAACCTGAACGGCGCGGGGTGCTGCAGGGAAACGTAAGTGAATCATTAAGAGACTTGTAATTTATATTTATTTATTGCTGACTCACCGAAGTAGAGCAACTCTTTGTCCGTCGCATACGGCACTGCCTCATCCAGTTCCCGTAGGAGGGTTTTAATTTCCGGCTGCTTGGATAGCGACAGGGAACGTTCAATTTGGCGGCATCGGGATGCACCTGCTCTTGCGCCGTAGCAGATGCGCTGCAGCTCAGAGAGGCGAGTGAACACATGCAGAAACCACTTGATGAAGGGCCGAATGTAGCTCACAACAAATGGTAACATTTTATCCAATAGAAACATTTTGCGCTTTATTTTATTCTTTTCGCAATATTAATTATTAATTCTTGTTTGGCAAAACGTTGTCATGGCAACGGAAAATCTTGTCTCTTGCAAAATAATATATAAAAAAAACTTTAATTTATGATCACACGTTGTAAAAATCAGATGTTGCAATATCTTCTCATTATAATAATAACAGCACTAGTTGTTGTTGTTGTTTTTTTTTTCTTACTTATTAAAATATGCATCATGTAGTGCTGTAAAATATGCACTTAACAGCAGCTGTTGATTTGTGCGACCATTTCTAACACTGAGACCATTTAACAGCCAAAGTCAGCTGTTTGGTAATTGTTGATTGGCGCCGTGGCTAACAAAATTTATGACTGACCTTTGCTTTTGCATTTTGATGACTGAAAAAGGTTATGGAGAACGCATTGTTAGTTAACGTATATACATATAATATTAACATGTATTATAAACTATATTTACAGTGCTTTCTATCTTCAAACATAGTCTAAAATCCATATACAGGTGCTAGCGCTATAAGCTTAATGATACTATAGACTGATAAGTTTTAGCATCTTGCTAGATAGTGTAGGCTTTGGCCTAGTCCGCTGCTAGTCTCTAGTCGTAGCTATCAGAATTTTTATTATTGTACACTCAGTTACAATCAAACAGAGGAGGGCAACACACTTATTTGATTGCGTTCAGTGAGAGAGATAAGAATTCTAAATGCTCCCGGAAAACGGCAAACTTTGGCTTAAATTGCATGAGGGTGTGTGTGAAGTGAAAGTGTTTCCTAGTTTTATAGTATTTATTTTCATCATACCTATAACTAATAGTTGCTAAGAAATACATTTAATTAACGTTCTTGTTAAGCAGGTTCACCTGTAGACATAAAAACGTTTCGTGTATCTGAAAATGTAATTTAGTATTCGAAACGCGTGTCTATAATGAATATAAGTATTATAATATCAGCACATCACGACACTTGAAAAAGCTTAATAGAGCCATTATCGATTCTTAAAGTGCGCCAAATTAGATAGATACAACCATATGTATTTATTTACGTGGGTATTTCATCCCATATATTTGTTTTTTCATCGTGAATTAATTCAATTCTATTTCATTACATATAGAGATTTATTAAGAGAATTTAAAATTCTTTTATGATTACAATATCAACGTGAATTGTGCTTTTAACTTCCTGAAGTGACGAGTCTATTAAAAATAATTCAATTGCATCTCATTACTTACAGAGGCAATGAAGGCTTCGTGAGTTTTCTCATTTTCCTTATATTATAATTCCTTATAGTATGCGATTTTATTAGGCAAATTGTAACGCTCTCTTATAAATATAATATCGAACATCCTAGACTTAAAAAAAACAAGAGGATTTCAATAAAATATTTATATTTACACAATATAATACACTAAAACTAAACCATTTAAATATTAGAATAGATTTTAAAAATATATACATATATACTTTCTTTACATTTTATAATCTTTATTAAAAGAAAGTAGAAATTTATTCGGGAGTTTTACTAATTTTTATACACAGATGCTAATAATAATTAATATTGTTGTAGGAAAGTATGAGGTGCGAAGTCTTGCAAAGGCAGACTTGGAAGAGGCTCTTGATGTAAGTATCTTTATACACGAAATTGGTAAACTTGTATATTGTGCAAAAATTTCGCATGCTGTGCAAAAAAATTTTAAGATCTAGAAACGAGAGAAAAACAATATTGAGCAAGTCTCACAACGTGGCGTCGGTGGTGTAATGGTTAGCATAGTTGCCTTCCAAGCAGTTGACCCGGGTTCGATTCCCGGCCGACGCAGTTCGCTTTTTTGCAGTTTTTATTATTTTTATTAATTTTTTATTACTTCAGGTTCTGGACGCATCATTCTTTATCAATGAATCCGTTTGCAATGGCTGTGAAATCAATCTACCACAAGCTAAGCAAGCGCGCGAGGAGTTGCGTCTGTTGTGCCGCATGACTGCGCAGGATGGCGTCTCCCTGATTCTAAGGCATATAGAGAGTGGACGCATTGCGGCTGTGGCGTTCAACAAACTGCAGGTATAGTGAAAGAGCGAAAAAGATAGAAGAGTGACTCGTAACTCTTTCATTTGTTTATTATCAGTTTGCTCCGCCCGCTGGTGAGGATCCTTTCTTTGTTAAATTTCGCAAGGAGAAGACGCACAGTCCGCAGGCACAGTGCCTTATGGATTTTATGATTGACGTGGACAACATGGTCGATGCTTGTGCTGTTTACAACCTGGATTGTGTCAATGAGTTGATGTTCTTGGCCACTTTGCCGGAATATGGTCGACTGGGACTAGGTCGCACCCTCGTCGAGTTGACAATTCAACTGACACGAGAATTGGGACAAGGCCATGAATTCGAGGATGTCGCCGAAGAATTGCGTGGTAAACGTCCAAAGGCGGTCACAGCCTTATGGACATCCACTTATACCCAAAAAATTGGAGGGGCCGTGGGCTTCAAGGTGCTGAACACAGTTCCATTTAGCCGTTTCGTATACAACGGTAAACGCTTTGATGAACGTATTGATCCTCTGCATGAGTTAACCGAGCAGGTTATTTACATATTGTAAACCAAATAATGTAAAATAAATAAAAGTATAAGCAATAATGTAAAATTGTTAATATACAATAAATAGTGTGCGTTAAACAAAAAACGTAAAATAACTATAGATAAACAAATAAAAATAAATAATTTGCAATAAATAAATTGGCAAAAAGTTATACAAGTGCGTCGGCCGGGAATCGAACCCGGGTCAACTGCTTGGAAGGCAACTATGCTAACCATTACACCACCGACGCCCATGTTTGAGGCAGTCTTTTGTAAGTATTTTAACCCCACAACGAACAGTGTTGCAAGCTTTCGACACGTTAATGTTATGTTAACTTAACAGTTTCTGTTAACAGAGCTGATATCTCTTCGCAACAATTGAGCACTGTTGACGATTGAGCATTTTTCTCGCCAAAACACTGCCACTTATTGAAAGGGAACTATGGAAAAAGGTGAGAAAATACGGTGGTACTAAATTAGAAACGTAGTTAGCTCTTTCAGCTTTGTTCTATATTTTTCATTTTTCTATAAAGGATCTTTCGTTGATACAGTTCCATTTTATGTTGTGTATTTTCGGCTTTTTATTTTGACTGTATCCAATACTAGAACAGCTATTTTACCTTCTTTTTTTTAATATTTTTTTGTAACTTGTTATTGAAAGTTATTATATAAACCGCATGCTACCCTTAATTACTTTGTCGAGCGCCTTCTGACACTTAAATGGCACTACTTATAGAGCCAGGTCAACCCTTCCTACAGTTCCATTGTTGATTTCAATTTTTGCACTTTACATAAGCACTTTGAAATGGAGAAAAAATATAAAACGTTTCAAATGAGATTAAAATTTCTACACAATCCACACATACATATATACATACGCATACACAGTCCGTTCCCGAGTGTGCTCGGCCAGGCATGCACTCAAGAGGATTTCGCCAGCCTTAATACTCAGTGTCAACACTGAGGGATCAGGGCAACAGTGTGATAAGCATTACTCTCTCGCTCTGAGTTCCTAGTTCGCTTGTCTACCTCAACAATGGGTTTGGGTTTTTAATTAGAATTCGAATAAAAAAGTTGAATTGAAAATCGTTTGACAAGGCTGAGGCGCAACCCCCTTCACGCTGTGCAATTGCTTGTAATGATATAGGGACAGGGACAGCGAGAGAGAGTGAGAGAGAGAGACAGGAAGAGAGATAGCACTGCCACTGGGCTTACGTCATTGAGGCGGTTACGCTTGATTGTGCTATATGACGTGTGCATAATTCACTGCATGATATTGACTAGGGTCCTATAGCCTCCAGGTAGTGTTCAAATTATTGGTGCCCTAATTACATAGGACAAGCTTTTTATATAGTTCGGGAACTGGACAAAATTTTGGAATTAAAGCAGGTGTTCTCCAGTTAAACATAGTTTTTTATTCTACATACCATACCACTAAATTATGAATTCTTTAATTACATTAATTAATATTTAGTATACCAAACAAGGTCTTTCTGTGGTCATAGTGGTACTGTAGCTATTGTACATACATATATTATTGTTTTAAAACGGTGTATTGTCGTCTTAGTTGGTTCAGCGTTTTAAATTTTATGGATTTAATAACCTAAAGATAAGTTTAAATTTATTAAAATCAATTTTATTTGTTTAAAGATATCATATATGTATTTATGCATAATTAACTAAACAGGTTCAAAAACTAAATAAAGAAAAAATTGTAAAAAGTTATACAATGTGCGTCGGCCGGGAATCGAACCCGGGTCAACTGCTTGGAAGGCAACTATGCTAACCATTACACCACCGACGCCTATGAGTATATGAGTAAAATTTGTCTTAGAATTTGCCACGCCCCTTTTCAAACCAGTACATTATGAAAACGTAATGTAAATGGAATTCTGAAATTTAATTTATACATTTTTGATATGTACAATAATGATTTCTGATTTAAATCGTTTAAAAATATAACAATTTTTAAACAAATCTATTAAGAGGAACAGATGAAGCGGGCAGTATATGTAAATTATGCTTGATTGAAGCATTCTTACTTGTTTTTGAAACAGGTTTAGCATCGGATGACAATAAAACAACTCATAGCTCTGTTTAAAATCATACGATTTACATTGAAAATTTTCAGTATATCTTTCCTTGTCAAAGAAGAGTATAACTTACTTTTTTTAATATTCATGATCGGTATCACTAGCCGAGTCGATTAAGCCATGTCTGTCGATCTTTTTGTCTGTTGGTCTGTCAGTATGTCTGTTTATATGTATGTCAGACTATGTAAATACACCAGATATCAGCTATTATAAAAGCCAGAGACACAAAATTTGGCATGAAATTCATGAACTAATTATTATTATTATTATTGTTGCTAATCAATTCTTTAATTTCACTATTCCATTTGTAAGCAACATATAATAGATAAAATTTTCTGAATTTAACATATGTATAATTATCTTAAAATATCTAGTTCTTCTTCAAATTGCAATCCCAACGGACAATAAACATAAAAAAAATTCAAGTCACCTTAAGCTAAAAGTTCCGAGCAGACTATTTTGTTGGTTGATTCTGTAATTTAATGGCTTAACATAAATTGTTAAGATAATTCCAGATATTAAATATGTCTCTAGATCATATTTAAAAGAGCAAATGGGTCTGTACAGCAGTCTGCAAATAGTCCAACAAAGGGAACTAGAGTTACCCAATTGAAGCTTCTTATAGGCGCCCTATGGCGATACCTGTGCGGTCTTTGAATTGTGGCAAAGTGCAGTGGGATGTTAACTGATTGCCACTAGGCAACAACTTGATAAAATTGAAAACTAATTTGTTTATACAGCTGCACAAAACGAGCAGCGACGGCAATGAAAACAACAACGTAGAGAGACGGGGAAAACAATTTGTTTATCATGGGTCGCCTTGCCTTGCCTTCTCAGTGATGATGATGAGGCGCGGGAAGGAAGAAGGGCAGGCAGGCAGACAGCACAGGGAAAAAGGACAACAAACAAACTGTGCACGGGGTTCATCATCGCGGGCTCGAACCCGCCGACGAGGGGGTGAGAAGGGTAGCGATTCGAGGATTCGAGGGATCTCGCATATTTTGACACCCCTGTCGTCGTTGTTGTGTTTGTATGCCCCGCAAAATATGCAGCGTACATTTTAATGGAGCTGTTCCGAATTTCCAGAGACAATGCAAATATTTGCGTTTGTCTTTCTGGATTCGTTCGGGGCTAATGCTTAAAAATTATGCTGGTTGACAAATTTTTTAGCTGATTCTAGTTTTTGTCACTTTACTGTTGGTTCATCTCTTTGTTTGGCTGCAACAATCCATTAATTAGACTTAGTCTTAGTTGCTCTGCTCAACAGAGAGACAGAGAGAGAGAGAGAGGTAGAAAGAGATAGTCGATGTATACTTCAAGAGCAGCTGTAGTTGCTCTACCTTCCTTCCCCTTGCCACCCTCCCACCCCTCCTCGTGTGCTTAATCCCAATCGAGCTACACTTGTCGCTACACTCGTACAATAATTCCGCTTAAACGGATAAATCGGAGCGATAATCAAAAAACAATTTAATGTGTCTGCCATATGAAAATCAGCTTGAATAACTCTCGCATACCCTTTCTGCCAGCCTGCCTGCCTGACAAGCTCACACTTAATAAGCTTATGACACCCTACCCTGCAGTGCAACCCTGCGAGCAGCGCTGAAGTTTCAACTGCTCAACGCTGATTGGCTAGCGTGGCGCTTGGGTGCCGCCCCCTTTTGGCTAAATTTGCCTTTTGATGTGGCGCCGCCATTGATATGACAGACGACGTGGTTCACACACACAGTCACACTGACACACACAAAGAGAGACACAGAGACACACACATGTTTGTACGGCCAGGAATGCGGAATACGGCAGTGGCGAGCAACCCTCGTTCGTAGTGCGCTCTTATCAGACCTTCTAGATGTGTCCTGACGTGCTCCGTGCCCGGGTTCTGACGCTGTCATTCGCCCCGTAGCTGTTCGCGCGTTCGCTACCAAATCGCACTTCAATGTTGCAACAAAAGTTGGCAATGTTAAAGAACTAATCGGCCCGGGTCTGCAGAAGTATGTCATATCTGCTTTTAAATAGTGTAATATTTACCAAACGTATGTGAACTATCGTGTTTGACAGTACCACTTTGAAATAACGTGCAATTCATAGGGATATAACGTGTGCTGATTCTGCTCTGTGTGGTTATTGGATATAAATACTTGAATAAGGTAACAATGGGATTAAATATGCTATGAATACTCTGAGTATCTATGCTGTCGAAGTGTTTGTTTAAATCTACCAACCTTTAATGAAGATATAAGGAAAAGGGAGCCTAAAGATCAATGAATCTTTATATCATTTAAGGATCAGTGGGGTTTTAAAATAGTTAAGACTTAGAAAATCAATCTTTAAGCTAAGTAACTCACGTATTAGGGATTATAAAATAGTTGTTATACTCTTTCAAAGAATACGTGTATATTAAGTTTTCCTAGAAACTTGTCACGCAAGGAGACAGCGCCCACACCATACTATATATTATATACATTCATATGTATTTCTTTGATCAGCGTCAACAGGCGAGTTGAACTAGCCATGTCCGTATATCGTTCCGTATTTTACAATTGTACAATGCAAATGAGTCTGTTAAATCATGCTAACTTGTTGACACATGTTTCTTAATTATACACGCCGTATAAAAGAGTGCACAAATCGCATTGAACCAATATATTGTATAACTATCATGACGATTTTTGTATATCTAAAAATATGCAATCAACTTATAATATATTGCTCTAATTGAACCTATTACGAACCAGTAAGGAAAGCAACAGTCGCGCGACACGCGACAGTGGGATACCCTTCGACCTATGTTCCTATGTACATATGTAGGCATATACATACATATGTACATGCTTTGAAATTATTCCCGACAGATGGCGCTCGCCCGCCTCCCTTGTTGGTTTTATGTTCTTAAATAACTTGATCAGCTTAGTACACAAGAGTCTTCCTACCAAATTTGGTAACTCTAGCTTTTATAATAGCTGAGATCTGTGCGTTCACACAGACAGACGAGCAGACGGACAGACAGACAGGCATGGCTCAATCGACTCGGCTTGTGATCCTGAGCAAGAATATATATATACTTTATGGGGTCTCCCACGCCTCCTTCTGTCTGTTATATACATTTCCACAAAGTTAGTATACCCTTTTTTGACCATTCTCAATGGTCGAAGGGTATAAAAGGAAGTCAGTTTTTTATGGAATACTGTATTGTTTTTCACGATACCGTAACTAAGTTATTTTACTATAACATAACATTAATTTATACTACAATATTATTGATTGAAAAAAACCAGAAAAGTATATCCTATAACTATCATAGAAAACGCAGATGAAAACTAAGATATCAAACACTATATTCATGTTCTTTCAATTAGAATTCTAAGTTTGTATTGCACATTTTATCTTAAACGTATTTCAGTTGATGAAGAAAGAATAACTAACTATAGAGACAATTATATTTTGAGTTAGAGATTTTTTGCTGTGGGACTCTTTCCTATAGTAATCAGCATATATGACAAGAGTTTAGTAACTGATATGTTAGTATGTGTTTCCTGTGGTAAAGTTCCCTAATCCCATAACTATTGTATTGACTTGTGTTAGGGGTGTCTGATAAACTTGTCTAGCCTGATCCTTGTTATCTTATCTACAGTGTATGTTAAACATGTTTATTATTAGTGGTACAATTGAATGAGTTTTTATCGTTGCAACATGAGCCGATAAGTCAAATGATACGGAAATCTATAGAAAATCATTTTGTAAACCCTTTTACAGAGCTTTTCCCTTACTGCAGCTGCGAATCAGAAGTCAAAAGGTGCAGCACGTGCAGCACTTGTTCAACAAAGGAAACAATCAGATCGGAATAGTTTGCTTATTCGGCACGTGACCAACACGCGTCATCAATTAGGAGGGAGTTAGATCTATCGTTATGCACTTAAGTGTCCACTTGTCGCACAATTAGAAGAAAGACAACAAGAGCAACAACAAAATCAGCATTTGACAAAATGTTTTCCATGGACAATTTCGATCTGGAGGCCACCATGGCACGCCACTTCTTCGAGGGTTCTCAGGCGACAAACGCATCGAACTCCAGCTCCGAGTACTTCTTCGGAGAGGAGCACAGCTCGGAGAGTGATGACGATGACGATGCGTATAGTAGTGGTTTCAACAGCGACCAGGAGAACACCGAGAAGACGTAAGTGCCAGAAGCTGTTCCTATGCTAAACGACTTCAATTGATCTCTCTTGACTGATCTCTCCCTCTTTGTAGTCGGCGAAGTCACAAGCCGCGACGCTTGAAGTGCGCTTCCCAAATGGCCCAGCAGCGTCAGGCTGCGAATCTTCGCGAGCGACGTCGCATGCAAAGCATCAACGAGGCTTTCGAGGGGCTGCGCACCCACATACCCACGCTGCCCTATGAGAAGCGGCTGAGCAAGGTAAGCAAGGTACATACAATCGGACTGAATACGAATCACATTAATATATAAGAAAATGTATGAAACGTAGGAATATTTTGAATTAAAATCTGCATAACACCTAGTATTTCTAAATAGAAGAAAGAGAAGATAAAATTAGAAAAAATATACTAACAACAAAAATATTTAACTAGCAACCAGTATTAAATCGAATGTGGAATCAGTTTTGTAGATCTTAGCTGTAGTATAAAGTCTAATTTATATCTATATCTGGGTCTATATTCTTTTTTGTTTAAATAGTAATTAAAATCTCTTGATACACTATATTGAAAGCCTGTAAAATTTCAGAAGAAATACCTCGAACACTAATCAAGATATTATTATTATTATTTTCTTTCTTTATTGTTTTCATCGTATTATTGTACGTTTAGGATCGCTGCAATCCGACCAATTATCAAATTTTCTTCTTTCCTCTTCAAATTTCAACAAACTTGTGCTTCTACATAAATTATTAGATTGAAAATATATGAATAGTTAGAAATTAGTATCAAATAAATAATTATTCAGTATTGTAGATTATATTAACTTTATAAATTTCTATAAAAATCTCTATGTGTGCTTAAGTATAAATAAGAATCCGTTGATTTATTGACAAACTGGAAAAATTCGATTAACTTGACGAGATATTCTAATAACTTAATAATCAACGGAATTCTACTTTAGAATTTCATCATATAATTAATTGAACTTCACACAACTCGGCAAATCCTTTTTGGATTTCTTCATTAATAAGTAAAGTTCTTTGGCTGCATATCTTAAGAGATAAGGGTAACAGTTATCACTAGCGCTGGAGCAATAAACATCGATGTTTCATATGAAAACCCTCAGCAAACATCGATGATTCTCCAGCTCTAGTTATCACAATGAAATGTGCAGTTTATATTTAGTAGCTATTCATTTTTGTACACAGTACTCATAGTTGATTAGCTCACAAAACGGTACCCATTTATTTTCTTACACAAGGTGGATACACTAAAACTGGCCATTAGCTACATAACCTTTCTGAGCGAAATGGTCAAGAAGGACAAGAACGGTAACGAGCCGGGGCTGAGCTTGCAGCGTAACTACCAAAAGGAGCCGCCCAAGAAAATCATTCTGAAGGATCGCAGTAAGTTGTCAATCATGCAGCAGACATCAATCAAAATTTGCTCTGCCTGCGAGTGGGCGGTGGGCGTGGCATGGTGTGCAAACCAGGTCTATATATAATAACATAATTCAGCTGGACCAGAAGTTTATCATACATATTTAAGGTTCATTCCGGTAGATGATGATGATGACGGTGTCGGTCTTCGTGTCTGTTTTCGGGGGGTTACTCAGAGTTGCTCGGGGTGTGTAGGTTGAGGGTTTCTATGGATGGTACTGCTGCTGCTGCGTCTGCCTAAGTGTAACTAATTAGAATTTTCACACTTTCCCGTTCGCTTCGTTTTGCGGGCTTCGCGTGACTGCCAGTCAAGCAAATTGCGCATCGATCACGAAGGAGCACACGATGATGAAGAACGGTTCAATGGTGTGCTTGGTACGGCTATAGATTCTGTGGATATACGAGAGGGAAGGGGGGTGGGAATAGTTGGCACAATGGATTAGGGGTTTCCGTGCGTCAGCTCATAAAAGCGCCTTTAGTTACGGTTTTTGGGTTAATAATTTTTCTATTCAAAATGTATGACACTGCAGGCATCCCCATTGCCACAATGCATCCCGATCGATCCCAGCGAGCACATCTGCATAACTAATAGCTCTACCACTTCGTTGTTCAAAAGGGTGAAGCATTTCTGGGGTGATTTCTCTCCGCTCAATTCCCGCAGGAACTTCAGGAATTTGTTCAAGTTTTTTCAGATTTCACTGTCAAAACACACATTTTTACTGGTTGATATAGAGTTAAGGTGTAGATCGTTAGGGTTTGTATTTATTTCATTTTAAGTGATGCTCTTTTTTAGTTTTTTTTTTGGAGTCTTGTGGGAATTGTTTTGTAAAAGGTACTTAGCGATAGATTTATTTACTTAACTTCGTGCCGTTTCAAAAGATTAAACAGTTTCTGTAACTTGTTAATTTAGTAAAGATAAGTTAATCTACAGCTTATTTCTCAAACTTATTAGTTTAGTTCAAAGTGATATAAGTCCATGAAATTCTAAGAATTATATACGATCATAACCAATCAGAATCGACCTGTTTCTGCGGCAATAAGGGGAATCGTATTAGGAATCATACATATTCAAGCATAACGAAAGTTGTAATTCGTTAAAAAGTTTACACTGTTTCTAAATATTTGGTAACTTTATCTAAGTTATTCTCAATTTCTGATTATATTAAAATGTATTAGACATGTTTCTGAAGTTACTTAAAGTTTTACAGACTCAGAGAGACTTGCATTACGATCGTAATATATCATTAAACAATTAAGATTATTTCTTACACTTGGTTGTTTAGTTAATCCATCTATAAAGTTATATAAATTCATGAATGTTTTATGAATATATCGAAAAGTTATAAAAATCTAAAAATTATATACAAATACCAAATTCATTCAAAGTACTTCTTAGGTAACTATAAATGATATGACAGAATAATAAGCATTACGATCATCATCAGTGTTTTAGAAATTCTATAAGATCATGCATTTCTAAATATATGTAGTCATATGTTATATTTATAAAGATGTAAAACAGTTTCTGAAACTTGGAAGTTTAGTCATTAAAGTTATAAGAATCTTAGATCAAACTTCGGATTATATCGAAATTTATTATACAAATTTATTAAACTTACTTCTAAGGCAAATATAGATTATATGATACAATCATTTGTCAGAAATACCGTTTGGGCTTTTGGCTAAATTTGTTCTCGCTACTAAACCCAACCCGAAATCCTCGACAAAATATTGTGAAAAGAACATGTGACAGGCGGACATATAATTTGTTATGATAAAATCCAACATGACATACACCTTGCCCAACTTGCAGCTCCCACAGCACAATCAGAATGGGGAACAACAGAGAGTAGTGACAACAACAACAACAGCAACAATAGAAGCAACACAACGAGCAACAACTACAAAAACAGAACTCAATCGACATAATCATATCGTGAGAAATTCGTTACACTCGAGCAGATGTCGACTGTCGCCATTGCCATCGCCATGAGGCGAGGAGAGTTTTTGTGGGTCCTGTTAAAGGGCAACTGAGGCTAACGAAGGATAAAGTGCTGGCATGGGGGAGATAGTGACGGGGACGGGGATCTGTGGATATGTGTGTATGTGTGTATACATGTGAATGTGGGGATAGCAAAAGCGTTTTCATGCTTAACGGGCATTAAAAATGTTGAACGAAAGCGGCAAAAACAAAAATAAATAGATAAAAATCGCAAGCCCAAAAAGAATCAGAATACGGGGAAGGGAATGTGGATAGGGAATGGCTGCAAGTGGATTGTGGATTGTGGAAGGGGGACAGTCCCGCACGCGCCTGGCATATGTTCACACCAACTTGCAAGATGACAAGGGAACGAGCGCACAAGAGCACACGAGGGGAGGGGATAGAAGAGGAAAGGGAAGCGTAAAGCTCTGTGGTTAGAGAGGGTGACGGGTGGTGGGAGTGGTTGGGCTGCTGTGTGTCGCATATTTGAGCAACACCCGCATGAAGCACTCGAAAACTGCGAGTGCTACAAATTACCCAACAGCGGCAGAGATTGGAATGAGGCATTATCCTTGCTGCAAGCTGATTGGACATAGCACACACAGTCAGACTTGTCAGGGGAGGAGAAAGTGCAGAAGGAGGAGGATTCGTATTTGGGTTTTGTTTGTTCGCACAGCGGGCGGGCAGCTGCAACAACAATTGTGGAAGAACCCCTCGAACGGCAAACCCTTTTCCCTCTCCTCGATTGCTCTGCTTGTTTGCTCTGCTCCTGCTGCTGTTCCTGTTCCTGTCATCATTGTCGCATCTCTTTGTAATGTGTCCACTAATGGCGTTTGCACAGTTTCTGGCAACACTCTTAATTGACTGGGTGACTCCATATCTAATTGACTAATTTACCTTTCAGCCGGCGGCATGGCGCACTCCTTGTCCTGGTACCGCAAAGGGGATCGCTATCCGGGCAGCAAGCTATACGCACGCACATGGACACCCGACGATCCCAATGGACCAGTTCCCCAACCCCTATATGCGAGCAACAACACGGCGAAGGCTGGTGGCAACCAGAGCTCCAACAGCAACTCTAGTCAGCTCCAGAATCAGAGCAGCAATCAGAGCAGTGATGAGTTCAATGTCAGTGGTGGCGATATGGGCGATGCCGGCGCTACTGCGTCCAGCATCTTTGGCACAGGAGGCGCCACTGGGCTCTAAGATGGGAAGAAGAATAAGATGCATTTCTCAGACCGCAATTCTCTCTTAACAACTAGTCAAGCTTGCTAGTCCTATGGCGATATATAGTGGCACACCTATAATATATATATACACACACACACCAACAAACAAACCAACACATATATATTCCAATTCCTTAAAATATTAAAAACATGTTCTGTGGTATTTAATTGCTCTAAGTTTGCTCTAATATCTAAATGTTATACTTAGTGGTTTAGTTTAAAATCGAATAAACTTAAATATGAATAATTGAAACCGGAAAAAGGTTTTTTTTTAAATTTCCAGAAAAAGTGAAAGCTTGAAAACAAATTATTTCTGAGAATCAAAGAATATTTTGATTTATTAATATAAAACTGAGAGCCACTGTAGAGTTGTATACGGTACTCAATTAGTTGAAACTTAATACTAAAATTAGGTTTTTTAAAAACTGACGGATTTTGCTTATACAGCACTAAAAAGAACTTATTTCTGAGCATTAAAAAAAACTGGTATGTTTCTGTGGAAATTCATAATACATTATTTTCTCTTTAAACTTCAATGTGAATAACTGAAATTTCTCTTAAAGATTTTGATTTTACTACTTATCTTTTACAACAATACTATAATAACTAAATACTTCTGAGAATTTGGTAATATTTTAATTTTTTAATAAAAAACTAGAAATCACCTGTAGAAATTTGAAAGATAATTAATCTTAAAAAATAATTATCTTATAATTATCTTAAAAAATAAATATAAATAGCAGTTCCTTAATGGGTTTTCTTCTTAAGCAGCTTAAATATCATATTTCTGAGAAAATTATAAAATTATTGGATTAACGAAAACTGTAAAACTTCGTAAGGTGAACTTTAATATAAAATAAGTTTCATTAAACGTATTTATCCCTTTTAACAACCAAAAAAAAATATAATAACAAGAATATTTTTATTTTTAAATAGAGTACTGGACGAACTGTAGAACAGTTCCTTAATAAATAAGTATATCAATTTCAGCTAAAAGTTTACCATCATATCGGTTCCAAACATTTCATATCGTCTTAAAAATGTTTTACAATTAAGAACTGTTTTTATACGAACGGGAAACCCTCAGTATTTTTGACTACAAAATGAAAAACATACGAAATCAATTGGCAAATCATTTACAAATGTTGTAGAGCACACAAGTTCAGCATAATATCGAACCTCCTAATCACCGATCATTCGCAGTTCAAGTGACGAGGCCAACAGGCGCAATTTACAACTAAATTACGTAGTTATCAGTACAACATATTGAACACCTGGCCTCGCTTGGCCCCTGTTGTAGGTATCATTAAAAAGACAGGGACTCGAATCATATTCGAACACATTCGAACACACTATACGCCACGTACAAGTGCAGCCAGCTTCGGGGGTGGGTGCGCTTGAGTCCTGCCCGACCCGGTGTTGCAGCTAGAAAATTATTTCCGGTCTTCCGACATGCACACGCAGTCCGAGAGAAACAATAGAGAATTTTATAAAAAAACAACAGATAAAAAGAGAATGGGAATTTATTATTTTTAAGCGTTATAGTTTTGCCGCAAGCGTAGCATTTAAAAAATCATTATGACTGTCATGCACGGTGCAGTAGGAGTGATGGAGGGGGAAGGTGGTAAGGACAAACGTTAGATGGACAGCTGTCGATTCGTTTGTGTCCCTGTGACGCGTGCGTACGTTTGGTAGCACAATTTAGATGTTTATCAGCAATTAGGCTTAGCCTCAACAGGGTGTGATTGAGTGTATTGATAAATCAATTTGATCATATGTAAATTTACGCCACATTTTTGTTTTTGTTGTGTTTGTGATTTTTGTGATGATTTAATTAACTGCACAGCTGCTGTTCGTGCGGGTTGGTCACTCTAAAATTCAAATCGGATAAAAGCGCTCGCGCAGCGTTGCCATATCACGAGCTTGCTGCCAATACCGTACTTGAGCTTATTTTATGTCGTCTACCAACACTTAAGTGGCCGCCACACGCGAACTAAATGCGTTGTTTTGTTTTGTTTAAATAAAAGTTGAAATGCGTTTTGCACAAATCATTGTTGGGCCGGCAGGCAGTGGCAAGGTGAAGCATAACATATAGTCGTATTGTTCAGAATGTAATTGTCTTTGTTAGTCCACATATTGCAGTTACATGCAACAGCATGCCATGGACAGCAAGCGAAACATTCAGGTTGTTAATCTCGATCCGGCTGCAGAGCACTTTAATTATACACCGCTGGCGGATATACGAGAACTGATACACCTGGACGATGCCATGGAAGATGAAGAGCTGCACTATGGTCCAAATGGCGGTTTAATATTTTGTCTGGAGTTTCTCATTGAGAATCAGGAATGGCTGAAGGCTCAACTTTGCGGTGCGGATGATGAGCTAATGGTTGGCGAGCCCGACGATGATTACATTCTATTCGATATGCCTGGACAAATAGAGTTGTTTACACATCTCAAGATGGGCAGGCAGTTGGTTGAGTTGTTGGAGTCATGGAATTTTCGTATCTGTGTTGTTTTCTGCCTGGATTCACAGTTCATGGTAGACGGCGCCAAGTTCATATCAGGCACTATGGCAGCTCTCAGTGTGATGGCCAACATGGAGCAGCCGCATGTAAATGTACTGACCAAAGTGGATTTGTTGAGCAGTGAGGCACGCAAACAGCTGGAACTCTATTTGGAACCAGACACACACAACCTCATGGGGGAGTTAACCATTGGCACAGCCTTTGGTGAGAAATATCAAAAGCTAACTGAAGCCATTGGCGCGCTAATCGAGGATTTTAGGTGAGTAACTCGATGGAAAGATGAAGCGATATAGATTGAAATATTGAGAGCACAAAGCTAACGTTCACTCGCCGGACAGTAAGAAACCATTTGCCTTGTTTCCCTACACCAAACTTTGTGTTTATTGTGCAATAATGATGATATTTAGAGGATTAGTTTAAATAGTATTCTTCTTTGTGTATGCCGAAGTAGAAAGTTAAAAACTTTAATACTTCGCATGAGAAAGGCAAACAATCAATTTGCAGGGGCGGTGAGCGTGTCTTCCAAAACTAAAAATTACCGTTAGAAGTGTATGGTAAAGAGGAACCCTCAAACCAACTTTGGTGTCCCTAGCTTCTATAATAGCTGACATCTGTGAGTTCACATAGACGGGCATAGCTAAATCGACTGCATGGCCAAGAATATATACTTTTTGAGGTCTGCCAATCTTTCCTTTGCCTGTTATATATATTTCCACACATTTTTAAGGCTTCAACACAATAATACGGGCAGCAATCTGTTCGTAGGGGCTCTATTTTTATAAAATCCGATTAAAACAGTATTACAATTGGAATATGAAAGTAATTATTTCAACCCTTATTTTTACTTATCTCAGGCAAAGCTAATAAAGTAAAGTTCTCTGAGTTTAGGGTACCCAATTGCCTTAGCTTAAATTGTTTATTAAATTTGTTTATATACAAACATGTTTTGTATGAATATTAGATATAACATTGCATAAATGCTGCAGATGTACTTAAATCTAGAAGGCCGCCAGTTGAGTTAGTTCTTGGCTTTACGTGTCGGATGAAATGGATGCTCCATTTGCGACAAATCTGGAGGATTCTGTTCGAATGCAATGATCTCCTGCATGCCGCTATTGGCAATCTGCCATAGCTCTGGATACTCCGCCTTGAAGGTGGCATACCATTTCTGAACCAACGGGTATGGCGAGAAATCAAAGGCAATGGCCTCCAGGCAGAGTGTAGATGAAACCAGAGCAAAGTCTGCAATGGTTACATTCTCACCAGCTGCATATTTAGTGCCCAAACGTTGCAGATATGTCTCGAATACTTCCAGGGCATTTTCCACCTTCTTCAGCGACATGGCGGTACGTTCATAGTCAAAGAATATTGGTGCCATGCTGTGTGCCGAGATGGGAGCATAGTAGAAGCCCATATTAAAGCACAGTCGCTGATTGACCAATGCCCTCTCATTCGGATCTTCGGGGTAGAAAGTCGAGAGCGGCGCATACTTGTCGCACAAGTATTGCATAATAGCGATGCTCTCAGACAAATGGAAACCATCGTCGTCCAGCACGGGTATCTCCTTTTGTGGGTTCATCTATCGTTGGGATAAGGTTAAATTAAATTACTTTATCTATCATTGAAATTAGGTTAGCTCTTACCTTGGCATAGTCCTCTGTGCGGTGCTCCAGTGCACAAAAGTCCACATTAATAAGCTGGTACTGTATCTCCAGCGCCTTGAGAGTCATTCGCACGGCCAGCGAGGGGGGTCCATCAGATACGGCGTACAGCTTCATCGTGTAAATGGGTCTGCAAGTATTAGAAATATATGCAAAATAAGTTTATCAACATATGCGCTGATTGTTTGTGTATGTGTTTAATTGAACCGGTTTCGCCAGCAAACATGTTTCCAACGGCAAAAAAGTGAAAGTGAAAATATGCGTCTATTTTTGGAAACACTTGTTTTCTTATATTTTTGTTGCTTTATGTGCGTGTATTAGAAACTTTTGAATATTAATGTATTTTCCTATAAATTGCCTAGATATTGCTTTGGTATTTACCAGATTTGATTTTAAATTGACTGCGAATCTATAAAGCGCACGCTTCAAGCTCTCAAACTCAACTGACGATGTTGATCGCAAACACATAGCTCGATTTTCTTTGAATTCCACTGAAAAGTATTTTAAATTGCGGCTGGTTGAGTCGCCTATTGAATGCCCTACGCTTTCTTATTAGTTTCAAATTGTACAAAAAGAATTTCCATGAACATCTTAGGCTCGCTTTCACTACATATTGTAGTGTAACAGAAGATGAGACATGTCGACGTAGTCTACATTAATTGTATCATTTTCATTAATTTATTAAACATCTGTTCGTTTAGTTTTCTAGCTCAGCTCAAATAAATCTTTTCAATAAGTTTCTTAGAATCTTTTTTGCACTAGCTTGACTACATATAGATCAATATTTCCAATTTAGTATCAAATATTTTAACTTTCCTAACTAAAATCAAAGGAATCTAAACATTTATTTTAGTATTTCTTGCACTTACTCGATAGTTCCATATGTTTCCATGTCGGATACCTCCTCGACAACTTCGATAATGGCATCTGTATTATCTTCATCGACGGTCATAAACTGGTTACCTTCAACTGTTGTCTCCTCTCCCTCCTCTTCTACAATAACAACACTTTCATCGAATTCATGTTGCTCCACTTCCTCAATTGACTTGGGTGTGACTTCAATTGATTTGTTGCCTTCAGCTTTGATCCTTGTTGCATTTGCTGAAGTTGTCGGTGCTGTTGCACCGCCAGGACTTGTATGACTGCTGCCTGCACTGACACGTGGCTTCTTGTGGACAACAATGCCATCGGTTAGATTGGATACATTGAGACGTTCGACAGCCAAATCACCATATTCCTGTTTAATTTGATCCAGGGATTTCCCGATAAAGTGAAGGGGACGGAACTTTAATTTCTTATTGTTCTTCTTGTTGATCTCATTGAATAGTCGTCGTTTGATGTCATCCTCACTGAACGGATGACTGTGACTGTTATAGACGCGCAGAACACGTATGGATCCATCTTTTTGTGTGGCCGTAGATATGCGACTCTTGCAATTGATCTCCGGATCACGACTCTTGATGCAGACCCAATAGTTGCGTGAGATAAGGCCACGATTCTTGGCATGATAGATGTAGCCATCTACGCACAACATTTCACTGCCCTTGGCCGAGCGCAGTGTGCAGATCTTGGTCAGATCCATGTCCGAAGGCAGCGTAGTCGTCTCGCTACTCACACTGGGAATTGCCTGTGAAGTATTCGAGCGTCTCTTTCTCATATTTGTCAATTGCGGTTTGGGCGTAATGTTCTCAAAGGCATTTGGTAATATTTCTATTTTTGCACTTATATTATCGGCACCATCCTTCATGTACTCGACAATCATTGACGCAGCTGCCTTGTCGTGTTCGGGTTCCATTTTAATGCCATCAATGCCAATCACCTTCTTCATTACCACCTTACGTCGTGTTGTGGGCGACACATCCTTTAAGTCAGCGTAGCTACTGTCCCCATCGCCGGCACTGGTCACCCTTGACTGATCTGTCTCCAGCTCATCTTCGCCGTCGCCATCGCCTTCACCTTCCTCATCGTCATGACTCTCATCGAAGCCAACTTCCAGTGACTGATTCTCTGCCTTATTGTTTGCATTGCTGTTGTCTTTGTCCATTGTTGATTGAAGCTTACTTTCTTGTTTCTTCTGCTGATTTATGCGCCGCAAGATCTCCTGCAGATCGGGCTTGTGTGTGTGTTCGCCATTGATACGCAACACCAGCGGTCCATTCTCCACTGGATCCAATGTGACACGCACGTGGCAGCTTTGCTGCTTGTCTCGTCGCATTATGCACGTGAAAAACATGTGACCATTGGCCCGACTCTGCGAGTCGAAGTGGAAGAGATGCCGATCCAAGCAAAGTACTTTCCGACCCTTGGCCGATGGCAAGAATGTGAATTTGGTCAAGTCGGTTTCAGTCAAGGGATCATAATCAGGCGACGCCACATAGTTATCAATGATATCATTGGCATTGGGCCATTTGATATCGTCATCTGGACTGTGCTGCTCCTGTTCCTGCTGTTGCTGATGTTGCACAGACTCAGTCGCTGCCTCTGCATTATCCACATCCATGTATACCTCGTAGTTCTCCTCGCAATCCTCAATGATAAGCGATTCAACATCCTCGTTCTTCTGTGATTCCGTTATATGCTCGGGATCGAAATACTCCAAGTTGGGGCATTCCTGCAGCACCTCAACTGTTTGATCGTCCTCGACAAGCAGTATCTGATGCCTGGCAAACATTTGCATTAACTTGTCGGCCGAGTAATGTGGATGTATATGTGCATCGGATTCCATTACGTGCATGCGATGAGCACCCGCCAGTGTAGCTTCTGTGCAGATCTTGGCAGTACATTCAATATCTCTCTTACGCACACACGTCCAACGATACATGTCGCCTTTGTAGGACTTCCCAGCCAGATAGTACAGCTGACCATCGATGCAAACCATTACGCGACCATCACGACGTCGTAGCATATAGACCCGATCTTTGTCCTGTAGGGAATGAAATAGGTTTCGGATTATTATTACTATAAAGTTTTAGATATTAGTATTTCTTATTTCATTGGGGGGACCTGAACTGTGAACTAGTTGATATGTTGTACCCCTGTTGAGCTTAGAGCTCCTTTCCTAGTACCGTTTTTCTTAGCAAGTCCTACTCCAAGAACAAATTGCCTATACCCATAACTTCTTGAACTCCGAAGTCTTGCTGTCTCGTGCCCTTATTCAGAGTATCTGCACGTCGCACAACTCTCTATACCTAGTTTGCTAAGGTAGAGAAGGTGTTCAATGCCCTTTTAAGCTACGGTTACAATACGTTAGGGAGAGTTGTCATGCTCCGTTTTGATTAAATGTAAAAATACCAAAGGCAATTGGAACTAATACGGGTAATACTGCAAAAAATACTATAATCTTTATGGTGTCAGTAGGTCAGGTAAAGGGGTCTATATAATTATTGTATTTGTCGCACACCTCAAAGTCCAAATTAAAGGAATATTGATAGTTGTCAGCCGGCTCTTGGTTCGTCGATATCCATTCTGGTGGATTTAAACCAGCCGTGGCACGTTCAAAGAGACGTGCCCGTTTCGGTTGTGTGGTACTGTACGCATCGTTCATTTTCATATTGGAGAGACGCTTGCGCTGGGAGACTTTAGTGATTTCATGGTGACTGCAGCGTGGATGCACATGTCCCTGTATGACATCGACCACAATGTGCCTGGCTTTGTCCATGGCATTGGGCATTATGGTGGAGATGCGTGATCTGCAGGGCATCACTTTGTCCTTGCGCCGGTTGCATAGCCAACGATAGGTGTTGTTCTTGCCAATACGATCGAAATGGTATAGATAATCGTCGACGCAAAGCATATCGACGCCCTTGGCGGAGCGTACGACATAAACCTTAGATAGGTCCATGTCGTGTTCTTCCATTGTTTTGAATTCTGGGATTTACGTGGTGCGGACGTAAATTCAGCGTTTTTTAGTTACTTTGCCGTTTTGTCGGTGTGTGCCCAAAAAATGTTGAAATCGAAAATGAGTCGATTTTGCTTTTGTTGTTTCTGCTCCTTGGGATTTTTTGGGGTATTTTCGTCACACTTGTTTCACGCGCCAAATCAACTCGAATTTGCACTTAATTGCTTGGACTAAGCTCTGGGATTGTAATATTATATAAAGTAGAGCACAATATGCAATTTTAAGGTTGAGTTAATGTACACATTTTTTTTACGACGCGACGAAAAATTAGATTGCTCATTACCAGGGCTGGCAACTCTAAGTATTTTCACTGCCAGCGTTGCCACTTTTTTACATTACAGTAATCTATTTTTATTTTCGTTTTTTGTACAGCTTGGTACGATTTTTTCCACTCGATACGGAAGACGAGGAGAGCGTTGGTGATCTATTGTTGCAGATCGATAGTATTCTGCAGTACGGAGAGGATGCAGATGTACAAGTGCGAGATTTTGATGAGACGGAGGAGAATGATGAACGAGATCCGGAGATGTAATTTGTACATATTTTGTTATTTAGAATAAATACAATTAGAAAACAAATTAAATGATATAAATTGTGTTATTCATCGAGTTTCTAGTGTATTTTCTTGCTGTTGTTAGTGCTATGTAGCCCTGGTTACACGTTTTGCCAACATTCGGCGTTTTACAACACTTTATTCTGAGCTTCTTTTTTGAATGCGTAGCGTCCTAAAAAAATAATAAGACGTAGTTTTAAGGTATCAAAAGTGTAACATGCAAGAACCGGGATTTGAGGATGTTATCGCTGCGTCGACGGCAACGCAACAGGATATATCGACACGCCTTGCCGCCCTAAACCGATGGCAAGAGGAGCAAAAGCGACTGCTCGAGGAGCGTCAAAACAATCAGCGTCTAATGTTGGGACTGGAGCAGAAGAATATGTATCAAATGCTTGGACTGCTGCATAAAGATGACACACAAGATGACGAGAGTATATTGAACGAATCTTTGTCAGAGAATGAGATGAGGGAAAACGAAGAAATCGAATTGCCGAGACTGGCGGGTGTAAATAGGCAACAGCAGCAGCTGCAGGAGCAGGACGAGTACGAGATTGAAGAAGTAAATGTAGAACACTCAGATGCTGCTGCTGCTCGACCAGCAAAGCCCAAGCGTCCCTTCCTACGGCGTGGGGAAGGTTTGAAGCAGCGCTTCAAAGTAGATCCCGACAAGCTGCGCCTTGAAAATTTGCCGCGCTACAAATATGCAAATGCTCATCCACAGTTTCGCATGCCGCCGCCAGGTAGGTTAAAGAAGCGCGGCATACTAAAGAAAGCCGTTAAGCCGCTGCCGGAAGTTGCGGCAGAGTCTGCGGCGCCTTCTCCATTGTCCATAAAGGAGCAGCGTTTCCAGATGCCCCTTAGAAATGCCAAGAATCTGTGCAGCTCTACACCGGATCTCAAGTCTTCCTCAACTACCACTACCAACTCAACTATTTCACCCAAGGTGCGATTTGTAGAGCTTCAGCCGGAGGATGAGGCACACGTAAGAGGAGGACAAACTGCCGATGATGAAGAGTCTTCATGTGCACCCAGCCCCGGTGCCTTGAGTAATCTGTGCTGGGCCAAGGTGCTGGACACGCAACAAATCAAACCGCCAGTTCTGCATAGACGATCGGCTCAGATATGCGTCGAGAATGAGGACAACATAAGCATCTTTGAGCTACTGGAGCAGAAGGCGCGTGAGGGAAACATTGACATGAACTCCAGTTGTGTTCGCACATTCATGGCACGCAAGGAGCAACGTGGACCGATCGGCGATGCAGCTGACGACAGTGATCAGATTGTGGTCACTCAACAGATGCGTGAAATGCGACTTCAGCCAGAGGTGTCTGAGGTCCTAGAGGGTCAGGATGAGGACGATGATGGTAACAGTACCTTGACGTTGACTCCTCTTAAGATTCAGGCAGGCAAGACACAGGTGCGGGTTCGATTCTCTGACTCGAACGATACACATGAATATTCGGATGAGACAACGTTGCAGGATGCCACCAACGTGCAGCTCTTTGAGGAGTTTAAAGCTGCGCTCTTCCAAGCTCTCGATCAGAAAAGGACACAAGAGACAAAGGCAGCGCAGGAGCCACTCACTCAGGAGCTTCAGAGTAAGGCGAATCTGGTACGCGAACGCCTCGAGGAACTGGAGAAGGAGATCGCTACATTTAAGGAACAAAATGCGCAGTTGCTGCGCATGAAACAGCAACATGAGCTGGACAAGGCCCAATGTGCTCAGGCTCATCTGGAGGCCATGGAGCGCGTACATGATGAGAAAATACAAGCGGAGATCTACCTGCATGATGAACGCATGAAGATCGAGGAGGAGCGTCGCAAGTTTGAGCAGCAAATGCGTCTACAGAAGAGCAACGTAAACAGCAAGGAAAAGAAGGAGATTGCAGCACTGAAGCAGGAGGTAGAGGCGCTCCAGCTGCAGCTCAAGCAGAAGGATCAGACACATGTTTCAGCGCAGGCGCGACTGCGAGCTCAGCTGCGGGCACAGGAAAAAGAGCAACGCGCCTACCAAGATGAAACCGATTTGCTCCATCGTGAGAACAAGCGACTGGAGCAGGAACTGGTCAAGATAACGCGCGAGAGCAACAGCAAAATGCTGCAGGAGATCAATCGTAACATTGCGCGACTGGCGCCCAAAGTGGTGAGTGGGAGTCAAGACATATTCCAGTATAGAAGTAACTAATGATGAAACCTTTAAAGCAACAGGAACCAGCCTTGCCGAAGCCAACCAGGCATGCCGATGAGAATGGTCGACGCCACAGCAAATCTCCTGGTGAA
This sequence comes from Zaprionus davidi, assembly GCA_018903715.1. Classification (NCBI taxonomy): domain Eukaryota; kingdom Metazoa; phylum Arthropoda; class Insecta; order Diptera; family Drosophilidae; genus Zaprionus; species Zaprionus davidi. Next base: position 9,245,589 of record JAEIGL010000003.1, read on the forward strand.
CCTGTGGCGGAGAAGGCGGCTAAGCTGAGTTCAGCGTACAGCGGCCGACGCCCTCCGAGCCTCGGTCGGAGTCGCAAGAAACCTGAGCCGGAAATAAATGATAGTTACGCCTCTAGCAGCTCCTGTGATTTGGATGTGCCATTAACAAGCAGAGCTTCTGTTGCAGCTATGGCGAAGCCTATTGCTACTGCAGCCGAGAAAACTGTTGCCGAGAGCAATAACAACAACTCCACGGGCGATTTCAAGCGTGAGATTGTCAATGCCGATGGCAGTAAGGATATTTGGTATCCAAATGGCAATCTCAAGAAGATCAACGCTGATGGCATGAGTGTGCGCATGCTGTACTTCAATAAGGACATCAAGGAGACGGACATACGTGCGGGCACAGTCAAGTATTACTATGCGGAGACCAATACTTGGCATACCACATATCTGGATGGTCTTGAGATACTTGAGTTTCCCAACGGACAAACCGAGCATCGTCATAAGAACGGCACCATTGAGATACACTTTCCAAATAATACCATCAAGATTGTGGATCCCAATGATGCTGAGAAACTGGAAGAGTGGCGCTATGCAGATGGCACACATCTGGTTCAGTTGCGCAGTGGTGATAAGATATTGCATCTACCCAATGGTCAGAAGGAGATCCATACCAAACTGAACAAACGGCGGGAGTATCCCGATGGCACTGTGAAGCTCGTTTATCCCGATGGAAGTCAGGAGACACGTTACTCCAATGGGCGTGTGCGTCTTAAAGACAAGGATGGCACCCTGATAATGGACACCGACTACGCAAAGTACTGAGTTTATGTTTTAAAATATCTTAAATAATGCAATGCAATGAAATTAGTTATGTTTTCAAGAAATACAAATTGTTTAGCTTTAGTTAAAGTATCTTAACGATGTTTTAATTGAAGGAATGGATTGATAACAATAATACCATATCTACATTAATTCTCTAAGAGCTATCAGTCTCCATTCTGACACTTCTTTGCGTGCGAGCAGTAGAGACATCTTATTGTTCCATCAGCTCTGGGTCATCCACTCCCTCGGCCATCATTAGCTGCTGCTGGAAAGCCGAGGCATCCTGATTGAATAGTTTCGATGCGAACTGTACAATTTGGCGATAGGTAAATTCTGTTTTGGCACGTTGTCCCCAGCTATAAAAGATCTTTGGATCGTCAAAAGGACTGAGCTGAGAGCGCTCTCGCCTGAGATAAAGCTGTTTCACGAATGTATCTTCGATCATCTTGAGTATACTGTCGCCGAAGTAACCGTGTTCTTCGTGCACATTGACACCTAGCGTATCTAGCATACCGAAGAGCTTATCATCCTCAATCCGATTGCCACGCAGAAATATATATGTAAGAATAATGTAGAGCATTGTGTATTGAGGACGTTGCAACGCAGTTAGTTCATACGCAGATGCCATAGGAGTCTCTGCCAGGCAAATGTATCTTTTGGGAGTTCCTTCCAATAGGGTTAGTTTTATACCATAACGTTCATCGAGTAGTTTGGTAACCAGTGACATTCGCTTAGCCACTTCGTTCTTGCCATCCGCCAGTGCCATTAAATCATTTAATTTTATCGGAACTTTATTCGCAGAATGGCAAAGAATAAAATTCAAGATTGCTCGAGCTTGGACATCAATAACTGTACAATCCGCATCCTCCTGGGATTGTCTAACTTGGGATTGTGAGAGCGTTGCATTTGGACGACGTCTTGCATTGCGAGATGTGCTGGCCATGGCGAAATGTATATTTAAATTAATTTTTTGTTTTGAGCGCGTAATGCGTAAAAACTGCAGCTAAACATCCGTAGAGTTGCCAGCTTTTGACAACTCTGTGGAATAACAGCAAAATAAACTGTTAAGATCTATCGATAGGTATATCTATATTTGTTTGCAGTTGGATAACAGCAGCATAAACTGTTAAGTTCTATCGATAAATCAATGACTGTTTTATTTAAATGTTTAAAATTGAGATCATTTGTTTTATTAATTAAATAAATCAGAAAAAGGTTATGAGTATTAAATTTAGCTATACCAAAAACAAAGCTATACTGGCATATCTGCCACTGATACATTGACCATGAGAATCCTTTGTGCACTCAATTAGCTCGTTGAAATGACAAACCGTGCCAAAGCTCTTCAGAAAAGTGCAGCCTCATGGCATCTATTTCAAAGTGTATCAGGTTAATGATTTTTATTGATTATCCACCAATTGCTGTGTGTTTGGCACTATCGCAGTGCAGTTAGTTTCATTTTTCACATTCAGTCAACTGGCGCGGGGCACATAAAAAGTTTGTGTGTAAGTGCGGCGAATTCAAATTGCCGTTTCAAATTTGACTACTATTGCGAATTGGCGAGCATTGAAAATGCATTTCCATCATTTAGATAGTCGGTGCAAGTTGGTAATAATTAAAATGGCTAAAATATGCGACGTCTGGCGGTAGTAGCAGCAGCAGCAGGAAGCAAACAACTTTCAAAACTTAATACGTATGACATGCGCGGTCAATATTCGCCGCAACGCAAGCGCGACAGTCAGAGTTGCCAACGAAATTGAAATGCATTTTGTGTGTGCAGAGACACGCGCCGCAGACTGCAGACCCGTCTGCCGACTTAGGATAAACATAGTTTATTGCCTTGAAAAGTGTGTTTTAGTGAAAACTAGTTAAATACGAGTATCGAGCTGAGTACCTGCTTGCGTCTGGGATCGGCGGACGCTGTTCCGGCACACAGACTGGCGGAAGGCTGCTGTTGCCTTAATTGATTTGCCATTGAAGTGACTACGGGGCATAACACATGTGTAAATTCTAATTTAAGTGCGCCTTTTGTTCTCGCCTGCCAGCAAAAGAAACCGGCGGATTATAGAATGGCTTGTCTTATGTAGATTCAAATTTGCATATGAACTGGTGGTCTTTAAGAATTCCCATATTAAGACAGGTCATAATTATGATCATCGTTCGCCCGCAAAGTGAAATGTCAAAACGTAGAGCTGAATAGAAACTCCAACTCTTCTCGTTTTTTAGCCCCATGCATGAGTAAACAATAACAAAACTCATTGTGAACGCGCTTTGACTTTGGCTTTCTATATACAGATAAACATTTTTGCTTTCAAAACCCGCTGGGTAATGTCAACTTTGCCCAGGCACAAGTGCTCATATTTGTTGTTGTTTTTCTTGTCTTTTATGGCAAACGGACTAATTGTTGTGGACGACCACGACGACGACGACGAAGAAAATGTCGAAAAGAAAGTCAAGGTCTTTTGCAAAAGACTTCGGCAACGAACTTGCGCGTCTGGCGGTCATAAAAAATTAGCAAATGGCAACCGCAAGTCATTTAGAATTTTCATGATAAATCGCAACTCATGAGGCAAACGATCAAAGATCGCAACGGGTTTTGTTCGTATTGTTGCTTTAGCTTTAGCCATAAAACTATTAATAAACAAATGGCAAAAATTGAAATCGAAAAATTGTAAAAAACTTGTGCGAAAGTCGTGTCTGAATTGCTCTAACAGAATTAAAATATTCCGTACTGTTTCCATTTCAATCATTTCGAAAGTGAAACCAATGACAACGACTGGCAAACAATGTAAATTGTGTTGAAAACTTTATAATTTTCACATTTCAAGTAAATTTACAAGCTGCGTCTAATTGTTAGAACAACTGAGCGCCAGCTAAGCCGGCTGCTCTTGGCTCGATCTGGTTGCTTGGTTGGTTGGTTTGGTTGCGTGCCGTGCCGTGTTGTGCTTGAAAGTGGTCTACCTTCGGTTTGGCATTCTTGTCGAACGGGTGTCGAGCTCTGGCACCAGCCTCCGAGCCGGCATTTCGATTAGCTGCCGCAGCGAGAGACCTGTTTTGATTTCGCTAAATATCAATAGATTCCACAATTAACGGCGATTTTCCAAAAACCAAAAAACAAATTTACATTAATTCATCGTGTCGCGTAACGTTTATAATTACTATAACATGGCACAGTTTGATCTTAACCCGAATCTTGAATCTTGATTTGCATTTGCAAGAGGGACAAATAAATGAAAATATTATAATAAGGTTTTGGTTTAAAATGGGTTGGAATTTCATAATTCTTTATTTAAATTATTATATTCTTGCAGAGGGTTTATTAATTTTGGCTAGGAGTTTGCAGCGCACTTTAGGAGATATCTCCGCCCATGAAAAAGCCTGAGCCCTTACCTCCTTCTCTCTCGCCCTTCCCCACTGCTTGTTGCCCTAATTGAATCAACTTCGCTTTTGCTTGTTATCAAAGCTTATCAAACGTTTTGCAACGCTCAGCAACAACAATAACCACATAACAATAGCAACAATTAGCGGCAAACAAATAGATTTATGTATCGCAGTATATATCTGACAGGCGAGGGTGGGGGAGGCAGGCTCACTCGTGCATGGCAAATCGCGCATACGCACCGTGTAGACACAGTCACAGCTGCAGACGGGCTGCAGTGCTGCCGACGGGAATGCCGACTAATGCGTTCGCATTTGAGCAAACAATTACGCGCTAAGCGGATCTCAGGTATTTCCCAGCCCCTTCCCTCCGTCAAATCCCACCAGACGCCTTGGGAAACTACTCTATTCGTTTATATTAACTAAAACTGTTGCTAAATCGTCCGTCAGAGGTCGCATTTGCATCGGACTTGGCATGCAGTAATGCTTATTAATGACCAGCATAATTTCTATATTCAGATTTCATTTGATTTATACAAATGCGCAGCAAGCACTTCTGCAGTTATATCTATATATATATATGTATATATTGTATTTATATTGTTGCTGAAGGTCAACCACAGTTGATTTTCTATGTTATTCGATTCGCACAGCTTGTTTTGCCTTCAATTTTCGGTTATTTTTTACTGCTTTTACTGCTCTTGAGATTCACGATCACGATCGAAGCTATTCTAAATGCTACGCTGAGTTTTATATCCCATCGGTCTTTAAAGTGGGCCAGCAACCAGCTAAACTTCAAGCTGAAGATTATTAATTATTATAAAAAAGCAGATCTTGTTTGTGGTTGAGCATCAAGTTGACCGTTTCAGCTTGGCTGCCCCGAAATTAATGGACAACAATTACCAAGCTGTGAATACTCGTTGCATGAGTCATCAGGTTCGGGTACGTAAAAATACCCCACATTATTCTGTGTAGTACGCTGGACAAATGCTAAACAGTTGCATAAATAACGTTTTTTTCGATAATTTTTTGTGACGTTTTTCGTATCGAACTTTCGCAGTTTGTGAAGGTCGATTGCGAGCACTTTTTTGCCTTGCACATGACAAATCTGAATCACACCATTTTATACTGTGTTTAATATTCACGATCGACAACTCTGCCTTGGGCGACCATGTGAGAGATGGAAGAGCGTTAACGTATTTGCCATGCCACGATTACATCAATCTTCGCCCGCTTCCTGTGCGAAAAACTTTCACAACATTGTCGAAAAGTAGCTGCAACTTTTTTTTATAACTTTTCAATAATCATTGTAATTATGTGTCGCATTCGAGCACGCATAAATTGAGCACGGCTTTCGAGTTAAGAGTGTCGCGGTCATGGCTAAAAGGCCGCGCTGACAACATGTCAACAACCAAAATGTCAAACCACTATTTAAATGGCGCTATAAAACACAATAGAGTTTCGCTTTAGTGGGTCATTCTCTGGCAAGACAGATAACTGGAGTTATAAACAGGTGCGAGAAGCCAGATTAGAGGGCACTCGCAAGCCAGATACTGCGTGAAATCAAAAGAAAGTAGAACCAACTTTGATTTAGCTATTGAGCAGAATAAAATTATTTTAATACTGTCGGACAGTGACAGTGAACAATTAATTAATAAATATCAAGAAGAGCAAAGGAAAAGTACAAATAAAGAAATAAAATTATATACATCGCCAACTTACGTACCCAACTTATCCAAAGAACTAATGAAATCGGATTGCTGTAATAAAAAAGGTATACATAACTGTACACATTAAAGCACTATTATAATAAAACGAAATAAAATATAGATTTACTTGATATAAATAATATAATGCATAAAATAACAAGCAATGGCAAGAACGCGGATTTATGAAATGGTGTCTACGTTAACACTCACACTTCTGTGGGTACCGGGATACACAGTAATTATACTCGTATGTACTTCGGCAAATGAGGAAGCAGATATGCTGGCTATAATGGGAGCAGATAATTCAATTATAGTTCCGAAGCCATTTTGTGGCATAGGGAATAACAGTATCAAAGAACTCCTAATAACTGCGGAGATCAAGATAAGTGAAACAGAATGGAATCTAACACCAGGCTTGCAGCATTCATAGTTTCTCTTAGGCTGTTATAACCAACAGCAAAATAGAGAATTCATAAAACTAAGAAAGAACTCTCTAAGAATTCATACAGGCTTGCTCACAAGTCAACCGTCTCGGCCCGTTTGAGATATGTAATAAGAAACCTATTCGACATTAAAGAGATAAGATCATTCAGTCCAGGAAAAATACCGTCGTTGTAACTGACCTCGAACCAGTTACAATGATGTTACCAAATAAAGGTCATCAAAACATTAACCCTAGAAAAAATTTAAGTATTCTTAAGTTCTGCAGAGGTGCAGTAAATCTTATAGATTTCTATATAGATTCCCTTTTCAAATAACAATAATAAGTTGGCACGACAAAATATTAAGAACAAGCTTGGTACAACACAAATTGGATTTCAAACTTAATCACTAAAAACTGCACACTACAGTCCACAAACTAACTAAGAAAGGATTTCCCCCAATATTTAAGAAATGTATTTAAGTTATACTAGACAGTTAACCAGATTGTAATATTAATATAATATCTAAAATAAATTATCGCGATCATCAAATAATGTTTGTCAGCTTCCTCGTAATCAAAACTTCCGTTTCATAACAAATTCCTATTTGTTGTGAGTGTTTCGAATGTTAAGTTTTAGTTAGATGATATTCATGCGATTTGTTGTCGTCTCATTCGCAACCTGATACACGAACTACTATATCTAGGTGTCTGGGGATGCTCGGGCGAAAGTTGAACAATTTACTCTCTGTGATTAAAAGTTGCATGCGCTTTGAGCAGAAATCTACATAGAAACGAAGCGAACCGAAAGCCGAGTCGAAACCATTTCCACATGTTATATAAAGGCGCAAGTGAATTTTGATGAGAGGCCAAGTCGATGTACGATATACATGTGTAGTCTGTAGTCTGTCTAAGGTTTTCTCATTTCGGATGTCTTCATTTTGGTTGCACATGAAAATTTGCGCGTCAAATCACATGAGGGAGTTGGTTTTTTTTTTGTAAAACAAAACCAAACCATGAAATCAAAATGTAACCTTTTTTCACCCTCTTTCCGTGGCCCATGGCAAGCGCATTACAATAATAACAAAAGAGTCGAAAAATTAAAACATAAAAACTCCAAAATTCAAGCAGCAATAACAACAACAACAACAACTAAGGTGCGTTTCGATTCGTGTTGGTTTTCCTTATTTGATCATTAAAGTATTTAGCTAATTCGCTTTGCAATGGAGCCAAATGTTTTTTGGGGGGACTTATTACGTCAATCCAATGCGCTACTTTACGTAGTATATTGGGGCAATATCGATAGCGATTGGAATACATATTTATTATGTGTGTTTATCTTGTGCACAAATTAAGTTTTAATTGAGCCAACTCGGCGGCAAGTCGAGGCAAATGTTCGAGCTAATGTGGCCGCACCGGCTTGGTATGTGTAGCAGCTGCCACAAATGTTGTTGCTGTTGTTGTTGTTGTTGCTGCTGCTGCTGTTGTCAAAGCGGTTAAGCGACATGCCACCAAAAATGATTGACAATCACTTTATAAACAATTTCGTTGACTCGACTCGACTTGGCAACTCGGCGAGACACCCAACACATTCGCCACTCTTGTTGCTGTTGTTGTTGCTGTTGGTGTTGCTGTTGTTGCTGCTGCTTCCCCATTCAGTCAACGCCAGCAACCAGTTGCATATGAAAGTAAAAGTAAAGCAACGCAGTCGAAAACAAATGCAAGCCTCAGACTAGTATGTAATATGTATACGAGCAGACATATACACACAGACAGACACACACACACATGCAGACAGACAGACACAAACAGAGACAGACGGCAGTCTGCACATAGCTCGACATATGTACGCTATATACCACACTCCCATATAAAACAAACAAAAGCGAGGCTGAAGCAGGCACCACACACCGGTTGCGACTGCAGACAGCAAGCACACACACACACACGCAGTCCATATACGCATGTACACACACACACACATGCATTTGTATAAACGCGTATTTAGTCACTAATAAAATGCGTTCAAAAATGCCGCTGCAGAGACGCTGCTAAAATGTTAAATTTCAAAAAAATATATATAAATATATTTCATATTATAAAATTTGCCCAGTCTTGTCTCATGACATCATGGCACAATAACGTTCTGCATAAAGCTGGGAATTGCGAACAGAGCTAAACGGCATTTCTTTGAATGATCCAATGAATATTTAAAGTGACTCAAAGGTTTCGCATGTGAATGCGTTGTGAATCTTTCTGGCCTTGCCCAGTTGTGCCTGAGTGTGTGAATGATGTGTGTGTTTTGGATATACAGGTTAAAATTTATGTACAGCTCGCACTCGGATTGCCCAATTCTAAATACATTATAAAGATTATCTTGGTGTGAACTGCAAATATTTAAAGAACAGATTTATTGCTCCATTTGATGAATGCAGAATAAATGAATACCTCAACTATATTTATCATTTCTAAGATATTTTTGTGTGGTTCACATTGCCCAATTCAACATGAATATATAATTGTAAGATGATCTTGGCGCGAATTGTAAATATTTCAAATATATTTAGGGATTTACTTGATTAATGCCAAACATCTAAAGAGATGATTCTTGAAGAAATTGAATTGCAAATATTTCAAAAAGGTTTATGGATTCATAATGCTGAATTAACAAATACTCCAAAGATATATACGAGTATCACTTTTATAGTTCAGTCACTATACTATAGTTTAATATAATTAAAAGATACAGATGGGAAGTTCAAAGGGAAATATCACTTGTATGCTGCAGATACCTTTAAGACATTAAGAGATTCAATTGAATAATGTAGAACGCAGTAAAGAGATCTGTCACTTCTGTACCATTTAAAAAGGTATCCAATTATTATTTAAAATAATTTAAACATCCATTTAAATAATGCAAAATAAACAAATACTTCAAAAGAATCTATGACAGCTAAGCCATTGCAAAGAGCTTAAGTGACTCAAATGAATGCAGTTAGACAATGTAGTAGATGTATACTCCAAAAAGATTAACCAGTTTTAGTCAAACAGAAGTTTTTCAATTTTATTCGGCGTGACTCAAACTGCAGCTGACAATTTTCTTGTGGGGACCTTTTCAATTTGTATACTCATATTTTGTACAGTTTTCTTTTTGTTTCTCATTTTCTTCACTGCTCACACACAGCTTATCTCTCAAAGCCAAAGCAATTGCAGCTTGTTGCAACCTTTTTTTCCTTCTATTATTGTTCTATGCGGCAACTGCAGATAAGCTGCAAGAGCACGAAAAAAACCGCAGAGCTCACTCAGAGTGACTAACAATGGAATTGGAAATGGAAATTGGGCACTACAGTGTGCCGTGTTTGCTGCGCTGCCTTGTAATGCTGCAATACCAAAAGAGCATTTTGGAATTTTGCATTTAAAATTCGCAACCACAAATGTGAATAAAACCAACAGCAACAATAACTATAACAACAATAACAGTCAGAGACAGAGCTCGTTGCACACGTTTCTGAGTTGGGCCTTTATGGGTTCTGACTTGCGAGTTGAACTCACAATTGCGCTACAATTCTTTGACTGATCGCATTGGACCCGATTGATGCTGACGTCTGGTGGGCGCGTCTGCTCTTCACTTTGCATAGTTGGCATTTTGCAAATTTCGAGGTGCAGCTTGCAAATGATTCAATTTTGATTGTGGGAACGTAGGGCGACATTTTTGAAATTCTTTGAGATATTCCAAAAGTATGCAAAGTCTCGATATATGTATATATAATATGTACAGTCTTACAACTCTGAGTTGTAGGCGTAGTTTCATTGAGTTCATCGAATTCACTCGACATGTCGAGCTGCCTTGCCAAATTTCCACAGTCGCAGCCTTCCTTGGGACACATTCAAAAGCCCAACGACTTCTTGCACTCATACACCCACACAGACACACGCACACCCGCACAGCTTAGACACACCTGAGAGAGAGAGAGCAGATTATGTCAAGAGGGGCGCTCTCTCACCTGTTGCTCGCCGTGCTCAGCTGTTGCCGCCAGACTGACAACTCAACACAGTGCAAAGCCGAAACCAGTTAGCAGAGACTGCGACTGTGTCTCTCTCCCTCTCTCGCCAGGTCTCGTGATTGAAGTCTCGACGTGGCTGCGCCGGCGTGGTGAGTTTTTTGGCCAGCGAGCAGTTTGTCGGCGAGCCTAGCTCAGGTCTAGAGGCAGCGCGCTCAGTTGGTGGACGTGCTTCAGCCGGAGCGGTTGCTAGACAAAATAAAACAGACGCAGATCGTGTACTAAACTCATCTCTCTGTGGGAAACGTGGCCCGTGCGCTTGGCCAACTTTGGAAACTTAAAGCAGCGCATCGGTTTCAGTGCAATTCGTAATACCTACAAGTCGTTTAGTGTATGTGTTGTGTGTGTGCGCCTGTGTGTGTGTGTTCATTGGATATATGCATATCACGGTTTTCTTCTTAAGAGACGCTCAGCTAACCAACGAAATCGAGTGAAACATGCAAATAGAAAAAAGAAATAAGAAAAATTCCATTCAAAATACCAACATGAAATAAGAAATAAACAAGTTTTTCTCCCCTCTTCCTTCGTCTCTCTCTCCCTGTTTGTTTCGCTCTTTCGCTGCTTCTTTCTTGAGATTTATCACAGTTTTCTTTATGTGTTTTGCTGCCATTTCTACATAAAAGGAGTGAGAGTGAAATGTGAAATGTCAGTCGCTTTTACAATGACATCATTTGCAAAAGAAACCAGCAGCAAGTGCGATATGTGATATACGTATTTAACATATATGTTTATATATAGTATATATATTTTATATTAAATTAGCTGCTGCGAAATCTGGGCAAATGTCTTTGCATTGTTTCGACAGCTCAGCCGGCTTGCTAATTACAATCCACGCTGTAACTTGGCCAAATGGCAGCGGCATTTGAGGTTTTCTAGTTAGTCTCGCAGTCGGCCAAAGTTGCCGCAAAGAGTTGTTGCACTCGAAACCGGTTCAACAAAATAATATACATGCATTTATGCGCCTGTAATTTGGATCTAAGGTGTTCAGAGTTTGTTGTTGCTGTTGCTACTATTGCATTATTTGCAGATTGCATGCACTGCGAGTCTCTTTGCATAGTTTCCCTGGGCTCAGCATTAAGAATGACACGATGAGCAGGCAGCGAATTGGCCAACTATAAAGCTAATGACAAACAAATTCGATACGACTTGGGAAACTTGACCTAAAGCTAGTAGAACTAAAAAAACACTAAAGTATTCTTTACAAATCGAGAAATGTCATCAATTTGTAATGTACATAAGACTATCAAGTGACTTTTTTGTCTCACTAGAAAACAAATGACTTAGGCAACGAACATGACGGCTACTACATGTAAAATTTCAACACATGTTGAGCTACTTTTTACTATATCGAATTACCTTATCCGCAACTCGAAAATCAACGGAAAATACGTAATATTTAACTAAACTTAAACTTTCAACGGAAATGACAGCATTTTGAGGTTACCAAGAGCTGATAAATGTACCGCTAGAAACAACGGCAACAAAATCACACTCACTCAAAAGCCGAGCAAACACGAAACGTGCAAAAATCGACGACATTAAACAAAGCACGCTCAAATTGATTATTAACAAAAGGGAGAAGGAAAGACAGAAAGAGAGAGAGGGAGAAAGGGATAGAGAAACACAAGAAGATGAAATTGAATCTCTCAATGTGATGTTAGATAATGTTGTGGCTTTGTAATCCTCCAATAATCGCAGCTTGAATTTATTTTTTATAGTCGAAAATTAACGAAAAGTGAAAAGTTGTGAGAAAACTTTAATCAACCAAAAATTGTATCGAAAATATAAAAAAGAAACCGAAAATTTCTGTAATATAAAAAAGAAAATCAAAATAATGCAGGCGTGTAGAAAAAAAAGAGCTCCCGGCGACTCGTCGAGGAGCAGACTCTTTGTGAGTCTCAGCCTCTGTGGGCTGCTGCTGCTTGGCATTCAAATTGAGCGCGTCGCGTCTGCGCCTGCAGGCGAGGATGATGCCGCATCCCCAGTCGGCACCACGACGTTGCCAGCGATGTTGGATACAACAACCGAAGCTGCTGAGGCTTCTGCAGCCTCCACGACAACAACAACAACAACAACAACAACGACTACAACGACAGAGGCAACAATAACAACAATTGGCGTAGAACAAAGCAGCGCGTCGAGTGCGACAGAGAGTGCCGCCAAGCTGGATAGTTCAACGACTTTGGAGCCCAACAAATTGAACGCAAGCGAAGCTGGTGAGTTAGAAAATCCAAAGAACGAAAATTATAGATACGATACGACGTCGTCTAGGCGCGTTTCGAAAGCTTTTCAGACACTTTAATCTCTCTTTCTCTCTCGCTATACCTTCTCTCCCTCCCCGTCTCGATTCCCTCCGGCTCCATAATCAAATTTCGTTCTACGTTTGAGCTACCAATTAACGCCGCTCCACTCGACATCGTCGTCGTCGTCGTCGTCGGCGACGCGTGTGCCGCCGCCCTTTTTCGGTTCGATCCGTGAAACATTTTTCCATAATTATTACTCTTTTTCGCTTAAATGGAGCGCACCATCAGCGTCATTTTCTTTAGATTAATCATAGACAGAATTTTGTTTGGCATTTCTTATTGGTTTCCTGTTGAATTACTGCGTTAATTATGCGGCGCTTCAAAGTAAAATCGATGAAAGTCTTTCTGCAGACAAAAAAGAAAACCATTTTATTTTCGAGTCAAGTGAAGCATAGAAGAAAACAGTTTATTATTATGTTTGTTTTCATATTAATCTCTGAATTCAATAACAAACGAGCAAGAAGGGTATCGAAATGTCGAATGTTTTATACCCTTTCAGGTTCTTAACCCCTCCGATTGTTCCAATATTAGTTGTATATAATGTTGCAGAATTGAATTGGGGTTTTGTGTATATTCAATATTATGTCTTACTTTTATTGGCACTGATAAGCTTAGTTATATCTGAAGTCAAAACTGCTCTTTATACAAAAACCATTTCATTTCACGATTATTCCTATGGCAGCTATATGTTATAGTGATCCGATTTTGATGAAATTTTATATGCATATTATATATAAAGCAAAAGTTCGATGTAGTAAATTTGGTTACAATATCTGGACAAATAACAAAAATTGACCGATAGTTTGTATGACAGCTATATGATATAACGGTCCGATCCGACTTGTGGCGGTTTATATACATCGTGCAGCAAAAGCATGTGTGCCAAGTTTCATTAAGATAATTTTAAAACTGAGAGATTTGTTTGCGTTGCGTCCGACAGATAGACATGGCTAGATCGACTCCCTCTGCTGATGCAGATTAAGAATATATATACTTTATGGGGTCAAAGTTGTCACGTAAGTTGCGTTGCAAACTCCTGACCAAAATTATTATACCCTGCGCAGTAAAGTGAGCAACTTCAAGCAAATAATCAAAATAAATATATGAAAGATTGATCTTTTGTGGGTATATATATCCGAAATCAAAGTAGAACAAGTTGACAGAGATATTCTGAGCTGATTCTGTTAAATGTATACTCACAATAGCTGACCTTTGTCGAGTGAAAGGCCCCAGCTTCGTTCTGTGATCAATCAACTGATTTGAATTGGGTTAGAATTTGAATTGTTTGGCTCTGTAAGCACATTCTCTCTCTCTCTCGGTCTCTATCTCTGTCTGTTTTATTGTAACGAGATTCTGTTAATTTTCGGCTTAATGTCAGTTGCTCATCAAACGTGACACGTTCACGACGTCATCATTCTCACAAGAGTCTTTATAGCTTAAAGATCTCTTTCTCTCTCTCTCTCGGTTCTGCTCTTTTACCTGAAACTGCATGCCGATGTTGATGATGATGCTATCAAACCAAGAAGACTTTGGAATGAGCCACACAGACCGCACAGCTTAGACAATTGCACTAAAAACAAAAGACTTAGGAAACGAACCTGGGTTTGGTTGAGCGCCAGAGCCCCAAAATTCCATTGAAAACTTTGTATTCAGCTTTCTTATGAACTTAAATAATACGAGTACGTGGATGAGTCATGTCCTTCACCTACGTGGCAAGTGGCGACAACCGTTACACCTCTTAAATGTGTGTCATAAATGTTTGCTAAAGCAATTTGAATGAATGAATGAGTGTTTTGGGTGCCACTGCTATGCAATGTTTGGGCAGTGCCAATTAAATAAACATGCAGTAAATTAACTCTAGCCCCTACAACTTCAAAATTATCGATAAATCATGCGGATGCCAAACACACCCCCGCAATGGTTGAGGATGTCGAAAAGACCGTCTCAACCCCCATAAATGCGATTAATTAATGAATCAGACGGAAGACAAAACCACAAAATATGCTCAAAGATCGCAGCGGAAAGTGGGCAGGCCATGATGGCAATCAAATCAAAGCCATAAATGTTGTAATTATTGATAGATAGTTATTCCCCAACAGTTGAAAAACTTGTTTGTAGTACGATTGTTTAGTAGATTTGACTTTGGTTTGGTCTATTGAACTGGAATCGCACATTTCTAACGATTACTCTGCGTACTCCAATAAAAAGTCAACCTAACTAGAAACTGACAAGAAAAAGTTGTAGCAAACGTATGTCACGTTATAAATCAGGTTCTGCAACTTCAATTACTGAAACCGACAGTTTCTAGGCGGACTAGTTTCAAATATGTGTGTGTGTGTGTCAGTGGATGGATAATAAAGTTCATTGTTGAGTAAATAATGTTTTCATTGGTTGGGACACTTTAAAGCAGTTATAAATCTAATTGATTTGTTTACTTTATGAAATTAGTCTGTCAATATATTTTTAGATACTTTCTTATAAGTTTGTTTTTAAATTTACTAACTTGTTAACAATGTTGAGTCGTGGAAACTATACACAACAACTGTTGAGCTCTCGAGAGCTGCAAATGGTTTGCCATGCACGGCCAAGTGCAGTCAAAATTGCAGTTTACTAATGAGTTGGAAAATTGCAGAGCACGGCCAAAAGAGTCGAGTGTATGTAAATCATTTATGTAAATTTGCCAGTGCGGTTTCTTTCGTGCATTATGCGAAAGACTCGAAATGGGCCGCTAATTGATGGCCTTGTCGTGGTTAAGTAACCACAAGGTGGTGCTGACAATGCGCGAAACTGAAAACAAAATACTGAGAAATCCTATTAAGTGCTGGCTCCAATGCAATTCAGGGCCTGCAATCGTCATTGCTTGCCAAAAATAAATAACAATATATACTATATATAGTATAGTATATAAAATGATATTATATTTAGTGGAGGTCGGCGCTTGCACAATAAAACACATCACGAAATATTCAATTCAATATCATCATAAACACAGCCAGAGGAGGTTTCGTGCCAAGCAACGACCTCAATTACCGTTCGGGCTCATCAGTTTCTTGTATACGATTTTCGGTCACTTTCTTCGGATGGAAGTAAATAAATTGAAATTGTGAATAAGTTGTTATTATGTCGTTGATTGTCGCTGGTCCCTGGTCGGGCTTGTTTTGGGAAAAATCGAAACGCACTTGCGCATGGCAGATTTGCATATTTGAAGCACGATCTCGTGAGTTTTGAGCGGAAATTGATGGATCTGAACTCGGTGGTAAGTTCAAAGAGCTGAAGCTAAAAGCGAAAACAGCAATTAGTGTGAGACGATGAAAATGTCGCCGCTTGTGGATGTGGCAAAGAAAACGCACAATGAAATACCAAAAACAATATTCGATGCGGGTCTCCCCACTCCCCTTCCCCTCTCTAACTCTATCGTTGCACACTTCCATTTGAGACTCTGTCTACTTCCCTCTCTCTCTGTCTTGTTTATTTATCATAGTTTTGTTACTTTTAGAAATTCTGCAGAAAGACGCGGGCTAACAAGTTTGTGCCCTAAGTCATTTGTTTTGTGTGCGTCTCTTTTTCAAGGATAAACACAAAAGTTGTGTGAGAAAACGCGAAAAAATGAAAAGTATCTTTAGCAAGGGAGTGGCGAAGTGCGTGTGAATACACACACACAGTAAGACACATACATATATATGTTATTTTTGGGGTATTATTGCTGTTTCCGTCTGCGCTGCCTTTCGCTGGGGGTCCATGCTCGATTAGCTGGCAAAAATTGAGCGTCCGTTATAATGAACCGATAAGTAAAAGTAGCTTAAAAACTTTTCAACAAAAATAGCTAAAAAATGGTTAAGCCTTGAGTGGAGCAGCAGCAACAACATATTGCTGTTAATTGCTGCTTGTTTGTTGTTGCTGCCCATGTACATTGACACTTGCTTGAGCCTCAGGCTGAGCGTGAAAGTGTAGACAGCGTCAGCGTCTGTTGCAGTTAACAATTAACATTTTGACCATAAATATGACTGCATGCATTTTCGAACTGTGCGATGCAACCGTCACCGATCATAAAAAACCGATGGGCTTTGAACTTTGTGTGGGATTTTCCGTCATTGATCGCGCGCAAGCGCGAGCTCTCCGCTCTCAGCGGCTTTCTCCCATAACAGCTAATGAAAATGCATCGCCTGATCGCCTTGGATGCAACGCTAGAACTGCAACTGGTTACTGCATCCACTGGCATCTGTGGCATGTGACATCAATTGATGCAGAGCCGAATGAGCCAAGTGAAAACCCGGCCAGATACCTCCACTAGCTCTAATGGAATTTGTGTCAGGGGCGCAAGTCCAGTTCAAACAACGAGTAAATTTCAGATAATTATGACTTGTTTTAGCCAAGTGCTTTTTGATTCGATTTGCAGCTACAAAACTTGATTGGCTATTTACATATACAACACTTGTCTAGACGTGCATTTTCCTGCACAGTGCTGCGATTTTCCATTAGGTAATTTTAATTTCTCTGCTTTTTCTGTGTGCGTCAAGTAAAATGTGGCGCAAAAAGTCGACTCTAATTAATGCGATTTAATTACGAATACAATTGTGAATGTGCAGAGTGGGTACAGTGAGTGTGTGAGTGTGAGTGTGTGCAGAGTGTGTGTGGGGTGCTTATGTAATTAACTGTGTCATTGAACGGTGCACAGAATGTGGCCAGGAAGTTGATACTTAAGCAAAGAGGGGAGCAAGAACGAGACAACAAGACAGAAATGAGGTGAAACAGACTAAGGAAAACTATTAACAATGAGAAGAAGGAATATAAACGAGATCGAAGAACTAACAAGTGAAGTGGTAAGCGATGATTGCAAGTGATTGACTGTTACATACCCTGCAAGAGACAGAACACTTACATTTATACTTCTACTCTTAAGAATTAATGTATTTATATAAATATTTAAAATGATTGTAAACAGACTTGTCAACTTCACAAACCCTTTCAACAAAACATATTTAATTTTATAATTGTAATTTAATTGAAATATCTGTGAATAAATGATATGCCACTTCCTGCTGTTTACTTATTTAAATATCTATAATTATTGTTAGTTATCCAACAATATTCAAGCTAAATGCTGCAACTAACTCAACTTTGCACAGAGTACAATCAGACAAGTCAAGGTATACTTAATCCCATTCGGCTGACTAGCTTGTGCCATTCCATTGACCTTCAAACACAAATGCTGCGACAGAGCAACACTTGCAGCTCCAATTCGACATCCAATTGCTGCAAGTGATCGCTGTTCATGGCCGAGTGTGTAGTGAGCTACACGGCACATTCAGGCAAATGGATACAGATACAGATACGCAGATACGCAGATACAGCTAAGGCAACAGCTACAGCTACCGACAAGTACAGCTATCAATTGTGGCGCGTTAAGTGGCTTTTCTGTTTAGTCATAATATTTGTATTCGAGTACGTAGTATCATTTTGTTTTTTGTCTGTTGGGGTCTTTGTCTTGGCCCCGCCGTGTACGATGACACGCGCTGAAACGTGTTTTTCTTTCTTGCCTCAGCATTAGATGCGCTGCCCCTGCGCCGTACTCCCCCTTGCCTCAGTGCCCTGCCTTCCCCCTGCTCGCATTCCAAGTCAAGCTGCATTTTTCATTAGCTGCCCGGGCCCGACATGAACTTTCGAGTTGAGGCAAGTTGAAAAGGTCAAATGTTGCCTTACACGCTGCCTTTTATAGTGGAAAATAATTTTGTTTTATGGCCAAGTCAGACAACTCGTACTGCCTGCCAGAGTTTCCTTAGCCGCTGTTGTCGTTGGCATTTCTCTTTTCTTCTGTCCAATTGCCAGACATTTTTTCTCTGTCTCCTAAGCACATTTCAAGTCATTAGCTAGAATAGATAGAAAGGCAGATAAAATGCCACAAAGCTCTTGAAGTTTCGTTATCTCTTCAAGAACTCAAAAACGCGTTGAGTACTTGACTCTGTTTAGCCTACATTTGCCTGTCCTATTAAAAACCTAACGTTGCTCATAATGAGATAACGTTGAGAAGCGAAAACTTGACACACAAAACATGAAGTCTAATCAAGTTAACCTCTCTAGTTTTTGTGTACAACTTCCTCTGCATATTGTTATTCATATCTTCGACCTTTTGAAGATCACTTTCAAATTATTTTCTCGACATCTGCAAATCCCGCAACCTTCACTCCCATTTCACATGCTGTTTTAACACTCCGTTTCACAAATTAACATACTACAAATAGAAACTGACAATGTGCATTGTCATCCTCGTCACCATCCCCCAAACCGTCCTCATGCTCATCCGCTCACAGACAAAGACCACGCAATTTCAATGAACATGTAAGCGATTTTTTGAGTAAACAAAACACACACACACACAATGAACTATCCAGCATTAATTATTAGACGCCATTAACACCCGGACAAAATATGAATACATTCGAGACGAGTCGAGTGGAGTAGAGTCTCTGCCAGGTGGTTTAGCTTTCCAAATGCAAGTGGCGCGTCGCCGCATTGCGTAATACTTGTATTCCCATTCGTATTTCGTATTTGTTTATAATTTTTGAAAATGTTGTCCAAATCAAAGAGTAAAACCGGATCACAACAGCTGCGCAGGCAAATCAAATGATTTGAATGTGATACACGCACACACAGCGCACAAAGACACTGACAGACAGGCAGAGGCATGACCGTTACATTACCCGAAATCCAAAACAAATGTAAATAAAGCCATAGCTTTGCCCCTTTCCCCCTCAAGTGTTGACACTTTTGCGTATTAACGGACAAACCCACTTCGATGCTAATGGTCATTACGTAGTGCTCATTATGAGCGGTGGCGGCGAGTGGGACGCGCTTCCGGTTGGCTGAGCTAACGCTATTTCCTAATATTATCAGAAATACTACGTGAGCAAGAACTCTGCTTGGGTTGAGTGTGGATCACTTGAGAGCTTTTAACGACGCTTCGTTGTATATTTTTGATTTGAATTAAGCTTCTTTACCATTTGGATTCTTGATTTGTAACGTTATACATAATTTTAATATTCATTATCTCTCTATCTATTATATATCTGACATATTTTATAGATCTTCGATTTACTTGCATTTCGATTTCAAATGTGAGAACATCTAAAAGATTTATTTGCTTTTTAATGCAATTTACTGCAAACAAAAAAGAAAACTGAAAATGAGAAATTGTTTGAATGACGATAATGACGATAACAATTGTTTACAGCAAAAATAAATTTGTTAGCTCTAAGATTACGCTTGCATCTCGATTTTCATTGTTTAACGTCGGCGGAAGAAGGTGTGGACAAATTTAAAAACTTACTTTATCTGTGTGCAGTAATAAGACATAATGTCATAAAATTTGGAACTTCTAGTTTCTATAGTCTCTAAGATATAGGCGTTCATACAGACAAGTAAGGCGATATCAGCAGTGGAGGCGTTACTAGAATATAGAGGGAGATGCCTCTTTCAGCCTGTTACATACATTTTCATTTATATACCCCATACCCATATGCATAGTGGGTATAAAGAGTTTATCTTTTATGCAGAATTCCCCCAAGAGTTCCATTTAATGATGAACTACTGTAGTGCTGTGTTATGTTGTTGCTGTGCTACTGGCATGACAAGCAAGACATCCGGTTGGCATGCGGCGCATGGTGATAGCTTGTCAATTCTAAGCACATCGTTTGTGAACCTCTCTTATAGTACCAGACCTCTATGGACCTCTTTAGACCCCTTTGAGACCTCTCTGAGTAACTGCTTGCACCGCTGTCTGTTTGTTTAGAGCCGCAAAACGTGCGACGAATGAAAAAACCGCAAATGAGTCTCAACACCAATGCCGACAATGTTTTGCATTTTGCATTTCTGCATAAGTTGGCATAGTTGCAAGCAGTTGTTGTTGTTGTTGTTGAGGTTGTAGGTGATGTTGTTGTTGTTATTGCCGTCTTGATGTGGGCGTATCATATGCATAATACAGCAGCCCGCAGAGATGGCAGCAGCCATTGTCATATATCATAATCAAGCGGCTGACCGAACGGTTTAGCTCTGGCCGTCTCATAAACAAGGCTGAGGCCGACAACCGACGAAGAAAAAAAAAAGTAGGGAGAACCCATTTGACATGGCCGACAAACTAGTCAAGTTCGTTGCCTGAGTCTTTTGTATGCAGCCAAATCGAAACAAACGCGATGCAAATGGAACAAACTTTCCAGAGCAGACCACCCCAGCGTGCTGCATCTGCATACACACACACTTACATATGTATATGTGTATGTGTGTATACATATTTGATGTATGAAAACACTCGAGTGGAGCAAGCTCGGCTAACGAGTGCGAGTGAAAAATGAAAATCAATGACAGTAAAAGACAAATTGTGCTGCAAGTCGAAATGGACAAAACAAAGGAGCAGAAAAAAAAACGAGACGAGGCACTGCAACTGCATTATAAACGGCTAACCGTGACAATAGCAGCAGCAGCAGTTGCAGCGACGCCAGCAGCAGCAGCAGCAGCAGTAAAATCTACAGGCAGCATAACGAACTGAAATTCAAGGTTCAAGTCAGTAACCCTAGCGCAAGTTCTCTCAGGAAGAGCCACAATAAAAGCAGCGTCTGGGGACTAAGGCATAAACACACAGACACACCTATACACACACACAGACAGCGAGAGGAACATGCTGCCAGACTAGGCCCTCTGTCTGGGCTAACGAACTGTGCCCCGACTGGGTTCTTCTTCTCTCTTCTACAAGTATTTTTTAGCGCTAAATTGGCGTTCGTTGCATGTGGAACCGAGATACTTGCAGCAGTTGTTGTTGTTGTTGTTGTTGTGTTTTTGTTGTTGCTCCCGCTGCAGCGACGACAACTGCGCCGCCTTTATGCTTATTACCACGCATGCATAACAGATTCAACCAGAGCCAGCCTGTGCCTAGCCACACTCGGACTTGTAACTCTCCAGCGCCGTCTCCATCTCCAACTGCAACTCCCTCTTCAACTTCAGCTTCATCTTCGTCAGGCCGAGACCCTCGACTCGCCCCCACGGGGTGCCACATTTGCAGTGCGCCCGTCAAGTTGACTTGCGGCTGTTTTCGCTTCACTTCTCGGGTTTTTCCTCTTTCTTTCTCTGTCATGACTCAGCGCAGGCCATTGCAATGCAGAACCCATTGCCGTAGTAGTTGACGGAGTAGTTGCCGGCCAAAGGTTGAAGGAACTGTAAAAGGGAGCACTATGAAAAATGCATTCTGTAAGAGTTGCAATTCGTTCAGCTAGCTGAGCAGTTAATCAATGGTTACCCCAACAAAGCTGGCCAGATACATACATTTTCATTTAGAACTGTAGAAAGAAGAGAGAGAAAATATTCAATATATAAAAATGCATGATATATAAATATTTATCAGTGTATAAGCAATGGCAATAAATTTAAAAAAAGAGAGAATTTTAATTGCAATTTTGGTTTAAATTCGTTGAAATTGTTGGGCATCTGTATGCACTGTATATATGTTATATATGATATTATTATTATTGAATTCTACATATGCATATATATGTGTGTGCATGGGAAACTGTTTGTCCAGGCAGCAACCTGTTGAATTACACAAAACGACAATTAATTGATTTGTTTACTCAGCTCTCGTCCCTCTTCTAATTGCTCTACTAATTGCAGTAATTAGTTTCCCGCTCAGATACCTTCCTCTAGTACTCCAGCTACAATTAATGAATTAACCTTTTTTAATTCAAGTCGGTCGTCTGTTATCTGTTAGACCCACT
The DNA here is from genome assembly GCA_018903715.1 of Zaprionus davidi. NCBI lineage: Eukaryota > Metazoa > Arthropoda > Insecta > Diptera > Drosophilidae > Zaprionus > Zaprionus davidi. Next base: position 9,268,026 of record JAEIGL010000003.1, read on the forward strand.
GTGGCAAGAGTAAGTCAAGTGCTTGACCGTTGTTATTCTTCTTAGTCTACCCAGACATAATACAAGTTGAAGAGCCATCGCTAAAGTCATCATTTATTTATGACATGAGCTTTGCGCCCCGAAACTATGCCCGAAAATAAACGTAATTATATAACAGCGAAGGGAACGAAGAGTAGAACCAGTTGGCAAGGCATCGACAACAGCAACAACAAAGCCAGAGAATAACAACCTACCCGAGTCAGAGTTCCCGTCGTTGGCGTCTCTTCTAAGCGCGTTAAAGCAAAGCGAAGAAGAGACTGCGATAAACCAAAGACAAGACCAACGAAAAAAAGTATTCACAAAAACCACGAGAAAAAGAAAACAAAACAATATCTGAAAAGATGAGGCTGCTTGATATTTTGGCATCACTGGGCTTGTCCCTCGTACGCCGATCCAAGTGCTTCCAAGAATGGCGGACCAGGCCCCGATGATTCAGTCTGCTCCGTCGCAGCTTAATGAATACCTTGGCGATTCTGCAGAACTGATGCTGCGTCTACACTGTGCGAGAAGAGAACAGAAATTACGAGTACGTTTCAATGATGGCGTTGCAAATGCGATGCTGCCAATGATGATGCGACGCGTGAGATATTTCCAATACGAATAGTTTATCTTGATTGTTTTTTTTTCTTTTTTCTTCGGTTTCCGCTAAGTTGCGCAAAAATTCCGGTACCGTAAATGTGGGCCAGCTTAGGCGCGAATAGACACAGAATCGGCTTACAGTTTGTTTACCTCACTCAACTGAACTCAATGTCAAACTGTTTAGTTGTCTGTGGAATTCTACCTAAGGGAAAGAGTTTGTTGAAATATTCCTCTATAACTGTAGGTGGTGGGCTTAGAGCCCAAAGAACGATATGAAATGATAGAGATAAGCTGGAAAATATAAGCAGCAACATGACAGCTATTATATATGTGTGTTATATAAAGTTGTGCTGACTTTGGTACCAAGAATTCACAGTAAAATGATTCATGGGTATAACAAATAAACAAAATATAATTTAACTAGGAAATTGGTTGATTTATGACAAGGTTACGATATTAAGACGAAATTGTCTAGAAATATTCGACTACAACTTTAGTTGGTTGGTTTAAGGTACAAAGAACGCAATAAGAGAAGCTGTGCAATTGAATAAGGCATACAGAAGGTACTTCGTATGATACATAAAGTTGTCTGACTTTGGTATAGTGAAAAGTATGATGTATTCGTAGAAAAATGATTTGAAAATAAAACAAAATATAATTTCGTTAACAAAACTATTGATTTATGCAGTAAGACTATGAGGATTATTAGATTAAATTTATGATAGCATTAGTATTATTTGTTAGCGGAGATGTAAGGCAACCTAGCAGATCTATTATACCCTCAGATGAGCTTCGATTTCCCTATCCACTGCAGTTATTCTAAGGAAATCCATCGTTAACCTCGAGAAAGTGCTTGCCACACTTTGTCAAATAGCCAATACCAGAGATACTCTGCCGAGTTCTAACTTGCAGAACCTGTAGAGCTCATTAGTCAATATTCTTAGTTTGTTAAGGGGTGCTCTTAGCCTACAGTAACCCTTAAGTAACTCCGTGCGAATTCTCTCTGGATTCTTACTCAGCTTTATTATCTGCTTATGTCACTTTTGGTTACAGCAACCTGAAAAAGACTCCGATTGCCACAAGCCTAGTGGTCGTTTCCAGTCTAATTATGATAATAAATTTCATATACGAGTATCATTATAGTAGTAGTCTACTTATCCTTAACTTAACTTATATTTATAAGCTGAAATATGTCGTACGTATAGATCTTGGAAACATAAGAACAGTCTAGGGCATTTTTAATAGTTCTTCATATTTTAAACCTTTGAAAATGTTATGATAGTACAAAAAGTGCCTTTAATCCTAATTGATAACAATATTTTAATTTCCCTAAACAATTCGCTTGTCTTTTGCAGAGATCACAACAACACCAATTGCCACCATCGAGAGTAGCAGCAGCAGCAGCAGCAACGCCAGCATTCCTGCCCAGGAGGAGACCACGTTGCGCTCCACGAGCATTGAACCGATCACCTCAACGGAGCCAACAACAACTCCACGACTGGAGACATATGCAGCTGACGCTCAACCGGCTGTGGCACTGCAGACGGAGACAGATCAGACCCACATACAGCACATTCCACTGCGGGATGAGCATGCGGAGAATGTTGGAGGCGATGCGACCACCGAGCAGCAACAGTTGCAGGAACAGCAGCAACTGCAACACCAGCAGCAGCAGAACGAACTGCTCAACCAAATCTCCAATGAGAGCGACGATGCCGATGCCAAGGATTTGAATAATTTTCGACATCCGGCGACTCTGATCACGGCCAGCAACAGCGAGGAGAACGAGTCGAGCAACGGCGAGAATGAAAGTGATAGCGACAAGTTCAGCGTCACAGAGGTAGGGGCTGCCTCATCATCAGCAAGCACAACTCCAGCAACAACGACAACAACAACGACAACAACAACTGTTGCAGCAACAACAAATGAGTCAGAAGATCCCTATCATGTGCATATACTGTCCGAGAATCATGATCGCCTGGCCGAGCATGCCGATTATCAAATGCTCTCGAGCAGCACCGAAGAGGCCGAGCCAGCCACAACAACAGCAACAACAACGACAACCAGTACAACAACTGAGTCGATTGGTGGCATCATTGTCAGTGCGGAGAACAAGCCAACGGCCGAGCCAGAGACGACATCAACGTCCCGCGCACGCGCCATGCATATGAATGAACCTGTCAAGGAGACGGAGACGGAGACGGCAACCGAGGTGGAGGCAGAGGCAGAGGCAACCACTGTGTTGCCGCCACAGGGCGCCGCGGAGGAAGCGGGTGCGGTGATTAACATTGTCGAAGGAAAGCATGTGCTGCCGCACAGCTACAGCGAGGACGAAACCAGCTCAAGCTCAAGTTCAACAACAACTACAACAACAACTGAGGCTGCAACAACAACGACAACAACAACAACCGATTCGCCATTTGTTGCATTTGCTGGCGAGGGTCGCTCGGCAGGCAGCGATGAGGATGCAGCTGAGCTGCTGCTCCATCACAATGCCAGCATGCATCATCAGGCTCTAATGGATCTCAGTGATGTCAGCATGGACGAGGAGCGCACTGAGACAATTACAACGACAACAACAGTTGCAGCACCAATCCCAACCACAGCAACAACGAGTACAAGCTCAACGACAGCACAACCGGATGCGGAAGTGCCGAAAATTGTGGAAATCACTGCGAGCGGAGATACCATGCACCGTGAGTGCTTGGCCAACGACAAGAGCTACAAGGTGAGTGCAGAAGGTAGTAGGCACGAGGGGCTATGTAGAAGGGGAGAGGGAATACTTATGCAGCTTGCCTATATTGATTACTTTTTCAATCTGTCACCCGTTGCCCACACCCAGTTGATGTGATTCTCCACTGACACGTGTTGGCATTTATATCTATAGTGATACCCTTTGTCTCTCTATCTCTGAAAGAGTGTATATTCATTTTGGCTAGAGGTTTGTAAGGCTATAATGCCAAATGTACTTAGACCTATCAGATCTATTGTACCTCTTTTGCGCTTATTACTTTAATATCAGCCCAGTTTTCCTTATAAATTATAGTATTGTCCTTATCTCTACAGTTTTAAGAAGGTGCTTGGTTCTTAACTGATGAATAATATATATTACACATGAGATAAATTAGACAGATATACGAGTATCGTAGTTATATTCCAAGATATTGCTTACAATATAATATATAACAATATTATATATATGTTTTATATTACATATAAATATATATTGTTTTTCAGATATTTTCCACCATATAAACTTAGCACATCTAGTTTACTGCATTTAAAAGAATATTTTAAAGTTGTCTTACCTTTTCTGCTTGACTATCTGTCCAATCTAGTCTATCAACTCTTAAGTAATCTTAAAAAAACGTAAATACATTGAAATAAGAGAGATTAGAATAATAAATCGTAGATATTTTTCAAGATATTGCAATTAAACTCAGCACATCTCATGTACACAGAGAGAGAGAGAGAGAGAAAATGCAATTCTTTAGCTTTACATCGATAACTATCAGCATAAATATTTGCGCATAAGGGGTATAAAGTGTTTTGGTACAAACGAGATAAAAAATAAGAATAAAAGTGATAAAAAGTGTTAGGCTCTGAAGGCAATATACTATGTAGGGTATAAGCAGTTCGGCATGTGCAAAGTTACCTTTCTTCTTGCCTTACAGTATGTGGTGTAGTCGCCCCCGTTTTTGGTCGAAATCTTTGGCACTTCCTGGCACGCAACTGCACAATCGGGCGCCTCGCCGCCTCTCGTAACGTTTATTGCATAATTCGCAACGAGTTTTTGGGGCCACTCATAAAAACAAAACCGGTCAACAGCAATGTGGCAGCAGCTCTCCAAGTTTGTCGCCGCAGCTGTAGCGGCTGCAACAGTTGCCGTTTTGCACTCGAAAATATTTTTCGGTGCACTTTTCCCTCAGCTTGGCTTGTCTTGTCTTTCCATTTCGCGGTTGGGCTGAGCAATTATGCAAATATTTGCTCGAAAAGGAAAAATGCCAGCAAATTGCTGGGCTGTGATTGACGACGCTGTGTTGCCGCGTGTTGCAGTTGTCATTGCAGCCTCATAATCAGGCCACGCCCCCCCGCAACTGCCCTTCTGCTGTGTGTCAATCTCTTGGCAATTTGCAATTGTTGCTCGTAGAATCGGTCCGAGCTCTGGCCCTCGGTGCAGGCCTGATTATCTATCATCTAATTAACGACTGCGTCTAATTTCCATAAATTGCTACACGCCTTTCGGCGCGTTGTCTGTTTGTCTGTCCGAGTGTGACGTGTTCATCAGACGTTGCACCCGTGCCACCACAACCACAGGCAGTTTTGTGCGAGTCACGTAGCTTACCTGCAAATGGACTGCAGTCGCAGCAGCAGCAGCAGCGGCAGCAGCAACGCCTCCGGCTGGCACTACTGACCAACCCATACAGCTGTGCCTTGTCTGGTTGTTGTTGTGTAGTTGTGTTGTTGTTGTTGCTGTTGTTGTGCTGTACTTGTTGCTGGCGATATTGCTTTGAGTAGCTGCCTTTGTTCATTGAGCCTGGTGTTGATTTTGTTTTAATTAAACGGTCGCTTGTGCTGTGGTTACTCTACTTAGTTTAGGGTATATTGATTGTGTTGGCAGTGAAGGAGTTAATCCCTAATGCTAAGTTATGATTTAAGTATGCGGCATAATCACTGCAAGTTTTTGCATGTTTTTCCAGACGTTTAGGTTAGGTCGAACCTTAAATGTGATAAGCACTTTTTGACTTCGAATTCGGATTTGGCAGGTCAAACAACATATAGTAACACATATCGCAGGACCCGATCGTTACCCTTCACTATTTTGAGGTTCTAAAAAATATTTTTCGATGTAAAATTTTGAGGTTAAGTCGAAACTCAGACGTGATTTTAGCCGATGCGGGTTTTGATGATCAAAATACATGATTATACATATATCGCATGCCCAGATCAGGTTTAAATATATATTGGGGATATTCAAAAGTAAAATTTTTTGTTTTTTGAGGTTAAGATGAAATCCAGACATTTATACCAAATTCTTACCCCCGATTTGGATTCAGCGAACCATATCCAGATCATTACACTTTTTGTTTGTACTTTACAGAGTATCTACCCGTTAAGCAGTGCAAAAGTTTCAACTTTATTCTTTACATTGTTTTGAGTTTTTTTCTGCACGATGCCGCAACAATTTTTTAGAGTATTTTCAATGCAATGCACCCATATTTCAATTTAGTTATTAAGTTTTTTTCTTTTTTTCTATAAATGTTTTTAATTGTTTTTCTTGTTGCTGTACTTTTCATAATCGAGTTTGCGGCACGCTTCGATATGAAATAATTTTTGCTTTCACTTTTAATGAATTGTTGGCCAGCTCAGCTCAGCACCCTCCCCGCCCCCGGTACGACCCGTCCTGCTCCGCAATCCCCTTTTGGCATTTATGATTTCGTGCTCAGTTATTTCTTATAAATGGCTCGATCGATCGATCGACAACGGACACGTGCAACATGCCAGCGTCGTGCTGCAGTCCATGCCACATGCCGCACATACCTTGGGCAACACAATGCTCTGCACAGTTTTGTGGTTTAGTGTGCCATAGTCGGTTAATAATCGCCATAGTTTTATGAGCTTCGAGATTTAGGGTTCTCAGGAAGCGCTTTAAAACGAGCTCTTGCTAGACACCCATTAAAATGTCGTGAATAGGGCGTGAAAAGCCGCACGTATGAGCCATGTAATGCGTGCTCATTTAACATGGATATTAGAGAGACCTTTTGAGCTCTGAGCGGCCTACGTAAAGTTTTAATTAAAATGAACAAAAGACCTAAAGGTGGTTCCTGTAACCGCTCTGTAAGACAAGTCGAGAGACTCAAGCAACTTGATTCGAATCTTTTCCCCTATAATTCGCAACTACTGCGCGTGGGATGGAAGCCCGTTTAGTCCGACGCTGCGATATATTTGGTTATTGGTACACTCAGACAAGAGTCAGACGAGACTCAGACGAGACTCAGACAAGACTCAGACCAGACCTAGACGCGAATCAGACTTGTATTCAGACTCGTCTCAGACTTGGATGCAGTCTCTAACTGAGTGTCAATTATCATTTCTCTCAGAGTCATACGCGGTTTCATCTTTGACTCAGACTCGTCCGCTCGCCTTGAACTATTTATTTTTGAATGCATCTCTAATTTAGTTAGGCTCTTGCTTAGTCCTTATTTGCAATTCAGTCTCTACCTATAACGAAAACTGTGCATAGAAAATGTTTTCAATTTTACTTGAAGCTCAGATTCATAATTCTTATTCAGTCCCCTATTCAGTCTTGTATTCATTCTCTTGTTCACTCTTGTGTACTCAGTCTTGACTTCATCTCATACTCAGTCTCAGCTCAATCTCGTGCTTAGTTCGATTTCATTTCGACTAAGACTCGTACTCAGTCTTCACTCCATCTGTAACTCAGTCTCTAGATTCCGATTAAGGTTCAACGCTAAGTTCGATTGCATCCCGTACTCAGTATCTACCTCTTAACTCAGTTACAGCTTTCAGGAAATGTTTTCGATTATAATTGAATTTTAGACTCGTACGTTTTTGTCCTAGACTCGTATTCAGTCTCTACTTCATTTCTACAATTCGTACTCGGTCTCGACTCCAACCCGTACTCAATCTCGACTCCATCTCGTACTCATTCTCGACTCAAACTCGACTCGATATCGCACTCAATCTCGCACTCAACTTCTTGGATTTGTTTATCTTAAGCTGAGCTTTAGTGCTGATTCTGATTTAGATTCAACGCCGACTCGAAGCAGGAAATGTTTTCGATTTTACTTGAGTACTTGAGCGTGTACGGCAAGCCGTCGTCAAGTGATCAAATGATTGATGAGTTGGCGGCGCAAATTGACGCAATCTGCGCGTAAATAAGCCTCGCTCTGCTTTTCACATCATATTTTCAACGGGCAATACCATTTGCTGAACCGGCACACTGGATTCATTGTCATTACCCATTACCCATTGTCAATTGGGTCGCAATTCTTAACGTTCATTGTCGAGAATCTGGTGAAGGGAAAGCTAAAGTCATTCCACTGAGTAACTGGAACTCGTTTCTGGCCAATTAATGCCGCAGTTTACCTTTATATTTATCTATATATCTATATGAAGTAATTTCATTTGTTATTTATAAATTTATATCTATCTAAATATTTCTCTATATGAATGAAGTAATTTCATTTGTTATTTATAAATTTAATTACAAGTTTCAGTGCGGTTTTACCAGTTGCAAATTGGAAAGATTTTCGTGTGAAATTTATTGCAAATACGCATGCAACACGCATTTAAACTGATTTCATAATCGAAAGACTAAAGATGGTATTTGGAATTAACATTTTCAACAGTCTATCATGAGTTTCCTCTATGGAAAGGTTTATTCAACCTGATGAAATGATTGAAATTGCTGCAAGTGAAATAAATTATTGTTATTATATGAAAGTTATAAGTTTACTACAGATTAAATGCATATTGAAATTATAGATAAAGATGTATATTATATACATATATATAATATATAGTAATATATATCTAACAATTTGCTTCCTTTACTTCTCTTGCAGCATGGCGAGAGCATGGAACGTGACTGCGATGAGCGTTGCACGTGCAATCGTGGTGAATGGATTTGTGAGCCGCGTTGCAAGGGTGCCAGCTACCCACGTGGCAGCCAGCGCACCATGGCCAATCCACACTGCCATGAGCGTGTTGTGGAGGAGGATGAATGCTGCAGGATCATGGAGTGCGATGAGCCACTGCTGGAGCCCAGTGTGGCCACATCGGACACAGAGATGGGAACTGTTGCCAACAGCGAGCAGAGCGAAGGTGAGTCGAAGTCAGACAGTTGCAGTGAGATTGAGAGAGAGAGAGGGGGTGCAGATAGGAAGAGCGGACAAGTGAGATAGAGGGGGTAGAGAAATAGAGAGAGAGAGAGAGAGACAGAGAGTGCTTTATTGCCTTCGTTCCATGCTTTAACGCCGTGTTTTCTGTGCATTCCATATCAACCTCACGTGCATCTCACCTACATGTGCACCCACACACACACACACGCACACACTTGCTCGTACCATACGCATACCCATTCGGCCGCCACAGGGAGCACCGCCAAACCAAATTGTCACTACCAGGGCGGCGTCTACAAGTTCCGTGAACGCAAGGAGATCGGCTGCGAACAGATCTGTCACTGCGAAGAGGCGGGTGTGATGAACTGCCGGCCACGCTGCCCCGAGCGGAATCATACGCGTGCCGACAAGTGTGTCTATGTGAAGGATCCCAAGGATGTGTGCTGCCAGCTGGAACTGTGCGATGTCACGCTGGATGATCACGAGCAACAGCAACCATTGGCGCCCATACTGCATAGTGGTGGCCAGAACAGCATTGGTGAGGATCCTGAGCAGCAGCAGCAGCAGGAGCGCAGCTATGGCCTGGAGCCACAGGCACGCGATGCTGGCGCTGTGACGCCGTCGACGTGCAACTTTAAGGGAACCGAGTACGAGCAGGGACAGCAGTTCCGCGATGGCTGCGAGCAGCTGTGCATCTGCAACGAACAGGGCGTGCACTGTGCCAAGGTCGAGTGTCCCTCCACCTTCGGCCTGGACGTGCTCAATCCGCACTGCATACGCTGGGAGACAGTGCCGGCGGACTTCAAGCCATTGGTGCCTCACTGCTGCCCGGAGAGCATGCGCTGTGTGGACAACGGCACCTGCACGTTCCAGGGCATGGAATTCGAGAACTGGTCACCCATTCCGACAAATCTGACGGGTAAGTTAGCCAAGCATACACACACATCGGCGAGCCTCATTTCATCCATTTACCTCCCTCCCCCATTAAGGTTGCGAGAAGCATTGTTACTGCGAGAACGGCAAGGTTGAGTGTCGTCCCACTTGCCCGCCAGTGCTGGCACTGCCTCCGGCCGATCTGCCCTGCCATCCTGCTCAGGCACGTCTGCTGCCAATTCCCGAAGATGAGTGCTGCAAGCATTGGGCCTGCGCTCCATTGGCACCCAAGACAGGCATCGCCGGCCATCCCGTGGTGGAAGAAGAAGCGGAGCAGGACTCCGTCGAGGAAGATGCACACAAGCAGACAGTCAATCCACCCGCTTCGCCTAATGGTAACTATGGCATGCCGCATCCACACACAAAGAAAACCAATTCGACATTTTATTGCATGCTAAATTCTTAACTCAAAATCAACTGCAAGTTGCAACTTCAACTTGATTAGGTCTCTGTTTGCGCTACAATTTTAAGAGAAGATATATGATATAGAAAGATTTAAAGATTCTTTTGGAATTTACAACTCTACGAACTGTAAATTCAATTAGGTTTAGAGCTATAAGGATTCTTTAATCTCAATATAGATAAAAACAAATTCCAAATTTTACTATGAAAAATTTGAAGATTCTTTACTATCGTTGTTAAATATATCGTACATAAATGTTATTATATTGTAGTGCAAGCAGAGTCAATACAAAATGAATTCTCAAACCATTGGCAATCCATTCAAAAAACACGTTATTATTTTTCGCATGTTTTCGAAGCTTTTTCGACTTTTTCATTTTTCATTTTCCATTATGATTTCATTCCTCTGATCATTTGCATTATTTTCGCTTTTGCTACTTATTACTCTCTCTCTCTTCTTTCTCTTTCTTCTCCTGTTTTATTTGTGATCGACCCTGTATCTTATTATTTTACTATTTATTATTTATTTTCAACGCTCATACAAAATTATTCACGCTATGCATTTGTAAATAATCCAAATACCATTCAACATGCAATCGGTATCAGAAACACCAACAACAACAACAACTACTACAACAACAACGACGACAGCGACAACTACAACGACAACAGCAACAGCAACAACACGAACACCAGCGGCAAAGCCATTGGAATTCGACTATGAAAAGAAGCCCACGTTGGGCGCCTTCTATCCCACACTGGACGGCAAGCCGCCAAAGGCAAGCTCGGGTTTGTTCGAGAAGCACGAAAAGCCGCACAAGAAGGCACAGCAGCAACAGCAGCAACAGCAACAGCAGCAACAACAGAACGATATCAAGTACGATGTGCACGAGGATCAGCAGGAGGACGAGGTAAACAGTGGAGCACCATTGCCACCAGGTGCCGGATTTGTACCATTGCAATTGGGCGGTCACTACAATGACTATCAGCAGCAGCAGCAGCAGCAACACCAGCAGCATCTTGGACCTTATGGCTTCTACAATCCCGCCAAGCCAGCCTACGATGCCTACAATCCCTACGAGCCATACGACATCAATCCCAATGGAATACCACAGGGCAAGCCTCCACCGGCGCCCACTAGTCAATCGGATCTATTTAATATACTGGGCGCAGAGCAACCAGTCGGGCAGGCTCATCCCGGCCAATCGTCTGGCCAAAAGGACAATCACAATCTGCCCTCGCATGTGCGTATCGAGCAGATATTGCAGCATCTGCAGCAGAGTGTGCCCGCCGGAGCGGGCGGAGGGCCTCCTCCCCTGCAGCATCCACAGCAACAGCAACGACCTGCGTTGCCACATTATGTGCCCATTGTGCACAGTGGAGTTCCACCACCGCCTCCCGCCCACGGCATTGCCATAGTCGATGGACAACCGGTTGCCTACGAGAGTTATCCACTGATTCCCGGACTGGGTGTGCCACCAGCACTGCATCATCCCCAGCAGCAGCAGCAACCACAACAACAACATCATCAGCACCAACACGAATCCTTGCAGCAACAGGCGAGCATTGTGCCCAGTTCCAGCACCAGCTCTGGTCTCTCCACTCAGGCCAGCGAGCACAGCCTGCACCAGAGTCAGACTGGCAGTCCAAGCCAGACGACGCAGACTCAGAGTCCCATCCAGGGCAGCCAGGACAAGCGACCAGCAGCCCAGCAAGCAGGTTGAGATCCCAGTAGTTCTAGCTACAGCATCCTCTATTAGCCTAGCCTAGTCTCTTTTCACTTTGGACACAACAACTATACCGATAAACACACAGCGACAGGGTCCTACTGTACTAACTGTGACCACTCCAATCACACACACGCACCCACACCCACACCCACAACACACACGCCCACACGCCATCCCTGCATTCCAGTCATCTGCATCCACAGTTGCGCTTCTTAGAAACCGCTCTAACCTCAACTAACCAAACTTTCTTAACTTTAAATCGGATATGAGCACGTGGTTCCACTTGGGCTATCGATATCATTAATATTCGATACTGTGATCTTCCCATGTGATTACCTGTGCTCATCTCTATTGCAAAGCTTTCATAATTTCCAATGCAATACAAAACCTTCTCCCGTTCTAGGCTTCAACAATCTGCAGCCCGACATTGAGGTGCACACCTTGGAGGCCATCGATCCACGCACCATTCGCATTGTGTTCACCGTTCCCCAGGTCTATGTGAATCTGCATGGACGTGTGGAGCTGCGCTACACCAATGGACCCAGCAACGATACCTCCAACTGGGAGCAACAGATCTTTGCACCACCCGAGGATCTGATTGCCACCTCACAGATGGAGTTCGATTTGCCCAGCTTGGAGCCCAACTCTCTGTACAGGGTTAAGATAACGCTGATTCTGCGCGATCTCAACTCGCAGCCGACGAGTAAAATCTACACTGTGAAGATGCCTGCAGAGCGCACCATAACACCACCACCACAGATCTCCGACTACAGGCCAGATTTCCAGGATATATTCAAGACCGTGGAGGATCCCGAACTGAATGTTAGCGAAACGAACGCCACGTGGCTGCAGTTAACCTGGAAGAAGCTCAGTGACGAGCAGATGGAGTACGTGGATGGAGTACAGCTGCGCTACAAGGAACTCACCGGCATGATTTACTCCTCCTCGCCGCTAATACATCGCACACTGACTAGCTACACCATTCAGAATCTGCAGCCCGACACAGGGTATGAGATCGGACTCTATTACATTCCATTTGCGGGCCATGGGGCCGAGCTGCGTGCTGGACACATGATCAAGGTGCGCACAGCACCCAAGGTGGATGTCTACGGCTTCGATGTGATGGTCAATGTGACCAAGGTGAAGACGCAGAGCGTTGAAATCTCCTGGAACGGTGTACCCTACCCTGAGGACAAGTATGTGCACATCTATCGCGCCATCTACCAGAGCGATCTGGGCAAGGAGGATTCCAGCGTCTTCAAGGTGGCCAAGCGCGACAGCACAACGGGCACTCTGATCATGGACCTCAAGCCGGGCACCAAGTATCGTCTCTGGCTGGAAATGTACCTTACCAATGGCAACACCAAAAAGAGCAATGTGGTCAACTTTATTACCAAACCAGGAGGTCCAGCGACGCCGGGCAAGACGGGTAAGTCATCCCTCAATTCAGGCTAGGAATTCTTTAACTGTCTCGCTTCAACTGCTTCAATTTTAAGTCTTGCGTTGCTTGGAATGGATTTATCTGAGCTTTAAGAATCTGGGTAAAAAATATTGAGATAATCGTGTAGATCAGAGAAATTGTTCACTGAAAATGTTATCTTGCTTAAAATATATGAGCATAATCATTTAAAAATCCAGATAGATTAAAACAAAGCTCGATTTCCCGTTATTAATTATGCCCTCTTGTATTTTCTACTTCATTATTCATGTATGCATTCTTCATATGCTAATCCAATCATCTCTCTCTAGGCAAACTTCTCACGGCTGGCGTTACAGATCAGCCTGTCGGCGATTATTATGGTCCCCTGGTCGTTGTCTCTGTGATTGCCGCCCTGGCGATAATGTCAACGCTGGCACTGCTGCTGATCATAACCAGAAGGCGAGTGCATCAGACGGCTTCGATTACACCGCCACGAAAGAGCGATGCAGCCTATGACAATCCCTCGTATAAGGTCGAGATACAGCAGGAGACAATGAGTGAGTGAATCAAATTGAGAAAGTGCTCCAAGGAAAATAATAAAACAAATCTTTCAACTTCTCAACAGATCTGTAACGGCCCAAACTGATACTGGGCAACACTCAACTTTCCCAAACTAGCTTAGAACAATCGACGTTCTTGTAAATATTTAAAAACAAAACAAACAAAAACTCAAACTCAGTGTCAGTAAAAATGATAAATGAAAATGGTTTTTCCCATCCCCGGCGCAGGATGATAAATTGTCCACACTAAAAAAAAAGAAATACGGTCGCCATGTTGTATGTAGTGAATAAGGAATCTTTCAAAAACAAAAACTGAACTAAACTCGAACTCGGTTCCCGTTCGTTACAAAATTTCAACTTGTGTATATAGAGAGGATATTATAGAAGAGGAAACTGACAACTCGGAGAAACCAGAAACCAATTGGCGAGGTGTTTGCGCCTGTCTTCTAGCGATTTCTAAAATGCATACATAGTTAGTTTAACTTGTAAATTTTAGCTTTACATCGTAATTTAAGAACGAACAACAGCTAAGTTCTTCAAGTAACAGTCCATAAATATTTAAATTAGCTTGTAATCGTACAGAGATATGCAATCTTATGAATAAATAATAAAAACTATTGAAAACTATGCAAAGAATTTGCTTTATATGGGAAAATTCGAGAATATGTTGATTAAAAGATGATCGAATATGCTTAAAAAATCACATTTCTTTTTATTCAATTCTTCATAATTATTAAAAAAATGCTTGATCAAATATTAAGAAAAAATATATATATATATTTTTGTTTGGCCTTGATTTCTTTGAAATTTATACAACTTTAAATGGTAAATTCTAGATGACTTTGCCTCTTTTCAGTTTTGTTTTTTTACATTCTTTATTTCAGTTTTGCTTGCAGCACCAACAATATATGTATATAAATGTATGTATATATACGTTATGTATGTATATGTATATACAAAATGCACAACTAGATTTTGGGTCGAAGAATTCAAAATTCAAATGTTACATACTAATGCCACACTAAATGCTAAACATCTTAATTATTGTTAAAGAACAAAATAATTATATAGAGCAAAATGAAGGAAAAAATATATGGTATTTATGCAGATATTCTTTCGCATTTGGCATGGATAACTCTTTGTGGTTGTTGTTTTGCATTAAAAATTAATAGTTAAACAGTTTTGAAGCTTGTGTTAAAAATGTAGTTTTCGTTTTTGTATTGTTTTCCTTTTGATTTGTTGTTGTTTTAGTTTTTCATTTTGTTATATATTTTGTTTTTTTCGTTTTCGTTTCTGTATTTTAGTTTTAGGTTTCGATTTTGCATAAAAGTAATCACTGTTTAGCCTCCGTTCTTTGACATTAAGTTGATTGGTTGGTTGCTATGTTTAGGCATGGCAGGACAGACAGCATGGAACATTGGCCATAAGGCGGTGTCTACTTGGTGCTCGTGCTGGCGCTGAGGCTGGCCGCGGCCTCACTGTTGCTGGTGCACTGCTCGATGACGCTGTTGCCCTCAGCATCGCTGGTTGTGGTTGTCGATGAGTTGCTATCGTCGACATCATCATCGACTTCCGACTGCTCCTCCTCGCCATCGTCGTCTGCTTCGTCCTCCTCGTCCACAGCGTACACATCGTTCTCGATAAGGCGCAAGTCCATGCTATCGAAGGAGTCTGTTATAACGCTATCATCATCCGTTGTTGTCTCATCCTCTTGTCCGGAAGTATCGTTATCCAAATCCCCATCAGCATCGTCGTCATCGTGTTGGCTTTGTTGTTGAGATGGCGAATCGCTGCCACTGCCCGCATCGATGCGCATCTCTTGCATCAGTTCCTGAATCAGCTCCGTCTCTATCTCGATGACACCTAGATCTAAGTGCCGTTTACTTACATCCATTAGCACGTTCTTCACATTGCGTGCCAGCAAATGGAGATACTCATCGCTGCAGATTGTGGCATTGCTTATGTAACGTATGTAGTCTTCCAAGTAGTATCTATTGAAGCTATCGCGGCACGGTTCGCCGCTAGCAAACTGCTGATGGGTAAGCAGCAGCTGGTTTATCAGCCAGTTGCGTCCGCCCTTCAGCACATCGATGGCATCTCTGACACACTGGCGACCCAGCTCGAAGTTGCGATACAACGGGTAGGTGATGACACGACGCAGGAATGCCACAAGGACGTCCCTGTAGTTCTCGAACTGTTCGAAATAGCAGAACATCGGGCACAATATGCTGCGCGTCCATCCCGACTCGCAGGTAGGCTCGTTGTTGGTGGTGCGCACATCGTAGCATATGGCAAGCACGATGCTGATAAGGCCACAGTCGATTTCATTTTGAACATGACGCTCGGGTTGGCTGGACAGCGATGAGTGTGCGGCGTTTCCGATTGCAGACTCATCGCTGTCAGCGGCGGGTGCGCGGCTACACAGATTGTGTAGTAAGTGCGCTTGCTCTTGCGTCATCGACGTCTCATGAATTTTCGGCTTGTAGCGGAGCGGATTCTGATGACCGGGCGGCACTTGCAGTTCCACAAAATTCATTTTGTACTGTTCGCGTGAGAAACGCTTCATTTCATCCGTAATGCGCTCCAGACGTCGCTGCAAGGGACTAATCTGATGCGGCTCTGGTACACGGCACGTCGACTTGTCCAGCTGTAAATAGGCAGCTGGATTCATTGGCTTTTGGCAGCGACTTGCGGAAATACTCACCTCACTGGTCTGCAGCGAACCTGTGTATCGACTTGCGTAACCATAGCCAAAATTTCCAGTTGGCTTGTAGACCTGCTGGTTGGCATCCAGCTGTATTTGGCACTGATCGGTGATGCGCTTTAGCTTCCACTCGTGCACCAGCGGCTCTTTGTCCTGCAAAGTGTCCGCTAGCTTGGGAAGATTAAGAAATGCGGCAATGTACTCTTTGCGCGCCGTTTTTGGCTTGGGCACCACGCCACTGCCGCCGCTACTAGGTGCATTGCTGCCACTGCCAACGCTGCCCACAATCGAAACGGGCGGCAGGCAGCGCAAGTACAACTGGTAGCAATTATTCGTTGTGTCGAAATTAATGCATACCGTTCCCCTCAAGTCGAAAGCGCGACGACTGTGGAATCTGTGTGTAGGAAGTAGCGATAAATTCGATCTCTAATACGTAATTGACGCACATTGGCATATGACTCACTTATATAGCTTGACATCTGCGTAGAAATATAAATCATTGTCACCAATAAACAAGTCGACGTTCCTTATGCGATCCAAGTTCACATGTAGCGCAGCAGCACCCGTCCCCGCCGCCGCTACCGATGCCTCATCCCCTTCCGACGTTCCACAGCAGCCCTCCTCTTCAGGCTGTGTCGATGGCGTGGGCTTTGGTTTCTCCTTGACATGCGGATGCGGTATTACCACGCTGCACATGTTTCCCACATAGGTGTGTGTAATCTGTCCATTCAACATGCTTCAATTTTATAAAGCCACTACTGCTTTTCAAGCATAAACAAAAAAAGAATATTAGAGCAGCTAAATTATCGGCGACAGGTTGTGGTGGATGGTCGATAAGTGCTGCAGATATAGCCATGCTGAATTTAAACTGCCTTCGTTAACCAACACTTTAATTTAAAGCCATGACCAATAGATGGCGCTGTGCCAGAATGCCGCCACTGAAATATTTGAAATGTTAATTTATTTTTTAAAATGAGTTAAAAATCAAAATTTCTTTTGATTTTAGACTTTAATTAATATAGTTACTGATATTTAACTCAGTTATTTTATGATCTTTAAGCGATGGCATAGACATTTAATATAAACAAACCCCGCATTGTAGCAGCAGCGCAAGTTGCTCAGTGCATAGTGTCGTCTCTGTCGCACCAGTGTCTATTAGCGCAGCCTCAAGCAAGTTCGTCAGCGTGATTTGCTTTTCTGTCGTTGTTGTTGTTGCGGCTGCTGCTTATTTTTTTTCTTCAACATTTCTGGCTCGTTTCATGTTGACCCACTTTTCGTGGCAATACGTGCGATGTCGACGTCGCAGCTGCGCGGTACAGGCAGTGGCAGAGGCACAGTGGGCCGCAGTCGAGGTGAAAGCGTTGCTCTGCACTTGGACAGTGATTATGATGCCGTTTTGTGCGCACTGGGCACAGTGTGCAACGCAAAAAGTCATAAACTGAATTGCCAACAGGTTATAGCGACGACTACGACTGCTGAGGTTGCGGCTGCAATGCCGTCGTCGTCGTCGTCGCTGGGAGTAGTAAAAAGGGCCATGACAGTGACACTTTGAAGTTTGAGGTTAAATTGTCAATGTTGTTTCTTGTTGCTTTTGTTGCTGTTGTTGTGGTTGCTGTTCGCTGCTCGCTGTTTGGCCTGCTCTTTAATATTTTCGACATATTTCGTGCCGAGTGTTTCTGTTGCTGTTGTTGCTTCTCGTTGTGGTTGCAGTTGCATGTAAATTCAAAAGACTTCGGCAACAAACTTGCATTCAGCAGCAGCGCCGCGTGGCACAAATTTTGATCGGCGCACGCACAAAAATGCTCACATGCTTTTATTTAGTTTATTAATTATTTTTATTTCTTCTATACACATACATTCGCTAACACACACTCACACTCACATTTGAAAAGTGAAATTTCAAAGTAGAACAAGCAACAACAACATGCGCTGCACGTACAACCGGCCATGCCACGCAACTTGCCGCGCGAGGTTCCAATAAAAATGAGGTCACTTGTCGCTGACCAGCAGCGCCAGCACGCGGCTGCCCACTCCGCGTCTGCCCCTCCTTCCCCTCTCTACACCCCTCTGCGTTGTCTACAATTTTTGAATAGATGCCGCGCCACATTTTGGCACCCAGTTGGCTCGCCGTGCACGTTGCTCTTGCTGTTGTTGTCAGTTGTCTGCATTGAGACTGCTGCATTATACACACAGCTAAATTAATTGCAGTCGCGTCGCATCGCATTGAGTCTTTTTGGCTTTAACTGTTCCTAGCCGGTTTTTTGGGCCATCGTGTGTGCCATTAAAATGCACCACGAACTTGACAACGAAAATCAGCGCACACCATATGAAATTGTTATTTGTTATTTCTCTACAGTTAAGTTTAATATTAAAACAATAATTTAAGTATTATATTCTATAGTACAAAATAGCAATACAAACTATAGCCTTTAGATTGCCTGTTTGGTTATTATTACAAATATATAAATAAATAGACAAAAAGAATTTAATTTGATTTTCATCGTTTAATTGTTGTACGCTGCGTATACTTGTTGACTTCCTTTACCTATAAATTACAATCCTGGCTAAAGTATTTTTCATTTTACTTTGTAAATTTTATGTTCCTTTATTGTAAGTTATGATAAGATATAAATAATAAAAATTTACAATCAACTAGAAAAAGACATCGATTATCGACTGGAAACTATAATAAATATACTGTATATTTTATTTATTTATTTTATTGTATCTTAAGAAAAATCGCAATGGTAGAACTTATCATATGGCCCTGTCCAATAATTGCATAATTTTTTTGTTCTAGTATTCAATTCAAAATCTAATCTTATTATAGTTACATCAAATAATCGTTAACAGCAATAAAACAAATTCAAGTTTAATGTAAATAATGCAACAATATTATTATTTTTTTTTTATTTCGATAAGTCAAACAAAAACTGAATCATCAAATTGATTATAAATAGTGTTCTAAGTGTGTTCTACAAATGGCTTGGGCGATTAACAATGAACAAAAAACTCAAGTCTAATTGTGTATTTCATAAGATTTTCGTTGTGCACTGTTTGCTTTTGCAGTTAATTAAAGTGGAGGCCCAAGTTATAGTGGAAGTTGTAATCCAAGTGGAGGATGTTGTTCTTGCTGTTGTTGAAGTAAAAACATAACTGGCACAGCGCGCTTAAATATTAAATTAATAAATTGTAATTATAGCCATGATTTATACTGACCAAGAATCTTGGCCAGGCCAGTCGACGAGGCGTGAAGACGACGCCGCATTGCAAAATTGCTGCAGAGCACAAGAGTTTTTAATTTGGATTTGGTTTTTGATTTTCGGTTTTTGGTTCTTCGACAATTAACCGAAAAAGCGAACACATAAATTATACAAAATTTGATTATGATTGTTGCACAAAAACGCGGCGTTGCACGTTTTAAACGTGTTGCTAATATTTTTGGCCTTTTCTCACCTACCCCCTACCTCCCTTCTGTCCCTCCCTCTGCTGGGTTTCCTGCACGCGAAGCACTTCCGTTCTGTTTAGCCAGCTCCAAGTGCGAGTCGAGTCGAGGCGAGTTGAGTTGAGGCTTCTCTTGGTGTGTGCATCCATTACAGACCCCTCAATCAAGAGCAAAAGTAATCAAAATAACAACAACAACAGCAACAACAATAGCAACAAATCAAATGGAAAAACATACAGCTGCAAAGCAAACAAACAAATCATGCCGAGTCGAAAAGAGACAAAGCAAAAGGGGAGCACCACAATAGATGAAGATGGAGATGGAAATGGAGACACAAGTCGCAGTGACAAGAAAATCGTTAAAAACAAAAATAACAATAAATACACAAACATATGTGTGTGTGTGTGTAGAAATGGCATGGCAGCAAATAGAGGCAACAACAGCAACAACAACTTCCACAACGGCAGCAAAGCACAAAATAGAAATGGAGAGCAACTTTCACCCAAGGTCATTGTGTCTTTAACTGCGCCACAGTCAGCAGCAACAACAGCAACAACAACAACAGCACCTACAGCAACAACAACAATGACAATAACAACAGCAGAAACTGTTGGACAATATGCGACAAAGTTGACTACGACGCGGCAGCAGCAACAGCGTCGCTTTTGCCATATTTCCAACTTTATTGTACTGGCCAACCAGCCACCCTCTCTTCCCCACTTGCCCCTCCCTCTTGTTGCCCATTTCTTTGTCTGCAGAGTGGCGAAAGGCGTTGGCCATGCGCTCTGCCAAACTGTTGCTGCTGCTGCTGTTGCTGCTACCTTTGCTGTGTCTGCTGCTGTTGTTGTTGCTGCCACTAATGTTGCAACGTCCTTTGGTCAAGTTGCTCTACTTAGTTGTTGCTTTTGGGGCTGCCAAATCGGTCAAGCTAAACAGGCTATCTGCTGCTTTGATAAGTTGTTGACTGAGAGCAAAAGAAAGACTGAGAGATCATTTAGAAACTAGAATTGTCAGTGTTTTTATAATGTTTATATCATTTAGAACTCCATTTGTATGTTATAATAACAGAGCTAAGAGGTTAGAATTTAAGAATTGACATACACATACAAATATGATAAACCTGACATAAATTAGGATAAATATCGATATGTAAGCAACTGAAGATCATTAAGTATTAGGGACTCGAATAGGATAAGTATTAAATAATATTACGTACCGACCTATTTGATCTCTTGTGCTACTGTTGAGTTTAGAGCCTCTGTTAGTGCAGTTTTGCTTAGGAAATCCAAGAGTTTCCTGAACAATTTGTTTTTTTTTCATTAACTCTTTGAAGATGTTTAAAATATATATATCAGAACATACTTCGATACCATAACAGAATTAGAAATATAGTGAATGGTACACTATAAATTATATGTAGTCAATAGCTTAAAAATCAAGAATGACCTTCCGAGTATGCAATAAAATAACAAGATATTATATTCCTTAATTATATTCCTATAATATATTCCTTAATTTGAAGTAAGATAAACCAAGAGCACTATATATATACTTACTTTGTTTATGGTTCGAGAACTAACTTTCTACAACATTTCCAGCTCTATATAGTCATAAATTTAGTAGGTGTCGAGCTCGATATGGAGAACTATCTCGCATCTACATTTGTATCTACATGTCGTTGTGGGGGTGATTATGCTGTGTTGATTTGCGAGCACCCTCGCCCACGCATCCACGCCCAATCCGAACTATGCATAACTTGGCCACAAAAGTGGGTCATGCCTGGCTAAAAAAACAAACAAGCAAACAAACTGCTGGCTGCCTACGACTTCGATAGCCAGGCAGGGCAGAGGGAGTGGAAAATTACGTTTAATTGGAATGAAACTTAATTAAAAAGGCACAGATTGGGCAGAGCCAGAAGAAGAATTAATGAAAATGTTTCTGTTAGTGTGGCATCGCTTTGCCGATTTGCCATTTTGGTTAATATTTCGATTGACCCTTGGCAGGGGAGCAAACAAACACGTAGCACATTTTGATTAGAACAAAACGTGGAGGGGCAGAGAAAGAGTGAGACAAAGAGGGAGAGATCAGCAAGCAAGGGGAGGCAAGGTAGAGGGACGTGCTGGACGTGGAGAGGCATTGCCATGATGTTGCATAAATTTAAGTGCCACAGATACGAGGCGCAAGATACAGAAACGAGTTACAAATACATGCAACGACGACGACGACGACGGCGACGAAGATACTACAAAAAGCAACATAGAAATGCGGATGCGAGAGATGCGAGCGATGCAAACTAAACTACATACTCCAGACTCGAGACTCGAGCTGAAGCTGAGGCTGTTGCTGGAGCTATCGTTGTCTGCCGCTCGAGCTGTGACTCGGTCTCTGACTGTGGTTTCATCTCCATCTGTGTGTGTGTGTGTGTGTGTGTGTTGCTCTCTGTCTCACTGTATCTGGCGCTGCGGTGAAAGAGCATGCGGCCGGGTCCGTCCGGGCAAAGTATCTTTGTATCTCTCATTCCGCCGTCGCCGCTGGCTGCGCGGAGCCAGTTAACATTTCAAATCCGTTGTGGCTGCCACAGCCACAGCCACAGCCACAGCCAATGCCGTCGCCGTCGCCGTCACTGCTGCTTCTTCGTGCGGTTCTCTCGGTGTAAAAGAAAACGAGTCTGGAAATTGGGTCAGTGGCACAGTATGCATGGCATTTGTTGCTGTGTGTGTGCCGTGCGGTGTCTGTGTGTGTGTGTGTGTGTGTGTTGTTGTGGGTTTCGGGTTTGCCTTTAGCTCTTTCTTTCTTCTTCGCCTTGCTTTCTTTGTGTGCTGCGGCATTTGTGGTCAATAATGATTCTGACTTGCTGACTCGACTTGCCTCGGCTTGGCTTGGGTTGCCTCGACTTGGCTTGGCTTGGTTTGGTTTGGCTTGACTTGCCTCTTGCTTGTCGCCAGCTTACCGCATATTTAAGCTCGCTAGCCTGAGCTGGTTTGGGGCTCGCACCTCGCGCGCGCGCCTACTCTATTTTCTGTTGGCACAGACGTGCCGCATTTACGTCAGGTTCCTCCTAATGGCCGCCGATGGCACCAGGGTTGCCACCCAAGTCTAATCAGCAACGCATCCAGATCACACGATCTGCATACCATTTGCATTTCATTTGATTTGATTTTATTTTGTCGCAGTCATACGTCGCGTATACTTGATTTCCCAATACACATTGCAAAAAGATTGTTGTACATGTTTTGTGGCTTTTAGATATTTGTTGATTTTGTTTTGTACATTTAGAATGACAAAATTTGATGTTTCTTTATTACGCATAAACATTAGAGATAAACACTAAAAATTAGAAAAATAAATATATTTACAATCGAGTACAAAGTGATTTATCGATTTTCGATTGCGCTCAACTTGAATAAATAGAATTGCACAGAACTAAAACATAAACATTAACATTATGCATTAAGTTATTCCATAAATTATTCTAGGTTATTATTTCTCTGATCTGATCTGATCTCGTCATATATAGCATGGAAATCGTATTAAATATGCTCAATCTTTAAATTAGAATTGTAATTTGTATAATTTATTATATGTATACTGTGTACTGTGTGTGTGTCTGTGTGTGTGTGGGTGTGTGTGTATAATTAACATAAACTTTAGCAACAAATTTCAATTAAAAAACAAATTAACAACATTTAAATTTAAGGTGTAATAGGGTGTTATTACTTGAGTACTTTTCTATTTCATATGTATTTAATTTGCTTTGTTCTTTGTTCTCTAAATTACTTCATCCTCTCTCTCCCTCTCTCTATCTCTCTGCTTTCCACTCTTATTCCCGCTATATATTTTAACAATTATTCTGATTTGCCAAGCCCGCTACAACTTACTCTAGGTGTGTGTGTGTGTTTGTGTGTGTGTTTATAATATTACTTCCCCTTCTCTCTGTTTGTACATTTATTTAACATAATATAATATTAATTTAGAATTGTATTGCTTCGATTGTATCTTACTTCTACTTCTACTCCAGTTTTCAACGCGATGAGGTACATTATTTATACAAATCTTAGAACGATTAACATTCGGCTAGACATTAAGCTACACACTATGCGCATTATGTGCCAAGTGGGCTCCGGTTCCGAGTCCAGGGAGGTGCACGGTGCGCGCAGCCTTGCATCAAAACAGAACAACAGTTGCAAAAAGACAATTGGACGCTTCGTTGTTCTTACATTGCTTGTGGTCTCTTTTCTTGGGAATACGATAAACACTGAGATACGATACGATATACGATAATCAATATAGTTTCAGCTTACGTAATTTACAGATATAACAAGAGGAGTATTTATCCAATAATTAGATTGGGGATTGTTTTCTGGTTCTGTTTTACTTTCAACAACAACAAAGGGATTTCCGGCTATTTAGAAATTAAAGTACCATAATAAACTTAGCAAGATGTATAACAATAATAACGATTACTCTTTCGAACTGGAAATTCATTAAATTAAACATGAAACATTTCAAATGATTCCAAACTTTTGTCGACAATACAAACAACAGAATTAAATGGAATACAATTCTTGCTATCTATCGATATCCGCATCGGAACAAATCATTAAAAATTTAAGATTTACGATACAGTTCTAGTTTTATTAGTTTAGAGATATACCTGCCAATAAGGGTACTCCCAGCTACAGATCATTATTCACCAATGGAAAATGGTAGATGCAAATTTTGCGATTATCGATAGTCTGATCGACTCTAAACTTTCGTCAAAAAACGATACAACAGCTATCGATACTCCTATCGATTATTTTGTATTACTCATTGTGTATCGAAAAAGATCCTTATTTATCAAAGAAGAATGATAGATACATATCTTGCTGTTATCAATGGTCTGATGGATTCTAAAGTCAACAATACAAAAAAATAAAGAATCGATTTAATTATAGATGTTTTCGATACTTGTATCGATTTACTGCGGAGGTAGTAGGTTGATATTCAGTAACAGGTTCATCAATGAAGTATCGAAAGGTTCTTGAATTGGTTTCAACTGGGGATCTATAGATAATTCTCACTTCCTTCCTTCCCCTCCCTCTGTCCTCATGATTAACTAGAACTATAAAGCGAAGAGATCAAAAGCAACCAACAACAACGAATCTCAAATGCTTTGTGTATGACATTGCTCGACCCTGTGGAGGAGGATGGCAGTGAGTGGAAAGTGGAACGTGACCAGTTTGCCGGCTCTTTGCTGGTCAAGCAATGCGATACACGAGAAGCTGCCGCACCCAAAGACCCGGACATGCACACCGACAACGACCGCCAATCGTTGCCGGATCGTGGTGAGCGGGTGGCTTTGGCGGACACTTTCTCCAGCACAGCACACGGTGCAACATATTGAGAAGCTTGTCTCGACGTGCTCCGTGTGCCTCATACATTCTGCGGGCTGCGCTTTATTGGCTGTGGCTACTGTGGCGACTGTGGCTAGTGGCGAGTGGCGGCGGCTGCTTGTGGCCGCGGTCAGTCACGCCCAATTCTCTTATGCATCTGTTGATGTTTTAGCAAGTGCGCCTTCTGGCGAAAGGCCTTGGCACACACGTCGCAGCGGAAGGGCTTCTCGCCGGTGTGCGTGCGCAGGTGCACCTTGATGTTGGACTTGTTGAGGAACCCGCGGTTGCATATGCTGCACCGATGCACTGGCTTCTCCTTGCCCAGCAGCCCGCTCAGATCGCTGGCACTGAAGCTGGCCACACCCGAAGGCGACATGGCACTCAGCTGCGAACCAGCGCCGCCAACCTCACCAGGCACCTGACCCTGCTGCGCTGCCTGCTGCTGCTGTTGCTGGCTGGACTTCTTCTGCGCCCTCGACCGCTTGGCCTTGGGCGTGCCGGTGGGCGCGACGCTTGTGGTGGTGCTGGTCGTGTGCGGATAGTTGCTCAGCATGTCCGGACTACACAGCCCGCCGTCCTTGAGTCCCGTGCCGGACAAGCCGCCATTGGGCGTCAGTTGATACGCCGCCTGCTGCTGCTGTTGCTGCTGCTGGTGCTGCTGTTGCTGGTGCTGGTGCTGCTGTTGGCTGGGATTGTTGGCTGGATTGTTGGTCAGGTAGCGCGGATTGATCATCAGGTTGTCCGTGGTGCTGACCACCGAGCCGGGCGGACTGCAGCTGCTGCTGGCCGCGGACAGCTCGTTGCAGTATGAGGTAGAACTGGGCGTCTCGCTCTTCAGCGTCGTCGTTGTCGTCGTCCCCGAGGAGCCATTGCTGCCGCCGCCTGGCGTGCCCGCTCCCGGCGGTCCATGCTGCAGGCGATTCTGCAGCAGTGGCATGTAGCCATGGCTGAGTAGACTCTGCAAGGTGGAGCTGCTGGTGTGCACGGGCAGCGGCGAGTGGGGCAGCATGAAGTCGCTGAGTGTGTCCTGCTGCGAGACGAGCACTTTGCCCTCCGGCTGTATGCAGTTGCCATCGATCCAGGCATCCAGATCCATCCAACTGTCTCGCGTGTCGTTGCCCTCATCCTTGTCCAGCTGATTGGACACGGTGGTGTCCGCTATCGCTGAGCCAATGATTGCCGCAATGTCATCGATGCTGTTCATGTCGACATACTCTGTCAGATCTTTGTAGATGCGCACCCCGCTGCCGTGCAGTGAATCTGCCACTTGGTCGATGGGCGTCAGCGTGGAGCCGCTGCTTGCCAGCGAGGAGTTGCCACCGCCGCCACTGCCAGCCCCCGTGACGGGGGCATTCATAACACAGCTGTCCGCTACGGAGTAAAGCTTAGAATCTAACTGACTATCGGCAAAGAGCTTGACATCGCTGAGGCAGGCGTCCGCATCGGCGCTGAGCACACTCTCGGGCAGGCAGGTTGACGATGAGACTATGTTGTGCTCCTGCGAGGAGCCTCCACCACCACCGCCACCGCCACCTCCTCCACCTCCGCCTCCGCCGCCGCCTCCCCCCGTCCCACTGCAGGTTGTGGCCGCCGTTGTGGACGTGGGATTCGCATTGGGATGCTGCGACTGCTGATGCTGGTGCTGCTGGTGTTGCTGGTGCTGCTGATGGTGCTGGTGCTGGTAGGCGCTCTGTATGTAATTGTTGTTGCTCTCGTCGGGCAGCCGCTGAGCAATCGCATGGTAATGATGCCCCGAGATGCCATTGATCGACAAGTGACCCGTGTAGCCGGTGAAGGGCGGCAGCGGCTTCAGGTCGGAGAGTGCGTTCAACGAGGAGCTGTTCAACAGCAGATTGTCGAGCACATCGAGGGAATTCTTCTGGTCCGTGTCACTGGGCAGCGAGTCCAGATCGTGCTCCAGCAGCAGCTTGTGTCCGTCCAGCAGATACTGATCCTGGCTGCCGGTCTGCGTGGGTCCCCAGCAGGGGCTCATCAGTAGACTCTCGACTTCTGATTCACTTGGCCCGTTCATGCTGCACAGCTTCATTGTCAGTTGGGCCACGCGATGGACGAGAATTTCTGGTGCTTCTGCTTTGAGTTGTCTTGGAGATTTACAGCAGAATCAGTTGAAGCTGCAACAGAGAAGCATGAGGAAAGAACATCATTAGAACAGATCATGGCAAGAGATTTGTTAGTTCGAACTACAGCTAGACGATTAATCAGATGCTTCAATGATATGATAGACTACGGTTTAGTATTGTGATATATCGATAATCCCTAAGAATGAACTGTTATATGCCAAGCAGACTGGTATACCAAGCTATGCCCGTTATATTGAATAAGAGGAAGCGCAACAATTGATCAATGACAATAACCAAAAAGAGACCTTTAACTGTTCCCAACAGGTGCATGCCAAGTGTTCCCACAGAGATCAGTCAAAGTGCAATGGAGTTCGTTTTGTTACAACTACAACTTCCGTTACTCGTCTAATCTTTAAGATCGACAGTTTAGCTCTTCTCCTTCCCCTCCTCATTGACCTCTTTCTACAACCCCCCTCCCCCTGTTGACCTAGCTGCACTTGCTGACAGTCAAACGAGCTGATGGGCCCTAATGCAGTTGGCGGAGGAATTCATTTAGACCGCCTGGTGTCTGCAGTTGTATATTAAAGAATTTCCACGAGGCTTTTCATATTTCACACAGCGATTAAGCAGGGGCAGGGGCAAGACGCCAGCTGGCGGGGGCAGGCGCAGCGTGGATCTCTAGAAGTTGAGACATTCAACAACGCGATAACGAAACGAATGAGCCGAACAAGTTAAGAAAACCAAACAGCCAGAATGGCCAATAATAATTTCCAAATGGTATTTGGGTCAATACATTAATAATCAGTCAAATTAGCATATAAATTGGTAGAAATAATGCGACTGCGACAGAACTACGAGCAAGGCGGAGGGGTGGGGGGATATCGTTTTTGGATATCGACTTGGATTTCGGATAGACAAAGATATGAGAGACCGACAACGAAAGTACAACAACAACCACAACAAGCGACGATGACAACCATGCGACACAGGTGCAGGCCACTTTCCCCTTCCCCTCTCCCCAACTCACCCGCTGACACTGCCCCTCAGAAGCAAGTCCAAAATATTCAAGACCAAAATCAAAACCAAAACCAAGACGCGATGAAATAGAAAATCCAACAATAACAACAACAACAACACTAAACACGAGTGCTAGCTCGTTTTGTTGGTGTTGTTGTTTTTTCGGGGAGAACCAAGCCGAAGCCGTAGCCGAAGTGGAGGGAAACGGTAAACGGCAAATGGAGCCAACGAAATAAAGTATTTTTCTCATTTTGTGCATAAACAGTTAAGTTGATTTTTTGAGGCTTGGCCAGTTTAACGAGTATGTGCGAGCGAGAGAGCACGAGAGAGCGAGTTTATGTGTATGTGTACGTGTGTAGAAAGAAGAAAGCACAAGGCAACTTGGCCATCACACATTCACACGCACGCACACACACACAAGTAGAGCTGCAGCTCAACTTCGTCTGGTTGTGAGAGAGCCAGAGACGATTAAAGAGATCACAGACAGCACCATGTTCCCCAGCCAGTTACACTATTGGTTTTCTTAGGCGCCAAATAATAACTTTTGGAAAAACCCTCTACTGGGATTATTTTATAATAATTTATTTTATTTAATGACTATTTAGTTGACATCTAAAAGCAGTCAACTTAAAAATAATACTAATAAAATTAGATAAAATAACTCATAAAAATAATATAAATAAAATTATAAAAATATCTACCCAGAGGAACAACAGCCTATTTTTTCAGTTTCACATTTCTTAACATTGCAAAGACTTTATGCAATTATTAATATTTACGAAAATATGAAGAACATATAACAACTTCCATCCATATATCTTATCTTATTTTAACTAGTTAGTGATCGTAGCAAGAAAACTCAATAAATTAATTCCCATATATCAAAAAATACTGCTTGATTTTAATAATCAACATAAGTTTTGAACTGCTTGCAATGAACTGCTTGCAACATTTACTTGTTTGCTCAACACATTGGTCAGACAATTTCGCTTTCAACAGGTTGTTGTAGCTAGCAACATGTTGCCAACTTGTTCAATACGGATCGTGCGGCAAGCAACAAACAGCTTAGAGCAGCAGCTGCGACGGTGACTGAGACAGCAACTGCGGCAGAGGCAGCGACAGCGACAGCACCAGCGACAGCAACAGCAACAGCAACAGCGACAGCGTCAGCTAAGCATGCGCAGCTAAGCGTGGCAGCGGCAACGGCAGCGGCAGCAGCCAAACTACCGTTACACGAGAGACCTGCTGACATACTTCCGTGTTCGGCAGAGCCGAGCCGAAGCAGCCGACGCAGCCGATGTAGCCGAAGCCGGCGAGGCAGACGAAGCAGCGGACAAAGAAAACGAAGCTTCTACTGGAGCTCAAGCTCTGCGTGCACTGAGCGAAAGAGTTGAGATATAATCGGATTAATGTAGACTAATAAGGCCAATGAAGACTTTACAGAAAAATAATATATAAATTAAGTTTCTACTTAGTTTAAAATGTTGTACCTTTTTAAACAGAAAGAAAAATTAAAAAAAAAAATAAATGAAAATAAATACATATATAGTCCCACAGAGTTTATTTTTATTTAATTTCACTTTTAAACGAATGGAATTAAGATGATGATGGTGTTTTTTTATGTTATAAACTAAATTCCGTATTTAGCATTATACTAGATACAATATTAGTATTTTGTTTGCTTTACTTTTCTTAATATACTTATTTTCAATATCAATATACTTCCATTTTGGAAAACTTGAAATTGGTAATATAAAATTAAATTATAATTAAATTATCATAATTGCTGAATTATTATTTGACCTATTTCAAACAATATTAATAACCCATTTTGATAGTACGAAAAATGAATCAAACTTTATGTAAAAAATATAATTGTTAGTGTTCATTACTATTTAAATGAAAGGCTGTGTATTCTAAAATGTTCATGATATATAGATCTCCTAATACTTTCATATTTACTTTCATATTTAAAGTTTAAATTTTAAATTTTAATTTTTTAAATTTAATTTTAACTTAAATAAAATAAAATATTAATAATCCTTTAATCCATTTACATTAATGTAATCAATTTTTATTCTTAATTTTTATTGTAACTCTTTTCCCAGTCGATTGCCACTAATCGACTTTAAATAAATAAACATAAAATAAAAAAAATATTCATTAAATTATTATTTTTAAAGATTGATTATATCTTGATTTCCGAACTGAAATAAATAATTATTTCGTCAATAATATGAAATATACATATATCTTATATACCTTAGTATTTCTTCTTTCAATTTGTTGGTAGTGTAGATTAGTTATTGACATTTACTTCAAAATTGAGTACTTCTATTACTTTGATAATAGTTTTACATCTTCCACTATTTTTCTCAGTGTATCTTTGCTGGCGTGTATGCTGCTTTTTCGGAACCCCCAATCTATCTCTCATCTTTCTTTCGGTTACTTTGTGTAATTGTTGCTTGATGGCTTTTCGGTTACTCTTTTATTTCTTACTCGTTCCCAGTGCTCATTACTTTGATTTTTACTCTGTTGCTGGCACAATTTCGCTGAGTACCCTTGTCTGTTATTGTTGTTGTTGCTGTTGTGATTTTTGATTTGATTCGAAAAGCGATGCCGCTACTTTTGGCTTTAGGTTTTTAATTGTTTTCTCCCCCCTCAAGATTGAGTGACGTTTTGGGATGCGCCTACAAAATTGGCGTGAAATATTTTATGTCTATTCTGATTCTTTTATTGTCCAGCGAGTTGTGTGCCCAGTGTCAGTTTTAACACATTTTCCTATTGTTAACTTTGAATTTTTACTGTTGTTGTTGTTGCTGTTGCTGTTGTTGTGCCTACTCAGTGAGTATGTGTGTGTGTGTTTTCGGTGTTTTTTTTCTTTTTTAATGAGCTACATTGTAACGGTTGTCCGCTGGTCTTTTTGCATTTGAATGGCCTCCAACACTCAGACACACACACACACAAATCTAGGCAATGCGTGGGTGCGCCACAGCAACAACAACAACAGCAACAGCAGCTGGGCAAACAAACAATGCGCCTCCATTGTAATTTGAGCTTGTAAATGGGACTTTTAGATTATGGTCAGAAGAGCTACAAACATAGTCCGATTCGGACATTGCTGTGGGCATTATAATTACAATATTTCCGAGCATGTGTCTGTGTGTGTGTATGAGAGAGTGTTGGGCGATTTTAACGGTTATTTTGAACGAATTAGTGCAAATTTTTGACAGCCGAGTGATTTTATGACCCTGAGCTGAACTGGGAGAGTTGAGAGGTTTTTGATGTTTTAATGCGTGTCAGTCAGTGGGTGCACTTCAAATACCGTTAAGTAGTTGTGGTGGAACGGTGAATGAGTGAAGAGTTAACTGGGTGAAGAGAAGGAGACAGAGAGAGAGAGAGAGAGAGAAGTGCTGCACTGTCGTAATAAACATCATAATATTACAAGGGGTTAGTTGTTTTTCCCCATTAGTTGGAGATCATCGAGCAACACATTTGCCTAACTAGCCTAACGAATTCCCCCCAAACAGAAACTTCTTTTTGTTAACCCAACGCGATGAACTCTTCAACTGCAACAACTACTTTAGCCTCGTACAAGAACAAGAACAAGAACAACAACGACATGGGGCAACAACAACGTAAAACGGCAACAAGCCGTCAACGAGTCCAGCAACAGCTGCGAGAAATTGAGTTCTTAACTCTCCCCCAAGAAAAAAGAGAACCCAGCTGAGGCCTCCACTTCGATTTGGCTTTGGCTTTGGCTTTAACGGAAATTGAGCTTAACCTTTGGCGGCAATCAACTTCCGTTTAAATGTTCGAACACGAAGCAGCGGCAAAGGTCAAAACGTTTTTCCCGACAACAACAACAGCAACAAGAACAACAAGAAGAACAACCAAAACAGTCGACCAGGGCAAACACTTTTTTTCTGTGTTCTTCAGCGAGGAAAATGAAAAGAAAAATCAGGTCGAGAGTTGGCGTCGGAAAAAGCGAATGAAAAATTATTTGATTGCAAAATTTACAACCGCAACGATTTCCACTTGGTAAACCGCACGTACATTACAACAACAATAACAAAACAACAACAACAGCAGCGGCAGCGGCAGCTCTGCAAGGCTACCAAGCGGTTTTCCATGCAACAAACTTTGACCAAGACCGAGAAGCCGAAAAAAGCTGCAAGACTGTTGCAGCCTCCGTCGTTGCCTCCACTGCTGCCGCAGCTCACAGAAACGTGTGGCTGGCATTGAGGTCGCCATCACTCAATGAAGGTTGCTTCGCCGTCGCCGTCGTCGTCGCGTCGTCGTGTGGATGCAGCAAATTGTTGCAGCAGTGGAAAAATTAGTGAGAACAGCCAACTGGCAACGGGCAACAGGCAACAATGGGAGACGTGCTCGCTGCTCTTTCAGCTGCGCACTTGACGGCACATGTGGCACGTGTGATGTTGCTGTCGTTGTCGCTGAAGTTGTTGCTGTTGTTGCTGCTGCTGTTGCTGTGGCACTAACCAAGCCCATCTACAGCAACTCAAACTGGCCGCGAGGCGACGCTTGAGGTGTGTTGTATCTTTATGTGGGCTTCCACTTAGGCTGCACAACAGACGAGGTTCTCGTCTTGCAGTGGGCGTTGAACACACAAGCACACAAGTAAGACAGAGAGAGATGGAGATATGGGGGTGTTGCATATGAATAAGGTGCGAGGTGTAAATTATATTATAAATTAACTGGATCAGAGAGAGAGAGACAGAGAGAGAGGAAGTTTGGCACAAATACCAAATATATAAAGAGCAAGGCATGTATCGCCTCTCTCATCTTAATTGAGAACTTTTCCGAGAAAGAAGAAGCAATGAAATTGGAAAAGCAAAACGCTTGCATCACGTAATGATGTGATTAATTGGTGGCCCCAGTGCAGTCAGTATCTAACGAGGGAACTGCACTTAATTGGCAGCTTCGAGTTGCAACAATCCCCAATCGAGTTGAGTTCACCGTGTCGTGGTCAAGTCGAGCAGCGAAGCGACGCCGCTCTTATGAATGGGGCCGACAACAACGACAACACACCGTTAGCTGTCCCTAGCAAGGTGTATGCTAAGGTAACCAATATGTGTCCAAGCCACGAGATGACAACCCGGCGATAAACCCAAAGCGAAGACGATGTACTCAGAGCCAGAGACCCTGGAGAATTCCCCCTCAAGTTGAGAGGCTTGGCGCTATTTTTATGACTGAGGCTGTACGAGAGCGGACTAACACCGCACCCTGTATGGTGTGTGTATGTCTGAGCAAGCCGAGCAGCTCGAGCAACCGAGCGATCGAGCAACCAAGCGACAACTAACAACAACTATGCAAATTTTTATGATGTTTAACTATTTTTAGTTGGTTTTTACTTTGTTGTTATTTAAATGACGCCCTCTTGGCTCATTTTGAAACCGCTAATACCCCGTACTCTGTGTAGTTTTGGGGTATGCTCAGTAGTGACTGTAAATAAGGCAAGGGATCATGCGATGTTTCAGCTAGATAATTGAATTTTATTATTCCATATTATGCTTTGTAATTTGTTTGATGCATATTTAATTTTATGCAGTGAGAGAGTGGGAACAAACGTGGAGCAAAACACAATGGGAGTTTGTTTGTTTTTTGCTTACACAGGGTATCAGGCAGTCGCAAGTCTTGTTGTGGCTTCACTGATTTCGGGCTTAATGTGGTCATCCAACAGCAACAACAATAAAGACAACAATCCAGCGTGTCTGGCAAGTTGAAATCCCGAAAACCCAAAACATTGCTGCTGCTCTCGGGTCAGCGAACTTCTCTCTTCAAAAATTGTTGTTTATTGTTATGGTTGTTGTTGTTATTGCTGTTGCTGTTGCTAACATTTGAATATTATTTGCGTAGTGTGCGGGATCTGACTGCCAAATGTGCAAATTGAACATTAAAGCCGATTTAAAGCATCGAACGGGATTATTAGTATAAATATTCTGAGCTCATTCGAATTAAGTAATCGATGTAGATCGGGCATTGAGCAAATGAAAACAGTCATGGAACAGTTATTCGATTACTGACCTCCCCCCACTGCGTGCATATAGGGGGGGAACTGAAAGAGAACTCCAACTAAGTGAGTAATAACTGAAAGAGAACTCCAACTAAGTGAGTAATATAATAATAATATTATTATTATTATACCCTATAAAGCACAATCTCAGCTTAATTGCTGTGGCTCAGCACGGGGTTCCCTACGCCAAGTTAACACGGGCAAACCGTAGCGAATCTGGAGAGTCTCTGAACTATCGGTAATTGATATGTTACACCTGCACAGCTCAGTCAGCTCAGAAAAGGGAATTAGTTCAATTTCTATTTAAGATTTAATTAATGAAGAAAGAAATCGAATCGAATAGGAATCTTTCCCTCTTTGTCCTGCCCCAAAATGCAACTTAATGCGCAGACAGACTCACTGTTGTTGCTATTGTTGTTGGCCTACGTAATGCTCTCGGTGCGCTCAGCGCGACTTGAAGTTCTCGCCTCTCTTATTTCTAGAGTTGCCGCCGCCACAGCCGACGAGCCTCACTCAATGAGTAAGCGTAATTTTGCGTCATATAACGGTACAAACAGCCGCTACTGTTGTTGTTGTTGCTGGTATTGTTGTCGAGGTGTTCGTGTGTGCGTGCATGTGTGTGTGTGAGTTTTTTTGGCTGCCATTCCGTTGTTGTTGTATTTTAGACCATTTTGGTAGACAAACAAACGGTTTTTATGATTTATTTTTAGCCTGGCTAAAAAGCGCTTGGCAACAACAAATCTTAGCTGTAAATTAAAAGAACTTTACTTCCGAGTGCAGTTAAGTTAAATTTTGGCTTTTGGGTCGGGGTCAAGCGACGCCTCACTAAATTGGACAAGGGTCTCTGAGAGACATGAAATTTGTTTAAGTTTAATCAGCAACTGACTTGGCAATCTAGCTACAGATTGCAGAGTGGATATGATACTATATAAGTGTGTTACTATATACAAATATATACTGTGTGATTGTAGGGTGAATAGGATAATATATGAGTGTGGTATTATATAGAGAACTGCCCTATGGAGTTGGAGTAGGATATCTTATAGATATGTATATATACTTTAGAGTAAACTATGCAATGTATTCTAATTAGAGTTACTACCCTATGGAACTACCGTATGGAGTTGGACTATTATACTATACATATTAAGTAGCATATGATATCATATAAGAGAACTACGTGATGCATAGATAAAATACTATATATAGAACAGATGTTCCCTGACTAGGATATGGTACTTTGTAGATATGTATTCCAACTAGAATACTACAGATACTACATAGATAACTACCCAAAGTAATAGGACTACAACACTACATACAAGATATAAAACTATGTAAAGAACTACCCGATATACACTGAGTATGATATTCACTGACTACTTAGATATAATTCTAGATAGAGAACTTCTTGATGTATTCTGACTATATAGAGAACTATCCGATATGCACTGACTAGGATATATACTGACTACATACATATATATTATTATATACTGCTCTATGGGGTCTGATTACAATACTAATTAGCAACTCAGGACCTTAGAGGCACGCGCCTATCTGTTGATTTCGTCATTTTCGTAAGTTCAGTTAAATCTTACTCGCAGTTTCCACTTCCATTCGGCATACCCCCTACGTTGGTAGCTGCCCCACCCTGCCTTCTACCCGCGCTCCTATGATTTGCGTTGTATTTCATAACAAGTGAGTAATATCGGAAACGATTTCGGTCGTTGACTCTTGCCTGATTTGTTTATAAATCAGACGTTGGGAATGTGTTCTTATTGCGAGGCCATTGACTTAAGTTCTGTCTCGTCTCGGGCACCCTCCTAGAGAATATCATCATCCAAATCATTTACTTACATTTACGAAATTGCAGCCTTCAGCTTGTTGGGCATTCTTAAGTCTTTGATGATTGTTGTTCTTTTTAAATAAATGTATAGTATTAATCCTTGTTCTGAATACGCTTGTAATCCTTTGTGCGCGCTTTATATCATTGATCAATCCTTTAACAGAGTTTCATATGTGGTTTAGTGTCTGTATCCAGATTGTTCGACATGGCGATGTCACGATAAGATTCACTTAAATATACGTTAGGCTGAAGTTAATGAAAGGTGCTGATGCTGCAGTTACTTAGTTAGTCCCTCTAGCCGAATAGTAGTGGATTAATGCGGGTTAAGGGGGTTAGTCGAAAGGATATACGAAAATAAAAGAAATGAAAAGCATAAACATTTTTGTATACTCACAAAAACAATGGGAGGAAGACATAAATATATATGCATAAAATAATGAACGGGGAGTAGTACGAGTGGGTGGTATATAGTAGTATATATTGTATTTTCTTCTTAGTTTATATCCGCTTAGATAGCACAGAAACAACCCATGTGATGGAGGTTCGCTGGAGTTATATAGTGTATATAGTATATTGGATTTTTTTGTTGGTATTTCACAGATCAGATCTATGTACAGTGGACAATTTGCGATTGATTGTGTATTCTCGGGGGGGAGTTTTTGGATTTTTATAAGGTTTTCTTTTTGATTTCTCTGATCTTTCTTGCAATATTTAATGTGAAAATATTTACAACAGCGTTCTTGAAGAGTTATATATCTTTTGCTTGCGACTGTTGGACGGGGTATATCATTGATTGATTGTTTTCATAAATTTTGTTGTTGTTGTTGCTTTGAATTTTAACTTTTTCATGTATTTCCTTTTGCTTGTATTTGATATGTTTGTTTTTCACGTATTGCACACGGGTTTCTTCGCGATTCTTCTTTCTCTCTCTCTTGGATTGCACTGCACACTGCTTTCTATGATATTTATATTCGACTTTGTATCGATTCGATTGTTAAACACAATCTGGAGCAATCGCGGGATTTGCTCTCAACATTTTGTCAACCGTTTTCACAATTTTTGTAACGCATTTTAAACATATCTGTATGTATATGTGTGTGTAGCACTGTAACTATTATTTGTATTGTTGTTGCTGCTGCGGATGTTGTTGTTGTTGCTCTTGTTGTTGTTGTTGTTTTTGCACACTGGCCACTTCTTTTATTGGTCGTTCCAATTTCTGTTGCTTGCTCTTTTTGTTATGCCACTCAATACACCGCGAGCTCGTGTATAGTATGTGTATGTATGTGTGTGTGTTTGTCTATATATATATATGGGAGAGTCCACGTCCGCAGCGGCGGAATCACGCGAATCACCAACGGGCAAATTGCTGCGCAGCACAAGAATCGCACAAATCCGAAGACGTCAACGGTAGAAAGCCAACTGTGCGCAGGCGCAACACGAAAAGAAATTTTCGAGCCGCAGCGGCCCAAGAAGCTGACGACGTCGCAGTCGCCGTCGCAGTCGCAGTCGTCAGCAGCAGCAGCGATCAAAGAAGTTACTCACCTGGCCACAAAGAGAGGCAGAGCAACATGGCGAACGAGCGCGAACATGTTCGCTCTGCAACATGTTCGACCGCAGGTGCTGGCTCAAGTTGTCGAGGTCGATGTCGATGTTGCCGGCGGTCAAAGTCAGGGCTAAGTTTGTTTATGTTGCCAGCAGCAACAGCAACAGCAGCAGCCGTTGCCGGTTTAAAAAATCTACTATATTCTTTTACCTATTTAAATACTGCAATATATTTTTAATTATTTATTACTTATTTAATATATTTCAATTAGTAATTTCATTTATATTCTTAGGGCCTTTTAAAGTGTTGCCAGCATGAGGTTTGCCTGGTTCTAACTTGGCCGGGCGAACTTGTTTGATGCTTTTACTCTTTTGCTCTATCTGGCACTCTCGTCTCTCGCGCTCTCTCTCTCTCGATCTCGCTCTGTCTCTGTTGCTCACTCGCTCACAACTTGACCTACTTAACAAAAATTTAACATTTTTTCCTGTTATTTCGCCTTGTAAACATGCGAGCAACAATTACAGTTGCCGGCGCGACGCTGCTGCTGCTGCTGGCTTTGCCGCTGCTGCTGGCTCTGCCTCTGCTGCTGTCGACTGCGACGCGTCGCTGCATTTGCCATTTTGTTGTTGCATTTCCTCTTTGACTGCTCTTTTCGCACTTGTTGTTGCTTTGCGGGCTTGCGGGTTGATTGCCGCTGCTTGATTGTTGCTGTTGTTGTTGTTGCTGTTGCTTCGCTTGGGGTTTTTTGCTTTTCAGATATTTCTGTTTGTTTCCAGCGTTTTGCAGTTAACGGTATCGCTTCGAAAATGAAAGCTCACACAGAGACAAATAAAGATACAGATACAGAGATACAGATACAGATACAGATACAGATACACGGCCAGCTACGTATGAAGACCACAGACCACAACTGGCAGGTTGTGTAAATTTTTGTTTCTGCTCACGACTCTTGTTGCCGTTGCTGCTCCTGCTCCCGCTCCCACATCCCCCTCCTGCTCCTGCTCTGGCATTAGCATAAGCCCAAGTAAGAGCAAGAGCTGGCCTCATCATCGGATTGGCCTCTTGACCAAATGCAACTGCGTCACTTGGCTATTTATTTGCTTACTTTCCCCCTCTGCCCCCCTCCTTCTTTATCTTAATCCACAGTCTGCTCAGCCAGCTCAGCGTCGTCTAAGTTGTTGGTCATGTTTGTGGCTCATGATGTTGGCTTTTCTTCAACTCTACACCACATGTTGTTGTGCTTGTTGCTGTTGTTGTTGTTGTTTCTCTGTTTCACTGGAATTACGAGCAGCAATATATTTTTTGCAAAAAGCCCTGAATATGCATGATTGTAGGTGTTTTCAGGATTGATATGAGTCACGCTTAATGTTTATGACTCGCCGCTTATCAGTGACGGCAGTTTCGGAAGTTTTGCTTTCAATATCAAGTTTGCTGCCTAAGTCTTTTGTTCGAAGTGAATGCCGAACTTATTTACATTTGTTAATGTTACAATTAGTTGATTTTGTATTGCGTTCAAAGTTCAGAGTCCATCTGATTAATCATGATTGATCATTATGCATTGCATGGGTTGTGAGAAGGGGGGGGATAGATAAATAAATAGATAGATAGATAAATAGATGGATTGATAGATAAATGGGTAGAAAGATATAAGAATGCATGAAAATATAGACTGATATATATATATATATATATGTGTAGTTATTTAGATAGGTAGAATGGAATGAATGAATAAATGGATTATTGATAGGTTGTTAGATGGATAAATAGATTGATATAGATTACGAGATTGACAGATAGATAGAAAAATGATACACTAAGATTAATAGATGAATACGTTAATAAATGAATAGATACATGAGATTTTATCTCATAAATATCTTGTATTTTATTAAAGCTTCTCTGTAAAAAGTCGATAAATATCTCGCAAAGTAAATTGAAGAAAAAGTTTCCCTAATACGAGCAATGGAATAAATCATGTGCGAAACTAGATTTCACATAGATCATGAATATAAATATGCAATATATACACACTTTGAATAACAGACATGACTAAAGCCATCCTTTGATTTCACTCCTTTTTCTTGCTGTACCATCAAAGTTTTGAATCCTCAACGACGCCGAACGAATAGAGAGACCCAAATAATTGACAGGCAGTGTAGAGGCAATCTAGGCCTGGGCACGGCACGAAAGGCAAACTACAGTTAGACAAATTCTATGCACGTCAAATGTCAATCTCGGAAACAGTACAAACAGCAGAGGGCAGGCGCAAAAGAAGAAGAAGCAGAAGATGAAGAAGAAGAATAAGGGAAAAATAATAAAAATCAATCTTGGCAGAACACATCGGGGCAGCTTTTAAAGAGCGCTCCATACAAAACTAATTGAACTTGGACAGCGTGACACTTCATCAAAAAGCCGAAAAGGTACCCAAAATCTCAACAATGTGAGGCAGAGAGAAAGAGGGGGGGGGGGGGTGGGGCAGGTCCAGCCAGCTGAAGTCTGCCCATCACTCAAGCTATTTGCTGCGCACAAATAAAACAAGCTATCAAATTAAAGCAAACGCCACGGGAGTAGCACCTGGAAAGGGTTCGGGTTCGGGTTCGTGTTCGGGCTTGGGCGCAACGGTAAAGTTCGAGTGGCGAGTGCAGAGTGCCAGTACCATTAACCGAATACCATGGCCAATATTGACACGGGGGTCAAAGTGAAGCCACACGCGCGGCAAGCAAGAGTTCTGCATTTTACAGGCAGAAGATGAAAATAGGTTAAAGACAAAGCTAGCTAAAATTTGGGTTAGACAAAGCTCGAATGCACTCATCGCAGAGGGTCCACGAGGCAGCCAATAGTAGTTCCCTGGGATTAGACCCTCTTTTGACACCACAGGCGGGCACCTGCTGACCGCAAAAGATTGTAAATTAAGGTGCAAACAATCCACCGTAGACACACACACACACACACACACATATACTTGGCCAGGCTCTTTTCCGATTTACGCGGCCCTTTCATTAGTTGCCGCCGGCAATTGCTGCTGCAAATGTGACAAATCTCGTTGCACTCGGCGGGCTACGGCAGACCACCTTGGGCGTGACGGGCTACCTGTTGTGCCCGAATTTCGACAACGATTGAATTGTTTGCCTTGTTTATTTCTTGTTCCTGCCAAATTGGCAAAACAATTGTCACCCACATTGCGAATGGCGAACAGGCAACAGTGGCAACAGACGCAGCAGGGAGTGCCAGTGTAGCCCACTGTCTATGGCGGCAACATTGTCAGCAGCTACCTCAAGCAAGTGACTAATTGCAGTTGCAAATGTGACTGAGTTCACATAGAAGGTTTCCTTAAGGAATTTACTTCTTTTCTGTTTCTTTTTTCAGTGTATATGGTGAATATTTAACTTAATATAAAATTGTTATTCGTGTGTCGGTTGGTCTTTCTATTCCCCAGTTTATCTCTTTATCTGCTCGTCTGTATATCCGTCTGACTCTATGAATGTGCAGATCTCAGATAAAACGATAGCTTGAAACAACAAATTTTGGCTTGAAGGTTACTGTATATAACACGCAAATATAGTTATTTTTAATTTTTTTGTGACACGCCCACTGCCCACGATTAATTGTGATTAATAATATAATAAGCCAAGTATTTAAATTTATTTATTTAATTTATTTATTTACTGTTTAAAAGTAAAAAACAATTAATAATTATAACTTAAGTTTTAAATTGAAATATTAAACTAACAATAATTTGAAGTTGAAAGTAAGATCTTAATCACAATTTAATGTTTTGACATGGACCCAATTGAAAACATGAACCAGATAAAAATATATAGAAATTATGCAAATCAACATTGTTCATAGTTGAGCTTACAGTTTGGTGTCTTCTTTAATTGAATCCATAATACAATGATAAAGACAAACAGACGACAAGCCAGATTACACACACCTTGAGTCAAGAGAACTTAAAATTCCGCAGAATCAAAGCGCATTCACGGCTTCAGGCGAATCGGTTTCAAGTGTAGCCAACAATCATATTCGGAGCATTACACAAAAATGGCTCTGCTCAAAGCCAGCAAATATATATGTCAAATATTGCATATATTTTGCATAATTTAGCTAGAATAGCAACAACAACAACGACAACATGAGGAGGAGAAGAAGAACAACCATGAGGTAAATTTTGCATGCATAATTTCTGTTGAGTGCTGTGCCAAGGTGCGGGCGTGAAGGTGCCCAAGACAAGCTGCACGCCAAAGTGCGAGGGGTGTGCGATGTGTTGTGCCAAGCTAATAACACGCAAACAACAATAACTATGACAACAACAGCAACAGCAGCAACAACAGTAACAAGAGCAAACGATAAAAATAGATGGGACGCATAAAAAAGCAGAACAACAAAACGCACGACAATAAAAATGCAAAATAAATTGCCAAGCCGGAGAGGAAGAGGGAGAAAGAGAGCAATAGGAAAAGCGAGAGAAAAAGAGAGAGAGAGACCGCTGAAAGAGTAACAATAAACAAGAAGAACAATCTACAGCGAATTGCAGAAGAAATGGCAGCCGACAGACAACGATGACGACGACGATGACGACGAAATATGAATGTAGTGCAAAGCGTAGGCGTTTATCTGACAATGGAGCTGCAAATGTAGATGGAGACGGAGGCGATTGCAGCCAGGCCAGCTGGGGATGGAGCCAGCCCGGCTGACTGGCTGCTTCTGCTGCTGCTGTTGCTGTGGGTGGGCGGCCAAGGCGAGGGCGAGACAAAGGTCAAGCTGAACGCAACTGGCAACTGGCAACTGGCGGCAACCGGAAGTGGGTCAACGAAAACCGGATCCGCACAGGCAAACGCAGCTGTGTGTGGAGAGAGATAAACAACAGCAACAGTGACAACAACAATAGCAACAACAACAGCAGCGGCAACTGCAGCAAAGCAAACAATGTAAAATGCAATTGAGATGCAAATGCAAATTGCATTGGCCACATGTTGCTGAGCCATGCACGTGTGTGTGTGTGTGTGTGTTGCCAGCAACATAAATAAACATCAAAATAATGCACGCCATTAACATTGCCAATGGCCCCCAAAATGCAACGCCAGCGCAGTAGAAGCAGCAGCAGAGGCAGCAGCATCATCAGGGCAGACAGATAGGCAGACAAACTGGCAAACTGGCAAAGAAAAGCCGTCGAGGTGTCATGGACATGGCCTGTGGGTGGGGGGAGGGGGCGCAAGCTGAGGCCGAGACAATGCATGGCTGCAACGCTTGAATAACGCTCACCAGGCAAGGCAGGCAGCGACAACTTTTTGTGCCTTTGTTGTCTCTTTGCCTTTGGCTCTAATGAAGTTGCATTTGGCCGAGTCGAGCAAATAAAAGCGGAGAGAAAAACTCGATTTGTTAGTCAAATTGAGATAGAAGAGTGGAAATACTTTACCGAAGAATTCTCTTGATTATTCAGTTATATTGAACGCAGTACTTGGCTGCATATAAACGGACAGCTTGGCTATATTAATGCATCTGTCAATGCTCCAAGTCAAGTCTCCATGTTCGTAGCATATGCAAAATGTGAAGCCAACATTGACAGATTTTGGTTCTGTTCTATTCTGTTGTGTTCTGCGTGAGCGAGAGCGACTGAGATATTTATGCGATTTTATTGATAGCTGAAGAATTTATTGCATTCAAAACGAAAGACTCAGGCAACGAACGCGCAGCACAACAATTGCGCATTGTGAACTTTATGATGTATCTGGATTGGGCATTGGGTGCACAGAACACACAATATTGTGCAGCCAAGCACAGCCAACAGCCAACAACGACAACAACAACAATGAAGACTCTTGGCATAACGGCCGAAAAAGAGTCAGAATCCCCTCCAAAAAAAAGAAGCTAAAAGAGACGAGGCAGCTTCGAAATTATAACGCAACGCAACGCAGCGTTTTGTTTAACGGTTAACGGCGAGCTTAAGGAGACCTAACTGAGGCTGACTAACTGGTAGCAGGCCAGAGATAACGGCACTTTTTTCACTTTTGCTGCATCTATGAGAAACACATGCACACACACACACATAGATACAGATACTCAGCAGAGTCACAGACAGCGACAACTGCCACCTGCAGCTCGTGACGCGCTGTGGAAGATGCAGCACGATGACGCTGCGCTTTGTCTGCTCCCGCTTCTACCTTCCCCCCGCCCTCCTGCTGCCCACTACTCCCCGCGGCTGATGCGTTGTTTTTATATATCAGTTGACTGTTTTTTAATTAAGCCTTTGGGGTGGGGGAGATCTTTGAAAAGCGTCGAGCACAGTCGGCAACTTTGGACTCTGATAATCAGTAAAACGTAATGGGCCGTTGCAGTCGTTGTGTGTGGTTGCTGCTGAGGTAGGAGGGCAGTGGCTGCGACAGGGGCAGGGGTAGACAACGTCACCGTTGTTTGGCTTGGCTGGGTTACCGTTTAAGCGCCTTAATTGTTTAATTGCCATTGGCATTGTCGCCGCGCACTGCACGCC
The DNA here is from genome assembly GCA_018903715.1 of Zaprionus davidi. Classification (NCBI taxonomy): domain Eukaryota; kingdom Metazoa; phylum Arthropoda; class Insecta; order Diptera; family Drosophilidae; genus Zaprionus; species Zaprionus davidi. The sequence continues at coordinate 9,312,089 of JAEIGL010000003.1, forward strand.
TGGGGGACTTTCGGGTTACCGTTGCGACAATCTACTGAGGCAAATCTATTCGATTTGCAGCCTCAGTCTCAGTTTCCATCTACATCTCAGTCACAGTCGCGACTGCACCTGAGCTCGATTAGCCACGCAGCAACCGCAGCAGCGCCCTAGCCTGGACTAGGTTTTAGTGACAGTTTCCCAAGTTGCAACAGCTGCGGCTGTTGTTGACTCTTCTATGATTTGCTTAACTTGGCCTGATTAATATTTGCAGCTGGTTCGAAGATATGATACATTGCATGCATTGTTGGCAAAGTTGTCTATCTGTGTTATGTTTCTTCTAAATGACCAAGGAATCTCTTGAAACTTCTATTGATAACCCGGCACATCGATTGTATCCATTCTGTATGGACACAGTCACAAGCTTATTGCCTTAGTCACTTATTGTGTACAGTCACAAATCGCCTAAGGCCGTGCAATGTACAGTCACAAGTTCGTTGCCAAAGTCACTTGTTGTGTACAGTCACAAGTTCGTTGCCTAAGGCACTTACAGTCTGCAGTCACAAGTTCGTTGTCTAATTCCCTTATTCCATTTGCAACAGGTTCGTTGCCAAAGTCTTTTGTACAGTGTTGCCTCAAGTTTCCAGGACAAGTTTGCTTCCTCAGACTTTTGATAGCGAGTTAAAGTAAAATCACTATACGATATAAAAGCTTCTTTACAAATCTGAAGGATTAAATATAAAACTGTTGAACTGCAGCAGATATGAATTTAATTTGATTTTATTTAAAGTTCCTTTTGAAGTTCCCTTAAGTCACGCTTGTCCGCAAATTGGAGCTGTAACTTGTTCGGGCTGTGCCTTTCTTTTGCTCTCTTAACTTAATGCGCCTGTCAAAAGGGTTTCAAAGACAAGCGCAGAAATGCTCTGGCTTGGCTTGGGGTGCCAGAGCGGGCACACAAAATTAACCCAATTATGAGAGGCGCAACATAACTAAAGTGGACATGTCGCTGCAACGAAGGCAGCGGATGGCAGCCATGCCGGGCCACGCCAACACCCTGCCGAGGAGGAGTCAAGCAACGAACCCGAACCAAATTGGGTCACGTGCTCAACTCACTGCGTGGCGGCGGCGGCGGCTTCGACTGACAATTTTACGATATGCCAGAGTCAGAGCCAGAGGAGCAACCTGATGGACTCGCAGACGTACTCTCTGTTGGAGACTGGAGACCGGAGACTGTGTCTGTGTGCGTAGCCAAAAGGTAAGGTGAGCTAAGGTAAGTTTCAGTCTTCGCAGTTTGCCTAAAAGATTCGCACCACTCGACAAGTGCAATGCATCTTTATTGTTGCTGTTGTTGTAGTAGTATTTGTAGTTGTTGCTGTTGCTGCTGCTATTGTTGCTATTGTTGTTGTGTTGTTATTGCTGGCGTCGCGCCCATAAATTAAATGCACAAACGAGTTTCGCATCGCACTGTAAGATTAAGTGAAAAGGGGGCAGCGGGTGACGCGACTCCCAGAGTTGTACTTGGAGTCGGAGCTGGAGTTGGAGTCGTATCTGAGACAGCGACACTGAGACAGAGACAGCGACAGAGACGAGACAGAGACAGAGGAGAATTCTCTGCTTTCGCATATAATTCAGCTTTGGGCTACATAATTAATTCCGCCAGGCCGCCCAACGTTTTATGTAGGCCCCAGTCGAAACCGAAGCCCCTCTACCTCCTCCCTCGCCCCCTTCCCGTTCCAGTTCCACTCCCAAGGGAAGGAGCACGAGTAGTACGTGATATGGGCCAACAGGTTTTCCGGCGCACTTGTTGCCATCGCAAAGACGCCCAAAAAAAAACAACAAAATTAAGAAAAACAACAACAGCAACAGCAACGAAAAATTCATATGCGTCGTCGATTCGTGGGCTTCAAGTGCTGCGCTGGAGCCCGTTCCAGCGCTTCCACTTGATTTGATTTTGGTATTCCATGCACCGTTATTCAAAATATTCGAAAAACGTTTTATCTGCCATGTGTATGTGTGTGTGTGTGTGTGGAGTGTAAGTAAGGCATTCATGGGTGTGCGTGCGTGCTGCTTTCAACTTGCACAGCCGCCGACGCCGACGTTCCCAAGTGGCCAAAATCAGTGTCCATTTCATTAAGCTATTTAAACTTGCAACAAGTGGTAAATAAACTCTGTTCATTTATATATATTCATATATAATATTTATAATATATAATATATATTTTTTCTATTATTAATTATTAACAGATATTGCTATGATGAGAACTGAAATGTGATGAAATTTACCTCCACTTTTGTCTTGCTTAATATACTAAAAGCTGATATTAAATATATAAGTTTGTTATATATTACTTATTTAAATTTGTCGAAATTAAATTAGATGATAATTTAATACAAATAATGAAAGGCTTTGGGGAAAGTAAATAACAGAATTTAGAGCTTTGCAAAATATTTATTTAAATAGGATTTTCTTTGAGTTTTTTTTTACATCTTTTGAACTACAAACAGACTTTAATTAGATCTATAGAAAATTGTAAATCATATAAAAACTTATACGATATCCAGAATTGGAAGAAAATACAAATATGCAGCACAAACATATTATGATTTAGGCTTATTTATAAGTAACAAAAATCTAGTGTAGCGTAGTATAGTTGTACAAATAAAGAAAGAAAGATTCTTTATATTTTATAAGTTTTTATAAGAAGAGAGACTCTACACAAGATGAACCTTTTTAACATCTTTATCTTATCGTTATTATTTTGCAATAATTTTAACTTCATAATATTATATATGAGGTTAGTGAAAAAAAGCTGCACTGCATTGCCATGAACTGCTACACGTTAAATCTTCCCTTTTTAACCCAATTACTGCTGGGTATAAGAAACTGAAACTATCCAAACTGCTCAAGTCAGAGATTTTGATTTTCCATCTACTCAGTTTGTTTAATTACAAAGCAACTGATGACCGCATTCGCAAAGAAAATGGAAAAGGAAAATTGTGCGGGCAAGTTGAAAGCCTCCACCAGCAACTCGGAAAAAACAGAAACACAGAGAGAAAGAGAGAAGGAGGGAAACAGACAGACAGAGACTTAAAAGCTCCGCCAGAGGCAGCCAAACAGACAAATAGACGCACGGGCAGACGGAGGGACAGAGAGACAGACTGCGGCTCAGACGGAGACTAGACCAGGCCAAGTGTGGAAACTAGTTAAAGTAAGTTGGTATAATAATTGTAATTGTTGCTGGTAGTCGCGCTAGTCGCTCGGTCGGCATGGTAATGAGCAGAGCGAGAGCCAGAAGCAGAAGCAGAGGCAGAGGTAGAAGGCAGAAGGCAGAAGGCAGCGAGCAGGCAAAGTCTGATTATCATGAGTAAGCATGATTATGCTTATATGTATATGTATGTTTATGTTTATGAAGGCATGCGAGTATGCAGAGAGTAAAAGTGTTCGCATTGTAAGTGCCTGTCTGTCTTCTGAGTGTGTGTGTGTGTGTGTGTGTGTGAGTGTGCTTAGAATAGCGTATGCTGGCGAATGTAGGCCAAGACTATTATGCTGTTATTGGTAAGTGTTGTGAGTGAGTAAGCCTAGTCTGAGTCCATGTCTGCAGGCTGGAAATGAGCTTGCAGTGCCACACACAAAGACACATACCCACATGCATACATATACACAAGTACCTAGATATATGAGCATTCTCATGCCTGCTTGGTTAGTTTTAAGACTGTAATTAGTAAAAGCAACAGCCTATAACTCGGCTTTAGTGTAGTCTTATTGCTCTGAATTATTGCCGAAATTTTAGTAAAGTCCCAAAAATATATATATGATATGATTTTAAAGTCGAGAGTTCTAAGAAACTTTTAATTGTGCTGAGAAGAAGCAGCAAGGAATGTTTCATGTGAGAAATAAATCAAGTAAAATGAATACTGTAAATACTAAAGAGAAATTTCTAATGAATAAAAAGAATCATTAATACATATATATTTATATATCACATGTATAGTTTCTTATAGAAACTATATCTTCTATATACACACACTATAAACATATTAATATATAAGAGAAATAAGTTAAATGCTGCTGATATTGATTGTTTTATCAGTCTATGCATATCTTTAATTTAGGAATTTATGGAAGTTGAATAAGAATATCTTATGTACATCTTCCCATAGAGTCGATGTATATCATTATATTTTTCATCTTCCGTCTTTCCACTGACTATCCTTCGCTTTCACAATGAACCATTGAAAGTGGGAGTGAATTCCATTAGCAGCACCTGCAACTTTAGCCCTTATCTATCTGGCGTCTTTTCCCACAGCAAGAAATTGGTCAGTTCCCGCAGTTGCGGCCACAGCCTGAGGATGGACTTCAACTTGAGTTCCGCCTTGGCCATTTCAGTGAGTCTGAGTGCCTGAGTGATGGCGTTGGCGCCTAAGTTGTTGTCCAGAAAAGCTGAAAAAAAGCCTAAGCCAAAGTCAGAGTCAGAGTCGGAGTCAGAGCCACAGGCAGAGTTGGAGGCGGAGCCTACGTAGAGCTAGACACGCCGACACAGAGACCCACAAATGTCATCATTGCACAATGCAACGTGATCGCGCCTAATGGACACTTGCATCGGGATCGGGGGCTGCATTGGCGTTTGCAGTCGACGCTCCAAACAAATTGCCATGGAATACAGCTAAAATTGTGGGGTTCGGTCTGCCTCTGCCTCTCCTCTCTCTCTCTCTCTCTCTCTCTCTCTCTCTGTTTCTCTCTGTCTCTATCTCAACTTCCTTGTGTAATTTGGTCAAGTTTAGTGACGCATACAAGTTCCAAGTCTCAAGTCCGGCTTGGCCAAGTATGCCAAGCTGCAGCAACAGCAACAACAGCAGCGACTAGTTAGTCAGGCCTATGGTATCTGGTATCCATTCATGCCAAGCGCTATCGCCACTCACTCCCCACACGTTACCCGCACTGTCTCTTACTGTCTCTCTCTCTCTCACTCTTTCTCTCTCTCCCACTCGCTCTGTCTTTCTCCATAAGTGTATGTTAGTTTTGCCAATTATGGTGTCCTCCTTATTTTGCGTTGTTGTCTATCCAACTGGCTAGTTGTTGTTGCTGTTGTTGTTGTTGTTGTTGCTGTTGTTGTTGCTGCTGCTGCTGATGTTGTTGCTGCTGTTGTTGCTGCTGTTGTATTTGTTGCCGTGGCAGTGGCTCTGGCTGTAGCTCTATCTTTAGCTTGTCATATTTGTCTGCCGCGTCGTCGTCGCGTTCGTTGCCTGAGTCTTTCGTTTAGTTGTTCGCTCGCTCGTTCGTGCCTTCTCCGTCTTTGTCTCCGTCGCCGTTGTCGTTATGGTGTTGCCTCCAAGTGGGTCACTTGCGATTTCATGACCGACTTTTAGCGTTTTTTTTCCATACACTCGCACACACTGTCTCTTCAGCCTTCTCCGTCGCTGCTGCCACCCTACCTCTCTCTCTCTCTTTCTCTCTTTTTCTCTCTGTCCTGCTCATTGTGTGCAGTTATTTATGATTGTTTAGCTGGACGCACAGCCGATTCCCATTCAGCGCCACTGGGCCACTGTTTGCGCCTCGCGCGGTGCTTTCTCATGTCTTTCTAGATACATATATGATATATGCATATGTATATGGTAAATTTGCGTTTTAAAATTTTATTAATTGACCAGAGAGACAGACAGACAGAGAGATAGACAGACAGACAACCAGACGGACAGACATACAGAGAGATAGACAGACAGAGAGATAAACATACAGAAATGCAGACAGACAAATAGACAGACAGATAAACAGACAGACTGACAGACAAACAGAGAGACAGACAGACATACAAACAGATAGATACACAGACAGACAGACAAACAAATAGATAGATACAGAGACAGATAGACAGACAGACAAAGAGACAGACAGAGAGACAGACAGAGAGACAGACAAAGAGACAGACAGAGAGACAGACAAAGAGACAAAGAGACAGACATACAGACATACAGACATACAGACATACAGATATACAGACATACAGACATACAGACATACAGACATACAGACATACAGACATACAGACATACAGACAGACACACAGATAAACAGACATACAGACATACAGAAATACAGACATACAGACATACAGACATACAGACATACAGACATACAGACATACAGACATACAGACATACAGACATACAGACATACAGACAGACACACAGATAAAGAGACATACAGACATACAGAAATACAGACATACAGACATACAGACACACAGACAGACACACAGATAAACAGACATACAGACATACAGAAATACAGACATACAGACATACAGACATACAGGCATACAGACATACAGACATACAGACATACAGACACACAGACAGACACACAGATAAACAGACATACAGACATACAGGCATACAGAAATACAGACATACAGACATACAGACATACAGACAGACACACAGATAAACAGACATACAGACATACAGAAATACAGACATACAGACATACAGACACACAGAAATACAGACATACAGACATACAGACATACAGACAGATAGATAGACAGACATGCAAATCGACATAAATTTGGCGCTTTATTCAAGCGATCTGCCTGTTGCGCTCCATTTTGAAAGTGACAGTTACAGTTCCAGCAAGACAGCTTGCTAATGGTTCCGACAAACTTCTGTGTGTATGTATGTGTGTGTGTGTGAGGAAGGTTCTTGGCGCTTCGCTTAGCCACTCCAGTTCGTCGTTGTGGTCGCATATTTTGCCTTTGTTTACGCTTCACTGAGTAAGACAAAATTGAAGACGTCAAGATGCCAATTAAGCCACGCCTCCTACCAAGACTGATATATTGTTATTATTATATTCTGAGCAGTAGCTTATATGGTTGCCTTACCTTACCACCTCCCTCCCAACCCCTACGTGATTTACCGTACGAACAATTGAAATATAACTCACAAAGAGTGCGGCAATTAAATAACGAAAAGAAAATTATTGTATGCATTTTGTTTGAGTACTTCTCATAACTGTTTTCCAGTTATCATGCCACGCCCCTCCCCTCCGCCTACCCTCTTTCCTCTCTGCTGCTGGTCATTCTTCATTGCGCAGCTTTATGGCGACCACGAATTGAATTTAATTGCCTCGTCTCGCACGAGAGAGAAGGAGGGAGAAGGAGAGATATATGTATATAGAGAGAGGGAGAGAGAAGGCTGTAGCAGCAAGCGTCTTTGTTTTGTTGCTTTTTAACGACTCGCTGAAATTGTTGCTTAATTCTATAATTATTTATGCATTCGGTCGCAGTGTTAACAAGTCTCGTTAAATCTTTATTGAATGTTAACTTCGTGTGCATGACACGCTGTACAGAGAGAACCTCTCATCCTCTGGCGCGTTTCATGCGAAAAGCGAGGCAAATTGTTGCAAGCACGTACGTGCAGGGCAAGGCAGGGTAGGCAGGCAGGAAGCAGGAGGAAAGCTGCTTTAAAGAACATGTTTAGTTTTGAGGGCAAACACGATGCCAGTGAAATTGTTCATAATAAAACGAGAGAAATTTAGTTATAAGCCCCCATATCGAACAGATAAGCAGGGGGGATTATCGTGCCTGCAATTTCACCACGTTGCAAGAACTGTCGCCGATCGCGAATCGAACCGATACAGTCCGATTAAGTCCGATTTATAATGCCTGTAATAAGCGCCGCGTGCTAAATGCGCCAGCAAGTAGAATAATTATTGAGCAATAGCGACAACAGTGACTGCAAACAGGCAACTGCTGCTAAACGACAATCATTATAATGATCATCATCATCATCAGCATCGTCATCAGCATCTTCATCATCATCATCATTTAGCTGGTGGTGCGCACATCAACGCGGCAATCAAAAACGATTAACAAGATCGCGACTGCGATTGCCATGGCCAGCTGCCACGCCGGCACTGTCCACTTGCAGACGCGCCTCTTGCCACCGCCCTCCCTCCCTCCTGCCAACCTGCTTCCCTGCTGACCCACTTGGCTTGGCCCGCCTCTGACAGATGTGTGTCAACTGCAGCCAGAGAATTTTACAAGTTGTTAAGTGTTTTGATTAAAAAAAAAACAGAAAACAGAAAAAAACTAGGAGCGCGACTACAAATGTTATTAAAGTCGCCAGGCAACATGTGCAACAAGTTTAGCAACTCCAGCCCCAGCTCCGACTTCGACTTTGACTCCGGTTTGTGTTGTCGTTGAATCCGGGTGCAGGAGCAACATCAGCAGCAGCAACGCCAGCAGCAGCAGAAACAGCAACAGTCGCAACAAATGTAGTGCAACGTTGTGTGTCATGTTGCCATGTCATTTTTGGGTGTTTCAAACTATGCCACAAATGAGCACGACACACACACACACACACGCACACTTACGCATATCACTTGCTATTTGCTGCCTGTTGTCAACGGGAACAGTTCGGTCTGAATCCGAACCAAGCGAACCGACCGTAAACAGAGTACCAAATTTTAATTACCAATCATAAAGTCCGTCATACTATACAACTGTCCAAAATAGTTTCTGGAACAGAACCAAAAGCTTAACAAGCATGACTGCAAGACCCCCCAAAGTACTTCTTCTACTTCTAGCCAAGCAGAAGTGTCTCTCTGCCTCTCAGTCTTCTCCACGCGAACGGGTCACGCGCCAACGAAAAAAAAGGCGATCTGAGAGGGCCAAAATAACCATAATTTGTATGACGATAAGATCTGGATAACCGGATTTATGAGGCATATGTCATATACCTGTTACGGTTGCTAATTTCATCTTGGGATTCGCAAGGCTTTTAACAGCAAGTTAGAATTGTTGTAAGTCATTTTGAAAGTTATTGCGGAATAAGAGAAGTGGAATATGTGAAGAAGAATTATAGAATCCTTAGTGATGAATTAAGTCTCATTTATAGAAACCAAAAAGGCCAAATTGAAATTATAAACAACCGGTAGGTTATGGTATATTTTATGTAACTTCTTTAGTTTTCGAAAGTTCTTAATGAATAGAAATCCAGGGAAGTATGTAGACGAAGTTTTACATACTCAAAGTTAAAGATATTTTATTTTTCTTTTTGCAGTTTTGTCTATTTATTTATTTATAGTATAGAGTCGTCATTGATAACTTAATTATTTCTGCAGTTTTGAAAAAACTTTCAAGTTTCAGATCTTATGTAAAGCCCAGTAGAACTCAAGATTTGTGAATACTTACGAAAGATTTCTTTGATTGCAGAAAATGGAACAACCAAATTATGATAAGGAAATAAATAGTAGTCAGTTTAACCTTATTTATTTCTGAAATTTTGTTAACATTTATTTTGAAAATCCAAACACCCGAAATAGGATTGTAGGCATTAGGTTCTTGGAGATAAGAGTATATTTCATATAATTTCTTTCGTGTTAGAAAGAACTCAAAAGCTTTTTGCGATTATACAATAGAAAACTAATTGAGTATCATTTTATACATTATTTATATTGAGTATATATTTTATATATATGAGTAAAAGAGTGAGCATCATAAATGATCCTAAGTGATCAATATATCTTATATTACTTACGTATGCAGCTTGTAAGGTATGCATGGAATTTGGTACTTTTTGTAGCTTTCATGCTCATGGGCTGCTGGAGAAGTTAAACGGACTTGAACAACTTTCATTTAAGTGCAGCCCTCTTGGTGTCGTAGGAACAACAACAGCAACTGTAGCAGCAGCAGATAAATCCCATTACAATGCTCGACAGCAGCCAGTTGAAAAATATTATAACGACGTGATTCTTTTGCATTGTCTGCTCAATGCTCGGTGTATTTTTAGTTTGTTTTTTCAGCTTCTTTCCCTTTTTTTTTGCCACAAGCCGAATTGCAAAAACGGGATGAAGAGGGGGAAGGTGGGTATGTCGCAAAAGTGCTGCCTGAAAGTGTGCGCATAATTAGCCCTATTTGTTGTTGTTGTTGTTGTTTTTGTTTTTATAACCATTGCGGCCCAGCAGCAATGCTGCCAAATGAGCTTCAATTACACTTCTTTTGTTGTTCTGGCAGCGCTTGTGACGCCGCTTTGTGCTGCCGTTATTGTTGTTGTTGTTATTGTTGTTGCTGCTACTTTCGCACTAATCTCGACTTTTAGCCAATGTGAAAGTAACAGTTTTTTGTCATTCGCCACATTTGGCCATTAAGATGACTTTGTATTATCATGAGCTTCATTCTTTGAATTCATTTCCCCCCTTCCTCCTTGAGTAGACTAAATATTTTGCAGAAATTATTTTATGTTTGTGAAATTTAAGTCGGGATTATTAAATAAAGCATTCAAAATGTTGAGTTGATTTACGTCTTTAGTAATAATAATAACAAATGACTTAGGAAACAAACTTGAAGATGTATTTCAACGTAGAAGGTGTTTGGAAAATAAAAAAACAAATACAAATACCTACACAGATATGATACTATAGTATAGAGTATCTTGCTAGGTAGAAAACAAACATATATACACATATGTATATAATAATATAGATTGTGGGAATAGTGAAGGAAATACTTTAATGGATTATGGGAAATATAGTATAATCTACAAAATATATTAAAAAACTTTATTCAATGGAAAAATAGTTATAGATTATAAAATTAAGGAAATATTCAATAAATTAAAAAGGATATATGCCTTGCCTTGATTGAATTAAAAACGTAATTTTCTTAGAATTTTTTCCCTAATAGTGTCAGAAAATATATTAATAAAAAATGAAATGTAAAGTATATATATATAGTATATTTAATATTTTATTAGAACATAGTATTGTAATATCCCACAAACTACAAAAGAAATAAATATGATTTGTCTACACCTTAATGCACAGAGATTATTCAAACGAATTCTCCTCATTTTCTTGCACTAAGAACAATTTATAGAACATTAAAGCCAGAAAACAGTTACGTAACTCCGTTGCATGCACAGTCATGGTCAAGGTTGCATCATGTTGCAGTTGCAGTTCTTTCGCACACATGTGTAAGGCGTGTGCCCAGTGCCGAAAGGATAATGAGGTTGAATGGTGCGTGACGCGTGTCACTTTAATATTATGTAATACGCAAAGATTTGCACCAGGCCAGAAGTCGACTCAAGGTCAGGCATTCTAAAGGGTTGGCAACATGAGTTTTGCATAAGTTCTACACACGAAGACACCGCAGGAGGCAGGGCGGGAAACTGAAACTGGGTCAACTTGGTGTGTCACATGCAAACACTGCCATTGGATGATTTACGACTGCAGGGAAATATGGAGAGAGCAACTGTAAGTGCAACTGCTGCAGCAACTGCAACTGCAACTGCGTCACTATGCGCATGCGAATGCGGATGTTGCATGAACACAGCGACAAAGACGACGACGAAGGCGGACCTGGACCAACGACGACGCTGTCATCTTTTGTCATGGCCATAAAGCGTAATTGTTAGCGTGTCTAGCTCTCCGAGGCGTGCTCGCTGACTGTTTCCACTTAAGTTCGTCTCAATGCTATCATAAAATCGCGCATTTCACTGTTTGCTGTCCTTTGACATGCCTGCACATACCCTACCCTACCATGCCTGGCTACCTGACTCTCTAGTCGACCACCTACCAACTCTCTCTCTCTCCCCCTCGCTCTCTGTTCATTTCGCCATGCCATCGATGCAAATGATGCAAAAGTGCATTTCGCTTAATGACCTTTCCCACTTCCCCTTGCCCGGAAGGGTCGAAAGGGTTGTCTGGCCATTGTGGGCGTACTGTTTACTGGGCAATAACCGAATTCGAATCAGTTTACTGCAGGGCGTACAGTGGGCACGATAATAAACTCACTGCATCGTCAGAGTTCCTACGGCAGTCGCTGATCTCATGCGCTGCTCATGAGTAAATAACAGATCCGAAAGAAAATTGGGTCAGGGCACACCTCTTTATAGCTCCCGGCTCATTGACAGATCGAGTTTACTGCCGACCCTCCTCCACCACAGCACAGCAGTGCACAGCACACACCATGACAAGCACACTCACATCTCAGATCTCACATAACTCATAATAAGCAACGCCCACAAATCGTATAGGAAACAAAATCTTGGCCCAACTGACAAGCTTCACAACTTTTTCACGAGTCCACACTAAGAGCTATAAAAGAAGAAATGTTATACAAATAACAACAACAGCAACAACAACCAGATGATGTCCGGCATTACAGTTAGGCACGAGAATTTGGCATCTTTTTAAATGATTTGCAAATTTGTGTGTGGCTTACTCAATAATGTAAATGAAATATGAAAATGTTGGAAGAAAGTAAAGTTTCAAAGTAGTAATGAGAATATTTATAGAGCATAGAGAGAATAAGAGAATCGTAAAGATCTTCTACTAATTTGTAGCTTTGTTTACTTTAATTGCGCCTACTTGATTGGGTGCCCTAAATTAGAGAATTCCCTCTTGCCAAAAGAGCGGGAAGATAGAAGATAAGAAGTTAAGAAGTTTTTGGATGCGAAAACGCAACTGCGTCTTGAATTAATTCGACTCGTGCGCGCCTTTTGGCTAACAAAGCAGACATATTTGGGTTAAACAGATGCGACTTAAGCCCACTTTTGATCTCATTTGCTTTGCAAAGAGTAGCAGCAGCAGCAGTAACAACAACAAAAACAAAAGCAACAACTGCCACACGGGGCTAACATTCTGATTCACTTTCATGCGCAGCGCGATCGACGATTTTGATTGTGAGCTAAGCGGCCAAAACCGAAGAAGACAAACAAATAAATAAAAGACACAGCCAACACACACACACAGATACACGCAGTGAAGGAAATGCAACAACAATTACAACAAAGCTGAGAATGAGATTTTATTTGCTTAGCCAACGCTGTGAATATTTAATTTGCACACACACAGACGCACACACACACACACACTAGACACACTCACACACAGACACACTGAGGCACACACTCACAATATTAACGACGCTGCTGACCCACTTTTGTGGCAGAGGCAGCTTAAAAGCTGACTGCAAAGAGCCATACAACGCTAATAAGAACAGCAATGCCGCCATTACGAATACAAATACCCTCTCACACACACACATACAGACACAGCGCCAAAACATGTTGTTGTTGCTGCTGCTTGTGGTGTTGGTGCTGGTCTTGGTGCTGGTGCTGTTGCTGGTGTTGCGTGCGTGCAGAGGAAAGATACTCACTAATTAACTCAACGAAAAGTCAGCCAAAAGAATCAAGCAACTCATTTGCAAATTGTGTCTGCGTGCGAGGGAGCCAAGGCATGCGAGAGAGAGAGAGAGAGCGGGAATGAAGCTGCTGGTGAAAGGGCATGCGGCAGCAGTGTAGAGCGTAGAGGTAACACCCATATAAATTATGCTTAGGAAAGCCCAATAAATTGGCCAAAAACTACAATGACATCATTTCAAATAGTTTCGTCAGTGTGTAAGCTGGGAAAAGAATGCGAAAAGAGTATTACATATCGTATATGTACCTTAAGAGATAGAAAATAATGCAGTAAATTTGCTTACATATAATACATGAAAAGACTTTATATTGTACTTCTGTTTCTATTTGTCCCGAATCTTATTTTATAAAGGCTGAACAAACGTCTATAATATACTGTTCTAAACAACTTTATAAAATTACATACAAATTTGTAAATTAATTAAAAATAAATTCCTTGATAAAAAAAATAAAAATATGTTATTCATATTTTCTTTCCACATTTGTTTCGAGTTCTTGTTAGAACATTGACAAATTCTAATGTATAATTTAGAAATATTATATACTATAAATTATTTGAGTAAATAATATAAATAATATACATATAAAATAACATAATAATGTTTATAATATTATAAAATTAATTATAAATATGTTAGCAAATATACAAATATATTAGTTATATTTCTTTTGCATATTTGTTCCGAATTTATAACATTAGAAATGTTTTCATTAGTTTTAAAAATTCCCCAAAGTTTAAATATGAAATTTAAAAACAAAGTGTTGTTGCACTGACTACAACAATTTGGTTAAATAAAATGAATTGTAATGGAAACCTAAATAATTATATGTATATAAAATAATAAAATAATATTTTAAAAAAGAAGAGAATTCATTTTTGCATTTTTCTTTGGAATTTATATAAAATATAGAATTTACATTTACATAAATCGACCTTTTTAAATGTTCTACAACTTAGAGAATACATTTGAAATATAAGAAATATTAGAAAATTTAAATAACTTCGCTGACTTCACCAATTTAGCCTCTATAAATCAGGTAAGTCCCTACGCACCTGCTCCCACACTTTCGAACTTCCTCTCTCTTTCACTCCCTGCGCCTTCTTTTTCTTTTTTCTCGGTCACAATCACACTCGTTATTTCACAACACCCACACCCGAACTAACACTCACGCATGAGCCACCCAGCCATGCACACACACCGACACACATATAGTATATTACTTGTACACACATACACATATGTCCAAGCTTACGTACTGCATATAAGTATATGTATATGTATCTACTCATTTATTGTTCAACATTGTTAAGTAACCATCATCATCCAAGTTTTGTTTATGTTCGCTGCTTTGGCCCAAATTCTTAAAAGCTGACAGCCACCAACACACACACACACACAGCGACAGAGTGAAAGAGAGATGGAGAAATGGCGGAATGAGGGGAACGAAACGAGGCAGCGGCAGAGGCAGTTCCAGTTCCATTCCCATTCGCATTCCCGTTGTGCGAGTGCGGATCGTTTCTCGTTTCGGTTTCAGTTGTTGGCAGGGTAATCATTGTCATGCAGGCGATTCTGTTTCATTATTTCGTACCCACGCTGCTTCCTCCCAGTATCAGTCCCACTCCCTTTGCCTCATCTTCTGCATCGTCTTCTTTTTGTTGTGGCTCTGATGATGATGATGACGACAATTCCACTTGATGGCAATCGTAATGAGCTTCGGCTTCGACTGTTAGCGTTCTGCCCGCCTGATCATCATCATAATCGTGATTTTCTCAAAAGATGCAGATGCTGGCACCATCGTCATCATTTGTTGGTCACGCTGCGGTTTTTTTCCTCCTCCTCCTCATCATCTTCTTCTTTCCACAAAACTTACTTTTTTTTAACTTCTTTTCTTTCGTTTCGTTTTCATTGTTTTTGCTTGCTTAACCAATATTTTGCCGCCGCTCAATAATGAAAGGAAAGCAAAACAGACGCTTCGAGTGCCCCCAAAACAACAAAACTTTATAATCATCAAGAGTGAATCTGCTCGGCCCGCCTCGCCTCCATACCGGAGAAATGTTTCTCTCGCTGCTCACGCGGTTCTCCATCATGTGAAGGGAAGCCCGCGGGGGCAACAGCGACGGAACCTTTGTTGGCTTTCTGTTCTCTGTTACTGGGGGGGAATTTCATAATATTTGCACTCGATGTGATGTGAGTGCGTGTCTTTCTTTCTTTCTCTTGGTTACAGGTGGGTGACCCACTTTCGGCTCAGTTCAGCCTGAGAAGCATCTTAAATGGTTAATGAATGATGCGTCGTTCGTTTCCAGGAAACGACATTGATTCAAGACATTATACAGACCGGCCGCAAGGCGTGTTTCATACATCTCCGTAAGGGCCCTCTACTATTAGTTGAAACGACTCATTTGGGAGGGAGAATTCTTTGCACTGCACTAAAGCTTTCGCAGCAAGAGCTTTTGCTCGGCCTAAAAGTAGGCAACGCTTTACAGTTCTCTCAGAACAGACATTTGAATAGAAAGAATTGCGACAGATGCAGATAGTTTTCTAAATTAAGAACATGTTTTTTAAGCAATGCGCCAATAAATTTATTAATATCTGAGGAAAGCAAAGTTACAATATAAAATATAAATTGTATTTCATTTATTAAATAGGGTACTTAACGATTATTATGAATTATATATAATTAAATAATAATTATTTTCAATATGCTTACTTTGTTTTATAATTCATTGTTTATTACCATTCATTCATTATGAATTATAGGGTATCTGCTTTACGAGCTCTATTAAAGTTTTACAATTATGTTAATTTTTCTTATTTTGCTGGCATTTTATTTGGCAGACTTTAAATCGTGAATTATTGACCTTGCTTAGTCTCTTCCTTATATGTATAGTATGCCTGATGTCGCAACATATCAGGCCATCGAAAGTTCCATTAACGATAATTACACGCTCAGCTCGAGGAAGCCATACTACAAACAATAACAACAACAATAACACCAACAGTAGCAGTAGCAGGCACAGTCATATCAGCGTCGTGTCTCTCCAAGCTTTACTGATAAGGTAAAGTGTATCTGGGTGTAGTCTGCGTCTGTCTGGAAATTGCCACAGGCTTCTCCTCAATTCAATTATGCAATTGATACGCGCGCTCAACGCCATATTAATAACAAAGCAAATACACAAGCAGCAGCAGCATTTGGGGGGCACCAGGGCGACCATCATCACACGCCACCTCGACACTGCCCTAGTTTAAGGAGTGTTCTAGTTGGTGGAGGAGGAGAGGGGGGACCCAGTTTTATCGCAGCCGAGGCGTCACTACGTCATCGTTGTAGACATGCGAGCCCCTCACGATTGCAAAACGTGCAGTGCGCGCACAGAAAGAGAGAGAGAGAGAATATGCAAGAATGAAAGAGAGAAAATGAGAGACATAAACACACTGCGTGTAAAATGCGCTCTGGGAGGCAATACCTTTTGAAATCCAAAGAATTTTAAGTGGTTCTTTATGAAACCGTCTAACGTGTGTAAGTTAGAAAATGGTAATTTAAATAAATATAAAAAGTTGTTAATGTTATTATTACACATGTTATTATAATATATGAATGTAAGGCAATCAGGTTTTTTCGGCATTTTTTTCTTAGAAATATGATTTATATGAAAAATAGAAACCACATATAAGTAAAATATAACACTTAAAATATAAAACCAAATAAAAACGAGAGCAACAGTCGCGCAAAACGCGACAGTGGGATACCCTTCGACCTATGTTCCCGTGTAGTTTAATTTGTTAAATTCATACACATATGCATATGCACATGCTTTGAAATTAATCCCGACAGATGGCGCTTGCGCTTCGCGCTCGCCCGTCTCCCTTGTTAGCTGACAGAAGCACTTGGTTTTATGCTCATACTTTCTTAAATAACTTCCGTGTTAATTGTTCGATTGGATTGTAATTTGGGGACTACGTAGATATTTTATTTAGCTTAGTATATGTTAAAGTCAGAAAGTTGTATCTTATATACAGCGCTTACAAATTAAGTTCAAAAATTAAATTATTGATTTGTGGGGGCGGTGGGCGTGGCACCTAACATTTGAAATAAACTTCATCTGCTTATAGTACACAGGAGTCTTCCTGCCAAGTTTGGTAACTCTAGCTTTTATAATAGCTGAGATCTGTGCGTTCACACAGACAGACGGACAGACGGACAGACGGACAGACGGACAGACGGACAGACGGACAGACAGACAGACATGGCTCAATCGACTCGGCTTGTGATCCTGAGCAAGAATATATATACTTTATGGGGTCTCCCACGCCTCCTTATGCCTGTTACATACATTTGCACAAAGTTAGTATACCCTTTTTTGACCATTTTCAATGGTCGAAGGGTATAAATAGTTACATACTTATAAAATAATAATAATAATATAATGATTATAACTTAAATAACGATATTAAGAAATAAACAAATAAAAAAAAACAAAAATGCAATAAGAGAAAATTTAAGAATAAATTGACCTAATGGATTTTACTTTCCTTAACAGTTTAACATAACATAAAATGCGCTCAAGTGTTAACCTAATCTTTGACCAGCAAATTCGCGTGAGCTGCTTTGCGCCTCGCTCGCGTGCTTCAAATGCGTGTTCTCAGAGAGCGAAAGCACACAACGTGCTAACACAGCAGCTACTGCTCTGCTCTCTCTTCTCCGTCGCTGTCGTCGTCGTTGCGTATTTTGGAAGCAACAATTCAATTTGAAACGAGAGACGAAGTCAGTTTTGTTTAGCAGCGTGTGGCGACGCGTGTTCGCAATTGTTAGAATCGAATCCTCTCGTGCTGCCAAAGTTGAAAGTTTACCAACAAAGTAAAGTAAATTTAAAAATTGAAATTAGCAAAAGCAAAGCAAAATCATGGAACGCATTCTGAGAGGAATTATGCGTTATCGCAACACGACGCGAGAGCAAATGGTCAAAGAGTTTCAGAAAGTTCGCGACAATCCTGAGGTGAGTAAAAGGCCTCTGACAAGGTCGTAAATGAAATAAAAAATTCAATATTACGATTGACAATCAGCTGTGCAAATTGTTTTACGCACTTTGGTAATTGTTTAATGCCAATTCAACAAAGCTTGCGATTGCCTTATGAATGTTGTTCAATTGTTGTTGTTGTTATTGTTGTTGTCAGTCGCGGTCATTATCACAATAATTTTAATGACTGGCCGAACAGACGAGTGAGGCCCAGACGCTTCGAGTCTGATTCGCTCTCTCATCTAACTCATCATCTTGCACGAGGCTCTCGCACTTTAGCTGTCCCTCTTTCTTTCTGTCTATCCTCCTCTCTGTATGTTATGTTGTTTGCTTGAGAGGGCAGTGTGTCATAGAAGGCATTCAATAACTTGAGACAGTTCCAGAGCTGAGACCTCAGAGAGCTACACTGCGCTCCCCTCTGTTTCTCTCTCTTCCTCTCTGCCTACCTCTTTTTCTCTCTGTCTGTCTCTCCTTCCGCTGTTATCTTATTTTGGTAAACAAAACACAGAAGAGCAGAGGCTAACCGGTTGTTCAGTCGCCTCATGTGCGAATTTCGTATTATTGTTTTCAGTTTTATTTTTATATATAGAGACTTTAACTGGTTGTTGCTTTTACTTTTCCACATATGTGCGTTTTTTTTTACATTATTAAATCGGTTTTGCACTAATTGCTAATTTGAAGGTGCATTGAAAAACAAACAACCCTCAAAACATTTGGTAGTGCAATTATAACTTAGAATCGGTTTCATTTTGTTAAAATTTCATCAACGAGTGGTTTATTTAGTGGTGAAAGTGTTACCTAAGCTAATATGCCCTATATACCCTAATTGTTTTTGTTTATGGTCAAGCTGTCGTATTATTGAACGACCCTGAACCAATACCGATTGACTATTCCCATTAAACACTTTGGCGCCTGTCCAAGTGTGCCTAAGCATGTCCAGAAACCTATGGCAACCTAAAGCAATCTCTAGCAACTATTTATAGTTTATCATACGCACCAATTGTGTCTCTGTTCTAATATAAAACCCTTGTCTTATCAGCCGAAGGCCGTGTTCTTCACCTGCATGGACAGTCGCATGATACCCACCAGATACACGGACACACACGTTGGCGACATGTTTGTGGGTGGGTACAAAGCACACACACACACACACATAGACACACTCAGACCTTAAACAAATATATGCTCTAACATCTGTGTCCCTTCCCACGTTCAGTGCGTAATGCTGGAAATCTGATACCACATGCCCAGCACTTTCAGGACGAGTACTTCAGCTGTGAGCCGGCGGCACTGGAACTGGGCTGCGTGGTGAATGACATCAGGCACATCATAGTCTGCGGCCACAGCGACTGTAAGGCCATGAATCTGCTCTACCAGCTGCGTGATCCCGACTTTGCATCCAAGGTGAGTGCGATCAACCTTCCTCTCTATTCTCTATTCACGTCTGCCTTCTCTCTCTCTCTCTCTCTCTCTATCACAGTTGAATCGTCGTCTTTCGCCCCTGCGCTCCTGGCTGTGCACACATGCCAACACGAGTCTGGAGAAGTTTCAGGAATGGCACGACGCAGGCATGACAGAACCCCTGCTCTTCTCGTCGGAGACACCTCTACGTCGCTTCGTCGCCTACATTGATCAGGAGCACAAGTTCGCCATCGAGGACAAGCTGTCGCAGATCAATACGTTGCAACAAATGTCGAACGTTGCCTCGTACGGCTTCCTCAAGGCGCGTCTCGAATCGCACGATCTGCACATACACGCGCTCTGGTTCGACATCTACACGGGGGACATCTATTACTTTAGTCGCGGTGCCAAGCGGTTTATTGCCGTGGACGAGTCCAGTGTGGATCAGTTGTCGGCGGAGATTAGACGCTTCTACTCTTAAAGAGAGAGATGCGTGTCTCACTCCACGGTGCCTTCGATATATATAGATATGTGTCTGTGATATGTTCGGGTCTTATACAAAGTGTAATTAACGTCGCGCTGCCTTTTTAAGGATCGTATCAGATGCGGCATTTACTATATGTAAATATGTTTAATTGTTAGCATTTTGTATTTAGAAATGTTTCTTGTTTTTACATGTATGTGTGTTTTTTGTTTTTGTATATAAACCTTATATCTAGGATTTAAGCTTTAAAGCATTCTTATAAATGTAGGAAAAATCAACGCTCATACTTGTACGATACATATGGAGATGTTGTTGGCTACATATAGATATATATATATATATATATATATAGATTAATATGGGAAGCATTATGACTTTAAGGCGCGCACGGCGCTTCGATGTGCAACAACAAACCGTGTGTCTTTCATGATCAACAAAAACGGAAACGGAGAAACGGAAAATCATTTAACTTAACATCAGTGGAACTTGTGATTGTGATGGTTCATGGCAATGTTGTTCGGATTCTCCAGTTCCTCAAAGTACTTGCGTGCGTTGCGTATGTTCACCAGCGTCGCTTCCGAGGGCAGGGTGGGATCGGACATGACAACCATGACATATGTGTTGCTGGTGAAGGTGTCGATGAATGCGGCGAACGCATTGTTGCGCACTTCCATGGACTGGAACTTGGCGCCCAGCTTGGAGCAGCTCAGCTTGAACTGTTTGATGATATTCGAGACCTTTTCGAAGCGATGCGAGTCGCGATTCTTTTTGCTCTGGCAGTGTGAGATTACCAGAAACGTTGCCTTCTCGAAGAGCAACACCTCGTCGGCCTCAATCACATTGGCGAAATGAGTCAGAGAGTTCTCTAGCGCAGCCACATTCGGTATCAACATGGTGACAATGGAAGACCAGGCTCTGCAAAGGCATAGATAGCATAGGTGAATGGGGATTCATCGATCATTAGTGGAATGCTCGCTCACTTGTATAGCGTTTCATCCCAAATGCTGGTGCGGAAGCATGTGACATTGCCCGGCTTGGACAATCGTATGAGATCGTCCTCGCGTTCCTTGAACACATTCTCACGATGATCCTCTGCGACCAAATCCATTTTGTGCACCAGACAAAAGATCTTGGCATCTGGTGAGTTCTGCAGCAATGCCTCGAGGCAGCTCTGATAGTAATGGACATCGCGCTCCATTTCCTGGCTCTCCACATCGAATACATAGATGAGCACCTCGACATTGCGAAATATGCTATCGCGCTGCTGGGCAAAGTACTGTTTCATGAATCCCTCCTGGCCACCGCAGTCCCACAGATTGAGCACCAGGTTGCCCAGAAAACGCACGTGCGAATGCTCCACATCGACTACAGGTCGATCATATTAGTATTTACATGTGAATTAATACTCGTGACATGATATGCACTTACTTGTTGCACCCAGGCGTGTCGTATCACGCGCTATATAGTTAGCAAAGATAATGGAACGCATACTCGTCTTCCCGGAGCCGCTCTTGCCCATGAGAAGTACCTGTGTGAGGGAGTAAACAATATACAAATTACAATATGCATACTTTGCTTGATTTATATTTTCTTCTATTTGCCTTTTTCTTCATTTTTCTGCCGTTCCGATTATTTTTTGTTAATTTCAAGAATAATTTCGCTTTTTAATGTTGGTTTTTGTGTTTTTTGGGCGTGTGGAGGCGACTAGCAGCTGGCTTAACATCTGTTAAGTATAACATAAAATTTTACTGCTAACTTACACAGCAGGGTTGCAGTAATACAAATCATCGATTCAGAAGCTGATTGCTATGTAGAAGTCTCAGTTGTTTTTAATGAGCGTGAGAAATCAGTTAAAATTGTAATTTGAAATGCCTCAAGTTAATTTACATGATTCATTTTCTAAAACACTGTTCAGTGTTTAGTAGATCAGGTGAGTGACAGGTATAAATTGCTGAGAAATTGAAGAGGCAAAATAATTGATTTTCGCTGATAGACTTTGAAATCGAACTTAAAATAATCAAAATTATCAGTCTTTATTTGTGCGATCATTGACACTTTGTAATTTATTGAATTAGTTAAAAAATAAACAGTAGTTTGTTCTTTTGTGTATGCAAATATTATTGTAGAATCAAACAAGTTTTTGGATTCAAAATAAGGCATTTTCTTTAACACGTTGCTCTTTTACTTCAAGAATTATGATCAAAATATTAGTAAATTAATAATATAAGAAGAACTAAGCGATTTGTTTCACTTTTCTTATCAGTAACTTCTGAATTGAAAGAATATAAAAATAAATCAGCGTGGAGAACAACGAGATCGTAAAACTAGTCCCGTGTCCATTTCGCAGTTACAGTTAACACACACACTTGCACTTGTATCTATGGGTGTGTATGTGTTTTTGCTCTTATTGGCAATTCGAAAAAACGCAACAGCTGAGAAAAACCAAAAAAAAGATAAAGAAACTAAATACGAAAACCGGCTTACAAGAGAGGCAATGGCCAGTGACATACACACACACAACACACACAGAGTTTATCACACATACTTGTGCGAGTGTGTGAGTTTACTCAAAATGTGAACAGTCTGTCCAAATAAAACCCCGAAATGTGACAAACGCTCAGTTCGCAAACTAAAACCGTATCGAACGGTCGCATAAACTTGAGCTTGGGCTTTGCCACTTTAACGTTCGAAGGCAACGCTTGCAATTTCTTCCACAGTGCATCGAAGGTCGCTTTCAATCGATTCGATTGAACACATTGCATTGAAGAGAACTTTCAAAATCGTTCAGAATGTTCAAACTGCTTAACCTGCTGGGAATTTTATCTCTGCTCAGCTTAAGCTTGGCTGAGCCAAGGCCAAAGCGGCAAGGCGGAAAGGTGCGATACTGTTAACATATATGTAGATCTATCATTACATATGGCTAAACTTATCCCACTTCAATCTCAAGCTGCACATAACGGTGCTCTACGAGTCCCTCTGCCCGGACAGCAGAAACTTTATGCCCGACTTGGAGGAGGTGTACAACGACCTGGCGGATTATCTTGATGTGGAACTGGTACCGTTTGGCAAATCATCGGTTAGCTAACATATATTATATAGTATATGTATACATATCATGTATATATTTCTATAACAGCTAATTAAACAACTGTCACTTTCAGTCTGATGCTAACGGAGCGATCTTCCGCTGCCAGCACGGACCCAGAGAGTGCGAGGGCAATCGTCTGCAGAGCTGCGTTCTCAGCACCACCAAAAATCAAGGGGCACAGGTGAAATTCGCCAGCTGCCAAATGTTTGCATCGAATCATGCAAATGCGGATAAGGTGAGAGCGAAGCCAACAACAAGCGGCGAAAGTAAGAATTGACTTAAAAACTTATCGCCATTTGTGTTTACAGTGCGCCAATGAGGCGGGTCTTTTTACCAACGTGGATCAGTGCATGAACACGGCGCTGGGCACCAAGCTGCAGCTCAGGGCTGAGCAGATCACCAAGCGTTACAGTCCCAGCTTTGTGCCCACCATTGTTTACAACCACGTAAGTAAAATACATACATACATACATATATGTGTATTACGTATGCGATCAACTGGTTTCACTTCCGATCTGGTCATCAACAGGTATTCAATCAGCAGCTGCAGGACAACTCGGTGCGCAATTTCCGGTCCACCGTTTGCTATATGCTGCGCAAACAGATCTCGCTCCCAGACTCAGTGTGCCAATAAAAAGTGAATTACGAGTGCATACACATACAAAAAATGCATGTGCATGTGCAGGCGTGAAGCTTGAAAAACAGCATGTAAAAACGAAAAAACACAAAAATAAAATGGAATATTTTATAGATTTAATGGATAATGCAGTTGCTTTTGCATTAAAAGCGGAATCGATTTAACCATTTCCGTGTGAATATCTGTCTACTTGTCTGTGTGAACACACAGATGTCAGTTATTATAAAAGCTAGAGACACCCAATTTGTCATGGGGCCTGCTGTATATCCTACGCAGATACGGTTTATTTAAAATATTGAATGCCATGCCCACTCACCGCGCAAAATGATAATTCCATATTTTTATTCGATTTGTAAGCAACAAATTAAGTGCAGAATTTACTGCTGAGTAAAATGATATTCTAGTCAGCTAACTTAGCATCTTTTTATTCTTAAAATTGCAACACGATCGGACAATAAACACAGAAGTTATTGTAGTCAACTTAATCATAGATCCGAAAAACGCTGTCCGCGCCTACTTGTATGCTTTCATTTTTGCCCTCATTATGCCTATGTGTGTGAGAGTGAGAAAGGAATAGCTGCCAGAACATTTTTTTGCGAATTGTAAGTGTATTTTTAATGTTAATCAAATTAAGTAAAGGGTATCTTACTGACGGATGCAGTCAACTATGTAGGCAGGCGCTATACTCTAGCGTAAGTAACTAAGTTTTGGCAAAAAGTACACAAAAAATAGCACACAAAAGCACACAAAAAATAGCTACGTTTAATATGATCTGCATCAACAAACAAGTCTAAGTATTGAACAACTTAAAAGCTTTATCAAAACTGAATATTAATTATGTATAATTACTATCTATCGGTCTCCAACCTTGTTACAAATCGAAAGAGTATAAAGCGTTCGACAGGCAAAAGAAGATCTTTTGTCTAAATATCTCATGTCAACATGGCATTATTAAATATAAACCTAATTAAAGCCCGTCATCTGTGACCACTATATACAGAGTATTTGTAATGTATGTTATATATATGCATAGGAAACCATATATCCCATGATCCTACCTTCAAGTGCCAAACTATAAATAGATTTAATAGATATCAGTTTGACTTCCACTGTTTCTTCTATAAAAATACAAAACTCTTTCGTGGTTTGTTGGATATATTTCATTATAATAATTTATATAGGTAGGTAAGATACAATTCATGCGATATGTGCTTAGGGCGCCTAATTTATATACAGAGCATATTATATAAGTAAATTCATTTGGGGTGGTGGTGGTGGTGGAGGGGCAAGTGCAGGGTGCAAGCCCGATGAAACGAAAACAAAATCAGTTTTGGGAATTTTGGGTACAATAAACAGAACAAAATTATCCATGAATATATAGTACGCTATGGTACGGATGAGGGTTGAACATGAATGTGAATAGACTTTTACACAATAATATCGTTAGGTTTTTGTTTCTTTGTATGACGAACCAACAACAAATGACTTAAGCGATAAATGGACTAACTATATAGAGTACTACGACTACGACTATTACAATATAATCAATCAAAAATTTCTTGCACTTTCTTAGCTGACGTGTGCGCAGAAATAACAATGTGTTGAGGGTGTTTTTGGAGGGGGGGAGGTTTACAGGATTTTAAAGCATACGTTCAGGCGCTGAGGCCTATTCTCTTCTTAGACCGGCGTGCCTGTGCCCGCCGTATTTGTGCCCATGGTCAAGGATCGTCGCGGTGCCGGCTTGGGTGGCAGTTGCGGCTTGACAACGGACGCCACTGCTGCTGCCACGCTGCCCGCTTGAATGCGCTCCTTCTCCTGGAACTCAACATAGCCGCTCTCATCACTGCACTCAGAGTCGTCGTCCGAGACGGCATCGGCGGCATCAACCTGTGCCTCTGGTGGCGGAGATGCCGAGTTGCGCTTGAGGGTGATACTGCTGGAACTGCTGTAGGTGTTGGTGTTGTTGCTGCTGTTGTGGCGCTGCAACTGTAGTTGCCTGCGCTGCGATTCCTCCTCCAGTCTTTGGTACATCAATATATGTTCGAGCACCTGATGCTGCACGTTGCTGTTGCTGTCGCTGCTGCTGCTGTTGCTACTGCTGTTGTTGCCCTGCATTGCCTTGCTGTTGTTGTTGCTGCTGTTGTTGTTGCTGTTGGTGTACTCCTCCTGGTTGGCATTTGTGACAGTACTCGCTGTCTCGCAACCACTCGATATGGAACCCTCATCGCTGTCCGGACTCGCCAAGCAGCTGACTTGCCCCACAGATGCGCCACCAACCTGGTGGGTCGAGCCACTGGCCGTCGTCGAGCTGGATGCATTGGACGAGATGGACGACTGTGCCTGATGCCGATACTGCAGGCTGGCCTGTTCGCTGTTGCGTTTGCGCATCGAACTGCGATGCAGCATGGTGAGCATGGCAGCCTGCCGAAAATAATGATCATCTGCATCGTCCAGGAAGTCCTCTTCGCCATCGCTGCACACTCCGTTGCGACGCAGATGCACTGCATCCTCACTGTCGTAGTCTGCCTGTGGATCGGCACTGGGATCGCTGTTAATGGTGGGCAACAAGCTAAGGGGTTCCTCCTCTTCCTCCTCCTCCTCATCGACTGGCTCCACCTGGCCCAGCTCACTGAGGCTACCCAGGCTCTGGCTACTGTTCTTGTGCAGCTGCATATCGAAATATGGCAACAGCTCGTTGCTCAACGTCGTGTCGAACTTGAGTAGCTTCTCAAATTCGTCCGAGTCAGAGCCATCATTGCCAGTTGTTGCCGAAGCTGTGCTTGGAGCGAGGCTACCGCTCGCCTGGTCCTCCTCCATCTCTTCCTGTGGCTCCAACAAGGCCGTGGGCAGCGCTGATGCCTGCTGATGCGAACAGCAACCACCCATCGCTGCTGTGGTAATCTTGCCAGTGCGGCGTATCGAGTGCCCGCGACGACAACGTCGCCTGCCCAGCGTCATGGCGGGGTAGAGCGAATCACGTTGACAGCAAGGTTTCATTTCGGGTTCATTTGTATCCTCAATCTCATCGCCTTCCTCCTCGCCAATGGCCTCCTCAATGGCCATCAGCTTGGGTGCCGACTTCGAACGCTCCAGTGGTGGCCTGTAGTTATTCCCGCCGACACTCAACATGATCTTGCGCCGCGGCAAACTGGGATTATCGTACACCGCATTCGCCAGACTTAGACGCGCATTTTGTTTCAGAATTTTCTCACGCTTAAATTCACGCAATGCGCTCTCCAAGTTGTCCTACAGCAGAGAGAAGACAAAGCAATCAGTATGGAATGATTTGATTAATGCAAATCCTTCCCAACTCACCCGCAGTGTATCGCAAATATCCTGGGCAATCTTCTCCTTGCTGCAGAGCACGGCATGACAGCGCAGCTCGTGCTTCAGCTTCCTGCCCTCATGCCTGTAGATCCAGCAGAAGACACGCGGATAATTCTTGGGCGCACAGCAATAGGTAATTCGATTCGACCAGTACTCGGTGAGGCCATGCTGCCTGGTCGTGGCCTTCAGGCCGGAGGCGCACACCTTCACGCGCATGATGACATCCGGCTTGGCGTGCTGTGTGTAGTTGCGCCACAGCGTGTTCAGTTGCTTCTCCACACAACCCTCGCCTGCTAAGAGAATGGG
This sequence comes from Zaprionus davidi, assembly GCA_018903715.1. Classification (NCBI taxonomy): domain Eukaryota; kingdom Metazoa; phylum Arthropoda; class Insecta; order Diptera; family Drosophilidae; genus Zaprionus; species Zaprionus davidi. The sequence continues at coordinate 9,339,522 of JAEIGL010000003.1, forward strand.
CAAGAGAATGATGATGATTATAAGGGGGACCAGCTATATATTGCATTCTAGGTAGACTCACCCTTGGCCCAGCCAGTGAGCACATTGCCCAAATAGGAGACCTTGTACTCCGGATCGGGTGTGCTTATGTCCACACTGTGTGTGCGCTTCCACCAGAGCTTGCCCAGGCTGCGTGTCAAGGTGCGCATTGCCTTGGCACTCAGCTGATCCTCGGCACGGCCCACATGCTCCTGTCGACTGCCGTATTGCAGATCACGTGAGTCTGTGGTCAATGTCATCACATTGGTAACCTGCACCGCGTTCTCATCGATGCCGCCGCCGCCGGCAATGTCGCCATCCTCTTTGGACATGCGCTTGAAACGTTCCAGATACGGTCCCGAACCACGACGACGTCCACTGAATGTGTGAAACTTTCCGCTTGCCTCATTCGCCAGACGCTTCTGTTCCTCGCGCTCGAACTTGCGTGCATTGTATGTGTTCCCCAGCAGGCGAGCAATGCTGTTGCTCTTGACGAACTTGTGTTGCCGCGGTGGTGTTCCAATTGGCACTGGCGGCGTGGGTGGCAGCAACAGGCTGCTGCCGCCACTGCTCGCAACCGTGGCAGAACCTGCCTCCACTTGTGACTTGCAACTGGAATTGGAACTGGACTTTTTGCTGACGAAGCTAAAGAGTGTGCGGCGTTCCTTGGATTTCTTTAGGCTGTTCTGGTTGCTGTTTGGTTCAATGTTTGGTGTGACTGCTGCTGTTGTTGTGTTTGTTGTTGCTGTTGCTGCTTCTGGTTTGTCCACTGTTGCTGCTGCTGCTTTGGCGCTGATTACCGCAACGCTGGCGCTGCTGAAATCCTCGTAATCATTGTTGTTGTTGTGCGCGGCAGCTGTCATTATGAAATCAACTTCATCGCGACTCTCGAGCGGCTCAACAGGAGTCATCATTGTGCTGCTGTTGTTGTTGTTGCTTGCCATTTTGCGTGTACTGTAGTTGTTGTTACTGTTGTAATTGTGTTGCTACTGCTCAATATCCGTTAAATTGCGACATGATGCAGAGCTGCAATTAATAAGAGACAGAACGGATGGACACGATTAGCATTGGCAGAACGATTAACATTCGTTTAGGATCGAAGACAATCAAATTCAATTGCGCAGAAACGTTTATGCAAATCAGAGAATTAATTAAGAATTCTTTGTAGATTACATGACAATTCAATACCAATTTCAATGGTGATAATAATTTATATGACAAGTTAGAAATGTTAACTGCGACAAGCCTCCGTTTATTCTTTTGCCAATTAACATACACGTATGTATGTATGTATCAGAGAACTGCATGCGCACTAACATATACATATATATTACTGTTCTTTCTGTCCTCTGACTTCTATTTTCTCTTAACTTTAAGGCATAAACTAGGCCTAGAATTTAATAAAAATGATGTTAAAGCTATTTAGCAATGTAAACCTATAATTTGTTGGGTTTAATTGCCATATTTTTAAATTTCATACAGTTTCTGATAGTCTTTCCTATACATTCATGGAATATAATTTTAATGAAGAATAGAAAGAATACATAAATGAAATATACCATCTGTATTATACCTAATCGAGATGTCTCCTTTTGCCCAGCCTTATACACCTTCTATAAGGGCACACTAATTATCACTTCTTGGTCGTTGTTGCTTGACAATCGGCTGGTTATGACTGGTGCCTGTTCTCGTCTCTTAATACGTAGTTCAGTCATAACTAACTCCAATTAATTAACAGTTATCTATGTCAACTTCATGACAACGGATAATTGCTGCATAATTAACACCTGCAAAATAATTGCGAAGGTATATTTCGCATTTGTTGTTGCTGTTGTCTTCATTATGATCTTACAGTATGCAAATATTGACGATATTATAGCAGCTGAACAGCTGTTTTCATTGTTTATATTTTTTTTATTATATTCTGTTTTTCTGCTTTTGCGCTGTTCACATTATTTGGGTAATAATCGCAGTTTAAAAGCAATTTAAAGGCGAAACTATCAAAGTCATTAGCTGCGACAATTAAATGAGTAATTACGGAAACTCTTAAAATGACGTAGTACGACGATAGTTGTCGGGAAATTATAAAAATAATAGACGACAGAATAGCTTAGTGTTTTCAAATGATCTGCCACCTTAAAAATTAAACCTATTCCTGAAAGTCATTTTGCACGCCGCCGTCGTCGTCGACTTGTCTATAAACGACATCTCGCACGTTTCGAGATTATAGTCCAGCTCTAAATAAACCTCTGTTATTTTAGAATTTATGATATCATCATGTGACTGCTGCAATCGCTCCTTGTAGCATGAAGTATCAGTACTTGAGACCCACGAGTCTCAAGACGTCATCTGGCGGCGGTGGCGGCGTCCGCAACTTTTGCTAATCGTGACTTGCCGCCGTTGAAACCCTCGATTGCCTTTGTTATCTAATCGAGAACATTATCAAATTATTATATTGTTGCACTGATTTTTAAGCTAATTTACACGCTTATTAAACGTCCAGACAAAAACAATCTTATTATGCCAAGGTTCCTTATATTGAATTAGGGAAGATCACTTTAAAAGACCTTGTAAGTACAATAGTATACATTGTTATTAAGAATAGTCATAGGTTTCTATTATTGAATTAGTAGAAAATTTTGCTTAAAGAGCTCTTAGGTAGCAATCTAATTATGGCAAGGTACTTCTAATATTAAATTACTGAAGAGTGTTTCTTGAAGACCTTGTAGGTAGCATCTTGTAGAATTATTATATGTTTATTTTATTAAATTAGGAATTGCATTTTTCCTTTAGCCTTACCTACGAGTCAGCAAATACCTTTAGCTATGATTATTTGGATTTGAAATGTGTCTCAGACTGAACAACTATGGACTGACTGGCTGCTATGGTAATGTGGCCATATGTGGCCAATGCAACGACCTTGAAGTTGTGCAGGTGTTTTTCCCCCTCGAGTCGATAAAGTTTAATGATATTTGCTCAAAGGTTTGTGGCTTTCACTTTTGGCCATGCATGCCGGACCAGCCGAAGCTGAAGCCGAAGGAAAATGTCAACTGTGTGTGCGGGCGGGCCCGGGTCCGGTCCGACTCATTCATGGGAGCTGAGAGCGCAAGCCCAGTAGTTGTTGAGTCGCAGCTACCGTACCCAGACGGCGATGCTGACGCAGAAGCAGTCCCCAAAACCTGAAGACACGGGCCCGCAGGGCATTGACATCGTCGTCGTCGTCGCGCAGTTTTCACTCCACAGAAATGATGATGAAAAAGAAGCAAAGAAAGCGCGCTGAATTTGTAAGAAAAGGTAAACAAAAGTAAGTAATTGTTTTGTTTGTAACGCCCCTAGACCATTATCATTTATGGCTTGCTTTTTTTTCTCTTACTTTTCATTTCTTGCCTTTGTTGGCGTCTCACCGGTGTCTCCCTTTAGCCCATAATTGCAAGTCTTTAGATAATTTACTTATTTATATAGACACTCTGTCTGTATTTGTGTGTTTCGTGTGCGTGTTTGCGCATTTTAAAACATTTTTCAACAAATGACAATAAGCAAAATACTCGAACTCAGTAAGCAATACTCTGTATCGAAATTCAAAAGACGCAACGAGGAAGTGTCGCCCCTTGGCGCGGCTTGTGTGCGAAATTTTAATCAACAAGGTGCGCGAGGTGTGACCAGGAAGTCGCATAACAGGAGCGGGCACTCTTAAGCTGACCAGCATAGTCAATGCGGAGAGACTGAGGCAAACCTATCGATAACAATTCGTTTAGCTTATAAAGTCAATCGAATTGTGGTTGCTAAATACTTTGCTAAGACTTCTTAAACATTAAAATAAATTTGATTTGTTTATGCAAGATATATTTCAAGTTTGTCTAAGATTTTTCTACATTCCCTGCCAAATCCGCATAGCTTTTATTTGACCTTCGCTCCATAGGAAACTTAGCCCAATTAAAATTAAAATTTAACGTCATCCATTTGTATTATGACCAATAAATCTCCCAACTCACTAACAATAAGAGAGGGACACAATGAGCCCGTAGAACAGCTGCTGCTGTATAAAAAATGCTGCTGAAAATATTTCCAGCCATTTCAATTTTGTTTCTTTTTGTTGTTGTTTTGCTGGCAAAAGTGATTGATCATCATATCATATAATTTGTGACTCGTTTTGAATTTATCTATTTGACTCGGGGTCCACAGAGACAATGGACAGCTTTAGCAGTTCATCAACTAACTAACCAAAAAAAGAGAGAAAAAAGTTATAAAAGTGCTTTGTAAAAGCGTCAAGTCATTTATCAAAATGTATTTTTAACCAATTTTAACAGCTAAATTTGCGTTCGCCAAGTGTTTCCCAGGCAACTCAAAGTGAAAAACCGCAATGGAAAGAACTCAAGCAAACTAAACTGAACTTAGCTGGCAACTTGTAGATACATATTTGTCTAAAGTCAAGTTGCAAAGCCAAACACTCGAGACACACAACGCGTTCTCAATAGACGCAGTAAAGCAACAGCAACAACAACAACAACAACAACAACAAGAGTGCAATTTATTATTTTACTCTAAAGAGTCTCGGCAGCGATCTCAGCTCAGGTGCAACGCTAACTGAGACTCAGCCCCAGGCACAGACACAGGCACAGGCTCGAGCTGAGGCTCAGTTTCGGGCTCAGACTGTGGCTAAGAAACTGTGTCAACAGCAAATTGAAAAGTTGATTTACAATAAAGCAAAAAAAAATACATTTTGTTTACTTGGTTTAGGCCAAATTGAATTTACTGTGCGTGTGTGTGTGTGTGCGAGTGTGTCGGGTTGAATAAATCGTAAACAGAAATTGCTGACCGAGAGACAAGACACGTCGAGGCGACTGAGAGTCGCAGCTCGGGGCAGAGGCTCAAGAATGTCTCAAAATAAATAAGTATAAAAATAAAGATTAAACAGTTTCGCAATTCGATTTTTGGGCATGTGTGTCACGCGGTTCTCGCGCCCAAAACACACAATCCAACAACAACAACAACCAAAAGAAAATGCGAAACAAAGTGGGTAACAAATACGAATCCATATCCGAATACAAACTAAAGGCACTGAGTATAAATCGAAACAAAAAGGAAAGGAAGTTTGCCCGTTTTGTACGTGCGAACGCATCGGAATGCATTTAATTGAATGATTGAACGAACAAACATTGTTGAGACTCCCCAACTACAAGCAAAATGAATCGAGCTCTCGCTTATATCGAGCGGGAATTCAGAGAGATAATTTGGAATCCCTTGGGAGCTGTTGTAGAAGTATGAGAAAGATAATTTGGCATCACTTGAAAGCTGCAGTTCTATATATTATACATACTTAACTACCATCTTTAATCTCCATCCATATGAAGTAATAATGATATATTGAAAGTATTTTAAGAACTTATCGATCATTGCGAAGGAGTATTCAGAGAGTGTGAAAGATGTATTCGGATTCCAAGAGAACTGTTGTTTAAGCATTAAACTTTATTGATTAATATAGCATAAAACTTAAATTACATCTTTAATCCCTACCAACATTAGGGTTTTAAGTTGAATGAATACTCAGTCAATCACTGCGAATTCAGATAGTGCGAAAGATCATTTCGGATGCCTTATACAAGTGAGTATATAAGTAGATAGATGTATATAGTATTAACATGCTTGTATTTCTTTGGTCAAGCTTTATCAATCTATATATTATATACCATCTTTAATCTCTATCAACATCAAGGTATGACAATGTGTAAAAAGTGTAAAGATCAATTTGGATTCTTAAGGAACTCTTGTGGAAACATGAGAGCATTTGCCGGCACAAGGCTGGCTGTCAATTTGTATACAGTATATAGTTATACAAAGCATACAAGCTTTTGCAATCTTTAATTATCAATTAAAACCTTATCGAAATCAGGCTATAAAGTTGTATAACAATTGTCTTACATATTATATATCAATGTACACAAGCAATGCTTCAGTTAAATCTCACGTTATCCCATTAATATGGCCAACAATTCATTGCCAAATCGACTGATAATTTCGGCGGCCTCGACACTTATCGCATCTGGCTGTGGCCCATGTGACTAAGCGTGCAATTAATACCACGAATTCCAGGCAACAATAAAACATATACGAGAAAGAAAAACAAACGAACGTTTTTATTATTGGCAGGAGAAGTGAGTTAAGCCACAGAATGGCGATAATAAAAGTAAGATTTAACTACAGAAAATTCGCCACAATTATTTGGAATCAGCATACCCTGTAACCACAAGTGAGTGAGTGTTGATGATTGTCATAAGGCAGTTAAGGGGTGTTCTCATGTCGTGTCGCACAACTTGATTAACCCTCTGACGCCCAAAGAGAACAAAGTCGTCAGAACGATGCTAAATATGTTATTTATTTGCCTTCGCGTGTAAGAAGATTTATGTTTACCTGTTCTCATAAGGGAGGAGGGGAGGGGCAGGGGTCAGACTGGAAGTCTGCGGTGTCGGCGTTGCTTTAATGGGGCCCCAGTTGAACCAACATTAAGTTCAGTTTGTCTTTATGTTTTAAGTTAATTGAGGCAGCAGCAGGTTTTAAAATTGTTATTTTTTTCTTCATTTCGCTTCTTTTTTTTCATTTAATTTTTTATTTTGTACTTTTTTTTAGATGTCTGTGTAATTTTGTTGTTTATTAAATTTCTTACTGTCTGAGTGTTTTTGTTTTTCCCCTTTTGATTTTGTTTCTGTTTTTTTTTTCAAAATTGGTTTTTGAAAGTGAATGCCTTGACATCATTTTGCCGGCGCTGAAGTTGAAGTTGCTGGCGATATTGTTTCAATTAACATTTATATGGATTTATATTTTCACATTGTCTTTTATTTCCATATACAAACGGAATTTGAATTTAAGTTTTCGCTTTTATGGCAAATCAATTAGCTAAAAGACCATTTACATTTTAAACAGCGGAATTTATGTTTATTGTCTTGATAGAGATTCCATTTGTTCTCCAAAGGTTCTCAGGTTATACATTTATTGAGTTCTTTATTTATTTAAGTGAGTGATAAAGTAAAACGAATGAGCATCTCAATAAATGTAAATATTTATGCATAAATTATATAATTTAATGCACAAACAATCCAATGTAAACAAGGCACAAGATAATATCTAAATAAATAAATAATATCATAGGCAGAATACCAAAATAAATAAATAAATATCATGGGCAAAAAGTCAGAGAAAGTTGCTCACAATTTGTTTTCTTTTTGTCTTTTGTTGGAGTTAATTATCTACCAATTTTTCAGTTATCTATCTGTTATCTTGTCGCTGGGCCACTGCTTTTATCATTCATCACAAAAAAGATTCGCAAATAAATTTTGTGCTGTCTTATTGTACAAATCATTTCCCAACTGCACAAACAATGGAGGAGCACTTGCAGGCGAGCCCCGAATAGCGAGTTTCACCGGCTCCACGCTAAAGAAAAGGCTAAATTACATGACAAATAGTTTGTCATCGGGCCCCGAAAGGGTTTGTTGCGAATTTATCAGCGAAAAACTGCCACAAAGGGGGTTAATTGAGCAATAACTAAATGCAAAACATGCGAGTACCGACGGCAACTTAATGTGTATATTTTATGTTGCAGCAACAATAGCAACAGTTGTAGCTGCAATACCAGCAACAGCAACAAAAACCTGCAATCCCCCCGGTTAATATGTAGTATCACAGTTGGCAAGACTCGACCAACTGTTTCTAGTACTTCATCTCTCGCGAGACTGATACATGATGTTTATGGCTATCTCTCTTTCTCAGTTGCTGTTGCTATCTCTGTTGCTGTCTCTGTTGTTGTTTTTGTGTGCACCTGTGCAATTGTTGCCCAATGACCATGGACAGAGTTTACAATTTACAGTTGGATTATAGCCAGATACGATATTAATCGAGTTCAGTTCGAGTGCATTCAGTTTTCAGATTTTGATTTGAGTTTTAATTAAACTCAAGTGTCGCTGTCGGTTAATCCTCGACGTTGCAAGAAACAATTATCGGCTTATATGACCGACAGAGCGACAGACCGACCGTCCGAGCATGAGAAGTTTTGCGAGAAAGCGTTTCCCCTCCCGGCAACATTGTTGGCAATTTGCAAGCTTCGTCAGTTTTAGGCTAAATCTATTTTGTTGTCCATTTGTAATACTTTCTGAGAGATTAGATCTGACATGGAAAAGAACTTGTCGTTATTTTTACAAATTTAACTGTATGGAATTTGAATTTCATGCTAATTTATATTCGCTTCATCGCTTTAAATAGAAAACTAAAAAATATCGGACACAACTATAAAGAATATCGAATTTAAATTTAACAATTGAGAAAAAAAGAACTAACAGTTGAATTCCAATTAAATATATCAATTACAAATGAGTAAGTATACTCAGTATAAATTGATATAATAATGCCAAAACTCTGAGTATTTGCCGCATTTAGATGATACTCAAAACTTAACAACAATATAAGAACCCTTCCCCAACTATACTATATTGCAACAACTATACATACATAAAATACATTACATTTTAACAATCCACACATACTTTACACAATAGTTAAGCCTTTCGAATACAAAGTTTCAGCTTTATACAAAATTTATTCCTTTAGCTTTCAGTATTCTATTCTCATTGCAAAGATCGTGTGTTGTTAATCGGAATTTCGTTAAGATAAAAAGCCCCGTCACACAGTCCCCAGCCTGTATTGCGCATTCAATTGGCCAAGTATTCGTTTCTTGACCTGCACATGGACACGTTCATTCCGAAATTGTGTATTCAAATCATGTGTCCGTCTGTCTAATGATATAAAGTCAAGACCAGAAAAAACCAACATACGATACGATATACTGGCTAAGGCCGTATTTTGCAGTGCCTGATTATTTAGTACACCACTGCTAAAAGGCAAACTAATTAAATGTTATTGTGGAAATTGGCACACAACACGAACTGAAAACGAAAACAAGAAATTAGCTAAAAATACTATACTATATTCGATTAATCTTAATGAATCGTAGAAATGTTAATTCAATTAAATCAAATCACATACAATAAACAGAATGCTTGGGATGAGCCTAAGCCGTAAACGACAAACATGCTCGATAAGGCGGCTCGCGTCGAGGATCGTGTAATGTGGTTGCCATTTAGAATGAATTTTAATTATGGTTCTAATGACAAATTGAATTGAACGACACGACGACGGCGTCGATTGACAGGAAACATATGATTATAAATCACTAACTCGTTTACAGACGTACTTTGCATTCATCCCTCAGCAGGGGACCCTCTTCGATTAGATCTGAAATGTTTATTTGATTAGGCATCAGAACTAATGGCTATTAGTGGGCGGCATGGAAAACCTGCTAAAGGTGACAGACAACCTTCCATAATTTAATTTTGCAAATGGAATTGTTTGCTTTGCCAGCCGATACTCTGCAGGTGTGACCATCTTAATGATGATTTCATTACAGCGTGTCAAAGGGTTGGCATCAATATTATTTTTAAACATTTACAAAACCATTGAATGGCAAACAAATATCGTCATCAGAATTGAAAGATATTTCTGTTTTATTGTAAGATATTTAAGATAAGGGAATTGAAAGATATGTATTTCGTATTTACATATATTTATAAAGCCCTTAAACTGCACAAGAGGCTCCCCATGAGTTGAGGTAGTGCACGATGAGTAAACGTACGATTTCTGATTATATATGTTATCATTTTCACCGAAATATGACACTTGGCTTTTTTAAATGTCCTTCAACATTAAAAAGTCACGACTCTAATGCCCACCAAGCAGGTGAAAATGATTGTGCAAAAGAGATAATTCAATATATCAATATAAGCGTAAAGATCTTTGACAACTTTCGGACATTATTTGTGGGGCAAGGCAAGGTAAGGAAGAGAGGGAAGGTAACAAAGGTAACTGGGTATTATTATTCAATTTCGATGGGGCGCTTCACACAAATTTCGCATTTAGTCTTATTTTGTCAAGCAATTAACGCGAATGCGATGAATTTCGTGTGAAAATTTTCCACTGTGACAGGCATTGGATCTAGATTGGGTATCGGGACAGTCAGGCAGGCAGGCATGCAGCTCTCTTAAAGATCACAAGTCAAATTCTTGGCCAAGATAAACGGGCAGCCGACCCGCCTGCTTAGTCATAGCCAGTAAATTGGCTAACACACACACACACACATGAGAGCAGTGGACGGTGGGGTGGGGCGGAGCATATCGAATGAGCAACTGGAAGCCAGCGAGGCATTAACTTACGAGCGCCGCTTGCAACATGCCCCGCACCAAAGAGCCAAAATTCCAGCTCGACAAGCAAGTTGCTGCTGTTGCTGCTGCTGTTGATATCGCCGCGCGTCACTCACTCACTCACTCACTGAGTCCACTGGCCATTAGCCAAGGTTGTTGAGTGGCCTGATCTACCCCAGCTACCTTAGCTAGCACAGCTACCACAGCTACTACCAGCTTGCAATCTCCCCGATATTTAGAATCGAGCTGAACTGCGAGCGGCTTTAATGCCCTCTTATGGATTGCGCAGACGCCAAAAAATTGGCAAACATGTTGCCAACAAAATCGCATACCAGCACACAGCACAGTGTGTGCCAACTATATGTGTACGGCAGTGTGTGTGTGAGTGTATCAACATGCGCCTAAGCACCACTTACAGCAACAGCAGCAAAAACTACTGCGACGCCAGGTAAATTGCCTCGGCCCAACCTGGTTGTGTTTTTCCTTAGTTGTTGTTATTGTTGTTGTTGTTTTTTTTTGTGTACTTGTTACGTGAGAAAATTTTTTGAAAACTTTTGAATTTTTGTTAGCTATCTGCAGTTAGCTGGTGCTGCTGCTGCTGTTGCGGGCCAGCTGCCAAAAATGTGAAACTGCTAACCGTTTTTTGTCTTTTTGCAATTTTATGGTTTTGTTTCTGTTGTTGCTGCTGGGCTGCGGTTGTTCTCTGGCAAATGCATTCACCTGGCCAATATACACACACACACAAACACAACCAAGTGGAAACCACACTGTGGCCATGCTAGGGGAAAACCTTGGTGCGACTCGGGCGAAGGGTGCTCTTGGATAATTTGGAGCATTCGATATGGGAAGTATAACCATGACTTCCGTATGGTGTTACCTGTCCAAATACAATGGGCGGGACAAGCTTGGCCCCATGGCTAACAAATGCAGCTATTAGGCAACAATCTCTATGGCTTAATCTATAGAATTTGCAATATTATATAAGCTTCCCTTTTATACCCTTGCAGAGGGTATGTACATTTGGCCAGATGCTTGCAATGAAGCTTAGCAAACATCTCTGCATCTCAGCATTAAGAGAGAAATTGAACTAGTCCTGTCCTTCTGTTCGTGCATTCGTATGTCCGTCTGTTGCCATGCAAACTAGTATAATTTTTGTATGAAAACTAGTTCTTATTTTAAAAATATCTGAACTTAGCAGTGCCAATCATAGTTATACATAACATACTGCACCATAATATGTCACATTATAAGAAGAATCGGAGGATATAAGAACCTGCAAGGGTATAGAAACTTCGGCATGCCGAAGGCAGCCTTCGCTCGCGTTATGAATTTAATATTCTCATTATCAACTGGTAATCCCGTTCGAGCACTTGCATCATTTCACTTGCCAGAAATAAACAAACGTAATACTTTTAATTAATTTTACGTATTTACCCCAGTCATATATTTATTTACAGCCTGCCCCTTTTGTTATACTTTTTACCGATACAAAACAAACACTCGGCCATTGTTAAGGGTTTTGTAAATACATTTATCAATTCAAAAAGTATAAAAAATAAGAAAAAAACGTTGACATATTTGCTATTTGTATGCCGCTGGCAAACACTGTAAATTTTGCATTGTAATTGTGGTTAGGAGAAAGAGAAACACAGAAAGGCAATGAGTAGAGGTGGGGCCTGAAGGGGGGAGGAAGAGACACCAGTACGGGGTTACCCAGTGGGCTCGCGAATCCATTGAGTTGGCCGCAGTCCATTGAATTTCAATTAGCGCACAAATTGCTTACGAATTCCAAATGCAATTCCAATTCCAATAACGAAAAATGGAATAATAAAATAAATAAATAAATAAATAAGAGTCTGAAAAAGGCTAAAGCGACTGAAAGTCTCCATGCAAACGCGCTGCATGAAATTAATTCGAAGGAAATATTACCAAATACAGCGGGAAAACGCATCGCCAGCGCCATAAATCATACTATATGATATGATATTTGGCAATCGGACTGCACAGAAAAAGAAAAAAAAAACATTTCAATTTTTTAGTATTTTGCGATTTGCTAATTTGTTGTTGTTGCTGTACACCCGCAAAACGTGTGAATCGCATTTGGATAATTCATAAATCTGTTTATTACCCCATTCTAAAAGCTTTGGCAAACACCATCAAGTAGTACCTGCTTGTGTGATTTGTTTAGGCCTTTGTGGGAACCCGCAAAGATTGACACGTATTCGAGCATCTTTTCCACCTTCTTCGCCAACTCTTTATAACATTCAGTTGATTGAATATATCATTTTTATTTTTTTATCCACACCTCGATTGACTAACAAGTGCGTGTTACGTGTGAACGTTGCTCGACAGGTCGGGATAATATATAGCTTATATGACTGAGATTACATCTTTAACTTGTGGTTATATTCCGTTCTTTCCGGTCTTGCTTTTAGTCGCAGTTTATTGCCGATATTTATAGCCCATTTGCCTTATTATTTCATTGATATTACAGTGATTTAATAACAAGTCTGTGCACACACACACATGTGTTCACAAGCTTAGAAGCACGCACCCAAAGCCAAATACAAATGAGTGTCATGCATGTCAAATGTAATAAAGCGTGACAACGATACATACGTATACAGATCTCCAGAACCCCAGGCATTAGAGTAATGCGCAGTTCGGACTGGAAAACAATAATGTCGAAGTACAAAAAGATCGTCATAATGTAGGCGAATTAGCAACACGCTTTAAATTACGGCCCACTCCAAGCAGACATTACGAATCGAAATTAATCAAAATGACGAAATAAAAACTTCGCATGGTAAGCTATTATAATCGAAGATCAGATAAACACACTATTATAAGAGTAAGCAGGAAATTAGAGCTTATTTTCCATTACCGAATATACGATATACTAGTAGGTAACAATCTGGGTTATTATCTTTTAGAAATACAGGAATGAAATATTCAAATATATTCAAAAACTTTGTATAAACTTTCCTCAATATTTCTTCGAATTTATACTTTAAAAACTCGTTGAAATACCATCTTAAGTGTCTATAAAACTGCACAAACTAGTGGCATCAACTAAAAAATGTCGTTAGATTTCATTTTCAGATTCCTTGGCTTGTTCCAGACATTAAACCGTTTAAATGCAGTGCACGACAAGTCGCCTGCTGTCATTATAAAGTTGTTGTCGTCGTCAATTTGTTGGCTACAAATTGAGAGAGTGCGCATTTTCATTAAAAACACACAGACCCAGTACACAACACACAGTACTCAGGGGTACCACTTGTACCTGGTAACCGATACTCGGTACCCGGTTACCAGTGACTGCATCGTTTTACCACGTTAACCCCCCTCCCGGATAATTGCATTGCATTTTGGGCAACGAATTCCGCACGCAAAGAAAGTTACGACTAATTTTGTTAACCATATTAGCTTGGAAGAGGTCTCAGCCGGTAAGGAGGGTATTTTCCGTATCGGTTATATGACTCTGAGGAATGCAAGTGGATCGTTAGCCAGACCACTTGGGCATGTCCCCGTATGACAGAGACAACAATAAAACAAAAGTTTCCCCTTCACTTCAACGAAATGGATTTAAATAATACGATATTTCAGCATATATTGTAGCGATGGGATTGAATAATAAAAAAATAATTCAACTGCAATAGAATTATTAGCTAATATACAAATTATTTAGCATTTTACCAAGAAATCTTAGCTCAGTATAAACCCCCCGTGAATATTCTAAAAACGAACTCATTAGCAACTGTGCAACAAAATCAAATTAATTATTACAAATTAACACAATGAACACCGCGCACGCGTCGCACACAAGAAACACGAGATAAACAATGTGAGCAACAATAACAACAACGATAAGAAACTGACAACAAAAGTGTTGGCTACAAACTTTGTGGCTGAATTTTGTTGCCATTGTGTTGGCCAATCAAACGAAACGCGGCAACATTTTCTGCTGACGCACATTTGACGCAAATTTCATAAGTAGTCGGCGCCGTGCCCCCTATACACCTCCCCCACTCCACCCTCTCCCACCTTTACCCTCGATAATTATCAGCAAGGGGAAAAAAATGGAAAAAAATATTTCTGCTACCGCAGCAGCCAGCTTAGCGAATTTATAATTGTTCCTTAGTTTTTGGCTTCTTTTTTTCGTTTTTTATTTCTTTGATTTTTTTTTCTTAACTTTTTCCCGAGCTCAGCAGACAGGTCTGGCTGGCGCTTGTTTGATACATCTGATAGTTATGGGGTTTGGACTTCAGGGGTTTGGCATGTGCCAAAACAATTTACAGATGGCTCCGCCAGCTGCCTGTTTGGCTACTGATCTTGAGCTTGTTTTACGGCACTTTTACTGCAAGAATTTGTTAATGCTCAAATCGCTTAAAACATTTTGGAGAGTAACTCTCACTGTGCCCAAAATGACATGTCATGTGGATATCAACTACGTGCCGCAGTGACCGCAGTGAAACTGAGCCATATCCGAAACAGTTGTCCATCAACACAAGTGAAACTAAGAGTTAACGACATTTATAACCATTAGATCAGAAATACGACAAGAACTCTGAAAAACAAAAATCATTTAGTTGACAAATTCAATAAACATGATTAGAACTTTCACTAGTTTAATACTAATACGCACGTACAGCCACAACTTTCACCAGAAATCAAATTGGAAACATTTCATTTGAACTTCAGGTACATTAGATTCTTTACCTTTTATAACTTCTTGCCATGTATCTTAATACACCGCGTTTACGTCATAATACCCACAGGCTTGGTAACCAGTTATGCTTATATTGAGGTTTTTTTTTATCCACCCAGACATCTGACATATGACAACATTCTGTAATTTATGCGCCCAAAAAAAGTCACAAAAAATATTTGCTAACTTCATTTTGTTGATTGTTTTATGAGTTAGTTTGTTCATTTCTATCTTTGTTCTCCGTTTTGGAATTTAGCAAGCAAAAATTCTGCAAATGCTTTTAGTTTATGTTAATTACCTGTGTTTTTTTCATTTAGGGCTTTAGCAAAAAAGAGGGACGCACTAAGGCTACTAATGAATGAATAGTCGACTATTGCAGGCATAATTATGAAGTTCCTTAGAATAACTGGACTGTATAGAAAGCGCTAAGCCCAGCAGAGGGTACATCACCCCCTAACAAATTATAAATGCATAAATGTATATACGAATTGTAGATAATAAATTTATATTGAAACATTCACCAACCCTTTCATCAAACTAGATCCAAGAGAAGTTCAATCACACTCTCAAAAGAATAATATGCAAAGTAAGCCTGACAAAGGTAGACAAACTCAACTTGGTTAAATATATAATGAACAACTGCAGTAACAGTAGAAAACTTCGCATGTTTGTTAAAACACATTTCAATTATTTGCGATGCATGTGCAAATTCAAATTCAGCCATTGTTCAATTTCCGCTCGTTGACATATTTTGTTGATCATGATTTCTAATGCCCGCATGGTTGTTGTGCAATTTCGGGTCTGTCTAACTCTGAAAGATTCATCGATTGTCAGTCAGTCAGTGTGAGGCAGCAGCGAGTTAGCCAAGCAAATAATTCCGTTGAATTATCACGCTACTCTCGTTGCCTATACTGAATACTGACCTCAAAAGCTAAAAATATGAATCGATATACGAAGCTAGCTTCGCAAATTACGCAAAATGATTTACAGACTAACCGGCTAATGATAAAGATTTGCATAAGTTGCCAGCGAAAGAAGGGGGAGCGGGGGAAGCGCCACTTAAAAACCTGTGCGTCGATCGGTTCGAATGGGATCGCGACCTCATTACGTTTGGATGTTGTCTACGGGATTTAGCCGTGTCATCGTCATTCGCCCATTTAAAAGGTTAGGGCCATCGGCAAGCGCCACTGCGGAGTAGGCCAGCATTCACAAACATGCGATTGTATGTACGTGTGTGTGTGTGTGTTTTGTGGTAATTACGTATATGGACCCAACGGAATCGCTGGCTGCAATTAAACGCACAAAGTCGAACCGAACGTGCTGAAAAGTCAACGTCAGTAAGGCAAATTAACATTTAAATGCCGTTCAACAGTTACGACTTGCTCTCTGTGTGTGTGCGTGTGTGTGAACAGTTGAGCAGGTGCAAAAACCTAATGGTGCCTTTGCTGGGAATTGACTGCCCGTCCGATCATTAGTTAGTTGGAAGCCACACGGTATGTTATGCAAGAAAATCGCCTCAACAAACAGCTTGACCCACATTAAATGTTCTAAACATGCATCCAGTGGGGCATGCAAAACGTTGCGTGCCTCAAGCTTGAGCTAATGGGCCACAAGTTATGAATACTCTGTGTGAGTTTGTGTGTGTTGTGGTGTTGTTGCTAACCGTTACGCTGAATTTGCCACAGCAGCTTCATTTCACATACCCTGTACGTAGACATGTGATAGGAGTATGACAAACAAGTTGAGATTCATACTTCGATATCCAAGCAGTAGATTATATAAAAACAGCCTTAAAACATTTAAAAGGAGAGTGACAACTATACAAATATTAAGTGATCTTATTTTAAACGGATACAATATTCAGGTCTCTTTGAATGGTCCCATTATGAATGTACCAGAGTTCCCTCCTGAAAGTTCTCAATATCTTCGATACGGCCCTTAGTATTGGGTCAATGTTGCTACTGCAGACATCTGCCCATAGTTAGGATCCCAGGAAGTGTACGACTTTGTAGTCCAGGCAACGGGTTTGAGCGGGAGTTGACAAACTAGTGGAGACTTAAGCATGACACGTGTTCCTTGGCTTACATATGCCTCGCTAGCTGCGACTTCTGTGTATATATATCATATATAACTTGTCGTTTTAAGCTCATATAAACATACTTTATAAGTTTGGAGATTAATTTTCACAAATTTATAATACCCTTGTACCTATGGTACCGGCTAACATCAGAGTATTTATTACATCAACAACGAACTATTTATAAAAGTGTTAATTGGAAGCACAGACATGTTTCTCTCTATACCAATACAACATGCGAGACTTCAGACATAAAGTTTTCTCTCTCTCAATCTACAATCACAGGTCATCTACGCGTCGATTACATATGCTAAATTAATTACAATATAATAATAATTCATAATAATTACCAAGCAAATTGCGTGTGTGGTTGCGTGCGCCTGCAGAGTCTGAAAACAGAAGAGAAAAAGAAAAACTATTAAAATATTTTGTATTTTTTCTCGTATTTCTCATTCAATTTTTACACATGTAGAGCTCTCTTTAAAATCGATAAACATTTGCATTTACATGTGTTTAGTTGTTGTTGTTGTTTTCTTTATTCAAAGCTCGATGATGGCAATAAAAGTGTTTCACACGCGTCTTAAACGAAATATGCGAACAGACTGGGTATGGATGCGGGCCAGTCTGAAGACCCGCTTTCTCGAAATATCCAAATAGAAAATGAAAACACTTTCAGGTGATTTGTAATCCCAAACAAAATCTGCAATTATGAGTGGATTTATCGATAATGAAAATGAAAACCAAGGCGGCACAGCTTGAAACCACAAGCTGATTCGATTGAATTGCAAGAGTGGGACAGCGAGAGAGAGCGAGAGAGAGAGGGAGACCGAGATAAAGAAAGAATCGAAGAAAGCAGAGCTCGCACAATAAAACTAAAATTTAAATCAAAAGCGCAAACAGCACGAGAAGTCCAATTGCTCCAAAGATGCGTCACAACGAGTCGAGCTGAGATAAAGATACAAAGGCAGATACAGTTGACGATACAAATGTAAGGAATTCAGATACATATGTAGGTTGCGTGAATCAAAGCTTGCAGATACGAATTCTCGCAAGTATTTTGATGTTGGTGGGCTTGGTAATTGGCTGGGCCAACAGCAGCAGCAACACTTCCAGCGAAACTGGTTAGTACTCCCAGGCGAGTATGAAGTCGCGGCCTCTCATGCAAAGCGCATATATCTGTCAGATACAAATGGGCCCCACTAAACTTGACTAATTGTTCGCGCCACGGTTGCGGCAGTACCAACGATTTGTCTGTCTGTCTGTTTTGGCCAATTCAACTTACACGCAGCAGCCGGCAACGGCTAAAAGTCATTTTCGAAAGTTCTGGGCCTGACCTTATTTTCCCGCAGAGCGCACAACGCCCATCGCAATATCAAGCGCCAGTTGCTGCTGGGCCCAGAGACGGAGACAGAGAACTGTGACGATGACGACGATGACGTTGGGTAAATAAAGCAAAGTGTGGCTAATAAGGCACCAAAAACAGTGCTTGCCGTGTACAGCAATAACAATTACGGCTACAACGACAACAATAACAGCAACAGCAACAACAACATGAATGACATGATTCCACAGTCAGCCACTGTTTCAACAATTGTGTAAACAATTAAAAACAGCAACTAAGACGCAGAAAAACATCCCACAGTATTTTTAGTTTGTCATTTAGGCTACAATTCACTCAGCAACCTTTTCTGTTTTCAATTCTTATTATTCACAACTGGGTTGGGCCTTAAATATGAAGATAGCTAAGATTATAGACAATCTTGACTCAAGTTTTCAATCACATTTATAGAATAGCAACCTCAATAGTTTCAGAATTTGATAATTGTAAGATCTCATAAACTTTTCCTCATTTTGCCACAACTGGGTTGGGTATTTAATACAATATTTCCTTTGGAAGATGGAAAAGATTATATGGAATCTTGAAACCAATTTTCATTTATATTTATTTATAGCTTAATAACGCCAACACTTTCAGAACGTGATCTATGTGAAGTATGCAAGCTGAATGCACTTCCAAAAGAGGCTAACTGAATTGTATGAGTATACTATATAGTATCCAGATCAAGCTGAGTAGTTAGCTTTTATAAACATCTCAGAATTCAAAAGTTTTTCTTTATTTTTCACTGTGTATTCATTATTTTTGGGGTTCTTTGGTCGCCAAAGGGTTTGGGGATAAGGGTTTTTACCCTAATTCGTTAACTGTGTCATTATATTACTACGTTCTTATTCAATCTCATTCGTAAATACGCTCGATTAACTTCAAGTCTGATGACGTACATTGGAAATCAGTGCATGCCAAATAACATATTACTTATTTAACTTGTTCGGTCGCCTTGAAACCGGTTGTTCAATTGTTTTTATTGACTTTTAATTTAAATTTACATACGAAGTGTGCCAAAGAGATAAAAACAACGATATTCTTTCAGTGTTTATGTCTTTTATTAAAACAGTTGGGTGCGACTTGTTACAAAGTAAATAGCAGTAAATTTTTCAAGAATTTTCGTGAGTGCATTGCTACTCACGACACTCACGCACTAAAATCTCTTAGCTTGATTCAGCTTTATTAGCATACCCTCCATAAAGAATTTCATTCACGCTCAGTTTTTGATGTAGGCTGTACCTGTACAGTGTGCACTCGCTAGTTGCTACTTACACACGTTTCTCTGCCTGTATCTGCGATTGTATCTACTATATTTGTATCTGTATCTGTAGCTCTATGCATAACTACCCAGAGAGCAAGCTCTCTTGGCTGGCGTGGTTGGCTACGTCGTTGATAATTTATATGTGTCGTCCGGCCCCCACAATCAAGTTACCAACTTGCCTTTGTTTCTACGCGCTTTTATAGATAAACCAAAGAGGGAGAAGAACAACGACAACGACAACAGAAAAGAGAAGACCGAGCCGAGCTGAATTGTGGAGAAAATTTAGGGGGAATCAGGGGCCACCGCGCAGTGCGCTTTATTTCCGTTCATGTTGCCCACATCTTTTGATTTTTGGTTCGGTTCAGTTCAGTTGGCTTTGAGCTCTTGTATCTTACATATGTAATTGCAATTGCCGAGCAGCAAAAGCAGCAGCAACTCACGAAGCGACTTCAAGTCGCGCGCACCTTTTAATTTGTGCGGCATTCCCATACCCCTTGGAGAGAAGTGCCTTCCCTTCCTGCACTACCCATCATATGGCTGCCTCATTTCAATGTTGTGTAAAGTTCTAAGACCCCGAACCGAGTGCAGCGGAAGTGCGTTCATTATTTTTAATGATTTTATTTAAGGAGGTACGTTGAGTATACCTACTAACTACCTGCTCCCTGGCTAGCTGCCTCCTGCTACCTGCTTCAAGGTTCCTTGGCATTTCAATGGTTTTACCCTGGGACAGGACAGCATTTACACGCAACTCGCAACTTGTTCTGTGGCCATCAAAAAAAAGAGGGGAAGTTACCGTACTTAAGAGTAGTTCCTATCGTTGCCAAGTACTGGGAATCTTGCAACAGTCAATCGTGGTTTGTACGGGTGTGTGTGTGTGTATGCGGTTGACTTCTATCACTACGCAGTCTTCCCTGCTAGGCAGATAAGACTAACTAACAGTCTCATCTGTCTGTAGACACGATTGGGTCATATAAAGTACTATTTGCAGCCCTGTGACTTCATTTGTCGAATTCAAAATGAGATGCCACGTGACCTCACGTTGTCTATATCTTTTTGCAATGATCTTAAGTGCGAGAGTTGTCAAGTTCTTTCATTATTATTGTCGGGAGAATTAAAGTAATAGTAAGTGTTTTTCCCCGTAAAATCTTCATATGAGTTATAGCCCCAGTTCAGCCATTACCCCTTAACCCATACGACAATTGAATAAAAAAATATATAGCAGATTATGGACCTCCCCTAACGTAAATGTAATTAAGAACTGCGTCTTACATACAGATCCAATTAGCCACAGCAAGAGAGACTTGAGATAATTTAATACTAATTGAGATAACGAGATAATGGATACCCTATGATTTATCTCTCATTATCTACGTCTCTTTGCAGCATGTCTGAGGTATAGTTTTTTATCTATAGTCACATTGACATTCAGCGACGTCTGTCAGTCAACTTTGACCGCAGCAAATGCAAAATTGTGAATTGCAAATTGACGAGTTCAACGTGATGCACATGAACGCCCCTGACTGACAAATGTGAGGAGGGCAAGCTGGGCAGGCGAAGGGTGAGGAGCTCACAATTATAAGTAAGTACAACAAACAAAAGCACAGTGACATAAAACGTTGCATGACTGCAACAGCAACAACAACAATAAAAAAAACAGCGACAACAATTGCCAGTTGCATGTTAGCAGTTTTATTATTGTACTCTTATTTTGTTTTCTGTTTTTTTTTGATAATGCGACTGATGATCTTGCCGAGAGGCAGAGAGAAAGAGGGAGAGAGATGGGACAACTCATGAAGAGATTCAGCTACTGGGAGCCGATTGTTATGCATCGATTTACATACACAGAAAGCGGCAAGGAAAGCTAGACAAAAGCTCAGGCCGATAGATGGATAGACAAGCGTCATTCACAACAACAACATCATCATCAGCAGCATCATCATCAGCAGCATCATGAGCATCAGCATCGTCATCAGCATCATTATCATGAGCATCTTCTTCATTTGAATCAATTAAACTCTGCTGCTGTATGTGAGTCAACCCATTCGTGTTCACATTCGTATTCGTATTCGTATTCGAATTCGTATTCATATTCGTTTTCGTTACTGATTCCCCTGCTGTTGCTGCAGTTGATTGATCATTGAAGATGCGAGCCGCGCCTAAAGTCGAAAATTCCATGAATTTTATTATAAAATCAGCTTTTCATAAAGGTGGCTCTCTGTCTACTTGTCTATCCGCATTCACAACCATTTTCAGAGTCACAATACACAAAACAAAACAACAAAAGTGCTTTACAAACGCAACATCAAGGGTCAAAAACACCGACTACCATGCAGAGTAAGAGAGACAGAGACAGAGAGAGAGGGAGAATGAGAGGGAGAACTTGAAACCAGTCCATTGAGTTTCAATCCATTAATCCGAATGCATTCCGATTTCAATTCCGATTCCAATTTCGATTTCAGTTTTTCATCTGCCCTGCAGGTTCTTCATCTAATTCCTTTCATGGATCGCCCTTTGCTCGATTCTTTGGTCATGTGTTAATTTGGCTTCAAATGGAAACAGCGTCAGAGGGAGAGAATCAGAGAGAAACAGGTCTGGGCTAGGCTTAGAATTGTTTATGTGTCTAGACACTAGACTTCGAAAGAATTAGCGGCCATTTTGGTATTTAAGATGATGCTCTAACACGTTGTTGGAAAATTTTTAATTTGTTTTCGGTTCGGTGTCTTATGGAATCTTTGATGGAATTTCATGAAGGCCTCTGTCTCATTCTGAGCCTAATAGATTGCCGGCAAAGCTGAGAGAACAATAAGCCGTCGCATAATGCAAATGCATCAAATGCACGGCGAGTCATTATAGCCCAGGCTAATGGCTGGATCATATATCAGCCCATGATCGTATATCAGACAAAGAACATACCACCAACAACAGCAACAATACAGATTACTGGCAACGCCTTCCTAGACAGATTTCCATGTGATTTATGCTTCGCTTTCCACTGTATATTTAATTAGTAATATCCATAAGTAAGAACCGAGAGAACCAACATCCACATACGAGAATATCTCCTTATATGCATGAGTGTATTTCCATTTGTTTGATAGCAACGACAACGACAACGACGACGACGACGTTTGCGTTGCACAAACAATTACTGCGAAATTAGCAGAGGCAAAAACACATGTACATATGCAGATAGAAATGCAGATTCGAATGAAACTTACAAATGTAACTACAGCTGTGTGTGCACACACAGCTCTAGAGCAGGCGCCCACACAGACCCAAGAAACGAAATAATCAAAATGGAAATGGAATGATAGTTCGCCGAGTGCAAGTGGGCGGCCCGAGAGCTGGCTTGTGAGTTCGCCTCCTCCATTCACAAATATCACAATGAGAACAAGAAGAACGATGGCAATAACAATAATAAAGCAATATGTAGTAATAAGCAATAAATGGAAATAAAGGTCAAGTTTAAGTGACGCTGTTGTTGCTTGCGATGACGAGCGAGACAGACAGATATATAACTAGGGAAGGTATACGGCATGGAGGGGTAAACTGAAACAGTAATACATCTACATACACACTGCGTGGGTGTTGTTTGTAAGTCGCATGTGGGCAACAACAAAACAGAGGCACTCTTAAGCATAAATTGCGCAACGAATCAATTTGTGATGAATAAGACCCAATTTTATAACTAATTATTGTGAAATCCAATTAATATTAATATATAGAATGTGAAGTATTAGAGATAACTAAACTATTAAATTTATCGAGTTTTAAGTTGGATATTTCATGTTTATCGAAATTAATCGTGTACTTCAAATCTAATCTATGTATATTGATTGTTTATCTGGCCTGTGCTTTATCGAAATTTAAATTAGTCGCAGTTCTACCGAGCTAGTTAGCATATCAACCCTTATAATGGCAGTTCCGATTACCATGGCTACTCCAATAGTAAAAACACTTGACTGCAGTTCACTCCATAACTGTAATCATTAATGTTGTGCCAGTGTACTTGTATGTGTGTGTGTGTATGAGTCGGCACTCATACATTGATTCATTCATTAAATTGTGACGCTGTCTGCACCGAGCGGGGGTTAGGACCCCCAATTTTATATAGAGACCCGGCGACTCAGCGAACCTCGAAGCCAGAGAGAGCAAGTGGCAATTAAAACATGATGTGCCACGCCTACCAAGCACTACGTAATGTCGTCAACATATGTGGGTGTTAATTAAAATTAAAATCAATTGCCTCTCCCGGACTCAGTGCAGACTTGACGGGGGAATCTTCAGCTTAACGAGCGCTGTCACTCGCACAGACAAAAGAAATCTAAATATAGCCTCATTCTCTCTAAAGTGATGTGAACGTGATTTTGGAAACAATTTAGATGCTGAAATTAGTAAAAAACACACACAAAAAGGTTTTCAAATGACCTTGCCAAACATATTAGAAGAATTAAGATACATATCATGCAATACTAAAATTGTAATCATAATTTTCAGCACGTAAGGTTAGTCATAGAACTAATTGCTGTAACTCAAGATAGTTTCAATACATATTTAATAATAAATTGTGGCACGTGTGGTGCAATATGCGATTAGCGAGAAATATTTGCGCAATTTGAGTAGTTCAGGTTCCACAGGTTTAGTTGACAAGCTCGTTGCACTTTGAGTAGTTTTCTTAAACGATATTAAGTTATAGGTTTCAATGCACTCTGCCATATACAACAGTCAAAGTTGTCTCCGATTACGTAATGCCACGGGGGGTCTAAGTATGTAATAAATTCTAATATATGCGCACATTTCATATTATATTATTTCTCTTTTTTGCTGAACTAGTCGCTGCATACCAGTTCTCCCCAAATGCCAAAAGTCGCACGATAAGACTAGATATAACTGCCGGGCGAAACCAAGACTGGACTTTTGTTATATTTATGGCACCTTTGGCAATAAAGTTTATAGCATACAGGAATGGGGAAGCTATATATTCAATGGTGTTCGCAAATATGGCAACAATGAATGGAATCTTAAGTTTGCAAACTTGTTGTAGGTGCTAAAAGAACGACAAGAATTCTGGAAGATAAACTCATTACGCTTAATGCGGCGCTATAAATGTGCAGGTATTTATAACGACACATATATATGTTTGTATACATATGTATGTATGTATGTATATATTTTGATGGCTTCTACTTGAAAATTTCAAAATGGCCTCTGAAAAATTAATATTCAATGCACATATCGCCAACTAAAATAGCAATAATAACAACAATGCGCAGACAATCGCCAGCAAAAGCACTTGAAATGAGGCCTTTGTCCGGCTAAGAAACGGCAACAACAACAGCAGCTACAACTGAAAAACCTTCGTGAAAAATTATCCACGACAAAAAATAAAGAGTTGTTAAGCCGCCGCGGCGCACGAACTTACACAAAATTTTGTTGTTGTTGCTGTGGTCGCTGCTGTTGGGCCTCCATTTCATTCATATGGCCAGCAAAAATGCGTTAACAACAACAGCAACAACAACAATTGGTCTGCCCGCTAGGCAAGCGCTGCGCATGTTGCTTTTGCGCACAAATCAATTGACAGCGTCACGTAATCAGCGCAATCATTTTGGGCCCATAAAAAAAAGTTGAAAAACAACAAATAAAAGAGACGCCAGTCCAGTCAGCAACAGCAACAGCAACTACAACTACAACTACAACTTCAACAGAGACTTTGGCAAAAATATCGCGTCGTGTCGCGGCGTTGCGTCTTCCAACTTGGCAGCTTGAAGCTGGCCAAATCAAATCAATCAAAGCGTCGCACCCAAAAAAATCCCAAAATCAACTTGCAACTCTGAACAGGTTGTTCGAAAAGTCGTCGCACAAATTACTCGTCGAAAACTGTTCCAGGCGACGCATGTAAATGTTGTTCATAACATACCCTGTAGTGTTGCGAGATATCTCTTTAGGTATATATGTATATATTCATGGTTTAAATAACAAGAAAATATAAAAATGAATATAAACAAAAATTAAAAGTATCGAACACATCGCTAAAACATCATATTTATATAGTAGGAATTACCGTAAGATGATCATGTCGACATATATGTGATAGTTACTGTATTAACATACTATCGGTATTGTTATATCGATATACATTCGTGGGGCAATATTTAAATAAAATATCATTATTAAAACGGTAGGAATTACCTTTAAATGATAAATATAAAAAATATGCCGATATATAATGGAAATATCGCTGCAACTTAAACGAAATAAAGTTACTACATACTATCTGTATTGTTATATCGATAACTATTAGTACTGTATTGCAGAGTTTTACATTTTTAGGTGCCTTAAACTATTTCCCGGTTTTCTACGCGCTACCCAAACAAATTAGTGCACTTTCCAAAAGCCATACAACATATTTTTACAAATTCGGTAATATGGTAAATTCGCATTCAACAATTTGTGGTTACTACATGGCAACAAGTTGGCAGGAAATTTATTTTCCGTGAATTACGACTACATTTTTATGCAGCCACACACGGAATTTTTGGCCGTAACTTAATATTTTATAGCGGACTTTGGTTATTAAAAAACAAACTCGATCTGGTAAACACTACGAGGTTTGTTTACTACCTGGAAAATATGATCGATTATTAACCTGGTATCATAAATAAACATTCAATGTTGATTACTTTCGGTTTCAGAGCGTTGTTATTGATATATTTTGATTTTGATATTGAATAATTAGTTATTAAAAAATGTTATTGATCAGCATGTGACAAGGAGATATATAAATAGAGATGCAATACTATCGATAACGTTTTTAAATATAATGGCAAATCAATTAATTTGTGATGAAATACTATAGCAAAGAATAATGTTCTATAAACCATATTTATGTTTATTAAGTTATTACAATAGGTGTGTGTATTCACAATTCCATCATTTCCCAATAGCGATAGTACTATCGATAGTTTGACATCTTCAATATATTACAGAATCGTATAACTCAGTTCTGAAATACACCCCTTTTTCGAAAGGTTAATACTTGATTCGTCTTTTAAATACTCTTTCCCATTCGCAACGCTTTTAATATGTTTACCGACAATAAGGGAAACTCATTAGCGCAGGCGACACGAGTTAAATCCGTGTAAATATTGCGCACACAAAACAAAATTGGCACAAATAAATCTAAAGCAAACATACGGCGGAAAAATACAGCGAAAAGTTGTATGTGAAAATTTATGAGGCTGACTAAGAGAGAAAGAGATAAAAACAAAACAGCGAAACAGAAAACAGACGACACGGCTGAAGTTTTAAAAGCTGACAGGCGATTTCAAGGTTTCGCATTGCTAACCTACAAAAGTCAGCGTAAAAAATAAACAGAACAGCATAAAAAATAAGCAAAAAAAAACAGCATGAAATTGAATAAAAATAAAAAAGAATAGCACATCAGAAGTCGACAAACGGAAATACTCGTATGAAATAAAGAAAAAAAGAGTTTCGGGTTTTGTTTAGATACAGCATTGTTATTGCTTTGTGTTTACGCTTGTGTCTGTATGAACTATTTGTTTAAACGATGCAAAAATAGTAATAATAAAAACTAATAACAACAAAAACTTAAAGGTAAACACGCGAAATATGCGAAGCTCAAGTGAACAAAGAAGTTAATTGAGAATAGAATTGGAAGACCACCGAAAAACTGAAGTGTGCTCAATACAGTATCACGGTAGAGATAAGACGGATCTCGAGTACCATAGAATCGACACTCAATAAAAAAATACTCTTAATTTTGAAATCGATCATTCAAATCAATTCAATCACTAATGAGATCAACGAGCTATAAATACATTGAAAGTTAACCATTTCTATAACTGTCTAAAAATAGTTTAATGTTCTCAAATAAAACACTTTGATAACAGTCTCAAATCATTGAAATGTTCTTCTTCTTTCTATATAACTACGCTTTCATCCTTTAAATTTACGATAAACACTTGTTAACAATCATAAAAAAAAAGAAAAGTAATTGGTCTTACACCATTCGATACTATCGATAATTGCATCGTTAGCTTGAAAACACTTGTATGTGCAGTGGTAATTGGATTTCCACCATTCTATGAGTCATAAAGTTTCCCAACCACTGTTAAAAAACTACTTGCTTTCAAGAAGAAATAATTAATCTTTCTACGTTTAGATACAGTTGGAAATCCCATTTAATTATGTTAATTTAGTTTTCTTGTGAGAAAAAACTTTTATACATATTTTAGCAATTCAAATACAATTTAGTATATCATTGTTAGATGGGGTTTATCTCCTGTCATCGATATTTATCGAAAGATTATGATACTTGGACACAGTTCATTGGCCAATCCATCGAATAAGGTTGTGCAACACCTCGAAATACAACTACACACACAGGTACACAACTATTTGTGCAGGCATCTAAAATGGCTGACTAAATATCAATTGCACAATTTTCCACTTGATTTTTCCTTTTTCAATTAGAGAAACACACGGCCTGCACTTAGCAGACGCCAATTGCCACATTAAAGCCCCATTAAGAGCTGTATAGAAAAATATTGTAGAAAATTCCACAAGCGCATCGTAAGTCTTTAACCTTTAGATAATAACATGGAAAGCAAGATAAAAAAGAAAAAAATATATATATTATGAAAAAAAAAGAAAAACAACAAAAACACTGCAACAACACAGCGGAAATTGGTGTAAAACTTGTCTTTGAAGGCGACGCACGCGTTGCCAACGCCAACGGCACTCGCTCTTCGCCTGGGATGGGACCAGACCAGACTCCTCTACTCTACACAGGCAGTTGCTCCCATTATTGTTGTTGTTGTTGCAATTGGATGTTGCTGTTGCTGTTGGTGTTGCTATTGCTGCTGTTGTTGCATAAAGCCAATAGCATTTTGTATCACATTGCAAGGCGTTACAGTTGCTGATGTTGTTGCTGTTGCTGTTGCCGCCGTCGGTTTCAGGTTCAGCTACAGATTCCGACCAATCCGAGTCGCTGTTGTCGTCGTCGTCGTTGTCGTCTCTGGCAGCTTTTCACTTCTCACTTCCGAGAGCTGTTGGCTGTGGCGCAGTGCGCGCTGCATGAATGAAACAGCATGACTCAGTCTCAGTCTCAGTGTGCAGCATAAACTTGACTCTTCGAAATGAGTTCATACCGTTCATTTAACTCTCAACATTGGCCAACGGTTTTGTTGTTGTCTTACAAGATGAAAAACTTTCATAATTACAAGACCAACAATAGCAACAACAATAGCAAAGGCACTAGCAATAGCAATAGGCACCACTCCATCAGGCATTCAACTTTCGCACAGTGTGCAGACTGTGCAAATGTGCGAAGATCGCCTCGACTTGCCACCACCAGCACAAGTAGCTGATTATTTAATCGAAATGATTATGTTTTCCATTGCCCATTAAACGTAATGGAACAACAACAACAAAAGCAACAATACCAACAACATCCCATCAAATTTGTTGCACTTTAATTGTTTATAATTAGACAGGAAATCGTATCACAAGATCCTCAGTACGAAGCAATCAAGTGGGAAAATTCAAACTCGAAAACAATGAATAAAAGGCTAACCAACTTGTCTCCCAACTTGTTAATCTGTAGTGCAGCTATGGTATATACTAATGGTAATTGTATGATATTTTATAGAAAGTTTTGGAAGAAACTCAATTAGCCTAGTTGATTGCAATGTTAACTCAATACGCACTTATAAAGACATTAAATACAAGGAACAGATCCTTATATAATGAAACTATATATCCCAATTTATCTATCCATGTGCTCATAAATAATATACGCTTAGCTTGTTAGAGCTAGACTGGAAAACTGACTGTACACGCTGCGAGCGACATCCTGTTTACCAAATACATTAAAGCTTATCCGATTTGATAAGGCACAAGTGATTTATAGCCAGCAAATTAACTAGATAGCTCGACTAGTAACACAAAGCTGCACCAAGTACATATACTACGAAGTAAAGTTTAGTATCTTTATTATGCTAATAGTTAGACAATTTTAGATATGACTAAAACTATCTGAAGTTATCCGAGCATCTGTGTTGTACAATTTTGCTTATATAATCCGGGTATCAAGCGATCAAATAGAGTAGACACGACTCAAGCTTATCAGATAATGCCTGTATGGGTTTTTTTTTGTATTATATTTGACGACATGACAAGCATTCTAAATTTAGTGACAGATACTTGGCACACCCTCGAGAGCGCGTGCTTTTCAGCTATTCAAGAAACTATTTGAAGATATGTGTAGAAATATTACGCATGTCGGGGCATTCGTTGCATTTATCGGTCAAAACGTACGCTCCAAAATGGAAACATTTTTGCATGCTAGCACCCAGTTATCGTGGGCGCGGCCCTAGGGGCAAATACCCATTGTAATACAACTCATACTGCTGTTTATAACTGTCCAGCTGCACAAAGCTGTAAAAAGAAACCGTTTTATATTCAGTTTTATATCGCATTTCTTTATTTTGTTTCTTTTTGGCCCGAGGGAAGGTTTATCGGTTTCACCGTAAACTGCTGGCGGTCTCGATGCGTTACACTAAGGTTTTAATTGCGTTCTTAAATCGATTTTAAATGCTTTGACACGATTCGGTCAGGGCACTGAAAAAAGCCATTGGTTGCGAGAATTAAATATTTATGGACTGTCAGCTGCTGGAATTCTAGCTTATAACTAACTCATAAGGCGTTTAATTCAATTGTTTGTGTGTGCCGCTCATAAAAAACGTCAATTAATTACCACAGCAACACGCAAAGACAGGCACCTTCTCAGACACGACACTCGAGTCGAGTACTTAATTCTCATTAAAAGCAACAAGAATACGTATAAAGGTTAAATTGCCTTGAATAAGCACAACATGAATTCAATTTATATCGAAATACCTTAGAAAAGGAGTTACATATGTGCTGAACTTGCAGATACTCTTTAAACAAAAAGAAATACTACTTTTAGCTTCGAAATCATCATGAGCTTTGAGTATATTCAAAGGTATTGCAATTCCCCTTCATGGCGCAATACTTAAATTGAATTTCCATTAATGCCCAGTACATGTTAAACCTTCTTTGGCCTCCTTTCCCATAACTACAGGGTAACAATAACAAACGCATTTTGAAGCATCATTTCTGATAATGGTTTTTGGTTCTCTCATCTTCCTTTCTTCTTCAAAATATGCAAATGTTGTTGGAATTTTGGTTTTGCTGTTGTTTCGATTTCCGAAAAGTTGTTTCAAAAGCGAAACAAAGAAATAAAAAACAAGTTAAATAACAAATTGATAAATATTAATAAGGCCAAAAGACAACAGCAACAATGAGCAAGTAAAAAACGTGTATTTTTATCGGTTCGCTGTTTTGTTATTCGCATCGCTGCATGCAGAAATCTTTTCAGAGTGAAGATAAGTACATATGTATAGGTATTTATGGTATGGCACATACATACATATGTATGCTCTCGTCCCAGTCGGTTATAGTCCGTTATAGTTACAGCTGAAAGCATGTTAACGGCATTCGTTGTATGCAAAGCACACTTGAGGTACGAGTACGAGTATCTGCCAGTTACGAATTGCAATCAAGTGTAAACACAAATGCGCCGACAAAAGGCGACGCGTGTGCGTCGCGTAACCTGAGATACAATCGCGCATTGTCTGCTCTACTACTCTATACCTCATATATACAATATAATGGCTATATAACGTATTTCTAAATTAATCCACATGTGCTACTGCAACATGGCATCTGTGAGATTGCGTGTAACTTATGATGCATCGTGAGTGTGCTACGAAATTTGCCTTGACATTAGATCACCTTGCAACACGTTAAGATACTTTTGTATCTCAGTGTCTTAGGCTATTCGCCTTGAGTCATCTAACCTGCGCATAGCCTGATGAAGGAGTATTTCATGACAAGTGCGACAGTGTGCCTTAGTTATATATTAGTCAATTACTTAATCAGTTCTCTGATATGACTATTCTACAATCACAACAATGATTCACACTATTATGACCTTGTGCCCAATAAAGCACTTACATTGAATTAGAGACGAGTGCGAGACGACGACAACGACTCAACGTGCAAAAGAAACCGTAAGCAATCGCAATGGAATCCATATGAATATTTATCTTTATAGGGGGAATTGTCAACCCACTAATGCTGAAGATATTTTTTTTAAATGAATGCGACAATCAGTGAAAAATAGAATAAATAACTGTCTAACTGTCACGCACAAGAGCAAAAGGAAAAACCATTCCGATGCATACGAAATGATTATACAGTAGTCTACCATAAAATATCACCCTGTGAATGGTGGAAAATGTAGAACACACGCATGCTAGCTTGACTACTTCTACTGCCCAATGGGTTCCACTCCAATAAGCACCCCGTCGGCCCGTCCAAATGGATTTATAAATACGCATACGGTCAGCCTTAACGATCGCCTGCAGTCAGTCGCTCCATTTGCAGGCAGGCAGGCAGCTCTCTCCCTCCATGGGACCGCCCCGAAGGCGACTCAGATGCGGCTAACCTTGCAACTTCGACGGCTACTTCGACTTCCATCGAATGTAATGTATGTTCATACATATATCGTCGACATATAAACCATAATTAAAATCGAAAAGTGTTGCCCCAAAAGCCAAGTCCCAAGTCGCAATACGTAAAACCTAAACGTAAAACCAGAAAACGCGCGCATGCGCACCTGTTTTCAGAGCCAAACCCGACTTCAAGTCTCCCTTCCCTTCCCTCATCACTCTATGCCGCCCCCTTTTTGAGCAGTTGACTGTGGCTGTGGCTGGGGCTGGGGCGAGTTTTGCGTTTTATGAAACAATTACGAGTCGCATTCGCAGTCCGAAAAACAAAAACAAAACAAAACAAAAAACCAACTCGAATCAAGTCGCGTCGAGTTGAGCTGAACAACGCGCAACGAATTCGAATTTAACGCCAAGTGGCCAAGCAGTTGGCCAAGTTGGCCAACTCGACTCGTTGCCCATAGCAGATTATTGCAACGTTGTTGTGTGGCACGCTGGCCAGCGCGCTGCTGCTGCTGCCAATGCACAAGCCGCGCGCACAGTGGGCTGAGTGACACTGAGTCACCCAACAAACGCCTGCCTGCGCATTCTATTAATGTAAACAATCTTTAAACGGTTAGCTTACAACTATTTGCAGTGCACTCTGAGTTGAATTGCCTATTTTCAATTTGTTATTTACTCGCCTAAGGTCGTTCTGGTGCTTTATGGTTATCTTAAGCTGATAAGAACACAAAAGGTCATGCTGACCGTCGCATCGTCTTTCGCGTTCTTGTAAATACTTGTCAATTGTCAATTATGCTTTTAACTTTGATTGATTTACGATATTGTAGTGAAAACAAATCCCTAAGTACTTGTAAAAAGCATTGAGTAATACGTAGGCATGTAATTAGGCCCTTGAAAGCAAACAATTGAAGAACTTTATCTGTATTATGAAGGCTTCAGAGCAAATAATGCATGCATTTTATGTAATTTCAGGAATTTCTTATCAATTAATGTAAATAATAATAACTAATTTAGAAACATTCCTTGAAGGAAGGCGTTAAAATAAAAAAAAACGAGGAAAAAAGGCATGCGGAGAGTTTCCCTCGTCCGGTTCTTTCTATGGTTCCCTTTATTTTATAGTAATATAGTAATAAAAGTTAAGATAAATTAAACACTGCTGGGCTTCTAAACCTTATCAAAATGATTTGAAGATAAGTATAGTGTGATATTTAACTTTAAATTGCACTTGCTTTGCTATGCAATCTTGCAATTCTAACTTATAAAAATGTCTACAATTCTCATTAACTCTAGCACACTGTGCGTGTGCAATTCTACTGCTGTTGCTGGCTGCAGGCCTGGCCCGGTTTGCCTACGATTGGAGGAGCCGCTGATCGGCGATTGCTTCGATTCGATCGGTCGCCTTTTTAGCTTTGGCGTAAAATTGCAGAGCATTGTTGTTGCTGTTGCTGTTGTTGCCATTAAGGCAACAACTGCTACGTAGACAACGACAGAAACCTGTAGAATTTACAATTACAGCAACAACAATAACAACAACAACAACAACAACTGGTAGCTCTCGCGTATCTGCGTCAATGCATTTGCTCGCTCGGCGCATTTGCAATTGAAGCGTGGCTCAAAGTGAGCGTCGTCTGCTCCCGCCCAACTACCTCCCACCAGCCCCCTGGCCCACTTCTCTCTCTCTCTCTCTCTCTCTCTCTCTGTTTTACTGCTTGTGTGCGGTTTGTTAACGTGTTTTTTATATAACTTTTTTTTATGTGCATAGTTTTCTAGCTGCTGTTGTTGTAGTTATAAAGTTGTTGACTGCTCGCTTGTTGCTGTTGTTCTTGTTGTTTGTTTGTTTCTGCATTTTTGGTGGGAATATTTTGGCTGCTGTTGCTGTTTTGCTTTTCCCGATTGCAGTCGGAATTTTGTTTGCCAGATTGCAATGAGATTATTGAATAAGCAATGCAACTGCATGAATGAATGAATTGGCCAACAATGAGTCATGACAACGAGTCGCACAGCAATCGAATATGAAGTTGAGTTTGAGTGTTAAGAATTCAGTCAGTGATGGAGTCTATATACACAATCGATTGGTAAATCAATATATAAATTATCATTTATATTTCATCATTTATATTTAAGTATGTTAAAGGTTATGGGGCAAACCTATTTTTATCTCAACTGAACCTTCAACAACTGTCATGATATGGTAGCTATTTTTAGTTAATCAATTATAGTTATTTTTAACACATTCACACATCCTGTCTAGCTGTATAATTTTCACCCAAAAGTTGCGACAACAAAATAATAAGGTATTAATTTAATTAGGTTCATTGCGAAAATGTAAACATGGAAAATTTAATTTGCTAAATTTGGTTAATCAAATTTGATTATAATATTTACGAATTAAGCTGTGTAAATTTGAATAAAAAGAAGAGCTACGACACATATGTATATCGTTGACTCATAAACCGGGTTCAAGGTTAACACAGATAGACAACAACAACAAATAAACAGCACCCTTCACAATTATAATATGAATGGGAAGTTGCAAGATCCATCCTTCATGAATATACCACAATATGCAAATATATACACACTTTAACATGTTTGAAGTATCGGCATCGAGTATTGCACACGATTTTCTGTGAAACTCTCTCTCTCACTCTCTCCCTCCCTGTTTGTGTCTCTATCTCTCGCATGCATTGAATCTTGTGTGTTCCGCAATTGTGTTGAGCAATTCACTGATTATCTCATAATCAGCTTCG
Source organism: Zaprionus davidi (assembly GCA_018903715.1). Taxonomy (NCBI): domain Eukaryota; kingdom Metazoa; phylum Arthropoda; class Insecta; order Diptera; family Drosophilidae; genus Zaprionus; species Zaprionus davidi. The sequence continues at coordinate 9,374,515 of JAEIGL010000003.1, forward strand.
CCTCGCCTTGCCTCGCCCCTTGTCTTGCACTCAACTTGAGGTGAGCTCAAGTTGAGTTGAGTTTAATGAAGCTGCAAATCAGCTCGGAAATCAACTTTAGGTTACATCAACGTAGCGAAAACAACAACAATGAAAACCATAAAAAAACAAGATACATGAACAAATTTGATTTACAATTTTGGCATGTGCAACAAATTATTGTGAAGTGTGTGTGTGTGCTGCCAATTTTGGCGCGCAATTCAGTGAAAGTTGAGCTTGGCCTGCGGCGGGGTTCACTTGGAGTTGGGCACCGTATGGTGAATGATCTCCCCAACAACAAATGTGTGTTAACTGTACAAATCACGATGTGGGGGCAGTGTCCAGTGCGGGAATTTATCAAATTTATATTATATGTATATACATACATACTTAGCATTTACAGCATTTGGTATAATTTTATATAATACTTAATACATTTTGGCATTATATTCATCAAAAATATTATATTTTTCAATTGTTAATACCTTTCTTTCTATACCTTTCTATACTTTAAACTTTAATATGAGTTTTAAAAGTTGGCAGCGCTGGTGCACTCAGTCACAGCGCAACAAGTGTGCACACACCCAAACACGTGCACAGAGATTAGTTAAAATAGGCTAACACTTTTTATAAGACAATAAAAACTTACTCACCCCAAAGTGTAATCAACAAGTTGTTGCGTGTTTGTTGCTGTTGTTGTGATAAGAAGAGGTTGTTCTCCAAAAATAAAACAGGTTGGGCAATTACCGTTACAATTATTGCTGGCGCGGGTTTAATTCACTTTCGTTTTGAATGCGGCCAATTCGATTTGTTTTGGCGATAAGGTTGTGGCGGAGCACTCTGTTAACCCTTATGCGAACCAATGTGCTCAATTTCCGCACACACACAATGATTACTATGCATTTATCATGAGGATTTTTCACCGTTTTGTTTTGCTTTTCACCACTCGCGCAATTGATTTGTATTCTCTGTTTTACTCGCTGTTTCTGTTGTTGTTGTTGCTCTTTTATACGTGTATTTCCTTTAGCTTGTTTCTATTTTCCAAGCCAAAAGCAAACAAAAACGACTCAGCAAAGATTTTACTGTACGTACGTATATGTATGCGTGTATGGGTGTATAAGTGTGCGTGTGAGGTGTGAGTCTCACTTTAACCGGTTTTCGTGTTTGTTTGTGTTTATGTTGCCGTTGTTGTTGTCGTCGCTGGCTGTTGCTTCTTCTTCTGTTTCGACTTGTGCGCAGGCGCGACGGCTAAAAGTTGCAACTGCAGCGCAAGCAACCAAATTGTTTATTATTTAAAACAGTATTTTAGAAATAACTAAATTGCTTTGCATGTCCCTGCGTGCACACACGCGCAGCTGTCACTAGGCACGCACACACACTGACTAACAAATACACATACACACACTAACACTCGCGCGGGCTCGTGCACAGGTTCAGGAATGCAGGCAAACAGGTGTCGATGTCGCGTTGTTTTGGCTTCACTTTGACTGCCAGTCTAATTTGCGAGTCACTCAAATTGTTTTAGTAATTTATTAGTATTTACACAGAGTATTTGCAATGTCGAGTCAAACGTCGTTTATTTATTAAAGTATTAAAATATTGTTAAATCGTTAGTTTGGAATACAAAAATTGAGCCCACGCGCTCTACACGTCAACTCGCTTCGAATTCTGAAATGCAACTGATAAACGACTTCAGTTTTCGATAGAGCAATGGAAATTCCGATAGACAAAGTAATCGAATAAGTGTCAGTGTGACCACAATTGCGTGGGCAAACACTGCGCTGTGCAGCTAATATTTGTATATGCAGTTTATTATTGAGTACAAATAATTAAATAACTACAATAACATTTTCAAAAATTATGTAACTTTAAATTAACAGTCACTAGTTCAGATCACTAGAGAATGAACATGTTCACTGTTCAGTTCCGTGGGGCGCACATTTGCGGGCTGCCAACTTCAAGTGAGTGCCAAATTTGCGCGCAGCCAACTTCATGTTGGCCAATGGCGCCAATCTGCCACAATTTGAATCAATACTCGATAACGCAAGTATACGTGTTTCTATAAGAAATTACTATAAAAAAAAATATATTGTTTCCAACAATACGTTATTATTGCAATCCTTATTCGATCCATATTTTGCTTCCATAATTTTAAAAATCGCCGATGCGCTTTTCGATTCAAATGACGGCAAAACAAGCCAAGTTTCCATGGTGCTCAACAAAATAAACTTACTTTGCGGACACTATTAGCAAAAAATACCAAAGTTAATAGAGAAATATTGAATACAGCATTGAGTGCATCGCTTACATCAACTGGAGCATTGCCAGACCATAGTCCAATTGCATCTAGATAGGATTGTATTAAAACTCGTCAGTACCAATAGTTATTTTTGTCGCTGAGTCGCACAATATCGGGCACACCAATACCCGTCGAGGTGCTGTACGATGTTGGTTTATTTGATCCCATAATATTGAATGCAAATTTCATTTGTTACAAGAAATCTGACAAAGGGTTTATCTTTATTCCAAAGTATTTTCGACAAGTGTGAAGAATTAACTCATGACAGCTTTTTCATTTCAGTAGGGCCGGAAAAGTTCTTCGAGATTTTTATAGATTTGCTTGGGCGACATCTCGGCATAACCTGGTTGAATCTTGTCCGCCTGCACAGTGGCCAACAGTATGAACTTTGCTTGGGGTTGCTAGAGAGTATAAACAAAGTAAATAGAGTATATAGAGGATATATAATATTATATTTTTGACATACCTCCTTGGGATGATCGTCCCTCCAGAGATCGTTTGCCTCCAAATAGGCACGCACCAACATATGCCAGTGCCAGAAGTTGCCAGGACCGTAGAGCTTCGGAATGGCCGAGAAGTCCAGTTCAACGTGACCCATTTCGTGCGACGTTTTACTTGATAATATCGGAGTGTTAGTTTTTTCACTTCTAGCCAACGCCCGATCGCATAAAGATAAGGAATAAAGCTTTCGAAACTTTCCCTATCAGGGCTTAATCGAGCTTTAGTTTTGGGTGCAGCCCCCTTGCTTATCAGTCGAGCGGAAAGTGTTAAGCGCTCGACAGCAACAACAACAAGTGGAAGTATTTTAATCGACCCAACTGTCATTCGTATTTGCACAATTAAACCATTAAGTTGTTAAAATCAAATCAAAGCAAAAAAAAAACACACGGAAAACAACAATGAAAACGAAAACGGAAAATGAAAACGAAAAATAATCGCAACAAAGTTTTCAGAACAATTTGTATTACTCGTATTAACTGACCGCATATCGAATATATGCATATATATTTACATGTGTGTGTGAATTGTGGGTGACTGTTTGTTAGGTATATTTTATAAATACACGCACACCCACACACACACACACACAGTAACACTTGCAGTGACATTTTGACCGCGTTGATGGCCTCTGTATACACTTTCCCGTGCAGAGACTATACATACTTTGTTGTCCAGCAATTTCTGTATAAAACTGAAACGGAATCCGTGATCTTGCATATAAATCGAAAATATTAAACTTATGGTCTTATACAATATACTTCTATATAGCACAGTAAATCATGCAAACATTTGGAAACACAGACAAATTAGTTGTCATCGTAAATAAAATCGAAATCTATAAAAATCATGCATCTGTCAGCTTAAATCTTTTTTACTGACTTTGCTTACACTGGTAATGAGTGGTAATCCCGAACATAGAAACACCTGGAAGGTATTTCAAACTGCCTTCATTTTCATGCACAGTATAGAAACGTGTTTCTTAGATACAGGAAGAATAACTTAACATATATTTCGAACCAAGAACACTATATATAAAAACATCATAAAGAGTATAATGAAGAAATAATTGGAACATATTGTATTTATATTGTAATATATTTGAAGAAAATAATAAGTAAAATAACAAATACTGATCTGTTATAATTTGTATTCATTACAGATTCTAAAACGACAAACATCTTTGTTAGAACATACATATATGTATGATATGATTAAAAATACACATTCCAATAAACTTATAAATATAATATAAATAGAAAAGAATGATATGATATCATTTGCATTTCGATTTATTAACAATTTTATTGTACTTACATTTTAAGATATATCAATAATTACATTCTGCAGGTAAAATTAAATAGACATAAAAGATATGCCAGAAAAGATAGTAAATATACATAAAATATATTAAAAAATAAAACAAAATATTTTAAACGATTGTAAGACACATCAATTCAATTTTAAAATGCCTATTTATTAAATTACATAAATGCATAAATAACTATAAATATATAACTATAAATATATTAATTTTAGATGATATAATAACAATTTCGATTATATAGAAATAGTACTTTTATTTCTATTAATATTTTCATAATAACATATATATTCCAAAAAGTATTCCCATAAGAATACAAATAATAAATACATATTTAATTTACAACATATTCTGTAGTTTATAGAGTATGTGCTATTCGTTCTCAAAACTCTTTTGTTTGTTTTTCTCCAGTTAACTTTTTTTGCTGCGTTATTCACAGCTCGGAAAATCCCTGAGAGGGGCTGAGGGCGCTGCAAACTGAGGTCATTGGGCAGGTGAGCAGGCAGGCAGGTAATTTACTGCGGCACGTCCGAGTGGAACGCTCTATATAGCCATATGGCACATCGAGGCGTCGAGTTAGTTGTCATTGGAGCAGCGCCATGGATACATTCCCCACGCACAGCCTGCTGCTGCTGTTGTTGTTGCTGCTACTGTGCACAGTGGGCACAATACAAGGCTGGAGTTTTGGTGCACCCGGACCACTGTCCGAGCTGCCGGCACCGCAGCCCAGTGATGCAGGCAATCCGAATAATCGCACGCGTAAGTTGCCAAGTTTAAAGTGCTGAACTATTTTAACTCAACTGCTGCTGCTGTTGATGCATCTCCTCTTCCAACTCCTTCTCTTCCTACTTCTGCTCCTTCTTCTCCTTCTCCTGATACTCATCATTCTGACCCTCCTCATTCTGATCCTCCTCATCCTCCTGCTCTGCCAACTGCACCTTCTCCGCCTCCTTCTTCTCACTATTCAACACTCGCTTGTACCTCGCCTTCTGCCCACCTTTCTTCTCCTCCGTTTCCTTCTCCTGCCCCAACTCTTCCCTTTGCTCATTCTTCTCTTCCTACTCATTTTCTCCTCCTGCTCGTTCGCCTCCTTATACAACTCTGCTTTCTGTTTCTCCTATTCGTCCACCTCGTAATACTTTTCTCCAGTTCTAACGCGTCAGTTGATTGTGGGCACACTGGTGCCTCCATTGGGCTCTCCTGCCACCTGGCCACCAGTGCCGAGCATTGTGAATCCCGGCACTAGCAATTGTCGCTGTGTGCCGCCATCCTCATGCCCCAATCCTCTGCCCTCGCTACCCAACGATGGCAGCGGACAGCTGGACATACGCATAGTGAACAACGGCGGTTTGGTGAGTTAACAGCATCTTCTCCAACTCCAGTTTTAGTACAACTCCTTTCCCTCAGCCCACGGCACCAACAACTGCGTCCACGTTGAGCTGCAGCTACGGCCTTGTGGCCTGCTGCCAAGCTGGTAGCTATCAATGCGGCTTACGCTTTCCGCCGCCGCCAGGCTCATCGCTAGCTAGTACCGGCCAGGCCAGCTTTGGTGCGTATCCCTGGCAGGCGGCGCTACTGACTACAGCGGATGTTTATCTAGGTGGCGGAGCCTTGATCACGGCGCAACACGTGCTTACGGCAGCACACAAGGTCTACAATTTGGCGTAAGTTAAAGGATTGTATTCGTCTCCAGCTCATCCTAATCTCCCCCCACAGTTTAAGCTCCTTCAAGGTACGCCTTGGGGAATGGGATGCAGCCAGCACCAATGAACCTATTCCCGCACAGGATGTGTTCATCAGCAATGTGTACATCAATCCCGCCTTTAATCCCAATAATCTGCAGAATGATGTGGCCATTCTCAAGCTGGCAACAACAGTCTCTCTCACCAGTCGCTCCACAGTGGGCACCGTTTGCTTGCCCTCCACATCATTTGTGGGCCAACGCTGCTGGGTTGCCGGCTGGGGTAAGAACGATTTCGGACCCACTGGTGCCTACCAGGCCATCATGCGCCAGGTAGATGTGCCTCTGATTCCCAATGTCAATTGCCAAACGGCACTGCAAGCCACCCGCCTGGGCTCCAACTTTGCCCTCAGCCCCACCAGCTTCATCTGTGCCGGCGGTGAAGCTGGCAAGGATGCCTGCACTGGCGACGGTGGCTCGCCCCTGGTCTGCACCAACAATGGCGTCTGGTACGTGGTCGGACTGGTGGCCTGGGGTATTGGCTGTGGGCAGGCGAATGTGCCGGGTGTCTATGTGAACGTGGGCACCTACCTGCCCTGGATACAGACCACGCTGACGCTGTAGCCCCGGAAAGCAAGGCAGGTAAAAGGACAAACATGTAGGATATATAGATGTAAGTTTAGATTATATACCTTTCAATTATCATTTCAAATTTATGTTAAGAATACTTTGAGTAAAGTTTATGTATAAATTCCATGTAAATAAAATAGAAGTGGATATTTATCTATTCTGAATGCTGAATAGGATGTATAGAGAATATACATATACGTGTATGATATATAGGGTTTTTCATATATAATATTTCTATCACTATTAATAAAATATACATTTATCTATTATATATTATATATATAAAGTTATTCCCTATGCATCCATTCATACCAATTTCAATCACAATCTCAAAGATATTTTAAAACTATATTAAAATTGATTTTCCGATAAAGCTTTAGGTGTTTCATCTATGTATCTTTCTATCTATACATTATCCTAAATATACGTGTAAGATTCAAGATTTAAAAGATCAAGATTTAAAAGTAATAACAGAAAAGATAATTTCTCATATACATATCAATTAAAAACTCTAGATATTTTAACTATTTTCTTAATATTCTTCTATTGTATTCTATACTTCTTTCTTAATATTCTTCTATTGTATTCTATACTACATTAAACAGTTGATTTTATCCGTGTTTTATTTATCTTTTTTTTCAATTATTCTTTAACAATTTTAACAAGCAGTCAAGGCTTTATTTATAAAATTTTTCACCATGAAATGATTAAATACAACTAAACATATTACACAGAATGTGAAGTTTGTTTATTTGATATACCCGAACAACCTACAATATAATAACCTAATGCTTTAATTGCATAATTTTCACCATAATTTAGCTTAGATAAATGCAAAAGCTTTGTGATTCCCCCACAAAGATGGGGTTTAATTTATCTTTGTTGTTATTTTGTAGGTCAGTCGCGGGTTAATTGCAGTCAAAGTGAAAATTGATGTCATTAGGGCAATAATTACGCGTACAACATTTGATGCTTCTATAGGCACCTTATGGGGAGAGAACCCACACATACATAGACACACACACACACACTCGGATAGCCCCTTTAATGCGCCTTCACCTTTGCCTGAGCCAACAGGTTGCAGATGGCTACGTTCCTCATTGGAACTGTTCTTCCATTCCATTGCCTTTGAGTGCGCACACACAAAAGCAACACACACACACACGCACACACAAAGGGGCAGCAGATAGACAGAGAAAGAGAGACACCTCTGGCCACCTTCTCAGTCTCACTTAACGGTGTCGGACTTATAAACAAAAAGGACGCTCAACTTTGCTCATTTGCACCCAATGCCCTCGGGTGCCATAACCAACCAACCCCAGCCTCGCACCTGCATTGAATATCACACCCCCTGCGCGCACAGGTGCCACACTTCGCCTCTTCCCCCACTTCACCCTCACCGTTCACCATTGCCAAGATTGTATGCAAATTAAATGACTTTTGCATTCGGCTTTGGCATTTTTACAGAAATTTTTGATTAGGTTCTCGAACAGCATTTGGCTCAGTCGCCTAGGTCGATTATAAACCGTATTGAGGCTCCTTTGCCCCAGCCATGTTACGCCCTCCAAGCGTTAATGCAAAACGGAACCGGAAACGTTTCTCTTGTCGCACAAAACCGCAGCAAAAACAGAGAATCCAAAAACTGCAAGCAGCAATTGCCGCAGGAAGCCAAAAATACAGTTAGGCGCGCTGGGCAATTCTTTTCAGCTGTGCTGCTCGACTGTGATATACCCATTATTGGTTTATTGTAACTATTATTATATTTATATTTTTAATTGGTTTATTGAAAATATTATTTTTATAATCAGCTTATCAATCAATTTTCGTTTGCGATCAGTTTAATTTAAATTTAATTCTAATGAATAATACTCTGATTAGGAATATAAAGAAAATAAAGTAATATATTTAAAATAAAGCCAGTGTATTTACTATTTTTATTTATTTTTTTTGATAATTTTTATATTATTTTATGTTAATTAAATTAATCAAGAAAAAATTAAATGAAATTTTATTAAACTAATAATAAAAATAATAATTATTAAATAATTATATATCGTATATTTGTTATTTCGTTCAATAAAAAACATTCAAATATAATGCATCATCATCCCAGAATGCATCATCAACAGGGTACACAATAAAAAAACTCACTCAATTGCGGCTAGTTGCGAGTGCAAACGAATCGAGTGCCTCGCGGCGAGTCCTTTCGTGTGACTCATTACTCGAGTCACTTCGTGTCGCATTGCTTCGCGTGTTCAGTCCGTCCTCGGCTCTCGTACGCAACAGACGTCGTCGCTTTGTGCAGACGCATGTAACAAGCACTAAGTAATTCGATAACACTAACAACAAAAGAGCAACAACAATAGCAGCAGCAACAACAACAACAACAGCATCGGCTAACGGCTAGAAAGTCAGTTGTAGTTGCGCTCGAAATTAGCCGCGTGAAGTGAGCGAGAAAGAAAACAAGACAGAGAGAGAAAAAGAGATAGAGATAGAAAGAGAGCGAGACAAGAACGAGCGCTGCTCGGTTGCAGTTGCCAAGCGCAAGTGAAAGTGAATTACGAGTATAACGGTAGTTGCTGGCGCCGTTGCAGTCGCCGCGCCGCTGCTGCACTTTGGCAGTGTTGTGTAATCGCGCATTCTCTTTAATTTCGTCAACTTAATCGATTAATTAGTAATCGACATCGGTTGTCGCTTTTGATCGTGTGTTGCTCTCTTGCAGCCCAGTCTGTACGTCTCTGTGTGTGTGTGTGGGACAAAGTGTGATTGTGCTTGTATTTGTGTATGACACACTTTCGTTATGTTATTGTTGTTGTTGTACTGGTGGTTGTGCTAGTCATTGTTGTTATTGTTTGTAGTTGCTCTTTGTGTGTGTGTATGTTTGCGCTGCGCCTTATTTAATGTCCTTGTTGTCGTCGCTGTGTCTGACCACCACGCCCCCGTTTTCTAACGCGTGTCGTGCTTTAAAAGCAAACTCCATTAAATCAAACATCTATTGTGGAAACTCAAGCAAACAAAAGTGAAATAAAGAATATGTTCAAGATACTATAGAAAAACAACAACAACAACAACTCATATGAAACATAATCACAACAACGTAGAAATGTGAAACAAAAAAAGCCAAAAAAGAGGCTAGCATACTTTTCGGCGGGTTTACGTCATGTTTGCCCACGCTTCTTCTACTTATATGTAGACATATATATATTATGTTCCATTCTGCTTATACGTATATTTGCCTTTGTATGTGTCTGTGTGTGTGCAGTGTTTGTGCTTGCCTTTGTCTTGGTATTAGAAGCTAGTTTCGCGGCCAAGACACGCACGTGGACTCTATCACTGTGAGGAGGTAGTGGGAGGGGGCAGCAAAGCCTCTGTAAATGCATGAAAACTCCTGCCTAATATTTACATAATATTCATACAGAGATTCCTAACTGAGCAAACTGAAATAAAACTGTGCAAAGTGTTTGCCCAATGCAAATTCATCAAGCTGCACTTTTCTCCTCAAATTTCTCCCCAAAACCGCAGAGCTGTGTGTCCAATCTAACGTAAGTGTTGAGTTCTGTTTCTATATGTTCTATGTTCTTTGTATTCCCATGTTAAAATGCATTTTCCGTGCGAAGAATTCAGACACACACACACAACCAACTACAACAACAACAGTCGCCCCACAACAGTTGCCTTGTCTCGTGCTCGATATGTTCGATTGCCAATTGCGATTGCTCATCATGTTCATTCGATATATACGCCCCATTAATACTCTCCACACGTAAGCTTACGAAAGTAGTTAGTCTAGTTTGAGTTCGTTTTTAAATGCATGTATCGCCATGAATTTTAGCTCGATCTTCTCATGTAGTTTCTAGTTGAATTGACTTCTTGTTCTTTTTCATTATTCGATAGTTTTAAGAATGAATATACTTAGATTTAAAGTAGTTAGAGTTGTTGTGGCGAAATTGAATACATTTCAAGTCATTAGGTAACATTTACTAATCGAAACTATATAATAAAATATGAAAACTATCGTTACTTGGCACAGATTTAAATATATCATCCAGCAAGCAATATCATTAAAATTAATATCATATTTTATTTCAACAATATCCAAAGTCTTACGTTGTATAAAAATCCATCAATTTCCAATGAAGTTACTATAGTTAAGGATTTTGTAAGTGAGAAAACTATCAGTACTTAGCACAGAATGAAACCTATCATAGAAAAGTATATTTACTTCAAATTTGTTTTAAAATTAAATCATACATTTTTGAAAATCTATTGATTACTTTAGAAGTAAGGACAGTTGGAGATGTTCCTAATATTTCTTTAAGTAATGTACGAATATAGGAAAACTATCATTACACGGAAAAAACTTCTAAAAAGTGGCGTTCTCTAAGCATTTTCTAACATTTCTTTATCTAAATGATGTCAGATAAAAGGAAAACTGTCATTGCTACAAGAAGTCTCTTAAGTCGTTACAGTATTTGAAGTATTATTGAAAACGAATATCATATTTCCATTCAAGATATTTCTTAAGTGGCGCGACCAATTAAAAAGTTGTCTCCTTTTATATTTGCTCAGCACACACTTCAAGTCCCCGTGGCGCAATCATATTCGATACAAATTTGTCGCGCCGAACCCAAACCCTGCTTCGCTTGCCTCAAATGTCAATTGACATTTCCCGACGATCCGCCGAGAATCTCGGTATGCAAATGGCATTAGCTTGATGCCGCCGTCAACTCTATAAATAAATGAGATATGCGCACGGAAGAAGAAGGAGGAAGGGGAAGGGGAAGGGAGAAGGTGGAAGAACCAACTGACATTTGGGCGACATTTTCATTTATACATACACATTTACATAAACTCACACACATTGTGTGTTTGTGTGTGTGTGAGTTTGCGTGCGACGGATAACTCGGCTATGACGCTTAATCTGAAAATATAATGCGCTCTGTCTGATGCCGACGTCATCCGGCATCATCCGTCGTCGCGGTAGTGCGTGCAGTTGAGAGATATGGGACACACTCGTACACTCGTAACGGTACTCATCAGACCACTCGCAGTCCCATTTGCCATTTGGAGTACCGCAATCAGCTAGGCGAATACGTCAAGTGCATACAGCATCGTAACCAGAAGATGAGCACCGTGACAGCAGCGGGAAAGGGATGGCAAGGAATGGGGTGGTCTAACCCCAACATATGCCTTAATTTGCATATGGGAAGTATAAAGGTTGGGCCTGACAAATAAGGCAATCCAATTAGGAAAGGAATATAAATTAAAAAGAACAATACATAAATAAAAGCAAAAAAGCTTTAATTAATTGCAGATTATGTGCGTGTATATATTATGGAATGAAATATGGTTTTCTATATCGAATCAGAATATAGTTAAAATGTGCATAATGAGTAATGATATTTATTGAGGGATATCATTCAATATATTGTGTAAAATGTGTTATTATACGTATATTATTAACATTTAATTGAAGTCTACATAAAGATAACAATTTCTTTATTGAATATCATCTAACTTTTAATGTATTCGACTTTAACCTGTAACGGATTTCCATACTTGTTTTGGTTATTATATTGTATGTATATATGTAGGTATACCGTTACAAGCTATGTATTTCTTAACTTTAGTTCCCTATTGTTTTTTGATCTTTTACCGTGCCGAACAAAAGCGAATACTTTTTTAGTTGTTCTGGTTCTGGTTGACGATGTCAGAGCTGAATAGACACATTTGTTGTGCCACTGGGTGTCAATCTGGGCTGCAACAAAGCAATCACATCGAAGCTAACATGAAAGCACCTGCACATTCACATCATCCCACTATACCCCCTTTCCTCTTTCACTACTTTTGCCGATTCACAATATTTTTTTATGTGTGCTGGCAAAAGTTTTTCCTCCAGAGAAAATCGAAGTATTTGACATGTGGCTAACATGTCACTGAGTTTCACACACAAGCTCGTGTGTGTGAATGTGTGTATGTGTGTGTGTGTGCATAGACCGTTGATAGTTGTTGTGCAGGTAACAGTTCGCATCAGTTGCTGCAGTCAGGCAAACAAGCTCTGCATCTTATAGAATCGATTTTAGCCTTCTAGCATCTGATAAAGCTCTAGAAGATATTGCACTATACTAAACTTAAATAAATAGTATATGCAGCTTCAGCTTCAGCTGCACTATAGGGTATTTGCTTGGTCGATAACTTCGGTAGAAAGCTCTCCACTTTATTGTCACTGAGATTGCGACTTGGCGATGCTTTTTGCCGTTTCGCGGCCTAATGTTTGCTTTTGTTGTTCTTTGTTTGACTTGTTGGCCTTGTGCTTCATTGCACTTGCACACACACTCACTCACATGTACGAGTGCAGCATGCACTCTAACACACACACACCGTTACCCAACTCAATGCAACAATCGCATCTTGTGCCTTTATTGTGCCTTTATTCTCTTGCTTTATTCTCCGGTAAATTTGATTCATTGTTACTTTAAGACCGCCTTTCTAATAGAATCAGTTAATGAATAGCACAGTGTTCATGAATATATATGTATATGTATAACATATTTAAGGTTGTTACCCAAAACTTACTTCATAAAATCTTCGATAGAACAAAGTTCATTTATATTTGGCTCAGAAAATGCAGTGTTCTTTCATTACAGTCTACTGTATAGTTTCTATAGTAATAAAAAAGTTCTATGGTAATAATAAAGTAGAAGTATAAATCCATAAGCAAATAAATAAATAGCCTTTGGCCCAGTGTGTTAATATATATATATATATATATTAATTTAACTATATTAACTATACTATATATTGGTTAACAAAAAGTTCTCTTTTCCTACGCAATCAGGCAATAAATAAAGTTCTCTCTAGAGTGACTTCTGCACAGTCTGTATTCTCTTGTAGTACATATCCAGCCATTATCTAGACATATTTTCACACTTGATCAATCAGTTTACTGCTTACAGTTAACAACATTAAATGCGGTAAACAATGTTAAAAATAAATTGCTGTAAATTAATTCAACTGCGTCGATAAATAAAAGTCGGAGAAATATTTATGTGACAGACAGGCAATTTATTTATATAGACAATATCCAGGCGTTATTTTATGTCCACCAGTTTTTTGATTTATTGCACAATCTTGTCACATGACATGACAACAACAACAGTAACAAGAAGAAGAGGAGCAGAGCAGAAGGAGAAGGCCAGCGGGAGGGAAAGCAGGAATGGAGGAAGGAGCCAAAAACATGCTCGTAATTATCCAGCTGAGCAGAGGGAAACTGCTGAGGGGGTTGGCAGGAAGGTGTGAGTGGTTTTGAAGAGCTTGTGCTTATGAGGGAACAGGGTCTGTTGCCTCTCTGGCCTTTTGCCCAGGCTAAAGGAATGCGAGACCTGAAAAAATGCTTCAGTACTTATAATTTTCTTGCTTTTTCCCCGATAAATACTTAAGTATATGTAAGGTGTGTTTGAAACTGTGTGTGTGTGTGACTGTGTGTATACTTGTGTATTTATTATTTTGGCTGAATATGGCGACATTTGTGGTTTAATTTGGGACCACTCTCACACCGGCAATAACAACAATAACAAAAACCGACAACAACAACAAAGGGAATGCTGAACTTTGCCAAGTTTCATTATGCAAAGTGAGCATAAAGCCCCTCCTGCGCTTGTTATGCTCTTGCAGAGGATATACGAATTTTGTAGGTCAGTTTGCAATGTACAGAAGTTGATGACTTGCACCTTGTAATTTACATAAATATATTAATGAACAGCGTCCAATCAAGTTAGGGTTATTTCTTCATAGTAATAAGAACTACCAATGAAAAATGTTACACAAGTATTTTATTACTAAATAGGTTTAAATGAGTTGAATTAAATCAATATATCGTATAGTTGATACAGAACTATCGTCCGATTTTGATCAATTTTTATGTTAATGGAGTCAAACTTACTACATGTCGTATTTAATATAATAAAAACAAGTTTTCAAAATTTCAAACGATAGGTTCCTTAGGTTTTACAAAATAATGCATTATTTTGGTGATTTGATGATGCCTTACCCACATTTAATTTCGTCGCATTGGAAATACTGTAGCAAAGGAAAATTCAGTCGTTAAAAAAAGTGTCAATATCCCAGCAAAATATAATTATTTAAACCTTCAATGAGAGCTAAGTAAGTTTAATCAAAATTAAGTAGCATTATTTACAGCGCACAATATCTGAACATAGGGAGATATGAATATGAGGAGGATATGACATAGGAACATATGACATAGGTACATGGGATATACATGGGACATAGGCATATAGTACATGGGTAGATAGTACATAGGTACATATGACATAGGTACATATACATGCTACATAGGTTAATAGAGCATAAGTACATATAAATAGGAATAATCCGATTTTCTTAATCATAAACTGCAAGGGTATTAAAACTTCTGGGCACTGTAGGTATCCCTTCTTCGTTGTTTGTCTTCTGCTTGCCTTCGAACGATAATAATTCGGCCAGCAGCAAACAAAAAAGACACACATACATATACATACATAAATATGTAATACATATCCGCCAACATATACATATGTTCAAGTATTTCTTTAGACAACTGACAACTGCAAGTCGCGGTTTGGCAAATGACAAAAAAAGGCCCATTGGTCGGCTCGATACTGAATATCCTTGCAGGTAACAAAGAACTAATCCTAAACGGTAAATGGAACTGATAATAATTAAAATAATTATATTTCGTTTATCGCATCTTTTTAAATGTCCTTAAAACTGCACAACAAGCGACCAAGTTAACTTAGTTTGGCCAACTGCTTTGCCAGGCAAACTTTCTCACAGCGCGACTCATTACGAGCAGCTTTCGCTGAGCTCTTCATTTGACAAAGGCAGCTCAAGAGGAAGGGAACAATGGCAAAGGGAGAGAGGGGAAGAGAGTGGAAGAGGGGATCAACAATAACATGAACAACTGGCAATGCTGGGTGAACTTTTGCTTTCTTTCCCTTTGTCTGTTCATTGTTTAAATTGTTCTTCAAGTTCGCCTTGACTTGGCCAGCAAAACTTTGACGCATCGCTCAATTGAAATTCGCATTCGCATTTGGGAAAATTGGTGAAAACAAGCGCTGGGAAATTCAATATTGCCAAGTATCGAGTCCGAAACTAGTATATGTGGAACTGGGAAAGCTGCTTGAAAAATGAGTGCAAACAATTTGCGCGTTGCGTGGCAATAAACTAGCTCAGTTCCAGCGACTTGATAAATGGCGCGATTTGAGTCTAAACAAACAAGCAGCACATACCCACACACACCCACACACAGACACACACACAGAGACACACAGTTATACAGGCAGACACATGCAAACTGTAGATAAACAAAAGCGTGTCCGTTATCGCATCTGCTTAAGTATATGGTGGGTGCTACAAGTGCTTGGCCAGCTGATTGGAATTGTTTTTATATGCCCGACTCGGATTGATTGACTTTGGGTACTGTTAACGCCTCATTGGCCACGCTCACACACAGGCAGATACAGATACAGATACAGATACAGATACTGTTGCACTGGATTATGCAAACAAACAGAAAGAGAGAGAGAGAGAGACAAAACGGGGATCAAACTGATGGACAGGCAAACAGACAAGCAGACGTTTGTTTATTTGGCATATCATACGCCCCGTTGTACGGCAAGGACGCTTTAAATAATTGATGCAATGCCCGGCTATTTGTTTTGGCTTTAAAAAGCCAAAATGCTAATTTCATTAAAATTGCAAGTGGCAAATGCAAATAGGAAAATATGAAACAGCAATTGATACTTCTGGTATTTATTGATTTTTAACCACTTTCCCCCTCTCGTATATACCCGAGACATCTACAAACAGTTGGTATGGCAGCAACGCTGTTTAGATTTTCACTGGTTCGTTTATTAAGTATACGACTTGTGGCGCCACACGACCTTTGACTTGCAGATAATTACACGCTGACGTCAATCGAGAGTGTTGACACAGACACTTTGCCACAAGCCTTACACGCAATGTCGCCTTGTCGTATGTATTTTCCCATAACTTTCCCAACAGCACACACTGAAAATAGAAATATGACTTAAGCTTTTGAGAACCACTTGCGGTCCCCAAGTCAAGTTTTCTTAAATGGAAATTGAAATACCAAGTGGAAAGTTGGTAGCAAGCACAAGAAACATACGTAGTATAAATATACTTTCCGGTCAATAATCACAAATTGATGGGGAGCATTTAAATTGATAAATAATATTCACAGTTTGTTCTTAGTTTGCAAGAAGTGAGGAATTAAATTGATAAGTTATATGCATAATATAAAGTTGTAAATTATAACTTGATCAATGATATTTCTAGTTGGTTTTCAGTTTCAAATAAGTGATAAAAGAAGTAAAACCTTAAATTGATATAGAATATTTATGCCCTTGCAGAGGATTTTTTAATTTGGCCAGGAGTTGGCAATGCACCTTAGGAGACATTTCTAAGCCTATAAAGTATATATGTTCTGAATCAGCATCACCAGAGGAGTCGATCTAGCCATGTCCGTCTCTCCGTCTGTCTGTCTGTTGCAATGCAAACTAGTCTTTCAGTTTGAGAGATATCCTAATGAAACTCTCCACACTTGCTATTTATTGCTGCACGCTGTATATAGGTCGGACAGATCGGACAGATATATTGTATAGCTGCCATAGAAAATATCGTCTGATTTTTGTTTATTGTCAAGATATTTGCAATCAAAGTTACTACATCGGACTTTTTCTATATATACAAATATTATGCATATCAAATTTTTAATTTAAATCAGAATACTATAACACAACGTTGACATAGGAACAATCGTCAAAAATAAAGACGAGTTTATAAGGGTCTTTATTAGATAATAAATTAATGAATTACTGAACTTCAAAAGGGTAGGTCTTTATACTCGTATAATTATTATTATGTAATTAGAGTTTTCAATTTAGCGTTTTAGTATATAAGCTGAAACTTAAACAACAAGTTAAAGAGTTTCATTGCAAAGTTCTATAAAACTAAGTTATGTTTCCGAAAGAGCTTTGAATATATTTGAAAGGAATCTCCAATAGTTTTCTAATTTATGCAGAAGGACAATCGAGACTGCCGTTTAAAGCCATCGACACTCCTTGCAAACGGGGGAATTTCTCAATTTACAAATGCATTGAGTGCTCGTAAATTTTACCGTTAGCAACGGGGCACGGCCTGGACCTGCGACGCTTGTCGTCGCTGACTCGAAGTCAACAAGTTAGAAATTATGCAGAGCGAAGCGTTCTAATTGTTGTTGTCTGCCATCAAGCAGAATAAAGAGAGAGAGAGAGAAAGAGAAAGGCGGGAAGGAGAAGGAGGAGAGACAACCGGCGCCAAGCTGGTTACTTTAAATTGCAACTTTTATTTGGTTTATGGGCGTGCGGCACGCAAAGGCCGCCCAAGGGCTGTGAACCCTGAGAGGGGGAGGGGGCTGAGTACGGGGGCCAGAAGGTATCCCAAAGGCCAATTCCATTGGCGTCGTTTATCGCAATTCCGTTTAATCGATTGAAATGCTCGAACTTCTAGCATTTTGCAACACTGCAAGAAAGCCCAGACCGGGCGAGTTATTGGGGTTTTTGGCTTGCCAACGCTGCGCATACGTGATATTTATGTGAACTCAAGTGAAGCTAGACAAGCGAGAGCAGTTCCCTGGCTAGTTTCGCTTACATCTCGCTTATATTTCCCATAAAGCATCAGCTTATGTACGAATTGATGTTCATAAATGCGCATTTAATGAAAACGATGCGATGCGATGCGCAGCGAAATGAGCTTAGAATAAGCCTAAAGGGGAAATCCCGTTGTGCCGATATCGGGCAACACAATAACGTAAATCGACATACCATAAATATTTATGTGTTGCTGTGCAGCGTTCGGCAGAGATTTGCATATGCGAAAGCTGCTGGGGATTTTACACGTGCAACGTGTCGTATGCGCAATTCACGTAAGCCAGGGGTAGGAAAGTGTTGCATACTCGCGGGGGCAAGACTGGAGATGCCAAAAAATGGATTGCCTGTCCAGGCCAATTCTGTGTGAGTGAGTGTGAATGAGTGTGAGTGAGTGAGCGAGTGTGAGTGAGTGAGTCTGAATGAGTGTGAGTGAGTGAGTCTGAATGAGTGTGAGTGAGTGAGTATGAGTAGGTGTATAAATATTAGTGTAAGTGATTATAAGTGTTTATGAGTTAGTGTATGAGTATGAGTGTGAGTATCAGTGTGAATATCAGTGTGAGTGCAAGTGTGAGTGTCTGTGACAGTGTCTGCATGAGTGCCACTGTGAACCCGAGTGTGAATGTCTGTGGTGCTATTCATATTTTACGACATTACGTCCTAAGTCAACTGCGAAATTGCCTTTGCCCCCATCTCGATTGGTCGATAATGTAGCACGAGCAACAACAAGGACAGGAAGGCCCAAAAATTGTGCTGCATCATACGCCAAGTGGGCTTAAATATTTATATTCAATTTGGCATTTAGTGGCCTTGGGCGCTAAAGTTGCGAATGCAGCAGGCAAAGCAGGCAGAGCAGGCAGATGCGAGCAGAGGTTGCTAATCCCGCACAGAGTGAGAGCAAGGCAAGACAAAGAGAAGGGGAGAGAGAGCAGCATGCAAGCAGAGGGGGACTGAGGAAGCTTGCAAGAGACAGAGAGATGAGTAAGCCTAAGGCAGAGCTGAGCTGAGACAAGTTAGTCTAGGGGGTAGCGGACCTGAGACAAGGGGGCGTCAAGGCGGCGGCAACTGCGGCTGCCTTGGCATGTCTGGTCGATTGCCTCATACATTTTTTAAAATTGACCCGCTAGCTATAAAGGCAGCAGATGCTTTGACATCATCATCCCCGTCAACATCCGAGGCAGCCATAGACAGCGCCCACGCAGCAGCAGCAGCAGCTTGACGTGTTTTTTTTGCCTGCCAACGGGCGACAGGTGACTGCGATTCTTTTGCAAAGGATCGAGAAAGGATACCCCCCGTTTACCCTTCTTGATAGCGCTGTCCAACTCGTTCCATGCTGCCTGCGCATTAAGCAAAGCTCCGGCTAAACTTTACGACTTTCACTTTGGCTTTGGCCTTGAGACGGAGACGGAAACGGATACGGAGACGAGGGCTTGGCGCCCATACTTAAAAATCCCATAAATCGCAGCAGGGGGAAAGGGGGGCGCGGAGTTATAAATAACACGAGTGCGAACTACATAACGGTGCATAACGTGCGTCCTTGAACGCGTTTATTTTTGGCAGCCAAGTGCAAGAAGAGCAAAAACTTCAATTTCATTTTCGTTGCGCATACGCCGCGTTGGCGATGCGCTGCCACTCCTGCAGCTACTGCTGCTGGCATTGCCATTGACAGTCCTCTGGCGTGCACTTGCCAAAGTGTCGGAGTGTCAGGCAGACAGCCAAGCCAAGCCAAACGATGTCGGGCAACTGGGCCAATGTGGACGCAACTAATCGGCCGACGGCTCCAGCCAGTCGACATTGCCGGACACCGTTGGACCCCATCGGAGTCTCTAAGCCTGCAATTAGTTGGCCATTTGCATTGTCACATTTCTCTTGCCTGCACCCGCATCCCCCTTTCATACATGCATACGTAATTAAAGAAACAGAGAGTTCTGTGTGAATGTCTGTGTGCATGAAATTAATTGTCTTTATCTACGTTTGATACCCAGTTAAAGGTAGTAATTTGACATAGGATGTGAACTACCATTAGTAAATATATTTTATTTAGATAGCTTCATATTTGATTTTATACATAAAGACTGTAGATCTAAGTTTATAAACTAACACTTGCTTGATTGCATAGTTGCAATAGTTACATTCTTTTCAAATTTAGTTGGTTAATCAAACAAAATCATCGATCTATGCTGTTTATGTATTTTAAAACAATCATAGCACAGTCTACATAAGTTATGTATGTTTATTGTGCAATAGTCCCATGGGTCAATGGGTCTATGTCTATCTTATATGTACTTCGAAATCGATAAAAATGAGCTGACTACGTATTGACTTCCATCGCTACTTTGCTATCGATTTAAATAAGTGAACTATGTATCGAAAATACTGTGATATATACATCATATAACAGTATTTTCGATACATAGTTCTTTACTTAGATCGTTTTCTACAAGTTAAATACAGCAAATTTGGTTGCGAAGTTAATAACTTACACAATATACTAATTTAAATATGGTTATATTTATAGTATATTGAATAAATTACAATACCAATTGCTTCAACTACATCTAGTTATAAAGATATATTCGTATTGCAAACAAGTGGATGGAAGAAGTTTATACCGAACTCTCTGCACCATATACCATAATCTAAATATATCTAACATATATATCTCCGTATATACAAAACTTATTATCACAAAGTACTGCCATGTATGCGTATGTGTATTTGTACAATATATAGATGGAACTGTTAAGCCTATACAGCATTACTGTCTAGGGTATTTTCTGCCCAGCCCAGAAAGTGTTGTGTCAAACTCGCTTTTATTTTGCGTATTGCCCCAAAAAGTACTTCACATAAGAATGTTAACGTATTCAAGTACACGGAAGTGTTTGTATGTGTGAGTGTGTGCCTGCGTGTGTGTGTGCTCGTGCGTGTTTGTCTGACAAACTATTTATTTGGGCCAAGTGTGCATTAAAAGTGCCTTAGTCTAATTTACCCAAATGTCGCATTTGCCACAAATCCCATCAATTTAATTGTTGTTGTACTTATTCCTTGCCAGACATGCGAAAGCAGGAGGCGCATGCATATCGTCTAATGAAATTATTAATCTCCCAGAGACATTTAGATATATATCCTGGACTGGATGAGTCACGAGCCTTGACTGGACTTGACTGGACTTGTTTATGGGCAACAAATAAACAACCAGAAAGTGCTTGACTATGCAGAGGCTTTTAGCTGTTTTCTACATAAATTATAAGCCAACTTAAATATGCGATGTTATTTACCGTTACCGTTGGCTTTTTCCTCCAATTTCCTTTAATTATTTGCTTTGCATTGAGAGCAAAAAAGGTTTTAAATGTTGCAGAGAAATCGTAAGTTGACGGAGGCAGGAAAAGATTTACAATGTTGCCTGGATAGCTAAGGTTTTAAAGAGAGTTTTTGTGGCAGAAAATTGAGCATAGTATGAGACTTTAAAGATCATTTATTCATTTAATATCATAATTATCTCGAGAGGCACATCTATATGTAATACAATGTGTACTCAATACTAACATTCTTAATAGATAGTACACATTTTATTTAATCTTTCATTTAAATACTTTCAAATTCATAAATCTGCAAAGAGTTACTCAAGTTATAACTTATGTACAATAAGGTGCGACCTTCTTGCATCCTCTGGCTGATTTATCTGCAAAATTAATGCCAAATAAGGAAAATGAAATAAGTTTTAATTAGCTATGCAGAAGATTTTATATTTTTCGTCGGATTGGCTAATAAATTAGGACTGTTCCGGTTTCCAAACTCACCCGAAAATGTGCTAGAAATATAGCATACTTTGTAGCGCAGCCGGTTAGGAAGTTTATACTTTATGCTACTCTAAAAATTTCTATGGACTCAACTGAAGAAGTTGAGAACCGCAACGGGAAGAAGGCGGCGCATTGAGTAACTTGCGGAAGCCGTGCAACTTGCTGGACTTTGAGGCACATAGCCGAGTGGAAACTGAGTCCCGGAAAAGCGAAACGAAAATTGAAAGTGCAAAGCAGCAGAGGCGCATAAGGAAAACTTTAGTGGCGACTTTATTTCCTTTTTTTTCATGACTGCGTGAAAATGGGCGCTTCGGAAAATGTGCGCTCATTATATTTTCCATTTGCATTGCGTCATTTGCACTACCACACGATGGAGGGGGGTAGGGGGAGGAGGAGCTGCGACTGGAGCGGGCAGCTTCAGCTAGTGAGTCTCTCTGTGTCTGCCTTGGCTAATTCATGGCGACCTCTTTCCGCAGAAGGGGGTAGAGGTGCAGGAGGGCAAGGGGCAAAGGGGCAACGGGGTTGGTGCTTAAAAAATGTTGGGCCGCGCCGTTAATTGTCAAGGCAACAACGCAACGGCGCATGGCAGCGTTGCCAGGACGACAACAACAGAAACAAAATGCGCAATCAACTTGCCTGTCACTTGCATGTGTGTATATGTGTATATATATATATGCATGTCTGTGTTTATGCGCCTGTATGTGTGAGTGTGTTATAAAGTGCCGTTTTAATTACATGCATAAAGCGACGCAGAACTTGAAAAAAAAGACGAACAAAATCGCAACGTTGCTTCATAACTTTGCCGGCAATTGTTGCATATGTTGCATGGAACGCTCTATTGGATTCCCTGTCTAGCTGACGTGCAGCAAAAAATAATCCTCACCTCTTTTTTATAAGCTACACAAAGCTGACGACTTTAATAGAGCATAACAATGCGGCGCAACCCAACTAAGCGTTAACTCTCTGGGGGATTTCCACAAATACAATCGATGTTATACTATGAATGAACAGTTTGTATTTGCTTAAGTTAGGGTCTTGTTCACCTCTCACAACATCTCTTCTTCTTTTGGAATATATGTATTTATAGCCAAAGTGAACTATATCTTTCTCAATCTTACCACAAACTTTATTTCTTTAATCATTAATATGTATCAACAAAACATATTCTTCTTTCAATTTTTATATATTATAAACACTACCAGTTGATCCCACACAGAATACAACTAAAACAATGGTAACAAATAGGTATAATTCGCTATTGTTCTAAATAAATAATAAGCACAACTGTACGCAGTTTTTAGTGTGAATTATAAAATCTAATCACCTTTGTTTAAAATTTAATGAACGCAATAATTTCTGAGGATTTGCGTGGGATTTGGGTTGCGATCGCATTGGGTTGGGACCTTCTTCGCAATTGTTCTAATATATATTATTATTATTAATATATATTATTTACAAAATATTTTATATGTATTATGATTTCTTAAAGCTTTCATTAACATCCGTACAATCTTTATTCAACTTTTAGCTATAATCTCTGACATCATTTAATTTTCTATTCAACAACGAAATGTTAACAAATCATTCTCAATCTTTTCTACAATTTTTAAACTTATTCTTTTGATCTTTAACCAAGACAAAAATTATTACAAAATTGTTTATCTTTTCTTTAATGAGTCTTATTCACTAGTGTAATTAGTTTATTGATGATCAATACAATAGCTTAGCTAATTTGTATCCGCATTATTGAAAGATCAAAAATAACTTAGAATAAATGCATTTCCCGTAAGCTGTTTATGTCCTTAATTCGTAACTCAACTTTGTTGACTAGTGTAATTGCTTTATTTCGTTTGCGTTAAACCTTTAACTGCATTTTATATCATAGTACTTTAACCCGCTTAGCTGCATTGGGTACTAAATTTAATTTCCCCTAAACTTGGGTTATAGCATCTTCGAGGAGTGCATCCACGGGTTCCTTACGGGGTATTGCATAAAGTTTCTTCCCGCTTTTCCCATTAGATGTGTAAACAGTGAAAATTGTTCTCAGGATGCGAAAAACAGGAAGAAAGGACAAAGTTTCTCGAGGTTCGCTCTCGTTTTAAGTGCGTCCATTTTGTTGTTGCTGTTGTTGCCACAAAGTTTTGCAGGCCACTCACGTATGCAGTTTTCTCCGTCTCTGTATGTGTTTGTGTGAATGTGTGTGTGCACAACGTGTTGGCTCCCAAATGCATTGCGTAAGCCTGCCTTGCGACATTGAGGAGTGACATGGGGCACGGAGCAAGGGGCATGGCGTGCAGCTGCTTGGCAAATGAAATTGGCCACGTAATCAAATTTATGTTTGGCCAGCAGGCGACGGGAAATGGGAAACTTCATCGATTCATCGCGTTGCTGCCCGAGACATGATAATTAATTGTGCGTTCACAACTGATTCCGCCAGATGCTCTTGCTGCTGCCCCAAAGTGCCCGACAGATTGTGCTGCCCTTTCCATGTCTGATCTCTTCATCAATTATGCAAACAGCCAACAGATTTTGCTGCCATTTTATTTCGTTATTCGCATTAAATTTGCAAATAACTTCATGAGCAGCAGGTGTTGCTCGTCACGTACTCAGCTGGAAGACACTGCAGGCGCTGCACAGGTGTCTCTCACTGGTTGCACCTTGCATGCATGACTTGCAAATTGGATTTCTGGGCTTGTCCTTTTTCGGTCGTTGGTTATTTCTGAATGTAACGTAAATGTTGCATAATTAAATTGCTCATTATTGATATGACAGCGAATGTATTTATATCAATTAATGGGAATTGAAAAAGGTATTATTTAATATAAATCGCCCATTGAATAATAACTGCTTGATATTCGAATAATAATTCGAATAAAAACAAGCAGCTAAGAAGGACATTTAAAACATTGCCACACTTTAAATTCCCAACAACAAATTCTAAAACAAATTCTACCTATGAATGACTTAAGTAACATGACTTAAGTAATTTAAGCAAAGATTTAAAATATGTACATTTATGTGTATATCATACAAGAATGTTATATCTTTAGAATTTAATTTAGAAATAGATTCGCTAGTACAAATTACTAATTTACGTGGGTGGTAGTCATTATATTTTATATTTGAAGCAAACTTTATCTGCATATGGTATACAAAAATCTGCATACCGAATTTAGTATTTCTAACTTGTATACTGGCTGAGTTCTTAGCGTTCATACGAACAAACAAACAGACAGATGCACTTACTAGTAGTCGAGCTAAACAATACATTAAGTGATTCGATCACAAAGTAAATATACCCTTATTAATATGGCAACAGTCTCATTGAACATACAATAAGTATTCTGCTTTTTTTTTCTAAAATTCCTTTGTAAATTTCGCTTTATTTAAATTGCAACAAATTCCAGCTTCTATTTCATTTAAATTCGCAGCATATTTGTTGTTAAGAATCTGCAAATGCAACAGAAAACAATTTTGGTTGCATTAAAACTGTGGCAAAGCCAACAAATTCCATTATAAGCCCAATGCTGCTGGCCGACAGAGGTCGCTTTGTTGACCAGCATTGGCCACAGGAAAACCGAGTAGAGCTAATGGCGGAAAAGAGTCGCCCAGTTATGCATAACTGTAATGGATGACAGAGGTGGGGTGGGGTGGGGCAGGGTAGGGAGCTGCGACTGGCAAGCACCTGAACTAAGTGGCCAATGACAAAGTCTAGTTGGAGCACGCGAAATTTAATTTTCCAGCCAACAGATACCGCCGCGAATGATGGTAGACTGGGAATGGTATCTGGGTAGCAGGTAGGTAACGTGCTTCGTGCCGGACATGTCGGCGGATTTCCGCCGAGCTCTGAGGTTGTGGTGCGGCTTTTTGTCTCTCATGCAATATGCAGCACACACAGATTCAGCTGACTCGCCGCGGTAGACTCAGTTCAGTTCGGTCAGGTTGGTCAGCTCTGGGTCAGCTCGCACTTTGCGTCTGTGTCAGCTCTGAGGGCGCAGAAATTAAATTCAAATTGAAATTACGTGAGCAGCCCCAACACAAATGTTGCACAATAAAATAGAATTAGTTTCGGGTTATTGCGCTTCGAATTGCAAATGCAATTAGGCGATTATTATTCTTCATAGTCGTGGAGTGTGTGGAGGGAACTGATACTGAATAGAGACAATGAAGTTTTTATGCCATTGAAGACGAGTCCATTATTACATTTTATATGCAAAAAAAGTTGTTAAAACATAAACAAACACATTCTTTCCATAGTTAATGTTTCCTTTGTTTTTTAGATGTTTTGTTAGAAAATTATGGAGAACATAATATAAATATGGTATTATATCGTATATATATCAATCTGTTCACCCACCAAAATAATTTCATAAATAACATCAAAGTTAAGCTTATTTTATATTGCATACTTACGGGTGTCTGCAAATTCTGTTGTCATTTCAATTATTTCTGAAATAACTTATTTGTTTATTGTCCGATCGTAATAAATTTTCAGAAATGATTTAGATGGTGAGTATACACTCGTAGACTTATGAATGAAAGTTTTAGCCTTAAAATTAATCAATATATGAATATGTTTTAATGCTTATCTAAAAGTTTTAAATAAGTATAAGAATCTTTTGCACATTTTGTTGCATTTATTCAGATGGTATATCAGCATTGCTAACAATTCTATTCAGATCATTACCTGCTGCTTTATATTTGGATCTTTAGTAACATTATGTTTAAGATATGTAAAACTATCGAATGTGACAAAAATATATTTAATGTTACAATCATCGTATACAATTCTTGTCAGTGTTTAATTCTTATCTCTAGTTCTATTTATGTTACAAAAAATACAATTTATCATTAGTTATACTTATCTGTAGTTTGTTTTAAAATTGTTTAACAAAATAACATATACGTACATATGTACATAAGTTTCTCTCTTTGTGTCCCTTATCCCACAATATCGCCCTCTCAGTCGCACAGTCATTTCAGAAGGCTTTATAGTTGCGTTGTGCTCTCTTCGTATAAACTCCATGTATATTATAGAGTAGCATACTATATTAGTTCGTAACTATCGCTATGTCCTCTCTCTCTCTCTCTCTCTCTCTTTCGATCCTTCGTCAACTCTTTCCGAACTCATGTTGTACATTTATTTTCTCTACTTTCTTTTTATAGCTTCAAGCTAAACTAAAAATTTGCAAAACGTAGAAAAAGAAAAAACCAAAAACTAAAAAAAAACCGTAAAATATCATCAAAATGAACAAACAACAAAAACAACAACAACAACAACATCATCAACAAAAACTACAACAACAAATACAAACATAAATGTAAATTGTAAATTGTAAATTGGTACATACGAAAAACAACAACAACATCAACGACAACTTGAACCTGTTGCAGCAACAGCAACAGCAAGTAACATACTACAACATCAACAACAACAACAAAGACAGCTACAACAACAAGAAACGCCGCTAGTAGTTTTTCCTTTCGTGGCACCAAGCGCAGAAAATTCCATTTTGCATCGTAGACTCTTAGGCGCCGCACACTTTAGCTGCAGCAGCAATAACAGCAACAACAGCAACAACAACAACAGCAGCAACTACATCAACAAACATCAACAACATCAGCGCAAGAACAACTGCGACAACAAGTACAACAACAACAGCAAGAACACTCTCTCAATATTCCATCGCATCCAAGCACCACCACCTCCACCACCACAACCACCTCAAGCTCAAGCCCAAGCTCAGGCTTAAGCTCAGTCTCAGTCTCAAGCTCAGGCTCAGGCAACACCACCACGAACCACATGAGCCTGAACAAGATCAAAAAACGCGACAGCTCTGACTTATGACTGGTGCGGCCCAAGGGCGCCGTCGGCGCTGGCAGCGCTGTCGGCGTTGGTGTTGGCGTCAGCATTGGCAGCGGCAGTCGCTACAAGGTGACGGCGCGCTGTGTGCCGGAAGTGAGCATAACATCGCCTACCAGCCAACAGCAGCTACAACAACAACAACAGCAACAACATGAAGCACCAAACAAACATGTAACGCTGCTGCGCAGCCGCTCACAGCCGACGTCTAACAGCATTTTCTCGCCAGGCTTAGGCCAACTAGCAGCAGGCAACGCCACTCTGGTCGAGGAGGAGGACTTTAGCTTGCTGACGGCGGAGCCAGTGGGAGGCAGCAGCGGGGGAGCCAACAACAAGAATGTGCTGCAGCGTCAACTGGCCACGACGACGCAACTAGAGGAGCAACAGCAGCAACGGGAGCAACAGCAGGAGGAGCAGCACCAGGAGCAAGCCGTAGAAGACATTGAGGCACCCAACGAGCTGACACCGCTCGTGGAGGAGGCAACACCAGTAGCAGCAACAGCAGCAGCAACAACAACGACCAACAGATACAGCCACAACTCGAAGACGACACGTTCCTGGCCAGTCATCTATCGCAATCCGCATCACTGCGACTACGAAGCACTCTACGTGCAGCAGCAGCAACAGTTGCCACCTTTGCCACCATCGCAGCAGACATCGCAGTCCTTCAAGCAGAACTGTTACTCCAATCAGTTCAAGCAATCGATTGTCTACTCCAGCAGCAATGAGGAGCTGCCCGGCAATGGGCCAGAACTAACCGAGATTGCACCGAGACAAACCACTTGCTATTACTTTGCCCCCAGTCGGCACAACAGCATTTATGAGCATCCCTCGTCGGTGGTTGGCGGCTCCTTGCAGTTTGACGCGGCCAGCAACGCAGCCACCACAGCAGCAGCTGCTGCTGCCGTTGAGAGTCTGAGGCGCAGCAACAGCATCTTGCTGCGACAGAACAGTTGCGCCAAGGTCATACAGCGACGAGGCAGCGGCAGTGCTGGCGGTGCCGCCAACGGAGGCTTGGACGCATCCACATCGCTTAGCTCGCACATGGACGGACTGGGCATGGGCAGTGGTACGGGAGCCAGTGCCTGCTGCTCCAGCTGCTGCATGGGACCACCCCCAGTGCTGTTTCTCTTTGTCACGCTGCTCATGACCACCAGTGCCACAGCAATGCTTTGTGCCGCCATCATGACTGATCACTGGGAACATGTGACGTGGGATCGCAATAGTTTGGATCGTTATTCGAATCGTTCGGGACTACATCTGGAGTGGCTGCTGGATGAGAAGGTCGCTGTGCTTAAGCCGGACAAGAGGGGTGAGTTTAACATAGAGCTCATAGAGTATATTCACTATACATATACAGATGTATATATACATATATGTATATATACATATATATATATATTCTTGGACAGCATTAATTGCAAAGTCGGTTAAACCTTGTACGTCCTTCTATCTGACTGACCTTTGAAAGAAGATATATCTATGAGTTCAACACAGACCTTAACAAGTATATATACATATACATATATATTCTTGTTCAATATTAATAGAAAAGTTGATTTAAACTGTCTGTCTATCTCTTTAAAATCAGAAATCTCAGCTATTACATGATCAAAATAAAGCAATTTTAGTCTGTATATAGTTTTTTTAAATCATAAGCGCGATGCACCACCGCCCACACAAATCAATAATTAAATTTTAAAACTCCATTAACAAGCAACGTTTTAAAGCTGCAACTTTCATCACTTAGTTAGCTGACTATAATAACTACATATATATCTTCCAAATTTCAATCCAAATGGATTAGAAACACACAAGTTAAGGATATCAACATATTTATAGTATTACTACACTGCGCCTGCTGGTATGCTTTATTTATGACCCGTGTGAGAGTGTGAAAGCTATAGAAGATAGAAGAATTTTGTGCAGAATTCGCTGTTAAAGATTTTATTAAAATTGAACCAAGGGTAACTGTCGATAACTCTCGGCTGTAGCTTTATAATTCTTGTTCAATTCACCATCGAATACTCCTTCACAGCCGAACATCGTTTCCGACGGGATTCCGTATTTCTAGTGCCCATGCATGGCGGCATCTGGACACTGTGCATCGATCTGCCCATGCAGCAGCTGCAGGAGTTGCGTCGCAATCCAAAATTTCCACGTGGCGCACCACCGTGCGTCAACTATCTGGCCGGGTCGATGGAGAACGCGCGGGGCGAGGAGCAGCGCAACGATTGGCAGCACAGTGAGTCACAGGTCATCACACTGCAGCCGCATCTGAGTACGTATTATGGCGCAATCTTGCGACTACGAGAGTATATCGTATACAACTCTGACTCACCTTCCCCCCCCCCCCACACACACTCTAGTTTTCTTTCATCAATTTACAATTGTTTTCTTCTTTTTTTTGGGCAGTTTTCCCCTTTATTAATTATAGTATATTTAATTCATTCACTTTTCTCTTTTCAATATCAAAAAACATTATTTTATGTACGTTGCACTTAGCACTAATTGTGATTGTAATCTTACAGACTTATCGAAGATGTTTGTTTAGGTAAACAGAAAACAAAGAATATTTATACTTAATTAGCAGGCTAGTGGGAGGTTATCAATGTATGTGTGCTTTTGTGTGTGTGTGTATTTAAGTAGTTGATGTATGGTGGCTGTGTGTGTGTGTGTGTGTGTAGTTGTGTCTGTAACTGGAATGTGCAGTCTCTAAACCGCAGCACGCTTGGCCGGCGAACAGGCAGCTTCGGCCTCCGAACTAGGCTCATCGGGCTTCTTACGCTTGATCAAATGTGTAATATCCGTGGGCTTGGCCGAACTGCTGCTGATAGCCGACGACGAGGCAGCCGATGCTGTGGATGATGATGAGCTAGTTGCAGCCCCATTGGCACTAGCCAATGCTGACGAGGATGAAGAGGATGCAGCTCCAGCCGCATCAGCAGCACCACTGCTGCTGCTCATGGGCTTTATATAACTGTCCAGGGCGGCGCGTACCTCTGCAATGGTCTAAAAATAAACGTAATAAGTTATATATTGCACATCATTAAGGTATCACTGCAGCTCTCACCTGTGCCTGAGTCTCTTCGATTTCCTGTATCTTAACCAGAATCTCTTGCCTGGTCTCCTCCAGATCGAGCATATTATTCTTTTCTCGCTCAGTTGGATTCTCTTTAGCCTTGATCTCAGCAATTTCCTCCTCGATAAGCTCACTGGAGTTGCGCAACGCTTTGGCGCCC
The DNA here is from genome assembly GCA_018903715.1 of Zaprionus davidi. Classification (NCBI taxonomy): domain Eukaryota; kingdom Metazoa; phylum Arthropoda; class Insecta; order Diptera; family Drosophilidae; genus Zaprionus; species Zaprionus davidi. The sequence continues at coordinate 9,405,578 of JAEIGL010000003.1, forward strand.
TCCTTATTCAGCTGTTGCATCAAATAGGTCAACCCGATCTTGTAGTGCAACTCGGCAAGTGCACGACGATTCTTGCTAGACAACTCAGCGTGAATCTTAAGTGCTTTCTCTGCAAATTAAAAAAACCATTAGTACACATATTACAACATAAATTTCTATCAAACTCCTTACCGTAATCCTCTCGTGCTGCATCCAGTATACCGTTCTCAAATTCAATATTGGCAAGCTCTGTTTGCACATCCGCCAGATAGGGCAGACCACTGAGTCCCTGGCGTGCGAATATCTTGGCAGCCGCTTCGAGTATCTCCCAGGCCAACTGCAGGCTGCCGCTAACGCCTTCACCCTCCTCGTTATCATCTTCCACTTGATCAACATCCATGCCCGATGTGGCGCCATTGCTGGTGCTGGCTGTCACATCACCATTCGAGGTGCTTGGGCGCTCATCGTCATTGCTGGAAGCGGCTGCCTTGGCGTTGCCATTGCTGCTGCTCACTTCATCGATTCCTGTAGGTGGCTTTGAGCTGCCAGCAGCTTCTTCTATTTTCGACTCACCATCACCAGTGGAATCAGCTTCATCGGCTGCACCACCTTCCTTAATGGTCTCTAACTTTTTGCCATTTGTAGCCTTCGCTCCATTTGACTTAGATTTTTCATCACTGGCCTCGGCTCCTTCGTCACCATCCTCAGCACCATCATCATCATCGTCGTCGACATCCTCTTCATCGTCATCGGCCGCCTCGTCGGGCACATCAATCACTTTGTTCTCATCCAGCGCCATCGCAATCAACGACTTGGCATAACTGCAATAAACACAAGCGATTGTCAATCTCCTTTTCGACATTTTGCCAATCTACTCTCGACTTACAGCAACAAGGGTTGTCCCAGCTCATCGGCCAGCTCACCATATACCTCCTCATACAGTTGACACACCTGACTTAACTCATCGGCTGCCTCGTCATAGCTCTTCACAAGAAAATTACGTGATCCCTGACTAAAAAGCTCTTTGGCCTTCAGTATTTTCTCGGCACGATCTTGCTCTTTGTCCTTCTCTTTCTCCGGTGCCTCCTTCTTGTCGTTGCCGTTGTTATCGGGTGTGGTATCTGCAGCAACGGGCTCAACGGCGGTCTTCACTGGCGCCGCATCGGCAGCAGCCGTTGTGACAATTGCTTCAGCTTCAGCGGACATATCTGCGTTGATTCTGAGTCTGGAAACATATAGAGTTATATGATTAAATAGAAAGTATTAGACGAATTCTTGTTTAAGCCTATTAATAATGTATGGTTCTTTATTCTTTATCTATCATTGTAATTTCATTAGCTAAACACCTTTATTGGTGCTTTATCTGTTGATTCCACATACTAAATCCTTTATCCCACACCATCTCCACCGACAACAACAGTAACAACAACGATTGTAGAGGTTGTGCCCAAGACGTCACCTTAGATGTGCTACGCGTATAGAGACCGGCAAAAATAATAACAACTTTATTCGTATTTCTCGCAATTCGTAACGCACTCAGCTTGCTGCCTTAGTCACGAGAAGCCACAACACAGCATAACACACATACACACACACACACACATGAAGAGCAACAATTTCAGTGTCCATCCATTCATTATGCTGCTTCACCGATTCACTTTATCCTCGAGTCGGGCTTAAAACGTTGCCTTCAACCTGCCCGCACATTTCACAAGTCATTAACGCAAATCCCAGAGGAAAGATTCCGAACGCGCCACACGCCGCAAATCCATTGAGTACATTAAGCAGAAAACGAATAAAAATAGCCCACAGCGAGTGCAGAGAACAGTGAACAGAACAGAGATACGAACAGAATGTCCGTGAGACCTGGTCTCCGACAGCAACAACTCCAACAACAGCATAACATGCAGTAATTACGAGCAGTCACTAACTCAGTCCAGTCCGTTGTAGTCCATTCCAATTCCATTGTCGATATCGAACCACATACGGGTGTGTGCGCCCCTACCCATTCCTTAACTGCCAAGGTAAAAATAGGTCATCATGCGGTTTGAGCCCATTCGACGAAGCCAAGCATTGTAAATCGCAATTGGCACTTTGCTTTTTGGCCAGTTAGTTAGTTTTCCCACTATGCCCAGCGGGATTTCAATTGGCCTCAGTCAGTGCAGAGTCTATTGGGTAATTGCTTTAACTGTTATTTTGATTGCGGGTATTATGTATGTCCCTGTAGAGCGACAAAGCATCACAAAAGTGAAGGGACAATGACTGAAAATAACAGCTATCATGAGATCAACTCAAGCACAAAGAGGAATAAGTGACGGTGATAGAACAAGACAAGAACTTGGCTTATAGACACAGTAAAATTGAAATCGACACAATGGAACTTAAATTAACATATATGTATTTGAAAATCCCCTCTAAATTAATTGACTTATTCTGTGTTTCCTCAGGAATTTAGTTGCAAGCTATAATAAATATTGACCGTTGTATTTAAAGATCATCTAACTATATGAATATAAAGTCATTATACTTAATTAAAATAAACCCCTTCTTATATCACCCAGTTCCAGAATTACAATGATTCATTCTGTCTTACCATACTCTTGTAAAGTTAGTTCGACAAATTGTCTGTTCGATTTACATAACATCTAAATATGTGATGAAAATCAAAAGTAATCAAACTAACTAAATGAAATTGATTTTAAAAGGAACCTTTGTGAACACCATCTAGTTCTGCAATTACGATTCTTTGAAGATTACCTAGTTCTGCAAATGATAATGATTCACTAAGGCACTAAGGCACTTGCAAACTGATCATATGAAAGTTAAAATACCAGTTCTATTTAAAGATCACCTAACTATATCAATATAATCAACAGTGATCTAGCTGTCCTTCACCTAAATCATTCAAAAACCACTAAATCATGCTCGTTCCACAGCTTATCGCGTAGCTTTGCATGGCGACGTATCTTCCCTTACGCTTCCCTTTCGTCCTTGTAAATCAATTGACCCAATTGCAATTTGTATCTTGAATATATTGTGAATGTTTATAGAAAACCAACTAATCTAGAATCATGTCTTGCTTTCTTTTTTCGCTTTATAACAGGAATGCAAAACCTGTCCATATCCTGTTCATTGGTCTGTCTCATCATACTGGGCAGCGCCGCCTTGGTGGGAGCCTTTGGCGTCTGTCAGCGTCAAATAAGCGCCATACTCATTACGGGCGTAATGTATCTGCTGGCAGGTGAGCAGAAATTCCTTTCAGGATCCTTCATCTCACGCAAACTAACCTTTCTATTCTATTTCTATTTCAGCTCTCTTCGCGCTGTTCACACTGATGATAATACACTTTAAGCGCCAGCAGGGTCGTCCCATGCTGGACAGCGATTATGATGGTACTGTCGATGGAATTGTGGCGCGTCCAGGAGGCGTTGCCATTGTGGCTAAGCCGCTACTGGGAGCACGTGTGTTCCTCACCTCATGGAGCCTCGATTTGGGCTGGGGCGGTGTTGTATTGTGCGCCATCACTTCGGTATTGTGGATATTGCTGTCCAAGATCATGCGCTACAACCCGTTCTCGGCTCTCATGATTTAGCTAAACGCCCTGCCGCTCGGCGGCTATGGTAACTACAATAGCTACGGCAGCTATGACAGTTATGACAGCTATGGCAGCTACGGCAGCACCAACAGCAGCAGCAGCGGTGCCAGCGCCAGTTTTCTCCTAGCTGGCGCTACCTCGTCGACGCGGCATGCGGAGCATCGGGGCAAGGGCAAATACATTCTATGAGCTTCCTTCCCCCTATACATCCTGCGCAAACTCTAATCTACAACATGATCTGTATCTCTATCTCTTTCCCACTTCCACACACTGCAAGTTTGATTGATTTATCGATTACACTTACTGCGTGAGCCTACAATATTTGTGTTGGCAGTGTTGGAAAATGTACCAAACTACAAAATTATGAAAATAACCGCAACAAAATCAATTGCCTTGTTCTTATTATATCTACTATATAGACATATATATATACAAACTTATACTTATTAAATTATGTCTTACTGTAAATCAAATTTACGATTCTCTCTTTACGAAACACTCAAATTTTTGTATACATACATTTAAATTTAACTTTAGCAACTCTACACACACACACACCCATTAAACTACTACAAAGTAGAACGTATAATGCTCGGGGAGTTTATTTACAAATTCCCAAAAAAAAAACAAAATAAAAAAGAAACAGGGCTTTTGCTTCGAATCGCTTATCTAGTACCAATTTTCGCTTGCCTCTAGACGAGTTAATGGCCCTATGCAAAAACGCCTATCTACCACACATACAACACCTTGTTCAGCTGTGCAATGTTGCTCCAGGGTACAGTTGTTCACATACGAAACGAAACGTAGCTAACCATCAAAACTAACTATACTATAGAGTGCTTTAAACTATGGTTTACAAAACTTTATGTATTTCAAATGGAAGACAACAAGACAAAACAGAAAAGAAGAAAAACCACAACTAAACAAACAACAGTTGTATTTTTATGCAAAATGCTTTGGCCTTAAACAAAACAAAAACAAAAACAAAACAAAAACCAAAACAATTGAAGTAAATAAAAATTATGAAAATTTAACTATATTCAAGTTAATGTTGGGGATTTCTTGTCGCCATGATCGATCTATAATTAACTCACTTGACGCGTGCAAAGCGACAGCAGACAAAATTGTGCGAAATAATTTATGAATTTTGTGTATTGTACAATGCGATCGCACAGGTTCATTCACATTGCTGCCAGCTGCGCTGTCGCTTCTGCTGCTGTTGAAACAAATTCAACAAATGCGCAAATGAACTCGCCCCAAAAAGCCAAAAACAAAAAATAAAAGGAGAGTGAAATAAAGTAAACGTGTGACAATTTACGGAACGAACTTGGCGAGGATCATCTGTGGTGGGGGCCCTAGTGCAGGAGCGGCTTAGAGATATGCGGGAATCGGCAGAAACACGTTCCACAAGCAATGTAAAGATACAATGCCCTAACACGCACTCAAAACAATTAAATACATATGTATGATATGTTCATGTGCACATGCTTGCATACTTATGCATACAGATGGTATGTGTGTAAGAGTACAACAAAAAAATACAAGATTACAAAACAACGCAAAAAAGTTCATTCACCTGTGTGAGTGCGTGCTAGCATTTCTGTGTGTGTTTTTGTTGGCGCGTCGCAATGTTTGACTGTGTGTACGTGCGTGTATGTGTGTGAGCCCGCCATTCGCCGATTGCAGCTGCCACCCGCGCAAAAATGTACCGGCACGGCAAATGGCGATACAACATGGCTTCAAAAACCAACGACGTAATCCACATATTTACAAAGTACATTAAATATGCCACAAATATATTCTTTTGTCCAAGAAATTCGCAAATTAAAAGTCTGAATGTGTTTGTCCCCATGCAACAATGTATGTGTGTGTGCGTCGGTCAGTTTTTGCGAATTTGCTTGTTGCTGGCAATTTTCACACTAAATTATTACTTACATGTGATATTTAGGAATTGAATTGTTAAAAACAATGTTTCGCGAGATTTGTAACTTTTAATAAACACTTTATGTTAGTTTATTTGTGAAAATTATGCGAGCTACCGCCGCGAAATGCTAAAGACAGATGAATAATCGCTAGGCTATCGATATGTTGAAGAAAACATGAACTCACATGGTCACACTGCATATTCCGTAAAACATCGACTAAGTGCATATCGATATTTTTTCAACAAGACAAGAGGCATTCGTTAAGGCTTGTGTGAAATGAACATATTTTTTAAATGCATACAAGCATATTTAACTAAGAATTGTTCCATTTTGACTAACAATCGATATTTGCGGACCTACCAACCTGGAAAATAATCGGCAACACATGCAATATTAAATCAAGTTGACATGGCTAACAGCTCTATCTTTGGGGCACACTCGATTTCTTCATCGCCTCGATAACAGTTACATTTCTAAAGTCAAAGTGGGGAGACGTGTGTCGCGCGTTTTTCCGTGTATTTCTATTTAAACAGCGGGTATATCAGAATCATTTGAATAAACAAATGTCAATGTCGACATATATAAAGTGCGTGTGTTACTCCAAATTCTAATTGTGAAAGTTAGGACCCACACACTGAGAAACACCCTCCCTCTCTTATTAACAAATAATTATACACTCGGACAGCACTCCTCCGTCTTCCCCTTCTTCGTTCGAACGTGTGCGTGCTGTGTGTGGCGCCAACATATGTAAAAGCATCCCGACTACAACAACTACCACCAACATTTATTGTAAGTATATGTATATGTATTTATTTTTTTATGCTGTTGCTTTTGTGTTTGTTAGTCGTCCTTTTTGAGCGCGCGCTTCCCGATTCTATTGATTTTTATTAGTCTCTTTTTTCTCACTTGGCCATCAACTTTGGGCCTTTGCTTTTGTTTTTGTCATGTTTTGTTTTGTTTTGTGCCTTGCTCCACTTTGCATCGTCTGCGTTAGTGTGTGTGCGTGCGTATTCCCGTTCGTTGAAGTTTTTGTGCGTGTGTGTGTGCGTGTGTTTTTGGTTGCTTTTGTCATTCAACTTGGCCCACGATGTCTTCATTGTTTCTGTCATTTCTTCCTTCTTCATTTTGGAGCCTCCTCCTCTGATTCACCTGCTGCTGCTGCTACGGACAGCTGCAAAATCTCAGCTGCTGCGGCGTGACGACTACGGCGCAGCAGCAATAACAAAGCAAAAGCTCTCGCCATTGTTGTTGTTGCAATAAACCGGTTTGTTATTGCGTTATGGTGATAATATAACATATTTTTACTCTACTGCACATGGCGCTAAATTGCTCTAACCAATCGAGAGACGACTTTGTGTCAAGCAGTGTTAATTACATTTCATTTTAAACAGTTTAACAATTTCTTACCAATTTCCTATTTCCAACCGTTTCTTTTCTACTCTTTTCGTCGTGTGTCAGATTTGATTGATAGACAGACAAGGCAGGAATTTTGTAATAGTTTTGCAATGAAAACAAACTTTGACATGCCAAAGTTATGTGGAGAGGTGTTTAAAGAAGTTGTGGTAGCTTGAGGATTGAAGTATATTGATCTAAGGCTGGTATACGCTACGATACGTAAAATACGGTTTGTTTCAATTTTCATCTAACGTGGGAGAATAAGAAGTAGGAAGTTTCAGCAAGAAAGCTTTAAAATTGAGCGACTATATTAAAGTACCAACAGATGAGAGCATTATGCTAGTTCTGTTACTGCTGAACATGAATATATATTTATATATATATATATACATAATCATTAGTATATGATCCTTAGCATAATATATACGTGTACTTTATAGAGTTAGAGATCTCTCCTACTTTGCACTGTTAACTTCAGGCAATTCCAGGGCATCTGTGCCGTCGTGCGATAAACTTGTTGTGTGAACTTCTAACTTGTTTTTCTAAACTTGGCGACTCTCGGCCTTCGCTGCCTCTCTAACTCTCCACCTTCCCTGGAGTTACGTTACGTTTTTACTGCGCAAAACATTTGGCAATACCAAAATGCAGTAGGCAATTCATTTTGCAACCACCAGAGCACAGTCATGATAATGATGATGATGATGACGATGATGATGATGATATTGGTGATGTCGATGAGGTTGGGAGCTTTGCTGTGGCCAACAGCCTGCACACAGTTCCAAGGATAACACGCTCGACATGCTATAAAATCGATTTGGCAGGAAGGTGGAAGATACCTTAAAATGCAGACAACGTATGTAGGCGGAGGGTGGTAGAGCTACTATGTATGGTACTCCCTGGTACTGCTCTCTCAGGTTCCTGGCTGCCTGGTTGTGTAAACTGCGGCAAATGTCAAGCGGAAAATAACAGGAAATGAATCGTAAATGAATTGTCCGAAGGTTCTCTCTGCCACAAAATGGTTGTCGCTTTTGCGGCCTGAAATTTCCCACAGGAGCTTAAAGTTACATGAAAAGTCAGTGAAAATAAACTTGTTAGGAAGTTTATAAAGTGAGAACACCTTGAAGGTGAATCATAAATTACTTTAAGATCATGATAGATGAAGGAGAACCTCTTTGGAAGTGATTCACAGTTCATTTAAAGCTTATATCACTAATCCCATAGAACTTCAGTCCATTCTCTTCAATAATTCATTGGAATTAAATCTGAAGCCTACATATGACATGAGAACCCCTTTGGAAGTTTTTTTAAGTCTTAAGGCTTTAGACCCATAGAACTTCTGTCAATTCTCTTCAATAAAAGTCAGTGGAACTAAATCTTAAGGCTACATATGACAAGTCTCAGGTCTTTAATCGCATAGAACTTCAGTCCATACTCCGCAAGTTATCTTTCCTAAAAACGTGTCAAAAGCTTTATCAACTTAATTAAACTGCAACTGAAACCGAGTTTACTTTAACGACATGTGAAAGTTCTTCACGTCGTCTCGAATTCTTTGCACAACTCTCTCGTTTTATGTGGCGCCACCAATCTTTCGTTGGAATTCAATCACTTTCGCCTGCTGGCTAAGAATTTTGTTACAGCTACTTCTTCTTCTCCTTCTTCTTGGTATCAACAACAGCTGGCAACCAGAAAAAACTCCGAACTATGCACTCCCATTCGCAGTGGAGTCGGTGGTTGCTGTTTGCTGGTTGCCAACTCAGACGGGGGATGCTGCCACAAAGCTTCGTTCCCCCTGGCCTGTCTGACTCCTGCCACAACCACCCCCTCTCCTTCTTAGCTTCTGCCAACGGCAGTTGAGTTTTTCTTTGTTGTCTCAGTGGCATTTTATGATACAGACGTCTCTCTATATGTTGACTCTTTAATAGTTGTTATTGTTGTTGCCTCTATGCCCGGACTGAGTTTGTTTGCTCACAGCCAAGCAGCGAGTTCATTCGTAATGCATTAGTTGGTTTCGAACTTTTTATAGAGGGTCTTCAGGCAGTTGCGATATTAAATTTCATTATTTGCATCATTTTATTGACGGCAACTTGAAATGGAAGCCAGAAAGTGCTCTGTAAATAGGGAAAATTGTTTTCGGTTATTAAGTGTGCTTGGGTTGCTAAACTTGCGGCTCAATTAGAGTGAAATACTATGTATTTAATATATATAATATAATATAGTATCTCATAATCTAGAATTAATAATCTTTTTCTCTTGATCAAATTAAGTTTTTCTTAGGTTTTCTAAGATATTATTGACATGACAGTCAAAATATATAAATTATAAAATAAATAAACAAATTAACAAATAATACTTAAATAAGAGTATAAAGTAATAATATGTATAATAAACTTATATATGTTTGAAACTGTATCAGCCTTCTGTAGCTACACTATCTTGAAGAGATTAACCCACATCAGTTGAAGGCCCGTATACTATTTTAATTACAGCTTCTCTTCAATTTCGTTCCAATCAGCATCATCATAATGATCATTAAAGCCAATTTATCAACGATTTGCTGTGTGTGAGAAAAGGCCAAGCAAAGTAAACTTTGCCGGTCTCTCAAACAAACCTCGAGCGGTCAGTAAAAAGTTCATTGAATTCATATGTGTATGTGGAAGAGGGGCTTATATGTAGTAGTGGTCTGGGGGGGGGGGGAAATTTAAAGTTCATACGCTCTTCGGTTCTGTCTAAGCACGCGCCGTCTCCGTTGATTAGTCAGACAAGCAATACGATGACTAAGCTCGCCAATGAAACTCAAATTAGAGCTAGGCAGAGGCACGGGGAAGAGGTAGAGAGGGGAGGGCTCACAGCGGTCATCTAACCCCAATGGAGAACAGCACCTGGCACAGCTGTAAACTACTGTGGACGTCAGTGTGGGCAGCCATTTGACACCAGCGAGCCAGACGACGACAACAGCAGGCGGAGATTGGGTGCTGATGAAGAGGAGGGTGCAGGAGGGCAGGAGGGGTACCAGACATGGGGGCATTTCAATTGCAGTTCTTTGTCTTTGTTGCGACTTGAGGGCCTTGACTTCTTTGCATTTGATACGCTGCCATTAAGATTTAATTTAATATTTTAACTGAGCATTTTTTTCCGGATCTCCCACTCTGTGCGAGTCTTATAAATTTGCATTTTGTTTCAAGGGGGTTGGGATTGGGTATTTCAATTGCGGCGACTAATTTGTATGCCTGACAAGCCTGTGTCGAGTGCAGGCCGAACCGAACTGAAGCCATGGCTAATTTATTCATGCGGAGGTTGTTGCTCGTTTATACTTACGTAGAAGTCCTACACGGGATCCCACATCCATTGGTGCAGCGACAGCTGTCGCTACTTGCCTGCCAAGTTTTGTTTAAGCACAATTTATGTACACATACATTTTGTATAGACATTTATAGCATGCTAACTACTTTGCGAGAGGTTAAAGAAACTGAATAATGCCATGAGTTGAGTAATTGTTGCAGTACAGATCAAGCTAGATCTTTGAAGATGCTAATTTGGTTAGTTTGTGCAGTAGTTCTTGGGTGACAAATTTAACAGTCTAAGCTAAATGTGCTTAGATACTTATCTTTAAATGCAGTTCGATCTATTGCCAATGACGAAGGGAATGCTTAAAGAAACTGGAAAATCTCTTAAGTTGAATAAATGTTGTAGTACAGATCAGAAAAGATCTTTAAAGATAATTATGGTATTAGTATCAGTCCTAATTAATTTCATAACTGAAAAAGCAGTTTGGTCTTTTGACTTACTAAGGGATTACTTAAAGAAACTGGAAGGTGCCTTGAGTTGAGTAATTGTAGAAGCTAAGATCGGGCAAGATCTTTAAAAGCTAACTGTGTTCAGTTGTTGAAGAAGTTCTTGACAACTTTAATAATCTTAACGTCATGTTCTCATCAAAAACGGTGCAGTTTATAGACTATAACTATAAGAATGATTAAAGAAATTGATAAATCTCATGATTTGAATAATTGGTTATAGTAAAGATCGGGCCAGATCTTAAAAGCTGCTAACTGTGACCATAAAATGTTATTGAGTAACAATTTTAATCTGAAGACACTTTGTGTGAGGCGGAACTTTATATTATCTTTAGATTTTTATATACAAATAGAAGGAAATATTTTAATAAACCGGCTAATAGCTTGAGTGTAACTATTATGTAAGTAAAGATCAGATATTTAAAGATACTAACTATGTGCAGTTCTGTATATTCATGATGTTCTTGAATGACAAATTTAACAGTTTTAACTATTCTCATATCTTTAGATTCATATCTTCAATAGCATTTTGCTCTCTCGTTTAAGGGAAGTGAAGAAATGGCAAAATGCAGTAAAGATCGGATATCTTTGAAGCTACTAACTGTGCACAGTTGCTAAATAAGTTCTTGACTGACAAATTTGAGTCTTAACTAAGTTAATAACTTTAGATTCTTATCGACACAGGCTAACCCGTTTCTCGACTATGGCTAAGTTTCATTGCGCTTAACTCGTTTCTGTTTTCTGAGTAATTTATATCTCGTTTTCAAATACTGTTAGCCCCTTTTTGTGTGCCAAATAATAATGGAAGCCGTAGTAAGAAGCACATAAAGAGTGCTCTATATTGTATTTGCTGAGTATTTACTATACTTGAGAAGTTCATACGTTCGGGTTGTTTTTGGGGAAAGAAATGGGGCCACGAGGCGCGACCCCATAAGGAAAACATGCAACGGAAATGGGCGATAAGAAAATGAAAGAGAGAGAGAGAGGGAGGCAGAAAGAGAGAGAGAGAGAAATACGTACAATGGCCTCCAAGGGTTGAAGGGAATGTGAAAAATGAATGCGTCATTATGGCATGCGATAGAACAAAGGCCCCACAAAGCATCGACGTCTTGGCGCGGCGCAAGTGAACCCCCCATTGCATGTGAAAGTGCACTTTTGACACAGTAAGATGCCATCGCAAAATACAACCATATCAAGAAGGGGTCTGGTAAGGGGAGGGCAGACACAGTACAGTTGTAGAAAACATTTAGAAAACTGGCAGAAACTTTTGTTTTATGCATTTTCTGTCGCACTTTCAATTTCGGCACGTACGATTCAGTCAGACAGACAGACAAGGCAAGTGTTGAACAGATGAAATTGAAATTGGTTTAGTACTCAAAGAGGGGGGGAGAGGAGGTGTTGCTTGATTTTCTATTAATGCAAATTGTTTTTTGCGTGTTGTTGTAACAGGAAATGGACACACCACGCAACCACTCAAAAGCCAATTAGGTTGGCAATTTAAGCAACGCCCGTTTCAAAGGGGGCACCCTGGAGTTAGGGGTGCGGGGCAACAGCACGCCACGTTGAGGTGAAGGAACTCTCTCTCTCCTTGTGTGTTTGTGTGTATTTCATGTAATTTTTATCACATGCAATTTTAATTAGTCAGATTTTAATGGAGCCCCAAGCGAACCGCACTCGAAAATACAAATAGAAACGCATAAGATAACAAACAGTCAACGGTCTCAACGAACTTGATTCATATATTATTCAAACTGTTGCCTCTCTTGTGCTACAGCTGGTTACACATTTGCTAAGGACCCGAATAAGAGGTCGTTTAATTGGGGTTATACCAAGTGGCCTCGGGGTGGAACATGCAAAAAGACAACTCAGACAGACGAGTGTAGATACTCATACACTCGCCATACCCAATTGCCAGTCGAAACTTCAGTCAGCTTGGCTGAGATGCTTTAATGTGTAATTGAAGATTTGAAAATATGGTAAATTATACATCATAACCATTTAATACCCTACTATAATTTAAAATGGAAAAAAGGGTATACGTAGTTTGTCAATATGTAGGTAACTGAAGGCAGAAGGAGGTGTGTCAGACTCCGTAAACTGTTGTGCTTTACAATTGCGACTGTCTTTTATTGCAATGATCAATGTTGATTACAATTAGTGTTGCCACATAGTTATGTTCGATCTTAATCTAACAAGTTTACAAGCCTCTTAGAATAATATGTGAGCATGTGCTACTTGTAGTTACTCTTACTACTACTGTAAATAGCATAGTATAGTATTCTTCATCAGTATCACTCGATTTAGTCAGATCCGTTTGCCTGTCTGTCTGAACGCTAGAGACATCAAACTGAGCATGATGATTACTGCTATCATACGATTCTAAAGTTTGTTTCAGAATTTTGAACATAGAAAAGTAGGAAACAGTATGACATGTATATATGTATGTATGTATGGAGTATGTATAGTATACATATATGTGTAGATGAATAGTATTAAAGTATACGAGTATACAGCTAATCAAATTGAGTGGAAGTGAGAATGCAAGAATTTGATGTTGAGAATTTGTAGTGTTTGTTACAGGTTTTCCATATTGAACGGAGGGTATCTTGCTGTCGGTTACACTCGACTGTTAGTATCATTAGTTGTTTTTATGCTTGGAATTATAGACTTTTATTTCTTTATGTATTTCTTTATTAGCTGAAATAAAAAAAATGCTGAACATACGCAGAGGTACTTACAATATCTTTTAACTAAAACATAAGTTTCTACTCAAAGTACCGTTAATTTCACGTGTGTAATTTATGAAACATCTGCCAACTGTGTTTAGAATCTTCGACTTATTCAGCTATCTTCAAAGTTATGACAAGTTATTCAGCAGCTCACGCTGGCCTTCAGCTTTCGTTTTGGGGTAAACATTACTCAACTTGATCCACAAAAAAATCACTTTCTTTTCTGCTTAAGCGGGTGTGTGCCAGTCAGTGTGTGTGCCAGTTTGTGTGTGTGTTTGCGAGTGTATGTTTATTGCTTTTGTCTAGCCACAATTTGCCATGACTGTGAGCTGCACTTGACTTATGGCAAAAGCGTCGCTTGAATGCAACTGCCGCCTTGAGATGCCACACACACTGCACACACACACAGCACACACACACAGCACACACACATCGCGCACAACATCATCTTCTGTCAGCGCGTTGTCTCCTTGGTTTTTGTCTCTATGGAGAAATGCATTAAGCCGCCAGCTATTAACTGTTACTCTCTGTGTATGTGTGTATGTGTGTATGTGTGTGTCAGCGTGTGTCTCTTGGCCGCATTCGGTTAGGCACACACCCCAACCCCCCTCCGTCCCGCCTGCCGTGTTTACTCTGCCAACTGGTCTGTTTACTTTTCTTTAGCACGTTCCTCACCGTGTTGTGCCGCATTAAATCAGCGCCTTTTCAGCAGAAGCTGCCGCTTTATGAATTGATGCAAACGAGCCACGAGTTGTGGCTGCAACTAGTTGCAAGTTGACTTAGCTGCCCCCTGCCCCAATCCGTTCCTGCATGAGATGAGTTTATGGCCTCGTCTAATTGAATAAAAACACACACACACACGCACACACACACAGAGGCAATTAACGGGGCCCGTTGGCAATCTTTCAATGGGTTCACTCAATCAATTATTTATTCGCCCTGGCGGAAATGCGGTAGATAATGCCAGAGTGAGAGAAAGATAAACAAAACGCGAGATAAATCTTTCAAGCGAATTTGCAAATATAAAAACAAATCAAGACAAACAAACATCTGGGGGTCGCTGCAGGTCGGGGCTGGGTGTGGCACTGGGTCTGGTGCTGCTTCTCTGGGGGCATATTTTCGGTTATATTTTTGGAGCCATGTGGTGTAGCTATAAATACAGTCATACAACTAATTATAGCACGCTAGCAAAGGGGGTGTGCCGGAAGGGGGTACACTAATTTCCCTGCTATTTTTTTTTCGTTTTTGTATGCAACCAATTTATACCATTTAAATGTGCCATCGTTCATAGATCTCGAATAATATTTGTGTACATTTATTTCAACACTTTCCTTACCCCTCTCTCGCCTCTTGTTTCAACACTTTCCTTACCCCTCTCTCGCCTCTTGTGCAATCGCTAGCTAACGATTTGCCCCATTTTCACGCCTGATTAGTTGAGCGTGTTGAAAACTTTGATAGCTCTGAATATGAACTGAACTCAACCGAAAGTGTCGATTGATTGTGGCACACGACTGGGGGAAATCTTTTGATACGAACGAGTTGTGGGCATTGTCACTGTGATCGCTTTTTGGGGGCGTGTCAACTGTGTCATGAAATTGTCACGATGATCAAGTTTAATGGGGAATGGGTAGGCTAATACTATAGTTCTTTGTATTGTTCTTCCACTTCCAATGATATTCCAAGCTACCCCTGGGAAAAACTTTCAAAATTTGTTTCTACAAATTAAAAACAATATATTTTTTAGCACAAATAAATGTGACAAACTTAAATTTCTGTGTCTTTCGCCTATAAATGAAAGCTCTAAAAATCAACTGAATTACAAATATTTTCTATGTTGTTTTCATTTTTAAATCTCATGCTAATCATGTTGAAAATACAAATTTGAAATTTTTCATTTAATTTATACAATTTTTGGTATTTTTCTATGCAAATCCAAACATTTCTTAGTTTTTATAATGATTTATTCGGTAAGTTATCAGCAATAACGAACAACAGGTTCCACATTTAAAGTACTCCTCATAACTTCTTGAATGGTCCCCGAAAAGCCGTGCAAATTAATGCACTGCAACCGAAGTTGAACGATCACTTGAAAATCATTCGAATTGAACTTTCAAATCATTTTGATTCA
Source organism: Zaprionus davidi (assembly GCA_018903715.1). Classification (NCBI taxonomy): domain Eukaryota; kingdom Metazoa; phylum Arthropoda; class Insecta; order Diptera; family Drosophilidae; genus Zaprionus; species Zaprionus davidi. Next base: position 9,421,120 of record JAEIGL010000003.1, read on the forward strand.
TTCAAATTGAATTGTGTGCAGTGCATCGATCTTCAACTCGAACTCAATGCCAGAAGAACACACGCCGTGCAGCATTGGAGGCATTGAAGGCAATTGAATTGAACTTCGCGCCAGATCACGCATCGATCATTGCAAAATATCAGAGAGGAAAGTAATTTAATTATATTCTCAAGGCGAAGAGGCCGCAGGGTAAGAGAGAGAGAGAGATACAAAGACATGCAGAGACATTGTTGGCTATTTCCGATGGTGGCTCGTATGTTGCATGTATAATTTACGGGCGCTGTCACGCCCACATTCCAAGTGTTTTTCATTAAAATGAAATTAACCCAAATTGCGAACATTATCATTTCCCTAGATGGGGTACATGTTGTGTGAGTGTGTGTGAGGGTATGTCTCTCTGCTACGATGCATTGAAGCGCAGCGAAACGCACAGACACACACACACATTCAACTCACCGTACTTTCCGCAATCAATCAGGCTGATTGAAATGTTGCACTCCAGTCCCCCAAACAATTCAATTTAGCAACAATACCATAACAACAACAACAACAACGAGTACAACAATAATCTACGATTAAATGTGCAGGCAAAAGAGATTACAGCCACAAAGGCCGACACGACCGCACCCACAGCCTCTGCATCCGCCTCAATGCTTGCCGCCTAGCAATTTACATAATTCTTTTCTATTCTCCCCAATCATTCCCCTCTTCTCGCACATTTCCTGTGGCAATCACAACTCTGAATTCAGTACCAGAGACATCATCTTACAAGCGTTTCAAGTGTCTGTCCCGATCGCATCAATCTCAATCTGCGCATGCTTCCATCTTATTCAAGAGATTGTTAATCTTTGTGAGCTCATGTCGCTCAATAACTCATACGTACATACTATATATGTATACAACTGTTTATAAGCAATACGTGCCCGTACAGCTGATGCATTCCTGATAAGTGTGATCTGCCCTACTATATTTATAGTGTGGAAAATCGCAATTCACTTCTTTGTTTGTTTGTTCAACTTTGTTTGAAGAAAGAAAGAAAGAAAGAAGTTATTTTAGCTACAGTTTTATATTTAATTATAGTAATTCAATAATGCGATAAATACGTATTATTTTTCTACGCTCTTCACAGGAGAAGGGTATTGTAACTTTGTGCCAACTGTCTGTGCATCAGTATGCAAACCTAGATCTCAGAGACTATAGTAACCAGGGCTACTAAATTAGTGTTATTGCACGCAGATCAAGATTGTTTTTTTAGAATTTGACTACGCCTCTTTTCACCCCGGTAAATCGATAAAAACCTAATTCCAACCATAATTTTAATGCAGATCTGTTTTTTTTTTTTTTTTTTTTGGTAAACACAATAATCATTAACGTCCAAATGATTTGAAATTTGCTGTCGATATGATAATGAACATCGAAGTTATATAAGAAATAATTTAAAGAGTTGTTGATTTCCAAACCGCTCCCTAAAGTATGCAACACAATATGCCAAGAATAGCAGATATATATTTAAGAAATAGTTTAGACTTCCTGCTTGTTATTATAGTATTATTGTAAAGTGATCTTTCTAACTTCAATGTAAGCTTTCAAGTCTGGTCTCACTTCTTTATTCATTGACTGTGTTTCTATTATTTTGATCTACCCTAAATTGACAATAGTTGTACCGAACTGTAGCTGTCTATCTGTCTCTGACACGTGCCTAATGGACTATTGAGTAACCACAATAAGTGTCAAATAACTTGCAGTTAAGTGAGGCTTTGTAAGGTTATTTATTGTTGTGTATTCAAACGGAAAGAGATCTGGTTAAGGTCAGCTGAGGTGTTCGTATGAATTACTTTAATTTTCAAGGTACAAGTGCAAATAGTTGTATAACATATGAAACTTAATTCGGTTGCGGTTCCACACGAAATCAAACGGTAATTATTCAACGTAGAAATGAACTTATAGTAGCATTAAATTCTGTTGTTTACCTACACCTACATCAACTTGCACCACTTGAGAATTGCAGAGAAAGGTCCACCAACACAAATTTGAAATTTCAATAAAAATATTTCAAGTGTCATTGAAAGAAAACAGCTGAATTGCGCTTCAAATCAAACGTTAACGTCTATTGTTGTTGCTTGTTAATTATACAATGTAAACAGCAACAACATACATTAAATATAATTAGAAATGAGTAAACTAAGTTTAGATATGAGCTGAAGATCTGTGAACATATTAAACCTCTTAAGAATTGTCCTTTAACTACAGCGTATCAGCTAGACTAGCACACCCTGCTCTTCCTGCTCAGTTTAACACTTATATAAGTCGCTTTAGCTTCAACTTACAGTCAGTGTTTCTATTATACCTTATGCTCGACGCCGAGTTTGTTATTGTTATTGTTCCTATTGCAATTGCTATTGCTGTATTGCTATTGTTATTCTTAAGCGCCTCGCTCCATTGCGCAATGCAACAATGAATACCAAGTGCAATTTAAGATACTCATATAGCGTTAAGCCCTGCCTCGTATTCGCTAATCTCCATAGCTAGGAAAACAGCTTTTAATTGGGTTGTTTATATGTGTATCTTATGCAGCACAGCGAATAAAGACTGCAGTTAGTTGGATGTGCTTCCTATACTTATCTCAACCCCAGCCTAATTTACTGCAGACTGTGTATGTTTCTATATATATCATCATTAGATATCATAACGTCAGTAGATTGTTTATAATATTTGAGTATTCAGCTTCAATTCTCTGAATGATTTCGCGTAAGATTCAGTTAGACTAAGGCAGCCACAACTGACAGTTCATTAATCATGAGAATCCCACAGTAGATGCGTCATTTGAACCTCTAAGAGTATGTCTCTGTTCCCCTCAAACAGCAGCTATCTCTCTCTCCTGCCGTCCCTCTCTCGCTCTCTGCATCTAAAATGAGCCCAAGTTGAATGGCCATTCAGGGTTGCTGCTACTCTTGGGGTCTGCAGCTCTCGGGGTGGGCGGGCCACTCCTTTCTTGCGCCTGTTCTTGTGTTTTATGCATGCCCCGCGGCCATCAAATGCGCATCCTGCCTGCCACCGGAGACGTCGCCTCATTTAATTGCATAATTTATTGATAATTAAATATGAAATTCTTCTTCTCTCTTCTTCAGGCAGTGACTCCTACGACGCTTTGAGGGGTGATGAGGTGAATGCACTGCGAAACGAGGCGGAAAATCCCACAGCCCTCGCAGCAGCAGCGGCAATTAAGACAGAGTTCTAATTGAAAGAGTTGAGAAGAGGAGCCCAAAGATCTCATCAAGATGCCATCGCTGAGGCAAAAGGTCACCACGTACTTGCGGCAATTGAGTTTCATAGCGGAGCCACGCGATGGCCGCAGGCGTGTCAATGGCAACGAGGAGGTGGACAACGGTTGCTTCATTACCAAATACCTTGAGGGGTAAGTAAGGATGTTAATGTTGCATACATATTTACTAACTTCTCTTCTCTCTCTTGACAGTCGCATGCAACGTGAATTTCTGGACGGCGGTCCAGAGATCTACAATGGACAGAATCCCACAGAGATGCCTGTGCTGAAGCTGGGACGCTATGAGAGCGGTCCAGAGACCATCACCGCCGCCTGTACAGGTCCTGACGAGGGCCTGACGGGTATCAAACGCTCCAAATTGCATTTAAGTGCCAGCTATGCAGATGACATTGATTTCATCGACACACAACAGGAAAACGAAGATTCGTATGGAGTGCGCAAGAGCACGCCCTCAGTGCCCGCCATCAGCGCTGCAACACGGCTGAGCAATAAGTTTGCCAGACCCGCTCCAGGCTCCAGACGCACAAGCAATTCAGATCAGGGAGCCACGGGATCTGTAGCAGGCACAGTCGGTGTTGGCGGTGGTGGCATGCGCTCCAGAAAGAACTCCAAACAAAGCATTAGTGGCGCCGGAACTGCTACTGCAGCGAATGATGCTGCAGGCAAAGCGACAACCATTGTGGTCAGCATGGTTAGCAACAGTCCCGCCCAGGATCAGAACAATAAGAACCTTTTAAATGCCAAGACTGAAACAGCGACAACTGCCACAGGCGTCGCTGCTAATGCGGAACGTGATCGTTTATTGCGTGAGGCAGTTAGTAATCAAAACACGTCGACAAACGGCACAACAACAACAATTTCCGCACTATCAACGACGTCCGTTGCTGGTGTAGAAAACTGGCAAATGGATTGTGACTTTGCCTACGGCATCTCTGTGTCATTGTACGAGAACAACATGCTGACCAAGGAGCCCATGGGCAGTCCCATTGCCGATTGCTATGGCTGTGTGGTGCGTGGCAATGCTGCTGCCATGGCCATGGCCGATGGCGTCAACTGGGGTAAGCTTCGGTTGAACTTCTTCGTCTGCTTTTACTCATACTCTGATCGGTTCTGACCACAGGTGATGGAGCTCGTTTGGCTGCTCGCTCTGCAGTGCATGGCTGCCTGGACTATCTGGATCGGGCAGTGTTTGGACAAGCGCAGGAGTGCCTGGCTACCACCACGACAGATCTGTTTGTCAGCTTGCTGCGCAGTCTTTGGGAAGGACACGGCTGCATACTGGAGGTGGGCGGTGCGCTGTCCACGCTGACGATTGCTGTGGTTGTGCCGCTGGACGGTGCACCGGACAAGTATGTGGTCTGTGCTTGCAATGTCGGGGATTCACTGGGCTACATCTACTCCAAGAAACACGGCGTGCGTGAACTGACGCAGGCCTCACACGACATCAACTCCATGCGGGACATGCGTGATGCTTTGGGCGCGCTGGGGCCTGCGGACGGCAACAAACCGGAGCTAAGTAATCTCACCTTCTCGATGAGCTGTCTGGAACGTGGTGATATTGTATTCTTAACCTCGGACGGCATCAGCGATAACTTTGATCCGGTTGTGGGTAAATTTGCCGAGGCCTGGACGCCAGATGTGAAGCTGCAGCAGTTGCACAATGCACAACTAGCACCAAAGCGTCAGAACAAGAGCGCCTCAGCGATCTATTCACGACTGCATCCCGCGTCGGCCACACCGCCAGCTCGCACACGTCAGCCCAAGGCAAGCAGCCCGCCAAGTAGTGTGCCTAGTCGGCCCAAGTACATGCGCTCCCAGACACTGATCGAGGCACGACATCCAGCTCAAACAGCGGCACCACAGCAGCGCATACTTAAATCAGCGATGGGGCTGCCATTGGTCACAGGACTGCAGCGACATACGCTGACACTGTATCGTCTGGAGGATTTGCTCAGCTATGGCATCAACGGCACATTCTCACCCTGCTCCTCGGCGAGAAGATTGTGCCACCTTCTAGTGGATTTTGTGCGCATGATAACATCGGCACGGCGCAAAACTCTCGAACAACGCGAACTGTTCTACAAACTCTCGAGTGGCCCCGACGGGGTAAAGCGCGAGGTGCAACTCAATCGCATGCAACATAGAGCGGCACGCAAGCGAATTGTAGACAGCAGCACCTTTGCTGCACTGCCCGGCAAGCTGGATCATGCCACTGTGTTGGCGTACACTGTGGGTGGTGCTGGAGCGACGTCAGAGGCGACTGAAGTCGACACGACGAACGAACGCGATGGAGGCGGAGGTAACGGCAACGTGGCCCCAGTGCTGCAGTCCAAAGAATTTAAGGAGACTAATTTTTAAACTCTTTAGATACTTATTCAGTACATAAATATATATATGCATATAGCGTACCCATTACTAGTTTTATGTATACACTACACATCATCGTACATACACATTATTATTTAATTGGTATTCGTGAAGCTTTCTTTATAAGTTGTTGATTTTGATTTCTCGAGAAACATCAGCCATAGATTTTAGCCATTTTTGAAATGCACACGCAAAACGACTAATTGCCTCAAATGTTTTAAACTACCAAAAAAAAAAAGAAAAGGAACAAAAAAAAGAGAAAGCAACAATGTAATTTATATTTTTACACCTTCCTAAATGTGAATATACTTATAATGGCTACGGCTTTGAAATTGAAATATTTTTGCACCGAAAGCCAACGCATAAAAACGTCCTAAGCTCTTTAGAGACTGTGTTAAACGGGCCTAAAGCAATCGAAATTGAATAAACGCATTCGAAATCTGCGCTTTTAATGAATGTAAATATACCATATATATTTTATTTATTTTGTGGGTGGTAACTCAGTCAGAAGTAAGTCACAACAAATGCTATATATTTATATTTATAGATATTTAAGTCTTAGTTCAGCCATTTGATTGCACAACATTATTCAAAGTGAATTCATAAGCGTGGATGAGTGGATTATCCTGGAGTATTTATCTTAACTGTCACGCATGCGCAGCAGCAGCTTGGCAATTGTCTGAGCACGAGCGGGAGAAGCATCCTTCACCAGTTTGTAGAAATGTTCCACACTGCAAAGTGTTTGTGGCTATCAAAGAGGGAATACTTTTATTATATTGATCTTTTTAAAGAGAATCTATATTAAAAACTTACAATTGTTTCGCTATCAAGCTGAGCCTGCGCCTTGTTGGCCAGCATCCACAATTTAACGGCAAGTTGACACAGTGGTTCCTTCGATAAGTCTGCATAGCGTACAATGCGCAGGAAGAGTTCCATGGAAAGCTGAGCCTGTGTACGCTGCTGTTGTGCAGCACCCAACGCTTTCAACTGCAACAGAATCGCATCTACCACCTGGCCACACAAATTGTTAACTTCCGACAAGAACTTGGGATCATGACCATACAGTGCGTCATTGGAAACCACTAAAAGGAATTACTCAGTAGAATTATAGATAATTAGACAGTCTCTTACTGCTGCTTACCCCCTTCAATGTGGTAGGGAAAGTGCTCCAAGCTTTGCACATAGAGCATGTCCAGGGCATGCAGATAGATAATCGTTGGTGCTGTGCTATTCAACTTGAAGCTACGTTTACCCACAAAATCCAGCAGTAAGCGCAGAAAGTATAAGACACCCTGCTCGGGGCTGTCGGGTACAACGATCAGTGTGGCCAGCATATTGCACAAATATGTGACCAGATAACGCTCCAGGCAACGCGGTTTACCCTCAAAATCCACAGTGGCAACGGGCAGTTCATTGACCAGCTGCAGAGCAGCCTCGAAGCAGGCGTCGGCTAAAAATAGTTAATATATTATATATATAAATATTATATAAGGTGAGGTTGATTCTTACCCTGACCCAGGCACAGATGCCGCAACGCCAATTGGCCACACAGTAAATACAAGTCCATTTTCTGCTGCACGGCAGTAATACTGGGAATGGTTATGAAACAATACGCGATGCAGGCTTTGATAAAGCCCAAAGACTTGGCGCCCTGTCGACTGGATGAACACATTGTCAGTTTGCAGGCGGCATGAACAAGTGTAACGTAAACGGCATCCAAGTTACTAAAGGTTCCGCGTGCCTCCACATAAAAGCTGAGCTGTCTCTCTAGATCTCGTCCAAAGTACACTTTGTGTATGAAGCCATTAATGAGTTGCGAAATCTGACGACGCTCATCTTCCACAGTTAATGCGCTAAAAGAGGATAATCATATTAGTAATCTTATAGATCATAGGAATAAAAGCAGTCGCCTACTTGACCGAATCGTTGAGTATCTTGCCCAGATACATCAATGCATTGGTCACCACAGCATCGCTTGTTTGTTCTTCACTGTTCTGCTTGTAGTAACTTAGTATTGATTTGCAGACCTCGACACGAACTGACTCCTTGTGAAACAGATCCAAATAGGGCAGAAAGTTTGGCTGTATAAGCAGCAACTCAATGCTACGATAATTTTGCATTATTCTCGTTAAGATGCTCTGCAGTTGACTATAATGCTTTTCGTAGGCCTTGCCTAGACACATTCGTGAGTTCAATTCACCCAGTAAACGATTCACCTCGTGTATCTGAAAAAAAAGAAGATTGTTACAACGCACAACTTAATTTTAAATACTTCGCACTTGCCGTGAAATACTGTGCAACAAATGGCGTCCAGGTTTCAACACAGTTAATATACTCGTTGGGATCAGTCAGTGTATTAATGGTTTGAAAGGCCGCATTAAGGAACTGCACACGCTGCTCCTGCAACGGTGCACAGCTGCTCACGCAGCTTCCCAGCGGTCTGAGTAATTGAGATTTCGTTATTCCAGGCGTATCACAGTTATTGATTAGCTCCAAAAACTCCAAAGCATTTGCGGCAATGAACTCTCCTCGAAAGGAATTGAGAATTGACAAGAGAATTGCCCCGCTACAAGAAAGAAAGAGAAATAAATATCGGAAAACACAATGGAAACAGAAGAAACTAACTTGTTCTTAAGCAGCTTACACTCGACGAGCATCTCTTGTGCATATGGATCGCACTTGTGCACCAGGCATTGCAACATAAAGTCAAGAGCTGGGGCATATAGCTGCAAATACGCGCTGGCTGTGATAATCTCTGGATGCAAGTTGTAACGCGCGACCAGTCGGAAGATCTAGGAATAAATGATATAGTGAAAATGGGACAAATAATTTACAGGATAAAAGAGCGAACCTGAGGATACATGATGAACAAATCATTGAAATTGTCCCGTATGTATTCCTTGCTTGGCGTGACGGGCACACCCACTCGCACCAGATAGCAACGCACATAGGTGGACACCAGTGGATCGGCAATGCCACGTAGCTGACTTGTTAGACGCAGCAACAGCTGTTCGGTTTCCTGCTGCGAGGCTGTTAGAAACTCATAGCACTTGAAGATGGCCATTTCCAGATAAAGCCGAGGCAGCAATTCACGTATGGAGGCAATTTTATAGAACCAATTTTGGCAAGTGTCGCGTGCAGCTTCGCGTTCACGTTGCAGCGCTGTCGCTGAAGCTCCCGGCGCACCTGCAGCTTTGGAGCGCAAACGTTCGTAGACCAATTTGCCAAATACATCCAGAATGTCTGTGATCAGTACATACTGGCTAGGATAGAATTGTAGGACACTTGTGTCAGCCAGCATCTTGGCGCACTGTATGGCAATCTTTAAAGCCTTTACGCGCTGATCAGAGTGCCAAGATTGGATAAGCTCTTGCTTCAGCTGATCAAAGCGCTGTATATACTCTTGCTGCGTGAGATCCATCATATGACGCATGCTACCATCATCGAAATGATCCAGTTGCTCCAGGCGATACTTCACTTTGTCAGCCACAACGGTCTGTGCTTTAACTGCAGATATAATGGATGCAATATTAGGAAATATATCTTTTAAATATTTATTTTCTCTTACAGTTTTCGCCTCCTCCTTCTGAGTTGCTGGTGCACAGGAAACTTGTAGATAGCGACAGCTTTTCATTGGTCGTAAATCGGTTTAAAATGCCCAAGCGGCGAGAGCTCCAATTCAGAGTGCTTTCTTCGGGATCAGTGGTATTCCCTCGTTTCAGTTTTAGCGTCTGAAAAACCTTTTATATTTCATTTTTCTTTACTTAACTCCATCAACGCGATTACTCACAAAATCACTGGACATTTGTGTCAATGGATCATTGAGTTCTTGTTCCTGACGTGCAAATTTCGAGAGAGGATCAGTGCCCTCCAGTGCCAAGCTGAGGGGATTATTATCCACAGACTTCTAAAGAAAATATAATTACAATTAAAAAAGGTTTCTCTTTGTGTTTTATTGTGACAAACCGCAACATTGGTGACCTGCTGCTTAAGCGGATGTTCCAGCGTAGCATGGCCCTGTAAGTGGTGTTTGACAACTTCATAGCAGCGCGGCGCGCAAGCCCTGTAATAGCAGCGATATTTATTATAAACAATTATTTGTTTATTTTTGTTAGAAACTTACCATTCCAAAGTCGACATGACGTACCAGCAGATTATGTTATGCTGTAAAACTCTGTTAGTTCTAGCAGAAATGTTAAATGTTTACAGTTTTGTGTGAATGGCAAAACAAAATGCCAATAAAAACTAGTTGGCAACGCGAGACCTCCGCGCATCTTTTCCTTTCATTATTCTAAATAAAAACTTGTTATTATTAAAAACTATGGCAAAAGTAGGTAACAAATTGCTGAAAAACACATGCCGTGTGTGCGGCAAATACGCGAGTTTCAAAAAATCATATAAAATATTTGACAAGACCAATAAAAAACTATTGGGCAACATAGAAATACTGACGGGTCTGCGGGTAAGTGAACAATGAATTTGTGTGCTATAGAAATAATTCTAAATGGCTTTAAATTCGATTTATTACTGCAGCTGGAGACCTATGCTGGCTTGCCAGAGCTAATGTGCGAGTGCTGCAACCTCGAGTTGACCAATGCCATCCGATTTCGAGACAGATGCATCAGTGCACAGCGGGAGCTGCTGGCAAGCCTGACTAAAAAACAGCTAGATGATATTCCTGAGAAATACAAGGGCCTTATAATGGGAAATGATGGACCGGGACAATCATCACCAATACCACCGGATAATGAAATTCAAACTGAATCGGAGTTGGAACTTGACGCAGATGCTGAAATCGAAGACGAAGCAGCAGCCGACGCTGAGGCTCAACAGACGGACGAAGGATTTATTAATTTCCTAAACGAAAATAGTGGAACGGTATCAAAAGTGAAATATGAAATCGCCAACGAAGATATGACCGAATACATTGAGGCTGATGAAGATGAAAACGATGCATTGATAGAGGAGACTCAATACGAGTGCCTCATAGCAGATGAGGAAGGAAACGTTGTGAAAATGGAAGAAATGTCTGATCAGCTTATTGTGCCCGATCCCACTGAGATTTATTTGTATGACTCTGACGATGAAGTGGCTGTTCTGGATAACGTGTTGGACGATGAGTATGAACAAGAGACTGTTGTGAAAAAGTCAAGCTTGCCACCAAAACCCAAGATCAAACCGGATGATCCACGTCGTCGAGGAGCTGGCGGTGTCTACATTTGCGACCAATGTGGCAATCACATTAAGGGACGCATGGCCTTCGAGCTACACTGTCGTCGACATCGCGGCGAAAAGGATTTCCAGTGCGAGTAAGTTGCACACCAGTCTTCGGTCTGACTTCAAACATTCACGCACATTTAATTGGTTTTAGAATCTGTGAGAAATGCTTTTGCACCACATCGGAGCTAAAGCGGCACATGCGCAAGCACACTGGAGAGCGACCGTTCGCCTGCCAATATTGTGGACGATGCTTCTCCGACTACACGACACGTGTCAAGCACGAACGCACCCATACCAATGAGCGCCCCTATGCATGTGGCACCTGCGGCAAGGCCTTCACCACCGGCTACATTCTCAAAAACCATATGCTTACACATTCCGGCTTGCGTTCCTATAGGTAAGAAAGACCATTTGGTCTAATGTTGAGATAAGATCTTAATTTGTGTGTTTCATTTATAGATGTGAGCTGTGCGATAAGTCGTTCATGCTGCCCACTCACCTAAGCACACACATGCGCACTGGAGTCCATAAGCGAACTGTGGAGAAGTACCAAATGAAGCAACAGATGATGCACGATCCGGCTATGCAGCTTAAACTGGAGATGGACGAAGAGAGTTTGCACATTCAAGATTGAGGAATATTTTTCATTTCAATTGCACATACATACTTCGTAATAAGATTGCAACTTAATTAATATACTACATTAGATTAAGTAAATGAATTTAAATATGTTCTATTGGTTCATTCTGTACTCAGCGAAAATAAATAACAACAAACCTTACAAGGATTATTGTATTCTTCGCTTGTGTAAAATAAAATAACACAATCTAAATTGCTTGTGCATATATATATATATATTTATACATAAATAAAAAAATATTAGTTTAGCAAGGAATCATTCTGCAATATTGCTGAAACAACATTAAAAATGCGCACTATTTATCAGTCAGACATTTCGCAACACTGTCACCTTACATAGTTTATTTCACGTTCACATGTGAATGTCTAACACAAACAAACCCAGCTGAACATCCAAACGACGCTCTTAGCAGTGAAAGATTTCGAGCGTAAATTGTTGTTATTATTTATTGTTTGTTTTCTCTCACATCACAAAATGCTGAAAAACATGTGTAGAGTGTGTGGCAGATATGCCGCCTATAAGCGGTCTAAGAAAATCTCGGAATCTGAAGACACTATGTGGAACATCCAAGTCCTTACGGGGCTAGTGGTAAACTCATCTTAATATCATTATATATATACATTATCATTTAGGGTCTGATTTGATTACAGCTGGATACTGCCGACTGCCTACCAGATCTAATTTGCATTTGCTGTCAGACAGAATTGCGTGAGGCGATAAGGTTTCGAGGCAGAGTTATTAAAGCCCAACAGGAACTTCTAGCTGGATTAACTGCGGAGCAGCTGCATAAAATATCACAGGATTTTCGAGAAGCCGTAATGGAATATAGCGAAATGAACAGGCAAAACACGACACCCAGCCACAGTTCCGATGAAGAAACAGAAATGAAGACAGTGAGTGCAGCTGAAATAGATGAAGAGCTTATCATTGAAGAAGAACATCCCAAGGAAGAAGAATTATATATAGAGGAAAATGCCAAAGGTGTGGATTCAATGGAATACGATATCATTATAGACGATAATATGATTAAAGAGGAGACGGAGGAACATTCTCAACATTACGAACCAGTCGAGGATCAAGTTGGTGAACAGCATTATACAATGGTCGAAGAGATCTGTGAAAACAGGGCAACTGATAATTTGATTGTGCCCGAAAAGGAATCGGACGAGGAGTGCGCAATGCTGGACAAAGTGTTGAACGACGACATCGCTGCTGCACAGAATGCAGTTAAAAAGAAACCAGGACGAAAGCGGATCGGAAATCTCATGTATATCTGTGAGGAATGCGGCAATCATATATCAGGACGAATGGCTTTCGATCTGCACTGCAGGCGGCATCGTGGAGACAAGCAGTTCCAGTGCGAGTGTGTACTTGACAAATAATATTTGTGATTATTAATTAATTGGGTCTCAATTGTACAGCATCTGTCGTGATCGATTCTGCACCAGTTCCGAGCTAAAGCGTCACATGCGTAAACACACGGGAGAGCGTCCGTTTGCCTGCCAATACTGTGGACGCTGCTTCACGGACTACAGCACGCGGGTGAAGCACGAGCGGACGCACACTAACGAAAGACCCTATGTATGCCAAAACTGTGGAAAAGCCTTCACCACCGCATACATACTAAAGAATCACATGCTCATACATTCTGGCGAGCGGGCGTTTAGGTAAGGTTGATCAGGCTTATAAATTTATGACATTTAACTGATTAGTGTTTCTTTAATTTTAGCTGTGAACTTTGCAATAAATCCTTCATTCGACAAACACATTTGGTCACCCATTATCGATCTAGTGCACACAAACGGAATCTGGAACAGCAGAACCTGGAAGTCAACAGTTGATCATTTAATGAACAAACTGTGAAAGAATGTAAATAAGTTTGACCTGAGGAAGAGTTCTTACAATCTATTTTTGTTTCGCCTAGAAACAATGTAATATTTAATTAGTTACCCTGTAAAAGACCACACAGTATTATACGCAAGAAAACCATATAATTACATTAGTATATTGATGCTTTATGGATTATAATCGACTGCCTTGTGTAATTTTCAATTTTAATTTGTCCTTATGTTGTAAATATACTCGTATATATTGCTAGTCTCTTTAGACGAAAATGATTTTAATATTGGCTACTGCTCAGAGGTACTTCAATTCTCACTGCTGGTTCATGCTGTAAGTCTATAATACCTTGTGGCACATCATTTCCAGACTGAGAGTTTTCTGCTTTTATCACCTGTTGCTGCTGTTCCATTGTAGAACATTTGTCAGCATTTTGTTTGTGAGCATTGGAACGATAGTGTGTTTTCAGATGAGTTGGCCGAGAAAATGCACGATCACATAAGTCACATCTGTAAGCAATAAAAAAGATAATTAACTTGGGAATAAAGACTTATTGGAAGTAGAAACTACTTTCCTAAACATTCGTTCGCCTGTATGGACTAGCATGTGGTTCTTGAGTATGTATGAGTTAGTGAATCCCTTGCCACATTGAGTGCACACAAAGGGACGTTCGTTGGTGTGCGTGCGCTCGTGCCGCAGTCGTCCGCTATAGTTGACATAGGCTCTTTCACAATAGCGGCAGGGAAACTTGCGATCTCCGGTGTGCATCACTTGGTGACCCTTTAACTCGCCGGCAGATAGAAAACATGCTGAACATTGTCTAATTATAACATAAAGGTAACATACCAATCACAAATTAATTAACTGAATATTTTTATCTATTTACTCGCATTGAAAGGGCCTGATGCCATTGTGCTTGCGCAGATGACGATCGAACGCAGACTTCCCTGTCACATTGTTCCCGCATTGGTCACAGAAGAAAACTGGCAGCTTTTGCTTCATGCGCGGCTTTTTCAGTACAGTGGATCGGGACAATCGTCGCCGTCGTTTAGCTATTGTGGGTAGTTCATATGCCTCATTTTCCGTTGCAGAGAAATCCTCTGTTTTAATATTTGCACTGCAGGCTTTCGTTGCCAAATGATCAATGCCGTCATCATCATTTGGATTGTTCGAGTTCTCTAGTTTAATTAACATTTCAACAGGACTCATAGGTGCCTCATCGATGTCCTCCTCATCCTTGCCAGCATTTCGTAGACCTGTGCGGTTGCTTCGACGCACGCAAATCACTTGAGTGATCGACGGAGCACCTGCTGTCTCGCCGTCGGTATCCGGAGATGTGCTGAGTTGCCATCTCTTATGATTACGCAGACAACGTCTACGAAATTCTATGGCACAGTCTAAATCATTTTGACAGTTTTTACATATTGAGTCAGGTAAATCCGGTTTTGCTTCCAACTGCAAGTATTTACATTTATCAATGGGTCAAAAGTTCAATTATCATTAACTTACGAAAATGCCGGTGAGTAAATTAATTTGGCGCAAAAGTTTTCCCGCTCTCCTATCGAATAAGTTTATTACCTCAGTTCCATCAGTTTCGATTGCACAAATGCGGCAAATATTTTGCTGCATTTTGTGAACGAACAATTATAGAAATTGTTTCAATCAACTGAGATTGTAAACAAAGCAGCTGTCTCCCACCCACTACAGCGCCCACCATTCACTGTGGAACGTCAACAGGTTGACAACGTAACACAACACTGGACAAATAAAACAAATGAAGCCTTGTGGTGAATTTCAATGTAGTACATTTTTTGTATTACATTTTAGAAATTACCAATTAGAATCCCTGAAAAAACCGAAAATTGATAAAACTGCGCACGATCTTAATGCTCGGTAAATATTTCTTGATCGTAAAATTATTTTGGATGCCTTGTGTAATTTTCCAGTTCAGATACCCATTTGGGTTAGAAAAAATCCTTAAAAAACAATAAAGTTTTCAGTGCGTGCAGTCAAAAGCTAATTTATATATGAACGTGCAAAAACACTGCTTGCTCGGTTTAAACAAAATTTGAAATAATTTCCCTGACAGACATTTTTAAAAAATCCTTTAATATTTCGATGTCAGAAGTTAAAAGCTGATTGATATACAAATGCATGTACACTGCTTGCTTTTCGAAAATTTCAAGATAAACCAATTCGCTGAGTCATAATTAAACGGTTTTGGTATTTTGATGGCTAACATTGCAAAGCTAATTGATAAATGCACACTCACTACTTGCGCGGCAAATATCTCTAGATCGTAAACAGAATTTGAATTAATTTCCCCGAATCACGTATAAAAATGGTTGAAAATAAATCCATAAAAAGAGGAAATTTTTCAATGACATCAGTCAGAAGCTAATTTATGTATACTATATATAAGGTGCGCAAACTGCTTGTTCGGTATATTTACCTTTAGACCGTAAACAAAATTTAAAACTCCCCTGAATCACTTATTAAAATGGTTGAAAATAAATTTTTAAAAAGAGGAAATTTTCTGTGGCAGCCGTCATAAGCTGATTTATTTATAACGTGCACACACTGCTTGATCGGTAAATTTCTCTAGATGGTAAGCGGAATTTTAAACAATTTCTTTGAATCACTTATTAAAATGGTTGAAAATAAAGCATTAAAAAGAGAACATTTTTCTATGGCAGCAGTCATAAGCTGATTTATGTATAAGGTGCAAACACTGCTTGCTCGGTAAATATCTCTAGATCGTAAACAGAATTTTAAAAAATGTCCCTGATATTTAAACGAATTTGGTACTTTGAAGATAAGGAAGGAAAAACAGAACTGAATACTAAAAACACACTCTTTTTTACTGACTAATGGAAGTTGTAGTTTCAGGAGATCTTTTCTCCACGTTCTGCTTATGCGTGTTCGAACGAAAATGCGTTATAAGATGCGTCTTTCGCTGGAATGATCGTTCGCAGATCTCGCATCTGTAATTGCACGTATGTTTAGTAACATCACTTAATATACAACAACAATACCATCAATTACTTGCCTAAACAATCGTTCGCCCGTATGTACCAGCATATGGTTCCGTAAAATATCGGCACTTGTGAAGGCCTTACCACACTCCGCACAGACAAAGGGTCGCTCGTTTGTGTGCATTCTTTCGTGCTTTAGTCGCCCCATATAGCTGATATAACGACGATCACAGAATCGACATGGAAACGGTCGTTCTCCAGTGTGCGTGAACCCATGAGCGCGCAGCTCGCCGGCGGATAGAAATCGTGCAGTACATACCCTGTCGAAGGTAATTGGATATTCCAATTGGTCCAATACAGTAATAAATGCAAAAATATGTACATTTCTTAAGTGGATTACATACTCGCAGGCAAAGGGACGCTCTCCAGTGTGCTTCCGGATGTGGCGTTCAAATGAGACCTTGCTTCTTGTATGCGTTCCGCACAGCTCACAGATGTAAATGGCAGTTTCATGATTAGGTTTACAAATATTGCTATATACTTTTGAGGAATGGAGAACAATGGGTGCATATTCAATTTCTTTGTGCTCTGTTTCTTCTTCATCGATGTCCTCAGTGGCGTTTATAATAAAGTCCTGTGCCAAATGATCACGTTCTTGCTCCTGTACTTCGGTGAATACCAGATGATTAATAATTTTACTTTCTTTTATTAAGATTTCCACAGTCTTCTGAGGTCCTTCATCCGACTCGCTTTCTCTGTAGGTGCTCTCTGATTTGAAAAGGGGATTGTTATGGCTGTCCTTTTCTAGTTTTGGAGTAGTAGCATCACTGGGGATGGAACTTTCTTGGTCACTTTGTGAGGAGTCTTCTTTGATTTCTTCTACTTGAGTTTCCCACTTTTTTTCGTTTTTTATACACAGTCTCCGAAACGACATTCCCATTTTAAGATCAGATTGGCAAAGGATGCAAATAAAGGCAGGTGTATCTGGTGAATTCTGTAACTGTATTTTATGTGTGGGGAATATCCTATTAAACGTTACGCAGAGGATCCCTTCTTACCAACAATCCCGTCAACATTTGAATATTCCGCAATAATTTCTTATTAGCGAATTCGAATAAGTTTTTACTCTTCTCGCAGATATTACTTCTTCCACAGCAGCGACACATGCTGAACACGCATGGGCCCATTTGTAATTTGAACTGAAATGGGATTTTATGCAAAACAGTTGTCCAACTGCTGACTTGTTATTCACACGAAAGCGTCGGCGCACAACAAATGCGCGAAATAATTTCAACGAATTCATAATTTCAAATTGAAATATAAAAAAAAAAAATTTGACGGCTTGCATTGTGAATTAATTATACTGATTAAATTTCAACATTTGAACTAATGAATATGGTATTCCAAATAAAACAGTTGTCCAGCAGCTGCGTTGACATTCAAACAAAATCATCGACAAAGGTGCAAAATCTTTTAACGGTCTCACAATTTCAAATTCAAATTAAAACGAAACAAAATAATGTGGGTTTGCACTTTGAATTTATTATGTGCTATAGATTTTATATTTTGTTGCTTTTTTATTTAAAATGGTGAATTACTTATGCCTGAGAGCTGTTATTGTCTTCATACGATTTTATTTGATTGTGTTTTAGCTGCAAGTCCTTGTGGAACAGAATCTCATGACGCAAGGCCTCCGCTCGTTCACGAACGATCTTCAAATCGAGCAACTCAAGACGACGTTTCTCAATGAGCACACGATAGCGATGCAGTTCCAACTGTCGTTGGCGAAGCGTTGGCAGGGCTTTATTATTGACTGCACCTCCAGCTGCCGCTACCGGTGTCTTGCTAGCATCACCTTTCACGTTGCGCCCATTATTTAGGCTGGTGGCTTCTCGCACAGGGCGACGTTTCGCCCTTGAATTGCCGCTCTTTGCCATTTGACCGATTAGTGACAAGCTCTCGGGAGTAGCTGGCAAACGCTTGTCTCGCACATCAGGACTTTCAATGGGCGTGGACAAAGGTCTTGGTGCTTTTAACAGAGGAATCCGTAATTGAATGGTCCCCGAGCAAACGGAATCCGAATCTTCCGGTATATACGTTCTTTGGGCAAAAGTGGGCGCCACTTCTCGCACTACAGCAGTTTGATATGGCGGAAAGAAGCTGGTTTCTAACTTCAGATCCTCAGTAGCCAATTTGGACTTGGAGATTGCGCTTCTCGATCTAGATACTCGCTTAAGAGACTCGTGAGATGGCTTATAGCGTAGTGCCAGATTTGGCGACGACTTTTGTCGTATTTGATCGAAAAGACGATGCCAGTTTCCAACAATGCGAGCCCTCCTGCTACTGCTATTCGAATCCTTGATGGACTCCTGCGAAGGTGTGTAAGCTAAGCCCAAACCAGCTGATGACTTGGAACTAGCCAAGCCAGATTGCCCATTTCCGAACGCACTGCTTGTTTCCGGCTCTTGGTCTTCCTCTAACTTGGGCTTATCTTCGTTGGACGCGGAAAACCGTCTATAATTCACCACCGAATCATAGACTTCATCATCGTCATCGCACACTTTCCACATGACACGTCGGCTGCTGCTTGAGACCGATTGCACTGGAATATTCTCGTCTGCGAAGGATTTCAAATGAACATTAAACAGTTGTGGGTAGAAGATATCACACACTCACCAGACTTTTGACCATTATCCATTGCAAAGAGCTGGTTGAGAGCACAAGCTTAAGATGTTGTTCTAATGAAGCCAAAGAAAATCTGTATCTAAAAACTTGATATGTAATTTTTGCTTTACTGAATTTGAACAAAACTAGTTTAGTTAATAATTTGAGAAAGCCTACTATGTAGATTTAAGATTATGTATCCTATAATCTTTGGTATTTCAAACCAATTTCAAATAATAAAAGTTGTTTTATTATGATTTCTTGTTCTTTAATTGGTATTTTCATCAAGTGTATATAATTTGTCATAAAATCTTTATTTGTTTTGTTATAACTAAATTGTTACATTCCTTTGGTTATTCGACTACCGCATTTTAAAAATGTATGTTAACATTATGCATTTCAACAGAAAAAATATATATATATGTATATATATAAATATTATACAATTAAAACTGTCAACATAAGGTTAGTTTAGTTTAGGTGTATGTGTGTGTGACGACTAGATTCTTTTCATTTGACTGCACTAATTGATACTTATTGAATACCTTCTTCATGAGAGCATGAGTTTTCTCCTCTTTCTCTGACTAGGGAGGACTAGAGAAATAGTTTGACTAGAATTAGATGTGTGCCAGGGAGGTGTGGATGTTACCTAGGTATTGTTTTGGTTTTTGATTTCATATTTGTTTTTCACTTTACCTATGCAAATATTGATTTAGTGACGTTTTGAACGGCTAACATATTTTTTTGGTTTACGCTACAGTTATATAAAGTATTATTTCTTTAAAGTACACAAATTGCCTTTTCATTTATCGTGGGCCAGTTTAAAGTTAGCAGCAAGAGTTCTTACTTGGATCGATCGAGTTGAGTTTGAATTAAGTTCACTGTTGTAGAATTTACATTTATGTTGTTTGTTTCTTTTTTTGCTTTAACTATTAATATATTATTTTCATACATCAAGTTTTTGAATTCTCTAGGGTTCGTAGGTTTTTTCTTTTTTTGGTATACAAAAAAAATGTCTTACAAATTTGAAAATTATTCAAGTTTACATATTTAATGTTCTGGTTGTCTTGTCGTATTGGTTCCAATTGATGCTTAGATGTTAACAAATTTTTCATTTATAAAACCGTTTAAGTACATATGCTATCATAAACCTTACAATACGATACACAAGTAGAGATGCATATCTTCTATATATAGTATATATATATATATTTATATATGTATGTATATTTGGCTTTGGGACCAATTCATTTCTCATGTCTCATTATTCAATTCTTTGGTTTGTATGTGTATATTGCTAATCTCTTTGTTATTTACCGTTACTCTCTCGTTACATTTTACTTTTATTCATTAGTTAGTGTATAAATGTCTCGTCTTGCTGGTTGTTTATATATTTTTGTTGTTTTTAATGTTACTAATCATAAGTTACTGGACGACACATGGAGAAAACGAAGACTATGGCATACCACACCTCGGTCAGGTATAGAGCTAACTGCAGTGTGCCAAGGCAGTACTCCAGCCGTAGCCTGTAGGTCTGCAGCAGCAGCAGATACGAGACGCCCACAAAGCAGGGAACTGTCAGAAAGACCGACAGTATGGCAGTCCAACCTGTAAACATACCAAGAAGAAAGACAACATGAGTAAAGAAAATATACAAGACAACAATGATAACACAACAATCAACTATAAATAGAGCAGCTCTTTCTCGCTCTCTTTCTCTCTCTCTCTCTCTCTGTGTTGTACCTCGCTCGGCTAGCGTCCCCTTGCGCCCCATTATCAGCCGTAAAGTCTCTAGCACAATGAAGCTTATCATTACAGCCGAATCCTGGGCAAGCGTGTGACCTGTATAGCTCAAGTTGATCGCCTTGAGCAGACCCATCGCCATTTCGCAGCAGGCAAACATGCCGAAGTAGAAGCTATTTAAATAGATTAGCACCTCGTAGTTCATGCTGGGATTTGGCTTTTTTGGCACCAGCGGGGGCGGTCTCTTTGGCGGCATTTTGCCACAAAATTAACTTAAGTTCCTCTAGCTGGAAACTGTTCCCTTTTCTCCACTTCACTCTCAATTATGATTTGTATGCTAATTCGCTCTGTGGCACACTCCGATCCCGGCAAAGATCGGGCACTACACAGCACAGCACGTTGCTCACGTTGGGCACTGTATTTTTAGACTGACCATAATAATAATGTCGACCTGCTGTGTGTTGGCCATTGGCTCAGTTGTTGTCGTTGTTGTTGTTGCTGCTGTTGATTTTGTCGCCGCTCATTTAGTTGATGTTGTTGTTGGTTTTTATTTGAATTATGTGTTGGTCGTTGTCGCCTTTGGGTGCTTAAAAACAGTTTCGTAGTTGTATTGAGTCAAGGAAACCCCACGAATGACCTGCTCAGAGGAAACTATTGTAGTCTAAGAGTATAAGGAGTGTGGTTTAAGTACATAATTTACTTCTTCAGTACATAATTTACTTCTAACTATGAGTGGAAACTTATGTAGTCTATGATGATAAGTCAGAAAATGATTTACTTTTGATTTGGTGTT
Source organism: Zaprionus davidi (assembly GCA_018903715.1). Taxonomy (NCBI): domain Eukaryota; kingdom Metazoa; phylum Arthropoda; class Insecta; order Diptera; family Drosophilidae; genus Zaprionus; species Zaprionus davidi. The sequence continues at coordinate 9,442,644 of JAEIGL010000003.1, forward strand.
GAAACAATAGAAGACTAAGTCGACTGCTAATCATAAAAGGAAACCAAATACTTTATAATAGGGTTCTTTGAGTTTTTAAGGCAATTTCTATTTAATTCCTGATTCAATAGAAGGCTAGGGCTTACACAAAGTATGTATAACAAGTTGAACATATAAAATATGTCTGTCATTTGAAACTAACAGTATTTTAAATCTTTACTTATAATAATAAAACTCCCTTAACTATCTTCAATTGATTTCTGATATTTGGTAGCCCCTTCATTGCTGTCTGGCTGGCCTAAACCGTGTAGCTGTTGGTCCCGTATATATTACACTTGAATTAGAAGTGTACATTGCATCGTTGATGAGCAGCGACAGCGATGCCGGCATTGCTGCTGATGCACATAGCCTTCTTATGTGGCCGGCAGCAGTTGTGCAGTTGTGCTCACGTAGTAGTATGTACATATAATTTTAGATCATTATAAGCGTATATCGTATATATAGAAATACACCAGCAACAACAACGGCAGCGGCAACGACAACGACGAAGCGAGTCCGAGTCCAACGCGACAAAGGCCGGACAAAAGAATGCGCTCTGAATTCAAATCAAATGCCGCTTTTGATCGAAACGGACGCATCGCGTTGTGATATATCCCCGTATAGTGTAGTGCAGTGTAGTATTGTGTTATACGTAATCGCGATCAAGAGAGAACCACAAATAAGGATATACATAATTATATAAGTTACTATGTCGGTTTCTTTGCATACGAACCTCGTTTGAAAAGCGTTTGTTCCGTTTCTCTTAGGTTGTTCTTCTTGTTGTTGTTGTGATTCGTTTGGTGTTTAATTTAATTTGGTGTTGCGAGGACTGAATGCAGGAATACGCCAGCGTATTTAGTTCTTGTTCTTCTTACCTAATATCTCGTCCTGATCCTTGCAATCGTAATGGTGTATGTGTGTGTGTATATGTGTTGGTGTTCTTGACTTAACCTACATCAAAATCGCTCAACTTAAACGTAAACTGCTTGACGTAATTATGCCAAAAGATGCGTTGTCGTCGTCGTAATGGTCCAGCTTCAACTCCCGCTCCAGCTGCAGCATCAGGTAGAGCTGCTGCTGCCGCCACCGCTGGTCGGAGCTTTGTCATGGGCATCGACGTGGCAACGTTGATCAACTGCTAGGTGTATGTAACGGGTCGACACATTGTACAAATGAATATGCTGGCATAGACTAGTTCAGCACCTTGTAGGGTGATCATTAAGGCACTCAGAATAATTTCGAGTTTGAGAACAAAAGTTTGAAAACAACACAAGTAGATAACAATAGCAAGACTGGGCAGTGTTAATATTACGGATGCGGTTGCTTGCCAGCCTGTAAAGAAAGAAACGCAAAACAAAATAATATAGTTTTCATTTATGACAACTATTTAGTTAATTGGCTAATTAAGTGCAAGTATTAAGTGTATTTTAGGATACAGTCTTACTAAGTAAACGCGAATTCTAAATCATCTCGTAATGTTTTCAAAGATGCTAGACAAATAGAATCAAGACAGGCAAGCCAAATGTATAATACTCTTATGGCTTATAGAGTAGTAAGTCTTCACCGATTAACCCAATGCTAATAATGTGCTTGTTTAGAGCCCTATTAACTCTGTTTATACAAGGCTTTCTATGCAAGTTTCTCCAGAAAACGATTATTTCAGTCTTGTTTTTTAGGGACACTATAAGATATAAGAAAACTATACAATATCCGATAAAATGAGAAAAGTAAATACAGATTACTGAATATATTTCATTTGTATTGATAATACAGATAATTAAACAAAAACCCATATTCAGGTCGCTCATGTCGCTATGGCTATACATTATTTGGGTATGAGTTTGATGCATTTTCGACTGCATATTTGATATAGAAAATACAAAATAAAGTGTGTTTAGTTTCGAAACTTCTCAGAAAACTTAATATACCGTCTCAAAAGGTGTTAAACAGCGTTTTGCTTGAGAACATAGTTTAATTATACATTGATTTAGGTTCATTAACTATTTCAGTTATTCGAATTTGTTTTATTTATGGAACAGTTCACAAAAATATTTGAAATTGGTTAAGGACCGAAATAGATTATCATCCCTTTGATATGTCACTCACATTGTACACACTCACTCACACACATACACACACACGCGCATTCGTGTGCATAGATTTGAGCAAAATTACGCATACGCCGTGTGGAGAGTGAAAACGTTTATGAATTGTGGGCGTGTGCGGTAGAAGGAGGGTGGCGGGGGTAGTCCAAACAATGACGACGCCACAGCGACCGCAGCAAATAAATCGAGCATGTCATCATGGCGCAAGCTCATCCACCACCCCTCCCCCCCAACCGAGGCACCGAACCAGACTCCAGCTTCAGCACCACGTCATGCAACTGTTGAGTCCTTCCCTCCACTCACACACAGTTCATTAAGTAAACAAATACAAGAAGTAAACAAGGTGCCCCTTCCCTTTCCCCCTGTATCCTTTTTGGGATTACTCACCACGATCGCTGAGGCTGCTCTTGCGTCCAAAGACAATGCGCAACGTTTCGATGATGCACAACGAGAGCAAAATTGTCGCCTCACGTGTCAGAACATTTTCGCCATAGTTCAGATTGATTCCCTTTAGCACGCCCACGCCCACCTCGAAGGCGGCGTACATGCCAAAATAGAATGAATTTAAATACATAAGTATCTCATAGATGAGGCTGGCGTTCATCTTGTTTCGGATTCTGTTTGTCCTGCTTTAGTTCCTCCTGCGCTTGTTGGGTTCTTCTGCTGTGTCTTGTTACTATTCCCCGCTGCAAACTAGGGCAGCAGTCGGGACGTTGCCCCCTCGTTGCCCGTTGTCACCGGGGCAGCTTGAAGCCGCTCGTGTGTACGAGATCTGGATTATGTTGTTGTTGTTGTATGAAGTGATGTTCCTTTTAAAGTTTTTGTTTCTCGTTGACAATTCCTGGCAGCGCAGCCAATGGCAGCGACAGCGACCTCAACAGTAGTGGCAGCAGCAGCAGCAGGTGGCTCACACACACACACACATGCTGGCATTAATGTATGTGTATGTGTTGTATATGCGTACGCGTATGGTATTGCATATGTGTGTGTGTAATTGTGGTTGTGGGGTTGGGCGGGGAACTGGAACTGTTTTGCCTTTCGTTAATGGTGCTCCGCTCTTAGCTCTTGGTGTATTTTTAATTATCTCTGCCCATATGTATATTTACTTTAACGTTTCTGCTGCTGCTGCTGCCTGCCTTTGCTGCTGCTTTTGTTGTTGTTCTTGTTGGTGTTGCTGCTGTTGTTGTTGTTTTTGATTCTCGTCTGGCGTTGTCATGGGAGTCTCCCAGTTGCGGTGGTAACACAATAACACAATATCTATATGTATGTGTGTGTGTATGTTTATATGCGTGAGTGTGTATGGCTCATATTTAAAATATATGCATGAATATTGTTAAAAAACAATAAGACGGCGCTTATATAAATTCCAATTTACTATTTGCTGCTCCGTTCTCGCACACGCACACACACATACACTGTCACAATGCCGCGTTACTTTTTTGATACAAGAACAGACGCAACCGACTCGACGACAGACACTTCTCCCATGTACAGCACAGCTTTCTTTTGCACGCCTATGTCAGTTTTCTCATAAATATTTTCCAAAATTTTTGGCTTTTATGGTGCTGTTGTACTTTGGCTGCACATGTGGAGTAGAGCTGCATATATCGATGGTTATTTTGGTTTCATTCTCGATTGCTATGTCAACTATCGATTATTTTCTCTCCAGGGTCAGTGAACAAGCTACCGAACTTGTTCGTTTTGCTGAACCGCGCTTCCAGCACTTGAATTTAAAATATAAATATATTTTGATTGCTTTTAAGTTAAAATAATAATAAAAAGCATTGTCAATGAAAAAATATAAAATTAACATTTTTTAGCATAGTAGTAGTTTCATTGACAAATGGTTTTAATGAATGGGCTGTTTTAAAATTAATTTATTTGCATGTTCGAATGTTAACAGCTGTAATCACAATGTTAAATGAGATCGATAACATAACATAATGTTAAGTTTGCAGTGATTAATTTACTTGTTGCCTTTCTGTCGTTTTTGAACACTGTAAATACATATCGTCCGACCGCCGCAGAAGTTGACAATTGAATACAATAATAATAGTAAAATTATTAACCATGCCCGTCGAAAATATTCAATACTCCGAGAAGTATTGCGATGATAGCTTCGAATACAGGTATGTATTTAATTGATAAAACGAAAGAGTACAGCTAATATCATTTCCTATTTTTGCCTGCAGGCATGTCATTTTGCCCGCCGATCTGGCAAAGCATGTACCCAAGTCGCACTTGATGACCGAGACGGAATGGCGCAATCTGGGCGTTCAGCAGAGTCCAGGTTGGGTCCACTACATGATGCACGCACCGGAGCCGCATGTTTTACTGTTTCGCCGTAAGCGCGAAGATGGTTCAGATGTGCCGATACCACTCGGAACCAGCAATATAAACATCTATGCATAAAGCTTTCACCCCAAAGACTGTACAACTGACGCTGGCAAGAGGCTTGAATAAAGGAGGAGCTGGCAGCGCACATCGTACAAACTAGACAGTATTCTTCTTCGACAATCGACAATCATCAGACATCTTGATGTAAAATAAGCTAGTACACAACGTGAATACATACACACACACCCACAACCCTAGACTAAGTTGCACTGTTGACATACGTACATACACACATACATAACATACGCATGTCTATGGTATGAACGTATGTGCAGTGCATTTTCATAACATTTATGTATACGGAATTTCCAGATCAGGTATAATTGTTCACTTAAAATATACATAACGTACACAATGTGTACAAAATAAAAATAAAACTAAAGTTCTGTTCTAGTTAGTGATAACATCGCCAGATCGCAGGCGTTAGGCAGTCTGCCCAGGTCTCGTAGGGCAGATGATCGCAGTTTCGTTTCGCAAAATACTCCATGGCATACAACGAGATGAGCATCCCATTGCCCAAGATCAGTGAGAACCACAGAAAGATGTTGCCCAACGTTTTCGGGGCACTGCGCATGAGGAAGACCAGAGCCACGCCCACAACTCCGAAAAAGACAAACATTACGGGAAAGAATACTTGCAGGGCGAACCCGAGCACCTGTTCATGGACCAGTGCCGAGATCATGAACACCAGCAAAGAGGCAGCCACTTTGGAGCCCTTGAAGATGTGCGTGTAGACATCCCGATAGACATATTCGTATAGCCAGTCATGGACGACCACATTCCAGTTGCGATAGTAGCTGTCGTAGGTGTGCGACGTCCACCAATCTTTGTAGAACATGCGATCCCCAAAACGCAGCAGTTCCGATGTGAAATTCAACCATGAGTGGAGGATCATATAGAAGCCACACAGAAAGATCACTGCACTGGGCAGCATCATGCCAAAGAGCTTGACAATCACTTGAGGTGCTCCCAGTGGCTCCTTACCAAACTGGCTGAAGTGCTCATTGATGTGTCGCTCATGAATAAAGGCATAGAGAAAGGCAACGGCGACTATCTCCAGCAGGCGGCTGATGGCAAACTTCCAGCGGATATGGGAAGTGCGCGGATAACTGTCGCGATAGATAAGCGTGGGGGCGAACAGGAAGTAGACATAGCAATGCAGTGGCGGCACATAGGGTCGTCCCGCTGGGATCGCCTGCTCTACTTCCCCCTCATCCGTCTTCAGCTTGCCGCGCAGCACTCGCTCTGCATTGTATCGCACAAAGGCGTGCATCTTCATCAGCAGGCGAGTGCTCTCCAGAAGCAGCACGCAGGCGCTGACAAAGGGCAGTCGGAACTTCAGGCACAACGAGGTGGACACATAGCCGAACACCAGCTGGGCGCTGATGTACATGATCAGGCAGCTGTGCGACCAGAAGCGTTGCAATGAACCTGCAAGGAAAATAAATTCAGTTAGAAAGGGATCTTCTTCAGAGAAAATGGAGTAATGTGTACTCACTGTGGGACTGCAACCTGGCACGCACCAGGGCCCAACCGCGGAAGGCAAAGTACAAAGCGAGGACAAAGATGTGCTCGAGGAACCACACACCCATCACCCAGTGCAGACGCTTGAGGCCACCACGAAATGTGCCCAGGCCCAAATTGATGGCACCCTCGAAAAAGTAGTCATAGCAAATGTTGTTCAGCAGAAACATGACCAGAATAATGTAGAATATGTGATAGATGGTGCGCATGTGCTCCACCTGCAGCAGTGCGGTCAGGTACGATTCGCGCGTCACAAACACCTTGTCGGGCAGTTGACGACGACGTTGCTGTTGTTGTTGTTGCTTTGGCTTGTGTGGTTGCTTCTGTTGTTGTTGCTGTTCCTGCTGCTGTTGCTGCTTTGTCTCATTTTGGACATCACTTGGAATATCGGTGATGTCAGAAGACTCCACGACTTGTTGCGATTTGCGATTATGCCAAGTGGCGCCAGAGTTGTTGCCCCTCAGCTGAGGATTATCGAACTGGCGGAACTCGTGTGCACGCAGCTCCTGCTGCCGCATGTCCTGCATCACATCCTCAATCATGCGGGACAGTCTCTGCTCGAAGTCACTCAACATGTTGCTCTGGAACTTTAGCAGCTTCTCACGCACGAAATGCAGTTGCTCCTGGGGATCAAATGAACTGCAGGACTCGCGCTTCGTCGTCGTCGACGTCGACGTCGTTGATACATTCTTGGACGCCATGATGTGCTATGTTTTATGGCTTATGGCACACCTGGCAGCTGGGCTCCTTATCGTATTTATGGCACGACTTTTTTAAGGCAAACCTTTCGCTGCGACGTCGGATTAAACAATGTATCGTAAGTTGCGAGGCGCATTTGCTTTAGCCGTTGGATGTTCTTCTTGTTGTTGTCACTGCACACGAGATGTGATAACGGCGCTTCGACAGCGGCGTCGTTGAGGGGGACGCTGGCCGATGGCCCCTCTAGCTGATCCGCGACTACGTCGCTGTCTGCTCAGTTAAATTGTGCGCTCTCTTTGGCTGCGGTCAGCCTTGCAAGCACTCTCTTTATGTGAGTGTGACTCGCTCTCTCTCGTTCTCCTGCTCTTTGGCTGGGCTTCGCACAGTGGGACAGAACACCAATCTAAAGGAATTTAGTTAATAAATGGCGCAATAATGCAATGATTTTAATGAAATTAAAATTTATTTATTCTATTTTATTTTATTTTAACTAATGTTGAGTAGAAAAGGAAATAAAAATTATATATAATATAATAAATAATAATATTTTATTTGATTTAATTTAAAATTTCCCTTCGATTTTCAGCCAGATATCACACTATGATTTTATTTTAAATATCAAATATTCCCGAAATGGGAAAACTAAAGCTTATGAGAAAAGGACAACAAAGGCATATAGCTTTACTCCACAAAAGTATAAAATACTTGAATTTTGGAAGATGCTAGATGTAAAATTGTTCGTACCTACATATAACTCAAAACTGATGAAATTCAAATTTTAGTAGATACAAGAACAAAACTTAATCACATTTAAACTCACATTAGTTTAAGTATTTTAAAAATTTTTTGTATTTGTCTTCAGAAGTTCACAACAGTTCACAACACTTGAAATAAAAGAGTGTGCTTTCTTTATTCCTACGTATCAATTAAAAATTTAGCGAAACACGCATTTCACTCTTGGAATTAAATTCCCATAGATCTGGCTGCCCACTGTGCGCCGTGCAAAGTGCGTCGTTGTTTCTTTTGTTGTTGCTGCGAACATAGTTTAGCTAAGTACATTACAATTGAGGCACAAATTAGATTGCTCGCGCCTTAAGCAACACGATTAGCTGTCAACGGCACTTGAATCTTAATCAATTGGGGGACTCTCGGCACATGTGGGCCTGTGTGTGCCTCCGATAAGGCAGCCCATTGTCCGTCCCATGGCCCCGTTGTAAGTAAGTCTGGGTGCACTTGCACTCGCCTTTGCCTGGCAAACGAACATATGTACATATACACATACATAAGTATGTATAATTACGCACACTGTGTGCGAGTGTGTGTTGAAATGGAAATGTCCACATGACGAGCAGGAGGAGATTCCATGCTTGATTGCAGAACACAAAAACAAAAGCGAAAATCAAACGTAATACGTATTATTTATTTATTACAAAATATACACACACACACAACGCACACAACTCTGGACAGCTGATAAGTACAGTGGTCACTGTCAAGGTAGAAATGAACGCATTGAAAGTTGTTCATGAATAAATGATTGTTTTAAACTTTTAATTAAAACATTTGAATGTTAATTAACAGATACTTCCTGATATCATAGAAAAAACAGAATATGCAGAACTCTATTCTTATATTTCCTTATGTTATATTTGAATAGATAATATAGGGGGAATTACTCAAATTTATATGATTACACATATTTGTTATATGCGAAAACATAGAATCAACTTTTAACAATTGAATTAATATATATGAAGAAATGATAACAATTTTATCATTTTATTTAAAGTTACATATTTAGGTTCTCAAGACAATAGTTCATATACAGGTTGCCCATTTCTAAAATAAACAAATTGCATATGCTTCACTTAACTGTCTCATTACAAAATAACTCAAATTTACCAAATTCTCAGTTACGATATACCATATTTATAACAAACGAGGTATACCATATCTAGTTTTATACAAAGTGAAATCGGATCAATCTTATCTAATAAATTGCATTTCCGATTGGGATAACCTCATATGATATAAGTGGTTCAGCCATAATATTTTGCCTTAATTGATTTGATTTCCATGAGCATTATTTCAAATTTTATAGAATAAAAAAAAGTACAGCCTAAAATCGTAGTCAAGTTGTATATTAACCAAAGTTGACTTACTTGTTTAGAGATTGTTAATGTGTATGTATGTATGTCTTTCATGTATTCCCAAAGCCTTTCACAAAATCACAACATCCTATGTCAGCACACAATGGTGTCGGCCGCATCGAGTCCACTTTGGTCCATCGCATCGAGCATCGAGTCTACTGCAGCTTCGGTTCGTCCTGTTTGCTTTCGTGTGTGTGTTAGTGTTTGTGTGCCATATTTAATTGCAAATATTTATGTATGCGTAGCAAAGAAAAAATAAATACGCGCACATAAACAAAATGTTTTGATAACGAAAAATGAGCTAAAATTAAAGCTCACGGCCAAGCGATGTCCCGATGTCCTGACTGGCCCCACAGGCTGCATGTTATTGCGTGCGTGTGCATGTGTGTGCGTGCGTGTTTGTGTGTGCAAAATATTATTAATGCCGTGCAGACGCAATAACCAAAAATATTTATTATTTATGCGGAATAAACAGCAGCGGCAACGGCAACGGCAGCAGAAAACACACAAAATATGAAATTAATGCAAAAATGACAAAAGCAGCGAGAGCTCAAAGTGAGTGGCCACAGCGAAAGAGTGCACACACATATACATAACATATACATATGTATATATAAATATATGTATTATATAGGGACATAATGAATGCCAGCCGAGCCGAGCATAAAAGTCAAAGACAGGCGAGGCGAAAATATTCATAAAGCGAGAGGAGCAAAAACCAAGCCAAGATGGAGCAACACTATGCCCCGGGAAGATCTTCCAGCCAGATATCGCCGTTGGACATATAAAAAGACATTTTTATGGCAACCAAAAAAGGCAAGGCAGTAAAGAAGGGCAGGCAGGGCAAATAGAAGGCAAAAAGCAGAAAGAAAAATAATACAAAAGAAGAATAGCAACAGAAATAATATGCGACCGCATAAAAATCTATATAATTCATAAACCCAACACAAAACCAGGCCCAGAGAGAGAAACACTGAAAGAGACAGAAAATGGCCACGAACACGTACGCGGCGCTTGGCGGCCATATTGGGTCATAAAAAGCAAGCACACATGCACATACACACATACAGTAACACACACAGAGATATAAAAGCTGTAACGCAACAACAACAACTGCGACAAAAGTGACAGCCAGCAAAAAAAATTTTATGACGCAAGACTTTGTGAAGCAGAAACAAATAAAAAATGTTGCATATTTTCAGGCGGCGAGCGCAAATGTTGAAAATTGTCCCACAGTTATCTGAGTGTGTTGTTGCTTTATAGGCCTTCTGTGTGTGTGTGTGTGTGTGTGTACGTGCGTGCTGTGTGTGCTCCACGAATGGGGAAAGAGAGTACAAAAAAATGGCGCAGTTTCGTAATTTACTAAAAAGGCTCATAAAAAGCAGCCAAAAACAGCCAGCAAAATGTAAGCCACAAATAATGCGTCCATTATGAGAGTTGTGCACTGGAAGAAACATGATAGTTGTTACGAAGAAAGACCTAAGTTGAAGAGATGATAACAATAAGCTTACCGGTGATCTGTACCTTAAAGTACCCTTTAAATTATGGCCAATAAAACTCCACGGACAATAAAACTCGCCAAAAAGCACACTATGAAAATCTCAATAACTCTTTGATAAAAAGGATCAGAGAGCCTGACAGTTTTCAATGCATTTGTATTATTGGAATAAAAAAAAAAAGAGATATATATAATATATTATAGATATAAGAACACCCTGTAAATTAATTCTGTCCTAAGAAGTTAATTACACATAATCAATTTTTCAAAACATTTTTGAATTTCGCATCTGATAGTTAGTCTAGTGTCTTTAAAAAGTGCGTCAAAAAGAATGAAACAGTTTTTCTTTTTGAAGTTTTCGGTAGCTAAAGAAGATATTGATTCCAGTATTTCACTATTTATAGAATATAGTCATGCATCGTAGATAGTTCTGCTTATTCTAACTTCATTTCATGAAAACTCCTTCCTCTTCGAAATTTCTCTCAGCGTTAGTTGCTTGCGAAGATTCCTTTGGCTGTTCCATTTTGGCAAACGTTATTAGCGTCTAACACATGGCCAATTCAGTGTCGCGGGCGTGGGGGGCGTAGAAGGCGTGGTTCTTTGGGCACGTTTGAAAAATAAAATAAAGCTGCTGCGCCTGCCAAGCAGCATCCCCCTGTGGCACGAGGAGCGTGAGGCGTCTGGCTGCCATGCTGCACAGTGGGCTCATAAAAATATGCTTGAAATTGGTTTGCCATGCGACGAAAACAAACGAAATGGTGGAAAAAAGTAAGTTATATGTGCTCGACTAAGATATATCCTGCATTAAAAGTGCAAATATAGAAAATTACCCTCCACAGATTTGTAATTTATTTTTCCTTGAATAATTTCAAAGCTTGATTTAATATTGTATATTATACATATTTGTACCCTGCATACCCTTCTCGTCACTTTACAGGGTATGCAAAACAAAAACTCTTAGTAACATTTAATGTCGCCAACGACATCAACAACGGGAAGTGTCGCGGCAGGCACAGGCCATGTGCTCCACGCTTCACCGTGCAGCCGACGCTGCAGAGGCAAGTGGCAAGTGGTAAGTGGCAAGTGGCTTTGGCGACGGCGGTGGCGACTCGTTTGCTTTTGATTGTTTTGCAAACAAAGCGAAAGCGAAACAAGCAGCCAAGCCACCACCCACACACACCCTCGCACACACACACACACTAGCAGCCCCACAATGCTTTTTGCGTGTTTCTTTTTTGCCTCCCTCTCAAAAAGGAATGTAAGGAAAAAAAGAGGAAAAATACGTGGCAACTTTTTTCGAGGGTGGATTTTCATTTTGTATGCTTCATGATTTGGAACTTTATTCGCCACTACGTATACTTCTGTGTGTGTGAGGCTCTTTGCTGCTGTGTGTGTGGCTCTTTACTTGTGTGTGTGTGTGTTTGTGTGGAGATTTTTTTTACCATTTTCATTATTTGCAAATTTATGCGGGGTGGCATTTTTGTGACTCAGTCGGTCGTTGTTGCTGTTGTGGATATTGCTGCTGTGGATGTTGCTGTTGTTGCTGCTGCTGTTGGTGTTGTTGTTGCTATTGTTGTTTCACTCACCCATTCCGCTCATCGATTTTCGGTTTTCATCGTCGAGCGATTTTTTTATGTAGATTGGCCATTATGTGGAATTAGTTTTTCTGCTGGATTTTCTCTTTTTGCACTCGTTGATCGCCTGCACGACTCCCCATGTATGTATATATACATATACATGTGTGTGTGTGTGGCACATAGAAATGGCGTACGCCATAAAACGTTATTGGCTGCTGTTAGCAAATGCGAATGTGAATGCGAATGAAGCGGAATGGTTGATGGCTTTTGATGAGCCTCAGAAGTGAGTCCACAACTACAACTGTGGTTTAATAGGGGGCAACATATGGAACTAGTTTCAGGCTCAACAAAAAAAGTTGCAGCAGTCGAGGCGTGCTAGGTGTACTTAAAAAACAATGAAAGTCATCGAGGTGCGAGATGGTAAGAAATAGTACAACAAATGATTGCGATGCTTCGACTTACGGTAGTTTATACATAACTGGAAGTAAAACTAAAGATAATAACTGATTAATTGAAGATTAAAACGTAAATGAGATCACATTTGTGTCTTTTCTAATTATAATTATGTCTAAATATTATGAAAATGTTTAATATATGTTATATTTTTCATTATGTCAACTGTATTAGCTCAGATTGGTTTAAATAAAATTCAAATGAAGTCACAACATTTTTTATTGTCTATCTAAAATTTGTTATAAATTCATTAAATTTATTATATATTATTATTTTAATTATAAAGCCTCATTGATTTCAATAAATACTCGAATTTATTATCAATAAATCAATATAAAGTTCATTAATCATAAAAATTCCGCAGTTCTAAATGTTTATTTTCTTTATTTGCCTAAAAATTTCCATTGTCCGCAATATGAGGAGTTCAAAAAGTAAAAGTACAATGACCGCGTTCGCAAACAAGATAGACGGTGTTTTTATCAGCCTAACAAAGACAAAAGTTTCCAACAGTTCAAACATTTTTTAATCGATGCATAACAACTTATTGAACTATCGTAAATATTTGAGTAAGATTCGAGTGAAAGTTATTTATAAACAAGTTGATAAGAAGAGAGAAGTGACGGCCTCAAGAATGAACTTTATAAAATGCGTAGAAAGAAGGTATAAAGCTTATTTTAGTTATTTGTTTTAGTTTATATATACTGTAGTTAAACTATATCATTATTTATAATACCAACTAAACTAGCTAAACCTTGGAAAATACTGTATTCACCAGAAAAACATTAATACTTCTATTATAAAGTGCGTAGAAAGACAACCTCAGTAAATTTGATTGTTTAACAGAAATACCTTTTAGTTATAGATTACTTTGAAGTGTATTACAAAATATCACTAATATATTTTATATTATATTAGGTTGGCAAATATCTCCCTTCCGCTGAAGGGAGATATTTGACAACCTAATATATTGTTAAATGTTAGAAAAATCTTTAGTAAACATTCTTGGTATATACATGTTAGCATCAATAAAAATAATATTATATATATACTATATTATTAATAATATTATATATATAAATAATCAAATATCTCCCTTCAGCGGAAGGGAGATATTTGCCAACCTAATATATGCTAAATAAATATTAATTTTTACAACCCTTTACGCATAATGGTTCCAGTTCTAGCCGATGGCAATTTTCACTCAATCTGCCCAGTCAGCTTTACCATTCAAGAACGGACTATTGGAAAAAACAATTCGAATGCGCTACGTGGGTGCGTATGTCTGTGTATGTGAAAGTGTATGTGGATGAGAGGGTGTATACAAGCAGTGGGAGGTAGATACTGGCCGCATAAATAGTCAGACGAGGCCAGAGAGGGTGGCTCCTTTCTTGGGTGATAATTTAACAACAAACGAATGCGAATGCGAATACTGTTTTTGTATTTTACTTTTCGTCTTTCTTCTTTTTTACACACACACACAGTTGCTAAAACAGGAAGACACCCTCACACATGTGACACATGAGGGGGCGTAGCGGAAAGGGGGCGGGGTTGGTCGGAATACGTTTGTGCAAAAAGCAAGAAATACGCATAAAAATATACGAGTACTCATTATGATAATACGAAAATAAATGACAGTGGTGTTTATACTCACAGTCTAACTGCAAGGAGCGAGTCCATCTGGCCTGAGGTGGGTATGGGGGGAAGGGCATTACTTTGATTCGCATGTGGCTGTGTGCGTGTGTGTGTGAAGATGCTTTTCTACTTTGTCTGTGGGGCATATGACACTGCGAATGCTTAATATAATTAAAAGGAAACGAAATATAGCATATGGTAAAAGTAGACGACAGTTATCAGCTTTTACGAAAGTAAGTTCCTGAAAAATAAATATATTGAATATATAAAATATCTGGAATATCAGTTTAAAAGAAAGTATAAATTCTGGAGCTGGAGCACTTTTCTACTAAATTGAGGATAGTATTGATTGAACTGCATGTCTAGAAATATTCAGAATATCACAATTAATTTTCTTATAATGTGGTATATATTTTTATCGATTCACTTAATTAAGATAAAATGTTTCTTATCTATAAAAATTCCCCTTGTAATAATATCATAGCGTATTCGCAGTTCGTTCTGCTCTGGTCTATGGTAAGTATCTTAAATCTGTCATTTCAGCGCTAACATTAGAAAATAAAATATGCTGCCTTTTGCTTTCCTTTCCCTTTGTTCTTGTCCAGCCAACCTGGCTGGCATAACTAATTCCAGTTTTTGGTGGCGCCTCGCCTCGTGGGCTGCGTCTAATAGGCTCATCTACTTTTCGTAAGCAGTTCAATTTTTTATACGTTTTTCCGGCTTAGTTTGCCGGTGCAAAATGGCTGCCGTGCGAGGCCATTAGCGACATATTGTTGAAGACAGGAGCGTGCAGGAGGGGGGCTGAGCAAGGAATGGGGAGCATGAGGGTGGTGTAGGTTGTAGCAGGGTGGTTAGCTATTTAGGCAATCTTTTTGATCAGCAGCGACGGCTTACACGAGGAAGTTGAGCGAGGGAATGAAAGAAAGGGAGTTGAGAGAGAAGAAGATGTATAGGGAATGGGAATATGTACAACATATACTGTAAAGAAATATATATAATACTATGTATATAATACATAAAGAATGACTTCATTAGCAGTTTTAGTCTTGATTGACTTTAATTCTTGATCGATTTCACTATTTCTGAAAGATTTGCTCACTATTTTAGGGTTAGTTTATTTTGTTTAGGTTAGGTTTATTTATAGGTTATAGCTACAGCCAGTTCTATATTGTTTAGTTTAGTTAAGATTATTTAGATAATTTAAAATATACTCTGTAAGATTTTAGTCTTGATTATGTTTAAAATCATAAAAAATCTTTAGACTTTTTTTGAAAGATGAACTCACTATTTATTCTTTGTTTTGGCTATGTTGGGCTATTTTTTATAAGGTTAGGTCTATTTTTATATTAATAAATATGTCTGAAATTTTACATATAAGTAGCTCCGAGTGCACTTTAAGCTTAGTTTAGTTCTCTAGATGTTTAGTTAGTTTTGTTTCTAAGAAATACTCTTCATAGGTTGGATTAGTTGTTAATTTGCAGTTAGTTCCGCTATTCACAATAATTTCCTCCTCACGGAGCAGCTGCAACTGCTTACTCGACATTTCGATCTGGTTCTGACAAAAATCCGTTACATTTCGCGCGTAAAACTCATCCAGATTCCATTCAGGGGTCAACAATTAAATGGCATTTGCAATGAAAATACGGAAATGGAAATCGTCGATGACCGTTGGCAATGAAAAATTATTTAAATGTGCCAACTATTTTGGGCACATCAAGACGCACAAAAGGTCAAGCCGGCGAGGGGCGATGGTGTGACAGGGTGAGGGGTCAGCCGCAGCCGCAGCCGGCCAGACGGAATGGTCAATTGAAATGCAGAGTAGATTTTTCAATTTCGAAACCATTTCTCAGCATGCAAAACAATGGAGAGAAATCCTTTCTTTTTTTGTGGATTTTGCGAATCGAAATCGTTACAATTTAAAGCAATTTCTGTTTGTGCAGCAATAAATTGTGAATATTTGCAGCCCTCACCCCCGACCCCGGTCAGGGCGCCGTGACCCTGTTCCCGCACCCAGGGGCCACCCCTATGTGAACCCTGGTCTCCTTGAGCCTGGCTGCGTCTTATGCGTGACCCCGAATTGATGCAATTTCCGTGACACATTCACAATTTTCGCATTAATTTTAACCTCTGCCGATCCTGGCACAGGACAACGTTGACAAGGGGTCAGCCAGTGACCAATGAGAGACCGCTGCCCAACCCCCGATCGGCATCTGTGTGTGTGTTGGCGGCACAGCGCACCGCAGGGGTCACGAAAGTGTGAAAATGTGTAACTGCCGCCATGAACTGATTAGACAGTCCAGCTCGAGGACACTTTTCACTCGGGGTCGAACTCGGACTGCCACTCAGACTGAGATTCGGGGCGGGCAGAGAGGCAGAGTTTGGCGCTCATTTCGAATTGTGCCAATTGCCTAAGCTCGGGATTTAGTGCGGCCATTGTATGAATGGATTCAGCCAGATTTGAATTGTGTTTCAGATATAGATTCAGTTTACATTTGAGTTGACCATTGTTGTAATGCATTGCGAAGTACGCAGCGGGGTCGACTTAGTGGCGTTAATTTCGTACGCATTACAAATGTAATCTAATGGTCAGTACGGGGTGGGCAGAAATGATTTGTGCCTTGAACAAACTCCTAACGGCTCAGATGCCGCTAAAGACTAAAACGACAGAGCTACACGATTGCATATACAAGAGAATTACAGAAACTTTGAACTTGCGAAAGCTGATACTCTTTCTTTAAGTTTTAAATTGGGGCGGGTATAAATGTGTGAATGTTCCGAATTTGCTAGGTTTTTAGAACTTAGAAGTAATCTGATCAGTTATTAATAAAGGTTAATTTCGGTAATTTTAATTTTCTGTTTTTTACCTTCGCCTTTACCGAAGGTTTATCGCTTATATTATAGTTTTTTAAGGATATGCCTTAATGGATATAAGAATATACTAATTCGATTCTAAATTTAAATTATATTTTTATTGTGTTTTTTATATATTTTTCTATTTTAATTAGAATTTTTTAGTACAATATTTCATTTTCCACCGGTTTTTTAAGAAATGAAGGGGAAATAATAATAGTAATAATATACGAGGGTCGTTTGATAAGTCCGTGACTTTTTGAATAAAATATATTTTTTTCGTCAAAGAAGCGTTTTATTTCTCAACATAATCTCCTTTTAGCTCTATACATTTAGTCCAGCGTTTTTCCAATTTTTTTATTCCTTCCAAATAATAGGTTTTCTCAAGGCCCTCAAAATAGTCGTTTGTTTCTGTGATGACCTCTTTATTTGACCCGAATCTCTTACCGCCGAGCCATTTCTTCATGTTTGGAAACAAAAAATAGTCACAGGGGGCTAAATCTGGAGAATATGCTGGATGGGGTAGCAGTTCGTAGCCCAATTTATGAAATTTTGCCATGCTGACTACACACGTGTGCACCCGTGCATTGTCCTGATGGAACAGCACTTTTTTTTCGCCAAATGCGGTCGTTTCTGCTTCAAATCAATATCGAATCTGTCCAAAAGCTCTGAATAATATTCGCCGGTGATCGTTTTACCCTTTTCAAGGTAATCGATGTGAATGATACCTTGTGCATCCCAAAAAACTGTGGCCATGACCTTGTTGGCCGACAGACCCACCTTGGCCTTCTTTGGTGCACGTTCACCCGGAGAAACCCACTGTCTTGATTGTTCTTTGGTCTCTGGTGTGGTGTGGTGGATCCATGTTTCGTCTACGGTAACGAAACGGCGCAAAAATTCGTTTGGATTGCGGTTGAACATCGCCAAACACTCCTTTGAAATGGTCACACGGTTGCGCTTATGGTCGTGTGTGAGCAATCGCGGCACCCATCGCGCGGAAAGCTTTTTCATGTCCAAATATTCATGTAAAATGTGATGTACCCGTTCAGTTGAGATGCCTACAGCCTCAGCTACCTCACGCACTTTCATTCTCCGATCATCCAATATCATTCCATGGATTTTGTCGACGATTTCTGGCATGACGACCTCTTTTGGGCGACCTGAACGTTCGGCATCACTTGTACTGGTACGACCACAACGGAACTCAGTAAACCATTTCTTAACCATTGAAATTGATGGTGCAGAGTCCCCATAATATTTATCAAGTCTTTCCTTGGTTTCGGTGATGGATTTTTTACGCAAAAAATAATGCTTAATTAGCACACGAAATTCACTTTTTTCCATTTTCGTTAAAATTCACGAGATCGTCTGCTTTCAATGCCTATAAAACGCAAACCAAAAAACGCAGCTTTCTCAAAATTTTACAGTCAGCTGTTAATCGATAACTGCTGACAGGAGCAGTGTTGTATTTAGAGCAGGTGCGCGGCAAATACAAAAAGTCACGGACTTATCAAACGACCCTCGTATTAATATTGTGTTTATTATATTACATATTTTGTATATTAAGCGAATATCTTTTATTATTAATTATCGCATTGTATTATATTTTTCTTTTTTTGTAATATTTTTCTATTTCAGCTGAATTTTCTATAAAAAATATACCAATAATACGCTGAGACACTGTATTTAAGTTAATACAAAAAATTGGGACTTTTTACTAACAGAATCATAAAAAATAATACTGCATTACATAGAAACAACTCTAAATTCAACTGATATTCCTTCCCTAATGTAATGGTCTGATTTTAACAATATTTAGAGACTCACCTTTCACCTTTAAATGCACACTATCAGTAAGCACCTTATTGCACTTTAAAACTGAGAAACACTTTTGTTTTTTCCGTACTCTCAGCTAATTAGTGCAGTCTCTGAGTTCTTCTTCACAAAAAACCAAAGACATTCAAGCGACATCAATCATAAATGTTTGCATTGCAGCTTAACCCTTTTCCTGCGCCCATAAACTCAAAATGCATCGATCTTAACCCTTTAGCAGTTCTAGAAGAATTCCTGCGAAATGAAAGAAACTAGTTGAAACTCAAAAAGTGTTTGTAGTCTAGCATTTAACCCGTTCGTTTAGACAATGGACAAAACTTTCGCCAAAGGGTTAAGGAAGTAAAGAGTTTTCCGTGTGCTCGATGCGGAACAATGGAACGTCATAAAAAACACAACCGAATGATCATAAAAAAGACAAAGCGTGCAACATTAGCTGGAAACAAAAAAGGAAGACACGAAGACGACGACTTCGTTCGAAATCGCAAGGCCAGATAGAGAGAGAGAGAGAGAGAGAGAGAGAGTGGGAGAGAGAGAGAGGAGAGAATGTTTTTTTTCTTAATGGTGAAAGGGTTAAGGGTGTAGGGTGCAAAAAACGGCAGCCGCACTTCCCGCACTGCCCGCAGCTAATCTACCCGGTACCTGAGGCGGGCCATAAAAAACTAAATGTTTTATGGTTTTTGCGTAGATGTCCGTAAAAAACTGCACGTTTTACGCGGAAGTAAATACAGATCTCGTGTTTCTCTCTATCTATCTCTCTCGAGTCCTTGGACACAATCACAACTAGAGCAGTCTAATGAGCGACAGCGTGCTCGTGCTCGTGATCTCTCCGTCTTTATCTGCGGAACTTTCTCGTGATTTTCCAGCTAGTTTCATTGTTGAGCCCGGCACCGCCCTACCTCATTACCTGGTGAAAATACAGATACATACTGAGTACATACAAAGATCTACATGCACTTCCATTTGTAGTCAACCTCATAAACACTACCCGGTCCCGTTATGCGCGATGTCCTTCGTTCTATTGTTACTTTTCAGCTACTTTTACGGCGTAACTATTAGAAGAAACAATCAAAATTAGAGCAACTATTTCGCTATGCACAGCCACATGATGTGTAGCTGTATCTGTAGCTGTATCTGTATTGTGCCTGGCGGCGACGACGACGCCGTGTTCGTCTGCTCTAGTTTCCTTTTTTAATCCTTCGGTTTTTCATGCTAAAAAAGGATTTACGGATGCGGATTCGTGCCGTGCTGTTTAGCATAATATTTCTGCGAAACTTGTCCCGCGTGGGCGTATCCGGACGCGCCTTCGCTCGCCTCGCGGTCCATTTGATTTATGTATGTCCCTTCGACTGTGTACTTTCCTTAGGAAGTTCTGTTTTGGATTGTGGCATAAGTAGAGGGTCTGTTTAGGTTAGGTTTATCTAGCTAATTGTATTTGTTATAGAAGGAAATATTGGGTAATATCTTAAGATAATGTTCTGTTTGAGATTTTGTTTAAAACTTTATTCATTAAAAAATAGAACAAAAATGTAATGGTTTTGTAGTAAAGTTTTTTGCAATCTTGGTTTGGTTAGTTTATCTAGCATATTTCATGTATAGTATTAAAGAAACAAATATATGTTGTAAGGTACCGTAATTAGTTTGATAAAGGTTCTGTTAAGGTCTAGTTTATCTATTGTAGTACCGTAATAAAAGGTTAAGTATAGGTCTTGTTCATCATTTTATTCATTAAAAAAGAGAAACAACAATTTTATGGTTGGTTTGTTTGGCTATTTTTTTATTTTATTTTATAGTATTATAGATACAAATCAATATTGGAAGGTACCATAATTAATTTGGTAAAGCTTCTATTAAGGTCTAGTTTATCTAGTACCGTAATTAAAGTTTCTGTGAAGGTCTTGTTCATCATTTTATTCATTAAAAAAGAGAAACCCTAGAATTGTATGGTATTGAAGGTAAAAATTCTTGTAATATTTGGTTTATCTAGCAAATTTTATTTATAGTATTATAGAAAACAATTAATTTATAGAAGGTATCGTAATTAAATGTTCCATTAACGTCTCGTTTATCTACTAAATTTGAGTGTGTAGAGAAAATAATAAAATTTGAGGTAGTATCTTAAGTAAGTTTGGTTTATCTAGCAAAACTCATTTATTATATAAAGAAACCCGCTTAACTTTTCCAACTCGAAGTATCTTCAAATCTCAATTAGCTTGTACAGAAAAAAAACCAATTTGCACTTAAGATCAAAGAGCAAAAATCCCTCTTGAAACCCACAAGGAAACCGCACACGCACGCACAAAAAAGAAACCAAAACAAAAAGAGAAAAATGGAAAAGGAAAATGGCAAATCATCCTTAGCATGAAATCAGCTTAAAAACTCAACTCAAGGTGATATCTCAAGCGAGGGGTCAGCAGGGTCATGGGTCATAGGGCAAGGCGAGGTCTGAAGTGCGCCAAAACCAAACAAAACTAATGAGGTCTTTGGAGTCTTGGGATCAATCAACCGCAAGAATTCGCAATTTGCATATGCGATCTTAATGCTAGAACCCACCACCATCAAGAGACACACACATACATACATACAAAGCGGAGTTCAACAGGGTTTCTTAAGGATCTGTTGACATAAGGCGGGCTTAGTGTCGGCATATCATTTGCATATAACAATCGCACGCTTCTCTCGGACGATCTTCATCACGACGCTATCAGCAATTAAGAGATCAAGCGTGACGCATCTGAACATGTGCCGATGTGAAGACAATCCTCAGTTCTTGCAACAGGCTGTGCACCCGGATTAAGGAACATTTGTTATGGCTTTGCTATAACTTTACATAACGTCGCGGATTAGCGGCGGGGATCCACGCACCCGCCCACACACATACACCCGCCGCGTTAATCACCTGATTAACGCAAGGATCAAGCGAGGATTAACTGAGCCTGATCCTCTTCCCAGCCCGCTGCAATCTGCGTAATGTTGGATTATGAAGTCGTCGCGCGGCCAACTTTTAAATCACCTCTTAATCCCGCGGCTGCTCTACATTTCTCGGCAGCGGTTGCTCACCGGTAACCGGGATTAATGAACAGCGCGGCAAGTTCTTGGTCCACGCAGGTAGACGGTCCCTTAATCCTTTCTTCAGTGCACTCGTAAATCCTCTGCGAAGTCCGGTTGCACCTCTAATCCGGACGTCAATGATGTCTGTCTGTCTGGCTGTGCTACCTCCAGCTACCTGTTCCCGCCCAGCAGCAGCAACAGCAGTTAGTACTCTATGCGTGTGTGTGGGTGTGTGTGCTGTGCGTCTATTTGCATATGCGGTATCTGTTGTTTGCGTTTTGGGCCAGGTTTGTTTTGTAAATACGTCTAAATGTTGCCTTCATATAACGTTTCAGCACTTAATCCCTATGTCTGTTGGAAAGTTTTTAGTCTTCATCCAATTATGCATAACTTGTTCTAAATAATTGCAGTTATTTGCCTGATTTCACAGGAATTCCCAAATTAAACCTAACCTCAAACTTTAATTTAACCTCAACATTTAACCTAACCTCAATTAAGTTGATACAATGATTTACTTATGCGAAAGCGAAAGCAGACAAGAACTTTAAAGCGCGCTGTCTCGTGCTCTCTGTCTCTCATTCTTGCTTCTCTCTCTGTCATCCTCCCACAATCCTTGTTGTTACTTTCATATCGACTGCAGTTTGCACCTAATGAGAGCTGGCTTAAAGCCGCCTAACTGGACTGTCCGATGATGCTGGTGCTGCCCGAAGGCGCCAAATCCAACAACGATTTGGGCTGGGAGTCTGCCACGCAAGAGTTGCAACGTTAACGGTTGCATAGAGTTGCCAGTGGTCAGCGGGGGAGGGGGAAAAGAGAGGGAGAGCAAGGGAGCAAAAATCAATAATCAATAATGAAGGGAATTTTTGGCAAAAATGAGTGAACAACGGCGACGGCGGCGGCAGCTGCAAATGCAAACTGCAGCAAATGCAGCGCGTGGCCAAAGGATGCAGCAACATCAGGAGAGAGTGCGATAGTTAGAACTCGAAAGAGTGCGAGAGAGCCAGCGAGAGAGGGGAGGTAGCGGCCAGTTACTGCAGACTATTTGGGGTTGGGGCGAGTTTCACTCACTCTCGCCTTGAGCTGTTACAATTTGAGTGCGTTGTAAGTGAACAAAATGAGCGAGAATGTTCCTCTTACTCTCTCTCTCTCTTGGTGCTCGGCTGCTGTGCGTGAGTGCGTGCCTGATTGTATGAGTGAGAGCATGAGTCTGTGTGCGCACACACAGTTGTTTTTGTATTTTTGTGTGTTTTGTCTGTGTTTTGCTTTTGTGCATGCATTTTTGACATTTGTTTCTTTGCATTTGAGTTGTTTTTGGGACCAAAGAGCTCTGCACTATGTGAGATTTTTAGCTATGACTAGTTCGAGTTGAGCACGAATTCGTGTCAGTCGTGCTCAGTGCCTCGCATAAGCCGAACGTCGTTCAGGAGCATCAGAAGCAGCAAGAATAGCAGTCACAGACAGCAACAAAACAGAAACAAGAGCAAAAGGACGAAGAGTGTCTGAATGCGAAACGAAAACGAAACTAATAAAAACAAAATAAAGCAACAACGCAACTGCCAGTGAACGTGCTACAAATTATTAATTATCTCCTTTCATACGATAAAAAACAAACGATTTTTAAAAAACTCTAAAAAGCAGTTGTTAAAAAAGAATTAAAAGAGTTTTTTCGCACATGCGCGAACTACGCGGAAAAAAGACTAAAAAGGCAAAGCCAACAAAAAAATAGATAAAAACGATAGAAAGGAGCAGCCACCGACACCAGACTCCAACAACACCAACCCACCTACAACTGCGTGTGCGTGAGTGTAAGTGTGTGTGTGAGTGTGTGCGTTTGTGTGTGCTGTGCGCGTTTTTTGTTTCGCACGCACATTTATCGCCGTTTTGTTTAATTTAACGGTACCGCGGTCAAGTGTAGAGAGCGCGAGAGCGCGTCCACTACTGCAGCATCATCAACTGCGACCGTTCCCGATTCCCGATTTGCAGCTAACTATTTTGGAGATTATCCAGAGTCAGCAAAGGTAAATACAATCAACACTTTATCGGCACTTGCTGCATTTATTATTATCAATTGTTCTGCAAGTTCGTAGTAAACCTAACTAAATAAACAGAGCGCGAAAATAGCGAGCTTTTCCAGGGAAAATGCGCAAATCTTAAAATGTTGAGGCTGGCAAATATAATCAAATATTCAGGATTATTTACAAATGCAATATCTATAGGCTTATACAGATATTTATATATCATCTTTGGGTTTTCCAAGCTTGCAGATTGATCAGTTCTATTGTTGTGTGCAGTATTGTTATTATTATTATATTTACAAATAGGTACAACATCCAAAAGTTTTTACAGATATTTATATATAAACTTTGGGTTTTCTATGTTTTGATCAGCTCTATTAGAATATCAATATAGTATTATTATTATTAATATTAGTATTTACAAATACAAGATCTATTGCTTTTCCAAGTTGTTGATCAGCTCTATTGTAGTATTATCTATGTACTTTATGGTATGAGTAAATTATACTCGATCATTTTCAGCTCTTCTCTTCTTTCTTTCATTGTTGTTATTGTCGTGTGCTTCTTTTTGTGTCTAACCTTAGAAACACACTCACACTCACACACACACTCGCACACATTTCATTTGCCTTTTGCTAAAAATGCAATGGCAAAAATTCTAAAACAATATTTCAAAATCTGTCTGGCTTTTAGCCGATCTAGCGAACTTGTTTTTTGCCCGTGCAGTTTGCCAGAGCCCCCAACTAACCCCCCCCTGCCCTGTCTCGCCCCTGTGCTCCCCCGTCCTGCCACAATGCGCCCCTGTTCATTTGCTGCCTGCCAGCTAATTTTATTTGTTTACATGTCCGACTGCATGTTGTATTTCTTTTTTCAGTCTTTCTTTCTTTTTCGCTCTCGTCTCTGGCTTTTTAGCAATTTCTTTTGAATTTCTTTTTTTAATATTTTAATTTTAGACACCCAACTATAATTCAAAGTCAACGCTGCAATTTTTTAATGTCCATTTTCGCAATGCGTCTGCCAAAAGTGCATTGCAATAATTAAGCATATGTTAGAAACGGAGGCGAAACTATTGCATATATTTTGAATGTGTCGATTTTTTTAGGCAAAAATTAGGATTAGGCGGAAATTGACGATGATATGAGTTCAAAAAAGTAAACTTGATACATATATGTATGATAAATAGATTAAACAATCCTATGAAAGATATTTTGTTCATTTTTAAAACTCATATTTTAGTTATTCTGAACAGATTTAGATTAAAGAAATTATCCTGTTTGTACACATATATTTCTTGATATTTTGAATATTACATGTGTTCTTTATTAAAAGTTCTCTTCTATCTGATTAGTATGACTCAATATATATTTACTCAATTCTAATTAGTTATAAACTAGATATAAACTGCCTTAACAAACTGACTTATGGTTTTTAAATTGTTTAAATTCAATAAATATTATTAAATTATTAAATATTCATTATTATTATATTATTATATTTCAATATTTTCAATATTATATCAGTTAATGTGAAAATATTGAAATCCAAATGAAGTCAAGACACATGACAAAACGTTAAGGATACCTTTAAGAAAAGGGTATTTCTGCGGTTCACCTTCAACTTTCTTGCTATGTATGATTTCTTTAGCAGTCCCAATTTTTGGCAAGCATTATAAAAATGATTGTCAGCTGTATTTAGAGACCACGATGACAATAGAACACACAGACTTGGACAGAGCACAAATCGGTCTATCGACATGTAGCCAACATTAATTGTGTCTATGGAGGCAACTTTATGGCACACGATGGCATTGAAAGCTCCCAACAGAGATTCCAAATTCCATGCGGTTTCTTTTGTCCGTTTTTCTTTTAGAGAGAGAGAGAGAGAGGGAAAATGTGTGTGCATAAACAAAAAAGATGCAGGCAGCAACAACTACAACTACTACAACAATAACTAAATATAAATAATTTTTTATAATGCACATTCATCTGCTGCAAACCCCTTTCCCCTCCCCCACGCCTTGCTCCGCACAAACCGCTGATGCTGCTGCTGCAATTTTACAACAAAAACACTTTTTGTGGCGCATTTTCTGCGTCTGAATTTTCCATTTTTGCCATTTTCATGATATTTTTACAAGTGGGCGGCCAGGGGTCGCTTGCTATTGTGCGGGGGGTAGATGAAGGGGGGTAGGGGTTGGCCAAACGACTAGCACATGTTTAGTTTACTTTGCAGTTTCGCTTGCGTTGCATTCACACTCGTTTCCCATATCCCCCTCACGTGCCACCTCTCCCCCTCTAGGCACGCCGCTCCTGCGGATCCTCATTCTCGCATGCTGCATGTAGCCGGCGTAATATTAATTTTACACTTGGCCTTTAGTTTTTGCCTTTGTTGTTGTTGCTGTTGGGTGTACAAAAAAGTAGACGAGCTGCTCAGGCTTCTGCTGCTCTCTTTGTTGCTGCTCTGACAAGCCAATTAATTTAGCTTCTTAAAAATATCACTAGCTAAATTAAATAAATATGCTAAGCGCATTACACAATATACAATTTGTTGCTGTTTCTGTTCTTGTTGTTGTTGGTTTTACTTGCGCAGCGCACAAATTTCCTGTACCATCAATTATGCATAAGTATTGTAGATATTGTAGATATTTTAGAAACCCCCTCTTCCCCTCCTGCACCCGCTCCCCCTCGTTGCCGTGCTGACGTTTTGGGTTTTTAATAATATTTACTTAAAAGCACAAACAATTGGCCAAAAATGCGGCAACGGCAGTTGCAAATGTGCAACAAAAAAAAAACAAAAAAAATACATTAAAGAAAATAAAAACGAAAAAATATAGAAAAATGAATGGCTAAATTTGAAAACTACGCAAATCAAAGTGCGGCAATGGTTGTGAGGGGGAGGTGAGAGGATGATTTGAGGGAGCTCAGTAATCAGAGAACTTTTCAAATTCATTGGAAAAATGAACAAAAAAATAAAATATTTTCTTGGCTAGCGAAAAAATGCAATTGAAATGTTTACTTAAATTTATTGTTAAATAGAGAAAACGGGCAAGCAGTTGGAAAACAACTAAACAAATCAACGCTGAAAACAGCTAAAAACATAAACCAAAAATTAATGAAATTAGAAAACGAATGAATGTTGAAGTACAACATCGAAATGGCCTAAAAAAAATGACAGAAATATAAAATAAATTTAAAATAATAAATTAATAGTAAGAATATAATTTTCAGTACCACAAATTTCGTTTTCTGTAATTAAAAAGTATCTTTTTGTGTTTTTTACAATTTTTGAACCACAATTTCAATATAATATAAAAAATATAACATAATAATTTTGAACGAACATTTTTTACATTTTTCACTTTATTGATTCAAAATTATGCGTGGAATTTACAATTTAAACGAAATGATTTAAACTGTTTTCAATATTGAATTGTTTTATATTTATTTAATACAATATTTTATCAAAATCAACAATATACTGTATTTTATACAGTAAAGAAGTTTAATATTTTGTAACTCATAAATCCTTTTTAAAAATTTAAAAATTTTGAATTAAATTTTAAATACTTCCTTGTAGTCCTAATCTTGTAAAATATTTTTATATTCTGTAAGACTGTCTTTTGTTTAAATTCTTAATCAATTTCCATGATGATACAAAATTGTATTCCATTGAAATAATTGTTTTAAATTAAAAATAATTTGCATTCAATTAGTGCATTCATTAATATTTATTTGATAGTCCTATATCAAAAGTAAATTGGTATAACTTTTATATTGATGTTTATATCTTTTAATCTTTTATTTATGTTTATTTATCTTTTTACTTTATATATTAGTTTCGTTTTATGATTTTTCAAATAGTTTTTAGATTTTCTGAATACTTCCTTATGATGATTCAAAATCGAAATTCCCAATTTCGAAATTAAACAATCATTTCGATATTTGCAGTGAATTCTATTAGATTTCTTGCGTTTGTTTGGCAAATTCTATTTTAGTTCCGCGATTGCTTTGTCAGACTTTTTGTAGAACAATCCTATATATTTGTAAAGTATATATTATATAAATACGTTAACAACAGCAATTCGCTAACAATATCTTTACAATATATCATGGCTTGAAGTGTTTCTGTATAAACGTTACCAACGGAGACTGTGCAGCTGTTCAAGTGCACCTCTCTCTCTCTCTTTCTCACTCGCTGTCCCTTTTTGGCTGTATACTCTGTGCTGCACTGATCCTGGCAGTGCAGACAATTATGTTAAATCCTTTTGCTTTTTATTATTAAGCGCGAATTTCGCGAACACAAATGCACAAACACGCTCGGTCCGGTCCTGCGCCTTTCCATCCCAGCGCTAATCCACTTGGCTGATTAACTTTAATCCACCAAGGGAAAAACTGAGCACACTAATCTGCATAGCTTAAGCCCGGATCAACTTAATCCACCTCCTCGTTCGCGAATCTGCCTAATCCATCTCGTCTTTATGTTCCCCGCTAATCCAGTTTGAATGGATCAAGACTCGCGACATTCCGCGACCCCGATACCTGACTTTCCTCACCTTTTTTCCCACCTAATCCCTTAGCGCGCGTGCTACCTCGCGGCCGCACACGCATTTCTCGTCTACCTGATCTACTTCGAATATAAGCAAGGGACGCTGTCAATTTCTAAGCCAGTCACAAGTTTGTTTGTCCAGCGAGCAGACGTAGCAACAGCAGAAATTGTAGAGCATCGTTCCGTCTATTTTCTGGAATATCGAACATACAAAAAAAGTGAAAGATCTCTTTCTATATAAATATAGATCCTCAGCAATCGCATAAATTGGAATATTTTACATCGAACACACACATTTAGAGATTACCAGGAGCAGTGCTAGGTGAGCAGCGTAACCCACATCCCCTCATCCCCTTGCGGCCATTTTGTGCCGAGTGATAAACTCACTCAATGTGCCACCACCCTCCCCTGCCCAGGGGGATGGCGCTGAGCCACTGTTAGGGGTGGCAAAAATAAAAATAAAAGCAAAGCGAAAAAAAGAAAACAACTGCAAAAAAAAGGGAAAACAGAAAGCATAAAAAAACTCGACGCAGGCGCAAAGAAACCAAACTCATCACGACTTTCTTCTCTTCTCCTCTCTCTTTATAGCAGCCGCACCATGCAGAACTGGGAGACGAGCACCGCGGCGCCCAACTATGAGCAGCACAATGCCTGGTACAGCAGCATGTTCGCAGCAAACATAAAGCAGGAACCGATTTCGCATCACCATCAGCAACATCACAACAGCAACAGCAACAGCAACAGCGGCGCCAGCAGTCCGCGTCAATCGCCGCTGCCATCGCCCAACTCCCTGCCCAGCACCCAACTGGAGCAGTACCTCAAGCAACACCATCAGCAGCAGCAGCAACAGCAGCCCATGGATACGCTGTGTGCAGCAGCAATGACTCCCTCGCCCAGCAACAACGATCAGAACAGTCTGCAGCACTTCGATACGACACTGCAGCAGCAATTGTTGCAGCAGCAGCAGTACCAGCAACACTTTCAGGCAGCACAACAGCAGCAGCAGCAGCAACAACATCATCATCTCACTTTGGGTGGCTTTAACCCATTGACGCCGCCAGGATTGCCCAATCCCATGCAGCATTTCTATCCAGGCAACATGCGTCCCAGCCCACAGCCAACACCAGTGGCAGCAGCACCTGCAGCCGCAGCAGCAACAGCAGCAACAACAACACCTAATGCTGTTGCTGTTGCACAAGCGGGCGACAAGTTGCAAGCACTGACACCGCCCATGGATGTGACACCGCCCAAATCGCCAGCGAAATCGCAACAATCCAGCGCCGAATTGCCTGAGAAGGATCACGATCTGATGTCCAACTCCAGTGAGGACATGAAGTACTTGGCAGAGTCCGAAGATGACGACACCAACATACGCATGCCCATCTACAATTCCCATGGCAAGATGAAGAACTACAAGTGCAAGACATGCGGCGTTGTGGCCATCACCAAGGTGGATTTCTGGGCACACACACGCACCCACATGAAGCCCGATAAGATACTGCAGTGCGCCAAGTGTCCATTTGTGACGGAGTTCAAGCATCATCTGGAGTACCACATCCGCAAGCATAAGAACCAGAAACCCTTCCAGTGCGACAAGTGCAGCTACACGTGTGTCAACAAATCGATGCTCAACTCGCATCGCAAGTCGCACAGCTCCGTGTATCAGTATCGTTGTGCCGACTGTGATTATGCCACCAAATACTGCCACAGCTTCAAGCTGCATCTGCGCAAGTACGGACACAAGCCCGGCATGGTGCTGGACGAGGATGGCACACCGAATCCATCGCTGGTCATTGATGTCTATGGCACACGACGTGGCCCCAAGAGCAAATCCATTTCAGGCAGCAGCTCGAGCAGTGGAACAGGTGCTGCAAGTGGCTCCAGCAAGCGCAGCATGGCCGCAGCAGCAGCAGCAGCTCAGCAACAACAGCAGCAACCACAGCAACAGCCACCTGTGCTGCCAGCAACGTCTCAATTGTCCGCTGCCCTGCAAGGATTCCCCTTGCCAAGCAATGCTGTCGCCGCCGCCGCAGCCGCACAATCCTCGCCAGTTGCAGCACTGCCCACTGTGGCAGCTGTTTCGCCGCCATCGCCAGCCAAGAGCGTGGCCAGTGCCGAGCAGGCGCCCAGCTTGCCCAGCGCTCTGCTGCCTCCGCTGGCCAGTCTGCTGCAACAGAATCGCAACATGGCCTTCTTCCCCTACTGGAATCTCAATCTGCAAATGCTGGCAGCACAGCAACAGGCAGCAGTCTTGGCACAGTTGTCGCCTCGCATGCATGACCAATTGCAACAACAACAGCAGCAGCAACAGCAACATCAGCAGCAACTGCAATTGGATGAGGAAGAGGAGGACGAGGAAGAGGAACACGAAGATGACTTTGAGCGCAAATCAATTGACTCGGCCATGGATCTATCGCAGGGCACACCCATCAAGGAGGAGCAGCAGCAGCAGCAACAGTCACAGCAACAGCAACAGCAACCGCACAGCAGCAACATGGCAATGAATCTGAAGCTCAAGGACGATGACACGCCGCTGATCAGCAGCAGCAGCGCCTCACGACGCAAGGGACGCGTGCTCAAGCTGGACACATTGCTGCAGCTCAAGTCGGCTGCGATGTCAACACCTGAACAGCAACTCAAGCAGCTGCCCACTGCCTCCTCACCCATTGCCGGCTCTAGTGCCAACAAGCAGTTGACCTATGAACCTTGCTCGGGCACCAGCTCTGCGGATGAATCGATGGAAACGAGCCATGTGCCACAGGCCAATACCAGTGCCAGCTCGACTGCATCCAGTTCGGGCAACAGCTCCAATGCCAGCAGCAACAGCAATGCGGCACCACCTGCCACAGTGTCCGCTACCTCCGCTGCCTCTGCCTCTGCCTCTGCTTCCGCCTCCGTATCCAGCTCATCCTCCAGCACAGGCAACAACACTGGCAGCAGCAGCGGCAGCAGCAGCAGTGCACCGGCCATCTATGAGTGCAAGTATTGTGATATCTACTTCAAGGACGCCGTTCTCTATACCATCCACATGGGCTACCACAGCTGCGACGATGTCTTCAAGTGCAACATGTGCGGCGAGAAGTGCGACGGACCCGTCGGCCTCTTCGTTCACATGGCCCGCAACGCGCACTCCTAAGCGACGACGGGGGCAGCCCCGCACAACACATTGTTATTATTATATTAACCTATTTCGTTGTCCAGAATTGTATATACACGTAATATTAGTTCGATATATTGTTGTCAAGAATTGTAAATAAGCCAAAAACGCACAAAAAACACTTACCAACTAACTAACTCTAGTCCTAAGTATCCCCCCAACCCACTCTAACTGTAACTAGCTAACTCTATCTCATTAAATCTATCTATCTATCTATCAACCTATGTAGCAATCTCTCGCTCTCGTAGCTCTAGTTTATATCTCTCAACTGGAGTCGATACATAGAAACCCTGAAAAGGTTTTAAAATCCTAACTATCCCAAGTTAAAGTTAACTCTTAAGTAACTCTTAAGTCAAGTCAGCAAAGAGTCCAAAGTCAAATTACAAAGAAACAATTTAGTGTATTATTTTATTTTTTATAAAAATAAATGTTTAGTCATAAAAAAAACAAAACAAATCATCTCAGCGCTTTTCCTTTGGGTACTTCAGTATTTTGTTAGTCTAATCAATCTCAATCTCAAACTTAAGTTAAGCATAAAACGAATACGAAATAAAAAACAAACATTATTTAAATACAAATTTTAATTTTTTTAATATTTTTATTTTTTGATCTTTTGGCAAAATGACAATATTTTTGATAACGATCGAAAGCAAGTACAAATCTAGAGATTTTATACCCAATATCTTTTTTAGATCCTACAGTTTTTAATGAATTGTACAAAGAAATACTCATTTAGTAAATATCTTACACGCAATCTGAGCAAATGGATCAAAATTATCTAGTTTCTAGTTAAGTGAATGTCGAGAATATATATATAGTGCATATATCTCGATTCTTTTTACAAACCCAGTGTATAGATCGTAGAAAACTAAGTTTCCCAAATGTTTTTATGTATTAAAAATAAAGAACCACATACAGATGTCGAAATTATATGATCTTTTATCTGCATAACTATTTATTGAAGCCTTCAGATCGTTACAACTGTCGAAAAATGATTTATTGACTTTAGGATATGGAAAAACTGTTTCGTCATCCACTAAATGCTTGCGTTATTAAATGAAAATGCTGTGCGGGCGAGCCAAACAAATTGGCCTTGAAAGAAGATGAGAAAACGGCGATCTTAAGAGTCTGAGACCCTCTCAGGAGTTCCCATTGATCGATTACAGGCATTTTGCGTGAAAACGCACAATTCGCATTGCATATGAGGGGCGAATTGCATAATAATGAGAGAATCATGAGCACGCGCGGGGGGCAACGCCTTGCGGATGACGCAGCAAGAGATCATCGATCGATCGAGGATCACGGCGATGAGGGAAGTTCGAAGACGCATGCGTCGCGTGCGCGCCGAAATGTCGCGTGCTCTTCGTTGAGTGGAAAATGTTTTCCATTTTGGGTACATTAAAAATAGTATTTCCAGCCTCGCTGCGATTGGTTGCCTGCTGCACTCTGAAGTGTGTAGGGGAGTAGTGAAGGAAGAAGTCGGGGCACGGAATATTTCGAATATTTGTTCATTAAACATTTTACAATTTACGTTTTCAATTTCCCTTCCGTTTTTCCTCATTAAAAGCATAATTGATATTTATGGGTATATGGAAATTGCGGGAGGGACTCCACGCAATAACGTTGATTGGAAACTGATGTATACATATTTTATGGTGGTCTGTGAGTTAGTCTTAACAGCAGATCTTATCTCAAATAAGATTTTGCATATCCCTTTAGGCGATTGCATCGCAACTGCATCTGAGCTAATAACCCAATGAACTTCTTCTTCTTCTTCATTGGCTTGTGGCAGACACAAGCGAGCCAAGAAGATAACTATCTCTCTGTGCCACACAGGACCCTCGACCTAACCTCATTGTGCTGTCGGTCAAATTCGCTGTCTCTTATCTCGGCTTGTGGTCTTGTTGCATCCTTGCGCCTTTTGTTCAAGGATCGCAGACAAAAAACTCACTGCACACAAAGGAAATCTTTGTTAAGTGGAACTAGCCGGGGTCACTCCGAACTCCGAAGGGGATGTCCATCGGCTGCCCAAATAGTAGTTGACTGACTGACTGACTGACCATTTGAAAGGTGTAATTTGGGTTTCTGTTTTTTTTTTTTGTATTCTTTCCTTTTCCTTCCTCATTTCCCTTCTCGAGCAGCTGTTGCTCATTTTGCACCTTTTGCAATAGAATAAAAATAACATCTCTAGGATTTCTCTTACACTAATTGAAGATCTTTGCATTATTTCTATAAGGTGGCACACGAGACTGGCACACTTTTTCATTTGTTGCTTATAGGTTTATGAAATTAGCTATGTTTCGAGTTCCTGATAAAGAAAAATAGTTTTATATTCATTTAGAAATCAGTAAACCTTGTATAAACCATAGTATGCTTCACAGGTATGCTCCACAGGTATGCTTCACAAATTTACGAACATTTTCGAATTCTTTTAATTATAACTTGGAAAAAAACAACGCATTTCGTATTGAAATGCATTTTTTGTTTTCAGAACAATAAAGCAACTCAAACCTTATGTTTTAATCTATTTTCAAGTGCTTTCATATCATTACTGCATAACTAAAGAATTCACAGATATTATACAGTTTATTTCATAATATCCTTCTTCATCTATGGAATTTAGATTGAGTATTAAAGTGATTAGATAAGGTTTATTAAATTTATTCTTGAGTGATAGTGTTTATAAAGACGGCCATATAGTAATTAAAACTTAAACTTATGTGCTGAATCAATATCCGCAATGTAGTTGCCCCCTTCCCTGCCTCCCCCACACCCCTTATCACATTGAATGCATCCATTTTGTAGCTGTTACCCTTCATATATGTATGTATATACTTTCGCCGTCTGGCTTATCCCACAATCTACATAAGAACCGCAGCCGGAGTGCACAATGGGTAAACATGAAAGTATTATTAATGCCCACGGAAAAAATCTCCCACAGGGCTGAACATAAAATAGGTATTTACTGCGAGAGAACCACCCCCAGAAGCAACAACAACAACAACTGAAATGACGACAACAATAAAGGCTAAAAAAAAATCGGCAGGGCGCACGCCATATTGTATTTGGGCATGGGTTGGAGTCGGAGTCGCAGTTGGACTGGTGTGGTGCGCTGTGGTGCCTCGACTGGGATGTGGGTAGCCATTTTTAGACGCGACAGACGTACTAAAAATAAGCCCTGTAACAGTTGCAGCATAAGTCGAGGGAGTTGGTTCGAGGAAAGTGTTACAAGGTTTTTCACTATGCCAAAACTGCGTGGGTTACCAAGGGAAAACAGACGGGAGACGATGGGATTAGCCAGTGTACTCGTATGTGTGTGTGTGCGTGTGTATGGGTAACCTGTATGGTTGATTAACACACACGCAAGGGTGCAGCAGTGTCCTGTGCAAACGATACTCTCATCCATCCTTCGCTGACCATGGTCCATGATTAGCAACACACCCCCTCTTAGATCTGACCACGGGCCCTTATCAAACAGCCGTTGCCGCTGCCCGCTGTCCGTTACCCGATGAGCTGTTGATTGCCTTCGCCATTTCTAGGAGATGGCGCCCACATACAGATCCGCGCGCACAGCACGAGCAGCTCGAAAATTGTTCGCCGGCATCTGTGGCCAATTATGGAGTCGTTTTGATCCTGTGTGAGCGTGACGTCATGTGCTATCGCCACCTTTCTTACACACACACACACTGAAGGATTTACTGAATAGCCGATAATTTATTTCTGTAAACAGTTTTCACTGGAATTGCGCACGCTCTGCCAGCTGACCGAGGTGCCGCCGTCGCGTTGATCCGTTGATGGTATTCTTTATGTGCAAAGTGGAACGAATCTTTAAGTGGCGCTGCTAACAAGCCTGGTTGAGGATATTCGTTGCAGTGGTCCTTCTGCCCGACCTGATGATTGTTTTGGCAGAGGCTAAGTTATGAGTTGGCTGAGGGTATAAAGTACTATATTAAAATCATATTTCGTATTCTTTATTGAGACCTGTTTAACACCTTCAAAAGGCTGTACAGATTTCATAAAGGTGTTAAAGATAATTTACTTTAAAAATGTATTAAAAAATTAATTTTGAATAATACTTAAATCAAAAAAAAATAAAATTCAATTTAAACTAGAACAAAATAAGGAAAAATACATACAAAATATTGGTAAATTTTTAAGATTATAAAATTAATAATAAAAATGTAAGTATTCTCAATTAAATTCATTCTTTAATATCTCTTTTCACACCTGTAACATACTAAATTTAACTGAATTTAATGCTCTTAAATTAAAACCAAATCTATTATTTATATTCTTATAGTTAATTTTAATATATAATTTAATTATTATAAATTATGAATTATTTATACAAAATAATTTTTTATATATTAGAGTCCAGGGCATTTAGATTACATTAAATAAATAAATATATATCATAACGAAAGTTGATTCTAACTTTAAAATGTACTTATTTTTCATTTGTTACCCGCTTTGTAATGCCCAACTGCTGCAAAACGAACATGCCATCTATTCAAATTGAAAAGCAATTTAATTGCAAAGCCAAAACGAATTGCGACACATTCGATGATAAATGATAAACGATACATAAATATGCAAAACTGTAAAGAATCGCCAAATCAAGTGTGGAGGCCGAGTCGATGAGGGCTGCCAATGCTGCCAGGCAACTGCAACTTGGGGCCCACTAACCCACAGACATGATCCACGTAACAGCACTCGGCAGTGTTTACAGTTCCACAATGTCCACTCAAATGTAAATGCGAGAGGGAGGGAGTAGGAGTAGTGGCAGAGCATTGCCTACATGGACCGTTGAGAGATAGAAAAAAAACATCTGCCCCTGATGGCACTTTAGTTAACGAAAAATAACAATGGTTAAAAATATATACATATACACAAATACACATATATACACATAGACAGCAACGGAACAAAAAAATCTCATTGTTGTTGTTGTTGTTGTTTCTGCCGACTGGCTGTGCCATCGATAATGTCCAGCATCCGTTATGGAGAAAAAGGAAGTCGAAATAAACGACAGCAGCGTGTGCCTGGTGCCGGGTCTGTCCGTCTGTCTGTCCGCCAGTCTGTGTGTGCGTGTGTGGGGGTTGCACACGCGTCCTACTAGCACGCGGTCTCTACTATTTGCACTGGACAGACAGACCATCCACAGTCCTGGACAGTCCTCGCTTTGGTTGCCTTTGCTTTGCTGCTTCGTTTGGACAGTTTGCTACATTTGCCGCGCACAAACAATAAAAATTGTGTGGGTTACTCGATTGATTTCGCTCTTCCCTCCACTCCCCCTTTCACTCAACACTCTTCTGTTGTCTCCTTTTTTCTTGTCCAGCAGCCTTTCTTGATGTTTGCCCTGACCCAGCACTGTCGCAGATGTCCAGCGAGTCAACAGCGTAATCGTAGAAGCCTGGGACAGATTTGAAGTGAAAGAGTGCAGAAAGTGGAATACTTTGAGGCTCTTGAGAGTTCTTTACGCATGGTGTAGCCCAGTTTGCTGGGTAGACTAGCTATATAGATAGATATAGATGTATATTATTTACTTATATGAGTACATTTCTTTCTATGCAGAAGGAATGAAAAAAGAGAAGAGAAATTGGTCTAGTTGTGAGTTCTCTTTAGGATCCTTTCTAGTTGTATGTACAGATATCTACTTATTTAAGATCGTATTTATATTTACATATGTTTATAGCGAAAGAGTCAATGTCTTAAGCCATTTAACAGTTCCATTAGTTAGGATATTGTTCATATGCTCATATAGCCATGTATATACATACATATTATTCACGTATTTATCACTTTCTTCTATAGCGAATGTGTAAGGAAAGACAGAAATACTTGAGCTAAGTTACGATTCTTTAAGTTGGGAATGAAAAGTCACTTTTCTAGCCAGACTAACCACACACAATGTTATCCATTTCTATGCGACTAAACCTAATTCCATAAATAAGATAATTTTCATGTCTTGCTTATATACGATCAGTTCCATCTCCTTATATGATCATTTCCATTTCCGCTTTCTACCCTTAGCTAAAAAAACCTCACTGAACCAATCAAAATGTTTGCGCAACAAGCTAAAAAGTCAAAGAACGCCTATTACCGCATCGTATGCCTACAATTTAACGCCAAAAAACGAGATAACAACCAATAAAAATATCGGAAATGGAAATAAAAACGTGAAGGGAGGTAGAAAAAAACGCACAAAAAACAACCCAAAAAGGAAGATGGAAATTGATTCCCAAATGTGCACAAAAATGTGCCAAAATACCCTGGAAATGGGGAGGGTATGCAATGCATAAACCACCCCTCAGGGGAGGGTTGCAAGACCATGTTGAATGAATCGATATTTTTTCTAGTTTTTGTAGTTTTTCTGTTTCTTTTTTCTGGTTATTTTTTTGTGGCATGTGAATAAAAAACAGGTAGTTTCCTTTGTTGTTGTTCATTGTTATTGTTGCTGCTCCTTCTTCTTCTTGTTCTTGCATTCTTCAGTAATAGATACTTTTTTAGGCTGCAGTGTGTGTGTGTGCGTGGGTCGACTTATTGGTCTTTGTGTCAGCTGGAAGAACGTAGTGTAATGTGAGCAATTAGAGCCACGTATCATTATCTTACAGGTGTTAAACGACACCATATATAGACCGAGGTACTGCTGCAGATCTTTGAGATGTGCAAAAGTTGTCATTGCAACTCAAATATCATGATATAAGGGGCGGATATGCGTGTTGGATTTCCGTTAGCTGTCAGAGAGATGTTTTGCTCCTAAACTGCTCCTCACTTTCACTACGAATATCCCAGCTGGCTGCAAGCCTTTCTCCGTGGTAGGCAGGGGGTAGGGGTGCAGGTGACATTCAGCGCATCCATCAAAGTGAAGTGCATTCATTATGCTCAGCATTTCGCCTGGTTATTGATTCAATTGTCTGGGGTTAAGCACATTTTCCAGCTGGTCACCAATTCGACTGAATTTGTGGACCGCAAACGTAAAGGGGCTGCCACACAATCACACACACATACACTCACAAACATGAACTCAGATATAATTTCCATGCGGCACATGCAGTTGCAGTTTCTGCCACATCAGCGAGGCGCAACGAAATCATTTCTGTGCACATTTTGCGTAGCGCAGCGTTAAACCCGCAAATAAAGGTGTCGCTTTTTGGTGTCCTTTTAACCCTTTTTCGGGCAGCTGCTGCAAAACGCAGATTACAGTCAGCAGAGAGTCACGACATTGATTAAGTCTGGCAAGTCACTCCATGTGCGAATACTATGCAACTCAAGAGGGGGTGTTCACTTTCCTTATTCCCCCCTCTTGTTACTATTTTCTGCGGGGGAAGGCAAACAATATATCAATTAGAAAATGTGTCAATCACGGAAACTGAAAGATTAATAAATAGTATTGAAAATCTCTGGGAATGTGGATTAGGATTAGGATTCCGAATTTTTATTTATATTATCATATATATTATATGTTGAATACTTTTGTATGACGCTTTTTGATGCTTATACGTACATATGTTATGTATATGAATTGAATAATGAATTAAAATCTGTGAACAACTAGTTTAAAAAGTCTTAAAATGGAAGATACCTTTAGAAAAGAGTAAAAGTTTCCAAAAACATACAGTACAATAAAGAATAATAATATAATATAATAATACTATACAATTATTATAATAGTAATAAGCAAAACATTAACTTTAAATAACAGAAAGTTGATGTTAAATGGAATATTAATATACAAAAATCTCTTAAGAATTAAAATATAATATTCTAAAAGTAAATAAATTAATTGTAAATCCAATATGAATTTGATTAAGGACTCTTGTTGCTTTTGATAGAGCTAATTCCATATTTTAAGTTATTAAACAAACAAAATGTATAATATTTATTCGATCTACGAATTTCTTTAACAGAAATACCAAATGATTCATAGAGAGTAAATAAAGTTTATCGATTTCTTCATAGTTTCTTTTTACAGCGATATGTTTTGCTTTCTTTTCTTTAGAAAGGGGTTTCATTAATTAAGAATACGTTACTTATACAGTATTAATAGTAGTACATATCATAATTCCCTTTCTCCGAGACTCTTAAAGCGACGCCATTTTCTTTAAGTGCGATGCAAAGTCAACCCTCAAGTAAGTCTCATTTTTTCACCCACACATCATTAGAGACTGTTATTTATAAAAGTGTCGCACACACACATATTCCACTTCAATGCACCCCCCGCCCTTGAGCACTTTCCCCCTTTGGGACCACTTCACACACACTTCACGCCGCCGTTGTGGCGGGGAGGGGAAGAAGACGAGTAAACTCCACATTAACGGCGCACAATAAAAACAAAATGACACGAGCCCGACGAGTGCCCCGAAAAGAGTTTAAATTATCTTCATTTATTTATAGACAAACCCCGAAAATACACGGTCGAGGGCCAATCAACGCGCGGGGATTACGTTGTCTTTCTACGCGTGGCACCACAAGATCCGCCGGCATTGAACTTGAAAACGTGCCCAACAAAACGACAACAACAACATCTTAGACTACTCTTTCGCCCCCTTCCCCGCTACCCTTTCAACACATTGGGCAATCAAAGGAAACCCTTCGTCTTCGTTATTAATAGCCTAATCCGGCAAAGGGAACCCTTCCCTTTCACTTCTCCTTCCCTTTTCCCCTGTCATCCTTTCCGACTTGTTGCATCATTGTTGCACTGCAGTTACCCTCGTCCCATCGAGAGTTCACTCAAATTAACCACCAATAAAAAGGCAGCACTTCATAAAAAAAGAACAATACAAACAAAAAACAACAAAAACAACTTCCGTTTTTTGCCCTCTTCCCTGTCCATTGTTCGATGTCGATTACCCTGCTTGTTGCATATACGAGTATGTTGTGCCCTTCCCCTCGCTACGCTTCGCTTTCCGCTTTTTTAAATGATGTTGTAATCGAGGCGGCACGTGAGCAGCCCCTAATGCGATTGTTAGCGCCACTTATCGCGCTCACTTTTTATAGGGTGTGTTTTTTTTTATCAGAGGGGCGCACAAAAAAAAATGAAAGTGACATGGTAATTGCTGTTTGCATCACATTTCATATGAGGTCACATTAAGTGATTAACCTCGCGTGTGGAGTGCTTTTTTTTGAGTGCCTATGTGTGAGAGGGGTGTTGGAACTGGGCGTGGTTTGATAGAGAGATCATTTTTATGGAGGTAGAGGGTTGGGTGGTTGACAAGAAGAAATAAGAGAAAAACACTCAATGTGGCTTGTTGATGAAAAGAGAATGATGGTTAGGAAATGGAGTCGAAGAGTTGAGTCTAAGTTGGACAGTATTTTTAATGTTTTTTAACACACTTTTAAAGAATATTTTAATGCCTTCTATATTATTATACAAAGAATTAGATAAAAGTTTTTGAACATAATGATGATAATTTTAACACGATTATTACTGCATTTTTTTAAGAAAGATAAAATAAATGTTTCTCCATTTTACACTGTATTCTTTTACGAAGAGTTTGGATATATTTTAATATTTCTTACAAGCATTTTATAGAATATTTTCAATGGGATACAATATAAGTAATGCTCTTTTCTATATCAAATCCTTTATCTTAATGAATATTGATTTTTAAGTAACCGTGATTGTTTCATACACTAAAGAAGTATTTATTTATTTCCACTGAGTTCCTGATAATATTATTT
Organism: Zaprionus davidi; assembly: GCA_018903715.1. Classification (NCBI taxonomy): domain Eukaryota; kingdom Metazoa; phylum Arthropoda; class Insecta; order Diptera; family Drosophilidae; genus Zaprionus; species Zaprionus davidi. Next base: position 9,483,826 of record JAEIGL010000003.1, read on the forward strand.
TAATACAATATATTTTTTTCTGTTTCCTATATTTTTAAATCGTTATAATCCAAATGCTAAAACTGAAATTCCAATTTCAGTTACAACTTGAGCTAATTCAGATTTTGAGTTTCGAATATACTCAAAATCGAATTCCATGTTGATCCTTGTAGCATCTGCTGCTGCTTCTGCTGCTCGTGCTCGTGCTGCGAGTGCATAATGAAGTCATCACATAATGCCGTCGCCGATCGTATGGCTCGGCTGATCAGGCGACACAGAGCAACAACAAATTGCCGCCCCTGAAGAACGAACAATGAATCGAGCAAGATTCGGGTGTATGCACAAATTCAAATGTCATTGGAATAACGGACGCCAGCACAATGACGCTGCCAAATGGACGGGCACGCAGCCAGGTAGAGTAGGAGTGGAGGGAGTACCAGCAGGAGTAGCGGGAGTAGCAGTTGAGCCTGCATCTCATTTCGGGGCAAATCTGTTGGCTGCTGTCGTCGTGAATATACGATTTGAATGTGGCAGCGCGCCAATATCCTGGCACAGGATACGACATACATATTGTTATTATTTCTATGTTTCATCCGGTTTCATGTGCCGTGTGGACTAGAAAAACAAGAAGAATGAGATACACTGCGAATGGAGGTGGAAGTGGAAGAAAGAAACCGAAACCGACAGCGACTGCGTCCTGGCTGAGTCAGCTAGCGGTCTCGAGGTCCTTTTCAGTTGAAAACCACAACATAAGCCAACTGCCGATGTGACCCTGATGGACGCTGACAGTGTTCCCCAGATAAGCGTGACATTTTTGTATTGCCCGGACTCATTCATGGATTGAATGATCTCCGATCTAGTGTCCGATCTGTGAGCACGCCAATCACACACTGACGGGATTAGTCGAAAGTGAAGTTTTTTATCTGCTGCTGCTGTCCTTGCTCTCCCTCTAATTGGTCCGATCGTGACTCAGCTCATTCTTTCACAAAAAAAGAATCGCAAGCCAAATGGCCATGAAATCGCAATCCCCCATTCCTGATGAAGCACGATATCTCTGCAGACATTATGATAATCCTCAGTTATATTATGAGCGTGCGATTGGCGTTAAATTGGAGCTGACAAGAAGAGTCTATCAAGAAGAATGAGGAAATCCCCTGCAAGGTTCTTCTATGGTATACTGTAACCTGCATACGTATAATCTTCAGCTTATAATATAATCGTGCGATTGGCGTTAAATCGGCGCTGACATCGGTTCATCAAGATGTTCTTATAAGGAAACAACTGAAGACAAAACTCTGCGTCACTACCTTCTACTGTACCCTATGTTATATATACTACAATACCTCATATACATATACTTCTACTCCACTACATAATGTACTCGACAGAACACACACAGCTCCGCTACAAATTTTCATGGCTGTGAAATTACGAAAAACTACTGGAAATTAGTGCATAACTCCATAAGTCTCTAGGTTCAGACAGATGTCAGGCTCCCCGACTCCGACCTCGACCTCGACCTCGACTTAACCCCGCGCTCATTTGAATGTCTCTTCTCAAGAAACAACACAAACAAATCCCCTAAGGAGCAGGCATAAGAAAATCATTTGTAACCCAAGCGAACTCGAAGTAGAGACAGAAGCAGGGCCAGGCAGCGGGGCAGGGGTCACGCAAGGATCTTAAGCAGTGGCAGCAGCCAAATGCCAGCGAGGGTCGCGCGACTTTGGCGCGCAAGAATCATTCTCAGTGTGTGTTTCCGCTTCGGGTCGAGGGTCCCATAATAGTCACATTTCCTTCGAGCCTAGCGTAAACATTTAATGGGAGCGTGTGCGGCGCACGCGCAACATTGCCTCACCCCGAACGCAGATCCCAGATCCTTCTTATAACCTTTCACCTCTCTCTCTCCTTCTCTGCGCGATCCTCCCTTGGATGCGCGTGGCGTCTTTGTTTGATTTCCTTAAGGATTTGCGTGTTTGCCTCAGCCTCTGTCTCAGTTTTAGTCTTATGATTGATTGCACGCTTTATATGAGTTTTCTATTCAATCTATTTTGACCGTCTTTCGTTTGTCGCGATCACAATCTTGTGGCACTCTCTATAGAGCGTGGCAAACTTTGTTGCCTGCTTCTGTGGTTGACACTTTGGGAAACAGTTCGTGATTAAGCATAATACTTGTGAATGCAGTGGCTTCTAGTAAGCTCAGCTTACGCTTGCAGTGGAAATCAGGGGATTAGGTTAGTTGTGTTTTGTTTAACTTACACTAAACATAGACTGTATCTTCGTTATTTTTTTATATTTAACTTAGAAACGAGTTTACATAATATGTTTATACTAACATTAAATATTTAAATTGATATCTTGAATAGTGTTTTTGTTTTCATTAAGTTTTTGCTTGAAGAAAATGAAATATAGAAATATAAATGTTGTAAAATAATACATTCCTGGTAGGAAATTAATAATAAAACAATATAGAAAGGCAACCTTTGGCTTGTCAAAGGTTTTCTACCTATTCAGATTTGCCGTTTTAAGAGATTATTCCTTTATTAATTACTTATATATTAGGTTAGAGGAACTTAGGAAGTATTTTAAATGAAACTAAGTATTCGTTTATTTTATAAAATGTTTGTACCGTCTGATGACTTTGATGAAACTCCCAATTTGATAAAACTTAAGAAGTATATGAAACTATTAAGGTATGATTATTTAAAAACACAATACAGTTTTCCAAGGAGCAGTCTTTATTAATTATTTAGGCTTATCGTTTCTTTTATAATAATTCGATTTTGTAGAATCATAATGTGAATCATATGTGTGAATATAGAAATGGACTCAAGTGATTACTGTGCTGGAAATATCATACAGAATATAAATAATCCGCCAATATTTTCTATGGCAGTTATAAGATATATATTTATATTTATTTAGCACCGATCTGACCCGTTTCGACCTTTTTACAGCATGCAACAACACGAAGCATGTGTGCCAATTTGTAGGATGTGGTTCTTAAAAATGGCTTCACCAAAGGCTTAACCGATTTCAAAGTAAACCAAGCGCTAACTTAAGTGAGCAACGACATGATATTGCAACTAATACATCCTACGAATCGTATACTCCTTAAGCTCCCACACAGTCATGTGGCACATTTAACACCTCCAATCCATAATGAATGAGTTAAGAGCATCAACAAACTAAACATTAACATATCGCGGCACAGACTACTGCGCCAGCAGCAGCCCAGCCCCCTTATGACGCTTGGGCAGAAACGCGAATGACGTGAGAGTTCATGTAAGGGATACGCCCGCATGGCAGCAGCAGGACATGTGTTAATCAAGTGGCAACCTCAGCAGCGCATAAGTCAACTACGGCCTGCAGATGGAAGGAGCTGTAGGAGGTGGGGGAGACGGAGGAGAACACGAACGAGTAGACTGCAGCTGCAGCTCCGTTTCTGATTCCGACACAGGACTAAAAATAGTCGTGGGCAAGGTGCAGAGCTGAGCAAGGAAGAAGTCGATGCTGCTTCCCTTTCCTTTTCTTCCCTTCCCTCTGGGGCGATTTATGTGACAGAATTCTCATGTTTACGCTTAATTTTCATTTAATTTTTATGGGCGCCAAGAAGTGGCGGCTGCTCCTGCTGCAGCCAGGATCTTTGGCAGGATTCTTCCTGGGTAATTTGTGCCATTTGTCTTGTCTTGCGAGGATCCTTTACACGATGTTTGTATTGAGCAAACAAAAAACGTAACATGAGCTAAAAAACCAATAGACAATCGCGAAAAGAAAAGGTGACACTAAATCGGAAGAAACAAATGCGCAATTGTTGCCACATGACAATTGAATGCAATCCGGAAGTGTCCTGCGTGGACAAGATCGATCGTCCATGTGCAAGTCCAACAGAGAGGGAGAGAGAGAAAGCGAGAGCAAGAGAGAGAGGGGGCGGTGGAATGAGAACTAGTGAAAAGTGAGAGTTGAGTGAAATCACGCACAATCAACCCCTGGCGAAGTTGAGTGAGTTGACTTGAGTATCACTCAAGATCGATTGCTCTCTGCAATATGCCTAAGAACCTAGCTAGTTGACCTCTAAGACGACCTCAAGATGTGTCCATCTCTGGGAGAGGGAGGGAAAGAGAGATCTCTGGCGCGCGCGCTCGCTGCTCCTTTTGTGTGTCTTCCGTCGTGCATTGTTTGACCTTTTCTTTTTCTCCTCATCCTTTGGCACCCGCTCGCCTTTGTCCTGCGCTCGCATTCTGATCCCGGCCTGTTGTCAATGCCAAAGGGCATTGCAATAAATGTGATAAAGATTGCTTATTGTCTTTGCTTTTGCAGCGCAATTGCCAAGACTCTCTATGCCATAAATTGCCCCTAGCCGGCTGATCGTCGACCGTTGACCGTTGACCATTGACCGCCGCCGTTGGTGACCCTCCTCGCCTTGGTCTTCGATGCGACATCGACAGCGTTCAGAAATGCATTGAATGATGCCTTAATTGTGGCGCAGGCGCATCGGGAGCAGCTGAAATTTCCAGATTCAATGGAAACGTCTTGTATACCCCGAAATTGTGGGAGTTTAGCGCATGTATTGCTTTGTGGGGGGAACATTTATTTGTGCATTTTTTAACGTCTTACACATGTAATTCCCGTTCACTGGGGTTGGGGAAAAGGTAGTGGGGTCATAAAATATGTTTTCTACTAGAATAGATTCCTGAAAGTTGCAGAGTTAGAAAAACATAAGTAAACTTAAAGTGTCCGAAATGTTCATTATATTTATTCAAATACATTTTAAAATGCCTTAATTTTATATGCTAACAAATATTTTAACATATCAAAATGTATTAATATAAATAACTAAAAAATTTAACGATAAAATTTAAAACGGTGATATTCAAGTGCATATAATATTCAAATTACCGTGTGAACTTCAAACATCAAACTTCAAACAGCAAATTGGCAACACTTTACTATCGATAATTATAAAAGTGATGCCCATACGAATAAATAAATATCGATAATTCATTCTGCTATCGCTATCAGACCTATTATCAGCTGTTCGTGCAGACAAAAATGCGAGACGTTTACGTTTACATATTTAGTTTTTAAACACGTAAAATGAGTCAATACACTAATGTTAAGTATACCACATCCCCAACACCCTCCGTGGTCTCGGGGTATTCGAGTGCCTCTCGATTTCAATCGCCGCTGCCACCGCCCGTTGGATATCGCAAGGATTGTCTCTCGGCCACATCAAAAAGCTACAAATATCTGCGACGCTTATTGAAATTCAATCAAATGGATTTTGAGTTTGCGCTGTGGCAAATGATTTACCTATTTATAGCGCCACAAAAGGTGTATAGAAACTTTAACTACAGGAAACAAACCAAATCTCAGTTTGCACGCGACGATCCCGCTTTTCTGGTGCTCCTTGTCATTTGTTTATGTGGTAAGTGATTCAGGCACTCGATAATTTAACAATAATACCCCATTATCCCATTTACAGTGACATCCTTGGGCTTTGCCTATGTACTGGGCCTGTCCATTTGGCAAAGTATTTCCTTTATATTCTATGTGGTCTTCGTCGACTGTATCTTTGTTGGCATCATAATTGCATCATTCTTTTGGGCAGTTACAAATCGCTACTTACGTACGAATAATCTTGAGCCGGATATCGAGTGGGGATATGCCTTCGATGTACATCTCAATGCATTCTTTCCTCCACTGATGCTGCTGCACTTCATCCAATTGTTCTTCTACAATTGGTTGATTAGCCAGACATGGTTCATATCCCGATTCCTGGGCAATTCATTCTGGCTGATGGGCATGAGCTACTATGTTTACATCACATTCCTCGGCTATAACTGTGAGTTCTGATCTGAAGGAATAATTAGCTAACTACTTGACCAATTATTCCCTCTCTCCCTCTCTGCAGGTATTCCACATCTGAAGAATACACGCCTTATACTCATCGCCCTACCCATTATCTTTCTCCTGTACCTTGTCGTCACTATCATAGGGTGGAATGCGACAATTTCGTTCGTGAACTTCTACAAGTATCGTGTGTATTGAACATCAACGCGTGTGGGTGTAAATTATTCTGCTTTTAGCTTCTAGGCGCTCCCTACAATAATGACTAATGTGTAATACTTCTATATGTATATTCATAAAAGTTTAACTTCCCGTACCAAAAAATGCTTATCTTTCTTTTGGCTTTATTAAACTACAAGTTAATATAACAAATGCTGAACTTGGAAGAGGATTCTAAGCCAGCTGGTTGGGTTTGATGAAGGTACGTTTTCTCTTATTACGCTTACGCTGCAACTCCAGGGTATGCAGTTCGGTGTGCACCTCAGCAAAGATCTCCTTCTGCTCCTCCTCGGGAATTGTCGCACGATATTGCTTCATCAGGTCATATTTCTCCCATGGCTTTTGCACCTTCTCAGCTGACTTGCGATGCTTATCCTTAAGATACTGATCAACGTTTGCCACACCTTGCAGATTTTGACGTTCCCAGCGCTCTAGCCAGGGACGTGGACGCAGCACAACTTTAACATCGTTGACAGGCACAGGTTTGCCTTCCTCCAGAGTTTCAGCTTCCATGTGCTCATCAAATGTGCTATATTCAGGTAGAGCATCACGCAAGTAGAACAAACTATCATCGAGACGCTTCTCCAGACGAAGTACCTCGACTTTCTGTATGGTTGGATCATACAGCTCGTAGACAACCTCAATGCCTTGGTGATCAATCACATTGCGTAGAATGAAACGTGCGCGCAAGCCGCAACGTTCGCGATGTATGCAAATGCCAACAAAGCGACTCGACTTGCCAGCTGCATGTGGATCCGCGCTGGTCACAGCCAGAATGGAGCCCACATAGAACTCGGGTAACTCGATTTGTCGTCGACGATCCAACATGTCCAGACGCTCTAACCTTTCGCGGACTGTATTGCGCCATTGCACCTTGGGATCGGGCAGAAACTCGGGATATACAAAGCGATAATGTGTAGGAACAATGGGCTTGCGGGCTGATGGAGATACTGCATCCTGATGCTTGTGTTGTTGTTGCTGTTGCGGCACAGCCGCTGCTGCTGCCTGCTGTTTCGGCTTAGTCGAAAATGTGACTGAAAGTGTTGAATAATTAGCACGTATTTAACGTAATTCATATAAATACACACCAATCCGGTTGAAGGCACATTGTTGAGCCAATCTATTGCTTAGAATTCTAGCATTAACATTCATTTTAAGTTGAAATAAAATGTTTAGATAATCACCGCTAGAGATGGCTAAAGACTGCGGCTCATGGTCAGCAGTTCGATAGTAATATCGATAACTAACCATTTAGTGTGACCGTTGACTAAAATAATCTAATAAGAACATTTGAGGTATTCCATTTGTAACGGAATAAAAACAAAAATGTTTGCCATCAAATTTAATGTATTGAATATAACTTAATAAATATTAATTACTAATTTACATACTAATACGTTTAAAATAATTACTTTTGTCTTAAGATGTAAGAGAAATACAATTTAAAATACGCTTCCTGGCAGCGTATTTATCAGTCAGTTCATTTAATAGAGAGTATATGCGGCAAGTGGAGTCGCTCCACTCGTACGACTACACGCTTAATAGGTGGCATCTTTATCTCTTTGGTGCCGGATCGCAACTCCAGATGAATCCTGCGTATGTGTCGCTTGAGCGCCTGTCCTTGAGTGAATGCGAACGGACAGTATATGCATTTATAGGGACGCTCGCCGGTATGAGTCCGATTGTGCTGCGTCAATGCGTATCTTCGCAGGAAACCCTTGCCACAGGTCTCACAAAAATGAAGCTTTTGGCAACTATGTAATAATAAAATATAGGATTTACATTTTAAATTGAATATAACAGAAACAGTTTATTATATAATCACGTAACTTACTTTTCGTTACTGATCTCACTGCTTTTGGCAATCTGTAGCGGTTGCTCACTTATAATTGGATCCAATATAGAATGCGCTAATTCGTTGTGATGATTGAAACCAAAACCAAAATCCATATCGTTGAGCTCATAATCAAAGTCCAGCTCCTCGTACGCGACCGGCGGCAGCTTGTGTCGCAGTTCACGTTCCAGGATAGTGAGCGGTTCTTGTTTTACTTTATCCTTCTCACTAAACTTTGTATTTTGCACTTTGTTTGTATTTTGTAGCTTGGTTGTATTTTGTTTTCTGTGCTTTGCGACCTTTGGCACCATTGCTGTTTCGGAAGCTTTTGTCGTTGGACACTTTTTGACTGGAGCTTTCGCAATGGGTTTCCTGGCTACGTTGTCAGGTTGGCCGTGTGGCAACAATGGGGGTATACGAAACTGGGATTGCAGTTTGTGCTCCTTACTGTGTTTACGCTGCATGTGCGTCCTCAACAGATGATTCTGGACAAACGTTAGAGGACAGCTTGTACATTTGAAAGGACGTTCGCCGGTGTGAGTGCGAGTATGTATCGTCAGATCATGACCACGCAGGAAGCCCTTGCCACAGAACTTGCAGAAATACGTCTTCTCCCCCGTGTGGCGTCTGTTTCATAACAAATGGGAATTCACAAATAAAATAAGGATTCAAATTGGTTGCTTGACTTACTTCTCATGCACGCGCATTAGATAAACACGACTAAATCCCTTTTCACAGTATCTGCATTTGTGGGGCTTGTCCTCGTTATTTCCCGTGATTCGCCTGACCAGATTATTGAGTTTGGTTGGCTTTCTAACGCCCTTCAATTGGCGTTTAACAATTGTTCGTGGTAGTGGCACTGTTCGCATAACAGCTTCATCTGGTTGTAATGGTTCTGTCTTGACACAGGCCAAGTTAACTGGGATAGTCTCCTTTTCGTAAACTGCCTGCACGAAGGTCATCGCGCACTTGGTGTCATCCTCCTCCTTCGTTGCCAACAGCCTCAAGAGTTGTCGATTACTTTCCTCACACGTCCGTTTGAATCTATAGGCATTTTGTGCAGCCAGTACACAGGACAGGCAGATATGCTGAGGCAGCATATCTTTCGGTTTTACCTCACAGAATTCATTAAGCATCTCGGCCAAGCTCGGCTCCTTATTGGATGGCTGCAGTCGTTCGGCAAATATGTCAACTAACGTTACCGAGCTGTCCATACAAACGCGGCAGAGCTGCTCCATGTTTGGGCTGTGGACACCAAGTTATTGTGATTCTACATTGGAAACATTCAATATTAATCCTGGCTCTGCAGAATTTATGTGTATATTTTCATACACATCTGTGTGTGTATACAAAGTTAATCGGTATGTGTTATCGATTATTGGTTGCCGATTCCATTTGATTGCAACCATGCATCAGCTGTTCACTCACTTTTTTAACTTATAAATGCAATTATCAATGGCCACAATAACAGTCTTGTAAGTATTTTTGTTACATCTACATGCATCAAGCATATTAACGCTTAATTGACAAACTATTCTACGAAATTGTCGAGTAACGTGATCAGGGCTAAACCGCAAAGTTTCATAACTTGTACTTGTTGTAGTTGTTATTCCCACAAACCACAAACCGTACAGATATTTCGAAGCCAATAAAGTAATCTGCGGCTTAACCCCTTACAGAAATACAATGCAGAAACTTTTACCAATATTTGCGAGCGGAGAAATTGTACGCGGATTCGGACGTGGCTCGAAAGAGCTTGGGATTCCAACAGGTAACATACATATGTTAGTTTGTTATTGTGTCAATTGACATGTTTACACCGTGAAGCTTATTGAATGTGAAGACTCAAAAATGTGTTAAACTATTTTGTAAAACAAGTAAAAACAATTAGTTATTAATTTCATTTATTTATTTTTTTAATGTAAACATTTTTTCAATATGACAAGCACATGAGTTATATATTAACACATGAAAGAATTTCATTATCCCACTTAAAACTGATAACATATCCCCAATGCCTTGTTGATAGCAAACTTTTCGCTTGAGGCGGTCAAGTCGTTGCCCGAATCCCTTGACACAGGAGTCTACTATGGCTGGGCTAGCGTGTCCAATAGTAATGTCCACAAGATGGTACTTAGCATAGGGTGGAATCCCTTCTACGGCAATAAGGAGAAGAGCGTGGAGACGCACATTCTGCATGATTACAACTGTGATTTATATGGAAAAATATTGAAAATATGCATTGTGGGCTATTTGCGACCTGAGCAAAATTTTGATTCTCTAGACGCTCTTATTAAGACAATAAAATCCGATATAGATCAAGCTAAAGCGCTGCTGGACACGGAAGAAAATAAAAAACTTAAAGATGCTCCATTCTTTCACGAGGAAATTAAAAAGTGTTGATTTCACAAATGGCGGACCAATATGCACTTATTAAAAGAGTACTTATACTAGCATTCGAATAGATTCACGTACATGACAAGATCTTTAGTGTACTTAAGATATCTCGGTTTCGAAATTTAATGCATTATTTTCATCACGTAAATCGATTGATTGATTGATTAAGTGTAGACACTTAAGTTCAAGCACTTGACAATTAAATGCCGCGATATGAGAGCTATAATTTATTGTAATAAATAGTTTCAATTGTAATTTATACATATTATAACTAATTATTGTATTTAAATATTTTTGTACCGGTAAAGACAGTTCCATTTGCAAGTATATGAATATGTAGTGGTTGAAGCAATTATGTAAATAAATTCTATATTGAAAATAAATAAATTTTAATTCTGTTGATTGTTAAGTTAAGTTATTGTACTAAAATTTAAATTTAATTGACTTGTCGTTACTCGCGATTACCCCTTTCAATTGGCCATGCTTATAACTATCGATACGAAATTGTTATTCACTATCGATATTGCAATCGATGGTTGCTTTGATCAATGATCGCGGCAAGTTTTCACCATCGACGAGTCAAAGATTTGTGCATATAAAACCGTTGCATAAATCAACAGGTAATTCAGAAGAGATCTTTGCATTAACAAAGCTACTAGTTAATACAAAGATTAATCCCATTCAGCGCCAGCAACAGCGACAACATGTCTAGCAGCAACAACAACGTATCGTTGACATCTGAGTCGCAGTCGCCGTCGCAGCAGCCACAACATGTGCGCATTGAGAAGCATAAGCAACAGGTGGAGGTCGAGGCGCCCACGCTGTCGATATCGGAGAGCAAGGAATTAACCGGTTTGACGCATGAGTGTGGCGTCTTTGGTGCCATTGCTTGTGGGGACTGGCCGACCCAGATTGACATTGCTCACGTGCTCTGTCTGGGTCTAGTTGCTCTGCAGCATAGAGGTCAAGAGTCTGCGGGCATTGCGACCAGCGAGGGCAAGTGCTCGAAGAACTTCAACGTACACAAGGGTATTGGTATGATCAGCACCCTCTTCAACGATGAGTCCATGAAGAAGTTACGGGGTAATCTTGGCATCGGGCATACACGCTATTCCACGGCCGGAGGAACTGAGGTGGTCAACTGCCAACCTTTTGTGGTACACACTGCACACGGGGCCATGGCATTGGCCCACAACGGCGAGCTTGTAAACAATGAATCTCTGCGTCGCGAGGTGTTGGCCCGCGGTGTCGGCTTATCCACACACAGCGACAGCGAGTTGATTGCCCAATCCCTGTGCTGCGCACCCGAAGGTGTCTCCGAAGAAGATGGACCCAATTGGCCCGCTCGAATTCGGCATTTCATGATGATGGCACCGTTATCTTACTCATTGGTCATTATGCTCAAGGACAAGATCTATGCTGTTCGCGATACTTTTGGGAACCGTCCACTTTGCATCGGCAAAATAGTTCCCATTAATTCTGGACATGCGGGAAACAGTACGGAAACACCTGCCGACGGATGGGTAGTTTCAAGTGAGAGCTGCGGTTTCCTGTCGATCGGTGCACGTTATGTGCGTGAAGTGGAGCCTGGAGAGATCGTGGAGCTAACACGCGGTGGATACCGCACCGTCGACATTGTGGAGCCGCCTGGATATAAACGCATGGCTTTCTGCATCTTCGAGTACGTCTACTTTGCCCGTGGCGACAGCGTTTTCGAGGGTCAAATGGTGTACTCGGTGCGTCTGGAGTGTGGACGCCAGCTGTGGCGTGAGGCACCCGTTGAAGCAGATATTGTGAGCTCTGTGCCTGAATCTGGTACTGCGGCAGCTCATGGCTATGCCAGGGAGTCGAATCTGGAGTTCGCTGAGGTTCTGTGCCGAAATCGCTATGTGGGACGCACCTTTATCCAGCCGTCGACACGTTTGCGACAACTAGGTGTGGCCAAGAAATTTGGCGCTCTGTCGGAGAATGTTTCTGGCAAGCGACTGGTACTGATCGATGACTCCATTGTGCGAGGTAACACCATTGGCCCCATCATCAAGTTGTTGCGCGACGCAGGGGCCCGGGAGGTGCACATTCGCATTGCCAGTCCCCCCCTGCAGTATCCATGCTACATGGGCATCAATATACCCACACGCGAGGAGCTTATCGCCAACAATATGAACGCCCAGCAGTTGGCACGTCACGTGGGCGCCGACAGTCTGGCCTATCTAAGCGTTGCTGGGCTGGTGAAGACGGTGCAACGCCAGCATGTGGCAAGTGGCAAGCCAACCGGTCATTGCACTGCCTGCCTAACGGGCGAATATCCTGGTGGACTCCCCGACGAGCTGAGCTGGTGAAAGTGGCCCAGCTAACTTAATTACCTACAACGAGAAGAACTGTTCAGTATCAAGCCCAATGAGTACTCGAAATCGTTGTCACAAAAATAATGTAATTGCATTTTTAGCAAATAGTACCTCACTGGTGGGAGCTTCTATAATTCCATTTCCATTTTACAACTCCTATACAATCTAAGTTCAAATTATATACACTTATATTAAGATAAAGTAGCTCTTCAGTGAAAAGCTCTCTGTTCCCTACCTGTAAAAGAAAAGACATTTTTGTATAAATGAAATAGCCTTCAATATTGCCACCGTATACCGAAAGGCCTATAATTGTACATTGTTACCATTTACATACTATATTGTTTAGCTGTACACATTGTAAATGCCAATAATAAAATGACATTTAGCACAAACATCTCTTATATCAATTCAAAGTACAGTCCAAGGCGGGCTGCAAATTTTAAGCTCCAATTAACAACAAAATCAGATTTAAGATTGAAAACCAGTTGGGAAATTTGAGATTCTAATATTAAAAACTTTAAGTGGATTTTGTTTTATGAAATGAAAACTATAAAGAATACACCATAAATGAAAAACTTAATTTCAGTGAGTAATTAGATATATACCTAAATTTATAAATTAATTGTAAGTTCACTTTTGATAAAGAAAATAACAAGTGATAATTAAGTTTGGTAATGTACAGTAATAACAAAAATCTATAATTATTTAAACAATTATTTATTTACGTTGCCGTTATCAAATTAAATTTAGAAGTTCCGATTCCGAACGAAACTTATCGCTAGATAAAAAGTGTTAGGCAACGTAAGCTTTAATTATCGATATCGATAAGACAGAAAGCAACAACCCTGTTTAAATTGTCATCTCATCCCCTTTTAATATGTCGGAAAACACAAATTACTGACGTTTTCATTAATTTATAACATAAAAACGTGTTGGTTGCCGCATAACTAGTACCTAGCATAGTTTCCAGGAGGTTTCATAGTGAGCCACACAATATGCGTTGTCCACTGTCTTCAACCGGTTCGCAAATCTCTCTTTCCCTACTGCTTCTGCTGCTGAGCACCTGCTCTGCGCTCTATGAGGACCAGATTAAAAAATTTGACTGGTAAGTGACACGAATGTTGAACATTGATCTCGCAATTAATATTCCAACTCTTAAACAGGCGAAGCGTACATGTGGGAGCTCTAAAGCATGTCCACGTAGATTTAAACCATTTTCAGCCGCGTCTCTTATTGAGCACAAATGAGCAAGTGGTTGCCTCATTATGCCCGAAAACCGGTGAGATTGTCTGGCGACAGGTGCTGGAGCAGAAAGCTCGCGGTGACGTCAAGTTGCTGCAGGTTAGTGGTTTCTCCGACACCAGTAGCGACACAGCTGCAGCCCCTATGGGTTCGCATCTTGGCTTCGATATGCTGACGGTGCAGGGTCATGCGCCGGCACTGGTTCGCGGCTGGAATACGAATATAGGTACGATCGAGTGGGAATGGTCCGTAATGCCGTTGCATACAGAACGTGCTCAGGATGCGCTCTGGTTCTATAGCAACTCCGTGTTATACCACGTTGTGCCTGCTTGGCGCAGTCATCTCGAGGTGACTGCCTATTTCGCTACCTCAGGACACTCCACTGGAAGCACCAGCAAAATAATGGCAGCGTGGATCAAACCCGATAGCTGTTTGCTCAGCGGCACTTACTATGTTTGTCAGGACGGCAAGCAGCTCATAAGCTTGGACCTGGTGGCGAAGAGTACACAGGTCATTGCCACTCCCCTCGAAGCGGAACCAACTAGTAAAGTTCAAGCTCTGCCGGTAAGATGATTACTTATACATTTTCTTTTATCAATATACTAATATTATTTTAATTTCAGGGCCTAAATGGAGTTCTGATTGCGAACAGAAAACTTGTTAGTGTTCACAAGGATCAACCTGTGTGTGGTGAACTAAGCAGTTCCAGCTACATTGTCGGAAACTTTAATTCCCGCAAGGTGGTGGCCTATGCTGATCTCGTTGATGGTGTAAGAAAATAACCTAGCGTTTTCTAAAGAGATGGTCCTTAGCCGGTTTCTTTACCTTTTCAGACACTCAAAATTAATGCTGTTTATTTGGATGATTGTTCGCCCGTGCCCGAACTACAGTCGACTTTAGCATTTGCTGAGCATTATGGAACACCAAGTTTGCGTTCCTTCGACTGCAAACTGAAACGCACTGCTGATGGCAAAAACTGTCTATTCCTATTTGCCACTAGTGCCGAATCAATTGTTGCCGTTCAGCAAGGACGTGTTCGTTGGGCACGTGAGGAGTCATTGGCCAATATAATTGACTCGCAATTCCTTGATTTGCCATTGGCCGATACGGAGGGTACACTGGAAAATGAAATGAAAGGCAAAGCAGGTAAGTTAAGCTAAGTTTTATTCTTAATTATTATAAGCCAGACGTTTATACATTACTCATAAATTGCTTACCGAAGTGGATTCCAACAATTTGAAGCGTAAGTTTTGGTTTAGCTTTCGTTGGTCTATCAGCGATCAACAATCTTTTCTATAAATCTAAAACTCTAATTTGCTTCACATTCATTATTAGGTGATATTGCCAGTGCTTTTATGCGTCGTATTACCACCCAAGCATTGCAAATCAAAAGCCTGTTCCTGCATGTCATCGGACTGGGCCCTCCACCGACAGACACGCAACGCGCTGGACTTGTGCGCGACTCCTTTGGCCTGCACAAGATGTTGGTTATTCTGACACGTAGTGGCAAAATCTTTGGCATCGACAACATTGCTGGCAAACACCATTGGAAGCTATACCTGCCAAATGTATCGGGCTTTGAAAATGCCGAGGAGATGCGTCTTATCGTGCAGCGAAGCTCAAAGCATTTCCCACTGCAGCCACTGTGCACCATTGTGGCAAAGCTCGCCGTAAGATTTAAACTTAAAGCACACACCTATCAAGTATAGTTCATATCTTTTTATCAATCCCGTAGAGCACGGGAAATGGAGTACTGTTCCGTTTTAATCCCATTACCGGACTTGCTGCTGAAGGTGGATTGTTGGAGCTGAATTACAAAATCAAGCAAATTGCGCTTCTGCCAGAAACAGAAAGAGATTTCGTTAAGGGCATCCTAATGCTGGATGCTTCTAACAAAGTCCATGTGCAACCTAAGCATGCAACGCCATTGGCGGATGGCATTTATTTGTACACGGCCGACGTAAAGACCGCTGTTCTCGAGGGTTATTTTGTTAAATATGCGGGCGGCGTAAGTAACCTACGAGTGGGACTACTCTAAATTGTGATAATAATCATTTCAATTGTATTTACAGGCATTGTCGTGCTTGCCCATTTGGAATGTTCGTTTGGGAGGTCACAATTCGGAACAGCATATCATTGGCGTTGCCCAGAAAAATCCTATTGAGCATGTGCATTCCCAGGGCCGTGTGTTGGGAGATCGCTCTGTGCTCTACAAGTATATCAATCCTAACTTGGTGGCCTTTGTTACACAAGCTCCAGATCCAACGCACAAATGTAAACCATACACTGAACTCGCTCACAGGTGACATTCTAATTGATTTTATTTACAGCTGTGCTTAATTTGTATTTAATTGATGTTGTCTCTGGCTCCGTCATCTTCTCAATGACACATCGCAAGGTGCGACCGCCACTGCATATTGTTCACTCCGAAAATTGGTTGGCCTACTCATACTTCAATGATAAAGTGCGTCGGACCGAGATCAGTAAGTGAAATCGATGCCTTGTATGTACATATATATATATAAATTGGTTGCATTTTCTTTTGAATAGCCACTATTGAACTATATGAGGGAGCCTCGCAGGCTAACAACAGTGTGTGGAGCTCACTGCAGGCACCATCTATGCCACTTGTCGAGCGTCAGTCCTACATAATACCAACCATCGTGGAGGCCTTGCGAGAAACTATAACGGAACGTGGTATAACCAACAAACATGTCTTAAGTAAGTTAGTCTGTGAAGTTTTAGATGTAGATTAATTGATTTTACTTTACTTTTTCAGTTGGTACAGCCAGCGGTGGCATTGTTGAGATGTCCTGGCATCTGCTGGATCCACGTCGTCCCATTTCATCTACCACGCAAGGACGTGAAGAGGGCGCCATACCTTATATACCCGAGTTGCCTTTACCCACTGAAAATTATATTAATTACAATCAGACAATTGCACGTTTGCGTAATATTTACACCGCTCCCAGCGGTCTGGAGAGTACCTGTCTAGTCGTGGCCACTGGCTTAGGTGAGTCTAATCCTTTAATTGTAAGGGAAAATCATTAAAATATATCTAATCTCTTCCACAGATTTATTTGTTACGCGCGTTGCGCCCTCCAAAACCTTTGATTTGCTGAAAGAGGATTTTGACTATATATTAATTTCCATAGTGCTAGTCGTGCTCACATCGGGCTCTTTGATTGTTAGGCATTTAGCGTCGCGTAAATTGCTCAAGCAGGCGTGGAAGTAGACGTGTCACTACTACATACATATATAAATAGAGATGTCATTGCTTTATAAAAATTGTACTACGACCAAAAAGAACTAACAAGTAACAAGGAAGTTAAAGAAGCAAGTGTGGAGTAGATTTTCAGAATGAGAGAAAGAATTGTAGTTGCAATCCGCATTTGAACTTATAATGCAATTGATATCAATTTTTTTCTCAAAGCCTAGGCAATTATTTATAATTAAAATATATAGCGTAAAACAAGTAATTAGCTGTTGAAAAGGTTTTCATTGCATTTTATGTTTTCTGTTTATTTTTCTATACTATGAATATCAGCATTGAAATTGTGTTTTTTGAAATTTAGTCAATAAAAAAACATTTGTAAAGAATGGCTAAGGTAAATTATTGTGTTTCAAAAACATTTGTTTTAAGTCTATTAAAGTTACGAGTGTGTGGGAATGCAAATAAACTTAAACAAAAAACTAATTAATTTGCGTTTTTCCCAAATGAAAAATCTAATAAGATTTAACCGGCGACTTTGGAGTTGCCACCTAGTTTTACTGCTGTTGCACAACACTGAACCCGGCAAACAGCTGTTTGTGGTCTTCCTCTTGCAAAACCATCGTGCTAAACATTGAAAAACGATGGCTCTGCGAGTTTTTGGTTTAAAAATAATTAAAAATAACAGAAATCTGCTGCAAAATGCTGGCAAAATTAACGGAGTCTCCAATACGCAAGCTGTAAGTGAAAAGTCTGCTATGAAATTAGATTCAAAGCTTGTTAAAATGATAAACAAAATGTTTGCATAACATATCAGGTAATAGCAGCAGCGCCATATGCGACACAGGTAACTGTTGAGGCATCGCCTGCTGCTGTGCAGAAGCAGAAGGTGAGCAAGGCTATGAAGGCTTACCTAACGCGAGCCAATGAGCACGATGAGTTCATGAAGACGCAGCATCTGGAGTTCCAAATTGGCAAGCGGCACTTGGCTAACATGATGGGCGCCGATGCAGAGACTTTCACACAGGAAGACATTGATGTGGGTATGAGATCATCTTATAAATGGGACTTTATTAAGAAGATTTAACAATTTTAGGAAGCTATTGCGTACCTATTCCCCTCTGGCTTATTCGATAAGCGTGCACGACCCGCCATGCGATCCCCTGATGAAGTGTTTCCCGCACGAAAGGCAGCCGAGTTCGATGAGACGGGGCGACCCTTCCACACCATGTTCTATACAGGCAAAGCCAACTTCTTCAAGCTGCTGCACGTAAGTTGTCGCTGTCTTCTTATTGGGAAACAATCTAATTTTATTCATATGCCTTGGCAGGACATTGTAGAGGAAACCAACAAGCTGTACGACTTTGAAGATCGCATGCTTCGTCGTGGAAATAAGCCTGATGAAAACCAAAAACTGTACGTGATATCTGGCTTATATAATACATTAAGACATGAATTGAATTCAATTGACATTCTACAGAACGACGGCTGGTTTCCAGCTCTTGCCAAAGGACCAACTGGAGCGTCTGCTTGTCGAACAGATTGCGGACATTGAGTATCAGAACTTCTGCAGCAGCATGGAACGCCTGATAGCCTCACCGTTTGCATACAAAAGCAAAGAGTTCATTGAACGCTTCCTGAAACCCCTCATGGATCAGTCCAAGCAATTGGAGGTGCCCAAGCCTAAGATCGATGAGCAGGGTCGCCAGTATGTGACCACCTACGAATGTCTGCGTAAGACGGCGCGTGCCGACGTCACTGTCCGCCTGCCCGGCACAGGAAAGATCAGCATTAACGGTCAGGATATATCGTACTTCAGTGAGGAGGCGTGCAGAGAACAGGTGAGTGGAATGATGAGAGAGAGAGGGAGCAAGTGATAACCTTCCAGACGTTTTTATACCACTGTGAAGTGCGTGTATATATAGAATGTTGATCAGGTCTGTCTGTCTGTCTGTTTTGCACTTACGTTACCTGCTAATTTACCTTTAATTTGAAACGAAATGATCGCGAAACTTGCCAGACTGAACAAAGATAAGAAGGCAAACAGATAATTCATAACAATAGGTGTATAGATTGTTTATTATTTAACATATAACTTGCATATTAATTATCATTTAAACGCTTCTCATACGACAACGCCAAACAACAAAGACACAGCCTAAAGCCACAGACACAGACACAAACAGCTTCTCGCCTCTCTAGAGTAGCCTATCAACTAGTTGTATTTATAGTATATATATAGTGTATATATAGTTTATCCATATGAAGAGTTGTATGCACTATATTGTAGGTGCGCCAGGCGCTTCAATATCAAATATCGAAACAGTTAACTAATACATAATATCAACAATTTTTTGGGGTAACTCGCACTCGCGGTCGAGTCTACAGACTAATTCGAACTAATTGTGTAGCAAATGGTGATACTAATAGGTTAAAGTATAGATAGATATACAGATACAGATACAGATAAAGATACAGAGATATTGTAGAGATAATATCAATAAGTGGCATGGGGCAGCTGCACAGCTATTTACGCAGATTCTGCTTCTGTTGGTTGGAGATGACGATGAGCAGCTTGTCGATCACTTTGCTCGCCTGCTGCTGCTGCGAGATGAGCGCCTGCTTCAGCTCCTGTATCTCTTGGGTGAGGCACTCAATGCGATCTGCATTGTCATCGATTTTATTAGTCAGCGTTGTGAATTGTGTGGACTCTGGGTCCGCATCGGGTAGCGCATATGCAGTGGGTACGCAGCCATTATTGTTGTTGTACTTGTTCTTGTACGATAGATAATTCTCAGCAGGATTCTTGGATGACACGGTGTGTCCGAACTGCTTGCGCATTTTACCCACCTCGTAGGCCTTCATTAGTATATCACGTGGCAGCCGTTTCTCGCTGGGATTAAGCGGCTTCACACACAGCACCACGCGATAGGCCTGCGGCGAAACGAGCGCCGTGTAATGCAGCAGATTACGCAGCCAGGTGGGCAAATATCCATTGAACAGTGCAGACTCAATGTAGCTTATCAGTTTGGTTTGTCGCACCAGCTTGGAGAGTCCGGCGGTCTTCTTGAGACCCTGTATATCATGCACAGCAATGCCCACCAGCAGATTCATCAGAATGATGGTGACAAACAGCAGAAAGAGAACGAACGTGATCTGTGCGCTGACCTCGAGTAGAAACGGTGGATCCTTCCCATCGGGATCATTGATGAGCAGCGATAAATCCTGTTCGCCTATCATCATAACCAGCACCGTAATGAACCCCATGAAGGGATTGGCAAACGACGATGACGATGGAAAGATGACACAAAAGCTAATGGTGAATCCGATCAGCATGCAAGAATAGGCCATAAATAGCTTGGCAAACTCGCCCTGGACCCGCGTATACATTGCCACATACACATCGAAGACAGGCAGCTGGCCAATCATCAACATCAGATTGGTCCAGCCCAGGAGCACAGCAAAGGCGCCAATGTGATTCTGGAACGTGTACGTCTGCTTCGTGTAAATATACGAGATGACAAAGACGCTGGTGATGACAAACCATTCCATAATGTTCTCCACCTGCGTCACATAATGTCGAAACGATGAGTAGCCCGTTATGCCGTATAGCTTTCGAAATATCTCCACTATAGTGATGGCAACCAGGACCCACCATTGCATTTCCATCACGAATGGATTGTTACGCAGCATATCGCCCAATATGGATTGCTTCTGGCACAGCTCCTGTGCCTGTATGGTCGTGTTGTCATCCTTGCTGCCATTGTAACAGTTGTGCGCCAACGCGGTGAGCACGTACAGCGTCAGGAAGAGCACAAAGCTAAAGCAGAAGATCAAACGCCCGATGTAGTACTTGCGTATCTTGCCCCATTTGATGTACAGAAATGAGGAGCACAACGGATGCTCAAGTATCTCCTTTTGTCCCTCATCGACGAACGTGTTCAAGTAGCTAATCTCACGCGGATGGCAATGCTGCAACAGCTGACGAAAGTCCAGCTCCAGCTCCACCTCGCGATTGACAGGATCCTGTAGAGAAATAGGAGATAAGCTGAGCAACTCAGACTAAAGCTGCTACTACAACTCACCTGTGAATGATGCAGTGTGATGGCCGCATCCAGTTTCTGGCGTATCATGGCCACCGATGCCGGAGTCTTGCGTGTAATCACGTTCAGAGCTGAGGTGCCCTTCTTGGACTTGGTGGTCACATCGGCACCATGAAAGATAAGCATCTCGACGCACTGCACAAGGCCGTCCAGGGCGGCCAAGTGAAGTGCAGTAAAGCCATAGATATCCTTGTGGTTTACATTAGCGCCCCACTGGATTAGGGTCTCCATGATGTCGTAGGCATTCTCCGATTTGCCCACAGCTGCATGCAACGGCGTGCGATGATCAAAGTCCTCTGCATTGGAGTCCGCATTGCCATTGCGTAGCAGCGATTCAACGCACTCCAAGCTCGAGGTGCGCGCTGCCAGGTGCAGAGGTGTGAAGCCACGATGATTCTTTAGCTTGGCATCGGCACCCTTTGAGAGCAGCAGATCAACACACTCCACATTGCCCTCATCTGCAGCCAGATGCAGAGCCGTCGACTCCTTCTCACGTATGCAAATCCTTACGTTTGCATCCGCATTAGGAGCATTCAGTAACGCCTCCAGGCACTGCAAATGGCCCAGATCTGCGGCCAAGTGAATGGCGTTGGTGCCATTGGGCTTCAGGGAGTTCACGTCCGCTCCCTCGCCAATGAAAAGCTGCAGACACTCGAGCGCATTGGAGCGCACGGCACAGTGCAGCAGACTCTCCTCGCAGTTGGGTTTGTTGGTGTCTTTGGTGATGAGGGCCCCACTGTTAATCAGGAACTTGGCCGCCTCTGCGGCATTGCCAAAGGCGGCACAATGCAATGGCGTATAGCACTTGGGCTGCAGATTCACATTGATCCCCTTGGCCACGAGTAGATTCAGTGTGGCCAGGCAGCCACTGAAGGCAGCCAGGTGCAGTGCCGATATGCCATTCTGATCACAGAATTGTAAATCGGCTCCTGCCTTCAACAGACCCTCGAGCAGATCCCAACGCTTGAGAAATGCAGCCCACAAATAGCTGAGATTCTTCTCCAGCTTCGAGGCGGTCTCGAAGTGTGCCGCCAATCCCTCGGCCACCACATTGCTCTGCTCAATGTCCTCTAGCAGGCGTACTCTGCCGCCGGCACTCTTCAGCTGATCGATCAGACTGATCCTTAACGTATCGTTGCATATCTGCACACTCAGCTCACTTGTTGGCTCCTCGAAGCTATCGTACATGCTCGGCGCACTCTCCGCCGGCGGCGATGGTCCACACTCCATGTATTCGAATTCTCCAGCTGTCGGGTACTGGGCTTCGATCATGGCGTCAGTGTTGTTGTTGCGCCATCGCACCATCAGATTGGGTGGAATCGATTTGAAACTGTTGAGCAAAGCAAAATATGACAAAGGGACAAGTTAGTTGATTGATTTATACCAAATGCGCAGTAGGTTGAATTCCAGCTAAAACTCTATTGAACCTGATTTAATATAACATAAATAATCCGTTTCGTGTCCGAGAATAGAATTTAAAACTCTCTAAGCTCATTCACAATTGTAAATTATGCACAAATTCCCTGCAAAAAAGTTAATTGCTTTAACTTACTTCAAAGTAATTTAAGCAATTACAAAACTTCATTCCGAATCAAATTTGATCTAAATCTAGATAATGATTTGAATATAAATTTCTATTATATTGTACTTGTATTTCACTTGATTTCTTTTTGAAATATGACTGCAGATTACACATTTTCAGAACATTACATTACAATAGATCATTGGGCAATAGATTTATTCAACAACTGTGGAGAAGGCACTGTAAGAACATTCCGATCATTTGAACTTATGCAGAGAATGGTTTCCAAATTGTATATTTATTTATATATTATTATATACAAGTATTCCAGTTAAATTTCCCATTGAAACTAGTTCTAGAAAACTTTAGCAATCACAGCTGTTCCACTGTAACAGGCATATTGAACTTTAGTTTATTTAGACTCCACACTTGTTTCATTTGTTGCCATTGTTTTTTTTTTTTTATATATTTTATTTTATTTTATGCTTTTTGCATTTCTCGCTTGTTGCTATTGTCTCTTTCAATGGCAGCAATGGCGAGCGAGTTCATTGTCGAGTCTGAAGCATGCATAATTTACACTCAATTTATCATATCAGTTAATACACTCCGCTACTAGAGTAAATGTATGTTAAGTAATACACGGAGAGACTGAGTGACTGTTTCTGGTTTCTGGAATTGCACCTGCCGTGGAAGGTGCCGGCGGAACTTTAACGACGACGAATTCAACTGCAACTGTTGCTCTCGACTACTTTAGTGACTTATGATATACTATGTACGTTGTAAGATATGTTTATTTGTACGTACACCGTTTGCAGCCATGTCCACGGATGATGCCAATTCGCTAATGAGTTATTTTCAATTTCTAATTTCATTTCCAAAATGCGACAACGCCTGAGTGACCCATCTACAGACCGAGGCGATAGACAGACACAGGCAGAGAGAGACGACAGACAGACAGACGGACGGACGGACGGACGGACAGGCAGGCAGGGAGACCGACAGACAAGTGGCTCACAATGGACGCCTTTTGTGGCGCTCTAACAATTGTGCCTAACGGGCGGAAAATGCAAAAATGTTGTGTGAAAAACGCGAATTTTTCACTTCCGTTTGGTTGTTGTTGTTGTTGTTGTTGTTATTGTTTTTGAACGAACGAACTACGAACTGCGAACGCGTTTTAACGAATACGAATACGTATTTTATATATTTTTGTTAGCCAGCGACTAAAGCGACCGCCTGCATTGTTGTTTCGATTCCGACTGATGGAAAACCTCAAGCGCTGCTCGATCGAGCACCGTCGATCGGGCTTAGCTCACGCGATCGAGAGAGCGACAATTGCCAAAAAGCCGAACTTAATACAAGAAAAAAAGAGAGTGAGAGAGACGGCTGTAGAGCGGGGGAAAGAGGCGGAGGGGAGTGGAGTGAGGGAGAGAGAGAGTCGCGACGGCAGCAGTGTGTGGGAGTGTGCAGAGTTGGCAATAGCCGAAAAAGAGCTGCAAGAGAAGCGGACAAAGGAAACTGTCGGCGAGGCTGAGGGCTTAACATATACCATAACATAATATACATTAACATACTACACATTAACATACTGTAGCATAACATAATATGTATATAGAGGAAGATATTTTCGGCGCAGTGCATTGTTCGATCTTGAGTCTAACCAGTTTCAATCGGTTGGCAACAGCGTGATTAATCTGCATGTTCCGCGATGATACTGTACAAACTGTGTGTTATATTGGCATATGTTATATATATAACAGTATTAGGAGTACTTAAGGTTAAACACATAATCCACAATAGTTACTATATGCCCCACCATGTCACGTGCTTCTCTACAGTTCGCAACTTCAGACAATGAGCTGAAAGTGTTGACTGGAATTCTTGCGATATTATCACAGTGACTCCAATTTAATTTCCAATACAGTAATTACACTCCCCCCTGAAGCGTGGGAATATGGTAGGCTTAGCTGTTAACTAACTATCTTTACATCTTGAGATGCTCGTAGTTGAAACCTGTTCTGTTCCTTCACACCTACCGAGCATTGATTTGACTCTGCCCCACCCCAAAAAAAGCAATACGAAGATTTCGTTTGTTTCGCACTTTTTCGGGGTTCGTCTCTGTCTTTATACGCGCTTGTCGCATCGCAAAGTGCATTGCTGGCATAGACGGTGGCAGGCGAGGGTGGAGAGGGGAATAGAGGGGGAGTGGGGCCAACTGGCACTTACCGGTTATTCGCATTATTTTCAGTGAGCGGCTGCTCCACTTCGGTTTTGGTAACGACGCTGATGGAACGTGTCATGCGACGCGGCTTCGTGCTGCCCTCCTTGTAACCAAGATTCTCCATGACGACCACGAAGGCGACGGGCAGACCTTGCTGTTCCACACAAGTTACAAGTTCCACTTGCAGTTGCCGAAGTTGCTTGTTGTTGTAGTTGTTGCTCTCGCTGTTGTTGGCATTCGAAACGCGCAAATATGCGCTAAAAGTAAACACAAGTCGATTGGCGTCTGGCGGCTGCACTCGCGATGCAAATAAACCACACCGAAAAACTTTCCAATATCAGCTAAGCTAAATTTATAGACCAGTTTCTTCACGTTTCTTCACTGGCTTCACGGCCCCGGGTACTGGCTGGACTTGAGATAAACTCTGGTCGTTTCGATTTGCCACTCTCAGCTGCAACGATAAACGGAAAATGTTTATTGGCAAAGCAGAAGTTTCTCCCCTCCAAGAGATATCCCAGTCTACAGTTATGCGATGCCAAGCGAATGTGGATCACAACTGAATGGATTCTTAACTAATTCGCGATTACTTTCGCTTCCACAATCTGCACAGATCTTAGCTAAATATTAACATTAGCGTCACTTCTGGCTTTGGCTTTCCTTTTGCCTGACTGCGACAATCTTGCTCCGTAGTAGGTGTATTATCTAAGCATCTGTCTCATTTGACGCAGCGATAAGGCTGCCATATAAACAGTAGCATCATCATCATGGGATACAATCCAAGTCGCGTGTGGACTGGGGATTTATCAGTTTCTGGCTACTGGCTACTGTCTGCCAGTGGCTGCCTCTCGAGAGGGGGACGACACATACAATTATGGATCATAAACTGTATAAACTTTGACTTTGCCAGCCATAAAGTTTCTGTTTGCTAGCCAGATTGAGTAATACTTTACAATACTCGTATATAAAGAAGTGCTCTCTCAATTTATTTTAGAGTATACATAGCAGAGAGTAAGTAAAACCCTCTCTATAAGGAGCTTTAAAGATTAATGATTCCCAAATTGAACAACGCAATTTAAGGTATGCTTTGATTTGCCCTTCCACTTCATCACTTCCACCTTATACGATATTTTTATGGGTCTCCACAAAGTTTACTTCTCGCATTATGCCGCTAGCCCGATTCTGTTTGTTCATATTGTTTACAGTTGGTGTCGACATCAGCATATTCATTCATTGATATCATTTGTTGAGCAAATTCCATTTGGTATCATGCGGAACCAGGCAAATCGTATTAATTCTCGAGCCAAGGTATATTTAAATCAGTTTCAGAGAAGAGAGCCTTATTGTACTTGGTTTAAATTATTTCCCCACCTTATCTTAACTCTTTTAACTACGCTTTGCATAATCTATTCGCTGCTGATGTAAAACATTTCCAAGAGAGAATTACGTAAAACAGTTTGCGTTTAAGTTTCTTTGTTGTCGAGTTTGTTGTTGTTATTGTTGCCGTAATCAAGTACTAACAACAAAAAAAGTAATGAAATTAATTGCAATCCGTCGGTGCTGTCAATTGTGCTTAACGAATTTAGAATTTATTATTAATGTTGTCGCATTTCGCAGAATCTTCAACAAGTACAAAAATAAAACAAAATAATCAAATAAACGTCAATAAACAAAAATTTGTATAGTTCAACAAGAGTTAACTTTATAATAGTTAATTTCGTGGTCCAAAGAGCTTTTAACTCTCATTATGCGTTCAAATTAACGAAATTCTCAGAGAGGAATCTGTCGAACGACGACGACGAAGTTGTAAAACCAGTTTGCAGTTTTATGAATTCCACTTGGGCCCACAGACACAGAATTGAAAGTTTCCAATAGACAATAGGCAAATAACTAGCATATCTCCATCGTAATGATGAATTGGTCTGGTGTGGTCAGTTCGGTTCGGCCCTTGGACCCTTGATTGGATTGCGAATAGAATTTTCGTTGCATGCTCTCAACGAACCGGAAGCGCCATTTGCAATTTACCGTTTAGATGCGACGTCATTTTGAAAACTGCGCCGCCCCTACAGAACGCAGCACTGCCTTCGCTTCGGCTCGACTCGACTCGGTTCGTTTCTTTTCTCGTATCGTTTCGTTCGTTCGGGCTTTGGTTTTGTCTACGCGATTCGTTCCGTTACGTTGCGTTTCGCTTGATCGTTTACTCGTTCGTTCCTTCGTTCGTTTCTTCGGTTCGCGTTGATTCAATTATAATTGAAACTAATTTGAATTTCTACGAATATGAAAGAGCCTTAAGGGTAGGGGCTGGGGGGGTGTGGGCCAGCATAAGGGGAAGGTATTATGTGAGTTGATGAAAGCCCAAGACGAAACGAGGCAAGATGAGATTTACATTTTTGCATTCAGAGAATGCTTTCAGAATGCCCTTGAACCTGAAGACTGAACACTCGCTGACCGCGCTGGGTACGTAACGGTAATTGAATCTCGAGCATTTAAAGGATAATAGAATACTGAAATTCCAACAGACGAAATGCAATGCAGACAATTAATAAAGCGAGACGCATATTATGCCCCGCCCAGAGTTTGATCAGAGATCTGAGCAAACTGTACGAAGATCAAGCGTAAGATATCTCACTGTTCATTAGAATGATCTATTTTAAGAACAACTTGTTATGATGGAACTATAAAGCTCTAGTACAAACGTAGTGCTGTCAATTTATCGGCTTAAATATGCGGTGAAGGTTGTGTTCTGTTTTCTATATACGTTTTCTATAATATATATAATATGTATATATCTCGCTGTGTCTTGGATTGCATCCCCGATAGATATAGTTTGCACTCTAACTTTACTTTATTATTGTCCTGGACAATGCCGGCAATGCTTTGGCAATCGACGCGACATTATCGAATGAGAATCGGTGCAGGAATTTTCACTTGAGCTGAGCAGGAGCTCCTCGCACGCGTGCGAAATTTTCAGCGACTTTTGAAGCGCGACAACAGCGTCGATTGACTGATAAAAAGAACTGCGCCGAACTGCGATAATGTACACCACAAGATACTGCTCTGCCCCAGACTTGTGGATCAGTTGGGGCACGAGTAGTGCGGAGGTGGAAGATGATCGCAGATCAGATCCAACTCAAGCTAAGTGAGAGAAGAGCGCGCGCGCGCCAATGAGGCTGATTCTACACTTAGTATAGCGACTACTATAATGTGTGGTGTGTGCGATGCCCCATACAAATGGTATTATCATAGTCGTCATCAGCTCCTATATCTCAAACACACACATACAAATTTTGTATGCTTGTCCGAGTGCAAAGCTCATTGATATGGGGAAAAGTGCGAGGAAAGCAAGTGGATTTTGGAACGCTGCAGAGAAGATGCTATCAAATTCATTTAAATCATAATAAAATGTGACTCGAGATCTCTTGTAGCGCCGATGCCGGCTGTCCCGATCCACCTCCATATCTCCCTCTTCCACTTGCCTGCCTTCATCTGCACCTCGCAATGTTTACAGACATTTCTCAAATAGTTTGGGGAACCTGTTCTACTGCAAATAAACGCACCCCTCCCCCGCCATCTAGGGGGCAGTGTTTTGGTATTTCTGTCGCCGGCTTTAATTGCCATTGCATTAATTTAAAAATCATGTTCGCTATTTGCTGTTGCGTGAAGTCATCTAACAAATTGCTTAAACAAATTACAGATACAAACGAATCAAAATGATTTTGTCAAATCTGCAATGATTAATTGTGTATTTCTTTTTTATACCTGTTGTTTTTTTTTGTTGTGCGTGTGTTTTATTTTGTGTGTCGGTTTTTTTTGCCAAATTTGTAGTTGTTCGCTTCTTTTGTACGCGCCTTTATTATGTATTTTTATTGTTTATTCGTTTTTAATCATAACGTTGATTGTTTGTGTGCTCTAGACCATATTGTCTACGATATGTGTACACATGTATAGTATACGGCATACGGGTTCAAAGCGTGGACTTGTTTTCCCACGCATTTGACGAATCCCCCGAAAACAAATGATAAAAACAAAGCCAAAAGAACAATGAGCTTTTTTTTGGATCTCGAAGAGTATTTACCCTTAAATATAGAATACATTCAATATTCCATCAAATTATGAGCATTTTAATCAAATGTTAAATCAAATATTCCCATCTTAACTCAATAAATATAGATAAGTTGAAGAAGATAAAGATTGAAAGAGTTTTCTATATATTATCAGAATCTGCTCAGTATGTTAGAAAATTGGTCAAAGAATAAAACTACCCATTGTCAGGGTGTGTGACATCGCATCAGGAATCGCTGACCGTGTTCGGACTTTGGAACTGACGTCACAATTGCGATTTGCATAATTTTTATGTTTTTACTTTAATCGATTTTGAACGGTTTTGCGACTCATACGTAAAGTGTGTCATTACGTAACTAGCTTGGCAACAATTTTGAAAAATCCATTTTCCCTTCCTTATCCAATAAATTAATACCGGTTCCAGACAGTCTGCAAATTGCCACACACAGTTACATTGAATTGTTACGTTTGACAAATTGAAATTGCCTATTTGTCATCCTTTTGAATCGGATCGTAATTCATTATAACACTGACTGTAATCTCTTTCTACGTGCAGTAAGACGTGCTGTACATGTTGTTTACTAACACTGGTTACACCTTACCGTGTGGCTCACGCGTCGTAATTAACACCTTGTTATGAGCTAGTCACACTTAATTCCTAAACAAATAATAATATCTAAGTTTTGCACACATGGTAGGGTTTTCTACAGATCAGTTTAAAAGACAGACAGTACGTTATGTTGTACTTGGTATAGGTTGAACAAAATTCTATCTATAAATTGTTTAAG
Source organism: Zaprionus davidi (assembly GCA_018903715.1). Lineage (NCBI taxonomy): Eukaryota > Metazoa > Arthropoda > Insecta > Diptera > Drosophilidae > Zaprionus > Zaprionus davidi. Next base: position 9,513,590 of record JAEIGL010000003.1, read on the forward strand.
AAATATGAATGATAAAAAATAGGTACCAATACACCCTTTTATGTTGTGCGTATTAACCATTTTTCTGTTCTTTCATGTACTAAGGATAGTAAAAAAAGTTTGCATCACAGTCTCATCTTCTTTATTGCAAAGGTAGCAAGCAGCTTCAGGATCATGTCCATACTTGCCTGAAATAATCATCTCCTAACTTGGTCATATAGTAGTCTACCTTACCGTAATTTCATTAAAAATATAACTTGAACATTCAAAATGATGAGTTTTTAATGATTACAATAAGCTTTCTCTAAACTAACTGAGGTTTTACTTGTTCTATACAGCAAATCGGCCTAGAGCGTAGTCAGTTAATTGCAATAGGTATGCAACAATTTGTTGCATTATCGCGCTTTTAATTTGGCTAACGATTTTGTCATCATTATCTATCTATTGTAGTTGCTTTGGGGCAGGAAATACTCCCGCAGTTTAGTTTTACATACATGAAAATACAATGCACCCACACATGGTCAACTTAAGTACATATTTTTATGTATGTGTATGTAAATGTGTATAAACAAAAGCTGCCCCCAAGTGCTCTGAACTTGACTTCTAACGTGATATCGTTTTGTCTGCTATTTGTCGTATATGTTTTCAGCTGCTCTTCCCCCTGAACTTCAGCGAGTTGCTTGGCAAAGTTGACGTGGAGGCCAATGTGGAGGGCGGTGGTACATCCGGTCAGGCGGGCGCCATTCGCTGGGGCATTGCAATGAGTTTGCGCAGCTTTGTTGATCAAGAGATGATTGAGTCAATGCGTCTGGGTAAGTGACGATCTCGATCTCCATCATCGTTTATCATTGCCACTAATTGCATTCCATTTGTCCATTTGCAGCCGGCCTGCTGACACGTGACTATCGCCGACGGGAGCGCAAGAAGTTCGGACAGGAAGGCGCACGTCGCAAGTACACGTGGAAGAAGCGTTGAGCGGCAAACAACAAAGCGTCGTCGCGTTGCATTTTACTCAAATGTTCAATAAAACAAATAAAAACTATGTTAAATTAGTAGTTAAAGAGCTTAAATTACATTTGGTTTAGAGGCTTGAGGCCCAGAAGTTGCATGCCTTGCTGTAACGTGCGCTTGGCCGCATGGAAGAGTAGCAGACGTTGAGCTTGCTTCTCTGGTTTCCGCTCCAGCTTGACAGGCAGTCGTTTCAGTGCACGACTCGTTGCATTGCTGTAAAATAGAGATTTAAGAGGAAAGATTAGCTTGGACAGCAGGAATTGAAGCTGACAGACTCACGCACCACAAACCGAACAGATAATTGACCAGTACACAAGCTTCAAGCTGCTCCTTGGACTGCCAAACAGATTGTTCAAAACGTGCCAGCTCATAAAGCACGTCCAGCGCATCTGATGGTTCTTGCATAAGGTGTTGCCAACTGGGCTTCACTTCCGCCAGCTGAACATGTCGAAAATTCTCCAGCAAACTGTGCAGGCGACAGTGGGTGTACTGTAGCTTGATGCCCGTGTCCCCGTTTACCTGCAGTGCCTGCTGCCAGCTGAATTCATGATCCCGTTGCCGACGCTGCTTCAGCACATTGACCAACACCGCAGACACGCCCAACACATCACAGACATGCTCATCGTCCAGACTGCTGTTAACTTTAGTGGCTGCAAGTAAACATTAAACATTTGCCATTTTTGAATAATAAGAATTCCATGTGACTCACTTGAGCTGACGCTGCGCTTCTCGCGCATCACGTCGCGGGCCTCGTTGAGCACATCGCGCAGGAAGACAGCATTGCCTTGACGCGTACTCATGCCATGAATGCGTCCGAATTTAACATGCAGTAGCTTGTCATTGAAGCCTTTGTCCAATGCAATGGCGGTCTTGAATAACGCATTGAAATGATCCGCCTGGCCATTGTCCACGACGTATAGCATGCGTGTGAACTGTAGACGCTTCTGGCGCTCCAAGATGGCAGCAATGTCACGTGCTAAATACAAAGTGGAGCCATCACTTTTAATGACGGGTACTCGACGCTGATCCACGACTACAATCTCCCGGCCATCGTGCTCACGCTGCAAGAGTCCTGCCGAGCGTAGCTGTGAGAGTACTTCACTGATCTCATTTTGGGAGTATTGCGACTCCCATTCGTAACTGTCGAAATGCACTCCAAGACGTTCGTAGATCTGTGTGAGCTCGTCTATCGTATAGCCACGGTACTGCTCCCACTGTCTGGCCATGTAATCATCTTTGCCCCCCTCCAAGGCACTAAACAATTCTCGCGCTTGTTGAGCCACATTCGGATCCTCTGCTGCAGCTTTGTTCGCCGCCACATAAGCGTTATAGAGGCTCTCAATGGGTGCGGTCTTCATGGCAGATTCGGGTACATTGGTGAGTTGCACACCAAGTGCCAGGAGTCCAAACTGAGTGCCCCAATCGCCTAAATAGTTTAGACGTGTTGTTCGATATCCCAAATGCTGGTGAAGATTGGCAATCACATTGCCTATAATTGTCGATCGCAAATGTCCAACATGAAAGGGCTTAGCAATATTTGGCGAGCTATACTCGATGACAACATGTTCCTCAAGGCGAGCCGGCGCACACGATGGCAATGTTTCTGATTGAAGAAGATGCTTTGCAAAAGCATCAGGTTGCAATTGGAACTCGACTTTAGCTGCGTTGCGTCCGTCACTAGGTACCACTCGAACCTCTTCAATATACGTGGAGTCAAATTTATTACATTTAATCGAATTCAACAATTCGTTCTCCTGTTGTGCAACCGAAGCCGGCAGCACCCATTGCAGCGATGGACGTGCATTAGCGATTTGCTGCCTCTTGGTCGGAACTTCCAGAGCATGATAGATGGTTTTCAGTTCTGGCAGCTTAAATAAACATTTAAATATCCTCATTAATATGCATTTTATTGATGTTTATTAAGTTTACCTGCTCACAAATAGCGCGCCGTATGCGACCAGTCATGATTAATTTCAATAGCGTGGCAACACCCCTGCATAGCAGTGCTGGAAAATGTGAGTAATATTGACAAATGCCGTGTGAGGGCTACAAAACAGCTGTTTCTGCTGGGCTGGGTTTGTTTGTGTTTTGTTGCTGATCTGTCATTATTATTATCAAGATGCATAAGGCATATAGTGTGCAATCAATATTAAAGCAAGGAGTTCAAATTGAAGCTATTACAGCATACGGTGAGTGATACGATAGTTAATAATAAAGCTGCTGATTCACTGAATATCTTTCTTTCTCTTTATGCGGGTCCAGGTAACCATGTTATTTTGGGCACAAGGAGCGGACAGCTCATCATGTATTCCGTGGATGAACAAACTGGAGTCGATATGCGAATGTTCAATAGGAATTTCAGCAAGAAACCAATAACCCAAATGGAGGTGGTAGCTGTAGAAAATTTGCTTTTCGTGTTGACAGACAGTATGATTCATGTGTGCGATATCAGCCAGGTTGAAAACAATTTCGAATTTATCGAAAGGTCAATGGAGACAAAGGGTTGCACTCTATTCACCATGGATGTGGACACACGCAAGTCCACAACTGGTGAATTGGCCACGTTCATTAGAATCGGTTGTGCCATCAGGCGACAATTGGTGTTTTTCTTCTGGAAAAAGAATAAACTTGCATCGCTGCAGTTGATCATTGAACTGATTGATGTGCCCAAAGCAATGTGCTGGGTCAACCAAACCGTTTGTGTGGGCTACAAGGACGAATACGTCATATACAATGTAAGTTGTTGGCTATATAAAATGAATTACCATGAACTTATTTAATGTACTTCGATAGATATCCTGTACTCCGCCTAAGATGCACAAGCTAATCCCTACATCCTCCAGCATCATGCAGGAGCCAAACATTTGTCTGATACGTAACTGTATGTTGGGCATCTCTAAGGACAGCTACCTGATTCTCATTGATCCCAGCAAATATACAGCAAGGGAAGGCGCCGTTGATGGTGGAATGAACAACAAGACGTGGTCAAGCGCGCTTCTGGGATTGGGTAATACTTAACCAACATGCTTGTTTGGTATACTGTAGACCCTTATCTTAACTATCTGTTTCAGTGTGGGATGAACCGTTTGTTGTGGGACGCATCAAGAATACCATCGAAGTGCGCAGTTTGGTGGGCAAGGATACGCTTGTGCAGACCCTGCCGGATCTTAAGAATACTAGATTTCTAGTCCGATCCGATAAAGGCACTATCTTTGCCGCCGCATCATCTGAATTATGGTGCATACGGATGGTGGACATTCCAACACAGCGCGAAGAATTGCTGCAGCAAAAGAAATTTCAATTGGCCATCGAATTAACGGTAAGTCGAAATCAGATATCATGTTTTCACTGATCAGTAAGTATGCTACAATTCTATATATTTACAGGAAATCTCAGAGAACGAGGTCGTTGATAAGGCGCAGACCATACGCCAGATACATATGTTGTACGCCAAGGAGCTCTTCACCAACAAAGAGTTCTCAGCTGCTATGAAGGAATTTGAAAAGGCTGCCATCGATCCATACGATGTGATACGACTCTTTCCCAGCCTCGTGCCGGAGCCGAAGAATACTATAGATGATGGAACAGTGCCCACAGCAAGCGTGCCCAAGTTGGAGGATCATGAGCTGGAGAATGCTCTTATGGCTCTCATTGAATTTCTCGCACAAGCGCGACAACGCGAGAAGGTCAAAGTGCTGGACACCAAGAGTTCTACTTCGCTGCTCGAGATCATTGACACCACGTTGCTCAAGTGTTATCTGCAGACAAACGATGCCCTAGTTGCACCATTGCTGCGCCTTAATCAATGCCATCTCGAGGAGTCGGAGAAAATGCTGAAGAGATATAATAAGCTGTCCGAACTGATCATTCTCTATGACGGCAAAGGCAAGCACAAGAAAGCTTTGACCCTCCTAAAGGAGCAGGCAAACATTGAAGGTTCCGTACTATACGGGCCCAAGCGCACTATAGCCTATCTACAGACACTAGGCGAAGCCAATCTACCGTTGATCTTTGAGTTTGCTGATTGGGTTTTAACGGAGGATCCCTTTGATGGTCTCAGAATATTCACTGACGAACTAATCGCAGTGGAGTCGCTGCCACGCGCCAAAGTACTAGACTTTCTGGTGAGCAAACACAAGGGGCTGGTCATACCCTATCTGGAGCATCTGATTGAAGTGTGGGAAGACACCAACACACTGCGTCATAATGCACTGCTCAAGCAGTATAGCGATCATGTACAGCGACTGCTGGCTCAACAGACTAAGGGGTAAGGGTTGAGTCAACTTCTTTTGATTGTGTATCAAGTATAATTCTCACATTCTCACAGGGAATCCGTTCCTGAACTGCAGCACATACGCGCCAAGCTCTACAAGATGCTGGACGAATCGCAATACTATTCGCCAGATCGCGTGCTAGAAGACTTTCCCACCACAGTGCTGTTGGAGGAGCGTGCACTGATTCTAGGCCGGCTAAAGAAGCATGAGAAAGTGTTGGCAATCTACATTCAAGTCTTGGGCGATGTGGAGAAAGCACAAAGCTACGCGGAAGCCAGCTATGAGCAGGACAAGGAGGTGTTCAATATACTACTGCACACCATACTGAAACCCATGCAGCAGCCACCCTACGAAGGCATCTCTTTGCACCCAGATTTCCTTAGGCCCAACACGCAAGTGGCTCTGAAGTTGCTCAACACGTACACTGTGAAAATCGATCCGAACTGCGCATTGGAGGTGAGTGGAAGGCAGCGCCTACTACAGGCGAAATTTCTCTAAACTGTTTCTCTTGTCTTTGTCGCAGTGTCTGCCTGACAATGTGCCCATTTCGGAGCTGAAGAACTATTTCGAAACAGTGCTGCGGACACAAATGGCCGAGGAGCATCAGCGGCAAATAATGAAGGGACTGCTGGAAGCGGAGGCCACACGACTTGATGCCGCCATTGAGAAGGAAAGACAGAAGAGCTTCGAGGTGAACGAGTCTACCGTCTGTCCAGAGTGCAAGAAGAAGTTTCAAACAGCCTTCGTGCGTTATCCCAATGGGCAGGTGGTGCACATGTCCTGCTACGACAGGCGATTGAAAGCATCACAGAAATGAATCCACCTATTTATAATTTATATATGTATGTGATAAAGACCTAGTTAAACAAATATATTATATCATTTCTAGAAACACCGAGAGATTTAATATGGGCGCATATTAAACATATTTATTCGACTATATTTACAAGATTCTGTGGGGATTCTGTGTGGCTTATGCCTCTTCACTGCCATCCATCAGACTGTCGCCGTCTAGATCAAGCGATTCATTGCATATGGATAGATCCGACTCGGAGGCAGCACGGCTGAGTGGACGCAGGGGTAGGGAAAGGGATTGTTTGCTATCCTCATTGTCATCGTCCAGCAGACTGGGCGATGCTGTGCTGCACGCTGTGGTCAATGCCAGTTCACCGGATACACTTGTTGTTGTTGTTGTTGTGGATGAGGCAGCTGCCACGGCAGCCACGGCTGCTGCTGTTGCTGCTGCTCCGCCGGGCAATTGAGTCTGCCTGATCAGCGCCAGTCGCTGTTGGGTCAGCTCCAGGTGATGCTTGCGCCACTTGATGCGTCGATTCTGAAACCAGACTTTCACCTGCGCCTCCGTCAGCTTGAGTGTGTGTGCCAGATACAGTCGCTCCGGTCCGACCATGTATTGCTGTCGCTCGAACTCCGCCTCCAGGCATTCCAGCTGCTCCGGTGTGAAAATCGTACGCACTCGCTTGTTCTTCAGCGCGCTCTTCTTGTGCGAGTCTGGGAGGGAGAAGGAGAGAGAGAGAGGGAGGGAGAGAGGGAGAGACTATTACACTGTGCTCCAGTCTATCCTCTAAGGCAACTTACCCGTCTTGAGCTTGTCGCGCTGAAAGCTCAGCGACGCCTGCTGTGCGTGATGCTGATGCAGTTGCTGCAGACTCTGCAGGGCGGAGGGCGCGCCGCTCACAGCAGCAGCAGCAGCAACTGCGGCGGCGGCTGCGAAATTCTGCGCTCGCTGATGGGAGTGCGAATGTGTATGCGGATGCGAGTGGGGCACGGTGGGCAGGTAGCGACTGCTGCCGTTGTTATCACAATTGAAGTTATTTACACTTTGGCTTCCGTTGTTGCTGCTGCCAAAGCTATTACTGTTGTTGTTGGTGCTGCTTATTGTATTGTTGTTGTTGTTGTTGTTGTTGCTGTAGCACTTGCTGTTGTTGTTGTCCTGGTCGAGAGCATCTGTCACACTGCCCCCCAGAGCTGAGCTGCCGCCATTGAGCGACAAATTAATGGCATTATTATACTCCTTACTCTGTTGTTGTTGTTGCTGCTGTTGCTGTTGTTGCAGCCCCAAAATGGCGGCTATTGTAAACGATTTGCCCACGTCGAGGGAGGTATGCGCCGCGGCGGCCTCAATGAGCTGCGCGTGCGACGTCGCAGTCGCCAGCTGCTGCTGCTGCTGTTGTTGCTGATGTTGTTGTTGCTGTTGTTGTTGCTGCTGGTGGTGGTGGTGTGTGTGCGCCTGGCTCTGTGTGGGCGTTGGGAGGCCAATGGGAAGTTGCTGCTGTTGCGTCTGCATCTCCATTTGGTATGAACTTTGACCCGCTGCCGTCACTGCAGCTGCTGCCGCAGCAGCTGCCAACGCCGCCGTGGGCAGTGTATGATGCGGTTGCAACTGTCCATGCCCGTGTCCGTGTCCGTGTCCGTGTCCATGGCCATGTCCTTGTCCGTGTGCAAGTGCCACGCCGTTGGCTTGCGTGTTATGCAATGCCAGAAAGTGTGACAAAGGATTTGCGTGATATTTCGAAGGATTCTGCAACATGCTGGCTGCGTCACCTACGCTCGCCCTGCTACTCGTCGTCGTCGTCGTCGTCGTTGTCTTCGCTGTCGTCAGTGTCTTCTTCTGTCTTCGCTTGGCTGCAAAATGAAAGAAGAAGCTGAGAGTCAAGCGTGGTCGAATGCGGTCTGCAGGTGTCAACGACTGCACTTGGCCATTGTCACTCTTGGTTGGTTACTTGGTCTGATTATGCCCACAATTAAGTGCGCAGGCTAACCAGGCGAAGCGCAAGGAATAGAAGGAGGGGGGAGGATGGGGGAAGGCAAATGAGCCTGATATGGGCAAAGTGTTTGTCGGTTTGCAAACAAACAATTGACCCAACAACAGGTTAAGGCTGGTAAAGTCAACTGCAAATGACCGCAGACTGTTCCGCACATAGATGGGCACACACACACACACGCACACACACTTAATTGCAATGCTTTTCTGCTCTCGTCTCATTCACACAAGCTTCCCCTACCTACCTCCCTGCCCACTGCACCTGTTTCTACTCTCAACCTCACTTTAACTCTCTCTCTCTCTACCTATCTCTCTCTCCCTTTCTCTCTCTCCCTATCTCTCTCTCTCTCTCTCATTCTCTCTTTGCCTCCGTCCTGCTCTGCTGCTGCTGCCTTTGACTGTTGTCGCTGGCAATTTGATAGCCTAATTGAGACTTTGTCACAGTTTGCTGCTCTTGTTGTTGTTGTTGTTGTTACTGATGCTGATTTTGTTGTTGTTGTTGCTGGCTCTGACTGTCTGCCTGTCTGTCTGTTGTTGTTGTCCAGGTGCGTAAAATATCCATCTGATGGCCACACAATGCCGGATAAACAAGCAAGCACATGCAGAGAGCATCAAGCGTCTGCCCGCCTGTGCGTATACTTATAGAAGTGAATGTGGCCAAGTTGTGGGATTCGCATCGAATAAATTAGGTTCATTAAGGTTTACTATGCAAATAACAGTTATTTGTCAATGACATAGCCACTGCAAATGGGGCTGCTAATCCCACTTAGCTCCGCTTAAAATGTTTATAGCTTGAAAGGATTTACATCCAATTTGTCTGCACCCTTTGCAAATATGTTAGTTAAACAGTTCAGTCTTTAAATTAATCTTCAGCAGTGCATTATGTTCTATCTGATTGATTCCCCTTTATATAGTTAATAATCCATGAATTACCTGAAATGATGATAGGTAATCATTTCAGGTAATTCATGGATTATTAACTATTATATATGAAGCGGAATCAATCGGATAGATTCGAAATTTAATAAACATTTACTTAAAACAACTTCTTTGTTTTCATGAATATATAACAAATATTATCAAATAAATGATTATAAACAAAGTAATTACGAAGTCTATATAATAGACATTACTATTAGCTTTATAACCCAAATATCTAACAGGTTTTCTAAAGAAGGGTTCTTCATGAAAATCGTATCTTTGAACACAAAAAAACTACATATTTAATATGACTATAAAGATTTTTATTCATGTATGTATAAAACGTAGAAATTGCTAAACTTAAACAGATACAGTTTTATGTTGTCCTTGTAGTATCAACTAATAATTCAGCTATAAATCAAACATACAGTTCTTAGTTCTTAAATAATAAAGATGTTGTAAATTCCTTCAGACTAAAATGAAGATCATAAAAGGGTAATAAGAAAATATATGATAGTAGTAAAAAATTCAAGTACCTATATAAAATATTTACAGTTTTAAATAAAGCATCCATTAAATGTGGAGAGATGTTTGAAGTTTATATTTTTGATAACTTCATGAAACAAAATAAAAACCGACAAAATTTTTGTAAAATTGATACAGTTTAAAAGTAGTATATCTTTTTATAAAATAATTTATTTTGAATAAAAATAAAAATACAACTACTCTTAGAAAGTTTTTTATTTATGTAAAAATATGTGTTTTTTTTTTAATTTATTAAAGTATGTGTATCGTTTAATCACTGGTTTTTTAATATATATATATGTTTATTAAAATTAAGGTTTTTATTCAAAGAACTATCAGTATTTCATACATAATTGCATGGTATTTCAATATAATAGCTTTATTCGAAAACAAACCTTTTAAGCTCCTTTAAATAGTCTATTTTATATTTTCGCGTAATCCAAGGAAGTGAGTCCCGCTTAAGTATTGCCAAGTTAGTTATAAATAAATTGCCTTTTCATTGCACTTCACTTGCGATGGGAAATCGTTCATTCATTTCTTAGTTTTCCCGACGGCAAAAGGACGTCTTATTCGTTGTGTATTGCCTACAATTGCGCGCGTGCCGACAGTCGGAAAATCGACGGGAAAATCGGAAAATTGGCTAATCGGAAAATCAGTGCCTCGCTGTGCCGGCGGCCGCATGCGAACGTGAACGTGATGCAAACTCAACTGAATTCAAAAGTCGCTCGCCGTAAACTTTTTACAATATCTGCAGCAGCGACTATCGTTGACGTCGACGTCGGCAGTAGCGTAAGCGTCGACGCCAGCAGCACTGCTTTGCTGAGTGTGCAAGTATGTGTGCGTACTTGTCTGTGTGCGAGTTGGCGCTCTGATTTTTCTCCTGCTCTTGTAGGATGTGCTTCTCGTCAAGCTGCTGCTTGTTTTTTCAGGGATTTACACAGCAGCAGCAGAGGCAGCAGCAGAGGCAGCAGCAGAAGCAGCAGCAGAGACAGCAGCAGAGGCTGCGTAACATCATCATCATTCAGATTGTCAGGAGCAACCACCAGGCAGTTACATAAAAACGCAACCACCCAAAACAGCCCGCTGCCGCCCACTTATCGCATCAACCACCACCCCCTGCCAGCCTGCCTTTCTCCCCTCCGCCTTGCCCCTTTCTCCCATGCTCTTCTGCGCTGCACTGCTCTGCTCATTTATGCCGCATTCGCGAGTGTATGAAAAGTTATTGAAATTATTAAATAAATGGATAATTGGTTGGTTGCTGGAAGAGGGCCAGAATGGAATGGAGTGGAGTGGAGGGGGGATTGGAGTGGGCAAGTGGGCGGTGCCGAGCGAAACTGGGAAAACAATATGGCGCTGCGCCATAAATAATATTTTGTGATTAAGCAGCGCAATTTGTGCAAACAAAACGGGTAATTAATAAAGCGACCTGAGAAGGTATCGCAAATTATTGAAATAATGAAAGATCTTTGCCAGAAAGTGTTGGAAATAAAAGGCCAGGAAATATAAAAAATATTGCAGGTATAGTACGTATTTTCTGTTAGTGATACATTGAAATCTAAATGATATCTGAATTCTTCAGAAATCATACTTTAGAATACTTAATTGAAATACATAATTATTTCAAATATTGGCAAAACAAAATATATTTAAAAGCTTTGCAAAAGAAAAATATCTGTTACCTATCAACAAAATGTACCTGTGAAATGCATTTGTTTTAATGCTGAAAACAATTTTATAGCAGTTTTGAAATATCTGAAGTTTTTTTTGTCTCAATATGTAAGAATAATAAATAATTTATTTTTCTGCTCATTTATTAATTTAATATTTCTAATAATCTACCTTCTATTAAAAGATAGGTTACAATTAAATACTTAAAATGAAATAGCATATATTTAAGTTATATAAAAATATATATTAATATATTTCAGAAAAAACGTAAGCGAAAAAAAACACTTATTTCAAAATAATTCTTAAGTTTTTCGCCGATGTTGCCCTAAAAAGAAGCCAGATTACAAAGAAAGCTGGATTTCTCGGAAAAAACATAGTCGGTAACAGTGTGCTTTATTAAACACTGTTAATGTTAGGTTAATCTTCTGTTAATCTTTTTTTATGTTAACCCAACTTGTTATATTTTAACCCAACTTCTCTGTTAATCGTGTTAACCCAACTTGCGGTACAGTTTATCGATATCGTGATCCTGCCTATTGGTCCTCTAACATTCTGCTTATTTTTCTCTTTTCTCAAACTTTCGTGCACGTTCACTTGGTCAAAGTTTTAAATTCACCACTTGATAAACTACTCAGAATGCCAACGATCATTACCAGGAGCACCATGAGAGAGAAACCCCAATTAGCGAGCCATCATCAAAGTGAATCAATGCAAAAAGGAAAGCGGCAAACGAAAAGAAAAATGGAATACCAAGTGCCTGGCGAGACGTGGCATGGCCTGGCAGCCTGGCAGCAGGCCATTTACCCAGGCTCCCTTTAAATCCGCCACGAGAAACAAATTTAAAATCAAAGTCAGGAATTTGCTGAGCAGAGCAGTGTGAGTCTCATCTCACGTCTCTCGTCTTGCGTCTTGCGGGGAGCAGCTACTGCTCCAACTGTGGCTGAGGCTGAGGCGACACGTTTGTCGTTTCAATCATCATTAGTGCTAATGTACCCACAAGAATTGGGCAGAGGCCTGGCATGGCATGGGCATTGCCACCCGGCGAGGAAGAGACAGAGAGAGAGAAACAGGACACAAAAAGAGGCAGCCAGAGAGAGAGAAAGTGCGTGACAGAGAGAGCAAGAGAGCGCTGTATATACACATGCAGTGAACTTGGTGCATGTATGTGAGTTGGCAGTAAATGCTGACTGTAGATGCACACACACACACACACACATGTGCATATGTATTATCTCGCAATTTGTTTATTTACCACAATTTTAATATTTTTTGCATTGCTTGCTCAGCGAGCGAGTTAAGGGTACAAAAAATTCCACACGTTACAAGTGGCCCAAGTAAATGTGTGTAAGTGTATGCGTGTGCATGTGTGTGTGTGTGCGTGTGTTCTGGCTTCTGCGCATGTGTCCGTGCATCCGTTTTGCTGCTGGAACGAGTAGGCGTCGCAGCCGCAGTCGCCGTCGCCGTCATCGTCGTCGCCATTGTTGCTTGGCCTTTTGATAAACTTCGCCGTTTGCGGAGGCTGCTCATCATCATGCGATGATAATGATGTTGTCCTGTTGCCTCCTCTGCCGTTGTTGCCATAGCCGTAATGTTTATTTATTTGCAAATAAAAATATACACATAAAATATGTATGCATATAAAAGGCAGGGGAAAAACTTTCAGCCTGGCACAAAGTTTTTTCATTATGAATTATTACGCAAAAAGTGGCAAATCGAGCAGGAAGAAGAAGGGGAGGAAATGGAGTCGGGCAGAGGGAGAGCTGCAGAATGTGCCCAAATTAAATTGCCGTTATAATACAGTTCAGGGCTGCAGTGAGGGTTTCATTAGGCGGTCACAAGCAAAACTGTTGCCTGCTTATTGGGGCAGACCAAAAATTCAATTCAAAGGCAATAATAAAATTAAAAAATTAAAAACAATAACTATAGGAAAAGTTAAAAAAAAAGAGTGATAAATATGTACTCAAAAATAATTATATTTATAGTACATAAAAATTTTAATTTATTATTTAATATATAATTTATTATTTATATATATTTATATAAATACTTTTTCACACTTATTTCTTGTTAACTTTTATTCGAAAACCGACAAATAAACACTTCATTTTCTATTGAGTATCCACACCTGTGCTCAGAGCTATCCAATATAATTTAAGCTGCGTATGCTATTCATTCAGGTGCAAGTGCACTTCGGACCACACACACACACACACACATAAACACATCCATATGCTGTGCTTCAAAGAAAGTTCCTCATTTAATGAAAATATTTTTATTATTATTGAGCTGCACTTTGTTGTTGCATGCCACAATACACACACACAATGTTAATAGACGATGCCAGGACGAGCTGGCACACACACACACACACATACAACCATCTCCTACACTTCAGTTCTGTTCTATTCTCTCTCTCGCTCTCTCTGAGTCTTTCTCTTTTACTCTCATTCTTGACAGTGCTTAATTTTATTAGCCTGGCAACGTGCAAGCGAGAAAGCGCTATTCATTTGCCAGCAGAACATCATAATGTCCTTCAACAGCGCCACCCACATCCACAGAACGCCCGCCCACTCCGGGCAACCCTGCCAGGCTGCTGCCTGCTGTCGACAACAAAATGGACTCAAAAATTTGAGCGTAGCAAAACATTTGCGGCATGTTTTTAATAATGTTGTTTATAATGTCGATTTTTCTCCATTTTCCCTGCCCCCGCTGCCCCCTTTTGACTTTCGGATGGATTTTCATAGAATGCCTTTTATGGGCGGCCCAAAAAAAAAGAATGAAATGCCGTTAAATCTGTTTTATTTCGGTCATTTTGTGCTTCCAATTACAGTGAACATTTTACGGTTGCCAAAGCTCCTCTCTGTGTCTGTCTGTGCCAGAGTGTGTGTGGATGCGTGTGTGTGTGTGTGCACGTGTGTGTTTTATGCGCGCATTTTTCAATAAATTCCCGAGCCTCGAAAATTAATTAGTATCTCATCGGGCACTCAAAAATCAAAAAACGCCCATAATGAGCGCAATTTAGAAATTTCCCAATTCGTAAACAAAGCTAAAACGAAGCTAAACAAGCTAAAACCCAGCGGCCATTTTGAGTTTTTAATTAAATCGTGTTTTGGCCAATGCAGCCACTGTTATTATTGCCATCATCATTGTTGTTGTTGCTCCCATTGTTGCTGTTGTTGTTGTTTCATCAGTCCAGCCGCAGCCGCACTCCAATTTGGCACTGCGCGACCAAAACGTCAAAATGAGTTTTAGGTACCTTTTTGGCCACTTGGGAACATGTTGAGTGCGAGAGAAAGGGAAAGAAGGGAGGGAGAGAGAGATCGCATAAATTAATTTTACCCAAATTACAAAATTTCCAATTCACAAAAGTTGCAGCCCGTTTGTCTGCTGCCTGTTTGGGGCATTGTAATTAGAAATTTATTTGGTTTTTGGCCACTAATAACTGAGTTTTTAATTGCATATTGCGCGGCATATTTAATTAAAATTTTCACTGAGCCTTTTACGCTATTTCAGCGTTTAATTCTTAAATAATAATAATCATATAAAAGACCACAGGAATTAATTTCTAAGTTCTGTGATGAATTATTAGTAAAGCATTTAAGACCAGCTGAAAATGTACCTAGTGCCACAAAAGCATACCCGTAACAGTGAGTGTGCATGGTGTGCGGTGCACAAGGATTCCCGTCTGGTAGGGTCCTCTCCTACTAAGAAAATGGAACAAATAGCAAGAAAGCTTCATGTCAAATAACAGAAAGCTTCATGTCAAATTTTGTGCCTTAAGTTATTATAATACTTGAAAGCTCAATGGTCAAACGGACGGACATGGCTTAATTGACCGCTAAGTACACAGACTGAACAAGAATATATGTATAAACTCTGTAAGGACTGTCACCTTAAGCTTGCATAACATCCTTTGAACCTATGAATATACAACATGCAAAGCACAATAGAGCACGAATGATTGAATAGATTGGAAATATTATCAATCGAGAAGTAGAGCACCTGAAATATATGTTAAATCTCTCAAAAGTATATAGTATTATTGATTTTTCCAATATAAAATTGATAATTAAGATGAAAGTAGCATCTGTTTTTTTTTTGTACAAGAGATTCTTTATTGATTACGTGCCATGCTTCATTACACTTCTTTGTTGATAATGAATAAATAAGGGAGACTTTATCAATCGAAGCTAAACTCTAATGATTCAGCATTATCTATGTAAGCACAGCTAGACGTAATGTAGATGAAAGATCTTATGCAAGGGAATTGTTCGTTTCACTTCTCATTTAGGTAGCAAAAATTTCGATGTATCTTTCACATTTTCTCACCATCAAACTTTTGATCAGTTTACTTTCACAAATATTAACATTATATGCATATATAACAATAAGCAAAATTAAATCTGAAGCCAATTAAATTCAAATTTAAATATATATAGTCTCAGTTTGCAGTAATTTATCTATATACCAAAGGAAACCTTTATTTCCTTGACAACGACTCAATATATTATTTGCGTCTTTTCACTGTTATACAAATAAATATTACGACTACTAACAAGCTGCCATCTACAAAGCATTCACTTACCTTTTCCGCTTGGGATGTGCTGACAAACAGAGGGACAAACAGAGGGACAAGTAGACAGTCGAAGAGTCGGACATGCTCTGCTCATCTGAGGCATGCTGTATCTCTGGCTCAAGCTCATTGTCGGGCAGCACAAAAAACACCCTCAGAATCGCGAAGCGCTCTTGCTGCCGCTGTTGTTCGCTCATAAAGCGTTCGAAATTATGGAAATTAATTGAAATTCCAAGCATGCCGCTTGCTCTTTTGGCCAAACCAACAAATTACCATCATTATGCCAGTGCGGTGACGTCGACCAATCGACCCGGACCGCCCAGTTTGCCCCGCTCAGTCTTCACCGCTGCCTGCGCTGCCTTGTTGCCATTCTTTGGCAGCGCAAATGAGGCGCTTTGAGTTGCCTAATTTTAGGCGCTGTGGTTTTGCACAGTGTGTGTGTGTGTGTGTGAGGGAGGGAGGTGTTTGTGTGCTGCAAACTGCATTATAAGCGCGTTTAATTAAGCTTATTAATTATTTGATGCATCAAAGAAAGACGCTGCAAAACGTAGCATACTTTTCAGTGCAAGCAACTGATTGACTGTCCACACACTTTACTTGCTGACTGCGTGCGTGTGTGTGTGTATGTAGTAAATATGCATATAGTAAGCACAACAACAACACCACCGCCTCCGCTGTCTCTACACCCTGAACGTCCGCCCACAGCGTCATCATCATCAACAGCAAAAAGTCATATTAAAAATCATTCGCTTGTGAAGATCAAAAGCATTCTTTTTCACCGAAATGCCATGAAGAATGATGTCGAGGGCGCCCATGGCTAGGGGTTGGGGGAGTTTCCGGCAAGGGATGGCGAAGTTAGTTGCCCGCCCATACCGCTCAGCTCAGCGCAGTCCGCCCGCCTGCCCGCCTCCCAACCATGCTCAGGCATTCGACCAAAAAGGAATGGCACACACACACACACAGTGAGAAGCGAAAGTCTGCCTACCTCTGCCAGGGAGATGCCAACACGTTTTAATCTTTTTATACGCTCCTGGGAGAGTGTGTGTGTGTATATTTATTTATGGTTTTTCGCATTCAACCACCAAATAAAAACATATTGTATGCTGTAGCGGGTATCTGTATGTGTGTTTGTGTGGGTGGCTTTGTGTGTGTGCACATTTATTAAATATTATTGCTCTTATTTTGTGCGATACTTGGCATTTTTTATTGCCCCGAGACAAAGTTGTTATTGTTATTGTTATCGTTGTAACTGTTGTGGTTGCTGCTCTCGTTCTCGCTGTGGTTTCTGGTACATATAAGTGGCCCGTTACTTGCTTTATTATTGTTTCTGTTGTTATTGTAATTGTTATTGTTACTGTTACCCTTGTTGCTGCTCTTCTCTTTGTTGTTGCTTGGCTCCTCCATTTGCAGCGTTTATTAATTTAAATGCCTCGGTCGTGAATAACGGTTAATCAATAAGTTAACTGGTACGCCATTTTGTTTTGAATAGAATCACCAGAAGGAACATATGAGTCTGAAAGTAGCTCTGGTACGATGCTAATGTGCTTAAGCTTTTAATATTATTTAGGCTTATACACCCGCCTTAACTTATGTGCTACAAGTGTATTATAATACTTGATATTGATAAAGTAACCTAAGTATTTCTCATCAATCAAGAAAACTTTAGCAAAGAAACCAAACCTATTTAATGTTCTGATTATAATTGATTACGGCAAACGATTGTTGAAAATAAAGCTAATGGTAAACTGGGAAATTTGTGTGGTGATATGTGTAAGTAATTCATCGACATGAGCTAAAATAAAATAACTATAATAACAATAACAATCCTATAGTTGGAATGAATAAAAGAACAAGAATCTTTGTTTTGAATTTAAATGCTTCTGTTAAATTGGAATACCATTATAAATTTTAAATAGGAGTTTGCATCGCACCCAAGGAGATACTATATTTCCGATGACATAGAGTACATATGTATATTCCGAATAAGCATTACTAGGGCAGTCAATCTAGCCATATATGTCTATCTGTCCGTATGTAGGTCCGTCTGCTATCTTAATAAAACTTGACACACATGCCTCTTATTGCTGCAAGTTGTAAATAAGGCGAAACGACCCGAATCAGAGCGATATATTGTATAGCTGCTATACAAACTATCAAACGATTTTAGTTATTTTTCAAGATATTGCAATTTAATTTACTGCACCGGACAGTTTCTATATATATTTATAATATGTATTTAAAATTTAATAAAATCAAAGACCAGTTTTGATTTTAGAAATTACTTAGCTTGTTAGGTTCAATAGAGGTTAGGCAAAATTTTGAATATACACATTAGCCTTCAACTCTGTACCATTATATTGTATATAACTAGTTTAGGAACGATCGGAGAATATAAGAACCTGCAAGGGTAAAGCTTCTCTTTTTAACCTAAACAAAAAATCAATTTGAATGCAAAACTATTCCAGCTTATTACCATAATCATTGCTTTGCCATCGTTCAGATTGTTAATAAAGCACAAACAAATTGTCGGCACGCGTCGAAGGATACAGGAGTTAAGCAGATAAGGCCTGGTCCTGTTATTAGACACACTTAATTGCCGTTTTACAGTCGCCGCATATTGTCGCCGACAAGGGGAGGTTGACAAGAACAAAAAAATTTCAATAACAAGGGCGCTTCATAAAAAGTGGCGAATTACGACTTTAGGCATTTGATTTTGCTTCCTCCTTTTGCCTCTTTTCCTCTGCTTCTTCTACAACCCAAAATATATTTTATTAGAAACGAAACACGTGTTCGCAGCTCATCGGGGGCAAATCGGCTAATCGGGAATCGTGAGTGGCGGCGTCTGTCGGGCTAGAAAACAAATTAAGTCACCCTTTTATTACGCTATTTAATTTCACCGTAATATTGTCAACATCCTTGACAAATGGTCACCCCGAGCATCCCCGGACGGAGTTGCAACTGCATGTTTGATCTGTAATTTGTGCCACTTGACGATGCCTGTCGACATTCCCCAGGCCTAACCAGCGGGGTGGTTTGTTTGTCCTGCAAGTTGTGACACTGCAAATGCGATTAGTCCCGGAAGGAAGCCAATGTCCACATCCTTCTGCAGGTGCGCAGCTGCAGGGCCGCAGCTAATGAGTCGTGCATAAGCACCAGGCACTAATGGTGGGGCAAATCATTCCCAGCTGATTTACAAGCTACAACAATGACAGACTGAAATTATATAATCATAGTTCGGGTTTTGTATGTCAAGCTGGCGGTAAGAACTCGATGAATTGTTATAATGTAGTCACCTAACAGAATAAAGAACTTTCAACTACTTTAATTATTGGGAATGGATTGTTTTAGGTACATTGTTTAGGTATGGTATTGAAAGATTTAGAAAATTATGTATTTAATAGATATAAATTAGAATGTTTTGAGTGATTTCTTGTTTGTAACGAAGAACTTCACAATTTCCCGTACAAGTACTAGGACGTTTCTCTGACTCAGCAATTTTATATGAAGACCTACAGACCTGAGACCAGAGATGCCTGTTATAACTTTCGATTTATATTATATTTGCCAAACTCTTACAATGATTTAATACAGTATCCAACAATAACTTGTGGAAGTAAGCACCTCTATTCATATATTTCATAAGCAGGTACACCTTACCTTATCTTCACCAGCGTTATATAGCGTCTAACTGACAATATTCCTATGCCTCGCAAGAAACAACATATCTATCTCCCGTTCCATTTTTAACGTTATCTTCAATGGATGCTCCATTCATTATTTTGAGAGCTGAATCTCTTTCCTTATGGTTAATCTAATCTGTTTGATTTAAAGTATTCATATCCATAGGTTATACCAAATTATCGCATTTGCCGGCATTGTATGAGGAATGTTTCCATTCGGTTGCCTCATTCCTAGTTGCTGCTGCTGACGTTTGTCGTGACTCTTGTTAGCATAGCAGGTGTTATGTTGGCAATTTATTCTTGGATGTTGGTTTTCAATTCTTGTAGGGTTCTTGGACGGTTCACATAAACACGGGATTTCAAAAAACCCCATAGAAAACGAGAGCAACAGTCGCGCAAAACGCGACAGTGGGATACCCTTCGACCTATGTTCCCGTGTAGTTTAATTTGTTAAATTCATACACATATGCATATGCACATGCTTTGAAATTAATCCCGACAGATGGCGCTCGCGCTTCGCGAGCTTCTGTGTTTATTGTTCGATTGGATTGTAATTTGAGAACTACGTAGATATTTCATTTAGCTTAGTATATGTTAAAGTCAGAAAGTTGTATCTTATATACAGTGCATACAAATTAAGTTCAAAAATTAAATTATTGATTTGTGGGGGCGGTGGGCGTGGCACCTAACATTTGAAATAAACTTGATCTGCTTATAGTACACAGGAGTCTTCCTGCCAAATTTGGTAACTCTAGCTTTTATAATAGCTGAGATCTGTGCGTTCACACAGACAGACGGACAGACAGACAGACATGGCTCAATCGACTCGGCTTGTGATCCTGAGCAAGAATATATATACTTTATGGGGTCTCCCACGCCTCCTTATGCCTGTTACATACATTTGCACTAAGTTAGTATACCCTTTTTTGACCATTTTCAATGGTCGAAGGGTATAAAAATCACAAGGGGTCAGATCGGGAGAGCGTGCAGCGAAATACACGCTGTGTTGTAATAACCGAACATCCGCTTGAAAAGTAGGCCTCAACGGCAAAGGCACGCTCCTCACTATTCCAACGCATGATGACTACTTAACCGTGTCGGGACAAAACTTTACAGTAGCCCTCTTGAATGGGACCACAAGCGCTCCGCTATGACATCAACTAACTGAATGGCGCGTATTTTAAAAAAGGAAGAGTATGCTGCCGCACCCTGTACTTATAGTTTGATTAACAGATATGTGAACTGAAGAACATGGTAAGTATTAGCGGAGAATTATGTGGCTGAAAAATGTATTTACAGGTAAGAATCGATATACAGGCTTCTCTGAAGGGATGATTAATCACTTAATATATATGGTATAAATAAAACCAAACGTTATCGGTTGACGTTTGACAGTAAATTTATTCCAGAAAACTGTTATCTTTTCTTTGTTTGGCTTGCGTTGGCTTCAGCACTGAACAATATAAAAATAAGAGTGATTTTTTACTTCAGCCCGTCAACATGTCGGAACCACAGCGCGACAACATGTGGAAACAACTGCTCGTCGATCTACGTACAAAACCGGTAAATATAATAATTCCTTTTAAAATATGGATATGAATACTGCAATATAAACCTAAACAGAAATTGGGCGAAGGGACATATGGAGATGTCTACAGGATAAGCCATGAAGGCAGAGATGCAGCAGTCAAAGTGATTAAAGGAGCATCCACTGATGACTACAAAGCAATGGAACGGGAGATAGAGATGTTGTCTCGTGCAAAACACAGGAATATTGTCCAGCTATATGACTCTAAGCGTATAGACGACAAAATCTATATAGTTATGGAATATGTGGATGGAGGCTCACTACACAAATTCCTTGAAAAGCAGATCCCCTATTCATTTAAAGACGGCATTAATTGGATGTTGCAGGCGGCTGAGGTAATTCTATATTGTCTTCATACACAAGTATTCAACTCGTATGTTTTATATAGGGACTGGCGTATCTGCACGCAATGAATCCAATTGTGATTCATCGTGATGTCAAACCACTCAACATGCTGATTGATAATAATCGTGAAACATTAAAGATTTGCGACTTCGGAACTGTGCGATACAAAGAAAGCTCAATGACAGAAAAACAAGGCACTCCACATTACATGGCACCCGAGGTTTGTAGAGTCCATATTTCTTCCGAAACCCACAATCTAAATCTCTTTCAATACATATTGTTCAATAGGTTATCTTAGGTCGTCATTACAATGAAAAGTGCGATTCATATAGCATCGGCATTACAATCTGGCATGTTATGTCGCGCAAGAACCCATATAAATCGACAAAAAAGTTGGCTTTGGAATTGATGAATGCCGTGGCTAAAGATGGTAGGAAATGGACAAGTTTGAGGATTATGATACTTTATAACGGGGTTTTCACGTCTGAATTATTTCATCTAGGTCTTCGACCGGACATGTTCGAGCTAAGCGAAGACTGTCCAGAATCATTGAAACTCTATATGCAAAAATGCTGGGATGCTGATCCAGAGAAACGCCCTACTATGCAAAAAATCGTGGACTTCTTAAAGGGATTGTAACAGCAAATGAATCAACAAATATTTCACGGTTTTATATTCATTCAACTAACATAAATGATATCTTAGTTGTAATGTATGTAATCTGGCAACCCTGTCGGTACCGATCGAATGGACAGCCCTTTTTAAAAAACTAACACAATAATCGATAGTTATAGTCAAGACACGAAGTCGTCAAGTAGTGCAAAAGTTGTGAAAAAAGTCGAAAGTTGAAGCCACACACAGAAGCACAAATATTAAGTTGTTAAATTATCTAATGAAACACTAAAACACCAATACCTAAATATAATTATCTTATTCTTAAAAATATTGAAATAAAACTTATATGATTTAAAATACATCTTAAATCTTACATGTATTTTAAATTAGAGTTTTTTCTGTTTCTTTCGACATAGACACACACTCAAGATAAAATCTTTTTCTAATGCTCTTTACTTTTTATATGTCATAAACTGAATCTGTGTTTTTAAACGTTCCACAAATGACTCTCTGTTTCTTTTGACTCCAAATTTGGCATTAATGTTTCTTAATACCATACGTAGATCAAGTTTATTTAAAATATAATATAATTGTTAGTACAATATAACTCGCTTAGCTGCCTCGAAACGAAGCTGCATCGGTAAGACAACTGCATAATTGTGATAATAAATTCTATATGGAATATTACATTTATAAATGTAAACTGCATTTTTAGACTAGCTGCATTGAAGCAGTGTGCAAAGTTGTCGAAGCAGCTAAGCGAATTATACTGTCTATATGTAAAAGGTTTCCAATACTGGGCAAAGGGTATCTGAATTGAAGTAATAAAGAGAGCACGAATGAATCAATGCTAAGAATGAGTCAAGAATTACTGGATTACTGAGCTAGTTAGGCGCATAACAAGTTGAGACCTGCGCTCGTGCAGCGTCTTCGCTTGCTCCCAGCAACTTGCTTATCGCTGCGCTCTCTCTCTCTCTTTGTCTCTATCTCTCTCTCAGATAGCTTTTGAGCGATAGCATTTAAAAGCTTTTTATTAAGTTGTCGCTTATTGTTATTGCTTCGCGATAACAGTAAACAGACCGAGTTTTTGTACCCATTAGCCATAGAGGTTAAAGTGCGTTATAGCTTTGTGTCAACCAATCAGCATCAACAACCAACTCGATATCCCATTACAGCTGATCCTTGCCAAGTTCGTTCTGTCAATATCAGCAGTTGCAGTTCGGCAAATAATTTTCATTATAAATATTAATTTTGACCAGGAATTTGCAATGCATCTTAGCAGACTTCACCAACCCCATAAAGTATATATATTCTGAATCAGTATCACCAGGGGAGTCAATCTAGTCCCGGACGTCTGTTGCAACTCAAACTAGTATATTAGTTTTAAAGCTATCTTGATGCAATTTGGTACACATGCTTCTCTTTGCTACACACTGCAAGGGTATAAAACCTTCAGTATGCCGAAGGCAGCCTTCGTTCTCTTTTTTACTTATTTACAAAAGAAAAATACTGGCGCTATGATAAGCATACTGTGTCGAAGCCACCCAAAGCAAGTATTTCAAGTCCAGTTGTTGAGGCACGTATACAGCAACAAAGCAGATACCATGAACATAAAATGCGAAAACAGGGCGAATAGAAACGGCCATTGGCAAATGTATATGAAACAGAGAGAAACATGTGAAATATTTAAAATTACAGATTCGATAACATATACAAAGTTACGAGCACTTTGTTTATTTTGTGTATGAGTAAACCAACAAAAAGTACTCAACACACTTGAATAAAAATTGCACTGAGGTATCATTCCTTCGGATTAACTTCAAATAGTGAAATTGTCAAGTTCTTAAATAGAATTGTGGTGAACAATAGTTTCGGTAGATGCTTTATGTAATTAAATGCAATGGATGTTGTTTGATGCTTATGATTTATTTGGATGAAAAATGTTTAAAAAGTTACGCAGTGGCACGTGTTGTGTGCTTGACAGTTTGCGATCGAAAGAGAAGGAACTTAACGATGATTAAAAGGATATCGATAAATTTAACAGATTAATATCTATTGTATGTAAATATTTAAATAAGTGTGAATGACAAATTGAGAGTTGCCAGATCTCCATAGTACTCCCTCCTAGACTTCAAGTTGTGAAACGAACGGGGAGTCTAATCGTGCGGCGTGGTCTGGGTGGCTGTTGAGATAGAGTTGGCGGTTGATCTATGTTTGTTGTAGACGATTCTGCTGCTGCTTCTGATGATGCTGCTGCCGATGATGATGGTGATGTTGATTCGTTATGTGACTCAATAAACGCTGGTTTGAGCCGATCGATTGATACTGTAGTATCTCGTCCGTTGATGAGAACATTGTAGAATTTGCTATGCTTTGATTTAACTTCGAAAGGTCCATCGTAAGGCGGCTGTAATGATCCGCGCACTGTATCGTTGCATAGAAAAACATGTGTTGCGTCGATTAGTTGTTTAAATACAAATGGCTTCGAAGTATCGTGATGGGCTGTTTGTGTAGGGTGGATGTCGTTCATCATTTCAGCGAGATGTTTTACAAATTCAGTTTGCGGTAAAACATTGTTTTCCATATGAAGAAATTGTCCTGGAAGTCGTAGTGTTGATCCATAGACAAGCTGTGCTGCTGTAGTTTGTATGTCAGGTTTGAATGCTGATCGTAATCCTAACAATATGATTGGTAATTTGCTTGGCCAGTCAATTCTGTTTTGACACATTATTGCTGTTTTAAGAGTATATAAAACGTTGTTTGATGATCTTCATTGTAGATCTAATGCCTCCATGAGCGATGTTGTGGAGTTTGCAGATGATTTTCTTCCTGAGTGGCTTTGGAATAAATGGTCGAGCTGTAGGAGTAGAAAAATCACATAAGATTGATGTTTCTGAATGTGGTAGGTTTACAGATTTGAGTTGCAGTGTTGTGTTGTTGTCTTCCAAAAGTTGTTTAAGCTCTGGGCAATCACTTTGTGCTGAAGCTATTTGCTCGTAGTCGATAATGTTGCTTCCGATTGCTGCTATGCGAGACAATGTGTCTGCTGTCGTGTTCTCGACTCCAGCGCCGTGTAAGATGGTTGTTATGAACTGACCAATGAAGTCCAATTGGCGGAGTTGTCTGGGCGATGCCTTGTCCGGCCTTTGAGTGAAGACGTATATAAGCGGTTTGTGATCAGTGCGGACATGAAATGATTTGCCTTCTAACATAAAGCAAAAATGCTTGATGCTGAGATAGATGGCAAGAAGTTCGCGATCATACGTGCTGTATTTGCGCTGAGCGTCTGTTAGCTTTACACTGAAAAATCCCATTGGCTGGTATTCATTATTCACGATTTGGTGAAGAACTGCTCCGACTGCTGTATCACTAGCATCTGTGCATAGCGAAAGTGTTGCATCTGGAGATGGGTGAACCAGGAGGGTTGCTGATGCGAGAGAATGCTTGCACTGTTGGAAATGTTGTATGTTTTCGTCTGTCCAGTTGATTGGAGAATCGTTCTTCTTATTGCCTGGAATTAACTGCAACAACGGGGCTTGATGTTCTAGTGCTTTGGGCTGGAATCGTCTGTAGAAGTTGATCATTGCCAGAAAGCGTCGAAGTTCCTTTACAACTTTGGGTAATGGAAAATCAACAATTGCTTTGACTTTGTCCTAAAAATGTGATGGAATTTTGTCCGAAGGCACATTTGCTTGCGTTTATTGTGAGGTGGTAACGTTGAAGTCGTTCAAAAACTTGGCGAAGATGAATTTCATGTTGTTCAGCGTTACTTGATGCTACGGCGATGTCATCTAAATATACAAAAACGAAGTCGAGATCTCTGAGGGCGACGTCCATATAGCGTTGAAACGTCTGTGCTGCGTTGCACAAGCCAAATGTCATATGCGTGAATTCGTATAAACCAAAAGGGGTAGTTATAGCCGTTTTTGGAATGTCACGTGGTTCAATTGGAATCTGGTGATATGCGCGATTGAGATCAATTTTGGAAAATATATTCTTATCATGGCAAATATGTGTGCAATCCTGAATGTGCGGCAGAGGATACCGATCAGGAATCGTTTGTGCATTGAGAGCTTTATAGTCGCCACATGGCCGCCATTCGCCTGTTGCTTTACGGACCATGTGTAAGGGTGATGCATATGGGCTCTTTGAAGGACGACATACTCCGATTTTTAGAAGATATCCAGACTCTGACTTTGCTGCTGTCAGTTTATCAGGAGTAAGACGACGAGGTTTTGAAAATGTGGGTGCTCCTTTCGTATCAATGCAGTATGTGACATCAGATGTGGTTGGTTTGGGTGTTGTATGATCCAATTGAGTGATAGATTTGAATTCCTCCAAAAGTTTGGAAAATTTGCATGCTGTGTTGAATGTTTTAATTGGGAAAGAAGATTGAAGGCTGCAAATAACATTACGTGCTAGCAATGTTTGAGCGTCAATCAATTTTTGGCGTTTAATATCAACAAGCAGGTTGTAGTGCTGTAAGAAATCCGATCCGATGATTGGTGTGCGGACATTTGCGACGATAAATGGACGACGTAATCCTAAATCCAAGGTTAAGCGTGTTGTACCATAAGATTCGATTATACTGCCATTCGCTGCGAAAAGAGGATTTTCGTTCGATGATGCGATGCATTTGTTAATAGTTGAAACTGGTATAACGGATACGTCTGCACCTGTGTCAATAAGAAAATTTTTTCCTGTTTTTGAATCCAGTAAAAAAAGTCGGTTGTATGTGGAAATGCTGTTTATTGTTATCCGATGTTTTGATGTATGTGCTAAGGCTATATCGGACTGACTATCGAAGTTGCCTTTATGATCTTCGACAGCTGGACTTAGTTTTTTGAATTGGTGTTGAATGAGCAGGGCTCATGACAGTTTTGTGCTTTGTCGCCATACTTGGTGTGATACCAACAATTTTTGTTGTTGTTGGGCTGTGGAGTGTTGCTGCGACTGTTGCTTTGAAATCGACTTCTGCTGCGAGAGCGTCGATTATTGATCGATAAATTAAACAGATTAATATCTATTGAATGTAAATATTTAAATAAGTGTGAATGGCAAATTGAGAGGGCTGCCAGATCTCCATAGAATCAACAATGTATTTTGCTGATTCTAATTAAGAACTTGACAATTTCCTGCATACTGGGGCGACTTTCAGGATATTTATGCCAGCATTTTTGCATAAAGAGTTTCAATGATTCGGGACACTCTTCTCTTAGCTCGGACATGTCTGGTCGAAGATCTAGATGAAATAATTCAGACGTGAAAACCCCGTTATAAAGTACCATAATCCTCAAACTTGTCCATTTCTTACCATCTTTAGCCACGGCATTCATCAATTTTACACTTTTCTCATTTTTGAACGCTTCATATGGTAACCTGCGCGACATAACATGCCAGATTGTAATGCCGATGCTATATGAATCGCACTTTTCATTGTAAAGACGACCTAAGATAACCTATTGAACAATATGTATTGAAAGAGATTGAGATTGTGGGTTTCGGAAGAAATATGGACTCTACAAACCTCGGGTGCCATGTAATGTGGAGTGCCTTGTTGTTGTGTCATGGTTGTTTTTATGTATCGCACAGTTCCGAAGTCGCAAATCTTTACTGTTTGACGATTTTTATCAATCAGCATGTTGAGTGGTTTGACATCACGATGAATAACAATTGGTTTCATTGCGTGCAGATACGCCAGTCCCTAAATAAAGCAGAGAACGTATGTTTGTATGAAATATTTGCAGAGTATATACATACAGACGACCAATAACTGCGCAAATATAGGCTGATGCAATATTTCCATTATGATGAAATTACTACTCTGATGAAATACACTAAAAGTTTTCCCATACACTAACACATGCAAACTTATGCTCCGACATATATTGACCTCAGTCGCCTGCAACATCCAATTAAGGCCCTCTGCATCCGAATAGCTGAATTTGTGCAGGAATTCGTGCAGTGAAAGACCATCCACATATTCCATAAGCAGGTAGACTTTTTCTTCTATCCTCGTAGAGTCATATAGCTGGACAATATTCCTGTGTATTGCACGACGCAACATGTCTATCTCCCGCTCCATTGCTTTGAAGTCATCAGTGGATGCTCCTATCATCACTTTGACTGCTGCATCTCTGCCTTCATGGCTTATCCTGTAGACAGCTCCATATGTCCCTTCGCCCAATTTCTGTTTAGGTTTATATTGCAGTATTCATATCCATATTTTAAAAGGAATTATTATATTTACCGGATATTTACGTAGATTGGCGAGCTGCTGTTTCCACATGGTAACGCACTGAAAATGAATATGACACTGATATAAGATTTTTTGTGCTAATAAAAAGCAAACAACGATTTTATTTTTAAACGCTGAAAATGATTCAGTCGCGTTTTTCGCGACTGTTGCTTTTTTTTTGCTCTTTGGATGTTGCTGCTTGCTTTTTTGTTGTTATTCTTGTTTCTGCTTGTTTTAATTGAATTTTTAAAATAAAAATATTTGCATATATTTTGTTGTTGCCTAATTCTGAGTAATGATGATTCAGTGTTTAAGAATAAAAGCTTTGTTAGCTTTTTATCCCACTGCAGTGGGATACCCTTCGACCTATGTTCCCGTGTAGTTTAATTTCTTAAATTCATACACATATGCATATGCACATGCTTTGAAATTAATCCCGATAGATGGCGCTCGCGCTTCGCGCTGAATAAAATGAATAGTTTAGCGAAGCAAGTAATAATGTTTTTATCATTACTTGGGAAAATTTCGACATTTTTGCGCCATCAATTAAAAGATGCTGAAAAATCGCAGCTAAAATTAACCATCTTCTTCAGTTCACCAATCGGTTAATCAAACTAATTAGACAGCTGTCTTGAAATACTTACGGCCAAAATCCGGGACAGCAGCAGCAACAACAATTACAGCAACAACCGAGCAGTTTTCCCATTCGACCCCTTTCCCCATCCCTCTATAGCCAGTTAGCAGCGATAAATTCCGCAAATTCAACCCATCCCCAACTACCTCCAAAACGCGCTCTAAGTATGATGTTAGCAGTAAAAGGGGTTGCTCCTCCTGCTGATGTTGTTGTTGCTGCTGTTATCACGTCTACGCTGGAATTTATGGGTAACTCTCTCTGTGACATGGACATGTTAATTGCCCCCGCCTCTGCCCACAAGGTTGCCAGGCTTACACTTGTTTTACAAAGTTCTTAAAAATTAGCGCTCGTTTTGTTTCGTTTGCTTTTTAATTAAAAGTCGCAACGTATCCGGCTAAGGGTCGAGGAGGATGGATATGGTTATGACCACTACGACCACTGGACTGGTCAGTGACAACTCGCACGCACACAGACACACACACACACATGGAGCAACATTTAAGCTGTCTAAATTGGATAAAGTGCTTGCGCTTTGGCTGCTGTCTTGGCAACTCTTGTGCTGGACAGGACACGCAGCACTGATTGCACTTGCCCAGCGCAGGCACAGCAAGAGAGAGAGAGAGATTAAACAAGGGACCGACTTTATTTAATAGTCAACTTGCTAAGTTGCAACAGAGTGGCAAAGAAAATAATAACTGAAACAAAATTAGTTATTTTAGGAATCGTTATACACGTTTTTGCAAGTGCATTCGAGCTTACAATGATTAAAACGAGGAAGAAAAGCTACATTCGGCATGCTGAAAGTGTTATACCTTTGCAGGTTGTTCACTCCTTCGATTGTTCCAATACTAGATATAATAATGCAGAATTGAGTGGTATTGTGTTTATTCAATATTATCTGTTTCGTAAGTTAATGGCCAGATTGGCTCTACTGGTGATGCTGATTCAGAATATACATATATACTTTATGGGTCGGAGATGTCTCCTAAGGTGCGTTGCAAACACCTGGCCAAAATTAATATACCCTCTGCAAGGGTATAATAAGTTCGAAAAGTAAATAAGACTTCTATGGTAGTTATAAACGATATATGAAATATATTTAAAACATTTTAGGCTTAAATTCTTAGATGATGTTTAGCTACAATAAATAAAAACAAACTATTAACATATGTATTCAACTCAATGATTCCTTATCCTGACTGGCCTGCTCATCCTCGCCCTGCTCCTGCTGCCTGCTGGCCACCAAGTTACCATAGTACGCCGTTATGGCGACCAAGCGGGTATCCAAATAGTTGTGCTCCACCTCACACTGCTGGCCGACATTGCTCAGGGCAATTACCTGCTTCATGTTGGAGTTGCGCGGCAAAAAGATGCCAATATTGTCAGAGAGTCTTCGCGCGTATTGCATCAACTGACTGGCGCCGAGAGGCAATAGATTTGCCTCAATATCAAAAGTAGCCTGCTTCTGATACTGCGGCCCACCCCATGGTGGACTGAGAAAGACATAGTCCGGACGCAAGCTTGTGCTGGCAGCAAACTGCATGAAATCCGCGTGCACAAACTCAATTTTGTGCGCCACACCATAGATGACTGCATTGTGCTTGGCCATCGCCAGTTTGCTGGCATCAATATCAATGGCAATGACGCGACTGCAGGTCTTGGCAAATTGAATGGCATTGCCACCACATCCGCAAAACGCGTCCACAATGATGTCGCCCGCCAAACGATGTGCTGTCTGCTTGGCAACCTTCTCGGGCGTCACTGAGAACCAGCTCTCGCGATCCAAGAGTATGCCCCGATCGAAGAGTGAAAACAATGAGAAGCGCTTGAACCAATACTTTCGCATGCCACTGTCGTTCTGCATGAACTCTGGAATTCGCTGCGTGCGTTTCTTCTTATTTTTCTTCTTCTTCTGTATACTGTGTGATTGCACAGCGTGCAGCGATGCAGCCTCGTCCTTGCTCATGTCGTCGTAATCACTGTCAGCTTCGTAGGCAGGAGGTGGCTTTGACCTACGCTTCTTCTTCTGCCCCCTGGCTGCTTGTACACCAAACGAAGTGGGCAATCCAAGCAACTTCAGTTGCTGCTTTTCGTCGAGTAAGTCAGAATCGTCGTTGGCAGTCAAATAAAGCTCGTCTTCTTCTTCCTCTGTACTTTCTACACTCTCCTCGCTTGGTTCAATGTTTAGTTGCGTCAAATCTTCACCTACTACATCCAAGATTTGATCTTCCCCTCTCAGTCCATTGATTAGATCTTTTTCGTAGTTCTCGAAGGTGCAACTAAAAATGTGCCAAAAATGTGTGCTCTGATCGGCGGCGTGTTGTTGCCACAGGTTTTCCCAGGCTGTGCGATCTTCAGGAGTAGCAACCTCAATATCCTCTTTATAATGTGGATAATGTTTATACCACTTTAGTTCGAGCAACTCGTGTCCCTCGCGTTGCCAGAACTCTAGCCAAGCAGCCTGTTTCGTTTTCTCCTGCCACTCAGGCTTCAATTGTACGTCGACTTCTCCAGTGTGGTCGGTTGCATGCTCAAAATGCTGCGAGAATATATAAAACTGAGGATTGCTACGCGAAGTGCTCAGAAAGTGGGAGTTCATTTCATCCGGTCTCCCTGCAAAGCGCACGAACCTCGAGACGACGTTGTATCAACTCCTCGGCGTGACTTATGCGAATCGTTTGCCAAACATTCAACACCGGCTTGTGGGTCTGATGTACTTGCTGCAAATACTGAGAACGTGCTTCCTCGTTGTCGCCAAGCAGCAACAGTTGTTCGTGCAATCCTCGTATGCTCAGGGCTAAGCTATTCGGCGTCTGCACGTTGCATAGCACAACCTCGCCGCGCACAATGCAGTAGCTGCGATGAGCAAGACCATGGACACACGCCTTGTCGTAGGTGAAGTTGAGCAGCAACAAAGATACAGCACCCGTGGGCAACTTGTAATCGCTATAAAAACGAGTAACATTTGGTCAACGTGTTAAACTAAATATTCCAGATATAGCACTCACCTTGGTAAATGTGGAATCGTTACGTTTTCGAGTCTAAAATAATCTGGAATCGCACATAATCGTCCAATAACTGCACACTTTCCGTAGTGGATCTTCCGGTAATCCGATTCAAGCACTAACTCCTCGACTAGTAGATGCTTGTAGAAGTCACAATACTTCGGTAAATTCTCGGCAGGATCGTGGGTACGCTCAATATTCGAGTCGTTCATAACTAGTTAAACCAAAACAATCTAACAAAGTAGTAAACTTCGCCAAAATCAAATTAAATGCGACAACTATCCTTAAGTGCATGCCGCTGAAGCTTAACAGTGTTGGAAAACAGTGTAAACATGTTATTCTATGCTATTTCGCCAGTCACTGTTTCTCTTCACCAGATAAATATTTTTATAAATATTTGCTTCGCCTACTTGCCAACACTCGTGAAAAGTGTTGCAGGGCGCACAATAAAAGACAATATTTTGAGCATCCCTGCTTTGTTGAGAAGCGGCTTGGAAAGAAAACAAAGTCAATATTTGTCAAATTTGTGTATTAAAATAACGCAAAATTACAATAAGTAAATCAGAATGTCTTTCATGAATCCAGTTGATATGGTGGACGAGGATGCTGCGGATCTGCAGTTTCCGAAAGGTAAAAAACAGATACTTTTCAATTGTTGCCAAAAATGCAACTTACAAGTGGTTGAAGTAGAAATTATACGCCCGGCCCGTCGGCGCCACATGTTACCCATAACATATTCGATTGCCTATTTACAGTTAAACAAAAGCGCTCTACAATTAAATATGTACGTGCACGTACGGACGAAAAGACAATATGTACCACAATTTTCTATAATCCCAACGCATTCCACAAGCAGTTAGAGCAATGCACGGAGGCTGACAACGATGTAGCGACTCTCGAGGTGGGTAAATCGAATGGATTGACCTGTGCCACGTGCCGTTGCAGTCTTTCTGAGCCCTACATCAAGTGCTCAGAGTGCCTGCATATACTCCTCTGCCTGCAATGCTTTTCCCGGGGTCGAGAGACTGGCACACATTACAACAACCACGCTTATATCATAATACGAGATGATATCCAGGTCTTCGCCGCCGAAGCCGGCTGGACAGCTCGGGATGAGCGCACATTGCTGCTAGCGCTACGCACCAACGGCTATGGCAATTGGGATGCCATAGCAAATGCTCTTAGCCAGCGATACACGCCGACAGAAATCCAGAGACACTACAATGATTGCTACTTTGGTGGCATCTTCGAGCGATTACTGGGCCTGCAACATGTACGTCATTGCTATATGCCAGAGCGTATGCCATATGTGTTCAAAATGCGATCTCTCGAGCCTCCGCGGCACGACGACATTGCCTCCATGCAGTTTAAGATCAATGCTGGCTATCGCTGTGCACGTGGTGACTTTGATACACCTTACGATGGGTCAGCCGAAGGTTTGCTATCTATTATAATAGATGAGCAACGCAGAGCCTCTGACGATGACTCTGAAATGGAAGGATTGGACCCCGAAGTCACCGAGAAGCTTCAGTGTGCTTTAGTGCAGGCATACAATAATCGCCTAAGGTAGGATTTGATTGCAGATCTTTCAAACTTATCTGACTATTCATCCGTTAACAGGGAACGCCAGCGTCGCTACAAAATAATGCAGAAGCACGGGCTCATCATGCCAAATCGCACAGTCAGCTGGATAACCAAGTATATGAACGCGTTCCGCAGCGATGCTAGCTGCATGCGCTTCCTTGCCCTGATGCAACTATGCGATCCCATTCAGTTCGACTTGCTGGTGGAGTCCTTGCGCTACTATCGTCAGTTGCAAAACCGCCTCCATTGGCTGCATGACATACGCCAGCACGGCGTGCGAACGCTCTCTGGTGGTGCACTCTATACGCGCCTCTACAAGCAGCGTCAGCAGGCGCAGCGGGAATATGCCCGCCAAAGACAACATGACGCTTTAGACTGGCAACAGTTAGTTCATCATTACGAGAACAATCAAAATGCTGAACAGTTGCCGCAGGGCAGCAGC
Source organism: Zaprionus davidi (assembly GCA_018903715.1). NCBI lineage: Eukaryota > Metazoa > Arthropoda > Insecta > Diptera > Drosophilidae > Zaprionus > Zaprionus davidi. Next base: position 9,547,454 of record JAEIGL010000003.1, read on the forward strand.
TCAAGGATTTATATGATGAATCCGCGACGCAAAGCGAATCCCATAGAAATTTCAGGTAAGGAATAAGGATTGCCTTTTTGTAGGCATGAAATTAATTTCTTATATTTTGAATTATTTCTTCATTACAGACTTACCGGGTTACTCCAAGTTGGATGCAGGCGAACGCACACTTTGCAGCACATCGCGCCTTATACCACAGGCGTATTTGGAGTACAAGAATCAACTGATTGCCGAGCAGGCCAAGCTGGGGCATTTAAGATTGGGAGATGCACGTCGCCTTATAAAAATCGACGTGAACAAGACGCGTCAGATCTACGATTTCTTAGTAGAAAATGGTCATATACGACCCGTTTCATATGGCTAGGCCTGTAGTCAATTTCAACTTCAAGATTCACTTGTAAATTGCACAAGCAAATTAAAAATCAATCAATTTTATAGAATTTACTCACGTTCCTTTATCTCTTTGACTCTTTGCAGAGTTCGAAAATGCCGAAACGCTGCTGATTTCGGAGGTGCACATGCTACTTGATCATCGCAAACGTCAAAACGAATCTGCTGACGAGGAGCAGGAGTTTTCAGAGGTCTTCATGAAAACCTATGCCTACACAGACAGTTTCCGCAAGTTCAAGAACAAGGAAACCATTATGTCCGTCAGAAGGTATTATAAAAACTTGAATGCAATCGGAAAAATTTCTTACTATTTTTTATTTTAGTTTACTTATGCAAAAGAAACTTCACAAATTTGAGTTGGCTGCACTAGGTAATCTGTGCCCAGAAGCACCGGAGGAAGCCAAGGCATTGATTCCCTCACTAGAGGGTCGTTTTGAGGACGAGGAGCTACGCCAAATACTCGATGATATCGGCACCAAACGTAGCTTACAGTACTAAGTTGGAAATACATACATACATACAAATATTACAATTCATAACTCTAGAAACTGTAATATTTAATTTTAAACTAAGTCTTAATTATGAAACAAAGACGGTTTTCTATAACAAACCTAATACAAATGAAAAAACTATGAAAACATAATAATGGCATTCTTTAATTTATTTCAATAATAAATTAATATTTCAATCCGGTAAACGATTACTAAATCGATAACTGGATCTATAGTGGTTCATATGAACTGATTTCAAAATGAACAACACGAGCGATTTCTGCCAAGTAAACGTTTACACGAGCGTTTTTTGCAAGGTACATCGATAACCGATTAACCGATATTCGAGACTAACAAAAATAGGAACCTACCACAAAAGAGGGAAATAGGAAAATACAAACAAAATGAACACGGACAATTCCAGTATGCAAATGGATCCTGAATTGGCGCTACGACTGCTTGCCGACGGCGCAGTGCTGGTTATAGCGGGCATTCCAGTGGGCACCGAATTCGGAATCGATTTGTGCGCCTACACGATTGGGCCAGACTTCCGGGGAGTCAAAATGATACCACCAGGCGTGCACTATGTCTGGTGTGCTTCCCGTGGTCCATATGGCGATGCGGCTCCTCGTGTTGGCTTCGTTCACTATTTCCATCAAAATGAGATTCTTGTGCGTGAATGGGATAACGAGCTGGAGGAACTGCGACCACGTCAGACAGCCGAACCGGAGCTGGAGCGTGAACGCATACGCAAGAATCTGGCGCAATTAGAGCGTGTTCTGGCCGCCTACGACTATCGCTATGTGTGCCAATGGAAGGATCTAACTGGCAGCGTCACCGAATCATGCGTAGAGCGCTGTCGTCCCGAACTAGGCACCATCCGCACCAACATTGAATTGCAATCCTGCACAGATGCCGACAGACCTCGCGGTGGAGCAGGCAGTAGCAGCAAGAGGCCAACAGCAGCCACATTACTGCTGGATGAGAGTGAAATGCTGCCCCAACTAAAGCCTGTGGCGGGCACTGCTCCCCGGTTTTGTACAATACCCACTCGTGTACCTCAAGATGCGGAGCCGGCAGAGATCTCTCGTCACGCCATAGACTGCATTGCCGCGGTAAATACACTGTTCAAAGGCTTCGACAACAATTCTGAGGCACTCATCGAGGAACTACAGCTGGCATTTGTTTTCTACCTCGTTGGTTATTCTGTGGAATCACTGGAACACTGGCGGAGGTTGCTCGGCCTAGTAGCACATTCCGAGACCGCAGTGAGCAAGCACAAACTTGCCTACATGAAATATAGCGAAGTCTTGGCCCACCAATTGCCACATCTGCCCGAGGAACTGATGTCTCCCAGTCCGCACAATTCAGTCTATAAGGATGTGCGCGAACTGCTGGTGAATCTCTACGCTGGCGGTCTGATGGTGAGCGCAGAGAGACTGATGAAACGACTGGACAAACAACTCAACTGGCACTTTGAGGGACTGCTCGACGAGGATCCCGAGGACCAGCCCGTGGTCATCGAATTGTCATAGTAAGTACACTACTGCCTTTAAATTGGTTTCTTTTTTATATATATTGCTTATTCTGTAGGGATTGCAACTGTTTCAACGGAGCGAATGCTGGGTGCGCAAGTAGTTCCAGAGGTCACGGGCTGTGCGTATGCTGACCATGAACTGGCACAGCTTCGTCTCGATGAGGCACAGGATGATGAATTTGGCACGTTTGTCCTTCAACAGCGACTGCCACAAAAGTTCCAAATGAATATAAAGTCACTCAATCTGCGCCCTGATACCTGAGTCTACCTCTTCTGTATTATCCGGCCCATTGTCCACAACACTCCAGAGATCCTCGGACTCCAGATACGCCCGCACCGTCATCGACCACGCCTTGTAGTTGTCCAGTCCCTTGAGTTTCTCAATTTGCAGTTGCAGCGCCATCGATTTTGCGTCGTCTCCAGCCCAGCGACGTTTTGCAAATAAAAATCGTTAGGCCTTTCTTTGCTCTTCCACTTTGTGCCGTTGTCGTCGTCGTTGATTTTCAAATATAGATATAGATATATGTGAGCATTTGTATACGGCATGCCACATGTAGCACACATGCTTTGTCTTGTTATACCCCTCTTTTGCCCAGCCCAAACAATGTCCACTAGACCTAGTTCTGCTGCCTCCTTTCAATGCTGCTGCGGCTTTGGCATTGAGCTGAAGTGCGCCCGGACAGACACTCATCCATTTGATGTCCGCATTGCTCAAAGTTTCTCTTCCACTGCAAGGTTTACCTGTACCAACCTTGATAATTTGAGTGAGATACATATTTATATCGAGTTAATGTGGGGTACACGCCGTATACTGTTGTAAATATGATATATGTATGAAGATATTTGTAGTTATCATCATTATAATCATCAGCAAACATTCATGACAAAACCCGCCGTTCGAAGTTCTTAGAATTACCCATGATATGCATACACACACATGTATGTACATAGCTATAGATACAATATCATATAATAACAAACTGCAAGGTTTAATGACTCGGTCAAGATATAATACAGACACAAAGCTCCTCTAAGAAAGCGTGAGCTTACTTATATAATAATAATAAATTGAAATATATTATTATTACATCAAAAACGACGTTTTAAATAAAACAGAAGTAAAATAAATAATATTATAATTATACCAGCTAACCATTGTTTGAAAGGGTATCATAACTTTGTGCCAATCCAAATACACGCAAAAGAAGGCGTAGCATGCCAAGTATATATATTCTTGATCATGTCTGTCTGACGAGATAGGACTACGAAATTTGGTAGAAATATGTCTATATATTGCATTCATATCAAGTTGCTTTGGCAACGCCCTCTCCGCCCGCGATTACCGATAAATTTAGATTTGAAGGCATTATTCTGAAGTTGCAATTTTTTGAATGACTTAGGAAATCATTTAAAAGAAGGAATGTAAAATACGTTGAACATACATAGAGCAATCAGGTGGCTAGCGGGTATATCACTGTCGAGCAGACTCGTCTGTAGCTTTCTTAATTGGAATAATTTTCCAATTGATTCATAACAATGCGGGCATTTTATTTGCGGTGCGTATTGCATATACATTGAATGGCTTTATAGAGTTTTCTACTTTCGATTGTTGTGGGCATTACTAATTGAAAACCTCAGTTAATAAACATGAAACCTTCAGGATAATTTCATTATATAAAAAAAACTCAATCGTACAATAAAAGAACAAAACAAATGCAAATCAAAACTTCCTAATCGTTACCATGCCACAACCTTATTGGCAAAGGTAATGTTTCTAAACATCTAATAAAAATACTATATATTCCTTCAGCCTTATATCGAAATTCGACAGAAGAGCACAGGTCGTGCACACATTCAAAACTTTACGATAACTTTTTATGGCTAAAGGCAATAAAAAGCAATGCGTATGCACGAGAGGGAGAGAGCGATAAAATTTTACGAGCTAAGGTGGTGGCTTCTCATCCGATCAACATAATACGAAACTTGCTGGAAAATCAGAGATTTCCAAATGAAAACGTACTTTTTACTTTTGTTTACCCGGCCAAGCCCTACATATGGTTAATTTAGGGGGAGTACTTCCTTGTTCTCTAGTGGCATTGAAATTCCAATATGTAAATAGACATACACTCAAGGCCAGCGAAATAGGTGTGCCGACTGACTGTCCGTCCGTATGAAAAGCTAGATATCAGAGACTATAATAACTAGGGCTACCAAATTCGGTGTAAATATGTGTTATTATTGCAAGTATGTTTTAGAATTTGACCACGCCCCTCTTTTAATCGATAAAACTCGAATTCCAAGCGTAATTTTAATGCAGGGCAGCTCATATTTTGTAGCTATCAACTCCCAAATGATTTCTGCAGAGTAGGTTGCGATGGGTTAATTAACATAGAAGTTATTTTAGAAATCATTTCCATAGTTACTAATTTCCAAACCGCTCCCGTAAGTATGCAACACAAAATATGAAGCAATTATATGTTTAAGAAATCGATTCGGTCAGGTGGACAGCGGGTATATCACTTTCGCGCATGTTTTATGTGAATTAATAAAATAATTCACTCGTTTAATGATTCTATATTATTTCACTGGCCACCAGTGTACTTCATACGCACCTTGCGTGGCGCCCACTCCACGCACACACACACAGTACTTTTCCGTGCGATTCCCTCAATAAAACTATGTGCGCATTTTTTTTATTATTTTTATTTGAAATGAATACGAATGTCAGTTTAGCTGTTGTTTGCTGCTTTTGTTGTTGTTGTTAATTTTTTCCTTTCAAGAATTTGTGTTTTTTTAGTTATTAATTATATATCTGCTGTTGCTGCTGCCGCGGCCACTCGCCCCGCACTCAGATTGACTGGCCCCTGCCTACTGTACGTTCTCATACACGATCATTTATCATCTATTTGCGGCTTCGGTGCGCACGCCTCAATTGGCGATCTTTGGGGGAATATTCTTCTCTTTGCACGCAGCGTATAGCACAGTACAGACAGAAGAGGAAAAACTCGAAACGTTTTTCACAAATAAATTAAATGATATTTGCAACTGCCTTCTTGTTGTTGTTGTTATCGAGCTTTAAATGCAAACATATTTTATCGCCGGGTTAGAGTTTAGTTCTGGGGAGAGGGAATTTTTGGATTTGGGTGTTTTCACTTGGAAAAATTCGAAATCTCTACAAATTACATAAGTGGTAGGCATAGAAAATATACAAGTATATACGAATGTATATATACTAAGATGTATACAATATATATTTATATATATGTATGTATCGTTTTTTTTTTTGTTTCGTTTCGTTTAGCAACTACAAATACTTTTTGTTGTTTTTTTAATATATGTATATATATATTGTTTTTTGTTTTTGTTTTGTTTTCTTTTTGTATATTCATATGAAATGTCTGTGGCGAAGTGAATTGAAAAACGCTTTAAACAAAGTCTAGAAACAAGAAAAAACATCAACAAAATTGGAGCTTCGTTTTTTTTCATTTTTTGATTTGCTTGAGAGCAGGTGTGACAGAGACAGAGAGACAGAAAGACAAAGAGAGAGAAAAATTAATAGAAGAAAACTTATGCCAATTGCTGAGTGAGTGTGTGTGTGCGAAAGTGCCTGTATGTATCTGCGCGTGTGTCTGTGTCTGTGTGAACAATACACTAACGTACATACAAATTTAAGCTTAAGAATTCGTTTTACTTTTACTCTCCCTAACATTCCTTCATTTTTGTTGTTGTTCTTGTTGCATTACTTGACTCTTTGTTGCTGTTTGCTCATTTCATTCTCATTCTCATTTCACATTTGCTTTTGCTTTTGTAATTTGTAACTCGTAATTTGTATTTAATTTAAATTAATTGCTGCTGTTTTAATTTGTTCTTGTGTTTTGCATTTGCTTCATACAATTTTATTATGTTTGTTTTGTTTTGTTTTCATTCGCTTTATTCTCTATTTTCGTTCATTAATTCAATTTGCGCTTATTACGTTTTCTTTTCTTTTTCGAATGTTATTTACCTTTCTTTTATTTAGTTCATTTTTAATTACTTTATGACTGGCTTAAAATTAAAGTTGAAGTTTCGTTTCTTATGGTGTTGTTGTTGCTGTTACTGTTGTTGTTGTTGTTCATGTTGTTGCTGATAGATTATGAAATGAACTGCTTAATGGAATTTACGTTCTGCGTGTGTGTGTTTATCTGTGTATGTGTGTGTGTTATCGAAATGAAGTTTATTTTGTTTTTGCTTCTCAGAATTAAATATAATATTTATTTAAATATAATATAATGCTTGTTTCTCGAATGCAAAAAATTTTAAATTGTAGTAAAGTTACTTGTTGTTGTTGTTGCTGCTGCTGCTGTTTGTTTTTGTTGCTGCTGTTGCTGTAGCTTTGGGGAAGCCGGAACACAACGCGTAGATGGCGACGACGACGGCGGCACACCTGCACACAACTTCTCCCAGACAAAAGCCACGCCCACCAAAACTCTCGCTAGTTGCTGCTCCTCTTTTACCATGTTGTCGATGTTGTTGTTTTTGTTGTTGCTACTGCTACTGCTGCTGCTGTTGTTGTTACTGTTGCTGTTGCTTCTCTGTGGTTGCTTGCTGCATGCTTGAAACGATGAACGATGTTGTTGCTACTTGTTGCTGTTGTTGTTAATATGTTGTTGCACTGCACTGTTGGTTGCCTCTGCTCTTACTGTTGTTGTAATTGTTGTTGTCGCTGTCGCTAATGTTGTTGTTATCGTTGCTGTTGTTTCTTGTTGTTGCTGTTGCTGCTGCTGCAGTTTACTACCCGATTGCGTGTTGTTGTTGTTGTTTTTATTGTTGTATGCATATATATTATATGTATTATATTTACTTTAGAAGGTATATGTTTTTTTTGTTTTGTTTTGTGTTTTTTTGTTTTTTTTTTTGTTTTGTTTAAATGGAAGGGCGGGGGTTTACTTAAATTACGACACATCCTGATCCTCAACATCCTGAATTTCCGGTTTAGTCTCGCCATCACCTGCTGTGGAGTCTGTGTGGGAGGAAGGAGAGTGAAGAGAATGTTATCGAAATGATTTATTATAGTCATAGTTGAGGCAAATGAATGGAATGTTAGTTATTGTATATATTTAGTTGATATTGATTACGCACCATCTGCCTGCATATCAGACGTCCATAATGTGAGGTTGTCCCGCAGCAGCTGCATAATCAGGGTCGAGTCTTTGTAGCTCTCTTCGCTCAGTGTATCCAACTCAGCGATGGCATCATCAAATGCGGCTTTCGCCAAGCGGCAAGCACGATCCGGAGAGTTGAGTATCTCATAGTAGAACACCTGCAGAATAAGCATATTTATATATATATTACATGTTAATGGGGTCCATATGGGTAACTCCTCTATCTCTGCACAACACTCACCGAGAAGTTCAATGCCAGTCCCAATCGAATGGGGTGTGTTGGTGGCAGATCGTTCATGGCAATATCACTTGCTGCCTTGTAGGCAATCAATGAGTTCTCAGCAGCATCCTTACGATCCGAACCGGTGGCAAATTCGGCCAAATAGCGATGATAATCACCCTTCATCTTATAGTAGAATACTTTACTTTCGCCGGATGTGGCGCATGGAATGAGATGTTTCTCGAGCACATTTAATATATCCGAGCAAATGTCACGCAGCTCCTTTTCCACCTGACCGCGATAGGTCTTAATCATTTCCAATTTCTCTTCGGCCCCCTTGTTCTCCTCCTTCTGTTCAATGGAGGTGATGATGCGCCATGAGGCACGACGTGCTCCAATCACATTCTTGTAGGCAACTGAGAGCAAATTACGCTCTTCAACGGTCAGCTCAACGTCCATGGAGGCGACCTTCTTCATGGCCTCAACCATTTCTGTAAAACAAAAAAAGGCAACCATTTTGTTATGAAAAACGTAACAAAAATGTACGAAAACAACTAAATCCAAGCTAAATTATTTTATAAATAACTTCCTTGTTAATTAACCGTTTCTTTATATAAATCATTTGGACGGTCATCATTAATCATCAAATTCTAACGTCTGCAAAAATTAGACGTATACGTATTGCCAGCGAATTTGATAGTCCTAACTCGTATAGTGTATCAGATATAGATGGACAATGCTAGGCTGTTGACGTTGATCAAAAATATGATACTATATAATAAAATAATATACATTTTGTGGGGACAGAGGTCAGAGAAATGCCTTCTTCTGCTAATTATATACATTGTCGGTAGTCACAGAGTTATAATGCCCTTCTACCCTATGCTACCTATTGACAGACTACTCCATTTATCGATTATTTTCAGCAAGCTCATCTTAGTCAACATTCACTGTACTGTTGTTTTACCATCAGATATCTATCGCGTATCCTATCTATAGGCAGCCACACACGCACATACATAGTTATTATCTATGCGTACGCACACACACCCAACCCAGTTCAAGTATAATGACATAACTCATCACACACATACACGCACAGACGTATGTACCTATATATGCATAACTGTTTCCTGTGCGCGCGTTGAGTCTTCTGCCCTTTTTAGACCGATTTTGTCATGCCACGACTGATAAGAGGGATGGGATGAGGTGGGGGAAGGGAGGTATGAAAGACGAAGTACACCCGCCCGCCCCAGACACATTGTTGCACATTTCTTCAACAGTCGTCACCGTTATCGTGCCTGAGAAGCACGTCATGAATCACATTCGCTCGTAGTGTTCGAATGGAATCGCAGTCACAGCTGCAACTTTTGAGTTGCCTTTGCTACGGTTTGGGTTGCGTGCTGATAACACACACATGCACACGTCCTCACACACACAGTAAGACATGTGAAGTATACATTGAAACAAATCAGCGCTAAATAAAGTAATTGTAGCATTTTGACTTTGCCTGCAGTTTCATGTGTGCACCCCCTCCCTCACGTTTTTTCTTTCTCTCTCTCTCTTTCCCACACAGTCAGTCAGCTGCTGCTGACGTACATGCGCCACCACCCCCGCCCTACCGCTGCTCCCTCTCTCTCTTTCCCTCTCATTCTATAACACTTTAGCGTTCCAAGCAGCGGGAGCTTTGTTATTCGGTCTGTTGTTGTTGTTGCCGCTGTAGCACGTAGTTGTGAAAATTGGAATAAAGTTGGCTGCGTGATTCATGCTGCGCTGCTCAATGCACTAGAGACAGCTTGTTGTTGTTGTTGTTTTTGTTGCCGTTGATGATTTCTGTTGAACTTCAAATTGTTGTTTGGCCGTGGCATAAAATTCCACACACACTTTGCAACACTGCAAGTTGCAACCAACACACACTGGCGCTCGAGATCAGGGATGATGCTCGCCGTGTTGCCAGAATGTTGCAATGTTGCTCATTAGTAATTAAATAAATGTTCTTGTATACGCCCAACAATATTTTAGGTTAAAAATCAATAAATTAAGGCCCAAAAATAAAATATTAGTCAAAGCGAAATCCCACACATATGATATAGCAAAGGCAAAAGATATGATATGGCAACCAAAAATACGAAACAAAGCCAAAGTCAACAACAACGTTAAACCACCAAACCCCGCGGCACCCCCGATTCCATATGTACGCCCCACAACCAAACAGAATAAAGGAGCGTAACATTGAAGTAGTATAAGGAACAATACACATACATATATAATATATATAATCTGGTAATAGTTGGCAGACAAAAGGATCTCACAGAACTAGTCTCATCGGATCCTGCTTTATATATAATGTATGCATATATCCGTTCTCTGTTCGTGGGTGTGTCATAACTACACACATGCTCACACGCATACATATCAAATATGTGTGGGTGTGTTTGTGTGTGTATGTGTATATGCAAACTCATGAGTACGAGTGTACGCTACATAGCATGCGTACGTACCGTTACAACGAGTGCAAATGAACAAATGGAAGAACTAAGTTGAGAATCTGCAATAAAATTGTTGTAACCCTTTCTTGTTTTCATTGAGGACATTGAGGTGAACGTCAACTATACAAATAGTGTGGCAGCGGCCTCGAAATTGACAGAAAAAAATGAATAAAAAATACAGCTAGAATTAGCGGGAGCAGCAGCCAACAGCACATGAAAGTATACTTAAAAGCAGGCAAAAAAGAAAAAACGTTGCTACCGTCGCCGCCACTGACGTTAATGAGTATCAAAGAGGGACCCGGGAGAGAGGAGTTGGCGTTGTGGGGGCGCCGTAAAAGCAAGAAGGAGTGGGGGCAAGTGAGGCCAAGAGAGAGAGAGAGGCCAGGCCAGGCCAGACAGACGTTGCCGGCTGCCTGGAGTGCATTTGTATTAGTCTCTCCAGCATGCCTTAAGCTGTCCAAGTGCGACAAGGCCAACGCCAAGTGCTCATACAAATACACGCACACACACAGACCGCGCAGCAGTCTGAAACACACGCAGGCGAAAATAAGAAGAAAAACATGTGATACAGACTTTAATGTTCACGCGGGTGTGTGCGTTCGTCCGTGTGTATACTCTGTGTGTGTGTGTATAAGTGAGCATGAATGTATGTATGTATGTGTGGCCGCAGTGACTGCAAATAGTTGATTGACTTCTTTGGATCGAAGAAGTAGCAGCAACAACAACAGGGAGGAAATATGTACGTTGAAAATGCTGCCGTCTTTGCTAATGTGTAAATGTTGTTAGTTTTTCTCGGCAATACCCCAGCGGTATTGCCGCCGGTAGTAATTACTGGTGTTAGTGCCCAAGTCCACATACCAGGGAACACATCAGTAAACTTTTCAGCGTCACTGTGTTGAGGCAGAGTAGAAGAAACCAAGAGTTGCTGCTGTTGACGCCACAACACACTAGTTATCTCGTTTTAGCGCACACACATTACGGCATTCAAGTGATGATGTCGATAGTGCGCGCGCTTTTCTAACCAAACGCTAAAAACGCTACTTTCTGCTGTCGTCAGTGCTCTGCATTTTGTACGGCCACAGTATTTTAATTAATTGAAGTATTTTTAATTAAATAAGCGACCACAGCAAACAATAAAAGCGCCGACTGTAGTAGTGTGAGTAGTTAAGATTGCATTAGTATGTGTATATGCGTGTGCCTCTCTGTAACACATACAGGCACACACTCTCTCTCACTTACACACACACACATGCGCACAGAAACATGAGTAATGCGCGCTAGTGCGAATTTTTCTGTACTATCAGGCAGAGTTGCCAAGTAGCTACAATAAATATGTATCTTAAAAAAGAAAAAGGGAGTTAAAAGTTGTTTGCATAAAAACAAACATAAAAAATATAAGCAATGATCATTTCTCGCTAACACAGAGACAATTTTTGCGCCACAGTCTCACAATCGATTCATTCATCGATTTTTCGCAGTACGCCGCCGCTGCTGCGCAAGAAAGCACATTTCGAAAAAAAGAGCGAGCGAGTGAGCGAACAAACGAACTAACGAAAGAAACCAAAGATAGAGAGAGAGAATAGCGAAAAAACTGAACTGTTCCCTCTCACATCCATCGATTTTAATTGTGGGGAAACACCACCACCCGTTAGCATATTTAATATATCTAACAAATTATGTTGCGCTTGCAGAGCTGAGACTTTTCTTCTTTACTTTCCAAGTCGCGCCTGACAACACGGAAAAATTACAACAAAACAGCCCTTAGCAACGATGTCTCCTCACACTGAGCGCAGCCCTCACGCGCGCCTCTATCAACGCGAACGCTAAATACACAAAATTTCAAAAATCCCCCATCCCTCCAATGTTCTCCTCTCCTAGACGGACCTACTATGAAAAATATATATACATATATAATACGCAACTAAGTTACTTTTTCGCAATAGCCAACCCAAAAGCAAAAACCACGCGAATTTTTGCCGGTAAAAATCAGGTTTGTTTTACATTTTTCTCTTTTCCATTCTTTCTTTTGCCTTCTGCTGCTTACTCTGCCTCGCCTCGCCTCCTTGCCATCTTCTTTTTCATTCGGTATTCGGTCTTTTCGCAGAAACACACTACTCATCGGCGGGCTGCGGCGACGCCGACTTGCCTTGCCCCTGCCCTGATGCTCAGAGTTACGGGGCGCACCTACACATAAATGTCTATGAAATTAAAAATTCCCAACTTTCCTTCTCTGCCACTAATAAATGAAATATATAGACAATTTTCAGCTAATTTTTCAACGTAATGCAGGCCACGCGACGTCAAAGCGACTGCATGACCCCTCCCCAAAGTTGGCGCTCCGCTGACAACGAAAAAAAATTTTTTTCTTCTCTTTTTTTATTGAACTTACCATCGTAGCGCTCGGCCTGTTCGGCCAATTTTGCCTTGTACACGTTATTTTCACGTTCAGTCATTGTGTTTAAATCCTTTTTAGTAAAATTAATCCACAGAAAAAATTATTTAAATGCTCCCGGTACGTGCGGCGTCGATTTTGCTGCTGCTGCTGTCTTCGTCGCCTTCTTTTTCTCTACTGCTTTTTGAGTTGACAAGCGCACTGCTTAGCTCACTCGCACGCTCGGTTCGGCTGCCGTTCAATTTTCAATGTCGTCGTGGACGCTACACGAATCTGTGAGTACAGTAAAGAACGTTTTTGGGGGTAAAATGAATAATTTATTCACGAGAAGAGCGAGTGTGCGCCGTATTCAGTTCTTCACTTTGTAAAACTATATATACTACTATTACTACTAACTGTCTTTTCGCACACACTGATACACTGGCACGATATAAATAATTGTTAGAATTATTTGATATGTTTTAAAATGCCTACTTTGTCGCTGTTTGCTTTAGAATCTGGTCTCTCTGAATAATAGCAGTTCATTTGAATAGGTAATTGAAACAAGCGCGGAACTTGTTGAAGGAACTTGTTCATATATTTGTCTATTTTTTGCTTTGTTCGCTTCACAAGCTACACCTGGAACAGATGAACTACAATCTTATGGTGTTTCATATAATAAATGAGTTGCCGATCGAAAAAATATATGTTTAATTAAATTTTGGTTTGTCTTTCGTTTGTTAATTTACTTTGTTTGCATGTTCCACTAAAATTACAAAAGTAAATCTTATATATTATTGCTTAGTTTACTAGATTTAAATATTAATACTAACAAAATTTAAGTAGTAACAGTGGTGTAAAAGATCTGGTCACATCATCTCAACGATTTCTTACATTTTCGCTGATGACAAATTATTTTAGCAATAGTAGTTCAAAAAATGTAAGAGTGTGGCGGCAGTTATCGATATATCGATGCTTAAACAAACAGATATTGTAAAAAGCAAACGAGGGCTGAGAAAAATCAATATTGTTATTTTTAATCAAATTTCGTGTTCTTATATAAAATAATATCACAATATATTTAATACGTTTAGCTAACATTATATGATAACTTGATTTAGAATATGTATGATTCCTCATATTAAATTTCCGCATCAAATGAATAGTTGAGCCCTGTTAGCAACAGCAAACATTAGTAAAAATGTTATGACACTGTTATTACCCACTGTTAATCCTCCCTCCCGTTTGTCGAATAATTAAAAACGACAAAAATAATGTCGTTAAATATGTAAGAAGAACTTTAAAAACACCTGCAAAATTGCAGAAATTAATTGATATTTACAATTTACTATTATATAGTTGACTACAGGGAAGCGAGCATATTATATGTGCCAAATCGAATTGTCTTGAACCCATCGGAAGATTCGGTCCGTCCAGCTGCGAAGATGAGCCTAAATCTGGGAGGATGGATACACAGTTTCACGGTCACCGATACGCAGCAACACAAGGGAGGCTACACAATCTACAAAATCACATCGATAGTGAGTAGTCCCGAGTAGCCACTAAAGTCTGTTTGCAATTGTAATTTGTTTCTGTTCTAGGTCTTCCCCCGTTCGGTGCCACAGGCATTAACCTGCCTGGTGGTCTGGAAACGGTTTCATGAGATCAAACGACTGCATCGGGAACTGAGTCGACGGCACAAGAATATGCAGTTACCTGGCAAATTGCCGGAACCCACAGACAGTAGCTACTTCAAGCGCTTCGATGCGGTTGTGATACTGCGACGTAAAGATTATATATTAAAGCTACTCGACTTTGCGGCACAGCATCCGGCGCTATATAAATGCAACATTTTCACACAATTCTTCAGCGAGGCGCAATCACCGAATGCATCGCCACTGCGCAAATTGTATGTCGAGCGAACGCTTAAGCTGCCCGGCGGCAGCGGAGCCATTGCTGAAATATGCGATAAACTCGATATGCCCTACGATCCGCACAACGCAAATGGCATAACACCATTGGATCCGCGTTGCGACAAGCCTGATGGCGATAGCGCACCACAGCAGCAGCAACTGGAGGAACCTTCTAGAGATAACGATGTGCCCGCAAGGGAGGAGGAGACCCAACCACAATCTAAGCGCGACTATTTGCGTCTTCTCACGCCCATGGCCTCAGTGGAGAGCGAAGATAGTGATTATATCTATGAGGCAGCGCTGGAATTCAGTCATGCTGTTCAGGCAGAGGTTAATCTCGAGTATGAGGAGGCACACAAACACTACAAGCACGGCGTGGAGCTGTTGCTCAATGGAGCCAAGCATGATGGCAACGAGGATCGCAAGTTTATAGCCAAGGCCAAGATTGCCAAATATTTAGCCCGCGCCGAGGAAATTGATGCAAACTTTTTACGTTCCGCCGTTGGAGGAAATGGGGGTAGAGGAAATGGTGGCAGGAAGCAGCTGCAATTCCAGCTCTCGCTGGATGAGGTGGACAATGTGGCACAGTTTGAATGCGCATGGAATCAGTTGGCCAAATACAAAGTACTTAAGGTGCTGGGCCAGCGTGTCATGCAGGTGCAGTGCATCACACAGCCCCCATCCCAGCCGACTGCGATTATGAAGGGCATCGAGAAGCCAGCCAGCAATTCGCCAACCCAAAGTATTTTTCTGCCACAACGTGTGCCCTACATGGCGCAATTGTTGGCCTACTTTCAGTCCGATCAGAAGATCTTTCTGCTGCTGAAGCAGGCGGAGGGCGGTTTACTTTACGATTACATACAAAGCTATTCGCCAAGGACCAGCACCAAGTGCAGCAACTACGCCGATCTCTTTCCCCCGGGGGAGGAGGAGACCTGCCTTACGGCGGAGAGTGATGTAAGCGACTTGTTGCGCAACTCACAGCAGCTGCTCAAATCAGTGTCGCATACGTTGAGCACCTTCCAGGCAGGTGCACTCACACCCCAGCGACAGAAAGCAGCTGCAAGTGCAATTGCCACGCGACGCTTCCCGGAAACCTGCTTGCGTCAATGGGCCAGCGAACTGGCTGTAGCCATACACAGCCTGCATGGCAAGGGCGTAATATTGCGTGACTTGCACATGGAGAACATCTTGCTAGGCAAATCTGGTCAATTAATGCTAACATATTTCTATCAGAACGAAGGCCTCAGCTCCGACGACAACTATGTGCACAAGGCACTCAGCCTGCTGGCACAGGAGCAACACTTTGTGGCACCCGAGAGACCGCTGCGCTTTCGTTCCGATTGGTGGAGCTACGGCGTGGTGCTCTACCAGCTGCTGCTTGGGGAAGGTGTGGTAAGCTAGAGTGCTGCTCTAATTTAATTCGGTTTTTTTTAATCACTTAGGCTAAAACAACACCCGGGAGGGTTTATGGTTTTAAAAAAAACCAGGGAACATTAAATATCTATGAGGCAGCGCTGGAATTCAGTCATGCTGTTCAGGCAGAGGTCAATCTCGAGTATGAGGAGGCACACAAACACTACAAGCACGGCGTGGAGCTGTTGCTCAATGGAGCCAAGCATGATGGCAACGAGGATCGCAAGTTTATAGCCAAGGCCAAGATTGCCAAATATTTAGCCCGCGCCGAGGAAATTGATGCAAACTTTTTACGTTCCGCCGTTGGAGGAAATGGGGGTAGAGGAAATGGTGGCAGGAAGCAGCTGCAATTCCAGCTCTCGCTGGATGAGGTGGACAATGTGGCACAGTTTGAATGCGCATGGAATCAGTTGGCCAAATACAAAGTACTTAAGGTGCTGGGCCAGCGTGTCATGCAGGTGCAGTGCATCACACAGCCCCCATCCCAGCCGACTGCGATTATGAAGGGCATCGAGAAGCCAGCCAGCAATTCGCCAACCCAAAGTATTTTTCTGCCACAACGTGTGCCCTACATGGCGCAATTGTTGGCCTACTTTCAGTCCGATCAGAAGATCTTTCTGCTGCTGAAGCAGGCGGAGGGCGGTTTACTTTACGATTACATACAAAGCTATTCGCCAAGGACCAGCACCAAGTGCAGCAACTACGCCGATCTCTTTCCCCCGGGGGAGGAGGAGACCTGCCTTACGGCGGAGAGTGATGTAAGCGACTTGTTGCGCAACTCACAGCAGCTGCTCAAATCAGTGTCGCATACGTTGAGCACCTTCCAGGCAGGTGCACTCACACCCCAGCGACAGAAAGCAGCTGCAAGTGCAATTGCCACGCGACGCTTCCCGGAAACCTGCTTGCGTCAATGGGCCAGCGAACTGGCTGTAGCCATACACAGCCTGCATGGCAAGGGCGTAATATTGCGTGACTTGCACATGGAGAACATCTTGCTAGGCAAATCTGGTCAATTAATGCTAACATATTTCTATCAGAACGAAGGCCTCAGCTCCGACGACAACTATGTGCACAAGGCACTCAGCCTGCTGGCACAGGAGCAACACTTTGTGGCACCCGAGAGACCGCTGCGCTTTCGTTCCGATTGGTGGAGCTACGGCGTGGTGCTCTACCAGCTGCTGCTTGGTGTGGTAAGCTAGAGTGCTGCTCTAATTTAATTCCGGTTTATCATTTCTAATTCCACATCCATTGCAGTCCTACAAGTCAACACATCCCGGCCAGCTAGAGCTTTATGGCTGTGTACAGTATCCAGCGGATGCCATTGAAATCTCAGACAATGCGCGTAATCTCTTAGAGCAATTGCTGCAGCTGCAGCCCGAGTTGCGTCTGGACTATGAACAACTGCAGATGCATCCATTTTTTGAGGGCATCGATTGGCAGTCGGTGGTGGAGAAGGGCAAAGCAGCTTTTGCTTAGAGAGGGGGGGGGGGGGTGGGCAACTCTAAAGAAAGGTGCAGGGGCAGTTAAAGAACCAATCTTCCAAGCACTTAAATTATTAGTACAGTATGTGGTAGTATGTATAGGTGAATGGGGTCTAACACACATTCCAAAAATAATACGAGTCTCAGTTGTTTTTTGTTTCTTTTTTGTTGTTTTTGTTTTCATTGTTTCAAATGCAGTACAAAATATGTATGTTACTTTATTTAATATTCATATATATGTATACTATATTATATGTATGTATGTACATTGTAAACTACGATAGTATTGACTACGTACTAAGAATTTATGGAGAAATTGAGGCAACTATTTATAGACTCGAAATGCGTTAACCATAAGTATTAACAATTTTGTATGACCAAAATGCGCTAATTATACCATATATATAAACATAAACATTTTATTGTCTACTTACAGTTTTCAATACATATAACTAATTTACATATTTAATTTTAATGACGAATAACTGAATCAGAACCGAGACCAGGCCAAGACTTTGGCAACTGGCCGCGCGTTGCTGATTGTCTCCGTTAAGGCACATTTCGAATGCAATCGGTGTTGGTCAGTCTGAATGTGGGACCAGCGACACCTTTAAGGACTAAAGACTAAAACGTAAACATTAAAAAAAACATTAAGTTTTGGCAAGACTTGTCGATTTTGTTGTTGTTTGTGGCTTAACTAGGATTAAAATTTAGGAAGGAACCTATGGCAACAATGGTACAATAGCTGACGCACAATCTCTGCTTGCAATAAAACAGATAATACACGTTTTGGTATATTCTGGTACTTTCTAACACGTGAGGACAGTTTGAAATGCTTCACACACAGGCAGACAGCGCAGTCAGCTGCTTGACGTTTGCCAACACTGCAAGCTGGACATTTTACAATACTGCGTTACAGTTGGAAACTCTCAAAATGGCCGCTTGAAGCGTGATGCTGCGACTGCGGCACAGCGTCGCTGCTGCTGCTGCTGGCGACGGTGTGTGAGCATTTCCCTTAGGGCAAAAAAGGCGGCAGGACGTAACTCTGCGCCTGTTGCTGCTGCTGTTGATGCTGTTGCTGCTGCACTGCATCCTCACTTTTGATCACTGTATGCATGCCACTGTCGTTATCATCGCTCCCAGAACCTGATGCTGCTGCCCCCGCAGCTGCGCTGACATAATGATGCGTCTCCATGTGGCAGGCAGTCACTGAGCCACTGTTCTCCAATCCCGTTGGTGGCTGGCAATGCACCTGCACGTACTTGGCCTCCTCGGCATTGAGATACTTCCCGTTGAGCTGTTGATGCACTGTGACTAGCGTGCCATCCGCCAGTTGCTGCTGCGTGCTGGTTGTGCCGTCGAGCTGCTGCAGATCCGTTGGCTGATACCCATTGCCCGTCCCCTCGCCGCTGGCATCGCCAGGCGCTGCACCGCCGACGCCGGCGCCTCCAGCTGCACCGTTCATGTCAATGCGCGGCGGACTCCCATAGTCGTAGTGGCGCATGGGAAACAGTTGACTCTCATGCACATAGGTGCCATACTGGCCGGAGTAGGTGCCAAAGGGACTGGCCGCCGGCGAGAGCAGACTGAACTGTGGACTCAGCTCGTATGGGGTCTGATAGCTTGTCCAGCTGTCCATGCTGCCCGGCGGCGTCACTGTCGTTGTCTGCGGGAAGCTAGCGAAGGGCGGAGCCAATGTGCTGTTCAGCGCAGCTGTCGGCGGCGTGTTTGTCTTAATGAAACCAGTCTTGCGGGGCGGCTCATGCTTGCGCCACTTGGCACGTCTGTTCTGGAACCAGACCTGCACACGAGATTCGCTCAGATTCAGTTTGATGGCCAACTCCTCGCGTGCAAACACGTCCGGATAAGGCGCACGCTCAAAGGCGCGCTCCAGCTCCTCCAGCTGATATGCCGTAAAGGTGGTTCTGCAAAGGGACAAAAGGGGGACGAACTGCGTTAGCGAAGGTTGGTATACTTGGATCTACATCTATCTACATGATCTATTATATGATTATAAAATAAGTTACCCTGCTGGTTGTTTATTTTCATTCTTCAGAATTCTAAAGAAACTTTCGAAATTAGGCAATAAGTTTTACAATAAAGATGTGTGCTGTGGTAACCAACACTGATTTAACCATCAGCCAATCAATCGATTATTCGATAAGCACAAAAGCAGATCAGGGCTGCCAGCTACTCATCACAAAAAAAGTATAAATCAAGATGCAAAAAAACATAGACAAGTAAAAGTAGTCAAAAAACAGGACAATAGGTTTCTGATTAAAAAAGGCTAAAATTTCATAAATTTAAAAGTTTATGTAATTTCTCAATGCCCTAATGGTGCCAATCGAAATATGGCAATATTAACCGATTAAAATATTTGTTCCGTACACATTTTCTTTTTTATGATTGAAAATCGAATCGAAAACCCGGAATAACGTTTTTCTGGTCGATTTAATAAAACAGGAGAGATCTCCGGGTAGTAAAATTGAAGATTAATTCATATTACAAACATGTTAAATACAGACATGTAATACCGAAAAAAAAAACAAATCTGTCCGGAAAAGGCTGACCTGTCAGCCTTAAATGAAGTCAAAAATAAGTAACTTTCTAGTACACATAAATATCTAAAGTATTATTCATGTAATAAAGTAAATATATTAACGACAGTTTACTAAAGATTATATTACAGCTAATACTAAAATAAAACAAATTATTAAATAAAAATTATCGTCAACGAGAATCGTATGAAAGCGTTGCGTATCTTTTGAGTTATTCACATTAGGATATGGAATGTATGGAACTGTATATATCTTGAACACTAAAAAAAATCGAATAGAATTTTCCACATCACTTCAAACTTGCTAGAATCTTTTTGAAATGGCGTACAGTTTTTCGGGCGGATAAGAAAAGGAATCAATAGTCATCCATAGTTATAGATCATTTAGGACTCCAGTCTAGCTATTATTCGTTATGTAATTTCATTGCACCTCCTGTTGTTTTAAGTCCCCCTCTTCTCCTTATATTTAAGTACTCGACATTAAGTATACGCCCCCCGTTGCTCAGGCATAACTTATCAGATAATTTCATTGATTTCCCGTCGTTAAGCTAATTGACAGCAGCGCCTTCACACTTACCTCGTTTTCTTCTTTTTGATGCCATTAGGATCGCCCTTCTTCTTGTTGTTGTTGTCCTTCTTGGCAGCATTGGCTGCGCCACCGCCACCGCCACTCCCACCAACAGCAGCAACAGCCACAGCTGTGCCACCGGCTCCACCGTTGGCAGACGTAGTAGGATTACTATTGCCATTGTTGTTGCTGTTGTTGACTCCATTGTTGCTGTTGCCGGCAACGGTGTTGCCATTGACGATGCCATTGCTGACTGCACTGGCTGAGTTCTCCAGCTGGGCGCACATCTCATCTGGCTTCTTCTTGGAGTTGCCGTTACTGAGCAGCAATGGCGTCGGCTCCAGCATGCCATTGCCATTGCCGGCATCATCGTGCGTCAGGGCGTGTCCTGCATGTGAGGCGTGACTGTGATGTGGACTGCCGCCGTATAAATGCTGCTGCTGCAGTTGCACGTGCTGCTGCTGTTGCGGCTCGTACTGATCCTTGGGCGAGTATTCCAGCTTGCCATTGAGTGTATGATAATCACCCATAATCCCCACCAGCTGCTGCTGCTGCTGTTGTTGCGACTTGTGATGCAACATGCCATTGTGATGGGAATGTGGAGGCGGAGGCGTCACTGCGTATTGCTGCTGCTGTTGCTGGTGATGCTGTGGCTGCTGCTGCTGCTGCTGTTCCACTAGCTTCTGTGGCGTCGTTATGTACTCGTACTTCTGACTGGGCGAAAAGCAGCCCAACTTGTTGCCATAGTTCTGTGCATAACTGGGAGATCTTGCTCCGCCACCACCATTAGGGAGAATCGTGTTGCAGTCGGGTAGGCGCTGCTGCTGCTGTTGCTGGCTGCAGAGCTCGTGCACCACCGAGCCAAGCATTGCGGGATGCAGCGTGCCGTGGCTGATCGTTGCTGTTGCCGTCGGCAACAGTGGCTTGCTGGCGCCCAGAGGACTCAATGGGCCGCTGCCAAAGTCGCCAAAGATTTGATCATCGAAGCTGCCGTGTTCCATGTCGCAGGGAATCACTAGAAACACTCACACACACAGATGCACACACACACTGTAGAATTGATTTTGCTGATTGTCTGCTCAAGTGTTAATCCATTTAGTTGTTAATCAAAGTGCGCGCAAAATCAAAATCAATTGAGGTTTTTGTTATTTCTTGTTGTTTTTTCACTAATTGTTGTAAATGAATTAATTGCATTTAGCTTGGTTTAGTTTTTGGCGCACGCGCAGTAGCATTTGCCGTCACTTGACACTCTAAGCTGCTGCTCCTGGTGCTGCTGCTGCTGCTCGGATACAATCTGAACCGTTCAAGTCTGTGCCTGTGGCCTTAATTGAGCCCACAACTGGCAATGATTGCCCTTTTATACCAATTCGCCGGCAGCAGCGTCGCGCAGCCCCTCTCGACCAATCAGCGACGAGCAATGGCCGGGCAGCGCACGCAGCGCAGCGTCAGAGTGAGATAGACTGAGACAGGCATAGAGACTCAAGCGAACGAATGTCTCTGTTTGCTTTTCATGCTGGTGCGTGCGACTTTCTGCCTTTGCTCTCTGACATTGCATGTGAGTGGAGTGTGGGGTGTGGTTTTTGTTGCTGTTGTTGTGCCCCGAGAATTCGATCGCCACGCTGGCATCGGGCTCTGCTGCGCACACCTCCCCCTGCCCACTGCTGCCTGCAGAACATGCGACAGGAGTAAGTATCCTGGGAATGTGGGAATGGAAAAAAAAACAAAACAATATTGATGTATTCCAATTGGAATGTATCGTAGGACTTATTTCGTGTGTGAACGCTAAATTTTACATATGCATACTCATAGCCAGTATTTTGGATGTATGATGATCTGGCAACACCGAATTTACCATTCGCATACTCATTAATTTCCATTGATATTGATATCCTTTTCATCATGGTCAGTTAATCAATTTATGTTATTGTTATCCTTTTAAAATGTTCCGTGTTGTAAGTGTTGTAAATCACATCTTCATTAATTTGCTTGTTAATCTACATCATCATGGTCAGTTAATTAATTTATGTTATTGTTATTCTTTTAAAATGTTCCGTGTTGTAAGTGTTGTAAATCACATCTTCATTAATTTGCCTGTTAATCTACATGTATTATCGATATCTTTTGAATTATGGAACACTTGTTCTTTTTTTCTTGCGCACATTGAAGCTGTGTGTACATATTATATTTTATTTTGTTTTATAAACCATTCTATAATATTTTGTTGTCACATATTGTACTAATAAACTAATAAACTATTATACATTCAAGCACCTACTCAAATTGCATTCATATTTAATGCATTTAGACTCTTTGCAAATTTCAAGCTTACTTTAAATGATTCATTACGTATGTATGGCTTATTCATTTCATTCATCTGTCTCATTTTTCTTTATTTGACCACCACATTCCGGAATATTCACGCCTCGTTTGGCACAGACTAACATCATATTGAATTGTGTGCATCACCTGCCTGCATGTCCACAAATGTTGCACGCTTTCGATTAGCTACGGTCAAGCTGAATCCCGCTGCAGAGAGAGGGAGAGAGAGTGTGAGACTTCCAATTGGAATTATCAGCCGATCGCATAGGGGTGCGCGTTGTTCCCACCACCAGCACCAGCAGCAGCAGCTCAAGGATCGCGCCGCATACTCGCGTGACCTTTTTCGGTGTCATATGCGTTCCTTGTGCGCGTGTCACCCCCAGGCTGCTAAGCTAAACCGAAGGAGAATTGGCGTGTGCGACCTTTTGGCCGAATGCTGGTATCACTTCGAGTAGGAAGAAGTTATGGGTCGATTCGAAAGATTTTACTTAACGCAAAACTATAGGGTAAACTTCGAGGGTAGCTCATGTGGGCATTAAGAAACTGAGAGCGAAAGAATTTAAATGTTTTCCCTAAGGCCGTAGAACGATCTTATATTTATTTATTTATTTTATATGGACCAGTAGACTCGCAAAGTAAATTAATTTTTAATGGAAAGTTCAACAAAGTAATTAGGCATTAACAATAACAGGGACCGTAACGGTTATAATTTTTATTAAAAAAATTGCAAAATAAGAGTTATAATAATGTTAATACAATTTAATTTAATAAACAAATATTTAATATTTCTTAATTCTATATTTATTTTTTATTTTTATTTTTTCATAGATTAACTTCTAATCTTAGGGATCCCTTTCCAGTCCAGTGTTTTCTTAAACAAAAATAAGATTATTAGATAAGATTATTAGATTTGTTCTAAATTACTATTATAGCATTATAGATAAAGTAAATACTCGTATATTTCATCTTCTTTCTTTCATCTCCTTCTTTCAAGAATAGATCCAAAAAATTCTAAATATGTTTCTTCTATTTGGCATTGCAAACCTTCAGTATTCTATTAAGTAACTTTTTAAATAATTGCAATAAATATAAAAATAGTTCCCACAATTTGAAGATTTTGGCACACAATCGACACCCCCAAAAAGCAGTTCCAAGCCCGCATTGACTACGCTTCAGGTCTAGAAAACTTCGCTTGAAACTTCTCAGGATATTAAAAGGATCAACAAAATATCAAAAATATTTCCCATCGATAGAAGCCTTAAAGAAAACCCATCGGATTCCATAGAGAAACTGCGTGAAAATCTCCCCAGTCACAAATTTGATACTTTCGGTCGCGCTATGTGGCAACAACATCCATAAATGGATTTGTCTTTTGCCATTGCAGGTCTTGAAAATGCGGGCAGAGGCAACGTCAACGGAAATGGAATCGGAATCGAAGTGAAAACGTGAATGGGAAATGTGCACGCGATCGGCGTCGAGTGCAGCACAATAAAGAACACACCCCACATAAGGCGAGAGATGATGCTACTACCCAGTGGAAGCTGGCATAGTTGCGTGTGAGAATAATCAGACAACGTTTTGCATTGCGATTGCGGGCAATTATGAGGGCTCTGTCGCGGTGCGGGACCATCTTCTCCACAGCGTGGCAACGTGCGATGAAAAACGAAGTTGTGATGTCCTCAAGGAGGGTTAAGAAAAGTCAACAATGATGATGGCATCAGTGGAAGATCAAAAGTCAATTGCCCCACGAAGGCTGAAAGAGCAAAAGGAAAAAGAGAGACAGAGTCTGAGTCTGATTATCAACCCAGGGCTGAGGTGCTACCTAATGAGCCCTGATAAGATCTTGATTAACTCGTTAGTAAGAAGAAGTAGCTAAAAGACGGTTAAGGGATTTCTGAACAACATAGCCTTGCCATTTCTCTTTAATTTTGGAAAGAAAGGAGTAGGTCCATGGGGGTTAGGGGATTTCTGATGATGGGACGTAAGAAAGCCTTGCCATTTCTTAAGATTATGCTGCTGAGAGAAGGTGTTCCTCTGTCGAGAAAGGAGTTGAAAGTAGAGAAGCATCTCAATGAGGGTTGAGAGTTGCTAAGGTGAAAAGGCTTAAGAACTCCTAGTACATAGTAAAACTCATAGATTGTTTAAGCTTGTCTCTTTCGAGACTCGACCCATTTCAATATAATTTAACTTAATAGCTTAGTGAGCTCTAAATTAGACTACGATGTCTGTTTCGCAGTTTCATTTCTCCAACAGCCCCAAAACTTGGTACAGTTTGTCACACAAAGCAAAGCGAGCTCTTCCTAAGCTTTTGTGTGGTCAAGCACAAGCGTTTTTCATATTTTTTCCATAACCATTAAGACACACGCACACATACATACTGAGGTACACTGTGTGTGTATCTGAATACTTGTGGAGAACCATCATCATCGCACTTGTTTGCATTTGTTTTGAACTCAGTGACAGAGTTGCTCGTCAGCATCATCATCATTCGGAATTCTCATCCTACAGTCGAATATTATCACATTGTATTACAATATGCTTGTACTTGTGTCTCTATATATGTCTGCCTCTCTTTCTGTGTGTGTGTATCTGTTATGCATTTTCATACACAGACTTATAGAGTATATATGAAGAGATCTCACTCGCACTCGGCGATTGTGATCTGAGGCAACGAAATTCCAATATGGCGTGTACACACATACACATGTATATATATATATATATATATATATATATATATATGTATCTGTGTAGTGTCAGAGTCCAGAGTCGTGCAAAACAATTCACCAACACGAACGCATTCAATTAAGCTTCGTTAAGATCAATTTAAAATCCCGCATAAAATATCAAATAGTTTTTTGTACTTTAGTTCCATTTCTGGGCTCCGTCGCTATTTGCTTTCGACTCTCGACTGTCGACTGTCGGGGCTTGTCGGGCTGGCAACAACAGCCACGTTTCGAAATCCACATACACAGCCCACGATCCGAGCGATACAATGTCTCCAAGTCGATCGGCTGTAGGCCTCAGACCTCAGACCCCAGTACGCAGTCAGCGCCGTCCAGGCCCCGTCATGACGAAGATGTATAGTTTTCCATATTTCGTTAATTCTCTATGGCACTTTGGGGTACCAGTCCGTCCCGCTTTCCACTTATTGTTGCCCCCTTTGGCACGTTTCACGTAGAGAGACCCGTTGTCAACGGATATACGGACGTACCGGAGTTCTTAGAAAATAGAAGGGGGTGCTTGATGCGTCTATCATGCATGCTAAGCAACATTTTATAGCAAATTAAGCTGGATATGATTTAGACGTTTGTGAAAAAGATATGCTATAGACACAGCTCTCTTCATAAGGAATCGATTGTAGTTCACTGACTTTCTTGTATTATCGATATTGATGACGGGGGATCTGTACTGCGACCTATAAGATCTAATGTACCTTTGCTGAGCTTATGGCCTTACTTTCAGTCCAGTGTTTCTTATGAACTTTTCGATTTTTTATGGACTGTTTGACCTTATCTTATTAACTTTGAGAAGGAGCCTTCCTGGTGTTGCACATTCTCAGAGAGTTCTTACTTAGCTCTATCAAGTTTTTGGGGTAGTGCCATTCTAAGCGGGACTTCGATTGGTGCAAGTCTGGTGTTAGACCCAGTCCGTTTCCCTTATCTTCGTCACCTTAATTTTATTAAATCCTCCTATCCACTTTTCAGTAGTATATCTGCTTCCTCATTTTCCGGTATAATAGTTATCCTATTATAAATAAAGAAACAAACATGAATAAAAAAATATAAACAAAGACACAACTGATTGTGATACTGATTACGCTATCATGTAAGTTACTCCAATCAGAGTTAATAATAACAAGAGCAACAGTCGCGCAAAACGCGACAGTGGGATACCCTTCGACCTATGTCCCCGTGTAGTTTAATTTGTTAAATTCATACACATATGCATATGCACATGCTTTGAAATTAATCCCGATAGATGGCGCTCTTGTTAAGTGACAGAAGCACTTGGTTTTATGCTCATACTTTCTTAAATAACTTCTGTGTTTATTTTTCGATTGGATTGTGATTTGGAGACTACGTAGATATTTCATTCAGCTTAGTATATGTTAAAGTATATGTCAAAAAGTTGTATCTTTTTTACAGCGCTTACAAATTAAGTTAAAAAATTAAATTATTGATTTGTGGGGGTGGTAGGCTGGGCATCTAACATTATATAGTACACAGTAGTCTTCCTGCCAAATTTGGTAACTCTAGCTTTTATAATAGCTGAGATCTGTGCGTTCACACAGACAGACAGACAGACGGACAGACGGACAGACGGACAGACGGACAGACAGACAGACATGGCTCAATCGACTCGGCCTGAGCAAGAATATATATACTTTATGGGGTCTCCCACGCCTCCTTATGCCTGTTACATACATTTGCACAAAGTTAGTATACCCTTTTTTGACCATTTTCAATGGTCAAAGGGTATAAAAATTATAATTAACAGAAATTACCGATGTACAATACATTTTTAAATTCAGTTTGATTGTTGCATGTGATTGGGAAAGTAAAATTTATCGAAATGAAACTATATAAACCCTGTATTCAACGGAGCCCATTCAAAGTTAACTGAGCTTAAATATATATCCGTTGAAATGTTTTCACGATTCTTCGGAATATTATTTGCTATCCTTTTGCAATATTTTGAATTTTCTGTCGGATTGGTAAGTTAGGAAAAAAAATGTTATGGAAGGATAAAGGATTAGGAAATTTTCGTTGTTATAGCGCACATGGAATTATGAATTTCTTTCTGCTACACTGACGTCCTCTGATGAGACGAAACTTAATGGTTCTATGTGGGTGGAACGTGTGGCACGAGGAGGATCATTGCTCTCTGGGACTTTTGATTGGAATTTCGACACAGATAATGAAACTCAGGTAAGTTTTCTGAGATGTAAGTTTATTGTTACAGTTTTGAATGATATCGCATACGAACAGGCCGATTTTATTATCTACCACTCCCAAAGCGGAAGAAATGATGATTACAATGAAACACCTTACCAAGTAAAGAACATGCAATTTACCGATTGTGTAAATAAGGTATATGACGAAATGTTTTATAAAAACTGGCATGATTGCTCGAATTTGGAAAAGATTGAACAAGAGTTTGTTCCACCATTTCCTAGAAAAATTTATGAGTTTCGTCAGTGCGCTCCGAATACCAATGGATTTCCAGATGTACTGCCCTTAGGATACTACAAAGTAGTTTTAGTAGTCAGAGGGCAAGTCGATATAGTGTTTACTGTAATTTTAAAGCTTAAGCCAATGCTATGAGCTATAGTAAT
Source organism: Zaprionus davidi (assembly GCA_018903715.1). Classification (NCBI taxonomy): domain Eukaryota; kingdom Metazoa; phylum Arthropoda; class Insecta; order Diptera; family Drosophilidae; genus Zaprionus; species Zaprionus davidi. The sequence continues at coordinate 9,575,685 of JAEIGL010000003.1, forward strand.
ACAAAATAAATGCATACCATAAATTTGGTGCTTGTTTTATTTAAATTATTGTGATGCATTTATATATCCTTGCAGAAGAATTCTACACTATTATAAGTCACTAGAGTAGGAACAATCAGATGATATAAGAACCTACATGGGTATAGAAAGTTCGTTTTGCCGAATGTAGCCTTTTTCTGGTTTACTTATTATCTGATTCGTTTTTGCAATTCCTACAGATAAAACATAATGGTTTCAGAAAGAAGTTAAAAATCATTTTGGACTTTTCTTTGTAAAAAACTGATGATAGTTCAGGATGACTTTCTGATAACCTTAATTACGTAAGTTAATTCATTTCGATTCTAATACACAAAACAAGAATGAAAAGCTGTTTTCGACATGGCGAAGGACATGTACTCTATAGTTTGTAGCTTTACAATTCCACAATTTTCTCTTCAATAGTAATTTCAATTAGAAGAGATTATCAAGATGTTAATTGCGTTGCAAACTTCTGGCCAAATTGAGAATACCCATGCAAGAGTATAAAAATGAAAAGATATAACTATTGATTACAGTTTCATGTTACTTCAATCAGAGATCATTATTAAAAATTATAATTATCAGAATTTACAGGCTGTACATTTTCAAACTCATTTTGATTGTTGCATGTGATTGGGAAAATGAAGCTATATAAATACAGTATTCAACGGAGCCCATTCAAAGTTAACTGAGCTTAAATATATATCCGTTGAAATGTTTTCACGAGTCTTCGGAATATTATTTGCTATCCTTTTGCAATATTTTGAATTTTCTGTCGGATTGGTAAGTTAGGAGAAAAAAATGTTATGGAAGGATAAAGGATTAGGAAATTTTCGTTGTTATAGCGCACATTGAATTATGAATTACTTTCTGCTACACTGACGTCCTCTGATGAGACGAAACTTAATGGTTCTATGTGGGTGGAACGAGTGGCACTAGGAGGATCAGTGCTCTCTGGGACTTGTGATTAGAATTTCGACACAGATAATGAAACTCAGGTAAGTTTTCTGAGATGTAAGTTTATTGTTACAGTTTTGAATGATATCGCATACGAACAGGGCGATTTTATTATCTACCACTCCCAAAGCGGAAGAAATGAAGATTACTATAAAACACCTTACCAAGTAAAGAACATGAAATTTACCGATTGTGTAAATAAGATATATGATGAAATGTTTTATAAAAAATGGCATGATTGCTCGAATTTCGAAAAGATTGAACAAGAGTTTGTTCCACCATTTCCTAGAAAAATTTATGAGTTTCGTCAGATGTATTGCCCTTAGGATACTACAAAATAGTTTTAGTAGTCGGAGGACAAGTCGATATAGTGTGTACTGTAATTTTAAAGCTTAAGCCAAAGCTATAAGCTATAGTAATACAAAATAAATGCATAAATTTGGTGCTTGTTTTATTTAAATTATTGTGATGCATTTATATATCCTTGCAGAAGAATTCTACACTATTATATGTCTCTAGTGTAGGAACAATCAGATGATATAAGAACCTACATGGGTATAGAAAGTTCGTTTTGTCGAATGTAGCCTTTTTCTGGTTTACTTATCATCTGATTCGTTTTTGCAATTCCTACAGATAAAACATAATGGTTTCAGAAAGAAGTTAAAAATCATTTTGGACTTTTCTTTGTAAAAAACTGATGATAGTTCTGGATGACTTTCTGATAACCTTAATTACGTAAGTTAATTCATTTCGATTACACAAAACAAGAATGAAAAGCTGTTTTCGACATGGCGAAGGACATGTACTCTATAGTTTGTATAGTAGCTTTACAATTCCACAATTTCCTCTTCAAAAGTAATTTCAATTAGAAGAGATTATCAAGATGTTAATTGCGTTGCAAACTTCTGGTCAAATTGAGAATACCCATGCAAGGCTTTTGATTTTGTAAACCACTCACTTCTGATTTATAAGTTGGCTCTTATTGGGTTTCCTTACAAATTACTGCTTTGGATTTCAAGTTATTTAAAAAATAGGTCCCAAAGAGTTCTTTACAAACATTCTGTATCTAAGCCAATCTTTGTTACCTCAGGTGTTCCTCAGGGTAGTCATTTGGGTCCTTTACTCTTTAAGCTCTTTATTAACGATCTTCCCTCTATTTTAAAATTCTCTAACATTTATATGTATGCTGACGATGTGAAACTTTGCTTTACATACAAGGAACCGACTTGGAGTTCGCTTCAGGTTGATATTGACTCCTTTTGTGATTGGTGCAGCTTTAATCTTTTAAGTTTAAATTGTTCTAAGTGTAAAGTAATGACATTTTACAGAAGTAATTTCCACGTCGTCAACTGTACACTTTATCTATCCCCTCTTCTAAGAATATCAAATGTCAATGACCTTGGTATTCTATTTGACCATAAACTGAAATTTGATTCCCATATTACGCAAATTGTAAATAAGGCCTCTCGAACCCTTGGTTTCATTAAAAGGTGGGCCAAGGAATTCAATGACCATTATACAACAAAGTTGCTTTATACCTCCCTTGTTCGCCCGATTCTTGAATATGGTTCTTGCATTTGGTCACCGCAATATCATGTTCACCAAGACAGAATTGAATCTGTGCAAAAACAATTTTTACATTTTGCTCTTCATGGTTTTAACTGGGTCTCTGGAGTTGATTTACCCTCTTATTCTAGTAGACTCCTTCTAATAAATTTAACTTCCCATACTAACCGCCGCTTAATGTTAGGTGTCATGTTCCTTGTTAAGTTGATTAAGTATGATATCGATTCCCCGATCTTGCTTAATCAAATTAACTTCTCTATCCCCTCTAGATTAACCAGAAATTTTGCACCTCTTTTGATTGATTTCTGCAATAACAACTATAGTCTGCATGAGCCTTTCCGAATTCTCTGCTCTGATTACAACAAACTTTTTGGAGTAATTACCTCGGAGAGTTCCCTAATAGCTATTAAAACTGCCATCATTAACTCATTAACATTTAACCCTATCAACTAACCTAACTAACCACTACCGATCTGATTGGGTTTTTTCTGGGTTTCCCCAATCCTCTGCAACAAATGTTGGTTCGGCTTATTTGTTAGTCCCAGTTTTAAAATTTCAAAATTTAAAATTAAATTTCTTTTTAAAGTTTTACTGTTTAACGTAAATTTTAACTTTAATTTTACATATATATATGGGTTTTCTTTACTTTTAATTCACATTTAATTTTAATACACAAAAATGTAATATTAATTTTTATATCTAACTTTTTATATTTTTCTTACCTACAGTCAACTGCTCTTAGTTGACTTTAAATAAATAAATAAATAAAAAAAGAGTATAAAAATGAAAAGATATAACTATTGATTACAGTTTCATGTTACTTCAATCAGAGATCATTATTAACGAGAGCAACAGTCGCGCAAAACGCGACAGTGGGATACCCTTCGACCTATGTTCCCGTGTAGTATAATTTGTTAAATTCATACACATACTATATGCATATGCACATGCTTTGAAATTAATCCCGACAGATGGCGCTCGCGCTTCGCGCTCGCCTGTCTCCCTTGTTAGCTGACAGAAGCACTTGGTTTTATGCTCATACTTTCTTAAATAACTTCTGCGTTTATTATTCGATCGGATTGTGATTTGGACACTACGTAGATATTTCATTCAGCTTAGTATATGTTAAAATCAAAAAGTTGTATCTTATATACAGCACTTACAAATTAAGTTCAAAAATTAAATTATTGATTTGTGGGGGCGGTGGGCGTGGCACCTAACATTTGAAATAAACTTCATCTGCTTATAGTACACAGGAGTCTTCCTGCCAAGTTTGGTAACTCTAGCTTTTATAATAACTGAGATCTGTGCGTTCACACAGACAGACGGACAGACGGACAGACTTGTGATCCTGAGCAAGAATATATATACTTTATGGGGTCTCCCCCGCCTCCTTATGCCTGTTACATACATTTGCACAAAGTTAGTATACCCTTTTTTGACCATTTTCAATGGTCGAAGGGTATAAAAATTATAATTATCAGAATTTACAGGCTGTAAATTTTCAAACTCATTTTGATTGTTGCATGTGATTGGGAAAATTAAGCTATATAAATACAGTATTCAACGGAGCCCATTCAAAGTTAACTGAGCTTAAATATATATCCGTTGAAATGTTTTCACGATTCTTCGGAATATTATTTGCTATACTTTTGCAATATTTTAAATTTTCTGTCGGATTGGTGAGTTAGGAGAAAAAAATGTTATGGAAGGATAAAAGATTACGAAATTTTTGTTGTTATAGCGCACATGGAATTATGAATTTCTTTCTGCTACACTGACGTCCTCTGATGAGACGAAACTTAATGGTTCTATGTGGGTGGAACGTGTGGCACGAGGAAGATCAGTGCTCTCTGCGACTTTTGATTGGAATTTTGACACAGATAATGAAACTCAGGTAAGTTTTCTGAGATGTAAGTTTATTGTTACAGTTTTGAATGATATCGCATACGAACAGGCCGATTTTATTATCTACCACTCCCAAAGCGGAAGAAATGAAGATTACTATGAAACACCTTACCAAGTAAAGAACATGAAATTTACCGATTGTGTAAATAAGATATATGATGAAGTGTTTTATAAAAACTGGCATGATTGCACGAATTTGGAAAAGATTGAACAAGACTTTGTTCCACCATTTCCTAGAAAAATTTATGAGTTTCGTCAGTGCGCTCCGAGTACCAATGGATTTCCAGATGTACTGCCCTTAGGATACTACAAAATAGTTTTAGTAGTCGGAGGACAAGTCGATATAGTGTATACTGTAATTTTAAAGCTTAAGCCAAAGCTATAAGCTATAGTAATACAAAATAAATGCATAAACTTGGTGCTTGTTTTATTTAAATTATTGCGATGCGTTTATATACCCTTGCAGAAGAATTCTACACTACTATAAGTCACTAGTGTAGAAACAATCACATGATATATGTAAGAACCTATATGGGTATAGAAAATTCGTTTTGTCGAATGTAGCCTTTTTCTGGTTTACTTATCATCTGATTCGTTTTTGCAATTCCTACAGATAAAACATAATGGTTTCAGAAAGAAGTTAAAAATCATTTTGGACTTTTCTTTGTAAAAAACTGATGATAGTTCAGGATGACTTTCTGATAACCTTAATTACGTAAGTTAATTCATTTCGATTCTAATACACAAAACAAAAATGAAAAGCTGTTTTCGACATGGCGAAGGACATGTACTCTATAGTTTGTAGCTTTACAATTCCACAATTTTCTCTTCAATAGCAATTTAAATTAGAAGAAATTATCAAGATGTTAATTGCGTTGTAAACTTCTGGCAAAATTGAGAATACCCATGCAAGAGTATAAAAATGAAAAGATATAACTATTGATTACAGTTTCATGTTACTTCAATCAGAGATCATTATTAAAAATTATAATTATCAGAATTTACAGGCTGTACATTTTCAAACTCATTTTGATTGTTGCATGTGATTGGGAAAATGAAGCTATATAAATACAGTATTCAACGGAGCCCATTCAAAGTTAACTGAGCTTAAATATATATACGTTGAAATGTTTTCACGATTCTTCGGAATATTATTTGCTATCCTTTTGCAATATTTTGAATTTTTTGTCGGATTGGTGAGTTAGGAGAAAAAATGTTATGGAAGGATAAAGGATTAGGAAATTTTTGTTGTTATAGCGCACATGGAATTATGAATTACTTTCTGCTACACTGACGTCTCTCTCTGATGAGACGAAACTTAATGGTTCTATGTGGGTGGAACGTGTGGCACGAGGAAGATCAGTGCTCTCTGCGACTTTTGATTGGAATTTTGACACAGATAATGAAACCGATGTAAGTTTTCTGAGGTGTAAGTTTATTGTTACAGTTTTGAATGATATCGCATACGAACAGGGCGAGCTTATTCTCTACAACTCCCTAAGCGGAAGAAATGATGATTACTACGAAACAGCTTACCGAGTAAAGAACATAAAATATAACGATGGTGTAAATAAGATATATGATGAAATGTTTTATAAAAACTGGCATGATTGCTCGAATTTTGAAAAGATTGAACAAGGGTTTGTTCCACCATTTCTTCGAAAAGTTTATGAGTTTCGTCAGTGCGCTCCGAGTACCAATGGATTTCCAGATGTATTAACCTTCCGGCATGACGAGTGTAGCCTTTCTTTATGCTTTACTTATCATTTTATCCGTGTTTGAACTTCCTAAACATGAGCTAGAACATAATGTAATCAATGTGAAAGTGAGAACACGCCAATAAATTGAAGCCAATCAAAATCGCTTTTACATATACAATATATATGTATATTGCGCATAATGTGTCTGGTCTGTTGAAAGGGAATATGGCCCTTATAATTGGCTTTGGGTCGGAGTCAGAGAGTCTTGTCGATTCGAAAAAATCCCGACACAGTGAGCGTAATTCAAATTAATTGCCAGCAATTGTGACTTATTTAAAGCCAAAGGCGCCGTTGAATGCTCAAGCCTACCGTGGATATGGACTCTGTTTGTCGCACTGATAACTTAAATAGTGCTATCATCCCAGGCAGTCAACAGATCAAATCGTAATTGGTGGCGATATTCGAGCAAGAGAGGAAATTAAATACTTCAATACAGATTTAAACTGAGTGATAGCCCTAAAATATAGAACTGTATATTATCGATACCACAAGGATGCGAGAGCTCTCTCAATGAATTTCGATATGTGGTTAAGTTTGTTATCGATTACAAGTGGCCAATCGATCAACCGGCAGGTAAGATGTGTTTACAAGATTTGTGAATGAATTAAATTGAGCAATTACGTTTTGTATGTCGCAAAATGGTTGTTCATAATTTGTAATTGAATTTTGCGGGTTTCGCTTCGTTCTGATCGTTGCTGGCGCTGATGTTGTGGGTGTCACAAATCGTTTTGGGCTGGTCGACCCATATATGCGGCTTAATTGTTTGTAATTAAATAAAATTGTACAAGGTCGTTTACAAACTCTCTCTTTCACTCACTCTCGCGTGCTTTGGGCACTTGGAAAATCCATGGATTTAAATTTGTTTTAATATATTGTACAACAAGATGAGTCCAAAAGTTTGTGGCCGAATTCAAGTCCAAACCAAAATGACACTGTTTTAACCAAAGCGCTTTTATTAATCAATTATATATAATCGACATCATGTTCGGCAGGTTAAAATCTCCGCACTTCACTAAACAACTGAAAAAAAGGGATTGATTTTATGCTTGATCGACAGTTTGGATTGTCACCTTTCCAACGATATATATATAATACATACATATGCATATAAACAATTCAAAAACAAAATAAACTGGAATCGGGCACGAACTTATGCACTCATCGAATATCAGCTTTTTTATTCGTACAGATTAATTTAATAAATAAGTAAATTTCGAGGAATAAATAAAAGGAAAAATAAATAAATAAAATAAAGTCAGCTTTATTATTCATACAGATTAATATAATACATAAGTAAATTTCGAGAAATAAATAAAAGAAAGAAATTAATAAAGAAACCACTTACATACACGTACTCAAACAGTGGATTCTACTTATTTGATGGCGGATATGGCGGCAACAATTCCATACCTCAGTCAGTAATTTATATCACTGTGCGCTGCTTCGAGAGAGCCGCTCGCTCTCTCGTGGAACACTTGGAGCCTTGGGGTCGCAAAAGCGCAATAGCATCGAATAAGTAAAATACGCTGTTTGAGTACTCTATATCTTCGATGCCGAGTGGCGGCATCTGTGGGAAAAAAGTTGCACACTGACAATGTTGACGTCAGAATATGGCGTCGACGGTCACCAGGGTTGCACAGCAAAACAGCTGTTTGTGAGCAAAAGTGAGAGAAGGCGCACGCAAAGAAAACGAAAGAAACACAAATTGCAGCTGAAGAAATCCAAGCTGAGACAAAAACAAATAATTTGCAGACTCTCGTGACACTTGGCAGAATGTTCTGCTGTCTGCGCACGTGTCTTAATGGAGGACAGCTGCGGAAGCCGACGGCAGCTGCGAACCGCCTCAGGGAACCCGACGTGCATTTGGACGCGGCGCATATGGGTAAGTTGAGCATCAGCAGCGTTCGCTGCTCTCCCGTTATCCAAGCCATTATTTATCGTGTTGCTACTAGGTTCCGATGTTATTCTGCTCTCGCATCAGCTGCGTGTGACTGGCACGGGTGGAGTGTTGGCTACTGCACCATTAGTGCAGTCGAAGTCCTACTTCGAGGTGAAGATTCAGCAGAGTGGCTGCTGGTCAATTGGCCTGGCTACGCGACAGACGGACCTGGGACGAAACTGGGGCGGCAGTGACCACGAGTCGTGGTGCCTGTGTTCCGACAACGCGACACGACACAACGACGAGGAGTTTCGTCCCGTGGTGGCCAATTGCAGCCAGCAACCAACAGGGTCAGGAACGTCAACAACTAAGTCATCCGGCACCGGCACGGTGACAACCACTGCCAACGGTATATTGAACAACAGTGCGGCCGCCGCAGCGGGCCTGATTGCAATTGAAGACCTGCAAGAGGATTTGTTGATGACCACAGGAGTAGCTACACCTGACCCGAAAATTAGTCCAGTTGATGTTCTCATCAGCACGCCCCAAAGAGACTTTCCCGACGAGGGCGATATTGTGGGCGTAGCCTTTGATCATGTTGAGCTAAATTTCTACTTCAACGGAAAGAATCTTGAGGTTCCCTTCCGCAATGTTAGAGGAGCAGCCCTTTTTCCAGTCATCTATGGTGAGTCACCGCCTCTAATACTTTTTATATGCACTAAATGGATTTACTTTGCAGTGGGTAACGGCGCCATTCTGGACATTATACTTGACAATTTTACGTACGGTCCACCTTCGGGATTTGAACGCATTCTGCTAGAGCAATCTCTTCTCTAGACTATTAAACATGGTCAAACTGCATGCCATGAACAAAGCTGGGCGCGAAACCTTTATTGCCTTCGCTTCCTGTGTCTGTGCCCAGCTACAGTGTATAAACCTTTCTAGTCCCTCATCCGAGCGAATGTAATCGCCATGAAATGATTTAGTCAAAGTGGCGCGTGTTTATTTTGCCATTTACTCTATCTGAGTTGGACCCAACAATGTTTCGCTCTTCAAGTACTCTTCAGAGTCTTCTTTTCAGGATCTAATAGAGTTAATTACTTGTCGATCGGCAGAATTGAAAGTCTAATTCTCTACCCACTTTGACAGATTTTTTCCATCGCACATTCCCGGTATTTGTCTTGCACCGAAAATGTATTTTAAATTATTTAGGAATCTTTTTGTATTTTATTTATATGTAGCTAGAAATTTGACAATGCTTTGTATAATACACACACTCAAAGACACACACACACCCACACATACAGCTATAAATTGATATATCCTTGCAACTGCGGAGATGCCAGATTTATGCAATCATCTGTCTCCTTGCATGGATATTATCGACTTATTTTGGTCACACTTTCTCTTACATTCCAATTATTGAAAGTTATTGGAACACCTCCTAACTAGAAGCACTCGAGCACGGAATTACCAAACTATCAATGAAAATGTATATACATATACATATGTCTATATACTTAAGATCGTGTACTTAACGCTTTGAAAACTAATGACTAATCCGCGCGCGGACAATAATGAATGTTATACTGTATACTGTAAACTGTATTGTGCGTACTTAACCTTACCCTAACCATGCAAATATATTCATAACATATACATACATACGTATACATACACATACTTAATGCCTAAAGATGTCTGTAGTACACAGGGATTGAGAATGTTTTGAGTGTCAATATATGAAATCAGTGTAAATGAAATTATTTGAGTGCAGAATTTGCTGAATTACTTGGAATAGAGAGCCATACACTTTCGGGCTTAGAAGGTAAGCGAATGTTGAGTACAGTTGCGGGGTCACATGGGCGGCCGGGGCGAGATCATACAGATACACATTGGGCAGTCGGGCGTGCAGATAGCGAACGCATGCTGGGAGCTCTACTGCCTAGAACATGGCATCCTCTCGAACGGATGCCTCATGACAAAGCCCTGCGATGACTCCTTCCTCACATTCTTCGAGTTCAGTGGAAACAATCCGTGTGTGCAGCCGCGTCTGGTCATGATCGATTCGGAACCAACTGTTATAGGTGCGTAGATTAATTCGCTCGATATGTATCGAACTATCTTGCTAACATATATGTTCCCCAGATGAAATACGGACGGGAGCCTATCGCAATCTCTTCCACCCGGACACGCTGATAACGGGCAAGGATGATAGTGGCAGCAACTTTGCCCGTGGCTACAATCTGGTGGCCAGTGAGCTTCTCGATCGCTCCATGAATGCCATACGCCGCGTGGCGGATCGCTGCCAGAGCTTGCGGGGATTCCTCGTCTTTCGTGCAATTGGCGGCGGCACGGGATCTGGTTTGGGCACGCGCATCATGGAGAAACTTGTCGAGGATTTCGGCAGGAAGATGACGGTCATTGAGTTTTTGGTTTATCCATCGCCCACGTAAGTATTGAAGCTGCAGCGTTTATAGTGGCGACTTATAAGATTGCTCTCCATCCTCCGCAGCATTTCGCCCGTCATTGTGGAGCCGTACAACGCTTTGCTTTCGGCGCACTTCTCCATGGACTGTGCCGACGTGTCCTTTATTGTGGACAACGAGGCGCTATATGAGATTTGCGCCAACACGTTGAACGTGCCCGCGCCGACATACACGAATCTGAACCGCATCATCGGCCAGGTGGTGTCGGCCTTCACGGCGACGCAACGTTTCTCTGGCCAGTCCACAGTCAGCTTCCAGGAGCTGCAGACGAATCTAGTGCCCTATCCGCGCATCCATTATCCCCTGATCAACTATTCCCCCTTGGTGCCCGTCACAAACGCGCAGTTCGTCAACATGAGCACCGCCCAGCTGACGAACCAATGCTTCCAGATGAGCAACCAAATGGTGCGCTGCAATCCCAGTCATGGCAAGTACATGGCCTGCGTGCTGCTCTATCGCGGCGATGTGGCTCCCAACGAGATAAACCAGACGCTGGAAAACATCAAACGCACGAAATCCTTTCAATTTGTTGACTGGTCGCCCACCGGCTTCAAGATCGGTGTCAGCAACATGCCGCCAGTGTATGTGCCCAGGGGTGACCTGGCACCCAGTACTCGCGCCTGCGTTGCCATTTCAAACAACACCAACATTAGGATCGCATGGTGCCGCCTGGTCAATAAGTTCGACAAGCTCTACCAGCGACGCGCCTTCGTCTATCACTATGTGGGCGAGGGGCTCGAGGAGGGCAACTTCAATGAGGCATCCGAGAACATTTGCCAGCTGGTGCACGATTACCTTGAGGTGGATGCCTCCGCGCCGGGCTCTCATCGGGAATCCGATGCGAGTGCGGATGACTAAGGGGAAGGTGACGGATCTAGAAGGAACGGACCCGCTTCTTCTTCTTCCACATGTTATAGATTCTGCATCTGCATCTGCGTCTGTGCTGCATTTAAGTGCCCTGGAATAAATCCAAAATTTGATGTGTAACTTTCCTTCTTTGCTTCCCCCACTACATCCAAATTTCGGGCAAATGCCGCAAGTAATTGCACAGCAGGCGATTCCTCGATGACTTCATAAGCCCTCCCGCTTGAGGGCTTTCGTCAGAGCTGCAAGAACCGTTGGACAAATTAAGTATTTATGGCCTGCGCCAAAAACAAACATTGCCCATTGACCCAGCCCCGCAATTTGCGAGAGAGATGCTTGACCCTGCACTGCGTGCCTCCACAGGTGGAGGAGTGGCAGAGGATGCGTGGCGCAGGAGGTTCGTGCCGGTGGACCTATAATTAAAATGATCGCCTGGCAAAAGGGTTTAGCACGTACCGAGGCAAAAGTCGCGCTTATCGCGATCGCACCCAGGGCAAGGCCTCGAAACATCGCTGTGTGACGTGACTTACGCACGCTTAATGTGCGATTATCGATGGAGCCAGCCTTCCTACCCCCCTCTACCCCTCCACCACCACCTCCTGCCGCTTAACCAAACCGATCTGCAGCTTACAATCTTGGGCAGATGATCTTGCGCACGCAGTTGCCCGTTGCTGTAGGCCGCCGCTTATCAGCTGCGTTTGGTGGTCCCGGTCCCGGTCCCGGTCCCGATACTGATCCTGATTCTGGTCCTTGGCTGACCGTTGTTATTATAAGCATTATCATTATGATCCAGGTTACACTGAGAGAAAAGACACAGTCAGTTAATGTACGTTGCTCCCTCACAAGTTGCCGAGTTTCTTTCACTGCACAACTCACATGCCACAGTCCCTTTTTATGTGTGTGTGTGTGTGTTAACTGTTGCTAATCTTAAATTGCGCCCAGAAATCCTTTTGTTTGACTGTAGCGTGAGAACCGCTGCGTGTGGGTTCCATCAGCATCCAAAGCGGCTGCCCTTGGCGCTCTTGCCTGGACGTTGATGTGGATGCGGCGAACGTGTTAATGAGCTAAAGGAAATGCTGCATTTGGACCACCTTGGGCGAGGCGCGTCGCAGCCAGATGAAGTTGTTACGAACTAATAAAGCAATTTCGGAATCTGTTTTGGATGCTCCAAAAAGGAGCGAAGAAGCTGCACAAGTAGGTACAGTTGGTATGGGAAGTCTTTGACAGATCTGCAGGGGAGTGGAGCTGGAGCTGAAGCTGCTCCATGCAATATCTAGTTAGCTCTGTCTCTCCCCCCACTCTATTTGTGTGGAGAACAGCCCCATAGAGAGCTCTGACCTTCTTTATTTATGCACTAATCCGTGGGAAACGCGCGTCCAGGCACCTGGGGCCGATTTATGCGCTCCTCCCGCACAGGGGCCTCAAAAGCCCCAACTAGCCACAAGAGCCAAGGCGAGCTGCAGATGCACTCACAGAACCAGGGCAGAGCAACGATTTGGTTTAGCCAATGTGCCCCAGGTGTGATAGGGTATTCGCATATGTGGAAACAACCGTCGAGTGAATTAATAAAGCGCCTGGGAGAGAGGGAGAGAGGGAGAGAAAGAGGAAGGCGGCCACGCATTAAACGACACACAACTGCAACATGAACAACAATGCAACAGCAGGCTGTGGCTGTGGCAGTCACTGAAGATCGGGTCGGAGCATGCCACATGTGGCTGCTGCAACAGTTGGCCAATAGATGCCACCACCGCTTGACTGACCAAGTCACCGTGCTGCACATGCCACATGCGGCAGGCAGGCAGGCACTGACTGCACTCCACTCCACTCCACTCCACTTAATGCCGAGGGCAAACTTTTTGGAATTGCAATTTTCGACTTGATTTCAAAGTGGCCTCTGCGCCTTATTTCGCCTGCTCTTCTGCTGCTCCTCTGCTGTGCCTGCCCTGCACCTCTTCCCACTGCTGTACACCCTGCTCTCTGTGCCAGGGCAACACCTACCGAGCGCAAATGCAACCTGCTGCGGTGGGCGGTTGCAGGTTGCACGAGCAGATCGCAGCTGGGCGAGTGCTGAGGTGGCATGGCGAGTGGGGTGGGGTGGGGTGCAGAGCGGCAGAGGGGCAGACAGACCTGGCACACGCAGCAAGTGTTTCGATTTATGTTTTTGCGCCTCGACTGCAGTCAAAACACAAATGCAGCGCGTCGTAGTTGCCGTTGCTGTTGCTGTTCCTCTTGTTGCAGTTGCAGTCGGCGTCGGCGTTTCACTCTTGGCGTTTTCATTCAAAATGTTTAACTATGCGCGGCTGTCCAGTCGACGCCTCCCCCCCTCAAATGTACCGTCCACACAGCGCAGTGTCCAGCGGAGCGACCACTTGTTGCTCTTTTATTCATTCAATTTGTCAGTTTTGCACCAGGCAAACAAATCCAACTGCAACTCCAACTCCAACTCCGACTCCGACTCTGACTCCGAATCCAGCTCTGCATCGCCATCGCCGTCGTTTCCCGGCCAGAGTCAAAAGGTTATCGCGCCGCACTTGCAGCATTTTTACAGCCTCATCATCGTACCCAGTTGATGATGATGATCATCATGACGATCGCTTGCAACACGATGCCGCAGCACCAACAACAACAACAACAACAGCAACAAATTATTAGTGGTAATATTTGTGAAATATTTGTTTTCTAATCTGTAAACACCAATCATATTAGCAATTTGAATATGACAGCGCCTGCAAACAGTAACAGGCCTTGTTATACCCTGCAAGCAGGCGAGTGCTGCTGTGGGGTATATCGTTTGAGTATAGAGTGAGATTTGCTTGTCAGAACTAAGAAACAGACATTAACAGACTCACTTTAGATATACTACGATATATCGTACTAGATTTGCAATTTATTTCTATGTGCAAAAAGGAACTCGATATACATCACAATAACTCCCAATAACGGACACTTCTCTAAAGCGACACTTCCCTATTATGCTGACACTCTTTCTATTTGTTTAATGAACTGTCCATAATAATTTCGGCCTTTAGTTTCTGGATCGGACATAAAAGATGCTTGCGTGTATAAAAGCAGGAAGTGCCACGTAAAACCTTTCTTGAACGGACACGAACTTTGTTTTAGTCGCCACAGTTACAGACAATGGAAATTTATTTAATAATGACTGGACATACAAATATCTACGACTCCTCTTAAGGGGAGACTCCCTTTGAGCGGACGAAGTTGGAGGAAAATGAGTGTCCGGTCAAGAGAGAGTTCTTCCACTGACAATGAAAATTCATTTAATAATGACTGGACATATGGTACAAATATCTAAGACTCCTCTTAAGCGGAGACTCCGTTTGAGCGGATGAAGTTGAAGGACAATGAGTATCCGGTCAAGAGAGAGTTTTTCCACTGACAATGAAAATTTATTTAATAATGACTGCACATACAAATATCTAAGACTCCTCTTAAGCGGAGACTCCGTTTGAGCGGACGAAGTTGGAGGACAATGAGTGTCCGGTCAAGAGAGAGTTTTTCCACTGACAATGAAAATTTATTTAATAATGACTGAACATACAAATATCTAAGACTCCTCTTAAGCGGAGACTCCATTTGGAGGGCAATGAGTGTCCGGTCAAGAGAGAGTTCTCCCACTGTTACATTGAGTATTTGCCCGTCGAGAGTGGTGAGTTGGTGGGGCAATGCTTTGCTGCTCTCTTTCGCTCTGCCACATGGGTCAACGGAGCTTGTGGCAAGCAAATGCAGCATGTGTTGGGTGGGTGGCTGACTGCACTTGGCCGCAGCCAGGCTGGACAGGTGGGTGGGGCGTGAGTTATTATCTATTCAATTGTTGCACTCCACTGCGGTTGCTTCCTTTCCTCGAGCATTTCGGGGCTGGTCAAATTAATTGAACGGGCGCTGCCTTCGCTGTCTCCGGGCGCAATGGAGAGCAGGGAGAGTGAGGAAGGGGCAGGGGACAGGGGAGAAGTTAAGCGAATTCTCTGATTGGCAAGTGTAAAATCCTTACTGCATTTATGATGATGAATGCCGAGTGGATTCGTGTGGCTCGTTAGACTCGTCGCCGCGTCGCCTTGCCGCATCGTTTACAACACTTTAAGAGCGGCTCCGCACCACGAGGGGAGCAGCTTAAGTTGATGCATTGGCAGCCATTAGCAAGCCAATTGACATACTCCTGACTGACAACTCGACAGACAAGAACTGCCAACCCGGCAACGTGCAACGTGCAACGTCGGCTGCTAAGTGCTGCGAATTTATCATTGGCCTCATCGTTGTCGTCGTTGCAAGCATTGCCAAAAATGGCACAAATAACGACATAATTTGAAGATCTCAGACACTGAAGGAAATGCAGATGGAAATGAAGTTGCAGACGGAGGAGAGAGGAAGCGGGGGAGGGAGACGCACCTGAATACGGAGACGGCGTCCTCGAACCGATCTGGCATTGCATGCAAATTGCAGCCTCATCTCGCCCCCGAAAATGGTGGCCAAGTCGTTAGGCCACGTTGCAGCATCATTTGCATTCGTGTGTGGCAGTTGCACATGTTGTTGTTGTTGCACTCACGCTATGCCCTGCAATGTAGTTCAAAGTAAAGGGAGTATTAGCAAACAGTTGCTGCGTTGATATGATTGCAAGTCTGTTCATCTTCTGCTGCTGTCAAATTCATTAACTCACCTGCAACACACACTTAAAAAAAGAGTGCGGGAGATGGCGGGAGAGAGGGGAGCCAACTGCCTGTTGCAGCGTTCTCACGCAACGCGGCTGACCATAAGTGAGACATTAGGCGCAGTTGCGGTCGCTTGACCTTTGACTTTGGCCATATTTGCGCAACGTGGCACATTGCAAGTTGCACGCTGCACGTCGCCCGCTTGTCCATCATCTGCTTGTTGTTGTTGTTGTTGGTGGTTGGCCAAGAGCGGCTCCAAGTCTCCGGCATCATTAAGACAAAAAACATTTGGCCAGGCACGACCCAGCGTCTGATTAATTGCCCCCAGTGCAGAATTTGACTTTTTTGTTGCTCAAATTGCAATGCGCCCCTCGTCGAGTAATTACCATGCCACTTGCCAGGGGCATTGCAGTGTGGACTGGCAGTGGGGGCAGGGGGGCAGGGGGTGTGGAGCACTCTCGACAGAGAGACTCTATTTCAAATTGCACTTAATATGGAATTTCAAGTTCAAATCTGTAAACACTTTTCCAGCGCGTCGATAGAATCCACGAAATCTATTTGATCTGGCCGTTTTAGCTGCTGCTGCTGCTGCTGCTGCTGCACAACATTCACCAGCTGGTGATGTCATGCTAGCAACAGCAACAACAACAACTGCAGCAGCAGCAGCAGCAAGTGTAGATCAAAGGCTGCCAATTTGCCGTGTGTGTTGCCCCGTGGCGTGTGGCATGTTCCGCGAATGCAGTCGCCAATTTCCCGCCAAACAAATTGAATTATTTATGCTAAATGCTTACACAGACTGCACTTTGTTTAATTTTATTGATTGATCAATATACGAGCACAACAAAAGTAAAACAATAGTTAAGATACCCAGCGGGAAGTAGCCTGCGAGGGTCGATATATATCGTATAGCTATCGGTTGAATGATTATGATTATTTTACAAAATATTGCAATTGAACTAAGCACATCTGTTACAATTATTATTATCAAATCTAATATATACTATATCTAGTCTATTTGTTGCTGCTATAGAATTGTTCAATGGAATATGGGATTTCTATATGGAAACAGTTTATCTATTTCAGTTGTAAAGCAACTCAAAAATACTTTTTGACTGAATAAAAATATCAAAATTTTATTCCTTAACTTTCATTTGAACAATCATAAAGGAGAACTGTAATTTGTTTAAAATTCACATGAGTAATATTATAATACTCTGTACTTTTTATACCCTTCGACCATTGGAAATGGTCATTAAAGGGTATACTAACTTTGTGCATATGTATGTAACAGGCAGAAGGAGGCGTGGGAGACCCCATAAAGTATATATATCCTTGCTCAGGGTCATAAGCCGAGTCGATTGAGCCATGTCTGTCTGTCTGTCTGTCTGTCTGTCTGTCTGTCTGTCTGTGTAAACACACAGATCTCAGCTATTATAAAAGCTAGAGTTACCAAATTTGGCAGGCAGACTATTGTGTACTATAAGCTGATCAAGTTTATTTCAAATGCTAGGTGCCACGCCTACCGCCCCCGCAAATCAAAAATTTAATTTTTGAACTGAATTTGTAAGCGCTGTATAAAGTATATAAATTTCTGACTTTAACATATACTAAGCTGAATGAATTATCTACGTATTCTTTAAATAACGATCCGATCGGACAATAAACAAAAAAGTTATTTAAGAAAGGGAGGCAGGCGAGCGGGAAGCTCGAGCGCCATCTGTAGGGCATAATTTCAAAGCACGTGCATATGTATATGCCCAGGAACATGGGTATCCCACTGTCGTGTGCCGTGCGACTGTTGCTTTCCTTACTGGTTACATATATGTATGCCTGTGTCTATATAATTAACAAAGCAACAATTAGCGTACAAATAATATAAAATCTAATTAAAAATTTACTATTTTAACTTGATTTTTTAAGATGATTATCTGTTCATCCTTTCGTTCTTGAGTGTCAGTAAACATTTCATAAAGAAAGATTTAAGAGCTAAGGTATTCTTCCTTTTACTATCATTATCTGCTTTAGTCTCGATTTGATATATACTCGTAATTCCTTTATGTCTCTGTCTCTCTCTTTCTCATTATCCATTACTTCTTTATCTCCCTCTGAGTTTCATTGCATTTCTCCATGCTTTCTCTCCCTTTGTCCACATATTTCTTGCCTACTTCTCTTCTGTCTGACTCTCGAGGGCGCTGCTCTCTATCTCGTGTATCCTCTTGTCTCGCTGCCTGTTTTTCTATGTCTCCTTCTACTGTGTATCTGCTGATCTGGCTTGAGCCGCAGATCTTGACGGATCGGCGGTATTTATCGGGCTGTTCGATTAGTCGTAAGTCGTCGCCTCCTGTGTGGACGCCTTGCCGATAATTTGGCCTGAATGCGTGCCCAATTGGACACTTTCGACTGCAGCAGCAGCGGCAGCGGCAGCAGCAATGCGGGCTAATAACTGGGGCGAGCATGACCGGGCTGCAGTTAATCGTTCAGTCGTCTCCTTGTTGTTGTCGTCGGTTTGTTGTTGCTGTTGCTGGTCGTGGCAGCCGCTGGCCTAATCCTAATCAATTTCGAACGCCTGACGAGGCGTCATAAACACGCTTTAAAGAAAATCATTTCGCATGCAGCGCGCAGCTCGCAGCTTGCAGTTCCCACTTGCCAGTTGCAAGTTGCAAGTTGGCAGTTTGCGGCAGAATGGGGCAGCCGCATTTAAAACACTGCCAAAGTGTTACAATTTCCATTAGTTACAGTTATTTGGTCAGCCGGACAAGCCGGCGATCGCCAGTGGCGCAACACAGCGCACACAGCCGCAGGGAGACTGGGAAATTGGGGAATGGGAAAGCGGGAAGGGGGAGGGGGAGGGGACACAATTATCAGGCAACGCGGCAAAGTTGATTACGATGATGGATTATAACACTTTGTACAGGTGCCCGCTGCCTGCCCGGCCCAGTTGCTTGCGAGGATCGTTTGCTGCCTCGCTGTGTGTCACCTTCAAGCGCAGGCAAGCGCAGGCGGCGGTGGCGGCGGCGGCGGTGGCCCTTGGTCTGAAGTCAAGTCTGAATCCAAGTCACGTTTTGACCATTTACGCCGTGCTCTCTTATTTGCTTTGGGAATTAAGCTCGAAACGGGGCTCAGAAATTAATTTAACAGCTTGACAGGATTAAGTGCGCGTCCACAAATTCCAGTGGCATAACCAAATGCCCGCTGATTGGTCACAAGCCAAGGCGTAATCGAAGGGCCCCTCGGGCCCCGTGTCGGATGCATCCAATTAGCGGCAGCAGCAGCAACAGACGCAGGCCCAGTTGCAGTGGCAACACGTGCTTGGCCAGTAGATTGACCTCGACAGGGGGCAGGCAGCACAATACACACAGGTGCACGGCGCATCCATCGATCTGTGGCACACACTAATTGAGCTGGCCAAACACACAAATGACAAACACAAATGCCTCGGACCAGCCCAGCCCAGCCCAGCCGAGTTTGGACTGCAACTGCGTCGGCTTAACGATCATTGACTGGGCCATTTGCTGCATAAAGTGAATATGCAAATATGTCGCCGATTAGAGAGCACACGCTGCATGCTGCACTGCAAGAAAATTCGCACTTAGAATCACGCAGTCTCTGTTACTCTTAATTTATTTATTTATTAATTTATTTATGTATTTATTCATTTAAAGTCAACTAAGAACAGCCGACTGTAGGTAAGAAAAATATAAAAAATTAGATATAAAAATGAATATTACATTTTTTCATATTAAAATTAAATATGAATTAAAACTTAAAAAAAACCAAAGGAATATATATGTAAAATTAAAGTTAAAATTTACGTTAAACAATAAAATGTAATAAAAAAATTAAAAAATTAAATTTTAAATTTTAAAAAATGTTAATTGGAAATGTTGATCAGCTCTTGGCTTATCCTTGGCATCATAAAGGTGAAACTCTCATAATAGATTCACGATTTCTGTAGCTAGGCCTCCATCTACGCCTGCTGCATTTCTCTCAGTGTAGGCCTAGTGGCGTCTCACGCATCCAGCAAGACTTGGACACAGCGCTGCAGCCGTTGGCGATTAATCAATGATAAATCCGAAATAGATAAATGACGCAGCTCGGAAAATGTCGCAAATGTTGTGTGGTCTCTGCCTGCAACTCACCTGCTGCTGCTGCTGCTGTTGCTGCCTCTGCTACCGGTTGCCAGTTTGGAGCTGGCTGGACCTTATAGCGGGTGCAAGATAAATGCATCGCTGATGATGCTGACAGGGTCCAGTACAATTTGACATTGTCACCGCGGCAGCAACACAATTTTTCATGTGTGTGTGCTGCCTGTTGCATGGTGCACGTTGCAAGTTGCACAGTGCTGCAGGAATTTGACATTAGTTCGGAAAAGGCTGCAGCCCACTGCGGCAGTGGCATCACAGCTTTTATGGTCATTGTTCGATTTGCATCGTACGGTTAATTGTGGCCGCTATTTGTGGCTCCAATTGTGGGTGGCAGGCGACCTCCGAATCGGGGCATGCCCCACAACTGGTTTGCTCCCGTTTTGCATTTGCATAGCGCACATAGGCCACAGGTGGCTTCCACCTGAGGAACAGGGGGTGGAGGGGGGGGCATTCGTTAGCTAGCCGGATATCTATATATAGCCAGCTGGTGTGATTTTGATTCATGGCGCGATTATGTGTGCGCACGCAGTTTATCTTCTTTTTCGCACAATAAGCCCAACGGACAGGCCCTGCCACTTGCTGCCGCTGCATGCTGCACCACGTAGCCATGTCTGTGCCTCCTTCTGGCACACAGTAGCCCACAGCCTGCGCAGCATGCAGCCGACTGCTGCTCTCCTCTCCTCCTCCTCCTCGCCTGGTGGCACTTAACATTTTATTGTTAATAAAATATATTACAAGGCGCAACACAAAGGCCAAAGGAGTCGGAGTCGGAGTCGGAGGCCAACGCGTTAACGAAATCATCTGCAATTGCTGCCCCACTTCCTGCTGCTCTGCCCTCCTCTCCTCCCTCCTCACCCTGCTGCCACTCCTGTTCCTGCTCCTGCGGCGAGTGTCGCGTGAGTTCGTGTCGTACATTTAATGCGCGACTTCGACTTGCGAATTGTTCATAAATTCTGCGTTTAACAGTAGCAGAAAGCCAGCAAAAACAGCAGAGGCAACAACAACAACAACGAGAAAGAGAAGAAAAACGCAAACTGCAACAACAAATGCGTTGAAGGCACAGCAGCAAAAACGATGCCCAAATTGTTGCAGTACGCTAGCCTCAACTCAGTTTGCTGCCAAGTTTGTTACTCAGTTTATTATCGTAATCGTAGGAATATAATATTATATATAAAGAGAATAGAGCATTACTGTATATGTATTTTTTAATCGCCTACACTTTCTTTAATCTAAAGTTCCTTCACTATTAAGTTCCTTACAGTGATGAAGTCAAGTCTGTTTCCTGTTCGTTATCTAGTTTGACTGTACATATATATTATATTTACATTATGATATATATATATTTATATTTAAATATATATTTATTTCTATATATATATTTAATACACCTAACAGCTGCTGTTGCTTTTGCTGTTAATCACGCTCTCAATGATCATCACTAGGCAAATCTCTGCTAGCTTCTCTTCCATCTCCATGAACATCAATATCATCGCATGGCGAACAACTTTGCCTTTCGCTCATTTAAATTGCAAGCGACTACCACAAAAATAAATTAAATGGCAAAGAGTGCGGCCTAGAGAACTCGACTATGGAATACCCTTTATAGGGTAATATAACAAATTAAAGCTACAAATTTGTTAGAAACACGATTCTTTTCTTTATTTGTCGATCGGAAGATTAAACGAGAATATTAACGAGAGTTTTCAATAAATACATTTTTATTTACAATAGAACATTCAACTAAGCAAACAACTTTTAACATCTACAACAGCAGATTGTAAACGAAGACGGAGACGTTATAAAACCTTTTTGGTCAAACACAACTTTGTGAAGTGCACAGTTATCGTAATTGTAAAATTGAAAGATCGACTTAAAAGTTTTTGCCTTTGTGGGATTTAAAGAAGGGGTAATAATAATTACAAATAAACGTTATTAGGGAATTGATTGGGAGTAATAAAATAGAAATGGAACACTTTATTAAAAATTTGTAATATTACACAAGTACAAGAGTACAAGGCCTTGTTCAACCTTTTCTACTTAGAAATATATTTAAGAGAAAATAAATTTTGATTTAATCATTGAGGGGAAAAACATTATTTAAACATTATTTTAGTATTAAAAATAAACCCCCATAATGAAACATTATTATATATATAAAATGAATATTAAAAAGTGATTAGGGTAATGTTTGTGACAAAGTTGATAACTCTAACCTAATTACAGCTGTTCATACAGACAGACAGCAAGAAGGAAAGAAAAGGCACACTTAGAAGAGGACAAGCAGACTGTCAAGCAAACAGAATGGCTTGTAATAAGTGTATGATATATTTGCAGATTAGAAAACTATAATACCCACTCTCATACCTTGTAGCATAGGGTATAAAAAAGTAATTCTAATTAATACAAATATACGAAAATATAAAATGTAATCAGCATTGTTAATTAGGCACATCCGCTCGCAGATATAACTGGCACAGCTCCAATCCGCACCCCCTCCCCCTTCCCCCACCCCCTCAGCCATCACACACCCCTGTCGTTCGCAACGCTGCGTTGTCACCTCCAGCCTCCAATTTCGGTTCATTCATAAAACTCAAAAGAGAGGGAGATAGAGCTGCGCTTGTTTCGTCTCTTTCTCGCCACAGACTTGGAGCATTTGCGGCAGCCAACGCAACCGCAGCGCGGCCCCGGCAGCTGCCGCCCACACGAGGCGAGCGGTGCCGCATTTGCATAGTTTGTAAGCCAAGTCAAGTGATCATGTAGTAAAGAGCACAAAATCGTTAAAAATGTTTTTCGATCATTCAAAAACGAAGTAAAAACAAACCGGTTAACCCGGCCTGCGGTTTCGATTATGAAACTGTGTTTTTATGAATGAAAAACAGCAACAACAGCAACAACAACTTCAGGCACAACTAAGGTTTGTTATTAGCGTTAAATTTGCATTGGCAGAACGGCAGAGAGGGAGAGAGAGAGAGAGAGGGATAGGAAGATTGATAATTACTCATACGCCCCATTGAACCAGCGACCTGTTCGGTTCCGACAAACTCATTTCAATCGCTAATCCCAGCAGAAATGATGCACTACACCGAATGATTCAACACTTCCGGTGACTATTCACACACATCATGGCACTGTCTATTCACAAGCACTCTCCCTTGAATCGGACAGGTGCCAGCAGCAGCAGGTAAACTGATTCACTTCAAAAGAACTTTTTGTTTATCATTTCAGAATCTGCAGCAATGCTTAGCTGCCACTCTGGAGATACTTCAAGATATCCATGGACTTAATTGCCCTCTCTGCCTGAATGCCTGAAATACCGCAATCTGCTGACCATGAAAAGCCATCCGAATGCAGCAAACAATTATGCCACATGTGGCATGGAACGGGACGTGAATGCAGTGCGAGATCTGCTGCAGACTTTCCAAAACATCGAACGGACCACAAGACGAGGTCAAATCGGCGCTGTGCAATCGATTTTGCTTGGCAGTTGACTGACTGACGGACTGACGGCCAGCTGGACGGAGGACTGTACACTGTGGCAGGAGAATGGGGAAGGGGAAGGGGGGGGCATCTGTGGATTGGACAGGCAATTTGTAGACTTTAAAACGGTTCCAAATGGAACACAGCGGGCTGGACTGGGACTGCCGGACTGCTGCAATGCAACCTGTGGCAGGTTGGCAGCCCGACATCGCCAGATCGCGGCAACGATCGACGATCGACGTAGACACACACAAAAAGCGCATGCAAATTAATAGCCAAAAAGAGAGGGGGAAAAAACGGCAGAAAAGCGAAAACCGAAAACGAAAATTAATTGATCACTCGAGACAGGCAGGTAGATATTGCGCACCTGACGTTGCACGATCGATAGACGATCGCCACGAATTATGTTAGTTAAGTGCCCGCATATTTGGACAGATCACCGACTACGCGCCTACCCCCCCACCCCGCCCCCTCGAACCTCCTTGGGCTTCCCTGACGAAATAGTTTTTCATAGCTCAATTAACAAAGTTTTCAATTAACATATTCACGCAATAATTCCAGCTGGGGCGTGGCACGGCCCACGCCACAATCACCATCACGTTGTGTTTGTGTTTGTGTTTGCGGTTGTGGTCAGTCGCAGTCACTGTCCGAGCCAGAGCTGGAGCCGTAGCCGCCGTGGTGCAGCCCACGCCCACGCCCAGACACGTGTCAAACTTCCGATCATTAGGGGCGCATCGCTGCAACGCCCACAGTTCGAATAGGCCCTAATTAAAACAACAGACAAAACAATTTTAATGCCACACTTCTTTTATTTTCTATTATTATATCGTTGTCGTTTTCTGAAGGCCCCAAAGCCGAATTGATAAATTAACGAATATGCAGTTTACACAAAAGATATTTAGATTAATAATCGCGGCATCAGTCGCAGTTTGCGTTGGCGATCAACGATCAACGATCCCCAATTCCCAATCTCCCGATCCATCGTCGATGCCCTCTAATGCTGCATAATTAATGATCGCTGAGGAAAGCGATGGAAATTTGTCGAGTAATACAGTGGGCCCCAATCGTAACCAAACAAAAGCCCACGAAAATACAGATAAGATGCCTCACAGTTGACCAGCATTACTGAGATCAGTGAGAGGTAAGAAGAGAATCTCCAATTCAAGCTCTACTTCTCCTGACTGGGAAAATACAATGACAATCTTGCAATTTATTACAGTTGCATCACAGTTGACCAGAATTACTGAGATCAGTACGAGGCTCCCTAGAAGAATATAAAATTCAAGCTTTCAAATTCGATGCCTCACAGTAGACTAGGATTGCAGCGATCAGTAAGTGGATTCCTAACAGGATCAAAAAAAACTTGACTGACCTCATTTATTATAACTTATTTAAGTCACAAATAAGATGCCTCACAGTTGACCAGGATTACTCAGATCAGTACGAGGTAAGAAGAGAATCTCCAATTCAAGCTCTACTTCTCCTGACTGGAAAAATACAATGACAATCTTGCAATTTATTATCCGAATTGTGCAGAACTCGATTCAAATTTGATGCCTCGCAGTTGACCAGAATTACTGAGACCAGTACGAGGCTCCCTCTTAAATTCAAGCTTTACTTTTCCTAACTGCGTAAATACAATGACAATGTTGCTATTAATTGTCTGAATTGTGCACAACTCGATTCAAATTCGATGCCTCACAGTTGACTAGGATTGCAGCGATCAGTAAGTGGGTTCCTAACAGGATCTAAAAAGTTGACTGACCTCGTTTATTATATATAAATGGCTTCCTAACAGGATCTTAAAACTTGACTGACCTCGTTTATTATAACTTATTTACAATATTGCAATTTATTACTTAAGTGCTGCAGAATTCGATTCGAATTTGATGCCTCACAGTTGACTAGGATTGCAGCGATCAGTAATGGGAACAGGATCTAAAATCTTGACTGACCTCGTTTATTATAACTTATTTAAGTCACAAATTTATTACTCAGCATGTGTAGATCTCGATTCAGATCGCCAGTAGTACTATAATCATATCTCATTGTGTTGCAATCGCTGACGGAACGAACCCGACCACAGGCCGAATACAAACTCAAGCAACTCAGTTGCCGAGCACCCCGCGGCTGTGAAACTCATTGCAAATACACTTAAAATTCGCGAACAACTTATTTTTCTTTAGTTTATATTGTATTTTATTCTTGTTTTCATTTTTCGCTTGGATTATCGTCTAATTGCATCGCCAGCGCCAGCCAAGCGACTTCGTCAGCGTTGATGCTCGTGGCATTTGGCGCGTCAACAAACGAGCCGCCGCCAACGCCAGCTGCCGCTAAAGACCCAGGGTTCAAGACATCAACCCGCCCCCGCATCTCCTCCCACCTCCCCCCAGCACCCCACCCCACGTCGTCGGAGTGAAACCAATGAGAAACCGCGAGCGGTTCCATTCATCATTTTCCATTTAGTGACGCGCGTGCCTCGTGCGCCCCAAATCGACGTCGACGTCGGCGTCGCTGTTATTTTTGTTATTGTTATTTCCTAACAGATTTTCGAATTGAGACGTCATGATCTTGTGCGATCGGGTTAAGTCTACGAATACAACATTTATTCTTTCACAAGGCACTAGCATGCAAGCCAAGTTTTGAAGAGCACTACGATCTATATAATAATATAATATAATATAATATAATATGTGTTTATATATAGCTTAGGTAGTACAGTTGATAGCTACGCGAATACTACGTACATCAGTACAGATAGAAATACAGTTACAGTTACAGATACAGACATAGATATGTACATAAATTCGATTATACATAAGAATACAAGATGATATGCTGATACAACCATTTTAAAAACTAACCTAATCTTATTGCCTTAAATATTGCCACATCGAAATGCATATTGTGAATATGGAGAGTTCCTGCTTCACTTTACCATATCTTAATAATATTTCGACTTCTCTAACTTCTATGCTTATCCTACAATCTCAAACTCAAACTTCTACATCGCATTGGATAATCAAGAATTGATTCTTTTCGAGAAGTTGAAAGTGTTTTTGGTATCTGCCTTTGGTGCAAGCGCTTTACAGACTTAAAGTTACTAGGAGGGGCCTTCTATATACACAGTTCACGATGCCCCCGTCGTCGTCGATCTCTATTGAGGGAGCTAGTAGTGATAGCGTGATTGCTCCATGTCGGAGGCATCCGCATCCTCTTCCTCCTCGTCACTGGTGGATGGCGGCGTCTCCAGGTTGGCCACATCCACGTCCAGGTAGTCCTCCTTGGCCTGCAGCAGCTTGTCCATGTACTCCACGATCTCCGTGAACGGCGGCCGAGCACTGGCATCGAAGTGCCAGCACTGCCGCATCAGAATGTAAATGTTCATGGAACACTTGGCTGGCTTCTCCATGCGCTGCCCGGACATGAGGTAGCTGTAGAGCTCCTCGGCGGACATGATTGCCGGGTATGGCTGGGCGCCGAAGGTCATGATCTCCCACAGCAGAATGCCGTAGGACCAGACATCGCTCTGCGAGTCGTAGAACTTCTCCTGCAGCGACTCCGGCGCCATCCACTTGATGGGCAGGCGGCCGTTGGTGTTCTTGCGGTAGTAGTCTGTGGTCTGGATGTCCCTCGCCAGCCCAAAGTCGGCAATCTTGAGCACATAGTCATCGCTGACGAGTACGTTGCGTGCGGCCAGATCGCGATGGATGCAACGCCGTGAGGCAAGGTAGTCCATGCCGCGGGCAATCTGATGGGCGAACTTGATCAGATCCTTTTCGGTGATCAGATGTTGCGGAGCTGGCGGCGCCGATCCCGAGCTATCCAGCTGCTCCTTGCTCAGCGGTCGATTCTTATAGAGGAAATCCTTAAGATTGCCGTGTGGTGCGTACTCGACAATGACATAGAGCGGCCCGCTCTGGCTGCAGCAGCCGAGCAGGTTGATGATGTTTATGTGCCGTCCAATGATCTTCATGACCTCCATTTCACGCACCAGACTCGCAATGTCGTCGTCCGTGTGGCCCTCCTTGACCATCTTGACTGCCACAATGGAGTTGTTCACCTCCGCCATGACCACACGCCCGAATGCCCCCTCGCCCAAGGTGGCGCCCAGCACGAGCTGACTGCGCGGCAACTCCCAGTTGGAGTCCAGCGGGAATTCGTATTCGTTGAAGGGCACCGGCTCATTGCCACTTTGCAGCACGGTGGTGCGTTGCTTCTCGATGCGCACCACCGGCATAATCATCGTGTCCATGGAGCCACTGGAGTCGCCGCCGCTGGCCGGCTTGTAGATGATCACCTTCTTGGTCCACTGATGCACCGTCTCAATGCGTTGCTTGAGCAACTTCTCCTGCTTCATCTTGCGCACTGCGTAGAACACGAAGAGGATGCAGAAGACGATGCACACGATGAGCAGCACCGTCACAATGATCACTATCATGGTATTCTCTCGTCCCACGCCCACGCCCCTGACCCCGGCCTCCAGCTGCTGCCGATTAGCCACCACACGCAGATAGGCGCGACTGGTCGCTGTGCCCAGACTGTTGGTCTCCACGCACGCGTACCAGCCCTCATCCTGCTGCGTCACATTGGTGAACTCCAGGCGATCCAGATCCTCGCCCATGATGGTGCGATTCGAGCTGCAGTCGTTGATGTTGCGGCAATGCACGAAGATCCAAGCCTTCTTGCTGGTGAGATCCGAGAGATACTTGCAGCCCATGTGCCCGCTCTGGTTGACCAGCAGCGTCACGTTGTCGGGCCGCTCGAGCAGGATGGGCTTGTGGTTGACACGATCTCTGACGGTCAAGTACATCAAGTGCTCCGCGCAGCCAAGCTCGTTGCAGATGCGACACTCGTATTGTCCACTGTCCTCGGGCACCACTTCGTCCATCGTTAGCTGCCACCTGGTGGTGCGGAACGTGCCGTACGAACGTTTCCAGTCGGCGCTGCCGTTGCGGTACCAGGTAATGTTCGGATCCGGATTGCCTTGGGCCGCGCAGTTGAGCTGAACCGATGCGCCAGAGGGGCGTGTGTACACGCTGTTCAGTTTCTTGGGGTTCTTGAAGCGCGGCTTGTATTGATTCGTGTTGGTTTCCGGTTCTGGCTCTGGCTCCGGCTCCGGCTCCGGCTCCGGCTCCGGCTTCTCGTTGTCGTTGTCGTTCTCGTCCGGCTCCAGTGCAGACTCCTCGGGCGTTGCCTTGCTGTCCGTCTGTCTTGTTGTGTTCGACGCTGCCATCGCATCGTAGTCTCTATGCAGCAGCTCGTGAGAGGCTGCGGCGGGTGTGCGGCGCGCTGAAGTAAGCACTCCGAGTAGCAGCAACAGTAGCAGGCAACGTGACATGGCGCTGGCGACGTTGTGGCAAGAACTGATGCCACCGCACATTCTGCTCTATCTATTTATTTTTGTAACTCTGCCCCAAAGTGGCACTCAGGGTGCACGGGTTCCTGTCTCCAAATGGGGTTGCAACTGCGACTTCAACTGCAACTGCAACTGCAACAACAAGCACAACTTGCTGTGTGTCGCATATGTTGTTGTCGCTGTTGTTGTTGCTGTTGTTGTTGCTGTTGCTGTTGTTGTTGCTGTTGTTGTTGGGTTTATTCACCGGAAATCCACTTTAGTCGAGCGCGTGCTCTCTTGCTCTCGCTCTCTTCAGGCAGCTGCGCTCTCTCTCTCTTTCTAATTTATAGATGGATATAACAACAGTTGCTGCTCGCCCGAGTTGATCGCCAGCAACATGTGTGTTTACTTCGGCCTCCTTTGAAGTGCCTGAGTGATTTGAATCGGAATCGGATGAAGATGAAGATGAAGATGAAGATGATCACCTTGGGGTGTAACGGAAATACGCAAGTGAACTTCCCCAAAAATAACCGAGCTCTCTCTCTCTGTGTGAGGAGCTCTTAATTATTGTCGCCTTGTGTGATTTATTCAGATCTCTGATGGATTTATGGCAGCCATGTTTGCCTTACATGTCGTCTGTCTGGTATCGTGGGCGTGTTGCAC
Source organism: Zaprionus davidi (assembly GCA_018903715.1). NCBI lineage: Eukaryota > Metazoa > Arthropoda > Insecta > Diptera > Drosophilidae > Zaprionus > Zaprionus davidi. Next base: position 9,605,413 of record JAEIGL010000003.1, read on the forward strand.
TTCCATAGATCACACAGATCATCTGCGGCAGCTGTAACACCTGAAAGATGCAGATGTGATTAGATTTATGCTCATTTCCGCTGTCGAAAGACTTTTATAGTTTTAATCTATCAGACTTAAGAATACCCCGTTGCCTACATTAGATCCACAGGCTCAAGAGTAAAGAGTAAGACTGGAAAATCCGTTTATAGAAAATAGTTTCGCAGCAGAAAATGCACCCGAATTCATTGAGCTCAATTCGATATTTTAGTTTTGGGCAATGTGCAAAATTCTTTTCGCTTGAAACACATAAAACTTGTCGATCTTTTTGTTTGTAAACATTGCGTATATTTTGCACAATTTCTTGCTCTATCGAGCTGAATGGAATTCGCAGCTCGCCAATTAATTGTCCGTCTGAGATTTCCAGCTTATTAAGAGATATTTAAATTTCGGCGAGTTTCAATTAAAAAGTCGCGCGCATTTCCGCTGGTTTTGCGCCGAGAATCATCAGAGATGAGAAATGAGTTCACAAATCTGAACTAAGCAGATAATGTGGGAAACAAATGTCGAAGAATCAAGAAAAACATGAATAAAAGTGAAAATTAATTTCATATTAGAATACAGTCAATCCTGTAATTCAACGAACTTTTCTGTTTTTATACCCTTCGACCATTGAAAATGGTCAAAAAAGGGTATACTAACTTTGTGCAAATGTATGTAACAGGCATAAGGAGGCGTGGGAGACCCCATAAAGTATATATATTCTTGCTCAGGATCACAAGCCGAGTCGATTGAGCCATGTCTGTCTGTCTGTCTGTCTGTCCGTCTGTCTGTGTGAACGCACAGATATCAGCTATTATAAAAGCTAGAGTTATCAAATTTGGCAGGAAGACTCCTGTGTACTATAAGCAGATCAAGTTTATTTCAAATGTTAGGTGCCACGCCCACCGCCCCCACAAATCAATAATTTAATTTTTGAACTTAATTTGTAAGTGCTGTATATAAGATACAACTTTTTGATTTTAACATATACTAAGCTGAATGAAATATCTACGTAGTGTCCAAATCACAATCCGATCGAATAATAAACACAGAAGTTATTTAAGAAAGTATGAACATAAAACCAAGTGCTTCTGTTAGCTAACAAGGAAGACGGGCGAGCGCGAAGCGCGAGCGCCATCTGTCGGGATTAATTTCAAAGCATGTGCATATGCATATGTGTATGAATTTAACAAATTAAACTACACGGGATTATAGGTCGAAGGGTATCCCACTGTCGCGTTTTGCGCGACTGTTGCTCTCGTTTTTTTTATTTTCCTTGTTTTTATTTTCCTTGTCACTTTTTCACTTTGCAAGTACTTTCGATTATATGGTACTATAATATTATATTTATGTATGTATGTAGTGCCATATACTTTTAACGATCACTGTCTATAAAATTTGTTTTCTATTTGACGTCACTTTATGGACTCTACTCGGAATCGAAACAATTCGCGACTCTCAGTCGTGTTTCCCGAGCAGAGCCCGCATCAAATGTTAAGTAGTTGGGTTGTAGTGGGGAGAGTACTCGGCACATACGTGTACCTATGTAGCTGGGCTGGGCTGGGGGGTGTTTACCTAGAAGAGCAGCACTGTTACAGCTACAGCTGCATGTAGTTCATTTGAATGGCAGCGACTTTCGATAATGTTCTATTTTTCGCACGCAAAACACACGGATGGATACACAACCGAATCGAGACCGAAAGAGAGACGGCGAGAGAGAGTAGTGAACTGACTTGTCTATATTGAATCCAAATCGGTTGGGGGGCTGTCAGAGATATTGCAATATTCTGCGATCTGTCGGCGCGCAGAGCTGTTTGAAAACTGTTCTAAATTCAGCAGAGGCGACTCTTTGTAGCCACATACTCGACACTCGCAGCAGATACTGAAACAGATGTGGACACACACTCACACACACTCACACACACGCAGACACACAGTTGCAAATGGTGCTCCTACGCTCGGCGAAAGAGCCGAAACTCGCGTCCTACTCAACGTGACTGTGGCTGCAACTGCGACTGCGCCTCAAACGAGTCAATTTAGTAGCAGGGCGCTTCCACTTTTTTGCCGTTAAATTCAATGTTGTGCGTGTGAACGCGCATGCCTGTGTATGTGTGTGTGCTGGGTATTTTTGCCGGGCAGGCATGCTAGCATACAAATGTCGTCGATCGTTTCCCGCATCTTTTGCGACTTTTCGCTTTTCGCTTTTGAACAGCCTTAATTTTACACACATGCGTGTCGATGCACTCGCTCGCTCTTACTCTCCCTTGTCTCTTGCTCACTCTCTCACTCTTCCTCTCTCTCTCACTCTTTTTCTCTCTTTCCTGTAGAAGTGCGCTCACTCCCGCGTATCGCTCTCGCTTAATTAAAACAGACACAGTCGCTCTCAATGTGCTCTTCTGTGATCTTTCCAGCCCACATCTGTGCCACAGCAGCAACAAAAATTAAAAGAAATTAAAAACAAACAGACGTTAAGCTATAGGAAGCCGACTCAAGGATACCCTGTACGGATAATAAATGTCATCTCTCTCTTTCTCGCGCTGCTCAAACTCCTTAGACTCAAAGTTACTCTATGCATTTTATACAGACAAGTCTTAAAATAATTTATCCTAGTTATCTGTCACTCTCTATCAGAAAATAACAATTCGAAAATGGATGTACCCAGAATTACCTCATCACCCTTTTCTATGTATGTCTCTATCTATTATATATAATATAAATATATATCTCTGTCTTCTCATTCCCTTTCTTCAACTCCCTTTCTGTTTTTCTACAGGGTATTTAGTGTTATTTAACGTTGTCTCCTGCCTATGCACCCTGCCCGTCAACCAGATCATCTCGGAGACAAGGGAAAATATTGTCTCGCAACATTCGAGCTAAGGGACTTAGTACTCTTTCACTCCTCCCACACCCTCCACTGCAGCACTGCAGTGCCTTTGCAACTCTACTCTGTCGGATATGTGGCCTCATCATCGGCAAACATCAGCAGGGGCGTGCCAGGGCTACGTCTGCTGTCGGGACTCTACCTACAATGGCCCAAGCCTGCTGGCTGTGTCTGTGCCATATGTGTTGCATGTGTTGTTGCTGGCGTCTGTTGCGCCGTTGTTCTGGTAGTCCCAATCGGAAGGGTTGCCTGCCACGAGTTTCCCGAGTTCACGTCAGCCTGCGCAGAAACCGTTTCCCAAGGCGTGCGAGTAATATTTATATTATACTATATTTCCTGCCCCAAGCCGAAAATAGCCCAATGATTTGGCAGTTTTTGGCAAATAAACAACACAAAACGATACACTTTTCCGATTTCCGAATTGGCCAGCGCTTTTTCAAGTTCAAATCGACATTTCAAATATTCCAATTTACAAATATACATACATACATACATATTGTATACGATATATGTATCTCAACAATCGAGGCGTGCGGATCGGTTGGGTTGCTGCAAGCAAAATATGCACGCGAATACGTGAGTACCCGAAGGTTATTCACTACCTAAGTGTGTGCTCCAGGTGTCTGTGTGTGTGTGTGTGTGTGAGTGCGTGTGGGGAAGCGAATAGCGCTCTACAAATAGCTAAACAAATGGATCTGTAACGATTCACACTGAATGGAATAAGCCAGCCCCTGCCGAAGGCAACAAAACAGAAGCAGAAGCAACAAGTAATAAGGTAGAATGGGTTGCATGTACGACCAACAGATACCCTGTACATCTCAAATACTTGGGAACTATGCTGCGTCACAGATCTTATATTACAACAGGGTATCAGCATGTCTGGCATAAAGCTGTTCAGTCAGAATGTCCAACAGACGCATGCGAGCTTCGACTTCCACAGACAGATCATTTAGAATGTTTGTTTATGCGGCGAGAAAATATTGCATGTTCATAACGTATAATGCCGACGCCTCGATACACATATATAGACGAATGTGTTGATAAACACACGCCACGGTTGCCCCGAATACAACATGCTGGTGAACAAAACTAAAAGCCGAAAAAAAAACCGAGAAACTTCATGGGAAAAATCAAAATAACGGGCAATTATCTGTTGTGCAGCGTGCACGGCACAAAAAGTGCTTTCAGTACGCTCGTGAAGCATAAAATTTGTGGCATGTGCCGCCGATGGGGTAAGGGGTTGGGGCGCGGCGGGGATTCGTAAAAACAGTTTTGATAATTGAACGATTGACTGCAGCTGAGGGGCCTCACAAATTGGCCCCACAATGGACAGAATCGCCTTTGTTTACCCCACAAACAGCGGAGAAACAAACCGAGCAAAGATAGAGCGGGTTAAAAAGTCAAATTGCCGTGCCGGACAATCAAAAAGTGGTCGAAACAAACGATTTGCGCAATTACGCAAGGCACAGTACAGAGAAACTACGAGAGAGTCGAAGAGTAAAGGCACAACACGACAGATCTACACGGGGAAACTTACCTCGGGGATGGGGTGTGTGGAAGATGAAGTGATCTTGCCAAATCGTATATATACAATAATCTGTGTCACGTCTGTGTCTATTGTCTTGGGCAACAAGTTATTTTCCTTGGGATTCCTTCACTCTGCATTCATTTATTTATGTTATTTGTTCAGCTCTTTTAACGTTCCACTTAAAATTCCAGAAATATTTCGACCGATCACCGAGAACTAACTACGGTGCCGCACACTCACTTGGCTCTGCACTCGCGATCAGTTCCGTAAAACGAATTCAACAATTGTTGCTCTTGTTGTTCCATTTCGATTTACATAGAACGAACTGTACGCGAAAGACTGCGGTTCGGTTCGGCTGCGGTTCGATGGGGTCTGTTGTTGGATCGCAACTGAAAATGTGCTCAGCGAGCTCGACAAATAAATCTCTTCAATTAAATGAGGCAGGCCCACAATGAACGAATTCGACGAGAGTGCCTGCCTGCCTGCTCGGTCCGTTCTCGTCCCCCTCGACACGATTCGGATCAGTTCTCGGTTCGGTTTTGCTGGAATAACGGAACAACATACACATATTATACTTACAAGCGAAAGCCACTAGGCCCGGGGTGGGGGACAGGCACACATGCTGCATGCGGCCTTCCCTTGGAAAGTGAAATGTAATTGAGCGTTTTCTAAATTTGTTCAACAGTTGAGTCCGAGCAGAGAACCCGCACTCAATGCAAATGCTCAAACTCAAATGCCACAAATCGCTCAACGGGACGTGGAACGATGGAGATGCCCCATGTGTGGCTAGTGTTGCATAGTTTTATGCGCCACACAAAAATGATATCGCAGTAGTAGGCATGGTCTCATACACTTTCCATACACTTTGAAATTCTTTTTTATTAAGGTATACATATGATTAAAGAGAAAGAGGCTGGGGAAACCTTAAAAGTACCAACAGTTTTTGAATTTTCGCAGGTTACGTATAATCGATTTTCGATTTTGTTTTGTTATGTTGGTACACTCTTCCCGAACATCTGTATTAAGGTATACACATGAAATTCGATAATACATAACCCGCGAAAATTCATAATTCGCGATACTTCTTGAACACATCTCGTACAAATATTCTTGGGAATTCTTTAAACTACCTTGGTAAACGGAATACGCTGAATCTTGGCTATTGTACGAATTTAGAAGCAAGAAGGATCCTGTATTTTATAATTTGACTTTAAATTCAATTTTAAACCACTAAAGATACACTTTCTGATTCGGCACAATGACTATATGATAATTTACTATCGAGAAGATTCGAATTTAGTTGAAACACCCGAACGAATGATTAGTTTCGGCATGCCGAATGTTTTATAGACTGGGAAGCTCTTATTTTCTTCGATCGTTTCTTCACTAGTTCGTTCCTTTTCGGGTTAAGAATTGAAGAACAATACGAGGATTACTCTGTGATTTAATTGACACTGATTAGTTTAAGTTCTATCGAAAAACCATACTGGTCTCCTTAACCCTAATTTCGGCTGATTTTAATGGTCAAAGAGTATAAATGCATGCATATAAAATGTAAGCGGAAAAGATAAAACAGTAGTTCAGTTTGGTTTTTTAGTTTTTTATTACCAAATATCTACAAAATAATATGCCAAGGGTTATATATATATGTACAATTGAAGCACGGCGTCTTTCAGTATTCTTCTATGTCAAATTCGAATTCGAAGCCATCATCCTGATACTCGAAGTCGTTTCCGTCACAGGTGATCTTGATGTACTTGTCTTTCTTGTTCCAGTACTCAAAATCGTCGGGACGTATGTAGCTCCACATAATATCGCTGAAGACCTCTAGGTGCTGTTTGTTGCTCTCGCGGTAGCGAATGTACGCCAACTTGCGCAGCTTATCCACAGTGCTGTGGTAACCATTGAGTCCCAGTTGGGTGAGTTGGGTGCACTCGGTGACCAGCTCAAGGAGCTGATTTTCACGTAGCACCTCCCAGCCGGTGAAGCTGAGCGTCTGCATCTGAGCGCAGGGAATGTGACGACTATCCAGGAAGAACTCGTCATGGGTCCAGTTCGAGCAGACCAAGGAACGCAGCTTGGGCAGCTCCAGCAGTAAACTGTGTTGCCAGCGTACTGGCAATTGGACCACTTTGTTGTTCAGCGCAATCTTTGTGATGTCCTCGCTCCTTGCCACGATAATCTCCTGGAAGATGGTTTCTTGATCGGCATTCGGGTGGCGGCAGTCGTCGAAGCGGATGGCCAGTTTGCGTAGTTTTGGCAGCTGCAGCACCTGTGGGATTATGTTCTCCACGGTGCTTAGATTGAGTTTGAGCACCTCTAGGTTGGGTAGCTGTATGTCATCTAGTCGAACGTTGCTGTCGAAGGAGTCTGTGATGTCGAGCAGTCGCAACTTTGTCATATTCACACAGATTTCTTGTATCCAGCGGGTCTCCAATGGTACGGAGTGATACATGGATTTGATGACAAGCTGCTCCAGCTTCTTAAAGCCAAGTATATAGACGCCGGAAAGATTCATGCTACACATGAGACGCTTGAGATTTGGCAAAATGAGCGACAGATCTCGTACGTCCTCGTTTACAAGGGCCGTGGGTCGTCCAGCCAGAATACAGCTATGGATGCTTGAGAAGCAATCGAGGTTGATTGAGCCGAGATGTTTGAGGTAGTCAAATACCTCGGGAAAAAAGCCAATGTACTCCTCGTACACGTGCAGCTCCTTGAAGTGTCCGGACATGTGTCTCATATAGAAGACGTAGTCTTCAAAGCCCAGTATGCCTATTAATTGGGTGTTGGGGCCGACGATTTGTAAGTGCGATTGCTTTCTCCAGAAGTTGATGACTTCAGGCAGAAACTTCGGATATGCACGAGCCATTCTTACTTGATCAACCAGATTCTCGATTTGTTCGAAAATCTGCAGGAAGAAGATCTCGTGCAGGTTGTCAATATAGTTGGCAGGCAGTGGATCCGGAAACTGGGTGGGATCTGCCTTCAAAACGCGTCTATAGTATTCAATGTTCTTCTGCATTTTTGTAGTAGTTAAGGATTTGATGAGTTTGTTGTTGACTGTTTGATGATTGTCGCAGGACTGTGTTGCAATCCTCGAGAGGCTACAGTTTTTATAGCGACTGGATAGGTTCAGTTGCAGGTAGCTAACTAGTCCGCTAATCCGCCCGTCCTCTAATCCGCACATGTGTTCACGCTTACCTGCCCAATGCACAGTTATATTACCCAGCTGACCATAAAATATGTAGATTTTGCTAATTCCCAGAATAACAGCTGTTGGTGCTGATTTAGAATATATTTACTTTATATGGTCGCAGATGTATTTCAAACTTCGGGCTATATTTAATATATTCTCTGCAAGGGATTTTAGTAAACATCGAATTAAATGGGAAGTTACCAAACTTGGGGGATTATTTGCGCCTTCATAAATCGCATTTGTCGGCGAATAACAAATAGTCGCATAAGCCGTAATTAATTGTCTTGGACAGTCCACGGCACATTAATCAATTGGCCAACAAGTTGGGCAGGTCCGTAGCACGCTTCACGCCGCATTCCGGCAAGTAGGGCCGCGACTTGTATGGAAATGGGATTCATTAGTTGCCACAATGCGACGCTAAGTAAGTTAAGAGTGAAGAGAAGATGGGAGAGTTATGAGCCACGAGCTATTAATTATGGCCACAAGTAATCGTATGCCCGGTAGCCGGGCGCACTGCGATCAGAAGAAAGGGGTCTAATGAAGAGACACTTGAAACCCCTCAAAGCACTCACGCTGTGCACCCGCAATGGACACAATGGAGGATCGTCAAGGGGTTAGCTATGAACAAGAACTAGAAATAGAAGAAGAGCAGGAGGAGGAGAATCTAATAGACGAACAGCAAAACAATTAACGAGTATTGGCTGTCAATTGGGTGGAGGCCCCGCTTAGTGCCAAATGGCGTTACGCATGGTTGATTAATTGATCACTAACTAGTTACCGACTGGCTGGGGTGGGGCAGAGTGCGGTTCGGATGGCTCGAGTGCCTTAAAACAATATTAGAGTCTGTTGCAAAACGGGGAGAACAATTGAAGTTGACCTCGTAATGCTGTATTTCCTATGATATGACAGGACAGTTGTATAATCAATTACAGTCAGGTTATTTGGACACGGGGAAGAAAACTTCAGTTAAACTCTTAAGTCTCAAAGCCTCAGCTTTGCGTAAGTTTTCCAACGGACTGTCAATTTACTTGTAGTTCAGGGGAAAACATCTAAGCAAAAAACCTTAATTTGTAGATGTTTCTTCTAAAAATGAATCCTCTAATTTAACAATAGTTTCCTCAGCTCTCAGCTGTCCAGTATTTAGTTCAAGGTTACACTTCTGTAAAGAGTATTCAGAATGTACGCAAACCATTCATGTTCTAGCTTTATTTTTGCATTTAATATGCGTTTGTTCTGCGACTGTTTACGGCCTCGTAAAGTTTACAGCACCCCGGCAATGGAGGAGGAGTATCATAATACTAAAATTTTATGCACTCAACTTGCAACTCATCTGTGCAGCGAGCTGCAGGTGCACTTGGCCCGGTCTGGGGGCTTCCGTATGCGATTTTCAATTTGGCCAGCGACACACACGCACACATACATATACTCAGGCCAGTTGCAACAAAAGTTGTTGGCGTTTCGCACATAGATATAAATTTCGAAAATTGGCTCAACTCAGGCTGGCAGCAGGAATTGAAAACGGGACAGCTGAGCAAGAAGAGTTGGGGCTGCGGGACGGTAAGGGGAGCATTGCGTACACCACTGACATTACCATCTAAGCGAGTTTGCGACACGATCACATCGAAGATCGGCGACGATCCGCTCCGATCCGATCGAATCCGATGCGAACCGATCTCGTGCAGAGCAGCCGAACAACATAAAGTTAATTGCTAATATGATTAATTGCACATTAACATGAAGTTTTATTGCCAATTATATGCAAAATATGCCGCGTTGCCAATTGCTACAGTTTGCACTACAAGCATGGGAAACTCGGCACAGATCACCGCGTCGTGGCTTGGCGTGATCATCGCCAGCTCGCGCTCGAGCTTCCGAATGCCAAACAAGCGACTGTTACAGGAATGCAATGGGCCATAAAAAGTAATTTCAACTGAGATTACGTAAACGTAAACGTTAACTTAAAGAACGTAACTAACATAAAAAGTTGAAGAGGAAAATTATAGAAAACCCGTGTCAAATTCAATTCAATTTATAGTATTTATTTTTTCTTTCTTTTCTCACAGTTAAGATTTTACTTTTAATTTAAATTATTAATTATAACTATTAATTGTTTTCTTTTTTTACTTTTAAACAGTCGACTGACCTTAGTCCGACTATAAACTAATTAAATAAAATAAAATAAAAAATAATTCAGATTGAACCTTTTTTTTTACATAGCTCACTCTGTCAACTTTAGCAGATCTACAGCGAGATAATTTCCTATTTTATACCGAACCCAACTATTATCTTAAGTTCAACTACTCTTAAGACCGCGGAGAACATATCAGTTACTCTCAATCTCAATCTCAAGATCGTCTCTGTTTTGCCTTCCATTGCGAACTCACAGGAAGCTGTTTAGCAGTAGCTGCATAATAACATTTAAGTATACCCTATGGGGGCGACAATCGATAAAGATGGGTCGCTTAGCCTAAAGGCATGTAATTCAAAAGCACAAAGTGAATTTCTTTGAAATAGCTATGCAAATGCTTTAAGAATTCCCAGAGAATAAGTGTACGGAGAGTATATTTGATTCGGTTTGGCTCTCCTCACTCTCTTCCTCTCTCAGCTTGGCTCTCAACTTGGTGCAGCGTGCGCCCGTTGCCAATGTCAATAACTTGCCATAATTTATGCAAAAATATGCTCGGCTATTTGGCGTCATCGAGTGGGTGCTTCAGCCTCCCTCGCCATGCGACTCTCCTCTAGGCCTCTCTCCCAGTTCTGTGACTCGTTTTGTTTCAGTATCGATTTCAGATGATGCGGGCCTGGCCGAAGCCAATAAAATGCAATGTTGCCTGCAGTCAAAACAAAGCGCAAATCACATTTCAAATCACTCAAAACAATTGAGATTTGAATTTGAATTATTGCCCCACCGCCGCGAGAGAAAGAGTCTCTAGCCAGAGTCTCTCCGTCTCTAGCTACGCATATGTGGAGCTGGAGATCGACAACGTTTCCGGTCTTAAATCTTGCACGCGTTGAGCTAATCATAACTTACAATGTGGTCCAGCGATTTGACAGGCCCCAACCGGCCATAGATACCCGTTGCAAGAGGATCATGGATCATGTTGTTTGAGCTGCTGCTGCCGCTACTCTCGTTGTTGTTGTTGTTGCTGTTGTTGTTGAGCTTGCCATACTTGTTGGGGTTGTTGCTGTTGCTTCAGGCTGGCAAGCTGTGCGAGCTGTCAATGAACTTGTACGCTTTTGATTGATTTATATTGTGTTGTTGGCGTAGAGCATACATAGCATAGATACACATATGTATGTATGTGTGTGCTGTATCTACTCGCCACACTCTTGGCCCCCATCGATAAATAGTAAATCAGCTTAGGCGACCTCTGTTGATATCTTGTTTTCGACACAGCCACGACGACCCATGGCCCCATCCCATCATGAGAGGCGTATTAATTATATTAGTTGTGCATATCGGGGCAACACGATCTCTACGGCAACTTCTGTGCCCGCAGTTCCTCTGGCCTAGCGATGGAAAGAACGCGGCAAGAGAAGGCACGTAAATAAAGCGACTTCTCACTCTCGTGCTTGGTCGTGTCACGAGGCTCTCTGTTTTCTCATCCGCAGCCAGTACGCTGTGGTGTGCAGGGCTTTGCGCCATAACTTAAAACCCTCCGACTGGAAGGATGAAGCTGCTGCGTTGCCATAAAACTGGCGCTTAAGCGCGCATTTTAGCAGACCCCTGGCCGGATTGGGCTTGGCGCGGGCGTGGCCCTGAGCTAAAGCTGAAGATCGGGCGCAGGCTCAGCGCTCAGGCTTAGGCCCGTCCTGGGCCATAATGCCTAATAATAATCATGTGCTGTAATTGACGATTTATGCTAAGCCCAATATAATTTACGCCGTTGGAAACGTTGGGGCGGCGCTCCACGCCCCACGCCCCACGCCCCACGCCACGGCCAGGAGGAACGACAACAACAACAGGAACCACAGACGCGTCGCATAAATCATAACTGCACCTGGTCCGCATGCCACAGTGGAACCAAGGCATGATCGCATGGCGGGCTACTGGCTACGATCGGCTAAGCGAATTTCCCACACACGCCGAACATTTAAAGGTGTATGTAACCTGAGCATATCCCTACACACACTCACACTCACACTCACACTCACACTCATACAAGGTACTTATGTAGAATGTCGGGCAGGTTTCACAACGCCAAAGCATTTGAACCACTCTTTGCAATGCTCTAACGAACAGCGAGTACCCTATTCGAGGGGGAGGGTGTACCCTAGTCGAAGGGGAACTTTTGGTAGCCACTGTTAGTTAGTACTTAAGCAGCTTAGCTTACTAAGTGACCTACAATCGGCATTTGATCAGTGCTCCACATCTGATCTAATCTGATCTGTGTTGCGACCCGAGTTGCATGCCCCAAGCGGCATACCCGAAACGCAACTGGGAACCTGCGGCTTTAAAAAGTGTTGGCACGCAAATTTATTGTTGTCTCGTTGCCTTCGATTCGCGTTCCGCGTTTCGCATTTCGCGTTCCATTCCACAAAAGGGGCTACCGTATTTGCTGTCGAGGCTGTCGGCAGTCGGCAGTCGGCGGTCGGCGAGCGTGGCCTGCGTGCCAGTTTGTCTGCCATTTGGGCAGGCCTTCCAAAAGCGTCGCTGACATAACTGTACCCTGTAGCTTCGGCAACAGCAACGGCAGCTGGTGTCGAACCTAGAACCGGGGCCGGGGCCGGGGCCGGGGCCGAGGCCACCGCCAATGCGTGCATGGAAAAGACAAAGCGACGGAACGAACCGCTCGATTCACCCGGCTTGGCAGGCAGCCCCAGATTTCGGAGCACGTCGCTGTTTTTGGCATCAAACACATGTCGAAGCACATGAAAGGATCGCGTACCCGGCTCGGTCTCTCACTGTGGCCCTCTCTCTCTCTCTCTCGGCGGTTCCTAAACCAAGCTCCGACTCCAACTCCGACTCCGACTCTGGCTTTGGCTCTTGGCTTTGCATGTTTGGCGTTTCAATGCGCATTAATTTTGCGATTTTGTTGCTCCGCTGCTCTTGTTGTTGCTGTCGACACGAATGGCTATGAAAGGTTAATAAATCAAATGTATATGCATGACAACGTCCTCTCTGCACCTGAGAGCGAACTTCGGCATGCGGCATGCGGCAGGCGGCTGGCGGCATGCAGCAAGCGACTTCTCTCTCGCTCGTTTATGCCTTTATAATTTCCCCAATGCCGTTTATGGCCCCCCACATGAGCAGCGGGATCAGCAGCCACCGAACCGAGGCCATCAAAATCAGCGCCTTCTGTGACTCAGCTGCGGCATTAACACCAAATTAAATTTGATTTTATTGGCCAAACCGTTGCGGAAAAAAGGCAATTGGGTCACCAGCGAGGCCAATTAGGCCGACCTGCCTAGCTAAATGAGTTATAAGCCGGGCCGGGCCCACTTCATGCCAGTTATGACCCAGTTTAGTCAGGTGCTGTAGGGGGGACGGAGTTGAGCAGTGGGGGGCACCATTGGTGTTTATTATCCAGCTCACGTTCCAGGATTAATCACTAAATTAATTGAAACAATTTCCCAGCACATCAAGCAAGAGCGCAACATGAAATTAATCAGCCTCGCGATCAGCTGCCTTAGCAGCAGCAGCGCACTGTGATCAGTGTGATCAATGATCTGCAATCGGCGATCACCTATCGGGGAATGGTGATCAACGATCAGCGACGATCAACGGTTCAATTGACTGGACTCGGCTTTGGTGTTGATCGCCGTGTTCGATGGCCGTACGTGTTTGGCATTTCAATTGATCTCGTCGCGATCGCCGATCGGCAAATGAGTTGTCCAATGATCTAACACATGTCGCTCAGATCATCAGCAAATGGGCCAAATATCAAGTGGATATGGATGTGGCCAATTGCCAGACACTAAACATAAAACGTAAAGTGATCGTTTACGACAGTAATCATGATCATCGTGTGTCTGCTGATGCTGCTGTTAAATGCCAAAAAGCCTTCGAGGTTAGCGCTAATAACTTTTAATTAAATTAAAACTCCGCCTATTTGCGTTCATCTCTGTGGCAAACACATCGTGATCATCGCGATCGTCGGAATTAGCTGATGCATTTTCACACCGATCGAGTACAATAACAGCAGGCAACAGGCAGCACTGTGCAGCCAACTGCAGACAACAGGTGCAGACACGAGTTTTCCTTTTGCCTCGATTCATTCAAAGCGATCACAGTTCAGATCGTGGCTAAGTCTACGCGAGTGGGGAGTCTACTCCACGCCTAGTCCGCCCTCGCCGCCTCCCTCTCCCCCCTCGCAGCTTTGGCAATCACTAAAATCGTTTCGATTATGATCAGCAACAAGCCTTATGTTTTCCCAACGCTCTGCCGATCCAAGCCAGCGATCTAGCGATCCCCGCCGTACTTGTAGTTGCTGTTACAAACATAATTGATCAATTAAAAATTAATACCAACTTTGTTTAGCAGCAGGTGCGCTTCCTAGTTGATCGTGCGATCAAGCGATCTGCGCCTGGTTTACTCTCACTCTGGCTCTACTCCAGTCTTTTTTGAAACCCCAGTCGAACTAAGAGCTCAGAGCCCAGACCCCACACGAGGAGTTGTCATAATAGACCCCCTTTCGGGGCTACTTAAATCAAATGAGTTAATGCCACCAAATATCGGTGACGCACAATGTGTAAACAATAGGTCGAAGCTTTCGGTTCGTTGATTTATAGTAACTCTACGCCTTAATCCTCTGGACCCGACTTTGTTGTGCTAATCAGCGTTCAAGTTTATGTGACAGTTTAAAGTATGCCACACACACGCACACACACCGTCACCGGCGTGGATGGTTCGTCTGGTGTGGCGCTCTGGTCAGTCGGAAGGTGTCGTCTTCAACGATCGTTACAACTTTGGCGGCGATCTGTCGTCTTCGGTCTGCAGTCTACTACTTTCCTTGTGGCCCATTGATAATTCAATTTCTTCGAAGAATAACTTGACTTAATTTTCATCCAAAAAGCAGAAGGAGAAGGAGGGGGGATGGACCACCCCGATCGTCTGGCGATCGATCGAACGGCGATCATAACAATCGTCAACGGGTCGCGCTGCTGCGGGCTGCGTGTGGCCTTTGTCCGATTGTCCGATTTATGGTTCAATTTTATTGTTAATTGAAATTCAACTAGTTTAGTCTGTCCCCGTGGTCGCCGTGTGTCTCTTGTGTCTCTTGTGTCTCTCTTGGGTGCGGTCACATCTCTTGCTTATCATCGATGCTCTTCCTAACGCTCTTTTCTGATTCTGTCTCTATTTCTGTTTATTTTCTCCGCGTTTGTTGTTTTTATTGTCATAAAACTGTCAGCCAAATTAAATTGTAGCCCCATGCGATTGATCCTGATTTATGTCTGGCATGGGCGTAAGACAGAAGTCGCCGGATAAATTTGCTAATAGGCTTTGCTCGCGCATTTCCCATGTTTCCCGCAACTTTCACTGCGCCAAGCGCGGCAATTGCAACTCGCCTCTCTGCATTTGAAACTGGGAGCCATTAAGTAGTTGTAGGAGACGTGCAACGGAAGGGAGTGCTCACTCGACAGATACTCTCTTTTGGCATTTAACTCTTAGTCAGAGAACATTTGCAAGTAGAGAATTTTGTTGAGGGATGTCTGTAGAAAACTCAAATACATGTTGTAAGTAGGGTAATTCAGTTGAGGCGAGACTGAAAGGTACTTCTGTGAAGATACTCTGTAAAGTGCATAGGAAGTAAGTTCAATGTGGTAACTCTCACACTCTCAATTGGAGCTGTCTCTACTTACGTGTTTAAAGTTTAAATTTTAATTTTAAATAAAATATTAATAATTTTTAAATTCATTTACATTTACATTTCATTACATTTCTTTACATTCATCCATTTAAAAAATTATTATTAATGTAACAATTTTAATTCTTAAATGTAAATGTAATGTAAACTCTTTTCCTAGTCGACTGCCAATAGTCGACATTAAAGAAATAAACAAATAAATAATTTTACGTGTTCCATGCTATACTAAAGAGAATCATTATATAAAAGTCCTTTAAACAGATACTACCCGCTTTCTTAGCCTATATAATACACGATCACAAATTTAGTTAGTTTCACTTATGCTCTGCATTCTCTACAGGGTATAAACAACACATAAGGGTCCCAGTTGTTCTGCTGCGTCGCTCTGCAACTGCAACAACAATTTCCTGATTAACACTTTGAGCATAATTTAACCGCCGGCGACAAAGCGCACATAACAAACATACAGAAACCGAAAGCAATAAAACCTCGTACTGCAGCAACTGCAACTGCCTGCATCTGGGGCATGCCTCATCTGCCGCCGCCTGCTGATCTGGCGAGTACGGCGCGTGCGGCGCGTGGAGCCGCCGCTTGTTAGAGCCGCCGGCAGAGACAAATTCTAATGCTGCTCTCGGATAAGAGATATTATTTTGAAGCTGGGGCAGCGACAGGGTCTTCGTGCTGATTGTCTTTAAGTAGCTGAGGGCAGTTGCAGTTGCAGTTGCAGTTGCAGTTGCTGCGCCTCCGTCTGTGGCAGTTGCAATCGCGTTTTGAATTCGGATTTAAAGCTTGTGTTGCATGCGTTGATTTTCCGCATTCTTTGGCTAATTTAATGGCGCGAAAATATGAGACTGTGTGCATATACTTCTAACTCTCACTGTGTGTGATTACAGTTGATTGCGCCAGTTCATATTTCACTTGTCTCACTGCGCAGTTTGACAATTGACAACGGCGCCGGCGCCACTTTTGCAATGGGAAGTTGCAGATGAGCTGAAGATGATCTTCAATTCGCAGATTACATCTAATTGAGCACAGTGTGCCTCCAATATCCAAGTGCATTTTGCATATGCTTTATGCAATATTTACATGTATAACTTATGATCATTATCACTAAATGTCTTATCAGATTCGATTTCTATACAGTCAGTTCACTCGGCAAATCAGAATCCAATTGCATTCGAATCGGACTCTATTTTTCCTACCATGATCAACAAAAGATCTGCCAATGACTCGTACGCATGCAACTTCACCACACCTGCTGGAAACTCACCACTCTCTCGCTCTCAATGCGTTCGCTCTCTTTGTCCGCTTTTCCCCTGCACTTTTCGAACTTCGAAATGCATTCGACTTGCTTCTCTCTCATTTCGACGATCTCTTTGCAGCTCTCTCTCTCTCTCTATCTTCCTCTGCCGTTCTCTCTGTCTGTCCCCATTTCCCCTTCAGACGCAGCTTTGCCTCGTCTGCTGATTGACAGATTTGTGCACTGGGGCTGTGGCGGGGGCTGGAGATCGGGGCTGGAACTATAAAAGTCAGAGCTGCAAACGGACGCCTTTGTCCTGGTCGTAAAGCCGCAGCAAACTGCAAACTGGGCCCATTTATTCACGTTTACGGCGGGTTGCACAGCGGGCGGAAAAGCAATTGATTTGGCTGTGGATGCGAGTTAAAGCGGTGCAGTTGCAACAATTAAAACGTGGCTGCCATAGGAGCCACCTGGTAATGGCCCACTTTGTGGCTGGAGCTGGCGACTGTTGCTGTTGCTGTTGCTGTTGTGTTGACTAAGTTGACAGCCAAATTGGCAGCTCCCCCAAAATGTAATACAGTTGTAAAATTGCACCCATCAAGCGGGTTTATGATCCCCTCAAGACTTTCGACTTTCCGCGGCGGGTTCACTTGGCCAGCTTAACCTTCTGCGCGTGCCAAATAGCAACAAACGAGCAGGAAATGTTGCTGCAACAGCAACAACAACAACAACAGCAACAACTGCAACAACAGCTACAACAAACGCAGCGTGCGGCCAAAGCCATGTTGAACTTGGCTCACAGATTTATAACAAAGATATCGCCGCGTTGCCGACATGCTGCGTCTGCTCTGCCGCCCCACCACCCCCCGTACCATCCTTCACCTCTTGCTCATCCACTCTACCTATCCTGTCTCTCTATGAGCTATTAGAGTTCAGCGAAACCAAGTCGCGACGCAGACCTCGACTCGACTCGCCTCGGCTCGGGCCACGGCAATCCATTAGTGGTCCCAGTCGCGACTCTCGGCCAGCGCGCTGCCTTTTTGCATCGGCATCGGCATCGGCATCTAACAAATCGTTCTGTAATTTGATAGCTTAGAAGTTTATGACTGCGGCCAGGCAGTTTTTAATGGGGCGCAGTTCGCGCCAGAGCACAGCAGTTACCCAGTCAGTCAGCGGGTCCACTTCGATGCTCTGTGGCCAGGCCCAAAACGTATGTAAGTCCAAGTCATTGTCGCTTCGGGGGTGACCGCTGATTCAATACGCTTTCAGATCACTTCCTCGCACTCCGCTCGTCATATGATATAGTCTCTCGATCGCAGCGCCTTGCCTTATCGACTTGGTTTATTGTTCCCGCCAACCTTTTGCATCAAAATTGCCGCTTACAATGTGTTACACAATCTCTCATAAAATTTAAATACCCTCGGCAAGTGCAACGCACCAACAACAACAACAACAAGAGTGGTAGTGGCAGCAAGTCTCTTTTAGGCCCGGAAAAACTGGCCCAGTGCGTTTGCGCCGTGGTCCGAGATCGCCTGCCAAATCGCGCAAAATATGCTAAAAGGTTTTGCGAGATCAATTTAGAGATTTTCTGTTTAGATAAGCGCTCGTTTATTGGCCAACTTGGAGTCCAACTCCGAGTCCGAGTCGGAACAAGCATGTTGCGCTCAGTTACTTAATCTCAAATGGCGCTGGCTTTATGGCCACAACACACACACAACAACAACAACTGTAACCATATCGACAGGCATACACATGTTTTCGGCCATATCAGATCTAAGTCAAAGCCAATTGCAATGACAAAGCATCATTCAGAGTGTCTTAGCTTCTTAGCTTCCTGCCACGGATCACTCAATGTCGCGAAAACGAAGCTTGAACCCGGAAATAAGTAAATATTATAGGCAACCACAGTGAAAACCCCTTTAAATGACACCACATAAACATAGCTACACCTTTTAGGCGAATTACTTTGTCTGAACAAAAGTGTTGGTGTATGTTTTCAAACAAATAAATAATAAATAAATAAACTTTGATTTCATAGGCCGCACACTTTCGTAACCAGATGAGAAAAACACTTTTTAAACAATTACAATTTAAACGGTTAATTTAAAGTTAAACAGCATATTAAATAGAAATATTAATTTAAATTATAATCCCTAGATTTGTACGACCTCTCCTACTTTATTGTTTTGGGAGTCTTTTAATATCGGATGCTTATCTTGACTGCAAATCTTTTATTTGTACAGGCTACAGGGTGACTTAGCAAGCGACTAAGTGATTAATCCTCATTGAAAACCGTTGAAAATTTCACACAAATATTTTGGTGACAATTTCAATTAAAAGTGCCGGGAAACAAGCAACGATTTCGGTTGATACATTAACAAGATCCCTGGACATCTCGTCGCTTGCTGTCAGCTCTCGGCTCACGGCTCGAAAAGCTGGCCAGATTTAGTGTAGATGTTTACATTTTGCCGTCGCCTCGCCTGGCATGTCATGGCAGCAATCGCAACTTAATTAAATAAAAATTAAACAGATCTCTCGCTGACTGGTCCTGGACCTCGGTTGCTGGTGCCGGGTACGTCTTGGTTTGGTTTCGGATCGGTTGCGTGTCAAGTGAACATCATGCGTAGCGCAGATTTCAACCGATCTCGCAGCAGCCCCTCGCCGCTGTGCTCCCCTCCACATTCTAGGGGGCACATGTTACACCAATTTTAGTCTGGAAATCCTTGTCTAGTCTTAATATGATTTAGTAGCCACTCGCATGGCTTGACAAGTGTCCATTTGAATACTCATTGGCTCAACAAGCGACTCCAGACTGGCTGCGGCTCCAGACCCCTTTGCAGGCAGCCCCCGCTCAGCTGCCCCCTCAGTCACTTTCAACATTGATTTGTGTGTAATTTAATGAAATTTACATAATATTTTGTTTTTAATGAGGCCTAAGGTGATGTTTAAATGCTTTGACTCGGCTTAGTCGCCAGCTGCCGGGGCCAGTCTTGGACAGTCTTGGACAGTCTTGGCCAGTTTGCGGCAACTGGTAGCCGGTTCTCGGCCTGGCTCGGGTTGTGTTACAGTCTAGGCGCCAGTTATTTCGTTGTTAATCAGTTTTTATTTTCGCATTTCAGCGTGTTTTTTCGGACTTTGCGCCCCGCGACCTGCCACAAAAGCAAAAGTTCGTTTAATTGTCTGACAAATTGGCCGCAACTTAATTAAGGGCGATAACTGTGCCCCATCCCCGAGCAGGAACTGCAGATGGATATGGAGCTGTAGCTGCAGCCTAATTAAGTGGTATTTGCCCTGGCGGCGCTATCAGTAGCTGGCACATATTTCATGCAGTGCAGCCGATGTTGCTTGATGAAAGCGCCCCAACTGTTGTGGCGTCTCCGGGCTACTTGCTGTCTGCGCCAGACGACCCTATCCTACCCTGCCCTGCCCTGCCCTGCCCCGCCCTGCTTGACCATTCAAATGTGGCAAACACCTTTGCAAAATGCACGCGTGCAGATAACGGAGGCGACGCCTTGTCCAGCGAGACTCGCCCTGGGGCAGAGCAGGGCGGGGAGTGTGCGCCTCAAAGTGCCGTCCTTTTGCCCGTTAATAAGCGTAGATTATTTATGTTTATTAACCCTTAACATGTTTACATTTTGTAAAACGAGACTCTTAATGTGAACTTTATCATGAGACTTTTGCAATTGCAATTGCGATGCGTGGCGAAGCGAGGCGCGGCTCCTCGCGAGAGCCACCAGCGGAGTCTTTACGGCCTGCGCATGCCCTGTAGTCTGTACACTGGCAATCTGGTGGCTTCTCTTGCAGATCAACTCATGGCAGGGCATTGAAACTTCCACACTGTCCACGAGATGAGATGGCATCGATTTGGCGGCGCTCCTCTGCCAATTTAATGACGCTCACCTCGATCAAATGAGGGCGCCAAAAGGGAACACGGCTACGGCGGAGGGAAGAGTGAAGAGGTCAGTCGAGAAGAGGCCTCTTCTCTTAATGCATTTCTTACATGATCATATGCGTTTATCTTTTGTGTTTGGACGGCGGCCAGTTGTCAGTTGCCAGCGCCAGTTGGCAGTGCCAGTTGCCAGTTGCCAGTTGCCAGTTTATCTGCCAGTTGCCGTGGCACTCATTTAATAAGTTTGTTCTGGCTAAGAGATTACATGAACCTGCAGTGTTCAATCGCAATCATATTTTAGGCCTTGGCCCGAGCAACCTGCAGCCCAGTCTCGCACTCGCACACACACACACATACACACACATACACGTAGTAGATACGGTTAAGGAGTTCCAGTTCGAGTTCTTAACAACGATATCTGTCGCCGTCGTTGAGTTGGGTTGGGCTGGGCTTGGCTTGTATGGGGGTCTCTCTCTTACTGCCACTCTCCCTCTCCCTCTCTCAGTCTCTGTCTCTTTCCGTCTCGTGTTTTGTTTCTGTTTTCTCAGTTTTGGGCAAGACGCGGGATTCGTGTTCGAAATATCGTGTGACATATCGAGTGTGAAGTGTCAAATTGAATTTATTGATAACGCACTGAGGTCGTCGCCTGCACTGAGACGGTGGCCCCACTGGGCATCCAGTCGAGAGGCCTCAAGACCGGCAGACTGCCAGACTGCCAGACTGGGAGATCAACCAATTACTGGCGCATAAATTCGCCGGCCAAGTGGCCAAGGGGCCATTGCTCCGGAATTTATGGAACGCGCAATCAGCGCCGGCGACCCATAAAAGTGTCCTCAGTGGCTCATCAAAAGCCACGTTCGAATATGCAAATTGTTATTTATCACGGGGTGCTCTATAAATTGCACTCCTGCCCTGCCCTGGCAAAAATAATGCACATCCGATTGTGGAAAATCGCAATCAAATTTGAGTACAAAATCTAAAGCTAATAAATTCCCAAGTTTTCCACAGATTAAACTTCATCTATAAATACCATTCAGAATTCTGCGAAATTTCAAAAAAGGATTTTTAGCAGGAGTAGAGTGCAGTGCATCCAGGCGTAGAGTGGACTGGAGCCAATAAATTTGTTATTCTCGAGTTATCTACAGTTCTACATGACCGACACCTTTGAAATTTTGTGAGAATCTATTGAATACTTTTGCAAATTTTAAAGTTTTTAGTTTTTTACCCACTGAAGTCTAGTTGGACTCATTTTCTCTGAGTGTACGACATTGGTTGGGCTGCATCTAATCAATTTCCGAATGTCTAAATCAATGATTAAGAATGTCGCCGTTCTTGAAATGCCTCCAGAGCTCAGAGCTATGGTCTGGCTGGGCGTCTGCCCCTCTGTCTGTCTCTCTGCCTGCCTGTCTGTCCGTCTGCCTGCCTGTCTGTCCGTCTGCCTGACTGTCTGTCCGCCTGTCTGCCTGTCCCTTTGTCTGTTCGCGCTTATTGACAACAATTCGATGCGGCTGCAACGACGACAGGAAACATCTTGTAAAACTAGCAAAAGCAACATCTTGTGAACATGAAAGGGTCGTCCACACATGGACAGGGCCGGAAGACACCGGGGTAGATTGGGGATACACCGTGGAGACAGCATGCCAGATTGCCGGCTTATCGAGCCAACAATGAGAGCAACAACATTATAATGGACAGTCCGAAAGCGGCGACGCCACACGCGCGCTCAATGCAGCCCCACCCCGACGCCTCCTGATGCAGCACCTCCACTCCGCCTCCTCCTCTTCCATTTGGACACGCTGCGCACCGACAACGATAAATAAAAGCGGCGCAGGCGCTGGCCCTGGCCCAGGCCCAGACCGAGGCGACAATGAAACGTCTATTTTCGCCACATATCCAGAGTATCCAGCCCAGCCCAGCCAAAGAGCGGAGACGAGGGAAGGCGACGCGGCGAGACGCGAGGCCCGATCGAGGGCCGGACTAATGTACACACGAATGTGTTGCAATTGTCACGCCAAGTGAAGTTACAAATTTATGAATGCCAAAAAGGCAGCCTGCCCCGCTCCCCCCTCCCTCTCACTCTCTGCTTGCCATAAGGCTGCCCCGATCTCCGATCGTGCTTGTCTTGGCACGCGGCGACGGCAACATAAAAACCCATAAATATGTTAAGAGTCAGACTTGAAGTCAAAGTCAAAAGTGTTGCGATTCGGCGTGGCATCAGCTCACACACACACACACACAGGCAACTTTCTCATTAAGAAGCAGAGTTCAACGCGGCGACAGGAAGGTCAAAGTTGCTGCAAGACATCAGTCTTCCTTCCGACCGAAGCGAAAGCGGAGCCGAGTGGGCAGGACGCAAATTGAATTGTATAGTTCCCTAAACAAGGCAACAGGAGACTCACCTGGGAACAGTTTGACTGGGCAGGAGCAGGCTGTGATACTTTGCAGAAAGAGAGACAATTTGAAGTTCTCTTTGCATTCTTCAATCAGTTTGCCATTTGATTTTCCAATCAGCTCTCAGGAGTTCTCAGCCGTTATTCAAATCAGAGTCAGATCGAGTTGCCAAGGCACCCACAAACTTCTAGCCGGGCTAATAGCCAATTTAAATGGGATGCAAGGTGCGAGGCACCGGAGGAAGAACAGGGAAGTGGCACAAAAGTCCAGTCGCAATTGTAATTAAATCGCAATATGCCAGGGCCCAGACAACTTTCAACCTCGATACGGACTCGATACGCGCAGATACGGATTCGATGCAGCTTACCCTTCTTGCTGCTGCTGCTGCTGCTGCTCCTCATTGATGATGCTGGTGCGGGGCATTTCAATGATTTATTGAATTTAAATCACTTGTATTGGCAACAGTCCCGCTGTGAATTTGTGACATTTTCGTAAACGAAAAATGTCAGTTACGATTTTTTATTAGCCTTCACTCTTGCCGGCAACGGCAGAGGCAGAGCAGAGGCTTCATCGGCATTGCGAGTCGCCAGTTGCCAGTTGGAGCTGGAATCGAAGTCGGACCTGCAAAGGGCTAGGATTAGTTAAGAGCCACAGACAGAGATAGATAGAGAAAGAGAGAGGTCGACGGCGTTACGGTACATGGTCGTAAAGCTGGTAAACTACTGTAAAATATAGTTCAAACTCATTTCCAGTAATAAATTCCATTTGTAGACATAAAAACTCGTTCAACAAACATACACGACATTAACAGCGAACAGCGAACCGATAGAGCGAGCGTTTTTCTCCTCGGCCTCTAATAAAGTTATTAACTGGCATAAAAGTGCAGTTTATGCAACCTCGGGAGGCGACGCAACGAGTCAACTCTTGTTAAAAGATCATAAAAATTCAAAATCTAACACAAAGCCAGAGGCAATAAATGCATATAAATGCCCCGGGACAACATTGGCCTAGGTGTACCACAGTCTGATGACATGTTCGTTCATTAATTAGAAAGCGATCGAACGAATCAAGCAAGCGATCAACAGATTTTTTGGAGTTTTTGGAGAACCCCGAGAGAGAGAGAGACAAACCGTGCGACAGCTTCTAATTAGAAATACCCGAAATGACTTCATTAGAAAACTATAACATGCTTGTTAACGTCGTGTCTACAATGCGGGTACAGCGGGTCCAACGGGTCCAAAACAGAAACAAAGAAACCTCAACATCGCCATCGACTTAATGATCGGCCAGAGAGCCGAGGCATAACATGGACTAGTCCTCATCTAGTCAGGTCTTTGTCCAGGGGTTTTTGTTCAAGTTTTAATTATTTTATGGGCGTGCTCTGGCCCCCCCTTTGGGCGGAGTGAGCCAGCCCAGAATTGCCCCATACTAGTATTGGGAGCAACATAAAGATTTGCCCGACTTGTTGTTTCTGTTGTTTTTATGCATTTCCAAGCTCATTATCGCGACTTAAGACCCATTTTGTGGAGACATTCCACGGTTCGGAGCTTGATCTATGGCCCCATAAATCTGCGCGGGCCCAAAACCCAAATCAAACATATTTATATGACAAGTAAATCACCTTTTCGGGCCCTGGCTCTGGCCTAGGTGTGCTCTAGCAACACCTTCTTCTTTGCGGCAATTGAATTCAATTGGCGTCACGACTCGAGCCAAATCAATTTTTACGATCGATCTCCACTTGGCGTGCCTTCAAATTGGCAAATTAGCCCGTTCTCCTCAAGCTCTTTCTTCTCCTCCCTCTTTGTCTCCTCTCCCTCTCTGTGTCCCAGCATCTCTGGCTGCAAAAATTAGCCCAACCATTTTTCTAATACCCGCTCCAGAGCTAAGCAATTTATTTTCGATTTTCCAATTTTTATTTTGAGGCCAGAGACCGCCTCTGAAAAACTAAAACCTAAACGAGAAATTAAGAAAAAATTTATATTTTGATCAGATTTTATCGCGCTATCACAGTGGCGGCATCTTGAGCTCCATCTGTGGCGACAAAGTGAAAAATTTCCAAAGGTATTCCAAGCGCAAAGGTGTTTAAGTTGGAGTGCCTGACTAACAAACACCCTGCCTTGACTAAACTATGCACACTGTGCCGTAAATAACCAATCTCTGCTCTCCCGTCTTTTACTTTGTTGTGCAACTATAGAAATTTAAAAGAAATGTAAATAGTTTAAGCTAGGTAAACATCTTGCCAGAGCATATTGCTGGGTGCAGGGTATGGGCAAACGAAACAATACACAGAGGCATAGAATGCTTAATTAATTGCATTTCTCTCCCGACTTCGTTTCCACTTGTAGCCCTAATGACTTGCTTTGACACTTTGCTTTTGTTTTAACATGTCCGATGAAAGAAAACAACAACAGCAGCAACAGCGACAACTAGTCGTCGGATCACCGAAAACCCAGAAAACATCCCTGGGGCCTCAGACCCATAAATTCAGCGGCAATTATGTCAGTTTATTTGGAGCAAAGCGTCGGTAATTTATGCATCCCATGCAGCATCGGGCTGGAAACAGGCGGGATCTACTAGGCAGTTCACAATTAGATGCTGATTTCGGTACATAAACAGCAGGTGACAGCAAAACAAACACGTGGACGGAATTTCTTTATAATATTCCTCGAATAATGCATATGTTATAAAGCAATAAAGGCTTAAATTGATGCCACAATCTTTACATATGCAAAGTTGCGTCCCAGCGTGAGCTGCCTCAAGAAAAGATTGCACTGATCGCTCGGCTCATTTAGAGGTATTTAGGAAATATCACCAGCAGCGATACGTAACTTGTGGCGCCACCTATCAGAGCTAGAAGGTAACGCCGCAGACAGATATTGAGAGAGTGTTGAATTCACTTCAAATATTATTTCTTCGTCTTGACGTCCAAAATAAACTGAACTGTTATGAAATTTTCTTTGTCCCTCAGTTTGTAGTATTTAAAATATCTACAATCTTGATTCAGCGAGCACAGAAATCTCAAGTATGCCCCTCTGCAATATCATTGATATCATTTTGATGGTATAACGAGTGCCAAGCCGTAAATAACTGCATCTCGGCTTTTGTATGGGGAGCCAGCAATGTTCAGGGTCTTCAGGGTGTCTCCCTTCGTGGCATTTACCACCCAGGCATTTGTCAACGCTGGCGCCAAGTGGATGCCATCAGCCACAGACTGTGGCGAGTGCCACAACTGGGTGACTTATTTGCAATCTAATTAAGTTGTTTAAATGATATGTGACGCATGTTAAAGACATCATATGCATTTGCCACGATTAAATCGGATTCCTGGGGGAGACCCCGTGTTACAACAAGGGGTCCATAGAATTTCGTGTAATATCCAATAATTTATTGCGCAACATCGAGTTACAGAAGTTAACGAGAGTAACAGTCGCGAAAAAGGCGACAGTGGGATACCCTTCGACCTATGTTCCCGTGTAGTTTAATTTGTTAAATTCATACACATATGCTTATGCACATGCTTTGAAATTAATCCCGACAGATGGCGTTCGCGCTTTGCGCTCGCCCGCCTCCCTTGTTAGCTGACAGAAGCACTTGGTTTTATGCTCATACTTTCTTAAATAACTTTTGTGTCTATTGTTCGATCGGATTGGGATTTGGACACTACGTAGATATTTCATTCAGCTTAGTATATGTTAAAGTCAGAAAGTTGTATCTTTTACACAGCGCTAACAAATTAAGTTCAAAAAATAAATTATTGATTTGTGGGGGCGGTGGGCGTGGCACCTAACATTTGAAATAAACTTGATCTGCTTATAGTACACAGGAGTCTTCCTGCCAAATTTGGTAACTCTAGCTTTTATAATAGTTGAGATCTGTGCGTTCACACAGACAGACGGACAGACGGACAGACAGACAGATATGGCTCAATCGACTCGGCCTGTGATCTTGAGCAAGAATATATATACTTTATGGGGTCTCCCATGCCTCCTTATGCCTGTTACATACATTTGTTAGTATAAAAAGGATGAAACTGCAAAAGGATTGAAATAATCTCGCAATTAAACGCAATTCTAAACATAACAAAACTGATTACAAACTACTTAAAAACATTAATTGAATTACCAGAAAAAAAAGAAATATAATTATTAAATAGGAAAGGTTTCTCAATCAAGTGGGACATTAAAGAACCATTTAACTAGGATAAACATAATTTTTTATTTTGAAAATCAACATTTCCTGAATATTAACTTATGCGAGTATGTGCACAGATAACCGACTTACTGTGTGGAATCAAGTTAAGATCGCTTAGCAGTTATTTAACAATTATTATATTTATATTTGTTAGTCCAAATGTATTAGATACAATGTTAAAATACGTAAGAATTGCGCAAAGTCTTTCGATAAGAATGTTGGTAGTCGGTGGAAGTTTATATGAAAATGAGAATTATGGAAAATAATCTACTGCTTCTTCAGCGACACAGATAATGTTCCCATATTGCTTATTAGTTGCAGTTGCTTAAGACTAGACGTAATCCTAGATGTGGTAACTTTGACCTAATCGTTGTTTGTTCGAGTCTATCGTTTGCATTACATACAGAAAGGTCAGTTAGTTTGCTTGCAGCTGGAAAGCATTACAAAAATATGATCGCACTCTTATGTTGTATAACAGGAAACATTAAAATGCAGCAGTACACTAACTTTTAACCACAACTGTGGTTTCTCTCAACAAACCAATCGCATATTTTGGCCTCACTTTGATTTTCAGCCACTTTGTACTCGAATTTTATTTATTTATTTGTTCTTCATGTGGCAGGTTCGCTTGTCCGGCGGCGTCCTTCACACTTGGACATCATAAATTATCCTCGTAATGAGCGGCAACAGGCGCCGCAGTCGCGGTCGCAGTCGCTGCCATCAATGCAGACTGCAATGCACTCTGGGCTACCCATTGCCACATTCGAATTGCATTTAAAATACATTTAAAAACGGGCGCCCATTCATCATGTTGGTTTATTTATTGCGTCTAGCTGGCGGATCGGGATTGGGATCGCTACCGAGCTACTGCCCAGGCAAATCCTCAGGGGCTCCTTGGGGCTGCTCCGATGAATAATTGCCACCATCTACGCGGAATGTTATCAGCGCCATAATTAAATAACGCCGGGAGATGCCCCTAAGTAGAGGGGGATTAACTCAACTGACTCGATTCCCTTCTCTCTCTCGCTGTCCGACACCCTCTTCCTCGCTGTTCGATCTATCGCTCTCTAAGTGATCTCTCTCTCTCTCTTTGCTGTGATCGCCGATCATGTTCTCTAAATTGCCATGATAAAGCATTCTCCAGGCCACATTTTCGATTGTCATGAGCGTCAAAACAAAAATCAATTAAACAGCCACAACAATTGATCAATCGTTTGCATCGAGAACTGCTACTCGATCATCTGGCGATCACCTGGCACCGCTCACTTCACCGCCCCCCACCCCGACGCTGCAACGTTGCAACTTCCAATTAAACGTCACGCTAAATGAAGCGTAAAATTGCCCGCCTGCTGCTGGTCTTGAATCCCGTCCCGAGTGCCAGACTAAGACACTGGCCGAGCAGGCCTCAAAGAGAGAGAGGGAGAGAGAGAGAGAGGGAGGGGACAGGTGGTATGTGTGTGCGATCGCCTTTCCGGCGATCTGCGGTACCGGCCAAATGTGACAGTGTAATAAAAAATCAATTTCACAATAAATATCTCGCGCCGGCGAGGCGAAACCTGTATATCTTATCACGGTCAGGCATCGCCAAGCGTGAAGTGGTACTTACGCATCTCGCGCAGATCGCGGAGGGAATCAGGATCGACAAGCAGGCAGCGAGCAGCGAGCAGCAGGCAGCAGACAGCTTGGAAAGGCAGTCAGGCAAATGAAAAGTGTGGTAGCCCAACTGTCAGCGATTGATGTAGCAGCCCTTTATCATTATCACATCTGGACCGAGAGCAGGTACCTTCTCGGTACCAGTGCCACAAAAGAGACGCAGGACAAATGCCTAAGCAGCGCGTCAGCGTCACAGAGTCTGGAGCGCACCGAGCGAATTTACACTCAGAGAAGAGCAGATTATACAACTGAATTTCCAGAAATTGTGCGCTCTTAGGGAAATTCTAGAATGTGCAATAAAATTGACTTTTTGTGTTATTTCCCGCAGCCGGAAGGCAACAGTTGGTCTGGCTACATCTTTGTTAAGTATAATTCAATTCTAAGAAACAAATAGTAATAAATAAATAAAGGAATATAATTGCCAAACTTTCTAAACTGGCAAAGTTAAGGTGAAATTTTCTTCAAGTGCACCGACAAACCTCTAACCCCTCATGCGGCAGCCGTGGCATGTCCCCGATTCGCTGTTTATCTTAAAAACCTTGTTGTCGTCTTAATTATTGCGTTAATGAGTTTTCTGTTTACTTTTCAGTTAACCCGTTTACAACAGTATTTCGTGCTATTATCAATCAATCGGCGATCGAAACGATCGAAGCGATCGTCGATTGAACTCGATCGCACCAGTCGATCGACTTGGCCGGAGGATCGGAATCTGCGGCCTGATCATATGAACGATAAGCCCAGCAGCTACAATCTTTACACGTACACGTATATGTAGCACGTACTCATACATACTCGCATGTGTGTCTGTCTGTGTGCGTATGTCGGTGCGTATAATGAATAGTGTGAGCGCTATCGTCGCACAGAGATATTTATGAAGGAACGACGATAAGAGATCTTACTTAGCATGCCGCTGAGCTCCTTTGAGCGCGAGTCATAAGCACCGACAGGATATAAGAAGCGAGCGGAGGGGACGGAATAAGAGAGTCGACCAGTGGAACAGTGCTTGCAACTTGTGTGGGGTTCACAGGTGAACGTGGCATGTGAACTGCAATTTTAATTAGCATGCGCCAAGGGGTTATTGCCTCAGAATGATGCACAATAGATCGATTTACAAATTGTCTGGGTGTGGTGTGCTGCTCAACGAACCAGTTGATTAATTGTGGGAGCCAAGATTTCCCACTGGGCCCCGAAAAGGGTCCGCTATCCGAACTGCTCGAGCATGAAAGGGCCTAGACTTGTAGGAGTGAAAAATTAATGATTTGTTGATTTATGAATTGATTCAAAGTTCAAGTCAAGTGCACAATGGATGACTGCGGACGGTCTGTGCGGTCCCCAGAGATGGGGATAGAGAGAGAGAGAGAGACAGAGAGGGAGCGAGCGAGAAATCCCTTCACCGATCTGCGGTAACAAATGGATAACGATCACTGCATAGTCGAGTGAGCAGAGTCTTAAGGGGGAGTTCTTCTAGCTGAAGAAAGGTAATCGATTGCATTTCTGTTAGATGTGGGCTAAGCGAAACGGAAGGAAAACTGTTTCACAGAACATAGAAACAAAGTCAATCTATCGTCTACGTTCTGGGAAATGATTACATTGCAGATTTAAATATAATGAATAAATTATCGATGCTCTTTAAATATAATAAGTGTTCGAGTTTAAAACTGAAGATAGATTTAGAAAATGTAGTTAGAGCTTGCATACTGGAAATACCATCAGAGAATATATAGTGAAATATTGAACCTGTTTAGTGACATTGTCACAGCTCAGATCGGCAGCTTATCTAAACCATTTCAGTAATGTGTGGATAATTAATTCAGAAGCTTCATTGTTATGCCAAAGAGCAAAGAAAAGATCGAAAGACTATTAAAACTATTTGGAAGTGTTTAGGAAATCAGAAATCAGAAGCTTTCAGCTCTTTCAACTTCTATCAAAAGTATTCGCAATAAAATCTATTAAAAGACTCTTAGACAATGGACTCCTCTACATTTCGGTTGCATTTCTTAGTGCTTCGCTTTACGAGACGGGCCCCTTGGTTATGGGTGCAGCAAATGGAGGCTACTAGCTTTAGATGGGACTGCCGCAGGTTGCATTCTTATGCAAATCGCCTGGCTAGGCTCTGCATCTGGAACGAGAATGGGAACTGGAACCGAGTCGGTTTAGTAGTAGTAGCCGCTCCACATTTTGTTACGCATCAGCTGCCACAAAGCGGGAGCCACAAAGCGGGAAGGGGCAGAGGGAAGCAAATGGCTTGTAGCGATAGTTAGTTTCGTATTGTTCGACCGAGAGTTATATGGTCAGCATTGGGGAGCTGGACAACAAAGGCGTCTTAAAAGGTCCCAAGTACCCCAAGCATTAAAGTAGCGAAATCAAATATAATTTACGGCACAAATGTTAATTTGACGTGTTGTTTGTCAATGGGGCAACAAGAGATAAATAAATAACCCAACAAGCAAATAACAAAACAACAAAGAAAATAAACAAACTGGCCAAACATAATTGCAGCAACTTAAGAAATCACAACAAATGAGTAACAAATAACTCTGGCTCGGACTCCAACTTGGGATCGGATTTGTAGTCAGATTTGGATTCGGACTCCGATTCAGATACAAAACTCACGGCATTCAAATTGATTACAACACCAGCAGGGGCAGGGGCAGGGGCAGGGGTGCGGGCTGGGGGACAAGTCCTGGCGGGAGACGAAGTGCTTCGTCTTCTCCTGCTAAACATGACTCGGCAGAGTTGTTCACTCAGTTGAGCTCAGTTGAGTTGAGCTCGGTTTGTTTTTATTGTTTAGCTCGTTATCAAGTCAAAATAATCAGGCGCAGCGCTAACAATTGTCATTGTTAAAGGCGAGCCATACAGGAGCCGCAGTTGCAGTCGCTCAGCCAGGGCCGAAGCCACAGCCTCGGCTTGAGGCGTCGAGAGCGACGTCCCAAATTGTGCCCCATCATTGCCACCGGCCATAAAAGTGAAGCTCCTCATCATCACTAGCAGCAGCATCAGCCGCCCCGAACAATGCAACATGATTCGCGAATTATAAATACACGCGCTGAGTGGATCAGCTCGCACCAATAAAAGTCCAACATGAAATACTCTAAGCTGCCTGTGGACAACGAAGGCAGCAGACAGCACAAGAAAACGTATCGCAACTACAGATAAGTGTTCAATAATATATATATAATATATGTTCAATATTTATTTAATGTAGTAAATTACAGTTTACAATTATAATTGAAAATTAGAAATATTCTAATAAAGTTGTACATTTTTATTTATTAAATTAATACACTACATAATAAACATGTTTTGTATCATTCTGACATTTAAATTATATATAATATTTGTACAATATTTATTTAATTTAGTAAATTATAGTTTACAATTATAATTTAAAATTGGAAATATTCTAATAAAGTTGTACATTTTTGTTTATTTAAATAATACACTAAATAATAAACATGTTTTGTATCATTCTGACATTTAAATTATAAATACAGAATTCAATTTATTTTTTATAGTCTTGCAAAACGTTTCTTGGATAACAAAATTATTACCTAATATATGAGTATTCCCTTAGAACATTTACATATTACAGATTGCTTCACAGTTCCAACGCCTTTCATAGCTGATCACATAGTCAGACTACCCCGATCGCAGTGTGCCATACGATTTCGTACATTTCTGGAGCAATATAATCGCAGGCAGCCTTTAAAATTAAGCAGCAGCACTCGTACAAGTAGTTTCCCCTTGCCTAGTAATTGTAGCAAGTGGCGCGCTCGTGTCTTGCTGTTGCAGTTGCAGTTTGTTTGCTGCAACCTCTTGTCGGCTGTGGTTGTGGCAGCTACTGCGCGACTAACAAACAGCTCTGCACAGAAGCCAAAACGTGTCGTCCTTTTGAGCCACTCGAGAGGCTTAAGCCACAGCTCGAGTCTTCGCACCTTTCCCCAAACCACAGCCTGCCCTCCTCCCTCCGCTTCCCTTGGCTTGGTCCGCCTCATGCACAGACTCATCGTTGTCATGGACAGCGTCTTCAGTACGTGGCAAAAATGGCAACGTTTTTAATTAAACAATGTAAGCAAAAGGTTGCCTGGCGTACACTGCAAGAAATGTGGAGAGACGGATGATCCTAGTTTACAAATGGGAATCAAAATAATACACATAGATAATATACCATATATATATATGGCATTCTTAGATTAAGCTAGGGTTCAGTAATAAAACATTGTGCCAAGTAGAATAGCCCTTTTTTCTGGCAGTGTACGACTTGAAGTGCCGTCTTGCCCTGTGGCAGCTTACGTGTATCTTTCCCTCTGGCTGGGGCTGCTAACCACAGTAGTCAAGTTCAGCCTGGAGCCTTCTTTTGTGAGTTATGAGTTGCGCAATCACGACTTCTTGTCTTGCCATAGTAAGGAGGGGCGTGGAGCGGCAGGAGCGTGCTGCAGTTGCAGATGCAACATTTCGCACTTGGGCTGATTAAGTTTTAGAACAAATGAATTAAAAACGTGCACAGTTCTTTCCGCCTGTCCCAGCGAAGGTGTGAAACAATTTGGCAATTTACCTGCTCGGTGGACGCGGAAAGTCAGACCAGCTGCAAAATCAGGATCAAGGCCAGACGGGTCGGTACAGGGACAGAGTTATGGTGGGTTGGCAGACTGCGTTTATGACGATTAGAATTCCATAAACGACAGATGGTTGGAAAGTTGTAGGGTCGTCATACCTGAGTCCCGGCCCGAGAAACCCAGAGAAATAACCTCTTCGAAAGCTTCAAGGCAGCGCTCCGATCTCCGTTTAAAGATAAAATATTGTAATTCATTTAAATGAACACAAATCACAAATGCTTGCCGGGCAATTCGTGAAAGAGAAAATTGAAGAACCGAAAAAACGAAAACGAATAACGAAAACCAAAAAATATTGTCCACTTGAAAGACTCAAGACACAAACTCAAGACAGATTGTTGTGATGTGATTACGTCAAAATTATTAAAACAGTCTCAGCCCGGTGCGAAGCTGTACAGCTCTTCGACATACTTATGCACATACCATATCGTGGTATCGAACGTCATGTTTCACAATTCTTCTGCCGCATTTGATCGACACTGATCTCAGATAAGACAGTCAAATAACAGCGAGTCAACCCCAGGCCCAGATCCAAAGTCAAACTCAAGTTTTCGTATCACTCCGGGGAGACTGCAACTGGAGACCAGAGAGCGAGAGACAAGTGCATTTGCATGGCGAGCCGTGAGCCATGAGCCGTGTGAAACAGCGAGCCGGGTTTGTGGGGCAAAGAAAAGAGCATAGGTCCAGAGGAAAGAACTTGTCTGCTTTCCGCTTTCCTCAATGAAATTTGTTGAAAATTATGAACAACGAACAATATAAACCATATATATTTTCACCCAGTCGACGGACAGATAAGTGTGCATTATGTGCACAGAGACAATCGGATCGTTGGGTTGAGGGTAGCATTGTCTGGACCCGGGCTTATGCTGTGACAGGCGTTGCACACACAAGTTGACAACAAAGCCATTAGCCCCAACAAAGACCTCAGCGACAATTGACGCGACTTGGCCAACTGCAAGCAAGTTGAAAGTATGCGCACTGCGAATACCCATTAAAAGATGCTAAGGTGAAGATGCGATTGTATCATATTTGAACAAATGTTTAATCTTAAATGTAGAGGAAATAAACATAAACATAACATAAATAATATATAAAACATATAATTTATCTTTTAAATTATTGTTCTTTTTGGACTTCAGCCTTGTAAATTTCTTGTTGTATAACTTGCCTAGTTAGCAGCAAGTTCTATGCAATATTAAGCCATAGATTATATGTTAGACATATAAGGAATTATTGGCTTACACTAATGGAATATATAAAAATGCAATATATAAAAAGGAGAATTCTATAAATATTTTCGCCAACATTAGGTCATGAATTCGTATGATGTCTCTAAGAATATCTCGACTTCTTCTGCGTTATACCTACCTACGTTTATTGCTTACAGGGTATCAAGAACATAACCACTCTTATGGAAAAACTTAGTTATCAAAGGTTATTGTGTGACAGTTGCTGGTGTGAACCTGCAGGCATCGCCATTCTCATTCCCTCCCCTCCTCCACTGCCTAACCAGACCCCGCTCCACCTGATCCCGATTCTCCATTCTCGATATTATTCTCTTTGTCGTTTGGCTCTCTAATCGCTCGCTAAGCTGAAGCTGAAGGAAAGCAGCAGCAACAGCTTTGATTATTAGATCGTAGAAGCGACTACACAAAGCACGAATGACTGTGAAGACGCAACAACTGTTGCAGCAGCGACTGTTGTGCTACTGCTATCTGCAGTTTCCTAGGAAAGCCAAACGAACAGACCAAAATATCTTGACCACGTTTGCGAACGCATCCGGCCTGGCGAGGAGCCTGAAACTTACACGTCTCGAGTCGTGTAATATGCAAACTAGACGGCGATAACTGTACAGATAAGCACACACATACACACAGAGACAAATGCGCAAACAAATTGTAGGCACTGTAATGCAATTTATGTCGCGGGCACGATCCCAAAAGACCTGGTACATACGGATACCCTGGCGCACTTTACTTGTGCCCTAAGTGTCAACAGCTGCAGTGGGATTACGACTGTGCGATCGAAATTTCCTAGGTAACCTCGGACACGTGAGCGGATTAGGGAACCTACGGATTAGCGGAATAATTAGCTACCTACCAGCTACCTGCAGCTGACCCGCTCCAGATACCTGTGAGCTATATAAACTATAGACTCTCGAGAATACCAATACAGTCATTTGACAATCATCAAACCATCAAGAACTACTACAACTACCAATCTAATCTATACATTAATTACTAGCCAACATGCAGGCGAACAATTTATTCCATAATCCCGCTTTGGATGCACACAATATCAATTACCCGGATAACTACATTGACAACCTCCATGAGATATTTTTTGAGCAAATTTTCGAACAAATCGACTATCTGAGCGATCAGGTGAGGATGGCCCGTGCCTATCCACAGTTTTTGCCGCAGATTGTGAACATTTGGAAAAGGCGTTGGCACATTCGTATCGTTGGGCCCAACACCCCTTTCTTGGGAATACTGGACATCGAGGACTACGTCTTCTTTATGAGACACATGGCCGATCACTTCTCGGAGCTGCAGGTGCAAGAGGACGGCATTGACTCATTTGCCGAATTCTATGACTACATTACACACCTCTGCGATATCGACATCACACGCTTCGTAGGCGTCGAAAGTTGTATTCTGGCTGGAAGTCCCTCCATCATAGTGGACGAGGATATACGCGATCTGACAGTCATGTTGCCTAATCTCAAGCGCCTTACGAGTAGCATGAACCTCTCCGGCCTCTACATACGCGGATTCAAAAAGCTGGAACAACTTGTCTTCAAATCCATATATCACTCGGTACCTCTGGAGACCAGATGGATGCAAGAGATCTGTCTGAGTATGTCACAGCTGCGTGTGCTCGACATCACAGACTCCTTTGATAGCAACCTTCGACTATATGACATACAGCTACCCAACCTAGAGGTGCTCAAAATCAATCTAAGCACCGTGGAGAATATGGTCTCGCAAGTGCTACAGCTACCAAAATTACGCAAGCTGGCCATCCGCTTCGACGACTCCCGCCAGCTGCATGCCGATCAGGAAACCATCTTCCAGCAAATTGTTGTGGCAAAGAGCGAAAGCATTACAAGGATTGCTCTGAATAACGAAGTGGTCCAATTGCCAGTACGCTGGCAACACAGTTTACTGCTGGAGCTGCCTAAGTTGCGTTCCTTGGTGTGCTCGAACTGGAACCATGACGAGTTCTTCCTGGATCGTCGCCACATTCCCTGCGCTCAGATGCAGATGCTCAGCTTCAGCGGCTGGGAGGTGCTACGTGAAAATCAGCTTCTTGAGCTGATCACCGAGTGCACCCAACTCACCCAACTGGGACTCAATGGTTACCACAGCACTGTGGATAAGTTGTGCAAGTTGGCTTATATTCGCTACCGTGAGAGCAACAACAAGCACCTACAGGTCTACAGCGATGTTTTGTGGACTCACCTGCCGGCCGCAGATTTCCTGCACTGGCACCGAGATGACAAATATATTAAGATCACCTGTGACGGAACTGACTTCGAGTACCAGGAGGACGGCTTCGAGCTCGATTTTGTTTAAGCCCCACAACCCATTCCGAAAGGGGCCTTCAATTGTATATACTTTAATATAACCCTTATTATGTCTAGTAAATATTTGAAAATAAATAATTATTAAAATAAAAAACACAAAAATCAATTATTTTCTCTTTTCCACATAGTCTCTTTTTATAGCAAATGGTCTGTCAACAGATTGAACTGTTGTTAGCATATTGTACTAACATAACCATTGCCTGTCAACATTCTTTGCATGCTCTTTAAATGTTCTTTTATACTTTGCGCTTTTTTGGTGATTATGTGAGGTCTTAGTGCCCTTGCTTAGTTCCTCTAAAAAATATGTCGCTTAACCTTTAGGTTAACCCTCTACCGCATACAGAGCCATATACGGTTTCTCACTTTCAATAATTTTTTGGTGATAAAACAGTACATACTCTCATTCATTGTTAATAGTTATTCTTCTTTGCACTATTTTCTGTTGGAATTCGATGTGCAGAACTTTTTCATGTTGCCTTCTCTTGCGTTTTAATCAGTTTTGTGCAAGCACCTCAAGCAGACGAACGAAATTGAACATTGCTGTATTTGAAAATTAATTTACTCTATTAAAAAACACCATTAGCGCTTGAAATTATTTTTTTTCGAAAATAATATAAAGTTTTCTTTAATAATTAATATAATTTGACTATTCGGTAAGCATTATAAGTACTATTTTTTGCAAGAAACTGCTGACGCCATATATGGCTTCATTTCTTCCCCCAAACTATGGCCCCAAAAAAAAAAAAATTTTCCAAATATGGTATATGTTATTTTCACCTAAATAAAACAATATAAACATAAAAAAAATGTTTTTCTTCAATATTTCTATGCTCATGCAGTAGAGGATTAAGAGCCTGTTTAGTAGCTTTTTGTTTTGCAAATAAAAGGCGAGAGTTTTTAATTTAAATAAATATATTAAGGCTGTAAGGCTTGCAGTTTTATGTTCGAAACATCACAAGTTGCACTTAGGTGGTTGCAAACGAAAACAGACTATGTAATTATTACTAACTAGCCAAGTAGATTCAACAATTTCCTGGCTGTCTGTTTGAACGGCGAGATCTCAGTTATTATAAAAGCTAAGTTACAAAATTTGGTATAAAGGTTTCTGTATACATAAATGTACAGATGAAACTTATTTCAAATTGTGTTTGTCATCGGAAATATTCCATTATAAAAAAAATATTTGGGTCATAATTTTCTTCTTCGATATACATACTCCTTAAATTTCGCCAAAAGTTAACATCGCACAATATAATTTTGAGTTATTGTATGATAAGCAGTATTCTTTTTCAAAATACCTTAACTTAACTGCTCGGTTTTATAAAGAGATGGTCTAAGGCGTTTGACGAATCTTATTTAACAAAAACCCTCTTACTTCACTTGTTCGTCCAATCCTCGAATACGGTTCATGCGTTTGGTGTCCGCATTGAATCGGTACAAAAGAACTTTCTGATCTTTGCCTTACGTGGTCTTAATTGGGATGTAAATGAAAGACTCCCTGGTAGGCTTATCGTTAGTTACTTAATCTAATATTTTTATCTAACCGTAGAACCATGCTTGGCATAGTCTTTATTCTTTATACAAGGGGATATTGATAGTGATGACCTGGTTAACCGGTTGCACTTCTTTGTCCCTTGTAGAATTACTCCTAATTTTTTGAACACTAACTCTTCCGATTTGTAGATCGAACTATGCCCTGCACGAGCCTTTCAGGTTGTTGTGTTCGGACTATAACAAACTCTACTATATCGTATCTAACATTAACTAACGAACTCTATTAATACCTAACTTTCTTGATCTGATTGACATTTTCTGGGATTTTATCAATCACTGGCAACAAATACTGGATCAGTTAATTCTTGTTTACATCAGTTTTAATTTGATTTAATTTAAATGTAAAAATAAATTTTTCTTAATTTAATTTCAAATGTTTTAATTATTAAAGTTTTAATTTTAATTGTAATCATAATCAGTCGACTGCCTATAGCCGACTTTAAATAAATAAATAAATTACCTGCAATTAGGTATGCATGCATTACCAATCATGTTAATTTTATATAACATATTTATTTATTTTATATTTATATATAACATAACTAGTAATTTAACTATTATAGAATCGCTCAGAGGAGATTAATCATGAAGGGGTATCAAATCTACAACATGCCGAAGGATGTCTTTTAATTTGGTTCAAATTGTAATCAAATCGGATACATACACAAAAGTTTATCAATTTAATTATTTTCATTGCTCTAAACATCACCGACTTCATGGTGCTGCCGTGCGGTGACGTCGACAGCGCGTCGCTTTGGGTTTTTGCGATGTATCTCATTGTATGTGTGAGAGCGAGAAAACAATAAGTGGCAGAAGACTAAGCCGAATTTGCTTTGGGAAATTAGATTTTGGCAAAATTTGCTCGAAGGATTTAATATTTTATAGCTCTCTCAATCCCTGTCGTCAGGCAGCAAATTTTATGGTCAGTCCAGATATATATTGACTAGGTAAGCGTGAACAGATGCGCGGATTAGGGCACCAGCGGATTAGCGAACTTGTTAGCTACCTACCAGGTAACTGCAACTGACCCTAACCACCCACTGTGCGCTATAAAAACTGTAGCCTCTCGAGGATTGCAACACAGTCAAAGGACAATCATCGAACCGTCAACAACGAACTCATCAATTCCATACTTTCGATTATCATTGCAAAAATGATGAAGAATATTGAATACTCTAAACGCAGTCTTGATGCAAATAACATCAAGTTCTCGGATTCATCGCCTGCCAACTATATTGACAACCTGCACGAGATCTTCTTCGTGCAGATTTTCGAAAAAATCAAGTATCTGAATGATCAAGTAAGAATGGCTCGTGCATATCCGCAGTTTCTGCCTCAAATAATTAATTTTTGGAAAAAGAGTTGGAACTTACGCATCATCGGCCCCAACACAGACTTAATGGGCACTCTGGCCTTTGAAGACTACGTCTTCTATATGATTCACATGGCCGATCACTTTAAGGAGCTGCATGTGTACGAGGATTGCATTGGCTATTTTCGCGAGTTATATGACTACATCAAGCATCTCAGCACCATCAACATCGGTCGCTTCGTCAGTATCGAGAGCTGTGTACTGGCTGGATGCCCCAACACCATGGTTAACGAGGACATACGAGATCTGACAGTCTTGTTGCCCAATCTGAAGCGCCTCTCAATTTACATGAATCTCTCCGGCATCTATATAAGTGGCTTCAAAAAGCTGGAGCAACTTGTCTTCAAATCCATGTATCACTCGGTAACATTAGAGAACAGATGGATGCAAGAGATCTGTCTGAGCATGTCAGAGCTGCGTGTGCTCGACATCACAGACTCCTTTGAAAGCAACATTCGGCTACATGACATACAGCTACCCAAACTAGAGGTGCTCAAAATCAATCTAAGCACCGTGGATAATATAGTCCCACAGCTGCTGCAGCTACCAAAATTACGCAAACTGGCCATCCGCTACGACGACTCCCGCCAGCTGCATGCCGATCAGGAAACCATCTTCCAGCAGATTGTCGTGGCAAAGAGCGAAAAGCTCACAAGGATTGCGTTGAATAACGATGTGGTCCAATTGCCAGTACGCTGGCATCATAGTTTATTGCTGGAGCTGCCCAAGCTGCGTTCCTTGGTTTGCTCGAACTGGAGCCATGACGAGTTCTTCCTGGATCGTCGCCACATTCCCTGCGCTCAGATGCAGACGCTCAGCTTCAGCGGCTGGGAGGTGCTACGTGAAAATCAGCTCCTCGATCTGATCACTGAGTGCACCCAACTTACCCAACTGGGCCTCAATAGTTACCACAGCACTGTGGATAAACTGCACAAGTTGGCGCATATTCGCTACCGCGAGAGCAACAAACAGCAGCTACAGGTCTACAGCGATGTTTTGTGGACCTACCTACCTGCCAAAGATTTTGAGCACTGGAACAGAAAAGATCAGTACATCAAGATCACCTGTGACGGATCTGACTTCGTGTACCAGGAGAATGGCTTCGAGCTCGACTTTGCCTAAGCCCCACAACCCATCCCGAAAGGGACCTCGACTTGCTTTAATTGTAGATACATAAGTATTCATATTGTCTTGTAGATACATAAGTATTAATATTGTCTTGTAAATATTTACTAATAAAAAAAACAAAAAAAAAACAAAAAACATAAAAATTAGCTGTTTTCTCTATTTCGCACGCTTTTTACCTCTCTCTCCCTCACTATCTCTTAGTATCTCTCGCCTTTTCTTTTCGTCTAGCTCTCACAATCCCTCTCACTCTCTTATTTATGCTCATTGCAGCGCTTAAGGGCCTCGTCGTCTGGCAAATGGAAAAATCAACACATTTTATGGCCAGCCGAGAGATTTAACTGTGCTTTGGGCCTGGGCTCCCTCAGCTCACACACACATACATGTACACACACAGCAGCACTAGGAACTGCCTGACCTCCATACACACGGCCAGTTCATTTTGCAAAGCATAAATTATGTGATTTGATTGAGTCGGAAAATGAGTTCGCAAAGTGCCCAAAGCGACTCCAAAGAGTGCAACAAACCGCTCGAGTGCCCCCTTGGACAGTTGGCCACATATGGTACCTAGTCCAAGGTGGGGCTAGACTAAACTGCTGCAGAGACAACGGCTGTATCTATTCCAATTTGCGGAGAAGGTTAGGACTCACATTGTTGCAGCAGAAGCAAAATAAATTTGACAACGGAATTTTAATTAATTTTGAGTTCTGTAAAGTTGAACTGTCTATAGTAGCAACTGGTCAGAGTAAATCTATCGGTCAAACTTTTCGATTAATATTGAGCGACTTTTCAAGACATCGCAATTATACTGCTTTAATTTGCTGAATGTTTGCTATATATCATCATATTATATTATTATAATAAACATTCTAACTTTAATATATAGTTTTACTTTAATATATATCTGCCCCATAGGGAATCTGGTTTTTATTAAGGTATTTATTATTATATTATTGCAGTTTTGAGTACTTTTCAATAAATGAATAAATGTATTAATATTATAACTTTCATACAAATAAACACAAAATAAACTTCATAAACAAGAACATAAGCTACATTCGAGAGTGCTTAAAACGTTTTCTTCAAATAAATATTCAAGATAAGTGTTACATACGATATATAACATTTTTGGTTGGTACTTATTTATGATACCCTTCTATCCTCCACAAATACATTGTACGAACTCCTAAAAAACCTTGTTGATTACAATCGATTGCAAGGCAAACTTTTCTTTCTGGACTTGTTCATTCTCTGGATCTTATAATGATGAAATTGTTTCTCCAATGATTGGATATGTTATTTTACATACATCCCTCACTCTTAATTTATTTAAGGCTTTGGTTAAATTAAGCAATTTTCTCAAATATTTAGATTTACATATTTTTATGGGCTGGCGGGAAATGTGCGGGAGGAAAACTCTTTTTGCTTTCGTTTTTGGACTCGATTACGTGACAGCGTCTAAGTTATTGGTCGCGCTGACAAGTCAACACAAAGTGAGCAGTGGACTAATTTGTGGCACCACCGCATGGACCCATGCAGTTCCCCACCCCCAACCAACTCCCTCCTCCAACCCCCTTTTAGCCAATAGAGATTAAAATGCAAACGAAGCAGACGACGGAATGCGTCGCCCGTCGAGGCAACGTGGCGACTTGCCGCCGCCACCGACGACAGTTTGAAGTGGACAAAATTTAGAAATAATGGACTATTAATTTATGGCCCAGCGATGCTGGCTCGCTGCAGTTGCCATTTCGGGCAGACCTTTTTGGCCATATCGATAAATGTTAGCCGCATATTTATGGCCTTTTCATTAATTGACTAATTGCAGCGGTGGACGAAGCTGGTGAGAGGGGGAGTTGTTGGGGTGTTTGAGGGAATAGACTGCACCACTTAAGGCCAGAAACTAATCGCACTAACTGCGCTCTGCCTAATTTCTCTATTAATTTTATTTAACACGAACAAAAGGGTCGCCAGCAATTCGTCACGGGCTCGATAAATGTGTAACGAATCTCGGCGAGAAACTGGAACAATTTCAGCTCCTCTGGGCAGCTGCTGCTGCGATTCGTTCAAGGGGACCATAACTATGTGGATTTGCGTATGAAAATGAAATGAAATGAATTCATTTTAGCATAATTAAATTAAACATACGCGACGCTTTAAAGCTTCGTTTAAGTGGTCCACGCTGTCCGGTCGCCGACCCAATCGCTCAGGCCAATAAATAGCGTGATAAGACGACGCGGTGCTTTTGATATTGCTCTGGAGCAGCACCAGCAGCAGAATATGCTGCCGTTTTCCCCTGTTCACAGTCT
This sequence comes from Zaprionus davidi, assembly GCA_018903715.1. Taxonomy (NCBI): domain Eukaryota; kingdom Metazoa; phylum Arthropoda; class Insecta; order Diptera; family Drosophilidae; genus Zaprionus; species Zaprionus davidi. The sequence goes on from JAEIGL010000003.1 coordinate 9,648,773, forward strand.
ATTGGAGAGAGAGAAAGAGAGATAAAGCGTCTGATTCACACACTCACTTTGATCTGCAGAGGGCAATAAAGCTCGGAATGATCGGGACACATCAATCCACACGGTAGTTGGCAGGTGAAATTTTAAGATAGCGCTTGAAAGACGAGAATGATGCGAAGAATTGTGGGAATTCTCAACTTTTTTAGGTGTCTTTCGAGTCTTATTCCTTGTCACAGACGATTCCCTATTTTCTGTCAAGAACACGACGGCGATCTTGTCGCTCTTTACAGGTGGTCCCATCGTGCTGATTTGCTGATGGGCAAAACAACAAGAGCAACGACAACAGCAACAGAAACATCAACGCATGTGTCAACAAATCTTTACGAGCCAACAAAATGCCTGACTTGAACAACAACCCCCACGCCCCCGTGGGGCCTTTCGGGCCGGGCCTAAACGTTGACAAATCGTTTGGTAACTCAATACTTTTTGTAATGCAAAAAGAAAAGACCATTTTTGGTCTACGCACGAGCGACAAACAACAACAACAGCAACAACAGAAAATGCGACAATACTGGTACACAAAGGCGCAGTTTGAATAGAAACTACAACAGCAACAACAACAACTGGATAAACAACAACAACAAGGTACATGATAAATGCTTACAATTTTATTGCCAAACAACTTGACAACGTGTTGTCTGTCGCTTGTTGTCGAATGTCGCAGTTGTTGTTGTTGCAGTTGGTGTTGCTGTTGCTGTTGCTGTTGCCTTTTGACATGTCGCCGTTGCAGTTGTTGTTGCTGCCAGGCCAACAAGCAACCATTTGTTGGGCCCAAATCAAAACTGCATCCCTGTCGGCAATCGCATTGATTGATGCCAATGCTGTCGGCGGTCTTGGCAAAAATACCACAAATCCGAAAAGCTGAAAAGCAGCGGGAAAACCGAAAACTTAATTACCTCAAGATTGTCACAGCTGGCGCCGCTGCAGCTTGACTCGAGTCGAGTCGAGTCGAGTCTTTCGAAAATCGCGTGACATTTCATAAATTCGCATGATTTAATAATATGACCGCCTCCTGTGTCAACCTGCAGACAGTCTCAGTCTGTGGTGAGGGTGGATTGGCGAAAATCAAAACTGGATTGCAATAGAGAGAGAGATAGAAAGAGACGGAGAGGAAGCGAGATGGGAGGGGGCCAATTCATTTGGAAATTGAATTGAATTACCTGAGTCCATTAGATGCTGCACTTCTTTGAGGCAGCCCTCGCAGCTGCCTATCGCAGCTACAAACGATCCACTGCTTTATGAAGTGCTATCAATTGCCTATCAATGGCGGCGATTTCGGTTCTATCCGCTCATTTGTAGTGCCATCAAAATGCTAATTGAAATCGCAGCGCGCCTTTCATCTCGTGCCGCGGCTGCACCAGAAAATCAAACAAGCTGCTGATAACTCCCCAACCCGAAGTAATTTAGTAGCCGCATCCAATGGCAAGCCGAGCCAAACCAAGACGAACCAAGCCGAGGCGGCTGCTCTTCAAAGGCAGCTTCAGCGGCAACTGAAAACTCTAAACTGTAAACTGTCAAATCTAATAACTGCATTTGACAATGGACGAGTGCTTAAATTGAATCCGAGTCTCTCGTTTTACGACGCACGCCACTCTCATCCCGCTGGATCCGATAGAATTTGCATTTAAATTGATCGGCTACTGAGGCAGCCCAGTTTGGTCAGATCTTTAGCGCTTGACAAAAGATCGCGATACACTTTTGGACCAATTTTCCAATTAATTAAGAGTTTGTGGCGCGGGTTATTAAAAATCGATTTCCATCGTCGTACAACGCTTATCAACTGCAGCTACGCAGCTACAGAACTAATGAAGACATTGATGCAGGTGCTGACAAACAAAAGACTTAGGTGACGAACTTGGTTTATACTATAATGATGTCGGGGGCGCCGCGAGAATTTAATTACGCACATTCTAAAGAAAAGCTGATATCTTATATATATATTTATAGTACTTAACCATCTCACATTGAAATCGAATGCTTATCTAGGTCTAACTAACTCAAAAATTTTAAGTATTTGCTGAGTGCGTGAGCTAGGTGACAAACTCGCTTAGATCTGCCGTGAAATTGTGATCAGCTAAGCTCTGGTGTAACCTGAGCATCAACTACACAGACGCATCTTCAGTCTTTCCACTCACATGGGGCAGCAAAGAGTGCAACATTTTATAGCTCTAAGGCACGTGCATGCAATTTTCATTCATACATTATTCATTCATAATGTTCATCGGGTTTGCAGACGGCTCCAACAACCGCTGCAACAGCAACAGCAACAACAGCAACAACGACAACACAACTTGCTGCGCACATGAGAGACAAGCACATCCATTCACATGTGAACTGTCTGAGTGTCTGAGCTGAGCTGTGCTGCAACACGGTCTTTGGTTTGGGCCAAGCGGAAAAAGGCAAAAAATAAACGAAAAAATAATAATTGCCAATTTCAAGTCAATTGCCTATTTACCCTGCTTATAGTTAATAGAGAAATCGCTGGGGCAATCACATGAGCGTCTCCATGCAACTCTATGGACTCTGAGCCACGGAAATATGACTACGCAGGCTCTGGGAGAGTTCATTTGCATACCGCGTACCTCTACAGATCGCAGCAATTGAGTTAATGGTGGAATTTTCCTAAACAGTCCCTGAGTAAACTGCGTTTTTCCCTTCGGCTGACAACCGACAACCGGCAATTATATGACACCAAAATATGCAACTTGTTGACAAGCATTAAGATGCAGTCTCAGATCCACATTCAGATTCAGACTTGAGGTGGTAACTCAATTTATTTATTTAAATTTGCTCGACAAACCAAACGATCCCTCCCAAAATCTGCCTAGAGTCAAAAACTGAATACACTTTCGTAGTTGAGCTTTACACTTAAAGATTTCTAGATCTTGCCTAAAGTAATAAATATTAAAATAATGGGGTTATTCTTTAGTTTTTGATATATTATCCAAAATTGTATATAAGAACCAGTATTATTTTTAATACACCGAAATTAACTACTACAGGTTGACCCTGCAAATAAAGTCTTCTTAAACTATAAGTTATATTGTGCAGTTTTCTTTTCAATAGTAAGTTCAAAAGAAAGGCATTTATTGTTAATTCTTATCAGTTGATTATAGTAGTTGATTAGGAATAATCGGTATAGTCGTATGTCTAACTACCCAGGAATGTGAATGTGAACTGGCGAAGGACCAGTTTGTACAAAATTTAAGATCGTAATAATTATGTGTCTCGAAAGCATTACGTATTCAAAGGTACCTTCTCAAAGGGTATTTTAAAGCGTCGCAGGAAGTGCGCAACTTGACGCCAGTCTGCAGCTGCAAGTCGCACAACTGAGACAGCTCAGCCAAACCGAGTCGAGGTAACTCGGTGTGGTGCGAGTGAAGTCCATGATTTATTTGACATACATACATACACAGTTCTTTTCGTTTGGGTCTCGGGGCGTTGCATTAATTGAAATTGCAAATGTTGCCTCGAAATTGATAGAAGTTTTATGCAGTTCGCGCTTATTATTATGATTTTTGGGTGGAAATTCTTGAGTTGGCCCCATAAAACAGATTTATGGCCCAGAAAAGGGCTGGGCACATCTCGCAAGTGAGGGACCAGCGAGGAGGCGCGTCTTCAGCGACGTTTATTAATTGGGAAATTATAAGCACGAAGCGGTGGCATATATGCCCCAACACTTAACGATATGCACACACAATACTTAACAGATCTTGGATAGATATGCCGAAAAGCGAGTAACCGAATCCGATCGACTTGTGTGGCTGCTGCCATCGAAAGGCAATAAAACAATATAAACTCGATGTCGCATAATAAAGAAAATACTCAATAAATATGCCAGAAATACTCTAGTATAGTATACCGTAAAACCAGCATAGCAAAGAATGATTATTGCGGCATGATCGACGCGCACATACCCAGAGCGCAGGGCTACTCTATTATTCTCTCATTTTCTATGGAAGATGAGAGCAAAAAAACAGTTCGTAAATTTAAAAATTAGTATAGTAATGATTAAAATAATATTTAAATGTATATAATATTTTTTATTTTTGGTTGCCCTTCAGTTCACCCTTGACTTCTTTGGAATACTGCCTACAGGGTATCACATTTTACATATACACAACAAAACATTCTGGAAATCGGACAAGAAAAATTTGCATAAAATCAATGAAACTTTGTACGATTTTCGTATAGCATATAAAATGTGCATAGATCTTTATGGAGCTTGTTATCATAAATCACAAGCGAATGCCAAATAAAAGTGTCGCCGTGCATCCATCAGATATGAAAGTATCTTTCGTTTCCCCCCATGAATGCTGACGTTATTTGAGGCAGATGAAAACGAAGCCGAACACACACAGAACATCAAACTGCTGGCCAATTGAAATGTTCAAAATTTATGACTAGAGGGAAATGGTGTTTTTGTGGGGATAAATTATCGGCATAGGGGTCTTAGGCCAGCGAGAGTTGTAGTCTCTCGCAATGCTTGGGGGCCTTTAGCAGCAATATTAGCTGCAGTTCAATTAAAAAGTAAACTGTTTGTTACTCGAATGTGACCAGGAATGGGGAAGGGAACGAGGACGGGGACGGGGACGGGGACGGGCTAAATATAGCCCGGTTTTCGAGGAGTTACACGTTGGCCAACCCAAGCAACAATCAGAGGCAACAACAACGGCGACAACAACTTAACGTCGTAGTCAATGCTAATGAATGGAACGCGCTTTGTAAGGTGTCTGCCAAACGAATGAATAAGTGAATAAATGGGGAAATGAGTGAGTGACAGCCGAATGGCAGCAACACTAGTCGCACTCGCATACGTATTCGCAGTCCAAGTCCAATCTTTAGCCGGTGGCTGTTTTTAATGAGTCGCAGTTGCAGTTGCTGTTGTTGTTGGGCTACAGTTGGTTCGTCAGTTCACTCTTGGCATTTCTTTGCATCCTGGGTATGCAACAATTGTAGAAAGAGGTGTTTCGCTTACAATTTATACAAGTATTGCTTTCATAATGCCAGCTTTCTGCACTAAGAAGGAGATGCATTTCATAACTTAACGATTATTGTAATTTGACCCCACTTAAAAAGCGTTAATCATATTGTTTATTTGCTAAAATCAGTTGACACGAAAGTTAGTTTAGGTGAGAGATTTAATTTTCTTAAATACATTTTTATTTTATTACATTCCGATAAATTATATAATATAATTGACATAAAATCCATTGACAGATTATTGATTAAAGACCTTTTGTTAGAAACTGTTTTGTCTTTATCAATTTTAATTCTTTTAACTTGTTGCAATAATTATGAGAGTCGTACTTGATTATGAGAATCGTCAACTAAAAAAGAAAGGAATAAAAGAATAGAAGAAATATTCTGCAAAGACAAATGGAAGAAAACTGCTGGCAGGCCGAAGATAATAACCTTTTCTTCTGTGTTTCAGAGTTATAGACTTCATATTAATATAGTTCTCAAGTCAACTGTGCTCTTTTGAGGAGCTTAGTCAACCAATTAATCACTTCTATAAGGCCTAATGAGTCTCAGTTGTTTTTCCACTGATTCTCGTTGTTTTCCTGTCATTCTTGTTGTTGCTATTGTTGTAGCTGTTTTGTATGAATGGAACAATTACAGTTAATGCCACGACATACAAATGGCAAATCGAAGTCGAGTTCAGGTGTGGGCGGATTTCAGCTCTAAGTATAATTAATTTGCTTGAGTGCACAAAGTGAGCATTCGTTTCGCGCAGTGTAGCCAGCCGGGCACTTGAACTAATTTACAAGTTTCCTTATATAAACATTTTGTGAATGAAGTCAAGTCAAAAGCTGCGGGTAAGGGAGCACACAATAGAGAGCGCGCAACACACCAGACACATGCAAATAAAGATATATATGCCATATGTATGTATGTACATAGGTACATACGATATATACGTACGTATATATTTATGAATATGATTAAAATCCAATTGGTGTGTGAGAAAAGCAACGTTTTAGGTGGGCGTAGGCAGCTGCCTTCGACTGTTGTCTCTCTCTTTCGCCGTATTGCCGTCCCCGTCGGCTGACAAAGACGGCAACGGAATTCATTCACAAAAGCCAAGTCAAGAGTCTCTCTAATGCCTGAGCATGATCCACACCCACATCCACATGGCAGGGCAGGCCAGGAATGACGTTATTTAAAGTGGAGCGCCTGTTGTCTTCCCTCTCCCTCTACCTCTGGCATTACCTCACTCTCTTTCACACAGTACCTGCCTCTCTCTCTCTCTCTCTAGTTTGCAATTCAATTTGCAGTTAATCGTGGCCCAGCTGCAGCGTCAACGCAGCTGCGCGCACTGCAAATTTATCAATGAAGCCACCCACATGAGCAGCGACGTCGGCAGCAACAGCAACAGCAACAGCGACGCCGACAGCGACGCGCTGCTTTCTGTTGTGTGGGTGACGGACGTCTGTTGTGGGCGCGCAAAGAGCTTTCGCCGAGCTTTTGTCGAGCTTTGAGCTTTCGTTGGCGTTATTTTTAGCTGCTCGAGCTTTTCACTCTCCCAAAAGTTTACAGGATTTGCACGAAGCTTTGCCGCGAATCAACGAATCTCATTGCCTTGCAACAAGTGCTGCCACGCGTTGCACTTGGACCGTGCAGCTTGCTGCAAATAACGCAACGCAAGTGCAACGTGTGTATAGGGACAGAGATCAGAGCCAGTGTGTGTGGGCCGAACGACGCCATGACACACCTACAAGAACTAAAAGCCCACACACACACGTGCAGTTGACACGAGCTGGACCTGAAAACTCTGTTACAGCACAGTGGGGCAAGTCATTTATAAATGGGCAATATATTTTAAAGTACATATTTCGCTTTGTCCTTTAATTTAATGTAATTCAAGTACTTCCCCTACACTTTGTCAGCTCTGCCGACAGTACCAAGTACAAGTTACGTTATTGTTAGCCAAATATCGAATTTAAAATTATCGTTTGCATAGTTCCTAAGCTTTGCTTTCATCTAGAACATTCCCCACTGTACTAAGGTGTTAACCCTTGTGCCGACTAATTGTCTCAGTGTGTGTGCGCATGTATGTGTTTGTGTGTCGTTCTGTGTTAGTGTCAAGATAGAAGCTCCGATTGAGCAGGGAAAAGCACTTGAACAACAACAACAACAACAGCAAGAGCAACAAGAAATTGCGGGGGTTGTTCTTTACATGTGTTAGAAAGAGACAGCTAGCTGCATGCAGCTATGTACAGTTGCCCACACAGCTAAGCTCAACAAGAGCAACAACTACAACAACGTCGCTTGGGCGACAGACGAGTGTCTAAGTAAGGCGATGATCGGCCCACGATGCGTCGCCGGCATCGCCAGCGACACAGCCTCTGCCTCTGCCTCAGTCACAGCCGCTGTCGCTGCCACTGCTGCTGCTGGCGATCTCAGCTGAGCAGCCAAAACTGTGGCAGGCAGCGAGCAAAACAGTTTTTCAGCCTCAGTTGAAACGCAAAAACGCAGCCGGAAGGAAATTATCGGTTAAACACTTAGTTAAAAATCTCGAATCTGAAATCTCGGTCTCTCCCGTTCTGCCATTCTGTGCTCTCCATCTCGCTCTTCCTCTCGCGCCGTCGATTAACGCGGGCACTGCATGAGATCGTTAAAACGTCGCGCCATATATCTGTCTCTCTCTTACTCTCTCCCTCTGTCGCATTTCTGCCCCAAATTGCGTGTTTCAAATCAAAATTGCATAATCTACACAATTGCAACTTCAACTGCAACTGCAACTGCAACCTCGCAACGTGTCTTATCGGGGTTATCTGTTGCCACAGTCGCCGCGTCGCGTAATCGCAGTAGCCGGCGCGCATCCTTTGACTAGCTCGCCGCTTATCGCCGCCTGGCCATCTCTGGGAGTCCCATTCGCTGTCGCAGACCCTAGTCCCAGTCGTCGTCGTCGTCGTCGTCGTGGTCGTCGTGGCAGTCTCTGTCCAAGCTCGCGCATGCGTCGCCATTTCGGCCCGCCTTGTAATTAATTACAAACGCAGTCGCAGATCGCAGCTTGCAACTGCTCTCTCCGTCTCTGTCTGCATCCCTCTCGCTCGCTGAAAACTTCTTATTTACGCGGAATATCTTGATTCCGCTGGAAGAGCATCGCCAGCCCGTCTCGCGTGCATCGACGACATCTGATTGCCTTTTTATGGCGGGTAAGTAGCCTCGCTCCGTTCTGCACTTGGACAAGGGGCTAAGCTGACATCTAAACAAGTCTATTAATGGGCAACCAACTGCAAGTTGTGGGCAATTCCCCGCTGTCCCTCCCTTCCTCCTCAGCTCCTTCTGCTCTTTTGCTCCTCGGCTGTTTATGGCCATTTCATTTGGCGGATTACTTATGATTTATGCGCTTTTTTAATGATCGCTTCTATTAGAAGATCGCAAGGCGAGCAAAACTAGTCTAGGAAGGAAGTGAATTATAGAAGACGCAACCTTTGTTAATTGAAATCCTTTTAATACTATGTATATAAGTTAGAATACTACGGGATAATAGGGAACTAATTTAGAAGGAATATATAATTTATAATTTCGAGGAATATATTGCAGACCCAATAAAAACGATTCGATCTAGCAATGACTGCCTGCCTGTTAACTAACTGGTCTCACAGTTTTCAAGTGATCTTTATAAGGTTTCCAGGCTAAAGCAAATGAGATCAAAGCTTATATAGCATAGCTGCAATAAAAACTCTAAGGTGCTTTATGTTACTGTCCACGTATTAATGCTATCCTTTTTATATTTTGCATAGGCTACTTGTGTTATAGTTTGTTTAACCTTTGTCAGCAACAATGTTAAAATGACCCAATTATATAATTCAGCTTATTAAACAGAGAACTCTATAGACAGTTGTATGTTCAACGTGCAACAAATCAATTAGCGCTGCCATTATATACCGCAACGCTGCTTACAAGCTTGGCATGTGTGCAAATCGCGGCCGAGCCACGCCCCCACCTCGATTCTATTGCGTGCCGTGCCGTGCCGTGCTTGCCGGTGGCAATAGCAAATGCCAAAAGTCAAGCAGAGCGCGTGTGGCAGGCAGTTGGTGTCAAAGGTCATGCTGCAGCATCGCCGTGTTGAGGCAGCCTGCCCGGTTGAAAGTGTTGCTAATTAATTATCAGCTACCCTGGCTTACGGTTAAGTCCGTGCAACAGCGCCACCGCCATTCGCTGTTGCAGTTGACATTTGAATAACAGTGAACGGCAGAAGGAAATATCAAAGTTGAAACGGTCCATGAGGATGCTCTCTCTCTCTCTCTCTCTCTCTCATTGTTGCTCTCTCTCGTTTTGTGCCAGGCATTTCCAATGAATGAAATTCGAGTCAAGTTTCATGTGCGACGTCACACGAGCTTTTTTCATTCACAGCTGCACTTCATTCACTCCCTCATTCACTCATTCATTCACTCATTCATTCTGGTTGGCAATACAATGCCGCCATTTTGCCAGCAACAGTTTCTACCCCACAACTGTTGCTGCTGTTGTTGTCGTAGCAACACACACACACACACATCCACACATACGAAGATACAACAATGGACTCCACACCCACAGAGCTCCGACACGTGCCACACATCGACAACCGCAAAGAGCAAAGTACCACGAGCACTACAAACATACAAGTTCAAGCAAGTATCTATCCACTTAGGAGCCAGAGCTTGCCGCTCAGCTTCCCCAGTGGAAAGTTCTCTTATTCAACCGCCCACCCACCTTCCGTCAAAGGTTGTGTCTCTTTTGGCAGGAAATTTCTGGTAGCATTTCTGCCTCAAGCCACACGACGAGTCGTATTGATTTGCAGATAAGACGCTTATTTACTTAGCTTAAAGAATCGATAACTCCTGCGCTGCATTGACATCTGTTACAGTTATTGTAAAATTAGTCACTTGTTAAAAAACTCTGTTTAACTAAAATTCAGTTAACTTTTTCACTGTCTCTTTACATTATGCAGTCAATGTTTAATTGCCTGTAAAGCTTATAAAATCAATCGACCATCTCTATTGTTTTCGATAAATAGCATAACTTCCACTCTGTCTTTTATCGATAACTAATAAACCATTTTAGCAAAATGACTCTTTCTATTGAACATGGAGAATCTGATTAGAGTCTTCAATTTAAATAGAAATTTGAAAGTGAATAGTACTATCGATAACTCCTGCGCTGCATTGACATCTCTTATATTTATTGTAAAATTAGTCATCTGTTTAACTAAAAGTCTGTTAACTTTTTCACTGTCTATTTACATTGTATAGTCAATGTTCAATTGCCTGTTAAGCTTATAAAATCAATCGACCATCTCCATTGCTTTCGATACACTACACTCTGTTCTTTATCGATAACTAGTACAACATTTTAGCAAAATGACTCTTTCTATTGAACATGGAGAATCTGATTAGAGTCTTCAATTTAAATAGAAATTTGAAAGTGAATAGTTTAATTAGTTTTGAATCAATTTGTATTGTGTATCGATAACTGATAAATCTCAAGCAAATAAAGTCTTAAGGGAGTACGGAAAATGTGACTGAGACTTAGCCACGGCATAGCTTGAAGGATGTCTCCCTACAGCTTCACTACACGCGTCTCTAGGGACACTGCTCAATTCCCGTTACGAGACTGTGGGCGTTTAATCGCATCTATTAGCAAGCCCGCCCCCGCTACACCTTCATCATACGCCTACAGAGGAATATTTGTGAAGCAAAAGCAAAATATTTGCTGCCACACCCACCCACCGAGCAGGAGAAGCAGGAAGGGGCAAGGATCAACAAGTCGAAATGCCAGCTGAAGTTACTTTTGCCTAGGCTGCGTCCCAACTCCGACTGATTTGTTGCCTACTCTGCCTGCCATCTCTGCCTGCCAGCTCTGCCTGCCATCTCTGCCTGCCAGCTCTGCCTGCCCTTTCTGCCTGCCATCTCTGCCTGCCTAATATGCCTGCCTGTCGTGTCCTGTCAGTCTGTGCGAGTGCCTGTTTAGCTCGCTTGGTCCTTCTTCCCGCCTGGCTCTGCCCTTGTTTTCATTTTCGGGTGTCCTAATATTTCATCCCCATCGCGCTTGCTGATTGATGCTCCATCTTTGACCTTTAAATGTCAAACGGGGGTGGTGGATCCGCTTGGCTTTGTTTTTGTTGCCTCGCTTGCAACTCTAATTGCTCCCTCGCAAATTGTTGCTGCCGTTGCCATAGCTGTTCTCGTTGTTGTTGTTCTATCTGTTGCCTGTTCTGCCTGTTTGATGTGGGCGGCAACATTTTGCATATTTGTCTGTTTGACTGACTTTTGAAGTGTTTGCATTACGCGGAATTCAACAGGTCGAAAGGGCAAGCTCGGCTCGAGCGTTACGACGTTAAATGCCAGCACATTTCATTCACAAGTACTTGGGGCAATTAGCCCCGCCAGTGGGCCACTGGGCTGTCTGATTCATTCATAACTCTGGCATTTGATTTGGCATACAATCAACTAGGGGATGCTCTATAGCTGTGCATTTAAATCATTATGTGCTTAACAATCAGTACAATCAGTTCTTCGCCTGCCGTGCGTATGCTTAATATCACGCATTACTCATACGCACTGCGAACTGACGTCATGGATTGCGTTAATTGGAAATAATCGAAAATGTGCAAAAATGAATGTAATCGTTGTTAGCGATAAGCGCAGATATCGGCAACACTTACGTAGCCACAAGAACACAACGAGCAACGAGTTCTCACCTGCCCCATTTCCCGTGCGCGCCTCTCAATTGATTAGCTGTGACAATCTGTGTTGGGTCATCTCTCGTGCTTCGCCAAGCAGCCACCCACCCACACATACTCCCTCTCTCTCGCCCTCTCTCTCTCCCTCCCTGTCTTTGTTTTCCTCTCCCACACTCACTGAGACAGGAGCTAATCCAACAACAAATCGGAAATGCCGGCAATTCTCACTCTCCGCTCCCAAGCTCTCCCGGCGAGAGGTGCCACAAGGCATCAGGCGAAAAAAGCAGATAAATAGCATAACAAAACAAAAAGCAACAATTACATTGATACACTTTGCTTTCGTTGCTGTTGTTGTTGTTCTTGTTGCCACCGCCGCCTCGAGTCGCGGTGACGAGGCAAACAATTTTCGGGCATTTTCTCGTTTCGGTTCCGATGCCGATGCCGACGCCAACGCAACCGATTTGCCGCTTCTGCTTGTTGCTGGCATTGCTGCTACGATTTTTCACCGATGCCGAGTTTTCCATTTTCATTTTCAATTTTCACCGCTCGCGCCAGTAGCGCATTGACGGCTCACCAGCTCGTCTCGGCTGCTTTCGATTTCATTGCGAATTGCCGCCGACCCGCCGCGGTACAGCAACAACTTGTCGAAACTTGTCTAGAACTTTGCAAATAAAATTAAAATATTCAAGTTAAATGGAGTAATTAAAATCGTTAAGTGCAAAATATTAAGAGTTTTCTGTGTGTATATTTCCCCAAAAGGCGAGAACGAATATTCGAGAGTATTTTACCGTCGGCATTTCAACAAATCTTGTGCGACAATTTCGATTTGAAAGTGAACTCGCTCGATTTATTATAATAGTTTTTGTATCTACAGTTTTTGATGGTCAATTTAATCGTATTTATATCGTATTTTTAATAAACTTTTGAATATCTACAGATCTGAGTGTGATTCTAGTCATAAGTTACCAAATCTTAAATGTTTTTTGTGTAGTCCATAAGATTGACAAAAGGAAAGTCGAAAGAGTTGATTGATGAGGTAATTGTGGGCTGTACCAAAGCAATAATGAACAAATATAATTATAAATGTAAAATGTTTTAATTTTACTTTTCTTTCAGATCTCCGTGAAACTTCATCAATTTATATCATGCTGAAACAAATCTAAAGACTGATTCAATTGAACCAAGCTCAATTCAAATGCAAATCAATCAATCAATCAATCAATAAGTAAGCCAACATACGTTCAACTGTGGCTCGACTGAGTGTGAAAAGTGCGGGAAAATTGAGAATGAGAATGCGCAAGTTTGAGCGCAAAATGTGTGGTTAGATCGTGTTAGTCGAGCTAGTGTCGAAAAACCAAATGGAGTCAATATCCACAAAGCATTTCAGTTCTTATTCTTTTTTGTTCGGTTTTCGTTTTCATTTCCGTTTGTCTGCTTTTGCTTTTTCCTCATTTTCGCACGTTGCCATCGCTGCAAACGCATCAAATCAAGCTCACGAAAATGTTGCTGACAATGAGACGTCAGAATGAAGTGATCCCGAGCAGCCAGCAGCATTCCACAACGGTGTCAGCCTCAGCCTCAGCCACAGCTACAGGCTCAGTACCAAGTACAGCCACACCCTCGCCGCCCTTACCCGTTGCATTGCCACACACAGCGCCAGCGCCAGCAGCCTTGAGCCTAGCGCCACCAACAACGCCCAGTGCAGCCTCCGTCCAGGACTCGCTTAACACACCTACCACGCCGCTTGTCCGCACTCCTCTGCAGTTCACAGCACCGCCAGCGCCGCCGCCAATTGTTGCAACTGCCCCGGGGACCCCCTTCACCTACTACAATAACAACGTTGCAGTTGCCACAGCCAGCGGCTCCGTGCAGCCAAGCCAGAGTTATCTCCACCATTCCCAGGCAACCGCCACTAAGCCGGCCGGCAGTGAGACAGGAGTCGAGCTCGACGAGTACGTGGACATTCTGCAGGTGCAACAGCTGTTGCTGGACTCTTCCGCGGCTGCAGCAGCGTCAGCAGCGAATCCCTCCCAGGAGCAACAGCAACAACAACAAGAGCAATCACTGCAGCCACTTGCAAAGCCGCGTCCGCGAATCAATCTACAAAAGGCATCGGAGTACGCCGCCCAATTAGCACAGGGTGAGTACTGCACTTCCCCAGTTGCCTCCAGCTGCAACAACTGTTGACCTTCTGCCTCTGCACTCCATTCCAGCCGAGACATCTTCGCCTGCCTCGCGTCGCGTACTGCTCGACTACCCGAATCCTTATCTGTACGGCAACCACTACCACCCGACGCCGCCAAGCGAGGACCTCGTGGCCCTTTGGTTTGGCAGCAATGGAACAGGTGAGTCGAACCCGCCTAGACTGGGATGCAGTTGACTGCGAACAGTTAAAATATTTAAAGAGAAGATGAAGTAGAGCAGATACTTCGCCATGCAACCATGTCTGTCTGTATGAACGCGCTGAACTCTGCAGATAGACAAGCTAACGGAACCAAACTTATCATACAGATTCCTGGGTATTATAAAAATATAAAGTTCATTTTAAATTCAGATTTGATTCACACTTAAAGAATCTAATATATTTCTGAACTGCTGTGTGTCTGGCAAGGAATTATATTCCTAAGGAATTGTATTCCATATTTTTCCTATGTCTGTCTGTATGAACGCGCTGAACTCTGCAGATATACAAGCTAACGGAACTAAACTTGTCATACAGATTCCTGGGTATCATAAACACATAAAATACATTTTAAATTCAGATTTAATTCTCTTATAATATATTTCTGAACTAACCCCAAAGTGAAGTGTGAAGTTACGCAGCCGTGTGTCTGGCAAGGAATTGTAATCCTAAGGAATTGTATTCCATATTATTCCTATGTCTGTCTGTATGAACGCGCTGAACTCTGCAGATATACAAGCTAACGGAACCAAACTTATCACACAGATTCCTGGGTATCATAAAAACAAAGTTAATTTTAAATTCAGATTTGATTCTCACTTAAAGAATCTACTATATTTCTGAACTGCTGTGTGTCTGACAAGGAATTATATTCCTAAGGAATTGTATTCCATATTTTTCTTATGTCTGTCTGTATGAACGCGCTGAACTCTGCAGATATACAAGCTAACGGAACCAAACTTATCACACAGATTCCTGGGTATCATAAACACATAAAGTAAATTTTAAATTCAGATTTGATTCTCTTCTAATATATTTCTGAACTAACCCCAAAGTGAAGTGTGAAGTTACGCAGCCGTGTGTCTGGCAAGGAATTGTATTCCTAAGGAATTGCATTCCATATTTTTCTTATGTCTGTCTGTATGAACGCGCTGAACTCTGCAGATATACAAGCTAACGGAACCAAACTTATCACACAGATTCCTGGGTATCATAAAAACAAAGTTAATTTTAAATTCAGATTTGATTCTCACTTAAAGAATCTACTATATTTCTGAACTGCTGTGTGTCTGGCAAGGAATTATATTCCTAAGGAATTGTATTCCATATTTTTCCTATGTATGTCTGTATGAACGCGCTGAACTCTGCAGATATACAAGCTAACGGAACCAAACTTATCATACAGATTCCTGGGTATCATAAACACATAAAGTAAATTTTAAATTCAGATTTGATTCTCTTCTAATATATTTCTGAACTAACCCCAAAGTGAAGTGTGAAGTTACGCAGCCGTGTGTCTGGCAAGGAATTGTATTCCTAAGGAATTGTATTCCATATTATTCCTATGTCTGTCTGTATGAACGCGCTGAACTCTGCATATATACAAGCTAACGGAACCAAACTTATCATACAGATTCCTGAATATCATGAACACATAAAGTATTTTTTTAAATTCAGATTTGATTCTCTTCTAATATATTTCTGAACTAACCCCAAAGTGAAGTGTGAAGTTACGCAGCCGTGTGTCTGGCAAGGAATTATATTCCTAAGGAATTGTATTCCATATTTTTCCTATGTTAATGATTTGATTTTTCGTTCCCCCTTCGCTTGACAAACTTATCGAACCGCACTCGATCTGAGTGAGCACTCATAATGATATTTTGTCGTCGTGTCGCCGGCCTGTTGCACAGTGCGCAGTGGCAGCGCAGTGTGGCAGGCGCCCCGTCTCGTTGCATAATTTTCTGGCGTCAGTTCGGCCTCCATGTCGCCTGTTCACACGTCGCGCTGGTGCAGTTACTCAAAACTATCTCAGCTGCAAAATAAATTGCCAAAATTAATCTATGAATGAGCTGACGGCCCTCTCTCTCTCTCTCTATCCATCCCACTGCCTTTGCTCGCTCCCTCGCTCTCTCCCTTCCTCTCTCTCGCTCTCACTCACTCGTCAATGACTTAATAAACTAATAAATTAAATAAATTTTGCGCACTTTAATGCCGTTCACATGTAATTTTCTGTGGCGCCGCCACTCAATGCGGCTGCGACTCTGTTGAAACGCTGCCAAAAACTTGAAATTTAAATTGAATTCGCAAACGATGCAGTGCGTCGGCTACGGCTACGGCGACGACAGCGACATCGACATCGACATCGACATCGCCATCGCCCTTTCGTCTTCTTGCCCTGGCAATGGGCAACAGGTGTTGCCCCTGTCTGCTACACAGCCCCTCCTGCTCTTCTCCGCCAGTTGCTGTGCAAGTGTCGTTGTTGCACGTTCCATCCGTTGGGTTGGGTTGGGTCTCTTCACCGACGCTTGCCAAAATCACGGCAGCCCCAAGACCACCCAAAGTGTGTCAATGTTGGCATCCATGGTAGCTCTTTATCGCAAACAGATCCGGCGATCAGCCACAGTCAGCCAAAGAGAATCATCGAGTTTACGATATTTCTAGTTTCTCCAAATGGGATCGCCCGTCTGCGCCTCTCCTCTCCCTCTGCTCTCTTGTGCGTCTCTTTTATTGTTTTATTGTTATGGGGATGCCGTAACAAGGTTATTTAATTTCCACAGCGAGGCTTGGCTCCCTCCTCCTCTCTGAGCTCACTGCACACAAATTGCCTTAATTAATTAATATCATAAATACGCGACGGCGCTTAATTGCCAAATGGGAAAGGCTGAAGGAAACAGTAGAAAGGGGGAGCGAATGGGATTGGGGATAGTAAGAGGCAGAAGGAGGAGACAAGCAAATCTCTGATGGCAATCGCTAATTAGTCAGGAAATGACCTCGGCTGACCGATCAGTGGCAATTGCAGTGAGTCGCAGTCTCGGTCACAGTCTCAGCACAGCTGACTGACCCTAATCGACAGGAAGCTGACTCAATCTGAGTGCTGCGACAAGCCAGGGACAGTTGCCACTGCCGCTGCTGGTGCTGCCAGATTTTGCTGCACTTCAGTTGCAATCAATATTCATAAATCTGTGTGGCAAAAGGTTCACCAATTAATAACGTGACCCGTTTTGTACACTCGAGTGTGACTGAGTGTGTGTTTGTGTGTGCAGTCAAATCAAGCTGGGTGATCGTTGGCTTCCAAGGAAAAATCACACACAATGCCAGGCGAGCTTGACACCACAGCAACAGCAGCAGCAGCAGCACCAGCAACTACAATGACAACAACAACAAAAACTTGCAACTGGCAGCAGCAACACGAAGTGAGAGCCAAGAAAACTGCAAGAAAATTAAGGCGACAATCGCTGCTGGGGCAACCTTTGTGCCTTGTGTATACAGCGGAAATCGCTGACATGGACCACACCACAGCAGCAACAGCAGCAACAGCAGCAGCAACAGCAACAACACAACGACAACGACAGCCAGCCAAGTGAGGCTTGCCTAATGTTTAATTAAGGTGATTGCTGTGCGGTCACTTGGACGGTGTTGTTGCTGCTGCTATGGTGTTGTTGCTGCACAACAACAGCAACTGTTGCTCACGACGATCACCAAATTGGTTTGTAAGGATCTAAGCGTGCTTCTCGCGCCATGTCAAACACTTGGGCCAAAAAGGACATTTTGCCCAGGCAGCGACACCTTCCCCTTCCCCTTCCCCCAGGGACCCGATCCGCACTGATTGCAAGGCGTGGCTCAGCCTTTAATGAAGATTAATTGCAATCAGTGCGCCAGTTGAGCGGCGATTAATTGCACCGAGTCGAGCCCAGCCGAACCGAGACGAGTCTGGCAAATGGAAATGAGCTAAGGAAACTGCAGCCGGCCGCAGACTTCCTGCTAGACCGACTGAGAACCGACTGAGCCGGTTGCCGCTGGCCGTGGCACTGTGGCACAGTCGTCTGGTTCACAAGTTCACGAGACCCCACGAGACGATGACGGCAACTTAATTGCCATTTACATGGCAAATGCTGAATGGCATTTGCTGCCGGGCCGGGCCGGAACGGGGCACTTGCCTCTTTGTTGGTGGCACAAAGCATCTGATGAATCGCCGTTGCCAGCTTGCCACGTTATTGGCAAGCCAAGATTTGTCTCAGTTCATCAATGGTCATTACAATCCTTCATCCGCCCCACCACACTCTCTTTGCGCCACTGTTCGCGGGATTATTAACATAATTTGTATGGGTCAAAGAAGTGTGCCGTGGATGGATGGCTGATCGAGTTTATTTCACCATTACTCGAATATAAATGTATTTCAACTTTTGACTGCTATACCCTGGACTAGTTTGCACTGAGGTGTTTATTGGTGCCGAGTCAATGGAAATGACTGTGCTGAGCTTAGACATACAGATATGCAGATACCAAGAAATACATGTTACCTTGAGCATACCCTTGTTTCGTCTGACTTACAATTGTACTGATTCTTCCTAGATGAACTATGTATTAGCATCGTTTGGCATAATGTGGAGACAAGCAATATGTTTTTATACCCTTCGACCATTGAAAATGGACAAAAAAGGGACTTTGTGCAAATGTATGTAACAGGCATAAGGAGACGTGAAGGACTCCATAAAATATATATATTCATGTTCAGGATCACTAGACGGATGTCCGGATGTCCGGATGACCAGATGAACACACAGATCTCAGCTATTATAAGAGCTAGAGACACCATTTGGCATGAAGGTTTCTGTGTACCAGGCGCAGATCAAGTTTATTTCAAATGTTGGGTGCCACGCCCACCGCCCCCGCAAATCAATAATTTAATTTTTAACTCAATTTATAAGCAGTGTATAAAAGCTACAACTTTCTGACTTTAACATATACTTAGCTGAATGAATTATCTACGTATTCTCCAAATAGCAATCCGATCGGACTATAATCGCAGAAATTATTTAAGAAAGTACGAGCATAAACCAAATGCTTCTGTCAGCTAACAAGAGAGGCGGGCGAACGCAAAGCGAGCGCCATCTGTCGAGAATAATTGTAAAGCATGTGCATATGCATATGTGTATGAATTTAACAAATTAAACTACACGGGAACATAGGTCGCAGGGTACCCCACTGTCGCGTGCTGCGCGACTGTTGCTTTTCTTACTGGTTTTGGTTGACTTTGCTTAAAATGGTCAGGTTTGGTTGCAGTACCTTGTAAAGTAGGAAATGATTTGTCTTGTGCCATGCAAAAATAGGGTATCTACTAGTCCCTTCACACTGATCTTGCGGTTTTCTTTTTGCATTGTCACCTGTTCGCATAAGACATGGAACTGGCGCCAGCCTCGAAGCCAGACACTGTCCACTGTCCAGCGTCCGCCGTCTGCGACTGGCCCAATCGAATTAAAATCAAATGTGAATTATACGAAAACCGCAAGACGTGGGCAGCTTTTTTGGTTTTCAGATTTCTGTGTGCGGAGTTCGCTGTTTGGTTTTGGTTTACTGCGGCTCGCTGTTTGCATTTAACTTAAGTTATGTTATAATTTGTGTATATCTCTTTAACGACTCTCGAAGTGAACGCCAGCCTGGCATCATGAGTCTAAAAATAGAGTCATAGCTCAGGTGCCCCCGAGTTAAACTTACAAATCTGATATGAGTGCACCTACTCGCTGCTCTCTTCTCTCTGCTCTGTCTCAGTGTGGGTGTCGTTAGAAATACTAAAATAATGTAATGCTCGGCCCGAATGCAGTTCTTAAGTGCTTCCAAGTTGTGCTTATGACAAACCGAAATCGGAATTAGCTGTATGCAACGTTGCCATTGCCCATGGCGCCTCCTTGCCAGACTCAGTTATGTAACAATCTAGTATGCCGAGATTTTACTTTATTGTTTCTCTCATATGGTACATGTATCCCGAAACTGTAAGCAGTCAGTAGAGTTTCAGTACATTGATTCAGCGACTACAAAAAATCAGAAATCAAATTTAAATCGCCTTTACAAACAAAAACAAACGGAATTCTAATGCGTGTCATTCTGTTCGTGCTGTATACTATGGAGACGATACTGAATCTGTGGGCTCTAGGTTTCCATGTCGGCACCTACATATCACTAAACAACTACAGCGACCTACCGGAGGAAGAGTACCAGCAGTACTTATTCTCGATTATCTTCCAGTTTATCACTGTGCTCACCATGTTCTCCAGCATTGGCCTCTGCACCGGAAATTTTCCGAGCTTTTGGCTCGAAGTGCTGCGTACTTCAGCGGCTTTCATGTGCAATATATTTCTGTCCATTGCCACCATGTACGATACGGAGATCAGCGGTGTCAACACCTTCGTGGTGTTGCAGCAAGAAGTGCATCCGTTTCTAAAATTCATGAAGGGCCAGTCGATTTGTTCCCTGCTTACTGGATCCTTGAACTTACTACACTGCATCCTGATTGTTGATTTAATGATGAGCTTCAACGACATGGATACTTCTAGCAATGACGATGCTGAAACATTTCTCCGTCCACCGGTTAAGATTTATTTTCTAGGTGCATGGGTGACTAAGCGGCTTGATAAATACGATTGGTACAGGGTCAGCACAGAAAGACGTCGCATCTCCATTTAGCTTGAAGGCTTCGCAAAAAAAACGGATAAGACTGCAAAATTAAAACCAACAAACTAGCGGAAAATAAGTAACTTCGATGGGAGTTTTCTAATATTAAGGACTTGACATTGCAAATTTGAGAGAATCTTGGACATGGTTTAATAATAAGGAATTGTCGATTTACATTACAATTTGTGGCAGTTGCTGAGATAAAATAGTTTATACAGATATCCAGACTGACGGTGTTATAAATGAGAATCTTATTTTCTTTGAGATAATGTTAAAAAATGCAAATATTGCATAAATAAAGAACACGATAATTTGTTGGAATATCTTCATTGATTTTCATAAAAGCTCAATCTAATCCGCAGTTATCGAGAGCCAGTCCCGATAACTGGCTGAGCTGAATTCATTCATGAGCTACGGGTTCATTCATGAGTTTCTAGTTTAAGGTAAGCCACACGAACACCTACTACCACGAGCAGCAAAAACAGAAACAACAACATGAACAACCCAACAGCAGCAGCAACTCCAACTGACAACTGGCAACTGCACATTATTTATAACATTTTGGGGTCACATGTTGGCGTGTGTTGCAAATTAAATTTGCAAATTATAGGCTGTCGCAGCGGGTTTCCGGTACACCGACAACAACAACAACAACAGCGTATATTACACTCACACAAATACAGTGATGCTTCAGATGTGTGGCAGCATAAACAAACTGCAGGGCTTAGCTGAGCTGAAGATTGAGCTTGAGCTTGAGCCACAGCTCGAGCGCCAGTTTCAGCTGCACTTCATCACGCTCCTCAACCACCTGACAAGCTCAATGGAAACTCATACAGTGTGCCAAAGTGCGCCGCCCCTTGCCTTGCCCCTTGCCCCTATCCCAAGTAGAGCAGGAGTGCAAGAGAGCAGACTAGAAATGGCACAATCAACAGAAAATGGTCTCGTGCATATTTGAACTGTCATGCCCCTGTGAGTCGCAACGTGGCCTCGCAGTCGGCGGAGCCACAAACAATCGTCTGACATTTGAGATTTGAGGCAAAATGTCAGTCCGACAGTGGCTGCTTCACTGTAAAGCGCTCGACTCGCCACCAACCTCCATCGTGGGCCGACTCTTCTCAGTCTCAGTCCCCCAGAGATGCTTTACAAATATGACACCAAAATGGGTTGACGCTAGTTGAAGAATACCAAAACGAATGTCTAATACCCTGGCCCAAAATCATGTATAGGATATATAAATATAAATACTACGCTCAATTTTATCAGATATTTGAAGAGACAACAAGTGTACATAGACGATTGACTTTTATTTAAAAATGAAGCTTTAACAAATTGAATCAGATGGCAATTATTTTCTCAAGTTAGGGAATTTTGATTGATTCTACATGTTCATTATTTTTCTATTTAAATATTATTCCAATTGACACCATATAGAGAATGTTATATTAGACTTCAATTTTGGAAAGCTTATATATAATATTACAAGATTTACAAAAGACAGAAATTCCCGGTATTTAAAAGTATTTACACTTTGAAACACAAAGTTTATACTCGCAGATATATAAGGGATGTTCATATGATCTGTGAAAACAGAATGTACAACTTGTACACATCTAGATTATTCTCAGATTAATTTTCGAAGCATATGTTAGCAGGGAGGTATTCTAAATTTAAACACAATTTTTGTAATGAAAACGAAAAAAAAGGTTACCTTCTGCATGTCGAAGGTTCTATACCCTTGATGGTTCTTAATGCCGCCGATAGTTCTTTTACTAGTGATATACAATGGTGCAGAAAATTATGTCTGATAAGTTATTTCTAAAATCAGAACTGGTTTTCATACATAAACCTTCATTTCGGCCGATTGTTCCTATGACAGCTATATGTTATAGTAGTCCGATTTTGATTAAATTTTATATGCATATTATGTCTAAAAAAACGGCCGTTGAATTAATTTGGTTGTCCGACAGTTTGTACTGCAGCTATACGATAAATCGGTTCGATCCGACGCATTCCGACTAATATTCAGCGTGCAGCAATAAGAAGCATGTGTACCAAGTTTTATCAAGATAGCTTTATAACTAGTTCAGAATATATATACTTTATATGGTGAGAGATGTCCGCTAAGGTGCGTTGCCAAAATTAATTTACCCTCTGCAACGGTATAAAAATGGTTAAGTGAAAGGAATCTCAGTACTTTAGTGCACTATTTTCACTGCATATGATACAAATGTTGAGACTCTTCATTTTACCAAAGCTATGCAAGTTAAAGAAAAGATTATCAGTTTTCAAGGTTATTCTAACATAAAGAGCCAAATCCACTTTATGATAGAACACACTTAAATGTTCATCAAAGACAAAGCCATTATTGCATCTTGAGCTTCAATCTAATTCGCTGCTCCTTTGTCCAACAAACTTGATAACTTCGCTTCGAGGACTTCTCTAGGCAGTGGCAAGTGGCAAGTGGCAACTCCAAACGGGCCATAAACAACGCAGATCACAAGATTTCCAGCTAAATTTGGTAGTCAAATAATTTACATTCAACTTTTTAGTTGCTTCTCTTTCTGTCGCTGTTGATTGTGCTCTTGCTGCTGCTGTTGTTGCTGCTGATGTTGCTATTATGAGGTTGTTGTTGCGTGATTTGAAGTTTCTTGTTATTGTTTTCTCTCATTTTCCAGCCAGTCTCGGCCTGGTGGGCGAATCGCGCGCGCGCTACCCACTCGCAGCTTTTGTTGCTGTTGCCTTTTTTAGAGCCGCTTTGGACGAGCCGCCGCTTCAATTTGATTGGTGGTCAATGCTGGTAGCTGTGTTTCAAGTGCGTTTGCCCCCACTCTCTCCCCTACTCTCCCTCCCCCCTTAGTTGCTTCATGCCGCAAGCCACTTGACACATTTCAGTGAAGCAGCGCAGTAGCAGCGGCGGCGGCAGCGCACGAACCAATTCAAAAATAGCTCTCACATATTACGCGCATATTTTCTAATGAGCTCATGCGCGCCACAGATCGCCATGGTTCGAAGCGATTCGTCTCGTTCATAATGAACGCCCTACGCTTTGCCTCCTCCTTCTCCTTCTCCTTCTCTTTCTCCACCCCCTTCTCTCGTTCTTATCCACAGCACTGATCCGCCCATATCACAGCGCCTGTGATTGACTTATTTTAGATTTGTTCGACGCTCCTCCGGTTGGGTGCGTTATGGAGCACAGACACTGTCGGGTGCCAAGTTTTTGGGGTCTCAAGTATCGTTAGCACAAAGCCAGAGGCTGTCTTCACGCACTTGGCCGCTGTCAATGCTGAAAGACATCGCGATTTGCGAGGGAAACAACAAAAGGCTCGCTAATTAGCTTGCTGCTAATGCGATAAGTGCTCTTGATGTGTACACTACCTCACAGCTGGCAAAGTATCTTTATATAACATACTATACTGTGTATTTGTGGATATTCATTGTAGGTTTGCGCAGGAGCTGCATTAAACAAGAGATCCCTCAGCAATGTAACTTAATCATATTAAAATTGGATAAGGAAATAATAATTTAAAATATATTTAATCTAACAAATATGTTTAAAGTTTTGTTTCACATTTCTCTACTGACTGCAGACGTAAATTTGCTATCCTCAATGTTGCCCAATCGCCACCTTCTCGATGTGTGCAGAAACCTTCATAAAGGCAGATGGAAGCCAAACTTATAAGCAGGCTAGCTGATAGACACATATAATAAACTGGTCTAAATCGAGTCAGCTTTTAATGGTCTTTTACCTCTTTCTGTTATAATGAATATCCATTATTATACCAATTTACTAAGAGACCCTTATAGGGTTGCTTTTCGATGCTGGAAGTTATCTTTAGTTAATGAAATATAGTTTGTCGTTCTATGACATAGTCTGTTTATAGTATGTTTGTTTTCCACCATTTCAAATGCCTTCGGATAGTTTTTGGCGCAATCAAAGCTCATTTATTAAACGGTTAGGACTAAAATGTCACAGTCGGCAGTCCATTAGCAGACACACACTCACTCAAACATGGCCAACACACACATTGCCCTCCGTTTATCCGAATTTACTTTGTAATGCACATCCTCTACACGGGATACACATGTGTGTGTGTGTGCGTGTGTGCGAGGAGCAACAAGAAAACTGCAATCAGGCCATCAAATCACAACAGCTTCAACTGCGACTCCAAATCCAAGTCGTACTCCCAGCCAGACGACGACGACGACAGCAGCCAACAAAGCCAACAAAACAGCACACAAAGCTACTTATTTTGGCAGCAGCCCCCGCAAAAAAAAACTAATATAAAATAAATAACAAGAAGGCGCAGCACAATTGGCCGCATTGAACTGTGAATACCCTGCCAAGGTAGTGAATGAAAAATTAGTAATAAGAGTAAAACGAAATACTACAAATATAGGAAAAGGTGTTAACAAACCTTTTATAGTATTAATATACCTAATTATAACGTTGCTTTTGCGACCCTGAGTTTTTATTTTCAAGCAGCTCGAGCCAACTGCAATCATGATGATTATATTTATTTATTATTTATTTTGTTATCTCATTAATTAAAAAAAATCAAATTCTGGTCCAAATCAGTAGTGAAGGTTTTAATTTGTTATCAACTTTTTAATGATACAATAATTGAATAGTCTAAAAATGTATAAATCTTCTAAAATATTTGTGTTAATTAATGATTTTATATCTCAAGGCAAAGTCTACTTTTAATAAAAAGGATAGTTTTGCTTTTTTTTTTGTTTTAATTTTCCACAAATTTCATCAATTAATGACAAGGTTGTGACTCTATAAGAGTATTTACACTTCTTGTAGAAACAAAACATATCATTATCTCATGTACGCTGTTGATGCATTTAATATATCGTATGATTTGCATTTTATTTGCCAGTAAGATGATATTCCACAGTGCGTTACAAGGTTCATGACTTGCCAGCAATACTCAACTCTCAACGTAGTGTGCAATAAAAAGCCAGACCCAAAAACTGCGCCAGTTGCGCGTCGACCGAGAGTTTTTCTAAGCCGACACGCGTTGACTTTGGCTACATGACTGTTGTCCCTGCCCCACTTGCCCCTCTTTACTGCAACTGCTGTTGCTTGTGCTTCTGCTGGTGCTGCTGCTGCTGGAAGCTGCTCTGACTTCCTCGAACCTCTCGCTCGCACTCGCAGTCACACTCGCACAGCGACATTGCATTTGAACAGTGGAACAAATTTGCAGCTGATTTATGTAAATCGCCAGCGAGTTTGGGTCTCCAATCAGCGTGCGGCTGGGTCGGCTACTCCTGCGGCTGCCGAGCTGCTGAGCTGCTGCTCCTCTGCCAGCTCGGGCGTTGTGTATTGTGCCGTTATTTGGCCCAGGCTGCAAAAGTGCAATTCATTCAGCTGCTCGAAAAACTTTTCGTTATGAATGAAGCTGCCCACGCGCAGTGCGCCGAAAAAGTAAAAATCAAACAAGACAAACCCGAAACCGACGCTGCAGTCTCTGTCGACGTCAACAGCGGATGTTGTTATTGTAGTTGTTGTTGTCGTGCTGCGCCTCATTCATTAAACGTTTTCGATATTTTTTATGAGCGCGTTGGGTGGGGGGTGCGGTGGAAGTGCGGGCGCAGGCGCAGTTGAACTGCAATTTTGTCGCTTTTCATGCCAAAAATCGATCAACGCCGCCGACGACGACGCCGACGTTGACGTTGTCGCTGCGTCGTGACAAGCGAGCGTGGCTCAAGCCGGCCGAGGCACATGGCCGAGTTATGGCTTACTGCTGTTGGCCAATATTCAAATGCAATTTATGTCATCGTCGTCGCTTTTATGCACACATGACGTCAGCCTGGCCATGATTGTGGTTTCTCGTTCTCGTTGCCAGTTGTTGCTGATACTCTTGTTGTGTTGTTGTTGTAGTTTTTGTTGCTGTTGTTGGTGTTGGTGTTGCTGTTGTTGCTGCTGTCGCTCTAGCACCCATAAAGTTGCAATGCCCGCCAGCTGAGTGTGAGAATTCCGTTTTTTGCCAAAGCGAACGAAGTAAGGATAGCCGCAGTCAAGCCCACTCGACTGCAAGATACCCTTTGCCCTATTTTGCATAGCATTACAGACTACTTTTCACATTTACTTACATATATGCCGACCCCTGTAGCTGAGTCGTTTGACTATTATACAGGGGTTCCGGGTTCGAATCCCGAGGGAGGGCATGGTATTTAAAAAATACAGATTGAACATAAAAACAAAATAGATAACACTAACTATACTAGTAGTAGTTAGTTAGCCGGCGCGCCTAAAATGGGCAGAATAAATAGATAAAAAGGACACAAAGGGGATATTGGATTTACCTCGTATGACTTAATAAAAAAATAAAGATAAAAAAAAATATATTTAAAAAATAAATAAAAATAAAAACTTACATAGACATAGAACAGACAGACAAGAACTAAAGTATTGGAACATGAAACGCTGAGGAGTCTTATAAGAAATTGTTTCTTAAATAACCTTTGTATTTCTAGTCCAATTAAATTGAAATTTAGACTTATATATATAAATATAGACTTATATATATAAATACAGTATATATATATATATACATATATATATATACTGGATATATATAAATACAACATTTTGGTGGGGGTCAGCGTGCCCTCCAACATTTGTTTTTTACTTATGTGCATATAATAAAGAATAACTTATAACCGATAATATCAAATGAAGTAAGATTATGATCAAGTACTCGTATATTTGTATGTTGTGAAATCTGCCACGCCTCCTTCATTTGCAAAAGTATTGTATACCCAGCCAATTCTCCAAGCGGAACTACCTTTTAAAGTGTAGAGTACACCATAATTAAGCACGCATTCAAGTTTATGAGTTTGTTTTGAGTGTGTGTAGGTAGTTCTTGATTTGAAAGTTACAGGTAGACATATAGTTAGGAATAGAGAAAGTTCTAATCAAAATCATTATTATTGCCTTGGGAACTAACAATTGTTGCTCTCTAGAGAGTAAACTGAAATGTTGCATGTTGAAAATGTACAACAATGTCTCGAATAAGTTGTCGAGATATTATTTCCAAGAATACAAACAAAGTCTCAATGGTGTCATAAAATTGCAGGTTCGATTGGGTTCCAAACTGTGTGAAACTAATAAATAAGCGAAGAAAATTTCATTGGTATTTTATTCTAATCTTTGCCTCTGATTCCTCGTTGTCTCGAGCGGAAACAGTATTCAAGCGAACTAAACTTAACGACTTGAAAATATTAGAACACTTTGTATAGGGAACAATGCCAACCGTTGACAATCTTTGAAATACGACACCATTCGCCACAGAAAGAGCGTAGATGCCTGCTGATTGCACCGCTCCCCTCCCCCCTCTCTATAGTATAGGAAAAGCGAAGTCATTCATGTCGAGAGAGATTTGGAAATGTTTTCATTGAATGCACGAAACGATGTCGAAGCATTTGACAGTTCATTTGTTGGCATTCAAGAGAGTTGGGCTTTACGGGTTTTCCGGTCTTCCGCGACATTATGATGATCATGCTAATGCGGTTCCGGTGTGCGTGGCTAATGGAGACGATCGTCTGTCCACCAGTCCGCCTGTCCCACTGATCGAGTGATGAGCATCGCATCTTAGCCCTGGCCATCAATTTGCATTTGCTGCCCACGTCTCGCCTTGCCTCGCCACGGCTCGTGCCCTTTTGGCACCTGGGCTTGGGCCGTGTTTCATTCATGATTTCATCACGTTGCGACGTGGGCGCATCACCGTCTCCATCCTCAAGTCCCTTTACTATTTCATTCATAAAAAAACAAACCAAGTTCGACTCGTAACCCAACACCGAGCGTTGATTTTATTAGGTTAAGCTGCGGGTGCCGCAACTCAGCTCGACTCGCCTCAATTCGACCCCACCCAATGCGACGGGAGACTTGCAACATTTGGTTGCATCTTCCGTTGTGCGTTGTGCACTGTGTGCATCGCTTAATTTTAGCAACATTTAACCCACTTCTTGTTTTGCTAATGAAGTGTCA
The DNA here is from genome assembly GCA_018903715.1 of Zaprionus davidi. Taxonomy (NCBI): domain Eukaryota; kingdom Metazoa; phylum Arthropoda; class Insecta; order Diptera; family Drosophilidae; genus Zaprionus; species Zaprionus davidi. The sequence continues at coordinate 9,677,336 of JAEIGL010000003.1, forward strand.
ACAACAAATTGAATGTCTAACATTTGTTGCATGTCGCCAGCAACAGCAGCAGCAACAACAACAAGAACAACAACAACTGCAGCCACAACATGTGTCCGCGTCTTTGTTTAATGCTTTAAATAAATAAATGCGAATGCAAATGTGAAATGTAAAATGTAAAATGCAAAGTCAACAAGAAAACTTGACCAGCAAAGCAATAAAAAAGAGTCGCACTTGGAATGCTCTGTAAAAAGCGAAAGGAAACACATATAAACAGGTGTCTCTGTTTGTCTGCCTTGAATATAGAGTACTGAGGGAGAGTCCGACTAATCGTCTTTTAACAACAATGCGTCTTTTTAAAAACTTCTGTTGTGCATAGAATACTTTGCAATTAAGTCCGATCTCTGTGTGTTTGTATTTCCTATTCATGAATATTAAATATTTTAAATGTACTTCTGTACTTCCCCAATTGGTAGGGTATAACTTAATATAATTTATGTCAATACGTAGCCGACACGTAGGCCCCTGGGCCAGGGCGCACAGTTCCACTCATTGATGGCGGCGGCTCAGTTGTTGTCGCTGTTGCAATCGCCGAACATCGCTTGCCAAGTGTGTCGCCGTTGCAGTTGCAGTCGCCGTTGCAGTTGGCGTCGGCGTTGCAGTCGCGCAGTCAGCGGCGACGTCAACGTCACAACAAAGTTGAAAGCCAGCGATCAATTTGCATACAACGGTCGCCGTTTTGTGAATGAAAATTTTGTTTTTGGCCAAGTGGTCAGACGACAACAACAGCAACAGCAGCAGCAGTAACAACAACAACAGCAGCAACAACTGGCACAACAACAACAGCAAATTAAAGCGGCAACTTGCAATAAATTGTTGAATTTTATTATGCTGCAGTCGCAGATACAGGGTGCTGCTGCTGCTGCTGCTACAGCCTACGCACTGACCGCAGCCCACACGCCAAGCATGTATCCGCGAGATACGCGACCGTCTGCGACTGTGTCGACTGTGTCGTGCGCCATGTTGCGGCTAATTCGATTCTGCATTGCCAAACGCTTTGCCAGAGTCGAAGCTGCCGATTGCCTTTGGCTACGCCAACACACACCAGCAGCAGCAGCAACAACAACAACAAAAGCAGCAGCAGCAGCAGATGGATAGATACAAAGATACATAGATACAGATACTACGGCTAAGTGGAAGCTGACTGTGTTTTCATTGATGCTTTTTGGCAGTTTGCTTTGCGTTTGCGTTGCCTTGATTCATTCATGTGTTGTACCCCTTCTTGTTTCGCTTGTCTCCCATTTATCCACTTACTTCTCCATATTAATTGCCGCCGTCAATGCGATAATAAATTATTACAGCAACCATCAAGCTGTGACTCGTCGGGTGGGCGTAATGCGGGGGAGGGGATGAAGTTAGGCTCAGTCGGTCTATTCACTTGCCAATCCCCAGGGCAGCGCCTCACTGAGCTTTCATGGCTTGTTGTTGTTGTTGACTGTTACTCACTAGAGCATTCAAATATCTGGACGAGGAGGAGGCAACAGCAGCGCCAGAAAGTGTGTTGATAAAGCCATCTCCCTATACCCGTCAGATCGACCAAGATTGCTGGCAACATGTCCAATAATTGCAGGCAGATTAAGTTTCCCCACCTTATAGTGATAAATCAAAGCATTCCCTTACATATTTTTTTAAAATTTAAAATTTATTTTTTTAATTTTTTTAACATTTTACTGTTTAACGTAAATTTTAACTTTAATTTTACATATATATTCCTTTGGTTTTTTAACTTTTAATTCATATTTAATTTTAATATAAAATAATGTAATATTAATTTTTATATCTAATTTTTTATATTTTTCTTACCTACAGTCGACTGTTCTTAGTTGATTTTAAATAATAATAATAAATAAATAAATAAATAAATATTCCATAATATTTATATAGTTTGGATGAAGGTGAACACTTCAGAACTTCAGAATGAGTATTTCAATCCATGTACACATTCATTTATTTGGAACATATCGAGAGACTTTCTAATTTGCCAGCGCCAACTGTTTAATGCGACACAATGTTGCACGGATTATGAAATGCTGGCAAACGGTTCAGCTCATCACACACACCCAAACACACACACAAATACTGTGAGTAGTTTATGGTCGCGACAGCGCGAAGTGCAGCCAAAAATGATGACAGCCCGAATGAGAATTTATATGGGAAGCCATAAAGAAGGCGACGCATAAATAACCAGACGCACTGGGGCATGCAACCTGAAGAGATTCTCCGCAGCCCCTCGCTCTCTCTCGCTCTCTCTCTCTTTCTCTGTTGCACGCGCAACCAATTAAATTAAAAGCAATCGATGTTCTGCTGCGGGCGGGAATCGAGTGGGGGGTGGAGGGGGCTCGTGATGTGTGTGAATTTTGTGTACACTTTGCAAGTGCGAACTGTTCCCACACCCACCAGCAGCAGCCAAGTGATCGCGAGCAATCGAGCTAACTGTGCAACCCACTAGCCAATTGGCTAAGCCAATTTGGTAACCGCGTCGTCGCGTGGCGACTAAACGGACGCCTCCAGTCACAAGTCCACACAGTCTAGCGATCTCTCGCGATCTGCTTTTGGAGCAGTCGCGATCAGTTGAGTGACCCCCACCCGGCAAATTGCCGTGTGTAGGACTCGAAAGCGACGCGATGCGATGCGACGCAACTCGAGGCGGCACGCGACCAGCGCGCGTCACCTCCGTCATCTCCGACGCCCCCAACAACAGCTGGCAAAGCCTTCCCGCCCCGCCTCCACTCTGTAGAATTCTGCGTGCTCTCTTGGCATCGACAAGTGTAGGGGACGCTGTTGTTGACGTCGCGTCTGGTCGCGTCTGGTTGCTGATATTGCGGGGGTTGTTTGTTTGTTGTGCTTGCGGTTTGTTTGTTTGCTTTTCTTATATGCCCACACACACACACACACATGCCGGCACAGAGTGTCCACCCACCTGCAAAGCCAAAATGTCGGTCAGCTGTTTTGGTTCTTCAAGTTCAAGGGCAACTCGAACCTTCGAGGATTCTGCCTCCTGCTCTGTCCCTGCCCCTGTCCCTGACTCTTACACTCTCCCTCTCTCTCTTTCTCTCATTCTCCCCCTCTCTTTCTCTTTGTGTTCTCTGTCTTTAGTTCTGCTTGGGCGTTGTTGGCACGCGCTGACTTGGCCCACGTCTGGTATGTGCCACGCCCCCTCTTACTTGCACTTTTGCTGCGTGTCATTTGTCGCCCAGCGCCAACTTTGGACGTGGTCGTCGCCTGGTCGTGTGCCGACACGCTGCGCCAGCTCAAATAAATCAACAACATGTTGCACGTTGCACGTTGCAACTCGCCTATCGCATCCGGTTCGCCCAGGCGCGGTCGATTCTGTTTTATATTTGCATTATATATATATATAAATATATATGAATGTGTATATAGTTTTGGGCTCCGACTCAATCAAGCCATTTTACAGGCCATTTTTATGTGGTGCAAATCGACGGCGACGGCGACGGCGATGGCGCATTGTTGTTGTCGTTGTTGCCTCATGTCAGAAGAGGCTGCGTCCGAGCCGGGCCAACATGGCAGTCAACAAATTTACGACATAATAATTTACATTTATCTGCTGCAACGAGGCAGCCACATTGCAACTGCAACAACAACAACAAACTGGATCTTAATATTTGTGCGTGCATTTGGTTTCCTCGACCCTCAAGTCGAAGTGCGTTTCCACTGTAAGTGGACAGTTGTGGGCTTAGAATATACTAAGAAAATACTACAAAATAAATAAAACACCTTCTAAATATACTAAGAAAATACTACAATAAAATAAAACACCTTCTAAATATACTAAGAAAATACTATAAAATAAATAAAACCCCTTCTAAATATATGTGTAAAATAAAATGAAGTAACGAAAAACTGTTGTGCAAGCAAAGTGATTAAAATAGTTTCATACAATTTCAAAAATTATTAGAATTTTATTTTATCTCAGTAGAAACGTTATAAAAATACAAAATATACCAAAAGCAAAAACTGTGAAAATTAAATATTACAAGCCCAACTATTCAATAAAGCCAGAGGGAATAAGCAGACAAATAATCTCAAGATGTAAAAACATTTATTTAAGTATTAAAAGTTGGGACAACTAAGCCGATTTCATATAGTAAACTAAGTATTCAAACACAATTTAAAGTATAAATTAGAATTTCTGATCCTGCACAAAGCTGTTGGCTCAGCCATAACCACTCGCCATGGAGAAGGGCATCGCAAACAGTCAGCGCCATGTTGTTTAATAAGTTACCTTCTGCGCGATATGTCGACGTCAGTGAGAGACGCCGGCGCAGACGTCGCCTCTTTATCAGTTTATTACTTGGAAAACTTTTCATTTTAATATCATTTCGCATTTGCGCAATGCAATCGTTGTTGTTGTTGTTGCTGCTGCAGTTGAGCGACTTTTAATTTCGAACGCCTTCGTGGCAAGACGCGAACAAATCGGGTTGGTTGCCTGCCTGCTTGACTGACTGCCGCATTGATAAATGGGCACCGGTTTTGGGGAGCTGCAACGAGCTGGCTACGCTCCAAGCGAACACCTTCGTTCTGCTTCTCTGGCTGACGAGTGGAGCGGGAGAAGGAGGCAACTAAGCTTAGCTGGGCTGGGGAAAATATTCTGAAACTTTCCCTCTCCATCTCTTTCTCACTCTCTCTTCCTCACTCTCTCTCTTGGCGAAAATCGATGGAGCTAAAAATTGCAGGTTCCAGCCCCAACGCGTCACTGCGCGTAAAGCTGCCCGGTCAATTTTATGAATGAATGCGAAAAGCATAGCATACTTAAAAGCGCGCCTGCGTTGCCCAACCCCCCTGGGAATCCTTCCCATACTGTGTGTGAGTGTGTGTGTGTGTGGCGTGTGTATTTGAGTTGTGACGAAAGCGGCGTGTCCTTGACTCTAACAACAGGTGGATTTCTGCCAGCTGAGGGAATTTGTTTCCCTTCATCCCCCTGAGCCTCCCTCCTTCCATTCATCCATTGTGAGTGCTCTCTGACGCATTGAAAGCCGACAGTGAGTGCGGCCCATAAATTTTCATTAGTTCGTGCAGTGCGCCCAGTGTGTGACTAAAAATAGACGACACATCCAGGCGACTACGGGCGTCACAAAGCAGCGACAGGCCTCTGGGCGAGTGACACGTGGCACGTGTGTGACCTAACCTCACAAACAAAAAGCCACACAACAAACGAATTGATAAAAGCTTTGGGAATCCAGAAACAATCGCAATCAAGCCAAGACATGTAATATTCTAGTCACTTTATAATTATAGTTCTCCAAGTTGCGACTGTCCCCTTCGATTCTCTTATTATGGCCACATGTCTCACTTAACCGGGAATGTCAAGTGGCAAGTGGCGAATTCATGAAATCCACTTTGGCACTGGCAATTGCCAAACGAAATCACAGTAAATTCACGCGGCTTAAGGAAAACGAAACATAAAAAAAACAAAAAGCAACAAAACAAAAACGGGTCAAGAGACAAAAAGCTTTCGGTACGAGCTATACAAGTATATTATACAATCCAATTCACAATTCACAAAAGCAACATGAACAGTCGAAAACCAAAATCGAGCGATAAATGCAAATCCAAATTTGGTCAAAAGTAGGCACCACAAATTTCGGGGCACATCGTTGTTGTCTTTTGTTGATTTCCCTTTGTTGTTCTTGAGTCTCAAGTCTCGAGTCTTAACCAATTTTGGGCAAACTTTGTGATTTGTGCTTAATTGCGGTTGCGGTTGGGTTCGAGCCCAGCTCCAAAAACGGCAACATTTCTTGCCAGACGCTAAGCAAGTTAATAATTTCGCTGGCCGCTTAATCATCGCAAGCGGGAAACAACAACAATATTCAAGAAGAAGAAAACAACGACGCGTCGTCGACTATTTTTAACCAATTTCGCAATACAAATCCCACGAGATCTCAACTTGAATACTTAGAAATAACGGTAGATCTATTGAGTTCTAAGTACAAGTACACATACCTGACATACAGGTTATATGTATAAGATACATATGTAAATACACACATGTTCATGTGTATAGAAGCATAAAAATATGATCATTAGAAGGTACCAATGCAAAGAAGAGATCGTCGTTCTCATAAAGTATATTCGAATAATTATAAAACATAGTATAGAATATTATATAGTCATTGTATTTAAACCGCCAGTGTTGTTGAAGATACCCTCACGAAACTTTGCATTATGATGCTGTACAGTGGCACTTGTAAACTACTGAAATATCATAAAAATCGGATCACTATATGTACTACAGTCTTAATGAAAACTATTTAAATTTAAATATTTTCAAATTTAAATCTAATGATACTTCTTTGCCGACCCCTGTAGATGAGTCGTCTGAGGAGTTTGACTATTATACAGGGGTTCCGGGTTCGATTCCCAGGGGGGGAGGGGCATGGTTTTTCAAAAAACGGCAAGGTTTTGCCAAAACACCTGTTCCTACTAAACTCATTTTGATAAAGTGTTCGGTACTTCTTAAGAATATTTCTCCACCCTGTGATGTTAAGATACAATATTATGATGTATGGATTCTTCATTTAATAAATTTAATAATTTGTTTTTTTTTTTAAATGATACTTCTCTCCACTCTATTCGTGGCCCTCTACAAATTGTTCTTAAGTCTTTTCAAAATATTATAGATTTATATGCAATGTGAATCTACGCATAGGGTATAAAATGTTCGGTATGGCGAACCTTTCGTGTTCTATCCTTCCTTCAAAGCAGACTTCAGTCCATTCAGGTTTCGTTGCGCCTGATGTGCATTAGAGTTGATTAATTTGGCCGCATTACAAGAGTGTTTTGCTTCGTGTTCAGCATTAATTTGCCGTGTGATTTTCGGGATGAGCGACTGGAAAGGCAAGTGGAATGAGGAAACGCTGGACGAGATGCGAGTTGGCAGGCCGAAAAAGAAAATTCATGTTTTTTTTCGCAGGCCAAAAGCGTAAAGAAAAGCGAGCAAAGCAAACTGAAACTATTTGAAGTTATTTTTGCCACTTGGCCTGACACTCTCGTCTGTGTCATTGTTCCATGTGTGGCACATTGTTGTTGTTGCAAGTGTTGCTGCTGTTGTTGGAGTGTGCCTGTAAAGTGTTCGCCTGTCGCTTTCATTATGCATCGCAAGCAGAGCGAGTAGGCGTATTTTGATTATGATAAACTGGCGAATTATGTTGTCACTTTGCATTTTTCATATAGAATGAAATTATATTTTATAAGCACTGCACTTCCCCCTAGCAACACACCCCACCTCTCGCTGTTCATATTGTGATTGTCGTGTCGTCTCTCGAAAATATTTACATGTCACGGCATTTGAAGGGATTTATGTGTCGCCCCAAAGTTCCCGAATGGCGACTCCCTGTCAGGCAACAGGCGACTTAACATGGTGAAAAATGACACAAACTAGAGAATCGGAGAACTATATTAACCAGTCAGTTGGAGAATTGCTATGCAGCTTAGCCAAAAGGCAATGGAAATATCTCATTCCTGTTGGCAATGCTTGACTAGACTCTACTCTCGCAGAGGCAACTGATAGATCGACTATCAACACTCGAAGATATATTCTTAACACTGTCGAAATCGTGTCCAATCTACCCCCTACTCAGTGAACAGAGTATAATCTTGGGAAAACATAAAAAATGAACTTTCGCGGTGCCATTTGTTTGGCTTAGCAACGTCAAAGATACAAATACACGAAACGAAAACATTCTCTGTGTATCCATGGTCAATTTAATATACTCTCACCGTCGGCATCTATATTTAAATATCGCCCGTCTATTTCTGATCATTCACGTAACGAAGATTGTAAACAAAATGCCTCGCCTCGCCACACCACAAAGAATTCATCCGCGTGACGCCGAATTCGCCAAAACAGCAGCAAAACAATGACGTATCTGCAATTCCCTGAGATAGTACCCGATATATGAAAGCCCTCCCACACTATTGCTGGCGAAGAAAAACAAACAAACGAGTATGTTCTAACTATAGTCTTCAGTCGAGTCTGGAACACCCGAAAATAGATTTATTCGGTTGTTTTTCTCTTTGATTTGCAATTTCGGGAAAAACGTCATGACTTTTAGCTGAATTCAGTTAGTTGGCTCTATAAATACACCAACTAAATGGGCCACTCAATCAATAAAAACACAACAACCTCCGATTTCCGATTTCGGATGTCTTAGGCCCAATAGAGACGTACGTGACACACTTCAGATCGTCGCAGGCAAAAGACGCAGCTGCAAATCCAAAGGATTTACATGCCGAATATTGAACACACTCTCTGCCAGAGAAACTAGCAATTTTGAACTAAACAAATACATAAAGTAATGGGACTAGTGCGTCCACTAAATTTCATCATCAGTTAACACAGATATGGTTGGTGTTTATCTAGTTTAACAAATCATGTCTCATATTTCGTAAGAATGCCCTGATACCCTGCGGAGGAATACAGAAAGAGAAATGCCCGACGCGACCGGGGAAATATCTGAATATCTGTTGAGGGTCGGGGACTGTTGAACAGCGCTGCGAACATAAAAATTACAAGCTATATCAAGCCTGGATAGTTCGGCCAGATATGCCAGGCATACCAGAAATTAATGGCAACAACGCGGCGCAAACACGACAAAATTTGTTTTGTCTCTGCAGTTCTAGCTGTATTTGTATCTGTAGCTGTAGCTCTATTCTGGCCTGCCCATTGTCGAAACCGTGTGTCAAATGAAAAAGCATTAGCCAGCCCCGAATGCCATATGGAACACGAAAATTAATGATGTAACTTGGCGCAGCGGAAGTGTGTCATGGATCTTAAAGATTCCGCTACCTCAAAGTGTTTCAAAGAGCTGTTCGAAGAGCTCATTAGCCAGGCCAGGGGCCGGACCGATTCCCATCCTCCTTCCTCTCTTCCCCTCCCTTCCGCGCCAATGCTTTCTAATCAAAAGATATAGATGTATCCAAGTGGGTATATCGAGTAAGAATATATTTAGTGTGTATATATTATATAGGGGCGCCTAAATTTAGACCTCTGGCATACATAAATACAAAAGTATGTTTGTTTTTTATATATGTTATTAGGCCGATTGACGCACAATGCGAACTGTGACGCTCTCGTGCTTATCGATATCTTTATCTTTATCTATAACTATCCCGTCAACCCCCAACCCTTGCGCTTTCTATCTGTACCTGTGACGTGCTTTCTGACCGGCTGATAAGCGATAAACATATTTTCGCAATGTTTACAGAATTTGCCATGGCATTGCTGAAACGCTTGAGAATAATCAATCGATTACATGCGTTCCCCATCTCTTTTTATCAGCTGTAATATTTTATGGCATTAACTATGTGTAGAAATGAGTAGCAAAGTTGCACCAATTTTTTTATTGAACATATGAAAAGTAAAAGAATATTCATCAAAATCGTGTAAGAATTCCACGGCAGCACCTTTAACCCATCCCGGTAGTGCAAAATCGCCTGGCAGCACCCATCGAAGACCCTCTGAATTCCTCTTCGAATTGTTATGGTTCCCTGGCTAGGCTATTCAAGGGGAGAAGAAATGTGCGCTATAAACTATAAACGGCATTTAGAGGGATTAACTTTCTGTGGCCGTCGTTGTCATATAAATATCTCCATGTTTCTGTGTGCGCCTCGTAAATAAAGTCATTAAAGCGGAATTCGAGGCATCTCACAAAGATCTAAAATCAAAAAGAACGAGAGAAATAGAGAGAGAGAGAGAGAGATGCATTTGCCACTAAAATGCTGTCACAATCATCAGCGCACAAATGCAAATCTCTGCGAATCATCCACATTTATTTTGGCTTGAGCGACGGATGGGGGGTACTGTTTGGGTTGGACGTCATAGAAAGTGCCTAAAATTACCTTGACCGCGGCAAGGCGATGCCCAAATAGAACAGAAAGGCCAAAAATAGAAGGCACAATCACACCCAGCAGAAGACTATTCCCGTCCGTCGACGTGAGCATCTAAAGCGGGCCGGGCTGATTAAGCAGACCCCCAAAGACCCCACAGACTCCGCAGACCTCACAGCAGACCCCCAGTTGTTCCACCTTCACCCTCGACCACCCTAGAATTTATGAACTTGACGTGCGAAATTCTATTTGTAATTATTTTGCTACTTGCACGCGGCGCTTTTCACGTCATCAAAGTTAAATGTAAACAATTACAATCTATTCAGTCAATTCCTTAGAGCAGGATAGCAACAGACACGGTGAACTAGAGGGATATGAGAGAGAGGGAGAGCACGCATGCAGTAGGTAATTCCAATTTAGGCATGATGCCGGCTCGCGATGCTAACCAGATTCTATATATACTACTAGAATGGCACACGCTCTCCCAAATACGTTGACCAGCTGATGATGGGCAGCATTTCCCTCAGCGTTTTCCCCTGGCTGGCTTTTCATTTCACACACACGGCCAGCTGCTATCTTCAGTGGGAACGTATGCCAAGAAAAACAACAGAATTATAATAATAATTGTGAATACTTTCGGCTATAAATTATTTGTACTCGGCAAATTATAGGGAATATCTGTTTGATTTCTCTAGAATTATAGCCAATTTCGAAAACATTCGAGATTATTCAAAGAGCTCTTAATAATGGGTATCAAGTCTTCGATCAACTGTCATCAACGGGCTCTTCTTTTGAGATTTAGTGTTATATTTAGTGCAGTGAGGCACGCGTTTTATATTTAGCTGATTGCCACGGCCTCACGTTTGCAGCAAGGGACATTGAAAGAGGAAGAGAGAAAGAATGATAGAGAGAGTGAGAGAGAGAGTGAGTACACTCATTATTCAATGGGTTGTACTACAAAAGCTATCAAAACTTTTGACAATCTTTGAGATTGCATCGTTATCCATTTTCAGCAACATTTGTTGACCCACTTTCACCCCAGTCGATGCCTATTTTGGCAAACTTGGACATGAGTGTATTCATCATATTTATGAATATTCAAAAGTATTACAATTCGCAATTAGACAGAGTCGACAGACAAAACAACAACAAAATTACCAGTGGGAGGTGATTGGCTCAGCTTTCGAAACGCAGTGGAAACACTTACGGAAATATACATGTATCATACATATAAAGAAAGATAATCAGATTTGGATCCAGTTACGGAGCCATAAAACGAAACACTGCGACCCATATAGCAGGCCGTAAACCAATGAAAATCGTTTGATATATATTTCATTAGGACTTAACGCCGATTTCAACAGTTATAAAAACCGGTCGAGGCCTTTAGCTAAGTGCTTGAGATATTAAAATGAAAATATTAAGCGCAACTTTTACGAGTCTATTTATTTTATGATGTGTGTTGTTGTTGTGTTTATTAATGTCACGCCGAAATAAATACTCGGCCTTTTTATTGTCCCCATCCTATATATATTTGTGTGTGTGTGTGTTTATAATTTATTTATTTAACTATCAGTTTAATTTAATGTTCGTCTTTGAAGAGCACCCAATGAATTTGCACTAAAATCTTTCTCAATAATTCTTCTTAATTATGAAGAAAATTATTTCACTTTTTTCCATCTTAATTGGAACATTTGGTCCGAGTTTTCCTAATAGATTAAAATCACAAAACATTTTTCAGAATTGCGTCTATTTTGAATACTTTCGAAATTGTTTTTATATATTTATAGAATATATTTTTATTTGTTTCTTTTCTTTAATTTAGTTAACCGTGTCTCATAATTTGCAATATTTATGATTTGTTGATAAGCTAAATATCTCAGAGCTGATTTTTATAGATTAAAATGTTCCTCATTAGATCATCTTTTATTGATATAGCATGGTTCATTTTAATAATTTTCTTTATATTAATTAAACGATTCTTTATTCAATACCAGGAACTGTTATTCGTCTATCGATTGCTCCAATTTCGACCAATGGAAATTTTCGATAATTTGCCTGTTTAAATTTCTAATTTGAGTCGAGTTGTTGTTGCTGTCCGTCCGTTTTCTGTTGACTGGAGCAATTTACGGCAACATGCCAAGCTCATAAAGCATATTATGGTGCCCATAAATTATATAATATATTATGAGTCTCTGGGCAGAATGTGATATTTATGAATTTTACACGAATGAAAACTATGCATACTACCACAAGTCTATATAGACCCAAAGATCTGCAGCAGACACACATATGGTAGGTATATATTGTATGTTTATATACACACATAAATCTCTGTATGCATATACATATATATTATATATTATATGTACATAAATTTATTCACACCTCAATGGAACGACTCGAAAACTTGCTGAATGACAACGCCCACTGTCCACTGTTGGATTATAGCTTTTGCCGTGTGCCTCTGACTACGGCTATATGGCGTCTATAGCCTCTCCAAAATGAAGTTGACTTGCGTAATGCGCAGCTGGTAGCGAATAAAACGCTTAACACACAAGACGGGGCAAACCATTCAAAAGGGGGCTCGACGATGGAGAAGTGGAAAAGGGGTAAGGGGGAGTTAGGTTAGGCGAGGGGGGATCTACAACGTCTACAACGCGCCTATTGGTGGCGCACATAAAACAATTGTCAGCGAGGGCAACGCGAACCAATAATAAAAAGTTTCCATCGTTTCAAATGTATCTGATGGATTGAAAACTGTGCAAGCGAGACAGCGCTATGGCCAGACGGCAAGTGCAATCGGAGCGACAGTCAATACGCTTTTAATTAAAGCCCACACGGCCCTAACAAACGTCTCGGCCATTTATGGCAATGCGGACCTTGTCGCCAGAGATACCTCGAGAACGTGTCGAGAAGGAGGTTTGGCATTGGCATGTCTCACTCTCAGTCTCAGTCTTACTCTCTCTCTCTCGCTCTCTCTTTCCTCACATGTATATCCATCTTCCTCTCGCTCGGCTTGTTCAGTCAAGTTTTGTTTGTTTGAGACGCGTGCCATGTGTCATGCAACTTGCGGATTGCGACTTGCGACTTGTGACTATCTAACGCCTCTGCCTCATCAACAACATTCAACAGCGTGCGTCGACGGCGTCTTTCCACTGACCCACGCGAGGCAACAGCAGCAGCAAGAACAACAACAACAACAACAAGAACTGCTGCAGCAGTCGCAGAGTTCTCGACGAGCGATAACACGACATAGAAAGCCCACACGGCACACACACACACGCGTACAAGGCAAGGGACAGCCTTGCCAGGCGCACAGCACTGCGCACACGACTAGAAACCTGACAGAAGAACAAAAATACATCGCAGTACCATTGATTAGCACACTCTGGGATTTATTGCTAATTATTATATGCAAATTATCAAGGTATTTACTCTGTATAAATGTATATGCATACATATACTAATATATACATACATATATACACACTTTATTTGCACTTGCAATTGGTAAACTGTTTCAGAGTTTCCGTTTCTATTCGCTGTTTCGGCACTGTCTTTCACTGTTCTCTTCACATATTTTACTTTTATATGCTACCATGGCAAACTTCAATTAGTTTACTAATGCGACAACAATGAATAAAAAACGAATATTACAAGCTAATTTATGAATGTTTATTACGCGATCCGCTGCTGCTGCTGCTGATGCTGGGTGTGCTGCCAATTGAGGAAGAGGTGCAGCCCCAGACGCAGTTCCAACCTTAGTGCCAGCCTCAGCTTCAGCTTTCATTCATACAGAGATCAGCTCAATCATGTCCATCTTTGGCGAATCAATCGGAGATCGCTTCATAGTCAGAAATTAATGAAAATAAACTTTTAGGTTAATCAAATTTTATTTTATTTTATATTTGGAATATAATAATGTGAAGTAATTGGTACAGGTATTTTAAAGTTTTCTCTTAAAGCGATCATAGTTAAGTTAGCTGTGATTAAACAGATCAAGAATATATGTATATACTTTGTAGGGTCTGCCCAGCTACCTTATGCCTGTTACAGGCATTTTCGGGGCGCAAGTTATAATATAATTCTACCCATATAGATAATGGATATAAGAGGGTCCAAAATATTGATTTCAGTTTAGTTTAGTTTTAGTTTTCTTTATTTTGTGAAATATTGAATGTACTAATCACATGTATATATACTATGTGCAGGGTATTCAGCAGTCGCATATGTTTATTTCAGGTTCAAGGGGCAAGCATGCAATTCTGAGTCGCTTTGTGGCGGGCTATAAACACAGAACAGGCACTTGCAACTGAATTGTTATTACTCTGTACTGCAACCAAGAGACATAAGAGAGAGGGAGAGAGAAAGAGAGGGAGAGCGATATAGAGAGAAAGAGAAAGATGTTCCTCTTCTCTATTTACAGCCAAGTTGAAGGCGACGACGTCACATAAATCGTGTGTGAATAGATTTCTTATTTTTGGCCAACTGGCGTAATGAGTTTTCATTTTCAGCCGTCTACAGGTGGCAAGCTGCACCCCCTCCCCCACGACCTCAGTGCGAGGCACAGCCCTACCGGCGCGGCGGTACCTAATGATGAAGCAAATAAATAAATAGTTGAGGCTGTGTGTGCATGAAGCTTTTTTTAAAAATAGTCCTCGCCGATTTGTTTGGCTTTGTTTTGGCCCCAAAGAAGACTTTCCACACAAATGAGGCAAAGTTCTATTTTTGGCACGATGTGTGTCTGTGTATCTATTGTGCATATGCGTGTGAGTGTGTGTTTGTATCTGGCAGATAACGGCACGTAATTCCGCGCCGTCTGTTAGGAAAACTTTGCCGACGCGTCGACGTCAAATTGTGCGCAAAATGTTTCCCAATTCCGTGTGGCATTTATTTATTTTTAGGTCATGGCGTGCTCTCCAACCCCATTCAACCCGACTGGGTTATGTTTTGGTTCGTTTCGTCAGCCGGCCGGCCGGCAAATGGCGGCCATGGTCACCCTAATTTGGACTACCCCTCTAGCAACACCACAAAATTGCACTTTGCGTAAATAAATTACATTTTACTTGAGTTTTCCCGCGCTGGCAGCTTTTCAAGGGGCTCCTTCCTCTTTCTCTACTCCCGTGTTTCTCCTTCCCCCTTCCTTGCTTTCTCTCTCACACATTGTTTATGTGGCATTTTGTTTATGTTTAGTTTAGTGCAACAATGCGGAATGCGTTTACTTAGTTGTTGTTGTTGCTGCAGCTCGTGGCAACCTTGTCCTTAGCACATGAAAATCTTTTTGGTTTACTGTCGCCACAGCGCGAAATAATTCATTTTTATATATTTTTGGCAAATGCCGGAGGCATGCAGCGGTATGCAGCATGGAAATGAGACATGACGATGGCAGCAAAATGCATAAATAAAACGCGAAATGTGCCAATAAAGATGATAAATGGAGGAAAACTCAATTCGCCTGCCATTTTGTGTGTTTAACTTAATTATGCCAAAGGTTTTTTTCTTTTTATTTATTAATAAATGAATTGTAAAAATCTTTGACTGCAGTCGACTTTAATTTGAATATATTAAACTCGCTTTTCCATTGCGTATGCAATGCCTTAAACTAAACCGGCCGGCATATATTTTGAACTTCCGGCAGCGCTTTCCTTGACCCAGCCACCCTATTATAGATTTAGCCATTTTCCTGCTAGATCCAAACAAATCTCACGCTCTCTCACGGCCGCCAAAACTGCCCATAAATGGTCAAGTGAATCATTTGTTTAAATTTTTGGCCGCGTGTGTTTACGTAGATTGAAAAGTTAATGGGCCGCGCGTTGATGACGTATTTTGGGAAATCATAATACTACACTACATGCCAATACATACACACACACACACACACACAGACACTCGCTGAAGTGAGCGTGTGACTGTAGTACCTGTTGTCTTATTTTTACCTCATTTCCCCTACAAAAGCCAAGAGAGAGCGCGGCCGAAGCTCTCAGTCTCTCAGAGGGACAGACCGATAGAGAGAGAGTGAGAGAGAGAGAGAGATCAATAAGCGAAATCCACCACAACTCACCACGCGACTCGCACACGCACACCTGCACTCACATGGCAAGCGGCGGCGGGCCTGGCAAACTGTTGATTGGTTGCTCTGCGCGTGCGCCGCGAAAATGGCTGCACCGCAGGGAGGCAACGCGTCAACCGATTGGTTGCCGGCGTCGCTGTTGCGCGGCTGTGTGTGTGCGTGTGTGCCCGTGTGTGCTGTGACGTGCGAGTTCCCCACGAAGCGGCGCTCTCGCTCTTGCTCTCTGGCTGCTTTTCGGTTTTCGAACTTGTGGCCGCGCTTTGGCTTTGCGGCGCGTGCCAGCCAAGTAGGGGCAATGCCTCGCGAGTGTGTGTGTGCGTGTGTGTGTGAGAATGGGGGCCTACTCTCTCGCTCTCTCGGTCTCTGTGCGAGTGAGTTTCATTCATAAAAACCGAAAGAGGGCGCATCTCGTGCCTCAGTTGTGTTCGAACAAGCAAACGCGACGGTTTGAAAACTTAGCAACAGCAACAGCAGCAGCAACAGCAACAGCAGCAGCAGCGACAACAGCAACAAGAAAATTCAAGCAAAGATATTAACAAATTTCATCAAATGCAACGCCAACAAAACATACACACATACAAAGATCGTAAATCGTATTAAATACGCGTATAAACGAATGCGATAATTGTGCAGTAACTAAGTGCGTGAAAATCTAGTGAAAAGTGAAAGAAACGCAAAAGAGAGTGAAAGGATATTTGCGAAAGCTGTCACTCCCTACCCCACTCCCACAACAACAACGTCAACTCTGATGAATGAAAAGCTGCTGTGAACTGTGACGTATGCAAGAAAAGGCATACACAAAATACTAAATACAGATGTTCTATTGATTGCGCGACTACAAGTGAGATTGAGTGAACAGTGCCCACTGTGCAACACAAGTGGCAACTACAAGGCAGCTGCAATCCCCGAGGATTGCACAAGACTAGAGAAAGGAAAGCTCCTTTGAATTCTTCAGCACGTGCCATTGCGATCCAGGTGATTAACGAGTGACTAACCATATATAAAACTCAATGTATTGCCTACATCATGTATATATGTATATACTTATATGTACATATATACTGTGAAACAGTTGTGAATTGTGTGATTTTTCGAAATATCTTATTGGGTATTGTGTTGTGTTCATAGATATATTACAGATACATATATGCACAGACATACAGCTGTTATCAAAATAATATATGTGTGATTTTGCATACATCTTTGTGGTTATTGTCTGTGTCTCTGCTTTCTGATTTGTTTGCTTTCAATATCTTTGAGCTAAAGAAAAACTTTCTGCGATACATTTAAAAATTCCCAAGTTTCCCAACACAGTTTGCATTTAAAGTCAGTTTAAAAAGAAAATAATATCGCTTGTTGGTGACTTAAATTTCTTAAGAGGTGGTTCTTTTAGCTTTATCCAACAAGGGATCCACAAAAAAGGTCAAACCTCTTTTAGTGAACACGTTAAAGTTCAAAACGCTTTCATTGCAAAACTATGAATTGCATCAAAGTATCCCTTCGCAAACATATTCTAAAAACTTCGATTTTTTGCAAACAAAATATTCGCCTTTTTCAAAAATATAATAACTCTTCTCTTAAATATGTTGGCTATTACTATTTAAAACACAAACTTAAGTGATTGATGTTTTTTAGAGAGATTTCTCACTCTTAATTCGTATCAGATTAGAATTAAAAATTTAGTTATTCAATTTTGGGAACTACAAAGTCAATTTTATTTTACAGAAGATATATAAACAAAATAAACGTAAAATATCATGATGTGATATTGAAGAACTGAAATGGAAACTGTCAAATTTAGTTGCCTAGGGAAAATGTTTCCGACTGCAACAATTTTATTCGATGTAATTCAAGCAATTATTCATTTAACGCCTAATAAAAGTTTCTACACGTTATTAAAAAAAGGCGGCCACACCTGACAGCAACCATAGGCAACTATGTATACAGTTCTACAGATACAGAGAGATGCATAAAAGTATATATACATATAGATGCATAAAAGTATATCAGACTGTGCTCTGCAATTTTGTAATTAAATTAAATTTTTGCTACTGCACTTTGCGCATAATTTGCGAAAGAAGCGCGAGCACAAAATTTTGTTTACAATTTAATGGCACATCTTTGTGTCAGGCTGTCCCACTGTCCACGGTGTGTCTTCGGGGCAGGGGGTGGGGAAAACTAACACAAGATGTTAAAAGGCTGAAAGTGTACAAAAAAGAAAAACAATTAGCGAAATGATTTACACGCAGCCTCCCATGTCCAGCGACAGAAAGCAACAACAACAGCAAGCGATACAACAACAACAACAACAACTTAGCTGACTCCTCGAAAATAATTTTCAATTTCCCAGTTGTCTTTGGGCTTTTAGCTGGCATCGTCTTCTTTTATGTGTATTTAACCAAATAATTATGACATCAAAACAAAATACCGACGGATCGACGTCTCTCCCTCTCTCCCTGTCTCTCTCTTTCTCTGCTGCTGCCTCTGCCTTTACTTCCTACTTGTGGCGCCCAGCGAGGGGCGGGCCGAGTGCGTCGTCTGCCAAGCCAAACAAAGCGAGCCGAGTCCCGCTAGCTACCCCAACCCCTTCCCACACATGTGCCCACTAAAATGATTTCAAAGTTTATAAAAACATAAGTGTGTGTTGATTTTACATGTGCCTACCCTGTTGAGTACCTTAAATACAGGGTATGTGAAGCACTTGCAGGTTCTCAATGAATCCTTTTGCCAATTATAAATTCACTTTCATTTGAAAGTAAAGAGAATCTAGTGAGGGATCTGGGATGTTTTAAGTATACCTTATCTCTAATACATGTTTAGATTATATGAATATGCATAAAGCATAAGTATTTAATACACATATTCACATTCTATATACTATATACCCTGTCATTACTGTGCGCCACCTTTTGGCTTCCACTTTTTAAAGGGTATTCGAGCTGCGAGCTTGCTGCTGCTGTTACTTGGGCTGCTTGGGCCTGCGGCTGTTTATTTTCATTAATTGTTCTCATGAGGAAAACACAAGACCAACAGCAACTACAACAAGAGCAACGTCACATTGTTGTTGTTGTTGTTGTTGGCATGAAAAGTGTGACAAAGTGTTACGCATGCAAAGACAGCGCGTCGGCAAAAGATACATTTTCCATGTTGCAAGTTGCTGTTGCTGTTGCTGTTGCCGTTGCCGTTGCAGCCAGTTGCTGCCGCTGTTGCACTGCTTAACTTGTTGCCTGGTTTTGAGTTGTCCGGCTCCGCTGCCCGCTGCGTGAATGATGGACTTTGCCTTTGTCTCCTGCCCCCTGTTGTTGTTGTTCTTGTTGTTGCCGTGTCGCATGCGAGTTGCATGCTTGTGTGTGCTTGTATCTATGTATCTGCCAGATACTTTTACTGCACGTCTTTTGCATTTTGACTAATGGCGCCGCCGCTCTCCAGGCGTTTCTCCAATTTCTTTTTATGTTAATAGCCAGCAACAACAACAAACAGAACAGCAACACCAACATCAGCAACACCAGCAATAACAACAATAGCAACACCAACACTCATTGTTGTTGTTAATTGGGGTTCGCCTCAAGGTTATTAGGCCATATGCCATATACCCATATACCCATATACCCATATACCTTATAGAGGTCTTTATGCAAATCTTTCCTCTATCATTGCGTAAGACCTCTCAAACCAACAACAACAACAACCACCTCACAGCACTGTGTACACTCAAAATAATAGTCGAAAAAACAATAACATTGCAGTTATTTTTGGAGCCGCTAAGTAGCCCCGTAAGTCCCCCCATAAGGCCGCAACTTAATCCTCAATGAGGTCTCTCCCAACCTAAGAAAACAACAAGCTACAACAACAGCAACAGCAACAGCTACAGCTACAACAGCCATAGATATCGGCTGATGCATTGAGCTTATCGTGGCTAAGATCGCGCGGTCCACTTGCCAAGCCAAACAAATTGGCGCCCATCTATCGAAATGTTAACACTCTCCGGGGAGAAGCGCCCCAAAGAACCCCAAATGGAACTGCGGAACCAGTCAGCCTGACACACACACACACACACACACACACGTTAAAAAGACAACAACAACCGGTTTGGCAAAACTTAATTAAAATAATATCAACATAACAATTTTTATTTAGTTTTTTTCTTAGTTTTTATACCCGATATCGAAAGGGTAGAAGGGTATTATAGCTTGCTGCCAAGCGAAGTTATATAGAACAGGCAGAAGAAGATACACTGCGCGTCACCAGGTTAGCGCCCCCCTTTACACTCATTTTCTTTTGCTTTTTTCTCTTTGCCTATTGCACGTAACTTCTTAGTTTTTGTTTTGATTTAGTTGTCATTATATGAGATCTCTCTCATAATGAAATAAAGCGCGAGAGAAGAACCGTTATGTTTTATTTTCTATTCTGCTTTAGTTTCGCAAAGAATGAGTCCACTTATTTTGCGTCATCAGATTAGGCGCTAATCTGATGACCAAATTTTTGTTACATTTTTTTATACCTTTTCTCAAAAACATTTATTAAAAAATATTTCTTATTGTTGCAGTAGCCATTGTTGTTTTATTTTGAAGAGGAATGAATGTAGAATAGTATAAAAAAAATTTTAAAGCTGGAGCTCTGATGGTTTAGATTTTATTGAGCATTAGCGGTGAGTGAAAAGGGGGGCGCTAACCTGGTGACGCGCAGTGTATACCCCACTATATTGAGTATATATATTCTTAGTTCGTATGAACATTCAAGTCGATATTAAACTTCCTACTCAGCAGCCAGAAATTTGTCAAAATTCATAAATAATATAATAATTTCTTTAGAAATCATTCATATTTATACAATATAAATTTGTATTAAGGGTATCACTGCGTACGAAGCTTGACAAGGCAAACCAATTGTAAGTTATTGAAGAAATAGTTTTGGATTGCAAATCGATGCAGCTTTGGGTAGCGGGTATATCACAGTCGAGTTCACTTGACTGTAGCTTTCTTACTTGTTTTTTTTTTTGTCTTGCCTTTCTTTCTTCCTCATCGACAACGAGTCGCGATATTCATTCATGGGCAAAATCTGCGAGCGCGACTTGATCTGTCTAGGTGTCCATATGTCTCTGTCTATGCATATGCTAGTCCCAATGTGTGTGTGTGTGTGTGTATCTCAACAAAATGCTATGCAAAATTATGCAGAGTGAAAGACGCGGACAGACACAAGATTTACTATACATATAGCTCGATATGTGGTTGATACAGTTGCAACTGACTAAAATGGAACAGAGCAGGAAAGATATAGCCGAGGTGCGTCTCACTCTCACTCTCTCTCTCTTCCTCTCTCTAATAGTTTTTCTCTATGTTTCTGTTGATCGCCTCTCATTGCACTGTGTACAGTTGTGCTTAGTGAGGCCACACTGTACCTTAAATGTAAATGGCTGTGGCACGAACAACAACAGCAACAACAACAGCTTGAACGTTCGCTACGCTTGTGTATAAACTTTTTTAAGGGAGTGTCAATTGTTAGCCAAGTTATTAAGCGCACAAGCGACGAAGAGCGAGAGCCAGAAGAAGCACAAGAAGTAGAAGCGAGAGCAAGAAGAAGCTGGCCAAGATCTCGGCTCAGATTGAGCGGGCCGCCGTCGGACCAGTTCAGCTCCAGCTTCGCATTGACTTGCCTGAGCTGAGCGCATGTGAATGATTCATGTGGCACTCGTAGTTTTATTCGTATTCGTATTCGTATTCAGATACAAATCTTTGATCGACTGTAAAAATTATTGACTGCGCCGCATAATTTTATGAATGAACCGGCAACAACAACAGAAACAGCAACAAAAGGCGCACAGTTTCGAGCACAGCACGCGCTGTCCATTGTGGCAAATGTATCTGTAGCTAAAGCTCTGCATTTGTGGCTGTATCAGAGTCTGTGTTTGTATCTTCACTTGTATCTTAGCTGTCTCTGTATCTGTATCTGTGTCTGTGTGTCTGTAGCTTAGACTGCCTCTGTAGATGTATTTGTGGCTGCTTATGCATCTGTATCTGTAACTGCCTGTGCCTCTGTCTCTGTATCTGTTGTATCTGCATCTGTATCTGTATCTACGTTGGTGACTTTCATGCTGCGCGAGCGCGCTGCTTGTCTCGTCTCGAGTGCACTTTGCCACGGAAATTATGCGTGAAATCAAATGTAAATAAAAAAGCAAAAGTGCCAAAGCAGCCAACAGGCAGCCAGGGGCAAGGGGGAGTAGGTGGAAGTGGACAGCGGCAACTTGGGGCACGGTAGTTATTTTGGCGCATAGCTGCCTGTCAACACGAGGGCACTTGTAATGCAAATCAACGCGGTCAAGTCGAACCGCGCCACGCAAGACGCACTCGACGCGAAGCAGATGACGCCACACAGCAACATCAACAACATCAACAACTACAGCAACAACAACAGCAGCAGCAACAACAGCAGCAATGCTGGCAACGAGAGTCGCCAACAACTACCGTTGGAGGCTGCTGCAGTCAAATCAAAGTTGTTCGCCAAATTATAAGCCAAGTTTATAGCCATAATAACTGCGCTTGCGCAACTCTTGCACTCTCTCGTTGCGTAAGGTCAACGCTTGACCCGAGCGGACTGACCCACTTGGCTGCAAGGTGCTGTGGGGATCGCCCTGTGGGAAAGCGTCTTGTTCTACTTCTCACTGTCGCGTCCGCTTAAGTGTTTAATCGATCTTAATTTAATTGCCGTGCTCGTCATCGTCATCGTCGTCGTCGTCAACGTAGGCGCATGTTGCCACAGGCTGCGGCTCTGGCAATTTGCGGCAAATTAAATTGTTTGTGCACCATAAATTGTTGTCAACTCGCTGCCGTAGTTGCTGCCACAGGCTCTTACGCAATTGACCAGCTGTCGCGGCAAATCAATTGAAATTTGGGCCCAATACAGTTGTAGCAACTCCCCCCCCCAGACTGACACAGTTTGCAGTTGTAACTTGCTAAGCCAGGTGAAGCTGACAAGATCTGTTGCAGTGAACTTACTGAATAACTTTGCATCCTTTAATAACATTACTTTCTCTCTCTCTCTCTCTCTCTCTCTTTTAGGCGGCGTAGCCCCTGGAACCCCATCAGCGGCCATGATCATGGAAGGGCTTGAAACCCTGGTGGCACAACCGCATCACGCATTCCTGCTCACCGAAACGGCCGCAGCGGCCCACTTCAATGTGCTGAGCTTCGACACGTGCCTCTTCAAGACGAGCACAGCGCAGAGCAGCTCGATCAGTCCCAGCTCAGCCGCTGCCGCCAGTTACCTGAGCACGGCGCAGTTCGGTGCCGCCAGCACCAGCAGCAGCAGCAACAGCAACAGTCAGACGTCTCTGTTGCACTACACCAGCACAGCGGCAACCTCCCACAACAACAACAACAACAACATCAACATCAACAATAATTCAGTGCTGCGTGCACGCAATCAAACAGCCACGCCCACACAAGGCGGCAGTCCTGGTAACGTGGCAGCCCAACCGATCGCAGGCAGTGCATCCTCCGCCGGCGCCGCCAACAGCGGACGCAGCTCAGCCTCGCATCTCAGTCTGCTGAACACAAGCCAGCAGAGTCCCGTCTCGGCCGCCGAGCACGGCGTAGCCGTTGAGGCCAAGCAGCTGATCGAGGCGCTACCCGGTGATCTCAATACTCCAGTGACCACCTCGAGCGATATACCCTCGTTCTTTGGGCCATCCACAGTGGTCGAACCGCCGCCAATTACCGGTAAGTTACAACAGGTTACCATAGGGTGATCACATTGAGATTTAGGGGTGGATTTATGAAGTGCTTAAATACTTGCATAGAGCATACTTCTCCTTATCCTACGCTGTAAATTATAACATAATCTTAGACTTACTTGATAATGTTTCAAAATATCGCACTTTCAATACAATTAAAATGTGCTACAAAAATTTCATGAAAATCAACAGCAAACAGAACAGGATTTTGTTATATATAACATGCATTGTACCATTATAGCAATCAGATTCATATAGCTTTCAAAGGTATAAACAGTCGAAAGATTTCTATAGAAAATTGAAGCTCAAAAGCTGTCCAAGTTCAGATCTCTCTTTCTTATTTTGCAAGTTGCAAAGGAAATGTAAGGCAAGCAATGTGAGCTGTGCCTTTTTATCTAAGCACAGCTAATGGATGCAGCTGCCACATGCTGCAGAGAGACTTGCAGCAGTCTCTAAATATGCAACTAATCCGTTGTCGGGCCTAAGTCGTAACATAAATCAGTCTCCGCATTGCCCTCGCTACCTTTCTCTCATTTTCTGTTCTCTCCCTCTCTGTCTCTCCGTCTCTCTGTTCCTCTATATCTCTCAATCTTTGCAAACAATCAAAAAGCAAACATTCAGATTTCAAGTACCAATAATTTTAACATTTCATTTTGTGATTTCTTTCTTTATTATTAATTATTATGGAGCGTGTTAAGAGGTCACTCAAGAGCTTGACATAAATGTTTGGGTTTTCTGTGTTTTTGGCATTCGCTCTTCTGGTCTTGAATCATGCCAATATAAGCCCAATTAGTACAGGGGACTACGAGGCCTAATTAATTGCAAATAAATTCAGTGCGACAGAAAGAGAGGGGAAGAGAAAAACACTCTCTAAGACTGCAGTGCGACAGAAAGAGAGGGGAAGAGAAAAACACTCTCTAAGACTGCAGTGCGAAGTAAAAAGCACTTAATTAATCAAGAAACAGCAGCAATAATAATAATAATACTACATAATAGCAACAACAACAACCACAACAACAACAGCAAGAACAACGAAGTGTTGTCGCGGCACATGCATTAAACATTTCCGTTCAGTGTCAATGTTTCGAGCGCAATTTACTCGACTCGAGATACGGCAAGAGGCCCGAGTCCAGACGATATCAACGATATATACTCGTGGTAGTTATTCATCTGCTTGCATACGTATACGTATACGTATGCAGCGTATCGTATGTACACACGTCTGCGAGTCCGTATTTTCTCCGGGCATACATTTCTAATTGAATTAAGCCAGAGCAAACAGAGTATACTAGATTTTCCTCCCGAGCGCTATCAAAAACAATTGAGTTTAATTGCTCGCGTCATATTTTCGCCGATCTGAGTTGGTACATATATATATAGCAGAACAAAGATCTGAAATTCCAAACTAACCAATGCGCAGATTTACATTTCAAATGAGTCCAGACTCAACAAGAAGAGGAAGATCAGAGTATCTAAGGCATCCTCAGAGTAAGAAATTACAAGAAGAAAATCTTCATTACCGTTCCGATAAAGACCATAAATATTTTTTTGAAAATCTTTCTTTTTCGATTTACGAGTATGTTTCCCATAATATAATGATCTACATATGATCGAAATCAAGCCAGTATATAAATAACACTAAACTTGTTCAGACATGCCTGAGCACTTGTTTGATTTTGAAGAAGTTTCGTTATCATATAGTAAATGAAGTAATATCATCTCTTATAAAGAACTGATAATTCCTATTGCGATACACTAATATCTAATGCAAATCCAATAACTTGTATACAATATATTATTCCTATTGGTTTTGTTACAAGAAAGCTGTTAAAGGTTCACATTTTGCCAGAATAGATTCAAAGATGGTATTAAATTCAAGCTACCTCACAGTTCTCTTCGCCCGATTACAGGGTATGCGCAGTTGGCCAATTGAAAACGCATAAAACAAACGAAAAACATATACTTCTCTGCCGAGGACTATGTAATAATTCGTACATATTTGCATGTACATATGTGTGTGCATTTAGTGGCCAGAAAAAATGGCTAAATATCGGGCTCGTCGCGCCAAAAAATGTCACTCATAAATTTGGCGCAGTCGCCTGACAAGCAGCGCGGCCCACGCGAAAAGAGCCAAGAAAAATCGTCAGCAAAAGATTTTCAAAACAAAAAAAAAAGAACAACAGCTAAGAAATAAATAAATAACAAATGGAAGCGAAAAAGCTGAGCAAAAAAGAAGAATAAAATGGAATAGAAACAGAAAAATAACATTAAAACAATTTGCATGGGGACAGTTTCTGGGATTTTTCTCGCTTCTAGTTGGCTGGGGACAGTGATAAAGCAGCTTTTAATCGCTAAACTTGGCAGCCGGCACTGGCATAACTTACTCGCATGTCCAACTGGATGAGTTATGTTCGTGGCATGTGGCATGTGGCAAGCGGCAAGTGGCATCGGGCAATATCTATTGTCTTGCTGTCTCCCTAGAAATTGGCCAAAATGCAGTCGCCTCTCGCATTAATTATGTTCAAAATAATAATAGATTCATCTCGAGTGCATGACTCTGACTCAGCACTGTGCCACGGGGCATGCAACAAACGGACTGAACAATCGAATTTCTGTGAATTCCCTTCCCCTTCACAACTCCCTTCCGAGATTGATGTCGCAGCACATTAGGCGCATTGCAACTCAATCAATAGCGAAACGAACTGCGGCATTGTGGCATTAATGACTTCGACAATGATCGTCATCATGGTGATCTTCCCCATCATCATCATCATCTTCGTGAGCCTCGTCGTCTTCTTCTTCCCGGCAGAAGATAAAAAAGCCCGTCTGTCCACTCGACTCGGGCGCAAGCCCCAACGGTAGACACAGCGTAATTAGTCTTCGGGCCGACACTTTTCCATGCCTAGCGATGAGCACGTGACACGCGAGCAGCATGTGACTCACGCAACTGACAACTAGAGCGAACTCTAGCAAGCTTGCAGGTTTCTCTTTCTTATGCATAGAGATGCGCACGTGACACGCGTGACATAAGGTGACAGGCTCCTTTGGCCAGTTTTGTCATACTTCATTATGACATTCCTCCCTACTTCTCATCCTGCTGTACTTTGAAGTCGCGGATTCTGCTGTCTCCTTGCATGGCTACTGCCATCACTATCTGCACCGCAGCAACTTCACTTCGGCGGCAACGATGAGCGATGATGCGACCTCCCGTGTTGTTCGATTTCTGCGAAATCAAAGCGCGCCCAGCTGCAACAGCAGCGGCAGCGGCAGCGGCAGCAGCAACACTTAGTGCCAATGCCAGGGCCGTTCAAGGGAACTGTGATTGATATCACAATGCAAAAACAACAACATGCACAACAACAACAACAAGGGCAGCACCAGCAATCGCTGCCTAAGCACCGCAGCAACACTTTGAAAATCGAGTCGCAACGCGCTGAGCTAAGATTTAATTTTATTAGTACAAAATATGTGAGAGACTAAAACATACCCTTCCCTTTTGGTTTGTTCTACTTGCAGGCTCTATCGAATCGGAGGATCTGTCTCTGGAACCACAGATCGTGTCAGTGGCAAGTCCTGTGTTGTCCTCGTGCAGCCCGTTGAAGGAGGAGCGCAGCACGCCCCCCGCCCTCTCGATTATCAAGGAAGAATCAAGTAATAATAGTTGTAATATGTATCCCCTACACAACAACAACAACAACAACAGCCATCACACTTCATCAACAACAACAACAGCAACAACAGCATCAACAACCGCCACAACAACAACAACAACAAAACAAACAACCAGCGACGGCAGCAACACTGAACGTGTAGGCTCGCCGAGCGCAGTAGCAGCTACAGTTGCCGCTGGCAACACCTCACACTCACAACAACAACAGCAGCAACAGTTGCACCACAACAACAACAGCCACTGTCAACACCAACAGTCGCAGCAGCAGCAGCAGCCGCACATGAGCTCGCCGCAACACCAACAGCAATACCAACTACAACAACACCAAATACTACACCAACAACAACAGCAGCAACAACTGCAACATTTGCCACACCACCATCATCATCATCATCACCACCACCACAATCACCAGCAACACCAACACCCACACACACACCAACAACAGCAACAACAACAACAACAGCAGCAACACCAACAGCAGCAACAGCAACACCAACAGCAGCAACAACAGCAACACTACCAACAACATGCACTACAACAGCAACATCAACAACAACAACAACAACAACAGCCTGGCAAAATCTCATACCGTGGCATTTTCACCACCACAGGCAACCCCAACAGCAACACAATGAACGCCGCCCAGCAACTGCAGCAGCAGCAGCAGCAGCAGCAACAGCAGCAATTGGCCTCCCCACAGCTGAGCGTGCTTCCCGGCCAGATGTCTCCGCCATCGAACAGCCTGGGCAACAGCTGGGGCCTGCCCAGCCCCGACAAGTCGCTCTTCCAGCCGCCCATGTTCAGCCTGCCGGCCCACTACGCCGTGCAGCAGCAGCAGCAGCAGCAGCAACAGCAACAGCAGACGGCCGGCGGTGCCACACCTTCGCCCTACGATGACGGACGGGCAGCAGTAGCAGCCGCTGCCCAGCACGCCGAGCTGCTTGGTCTGAGCATGGACTGCGCACCTCTGCTGCTGAAGCAGCCTCCTCCCAGCTACACGGGAGCAACAGTCTCCACGGCGGGCTTCGCCAGCCTGGCTGAGCTGCAGAGCAGCCACGAGCAGCTACAGCAACAACAGCAGCAATACGCCGTGCGCTCCCAGCTCTCCACGCCCAAGTATCAGTGGCTGGATACGCCCGCCGACTATGCCACAGCTGCCGCCGTCGTACAACAGCAGCAGCAGCAGCAGCAACAACAGCAGCAGCAGCAGCAGCAGCAACTTGTGCTGCCCGGCCCCACATCGTCGGCCAGCTCGAGCAACGCTGCGTTGGGCGTACTCATCCCCAAGCAAGAGAGCTACCCCGACATGCAGCCCAACTCGAACGGCACAGGCTACTCAAGCGCCTCTGCCGCTGCCGCCGCAGCGCATGCTGCTGCCGTGCAGCTGGCCGAGTACAGTCCATCGACGAGCAAGGGCCACGAGATACTGTCGCAGGTCTATCAGCAAAGCAGCGGCCCACTCAAGCTGGTGCCCGTCAAGCCGCGCAAGTATCCCAACCGGCCCAGCAAGACGCCCGTCCACGAGCGGCCGTACGCGTGCCCGGTGGAGAACTGCGACAGGCGCTTCTCGCGCTCCGACGAGCTCACCCGCCACATTCGCATCCATACCGGGCAGAAGCCATTCCAGTGCCGCATCTGCATGCGCAGCTTCAGTCGCAGCGATCACCTGACCACCCACATCCGCACCCACACCGGCGAGAAGCCCTTCAGCTGCGATATTTGTGGCAGGAAGTTTGCGCGCTCCGATGAGAAGAAGCGCCACGCCAAGGTGCATCTCAAGCAGCGCATTAAGAAGGAGTCCAAGCTGAGTCGTGAGCAGCACCAGCAGCAGCAACAGCAACAGCAGCAGCAACAGGCAGCGGCCGCAGCAGTCGCTGCGCAGCAGCAACAACTGCAACAGCAGCAACACCAGCAGCATCAACAGTATCAACACCATCACTTGCTGCATGCCGCCGATCTGGCCATCGTGACGTCCAGTGCGGCCAGCATGTAGACCGCAGAGAACTCAACGTCATCGATTGATTCCGCCCGAGAAGAGCAACAGCAGCAGGAACGACAGCAACGACAGCAACGACTGCGCCGACTGTCGCAATCTGCCGTATTCGAGTTGAGCCTCGATCTGGACCTTGACATCGCTGGGAGTCCACTGCCCTTCGAGCTGTCCCTGACCTCAGACTACGGTACCCTCTCGCCCCTTACCAGCCCACGGCAATATAACTACGTCCCGGTCGGGCAGGACTCTGGAGATCCGCTGCTCTGCGGCCAGGAGACGCTCAGCCTGGAACTCTAAGTGAGCGGTGGCAAGTGCAATTAGCTCCGTACAGGATCAATCGCTGATGCTGAATCTCAGCACACGCACACACACACACACACACACAAACATACAGACACAACAATTTATACACTAGGCAACAAATGAATTTTCGCAGTCCAATTGGATAGGTACAAACAGATCATAATGAAAACTCTATCGAGATATAATTCATTGGACGCTTGGGCTGTTGACAGAGTTTCTAATTTTGTAACCTAGTGTAATTAGCGAAATAGTTACAGAGTTGTAGCCGTAATTTCTGGGTTGTGCTAGCAGCAAATCTACGCAAGACATTAATCTAGAGCAGACACGTAATCAGAACTATCTATATAAATATAGCCTACATAAACAAAAAACAAAAACAAAAGTTACTAACCGATCAAAGTCTAACAGAGAAAACAAACACACAAAACACAAGAGGATGAACATAGTTTGAGTAGGGGGAGGAAGGAGGATGGATCAGAAATAATAATATTTAAAATAATTAACTTATGTCTCTAATACTGTGATCTCATGTGTAATAATTATTAATTTTAATTTCTTATAACTAAAAGTAAACAACAATTAAAATCTTCAACTTTGCATAGCTAATGTTCATTTTAAAGTGAAACAAAACAAAAGAAAACAAAACAATTCTAACACGAGCAACTAATTTATTGCAGTTAAGCATTTCAAAGTCTATTATTAACTTATTTAGCATCTTAGTGTTTAGGTTTAACCACACACACCAACACACAAACACCCGCACAGACACACACACACACACTCAGTAAATTAAATGAAATTAACTTTAGCATATCATTTTTATGTAAGCCCAAGCCATTCATATGTTACATACATAAGTCGAAGGGACTTAAGAACCTAAGAACTTGGAACCGTAAGAGCTTAAGTTGAGCGAGCGTTAAGAACGAATTGTGAAACAAATCATAATTACAATTAATTCTTTGAATTAATTCATTCGTGTTGAGCATGCCCTTGTACTTCCTTAATTGATTCGAAATCAAACGGCAAACCAATCTAAATTTAAATCTAAATTTAAAACTTAATCCTAACCTAATCTAATTTAAACACAACAAAACAAAACACAGAAGAAAAACTTTTCATTATGTTTTTGTATATCAAAAATTAAAATACACTTAAATATATTTTATAGTTTTTAGTTTAAAGTTGCTTTACTCCTAAGTTGAAATCTTTTTTATAATTAGCCTATTTTGTTTTCGAAAATATATAACAATTTAAAAAACAAACAAACAAAAAAACAGAAAATTTTTGAAAAAAAAAACAACACACTTTTGTTCTTTCTTTATTTTCCTTGGTTCACTTTTACTTTCAGTCGTAGCCTTAAGAGTCTAACGAAGCACTTTACACTTTTAGTGCTGTTACATTCATACATACATGGATACTACATGGAACTCTAGTGCCACTTAAGCAACGATAGCTGAATATCGAAGGAACGAACGGTTTGAGCTGCAGTACGTAGTCACGATCTGAGCGAACATATACATACATACATAATAGTCTAGCATATACACATACGATATAACATACATATAGTAGTTATGTAAGGTACTTCGGTTTGTCTCGATATGAACCGAACTAGTCGTCTGATTTAAACTGGTCGTGAGAAGCCTTCAAGATCGAAAGAAAATCTTAATTGTGTGAAACTTATGTGCCATCAAAGAGGAATTATAGAACGTATACCGTAAGTTGAACAATTTTAAAAACAAGCTGAAAGAAATCAAAACTACAGGACACGCTAAAAAGAAAAAATAAAAAACCCAAAAAAAAAAAAAAAACAAATAAAATATAATTAAATATTGAATTTTAAAACGTTGTGATTTATATTGTTTATTCAATGCATGGTTCAATGTCGGAAAAAAACTGAAAATAATAATTAAATAATTAAATCATGTGTATTCAAAAAAAGGAAAGTGCTAACTAAATAAAATTATATACCATATAGCCAGTATATATGTATGTATTATATAGATATATACTATATATTTAAATGTATACATATTACTTATGAATGTTGCTTATGGACAGTTTTTCTTCCATACATAAAATTACAAATTATTAATTATATACGAGTTCCGTATAAAATCATTTGGATAAATGTATTTATTGATGCATTCTTAGCTAGCTACAAATTGTTTATAGCTAAAACAAGCCAAAACAAATTCAAGAATTATATACATACAAATAGTCGAAGAAATCGCTCAAAACTGAAAACCAAAAAGAAAGAAAACAAAAAAAGTTTCAACCTACTAATTGATTTTTATAGATGTTACAATACTGTTGTTTTTATGTGTGTTTTTCGAATAGAACAAAGATCATATTCAAGTTAGCCTAATTAAAAGTTTTATTAATGTGTTTTTCCATGTTTTAAATGTGCACGATTTAAGTAATACTACATACGATAACGTACACTCACTGAAATACGAGTACATTTCAAGACTTACAATAAGATCTCTCTCAATTTCCGCTATATTTTCAAAGACTGTCCTTGGGTTAATCTTAAGTATTCTGAAAAGGAAATCTCAAATCGAACTCTAAGTGCGTGTTTAGTTATATTTCTAGCCTACTACACACACACACCCAAATACACACACACACACCCTATATCACCCGAATTCGTAGCTGTATCGACTTTTCTATCAACGACTCTTGTACTAACAAGCTAAAACTATACCCTATATCCGTAGCCTAAGTTTGTATTCGTGTCGGCATACAGTACTATATATTATATATAGTATATAGAATATCCTATATATTAATTGATTACAAGTAATATATGCAAATTTGGCAAACAACTTTTTGAACAAATAAAAGAGAAACACTTCTGACTCCGCCGTGTCTTTCATTATGGCCATATAAATTATACCCAGCGTACATTTCAATCAGCCATATCTATGTCATATAAAGCACTCTATGGCCGAATGGCGGCGAATGGCGGAGCTGGCGCAACGAACGAAATGCAGTGCTAATAAAAAGCGCAATAAAATTGAAAATAATAGCCAAAGCGAGGCAAAAGACGATCCACATCGAAGATATATGCCGGCACTCAAAACTAATGAAATGTTCCCAAACTCAAAACGTTGCAACTGAAGCAGTTGCAACGCTTCCAGCGGCTGCCGGCTTGCGTCTACCGGCTGCCACACGCGCTCCACAGCGAGTCCAACTGACCAGGGCAGCAGGCAGGCGACAGGCGCATGTCGAGAGCCAGAAATTCTTCAGTCTTGCCCAAGCCGGCCCAAAGACGAACAGTCGACGCGGCCGAGGCGACGTTAGCTGGCCAAAGTTATGAGCGCAATTCTATCGTAAAAATGCCCGAGAAATGAAAGCAAAGGGGATCACAACGCAGCACAGATACCCTAACGATATGGTGGAGCCTACCCTCAGTCAGTCTGGCAACAGTTTCGTCTTGACCCCGTAAACAAAGCAGTCCATGGTATACCCCTGCCTACAAAGCGCATGTCACATTTCCAGTCCGATAGTCACACATGCCGCCACTGTGAGTGCATTGAAATGCAAAATGCTTTCACGGTCGCTTCCTACCGGCCTGGTCAAGCCTAACATGGCCTGGCACGGCGCACGGCGCAAGTTGCCACAGTTAAAGTTCGCCTTGGCTTCAAACTAGAAATTCTTGTCTTCGCAGCAATCATCGCTGGGCGGCAACTGAAGGCGGAGGTGGAGCAGCAGTAGAAAGAGGAGCATAAGGCGGAGGAGCTGCAGCTGGAGTAGCGTTTTGTGATTTGTGTGCTTGCGGTACAATTTGAGCCGCGAGCTGTGGCTACCAATGGCCAGTTACCCAGTTAGTTGCCTCTTATGACAGGCGCAAACAAAATTATTTGAGGCGTGCGCTCCTCTCCCCTCCCCTCTCTTTATCTCTCTCCTGGCAGGTGAGCGGCAGGTGAGTTGATGAACTGTACGTGGATGTCGCCAATGTGACTTGTTTAGGTGTTTCGATGGCAGGCCACAGATACGAGTCGCCTCAGCAATTGATTTCGATTCGATAAGCCTGCCGTACAGTAGCCGCAATATATGACCCAAAGTGTCCGGTCCTGGCTTGCCTGGCCAAGTGAAACTATACTTTACAGCCACGTCACAAGTCACAGCTCGACTTGAGGTACCATTCCGTTTTCAGTCTGAATCACTGACGGAGACGAACTTCGGCACCAAGTCCACGTTGAGGAAACCGGCTGCTGCGTTCGACCAAAATGTCATGCAGGCAATCTCGCCTTGGCCTGGCTCAATATCTCTGCTTAACAGCTAATGAGTTGCCGTTAGTGATTTATTTGGCAAATGAATAGAATCGCAGGCAGTTGCCACAAGTCGCTTTGCATGCCACATGCAACACGAGACACAATTTCGCGTCTCAACACGATCCACTGAGCTGTTCCCTCCATTCCCACCACTCCTTCTGCCATCTGTGTAAACAATTTCTGTATAAACTTTCTCGACTTCAAGTAATTTTCGAGAAATCTTCAGGCAATATGATAAAGTATAAGAATTGTCAAAGGAAACATTGAACAACATTTTGATACACGTGGTTTCCTAAAATTTCCTTGGATAGAGTTATGAAGGTATTATCAACATTATTCTGTATAAAATTAAAAATTTAAAAATTTAAAATTTAATTTTTTAAACATTTTACTGTTTAACGTAAATTTTAACTTTAATTTTACATATATATTCCTTTCGTTTTTTTAACTTTTAATTCACATTTAATTTTAATATAAAAAAATTACAATTATTAATTAAAAATACAATTATTTTTTATATCTAATTTTTTATATTTTTCTTACCTACAGTCGACTGTTCTTAGTTGACTTTAAATAAATAAATAAAAAATAAAATAAAATAAATAAAGAATATTCTCTCTAGGTCTTTTGAGCTGAAATAAATAACAGGGAGTATTTCTCATTTATATATATGGGGTTATCCTTACAAAATTATAAACTATGTCTTTAAAGCTCAATCTAAAAACTTCAAAGTCATGTTTTGAAGTCTATGTAGATTTAAATAAAAAGCTGTGATAAATTTCTCTTTGTGTATGCGAAACTATTTGAAGACATTTCTGAATTGTAAATTTCCGCATGACTCCAAAAATAGGAAAAGGTATTTGTAATAAAACAAGCTACCTTATAATTTTACAACCTTACACATTTTTCAAATGAAATTTTCCCATATCTCTCAAATGAGTTCGAAAGGTAGCTAGAAGATTTGGTAGACTCTTCGCTCGGTAGCCAAGTGCAATTAATTTGAGAATATATCTCACGTCATATGACATGTGACTAATTGAATAGCTCTGATATATTGTGCCAGCAGATCAGGGAAAGTAACAAGACCTGCATGTGGGCAGGCGGGCAGGCGGGTAGAAGAAGCCGCAATAGGAAGCCACCAGAGGAAGCCACTCTTTGGGCAAGCGAGCTTGGATACGATCTACGATGTGACATTGAAAAAGCACACAGTTTCCCTGGACTCGGCGCCTAATCAAAACAAATTCATCATGCGCGCTGCCAATGCATTAGCCATGGCCCAGTCAAATGGGCTCCGAGCGGAGCTTCTGCTTCTGCTTTGGGTTCAACTTCAGCTCTCTGGATGTTGTCCAGCCGCGTATCTATGGCAACATATTTCATAGTCTTCGTCTGCGTCTTCTTCTCCGCCGGCATGGCACAGAAGCTACATTTCATGGCCATGAAGAAACTAGATCAATTTAATTCGTTTTCGGTTTATTTTAGTCTTTGCTGTGCGAGGAAACTCGTGGCAGGCGGGAAGAGACTGGAAACTGGCAGATGCTATTAGATCTGGCGACATTGCGGAAGCGTGCCACTTTGTCAAGGCATTGTGCCGCGGGCGTTTGCGACCAAAGGCGCCGCTGACACAGACACCGATCGGCAAAGTGTACCGTGGGCTAAACACTTGCATTATGTCTCAAATATAACAGTTTGTTGAAGCAAATATCTAACATTATAAAAGATTTGAGATAACTATGATTAACACTGGATTGTAATTAGGAATGAAAGCACAATTGTAAATTCAACAACATTATTAAAACCAAACGATAAACTAAAGACATCGAGGTCTGATAATCCCCTAGTTCTCCTGAAACATACGGTTTAGTTGCCACTCCCTCTTGAAGAAAAGCCGAACCTGCAACATACCAGTTTTTACTGGAAATAATTCACTTATTCTCTATGGTGCACTGGCCAAATGATCAAGTCTTGTCGTCTCTCTGGGCTTAGAGCTTACTTTGGTATGCCTGATAAATGCATTTGGCTGCGTCTGAGACTGCGACCGAGGTAGTCGTCGCGCTTATCAGTGTTTGTAATTAGCGCATTTGCATTAAAAATAGCAATAATTTCCCATAAAGAAGCCCAACATCGATATACGTGGAGGCCGTGCCTCCGTTCTGGAACTGGGACTGCCGCTGGACTCGTGTCCCTCTCGTGTCTTCGCCTTGTGATTGCAGGAAGTGGCTGAAAATTAAAGCTGGAACATTAAATAGATAGCGTCGCGGAGTCTAAGTTGAGAGCTCCCTTTCTCTCTCTCTCTCTGTATCTCTGTCTCTCTCTCTCTGTCTCTATTAGAGCTGGCAACGTGCCATACATGGTACTCTCCTGCGAGCTAATGTGGTATATTTAACGGTTCTGTTTTAGCCCCTAACGACATATCGTTCATCCCTAATTGTATTTCGTGCCGCTGCACGCGCCCATCTCTAGCCGGACTTCGCGGAAAATCTGCATCAGACTCCGTGGTCTGAGCCATCAATTAGAATGCCCCGTTGGGATTTAACGACTTCTGTCTAGCGCCATCTAGCGTTGGAGCGCTGCAATTAGCCGCGAAAAATGATGCGACGGCGACGACTTTCCAATAGTTGTCACAGCATCAGCACCGGCAGCAGCAGCAGCAGCAGCAGCAGCAGCAGCGGCAGCATCAACAGGAGCAGTCTCGCCTGCATATAGCTAAAATCGGGCAGTTCCCGATATCTTTCATATTGCAATTAATCTCGGGACGCTGCAGCAATTATCTGCACTAATTAATGGTCTTTTAAACAAACTCAGCAACGCGTTTCGCGCACATTTGGGCCAATTATCTTGGGGTAGGCTTGGGAGTCAGACGCGGCCCCGGACGGCTCTTGGCCCGCCTCCTTTTGGTCGAGGCGTGCATTCATTGATTCACAATTAATGTTGATTATCAAGATCTGCAACGAAACCGCCCCAATTTGCCAAGCAAAAGATTCGCACAGGTGCAACTCTACAACTCTCTCTCTCTCTCTCTTTCTCCCTCTCTCTTTCTCAGTCTCGCTCTCTGTTGCTTTTCTTCTACTTTTTTGACTGTTCGATCACAAATTCAGAAGCCGTTTTGACTGCCTAATGATGCCTCTCTCGTGGGGCCAATGAGTTATTACGCTAACCACCAGGCCATGTTAGCACAATTGGCCTACAAGTCTATTATTATCTATGCAAAGCCTACACCCCCTTCCAGCACCGATCAGCGGATCTGTCGATCGTTGCCGTTAACTGAACTACGCGATCATCAATCTTGAAATTATTGCCGCCACATCGGACTGGCGTGTTTCCAAAGCATTTGCATCGATTGAGCCTGCGCCGATCAAGAGATTGAGGGAGTCCGAGCAAGAGAAAGAGAGTGAGATCAAGAGAGACTGTGAGATACCTTTCGACTGTGAGATACCTCGTACAATTTGATCAATAACACACCTTCGAGTTTATAAATGGAGGCAAAAGTGATCGTGTCAAAGATCGAGATAATGGCAATTGATTGACTTGTTAATTGATATTTATTAACTGAAGATTGACTTAATTAGACTCAGAGGCTTGGCTTAAAATAATAAGAGGGGGCTGTAGATTACTAACCAGGTTCTCCCGAATCCCGGGGGAGGGCAAGACTTGCCTACTTCACTATATAAAAATATAGTGTTTGGTAATTCTTAAGAATATTCCATACCCTGTGATGTTAAAATTCGATATTATGATGTATGGATTCTTCACTTAATAAATATAATAATTTTTTCTTTTTTTAATTAAGTGAAGATTGACTTAATTAAACTCAGAGGTTTGGTTTAAAATAATAAGGAGGAGCTGTAGATTAGTAACCAGGTTCTCCCGAATCTCGAAGGGGATCGCAGTGCAAATCAGTGTGCTGATAAATATTTTGCCAAACTTGCAAGATCGATATGTTCTACTCTAAACTAATCTCAAATCTGCAACTGAACTCTATCAGTAACTGATCTGTTGAGTCTTGCCCCTGATTTATCTGCAGTTTCATGGCTGCTGGGCAGTTGGCGAGATACGGCTTCAGGTGTGTGTTGCAACTAATTAATGGCTGCCTCAATTAACATTGCAACATGCAGTTGAACAGAGAATTTCGTTGAGCGCCAAATATGTGGCAGACCCTGTGGCGGACCCTCGAATGCAGTCTGCATCCAGGCTCAGGTACAACTTGTTGCTGCAACCTGCGTGCCTCGTTGCTGATGAGCAGCAGCAACAACAACTGGTGCAGCATCAGCAGCAGCAACACGTGTTGCAGCGTGCTAATCTGCATCGACTGGACTGTGCTTGGCCCGAGTGTATGTATCCTGGGGGCAGGCAAAAGCTACGCCGTGTAAAATCAATTTAGATTTGCTGCTGCCCTCTTCCACCACCCCCTTTATCCACAAACAGTACTCTGGTTCAAATTCTTTGCGACAACTCACGTCCTTGGCAATTTGTGGCGAAAATGGAAAATTTCTGTTCGATTATTTGTTGCACCTTGTAAATTTGCCCGTGCCAGGTGACAAGAATTGTAATAGCTTGCTTAGTCCCAGCACCCAACGGGGCAACGCATGGAAGCACCAACAATATCAAGGGGA
Source organism: Zaprionus davidi (assembly GCA_018903715.1). Classification (NCBI taxonomy): domain Eukaryota; kingdom Metazoa; phylum Arthropoda; class Insecta; order Diptera; family Drosophilidae; genus Zaprionus; species Zaprionus davidi. The sequence continues at coordinate 9,715,885 of JAEIGL010000003.1, forward strand.
ACAGAAGTCTAGCTTAACTTCAAATATCTCTCAATAGTCTCGACTTGAACGAACCAAGTTTTCTCCCGCTTTGTTTGACCACCACCCGCTTACCAACCGCCCCCCGCCTTAGGTCCAATGATGAGCTGCATTACAGACGCACTCAGGTTATCTACCATTTAGTCAGAAATTTATTTGTGCCTTGGCTGGAAAACCAATTAGTTAGTCGTGCGGGCCACACGCAGCAATGGCTCACGAAATTAGCATTTCCCTAACGAAAACATACCCCTTTCCCCCCCTTCCTCAACGGTATTTAATGTGCAGGCCTACTCGATGCGATAAGGGAACTACTCAAATACCCCCGCCGAATGGGCAGAAAAATAACTTGAGGTAATTATCACAACATAGGAAAACAAAACGCAGATTCCCCCCGGAATTAGCATTTAAATCGTTCGTTCGCCTGAGTTATATATTTCTATATACCACACATTTCGTATAGTTTTCGTTTCCATCCGATAAGCAGCCGAAAATGGTGCACTTATTGACAACTTTAACGAGTTCGCAGCGACAAAAGACAGAAAACAAAGATGAAACTGAAACTAAAACCGAAATCAAAGCGTTTATAAATGCGTTCTCTGTATCGAAATCCAAGAAAACAAAAAAAAAGAGCCCAAGTCAATTAACTTGAAAATTGGGGGAAATTCCTTTGTCTTAACGCCCCTGCTTGGCTAAGCGAACCAAGTCGAGTATGCTGCATGCAACAGATGCGGGACGCGGCACATAAAATGTCAGTCAAATGGACACAGCCGATGAGCAGCTCTCCCAATATACAACATACACACTCCCTCGCCACACGTCTCCCCTGCAACACGACCACCGACACAACCCACATGACACTTGCTGACAAATTTCCAAGCAACATTTGACGAACTGTGGACAAATTTTCAATTTAAACGCTTCATTGAGCATTCTTAGGAGTGGGATAATAAATATATATGTCTGTTTCGGACTTTCAATTGAATTCCCATTTAGCAGTTTGTATAATTTCTCACGGGTAGTTCCTAGACAACAGACAGAAAAACAGAAAAATCTCACAAAGTGCTACTACTTTTAAAGAAAGCTTACTCTGTACATGCTGTAGGTGGGGAATAACCCAATATACATATATTGTATTTATTTATTTATTTAAAGTCAACTAAGAACAGTCGACTGTAGGTAAGAAATATATAAAAAAATTAGATATACAAATTAATATTACATTTTTTTATATTAAAATTAAATATGAATTAAAAGTTAAAAAAAACCAAAGGAATATATTTGTAAAATTAAAGTTAAAATTCAAGTTAAACAGTAAAATGTTAAAAAAAATTAAATAATTAAATTTTAAATTTTAAATTTTAAAACTGGGAACAGTATATCGTATTCACAATATATAGATATATATTCAATTTTACAATTTCGATCATATTTGTACAGCATAAGTATAGACATCGTAAAAGTAATGTGAACTGAATCCCCTCTCTCTCTTAGAATAAGTATATTTAAGTTAAAATCTACATATTTCACGGGTTAGTGAGTAAATATGTATACTTTCATCTATAGATGATCGAATGTTCTATAAAGAATGAATAATAAATACTCAAATTGAGATGTCTGTATGCGGGTGTGAGCAGGAAAGGATCCATAGTGTGGCCCAACTTGGACAAGCTCTGATCGCTGACAAGCATTAAAATTTTTATGCGCATTCCATGGCAACTGCAAACGGACAACTTGAACAGCAAAAATAAAAAACAAAGCAACAACAACAACAACAACATTAAGTGACGCTGATACACACGAAATGACAGCGAAAAAAGATCAAAACATGACAATAAAAATCAGGACTCTAAAATCGGATCGACTGGCGGGTCGTCCACATCCACATCCCCATCCACATCCAGGTCCGTGTCCGCGTACGCGTTTTCGTTTCTGTTTTTGTCTTTTCTTTTCTTTCTGTTTTTCGATCTGACTCTTCATCTCTTGGTCCGACTTCAACTCCGAGTCGTGTGCCTGTTTTAACGCCACAAGTGTGACATATAATTTTGAAAATGACAAGCAGCAACAAGAAACAACAGCAACAACAACAACAACAATGCAACAGGCTATAACAACAACTTAAGCAGGAGAATGTCACCAAATGGAAGACACGCAACTTGAAAAAGGGTCCGCTGCCCCGCGCTGAACACCTGAATTGTCCAGTCAGGAGGGGGGCTATGAAGTGGGGGCATGCTCACGTTCCCGTCCACATTTGTAGTACGACTGCCGTGTGCCGTTCTGGCTGTTTAGCACAGTTTTAAAACTTTGTTTTGAAACAGAGAAACATATAAGAGTTGAAAACACATGACTTACACTTAAAATATATAAACCAGAAGGTGATGCTTATCTATCGGCAGAGTCTAGGAGACTCACCTCATTATTAAGGATGAAGATCAGCAGCAACTGAGATTTCCTGCTGGAGATACGAAATGTAATTTTTTTGTTGTTCATTTCCAAGCGGAAATAGAAAATGGGATCGGCTCTTTTCCCAGTCAAAATGATGGTACAATTCTGCTGCTGCTGTTCTTGTGCGCCTGAGGGCGCGTCGCCAATGACGACAATAACAACAGCCACAACAGCAACACGAACAACTGCAACAATTGCAGCAACTTTGTCAGACACGTCACCAAAATGGCTACAAAAAATGGCTAAATGCATTTGCAACGCTTCGTCTGCGCAACGAAAGCGCCACAGAGAGAAGACGATGAAGAAGTACGCTGCTGATTGAATACTGAGCACTGAAGACTGTAGACTGCAAGGCACAAAGAGGTCTTGTGGAACGAAAACAGGGAACAATGTGAACTGATTTGCAAGGATAGAAACACAAAAATAAACTATAGCAGTTTCTGAAGTTTTTACATATATTTAAGACTTTAATATTTAATTTTCTGTAGTCTATTCTATTTTTCTTTTAATTTTCTTTTAATTAAAGCTTATAGAACTATTGCAAACGAAGGGTATAAGCAAAGCTTAAAATGTACATATGTAAACATTTTATTTCAATGACAGTGCTGCCACTGCAACATTCACCCATTGGCATTACAATTGGCAACACCAATGCAAGCTGGCAACGCTGCAATGCTGTTCAAACTCGATAAACTGATTAGATACATAAGTATATGTAATAGAAACACATATTAAGAATACCCTACAATTAGTTTGAATTCTTTTACCAAATACTACTTAAACTGCCCTCGTAAACACAGCTTGGCTTACAGTGGAAACTGCTTCCTGAAGCTACTCGGCGAGTTGCGTTTGATTTGTTTTTAGACTTTAATTGAAATTACCTACAATGAGCCAATGAATTATACGCTAGACTGAAATGTCGAATGCATTTCAGAAATTAATTAAAAACCACAAGATATTGAGGCGAATGCTGGCCGACTGCCCCCATGCGGCGTACAAGCGAGTGTGTGTGTGTGTCTCAGTTAGGTGTGGAGTGTTAACCTGGCCAAGATTATTTACATTTACACCTGCTCTGAGGCGTTGCAGTCACCAACGTCGCCGTCTCCGTCAGCAGCAACGACACACTAATGATGCGGCCAGTTGAGTTTGACATTTGGCCGCATGTCGAGACCACCAGCCGAGTGACAGTGTTTGTAGATTTCGTCGTCGTCGGCGATGCTTATCAGTTATCGGCCTGTCGCAGAAGGTACCGTTGCCTCAATTAATGAAAATCTGTCGCTGGCATCGAACATCGCCCATCGCTGATGCCTATCGCCAAAAGAGCGATTAATGCAAATGCGTTAGGCTGAGGGCGAAATAACTTACAATTATCGAAAAGTGTTAAAAATGCGCTGATTGTCGTCGGCCTCGATAAACGGCGGCGATAACAGCGAACGGAACATGATGAGTCGAAATCGTTTTGATAGGCTCATGCAAAATAGTTGAAATAATAATTTGTTTACACTCTTCACCAATCGAAGTATAAATTAGTCATACGCTCGACTCAGAGAGCATTAAAGGGGGACTTTGTAGGCCGATATGGGCAGTGGCAGCGGAAATGCTGCATTAATCTTCGCATCAATGGGACAAGATTTATGTATCAAGGCAACGCGACGATTCATTCATGAATCGCCATCGATTGGATCAATGAAAATTGAAAAGCCACGAAAAGCCTTTACAACCGCACACCACAACCAAACCAACAACAATGTCCATTGTCCATTTGCTTGTTTATAAATAGACGTAAATTAATAACATAAGTACCTAATCCAATCAATCAAACTGTAAAATCACACAGCGTCCCATAGAAACCGGCCAAAACCAATGCGAAGGTACCTCGCTAACAACAACAACAACCGAACAGTTGGAGTGTGTCTGGCTCAGTGACTGACTGACTACAAGATAAAAACATCAACAGCAACAATACCAAACACCACAACAACAACAACAGCAGCAGCAGCATAAAAACCCAACGTAAAGTTTTAGCTGTAACAAAAATCGGATATGCCCATCCCTAAAAATTAAAAATAAAAAAAAACAATGAAGAACAGATATGAAAAAGGGAAAGAACCTCAACTGAAAATACCCTGTGAAAATTGCTAAAATATTATTTATTCTGTACAACAATAATCAAGTAACCTCTGTATGTGTAAACAATTAAGAAAGGAGTTAAAAAATCTAGATTGAGATCAGGGGAGTTATTAGAGAATATGTTGATCTAATTTTATAAATTTAAATATCTACACAGACCAAGCTTAAGATCTGGGTGGCCTATTATTTTAAGTTTCAGAGACCAATCTTTATTTTTAACATATCATATCCATTTACCGTAACTGCAGCATAATAGGGTATAAAATAACGAAATATTAATAACACGACAAGAATGGAAGAGTAAAATTCAGCATAGGCCTTTTGCCTTGAGAATGTGAACTTTATGAATGAGTTGGAATAAAACCTGGATATTTTTGATTTTTTAAAACATTACAAAATTGTAATAATGACAAAAAAGAAAAGAAGACTTGAAATAAGACATATTCGTGGAAGAGTGTTTGTAATTCGTCTTGCTAGAACAAGCCATTGATTGCTTTTGCTTCTTTCGGTCTTCTACTCTGGGCACGTTGAGTTGATGTTGTCGCCCGGCGACATTGCGGAACTGGAACCGGCGATAGTTGATCGTCCGTTCTTGGTCTGTTCTTGTGGTTGTTGTTGTTGGTGTTTCAGTTTCTGTCGCTGTTGCTTTTGCTGCGATGTCGTTGGGTTCTAAGCCCGACCAGACAGCGCACCAAGCTCCATTGGCACAGTCCAGTTTTGTGCCCTTCGCTCTGGCCATCCCGACCCGCTACAGCCCGGCCCGGCCCTGCGCTCTGACAATCCTTAATTTTTATTATTTTTTCCCATTTCGCCGACTTGGTGCGGCGCGGCGGGCCTCAGACTCTCTGCGGTTCCGAGGCTCTTTTATGAATATGAATGGCTTAGCACGCGCCTTTTAAGCCACCAGCTGAGATGACTTGTGGCTTTTCAATTTCTCGTGTTGTCCGCTGTTGCCCCTTGTCGTTCGTATTGATCATTTTATTTTCATCGTTTTTTTTTTGTTTTCGCCTTTTTTTCTTTACTTCTTTATTTTGTGAATTATTGAGTACTTGACAGCAGGACAGACGGGCCCGGTCGATTCCGTTCCTCTGGTTGTAATGACTTCGCAATTTCTTTTCGCTCAATTGTGGTACTTAGCGTATTACTTGAGATGCCATTGTTTTAGAAAGTATCTAACGAATACGAGGAAAGACGGATGCACCGATTGACAGATAGACAGGGCAAAGGTTTGACTAAAGTACCTAATAGTGCGCTTTAGCTACTCGGGACTCAAGTTACTTACTTTCAAGTGTGTTTATAGGGTATTCACAAGTTGATTACCTTCCGCAATTGCCGTTGTTGTTGGTGCCGCTGTTGTTATGGTTGTTTTTGTTGTTGTTGCTCTCCCTTTGACAATTTGTTGTTAAGATGAGCGCCGGAAATGAGTAATCAAGATTATGCGATATTAGCGAAAATAGATTTGATTTTGGGGGCGCTTTGAATGATCGATGAGGTTCAAATCAGACAAACAACATCGTGATCGTCATGCCCTGTGTGAACGAAGGTTTACGCAACAGTTACCAGCGACAGAATCGAATATCGCCGATCAAGTTGTGTGGGTGCAAAGTGAATAGACTGAGAAACGCATACTTAGCTTTGCGACAGTAGCTAAAGCTGTGATCGGTCTTGATATGCGACGAAAAAGATCTATGAAACATCTACGAAACCTCTAAATGATACGCAGTAGATCAGTTTTGTAGCTTTAGAAAACGTTTAAGCCAATATGCAGTCGATTGCAATTCTGCTAATCTTTAGATCAATCGAGATCACTTAGTTTCTTAGAATTGAATAATTATCTGAGTATAGCAATAAGAAAATTAGCCAGTGAAATGTGGATTATTTATTTAAAAATTTATGTCACACAGTGATCAGCCACATCACTGCAATGTTAACGACTTTACAAAAAGATAAATCCCAAATGAAACTTGAAGCTCTGACACGAATAACTCCCGTATAATTTCCTCTCACTCACTTTCAATGCCTGTCACGAGAACTGGGGTACAATTAAAATGTTAGTTATGAACGATTATTCCCCCTGACCATCCTAAAAACAGGTGGAATGTAAGTCACGTCGATTTATAATACCTACCAGCCCAGTAACCGACTAACTGCATACCAAAGGGGCCCGACCTCATGGCTGACTCTTGTATTAGTATCGGTTTCCAACGGGTTGCGCTGCTGTCCAACTGGGCAACGCAAATGAACTTAATCAAGTAATGACCAGGTTGATGTGCCTCGGTCACATTTCTTAAGGCCAGCGAAGTGGTAACATGAGTAATACGCAGATACAGATCAGTAGCTAGACAATAAAACCTAAGCCAGACCCAGTCAGAGTTAAAGACTCAGAGACTCCAGCTTGGCCCGTTGCCATTAAAACGCAGCCGCATCTAAGAGACCCTTCTAATTGGCGCATCCACTGAAATACTCAACTATAGCACAGACAAGAACTTTTAAGATGGAACTGTTCGAAGAGCAGATACTCTTCGAATAAATGAACATCAATACTCCCTCCAAACTGCCATTCCCAGGTCATGGCCATGGTTTTAGTCAAAAACATGACGATTGCAGGCTAAAATAATAAAACTCTTGTCTATCGATATTTTTGATAATTCAAACTTTTAGCTACATATGTATATCAAATTTGTTAACATTTTGTAATAGTCTTTCTTTAACTGCAGGGTATGAAAAATGCGAGCCAGAAACTCCAAGTGGGGCATAAAACCAAGATTTTATGTAATGTGTTCATTAGAGTTGCCTGGCCAAGTCAAAGTCGAATTCGAAACTCAGAGCTGCAGTCAAGTGTACGCTCACCCTCTCTCTGTCTGCTCCTCTTTCTCTCCTCCACTCTTTCTCTCTCCCTCTCTCTTTGTGAATAATTGATCCAATAACACAGCGTGCCGTTGATTTTTACAATCGAACGATAAAATTTACTATCGTTGATCGATATTATCGCAAAATTGTTATTAATTGCCGTAGACCGGGCCAGGCAATGGGTGTTTTTTTTGTCTTTTGAAGAACTTCCAAAGTGTTTTCTTTTGTCTGTGACTTGTTTAAGTCCATCATTTACATATTAAAATCGATTTTATTGATAGCTTGGTATTTTTCTGGTATTTTGTATCATCTCCCGGTTCCATGATATTTCGTTTCTACTCGGTTTACGATTGCCCGCTGACAAAGGTCTGACAGACCTCATAAAATGCGACTATCATCGAAAATATAACTGCCTTACGGTCACTGGAGGAAAATCCAAGGTATCTCGAACCTATTGTGATTAATTGACGATTAGAGGGTACAAGTTGTTTCAGCCTCATTTGATATACATACTATGTATGTACATATTCAATATGTTTCATGCGAAACTGAAGCTGTCAAACTGAATCTTCCCTCATGCGTTAATTACAGGGTATATACTGATTCAGTAAGACTCACTATGGTATAAATTTGAAATGTATGTGTCTTACGGAATTTGTTTCAGTTTTATTGCGGGCTTCAGGTGTAAATGGCAATTAGTATGACGAGCGAACGAACGAGAGCGAGAGAGACGTGTAGGCGATTGATGGAAAGAGACAGCGAGAGAAAGAGAGGGAAGTCGATGCCGATTCCGATGTCCACGTCGAACGCGCTGTCGTCGCAAGTTTGTCAGGGGCTTAGAGCGCGGGCCTGTCCCGCGACATGACAGGCGACACAAATGCCACACACGTTTCCCCATTGGCGTCTCTTGCTGTCCTGTTTAACACGCGGAGTCGTAAAATCACAGAGCGATGCGCTTGCAGTTGTTGTCCGAGTAGTAGTAGTAGTTGCTGTTGCTGTTGTTGTTGTTATAGCTTGTTATTGGTTAAAGCTGTTGCTGTTGTTGTTGGCATAAAGTAAGCAAGTAAATGGTCGATCATTAGGATGCAACAAAATGCCTGCGATTCGTGTTTTCAATTCAATTTGCGACCATCATCCTGGATCAGACCGTCCAAAGCCAAGCTTTACTTTTCCAGTTCGCGTAATACGTGTTTTACACTCCGCAAATTGAGCTCATAAATCAATGCTAACGAGCCGAACAACGCACACGTAACGCTACCGACCAAACCCCAAAAAAGTCCGTTTAATTCTCAAGGAAAAATGCCAGAGATTCGACGTGATTGATAAAACGATAACTCTGTCCTAAGTGATCCTGAAGCATTACGTCTACTCGCCCTCGGCATCACACATTATCAACTTAAGTCACGATTGTAAAAGCTACGAAAGTAAAAGTAAAAAGACCGCATTGTTCCATAAGATAAAGTTTTAATTTTTAAGGACCTTCTTGTATTTGTAGTCAGATAAACTACTATTTTTATATATCTAATCCTAAAAACCTTGATTCAAATTAGAAAAAAATGCATACATATGTTTTATATATGATGTAAACTATAGTAAGCTCAGGTCACACAGACGGATTTAGGTAATTGGTAAGGTCCACCATGTCCCATTTCGTCACAATTGTATTGCAAATTTAGAAAAGGTATTGCAAATTTAGAAAGGTTTGGTTATCTAGAGGAGTAATTTTAAATCTTCACCTAACTGTCAAACTTGGAAAATAGGATTATGTCCACAAACTTTGTATAATTTGCTGATTTGATCTATTAATATATTTATATCCAATAATATGGAACTACACAATTCTTAATCCTTAACCATATTTCAGGTATCGTAATCGTAGAGTGGTAAGTATGAGTATCAAGTCTTATAATTGCAGTACAAGCCGAATTCTAGACTCAAATTTGTACCTTTATAGGCGAATCCCGCCCTGCTGGGCAACCTTAGTAATGAGTCGATGGAAATGAATTCATTCCGAGCTCGACTGGCACCTGGAGAGGCGTTTTATGCGCTCCAAGCAGGAGGCCAACACGTGCGTCCATACGAGCAAGCTGTGAATGTGACTTTGTCATCCAAAAATTTAGCTTTTTCTCAGCTTTCTTCAAGCGGCGCATCCGCTAATGAGCCACGCATGCTGCTGGCTGCTTTCGGCACTTATTAATGCCACTCTGCTGGCCATTTCTGTGCTTTGTTTTCAAAACATTGTGCCGCGCCATCGATTAGGCACTGTGCGCCATGCCCAATGCGACACTGTTGCTACCTCGGTAGGAAACTAGTTTTCTAACTCGTTAAATGGTAGCTAGAAAAATGGTTTTGTGCATGAGCCGAAACATGAAAATTGAAATGTTTTAATAATATTTATATTTTTCAACAGCTCTGACGTAAGTTTATTACAAATTTGACTATGATTTTCTTGAGTTTACTTAATCAATTCAATTAACACGGGTTGGAACTTTTTTGGCATTGAGTAGAGTCGACAAAATCTATTTATTTATCTGGTTAGACCGAATGTAATAGTATTCAGTATTTGTCTTTCATTTTATAATAAACGGTGAGGGTTTGTGGGTTTTCCACTCGCCGACTCCGACTCCAATACTATTGTTTTAAAACAACGCGTTTTGTTTTGTTTTGCTTTCCTTTATGTCTCACATTTTTGCCCATTCAAACATTTATTGCCTTGTCGGGTGGGCCAAATAGACACGAACAGAGGCACACACACACACACGTTCACAATCACAACACATACATACATATGTACACATGTATGTATGCACACTCGTCTGCAGGTACAGTTAAAGCTGCCATTCAGCCAGCCAGCATTTGGGGCGTTTACTTTCCGACTCAAACTCGTTTCGGAATATATTGCAGTTTTATTTTTGTTTTGAGTACAATTTATTTCTGCTGCTGGCTTCGTCTTTTCTGACGTTTTGTAAATATTTTAATTATTTTCACGATGCCCCATTTGCCAGATCGCCCGCTGATAGAGACCAACAGTGCTGCCAGTTGTTGTGCAGAAGTAACAAATCCTGTCAATGAGCTGGCAACACTGGCTGAGCTTTGATGACGCGCGCTTTCTCATTTGCGGCTCATTAGTGCGGCCAATTGACGCCTCTGTGTGGCGGCACGCCCATCAAATGGATTGGCAACACGCAAGCCGATCCGAGTGGCAGCTCGTTAGAGGAGCCGCTGATTACGCACCCAATCTTTAGGCCAGCGCAAACGCTGCAATTATTTGCACGCGAATAAACAATTCCAGAGATCTCTGGGCGTTTATCACTGGCCACAGCTGACGGCGCAGCCGGGGACAGCCAACAGGCGTTTAATTTTACGGCTTTATTAGCAACAGACAGCCGAGGCAACAACAGGTTGTCTGTCCACCAGTCAATCGGACCAGCTGGTAATTTGATGGCCCGAGGGCATGCGGCAAAACCAGGCCTTGTATTCCCGGCGAGCTACTGTCCCGATGATTTGCAACTGGTAATTGTCGCTGCCAGTGAGTGCTTCCGAATTGGATGCGACTTGTGAAGAAAGGAACCACACTAAATTTAATGGTTTCCATCTCGAAATCATTAGGATATTGCTTTGGTATTCCACTTTAAGTGGAAAGCCTAAGTAGGCGGCACAAACACAGAGACAACAGCTGTGCACACAGAGACAACAATATAAAACTAGCCTAGAAACAGAGTTGCAAACATACACAAGCCCCTAACCCGATAAGATTTACAGCTCATACAAACAAACCTAATTTTGTAAATTATTGTATTCAACAACAACGCGAAACACACGAACAAACAAAATATGAGTACGAGCTCGTCAAGGGAGGGTGGACAGCCGAAGCATGTGAGACACAAGCAGGCACAGGACCCAGTCACTGCCATGGATCTGATGGCGGTCCTCAAGAAGTTTGATGTCTCGGAGCAGGTGGACATCAGGCGTAACTACAAGCTAATGCCTAATGTCGTTATGTCGCTATGGCGGGAGAACTATCAGCTGCTGGACTTTCACGAATTTCAACAGCATCTGCTTGGCGAGGCACTGCATACATTTCTGCACAAGATGCGACTTCACTTCACCAGTGTGCGCTTCTCCAGCGAAAATCTACAGGACGAGCTTAATATTCTGGATCGTAGTGGGATTACAGAGCTTGTCGCGGTCCGCGACTGCGAGATTACCTGGGATACCAAAGAGAATTCCGCAAGCACTGCTACCAGCCAATGGCCGCTGCACGCATTGCCCAAGCTGCTCTGCAGTCTAAGTCACCTGACGGTGCACATGCCCGTTCAAGTGGGTTTCATCGAGCATTTTGCACAGCTAAAGTCCCTTAAATTGCACGACGATGTGTCTAGAGATGCGCTCGCCGCCATTTGGAAAAGCTGCAAGGGTTTGGAGCACATTGAGTTGTTGGGACGCGGCACTCCCAATACGATCGGCATTTCGCAGTGTACGAAGCTGGCCGAACTGACGTTGCCAGTGAGTTCATTCAATGCCAGCAGTGCGTTCGAAATCCTACAGACAACAAACCTGCGGTTCCTTGAGCTCCAGAAACAGGACGAATCGGCTACACCGATCAGTGGTGCTATTTTTCTGGTAGTGCAGCAGCGCTCGTACGACATTGACAAGATCTACATCAACGGCAAGCGCTTGGACAGTCACTTCCTGGTCGTGGTGAACCTGAATAGCTGTACTAGTCTAACAAGTCTATCGCTGATCGATTGTCTCTTCGGCGAATTAGAAGTCAATAAGATAGACACAATTCCACTGCTAAAAAACTTAACGTTTAACCAGTGCTGTGATCTCACGGACGTGCAGCTGCTCGACTTCGTCAAGGCGTCTCCACGGCTCGCAAAGCTAAACTTGCTCAGCTGTGGGCTGCTTACGGATACATTCCTTTACACCCTCTGCGAGTGGCGCTGTACGGAGAAACCGTTTGTGCCTACCCTTGGACTGTATCTGGAGGATTGCGCAAACCTCAAAGAGGAGTTGAATAAGCATGTGAGTAACAGAACTGTGCCTGGGATCTTCGCCAGCTAATTGCCTACTCCTACAGTTTGTCCTGCAGCCGACGCTGGAGTTAGTGAACGAGCCCCCAGAAGACGCCTGGATACAGAATATACAGTTCTACTTCCACTAGTAATAAATGCCAAACTCTACGGAGATATTAATTGCATACAGACTGTCAAAACAGTACGAAAACTGTTTTGAAGCAGTGTACCTAGTTTGCTTCTTTCATCCATTGCGGCAGGGTAGACTTTCCTTCGGACTTGTTGCTAATTGGCCGCCCGCCATGTGGCGATTTGTCAATGCGGCATACGCGACGCATGCGCCACGCAATGTTGTGCTAATACTCACAAAACCGCTCCGATCTGCCCCAAGCAACACGCAACACGATTTGTGGCAACAAAATTTGTCATGGCAACTTCATCGTTTTGGGAGGCCGTTTTGTCAGTGGCCACTGGCCACCGTCGTGTGGCTAACGTTGAGGAATGCTAACAAATTTGCGAACATGCCGCAGCTCGCAATTTCAGAGTGTATGTGTGTGTTTATGTTGCCCACCCATTGTTATAATTATTGGGCGCCCATGCACAAGTGACAATTCAACTTTGACTGGCGTTTGTGGAGCACTGCAACGAGCTCGTGGCTGCAACATGTGCTCCAGCTACGTTGCGCTTGTCATGCAAAAAACCGAGACGCTGTCGACAGGTAGTTCGATTAGAAAGAATATGTATATGTTTGTTGCAAGTTAGTTTTCGATTTCTCCTGCGCATTATCTTTTATATAAACGTAGAAGTTATAGCAGATGAACGTTAGATCAGAATCAAATTATTGTTTATTCAAAATATATGTCGGTTAAATATCGTCAGCAAATAGTCGATCTGACTCTAGAAGGATACTCTTCGATCTATGTATGTATGTATGTTGGAATTCCGTAAGCAGTACTTTATTTTACATCACAGATCAGATGTAGATCGCACTCTTCTGCCTCCCTTGTTAACGGGCACAAGCACTTGGTGCTATGCTCGTACTTTCTTTAATGACTTCAATGCGGTCGGATTAAAATTTAGAGATAATATAAAATCTTACTATACGGTCAAGTCAGAAAGTTGTACCTTTACGGTGGGCTTGGAACCCAACATTTGTAATTGTAATTTGATCTGTGCGCAATTCGACTAAACATTATGACAAATTTTAAGTCTAGCTCTTACAATAGCTGAGATCTTGATGTTCAAACAGACTGACAGACGGCTAGTGGTCCTGAGAAAAAATACATGTATGTATAAACTTTATGGGGTCAACTTGGCTTCCTGCCAGTTACATACATTTGCACATTAGTTTAAACTTTTTTGACAATTTTCAATGGTCGAAGGGTATAATCATTTTATCATTCGATATTATCGAAGGTTCAGACTACCAACGTCCGCAGTTTTCATGGTATTATAAGCTTTTCGTTTCGGTTATTTAATATTCCAGCTTTTTTATCTAATCTAGCTTATCTTCGCTCAAAAATTCTGGCCAGACTTATTAACATCCGCAGTTTCAATGGGTACTATCGATGTTATTTCAGAACTAATATACTTACATCAGTCTTGGCCTTACTGCCCTACTCTGCTGCACCTCTCTTCTTTCTTCAGCTCTGCCTCCATCTGATCTGTAGTAACGACGGTTTCTCAATTGCTTTGCACTAATTCGTTTTCACACTTTTCATACCTCAGACAGCATGCAATGGCCGAAGGCTCTCTAGCGCCTAATTTCGTACGCCGATCTTACAATCGGACTGCCTGTCTCCACCCCATTCCCAGTCGTCCCTCACCCTTCACCCCTTGTCCACTACACTTTGGTCTTATTGCCTACAGCAGTTGCGCCAGCTCCGTAATATTTATATTTGCCCTGCATTTCTTTCAGTCGATGCAAGCGACTTGATACGCGAATGGAAATGCAGCTACACCGATGAGTGCAGCAAATCAGGGAGGGTGGAGTACGGGAGCACATGGCAAGCGCGACGTCTATGGCGGCGAAAGGTGCGAATAAATAATTTTCAGTAGCTGCCGCAACGACCCACAATAGACGAACCACTGGCGGAGCCATGGAGTTGCGGCTGCAGCTAGACAAATATTTTATTGCAAATTTCCTGATATTGGACGACAGGCGGACACTGCTGCAGTTTGCGAGTTGTTTTGCATATTAAATTTATTATATTGAATGTAGACAAAGATATGCGCAACAGAGCCAAGCTGCAAAGAGGCCAGTCTGCCAATCGATAGTGGAATCAACTGTTATCGATAGGAATAAATTGAATTAGCGCTGAGTCAAATAATTGAATTGCAATCTTAGTGACGTCATGACCTAAATATTGGGACTAAGAGTTAAGCCACTGTCGCTGATGAGAAGCCTTCTTCTATTCTATATCATATCTATCGGTCCTCAGGCGTTGGAATTACTGGCTTACTGTAATACTACTCAATAGAGTAGTACAATAGTATTTACTCGCTCTCTCCCTCAGTTTTTCTTATGGGTCAGGCTCTTTTTATACCCTTGCAGAGGGTACATTAATTATGGAGAAAAAATCTCCGACCCTAAAGAGTATATATAACATGCATACATATAGCTGTTATAGAATCTAAAGGTTTATTTCCAAAAATTCAAGGAAAAAATCGATTTATATTCAATATTTAAAGTAAAAGAAAAACCATTTCTTGGCTTGAAATTGTGGAAAAAAAGGGTTTTTAGGGTTTATACAATATAATGAAGACCACTTACCTCTATTGTTATTAAACAATCACCCAACTATAAATTTTTCAAAACCAATGCTTATCCATCACACTATACCTAACAAACTAAAATTTTTTACCAAAACTAGACATGTTTACTAATTGTGTTGTAGTAATTTAGTACTGTTATTGAATTTTGAATTAAATTGATATATCGGAGAAAATCGTTAAACATAGATAAATCGATTCGAGAATCGATTTAACTTCCAGCTCTATTAGAAACAGTTGTCCGAAATGTGCGGTTTTGTATGAAGACCAGTATTATTTTTTGATATACTCTACTCTTCTCAGTACCAATCAAAGCTAGAAAGTAATCGACGTATTGTAATAAGAAATGAACCTGGTAGGGTATAAAACCTGCGACATGCCGAAGGTAGACTTTCTTTCTGGCTATAATTGCTGTGACGCCATGCTACTAGACCAGCGGGCGATGAATTATTAATTGCCGTTGATTTGCATTGAGATTTCTGGGGCCGAGTTCTTTGTTGGTGAGCAGCACTCGCTTGGAAAGGAGTATCAGCCACGAAATTGCTATCTACATGTAAACATAATAATCAACGGGCATTATATATCGATATATGTATACATATATACGTGCATACATATGTTTTTATATGGCGATCAGCAAATGCGCTTTTGCAAAATGGCCGCCGGTCAATGCGGCCCCCAATTGACACCTGAGCGTTGTGGCTACCGCTGCCGCTGCTGCTGGTGCAGCTGTAATTGTTATTTATGCACTTGCATTTAACTGTAATAGCATGTGGCCCGCCATGCCCCTTGGGGTGGGCGTAACTGGAGCGTTTTTGGTAGACTGTGCGATTACACAAGAGTTTAGCACTCCTAATTGTGGCAGTGCACCTATGCGAGGGAATGTCTGTCTCTGTGTGAGTGTGTAGCATTCCATGCTAATACTACACACGCCCCTTTTTGGGGGCGAGCGGTGTTATCCACACTGTGTATACAAAAACGATGACGAACCCAGAAAATCCTACATAAGTCAGAAATCAATTGCGGACAGTGCACGACTGGGCGATGCTCTGCAACATTGATTGCCAGACTTGCAAATGATTAAAGCAAAGTCACAGTACATTTACAGGGTATCTCCGTGGAGTGCCATCATCGCTGCTTGGGCTCCTGAGCTAGGCAAGCACACGCGCTTAAGTTCAACTTAAGCTCCAAGATGATGATGAGGCTGAGGCTCTGGCTGAAGATGATGACGGTGACGACGGCGATGGCGATGGCGACTGCGACCGCGACTACTGTGTTGCAGCCTGTTCCCTGGAATTTTGACTTGAGCAAAGGCAAAACGGCAAGCGGCTTTTGTGCTTCGCGCAACCACTTAACTTGCTTAAGCGCTGTTTGCTTGTCAAAATTGCAGCCGCCGCCGCTACCACCACCGCAAATAACAACAACAATAACAGCAACAGCGGCAACGGTAGCAGCAAAAGCCACAAGGCACGTCTCTTGGCAAGATGACGCGGTCAGAATAGCTCCTCAGTGCTGTGGCCAAATGAATTAACCCTTTTACTTTGCGCACAGTGGCAGGGGGCCATAACAAACACAGCGAGAATAGCAACAACAACAACAACGGCAACTGATTTGTTATATTCCTGCCAGCTACTGTTGTTGCTGCAAGTGTGGGTTCTGTGCTTTTTCGGGCATCCGCAACACCAGTGTTAAAATGTTAGTACAGTGTTGTACTCAGAAAATATTGTTATCGATGTTGCAGTAGAATCGAACTGTGTTTATGGCTGCAGCAACACTAGTGGAAATGTGCCTTTTTGAGCATAGGCGACACCAGTGCCAAAATGTTAGTAATAATTTGCTGTAGACTACAGTGTAAGAAATCAATTAGACATCGATACATCAATGTTTGTGTGTCGAAGAAGCTGCAGCAACCCTGCTGTAAGCCAGTGACAAATTGTTAGTTGTTCCAACGTTTTTGCAAAAGCTTGCTGCGTGCATTTAAATACAAATGCTTACTGCTCGCCACTTGAAATGGAGGAGCAGATGGAGCAAAATGGAGGAGAGTTGCGCGTAAATTCGTTGCGGTTTTGGCTCTTGCGCGCGTCATCAACATAATCACCGTCAACAGGCCGTCAACAACAACATCAAACTGCCAACAGAATGTTGCTACTGTTTCCACCGGCAGCAGCAGCAGCAACGGCAGCAACACCACCAACAAAAGCAACCACCACATTGGCAACGGGGCAAATGTGAAGTGTTTTTTATGATGAGCGAAGCACTTTCAACTGACGCAGCAATCCGGACTCCGTACACCTGAGACGACGAGAGAGTAGACCAGACGCTTTCGTACACACAACAAAAGCGTGTCAAAAAACATACTGTCCGAAATCTGTCGGATTTACATATCTGTCGACCGACATACACAACACACGAAGTAAAAAGTCGCGCCACCACGAAGAACGCCACACTGGGCCGCAATGCGACCGGTGCTCTTCCTCTTATATTCCGTGGAGATTTTTCTGAACATGGTGCTCCTCACGTATCACGTGGAAGGCGTAATCAAGCAGCCGATAGACTATATGCCGGTAACCATCAGAATCAGAAACGGTTGGTACACGTTATCGTTATATCTTTACAATTCAATTACAATGTGGGCAAGCATTAACCTCTCCCTTGGATACCGGTACCACTTTACCGTGGAAATCATTCGTTCCATTATGGGATTCGTAGTGTATATTATCATATCCCTGTGGACGCTGAACGATGCTGAAACGGACTACCATCTGATGTACATACTGGCAGATGAAAAGGAAAAAGGGAAAATAATTCATCCGTTTGTTAAATTCTTGCGTCTTCAGGCGATCTGGGCGATGGTCACTGGTTTTGTATACCTCTTGCATTGCGTAATCGTTATCGATGTGGTGCTCTCTGGTATTGCGGACCGCGAATCTCACGTCGATAACAAAAGGCTCCGTAAAGACGAGCCGGAAGTCGACTTTCAGCCCGTTAATGTCTATTTTCTGGGCAGTCGAACCGAAAGGTATCTTGAACAGTTTGAATGGTTCAACGAGTTCAAGTACGCCAAAAATGAAGCTGTATGACGTCAGTCAGGCGCAACAGTTCTATCACCTCCCAGCGTCAACTCCCTGAACCTGCAGCTGCAGCTGAAGCTAAATGTGACGACAATGTGCCTGCCAAACAAACGTAAGTAGAGATAACAAAGCCGACGCGTCCATCGGCCACGCGCAGGGCGCATGTGCCGGCGCCCGAGTGTGCGAAAATCGATAAATTATGGGCTAAGGCCAGTCAAGAGCAAGGCGAAACGTTGGCCCTGCACCGGCTTGGACCGGCTTCGTTTGCAAAGTTTTCCACGCAACTTAAGCGTGCTGCAGGGGGGAGGAGGGAACGGGGTTTGATACACGGGGACACTGGGTGGTTTTTTCATTCATAAAACTGCGCGTTCACTTTCCATTTTTCTTACTCAAGGCTATTTTTAACTAAGAGGAGAAGGCGCCCTGGCGCTGCAAATTGGGTAATACATGAAGAACCCTAAAAAGAAGGTGCTGCTTATTTAATTAATGAACTATTATTTTATGTTGGAAGAGGATGTCTGTGTGCACTACTTACCTTTTAAAGTGTTGCATTACATAAGAATAAATATTCATACATGCCAGACTAACGTAAACGGAACTGGGGCCTATTAATGATAAATTTCGTGAACTGTGTTTGCTTTTTTCCATCGATAGCTTTAATCTTCCGGCAAAGTATGTAATGTGCAAGGCATTTTCAGTTGGGAATGGCGCGACGTGGGCATCCGAAAAAGGAAAATCAATAGGGACGCCAAATCAGCAAACGGCCAAGTGTGTCCTTGAAAAGTAGAGAGATTTGGGTCCGAAGCATTTCATTGATGCCAAAGAAGGGCGGTTTTATGAATGAAAGCTAGAACGATTCCAGTTCGAAGAGAGGAGAACTCTTGGTTGGCAGGCATGCGCATCATGGCAAGTGCAGAGCGATTTCCCCTCGGCAAGCGCTGACGTAATTACGCTCAAGGTCAGCGTAGAATTTCATTCATAAAACTGATACGCCCTAAGGGACCGATGCGTGTGTGCTGCAGTACATGTGTGCGTGCGTGTGTGTGTTTGTTTGTGTGTGCACACGCGCGTGCTTCGCCAATGAACGAGATTGTGGGGGGGGACGAATACGGTGGCATGGGCTTGCTTCCTGGCCCCGCGGTTGAGGGTTAAGGGCGGCCCATTTGCGGCTTGTTGATTTTTCTACGCGTGTAAACACGAAGACAGCGATGAAGGACTCCTCGACGGCAACCACGAAGCCAAATCGATCAATGGACATGCCTGAGTTTGGCTAAAATATGAGGTATTCCTCGCCTGATATAGTAGGACGCAGTCCATACACAGTGCTTTCTAAAGGTCATCGTGCAGAGGCGGTCGGGAAGGAAGAGCGACGCCCAATTTCTGCCAGTTTGATTACAGCATGCATGGAAATGGGAGTAAATTACTCCTAGCGAGTAGGCTTTAAATCCTCCACAATTTACACCAAAACAAGTAACCAAACAGTTGAGCTCATCCGGCAGTAAGATACCCTACAAAGTGAATGGCGGGCATTGAATAATTTCGTATACGGAAATCTTTGGAAAAGAGAAAAAGAGAAGATGGACTCGCCTGACTCGGCTCATAGGGTATATACCCTATTTTGACCATTTTGTTGAAATGCGGAGCCATAATAAAAATGAAATAAATACAACGCGAGGTATCTGCGCGCGGAGTTATGTCGTTTTTTTTTGCCGAAGCTTGTTGTTTTGAAAAACGTCATATACGTCATAGTCAGGGCTGCCACCTGAAGACGGAAAAAGGCTGACCTGGCAGCCCTTGTCGTTACAGCCCTAGTCTGAAATGCAAGCAGGGCCTGAACTGCTTGTCGAGTGCAGTCATCCACGACATAAATGGGGTCGTGACTTGGGAAACGAGCTCTGTTAGCGAGAAAACAAGCAGTTTTTCATTTGAAATAACGGCAGTTTTTTTCAATTTTCAATTCGAAATTGCGGCCAAACCGGGCGAGCTAGCGGCTTCCGGTTTTTTCCAAACTGTTCGGCTTTTTCTTCTTTTCGCACTGCTCCGATTCCGAGTTTCCAAAGTGCACGGCCCGCCCTGCAGAAGGCTCCAAAGTTTTGAGGGGGTTTTCAGCTTCCCCCACTTTTTCAACACGCCCCCGCGTTCGGAAAACGCCCCCTTTGCGACCGGGGGGGCGGGGGCGGCGAAAAAACCGATTAACAGTGCTCTGTAAAATATTACTTTGTCACGGTCTAAAAGTATGCAACGTGTCAATGTGATTGCTGTAATCTAACAGCAACAGCTGGGCTGCACTTTGGCAGTCAGGGCTGCGGACAGATCTGTTCTGGGTCACGATTTGTGCGATAGGCACATCTGTCAGCACTATCGATATTCATAGTATTTGAAATTTCAAGCAGATAACGATTTTGGTAAAATCAACTTTATATGCACATTAAATTATCGTCGTATTCTTAGCTAAACAATACACATAACTCAGTTTTACTTAGGTGTAACCATTAAACAGATATTTACCGGCGCGAGCAAAATACAAATAAAAAATGTAGAAAGGTTAATAAAACCAACTCCGCTACGCTACATTGCCATTGGCAGAGGGCACAGTAGACTTCTCGGGGAAACCCTGCATTCCTATAGACGGTTCTGACTCTGAGCGACGGTGGGTGCGTCTGTGGGTCAAGCGCTTGGAGCGTTCTTGCTGAGCACTCGCACTGGCCTCGCCACTTCCCGCATCGCTCAGCTGCAGAAAGTCTGGTTCGCTTCGTGCCAACTCTTCCTCCTGGTAGACATCCTGGGTGCCACCGGTCGGGTTGATGTTGGTCACCTGCTCGTTGAGGCACACGTCATCCAGATCGACATCACTGTTCGAAAACAATGCTGTGGCTCCCAGCTCTAGGGAATTGGTCACATCTAGTTCCTGCTCGCTGGACGCCTTCTTTGGAGTAGAAGACAATGTGACTGTGGCACGGGAAAAGTTGATACTCTCATCCAGGGAAGAGGCAGCAGTTGCGGGATTCAGTTGCTTGGCTCCTGTCGTGCTGCTGTTGGCACTGCTGTTAGTGTGGTTGTTGGTCTGGTTTTTGTTGTTTAGTTGCTGCCCATTCGCCACTTGGCAACTGCTTGTGGTGCCAGTTGCGCCAATCACAGGCACATTAGTCATGCTGCTGGGCGTGGAACTGTTCCTCTCTGTCTGATGCTCCTTCATCAGTTTGCACGCCTTGCCCAATGCACAAATGGTTAGACAGCAGCGCAGGCCCAAGGCAAATAGATAGGCCAGTAGGAAAAGAAGCCAGGCTGCAAGATTGTGAAAAGACACCGCCGTGTAGATGGCCTTGATGAGCACCACCGCCAGAGGGAATGGAATAAAACCCATACGTCTTGCCACCAGATCCGAATGATCAGAGAAAGCGTGCTTCTGGCGTGTCTGTGTCATATCGTAGGCCAGGCTTGTGGTATACTCGCGGTAGATGCTCTCGGGCAGCTCGTTGAATCTCGTGATGAATGCATGTTTCACCCAATCGATGAGAATCTCCGTAAAAAGCACCGCAAAGCAATCGGGCAGCATGACACAGAACTGTGTGATGCTCCAGTCAAATTCTTTCATCGTCTGAATCATCACAATAAACAGCAGAACCGACAAATGGAAGCGTTCCCGTACGTCGCTGCAAGTCAGTTGGAACAAATTATTCTTGTCAAATTTCTTAAATACTGATCCCTTTAGCTCCACGAAATTGTTTGATATCATTATGGTTAGCAGACCCTTGTTATTCGAATTTACAGCGACGTTGAGACAGGTGGCCTGGAATTGTGGAGGTTCATTAGCTGTATTGGATATCTCTGTTATCGTTGTCACTTACCTGAAACATGATGAGTCCACTGTGCAGCAGCACATAGATAAGCGTGAAGAGTATGTGGGTCAGAACACCAAAGTGCTCTCGCTTGGAATGCTTGGGCTCTGTAGCCGTCCAAAAGAGTGCATCTATAGTATCCTGACCAAAGGCGGAGAGTAAACGATCGCCCACCTCCAGCATATTGTAGAATATGTAGAGCTTGATAATTGATTGCGATTTGATAATGTGATACACGCGATTGGTGTCCACCAGCAGCATTATTAGCGTTACTGCGATCCAGATGGCACCCTTCAGAAGGTCACATATCTCTGCCGGCGAGAGCAGGCGCTGACCGCTGCCACGCAGGCGAAAAATGCGTACTACAGTGCGAGAGAGCAATGCCCAGACGGCCAATAAGAATCGCACAGGCAGAAAGGTGTGTATGTAGAGGAATGAGTCGGCACATTGCATTATGCCATATACCATAAAGCGTTCCAGATCGCGTGGTATACGCATGAAGCTATAGATCTTTTGACGACGAGCCGAATAACGTTCCTCGTCGTGCTCCAACATGTATCCGCGTGTCATTTCCACTTTAAAGAAATCGTAAAATGTGTTGGTTTCGGTGCCTGCTGTTGGTATAAATAATGTTTGGATTCGAATAAGATAATCTTATTTTAAATACATTTTCAATCGTTTACCGTTTTGTAGGCGATGTTGTGCTGCAGCTGGGGCCGCAGCCGCAACGCCAACGTCATCCTGAGGTGGTGGCTGTTTGGCCTTTGGAGTTTTGGGTATTTCGTCTCCTTGAAGTTCCTCAATTCGATTCGTAGAGGCGCTGACGTCACCTCGAAATCGCAGCTGCCTTTTATTGGCGCTGATATTTTGTAAATTGTGCATTTAAAACGTTTATTATAATTTTTGCGGTGTTCGTTTGCCACAATTGTAGCTAATTGTACATTTTGTTTTGCTACGCTGTTTCTCTACTAGTGGCAGTGTGTACCTATTCACTATTCACTTGCCCCAGTACAACCCTGGTTAGTAAATACTCAATCATAGGGTGTGTACTCACTGACATTACTTTTAAGAGAAATATACAGAGTTTGTGTGTTTCAATTGTTTTTTTTAATAGCTGTAACAACACTATGACTGCGTCCATAGATTTGAGCTCATATCGCGATCAGCATTTTAAAGTAAGTATAACGTTGTTCGTATTAATATATATGCATATTTTTAATACTTATTTTCATTCCAAAGGGTTCACGTTCGGAACAGGAACGCTCCTTGCGAGATTCAACCACGCTTTACGTGGGTAATCTCTCTTTTTACACAACCGAGGAGCAAATACATGAGCTCTTCGGCCGCTGTGGCGATGTACGCGTTATTGTGATGGGCCTGGACAAATATAAGAAGACGCCGTGTGGTTTTTGCTTTGTCGAATATTATACCCGTGCTGAGGCCGAGGCTGCCATGAGGTAAATCAGTGCATGGCCATTCATAAACAGAAAAGTAACTAAATTGCAATTATCGTTGATCCAAGATTTGTGAATGGCACACGACTAGACGATCGCCTTATTCGTGTAGACTGGGACGCGGGATTCATTGAGGGCCGTCAATACGGGCGCGGGAAAACCGGCGGCCAGGTGCGTGATGAATACAGAACAGATTATGACGCGGGTCGAGGTGGCTATGGAAAATTACTCTCCCAGAAGATTGCGCCCAATACCGACAACCGTTAACTATGGATGATGGTTAAAGATGGATGTCAAAGTAAACATTACGCATAGTTCTAATTGCATATTGTGTATTTACTGCATAGTTCTTTTCCAATATAAGTTTAATTGAAAATATGATATTTGGCTTTTCAGCCTGGGCACTAATTAGTTGAGTTCCTCTTTCTACAAGCAATTGTTAGTAATTGAAGCGCATAGGATATAGTCCGTCTATCATCTACTTCTTTCCAATGTTATTGGCCAGGGAGCAGCTTAGACCGGTGCCATCGGGTTCAACGTTCAGTTCCTTCACCTCGCCGTTCTGCACTACCATAGAATAGCGCTTGGAGCGGACACCGCCCAGCGGTGGAAGATCAATGGTGACATCTAAGGCGCTAGAAAAGGCGCCAGCAGGATCGGCCAGTAAGCGCACCTTACCAGCTGCGCCATGCTGTTTGCCCCAGGCTGACATCACAAATGGATCATTAACTGACACACAAACGATTTCATCCACGCCTTGCTCCGATTTAAGCGAGTCTGCAGAGTCTATGTAGCCCGGCAAGTGAGTCTGTTATTAAATAAATTACTATAAATATTTTTGAAGTACATGTGTATGTAATTTACTTTGTTGAACTTACCTTCGAGCATCCCGGGGTAAAAGCGCCGGGCACACCAAAGAATATAACTTTCTTGCCATTTGTCAAATCTCCTGTATTTATTTTATTGGCTGGAGAGTCCTCAAAAAGGTCCACAGAGGGTACTTTGTCTCCAACCTAAAATAGTTCACAAGAGCAACACGGATGTAATCTTTTGATGCTGACCTTCAGTCAATTGTGCCTTAATCGATATTTGGATGCATAACATCGCCTTGGCTTATGTAATTACATGTAATTCTAATCCCCATGCCATCACTTTCCTACCAAGTTCTACAAAAAACATACCTTCACCATGGCGCCGAGTGTTCTGGAAAAAGATCGTGCGAAGGGTTTCGTAGAGTTAGCAACTCGTTTAAGCAAATTGCACGCCTGCATTTCTGACAATGACACTCTCACACCTGCCTAATGGCCGATGACAAATTTAGGGTTGCCAGCCCGATGCAAATAGTTGACATGTTTCGATGAGAAATTTTATTTACTACATAATATATATGTGGGAGAAACAATCAAGGGAATCTAAAGTGAATTATCAGCAAAACGTTCCAAGTCATCTAGGCTCTGTTCCTTGAGTTTTACTTCAAAATCAATCATAAATTCACCGGCTAATTTTTCGGATTGAGTTTCCGTATAGTACTTGCGGAAAGCACGGTAGATGCAATCGCGGAGTCCAGGTTTCATCACCACCAGATTAAGCTTGGTGCCTTCTTTAATGTTTGGATATGAAGCTATTGTCTGCTCATTATTTAGCGGGCGACCAAGTAAAAGGAGCTTCTGATTTGTGGCGGGTATTTGCAGTGCTGCATCTATTTTCTCTTTCACCTCCTGAATAGTGGACGTCGGTGACACCTGACACGCGAATTAGGATAAAATTTAGATGACAGTTACAGAGGATTATTAGAAAAAAGCCTACCTCGAGTGTGCAATCTTTGCCCTTGAGCACCTTTATAGTTATTTGCATTGCAATTTACGCACAAGCGTTATTAAAACTCATATATTTTATACATAAACAAAACCTGGCTGTCAGTGTTGCCATTTGCATCTTAGGGATGTAAGCACTTTTCGATATATACATTTTACGATATTTGAAATAAAAAGAATCGATACAAAAATATATTATTGGATATAATTTGAAAAATACATACATTAATAATAAAAACTTTTCAAAAACCAACAGACTGTTTATTGATAATATTTTCAACAAATGTTCCCGTCAAACATAAAGCGATTTAAATAAAACTAAGTACCCAACTGTTTTAACTTACAGAATATCTTATATTAAAAATAATAAAAACAATATTGGAAGGTACTAAATATAAAATGCCTTGCTATTTTCCAATTGTGAATTTTTGTACCTAAACTTGTAAGTGGTTTATACGAATATTAACTCGATAGCTAACCATCGATACCTCGCATTTTAGCTTCTCTTACTATGTCTGGCAACTCTATTTCTACTTGGCAGCGACGTTGCGTGAACAAAATATTTTACATAAATAATTATTTATATTTAAACTAGCCCTTGATGTAAAGTGCTGTTGTTAAAAAGGTGAACAAAAATCTCTTGCTCTGGTAGCACATCATGATTTGCGCGAAAAGTTCGTGAAATTCGCAATCAAAGTAGAAAATTGCAGCGCAAAAAGTGAAGCGCAAATAATTCACACAGCCTCGAGAGCTCGAGACTCGGGTGAATTAACGAGAAAACAGTGCGAGTACGAGTGTTTCGTGTGTGCGTGTGTTAGAATTCGCATTTTACGTAAAACAAAATAGTAACAAAGAAAACGAGAAAAAATCTTTAATCCGCAAAATATTTGATGTTAAATCGCAGCAGAGGCAAATTGAATAAGTTCTTGCAGCTTCTGGCGGTAAATAAGAGGACCCCTTCCCACCACTGAACACTCCCACCAAGCGCCCCCTTCGACATTCGCATTCAAAGTTTAATATATTCTATTTCGAATATATATATATTATTGTTTGTTCTGCCTTATTCTGCAACTATTAATTATGCATAGTACACATTCATTTTATTTTTGTTCTCTCGCTCTCTGTTTCCCTTGTTAGCATACAGAGCTGTCGCCCTGCGTGCTCTCTAAGGTGACATATTAGGTATATGAGTGTTTAAAAATATTGCTCATATCGTTTTATATGTATATACATATATACGTGCATACCTATATACAAGTTACTATAAACAATTTTTGTACTACGGGATGTAAAAATCGCAACATTTTTTCACAACCCCACCACTTCTCCCGGAATACCAGAATCGACGATTGCATGGGAATAAGATGAATTCTAAGTCTGGCAACTCTGATCGACGGCCATTGCTTCGCAACTTGTTGCTCGCTGTCATTCCGCGTATGTGTTTTGGAATTTTCACATTTCTGCGTTTTAATCGTGAAGATGCAATAAATGATATGAAAATACATATTCTAAAACGTTTGAAGGGTCATCTGATCCCAACCTATTATACCCGCAGTGTGCCCAAGTTAAACACATATAAATGTTTGTATGTAGTTGTATAAAACCCCTGATCAAGTGCAACCTCTTGGGATGTGTTTTTTAGAACCGTTTATAACCGGATTCGATGGCTTACAATAGTATGTGACAACTTCGACTTCAGTTCAGGCCAAGTGCGCACTTTTAACGGTTTTTCATTTTCTTTACCCCCTTTTCTGTGCAAAAATGTACTTGTATTCGTATGTGTGCATACGTATGACTCTGCGTGTTTGTGGTATATGTGTATTTGTAGCCTGATCGATGAAATTGCTGCATGTTGTTATTATTTTTTTCTAATTTGTTTTGTTTTTGCTACGTTAATTTTCTTTTCAACGGTGGTTATAGAATTGTGCCCGTAATTGTCATATACAAATAAATTAAAAGAGAGCGATCGAAAACAGAATTTTGCATACTCTCTTATTATTGTTGAGTGCGGTCACAGCTGTTGTTGGGTTGGTAAGCGTGAGAGAGAGAGAGAGAGAAAAAAGCAGTACTAGATAAAGCTGCAGATAAAGATAAAGCTGAAAGCATATTATGGATAACGACGCGTTAGAAACAGCAACAAAGAGCCCGACAGCAACAGTCGCAACAACGGCTGGGTCATCAGTAGAGCTAGCGGCAGAAGCAGCAGCAACGTCCACCAAAATCGAGCCGGCAGCCACAAATAACAATAATAACAAAGTCACAACAGCCACTAACGGCATCAAAGAGAACAGTAACAGTAACTTTAGTACAACAACACAAGCAACAGTAACAACAACAACACCCATCGTTGTGACAACCGGCATTGTTGTTACTCCCAACAAAAGCGAGGTGAGTAATAAGTGTTTCATACCTATCTATCGGCTATCAGTCTGTGTTGGAACGCAGTTACCTACCTACACTCGAGATCACATAATTATGTCAGTTGTGTACTTATAGAAAATCAAAGCCACAATGGAGTAAACCTATTATTAAAGTAAACTACAAAATAAGTTTACTTAATTTTTAGAAAAAAGCCGACTGACATAATTTTGTGAGCGCGACTGTATCTAGATATTTTTAAATAATATATCTACATACATCCAATATCGTTTTATTTGAACATTTATTGACCGTACCAACGACCCCGACCCTTTAGAGCATGTTAACTAATTGTCGCTAATTAATGAACGATTTATGTGCTAGTTTCCTCGTACTTCCACATATATGACACACTTTCTTGCGGCTACAAACCTAATGCACCAAACTGTTTATCTAATCTTATCATCGCCAATGCTTTCCCACATGTATTCGTACTTTCATACGCAGAATGATCGATTCCAATTAGGTTCCTTACATCAAAATAGAAAACCTATCAAGCATACCGGTTGCCAAAGCATGCTCCAATAGTGCAGGAGAGCTGCAAAGTTATCGATAGTACTATCGTCGAAGTGAAAAAGAATGCGCTATACCTTATTGTATAATTAATATATATATTATCCATGGAAATTAAATAGATTGTATTCAATAATACTTAGTTAAAATGCTTCTTATTATCCTTAATAGTACTACGCATAGGTTTGCGGTTCTTTTATGCCTTTAGAAAGTGTTCACATCTTAATATTGGCATTTCTAAAATCGAGACTAACACCCCACAGGCGGCAGCTCGACTTAGGCGACAAGGATATGCACAAACTAAGGTAACAAAAGGTGCCACGCCAAGAATATTGTTAAAAAGAAAGTTGAAATGAGTTTTTCGCAAGTCTCGCAGTTTGTTTTGATTTTTTGTGCGCTTGTTGCAGTCAATTGTTCCCTTGATTCGCTGCAGAAGAAAGGGAGTAGGCGTAGTAGTTACATTGACATCTGATTGCGCTTATCAATAATTGCAGGCTAACAAGACAGACAAGGACAGCACACCACCGCGCGATGCACCGCCACCTACAGCGATTACCAAGGGACTAAATCTCACCACTACCCCGGTGGTGCGCAAGGAGAAGCGACAGAGCAGTTCCCGTTACAATATACCCAAGAACTGTGAACTAACGGCTCTCAGTCCACTTAATGAAAGTGAGTAAGAAAATGATGCATATGCACATGGTACACACAGTTATGTTTGTACGCATGGCTGATAATTTCCTCTCGTAACTTTGTTGATATGTATATGTATGATTTGCGTGTGTGCCGCTCAGCCCAATCGAATTGAAGTTGCCTTACTAAATGTTGTTATTGTTATTTTTTGTTATTTATTTATTAAGCAAGTTCGCAAAGGTCAAGTTATCATCGCACTCAGATGACTGTTTTTCTCGCAGGGTTGTTCAACACTATTACAATGAAAACATGGCTTCCATGTATACAACACATACACACACATACATAAATACATAACACATACTCATTTACTAGTTTCGCCTGCCTCCCCATTTTCGACACTTGCGCTCTTCCATAAAATTGCGTTACTCTCTTTGGCCATCGCTGTGTTATTACTCACATGGTTACTTTGCCGGCGAAGCGCATCAGTTCTTTCGCGTGTTTTTTATTTTCGTAGCTTATCTACTTGCTAATTATTAAATCGTTTTGCCATTGGCATTCAAATCGTTGCCTTTTGGTATTTATTTGTTGCTGTTGTTGGCTTGGTTTCGCCGCTCTCTTTCTGCGCGACAGCAGGGTTTCTCTCTCTCTCTCTCGTATTTCTTCCTGTACTCACCCACGTAAAATGTTATCGATTTTTCCTGTTGACTGCTCTCATTTAAATCGCAATTCAGTGAGCAGTGCTCAGTGGAAGCTTCAAGAAGAACATTTAATAAATAAATAAATAATTTAAATAAAAATTTAATTTGCACAGCAACAAGTTGAGGCTCTCTTCTACCGCTACAACGCATTCTAACAGTCCTAAATTACAATAACAGTTGCAAAATACCGGTTGAGCGCTTGTTAGAAATTTGTAAGTGATTTTGCATAGATGGAAATTAAAAATATCAATTGTAGAAGATAGACATATCGGTTTAATTTCGCTTGCAATAAAAATAACTTCATTGCCATTTTCATTTCGTTTTCATATACATGCATTCTACATAAATAAATCATAATTGAAATATTAAAATTCCCTTTACAGATACTATATACATATATACATAATATAAGATTATAACTCTCCAAAAACCCAAAGAAAAATTAACGTTAATTGTGCTGTTCTTGTTAATTGTTGTTAGAAAAGTGTTGGGTGGTTGACAGAAACATTAAAATAGTATTAGCACGGTGTAGAAGGGATGTATAGCAATTGCGCCGCCATTAAACAAAGTGCGGCACTAATGAAATGGTCAGCAGTGTAATGTTGTTGACGGGTAACCAACAGAACGGCCCCAATAAACATCAGACACAACAGCAGCAGCCGCAGCAACAACAACAGCAGCAACAGGCACATCAGCAGCAACAGTCATCGACCGGCAATAACAACACCGGCAAGGAAAAGCAACAACAGCAGCAGGCAACAGGAGCTGCAGTTGGTGGAACCAATCCTGGTGGGTACTATGCTCTGGGTGGCATACGCATACCCAAGTCGCCATCGTTTCACAGTGGTCTAGATCAGCTGGCAGACGACGAGGAAGGCCAAGCGGTTGAAGAGCGCGATAACACAAAGTTCAAGTTCAGCAGCGTTGAGGAATTAAAGGCTAAATTTGAGTCACATTCACGGAAAATGCCACTATCGCCGCCGGAAGCAAATGCTGGGAATCAAACAACCACTCATCACTCATCATCATCGTCGCCATCATCCTCATCTACTAGCTCAAATTCATCAGCATCGGCGCTATCGTCGTTATCGCAAACTGCCTCGGCAGCGGCTAATTCATCAGCGTCGAGCTCCTCATCGGCGGCAACATACGGCGGCGGAGCGAATTCAGCTGCTGCAGCGCTGATAGCTTCCTCATCGCCATTTGGCTCTCAATCTTCGACTTCCTCGTTGTCCCTTTCGTCCGGCACAACAAATGGAGCTGCAGCTGGAACCGTTGCAGCACCCGCTGGAGTAGCCTTGACGAAACCTAACGCAGTAACAGCAGGACCAGCAGCAGCAGCAACTGGGTCTGTGGTTGTTGGCAACACTTCTCTGGTGTCCACATTGGCGCAGCATTTCTCAGCATCAGCAAGCACGGCTAGTTCACTGTTAAACCCGTCCGCCGGAGTGGTATCGTCCTCTACAGCGTCGGCCAGTTCGTCCAGCAGCAAGGTTTGCAGACATACCCACAGACAGACAAGCACACATACACACAAACACCGTGAAACACGAAGAGTTGTACACATAATGAATGAAATTCTCTGCTCTACTCATTTCATAAATCAAATCACGCAACAAATCATCATCCTCCTCCAACAACAACAACAACAACATAGTCACCCGTGAGTGCCGCAGCGGCAATAAAAAGCATATTGAATGCTACTAAAAGTGTGGGCAGCACAGCCTCCACAAGCAGCACCACCATCAGCAGCACCAACAGCAGCGCGAACAACAGCAGCACCGGCGGAAGCAGCAATAATGTAGTAACCATCGACCAGGAGCAACAACCGCAACTGCGTTCGACTGTGGTCGGAGGCATTAGCATTTCCCTGGGTATTGGCCAGCGTAATGGCAATGCGGCAATGACTGTGGCACGCCAGAACGGCGACAGCCTATCATCGCCGCTGTCGCAGACGCTGCAGCAGCTGACTGGCAGTCCAGGACGCGCTCGTGATCGGAATCTGTTTCATTTGCCACCAAATGCATCAAGTGCGCTGGCATTGCCGCCACTGCGAGGTTGCTATTGGTTATGCTACTCCTCTTTTTTTAGCTTCTTATAGAATTTAGACCTTTTCGTTTTCTTTTTATCAGTTTTTGTCGTTCTTATATTGTTCCTGTTGCGCTTTTCATTTATTAAATATTTATTAACAATTGATCTATTTACATTACTAATTAAACAATTTAATTTTTTTTATCTCTATTTAGAAACACCGGCCACCGAACGCGAGGAGCTGCTGGTGCAGAAGATCCGGCAATGCTGTACTCTTTTCGATTTCTCGGAACCGCTAAGCGATCTCAAATGGAAAGAGGTCAAGCGTGCCGCCCTGCACGAGATGGTCGAGTATCTGTCCAACCAGAACGGTGTCATCACAGAGATTATCTACCCGGAGGCCATCAATATGGTAAGTACCGCAAAGTGTTAATCTGGCAATCAAAAATCAAACTAATCTCTGGTGTAAATGTATATTTAGTTTTCTGTAAATCTATTTCGCACTTTGCCGCCCTCGTCAAATCCCAATGGGGCTGAGTTTGATCCAGAAGAGGATGAACCAACATTGGAATCGTCTTGGCCGCATTTGCAGCTTGTCTATGAGCTTATTCTGCGTTTCTTAGAGTCGCCCGATTTTCAGCCAAATATTGCAAAACGCTATATTGATCATCAATTTGTATTACAACTCTTGGATCTATTCGATTCAGAGGATCCGCGTGAACGTGATTTCCTTAAGACTGTTTTACATCGCATCTATGGCAAATTTTTGGGCTTGAGGGCATTTATTAGGAAGCAAATTAACAACGTGTTTTACAGGTTTGTGTAATAATCTAAAACTCAACGTTTTACTATTGTCTTGTGACAAATTTTATCAATCATCCACAGATTCATTTACGAAACAGAGCATCATAATGGCATTGCAGAATTGCTTGAGATCTTGGGAAGCATTATTAATGGCTTTGCCTTGCCGCTTAAGGAAGAGCACAAGCAATTTTTACTTAAGGTATTGCTGCCATTGCACAAAGCCAAGAGCCTCTCCGTTTACCATCCACAGTTAACCTATTGTGTGGTGCAATTCCTTGAGAAGGATCCCAGTTTGTCGGAGGCGGTCATCAAGTAAGTCTACGCCAATCCTTAAGCATTAATCAATGTTATAACTGTTTGTGTGTTAATTGTAGAAGTCTTTTGAAGTTTTGGCCAAAAACGCACAGTCCTAAGGAGGTGATGTTTTTGAATGAGCTGGAGGAATTGCTTGATGTAATTGAGCCAGCTGAGTTTCAGAAGGTGATGGTACCACTTTTCCGCCAAATATCCAAGTGCGTCTCTTCGCCGCACTTCCAGGTGGCCGAGCGTGCGCTATACTACTGGAATAATGAGTACATAATGTCGCTGATAGCCGACAACTCGCAGGTCATACTGCCCATCATGTTTCCAGCGCTGAATCGCAACTCAAAGACGCACTGGAACAAGACCATACACGGTCTTATCTACAATGCACTCAAGCTTTTTATGGAGATGAATCAGCGTCTCTTCGATGAATGCAGCAAAAACTACAAACAAGAGAAGCAAATGTATGGCCTAACTCAAGCAATTGACAGTTAAAAGTTTAATACAACTTAACTATGACATATTCTTTATTTTTTATAGGGAACGAGAGAAGCTTACGCAGCGGGAAGAGCTCTGGCAACAAGTCGAGAGTCTGGCCAAAACCAATCCCGAGTGGACGAAGACGCGACGCTTTGACGATAGTTTGGAGTCCACAGATAGTAAAATCTATGAACAATACAATGAGAGTTGCGACCTAACCTACGATAAGCTGGAGCAGCAACCACAAACGCAGCAACAACAGCAGTCGAGGGCGCAGGCGGGGCAGCTAATGCAGCAGCCTAACCAGGAGCCCAGAGAGGTGAGACAAGCTCTAGCCACACTAACCACACTCCACAATTACTAACTGTACACAGACTGTATATGTGAGCGTGTGTGGTACAACTAGCCAACTCCTGTACCACCTTTCTATTAACTGTCTAATCGAACGAACTAATGAGAATGTCTGTTGCAAACAATAACAATCGCACTCAGCTTACTTATAAATATAAATTTCTGTATTTGTATTCTATTAATATAATATATACTTTATATATGTATGATGTATGTGTACTTATTTACTGGTTCACCAACACACACTACTCCTACTGCTCTGCACACTCGTATTTACCCCACATCACTCAAATTAATATGATACAGTGAGACGACGAAAGGATACCCTCCAAACCATCTCATACATTTACTAACATTTCTGAAACTTAAAATGATTTTACAGCATCGTTAGTCATATCAGCCATGTTTAGTTTACAGAATTATAATAATCCTACAAACTAAAAATCTTCATTCAATTAATAATACAGCAAATGATACATTTTTTAGGCCCTTTTAACCTTTCGTTTTCATTTTGAGACAATTATAACTTACAGTTTTGATAAAAATACCATAATGATTGATAACCAACTGAATGAGATTTTAAATCGATAATCACTAGGCATACATTTTCTCTACTTATATAATAAGAAAACAATTACCTATTGTACAAACACTGTATCTACACATTATCTTGGAAACTAACTGAACACCCCATTCGCAAGTCACAACACAGACAAATAATATCCTGTCAAACGTCAAGTGTTGCACTCCTTTGTAATCGTAATTGTTCCTGATAATCTGTCTATGTGGACTGCAGGGTATTTTGCCCTTTAACATTGAATGGCTTTAAGTTTGCATAACGCTCCGCTTACTCACAGATACGCGGGGAACGGAACAAGGACAAGCCGCTGATGCGACGAAAATCCGATCTGCCCTCGGACAGCGGCACAGTGCGTGCCCTCATCGAACACAAGCGTCCCGATGAATATCTGACAACACCGCCTCCGGATGTAAACAACTGTTAGGCCTACCCATTTAAAAATATCCCCCCATCCACACTCTCATCGGGCTGGTCCAGAAAAGGTTCTTAGAGACACAAATGCAAACACGAAACCAATAACAATGTATGTCTAACGATGATTTCAATGATAGGAGAGGTGGATGATTCTGGAAAAATTATGATTTTGATGATGATAACAATAATGACTCCCATTATTGTTGTGCGATTTCTATAGGAATATACACAAATACACATACATATAAAAAAGATGATGAAACGAGAAATATATACAATAATACCTACATAAATATAAACCAATATAAATAAAGAGCTAAATTCCCAATCAAAATCAAGTTGAATGCACTTACTATAAATATTTGCATGCTCCGCCCCACCCTTGTTGTTTTTGCATGCCGCTTAAATAGTTTCGATTTGCTGCTGCCGCATTATCTCTGAATAATATGAATTCCATTATGTTCTTACCATTTCAGTGAATACGTCAAAATTTGTACAGTTTTTCAATTGACTTTGAGTACACTTAAGGCGTATACAAATCTACCACCTTTCGATTGATTAAGCATAAATACACGTACACATATATCTACCACATAACATACATATAAGATAAATCCGATATACATACAGTATCTTTGTATGTATATGCAAATTATACAAATTAAGTATACGTATGCAATTATTTCGTTACACATACATAATTGAAATACTCAAGAAAACGAAATATCCAGCGATTAACGGTTAGGGATGGTCTGGGCTACTGTAATTATTCGTCCTGGCTGGCGTTTGTCATTGTCGTACTTCACTAAACTTTGGTATTCGGTATCGGACGTTATAATTAGGAAATTGGAAACTGAAATGAAATTGTCGCTTTTACGCTACTTCGAGCTTACTAAAAAGGGAATAAAGATCGAACGCCCTATTCAAATAATTCACAAAGTTATGGATTAAGAAATTAACGTCGCTCATTCAATCAACAAAAGAGTTCTAAGTTGGTGTAATATACCTTCTCAGATAGGTTGTCTTTTGTCTGATGAATTGTTTGAATATTTGTATAATATGATAAAACATAACATTGATAATTGAATTTAATACGAATACGTAATCCAAACTGGCATACTTGCTGGATATTCATCCTTTTTATGCAATTTCCTTCTAAGAGGTAATGACGACAATGGTGAGTAATGCGCAATTTTGATAGGGCTGATCATTTTTGCACTAGGCTCGTATAAGTGCAATATCTTGACTTCCTATACCGTCGAGTCGCAATATGTATGTGTTATACAAATATTATAATTATTACAATATGCAACTAGATTACCGCAGCTTATGTGTAATTGTATTCGCGATATATGTATGTTTTAAATGTTAATTTGTTGCAAACAAATTCGGTATGTATATCTATGTGTGTGTTAAATGTATGTATGTATCTGTTGTATGTATTACATATTTATGGAGAAGACCCTTGTAAGAGAAAAGCGCTCAGAAGTGATGGAAGCTCTATGTATTCGATGTGGGTTCCAAACGGTGTTTTTAAGCAAACGTTCCTTAAGAGGAGCTTCACATTTACAAATTTTATTTTTTGTGTAATTTTCTGGCAATGCCACTTAATGGAGACAATATCCCCGAGGAGTACTCCTAACTAATCACATCGCATCACAACACATCACATCGTATTGTATGTATAATCGCTCGATCACCAAATAATCATCATCCACTCTGGAAACGGGGTAGAAAACACAGACTTGGACTATTGCTGGTCGTAGCTACTATTTCCTCAAATATTTAATATATATAATTATGTATACATATATATATTACTGCTCCGTGTCGGCCAATTGCGAAATGATGCCGCGTTGCCAGGCACAAAAGTCATTATTTACATATACGTACCATACACGTAACAAGACCTGGCAAATTTTCGACTATTTGTAGGATTCGTACTGCAAAAGCTGATCAAATTTTTGCTACCACTACCAAGTGCTGAACAGGCCAAGGAAATGAAAGGCTTCATTTAGTTTTAGACACACAAATATATATGTATTTATATTTATATATATTTATAGATATATAAATATATGTATACATATATATATTATATGATATATAGACATGTATTTACATATTTTCGGCATAATAGACACATATGGAAAGTAGCAAGACCATTTAAGAGAAAGCAAGTTTCTCAATGTTGGAGGAACACGGTGAAAATCATAAATTTTTTGAAATAAAATTTGAGTTAAATAATAATAATAAAACAAACTAAATGATTGTAATTAAAGGTATATAAAAACTAAACAAAATCGTGTAATTTTTGTAAAATTATGAATAAAAGTTAAATCATGTAAAGAAACAGCCTTTTTAACACATCGTACTTATCCCATACATTCTACATCCAGACAACTTAACTAACCGGTAGGTCAGGACCAGTAGTTATTCCGCCAGTCCGATCTTAGAATTAAAATTTAGGACAGGGAAAACTTAATAGAAGGGAACATTTACAGAGTCACTTAATAACGATACAGGACTTTGATTAATTTAGAGATTTGGCAATCAAATTGAGTGTAACTCCTTGGATTGAATCCGTTTAATTAACTGGCACCTGCAGCGGGACGAGTCCACGTGTCTTGATGGCCAGCTCGGTGAGATGCTGTTGCAACAATCGCTTGTTGACCTTTGTCCTGTGGACCAATAGGATTAGTAAATTATAAGTTTCAAGCGTCACACTTACTTTATAATCTGCGAGACGAAACGTAATTTTTCCTCTTCACTAACCAGCTGAGTTGGGAAATTGGGCTGTATCATTACGTTCTTTAGCCAGACAGCCAGTTCTGCCGGATACTTTTTGTTGAATGCGAGAAATACATCCGCGAATTTATCGACCTGCTGCCGGGGTGTCATATATCCCACACAAACCATAACCGTGTGCATAATATGTTCGCCATTGGCGAAAACAATCTCTGTCATGTGTCGATGATTTCGTGATTGCATCACGAAATGTGAGACAAACTGTATGCTGTTGCGGATAGGTCCATTTTCGGGTAATGTCATAGAGTGCTGTGCATAATAAATAAGTCGATCGTATGCAATTGTTGAATCCTCCAACACCTGCGGAACCTTTTTGATGATTTGCGTAAGGCAGGCGAAAAACATTTCCATAGTATCTGAAATATTCGAAAAGTTTTGCTGCGGTGTATTCTCGAACAGCTTAAAGCTGTGACTAATAAATTCTGACAGTAGCTGCTGCATTAGTGGCTTGCAGGATTCTTCCTTGTAGAATATAACAATAGCCTGAAAGTAGAGAATTCTATAAAATCATATTTATTCTCGAAATGCCAATTTACCGTCTTTGATATCTCTAGGGTGGGGGCACAGCAGCGTGTCTGAAAACTGGCCACAATAAAATAACACAAATCCTGTAGCATGGGTCGGAAACTGCTCCGCAAGTTTACAATGGCGTGCTTCAAGGAGCTACAAGCAGCCTGTAGAAGATGTATTAAGAGGCATACCAAAATGTATAAATAAATATTTCCAACGCACCTCCAAAACATCAATTTCCTCAACCCAAAGTTCAGCAATGCTCCGGAAAATGGGCATTGTTTTCTCCATGACTAGCAGAACGGGCTGTACAGATTCTTCATTCCTGGGCTCATCGTCCAAATCTGTGTTGAGCGATGAGAACAGCGTCGAGATCATATTGAGCCTGAATATGGTGCGTATGCGAGCTGATGGAGTTGTCTGTCCCCAAAGCAAATAAATCATGAAAGTAACATTTAGCAAGTAGTAAAGAATTTACTTACGGCGCCCGCCTGGCAAATTGTTTGCAACTCCTCAAAGCAAGGACTGACTATAATGTCCAAGTAGTTGGGTATCTGCTCTGAAGGCAGCAAACTCATCAATTTTCCAATGCTGAACATTAGACGCACCGAATCCGAGTTCTTCATGCGTCCGGCCAACAGAGTTGCCTGACAAGCATCAAGCAGCGGAGCTGCGTATGGCCTTAGTTGAATCTGGCAATCCCGGCAAAGCTCTTTCAATCCCAACGTTGCCTGGGCCGACATGGTAGAATTAAGACCGCGCACCAGCAGGTCTATAGCTGGTGGTATATAACTGGGGTTATCCATCAACCAGGAGCAATAGGAGCCCACAGTCTCAAGAGCTGTGCCAAGAAGTTTCTCATTCAGCTTGTCATAGGGTATATCGGAAAGTACTCGCATTAGTTTGGGTATTTGACGCGATTCCTCGCCACTGAAATGTTCGGCCACCGATTGGAATGAATAGATGCATGCCTCTAGTTTTGTCCAGTGCGTGGGATTTGTCTGCAACTCGGCAATAGCCTCGTCAAGCATAGAGGCCAATATTTCCAAAATATAGTCATGAAGGACATCGTAGCAATACATCTGAAACAAAACAGGGGTTTATTAATTGCGAACATTTTAAAGTGTTAAAATACTTACAAAGGTATCGGAAATATCCTGACGGTAGCACCGAAAGCATTCCAAATCATCAGAGTTCCACTTGTCAAGAGACTTCTCATCGGGCTGCTCGGACTTGCGTACAAGGATAGTAGTCAAGTGTGCATAGAGTGGTTTAATATGCTCCCAACACTTGCGCTTGTCTTCCTCGTTGGGCATGGCAAAGACATCTCCCTGCAGCATATACCAGAAAGCCAGAGACATGGTACTGCACGATTCTTCGACGGGATAAATTCCCGGCTTATCAGTGCATTGTAAGATTTCATGCACCATGCGACTCCAAATAGCACTTAGCTCTGGATCAGTGGCCGTTATGCCACTAAGAAATAGTCCCGAATGTCGTTCTACGGCGGACACAAATAGCATATAGATATGAACAATAATGTCCTCGTTATTGTTATCCCGCTTCCATTCCAATTGTGTAATGTCACACAATGAGTCTAAAAACAGCTTCACCAAAATTGCAGCCGTCTTGGGAAACTTGTGGCAATCCGGTTGGACTATTACGCTGACCATTGCCTTGAGACAAGTCTCGGCCAGATCGTTCTCTTCGGCGGACATACATCCAGCTCCTGAGCGAATGCAGGGCCAGTAGCATCTATTGACTATCGCTAGCAGAACCCTACAGATGTTCACGCAACCTTCAATACAATAGCCAACGTTTCTAACCCACACGCTGACACACTTAATGGAACGTTCCATGTTGTTATATACTTCGGTGTCCCATTGATTGCCGCTGTCCATTTGCTTCTGCAGGTAATCCTCCACAGTTCGAAGCACGAGAGGCGTACGCTTACTGATTTCATTCCGCAAAACAACCCTCTTGACAGATGTATGAATGACCTGCATCTCCTCGGGTATGCCCGAGAGAATCTCTAGCATGATCCACATTTGCACATCGGCACTAACGTTAGGTATGCGCTGCATCTGGAATGTCTCGATGACCTCCTCAATGGCAGAGGGCCAATCATCCAGCATGTGCACTATGTACGCGCTCAGCTAAAAGTTTCATCAGTTCAGCTTGTTTTTAGGCAGAGCAAACTATGTGCTTACCGCAAGACAGAGTCGATTTAGAACCAGTTTGGGTCCTGAAGCGAATTGCACAATTGTTTCCAATATCTTCTGTTTCAGCTCATCCCGGCTCCCGTGGGGCACCTCATGCCAATGCTTCATTAGCTTCGAGTGCAAAGTAATTGCGCCAAAAAATTGCACCTCTTGGCTCTGCAACAAATTCATATTTTATATGTATACAATGAAAAAACAAAATTTCAGTAAAGTCCTTTACCTTTTCCAACTGCATGAGCTGCCAAGAAAATTGCCAGGCCTGTGGGCTGGTCTCGGCCTTCGTTAGCCATTCGTGTGTAAGTGCCTGTTCCTGGGATGTTGAGCGGTAAAAGATGACCACTGCCTCCTCAAGGCGCCCTATATCGATTGGTTCTAGATCCATACCTCAAGCACTGATTCTTGCTTTCTAAATAGCCCCAAGTCCTTGCAGATTTCAGCAGGACTTGGCGTTTTTCGTTTTATATTTTGATGCAAAAATCAGCTCTCTATGGATAGAGATGGTCTCTGGTTTTTATGAATCCACAATATCGATAAACCACCCCAACTACAAGAATGAGTATGTATCAACGAAACACGCTTATCGATTGCCATTCAACTTACTATTTGTGGATTACATTTAGAAATTGAATACTTAAAAGAATTTAATGCATGTAAAAAATAATTTTAATATGTCATAGTACATTTTGCCTTGTTTACAATCTTTATTTTTATTTAATTTTATCCGATTCCAACGATAATTTAACTCCTTACAGAATATTTTAAAAGTTAAGTTGGTAGACACTGAATAGTGACACTTGTGGATTTCATATCAATTTGGCGCCTATTTTTAACTTTGTTATTCCATTCCCGTAAAACTTATAATTGCTGGTTAGGTGTCAAGAATTCAAACAATTCATTTCTTGTTTTTATACCATGGGTTTTAAAAAATGAATTTTCTCTGTTAGGAAAATGCAATGTTTTAAATTAGTGAATAAATTGTCAAATATGGCCTTAAGTAAGCCTTAAGTAATTTTTCTAGATTGGTGCTAATTTCTTTTATATTTTTTTTATAAAGCTGGTGAAAAGCAAGGAAATCAAAAAATATTTACAGATAAAAATGACAACTTTACAGCACTTTTGATTTGCTTTGCAGCACTACTTAAACTTGGTGCTCTGTAATGTTATTGTTAACAGTCGCGTCTGTTTTCAGCTGTCCAATTCGCGCCAATTTTTGTAGCAACTGATTGAATTATTAACAAAATGCAAGCATTTTTAAAAACTGGCAAGTCGAGTGCTAGCAATAATGCCACAGATAAACAAGCAAATGCGCCAGTAGAACGTCGCAAACCTCCTGCCCCGTGGGTGGAGAAATAGTAAGCATGCAATAAGTAAAATCATACTTTATATTCAGCTTATTTTAATGTGTGATTTTTGTTTTTAGCCGGCCTCGAAGTGTCGATGATGTTGTCGAACAATCGGAGGTGGTAGCCGTTTTGCGTAAATGCGTTGAAGGTGCCGATTTGCCCAATATGCTGCTCTATGGTCCACCAGGTACGGGTAAAACAAGTACGATCCTGGCTGCAGCTCGCCAGATTTTCGGTGATATGTATCGCGAACGTATTCTGGAGTTGAATGCATCCGACGAGCGCGGCATTAATGTGGTGCGAACGAAAATAAAGAATTTTGCCCAGCTAACGGCTAGTAGTGTGCGTCCCGATGGCCGCCCGTGTCCCCCTTTTAAGATCATTGTGCTGGACGAGGCGGACTCAATGACACATGCAGCCCAAGCCGCACTGCGTCGTACCATGGAAAAGGAGAGTCGTAGCACTCGTTTTTGTCTCATCTGTAACTATGTGTCACGTATTATTGTGCCCATTACCTCGCGTTGTTCGAAGTTCCGTTTCAAGGCTCTAGGGGAAACGCAGATTATTAAACGCCTCAAACACATCTG
Organism: Zaprionus davidi; assembly: GCA_018903715.1. NCBI lineage: Eukaryota > Metazoa > Arthropoda > Insecta > Diptera > Drosophilidae > Zaprionus > Zaprionus davidi. The sequence continues at coordinate 9,757,991 of JAEIGL010000003.1, forward strand.
CGAACTGGAAGGTGTCGGCATTGATCCTGATGCATACAAGTCCATTGTTAAGATATCCGGCGGCGACATGCGACGTGCCATAACAACGTTGCAGTCATGCTATCGCCTCAAAGGCGCTGATCACACAATTAATACAGATGATCTCTTCGAGATGTCTGGCATCATACCTGAACATTATTTGGAGGACTATCTAGAGGTCTGTCGCTCTGGGAACTATGAGCGCCTGGAGCAATTTGTTCGCGATATTGGTTACTCAGCCTACAGTGTTGGTCAGATGATGGATCAATTTGTAGAGTTCATTGTGCGGTGTGGTTCGCTAACCGACAAGCAAAAGGCCATCATATGCGATAAACTAGGCGTAAGTATCCCTTATGAATAATTGTAGTGTTTATAACTTTGTTAATTTAATTTAATCAACCGCAGGAATGTTGTTACCGGCTGCAGGACGGTGGCTCAGAGTATTTGCAAATTATGGACCTAGGCTGCACAATCATCTTGGCGCTTAAATGAAATTCCATCAAATCACAATTTTCTCAGGGCAAAAGCTCGTTAGAAATCCGCTTATCATCGGGACACCCTCAAGTTAAGTTACTTTAAAAATAATGTTTTAATTTGTGAAATCATGAAATAAGATATTACTTTACTTTGGATATTAATCTTAAATATGCATCATACAAATATGAAAACGCAACATCCTAAAATTCATCCGGAATATTATGGCAAATGTTCCGAATTGTATAAAAAGATTTAGTAATCTAAATATTAGGTGTGTGTCCTTATTTTGCAGTAAATTCGAAATCTTCGTCTTCACGCTCGCGCTTGACTGCGACTCCACTTCCCGCAATACTACCCACAGCGGCTGCATCGCTGTCCACCTCCATTTTCATGTCGCCTGTGTTTGGTTCGCTCTTTACTTCCATGGCGGGGACTGTCTTCGTTGTGGTTGTAAATTTAATGACTGGCTTTGGTATGGTGACCACCTGCTGCTTGGACACAACAGAATGTCCACGTTTCGGACCATTGGCACTGGATACCGGCTTGACAACAGTCTTTACATTGCGTCCTTCAAGTGCCGATTTGGTCATCTTTTTGGGTTGATTTGTTGCACGCAGTTTGTAGTTAACACCAGTCAGACAGTAGCGATCTGGCGGCAAGCGTAGTCCGCAATGTGGTTTTATGGGTGGCAGTGGCATTGCATTGCGCAGTTCAGCCATCTTAGCCAGAACATGCCTTGATGGCGGTCCCGTGAAACTCTTGTCCAGTGTCATTTCAGTCGCAAGACGAACGTCGTCTAGGTCGATGGTTTTTTTGCGTGCATGATTTGCATATACCTTTGCATCGTCTAGTATGCAGGTCACATAGCCTATTTCAGAAATTAGTTATTAGTAAACACAAATTATTAACTTCATTTGCAGGTTGACACCGCAACACTTACGAAATGTAAACTCGAGCATTTGGTTGACGACGCGTGGCTCGTATTCCTGGATGTTGAGTTCTTTGAGTATAGACATAATAACCTGGGCATCTTTGGGCACATGTTTGATTTGTGCACTTATTTTGGCTTTTTCAGCCTTTTCACTACTCATTGTTTATAGTTTTCTTTTGCAGTTTGGTTATTTGGCCAGTGTGACCGCACGTCACGAGCATAATAAACCACTCAATTGTACCAAAAAGTGTAGCCATATTCTTTTTAAACAAGTTGGCATTCCTATAAACTGTCTATCGATAATTATCGGTATTGATTTGTTAATCTTTTGAACCACAGGCTTGTTTTGAAATTTGTTTACAAATAAAAAATGTCACCAAATGGATTTTACTGACTAGTTTTTATTGAAAATATATAATACACGGGGAGTTTTGCATGTTTTGGCGTATATATTATTTAAATATGCTATTTATGCATTTAAATTCAAATAATAACATATCAATATTTTGTTTAGATTTTTACATAAAAATGCACTTTGGTCGCATACAGAAATGATTTTTTTCAGACAACTAAAACTTAAAATAATTATATCTTAACGTTACTTTTTCTACACACACATTGTGAGCGAATTTAACGCACAAATCAGACAATTATATAGTTACATAATACAATTACGTATGATAACAATATTAAACATTAATCATAAAATTTAATTACAATATTTTGCAGGCGGGTGGCTTCGATCTTGGCTTCCTCTCCACCGCACGCACAGCCTCCTCGAACACCTGCTGCAAGTTCAGCTTCTTCTTTGCCGAGCACTCGACCAAATTGTGCGCATGTATCTCCTTGCGTAGCCGTCGGCCCTCACTTGTCGTGACGAATTTCTCCGAATTCGGTATGCGCAAATCCAGCTTGGTGCCCACCAGCACCACAGGCACATTTTGTCCAAAGTGCCGTATCTCGGGCCACCATTTGCTCTTGATGTTGTCGAACGAGGTGCGACTGCTGATCGAATAGCACAACAGGAAGCAGTTCGTCTGTTCAACAAAACAATAAATGATTAGATAAATCGTCGCACTGGGGTTGGTTTTGAGCATGCAGGGATAATGGCAGATATACACTCACATTTGGATAACTCAACGGGCGCAGCCTTTCGTAGTCCTCTTGGCCGGCTGTGTCCCACAGCGTTAGATTGTATTCATTATCATCAACAGTTATATTGCATGCATGATTATCGAACACTGTCGGTATGTACTCCTCGGGAAATTCGTTTTGTGTGTATGTTATCAGCAGGCAGGTCTTGCCCACCATGCCATCGCCGACGATGGTTATTTTAAGAGGGCGCAGGCTTTTCGACATTGTGCAAAACCGACTGGAAACTGTAAAGAAACCAGAGTCGAGGCGTCAATATAAGTGTTTCTTAATGCAGGCATAAGTGTGTATGTATGCGTGTGTGACATATCTGAGTGCTGCATTGCACCATTTGGTGGCATATGCTGAGGCGGCGACATGCGTTGTTTATCTTGCCACACCCACATCCCATTGCAACCGGAAATCTCTTGCTCTGTGTGTGTGTGTGTTCGTCTTTATGTGTCTGTTTGATTTTATTTTCTTCAGATTCGCAAGTACTTCTCCTTACCAGGTGTTATACAAACCCAGTGATTGTTATCACCAGGAAATTGTTAAAACTTGAACTACTATAAAGGTTAAATTGGTTTCCTAATCGAAAACAATAATAAAAAAACGTCTGACAAACGTTTGCTGTTTCTATAACTGAGCGAAATTGTCCATAACTGGGACGAAGACACAAACAGTAACAACTCAATTAAATCTTTTATTATTTGAAAATACACAATTGATTCTGTGAAATTCATTTAGCGTAGTTATGCCACTTGCTGTGGTCATTGAGTTTTGGGTCTTATATAACGAGTTAACAACAACTTTTAAACCTGATGCACTTTCACCAGCCACACCAAACTTTGTCTAATAAATGTTTTTCTTTTCCTTTTTTTATAATTACAATAAAACTGGTTTTGTGTTTTTGTCAGCGTCAACCAAACGAGTTGTTGACCCAAAACTTGAACTAGATTTCCCTGCAGCATCTCAGCCAAACTCTCTCGCATCGAGTCTCCACTGAATTCGCATTAAGTTACAGTTAGCAACTTCTGCAACTTCCCTGCTTCGCTCAGATTACGCAGAAAACTCATGAGAATTCTTGGAACAACAAAAATCTTGTGATATGACTCATTGCCTCTGATTGCCAGACAATTGCCTGGGCAAACTCTTATTGTAATTATATAAACAATGTGAGAGTGTGTGCATAAGAGAGCGTGCCTAGATTTTCTATGTGTTAGTTTGATGACGATCTAGTTCTGATGACTCATCCAACAGGTCAACCCACATAAGTAAGAGATGAGTCTAAGGCAATGCAACATAACGCCTGTGGTCGGGTGATGGGGGGTTTTATTCAAGTTACATCGCAGGCGGGTCAAACCGGTTATATTGACATATTCATTATACCCATTGATCATCGTTTACCGTTCGCTTCACGCTCTTTTGTTTGCGTTTTCCGAGTGGGGCATGCCACAATCTTAGCTTGCAAGCAAAAGCCTTTTGAATTTGTTTCTTAGCGCCATCAGTCGACCCCTGGGTGCGCTGTCATTGCCAACCTCCCCCCACACAATTAAAGCTAATTGTTATACACGATCCCCGGCCGGGGTTAAGTGCTCTCTTTGTAGTTTCGTTTTATTTTGGCATATGAATGTGGATACAAACACACACACACACGCAGACATGTGTATGTACATTCAGAAACACATGTTTTCTTCTCTGCAACATATACTTTTTGGGGTAATTATTTGAATCATAATTTAGGTTTTAAATTCCAAAATGAATATATAATATACACTTGCAAACAGAAATAAATATGTTAAATAACGGATAGTTAAAGAAAGATTGCGCAACTAACTATTGAGTGAAGCGCATCAATTGTTCTGCTCATTTTATAATAATTTACAATGCATTGAACTTGAAGTTGAGTTTATAATCCCATTTCTCCCAGGAAGATACAAGATCAACTGTGAGGGTGAATGCTGACATACAGTTATTTAACTAAAAGTTGGATTTAATTATTCTATGTTTTATCTGCTCGAAAAACTAACATCCCCGTTCACCCTAAGCGTATCAGATAATGTTTCCACTATGCTCTGTTTGAGCCATGAATCATATATGTTTTGTTTTTTTGCAGTTGATAAACTTGGTTTGATCCATCAAGCATTTCTGATTTTGGCTGCGGCTACTAAGCTTATTTAGCATACTCATTTTGAAACAATTAGCGTCTCCAGCAGTTTTAGTTTATGCTTTCTTTGTGCGACACTGCACATCGCTAATAAGCTCTGACATTATCAGCTCGTTTCTTCCCTCAGTTCTGTTTACCTAACCTTTTTTTACACTATACAATGGCATCGTAGGTTTCAGTTCATTTTAAATATTAGTCACAAGAATAAATTGCATTTATTGCAGTTCCATTCGAAATTGATCACCATTATAGCTCATTGCGAAACACATAAAATTTCCATTAGTGTTTTCAGATTAATTCTTAGGCCATTGAAAAGTGTTCGGTATATTGCTTAATCAGCTGGTTATATAAATAGTATCAGAAACTGAGTAACAGGTACGGTGGAACACATATTCATACACAGGTATGCAATACAGTACAGTACTTTATGAAGTTAAGTATTCGCACTGTAGTCACTAAAACAGCGCCCACATTTGCTTTGTTTATAATAATTTAAAAAGCGTCGAACACGAAAGCAGCAAAAGAAAAAATCAATATAAAGCAAATGTTGTTTATTTTTGTTCTGGTTTGTTTTTGCTGTTGTTGTTTTGTTCATTGTTGCTGATACAACTTAATGGTTGACTGGCTGGCGATGAAGTTTGTTTAGAATTTGGCAAAAAAAAAAAAAACACTAGAAAACTGGCTATTTTTGGCGTGGTTGATCGGCCACTTTGTTGTCTTGGTTGTTGATGTAAACAGATACAGCTATAGCATTCAATCTTAATACACATATAGTAGACAGTGAATTGATGTCAGCCTCACAACTCTGATAACAGTCTGGAAATAATCCCCAAAGGGTATTCTCGACGAACGGAAACCGTCTATCAACGTAGCAGATTTTGTATTGTAATTAATACACACAATAAATTATTTAAACATAATTGCGATCTCATAAAATATAAAAAATATATTTAAAACACAATACATTCAATGTGCTCTTTGTTATCGGTGCGTGGTAGGGGAGTGGGGTGGGGAGAGTCATGGGTTGCATTGGCCTCTTGTAAACTTTGTATATCATGTTACGCCCTTGTTGTTATTGGGGCTGCTGCTGCAGCTACCGCAGTGTTATTGTTCGTTTTGTTGTTGTTGCCGGCATATTCTTGGAACACTTGCAACATTCATACTCTTGCCAATGCCTTTGTTGCACTCTCCCTCTCTCTCTCTCTCTTTCTCCTCCACAAAATTGCTTATGATGAATAAAAGTGCATTTTTCACATTATCAAGCTTGAAAGGCTCTTTAGACTTTACTTAACAAAAGTGACGCTATTAACCACATATGTACAAATATAATATAATAAATATATGTATATATATATATACTGACTGTATACATAAGTGAGACATTCCTAAGAAGCTCCTCCCACTTCTTTGTGGCTTTATCAGCGGTTTTTAATCGCATTGGACATCATATACGAGTACTATTGCCATTGTGGCTGCTGTCATAATAATTCTCTATATATAGGGAATGTGGAGTATGTTATAGTATATACTAACATATAAGTGCTTCCAGTGATGACTGGGCAACGAAGCGTTTTGTAATTTATACTCTAATTAGAGTCAACACTAAATTATGAGCTGTGACTTCTGTTCTGTTCTGTTCCGTATTCAGTTTCAGTTTGATAATCTAATAAGTGGAAAGAGATTCTTTTTACACCCCAACAAATTGTTTTAAAACAGAGTTTGCTGGCAACGTTTGAACTAAGATTATGTTCAACTTTTGTTTAGAAGATGATCTTTAGATTATCTTATAATCCCATAATGGATATATTAATATCAACTACACAACTTATCTTTATCTGATAAATGTCTTTTAAGGTGTCTTGGTGTTTACTCTCACAGTTCCGAAAAATTCAAGGCAAAGGTCTTGTCGATTGTATTGTTCATTTCAAGGGTACACAACATAATAAGTCGTATCACTGCTTTAACAGATTTCTGGCTATATATGTGTGTATGTATTTACATGTGTCGAGTGGGTACAAACGGACTTATAAACCTCCGTGTGTATAGCGTATGGCAACCGAATAGAAGTTTGTTATTCATTTTTGGTCGGCAAATGTTGGCTCAGTCTGGTATTGTCGGCGTATTGGTGTATGTATGTTTTATGGTTTCTCGCATGTGTTTTCGTATTTAATAAACTGATTAGATAAGGTACTCATACACACTCAGACAGCTTGTGCGTTGCGATTACGCGTATATGGCATATAAAGAAATCAACTTGAAAGCGCGATAAGTGCAACTGTGAAGCTGCCAACCCGTTAGACGTTGTATATATGCATGTTTGTAGTGTATATATGTCTGTACATATTATATATAAATGCGATTCTCTCGGAACTCGGGACTTTTGATGGAGGGGGAAAAGGTTGTGATTCGGTTACGGGAATCGTGCGGCACGCGCTGCCAATTAGTTTAATTAATTGAGGTCATAATTTATGGCATAGTTCGCACTTAATTAATTTGTAGTTCATATTACGGCGATTACTTGGTTGCAGAGCAATCCACGTACTTTGTTACTTTGGCAATTTCCTGTGATAGCACCCTCTCCTACACACCGCACCTTCTACGCCTCCCGGCAACTGCCTGTTGGCCTTTCATGGCTTTGCTGCCATATAATTGTTGTGAACTAAAAATGGTAACGAGCCTTAAAGGTGTGCACAGCTCTAGAGGGAGCGGAAGATGCGATGAATGAGGAGCAGGGGGAGAGGCAAAGAGTCAAGAGTCGAAGATAAAGCCAGAGACTCTGAGAACGCAAGAGAGAGAGAGAGAGAGTAAAAGAGAGAGTGAGCAGTCAAAAGTTATCAAAAGCTGTTTGGCATTCCACAGCCAAGGGACGAAGCATTTGTGAGCTTGACGTGAGCGCCATACGAATGTGACTCAGGTGATAAAGAGCTGATCACGGCAGCGATTTCAAAATCTAAAGAGAAACACAATATATATAGGCAACCAGAAACAACAATGGCCCAGAATGCACAGAACTAGATACTTTCTACTGATTAAAACCTAACGATGTTTACACAAAAGATACACACAGGCACCGACACGCACACACACACAAATACAATCTCAAACACACAGTTAAAGATACACCTGCGATATATACTGCGCAAGGTCACCAAGTTGCTTGTATAGTAAATATGTTTGTATGTATGTTTTATTGAGTATCCAGCTATAGTATTGGCTCGCATTGGCGATTTGGGCAACTTAAAGTTGCATTGCAATGCACTAGACACGTACTTATCGATACACGTAATCGAAATCACACTGGTATTCGCAGTATTATAATCGCGCAGTAGTTGTTTTTTGCGACAAATCAATCGAAGAACACGTCCGTCTCTGGCGATGACGTCTGTTGATCAGTGTAACGCGAGCGTATTTGGAGAAACGCGAAGAGCGCACAGAGAAACGCGAAAAAACAATAGTTTACTGACGGTTCGAACAACCGATCGCTCCGGCAGTCGTCACACAACTGAGAACGGGTATCCGAGAGATAGCCCGTGTGGCTGGCTGAAGCTGAGAGAGAGAGAGAGACGCAAGAGAGAGAGCAAGCAGTGCACTCTAAGAAATAATTTACCCGATTCCGTCCGGATTACTTGAAAGAAACAGGCGTTGAAAATCAATTAAAGTGGAACTTTGAACAATTGAAATTATTTCTTTGCTTAAAAAAGCGTTTTGGTTTTTATGTTATTTTATAATATTATTCATTATTTATTTGCAAAAATTAAAATATTATGTATTTAGAAATATTCCTTATTGTACCAATAAAATGTATCCAACTACACTATAGTACATATGTGTGTGGGTGTTCGTCTGTAGAGTCTGGTTTATTTTTGTGATAAGCAAATGAAAGTGAACATTACAATTACATTATAATTACTTATTCTCGCATGTAATACATGTTTGAATGTATGCAAATGCATAATTATTATAAAAATACACAACACAAATTAATTATATTATGTTACAGATGTTTTAAAACAAAAAAACATCTTTTGTGGTTAAAACTCTTTTAATATGCATTTATTTGTATAACAATGAAATACAAAAAACGTACACAAAGGGAGGTTTAAATTTGTTCTTTTAATTTCGTATTTTAGAAAGGTTTCGGATTGCATATAGTTATTTAATTATTGCATTGCATTTACCGTTTTTCAGGGATTAAACACTTACTTTATGTGGAATAGAAAATGTGGTATGTAATTCAAAAGGCCTTCTGACACACAACCAAATTAAGCAACGCCTTAAATCCACTTGCGTAATCCCATAACCAGAACGTAAGCGCGGCTGTCATTACTAATTAATCAACGACATGACCGCGCTTGTCTTCGCATGCGTGCCCGTTAAGTCAATGTAACTGTAATTAAAGCTCCCCATAAATGGCCAAAGAACGACCAAAGTAATGAGTATGTATGAGTGTGTGTGTTTGTACATGGAACAGTCACGAGACAAATTCACGTTTGTCAGCATATTAGGCATTAATTACAATTACCACTTTGCACTACACTGGACATGCCTAAAAAGGGCGGAAAACTCTTTATTTTAATGCTGACCAGCCAAAGGTTAATGCGTGGGTCGTGCAGCCTACGCATAGCACAACAAAGACCAGAAAAATTATAAATAAATATGCTGCAGTGCCAATTAGGAACAGCTACTTAAGTGCCACATGAGCAACATGTGTGCGTGAGTGTATTAGTGTGAGAGCATGATGACTGGAGGCTCCACCAGGCGATCAGGTGCAGGTGCAGGTGCATATAGCACAATGTTATTCGTTTAAGTGCCAGTTCAAGGTTAAAACAATGTGAGCAAGGGATGGCGCTATGCGGTCCATTCCCATTTTCTCGGCTGCACTTTCATTTTTCAGCAGACGATGCAATCTATTTTCCAATATGAATAAAGGGCCCAGAAGCAGGCGTCAAGATAATATTGCATGCATTTCCCGTTTCCGGTCGGGTTCTGTTGCGTCGCGGTCATGTGAATGGGAGTGTGTGTTTGTGTGTGATTGGATTGCACGGGTGGTGCTGTCTGCTGCTTGTTTGCTATTTCTGTACAGCACTCATATTCTTTATATCTTATCTTGAGTACGCGCTAGCATACATCCAGCTGGAATAAGGGTGAGTGGTAGCGGCAGAAGCGTGACTGTGATGAAGTGACAAAACAAATATAGTACATTTTTATTACAGAGTGATGAAAAATTTAAATTAGCTTGCTATGGTTGGGCATATTTCTCAACGAAGGGCACAAGTGATAAGTTATACTAGGTAGTTTAAATTTAACCGCGTATTTTGCATTTTACAACACTTGTTTTAGCAGTTCTGTTAAATATATTTTTTCCACAGTGAACATTGATATGCAATTTTTTTATATATCTATTAAATAAATAAAATAATATGTCATTGGTAATTTTTTAATTTGAATAAAAAAGTATTTCTTTATAAAAAAAAAAAAAACAAAACTAAACAACCTCATAACATTTTAGTATTATTTCCGCTGTTAACTAACATTTGTGTTTGTCCGGTATCCGGATCAACACTGCGACCTCGCCACGGAGTTGCCATATCGCCAGGGATTGTTAATTGATAGAAAATTATTGTTTGTGCCGAAAGTTAGTCTAAAAATTTCAATTAAACATGCCCGAAAGTGATGTTACTAAAATGAAGGTGAATGATAAACATTAAAACAACCAATAATTTCCAGTTCATGATGTTATAATTTGTAGGTTGCGGACTTGAAACGTGAGCTAAAGTTGCGTGGCTTGCCATTGAACGGCAATAAAAATGAATTACAGGACCGCCTACAGACGGCTTTGCTAGAGGGTGACATTTCTCTGGAGGATAGCGCGATTGCGGACGCCATTGTGGATGCAATTGACGACGATGTCTCCCTCACAGATGAGGATGAACATAAATTGTTGGGCGATGATCATGAAGATTTGCTTCTAAAAAGTCCCGTTAGCACGCCGACGGCAACCACATTGCCCGAGCTGACAATGGCAACGACCCCATCGACAGCCTCAACTGAGTCTAAGACCGACGCGAATGCTACGCTTACACCGGGAAAGAAGATTGTGTTAAAGCGTAATAATTCGCAGCCGTCGGCAACTACACTTACAGCCGGTACAGCACCGCTGTCGAAAGAGAATGCAGCACCCGAAGCAGAAGCCATTAAAGATTCCACGTCTCAGGCGGAAGAGAACACAACTAAAACAAAACACAAACCAATTGTTATCGGCGGTGGAGCTGCTTCAGCGGACAACAAAGATGCCACAAAGGGAGCCGACAAGAAACTAAACCAATTAAGTATCCAGGAGCGCTTAGAGCTGCGTGCCAAGAAATTCGGTATTCCAATCGAAGCTAAGGCTGCAGCAACTCCAGCTACTGGCGCATCTGCAGCAGCTCTACCCACAGTAAACAAATCATCAAGTGCTTCAATCAAAGCCAACAAAGGCAACAAGGAGACCGATGAACAGCAAAAAGAAGCTCTCAAACGACGAGCTGAACGATTTGGATGCGTCGTTCCAGAGAAGAATGCCAAAACATTAGCTGACGAGAGGTTATTGAAGCGCAAAGAACGGTTTGGTGGTACGGCAACCGAAGCAGCAACAGCAACTACAACTACAGCAGAGGGAGCAGTTGGTTCAAAGGGTGAGGGTGTCTGGGCTGAGAAGGCGAAGGCCCGTCTGGAAAGATTCAAAGCAACACCAGTGGCTGCCGATACTGAGAAGTAGATACGCCATAGCGCGGATCAGCGTCTACAATCATAGATCAACATCTACGCACATTAACATGCTCTGACTTTTGTATTTAAGCCCAAATAACCACCAATTATGCGTTTAGCTGTTAAGAAAAAGTTAATAACAATAATACAATAATATCACTGTATTTCCTGTGTTTTGCTCCGATATCTACTGGTGTCAAATTGACACTTATACACAATAGTTTTCTTTACACAGGCAATGAAATGTTTTTTTTATTTTATTATTGGCGTTCATTGAATCACTTACAAATTAAATGAATTGCGTTTTCTGGTGTTTGGAAAGTCGATCTTTTTTATGTATCGCGTTTATGATGAAAATACAAATATGTATACAAATAAAACAATTGTGTGGTCACTATAACTAAAAACGTTTGCGACATTCCAACCGTTTAAAAAGATAGGTTGTCTATATGTATGTTCTGTTGGTTGGTTGGTTGGTCAAACGGACTCGGTAGGTTTTAAAGCTAGGGCTTAGAATTAAAAGTAGGTTACTTTAATGGTGCGACCATCCAATCGGGAACCATCCATGAGAGCTGACAAGAAAGATGAAAATAATAGCATTAGATTTTGTTGACATTCCGTTGTAGAAGGTTGACTTGGGACTTACCTATGGCCAACTCAGCATCACGCTCCTTGAAAAAACGCACCACACCTACATCATTGCCACGGATCTCAGCAAACTTAACATCGCCTACATCACGGAATTTATCGCGAAGTGTCTGCCATGTGCAACTTAATGGCACATTCTTGATGATAATCGTGTCGGACTTGCGGGCACCGCCGCCGGCATTGCCAGCGCCTCCGCCGACGTTAACGTTTCCACCGCCAACATTACCGGCACCTCCACCGAACATATCCAACTGGTTGCCAGAGTTTCCATAATCATTTCCATCAAGCTGATTGTTTCCCGAATTTGGGACGCCGCCACCTCCGCTGCTATTGTACGAATTATAGCCCACATTTCCACCAGACACGCCACCACCGCCGGTGCCAGCGCTTCCACCGCCACTGTTGTAATTGTTACCGGCTCCACCATATCCGCCACCACCGCTGCTGTAGTTATTGGACAAACCCACATTGCTGGCCGACACGAGGCCATCATCGTTGCCCCCAGAGTTTCCAAGATTAAGGCCGAGAGTGTTCAGCGATGAGGTGAGCAGTGGATTGGAAAGCGCGGCTCCGAGGTTTCCCAAATTGCCGACTACAGCAGCCAAATTGCTAGGATTTAAATTATTCAAATTGATACCTCCACCACCACCGCCTGAATTGTTGCCCATGCTAGGTTTCTGCACCGGCGCAACTGGAGACGGCTGCACAGACGGATTATTACCAAACATTACTCCGCTAAGGCTGCCCAACAGATTTCCAGGATTGGAGCCACCACCAACAACTGGCCCACCAGTGACTGCTGATAATTGCTGGGCACTCTGCACATTTCCGAGCAGCTGGGAAGCGTTTTGATTACCACCGTTTGGAAGATTGTGTGCCACATCCTTAAGTGGCTCACCATTGGGGCCCAGGCCAATGCCAACCCCGCCCAATCCTTCGGGCAGTTTAACACCCTCGCCCTTATCCGGAATGCGATCCAAACGAACTGTCATACGACGATCAAAGAGCATTTGTCGATCTAACATGGAAATAGCCTGAACTGCCTCCACAGGATGATCGTATTCAACTACAGCAAAGCCACGGCTGTTGCCCTCCTTATCCAATGAGAGGTCCACGCTCTGCACCTTGCCGGCAAGCTTGAATACTTGCTTGAGCTTCTTGTTGTCCACCTTGTAGTCCAGCTGTTGAGATAACATTAGCAATGAAAAGTATAAGCGGAATTGAATTAACAATTTGGCCACTGGTCTCACTGAAATTTGTATATAGATTCAAGCTGGTTGTCCAAACAGATTCGACTCTGACTTCGGCCGCCATCTTCACTAGGAGCAAACGCAGTCTGAAGAAAATCAGCATCCAGCCATGCCCAGTTGCGAAGTTCACCTAGCACGACTGTTTCATATTTATAACCCAGATTCAGGTTTAGGTTTTCTGCTTTTAATTTCATGTCGATGTGGGGGCAAACAAAAACAGATACCAACCAGCCTAGGAAAATAATGATTTCTTCTCACGAAACAACATTTAAAAGAACAAATCGTTCGAAAGAAACTGACTTCGCTTCATCACATATAGTCGATTATTAAGATTAATTATTAACAAGAAATTTTAAGGACACGATTTAACTTGATCAGTATTCTCGCTCGGAAAATCATTTTCATGTGCAGCAAAAAAAAAAAAACAACACTTGAATTTGAAAATTTCCATCTTAGTAAACCAAAACTCCTAGAGTAATATAAATAGATTTTTCGAGCGAGAACTGTGTATAGTACATATATACTATAGATATATAAAATAAAATCGACAGGTTTCTATAAATTATTCATTTAATGTAACCATTATCCATCAATGTATTTTCGTCGAAGAAATTTGGAACCGTTGATTTCGTTGTATTCAAATAATTTTAAATCATCGGACAAGGATGGGAACGACTTAAATATTTAATTCTTATTTTCGAAAGAATCCTAGAGAGAGTTCATCATCGAAAAGAAATTGGACAAATTATAGATTGAAATGTCAAAAATATATACACAAGTTCGTACTTCAAAAATTCAGGTCGGACTTGTAGTCATTAAAATATGTTCACAAGCAGGGAAATTCCAATTTAGTACAATAAAAAAATATTTCTTTTGGTCAGGAATCTATGGAAATGACTATGGTTTTATAGTAAAATATTGGAGCGTCATACCCATAAATCAAAAAAGAACCGCTTTAATGTGGTTGTTTCTACTTAAGCATATATGTATAGTTGGGTTATAAATACGAAACAGAGCCCATGATGCGAAATCAAAAATGATTGTAGATAGAATAAAGCTTACGACTTAAAAAAACAACAGGGCGAAGAATTTTCGTACAGACTTCAAAACATACATATATGCTTATATAAGTTATATGCATATCATGGTTTGATATTGTTTTGGTTCTTAGTTCAATACAATTTATACATACAGATATTTGGAAGAATTGGTTTGGTTTAAATACATATACTCACATTAGCAACAAAAACCTTATTATGCAAAGGTCCACTTATGCCAAGACTCTCCAAAAACGAAGCAGAAAGCCCATATAAATTGTAATTCGACGAATTAAAATCATTCGACATCATGTTAAAATTATTACGCCCAGATCTAGAAAAAGAATCCAAAAGATCCAGAGAGAAAAAGTAACAAAAGCAAGAAGATAAACAAATACTCAATTTCCAAGAGAGCACGCACGTTTTTTGACTATAAATCAGCTTAAATCCAGAACGTTGGTCTTTATCGCATTGATTAAATACATTCTCTACGTTTTAGACTAAAAAATCCAATCCAATTACTGCAGATACTTATTTTCATACAACATAAACTGCCCATTAGCAAATTCAAAGCAGCTAATTCTCGAAAAATCTTCTAGAGAAACAAATTTCAATTGACTTATAAAAATTACTTTCATAATCAGCCCATAGTTGTATCAACCGAACGACAAAAATATATATACCATCGGTATTAATTGAAGTTTCAGTCTTAGAATCAAAAAATATATTTTTAACCGCCTTTTGGATCATTGACCCAAATTTTGTAATGCCGACACCGAATACTATAAAAACAATAAATTCTTTTATCGAAACTAGACGCCCCTTTGCTAAGCTTTAGTCGAAATAAGCAATCGTTAAGCCGATATTGGATTTCACTTATTTTCAGAAAGTTTTAATACATGAAACCAATTGTAATTTGTTTGCAACGTATTAATATTAGGAATGTTCTCAAGGTCCAAATTTATACTGGATTTCGTTGTTAATAAGTCAAAGAAAATACTATCAATCACAAAGCGTTTAAAATGTTCGAAATTGGCAATAAGTCTGGCTAACATTAATTCACCATATTTACAGATATAGAACGGAAATTCATAGGAGCACCTATCTTATAAGTACTATAGCAGTCGAGAGGCTACAACTTGAGAGGTAAAAAAGTCTTCGAAAATAGAAAATGACCGACTGAATCCATCTTAGATGAGAGTTTTTCTTTTCCAAATTTAAGGTTTTTCAGCAGAATTGTAATTCGAAGTAGAAAATCATTATAACGCGACCAATAGAGCCTACATAAATACATGGATTGCATTGGTGTGGCATTCGAAAAACAATTGACGAAAAAAACTCCCACTGACTATCCTACTCAAATTATCCGTAGATCAGCTGCTTCTGGTATATGGAACAGGACAACATTATTCTTGAAGAAATATGTATGTACATGTTTAGTATGAGATCAAATTTAAATACACTTACATTCTGTCATCGTCACGTCGTGAAAAACCACGATCGCGGTCGTCCATATGATCGCGTCCTCCACCTCCGACGTTGCCTCCTCCACCGCCACCGCCAACACCTCCGCCGCCACCACCGGCTCCATCACGCACAATGCGTCCATATTGATCGCGCTGCTCACCATGGTCTTCCTTGACAACAAGTTCACGACCATTCAGCTCGTAACGATTCATTTTCTCCATTGCTTTTTGCACATTTTCAGGATCCTTGAACTCAACAATGCCGCAGCCGCGCGCTTTGCCGCTCTCGTCATGGAATAATTGCACATACTCTATAGAGCCAACAATGCGACGAAATAAGTCTTTCAGATCTTGCCAGCGATAATCGTATGGAATGTTAGAGATATACACTCGGCAATTGCGTCTCTCGCGGCTTCTGTCCCTTGCAATGTTGACGCCGCCTCCTCCACCACCACCAGCAGCAGCATTACCATTATTTCCATCGGCATCCGAAAACCGTGACCCACGTGCACCGCGTCCTCTGCGGTCCCGCTCTTTTTCACGGTTTTCGACGGTATTGGCGTCCATGTTCATATTTCTGTTTTCTGAAAAAATGACCGGAGTTAATAACCAACTACACACCTACCAAGAACCTCTTGAACAAAAGGCGGCGTCATTGCAAAAAAAGATGGCGACATGCGTCGTCAAGCGTATTTGTGTGCAACAAACTGCATTTTATCTGTATTAGATACGTTTTTAAGTTTGTACATACCGTTTGTATATATAATCTTAGCTCGCAGTTATATTTTACTTAAAAAATGCAATTAATGAAAAAAATAACTTTAATAATCAATACGGCACAGAATTAGCCGACTGCTTTGGGAAAAGATAAGTTAGCGACAGACTCAGTGACTGAACTGAAAGAACTGAAAAAGTAATTGCCGTTCTTCTGTTCATGTGTTCGTTCATTTCCATGTGAATCAGTCACGATATTTTTGAACTTGTTCGCTGAGTCACTTTTGGGCGGTTTGATTTAAATGAATATAAACAAAAGTAAATTGTACAGTATTTTGCACATAAATCAATTAATTTATAAAATAAATTATTTATAGCTGTAAATATATCATCCAGGTGATTATTAAATTTAAAATATGTTGGTATTGTGCACTTTGATTAGAATTGTTAGGTGTATGTACCTTAAAAAAGCCAGAGGCTTATAACTATTTCTTTATTTATTTTACTAAAGTATATTTTGATCATGAATACTAAAGGATCATCAATATAATGATATCAAAGTAAATATCATTATCAGTTTATTTAACTTATACTATTACAAAACCCGTTCAAAGTCTTAAAGTTGAGGAACAGGTTTCGGAAAAAGTATTAAAACGAGGAGCCAGCAAAGATCTCGCACATTTTGAGCTTGGCCACCAACTCAATCAGCATGATCATTAAATTTACCGTGAATGGCTTTTCATACGAGGTGCAACCGGAGGACTATGCAGCGGACATAACGATAAATACCTTTCTGCGGGAGCACCTCCATTTGACAGCCACCAAGTACATGTGTCTTGAAGGAGGCTGTGGCTCTTGTATTTGTGCCATTAGACGCCGCCATCCAGCAACAGATGAAATAAAAACATTTTCCATCAACTCGGTAAATAATTGGCCCATAAAAAATAAATTGAAACGATTATTATCTGTTTTCTACCCTTCAAGTGTCTACTGCTGCTAAACAGCTGCAATGGTGTGGACATTATTACCAATGAAGGGTTAGGCAACAAAAGCAGTGGCTATCATCCGATACAGAAGCGTCTGGCCAAGCTCAATGGCAGCCAATGTGGCTACTGCTCGCCGGGATTTGTTATGAATATGTATGGATTGCTACACGGGCTGAGTGGTCAGGTTACCATGTCTGAGGTGGAGGATTCTTTTGGGGGTAACATTTGT
Organism: Zaprionus davidi; assembly: GCA_018903715.1. Lineage (NCBI taxonomy): Eukaryota > Metazoa > Arthropoda > Insecta > Diptera > Drosophilidae > Zaprionus > Zaprionus davidi. The sequence continues at coordinate 9,775,792 of JAEIGL010000003.1, forward strand.
CGCTGTACCGGCTATCGACCTATATTGGATGCCATGAAGTCCTTCGCCATAGATAGCAACATTCGATTGCTTGCGGATTGTGTCGACATTGAGGAAAAACCGTTGTGCTTGCGCACTGGTCAATGCTTTAGTGGCAGCGGTTCACGATCTACATTTCAGGTTAACAACAACAGCCAATGGCACTGGCCCAAGTCAATGGAAGAACTCTTCCAGGCACTAGCATGTGTACCCCATGGAGAAGAGTACATGCTAGTGGGAGGCAACACGGCACACGGTGTCTTCAGGCGATCGAGAAATATAAAACATTTTGTGGACTTGAATATGGTGCCAGAGCTGCAGCAGCACAGCATTGAGTCGCAGCAGCTGCTACTGGGCGCCAACCTGTCATTGACGGAAACGATGCACGTCTTGGAGAAAGCGAAAGCACACAACGGCTTTGAGTATTGTACACAATTGTGGCAGCATTTCAACTTGATTGCCAATGTGCCTGTGCGAAATGTAAGTACCGGTCACACCGGAAAATTTCAGTTAAAAACTAGTTTACACTTCAAAAAGAAAGAAACGTTCGCTCGAATCAGTGATTAAAGACAAAGTACATGTAACTATATTATATGTATGTTTATGTCATTAATATATAGTCCATAAACTTATCTTCCTTTTTAAGAATGGAACTCTGGCAGGCAACATCTCCTTAAAGAAGCAGCATCCCGAATTCGCCTCGGATGTTTTCATCACTTTCGAGTCCCTTGATGTGCAGGTTCTGGTGTATGATAATGCAAATAGTCACCGTGTTGTGAGTCTATTAAACTATCTGCAAGATAAAACACCCAAATTGGTGATAGGCGGTTTTATACTGCACTCGTATCCCAAAGAAAAATTCCAATTTAGCTCATACAAGGTAAGAACACTTATCTACAGTTGAATCACAACTTGAACACAATCAGATATTTTTTAGATTCTATCACGTGCTCAAAATGTTCACGCTTATGTGAACGCTGGCTTCCTGATCGAGTGGCAAAACGCCGAACATCGTGTGGTAAAGTCAGCTCGCCTTTGCTTTGGCAACATTCGACCTGATTTTGTGCATGCCCAGGGCGTAGAGCACTTTCTGGTGGATCGTGATCTTTATGATTGCGCTACAGTGGCGCAGATATTCGAGCAACTTATGACGAGTATTCAGCCCGTGGAAATGCTACCCGAGGCATCGCCTGAGTATCGTCAGAAGCTTGCCTGCTCACTTTTCTACAAGTTTTTGCTGTCATCAGCACCCAAGGATCTGGTAAGTGAGCGATTTCACAGCGGTGGACAGTTGCTGAAGCGTCCGCTCTCCTCGGGCAGTCAAGTATTCGAGACTATAGCCAAGAACTATCCAATCACTCAGCCGGTGCCGAAACTAGAAGGTATGTAGAATGTTATAGTCTCCATGCATTCTCCCATTGCAAGGGATCTCAAACCTTATAGGTCTGATTCAGTGCTCAGGGGAGGCTTATTATATGAACGATGTACTGACAACCCCGAATACTGTGCACTGCGCCTTTGTAACAGCCAAGCGAGTGGGTGCCACCATCGAACAGGTGAATGTAGCCCCCGCACTGGAGGTCAAGGGTGTGGTGGCCTTTTTTGGAATCAAGGACATACCAGGTGATAATAACTTCAACAATACAAAAGTATTGCTGACTGTCGAAGTGGAAGAGATCTTTTGTGCTGGTCTGGTTAGGCATTATGATCAGCCCCTCGGTGTAATTGCCGCCCTCACTCACGACTTGGCTGTCTATGCTGCTTCCTTGGTACAGGTTACCTATGCCAATGAACAGGTTAACATCTATACAAACATGAATGCTGTCTTGGCTGACAAGGTTGAGGATCGTCTAGTAACTGGCACTAAACGAGTTGAGAGAATGCCTATACCAAAGTTGCAACAGGGCGATGTGGAGGGACGCGGCATTCTAGAATTGGGTGCACAGTTCCATTTCACACTTGAGCCACAGACCACTGTGGTGGTGCCTGTCGAGCAAGGCCTGCAGGTCTGGAGCTCAACGCAATGGATGGATGTTACCCAGGCAAGTATTGCGCGTATGCTCAAGCTGGAGGTAAATGCGGTGCAGTTGCAAGTGCGACGTGTTGGAGGCGCATTTGGCGGCAAGGAGACGCGAGGCAATCAGGTAGCTTGTGCCTGTGCCCTAGTTGCCCACAAACTGAATCGACCAGCTCGGTTTGTTCAGACCATCGAGTCCATGATGGAGTGCAATGGCAAACGTTGGGCCTGTCGCTCTGACTATGAGTTCCAGGCCCGTGCCAATGGCTCTATTCGGATGCTGACCAACAATTACTACGAGGACGCGGGCTGCACGCTTAACGAGAACGTGGTCGACATTCTCACCTTGCCAGCCCTACCAAATGTATACAATTTGACCAATATGAACTTTAGAGCAAAGGGAACTGCGGTGAGAACGGATGCTCCAAGTTCCACATGGTTTCGTGCTCCAGGAACAGCTGAAGGTTAGTTAAATGGGATCTCGTGTGTCAAGCTGTATTAATGTATCTTCTAACCATGTAGCTATTGCCATGACGGAGACGGCACTGGAACACATTGCCTTTGCTTGCCAACTCGATCCTGCTGATGTGCGCCTTCTGAATCTGCGACCGAATAACAAAATGTTGGAATTGCTTCCCAGATTTCTGGAAACCACAGAGTACCGCAAGCGGCAAGATGAGATCAGCCAGTTCAATGCCCAGAATCGATGGCGCAAGCGAGGCTTAGGGTTATCCCTGATGGAGTTCCCGCTTAACTTGAGCATTGCCATTGGTTACCCGGCAACTGTAGCCATTTACCATACCGACGGCTCTGTGGTAATCTCGCATGGTGGCATCGAGATTGGACAGGGCATAAACACAAAGCTGGCCCAAGTGGCGGCTTTTGTGTTGGGTGTGCCACTTGAACGTGTGCGTGTGGAGAGCAGCAATACGATCTTAGGTGCAAATTCTTTTGTGACAGCCAACTCGATGACCAGCGAACTAATTGGACTCACTGTGCGTAAAGCATGCGACATATTGAACCAACGCTTGGAACCGGTCAAACGTCAGCTGGGCGCCAAAGCTGACTGGCAGCAGGTGGTGGAGGCAGCTTTCAACCAGTCTATCAATCTTATCGCAACGGAAGCCTACAGAACGGGCGAGCAATCCAACTATAGCATCTACGGTCTCAGTCTCAGCGAACTGGAGCTGGACATACTGACTGGCAATCATTTGATACGACGCGTTGACATTTTGGAGGACGCAGGCGAGAGTCTAAGCCCCAGCATTGATGTTGGTCAGGTGGAGGGAGCTTTTGTTATGGGTTTGGGCTACTATCTAACCGAATTGCTTATCTACGATCGACAGACAGGTCGCTTACTCACGAATCGCAGCTGGAATTATCATCCACCAGGTGCCAAGGATATACCAATTGATTTTCGCATTGAACTTCTTCAGAACAGTCCCAATCCCGTTGGATTCATGCGTTCCAAGGCCACTGGGGAGCCAGCCTTTTGTCTGGCTGTGGGCGTCTTGTTTGCCATGCAGCAAGCCATACAATCGTCCAGACAGGATGCTGGACTACCCCGAGAATGGGTGCGACTGGGTGCACCCACTACGCCGGAGACTGTGGTGCTATCTGCGGGTGGTAATATCGGCGAGTTTGCATTGAAATAGATCGACAATAATTATCCCTTCCAGTTCGTAAAATATATAATTATACGATTAAATAATGTATGATTTCAATGTAGAAACGGTAATCTTAATGGTTTGAAATAGTCATTAAAAAAACCGCAAGCTGGTACAGTTTATTTAAATAACAATAAATCAAGAGGGTTCCGGAGTATAAGAGTATTTGAGTGTAAAATTAGAGAATACAAGGAATTTCAAAGAATTTAAACATATGTAATTGTAATTGTAACAAATTTAATTCTACGGAAGTTTATTACTCTAAACAACTAAAGATTTTACTCTCTCTCTGTCTTGTTTCTTTCGCTCTTTTTGGTACTCCTCTTTAAAGTTGGTCCAAATAAGTGACACAGTTCATGAATCAAAGAAAGCAAAAACCGCAATAACCGACTTATTGTGTGTGCATATTATGTATGCTTATTCCTAAAGGAATTCGCTTGCGCTCGACTGTTCAGTTGTGTTTAAGTCGTAGTGGAATAAGCATATCACATCGTGGTGTGAAGAAATTTCTTTTTAAAAGTGATATAAAAAAATTTAAAATAACATATTGTGCAGAATAAATATAAATAAATCCACAATGATTACTCTGGAATTTGTCGAGGAACTAATCGCTAATCCTCTCGGCTTGGAATACACAAATAAGCCGGCAGCATTAAAGCTGATTTTACAATTTATACATGAACAAGAGAGAGAAAATCCAGTATTGGCTTCCAATTTAATGCAAAAGCTGATTACTGTGGAAATACACGATCCGACTATGATGAAGTTGAACATTAATACATGTTTAGTCGTGTGCAGAGGCCAGTTTGCCAAGGAAGGTACATTTCTACTTTCTGAACTTTGGAATAGAGGGTTCAAAAGCGAGAAGTGGGCGCAAAATGCCCTAATACTAATGTATTTCTTTGATGATTTTCTGCTTGAGTTGGGTGCTGAATTCGTACTTTCAGCAAATTTGTGCATTCGTATACAGCAGTTATTTCACTCAAAATACGGCGAAGATCGCAAATCAGCAAATTTTCTTCTTCGAAAGTTGTTGGATATTAAGAATAGCCCAAATGTAGGTTATGGAGAACTAATAAACATGGCACTAAAAGACAGCGCAGAAAATTTATTTTCATACGAAACAATAATGGAATGGCTAGACTCCTCGGCAGAGGAAGATTATTGGACTTTCTGGATTCGGAAACTATCCTGTAATTTCGTGAACAAAACAGACAATGTTGTTCTCTTCGGGACGCTAGAATACTTTTTAGATCACCTAACTCCAATTGAACTTCGGGAAATGAATCTGTTGATGAGGTTTTTCGAAGCTACAAATATCCTCGAGGTGCACAATCTCGAGGATTACTTTCTACCAGAAGAAAAAATGCGCGAGTTTGTAGCGAATATTAAAAATGAGACATTCTTCGAATGTTTTTGCGGCTTATCATGGCATGGTGTCCCATTGATTCGCTGGCTGGATTGTCTTAGGTCTGCAAACCAATCAATTGTCGACGAAGTTGTGCTCTTCACAATATGTGTTCAAGTACGAAATTTAAAGAATCCGAACTTGCGCATGGCGGGACAAAACTGTGTCTACCGGCTGTTTCAGGTGAGACTAGTCGCTATTCATTGGATGCATAAACTTATATTGTATTCTATTTGTACAGAAAAATATCGAAAGTATGAAATTGAACGAATATCTGAAATTCGTTGAGACCCTCTTCGACAACAGCAAAGAAGTTAGCAGCATAGCGATAGACATGCTTAAGTCCAAAATAGAATATTGCTCGGATATAAGTGATATACGTGATATACACTTTCTCAACAAAAAGCGATTTGATTTTATTTGTGGCAATGAATTCACATATGATTTAGAGGACTTGTATATCAGACTGGTTGAGAAATTCAAAGTTATGAAGACCACCAAACATGGTTGGTGGCGTTTGCCTGCATTTTTTGGCCTATATAAATCACGCAATTTGGACTTCTACGTCACTAAATACAAAGTGAATCTAAAAAGTATTGAAAAGTGCAAGCACATTCAAGAGTTACAGAAGTATTTGTTGGTCCAACTAAGATGCGACTCGCCTGATGAGGAAGAGTATGTGAAGAGAAGATGCATCGATTTGTTTGTCCAGTTTCGATTGACGGCGTGGAGTCAGTTTCAAGAGCTTAATTTGAACCCAATTAATATTTTGAATTCTGGTACTATCTTTTCTTGTTCGCATTTAGCACATCTTTTGGCGAATTTCGATCAGCCACTACAGAAGGATGTACTAAACGCATTCGTAAAATGTTGGAAGCAAAACGCTTCAGTACTCTGCGCGTAAGTGAATTCTTTGTTTAAACTTTTCGAGACTCAATTTTTCTTTGTGTAGTACCGAGGGAATTTTAAAATATACAAATAGAAATCTCACGGATGCTGAAAAAGAATTACTTGCGGAAGAAATGATTGTCGCTTCTAAAGATAGCTATAGGGTTGCACTGGGAATATTGCATAACACTCACAGGGTATCGCAGTCAATGCTGATGCAGGGTATACTTCAGGGGGAGGCCACAACGGGAAATGAACGGTATGAGTTTACTACAATATAAATAAGTGAGTAATTTTCTATACAATTTGTTCCTTGTTCTGATTTTAGAATCGAAAATGCGTATTGTATCGCAAACTGGGCAGTCGAATATTCAACGAGGCCGCTGTATATTAAATTTGCCGGGAGCAAATCAAAGCTCTCAATATTTCGATTATTTGATGAGCTGTTAGAAAGAAATTGTGAATTACTGGAAAATAAAATGTATCGCATCAATAATTCTAAAGAACATCGAGTCGTGTTACGCATTGTAATTGCCATGCTACGTATATATCCCCATAGCATAGGATTTTGGTCGGATCATTTGTGGACATCACTAATGAAACCAGATAACCATATGAGTATTAGTTACTTCTACGAATGCTTGGTGGCATTGCATTTGCAAAATGTTACACCCTTATTGGATAGAATCAAGAACTTCTCCACCCTAAAATCCAATCAGCACGATGCTCTCGTATCTGTGGTTCATATATATTGTCTGATGAATTGGAAGAGTTTAACTTTAAAAGAGCTGAAAGAAATCTTTTATCTGCTTTCGAGACAAACAGTTCATTTAAACTCCCAATCGATGGTTTTGGCTCTTCTGGTGCTAAATAAATTGGCAAAAAAATTTGAGGAGACCAGGTAAGAAGATCATCTCGACAGGATGACATATGAATATCATATCCTTAATTAATATTATTTAATTTATTGCACAGTATTGATTTGCCAATCGCCGCTGCAACTAAAACAATGCTGAAGTTGTCTGGCCAAAATAAGTTGAAATATTACACGGAGGCTCGCCTAATGCTACCGGACATATTATTTTTAAAGAAAAATTGTCCAGCAGATGTAATTTGTTATATGACCAATGCACCATTCGATGAATACGAATCTCTTTGGTTGAGTTCCAAAAAAAGAATGTCTATATTAAACAAAATACGAAATGGGTTTCGATCCAAACCAAACGAGATCTCTGTTGAATTCCGGAAAAACATCATGAAATTAGATTTATAAAAATATAACATAATTTTTTTCATATAGTTTTTTACAACTTAAATCACTATTGGATAAAATTGATTAAATACATTATTTTAAAACCCATTTACAAGTTAAAGTGGTATGACACATGGTCTGGCGCTTAACGTCATTTGTTCTATCTACAATAGCTTTCTGTATAATAGAAGTACTATAAAACAATAAAGAATGCTATAGAAATGCTTAATAACAGTGCGACACTTTAAAGTGCATAAAAGCGACATTATTTCCAAGAAATAATTGGTGTATGTGTATTGATCGGAAAACACAAATATTTGCAAAAAAAAATTTGAAAAAGGTGCATATTTAAATGTTCCACCATTTTTAATTTTATTTATTTATTTATTTAAATTAGTTTATAGTCGGACTAAGGCCAGTCGACTGTTTAAAAGTAAAAAAAAACAATTAATAGTTATATTTATAATTTTAAATTACAAGTAAAATCTTAACTCTGAGAAAAGAAAGGCATTCGAAATGCTTAATAACATTATAGTTAACGGCTTTCATTTTCATAGAATGAAATGCCAATTTTATTTAATATCTGTAGTTTTATAATATGATTAAATCTTTATTTTCGTGGAAATAGAGTTTTACGAAATCAATAAAGATATAATAATCGAATAATACTTGAATAATACGATACAGTTGCACTCAGGTATACTCTTATCAATGCAATAGTCGTGCCTATAAAGCGGACAAGTACAACCTACGCCGCAGTTCTATTGGTAATTGTCAAGAAGACGGACGTTTTGAAATTTCCTTAAAGCAAATCCATGTGTTTTGTTTACGTTTCTTAAACAGTTAAATAAAAAACAACAAATTGCGAAATTATAATTTCTGTGACACAGTGCGACACTTTAAAGTGCATAAAAGCGACATTATTTCCAAGAAATAATTGGTGTATGTGTATTGATCGGCAAACACAAATATTTGCAAAAAAAATTTGAAAAAGGTGCATATTTAAATGTTCCACCATTTTTAATTTTATTTATTTATTTATTTAAATTAGTTTATAGTCGGACTAAGGCCAGTCGACTGTTTAAAAGTAAAAAAAAAACAATTAATAGTTATATTTATAATTTTAAATTACAAGTAAAATCTTAACTCTGAGAAAAGAAAGTAAAAAGAAATTAATTGAAATAAATTTGACTCTGGGATAAAAAATTAAAGAGCCGATCCAACATTTGTTGCAGAGGATTGGGGAAAACCCAGAAAAACCCAATCAGATCAGGAGAGTAAGTGTAAGCAAAGCCTAATCAAAATAGCGATTAGAATGTTCTAAGCATGCAGTTAGTTAAAAAGTGCTACTGTTACTAGAAAGAAGGTAAGTATGTATTTAACTAGCTACTAGAAAGGTGGGAGAGGATTAGTGATTTTAAGCAAGATACAGAGCTCATGTTGTTGTTAGATACAATGTAATATAGATTATTATAGTCCGAGCATAATACCCTAAAAGGCAGGCCATAATTCGAGCTACAATAGGAAAGTTTTAGAGGAAGATAATTACGGGTGATTCTACCAGGGACAGAGAAGTGTAGTCGACTAAGCAAGTCGTTACTATCTATGTCCCCTTGTATAAGGTTATTAATAAATACAACACCAAGCATAGTTCTACGATTGGCTAGGGAAGGCAGATTTAGTAACAAAAGTCTACTAGGATAGGAAGGAAGTCTTGAATTTACATCCCAGTTAAGGCCTCGCAAGGCAAATATTAAAAAGTTTTTCTGTAAGGATTCAATGCGATCCTTGTGAACTGTGTACTGAGGACTCCAGACACATAATCCGTAGCCGGTGGTTTGTGAGGAACCGTAAAGGCTTTGAATTTGGCCTTCATCTCCAAGAATTCAAATTGGAGATTAGAGAAAACTGTGCGTATCTTATAAAACCCAAGTTTGGTTTTATTATGGATTTTCCGTAAATCGGATTCAGCCACACGACACCTTTCACACGACCATTTGAGACCAGTATTGGCTCGGACGGCGTCACTAACCCGCACAGTTAGGCCATAGCATTTTAAGTGACAATAATTATCACAGAGCCAGCAACCAATATAATCCGACGTAGGATCAGAAGAGCATAAGCAAATTGCTGCGGAGCACAACACCATGGTTGTGAGAATTAATATGCCTTTAAAATGTAGGTGACAACGAAGACCAATAGAAGACAGAGTAAAGAAATAAATTTCTTGAGAGAGCAAGAAACAGTTACAGCGCCGAAACCAGGCAAGCAAGCAAGTACGACAGTAAAACTGCAAAACTAGTGAGCACAACGACGTAAAAACACAGGGAGCAAAAGCTAAACACGTCTGACCACCAAGATAGCTACTGTGTTTATTATGGTTTCTGACAATAGTCAATTGATAAGACTACAAGATATTTATGTGCATACGTGCATACAAACTACCTAATGTAAGGCAAATGTTGATTGTGAATGTGTGTAATTTCGATAGAACTATCATATAAAGTAAAAATTAAATTTTTTTGAATTTTCAGTTAAATAAAGTTGAAGGTTTTTTTATTTTTTTATCCTTCTGGTTTTTGCCTTTTTGTTGTCAGCCACAAATAAGCTAAGCGCTAAAATAAACATAAAATAAAATAATAAAATAATAATAATAATAAAATAAATAATCGCATTACACTTCTAGTTAAATCATAAAAATTTAGTTAAAATGATTCACAATTTAATGTTTATTTTGCAGAATAAAACAACGAAAGGAGATTAAATGGGAAACACAGTTTCAATGGGCGTAAATGATCCGAAGCACCTGAAGGAAAGCAAGGAGATGGCAGATATGTTTTTCGAATGGATTGATATGAACAATGAAAGAAATCTCCAACGTGTATTGTACTATGCTTGGAGCCTAATTGAAAAAAAAGATTGTGATACTTTTAACGTAGAGATGGCTTACCACTTGCTCTGGAGACTAGTGGAAATATTAATTTTTGATCAAACAGTGAACAGTCCACAATTGGTTGACAATTTGCTTATGTACATCCAAAAGATACGGTTTAAATATCCGATCGAGGGTAGACCTCTGCTCTTCAGGCTGGTGGATGTCGTGAATATTGCCAATCACCCATATATACTTGATATATTAACCTTATTCTTTGACGATTTTCTGATTACATTCGGACCCGAACTCGTACTGAGCCCAGATGTGTTCCTACGAATGCAGAATATGTTGTCTTCGAATCAAAACATGAGGAAACAATGTGCAAACTTCTTTCTGGAAAAATGTTTGAATGAATTTGGAAATAATCCCAATAAGGAACATTGTAAACTGATTAATGCTGCAATGAACTGCAACGCCCAAGACTTATCCGCTTATATCAAAGTATTGCGGTGTCTAGATGTGGAACAATCGCCACAGACTCTTCGCGCACTAAGCTCTAAACTATCCCAACTTAGGGAACGTAATGCGGACCCCAATTGGTTCACCTGGTTGCGCATACCGTATTTAATCCTGTTGCAAAAAAGCACTGAAAGACGTTGCATCGTGGAATTCTTTCTGGAAAACTTCACTGCTGACGGGCTTAGTCGCGACAATCTACTGACGGAGTTCCTAACGTTCACGAATAAAGCTGATCTGCATAATTTTGATGATTACTTTATACCTTTCCAGCAAATGGAACAGTTCACGGCAGACATTGAAAACGATCTGTTCCTGCAGGCGTTTAATAAAGTTTTTTGGAAAGGTTTTCCCGCAAATCGTTGGATCGATTGTCTAAAACCTGAAAGCCGTTCACAAATCTTCAAGATTCAGCTATTTGGACTTAGTCAACACGTACGTAACATTGAAGCTACTGCGCTACGAAACTGTACCCAGCTCCATGTGTGCAAAATCTTCAAGGTGAGAGATCATCGGATCATATTCTTGTTGGCTAAACTAATTACTCATTTAATTGCAGCCCACTATCAAGAGTTTGTTTCCCGGTGATTATAAAAAATTTATTGAATTGCTTTTTATTGAGGGCGATCCAGTTCCCTGTTTTGATAGATTCAACAGAAGTCGCACATAATATACCTTTAGCTGAACAGTAACTGACCGATCACCAGACCCATGGGAAACACTAATTTTTAAATAGTACACACAATTGATTTATTTTTCTTTTTGTATGGCAAAAATGAATACAAAAAATTAAATATTAATTTATGTATGTATAAAAAGCTTAAAGCAAACTATGTATGTTTGTGTAAATGAATTGGCTGCTGGTTGTTTTTCTTGTTGTTGTTAACCACAAACATCTTCTACAAATATTTATGTATATAATGGGCCTAGTCTATGCGAAACTCGTTAAACGTAAGTTGATAATTATACATGTATGTATGTATGTATGTGACATATGTATGTTGTGAAGTGAAGTCGTTTTAGTTAGACATATTAATAGACGCGATTCTATTTGATTTTAATTGTCGATATAGTCTTTCGACTTTCGCATAGGCCAGTTAACTGATTGATGTGCCAGTGAGATAAGTAGACAAAAATAAAATTATAATTTTTTTTTAAATAACTCGTACAATATTTTGTGCTGATATTGATTTCTTTTCTTGTTGTTGTTTTGTTTCTTTTTTTGTTTGTTTTTTTTTTTAATTGTTTTTCCTATTTTGTTTTAGCACCACAAAAAATTAAAGAACAGTGAGCTTTTCGTTAAACCTTCATTTTTCTTGTGGAAATTTCTAATGGAATTCTGTTTGTGCGTGTGTGTGTGTGTGTATGTTAGTTAAATAAAACTAAATCAAAGGGAACAGCTAATTCATAGTGTAGCCTTAAAATGCTACAATGCCAATTATTTAAAGATCAAGATCTTCGGACTTGATTCGTTTACATACAAATATCGTATATCGTATATTGATAACATTCAATTTCAATTTAGTTTTGTGCTCACTGAAAACAAATGGTCATCAAGTGCGCCCGTGGGGGAACAGCTTAACTGAGGCAGTTACAGATAGTATTTCGTAGTTATTTATACATGCAAATACGTTACACGCATGGTTAATAATCTTAAAGGGGCGCCACAAAACATTTGAAACGACACACATGTTGCACAAAATGATTTGACATATAATAAAAACTTGAGTTGCTTAAATTAAATACATGTTTTGTTCATCCTTCCAACAATTGCACCAACCAAGCGCACTTGTAAGAGTGTGTGCGCGCGTATGCGTGTTTTGTTTTTTTTTTTCTTTAGAGTTTGTGAATGTGTATATGTGTTTATTTGTGCGAAAACTAAAAGCCGCAATGCAAAATACCACAATTAAATTATAATCTACTATGTTTTGGCTGTCAGTTCGCTGGTGATGTGCGCCTCAAAGCCTACTCCACACTGACAACTTACACATAATCACACAGACACATACAGGCACCTACACACAGACACACACACACACACTCCACACTCAGAGGACAGGTGATTATGAAAAAAACCCAACGCGTGTCCACTTAGAGCATCTTACATTTAAATCTACGGTTCGGCTTGTTCGTTTTACGACCTTTTCGGCCCTTATTATCTTTATCCTTGCGAATTTCGCGCACTAATGTGTAAAATGCATCGTCAACGCCCATGCGCGTCTTGGCTGATGTTTCGATATATGGAATGCCATACTGTTTGGCCACCTGGGGATGAAAGAAACGGCAATCAGATAATTAAATTAATCTAATTTATATGCTGCTTATGATAGTCACCTCTCGTGCTTGCTCGTTTTGCACATTCCACGAGGGCAGATCACATTTGTTGCCCACAAGCACCATTGGCACCTCCTCGGCATCCTTGACTCGTTTGATTTGTTCGCGGTATGTGCCAATATCCTCAAATGATTTAGCACTGTTTACCGCAAATACAAGTAGAAAACCCTCACCGGTTCGCATATACTGATCACGCATAGCGGAATACTCTTCTTGGCCGGCGGTATCCAAAATGTCCAGCAAGCAGGTCTCACCATCTGGAAAAATTTATGAGTTTGTGAGATCGTAAGTCCTTACAGAGTTGCATAAATATTATACATACCAATTACTACTTGTTTCCGATATGAATCCTCAATTGTGGGATCATATTCGTCGACAAAATGATTTTGGATGAGTTGTATGGTTAACGCTGATTTGCCAACACCACCAGCACCAACAACAACTAACTTGTATTCCGTCATATTTGGCTTTGTTCGGTTCTTTCTGTTTTAGCCGTAGTGCTTTTCGATGTTTACAATTGCAGTCTATGTTATTTGAACGGAAGTATGTGTGCGTATGCGTGTTTGTTGTGTTCTTGTGTGTGCGTACGGCGGTATTAGTGTTGCGTGTGTGTACGTTCCTCGCCCAACTCAAAATGTGAGCTGCAATTAAAGAGTGCGGCGACTGCAAATAAAGGAGATAGACATAAAGTTTTATTAATTAAGAATGATTAAAATTAATTAAACCCGTAATTAGGCATAAATTAATGTGAGTCACAGTCATTTTAACTGGTCTCTGGCTTATGTATTTTTCTTTGCCGCTCACACACATACAAATCTATGCACACATACATATGTAAACATATTTGCACGCACGCACACACCGAGGGAAAGAGATGACAATGACTAAGGCGCTGCATGAACCTTATTCAGCCATTCAAATGATCGTGCAATTGCAATTTAATCAGTTTAAGACATTTTCGGTTTTAGGACATATTTGTTTATGGTTATTTGCCTTTCTTCTAACATATTATTTGTAGAGTGCAGGCTTATCTATGCATGTGTATATGTGAACATGCATTTGTGTATGTGTATGTATGCTGCCGGACCTTCTTTGTTACTGTCGCTTCAATTGGCTCCTCCTTGTTTTTTTTTCTTTATTCTTACGTCAGTTTAAACTAATTAACTTTAACTTTGAACTTATGTACGCATTTAGGCTATTGCTTTTTATCAATAGCTATTACGATACTATTTGTTTTATAATAATTTATGAGTCTATTATGTTTTCTTGTAGAAAGAATTTTTATATCGCCGTATTTTGTAAGTGTTGGTAAAGTCTCAATAGTCTTAAAATTTTACAGTACTGTCGTCGAGCTGCTATAAAAATAATCTTCATCGTTGTATTAATACACGATAGTTGGCAAACATTTACCAATAATTCACCGGCTAAAGTCTATCGAAATACTGAGGTGCCATCACTAGGCAAATTATTTTTGTGTCGATAGTATAAATATTGGAAGCGGCACTAGAAATATAATCAAAAAGTATAAATGCCTTGTCGTTGCATGTTGTGTCAGGAACAATTGTAACAATGCTGAATAAATTGGAATTTAATAATTTGGTAAGTACAAGAAAATAAATTCAACGAACAGAGTTTAACAAGCTTTTAACGACAGGTTATTTCCAACAAGAAAAAAATTCAACAAGCACGTGCACAAACAATTGCGAAGCTCGTACAGAAGTTAAGGAAATTGAAAGGTGTTTTGGGCAAGAAACCCGATGATGTGAAACATAAGGAGAGGCTTCGTAAAATCGTGGAATGTATGCTATATCTAAAGCCTCTTAAATGCGCGGAAATAATGCGTTTCTTGCTGCTACAAATCGGAAACAATCACAATGCAGTACTGACCAATGGACGAGCCACTCCAGACGAACTATCGATTGCAATGTTGGGGCTAAATAAATTGATGCAGGGACTTGTTGTTAAATTTCAAAAGACTTTGAAGCTGAGTAGTGAACCTGATGCTGGGTGGCGCGAAGAAATTGGAGAGACAAGCAAACGTCGCCTAAAGTTACAGAGGACCGAAGAAAAGCGCCGTAAACGCAAGGAACTTAAGGAACAAAAAGCCCAGCAACGCAATCGAGATGAATGGTTAAAACAGAACAAACCGGAAGAGGCCGAAGAGTCTAAAGAAGACCCGGTATTGGAAGATTCCACGCATTCAGTTGAGACCTCGGCGGGCACTTGTCAGGTCACCAAAGTGGAGAAATCAACGAAGCCAGAAGATAATGTTGTTCAAGTTCAGCAAAGTGAAAAACCAACCAAGAAGACAACTAACAAGGAACGATTGCAGAAGACAGTAGAAAATAAAAACAAAAACAAAATAAAGGTGAATTCAATAAAGCCTGAATCTGAAAATCTTCAAAGCGACATCGGTCGCATGCCTAAGAAACCCAAGGAAACTGAATTTGAACTCGATAAGTCGAAACTACAACGCGAGATCAGTCGCACTGCTAAGAAACCTAAGGAAGCTGTAAAGGAAAGACGTAAAACAGAATATGATGTGAAAAAGCCCAATAAAGATGTAAAGGAAAGACCAACTCATGTTATCGATCCATTCTTCATCACAGAGTCAGGCCAGCCATATCTATCGACCGCTGTTGTACTGTCCGATGATGAAAACAATGATGCGGAAGATGAACAGCCAGAGCAAAAGCGACGCAAACCACCATATAGATGGCAGGAAAATAGGGATGAGCGTGATAACAATAATCGCCATTCTTCAAATTTCGTAAAGAATCAGACTACAGTTCAATCTAATAAAAAAATAAAGTTTGGTGAAGATGGAAGCGCAGAAGATGCACCTATTGTTCCCGATGATGCAAAAGACAGCGAAGGAATGCATCCTTCGTGGGTTGCCAAACAGAAGTTGAAGCCAAAAATCGCCGCATATCAGGGCACGAAAATCACATTTGACGATGATGATTAGATACATAAATGTATTTAAGGTCTACTTTACGTTTATTTTGGGAACAATAACAAGATCAACTATATTTTATGTGTCCACCTTAGGTACAAAATGGCCACGGGTTTGATCGTTGTTGCGCAGCTTGTCGACATCAACATTGGGATATTTTCGCTTCAACAATGCCAAGTCGAAGTTGGGGTTACGTCTCAGTATCATCATAACCTCGTTGCGTGAGCGACTAAAAGATTTTAATAAAAATACAATAATTAAAATTAAATTTTAAACTCGATTAAGCATTACTTAATGAATGAATGAAACTTAGTAGGGTCTTTTATGAATACCCCAAATAACTGTTTTGGTTCCCACGTCAAAGCCCTTTACTCACTTTTTGGCCTTGCGCTTTTCATTGTATAGTTTCTCGCGGAATTTCAACAGGAACTTGCTCACAGCGCGTCCACCGTAACCAATGTTTCGGGATTTGATCCATTTCATGTTCATGTATGGCGGCAGAACGTGTTCGGTTGATTTGTACGTTAAACGCAACCCGAGAGCATTCGCTACAGGTCTCTGTGGACGTTCGCCTGTCTTGCCTGTTTCGAGCAGATGATAGGCTTTATTACGCTCGCGAACAACAGTTTCGAGGTTCTCCATTGAGATTTTCACCTTGTCGATACGTTCTGGATTTGGAAATATTTCCATCTTCTCATTACATTCGTGCTCCATGGTGAGCAGCATGTTTCGCTCCTTTAACAATATGTACCACAGCTGGTGCAGCTCCTTGTTGGACTTGATGCGCAACTCATCGGCTTTCCAGGCACGTCCCACTTTTACTTCGATTTCGCTCCAATGTTTTGGATCGTCAAAGAACTCCATTAGGCGTTCTTGACGCATTGGAGTACTTGTGTGCACATTGCATTTCAGCAGAGCTCCAACAGCTACCGCCGGGCTGTGTATTATGTAAAAATAAAACAAAACACGAGTAGATTAGTTAGATAGTTAGACAATTTATCTAAGGCTGAATGAAGTTCACTTTATTTACCTTAATGGTGTTAAATGGTGTGGGGATGTAGCCAAAACATTTCTAAATGCCGCTGTACCCACTGTTTTAGCTAAATTAAAACATTTCATTAATGTTGAAGACATTTTCCCTACCACTCGCAGCCACAGCTGTCCGGCTCTTAGTGATGGGTAGCGACAAATGAACGCGTAGTTGAAAAACAGTTTATCGATAGATTATAGCAGAAAATGTTTTATGAATATAAATTTGTTTAATAAAATATAAATAGAAAAACGGATCAAAAATAAAATGGAAAACTTTCTAACATTGCTTATAAATATAAAAGTTCAAATATCCAATTATATTAATACTTTTCATAAATTGTTAGTATTTTTATTTCCATTTTAGACACTACAATAAAATACTGTATATTTATTTAATTTCAAACTTTGGCCACGCTTAGTACGACGCGTTCTGCTATGTGATTGTATGTGCGCGTTGATGGAGAAAAATTGTTTTTCTATAAGCAACTACCTTGATTTTCAAATGCCAATTATTACAAATTGAATGTGCAAGTGTTCTGTCAGCATACAACAATAAAATGTAAGTGAAAACCCAGTGCGATGTATCTAAATTGTTGTGTGAAAAAATCCTTGTTTTATATTTTACCCCGTCCCCGCACACATATCATATATACATGTACATATACATATGTATGTTGGGTATGTAGGAACTATAGAGCGTTTAACTAACTGTGTATGTGTGGGCGATATATGTATTAGTACGTTTGTTATATTAAGTACACAACTTAAATTGATAAAAAGTCTTCAGTTCTATCATATCTGATGTGCAGCTAATTGTGCGCAATTTTATAAAGTGTAATTTTTCAAAACATTAGAAGGCTCAGAGAATTATTATACATAAGTGCATTGTAATAAGCTGTGAAAAAACAACTCGTTCATTGACAAAACAAATCGTTGAAGAGAGGATGGGGCGCGATGTAGTAATCCCCAGCCAGTGTTGTCGTGCGGCTGCCATATTTACGGGGCAAAAAGGTAGTATTTCGGCTTATCAGCTGGAATTGTTCCTTTTTTTCTTAAGAGATCCAAGTGGGTTACACCCATATTTGTCTGTGACTGTTATAATCACGGCAAATTAATAAGATGATCGGGACGTGATTATTATTCTAGCTATTACGGCATTACACGAACAGCATTAAGTACGTGTTCTGAATGTTTTTCAATTATTTAGGTATTTCTTTTCTGTATATATGTATGCAAACATACAACCTAATAATCAATGTTCATTTATACATGAAAATATTTAAATATACATATCTACTACTTGATGCTGTTATTTTTATTGATCTAACACCTCTGAATGCGGCAATGACCGTTAAGTGATGGTTATGTAAAATAAACAATGGCGATGGAAAAAAATTTAATTGAAAGGTCAATAAAAAAGTGTAGAGAAAGTGAATTGGTCAATTCGCTTTTCAAAGTTCTTTTGCTTCTGTATTTCTCATTTTTACTGTTCTTTGTATGTGCGTGTTTGCGTGAACACTCAGCTCCAAACATCGATAAGACGGGCTTCAGCGGCTTTGTCGCTGTTCACGCCCAAAACATTATCGCAACTGCCACAAGGGCGACACACACACACATGCATGCATACGCACACATATGTGGGACAGGGCTTGTTATGTCAGTCGATGTTAATTTATCTGGCTGCGAAAAAAGCAGTGCGTGGGCAAATAAGTATGTCTTTAGGAAAGTTTTTTCTAAAATTAATATATTTTAGTTGCCCAGCCCCTATTTGATTTCAGGCCCTTTGGTCGTACTTACTAATCGATATTAAGAACAGTCTTATCGATATATGCTAACTTGTACTGACACTTGTTGCAAACACATGATCGTGAAGTGAAAAGAGATGAGAACTTATTGCGATCTTGCTAATTATTCTTTTAACATCTTATTGTTGTAAAAGAGTACAGTGAATTTATTTTCATAAGAAAGATAGTTTCTTCTATGAATTCTGAAACAAACAAACAATAAACAAAAAAATTAGCAAATGTTGTATACCTAAAAGTATGAAAGGTCAAACATAATTGCAGGGGAAGCTTTTATCAACAATTTTTAGTATGTACATAATTATATTCACGAGATAGTGTACTCGAGATTGGATACGCACATACATACCATACATATGTATTTATATTCTTTAAAATGTAATGGCCATTCAATGGTTCTATATAAGGGGTGTTTGCATTATTTTATTACTCTTATCAGCTATAATGCAGAAAATAGGCTAGGCAAACGCCCATCCAAACAATTTATAAATTATCAGTTGTTACCCGGGTCTTTTAACCTTACACACACATGTTGTATGTATGTGTGTTTACTTTTAGTATCTTAACTTGATTATAAGCTTTATTTTTGTATACGGTATTTTGAACCGGTAGTAATTGAGGCAACATTTATTGTCCGCTGCTTGTTTAGATTACATGCTTACATAAAACTTAATATATTTTTTTAAAAAAATAATATCTATTATTAAAAAGTGCAAGTTAACATTAACGGTTGCAGTTCACGTAATATGCAAATGAAATAATATGTGTAGAACACATGCATATGTATGTGTGTATATGTAACTCAAATGAAGCTGTTAAGGCCGATAACCAGCATTATCGATAACGAAAGAAAGCACAACGATAGAAGCACAAAGCAACAAACCGTATGAGAATAATTCATTTATTAATCATATAAAAAAATACGCATAAACAATAAAGCCGGCTACAAATAATAATTGAAATAAGCTGGCTTATTATGAGATGTTCATATTATGCTTTTTCTCTCTCCCCTCTCTCTTCTCTCACACTTACTCACGCGTGCAGAGCACAATGTCGCAAACAACAGATAATGTCAGTCTGGCAACGCCAACATCAAGTGCTACAGCCGACAATTATCGCAAGCGCGCCTTGTCTACAACATCATTGAGTGCACGATCGGAACCCAGATCAATCATTGAGATTCACATTTCCAATGAAACAAATTGCAACAGCAGCAAGCGAGCCAATTTGGAAACAGAGACAGAGTCACAGCCAGTAGATGATGCAAGTGCAATGGACCCCCAAAAGCAACATCAAGAGAAAGAACAGATGAGTCTCATTGAATTGACCGATGAGGAGCAGCAGCGCGATAAGGAATATCGTTCAGGCTGTACCATTTTTCTGCAACATTTGCCATGCTTTAAGCTGCAACAGCCGATTTCATTGAAGCCAATACCCAAGTGCCGCGAATGTCGGCGACGCCATGCACCAACACAGTCGACACCTGCAGCCAGTGGATACAGTACCAGCCATAATAGTGGCAACAATGATATCTATTGTCGGTTTTCTGAATTTCGTCGACTGCAGTATAATGAAGCAGGAGAATTGAGTGTAGCCGGATTTCCAAATCCTTATCAGGAACCAACAAGTGAAGACTACTGTGTTTGGCAACCAGATGCAAAAACTGCACCCACAGCTGGTTATATGGATATTCAAGTGTGTCGTTATATTTTACTTCATGCCGGGGATCAATTTTGCTATTTGTGGCGCCAGGAGGCAGAGGCACTTAAACTGCACGAGAATCCTGATGGCACAATAGCGTGGAAGAAGGCAGTCCAGGGTATACGTGAGATATGCGATGTATGCGATACGACGCTCTTTAATTACCATTGGACATGCAACAAATGTGGTTTTGGTGTGTGCATTGATTGCTTCAAGGATCGCAAGGAAGGACTGCAGGTAAAGCGACGCATTGAGACTCCGCGTGGCCACGATGAATACCAGTGGTTCCTGTGTACCGACGATGATGGGATGGGGCAGAAAAAGCATACACTGCCAGAATTGATGTTAACTCAGATAATTGCTGGGGATGCGTTAAATGTGCTCGGAAGGCTGTTGCACGAGGTGCGCATGTTGTGGCAGGTGCCGCAAGTATGCGGTTGTTTGTTAAGCAAGCAACAGGTTGATGACGAGCAGCTAACACAGCTTATACAGGATATGATCAAAGAGTCGCAGTTAAAGCAACAGACCAGCGCCTCCTCTTTGGCCACGCCACAGAAGTTGCAGCAACAACAACGTCTAGAACAATTGCATGCCAAGAAATTGGAATTTGCACGACAACACGGCATTGATTATGTGCCCGGGCGAGTCTGGACAAAGGAGACATTGGGCAAAGATCCCATTACAAGCGCTTTTGACAATTTTAAACACATCAATTTTTTACGTAAAGGCTTGGCTGGCTTGCGACGTTTTTTGCCACCTCGTGCCATGACACTGGCCCACTCTACGCAATTGGCACCAGGTGTACCACACGAATGGCTATGCGATGGTAAACTGTTACGCCTCACAGATCCCATGCACCCGGATAATCGTGTGTTGTACCAGGAAGTATGGAAATGTGGGCAGCCGGTCATGATATCCGAAGTGGCACGATCGCTAAATCTTGATTTGTGGCATCCTCAGGCGTTTTGTCGTGATTTTGGCGATAAACCTAATGATTTGATTAACTGCCTCAATGGTAACCTGGTGCCCAATCAACCAATGCGTCACTTCTGGGAGGGCTTCCAGTGCATGCACAAGCGTCTACTTGATGCCAACGGTAAACCCATGTTATTAAAACTCAAGGATTGGCCACCAGGTGATGATTTTGCCGAGATATTACCTACACGATTTTCAGATTTGATGCGCGGTCTGCCAATGCCGGAGTACACGTTGCGTACGGGAAATCTCAACATTGCAAGCTGCTTGCCCAAAATGTTTGTGCCGCCCGATTTGGGACCGAAGATGTATAATGCCTATGGATCGGCACTGCATCCGGATAAGGGTACTACAAACTTGCATCTTGACATCTCGGATGCTGTGAATATCATGGTATATGTGGGCATACCAACAGATGAGGATAGTAACCCACAACTGGCGGCCACACAACGTGCAATTGCCCTTGGCGGTTGTGATTACATAACCCGAGCTCGGTGCCAATCGCCGGACGTGTTGCCGGGTGCATTGTGGCATATATTTCCAGCACGTGATGCTGACAAAATACGCGACCTTCTCAATCGCGTGACATTAGAGAAAGGCTTTAGACTAGAGCCAGACCATGATCCGATACACGATCAGAATTGGTATTTGGATGATAAGTTGCGTGCTCGACTCTTTAAAGAATATGGCGTTGAGGGTTACCCCATTGTCCAGTGTCTGGGCGATGCAGTGTTCATACCCGCTGGAGCACCACATCAGGTGCAGAATCTACACAATTGTATTAAAGTGGCGGAGGATTTTGTTTCGCCAGAAAACATTACTCACTGCTATCACCTGACCCACGAGTTTAGGCGACTCTCCCACTCACACACCAATCACGAGGATAAGCTTCAGATTAAAAATATTATATATCATGCAATAAAAGACTGTTGCACAATATTAACTCGAGCTCTGGACGAGCGTCTTGATCTAGAAATGGCTAAGGCGGAGGCCGAGCTACAAGGAAATTAATATTTGTCATTTGTGTCTGTTCTTTTTATTTCTGTCAATTATTTAATACTATTAAAGTCAACATTTCTGTCACAATGTCGTTTTATTTACGCTCAGCCATAAGCTTACATATGTATGTGTTTATCCTTAATTTACTTAAATAACATATAACCAATGTGTGTACTTACCAATATTTTAAAATAAAAACAAGCTTAATAAATCAAAAACATAAATAGACTATAATTTTATACAAATAGTGTAATACTTTTTTTCATATTAACAAAGTCAAACAAAATGTCAAAACAACAAACAATTATTAATTAAAGATTTATTTTACAGTAGCGGAAAACGAAACCAATAGGAGAACTTCTACAACCAATGCGTCCTAAGCGTGCTGAGAAAGAATCTGATAGTGATAATGACAATGAAGACGATGAGTTCATCCAGCGTTGCGACAGTGTGCTCTTCGTTGAGCTTGTAGACCACTGTAATTGGAAATCCAAGTCAATTATATAGCCACTGTGGCAACTGCAATAAAAACATAACAAAAGCAAAAAGAAAAGCAGTTTATGCTAATAAAACAAAGAAATCGAAGCAAAGCATAACGAAGTGTACAATTATATAAGACATAGAAATCTAAGAACAAATTCAAAATGACGGTGGACTTTAACGATTATTTTTGGGTAAGTTGTTGAGAAATTAAAACTGTTTGTAATGATATTATTCGAAAATGTAAATTGAATTGCTTATAGGGCGAGAAAAACAATGGATTCGATGTGCTTTATCATAATATGAAGTTTGGTCTGGTGGCTAGTAAAGAGCTGTCCGAATTTCTGCGAGAGAAGTCCAACATCGAGGAGCAGAACTCGAAGATGATGTGCAAGCTGGCGCACAAGGCCAGTACGGGCACATTAAACAGCACCTTTGCTCCTGTATGGACAATACTGCGCACCTCGGCTGAGAAACTATCAACGTTGCACATGCAAATGGTGCAGAAACTGACTGAGCTGGTCAAGGATGTGGCGAAATATGCAGATGAGCTTCACAAGAAGCACAAGTGCGTTAAGGAGGAGGAATCACAGACACTGGAGTGTGTGCAGGCTATACAAACATCAACGGTTGCAGTCCAAAAATTGCGGGATTTGTATACAAGCAAAGTTCTCGAATTAGAAAAACTGCGCAAAGACAACGGCTCCCACAAGGATGCCGAGAAGCTGGAAAGTAAACTGAAAAAATTACAAGAGGACTACAAAGCGCTGCTGGACAAGCATAATCCCATTAAGAACGAGTTCGAGCGTCGGATGACACAGACGTGCAAGGTATGTCAAACGAACTTCCTGAACTTGACCATACACTGACTTGATTACTTTATTGCTTAGCGTTTTCAAGAGATCGAGGAGGTGCATTTGCGACAGATGAAGGAGTTTCTTTCTACATACTTGGAAATGCTGCAGAATAACCACGATATGGTTGGCCAAGTTCATTCGGACTTCAAGCGTCAGTTCGTTGACATGTCCGTGGACAAGCTGCTCGAGCAATTCGTGTTAAACAAATATACAGGTCTGGAGAAGCCTGGTATGTATCAAACTCGATAGGTTTCTATTGATAACTTTTGTTAACAAATAGTTTCGCTTTACATAGAAATGCTTGAGCTGGAATCTGTGTCGATGTCAAGTGCTTCGCGTCTGCAGCAACCACAGCAAATCTCTGGCGCCGCATCTAACTCGAATTCAGCAACAAGTATACAAGCGGCCTTACGATCGGGTGGAGCAGCTGCCGCAGCATCGGGCAGCTTGGTGTCTATGGATCAGCGAGGCGGCAATGCTGGCGATGCTTTAGCTGGCATATCGCTTGGCAGCGGCAGTGCTGCAAGTGGTAGCATTCCCTATGCAGATGATGCAATGCTGGGCAGCGGCGGTGGCCTATCATCACCTCGACCAACATCGCCAGAGACATTGGGCGCTCAACCGCCGACGGCAAGTGCCTCTACCTCAACTGTGAAGAGCCTGCGGTCCTGGTTTATGCCGACGGGCAATAAACAGCAGCAGCAACAACAGCAGCAGCAAAACACTAGCGGTGCAGTCGTTGGGAATTTCGGTATGCCTGCCAACAGCAACAGTAACAGTTCGAACAACAACAATTACAACAACACGAACATCACAACAGCAACAAGCGCCAACTCGAACACCACCAACAACACAACAACTGGCACGATTAATATCACCACCAAAAATTCCCCTAACTCTGATCTACAGGAAAATAGTAATCAAGGTTCATTCTATTATTTACTTTCTTCTTAGTTAGTGCTTATGATTTTC
The DNA here is from genome assembly GCA_018903715.1 of Zaprionus davidi. Lineage (NCBI taxonomy): Eukaryota > Metazoa > Arthropoda > Insecta > Diptera > Drosophilidae > Zaprionus > Zaprionus davidi. Next base: position 9,800,541 of record JAEIGL010000003.1, read on the forward strand.
TTATAACGCTTTAAGTTTCTTTTATTTATGTATTGGTACTTTTGTCTCTTATTGGTGCGGTCTATTGTCTACAAAGTATTACTATCTATGGACGAGTTCATATAAAACATATAATCTACACTGGTCGGCATAATTATTTTGACAAGAGGCAGTTTTTACACTAGATGTAAAACAGAAAAAAGAGGTTTTCTAGAGTAAATTTGTATTTTATATTCGCATTTTGATCAAAATAATTATGCCAACCAGTGTATTTGACTATCAGTTATTGCAAAATTGAAATTCTTTGAATTTTTCTGTATTTAAATTGCGATAACTGTAAGTTGCAATCATTGGTTGTTTTTAATTAAACATTTTGTATTTATGTTTATATAGTACATGTATATTCGTATGTCTTTTATTTTTGTACCCTTCGAACTTGTACACTCAAACACCAGCCAGTGTCAAAGGTTAAACTGCCATCCTACACACACAAACACCGAGACACACACATACTCTCACACACACACTTGAAGACACAACTCATGCATTGTACCGTTGAGCACGAAACTGCACTAACAATTTCCTATTAGCTTGTGTGCCTCACTTCACACACCACATCCATTCCACATGCATTCTCATTCAATCATTCATTGAACACATACAAATTCAATCATCCATGCACCACCGATCAAACTAATTCGTAATCAAACTTTAGATCAGCAACAACAACAACAGCAGCCCCTGCAACAACAGCCGCATGAGATCTTAACGCCAACTGCAATTGCAGGTGGGCGAAAGCAATTGAATGCAACAACAAGCGAGCAACAATTATCGAAATCCCTGAACGAGCAAGATCATCTCAATCATCAGCAACAACAACAACAGACTGCAGCGGGTAGCAACGGTGCCCCAACAACAACAACAGCAACAACAACGTCCAGACGTACAACGTCACTTTTAAATATATTCACATCAAACTCTCAGGGTAAATTTTAAACGAAATTTTCTAAGAAATTTCGCGGCAAGAATTTAATCCTCTTTATAAACCTGTATAAAACCAATTGCTTTAATTTCCCATCCCATATTTCTGTATTTAGTATAATATGCAACACAATGCATGTATTTGTTGTTTAATAATACTTTACTCATAAGTTTCTAACATTTTCACAATCATTTGATGCACTTTTAATGGCGGTGTTTGAGTTTGAGTTATAAATTTTATATATATATATGTACATATCTCAAAATCTGAGGCTGTAATTTACCATGTCCAATACTGGCATATTTTCTTAACGCACTTTAACAGGGAACAATTTCTGTCAAAGTGAAATTGTTTTGTAAATATTATTAAGTTTGAAAACCATGATAAACTTTCAAAATTATTCAAAAATTTTAAAATAATGTTCAAAGTTTGTGGATTGTTGTTTACCCCCTGCTATGTTTTGTCCTGCATATGTACCGAAATATCAGATAATTCCGATTGTTTATATTTAAATTTTAAAACTAAACTCCGCAGGTCAAATATGGAGCTTTTTAAGATTTAAACTTTGTTAATTTAACTATATGTTGTCCTTGAGCAGAGGAGTGTTACAAAATCTATTGACTTACTTCTAATTGAATTATTCTTATCTCCTCACAGTTTCGGGCATTTTGCGTAGTAGACGCGACAAGCAGAAAACCAAAAAATCCAAAAAGAAGAAAGACAACGAGGTCGCTGACCACAATATTCAGGAGGAGCGTTTGGCTAGGTATGTAATAGTTCTCATAGATCTTTTCAATGTTTTGACCTAAATTCTTTTTTTTTTGTTTTCAGCGTGGAGCGTGCAAATAATACGTTGCTCGACTATGACGATCATGGGAGGAGCATGAAGACTCAAAATTCCAGTGGTAGCAGTGCAGGTGGCGGTTTGGCTGCTTTGTCCGCCACCTCAGCCCAGGGGAGCGTTGACTCAGCCGGTGCCAGCAGTATGGGCGGTAGCGGTGGAGGAGCAGCAGCTGGTGCTGGCGTAGGTGTCAGCGGATTGGCAAACAACAGTAACTTGTCTGGAGCTGGCGCTGCGACAGCATCGGCTGGTGGAGCTGGAAACGCAACTGGTGGCACCAATGCCAGTGGTGGCGGGTATGAGGTGGACGAGGAAGGCTTTAGTATACAGCCAGCGAAGGAAATAGCCTGGGAGGAGAGTCATGACAAGTGTAAGACAATTAAGACTTATTCCACTTGAAATGATATGCTAACCTTATGTCTACTACTTTAGCAGCGGGAAGCTTCTATTCCGACTCTGACACAGATTCGGACACTGACAAGCGTCGCATTCATGTCAAGATTAAGCCTCTTAACAACGGCAAGGCCCCCATCTCAGCCAGTGTGGATGAGTTAAGAGCAACCGTTGAGAATATTTCTTTATCGCCAACTGGCGTATTTGCAGTAAGTTCAAATTTAAAAATCAGTACAAAGAGTGGGTGTCATTAACCACTGAAAGAACTGTAGAAATTAAACTGTTGTTTACTTAAATATTTATTTAACTTTATTTTGTTAACTTCACAGCACCACAGTCAGCAGCTGCAGGGTGGCGGACGCGGTGGTGCGGCTGTATCACGCCAACAGTCGCCAGAGATTTCAAATGCATCGACGCCAACGGCCAGCGTACATCCATATGCGCCGCTACAGAGTCCCACTCTGTCCAACAACAACGCGAACAATGCAAGCCACAATCGTTATGCGGATCTGGGCGATATATTTTCGGAGCTTGGAGAGATGAGCGCCTCAGCGCCTTCATCCGCAACGCTAAGCAAACCCCCGGGTCGCCAAATACCGACTCCCACATCTGTAGGCGGGAGCAGCATTGCCATACCTAGACCACCGTCGCGTCGCTCGGATATGATTGCAATTGGTCCAGCAGCGTCTGCAGCAGCTGCAGCTGCAGCGGCAGCGGCAGCAGCAGCAGCGGCAGCGGGAACAACGAATTTGGGTCGTGGACGGATGAGTCCAGCACCAGCAATGAATCGAGCTGACAGCATAGGCAGTCTAGAGTTTCGCACTGCCATTGGCGGTGTAGGCTCGTCCCGTGGACCGTCTCCTCTGACGATTGGAATATCGGACACCATACCGCTGGCGGTTGCATTCCATGAGATTATACACGCCTATTTCAGGGGTAGCGATGAGTCGCGCTGCCAGGTGAAGGTGTCAGGTGATATGATGCTATCATTCCCAGCCGGCATTGCCGGTCTGCTAGCCAATAATCCAAATCCAGCTAAGCTGGGATTTCGCATTAAGCAAGTACAAAATCTCGAGAACCTCGTGCCCAATGCAACACTGGTGCATATGTAAGTAAACCACACACTACATATCCTTCATGTTTGTATTTATTTGTTAATTATCCTCGATATAGAGACCGCCAACAGTCGGGTCCCATGAGCACTATGCTGGAGTTTAACATGCCGGCTCTGACTGCGTTGTTACGTCGACAGGCGGAGAAAAATCCAACTGCTTCGTACTTCAATGTGGACATACTCAAGTATCAAGTGCGCACCAAGCCGGGCGCCAGCTCGTGTCCCTTCCAGCTGGTCAGCTACTGGAAATGCGAGTCTAGCTATACGGCGCTCAAGGTCGATTACAAGTACAATAACCATGCCATGGCCAGTGCCTCGCCGTTGCTGAACGTAACTTTGTCTGTGCCGGTAAATGGATCGGTTCGCAATGTTCAATCTAAGCCACATTCATCCTGGTAAGCAAGTGCTGTTATTCTTGCCTTTATTTCTTCAAACTTAACATGTCTATTCACTTTCAAGGCTGGGAGAATCGAATCGTTTGGTATGGAACTTTACGGATATATCTCAGAACTCACAGGATGGCGGCGTTGGCACACTGCGAGCACGTCTCGACCTGAACGCAGGACCCTCCACTCCCGCCATGCTGGCTACGCAGTTCAATTGCGAGGGCACCACCCTATCGGGCATAGAATTTGAACTACAGGGAAGTGGCTATCGTTTATCATTGGTTAAGCGACGCTTTGTTTCCGGTAAGTACAAAGTGAAAAAATTTGTTTAAAATGTACAACATCAATCTCTTCATTCATTCAGGTAAATATGTGTGCGAAGGCGATGGAATACGAAGTGGTGCCACGCCCACACCGCCCTCGGTTGGCTCAACAAGTCCGTATTCGGCAAAATCGAATTAGTGTGCTCACGAAAATCTAGCAAAATTTTTAATCTAAATCTGATCTTTGAAGCTAAACGTTACACTACAACTAAAAGAAAAAGAAAACGAAAACTAATTTTTGTAATACAACAAGATCGATAGAAAGTTATTGGCATCACTTGCGTTCAGCTACTGTGATTGGGTTATTCATTATGTATTTTTGTATCACTTGTATCGTTGACTCTGCTCTGGGCCAACTCGCGGTTTGGGCAGGCTTTCGGAGGCCCGACTTTGTATAGCTGTAGCAACTGGATGTATTATTTGTTATATTTATATATACACACCATATATATATATACACATATATATATATATATATTATATACCTAGAAATGTATTTATTATGTTTAATTGAATATGTATGAAGAAAACAAAGCAAAAGTATGTATGTAGCTATGTAGATATCTAATAACACTCTGACACTGACACCGTACCCAGATACAGATACCGATGCTGAAACAGATGCATATGCTGCAGCGTGCTTGGGAACGTTTAGTTTATTATGTTCACTTTTGTACACTCACACATACACACCCAAAACCAAATGTATTAAATTGAAATACAAGATATAAAAGTATTGAAACATCACTGTATTTATTTACATCTTAAAACTGTTATTGTCTTTAATTGAGTTAGAAAAACTAACTCAATGATTGCAAATTTAATCAAATTGTATTGGAACTGTAGAACAGGGCTTCGCAAGTTAGAAATCAGTATTCAATACATTGTAACTAAAAGACAATAATGATACACTTTGATTTCTGGTTAGGATTATAAGTTGAAGAGAATGGACTAGAATAGATAATAATGGTATAGTCAGTTAATTAATCCATGTATCAAGTGAGTTAATCTATGCCATTCTTCTCTTACTAATCCCTATTATTATGCATACAAAGCTGTTTATCCATTTCCATCACCCGCGATGTGCTGGTTGCTTGACTAGTCCCAGTCTCGCTATATGTCTTCTCTTTCTCCTTTTGCTGCCGCTGTGCCAGCAGCTTGTATTCATCTTCGATGATGACATTGTTTATCTCGTCGGCACGTTTCATATAGGCCAAGGCTCGATTCCGTAGTGCCTGCCGCCTGGCATCGGCTTCCTCAGTGATCAGAGGCACAAAATATTGCAAATACCATAATACGCCTCCTTGTAGTTGTGTTTCTCATCATGCTCCACCGCCTGGGTAACCAAATTGATGGCCTTCTTCAGCGTCTGATCCGAGGGAAATGTCTAGAAGATCTAGAAGTGGATGTGCAAAGAAATCTGCAAACGATATGCGCTCCATGGGCTCATGGGCTAGCAGGCACCGCTGCAGATCGTTGCATTCGTTGCTGGTGCGCGCATTGGTGGGCAGTACAATAGGGTCAGCGTTGCAGATGCGCAGCTAGGCGATAGCGTGGACATTTCCACGTATTTGATGGCGGTGATTCTAAAGCCCACAAGGGGGTAAATAGCAATTATCTAAATAGTGCTTACAACTTACTTTATGACGCGCTTTGTAGACTGACGCATAACTACCAACTCCAAGCTTCTGTAATATGTCATAGTCTGTTATGCGTGGCAGTGCCATGTTTTCGTTGCTATTATTAAGCCATTAACAATATTATACGTTAATTTTTATTTTAATTATTTAAGAATTGGCTTCAATTTGGAATGAAGGAAAAAACCATAACAATATTTTTGACACTCACTGCGAGACAACAACAAACAGCTGAGACAAATTCCGCTACTTGTTGCAGAACAGTTGTGTCACTGTGGCGTAGCGAAATGCAACAGTGTGTATGCCAGTGGATGGGCACCACTTTTGTGATTCAGTGGGTTTGTTGTCGATGCGTAGCGCAGCAACAGATTTTTTTATTTCTTTTAAAGGTAAATAAATAAATGAAACACCATTACATGTGACTAAAACTAATTTGGGAGTAAAGTAATGCAAGGTGTACTCAATATTTGCTACTCAGCAGAGTGAAAGTGATTAACCAAGTTGTTTATTTAGCTTCTTCAAGCTTGGCTTACGCGATGATCGTAATTGACACACCCAAAAGAAACAAATTAACAACCAGACACGCCCGTACATAGAGATGCATATGAATTTCTTCAAAATAATGCAATTTTGTACTTTTACAGATCCCTCCCGGTTAAGTGCAATATCAATACATTTGAATTTTATAAGTAGTGACGTCACATATAAGGCTTCAAGATGAATTACGGCCGTAAGACGCCCTCGACCTACAGGTCGAACCCCTCGGTGTACTCGCATGCCACAGGAAGGTAAGTGATAACACTAATATTGCCAAGTTTTTATTTACATATATAGTATAAATGATATATATCTTGCAGATCATCGACAAATTTGCATTCGAAAATGTCACGTTCCACACGCTCCGTACGCATTCCTTGGTACCAGCGACCCCTGCTGAAGAACAATCAATATATAGACATACAGAAAGGTGCCATGCTCATAGGAATGTTTGCTGTGGTAAGTAAATTGAGAGAGTATCCTTTCATTATTCATTGATAACCTTTTCCTTTACAGTTCCTATCACTCTTCACAATCGGTACCACTATCTTTGATATATATTGTTATGCCATGGCTGCACCAGGTTCCACACATTATGGTTACTATATAATATCCTATGAGTTTGTCTATGTGGGCAACAAGCATGGTAAGAATCAATACTTACGAGTATAATATTGTTTACTTTATCGATACTGTTTACAGTCCGCAACATGTTGATTGTCTTTGCCCTCTTCTCTCTAATCATGGCGCTTATCAACTTCGTGACAAGTGTCCTGCTCTGCGTAGCTCTACGCAAGGTAAGCTCGATGTTCTCGCATCAATTTAACAAACATATTTCACTTTCATTTCACTCATGCCCGAAAGCAAGAGAAACTTGGAGTACAGAAACGCACACTGTGCAGAAGGGTAACATCAATGCATCAATGTCATCAATAATCTTAAGAAATCCCATTCGATCCATTAAATTTTAATTCCCATTCTAGCTAATTGGCAAAACAATCATGTTAATAATTTGTTAACAAACATCCAATGATATCTGGGCTTTTTCATCTTTTCAGGAATACGAACGAAAGGTCATGCCCTGGTTGTGGACATTTGCCGTATTCACAGTTTGGCGTATCCTGGCTCTTATTTTCTTTGCCATTGTGAATGATTTGTACTTTGCCTATAATATCCTTATGGTCCTACTTTGGAGCATATTTTGCCTGGTTTCCATCTATGGTTGGGCCGTTGTCTACTCCCTCTTCCTTGAGTTGGTTGACCTGACAAAACTAGAGGATTTGGCACATTTACGGGTACGCTGATTGTTATTATTGAAAATCCAGCAGTTTATATGTTCTACGCATTTCAGATGGGTACAATGGCTTCGCTACATGCATCAACTGCCAATTCATTGGCTGGCTCACGTCCGACCACACCGCACAGCACTGTATCCACAATGCCTGTGGGTTAGACCCAAATCGTATATTACTGATCACAACGAATACCGTCCAAGTTAGAGATTCCGAGAGAAGCATTCACCAAGCACGCTTATATGTTATATACATTCCAATTGTTTAAACATTTCCACCAGTTTAGTGCCTTACATGCGTTTCAATTACGTATAGTTCATACAGACATACATATCCAAGAAAAACTGCTTTTGCAAGTTTTTATGCAAGAATGAATCTTCATAGTAATTAAGTATCATTCCGTCCATATATTGCTTTATCTGTTTTTTTGTATTGTTGTACAAATCCGCACACTGCGTCTTTATATACAATTTTTTATATACATAAATCGGACTAATATTTAAAACATGTATTGAAATCGTACAATAGTTATTAAAGTCGACGATTCTGTCTTAACCTTTGTCCTAAATATGGTTTATTTAATATCAACAGGTTTCTATTCCAAGGGAATATTCTGAGACGCAATCAATCTTATTGTAAAAATTTATGGAAAGTGTAGTTTAATGCCAATTTAAATCCATATCCCTATAACGTGTGTATTTCAGTATTTAGTTACAATTAACCTTGATTGGTCACACTATTCTGCTGCGTATGTTTAGAAATACATTTGGCATTATGTCGTTGTGTTGCATTGGCCACACTGAAAACAACAAACGACATTTTAGGGTTCACTGACGGCAGCATCAGGGCAAAACAATTACATGTTGCCCCGCTGTTGGTCATTAACACCCAAATTATGAACAGTACGCTATAAAGTGGGGTAATCAACACGCGAAGCTGGCATCTGTTATAGGAACATCATCAAGTACTAATGTACATACACATCTGCATATGATTGATAGAAGTATAGGATTATTGTTTAAATTTAAACAGTTCTGCAATTCCCTTCCAATGTTTTCGTGTTGTTTACCCAATGTTACATACATTCATCTATACATGTATGTATGTACATACATATGTACTTATGTACGCCTTTGTCTCATCCAATACGCAGTTCCAATACATTTGCGTCGCTGCTAAGTCCTGATGGATGTTTACATTCTCCCCTCATTCGTCACCCTCGTTTCCAATCAGTCGAACTCTCTCGCTCGCTCACAGCTGTTGATCGCTGAAACGGTAAATGATACACTGACTCTACATGTCGCGCACCTGTCAGGTTGAATGGCCGCAACAAAATCAACTCAGGGCATTTTTCTATGTACAATCGGTCAAATTAATATTTCTACAGATTTACCAACATTCATACATATGAATGTACAAAGTGTAGACATTTATACAATATTAAACGTATTGGGTGTATTATGAAATTAAGTCAGATCACTATATAATTGTGTACGCAGGCATTAACCTTGTAGGTCTACAATATCTGTCTGAATAACCGTGACGATCTTAGCCCCTGCGAGAGACAATATACATATGAATGTATGTATGTATAATAATATAATTCAATATGTTTAGTGCATCTTCTTTTATTCTGCTGCGCACTTCCATTCCGGGAAACCAGACGGATGTTACGACGATGAACATGAATGCAACTTTACCCCCACATGGCGTACATACATACATAGATGTAAAGACGTAGCTTGTTGTTGTTTTGTTTGTTGCGCGTGGGGCGCATTGTTCATCTCAGTAAAACACCCCCACAAACAGCGACTGCGACGCAGGGTCACTCATACATATGTACATGCATATGTATGTTAACACATACAGACTTGCTTATAGTTTTGACTCTGTTAGTTGCGGGTTTTATGTTATGTTGTCGTGCACTCTCATTCGCTGTTAAGTCGTTTTCACCTCGGTCGGTTGGTGACTAATTGTTGTTATTGCCAAATGCCTGCCTCTTGCTCGTTTACATTTTATTTTGTTTTCGATCTGAAAAATGATGAAATAAGCTCGTGCCCTGCTCTGAGAGAGAGACCTGCATGGTCTCAGCTGTTTCATGCAAAGAAAACTAGAAGATTTTAAAAGTTAACATTTGTTTGCACAAATACACATGTACATGTACATATATTTACTTATTCATGTGTTTGTGCATATGTATGAAGTTATTGGCATAATTTGCATATCGTTTGGACTAGTCGATAAATAATAAGGCTGTTTACCTTGCTACGACTCACGAGTGCAAGTGTTAACAACTTTATAAAGTTCGTTAACTTGTACATTTGAAAATGTATAAAAAATAGAAACACATTTCAATTTGTTATTAAATACTGCGGCAAGGTCAAAAGTATACAACATATCCACACATATGCATATACATATTTATATACATACATACGTAGCATGAATATGTTGAAATACATTTAATAATATTTATGTATAGTGTACATATATAATACATACATAAATATACATACATATGTCTTTTGTGTATTTGCGCTTTCAAATACATATGTTTCCATATGTTTGTATGTATTGTTATTATGCTATAATTTATTGAACATATTAGATTTTATAAGTTTCAATCATCCGACGCAATTACATACACACACGCCTTATGACGACTGAGCAAAAAATGAACTCTACACAGAGAAACGCAAAAATAACAAATTGCAAAGCAGAAAAATGTTAACCTGCCAATGAAACTCACCACACTATTGCGACGGGAAAATACTTTATAATTATACACACACGCATACATTCATATGCACGTCACACATACGCCCATATGAATATACGTACATTTACCAACTAAGTACAATTGTATGTGCGCCGTAAGCGTAAGAGTGAAAAGTAAAAATTAAAAACTGCTAATGAGACACACATACAAACATACATGCATACATATGTATTTGTTTAAAGTACCTGCAAATTTTCAAAAAGTTTAAATGCATATTTGTCTGTATTGTATTTGCTACATATGCCCATACATACATACATATGTATTTACCCATACACACATACATATGCGAGTGTAGGAGATATTGATATTAATAAAATGTTTCATAAAAGTGCGCAGTTTGCATTGATGACGCAGCAACAAAAACACAATGACAAAGACAAACAGCTTGACAATAACAGCGACTGCTCTCAATCTTAATATTGGCTCTCTCGGGCTCTCTCCAACAGTTTAGTGAGTGACTACAATATGGCGTCGTTGAAATTGTGTCGTCGCTTCATTAAAAACAATAACAGTTTGAATGTTAACAAATGCACGTTCGTAACTGTTGGATTTTTCAATTTTCTCAACGTTTCTAAATTAATGTAACAATAACAGTTCAGTCATATGACAAAGAGAACGCACACACACTCTCTTTCTTCTTCTTTTTCTCTCTAAGTTTTTTTATTTCACGCCCTGCATTGGTCTCTAGAGTGTCAGTATGATTGTGTGATGTATATTCATATATGTATGTATGTACATACAAACATACATACATACATACATGAGAATCCGTGACTCGTTAAATTAGTATTGTGATTATGTACATATGTATAATTTTAAACAAAACCGTTATTTTAGATCTGTTTTGAAAAGAACACACGTATGTACATACATATGTATGTGTATGCATATATTAATAATTAGAAAGCTGTTATTTCATAGTTCATTTGTACTCTTTGTATTGTACACTCTATTTAAATTTAAAGCTTTCAAGATTTAAAAATTAAAAATAAAAATTTCTTGAAGTATTTTATAAAAGCTCAAAAAATTCTTCATTTTATAATGTTTTCATCCAATTCTAATAATACAATACATATGTATGTATGTATGTGTACAATGTATTTATATTCATACATGAATACATACTTATGTATGATGTTAAGCTTGATTAATGAATTGTCACAGTCACTTTATTGCTCATCTCTAATGAACAAATTTATATTTCTCTCTTAGTGTATGAACTTTGCACTTATTTTTTGTGGTGTTCATCGTTTGCTGGTAACATTAGTCTCTATTTTGCACAGACTGTTATTCAACATTTTTAACAGAATCAGTGTTTTGTTAATTTACATTGTAAACGTCATGCATTCGTATTTAAATAAATATATTTCATGCACACTTATGCATATTTACGTGTACCTGCGTAGAATATTTCCTACTTGTGTGTGTTTCACCACAGCTACTTGCACACATACATATACAGTCGAGTTCTCTCTAGCTTACACACATACTATGCTGCTCTCACTTCCGTCTGATATGCACACGATAAACACACATACATATGTACATAATAATGCACAATGAACTATGTATTTTTTAATATTACGCTTTAGGTCTTAATGCTTTTGGTCAAACAAAGGACAAGATTATACTGAAAATAAGAGAAAATTCAGATATATAAATGCATACGTATGTGTAGGTACAACTACAAAGAATTGAGCACCATCATCGGACAATAGCGTTGGACAATGACAAATCACGTTGATGTTAACAGCTCTGTTAACGCAATAACATTACATTTTGAGTATAACAGAGTCATTTTCATTTTTGCTCGAGAGTTTTGCGTTTTGCTTTCCCGTTTCATTCGTGCGTTGAACCTTGGAGACTTTACATCGAGTTTGGAGGATCAATTCCACGTTGGTATTGCAACAACTACAACTGTCATCCACAATAAAAAATACACGCGTTGTGTCTGCTGCTTCGCTGGCTGGCTTTGTGTCTGTGTGTGTGTGCGCGCCGTGTTGATTTGGCATAATTTGTAATAATCTTACAATTTTGTGTTGAAAATAATCGTGGAACGCCAACAAAACGCAACTGTAAACTGCGCGCCAGCGTCGCTGCTGCTAACATATTCGTCGCCGTGTACGTTATGTGCAAGAAAAATTTAGTTTATTTGAAATCAAAAGAAAGTTAACCATCAATTTGTGATATATGTAGTATATATATGATTTGTATTCACCTCTGCCCCGTGCAATTCTCCACACAAAAAGCATATAATTTGTTAGCAATTATTACACGTATTTGAATACTTTGTGAAAAAATCAACTTCAATAATAATAAAAAAAAGTAAAATAAATTAAAAAATTCATTACAACTGTGATTCCAACAAAACTGGCGATTTTGTTTTAAATTTCTAAGCCAATTGCAATAACTTAACTACAGTAACTACGAACTTTCCAAGTAAGTGCATTACTTAAGCATTTCTGATGAAAAATTTGTTTAATTTTCGCCTACGTCGTCGTCGCACCACTCACGCGCTTATTCACCACCATTAACAGCTAAATTTCAACACGAGTGCTGAGCTCACCACTGAGTTTCCATACACTCACTCTCTCTCTCTCTCTCTCGCTCTCTACTTGCTGCACGCACACGCATCCATTTGTGTATGTGAGTTTCTGTTTGTGCGTGAGCGTGACTTTTATATACACATACATTCATACATGCATGTACATACATACATACATGCATAGGACCGTCGTTGCCATGTCACGTAAAACAAAATAAATAAATAGCGTTTTTAAGCAAAGAAAAACGAAAGCTAAAGCCAGTTAAAAAATATGAATTGTGAACACTGAAATATACACAGTGCACACACACATACATACGATTGTACATCGACACAATTGGAATTTCAACCTTCGGATTTATTAGCACTTTTGTAGTATGTATGGATGTATTCTTATGAACGGCTGTACATGCAGGCTTATGTACATACGTACGTACGCTGAGTGCATTAGTGTGTAACAATTACGTTTTTTTTTCTTTGACATTTTAAACAGTGTAAGAGACAAAGAATTTCGTTATACTGCCAACAGAAAGTCTGCACTGCCAAAAAGAAAAAAATACAAACAATATTATAAAAAGGTATTCGAAGGACGTGGCTAAAACTACGCGACATTTAATAAACATGTATACTATATAAACTATATATGTACAAATATATCTGTAAACATATGTTTCGAAACCAAGAAAACAAAAAATAAAAGGAAATTTGCCCTACGTTGGATTTGTGTTTTTATCTCTAATGTGTACTTACATAAACAATCATGAACAACAACATACTATACCTGCAAACATGTCTGTGTGTGTGTATGAATGCACTTCGTGATTAGGTATTTGTGTGCTCTTCGCGTGAGTCACCAAATTCATCTACATGTGTGTTTGTTAGTGCATTTATAGTACATATATAAATGATTGGGCCGAGTCATAGTACAAAGCAGCAGCTTGCAAACATTGTCTTGAATATCTTATCAGTGGGTGATGTGCACTTTATGTGGGTACATGACATTTCCCTCTGATGTGGGTTCACTTTTCACGCCATATGCAAAGCATATTCAAAATAATGCTACCTCTATGTACGGCGTATTTAAAAATATGCTAATTGCATACATTTGTTTTCACGATTATTATCAAAGTAAATGATTAATATGGACTGACTACGCAGTGTCTTCTAGTCGATTATACCATACTAAAAACTTTTTTAATTAGTTTGTTGTTTTTCTTTTTGCTAGTTAGATTCGTTTATTTAGCATTTGGCACGTGTATTGGCTGGTCTGTTTCTAATCGTGAAATGTGCATTATCAATATCACGTTTTACGTCACTGTACAATTAATGTAAACACATTTTCACACGTTTGCGGTTATACTATTACTGTTCAGTTTTAAACGTGGTTAAGTGCTCGAGAGTTTATATAGATGATTTACGTATTTCACAACACTAGCTTCTACAGAAGTAGGATGAGAGTATGATAATAATGAAAATAGAGAAAATAATCTAAATATATTTAATATGTTTATAGAAATTATAAAAGCAGTAGAGAATTAAAATTATATTTGAAATTTGTTCTAGAATGTTCAGTTATTTTGGTGCAATGGTCAATGGTGCCAAAAATGATGAAAAAACAAAATTCCCACCAAAAACAAGTTTCATTATTTCCATTTATTTATTCTGTATTCAATGACTAATTAACGACTTTTGAGTACCCTTCGCTGAAATGGGTAAACTTCAATGAACTTTCTCGATGGCGATGAGTAATTTTTCGTAGAATATTTTGGTGTTTGTTTGTTTGTTGCAAAAGTCGCGATAAACAACACGTGTTGTCAATTTATATTTCACATTTCATATGAAAATTATTATAAATTAATTATACAGACATATGTTTATTTATATTCATGATGACGAAGTCAAAACTATCATAACATATATGTAGGTAAAAACAAACAAAAGTCACTCGACGTGCTCTCGACGATGTCGTCGTATTGGAATACTTGTTTATGACGGTGACACACATACACAACACAAACACATGTATGTATGCATGAATATACGTACATATGTGGGTTTGCTGCGTAAAAATATTTGTATGTAGCAAATTCAACTTCTGTTTTTATTATTGCGTTACGCGTTTTTTCACATATATTTTTTTAAATCGCACATACATGTGCACACATGCATATATGCCTCCGTGTATATGTATACAAATATATACATATAAACAACTGATAAGTGCGCGTCAGCGTCGGCATTCGCGTCAGCTGCTCGGCCCGTCTCGCCTCGCGCCACAGTGCGACGCGTGTATGGCGGCCACGACCTCATTTCAGCTGCTTGCTTTTTTTTAGGTCGCGTGCAAACAGTTTCCCCACCCCCTTCTTCTGTCGTAGCCCCAACGCCCCCACAACCTACGCACTTGATCGTAACTACGAAGTTCTCCCGTCGTTTGATTCTCTCCAAAGAGGAAATCGTCATCGCTCATGTTCCGCAATAATAGTGTAGCTCTCTTTTTGTCTTTTTGAGGTTGGGTTGTTTTATTTTTAGTGCCTTCATTCGCTCTGCTGCCTGATCATGTTATATAAATATTCTCTATAGCACATATATATATCCACATACATATATATACTGCTCATGTTGATGGGGCACTTATACCCTTTAACCAGCTGAGAAAGAATTGTATTGTATTTAATTATTCAACTTTCTGTAAACTGTATGATGGTATACTGAATACTCAGTTAGTTTTTGAACTACGTACAGCTGTGCTCAAAATAATAGAAGTGCTTATGCGCGTCTTTATTTGATTGTAGTAATTCTTCTCTTTAGCTTTTGCCTAGTACCTTTGCTTTCTAGCAGCCTTCTTATTTATTTATTATTAAATTTATTATTTTTTTAATGATTGAGACTGAAATCGGCCGTGGAAATCATTGTACAGCTGGGTGTTGCGAATTAATACAGAAATTAATATCGAGTGGAAAGACTTACAAGCAAGTGCAAGATATTGTCGGCGCGAAATGCATTGATATATTTACCAAAAGCCGGAACACGCGGACGACAAAGAGAATTATCAGATAAACTTGCTGCTCGCGTAGCCAAATATGCGAAACAGCATCAATACTCGAGTTCCCACCAAATCAAGGATAAACTGAGCTTGAGTGCAAGTATTCAAGCCATAAATCGACGACGAAGATATAAGAGCCAAAGAGAAGATCCTCGTGATACAAAAATGAAATAGCGGGATGAATTAAATTTGCAAATCGTCATAGAAATTGGTCACTAGAAAGATGACAACATCCTTTGGTCGGGTGAATTTAAAATTGAGTTTGTAAATAGTAAAAAGATCTGCCGGAAACCACTCCCTGCCATTTGGGCATGTTTCTCTTACTTCGGCGTGGGTCCAATACATTTAATCAAGGGAGCCTGGGATTGGGCCAGATTACGTCAAAATATTGCAAGAAACTTTGCTGTTAGCAAATGATATAATGAAATGCCACTGAGTTGGCTCTTGAGCTCTATTCCTTCAGAAAAATGTCAGAAATTGGTGGAGTCTATGCCCAGTCGATGTGCTGCAGTTTTGTGCAATAAAGGTGATGCCTTAATATATTTATTTTTTCTCTTTTGATTACTTTAATTTATTACAAAAGTGTATTTGAAATGGTTTTTATCTTGAACTTCTATAATTTGGAGAACACCTGTATGTCGGCTGACTATGCAAAGACGGACTTAAATCAAATATCGCCATACCATAATGCTCGTTCCATAAATCGAAATTAAAGTGAAATGTTGAATAGAAAATTGAATATTTGTTAGGGTGTTCCCCATGAAAATTATTAACTAATATACTACTATTACTATACACTTAACATTACTTATTTATCTTGTGAGTTAAATTAACTAATTATTTCTTTCTCTCTTGCAGCTCAAACTTTGGAAACATTTCACTTGGGGCCTATTACTACCAATCGTAAGTATAGTATTCTAATGTTGAAACACCCTTTAGGTGTAACCTTGTCGCTGGTGTCCTTGCCCCAAGCCTTGTTCTGTCCTTGGAGTGTATACAGCATGTAGTACGTACACGTGCACCTTATTACCTTGCCATATACACTAGGTTGTTTCTTTTGTAAATTGAGAACATTTCGAGTAAATAGTCTGAAAGTTCGTGCAGCTATATACAATATTATATACACAAATGTACATTTAATGTAAATACTTGTGTATATCGTATGTAACTATATTTGTCTTCTGTAACCTTAAAATTACTTTAAAACTTAATGAATGTTTTAAGATTTTCCCTTGTACAATACGTGCACATACATATATGTATTTATATGTATATTATACATTCTATGTATGTTATATTATATATTAAATACACCCTGTGTCTGTGGTTTACACCCAACAGCACAGACTACCCAAGGTAGTATCATTTCCCTCTTACCACACTTCCTGCAACAAACTTCTCAGCTTTAATATTTCGTGCACTCTCCTCTCCACTCCTCTCCGCGCCCCCTCTCTTCAACACACTGAAATTCACCACTCCTTTTTGCCTGTGTGCTACGTACGTTGTACCGTTAGCCGCCTGACAAGATGAAAAGCGAAACTTTTGCCTTGTTCGCTCCCGCTTGCCCGCCTGTTTGTCTTCTTCTTGCTTGCTTGCTTCTTCCACTTCTCCTGCTTCTTGTGCTTCTTTTGTGTCGATTTCGTTCGCTATGGACTTCTTTGTTTTCTTGGTCGTCTGCTCGCAGTTCATTGCCTTGCACCAGTATGTATTTATGTACATATATACATATGTGTGTGTGTTTGTACTTATGTATGCATAGCAATTTAATAAATAAATCAATGAACGCAACGATGTACGCGTTGCGTTAATCAGACGCAGGCAGCGGGACTCCCACGAAGCTGACGTCAGCATCAGCATCGATTCAGCTGTAGCCTTCAACTGCAGACAGACAGACAGAGAACGAGGGAGTGAGATAGAGAGATAAAGAGCAAGTGAGTTCAAGAGACAAAGGCAAAGTTCAATAACACAAAAGTAGTTGTCAAAAAAAATAAAATTGTGGCTAGTAAAATTTCGATGCTTCCGCATTGTTTATTGCCTTGTTTCGCATTTGGCATTTAAATGTAGGTAAATCGGAAAACTTTAGTACATTTTGTACATATTATATAGTCTTTTAGGTACACCGTCATTTCCTAATAGGTATTTCTTAAAAATCCATTAAATCTAGAGAACGTCACTTCAAGCAAAGAATCTGTATTACCCTGTTATGATTGATTTTACGTATTGTTCTTTTTTTAAACCCTTTGATTAGTTCACAAATTCCTTGTATGCTATTTCAAAGTTAGTCATTATTATATCTTTACTTATATCTTGAATTCGTTCGTTAAATTGAAGACTGTCTGTAACAGGTAAAGGAATAAAAACAATATATGCTATACATATGTACAGCTTGAATAGTACTCAAGTACAATCAAATTTTATTACTACCCGCAAAAAATAGGGGCAGTTGTGTGTGTGTGCTACACTATCCATATGGCAAGTAGTTCCACTCCACAGAGATTGCCTGAAACCATGAAAATACAAGTTGTACCCACGGTGTTTACTGTCTCATACTATGCTTTGTTGTCTGCTCCGCACACATGACGACAACGCCCTTTGCGATCCATGTGGTGGTTGCTCGGACAACCTGAAACTTGGTTCTCCCGCGTTGATGGGTTCGCTCTTTTTGGGGAAACTCTCATATTTCAGTGCACTTGGAGCAGTATACATCTATATTTATGAAAAAATACAATGTAATAGCACAGTAATAAACATACAAATATTGAATAAAAATATTTAAGAACTTTATTTAACATGGCGGGCGGATATTTCGAAGGTTTATTTGAATATATGGGTGTAGTTATTGTTTTGACCAGTACTGTATGTAGACGGATAATAACAAGGTATGCAGACAGTCAGTCATGCTGTCAATTTTTCTTGATCCGTCATTCAACGGAAGAGGAGGAATATTGTGTGGTAGGATCGCGTCCTCTCTCTCTCGCTCTCATGAAGATGAGTATAGCTTAGATGGGATGCCCGCCATGTTGTGTGGTTTTCTGGCTCTCTTCGACTCCTTTTTTGTACTCTTTAATAAAGTTTTAATAATTCTGAGTGCGTCGGTAGAAGATGATGTTATACTCCTCTTGTGTTGCATTTCATTTGGATTTCATTGTTGTTTTGTTTTTCATGTTGTTGTCTGGCCGCTTGAATTGCTCATTAATATGTAAATTTGCCTTAGGCGCAGTGCGTACGATTGTATGTATGTGTCTGTGTGTGTTCTTTTGATTTTATTCATTCTTTACCTTTTATGCGGCCCATTTGAGTTTGTCTGCTTTCCTGTTGTTGTATTTTTTGTGATTTAAATGCAGGTCAACAGCACATTAACCTTTACTTTGGTCTTATGCGTTGTTTTAAAATCGTAATAAGAAGTAAATCCGGTTTAACTTGAATGAACTTGTTCAAAATCATATAAATAGGCATATGAACTAAGAATATACATATATTGATATTGTGTTATCGATACGGAAATGCGATGTATAGTTTAGATGCAAGCATATTTTCTGCGATATTGTGATATATTGGATTATCTACTACTGTGAACATTAATTTTATCAATGTTTTTTATAAGGTATTTAAAAATTGGAATGCCCATATAATGGCTTTCTTAACGTGTTAATGTTGAAGTTGCACACGTTGATTTCTCTCTTTGTTGTTAATTTTCTGAACTGTTTTTATTTCTTATGCAATTCTTGAAAATGCGCATTTGGCCTGCATGTGCAGTGCACATTGTATGTATGTACATATGTATGTGCGTGTGTAGTGAATTCATAGTGACTGAAAGCAACTGTGACGTCATGGCGTCAGCGAGTGCCTTCAGTCGTCATCGCTCAAACAGCATCAGGCTATATCATATGATTTCCCTTTCGTCATTAGCAGCTTTTACACACAAACACACATACACACTCGCGTTATCTACAGTCAGAATGGATGTGTGTGTATGATTGACGTACACGTACATACACTGACAAAGAGTAAATGAGTGAACGTTTGAATGCCTCTCTGTACACTATACACACACTTAGCTAGTTAAAAGCGACGGCAACTGCGACGGCGGCTTCCTAAACCAAAATAAATAAATTTACACAATACCTGCATACAAATGAACATCACATACATAGCATATAACAAACAAACTTTGGCGTTTTAACAGACAGTCAAAGAGACGAGCACCACTGTGCCGAACAGTATAAATGATATGGAAAGCAAATGTACAATAATAACAACAACAACAATGTGATGTTAACTAATACAAATACATTCTCTTTTTGGCTCATTTCGCCTATCGCGGTACAGACATACGCATCATGGTGAGTGCGTGTATGCGCCTGCGCTGAGAGAGAGAGAGATTACTCGTACCCAGCAGCAGCTGCTCTCTCTTTTTGTGTTATACACTCTCTCTCACTCTCTTTCTGTTATTGGCTCAATAGTACAGAGTTTTATTTGGGGGCATTTGGCTGTCAATTGTTGTGTGGGGAGTTACATACAAATCACCGACTATGTATGTACGTTTGTGTTTGTGAAAGAGATTTTGCTGATTAGTGTCAGAAGTCGAGAGAGCAGAAGATAGACAGAAAGAGAGAGAGATGGTGGTGGAGGTGGAGAGCACCTATCGTTGACAGACAGCTGTTTTGGTTTTTTAACTTAACCACAACAGCAGGAAATCGGCAGCGCGTATGTATGTATTTATATACATGTGTACATGTACATAAGCAATTCAAATGTACAAATGTGCACACAAACATATTTACATACGTTTGTACGAAATTAGCAGCACAGTCTGCTGTAGCCCATTGCATTTTGTTTATCTATTTTTGCTTGCTCAATGTCGATGCTATTGTACCTAAAATGTATAGAGCATGATACAAGAAACTGTAAAGTTAGTAAGAAATATTTAAACTGCAAAGAAAAATATTCCAATTGGGCAAAATAATTCAAGTTTGTTTCTTTTTCTTTATCTTATACAAATGTTCTAGAATAATCTCATCTATGGTATATAGCATCATTTATTTTTTTAGTTTGTGCAGCAATGTCAAAACAAGTGGATAAACAAAACAGAGCAAGCTAAATAAATTATGTGTTTTTGCAGATATATCCGTAATGTTGTTATTTTAAATATAATATATAGCAAGTTCTTTGGGTGTTTTCTTTTTGTATTAGCCCGTTTTCTTGGCATGGGGAAGAAATACAGAAAAAGAGAAAATCTGTGATGCATTGTGGGAGAAGTATCCAATCGGGAACAGATTAGTTATTAATAGAAAAATAAAATTCTTTTGTTTTATGTTTTCTTCAGTCAGATTAAGCTCAGTAGACATTGTTAAAAATAAAAAGAATAACTGAAATAATTATGCTTCTTTTTAGAATAGAATTTTAACATAATACAATCGATTCTTTGTCTCTCTTTGAGAGTGTACAGTTACAGTTACAGGTCCGTTAGGTGGGATTGCTTGAGAGCTGATCTGATCTACAATAAACTTGATCTGTGTACGCACTAGAAAAATAATTGTGGGAAATCTAAAAACAAGCCCCTAGTAACCTTGTACATGTGGGTACAGAGTGTACTGTTTACTGAGGCAACCTAATTTGCTTCCTATCTATTGTCGTGATATTGTGATATTTCCCCATCCCGCTCTTTCTTTATTCTCAGTCTCTGCCATTTTCTACCTCCCTCTTTCGTCCTCTCTCTCTCTCTCTAGCTACTACTGCTGTGTATCGGTCTTCACCTCGCTTCAGATGAAACTGGTTTTTGAGCATGGTTTACACACACACACTCACATGCATATTTCTCTGCTATGTTTCATGCGTGTGTGTGTGTGTGTATGTGTGCATGTTGACAGCCTTGAAGAGAGCCAAAAAGCCAGACGAAGTTTGCTTTGTTATTTGTTGTACAAGTACAACATGATTGTACTCCACGTCCCGCTCTCTCTCTCTCTCTCTCTCTCTCTCTCTCTCTCTCTGTCACTCTCATGTGTCTCTGTCTCTTGCTCTTTGTTGTTGCAGGTGTTGATAATAAATGACTGGGATATAAAGAAACCTAAAAAGCAATTTTTATTGCGTTTCTTTGACTCACACAGAGTTGCATTTGACTCGCTCATTTTTGGCACACGTTGTACAAGTTTTAAACGATGTTTTCTCTCTCTCTCTTACAGTTTTGGATTAATATTTGATTTGCAAGAAAAGGCTAATTAATAATTGCTTGGACGGAAGTAAATCGAGTAAAATACTATTACGTACTGATTACACATTATAACAACGGAGAGATATAATTGGAGGAGTTCGAGGAGTTGTTGGCGCCGCAGCAGCAACAGGAAATAAACGCAACAAATTTCGCTGGGCGAAAGTCAACAACAGCAACAACTATAAAGCAAAGCAACAACAAATCGTAGACGATCGTCGTCCCCACACCCCTCTATACACACACACACACACATACACAAGGTTGGTGTAGCGCCAGCATGGAACGTGAATCGAATCCAATGCAACCCATGTGTCGCTCTGGTTGCGGCTTCTATGGTAATCCCGCCACAGATGGCCTATGTTCAGTTTGTTATAAGGTAAGTACAAATAATGATAACGTGAGGTAGCAGTATCAATAACATACTCTTCTTATGCCCCAAACAGGACTCGCTTAGAAAAAAGCAACAGCCACCTGTGAGCAGCACACCTGTTTCAGTTCCAAGCCCGCAACCTAGCCCCACATTCAGTCCGGCCATTGCAGCAGTTACCAACACAGCACAGCCTACAGTCCAGAGCTTACAGCAGTCACACATTGATGTAAAAGAAGTGAGTATTCATTGATATTCATAAGTAATATACATACCTGTCTAGGTATCTCTCTAGCTACCAATGTAGGTATCCCTATGTATTACTAGATAGCAGCTAATTGATACAACTACTCTATAAGTAATGTAGATACCTAGGCAGATAGACAGTTACTTAGTATTTAGGCAGGCACCTAGCTGGGTTTCTTCTTGTAGGCTAAGCCAGTTTCTTTAGTAGGCCAAGCCGGTTTTGGTACATTTTTTGATCTCCTTGTATTTTTCGTCAGTCAATTACAACTTTATTTGTTTTTTCGGATATAAATTTTATCTTTGTTTAAAGTGAAACAGTGTAAGCAACTTGTATGTGTATAATATAGAAAAAAAACGTGAACTGTAACAGTACATCGTGTGTGTGTGTGTGTTGGCTTTGCTGGCCCCGCGTCGCCGCAGATAACTAAGCTGAGGCTGACCAGGTAATGTCTAATCAAATGGAATATTCTATATATATATATATATATATATATATATATATATGGGGGACTGTTAGCAGGTAGGTTACTGCCCAACCAAGGCTGTATGGAAGCTTATACGCGTCCTTATCATCGCCTACAATCTTTGCTATCTGGCAAAGTATTAGTGACATCAAAGTAGAAAGGAGTGCGGCATAGTTTGCCATCGTCTTTATCAGCAGCAGCAGAACTTATTTATCGTCTACTTCGTGTATAGCTTAAATATCTGCAGAATGCATATTATAACATATATAGGATTTGTTTTGTATACCACAACTACACTATACATTCACTGTACATGTGAAGAAGCTTATGATATACAAGACTAAGATACTAATATCGTATGTGTAATGTTTTGTATACTTTAACTAAAGTTTAGAGGCAGAAAGTCTTCCTAAAGTGTGTAAAAAGTGCAACGGCATATACTCATGCCAAATAGGTCGTTTATCAAGGAACTTCTGAGCCATTCTGTTAGAAAATAAAGAGAAGATCTGCAAATTTTAGGTCGTTTCCTTGTAAGAAACATAGTTCGTTCCTCTTTACACATAAGCTATTAATATCTTGCCCACTGTAAACTCAAATAGTAAAGGAAACTTGTTTTCCTTTAAGCTATACTTTTGGTTTATGGAATCGTCATATTTCCTTCTTATAAAAAGCATATGAACTTGTTGATAGATAGTTCAATATTGTTCAATTGATCTATTCAAGTCGAAGTGTATCTGTAGACCAAGCATCATATCATGCTTTGTTTTTAACATAATAGATTCCGGTCCAGTTAGGTGATAGAAGTTTTTTGGAAAATAAACAAATGTCGTTTCGGCTTTCGTTCAAAAATTGTTTAGCAGTTCATTAAATTCAAAATTATTTTCTAAGACGATGCCTAGTATAAAAGAATTGCGCCTTGGTCCAACAACGGCAACAGTTCCCGGGCCTAAGGGGGGGGCTATACAAAAGAGTCGGGCGCAAAAAACTGGCGGAACTGCAAACTTGATTTCGACGGGGGCAGCATCAATGCATCATGCTATAGGCAAGTTGTATTCAGAGACACCCTGGATATCATCATTGGCCTCTGCCCTCCGCTTACCAAAGCCGGCAATAAAATTCGCCAGCCAAAGACCCGTGACACAACAGGGTACACTCTATTGATGTTCTTGCTGTCTATTATTGCCATCTTGGCACTAATCTAACTTGTCTGTCTCTTCTTCTCCCTCTGCTCCTCTGCGTTTCTTCCTGCCCGCACAGCAGTCGGAAGAGGAGCTTATAGAAGTGGAAATAACGCTATCAATATATCAATTCCTGGTCCCAGAACCACTTGTATTGCCTCCTCGAGTCAAGCAGCATCATATCATTCACATCCAAATCCACATCCACCACCTGCATTGCAAGCCAAGAAAAGTTCTCTTAAACCAAAACGTAACGTTGGTCTAGCCGAGAAGACTACGGGGAAGTTAAGCAAAGCGGTCAAAGCAATCAGCCATAGTGCCCGCAAGGTAGTTAAGTTCTCGAACAACGTTCATACATATCAACAACCTGCTGTTGAAGGAACAGAGGAGGCATCACATGGTGTTGCTGAACTGCAATTGAAGAGACAGTTAAAGAAACCGAAACTACGTGGGGAGGGTGGTGAAAGCGAATTGCATAGCAAACTGAATTTAACCCTATCGCAGAAGCGCAATCTTGAATCCTATAAGTGGCCTAGGGATATACATAAACACGGTACCATAATAGACGTTGAACCAGTAGGGAAATCTAAAACAGCAACAACAACAATAAAATCAAGAACAACAAGAACAACTAAAAGGGTTAGTCAGCTGAAAAAGATCGGTAGCAGTGGCGGTGGTAGCACAGCTAAGAAAGATTCAGTAGTTACTGGTGGGAAAACAACAACAACGAAGAAGGTGAAGAAGTTACGCATTAAGACTGGCACAATTGGAAGGAAACCAGTAGTTAGTAGTGCTGGTTACACCCACAGGTTACAGCCACGTCTGGCTTATTCTTTAGGGCCAAGTGTAATGTTAACTTGAAGACAGGGGCCAGAACCATTGAGAAGCAATTAGGCCTTAGTTCCGTTGAATGAAGCATTGCCAGACGAAGTGCAAGCAAGCAAGTTTCTTCAAGCACAATGGATAAGTCTGATGGGGATGAGTCGAATCAGTCAAGTCCAAAGTCGCCACAGCTGAAGCAACAACAGCAGCCGCAGCCAACACAACAGCCGCAACAACAGTCGCAGCAGCATAAGCGTCGCATCAAGGTATCATCCAATGCGAATCCCTCTGAAATAGACGCCATTGACTCTGAGCTGGTGCCGAATAGCTTAGGCTTGGTAGAGCAGGCAGCCAAGAATTCTGATGATGCTGTAGTTGTCATCAAAAAGCGGGTATTTATCTTGTCATACACACTCGCACATACACACAACGCTTGGCTAGATAAAGGGCTTCTCTATACAAACCACTTAGACTCGGTCATTATAATAAAACTAAATAGATTTAAACAAGTTGTTTTTGTCTGCGTAGATAACGTCGTCGTTGATTTGCTATGTAACTTGTTTGTGAATTTCATCATCTCTTGTATGAATCATATTTTATTAACAATCTTATTTCGTATTCTCTGTTTTCTTTAGAAAATTACTGAAGAAGCCGCTGCTGCCGCTGCCAAATCGAACAGCGAAGCCATCATATCGGCGTCCGGTCCAAACACTTCCACACAAGCAGCTGCCTCCGCCGCCAGTGAGCAGGATGACAAGGATAAAGAGGACGACAAGGATGCCAAAAAGAAGAAGAACCGATGTGGCGAATGTCGTAAGAAGGTCGGCTTAACTGGTAAGTATTCTCTATATATATATTTGATGATCTCTTTAACTTATTTGGATTGTTCTTTGTCTCTGCAGGTTTCCAATGTCGCTGCGGCGGATTGTATTGTGCCGTGCATCGTTATTCCGATAAACATAACTGCACATTTGATTATAGAGAGCATGGTGCACAGGAGATACGACGCAATAATCCGGTTGTAGTTGGCGAGAAGATTCAAAAGATTTGAATTGCGGGGTGGAGATTGTGCCAGTAACAACAACAGTAGCCGTAGCCGTAGAATAACAACTAAACGTTATGATATAGTATGATATGTTTATATATATATGTATATATATGTATATATACATATGTATACCCTATATATTCGCTACGCCAACAACAAACAACAACAACAATAAAACAAGAAAGCTCCAAAACATCTGAAACACACAATAACAACCACAAGAAACACAAACACACCATACACACAATCACACCCAACACACACACACACATGCCAACACCACACACACACGCATATAAATATATATATATATATAAATATTATAAATACTATATATAATTGTAACTGTAATTTAATTATAACTTAAACAGTAAACAAATGCAACAATAGTACAGAAACGTTAACCAAATACCACGCAAGCGAACAGCAGCAACAAGAGCAACAACAGCAGCAGCAACACCTCAACGTTGCAATCCAACATGAGCAGCAGCAACAACAGCAGCAGCAACAAAGGGAAGGAGCAACATGAGGAGCTAATAGCAACATATAAATAACTTGAACCAGACGCGTAGCAGCGCGTTAGCAACGAGTCAACAGCAACAACAACAACAACAGCAACCTGCGACATTGCTGCTGCTGCTGCAACAACAATAAAATGCAAAAGAATAACATATATCTTTTGAATCATCATCGAGTTGTTATTCCCAGAGATGCAAGTTGCAAAACATTTTTGTATTCGATTGGAAAATTCTCTCTCAAAACACAAAACAACACTTACAACTGCAACAACTAACAACAACAGCAGAGACAAAAACAGGAACAACATCATCAGAACAACTGCAAGAAGAAGAACAACAACAACAAGAACGTAACACACGCAAGCAAACTCAACTGTTTCATCGAAAACAAAGCACACAAAATATGATATGATAAATTTAATGTAGAGAAACTTGTGTCATTCTTTCTGTTTGTGTTTGTAATGTGTTGTACAATGTGTGAAAAGCAAATTAAAAAAAAGAAAAGAAAAATGCAAAAAGAGAACAGTAAATTTCAAATCCAGCAAACAACAACAACCAAGCAACCCACACACACACACAACCACAAAAAAACTATTTCATAATTTTTAATTATTGATTAATTAATTATGTATATGTAAAATACGCAAAAAGAGAAAAAAGAAAACTAAAACAAAAACACAAAAAGTGAAAACTTATAAAAAAAAACAAAACAATTTGAAAACGAAAAACAAAAAAATGGAAAAATATTTCTTTCTTTGGCAAAAATTGTCTTATCAACACACACACACTGTACGAAAAGTCGTTTTGAAGAAGAAGGAATGGGCAAAGAATCATGTTAAAAGTAAATAAAGAAAACGAAAAAACGAAAGCAAAAATTTAATATAATTAACTAGTAAATCAAGGCAGGCAAAAATATGCAGTGCAAGTTTTGCGATTTATCATTTTATAGTTTGAATTGAATTTTGGTTCCATTTCTTGTTCGTTCTAACTTGAGTTCTATACACACATAGAATATACACTTAAAAACAAAACACAACAGAGAGAGATATGGTAATTAGCAAAGCCTACACAATATATGGTCAAATATACAATATGGTTTGTCTATAGGTTCTTATTGCTTTAAGCGTTATTTAGTTTTTTCTTTGTTTATTATAAACGTAAAAAAAAGAGCGTAACGGGCATAAAAGAAATTTTTAATTTTGCTTTCTATCTTTTAGCAATTACAACTTTATTAAAACGAAATATACACACACCAACACCAACACACACCCACACACAATATAGATGTAAATTTTGTTGTTAGCATTAGACATTATACAAGCAAAAAACATTAAAAACAAATATATATATATACAAATAAAAAGATGAAAAATGAAAAGAAATTTTGATTCGAGCATGAAACCTAAACGCGACCAGAGACTTTTCTACGGCACTGTTGAAAGTGAGTGCAAAATATATCGAGCCACAGTTATAAAGAATGCAAATCATTATAGTTCATTGATTTGTGGGTCGATCGCAGACTTTCAGCAGACCGTGCAGAGAAGTAATGGTGCAGCACAACCATATTCAATAAAAAAGCAAAAGAGAAAGAATAAAAACAAGCAAAAGTTTCAATAGGCAAGTCAAAGCAAAACTGTACAAAACCAGCTACTTCAACATGATAATGTAAATCAGACGTATATATATAGATATATATATAAACATGTATAAAAAATAATTGTAAATTTGATGAATGAAGAAAATTAACTGCAGCAAAGCAAACAGAATGAAAGAGAAACAACAACAAGAAGAAGATGAACCGTAAGAACAGTAAAAAATTGTCATTTTAGTTTTAATGAAAACACAACACGCTAATTTAGTCGATTTCTATATTTAATATTTCCAAGATATTTCGAACTAAACTACAAACACACACACATTAACAACAACAACAATCTACACCTACGACGTACTATATCATAACTCAATAAAACACTTTAAAATTAATTAGTAAAATTGTATGCGAGAGAACATAAAACATTAAAAATATATATATGTATACTGAATACACACAAACAGATGAAAAGAGAAATATGAAAAGAATACGGCTTGGATTCCAGACTCCAAGTGGAAGTGGATTCCGCTAAGCTTGCCGGGTTTATATATAGTTGAGGAATCCAGGATCGGGCAGAATAAACAACAAATTAAACAATTTACACAACAATTTTGAGAGTTGAAAAGTTTGTAGGTTTTGTTCTTAGTTCTTTGTTTACTTTTTTCTTTGGTTTAGTTGTAGTTTGTATTATTATATAGTTTGAAAATGCTTTAGTGTTTTAGTTAATATTTTGTGTTAATGTTTAATAATATATGGTAATCAATCAAAGTGAAAAGGCAAATAATTATCGATTAACTAAACTATTTATGTACATACAAACAAAATGAAAAGAAAACAACAACAGCAACAACAACAACACACAGAGACACCAGCATACATACTAAATATATTCTTGTGTATTGTCATTATAACTTAAGTTACCAGGTTTTATTATTATCTCTATATATTCTCCTTGCGAAAAAAAACACACTAAGAAAATTCTTTGGAAAATAAAAGAACCCTACACATTTTACTTGCGCTATTTCTACAAGTTAGTATTTCTTTAATTTGTTTAATACCTTGAGAAGAAAATACCAAGTAGTTTTTTAGTCGAGGGGGAATATACAGCAAGTACATCAAGGGATATATAAATATTGTACTAATGTATAATTGTAATTAAAACAGCGTGAAGAGAAATGGTAAAGCTAGGCATAGGAATACATAGTACGACAGATACTACACGAGTATATGGAACCAGAGAGAGAAAGGGAAAGATGTGGAGAGCAACAACTATTTTAATTAAGTTTAACAAGGCATAACAAACAAATACAATAACTAAATGACTTTAATAGCGCAGCAAAAAGAAAGCAAAAGAAACAGAGAGAGAAAGTGTAGGGAAGTAACCTCAAATTAATTGCAAACTTATACAACACTGTTTTAACAAAAGGCGATTCTATAATTTTGAAAAAGTCTTCTGTTTTTCCTCTGATTATTATTTTACTGCTCAGTCGCCGCCACAAGGTGCTAAGTAGACTAAAACTAGACCTGACAGGGAATTGTGCGGCATTGTGGCGGCGATCGGGTTAGTTTGATTACCCTAAATAAAGTCACAGTAAGTGTTCAACGAGTCGAGTCCCTTGATAAAGGCTCGCTAACAGTGTTTCCTTAGTGTTTCTTTCTTAATTAATTCTCAATATATATTGTTTAATCAGCTGGCAGGCAAATCGAAAATGGAAATGGCATAGGGCTTAGCACTTAGTAAACACGAGGGATGACGATGAAGAATATACAAAAAATGCTTAGCTTTAAGGTCGATCTAAAGTGGAAAATATCTATCTATATATATATATATATATATATATATATATATATATATTATACATACAAACATAACATTAAACGATGAGATGATTTTAATGAATACGAAATAACAAGGAATGCAAGCAGCAATGACAAACAATGAATGAATGCAGATAAGATAATTACATCTTAAGTATAAGCATATATATAAATTTATATATATATGGAATATCTGATAAATGAGAAATTGCTAAAACTGATAAATCTAAATCTAAGTAATATATATAAAACAAGAAGATGCAAATATGAATGAAAAAAATGAAACTAATAAAGAGAATTATTCTGAGAAATACATACATATAATCGACAAAGCCTTTTTCAATTTTCAAACACAATATCATACTCTATAAGGGGGTATTTTTCCAAAGTTTAAGCATGTTTGTTGACTCTCATGCATTTTTATGGTTAGCTCAAGATAAATTTTATGGTATTTACTGAAGAAAATAGAACACAACTGGTGAGGTAAGATAATGATTTTACTGAGCTGCGCCTTATGCTAAAAATAAAGCTATTTGGGACGTATTCTCAGAGAAAGAGAGAGAGAGGCAGATAGAGAGAGAGATAGAGAGATAGAGGAAGAGATCTTTGTTCCTGGTGTCAGCCTCGGAGTAGCTCAAAGTTTTCTAGTTTAGTTGCCCAACTGCAGTCGATGTGATTAGACGTGTCGAAGTCACCTTCAACTGGTTCCCGCAGAGATTTCAAACGGACGCATATATACGTATATATATGCATATATAAAACTAAATACAAAGTGTTAACAGAGACAGAGAAAGAGAGAGAGCTCAATATGACCTCAATTGATAGCAAAGCAGAGTTCAGAATTCAAACCGGTGAGTACTGAGAGAGAAAGCTCCTCCTACCTGTGCCTTCATGCAAATGAGCTTGCTCATCTCTTCCCATTTCTCGACATGGCTTGCAGTGCTTGGCAGCATCTCACCCAATCTGCTGGGTCGGACACTAACCCACGAGCATGTTGCACTGGACTTTGAGCACTTTTACAAGCCACCGCCGGCAGATTTTGAACAGGAGCTGCAGCAGAAGATAAGCATGGCCACACTGGGCTATGTGCGCCTCTATCCCTATTCGAGCCGAGAGAATATTCGTTTCTTCGATCAGGAGGCACTCGAGGCATCGCGGAAGGATGTGCTGCTGTTCAAGAAACATGGCGGTGGTGCCATTGTGGAGAACAGCAGCTACGGCCTGAAGCGCAATCTGGAATTCATTGTGGATCTGGCCAAGACAACGGGAGTGCATTTCATAGCAGGCACAGGGCATTATATACAGGCCACACAGGATGCCACGCACAGCCAGCTGAGTGTGGAACAAATGACTGATCTGTATACCAGGGATATACTCACGGGCATCGAAGTCAATGGGCGCATGGTTAAGTGTGGCTTCATCGGTGAGGTCGCCAGTGTTTATCCAGTACAAGGTGTGTACCATAGATGATGTTGATCAGATAATGTTATCAGCTTTTCTCAACTTATGCACTTTTTGTAGAATTTGAGAGACATTCCATTCTTGCCGCCGGCGAGATACAGGAGGTGCTCGGTTGTGGCGTCTCACTGCATCCGCATCGTGTGTCCAAGGCACCGTTTGAAATACTGCGTCTCTACCTGGAGGCTGGCGGGCGGGCCAACAAATGTGTCATGTCTCACTTGGATCGTAAGTGTGAAATTAAATTCGAAAGGGTATTTGAACTTTTTGAAGACTCAAAATGTAGAACACATACATATATTATATATTCAAAATCAGCATCAACATTTGAGTCGGTGTAGCCATTTTAAAGTGTCGCTTCGTGTGTCTTTCTGTCCGTATCCTATTATTACAGGCAGATCATGTATATTTTAGAATTTTGCCATGCCTTTCGCCTTCGTAAATAGATATACCCCGAATTAACAGCGTCAACTACTCGTATCATAGTCCAAATAATTTCTGCAAACGGATAATTCACATAGAAGTTATTTAAGAAAGAAATATAAAGGGGCATTGATTTCCATGTTCCCTGAAAAGTATGCAACAAAAAACTTAACGTATTTAAGAGGAGTTTGGAATTAAATAATGTGTATTATTTTCAATATTATAGCGAGTATATCACAGACTCGGCTGTTGCTTTTGTGCTTGTTTATCTCTTGTGCTGTGGCTGATCTAATCTCCTAATCTCCTCAGGCACCATTTTCGACTTTGATGAGCTGCTGGAATTTGCCAAACTTGGTTGTTATCTGCAGTACGATCTCTTTGGCACTGAGTCCTCCTACTATCAGCTCAACTCCAGCGTGGATATGATATCCGACGGACAGCGTATTGAGAATATTATGAAGCTCATCAATGAAGGACTTGTCGATAGGTTGCTCATGTCACACGACATTCACACAAAGCATCGCCTGGTAAGACATGTCCAAAGATATCATGAGTGTATGCTCTCTAACTATATGCTCTGTATCTTATAGACATCCTACGGTGGACATGGCTATCATCACATACAGATGAACATACTGCCTAGAATGTTCCAGCGAGGAGTAACCCTCGAGCAGGTCGAGCAAATGACTGTCATCAATCCGGCAAATTGGCTCAAGTTCAATGCGTAGATACACTTCCGTTCCACACTTCACTTTCTATGGTGTATGATGATCATCATTATGTTATTATTACTATTATTGTTTTGCATACATGTGCTTTTCTCTTGTATGTGTGTGTTTTGCTGATTAGATTTCCATTCTTTGTTTTTGGCTTGTGCCCAAAATAAATTAATTGGGTGTGTCCTAAAATTTGGTCATTCAGCGTTTCTTATCTTCTTTCGTTTGTAGAGAGATCGCCTATCTTGGTGAACTGCGCTGTTACCAGGTCGGGGGGAAATACTTTGTTATGATGTTATGAAAACAAAGTCCGATAAATGCCTGAAAATGTACTTAACGTACGACCCACGATTGTGTGCGGGGTTACCTTCTTAGCTACCCACTAAGAATGGTAGAGAGATAATTCAAGTGGATTAAGGTGTGTATATCTTATATTTAGGGATATATAAATAAGGATAAGGTGATGTTTATCTTAAATAATGGGAGCTAAGCTATTCCCTAAGCTGACGAAATATTTATTATTTTTGGAAAATACAAACTTTGTTTTTTAATTTGTCAAAGATATATTTCTCTCTAGATATATATAAAAGAACGAAGATTTAGAATTGCATCAACATTCTGATCTTGATTGACAATAATTCTATATAAATTCTATATAAATATTGAACGAATTAACTGAGAAAACTTTTTAAAAATATATTAAAATTACTGAAAATATACTTCTTTTTGTCTCTCTCACTTAAGTTCCTTTTAATAATTAAGAGCTGTAAGTACACAAAAATTTCAAACTTACCTCAGTATATTTGATATAAATCGTAGTATAAGGTTTTCTTTTTCTATTATATAGATTGCTGCATTATATCGAGTTTGTTCAATAAAATTGTGGGCAAACTCAAAAATGTCCTCATTATGTTGCCAAAATAGCGTCACGAGTTGTTATTGTGACTAGAACATCTGCTGATAAGTCGCAGTCGTCGTTAGGCGGCATCTCATAAAACCGACTGGCCTATCGCCGTATAAAATTGTGCCGTTTTTATGATCGATTTTCAATTTATAAATGTATTAAAGTGCCGAGCACTGTGAACAGTATAACGCGATCGGTCGATGAGAGCAGAGGCAAACAGCAAGAGAGGAATATACTAAATATATTTATTAAATATATACTGGAATCGAGAGAATACAAAAATATAGTACAAAATGTCACAGGAAATTAAATCGGAAGCGAAAAGCGCACAGAATGGACGAAGTGCTGCTGCAACCTTTGCCAAAATAGTTGGCAACGCCGATGGCAATGGTAAAGTGGAGACGAGCCCTCAACAGCAGCAGCAACAGCAACAGCAGCAGCGACTGCGATTGTTGTCCGAAGCAGACGATAAGGTCGATCCATTTTGTGATCCCAATAAACCACAGCGTATATCATTTCATGACGTCACCTCGGCAGCCTTTCTAATAAAAGGGGGCGTGGAACGTACGCCCTGTCCTGTAAGTGTTACCCCAAGAGGAAAATTTTTGGAGACCCAGTCTGACTGACATTTTTCTACAGAGATCTACATCGTCAGACTCCTATGGCATGGATCTGTATTTGAAAAAAGACTTTCTACAGTACACGGGCAGGTGAGCTTGACAAGTCTAGACATGTTATCGGCATATCAAGAAGTAGTTGGGTTTATTATTATAGAGTTTTACATAGGTTTAACTTGTTTAGAGCGTGTTGTGACGGTTTATTTAAATCGAGCTTATTTGTTTTCAATGCAAAGCTCTGTGAATTGATAATGAATGCAGGTCCAAAGTGCATGAGAGGAATTTCATCAGTTATTAAAGTGTGTGTTCTATAATATTAAACAAAATCAATTGTCTGGTTTGACATGCTGTGGCCGTTGATAATGAGGTTAGTAGTAGTAATTTTGCTGTCTACAGTGATTAAAAATTATTGAGACTTACGTTTATACGATTTACAATATTTCGTTTAATTTAAAAATACGTGAACTTGAAATTCATGCAATGAGATTAGCAGAGATGCCAGACGTGTAAATTTGAAGAATAGTGTAGAATTATTCTATTATAATCAACAATTCGAACAGGAAAACCTTTTGCTAATGTCTCAACTGTCATCAAAAAAAATCTCTTTACTTCCTCTTCTGTTTGTAGACTTAATTTACTTGTCTGACGTTATTTATTTACTCTTCCCTCGCGGTGTTGCCACCTAATTTATACCTAGTTAACTTAGCTGTGGTTTATTTTCATGAATTGAATTTAATTCATGCACAACTTTCATGAATTTGTGCTTTATACATACACTTTATTCCCATTTCATGTAATGTAGTTATGCAGTAAGGCTTCGTATAAACACAGTATATATTTTAATGTGATCGCGTAAGTGGAAAATCATTTCTCGAGTGCTTCTTATCAGTATAAATTTGTTGGAAAACACTTGATGATAGGCCGAAATTAATTTGTCGCCAATTAATGTGCCTAATGTGCCGATAAGCCTAATCGATCGGGCGCCTATAACATCTGATTCTTATTGTTTTGTAATCTGTTTTTTGCGGTTCAACAGCTTCAAAGAGCGTGGTGCCAGGTACGCACTGCTCAACCTAACCGAGGAGCAGAAACGTAAGGGAGTGATCAGTGCCTCGCTGGGTAATCACGCTCTGGCGCTGAGCTATCATGGCTGGAAGTTATCGATACCCGTGACGGTGGTGATGCCAACGGCGGCGCCGATTATGAAAATACAAAAGTGCCGCAACTACAAGGCACGCGTCATAGTCGAGGGCAGGGACATGGGCGAGGCCAAGCGGCTGGCTATGAAGATGTCCTACGACGAGCAGCTGTTGTATGTGAACGGGTATGATCATCCGGATATAATGGCAGGTCAGGGTACAATTGGACTGGAGATACTCGAGCAGGTGCCCAACCCGGATGCAGTTGTGGTGCCAGTGGGCGGCGGTGGCCTCATTGCAGGCATAGCCACAGCCGTCAAGGCGCTTTCGCCGACAACTAAAATAATTGTAAGTCAGCCTCGCAATCCCCCCCAGTTCAGTTGATAATCTCTCTCTCACTCCCTTTGTCAGGGTGTGGAATCGGAGAAGTGTGCCAGCTTCACACGCGCCATGGAGAACAAGGGTCCCATCAGCACACCGATCAAGAATACTCTGGCCGATGGCTTGGCTGTGCCCAAGGTGGGTGTGAATGCCTATGCCACAGCAGTGCCCCTCATCGATCGCATGGTTGTGGTGAAGGAGGAGTGGATTGCTGTGGCCATTTTGCGCCTGGTCGAGGAGGAGAAGTGTGTGGTCGAAGGTGCCGGCGGTGCGGGATTGGCTGCCATATTGGCTGGTCACCTGGATGAGCTGAAGGGCAAGAAGTGAGTTGCCTCAACTGGCCACATGGTCGTATTGATTAATGAGCCCATTGCTTTCCCCATTCCAGAGTCGTTGTCCTGCTCTGTGGCGGCAACATAGACACCACAGTTTTTGGCCGCTGCTTGGAGCGAGGCCTGGCCGCCGAGGGACGTCTGGTCAAGTTCAATGTTGAGGTGAGCGATCGCCCTGGAGGAATCAATGATCTGTGCGCTCTACTTGTGCGTTGTGGCGTGTCCATCAAGGATATTATGCATGAACGCGCCTGGCTGCGAGACATCTATACGGTGGAGGTGAAAGTCATATGCGAAACGATGGACTGGGCTCACAGTCTTGAGCTGAAGAAGGAGCTCAAGAAAGTCTACTCGAAAGTGCAATTCTCCGACGTGCCACTGGCGATAAGTGAAAACAACAATTGATTAGTTAATAATATTTTAAAATTTTATATATATATACCATATATTAAATATACTTTTCATACATATAATCTGTAAATATATATTTCAAATATCTGCAAATTCATTGCGAAGTTTGATCTTAAATGTAAATAAGATTGTAAAAATATGGTAGAAAAGTAAAGTTAATGTAAGTATAAATATACAGTATATGATAATATGCAAAGTCATCCCCCAGAGTCATATAAGGCAAGACTGAGTAACCTACAAGTGTTTTGTTTTGTTTTGTTTAGCTTAATGAATTAAATATCGTATTATAATAAATTCCAAAGCACTTAAGCACTACGAGTTCATCAAGCACACGTTGAGTTTCAGTTTCGAAATATATTCATTCTGGCTTCATTATCTCTCCTGTTTTTGTTTTTGGCACATTAAGGATTCGTTACAACAAATCAGACTCACACAAGCATACACATACAAACGACATACATACACACATACATATACAATTTACAGTTCACTGCATACACTCTCATACATATCATTCATACTCTAAAATATATATACGGATCTTCATGTTTCCGTTGTAGTTATAAATATCTCTCATTAATTTTAAAAATATGTAATGTTACGAAATGATGATTGATACATGTAGAAGTATTTTATAAATATTATATAGGCATTTCGTAGTT
This sequence comes from Zaprionus davidi, assembly GCA_018903715.1. Lineage (NCBI taxonomy): Eukaryota > Metazoa > Arthropoda > Insecta > Diptera > Drosophilidae > Zaprionus > Zaprionus davidi. Next base: position 9,837,704 of record JAEIGL010000003.1, read on the forward strand.
TAGTTCTAAAACAGTAACATACTTTAAAAGCGGCTTCTATGCTATTTAGATTGATTACACCTTGAGTAGTATGTTGTCAAAAGTAATTACAGTAATTCAGAAACATATTGCTCTCTCAATGACTGTTATCCAGGCGCAAGATAAGTGCATCCACGACATTGTAAATCTCATCGAAGTGCGGACGGGAATCCACATCGGCAGCCCAGCACTTAAGCATCAGGCGATACATTTCCGGAGGCGTATTCTCTGGCGTGGGCATGCGATATCCTAAAGGAAATCACACATAAAAAAGAGATGAATATGAATTGCAATTACTATATACGAGTATCTTTCTGTTGCTGTCTACCTGTGTCGATGCGCTCTCTGGCACGTGAATTGCTCATTCCCGAATAGGGTGTGTCTCCTTTGGAGAATATTTCCCACATTAGAATGCCATATGACCAGACATCACAGAGCGACGTGTATTTGCCAAAGTTGAGGGCCTCGGGAGCGGTCCATTTAACCGGTATCTGTTTCATGCCATCGGAGACTGTTGCAAAGCGAAATTCAATTAGTATAGAATGCCTATATATATTTAATATATTATATATACTACCTATATATTCCTCTTCTTCGCGCGACATGCCAAAGTCAGAGATCTTTACGCTATGCTCAAAGTCGACTAGGCAATTGCGCGCAGCCAGATCACGATGTATGCAGTTCTTGGACTCCAGATATCGCATGCCTAGAGTTATAAACACATATTTAATATATATATTTACATTATATATTCTTTTTGATTGAACTAACCTGCCGCCGCATCGCGACACATGCCCATCTGTTGTCGGGCGGAGAGCCCGTTTGAGTTCTTACGCAGATAGTTGAGCAGTGAGCCACCTGTAGAGCAAGATATATGGATATATAATGCATGAATTGCCTGAGAATTGATCACATCGTTAACACTCACCTGGCACCAGCTCCATGACAATCATTATAGGTTGCTTTTGCACACAGATGCCGATAAGTTTAACAATATTGGGATGGTCGTATTGCTTGAGAATGCGACCTTCCTGTAGAAACTTGCGCTTCTGTTCATCAGGCAGCGTCATGCGGCAGGTTTTGACAGCGACATCAAGTTTGGTGGACTTTAGTTTGGCCTTATACACGTCGCCGAAGTTGCCCTGCAAGGGACGAGTGATTAGTATTCATCGAGGCACGTTACTCTCTCTGCCTCATGACTTACCCTGCCAATCTTCTCCAGCAGCACGACATCATCGTTACTCAACTCCCAACGTTCACGGCAGACGGGACGTCGTAGTATGGCACCCGATTTAACTGTGACCGGCAGCTCTGAGTGATACTGATGCATAATTAGCTCCTGTATGCTCGGAAAGGGCGGCCCCTCGAACCGGAAGTGTCCGTCTCCCGTGGTCTGCACTATGAAATGCTTGTGCCCATTCCAGCAGACACTCAGCACTATTTGGCTCTCCTCATTCCTTATGGTTTCCCGCACCAGAAAGTCGCCATCGTTATTCAGCAGACGCACCACCTCCTCGCGCGGCAGGACGCCGTGGAACCATTCCTCCTCGTATAGCGGACGATTTGTAGAGAGCGAGATCTGCAAGTCATTGTATGGCAGGATTAGTGGGATATATAAACTGGGAGATCTCTCTCTCTCTCTCTTTCTCTCAGCGGCGATTAGTGAACAACATGCAGAACGCAAATTAAATGTGTGTGTGTGTGTTTAGCACGCCATTATTCCATTTCCACCGCTTTGGGGAGGAAGTGAGTGGGTGGATGGATAATATATCTTGCTGACGAAAGTGCAGATCGAAAGACAGTTCGTTATCCAAAAATAATACATACGCAAATTAAAAGAACAAAATATTATAAACTGTGTATAAAAAGCTTTCGGTTTACTACATCAATATAAGGTACAAATACGATACTATATAACTCTATAGATGGCAGTGGCCTTCGCAGTGACTCACGAATAGCTTTGACTTGGGACGCTTCCTGCGCACCGGCGGCACCGGGCGACCAGGAGCGAACAGAATTGTTTCGAATATCGCACTATCCGAGATGCTCTGGCTGCTGCTCTGGCCGGAAGTGGTGCTGCTGCTCATGATGGAGGCACGAGCTCAACTACTTGCGCAATATACTTGTAGACGGTGCTGGTTGCCAAGGGAAACACGCGCAACACGCGATACGCGATGAAAATGATTTCCAACTGAATTCACTGGGCAAACATTTCTATATGAGCATCTTCAGATCTTGCGAGTGCCCAGAGAGAACTGAATAGACTGATACTCAGTTCATCTGGCCATGCTCACGAAACGCACAAGTAAATATAGCAATTTATGGCGAGGGCTGCTCATGAAGTTAGCACACAAGTTGTAGTGCGCTGTCCAAACATTGCACGGACTATAAACTTATTATGCCGGCTAAGCATTGTGCCAATCGAAAATGGGTGTAACAGGTAAGAGGGGGCATGGCAGTCATACACAAGGTAGATATTTTATTATAAGATCTAACTTATTTCTAAGTTCAACAGATACAAAGTCGAAAATATTGTTTTATCTAGCTTTTTTAATACCAGAAACTCCACACAATTCAGCATTTTATACCCTTCGACCATTGAAAATGGTCAAAAAAGGTTATATTAATTTTGTGGAAATGTATGTAACAGGCAGAATGAGGCGTGGTAGACCCCATTAAGTATATATATTCTTACTCAGTATCACTAGCCGAGTCGATTTAGCCATGTCTGTCTGTGTGCACACACATCTCTCAGCTATTATAAAAGCTAGAGTTACCAAATTTGGCAGGCAGATTTCTGTATACTATACGTTGATCAAGTTTATTTCAAATGTTAGGTGCCACGCCCACCGCGGCCGCAAATTAAAAATTTAATTTATAAAGTGGATTTTATTAATCTATCTACGTATCCTCCAAATTTCAATTTGATCGGACAAAAGACACAGAAGTTATTCAAGAAAGTATGAGCATAAAACGAAGTGCTTGTGTCAGCCAACAAGGAAGGCAGTCGAGCGCCATCTGTCGTGAATAATTTCAAAGCAATTTGCATGCTCGTATAAAATTTAAAAATTTAATTACAACGGAACATAGATCGCAGGGTATCCCACTGTCGCGTGCCGTCTCGACTGTTGATCTCTTTTCTTCGTTAAAACATTCTGGCAACACTGGTCATATAAATAGTGTGAGCAAAGCAGCGCATAGAAGCTTTACGAACCGCCCTCGCTGGCGCCGTCTGGCTTTATTTTGTTTTATTTTTTTTTAATTTTGTTGTCAAGCTTTTTCTACGCGTTCAATATTGAAAGCAAACTCGGTGGAACACAAAAGTTGAACATGCAAATCAATCAACATGCAGAGTGGCAATACGAATACGAATATATATACGGTTATTATATATATATGGATATATTTATGCAGGTAGTAAGTACGACAGGTGATGTGCTGTGTGGCCATGATCATTTGGATGCTGTTGCGGGGTGCGCTCTTTCTTCTTCTTTATCGATCTTGGTACGATGTGGGACTCGGTCTCGATCTGCTGATCTTGACCCTGGTGCACTGCTGCTACTCACACTCGCCGCCAGGCTTGGCACACAATAGCAGTGATCCTTCAAGCTGAGCACATCGTCACTGCTGCTGTTGTCGCCGTCTCCCTCGTCGTCATCCTGATCATCGTCGCAGGATCGTGGCATTTGGACGGTTTTCGTTTTCGCCGGCACTGCGACTGGACAATTGCAGAATTGCTGTTCTCCCTCCTGCTGCTGCTGCAGCTGCTGCTGCTGCTGTGGATCTCCTGGTTCAGTAAAATCCTTGGCTAGGTCAAAGGAACTTTTGCTGGGATGTATGCGGCGTCTCTTGGTGCACTGCTTGCACAGTGTCTTGGAATGACGCAGCTGGAAGTTCAGCAGCTTCGTGCGGAATGTGTTTCGTATCGCTTTCGATTTCTTTTGTATCTTTGGCACTTTGAATTTCAGTCTTGAGTTGCTTTCCTTGGACGGCGTCGTTGTTGTTGTGGTTGTTGCTGTTGTTGTTGTAGCTGTTGTTGTAGCTGTGCTGCTTGTTGCTATGCTTGATCCCTGTTGATTATTGTTGTTGTGCGAAGCTTGGGCTTCACTAGACTCCTCGTTGAGGGCCACATTCTTGGCCACGCGAGTCAGTGGACTCTTGGAGAACTCCTTGATGTTGGTCAGAAGATTACTAATGGATTTCTGTGTGAAGGAGAGCGAACGCTTCTTGGCCTGCCCCGTGCTGAGTTGCGAGGAGCTGTTGCTGGAATTCCGTTTATCCTGGCACTCCGCATCCAGTTCTGTACGATCCTCAACGCAACTCTCGATGGCATTCAATCCGTTGGGCAGCAACGGCGCCTGTGGTTGCAGGCTACGCTTCAGTCGATCATCCAGCACGCGATTCAGTTCATCGATGCGATCCAGATGCGCATCTATCGAGCTCTGCGCTGCGTCCGCTGGGTCTGCCGTGCTGCAGTTCACCTCAATGTGCACCTGCTGGCACGTGACCACCTCATCCACTCCTCCACTGGCAATGCTATTTCCATCCACATCCGCCTCCGCATCCTGAGTTTGCTTGCTGCTCAGCTCCAGATCGGCGTATATGTGATTGTTGTTAGTGTTAGTAGCGACAGCAACGACAGCAAGATGAGGCATGAGATTGGGCACAAGCGGGGGCTGCGGGGAGGGGGCAACCTTCTCGTTGTCCTGCCCCATCAAACACAATTGGGAACAATGCGTGCGAGGCAGCGGCGGCAACGGCGGCGCTGGCGTGGAGAAAAGCGTTATCTCTTCGCCAAGATAATGCACACTGGCAGTCAGACGCAGTGGATGCTTGTGGTGGTGGTGGTTAGTAATGGACTCGTAACGTGCAGGACTACGCGCATCCGTAATTACCGACAGTGATCCCAGGCTCTGTGAGCGGGGCTGTAGCTTCGGGTAGCGACCCGGTCGTTGTCTCGCCATCGGCGTCGTTGGCTGCGGCGTCGATTTGCGCTTGAAGTGACGGCCGCGTCCACGTAGCAGCGTGAGAACGCCACCACGACGCATCAGTTCATTCATAATGCCCAGACCTGGTGAGCTAGTTGAGTTCGAGGAGCGCTGTGGCAGCGTCCATGTGTGTGTGTGTGTTAGAGAAATGTGGCATCCACAAATAGTATATAAATGATTATCTCGAGATGACCCAAACCACAATGTCTTATACTTGTACGCACGTTAATTAACCCAAGTACACCCTAACCCATTGGACACCCTAACCCACCTGCTGGTCGTTGTTGAAGCCATGCTCGATGAAGTTCTGCTCCAGCGACAAATGATCATCACAGCCTGAGGGCAACTCCTCGCAACCGACCTCGTTGAGAGCGCACTTGATCATGTCCACCAGTTTCTGTTTCTGCTTCTCCTGGCAACGCAACGCATTCAGATCCTTTGATTGTCGACTGCAATGCAATAGTATATAGCATATATATTTATTTATATATTTAATTCTTTGCTAGAAGAAGGTTAAAGATTAGAAAATATGATATAAATATTCCCAATCTAAGTAAATGGCTAAACGACCTATTTGTGTGACTTTTGACCTATTTGAGTAGTTTTTAGCTAATTAGAGTTGTAAAATTCGGCTAGAATTTCTTTCTCTTGTAACGCCAAAACAACTACAAACTTGTCAAGAAAATTCTTATCGAATTCTAACTGAGATATTGCTAATCTATATCACATTTCCTAACCCTTAGTCTATGATGCATATCTACCTGTGACTGTCCTTATTGGACTGTATGCCATTGGAGGTGTTGCTGCCGTTGGAAATGATGCTACCATTGGCCACCGGGGAACCGCCATTCACATGCTCGATCATCTTCAGTTGTCGCTCCTGGCAATCCTTCACAGATGACTCCAGCTCCAGCAAACGCGTGCGCAGCCAATCCACTGTAAGATTGTCCACAGTTAGTGTGCTGGCGCTCAGTTTGCCTGGTATATCTTCGATGAGAGTCTCATCGAACTGGAAGAGCAGCGGTGTTGTGGGGGAAGTTCTGCAAGTGCAGATAAAGCAATTGTATATTTATCTTAACCTTCCTTATGACTTGTGTTATGTGTTACTCACTTGTGTTTCTCTGTAAACTCGCCATATTCCTCGGTCGGATTAATGCCGCCTATCACAGTGTCTATGCGCTTTTGTATCTCCTTGAATTTCTCCGCAGTCAGATCGCCATGCTGTGCTGCCTCCATGAGTATGTTACGCCACAGCAGAATGAAGCTCTCCTGCACCGACTGCTGATGCTCCAGTAGACCAGGCAGCAGAACTGTGCGGAAATCCTTCTCCACCTCAATGGCCTCCGCTATGGACAGCACATACTCGTTGTGTGTCAGATGCAGCTTGCGACAAGCTTTCTGGTATTTATCGCGCACATCATCCAGTTTCCGACCACTTCGACCGGGTGCTGCAAACAAGGGGATTGTCAATGGTATGTAACGGGCAGAAGAATAAAGTGTATATATTCTTAATCAGCATGAACAGCAGAGTAGATTTACTCATGTCCATTTGTCATACTGTCTGCTCGACGGCAGAGATCTTATAGAGGCAGAAGGCAACAAAGTTGGCATGAAGTTTTCTGTCTATTCTACCATGGAGTTTAATTTATCGATAACATACGCAAATCGATAACAAATTCTACTGTACGATTTGTAGACAAGATATTAAAGATACAACTTGCTGATTCTTAACATATAATTAGCTGGCTTTAACATTAATCGATCTATGTTTGAAATTGCAAACCTATCGGACAGTTAACTCGAAAGTTATTATAGTTAACCGACAGAAGATTTTGTTGTTGGGAATTATAAGAGCATTTGTAAAGGTTATGTGAAGGATATGTTACTGTAGCTTTCGTTACTTGTCTCTATTATTCACTCACCTTTTATGTAGTGTTCCTCGAAGCGCGTACGTAACGCTTTGTAGCCCTCAAGATGCTTTTGGTATTCACTCTTTTTTCGCACTACTTCGTCTGTCAACTGCAAGAAAGAAGAAGAGTATAGAGTTTATTTGTGGATTCTTGTTTATTACAACATTTTTATATTACGACATGAACGTTGGAAGTGAAGGAACCCCCCCGCAAACTGTTGCGACTTTCTTTGGCAAACATTTTCTCACGTTGCCATATTATGCATGCTCAACTCTCCACTCTCCACTCTTCACTCTCCACTCTTAACTCTCTGTTCTCTCTGCTCTTTGAGTGATAAGTGAAGTGACTGGCCAAAAGGACAAATGACTGAAGCGAGCTCAGTGTGCAGCGTGGAGGTGCATGCAGCTGAGCCAACATCCGTTAGCATTGTCAACAGAATGCTAAACTAATGGCTCAAAAGTGCAGTTAGGCTGAGGCTGAGGCTGAGGCTGCAGCTGCAACTGATCGGCTGCTGGCAAAAGCTGCTGAGTCACTTTAATGTTGTGCCATAAACAAGACAGAGAGAGAGAGAGAGACAGTTAGATTGCAACTTGCCAAAGACAACCGGAGTTTATACTATTGTACATACGTTTCGTATCATATCATGGCTCATGGGACGGGCAAGGGAAGTAAATGCAGACAAATTGCTCGAGAAGTATATAGAACATTTGTATGTACATATATATATGTTTATTATATATTTTATATATTAGGGATGCTTTGGGTTTACATGGATTTGAACTAAGAATAATGTACATAAATTCTATGTACTTGTAATGTTGTTAGACTATTAAATCTTAACCGATTTGTTTGTATAGTATTGTATTGTATCTAAACTGCATCATTTGTATTTGCATGTGTATGCAGATACACATCTGCAACTTCAATTATGTCTGTATTTAACATACATGCATATTTACAGTTGTATCTTTAAGTATCCGTATCCCTATCTGTATTGAATTCATCATTTAGCATAAGTATCTATGTACAGTGTGTGTAGGTGCTCTTTAGCATTATAAATAACATCTATATCTGCATCCTTAAATGCATTTGTATTTGCATTTAATTAGAAACTGTATCTGCATTGAAATTGTTAGTTATCTTATTTTTGTATCTGCATCCGGGCTTTAATTTGTATCTTCATCTATATTTGTGTATCTGCATTTATAATTGTGTCTTCATCTATATTTGTGTTGTTATCTATGTCTGTATGTATACATAAAGCTGTATCTATACCTTTATGTGCACCTATGATTGTATCTTTATCAATATTTTAAATTGTATTTGTACCTGCATCTGCATTTGCATCTGTTCGTACAAATCTGGGCTTGTATTTGAACTCCTATTTCTATCTGTATCAGCATCTGCATCCGTAACTGTATCTATATCTACCTCTGCACCTCTATCTGTATCTGTATCCTCTGTTTTATCTTCATTTAAGTGCTCATCATTACTTGTATCTAATTGCCCGTCTGCATCCGTATTGATACTTGTAGCTGTATAACTGTCTCTGTGTCTCCACCTGGCATTAATATACACATATCAATATCCATACCACTATCTGTATCTTTATCCACACCTGCGACTGTGTATCTCCAACTGTATCTGTATCTGATTCAGATGCCATTTGCCATTGAAAGTGTTCAAATTGGGCCATTTGCAATTTGTTTCAATTAACACACAAACATTTGTACAATTCCCATGCAAATATGTCTTATCTTATGTTGTTGTTGTTGTTGTTCTTATTCATGTTGTTGTTGTTGCGCTACGTAACAAGTGAGGTGCAAACGACATACAGGTTAATAGCAGTCCACAAAGTTCTGCTCTGCTCAGCTCTACTCCTAAATAGTTGGCTAGTGGTTAGTCAACTTTCAATCGCCAATGTCGATAAGTTTTGCAGCTGTTGTCCGCTTATTTGACTATCAACTGCTTAGAGACACAGTCACACACACACACACACACACTGATACATACTTATACTTGTACACAAGGAACGTGAAAGAAACAACAAAAAACAAACAAACACAATTTGAAAGTGGGTCATGCGCTGCGTATTTCTTATTTCTGACCACGCTGCGCAGTCAATTGGCAAGCGGGCAACGCGGGAGATGAGGCGACAAAGGGGCGTGCCGGAGGTAGGGGCAGGCACCCAGTGTCTCTGCGATTCGACTCGCACATTGTTTACAAATGATTGCCAATTTTCCTGTGGATTTGCCGCAAATTTTGGCAAGGAAAGTTTCGCTTAGCCACCTGCGCAACTTTCTTTGCTTTTCTCACGCCGCCGCCGCCGCCGTTGCCGACACGCAACGCGCTTAATTGGCCAACAGCTGATACCAGTTTTCAGTTCACAGTTCTCAGTTTCGATTCTCGCTTCTCAGTGCTGCCTGTTCTCAACTCTCTGCACCCAATTTTAGTCTAGCTAAGACGACGCATGGCGTAAAAATGTCAAAATATGCAAATTTCTGGCGATGACCTAATGGAAACTGTGACAAGTTGTTCCAACTGTGCCGCGATTTGTATTAATCAGCTCAATTTGGTTTTATTTTGTTGTTGTTTCTTACTGCTGTTCCAATACAAAAAGTATCTGCTAATGCTGCGAAACTGGTTGAAAACATAACGCAGCTTTTTCCTACTGAACTTTGCACTTCAAGGAATATACAAACATTTGTACAGTTGCTATCAATATAATAGCAGTGCTGTTGGCACGTGCACTTCACCTCTTTGTTGGTACTATTTGTGTGTCTTCTTTCCTATCTTGGGTTACGAGATGGTATTTTAAAACTATATTATACATACATATATAATTAATGTAATCGATCATCGTTGATTTAGCAACGTGTTTACTTTCGTAACTATTCAGATTTCTTCGAAATGAAATTTATCCTTCAAAAAAAAATATAATTATAGTTTTCGTTAAAATTGCATTACTGTATACTAAAGAATATGTACAATCTGTTGATCCAGAATTAGTGTTATAGTGAAATTTATAAGCTTATTTTTTTTCTATTTTTTTTTTTCTTTAAACTTAATTTATTTATTTGTTTCATTAGGGATCAGAAGACTACTTATAAGTAGTTTCTGTGAAATTTATAAGCTGTTTAGATTTTGTTGAAATTGCATTACTGTATCCCAAAGAATAGGAACAATCAGTTGACCAAGTTTTTGGTTTTATATGTCACTTTCTACACTGTTCTGTTTTCGTCGAAATCGCAACACTATATTCTGCAGAATATGAGCAATATGTGTATCCAGAATTAATTTAATAGTCACATTTATAAACTGTTCAGTTTTTTTTGAAATCACATCACTATAACCTGAATTATATGAACAATACGATGACCAAGTCATAGATTTATAATCGACTGTAGACCATATTCAGATTTCGTCAAAATCACTTCTTATATCCTGCAGAATATGAACTATTCAACCAACAAGTTTTAGTTTTATAGTCCACTTTACACCCTATTCAAATTCCTACAAAATCACATCCCTATATTCCAAAGAATAGGAACAATTATCGCATATTAATTTCATAAGAAACTCGAACATATAAGGCACAGGGGCTCTTCTTCTTTGTTGATTCCAAGATAATGTTATTATAGTACCGACACGGTATTTTTGCTTGTCAGTTGGTTTAATAATTTCGAAGCAATCACACACAGTGACCAATAAAAAACAAATCACTTATGTTGCTGCTCCAATAACCCAACACCTCCCCCAGCCAACAACAACAATGGAAGGGGAGGGCACTTAAACAACAACTCAATCAGGGGCGATATTCAATTCATGTCGGCACTTTCAGCTCTTTCAGAGACAGAGAAATTGCTGTTAATAAAAATAAATTTGTCAAATACATTGCGCACGGTCGTGACGTAATAAAAACGAATAAGAAAGAGAAATATGTGGAGCCAAAGCAGGGAAAAGTGACAACAAAGTTAAAACTGAACCAGAGCAGGAGGAGGAGGAGGGTTTCTGCTGCTTTTTTATTTCTTTACAAAGGGGAAAGAGGGAGACAGAGAGAGAGAGAGAGAGGGGCCGGGTTAGCGCGTGTGACTTTTTCCAAGCGCACAATTTGAATAAGAAAAGATAAAGCCATAGACAAACGAGATTTTCCTTTTGTTGTCTGGTCCACAATTCAAATTGTTGTTGTTGGGAAATCAATGCAATCGGTTTCTGTGTGCGGCATTTCCAATAAGCGCCACCAGACCAGCCCAAGCTGTTGCCGTTGTTCATGTTGCATAAGCGTTGACAGCGACATAATAATAGTAACAACAGCAACAGCAACAGCAACAACAACAACTACATCAATAATAATAATAATAATAATATAAATGCCGACTCTTTAGGAGACTTTTTTTAAACGCGGACATTTAGTCAACAATTGCAAATTATGCAAATTTTGCCAACAGACTCGAGACAAGCAAAGCAGCTCGAGCAAGTTTGATCTCGGCCGCCATACGGTTTGTGTCTTGGCTAAGTGCGCGGCCAGCTGGTCAATGAACTTTCACTGGGTTGCGCTGGGTCTGGACAGCACAGTCCAGGCCCGTAGCCAGGTGTGTGCGGTGATCATAGGCCCCCGCTTGTCAGGTGACCCTTGCTACAAATACATATATACAGTTTCTCAACTAACTCTTTGCAATATGAAAAATTTAAATATATTAATATTATATAAATATACTCGTAAATGAGTTGCATATTTATAATATTATGTATCAGTACGCATTAGCAACTATTTAATATTTTATATTAATATATTTGTCAGCCCCGTTTTGCAAAGAATCACTTGACACACTGTATATACTGTTTTATATATTTTATATGGGAAACAAAGCACAATGGAGAAGAATTGGATTGCATTGTCATGCATGATTTTGCCGATATAAAACCGATAAAAAGTCGATTAATTAGTATTAAGTTTATTTTTTATATGAACTCTATAATTAGTATTAATTAATTATGTATGTTTTTATAAAAACTGTATATATTATTGTAAATGTATTTTAAAGCAAGGGATTTACACTTGGGGCCCCCGACACCTTCGCTACGGCCCTGTCAGCACGGCCCAACTCTGTCGCTAGTTAATACAATGGCCACGCCGTAGCATATTTATGACCGATACGTGTGTCAGATATAACTGTACCGCATTTACGGGATACGGGGTTTTCGCTAATCTGCAGTATTATATTGTGTGTTTCACAATTTGCAATTTCAAATAATTATTGCAACAATTGAGACAAAAACAATACAGTTCCAGTTATCGATATGAAAATTTTAATATTATTTCTTCAGTTTCGTGACATTTGTGACCGCAAATAATTGAAATCATTTCGAAACGCTTTAACTCATTCGAACCAGATTGACAATACTTATGCGGGCCCGGGGATACTTTCTATTTCCGTCGAATGTCATGAGAAAACAAAAGAATAGAATGCCAGTTGAGCTTTATGGCCAATCAAGTGAAAGTGTATGGCGAAATGACCAAATATTGCCAAGTAATATCGTGTTCGTCTTTCGTTTTCGGCGAGCAGAAGATCGTTTCACATATTGAAATCAGCAAACAGCTAAGCCACTTAAACTAAGGCAGCATCTTCAACCTAAGCAGACAGATATACATATATATATATATATATGTATAAATATTTATATAATGTTCAGTTGTGAAGAAAGAATAACATTATAAGCCTTTCTTTTCGATCAAAAAATATCAGAAGACTGTTCAGATATTTTTAAATATATTTGTCTGATATTTGTCATGTTTATATATATATTTCCTATCTGAAAATAAATAACTGTATAATGGGATCGTGGTAAATATAAACCCACACTTCATTAAAAAATGACATATACATTTAGTATATATTTGGGAGTTATACGGATAAGTTGATCAACTACAACAAGTTGATCAAAGCTGAGTATACGTAACCATGTAATACAAACTATATCGTACATGCATCTGTATGCATATAATTTAATGAACTCTATATATTAGAGCGTGCTCCATAGACTGTACAACAACGAGGTGTCAACGGAGCTGGCAGCGCGCTTAGGTCTCGGCCAAGTTATTAACAGTCATATTGAGTGGCAAGACAAGTTGGCTGGCTGACTGGGTTCGTTAATTTCTCCAGACTGCGCCCCAAACATCGTCATGTACGACGAGTGCAGCAAGAAAATAAACAAATAAAGTTGCCCAAGCCCCGAAGCAAGTGGTGCAGGTACATAGCCCCAGAACTCCTCCGACCAGACCGAGCTCAGTTCGGAGGAGCCCATAAAGTATTTTGCGCATGCGCTTGCAGCTAACGAGACGAGCCGAAACGAGTCCCCAGAAAAATGCCAGGGGCGTAGTCAACAAGGGACTTGTCTGTCTAATGTAAAATATGAAAACTTGTTTTGTAATAGATACAGAAATAATTAATAATATTGAGAGAACATTTTCAATCCCCCTTTCGATGAGTGTATGAAATGATGACTAGTTACCCCCTTGGCCAAACCTTTGCCCATTGCCCTGGGCATTTGTCGTGGCCCTGGTTTAGTTCTTTATTGTTTCCAGCGCACGCTATCCTCACAAGTTCTCTCTCTGTCTGTCTCTCCAAGTCTCCCTCTCTGTCTGTCTCTGATTCGCCTCGTCAGTTTGTGTTTGTGTTGGTTTGTTGTGTGTGCATGTTGCAGACTTGTTTCATAACTGGTCCATGATTCTCAGAACTGGACGAACAAAGGCGCTGGGGCTGATTTTGATTTTGACCGACAAATGTTGCCTGCGCTTGTTGTTGTTGCTGCTGTTGTTGTCGTTGTTGTTGTCGTTGTCGTTGTCGTTGCCGTTGTCGGTGCCGTTGCCGCCGCCTTTGACTCTGCTCCTGCTGCTGCTGCTGCCTGTTTGCTCAACTTAATTTTACTTTAGCTCTAGCTCCAGATCCAGCCCCAGCCCCAACTCCAGTCTCAGCTCCAGGTTCGACTTCAACTCCAGCTACAGCTTCAGCTTGGCTATCAAGCAGGCTAGCAACGGCGGTGGCACAAAACAAAAAAGGCAAAATGTACTTGAAATTGACTGAAGAGATATGCCGCACATGCGCGTAGATTATTATGAGATAAAGCGAAGCGAACCGACCACGTTCTCTTCTTCTTCTTTCATGTTGCTTCTTTGTGTACACACACACACATACATAGATGTGTACATATGTGTGTGCGATGGTGCGAGCGCAGTTTGAAGTACGCTCGAGGTAGAGTGAGAAAGGTAAGGTAAGGTGAGATGAGATGAGGCTGTAAGAACAGAGCAAAAAGTCTATTTCGTATTGCCTTGCGCAGAATTCAATGGATTGTTTAACGACTTTCTGGTGAAATAAACATTTTAAAGATGAATATTAAAGTGTTTTAATCAATATGGAATATGGCCGATCCTTTCTATACTGTGTGCAGTGTGCGAAGAGATATATACATTATTATTTTAAGAGTTAGCTTTATAATACTAATAAAGCAAAGTAATAAGAGACCTTTGGGTCGATATTCACATTAAAGTTACAGTGTCTCTTTAATAAAGGTAATCATTTCAAATAAATATATACAGCTATTATCAAAATAATATAAATAACTTTTCTTATTATTGTATATAGTAAATTGTCTGTTTCTCTTCTTAATTTGCTGTTTTCTCAATATTCGTGTAGTTCAAAATTTTCACAATTTATAAGTCAGTATAACTTTTCATATTTTAAAATAATAAAATACATATGTCAAACCATAGGAGAGTCCTAGATTTTGAACTCTTTTGTTAATATATTGATAATATATGTACATATTTGTTTTATCTGTCTCTTCCCAATTAACACTGATTGTTTCGCTTCTATTTAGGCATAAACTGCTTAGCGGAATCTTTAACCTCTACGCTAGTCATGTCACCATATTGAGAATTTGCCAAAAGAACTCAACGATTTTTTTTGCGAAAGAAGATTAGAGTTTGGCAATAGCAAAGAGAGAATACTTCACACACAAGATACTTATCGCGACAAACTTTCCGAGTTGTTATGGCTTTTAATATTTATTGTTATACATGGTCTGTCACTTATTTTAATTGTTTATTACCCTGTTGTTCTACTCAACTTCTTCTTCTTTGTGTTATTATTGTTGTTTTGGCATCTCTCGTACCAGTCTGCGCGAGGGCGATCAACTTAGCGACGTCTTTTCAGAGAATTTGATTACTTTTGCGACAATTTAACAGTGCTTGTGTAAGTAAGTGTACGCTACAAGTATTTAAATGTACATGTGCATATATAGAGATATGGATGTGTTTATTTGTTGCTGTATAAACACATGCTTGCTCTCGTGCGAGACTGAGAGAAAAAGGAACCTTTTGAGGGCAGCGCGCAACAACCGGTTTTATCAGTCAGGCAGTTAATATCTTTGTAATTTGACGTCATCATAATGCCGTATTTATGTATATAACATATATTTCTTTGTAATTGTAAGACAAGAGACAAACTCTGCTCTACTTGGCAATTCATACTAGTTAATCATCGAGGCCAATCAGGGGAAAAACGAAAGCTGATAGAGAGCGATGTGATTAGTGGGGCCTCATTTAGCCAGGCAGGCAGTTGACAATTAAAAGATATCGCCTGATCCTGATCCGTGCGCCAAATGATTATTTGGCCATAATCCCGTTGATAATATGCTCAAGACTGAGAGACTGGCAGGGGATAAGTGCCAAGTGCTGCTACTCTGGCCACTTTCGAGCACTAATTAGACATCACCGACGAGTGCTGGCTTAGTCGGGCTACTTTCACGGTCGAAAGTCTGTGAGGCTTTACAAGAATTTCTCTTTCGCAATAATTGACTGCAAATCGCTTCAATTAAGCAGTTCCGAGTGCAGAGACAACGGCAACGGCAAGCAAACCAAGCAAGAACCAGAAATAAACTTGAAGATGCTCAGGCTGGTTTTCAGGCTGCTCTGCTGTGCTCTGCTCCACTTTCTGTGCCCGACACGGATGTAGATGTGGATTTGGTTCTGTGGAACACGAAAATCCGCCAGCAAACAAGTTCAACCAACTGACAATCACTCTGTGATGCATTGTGCCGTGCTGGTTCTGCCCAAATCTGGCACTAAAATCCCGCTTGACAAAAAACATCCGCACTGTCGACCTTAGTCGACGACGACGACAACGCTAGAAAAACCGTTCAACTCTTTGCACGTATACACTCTGTCACAGTGCTAACAATTGACACTTGCTCTGTCCATGCACTGACACAACATTGTCCATTGTCTTTTGGCCATAAATAATCATATTGTATACATATATGCATACATAGGTACATATCACGACCTCGACTCGACTTTGTAGTGGCACTTGGTGGGCAATTTTCGGCCAGCCCGTGTCTAGATCGAACTCCAATTTCAGCAGCTTGCAATTGCCTTGACCGAGCTCGTGTTCGCCGGCAGTGTGTGGATGTTGTCTGTCTCACTGTCTGTCTGCTTGTTGGGTCTCCAATGTTGTCAAAGTTCAATGCCATTTGCTCTTTTGAGTTGGTCTTTGTCTCCATTATTATTTCGCAGTTGCAGTAAGTTTGCAAAAAAAACCGAAATTTAAATAACAATAAGAAACAAGTTGCGGCAATTGAGAAATTGCGATGGTAATTTCCGCTAGTGACAGTGTTTACTCACATCGATATTTCATAATTTTCACGAGGTCAATGTCATTTTATCGATGTTTCAGCTTGGTTTATTTATTGCATGTAAAAATGGCGGAAGTGATGGGAAACCATGGCTGCTTAATCACATCGATATTTTGCAATGCTCACGAGATCAATGTATCGATACACTTGTTTAATACTGCATGTTAATTAGTATTTAAGTATCACTTAAAACTAGTGTTGACAATTTTATGACAATAAGCATATTTACTCAATTATGTGTGATAATAAATTAAAAAAATGTACATACATATATACTACTATATATTACTGCGACACTAGAAGATGCGCTCTTCTGTAATTTTACAGCTTTTTCTACAGAAGTTCCGTAATGTCCATCCATTAATTAACATATGAATATGTATATTCGTGCATTAATTAAAACAATTTCGATTTCTTACAGACAAACATGGTTGCATATGTACATACATACATGCGTAGGGAGTGCAGATCATCAGATACTGACCTCAATAGCCTGACAGTAAAAAACAATTTACAGAATTACAATTGAGATCACAAAGTCATAACGTTCATTTATGTGGTCGGAATATTTAACGAAGTCCACTACTCTCTAGGGCTTACAACTTTTGTTATTGTACATCGCTTTCGCGTCAATTTGTATTTCAAGCAAGTAAAAGTCGAAATTATTCTGATGCAATTCGCTGCTCTGTCATTTTCATTCTTCGCCTGGCCCGGAATTCAAGTACATTTTAATGAGCACAAGCAAACAATTTCGCTGTCCTTTTTAAACCTATCGACTATCGACGCGCACGCTGTGTTCAAGGTGAAATTGATAGAAATCGATTGACTTACAAACATACACACACACAGACACAGTGAGAAAGAGTGAGGAAAAGGTTGGCCCATTGCAACTTGGGGGTCGTCTTTGTCACAGTTTTGTGGCTTCAACAGTTGCAATGACAGATCTAAATGGCTTGCACAATTTGATGGCCATTTTGGCCAAGTTGGGGTTATATAGTTTTTAAATTTTCTAAATTTAATAGACTTTACAATCAGGTATGGTATATATTATACTATATGCATGTACAGTGGCTCACGAGTTATTTGATTTTATAAGTTTTTGATTTTTTTTTACTTAAAAGAGTTCCCTTAAAACATTGAATGATCTTAAATATTTCACTTTATTACTAAACGTTTAATTTTGCACTAAAATCTTAAAATTTGTGTCGACATCAAATCAGATGTGATCCACTGTATGTCTATCGTTCGCAAGCTTCTCTGCTTATTTTTAGTGGCAGCTATAAATCGTTTTTGATTTCTTTTTTTTGTTGAGTATCAAAAATGCAGCCGCCTTGCAATCTGAAAACAATTGGGGGCTCTAATCTAAATTTGATGCACACTGTGCAATTGCAGCTGTCGCCAAATGAAATTTCTGTTGCAAAGCAACAAAATTATTATTTTAGCGGTATTTGTGGCGTCTACGTAATTTGCTAATTCTGTTTGCTTACATAGAATTCTTGCTACGTTTTTGCCTATTTACCTTACCATCTGAGCTCATAATTTCAATATATCGAGATACGTAAGCAAGCAAAAAGTAAACGAATTCCCCGCAAGCTAAATCAATAATTGAATATTTACAATATGTGTCGAATTTAGATGACGACGGAGAGGGAGAATTAAAAAGATTCCGCTTTAGTACAACTTGTGAAAATCTTAATACTCTTAGAAAATGATAAGATAGTCGAGAGATGAACAATTATATTAATAAACTTTTGGTAGATTTAGTTCTGTTTAATTTATGAAACTGTCACAATTAAATGAGATCATTAAATATGCTCATTATTTATTTTATGTTGACTTTATCATGTGTTTACTGTAGTTAACTATACGTTTTTTTGTAGCATCGTCAAAGATTTTAAATTATATATTTTACTCTTGGCCGTCTTCCAAATTAGCAAACAAAATATATCTATGAAACAACGGGCTGCCTTTTGTCGGTCCGCACCAGACCCAAATTCCCCGTCCCTCCCCCACCTTCCCCTGTCTTTTCCACTATCTCGATTTTTCACAATTTTCGGTAGGTTTGCTCTGTCAACTAATATTAAAATATATATATGTATGTATATATATATATCTATTTTTTCAGCGCCTTTTTATGGTTTATTATGCATGGAGCAGAGAAAGCGGTAAACTTCCATCCGAACTTCTTCTGCGTCATCGGCGTAAAACCCCAAATAGTATTTCCACAAAGTTGTGAAAATGGGTGGGGAAGGTGGTAGAAGAAAAAAAAAGAATCGTGGACCAGAAACGTGAATTGAACGCAGTTTGGAAAGGGGAAGTCGACAATCGTCGAGTCTCTGGCGTCGTTTGTGGGAGTGTCTGCCAATATTCACATGCTCTCTATCCCTCTCTATGTTTATCCATCGCACTCTCTCTCTCTCTCTCTCTTTCTGTCTGCATGCCTGCCTGCGTGTCTGCGTGCAATTGTTTTTGCTTGGCAATTCCAGGGGTATTACAAACAATAATGCGTTTGTTAATGGTCTCGGCGTCGTCGCCAGTGTCTGCCAGACACTCCACATCCCCTGGAAAAGCCGTGAAAAACTTCGGCCTTAGAACTGATGCTGTTTTATTAATTAAATCGCATGTCATACTCTCCTACCGACTGTGCTGAGCTATGGCTGCCATTAGTTTAATCGAAAAACGCGCTGCAACTAAATCAGGATTCTACACATGGCAAACAGCCTCCCGCCTCCCACATTCCCCGCCTTTCGTTTTTACATAAATGAAAACTGCAATTTTGAAACTCCTGAACCAAATGACATGAACATGGAAATGGCCAAGGGCTTTACAACATTGACGGCTTTTGGCTACGTTTTTGGGGGCTAAACAAATTGCCCACAGGCAACAGTAGCTGCTGTTACTCCTCGTACCACTGTGGTTGTGGCTGCCATTACTGACTTTTGCCAGCTGACGTCGGCATTTTTGGCAATATTAGAATTTGTCCGAGTGCAGTGTGTGGAGCAGGTTCCTATGCAGTGTCAACCCGCTCAATAACTGACTTTCCCTCTGTCTGTCTGTCCATGTTCCCTTTTGTCTGTCTCGGACACTGTTAGCCTCAGTTGTGTGATGTATGAATATATGTACTCGTATGTGCTGTCTGCTGTCTGATTGTCCGCCCGTTTGTCTGTTGCACTCCGCAGATTCTCTATTATCCTGTGTTTGGGGAACTTACGCCTCTTGCATATGTTCTACTGATAATTTTAATACTCCAAAAATTCATTTAATACTAATAATTTACTTTATTTGACGTCAACTAGAACCAGTCGACTCTAAAATAATAATATAAATATGTATGTCTTATTAAATTTAAAAGAACAGTACAAATAAATAAATTTAAAAGTTATAAATTGGTCAAAGTAGTTAATTTTCTTTATATGTAAATTTTTACAATGTTTTCTGTATTTCATAAACTTAACTTCAAAGATATTACAAGAAAGAAACAACTAAACAAATAGAAGTAATACAGAAAATGGTGAAAGGGTATAATTATTACAGCGCACAGTTGACGATATGAAAAATAACACCTATTTTATTGATAATAGTTCTATGTGTACTGTATACCCTAGTCAGGAATGGCTACAGAAGTGGCGATATTGAAAACACAAGGTATATACATGTATATGTATATAAATCAACTCGATACACAGTAACAGACAGTCGAGTAGGCTACACACATTTTTGGCATGCGCTTGTCAGCATCAATTTTCAATCAAATCACAAAGATATAAAGCGTACGGTCCATAAAAATGGACAGGAATATATACTACATATGAGGTTATGTGTGCATGGCATAGATGCAAAGATCTTTGTACATTTATCTTCGATACAAACACATGTATTTTTAATGTACGCAAGCTATGCGAGAAAACAAGCGGTTATCAAAGCCAATTTGTCGTTATATCTACCGATCCGAAAAAGGAACTCACAAACGTTTTGTTTATAAATAAACGCACAATACTGAAAATGCTGTTTTCGCTGTTTTGGCTATTTCGCTTTAATGTTTACAGTGGACAGCCGCGTGGGCGTCTGCTGCTAGCCGATCAGATCCAGGGGCACCCCCGCTACCGAGCTAATTTAAGAGAAGAGAGAATGGCCAGAACGTAGCGCACCTTGCCCTTAAGACGGCCAACAAGATCAACAGGCCTAATTAATGTTTCACGAATTTGCCGACAATTTATTTTGTATACATTTAAAATAGGTAATGGAGTAAAAGAACGAGCTTCGCGACTGGCAGATACCCTGCAATTAGTGCTCATCGACTGTGAAACTGTTTGCTTATAATGTACAAAATAAAGCACTTACATAAAGTTGATTTAAATTGTTGTTTTGTCAAAAAACAAACTGAATACATCAAAATTATTTGTTTCCTAGCCTTTCCGTACTGTTACACAATTTAATTCAAGCCAAATATCGTTTGAAAGTTAGTATTTTGATTATCGATGAAACCGATAAAAATTACCTGATGTGCAACACTAGCATCAAGAGTGTGTGTCCTAATTAATAAACCAGTTCATTTCTTCTTCGATAGTGATCGAAATTATGTATCGATAACTTATCAGTACCTAAACACTTTAATTGCTGCACCTTCAGCCTTTTGTGCGTTTGAGGAAGAAGTTTCACTGGGATTGTTGGTTGACTTCAGCTGAAACGAAAACAGTCGTCATCATCAACGTCATCATCATCATCATCAGCAACCTTCTGCCATAGTCGGATGTGATGTGTGTTGTTGCTGCTGTGCTTGGCCATGGCCAACAAACAAACGCACTGGGCGCCATCAGATCGCACTCACAATACAAATGTGCAATTTGTGTCGTCTGACTTCGAGTCCGGGTTGTTCCGGACTCCGGTTGCAGACGATGACGTCGACGATTTGATGTGTCTGGCAGTTGTTTATAGTTCCGCAAACTAAACGAAAGTTGCTGCAGACGGACCCCGATGCCTTTGCTCGATATGCTGGCCACCTCAGTGGATGCCCCTCGATGTCATTATATTGCAATTATGCGAGCAACCCCTATGGCAGTTCCAAACACCATTTTTGCTGAGTAATTCCACCCTTGGCGACTGGGTGTCCAAGCAATTTTGGGGCGAAACAAACTTTGTGCCACGTTTAGCTTGCTGCAATAACAACACAGACAACAACAACAACAAGAAAAGCAGTAACAGCAACATGCTCCACATGTTTGTTGTCAACAAATATCGGCAGCTGCAGCTCCAGTACACAAATAAAATCATCGGCTTTATAACAACACACACACGCGCCGCACACACACACGCATACTCAATAAACTCATAAGCAATTTATGTGTATGTTTGTTTCTGTTGTTATTTTGTTTTGCAGAGTCTTACAGCAACTTCCCCAAGTTCGGACTCTTCTTTTTTGCACTTGAAAGAAATTCAGCTTTAAATTCAAATTTAAAATCATACATACATATGTTAATGTATTCTATTGTAGATTATATTATTTAATATAGGTATAATCATATATTCTTTATATTATCATATATCATGTGACTTTTAAGTTATTGGGTATCTTTTGATATCAGTGCCACAAAGGAAAACTATGTTTTACAAATCATAATTTCTTCCTGTGTATGTTTTAATTGTTTCCAATTAGCCATGGCAAATTGTTGGTTGAGGTTATACGAGTATAGAATAGAATATAGAGACGAATATAAGTAATATATCAAGGAGGCACATCGTATGCTTTGTATCGACTTAATATCGATATAATATACGATATTTCAATCCAAAAAGATAGAACAGCATATATTTAGTTACATACAAGATTCCTTCCTGGACATAACTGCAAGTGCCTCATTGCCTTATACTTCATGTAGCATAGACTATAAGAAGTCTCAGGCAATAGCCATTCCACCCTCAGCATTTACTCTTACTGCGTATTGACGTCATCATGGGGAATTTACTGTACGAAGTCAGCTTCTTGGGGTTTGCCTTAGTTCTGAATCAGTTGAGGAATACCAAATGCACTCATTGTATATACATATGTGGATACCATAGTGTGGGGAAACAGAGACATAACTTAGTCTGTAGAGCAATTATGGCCACTCGAGAACTCTGGCTACAGGTCAACTCTGGCAGGCTCAATTAAATGGCTCGCCAAGGGCCTCAGCCACTTCTACAGACCGAAGACCGACCGCCCTTGGCTCAAGTGCCTTGGGGTCTCTCGCTAATGCATGGATCGAAGGGGGGCTTAGCACTTAATTTACAAAAAAGGAACAACTTTTGCATCGACTGTCTGTGCAACCCTTGTCTGATGTACTTAGGAATGTCTGCCTATATCTACAGAGACGTTTAATCAAGTTGGGCATAGCAAAAGTGCTCTATTTATGCAGTTATCTATAAGTGGAATTCCCCCAGAATGTGCTGCATTCGCACGTACCAGTATTGGTGTTGTTGTTGTTGTTGTTTGTTAGCTATATATATAGTGTGTACATATGTATGTATATGTATCTTATCGGTTTATCTGGCATTCGCAATGGCACACAGGCAACCAGTTGTTGATGCTGTTCGTACAAGTATATATAAAGATAGTTCTATTGAACTTAATGTAATTAATATGCGTACACAAGCTAGTTGTGTTGGGGAGAAGGGAAGTGGGAGGAGGAGTGAGGAAAGAAAAGTATCTCAGCCTTAGAATGTTGCGCATTTCCATTTGTTTTCTGCGGTCTATCAATAAACACGAGTATACGAAGCCCCAGAAACGTCAACATGTCTGTGGATTGAGAACCCGATGGAAAACCCACCCGGAAGTTGCATCTTAGTTCGAGTGTTTTGTTTGTTGTCAGCCGTAACGAAAGATACAGATACAGACAATAGCCAACGAAGTTCGACCATCCATTAGCTAAACTATGTGTGGGCGGGCGTGCGCCTTTGTCGACATCCCTAAGTGTTGTCGATTAATAACTCCCTTTATACATATTGTCACACACTTTTAGTGTGCTCCGATAAGTGCTTGTCTGTCTTCTTATGTGGGTTACTATCTCTATCCTAAAGTAGTCTACGCACTGGCGCTAACTTTGTGTAGTAATTTAGACTCAAAAGTCGTTATCAAGCACTTAAAGCTTATATTCATAGGTTTATTACTGAGATACCAGACAGGTTTTCTTTGTAAACATTTAAGTTTTTTTGTTTCTTATCTAAGTAGTAAATGGTTATTGATTTCCAACAATTGTAAATTACCAAATAGTTACTTTGCTATTAAACTATTTAGTAAATAAGCTGTCAGACACTTTATAGTGAGATATTTCGAACATTTTCTGAATTGAATGCTTAGCAAATAAGTTCCCCAACCAAAGACGCGTAGTTACTTAAGTACATAAGCTAATTAAACTAATCGTCTCATACGAAATACCTCCACTAGGTTAGCAGCAAGTATAATTCCGAAATGAGGGGATTTTTGTGATTGCAGCGCAAATGTGATACAAAGTCCAATACTAAAGAGTGTCGAAAAACAAAAACAAGAAGACAAATTCAAAGTAAAATAAACATGTTTTCAACAGATCATTTTAATCACTTTAAATTGGAGAATTTGATAATAAATAATTTGTTTTGCTTTCCGTCTGATAACATTCGAATTGCAATGAAAATAGAACCTAAGTAAGCTTAGTTTGTTTTTGAAAACGTTCCATATGCGTATAATATAAGAGTAATTTTGATTTTTGCTGTGGTAAAGTTTTTCCAGATTCTTTTGTTTCTTTTGGTGTATTTCATATTCTTTACAGATTCAAAATAAGTGTCTATAGATCTTTATAAACTAAACTAATCCACAATAAGAACATATTGTAAATGAGTCTGTAGTTCAGTGTGAGGTCACCTTAAGCAGCTGTAAATATATACAGCACACATATATATTTCAGATATCATACTATATATTTTGATTGTGCCGACAAAGGCATAAATTATTATACTGGGTCAGCGACAAGGGCCATTTAGCAGGCCTTTGATAAAATATAATACAGGAACCATTGACAACTTTGCCTTTGTTTATCATATTGTATATAGCAAAGACCATCCACGCTATTCATTATAGGTTAATAAACTTGTTGCCGTCATGATCATAAATCAACACTTCTCTATGTCATTCGCATAGATCTAGCATAGCTAAAGCGTTTCAAGTTCTCTCTTTCTTTCTGTTTAAGCTGCTTAGATATATACGAGTATACATATAATTTTGTATATACGAGGGTCGTTTGATAAGTCCGTGACTTTTTGAATAAAATATATTTTTTTCGTCAAAGAAGCGTTTTATTTCTCAACATAATCTCCTTTTAGCTCTATACATTTAGTCCAGCGTTTTTCCAATTTTTTTATTCCTTCCAAATAATAGGTTTTCTCAAGGCCCTCAAAATAGTCGTTTGTTTCTGTGATGACCTCTTCATTTGACCCGAATCTCTTACCGCCGAGCCATTTCTTCATGTTTGGAAACAAAAAATAGTCACAGGGGGCTAAATCTGGAGAATATGCTGGATGGGGTAGCAGTTCGTAGCCCAATTTATGAAATTTTGCCATGCTGACTACACACGTGTGCACCCGTGCATTGTCCTGATGGAACAGCACTTTTTTTCGCCAAATGCGGTCGTTTCTGCTTCAAATCAATATCGAATCTGTCCAAAAGCTCTGAATAATATTCGCCGGTGATCGTTTTACCCTTTTCAAGGTAATCGATGTGAATGATACCTTGTGCATCCCAAAAAACTGTGGCCATGACCTTGTTGGCCGACAGACCCACCTTGGCCTTCTTTGGTGCACGTTCACCCGGAGAAACCCACTGTCTTGATTGTTCTTTGGTCTCTGGTGTGGTGTGGTGGATCCATGTTTCGTCTACGGTAACGAAACGGCGCAAAAATTCGTTTGGATTGCGGTTGAACATCGCCAAACACTCCTTTGAAATGGTCACACGGTTGCGCTTATGGTCGTGTGTGAGCAATCGCGGCACCCATCGCGCGGAAAGCTTTTTCATGTCCAAATATTCATGTAAAATGTGATGTACCCGTTCAGTTGAGATGCCTACAGCCTCAGCTACCTCACGCACTTTCATTCTCCGATCATCCAATATCATTCCATGGATTTTGTCGACGATTTCTGGCATGACGACCTCTTTTGGGCGACCTGAACGTTCGGCATCACTTGTACTGGTACGACCACAACGGAACTCAGTAAACCATTTCTTAACCATTGAAATTGATGGTGCAGAGTCCCCATAATATTTATCAAGTCTTTCCTTGGTTTCGGTGATGGATTTTTTACGCAAAAAATAATGCTTAATTAGCACACGAAATTCACTTTTTTCCATTTTCGTTAAAATTCACGAGATCGTCTGCTTTCAATGCCTATAAAACGCAAACCAAAAAACGCAGCTTTCTCAAAATTTTACAGTCAGCTGTTAATCGATAACTGCTGACAGGAGCAGTGTTGTATTTAGAGCAGGTGCGCGGCAAATACAAAAAGTCACGGACTTATCAAACGACCCTCGTACTAACTACCTTGTACCTTATTGTATCATCGATGTTTCGACAAGAGATCAATAAATATAAGCAATGTTTTGAATCGGTGTTTAAGATTTGAATATTTCTATTGTAATCTGATAAACCTTTGATAAACTTTATACTATTATATTATATTATATATTACTTACATGATTTAGACGTGCGGCAATTTTGGCATGCTCCTCTTGATACGCCTTTCGCGCCTTCCGCTTGTCCTGTGATAGATGGGCCAACTTCTCGCAAATAACCTCCAATTGTTCGGCATTTAGCTTTAACTGTTTAGCTTGTTGATCCACTTCGTCCATATATGATCGCCATGACTTTGTAATAAGGCTGCCTGGAGAATTCGAAAAAAAATAGAAAAAGGTTTTAATATTGAGTTATGTTGAAGTTGTCATTATTGATTGAATCTTAATTACTATAACGGGCTCAGATTTGCATAATGTAAGTCAATTTGTAGTTTAAGTACTTTTGCTATTAAAATTAATACACTTTAATTGCAGGTTTAATTATACATTTTAATTAATAGTTTCCTTGCTTGCGCTTCGGTAAGCTTTTAATCATTTGTAATTAGCTATAATTAATTAATGCTTGATTATAGCTTCTGTTGTTGGCGCTTCATTTATTTCAATATAATCGTAAACTGTATTTAAAAAGGGTAAATGTTTTTGAACTGTTAATTGAGATCTGTCCAGATCTAGATGTCTCTCTTTTGTAGCCAGTCAATAAATGTGAATTTTGATGAATTTATTATATTGAGTAAATTCAAAACTTCACCAACTGTTTCTAGAAATTACAGCAATGTTTTTCTTGGGTTCTTCTCTAACCAAACTGTTGCATTCATGTATGTGATGCAGATAAATGTTCGTTTCTGTAGAGTCTTATGAGCAAATTTTGTTTGACTTTCATTAGCAACAAGCGCATATTAACATAGAGATTACTGCTCTCAGATTCCTAAGTTGACAGTAATTTTCTTGGCATTGCGCATACGACATGTTGTGATAATTCCTTGAGACGCATCTGCTGCTTATGCAGCTAATGCGGATACACTGCAAACTGTCAAATTCACGCCAAATCATAGCCCCAAGCAACATCGACAACAATCAACAACAACAGCAACATCAGCAACTACAGTTGGCTGTGTCAGTGCACTTTGGGCTCAGACATCGGACATCGGACATCGGACATGAGTTGACTGACCAGACAGCGTCACAAATGGTGGACAAATGTTTATCCCCTGGCCTGTGGCCAGGCGAAGAAAGTGAAAGCTTTTTGGCACATCATCTATAAGTTTTTACTGAGCCCTATAAAGCATAGGTATTCCTATTCCGTAAGTTCTACGCCTTTCACATGCAATTCAAATGGTTTGGCAATTGGAATTCTGAGATGTTTATAAAATATTCGAGTTTTGCAAGTTTTTGTCGATTTTTTTGTCGGGTTAAAAGGCTTGTAACTTAGCACTTTGTTTATAAATCGGAAAGAGAACGTGGCATATGGTTCTGCAGTCTTTTTACACAGCGAAAGTTAATCGTTCTTTTATCTTCTTATCACAATGTTATCAAAAGTCTGAGCTGCATTTAAAATTGCGTTTCACAGCACAAACTTCAGATGTTGTATGAATGTATGTAAGTACCTACGTTTAGCTATATATGTACTGGTGAAACGGCCTTATCTACACATAGCGGAATACCTTGAATTGTTTTTCTCTGCTTGAGACCGTTGCAACCCTCCTATTAGTATAGCGGGGCAATCGGAACTAGAGAGTTATCTTATCATATATGTACGTCTGCTGTATGTATATTGTATGTATATCAGTAGTACATAATATCAGGCTATCTTAGATCATTAGACTTGAGAGACTTTCTTATTGCGATAACGATATTATAAATACTATTATAAATATCAATACTGCAATACTCTAGTTTAGTCAAGGATGATGCATTGATATTTCTAACGAATATATCAGCATATTTTCTTAGTTCTTGTGATTTATCAGACGAAATTATCAATAAATGATTAAGAAATATCAATGATATTTATAACAACATGATAAATATCCATTAATGCACATATATGTACATTTATATTTTCAATGCTTTATCGGCATATTTGTTCTGCTTATAGATTCTTACTAAACGTTTCTGCTGTACAATATCTCACGATATTTTTATTACTTATCTGGCTGATATTTGTTTGGGCTTGATAAATATCAACAAACACACTTCAACTATGATATTTACAACGATATATTGGCATATTTTCTTATTTCACGTGACTTACTTGCTTTTTAGTTGTTGAAATTCACGATAATATCAATTAATATTTAAATAATATGAGTGATATTTATAAGCTCATGATAAATATCGGCATATTTTCTTGTTTCAAGTGCTTTACTTTCAATACATATTCTACATATTCAAACAATATTGCAGATATTTACACCAATATGATAAATATCGATATATATATCAAATGCCAAGCACAGCTTACCTTGCATTTCATCAGCCCTATCAATTTTAAGTCCCTGCTGCGCGACAGCAGCCAAACTGATGGCATACTCCTTATCACATTTGGCCTTCAGTTGAATGGATCGCTTCATCGTTTCCATCAGACGCAGTTCCGCATCTTGGCGCACTATGAGCGCCTCGTGTGCGGCTCGGCTCTGCAGGGCCGATGAGAAGCCCATTGCGTGGCGGTTTTCAAAATGAATTTTTGCACACTTCAATATTAATGCGGTTGTGGTGAAGTTGTTTTTATTTTCTCTTTCTTTCTTCTTTAACTCCGTTACTCTGTTGGTATTTTTAGTATTTATTTCAATGAGTCACTAACTTGCATATACACGCCGTGCTAAAAACAAAAATACATGGAAAAACTTCACTTGAGCGAATTGCGCAACGCTTCACACACACAAAAACACAGAGAGAGAGAGGGAGACAGAGTAGACATATGGCAAACACTTGTTGAATGCCAATATTTATGGCCATAAGCATGTGCTGGTATTTTCGTATTTTTGTATTTTGGTATTTCCTTTGCACTTTTTTTTTATTGACACTTTTTTTTTTTTGAAATCGCATTGGATTATTTTGGGACGATGGCGCCCGCCGGAATCAATTATTTTTGTCACACAACCGGGTCGAAATACACTTTCACATGCAGTTGCAATTGTTGTTGCTGTATTGTTGTTGTTGCCTGCTGTTGTTGCCCGCTAATCGGCTAGTTAAAATGCACTTAAAGTTTTGTTTATCTCAATTTGTGTTGCACTGTTTGGTGTTGTTGTTATTGTTATTACTGCGCAGTTGTCTCGTTTTGTTTGAGAGGGGGGGAGGGAGTAGCGGGCGAAGCTGCTGCAACAGTTTGTTTGCTTCACTTGAACTTTTCACGAGATTGTGCGACGCAGTTCAGTTGTTGTTGTTGTTGCTCTTTTCTACGTAAACTTGTTTTTCCCGCAAACAAAAATAAACATTGGCCAGGCTAGGCTAGGCAGGCAGTCAATAAGGAAACGAGGTTGTGTGCAGCGCAAGTACGTGTATCTTACGGATACACAGATACCACTTGTATGTCAGCAAGCAACAAAGCAACAGCAACAACAACACCAACTTGCTTGATGTATTGTTTGGCTGTGCGTGTTGTTGCGCGGCTCGTCTGGATCGCAGAGTAACCAAGTCAACTAAAACATAAACGGGTTAGACAGCCGCAGCCGCAGGCACCACAACAACAACAACAGCAACTGTGATGGGAAGCATCTGCAACAGCAACAACTGCAACTGCAACTTGGCGCTGCAAGAACCAGAACCAGCAGAATAACAAAAGTGCCGTTGTTGAGTTCTGCAGTGCACAAATCTTAAATAGATCCATGCACTTGCAAATTGCTCTCAATAAGCTCAGAGAACTATCTTGTTGTTGTTGTTGTCATTTTCACTTTGTTATTGTTGTATTATTTCTCATTCTGGGTGCGGTTTTCTCGCAATTATTATTAATCGAGCGAGCTGCGAGCACAGATATTATCAAACTGTTGATAGCACAGCACAAGTATAGACATTGGGGCAGGGGGAGAGGGGGCCAGGGGTGTTGCTGCGTACCGTAAGATGCTTGGCCCCTCACATGGCCAGCTGCGCAGGCAGCGAAATTCACTCGCGCGTTCCGCAACAACACAAAAAAACCCAAACGAAATCAAAACAAATCTGAACCGCAACGCAACCGAACCGAACCGTTTGCCTCGATTGTTCAGCACGAACTGAGCACACACAATGCTCAAAGTCGTTCTGTTGACTCTCTTACGTACAACGCGAAATAGAACTGAGAGAGAGAGAGTTAAAGAGCGAGAGAGAGACCGCTTTCAAACCGGTTGAACGTTACCCAGCGAACAAATTGCGCACGTTTTGAGTTTCAATGATGACCGAACATCAAGCACGAGCTTGCTTGACTGTAATAGACCCTTTTTTCTCAATCAAATTGTAATTTTGAAAACTGTTTTCTTTTATTTGATGTCATCAAAAGTTAACATTCATTTAATATTTATTATTCGAGTACTAGAAATTATTTTGTTCATATTATTTTTTTATTTATTTTCACAAAACGTTTGCGATACGTTCCGATATATCGGAACGAAGGTTAGAGTACCCGTATAAGCCCCAGAATAGGGGAAAAATAACCAGAAAAGAATGAAAATCTTTATTTTCAACGACAGTACATATACAATCTTTATATTTTGTAAATTTTTGAAAGTTTATTGCACACATATTGAACTTGATATGTGGTCATTATAATTGAGATATATTAAAAAAATATCAAAACGTAAAGTACTATTCTCAATTTTAAGCAAAAAATACTTCGATTTAATATCTAAAGTACCAGAAACTTGGGCAACCATCCAAAATATTCTTTAATTATTTGAAATCCCTTATATATTAATCTTCATTGCGCAAAGGACACCAGACAAATCCCTAGCGATTGTTTATCAATTTTAATAGTGGCTGGAGAACATCGACTGCGTCGTCAGACTGGCTGCCCGTTGTCCATTTAACTAGCTGAAACCTCTCACCTACCCTGCCAGCCTTTATTGTTCTACCCGGCGATTGTTTGTTTACTTTATTTGGGATTTTATGAGGATGTTTGCCGTTGCTTTTGTGTGTGCATCCAGACAAAATTTGACTGAAGTCTATAAAATATTTACCTTCTTGGCGACACCTTAATGAAGACTTCTTTGCGGCTATCTGTGATCTAAGGTATTCTCTGTGTCCCACAGACTCTATTCTCAAGAATATAGATTTCCCTTTCTTGTTCAAGATGCGAATGAGCTCAGAACTTAGAATTGCTCTCAGGATAGTTTAATTCGGGACAAAGAAGAGCAACAATCTTATGGTGAACATGCATATATATATATATACACAGTTATGTACAGATATCTCCACTCATTGTAGCATCTGTGAACCTAGGGAAAAGTTCACATTCAATTTAAACTAATAAATAAATTACGCATGCAATGAAATATTATGTGTACATTTATGAGAGTTCAGAATCGTGTGAACCCGTTTCCCGTTAACTACAAACTGGAGCATACGATGGCGAAATTGTGCCTGATAAGGGGAAAACAAATTGTCATTAAGGTAGTTTAGGTGCATGCGAATGTATGAGATTATTGAGATCTAGTTTGCCTATATGGTATATCTCTCTACTTTCTTAAGGATTCGACATGTTCACATCGTAAACAATATATTCGAATGGTTACCGGATATGGAGGTGATTAGGTTAATATACGTGCATAACACAAATTAAGCCCGACCTGCATGCAAGACGACAAGCAAGAATTCTTTACATAACACATAGATACGCATTGAAATCTATGGCACCTGTTGCGCGGTGCAACAAAAGAAACTCCCTTAGTTCCTTTCTAATTAAAATTCTACTCAGGCGAGGCATATGCAGCAGGTCTGCAACGCGTCAACAAATTACCACGTCAATTTTATGTTGTGTGGAAGAATTTCATTTTGATGTCAATGCAACAGAACATTGACCATCGCTTCTTTAATTATTATGAAATTCTAGTAATAAAGTAATACGGAAAAATACATATGTACATATACACAGCTTTATATCAATTGCATGCATTCTTTAAATTTTATATTAAGAACATATTCCGTTTATACTAACGATAGACTCATACTAGATAGATCTGTACTGAAAAGGAATTCTTTAAGTTATATGACAAAGTAAAGGCACCTACATACATATGCATGTATGTTGTAAGTCTTGATACTGAGCTATCATACAATAATAGCTGAGCTATTATACAATAATAAGATATTTTCTCTACGGAAGTTCTATAACCATTTCTGAGGTATAGACAAGAGCAATGTACTATAAAGCAAATTCCGCGAAATCTACAGAAGCATAATCTATTAACTTTGGTTTTGCCAATTGGTGAACAAATTTGTATGACCAATTAATGTTAATGAATCTTAATTAAAAGTATTTGGTTCAGTTTGCAAAGGGTGCATTATCACTGGGGAAGAAGAAAAGACAATATTTTACTACAGCACCATTATCCTTATTTGACACAAATAATATTGGATTCCGCTAAATAAAAAAATATTTACAGACATATTTCATATATTCTTTATTTAAACTATGTTTGCATATCTATCGACGGACTTATCTCACTACCCACTTGATCACTTGGGATCGTTGGGCAGCTTAAAGCCCACAAGATCCGCTGTTTCCTTCACGGATCGTTCGCCGCGTCCGTGGAACTCCTTGTATAAATCGAGGTATTGTCGCTGACTGGTCAGATATGTTAAATAAGTCTGTCCTAAGAATAAAGCCTCATCGCGGGCCTTGCACAACTGCTGATCGGTTGTTTCGAACCTCTTGTACTGCGCAAGAATATAGCGAGCGGCTAGAGAGTTCTTGATGTTGCCGGGATTGCTTGATGCCTGCCGCAGCTCATGCAGCAAGGAACGAAGTACCTTAGCGCCAGCCATTCTGTGTACGAAAATATTAGTTGTAGTATAGATGAATATAAACAGTTTTTAAATTATTTACGATTATGTGATTGCCAAGCACAAGTTTAGAACTGCTGATTGAATTGATGTTGCCAATGTTGCTTGGAACAGCTGATTGAACTGGCGTTGCCAACGTTGCTTAAAACGTAAGCATTTCCAATAACAAAAAGAAAATACATTAATAGAATTTATATTTATACAACAAGAGCGTTTCCTTACATGTTTTATTTAATATCCAAGATATAATCACGAATTGAAAATAAAAAAACCCTGCTCCGATATATATTCGATTTTCTGGTTCACAGTGCTGCCAGACCAGCAGAAAACATTTGG
Organism: Zaprionus davidi; assembly: GCA_018903715.1. NCBI lineage: Eukaryota > Metazoa > Arthropoda > Insecta > Diptera > Drosophilidae > Zaprionus > Zaprionus davidi. The sequence goes on from JAEIGL010000003.1 coordinate 9,871,192, forward strand.
ACTTCAGCTTATTTACAAGTTATCAAACCAAAGCCACAAGTGCATAAGATTTGCTTTGTTGATAACAAGCCATAAAGTAGATACATTATGAACAAAGCCAGTAATCGTACGTAGAGCAGTAAATAAATTAAAATTCTAGAATTAACATATTTTTTGCACAGTCATGCGTCTGGCCCTGTTGCAGCTGAAAGGCTCAAGCGACAAAGCAGCCAATGTTGCTAATGCACTGAGCAAAATTGAGAGTGCAGTCAAAGAGCATAAGCCACGCCTCATTACGCTGCCCGAGTGCTTTAACTGTCCATATGGCACGAAGTACTTTCGGGAATATGCAGAGAGCATTCCCGATGGCTATACGAGCCAGCAGCTCTCGAAAGCAGCCGCAGATCATCAGGTTTACATAGTCGGAGGAACAATACCCGAGTTGGGCGAGAACGATCGCATATTCAACACTTGCACCGTCTGGGGTCCCAACGGGGATCTGTTGGCCAAGCATCGTAAAATGCATCTCTTCGATATCGATGTAAAGGGCGGCATGCGGTTCAAGGAATCAGAGACATTGTCGGCTGGCAACGATTTTACTACAATTGTCGTCGATGGTCATAAGATTGGAATTGGCATTTGTTATGATATTCGGTTTGAGGAGATGGCACGACTCTACCGCAACGAAGGCTGTGAAATGATCATATACCCAGCAGCCTTCAATCTGACTACTGGCCCCCTGCACTGGGAGCTGCTGCAGCGTGCCCGTGCCAACGACAATCAGCTCTATGTAGTGACTACATCTCCAGCAAGAGATCCCAGTGCAGATTACATTGCATATGGACATTCAATGATTGTTGATCCCTGGGCCAAAGTACTAAAGAGCGCCGGCGATGGCGAGGAAACTCTCACGGCTGACATTGACTTCTCGCTGGTCGATCAAGTCCGTCAGCAAATCCCCGTCTTCAGCCAGCGTCGCCTTGACCTTTACAGCACCGATAAGAAGAAGTCTGTGTGATTTCATGGGACTTGTCAATATTAAAATAATTGCATTTTGTATGTATATAAAAGGTTAAGACGTTTCTATTGCTTCTCCGATGGCAGACTGGTTGTTGCTCTCTCCAAATTTGCAGCTACGGGCGGACGCTGCACCTGCCCGAACAAGGCACGTATTGCTTCATCTGTCGCCATCAGTGGCTGACTAACGAACTCCAAAGCCTGGAAGAAGCCACAAATATATAACATAAACTATATATGTCTTGGCGTACCTCTTACCTGCACTGCATACTTCTCCGCCTCACAAAGTGGACTGGTTGTCGCGCTGGACAACTTCAGCGTGGACTCGGGAATGCCTACGCCAGAGTGTAGGACCATGCGCTGCAATATATTCAAGTTCTCTGCACTCAGGCTGATCACATCCGTTGCGGGGAGATTGAGGTATCGAATTTTGGCCAAGAACTTCAGTTGCTTCAGCATGTCCAATTGAATTTCGCGTATCTGATGTGTTGCATGCAACAATTGCTTAGTTGATTCATTAAGCATTTGATTCTTATGCGTGAGATCGGCTTTCCAGCGTGCCAGCTCCTCGATCATGACACTACTGGCCAAGAATTTCGATCGCCAAACCTCACATTGGCTGGCCAAAAATTCGATTTGCTCCGTGTGTGTTGTCAGATTGTTGGCGGTATCGAGCAAGGCGCGTGCCAATTGCAGCTTATCCTCGGTCAGCAAGTTGACACGCGTCTGCAAATCCTCACCCACTGAAGCTACCAGCAAGCTCTTTAGTTCCCCATTCACCTGTGTCTGAAACTTGTATTGCGCCTGAAAATGATCACGTTCTTCGCGCATTTTTGTCAGCTCCTGCTGCAGTCGTTGCAGTTCATCGTTGTGGGAGTCGGCGTCCACTACTGATTTTTCATCCACAACACCGTAATCCAGCTCCTGGGTACGCAACGTAGACACTTGGTCTGCCAGCACGCCAATGTCTAGATTGTTTTTGCTGACCCGAACTTTACTCATTGCCGTCTGTTGTGTTGGAGTCATGGGATTAACAGCACCGGGGTATGGCTCATAAGGCACGAATTTAGGTGGTTTAGTTTTCTTATGTTCTGGCAATGGTTCCCCAGTATTAATCAGTCGGGGCTTGAGCTGTACCAGCTCACCCTGGGGCAAAACAGGTGCCAAACTGCGACTGACCACGTCTGGACGGCGGTAGAGGGTGTGAAGGCCGGGCAAAGGTAACGAGCTCGTATAGCCTGTAGATGTTTTACGCCCTATGACCGCTTCCTGCACAGCCGTGCTGTCTTTGCGAGACAACTGCGGCCGTTTGACCTTAAAATCTTGGGAACACGGTTGATCATTGTTGACTGTTGGCACTGTTGGTTGTAGTTGTTCTTCTGTTTTTGATGTTGGTGAAATTTCCGTTTGTTCCATGCCGTCACCGCTGGTGCGGCACGCGTGCGTCCGTTCCGCATCGAGTGCTAAGGCATCTGCGTCCATGATTTCAAAGTTTTGACAGTAACAACCAAATACTTTTTGTTTTTGAGACGTATTTTCTCTTCCACTCGAAATTGCCAGCAAAACAAAAATATAATAAATATAAAGGGGCTGCCAACTTGTTGGTTAATTCTAATGAGTTGCCATATTATGTGAATTTAGTGTTTCTTTCCAATTGTCGGCAAAAGTTAATTCAAAATATAAATAACCTTGAAACAAATTAAAACAAACAAATAAGAAATTCGACACAGTAAATTTAATTGACAAAAAATAAATTAATAATAATATCAGGTGGACTTTAAATTGTCTTGCATTGTTGCCCATTCGTTTTGATTATAGCGTTGCCAGTTGTTGCGACACATGCAAGACGTAGGAATAGAAGAAAAAATCTATAAATATTGATTCATCAATGAGAATAACAACAAATAGCACACAATCTGTTTGCAAATTACGTCGGTTTTCGCATTGAATTGCAATTTAACGCAGAACAGCGAGGAAGAGGACATTAGTTCGCATGATTGGTCGGCAATAATGTTAGCATGTCGACAAAAGAACGTGAATTGCTGCGAAACGTAAATGAGAAAATCGAATTGATTGAGCCCAGTACGGGAAAACTGTTCTTCGAACACAAAACTGAGCTTGTATTTGTAAAGCCACGCTTGATGCCACTAAAGTCTCAGGCCCTGGAGAGTCTCGAGGAAATGCATCGAGAGACAGCTCGTTTGCTGCAACAGAAACGCACAAAGCACAACAACAACAACAACAACAACAGCAACAACAAAATTAATAACAAAGCCGCTGAGGCATAGAGGAGGCGTCTGGAATATGGCTTACTTGCTGACCTTTGGCATATTTGCCGCTATCTTTCTGGCCAGCGTGCTGCTCTATCGCTATGGCAACATTCCACGTCAGCACATCCTGGTCACGCTCTCTGTACTGACGGCCTGGTGTTTCTCTTTTCTAATTGTATTCACCATTCCACTGGATGTGACTTCGGTAAGTGAACTGAATATATATTCAATAATATGGTATTATATAGCATATTAACAATTCCTTTGTAGACACTGTATCGCCAATGTCTGGCGGAGCACAGCGGCCCGGTGGCACCACCAGCATCGACAACACTTACAACTTTGGGCAGCAACATAAGTACACACCCGGCAACAAGAACAAATAGTGTGACGGATCTGCAGTTACCGCCAGAGGAGTGCCAAGAGCCATGGGGCATGGTACCGGCATCTGTGTTCCCGAACTTGTGGCGCATCATCTACTGGAGCTCACAGTTCCTCACCTGGCTGATAATGCCCCTAATGCAGTCATACCTCAAGGCAGGTGACTTCACCATCAAGGGCAAACTGAAGTCGGCCATGATCGAGAATGCCATCTACTATGGATCCTATCTCTTTATCTGCGGCGTCTTGCTGATCTACATTGCAGTTAAAGGAGTCTCGCTGGATTGGCAGAAGCTGAAAGCGATTGCATCATCCGCCTCGAACACTTGGGGTCTCTTTCTACTAGTGTTGCTGCTGGGCTATGCCCTGGTGGAGGTGCCACGTTCGTTGTGGAACAACGCCAAGCCGGGATTTGCTTTGCAATATGCTTACTTTAAGGCCGCAAAACTTAGCACGGAAAAGGCTGAGGCAGAGGAGCACGTGGACGATGTGCTCGAGTCGCTGCAGTGCATCAGTCGTGCTGTGCCCAATAACCATGAGCTGCGTCCGTGCGTTGAGACAATAATACGCAAAGTTCCCATCGAACTGCAGGAACGAGCTAGTCGCAATTTCTCACGCACTGGAGGTAACGGCATGGGCGGCACCACCTCAACAATTGTGCCGCAAGAAAAGGCTCTGGTGCGTATACATAAGCAGGTGATTAAATCCCTGCAGACACTGCAACGCACTGAGGCACTGTGGAGTGTGCAGGTGAACACGGTGCTGCATCTGGAGGATGTGGCACGCAATATACATTCAGCGGAGCGAAGATTCAAAACAGAATTCCCGCGTCAACGATCGCAGCTGGAGAGGCTCTGCTATAGCCCAACATTGCAATGGTATTGGGAGTGCCTACTCAAGGCGCCATTCCTTAAGGCAATGTGTGTCCTCACCGCCTTCATGTCTGCCATGGTCGTGTGGAGCGAACTCACGTTCTTTAGTCGCCATCCAGTGCTCTCGATATTCGCCAATGTGATCAATGTGGCCAAAGGAAGCTATGACTTTTTCACCATCGAAGTCTTCTCCATGGTGGTGCTGTGCTATTTCTTCTATTGCACCTACTCGACAATACTGCGGATTCGACTCTTGAACCTCTACTACCTGGCGCCGCATCACCAGACCAACGAGCACAGCTTGATCTTCAGTGGCATGCTGCTCTGTCGTCTAACGCCGCCGATGTGTCTCAACTTTCTTGGTCTCATACACATGGACTCGCACATCATACAAAAGGTGAGTGATCATTACTGATCCTTAAAGTTATCTTCAACTAACGTTTTCATCTTTTAGCGCATCATGGAAACGTACTACACGCAAATAATGGGCCACATGGATGTGATTGGCATCATCTCGAATGGCTTCAACATCTACTTCCCCATGTGCATGCTTGCCTTCTGTCTGGCCACGTGGTTCAGTCTGGGCAGCCGTGCTCTGAACGCTTTGGGCTTTCAACAGTTTCTACAGCACGAGACCATAGCGACGGAACTGGTGCAGGAGGGAAAGGATCTAATCGCACGTGAAAAGCGACGACGCCAGCGTGCCGAGGAGGCTATGGCAAGACGGCGTGACTTCATGCGCCCCGATACGCTGCCCAGCCACGACTACATGGGCAAGTATCGCAGTGGAGCCACAGGAGCTCTAAGCAACGACTCACATCGCACACCCGCCGACGGTCTGTTGCGTGATGGTGATGCGAGTATTGACTACGCTGCGGTGGCCTCCTCTGCTGCGGCCCTGGGAGTGCCTCGCTCCCTGTCGGAGGAGATCAACGAACGCTTTGGCGTGAGCACGCACATGCAAGTCGGATTCCGAGGGCAGAGTGAGCTGGAGAACGAGCTGGCGGAGACGAATGCAAGACGCATCATTAGTCCACCGCCGCGTGGACTCTTCGATGATGTTTAGGCCGATTGTCCGCCTCTTTCCCCTTCCACACACACACAAACACATTGCAATTGTACTTGTATTAATCGTATTGTATCTCGAAAGGTTTAGTTAATTTTAATTTACGTTTAAGTTTCTGCTGCTGTTCCTGTCACAAATAAAACAAACAAAAAAAAGAGGCAAGCAAAATATCCTCCTACTGCGGCCTGTGGTCGCTGGAGGCCGCAGAATCCACGTATATGTTCACCAGCATCATGTGCGAGTCTGTTAGGTAGACAGGAGACAGGACTTCATTCTGTTGCTCCTCCAGCTCATCGTCTTCACTGCTTAGCACTACGACGTCGCACGAGCAGCGCAATATCGAAACTGGATGTGGATGAATGCGTTTCTGGCCGCGCACATTTCCGCAGCGCGAGGAGCGCGGCGTATCTGGAAAATGTGACTGTGACGACGACGACAACGACATGACAGAGAGATGTCAAAATACCGGGGCAACAGTTACCAGAGTTGTCAGCTAGTGCAAAATGTACAGCACAAGTGCCTGCATGATGGGGCTTTATTAATGAGCTCAAACCAAGTTCAATCTCGGCTCGCCAATGTAATGTTTTAACAAATGTAAAACCCTGTATCGGTCGAGGTCGTTTGCTTCCACTGAAACAAGTGTAAGAGTATTGTAACAATAGGCTTGTTGCGCTTGCGAGTATGTCAAAGCGTGTCAGTGTGTACGTTTCCGTTTCCCATTGATTTATTTACTCATCGCCGCCTCCCTCTTCATCCTCATCGAATTCACCCTCCTCGTCGGCCGTGGCCTCCTGGTATTGCTGATACTCCGACACCAGATCGTTCATGTTGCTCTCGGCCTCGGTGAACTCCATCTCGTCCATGCCCTCGCCCGTGTACCAATGCAAGAATGCCTTGCGACGGAACATCGCAGTAAACTGCTCAGAGACGCGCTTGAACAACTCCTGAATGGCCGTCGAGTTTCCAATGAATGTCGCCGACATCTTCAGACCACGAGGCGGAATATCGCACACGGCCGTCTTGCAATTATTGGGAATCCACTCGACAAAGAAACTACTATTCTTGTTCTGTATATTAAGCATCTGTTCGTCCACCTCCTTCATGGACATGCGACCGCGGAAGATGGCAGCAACCGTTAGATATCGACCATGTCGGGGATCGCAGGCGGCCATCATGTTCTTGGCATCGAACATCTGTTGCGTCAGCTCTGGTACGGTCAGGGCACGATATTGCTGGGAACCTCTAGAGGTGAGTGGTGCAAATCCAGGCATAAAGAAATGCAGACGCGGGAAGGGCACCATATTCACGGCAAGCTTGCGAAGATCCGCATTCAGCTGGCCAGGGAAACGCAGGCAGGTGGTCACACCGGACATTGTGGCCGATACCAAATGGTTCAGATCACCATATGTGGGTGTAGTCAATTTCAGGGTACGAAAGCAGATGTCATACAGCGCCTCATTGTCGATGCAGTACGTCTCGTCGGTGTTCTCCACCAGCTGATGCACGCTCAGCGTTGCATTGTAGGGTTCGACCACAGTATCAGAGACCTTGGGTGAGGGCACCACAGAGAAGGTGTTCATGATACGATCGGGGTACTCCTCTCTAATCTTTGAGATCAACAGGGTGCCCATGCCGGAGCCGGTACCGCCACCCAGTGAGTGGGTTAGCTGAAAGCCCTGTCAAAGCAAAACAATTATCCAATGATCCTCCCAACCCATCGCACACACACACACCTGTAGGCAATCACAGCCCTCCGACTCCTTGCGCACCACATCGAGCACAGAGTCAACCAGTTCAGCACCTTCGGTATAATGTCCCTTGGCCCAGTTATTGCCAGCTCCCGACTGGCCAAAGACAAAGTTATCGGGGCGGAATATCTGTCCAAATGCACCCGAACGCACTGAATCCATAGTGCCTGGCTCCAGGTCCACTAGGATGGCACGCGGCACATACTTGGCACCAGTTGCCTCATTGTAGTAGACATTGATGCGCTCCAATTGCAGATCACTGTCCCCATAGTATGTACCTGTCGCGTCGATGCAATGCTCGTCAGAGATCACCTCCCAGAACTTGCCTCCGATCTGATTCCCACATTGTCCAGCTTGAATGTGGACGATTTCACGCATTTTTATTACTCTACGGATGAATCGAATTAATTCGAATTAATATATCAATCAAATTGGGGGAACAAATTTTTGTTTTTAAAATCGCAAAGTAATTCCTATGCGATAATGCGATAGGAAACGTTTTCAAACTGATTATTTTTACGTATAATTTTTTTTGAAACTTTTTCTATACGTGTATCGTAGTCGAGTCGATGTTAGAATGAAGTGTGCTTATTTTGAAAGTGCTTATGCCCTTGCTAGACTACTTCGATCCCCACGAACTGAGATAAATGTAAATGACATTCTTTTTAAAGGTTGTATATATAATTTGCTATATTTGTATTGTTTAAAATTTGAGCAATCCTTGAATTTTGTCAAGTTTCCTTTGGAATCTCATGGCTCACTTACACATCTATCATAGTTTGAGTTGGGTTTTTTATGGGTGGTTGGTTGGTTAGTTATCTACGTGGATTAACAGCAAGTTTGACATACATATATGGTACTACTACGAAGAGGTTGGTATATAACTGAAATATCTGTTGATACTCATAAATATCAGGCAGATAAAGGTCGTCGTTGATTCATACTTCAATCTCATTCAGATATATGTAAATTTATCTGTGTTTAGTATATATATATCATATTTCTTTGATTTATTACTATCATCTTATTCATAGGATGATATATACTATATTATATTCAGAGCGATTCTTTCTTTCATCTTAATGAGATGTTAACACATCTAGTTCGGGTTGAGTTGGCTTCTGGGTGGTTGGTTATCTACGTGGGTTATACGAAATATTTGGCACATATGTATAGTATGTTTATATATCTGTATCTGTATCTGAAATATCTGATATGTTGGATACTCGATCGTATCAAACAGAGGCGCGTTTCAGGCAGTACGTGCTCTCAATGATGTCCATGGGTTGGAAATCGGGATCGACAAACTGCTCATGGTTCAGACAGCGTGTACCGCCCATGCAGGTGCAGGAGCACAGCGATGCTGTCTCATCGTTCTCAGTGGTGTAGTTGTTTTCCAGCAGCTTGCCATTCATGTTGTATGTGGACTCATCGTCGAAGGTCAAAGGTTGATTGCCAGCAGCCAGATTCTGTGCATCCTGCTCGTCCCGCTTGGCATCCTCCGCTTGCCTGAAAGAGGAGGAGGAACATCAACTTAAATGAACTTTAGAGAATGGTTAAGGCACCACGGACATTGTCATGAAGCGCAGCACTAGCAAATTAATGCTCGCAGCGACCACAGCCAGGCCAAAGAGGATGAAGACCAAGCTGAGTGCTACATAGCCAGGCTTCTGCGTCAGCGCCTGGTCATTCTGCAGTGCCACATAGTCCCCAAAGCCGATGGTCGTCAATGTCACGAAGCAATAGTAAAAGCTATCGAAGTAACTCCAACCCTCGTAGCGGGAAAACACAGCCGCGCCGGTTGTGATGATAATCGAGGATAACATGCCAGTGGCAAGCATGAGATTCATTTCAGTTGCATCAGTGCATCGTGCTCCGCTCGCCCGCTTCGCACGGCGTATAATAACCGAGGCGAACTTGTTAAGACGCTCTCCTATCGACTGGAACATAACAAGACCCAGAGGGATTCCCACCTGCAGGAAAGATTTGAAAGATTAAGTCTTAAAATCCCTGCTGGAATAGTAGATTAGTAGTTGGAGTTTTGGATCGATCATACCATAGCATAGCACATCGTAAACATTTTCCCAGCGACAGTAGTTGGTGTGGAGTGTCCATAGCCTGAAATATTTACAGTGTTCACAAATATAAATTTGCATTAATCTACCTACCGCTCTCATTACTATCTAACATAGATAATTCCCTTACAATTACTACATAAGTTACCTTTTCGAGCTAAACCTTAGCAACTGGGGATCTGTTCTTTTTTGAATTTAAAAAAATATACACAAGTGTAATAAAACACTTTTGATGAACTTCCTTAATCCCACATCATAAATATTAAAATAATACAATAATGAAATCTCAGATAAATCTAAAAACTGAAAAACCTTAATGGTTTCTTGGATTTTTCAGGAATTAGGCAGTTGTATTCTTGTCTCTGGTATCTTAAATGATATTTAACAATCTAGTATGATATTTACCAATCATTGCCAGCACCACAGTGGCAAAATAAAATGCGCCAGCGAATTTCCACTGAGGTCCCGCCTTGTGTGGTTTGTTCTCTATTATTACTATTTCGATCATCCGGTAGTCTTCAGCACTCACATTGTATTTCTTAACGAAATTATTCTTGACCGCTTCACGACGGAATGAAAGCAAAATTTGATGCGAATTCCAATATCAATAATCAGATCGAAGGCCAATTACGAGTTACGAATAGAAAAAACCAAAAGGAATGCACATAGATCAACAGTTAATAAGATTATTGCTTGGGTTAGGTTAACTACCATTCATAAAAGTATTTCAAGAGAACTTAGATTGATTAGATTTGAAATGTTATCGATACACAACTTATCGATCTATGTTACAGACAGTTACGAAAAAAAAAATAATACGTTAAAATGCAATTGATAAAATTTTAATTATTTTTTTTTTCTGTGTTTGGGTGCATAAGTTGGGCTTGTTGTGTGCATTTGGATCTTGCCGGGGATACTATATATTGATCTAGAATATATAGGTATGTACCTTGCAAAAACTCCCAACGCTTCGCCTCGGTATGCGATTCAAGCGAGTCGAAGACTGCCGCTCCGATGAGCAAATAGGTAAATGTGCATACCACCAGCGACAGGGTTCTCACATTCTGACGCTTCATGGCGCAATGGACAACAAATTCTAAAGCACTTCTGCGGCAGGATTCAATTATCATCTAATTTATTAAGTGTTCTGGTTACACTTAATTCAAATTTCTGTTTTTCTGTTACAATATTAAACTCCAGTTCCTTGGTTCCTTGTTGGATTGCTGTGAAGGACTCTGTAGAAATCGATTGAATTGAGAATACATAGAATAATAACAATACCAGCTGAATGCTTTATTTAAATCATTTCAACTTGTATGTCTTAATGAAATGTTTATGTACTTATCAATTGAAATACCAGTATCATGTATTATTTTTCAAATTGTTTTTAAGTTATTATACTAAAATCAACAGTTAACTGACTCCAATTTACTGACAGGACTCTTTGTGGAAGTTTTTTTCTCATAGGTTGGCAGCACAGCAGCGCGGGCTATCGATAGCAATCGCAAACAGCTGATAGCATCGATTTGAGCATTAGAGTTGCCACCTGTATTAATTCAATTTGGCATCACTACATGCTCGTTTATCGATAGCATTGGTAAATCGTTTTAGCGTTTGGCATTTGTTTACGTGAAAAATACACGCTCTCTATTTAAAAAGATTTTAAATAGCTGCAGGTGTGTTAGTTTCTATGCTCTACTAATACGGTATGCTACGCATTCGTCGTCGCTTTGCGCTACTCATTTGCTGTGGCTGTCTACTCATCTTTCTCAGTCTCTATGTGATCCTTAATTTTGCCGCACCGGCACCCAATGTAAAAAAGGTACGCTTGCTAATTTTGTTTCTGTGTCTGTGTGTGTGACGTTTGGCAAGTTTCATATTAAATTTCAATTTCCCGAACAGCCCAATTATATTTCGCTTGAAGCCAGAGCGGAGCATTTGGACAGCGTATTGCGGGAGAATCCTAACGAAGATGTAGCAAGGCGCTCAGTTAGAAAGGATAGAAAGTTGGCATTACGTTCGAACCTGATTGTAACCGATGAGAATAACAACAATGGCGAGTGCATCGACGTGGTCGGGCAGGTACCCGAAGTGGATGTGCAAATGCTGCAGCTATATGACCAAATGTCCTTTGAGGACATCGATGGCGGTGTCTGGAAGCAGGGCTGGAACATAAAATACGATGACCTCAAGTACAACAGACACCATAAGTTGAAGGTGTTTGTGGTGCCCCATTCGCATAATGATCCTGGCTGGATACAGACCTTCGAGGATTATTATAATGCTGGTAAGATAATACCTTGCAATCTATAGGATTTATATATTTAAGTTACATCATTTCTTAAATTCTTTAACGGAGCGTATAAATTGCCAGCCACGTACGTGTACTAAGCTGAGATTGATAACAATCAGATGTTTGTGTATGTTGAAATACGTGTACTTTGTTGAAAAAAATGAATTGCCATGTTACCAATTTGAAAAACCTTTTTCAAGCAATTAATAGTATTTAATAGTATTTTTACGTTATCAATTTCCAAACTATGCTCTTAATAATAATTACTTTAATTGGTTTCCCATGTTTCTGTTTACAGACACCAAACACATCTTATCGAATGCATTGCGCCACCTGACCGAGAATCCAGATATGAAATTCATTTGGGCTGAGATTTCATATTTCTCGCGTTTCTATGAAGATTTGGGAGAGAATAAGAAACAACAAATGAAAGCGTAAGTAGTGATCAAATTGATATGGAGATCGATTGATTGATTGATGTTTAACCTGGTATACTTTCAGGCTGGTGAAGAAGGGTCAGCTGGAGTTCGTAACCGGCGGTTGGGTAATGCCCGACGAGGCCAACTCTCACTGGCGCAATGTGTTGCTGCAGCTGACCGAGGGACAGACGTGGTTGAAGCAACATTTCAATATAACGCCCACCTCCTCGTGGGCCATCGATCCATTTGGACACAGTCCGACCATGCCGTATATATTGCGTGGAAGTGGCTTTCAGAATCTCCTTATACAACGCACTCATTACTCGGTGAAAAAGGAGTTGGCACTACAAAGACAATTGGAATTCTATTGGCGTCAGATATGGGATACACGAGGCTCGACGGCACTGTTCACACACATGATGCCCTTCTATTCATATGATATACCACACACATGTGGTCCCGACCCCAAGGTCTGTTGCCAGTTCGACTTTAAGCGCATGGGCTCCTTTGGACTGAACTGTCCCTGGCGAGTACCGCCCAAGGCAATCGATGATAACAATGTGGGCGCACGTTCAGAGTTGCTGGTGGATCAGTGGAAAAAGAAGGCCGAGCTGTATCGTAGCAATGTGCTGCTGGTGCCGCTGGGAGATGATTTTCGTTATAAACAGAATACTGAATGGGATGTGCAGCGTGTCAATTATGAGAAACTCTTCGAGCACATCAATAACCAACCGCACTTCAATGTGGAGGCACAGTTCGGCACACTGCAAGAGTATTTCGATGCAGTTCATCAGGCAGGAGCAGGACTGAGTTTCCCTTCGCTCAGTGGCGACTTCTTTACCTATGCGGATCGTGCCGACAACTACTGGAGTGGCTACTACACCTCGAGGCCTTATCATAAACGCATGGATCGCGTACTTATGCACTATGTGCGTGCCGCAGAAATGCTACACGCCTGGCTGCCCTGGGATGCCATGGCGGGCTTCAGTCAGAAGCTCGAAGGGGCACGCCGTGAGCTCTCCCTGTTCCAGCATCACGACGGCATAACGGGCACAGCCAAGACGCATGTGGTGGCCGACTATGAGGCAAGAATGATGTTAGCCCTCAAGTCGTGCCAGTTTGTAATGCAGCAGGCAGTCTATCGATTGCTCACCAAGGCCTCCATCTACAGTCCGGACTACAATTTCCATTACTTCACACTGGATGATGCACGCTGGCCCGGTGTGGGCGTGGAAGAGAGCCGGACCACCATCATACTGGGCGAAGAGTTGCCCACCAAGCATGTTGTGCTGCACAACACGGTGCCACGTTGGCGTGAGGAGCTCGTGGATTTCTATGTATCCAGTCCGTTTATTAGCGTCAGCGATCTGACGGGCAATGCTGTGGAGGCGCAGGTGAATCCCGTCTGGAGCTGGCATCACGATACCCTCAGCAAGAGCGTCAATCCACAAGCGTCCACAACCAAATATCGTCTGCTCTTCAAGGCACGTGTGCCGCCAATGGGACTGACCACCTACGTGCTAACCGTCTCGGACTCCAAGCCGATGTGAGTCTAATTATCTTGTATATAATAATGTAATGTTTCTAATGAGGATTTCCTCTTCTCCAGCCACACCTCGTTTGCTTCCACTTTGTTGATGACCACACCGGTTACAGTGAATTTGGGATTGTATCCGGAGAATGTCAAGTTCGGTGATCATCGTGAGTTCTCGCTACGTGTTGGTAGCGGTCCCAGCGTAGCTTTCTCAGAGTACGGCACACTGAAATCAATACAGCTCACGCCGGACACACCCCACGTGCCCGTGCACCTAAAGTTCCTACGATATGGCACGCGTGCACATGGCGATAAGTCCGGAGCGTATTTGTTTTTGCCCAATGGACCCGCAATGCCTTTGCTTGTGGCTCGACCCGTGGTGCTCGTCAGCGAAGGCAAACTGGAGTCCTTTGTTTCCGTTGGCTTATCCCATGTTATACATCAGACCATTCTGCGTGGGGATGCACCAGAAATACGTAATCTCGTTGATATTGGAGTGGAGGACAACACGGAGATTGTGATGCGCCTGCAGACACAAATCGACAGTGGGGAAACCTTCTATACTGATCTCAATGGCTTGCAGCTGATCAAGCGACGCAGGCTGGAGAAGTTGCCACTTCAGGCCAATTATTATCCCGTGCCCTCGGCCATTTTCATTGAGGATGCCAATATGCGTCTAGCGTTGCTAACTGGTCAACCCTTGGGTGGCTCCTCGCTGGCATCTGGAGAGCTGGAAATCATGCAGGATCGTCGTCTGGCCTACGATGATCAGCGTGGTCTCGGTCAGGGAGTGCTGGACAACAAACCCGTCTTGCATATCTATCGGCTTGTACTGGAGAAGATCGTTGGCTGCTCCCGCCCATCGGAAGCGCATCCGGCGAGCTACTTAACAAGTGCAGCCCATCGTGCACTGCAAGCATTGCTAGATCCGCTGGATAAGTTCATCTACACAGAAAACGAATGGACTGGCGCCCAGCAGCAGTTTGGACAGACGCAAATGTCTGCCATTGAGGAATTGGATGTGCCTGTGATGCGTCGCCTGTCCAAGAGTACAGCGCCAATTCAGCGCATTGGTCTCGTCCTGCATCGCACTCAGGTGCTGCAGTGCAACAGCGATTCACAGGCAGATCATGTAAGTTCCCCTCACTGAGAGATAGTTAGTTCATCTGGTAATACCCTAATCTATTCTCTCATACACAGTTCGATGTCTGCAACGTGCTGCAAAGCAAGGAGCAACCCACCGTTAGTTGCCAGCGCAGCACACTCACATTTCTTCAGGTTCTCGAGCAGTTCGAACAGAAGGCAGCGCCTTCGCTTTGTCCCATGGAGACAGCTGCCTATATAATCAGCTATAACAACGATAATGATAGCTGAATTGCAATTGGGAATCTCTTTTAAAAGCAATAAGCAATAATCTCGACCAGTAAAGTTCAGGAATATTTTCTTTATTTACGTAAACACACGACGTACATCTCACGTGAAGCTCACAGACATAGATATTTCATTTTTGACGAATTATAGTTGAAAATCCACCGTACACAGGTCTTTTAATTATACGATTTCCTTAGTTATTATTTATGTTATTTTGTGTGATATTATATTCTTTTGAATTTCCTTCAATCTCCTAAGCAATCGAATACTGTTGATAATAACGTAAAATTGACTAGAATTACTATATGTAATAGTCCTAATTTCGAATGTTAAGCGATAAGATGTGTAGATTTCTTATATGAATGATTCTTAATTCCGAATGATGAATCTAACGTTAAGATGCGTTTAGATTTCATAATGCAATTTCAATCTCTGTAATACTGACGATGATATACGGTAATTTTGATTATCCCTAATCTGATTAGTAGTTCTATTTATATGCATATGATATTAATAAAACCGTCTATCGATTTAAATAAATAAAATCGTATTTCATTTAATTTATTTGGTATACCCCTGGGTATTTTAATTTAGAACCTGTGTTTGGAATGTATTAAAAGGTATCTTCGACGCTTTAAAGAATATACGATATATACTTTGAATCAGAATCAACAAGGAGTGTTGCAACTAGTTATTAGAGCAATCTTGATGAAACTTGGCACAAATGCTTCTTATTGCACGCTATATATATTATAAAACTATACATTAATAATAAATCGGAATGAACCAGTTCAAATTGATAGCTGACATACAACAAATCCGTCGATTTTTTTATTTTCCACGATATTACCAATTTAACTTTGATTAAGATTAAACATTCAATTTAACTACATCGACTTTTCTCTATATGCAATATATGTAAATGTTTTAATGTATGTATATATATCATCAAAGTTTTAGTAGTATTTTGAATTTTCATATATACAATACATACATAGACATACTAATATGAAGTTAAGGTTTGTTAATTAGTTTTTAGTTACTTTGAATTATTATGGAAATAATATTATATTTTTAGTAATATTAATACCGAAACTATTCTTTTTGCTCTGATTAGTTATTTTTTATATTATATCAGGGCACACACGAGTATACTTATTTGACCCGATGTATTTGACTAAAGACTAGTTTTATTTTTTAAAATAACTCCAATTATCAGTATCAATTAAAATTATACAGTGACATGTGCATAGTTTTTCCATTTTATCAAAATCCGACAAATACTATATATATGTATATACAACAGATTTTATAGAAACAAACAGTTAGAAATAAAGATTTGAATAAATTAATTGTATGTGTCCAGAAATTTGAGTTATTATTGCTGTATACGAATACATGAAGAATGTTATGACACTGATTATGTAAAACTACTTAAATCTAATTAAAAATACAATTTTGATTAAAAAAATAATTTTGATTTCGATAAATTTGAGTTGAAAAGCTTAATAGATTTTTGGGATTACTTTAATTGTTGTTCTCAGGGCAATCCTACTTGCACAATAAGAATGTAAATCGAATCCAGTTTGAGCGTAAAGTGGTTGTTTTTTTAAGAGAGAGAGAGCGAGAGCACACGCAGAGCGAGTTAGGTAGAACCACAGTTTACTAAGAGAGAGACAGAATACACGCATAACTAAAAGAGAGTGGGCAGAACGCAAGGGAGCCTATCTGCGCGCTCTCTTACGAATTGAAATGGGCAACGAAAGCAAAATTGAAACGAGTCTATAGGTATGCGTGAGTACGTGTGCATGTGTGTGTGTGTATGGATGTTTGTCTGTGTGTGCAACCACTGACTAACCCAGCATTGGAATTTAAAGTTCTGTACAGAAATCTCGACAAGGGAGAACGAGATTGCGAGAGTCAGATAAAGGCAGAGAGCAAGAGAGCGTGAGAGCGCGTGAGAGCAAGAGAGGCACATTTTTGGTGAGTGCACAAGGCAAAACAGTTTCCATCAACGTCTCGCACAGTCAGTGTCCAGTTCAGTTCAGTTGAGTTCAGTCAGAGTCAGAGCGTCGTCATCAGTGAGTTTTGTTTATATGCTAACTACCTCTACATACATACATATGTAACAACATTGCAACGAAATAAATAATACAACATACATATACATTGTATATGTGTATTCTCTCGTGTTGTTGTTGCTGTTGCTGTGCTGAATCGATAAGGAAAAACAATAAATAATAATTATATAATAATCAGATCGAGTCGAAAGATTAAACATTCAAATGAGATCAAGAAAAACTTACAAAAAGTGCTATATAAATTATATTTCATGTGTTATTGTTGCTGTCGTTGTTGTTGTTGAGAATTCTAACGAACATTGTTTCGAATTAAATCGAATGCACGCGCTACTCTATTGTGCTTTTTGTTGCCCACTGTGCACAGTGTGCACCATGTGTATCTCTCTAAGCTGCGTCTCTGTGTGTGTGTCTGTATGTGTGAATCTCTGCCTGTGTGTGTGTGTGTGTTTATGCGTCGCATGTTAGTTTCTTCAACGTTCTTTGCGCCATCGTCTTCGCACATTTGTACCAGTGTACGCGCGCGTCTTTGTGTGTGTGTGTTGGCGTGTATCTGTGTGTCTCTCTGTCGCTACCATAGTGTGCGTGTGTGCTTTTTGTGAACTACGTTTTGTTTCAATGCCAAAAATGTATCTATGTGTGTGTGTGTGTGCCTGCGCCTTGGCTCGAGTGCTGCGCTCTGCCGCTGTCGCTGCCGCTGCTGTCGCTGTCGCTGCCTTCTGCCTGCCATGCTGGTTACATAAATACTCACACCCAGGCCCATTGCAGACCTACAAACACACATGCTGCCTGTGTGTGTGTGCGTGCATTGTATGTTTACCAAAATCGTAATGCTCTAGTTTTCTATTCAGCAAATTCAATTAACACTACAAATCTAATCGACAACAGCAACAACAATAAGAAAACTTGACAATTTCCAATTGGAAATGTTGTTGGAGGCAGCAGAACCAGCGACAAAGACTGAGGCAGCGACAGAGGCAGCAGCTGAGCAAGAACATGTGTTAATTATTGGCAGAAAACAAACGAGAAGCGCGACTCAAACAGTTCATTCTCCATTGGTCAAATGTCAGGCAAAAGGCAGCATAGAATAACTAAACTGCAAAGATAAATGCGAGGAATGAGGGAAATATAGAAAGGGAATAAGCAATAGAAAGAAACGTACAAAAAAAAAAAACGAAAAACGAAAAATTCAAATAAACGACGTCATATAAAAGTGTGTCAAAGCAGCAGAGCGAGCGCATGCCTGTGTGTGTGTGTGTGGGGGAATCAATGTGCATGTATGTGTGCTAGTGTGCTGTGGCAAAGCTTTTTCTACAACTCACAGTCGCTGTCACTCTCTATTTCTGTGCAGCTCTGTCTCTCTCTCTCTCTTGCCAGCCTACCCCTCTCTCTTTCTCTCTCCGTCTCTCTTTGCGCTGCACAAGCTGATAAAACGCAGCGCGCACACAGCGCGTATACATAATGTATATTTTATTTAAATGTTTTACGTTTCGTTTGTGTTTGCTAACGAGTTTTTCTCGTTATTTTGTTCAACACACACAAGTTTTTTCATGTTTGCTGGCTGCCCCTCTACTCCTCCCCCTCCCCTTCCACCCAACAGCGACGCTGCCAAACATATGGCGCGTGAGCATTCTTTAAATATAGTTGCTATTTGTGTGCAATGTGCGTGTGTGTGTGAGTTTCTTGCATTATGTCATAAACAATTTAGTTTTGGCATTCAATAGAAGTTCAATTCACTCAAGGCAAACGTGGCGTATGCTTGATGATTTTCAGAGCAGAGCTTTTTTCTTTAAGGGGCACAGGAAATGCAAAAGTTGCCCCAAAACTGTCGCACCACGTCCTCGTGTGTGTGTGTGTGCGCGGCAGTTTTCCGAGGTTTGCATGAAAACCTAGTGCCCTAATAAGCGCCAACAACACACACATACACTGACAGCCTGATAGACTCTCTTTCTATCTCTCTCAGAGAGAGAGTAATTCCAAGAGCGTAAGCTGCAGAGAGGCGAGCGCAAGAGAGAATGAAAGGTACTGCTGGCATGTGCACACACTAAAATACATTCATGAACACTTACGAACGTATGTCTGTATGTATTTACATGTTACAAAAATAATTGAAATAAATTATAAAAACAAACAGGCCACAGCGCAATTTCAATTCAAAGTGCTGCAAAGTGCTTCAAGCGACAAATTCATTTAAATTCACTTTAGAAATTCAAATGCGCGCGAAGAAAACAACAGGCACACTCACACACACATATTAGGTTGGCAAATATCTCCCTTCCGCTGAAGGGAGATATTTGACAACCTTATATATATATATAATATTATTAATAATATAGTATATATATAATATTATTTTTATTGATGCTAACATGTATATACCAAGAATGTTTACTAAAGATTTTTCTAACATTTACACAATATATTAGGTTGTCAAATATCTCCCTTCAGCGGAAGGGAGATATTTGCCAACCTAATATATACATATGCATGTGTGTTTGATCTGACGCACGTGTACGTGGCAAACATGTGAATGTGTATGGGGGCAGCCTCTCTGCGGAGAGTCAAAGAGAGCTTGTTATTTTGTTGCATTAGCTGGAGAAACAGCAGTCTCAGCAATAGTATAGAGTATATTTCAAGTAAACTTAACCAATTTTGAACTTCGTATTCACTTACACAATCTATGCTTGACTATTGTTCAAGGTCAAAGTGTGTTACGCTTAACAATTCTAATTGCAAACTAATGCAAAAATCAATAGGGGAATAGAGGAAACACTTTTAATAATATTGACAAATAAAAAAAAACATTGCAAATGATTGTTACTTGCATATTTTCATCGATCACAAATATGTTAAGCAAAATGTAAACAAAGCTTTATTGTGAACTGTTATCGAAATGCGTTCATGCCTATCGATTGAGCATTTGAAATAACTTGAATTTGAATTTCTTATTGATCACAATCATGCTATGCTAAATATAAACAAAGCTGTAATCGAAATGCGTGCACACCTATCGATTGTGCTGATGTATCGATGAATTTCTTTGGCGATCTCACGTTCAAGCTCACGTTACCCGCACTTGTTGTGGATGTACAGATTCGCAATAAGTTGCGCACATTTTGTTTAAAAAGATTGTTCATTAAAATGTATTCGTGGGCAATCGTTGTCGCAGCCTGCACAAAGAGAGAAAGAAAGAGCGAAATTGGCGAGGACTCTCCGCATTGCGCAGGTCCGTAATTTGCAACTGGCAAAAGCAGCACAATTCCGCGACGCGGACAACGTCGTCAGCAGTCGACAAGTTTCAGCGATAGAATCAAACGTGAGACGGAGTCGAGCACGCAAAGACGACGTGTGACGCATACGTAAAGAACGGAACACAAAAACAAGCATTTATGCATATAATACTTTAAAAAATATTGCGTTTGTTCAGTGTATGTGTATGTGAGAGTGTTTGCCAAGCTTGTGCTTGCATGTGCGTGCATTATATACATACGTACATACATATGCATGTACATATACAATATGTACGTATGTGTGCACGAATGTAAGTTAGCGCACTGAGGTTTAAGAGTTGCACTTAAAATACCCACGCACACATACACACACACTTTCACACGTATGTGTAATTCGACTCAAGATCAATATTAGAGAGCCTTGAATATGTAGTCGGGAATTTGAATTTGAATTTGAAACAAATTGTTGAAGAGTCCTCCAAGCGTGTGTGTGTGTGACATTAACTCAACTACAACAGCAACAATTACAATAATAAATTAAATCAGAGAGAGAAAGATAGAGAGAAAATCAACTAAATCTAAAATTACAACAGCAACAACAACAGCCACAGCAACAGACGTGTGTGTGTGTTCACGGAATATATAATTAATAAATGATTTCAATAAATTAATATAATGATACGTTAGTGCGCACATCTAAAACAACTTAAATCCGAATATAACTCGATACTCTCGATAAATCAAATAATTAAACAAGTACAACATACTATCGTTATCGTTATCGTAACATTTATAGCCCCGCACACCATTACTTGCAGCTGTATGCACGACTCCTTGCAAAGAGGTGAATATGATTATACTATGTAAGCATAAGTTTAATATCTATATAGTTCTCTCTAGAAATAACAAAACTGTTACTATCGTGACTAAGTCGCATTTAATTAGGGATGGGCATCGTCATGAAAAGAATCGATATTGATATCGGAAAAAGTCAAAAATATATAAATATGCTGTTACAAAGATCGTACGCTATTGTACTATCGATGTACGATGTATCGATACATATTGTAAATATGTTGCATATCAAATGGTCTTTGACTTAAATATCGATATCATATCGATACCCATCCCTAAATCCAATTGTATCTGCAGACGCTGTGTGTGGCGCGTATAAACTTAAATTAGGATATTCCTTGCAAACTACTCTCGTTTTTGTACGAGTGTACACACACATACACTCACACACAGCCACATACACACGCACACACTCTCTGGGCATCTCGGCGTATCTCAGAGTCGCTGTTCGACGGATTTTCGGCTGTTATTTTCTTAGTCTTCACGCCTCTCGTTAATTTACTCGTTTACTGGCCCCTACAGCGCCGACACTTGATTCTACAGTTTGTAGCTGCCGTCGCTGCTGCTGCTGCTTCTGTTGTTGTTTTCAAATGCAAATAGGCATTAAATTGTCCGTTGTTTGTCGTTTCGTTACATACTACATATTGCCCAACCTCCAAGTGCCCCTCCGTCGCCGCCTTCGCCCCCACCTTACCTAATCTCGCCTGCTGCCCGTTGTGCAATTCGCAGTGCGCCTTCCAATGGAATGTGGGTTAAACTGCCGCTGCAACGAGCAGTTCAGGCTGTTGATCGACATAAATATACCCAGTATTCAAGGAACTGTACACATGTAATGACAGTAGTTTCTTTTAAACTCGAAAGCCCCAATTTTGACACGCTTATAGGGTATATAACAGCTCTAACGAAACGTAAAAAAAGGTTTATGCAAACACAGGTAACCCACAAAAATGTTCGAGCTAAAGGCACGAAATGGCTGTTAACCTATTTGGCATATTCGCAACACTGGCCTGGCCCGACCAACCTGGGCCTGGTGCCTGAGCCTTAGTGCTCTTTCGAAAAACTGCGTACAGGTGCGCTTTGACAAGGAATGGGGCTGATAAGAAGCACCTGACCGTGCCGGAAATTGCCCAATTGAGACTGCAGTTGTTACCACTAAATATTGTTGTATATCAGTTTCTTGAAATGTCAACAAAGTGTGGGTAGACTTCAGTATCTTACTATATATATAACTATATATTATATAGTATATAAATAAGTGCAAAAAGATAGCGTCAATAGGTTGTTTCCTTCTGCCGGTTAACATGCAATTTCGTTATGAAAACAGCTCGAACATGAATGCAAACTTCTATAGACATTTTCTTATCTTGATATTTATATTACTCCCTCTTTTATTTTGTCTGAGTTTTTGTGTATATTTTGTAAATCTTCTATGGAATTAGCGTGTGAGTTTAATTGCAAATCTCATGGGACCTTGTACATTACATTATATTCCAGAAAACTTAATTGCAGTAGTAGTTTAAGTTAATTTGCACATTAATTGCTCTATAGAGTAATCTTATGATCGTTATACTATATAAATATTGTTGTGCGGTTATCGGTAGCTGTTTAACTCCATTTCACAATATCAGTTAATTACGTATGGCAAATGTACGAACAAGTTTCTGATAGAATAAGTAAGAAAGGTATACTTGACTGTTATATACCCCCTACTAACCTGATCGAGCACAAAGATTATTTCTTAAATATGTAATATGTATGCAGAGCGTATTTTATATTGCATACTTGCAGGCGGCGTCTTGGAAATCTGTACGTCCATTAAAGTTTTTTTTGAATTAACTTCTATGTTTATTATCCGTCTGCAATCAAATTTGTATTATTATTTCGTGTATATAATTATTGTGCACTCAATAAATAGAAGTTCTAGCAACCATAATTCATTACAATTCGATATTTATTGATTGATTTACATTGATCAATAAATTGATTTCGCTAACCTAAAAATGGGACTACGAAAGTACAATTCTTAATGCTCTAGTTCGACACTGAGCAATCTCTCTTTGTGCCTTTCATTGCGCCCTGCCTTTGCCTCCTCCTTCTTGTTCTGCACTTATCGATAACTAATTCAAATTTAAATTGAAATGTAATCGAATGTAATTTAATTTAGAAATAAAAGGAATTTTGCAATTGCTTTATTTAATTTGTCGTCCGATTTGTGCCGCTGCATAGAATTGTCTGCATTCCACGAAGACGAAGTCACCACCCACGCCTACTCCTGTCTCATTTATTTTTTTTCCTTACCGCCCACTGCCTGCCACCCCTTGCAATGCTGTGCTTAATTGTGCGGCGTGCCTAATGCGGCAACTGTGCGCCAAAGGGGCTAATGGGACAGCTACGTAGTGTGTACAAGCAACCATTCCATTTGCCCTAGAATAGATACACGATGGGGCTTTTACGGTTTCGTTGATGACATTTGCGCATACCTACATACACACACATATATATATAACACGTATGTGTGTGTGTGCCTAATTTTGCCGCTAGATTTCTGATAATTGAACTTAATTAAGATAGAGGAAACTGCTCGAGTGGACACCCTTGTTTCAGCTGCGGCTTGGTTTGGGAATGCGAATTCCTTCATTCATTATAATTTCGAGTATTCATGGTATTGTGGTAACAAATACAATCCACACTAAATTGAGAACTTGTTGCAATTTGCATAAATAAATAATAAAAAAACAAGGAATTTTATCCGACTATGAGTTTTGGCAATAGCAGATATAAATCGATTACTTTGATAATTCAGAAAATTGATGTTTATGATGTAAAATGGGGAACATGGGAACATTGTAGGTTTAAATTTTATGAATTTATTTGTTTTTCAAAGCTGTGAAAATAAATACATTAGAATGTTCAAATATATAGAATGTAGAATTGTAAATATCGATATTTCGAATTGGATCCACACATTTATTTCTTGGTCATCATTAACAACTGCTTGAATTTTGATAGGTGAAGCGATATATCGTGATAACGATTTACCTGTTAATGATATGGTGGTGTGTGAATACAATAACATATATACAGTTCAGAGATTTGTATAGTAAGATAAGACAGAGCTATCTGCATTAAGGCTGAACTAGCAACACTGATTAGTATAGATTTGTATTATACTTTTATTTATTTCTATTCTGGAAAGTTTTACGGAAGTTAATTTCGAAACATGCTAATTTTGTGTAAATCTTGTGGCTATGCTTCCTGTGCATTGATTAAAACTGAAAGAAAGTTGCTTGTTCACTGCACATGATTTCTTATTAGGGACGAGCCTTGACTTCTCTAAGAATAGATATACGCACGTAATTGAGCCACATTTCTGGAACATTAAGCGGGCTTCAAGTGACAAGCTGTCGCGACGCTACTCGGTGAGCAGCCTCACAAATACATATGATTAGAGCGAGACGGGGAAATGAGAGATAAAGAGAGAGAGAGAGAGAGAGAGAGAGAGAGAGAGAGAGAGAGAGAGGGAGAAGGAGAAAGAGAACTGCTTGTTTACTTGGCAGACTCGACTGCCTCCTACTTGCTGCCTTTGCCTTTTGGCTGCTGCTCCACACGACGCACCTTTTATTAGAGTCTTTCCCTGGACCTGCAGCTGCTGGCACCTGCCAACAATAACAACAGCAACACAACAACAACAACCACAGTGATCCCCAATCATGCACCCACACACTCGCACACACAGAGAGCGAGGCGACCCAGCGACATAGTTTTATGCTGGGCTGCTCTCGCCCGCAACTTGCCACAGTAATTTGCATGTAGCGCACACACACACTCCAATACACACAAATAGTTGGCTGCATATCTCAGTTGCCCGGCTGCCTGCATCGCAGTCGCAGTTGCAGTCGCAGTCGGCGTCGCAGTCGCCGCCCGTTTGGCCTAATTGTGAAGCTTTTGATTTAGTGGCGTGGGGGCGGCAACTCTGCCCCTCCCTCATCTCCTCACGCCTCCTCGTTACGTACAGCTGACAATGTGCTGCATGTTGCGCTCTCTGCTCTCTTGAATTGTGTCTCTCTCTCTCTCTACAGCAGTGCTCTCTCATAACTTCCTCTCTCTTCATCTGCCTCTCTCCCTCTCTCCGTCTGTTACCTCGTGCATTCTCTCTCTCTGTGTATGATGATTTGTGCTTGGAGCAGCATTTCGTTATTCGTTCTTGCCATCGCATATTTTTCATACCTTGAACATATATCTTTTTTTATGTGGTATTATGTTGATTGTTTCTTGTTATTTTTTTTTTTTTTTCGTCGTCGTCAGACTTTTGAGTGGCATTGGCTAAGGTGCGCTTCAATGTGCTTGGCTAAATGTGTTTATTCTTAAGTTATTACGTCGTTTCACCTTCACCTATTTAAGCGCGAGGTACTTCGATGATGATTCTTCACAAATAAACCAGAATTTCAACACCCTTATATTTATTATGAGTCAAGTGCGTGATTATTATAGATTCATTGTAGTTTTAGTTGAAGTTTTCTATAAATTACAAGTTTAAATAAATCAATTTCGTTAAGTAAACAGCTTTAGATTACTCATAGCAAGTGATTTGTCTCGTTAAGCTTAAACTGTGTACTTTATGGAGATCTACCTTTGTACAGTCGTTTTCTAATAAGTCCTAAGCACATTTTATCATAGTTTTAAACAACTTATTTAAATTACTATGACATATCAAAATTGATGAAGAAATCATTCATAAATCTTATTTACTGTAAAAATTGTTCGAACAATTGATTTTTTCTAGTGTTTATTAGCATTAATTGTTAGAAAATGCACTTGCATTCCCCGTAGGTTATTTAACAGTCGAGTACGCTGAGTTGTAAAGAAATATAAATAAAATATTGTAAATTGAAATATTCTTAAGTGGCATTTAGCATTTAGTGTTGGATCTTGTAGCAGCATTTTAAAATGATCAGTAGGTTTTTAACTGTCGGGTACACTAAACTGCGGAAAAATATTATACAAATATAAGTATTTTTATATGTTTACTACAATTAAGTGTTGGTTAATACTCTTCTAATAAAATAATAAAATCTCTTTAAAAGGTTTTTTACAGTCGTGTACACTAAACTACTTCAAAATATTTAAAGGCAATAAAAATTTATATACATTTAACTGCTTAGTGTTGGATAAAAGTCTTATAGCGACATTTTAAAGTTATCCATATGGTATTTAACAGTCCAGCTTACTGAACTGTTGCCTTCGTTACATATTTAAATATTATAAATAGACTCATCAATATTGCAAGTGCCAGCTGTGACTTGTTCACGTTTCGTGCTCTGTTTGTACATCGATGTAGTTGGCATTAATGAAATCAATATAAAGTGGTGAAGAGGGGAACACGCCCCATAGGATATATCAGTAGTCCGGCTTAAATTCATAACTAGACTTTGCACTTTTCAAATCTTCTTCTTTCTGTTCTTAGTTACTTTCTACCATATATTTCTGTGCCTTCTTCAGGGTATCAGTGTGTCGACTATTCCCAAGACTAGACTTGATTTTCGGCGCATGTCACATGTGTTGCACGTGTGAACGTGTTGCTTATGCATGAAATCAACGAGCCTAACATAATTTGCCCACATTAATAATTACCATATTTGTCAGACTCCTTCGCAGTCGCAGTCGCAACCGCGTCCGCAGTTGACGCAGCTGATGATGCTACTTGGAGCAACAACAACTCCCACAGCTGGGCACAGTTTGTTTGTGCCTCGTCGTCGAAAAATAATGCAAGTCATGTTAAATTTATGACAAAACACACACACATACCAACACACATACAGAGACAAGTGCTTGTGTGTGTGTATATCGACATGTAAAACAAAAGGGCTCTGAGCCAAGTCAACAGAATCTAAAGCCAAAATCCACGACAGTCGTAGGAAAAGCCGCTTACTCCAATCGACTCGGTTAGGGTACGGTTAAGGGGAGAGGGGCGGGGCTGAGGGGCATTCGGGGGTAGGGTTGCTGTGCTGTAAGCGAGAACCCACAAAAACAAATATGCCGCAGTCTCTCTGGCGGGGATAAGTTCTTGCAATGAGCATAAATTACGAGAACAAAGCGAGCAGAGAGAAAGTGGGAGAGAAGGGGAGAGAGGGGAAGAGAGAGAGAATGAGAGAGAGAGGGAGCAAGCGAGGGAGAGGCAGGAGCGGAACAAGCGTAAATGAGGGAAAGCAGCTCGAGCAAGTGCTCAGAGCATCTGCATACAAATACTCAAGCTGAAGGACTTGTGGCTGCAAAGAGAACGTTAGAGGGGGGAGGGAAGGGAGGTAGGAGAGGAAGGGGCAACTCCCCTGGCAGACAACAACGCGTTGATGCTCCTGTCGACTGTAAATATTTATAAGCCCGCATACGCACACACCAAAAAAAAAGAAGAGTAGAGGAAAGGAAACTCCTCATTTGCCGTCGCGACGCCTCGTTTCCCAGCACTTTCCCCTTTCCCATTCCATTCATACAATGCAGCTACCATATATTGTACGTCCGTCCGTCCGTCCGTTCTTCTAACCATCTATAGAAACTTTTTTTTTTATCTTGGGGTCAGTGGGCGCGTTGGTAATTTCATATCGCGTGCTTTGTCGTTTATTGATTTTCGCTTTCATTTTTCATGTAACATGCGAGAAAGGCACAAAAATAACCGCTTACATATGCGAGTTCCGTCGACAGGGTGCCGCGACAGGGTGCCTCGTGCTGTGGCCGAAAGTAAACATGAGTGAATATACATATATATACAATGTTCTTTATATATACAAATTCATTTCTTCAGTTCACGAGCACGTGCCGACAAAGTCAACGAGGTCGCCCAACATTATCGCCCTGAGCCCGTCAGGCTGCTATTCTTCTATAGCTCCTTCCTCCCTATCCCCTCCACCACTTGGCACTCATTTCGGGGCATCATTCTCTGTTGCAGGCTCATTCATATTTGGCGCCTGGTTAAATATGCACAATGTTTACCTTTTTGCAGGCTATGTCCTTGCCAACGGCGGCACACTGCTTTAATGCCATTCAAAAGGAACACAACACGAATAACCCCTCTCCCTACCTCCACCCACACACCTACACACAGGGCAACTCTATAGAAATGTCGAGCTGCAAAATATCCTACGGCCAGCGCTGTGACATTTGCGCTCGATGCCAACTTCCGCTAATGGCGGCGCACTTTGCCCCTGCCTGAATGCTTCCAGACGACGCACTAACTGCACTGCCAGGCATCAATTTGCCCCCCCTGCCCTCTCAGGACTTTACTCCACATTTTCCATGCCAGTTTTGACCCACGTTCTGTGTGTGTTTATTGCTCTTTTGCTGCCCCATTTTCATTTGTTACTATTCTGTTCTGTTATGTTGTGATTACGTGCATTGTGCCTGATATTCTGTTATATAGTATGAGCTATATGTTTTCTGCTCTCTTTCCCTCTCTCTCTCTTTCTCTGCAATTATGAATTTGGGGCAATTGTCCGGGACTCGTTTGGATTATTTCTTTATGCAGCAATTGTGGTTTAGATTTGATGACCTATGAAAGACCTTTACATGGTGTAGCTTCTCCCCCTTCTACCCTTGGTATCCACTATAGTAACACGGGGTAGCAGTATTCAAAGGGGGTGTGTTCTCCAATATAATTATCTCTGCACATGGTAGTTTGAAACTTTAAGTTCCCCGTTTCTTGTTTTAAAGTCAATTACAAAGAAAACTTTCAAAGTGAACCCATTATCGATTTACAAATTCAATTTCTAATTATTTCAAAGTGAAGTTTAATGATTTGTTTAATTTCATTTTAAATTGTCACAACATTAACGTAACTGGCATTAAAAATATCCGAGACCAGTTGAAAATTCAATAAAAAGCATAAATAAATTTGTTTGTCATGAAAAGTTTTTACAAAAATTACTATAACCTTGTAAAGTAGCACTTGGTGTTGTATAAAGTTCTCATAATAGCAATTGAAAGGTGTTCACAGGGTATTTTACAGTTTAATTTGCAGAGGTTAATAAACATTTTAATACTTTTAAGTGTTTCGTAGCAATGCTGAAAAATATTCTGAAATAATAAAAATATTAGTCTATTTAAATGTTTACTACGATTTAGTGTTGGATAATACGCTTGTAGCAGCTTTTGAATGTTCTCTGCAGAGTATTTAGCAATCAATGAAAATTGATGTACGTTTAAGTGCTTATTAGCTCTTAGTGTTGGATAAAGGTCTTATAAATACATATAAAAGTTATCCGTAGGGTATTCAACATTTGTACACTCTAAACTGTTGTATTCGTTACTTGTTTAAATATTAAAAAACGGACTGATCAATGTTGCAAGTGCAAGCTGTGAGTTGGTCACGTTTTGTGCTCTGTTTGTACATCGATGAAGTTAGGATTAATGAGCTCAATATAATGTCAATTTGGAATAGAGGTGAGGAGGGGGGATACAACCCTAATAGGATAACTTACCAGCATCTTGCTGACCTCAGTTGTCTGAGACTCTAAGAGTCTTTGTGTGTCTGTCTCAGTCTCTGTCTCTGTTTGTGCTGCTGCTGATGAACAGCCGAAGACAAACACAATTTATGGCACATGATACTCTTGTCGAATGCGGATAATAAGATAAAAGATACATTCCCTGAGTAGTGAGCGACAGATAGATGGATTGCATAGATAGACGACAACAGAAACTGTCAGCAGATTTGTTGAGCCCAAGAAAAGGCGATAAATGCGAACGAAATGTGCCAACAAAGCGAGATTCTAACAAATGAGTATCCGTTCCTGGGCATGTCTGCCAATGTGTGTGTGTGTGTGTGTGTGTATCTGTAAGCCCTTCAAACTGACTTTGAGGTACAGATTATCAGCATGAAATCTTGGTATTATTGAGTTGTATCTGATTCGATTGCTGAGTTCCAATGACAAATGTCAAGAGCGACAACATCAACAACGGCCACATACTGAAAACTATTTACTGATAAGAAATTAACACTCACTCACAAACACACACACACACGAACAATTGTACTCTCACTCACACATACACACACGCACACACTCACACATGTATGCTCGTGAGAGCGGCTGAGCAAACACTTGCAAAGTGCCAAACAGTTGAACGCGCGTTGATTATAGATAAAGTATCTACACAATAGTCGCGCGCTCTCGCTCTCTCTCTCTCCCGCTCCCGCTCTTGCTCTCTTCGCTCTCGTGAGCATTTGAAATTCGTAGATACTTTGCTGTGAGTGTGTGTTGGTGTGAGTCAGTTAGCTGCGCTCGAAATTCATTTCGTTTTTAATTGTTTTCAGTTTTTAAAATTAGTTGAATTTCGATTTTCACGTACTCGCATAGCGCGCTGAGCTCGCTCGTTGGGTTGACTGGAGAACTTGTGGCTCATAAGAAATATATTCAAGATTCAAGATTCATATATTTCGCAGCTTCAAGAAGCGGGAGAGAGAGAGAAGATCAAGAAGAACAAGAAATAAATAAAAGCGATTCATGTGAGTGCCAAGTGTTTTTGGGCAACAATTTGTTAAATGAGCTTCAAGTGGTGTCGATGTGTGTGTTTGTGTGAGTGTATGAGTGTGTGTGTATAGTTATTGTTGATGCTGCTAGTGTTGTTCTTGTTGTTGTTGTTGTTGCCGCTTTGCACTTGAAGTGTGGTTTATGCGATTGCGGCACCGCCACCACCATCAACAACATCATCAACACACAAGAGCACAAAGTGCTGAGGAAATTCTTATCGCACTCACAGCCAGCGCCAGCGAGTGAGTAGCGCCTTTCAATTAAGCGAGAGAGAGAGGGTTCTACACACATCTTTAATGGACAAGTTGCCCAGTTCCGAGTTCCCTCTGGAGTCGCCTCTGGAGCTCTGCAACAGTTCGACACATTTTGCATAATTGTTTGTTTCTCACATTTATAGAATTTCTGCAACCGCTTCTCGGGTTCGTTCTCACTTCTGTGTCGCCTTATATACTCTATGTATGTGCTGTATATGTTCCTTTCTGCTTGCTTATCAGTAAAGTAAAAATAAAAAAGAAACATATGTAGAGTATGTGTATATAGTATAAAAACTGGAATACCTTATCGCAGTCGCCTTCTCTGGCGTGATAAGTGTGCCGACGACAACGAGATAAGATGAAATATAAAGCATATGCCCGCCCTGTGCCTGCCTGCCTGTCTGGGTTATAAACGAAAGAAAACTGTATATAGAGAAGTGTGATAAAAGAAGTTTCAGTCTAGACGTGAGTACGTTGAAATGCACGTAGACACAAATGCAGTTACGTATGGAAACGTTACTAACTTTGTTCAGATACAGATGAACTCATTTCCTATAAATGATTTGATGTAGACATACATTTAGTTTCTTATGGCAAGTGAGAACTTTACTGTGAGCCAGTTATAACGTTGAGAATGCATGTAAGAGTCTAAAGAAGGCAACTCCAACCTCACAAACTCCAATATTGGTGTGCAAAATAATTATCAGCGTCCAAATGGTTTCTGAAAATTTGATTGCAAACGAATAATTAGCAAAGAAGTTATTAAGCAAATTATTGTAGTGGGCTAACAGATTTACCGTCAAGTATGCAATAGAAAGTATGCTAAACATAGAATTTAAATACATATTTAAAAAATGATTAAATGCTTTATATAGTGCAGTTTTTACTTGCAGAAACTAACTATAAGAAACTATGTATATACCAGGAATACTTATAGGATTTCAATTAAATGTCCACGTTAAAACTCATGAGAATAGTCTCTTGCTTGAAGCCAAGTTAATTACAAATCGCATTACTTGAAATCGATCGCTTTTGGTGGCCTTCAAATGTATTCTGGATATGCAAATGCAATTTTGACCGCAATTCGAAAGTCCTTGCTCTGATTGTAAGATTCTTTTCATTATGCTGCTGAGAGCAGCAGCAGCAGCTGTTTTGTATTCATCATCATTAACACATTTTCGGCTTGAGTGCATCGCTGCATCGTTGACGTTGACGATAAATACATATACATACATACATATATATGTATATAGCGTACATTTAGCGACGACATCTTTGCCTTGCCTCTCTTATCAGCCACATGCCGCAACATTTTTTGTTCGAAATACCCTACACAAAGTGTGCAAAGTAGTAAATCAAAAAAACAACATACATGATTTATATTTTGAAATTTCATGTTCTATTTATAGAAGAAAGATTCTATTTTCAACTAAAATTGACAGATAAAATAATGAAATTGGAATTGCTCTCAGAGCGATATTTACTTTACTGATTATGCCTGAATTATTTTGTACAGATCCATCAGCTGTCTATAAATCATTCCGAGCATCAGGTGAATCAGGTTGGGAATTGTTTAAAGGATTTAAGTATATTTCACAAAAATATTATTTCAATTTTGTTGCTGATGATTGATTCAAGGACGTGCAAGAAAATCAATGGAGGTTTCTACATATACTGTATAACTTATGTATTTCAACGATTCTTGTTTTTTTTTTTCACAGTCGACTGTAAGTTGCATTCCCAGTGCCAAGTTTTTCTTAAATACCATAGCAGAGCGTGCAGTAGTATTAAGCAGCAGAAATTGAGAGTTATATCCTCGCAAAGAAGCGATATATATTAGATAGAATAGAAACTATCGGCCGATTTTTATTATTCTTCAAGATTGCAATCAAATTCAATAAATCGGTAGTTTGCTTTGTAAATAATTTATATATAAAAAACATCGGATAAGTATAACATATAGCATAGGCACTATCTAATAAAGATCTGTTTTCATTATCGAAATAAGTATACTTATCTATAGCAATCAAAGGAATACACGTATATTTTGCCATTTCTTTAAAATCAGTCAACTTTCATGGGAACAATTAGTTAGACATTAAAATTTTCCTTTAACAATTTTATATGTAAAGCACTTAATAAAGACATAACAAAGTTATTAAATGCTATACAACTATATTTAACTAGTATTGGAACAATCGCTTAAACCTGGTAATCTCTCTTTTTGCTTTTTGCATTAGAATATTGCCACAAAAACTACAGCAATTTCGTTTTCATATTGCCCAATACTATATTTTAATTTTCGAAAATTATACGGGCTTATTTTCTTTTGCCTTGCATAGTTTAATTCAGTTGAAAGGGGCAATACAATCTGCGGCATGTGGAATCTTTCGTTTTAGTTTTTGTTTCTTAATTTTGTTTTCTATTTAAAGAACATTTCGAAACGAATCATTAATCGAATTAATTGAAAAGTATATTCAATTGTCAAACGTCGCAAAAGTAACAGGTTCTGTACGATACTAGACGCACGATTCCGTAATTCTTAATACTTAATTCCCTTCCTCCACTCGTCTCTGTCTCCACTCCCCTGCTCTGTTGCAATGAAGCTGCGTCTAGAACTCGTTTTACTCGTGCAGCTTCTTCTTCTTAATTTGTCTGCTAGTTTTCGTTTGCTTTATTCTCGCTCCTCCCCCTTCCTCACGCCTCGTTCCCTTGCTCCATGTTAATGCAAATTTGTGGGGCTTTTTTCGCAGTTTGCGACAGGTGCCATAAGGCAAAAAGACCTGAAAGACTTCTCTGTCTCTCTGTCTGTCTCTGTCTCTGTCTCTGTCTCAGTCTCTTTGCGAACAAGTATTTCGTGGCAAGCATTTGGTATTGTGCGGATTCTCTTGCTATGAGCACCTTGTTGTTGTTGCTATTGTTGTTGGCGTTGCCATCTCGTCGATTTATTGCTGATTTTGCTTTGCAGTCGCTGTGCTTAGCGGACACAAATTTATTTAATGGTCAAGGTCGTTTGCAGTCAAATCAAAAACACGCACACACACGGGCAGACAGACTACAAATACACACGCACATGCATAGGTATAGCAGCAACAACAACAGCCCGTCCGATTTGTATAATTAAACGCCATTTTAAACAAATAAAATGCGCGTTGCTCGTTGTTGTTGTTGTTGTTGTTTTGATGCATATTTAATTAGCAACAGACGGGAAAGGGGGAGGGGGTCACTGTGGACGGTGGATCATAAAAACGAATCCAAGACATACAGACAATCGGCCGAATCGACCGATCCATCCGTGCATAATCGAGTTGCAATCGAGTTATAATTTTCATTGTCGCGTGCATCGAATTAATGAGATTGGCAGCTTGCACAACGCAACAATAGATTGTTTTTTTTGTGTTTATTTTTTGGTCACTATGGTCAATGGGCCATGGTTGTTGTGGGCCATGCCTTATGACACAATGACAGTGGCATACATTTGCCGATATGTTTGTGGGCAGCGAAAGTATTACGATTACGATGTGTACAAACAACCTTGCGGACGTCGTTGAAACATTCTCAACATTTTCGACCTTTTTCATTTGATGTTAAAGATTAAAGGATTAATTCTGATTCAATATAGTGTAGAGACGACATTAGGTACTTTTCTATATCCATATTTTGTGCCTTTGACAAAGTGCATACAAAGATTTATGCATTAACAGTTCCTAGCGTCTGTCTGTCTGTATGAACGCAAATAACTCAGTTAATTTAGCAAATAAAGATGCCAAATTTGGTCAAGATGTTCTTGTAGTAGTGAGAAAGAAAACTGAATGTTGTTGGTAACAGTAAGTGTTGTGTAACGCGTTTATTTACATATGCAAGGGGCAGTTTATTGTTGATATGTTCGCCCAAGGGAGGCGAAAGGTTACGATGTCTACAAAGAACCTTGTTGACTCCGTTGAAACATTCTCAACATAAAGATTACAGCTTGAAAGGATTTATTGGGATTTAATATAGTGCAGGAAAGAAATACAGTAATTTTGTATAACCCTACTTTGTATACTTGAAGTAGTGTATGATTAGTTCTATTTATTAACACTACCTTGCATCTGTCTGTCTGTGTGAACGCAAATAACTCAGCTGTTATAGCAAATAAAGATGCCAAATTTGTTAAAGATGTTCTGGTAGTAGTGAGCAAGAAAACTAAATGTTGTTGGTACCAGTAAGTGTTGTGTAACGCGTTTATTTACATATGCAAAGGCTAACTTATTGTCATGTTTACAATAACAACTCTTTCTAGCTAAAATTGATATGGGATTTATTTTAACGAATTTATTGTATATTCTACTCCATCGAGGGGATTATCACCGCACCGCCCCCAGCCCCCCATTCAGTATCTTATTTCAGTTTGACTTTATTTCTTGACTGACTCTTTGACCCAGAAAACTTTTCACAATGCCCGTGACCTCTTCTTGTTGTTGTCTGCTTCTCTAATCACACACAGTTCTTTATATACTTTATATACACAGACACACACACACACACAGACAGAGACACACATACATACATATCGATACTTCATGCTTATTTCTGGCTGAAAATAACTGTTGTCTTGTTGCATCGTTCTCACCCGCTGCCTGCCTGTGCCCCCATGCCCCCTGCCTGTTTGCCATGCAATCCTCGCTCATATTGTACAACTCTCCATCAACTATCTATCGAAAGTGTTTTGTGTTAATCTTGTTGTTGTAAATGTAACTCAAACCAAACTAAACCAAACTCAACTCAACTCAACTCAAAATCAAATTTAAATTCAACTTCAAACTGAACTCGCAAAACTCTAACGCTCAACAAATCTCCACTATCGCAACTATCCACTCTCCACTGTCAAAACTCTCAACTCTTTAAACTCTGTCAACTCCAAACTCTAGAATCACTTGTGTATCTTTCTATCTGCGAGATGCATTCTTGAAGTTATTGATATATACTTAAAACATATCTATATCTCGAGTATAATATACGTTGTTCTCTTA
The DNA here is from genome assembly GCA_018903715.1 of Zaprionus davidi. Classification (NCBI taxonomy): domain Eukaryota; kingdom Metazoa; phylum Arthropoda; class Insecta; order Diptera; family Drosophilidae; genus Zaprionus; species Zaprionus davidi. Next base: position 9,907,164 of record JAEIGL010000003.1, read on the forward strand.
TACATATGATGCCTAAATGTTTATTGTATGTATGTATATTATTATTATTGCTGCATAATTCACTCATAAATATTTTTTACTTTTTCTTTTTTTCATATAAACGTTTACAAAAACAAAAACAATTCGCACATTCCACCACCAAAAAAACCTAAAAAAAACAAAAAAACCAAAACAAAAATAAAAAAATAATAAAAAATCGTCACGCAATTTCGTCACTACAAATTCTAGAAGGACAAGACGAGCAAATATATATAATTCTAGATTATAACAATTTTGAGGCTTGACTATAAGTTTGATCAACTTCTCGCACACGCTAAAGCTAAAGCTCCCCACAGCCAGAGAGAGAAATTGAGAGAAAGAGAGAGAGATTCTATATATCTGCATTAATGTGCGTGCCTGCGAATTGCGATCATTAAAAAGACGGAAGAGACGGAAGGACTGAAGGATTCCACACTCAATCAATCAATCAATCAATCAAACAATCAATCAATCATCATCGTCTAGCTAGGCAGCCCAACACGCTAGGCTGCCCCCCATTACATACTTCCAGATGCAAATTGAGCGGAGCTACTGCAGATAGAAGCGTACGCCGCGTTTGCTTGCTAGTCCCGTCTGTCGCTATAGCTCTGATCTGATCTGATCTGATCTGATCTAATCTGATCCGCACCAAAGTCACATAACATATAGATCTATATATATTTGCCGAAGAGCCAAAACCGAAACAGAAACAGAAACCAAAAAATAGCAATCAACACTTAAAAAGAAAAACCAACAACAACAACAAAACCTATTCAAAAAAAACATATACAAAAGCCAGCAACATTCACTTGAAAATGGCCGAAGACGCTGCTATGGAGACATGTCCCAGTCCCGAGATGGGCGACTCTCGCAAAAGGCCGCTCGATTCCGATCCGGAAAATGAACAAACTAAACGCTCACATTTCAGTTCCGGTAAGTTTTGCAAATCCAAATCCAAAATCGAAACCATTAAAAAAAAAAAAAAAAAAAAAAAGCTGAAACGATGTACATAATAATGAGCATATCCGTATCGCTTTTACATATCTCTCTCATATTATCGTGCTCTCTATTCCCCCCTCCCCCTATCTATCTGCCCACGTATCTATCTATCTGCCATATCTTTTATCTACCTATCTATCGGTCGTCTATCTATCGCTCCTAGCTATATTATGTTGTTCCTTTTTGTTTGTTTTTTGTTTCTTTATACATTTTTCTGTTACTCCGTCGCTGTCGCACCTCCTCTCCATTGCTCTGTAGCGTGTAAATACCTTGAAATCGTTACACACACACATACACACACATGCGAAACACACACAGACATGCATCTGTACAGCTGTTGCCATCGTATTGCTACTCTCTGAAATTTGAATAAGTTTTCCATCATCTTAACCCACACACAACACATACACACATTTGACTCGACCCGGACTTGTAATTACGCATACGCCCCGTGTGAGTCAATCAGAGAAGTTTGACAGGCCAGGCGGGTATCTCTTTCTCGCTCTCTCCCTCTGAGAGGATGCACTGTGACCCATATACTTAGTTGACCTCTTTGTGCATTTCAATTCGTAAGGTAAGTGGGGGTAGCACGAGAAGAAGGAGTAGGAAGAGTAGTAGGGAGGGAGGGGCTAATGAGAGAGCATCTTCATCGAAACTGCGATCAGACTTGTCTATTGACTTGCTTGGCTGCTTTGCTTGATAGCTTTGACTTTTCCACACGGCAACCTGCTGCCGTCTTCAAGGTGAGCTGCGACGCAATCTAACTACCTGTCGTCATCATCGTCATCGGCGCAGTCAGTGAGATAAAAATAGCGATATATATATATATATACATATATATGTCTTTGTAGATACTTGTATATATACATTGTGGATCTCATCGGTCGGTTTTGTTTTCAATATTATCGGTTTGCGCCCCCGCTCTGCCCCCGACCTGTTTGCTTGCCTAACAAGCGACTCTTGCTTGGAGTATACTTAGCTCATTGACAGCCTGCTTGTGTGTGTGTGTGTCTGCGTGTGTGTGTGTGAGCTGCGAAACGTGTTTTCTGACTTCAAATTGGAATTTCTTAATTGTGCGCAGAAGCGTGCTAACTAACTGACCGACTGCCTGTGAAATGATTGACTAACTAACTGACTTACGGTCTACATATATATTTATATATATATCTGACTGACTGACACTATAATACCTACGTGACAGGTCGGATAATTCGACTGACACTCAGCGGTTTTTTATCTTATCTACGGCTTTTACTATACTTATTTTTAAAGTAATCGAGTTTAAAATATTATATATGATATATGTATATATATATGTGTATATATATTATATATAATTTTGTATGTGTATGTAAATATAATAAATGTATTTTAGCCTAGCTTATTGAGTTTTAAATAGATTTATTATCAAATAGATTATTGAAAAACAAAACTTTACTGTCTTTCTTTGTTTTCCAACACTGGCATGTAGTTAAATAATCATTTCGTTTGATAATTACCGAACAAATTATTATAATTCATTTTTAAATCTTTTAGATATAAATACATATGTATGATATGTATATAAAAAAAGCATTTTAAATATTTCCCAGTTTGCCAAAACTATTTTATTATTTTATTTTATTTTATTATCGAACACTTATTATACACTGATGCGTAGTTTAATGAGTTCCTTTTCAATAATTATCGTATTTATACTTATAATTTATTGTTGAAATTTTTTAATATAAGAAAGAAGATGATTTGCCACCCTATACATTCTACATATTTCGTAGCTTTCCATCACTGTTTTCTTTCTGAAATATAGTTTCTAGTTCCATAAATTCCTCCTTGTTTGATTTATGTGTAACAAGCTAATAAATATAAGAAAGGAGATGTTTTTGTCTGGGTTACATACAATTCTTCATACTCCAGTAATTTATGAGATGTTTGTAAAGACAGACAAACATTTTGAAAACTGTAACGGAAACCATTTGTTAGGGATCCCCATAGAGGGAAAGAGAGAGAGAGAGAGACTGAGAGACATAGAAAGAGAGAGAGAGATAGAGCGAACTGTTTTCTTATAAAACATATGCACAACAATTGCATACATTCTCAGCAACTTCTCGTGCGCCCCTCGTGTATAAAGTTGTTATTGACATTGTTAATAATTAACTTCATTGAATTGTGTTTGAGTTTTGTATGCGTATGTATGTGTGTGTGTGTGCCTAAGTGTATATGTATTGTATTGTATTATTTTTGTTGTTGCCATCATTGTTGTCTCATTGCTGGTCATAGAACAGGTCTACGATGTCATGTACCATGTAGATACAAACACAGAGATGCATACACACACATACACATGCATGCTTGTTGTTTATTAGTTTTCAAACAATTTATTTGTTTAGCTGTCTTGACAGCCATTCATTTTCATTTATTAATATTTATTTGCTCGTCACTGCTGGCTTCAGTTTCGGCAAGTTTCAACTGCGGTCGGGGAGGAGGAGGAGAAGGTCCTCTGGCTGCAAGGAAATGCAGTAAAATCGTAGCAGAAACTAAAAACGGATACAGTCAAGTGTTGCGAGAGGGGGGAGGGGGCGGGTCAACATCGGGTTACGTAATCCAAGCTGACAGCAAAGCAAAGCAAAGCACAGCAAGGCAGAGGGCCGAGCTGAGAAATTGATGCCAGAGCAACACGGCCAGAGATAAAGGGATGCAGAGAGAGAGAGAGAGACAGCACGAGCAGAAGGAAGCAGAGAGAAAGAGACAGCATGAGCAGAAGGGAGAAGAGAGCAAGAGAGCAAGAATGGGGCTGCTGCTGCTGCGTTGACAGCGCTGTTGACCCACTTCGCTGACAATGCGCGTTTGCGAGTGTGCGCACACTATGTGCGTGTATGTGTGTGCCAGTGTCTGTGTGTGTGCGTTGCCTAGACAAGGTCCTGCGCAGTAGCCGTGCAGAAGTGGCGGCAGCAGCTGCAACACGCGGCAGCCACAGCGTCGACAGCTGCACTGCAGCATTGCATGGCGCCATGGCACGACAGCCGCAGTCGCGGCCACAGCCACAGTAGCAGCAGCAGCAGCCGCCCCACCAGCATGGCAACGTCCTTGAGCACACACACACACACGCAGAGTGGCAGATGAAGACAACAAAAACACTTGCACTGAATTCGACTAGCACCTTGGCTTTTTGTGCAGACTAAAATGCTGCTGTTGCCCCACTGTCCCTGTCTCCCCCCTCATCTACCCCTGCGTGGGCACTTCAAGTGCGTTTACTGCCTGCAGGCACAGCCCTCCCCATCTAACCACCCCTCTCTCTCTCTCTCTCTCTCTGTCTTTCCCTTGCTCTGCATCGCTCTCTTTTTGTCGCTCTTTCGGGCATCTTTTTTTGGGTTACCTTATTCTTATTCCATTCTTTTGTTGTCACTTAAGTGTTGGCCACGTTTGCCGCGCTGCCGTTGCAGGTTGCACGTTATTGCTGTTGTTGTTGCAGCTGCACTTGTAGAGCATCTCTCTGCACGCCCTCGAGTGTCCCACTAATAGATTGAGTGGCTCGTATCGTGTCAGTTGGCTTGGCTAGTGCTGTGTGGTGTGTGCTGTGCTGGGCGAGCCTGGTTCATTATGCTTGTGTGTCTGGCCAGTTCCGCCTATTACAGGCTGTGCCCTCAAAACACACACACACACACAGACACAGACGCCTACGCTTATCGATAGGCTGCGGCCCAGGCACAGGCAGCGAGGCCCAGGCCGGGCCAGACTGTGTGAGGCTTTCGTTTTCAGCTGCAGCTAAAGTAGAATTGGGTCAGTTTGCTGCATCAACAACAACAACAACAACAACAAGGAGAAGAAGAGCAACAACAGCAGCAACTGCGCTGGCCACGCGGCGTATGAGCATTGCTGCACATTTCGCATACGCAACGTATGCCAGTTGCCAGCTCAAAAAGAGGGCCCTAACTCCCTATATACATATGTATATCTGTGCACATATATATATTATATATATGCGGAATATGTTGACATATGGGGGCGTATACTTTGCTATGAAACTTATCGAATTTCGAAAGGGCCCGAACTAATAAAGTTTGCTTGACAAACTTGACACGTTGCGCGCTGCTCTCGCTTCGCTGGCAGCTTATCTGCGTGTTCCATTCACACATACGTATATGCACAGTGTACATATGCAGCATTTTCTATTTTTGTCAGTCAACTCCCTCCACACACACACGCACACACACACTTGCTCGCGGGCTGCTGATAATGGCCTTAAAAAACGTTTGGAGTGAGGCAACGTCAAAAACTCGCCCATTAGATCATAAGCTCGTGCTGCTCACCCATACACACACACACACACACACAGACGTGGCATACATATGCATGCATGTATTGTATAATGAACGATCGCAATGACTGACTCATTTAAATCACCCGCTTCTCTCTCTCTCTCTCTGCGAGTTTGACACTGGCTCCGACTCTTGCCCTGTCTCTGCTCTCTCTCTCTCTCTCTCTCTTGCTGCTTGCTGTGCTCGCTTGTGAGGCTGTCTCTCTCTCTCTCTCTCTCTCTGTTTCTCTCCGTCTCCGTCTGCTTCGCCGTTTTGCCTCGTGTGCCACCGGCGGCAGCAGCAACGAAATTCTTCAGTGCGGTTTCAGTCCGCGCCGTTGCCGTTCGTAGTTCATTTCGTGCGCTCGCTCGCTCCTCTCGCTTCGCTACGCTTTGCTTTGCCATTTCCAGCTGCCGTCCGCAGCCATTTTGTTAGTATACAATCGAGTTGGCTGTCAAATAACCCAGCATGTTGTTTGCCAGAACAACGACGCAACAACAGCAGCAGCCCCAACAGCAGCAGCAGCAGCAGCCTCAGCTCCAGCCTCAGCTCCAGCAGCAACAACTGACGCCGTCGACGTCGCCGCTACAATTTCAGCAGAGCTTCTGTATGTGTTTCCTACCAAGTGCAGTTTTTTTAAGTCATAAACACACACACACACACGTACACGTACATGTGTATATAGTAGATATAGAAGTGCTCAGTAAAAAAAAAACACTCATTGACCTTGTTAATTAGCGTCGCTCGTTGTCGGTGCAATTTATCCCATGGCAATGACAACATCCCGCGCACTAAACTAATACATCAATGTAGATGCAAACCTAGTCTATATATACTATATATATGCATACTCGACTATCTATCTAACTGTCTTTTCAATTTGGTGTTTGCCTGCGCAATTGTGTCGATGTTTGTGCTTCTCATTTGGATCTTTTGCTGGTCACATGGCATCGATACTTTCCATATACAACAAATATCCAAATACACATACACACTATATACATGTGTATATATATGTTTGGCTGTCACTGTATGCCACCACGCTGCGTATGCGCAACATGGCAATCGCATTACATTTTGTCTGCGCCGTGCGCCGTGCGCCGTGTCAAGGTCGTGTTTTCATATGAAAGAGTTGTCATTAGCGCGCTACATTTCTACAAGACGGAGACGGACATTCATTCACACACAGCGCACACACACACACAGTACACACACATAATCGACTGTGCTCGCCTCAATACGTGATTTGTAGCCTAAGGCAACAATTAGAAATACACATCGAGACACGTCAAACGAGTATGTGAAATAGGCGCGTAAAAAACAGTGAGAGGGAGGGAGAGAGACCCTGCCCTGCCCTCCTCCTCCTCCTGCTTCGCCTGCTTCTTTTGCTACCCTACAAATTTAGCTCAATGTCAGCAGCTTAATGATAATTCGAATCGAGCAAGAGGCAACTATCGACATTGGAGTTGGAGACGGAGATGGAGTTGTGGCATCTTGTTGGACTTCAAGTTGAAGCTGAAGCTTGGCCAAGATTCTCATTTCAATATGTTGTAATTAATTCAAGAGTCACGCTTGGCGGACAGCCAATAACACACACACACACACACACACATGTTAATGGCTGTGTTTGATGTGCAAATGAATGACAACAAGTCTCAAATACCCAAATGAAAAAAAGAGTGTCGTGTTTGTTGTTGCTCCTCTGCCATGTGTGGGCAGTTTATCTGCGGCAAGGTAGCAAAACTTCACCTTGAAAACTGCTGCGAGTGTGAGTAAATGAATGTGGGTGCTTGTGAGTGAGTGTCCGTGTGTGTGTGTGTGTGTGTGTGTGTGAGCCACAAAAATAAATTGAAACTGTCAAGAGACATACGCGGACTGTGCCAGCTAACGCTTCGTTTATCACACACTCTGTTTTGCCAGCTCATTGAAAAATACCTTTATAAGAAAAGCAGTCGAAAAGGTTTCCGTGTACCCTTCTCTCCCTTTCGAATTCATTTGCGGCAACTGCTGCCGTTTGCAGGTGTCTGTCTGCTCCTCCTTATTCCCCCTCCCCCCACATTTGGCAGATGATCTCACGCATAAAGTGAAGTTTGCGCTGTTGTTAAGTTTGCGCTGTTGCCGTGCATGTAAATTCGAGTTCGAATTCGAATAATGTAGTTTGAATGGCCTACAACAGGTATTATAATATGCCATTTACCATTTTGTTTTGTTGTCATCATTTCGAAATCGGAACTCATCAATTTTAGTAGTATTTTTCTCTCTCTCTCTCTCTCTCTCTCTCTCGTTGTGCTTGCCACAATTATCGAAACGAATTCCGATTGCTAAAAATGTGTCAAGGTTCTGGGCTTAGAACTCGTAACAGTTGACTGGCATCGATAGGGATCGTGTAATTATTTGGCAATTATTGTAGTTGCTCCAATTAGTCAAAAGGGGGGCACCTAATGGGCAAGTGGTACCTGCAATTATGGACTGAGATTACAACAATATATAAAAACTTGCTGCCATTTTTTAACTCGAAATCAATTTTATTATTATTTATTGTGCTCTATTTACTTTTGATCGTTGTTGCTGTGCCATTAAATAATCATCATTTCTATAAGTACTTCCGATTTATAATACTAACATCATCATTGCATCGCATCGCATCACTTCTCAAAGCATTCTCCCCACACTTTTTTGCTTTGTTAGTTTTTAGTAATTTCTATTCGTATAAATGTGCTTGTAAAATCTGAACAAAAGAAGAAACCCAACAAACAAACGAAGAAACAAACCAGAGCTCAAAACTGTTTTTTTGATAATGGGCCCATCAAATTTTCTTCCCAAAAGAAGAGAAAAAAAAAAACTATAACGCAAATACAAAATATAATAAAGCTTAATTGAAAAGTCAATATAAGATTCGTATGAAATATGCGAGATGCTTACACACACACACACACACGAACAAACTACACAGAGACTGAAAGACTGACACTCAGACAGCCACACACAGGAAGAGTTATGTCAACGCTGTATTTAGTTATCGATAGATCGAATTATAAGGACAATTTTGACTTATGATAATAATGAAAATACAAAATATACTTACATATGAACAACAAATTATCTCTTAACTCACAGCAGCATTTGCGCAATACCAATAAATCCTAGCACATAAATGTGATAAGCCAAACAAAGTAAAATACGATGCGAGTTTAAATCATCAATATAATCGATAAACGATAAACAGTGCAAGCGGAATCGGAATCAGAAACAGAATCTACAATATCAACATCTCAAGATCGCAGCAAAGCTGGAAAAGGGAACACGATCGCAGCTGAACTGCATTGAACTAATCTGAACTGAACTGAACTGTGCCCAAAGGGAATCCAACCAAGCAAGGCAGAAGAAGAAGAACATCAACAAGAAGGAGAGGAAGAAGAAGAAGGAAAGGAATCGGAACTATAGAACAGCTGAATGGTAAAGCTTTGGCATTGTAATCGTACTCTAAATGTAAAACAACCACCACCTTCCATTCCATTCTGGATGTTGTGTAACTCTCGTCATTAACTACTACTATCTATACTCTCTACATGCATATATATATACTATATATTTATATGTATATGTATACTACATGGACATACTATCTATATAGCACGAATTGAACAAATCGCAACTGCAAAACATGCCACATATTACTACTACTACTATATCTATATATATATATTGTATATATATACATATGTTCATCTGATGTATGTATATATTACTATATATTACTGCCTATTATTACAATCATCAATATAAACAGCATCAAGAGGAGGCGCGCAGTTGATAACATATTCTCATCTCTGCCGAAAGTATTGAATCGTTATTGAGATCGTATTATGTATGTATATAATGCCGATAATGCGAATCGAATCAATCCATCGCCAATCGTACAATCGTCAATGTGTTTTCTTTTTGCGATGGCAATCAATCAGTGCAATAATAATCAACATCAGCCAGTCAATCAAACAATCAAACAATCAATCGACCAGTCAACCAATCAACCAAATGCACCTTAAAAATATTGTATATCAACAACAATTGCTGCTGCTGCCGCATATACTGCTGCTGCTGCTGCTGTTGCTGCCGCTTCATAACTCTAAATGCAACTTGGGATAGTTTATATCAAACTATCAACGTTCGAGTTGTCGCTCTCTCTCTCTCTCTCTCTCTCTCTCTTATTCTCTTTGTCTTTCTCTGTATGTGTATCCTTCACTTTACTTCCTTTACTTGTTCTCGTTGTTGTTGTTGATGTTGTGATGTTGTTGTTATTGCTGTTGTTGCTGTTGCTGGCAGTCACCCACCTAATACTAAATACTAAATACTAAATACTGCCACGCACCACCAACGAACAGTACCAAAGTACACCACCCTAATTGCCATCCAAGTACACCACATGTCAGCAACGTCATTGATATATAACTCAACTCAACTCAACTCGACTCAACTCGTCTATATATTACTTCAATCAACGTCCATCCAGCGCGCTGCTTCTGAATCAAATCAATGCAAATCAAACTCAACTCAAATCAAATTCAACTCAACTCAAATCAAATTCAACTCAATTCAACTCAACTCAACTCAACTCTACTCAACACACTGCAAAATGTACTAAACCCGATGACGCTACTGCTCTAAAAAACCTCTCAATGATCTCTCTATACTTACCAACTACTCTACACGCATCATCATCTCTATAAGGGCAGATCCAAAGCCCTGAACGATTCATACGATTCAACTGAGAACTGATAGAGCAGCGTTTACACGATGTCGAGAAAGAAATAAACCCAAAAATAATAATAATGAGACTTGGCTGAGCATCGTGTATTGTAATTCCCTGATGTATTGTGGGTTCTCTTGCGGATCGTGTAAAGGCTGCCTCTCTCTCTCACTCTCTCTCTCTCTCTCTCTCTCGCTCTCTGTATCCTCTGTGTGTTTTCCATGGCGACATTCAACAACATTAAAAAAAAAACAATAATAACCAAAACCAAATCAAAATTAGCTTTATCGACAAACAATTTCAATTTCTTTTTTCTTCTTTTTGTTTATTGTTCAAGTTATTGATTGGGAAACGCGTAGAATAGAGAGCAGAAACTCAGAAGCAGCAGCAAAACCTATCAAATTCAAATAAATATAAAGTGCAAACAATATACACACCTATATATGTATGTATATGGTATATGTATTTGTGTATATAGGAAGTTTCGATAAGCAACGCTAAGTAAATACGATAATAAGCAAACCAATTCCGTCGCAAAACATCCAACAAAATAAAAGAAAATCAAAAAAGACTGAAAAGTAAATCAACATTACATCAAGCAAGCATCAGCAACAATTACAACAGCAGCAACATTTCAACAGTATATATAGAGAATATCGAGAAACTGAACTCGAATCTGAACCTGAACCTGAACCTGAACCTGTGCAGTATATGCAGATGAGAGACAATGGATAGTATTAAGAATGTCGTGATGGAGATGCTGGCTCAGCAGTTGTTGCAGCAAATGGACACAGACTATCTGGCAACGACAGCAGCAACAACAACAACAGCAACACAGCAAGAACCCCAACAGCAGCAACAGCTGCAGCAGCAGCAGCAGCAACTACATTATGCATACCAATATGAACATTCTACGCCCACACACAATCAGTATCAGACGCAACATTCCACCAGAAAAGCAGCCACATCGCCCTCATCAACTAATTCGCTGCCCAGCGGCAGTATCAGCAACAGCAACAGCAACAGCAGCAGTAGCAGCAGCAGCAATAGCAGCAGCAGCAACGGCAGCAGCGCCAGAAGCAATGCTGCGTACTCATTAGCCGTTCTTAGCTATAAGCAACAGCAACAGCAGCAGCAGCAGCTGCAGCTGCAACAGATACTTGCACATCCTAATCAATGCAATACTCAACATCATTATCATCAGATGGAACAGCAGCAGCAACAACAACAGCAGCAACAACAGCAGCAGCAGCAGACGCTCAGCCAAAATGGCTCGCCAAATGCATCGCTTGATGCGGAAACAGCGCCAATTGCAGTGGGTGCACAACAGCAGCAACAGCAACATTTGCATCACCAGCAGCAGCAGCAGCAGCATGAGACAACAACAGCTGCCGTCGGATATAAGACTGCCTCCTGTTGGTGCTACGGTGAGTTTGATCAAAACACGCAATCAAATTCAAAAAAACAATCAAAACAAAAAAAAAAACAGAAAAAAAACAGTAAATCAAAAAACGCTGGGCACAACTCTTCTAGGTTTACCTTCACACACTTCATCAACAAACAAAGCATCACTTAAGCAACACAATCGATCGAACCGCCCCGCCCCCCTCTCTCTCTCTACCCTTACTACTACTACTCTATCTATCTCTCTCTTTCTTTCGCTGCCAACAATGTGATGTGAGTTCAAGCACAACAACTACAATAACATCAATCTGCCAATCAATCAACCAATCACAACGTCATTATCTCAATATCAGCAACTGACGGCGCCAACCAAAAAAAAAAATAAAACCAAAAAAAAATACAGCCAAAAAATGCATAAAACCGCTAAAACCAAGAGGAGACAATGCCAAAAATGCAAAGAGCAAACTCGCTTACACATAATGAACTGAAACACCAACACACACACACACACACACACATACTAAGAATTAAAAAACAAAAAACAAAAAGAAAGAAAACTCGCACAAACATTAGAACTCAAGGTCAAAAGTCATCATTGCTTGATTCGTTACTCGATTTTGATTTTGTCTGCATATTCCCAACCTCCACAGAGCGACGCTTTAATCGTTGTGTGGTTTCGCTTTAACACGCACAGTGGTTTCATAACACGAAATCCTTTTTAACCCAGTTTTCCCTCATGCGAAATGAGCTCGTGCCATGCCATGCCACGCCCCCTGCACTGGTTAGGGGGCAGGAGTGTGGAGGGGTGGTCTAATGCTCAAGAGTTATTTACGAGTTGCAGTCTTACTGCGCCGTGCAGAGTCCTTTGTGGCTCGTAAAACAAAACCACTGTGCCAACCTGAGCTCAACTGAGCTTTTGTTCCACTGCAGTCGCGCGCGAGTCTGGGTCAATTTTCGTTCATTATTCTCAAATGAATTGCAATTATTTACCATTATTCATGTGCTTAGCGAATAAGTGTATGGTTTCATTTTCCTTAGTTCTTATCTTGATCAACCTTTCAACTATATACCATATAAATGTTTCATAAACATACATATTCAAATCGTGCTTACGTTCATAAATCAAAATTAGTTGTTTAGTTTTCCAAGACAAATCGATTGGAAAGTGACCTAATTAATTTGGAAGAATGCTAAATAGACTATAAATATAAAACATATTTACTTTTGGAATGGGATAAGAATAGGATATATTGCAGATAGGATAGGAGAGGAGAAGAAAAGAATAGAAAAAGAATAGAAAAGATAGAATAGGTTAAAATAGGTTACAATATGTTAGAATAGCTTAGAATAAGTTAGAATAGGTTAGAATAGATTAGAATAGGTTAAAACGGGTTAGCAAAGGTTAAAATAGGTTTAAGTAGGTTTAAAGAGGTTATAATAGGTTAAAATAGGTAAAAAATAGGTCAAAAATAGGTTAAAATATGTAATAAATAGGTTAGAATAGGTGGGAATAGGTCAGAATAGGTTAAATTAGATTAGGAATAAATTAGAATAGGTCGGGATAGGAAAGGAGAAGAAAGAAAGAAAAGTTAAGAAGAAAAGAATAGGAAGGAATGTGTAAGAATAAGATTGCTATGGATGTGATAGATTAGATTGGGAAAGAAGAAGAAGAAAGAAGAAGAAGAAGGAAGTGCAATTTGTAGTATGTTTAATGAATAAAATTGTAGATCTTTTTGTAGGTTTCCAAAGAACCTGTGTGACGAAAAAGTATTTCAGGTGTTGTTCTATACTGCATCGCCGAACCAACAGTGTCATACTCTGCCTGACTGACTGACAGACAGAAAGACGTACAGACGGACAGACATATGAAAGGAGAGGAAGGGCGGACAGACAGACGGATGTGTGCCTCATTTCGCCGCTCGTATCTAATTAGAGAAATACTTTTGAAGGACACTTGCCTCTGAGTGGCAATAAGATGACGAACAAAGACGACACACATTTACAATTTGCATGGTAAGGGAAGCAGGGGGTAGAGACGAGGCGGCACATTCGTCTTGGCCAAAATTAAACCAAGCAAGCAGAGCAAACCTCAACGACGCTCATCTACTCAACCTCCGCCTTGCCCCCTCACCCTCTTAACCACGTGAGTGCGACAGTCGGAAGGAGGAAGCAGGGTGGGGAGGAGGGGTGTGGGCAAGGGGCAAGCAGTCAGGTGCAACGCTTGGGGTTTTTCTTGCCGCTCTGCTCATTGCAATTTGTTTCGCTGCGGCGAACTGTTTTGTGTAATAGAGCGACGCGGCTTGACACATTTTATTAATTGAAATTTGTTTGTTTACTCGCCTTGTCTGGCTGTGTGTTGTTGTGTAGCACAGTGTGCACTGGCTACACGGAACATATGTCATAACACGCCACATGCATAACTATCTGCCTCTACCCTTCTCCCTCTCTCACTCCTCACTCTCTTTCTATCTACATATCTAACTGTATGTCATAGATTTTAGTCTTAGTGCTTAGTCTGGAGTACTGACTGTACCTGGCAGTCTCGTCTTCATGCATACCTAATTGAGAAGAAGCCAACGAGAGATCGTTGCATTTTCTCAGCCTCTCTCTCTTGCTATCTCTCTCTCTCTTTCTGTTTGTACAAATTACGTAACTGGCGTAACCTGTCGCTCATCTCTAATTCATAAATGTATTTGTATTTCTGTTTCGTTTTAGGTGAGTCAGTTTGTTCTGGAATTGAGGTTGAAATTGAAAATAATAACAATAATCATAATCATCATGGTAAGCTTTTTCATACTTTCATTAAATACCATTAAAACTCATCTTTGTATTACAACGACGACGAGGCAGCGAAAGAAACGAATGAATCCAATGAATGAATCTTGTAGCAACGCGTTACTCTAATCTCTCTCTTACTTCCTCTCTCTCTCTCTCTCTCTCTCTCTCTCTCTCTCTGTCTATCATTCTGAGTGTGCTTATCCCAATGATTCACTGTGCCTAACCTGAGAATGTCGCGCGCTTGTGAGCTTAACCTAAACTGCCAAACGAAACGAGATACAACAAGTTGACGGAGCACATTAACCTCTGACCCAAGCGACTCTCCGACCACACGGTCTGACCTTCCTGCCAGTGCTTTAGGCTCTCGGTTGGACTCCATTTGCCATTTGCCATTTGTTGGTTCGGTTCTCTCGCTTGCATATTGTATGTGCATCATCTTCATCCTCAAGTGCATTAATCTCTCATGGCTTGCATTAACATTGAACACACAAACAGACGCATTTGCCACGCCCACTACTTAAAACCCGCCTCCGCCCTCAGCTCATAACAAAACTAAACTCAAAATTTTAGCTTCCACTTCGATTCGATTCGATCGTCCTCGCCAAAGCTGTTATTATTTGAAATATTGTAACCCGAAGGACCCGCTCGCCAAGAAAGGAGCTACTACTACCTCTACTACTACTACTACTACTTCTACTACTACAACTAAAAGAGATCGAGAGATATATAGACGGAGACTAAAGCAATAAACATTTCACTGACGCCTTCAACTTTCTTTTTGCACATTGCAGGCGATACCACATTTCACATGAAGATCTTGGTGCCAGCCGTGGCCTCCGGGGCCATTATCGGCAAAGGTGGCGAGACGATCGCCTCGCTGCAAAAGGACACGGGTGCTAGGGTCAAGATGTCCAAGTCCCATGACTTTTATCCAGGTGAGCCTAAGCTAAACTAACTGAGCTGTTTCTTTATTAATTCTCTTCTTTTCTCTACCTCAAACAGGCACTACCGAACGAGTTTGCCTCATCACCGGCTCTGTGGAGGGTATCATGACTGTGGTGGACTTCATAATGGACAAAATACGCGAGAAGCCCGACATGACCACGAAAATAATCGACGCAGAGTCGAAGCAGGCGCAAGAGCGCGACAAGCAGGTGAAGATTCTGGTGCCAAATTCAACGGCCGGCATGATCATTGGCAAAGGTGGCGCCTTCATCAAGCAGATCAAGGAGGAGAGTGGCTCCTATGTGCAGATATCGCAGAAGCCCAAGGATGTCTCGCTTCAGGAGCGTTGCATCACCATTATCGGCGACAAGGAGAACAACAAGAATGCCTGCAAAATGATACTCTCAAAGATCGTTGAGGATCCACAGTCGGGCACCTGCCTGAATGTCTCGTATGCGGATGTTAACGGTCCCGTTGCCAATTTCAATCCAACTGGTTCGCCTTATGCCACAAATCAGAATGCCATCAACTCAAGCACCGCCTCGCTGAACTCCACCCTGGGCACGACAATTGGCAGTGCGGCCACCGCAGCCAGTCTGCTAGTCAACGGCACGGGCATCAATCTGTCCCTCAATCTCGGCTCGCCCAACCCGGCGCCCAATATGGTAGTTGCCAATCAGTTGCTGGAGCACATTAAGGTAAAGTGCAGAGACCCTTCACACTTTCAACTGCAACTGCAAGTGCAACTAACTCTTTTTTCGCTTCCTGCAGGTGGCAATGCGCGGTGCCGGCTACTCTGAGGCCGCTACCACGGAAGTGTGTGGCGCTCTGGGCGTGCTGGCCAAGTACGGTGTACTGGGCATGGGTGTGGGTGTGCCACATGCCAATGGTGCGCATCCGACGTTGGGCAACTACCTTGGTGTGCCGACGCTGGATCAACAGACAGCTGCAGCTGCGTCTGCGGCCACCGCCAGCAATGTGTTTGGTGCTGTCGGTCAGGTTAATCTGGAGCAGTATGCCGCCGCTGCGGCAGCTGCTGCTGCGGCCAGCAGGCCAACGCAGTCGCAACTGGAGGCTGCGGTGCAATTCGATCCATTCCGCCATCTGGGCTCAGCCACAGCGCCCGCGGCCACGCCCGTTTCGTTGAACAACAACAGCTTCGGATTGACTGGGGCCACCGGTACGGTGAGCAGTGCGCAATTGGGCGCTGCCGCCTCGATAGGAGGCCTGAGTAAGAGTCCAACACCCGGTGATCTTGGCGCCAAGGATTCCAAGAACGTTGAGGTGCCAGAAGTAATAATTGGCGCTGTTCTAGGTGGGCAACCCTTTTATTATTCCTATTAAACAACAACAACAACAACAACAATAGAAAAACAAAGCAACAACAAAAAGACAATAACAACAACAACAACAACAGTAACAAATAGCAGAACAAGACCAAGCTCAGTCAGCGAAAAACCTTTACCAGCACACACACACACACACACATTTCCTTATGCAGACTTTAATATATATACTATATAGTCTTAATCAGAGAGATGCTCTGACCCAGCAGCAAATCATTCCAAGTGACTCCAGAGGGAATTATATAGATCGATATATTTTGCTCAAAGAAAAACATTCCTCATTTCGTACATTCCACACATACTCAGCAATAACTATAATGATAATCATATATATGGTATATATATATATGATAAATATGTAGCGAAATTTCTAGTCAACTTCTTGCCCCGCCCCCCTGCACCACACACACACACACGCCCCACTCCAGCATTGAACGATGTCATGAAAATTCGCTCGACAGTCTTTTATGCTTAGTCATATCGTGCAATGAGAAAGTAAAGGATCTTTTTAACGGCACTATGAATTTTCGCCATTTTAATCATTATGAAGATATAGAAGATATATATATACACACTTACATTGGAATAACTAGTGCAATTATTGGGTTTAATTTGTTGTTTATCTTCGCAGTAATTACCTCAGAGTCAGCGTCAGGTCTTAAGGTGTTTAAAGTTAGTTAATATCGGATATACCAGCACCATATAATATATATATACCCACATCACATGCCTTAATACACATTAAACATACACACACACACACACACACACAAATATAGATATGTAGTTTACTATATATGTCTGTACTTGATACTTGATTTTAAAATATGATATAACATATATATTTAACGCAATCTGATGCAAATATTCCAGGTCCGAACGGTCGTAGTTTAGTTGAAATCCAACATGTTTCTGGCGCAAATGTGCAAATTTCCAAAAAGGGCATATTCGCACCTGGCACTAGAAATCGCATTGTTACCATTACTGGTCAGCCGAGTGCCATTGCCAAAGCGCAGTATCTAATTGAACAGAAAATCAACGAGGAGGAGACAAAGAGGGCGCGTCAAATTCCATTAACCACTGTTGTGAATTAATCAATCCAATCCAAACAAAACCAAACCAAACCAATCCAAGCAGAGTCAAGCAATCAAGTAACAGCAGCACAACAACAACAACAGCAACAGCAACTATCCCCCCCCATTCAAAAAAGCGTAAATCTGCAAAAACTTAAACAAAAAAAAAATACAAAACAAAACAACAAAAAAATAAGAAAAGAAAAGAAAGAAGATTAAAAAACATATTGTTCATCTATTCAAATCACACACAGAAAAACACAAGAGAAAAATAAGAAAATGACAAAACAAAACTAAGAAAATGAGTAAGAAAAACTAAAAACTATAAATTCAAATCCAAATCCAAATCGAAATCGAAATCGAAATCGAAACTCTTTAAAGCTAAAGTCAAGCCATAAATGAAGGCATTTCTTTGGAGTCTATGCATATATCATATATAATATATTTTATGGCTAATCCCTACGTAATCCTCCCAAGAAAACAACAACACCAAAATGTGCTGCATTTGTTTGCCATTAATATGTGTACATATAAAGTAATACCTCCCCCCAACCCCCTTTAACCTGCCCCTTTGCCCCTTGAACTGCATATGTATTGTATATATGCATGAATTTTGAATTGAATTTGAATTTGAATTCGAATCGAGACATTGTACAGCTCGATAAAGTCGCATAGAATGAGAGAAAGAGAAGGAGAGATGCCTAGTTACATTGTACCCTGCTCGTGCATGTATATATGTACTGTATATCTCTATATACATATGTACATGTGTGCAGTCGCATACTAATTGTTGAGTCTTGTTTATATTACATACAACAACCACACACACACACACACACATGATATATATATATATATATATATAGCATATATATACATTTTTAAAAACGTAAATTAGAATTATGTTGAACCCCTTAATATCCCCAATTGAATCTGTTTTGTGTACTGCGAGCGTTTTCAGTGAAAGCAAAAGAAAGTATGAGACAAAATAAGGTAAATATTTTACTACAAACACACACACACACACACACTTACACACACACAAGTACATATTCTGTGTATATGCTATAAATTATCTATATAACAACTACAACTCCAGCAAGATTGGCGTCGAATCGAGAAATGCTATGGCATCTATCGAGAATCGAACGCATACAGGCTAGTGATAACTTTCGAAACACTTTTACCTCAAACACACACACACACTTACACACAATACACGAAATTTAATTGCGTTTCTTGTTTTCTGTTTCTGTTTTCTGTTGTTGCCCTTATGTGCTTATTGCTTTATAATATATATATATATAAACTTTGATCTATATATATATATATGTGTATATATATTGATAGTTTTGTACATTGATCCTAAACTGATATTGTTGATACGTTGATCATGGTAATGTTGTTTAATTTCCCCCTCAAATGGATGATATCTTTTACAATGAAAGTGGTGTTAATGTGTTGCGCGCGCACGTGAGTCTCCTTTCCTTTTTTTTTGTTGGTATTGATTTTGTGCTCCCAAATTGTTAATCCTCATTTACTTATTATACCTTATTATAATATCTTTATATATATTTCTTTCACCGTTAAGGAAAGCAATATACGATTTTCTAAGGGACTCTTGGAGTCTTGCGTCTTATTTTCGATTCCTCTTCAAATCATTAATTTTAGTGTTTTTTTATTTGCGATTCATTTTATTCGTTTTTTTGGAAATCTGCACCATTGTTCTTGACATACAACATTCTAATCTTAAGTATTACATTTGCCGACTTTCACTTGATACATCACAAAACAAATGAGAAAAACATTAAGAGGAATATCCTATGTAAAATAAACTCATATCCCCAACACCAACACACACACACAAACGAACACACACAAGCCACAAATACCCCTATTAATTGTTAAGTATTGTGCAATTCTTCCGATTCAAAAACCTCTTAACACACACACACACACACATACATACCTAGTGCATATGTATAGGGGAAGATGAAAGTCTCCGATTAGCCAGCGAAACAGTTCGATTAACATCACATATTCAGTTTCCATAAGCATCCATAAAAATACATTAATAGAAACGCATTCACTCTATTAAAATTAATTGTTTTATATACACACAGATAAATACACACACACACACAGAGAGACATACATCTATATTTAGTTTAACGTTTATTTTTATGATAAATGAAAAATGAAGTTGACAAAAATAAATTAATACGAAAAATCAAAGAATTTGTTGTGTTTCATTGAGAGCACCTTTTTCGGCACCTCTGGACAAGAAACTTACCACACCACACCATAGCACATCACACCACACAGCATACACACCACACCTCACAAACAGCTCACCACAGGCGTGTATCTTCTATCGAAATTTGCAACATTATCATGTCAAATCAACAATCGATCAACTCCGATATATTCTACTATATCGCTCGATTCCAGCTCAAATCAAATCAGTTCAAATCAAATCAAATCAAATCAATTCAAATCAATCACTGAAAACGCTCACGAAATTACAGAAAAAAGAACCACCCCCCTTTGCCCTTAAAAAGAACCTAAACCTAAAGCCCCCTAATCTAAGCCTATATGTACTATAAGTTGAAAAGTTGTTCACATTAATTAATTGTTTGCTATTATTGTTAATGCTGACCTACATTTGTTTTCTTAATTGTGCAATATTTATATAAATATAATATAAGAATAATATATATATACATTTATAATAATTATGATAAATCTGCGCCAGATTAGTTACGATAAAATTCATACAAATGAAGAATCCAAATTGTGACAAATGATACAACAGCAAGAAGAGAAGAAGAAGAGGATGTTTAAGTCAAAGTAAAAATCTAAATGAAATGAAATATATAAATATAATATCATATAATATCGAAAGTACAGTCGTAAATGCTAGTGTGCCTTGAAAAATGCGAAAACATATATATGAAAGAATGATCGATGAAGATTTTTATGTTGTTTACTTTTCTCAATAATACGGTCTATTCTTAACTTAAGGCAGAGAAAGCGCAGTTAGTTTAAAGACCCCACTTTAATTGGTTCGTCGAAATCGGGAAGAATAGAATTGAGATACATAGCATAAAACAGATCCCCCTCCTTCCCCCCGTCAACTTTTACAATATAGTGATAACGAATGAATACAACGATACAACTGGATGCAAAGACCCAAGCTGATGGTTCCAATTCAAACAAATCACAACAAGCATAAGACACTGTATCCTGTATCTAGACCCCAACTACAACAATAACAAGTACAGATACAAACACCAACAACAAGAACAACAATAACCGTTAACATTTTATCGTCTTTTTTGTCATGGCAAACTTGAGAGTCAGCATAGGCACATGGCACCACCCCCCGCACCACGCCCCGCACACCCAACATTTCCACACACACACACCCGAACACACACACATACTTGGTCATCCTCACATGCGCGTGCTCACTGGGTTATGTTTTTAATATACATATGAGTTTTATACGGTATCTAAACTAAAAGAGTAGAGAAAACAAAAAAATAGCAAATATATATGCACACATACATATATATTTGCACTGGATCTGTGATATGAATTAATAAAAAAGAAAAAGAAAAAACAAAAACAAAAAAAGAAAATGAAAACCAAGCTACAATATATATATATATATATGTACAAATATATAATGAAAACAAAGGGAATATCGCGTAAAACAAAACACGAAATTAGTTATGAAATAATTAATTTGTTCTCAAATGAAATGAATATAGCTTTACTTCAGATCAGATCGAAAATCATCTCACACGAATGCATATACATATATATATATATATTTATATATTGGGCCCTTCGCCCTTCTGCCCCGCCCCGCAATCCGTGTGTCCGACTATATGTTTTTATTCAGTATAGAAATCACATCCTGCGTTTCCAGTTTTAACATGCCACGCCCACAATGCCGAGAGAGAGAGAGGAGACAGAGAGAGATAGATAGAGATCGCCGTGCATGACAAAAAGAGGACAAAATGCAACGCTCTGGGTCTATATGGATATATATCGTTATCGGCGTCATCTCTGCCCAAACGGTCGACGTGTTTATGCTTGTTTGGATTTTATCAAATCGTGTGTTCTTGCTGTAAATACCAAGAAAATGCCAGTCCGCATTGAGTTCAGAGTTCAAGTTTCATCTAGTTAGTATCGCTCTATCTCTATCTACCTACAATGTATGTATCTTGTTATAAGGGGATCGGTAATCAGTCAATGATCATATTAATTTTCATCATTTTACGATCACCTAACACGCCCTCGCCCCCGCCCCCCCGCTCCGCCAGCACAGCCAGTCACCCCCACGCAGAGAACTGCATTAACTTTAACGTTATAGAAGGTTGATTTCGCGTAAGTTCTATCGCAAGTTTATGATTAAAGAAAGGTAAGGCTGTTAGTTCAGCACGTGTTGGAGTCTATTAGAGTTAAACTAGTGCAAATAAATAACAAAAAAAAAAAAAAAACAAAAGCAGAAATCTTTTATTAACTACATGTATATTAACGTATCTGAAACGTATTTCAAAGTTGACTTAAAGGTTAAATAAAAACAAAAGAAAAAGAAAACAAACAAAAACAATAAACATAGTAGCAAATGTGCAAATATTCAAAGCGCAGGAGGATAAGAAAGACGAGTTTTACTCTGTAATAATATTATAAACAGAACATCAAATGGATTATAACACACACTTACATTACAACTACACATGAATGCATAGAAACGTGTATAAACAGAAAATTCAATTCAATCTATATACATATACATATTTTTTCTTGTATAGTAATACAGACATACACACACACACACGTATATTGTATATACAAATCTACAAGAACTTGTTAATTTTACTTTGTTATGCTTTGCCTCCACACTGTTATTAGGACAATTAAAGAATTAAATGCAAATTTATAAATATATACATACATAAACATAATATATATATATATTATACACACATACATGTATATCCGGATAATTGACCGTACTGCGTGTGAGAATCTAATCAAATCCTGCAACGCGCACTCATCAAGTAAAACGTGGCAGCCCAATATCACGTATACGCATTGCAGCCGCTAGTAATGTCAGGTTGACGAGATGCCATTCTAGAGAACACAGAGAGAAAGAAAAAATAATACATGCCACGCCCCTTCCCTCTGCCCTACATTGTGTGTAAATAGCGCATTTTCCAAATTCCTATTGGCAACAAGAAAACAAATAAATAAACAAACTAAAATGGAAGCCGTCTACGAGATAATACAACAGCAGCAACAGCAACAACCACATAAATCTTATTACAAATATTTAAAATTTATATTTATAATAAATATATCTATACATACATCTATGCATACAATAAACGCATACATACACACAGACTATATAAACAACTAGTTGTTAGCGTGATACATAAATCTATTATTAATTAATTCATACATACATTTAAATAAAAGGTTTAACGATGATACAAATCCTTGCAACATTTATTTGCCATCATTATTATTATTATGATTTCCATAGCTTCACAGGCTCATCCAGTTATTATCAGAGCGAAATCAGATTCGGTTTGCCACACACAACTCATGTTTGTGCTTCATTACAGAACAGTCACAGTCAGTCGATAGTCGATACATATGATATACTTGTATGTAGTACATAGTATTGTGTCCAGGCCAGTCTCCTCGGGCACTAAACGTTTTTTTATTTCCTCTCGAACTTAGCGTAGAGAACAAGAGACGGCAACATAGGATGTTACGATATATAGTAGGAGCATACGTGAGTACCTTAGGATCAACATAAGCAAATTAAAAACAATTTACAATTGTTGCCTTCTCGTTACTTACACACACACACACACACAGACGATGTGCAGATTTTCTGTTATAGCTTTTACCATACAGACACACTCCTAATAGGTCTCTAGATTTTACAATAATGCAGCAAAACACCAAATACATATAGAGTAAAAATAAAGTATATAGTATAACATCTTGCAGTTTTCTCAAAACAAACAATTTCCTAGCCAAAGCTAAGTCAACTAATGTAATAAGATGTGAAAGGAAGTGAAGGAAAGTCGTTTGTTTAAGCGACCTAACAAAGTCTTAAAGTTAGTACACAATTTTAGAACTCAAAGCAGAAAGAAACCCAAACATTATTTAAAGAGAGGAGGTCATTCGGAAAGCTCGTAATCGCAGAACATTCAGCAAGCAAACATCATGGAAACTCATTCAAAAGTAAAAGTACTAAATCTTTTATGATTTGACTGTGATAATAATAATGACAAAACAAAAAAACAAAATACAAAATACAAATGAGAGAAGAAAGGAGAATGGAAGTGAATGAATTAACAATGAACAATTAACACATGAATTGTAAATTAGAGTATGTATAAAATTAATGTATGTATACACGCGATTGTAACATTTACGTAGGTGCAATATATATGAAGATGGCTCTTAAACAAATTTCAATAAGTAGCAAGAAATTTCATTGGTATGTGCCCATAGTGCAACACCATATACGACTTAGAGTATGTTGTTTAAATAGCGATAATAATCATAAGTATGTATTTACTTATTGACAACAAAGCAAAGCAAAAAACAAAACAAAAGAAAAAACAAAAAGAATAAATATTAAAGTTTTACTTATACATATTAGCAAAATATTTAAACAAATTTTAGCAACAAAATATCGAGTACGTTTCGAACAAAAGAAAGACATCAACAACAGGAGCCCTCTATTATATTAACTAATTGCAATAACTTTACAAAAGGTAACAGAAGTACTATAACAGACAAAACGAAATCGAAACAAATGATATGATATTTAGTTATGCTCTATTACAAATCTATAATCAATTGAAGTTTTATATGGATGCAGACCCAGCCATCTTGGGCGGGAAATTTGATAATTTTACATACAAAATACCTTTATTCGTATGAGTTCGACTCGAGTGGAGAGGGATATGAACTCTCACTCACACGGCAGTATCTAATTTTACATAGGTTATTATCTTCCGGGAAATCGAGAATATGAAACAAAATTTAATTGAAAATCAATTACGAAAACTCTATTGAAATTGTTAAATAAGAAATCAAAAAATGGCAAAACGTAGCTCATTCAAATTTTTAAAACAAAACGAAACACGTAATTTTTGCAACTACTCTTATAACAATGGAAAAACAAAACCAATCTTGTACGATTCGGAATCGGGTGATAATCCTGGTTCAAAAAAGTACATATAAAAATCAGTTATCCTTCTCTACATATACTTATATACAAATGCATAGTACATACTCGTATATACTACAACCCAAGGGGATCATATACCCAAAGTCGATATGCAAACGAATCTTTACGATCGAGAAAACCAATGCAGCATTAGGCTGCAGAGAGAAAGCAAACTAGTTAGGAACGATCCGATGTACCGCAAAGGCAGGCATTCTGAACATACTGAACATAATGTCAACACGGTAATGTTATGATGTGCATGGGGCCCCTGCCTGCATGCCTACATACATATACATATAATAATAATTATAGTAAAATTTGTTGATTACATCTACATAACATACACACACACCCAGAAACGAACACGCCTATAAAATGGAACACCAACAATTGCACACACACACACAGAACATATTTCACACATTATTGAGAGACGCAAGCAGCTGATCCGTTTAGAACAACCAGAAGTAATTGTAAAGTAAAATCCAAATCAGAAGGTACATAAAGAGTTATAAAGTAAAAAACATGTAACATGAATTACAAATTTAAGAAAGATTATATAAAAATAAAAACAAAAAAACTAATAAAGATTATATTAAAAACAATTGTCAGTTTTATTATGCACTCTATAAGGAATCTATTCTATGTTGATGCTTTGGTTAAATATATTTTAGCTATCTTCTTATGAAGTCTATTCTAAATGCGTTCAAGATTGTGCAACTGTCCAATTAAGGGATCAGAATATCATCTGGTCATCATCACATCAAAGCTTTAAACTCCGCAATTTCGCTGGACAGTCGGTCTGTTTATGGGGATGACAGGCACTGATAACTTCATCATTCTCCAAAGTTTCAACTAGTCGCAGAATGTTGGGATACGGCGCAAGATTAACTTTATATCTATGTTATATAAATAGAAGATATATCAGTGCTCTATTGATTTCATAATCTTTTGGTGCTCACCTTTTGGCATTGAACACCTGCGGCACGAGGCAGCAATCGGCCATTGTTAGGCTATCACCTACACAGTACTTGCCCGACGAAGTGCTAAGCACCTTCTCGAGTCCACGAAAGCCGCGAGATATCCACTTATCAGCCCACTCCATGCTCTTGCCTCTCTCCATGGTACTCAGCACAAGGCGATTCTGTAGTGGCTGAATGCCAGAGCAAATGATTTCAACTATCTCGCGCACCTTGGCTCGCGCCACAGGATCTGCCGGCAATAGCGGATGCTCCGGACGTGTCTCGTCTAGGTAGTGCATAATGGCCACTGAATCACAGAGCGTGTGCCCATCTAGTCACAAGCAAGCCAATTAGCATGTATACTAAAATAGATTAGATATTAATTAATATTCACCGATTTTCAGAGATGGAACCGTTTGCATTGGATTGATTTTCTTGTACTCATCCGTGTAGCAGTGTGCGGCGTCTTCCTTGAGCAGGCTGGTTGCCTTGATGGTGTGGGGGATCCTCTTTACGCCCAACGCAATACGGACTCGCCAGGAACAGGAGCTGTAGAAATACGAGAAGAGCACAGGAAGCTCATCTTTTGCAGCTGCTGTGCTGGCGTAGCGAGTCCCTGCTAAACGCAGCCCCCTGTTTAGAAATCCGCTCATTGTGGATATTCTCAAAGGAACTTCTTTTATCGCGATATAAGATAATACAAATGATATAAACCAGCTGTTAAACTGTAATAAATCGATATTCGTGCTTCCCACTATCGATAGCATAATCATCGGAAACGAACAAATAATGCGACAGCTTGCAACACTGTTTTTGCAACGATCAGTATTTTTTTTTGTTAGTTAGAAGTTTATTTTTTTAAATATGTAGTTAATATTTGGAACTGTTACAATATTACGGATATTAACATAGTTTATGTGTGTAATTGGTTTGCTTGCAAAATCAGGCAGTGGGGCTATGATCCGTATTGACTAATGGGTGCATACGTTAAGAATTCTAACAATATTCTTGAAAGTTGTTCGACTTCATGATATACATGCGAATAAGCATTTCAATAGACGTGATTTGTTTGTTTTGTTTTTGTTTTTTTAATTTGTATGTATGTGCTCTTAATTGGGAGAATTACAAATTGAATATTCTCAATTTACTTTGCGTGGCAATGAGACATTTGTTTGTATGTATGTATTTTAAAGAATTCGCAGATAAAGATCTGAATATTAACTTACAGTGTAGTATATATAATTTGCTCTTCACTTATTAGTTATTGGTTGATCTCTCTTTTTATTATTATTATAATTTGAATGCCTGCTAGTAGAGTTTACTTTCGTTTGTACTTTTCAAAATGTTGCCATGTTCAGCGCCCAACTTGCCTTAGTTTAGGTTTATAATTTGTGTAAAGTTGTACATCATCTACATTATGTAATTTACTTGTTTTATTTGTTTCTTTTAAATCCCTGAATACAATTTTGCTTTCGGTCATGAGTTCTCATTGAATTTGTTATGTTTTGTGTTAGCCTAAATAAAATTCACAAAAATACGTAAGTCATATATATGAGTATATCTTTTAGATCATTTCACATTGAAAACCAAAGAAAATCATAAAATTCTTATTGAGTATATTAATATTGTTTTGCTTGCATGTTTCATTCAAATTGAATTTTGTTCTTTTATTTATTTGTTAATATTGTATTTTTATGCATTTATGCATAGTTAAATGCTGTTAGCAATTTTATAATCACATCCGACTGTTTCTCGCTCAACGAATTCTCCGCCAACTCTTCTTCTTTAGCTCCCATCAATTTCTCTGTTTATCCGTGGTTTCTTGGGTTTTTTTTCTGTATTCAGTTTCAATTTTTTTTTGTTTTTCATTTTTGAGGTTACGAACTGCAATTCACTTTTTAGTCTTACGGCGCTTTGCAGTTGTCGTCGGAAAATTCTATTTGTTGGGCAGCTCCGGGGGACAGTCCGGCTGATTGGAGGGATGAGCAGCACGGAATGCCGGATTGCTCTCCAGCTCGCGATCGATGCGCAATATAATTGGATATGGGCGCAAGTCCACGTGGAATCTAATCATTGAATGGAAATTTAAAATGAAAATCTCTCAAATTACACTAAACCTTCTCCCACACTTACCTTCTGGCATTGAACACCTGCGGCACTAGGCAACAGTCGGCCATGGAGATTTCGTCGCCCACACAGTACTTGCCAGCGGAGGTGGAGAGTGCCTTCTCGACGGCACGGAAGCCGCGTGTTATCCAGTGCTGTGCCCATTCCTTCTTCTTCTCCTCACCGACGTGGATGAGCACAATGAGGTTCTGCAGCGGCTGAATGCCCGAGCAGATGATCTCAATGATTTCACGTACTTTGGCCCGTTTGTGGACATCTTGGGGCAGTAGCGGACGCTGCGGGCGAGTCTCCTCCAGGTAATGCATTATGGCGACCGACTCAATGAGCGTATGTCCGTCTGGGAACACAATATATGGATCTTTATCGGATTAAGTGTATGCGTTGCGGGGGCTCACCGATTTGAAGTGCCGGCACCTGCTCCATGGGATTGACTTCGCGATACTCATTGCAATGCTGTTCGCCACCCGACTTGATCAAACTAATGGGCTTGATGTCGTAGGGTATCTCCTTGAGGTTCATCGCAATGCGCACGCGCCAGGAGCACGAGCTGCGCCAATAGGAGTAGAGTATTGGCTGTGCATCGGTAGAAACAGTGGAAACAGACACAATGTTAGTCGACATTTTAATTAGCTTGCCTCCGGCTGGGTCGACCTCCTCATCCCGTCCTCAGTTGTCGGGCAAATGAGCGAGCCACAGCTAGCCCCATGCCGTATCACACCCATTTTTGAGAAATGCTTTGCGTTTTAAATAAATAAATACTGTGGAGCAACATAGAACAGGTTGCTCTACTGATAACGAGTACACATAAAAATACCTCATCAGCAGCCGCGTATTCTGAGTAGTAATCTGGTCAAACAGGTTGCCCAGGGAGGTGAGTTTGCTAATTTGCTTGTTGTCGCTGTTGCGGCCGTTGCTGGTGTATTGTTTATACCTAGCGCTGATAAAGATACGGAGGCGGGTCAACCGCACCACCCGCCCCCCAACTGTCGCTAACGAATGAGCAACAAATACCGACTTAGATGTTTGTATATATTTGTAAACTTCTTAAGTATATTCATAAAGATCTTCAACTGATTCCGATGGGAATTTTCCAAATTAAGTATCTGAACTTCTTTCAAGGGAAAAGATTTGATTCAAGTAAAAAATATGTTAAAGTTAAATTTTGTTAACCAATTATTATAATTACTTATTAATTAATTATCTACAGTTTTACTATTCTCTGACATTTTCCTGGGAAACTATTTTTTAGACCCGCTAAGGGTATTATTTATAACTTTGTACAAGCGGAAAATTTATGTTACAAGAAGAGGATGCGTAGCAAACACCAAAGTAATTATTTTCTTGACCACTCTGAATAGCCGAGTTTTCGAGTATATGTCAGTATCCGTCTGCATATCTGTCCGTTTGAAAATCTAAATCTCAGAGGCCCTAAGTGTTATCATATTTAACGACCATATGTCTTATTATTGCACGCAGATCAAGATTGTTTTATAATTTTACAATGCACCTTTCCGCCCCCATAAATCGCTAAAAACCTTATTGCAAGTATAATTTTAAAACTACATTTTGATAAGCAGAATAATTTTCACAGTCCAAATGATTTCTCAAAATGTAGTTAAGAGCGGCTAATTAACAAAGAAGTTATTAAAGCATTAATTTAAAAAGGGTACTGATTTCCACCGTCTTCAAAGTATACAACACAAAAAAAGCTAAGCAAAAAAGTTGAATATTTAAAAAAACCCATTGGATGGGGCTAGTGGGTATACAACAGTTAAGTGCATTTGACTTTAGCTTTCGTTCTTGTCTCCATATAAATTTGCTACTTGTGTTTTAATTTAAAATTATTACAGAAAACAATTTTCACAAGTTTTGAAAAAATATAATGGAAAAGAAAACCGGCAAAATATATAATTGGATTCCAGGACTTATTACAAGATTAGAACCATTTGTTGGTCATTTAAAGTTTAATTAGTTCACTTTTAACTCGCGTCTCATAACTGGAAACCCATAAGCCTTAGAGTTCCCTTCTATGAACCCAATTTGGTATTTCTGAATAAGAGAAATTTGCTATGTCCCTTTGCACCACCTACGTGATACATAGAACCTACGTGATTCATGGAACCGACTTTCCGTTATGTTGGTTATGCTGCTACCGGGAAGAACGCTATACACACACTGATTGACCGACCGTCTGTAGCGAGATATGCGTCCGCCATGTGCATGAGCAACAGTAACAGGAGACATTGGCCTCGGACGAGCCCCGAAATGATATATGTACATATATACGCATGTATATATATACAGGAACCCATCCGGTTGGGCTAGAATGCCGCCCAATTCCGGGGAAATGCGTCGGCCAAAATGCACACATACACATATCCAGGCACAGACACAGTGGGAGACGCAAAAATAAATTGTGTATGTATGTTGAAAGCATAATAAGTTGCCTAAAAGTTCATTGAACTCATGTGAAAGTAAAGCCGCCACTGGCGTTGGTATCCAGAGAGAGACAGCGACCCCACAGTAGGCCGAATCGGCACCGAGTCCCGAAGTGTGTCGTACATCAAGGTCGGCTAGGGGCATTAACCTTAACCAAGTTGACGTTGTCCTGGTCCTTGTCGGTTGTCGGGCAAAAGCAAAGCCAGTACGTACGATGTGCCAAGGACACTTCCAGACACATCCTCGGCACGGCACGGCAACGACGACGCTCAAGAGGGTGCGCTTTAAGGGTTGTTTGTGCCGAGAGAGGTTTGAGTTGCATGTGCCGCAGTACAGGGTTGTCAAGCCATGCCACTGGCAGAGCTAACTTTAAGTTCACTAGACAGCAACACGGCACGTTGGCAACTCTCCTTGCCCCTCTTGGGCAGTGTGTACGCTGGTGCAAAAGCTCGACGCATTGCGCATGCGTGGAACGAGTGAACCAGGATGAGTTCGACTCAAACCAGCTGCAGTGTCGGCTGACGCGCGGTATGAGTGAGTTTTCCATCCGCACGAGGTGCAAAATTTTTAGCGCCATCGACGCCGCGCTACTTACCTTGGCTATGGCCGATAGGGACATAGCGTTGTGATGGTACTTTGAGTAGTTAATTTTGAAGCCGTTTAAAGCGAACGCACTGCGAAAAACGTATAGTTACTCTGGATCGAGCCAAGTTGCCGTGGGGAGAGCGGGGAGAACCAGAAGTTCTGGACACACACACACGCACACACACAAGTACACGAGTGTATATATCCGTAGCCGGTAATGGATCAAGCAAGGATTAATCTTGTGCCTCACTGTTCACTCTGTGGGCTCTACAAGTTGCAAATCAATGCTCAATTCTTCTCCTCCTGCAGGCCGCCTAGGAGAGATGCACTTTAAGTCGACTTTGGTATTGTTCTTGGGTAAGGACGACGACGAAAGGCGACGACAACAACGACAGGATATGATGTCTAAACACAACTGAACACATTGAACTAAATAAAGGAGTGCGAAAGCGAAAGCAAAAGCAAAGGACAATGACAAAGCAAGCAAATTGAGTGCAGGAGAGCGTAAACTACCACAGAGAAAGAGAGAGGCAGAGAGAAAGCGAAAAATGTTACAGAGCTTTGCTCTGGGCTGGTTTGTGTCTCGGCTAAACTTTGACAGCCGGTGCACAATATCAACAGAACGTACAGTGGGCGATTTGTCTTAATTAGCAGAGTTAATTATGTAAAATTAAATAATTATATAAAATGATTAAGGAAAGTTGGTAATCATTTTTTATACTAGGCCAATAATACAGAAAATATTTTAAAATTAACTATAATTTCAAATAAATTAAAAAAATAATTAAATTTCGTTAATCGCACTGTACAATGATCCCAATTTTCCAATTTAAACTTGTTTTATTATATTAAAACTCATTGTGTTGTTTGTTTTATGACCACCAGTTTATTAGACTCCATTTTATTTGTATTTTTTGTTTTACTAGATG
This sequence comes from Zaprionus davidi, assembly GCA_018903715.1. Lineage (NCBI taxonomy): Eukaryota > Metazoa > Arthropoda > Insecta > Diptera > Drosophilidae > Zaprionus > Zaprionus davidi. Next base: position 9,939,084 of record JAEIGL010000003.1, read on the forward strand.
TTTGTAAGTTTACTTCATTTCCATTAAGGTTGCTCAAATGATTTTTGATTAAATTACAAGTGCTTAAACCTAAAGTTATGTAACATATGGACTAAAATAGTTAACAAATTCTTACAATATGCTTGTACAGTGAAAACGTATACAAAGAAGGATCTACATTTAACTAATATATTCGCATAATAACTTAGGCAACAACAGGAAATTGAAGTTAAACCCAGTACAAACTTTAATCTCAGTTTTGTATTTTGTATTGTTTTTTTTTTCGTTTTTCACGTTTTTCTTTTTTTGTTTTCGCTTGTAGAAATGCAACAATATGTATAACGACTTTTAAATAGTCGCACAACCAATAGAATATCACACCAAAAATGGCAGAGTACAACGAATACAACAAATTGTAAGAGCGTGTGGGAAATTGTGGGGAGAGAGAGAGAGATAGAAAGACTGAGAGAAAGTGAGTGAGTAAGACAGCGATAGCGAGCATTGCTAACTTGGTAGGTAACGGTTCGAGGACGGGCGATGATCTCGATCGCATCCGTCCAATGAGGCTGGGGATGCTTGACTGTACAGATTGCTCACATGGGTGTGTGTACCCCGATTTCGGGCATTGAGTACAACATTCATAAAGTTAAACAACCTCAGTGCTTCCCTAGTTCTCGTTGTCTTTTTGCTAGCTAGCTAACCAAAGTAACTGTGTATATTATAAAATTGCCAACAAATCAATAAATTATTGTTGTAATATTTTTAGAAAATAGTGTCCATATATCATCATCTTCTTTTTTCTTCTCCTGACGGTATTAGCAGGTTCCTTTTCGTTTTCGTTTTCATATTCATATATCTTAAGATTATTGAAGAATTGACTACAATTATGTGGCAAGAGCCACAGCTGTATTTGGCCTTTGCCCTTTGCCATTTGACATTTGCCTTGAGACGCTTAATTGTACAACATACGTTAAACATACACATACAATACACAATATCTTGTAATCATAATAATAATCATAGTTATTTAAATGTTAAATACAACTGGTAACATCATGCTAAATACTATGTGCCATCGTTAGCCGACAGTCAACATTTCGTTCCATTATAATTATCAGAGATGCAGCCGAGGCCAAACGCGTTGACTAGTTGTAGCTATACATAATTTTAAAAATTATTTGGAGGGAATATTCATGATTCTCAAATATCCTTACGTTGATCAATTTATTATCAAAAGTAAGTGTAAAGAATTATTGCATGTGTATAAGAAATCAATAATTTCGTTTGTTTTTTCCTCAGTTTTCTTTTGTCGATTTGCACATTGTCGACTTCGTTGAAAGAAATGCATTAGTTATACATGTGTGTGTGTGTGTGTGTGCCGAAAGAACATTGCAATCGTTATTATAAGGTATAAATAATGTAAAGTATAAAGCAAAGTTAAAGCAGTTTTGCGTTTGAAATGATGTAGCTGGTAAAATCCGTTTGCCGTTTCATTTCATCAATTTACACCTATTTTGATCATCAGTTACAACCGTGAAAACATTCATGTATATATGTATTCCGTAAATATTCACGACATATAGTCAATAATGTTAGTACAATATAAATATGTGTTTATCTGCATATCTTATTCTTCTTCATCTTCTATATGCATTTGTAATTGCATTTTGTCAGAGAAATGTTCGTTTACATCCTAAGTACGATTTACGTTCAACAAGAGGTTATAGCATACCATTTTGATGCCATAAAGTAACAGTTGCTTTGTTTTTATAAAAGATTTTCCATTTTACATGTACAGTTAAAACTTACGTCTGAGAGTTGTGTGTACTTCTTTGTGGTACTTTTTGTTTTCATGTATCTCACCGATCGATGATCGATCGAGACTTAGAGTACTTCGAATTCTCGCATACCTGAACAATTATTCAATTTCTTTTGTATCATATCGATATCGATTCGCATTGCGGAGCTGATTGTTTGGATCGTATGCTTATCGTTAACATTTTTGCAACCTCATTGAAGTACCGGAAAAATTATCGGAAACTGATCAGTCTAAATACTCGGAGATCTCATAGAACACAGACATAGGTTAAAAATTCACGACAATTTGTGGATCAAATCTCTCTTCTTCTTATGTGTGTACTATGTAGTGTATGTATATAGACAGTATGCAGTTATCAGTAGTTCGTTAGATCAATCGTAGTATGCATTGTGAAGACATTTCATATTGCCCGCGTTTAAAATTCTCACTTATGCGCTAAACAGGAATGCGATCATCCATAGAAATTTACACACGTTCTGTACTTACGATGTATACATATACATATATATATATATTGAATGTGGTTTTCTTTTAGGTTTTTTGTTAAATAAAATTGATATGTCTAAGAGCTATTATCAATTGTTTTCAATTTCATAAAGTTGCTTGTATTGTATGTTGAAGTAATTCAGTTGTATCTTTCATATATATATCATACATGGCATATGCATGTGCAGAACCAGAACCAGAAGTATCGTGTACCTTGCGTGGCTTAATTATTGTTAGAAAGTATTGACTGCACATCCACACATTTATTTGCTAAGATCTTAACTATTTGAGTTGCATATTGTTTTGAATTCACTTGAGTTTCTTGAGCTATAAAATAAGTCAGTGGCTCAGAGCGCGTGCAGATGCAGCTTCGTTAGACTTATGTATATACATACTATATAATTAGGTATAGGTGTATTTGAGTGTGAGTGTATTGTATAAATAGTAAGTATATATATACTATATATATATATATATATATATGAGTGTGTATGTATGTTTATATGTACATACTCGTACACTTAATGAACAATCACAACGCAGAGTATTTTGAATAAAGTGCTGGCGCCGCTGAGTATGCAGTTTCGTATCGAAATCAGAGGAAGGTGAATACAGCAGAGAATCGTACATATACATATACATTATTTCACAGAGATTGTCATATCTACTTTGTTTGCGTTTCGAGTAAGAAATAAAAATGCACACAGATCACATTGAAATAACAGATACGAATTTTTAATCGATAGATGCGAAAACATGTGATTCACAGAGTAAACAAAAGATTCCAACTTAAAAGTAGAAAATAGAATAAAACAAATAATCGAAAAATAATCAGGTAATTACTTCTTTTTCTTTAACTATATAGGTAATATAGGGCATTTGGAGTTGTATCCTAGTTAACATGCAGTATGTATGCTATAATATAATTTGTTTTCTTTTGCTTTCTTATGGCTTTCTCTCATTCTTGTGTTTTTGGTTTTGTTTTTTGTCTTTAGGAAACTTTTTAGAAAAGCAACAGAGTACACGCATCTGACGGTAGCTTACTTAATAAAATCCTGCTAAATACTTATGATTACGGTATATATATACTTAGGTTTAAGCATACATTTCAAGACTTTATTCATAATACTTAACACGTACGCTTGAAGGCATTTATCAATAATAATTTTCTCTTCGTAGAATTGAACAAAGTTGAACATTGCGGTAAAGGATTGGAAATTGTTTTGAATTGTGTTAAGTATTTTAGCACAAAAATAGTTGATCGTTTTTGTTTTGCGATGTTTGTGCGATGTGTGACAATGAGACTATCGGCTTATCGTCATCGACATATTGGCTTATCGGCTAACTGCTACAAGTACTAAGTATGTAAGTGTTGTATAAGTACAAAAATAGTATCGTAACTGGTATGAGAAGAGTCTTTGAACGGCTTTCGTAGCCCACAACGAACGGTTTTGAAGATGCCTTGTGGTGGGTTGCTCTAGCTGATGATGGATCACCCCCTCAAGGAGCTAACCATATATCGCTTTATTGCATATATCGCTTAGTCACACAACAACAACTACCAAAAAGGATGCTTGTGTAAAGTTCGAGGGAATACAATCTATAGATCGTAAATGGGTTTTGGATCTTCTTGGAATCTTAAAGAGTGTCCTGCATGCTGCAGCTGCGCCCTATTCGTATTCGAGTATTTGAGTATTGAGTTCAGGTCTGGCCGCGGTTCTTAATATCTATATACACTAGCTGATTTCATATTGCTCGAGAGGCAAGCAAAACGTTCGCATTACAACCTTGAGAATTGCTAAAGGTGTTGCTTGTAGTAAGTACATAGTATATGGTATACCATGATGGGATAGTTAGGATTCTACAACTGCTATTTTGCATGCATTCTTTTTACAGTTGCAGTTACAGCTAGGCTACACTATAAGTATATATATTTGTTTTGTTTTATGTATATAGAATATACTTATTTACGTCATAATATACCACTGTCGTCGAAAACATTTATTGCGTACACTCAATTGATCTATTTGCTGTAGTACTCTCACTGTCCAAATGGAAAACGTGTGATTCTTGTTGTTATTCGTCATTTAACTGGCAGATTTACTGTTGTACCGATTGGGCACTATATAGTATGTATGTATATATATATATATATGTAAATGTATATATGTCGAATATGTAGTCGTGTATGCTTTATCTAGGGCTGTATCTCTATATTTTCTTATCTAAAACGTTGTATCTGCGCGTCTATTAAGGTCTAATTGAAAATACATTGCATCTTGCATCTATATATATATATATATATATATATATATATATATATATATATATATATATATATATATAGGTTGTCAAATATCTTCCCTTCCGCCTTTTTGTCTTTTGAATTTCGCGGCTATGTACAAAGCGCTACAGAGCTCGTATCTGGCAACAATATACATAATTTGAAAGGTCTTGACATAACCTACAAAACGACGCTACGCATGGTTAGTTTGGATATTTCGTTCAACAGTTATAGACGTGTAAACATGGAGTTCACTAACGCCGAAATTCGCGCTATTTTAAAGTTTTCCTTCGTTAAAGGCAAATCCGCTAGAGAAACGTTCCGTGAGATTAATGGTGTTTTGGGGGATGGTACTCTATCACTTCGAACCGCGGTGGAATGGTTTCGACGATTCAGAGCCGGTGAAAACGACACCATGGATAAGCCAGCCGGCGGAAGACCTGTGACGACAAATACCGATCAAATCATGGAATACATCGAGTTAAACCGGCATGTGGCATCTCGTGACATCGCCGATCCGATCACTGTATCACTTTTTTATAAAGCATTGAATAAAGAGAAAAAAGGGAAGGGAGATATTTATATATATATATATATATATATATATTTATATATATATATATATATGTTTATATATCTATGTATATCTGGAGATTGTAAAGATATACATTTGTTTTCAGAAGGTTTATCGATAGAATAGTGTCTTTTATGCGTTCGGAGAAACATTAAAACAACATTTGCTTACATTCTACGTGTGAGTGTGTGTGGTGTGTGTATTCTCTATAGGTGTGTAGGTATACACACACATATTTACAATACAAATATCAATATGTAGTACGTTTGTATTCTATTTACAACTTGCACATTAAAAGTTAAAATTTTTCAATTTGAGTTTCACTTGGTTTTCTTTTAGCTAAAATCGTTTTTGATCTCACTCAATATCACTTGATTTCACTAGAATTTTTATTTGCTTTGCGTTTAGCAATATGGTATTACAATAGTTTAGTTTAGAAGTGTAAGTACGATAAAAGATAAATATCAACCGTTTAAAATTGCTGAATTGCAACCTAATGCCTAAAAAACAACAATCATATATCGCCTATGTACAGTATTATCTAAGTATTATCTTCATTCTAGATCTGTCTGTCCGTGTTTGTGTATATATATAGTATTCTCTATGTGTGTATATGTGTCATATGTCTTAACCACTGAACATGTATTGTACGAGGAGTAAAGTATCCGAACGATGAAATGCGACTAGTTTTGAGTGGAAAAACATGTAGTTAACGGTACATACGCGCTAATAGATAATATAGATCAAAGTCGAGTTTAGTGTTTTAGAAGTAGATTTAGATTTAGATTGTAACTAGAGTTAGAGTTAGTGCTACATTCGAGTCGACAGTCGAGAAAAGGCCTACTATAACAATACGGTAGGTACTTCCTTACACTTAACACAAATATTGCATTTGCCTACTATACTATCGTATATTTAGTACTATATAGTATAGCTATTAACAACAATTCAATTTGAACTCGTTTCAATGTACGCTTACGTTTAAAATTCATGACTACAGATCAAGTTGAAGAATTGATTTGGCTAGGTCAGAGAGAGATAGATAGATAGGTGAATAGATAGATAGGTAGATAGTTAGATAGTTATAGAGATAGTTGGTTAGATCGATAGGAAGAGTTTGTTTGTAGAAAAGTATGTATGAGAAAAATGCCATTAGCTGCTAAATACATCGAAATTACTCAATTCGTTAGCTTATTCTACAGATTCAATTAGATCTCCCCCGGGGATCTATGTTAAGTATGATTAAATTCTAAAATTGGTTAACATTGCTTGCTGCTTGGTTAACGCGATTGTCAATCGATGTGGGGCCTGGTTGCTTCGTGTCTATGCTGTGGTTAGGGTTGTCAACGTTGCGCCAGAGGTTGCAGCTGTTGGTGCGGTTGGTGTGGCTCCTTGGTTACCGTTACTTGACTGCTTCGAACTGGATCCGCCTGACTGATCCGCCTCCTGTACACGATGTGTCTTCATATGTGCGCTGCGGCTCTTCACCTTATTGAAGACCCTGGGGGAAGAAGAGACAGACAAAGAAAGAGAGAGAAGAGAGGAAGTGCCTCATATTAGAGCCTGGTAGCAGCGGGTCTAGAATTAGATTTCAACTAAAATGCAACTAGTCACATATAGCACAGACACCCAGATATGACAAGAGCATACAGATTAAGCAGAGAGAGAGAGGCGAGGATAGAGAGACAGAAACAGAAAGAGTGAGATGGCGAAAGAGTTAACTTTACTGTAGGAGCATGCAAAGATCGAGTCAGCAGTCGTGAGAAAAGGCAGCATGCAAAATTACGAAATGCAAAAAGGTTTTTCTTTTTCTTTTCTTTTCTTTTTATATTTTTTTTGGTTGCTTCATTTTCGTCCTTTTGTTACTTAGCCTTGTGTGGAGAATATTTTGCTTTTCTTGTTTGTTATTTTTCTTTTTTTTTTTATTACTATGGAGAGTATAGAGTTTTGCTTTATATTCAGGAAAGAAAATCAATAAACAGGAAACCAAAAAAAGAACAAAGAGAACAAAAGAGTTAAGTAATAAGTAATGTGCGCTTGAATCTTAGAATATTAGGTACAATTACGGAGGTTCTTCAGTTGTGATCGAACATATACATACATACAAGTACATCTATATGGCTTATGTATGCATCTAATTTGGAGCGAAATGAACTGTTTGCCAATTGACTTGCTCGGGATCACGCATAAAGCACAAGCTTCGTAATATGAAAGAGTTTCACACATTTAGAAAATTGCTTAAAATCAATGAATGAAGATTCCCAGAAACGGTGACATGGGTAATTATATAATATTATATTTACAATAGATACAAATGCAGATTGACATTTGGGCGTGAAGGGGCGGGCGCTGCATTTGCAAAACCCAAAATACAAAATTTGTAGTCGAAATCAGAGAATGAGAGAGAGAGAGAGAGGTAGAGAGAGTGTGTGTGTGTTCCGAGATCGAAATCGAGAGAGAGAGAGAGAGACAAAAAAGGTAAATCAAAAGCAAAGAATGAACACAAAGTGAAAACAAAGAACAAATAACAAAAGTAATTAACAGATCTCGCATAGCAACTTACCAGGCGTTTTGCCTCTAGTCGGCTCTCTCCGGCAGGGTAGGGAGAGCGCAGGGAGAGGACCGCTCAGTAGCGTCTACTTGCGACTTGTGACTCTTCGCTTTAAAATTGATCAATTATTGAATCGTTTTATTGATTTGATTTGCTTTCAGTGGTAGTAGTTATAGTAGTGGGCACGCAAATTGTAATTGAATATTGTTTTTTTTCGTGTAATCGCATTGAGGAACAATTAAAATACAATACAACAACAATAACAACAGTTAATAATATCACTGAATAGTAACTCTAACTAAATTGCATGAGGAAATGTTGGACGACTTCCAACACTACAATGAGGCGATTAAAAAACGCAAGATTCGAATGAAAAACAATTCGCTTTGAACTGAAAAACTAATGCCGAACTGAGAACATGACAAAACAAATATGATTACTATATATAACTATATATGGAACTCGGACTCGATTACGAATACGTCAGTATACAAAAGTTACGATATAACGTGCGTTTACGGTCTCAACTCAATACACGGGCACTCAAATCGCTTAATATGTTTGCGTAGTTCGAATTTATTTCATGAGCTCTCAAAAGTTTTTGAATTAATTTGTTTTTTTTAAGATTTTGATGTGGAAATTGTCTTGGGGGAATCTTACTTGCCGCACACCTTGCAGGGGAATTCGGTGTCCTTGGGCAGATTGGAGTTGGAATTGTTGCCGGCGATTGCGATGCCAAGACCGAGAACATTGCTGCTGCTGTTGGTGTTGGTGTTGTTGTTGCTGCCGTTGTTGTGATGGTTGCCGTTGTGAATGTGGTGACTGTTGCTGTTGTCCTTAGCTGCCGTCAATGTTGGTGCCGTCACTAGCAATGTCGTCGAGCTGCTGGAAGAGCCACATGCATTGGAATTGTTGTTGTTGCTGTTGTTGTTGTTGGTATTATTGCTGTTGGTTATTGTGGTTGCTAATGTCGCTGCTGCTGCTGCAGTTACTGCTGCTGCTGCTGAACTGAGGCAATGGCTGGAATTGCTGCTAGACGGCGGCGCGCATGCGTTGTTGTTGTTGCTGCCATTGCTGTTGTTGCTGTTGTTGTTGGCACTAATTGCCGTGGCATGCTGGTGGTGGCTATTGCTGTTGTTGTTGCTATTGCTGTTTTGACTGTTGTTGTTGTTGTTGTGACTGTTGCTGGAGATGCGGTTATAAGCGTGAATGCGAACATGGCCGTGCAGCGCCGCCTTCGAACTGAAGCTCTGCAGTTCGAATGCAGACAGGGAGAGCGTTATGTACAAGTGAGCAAGAGAGAGAGAGAGAGAGAGAGACAGAGAGTGGAAGAACGAGAGAGTGAGAGAGAGGTGGAGTCAGTAGGTTGCAAGTGTGAGGGTCTTTGTTACTATAGGAAAGGGAAGGAGCTAGGGCAGCTGGCTCTGGATGCGGTCTCAAATTGCTTGTAGAACTTACCGCCGAACAGTCCGCCATTTCGCACACATACGGCTTCTGCTCCACCACCGGAGTACTCGGCAGAACTGGCTCCATTTTCAGGTGCGACACCTTGTAGTCGACGCACAGCTTCTTCCAGAAATAATACATTTGCACGCACTCCCCAGAGGTTTTGGTGAACAACTGAAAACATTAAACAATAAAGATATAGTTGATGTGATAGATACCTTCGATATATTTAGATATATGATTGAAATAAATAAAATAAATGTTTCCAGATGCAATATGATACAAAGTATGTATATGATATATAGATAGATAGATAGATAGCTACATAGATGTATATGAAAAAATAGTAGATGTCAGAGATGCGATAGGTATGATAGATAGAATAGATGTGATAGGTACGTTAAATGCAATAGAAAATATGAATCGATAGGTATATTGGACGATTTTTAAGCTAGATAAAATAGATATGATATTGAGGATAGATGCGATTGACACAATATGTGTAATAGAACTATAGATAGGACAGACGTCTTAGATGCGATAGGTATGATAGATAGAGTATATATATGTGCAATAAATGTAATGAATATGATTGTTAAATAACAATGACAACAATGATAAATATATCAATATTAATGATAAATATGATCGATAGATATTTATATATGAAGAATAAGATGGATGTAATAGATACGATATATATGATGGAAATGATATATAGAATAGATGTGATAGTTGGAATAAGTGTGATAAATACGATACAAAAAATATGTATAATGATATATATATAGTCGATAGGTCTGAAATTTCGTAGTTAGAATAGAGGCGATATATATAATAGGTGTAATAGCAGCGATCAAAATTATGGTTTAGATCAACTCATATGTATATATAATAAATGTATATACAAAGAGATGATAAATGTCATCGATGCGATAGTTATAATGGAAATAGATGCGATATATAGGTTTTTAGATCGCTAATGTATGATAGATAGATTGATATTTATATATAAGATATACACAAAGATAATATATACATATATATATATATATGTATATGATTAGATAATATATACATATATATATATAATATATATGTATATGATTATTATATAGCTTCTATTGTATCTATTGTAGATAGTTACCTCGCTGGCTATTTTGCCAAAGTCCTTGCCATGCTTCTCCAGGCCACGCAGGAACTGCTCCAGCTCGTAGGCGGTCCATTTCATTTGGAAGGCGCTCGACTGCGTCTGCAGCAGGGTGAGCACGGCCGCAGCGGAGTTGCCCTTGGCCTCGAGCAGGGTCTGCAGTGCCACTTCCTCGGAATGGCTGCCCATGGGCACCGCCGATGACTTGCTGAGATCGATGTAACGCATGAGTATCTTCTCGTTCAGCTGCACACTGGGATCCCACATAAGATCTGCGCCCGTTGACGATGCGTTGTTTCCATTTGCGGTCCGCTCCTCTGCGGATCGACAGGGCGGTATCTGTGCCTGATAGGTCGAGCCCAGATTCACCTTGGACTCGTCGGAGAAGTCCACCAGTCCCACCGGGTCACCGAAATCATCGTCGAACACATCGAACAGGCCCTGGCCCAGCTGCTTGCGGACATTGCAATAGAGTCCGGTGCCCTTGCGATCGGGATTCAGGATCGGTGCCGGCGTGTAGTGGGTGCGCGATGGCTTGCGCAGCTTGGAGCGATGCGGCGAGAGTGTATGGAATTTGGAGAACTTGTGTGCATCATGCGCGTTATTGGAGCGCAGGCGACGCTTCAGTATGGAATTGGTTTGGTTCGACAGGGGCTGCAGTATGGATACACTGGGCGTGGGCGTGACCACCGGAGTGGGCAATGCAGAGTGAGTGGACAGCGTGGCAAGCAGCGGCTTGTTGTTGCACACGTTGCTGTGGCTGTTGCTGTGGCTGTTGCTGTTGCTGCTGATGTTGTTGTTGCTGGCGTTAATGGTGGCGCCGCAGGTGAACAAGAGATTCGCATCGATAATGGTTGCCTGCCCTGCGGCATGGGGATTCAACAGTGCGGCGAATTCTTGCTTGTCATTTACTGTGCCGCCGCCGCTGCCTGCAGCTCCTCCTCCTCCTCCACCTGCACCATAGAGAAACGGCTGCAGCAGGCTGTTCAGTGGCTGCAATGTCATAGACTGCTGCGAGGCGTCCAGGTACTGTGTCTGGCAGGACACCTGGCCGAAGTTGGGTAACATAAAGTCTGCCTGTTGCTGATGTTGCTGCTGCTGTGCCTGCTCCACAGCCTGTTGGGGCAGCAACTGCAGCAGTTGCTGCGCGGATTGCTGCTGCAATTGCTGCTGCTGTGAGGGATCCTGCTGCTGCTGCTGGTGCTGTTCCTGCTGCTGTTGCTGTTGCTGCTCGTAGGTGACATCGCCAGGGGGCAATGCTTCTATAGCTGTTGAGTTTGTCGCATGAATCACCTGTCGCTGCTGGCTGCCGAATTCACGAGGTGACGACGACAATAGCGGATCATCCGAGTTGGACATCATCTGCGACTGCAGCCCCAGGCCGGGCAAGTAGTAGAGATCGATGATGTTCTCGCCCTGCTGCTCGGTACTGCTCAACTGCAGCTGCATATTCTCGTCGGGCAGCACCTCCCGCAGCACCTGCTTCACATCCTCTGCCGACCCGATGCCGCTGGTGAAGAACGACTCGGACAGTGGCGATGTGGCGTTCCTCGAATCGTTGAGAAACTCTTGATCCTCGTCGAGGAACGACAGATTTGTCTCGGCAAACTCGCGCAAATCGCATTCAGCATCATCCTCGGTGCCATTCAACAGATCCTCCACCTTGATCGTCGGATCGAAGCTGCTCTCCTCCAGCACCGTCTTCAGTTTGAGTATCTTCTCCGTATCGTTCTCGCTCAGCTGATGCTGATGCTGCAGCTGCTGCTGCTGCTGCTGGGACTCGTCCGTTTTGAAGTAGACGTGCGAGAAGTCTGTCTTGTCGCCGAAGAAGGTGTTGCTGGCATCGACGAACTGTGCCGCTGCATCCTCAATGAAGGGCGAGGATTGTGCCACAGTCTCGTGGCTGGACGGCGGCGTCGGATAGGCCAGCGGCGAGTGCAGCGGCGAGGAGAGCACGCCCACGTTGCTGCCACGCATGTTGGCAATGGCCTGAATCTGCGAACTATTCTGCATGATCAGTTCCTTGGAATGGAATTGCTGGAACGTGGGCAGCGGCGTCGTTGTAGTCGTCATCATTGTCTGCTGCTGATGATGCTCCACAACTGGCTCCAGCTTGATCAGCTGCGTCTGCACATCCTCAGCCTCGCGCAGCAGCGCAAAATCCTCGGAATGTTCGCTTTTGTGCACCACCGCCTCGTCGTCATCGTCGTTGAGCAGCTCCATGGAGTCCACAGTCTGCAGCAGCATTTCCGTGTCGGAAACATTGTAAACCTCGGCATCGTCAAACAGATCCCCAGCATCTGCCTCACTAGTATAGGTGACCGTGTAGACACCACCACCACCACCACCACCAGCAGCAGCAGCACCACCGACGCTGCCTGCCATGCTGCTTGCTGCCTCCATACTCTCCTGGCTCGGACTGGGCGCAATGGTCAGCGACAGTGGCGTGCCATCGGGCAATGAGATGGCACTGGAGCAGGGCACAGTGGAGCACGAGGTCAACTTGCCCTTGGTGGGCACCACATGCACGTCCGAGGGGATGATGACAGTGCGGTTGTTGTTCGTGATTATCTGACGTCCCGTCTGCACACTGCTGTTGCATGTGCCACTCAAGGTGGCCAGCTCTGTGCTGCTCATAAGTAAATTGCCCGGCTGTGATCGGTTCTTGGAGGAGGTGACAGCAATGCGTGTGCCACGCTTGAGCAGCTCAATCAGCGTCGAATCCTTGGGATCCGCCTGCCCGCTGGCCAAGCTGTTGCCAGCGGCGATGGCAGTGGTGCCGCCCTTGAGCGCCGACAAAGCGCTCATTGTCGTGGTTGTAGGTACATTGTTGGTGGTTATGGTGATTGTATTGGCGCCACTGCCAAGGCTGAGCGTCTTGGACTGTCGCTGGCCCCCGCTGAAGATCTCGATGCTCTGCGGCAGCCCGATCTGCTGAATGCTCAGCCCGTTGCTGCTCTTGATGGTGGTGGCTGCTGGCAGCACTGCTGTTGTTGTGTTGCTGCTGCTGTTGTTGCTGCTGCTGTTGCTGTTGCTGCTGCTGGTCAACGTTTGCGTGATGCTGCTGATGCTGTTGCTCTTGGGATTGAGGAAGCTCTCCAGATCACTGAGCGAGCGTCGCAGGCTGGCGCTGTTATTGTTGCTACTGTTGCTGTTGCTGCCGCAGTTGGCACCTCCTGCACTTAGCATGCTGCCGGGTGGAGCAGGCACCACGAAAGCGCCCTGCAACAAGCAAAAAGACTGCATCAATGTGGCTAATTGTCAAGGGGCAATCAAGGATCTCTTCTTGGTTCTTACCTTGGTAATGTCCTTGCGTTTGCTAATGATCTTCTCCTCGATCAGGGCCCGCACACCAATACTGGCCGTCTGCAGGGGCGGTCCGCTGTTGTCCCTCTTCTCACTGCGCTTCGTCTCGGGATCCTTCTTAAAGTAGCCGCCATGCAGACGCATGTGCCCATTCAGGGCGGGTATGTTCTTGAACTTGCGATGACAGAGATTACACTCGACGGGCTTCTCGATCTTCACAATGTTCAGCAGATGCGGATTGAGGGTCGCCACCAGTTGCTGGCTTAGCTGCTGCTCCTCCTCCTTGATCTCATCGTTGCCAGTGTTGCCAGTGACGGAGCCAATCAAATCAGTGCCATCCTCCACAGTTACAGTGACATTCTGTGCATTGTTGAGCTGAGGAGTAAACAGAGAATATCATCATTATCTTCCCTCTCAATATATAAATTTATCATCAATATGTCGTCAATATATCGTCAATATATCTTCAATATATCATCACTATATCATTAAATTTTCACCAATATATCATCAATATATCATTTATATATATCATCAAGACAATCATCAATATATCATTAAAATATCATCAATGTATCATCAATAAATCGTCAATATATCATTAATATATCATCCATATATCTTCAATGCATTATTAATATATCATCAATATATAATCAATGTATCATCAATATTTCATCAATATATTATCAATGTATTATCAATGTAACATCAATACAAAATCAATGTATCATCAATATATTATCAATATATCTTCAATATATCATAAATATATCGTCAATATATCTTCAATATATCATCAATATATCATAAATATATCATCAATATATCATCAATGTATAGTCAATATATCATTAAAGTATCATCAATATATTATCAAAACACCATCAAAATATCATCAATATATCGTTAATATATCACCAATATATCATCAATATATCGTCACTATATAATCAATGTATCATCAATATTTCATCAATATATTATCAATATATTATCAATGTAACATCAATACAAAATCAATGTATCATCAATATATTATCAATATATATTCAATATATATTCAATATATCATCAATATATCATCAATATATCTTCAATATATCGTTAATAAATTGAGAGTATATCGTCAATATATCATAAATATATCGTTAATGTATCATAAATATATCGTCAATATATCTTCAATATATCATCAATATATCATAAATATATCATCAATATATCATCAATATATCATCAATATACCATTAATATATCATCAATTTATCATCATATATCATCAATATATTATCAATAAATAATATGTGTATTCTCAATATATCATAAATATATCATCAATATATCATATCAGTCTATCTAAATCAGTCTATATATATAGGTGCTTACCAGTTGCATGTTCCAGGTGCGTGGACGCGGCTGCACTTGCGTCGTCTCGGTGTTGATCTTGTACGAGCTGACACTGGTGGGTGAGGAGACTGTCACTTGGGCGCTTGTCTGCTTCGTCTGCTGCATGATCTTGCTGATCAGGTCTAGCTGCTCCCGCGTCAGTCCCTCGCCCTCCAGTGTGGCACCATCGCTTAGCGTAATGGTGGGCGAACTGGCCAGGTGAATGGCTGGACTGGTGGAGGAGCACGACGACAACGAGGACAACGACGACGACGACGATGATGCCGTCGAGGAGGCATTCGAGGAGGTCGATGTGGTGGGCGAGAGCAGCGTGACGCCCGTCTTGATGGGCAGATTCATGGCCTTGATTTGCTCGTCGGACAAGGCGATGCCCGTGGCGGCATCCACAACGCTGCTGCCGGTGGAGATGTAGGTGCGAATGCAGGTGGCACCGTCGGGTGAGCTGGCATCCCCGTTAGCCGTGGCCGGCGATAGACTCAGTGAACTAGTGGCCACGCCCACGCTGCTGCTGTTGCTGTTGCTGCTGCTGCTGCCGCCGACAGTGCTGGCGGTGGTGGGCGATAGTGAGTTATTGGTGGGTGTTGCCACGCCCCCATGGTGATTCTCCGAGTGGCGTCGCAGGGAGCGTGCGTCGCAATAAGATTTGCCACAGCCGTCGGCCTTACATTCGTAAGGCTTCTTGTTGCGATGCGTCATCATGTGTCCGTTTCTGCGCGGGGAGAAAAGGGGGAAGGGGGCAGAGAGAGCATATCGAATTGGTAAGTGGATCAGTGGATTTGTGGGGTGAGCGGGGTGCGGTGCGCTTCATTAACTTACAAGTGATCTTGCCGCTTGAATGCCTTCGAGCAGAGCGCACAAATATATTTCCGCTCGTCGCTGTGCGTCAGTTTGTGCTTGGCCAGCGCGGAGGCATTTCCAAAGATCTTGCTGCAAATCTATAAAAAGTACGGGCGCATGAAATGTAATTAGCGTCGCCGAACAACATGTTTGTGTCTGTGTGTCGATTTGGAAATGCTAATGAGCCGCGTTGCGTATGCGTAATACGTTTCACGTATTGCGTATACGTCATGTGCTTGTGTAAACCGAAAGACAGCATAACTATGCGTACAAAAAATGTTTCTTGGCACAACTAATCCTGCATATAAGTCGGAACGAGGCTTACTAGACCGATCTACGGTGTAGTCGGAAAATATATGGGACAAAAAATATACACAACAATATACACAACTCACTACATCTACATTCTTATCGAAACACCGTATCCTTTATCATTTAACATAAGAACTATTGGCCCTTTATCAGTTTCCCTCGTTATCTCAACAACTAAACTCGCAATATATTGACAATATCATGACTTATGTGTATATACTGTGCATATAATCTGTATATACAATATATTCTCTATATGTAGCCTGCATATGTATATAGTTTATATATTATTCACTATATTAAAACGTAGGAACCATCGGCACATAATCCATATTGTTGTCTATATCGCAACCTTACTCATTACATTATCCTATAAATATGATTTCTATTCATTTTTCGTCACAATTGCAACACTATAGCCAGCATGGGATAACACAGGTGGATAATCTGTTTCTTTTCTACATCTTGAAAGAATTATGACCATCATTTTTGGTGATTATTTGGTTTGGTGATTAGAAATAGAAGTTGATACCTATAGTACGTAAGTATTTAACATAGCAGCTGTCGCTCAATAATCTTTAGTTCTGCCATAAACTAGAACCAACTCATTCCAGATTGCTATTAGATTGTCTTCTATATTCTGTACAAATTTCACAGGAATAAAAGCACTTTATCGAGTGGAAATCTTGTTTTTTCATTAGAAACTTATATACTTGTGTACAACAAAACTTTACTACTTCCTATATTTATGATTTTCATAGCAAATTTATCAAAAATCTTCTTCCTGACACGATTATTACTATCATTACTTCTGTCTGCAATATAAACCCAAATTGTATATATATTATCACAAATTATAGTGCCGTAGATGTACTGCGACCTTGTAGATCTAAGTACTGTACCCACTACTGGGATTATAACTGCCTTGTAGATTTAACTCTACATGTAGATCAAGCCTACCTGACACTGTTGCGGTCCGTGGCGTGTTGGCGAGGATAGCTTGGGTCGACTCTTTCTGGGTACACTCTCGACGTTGACAATGGCAGTACCAGTTGCTGTTGTATTTGTGGATGCTGCTGCTGTGCCTACGCCAGCAACATGGCGTGTGTTACTGCTCTTGAAGCTTAAACTGTGAGCACCACTGCTGCTGTTGCTGTCGTTGCTGTTGCTGCCGTTGCTGCTGTTGCTACTGTTGCTGCTGCTACTATTGCTGCTGCTGCTGTTGCTGGTGCTGCTGCTGTTGGTGTTGGTGCTGCTAATGCTAATGCTGCTCCCGACAGAGGAGGCGTTGCTGAAGTTGCTGCTGTTGCTGCAGTTGCTGTTGTTGTTGTGCTGACTGAGTAAACTGGCTGCGCTGCTGGTGCTGCTGTTGCTCATAATCTGCGCCAATGTCGTGACATTGGTGACCGTGTTGCTGCAGCTGCTGCTGCGTATCAGGCAATTCTTAATGTAGTTTGTCTTGCTGACACTGCCACTGCCACTGCTGCTGCTGCTACTGATGCTGCTGCTGCTGGCGATGCTGCTGATGGTCGTGTTGGTCGACGCACTGACAGTCTGCACGCTGATCTTGCTGCTGGCACTGCGTCGCGTTATAGTGATCTTATTGGGATTATTCAATTGAATGCCGCCGCTAGTTGTTGTTGTTGTTGTCAGGCCGCTGTTTAGTATCTTTTTGCTATTAAGGTTGCTGCTGCTACGCTGCTTGCAGTTGCTGCTGCTGCTGCGGTGACTGCTGAGGCTGCTTCGTTTGTTTTTGAGTGCTGCAAGGTAAAGGATGAATGAAGGTGCTCAAACCCGAGTGAATATATGCAACTTACAGGCTGTCTGTATGCTGCCTAGAACATCTGCTAACATATCAGGATCCGGATAGCCGATGGTCAACGCATTCTCTAGTGCCGTTGCTGACGTAGCCGACGACGTCTCGAGCACAGTGACAACATTTGTGGAGGCATTTGTACTGCTGCTTGTTGTTGTTGCGGTTGCTGAGGTTGCTGCTACTGTTGCTGCTGCTGTGGCTGTCGGCGAATTCGAGTTGCTGCTGCTGCTGCTGCTGCTGACTGTCTCCAAGGCGCTGCTGCTGCTGCTGCCATTCCTCAGTTGTAGTGTCACGGAACCCTCAGAGCCCACAGAGGCGCTGCACATCAACACGCGCGATGCGCCGAGATTTGTCAGAGGAAGGTGTATGCTTTTGGGTACCTGCACAGAGAGGGCGGGCAAAGGCGCTGTTGAGAAGCTGCTCAATTATGAATACACAAGCAGAGTTGCCTGTCACTCTCTCCCTCTCTCTCTCTCTCTCTCTCTGTCTCTGTGTGTTGTTTGTCTGTGTTGTGTACATTCTAAATAGCTGCCAAAAGCACGACGACAACATCGGCTACTGTCAACTTGGATTATGCCAGCTTATTGATAAGTCGCAGCAACTGTCCCCTCGACTAATGGAGGAGGCAACCCATAATTAATCGAATTTAAATGCAGCCGATTCACGCTGAGTAAGCGCGGAAGTCACAACGATGTCGCATCGACCTCGACAGGAGTAGCACGAATCTTTGGCACCTACTAGTGAATATGATTTAAACTATTTATGTGTGTGTATGGGGGATGTATTTTTAGTTAGTCTGCCTAATTTATTGTTCATTTGAGTACAATCCCTGGCTAGTTGCAGCTCATCGAGCAATCGCTTGCCACTCTCCCTTGATGTCCTCCTCACTACTCTCTTGGCTTCGCCAATTAATGTAGCCTGCAATTGCCCGCGGCCTGCGAGAATAAACAACACTGTACTCGGGCCAGGCATAAATAAATCCGCATCCAAAAGTGCCTGCGACGATGACGACGACGAAGACATTCGCGTAAATTAGACGCTTCGGGCCGTATGAAAATGTTAAACAAACAATTTTATTGTTCGGCAAGATAAACACAGAGCTACACGGAACATGAAAACGAATTAACAAAATGCCCTAACGAAAAAGAAAATAAGAATAAAAGACAAACAACAATAACAAATGCCTCGTTCTGGTCACTGAATGAGCCACAAGTGGCCACTGGCCAGGCAAGTCGGGCAATTTGAACGATGAGTAGGCGCTAAGTTTACACTAAACTGCCATGAAATGAATATATAGACTCGCTGCTTCTATTTTTTATCGATTTCCGATCGTAGCAATCATTTAAATGTTTAAATAAATGCCTGAGCTCCCATTAAAATGATCTTTGTATACAATGAAATTAAGTACTTGCAAAACAGCTGGAGAGTCTTGGCTAATCTTCTAGTATAATGACTCAGCTGTCAATATTCTTGAGTGCTTTAGCCATAAAATTTCATATAACATTTAATTTCACGGAAATCTGATCTGAACTTTGATATGCCTAACTTATCTGTCAAGTTTATTGATTTTTTTTGTGCTTGAAAAACCAGAAAGAAAGACTATCTTCGGCACGCCGAAGGTGCTACACCCTTGCAGACTATTATATTCTCCTATCGTTCCTATACTAGTCATATATAATATAATAGTGCAGAATTGAATAGTATTGTTTATAGTCCATATTATGTTCAACTTTGATTGGCTCTGATAGGTCAAGTTATTTCTTCAATCAAAACGGTTTTTTTATACAAAATCTTCATTTCGTTAGATTGTTCCTATGGCAGTTTTATGTTATAGTGGTCCGATTTTGATGAAATTTTATAAGCATAGTATTTATATCGAAAATGGCCGATGTATGTCGCCTTAGATGCGTTGCAAATTAATGTACCCTCTGCAAGGGTATAAATATGACTAATTTGCTATATTCTCTAACTATTTTTTGTTGAAGATAGTCGAGTATCGTATTTAAAGTACTTAATTTGATGTATCTGTCAATTTTGGTCAGGTTGTTGCTTGAAAATTTGGCAATCTTTGGCAATTACATGTTATATACTGGAAATGTTAATTTGTGAACATTATCATCAAACATATTTGACTTATCTGCTTGTTTCGATGAAGCTGATTATGATATCTGACTAATTTGCCAAGTTTATTAAGTTTTATGTTTGCAAGGTGAACAAAACATTCTCTGAATGTTCAGTTTCGAAGATTGTTAAATAAATTAATGTACTATCTTAAGTTTGCTTCCTCACAAACAATTATTCTGTATATTCAATGGTATTTATTGTAAACTATTTTGGCGGTAAATTTAAATATAATTCATTATTATTGTCGGGGCGCAAGAGTTTCATGTTCACGTGAGCATTGGCTGAACCAAAATCCCGGCTAACATGTCGAGCTGTCATATCTCGCACCAAGCGACGGCACATCCTGTTACGACACAATGCGAGCGTGTTCCTCCCCTCTCTCTCTGTTTGTCTCTGTCTTTCTTGCTCCCACTTGCACTCCACCTGTGCACAGCCTTGCTGCGTGTGTGAATGTATTTTTACAACGTGATTCATGTGTCAATCAAATGTCAATGTCACTCCACAAAAAACATATTGAAGAAACCACCGGCAAGTTGATGCTGGCGTCAAAGCCGACGTCGTGTGAAAGTGCCCCAGAAGGGGGGCGGTGGGTGGAGAGGGGTGTGAGTCTGCAAGAGTCATTTTGCAATTTAAGCGATTTATAATATCTAGCAAGCTAGCCCAAAGCGCCGCATACTTCGTCGCGGCACGGCAATTTGTCATCGGCTTTTGCTTATTAGTAAAATGAGCCGAAACACATGTTGAAGTTGGCTACCTCCCCCCTCACCCCATCTCCTCTTCTCCTTTTTCTATCACTCCCCTACGATTGACTTGTCAACGTCATCAATAAGCAGCAGTGATTCGTCAAGTGTTTCTGGCATAAGGAAGCGCTTTACAACGGAGTAGAATGCACCCTCTCCCTCCCCTTGGGCAACTTTCCATGAATTTAATTGACGAACATTTTGTTTTGTTAATTATTGTTTATGTTTTTTTCTTGCTTTTCATTTCATTTCATTTCGTTTCGTATTTGATGTTGATGATTATTTATGCAGTTTCAATTATATGCTAATAAAAAATTCATGTGTGTGTGGCCAGCGTGGCGTATGCTTTACTATATTGCTCATACGCAATGATGACCAATTTGATTATATAAATAAATGCTATTTGTGTGTTGAATTGCCAGGCATAAAAATACGTACAACCGCGCGCGATATATCTATTTATGTGTTTATAGCATGTCTCCATGTGTGTGTGTGTGTGTGTGTGTGTGAGTATAAATTATTGTGCCTTATGAATGATTGCACACAAACGGGCAAATTATTGCAGCGCTTCTTGTTGTTCTTATTATTGTTGTTGCTGTTGTTGTTGTTGTTATTGTTGGCGTTGCTTTATACGCGTACTTACCGTATTTATGGCAGCCATCGTCGCACTTGACGCAGTCGATATTCTTGTTGTTCTTGTGCTTGTTCTTGTTGGTGCTTGTTCTTGTTCTTGTTGTAGTTGATGTTATTTAATTTGTTGTTGTTGTTGTTGTAGTTGTTGTAGTTGTTGTTGTTGTTGTGGTAGTGGTGGTGATGATGGGGATACAAAATCAAAAATCTGCAAAAAGGTTTTGGTATGATAGAACATATTCGATTTGGCAATGGTTTTGTTTTTTTTCTTTTCTTTTTTATCAACATCGTTACGACGATCAAAATTAAATTGACAGAGAATAACTGAAAACTGATAACTTTGTAACAAACAGAAGCCAAATTTGATGCATAACAATGTGCAATTAAAGAAGAAGATCGAAAAGGGAATTTATATATATACATATGCTAGACATGTGGAGGGAACCAAGGACATGCACTGTGGCAAATTGTGGTGGTGTGGCAAGTAGGAGACGTCGACACAATCAACAAAAAGAATGAGATTGAGATCGAAATGTGTATATCATGGGGGATTCGGATGGAGGGTTTGGCATTAGCGAAGTACTGTGATGACAGGCTGATTGAATGATTGACTGAATGATTGACTGACTGACTGGCTGATTGAGTGACCAATTGACTGACTGAATGACTGAGCGACTGTTTGGCTCGCCAGACGAAGAATTCGAGACACTTGTCGCAGTCGTGCACATGCTTGATGAAAAATTAGCAAACTAAGTACTCTGACATTGAATGTACATACTCGTACATATATATGCTATATATCTATTTCATTTTCTTCTTTTTGTTTATTTAAATACTCGTTTTTTATGATGTCTCAGAAAACGAAAGTCTTTCACCGAACTTGTCGTTCAAAGCATTCGCCCACCAGTTTCGTTGGTGAGTTCTCTCACTTTTTTCTGCACTGCTCACTGATCTGCTATCCCTGTCTCTCTCTCTATCGCTCTCTCTCTAGCATTATCTATTTCTGTGCACAATGGTCGACAAGTCGTCGTATTTTTGACTTAGTTATTTAATTGCAAGTTTCTGTAAGTTTTATTTTTATATTAATTCAAGAATTGCAAAACGAATGCAATGAGTACGCGTTGCCAACGAATGTATTCACTCGCCTCTCAACTGTACAGTCGCTATACACTTATATAGACATTCAGTGGGATCTTTAGGTCATTTTAAGATATTCCATTATCCAGTTGAGAGTTGAGAGCAGAAAAAAACAACGTTGAGGTAAATTCAATTCTACCAACTTCAAATTCAGATCTCATTTTAAATATATTACAAATTTGAATGTTTATTATTCAGACTCTACTCTGTACCCTACTCTATACTCTACTCTATACTCTACTCTATACTCTCCTCTATACTCTCCTTTATACTCTCCTCTATACTCTACTTTATACTCTACTCTATACTCTACTCTATACTCTACTCTATACTCGACTCTATACTCTACTCTATATTCAACACTATACTCCACTCTATACTCTACTCTATACTCTACTCTATACTCTACTCTATACTCTACTCTATACTCTACTCTATACTCTACTCTATACTCTACTCTATACTCTACTCTATACTCTACTCTATACTCTACTCTATACTCTACTCTATACTCTACTCTATACTCTATATATATAAACGGCACGTGTATTTATTTGGAATATTAAAATTCAATTAAATATTAGCTGCATATCAAAAACAATTATGAATCTGCCTCGATGCACGATTCAATTCTCGTGGTCTCGTGTTAATCTCGAGATCACAGTGACCTTCAGTTATAATGGTACAAGTGAACCAACAGATAGATATGCACTATCAATAGCTAATAGAGCACTCCCTCAAATCGGACGACAGCATCAAGTGTGAGGGCCAAGCCAAAGTATCTGTGAATCTGGTCGAGCGAGCGAGCGGTCGTTGATTTTTAATTAAAATTATTTACACATGTTTAGCGTTGTGCACAGTGGTACCACTGGCACACTGTGTCATAGTGGGTCGTTGTCTCTGCCAGGACAGGACGGTAGTAAAGCGTAAACACGCGGAATGTTGCCGAGCGCGACGACAATTTGTTTAAGAAAATGCTTGGCAAGGCGCCCACTAAAACACAGCAATGAGCAGCAGAGAGGGGGGAGGGGATAGGGTAGGGGAGTGAAGAGCGTGGCCAAACAGCAGCAGCAGCAGGAGCAATGAATATATCAGCAACAACAACGTAACAACAACAAATGCAAATGAAACAAAGACAACAAAGAATTCCATGATAACCTCAAGTCTTTCGCATTCTTTCTATTGTGATCTATGTTGGCTATGACAAATAAGGGGGGAAGGGGTGGTAGAGCACTGTGCGAGCGTAGCTCATAAAAAAGTTTCATGCCAAGGCTTTATATGCGTCGATTTATCTCCCTCTGCTTGTGCGCTTGTTTGTTTTCTCATTGTTCTCTCGTTCGAAGGAGGGGAGGGTAGACTGGAGGAGGGAGAAGTCAGGAGAGAGGGGGTGCGGCATTATATTTGGCTGACAAACCAATGTGTGCGGTGTGTGTAGCCGCATAAAGGTAATTGCGAAACACAGCCATGTTTATGCGATCACCGATCGCGATCAAAAGCAATACGCATACGCCCCGTTGATCGCACCGACAGCTGGCTTTGTGACTTTTCCGACTAAACTATGGACAAAATTAGCTCGCGATTGTGTTTGTGTGTGTGTGTGAGAGTTTTCAATGTTAGACCACAGGCTAAAATTAGACTCTGCATTCGTGTAAATGCCACACACACAGACACCATCAGCAATTTGGAACTATCAGACGTCGCGTCTCATTCGATATCAGAATCCAATTAAAATCTTTTTTCGCATCCAAATAAACACGCGCCAATCGCTGCTAATAGACTGCTCGACTCGATAGAATATGCCCCCCCCATATGCAGCACTGTTTGATCTGACAATCGACGACCTTGACTGCCACTTCAATCTCTTCCCCACGACATCAAAAGGAGAAGATGGAACCACCTGTGCCTAAATGCGTATTACCCCAATACGAATAATGATCAATCGTGCTGACTAATGAGCGCACCCGCCTCCAAAACACACACACACATACGGCAATAACAAACGAGTGTGTGTGTGTGCTTTATAAATATAGTTTTTATTGCACATATAATACTTAAGAGGCTTTCGAGAGTTTCATGTGCTGCCTTTGTGCCACCGGAGAATTGGGTTAATAGGCTGCATAGAGGGTGCACGGCTGAATGGTGTTTTGTCGAGTTCTACAACATAAGCGAAATGAAAGCGCAGCTGGACTATGGCATACCCTGTAAGTAGCAGTAGCTTTGACCAGCTTTGTCAGTTTTTAGAGAAAAAATACACAGAGCATTTCTAAATTGAATTCTTGTATATACAGTAAGATAAGAATCGCCTTTATAATGATTATATATACATATAGGTATATCGAATAAAATAAGAATCAGCTTTATATTGGTTATATATTAATATACAATAAGATAAAAATCAGCTTTATATTGGTTATATATTCATATACAATAAGATAAAAAACTTCTTTCAATTGTCGTAATTCATTCCTTCATTAATCAAAACTTAAAGACAGCTCATGAATGAAGTGTCAATTCAGAAAACTCTCATTATCGATTCGTTTCTATTGGTTCCTTAATACTAAATAGTTACAAAGTTGATTAATAGTTAACGAATAAAGTGAACCAGCAAACACTTATAAAACTCTCTAAATTAAAACCAGAATTGATTTTATTGTACTAGTACTTCAGTTCCTTCTTCATGTATGTTTCATTAATAGTTGGATAATTGCAATAATAGAGCTGTAAAACCATTATCGATAGTATTGATAATATCGATTCTATTGGAAACCAATCTTAAAGTTTTATAACAATCGATAATAACGCGTTCATCATCACTATTATAATGCAAGAATAAAGATCTAGTAAAGTTAAACAACTTTGAATGATAAAAAAATTGCAATGGATAAATTTGCAACTAGTATTCCAAAAATATCGCTGCGATGGACTTAACTATCAACATTGGAAACCACTTGATGGCGGTAATTGTGGATGGCTTTACAGCTTTATGCAATACGAAATTATAAATTATTAAATTATATTGATAGAAATATAAAACTTTAAGTTATATCGATTAAAATAACAATGAGAATCGATTCGACTTTGTTAGTTTCTAGATTCCTTTATTACTGAGGGGTTAATAAATAGAACGAGTTCAGAAATGTCTATAGTTTTAATGCACCTCCACAATTCATGAGGTATGAGCAAGTCCAAAAATGAACAATCTATTGAAAATACATATGCCACCATACATCACCATATAGGAAGGCCATAAATTGCGTTCTATTGTGGCGGGGACGAGCGATGAGCGTTGGAACTTTGTGCGACTGTTCCGTCATGTTCCACATGGACATACAAAGTATCAGTTTTTCACAGTAGGTGCAAAATGAAAAAAGTTTTCATTTCGATGCGAGCGGAAAATAGCCCAAAAACCTGTTGGCATTAAAGCCAAATCAAATTTGAAAATGAAATAAAATTACTCACAACAATGGGAAGCGAGAACAACAAGAAAATATCGTGGCAAAAGTTGACTAATGCGGACAATAAATAATAATGAGACATGGCGAAGGTAATATAGAATAGAATACTATGTGGACATGCCAAAACGAAGCTGCTTAGGGTTGACAATGGAATGGCAAAGGGGGTGTTCAGGGCGTGTTGTAGAAAGTAGTCCCTGCCGACAGCGACGACGACGCGACGCCAGGCGACGCCTTACAATGGAGCAAATAAAATATTTTAATTAAATAAAGATGCATTCACTTGCTGGCGGTACGATACGATCGTGTTGGACAGAGACAGAGATAGTGTGAGTGTGAGCAAGACAGCAAGCGAGACGAGACGAGACGAGAGAGCGACAGCGGCGAAATTTGTGACGCCGGCCAAGCAAGCAAATTCTTGGCCAACACGGGGTACCAAGATACGCCTTGTAAGTCGCAGACGACAACTACAATGGCGGTACTCTTGCCAAAATCAAGAAACTGTACACACACACACATACACAGAGACACACACACACACACACACATAGCCCAGCCAGATACAAACGGAGGGAGAATATAATGCAGAGCTATGCATTATTCACTGCAAGAAATGTCGAAATGAGACGCCAAGTTTTGCAATAGAAAACATTACATGTGCTCGTCATTAGAAGGCATAGCATATACCATATAGCATATACCGTACACCATATAGCATGCAGCATATATAGCATACTATATAGTATAGCAGATAGCCCACAGAGCCCACAGATAGATGTCGTGGATAAAGATAGAGGATTGAGGGGCGCACATGCACTATGCCGGTGCCGAGGCTCTTTTGGCACAATCATCCACGTTTCATCTATTGTTCGGCGACTGTTTCTGCTTCTCCTCCTCCTTGTTCTCCTCTTGCTATTGCTGTTCTTGTTGTGATCGTTGCTGTGGCATAAGTTCCACTTCAAAAAACATAAAATACGCGCGCGTGTATTTTTAGCAATCCCGTTCATTTGATTTACGATTTCATTAAATCAGCTAATGGACACGCTCCGCTCCTCACCACGATCTGCGACGATCGCTCGCACTGTCTCTCTTTCTATCTATCTCTCCCCCTCTCTCTCTCTCCCTTCTGCTGCACCAGCTGACCACCTGTCGTTGTCTGTACGAGTTACCGGCCGCCAGACGCCTACCAATTATGTATATGGCCAAACTGCGGCAAGCTGCAATCAGGTCGCAGGCACTCGCAAACTCGGACTGAGAATGTTATGTTAATTATGCTCGAAACGACTGCCTTGTCTAGCGCTGACACCATTCCTTACAGGTCCCTAACTAGCCGTACCCAGACTAAATAGAGAACTTAATCAACTGTTCATAACTCAAATAAGCTGCTTACATTTCAATGCACGATATGTTCAAACGACCGAATAGGTCTATTTATAATAACACCAACCTCTCGATCAGTCTGATTAGGAATGCAAAATTGTAAACAAGGTCGAGATACATAAGTTGTGATTTCTTATTCATCCATGCTGTAACTTATTGGCTAAATATCAGAGAATAGAATAGAAGACTGACTTTACTTATGGGGTTTTGCACTTTCTTATTATTCAATAAGTAAGAAAACTACAGTCAAATGGTGGTGAACTGTTATACACCCGTTAACTACCTGACCGTCCATCAACATTATTACTTAAATATATAGCTGTGTTGAGCGCATTTTATATTGCATACTTGGAGGCGGCACCCTGAAAATATGTACACTCACTTAAGTAATTCCTTAAATAACTTCATTCATTTGCACGGTAATTATAATTTTTATCAATACATAATAATGTTAAAGAAGCTTCTTATTCCTGGGATATGCCCAATACTAATTAATAATATAATACAATCGTTCTAACGACTCATTCAAATAACTCCACATGTACATATATAGTCAATTGATCAGACTGCACTTCAGTCGCCAAAGTAAAAGAGTGAACAATCATCAAAGTGCAACTGCAGTCTTTGTATAGTACTCAAAAAATCGCTTTACTGCGATTCTCCAACAGCTTCGCAGCTGTCACAAAATAAATCAACTAACACATTTATGATTTGCATAATATTTTTCTATTTAGCTGCGTCACATGCAGGCAGCATCTCTTTCGAAATATCTGTGATTGGGCCCTCTCAGGTACTGCCACATTTGCCACACGTGCCGCAGTTGCGGAAAACAAATTTTCAACGCTGCGCAAGGAAATTAATAGTTCATCAGGCAGCTTAGGCTGTCAGACAGGCACACTGACAGACAGGTGGACAGACGGGCAGGCAGACAGACAGACAGACAGACAGAGCGGATAAACAGACATTGGCAGCAAGATGCCAGACTCGGAGACAACGAGCGAACTAATGGACGAGCTGAAACGTCTCCACGAAACGCCACCTTCCCCTTCCACTTCCCCCTTCCATTCCCCATTTCTTCCCTTCTAGTTGGCGTGTGTTCTACCAAATTCTTTGTCCATGTCGTTGTTGTTTTGTCCCCCTCCATCATTCTGTTTCGTCTCTCTTTTTTTTCCCGTTGTTCATGAATAATTGCATTTCTAGCATAACTTGACTTTCACTTTATCAGCAATAGATCAGCGCAGCACGCTCGAAAGTCACATGGAAGGGACGTGCTGAGTTCTCTGCTGCCTTCTACACTTTCCTCTCTGCTTCTCTACGTCTTCTACTATTTCTCTCTCTGTCTCTGTCTCGGTCTTTTTGGCAGCGTACGCAATAAAAGTATTACCGCATACGTAATAAGCCGAAAACAACTCATCACGTAAAAATAAAATAAATATTAAATAAGAAATTCCATTTTTTCTTCAGTGACGTCAACTGTCCATTCCCTCTTGCTTCAGTCATAAATCTGACAGATTCAACCAAAGCAAAGCAATGAATCGACTTTGGCGATCGCGTCAAATAGAGGACCGAGGATTCAAGGTTTACAGTTATATTTTGGTTAAATAAATCGAAAAATTAATTGCTGAAATGACTATTTCATCTCTAGAAACTGTTTTCATTATAGTAAAAAGAAATCCGTAATTGTAAACGAACTTAATTCGGCTCTCTTGGCTAAATAATATATCTTTTTCATATAAGCTTAAATCGATAAATTGTTCAAACTGGATTTATTTAAGATCATATATATTTTATATGATTAACTGCTTAACTCGATAGATTGTGTAAAGAAATCCTAATTTGTGAAGAAGAAATCGTGTAATTTGCAATCGTTTGATCAATGTTTTATCTCTGAACGCTTTTAGATGGAAATACACTATAAATATTATTTGATTTTTGAAAGGGAACTCCATATTACAAATATATAAAGAGAAATCTGAAATTGAATGAATCTAAGCTTATCTGATTTTGAAATTGAATAAGATGAGGAATATGTAAACTAAGTCAATTTTGTGGGTACGTAGTAAAAATGAATTACGCAATATGGTATCTGTTAAATATCTGTTATTACTCAATATGGTATCTGTTAAATCTCTGTTATTACTTAATATGGTATCTGTTAAATCTGTGTTATTACTCAATACGGAATCTGTTAAATATCTGTTATTACTCAATATGGAATCTGTTAGATATCTGTGACTACTCAATATGATATCTGTTAAAGATTCACATTCATGTAACTACCCCTTAAAACAAACTACGAATGAGACCTTAGGCAAACTCAGTGGAATAGTTCTCTGCCTAGGTTGATTGATCATTATGAACTATGGTCATCACACATTGATGAGGGATGAATGAGGTATGTGATTGGTTGTGTTAGTCTGCCTCAGCACATTGTTAGCATGTGTATGTTAACCAGCCACTGGTGATACATATGTGCACATATCACACACACATCATCATCATTATCAACATCATTATCATCGTCACACACAAATCAGCTCATCAAGAACAATGCCGTAACAACAAGACATCTTGGAACGCGCAATTCTGGCGCTGTGCGTCGTCTTTAACATTCAATTTACGTTATGTGGTTAGGTGGTGTGCCATACTTATACATATATATATATATATATGTGTGTGTGTGTGTGTGTGTAAAGGTATACACACAACTTAGTGTATACATTTAAAAGACATTGTTAGTTACGAACGGAAAAGAACGTGTCTTTTTAAAAACAATAAGAGAACGAAACGGAAAAACTGTTTTGGTTTTTGCATTTGCAATTTCCACAATTATGTGTGGAGCAGACTTACCGCTCAGTTGGTTGCTGCATTTGCTTGTGTCGTTGTGTACCACGGTGCGTATGATGAATATCATAGATGTGTTGATTGTCGTTTGGCAGCGACCGAACGCCGACGTCGACGGCGACGTTGGCTCTCTAATCCACGGCTATTGCTTGCCTCATTCGTATGGCACATATAGATGCGATATATACACTATATACGATACGATACGGTACGATGCGATGCGATGCGATAACTATATGAGCATTTCTATATCCGGCGTCCACTTTGACATTGAGTTGCTTTTCCACGGCTCGTGCTGCTCTTCTCGTCGTTGTTGTTGTTGTTATAATTCTTGGTTAATACTTTTCACTAATTTCGTTGTCCCTCTTCTCCCCGTCCAATTTCTGCTGTCTCTCTGGCTGTGGATGTTGCTATTCATATGTTTTTCATTTTCATTTTTTTGTTTTTATGTTTTTTATGCTTTTTTTTCTTTTACGCTTTTTTATGTTTTTTTGTTTTTGTTTTTGTTTTTTTGTTTGTTTTGTCTTATTTCACACGCGCGCGCAAAAGGTGGGCCAATGAAAGGGCGGCGGCCATCTTCTGGTCTCTCACTTGAGGGCGAACTTCTCTTGTAACATCGATATTTATTAAGGTATAGGAGTGTTGAAGTTGTTGTTGTTGTTGTGGTTGTAATTCTCGTTAGTTATAGATTAATTTGTATGATGATTTATTTGTAAAGAGGACGGCTTGACACGCATTTTGGATTACATTCAAGTGTTTAACAGCTACCTAAGGGAATATATTATAAAATTTAATTTAGGATATATTTATGCACTCATTGGTAGGTGTTATAAATTTATAGTAGTATTCAATATAATATTGTTTGATTATAACAGTTTATTCTTATCAGATCATTATAATATTGAATTGTTTTTCGATTCAGATATCATATTCGACAGGAGAATAGAGATATGATATCTGTATTATATATTTAACTGTAGAAGATGTCTCTGCTAAGGTTTCCTCAAGTTATTAAACCATTCAAGTAGTAATCAGTATTATAACATAGTATTAGGTTGTCAAATATCTCCGCCTTTTTGTCTTTTGAATTTCGCGGCTATGTACAAAGCGCTACAGAGCTCGTATCTGGCAACACTATACATAATTTGAAAGGTCTTGACATAACCTACAAAACGACGCTACGCATGGTTAGTTTGGATATTTCGTTCAACAGTTATAGACGTGTAAACATGGAGTTCACTAACGCCGAAATTCGCGCTATTTTAAAGTTTTCCTTCGTTAAAGGCAAATCCGCTAGAGAAACGTTCCGTGAGATTAATGGTGTTTTGGGGGATGGTACTCTATCACTTCGAACCGCGGAGGAATGGTTTCGACGATTCAGAGCCGGTGAAAACGACACCATGGATAAGCCAGCCGGCGGAAGACCTGTGACGACAAATACCGATCAAATCATGGAATACATCGAGTTAAACCGGCATGTGGCATCTCGTGACATCGCCGATCCGATCACTGTATCACTTTTTATAAAGCATTGAATAAAGAGCAAAAGGGCGGAAGGGAGATATTTGACAACCTTATATATAATTTGATTATAGTAGTTTATTCTTATCAGATCATTATATTTTTGAACTCTTTATCGATTTAGATATCATATTCAACTGTTATCACATGTGTACTATAGAATTAACTGTAGACGATGTTTCTGCTTAGGTTTCTTTAAGGTATTAAAGCATTTAAGAAGTATTCTGTATATTATAGTTTAGTTTAATAATATAGAAGTTTATTCGCAACAGAAGATGTTTCTGCATAGATTTTCATAAATTTTTAAAACATTCAATTTTATTCTCAACAGATCATTAGGAATTCGACTCTTCTCGGTGCCGTTCCGACTTTGTCGACTTATAATTGCTTTGCTTCATTAAACAGTTTATGAATGTGTTTTAGTGGCCCTTTTTGGGCACCGTTATTACAGTATAAAGCACAGTTATTTTTTTGGCTACTCGGAACAGCTGCAAAAACAGGCGAACAAAACAGAATTTGGGGGGCTCGGGACTTTGCTGCGAGCGATTCTCTCTGGCAAGTGAGAAGGAGAAGAAGCACGAAAATAAAACAACAACAACAGCAAAAAATTACCGAAAAAGGAAAACTGAGAAAATTACTTAAGTTTTCAATGCGTTTTACTCAATTTGACTTTAGGTCGTTGTTAAAATTGGCGCATTATGCGAAAAAGTTGTGGCTGCCGAACCCAAAAGCGCCCTAAAGTTGTCCCAGCAAAACCAACCGTTCCCCCACCCCACCCCATTACTCCATTCCCCTCCCTCCCTACTGCTGCCCCCACTCTACTTCGCCTTGTTATCGTTGTTCTTATATTAAATAACACGCTGGCATATAGAAGTCAAAATAAATCGATAAATGGTATGCTACATAAAACAGCAGAGCACAGATACACAAACACAAACACAGATACTGATACAGATACATAGCAGAAACACAAAAACATCATCAACAACAACAGCAGCAGCAACAACAACAACAACAACAACAACTGGCAATAAACAGCCTACAGCAAAAACAGCACAAAATGTTTTTCACTGGCTCCTTGAATCGTCCTTTCCCCAGCATCCGCCTCCCGCTACAAGGCTTTCAAGCCTCCGTTTTGCTGCCTGCCAGTCTCCCCAGTCTCCCCAACAACTCCCACAACCCCCCTCTACTGAGCACACTCCCACACCAGGCCAGCAACTTGCCCATTCATGTACGCAGGCCGAACACGAATTCCGAGTCTCGTTTCACGTTCGCCAACTCTGTCGTTGATTTCGTTCCATATCTGTGTGTGTGTGTGTGCGTGTGTTTATGTGTCTTATATGTCTTTGTGCTTGTATGTATGTCTGTGTTAGTTCCTGTGCATGTATACGTTGATTCGCACGCCTTACTGTCTGCCATTTCGTTTCAACGCACTCCATGTGCTCCCATCTATGTGTGTGTGTGTGTCTGTCTGTTTGTATTTGTTTTTTGTTTTTGTGTGTGTATCGAATGCTGCTGGTGCTGTACTCTCTACACTCTCCAGTCTCGCTACTCTCTACGCCGTACTCCACATTTCCACATTTGGCATCGTTTATTTTCCGCGTAAGCAGGTATACACCCTCACACACATAGACACACACTCACGATATATATGTATATGTACTTCTGTTCGTGTATATGTAGCACATACACATATGTATATGTTTGTTTGTATGGCAATGAAGCTGTTCGTTTGCAACTCCTACATTTGTTGGGAAAAATCAATTAAAATTTAACCCACGTACTACCATACGCACTTTGTGTGACTCTCAATTGTTGGCTCTGCCACACCCACTGTGCCTGGCCACTGGTACAGCAGTAAAATAGCCAGTGAAATATCTTGCCATACTATGCTGTACCATTTAGTTTTATATCATTCTGAAGTACGACATATCTTGCCATACCCGTACCCTGCCAACCAAAGTTATTTCGTGCCATATCATATTCTATCATATATTGCCATACTGCCTGCCATATCCTGCTAACGACTGTTTTATCGTGAAATAGCAACCAATAATATATTATACTCTACTTTGTTCTGCCCATACTCTGTCATATCAGACCATACTCTACCATAAACTATGAAATTCAGTTTTATCTAATCAATATATATCCCATGCGTTTAAACTGTCACGTATCTTCTGCCCATACTGTGTCATACCCCTCTATATCTTGCCATACCTTGCCACCCTCCCCTCCATATCGTTCCGTTGATTGTAATATGATGATATATTAAACAATCAGATCATACTTTACTTTCCTCTGCCCATACTCTGTCACATATTACCATACCTTACACTAGAATATGAAATGATGTTAAGTCTATTTAAATTTTTATTAAATTTTGTTACAACCTGTCACTCATCCTGTCCATAGTCTATAATACCTGCCCTTATCCTGCCATATATTGTCATGTATTGCCATATATTGTCATGTTTTCCACATCTTGTCACACTCTGGCTTACGCTACCGCTCCTTCCCTTCGATATCTTCTCATACGCTGTAGGATAATGTTTAATCTTGCCATATCGTACCCTATGCTGTCATACATTGTTTTATATCATGCTATACAACCTCATAATCAATCGCATACCGGACTATTAGTCTCATATTGTATTTTACTCTAAAATAATCTACCTTAATCTGTCAACGTTAATGCCCATACTCCCTCACACTCTGTCATACCACAGCATCTGTCATTCCCTGCCCTTTGTCCCCAGTCAATCACAGCCACAGCCTATTATATGCTGCCATACCCCGTCAAACCACGCACAAACAGTGTAACTTATTTGCATTTGTCGGATCAACGTGGAGCAAGTTTAATTGTTTAATTCGACTCATTCGA
The DNA here is from genome assembly GCA_018903715.1 of Zaprionus davidi. Classification (NCBI taxonomy): domain Eukaryota; kingdom Metazoa; phylum Arthropoda; class Insecta; order Diptera; family Drosophilidae; genus Zaprionus; species Zaprionus davidi. The sequence continues at coordinate 9,973,766 of JAEIGL010000003.1, forward strand.
ATTTTAATTAAAAACTTTACAGGTTCAATAACTTGCAAGTGCAAAGAAAGCAAAAAAAATCCCCCACATCCAAGAGTAATCCCGGCACTGGGCGTCTGATTTCCATGTAACAGCTGCCTGTCAGATTTAAATTTGGCGTTATTGCTGTGCGTGTGTCAGTGTTGGGTTCGCATGCGTTCTCTTTGCGAGGAGGTAAGGGACGAGGCGGGTGTGTCTTAATTATTATTCGCTTAGTCTGCCGATTCAGCCAAAATGGCGGGCCACATTCAATATTTAGATTTCTCGGCATAAGAAAATTTATAATTGGCATCGCAAGTGTGAAACCAATTGAGACAAGGCACCGAAGTTGCGACGATAATTAAATATGCCAATATGGAATCCATTGAATAATTCCAATGCCATATGAAATGTCACTGAAATACCTCTTGATATATTCATCAATCAGTCAAGTTAAACAAGGTAAAAGGTACTCAAGTTCAGGTACACAAACCTAAAGCACGATTAACATTAAGAACAAAAATTAAAATTTGGGAAACAATATATATATTGTATATAGTAAGATTTGTATCAGGATGCATTTTTTTTACTTATATCTCCACAAATAAGTTATAATCGATTTCACAGTTCACATTAACAAATTTTGGTGAACAATAGGAAAAGTGCAATTTGTTTTGGTTTTCACTTAACAAATTATTTAAATTTTGAATTAAAAATTTGGTGTTATATATAATATATTAAAAACTGAATCCTTGAAATGATAAAGATAATAAAAATTAAAATATCCAACAATTAATGAAAGATAGAATGCAATTTAAACACATTGCAAAAGTAGAAGACTGGTTTGGCACAAAATGAACATGTTTTTACTTTCAACATAGGTTTGTTACAATCTATTTCAATTTCTTATATTCAACATAGATTATATAGAATATTTATACTCTTCGACCATTGAAAAATATCTTTTATCAGTGTCTACAAAGCACATCAAATATCTGTATCATTTAAAACTTTAAACTGACAAAGCCATTTTATAATTGATACCATCTTCAGATCACTCAAATGAACTCATTTATTATTAAGATACATTGAATAATTATTTTCGTCTCCATGCTTTTGATCATCCCTGAATATGTGTAAGTATAGTAATATTCAAACACTACCGAGCACTACAGCGAACTGTCCGAGAAGGGTAATAAAAGTGAAATGATTTATGCTCCGTATAATTGATTTGAAGTGACCGCACGGGAAAAGCTTGTTAATCATAATGCACAACTGTACCTGGAGAGAGTGACAGCAGCAAGGGCAACAACAACAGCAAGAGCAGCAGCAGCAACGACGGCAGCAGCAGCAGCAACGACGGCAGCAGCAGCAGCAGCAACCTGTTTGTCCTGCTGCAGCCGCAGCTGTTGTTGGTGCAGCTGCAGGTTGCCATGGCATTATCCGGGGATATTCCCAGGACTCTCGAGATCCTGCGCATTAAGTCGGTCTGTCCTATATATGCATAACTCATATGCATGCATGCATATGTAAATGGAGCTGGTTCTATATTTAAACCATGACCACTGGCTGCATGGATGGATGGAATGCACCAGCACAGTGTGCAGTTTGCAGTGTGCATTGTGCCAGTATTGCAAAACGCCATAGATCTCTACAAAATGCAGAAAGGCCGTTGAGCGGCCGTTTCGACTCTCGGTCGGTTTGCCACGGTTTGTTCAAGTGCCGGAAAATGGGTGAAGGTCAGTTTGGTTAGCGATGGCCCTGTCGAGGCACTGTCGCGACTGCAGTGCGACGGCTGGTATGAGGAGAGCGAGGGAGGGATAATGCGAGATGAGTGTAGGCCATTAACAAAGCGCAGTTAAAGCGCGGGCTGCCGCAGCAAATTCACTGACTGCAGTCAAGGTGGGTAAACACAAAAATGGCGCAAACACTCATCCACACACACACACACTCACACACTCCCTCTTTGCCTGCAGTAATGGGCATTTGCCACACACTTCTGTAGCATACAAACGGGCGCAATTCATTGGCGAGCCAGGCTGCAGTCTATTTATAATGCATGCGACAATAACAACAACAACGACAACTTGTGCTATATGTATTACACAAACTAATACATATGTAAGTACGCATGATAGGAGAACAAAACAATCACTCCCCCTCTTCTTCTCTCCTTCCCCCGCACCCACTGGCCATACTTGTATTTACTTAAAGTCGAATGCTTTCATAATACATCACACGCAATACACACACACGAGTAAAGCTTCAGCTGGCGCCAAGCTTAACTCTCTTGGCATCCCATAAAACGCAGTAAGCGTCGCAGTAGCAGCGCAGTAGCAGCGCAGCGGCAGCAGCAGATGTAGCTGTTGTTGTTGTTGTTGTTTGCTCTCTATTCGAAGCATCCCCTTCCCAGCATCGCCCCCCTCTTGGCCCTCCTCAACCCCCCTTGCTGCTGCTCTCCAATTACTCACACATTCAACGAGAACTCATTTAAACGAAGCACCCCCTGCTTACGCTTACAGCATAACGGTAAAGTTAACTCTCGCTGAATCGAGTCGGTGCTAAACCGTTCGTGTGTTCGTGTCGTGAAACTTCGTGCCGCCCGCCGTGTTCGTGCGAACGTTCGGCAAGCGCTTTATCCTTTTCGGTTCCAAATCTACATCTGGTTGATGCTGGTATGCTGAGTGAACAGTGGTGCACACACGTGTATTTACAAAGTAAAAAAAAAACAACAAATCTGTGATCGCATTACGCAGGTAACTCGTCAAGTTCTGATTATGTCTTTCCCGTCTTTAAAATCTCATTTTAAACAATATAAGAGCAGACCAATCATTCCAATAATATATTTAAACAATATATTTTCTATAATTATACAGTAATCCCTATATTTGAACGGTCCTTTGTTTCCTGGATACCAAATAATGTAAAAAATTAATTTTTTTGTAGTTTCTAAATTTTTTACAATTCCCAAAATTGAGTCTTGCCTGTCTTACTATTATAAAATTGAAAAGCAAAGCAATCAATAAACCATCTCAGGAAAATTTCATTCGTTCACAGACTCATTTAGTAATGAAAACTGTTTAGAATATTCCCATAAGTCAAGCAGCTATGAATGCTATATACAAGTAGATTGATAATATTTTCTGTACAGGTTCCCTCCTATTATACATTTTAATGGAGAAACCATCAATGAACCAGCTCCAAAGAATATGAATAATCCACAGATTCTTTTAGTGATAAGAACTATATACATTGCTAATATTTTCTGGAGAACTTAATTCATATGCAGTTTCAAAAACTATTGGAAAATACAGAATATTTTGATAAATAATTTATTATTTTCTTTAAACTAATCATCAGCTAATTTGGCTTTCTTTGATTCGTCTTTCCCAAAACATAAACATAAACAAAAGTGCGTATCAATGTGCGACAACTTTGACCCAGTGTGCAGCGGCTCCCGATATCGGGTTTCAATGTATGTACACACACTCATACATACATACATACACATGTCCTTTGGTTTATTACTTCAGCGCAATTGTATGTGTATCTGTGTTTTGAATGTCTGCTTGTGTGTGTCTCTGTGTGTGTGTTTGTGTGTATGTGCTTGTGTGTGTATGTGGGCTACTAAGTTAAAAGTTTGTTTCTCCTAACAGTGGGGCCAAAACTGCACCCCCTTCCCCACTCCCAGTGGGACAAAAGCGACAAGTTGTTTGTGTAGTTCGCATATGACTGTATGTGTGTGTGTATGTGTATGTTCTTGTATGTGTGTATGTATACGATGTGTATGTTGTGCGAGTGTGTGTATCTGTTTGGCTTGATAAAGTTTTGGGCTACTTTTTGTTATTTAATTGTTTTTCATGTTGTTGCCATTCGCGTGTGACTGCTGAACTTCTCTCTACGCTCTCTCTTCTATCCTCTTGTCTATCCCTCCCCCAGTCTTTCGCTCTGTCAATCCTGCGAGATGCTGCTCTGTTGTTCTTCTTCTTCTAGTTGTTGTTGTTGTTGCCGAGCCTATTGTCATCGACTTTCGACGCGACTTCGCCTCTTGTTGTGTGTCGTGTACCTAACAACTTTCGGTTTAACTGTCAATGAAGCCAATTGAAAGTTGCCAGATTGTTGCGAACACACACGCACCATTCAATATGGACAAATAAATGAATTTACTCTTCAATATGATTCTACCCAACTTTAAGTTGTAAATCTTTGATGAAAATTAAATTCGTAAGAGAGCTTGAATTGGAAATGGGAATAAGAAGAACTGTCTCACAAACACACACACAAAGAAGGAAACGCACACATCGGGCTGCCGATGTATTGAACTATTATGTCGCTAGATTGGACAACAGCTTCCTTCCCCAAGAGCAGACTTCTGCTCTAAGTATGTTGTAATGTATGCGTATCTGTATGTAGCATGTAGACACATATAGCCTGTGTGTAAATACATTCTTAGGTATATGGAATGCGTGTAGTCACATAATCCCAATTTACACACGGACACCCACAGTAGAGTGAGAGTTACAATGAGGAAAACATTTGCTTTTCTTGTAAATGATGGTTTTGTTCTTTTTCTCGACACATATTCGTATATCTATATACCTGTGCGTAATGTATACAAATTGATTGCGTTATAGGGTATACATATAATACTTGACATGTCGCTACATGTTATGGTTTTGCAATTTATACAGTTATAAACACAAATAATCGCACGCAGAGAAGAAACTTTTAACAAATTTGTCAACGATTTAATAACAAGGTTTCCCAAAATAATTTGAATATAATACAAATGATTCGTTGTTTTTGCACGCACTTTTTCACTTAATTTTTTTACCTTTTTTTTAATTATTCTTTGAAAATTATTGAAATTTCGTTTGTTATGTACACGCGTTTATTTAGTTATATATGTATGTATATATATAAATATATGTATATGTTTGTATGTATACATATTTATAGGTATTTGCGATTTCGAAAACAACAATATAATAAGGCTGAAAGTTGCTTTTTAGATATTTTATATTAATTCTCGATTATTTTGCCTTCGTTTCATTTGGTTTTCTTTCTATGTAAGTATGCTGTAGTGTAGTAGAAAAAATTAAAAACGCGCCGTTGGTATATAAAAATGTTTCTAGCTTATGCGATTTTGACGTTTTGCATGCGAACCAACAACTATTTTGACCAAATGCGCGCTGTCAGGCCAGAAGCTCTCTAAACGAAAATGCTTCTTGACGCGGCGCAGCAGCACAAGATAACGGATGCTGTCCAAGAGAGTGTTTCTCTTAACGAGAGAGAGAGAGAGAGAGAGAGTGGACCAAAGAGAGTGGCCACAACGAAAGTGAGAGCATGAGTATGGGAATATAGCCATGGCACGCAGGCTGGCATTGCGATAGTCTTTCTGTTTTGTTTTGCTTTCAACGAAGAGCTGGAAGCTAAATCGATTCTCGAATCGATTAATCAATGTTATCAATTTTCTCCGATGCATCGATTTAATTCTTGAGAATCACTTTAATCGTACATTTGAAAATAGTACTAAATTATCACAACTAAACAAACAATTTTGTGTTTTAGGTATAGTGCGACGGCTAAGCATTTTTTTTAAGAATTTTGAGTTGGGTAATTGTTTAAAAACAATAATGAGGTCTTCAATATATTGTATATATTTTTTTTTAATTTTAAACCAAAACCCGTTTTTATTTTTTCTTATATTTCAAATACTCGATTTAAATCGATTTGAATCGATTTTTTTCTTGAATTTTTGAAAATAAATCGATTCAGTGAACATTCATTTTCATTGCTTAGTGGTTTTATTGTATGTTTTCTTCGTTACGGACTGCTTTTTGTTGGTAGGGCAGTACCGGCTAGCTCAGCAGCACTTGGAAAGGGGTCTCTTCTCCAGCCCTGCAGTCCGCAGCAAAATACCGATAGTCATCGGTATTTACACAAAAGACGCATCACTGACAAAAAGGTAAACAAACCAAAATGCACATAAAACACATATTTAACATATTATATTTTAATTTGTTTACAGGCACAAATTACTCTACGGTGGACAAATACACCACAACAACAGCCATTGGTGACAGCCAAGTCACTGCGCACCCACCAAGCCATGTGATGCTCCTGCTCAGAAGTTTCGGAGCATCACCCATGTCGGCGAGCCCGTTCCTGGCCAACTAGGCCGCCCCATCTCCCTAGAAAAGGCAATTAGCAATTTATTTATATGTTATACATTTATTTGTAATCTCCTAATCCTTTTCCTATCATCCTTTCCTACCCACGTGGAACTAACATGCAAAAACGAAACTAACGCAAACTTATTACTAATGACAATTTATATATAGGGAATATTATAACTAATTGGACATATTTGGTGTTTCTTGCAGCTCACAGACGTGGACGCAGATGCCACAAAGCAAAGAAGTGGCCAACGGCAGCTGAGATAGACGGCTGCGAGTCTGTGGCTGCTGCCGCTGCAGATTTGGCCTGCTGCTTATGCCCGTACTGCACTGGATCTGCACTAGGGCTCTGGCAGACCGGTAAAAAGGACGGCTGCTAGCGTTATACCAGTCAGCCGTGGTGCAGGAGCAGGGCGACGGAAGTCGGCAGGATAATTTTGGCCCTGGCGGATTCCCAAAAGGAGCAAATTCACCAGAGTAGGCACGTTCAAGTGAGTGGTCCAAGGAGAACTGCGTCTGCACACACACAAAATATAATTAATTAAAATAAACTGCAAATGAAAAAAAAACTAATAAGGTTAGTCAGTTTTTCAAATTCCTTAAAAACTGCAAGCTACTTTCGCTGATATTATTTAAAAAGCATGATCAAAAACTGCATACATTTGTATCTATATATGTATAATACTTCTTCCTGAAGCAGTTCTTTCTTATAGAAAACGATTTTCCAAGTGTTAAAAGGCAGAAATTATTAGACAAATGCCAAATGTATTTTTTTAATAATAATAACCCTTAGAACTTATTTATTATTAGTTTAAGTGGAAACAACATATACCAAATGTTGCTAATTTATATGTTTTTTGTAGAAGACACGGTCTGTGGTTCAGTTTATTATCGTAGCTGTTACGTTCTTAGTCATTCTAATAAGACTGAGCAGTAGATCAACTAAGGTTTTCTTGAGACCAAGTAAGGTATTCTTGAAGATTTGAATTGTATTTCAAGTAGTGCTGTACAGGATGTTGCAAAATGGCCAAGCCGGGCAAGTACAGATGGACCAAAATACGCTGTAGCTATGCCGCGATTATTTCCAGGGGAAACAGTTTGGCCTCGACTCATGCCGCGCCTCATGGTGATGCTGTACTATTTTTATGACAACCCGAAACATTTCAATTTTATGACTTAAACGGAACGCTGCGAAACAATCACGTGAACAACAACTCGCGTGTTACAGACGGGGATGAGCACCCGCGGACAGCAGGCAGACGGGCTGGTGGTAGGGACGGACGATGTTGTCGGCGGGGCACGGATATTGATAACGCACATTGAAAAATACGAAAGTGTTTTCGAAATACGAAAAAGAAAACAAACACGAAACGTGCCAAGCGGACTTCAGATCGATCGCTACAGATTCTATATACTGTATGTACATACATACATATATACAGGCAGAGCTACCTACTTAGTATGTGTGTGTAAGTGTACATAGATTTTGGTTTATCAGTCGTTATGCCGGGGTTGCGTTGTCGTCGTAGTCGTCGCCGGCGCCGACAGCGACCTGTTATGAAAGCCAGAGTCGTGCTATAAATAACGCTAGTCTCGTGCAACTCGCTATCAGTCCCTCGGGGAACGTGCACAGCAGCAGAAGCATCTTAGAAGCGAGCGAAGCACACAGATCCAAGATGATCTTGCAACTGTTGACACTAAGCGGGCTCATTGCGCTGGTCACCAGTCACGGTAAGTCGACGATGTTGTGGCACAACTGTACCAACTTGATTCCTAATCCCAAACCCTGCTACCTTCTCCTACTTTTCCCACTGTAGTGCTACCCACCCACGATGAAGAGCGACGCATGCATCCGGTCTACCCCGCCGACGACGATCACACGGGAAGCCGCTCTAAGCGCGCCATGCCTGTGATCAGTTTCGATGCCCTCAAGCCGGAAGAGCAATATGCCGACTACTGGATGAGCATGGCACAATCGACGCTGGAGCTACAGCTGGAGAGCAAGCTGCGATTGAACACACAACTGGCCAAGAACATAATGCTCTTTATGGGTGACGGCATGTCCATACCAACCATCACAGCGGGGCGCGTCTATTTGGGCGGCGAGGAGAAGCAGTTCGCCTTCGAGCAATTCCCCTTCGTGGGTCTGAGCAAGACCTACTGTGCCAACATGCAGGTCGCGGACTCGGCGTGCACAGCCACCGCCTATCTGGGCGGCGTCAAGGCCAACTATGGAACAGTGGGCGTAACAGCAGCAGTGCGCATGAAGGATTGCGCAGCACAGGCCCAGCCCGCCAATCATGTGGCCTCCATTGCGGCATGGGCACAGAAACAGGGAATGGCAACGGGCCTGATCACCACGACATCTGTGACGCATGCATCTCCTGCTGGGGTCTACGCCCACATCGCCAATCGCAACTGGGAGAACGATGCTGAGGTAATGCGAGATAATGCCGATCCGAGTGTATGTGAGGACATTGCCTCCCAGCTGATCACAGGTCATGTGGGACAGAACCTTAATGTCATCATGGGCGGTGGCCGTGAGAACTTTTTACCCGCTGGCATGAGTGATGCCAGCGGGGCACCCGGCCGACGTCAGGACGGACGCAATCTTATCGAGGAATGGCAACGTCAGCACACGAATAGCGCAAGATTCGTGCAGAGCCGACGTGAGTTGCTGGAACTGTCCAACCAGACATCACGTGTGCTCGGCCTGTTTGCACCCTACCACATGCCCTATCACCTGGACGCGAATCCCGAGGAGCAGCCCACGCTGGAGGAGATGGTGCAGGCGGCGATGGTCATTCTGGAGCGACAAAGTGCCGGCCGGGGTTACTTTCTGTTCGTTGAAGGCGGTCGCATCGATCACGGACACCACGATACCTTGGCCCTGCGTGCCATCGATGAGACCGCAGAGTTCGACAAGTCCGTACGCTGGGCACGCACACACAGCAGCGTGGATGATACACTGATTGTGGTCACCTCGGATCACTCGCACACCATGTCGCTGGCGGGTTACTCCAGTCGCAAGAACGATATCTTTGGCATAAATGACGGCCAACTTGCGGCCGATGATTTGCCCTACGCCACGCTGAGCTATGCCAATGGACCCGGCTACAACACCAACTACTTGCGGGAGGATGGGGCCGTGAAGCGGAAGAATCTACGCGCCATTAATATGAAGAACAAAGACTTTATGTTCCCCACTGCTGTGCCGCTGGAATCGGAGACCCATGGTGGCGACGATGTCGCCGTCTTTGCCAGCGGACCTTATGCTCAGCTCTTCTCCGGGGTGTACGAGCAGAACTTCATTCCACACGCCATGGCGTATGCTTCCTGCGTCAGTGATAAACGCAGCATGTGCCTGGATGGGGGCATCGCCCGGCGGCCCATTTAAGGCCCCTCCAGTTAGGGAATTTTAGATTAATCTAAAAGTCAACAGTAATTATTGTATGTACTTAACTTATAAACCGCTATGTAATATGTAATAGTTAGTTATTAAAGTAAATGTCTTGATTCTACACTTATCAGTGTCTGATGAGTTCAAATCTTTTAGGCTTTGAGGTTTGTTTGGATAGAAAACTATAGAAATAAAGACCGGGAATATCTGTAAAATATTTCCATGTTATCTATATGCTCAAATATATCTTAAAAATGTATGTAATCTATTAATTTTATTCATAAATTAAAACAAAATTTATTTTCTAAATTATTAAATTTCAAAATTCAACTTGTTCATTGTGACTCTTCACGTGAAGCCAATTATTTTCAAAGTCACAGCTAACCTCAATAAAGTGACTTATCGATACTCGATTGTTTGCCAATTCGTATCGAAGGCATGAACGCGCATCACTAGCAAAAACGGTGGGCAAAGTAAACGAAAGAAAAGCAAGCAGCAGCTAGAGGGGCACGTTGTGGGCGAATTGTTTATTAAAGTGAGTAATATTTAAGTTGAGCCTGATGTCAATAATAATAATAATAATAACAGTAAGAAACTGTTATGCCCGTGTCTCGGACAGTGTGTGTGTGTGTGTATGTATCTTTTTGTGTAACTAATCCGTTTTGACTTCCAACTTGCTTCCGATACGAAGAAGTTGAACTTTGTGTATGTAATAAAAACAAAAAACACAAAATTTATTGCGTCGTCGCCGTGAATACACACACAAACACACACACACACGTAACGATATATATATGCTTGGTTATTATAAATTTGCAAAACATTGAGCAGCTGTAATAGCTGTGCCAATACTGGTTTCAGTTTTTCATGCCCATCAATATTCGCTACTCTCTTGTCCACGTACACCTCCGTCCATTCGCATAGCGTCATTGCAAAGCTCTTCGCTTGATTTATTAATAATATGAATTGTTAATACTTATACTGCCGTGAGTGTCTGTGTCAGTGCGTGTGTGTGGGAGATAGGCAGTTAATTTGTTCGACTGATTTCAATTGTTATTGCTTTAGCCTCGATATATAGCTCGTAGCCTCTTTCTTCCCTCTTTGGTAACGTCATTCACCTTGACTCCGCGAGTGCAAAAGTCGTCGAAGCGGTGTAGCTTTGTTTATATATACATATACACACAACTTACCTACACATATAGTATACTATATATACGCGGACTATTCATATTATAAGTGTGTATTGTTGCTGTTCTATAAGTTCCTATAAAAGTGACTTCGTTTACCCATATCAAACATGTGCTTACGTTTTTTGGTTCTATATTCTCGATCCGAAGTCTTATCAGTTGCCGTGTCCAGCAGTGCCAGCAGTAGTAGCCTCCGATTAGCCCAACAATTGTTTTAACAATCGAACAATCAGAAACATATTCATAGTATGTATTTCTGTGTATTTATTTCTAATAAGATACTTGGCAGAGCAGAAGATTTCGTCACACTCTTCTCCCATGACTAATGCAACAAATTTTCCACTTGCAGATGCATTTGCTTGTAATTCTCCCAAATGGAAGTTGTGTTCAAAAGGAATGTCTATATATAGTATAGTATATATTCGTGTAGATATATGTATATACCACTTTGATGTAATTCTAGAATAGAAACATTGCACTCGATCTTTCAGCTAATTAATCGTCAATCTTTATATGCGCTCCCTATTTATATTTTCTATTATTAATTTCGCTTTTTCTCTCTCTCTTTCTCTTTGATCTATCTTTCTCTATCTGAGTGCCATTCTCTCATTCTTTTCTCATCGAAATTGAAAGAAAGTTTATGTTTATTTTACAATTGGAATACTTTGAGAGAAACATTCCTGACCTCATCAAATTTGATTCTAATTCGATACTTATTCCAATTAATATGCCCTGCAGCTGCTTTACAATGCCTACAGGGGGGTTTACCACAACAAAAGCAACGATTTGTTTACATATACATATTTATATATTTTAAAATTTTTAAATAAAGACTAATGGGTCTTTGTGTGCTCTGGAGCTGCCTATTGTTGTGCATAGTAGTTAGAGACTAGTCAACTATGTCAATTGTCGATCTCTCCTTCCCTCTCTTTCCCTGCTAGGGTCTTGTTTCTAGCATGGGCAGATACAATGGCAGCGTCTCGAAGGTGTCGCCGGGAGAGCGATCAAAGCAGAGCGCATGTCGGGCTGAGGTCATCAGCTGACGTACGCCAAAGGCAACATCTTCGAATCCAATACGCTCGCTCGGCTCGAGCTGCCAACAGTTGAGCAGCAGCTGGTAAAGATCCCCATAGACATAGGCGGGTTGTGCCGGACGCACGCCTGCTCTCAATGCCTCCAACAGTTGCTGACTGCTGGCCACATTGGCATAGGGCGTGCCACCCAGGGCACAGCACTCCCAGGCAACGCAGGCAAATGACCAGACATCCGACTTGGTGGTGACATTACTTGCCTGGTGCTGGTGCTGATGCTGGTGACGCAACACCTCAGGAGCTAGCCAACGACTGAGCTCCAACTGTTGTCGATTGCTGTTCACATAGTGCAAGGGGCCAAAGACAGAGACCTTGATTCTGGAGTCGGCAGTGACGTAGACACTGTAACTGGACAACTGACGATGCTGCACCTGGCAACTGACCAGATACGACATGGCACTGGACATTTCGTACATCCATTGCAGCACCAACTGTTCTGTGAGTATGGACAGCCGTGGAGCTGGTGCTGCCAGGCGACTCTCAATCAGGCGTCGCTTAAGGCTAACGCGTTGCAGCTCGAAGACAAGATAGGAGCTGTCTGCACCCATTGAGATTCCATAGAATTCCACTAGCAACTCGTGTCGTTGCAACTTTCTGAGATATCCCAGCTCTCGCAGCAGCATCACCTGCGAAGCTCCACTCAATTCGTCGAGTAAGAGTACATGGAGCGCGGCCTCACTAGCGTGAAGTCTGCCCGTGATGATCTTGCCGTAATGACCATCACCAATGACCTCATCCGTGTTGGAACGCAGTGCACCACGTGGCAGTTGATTGAGAGCATTCATCATTGTTTGCATCTGCTGCCTGAAGTTCTCTAACGACGGTGGCAACTCTTCCTCCATGAGATACCCATTGTTCTCCCGCTCAATGATCGGTGTTTGTTGTGTCATCTCGTGTGCATTGCGTCCACGTCCTCCGCCGCGACTGTGGTTGGTTTTGAAGCGCAAATAGAAATAGGAGATGAGACTGAGCAGCAGACAGCTGCCGAAGATCACACAGGTGACAGCCAGTGCCACCACCGAGGACTGTCCCTTCTCGAACGTGGCATAGCTAAAGTCATCCAAGGAGCTCGCGTGCTGCTCATGCGTGCTGCGTGTGTATAGCGTCTTTGTGATGTTGCGCAAGGTGCTCACCTAGGACGTGAGAACTCTGTGGATTAATCTCATTTAGAATACTTCTCTCTCTCTACTCACCACACCCAAGCTGATATGCACATGTGCCTCCTTGTTGTCTTCATCATTCTCTAATGTTTGCAGCGGCACGTTGCGATACCGTCCATAGCGCTTGTCATCCCCAACGACAAAGTGCCTTGTGCGATTGTCCTCGGGCCGATCGTAGTCCAGTTCAGCAGCAATGTAGTAGGGTACCCCGTTCAGCTGTGCCTCCTGCCAGCTGCCCAGCAGCTGTGCATCGAATGGTTGGCTCAGAGAGTTGTCCACTCTCTCCACTATGATGAGCAACTTGCTCACTGGCCCATTGTTGTTCTGTACGGGAGCCAACTCAATGCTGATGCTCTGCTCGGTGCGGCTTAGTATCTTGGGCTGTGGGGGCGCTGGACTGGGCAAGCCCACATCGGTGCTGTCCATAATGGCGGCATTGCCACAGTCGTTCTGCTGCTGCTGCTCCTCCTGCTGTTGTTGTTGCGCAGCGCAAATCGCACGTACGCTGACATTGTAGAGCGTCGCTGGCTGCAGATCGGTGAGCTCAAAGCTGGTCTCAGTGCCCTGGACAAGGAACTCGGGTTGCTGGAATGTTGGTAGTGTGGAATAGGTTTTGATCACTTGACATTTGATAAGGTAGTTCGCAATTAGTTGGATTTGTGGACCTGGCACGCCTCCCGCTAGCAGCAGCTTGCTCGGCTCATACGCATCCCAGTGGAGGGTGAGACTGTTTGCCGTCTTGTTGGTCACGCGCAGACGATGCGGACCAGGTTGGCGCAACAATGTTGTCGAGTAATACGAGTGTACACCGACACCGCCACAATATTGTGCCTTATTGGCAATGCATCGGGTGTGGCAGAGTATCTCATCCTGGCGCTCACTCTCCTCCAGCTGATTGGCGCAGAAACATTTCTCGGCCGCCAGCACAGCGTACCTGTGCCCCTGATGCTCGCAGATCTCGATGCAAGTCTGCGGTGTCTTGGCATAGACAGATTCCTTCAGCAGATCTGTGCGAGCTGTGAAGCAGCCCACGTAGTAGTAGACAGGCTCCTCCTCCGGCATTGATTGTTGCAGGCTCACAGAGATGCTGCTACTCAACACGAGGCAGCAAATTGTTGCGAGCCACTGCTGCCAGCTGGCACTTGGGCGGTGTCCACACTGCTGCATGCTGCGGCGGCGGCGACTGCTGGCTGAGTGATGCGAGTGAGTCTTGTCTGGTGGCCCCCAACTGGAACTACTGCTTTGATTAAGCTAATTAAACACTTGTTGCTATCTAATTTAGGTAAATTAAGAGTATATTTCGCCTATAATGTGCTCCCGTTTGCGCGCTTTATATGTTTTTTCTGCATTTTTTAGCTCCTCGTTTTGCTGTGGTCATTCTGCTACCCGTCGCTGTTGTTGTCGTTGTTACTACTGACTACTGTGTTGACTAATCGCTCTGCTGGCGTCAACGCAGACGTTGCGCTCTCACACACAACTGTTGCTGTTACGTTTCGTCTTCGTTGTTTACATCCTATACTGTATAAATGTCCGGTAAGGCAGAAGAAGACAACTCGATACTGCGGCTTTGTTTCATGATCAACTCTACACCTATAGTTGTCTCTTTTTGACACCTGCGCAACGTTCTGATCACAGCTTTGCTATTCTCAGCAGCATTGCCAACACATAGTAAACAAATCGGAATAATTAACCGAAATATATTCAAATGAGTAAAAATTTAAATTTCTTTTTGGCACAGTTAACGAATGTGATAATTTAAAATGAAAATTCTCTTTGGCACAGTTAACATATGTGATAAGTAAACAGGGAAATTTTTAAACAGCTGCACATACGATTAGTTTCTCTGACCTACCTGCCAGAGTTGCCTCAGAGAGAGAGTGAGAGAGAGCGCAGAGAGTGTCTGCAAGAGAGTAAGCACACGGCGCAGCGGCCTGTTGGCTCTCTCATATTTGTTGTTATTCATTGAGTCGCGGGGTGACTTGCGTGCTGTGCAGTTCAATTTGGTTGACAGTCGCGACGCGCCGCTTTTACCTACATATTCAATTCGATAAATATCAAAACAACAACAACAAGCTAAGCATTGAAACACAAAATGTAATTATTATATTTGCTACCGATCGTGTGGTATCTCGTCTGTCATAAAGTCAGACTTGTGCCATAATTAAGTTTGTATGTTCCCAATTAGGATCGATCGCGACACAAAATACAAACTTGTCAACGTCATCACAAACTGCGACTGCGACTGTGATTTTCATATACAATATGGCATTTTGTATATGGATATGAGTGTGCGTGTGTGTGTGTACATTACATAGGGAGTCAAGTGGATTACGTGCACGCACCTGGCCGTATAAGAAACGGGCATAAAGAGCTGAATTTATTTTTGGCCAGCTCTCATAATTGCAGGCCGCCTGGCACATTATGTCTATGTCGTCTGCACATGCCAAAAGAACAGTCATGCTCACACACACACACACATAAAGTTGTATAGAACTTGCGCAATTAACCGTTAGTTAGTTCTGTTCAGGCTGGGATCGATATCGGATCCCCAATTATAAAGTAACATTTATGAAATAATTCACATATTTTACAATGTGTTTCTTTTTTTGCAGTTGCTTAAAACAAACAAATCAACACCAAAGTTTTTAATTTGTAATTTGTGTAAGGAAAAATTATTGGAGGCACAAAAAACAGCACCACATATACAATAACAAAAACAATATATATATACACATGGAGGGCAGCAGTAGCACATCCGCAGTAATTGGCGGCTCCGCGGTGCAGGTGATCAATGCATCCGAAGAGCACACGTTCGTCCTCAACGAAGATGCCCTCAGTGAGGTGTTGATGCGGGACGAGGTCAAGGATCGCTTTGTGTGTGTCGTCTCCGTTGCGGGCGCGTTCCGCAAGGGCAAAAGCTTTCTGCTCGACTTCTTTCTACGCTACATGTACTCAAAGGTAAGCCTGATTTAATACCTCTGTCCCTGAGCAATTCATTATCGTATTCCTTTTCTAGTATGTGCGACATGACGTCACAGATTGGCTGGGCGATGAGTCGGAGCCGTTGGCTGGTTTCTCATGGCGCGGCGGATCGGAGAGGGACACAACCGGCATATTGATGTGGTCAGACATATTCCTGCATGATTATCCCAATGGCGATAAGATTGCCATCATATTGCTGGACACGCAGGGTGCCTTCGATAGCCAGAGCACTGTGCGCGATTGTGCGACTGTGTTCGCCTTGAGCACCATGTTGTCCTCGGTGCAGATCTATAATCTCTCACAGAACATACAGGAGGATGATCTGCAGCACTTGCAGCTGTTCACCGAATACGGTCGACTTGCTCTGGCGGATACCGGCAAGAAGCCATTCCAGCGTCTGCAGTTTCTAGTGCGTGACTGGAGTTTTCCATATGAGGCTGAATACGGAGCACTGGGTGGCGATAAAATACTCAAGCGTCGACTGGAGGTATCGGACAAACAGCATCCCGAGCTGCAATCGCTGCGCCGACACATCTCATCATGCTTCACAGAGGTGGCATGTTTTCTGATGCCCCATCCCGGTCTGAATGTCGCCACAAATCCTCAGTTCGATGGCCGCCTTAAGGATATTACGCCCGAGTTCAAGAACAGCCTGCGAACACTGGTGCCCATGTTGCTGGCGCCCGACAATCTTGTGTACAAGGAGATCAGTGGACAACGCGTAAGGGCGCGCGATCTTATCCAGTACTTCCAGTCGTACATGAGCATCTACAAGGGCAACGAGTTGCCCGAACCGAAGAGCATGCTGGTGGCCACCGCCGAGGCAAATCATCTGACTGCCGTTGCAGCTGCCAAGGAGCTGTACAATCAACTCATGGAGGAGGTGTGCGGTGGCACGAGGCCGTATCTGAGCACTGCCCACTTGGAGACGGAGCATTTGCGTGTGAAGGACAAGGCACTCTTTCAGTTTGCCGCAAAGCGTAAAATGGGCGGAGAGGAGTTCACAGAGAAGTTTCGCACGCAGCTCGATACCGATCTGGAGGAGAGTTTTGTCAATTATCGGGCCCACAACGAAAGCAAAAACATCTTCAAGGCGGCACGCACTCCGGCCGTATACTTTGCCTGCGCCGTCATCATGTATATAGTAAGCGGCATCTTTGGCCTGGTGGGTCTCTATACATTTGCCAACTTCTGCAATCTGGTCATGGGTGTGGCCCTCCTCACGCTAGCTCTCTGGGCGTACATAAGGTAAGTGCCATGAGGTTCTATCTTGGCCTTAATCCTTAACTGTATTCGTCCTGAATCCTCTACAGATACAGCGGCGAACTGAGCGACTTTGGCGGAAAGCTGGACGAATTCGCCACGGTCATGTGGGAGAATGTAAGTGATGGATGAGGCAAGGAAGTAATCCAGATATATAGATTAACCTCCCTATTGTTGCTTGCAGTTCATGAGGCCCATCTATCAGGGTTGCATGGAGAAGGGCATACAGCATGTGGCAACGCATGCGGCCGAGGTGGCCGTTGGCGGTGGCAGTGCATCGGCTTCTGTAGTCAATGGCAAGGTGAAGCGCTCATGAGAATACGCCCAAGTAGCAGCAGCAGCCCAATACAACAACAAAAGGCAACCATCTCCCGCTACTCAGCAACAACAAACGACTAACAACAATAACAATAACACCAACAAAAACAACAACAACAATAATATTTCATGCAAAAGAAACAATAATAGCAATAAGAGCAGCAACAGCAACGGCTCCCCAGGTTTCTTCAGCAGTTTATGGGGCAAGTTTGGTGGAGGCAACATTGCAACAACAGCAACAACAAGAACATTGCCCCTGCATGCGCCAGCCAGTTGTTCAGCCTCAGCCTCTGCTTCCTTCCACTTTAAGTCGTCGCCAACCACAACAACAACAGCCGCTTCAAACAGTCGCAAAAAGCGCAAGTCAAAGCGCAATTAAATTAAGCCGAGTACAGATCGAGATCTTTTTAATTGTCGATTGATTTGTATGTTATATGATATGGTAATGTAGGCCCTAAGTCGAAGATAGCTATTAATTGCCCTTAAAGGAATATTGTGTTTTTTAATATTACGTACACTAAATTAAAAGCTCAGTGTAGCACGAAGTAATATACACACATATATATATATACATACTTTATAAACTAATAAGAAGAATATTAATTAAGTGTCTCGTATTTGTTGAAAATCTAATTGAGAATTGTTTTTATATGCATAAATACATTCATATATATACACACATCTATGAAACGAGAGAAGAAATTTAAGAAGAAATCAAACTTTTTACGCTGTAATATAAAGAAATCGCTTACGAATTTAAAATTTGTTTAATTTCCGATACTCTCTTTTTTTATACCCTTTTTATTATGTTTTTTAACCATAATTCTTGCCCTCTCGCCTTTTAATATGTATACAAAGCAAAAATAAATACACTTTGTTGTTGGATCGTTTGTTAAGCGTACGCGTCATATACTATATTTTTCATCTTCTGTTCAATCGAAAGAATGCAACTCATTGCCATCGACACAGTCACAATGTTGGTAAAGGTCTTTTAGTTTTAGAAATTTAGTAAAAAATAAAATACGTTTTGATTAAAACTAACGCAAAATAAAAGTGTATAATAAATCATTCGATTGTTGTTCTCTCTCAACGAAGATGTAATTCCTGTTTAGATATTCAGTTCTTAGCATTCTTACAGCATCCTTTTGCTGCTTTGTCATCGCCGACTGCGGTCTCCTTGTGGCAGCAACCGCCGCTGCCACTTGAGGCCTCCTTGGGTTGATTGCACCCGCATTTGCCCGGCGAGTTGCACTTGCAGTTCTCGGCACATTTCTCTGCAGTGCATTTGCATTCTGTGTGTGTAGAGAATTTGAATTCATTATTTGTATAATCTTTTTAATATGTTATCTATTTGTGACTTGCCCTTTTCACAACCAATGCAAGGCATCTTCAATTCTTGTATGCGAAAAAAATGATTTCCTTTTAACGTTTAGGGCAGAGCATGCGCATGAGATACTTTATCTGTATCTGAAGGGTTGATGTGAACAGCTGTAGCTTAGTAGGTCAAATTCAGTACGTTGCTCTAGACAGGAGACTCAATACACAGTTCTCAAAGTACACTGTTGTACAAATTTTCTTTCTGGCAGATACCCAAACATTGAAGAAAACTTATTACAAAGCTAGCCTGTATTTTTGGCATAGAGAGTGAAATGGACAATTAAAATTTCACTATAATGTCAAGGAGGTTACTTTGCATTCCACCTAGTAATGATAATGAAATTTCTTAAATAGCTTCATCCTATTTTGTGTTGCATACTTTGTGGAACCGATCTACTAAATCTGTAAGCCCACAAAGTAAATTTTATAAATAACTACTATGTTTATTAACCAATCGAAACCAAATTCTTTGAAATCATTTGTTTGGTTATTCAACACACATTAATATCGATTCGAAGAAGTGGCAACATTCTACAAACAGCTAAAACACATGCAATATGGAGGCTTTAGCGCTTATAGTTTCTGGATCTAAGAATTCATAGAGGCAGACATGACTATATTTGTCTGTTGTTGATGCTGATGAAGAATAGATAAAGTTTATAGGGTCTCCCAGTCCTCTCGTTTTGCCCATTAAGATCCATGGCCTAAGAATAATTCTCTTTCATAATTTCCACATCAATTAAACTTATATGCTGCATTATGTTTTATTGTTAGTTACTCATGATTTAATTTTGTTGTTCAACATTATACATAGTATTATAGATTTCGATCGTTTGCCATTGTTGCTTACTAACTAACATTTTATGCGCCCCTTCAGAGGGGGGATGAGTTTTTTAAACTTTGCCCCTTTGTGTTTCACATGGACAACTTACTAGACTTATGTGCGTAATTACAATTTATTCTCACATGAACTAAAGAACGTAAAATGTATTTATGTAAGTATGATGCATGTATAATTCGTATCCGTTCAGCAATTTACAATGAACATTTTTCTTTACATTCATCTCTTTTTTGTTGATAAATTGTTGATTAATTATATAATATCTGTTCATTTTGAGTTTAACATAGAGCCAAAGGTGCCGATGGGAAGGCGAAGAAGGACAGATTGAGTGGGGGAGAGACGGGAAGAGAGAGAGAGAGAGAAAGTGAGAGCAAAAAGGTGATATATCAGTAAGTAGGAAACTAAACCAAACGTATTTATAGCAGCATAAAACGTACCTAAAGGTTCTACTACAACATATATAGATATTAGCGTCTCGTAAGCCGTGTTCTCAACTCATTATTTTCCATTATTAATTTGTGTATTCCTTACTTTTTCTTTCCTTTCCTTTACTTTCCTTACATTCCATTCCTTTTTGTTTTCCCTAATGCATTTTTTGTGTGTTTTTGGCATTTCGTAGCGCACAAGGATCTTGCATTGAATGTATGTAAACTTTATACTAAATTATCCTTTTTCAAATTGGAAATTGTTTTACGGTCTGGAAGTCTTATATAGTAACATTTATGATTATTGCTAACAGTATTTATGTATGTATGCATTGATGTATGAATGTTCTGTGTATATATTTATATATGTTATTACGTTTCGTATGCCGGAGTGAGTGTGCGTGTGTGTGTGAGTGTATGTTTATCTGTGTACGGGTGTCAGTGTGCGTGTGTGAGTGTGTTACATATATATACCCTTATATATATATATATATCTATTATAATCATGTATGGTTTGCTTTTGTTACCGTTGCAATATGTTTCTAGAATATTTCATTTAATTTAGTGTTCTTTTCATGCATGTAGATCACGGGGGCGTGTGTGTGTGTGGGGGGGGGCCTGCCTTAAGCAAGCAGCACCAACCTTGGGTTGTCTCTACAATCATTCCATGAAAACTTTCGACCTTTGGCCAAAAATTTGCACAGTACCTAAGAGAGCTTAGGCAATCGTTGCGGGCCTGATCCGCATGTTCGCGTTGCGCCTGATCCGATTCTTATCCGGTGCCAGTCATTATCAGTCCAACGGCTTGCCAAAAAATAATATGCTGAGCAAATCATTGAATGACAACTAAATCTGTGTCGGACTCGCCGCCTGTGATGTGGATGCAACGTCAGTCAATGAGCTGCTGCTGCTGGCAGCCGCAGCGGCAGGTATGGCGGCACTATTAACAACGGTTGCAACATGCGGCGACAATGGCTCTCGGAACCGATCCTGTGCATGATCCAGATGATCTTGTCCATTTGCTTTGGACTTGCCAACCATGAGCGCCGCAGACTGTAGACTCATTTCGGTTGCCAACTCAATATTGTATTTCTCCTGCAGCATTTCTGCGCTGCATGCTTCAGGTTCCGGTGGCGTTGAAGCACCCTTGGGCCTTGTCTTGATTGCTGCCGCAGCGGATGTTGATGCCTCCATGGCCAACTCTTCACTGGTGTGTTCTTTATTTTGCGCTGCTGCACTGCTGGACGTGTTCGCGTCCCGTTTGATGATGCTCAAAATGCTGTGGATGTACGACTCCATGGTGATCAGTGTGCTGAGACGCCTCTTTCTATCCTCGTTGGCACGATCCTGTGCAGTTTTCTTGTTACTCGTTTTCTTATTGCGCTTGGGCGTTGGCTCCAGTTCATCTTCCAGCTCCGTTTCATCATCGGATGACGCAACCGAGGTTTTCTCAAGTTTATCCGAGGCAGGACTCTGCATTGGTTCATCGACAGCAACTGCAGCTGCAGTTGTAACTGGTTCACTGGTTTCCACAGCAGCAACAGAAGCAGTAGCAGCAGCTGCCGCAGCAGCATTGTCGCCACTGCCACTGCCACTGGATATATCCATGGATACATCATCTCCGCTGGATTTATTGACAACAGAATTGTTTTTCTCCTTGCCATCAGTGGAGTTTTCTACAGCAGTTGCCGTCTCTGCCTCCGATTGGCTTGGTGATTGTATTTCCTCCTTCGCTGCTTTGCAAGAGTCCCGCTTCAGCTTCTTGTTTGGAAATTGATCTGAAATTACACAAAGTTAGTCCAATTCCAAAGGGTTATACATTGAAATTCAAACCTCTTTCGATCTCCTTCTTGAAGCGTTCGCTTTTGTTCTGCAATGCCTTGAGCGATCCGCGCAGCTCCTTGCGCACCGAGGTGGGCACACCGGTTGCCTGGGCAATGATACGTATGGCAAAGAGATCACCACACAACTCATCGATGTCATCCTTGGAGTGCATGCCATAGTTGATGGTGTAAATCATGCGGGCCACCGGCAACTGGGCAGCAACCTTGTTATAGTAGAGCTCCAAAAACTCCCGCACGAAGCCATCCTTGAGCATACTGCGCTCATCTCTGAGCACATTGTGCAAATATTCAATCAGCAGCTGATTCTTCACGAGCAATTCCGAGTATCTGTAAATGACAAATGGAAATTATGTATGGAACACACTCACAACAATCTCAATCTCTGTCCCCTGTGTACTTACTTGTGCGTCAGTGCGTTGTTGTGTATGCCCACCCAGAACTTGGGGAAGTAGTTGAAGTGCAGCGGCGTCGACTCGATGGCCACCAGGCAGTGCAACTTGACCAGAGTGTCGTTGAGAGTTCCTGTATTGACGCACATGCGCAGCATGACATCGATAAAGTCATGATAGGGCCTGTAGAAGGCATCCACTTGTGCATCGTACTCGGTGTCCAATCCCCGTGGTGTCAACTCAGACAATGCAATGCACATTTGTACCATCGGCCTGGGGGGACGCGGTGAGTTCTTGGCGCCCTGTGGCCAAGGTGTCTGCTTGGCACCGCGTCGCGGGAAATACGGTCCCAGCGGACCAATTGCGTTGGGCGCATTGGCCACCGACAGATGGCAATTGATTAGAATCGGTGCCAATATGCTGGTGGCCTCCAAGCTAATGTTACGCACCAGCTCCTTGAGCACCTCGAGGGCCATGCGACTTATTTCCGGTGAGTTGAATGTGTTAAGTAACGTTGCCAGGCGTTTAATGGCATCGGGCAGTGCCTTTGCCAGCGCTGAATGCTGATGCTGTTGCCGCAGAAAGTGTTGCTGCTGCAATTGCATTTGTTGCAACTGCAAATGTTGTTGCATTTGCTGCTGCAGCT
Source organism: Zaprionus davidi (assembly GCA_018903715.1). Lineage (NCBI taxonomy): Eukaryota > Metazoa > Arthropoda > Insecta > Diptera > Drosophilidae > Zaprionus > Zaprionus davidi. The sequence continues at coordinate 9,996,865 of JAEIGL010000003.1, forward strand.
GTTTCTCCTTCTGCTGCGGCGTTTGTGGTGCTTGGGTGCATTGCGTCTGCTGTTGTTTTTGTAGCAACTGTTGCTGTTGCAATTGCAATTGTTGTTCCAGTTGTTGTTGCTGCTTCTTCTGTGCCGGATTGTCAGTGCGCAAGCGCAGTGTGGCCAACAGCAGCACCATTTCTCCAAGCAGATCCAACAGATCTCCGGCAACATGGCAGGCCGTCGCCTCGTGGTGCATGGAATGTAATGTGTGCAGCGCTTCAAAGCACATCTCAATGCCACCATTGAAGATGACAAGCATGCGATCATCGTCGTTGTCCACTGCAAGGCACACTCCAAATTAATAACATATCGTGTGATAGATCTACCACAATGGCTTACCCAGTATCTTGAGCGCACTGATGAGCGTCGACCAGGAGACTCGTGCATCAAGACTGCTAGTGTAGGACACAATAACGGAACGTCTGAAGGCAATCACATCCAGTTTCTCCTGTTCACTGGCATCCGGATGACGTGTGGCAAACAGTGCCATCAGCTTAAACAGCTCGTCAACAGCAGCCGCATATTGTGTAGGATGTGGCGTGATGTTCTTGAAGGCCCACTGTAGATTCTGATGTTGTGCCAATTGGCGGGTCAGGGCCCGACTCTGCTCGCAGCACAATCGCAGCAATCCATAGTAGGCAGGCAGCATGGAGCGATTGTAGGTAACAATCTCAGCGTCATCGTGATCGGCACTTGAAGGGGAAAGAGTTCACAAGGTTAACTACTACTACTACTACTACTAATTAACTTCTCGTTGTCTCTTACAGTATGTAGTTAAATGCAATGTTGCGCGTTATCTCCGGGCAGTTGGCCACCAGGGCCGCATTCTCAGGGCAATCGACAAGCGAGTGATGCCAGAAGGTGAGCAGAGCATGTTTGTTGTGATGAGCCGGCACACTGGGCTCTGAGAGACGCGGATGGAACAGCTCCCATAGGGAGCGCATATATGAACCTATCTGTAAGTACCAAGATAAACAAGATAATGTTAGCAATGAACCGTGAATATTGCAGCCAAACTTGCCATTAGTTTTTCAGTCTTTGAAACCATACAATAGCTGAGAAGATTAAAGTACGCGGTCAGCTTAGTTGTACCATGTGCTCCAATGTCCGCATAGATGCGCGCTGGACGCAGCAGACGGAGCAGCAATGTGATCACTTGATGCAGCACCAACTGGGCATCACTGTTGATGTCACTACGAATGCGAAAAATGTTTAGTTTGCTGCTGCTAATGATAACTCTGCTTCCATTTACCGATAGCTGTGCGGATTCAGGGCCAACAGTTTGTGTTGTGAGTGGGCACGGAAGTTGGCACGGAACGGTTGCGATGGCACCAATGCCACCAACAGGCAGGCAGCAGCTGCAGTGCAAAGAAATAAGAAATATATTTAATAAATCATTCAATCTTGGAACTTCAGTCAATCACAACATACCGTTCCTCACGCGCGTGTTATCATGGGCGAGCAGAAATTGCTCCAGCCATTGCTCGGCAGATTGCAAGATCCAGGCATGTGCAATTTTATTCTTCGTTGCCTGCAGCGACAGCCAGTCTAGGACAGACTGCGGACAATACTCGGCAGCATCCCACATGCGTGGCAGCACCAGCTGTGTGAAGCAAGGCAGCCCCACGGGACCACCCTGTGTCTCAGTCAGCAGTGTGAGCAGCTTGAAGAACGGCGCACAGAGTTCCGTGTGCTTTGTTACCGATGCAAACAACATGCTGATGATTTGAGTTGCCAATCTTTCGTCGCAGCGGCAAAGCGCATGTATTAAATGCTTTGTCTGGTGCGGATTAATGCCGTCCTTAATTTGTTGATACAAAAACGGAAAGCCCTACGAATTATGGTAAAGAGTCTTGTCATTAGTTACAGCATACAGCATATACAGTCGTAGTGCGTGAGTATAACTCACAAGTAGATTAAAAATAGTATATATCGTACAGTAAATATATAATATATAGTAAATATGTTACAAGTATTGTAAAGTTATATTTATAATTAGTTATGAGTGGTGAACACTTTCATTTATAAGTAGTAATACTTGAATTGCTAGCAATATAAATAATAAGAAATAAATAAAAGCAAATATTTAAATATGAAAATACACTTAAATAGATCTAATATAAACGAAATACAATAAAAAAAAGAATTATTTATCTTTAAGACTTAAATAAACTGGGAACACGTTGGATAATGTTACAGATTTTGTCAATTTATTTTTTAAGACAAAATCGCAATCGGTTAATGGAAGGCAATGACAGCTAAATATGAAAGGAATGATAAAAAGTTACGCAAGGAATGATAAATAACTATGAAAAGAAAGATTAATAAATAAGGAATTATAAATAAATATGAAGGGAATTATAAACAAATTGTAAACTAATGAACCTGTGGGTTATTGTTTTTTTATTCAGTCAGTCTTTTGCTATAAGTCAACTCAATTTGAAACCCTTTTTTATTGTTATTTTTTGTGTGTCTAAAATGTGTGCAGTCTAAAAAGAGTCCAACAACAATAATCCAGAATTCAAGCAAAATGTAAAACAAACTAGAATTAGTTTAAAAAGAACTATAAATATTTACAATAAAACTTAAGCCCCACAAATGAATACATGAGGATAAAAACAAAAACAAATTACTTTAAACAGATGAGTCTGTGAATAAAACAACTCACATAACGTATAATATTAACAATCAATAAACTCAATATTATACCTCAAAACACACACATAAAAACAATAACATATTTTCTAGAAAGTGCATTAAGAAATAAAGAAATTAAAGGGTATCATGCATTCGATTATTTTGTGGATGATGACTGTTTGATGGTTTAATTAAATAATTAACGCTTTCGAGATTTTTCAGTATCACCTTTCCACCGGCAATGGCATTGAAGTCTTTGGGCGACAGACGTAACCGAAAATCGGTGCCCCTTGAGCGTTCAACGAGACTGGCGCACAATGCAATCATTTTGTCCAGCGATGCTGGTCTCATTTTCTCCACCGAAAGCGCTTCATCTGATGAATTATCTTCGTTGTCTGAACTGATGTCGATCTATAAAACAGAAAATAAACGATTATTTCACTACAATTAATGGGCACAATTTGAG